>OY292474.1:0-9307500 GCA_958496255.1 Camptogramma bilineatum
AAATTTTTTCACATTAAAGCTATATGTTTTTACTCAGAAGACGAAAACCAAATACCTACCGAATCTCCAGTAATGAACACCAATATTCCAGTGATAAACACTGATAAATCACCAGTTAATGACACTCCCAGTTATGAACACCCAGTAATGAACAAACACAAAACATGCAATAACTAACATTATTTAAACTACCTACCGGAAGGGAGGGACTTGCCCTGCAGTGGTACAGTGACTGCTAATTTTATTAATAATAAATAATAATAATTAATACGTATAATCATGATAATGTATTGCTGAGTTACTTATGGGTGCATTTATGTTCATAACTCCGACGATCCTCAACATATCCTCACCAAATTTTTGTGGCACCAATCGAAAGTATACCCTTACAAATAAAAAAATAATTTTCCAAATCGCTCCAGGCGTCTTTGAGTAATCGGGGAACATACATAAAAAAGAACAAAAAAAAAAAAGATTCCGACGAATTGAGAATCTCTTCCTTTTTTTGGTTAAAAACTAGACAAGTCAGCCATGAGAAACATTTCTTATTATTTTATTATAATTAATAATCCATTTGTTCGCGTGTGTAGTTTTTTCTGGGAGGCATCTGAAACCAACTCCAGTAATGAACACTTATTTTACCCAGTGTTCGACACATGTTCTTTATTGGAGAACATGTATCAATCGTTGAATTTCAAACATTAACGTAATCAGGTCATGAATTAGACTTAAATTTGGTTAAAAACTAAGAAAGTACGTAAAATAATAAGTATGGACACCTGTCGATTTCTGGAGAAGGTGAATTTTGCTGAACCAGTAATGAACATCGACTATAAAATAAAATTAAACATGCGTAAGTGCGCTACTGATATACAATTAAATCCAGAATAATATAACCGTTCCATAAAATCAATCGAAATTCGATTATATTGAATAATGCCAAAAATGCTGGCAAAAATGTAGACTTAACTTCTTAGTAATTTCGTTAGTAAAAGTGTATTTTGGTTCAGCAGCGCACCAACACACAACTTTTTCTTCAATAACTTGAAAACGAAATGGCCGATTTTCGTGACGTTTTCAGGAATAACAACTGGAAATGTGTTGTCTACGGTTTTGTGTTTCTACCATAGATTTATTCAACCTAAATCTTATTGTAAGTCATTAAAAAAAAAAAGTGTCGAACACTGGTGCTTGTTCATTACTGGTGCCACCACCCTACCAAGTTTTATGCAGATTGGATGAACGGTTCGACATTTACCTATGCGCGAACAAGAATTCGTGAAACATACAAATATACAAACATACAAAGCAAAAACGCCCAACCTGCCACTAAGATCTTCGCTCGCTTCGCTCGCTTGATCGATTATCAAACCTGCCCACAAAATTTCACGAGAATTGGGAAATGTAGTGGAGGGAGACATATCAACAGACAGACGTACGACAGACAGACGGACGGCGGACAAACAAAAACATTTTTGTCCAAACTGAAGCAGAGACGCTCGGTTCGCTCGCTCGGTCAATAAGCTTTTTACCCGACTGCGCAAAGCAAAGGAAGGGTAATGTGTTTATCAGTCTATGTTTGTATGTGGGTATGTATGGATGTTTCTATGTGGCACTATATAGGCCAAACGCGTGGACCGATTTTGATGATTCTAACGTCAATCGATTCGTCTCAACCTTGGAAGTGTCACTAAAGACATGACAGTAATCAAAATTCACCAGTGCCACAACCAGACGCCATATTGTCAAAATTAAAATAATCAAAATTGACGAATTATGTCAAGTGGGGTATCGTTGAATAGGTATTTAAAAATCAACTTTAGGTTTCTTTTACCACTTTTCATTTTAAGCAATAGTTTAGGAAACATAACGGTTTAAAGTTGATTAATATTCACTCTCGCTACAGATGTTTCTATGTGGCACTCTAGAGGCCAAACGCGTAAACCGATTTGGCTGAAATTTAAAACATAGATAGATAATGACCGGGAATAGGATATAAGCTACTTTTTATTCCGAAAAAATGCATAGTTCCCGTGGGATAAACAAAATAGTAGCCCACGCGGGCGAAGCCGCGGGCGTCAGCTAGTTAATCATAAAAATCATCATCACCTAATAAATCATAACTAAAAAGTTTGAAATAAAAAAATATTAAAAAAAAACAAAAACCCGACTGCGAAGATTTTATTTATGAAGATTTGATTGGTAATAAAATAAATGGGTACCGACTGTGAGTTATTCTTTGCAGGCTTGTTTTTTCTTTTTAGTTTTAACTTTAACGCAGTCGGGTTTTTGTTTTTTTTAAATATTTTTTTATTGAAAGGAAACGATAAAGTGAGAAGAGACAGAAAACAATTTATTGACTGTATTAATGAACTTATTTATTTTTCATGTGGTTAATTACCACAAAAGAACAAACAGTAGATACCTTCCTATCGGTCACAACATAGACTAGTCCACTCGGTAGGTACTATGTAAACTTATATATTAGTTAACAAAATAATAGCTTCCGACACGTAAGACGTAAGAACAAGCTATCTACGCTATCGGCGCGGGCGCCGGTGCGGCCTCGGCGGCGGCGGCCGGCACGCGGTCCACGTCGGCGCGCTCGAGGCGCGGGTAGGAGGGGCGCGACAGCACGCCGCAGGTGTTGGCGCGCGCCTGCACCCGCACGTACCCGGCGTCGCCCCACGCCGCCGACCACGAGTTCTTCAGGACGATGTGCTCCTCCCCCCCGCGCCGCACGCCCCACCCCACAGCCAGCACCGCGTGCTCCGCCTTGTTCTTGGCGCTGAAACCACATGAACAATGATCAGATCCCGCCTCTCGTCTCCGGCCGGAGGGGCTCCGACGCCGCGAGCGGAACCTACCATCTCTCGTCGTGCAGGACGCCCTTCTTGTAGAATATGAAGCTCTTGGGGGTCGCGTCGATGATGACCACGGTCGGCGCGTGTCTCCGGATCGCCACCTGCGCAGAGGGGAGGTCAGGGATCGGCCGCGGTCCCGAGCGGGATCCTCGGCGCGTCTCGCGGACGTACCTTCAGCGCCTCCACGTTGTTGCGCGTGACGTTGACGTGCGCGCTGATGTGCGTGACCGGCGACACGCTGCGGTCCAGGCAGGTCAGCACCTGCGAACACGCACA
Source organism: Camptogramma bilineatum (assembly GCA_958496255.1). Taxonomy (NCBI): domain Eukaryota; kingdom Metazoa; phylum Arthropoda; class Insecta; order Lepidoptera; family Geometridae; genus Camptogramma; species Camptogramma bilineatum. The sequence goes on from OY292474.1 coordinate 3,141, forward strand.
CGGTATGAGCGTCCGGTCCGGTCCCCCGAGCTCTCCACGAGCCACGGACGGCACCCGCGCACGGTACCTTCTCCTGGTAGGGGGTGTACTCGGCGAGCGCGGGCAGGCCGCGCTGCTGGATGTAGCTGTAGGCGGCGCTCGGCCACGTGCCGCCGCAGCCGTGCCCGCCGAACCTGCACAAGCGAGGACGGAGTCAGCGAGGGAGGAGGGCACGCGGCTCCCCGCGCCCCTTCCGAGGTACTCACGGCTGCGCGCAGTCCACGAGGCACTGCTCGCTGAGCGGCACGAGCGCGCGCGTGCGCACGAACAGCGCGCCCTCCACCGCGCCGGTCACCGCGAACGCCCAGCACGAGCTGCACGAACCCTGATCTGCAACACGAGCGAGAGAGCGTCAGCGCGAGACCGCACGACGGCGGCGGGGTGAGGAGCGTGAGGGGAGAGATGGTCACTGACTGCGCACGTGCGTGACGGCGCCGCGCGTGCGCCAGTCGAACTCGCGCGGCAGACGACCGCGCGCGGCGCGCAGCGAGTCGGCGGAGTGCGGGAAGCGCTCGGTGGGGCCCTCCGCGTCCTCGCGCACGCCCATCAGCACGCCCAGCTCCGCGTCCAGCCGATCTCCGAGGTGGTTCACCTGCACAGGACACGGATAGTATCAGTCACTGCGAGCCGGGCATCGCTCGCACCACCGCCCCTCGGCCGAGGGTCGTACCTCGAGCTGGTGCGTGGCGCCCTGTCTGTTGCCGGAGCCGACGAAGCGCGAGTGCTGCACCAGGAGGTTCTTGCGCACCGCCTCCTCGGTGTCGTCTACGTAGCGACGCTGATGCCCATTTTTGAAACTGGTAGATAAGATCGATAATAAACCGACTGAGAAGAAGTTTTAGTGATTCAAAATTATTCTACTTATCGTGGTAATAAAAGAGGCTGGGAACCAGCAGATAAATAGGGATCACTATCGATGAGAACCTGTGAAGCGATCAACTTTAGCTGTTGGTCTTCCTCTTATATAAACAAATAAATTACTGACTCGCGGTACACGGTGTCGTATCTCGGATCTCGGCGGCTCATGGTGAACTCGCGCAGCGGCTCGACGCGCTCCTGCGACGTCGTGTGCTGCACCTCATCGCACGATTCCACTGTAATCAATCACGAGGGTCCCGATGTGAAAAAGTGAATCACGATCCATCCGCTTTCAGCTCGTGGGGATATCCGGGTGCGGGAGCGCGGGTAGGGAGGGGGGCGCGTACCGAGGTCGAGCACGAAGAGGCCGGGCTCGTGCTGCCGGTCGTGCAGCTCCGTGTAGCGGTGCACGTAGCCGTCGCAGGCCGCGCCCAGCACCGAGCTGTCCACCGACACGGAGTACCTGCAACACGCGACGGGTCACTCGCTTAGCCGGCGCCGGTCGGAGGCGGGGGAAGGGGTCGGGTCGGGGCCTCACCGGAGCGGCGTGGTGGTATAGTTGTCGGCGGCGCGCGCCAGCAGCAGCTCGTGGTGGAAGGCGAGCGCCTCCCCCCGCGCTCCGCCCAGCTCCCCCGCCTCGCCGGAGACGGTGTGCGCCCAGCGCTCCACGGTGCCGAACTCCGACTGCACGTAGCCGGCGAACGCGAAGGGCTGCAGGTCCGGCAGCGCGGGCGGCGCGCGGTCCTCCGCGGAGGGGACGCGCGGCGCGCTCGTGGCGCAGCGTCGCCGCTCGCCGCCGCCCGACCGCTCCACGCGCATCTACAACCGACCGGATACATTTTAAAAATATCATCGCGTAATGAATCATCCGAAACGTCGAGGACGATAAAAAAAAAAAAGAATCTGACGAATCGAGAACCTCTTCCTTTTTTTTTGAAGTCGGTTAAAAAAATTTCATACCTCAACGAAGCGCACGCGTCCGTCCGGCATCACGGTGCGGTAGGTGGAGGTGGCACCACCGTGCAGATCGACGCGCGCCGCGCCGCTCGACGCGTCCCACCTGCGGAGCGAGGGGCGTCAGTGAGCGGGACTCGGACGATAGCGCGGGGGAGGGAGCCCGGGGTGGGGGGGGGCGCTCACCACACGGAGTAGGGCTCGGAGTAGCCGGCGCGCGGCACGGTCAGCTCGCCGCGCAGCAGCAGGGAGCGGTCGAAGCGCGGCGGCGCGGGCGTCCCCGCGGTGCCCTCTCCGGCCGCGTGCAGCGACGCGTACGGCGGCGGGGCGGAGGAGGAGGACAGCTGGTAGCGGCGCATGCGCACGAGGCGCGGACGGAGGGACGGCGCGTCGTCGGGCACGCCGCGCACCAGCCGCGCGCCGTGCTCCGCCTCGAGCGCTACCTCAGCGTGAGCGCCGGCGTCCGCCTCCTCGGGGCCCGGCGCGGCCACGGACCCCGCCGTGTAGTCGGGGATGAGCGCCGGCGGGAGCTCGGGGTGGGGCGCCACCTGCGCCTTGAACAGCTCCACGAGCTGCTGAGACGACACTGGAACGCGGAAGGTATCCTCTTCCTTGATCTGTCCGGTTGTGAGCGGTCACCGGTGGGTCCGAGACTCGAACGAGGAACTTACCGACGTAATCCAGATGCGGCACGGTCGGCTCGTGGTCGAAGGGCGCGCGGAGATCAGGGCGCGGGAGGCGCCCGGAGCCAGTCGCCCCCTGCCCTCCGCGGTACCCCGCCTCCGCCGCGGCCTGGCCCCGAGAGAGATCGAAGGGACGAGGTCGGGTCCGGTCCCCGCTGTTGTATTGTAAAGAAACATCCGATAGATCGTCCTCGTTCGCTTGCGATTTCGATCCAGATGAGTCGCAATCTGGAATAGATTGAAAGTGAAACAATCGCACCACTGTTTTTATGGTGCTTACCTAAGTTCAAAGTATGGTTAGATGGTTCTTACGTTGCGAGGACGTCTGTCGATGGCTAGGCACGGGCACGGGCACGGGCAGGAGCAGCACGGGCACGGAGACTGGCTTGCCGCCTTCGCCGCGCCCTGCGGACGGAGACGGAAGCTGCATGAGCATCTATTCTATTGAAAGCTCGAAACCAAGTTCAAAGAGATCAAGAAGTCCCTTTCATTAGACAGTAGCACAGAACAGATAATACGACAGTAGGTAGGTACATACCGAACGGCAGACTGACGGGGATGGGGCGCGGGAACCAATCTTCTCCGTCGTCTTCCGAAGAGGCCGTTGAAGAGCGTGTAAAATCTAAAAAAACAAAACGGTCACCCCGGAAAGTTTTAAAAGAGCGAGGCTGAAGTATTTATGACATGTAATAAGGTGGATAGTGCAGGCAGGAGCCCAGCCCAGGCCACCGATGCATACATACCGGCAATGAGCCGCAGCCAGCGGTCGGCGGGCCCCGCTCCCCCCGCTCCCCCCCTCACGGCACCCCCTGCGACACCCGCGCTCCAACCTGGAGAAGACCACATCAGCATTTATTTATTAAATTGAACATATAGGTACTTACTAACTTAATTAACATTGACGGACGGAGTGGACAGTGACGGAGTTTTTAGGCCGCCTATAAGCCTAGCTTAACTTAAAACCTAACTAACTTTAAGCTTGCTGAAGCACGGAATTAGTTAGGTAGGTAGGTAGGTACCTAGGAACTGAAATGTTAATTTTGAAGACAAATTATTAGTTTCAGGGCCGGGGCGCTGGTCGAAGTCACGACGCGCCTCCACTTGGCGCCTACACCAAACTCGACGTCACTCGGAATGTAGAGGCAGAGTAGCTCTCATCGATGTTAGGTAAGTGTCCGAATGATGAGGACCGTGCTCAAGGTCCCGCCAAACGAGTTTTGATGTTTTAAATGTTTCCATAAAGTAATCAAATTCTTTCACTGCCATCTATTTTGGTTGCATAAATTGTAGGAGGTCAAAGTAATCAACTTACTTACTAAGTAATTACGAAGGTACTTAAGTACTTACATATTTAACTCATAGAGGAATACAGTCACGAACGATAACAAATAATACCTAAACGTTTTCAAATGACTTTAAAGTTAAAATTTTAGCTAAGTAGGTATAGGAACTAGAGATGATGAATATAACCATCAACCATTAAATTTAACTAATAATTAAAAACAACTAATATATTCGTTAACCAAAATTATCAATAATGAATAAAAATACCGATTCAATAATTTCAACACTTCGTACTGCATTTAGATTTCAACTGTAACATGTAAGCTTTAAGGAATATTTTCCAACACGAGTCACGCGTCGCTTATGATCTAATGACCCCGGAGTCCGAATTGAAGTTAGCCGTAGCACAGCCAATCAAAGAGCGCGCTCAGGTTGTTCATTCTCTCATTCAACATGATAAAACAGTCACTCGCACGCAGCATTTAATTTTACGTTCTATTGCACTAAGAATAAAGCATATTATCGATGTGTACGGACTTGTGTTAACGATATTTTATTCATTCGCCAGTGAGTGGTTATTTTTAACACCTGATAATTTTCAACTACAACCAAACTCATAGTCAAAGAAAAAATTATCAACTAATGTTTTCAACCAGTTAACAGATAACCAATAAGTATTTTCAACCAATATTGCCATCTTTAATAGGAACCTTCGCTAAGATTTGAAATGTAGCCTTGACATCGCGTGGCTATTCCAAATCCAATACTTACCTACTTTTAACTACCTACCTACCTAATTTATTTTATTAGGTTTGAGGACACTAGTTTTTAGAGTTCCGTACCTACTCCAATAGAAACAAAAAACCAAACTGAAATATTTTATACTAGGTACTTAAGTATTTATGTAACTTTAAATATTAAAATGCAAAGAAATAGACATACTTACCTACCTACATATCTACGTACACTCGAAAAATATAAACCTCCTTGCAGCGGGCAGTCGGGTAAAATAAATAATTAGGATCACAGCGTTGTCCGCCAGTCTGTCTGTGTGGCGAGAAGTCGAGATCCATTTTCTCTGGAAACGGGTGGAGTACCTACCTATTCAGTGGAAATTGATATGAAACACGTAGGTAGAGATACGCCTAGCTTGGTTAATAGTCACGCAATCAAAAAGTATTCAAAACGACTGCCTTTTGTAGCATATTTTGACAATGTCAAAACGAATAAAACCGAGGAAGCATGCTTCTGCATATAAAGGAATAAATCTACCTATCTACTTGTAATTTTCTAGTTTTAACTAGGTAGGTACCTAGGTACTAAAGTTTTACGTGAATTTTTGTTTTACGTTACAAAATTACAATTGCAGTTCGAATGTATGAAATAACTCAAAAAACATCTGTTCTAATTAACTAGGTACCTACATAAAAAAGTCATGTTCATGTTCAGCCATGACGGAGGCCTTTAGGCGGCTTAAAAACATCGTCACGTCAGAGTTGGCCACTAGCTCATATGAACTTACTTTACCCTACTTAAGTACCTACTACAAAGTTAAGTTTGTCTTTCAATTCGACTTGGCTTACGTAACGGAACCCTCGTTGCGCAAGCGTCAGACGCGCACTTGGTCGAGTTTTTTTAATTTATTTCTAATCTACTTTATTGCTCTTCTTCATTAAAAACTTAATTAAATCTTTGCTAATTGATTTTTGCAGCGTTACCTAATGCATGGAACACTACCTACCGGGATATGGCAAATGATTTGCCGGATTTCTGTGCTACGACCGTAAGAAATCCGGCAAATAATTTGCCATATCCCCGTAGTAGTGTGTGTGGCCCTTGCATAAAAGGGAGCAGCCTACACTCACTCAGGAGAATACAAGGTTGGTCCACCAGACCATCAGCCACCGCAGTGCTTCCTCGTACCTAGAGCTCTGGCAACCTTACTCACCGCAGGAACACAACACCAGAGAGAAGAATGATGTTATTTGGCTGCGATATTCTGTAAGGCGGAGCTACCTCCCCAGTAGGGCTTCTCGAGTATAGCGTGAGAAAAACCCACTGTCTACAGCCCAAGCGCATGAAATCTGCCCCTTACATTTTTGAAGAATGTTATGTCCTAACTCCTACCTACCCAGTGACACTCGCCGCCCCCTTAAGACGAATCTAATAACGTAGGTAGGTATATATATACCGATGTATTCCCGTTGACCCCGGCCCGGGGACGAGACGTATAGTAGGTACCTACTTACCTATAATTTATCAAAATGGGTTGAGCCGTTTAGTAGTTACGAGCGGACAAATGAAGGACATACACTACATAATACATACAGTCAAACACATAACCCTCTTTTTGAGCTTCGCCGCAGTCGGGTAAAAATTACCTGAGCCGGAAATCAAATCTGTTTCATTTAGGTACTTACCTAGGTACCCTAGGTACCAATCGAATTTGAATACAGCCTACGCCGTAGGCTGCGGATCCCGTAGGCCCTACGGATTCACACTTAATACTTACCTACTTACGCAAACACCAAGCAGTTTTATGAATAGCACACTTATATAACTGGTCCGATGTTATTCATTGAAAATCTCGCTTTGCCATTTATTCCATTAGTACAGCACCTAATTTTTACCAAAACAGAGCGAAACATGATCAAGAGACGCATCGAGTCCTCACCTGGCGCGACCAGGCTGGCCAGCAGCAGCGCCGTCGTCGTCGTCCACCGCATATTGTCCTCGAAAGTCTATACAAGTCTTAGCGCTCGGTGAGTCGTCTGCTACAAGTCGCGGGTTGGTGGTGTCGCGGTGGTAAAGTAAAGCGATGCGTGTCGCGCGAGGAGGTCGCACGCGCACTGCCCGAGTGCCCGCGCTGGGTCGCGCGCGCACGCGCCCGTTCCACCCCTCTCCGCTCGCGGATCTTCTTCGCTAAACTTTTTACAAGCTTTTTGTCATCAGTGTGTGTGTGTGTGTGTGTGCATCGACCTTTAAGCCATAGGTCTTTAACAAAAGCCTTGACAAGTTTTGCATGAACTAATCGATACGTCTTCATTGTAGGTAGGTACCTAATCAATCGGTTAGGCAAGAGTCAGATTAGCGCAAGCAGGGTTCCGTACCAGAACTCCTTTGCACAGCGTTGACTGATCCCTTTAGTTAGAGCTACGAACTCGATGTACCTACCTAATGGTGTTATGTTATTTATGACACACACACACATACCTACTATGTGAGTTGGTAAAGGTTAATCCTTTAGAATGTACATTTATGTGGAAATATTTTTTGATGATTGATCGCACAAATGTTATACCTAAATAATGTTAATCTAAATGGTGGCCGGTGCCGGCGCCGCTCACCGCGACCGGCTAAAGGTCAAGGATACCTAAGGCCTCCCAAAATTGTGGCACACTCACTAGTATCACACACACAGTTCACTACTAGTGTGGAGATCATATATAGGTATTTTCACGATGGTTCGGGAGAGCGCACGGCCACTTCCTGAACGAGTACCTACCTATTTACCGAATATAACTGATATAACTTAGTGGCTCTGTGAGCTGTGGACCTCGCGAGTTGGTCATAAATGTTCACAATTCTCTAGTTTTGTCATGAGAAGGTGGTCCCAAGACCTTCCTAAGGCGATTTCACTAGCAGGTACAAATCTAAAAGTAAACAATATAGATAGGTAGGTACGAGTATTTTGGAAGCTATCCGCTCATCGGGCTGAAGAGTCCAACACCTTTCAACAAAAAAAAATCATCGAAATCGGATGTCATGAGGCGGAGATATCTAGTAGCCCCTTTTTTGCAGGAAGTACCTACACCTCTAAAGGAGTGTACACACTGCGTTTTTTGCAGCGCGTTTGTATGGATACAAACGCGATTCGAACGCGATGCGAACGCGCAGCCCCCCGCGCAGCCCCTCCCGGTTCGCTTTTGTATGAAAAAAAACCGCGTTGCGAACGCGCGTTTGTATCGATACAAACGCGCAGCTCAAAAACGCGCTGCAGAAAACGCAATGTGTACACTCCCTAATCAATTCAATCAAAAGTCCGCGACGGCAAAAAAATCTCGAAACTGAGACCCGCTGAGCGCGCGCGCATCAATAAATAGCGTCTCACTCAACTCAACCCTTGCACTGTGAGAGGCTGCAAGTCCTAAAGTGATGTGCCGTGGATGTGGCCGCCTACTGCGCAAAGTGAAAAACATTGAGTTTTCGGGAGCGCGTTATTACAACCACAGATTCTAAAAGTTCCTTAGAAAGACATCGACGCGCTCGTGTAGAGACTAGAGACGGTCGTAGCGTCTCGCGTCGTCTCTAGCTAAACGAGCGCGTTGATGTCTTTCTAAGGAAAAATAAGCGGTACCTGCAACCATACCTAGGTAAAGTACCTACTACGAGTATCTAGGTATTATACCTATGAATAAGTCATGTAGGAGCTTACTTGGTTTGATTGTGAAATGAAGATTGCTGGCCGCTTTAAAGGTCCAAGTGCTGTCCGACCGACGCAACGGTCATTAAGAACCAATCAACCACACAGTGTTGCATCAATAACCAAATCAAAATTCCACACAACTGAGAGGGCCCCCCGCGCCCCGCCCCGCCCCCGCCCCCGCTGGTACCTACACCATCATATTGCTGAGACATGCCTGAAAATTAAGCTGTTGCGTCGTATTAACGATTATCTACTTACTAAATTATTGTTACCTAATGAGTTATCAGTAGGTCAAGTGGGTACCTACGTTACTTCCTACTTTCTGGTAGGTAGGTGTCTATAGTCTACCTACTCAGAATCTTTCTCTCATCATAGGTAGGTGACAACCTTCTTGCTGGAGAGGTACAGTCAGCCGCAGAAATAAGTTTGTTATAATTGATCGATCGAGCGAAGGGTCTCTGCTTCAGCTTGGACAAAAATGCTCGTTTGTCCGCCGGATGTCTGTTTGTCTGTATGTTCTCCTCTAAAAATTTAATTGGGCCTCCAAAATGGGGGCAAAAAGGGAGCTACAGGATATCTCAGCCTTATGACATCAGGAGAGGATCTTCAATGAGGTTGAGGATTTTCAGCGTGATGAGCAGAATAACTCCTAAAACTGTTTCTAGTAAATTGCTCACTTTTAAATTTCTTTAAGCTATGCAAACACAGACTCGCGAGGTCTACAGCTCACAGAACCACTATTACTTCCCTAGGTACTTACCTAACTTTTTCGGGTTTTAGAAGAAAACGATTTACCTACACTATTTCTTGCGATAATACCTCACTCAGGGCATTATGATGGCTAGGGTCCTAGGATGCAATACGCAGTAGGTAGGTATCTGATGTAGCATCCGCGTTAGGCATATAGGCAGGAATGTGAGTGAATTAGGATAGGTAGGTACCTAGTAAACTCTAAGGTCAGGGGTTAGCGATGACAAGGTCGGTCGGCGAGCGTCCCTGTCTCGGGGAAAAACCCCATAATTCAACCTGTTTCCGTTACGAAAGCAACACAAGTGATTGACACAAACAAGATGATATTTCGATATGCCCATCATCCTATTCATTGCGCATGCGCAGCGTCACGGCGCACACGCACCTTTTCTGGGATGTAGGTACCTACCAAACTCAAGTTTGTTGTAAGTACCTACCTATCTATTGTCGCAACCCGCGACCGATCTCTCTTTGACTCGACATTTGAATTTTGTAAGTACTAGGGTCATGATCCGGTTGAACAAGTACCTAACCGAGTAAGTAGGAAGGTAGGTATGGAATTGAATTAACGAAAGAAAGCTCTTCTTAATGAATTCAAATGTTAAAGGTAGAGGCTCGCGGCAGGGATGGCCGCAGGCTTTTACTTGTAGGTAGGTACCTACCCATTGCGTGTGCAGTGTCGTGTCCGGATGCGGTCGCAAGATTTCTCTTAGAGGCAGCTAAGTAGGTAGGTAGGCAATCAATCATACGACCATCTTTAATTTTTTATCATAGATAAAGATAAGAATAGTTACCAACGAATGACCCACATTAGATCAAAATAGGTAGGTAATGTAAGTTCGTATGAGCAAGTGGTCAACTCTGGTGACGGAGTTTTAAAAAAATAAAATACCTACCTACATACCTAAGTAAATTATTTTTACTTTATTAGGTAGATTGTAATGCAAGGGTTGAAATTGACCTTATAACCTTTTATGATATGACGCACCAGCATAGCGAGGGCGCCAATAGTTCAAGTGCCTATCACATTACACTAATATTATAAATGCGAAAGTTTGGATGTTTGGATGGATGTATGTTCCTCTATAACTCGACAACCACTGAACCGATTTGCCTGAAATTGAAAATCTAAATGGATAATGACCGGGAATTCAACATAGGCTACTTCTTATCCGGGTACTACGCGAGCGAAGCCGCGGGCAGAAGCTAGTATTTGGATATATTTGGCCTTTACTTACAGCTTTTTTACTAGATGATTTATACAGTGTCAGGAGGCAATCTTTGCCTACACTTATCGGGACACTGTAGTGTCTGGGACATTGTTTGAAATGGCCTTTGAATGGCTTGCACAGCACCTAAACCATCCTCTCAGCGTAACCGGCCATATCCACAGGAAAGACATGTGGGACTGACAAACCGCGGGTTTCATCACGATGTTTTCCTTCACCGTTTAGATCTCGTGTTAATGCGCATATATGGTGAAGGAAAACAGCGTGAGGAAACGGATATCTTTGGACATACCTGATTACCCCCTTAGTTTAGACACCTTCAAAGGGTCATACATGCCTAAGGGGCCTATCAGATAGAGAGCGGTCACGCGGTCAAGCGTTCAAGCGGTCAGTTCTGCGTTCTTTGTATTCTATTACGTTACATACTCACACAGGAGGCATTCTGACTGCGGCGGTCAAGTAGAACAGATCAGTAGAAATCAGTAGAACGCTCGAACGCAGAACGCGTGACCGCTCTCTGTCTGATAGGTCCCTAACAGAGCTACTGCGCCAGCATAGTTTATGATCTGGAATAACAGGCTTTTTATCCTGGAGCTGCGGGCGGTACTTAGTAATACAATTGTTGCTCATTTGATTTTCTATGAAGACTCATCTGCTTACAATGAATTGATAAAAATATTTCTGAAAAATGCGAAAATACATTGCATGTTTATTTTATTATTATAAGTACCTATACATTACTTCACTACGCTTGCCGGACACAAATAGAAGCGTACAAAAATAGATCGATTGTTTTCATCTAGCTAGTCTTTCCTGTGGCATGTGCGAGGACTCTCCCACACAACACTTCTTCTCTAACACACGCGAGAGCTGTTACACATCCGAGTCAGTGTTCCCCCGGGGCGGCGGCGGCGGGCTCCGGGCGTCGTGCCACGCGGCCTCGAGGCGCGGGCACAGCACCACCAATTACCTGCGCCCGCCGCCGCGCGCCTGCGCACCGCGCCCGCGCACGTACGTCTTGTGCGCCTGTGCTCCCCCCGCCCCTCCCCCCCGCACCCGCCCCCGCCCCCGGCCCGCCGCCCGAGGGCTGCTTGTTGCCGTCGTGGCTGTAGCCGGCCGTCTTGCCGGGCGGCGCGCCGGCGTGGGCGCCGCGCGCGGCGGCCGGGGGTGGGGCGGCGGAGGCGGGGGGCGGCGGCGGCGTCGGCTGCGGCTCCGACATGTTGATCTGCTCGTTGAACAGCATGCAGAACTCGTCCACCTGAAATGTACACACATTGTGTTCACCACTATATGGATAAAGTGCGAGGAGGTGGTGGCTATTTTGAACGGTGAGCACCTTCTGGATCTCGCCGGTCTTGCCGGAGTAGAGCGTGAGGGCGGAGCGCCACGGGGCGGCGTAGCCGCGCAGCAGGCGCACGATGTCACCGGGCTGTAGCAGAGCGCCCGGCGCATCCCATACGGATAGGTTCACTGATGCTGATGCATCCGCCACTCGCAGGGTTCGCACCTAGAAAATGGACTAATTATTTAAAGTCATGAGATGTGGATGGTACTTAACTGTTTTTTTTTTTTTCTATAATTAGATCTTAGTACCTACCACGCAACTGAAGGCATGGGCAGAATCATGTGATACTGATCATTATATGAGTTCTTTGAGCAGACAGACCCACCCGATGCCGTTTCTTGTTGTGGTAGTACCTACCTCACGAGCCTCCTTTGTAAGGATTGGAGGGCCCACCTCCAAGACGATGAAGATTGCATTTATATTCTTCATGCCCGCTTTCAGGTCCTTTATCTGAGTGTATTCTATGTTACTACTCATTTTAGCTTTTGTGTAGTCGAACTTGTTGGTTGGCGAATAAATTCCTTGTTGATTTATATAAGTAAAAGCCGTACTTAGGTACTATTGTAGTTAAACCTGAAATTATAATAAACATGACTGAATTTTATTCCTTCATTGAACAGCTGCAGTGAGCAGTAGGTACACGAAGTCACTAAGGTGGTCGGTATTTACATTTTAGGGCTTTCATCAAATGCAAAACCTATAACATGTATTTCTGTACGGTCCTTTCTTTTTCTTTTCGATTGCTATAGTATAGACTAATTATTATCACAGACCGAAATGGTAAACAAATAATAAAACGGATGTGATTGATTGATTCTGTCTGACTGATTTCTATTCTATGTGTCAAGTCAAAAAATCAGTCAGACTGTCTGTCTGTGATTTGACATGACAATTGACTTTGACAGATTTGTTTTACACCTTAAGGTGGACGCACACCTATCCGTGCCGAACGCGCCGAAAGAACTATACTAAGAAATCGTATGAAACCTCGCACACGTCCTGCCCGCGGTCGAATCGATTTATAAAGCTGGAAACATACTGTCGGACGCGGCTTACGGACGCGGCAGACAGCCGCGACTGAATAGGTATCTGGATATAGAACGAACATAGAACTGTGCACATTATCTGACGAAAGTCGCGGACGCGTCCTTGGACCTTCAGACGTCCGAAGGCAATCTGGCCCGCTCCGTGTTCGGACGGTGTGCACACTTATCAGTCGCGGCTGTCAGCCGCGTCCGTCAGCCGCGTCCGATAATTTGTTCCCAGCTTTATTCGAGAATATCTATCAATGATAATATTACTTGACTTCGAAAGATGAATAGAGTTCTTGTTAACCGAAAAGATAATAAAAATAAAATCTGTCATGTCAATGAATTCTCGAAGTGTCAATGTCATGTAACAAATCAAAACAGTGATGCCAGATGGGGAGGATTCCCTGCTAATTCAGGGGTATTTCTGGGCTCCGGGGAGTTTGCCTTGGAAGCGAATTTTCAGCCTTTGGAAGGCTTCGGCAGCCTTCCGATGGGAGTGGCCTTTGCGCATTTAGTTAGGTACCAAACGTCAGCGTTGAACGAGTATTCAATAAATAAAAGAGAAAGCCGAACAAGGCTGAGTTTTGGTTAGTTGGTTAAGTTGAGGCTTATGTTTCAAGAGTAGGGGCCTAGGCCTAGGATTCTACTCTTGAAATTAAAAACGATGTTTCACTCTTCAGCGTGTCGCCGGTCGCGTCCACGAGTGGTCCATTTACAGCACATTTCTCTGTGCTGTGAATGGTCAACTCGCGGACGCGACCGGCGCATGACACGCTGAAGAGTGAAACAAGCCTTATGCTCGGGATACCTACACGAGGCTAGTTTTACAAGTCAGGATAGCAAGATAAAGATAGTACCTACAAAGCTAGCAAGTTAACACGCAAAGCACAGTTCAAAAAAGTTTTGAAAATCATTAAGACTGAAGACCTTCATGAGCCCTGACTTCTGGCCGAAAGGGGTGAAGTTTCGTATTTCTATGGGCCTTAGAATTAGTTTTTACCATCTGTACCTACTATTCTTAAGTTGCCTGAAATGAAGTTTATATTACATGGATTATTATTATTATTAATAGGAAAGTCGAAAAAATCAAACTGAAAACATTGTCTTTCAGTTTATGTAGGTAGGCAAAATTAACAAAAAATTAACCGTCTGGTCTGATTTCAACTTATCAAAAGTTGCTCTGAGATGGCCATGGCTGGCGGGCCTTCAAATCAATCAACCCAAAAATTGGCCCCTGGCAAACGTATGGAGTTGGCCTGTTTCGTGTAAATTTGCTGGCAACACTGTATTCAAAATCAAATCGTAACCCAGCGTTGCCATATCTACCAACTTGTAGGTAGATCTACTTACTTTGCCTCGAGTCTACCTATCTACCACCACAAGCCTGGAATCTACCTACTTTTCTAAACCTTACGGAACCTTATTGATAAACGTTTCTTTCATGTGAAATGAGTGCGGTACGGTCCTATTGGTAGTTAGTAGTAATGTTTAGCCTGCCTGCAACCTGCCGAATTGAAAAAGTGTTAGCTGCTTAGCTGACACTACACTTTCGTTCAGTCAGAGGGTTGTCACCAATAAATAGAAGAAGCTTTTCCTTGTTTCAGAGCTTTCTTTGGGTGCGTGCGTTGTGTTTTGATGTAATACTTTAATTAAATTCTTACTACAGTGTAGGTATAGTGCTGGTTTTAATTTTAATGGATACCCATTCATGACTGTTTAGTTACCTATTTGAATTTGAAGTTTTTAATTTGACCTGCCAGAGAAACAGACTGCACGCAGGTAAACTAAAAAACATCTAAGGCATAGACACTAGCTAGGGATTGTTCCATACTTAAAGATTTTTATCAAAAAGCGAGCAACCTTTAATAGCATAAGTATACATTTAAAACTTGTAAAATAGAATTAAAATAATACCTAAATATTTGTTAATCTTTACATTACAAACCTTCTGAATTAAGGTGGTAGATCTACCTATTTTTCATTTTACATTCTACCAACTTCTACCGATTTTTGGCCCCTCATCTACCAATTTTCAAAAATTTGGGTTGGCAACACTGTCGTAACCTCTCGTCCTCGCTTTGTTTGTTATGATTTTTGCAAATTAAACGAAGACAATTTAGAAGAAAAGGGAATTGGAACGCAATAACAACGTAACTGGTTGATGCACTTGGTTAATCATGTTCAACCAGATAAGCAGCGGGGGCACCAACCCCAACAAGGACTTGGAGGTGGCCTCGCCACCCGAAGACACGGTGTCGGCACTCGAGTTCTCGCCACCCTCTGTTCCGCAGACATTCCTTATCGCAGGCAGCTGGGACTGCCGGGTACGCTAGATACTTCCGACTTCATTCTTCCATTTATTTTGATCCCTCCATCCATTACAATGTTATAAAACAATCTAAGTACCTCTTCAGCACTTGCTGGTCTCTTTATGATTTGAATATTTAAAACTGATGGGGTGGATCCCACCCATACCATTCTCCTAACCTATTGTAGTAATACTTATTAATTCAAATCTGGTATAACAGACTTAGGCGTTTAATAATGTAGTTAGTGTATTTTATTTTGAAGGTAAGATGCTGGGAAGTAGAAGTGTCAGGTAAAACAGTGCCCAAGGCAGCACAGGGCATGGATTTGCCCATCCTAGATGTGGCGTGGCATGATGTGAGTAATACTTTGCACTTCTCTTGTAATTATTAAAGCTCTCGGCAGTGTTTATTTTTAAAGTGACAAAACCTTTCTAGGATGGTACCAAGGTGTTCATGGCATCAGCGAACAAGAGTGTGAAGTGTTGGGATCTGGCATCCGATCAGACAATGCAGGCGAGTCTTATTTTATGTTAATAATCTGCATCACATTAAAATGAAATTGGTTGGGTGTATAGTAAGTTATTGTATTACTTACTACACATAACAAAGCAATATAAACATAAATGTTCCCACTGTCCAGGTGGCAGCGCACGATGCTCCAGTGAAGACCTGCCACTGGGTGAAGGCTCCCAACTACAGCTGTCTCATGACCGCCGGGTGGGACAAAACTCTCAAGGTTTATTTCAATTGTGGAGAATTATTTTTTATGTTATAAGAACCCTTGAATTACCATGGTCATTTTTGTACAATGTTTTCTATTTTGTTGAAAACATTTTGCTTGGCAATATTGTTGTATTTAAATTTTATTTCAGTTCTGGGACACCCGCAGTGCCCTGCCCATTATGAGTATGAACCTGTCGGAGAGATGTTACTGTGCCGATGTGGTGAGTCCTGTTCTGAGAGATCTACACCCCATCTCATAAATAGTCCAAAAATTTGCGAAACATTCAAATGACTTTATACTATAAGAAAAAGGTATAGATTAAAGAGTCTTTGAATCATAAAGTTACTACAGTTCAGATATTTGATTTATTCACAACTCAGATATAAGTTGTAGAGTGTCTGTCTATGCATCTTTGTCCTTGTGGGATGTAGTCAAAGTATAGCAGATAATGCCAGCTCAATGTTCTTTCCAAGTTTAACCCAAAATCTTGAAAACTAGTAGGTAATAGATAATCTTTATCTCTGTGTGGTCAAGACTTGATGATCTGTCAGTGAATGAGTCACAAAAATATTATTATTATTTAATGCACAGGCAGCTTATAAGCTGTGTGCATATCCAGTTATTGTTATTGGTCAGTACCTACACTTTTTAACATGTGCTGATATAGAATTATTAGGGAGTAACTCGAACACTTATACGTATATTTGTGATGTAACTGGGTCAACTTCATGGCTTGATCATTGTGTTGTTAGTCAGTCTGCCTGGCAAACAATAGATAATATTACCGTAAAATATGACACATATTGGTCAGATCATCTGCCACTTATTATTAAATGTAAACTTAATCTTGTTATTAGAAAACCTAGTCAATATGTAAATGAAATTAAATATAACAATGTGACATGGGGAACTAGAAATAATGAACAGATAAATAAGTATAGTAATTATTGTAATAATAAATTCAAATTAATGGAATTTCCAAGTGAATTTAGGCAATGTGGGTATAATATATGTAATGATTCGGGACATAGAGATTTATTGGATTTATTGTATTGTGACATAATTCGTGTATTAAGTGACGCAGCTATTTACAGTAGTGAATTTAAAAATAGTGTTAATTTCCGTAAAGCTAAGGTAATAGGTTGGAATGTTCATGTACGTGAGGCGCACGGGGAGGCCAGGCTGAAATTTAAAAATTGGGTGTGGCATAACAAGCCGAGTCGTGGTAACATTTATGATGAAATGTGTCACAGTCGAAAAGTATTTAAAAGTAAACTGCGGTGGTGTCAAAATCATCAAGAACAAATACGAATGGACATTGTAGCGGAGCTTCGTGCCTCTAACAACTTTACTGACTTTTGGAAAGCCACAAACAAATTAAATGTTCAGCCTGGGTTGCCTGTGAGTATTAATGGTGTGAGTGACAGTGAACAGATTGCAGACATATTTAAGGAACATTTTAAGGTGAGCTCAGCGATGGGACAATCTCCATCAATGACCGATGCGGGGGCAATTCAGAGTGATGAGTTATTTCATGTCTCAGCCAAGCAGGTATCCGAAATCATTAGGAAAATGGCAAGAGGAAAGTCACCAGGATACGATTGCTTCAGTATTGAGCATTTAAAGTTTGCAGGTACACATTTGCCTCGTGTTCTTTCGATGTTTTTTAATCTGTGTCTCAGTCACTCGCACTTGCCTCTGGATTTAATGAAGACTGTTGTAGTGCCCATTGTAAAAAATAAGACTGGCGATTTATCAGATTTAGGAAACTACCGGCCCATATCGCTAGCTACAGTAGTGGCAAAAGTGCTGGACAGTGTGCTTGACTCGGAATTAGATAAGCACTTAAACATCCATGATGCTCAATTCGGTTTCAGACAACATCTCTCCACTGAATCAGCTATTCTGAGTTTAAAGCACACTGTGCAGTACTATACACAGAGGCGAACTCCTGTGTATGCATGCTTCCTGGACCTGTCCAAAGCTTTTGACCTTGTGTCTTATGACGAGCTTTGGAAAAAGATGGCAGGTACAGGCGTGCACGCACAGGTCCAGCGACTCTTCCAGTTCTGGTACGCCAATCAGACCAACAATGTGAGATGGGCCGGCAGCCTCTCTGGCACGTACAGGTTGGAATGTGGAGTGAGACAAGGGGGGTTGAGTTCTCCGAAGCTTTTCAACCTGTACGTCAACGAGCTGATTGAGGGGCTCAGCAATGAGCGTGTCGGCTGCTCGGTTGACAATGTTCGCATAAACAATGTTAGCTATGCGGACGATATGGTGTTGCTGTGCCCGTCAATCAGTGCTCTCAGGAGGTTGCTGAGCATATGTGAGGAGTACGCTGTTAAGTATGGGCTGGTATATAATAGCAAGAAAAGTGAGTACATGGTCTTCAAGGCCGCTGGTAAAGTTCCTGAATCGGTTCCCCCAATTACGCTCAATGGAACTGATCTTAAGCGCGTATATAAATTTAAGTACTTGGGACATTATGTTACTGACGATCTTGATGACCAGACTGACATAGATAGGGAGCGTAGGGCGCTGGCGATGAGATGCAATATGCTGGCCCGCAGGTTTGCTCGATGCAGTAGGCAAGTAAAAATAACGCTCTTCAAAGCCTACTGCCAATCGTTTTACACAAGCAACCTGTGGTTCAGCTACACTCAAAAGGCAATAAGCGCCCTACGCGTTCAGTATAACAATGGATTTAGAATGCTGATGGGGCTGCCTCGCTTCTGCAGTGCATCTGCAATGTTTGCTGAGGCAAGAGTTGATGGTTTTCATGCCATCATCCGTAAAAAACTGCCTCACTACTCAGCAGATTGCGGAGCAGCACCAACAGCATTCTGCAGGTCATACCTGATAGGTATGATCTGCCTATTATGAAATCTTTCATTCGGGTTCTAGTCTAGCGGAGTCACTGGACACTGATGGACTGGAACGTGAATGGAAAATACCTACCTACTTAAATCATTATGTTTTAATTGTACCTACCTACTAATATAGAAATAAGACTTGCATGCCTACTAACACTAAATGGACTTTTAATGTGTCTGATTTAATAAATGAATTATTATTATTATTATTAAAAAGTTTGTCTAGTCTGTTTTTAAAGCAGTTCACTGTGGGAGCACTGATAACTGATTCTGGCAACTGACAACTGATTTATATAAAAATATTTTACGTTTTTAGCAAAGCCATTACAATTATCTAGTTTCATGTTTCAGGATTATCCAATGGCAGTAGTCGGTATGGCAGACCGAGGCATCAACCTGTACACGCTCGAGGGCAAGCCGGCAGAGTTCAAGCGCGTTGAATCCCCGCTCAAGGTACGGTCCCGTACTGTCTCCGCACGGTTTTCATCAGCATGCGTGTCGGTGCGTAAAGTAATTAATGCCCAATGTTGTCGACTTGCAGCACCAGCACCGCTGCATCGCCGTGTTCCGCGACAAGAAGACGAAGCAGCCGACGGGGTTCGCGCTCGGCAGCGTGGAGGGCCGCGTCGCCATCCAGTACGTGACGCCCGCCAACCCCAAGGACAACTTCACCTTCAAGTGCCACCGCTCCACCGCCACCACCGGCGGCTACCAGGTACCGAGCCGCGTATACCTCATTTTACACAAGCAAATTTACATGAAAATTGCATAGGCAACATCGGTGCCGTTCTCAGAGCTAATCCGACTCGGCAACAAGAGAAGATGCGTAAAGCGCCGATTTTCTGGTGTGCTTGCTATTTTGCTCTCATCATATGAGTAGCGGGAGGGTCGCCGGACCCGCTATCGCCTGGGCTCAAAGAGCCGGGCGCCAGCGGGCCACGGTTTCCTACTGAGTTAATGATATAAGAGTTGACGTGAACGCGGCCACTGTCGCAGGACATCTACGCGGTGAACGACATCGCGTTCCACCCGGTGCACGGCACGCTGGCCACGGTGGGCTCAGACGGCTCCTACTCCTTCTGGGACAAGGACGCGCGCACCAAGCTCAAGAGCTCGGAGACGCTGGACCAGCCGCTCACCAAGTGCGCCTTCAACCACAACGGACAGATCTTCGCCTACGCCGCCGGCTACGATTGGTCCAAGGTACACCATATCGCTCTTCACTTCGTAGCGATACTGTTATAAGTCGTGTACTCTCCCCACGTAATAAGGATTCTCTACAAGTTTTACGCCCGAATACAGAAGCGCTAGGTACTTAAATATTTAAGATGTACCTACTTATCTATTTGAAATGTTCTTACTCTTCAGAATCGTATACAAAAATGATTAATGTCAATGATGAATAACACCTAATAATGTCACTTAAGCTAGGTGGCGTTTCAGTATTCGGGTGTTAGTATTGTGCCTTTCCTCCGTCCGAAACATACGCGGCTTTTGAATTGATCCAAACCGATTCAGGCAAACAAAGTCTTCTATAAATTCATTAAAATTGTACATTGCAATGTATATTGATGTTATGGCAGCATAGTAAGGAAAGTGCGTCATGGTTACAGGGTCACGAGCACTACAACTCTAACAAGAAGCCGTTCATCTACCTGCGCGCCTGCTTCGACGACCTCAAGCCGCGGCCCACCTAGAACCAACGCCTGCCACGCACCAAACATTCCGAGCTAAACCACATTTCTACAGCTATATCCTAGCTAGATAGGTGTAGGTAGGGTAGGTATCATAATAACATAATTATGTTTTATACTTTTTTTACTTTACTCATATAGGTTTAAAAAGCCAAAGATGAAATTGTTGCTGAACCTATTCTATTTTTGTAAAATAAATGCAAAAGTTTGTAATAAGTATCAGAACTAAGGTACCCTTTCAGGTGTTTTGTAAAAATTTAATTTCATGTTTATTGTAATAATCGTCAAAATACATTTGTACCGACAGATGAGTACCTATTGAGCCTAAATCCTATAAGATAAAGTATTAATACTAGAGTAAACTACGTAAATGAAAGTCATTAAATTACAATTTTGTATATACACATTCTGAGAATTTTCCTTATTTATCCACATAGACTAGTATTTCGACCCAGTCTTGAATTGAAATTCTGTTTGGTCTTGCACCACAGCAAGCTCTAAATGGTGGAGGAAAACATAGGGAAGAAATCCACATCTTAGTAGTCAGCTGCACACATATTGACCATGGGAAAGATCTCATGGATAAGATCAGTTGATTTGAGGTGACATGACAGGTAAGGTCATGCACCAAAGCACAACACCATCATTATTTAGTGTAGGTAGAGACATAAAATCAGCTTGAATATATGGATATGGAGGAAGGAGAAAAAATCAAAGTAACACCTTTTCCAATCGATACTTACTGAAGGTGAGTTTTGCCTTCCTTCAGGAAGGAGTATGAGTGTCAGAGAATACTGAGATAACAAAATGGAAACATAATACCTGGTTGCCCAAGAATATTGAGATGTGGACTGGACATAGTGAGATACCATTACAGTAAAATACCTACATCAGATTTTTTAAGACATCTACTACTCTGATAATGTTGCTTTTGAGAGGGACGGTTTGTGACCGATTTAAAAACAAGATTATAGATATACCCCCTTATGAAAGATGTTTAATGTTGAACACTGGTTAAACAACGTCCTGTCTCTGTTTGTCACTAAGTTGGCAAAGTGCGAAAGTCGGCACTCTGCGATTGAATCAAATAAAGACAGGACGTTGTTTAACCAGTGTTCAACTTTAAACATCTTTCATAAGTAAGAGCCATAGCATAGAAGCTCCAATCTCTCTTTTTGGGTCATTGTGAAACTAACCACTAATAGTACCTACATAGAAGTAATTTTTGCATTTCTTGAATGAGGCTTTATTTGAAAGATAGTCTAGCTAGTACCTACAATATAAATTCACAGAAGCAAGTTATTCAATAATTTAATAAATCAATAACTACAATTGCCCACCGGCTCTCTTTTAGGTAAAGCCATCTTCCATCAAGTCAATGTTCATCGTGTCCGTGGCCATGGCCACCTCCTCCGAGCATCTTTTCCATGCCGACAGTCACAATGGCAAGAGCCAGGCCCAGCGGGAGACCTCGGAAGAAAGTTTTGTTAGCCCTCTGCCATTTAGTGCCAAATCCGGGATGGTAGCGCCAGGCTTCATTTCTATAAAAATAAATATAGGGTGATGGCACTACCAATTTGGTCTATGATGCATAATACCTCAAATTAAGAATTCTTTATAAATTGTTGACTTCACTCTACTTACGCTCGACGACTCTCAATGCTAGAGGAAGTCTTTCTAAGAGAAAAGATGTAGTGTAGAAAGCTATAATTACCTGATCCACGGGTCACACAGGCCTTTTTGACTGAGCGCTCTCTCCAGCTCCTCAAGTTGGGGAATACCTTTGTGGGAGAATTGTGAGTACTGAGGCACCTCGTACGGAGGCCCGTGGCCGTGCCCGCCCATAGCTGAAGCAAACAAACTTCATGAAACACCTTAACAAAAACATAACCTCATACATTACATAACTACTTGTACAATAAGATTTATGTCCATAGTTTTGTTTTAATGTTATCTCTAGTTTCTTACTTTAAAAGCTTATGAATAATGAAGAGAAAGAAAGAAAAGCACTTTTCTTTCAATTTCAATAAAACAAAATTTTTATTTTA
Source organism: Camptogramma bilineatum (assembly GCA_958496255.1). NCBI lineage: Eukaryota > Metazoa > Arthropoda > Insecta > Lepidoptera > Geometridae > Camptogramma > Camptogramma bilineatum. The sequence continues at coordinate 25,391 of OY292474.1, forward strand.
CTGTCAACTACTGTCAATCAAAGTCATATCAAAGTGTCAATCAATCAACCAAACAAACAAAATGTTGCCATATGACGGCTACTAAGTTTCCACCAAAATCAACATGAAATGAAATCGCCCCCAAAAAACAGGTTTTTCGGAAAAAAAACCCTAGACGTTAAATTTGTAATTAAAATGACATCTGCGGGTTGGGTTTTTTCCGAAAAACCGGTTTTTCAGGGAGATTTCATAGAAGTTTGGGGGTAAATTCACTAGCCATCTGGCAGCACTGGCGACGACTTATTGCCCCTCAGCGTTAGTACACCGACGCATTCGCATGCGACAGCGACGTTCGCATCGCATTGCGATGCGAAACTCTGATGCCAATCGGCTGCGTCGGTGTAACAGCCATTTCGCAGTTGCTTGCGAAACAATACAGACAAGGATGCAACTATTTCATCTAGCTATATGATAGAGCGAGACATAACACATGCGAAACATTGCCATACAACTTACAGTTTTTTCGTCGATTCGCTGTCGCATGCGAATGCGTCGGTGTACTAACAGCGTTACTTATGAAAGATGTTTAAAGTTGAACACTGGTTGAACAACGTCCTGTCTCTGTTTGTCACTATCCACAAATAAAGACAGGACGTTGTTTAACCAGTGTTTCACTTTAAACATCTTTCATAAGTAAGGCCCATTGTGGTTGTGTGGTGCTCATGCTCATAGAGTAGGATTCAGCATCAGCACTCAAGTCCTACGGAAAACGCGGGAACTAATTGTTTTATTTACTTTATAAATATCCTCTTTTAGTCAAGTTCGTTCAAGTTGTTCTGGTGTGTGGAGCTAACGAACGTACAAACTAGCATATTTATTATTGTTCAAGTCTTATTTAGACAATTAGTAATTTTTTACATAACCTAGTTTCTGCGATAGCAGCGCTGCGTCTATCGGACTTCAATGCTGAATCCGACTCCAGTCTGTTCTGTCTGTCTGTGGTTCAGTTCGTTCGGTCGGGTTATTGAGAGAGAGAGAGAGAAGCGAAGTGTGGGTTCGTTCGTTTCTGTCAGTCTGTGGAGTGGAGAGAAGTGTGCGCACAGATTAGGTAGAGATACTACGTATCAGATGGAAATGTCAGGAACATTTTAGTGTGGACTTGTGTTCACAGATTATATAGATGTTACTCGCTCCTGATTGGCTATCAGAAAACGATGTATGACGTTTCTTTTTTTTTTTCTGCTACACCGGCACCGAGCAGAATTGTCATTCTACCAAACAAATTAATTTGGTAGGATTGCTTTTTTCATTCAATATTTCTAAGGCTTCGAGCTTATAGAATGGAGATGGCATCGATATTCTCATATAGGCTTACCCCTCTGTGACCATCCAGGCCCCTCGGCCATACACGTTAAATAAAAGTACTTCACTCGCATCCACGGCCATAATGTTGACGTTTCGTGTCGCGAGTAGAGCTCCGTGAATATGGTGAATTGTGGAGTATTTTTGTGTAAAAGGCGATCAGCGACAACAAACTTACGGGGACACGGTATTTCCTATAACATTATAAGTGCTATTTTTGTCATTTGTGTTTGCAATTTTGTGTAATTTTGATTTAGATGAACTACTAGTTTTGACAGATTGGCGACTATTTCTTGAGGCGTAGTGCGGGGACAAGTTGAATGAAATTGACCGAATGAATGATAAAATAAACATAAAATTATTTCAAAACGCGATGTATATTACCTATTGTACAAAAGTAATTGACATTTAAACGATATCGGTCGGGGTGTTTAAAAGGCTGTGCAGCGATTAGTAGGCACTGGTGCATTTACAAGGCAAACACTTAATAAAATTTTGACATAGCTGTTATTCTATTAACATACCTTTTTCTCGATCTTAATTTAAAGTATGAACAAAAACAAAGGTTTTTTGTTAGAAACATTTTTTTATTGGACTGTTAGTTTTCGAGAAATTAATTAAATTAACTAAGTCACTCGCACATCAATCATCGATTTTCTCAAAAACTACAAGTCGGACAAAAAAAATTATTCTGTAAAAAAATGTTTATTTTTACGAGATCTACAAGAAAAGTCAATAATATGAAAAAAAATGGTTGTCTGTAAAGTCGGTTTACGGACGATAATTTTACGTGATATCGAAACGAACGCTTAGGCCGATCGTGCTTCTACACACGTTTTCGTGAATGCAGCCGGAGTTCATCGTTATATTGTTAACAAGTCAAAATGTTTTTTTGTCGTTTCTAAGTCTCGGCCGCATACTAACGTTTTTAAAAATCAATATCTTTTAGATTAGGTACCTACATTATAGCGATATAAAAATCTAAAATTGAAACATTATTTGCCCATGTTTCAATTTTGTATTATTATGATACCATCAGCAAGGTTACAAAAATATTACAGCACAAATAAATAAAAAATAAAAAATGTTGAAAATTAATTTATTAATTAAGAAAATTGAAAGTTGAAAATTAATTAAGGTAAATGGTATTTACAAGTTTTCGCAAAAATCTAAATTTGCCCAAATATCACTTAGCTACCAATAAAAATGATACAAATTTTATTATGGCAGTATAATGGCGGTATAGTTACGAAATCCTTGGTGCACGAGTTCGACTCGCACTTGACCGGTTTTTTATTTTCAGTCCGAGTGAATCAAACTGAGGGTAGGTATTTTCTATCTGACAGTGTTCCAGAGTGAATTAAAGGATTTTAAGCATACATTTTGTGGTCTTTGTTTTGAGTTTTGTGTGATTCGTATCACTGATTTTTTTTTAAACAATCAAATCTGCCATTTTGATTTTTTAAATAATTGTAATTATGTGCTCAGTGACACTCATGTCATCAATACGAATCTAATGACGTATCATTTATCAAAATCGGTTGAGCCGTTGAGAAGTTATGAGTGGACATACATACCTTTTGGGTATGTATGTCCACAGGTCAAACACATACCTTTCGGGCTTCGCCATAGTCGGATAAAAAAGGCAGACTATGAAAATAGTATTACCTACACAGACGCTTTAAAACACGCTAATTTCATTCATTCATTCATCGTTCATTCATCGAATGCCCATCACTAGAGATTTATCATAGTGTGCGTCTAAACACTGCGTAACACGCAGTAACCACGCCCATTTCATATTTGTGTGCGTATTGTAAGATTATGAACCAATGGTGTGCGGGATGATTAGGCGGGAGATTTGAATGCACCAATGCGTGTTTACCTCGTCCCCCGTTACTTTTTGCACATTTGCGGTTCGAGCTTATGGCATACCCCTGTTCTAAGGCATTGATCTCAATGTGTACTATTGAGATCAATGCCATAGTTGAGGTCAGTGGCCTAAGGGAAAGAAGGTGTTGTTGATAGAAAACAACGAAACATAGTTAATCATTTATTATTATTTTTTAATATTTTTTTTAACACTACATAGTAGGTATAGGTATTGTAAAATAAACAAAGTTGCTTCCCGCTGTCTGTCCCTATGTAAAAAAAAAACATCATCAAAATCCGTTTCGTAGTTTTAAAGATTTAAGCAATGCTTAGATCTTTAAAACTACGCAACAGATTTTGATGCGGTTTTTTTAATAGATAGAGTGATTCAACAGGAAGGTTTATATGTATAATACATGCATATATAGTACCTAGAGAAACACTGATAAATCTTAGGTTTCTGTGATGTGTGATGTGACCAGTGCGAAGCCGGGGCGGGTCATAAAGGCCTCAAAATGTCTGTGACACACTTGGCGTCTTGAAATCTCGTTCAAACTCACGTTTCTCAACAAATCACTGCATAAACAATCGAGCCACTTTTTGAGTCTGATTACACTACACACTGGGAATATGGAATACAGCGGCCTTTCGCAAATTTGTACAACCTGGTACAACACAAGTTAACACAACACTTAAAATACATCGTAGGTACTGAAGGTACAAACCGTTTGCAGCTACTAAGGAACAGAAATAGGCGGGGAAAATCAACAAACTAAATACACAATGATCGTTAGACATTAGACCGCAGAGCACAGACTACCCACATCCACAGAGATACCTACCCTCAAAGATCTCAATCATTCATTGACATTGACATTGTCATTAAAATAGCAACTCATTCGGAATCGGAAGAGTTGAGGAGCGGAGAACGAACTGTCATACATAGTTTTCTGATCAAAGCACAGATTATATACAAGTCCAAGATTCTGACTAGGAACATTTCTACCCGTGAGTGTGCGAGATGCGGTGAGACGCGGTCGCGAGTCCTTTGTGTTGTTCGCCGTTATAGGATGTTACAAATTGTGAAATCTAGTTATTTTAATAAAATTCACATAAATCGTTAGACTTTTCGTTGTCTGTACTATATCAAATCATTGTAGACCACCGTCTTTGCCTTTTTATCGTGGAAAACGTGCACAGTGCTCAAACAGTGCTGTTTGTTTTATTTTTTAAACAAATTCTGAGGGAGAACTACAAACACTACGATAAAAATTGCAGATAGTATAGCACCAACAAGAAGAGGCGAGAGATAGTGTTCTATAAATATAGAATTGGTGCGTGTTCGTGCGGTGTGCGGGTGCAGTACAGTGCAGAGGGTGCAGATGGTGGCGCAGTACTGGCAGTAGGATGGGGCGCGCGCGGCCGCTGCTGCTGACCCTGCTGCTGCACGCGGCGCTCGCTATAGGCAAGTCTACAACCTCCTGCTCACATACATACCCGCCGACTTTGTCTAAGTGTTATTAAAGCGCAATGCAATGCAGACCTGCCTGTACCTTTTATTCAGGTACTTGTTATGAACATGCTGAGCAAGTACGGTCGGGGTATACAAAAGAGTGTGCAGGGGCACTGGTGCATCTAGAAGGCAAACACTTAAAAAATTTAGACATAGTACTGTTACTCTATTAACATACCTTTTTCTTGATCTTAATCTATAGTATAAGGGCAAAAACGCGAGAATCTGTACATTGGCATTTTCGAGGTGTCCCCAGGTAAAATTGACTGCTACGCAGTTCTGTATAAGTTTTACAGGGGTTGTAACCACATTATCTGATTCATGGTGAAATTGGCATGCCATATTTATTAAAATGTAACGCTTAAAACAACATTATGATATCGAAAATTAATTTTAAAAAATCGCAATTTTAGCCTGTAGTACTGTCCCCTAAACAAAATCCGACCTTTAGCAGCGTTTGGTTAAAAATAATTCCACTAGACTGGCAAACTTTTAGCTATCTAATTGAAGTTTAGTGGGTTACCTAGGGTTCTAAATGTACAATTTGCTGCAAAAGCCAGAATTTCTACTAAATAAGTAATATTTAAGCCTGTCCCCGGGATTTGGGCCAACTGGACATGTCCGGATTCCGTTACCGCGTTTTCGAATGATTTTACAGTTTTTTTGTTCCGAGGGGTAGTTATTTTTTTACTTATACAACAACATTGCAACGAGACAGACGTAAAAGTAAAGGAGATGTCCATAGTTTTTAAGCCAAAATATTCAAAACAATTGTTTGATTTTCGGCGTCAGTGAGAGGTTGTGTTTTTTCGGGCACTGTCCGGTGAGTATTCAATTTTTTTTTCATGTTTAAAACGTATTTCCAATGCATAATTTTATTTCAAAACTGAAATAAACTATCCAAGATTAACTTAGTGTGAAAAATCGTGTGATAAATATCAGCAATTTGAGATAATTCATATTTTTGTGAACAAGTACCCAAGTTCGTTACTTCCGATTCGATACCATAGAGCTGATAATCACGTTAAGCAAGGTTTACATAGCGTACACTTTATTTTATCTATTATTATTTACCCATTATTTTGGTAAACCTACGGCCACCATAGGTATCAAAATTATTCGTTTTGACCTATGTTCCGAAGAAAAAGTGGTTAAATATCAGTAGGTACCACTATTTGAAAATATTTTTTTTTGTGACGAAACAAATTATTATGCTTAGTTCCTTTACTTAGTTAAGACTAATTTTCACAAGTTCTAGTTTACTTCTAAAATTATTAATTTCAACGATTTTATAGCTAGTAAATAAAAATTCAAAAAGATTTAGAATTAGGCGCTATGTAAACCTAACCTTAGATGTCTGTCCCCCAAATCCAAGTTACAAAAATGTTAAGTTTGTATTAAAAAGTTTAAAATAAGTGTAGACATTGTTTGGCAAAATGATGTGGTTTCTCAAAATACTCAATATTTAAATAGTTAATTAAGAAAATAGTCAATTTTGGGAATTTTATTAAAACTTTAAAGGCCATTTTAGAGCATAGGTAACAAACTGGAAAGGAAAAGTTGATAAAACTCGTGTATTTCTAAGATATCAAACTGATTTTATACATTTATTATTTAAAAACATGTTCTCTTTCTTTAATAAATAAATTAATAAAATAATTTTGAGTTTTACTATCTTAAAAAACCAAAAACCAGCGGTAACGAATTGGATTAAAATTTCTCCTTACAGTAATAAACTTGCTAATTTCTCCTAAAATATCAATTTTACGAGAAAACTTTTTCGTTTGTAGATAGAAGAATAATTATAGATAGCATGTAAATAAACATTTCAATGAAATTCCACAAAAAAAATCAAATCACAATTTTGAGAAAGTGTACAGTTTTGCGCGTTTTTGCCCATAAACAAAAACAAAGGACTTTTGCGTAATAATGGTTTAAACAACTTTTATAGTGGACTGTTATTTTTCGAGAAATTAAATAAATTATAAGTAAGGCACTGCTATATTAATCATCAATTTTCTCAAAAACTACAAGTCGGAATTTTTGGGCACTTCAGGCTACCCTTTTTCTTTTGTAGGTACCTAGTTAACCTAGTTTCCTAGGAAACTATGGGTCTAATAAAGAAGAAAAAAAAATAATTGCACTTTTCAGATTTTTGGAAAAAGTACCTACAGTTAGCCTAAAAAATTACATTTTCTAAATGTGTGTCCATTTTTTGCATGTTGAATGCACATAATGGACACACACAGCAACACAAATCTAATTAGCTTTAATGGCAGAGCAGATATCATCACTACTGGGTGATACCACTATTCCATCAAAATGTGTCTCTAAACTAGGTATTTTCGGTTCGCTGTGAGATTTCCTTAACTGAAAGGAGACTATTTTTGGCCCAGGTCTTACAATAATCTTGGATATGCTAAACTAAAATAAAACAATTTTTCGTCATGGTTCAGCCATATTGTAACTCAAGAGTAGACCTACTGAGTCTTCCATCGTTAGCTTGTTTCATGGTCCATTCCACTGGCCATTGGAGCAGGTCAGGGACTATAACCAATACAGCTATGTAGACCAGGTGTCAACACCTGCGTATCCGTCTGTTAGTTGGTGAATGTTGAAAAAGGTAAAACATGGTTAAAATCATATAAATCACAAAAGTAGGACTTCAAAAATATATTTGTTCTGTTGTTTATATAAATAGAAGTTGCTTCAATGTGAGCGTTGGTAAACACGCTCGCATGTGGATAATTTTAGTCGCCGGCCGGCGGCGGCGCACGGTGGGCTGATATTAAAAAGTAGGGCCTTAAGGACTGAAATTGTTGGGATTAGATTTTACGTGTCAATATGAGTATTTTATGTTCTATAACTTTTTTTCGTAAAGTTCATAGTTTTGGAGTTATGGCACTTTCAAAAATGTATGAAAATTTCGTTAAATTTGTATTTTATGCAATTTTTTTTTATATATTTCTTGTTTAATTCAAGAAATGGAACCATACCTACTTATTTATGAGACCACCCTAAAAAACTAACGAAAAAACTTTCTTCACAGGAGCATTTCTCAGACCAAATGGCATTAGTGTAAACTAATAATGACCCATCTGAGATTAAATTAAAAATTTCGAAGTGTTGTAACTTTCAAACTACTAGGTCAATTCAAAATATTTATGGAATAGTTTATGATTGTTTTTATCAGTAGAATCCATATCCATCATTAATTATTTTTTTTACTCAGATATTTTTTTTAAGTCCGAATTACCGCGAAATCGGCCAAAATCGAGGGTTGACACATTGTTTTTATTGTTCTCCGTAACCCCTTCCATAAGTAATATTTGAAATTATTTGGACGAAATGGGACGAACAGGAGATATATGCCAATTTATCTTTTACTCCATACAAAAAAAACTTCAAAGTGCCGTAACTCATAAAATTTTCAGGGAATCGATTTTTTTTTGTAGAATAATTTATGATTATACTGGTTGGTAGAATCCATATCCATCAAAATATTTTCGAAAAAACAAGTTTCATTTTTAAATAGCCCTAAGTCCTCTACGAGCCAATTTCGTTCCAACGTGCGGCGCCGCGCATGCAGCCGGCACGAGCGCGAATATGTCTAATCAAACACAATCAAAATTTAACTGAACTAAGATAAAGAAATAGTTATATACCTACACTTCTTGGCAGAATAAAAACCACACAATTCAATTTGCTCTTCGATCTATTATAGAAGGATAGAGGCTACTTTTCGTCATCACTACGGGGGTAACGTTGCGAGGGCACTCCTAGTTTAGAGAAGTAGCAAAATATGGGACACTTGTTTGATAAAATATTGTAACAAACTTGTAAACCAAATATATATACATGTACCCTATCGCGCTTATCTCAGAGAGGCTCGTAAACGCAATCTGTTTGCTCCCGCTACCTGTAAAACGAATGCCGGCAGGCGTGCGCCCTTGCAAAGAATTATGAGCCTATATAATGATCATTTCTCGAACATTGATTTCTTTTCTACCTCACCAGCCTTGTTTAGAAAGAACGTACTTGATCAGATCGTTTTGAAGTTAGCCGAGACTTGCTAAGTAGGTATGTAGGTTCATGTTCATAAGCATAACTGTATACTTACCGATAATCGTTTTTTCTTTTTAAGGTTTGCCCATTCTTTTGTATTTACTTAATTTGTGGACAACGGGGTTGGTTACATTCCTAGAACCTAAGCAATAGCCATACTACCTATATATAAGTCATGAATGTAATTGTTTGTTGTTCCTAACAAATAAATAAATAAATAAATAAATATAAATTTATAAAAATTCAGCAATCACGTTACAAAAGTTATGTCGTCAAATAGGTATACCTAATATAGGTAAGTAAGTACTTACCTTACAGAAATCATTCTACGACCACTTTTGCCTGAGGCATTTTTTCATCAAAGAAAATTTATTCCAACATGGCAAACTTACATATGGTGCGTTTAAAGCACCGTGCATAAACACCTTGTTAATTTTGCCAAGTAAGTGAGCCAACTCGAAATCTTGGTTTTGTTCCAAGGCCAAGGTATAGTTCGCTCAACATACACAGTATGGTCACGGTGTAGTGGTATGTTTGCGCAAGCGCAGCGCTTGGTTCGCTCGTAGCAGTCTTGGTCCTTGGTAGCGTTGTAATCGATCCCAGGTGTGCAGCCAGTGTAGCGGTGTCGCGACGTTGCGTCCGCAGCTCACATTACAACTTAACACGCTCTTTGTTTTCCACTCAACCAACCCGCTTGGTATGCAATCATTATTACTTCGTTCCTTCGTATACTTTTTCTAAACAAAAAAACAGATACTAAAACTGAACATTTTAATAGGTTCGCAAGGTTGGACATGACAAAAACACGAGTTCTGCGAATCACCCCATAGATGTTGGCCCGATATGTCAAAATTGATAGGTACACCCAGAACTCCGAACAAATTAATAGGTATGTCCTTGCTTTGACCTAGAGTTTATTAGACTATCTGCAAACCTTTTGCGAAACAGGTTTCACTAAAATGATCGAGGTCGCATCTCCCAAAAGAACGTGGAGGGCTAGGTAGGTACCTGCAGCCTCGAAGTGCAACAGAGCAGTATCATAAATCACGCACGATACAATAAGTGGGCGCATGCCAGAATCCGATCTTCCTATTAGTAGTATTCTGTGCTATTAGCACGTAGACAACTTTATTGCGCTGACAACAGAACAGCCTATTAAACAATTTATTGTTCTGTCTATAAAGTCTTGAGTGAAGTTCGCCTAAAAATAGCTTGCTTTATGAATAGGTACCTACTCTACTTTAATATAGGTAGAACAAATAAATTGTAAGAAGTGGTGCTTGGAGGGCGACGTGACAGCTAAATGATTGGATGTGCTTGCACGGTACTACTGTACGATGTGGGCTGCCACTCTCCATTAGAAGCACTCGGCGTAAGTGGACGCGCACAGCCAACAACCAGACTGCCTCTATGCAGACTGCAGTGCGAGTTTGGGACATGATGTTCACTCTCTTTTCTAAGTCAGCTTGTATTGTGGTGTCCAATTTCGTTCGTAGGGGTAGGGGTAAAACTATGCACATATTCTGTACGCATCTTAAAAGTGATGCTAACATTCCAATCTAGCAATTAACTAAATGCATTTCAAGATTGTAGGTGTAGGTACTGATATCATTGCCAGAATAAAGTTGTTGTGTATCAATTGCGCTCGGTACTCGGTAGGTAGAGTTGTGGGAGGCAGCAACCGTTGGGCGCGCGCACGCCACTTGACGCGGCTTCCTGTGCGACTTGCATGTCGCCGACCAATCAGCCTCCTGTGACGCACGGCAATTTATTTCTCCTCGCAAGATTATATAACTAAGCGTCAGGTCCCCTGGACCAAATGCGATATTTAATGTTTTGAAACTACCAATATTTAGTACCTTTTTGGTACTATTTGGTACCTAAATCAGATTTTTTAGTACCTCGATGAATAGCGAAAAAACATGAAAATAAAGTGGTCAGACATTCTGACGTCAGGTTGTCTGGACCATATTTTTTTCACATAGTTAGAGACAATATAACTTATTTATTTCTTTCTAGATATTTAGTACCTTTTTAGTACCTTAGCGTACCTTATTTTTTTTTATTAAATAACGTCCCAGAAAAAAGTTATGGATGAAATAAATTTTGCTGTTTACGTTCTCCTTCTTATTCAGAGTAAGTAGCATTCTTATTAGTTAAAGGTCAAAATCAGTCGAAAATGCAACCTGTAGGGCCTGTAGGCGAGATCAGAAATTATTTTTTGACCAATATCAAAACTGAGACGCTTCGCTCGCTTGGTCAATTATGAATGTTATAATGCTAAGCCATAGATCTAATAGTTTACATAAGCAGCGTCACTGGAAACACTAGGTACCTACATAGTTACCTTTTCATTCGCATAATGTTATTTGTCATAAATTCATACGACATAGGTGTCTAGTCATAAAATTTAGATTCGCATAGGTATATAATTACTGGCATACCTACATTTCTGATGTCCTAATATTTTTCAAACCTAGCTAATGGTAATGAGCATAATGGTGACGAAACTCAAACTTTTTGTCATACTTACTACTAACTACATTTTGATACCTAATTTTTTTAGGAATAAACTTGTACCTATGTCCTAATATTTATTGAACCTAATGCTTCAGTACTCCTAATTTACTGTTTTATCCTATGCGGGCAAATAGATATTTTGGGCCTTACTTACAAACGCCTTTTAACTTGAAACACCGTGAAACTATTGCCATCCTTTTTTGTTACATAGTGACAAATAGAGACAGGACGTTGTTTAACCATTGTTCAAAGTTGAGAGGCGTTTGTAAGTAAGGCCCTTTGGCCTCTATTAATAAACTCGGCTCAACTTGTGTCTAAGTTGCACCACGGATTAACTTTTGCCATCCTTATTTGTCACTGTCTAACAAAAAAGGATGGCAATAGTTAATCCGTGGTGCAACTTTGACAGAAGTTTAGCCGAGTTTATTAATTGAGGCCTTTCCCCCTTACTTATGAAAGATGTTTAAAGTTAAACACTGTTTAAACAACGTCCTGTCTCTATTCGTCACTATCCACAAATAAAGACAGGACGTTGTTTAATCAGTGTTCAACTTTAAACATCTTTCATAAGTAAGACCCTTTATGTTTGGAGTCTATCAAATTACATAGGTACAATACCTTTTTGATACTATTTGATACCTAAATTACATTAATAGTACCTATTTACCTTGATGAACAGTGAAAAACATGAAAATTAAATTTGCCAGTTTTGGGGGAGGCCTATGTACCAATGCTGGACATTTCACACACCATCATGTAGCCCCAAACTAAGCAGAGCTTATGTTATGGAAACCACAGGACTGATATAGGTACTACTTATTTACTTTTTATGTTCCGTACCTCAGGTAAAAAAAAGAACCTTTACAAAATCGATTTCTTGTCAGTCTGTCTGTCTGTCTGTCCGTGTGTCACCACCGATTTTCTCAGGAACGGGTGAACCTATCAAGTTGAAATTGATACCATATTCTGAGGTCTATAATCCCTATTAGGTGTATAAAAATCAAGGTCCGAGCCAACACGATAAAAAGATAAAGATATGGGCAAATTTAGATTTTCGCGAAAACTTGTTAGTACCTAGGTACCAAAATTTAGCTATTCTAGGTCAACCGGAAGTACCTACCCTATAATACCATCTAGGTTTTCCGTCGAAAACCTAGATGGTAGTTCCCGTTGACCTAGAAATTTGGTAAAAATAAAAATAAAAAAGATTAAAATTAAAGAGTCCTCATTATAGGTCTACAAAGTTGACTTAGCAACTCAACCATTACAGTACACACACACACACACTCACTTAAAACTTAGCCACCAATATAGCGGTATAATGGGTAGGTATGGGACCCTCGGCGCACTAGTTTGACTCGCACTTGACGGGTTTTTTTTACAATGACGTCACTATACTGTGTTTCGCAGTTGAACAGCTCCTGACTCCAGAGATCAAGGTGCCGATTCTACTACCAAACTTTTTATCAACCACAAGTAAAACGTCAACTAAACTTTAGATTTTCGTCTGTCTCCTATTCTACTAATGACCAAACGACTCTGTTTTGGTGACATTTTAGCTATGGTTTGGAATTTGGCAGGACACATTTTTGAAAAAGCCATTCTACTATTCTCCAAATCGCTGACATTTAAGAGAACGAAACAAAACGCAGCGGAATGTTTGACTTTGTCATTTAGGAGAATTGCCTTGCTGCTCGCTCTCACCATATTATTAAATTGTAGTCAGAACTTGACAGATATGCCGAGTTTCAACTCAATCGGCCTCTTTATTGAGGATTTCTGTTGAACAGCTCCTGACTCCATCATCAGCTCAGCTCGCTGATACCCTAATATTGCATTGCCCCCGAGAATCTATAAGTATGCATGATTCACTTCAATCAGACATTGGGAAGTGGGTTAAAAACTCGCAAGATTTGATTTGAAAAGTGTTGATGGGAAAAGTGTTCCTGCCCCTCGATTCTACTAAAAAAGTTTTTATCAACCAAAGCAAAACGTATTTTTTGAAAACGCAGCTGCAATGATACTTGAATGGGTCGTATGAATTTATGACAAATAACATTATGCGAATGAAAAGGTAACTATGTAGGTACCTAGTGTTTCCAGTGACGCTGCTTATGTAAACTAGTAGTTCTATGGCTTAGCATTATAACATTCATAATTGACCAAGCGAGCGAAGCGTCTCAGTTTTGATATTGGTCAAAAAATAATTTCTGATCTCGCCTACAGGCCCTACAGGTTGCATTTTCGACTGATTTTGACCTTTAACTAATAAGAATGCTACTTACTCTGAATAAGAAGGAGAACTTAAACAGCAAAATTTATTTCATCCATAACTTTTTTCTGGGACGTTATTTAATAAAAAAAAATAAGGTACGCTAAGGTACTAAAAAGGTACTAAATATCTAGAAAGAAATAATTAAGTTATATTGTCTCTAACTATGTGAAAAAAATATGGTCCAGACAACCTGACGTCAGAATGTCTGACCACTTTATTTTCATGTTTTTTCGCTATTCATCGAGGTACTAAAAAATCTGATTTAGGTACCAAATAGTACCAAAAAGGTACTAAATATTGGTAGTTTCAAAACATGAATTATCTCATTTGGTCCAGGGGACCTGACGCTTACTTATATAAAGCTATACTAGGTACCTACCTACTCAGTTCTTGCATTACCGACTCACCTAAAATACCTATCACTTAGACATTCATTGATACATTTTGAGATAAAAGCTGTTTCCTGTCTCTATTTTAAGAAAAAGTACGTAGATAGAGAGGTAATAATACCAGTAAATCTAAACCAGTCGAGTGGCTTACGCTCAAGGAAATCTTGCAGCGTCCGTTGACCCGCGCCGCCGCGTCTATTCGCGACCCCTAGCCACTAGCCGGCCGGCCGCCCACCTACAGCCGAAGGGAGGGGTTTATCTCCATTCAATTGAACTTAAAAAGATAAGGTACCTACTTAAATATAGCAAGTAGATTCATTGTTATCTTAATTAGTTCATAAATAAAATGTTATGAGAAAGATTATACCTTAAGTGCAAATAAATAGGTAGATAGTAACCTAGTATAGGTTCTGATGAGAGCTAAACGACAAGAACTATCATTATGATTAGTGTCCAATCTACTAAATGCGAACTAGCAATCATTTACCCACAGAATTCAAGTAGGTAAGGGTAGGACCATTCGGATCTCGGCAGTCGCAGCGCACCGTTTTGTAGGGATTTGTATGTAACACTCGAATAGAAGCGACTGTGCAGCGCCGCTAAGCCGCTACCAGTGGAGATCCGTATGCAAAATATGCTGACCGCAACTCTGGCTCGACTACTGCCGAGATCCGAAAGCTTCTGGCAGCGCTGCACAGCAACGGGCCGCGGCTGTCGGCCAGCGCTCCGGAGATCCGAATGGAACCTTAAGATGAATTAATTTCTATGGTGTCTAGCTACGGCAGACAGTCCTTGCACTCGACTGGGGCGCGCTGGAGCGGGCGGGGGCCACACACGTGCACTAAACCACGAGTGCACAAACTTGTTCCGCTGTAAACAAACACCAGTATCTGGATCGTACAGGCCTCTAATTAAAATGCTGTCAACCATAACTACGAACAAGCATTATCTATCTAGGTAATGATGATCTTTCGAATGAACCTCTGCCTACACTGTAGAATCTACAGCTTGTTTACTGAGCAGCGTGTACTGTTCGAGCTGTGGCTGGTGTTGTAGTCCTGTTACATTTGCGTCGACACGTGCTGGCTGAAGCGAGATCGGCACATAGATGTGTGGCTGATAGGCTGCGGAAGCGGCCGTGAACCTGCAGGGTCAGGGTCGCCGCCCCGCGGAGAGACGTAATGGCTCGACGATCAACGACCGACACGACTTTGGTTATTCGCGATGTTTTAATTAACCGACTTCAAAAAAAGGAGGTTCTCAAGTCGTCGGATTTTTTTTTTTTATATTATGTTAAGTAACCGATTTCTCGAGACAGACAAAAAAACTCCCTAGCGGGGAATGATCTGCTTCCTCGTGCTCGTGTCATACATGTGTGGCGCATGTGGCATGGAGCGGTCGGTCGGTCGGTGCGGTGAGACGGCGATGCGCGTGCACAGAATACTATTACTCCTGCACGCGACCCCTGGCCGCGGCCCGCGATTGTGCTATCTGCGGCTCCGACCGCAACGCGACTTCAGATACTCGACTCGATTTCTATCGTAATTTCACTTGCTATTCTGCATTACTAAATGCACATTTAGTTAAACGGGAGTAAAATCTGTTTCATTATCATGTCATAGGGTAACAAGGTTGAAAAGGTTAGGAACTTCTGCTCTATGTAGTACAAAAACCTTAAAATAGGCGGCGTAGTTAAAAGATTCACATACCGTCTTATCTTTTGAATACAATGAGCGTGTGTCCCCTCTCGCAGTTCAAACCTAACGACGCATGGCGGCAGGCGGAGATTGTTGTCTGATCGTATCAACGCACTGTGGAACACAGTGTTACTTCACATCTATACCTACGTTGATTTTCTATATATTAATTTTAATTTATGAAATGTTGCTCTGCATGATAACATTATTTTATTATTAACTAGCTGTACCCGGCATGCGTTGCAATGCCACGTGACGTGAAGTAAAAAGTGTTTGGTTTTATATTCTGTACATAAACAGATTTTTTTGGATTTTAAATTAAATAAGTTTGTGTGTCATGTATCCCCGTCCCCATCCCCGTCCCGTCCCGTCCCGTCCCGTCCCGTCCCGTCCCGTCCCGTCCCGTCCCGTCCCGTCCCGTCCCGTCCCGTCCCGTCCCGTCCCGTCCCTTCCCGTCCCGTCCCGTCCCGTCCCGTCCCCGTCCCCGTCCCCGTCCCCGTCCCCATCTCCTCCTCCTCCTCTCCCCCTTCCCCTTCAGCTCGATGTCACCATATCATTACATTATATTGGAAACTTGACAGATATGCTGAGTTCCGAGTTTCAAATCAATCGGCATATTTACTGAGGAGTTATGTTGAACAGCTCCTGACTCCATCCTCAGATCAACTCACTGTCACCATATTATTACATTGTAGTTGAAACTTGACAGGTTTGCCGAGTTTCAACTCAATCGGCCTATTTACTGAGGAGTTCTGTTGAACAGCTCCAGGATTCCATTATCAGATCCTGACCTGATCTGACCAAGACACCACCTTTCAATCAAAAAAATAATGTTCCAAATCGGTCCAGGTATCTTCGAGTAATAAATAATCGAGTACCTCCTTTATTTTGAAGTCGGTTTAAGAAAAAGTGTTTTAAATCACGCGTAGACTAATAAGTGACTGCCGCGTGTTTTCATCAGCGCGATTCAGAAAATGGTCATTTTTTAGTCCCGCCATCTAGTTTTGATTACGGAAAACCAAGCGTTTATCTGGCTTTCTTTCGTTTTGCTCGGCTTTTGCCTTTTCGTGATGATGAATAGCTTAAAACCTTCCTCAAAAAATTAGCTACTTATCCAAAACCAGAAATATTTTTTCAAATCTAACTGGTACTTCCAGAGATTAGCGCGATCAAACAATCAAACAAACTCTTCCGCTTTATTATATTAGTATAGATTAAAGATAAAGATAAGTATAGATTATTTCCAACTTTTCAGATCACGGGGTTTTTTAATTTTTTATTAATATTTTTTTTTGGAGACACACAGCGCCATCTAGCCCTAAACTAAGCAAAGCTTGTAGCTACTATGGGAACCAGATATCACAATCTGGTTTCTGCTAGCTCCAATAGATGTCTCTATGTCCTTTGTTCTTGAAAAAACTTTAAATTTAATGAGTGAAGTTGTCGTATTTAATTACTTACTTATGATAAGAGTTTTTTAATAATATTGAAAATCATGCAAAAAGTTCATTGTAACTTGAATATGCTGGGTAACTGTGGGACTTTAGTTCAGAACAGAACTATGCTGGGTAATATATGACTCATCTCAGCAATGGCTTTACCGATTTTTATGCAGTTTTCACTGTTGTATTGTGGTAAGCCTGGGTCAATTTTTAGTGTTAGTTTCATCAAAATCCGTTCACAAATAAAAAAGATACATCCTTTTTTATATTATTTTTTTACTAAAGTCACAGTACATTCTTTAAATGGACATATCTTTTTTATTTGTTAACGGATTTTGATAAAACAACCCCTATCTTTTAATCCCGACTTACCATAATACAACAATGAAAACTGCATCCAAATCAGTTCAGTAGTTTCAGAGATCTTAGGACTCAAACACACAGAAACGAAAATTTCAAAGTCACAGATTACCCAAACAGTTACTATGAACCTCAGAATAAGGACCTTTGAACAAAAAGTTCAAGGACGTTCTAGAACGCGCTTACGACATTTTTGGATGGGTTAGGGTTATATGGATCAAAAACTGACTTCACTTAATTGAATACTTATAAGTTTGTTCTTAGACTTCATTCTTATTATAAGTATAGATATAGATTATTGGTTATGTACCTTATCAATTAGAGGAATTTGATTGATTTATTTCTTTTGTTAATGGCACAGTACCTAAACTTTGTTTTAGAAACTAGTGAAACCTAAATTGCTACATGGCTACAAATATGTATGACACCAGAAGGACAACAGGGTCTACAACACAAGTTTTTGATAACTTAGTGTAGGTCCTGTTAGCAAAACTATAAGTATGTAACAAGCCATATTACATTAATGCTAAGAAATTGTATCCTGTGAATTGTTTATAATGTTTGTTTGCTTGAATGAAATAAATAAAATTATTTATTTATTTATTATTTATTTAACAACTGGGAGCCTCGCATCTATAGTATAGACCGATGAAGGAATCTTACTTCCATTCCTAATAATATTACCTACCTATACATGAAATAGGTACCTACTAACTCAGCTAAGTAACTATTTCATAGGTAGTATACTCAACCTTGGCGCTCGTTTAAATATTCAACCTATTTCTATAACCGGAACGCCCTGCTGGAACTGTGATAATTGGATACTTTCGATCCGAAGGTCGTGGGTTCGAATCCCTGCCTTGCTTATAGGTAAGTATAGATTTTTCGTTTCAGAAGGTATAAATGCGTATTAACACGAGGAAACCAGTTAACTTTCTAATAGCTATGGGTTTGCAATGATAGCACTCATACTTGCTGTGTTGGTCTTTGGTATTTTTTTTTTTCTTAAATAAATTACATCATAAAAGACTCAAAATAAATGTAGGAAATATACACATGTTAGAGGCCGACTTCAAATTACGTGGGACATTTAAATAGTGAACATTGAATTAAAGGAGCTCAGAGCCGTCCACCTGAGTCCAGCACCTCGGCCGCGTGTCCGGAATGTTGGACCGGCTCCAAACGCGCGCGTGCAGCGTCCTCAACCCAGGATGGGCTTCCATACACACTTAAAGCGATTCACTGCTATAGCACAGATTACTAATTACTAGCAGATGGCGCACTCCGCGCGTCAGGTACAAAGCTACAAGTACATTGGCGAGCCCACCGGGCGCACGATGGTCCCGAATTTAGTGCTCCATACACATAGAAACCGAAACTCGATTTTTTAATTTTTTTTTATTGGGGATTGTTCTAGTACACTATTCTTATTCAAATATGTAGGTACAGTCACCATAGCAAGCTTCATGACGGAATAAAAAAATATTTAGTTTTTTTTTGTATGGAGGAGAACACATAAATTGGATTATCTCTCGACTCTTAGAAACTCAAGGGCTGCCGCTTATAGAGGGTGTACATCCACACGAGGCCGTCCTCATAAGCTACCAACCTTGCACGGCTGGGCACGGTTTTGGCGCCCAGAGCAAACTGAATATTCGAAAATTTGCCAACTACACCAAAACTAGAATTTCGTAAATGTTTGCGTGGTAGATTGTTCTAATTCACTATTTTTATCTAACTATGTAGGTACAGTCACCATAGTAAGCTTTACGTAAGAAAAAAAAAATATTTAATCTTTTTTTGTGTATAGATGAAAACACTTAATTTGGATTTTCTCTCGACTCATAGAAACTCAAGGGCTGCCGCTTATACAGGGTGTACACACACATGAGGCTGTCCTCATAAGCTACCAATCTTGCACGTCTGGGCACGGTTTTGGCCAAAAAACGAATAATTCGAAAATTTTACAGCAATACCGAAACCAAGATTTCAAAAAAGTTTGCATGGGGGATTGCTCTGATACACGATTTTTATCTAAAAATGTAGCTACAGTCACCATAGCAAGCTTTATGACGGAATAAAAAAATATTTAGTTATTTTTGTATGGAGCAAAACACTTAAATTGGATTATCTCTCGACTCTTAGAAACTCAAGGGCTGCCGCTTATACAGGGTGTACACCCACATAAGGCCATCCTCATAAGCTACCAATCTTGCACGGCTGGGCACGGTTTTGGCGCCCAGAGCAAACTGAATATTCGAAAATTTGTCAACTACACCAAAACTAGAATTTCGTAAATGTTTGCATGGTAGATTGTTCTAATTCACTATTTGTATCTAACTATGTAGGTACAGTCACCATAGTAAGCTTTGCGTAAGAAAAAAAAAATATTTTGTAATTTTTTGTGAATGGATGAAAACACTTAATTCGGATTTTCTCTCGACTCATAGAAACTCAAGGGCTGCCGCTTATACAGGGTATACACACACATAAGGCTGTCCTCATAAGCTACCAATCTTGCACGTCTGGGCACGGTTTTGGTCAAAAAACTAATAATTCGAAAATTTTACAGCAATAGCGAAACCAAGATTTCAAAAAAGTTTGCATGGGGGATTGCTCTGATACACGATTTTTATCTAAAAATGTAGGTACAGTCACCATAGCAAGCTTCATGAAGGAATAAAAAAATATTTAGTTTTTTTTTGTATGGAGGAAAACACTTAAATTGCATTATCTCTCGACTCTTAGAAACTCAAGAGCTGCCGCTTATACAGGGTGTACACCCACATGAGGCCGTCCTCATAAGCTACCAACCTTGCATGGCTGGGCATGATTTTGGCGCCCAGAGCAAACTGAATATTCGAAAATTTGTCAACTACACCAAAACTAGAATTTCGTAAATGTTTGCATGGGGGATTGCATGGGAGATTGCTTTAATACATTATTCTTATCTAAATATGTAGGTACAGTCACGACAGCAAGCTTTGAATTTTTCTTTCGGTGTAGTTTATATATTTTCAAATAATCATTTGGCTCTAGGCGCCAAAACCGTGCCCAGCCGTGCGAGATTGGTAGCTTGTGAGGACGGCCTCATGTGGGTGTACACTCTGTATAAGCGGCAGTTCTTGAGTTTCTAAGAGTCGAGAGATAATCCAATTTAAGTGTTACCCTCCACACAAAAATAGAACTAAATAGTTTTTTTTTCTGTCATGAAGCTTGTTATGGTGACTGTACCTACATTTTTACATAAAAATCGTGTATTAGAGCAATCCCCTATACAAACTTTTTTAAAATCTTGGTTTCGGTATTGCTGTAAAATTTTTTAATTATTTGTATTTTGGCTCTGGGTGCCAAAACCGTGCCCAGACGTGCAAGATTGGTAACTTATAAGGACAGCCTCATGTGTGTGTATACCCTGTATAAGCGGCAGCCCTTGAGTTTCTATGAGTCGAGAGAAAATCCGAATTAAGTGTTTTCATCCATTCACAAAAAATGACAAAATATTTTTTTTTCTTACGCAAAGCTTACTATGGTGACTGTACCTACATAGTTAGATACAAAAAGTGAATTAGAACAATCTACCATGCAAACATTTACGAAATTCTAGTTTTGGTGTAGTTGACAAATTTTCGAATATTCAGTTTGCTCTGGGCGCCAAAACCGTGCCCAGCCGTGCAAGATTGGTAGCTTATGAGGATGGCCTTATGTGGGTGTACACCCTGTATAAGCGGCAGCCCTTGAGTTTCTAAGAGTCGAGAGATAATCCAATTTAAGTGTTTTGCTCCATACAAATATAACTAAATATTGTTTTATTCCGTCATAAAGCTTGCTATGGTGACTGTACCTACATTTTTAGATAAAAATCGTGTATCAGAGCAATCCCCTATGCAAACTTTTTTGAAATCTTGGTTTCGGTATTGCTGTAAAATTTTCGAATTATTCGTTTTTTGGCCAAAACCGTGCCCAGACGTGCAAGATTGGTAGCTTATGAGGACAGCCTCATGTGTGTGTACACCCTGTATAAGCGGCAGCCTTTGAGTTTCTATGAGTCGAGAGAAAATCCAAATTAAGTGTTTTCATCTATACACAAAAAAAGATTAAATATTTTTTTTTTCTTACGTAAAGCTTACTATGGTGACTGTACCTACATAGTTAGATACAAATAGTGAATTAGAACAATCTACCACGCAAACATTTACGAAATTCTAGTTTTGGTGTAGTTGGCAAATTTTCGAATATTCAGTTTGCTCTGGGCGCCAAAACCGTGCCCAGCCGTGCAAGGTTGGTAGCTTATGAGGACGGCCTCGTGTGGATGTACACCCTCTATAAGCGGCAGCCCTTGAGTTTCTAAGAGTCGAGAGATAATCCAATTTATGTGTTCTCCTCCATACAAAAAAAAACTAAATATTTTTTTATTCCGTCATGAAGCTTGCTATGGTGACTGTACCTACATATTTGAATAAGAATAGTGTACTAGAAGAATCCCCAATAAAAAAAAATTAAAAAATCGAGTTTCGGTTTCTATGTGTATGGAGCACTAAATTCGGGACCATCGTGGGGCGGGCCGAGCTCAGTAGAGTGGCACGCGCCGCCGCGCCACGCCGCGCTCAGCTGGCTCAGCCGGAATATTTATAAAATGAAACCAAAAAATTACTGTATAGTTTATGGCTGTGGAAATAATGACAGCAATCGGGATCTCTCGTTTTTCTCTCTTCCCAATGACATGGAAAGGTAAGAAGTACTTACTTACCTATTTTTATCATTTATTATTACTTATTACCTAGGTACCTCGTATTATAGGTTATTATAGATGTAGTAGGTATGTTTTTTAATACCTACTTTTGTGTTAGACATTATTTGACACACGGGAATTACCTACTCACGTAAAAATTTCGTCGATTTAGATACCGATAATGTTTCGATTCATCCGGATTCCGGAGAATCTTCATCTGGGTTAAATAATGTCTAGTACAACTCACGAAAGTTTTGAAAGTGAAATACTTTTGTGTTGTTTGGGTAGGTACCTAGGTACTAAAGTTACTAAAAAGATTGAAAGCTAATAGGTACCTACCTACCTACCTAGGTAGGTAATACGTTTTGATTTGCTCAGCGTCATCTTTTAGGAACACTGACTACCTACCTACATTCACAAACTTAGGTATAGTAGGTACTCCTAATTCCGTACAAAGAGCAAGGTAGGTAGGTACCTACCTACCTACACGGTAAACTAAAATTTATACAATTACCTACTTAAGTAGGTACAACTAATTCTATTAATGTAGATACACATACATAATAGACATTCAATGTTAAAAAAATAGGTAGGTACCTACCTAGTAGGTACCTACATACCTAAGTACTTAGCTAGTATTTTTCACGTCATTGGTACAATAAGGTAGGTAAGTAGGTACTTAAATGTTTAGGTAGGTAGGTAGTACCTAGGTATTTTTTCTACGAAAGCACGAAGCTGAATAGGTATTAGGTATAGGTACCTACATACCTACTTTTGAAAATGAAAAATCTTATCAAAATTTTCAATTGCGACGGGATTCGAACCCGCAATAATACAAGCGATCCTCCTTTAGCCGGAGTGCCTTTACCATTTTCAAATGTGAATACCTAAGTGTGGTTTAACACTATAACAAATAAAAATTATACCTATTGTTCTGTAACAGAAATAATATTAATTCAGTTTCGTGGTTTATAGGTACAGTGTTGAAATGTACTTTACCTACCACCTTTAGAATAGAGATAATTATGTAGGTACCTACCTGCATAACGGTAGATCAATTTTACTAAAAGATAATAATACCTATTATATATTATGTCGCGAGAAGCAACCCTGAGTGCCACGCCAGATAGAAGACAGGGACAGAGTTATTCCGACAGACAGAGTTAGAATGAGGCACCAAGTTTAGGTATAAAAACGAGTAGGCATGAAGTGCTTGTGCGAGCTGAATTGTACTTTGTGGTATTGAGTATAGATTCGCTATTTAAATAAACGTTTTCCCGGAGTCAGGCATCTGTTAGTCATCTGTGGCTATAGGTACCTATCTACCTAATCTTGTTTCCTGTTTAACATAATATACTTACATAAATAATTTCATTCCGATGAAATGCACATAGATTTAATTTCTGGGACTGTTAGCTATGCTATCCTTAAGCATAGTTCAGTAGGTATCTACATATTGCATTAAGAACCTGGTGATCAGTTAGGTACAATAATGTATGATTAGGTTGGTAGTACCAACTGACATGTGTAAGATAAGTATGAATAAGCGAATTGAAATGTCTAGCCAGATCACCGGGCCATTGAACGTCGCCGGTGCCGGCTAGTAGTATGTCACGATAAGCGGATTATCCTCTCGGCACAGCATTATTATTACTACTTCCACGACGTGACTATGAATTATGATGAAAATATTAATTTTGTACGGCAGCCGTGGTCATAAGAATGCTGACATTACGCCTGCTGTCGAGCTATAGGTGATCGATGTAGAATGTGTAGTGATTTACTGACAAATAACGAAGTAGTAGCAATAAATAAGCAAGTGCGCTACAGTTTCAGAGCCTATTTTGCTCCTGGCCAGAAGATTGGTATAGTTGTGAGCGTTGTATTGCGAGTGGTGTGTGAGTGTGTGTGTCTTGTGTTGCAGATGCAGAGGAGCGGTGCGGCCCCGGACAGTTCCTGTGCGGGGACGGCGCGCGCTGCGTGCCCTCCGCCTGGCGCTGCGACGGACGCGTGCACTGCGCCGACGCCAGCGACGAGCTCGGCTGCAGTCAGTAACATTACATTGACGATAGCTAATACTAGGTTCACTTAGTATGAACTACTTGAGATCTACACCTTCTAAAAGTACCTGAGCTAACTCCATGAGTTTAGTTTATATAATACTAGCTGCTGCCCGCGGCTTCGCTCGCGTGGTACCCGGACAAAAAGTAGCCTATATTACTCTCCAGCCCTCCAACTATCTCCACACAAAAAATCACGTCAATCCGTCGCTCTGTTTTGACGTGAAAGCAGGACAAATAAACACACTTTCACATTTATAAAATGGGTACGGATGAGCAGGGATAGTGAATTAGTGCGTTTCGTTTGTTTGACATTGCTAGTGAGTTATGTGCTCGGTTTCCAGCTTGGAACACGACATGCGGCGCGGGCCAGTTCCGGTGCGCGCGCAGCGGCCTGTGCATAGCGGCCAGCTGGCGTTGCGACGGCGACGCGGACTGCGGACCCAACGACCGCTCCGATGAGGAGCCCTACATGTGTACGCCACATCCCACACCGCCGTCTCTGCTCGACTGCACGACTCTACGTTGGTAATGGTTGGTTCGTTGTGCGCAGGCGAGAAGGGGTTCAAGTGTCCGGGCAACTGGGCGCGCTGCGCCACGCCTGTGGACGGTCGGTTCAGCTGCGTGCCCGTGTACCAGTTCTGCGACCAGGTGCGGCACTGCCTCGACGGCAGCGACGAGTGGGACCTCTGCCAGAACTGTACGTCATCTCTGCGCACACTCAAACTCCAGCCATCTCAAGCAACCTTGTGATGAGCTCTAGAAGTTAGAGTAGGATTTAGTAGATCATAGATTCTGAACCTTATTTTGCCCACCGCCCACTTTGAGAATATTGTTTTTTCAAGAGCCCCTCACCCCATATCTTAATGCGCCATCTCAATGCCTCCTAATTTTCTCTGGGTCTTCTACTGCTCCCCTGAAAGTCTCAAACGCCCAAAAGGGGGCGTTATCGCCCACGTTGAGAACCTATGATGAATCTGTATCATAATCTCATATCCCTAATTATATTTTCCGACAGTGATTAATTTACATAGGTATTTCTAAATGTTCAAATTCTGTTATCGAATCAGCTCGAAGACAACGCTATACCATTAGTACGCCTAGACCATGAAGGCTTCGTCGACGGAAGGTGAGTGAGATGTACAGTATCGTGGTGTTGTGTTGCAGTCAGTGTAGCATCGTGCGCGGGTCTGGGTTGCCTGGCGGACTGTCGTCCGACGCATAGCGGGCCGCAGTGTTACTGCGCGCCCGGGTACGAGCCCAGCGAGGGCCGCTGCGTTGGTGAGTCACACGAGAGAGGAATCCGGGTACAACGACATAGTTACACTCGTATCTCTTCTCTTTTGACACCTATATCGAAACGTAAATTCAATATTTTTTATATTGTATGGATGGAAATTAAGAAACTGGTAGGTATACCAGCAAACCCTAACCTAAGTCTAGTAACCTAAGTCTCTTTGGTTTAATGATCTTGAAGTGATACTGCCGTCATATGTAGAAGGGCCGTAACTTACTTTGAGTAAGTTACGGCCTTTGGTAATATGACGGCAGTATAGTCACCGGGTTGAGAAAATATTGGGTGATGATGAGAGGGTCCTCGGTAACGCTGTGTGTGTGTGTGTGTGTGTGCAGATAGCGACGAGTGTTTGCGCGAGGAGAGCTGTGCGCAGCGATGTCGCAACACCGCCGGCTCCTACACCTGCGCGTGCGGCGACGGATACCGACTGCGACCAGACCGCTCCACCTGCCAGGCCATCAACGGTGAGCACTCCTACTGTCTGCTTTGAACCACCTGCACTAGCACCAAAACATGTTACGGTGACGTACCATCCCAGCCCCCTGATTTTTTATTATTGATTAATGACCAAAATCGGTCTCAAACTCTCAAATATGACAGTTCGGTGTGCAAGTAGCTCTGTCACTATCATCTCGACGAGACCGAACGCGACAAAAGATAGCTACGCGATCGTTTTGACAGTTTGAGATCAATTTGAGTTTTGAGACAAGTTGGACAGTCAGCCTGCTGATGGCATCTGAACAATGTATTCGAGAATGTTCGCAAACCTTACTTTCTGCACAGATTACTAATTACTAACAGATGCCTGACTCCGGGAAAACGTTTATTTAAATAGCGAATCTATCATCAATACTACAAAGTTCAATTCAGCTCGCACAAGCACTTCATGCCTACTCGTTTTTATACCTAAACTTGGCGCCTCATTCTAACTCTGTCTGTCGGCGTAACTCTGTCCCTGTCTTCTATCTGGCGTGGCACTGAGGGTTGCTTCTCGCGACATAATATTTATTAGGTATTATTATCTTTTAGTAAAATTGATCTACCGATATGCAGGTAGGTACCTACATAATTATCTCTATTCTAAAGGTGGTATCACAATCTCAAAGGTAGGTACCTACCTACACTAGGTGAGTAGATTACGAAGAAAGCAAAATAGGTAGGTACCTACCTAATGGATCCTTGCTCCTTGCTCTTTGTACGGAATTAGGAGTAGGTACTATACCTAAGTTTGTGAATGTAGGTAGGTAGTCAGTGTTCCTAAAAAATGACGCTGAGCAAATCAAAACGTATTACCTACCTAGGTAGGTAGGTAGGTACCTATTAGCTTTCAATCTTTTTAGTAACTTTAGTACCTAGGTACCTACCCAAACAACACAAAAGTATTTCACTTTCAAAACTTTCGTGAGTTGTAGGTACTAGACATTATTTAACCCAGATGAAGATTCTCCGGAATCCGGATGAATCGAAACATTGTCGGTATCTAAATCGACGAAATTTTTACGTGAGTAGGTAATTCCCGTGTGTCAAATAATGTCTAACACAAAAGTAGGTACTTATTAAAAACATACCTACTACATCTATAATAACCTATAATACGAGGTAGGTAATAAGTAATAATAAATGATAAAAGTAGGTAAGTAAGTACTTCTTACCTTTCCATGTCATTGGGAAGAGAGAAAAACGAGAGATCCCGATTGCTGTCATTATTTCCACAGCCATAAACTATACAGTAATTTTTAGGGTTCCGTACCTTAAAAGGTAAAAAAAGGAACCCTTATAAGATCACTTTCTTGTCCGTCTGTCCGTCTGTCCGTCTGTCCGTCTGTCCGTCTGTCTGTCCGTCTGTCCGTGTGTCACCATCGATTATCTCAGGAACGGGTAGAGCTAGCAAGTTGAAATTTATACCATATACTAAGGTCTATAGTCCCTACTGTGAGTATAAAAATCAAGGTCCTGAGTCAACACTATAAAAAGATATAGGCAAATTTAGGTTTTCGTGAAAACTTGTGAGTACCAAAACTTACCTTAATTATCAACTTTTTTTATTTTTCGGAATTTTTCCTTTACTTGTGCTGGAAGACCTTGCTTGTAACCAAAATTGACAATTCTAGGTCAACCGGAAGTACCCTAGAGGTTTTGGGTCGAAAACCTAAATGGTAGTTCCCGTTGACCTAGAATAACGAAATTTGGCAAAAAGCAAGGTCTTATAGCACAAATAAAGGAAAAATTCCAAAAAGTTAAAAAAGTTGAAAATTAAAGGATGTTCCCATACATACATAGTTGACGCCAATTAAAATTGTCCTACGAGTTGTATGGGCGGCTGGCGCTCATACAATTAAGCGGACTAGCTTAATTGGCACCATGGCTAGGCACGGAACCCTCGGCGTACGAGTTCGACTCGCACTTGACCGGTTTTTATTTGGTTTCATTTTATAAATATTCCGGCCGAGCCAGCCGAGCGCGGCGCGGCGCGGCGCGGCGGCGCGTGACACTCCACTGAGCTCGGCCCGCCCGGTGGGCTCGCCAATGTACTTGTAGCTTTGTACCTGACGCGCGGAGTGCGCCATCTGTTAGTAATTAGTAATCTGTGCTTTCTGATCTCCCCAGGAGCAATACCACTGTAAGTTGACCACCATGCTCTCGTTCCCCAGACCCTCCGGACGAGCCGCTGTCTCTGATAGTGGTGACGCAGACTGACATCCGCCGCGTGTACCCCCCGACCCCGCCCCCCGAGGGGGGGGAGGTGACGGCCCCGCGGGGAGGGGGGGGAGCCCACCAACTCAAAGCGCTCAACGTACGCGCCATCGACTTTCTGCACTCTAATGGGTGAGTTCGTTAGAGTATGGTCCTCTATCGAAACGGCTAAACCAACGAAAGGTAGGATAGGGTATTAACTTATAGATTCTTGAATGTCCGAAAAAACTGCCACAAAAGTCGTTTGCCGTTGCCTTCTGTGGCATTTTTCTAGGACATTCGAGTCCTAAATCTATAAGTTAATACAGTTATTCTATCTCACGAAGTCCGGTTGGTTTTAATTGTGTGTGTAGATGCACATTGTTTCTGCACGTTGTTTCTGTGTGCGTGGGCCGATTCTGAGCGCTTCCGAGCTTACGCACACAGAAACAACGTGCATGTGTACATACACACAACTAAGACCAACCGGCCTTCGTAAGATAGAACAACTGTACCTATCCTACCTTTTGTTGGATAGTTTTGTCTCCAATCAGTTAACCCGTTGTGGTTGCGCAGCCCGGTATCCTGTATGTGTATTGTTGCAGATCGCTGTGCTACGTGCACCACAACATGTCCCTGGCGGGCGTGGTGTGCGCGCGCGCCGACGACCTGGCCGACACCTGGACGCGCCCCGCGCCCACACTCTTCCCGGACATCAACTGTGAGCACAATTTCCTTGTATTGCCTTCCAATAAAGTTGCTTCAGATTACAATATTTTGCTTGCCTTGTATTTTTAACTGATTTCAAAAAAAGGAGGAGGTTCTCAATTATTCGGAATCTTTTTTTTTATGTATGTTACCTAATACCTTTCCGATTGGTGCCCCAAAAATTTGGTGAGGATCTGTGAAGGATCTTAGGAGTTATGAACAGAAATACACCTCGAGAGTGCAGAAAATTGCTCTGCTTATAACATTGAAATAGTTGTTTTTTTTAATTTAAGCCATTTGTAAGCAAGTCTGATCCCCTTCCATTTGGATATATTCCCAACGACCCCACTGGCCCACCCCACCAGTGAGGTCGTTAGGAGGTAGAATAGATCTGCTCGGATCTAAGCGAACAGGCGTGTCCCCTCGATACGTGTAGGTGACGTGTGTGTGTGTGTGTGCAGCGATGACGTAGAAGCGCGTAGAAGCGCTCGTGGCGTAGCTAGCTTGGACGTTCCTGATTGATCGTTGAAGTTAAGCAACGTTGTGCGCGGTCACTCTTGCGACTCTCGGTTGACCGCAAGTGGTATTACGAGCTGAGCGCTTCCGTGCTTCGGAGGGCACGTTAAATGACGGTCCCGTCTTTAAGCCACGACGGAGGCCTTTAGGCGGCCTAAAAACTCCGTCACCAGAGTTGGCCACTTGCTTAAACGAACTTACTTACTTTTAGCTGTGACGTACCTGCTGTTGGACTGGGTGTCGGGTAACTGGTACCTGGGCGACACGGAGCGCGAGGTGGTGTACGTGTGCGGCCCCGCGCTGCAACCCTGCCGCCTGCTGCTGGCAGACAACCTCAGCAAGCTGCGGGGACTGGCCATCGACCCGCTAGTGGGGTAACTACACCATCTCTCTATTGTAACTGGTACCTGGGCGACACGGAGCGCGAGGTGGTGTACGTGTGCGGCCCCGCGCTGCAACCCTGCCGCCTGCTGCTGGCAGACAACCTCAGCAAGCTGCGGGGACTGGCCATCGACCCGCTAGTGGGGTAACTACACCATCTCTCTATTGTAACTGGTACCTGGGCGACACGGAGCGCGAGGTGGTGTACGTGTGCGGCCCCGCGCTGCAACCCTGCCGCCTGCTGCTGGCAGACAACCTCAGCAAGCTGCGGGGACTGGCCATCGACCCGCTAGTGGGGTAACTACACCATCTCTCTATTGTAACTGGTACCTGGGCGACACGGAGCGCGAGGTGGTGTACGTGTGCGGCCCCGCGCTGCAACCCTGCCGCCTGCTGCTGGCAGACAACCTCAGCAAGCTGCGGGGACTGGCCATCGACCCGCTAGTGGGGTAACTACACCATCTCTCTATTGTAACTGGTACCTGGGCGACACGGAGCGCGAGGTGGTGTACGTGTGCGGCCCCGCGCTGCAACCCTGCCGCCTGCTGCTGGCAGACAACCTCAGCAAGCTGCGGGGACTGGCCATCGACCCGCTAGTGGGGTAACTACACCATCTCTCTATTGTAACTGGTACCTGGGCGACACGGAGCGCGAGGTGGTGTACGTGTGCGGCCCCGCGCTGCAACCCTGCCGCCTGCTGCTGGCAGACAACCTCAGCAAGCTGCGGGGACTGGCCATCGACCCGCTAGTGGGGTAACTACACCATCTCTCTATTGTAACTGGTACCTGGGCGACACGGAGCGCGAGGTGGTGTACGTGTGCGGCCCCGCGCTGCAACCCTGCCGCCTGCTGCTGGCAGACAACCTCAGCAAGCTGCGGGGACTGGCCATCGACCCGCTAGTGGGGTAACTACACCATCTCTTACCTTCATACTAGCAGCGCTCTCGCGGCGTTGCCTCCGTACTGATGATGTACGGTGATGACGCTGATTGTGAAAAGTAGTCTATAATCTTCCGTAAGAGATAAGCATAAAAAAAAAATCAAGTCGGACTGATAGTTTCTAAGATTATCGCAAACAAACAAACAAACAAACTTCCGCTCTATATAATCGGTAGGTATAGACGATTCTTGCATACGACATTTGTAACTTTATTCAAAGACTGACAAACTGCTATCATCGTGATTCAGCTTCCGTCCATGATAATTTCGTTCAAATCCATAGAAATTGAGTTACGAATTTCACCATTAATTTTTTTTACACTCGAGACAGAAAGTTTCTAATCTGAATCTTAGTTGGATCGGTCCTACCTCCAGGATGTTGGGTCGAGCAGATGCGACGAAAGATCGCTCGATTATGATTGTGTGTGTGTCAGGTACATGTTCGTGTGCGTGTGGGGCGCGTCTCCGAGCAGCGTGCGTCGCGCGACGCTGGCGGGCGGCGAGGAGCGCGCGGTGGCCAGCGTCAAGCTGGTCTACCCCGGCGCGCTGGCCGTGGACCTGGCCGCGCGACGCCTCTACTGGGCCGACGCATACCTCGAGTGTCTAGAGCGCGCAGACTACGACGGCAACCATCGCGTCACCATCCGACGGAACTACGTGGTTAGTGCCACCTTCCCATCCACTTCCCGGCTCTCGAAGTCGGTCAGATGATTATACAAAAAAAACTTAGGCTTTTACATCTTTACTAGATGATTTATACAGAGTCAGGAGGCAATCTTTGCCTACACTTATCGGGACACCGTAGTGCCTGGGACATTGATGGAGTAGGCTTGCCCAGCACCTGAACCATCCTCCCGGCTTAACCGACCATATCCACAGGAAAGACACGGTCGATACGTGTAGGGCTGACTGAGCCGCGGGTTTCCTCACGATGTTTTCCTTCACCGTTTAGAGCTCGAATTAATATGCGCATATACATTTTTCGAAACGAAAAATCCATCGATGCACGGCCAGGATTCGAATCCGCGTCTTCGGATTGAAAGTCGAGGTACTATACCCCTCGGCCAACACAACTCTATGGTTATAAGGTGAGTGTGCATTACAGACGCTGAAGCTGCATCACATCTCAGTGCTGGAGGATTGGTTGTACCTCCCTGAGTGGGGCAACCGCACCGTGCTGCGGGCGGCGGCGCGGCGGCCGGGCCCCTCCCCCGCACCGCCGCCCGCACCGCCCACACCGTTGCGGCTGGACGCACGACCCATCTCCGCGCTCGTCTACCACGCGCAACGACAACCTAAAGGTGATCCTCACCTCTAACCTGATATTTCTTGATACTGATAAATATAGAAGTTATTACAGAAATGCAACTTTTTTGCCGCTAGGAGATTTGGGGAACATGGTGGAATCGTTCCCCAAAGGCAGAGTAGGTGGTTCCTCTAAAACGGGCCGGCCCATCTGGCCCACTTGTCCGTGGTCTTTCGACCGACAGTTGTTATCGGTTGGTCGGCTATATTTCAATCGCCGCTGAAGACTTCGCTTGCGAGTTCTAAACATATATGGTTGTGTCGCCATCTATTCCGAAGCTCTTTAGTGCGTATCATGTGTATGTAGTTCATCTAGCGACAGGTAGATGTCGCTACAGAAGACATGAAGAATTGAGGAAGTCTGATGAGCATTATTGTGATTGTGTTGCAGTGGAGCACCCATGCGCGCGCGGCTACGGTAACTGCTCGCACCTGTGCCTTACGGCGTGGGCGCACGGCGCGGGGCGCGCGCACTGCGCCTGCGCACACGGATACCGACTCGCCGGCAAGCACCGCTGCGTGCGTGAGTATCCTCCCCTTCCCCCGCGGTGCCCCCGCGACGTGCCTGGATTAACCAAGGAATTTGTATACTAAACGTAACTGGAAGGTTCACCGAGACAGAAAACACGGTCCGCTTGAGAGATAAAACTTGGGTGGTGTGTCTCTTTCTAAAGGGCGGCCATAATTTATGAACTAAACATTCCTATCCTTAGTGAATATCCTGAAATTTAAATGACATGGGCACACTACTAATCCACCAACGAGTGTGAAGGGGACAAAGCCACCGCGAAGTCCTCTCAACGAGACCGACGATCCTCATAACCCAGATTGAATTATAACAGAACGTTGTGTAGTCGTGATAAGGTTCAAAATCCCTTTCACATCAAAGTCGAGTGAACCATCCAGTTACGTTAGTATAAAAAATCCTTGGGATTAACACTGTGTGTGCCCTTAGGCGTGGAGCTGGACAGCTACCTGGTGGTGGCGCGCGGCGCGCCGGCGCTGGTTGCGGCGCTGCCGCTGGAGGCGGGCCCGCGCCACGACGGGTGGGAGGCCATCGTGCCCGCCACCGCCGCCGCCAGGCCCTCCGCCGTCGCCGTCGACCAGAGGGACAAATACCTCTACTACTGCGATGTGCATCGGTACGTGTCAGCCCTATGTATGGTGGACTTCCGATTGACACATTTTTAATGATAGTAATAATTTTACTTTGGACAAAATATACAAAAATACATTTTTGGGTCTATATCAAAGAAGTACCTTAGAGACTAACATACATACTTATTCATATTATTTAACTAAATCTGCATTTGAGGTTTACTTCCCTGTAGCGACGGTAGTCGACGCCTGCTGGACAAAAATTAGGATCCAGGAGTACATCCTTATGCTTCGCCAGTATCTGAAGTGCGTAGGACTTGAAATCGGTGGCCCTACTGGACTCCAGCCGCTCTGGAGAGAAATCCGGAGTAGCCCTGGCACCTCTTAATGATATCGATATGTGTTTAGAGTAGAACGTTCAGTGTGTTGAGATAAGATGTGTGTGCAGGTACCAGATCGCGCGTCAGAAGCTGGACGGGACGGCGCGCGAGGTGTTCATAGACGAAGATGTCGACAACTGCGAGGGACTCGCCGTCGACTGGATCGGTGAGACTCACGCGAACCAGCAGAGTCATTCTGTAAACTCACTTCGAACGTCGAAGAGCTGAAATTTTAAATTAAGAGCTTCAAAGAACGTTGCGACATTTTGGGCCCCCCTGTCCAACAGTGATGAAACATAATTATGTCATATGAAAGCTTTTGGAATGTACTTTATTTCATTCTATCACAGCTAAGTTCAAATCGAGCGCGAACATGGTGTTTTGGTGCAAAAATGGCGCGATAATGGTGGTTTCTTTAAACGAAACTAGAAAGCTGAAACTTGGAAGGTAGCTTTCTTTTCTACTTCAGCAACAAATGCTGAGTTGGACACCAATTTGGGACACAATAGTAATAGCTTGATTATAGTACTTTTGTCTTTGTTTTTTTTTTTCTTTGTGTCTTAAATAAATGCTTTTTCTTTCTTTTCTTCTTTCTTTCTTTCTTTCTAGTAAAACCACCCACTTAGGCATTTTATTTTCGAATTTCAACCCCTAAAGGGGTAAAAAGTAAAAGTTTTCACTACTTTTCACCCCATTAGGGGTTGAAATTCGAAAATAAAATGACTTCGTAGGTGGTTTTACTAGAAAAGAAAGCTACCTTCCAAGTTTCAGCTCTCTAGTTTCGTTCAAAGAAACCACCACTATCGCGTCATTTTTGCACCAAAACACCATGTTCGCGCTCGATTTGAACTTAGCTGTGATAGAATGAAATAAAGTACACTCCAAGAGCTTTCATATGACATATGTGTCATCGCTGTTGGACGAAGCGGGTCCAGAGTTCAAGCAATGATGCCCATGGTTCTTTCGTATTCGAAATTTGAATCTTGCCATAAACACTTACAATACATTCTTGCGTCTTTAGTAAGCTCGGTCACTTGAGTGAACTCTAAGTGAGTCTAGTACAGAATGCCTCTGCTGAACAGCATCTTGATTCAGAATTTCGAATTAGAATCCGATGCGATGATTTCAGTTGGAAAGTTTACGTTTTATCAGCGAAGAAATATCACTTTCCGAATTCGGAATGCATTCCGAGAAGGTCTGAATCACGCGTCAGGTCACCGGGACCACCACCGTTAAAAGTCAGGATAGTGAACACGTTTGGGACTAGTTTTCTTTACGGGAGTCCGTCTTCATAAGACGGACTTCCTTATAGAACCTATAGTAGGGGTGCGTTTCCAACAATATGAAATTTGAAAAGCACAAGAGACCGAATACCTAAACTAAAGATTTTCAGGCGAGTGGTCGTGACAAAAATCAGCATCAACTTTGATTGTCATTATCTTATTTTGTGCGTCAAATTGTATATTTTGTGTGAAATGTTTGTAGCGTGGCGCGCGTGTGAGCGGTGATTCGTGTGTTACAGGTCGCAACCTGTACTGGACGGAGGGCGCGCTGGGCGCGGTGTCGGCGTGCCGGCTGGACGCGCGCGCGCTGCGACGCACGCTCTACACGCACGCGAGGCACAGCCCGCGACAACTCGCGCTCAGCCCCGCCACAGGGTACGTACGTGTACCGACGACACTCTGCGCGACTCGTACGACCTCTTATTCGGGATGAGTCTAGCGTGGATTGTATCTCTGTGATATCGAAGTTGCTTAGTGATGATGAAAGTACTCGCTTTTCAAATGAAGATCGTAATTCTTGCTCGTCTATTATTCATATTTTGACATGGTTGTCGTGATCGACAATTTGTGTGGAAATGCTAATCTGTTTATTTTGTGTCTAGATCAATATGGGTCTTGAAACGTTGCTATGTGTTCCGTAGAGAGATGTTCTGGTCGGCGTGGGCGCGCACGGGCGCGGGTGCGGAAGGCGCGGCGGGGGCGGAGGGCGGTGGTGCGGGCGCGGGGGGTCTGCTGATGCGCGCGCGCATGGACGGGTCGCGCGCGCGCGTGCTGCTCGACACCGACCTGCACTGGCCCAACGGACTCGCGCTGCACGACGACATGCTATACTGGTACACTAGCAGCTAACCTGAAGCCTTTGTGACTATAGTAACATACAAATATTGCTTTAATCAATCAAAATCAACAATCAATTCCCTGCAAAATAAATAATAATAAATAATAAATATTGCTGGACATTTCACACAGCATCATGTAGTCCCAAGCTAAGCAGAGCTTGTGTTATGGCAACCACATGACTGATATACTACTTATATACATTTTTTTTTTTGTAAATACATACACAATATACATAGAAAACACCCAGACCCGAGACAAATATTTGCAGATCATACAAACATTTGTCCCGCGGCGGGGATCGAACCCGCAACCTCTTGCGTCGCAGGCGGGCCTTCACCCACTGCGCCACAGAGGTCGTCAAAAATCCTCCCAAAGGGTTTGTCGAAATTTCCCCCAGAAGCCCAGGTATACCCCCGAATTTTCAGGAAATCCCCCTATCTGGCAACACCGACCGTAAGTCGGAACCGTTTTGTTGGCTAATGTGATCACTCGCTTCCTACTTCCTAAGTAGAGCGTTGCTGTATCGGTTGTAGTGTGAGTGCAAACTCAGCATAATTGCCACAGCTTACGATATAGTTTATACCATGTATCAGAACAGAACTCACTACAGCGTCGTAAGATAACACCTATCAACACAATGAACCTCTATCACTACAAGCGTCCTCCTGAGCTACACATTTAATCCTACTTCATTACAGATTTCCTACTTTGATAATGTAATCGGTACATTGTGTGTGCAGGTGCGACACGTACTCTAACCGCGTGGAGCGCGTGTCTCTGAGTGGCGGGCGACGCGAGCTGCTGGCGGCCGGAGACTCCGCCGGACTCAAGCTATCCAAGCCGTACGGCATCGCCGTGCACGAAGGTACACATGTACCTCCTGTAGCGTGATGCGCCCGGAAGACAAGCCTGAAACCAGGTCGACACGATCCAAGTACACTTGGACACTTTAAGACTCTGATTGGACGCCGTCGATCGAGTGAGTCCGACGGCGTCCAATCGGAGTCATCCAAGTTGGACTTGGTCCTAGTTGACTTGGATCGTGTCAACCCGGCTTAAAGAAAGCAGATCATTGCTCAAATACCAGCAATCACCTTCCGCCTGGTGGCGAGATATAGCTGATCGACAGGAATGAAATGAAAGGCTTCGGAAATATTTGTTGTTGTGGGCACAAGGCTGCTTATTGATTTTGTATTGTAAATGTATGTTATGATCGCAGGTGCTGTGTTGTGGTCCGAGCACAGCTCCGGTCTGGTGGTGCGTCTGTGGAACGGCACTGCGCGCGCGCTGCACCGCCTGCCGCCGCCGCTATACGACCTCAAGCTGGTCTCCAAGGCCAGCGAGGAAGGTAGCGATACCACACTTATCCTACCATTCAAACACTAATGATGCAATGTGTTTAGTCCGATAGCTTATTTCGGTTTGAAATACTATTTCTAAACATACCCATACTCTAGCCAAAACCAATGTACAATATTTACTAACATTGCACTGACACATCAATCAGCTGATAGCAGGAATAGACCGATCACAAAAAACTGAGATTAAATATGATTGACACTATATGGCCAATCGTAATGAATCTCAGTTTTCTGTGATCAGTCTGTTCCTACTATCAGCTGATTAATCTGTCAGTGCAATGTTAGTAAATATTGTACATCGGTTTTGGCTAGAGTATATTAATTTAGTTTAGTTTGGGATTTGAGAATTATTGAGTGAGGATAGAGGTGATGTTAACGCGGCACGTTGGTATAGGCGTGCACAACGCGTGCTCGTTCGAGAACGGTGGTTGCGCGGAGCTGTGCTTCGCGACGGGTCCGTCGCAGCGCGCGTGCGCGTGCGGGGAGGGGGGCGCGCCGCGCGCGGGGGACCGCTGCACCCCCGCCCCCGCCCCCCCGCCGGGACAACACCCGCCGCCGCCACCAGCGCACGACGCGCACCGCAACCGATGTCCCAAGGACCACTTCCACTGCGGGAAAGGGTAACTAACATTGTCCATTCAGTCATGTCTCTCAATAATTATAGATTAGTAATGATGCGTGTTACGTTCCTACAGACAATGCATAGACTCGCAGTACCTGTGCGACGGCGACGCCGACTGCCTCAACGGCTCCGATGAGGATTCATCTCCCACGGGAATCTGCGGTGAGGCTCTCTCCGTTTAGTATAGTTCGCGTCATGTAAAAAGAACGGTGGTTCTTTTTACGTGACGCGAACTATACAGCTGATCGAGATCAGCTTGTGAAATGATGTTTGTGTGTTGCAGCCAACATGACGTGCGACGAGGAGCAGTTCATGCAGTGCGACACCAACCGCTGCATACTCAAGAGCTGGGTCTGCGACGGTCTCAAGGGTGAGTGGGCGGGTCCGTCGGGCGGTGTCGGCGAGGAGTGGGCGTGGTCTGAGTTGCGTGGTGTTGCAGACTGTTTCGACGGTGCGGACGAGTCGGGCGCGGCGTGCGCGAGCTCGGCGTGCGCGGCGCTGCAGTTCGCGTGTGCCGCCTCGCGCCGCTGCGTGCCCGCCGCCTGGCGCTGCGACGGAGCCGTCGACTGCGGGCACGACGATCCCAGCGACGAGCAGGGATGTGGTGAGATACACACATACCTTGCTGACTTAATTCATTCATAATTTCAACGCACATAACGCTAAATAACAAATGCTTGAATACTGTACTGTTTGTGTAATTCCTTCAACAAATAAATACATCGTCTCGAGAGTCATCTATCAAATAAAGCGGGTAGATTTGATTTCCAGCTACTAATTTGAGATGTGATCGTTCAATCGGGTGTGGTTTCCGTGTTGCAGAGCAGACGGAGTGTTCGGACATGACGTTCCCCTGCGCCGGCGGCGGCTGCGTGCCGTGGGAGTACCGCTGCGACGGACGCGCCGACTGCGCCGACGCGAGCGACGAGCGCGCCTGTCCCCCCGCCCCACCCGACACACACCCCGCACACACAGACACCGCCCATCCGCATCGACCAGACACAAACACGCTGTGAGATACTAATGCTCCTAACATTATTGATTCTATATCTTGATTCTATTTCAGATGATAATCATCGATTTTCGTCTTACAGGCATCATCACATTGAGATATCACTCTGCGAGGAACATGAATTCCAGTGCAATAATACGGAGTGCATTCGAAAGGTTAGTTCTCTTTAACTTTTTTCCGTCAACCATTATAAACTAGCAGCGATATTCTCAAGTACAGTTTTCACTGTGTATTCCAGAGCTTCCTCTGCGATTTGAACAAAGACTGCCTGGACGGTTCCGACGAGTGGAACTGCTCGAGCACGACCCCCTCCCCCCCTCCCCCTCCCTCGCCCGCCCCCCCTCCCCCGGCGGCGGGGGCGGGTGCGGCGTGGGACGACTGCGTGGGGCCCGCGCTGCGCTGCGACAACGGGTCGCGCTGCGTGCCGCTGCTGCAGCTCTGCGACGGAACCACCGACTGCGCAGACGGCGCCGACGAGGCGGACCGATGCGGTGCGTAGCCTTTACCACGCACAATATCTGTATCATAGTTGAATTGTGCAAAAATTCTAGACTTTACAAACGCCTTTGAGGTCAATTCTCTTCATGCATCTTTATTATAATGCCGTAATATAGTTTGAATTACAGTTTGAATCGCCTTCTTTGTCCATTTTTGACTAAAAACACTGCTTTATAGTTTTTTAATTACTTGACGAACACTTACCGTTTCATTTTAAATAAGCGGTGTACTACAAGGCACAACTTTGGGTCCGCTAGTATAAGAGAGGTGTATGTGTCGTGCAGGTGAGCCGATGTGCTTGGTGGCGGCGTGCTCGCACGCGTGCCACGCGACGCCGAGCGGGCCGGCGTGCTCGTGCCCGCCGCACCTGCACCTGCAGCGCGACGGCTTCTCCTGCGCGCCCACGCACGTCTGTCAGGACTGGGGCGTCTGCAGCCAGGTACCGTTCGACACTCTCTATACTCCCACCGGAACCTAATTTCGAATCTTAGACTTTCAATTTCACTTTTCTTCGAAAGCTCATTTCAATGCGCAAGTTCTAAAAATGTTAATATCTTCCAGACATGCGTCCCACTAAAAAACCGCTACAAATGTACCTGCGATGAAGGATACCGACTGGCCGATGACGGATTCACCTGCAAAAGCACATGTAAGTACTATTCGATCTTAGATCGGTTGTATGGTATAACGGTGGTTCTCGGTTGTGATCCGTTGTGTTTGCGTTTAGCCGGTGTGACGCCCCTGCTGGTGTTCAGCAACCGTCACGAGGTGCGCGGCGTGGAGCTGCCGACGCTGGCGGTGCGCGCGCTGATCTCTTCGCTCAAGAACACCATCGCGCTGGACTGGCGCCGCGAGCCCGCCTCCGCGCTCGTGCGCCTCTACTGGACCGACGTCGTCGACGACGCCATCTACTCCGGACTCATCGTCGGAAACGGTATCTGACTGTCTATTCCTCGCTCAATCTCCTATGTCTATCCTAAGGCGCTGCCTCCACGAGCGTGAGAATCGCGGCGATATTATCGTCGTGTCGCGTATTTCTATACACTCTATGAACGTGTCTCCACATGGCGATGTTATCGCGGCGATAGAAGCTATAGAAATACGCGGCACGACGATAATATCGCCGCGATTCTCACGCTCGTGGAGGCAGCCCCTAAGACAGAAGGCGGTGACGCTAGGTGGTCGTTTTAAATGCAACTATCGCGTCATTTCAATCGCGGGTGCTCTCAAATATCGAATGCGACCCGTATGCGGCCTTAAGTTTGATCGAGACAAGTGTTTAGAGATATCAAGTTTTTGTATTAAAAAAATTTAAGCATAAATTGAAGATGGTGCAGTGTACTGATACATTCGATGAATTCCTTAGCTCTGAGCAACATCACGGTGGTGGTGCAGCAGGGTCTGTCGACGGCGGAGGGGCTCGCCGTGGACTGGGTGGCAGAGAACCTGTACTGGGTCGAGAGCAGTCTGCATCAGATCGAGGTACCCATACACTATTAGCACGATTTCTATTCAACTCTATGAAACTCAGCTTATTCTAATTGTGTTGTGTGTGCAGGTGGCGCGTCTCGACGGCAAGTATCGACGCACACTCATCTCCGGAGACATCGATAGTCCTCGCGCCATCGCCGTCGATCCTAGAGAAGGTAACCCTTACTTAATCTTTCTTCTTAAAGTTACTTAACGATGACAATTGAATTTTTTATCTATTTTTATCAAAACCCCAACATAAAACTACCACTCGATTGCATTAATTTTGAAGTTTGACTTTTTTCAAGACGCAGTAACTGTAGAGCTCGTAGAACCTGCGTGTTGGATATTTTAACTTGATGCTATCGATAATGTGACTCACTCTCATGCGCTTAATAGATTTACTGCAATAACAAATGGCTCGTATGTAATGCATAGTGCAATTGTTTAATTACATTTAGTGCATTGTACATTACTACGCGTCGCCCTAAGCTTCTTAAGTATAAACGCAATATAAATATCCTCTGCTCATACGTTTTATGAGTCAACTACAGCGATAAACTGTGCAGTACAGTGTGAGTCTTGGTCCCAGGCTACCTGTTCTGGTCCGACTGGGAGCAGTCAGCGCCGCGCATCGAGCGCTGCTCGCTGGCGGGGCGCGGGCGCGTGGCGGGGGGCGTGGTGCGCGCGGGGGCGGGGGGCGCGCTGGCCGCCGCCGCCTGGCCCAACGGCGTCGCGCTCGACTACCGCCCGCGACGACTCTACTGGGTCGACGCCAGGACCGACTCGCTGCACACAGCCACATACGACGGAGAGGACCATCGAGAGGTATGCCGTCACACACACCACAGAAACCACTTACACATTCTAACTATATCAACAGGAAAAAAATCTGTAGTATGCTCTCTCTTTGGTGTGAAAATCGGTGTAGCACGAGAGATAAATAAAATTGTGAATCGCATTTTTCAATCTCAACAGTTTAAATTGATATACACTGGCCCGCGGTTATCTGTTCTCATACATACATAAATACATAAAATCACGCTTGTTTCCCATCATAGGGGTAGGCAGAGATCATAGATCTCCACTTGCTACGATCCTGACACACTTCATACACACTGTTCTTACTCTACTTATTTTTATTCACTTCTGCAAAAACAAGGCAGCTCTAACATGTTGCATGCCTAGGTGTTGCGGTCGCACGGTGCGCTGCGGCACCCGTTCGCACTGACGGTGTTCGGTTCCCACCTGTACTGGACGGACTGGCGCACCAACGGCGTCGTGCGCGCCAACAAGTGGAACGGCAGCGACGTCACCGTCGTGCAGCGCACGCTCACGCAGCCCTTCGACCTCAAGGTACGCCTCGCCCCCCCCTCCCACCCCCGCACCGCACCCGCACCGCACCCGTGACGACTGTACGCGTGTGTGTCGGCTATGGACCAAGTATACATGGACTGCTGGACACTCACACAGAAAAAAGAAGGATATATACAAAATTCTTGCGTTAAAAAGAGACAGAGCATAATATCTCTTATCCCTCATTGCGTGCCGGCTCTTTGTGAGTAGAGAACATCTATTTTCTAAAATTCTGTTCTAATGTGGACCTTAAGTGTACTACGAAACAATGGATCCACTTAATTTTTTGTCCCTCTCGGCGGCACGCTGTCAGTGAATCTAGTACTATTATACAACTATGGTGTCTGTAGGTGATCCATCCGAGCCGTCAGCCGGCCGCGGAGCGCAACCCGTGCGCCGACAACGGCGGCTGCTCGCACCTCTGCCTCATAGACTCGCCGCGAGCGCGCCTCTGCGCCTGCCCGCACCTCATGCGGCTCAAACCAGACGCACTCACTTGCGAAGGTAATTCCAAATACAAGTGTCAACGTGTGAGCTTATGTATTTCTCTGTGTGCGGTCTAGTGAGATTCGGGCAAGGAATTTGTGTACTAAACGTAACTGGAAGGTTCACTGAGACAAAACGCGGTCCGCTTGAGAGCTCCCTTTCTAAAGGGCGATCATAATTTATGAACTAAACATTCCTAATCCTTAGTGAATAGCCTGAAATTTAAATGACATGGGCACACTACTTACAACGAGTGTGAAAGAGACAAAGCTACCAAGAAAGCCTCTCAACGAGACCGACAATCCTTATAATCAAGATTTAATCATAATAGAACATTGGGTAGCTGTGATAAGGTTCAAAACAATTTGGACATTAAGTGTCAGTGATGTGTGGAAGTTGAAGGGGGAGACCTTTGCCCAGCAGTGGGAAAT
Organism: Camptogramma bilineatum; assembly: GCA_958496255.1. Lineage (NCBI taxonomy): Eukaryota > Metazoa > Arthropoda > Insecta > Lepidoptera > Geometridae > Camptogramma > Camptogramma bilineatum. Next base: position 68,313 of record OY292474.1, read on the forward strand.
GATAGGTTAACTAAAAAAAAAAAAAAATGTCAGTGAATCATCCAGTTACGTAGTATATAAAATCCTTGGGTTTGGGTGATATGTCGCAGCGCACGAGAAGGCGCTGGTGATCGGGCGCGTGGGGGAGATCCTCAGCGTGGAGCCTGAGAACGTGTACGTGCCGGCCGCGCCCACCGTCTCCTCCGCGCACGTGACCGCGCCCGGCGCGCTGCAGGCGCACACCGCCGCGCGCGCGCTCTACTGGGCCGACCTAGAGGTGGATACCACTCGCGAGTGCACCACTGTACTGTTTATAAACTCGCACCTTCGCACAGTATTATAAAAGACCCGAAAATCGGACATGCCTTTTTTATGATACTAATCGAAACATTAGGCTATTTCCAATACTAGAGTAGAACTCCCAAAAGTTAATTCAGCTTAGAACGTGAGTTATGATTTTTTTAATTTTTTTCTATGGTTACCAGAGAAAACCTAAAGAAATGCTGTAATTTTCTAAGTAAGCAATGTTTTTTAGTTTCAATGACAGTATGCTATGAAATCAACTAACTACTATTTTCGGCAACATATAGTTAATTTCTAGGTAAACAACAAAGAAAGTTATGAATTTTTTTGTAGTAATTTACAAATTATTTTTTTTCACAGCTGTCTATAGAGATTAGCGCCTGATTTTCACAGTTTCGTATTCATTAGTATTATGTTAACCTGCCTGTAAAATATCAAGCGCGTAACACGTAGGACTTCCGAGTTATTGAATTTTAAAATTTTAATGTTAGGGTTGGTACTTATTAAAAGTGAACTAATGAGAATCCAAATCAGATTTTTTTACAGAACTTGATTAAATTGATTGAATTTTGGTGATATTAAAAGTTGTTATCACTCAATTATCTGTCAAACATAGGTGCCCAAAAAACAACATTATACAGGGTGTAGCAAATTCTTGGCCACTGAAGGGTAGCTACCTTTTCTCTTGTAGTTAGAAAGTTTTGTTCTTAGGAAACTTCGGTTTTATATAGAAGAAAAAAATAATTGCATTTTTAGATTTTTGAAAAAAAGTACAGTTAGCCTAAAAAAATACATTTGTCAAAAAAAAAAACAAGTTGGTCTTAATCGACTCTATTTCCCACGAGGAACACTTCTCCCAAAGTAACTTATCAAATCAAATCGTAAGTTTTTGCAATAATTCAATAAAACACATCCCATACATTTTCTATGAAATTAGTAGTTGTAAACATTATAGCGTAAACATTATACCATTCTCTCTTGCGGCTCTGTCTGAGGCGCCTAAGGCTTTACAATAGCCTCCCAGCATGCCGAAGCAGTTACGAATTTAAATTAATAACCATCGAATAAGTGGCACTGTAATGTTTACAACTCCTAATTTCATAGAAAATGTATGGGATGTGTTTTTTTGAATTATTGCAAAAACTTAAGATTTGATTTGATAAGTTACTTTGGGAGAAGTGTTCCTGGTGGGAAATAGAGTCGATTAAGACCAACTTGTTTTTTTTTTGACAAATTTAATTTTTTAGGCTAACTGTACTTTTTTACAAAAATCTAAAAATGGAATTATTTTTTTCTTCAAAATAAAACCAAAGTTTCCTAAGAACAAAACTTTCTAACTACAAGAGAAAAGGTGTGACCCTTCAGTGACCAAGAATTTGCTACACCCTGTATATTATAAGCTTTTATTTAACTTGCCGCATTAGTAATCTTTGTCTTAGCTACTAAATAAATAAATTTCATTTAATTTCATTTAGTAAGAAATTGGGCATACCTACTCATAGATTCTCAGTGACAATACAATATTATGGTAACAGCGATCTGATGATGGAGTCAGGAGCTGTTCAACAGAACTCCTCAGTAAATAGGCCGATTGAATTTAAACTCGGCATATCTGTCAAGTTCCGACTACAAGCTATCTAATGATGAAGTCAGGAGCTGTTCAATGCTTTCCGCCGAGAACATCTATGTTTTGGCTCATTAGAATCAGCTCAACATTACTCAATAAAAGCTTGTGATGAATGAAAATATTTTTTTAATTAGAAAACTTATTTTTTTAAGCCCTTTAATTTATACATACCCCTATGTACTATGGATATTATAAATCGCCATTTTGTGATGTCCACCATATTGGACTTATAATAACGTAACTATACTTACTATGTTTCGCTTGTCTAGTTTTTTCATTTGATACCCATATCATAGGGTTGCTGTGGTGATGATAATTCGTCATTTTGTAGCGTCTGCCATATTGGCTAATAATATATAAATAATAGATAAAAACATAACAATTAAATTAAACAATTAATTCTATTTTGATTTTTTTTTTGTTTATTCTGTTATTCATAATAGAGTGTCGCTCTTGAAGTCTAGATGTATCAAAGTTTCATGCTTCGTTCACCCATCTGTTTACAATTTTCTCTGGTACATTTTATAAGATCTTATTATGACAACCCTAATATCATAGAAATTACTGAAAATCATAGAAACGTCATATCTTCGATGTCCTGATAGATATTCGTGTGATTTTTTTTCACAAGTATAATACAGTTACGAGGTATATTTTCAGCAAGATTTCTAGCGCTAATCTCTAATGGTTTATGAGAAAAAAAATAAAACGTGAAAATCACAAAATTGAGCATAGAAACTTTACTGTTATCGGTAAATATATTTTGTTTAGCTTATAAAGTGCCCTGTATATAATGCCATTTTGGCCTAGAAATAATTGTACAAATATGTTACGCAGTTCTTTTATTTTCGCCTTTTTCTGAAAATCCAGAATTTTCTAAAAAAAAATATAACTCAAGTTCTAAGCTGAATTAACTTCTGGGAGTTCTACTCTAGTATTGAAAATAGCCTAATGTTTCGATTAGTATCATAAAAAGGGCATGTCCGATTTTCGGGTCTTTTATAATCAGTGATCGGAATTAGGCGGGCTTAAATACCTAAAGTTCAAAGAACAGAGGCAAAAAAGGAGAGACTTCCTTACTACAAGAATTTTATTCTTGTAGTAAGTAAGAATTTTATTGAAAGTTGGCACAATTTTCACAGTGAGTAAGTACATTTAAAATTAATGTTAATAATATTGTGAACTAATTCAAATAATTTTTCTATTTGACCGACGGAAAAAAGTTTTTTATCCTTATAATTTACATTTTAGTTTTTGTTATTAACTCAGGTAAAAAATGGATTCACCTTAATGTTAGATATTCTTTATTAATGTACCGAAAACGGAAATAATTGGGCCGAAAAATATTTAGTCCTAAGGCGTCTCCATTTGTCTCTGTTATTTTTCGAACTTTAGGTATTTAAGCCCGCCTCATTCCGATCACTGTTTATAATACTGTGCTTCGGTAGAACAAGGGCCGAACTAACAAATTTTCGAAAAATGACTTAAGTATGCCAAAGTGCTTTTAAAAAGTATTTTTACCCGGAGGAAGGAAGACACTCGTTCGATTCCATCTAATCTAATCCAAGGAAATTACCTCAAGGTCAATTTAAGAAGAAGATAAATTGACTCTAATCACAAAAAAATCTTAAAATGTCTCTCCTGTAAAATCACAAACTTGGCAATTAGGCCCTTGTTCTACCGAAGGTGCGAACTGTACAGTAAAATCAGAAAAGGAATGTGTTTACAAAAACCATTGACGAAATCATTTGGAAATGAAAATTACTCATAATTTCAACATTATCGCAAACAAATAAATACCAATGCCAGTTTTAAGAAAAGCAAATTAAGAGCTACGACAGCAGTACTTATATGGTTCCACAAAATAGAATGCGACAGTAACTTTAATTTGCTTTTTTTTTTAAAATGACATTAGTCCTTATTTGTTTGCGATGAAGTTGAATCCAAATCGTCAATGGTTTTTGTAAACGCATTATTTTTCTGGTTTTACTGCACATATATGTGCTTATTGTGTTACATTGCGTGCAGACGAGCGAGATAAAGATGGCGGTGCTGGGCGGCGTGGGCGGCGGCGGAGGCGCGCGGGTTGTAGGCGCGGGTGGTGTGGAGGGCGGGCGCGCGCTGGCGCTGGACTGGGCGGCGCAGCTGCTGTACTACGCGGCGGGCGGCGCGCTGGCCGTGAGCGACCTGGCCGGCGAGCGCACCGCCTACCTGCTGCCCGGGGACCTCCACAACATCACCTCGCTGGCCGTCGACCCCACCAGGTAAGGATGCCTCTTCGACGTCAAACGTTGCATTCTTAGGCCGTCCGCAGTTTGCATGAAATAGAAATATTTTATTGCAGTATAGTATCAATCAATATCAATCAATGCTTATAATAAAACTGTAACAGGTCAAATTCTGTACATTGAAGATATTTTGAAAATTTTTTTTGGAGGGCACTCTATAATCGATACTGAAGCCAAAACTGTAATTTTTTTCATTCATGTCTGTCTGTCTGTCCGTCTGTCTGTCTGTCTGTCTGTCTGTCTGTATCATGGCCACGTCGAAACTACTGGATGGATTTAAATGAAACTTGGCATGATTTGAGTGCATACTACGAGGTTCAGTATAGGATACTTTTTATCCCGAAATTTAGCACGGTTCCCTTGGGAGAGGGGATGAAAGTCAAAATGAGTATCTGGTTGTAATTCATTAACGCGTAGTCCGATTCCATTGATTCTTTTTTTGTTAAAAAGTAGGTATTTTAAATGTTGTCCCGTAACTATTTCAAGGTCATGATCTGATGGAGTCAAGAGCTGTTCAACAGAACTCCTCAATAAAAAGGCCGATTGAGTTGAAACTAGAAACTCAGCATATCTGTAAAGTTCCGACTACAATGTGATAATATGGTGACAGCAAGCTGATCTGATGATGGAGTCGGGACCTGTTCCATGGAACTTTTTAGTGATATGGGTATCAAATGAAAGAGATTGATGAGTGAAATACAATGCTGATATGATGATGGAGTCAGGACCTTCATGCAACTTTTTGGTGCTATGGATATGGGTATGGGTTTTCTCTTTTCCATGCTTCCCTGCTTCTCTCCTTCCAAGCTTCTCTGCTTCTATTTATACATGCTTCTCTCCATTTAGGGATGCTTGAAGCAATACGAAGTTTGCCGGGTCAGCTAGTGTACAATATACACATACTTACAGAAAAGTTCTTAAAATAAAAATGTAAGTAAGTAATATGCGTTTTCACCGAATTTTAGACGTGCGTAAGTATGTGTACAAAACGTACGAACGTTCACTCAAACGTATAACGAACACTCCGTTTACTATGGGGCCTCGCATACGGTATCCGATTAGACGTGCGTGTACGTGCGTATAGTTCCGTTTAGTAACGCACGTATACGCACGTTGCAAAATCTGATGTAAACTGCGGACGGCCTTATAGCCCTTGGAGTGACATCGGTGACGTCTTTGTGTTATGCAGAGGCATGCTGTACTGGTCGTTGTCCGTGAACGGGTCTGAGCGCATCGAGAGCGCGCGCGGCGACGGCAGCGCGCGGCGCGTGCTGGCGGGCGCGGACACGCTGCCCGCGCCGGCCGGCGTCACCAGTCTGCGTCTGGACCCCGCCTCCAACCGGCTCTACTGGCTCAACGCGCTCACACGCTCCATGCACTACATAGACCTAAACACGATGAAAATCACCACTGTGAGTACACTACCATAGTGAATGCACAGACAATGCTTCACTTGTACTAATTTGCTAGTTTTGTGATAGGATTTGTAAAATGTGGGGTATCAAAAATTTATTTTGACATACCTCTGACTACCCCTTTACTTTAGACATCTTGAACGCTAAGCATGTAAGGTAAATACATACTTTAAAAAAATTGAGAGAATTTCTACCACATCCTGGGGATGTGGGATGTAAAGGAGCATTGGGGGAACGGGAGGTTCTTGTAAGTCTAATTTTTTAGTACATTTAATAAAATTGTTATTTATTTTAAAAAATGCCCAATGCTCCCCTGCCTCCCTTACTGTGATGATCATGATAGAATCGATTACTAAAATAATCTTCTATGTGTTCACTGGTCCCGTTCCGCAAGTTGCTGACCTCATTATCCTCGCTTGTTGGTAGTTGCGCACTCTCGCCGGCAGCGTGCCTAGTGCGCTGGAGGTGTACGGCGGGCGCGTGGTGTTCGCGGACGCGTCCGACAGCACGCTGCGCGCGTGTCTGCTGCACGACCGGCGCGACACCTGCCACACCATCGTGCGGAACAACACAGGTACACACGCTGATACTTTCACTGACCGACTAACTACTGCAAGGATATATATTCTACTTCCTAAAAAGGAAAAGGCATAAGTATTTTTATTTTTGTGTGCCTTACTGAATTTATCCGTCTGGACCGATTCTAAAACTTTTGTGTTTATTTGTTGATATTGAGGTAATCTTTATGGGATTTAAATTTAAAATAGACAAACTTTGAAGTCGATTTTCATATTTTTGTAAAAAATATCTCATGTAACATTTTTCCAAAAATAAATAATAATAAATAATAAATAAATAAATAATGCTGGACATTTCACACAACATCATGTAGCCCCAAGCTAAGCAGAGCTTGTGTTATGGGAACCACATGACTGATATATTAGGTACTTAAATACATTTTTTTTTTGTAAATAGATACATAATATACATAGAAAACACCCAGACCCGAGACAAATATTTGCAGATCATACAAACATTTGTCCCGCGGCGGGGATCGAACCCGCAACCTCTTGCGTCACAAGCGGGCCTTCACCCACTGCGCCACAGAGGTCGTCTATAATATAATGATGGAAAGATGGATGTTTATCTGTAATTGGGTGGAGAGAATAGAGAATGACAGTCGTTCCGTTTCCACAGAGGGTGTGATCTCTCTGCTGATGTACGACGCTAGCGTGCAGTCGGGCACGTCAGGGGGCGCGTGCGCGCTGCGTCGCTCGGCGTGCTCGCAGCTGTGCCTGCCCGTCTCCGGCACGGACAGCCAGTGCCGCTGCGCCGCGGGGTACACCAGGCACGGACCGGACTGTCATCGTGAGTCAACTATACATCCCTGTACTGTACCACACCCCTGTAGGCTGGCTTCACAACCAGTGGGCCAGGTCATCCTCACGCATAAAGGACCACCTTTGAGTCTAAATGCGGAAAAGGGAGCCCCGACCCTTTACATATACCACAAATCTCTATGCAAAAGCGGCGTCTTAACTGCCTATTTACACAGACACTACACAATGTCACTTTTGTACACGCGCAATTGTGTGCGTGCTTAAAAGCCGGGACCGATATTTAACGTGCCCTCCGAAGCACGGAAACGCTCAGCTCGTAATACCACTTGCAGTGACCCATCCAAATTGTGACCGCTCACAACGTTGCTTGACTTCAACGATCAATCAAGAACGCCTAAGCAAGCTACGCCACGAGCGCTTCTACTCATTACAACACACCGCAGTGACTCTGACATGTTAAATTGAAATAAACTGTGCAAACAACATTCAGTCCTCCAACAACATCTGTACAAAGTGCTAACTATTGTCTCCTTTTAGCTATCGACGAGCTAGTGGTGTACTCTCTGAGCTGGGAGCTGCGCGCGCTGCCGCTGCAGGCAACGCAGGGGGAGGGGGAGGGGGGCGCCGCGCCCGCGCTGCTGCCCCCCGTGCCACAGCTCGCGCAGGCAGCCGCCGTCGGATACTACGCAGGTACCTGCCCTACACGCTCGACTCAATTATACACAGGGTCAATAGAGAAGGTCCAAAAATGCAACCTTGGGTAACGCCACATAAGATAATTTTGAAATTTTAATTTGACATGTCATCATTATTTACAGTTTTATTAAGTTCAGCTCGATTATAACCTCGATTTTGGATAGAGTTTTTTTTACCGAAATATTTTTTGCATGTCGAACTATTTTAGTCCATAACAACGTACGCTTCGGCTGTGTTTGCAGAGAAGTCATGGTTGTACTGGGTGGACGGCGAGGCGGGCGCCATCTGGCGCGTGTCGCGCGACGGCACGCAGCGACGACGGCTGATCACACAGGACGCGCCGCTAGACGCGCAGCCGGCTGACTGGCTCGCAGGTACACACATCACTAACACTACCGGTGTAGCAACATCTACGCTGTCGCTAGATGAACTACATAAACATGCTACGCACTACGAGCTTCAGCGAAGATGAAATGAAATGAAATGATGGCACCACACAACATCAGAATGTCTAGATCTCGTAAGCGAAGTTTTCAGCGGAGAATAGATTCATCAGTATACTAGTGCGCTGCAAACTTTATGGCGGTTGAAGTGCGCGGCAGATTCGACTTTACGTAAGTACAGTCAATTCAATAGAATAGAGTAAACGAAGTCGAATCTGCCGCGCACTTCAGCCGCCATAAAGTTTGCGGCGCACTATACCTACGTTATTTAAGTGTATTTCTACCAAAGCTAATAATGAAATTGGTTCAACAGGTCTAGCGATAGACTGGGCGGGAGGGAACATGTTCTGGTCGGACCCTCGGAGGAAGGCGGTGGAGGTGGCGCGGCTGGATGGAAGCCATCGCTACGTGCTGTTCGAAACGGACCCCATCGCTATAACTTGTGAGCATTTCAATAACAGGGCAAAGATGAGATCCTTTGTTGGATTGCATTGCATGATTTGATAATGTGGCGCCTCTCATATTAAGTGTGTCACATCCTATTCTATTAAGGCTGCTCCGCGGCTATGCCGCTCGTCAGTTTTAGGTATTGACGGGCGGGAAACGTAGCGCTCAAGCTTGTGTGCGTAGAACGCACACATTGAAAGCGCCACGCAATGCGGGCCGCTCTGACACAAAGCGGTCAAAGTTTCAGCAAACATTTTTTACGTTTTAAAATTTATAACTTCGAAACGATTTTGTATTGACATCTATACCAATCTAATACCAATTCTGTAAAGCGGAAGAGTTTTTTTGCTTGTTTGAACGCGATATTCGACAAGTCGGATTTGAAAAAACTTCGCATCTTATTTATTTATTAAACAAAATGCACAGCTCTTAGTAGTAATAAATCGACTTATTTATGTTTCTTACAGCCAATGACGGATTTACATTTTTTAGAGTAAAACATATATTACGACAGTCACTAAGTAGGTAGTATAGGTTTTAGAGAAAAGTAAATAACAATAAGAATAAAAATAGTTACAACCAAGCACTTTCGTGGTGTGTGTGTGCAGCGTGTGTGTGTGTGTGTGTGTGTGTGTGTGTGTGTGTATCTTCGTAACTTCGCAACTTCGCATCTTCGCATCTTCGTATCTTCGTAACTTCGTAACTTCGCAACTTCATAACTTCGTATCTTCCTATCTTCGTATCTTCGCAACTTCGTAACTTCGTAACTTCGCAACTTCGTATCTTCGTAACTTCGTATCTTCCTATCTTCCTATCTTCGTAACTTCGCAACTTCGTATCTTCATATCTTCGTATCTTCGTAACTTATCAACTTCGCATCTTCGCAACTTCGTATCTTCGTAACTTCGTAACTTCACACCTTCGCATCTTCGCAACTTCGCAACTTCGTAACTTCGCAAATTCGTATCTTCGTAACTTCGTATCTTCGTAACTTCGTAACTTCACAACTTCGTATCTTCATATCTTCGCAACTTCGTATCTTCGTATCTTCGTAACTTATCAACTTCGCATCTTCGCAACTTCGTATCTTCGTAACTTCGTAACTTCACACCTTCGCAACTTCGCAACTTCGCAACTTCGCAACTTCGCAAATTCGTATCTTCGTAACTTCGTATCTTCATATCTTTGTAAATTCGTATCTTCGTATCTTCGTATCTTCGTAGCTTCGCAACTTCGTAACTTCTAGATACGAAGGTGCGAAGTTGCGAAGTTGCGAAGTTACGAAGATAGGAAGATAGGAAGATAGGAAGATACGAAGTTACGAATATACGAAGTTGCGAAGTTACGAAGTTACGAAGTTGCGAAGTTGCGAAGATACGAAGATACAAAGATACGAAGATACGAAGATATGAAGTTGCGAAGTAACGAAGATACGAAGTTGCGAAGTTACGAAGTTACGAAGATGCGAAGTTACGAAGATACGAAGTTGTGAAGTTGTGAAGTTATGAAGATACGAAGTTGCGAAGTTGCGAAGATATGAAGATACAAAGATACGAAGATACGAAGATATGAAGTTGCGAAGTTACGAAGATACGAAGTTGCGAAGTTACGAAGTTACGAAGTTACGAAGATGCGAAGTTACGAAGATACGAAGTTGTGAAGTTGCGAAGTTATGAAGATACGAAGTTGCGAAGTTGCGAAGATACGAAGATACGAAGATACGAAGATATGAAGTTGCGAAGTTACGAAGATACGAAGTTGCAAAGTTGCAAAGTTACGAAGTTACGAAGTTACGAAGTTACGAAGATACGAAGTTGCGAAGATGCGAAGATGCGAAGTTGCGAAGTTACGAAGATACTAAGATACGACGATACGAAGATACGAAGATACGAAGTTGTGAAGTTACGAAGTTACGAAGTTATGAAGATACGAAGATACGAAGTTCCGAAGATGCGAAGTTGCGAAGATACTAAGATACAAAGATACGAAGATATGAAGTTGCGAAGTTACGAAGATACGAAGTTGCAGTTGCAAAGTTACGAAGTTATGAAGATACGAAGATACGAAGTTCCGAAGATGCGAAGTTGCGAAGATACTAGGATACAAAGATACGAAGATATGAAGTTGCGAAGTTACGAAGATACGAAGTTGCAAAGTTGCAAAGTTACGAAGTTACGAAGTTACGAAGATGCGAAGTTACGGAGATACGAAGTTGTGAAGTTGCGAAGTTATGAAGATACGAAGTTGCGAAGTTGCGAAGATACGAAGATACAAAGATATGAAGATACGAAGATATGAAGTTGCGAAGTTACGAAGATACGAAGTTACGAAGTTACGAAGATGCGAAGTTACGAAGATACGAAGTTGTGAAGTTGCGAAGTTATGAAGATACGAAGTTGCGAAGTTGCGAAGATACGAAGATACAAAGATACGAAGATACGAAGATATGAAGTTGCGAAGTTACGAAGATACGAAGTTGCAAAGTTGCAAAGTTACGAAGTTACGAAGTTACGAAGTTACGAAGTTGCGAAGATGCGAAGATGTGAAGTTGCGAAGTTACGAAGATACGAAGATACGAAGATACGAAGATACGAAGATAGGAAGTTGTGAAGTTACGAAGTTACGAAGTTATGGAGTTACGAAGATACGAAGTTGCGAAGATGCGAAGTTGTAAAGTTACAAAGATACGAAGTTGCGAAGATGCGAAGTTGCGAAGATACGAAGATAGAAAGATATGAAGTTACGAAGATACGAAGTTGCGAAGTTGCGAAGTTGCGAAGTTATGAAGTTACGAAGAAACGAAGATGCGAAGATGCGAAGATGCGAAGTTGCGAAGTTACGAAGTTGCGAAGTTACGAAGATACGAAGTTACGAAGTTTTGAAGATACGAAGTTACGAAGATACGAAGTTCCGAAGTTGCGAAGATATGAAGGTAAGAAGATACGAAGTTACGAAGTCACGAAGATACGAAGTCACGAAGTTACGAAGTTACGAAGATACGAAAATATGAAGTTATGACGATATGAAAAGATAAAGATATGACGATGACGATGATGATTGTGTTTCGCTCATCAAGCCCTTTCATTTGATACCCATATAAAAAAAAAGTTCCATGGAATGGAACAGGTCCTGCCTGACTTCATCATCAGAACAGCATGGTGTTTCGCTCATCAAGAGAACAGCATTGTGTTTTGCTTACCAAGCCCTTTCATTTGATACCCATATCAATAAAAAGTTCCATGATCATCATCATCATCATCAGCATCATCATCAGCATCATCATCACCTAATCCAGATGATAAAAACATAAAATGACTTTAAAGCTTTCTATGTGGATGTGCATGCTTCTGTACGTATACTTTACCAATAGGCACCTAGGTACTTACTACTTACATATGCTGTTAGAAAATAGTCCATTTTTATGCCAGGCTAAATCTTTATCAAAAGATGCCTTACATCCTGTAATCTGTTTTTATCGAAAATATGACATAGCACGTTTACGCGACCGCTTCTCATGTAAGAACACAGTCACGTGACGTCACTGGCTCTGCCACAGCTTAGCTAATAGTATTTACGCAATGTGACGTGCTCCCAGCTCCAATGGCCGCGGCCGTCTGACGATTTTTGGCAGTGAATCGTCCTTTTATTCATAGTAGCTACTCCATAGAAAAAATGTATGGAGAGTTTTATCTTCAACTTTCTTTCCTTTATTGTGTTGAATATAGCTACACCTACGAAAAAAAAAATAGTGCACAGGATAGATAAAATATTGAAGTTGTTGTTTTCGTATTTTTTAATTCAATTGAGTAATTTAGTGTTCGGTCAGGCTTAAAACCCCGCGCTCATATTTTGTGTACTTTGTCCAGTAATTTATTAAAAAAATACATAATATATTGAAATATAAAATAGTGCACAGTGTAGATCAGTTCATTGGTAGTACTTAGAGTATGTTTTTCACTATCTTAATACGATTTGCTTTAAGAAAATCTTTAGAACGGTAAACCTCTATTTTGACAAATTCACCTCAGTTGGCCCTTAAACGAGCAATATTTGTTTGTTTATCTGTACTCACGTTCTCGAAAACGGCTTTAACGATTTTGATGAAATTTGTGGTATAGGCGCTAGGCCACCTTAAAGGTGGCGAAAAATCGATCTAGCTAGGTCTCATATCTGGGAAAATTCGTTTTCTCGGCATTTTCACGCAAAAAGATTTACCAGTGAAATGTGGTTCGTAATTTCACGAAATTCATTACGACCACAGGCGCTAAGTAGTAGAGTGTCCGCCTTTCAGTCGAGGACTGCGAGTTCGAATCTCAGTCAGTAAAAGTTTTTTTTTTTTTATCTGTTTGTACCCTAGCAGAGCTCGGTCGTCCGGATATAGTTTGTAATGTGTGTGTCAGGGTTGGCGGTGGACTCCGCCGTGGGTTGGTTGTTCGTGGCGGGCGGCGGGTCGCTGCAGCGCGCGCGCCTGGACGGGTCGGCGCGCGTCGCGCTCACCACGCCCGACACGCCCCCCGCGGGGGGACACACCGCCGCACCCCCCGCACCCACCGTCAGACATCTCACGCTAGACACGCAGGTACTGGGACATTCCTATTCCATGGTACAGTTGTTCTATCTCACGAAGTCCGTTCGGTCTTAATTGTGTGTGTGTTCACATGCACTGGTTTCCGTGTGCGTAAGCTCGGGAGCGCTCAGAATCACACCACGCACACAGAAACAACGTGCATGTGCAACTACTTCGTGAGATAGAACAACTGTACCGTCACGCCTCCACCGCACGGGACGTTGTCGACGGACTAACATCACGTGATCGGCACCACCAGAGTTATCTACAGATCGTTTGCAACGATTCTTGATTGCTCATCTGGAGCTTGATAGTCTCAAGTTTATCGCCGGCTGCTTCAGAATATGAAGTATTTAGCTGTAGCTTGCAAAAACATAGTCTCAACTTTATCGCCAGCTGCGTAAACTTTCAGAAAAAAGTATTAAAGATTGTTGTTTGTTTAGTAAGTTTTTGAAAGTTTATAATTGTACGACCTCAGGAGCGGATGGTGTACTACATCTGGGGTCACTCGGGCGAGGTGTGGCGCACCGACTACTCCGGTGGCGGTGGTCGGCTGGTGGCGCGGTTGCCCCATCCTGTGGCGCTGGCCGCCTACAACCGCACGCTATACTGGCTCGACACGTTAGTACCAACGCACTCTTCTCTTTAGCCACACAACTGTACATACTCCTTAATTGAAGCGCTCGTGGCGTAGCTTGCTTGGACGTTCTTGATTGAAGATAAGCAGCGTTGTGCACGGTCACTATCTGGATGGGTGACCGCAATGGCATTAGGAGCTGAGGCGCTTCCGTGCTTAGAAGGGCACGTTAAATTGTCGGTCTCAGCTTTTAAGTCGCTAAGCCATGACAGAGGCTTTTAGACGGCTTGAAAATTCCTTCACCAGAGTTGGCCACTTGCTTATACTTGCTTACTCCACTTTTCTTGTAACTTATTTGTGTACCACTTCTGGGCAATGGTCTCTTCCAGAATCTTTCACTTATGTCTTTAGCGATTTCCCTACTCTCTTTCAAAATAATCTAGAACATCCCACTCTGCTTGCAATACAAATGTTTGCCGATGCACCAGAAGCATTAGTGTTGATGATGGTGTTTGCAGGACGTACAACCGCGGCAGCGTGATGTCGGCGCCGCTGTCGAACCTCACGGCTCACACAGTTCTCAAGGACAATCTCGGAGATAGCCTCAAAGATATCATGGTATGTATAGATAATAGCAGCATTTACACGCAGAGATATCTGTGCGGATATCTGTAAAGATATCTGTACAGTCCAGATGCCGCGGGAAATAGCACGCGCCATTCCAACTGCTCGGCTTTCCGAACATCCGGCTCGAAGGACCATTGATGTACGGGACATCAAAATGATAGAGATTTGATTTATGTTTAGACACACACGATTTATTAACTTCACTGAGATGTTGATGAGCCGCGAGTAAAATGTGGACTGCCCGCGCCCGCGCGGTTTCCACGCTATTGCACGGAAATGCAGAGACTGCAATTTTGTACGGTGTGTGAACCGTACATGTTCCGGGGCGCGAGAAGAAGTATGTGAAGTGAGATGATTTTGTTAGTTAGCGGTTATGGTATCATGCTATAAGGATGATGAAACAATATTTCATTAGTAAACGCAGTATGATACCGACATTAATCGCGATCGTTTATGAACCTTATTCTATCGAACTTAGGTGACGTCGCGGAGTCCTTGCTGGACTTTTCACACTTCACACTGTAAGTATTTGCACACGCACTTTCACACTTATTACGCACATCACTATTGTCAACACACTTATTTATCTCACTATAAACACTAGAGGAGACCGCTTCGCCGCGAACAGAGGGAATGGGCTGCATGGGGATCGGTGGCACGGGCGGCGCGCACGTCACAGGCGCGGCCCGCACCGTGCTGCTGCCGAGCGTGGCGGCGCCGCGCCCGCGCCGCGCCCGCCACCAGACGAGCGCGGCGCAGACCAGCACTGCTGCTGCCACTGCGTAGATAGCGACGTATTGGTGAACGTCGTGAGAAGACATCTCTTCGTTTTGCTCGAATTGATCAGCTGCTTCCTTTATCTCTGCGATGCGTTCGTTGATGCGCTCGATCGAACCTTTGAAGTCACTGCTGTTGCTCTCATTGAAATGGCTGATCGGTATTGTCAAATGTATGATGTTATTGACGGGTGCGATCTGTACCGATAGTAAGTCTGGCTCTGTATTCAGTGTGCTAGAATGTTGCTTATGTGACATAATAGTGAATGACTCGCATTTGATGACGCAGTCGTTGCCAAGTGCGATAATGTTTACACCTGTTAATTGTTCCTGTGTAACTTGATAGCCACAGATAAATCTTGCAGTGCATTGACCGCAACAGGTGATCATAAAATTGTTTACATTGATAAGCTCCGTCCAGGTAGGTTGACACGTGCTTAATGTTGTTTTACATTGAGTATTCTCGTTACACAAAGATTTTCTCCAGATGCTTTGTGGTACACCGGCTTCTGTAATTCGCATAGATGTAAAGTTTCTTCAAGCTTAATGCATCTTTGCGTTAGCTCAATCTCCGAAATAGGTATGTAGGTATCCTTTTCAATGTTGATTGCTAAAAAGGCCGCTATCGGTGTAATGCTAACGATAGCGTTTTGTATTTGCTGAGGGACTGGGTACGTTTTATACAACTCGTAGCTATCCCTGTTTACCAATGGAATCTGTATTTCGAAGATAAAGTATTGCGAGGACATTCTAGCTCTAACTTTTAGAATTTTGCAGATTGTTGCTAGATCTGTCTGGATGTTGTTTACTGGCAGTGATAAGTCTTTAGACAGCTGTCCAGATATGATGTTGAGTTCTTCACGAAGCTGCGTGGGTGTAAGGAGATGAACGTTGAATTCTTTGTAGTTTGAAATGGTATCTAGCAAAGCGTCTTGAATGTTTCTGAGGCTGTTTAATATGTTGTTGGCGATCATGCTAGACATTATAAACTCGTTGATGTTGTCTATCTTGACGACCGCGTCGTTTAACTTGACTGCTGTCTGTGCCAATTCATTCAAATGCTTGTTGAATACCTTATGTTGTTTTTCCATCGATGCTTCGACTCGTTTCAGTAAGTTGTTTTGCGCTTCAATAACTGAGGTTTGATTCTTCCACAAGAGTGCCAGATGTTTCTGGTCGCGCCTGAGTTTAGAAATATCCTTCTCGTATTGATCTGCAAAGCGGCTGTCTAAAACGCCGAATAGGCTATTTGCGATTTGGCTCACGCCGTCTATGAGTCCTCGTCTCTTGCGCGTGTGCTTATCGCTTTGTTGTAGTATGCCGTTGTAGTACATAATTTCTGAGAACTCGTGACGTAATTGCAGTAGTAATGTGTCACAGTGGGATTGCCTTTCTTCGAATTTCGAGCATAATTCTTCTAAATGCTTATCGTATGCGGTAAGTAGCTCCATACCTTTCCAATACGGTTTCATGTTGTAATATACAACGAGTTTCCACTTGTCTTGAATTATTCGCAGGTTCGAAACTTTGTCAAAGTAAATGCTGTTGTTACTTTGCATTGCCGTGATGTTGTATGCGCCGTGGACTGCAGTCGTAGAGCATAACATTATCAACATTAAAATCATAGTCATTAAATTAATGCATGACGAAATTAAGGTATTTTTCTTTCGCTTCGGCTCTGCTGAATTTTCTTGCTCTTTTAGATCTGTTGATGTCGTGCTGACTTGATCGTTGACAGGTAGAATTGAAACCTTGACGATTGGTCTTTTAAGGACGCCACTCTTCGTCTTGATGCTGACGACCCGGACGTGGTTGTCTTTTCCGGGGTGAAGTTCGATAACTCTGCCTAAAACCCATTTGCCTGCTGGCAGGTTGGCATCGTGTATAATGACTATGTCATCTATTTTTATATTTGGGCGTGCCTCTCTCCACTTGCTTCTGGCAAGTAGCTGCGTGAGATACTCTGTGCGCCATCTCTTCCATATGTCCTGGAAGATTTTTTGTGTCAGCTGCCACCTAGTTCGCTGATCCTTTTCAGTTTCATAGATTGTCAAAACTGGACCACTTGCGAGGAAATGCGATGGGGTAAGATAGTCGATGTCATCCGTATCTTCGCTCAATGCACATAAAGGTCGGGAGTTCAAACAAGCTTCTAGCTGTGAGAGAAGAGTCGTAAATTCTTCGTACGTAAGCTTTTGTTCTCCGACAACCCTACGTAAGTGGTGCTTTAAACTCTTGACGCCTGATTCCCACAGACCACCCGCGGAGGGCCATGAAGGCGCCAAGAAATGAAATTCTATTTTCATTTCGTTTGTTTCGCTCAGGAACTCGTCTGAGAGTAGAGATTTCAGTTCTACAAATTCTTTTGCAAGGATCTTGTTTGCTCCAACGAAGTTTGTTCCATTGTCGCAATAGATGTGTCGCGGGGTTCCTCTTCTTGCAGAGAATCTTCTCAGAGCTGCTAGGAAAGTCGACGATGATAAGTCGGACACAAGTTCGAGATGAATGGCCTTTGTTGCCATGCATACAAAAACTGACACATATCCCTTGGTTGATTTTATACCTCTGCCTTTACTTGACCTTACGTCGATAAAACCCGTAAAGTCAACTCCTGTGTGGTAAAAAGGCCTTGTGGGATTCGTCCTCGCTGTTGGTAGGTCACCCATCAATTGATGTTGCATGATTGGGTTGTGTCTTTTACAAATGACGCATCGTTGTAGGCGTTTTTTGACAGCTCTGTTTCCCCCTACGATCCAATATTCCTGTCTTAACCAGGAAAGCGTCAGGCGAGCTCCACCGTGGAATGTTTGTTTGTGGGCGTGGTCGATGAGCATCTCGGTAAAATGGCTTGAATGCGGTATTATTAGTGGATGCTTCATTTCCTCACTAATGTTCGAATTTCTCAGACGACCTCCAACTCTCAACATGCCATGTTCGTCAAGATATGGGTTCATGTTCAACAATCTGCTCTTTTGACTGACAGTTTGGGTTTTCTGAAGATCTTTGATTTCGGCTGAGAACTCCAATTGCTGAATGCATTGAATTATTTTAAGCTTTGCGACGCGTAGCTCGTTCGTAGTTAAATAACCTTGATTACGATGACTTGGATGTGTTATCGCTCGTAAAATCCATGCAAGGACGCGCGACGCTCGCGTAAAATTGCTGTGCTTGCGTATCAATTGTTCAACTACGCTTGTACTTGTGTGTGTACTTTCAACTTGCGCTGTGTTTACAGATTGTTTTATTGTTTTTATTTCTAGGTCAGTTTCGAATTTTTTAGTTGAAATATCTTTTTTGAATGATTTCAACCACGTAGGTCCACACCACCAGAGTGAATGCTCTTGAAGCTGACTTGCTGTCAGGCCTCGACTGGCGCAATCAGCTGGGTTGTCCTTTGATTTCACATAGCGCCAACACTCTGCGGGCAAGATTTCTGTTACCTTTTTAACCCTGTTGGCAACGAAGGGCTTCCACTTACTTAGTTCTCCATGCAGCCAACCAAGCACTGCGGTGGAGTCGCACCATCCGTTCAATTCGATTTTTCGACCGTTTAAGCTCTCTTTGACCTTGACCATGAGCTTTGCTAATAAGTGTGCACCACATAGCTCTAATTTAGGCAATGATATCCCACTATCCATCGTGCTGATTGGATTCACTTTCGTTTTGGCGGCTAGAAGCGTTATTTTCGTTGAATCTCGCTCTTCAATTCTTGTGTATATGACTGCCGCGAATGCTTTGGTAGATGCGTCACAGAATCCGTGGAGCTGTATGACGTCATTCTCTCCACATCCTATCCACCTTGGTACCTTGGTTTGATCGATGTTGTCTATGTCTTCTCTCAGCTTGATCCACCTTTTATAAATGTCATCGGGTACTTTGTCGTCCCATTGCAGATTGGATTTCCACACATCTTGAAATAAAAGTTTCAGCTGAATGACGACCGGAGATAACCACCCTAGGGGGTCGAAAATTTTTGATATTTCGGACAACAGGATTCTTTTCGATGGTATTGAAGGCGATTTCGGTGCCATTTTGCATTTGTATGAGAAAAAATCTTCTTTAGCTTTCCATAGGAGTCCCAATGTTGTGGTTGATTCTTGGTGACGAAAATCGAAGGTGTCGTGAGGTTTTGAGACTGCGTTATCATTGCCTAGTAACGATGATTCGTTGGAACACCATTTGCGCAGATTGAATCCTCCTAGTTTTAGGAGTTCAGTAAGGTCCGACTTCATTGCCTTCGCTGATTCAATGCTGTGGCTTCCACTGATCAGATCGTCCATATAAAACTGATCTTCTAGCACCCTCGCTGCTGCAGGGAATTTATGACCTTCATCGCTTGCTAGCTGTTTAAGAGTCATCATTGCTAGAAATGCAGCTGCTTTTTCACCGTATGTTACGGTTAGAAGACAAAAATCCTGGATTTCTGTGCATTCAGAATCACGCCAAACCACCTTCTGGTAGCGCTGGTGGTCCTCGTGAACCAGAATTTGTCGAAACATTTTTTCAATGTCTGCTATGTATGCGTATTTGTACTGTCGCCATTTGAGTACCAAAGAGAGTAGGTCCTTTTGTAGATTCGGGCCCCGGTACATAACATCATTTAAACTGTATCCGCGTGTCGTCATTCCCGATGCATTAAATACGACTCTCAACGCTGTTGTAGTTGAGTCAGCGCGGTGCACACAGTGATGCGGCATGTAGTAACCGAGCTTCTTGTTGCCGTCATTTACCGATGTGCGCATGTGACCTAATTCTTGGTATTCATGCATGAACGATTTATATGCATTTGCGACATGTTTGTATTTTTTAAATTTTCGTTCTGATTGATAGAACTGTGCCATTGCTTTTGCCCTTGATTTTCCCAATTTTTCGTCTGCGTCGGAATGTAATGGTAGGCGCACGATGTATCTACCATCAGCTTGGCGCTCCGTTGTCTGTTTGTACAGCTGCAAGCATTCCAATTCTTCCGTGGACATGTTGGATTGATCGACAATATCTTCGATAGACCAAAATCTGTTTAGGTCATTTTCCTCGTTCAAGACTACGTTACAGTGATACGATTTTGTGACGTTTGCACTGCCGCATAAAATCCAGCCAAAACGCGTCTGTTGAGCTACTGGCATGGATGGATTATGTCTGATGACTCCACCTAAAATGATCTCCGCATAGACGTCCGCACCTAGTAGAAGATCTACGGATCGGCTCCTGAAGAACTCGGGATCTGCCAGTTGAATGTTGTCCAAATGAGGCCATGTCGGATTTTTGAACGAATGGTTTGGTAAATTGTTGACTACGTGTTTCATGACGAAAACTTCAATGTTGATTTCGTAATCGATGTAAAGCGATGATAGAGAAATCCCAATGATCCCTTTGCAGATCATTTCTTTGGCTCCTACTCCAAATATTATTCCCTGACATCTCTTGCGTTTGATGCCTAACATTTGTGCCGCATTTTCGGTAATCAAGGATGTTTGTGAACCTTGATCAATCAACGCTCGTAATGTTTGAGTGGTACCGTCGGCCTTGGTCACGTTTACCAATGCAGTTGCTAGAAGAATTTCCCCCGCCTCCCCTTGTAAAACATGTGCATTACCCTTCTGCTGACTCTGCTGAGAATTGTCCGCTTCACTCGATTGTGTTTGTGAAGAAATCCGAACTCTGCCTGTTGAAGCGTTGTGCAATAAAGTGTTGTGCTCTCCTTCGCACTCTTGGCACCTTTTGTTTGAAAAACACCTCTTATTGCCATGCGACATAAGGCAGTTTTTGCATAAGGATAGTTTTTCGACGGTTTTCTGTCTCATGTGAGGCGGCATTTCAAGGAATGTTTCGCATTGGAAAAGCTTGTAATGGTTGTTAATGTTACAAACTGCGCATTTCGTAACCTTGTTTTGTAATTTATTGTTTGAATTCGGAGAATTTTGATTTTGATTGAGATTATTGCTGGAGAATGATTTAAAAAAATGAGTTTTCTTGTTAGATGATGATTCTGGTTGCTGGGTTTTCGCCTCGGGCTTTCTTCTAGATGCTTCTAGCGATGAAAACTTGAGTTCAAGAAAATCCAATAAATCCTTTAGAGTAGGTAGCTCCTTTGGGTTTTTCAACGATCCGACGTAGTCAATATGCGTGTCCGCATCCAATTTGTTGGAAACGATGTAAACGACGAGTGGGTCCCAGGTGCTTGTGTCGATTCCCAGGGCCTTTATTGCGTTGAGGCACTCGTTGGTGGTATCAAAAACCTTTTTGATGGCTGCTGCCGATTGCTGCTGCAATGTAGGTAGGTTAGTTAAGGTATTCATATGGCTGTTGAATATTAACTTTGAGTTATTGTATCGATGCACGAGAATATCCCAACTGACTTCGTAATTCTCAGAGCTAATTGGCAAATGTTGCACCAATTTTTCTGCTTCGCCCTTGAGTTTACTTTTAAGGAACTGCATCTTTTGGGCGTTTGATAGAGACTTATTACTGTGCACCGCCTCTACAAATAAATCCTTGAAGGACACCCACTGCTGATAGTTCCCGCTGAAGGTAGGTATATCCATTTGCGGCGTCGACTTTTCTCGATGATGTTGAGACCACATCTTCTCATTTAGCGACCTTTTGATGTCATTGAACTGCTGTTCATATTTGCTGTAGCTTTGCTCATACTCCTGGTTGTCTTCGTAGAGCTCGCTATCAATTTCCCAATGCAGGGAGTCAATAACCGACCAACGGGCCTGTACTGACTTTAATGTGTCTTCGAATTCCCACCTGCTGGTGATGTTCTCGAAGTTGATTAAATTTATCGTCCTGATGAATGCTTTGAAGTTACTTTGCTGCTTCCTCAACATTTCATCCAGCTTGCTGCTAGTTCCTTGTTCGCTGCTGCTGCGCTGACCTTGGGAACCGGACGGAATTGGCTGCGGCCTACTTTTTTCCATTATGCTGTTCTAGCGAAGACTGCTGAATTACTTACAGTTTTGTCCTGTGGCAATCCAGTCTAGGCACAAAAATCACAAAATGCTTTTCGCGATTTTAGTCCTGCCTTCGGAGGCTGCGAAGGACCATTGATGTACGGGACATCAAAATGATAGAGATTTGATTTATGTTTAGACACACACGATTTATTAACTTCACTGAGATGTTGATGAGCCGCGAGTAAAATGTGGACTGCCCGCGCCCGCGCGGTTTCCACGCTATTGCACGGAAATGCAGAGACTGCAATTTTGTACGGTGTGTGAACCGTACACCAACCTTTGACAGTTTTATCCGCGGTTATCTGTAAAGATATCTGTACGGATATCTGTACAGATATCTTTACAGTCCAGATCCGTGCTAAAAACTCTACCGTGTAAATGCCGCTATTATGATGGTAAATTTTTTGGGCAGAAAGCCAAACTACTCTGGATAAAGTTTCTGCCAGTACTATCTTTTTTTGAACAATAAATAAAAAAATGCCAGTATGGCATATTCAACTTGTATTGTAGTTGTTTTTCTTCCCGAAGTTGATTTAAATGAGAGCGTATCTGCTATGGTGCAGATCTGGTCGAGTGCGCTGCAGAAGCTGCCGGCGGCTGGCACGGAGGGTGCTGCCGCGGGGCCCTATAACACGTGCGGTGCTGCGCGCTGTGAGGCGCTGTGTCTGTGGGCCGGCGCCGCGCCGCGATGCGTCTGTCCACACGGCACCCTGGCGCCTGACGGACGCACCTGTCTGCGTGAGTACACAACACACACACACACGCACACACACACACACACACAGGCACACACACACACACACACACACACACACACACACACACACACACACACACACACACAGACATAAGCACGCATAGACAGAACAAAAATACGAATCATTCACACACAATATTGTACCGAAAAAGTCATAAGTACCTGATTCTTTCTAGCTCTCGTTGAAGCACTCTGAAAATGATCAAGCGTTTTTTTGTAAATTTCAGCGTACACATCGTTCATAATGTACTCGGAAGTGACTAAGATAGACTCCATCCATCTGGACGACGATAAGAACCTCAATTCTCCCTTCCCGCCCATACAGGACAAGTGAGTGTTACGGTTACGTATTTATGTCACGAAAAATACAAGACAGATTTTTGAAATCCATAGGAACGTTTGACAGATTTTTGATTTCTTTTTTTTCATAATACAGGAATTCGAATTCCATAAATTCTTAAGCCAGATTTTCATTTGCTGTTTTTTTACAAGACAGAAATACAAAATACATCTAAATATTTTCCAGAAATTTTAACATCCAGATAATTCACTTTACCGCATGTTTGTTTTCCATATAATTTATTTTCCATATATTTTGTGATCCCGAAAAATCATGGTTCAGGAAAGACCTATTACAAAATTATGTATTCAATCTTTCTAAACGCCTACTAGTAATCTAGTAATAATTCAGAGCGTTATAAATACTAGGTACCATAAAATTAAATGACCGATGTACATTATGTAGCTTGAAGTACTGTAGGTAGATATCTAATAAATATTGTACCTAGTTACTGTTTTTTTATTACCTTTAACCTTTAACCTTTTTTCCTAACTAATTTCGTGCTAGATGGTTAAGTAACCTCACCAAACACTTTTGGCAAATTATCAATATTTAACCTAAATCTTCCACCCATTTCGAATTTGTGACGGCTCCGGCGCTTCGGGAAGTGCAGCCCCTCCGCCCTTGCGTAACAAAACGCAGCATCAGCACGAGCCTTCGCAGCTTCGGCTGTTTGGTCGCCACCTTCGGCGGCGACCAGCCTCAGCCGCTCCAGCTCGTGCTGGTGCCGCGTTTGGTCACAGCGGGCGGGGGCTGCATCTCCCTTCGCGCCTCCGAGTTCATAAAAACACTCTAGGGTAGGACAGACAAGACTACGTGGAAGTCGGGGTGGGCAGATTCGGTTCTGAGACCGATAATAACCTAAAAACGTTTCGTTTTACGGTAAGACAGACGCAACATAAAAAGTAACACAAATTACGTAAAAAAATTGAGTAAGATGGAAAAGGTTGTATATGGCTAGAAATTTTCTGGTAAGCGTTACTTCTGTCTTTTAAAATAAGGTATAAGGATATTGTTGTCGAATGAAAAAAAAACGAACTGATAATCTGGCATTAGTGTTTCTGTCAAATGAGACTTCTGTGTAACGTTTTATCGGAGTAATAAAAATATGTAAAACAAAGTATCTGGATTTCGTGTTTCTATCAAACGTTTTATGGATTTCAAAATTCGTTGTATCGTTTTTCGAAAGAATGATAGGTTACCGAGTGTTACACTTTTACATGTTTGAGGCGTAGTCAAGGAACAGCGGGCTGATTGTCTAACTTGTCTCAAACCTCAAATTGGTCTCAAAACGTCAAAACGATCGCGTAGGCATCTTTTGTCACTCTCATCTCAACGAGACCGAACGCGACAAAAGATGCCTACGCGATCGTTTTGACGTTTTGAGACCAATTTGAGGTTTGAGTTTGAGACAAGTTAGACAATCAGTTCACAGATGTCAAGGAATAGTGATGAATGAAATCTTCTTCTCATATCTGTATTCCTTTCAGTACTAATAACGCTGTATAATTTTATCTGCGAATGGTGCAGGTTCAGTGAACATTGTGTTGTTTGTTGTGCTTAGAGAGCTGATGCGCAACGCGATAGCGCTGGCCTACGAGTACAGGTCGGCGCGACTGTTCTACTCGGACATACAACGCGGCGCCATCAACGTGGTGCACTTCAACGGCACCGGACACCGCACCTTCCTAGACCGTGAGCACCACACAACACTCACCTCTTTGATCAAATCGTACAGCGCCATCCGCGTCCAGTACAATTCGTTTAGGGCGGTGTTGGGGCTTCCCCGCTACTGCAGCGCATCGTGTATGTTTGCGAAGACGCGAGTAGATTGTTTTCATACTACTAATACACAAGCGCGCCGCATCCATGGTGCGCAGGTTGCGGGGGAGTACCGACACCGTCCTGGCAATGATAGCCTCGAGGGTAGACTTGTCCCTACACGAGGCATTACTGAAATGAAATAATTTACTTGCTGTCAGCGTCATACCTTCCAACTCGGTGTGCTACTTATAAATGTAATGTTTGTTTATGAGTCTTGGTTACTTGAAATAAATGTATTTTATTTATTTAATCAGAGTCATCGCTTTGATGTTTCGTATCGTGTTGTCGTTTATTTATTTATTTAATGAAAGTCATCGCTTTGATGTTGTATCGTGTCGTGCAGAGGTGGGCGCGGTGGAGGGTATGGTGGTGGACCCGGTGGGGCGCGCGCTGTACTGGACGTGCAGCAGCACGCTGGGCGTGATGCGCGCCTCACTGCACGAGGGGGGAGGGGGGGAGGAGCCGCGCGTGCGCCGCGTCGTCGCGCTCGAGCCCGGCGACAGACCGCGCGGGATCGACATCGACCCCTGCGACGAGTACGTACACCGGTTCTATTATTGGTGAGTGGCATACCGTATCGTGAGTGTGAACACGGTCCCTTCCTCCGCAGACGCGTGTACTGGAGTAACTGGAACGAGTCCCGTCCCGGCATCCAGCGCGCGTACACGTCGGGCGCGCGCGCCGAGCGCATCATCACCAGCGACGTGCTCATGCCCAACGGCCTGGCGCTCGAGCGCGCCGCGCGCTGGCTCTACTGGGCCGACGCGCGCCTCGACAAGCTCGAGCGCGCGCGCTACGACGGCTCCCACCGTGAGGTGAGCGCGCGCTTCCGAGGACCATTCATCTAGCCGTCGAGCGGACCCTCACTGTTAGCTGGTCGTGTGCGCAGGTGGTGAGCCGCACCAACGCGGAGCACCCGTTCGGCGTGGCGGCGGCGGGCGGCCGCGTCTACTGGACCGAGTGGGTGTCGCGCGGCGTGTTCGCGCTCGACGCGGCGGGCGGCGCGCCCGTGCGCCTGCGCACCGCCACGCACAGACCGATGGCGCTGGTCGCCGTCACCCCGGACGTACCGGTACGTGCTGAACCTGCCCGTGTCACATGTGTGTCACTACATCCCACCTTCCGCTGACCGACCGTGTGCGTGTTCGTACGATACAGACGTGCCTGGCGGACCCATGCGGCGTGCTGCGCGGCGGGTGCGCGGAGGTGTGCGTGCGGGGCGCGGGGGGCGGGGCGGTGTGCGCGTGCGGCGCGGGGCGGCGGCTGGCGCGCGACGGGCGCGCGTGCGAGCCGGCCGCGCGCGGCGCGCCCGCCTGCGCGCCGCCGCACTTCCACTGCGCCGAGGGCCCCTGCCTGCCCGAGGAGCTGCTCTGCGACGGCGTGCCGCACTGCAGCGACCGACCCGACGCCAGCGACGAGGACCTCGCCTACTGCAGTGAGTGACCGCTCCTTATCTCTATCACGGTAGCCGGCGACCATCTTGGATTTTTCAAACGATGCGTCGTTTGCAGCTTACTCGATCTGTCCGGCGACGTACATGTCGTGCGGCGCGGGCGCACGCTGCGTGCCGCTGACGGCGCGCTGCGACGGACGCGCCGACTGCCCCTCCGGCCTCGACGAGCAGGGCTGCGACTGCGACGACGCTCAGTTCAAGTGAGCGATCTCTCGAATTATGATAGATCGATAGTTACGTCATTGTCTAATGATGTCCTCCGTTCAGATGCGACGACGAGACGTGCGTGGACATATCGGCGCGGTGCGACGGGCGCGCGCAGTGCGCGGACGGCAGCGACGAGCGCGAGTGCGCGCACTCGACGTGCGCGCTGCAGGGCGCTGGCGCGCTGCCGTGCGGGGCCGGGCCCGCGTGCTACCTGCCCGCCTGGCGCTGCGACAACTACACCGACTGCCCCGACGGTAGCGACGAGAGGGACTGCCCGACCACCCCGCCGACCGAAGGTAGTATGGTGCCATCCCCATCCCCAGGTTTCCCCACCCCGGAGACCGTACGAGCCGCTTCCGTTTCAGAGTCGACCGACGAGAGCGTCGCGTGGTTCGAGGACGCGCTGTCGGACTCGTGCGGGCCGGCGCAGTTCAGGTGCGGTGCGGGGGAGGGGGCGGGGGGCGCGGAGTGCATCCCGCTGGCGTGGCGGTGCGACGGGCGCGCGGACTGCGCCGACGCGAGCGACGAGGCGGCGCGCTGCGGGCACGCGCGCGGCGGCAACTGGACCTGCGCCGCGGGGCACTTCCGCTGCGGCGCCTGGCGCGTCTGCGTGCCGGCCGCCGCGCGCTGCGACGGCGCGCCGCACTGCCCCGCCGCAGAGGACGAGCGCGGCTGCTGCGCGCCCGGGGAGATCGCCTGCGCAGCACCCGACCAGACGAGATGTCTGCCACAGGTACCGCCCGATCGGCATCCGATAGACCCCCTGAGATCGACCATGAAACTAAATCAACATCGAATTCGTCACCAGGAGATGTTCTGCGACGGCGACAAGGACTGCACGGACGGGTCGGACGAGCCGGAGGGGTGCGCCGTGTCCCCCCCCTCCCCGACCGCCTCGCCCCCCGCCGCGGTGGGCGCGGAGGGTGCGGGGAGGTGGTGCGGCGCGGGGGGTGGGGTGTCCTGCGCGGGGCGCTGCGTGCCGCGCGACCTGCTCTGCGATGGGAGGGACCACTGCGGGGACGGGGGAGGGGGGGGAGCCG
Organism: Camptogramma bilineatum; assembly: GCA_958496255.1. Lineage (NCBI taxonomy): Eukaryota > Metazoa > Arthropoda > Insecta > Lepidoptera > Geometridae > Camptogramma > Camptogramma bilineatum. The sequence goes on from OY292474.1 coordinate 95,975, forward strand.
GCTCAGACGAGGACCCGGAGATCTGCTGTCAGTATATTCATTCCGATGCTAGTGTTTGCAGCTTGAGACCAAACGTGAGAATGATGCGTGGTTCGTATCGCAGCGTCGTTCGAGTCGTCGTTCTCGCTGGGCGGCGTGGCGTCCCGGTCCGCGTGCGGCGCCGGCTGGCAGTGCCGCAACGCGGCGTGCGTGCCGCGCGACCTGCTCTGCGACGCGGCCGACGACTGCGGCGACTACAGCGACGAGTGGCGATGCAGTAAGTACCGCACCTCCCGCCTATGCTGTGCGACTCGAGCGACTTAGACCGGTATTCTACCCTCAGACGTGGCGGAGTGCTCGGTGCGCAACGGCGGGTGTCCGCACAACTGCACGGAGCTGGGCGTGGGGCGCGCGTGCTGGTGCCGGCGCGGGTGGCGGGCGCTGCCCCCGCGCCCCGCACCGCCCCCCGCCACCCGCGCACATCCCTCCGCCTGCGAGGACGTCGACGAGTGCGCGGAGGACGACCCCTGCGACCACCATTGCAGGTAGCTCATGACTTTCTGCACAAGAGTAGACATTATCATTTTTGGGGAACAGGATGGAATCGTTCCCCAAAGGCACAGAAGGTGGTTCCTTTGCAACGGGCTGGCCCATCTGGCCCACTTGCCCGTGGTCTTTCGACCAACAGTTGTTGTTGGCTGGTTGGATATGCGTCTATAGACTGATAAAATTGACCGATCTTATCTGTTTGTATGACAGAAACACGCCAGGCAGCTTCGTGTGCTCCTGCGCTAAGGGATACAGACTGATGGAGGACGGCGTCAGCTGCACGCCGATATCCAGTAAGTGCATATTATCCATTTCAATTATTTGCTTTCATGACGCGTGAACAGACCCTCCACCTCTCATGGTCCCACCAATCTTGCGGTTATACGGACCCACTCTGCCCTTTCTGGGGCTTCACGGGACGCATGAACAGTTGAGAACGTGCGGTATCGTTCCAGACATAAAGGCGAGCCTGATCTTCACTAACCGCTACTACATCCGTCGCGTGTCGCTGTCGGCCGACACCGGCAGTGCTGGTAGCGCGGGCACGACGCTGATCACGCACAACCTGACCAACGCCGTGGCGCTGGACGCGGAGTGGGCGCGCGGCTGCCTCTACTGGAGCGACGTCACGCGCGTGGGCAGCGCGCTCAGACGCGCCTGCGCACCGCGCGCCCTGGCCGCGCCCCCCGCGCCCCCCGCGCCCAACGCGCCCCCGCAGCCCATACCCAGCGACGATTACCAGGTAACCGCGCCTCACCACCTCCCGATTGGACAAGTTGCCTAACCCAGTTTAATAGAATGTGCTTAATGCTCATGTTCATGGATTTTTGGTCAAATTATTTCAGTTCGTTTGAAAGCCGTCTACCGCCCTGATATTTGAAGACATTGAACTCCTTTTAAATGACGATCGTGCTTTCCCTCTCACTTACGAGCTCGACTCGCTAGTAAGTGTCGGTGTCGGTGGTAAAGGGTGTCAAAGTCAAAGTATTGTTTATTGCTCTGAATACATGTAGAGAAGGTATAAAATATGTGGTTAGAATCAATGTATTCTACCTTGTGTGTGTCATTGTGTATGTGTAGTTGCTGCACGGCGCGACGCTGCAGAACCCGGACGGTCTGGCGGTGGACTGGGTGGGCGGCAACCTGTACTGGTGCGACAAGGGCACCGACACCATCGAGGTGTCCCGCCGCGACGGCGCGCACCGCCGCGTGCTGCTGCGCGCCGGCCTCAGCGAGCCGCGCGCGCTCGCGCTGCTGCCTCAGGAGGGGTACGTACAACACAACTCAGCCCACCTCTTCTTTCGTATCGTTGTCACAACCTATAGGGACTTTGACCATGTAGCTACATCTACGGCATTATCCGAGCAGGACATGAGATCGGCCATAGTGCATGAGTTGGGGCAGGAGGGACACACAAGTATGTGTGACGTAGACTGCACCTAGGCATCACGATGACACTGTGTGTCGTTATCCCCGACCATGTCCCACTTGCTGAGGTTACTCCTACATCGAGCGATTTGGGTTCGCAGTCTATCTAGGCAACTGCTTCTGTGTTTGTGAGGTGTGTGTGTATACAGGTGGATGTACTGGTCGGACTGGGGCGCGCGCGCGCACATCGGTCGCGCCGGCATGGACGGTGTTGGCGCGCGCGTGCTGGTGTCGGATCGGCTGGGCTGGCCCAACGCGCTGGCCGTGCTGCTGCCCGCGCGCGAGCTGTACTGGGCGGACGCGCGCGAGGATTACATCGCCGTCGCCGACCTCGACGGAAACCACGTGCGCGTGCTCTTCTCCAGAGGTCAGTTTGTAAACCCACTGTAATATTTAATGTAATGCCTTTAAAACTTATGTCTCCCTCTTTCTTTGTCTATTTCTCTCTCTTTCTCTCTATCCTTTTCCGCTAACTGATTTTTTACGACTAGCCAGCAGTCCGATTCAAACTTCCGAAAATGCATCTAATTTCATGATATTCTTCTGAAATTTAGCGTTTTTTAAGCGAAGAAACGGCAGTTTCCGAATTCGGAATACATTTCGAGAAGGTCTGAATCGCACTGCTTGTTAGACTTGTCATGGATTCAGTAAAGAAGTATGTTTGATGATCGTGCAGAGAGCATGCCCTGGCTGCGCCTGCACCACGTGTTCGCGCTGGGCGTGTGGGACGGACGCGTCTACTGGAGCGACTGGGAGACGCGCGGCATCGAGTCCTGTCGCCGCCGGCCCAACCCTCACTACAAGGTACACCTTCACCTTTCTCTCGTAGCGTAGCTTGCTTGGACGTTCTTGACTGATCGTTGAAGTTGAGCAGAGTCGTGCGGGGTCACTTTTAGGATGGGTGACCGCAAGTGGTATCACGAGCCAAGCGCTTCCGTGCTTCGGAGGGCACGTTAGTTGTCGGTCCCGGCTTTTAAGTCGCTAAGCCATGACGGCGGCCTAAAAACTCCGTCACCAGAGTTGGCCACTTGCTTATACGAAAGAAGAAGACCGTAATGTTCTACTGTTGATGATCGCTCGTGTACTAACTATAGGTGTGTTGCAGGAGCACAACGCGTCGCTGGAGAGCGGCGGTGCGTACGAGTGTCGCACGCTGGCCACCACCGTGCACAAGCCCATGGACCTGCGCGTGCTGCATCCCGCAAGACAACCGCCCGTGCCTGGTCAGTGACACCTTACTTTAACATTAGGCTCTTTAATATTTTCATTGGCGTTTCAGGCATTTCAGGCGTTTGAAGCTGTCGTGCAAAGTTTAAGAATTAAATTAGATTTGTTCATGTTTGTATGCGTGCAGAACTATCGGAGCTGTGCGAACGACTGAACTGCTCTGGTCTGTGCCTGCTGACCGGTGCCAACGAGACTCACTTAGCTGGCGCGCGCTGCGCGTGCCCCGAGCACTGGCTGCTGGCGGAGGACGGCCGCTCGTGCCGACACAACTGCACCTCCGCGCACTTCGTCTGCCACTCCGCGCTCAAGTGCATCCCCTTCTGGTGGCGCTGCGACACGCAGGTCAGCAACACCGGACCTAGCGTACACCCCGAGCTGACTCCACATTACATTAACCTTTCATTACTGCAATATCATGAGAAAATTACAAACAAGCGATGTGATTCTGATTTTGAATGCAAACAATCCAGACACATATCTTTTCTGATTGGATAAAGATAATATTATCGACCGAATCGACATGGTTTATTCTATCAAATGCTTTTGTAAAGTCGGCATAATGATGACATGATGTGTAGGACGACTGCGGCGATGGTTCGGACGAGGACGCGGCGTGCCCGGCGTTCCGGTGCCGGCCGGGACAGTTCCAGTGCGACAACGGACACTGCGTGCACCCCGCGCACCTCTGCGACGCGACGCAACACTGCGGTGACGGCAGCGACGAGAGAGACTGCGACCGATTCGCCTGCCTAGCCAGCCAGTGGAAGGTTAGATGCACTAACAGTTAGTGTATACTAACTGCTACTTTTTAATATAATTTTTCCTTTTGAACCTTAGGAGTTGAGATTCATCATCATACTAGCGCTTTCCCGGTTGCGCCCTTTCGTAGCCTGGGGTCCGCTTTCCTACTTTTTTGCCTCCACTTCGGACGGTCTTGATTGAACTAGAGATTAACAGTGTGTATGTTGCAGTGCCTCGGTAACGCGTCGCTGGGCGTGTCAGCGCGCTGCGTGTCGGCGGCTGCGCGCTGCGACGGTCAGCGCGACTGTCCCGACGGCAGAGACGAGCGGGATTGTCCGCCGCGCACCTGTCCGCCGCACCACGTGAGTGAACGTACACCACAACCTCACCCTCCCTCCCCACCGAGGCAGAACATACTGCATCTTACACTTGGAATAGTCATAATAATAATGTGGAATAATCACGTGCTAGTGTCACACAGTCACACTCGAGTCTGCTATATTTAAACTAACTTATTATTTTCATTTTCTCTTGCATTTTAATATGTAAATTGTAATTCTTTAAAAAAAAATTCTAAGCAGTACTGTCGGCTGAGTTGTAAGGTATCGTCACACCCCGAACACTCGACGAAAGCTCCATGCAAAAACGTCGTCTAACTACCTATATTTACACTACACAATGTCAGTTTTGTATACACAGTAAGGTTGTCACCGTATGAATAATGCACACTGTGGTCTCGGTCTCGTCTATGCGTCTGCGCGTGTGGCGCGTTCCGTGCTCAAAGTTAGCTCCTCGCCAGCTCAAACTCAGTGTCCATTCTATACGTAGTATTATTATCTGTTCTGTGGTATTGTTAGATATATTGTTCCGTGTGTGCGTGCAGTTCCTATGCGGTGCGGGCGGCAAGTGTCTCCCGCTGGTGTGGGTGTGCGACGGGGACGCGGACTGCGCGGACGGCGCGGACGAGGGCGCGCATTGCACGCGGCGCACGTGCGCGCCCGCAGAGTTCCGCTGCAACAGCGGACGGTGCATCCCCGCCAGCTGGAGGTGCGACGCGGAGGCGGACTGTCCCACGCTGGAGGACGAGAAGGTACAACACCTACACATTGTAAACACTATAAACGGGATATTTACCATGATTTTTGGATTTTCGAGTCTCCCGATATTTCGGCACAGTTGCATGCGCCATGATCACGGTAAACTGAAGTTATTGCGAGTTTGTGGGTAATCACTGGCAGACGAAACGGTCTACCCTCTTTTTTTTTTTTTTTTCCTTTATTTTGGCTTCGCACGGTTGTGCATTCAGCCAGTGTCAAGTAATTATTATTCTTCAAGTTTACAGATAAATAAGATAAATAAATACATATTACAATACTTAAATATAATATCCCACCCCCTCCCCTTGTGCCTCAGTAAAGATGTGGGCCTTTACTGAAACATCAACACGGACTTTTTGGAAGAACTTGAAAAGCAATGTTAACCAATTTTGTTTCACTTCCCCCACACTTAAGCACGTTCACGAACACTTAACGGTTAATAATCCACCATTATTACACATTAACATTCGAAGAAACACAAGTTTTGGAAAATAAAACAAAAATGAAACTTGACTTCTCAAATTCCCGCCAAAAAGCCCCGTCTACCCTCTTTCTAAGTCTTTTACTACGCCGAACATCAGTACCACCGGTTTCACTTTCGAACGCAACTCGATCGAGGCACTTTGTCTGCCAGTGATTACCCACAAACTCGCAATAATTTCAGTTTACCGTGATCATGGCGCATGCAACTGTGCCGAAATATCGGGAGACTCGAAAATCCAAAAATCATGGTAAATATCCCGTTTATAGTGTTTACAATGTTAACAACCATGATAGTTTCAAAAGTTTTAACACCTACACACCTTACATGCGGAACAATTGGCTAAATAAAGAGTTAAAAAGAAACTGACTTTAATGTTATAAGCTGACCAATTTTCTGCAATCTCCAGGTGCATTTTTGCTCATAACTCCGAAGATAATTGACAGATCCTCACCAAATTTTTATGGCACCAATCGGAAAGTATACCTTTTCAAACAAAAACTTAATTTACTAAATCGGTCAAGGCGTCTTCGAGTATTCGGTGAACAGACATTAAAAATAAAAGAATCCGACAAATTCAGAACCTCCTTTTTTATGTCGGATAAAAAAGACAGAAACGCCCAAACAAAAGATGGACCACGGAGACACGTTGTGATGAAAACTTTTTGTTCTTAGATTATAGCCGAAAGTGACCCCGCTTTCAGCAAGAATATTATAAGATTAGGGTTGGTGGAACTAGACTTTATTTGACTTGTATGTGTGTTCACAGGATTGCGGGGACGCAACTCCGTTACCGTGCGAGCCTACTTATTTCCGCTGTCCCGACGGTCGCTGCATCCCCGGACGATGGCGGTGCGATTCAGAGGTACGCTACCTATATCAACAACACACTCGAGATTACACACTAGTATTTTACAATGTATTAAGAGTACCTACATACCTCTGACTACCCCCTTAGACATCTTTGAAGGATCTAAAAAATGCCTAAAGATCTGAAAGAATGTGTCTACCGCAGCTTGGGAATAACGTCGTGATCATATTTCACTTTTTCAAATTAAGAGTACTAGCTTTCGCCCGCGTCATCGCTTGCGTGATACCTACCTGGATAAGAAATAGCCTGTGTGTTATTCCAGGTTCCAGGTGTATTCCAACTTTCATTAAAATCCGTTGCACGAAAGAGTAATAAACATTCATACATCCAGACATCTTTACAAATTTTCGCATTTATAATTAGTAGGATTGTTGTTTTTAGGGTTTCTTACCAAAGCGATGATACGATGTTCTCGTCACTCTCAGTCTAAGAAAAGAGACGGTATACAATAGTTCAATTCCTATTGTGACTCTGGTGTAACGGGCTTTCGAACTCCTTAGGACGACTGCGGCGACGGTGCGGACGAGATGGGTTGCGTGCCGCGCGCGTGCTCGGAGTCGGAGTGGCGCTGCGCGTCCGGCGAGTGCGTGCGCGGCGCCGCGCGGTGCGACGGCGCGCCGCACTGCGCCGACGCCAGCGACGAACTGTGCAACGCGTGCCAGCCGCAGGCACGCCTCTGCAACACCACGCAAAGATGCGTCAACAAGTAACTGCAACACAACACCCTACACTGCATGATAGCTGCACGATTGAAGCGCTCGTGGCGTAGCTTGCTTGGTCGTTCTTGATTGATCCTTGAAGTTAAGCAACGTTGTGCGTGGTCATTTTTTTTTTATTTTTATTTATTTGGCTCACTAAACTGGACGTTACACAGAACAAAATAAAAAGAATAGTACAAATAATGTTAACACGGTGTACGTCCTTCTAGAAGTAGGCACAGCATGAATTAAAGAGAGTCATTATTTCTTTCAAACGTCTATAACGTCGATTGCCAAGCTGTACACAGATTCAGCTCATGGTTCACCTTGAGGTTGCATTTTCGAATCTCATCTGGGTGCAAGTTTTGGGATACATTTCAAGTTTTTGAAGATACAGTTGTTGAGGTACTTTTTACTAAAAAAAAAAAAAAATAAAGTAAGAAATCGCATGTGTTTCATTGAACATTTTAATATTACTGACGTGTGATGAACTCGATTGTCGATTATGAAGCACTACTGAGCACATTATGCGCATTACAGGGATTGGTGGTGCGACGGTTCCCCCGACTGTCCGGACGGATCGGACGAGGCGTCGTGCGGCGCGGCGGAGGGCGGGGCGGGGGCGTGCGGTGCCAGGCTGTGGTGCGGGGGCGCGGGGGGCGAGGGGGGCGGGGGCTGCCTGCCCGCCGCGTGGCGCTGCGATGCGCTGCGCGACTGCGCGGACGGACGGGACGAGCGCGGCTGCAGGGACGCAGCCTGCGCAGCTGACACATTCCGGTGAGAACATTATCACCAACAATAGATCTTACCACTTTGTTACACCTAGGAAATATTGTGTATACAACTCTATAAATTTAAATCTAAAAAATCTAGCAGCGCCCTCGCGGTGTTACCCCCGTAGTGATGATTTATGGTGGTGATGATGATGAAAAGTAACCTATAACCTTTCTCAAGAGTTTAGCTATCACATGCTCACGGAGATAATTATTACGCTCCTAATAATTATCTCCGGGCTCGGAAGCACAGGCTGTTTGCAGAGCCTTCGTGCCGGACCGTGGCTCGGGCCAGCTCTCCCATCCCGCGCGTTCTAACTGCACTCAACGATCTTCTAGACTCTAACCCTGACTGTGACTTGTTCGCTGATAGCTGGTCCAAAATTTTGTTTCGTGTTCTTATAATTTTATTAATAGGTTTTGACATTATCTCTCTGTATACATTTTAATAATCTCTTTAATTAGTGTAATTGGTTTTGTGCCGTGTTAATTAAAGTTAATAAATAAATAAATAAATAAACATGCAAAAAGAATTTTCCAAATCCGACTAGTAGTTCGTAACTAAGATAAGCGCGTTTAATACAAACAAACTCTTAACTTTCTTTATTAGTATAGAAGTTACTGAATTTCCTATCCAGCCAAATGTTTTCTGAGATAAATTGTACCACAGAGATAAATTGTGTATAAAAGTGTGTAACTTTATAGATGCGACGACGGCACGTGCACCCCGGCGCACCTCATGTGCGACGGATTCAACGACTGTCCGGACGGATCCGACGAAACTGCTATACTTTGTGAGCATTTTCATTCAAACATGCTTATTATCTATTTAAAACTTTTATTTCACTTCACTTTTATCTTTGTTGCTTGAAAGTCCTGTTAATTTTACTGCAATATTCTGACACACATTTTGTACGTGTTGCTTATTTTATGTAACCGCTAGTTTTGGTTATTGTGGTTAGGTTCGGAGTAGTTACGACTCGGGTCAAAACGCTCAGTTATCAGAATATGCGTGACGTTGGTAGTTGTGACTGAAGCTAAGGAGTACATTTGTCACAATGGATCTAGGCATTCGTGAAGTTAGGCTTTTCGCTGCGCAGTAGAAAATTTTGTATGAAAAAGTTGCACTGCGTATCGAAACACCAACTTCACGAATGCCAAGATTCGTTGAAAGAAATGTATAATATGTGTTGTATGAACAGGCTCGCGTCGTCGCGGGCTGGGTGAGGAGTGTGGGTCGGAGGAGCGACTGTGCGCAGACGGACGATGCGTGTTGGACGAGGCGGCCTGCGACACCGGTCTGTACTACAAATACATACAAAAAAATCCACGAAAAAAAAACACTCTTGGGCAAATGTCTCCTACATAATCTCTCCAACTATCTCTGTCCTCCAAGAACTAAAATCTGTATAAAACAATCAACGTTCATTACATAAATGTTTCACATGTGCCCCACAGTTCAAACACTTATGTAATGAATACTGCCTCACATTGTTCGACTGGCTCCACACTGGAGCTTGACTATTTAGATTTAAGCGGATGGATCACCGAAAAGAAAGCTAAGCCCCATACCGTGTTTTTTGCCCTGATTCTTCACGGTGTTGGTCGCGAAAGAACAGGAATAGAATCACCTAGCTTGGTCCTACTGAATAAAAGATATTTTTAATACAGTTGCTCAAAAAGTGGCGTATTGCAGGGACGTATAGCGTTCGGGAAGTGGGCTATTACACACTCGTGCTTTTTTTTTACCTTTCCCGCACTCGTGCGTTCTCTTTCCCAACTGTCAAAATAATGTCTAAGAAAAACCAACCATGAAGTTTTTACTAAAAAAAAATCATAGAAGTTTTAATGATTCATGCAAATACGTATATTTCTAAAAAGAAGTTACTAATTTGTTTCTATATCAGATTTAATGATTTGATTGAATGAGTTAGGTTAGGTTTCATTTCATTTCATCTCATTAAATTTCATTTTCATTTCATATCAATAAAAAAATTCTACTGAAGACTTGGCTGTATGGGCATAGTTCCCTTTGCCTACCAGAATCGGTGAAAAAAAAAATATCTTCTTATATTCTACGGTTGGCGCCATTTTCTAGATTAAATTGTTTCATTTTTTCGCAACTGTATTAAAAATAGTCGTTCAGTACACGTTCGGAACCGTCATTGCAACTTGTTCCGACTGTCAACCCTCGCCTTCGGCTGCGCCTCGGCTCGGGTAGACATTTGTCGGAACTCTTTGCAATGACAGCCTTTCCGAACTTGTACTGAAATATACTATTGATTTTTTTTATTTTGAATTTTCCATGGAAATGTTCTAGAGATGGACCGCGCGTGTCCGCACAACGCCTGCTCGCAGATCTGTCTGCCGAAACACAACAACCACACCTGCAAGTGAGTTAATCCTGGCTTGGAAATCCGAACATTGATTTGTTGATTAGTGTTCGATACATCGAACACATATAACATCATCAGCAGTTTGGCCTAAGTAGGTCGTCCGTGTCGCGAGCGCGGCCGGGCGATCCACGTAAGCAGTGCATTAGCATCATCCGTACAGCGCACTCATCATTAGCATAGATATTACTTTGAGTTTATAATAAACTAGCTGACCCGGCAAACTTCGTATTGCTTCAAGCATAAATGAAGAGAAGCATGTATAAAGAGAAGCAGAGAAGCATGGAAGGAGAGTAGCAGGGAAGCATTGAAGAGAGAAAACCCATACCCATATCACCAAAAAGTTCCGTAAAGGTCCTGACTCCATCATCATAACAGCATTGTGTTTCACTCATCAAGCTCTTTCATATGATACCCATATCACCAAAAAGTTCCATTCCATCTGAAATCTTGAATCTTTGAAGTGACAGCTGTCAAACTTCAAACCGCCATATCTTAGAAACTACTCGTCCTAGACTCCCCGTTCTCAGTTCAAATAAAAGCTATGACCAAGATCTTCATTTCAGATGACAGATGTCATTTTGACAGCTGTCACTTAAAAAGAGGATCTTGGTCATAGCTTTCATTTGAACTGAGAACGGGGAGTCTAGGACGAGTAGTTGCCGAGATATGGCCGTTTCTTCATGTGAAGTGACAGCTGTCAAACTTCAAACCGCCATATCTCGGAAACTACTCGTCCTAGACTCCCAGTTCTCAGTTCAAATGAAAGCTATGACTAAGATCTACATTTCAGATGACAGATGTCATTTTGACAGCTGTCACTTCAAATGAAGATTTTGGTCATAGCTTTCATTTGAACTGAGAACGAGGAGTCTAGGACGAGTAGTTTCCAAGATATGGCCGTTTCTTCATGTGAAGTGACAGCTGTCAAACTTCAAACCGCCAACCTTTTTTAAGTCGGTTTATTAAAAAGAATCACGCATTAGATGCGCGTAGAAACTATTATGAAGACCGTGATTCACACAGGAGGAACGACGACGATTCCTTATCTATGGATTCACGTTTTAGTTATAGTTACTTACCTAAACCTTTTTTGTGGATTTGAATTTGTGTCAAAGTCAAATAGCATTCTATTAATAAACAGATGTCTGATTTCTGAATGTTCCTTTCCAAATGTCAGTGTCGAATATTTTATATTGTCATTTAGAAGAAAACATGAATTATACCTCGTTGCTTCATTATTCATATATGAATTTATACACTGTAGTATCCTTATCTACTTGGTAACTCCGCACAATTTTTAAAGATTTTTTAAACAATTACAAAAACGTATTTCCGGTCTACTCCACCCTAGCACGCCATCTTGTCTTTTGCTCATTCCTTTTTTGTGCGCGGTAACTTTCGCACGCGCGCTTCAAGCAAAGTGCGCAGTCTTTATTTAATCAAAATAAAATAAGAAAAATCGAAGAAAGTGAAGTATAATAACAAAAGTGAAAGTGTTAAATAAAAATCCCCGATGGATTCGTCGTCGAATGATAAAGGTTAGTAAAGTGTTTACTAAATCTTCGTATTTTTCCTACAAAGTGAGTTAATAACTTTGACAGAGTCCATTACTAAACGGACATCTGAGTTGACTGCGAGTCTTCTAAGCAGACAATTCGTACAATCTGAAACAGATGTAACGATCCCCTGCGAAATCATACATTATACCTAGGTACTTTGGTACTAAACTGGCATCCGGGTCGACTGCGAGTCTTCAAAGATGACCTAAACAGAAAATTCGTACAATCTAAAGAGATGTAACGATTCTCTGCCAAATCATAAAAATTAAGTACTTTGTTACTATACGGGCATCTGGGTTGACTGCGAGTCTTCAAAGATGACCTAAGCAGAAAATGCGTACAATCTGAAACAGATGTAACGCTCCTCTGCAAAATCATATAAGTAGGTACTTTAGTACTAAACTGGCATCTGGGTTGACTGCGAGTCTTCAAAGATGGCCTAAAGAGAAAATTCGTACAATCTAAAACAGATGTAACGATTCTCTATGAAATCATATAAGTACTTTGGTACTACACGGGCATCTGGGTTGACTGCGAGTCTTCAAAGATGACCCATGCAGAAAATGCGTACAATCTAAAACAGATGTAACGATCCTCTGCGAAATAAATCATATAGCTACTTTGTTACTAAACTGGCATCTGGATTGACTGCGAGCCTTCAAAGATGATTTAATTTCATTTCATTTCACAGAAAATTCGTTCATTCTAAAACAGATGTAACGATCATCTGCGAATCATATACCTACTTTCGTACCAAACTAGCATCGGGGTCGATGACCTAAACATAAAAATCGTACAATCTGAAACAGATGTAACGATCCTATGCTAAATCATAAACTTTACAAAATGTAAGGGTTTATTTTATTTTATTTCTTCAACTACCCTCAATTTCATATCTTCATAATCTAAATTGCAAATTGCAATTCTAGATAACGGAGATCATGGTGAAGCATATTATGCAATTCCCGAGTCAATTCCTACCGAACTAGACGTCGTACAAGATGCAGTAGGTACCGGAATGAAATGATGATCTTTACCTTAATGAAAATTCGTTTGTATCCAGTCTACAGAATGATCTCACGGCTAGTATAACACCTAGACGATTCACCTGACTAGGACGAAATATCATCATCATCATTGTCAGCTTGCAGTGACCCAATGCTGGGCATACGCCTCCTTTATCCTATACCTACCCCTAATCATAAAAATATAGGTACTTACTCGATAACTTATCGAAACATGGCTTTCCTTCTTCTTCTTCTTCAAGGAATGTCGAGGAAAAATTAATATAAATTGCGGAAGGAATACTGTCGACAGTCTACTACCAGACAATTGTCGGCTCCTTCAGCCATGGTTCCTAATCGTGATAAGACTCTCATGGCATCGCAACAGCTGGTTTCAGTCATTACTGCCATCAACCGAGCCATATATGTGTTATATCAAGCATTTTAGCAATGGGTGTCAGTTGCTATGTGACTCACACTAGGTACTTATCAACACTAAGTCAACTCGTGTTTTAAATAAATAAATACAAAGTCTGATTTAGCTGATTTCATACAGTTTTTACAAATCGTTCTCACACAATACATGGTATTAATGTGAATTGAAACGGAACGAATCGTTGTTTGGCTCAACGCTAGCCTCACAACAGCTTCAGTGCCCTGCAACAGGTCTTCTTATCAGGTCACCTCTCCGGTATCTGTCAAACAGGGGGGGGGCGGGTGCGGCGAGGAGACCTCAGGTGTCCACCTACCTTACACAGCGTCAGCGCAACAGCTGCAGAAGCTCAGATCAAATCAGATCAGTCACAAATCGCGTGCCCCGGTGCAGATTCACCACTAGCAGCACACGCGGGTAGACTTACCCTTTTTACGATAATTAGATAAAACCAGGCTTTACCTACTATACTATTTCAATCCACTGTAAATCAGTCCATAATACCTCAGAATAACTTTTCAGAAGTTGAAAACTTAATTATGCAGGTGGCCATTTATAAGTTAAAATAATGCAAAGTCCCAAAGACTTGTTTATTCCCAAGATATTGTTGCGGAATCAGGTATTTCTCACTCTTGAACCTAACGGTGATAAAACGTTTCATATTGAATTTGAAAACTTTAAACAAGTTAGTTCGAAACAAGCATTTTAAAATAGAGGATTACCAAAATGTGTGTAACCTAATCACCATCGACCTGAAAGATGCTTATTTTGTTTTGCCAGTTCGGCACTTTGATCTCAGGGTACCTACTAAAAATTAATAATTCAGTATTGTATTATAAATGTTGCTTAGGTAATAAATGCCTTACCATTTAGTTTAACATCAACTACGATAAGTATAGCTTAACACCTCAACAATCCTACAAATAGTTTTATTGGATTTATTTATTTGGGATTTATTTATAAAAAATTACAATACAGATTTTAGTCTAGGTCTTCCCTCTGATTAATGTTTTAGGAGTGCACAGATGGTCACAAAGTTTATAAAACTACCATCATATTCGTAAAATCGCCAAACGAGGCATTTTGATCGCCGCTTGCCCAGTGGTCAAGTACGCCTTGATCAGGTTAGGGTGCTGTCTGTACAAAAGTGCCTCACAAAAAGCAAACCTTAAAATAAGGTAGGTACCTACTTAGAGTTTTGAAGTCTAGGCCCTTTATAGTTTTACTTCGTATTGATAACACACCAACTACGATCACTTATGTTAACCTTAGAGGATGTATACAATACACCTCACCTTAATGACTTACTCCGGCCACTTAAGAAGTTGTGTCAGGAGTGCAGCCTTTGGATTTTCACGTCATATGTGAATACACAGCAAAACCACGTTGATACCGCCTCCAGAATAATAAATCCGGACACTGAGTGTTCCCTGTTCGATGAGGTTTTCACAATATTTTGGGCAACCACATTTAGATCTGTTCGCGTCACGAGATAACGCTAAGACCCATTTCATAGAAACGAGACCCTGACGCAGAAACCATTGACACATTTACCTTAATTTGACATGCCAATTATCTTTACTTTTTCTCCATTTCCTTTTAGCATAAAAAGCCTCAAGAAAACTACTAAGGATCAGGCATAAAGAATACTAGTGTATCCTTACTGGCCATCTCAACCATGGTTCCTACTCTTACAGAAACTATAGTCTCAGACGTTATCTAATTAACTACCAATAAAAACCTCTATTTTAACGATCGTTATCCGGTACACAAGTAAGTACCTTATTCTGGTGGTCGCAAAGCTCTGCGTATATCGTTTATCGACTAATCATCGACAAATGTTGTCATCACTCTCTGACAGTACAATTAAGCAATAAAACACTTCACCCAGTTAAAGTGGGAACATTGTATTGCAATTGCAACGAAATCAACTGGATGCATTTGCAAGACATCAGTGTTTACATTTCTAACATCTTCGTATAATGTCAGTTTAATACCGTATGCGCATGCATAAGGTACCTAGTCTGAATTCTCATCGTTCTATTCTATTCTACCTTAACTATACCTAATTACCTATCAATCCTAATAGGAAATAATATTGTATTAGACCAGTGTGTAAAGCAGTTACATAAAGGTGCATGGTATAAATTGAACTCTATAATGCCCAAATACCTGGGAGCCTCAATTTATTGGCACTCAATCTTATTTAGATGATCTCGAAATAATAATCACAAAAAACTTATCTTATCAATTAAAAAATTAAATACATGTTATCTCTCTAGCTTTCTATCGCTCACAGGGCTCCCTTATTATGGGTGCAAAACATCGTAATCTCCGAGCATAAGGATTCTGAATACTGATGTTATGTTGTTTTCATGATGATCTCTATCAACCAATATTATTTCTGTCATGTTTTAAGGAGAATACAAATATATGCCCAGCACCAGACCTGTAGCTGGACATTTTCTAAGACTATATTTCTAAAACAAAATAATAAACAAAACTGTTAATGCAAAAGCGCCCACATTGAGCGGCTGCAACGCAGCCTATCAGCAGTTGCATATTGAATATAAGTATTACTGCCCATAACACGCACCACGCGGCTAACAACATGCGCAAGATGCGGTTGGACTACCTCGTCCAACGAATTTTCCAGGTCTTAACAGAATTATACTGATCAAAAGTGAATTCGCCTAAACTGTCTGTTTATTGTCACAAACTTAATAGGCCTACCTACTTTAATTGTTGTTTGATTTATTGTGATCAAAATAATTTAAGTTGATACAGTAGGTAATCATTACGGGAAAAATGTCCTAAAATGTTATATTACTTTAAAATCCATATTTATTAAAATTATGCCTTTAATTTCAAAACTTTCGGCTCTTAACATCTACAGTGTATAAATTCATATATGAATAATGAAGCAACGAGGTATAATATATGATCAAACGAACTTCCAAGTGAAGTTCGATCATTATTATATGAGTTGCTTCATTAGAATATATGAAACCCTCCCACCCTTATGATAGCAAGTAAATATTAAATATTACCAATATTTAATATATTTTCCCATATAATAGAAAGTTTTGTAAACATATACAAGATAATTACTACTCTAAAAAATGAGCAAAAGACAAGATGGCGTGCTAGGGTGGAGTAGACCGGAAATACGTTTTTGTAATTGTTTAAAAAATCTTTAAAAATTGTGCGGAGTTACCAAGTAGATAAGGATACTACAGTGTATAAATTCATATATTCTAATGAAGCAACTCATATAATAATGATCGAACTTCACTTGGAAGTTCGTTTGATCATATATCAGAAGAATATGAAGAGAACATAATTTTTGCGAAGCCAAAATAAAGATGAAAAAAAAAAAAAAAACTTAATTTTGTCAACCAAAGAACACATCAGAATGCCAGCTCCATACAAAAAAAAACCGGTTTACGCTTTCTTTTGTATGGAGATGGCATTCGTCTCCGCTTGTTATGTTCTATGGTAATAGTTTTCTGTGATCATCTGTTAACCGCATGTTTTTGTCAGCACGATTCAGGCTTTCTTTCATTTTGTATGGCTTCTGAGGGTCTTTTCGTGATGTTGAATAGCCTATAGCCTTCCTCAATAAATTAGCTATCCAATACAGAAATAATTTTTCAAATCCGACTGGTACTTTCAGAGATTAGCGCGTTCAAACAAACAAACAAACAAACAAACAAACAAACAAACTCTTCCGCTTTATTATAATAGTATAGATACGTACCGTGTTAAAGTGAGCTCAGTAGTATCATTCAATATCATCCCGGGAATAGCTAGCGCGATTTCCTACAATTAGTTTAGTTATTTAGTTAGGAGATTTTTAATTTTGTTTTATTTCTGACGCCTATTACAATTTTGTCATACGATTAAATAAGTAAGTGAGTGAATAACATGCAACATCATTGTAGACAATACCAGACTCTAATTATAATATTGATGTAAACTTTGTGTTATCCAGATGTGTGCCCGGCTTCAAGCAACGACTACTGCCCGACGGCACCCTCACTTGTGAAGCCACCGGTGAGTTTCAAACATCGGTATTTCCGAATCGGATTTCATAAGGCGGAGATATCCAGTAGTCCCCTTTTTGCCTCTTTCTGGAGGAAACACCCAATCAAAAAGCCCCGACGATAAATAAATTCTATAAAATTGTCGAATCTGCTCACAAAATTTGATGAGAATCTGTTGAGGAATGCGACCGGAACAGGAGTAGAATCACCTAGCTCTTAAGACGATTCAAAGTGATACACAAAGTGATCTTATTGAACTTTGACTTTTGACCTGTAAAGGAGACCAGAGATTGACAGACGGACATTTTTTGTCCAATCTGGAAAGTGAGACGCTTCGGTCGCTCGGTGAATGATGTGTTGTGTATTGTTTGTGAAGGTCCCCGCGCGGTGGTGGTGGTGGCGGGGGGCGGGGTGCGGCTGTGGGACGCACACAAACACGCACAGGACGAACCACAGGACACACCAGCGATAGACGGAGGGAACGAACACGACAAGTAAGCATGGCACAGAACCTGCTCTATTCATAAATAACAACGCCCTCGCGACCGTACTGATGGATGGTGGTGATCATCAAAAGTAGCCTATAACCTTCCTCAAGAGCTATCAAATGCAGAAAGTTTTTCAAATCGGACTGGTAGTTCCTGAGATTAGCGCGTTCAAACAAACTCTTCCACTTTATAAAATTGGTATAGATGTATTTCTAGCTTACATGGTATAGTTTCCTATGGTAGGGGTTTGATAGAATTTAATCATTAATTTTATATTTTATAGTCACTGGTTCGCTAATTGATAAGGAGATGTAACTTTCCCTCGTAATTTTTTTTTAATATTTGGCCCTTTTCATTCCAATTTTACATACAACCTTGAAAAGGACTGACAAGCGCAATCGCTGTCTGATAGAATAGAGAACTTCACTTTAAAGACAATGGTAAACTTGAAATACTACTAAATAATCCCCTCTGTAGTTTGTTGATTTGTGTTCAATCCAACTATAACTCCGTCACCAGAGTTGGCCACTTGCTCATACGAACTTACTTACTTTAGTGTTGATGTGCAGGTCTCGGATCAACAGCGTGGCCGTGGCGCTGGTGGAGGGTGTGTGGTGGGTGTGGTGGGGGGACGAGGCGGGGAGGGTGTCCCGTCGTGACGTCACAAGGGAGATGCGCGCGCCCAACCACGCGAGAGACCTCGCCGCCGGAGCTGAGGTCATTGTGAGTATACAACACTAGCTGACCCGGCAAACTTCGTATTGCTTTAAGCATAAATGGAGAGAAGCATGTATAAAGAGAAGCAGAGAAGCATTGAAGGAGAGAATCAGGGAAGCATTGAAAAGAAAACCCATACCCATATCACCAAAAAGTTCCATGAAGGTCCTGACTCCATCATCATAACAGCATTGTGTTTCACTCATCAAGCTCTTTCATTTGATACCCATATCACTAAAAAGTTCCATTCCATCTGAAATCTTGAATCTTTGAAGTGACAGCTGTCAAACTTCAAACCGCCAGATCTCGGAAACTACTCGTCCTAGACTCCCCGTTCTCAGTTCAAATGAAAGCTATGACCAAGATCTTTATTTGAAGTGACAGCTGCCAAAATGACATCTGTCATCTAAAATGTAGATCTTGGTCATAGCTTTCATTTGAACTGAGAACGGGGAGTCTAGGATGAGTAGTTTCCGAGATATTGCAGTTTGAAGTTTGACAGCTGTCACTTCAAATAAGGATCTGCCATATCTCGGAAACTACTCGTCCTAGACCCCTACACCTGCTGAAGGAACTGCGTTAAAATAAGTTGGCTGAGTTTAAGTTCTGAAGAGAACAGAAAACTTATTTTTTTATTTTTTTATTTAATAACAGGCAACATAAGGTCCATTGTAAATACATAACATAAAATGTGTGTGTATTTAGATTTGATAAAGAATAACATCCCTTGAAGAAAACGCATTATGGTAGCTGCACACCTATTCGCACTAAACGAATCGAATCTTAGAATTCTTTATATGAAATCGTATGAAACCTCGTACACCTGGCAGTACTTACACAAAATACAAGGAAAGACTCAACAAGCACAGTAACATATTGGCCAGAAACCTACTGAACGACCAAAATACTACTAGTAGTTCGCCCCGAACTGAGATCTCGCGCACCGTTGTGTTGATAGCCTAGATTTGGACTTGTTTCTGACTACCCCTATACCTACGTTAGTACTCCTTCTAGTGTTTACTACACAATGATATCTAATGCGCTACCTCAGTATGGTAAAGATTATATAGGCATGCATGCAATACATTAAGTCGTGTCGTGTTTATATTCAATAGTTGACCCCGCGAACTTCGTACCGCGCCTCAGGGAAGGCCTCTTAGTTCGAGAAATTATTAAAATAGCAGTTCAAAACAAAATGTATGAGAAAATCAATTCCCTCCCCCTCCCCTCCCCCTCCCCCTCCTCCCCCTCCCCTCCCCTCCCCCTCCCCCTCCGTCTCCCTCTATAATTTTGGTAGGTACATGCCGTTTGCAGGAGTTAGCATTTGCATACGTGACAGGTTGCAAGCCCATCGCCGCTATTAGAAAGTTAACTGGTTTCCACACGATGTTTTCTTTCACCGTTTAGAGCTCGTGTTAATGCGCATTTAAATTTTTCTAATCGAAAAATCCATTGATGAGCACGGCCAGGGTTCGAACTTACTACCTATGAATCGAAAATCGAGCACTCTCCCACTCGGCCAACACGGCTATTATTTTCAATCTCAAGAAAAAATATCAAGTAGCAACTAAAATCATTGCAAACCAAACCACAACGATGCCACACTCTTTGTGTGTTAACCAGACCTACGAATACATCGAAACTCTATGAAACGGGAGCTCTCTCCATACTTCCGTTAATTGGTTTTCATCATTTTTGTTTTTCACTGTATTTCAAAAACTATAGAACCTAGAAGAAAAATAAAAACCATTTTGGAATGTATAAATTGAGTACTTTCATATGACACCCCACTCAATATATTTGGGTAACTTTGAAAAAAATTTACCCCCTTGGGAACCCCATATCTTTACAACCCCTTCATCGATTACGCTCATACGCTTCACAGCAAATTTCCATAGCACAACCTATTGACCTATCAAGTTTCATACAGATTGGATAAGCGGTTCGATAGTTATGCGAGAACATAAAAATGAAACATACAAACATACAAACATACAAATATACAAACATACAAACATACAAAGCAAAATCGCCTAACTTGCCACTAAGATCTTCGCTCGCTTCGCTCGCTCGATCGATAAAACGTCTCAAGAGATGGGACATTCTCTCGCTTGACCAGAGGAACTAAGAAGTTAAACTGCTGTAATTGGGGCACTTCACTGGAACTGCGCCTAAAACTTCCACCCTCAGAACACATCTGATTATGGCTGACGAGCCGATGGCAGATAAAAGGAAGAAAAAAAAAAAAAAAAAAAAAAACCTGGCAGTACTTCGAGAATTTGGCGCGGATAGGTGTGGGATCAGCTTTAGTCAGCCCCTCATGTGTTTATGATGGCTTTCCTAGAAATAAAGGCCGATTAAGCGGAAGAATTGTACTTATCTCTACAGGTAAAGCTTTAGGCAATGTCTCGCTAAATGCAGGCTTAAATTGTCCCTTGACGCGAGTGTATAAATCACTAGTAAAGAAGTACAAAGAGCTAAGTTAATGTGAGTTGTGTTGTGACTTAGATCCGTGGTTCCGGCGCCGTGCGCGGCGTGGCGGTGGAGTGGGTGTCGCGCCGGCTCTACTGGACCTCCGCGGGCGGTGGTGCGGGTGGTGCCGGCGGTGGTGCGGGTGGTGCCGGCGGTGGTGTCCACTGCGCCGCGCTGGACGGTCGCCGGCGCGCCACGCTGTACTTCCGAGACGACGCCGAGCCGGACGACATCGTCATATACAACGACACCAGGTAAGCGCTCACGGTTGGATGTACCACTCTACCATTATTTAACTTTTGTTCTGTTTGTTTGGGCCAAAGCCTCTTAATCGTGTAACATTTAAGCCCAATTACTTTAGTAAGGTTTGAATTTATTTCACGGTGAATCTCGGTCGGACCGTAATATCCAGAAAATATCTTGCGTGCAATAGTGTTCACTTTAACAAGTCTATTTTGAAGCTATCAGCGAAGACCTATAATTGGCTAACCGTTTCTACCATAGAAATTAAGGACACCTTGTAAAGCTGTTGGTATTCCTAATTTATAAAATAAATATAATGGTCGACAGCTATAATTGACGTAAGAACACCGATCACTCAGTTCTATAGCACGTCAATTTATCGATACATGCGGCGCTGTCGAGCGAGACCAACGCATCTGCAACGTAGAAGGAAGTAAGGGCCCTTTCACTCTTCAGCGTGTCGCCGGTCGCGATCGCGAGTTGACCATTCACAGCACAGATAATTTTGAATTTTCGAATTTCTCTGTGCTGTGAATGGTCAACTCGCGGACGCGACCGGCGACACGCTGAAGAGTGAAACAAGCCTAAAGCCCCATTCCCCTCTCAGGCAGATGTTCTGGACGGACCGCGGGTCTCTGGGCGGGGTGTGGGCGGCGGGCCTGGACGGTGGGGGGGCGCGTCGGCTGGTGTGGCGCCGCGCGCGTCGGCTGGGCGCGCTGGCGGTGCTCGCGCCCGCCGCGCGCCTCTACGCGGTGGACGCGCACCACGCCGCGCTCGAGAGCGTGCGCACGGACGGCACGGGACGCGCCACCATCGCGCTCTTCGCGCAGCCGCCAGACCTGCCTAGGTCGCCGCACATATACATCGACGGAGGTCGGTGCTCTTTGCTATCAATACATAATTTAAAAATCATTATTTATGTCTTCAGAATATATCAAGCGGAGTCATAAATCATGTTTCTGTTACGATGTGTCCTTCGAGCACGCGCTATCGATAATACTAACTTACTTTTATATAATTTTTGATTGCAATAACAAATGGCTCACGTGAAGCGCATAGTACAGATTTTATAAAGGCGAATGGGCACGCGATATTATGCTCTGATCTACTCATACGTTTTATGACTGAAAAAACTGAGTGAGCCATCGTGTGATTTATAGATGACCAAAAAACCATTTTGCATAACTTTCTTTTAGCATTGATAGTATCGAGGAACTAATTTAAATTGTAAAGAAAATGTTTCATACTATAGTTGTGTCGCGTCCGTTTGTACGAGTGTGTATTGTGTGCGCAGAAGCTGTACCAGCTGTGGGCAACGCGACTGTGGGCATGCTGGTGGTGCGCACGGCGCCGTGCGCGCGGCTGGCGGTGTGGGAGGAGTGGGCGTGGTGCGCGGCGGGGCGGGGCGTGTGGCGGGTGCCGCGCCGCGGGGCGGGGGGCGGGGGGGAGGCGCGCCGCCTGCGCGCCGCGCCCCGCCCACTCTCCGCGTTGGCGCTCGCGCATCCAGCCATGTTCCCGCCGCCGACAGGTGACACACAACCTCATATATTTCTACTACTTTCTTACACCCGAATATTGAAACGCTACTCAGTTGTGATGATCGACATCAACTGTGTGTTTACGATTCTAGAACGTCTCATATACTAGACTATACTATACTAGACTCTAGATAAAACGCGACCGCTAATGGTTGTGTACTACATTGTACACAGACGGTGATCCCTGTCTGGATGCGTGCGATGCGAGCGCGCTGTGCGTGCGCTCCGCGGGCGCGCGCGCCGTCACCTGCCTCTGTCCAGACGGACTAGTGCCATCAGACACCTCTACCGATGTGAGTCTATCCTTGTTGTTCATTTTGGGTAACATGGTGGAATCGTTCCCCAAAGGCAGAGTAGGTGGTTCCTCTGCAACGGGCCGGCCCATCTGGCCCACTTGCCCGTGGTCTTTCGACCGACAGTTGTTGTTGGCTGGTCGGATATATGTCTATTGCTGCAGAAATTACCGTCTACCTACGCGATACTAGACATTCTGGTGTTGTGTGGCGCCATCTTCGCTAAATTTATTTATTTATTAAAACTAGCACGGTAAAATCCATTTACACTAGTTTTTAAGATTACTTACATTAGTTAATTATATAATTACAATTGCACATTCAAAAAAATTAAATAAAAACATGTCATAATTTCAATTTGATAATACCTAATAATAATTAAAATAATAAAAATCTATTCACAATCTATAATAATTATAAAATAAAACAAAAAAAAAAAAAAGAAAAGAAAATTACGGATTTGTTTGTTTGAATAAAGCTCGTAGTATGTCTTTGTAGTTCATCTAGCGACAGATAGATGACGCTACACTGTGGTAAAGAACTCAAACTTTACGGCTCTCTCTTTCGAATTGCACCGCACAGAGTGGCAGTGAGAGCGCAGGCGCTAATGTAATTTTTCTATCCACAGAAGAACTTAACATGCGTGATATCCCGAAGCACGCTGGAGTCGGGTGCGAGCCCCGCCGGCGCCGGCGCGGACAACGCGACGTGCGCGCTGTCGTGCGGCGCGGGCACGTGCTCGGTGCGTGCCGGCGCGGCGCGGTGCGTGTGCGGCGCGCTGTACGGCGGCGCGCGCTGCCAGCACTACCGCTGCGCGCGACACTGCCTGCATCGCGGGGTCTGCGTGCTGCAGCCGCACCCGCCGCCGCACATAGACCCGCCGCCGCTCAAGGTACCACACGCTGACCTGTAGGCTCATTCTGTAAACTCACTTCGAACGTCGAAGAGCTGAATCCGCTGTGAGATTTCAAATTTCGTATTCGAAATTTGAATCTTACTACAAACACTTACAATACATTCTTGCGTATTTAGTTAGCTCGGTCACTTGAGTGAATTCGAAGTGAGTCTAGTACAGAATGACTCTGCTGAGCTCATCACGTGCGTGTACGCGCTACGAACGCTCTAGTGACATGAATGAGTTAAGAATCGACGTAGACGCGCGCGCACAGGCTGCGGCAGGCACCGTGAACTTACCGACTCCCGATGGAATGGACGGGCGACCGCGGGCGACGGCAGGCATCATCGGTTGCGTCGGTCTGGCCTGGCGCGATCTGGCCTGTTATATAGTTAGTTGTGTTGTTAGTCGTGGGACCCCGGCTTCGGTCTACACTCACTTCTGTTCCTCTGTTGCAGTGTATCTGCGTGCAAGGCTACACGGGCTCGCGGTGTGAGACGCCCCCTCCCGCTGCCCCCTCCTCCCCCTCCTCCGCTATAGGGGAGGGTAGGGATGGATGTTCGTCGCTGCGCTGCGTCAACGGCGGCGAGTGCCGGCAACCCAGCGCCGCGCCGCACTGCGTCTGTCCACCGCAATACTACGGTATACATACACTACACTACTCTGTCTCAGAACCGGGCCTTAACATCACCACAGAATAGAACAGCGCGGCGCACTCCGCACTTTAGGTACAAAGCTAAAAGTACATTGGTGGGCCTTTGCAGTAAGGTTACCACTGGCCGCTCGGCTCACAAGCTAGCCGCGTCACGCGTGATACTTATAGCATGCGACAAGTTGACAGTCACTCCGCGCCAGACTGACAGTTTGCGTTAGAAGTAGAGGCAGTGCTTAGTTGAATATCGCGTTAGGTTCTATGCGCTTAAGCGAGCTGAATTGCACTTTGTTGCGTTACAGCAAGAGTCGCTATTTAAATAAATGTTTTCGCGAAGTCAGGGATTCAGTACTTATTTATTCTGTGACATCACATTGAGTACAGTTCACATTGAATACAGTTTTAGGCCTAGGTTCTATGTGCATTTTTAATGTATTGTTGTCGATGCAGGGTTGCGATGCGAGCAATGCGTGGGCGGGCCGGCTTGCGGCGCGGACGCCGTCTGCACCGCCGGCCTCTGCCGCGCAGACACCTGCGCATACTGTCTCAACCAGGTATGTAACACACTGACTCTCCTCAACTTTACTACCAGACATTATATTGCTGGACATTTCACACAGCGCCATCTAGCCCCAAATTAAGCAAAGCTTGTACTATGGGAACCAGATAACTGATAGAATACACAATGTTTCATCAATCACACAAATGTTTGTCCTGGATGGGAATCGAACCCACGACCTACAGCGCAGAAGGCAGAGCTTACTACCAACTGAGCTAAGAGGCCAGTCAAAGAAGAAAATAATAAGAAGTCTATCAATATAATTGCGACTATTATTATTAACTCATTTATTTCAGATTTACATCCATTTAATAAGATCCATTTAATTTAATAAGATCCCATATTTTAGAAACTTTGTAGTCAATTCTAGTGTATAATGCGGTCACTGCCAAATCTCTGCGATGCTCGGAGGGCCGCAGAACGACCAGCGGGCTTAAAAAGGTCGCTTAAACAGAATCACAAAATGAAATAAACTATAATGCCGTCTCCTTCCACTCTCAGTCGATGAAAAGAGATGGCATAATAGTTCAATTCCTTTTGCGATTCTGCAATAGCGACCTTTTTAAGCCCGCAGTTCTGAAAGGCATGTGCATCGCAAGAACTGTTCAGGTGACGAAGGGATATGATGAGGGTTTTTCATTAGATCATTGTGTATTTCCTGGTGTAGCTGAAGCGCTCGTGGCGTAGCTAGCTTGGACGTTCTTGATTGATCGTTGAAGTTAAGCAGCGTCGTGCGGGGTCACTTTTAAGATGGGCGACCACAAGTGGTATTACGAGCTGAGCGCTTCCGTGCTTCGGAGGGTGCGTTAATTGTCGGTCCCGGCTTTTAAGTCTTTAAGCCATGACGGAGGCCTTTAAACTCCATCACCAGAGTTGGCCACTTGCTCATTGCACGAAAGAAGAAGAAGAAGATTTGGTGGTGTGATTGTACCGATGTTTCCTTGTACAGGGTGTGTGCGTGTCGACCGGCGGCGGCGTGACGTGCGAGTGTCCGGCCGGCTGGAGCGGCGAGCGGTGCCAACGACGCGCCTGCAGCGACGCCGCCTGCAAGCACATCGGGGGAGGGGAGGAGAGGGGGAACGACGTGCAGCCCGCGAGGGGGGGGCATGCAGGTGAGTGCGGGGAGGGGGAGGGGGGGAGGGGGGGGGGGGCATCTCGCGAGGGTGACTAGTACAGAACAAATAAAAACAAAACATGTCATTTTTGCTGTAAGAAGTTAATCCCGACGTCGACCAAGACACGTTCTTGGTGACCCCGACGACAAGATCACCGCCGCTGACGCGGCGCAGATCTAGTCATCCGCGTTAGATAGTATACACAATACACTCCACACGACACCGACCCCGCCGGCGGGGTCGAAGACGTAGTCTCTCTCTCCGTTTCCGCCCCTTCTGGGCTGCGGCCGTCCTCAAAAAACCCTCCCCTGGCGACAGCCCAAGCCGAGGTCCGTACCTAAGTAGTGCCCTTGCGCATGTTGCCCCAACCTATCTTTATCCGGCGTAGAGCCTTCTGCTCTCGCCATAGTCCGGTAACGTTGCAAAGGTCGACACGCGACCAGCCAACATAAAAGTACGTCCGAAAAAAAAAAAAAAAATTGCTGTAAGCTGGCTCAGTGACCCGAAGTGGGTCTTGGCCTCCGATAAAAGAAGATGCCATCTACTCCTATCTTGAGGTAGTTCGCGCCAATCCCCATTGTAGAGATCTTGCAGGTCCATCTCTATACCATGTCCCTCCAGCGATATCGGGGACGTCCAACGGGGCGGCGCCGCACCATGCGATCTTCCCCCATCCTTTCCAGATGGCCAAGCCAGCGAAGTCGGTCTCACCCAGGATGTTGTGTTCCGGCCCAAGCTCTTCAATTTCTAGGTTTTTCCGAACCCTCCAGCTCCCATCATCTCTTCGAGTTGGTCCTAAAATTTTTCGAAGTATCCTTCTCTACTACCAAAAGTTTGTTATCCTCATTTTTCATTTTTGCTGTAAAGACAAATTAATTTCCTACTTACGTTCTCGACTTTAAATAATAGAATTTCAGTATTTCCCAATCGAACAAGACGACAAGAACTTACTCAAGATGAGTACGGAATCTCTACGGAAACCCAAGAAGTTAAAATAATATTCGTAATCATAAGTTGTACCATGACATCTACTTTACAAGTTAATAAACCATGACGAATACAAATTCCCTGAATAATAATGGTCGTTACTATCACCATGTTATAATAGACGTGTCAATGATTAATGATAATGCTAACTCGTTGTGTGACTTCTGTGAGCCGGTCGGCGCTAGTTTTGCGAAATGTTACCTCACATTAGCGGTTTTCCCGGTACCTACTAGATTTACCTTCTCTATCTTAGTTGTAATGTCACTTCTTACAAAGCATGTTCTTGAATATTTGACACAGAATTGATTGGTCTTCACTTCACTCCTAAATGAAATCAAAGTTTTTATTTCGGACTAGTGACAATACGTTATACTCTGTACTCCAGAGCTTATTTTGTAGCGTTCTTCTGTTACTTGTAATCTTCCTCATCAGCAGTTTTATATTTTAAAAATCAAATACCTAATCGCTAAATATGATCATGAAGTTGGTAGACACATATTTCTTCACCCAGAAAAGTTCCACGACCCTATAAGATGTGTCAAAAGGCATAAAAAAACATCAAAACATAAATAATTGGCCCATATAAAATTGTTACACGAACGTAATAATACGTGTACACAATAAATTCCCTTGTGTAATTGGTACACGTGTCGTGTGCAGACGCGTCTCGTTAGGAACTAGTTCCTCGTCAACCGGACACACACAGTGTACCTATAGCTTTGTTTGTCGTCATCATCATTCAATATTTCTTGTTGTAATAAGAGGTGTGATATTTTCACACCATATGATTTTCTATGAGACTATATTTATTTTAAAGTACATTCAATGTCTGGTTTAAGTGTGGGTCTGGCAACATGGAATACAATGTTCTAATAATCTCCGGATCCTAATAAAGCTAAACCCGGAGAAGAGTACATCTATGTTCTCAAAAAAACATAAACACAACGTACTTTCGTTTTTAATACATTTTCTGAAAACAAAACTAACTTTGTTATTTTTTTTTTTTCATGCATTCTGCAAACAGAATGCATGCGTATTGCCTTGCCTTAGAATGCGTTTCCGCGCATAATCTTAGTACCTACGCCGTAATTTGATATTTCTTTGTTGTTTCCTGTAATTTTTTACCATCTGATAATATATCAAAATGCAGGAAAACTCAGATAAAAACAACCCGGAATTCATATTGAACTCTGTTTTCCTCAATCAGAGGTTATTTACTCAGTTTTTTTAACCAGTGATGATGCTGATGAGTCAATTTGCAAACCAGTTCTTCAAAGGTTTTCGTGTGTAATTTACCGTGACAGTAGCTATTCATACTCGAATATATACTTACTGTGCAATAATGTTCATTTCATTTCTTTAGACATTCTACGATTTTCGTTTTTGTATTTTAGAAAGTTATAATCTTAAGTGTGTCCAATATTTTTGCATTCTTTCCTCGTAATGACTCGTGCCACGTAAATAGATCGCTTACATAAGGTCTATAAATATTAACACGAACTCGGCGAAGTTCAACAGTTTATCGCCACTCAAATTGCAACTTTATATCTGTAAGATACGGTTGATAACCGTTAGAGAAGTCTGCTCTGTCGGCATCACGAAATGTACTTGATTTTATGCTTTACACGGAGGCTTTACGGTTGGAAGTAGCGTGTGGGCGGGGATGCAGGCTGCTGACCTTGACCTTCCGACCTCGCCGCCGACGTCCGATGGCCACAACTTGCGAAAGCTGCCAGATCGATCGGGCTCGGCATTACCGAATTAATTTATTACATCTTCAATAAATATAAGTATGCAGCTTATTTTATACGAAGTTGAACTTGACACGAAATGTTGTAGTAATGCAGAATGCAATGCATAATTTTTTTTTGTTGCATAATTTTCTACTCTAATCGTAGATGTAACTTTACTAACTACGTTTTGTTTGTGAATATCGGAAAATCAGCGCAGTAACTAAAACTATTTTAAGGAATCGAGTTTATATTCTCCTCCGCTGTCTGTTAGAGCTGGTTGGGGTCAAAGCGGCACCTCCGGCGCGGGGCGGGGCTTCCCCGCGCGAGAGTTGGGGTAACTCGTGTGGAAACCCCGCCGCTGCGTCACTGCTAATGCTTAGCTCCTTGGAATTTTCGACACAAGAGTTTCAAAGCATTACATTTAAGGAAAATAGTCAACTGTGTCATGCATGACCATTGGAATAGACCAGCCGTTTTTCTTTGTCAATACAAAGTTACTTTAAAATGAAGTGTTTTGTTCGGGAATATATCTGTACCCAAAATAAGTATAGGTTCTTATTTCACGTCAGACAAACTGAACTGCCAAATACAGAATTAATGACAGAGTCTCCTTGACTCCAAGCATCGACATTCACAAATCATAAAATAACAATTAATTAATTTAACTGTGTAATTACTTTGTGGTTAAGAGTTTCTGTATTAAATTTAATGTAAACTTATTCCGCTACCTTTTGTTTTGTTTGTTGAGATTGTTTCTCAAGATAAATAAGAGGTTGGGTACTTCAGTGTCATTTAGGAGTCGCACGTGTTCTTAAATTACACGCGCACTTGGCGTTATTAGCACGCGATTGAGCTTTCCATATATTGCTAAAGTAGTGCGGGCGGGATATCAGGTTTTATTACATTTAGACGCACTATATATTATTAAACATTTATATGTTATTAAAGGTGCGGCCAAAACTTCTTACTTTAGACCACGAATGTCATGATAAATAAAAGAAAAACACTAAAGTTTTTATGAATTCAATCGAGGAATAAATCAAAACTTATAATTATAATAGTTTCGACAGACATCTCCGTCTAAAGTTATTACTTGTTGCTAAGGAAAACGACTTGCTTATTTTTTGTACTTGAAACAAGACTGTATAGGTCCCAAGTTCATAAAGTCGAAATCTCTATATTTCATCAGAAAAACGAGCTTAAACTAAATCCAATCTAACACCCGAATACTGAAACGCTACTTAGGTTAGGTGGTGCTTATCATTGGCATTAATTGTCATTTTTGTATATAAGAGTAAGAACGTCTCAAATATATAAGTAGTGTTCAGAATTCGAGCATAAGTCCATAACTGCACGCCACGTGCTTCAAAGTTCCTAAACTCTAGTCATCAAAGAAGGGAAGGAAGGGATCCACTTCAGTCTTTGCCGAGAACGGAGTATTACTGGTATTACCTTGGTTAAAGTTAAGCAGCGTTGTGCGCAGTCACAATTTGGATGGGTGACCGCAAGTGGTATTACGAGCTGAGCGCCTCCGTGCTTCGGAGGGCACGTTAAATTGTCGGTCCCCGCTTTTAAGCCACGACGGAAGTCTTTAGGCGGCCTAAAAACTCCGTCACCAGAGTTATTACTTCACGCAAAATTTCATTTCATTTCATTTCATTGGCCACTGGCTCATACGAACTCACTTTTACCTTAGTAAAACCATCAAACCATCCAAAGAGGTCAAAGAAGCCTCGCGAGCTCGAACCTCAATACAATAGGCTACATTACATATACCTATCTCGGTGTTGGCCCGTGCGTGCCACTCGGGCGCGGACTACTCGCTCGGAAGTGATGCGGCGGGCTCCGTGACGCCACCGCTGCCGCACTGCGCCAATGCACCCAGTGCCGCCAGCCTTGCTGTCGCGAGTTTAGAGCGATTGGGCTACAACCTATGGAAGTGAGCCAAGCTCGAGGCTCCTACCTACCTACCCCCACAAAGGATAGGAAGAAGACCGTTGTTGTTGAATATAATGGTAGGGCTATGACAGACCAAGGACATTATTGGTGCTTCGATCTACTCCACTACTGACCCACCGTACCACCGACCATACCCCAGTGGTACAGTCAGCGTCATCAATCGGTATCCCCCTATTGATTTGAACAAAGACTCTTTTCATTTCATCCTTGGATTTCAGTCGGGTATTATATCAGCTAGTTTTGTTTAGGAACTCGAGCGAAATAAGATATCCATAAGTAAGCAAGGATGTAAAAGTTTTTACAAAAGTTGAGATCAACGGCTTGCAAACCGACCTCTTACTAGGGGGATACCAATTAATGACGCTTTCTGTACATCGACACTTTCTTGCTACAGATCTTACGAATATCGACGATTTTATCAGAAATTTAATTTTTTAAGCGGATTTCGAACGCTTAAAAACTGGTATAACAGATGTAGGCCTTACATTCTTGAAGTGGGACTGGCCGGGACATGTAACTCGAACGCATCAACGATGAGTGAGAATCGATACTCAACAGATGTCCGAAGAATCAGAGGATAGCCGAAGATGGCGCAAAAGACCCAGAAAATAAAACCGGTCAAGTGCGAGTAGAACTCGTACGCCGAGGGTTCCGTACCTACCCATTATACCCATTATGTTATTGTAGCCCGCTTATTTGTATGAGCGCCCATACAACTCGGAGGACAATCTTAACTGGCATCAACTATGTATGTATGGGAACACCCCTTAATTTTCAACTTTTTTAATTTTTGGAATTTTTCCTTTATTTGTGCTATAAGACCTTGCTTTTTGCCAAATTTCGTGATTCTAGGTCAACGGGAACTACCATTTAGGTTTTCAACCCAAAACCTCTAGGGTACTTCCGGTTGACCTAGAATTGTCAAATTTGGTTACAAGCAAGGCCTTACAGCACAAGTAAAGGAAAAATTCCAAAAAATTAAAAAAATTGATAATTAAGGTAAGTTTTGGTACTTACAAGTTTTCACGAAAACCTAAATTTGCCTATATCTTTTTATAGTGTTGACTCAGGCAGGACTTTGATTTTTATACTCACAATAGGGACTATAAACCTTAGTATATGGTATAAATTTCAACTTGCTAGCTCTACCCGTTCCTGAGATAATCGATGGTGACACACGGACAGACAGACGGACAGACAGACAGACAGACGGACAAGAAAGTGATCTTATAAGGGTTCCTTTTTTTTACCTTTTAAGGTACGGAACCCTAAAAATGGCGAGACATTTTAGAACCATTATGGCCAACCCAAGGAGCGTAAGTCTTGGTAAACAAGGAAGACTTTTCCAGCGTGGGACACGAGAAATTGTAAAAGAAAAGTTTAAACGTACGAAGAATATCGCCAAAACGTTTTAATACTAGTACCTACAATATAAGACAGAGTTGCTAAATTAGTACGAGCATAGCAAAGTTTGCGGCACTGTACGAGTTCTAGTCGTCGCCATGACGA
The DNA here is from genome assembly GCA_958496255.1 of Camptogramma bilineatum. Lineage (NCBI taxonomy): Eukaryota > Metazoa > Arthropoda > Insecta > Lepidoptera > Geometridae > Camptogramma > Camptogramma bilineatum. Next base: position 128,417 of record OY292474.1, read on the forward strand.
CGCGTCGTAAACTTAAACCCGGTCGTAGACAAAACTACGCGAACTGTTACGTAAGCGCCTCGGCCGCGCCCACGCGTGGGCCCCACGCGAACAAGGGTGGATAATGAGTTAGATAAAGTTACTACAATTGCTTGATTCCGGTTTTATGATCGAAGAAATTAAACTCCCTATGAACGTCATCGTAGATAAATCTACGTTATCGTAATTGGTGTAGCCTGGCATTTTACGATCTTTGGGAGTTGAATGTTGATGTTATTGTTCAATGAACAATGCTCTAAATTTTCTGTTGTATAGTTGGTTGTTCCTGGCAAAGGGTTTTCACGGCTTACTGCCCTAAGCTGGCTTAAGACGTCAGTGACATGGTTGTTCGTAAGTATTGAACATCCATCAGCATGTGTACGCTGGTTCGCAGTCCGGCAGTCGCGCTCGGTCGGCGAGTAGAGACGCGCGTTTTGAATAATGTTGATTATGATCTATCTGATATATTACGAGATATTGCGAGTGTAATGTTTGAGAGAAGCTAACATACCACATAACATAGCATACATATAACATAGCACTGAAAGTTTAGTGAATAAAATGGATACCAGTGACAGTGAACAATAGTTTTGGTTGAATTTGTAGAATGTATGTGCATCGATTTAATATTTGGTGATAATGGATATTTATGTTGCTGAAAATTATAGTGTTAACGACGTGTTTAGTAAAACTGAAAAGTTTTTAAACAATTAGAAAAAAAATATTATACTATCCTCTTCAAAGATAACGATGGGTCGAAGAAAACGTGAAAGTATTGGTAAGCATTAAAAAAAATAGAAACGTTATTTAATTATTTCAAAAGTTTACACGCATTTTGAATAATTTTGTACTTAGTCTTGATCTAAGAGTGTGTGAAGTGAATATATCTACCGCGGCGGAGTTCAAAATAAAATTATAAATGATCTCTAAGAAAAAGAACGATTTCACATTTTCAGTATAGAATTGTATTCGCAACATCGGTTAACCTGCTTTAGAAGAGTTATTTCTGGGTTCTGTCTAAACTTGGTGTTGAAGGCTGATCGCACATCCGCGCCAAATTCTCGAAGTACTGCCATGCCAGATCGCGGGCAGGTGTGAGGTTTCATACGATTCCATATAAAGAGTTCTAGAATTCGATTCGCTCGGCACGTTCGGTGTGCGGCCACCAGAAGGCTTCGATGATTCCGAATGTTGTGTAAGACCCTAACCCCCTTACTTATGAAAGATGATTAAAGTTGAACACTGGTTAAACAACGTCCTGTCTCTACTGGTCACTATCCACCTAACCAATAAAGACAGGACCTTGTTTAACCAGTGTTCAACTTTAAACATCTTTCATAAGTAAGACACTGAGGTACCTACCTACTATGTGGTATAGACGCTTGGTCTTCCTCACGGCGCCGCGCCGGTGCAGATATTCCTAGGTAAATGTTTATAGTGCGCTATTCTTGGCTGCGATATACAAATAATCGATAGGTGTTAGTATTAATAGATTTAACAGAACCAGCGAAAATTATTTTAATACAGATCTATGTATAATATGTAGAGCGTTCGTTTGATGGACTTTTTATACCTACTAAAGCTCTACCTCTTATGTTAGGTTGTAAGAGATCAAACATACGCTCGTCTCAAGTGGTCAAAGGTAGCCTTGACCTCTGAATATAACATTCAAAGACGAATTATGAAGGTACCTATGTGTATGAATTAATATACAATTTGCATTTTAAACAACTTTTCGAAATATTGTACATAATATTCAAGTGGGTAGGGCCTCGACTTTCGATCCGAAGGTCGTTGGTTCGAATCCGGCCGTGCATCAATTTTGCGTTTCGAAAAAGTTATATGCGCATTAACACGATCCCTAAACGGTGAAGGAAAACATCGCGAGGAAACCAGTTAGCTTTCTAATAGCGTCGATGGGCTTGCAACCTGTCATGTATGGAATGTTAACTTCTGCAAATGTTGGGTATGTACCAAATATATTTCATTTTCTTGAACATAATAATTTAGTATCTAAGTTCCCATTAGTTTTCTGAACGAAACCTTGAGTTGTAGTACCTACAGTGTCATCAACATTGTAGTTAAACACTGACCTCCCCTAATTTTGCCTTCTTATTTGATCATCTATGTTTTGTTCATTTACATGCAAGTATTTGAGTGACGGCCTGCATTCTGACGTACTGCGATAATGAATTCAAAGCTGCTTGTGGAAAGCTGGGTATCCACTTAAGCAGCCTCGTGACGAGCTGCCTTATCCTGAGCGTGCCGCGGGCTGCGGAAAGTACATGCGTCTCCACTTGAGCTCACATAATATCGTATCGAGCGGGAAGCCTCAACCCGAGCCACGATTTTCTCAATTCCTCATTAACACATTATCCCTTTTGCCGCGTACCGAGCACACGTACGTACGTTTCCACTGAACGCAGGGCTCGCACCGAGGCATCTTTGAGCAAGGCCATTTACCGACACGATTTGGCTCGCTGCGCGGCCGCCTCCTTTGGTTCAAGTCGCGGCAAGCATCGAGTCGCGGCACGGCCTCCACTAGATCTGCCTCAGGTCGAGACAGCCGCTCGGCCCGAGGCTGCCTCAAATGGATACCCAGCTGAACAACAAAAGCTGGTCTAAACGCTCTTCCTGAAGCCTGTTATTCTTGTATTTTATGGCAATTATCATAATGTTACGTTGTTGTCTGTAATAACAATTCGTACTTAGTGAATATAATTAAGTAATTTTATTTTAAACTAGCGGACGCCCGCGGCTCCGCTCGCGTGGTCTACTATTTTTTTATCCCACGGGAAAAGCAGCCTATGTCCTATTCCCGGTCATTATCTATCTATATTATTTCAGCCAAATTGGTTCAGTCAGTGGTTGTCCAGTTATTGAGGAACAAACATAACATCCATCCATACTTTCGCATTTCTAATATTAGGATTAGTGTGATTAGTGTGATGATTGGTGTGATTAGTATTATAATTGGTATGATTAGTATGATCAGTGTGGTGTGATAGTGTGATGTTGATACAAAAATTAATTAAAACCTTCCTAGGTCAATATAGGCATCAAAGTCAAATAAAAAATAGGCAAATAAAATAGACATCACAGTCAATGACTTTGATACAAACTGTCCCAGGAGCATGTGAGTAAGTTGTATGTATTGTTGCAGAGAGCGACGACACCGGTTGTTCGGTGGTGCAGTGTCAGCACGGCGGTCGCTGCGTGGTCACTCGCGACGGCGCGGTGTGCGCGTGCGCGGGCGCGTGGGGCGGCGTGCAGTGCGCGCTGTACGTGGGGCACGACCACGCGTGCCTGGCCGCGTGCCGCGCGCCCGCGCTCTGTCTCTGGGGACCGGACCGTCAGTACCAACACACTTGCACCTATTCCTATACCCCTCAATCATTTGAACACTTGCACAGAGTCCTATAATATTCTTCCCTCATTCATTTCTAATGGCGCGTTCCTACGCTCGCATGCAATCCGACATTCAACGGGTAAATTATCTTCTGTCGCGTTCGGTCTCCTTGAGATGAGAGTGACGGAGCTACTTCGAGCTCGCTCCGATCATATCTGTCTCGTTGAATGTCTGCTTGTACGCGTGCGATTAAACGCGGTATTAAGACTAAAAATGCGCCAATATGCGCGTTTCAAAGTTCTCCCTGCTTGGCTGTAAGTAAATTGACTGGACACTGCCTTTAGTTGGAGATTCATCCAACTTTGAAATTCATTCGTACAGTTGTCCCAATGGATCTAGGCATTCGTGAAGTAAGGCTTTTCGCTGCGCAGTAGAAAATCTTGTTTGAAAAAGTTGCACTGCGCATCGAAACGGCTGACTTCACGAATGCCAAGATCCGTCGGAACAAGTGTAAGTCCAAGTAACTTATCCTAATTCATTTGAAAACTCGTCCTTCATCATCATCATCTTCCTGCCCTTTTCCCACTTACGTGGGGTCGGCACAAGATGGTATTCTTTTTCCATTTCCCTCTATCAGCCGTCATCTCAGCATTCACCCCTTTCTTACTCATGTCAACTCACAATTCATCCATCTATCAAAATCATCATTGAAAAGTTTTATGTTGCAGTGAGTGAGACGGAGGCTGGTCCGACGTACTGCGCGTGTCCGCTGGGGGAGACGTGTCCCCTCCCCCCCGCCCCCGGCCCCTCCCCCGCGTCCCCCAAGGTGGTGGGTGTGTCGGGGGGCGGCGGGGCGGGGGGCGCGTGGCTGGCCGCCACACTCTCTCTGCTGACGCTGGCCGCGCTGGTCGGCGCGCTGATCTACCTGCTGCACAGGAGACGACAGTGAGTTATGAACGTCATTCAATGCGCTAGTTCCAGCTGTAGACATTAAGAATCAGAACATAGTTAATCATACAACCAAAAGTGTGATCTGTATAACTTAATCGAAGCTAAGCTGTAGCTTTTCGGATTTATATTACACTCGCTTTCGCCCATAGTTCGCGTGGTATTAACATTTTAAGTAGCCTATTTGCTCTTCCAGGCCGCGATCTACATCTATTCTAAGATTCATTCAAATTGGTCCATTGGTTAAGGCGAGGCTGAATCACAGATTTCAGATTTACAATACCTACTAGTATGATAGAATAGGCGTTACTTCTAAACTGTTTTATCATTCTAATAGCTAATAGACTGGCCTATCAGTTCAGTTGGTAGTAGCTCTGCCTTCTCCGCTGTAGGTCGTGGGTTCGATTTCCACCCAGGACAAACATTTGTGTGATGAATATAATTGTTTGTTCTGTGTCTGGGTGTTATAAAGTATTATAAATATGTATTTACAAATATATAAGTATTCTATCAGTTATCTGGGTCCCATATTACAAGCTTTGCTTAGTTTGGGGCTAGATGGCGCTGTGTGAAATGTCCAGCAATATTTATTTATTTATTCATTGTGTGTATAACTGTTATTCTTGTTTACAGCGGTCTGTTCGTGCACGCTCGCCTGTCTGACAACGTGGAGATCTCCAACCCGATGTACCTGGCGGGGGAGGACGACGAGCCCCCCTCCCCCTCCCCTCACCCACCCCGCGGACACCCGCACACACACCCCGCGACACGCACACTCGCTGTGAGTACCACTTTACATTATTATAATTCACGTTACCGCACCACACTCGTCACCAAGTATCCCACGAGAAAGTTCCACTGTCGACCACAACAATAACGATCTTGGTGAATTAGACTTTGCCCATTTTTCACCAACCTAACTTTCCCGGCGGAGCTGATTCTGCGCTTGTCATAGTCCAGGAAGCGGTAACTGTCACAGTGACCTACAACATAAAAACCAAGAATGTTGTTATGACAGCAGAACACTACAGCGTAACTGAAGCTCTGTGTTGAATATTTAAAGATCTGAAACAAGAACATCACAGAAAATCTAAAAGTTATGACTGAGTAACGCTGGGCCTCAACATTAAAATAAAGAACCTTCATTAAAATTTACCAACCTATTTAATTAAGTATCAATAAATAGCGAATTATTTGCATTAATTTCCCCGACACATGTCATGTTGCATTACGTGCAATGAGGCGCTGACCCGTCTAGACGAACTTTAAGCGCTAATTGAATTGACCACTATCAAAATACGATTAAAGTCATGACATTATAACATTGTAATGGTTAAAAAAGACTACGAAACGGCAAACATTGTAACGTTAGGTCGTTAGTGGTTTTGTCCATGGCCTATTCAATAATGAATTTGGTATTTCCTTACATTTGCAGAATGGAGGCAATCATTTTGCGAATCCTGTCTACGAGAGCATGTATGCGCCTCAACAGAACATGCCAATAGAGGTGAGTTGATCTATTCAATAAAAACTAAAATACTTTAAAATAAATAGAAATATCGATTATCCTGTAACCCTAATGTTATAATGTTATCCATACCCATATTATAAATATGAAAGTGTGTTTGTTTATTTGTCCTGCTTTTACGTCAAAACAGAGGCAGATTGGCGTGATTTTTTGTGTGGAGATAGTTGGAGGGCTGGAGAGTGACTTGGCTACTTTTTATCCCGAAAAAATGCACGTTACCCGTGGGATAAAAAGGAGCCGTCCACGCGGGCGAAGCTGCGGGCGTCCGCTAGTGTGTTTATAAATAAATAAATTGCTGTAATCATAAGTGTCATAGCCTATGAAAGATCTACTAAACAAAATCCAATTAAAGTATTTAAATTACATTATGCATGAGCTAGCCAATTCATAATTGATTGCCTGCGGTTGTTGCGTATGAATAGTTTTATGCGCCATTAGAAATGATGCTAAGACCCGACAGAAGGTCGTTCTGCGCTAGCCAGCTCCTTATTTTTCTTTTGTTTTGATTCTATTATAATTTAAACATCTAAAGAATTCAATTAAAACTTGTGTGTGTGTATCATAGTATAAAAAACTGTAGGTGGATTTGGTCATGAGGTTTTTGTGCAAAAAGACAGTTTTTTGTGGCGACGACTGCATGGCAACTGAAACTTTGCACGTACATGTTAAACTATGTGCCTACATGTGTGGGTCACCTTGAGGCGGGGATTCTCACAAGCTGTCCTAGTTGACTTGTTATATGAAAGATATTTAAAGTTGGTTGGTTAAACAACGTCCTGTCTATTCGTCACTATCCACAAATAAAGACAGGACGTTGTTTAACTAGTGTTCAACTTTAAACATCTTTCATACATAAGACCCACAAGCTGCAGTAAAATTGTTCCTGAAAACTTGATCATTGGATTCACAACTTGACCGTGTGGTTCTTTGTTGTTATTTGTGTCAGAGGGATGACAATGACCACAAAATGCAATTTCACCAGAATATGTTGTCAATAAAATACAAAAAAATGTTAATCTCTATATTAGGCTACTTATTTGAAAATAAATGAATTATTTTATTTTATTTATTATTTTAATTTCCAATTTCAATATTATATCTGTGATTTCGCTTACTGTAGTAAGATTTTGACATTTTAATATAGGAGTCATGTTCAATATCTGACCACAGTACCTAAGCATAATCACAGATAGATAGAATATTGACACTGAACGTAAATCTATATTTCAGGAGCACGCGAACCTACTGTCGGAGGGAGGGGGCGACGCGTCGCCGCCGCCCGCCGAGCGCGCCGCGCTGCTATAGGCCGCCACGCCAATGTGCACCCTGCGCCCTTAGCGGAAGGCTGACTTAGGAGTAACCACTTCTATGATGAGACGCGGACCAGGCTCATGTATAAGCTATTTTCATATCGACTATTTATTCGTAGCTGTATGGTAATCGTGTTCCAATCCGACGTCAAGGCCTCGTGATTGACATCTTAATCTATTCGCTCGTCATCAATTTCTATGAATAAATGAAATCCACTTTGCCAAAATTCGTTTACAGAATGACCATTGATAATTATAATTTAGGATTAGTTTATAGAATAGTGTTCTGATGATTTTTTGGAAGATTTTCGACTTACGAGTATGCAGGTTGTTGTAATCTTTAGACATCACTTAGTACTTATGACTTAGGTTGTTGAAAAGCACTGAACTTTATTATCTTGCCGTCTGATCTGTAAATGGAATAACAATGGAAACCAAGTTAATAATAATCTACAAATACAGATCTGACTTCACTATCAATAAGTATGTTAAGTTTTTGATTTAAAGTAAGCGGCATAATATTTTTTTTAGAAGTATAAATGTGATGAATTTATAATTGTAAATACTCTTTTAGATAAAAAATAATGTGTGTAGCTAGAATAAGAATTTAATGAATAATGGCGATCGGAACAAGGAATACTCAATTAGTATCTCAATCTGACTGTGCCATAAACTATCAAAACTACTAAGTGTTTTAAATTAACATTTCGTATCGTAGAGACATCAAGGTTGTTTTAGAAAATTCAATTTGGTTAGACTTAATTAAATTATATATTTTTTTGACTAATTTAAAGTATTAATGGAACTATTTATAACATTGGAAGGCCAGTTTAGTTTTAAGTGAGTTACATACAGAATACCGATTGTATTAAGAGTTACACAGGCAGCTATTTCATGCATTTTTGGCCGCTACTTAAATAAGTGAGCAATGATCACTAATAAGTTTTTTTTACGTAATCTTGTGAGAAACAAGAGCGGACATATCAACGAAAATCAATTCGAGTTAGTACAATGAATTTATTGATCTTTGTATGAGTTGTGATATTTTGTATGATATTAGTACTCTACTCTTATTTGTTAGCATTTTGTTAGTTAATTTAAGTCAGGAAGTATCCTATTGACGAATCGACAGTTACTTATCTGTATGCATAATGTTAAGTACAATGAAATCAAGAATAAATGAATATTCAGAAATAATGTCTTTCACAACTACCCCTGTATAATTCCGCTTTAGCGACATCAGCTGGGATATTTTCGGATTCGTTACAACAAATTGATTTTTACATATTTTACACAACAAGCATGTCTATCACTTTTTTCGACCATCTACTACCATTTCAAAGTATTAATCGTAAAAAAACAATTTTTGTTTAAACGAATCTGAGTTAGCGACTTTACGTGTGAAACAAAATATCCCAGCAGATCACCCTGGACCTCTAAACCGAATAGACGCGTCACGCAACGCATTATTTTTCTAGATCTTTTCATTGATTGCAGCGTACAGTTGTCACAATGGATCTACTAGGCATTCGTGAAGCTAGGCTTTTCGCTGGCAGTAGAAAATTTTGTATGAAAAAGTTGCACTGCGCATCGAAACGGCTTCACGAATGCCAAGATCCGTTAGAAGTATACGTCACTTGCACCCGCGCATCACACGGGTCTCAACTCAACCTACATCACCTGCGCACCACTTAGTGAGACGCGAGTAGCGTGTGTTCCGCTCCAGCAACCGGTTTAAACTCCTTGAACCTATGCTTGCCTGGTACTCGACCAGCTTACTGACTGCTACTATGAGTACTACCTACCTACGTCACGTCACTCGTCGGTGCAACTGAGACACAAGCACCCATCCCACTCCTGCAGCTAATTCGTAAAAACGCTTAGAGTCTGTAAGCGCTTTCTTGCCTTTAAAAATGGATACTATTATTAAAAACTAAATAACTCCTGCATTGTTCTGCTCGCTTGGTATCTTTGATTCACCTGGTTACATGATATTCAAAAGTCAGCATTTCACAATGTTCAAAGATACAACACAATAATAATAATGTAACTTTATTGTTTTACCATAATTTAATTTTACAATTGGCATGACTTCAATTCATCGTACAACTAATTTCAATAGAAGTCGTCCGCATTGTAAGTGTGTTTGTTGGTTGTGTTCTTGACCTGGTCTTGTGCGAGGTACATCTGTGCGAGTTGTTGCGCGGCCGTGGCTTGCTCCGCCGTCTTGTCGTCACGGACGCGGACGAACCTGCAAGCACAAGCGTATTACCACTCGGTCCCGGCTTGTAAGTCGTTAAGCCATGACGGAGGGCTTTAGGCGGCCTAAAAGCTCCGTCACCAGAGTTGGCCACTTGCTCGTACGAACTTACTTACTATACCACTCTGTTGTTACTGTACACTGTTATACTATTGGGATTTACAGTTGGTCTGTAGGTGGCTTTAATTAAACATAATTTACCGATACAGACTTGAATATAGGCTAGTTTTGTCTCATGTTAGATCCAAAATATTTATTAAAAAATTCGCAGTCAAGCTTAGAATGGGGGCCCAGAATAGCATGCTCAGTGGGTATGTCATGGCATATGGTGATACTAGTAGCGCCCTCGTGGCTTTGCCCCCGTAGTGATGCTATATGATGATGATGATGAAAAGTAGCCTATAACCTTCCAGAAAGAATTTTTCAAATCGGACTGGTAATTCCTGAGATTAGCGCGTTCAAACAAAAAAACTCTTCCGCTTTATAATATAGACAGAAGATAAAAATTAAATAACTATTGCATGACTATAATATACACCAATATTGAACACTAGTTCTGAAACCTTCTGCATCGTTCAATAAGAGCTAAAGCTAGCTGGTTGTACCTAGGGAATCGCAGTGAGATGCCCTTCTCTGGATCGACGAGGCCGATGGCGGCGCGGTGAGCGGGCGACAGCGACAGGTCGGCGCAGCGCACCTCCCACACACACACCGCGTCGAACCACGCGTCCGGAGTGTGGCTGCTGTCGAATCTGCAACCATACATAAAGGTTTCATTAGTTACTTCCTTATAACGTTAAAAAATAGCGCAGGCAACCATGTAACCAACGCGCTGCAAAATCCCACACTTTGGTTCTTTCATTTGTACAAAATATGCACGCCAACTTACATTGGTTTGCATAGACTTGCCAAGCGTGTTGACGGTAGCACTCGCCTTCGCTCGCGGCTTAGGCTGGCCCAGTGTGTGTTTGAGCCTTAACGGCTGAACCGAGTTGGATAAATATTAAGCGTACCACACATACAGCAGATAATATATCTTTTGAAATATAAATCTTGACAGATCGCGCCAAATATATTTTGTAATTTATATTCGCTGTGTGTGGTTCTCCATCGAATTTGTATGGACGCGATCTCAAGATTTATATTTCATAAGGTATTATCTGCTGTGTGTGTGATGGGCTTTAATATAAGTGTTCCTTACGTGTAATAGTTCCTGGGCTGCGGGATCTCGTGCTTCTTCAGCGTCTCCGTGAGGGTCGCCAGGTCCTCGTCACTGAACCCCGTGCCGAGCTTGCACAGCGCCTGCAAATAACAACTTAGTTTACATCACACTAAGGTACAAACTTGAATTTCTTTGCACTTGCCAAGGTGTACTTGATTGGATATCGGACCCTTGATTGTCTTGTCTATCTTTGATAGCGACCAAAATCAGTCTCAAACTCTCAAATATGACAGTTCAGTGACCACGCAAGTAGCTCTGTCACTCTCATCTCAACGCTTAACGAGACCGAACGCGACATAAGATACCTATGCGATCGTTTTGACAGTTTGAGACCAATTTGAGGTTTGAAGCAAGTTAGACAAAGATTTTGTTAGGTGTGCTGTCAGCCTTAGTATGTGCTATCCGTATAGTATAGTATAGCTATCCGCTACTAGTTACCTGGTATGTATCCGTCTCCGGGTCCCTCGCCGCGGCCAGGAATCCTCCGTAGTGCGCGCGTCGCTTGCCGCGGCCGTGGTAGGCGCCGATGATGACCACGTCGATGGTGTCGCCCACACCTTCCAGGTAATCCTTCTTCAGCTGGAACGAAGATATTACTACTTGATATACATTCAAGGCCTTACTTATATATACTGCCATCCTTTTTCGATAGATTCGCCCTATCACTATTTGTCACTATATACCAAAATATGCGATCCTATGCTTTGGAGGGAGTTCTGCAGTATATGTCAGCACTATATCCTATTTATGCCAACTAAAAAATTTCTTTCTATTACCATAAAAGCCAAAAAGTCAAATTCATTTATTTAATAGCATCATTATAGTGTACCACTTTGAAACGACTTAAGAGCTAGGTGATTCTATTCCAAATATTGTGAGGAAACTCGCGGCTTAGTCAGCCCCACACGTATCGAGCATGTCTTTCCTGTGGATATGGCCGGTGAAGCTGAGAGGATGGTGTAGGTGCTGGGCAAGACATCCATCTCAACATCGTCCCAGGCACTAGTGTCCCGTTAAGTGTAGGCAAAGCTTGCCTCCTGACACTGTATAAATCATCAAGTAAAGATGTAAAGGCCTAAGTTTTTAGTTCACCTTGAGCCAGTTGTGCGAGCGTCGTGCGATGTCGTATTTAGCGTGGTCTCCTTTTAGCGTCTTAACCATGAGTCCCTCGCAGGAGCCGCGCATCGCCTCCTCCAGGAACTGCTGGACTTCCTCCATGTCCTTGCAGTCTTTGGAGGTCGCGAACTGCCATTCACCTGGTAGATGTTTGAAATAAACAATTTGTTTATCCTACCGGCTGCGCCAATATTCTGTATTGCCGAAATGTGATTATTTAGGATTTTTTTTTTTTCATTTTTTAGAGTGGTAAAAAAGTAAAAAATATATTATCTAGATTCACAAACAAATATTAATGTGATCTTGTTTGTTTTTTGAAAATGCTGACACAAGTTAGTTAAATTTCATTTTAAATGCCTAATCCTTATGAAACCCTAAAACCTCAAACAGGAACACACACACCTGCACCTTGATGTAACACATACATGTGTGTACTGTGTGTACACTCACCTTGAACCTCGTTGAAGTGTTCCCTCAGCAGTTCCCTCCTGGTCGCTAGCGGCTCCGTCACGAGCGGACGTCCGTTGAGCAACAGTAGATCGAACAGGAACACACACACCTGCACCTTGATGTCCGCTTCCATAGCGTCCTTGCGCTTGCGCGTCGATAGGATCTGGGGGACAACACGTTTGTCCCTAATTTATTACAAGCTTTTTTAACTATGTATGTAGCAATTTATGCTGCGAGAAACCGACGTGCAAAATGCGATTTTGCACACTGGTTTCAGTGAGGAAAAGTAATTTGAAATTCGAATGTCGTAAATAGCATGGCGGTCAAGCGCAAGCCTAAAAAAAAATAACGCACCAACAAATAAAATAGCGGGAATTGAATATTTGTTTATGTTACGCTAGTTATTTGTTGAAAATTCAAAAAACATTAAAGATGAGTGAAACCATGGCGAATAAACTCATTTACTTCCAGAGAGAAGAGTTGAGACAAAAAGTGACTGTGATGAACATCTACAAAGAAAATACCGTACTATGAGATCCCAAGTTATTGAAACACCGATAAAATAGTCATGCACACTCGAAATGAAGCGGTTTCATGGCGCGCGCGCTGTAGTTTGCCTGGAATGGCCGTTCGCAGTTGAAGCGCGCGGACCATCCATATTCATATTTATTTATTGTTTCAAGTTGGTAGGTACAGCAGGTCTTAGGCTAAGGGTTTGTACGCAACGAGAGCCCCGTTGGGGCACTACAATATTAGGTAGGTATTACATCCACGTATCGTGTTGCAAATAATCTGCACACGGCTCTATGATATAAATGAATAGTGGTTGTTACCTGGAAGGGTAGTATCTGTTTGTTTGTTGTATCGTAGGCGACGGCCTCACAGTCCAAAACACAGCTGGTGACGGACGGCTTCAGCAGCGACGGCAGACGACGTAGGACGTCAGGGTACTTGCTGTATAACGTATAAAATACTTATTTACTTTGCATCTCTTTTATAACTAATCAAGAGTATATGACTTACAGTAAACTGTAACAGTGATTTCTTTTAAAGTACCAATCCAACAATGTTGGATCGGTTCCTTTGCATCTTTCACTCGCTTCTTAAATGAACGAAAAATGAACTGTCTGAACATAAAGCATAGAATAGATTATAATACTACGTATAGAATGGCCACTATGTCCCTCCCCCCCTTCCCCACCAATCGGGGCTTCGAAAACGAATTTGGGCTGGCGAGGGGCTGACTTTGAGCTAGGGACGCGCCACGCGCGCAGACACGACGACGAGACCGAGACCACAGTGTACAGTAATTATTCATGCGGTGACAACCTTACTTCACGCACACAATTGCGCGTGTACAATGACATTGTGTAGTGTCTGTGTAAATAGGTAGTTAAACGCCGTATATTACACTAACCTGGTGTTATTCTCCTGATTCCTGCTGAAGATGGAGGCCTGTTCAAAGTGTGGCACCTCCGTCCTCCCCTGGTCGTGCTCGCTGGGCACGTGGATCTGCGCGCGCTCGCCGTCGTACTTCCACTCGCACGTGAACTCGGAACCCTCGAACCTATACAACACACGATCTATTTACACAACACTAGCGACCCGCCCCGGCTTCGCACGGGTCACATCACACATCACATTACAAACCTCTAAAATTATTAGTGTTTCAATATATTATGCACTAGCTATTGCCCGCGGCTTCGCTCGCGTGGTACCCGGATAAAAAGTAGCCTATGTTACTCTCCACACAAAAAATCACGTCAATCCGTCGCTCTGTTTTGACGTGAAAGCAGGACAAATAAACACACTTTCACATTTATAATATGGGTACGGATTACGGTGTACTATAACATTTATTATTTTAGATACTTTCAAAATGAGACTAACGGAAATCAAAAAACAAAAAAGATTATTCTGATCAAAAAAAAAGAAGAAGAAATAAGTTGGAAAGTAAAAACACGGAAACACAATATGAAAAAACAAACAATTAATACTATCAAATTTTTGTTTCAATATTATGACATGAGGGTGAGTCAAAATGACTCCATAATTTGTTTTTGAATGTTCGTAAAGAGTCATACTGGTAAATAAATAGTTACCTGTTAAAGATCTCGTGCACCCCTTTAGTGGGATGCGCCAACATCGGTTTAAGAGGCACTCCGACGGTGAGGCGGCACAGGTTCGGTAGCTCCGGCACGCCGTGCGTTAACAGCGCCGGCAGTAGCGCGTCATAGTTGGGGCACGAGCAGTAAGTCGTCTTTATTATCAACGCGTGCTCGTCCACGCGCGCCTGGGGAGGGGAAGTTTAAAAAAACCGACTACAATGCTATAAGCTATAAGGTCCAAAAAGGTCGCTATAGCAGATTCAGAGCGAAATTCGTATTGTAATTCAGCTAAAACAATTCCTCTTTAATTGTGTTAAATATTAGCTGAATTGTACGCAATTCAGTTTGCAGCAGAATCACTTATCTCTACGCAAAAGCGATGTCTAACAACCTGTTTAAGACACTGCACAATGTCATTTTAGTACACGTGCTATTTTGTGCGTGAAGTAAGGTTGTCACCGTATGAATAATTACTGTACACTGTGGTCTCGGTCTCGTCGTGTCGCCAGCTCAAATTCGTTCGCGCGGTGAGGAAGCCCCGATTGGTGGGGGGGGGGGGGGGGACAGTGGCCATACTATACGTAGTATTATCCATCCTCACACCTTGAAGCCAATGTGGTCACGTACGGTGCGGTTCCTGAGGAATTTCCTCCCGCGAACAATTGGGTTGTGGAATGATCTACCTGCCGCGGTTTTCCCCGGTGACTACAGTATGGGGTTCTTCAAAAAGGGCGTTTTGAAATTTTTAAAGGGTCAGCAGCGCGAGTGTGACTCCTCTGGTGTCGCAGGCGTCCATAGGCTACGGTAACCGCTTACCATCAGGTGGGCCTTATGCTTGTCTGCTACCTTAGTATTATAAAAAAAAAAAAATATTATCTATTCTATGCCTAAAGTGTGGAGTGCTGTACTATTGCCTTACCTTGAACTGTTCAGCAGAGAGTCCCTTGGAAGCGTCTAGAATCTTGACCCCCTCGGGGTCAGGCGGGGTCATGGCGGTGGCCAGCGCTAACGCCTGCAACACAGACTGCTCTGCTAGGCCAATGCGGAGTTTACCTTCCAACGACCTACAAGTAAAGTAAGTTCGTATGAGCAAGCGAACTACTCTGGTAACATCTACAAAATATTAGTGCCTCGAGCACGAGTATGCACATGTTTACTATTCTATCCGTGACTGTAGTACAGAATGGACAATAGGCCTGTGTCCTAATTTTGAAAAATGGTACTACAATGTTCAGAAGTTGCTTCTGATTGCTAAAAATAATATATTTCACAACAACTAATGAGATTTACAGAAAAATAAAACTTTTAAGTTTAATATTTAAAATTCACGCCAAAACGCTTCAATATGTCATGGCGTCTCCTGTGACGTCATCATTGTCACAGCCTTATGTAACCAATACGTACAAAGTGATGTTGGTGAACAATTTTCTAAATAAATTCATTTTAATTGTGAATTCCAAAGGATATAAGTGGTGTGTAGTGCCTAAGTGCGACAATAATTCGAAATAGACACCTGAAAATGTGTATAAAAACGTTCCACGGAACAAAACTATCTGTAAAAAGTGGTTTAGGTACTCTTGCACGGCGGATCTAAAACAAAGAAATATATTATGTAGGTGCTTAGTAAGCCTGCTAAAGGAACAAAGTTATTAACATTATATTTTTTAACAACAAACAACAAATTTAGTTTCCAATATAGCTTATTTTCGAGACTAATACCTTAGTAGAAGGTATGTATGAAAAAATCTTTATTGTGCTTTTAAATTGATTTTATGGAAAAAACTTTTCTTATTATCTATTATAATATGTCTATTTACGCGGAAGCCTTCACATTTCTGAATTCTGCCGAACAAAAAACATTGTTTGTTCCCAGAAACTCTCCCAACATTAGAACATCCACTTTAGGCAAATTAGACGAATTTGCCGTGGTAAATCCTGGTTCCACTATTGTATCTTTTGAGAAAACGACGGACGATAAAATAGATATACCTAAATTAAGCACTAAGAACAAATTAAAACCAAAAAACGACTACCTACCAAAACTTGAAGAGTTATGCGATTTGTATGAATGAAGTTTGTTCTGTTCACTGACAGTAACACTCGTGACGTAATTCGCTCTGATTGGTGTTTCATCTATCATGGCGGATAGCCGTATTTTATGGTTTTATTTTATCAAAAATAAAATTAATCTCACTATAATTTCAATAATAAATATGTTTTACGGAATCTGTGAATCTTAGTTCATTAGATTAATGCATTAATTTAGTGATTACGCATTACAGGAAACAGGCCTATTGTGTGGACTGAACTTAGTTTAGTCAAGTTACCGCTAGAGGCGCTGCACTGCATTCCATACAATTGAGATACTTTACTACAGTCACGTACATACATACATAAACTCACGCCTGTTTCCCATTATAGGGGTAGGCAGAGACCACAGATCTCCACTTGCTACGATCCTGACATTTCTTTCGCTTCATTCAGTCTCATCACATTCTTCATGCAAGTTCGGTTTAGGGTACTCTCGACCTGGCCTTTTTCCAATAATTCGCCAATTTGGTCCAGGAATGTGCGCCTAGGTCTTCCCCTTCCGACGGTCTCATTCACACTCGCCTTATAGACCTGTTTCGTCAATCTTCTTTCATTCATCCTCTCCACATGATTTCCATTCACACGCTCAAAATCAAAATAAATAAATAAATAAAATAAATAATGCTGGACATTTCACACAGCATCATGTAGCCCCAAGCTAAGCAGAGCTTGTGTTATGGGAACCACATGACTGATATACTACTTAAATACATATCTTTTTTTAAAAGGAGAAAAGTAAATGATGAATACATACCTGATCAAGTATCGAGCTTCCGAGTGGCGAGTCGCGACGTATAGGGATTGGATTTTGGAGATTTTTTTGTTTACCGAGGCCTGCCCTGAAATATTGCAAGATTTTTCATTTAGCAGAGTACTTTTAGAATTAGTTTTAACACGTTCAGTGCCGACGACGCACAGACGCTATATAACCCGCCAGGCTACGATGAAATTAGAGCCGCACGAGGCGTGTCAGAAAGCATTTAGAGATTCTATAATCTCGTACACCCAGCTAATATCTGTACAACATCGGCATCACGGACAGCCCACTCTGCAGAGGATTTCTAACCGAAGAAGAATCAGCAGCCCACGTAGTCCTGGAATGCGTGGGCGTAGCAGCACAACGACAGCAAATCCTCGACAATCCGAGGTCGCTCCTCGAGGCCTGCGAAGACCCCAGGAACCTGTGCTTCTGGGAGGAGCTAGGCTGGCTCCACAACTAGTGAACCAGGTCATAAAGAACCACCTTTGAGTCTAAATGCGGAAAAAGAGTCTCCATACATACATACCTTTGGGAAACATGGTGGAATCGTTCCCCAAAGGCAGTGTAGGTGACTGCAACGGGCCGGCCCATCTGGCCCGTGGTCTTTCGACCGACAGTTGTTGTCGGTTGGTCGGATATGTCTATCTCCGCTGAAAACTTCGCTTGCGAGATCTAGACATTATGTTGTGTGGCGCCATCTTCGCTGAAGCTCGTAGTGCGTAGCATGTAGTTCATCTAGCGACAGGTAGATGTCGCTACATACCTAGTTAGTTAAGTATCCTCATAGTGCGTAGCATGTTTATGTAGTTCATCTAGCGACAGGTAGATGTCGCTATTTAAGCTAGTTAAGTATAGTGCTGCGCCAGCGCGCCCAGGTCGCCGGCACTAGCGAGCCACTATACACCCGGCTAGTGTGGTCTCACCGGTCATACGAGCGATGTCCTGTAGCGTCGCGAACACCTTCCTCACCAGCAGCGCCGGCTGTGGGAACATGGTGCGCTGCGCGGCCCGTGCTTGCTGCGCCAGCGCGCCCAGGTCGCCGGCACTAGCGACCGCGCCGCGCAGCTGCGCGACCGTGCGACCCGTGCACGCGCCTACCGCCTTCATCAGGTACGTCTCCGCTATGCCTGGACCATAAAAGTAGTATGTACTAGAAGCCACATTAGAAGCAAGACCCTGCATCCTTCATTAACATTAACAAATTGTCATAGGATAGAAATAGGATAGAAAGAGTCAAATTATGTTACTTTGTGTGTTTTATTTCTCAGAATGTCTCCATTTTGACTACATATTTAATCTATGATACAATCAATCTACTATACAATCTTATTTGTTACCAAACAAATAGGGCATCCGCTGTCAATCCGCTACACTACACAGGCGGCGGAATTTTTAGCCGCACGCAATAGCTATTGACATCTCTTCTATCATAGATAATGTGGGCGTTAATAGGGGCTACATAATGCTGTGTGAAAACTCTTATCAGTAGTCTGCTCTCTATAAACATCAACTTACCTAGCTCCAAGCTATGATAAGCGGGCGCCAGCTGGTTCAGACACAAGTACACACTCGGTAGGAGGTCTTCCGGAGTCAGGACTATCACTGACCTGCAAGTATACACAGCTCATATTAAATATCATTTTGCGCGGTTAAAAAGGCTGAGGTTTCTAAAGCTTCTGAAGTCCAAAGTTTCTGATAAAATTAGTAGATGATCCAAATTGCCAAACATGCGGTGTAAAAGAGGATGTGTACCACCATCTTACAGAGTTTGCTCGGACCGCCACTATGAGAGAACACTTAAATAAATCAATAAATGTAAACTGGCTGTATGTAGGCTTGTTTGCTTTACAGGTCTATAAGCCGGCTAGTCGAAGAGTAGTAGAAGACTATGGAACTGGCATAGTCGGACACCGACAAAAGTTCCTCAAAAATTAGACAAAAAAAAATTAGAATTTTAAAATTAAAATTAGCTGGGTCCTACAGAGAACCATAGACTACAAGCTGAGTATAACAGACCTGCGGAACTAAAAAGGTCGCTTTTGCAGAATCGCAATAAAGGAATTGAACTATTGCCATCTCTTTTTATTGACTGAGAGTGAAAAGAGATGGCAATAGTTCAATTCCTTTATTGCGATTCTGCAATAGCGACCTTTTTAGCTCCGCTGTGCTTGTGTGTCCATCATGCCCCAGCAACTGTATGCACGACCTCATGGCTGGTTCGAATAATGCCGTGGATGTAGCCACCTATTGGTCTAAATGGCTCTGTAGCGGCTAGCTACAAGTAGCAAATCGAGCTGACGCGTAATATTTGTACGGCGCGTCGCCAGTCGATCCGCCCCGCTCATTAGGTCCGAACATGTAATATTTTATTTGTGGAATTAAATCAGTATCCGGATATCCGGATATTCAGTACTTTACTGAATAATATTCCTCAAGTACTCAAAACTAAAATTAATAACAAAAATTATAAAATAAAACTTAAACAGTATTACCACAATAAATAAATAATCTATTTTTCTCTATACTTACTACATAAAACTATATAAAACTTAAACTGAGCCAAAATCTTCTAACTAAAAATAACAAACCGAATTTTTATATTGAAAATTGAACCACCCTGTATAGCCTGTTGTTTACTATTTCTATTCAAAACGCAGTCGGTTGGCCGGCCTACGCTCATCCAGGTTCTATATAATCTCGTTATCTCGCTCTCACTGCGCCCACATGCGGGACGTGCGGCTGAGACGGAACGCGTCATAACGCATTCCTTATCGTGCTGTATTGTATGAGCGTAGTTCTGCGAATGCGAACTACCTACTCATTATGATAACTTGTTACCTTTAACTAAATGATGTATGTCAACTAAATGTATATTGTTACTTGTGTGTAAGTAAGTACTTAAATTGCGAAGAAGACGAATGTGAGTGCCTACACAAACCCAACAGGGTTTAAAGGCACAATATTATAATATATCATAAGTAATTTCTTAAAGTGAAAATAAATAAATAAAAAAAAAATAAAAAAAAATATGGAAGTTCTAATTTCTACTCTCCTCTTGCATCTACTCAATATGTAGGGAATTCACGTTCTCCTCATCTATTCCCTACAGCTCTAAAACTGTAGATACATCGACTCGACAGAAGAAGAACTGACCTGAAGTAGTTGCTGAGTATCTCAATGATCTTGAGCCTGGCGGAGACGGGCTCGATGGCCTCGAAGGTCCTCGCCAGCGCCAGGTAGGGCACCGCCGCGCCGCGCGACCAGCACGCGTCCGACACTGGATGGTACTTGGACTTGGACGGGTCGTACTCCACCTCGGATACTGGAAAACATTAGTCTGTTTTAAACTTTCGGGAACAGGGAGGAGTCGTTCCCCAAAGGCAGAGTAGGTGGTTCTCTGCAACGGGCCGGCCCATCTGGCCCACTTGCCCGTGGTCTTTCGACCGACAGTTGATGTCGGATAGTCCTAGATATGTCTAAATCGGTTGGAAACTTTGCTTGCGAGTTTTAGACATTCTGATGTTGAGTGGCGCCATCTTCGCTGAAGCTCGTAGTGCGTAGCATGTCTATGTTGTTCATCTAACGACAGGTAGATGTCGCTATAAAACTTTCGCGATCACTATTCATATTGAAAATTGACACGGGATTTTATCGCGTAATTTACCTTATTTATTATTTAGAGTCTGCCCGCGTGGCTAGTGTAACATATCCGAGGATATATAAGGTAAATTACGCGATAAAATCCCATGTCCATATAATTTTTAGGGTTCCGTACCTTAAAAGGTAAAAAAAGGAACCCTTATAAGATCACTTTCTTGTCCGTCTGTCTGTCTGTCCGTCTGTCTGTCTGTCCGTCTGTCCGTCTGTCCGTGTGTCACCATCGATTATCTCAGGAACGGGTGGAGCTAGCAAGTTGAAAATACCATATACTGAGGTCTATAGTCCCTATTGTGACTATAAAAATCAAGGTCCTGAGTCAACACTATAAAAAGATATAGGCAAATTTAGGTTTTCGTGAAAACTTGTAAGTACCAAAACTTACCTTAATTATCAACTTTTTTTATTTTTCGGAATTTTTCCTTTACTTGTGCTGTAAGACCTTGCTTGTAACCAAATTTGACAATTCTAGGTCAACCGGAAGTACCCTAGAGGTTTTGGGTTGAAAACCTAAATGGTAGTTCCCGTTGACCTAGAATCACGAAATTTGGCAAAAAGCAAGGTCTTATAACACAAATAAAGGAAAAATTCCAACAAGTTAAAAAAGTTGAAAATTAAAGGGTGTTCCCATACATACATAGTTGACGCCAATTAAGATTGTCCTCCGAGTTGTATGGGCGCTCATACAAATAAGCGGGCTACAATAACATAATGGGTATAATGGGTAGGTACGGAACCCTCGGCGTACGAGTTCTACTCGCACTTGACCGGTTTTTGTTTATTAATACCGGTAAACATTGTACTGATTGAATTATGTGCTAAAAGTAAGTTTGTACGAGCAAGTGGCCAACTCTGGTGACGGAGTTTTTAGGCCGCCTAAAGACCTCTGTCATGGCTTAACTACTTAAAAGTAGAAATAAAATCATACATACATACATTTTTACTAAATGATTTTTGTACAACATTAGGATGTACCCTTATACACACTGGGCATTATTTGAGATGGTTTAAGAATACCGACCACCTAAACCTTATCTATACCAATAAAATAAAGCGGAAGAGTTTGTTTGTTTAAAAGGCGCTAATCTTTGGAACTGCCAGTCTTTTGAAAAATTATTTCTGCATTTGATAGCTAAATTTGTTAGGAAGGTTATAGACTACTTTTCATCATCATCATCACTACCATATACCACCACCACAGGGGCAACGCCGCGAGGGCGTTGCTGGTAACACATACAGATATAAGGTACAGTGATACTCAGTCAGCATTATCTCATTGCAAGCTAAATGATAAGAGGAAAACAGTTCACAAAAACCTTATTAAACTAGTAGTTCGCCCCGAACTGAGATCTCGCGCACCGTTGTATTGATAGCCTAGATTTGGACTTGTTTCTGACTACCCCTATACCTACGTTAAGTGCTCCTTCTAGTGTTTACCACAGAATGATATCTAATGCGCTACCTCAGTATAGTAAAGATTATAGGCATGCATGCAATACATTAAGTCGTGTCGTGTTTATATTCAATAGTTGACCCCGCGAACTTCGTACCGCGCCTCAGGGAAGGCCTCTTAGTTCGAGAAATTATTAAAATAGCAGTTCAATACGAAATGTATGAGAAAATCAATTCCCTCCC
This sequence comes from Camptogramma bilineatum, assembly GCA_958496255.1. Taxonomy (NCBI): domain Eukaryota; kingdom Metazoa; phylum Arthropoda; class Insecta; order Lepidoptera; family Geometridae; genus Camptogramma; species Camptogramma bilineatum. The sequence goes on from OY292474.1 coordinate 150,869, forward strand.
CCTCCCTTCCCCGCCCCCTCCCCTACCCTCCCCTACCCCTCCCCCTCCGCCCCCTCCCTTCCCTTCCTCTCCCCTCCCCTCCCCTCCCCACCCCTCCCCCCTCCCCTCCCCCTCCCTCTATAATTTTGGTACATGCCCAGCCCACTATTTGCAGGAGTTAGCATTTGCATACGTGACAGGTTGCAAGCCCATCGCCGCTATTAGAACGTTAACTGGTTTCCTCACGATGTTTTCTTTCACCGTTTAGAGCTTGTGTTAATGCGCATTTAAATTTTTCTAATCGAAAAATCCATTGATGAGCACGGCCAGGGTTCGAACTTACGACCTATGAATCGAAAGTCGAGCACTCTTCCAATCGGCCAACACGGCTTTTATTTTCAATCTCAAGAAAAAATATCAAGTACTTAGCAACTAAAATCATTGCAAACCAAACCACAACGATGCCACACTCCTTGTCTGTTAACCAGACCTACGAATACATCGAAACTCTATAAAACGGGAGCTCTCTCCATACTTCCGTTAATTGGTTTCCATAATTTTTCTTTTTGACTGTATTTCAAAAACTATAGAACCTAGAAGAAAACTAAAAACCATTTTGGAATGTATAAGTTGAGTACTTTCATATGACACCCCACTCAATATATTTGGGTAACTTTGAAAAAAATTTACCCCCTTGGGAACCCCATATCTTTACAACCCCTTCATCGATTACGCTCATACGCTCCACAGCAAATTTCCATAGCACAACCTATTTACCTATCAAGTTTCATACAGATTGGATAAGCGGTTCGATAGTTATGCGAGAACATAAAAATGAAACATACAAACATACAAACATACAAAGCAAAATCGCCTAACTTGCCACTAAGATCTTCGCTCGCTTCGCTCGCTCGATCAATAAATAAATATTGCTGGACATTTCACACAGCGCCATCTAGCCCCAAACTAAGCAAAGCTTGTACTATGGGAACCAGATAACTGATAGAATACTTATATACTTTTTTTTTGTAAATACATACATAGAATACTTTATAACACCCAGACACAGAACAAACATCTATGTTCATCACACAAATGTTTGTCCTGGGTGGGAATCGAACCCACGACCTATAGTGCAGAAGGCAGAGCTACTACCAACTGAGCTAAGAGGCCAGTCAACCTTACCAGGTACAACCTCCGTGTCTGTGATTTCATTTTTAGCCTTTTTAACATTTTCTTTTGTGTCTTCTGTGAAGGAGCTGTCAGCTTCCTTTTTCACTTTTTTACTTGCTGGAGAAGGACTCGGTGATTTTACAACTTTTGGAGATATTTCTTGACTAGCTGATTTTTTGTTTTTAGGAGAAGCTTTTTCTTGTTTAGCCTTTTTAGTCTCTTTGGGGACTTTAGTCTTTCCTTTTTGACTTTTGGGTGATGCATAAGTTTTGGGGGAGTCAGTCTTTTCAACTTTAACTTTTTCTTCTTTTGGTGATGATTTGATAGGAGATTCAACATCAGATTTTGGTGATGAATTAACTTCAGGTGATGATGGTGCTGATGTTGATTCTTTGGGCTCGGATTCGCTGCCAGAGCTTTCTATTCGTTGACGTTTAGATTTCTTTTTCTGGAATATTTACAAAACATATTCCTAATAAAATCACAAAGATTACAAGTAGTAGAGATCGCGTTAATGTAAAAAGAACGCTGGAAGAAAGTGGAGGGGGTGTGTTTTGTCTCATGTTTGCGAATGGGTAATCCACAAAAACACCCCCACCACTTTCTTCCAGTGTTCTTTTTACATGACGCAACCTATATGTATACTGTAAGATAAAGTATGACAACACAGGAGACCAGCGCTAGGGTTGTCTGTCTGCTGTAGCTTATTCTGAGGGGAGGCCATTTTGGCTAACTCACTTCATTAATTATAACAACAATGATGTACCTAAGGCTGGGCTTACACTTAGTAAGTTTTTACGTAAGTTTGTGACAATGCAAAGGAAAAGCTACTTTATTTCCTTTGCATTGTCACTTGCGTGAGTAAACTTAGGTAAAAACTTACAAAGCGTAAGCCCGGCCTAATAGGTAGTAGGTAAGATTTATTAACAAATAAAGAAATTAGATTTGATGTTGTGTTTACCTTTTCAGAGCTAGGTGTTGATGATGATTTACTCTTATTCAATACTTCAGACTCACTGCCACTGCTCTCCAACCTAGATCTTTTGGATGATTTCTAAAAAACAAAAAAAAAAATACTTTATTGTATTAAATTATTTACTTCAGACAACATTATTATTATTATTTAATGCACAGGCAGCTTATAAGGTGATGTGTGCATATCCAGTTATTGGTCAGTGCACTTAAAATGTTTGTCTTTTTATTTTTAAATTAAATGCCTACGTTTAAAGAAAATGTATTATATTCTTTTTAACAAGGAAATACACAGAAACAGACATTTAAGCTCAGCGCAAACGGGTCACCGACCACAGCCACAAGTGGCCAGCAACAGTGACTTTTCATATATTTTGTAGCTGTAGCGAGTGGCTGCAACCGTAACACAATAAATGAATATTACAGGAACTAGGTCTGTAGCACCGTTTTGTGGCTCGTATGCGGCCTACTACTAACCTACTACTAGACTAACCAAAATGGATGATAATAGTAGTTTAAGTTTACCTTCCCTTTCTCCTCATTGGCTGGAGATGTTTCTTCCTTATCTACATCTTCCTCTTTGCTTTCTTTATGGTTTTTGAGTGGGTTGAATTTGAAGAAGGATGTTATACTTGTTTGTGCCATGGCTCTATATTCACTTATATGCAACTCTCGCTTCACAATATGGTTTGTACAGACTTTGATTCTGATTGAATCATTTGCTATGTATTTTCTCGCCTCAGCTAACAGTCGATGCCTCAAAAACTTGTTCAGATGCATATATTCTAGTAAATAAACAAGTTAGGCATTTGAAATTCAGAATCTATGATGGTTTCATTTTGAATAACCTAAAACAGAAATAACAGACAATGGTAAACAATCACACTTGGTTTCATAAATTCATCACAATAGGTAGCTTCTGTCCCGAAGAGTTTAGCAGAGAACTTGAGACCAAAATTTGCTCTTACCGGCTCTTTTACCGATTTGTAATGTCTATAAGCTCGAAGGGAAATAATTCAAAATTTCAAATCAAAACCTATCAAAACATGAAAACACAACAAAACACAATAATTATTTGACTGACAAATAAAAATGAATTGGAATATTTGGTGCTGCCAACTCCAATAAATACAAATCGCTAGATTCAATCAGAAAAGTCGCCAGAAAGTCGCTAAAATAAAAACAGATTCTAACCAGGAGCGGGGGGGAGGGAGGGGGGGGGGGGGGGGGTATGTTGTACATTGTACATAAAACCTAATGTTTGATCAACTTGATGTTGATTGGTGCCAGAAGTTTTTTGTTCAGTACAAATAATAATGATAAGTAACAAAAAATAAAATGTAATAATTAAGTTATTCATCGACTGTCGTAAAAATATAACCGCTTCCGTAAGCAAATTAAATTACAACGGCAGTCTATACCATAATAAAATGAAGAATAAAGTTAAACATCATATTTTTTTTTCAATTTTACTTTTTGTCCTTTCCACCAAGTTTCCACCTTTCCATTCATCATCCGTAGCCAATAATATCCCACTGCTGAGTGTAGGAATCCCATTGTTTACGCCACTCATTCCGGTCCTGCGCACATAAAAAGGTTGATAAAGCTGAATCACATTATGAAATGAACTATAATGTCGTCTCTTTTCACTCTCAGTCAATAAAAAGAAATGGCAATAGTTCAAGTATTCCTTTAAAAAGGAATCGCAATAAATTGCGATTCTGTATTAGCGACCTTTACAAGCCCGCTGTGCCTCACGCATCCATTATTTGCCATAAAACTGTTTTGGTTTGCAGGTTGAAGTCCAAAAGTAGCCAGATAAATCGCTAAATATAATTGTCGTTAAAACTGAAATTAAGTCACTAACACTATAGCAAAAGTCGCTATTTCTAGCGACAAAGTCACTAAATAGGCAACACTTTTGGAACGAATGGAACGTAGTACAAATGGCGCGAAAATAAATGAAATGTCAGTCAGTGTCATTGTGTCAGAGCTGGTTTGAACTTTTGAAGGTGCAACCACATGTTGGGCCAACCTAGGCCAGCTTTGGCGAGTGCGAGCGAGAGGGCGAATCAATTCAAGGCGAGAGCGATAGAGAGGCAATGAGACCTTGGGGCAACATATGTACGCGCCTTTAACCACAGCAACCACTGACCCCGCATCCACACGTTGGGGCCAACGTTGGTCCCAATGCCTCTCACCAACGTGTGGTGCTGACAAAATAGCTTGGCGCCAACGTTGGGGCCAACGTTGGGGCTTGGCCGTGCCGTGTCGGTTTTATCAAAGGAAGTTGGCGCGCCAACGTTGGGGATCCGTCCACACGTTGGCGCTATGCTCAGTCCCGTTTCGACGCGCATCGTGAGCGCACGTGTCGACTGACGAGCGAGAATGTCATCGTATTCCTTATTTATTGTGTTTGTAGGACTATCGGGCTGAAATTTTGCACACTTATAGATTCTCGGTGACAATGAAATATTATGGTATCAACAAGCTGATCTGATGATGGAGTCAAGAGCTGTTCAACAGAACTCCTCAGTAAATAAGCCGATTGAGTTGAAACTCGGCATATTTGTCAAGTTCTGACTACAATGTAATAATATGGTGACAGCGAGCTGATCTGATGATGGAGTCTACTATTTTTTTTTTATGTTACGGGAACCGTGCAATTTTTTGGGATAAAAAGTAGCCTATGTCCTATTTCCGGTTATTATCTATCTATATTTTAAATATCACCCATATCGGTTAAGTGGTTGTCGTGTTAGAGAGGAACAAACATACATCCAAACATCCAAACTTTCGCTTTTATAATATAGTGTGTTGTGTGAAGTGTGATAGTGACATGATGTGATGTGATTGTGATAAAATTGTATTCAGTAATGTAAAATCACTTAGAGAAATTTCAATTTCTGTATCGGACGCGCAGACACCGGACGTCTGCACGTTGGCTCTGACGGAACAAGACTGGTGTATCGCCAACGTGTGGATGGTTCACGAAATCTTGGTCCCAACGTTGGGACCAACGTTGGCCCCAACGTATGGAGCCGGCGTGAGCAGTGTGATGATGGGTAGGTAAGCAAAAAAGGCATAGATCCAAATCAATGCAATCAAATAGTTAATCCAAAAAAAAAAATGGAAAATAAATAGATGACTGACAGACAGAAGTTGTTGTTGTCAATTAAAATGACATATCCGAACAAGACAGTTTGTTTTTTCCGGCTGTAGAACTTTTTACTGTTTTATTTTAGAATCTGATAAAATAATTTAAAAAAAAAATAATAATGCTTATTTTTGTTTTGTTTTGTATAATCAATTTAAGAGAGCAGTTAATTTTTCTTCCAAACATCATTAATATGTGATTGTTTTGACTGTTTATCTCACTTTATTTTGCAAAGATGGCGCCCTCTGTAGTCGAACTGACCTGTCAAATTTGGCTCGTGTTGGTCGTCCATGTTCCGAATGTGGTGTGAATTATTTTTGTTTTGTGATAATTTTTCATACAATTTTATAAATGTGAAATGCAAAAGCATGTGTTATCCATTATAGTGCAACCTAGCTCCGGCTGAATGGATCCCGCGGTCGCGTGGTATCAGCCCGAGCAGGAAGGTCCCGCGAAGCGCCTGTGGCTTCGGATTTGGGAAACTCAAAGTGAAATAGACAAAATGAACTTAAAAAATTTAGAGAACGCTAATCCTAATGTGAATAAAGCGCAGGACTTTATACCAATAAATGATGTGAACGGTGAAAGTAGAAATAACAATTACTTCAACCCCGCGCGGAGGAAAGTGAACGACAACCGCGCGTCAACTTTTAACCTGAATAAAAACCACGATGCACTAATAGGAGAATACGGAGGTTGTCCGTGGAGGATACCCAATTACTCGTATAAGCCAGGAATTCTAGGGTGAGTGGTTTTTTATTGATAATGAATTGAAAGATGTGCGCGAGGAATGTCAACGTGGGTGACGTATTGGTTAGGATTCCCGCAGCGGTGTGCGAAGTGCGTTGGTAGGTCGCAGTCGGGCCGCGGCGGGGCTCGCCGCTGTCGCTTTAAATTGCCTGAACTGTTGCCAAGCGCTTGTTTTTGACATGTCCAAAAGATGCTAATATGCATGACATGGAGCCATTGGTTCTCACATCCTGAATCTCAACCAGTCCATTAGGTCTGCAATAAACGATCAGCAATTGTTCATCTGATTGCTTACACCTGGAAATAACTTCCTCATAGATGATGTATTTCTAAAAGCATTAATAATTGTAGGTCTTGCTCAGATTCTGTACATGATAAAAATAATAGTAAATCTAAAAATAAAGCTGACTTGTCCACAACTGGTTGTGTTTATGTTGTGCAACTTGTACACTTACAACTAATCTTCTGTCTCTTTCCTTCGAAGTAAACAAGGAAGTAGAACTCCTCACTCCCTTGTTATTATGTTTACATAGAATGTAATGATCAAAGTTTTATTGTCACCATAGGTTCATAATTCCTTAATGGCATAGGTCGTTTTATTATTATTTTTGATTTGGTTTCTTCATTAGATTAATATACAAATAAAAAAAAAATTACTACAAAGAAACAAAAATAGCTTTGAATTGGTAATTTACTAGTTAGAAAGTTAAAAAATGCAATATTGATAATAAATTGTATGTCATTGTTATTATGCCTGAAAATACTTACCTCTAATATGATATACAAAAATAATATTTTTTCATGATGCTGTGTGAAATGTCCAGCAATATTTATTTTATTTTTTATTTTTTAATATTTCATGCTTATTACAACTTGTTTAGTTATCTACCAGCGATATAAGGGTGACAAATCTACATCGAGCTATGCTGCGCTGTACTGCGCTGTGCTATGGTTGGTCAACTCGCTCGTCTAATATTTCAATGACGATACAAACAAACCATGCTGTGCTGCGCTGTGTGAGGCTACGCTCTGTTTACGACGTTTTGTTTGACGAGCGAGTTGACCAACCATAGCACAGCGCAGTATAGCGCAGCATAGCTCGATGTTGATTTGTCACCCTAATACTTGTGCATCTAAATGACCATAATGCACCACATGATAATACCTACTACTTAATAATAATTTTTTATATTAGTATTTTTATTTTAAATTATAATTCCACTGCATGTAAAATTAATTTTCTGATTGTTTTAAACCTTGTTTTCATGTTGTATTTTGTTCTTGTTATTTTATTAAAGGTGTTCCGCACACAATGTTCATTGTTTTATGGAAATAAATGAATTGAATTGAATGAAACATGTGATGCAAACTGAACGGGTCTTTAGTCGTTTCGCACCACGAGCGGTTCGGACCGCGGTGTGAATCGCCCCAGAGCTCTTTTTGAATGGGTTCTTTCGCACCACGGTGGTGACAGCGGTGCGAATCGCCTAAAGTATCTTTTGAAATGGGTCGATTCGGACCACAGGGCGGAACGACTTAATGTTCATTTTGCATGTCCGATTTGGACTCATATCAAAAATTAAGCCTTTCTCCTCATGGACAAACTATTTCGCCTAACTGATTTGGCTACGAGAACTATTAACATTTCCTCATGGCCGAACTTGTGTCAAAATAGACAAAGTAGGTACACTCACCACCGCAGAGAGGATACAAAGAGCATACTACGGTATCGTCACCACGAGTAGGTAAAGGAATATAATTTAAAAAGACAATTTCGTTTTAAATTGCCAACTCGAACTTTTGCACAATGAAACCAGCATTGGACATTTCTTGGAAAAGCTCAGATAATTTTGTTCATTACATTTTTTCGTTAATTTTTACCTAATTTTATTTAATTTTGTACATAGTACCTACCTACCTATATCTTTTTGGCAATAGCAATTATGCACTATGTGTGAATTGTGTTTTGGATCTAACTTAAAAGACCAGGACACCAGAAACGTTACAGAGGTTTTTTTTTTACTTGCTTAAATCAAAACACTTCTGCGATACATCTGATGTCCTGGTACTTCAAAACATTTTACCCGTTGTCGTCATGAAGGACAAATCATGTTTTTGAAATAACGTTGCAAAACCAATTTCCTATGGTTACACAATACTGTTAAAAAAACCGTTCAAGCGATTTTCGACCTTATTGACATTTTAGGTTTCGATTATTTTCCAAATCTTTGCAAAATTATTTAGAATATATTATTAACTCATCCTTTATGACCAATGGATAAAAATTAATGTTTGAAGTAGGTACCAGGACATCATAAGTATTGCAGAGGTATTTTAACCAAGTAGATAACTGTACCTACTTGCTTTGTCTATTTTGACACGAGTTTGGCCATGAGGAAAAGGCCAAAATTATATTCCTATATTTTATTTGTACCATAAATTCATACCTGCATAAATGACCTCTCCGGTAGACCGTAGCGTGTGTGGCTTACATAAAAAGAGAACTGTTTTGTTTCCCTCAGGTCCGAATCGACCCATCACAAAAAGTTCTGGGGCGATTCGCACCGCGGTGCGAAAGAACCCATTCAAAAACAGCTCTGGGGCTATTCACACCGCGGTCCGAACCGCTTGCGGTGCGAAACGACTAAAGACCCAACTGAACTATGAAATGGGTTGTTGACACCATGCCATGGCTTTAATAAGCTTGTGTCACTCTTAATTTAGACAAAATATTGCTACTCAACAGAATAAATACCATATGTTTAAAAATAGAATATTTTAATATTAATTTTGAACTATTTTTGTTTAAAGTTCACTCTGCTACAAAGTTATGCTTGCGCAGAAGACACCATTAGAGCATTTATTTTTAATTAACACTGAATTACAGACTTTTGGAATGATGAATTTCTTAAATGTCTTAAGATCTATGCGAATCCTTCTTATGAGCCTGTGAGCATCTAACTGTCAAACAAATGTAGCTATATACCTGAATGATTATGAAGATGCTACCAATATATTTATGTAGCAGATCCATGTCTAAATGTAACCATTTTAAATTGTGCTGGTGTACTCTACGTAAGTGATCAATTAAATAAATAAATAAACACAGGCTAAGGCGGACCGCACACCTATCCGCGCCAAATTCTCGAAGTACTGCCGGATTCCGCGGGCAGGTGTGAGAGGTTTCATACGATTTCATATCAATAATTCTAAAATTCGATTCTTTCGGCGTGGATAGGTGTGCTACCACCATAAGAATGAAGATTTCATAAATGTTGCTATGATTTCTTCTATGTGAGGTCCTGGCGGCTGGCCAGCGCCGGGGCGGCGGAGGCGGGAATGGATGACCAATTAGCCCAATAGCTTAACTCACCTATTTCTAATGCTATTCCTTTCTATCTGTAGCTTTAGCCCGACTTTTGTTAGTCGCCTGTTACTACACTTACCCCATTATTCAAATTAGACTACTATAGTCGTATTGCTCATTATACGGACTAAAAGTGAAGGAAAAAATGTCATTTTCCCTTCAATTTTGACATAAAACGTATCAAAACTAATCAAAATTGAAGGAAAAATGACATTTTTTCCTTCAATTTTAGTCCGTATAATGAGCAATCAAGGAATTTCTATACTACGTACCCGGAACGCTGACTGAGACAGAAAACACGGTCCGCTTGAAATCAAACTTGGGCGGTGTGTCTCTTTCTTTTTGCAACTGTGTGAAAGAGACAAAGCACCCAAGAAAGCCTCTCAACAAGACCAACAATCCTTATAACCAAAATTAAATGATAATAGATCGTTGTGTGGTCGTGCGTGATAAGGTTCAAAATCCTTTGTACATTAAATGTCAGTCAGTATTCTACTATGTATACAATTTCTTTGTGAGCAATACGACTATAGGCTCCCTAAAGAAAAGATGGAACCAAAAACCATAAAGTTTTTTGATAAAGTAAAAATAAGTATGTGTATTGCAGTATGCAGTCTGCTTCCGCGGAGATTCAGCGACTGACATTGGACATTGACAAGGTCATGTCAAGGTGAATAGAAAACCGAGGGGAAACCATTGCTTGTCATTCAACAAAGACATGGAAGGTTTTACTGCATCGTGTAGCCGTTGGTCTCAAAGCCTTTCAAGGCCAGATCACCTGGCATTAGTGTCTAGGAAAGAACCAGTAAAGAACAAACCGCGACCTAGTCAATGCCGTTTACCTTCCCGCGAGAGACTGCAACTGTGTTTGATTTGCAACATCTTGATACACAACGTAAACGAAATGATCTAGTAGGAAATCTTGCAAAAATCTTCTATTCGACCCGAACGACTACTTTCTCACTTACTCTCAGGGAGTGGACAGGCATAAAGACGGTGGAACAACTGTTCAGACTTGCGCTGGACAAGGAGAATTTTAAGAAGCTGACTGCCGACCTCCATTAATGGAGAGGCACTGAGAGAAGAAGAAGACTACTTTCTCATTCTCAAATTTCTCTCTAAACTCAATTCTATAGTACATTTTACGGTAAATGAATTAACTCGAAATATCTGACAAATCCGACACACAAGTTTATCTAAATGTGACTTGTATAAAGTAGGTAAGCAATGTTATAATATTTGTTGTTCTGATTGAATCACCGTAGTTCGTAGTTACTTTACGTTCCGGAGACAAACAAGACACGAAAATGTCACCCACTATTCCTTCAATTTAGCTAGACCTAGCCGCCAGCTAGACGAATAGCCCTGACCTAAAAACTTGCCTAGTTATAAAAAAACACACCTAGGAACGTTTTTTGACTATCGCCGCCTTTGCTCTAATTTCAGATATATCGCTCGAATCTAAACAAAATTAAAGAAATAAAAACCAGGCGAATGAGGATTTCAAATTTTGGAACACCATTTCACTTTTTATCATCATTTTGAATTATTTCACACGTAAATTGTAACGCAATAAAATAAATACAAAAACATTCTCTATGTTGTCGTAAAAGTTATGATCGAGCCGAAAGTTTTACGAAGGCGATGATCCATTTTGATCCGTGTTACAGGTGTAATTAAAGTCCAAAAGGTGATGTACAGTATAAGGAATCGAGGTCGTCTGGCCGCGGCTGTCTGGTCTAGCCTAGACCGCATTGTAGAGTTGGAACATGGGTAGACAGGACACGCGGCGCCGTCTGTCACAAAAATTGTTTTAAATTATCTTATACCGCGTCTTAAACTATTGTTTACTACGGTATATTTGTGCAGCTGTACTTGACGGCTTGGCGCTGCTTAGGGCTTTTCCGCATTCATGAGTCTTGGCTAATGATTTCAACATTTAAGCAACACAACATTCTAGAAAAGTAACGCAAAATAGAAAAAACTTAAGAGTTCGATTCTTATAAATTTCTATTGCAGCGAGTCAAGCACGAATGTATGGGAACTTAGGTACCTACTGGAAGTAATCCTGCGGTCTGCCTGAGGACGTTGTCCTCGCGACAAGACTCCTGCGAGGCCTAGATCTAGTTGTTATGTAAATAAAACCGATAGGCCTATGTGTGTCCGGCGCAGGTCATCAAGGTTCAGATATTCGAATAAAGTACAATAATTTGTATACGATCCAATAAACATATTTGATAGATTAATGTTGTCTGGGCTGCCTATTAGCAAAAGTTCCTGGTTATAAAGATTGTAAAATTTCCGTACCATAATCTACACCTTCCGACGAGCGAGACGGTCATCCTACATCCTTCTTCGACTATTATGAATTGTAATGTCTTTTCTATTGACATGACATATTATTTATCTTAAAACGAGATCGAAGCCGTCGCTGGTGAAAGGTCTCCGTGTTAAGGCCAGCCACCAGGAATTCCAGTGATCTGGCATTTAAATATGCGAAGGTTAGGTGTTCTGGTATGATTTGACGTGTATCGCACACGCGGAGAACCGGTCCGTTGATCTGTGGACAACTTAGGTACATTACTGGAGAAAATTCCACAAAATAGTGAGAGTAAAGACTGCTAACAATTTATGTTCCGAAACAAGGGTTAAATAATAAAGAAAATATAAATACTGACGTCTCGCTTCCAAAGAAACATATTCGAACCACATGCATCTGTCCAGTGATGCCAAAAGAATCAGGCTAAACTCACGTGGCCAACCAGTCAATGATGCACGTCTATGGTGAGCCGTGGGCGTCATCACAACATAGTCTACGTCACCTGTTCTGTGCGCCATCATTACTGAATGGAATCCGCGAGTCACGAAATCTGATGACGATCTACCTACACCTACTCGTATTGCGCAATATCCGAAGTAAACAAAGAAACGTGATGTTTTGTTGCATAATGATAAGTGCTCGGTATAATCTGTTTTGGATTGCCTTGGAATGTTATTAATAGTCTCATTTTATAATACCACAGAATAATCTTGAACTATCCAATATAGATCTTCACATTAAAACAATGTATCCTCTAACTTCATTACTATTCTTTCTACCTCAACGTATTTTCTTGGGTTATCCAGCTTACCTTACGTTGGAGCAACTTTAAGTTCATCAAGTATTTGATTTGTAACTCGCGTTAGTTATCAAGCCAGGACCTCATCACGTAGTTAATATGCAGTTGAACATCCATTAATATGGACTTTTTATTTTCTTCCTTGGACACGCTAGTGTGTACACGCACGATGGATTTAGGAGTTCGTGAAGTTAGCCGTTTCGATGCGCAGTGTAGCTTTTTCATACTTAATTTCCTATTGCACAGCGAAACGGCTAACTTCACACGAATCCATCGTACGTACTGTAGTTTCCTCTAGCTAGTCCACGGATCACATATCACTACGTCCTTTTGGGGAACATGGTGGAATCGTTCCCCAAAGGCAGAGTAGGTGGTTCCTCTGCAACGGGCCGGCCCATCTGGCCCACTTGCCCGTGGTCTTTCGACCGACAGTTTGATGTCGGATAGTCCTAGATATGTCAAATTCGTTGAAAACTTTGCTTGCGAGTTTTATACATTCTGATGTTGAGTGGCGCAAATTCTGAATTGGTGTCTCTATTTCAGATTACACGAAGAAATAGAACACTTCTACATGTACATGTCGCCGACGGAGACGGAGCACCTGGTGCGGTCGACGGTGGTGAACCGGATCCGCGGCGCCATCATGGCGCTGTGGCCGCAAGCCCGCGTCGAGGTCTTCGGGTCCTTCCGCACCGGCCTCTACCTCCCTACTAGTGATATCGACCTGGTTGTTATAGGTATGTATGAGAGCGAGTGGTTAACTCTGAAATGAAATGATTTATGACTCTCTCTGGTGACGGAGTTTTTTAATCAATGCCTCCGTCGTGGTTTGTTTTAGGTACCTGTTATACAGATGTAGTTATCAGTAGGCTCATGTCACGACAATTTGTTTCTGATAAGGTATGAGAGAATCTTTGGTGACAGTCGTATGAGAGAAGCTTTGGTGACGTAGTGTTTCCAAAAATCAATATCGTTTGACTGCCCCCTGATTGTCTATCTTTGATAGCGACCAAAATCGGTTTCATTCAAACTCTCAAATATGACAGTTCAGTGATCACGCTCTGTCACTCATCTCAACGAGACCGAACATGAAAAAAGATACCTACGCAATCGTTTTGACAGTTTGAGACCAATTGAGGTTTGAGACAAGTTAGACAAGACAATCAGCCTGCTGGTGTGACCTCTTAAGCTTTGTACATACGTATTCTCATTGTTCTTGGACGTACCAAAACTTCAGAGAACTTGATGACGTTAAATAAAAACTGAACTGAAAACAAGTCATACACAGAAGTGTAATCTGTTCCATTATCTGTAAGTTAAGTAGCGGCAGAGCCCGTCCACAAATCTTGTAATCTTATCTAATCCGCGTCACGGGCGTCCCGAAGTAGTATCATATTCGATATTGAATTGGCTACCAGTATTGTATAGTGCCTTTGCCTAATCACCTACTCACACCTACTCAGAGTCTATGAAATGAGACTGTTGATTTGTGGAAGATACTTGATGATACATTTTCTTCAAAAATAGCTCCACTCTATTTTAAATCATTCAGCACTGTTTCTATGTTTTTATTTTTAAATTAGACAGCGCTGTCTCGCAAGTTTTTATGACATTTCATCGTCGCCTATGACGCGGAAGCTACGTATGATTATTGAAATAGATGCCCAACTATTCATACAAAAAATCTCATTGGAGCGGAAACTGTTTGTGTTGCTATTGCTAATTGGGCAAAATTAAATCTGATACATTTCCCACTAACTCGTCAAACAAAGCCCACGCAAATGATAAGATAGTATCGAAGGCCTGTGTCTGACTAATATTGGGTGGGAACGCTCGATTTCGGGTAAAAGTTATTCAACTCTCCGAGGTCAGCAACCTCACTTTCACTCGTGATAAATTAATTCCACGTCACTTTTCGCGCAATTTTATACTTTCCTTAGCAACAGAAAACATCTCGTAAGCGGATAAAATTCCTAAGATTTTTGTTGGTAAGAAGGCTTATTGAAATGATTCCCTGGTCTAAATACGTTTTCGCGTTATCTAAATACCGTAAACCGTTTATATCATTTTTCTTTCCGCGATATAATAAATCAAGAGTCATATATCATTATCGTTTGATTAAAATTTTCTAGGGTTCTAGGCTATCTAGGTAAACCATGTTGATACAGCTAAGATAATAAGATAAATGTTTTTGGAATAAAGTTTAATTGGGTTCTGCAGATACAAAGAATACATTCTACGCTATCTCAACCTCTGTATAACGCCTAGAGCCCTAGACCGTTCACTGATTTTATATTTTATGATTTATAAACAAACATGTTGCCTGAGCGTCAGCCTCGGCTCAAATATTCAAATATTCATTCACAGCATAGTTTCTCAACCTTATTTTGACCACCGCGCACTTTGGAGAAAAACCTTTTTCAAGAGCCCCCTCTTCCATCTTAATGCGCCATCTCAATGCCCCCTAATTTTCTCTGGGTCAGAAGACCACAGCAGTGGGGGCAGTAGAAACTGTCCCCCTGAAACTCTCAAATGCCCACAAGGGGCTGTTATTGCCCACGTTGAGAACCTATGATCTACAGGGAGACCTAAAAACTAAAATAGCCACTAATATCTTCACATAAAACTCATAATATTTAACAACGAAGTTCAATAGAGACGCCACACCGTCCACCTTTCAACGGATAAACTAAAGGCACCATTCAATCAGTCAGACCCTAAGTTACTATTTCCATTGTAACTTGACAGCAACACAAATACATTCTCCGGAGCTTTCAGCAAGGTCAGACAATACAATGCAAGTAAGGGAGAGTGATGACGGTTTGATAAAAGGGCAGAGAATAAGTGGATTCGATTGGAAAGAAGCAGATGTTGATTTAGTAACTTTGAAATTCTCAAGGTCGAGGGCGGCTCGGCCAGGCCCGATTTTGGGTCAACCATGATAGCTTTATTCATAGACTATCGGTCAGTAATCTTACTCACGGATTTATTTTATGCTTAGAACGAACTACCATTGCTAATACTTTGTTTTATAAAATTAATTCGTTTCAAATAGATCTGGCAAAAGGTACCGACGTCGAATAGAGGAAGTCCTATGTTCCATATTCATCATGTCATTACTTTGAAATTAAGCGGGGACTTGCCCGAACTGCCTGTCCGCGGTCGGCTGCTTTAATGGCACATTGGATAACGAACCTTAGCACAGATCTCATGGTTCACAATACCTTACTCATGCTTACACAACAACGATAACAAACTGCGGCCTACAATATTCAAAAGAGCTCAACTCTTCGCGATAAAAACACGACTTACCAACACTTTTCTATATTTTCAACTAATCACTTCGCACCCAGCAACGTGACGTCACTGCAACACATTACCTAACAAAATACCTAAAGATACTCATGTTATCTACTTTGACTGTTAGAATGTTTTAAATTGCTCATAATGATTAGAATTCCTCTGAAATTGAGCGATTCATCATTCTTCATTTCATTTAGGAGCACTAAATCTGTCTACAGTTTACAAGAGTCAGGTATGAAGATTGCTAGAGAGAATTTATTTAGCACTGAGTTCTGCGACGGACGAGGCCATCGGCAGTCGACCGAGGGTATAAATAGACTGCCGATCTGTTGTTTAGGTTCCATCATCAGAATTCAATCGTGTAGCCTGCACGATGTGATTCATGGTAGTCTTTCCTTTTAAAAGAGCACGAATCTTTGGTCTGCAAACATACATTTCCTTTAGAATGTAATTAAGGAAATTTACAAACAACCATACCTACCTACATTTCCTTTAGAATGTAATTATGGAAATTCCGCAAGAGCTTATATACTTCCTCCATAAACCTTATCATTTATCATTGAAGTAACTGCTGTAGTACATTAATCGCTAATCCGCCGCGAACAAGTATCATTTCATCCAATCCGCTTATCAATGCAAGTTTGTTGTATTAGTGTTACCCGGGCGCTGGCGATGCGAATAGCGCTGCCAATTTGGAGTGCAAAACCCGCACGTAAACAAATGGTTGCGCAATCGACATCACATCGTGATGAGAAAACAGTAGGGCATGTGCGTGGGGGAAAAAGTCTGGGAAAGACCACGCACGATCGCATGTTGCTTTGTCGCTTGTTACCCATTTCGGAATCGGTGGTAGACTATTTTGACCGATAGATTCAGCTCCGAGATGTGTTAACAGATTAGCCAGACTAGATTTATCTGCATTTGTCTGGCTTATAATGATGATTGCCTGAGCTGTTTTGAGGTATATGGGCTGATGATGGATCATCATTTGTTTCTCTGGTACTCCTTGACAGAGGTGCTCAAATTCCAGTTGTAACATGCGTACACAACTATATGTACCGTATACCGTTTCTCAGCGTTACTTTGCCAAATCTGTCAGTTCGGTGCCAAAGACCTCACAACCACTCAATGTCATTTACCTTACTTACGCATGTTCACTCGTGCCAAGATCGAAAGCATTATGTTGCGCTGCTGTTTCGACGTGTACGCGTGCACATTGTGTTGTGTGAGTCACAGCTGTGAAATTCCCGCGTATCATGACATGACATACTGTTTAGCTAATTTGCACACAGTCGCTTTATTAGAGGTTTTGGGATGATGTCAGCTTGAAGCTGATAAGATTAAAAAAAAAAATGAAACTTTTGTTGGTATAAAGTCATTTCTCATGTCTAATTTAGGGAAATGCATCTATTACTTACATGGAGACTTACATGCATAGGTTAGGTATTCAACTATTCCAATCAGAGCCAATCTAAATCCAATAATCTTTGACTAGAACCAATTGCTTACACTAGTCTACTAAAAGCGGTGTTGGCCGAGGGGATAGTACCTCTACTTTCGATCCGAAAGTCTTTGGTTCGAATCCTGGCCGTGCATTAATAGATTTTTCGTTTCGAAAAATTATATGCGCAAAACCTGCTCTAAACGGTGAAGGAACCCGCGGCATAGTCAGCCCCACACGTATTTACTATGTCTTTCCTGTGGATAAGGCCAGAGCTGAGAGGATGGTTTAGGTACTGGACAAAACCATCTCAAACAATGTTTCAGGCACTACAGTGTCCCGTTAATTGCAGGCAAATATTGCCTCCTGAAACTGTATAAATCATCTAATAAAGATGTAAAGGCCTAAGTTTATTGTATATACTCATTCAACACGATGAAAAGATATCAGATATTTTTTCCCCTCCGTCACCATAAATAGACACATTTACAGTGGCAGCTATTTGTCCTATTCCTAGCTTCCACAACCATAAATAGTTCAATCAAGATAGAAGCACTACGTTTCCTACGGAGGCTCCATTCATTGATCATGCGAGAGCGTGCGTGCGCGCACACAAACGTGAGATCTGCTCTGGATACGGATAATTGGATGTTTTGTCAGGAAGTCGTGTTTGTTTGATGTCAATATATTGTTAAAATACATTCTAAAAATATGTTGTTTGCAGAAAATTGTTTGCTGAGAATATTATGGCTATTTTCATGTAAACTAAGTGATAAAATGTAGAGTGTGCTTTAGACCACACGACTGAGGTAAAAACGCTAAAAAATGCTCTCGTCACGCATTAACCAGCTTACTCCCTAAGTCAAAAGTCAAAAGTCAAATTCATTTATTCAATAAGATCACAAGTGTATCACTTTGAAACGTCTTAAGAGCTAGGTGATTCTACTCCTGTTCCTTCGCGACCAAGACCGTCAAGCGTGCGTAAAGAAGTTTACTTCAAAAATTCTGTTGATGTTATTTGTTCATCAGGTCAATCTGATCAATCTGAAGCGCTCGTGGCGTAGCTTGCTTAGACGTTCTTGAGTAATCGTTTAAGCAGCGTTGGGTGCGGTCACTCTTAGGATGGGTGACCGCAAGTGGTATTACGAGCTGAGCGCTTCCGTGCTTCGGAGGGCACGTTAAATTGTCGGTCCCGGCTTTTAAGTCGTTAAGCCACGACGGAGGCCTTTAGGCGGCCTAAAAACTCCGTCACCAGAGTTGGCAACTTACTCATACGAACTTACTTATAGCATTTTAGTCCAGTCACCTTAGCATAAAAATGGGCTCAACCTCGGAATGACAGATAATAAGCTGAATTTTCGTATGTAGCTTCATTTAAGCGTCCTAAAAGTTGTCTCAAAAGTCTCATAAAATCTCGTGTCTGCGTCTTAAGTTATTCAAGGTTAAAAAAAAATAGTTTTTCGCAAATATCTCGGTTGCTATTGGTTCAATGATGTTAACATCTACTATAAAGTTGTAGAGCATACAATTTGCGACAAATTTTGGTGAAAATATTATTTCATGCGCTCAACCGTTTTCGCGATAGAGGAGGGTGAGTGCGCAGCGCTCAGCCATACGCGTAGGTACTGTAACGCAAAGTCGAACGTGAACTTTGAATTTTGATTAATTTGTTTTATTTATCAGTTCATTATCGACCAAGCGAACAAAGCGAGCTAAGATCTTACGATTTTGCTTCGTATGTTTGTATGTGTAATTTTTATGTTCTCGCATAACTATCGAACCGTTAATCCAATCTGCATGAAACTTGGTAGATAACTAGGTTGTGCTATGGAAATTTGATATATGACATATGAGCGTAATCGATGGAGGCGTTGTAAAGATATTGGGATCTAAAGGGGGTAAAAAAGATAAAAGTTACACAGATATATTGAGTGGGGTGTCATATGAAAGGACTTAATTTGTACATTCCGAAATAGTTTTTATTTTTGTTCTAGGAAGTATAGTTTTTGAAATACACATACTGAACGCTTTGCGCTCACGGTCCTGTATCGCAAAAACGGTTGAGCGCATGGAATTTTTTTTTTAATGAATTGGTCGCAAATTTTAAGCTCTACAACTTCATTATAGATGTTAACATCACTGGACCAATAGCAACCGAGATATTCGTAAAAAACTATTTTTTTTTACCTTTGACCTTGAATAACTTAAGACGCAGACACGAGATTTTATGAGACTTTTGAGACAACTTTTAGGACGCCTAGATGAAGGTATATACGAAAATTCAGCTTATTATCTCTCATTCCGAGGTTAATTCCTAATTTGACTGGGCTATTTGAGTAGTCTAGAGGAGTGTGCAATGGTAAGTAGCAATCGAAATACGATTCTTGATTAAAAATGAAAAGTCCTATCAAAATTTTCGATTCCGACGGGATTCGAACCCGCATTGATACAAGCGATCTCATCAAGCCGGAGCGCTTTAGCCAACTCGGTCAGGGAATCCACTTTGTCAGGTCGATTAAAGTTATTGATGCTATGTGTTCATCAAGATTCAAGATTAAAATATCTTTTATTCAGTAGGACCGTTATGAGCACTTTGAAACGTCTTAAGAGCTAGGTGATTCTACTCCTGTTCTTTCGCGACCAACACCGTGAAGAATCAGGGCAGCAAACACGGTATGGGGCCTAGCTTTCTTTTCGGTGATCCATCCGCTTAAAATCTAAATAGGCTGATCAAAAATCAAACTTTATTATTCATCATCAGGTCAGTGGGAGAAGCTGCCGCTGTGGACGCTGGAGCGCGAGCTGGTGGTGCAAGACATCGCTGAGAAGGAGAGCATCAAGGTTCTGGAGAAGGCCACCGTGCCCATCGTCAAGATGACCGACAAGTATTCCGACGTCAAGGCAAGTCCAGCGCTTGTCAAGTCAAACCACCAAGTTTAGGGGGAAGTGCATAGAAGGTTTTTCTCACTCTTTTCGAGCAACCCGACTGGGGAAGTACCTCCGCTACAGAATATCGCAGCGAAATAACATCATTCTTCTCGGTGTTGTGTTCCTGCGGTGAGTAAGGTTGCCAGAGCTCTGCGAGGAAGCGCTGCAGTGACAACTGGTGGTCCAGTCTTGTCCATTGTGCTGTCGGCGCAGTGATTCCTCTTTTAAAGGGTCAGCAGTGCGAGTGTGACTCCTCTGGTGTCGCAGGCGTCCATAGGCTACGGTAACGGTAACCGCTTACTATCAGGTGGGCCGTATGCTTGTCTGCCACCTTGGTAGCATAAAAGAAAAAAAAAAACCACCGCCAACTTATTTGTTTGTCCAGCTTCATTAATCCACTACCAAGTGCCAACTAAACTAGCCCTCGCGGCTTTGCCCTCGTAGTAATGGTATATGGTGATGATGATGATAAGCATATTACCTTTCTCAAGAGTTTAGCTATCAAATGCAGAAAGAATTTTTCAAATCGGACGGTAGTTCCTGAGATTAGCGCCTTCAAACAAACAAACTCTTCCGCTTTATTATAATCAGTAAAGATAGTAAAGATATAGATATAGATTTCTACTATCTTATGGTCTATTTGAATTGTAACGTTTCCAGGTGGATATATCGTTTAACATGAGCAGCGGGGTGAAGAGCGCCGAGCTTATCAAACATTTTAAGGTCAGCATTACGTAAAATGTTATTTAATAAACTATGTGTGTACAGCTGATAGTGCCGCTGTCACGTTTGAGAAGATATATAAAGACGTACATTTATTTATGTATTTATTTATTTATTACATATTATAACATAACATCATAACAGCATGTAGCCAAAGCGACGTTATATTAACACTATAAGTACCTACTTAATTAATTTAGTGGCCAATTATTGTAGATCTAAGTAGATAGATATAAATATCTATCTACTTAGATCTACACCTTCTAAAACTACCTGAGCTAACTCCATGAGCTTCGGCAGGTTAAAGTGGAAAATGTCAATATTACATGCTACATGGTTTCCGATATTTCACGGTTCAACCTACATCTTCAACTTCTGAATCACCTAGCTCTTATGACGTATCAAAGTGATACTCCAGTGAGGATCACTGAATAAATAAGATTAATTGGTGGACCTTTTCCTCACAGCGCCATCTAGCCCCAAACTAAGCAAAGCTATGGGAACCAGGTAACTGATAGAATAAGTACTTATATATTTTTTGTAAATACATACGTACTTAGAAATAGAAATATTTATTGGAATTAAGTTGTTACATTGGGTTTTAATGTAGGTCTTATATTACTTCATAACACCCAGACACAACAAACATCTATGTTCATCACACAAATGTTTGTCCTGGATGGGAATCGAACCTACGACCTGCAGCGCAGAAGGCAGAGCTACTACCAACTGAGCCAAAAGGCCAGTTAAAACTGAATTTGACTTTGATTTCCAGGAGAAGTATCCAGTTCTCTCTCGGCTGGTGATGGTTCTGAAGCAGTTCCTCCTTCAGCGCGACCTGAACGAGGTGTTCACGGGAGGAATCTCTTCCTACTCCCTCATCCTCATGTGCATCAACTTCCTGCAACTGCATCCGAGACCGGAGCGGCTGCGGCAACCACACAACCTGGGGGTGCTGCTGATAGAGTTCTTTGAGCTATATGGACGAAAGTTCAACTATGTGAAGACCGCGATCAGAGTGAAGAATGGAGGCAGCTATGTGTCTAAGGATGAGATCCAGAAGGTGATAATTTTTTTATTTTTTTTATAGAAAATAAATCTATGTTTAGCCACTAACTAGCCTGATGTTAAGCAACGGTGTGGCCGAGGATGGATCACATCATTCATCTTGTTTTTCATTGACGAATGTGGATTCCGTGGCCGAGTTGGTTAACCCCGCGTTTACACCAACGACAAAACATGTTGCAAACATCTTTATTAAACTCTCAAAGAGTGAGTGCGATAGATAGCTGTTTGCAACATGTTTTGTCGTTGGTGTAAACGCGGGGTAAGACACTCCGGCTTGAGGATCGCTTGTATCAATGTGGGTTCGAATCCCGTCGGAATCGAAAATTTTGACTTTTTTTCAATGAAATATTACCTAAAGGCTCAAACTCACGTTGGGCCAGCCTAAGCCCGCGCGAGCGAGGGCGAGTCGACGCAAGGCGAGCGCTACCGTCCACACGCTTGGCGAGTCTATGCAAACCAATGTATGTTTGCGCTCGTGTTCACTCGGCCAGCTAGGCGAGTGATGGCGAGGTGAGTGGTGCTGCCCACACGTTGACACTGGCGTTCACTCGGCGAGCCTGGGCCAGCGTGTGTTTCAGCCTTAAGTGTGGTTTAACAGTACAAATTAATGTTAAATATTGCTTTCTAGGAGATGAACGAAGGGCACCGGCCATCGTTGCTGTGTATAGAGGACCCTCTTACAGCCGGCAACGACATCGGCCGCTCCAGCTATGGAGCTATTCAAGTTAAACAGGTAAAGCAGTAAAAACCATACAGAATAGTTTTGAGAGCTAACAAACTAAATATGTATGACTTGCAGCGCTCTCGCGGCGTTGCCTCTTTAGTGATGGTATATGGTGATGATGATGATGATAATGAAAACGCGCTAATGTCGGGAACTATCAGTCGGATTTGAAACATTCTTTTTGCATTTGATAGCTAACCTCTTGAGGAAGGCTATAGGCTACTTTTCATGATCATCATCATTATATACCACCACTAAGGAGGCAACGTCGCGAGGGCGTTACTAGTCAAGTACACTTTTCACAATGGATCTAGGCATTCGTGAAGTTAGCCGTTTCGATGGTTTTTTCATACAAAATTTTCTACTGCGCAGCGAAACGGCTAACTCCACGAATAATGCCTAGATCCATTGTGATAAGTGTAATAAGCTTAACCAGTGATATTAACGAGTGTGAATGGAACAGCTGGAAGGAGAAGACCTCGGCAAACATACTTGGATCAGATTGGTGATGTTTTGGAGAAAGGCCAGGTCAAAAGTACCCTAAACCGGCGAGCTTGTATGAAAAATGTGATGAGAGTGAATGAGGCGAAAGAGGTGTGTCAGGATCGTAGCAAGTGGAAATCCGTGGTCTCTGCCTACCCTTGTTTCCCACAGTGGTAGGCAGAGACCACGGATGCGTGGCGTGATTTTATGTATGTAAGTATGTATGTTTATTTCCAGGCGTTCGACTACGGCTACATAATCCTGCAGCAAGCGATCTGCACGTCCAGCTTAGCGGGCGTGCTGCCACTGGCGACAGTACTGGGCCGAGTGGTCCGCGTCACCGACCACGTGCTACAGTACAGACGATGGGTCCGCGATACATTCGAGCCTTACTTCTTCCCTCACCGCGCCCCGCAAGCAACCAGCCCAGAGCCATCAGACAGCGACCAGGTACCGAGAGATATACAGTACAAACTTTGGGGAACATGGTGGAACCGTTCCCCAAAGGCAGAGTAGGTATTTCCTCTGCAACGGGCCGACCCATCTGGCCCACTTGCCCGTGGTCTTTCGACCGACAGTTGTCGGTTGGTCGGATATATGTCTATCTCCGCTGAAAACTTCGCTTGCGAGATCTAGACATGGTGTTGTGTAGCGCCATCTTCGCTGAAGCTCGAGGTGCATAGCATGTTTATGTAGTTCATCTAGCGACAGATAAATGTCGCTACAGTACAGACGATGGGTCCGCGATACATTCGAGCCTTACTTCTTCCCTCACCGTGCCCCACAAGCAACCAGCCCAGAGCCATCCGACAGCGACCAGGTACCGAGAGATATACAGTACAAACTTTGGGGAACATGGCGGAACCGTTCCCCAAAGGCAGAGTAGATGGTTCTTCTCAACGGGCCCACTTGCCCATGGTCTTTCGACCGACATTTGTCTGTCGATGCCTATTCCTCGTGACCAAATCTGTCGTAACTGAGACGACGCTTCTAACTTATATATCTTTTTACTAGCAGCGCCCTCGCGGCGTTGCCACCGCAGTGATGGAATATGGTGATGATGATGATGATGAAAAGTAGCCTACAACCTACCTCAAGAGTTTAGCTATCAAATGCAGAAAGAATTTTCAAATCGGACTGGTAGTTCCTGAGATTAGCGCGTTTAAACAAAAAACTCTTCCGCTTTATATAGTTAGTATAGTATAAATATAGATTAGTATAGATTAAAAGCTTGGGAAAGTAAAACTTCTATTTTAGATTTGTTCAGAATTTATTAATCTAATCAGTGTCCTTCATCGATCGTCATGGTCATAGTATCGGTCTCGTATTCAAGATCCAGTGCTCGCGTCCGTAACATCTGTTTGTAGAAGAAGGCGGACTTGCGCGGAGTGCGCGTGCGCGCAGGGTCCTCGTAATCTACCTCGTACAGGCCGAAACGCTCGCTGGAACAAATACATTGGTTAGGAATCTAGATAGTTTCTCAACCTTATTTTACTCATCGCCCACTTTGAGAAGATATTTTTTTCAAGAGCTTCCTTCCCCATATCTTAATGCGTCATCACAATGCCCCCTAATTTTCCCTGGGTCTTCTACTGCCCCCCTGAATGTCTCAAACTCCCACAAGGAGGCGTTATCGCCCACGTTGAGAACCTATAATCTAGACTGATTGACTGATTGTCCTGGAAACCCTGGCTAAGTTAAGTCCTGATTGATTTTTCTCTTGTGTTATTGGTTTCCATTTCTCATTTGAAGCGCTCGTGGCTTAGCTTGCTTAGACATTCTTGATAGATTGTTGAAGTTAAGCAACGTTTTACTCAGCACAATTGGAAGGATGACCGCAGTGGTTACGAGCTGAGCGCTTCCGTGCTTCAGAGGGCACGTTAAATTGTCGGTCTCGGTTTTTAAGTCGTTAAGCCATGACGGAGGCCTTGGCAGCCTAAAAACTCCGTCACCCCAGTTACGCACTAGCTCATACGAACTTACTTAATTTATTTGTCATTGGTATGTCTCAAAGTCAAAAATCAATAGGGATTTGTTCAGTAGTACTGCTGGGATAGGATTAAAAGCTATCATCTACGAAACCGAGTTGAACCAGGGCAACAAACACGGTTTTGAGCCTAGCTCTGTTGAGCTACTGATTAGTATCCTCCTGATGTTAAGGTGTAAGTCCAGTTTTATTAGTGACAAACTGTCGATCGACAGCAAATTTTTCATCATGGCTTTTCGTCTGTCCTTGTTCCAACCACAAACTCGCTCAGTCAAAGACAACAATTTTGGTATAGTCTTTTTTAAACTTTCGCGATCACTATTCATATTGAAAAGTTTTATGGACACGGGATTTTATCGCGTAATTTACCTTATTTATCCCGACGTTTCGGCTATGTTACAATAGCCGTGGTCGCGGGCAGACTGGAGTATCTTTTCAAGGTCCATTGTGAAGCGGCGGTAGTATCCAAAACTACCCTCAAAATTACGCGATAAAATCCCGTGTCCATAAAACTTTTCAATATGAACAATTTTGGTACTTACACGTATCCCTGCATCCATTCGAAGTTGTCCATCATACTCCAAGCGGTGTACGCTCTGATATCCGAGCCCTCATCGATGGCATCCAGCAAGGCCGACAAGTAACCCTTGTAGTTCTGCAGACGGTCGTCGTCGATCAAACCTCCGTAGGACGGATATCCATTTTCCGTGATGAAGATTGGAGGGTTGTCGTAGTCCTCTCGAATACGGGTCAGCAAGTTGTAGAAACCCCATGGAACTGACTGGAAAACAAGTAGCTAAATTAAAAAAACCGACTTCAATGTTATAAGCTGAGCAGTTTTCTGCACTCTCGAGGTGCATTTCTGTTCATAACTCCGAAGATCCTTGACAAATCCTCATCAAATTTTTGTGGCACCAATCGGAAAGTATACCCTTTCAAACAAAAAATGAATTCCAAATCGGTCCAGACGTCTTCGAGTAATCGGTGAAAATAAATTTAAAAAAAAGATTCCGACGAATTGAGAACCTCCTCCTTTTTTTGAAGTCGGTTAAAAAAAGTTCATTAGCATTACCTTATTAGAACAACTGTTTTTTTCATATAGGCTTTTGATTCTCAGAGGTATAGGTTCTCTTCCATTGATAGATGTTCAGTACCTTGGTAAATTCAGACTCTCCAATCTGCCACTCGCTTTTCTGGTACATGAGAACCTCGAAGTCGTCGTAGAAAGATGGTGATTCATAGGCCCCGGCAACAGACTCGTTCCTGTACACCAGATTTGTGCTGTAGTGGTTCAGTCCAAAGATGTCTGAAGTTCCTCTGATGTATTCGATCTCTGAAATTCACGAACACGCCATTTTTACAGGGCCTTTAAGTGGTTTGGTATCTTATCTCGACAGTGACGTGTGTTAGATAGTGTTCAAGCCTCATTACGTGTATGTAAATTCAAAGTCTAATACACTGACCTTCCTGCGAGAACTCCTGTAGTCTTGTCCTCGGGAATCCTTGCGCCGCGCTCTTGGCTGCCACTCGCTCCTTGACTACTGCTGGGTAGTCACCGGTTTTGGAGAAAATAGGATCAGTGTACAAACCCCACTGAAACAAACATCCAAGTACACTTAAAAGATTGTTCTGCATATTACTAAAACTTCAGTCTTTCCATTTGGGATACTCACCAGGAATTTATTAGCGTCATAAGCTGCCACTATATCTTCCTCGCTATCGCTGGCCGGCTCGTACCACTGTGCGCTAAACGCTATAAAAATAAGCCCGTCATCTCGTCTGAACTCTTCATCGTAGATATGGTAGGCTTTCGCATGAGCGAGAAGCAAGTTCTTTGTACACATGTAGTCTGCTACACCTTTGATGTTCAGACCGGGAGCTTTGACATTGTCCCCGTAGCCTTGGTAGCACACTTGGTAAGGTTCATTGATGGTTGTGAAGTATTTGACCCTGTCCCCGAACAGCGTGTATACAACCCTCGCGTAGTCGGCGAACCAGTCGATTATAGCTGGGTTCGACCAGCCTCCCATTTCTTGAAGTCTCTGCGGTAGATCCCAGTGGTACAAAGTGACCATGGGTTCTATGTTGTACTTGAGCATTCCGTCGATCAATCTGTTGTAGTAATCTACTCCGGGCTGGTTGATTTTGTCCGGGAAACTGGTGGGCAGGATCCTGGACCAAGATAAAGAGAATCTGTAGAAGTCCAGTCCGAGTTCCCTCATCATTTGCACGTCGCGCTCGGCTTGGTGGTAGGAGTCGTCGGCGACGTCGCCGTTTAAACAGTCCTTTGTGAAACACGGGTTTGTGTGGGTTAGGTGGTCCCAGATGTTTGGGGCTTTGCCTGGAATATAAAGAAGCTATATTGTAGCTTTTACCCATGGGTACAACAACAACATTTTAGGCTGTCCGCTGTGGCCATCAGGCCTACAATACAATTTAACAGGGGTTCCATTTACCGTCTTCATCCCACGCTCCCTCAACTTGGTAGGCAGCTGTGGCGCTCCCGAATAGGAAACCCTCAGGGAACTTCCTGGGTTCACTGCGGTCCGCAGACTTGCAGTCGCATAGCGCGAAAGCCAAGAACACCAGCCTGAAATGTGAATACTGAATTCGGAACATTTGACCAACAGAAGTTGAACTACGATAATTATTGGCGCTATATATCTTTTCGGTTTTAGGAGTAGGGCAGATGTTTAAGAAAATCTCATCATCGAATCGAATATGCATGGATGATTCCATATTTGTTGATGATTTTGAAAGTTATTTTCATTTTTGGTATCTTGTTTTCTAATATTTTCACTTGTTACTCGATTACGAAAAGAAGCTATGTTATATAAATGTTTAATACAAAAATAACTACTTACAATACTCCGCGGTACATTGTATTGCCGCGATCTAGAGATGCTTTCTCAGTTGAGTTCCCTTTATACGCCCCCTATCTCCGCCGTGCATTCTATCGGATTATCAGTACAAGTCAAGTAATGACATAACAAAGATAACGATGACATATCTCTAGTGGAGGTTACATAAAATTGTAGCTTATATGTTCATCTTCGAATGGCGTTCGGACTTCACCCACTGTCATTTTCCCCTCTTCAGATAAGAGAATAAGTTCAGCTATCTAGCAAAGTTTCTATTTTTTTTACCAAAACAGTTATGATACTGATAAACAATGTTGCAGTTTCAAGATCGATTTCCTTTATTTAGGGCCATAGTAGACATGCTGCTTTTAGCATCGGCGATCGGATTTCGCGATTGCATCGCGTTTTGGCGACTCTGTTCGTTAGATCGCAGTATCAAAATCACGCGTTTTCGATGCCGCATCAACTTCCTGCGTTCGGACGCGGTATCGGAATCGCGCGTTTTAGCGACTGCTCCGCGTTTTGCGTGTGCGGTGTGAAATGTTGGTCGCTGCATTTTGCTCCTAAAATGTGACTAAATCGCCGATCGCCGATGCTAAAAGTAGCATGTCTGCTTATATAACGATTGGTTCTTATGCTGGGGCCACACTAGCGGGTAACGTCAATGCCCATTAGCGCGATAATTAATGGCATTTCTCGTTAGTGTGGCCCCAGCATTAAACGATAGTGTTATCAACTGATGGCTGAATTATCTACCATCAGCTGTCAAAGTCAAGTGTTTGCTTGCCCCCTACACTACTTACAATATTGTGTGCAAAAATAACAAAACAGAAGGCTGGCATTTAACATAAATATGCATTCAAGAATTAAGTAGTCACGTAATAGACGACGCTTAACTCATGCCAGCACTATAACGGAAGTGATAAATTACATTGTAGTGTTTTGTGTTTTTATTCACTACAACAAACATAGTTAAACTAAACTTTGTGGAATGCAAAAATCAATCTTATGTGCCTTAACAGATTGGTCATTTGCTGCTATCGCCTTCAAACCTATCTTAACCTCACGAGTTGAGGTTGATGAAGTATCAATCTATTTTGACTAGTAAAAAGACCAAAAATGAAAATTGTTCACAGTTTTCATCATTTTATTACAACTGTTGGTCAAAAGTCATTATCAATGTCCTTGGTCGATGGTCATGGTCATGGTATTTGGCTCGTATTCAAGGTCCAGTGCGCGCGTGCGCAGTAACTCCTTGTAGAAGAAGGCAGACTTGCGCGGAATACGCGATAGTGCCGGTGATGAGTACTCCACCTCGTATAAGCCAAATCGCTCGCTGGAACAAATTATTCGAAAATTATCCATAATGCGGTGTCAGGACCCGTAATCTGTGGTATCTTACTACAGGAAAAAGGCTTGATAAGTGACTAAATACTCGTCCGTCAAGCCTACTCTATCTCAACATTGTCCCAGACACTACAGTGTCCTGTTCAGTGCAGGCAAAGATTGCCTCCTGACACTGTATGAATCATCTACTAAAGATGTAAAGGCCTAAGTTTTTACTCGTCCGCACTAACTTTTTGTAGCGTATCTTGGTTTTGGCACAAGTTGCACATAAACTTTCTGAAGGAATGATGAATTTTAGATACATTTATGCCCGCTACAAGAAAGTTATCCCGTCGTGAAACATTTATTGCTTCTTCGTTGGTCTGAAACTGACAAAACGATCGCGTAGGATAGCTTGACGCGTTCGGTCTCGTTGAGATGAGTGACACAGCTACTTGCGTGGTCACAGAACTGTCAAAGAGAGTTGAGGCGGTGGACACACAGAAAAGACGTAAGACGCAGACGGGGCGCGGACATTTGTCTCTTCCGCGTCCCTTTCATACAAAATGTATAGAAGCGTCACGAAGCAAAACATACAGAAGAGACGGGGCGGGGGCGCAACACTGTTCGCTGGTGTCCTGTCCGCGACGCGTCCTCGTCTTACGTCTCTTCTGTCTGGCCTGCACCTGAGACCGATTTTGCTATCAAATATAGACAAAGGGCAGAGGTCTTACAGATTACACAATTTTTGACTTACGTGTACCCCAGCTGCCATTCAAAGTTGTCCATCATGCTCCAAGCGGTATACGCCTGGACATCACAACCCTCGTCCATAGCATCCAACATGGCCGACAAGTATCCCTTATAGTATTGCAATCGGTCATCGTCCTCCAAGCCGCCGTGCGTCGCGAAACCGTTCTCCGTGACGAACACGGAAGGGTTGTCGTACTCGTCACGGATACGCAACAACAGCTTGTAGAATCCCCATGGCACTGACTGAGAAATATCGTAAAACACATGACCAATGTAACATACACATTGTCCCCCTTATGAAAGATGTTTAAAGTTGAACACTGGTTAAACGTCCTGTCTCTTTTTGTCACTATCCTCAAACAAAGACAGGACGTTGTTTAACCAGTGTTCAACTTTAAACATCTTTCATAAGTAAGACCCTGTGTCATTCATTATTTTACGAGCTGAAGCGCTCGTGGCGTAGCTTGCTGAGACCTAGATTGATCGTTGAAGTTATGCAACGCTGTGCGCGGTCATTTGGATGGGTGGCAAGTGGTATTACGAACTGAGCCCTTCCGTACTTCGGAAGGCACGTTAAATTGTCGGTCCTGGCTTTTAAGTTGTTAAGCCATGACGGAGGCCTTTAGGCAGCCTAAAAACTCCGTCACCAGAGTTGGTCACTAGCTAATACGAACTTACTTACTTATTCACGAGTTCCAAGGTTATTGAGTTTCTTTCTGTAACTTAAAAATCACACCCAAAAACGTATTTTTGTGCAAAAGTTTCGTAGACACTTCTTTACGTAGTTACTTTTTGTAACTTTATTATTTCTTCGTTTCTAAATGTTGTTTTCTGCACTATGGAGGCAATTAAACTGCAATCATCTACAAGCAAGGTACCTTGGTAAAATCTGACTCGCCAATCTTCCACTCGCTTTTCTGATACGTGCGCACTCCCAAATCGTCGGGGACTGATGGAGACTCGTAGAAGCCGATAGCGGACTCGTTTCTGTATACCAGAAGAGTGCTGTAGTGGTTCAGCCCGAACGCATCTGATGTTCCCCGGATGTATTCAATTTCTGGAAAGTACAACCATTTCTCCGTTGAATACTGACGAGCGTTAAAGGATGACTCACGCTAGACCGTGTCGGGTGCAAGTCGAGCGTCGGCCGTAGCAGGGTCAACTAATATTACCATAGATTTTGTATGGACACAAAGCCAACTCGGCGACCGACGGCCAAAGCTCGGCTCGGACCCGACACGGTCTAGCGTGAATCATCCTTAAAGTGAATGTTTTACACATAAAATTAGGGATTGAAATGTAATTTGGACTTAAATGTCTTGATAAATACCTTCTTGCGAGAACTCCTGTAGTCTGGTCCTCGGGAATCCTTGTGCCGCGCTCTTGGCTGCCACTCGCTCTTTAACTACCGCTGGGTAGTCGCCGGTTTTGGAGAAAATCGGAGCAGAGTATAAGCCCCACTAGAAAAAATATAAATTTTAATGTGCCCGAAATATTAATATCTATTCTTATTGAACTGTGTACTCACTCCAAATTGATTAGCGTCATTGGCTGCTATCACGTCCTCTTCAGAATTGCTATCCGGTTCATACCATTGAGCACTGATGGATATGAATATCAGTCCTCCATCACGCCTGAACTCCTCATCATACATATGGTAGGCTTTCGCATGAGCCAGGAGCAAGTTCTTCGTACACATGTACTCTGATACACCGTTGACGATCAGATCTGGGTTTTTGACAACGTCTCCGTTCCCCAAAAAGCAAATCTGGTATGGCTCGTTCATAGTTATGAAGTATTTGACCCTGTCTCCGAACAACGTGAAGACAACCCTTACGTAGTCTGCATACCAGTCGACGATAGCTGGGTTTGACCATCCCCCCATTTTCTGAAGCGTTTGGGGCAAATCCCAATGGAACAAAGTGACCATAGGTTCTATGTTGTACTTGAGCATTTCATCGATCAACTTGTTGTAGTAATCTACTCCGGGCTGGTTGATTTTGTCCGGGAAACTGGTGGGTAGGATCCTCGTCCAAGATATTGAGAATCTGTAGTAGTCCAGTCCGAGTTCCCTCATCATTTCCACGTCGCGCTGCACTTGGTGGTAGGAGTCGTCGGCGATGTCGCCGTTGGAACAGTCCTTTATAATGCTTGGGTTTTCGTGGATCATGTGGTCCCATATGTTTGGGGTTTTGCCTGTAAATTGTAGCTCTATGAGTATAGTGATCTTCTAAATGAAAAAAGTAAGGTTTCAAGAAAGTACTGACCATCTTCGTCCCATGCTCCCTCAACTTGGTAGGAGGCTGTGGCGGTCCCGAACAGGAAACCTTCAGGGAAACTCCTTCCCTCACTGCAATAGTCAGACTTACAGTCGCGTAGAAACAACGCCAAAAACAAGAACCTGTAAACGATTGATACTATTCGATTTCACTGTAATTTTAAAAATTCTATTTTCACTATCTGTCTTACAAAAATATTTCGGAAAAGAAATGTTCATTGAGTTTATTTGGGTTATCTTCAATACTGTTTTTTTTTCTATTTTTACAAATTAATTAAAATACTAACAAGAAACCGCTATACATGATAATGCCGCACTGAAGCTGCTGAAGAGTACTCGGGTCTCTTTATAATGCCCCTGGCATTATAGTTGCTGTTGAAACTTAGATAACGATGAGACGTTTTTCTTCGTATACAAATTAAAGTGTATATTGCGCTTCCCTTTTAAACCAAATGCCTTTTAAAGTATCACTGATTCCAATTAATGCAATAAACAAATGAATACTCCTCTGACCTTGCGACCAAATAACAAACAAGGCTACGTCTAAAGGCCCTGATCGACGAGCGAGTAAAACCGCGGTCTTATGTCTCGTCGGAAAAGCTCGCCGGTGTATCATTGCAATACCGCGGTTTTGTGAGTTGAGCCTGGCTCGCGGCTCGTCATGTTTGCTTCATTATTTACGATCAGATTCAAAATTCAAAACCTCAATTCGACTACGATACGACTGTTTTACTCGCAAGTCGATCAGCACCAACGAGCCACGACTAAAACCGACGTGCTTTGAAACCGCGGTATAGGCTCGATCACCCACTTAACATTTAAATGACCGTTTCACGAGGTTATTGATTGGTACCTACTCATAATTCAAAAGTCCCACGTTTGAGATTGTGAATTGTAAATAAAAAACTTGCAAGGTGTTCTTGGGGAAGAGTTTCTTTAGAATAATGTTCAGTCTCTATATTTATTTGGAAACTCAATGTAATTAAATTTAGGAGCTGTGAGGAAGATTACTATGCTATCAAGAAATATTTGCATTTGTTAATTTTCGTATAATCGTTTTAGATACAAACAGTAGCAAAGTTTTCACTCTTTCAAAATTTTATTGATGAAAAGGCATTTGAAATGCAGATGTCCTATTCCCTATATCTATTATATTTGAAATTTCAGCCAAATCTGTTCAGTAGTTGTCGAGTTATAGAGGAACAAACATACATCCAACCATCCATCCAAACTAACAATGGACGATATTTCATCATCTCAGCCTGGTTGCACCCACTGCTGGGTATAGGCCTCCTCTTTATTTCGCCAATCAGTCCGGTCCTGTGCAATCTTGATCCAAGCTTTTCCTGCCACATTTACTATGTCATATATTTACTGAAAAAAAAAAATACCTACAGCAGTTATTTTGTTTGCAGGAGTGGTCGGACGGGGGTCAAAGGGGCGGGGCGGCGCGCGCGTCTCCGCCGCCGCTTTCAGCGCTGCAGTGCTCGTCTCCCACGCCGAGACGCGTCTCAGCGCATCAGAGCCTCATCATACACCACATCACAAGCAATAGCGACTTCAATAATATACCTTCAGGTAATTGCACATAAACTTAGGCCTTTACATCTTTACTAGATGATTTATACAGTGTCAGGAGGCAATCTTTGCCTACACTTTCCGGGACACCGTAGTGCCTGGGACATTGTTGAGATGGAGTAGGCTCGCCCAGCACCTACACCATCCTCTCAGCTTAACCGGCCATATCCACAGGAAAGACATGGTCAATACGTGTAGGGCTGGCTAAGCCGCGGGTTTCCTCACGATGTTTTCCTTCACCATAGAGCACATAGACGTTCAGTAACGCTCCGATGGCTCGGCCATTTACTGCGAATAGGTGAAGATCGCAGCGTTAAGAGGGCATACCTGGGACGACCGAACGGCCGTCGACCGATTGGTCGTCCCAAGTATCGCTGGAGCGACAGAATAGAAGCTGACCTGCGCGACCTCGGAGCCGACAACTGGCTGGAGGCAGCAATGGACAGAAGGAAGTGGCGAATTCTAGTTTCGAAGGCCAAGACTCATTTTGGGTCCGTGAGCCAATGGAGTAAGTAAGGTAACGCACATACAAGACTTTGAACCATTGCAGGGTTCGAGTGTGTAAAAAAACAAAACAGTATCTTCCAGGCAGTATTTCAGAAGATGCCTACTAAGATCTGAGATGGATTATTTGCATTAATTTAATAGCCGAAAGGGACAAACAGTGAAGTAAATCCATAGTTTCCTGGTACTTATTTCAGAACATAGATTTTCGTCCAAAGAAAAAGGCAGCACGCGGTAAAGGTCAAAAAATATTATGCTGTCTCTTTTTTTTTACGAGAATTTTGTTTATTGTTTTGTGTGATTAAGAAGGAATGTTTCCAGCTATACTAAATCTATGCCTTCTACATTCCAGGTGTAATACAAAGGTACAACGGCGGCGGCAACCAAACCAACGAGCGAGTGACGGACCGCGGGAACGGGGAGCGCGGCGCGGAGAGGGGCGAGCGGGGGGGCGGCGCGGGGGGCGTGGCCGGGGGCGGGGGCGGGGGAGGGGGGGAGCGCGGGGAGGGGGGGAAACGCAACCCGCGCTCGTTCGCCGGCAAACAGCGCCGCTACGCCGCCTCGCCGCCGAGGCACCGCGCCGACACACGACACAAGAAACGCAGGCACAACTTCGCGCCGCACCCGCAGCGATGACGTCACACCGAAACAGACCACTAGCCAACAAGCACGAGTACTGACACCACACACACACGGAGAATGGTTTAGCAAACATAGATCGAACCTATGACGTCATACAACAATCAATACGTCGCTCAGCAGAGATTATGATGGTCGATGACGTCACGGACTCATCATTACATTACCCACCCTTCAGAATACATTGACTGGTTATAGATCGAACATATGACGTCACATACAACAATCACTACGTCGCTTATCAGAGATGATAAGCCACCATTACATTGACATGAACCTATGACGTCATGGGCAACAATCATATCGTCATTTAACCAGAGCGAAATTATGGTTAAGTAAACCTATGTGACGTCACCGCTATATCACTCAGCTAGACGGTAGAATTCAGAAGTTATAACCATTACGGGAGCCAGTGGTGTGAAAATGGAACGTCACCAACTCACCTCGGTCACTCGGGTAGAATTTACCGAT
Organism: Camptogramma bilineatum; assembly: GCA_958496255.1. NCBI lineage: Eukaryota > Metazoa > Arthropoda > Insecta > Lepidoptera > Geometridae > Camptogramma > Camptogramma bilineatum. The sequence goes on from OY292474.1 coordinate 186,453, forward strand.
CAAGAGCCAATGGTACAAACTTATGACGTCACCTATCACCACTACGTCATTACGCCAGAGAATGAATTCAAGAGCCTTATGGCGCTAGTGGCATTATGATAAATCTTAAACGAATAGAAGTCAGTGATGCCACATTCACTGCCAAATAAAACCATTCAAAAATCACGAATAAAGCGATATGTCAGTAAATCAATCAGAAGAGTTAATGATTGGTAACATCATGGCCAATGTTGTACAAAAGGGTCTACCATTCTGCTTCGTGTTGTAACCTTGACAACAGTTGATTACAACATATCAGATGATTATGAAAATAAAATGAATTTGATGCCTGAACAAGGTCTAACAATGAAGAATTCGACATCCTTTCTGAGTACAGATTCGATGCAAGCCTTTTTTGTTGAGCCACTGGTTCCTTCTTGGTCACTAAGCCGTTAAACTCTTGTGATTCTATGACCAGTGTGGTGATATCTACCAAATTGTGCTGTTAGTGGTTGTCTCCATTGTGTTCTTTGTGCTGTGCCGGGCTATTGTAAACCTTAGCCACGTGAACTTAGAAGTCATTATGGCGGTTTACCAGTGAGTGTTGGCTTAGGAACTATTTAGTGAACAACGCTTTGGTAATAGTTAATAGTGTGGTTTACTGTCTGTTTATTACTAATATTACTTACCAATGAATTATGAATTTTAAAAGAAAATATACATGGTAGAAATAATTGCAACATCTAAGTTGTAACATTTGGGCTTATGTCAAAATTAAATGTAAGGGAGTGGGCACACTACGTTTTCTACAGCGCGTTTTTAAGCGTTTCGTATCGTGCTTGTATCGAAACAAACGCGCTGCAAAAAACGCAGTGTGCTCACTCCCTAATGTTTTATTGTCTACTAACCTTTAAGTCATCTTTATGTTTGAAGATCTGCAAGGAGGCATGGGCGATCAATATTTTCTGTAAAAACAATAATTTATTTTAAAGTAACTTTAGTAACAAACAGATGGACAGACCTAGTAATAACGTGTGATATAGTGCTACATAAGTGTTGTGGATTAACTATTACATAAAAATACTGCTTATCATTTGAAGCTGTCTAGTATTGAATAAGAAATTCAACTTTAACTTTGACATGTCAGTAGGTTTCAAGCAAGGATTTTATATACTAACGTAACTGGATGGTTCACTCGACCTTAATGTTAAAGGGATTATGAACCTTATCACGACTAAACAACGTTCTATTATAATTTAATCTGGGTTCTAGAGATTGTCGGTCTCGTTGAGAGGACTTCGTGGTAGCTTTGTCCCTTTCACACTCGTTGTTGGATTAGTAGTGTGCCCATGTCATTTAATATTCAAGATATTCACTAAGGATTAGGAATATTTAGTTCATAAATTATGGTCGTCCTTTAGAAAGAGACACACCGCCCAAGTTTTATCTCAAGTTGACCGCGTTTTCTGTATCAGTGAACCTTCCAGTTACGTTTAGTATACAAATTCCTTGGTTTCAAGTTAGACAGCGTCTTGTGGTAAGGAGAATAATGTGTGTGCAATGTTCCATTATTATAGGCAAATGTATATTTTGTGATGCCTTAGTGACTTATGAACTAATAATTATAGTTAGGTACTCGTAGATAGACGGATTGCTTCGACAATATACTTTTGTTTCATATTATGACCAGTAAAGGAGGGTGTTTACTAAAGCAAAGGGGAATAAAGCTGTGCGTACACTGCGCCGGTATCGGAGCGTATGAAGGGTCAGTATTTAATTTACTTAATGCCGATATGGTGCGTCTACTGGTTTCGGATTGCATCGGCATTAGCAATACCCAACACGTTAGAACTCAAAGATGTATGTTAGTCTGTAAGGTAATTACCAATATGGGCTAATGGCATATCGTTTATTCTTTTCTGTGTGGCCTGAAAGAGTTTATTATAAAGCGATATCGGGATCCGAATGGCGTGGTCACTGCGGATGACGTCATCGGCAGAAATACAAATCAAATCAAATTATTTCACTTTCAAAACTTTCGTGAGTTGTACTAGACATTATTTAACACACGGGAATTACTCACGTAAAATTATCATTGAAACATTGTCGGTATCTAAATCGACGATAATTTTACGTGAGTAATTCCCGTGTGTTAAATAATGTCAAATCAAATTTATTGCGTATTCATCATAATCAGCGCTTTGCGCATGCAATAGTCTTTACATTAAATATTACATTAACTAAACTAAGTAGTACATTAATTTGATAAGTGATACCGAATCAGAGATACCGGTCACTGGCGCAGAAATGCTGCCACAGTGCATGTAATACAGTAAACCATTACAAAGCAACAAATCCTAACGCTCCGTTCGCTCCGATTCCGAGGCAGTGCACGCACAGCTTAAAACTGACCAATTCTTTATCAAATATGTTCAAAAATGTCAAAATTAAAAATATCTTTTGCTTTGAAAGAAAACCACTTTAAACTGCATAACCTCGGGGACTCGCATGAGATTTGACAAATAAAATGAAAAAATCAAAAAAGAATGTGTGAAAGTTGGTTGAGGTCTGTTTCCACCAACAACTTCTAGCCTCAGGCCAAAGAATAAATAATAGTACTTCTCACTTCGCGAAAAAAAAAATATAAATAGCGACTCTTGCTGCGACGCAATAAAGTGCAATTCAGCTCGCATACGCGCTTTGATATTCACCTAAACATTGCCTCCTTCTAAGGCATTACTCTGTCGCTGTCTAACGCGGAAGGGCTGTCGACTTGTCGCTTATTAAAAAAATAATCATTTCGATTCCTTGTTCTTCCTTAAATTTTACACTCGTAAAACACAATAGTATCTTTTATACGGATTATAAGATCGTTTAGTAGTCATAAAATTCAAATTCGAATATCATTCATTCAGTAGGACCGCTACGACCACTTTGAAATATACATACACAACAAATAGTTCGTTGTACCTAAACTGCGGAGTGAGACCCACGTGCCACGGGTTAGTAGTTGTTGGTGGAAACGAGGGATCGAAGACCGTGCTGAAAGTCGTGTATACCATACTTATTTGTATTTAGACTGAAGCTTTTTATTCTTCCACTATTTCTATACAATAAGACACAGGCCGACTCAAATAGAACAGATTTTAAAACAGTTTCAATTTGATCTTAGATATAAAATTCATAGAAGATTTCGCATAAGCATAAATAAAAAAAACATTTTTTTTGTCAAAGTAATACATATCGATATTAAACTATTAGTATTGATCAGCAGGCTGATTGTCTAACTTGTCTCGCACCTCAAATTGGTCTCAAACTGTCAAAACGACCGCGTAGATCTTTTGTTGCGTTCAGTCTCGTCGAGATGAGAGTGACAGAGCTATTTCGTGGTCGCTGACCTGTCATGAGAGTTTGAGACCGATTTTGGTCGCTATCAAAGATGACAGTCAAGGAGTTACAACCAAATAACTTCTGTACTGAGTTGACCTGTGTATTCTCTCTACTCTTGTCTTGACGTGCTCGTCCGATGTTCAGCATAGGAACAAAATAGGCCTTTGCTTACTTAAAACTAATCGCTATACTCTAGTTAGCTAAAACCAATGTACAATATTTACTAACATTGCACTGACAGATCAATCAGCTGATAGCAGGAATAGACCAATCACAGAAAACTGAGATTAAATATGATTGGCACTGATTCAGTATGGCCAATCGTAATGAATCTCAGTTTTCTGTGGTTGGTCTTTTCCTGTCAGCTGATGGATCTGTCAGTGCAATGTTAGTAAATATTGTACATTGGTTTTGGCTAGAGTATAGTTGAATGACTATCAACCATTTTCTAGAACTAATTGACACCATAAAAATAAGTGCTAATATTAATTTTCAAGTGCCCAAAAGAGAAGACTTACTTTAACCAATAATCACAATCATAGCTTGATCATAAGACTGCCATAGATTAGGATATCTGCGGTGCGATTCACACTTCTCAATGCATCCGATTCGAAGATTTTCTTCGGAAAGTTGACGAATTCTGAATACATTGCGAGAGGTGTGAATCGCTCTGTTATTCATGACTGCCGTTTTCGTTATTTGATGTTTATCATTAGCTGCTATAGTAATGGCATATTGTGATTGAGTATAGAAAACGGTAGTACCTCTAGGGAGGTTTCAAAAGCACCAAAAACCGCACTTTTAAAGCAAAAATTATAGTAACTGGTTTCTGTCGTAAATCTTCTGTTGAAATTGTTGATGTTAGTGTAGTGGTACATGATACAATTACAATTAAATTAAAAGTTTAATGAAAAACCCCGACATTCTTCATCAATTAGAAAAGATCTGATGATCTTCAAACGGCTGAACAGATTTTCATGAAACATAGCTAAGAACACTCTCGACAAAGTGACCTTTCAAACAAAAAAAGATTTTTCAAAAAATCTAAAGAGATTCCGCAAAGCCACGCCTGAATCAATTTACTAAAAAAATAATAGTTAAAATCGGTTCATCCGTTCCGGAGCTATAATACCACAGACAGACACAGACACAGATACATACCTACTAAAAAATTATAACAACCCTCTTTTTCGTCGGGAGCTAAAAACGATATTCTAAAACCGCGCTTAAAATACTCTTATGAATTCGCCTATGAAGTGTTAGAATAAGCGTAGATAGTACAATAAGTTGCATAGATTTTGAGAAAAACCGATATGATCTTTTAAAAAAGCTTGTGTCGAGAAACTACTCATGCATATGGTAAATTGATTTAAAAAAAATACGTTTATTGAGTCAGATTAGCTTAGTTTTGTACATTTTGCTCTGAAGGGTGAGGTAACATGAACATCTTTGTTTTGCGTTACGTTATTATCCTGCCGTCCGCTAGCTAAGCGCCGTTAAGTGACATTTGGTCAACTTTCACTTTTAAATGCCATGTTATAAAGCTCAAAATTATCTATCGATCGGTCTTGGAACTGGGTTCCTATGGTTTATAGTTTTCGAATTAGATATACTAAGAAAGCGGCAAGCGCTAAGCAAGATAGTAAAGACGCGGCGCGTTTTTTAGCGATATCGATATCTCAAAAAATGGTGTTGTCACATAACGGCGTATTAACTATCGGACGGCAGTGTGTAAAATAACCCTGTCTGATCCGAGATATCGATATTAGGTTCGATTTATATGTTTTTTTTTTCGGAAAATAAGTTAAAAAATTATGACGAACAAAATAAATAGAATTAATTTAAACGAACTAACGGGACTTTATCGCGTAATTACCTTAATTTATTATTTCCCGACGTTTCGAGTGCGTTACAGCTCTCGTGGTCACAGCTCTCGTGGTCACTCGTGGTCGTAATAGAATTAGGTGAAATGAGGAAACACACCCTTGGCCATTTTTGAACTGCCTATTTAATATTATTATCAAAGTGGACATGGTCAAAAACATTGGGTTGCCACTTGCCAATCTAAAGATTTGCTAGGTTTAAAGGATATTGAGGTAATTTAGGTCAAGATATAGACTCTTAAATTTTTATTTATTCGCAATAACATTTTTGAATTATTATTGGGGTCCTCACATCTCCCTTTCGGTTTTTTTTACACGCTGGAGAAGAGGCGAGACGCAGGAAAGCGAGTGAGCGAGACGAGTGAGAAGGGACGATCCAGCAGTCTATAGTTTTCTTTGTCTTTGGTCACGACGCTTTTATACATTTTGTGTGAAAGAGATGGCACGTTCGCGAAGCTTCTTCGCTATTCATCTGGCCTACACCAGTTGCACCTAATACCTTTAACGTTTATACTATGCTCTTAACAGTTATCGTATGCAGTTAGTTCCGAAATAGTAGATCTCTATTGTATTTTATTTATTAGTTTAATATTTATTTTGTGTAGTTAAGTCATGTTTATTGAAACGAGTTTTGTTAGTTATTTTGTTGCTACATATTTTATACGGGAATTATGTTAACTTCAACTTTCAAAACAACTTATTTATTTCTTTAAAGTTTTCAATATTTTATTAAGTAGTTCATTTCAACAGAGCACTTGTAGTTACTGCAGGCTGATTGTCTAACTTGTCTCAAACATCAAATTGGTCTCAAACTGTCAAAACGATCGCGTAGGTATCTCTTGTCGCGTTCGGTCTCGTTGAGATGAAAGTGACAGAGCCACTTGCGTGGTCACAGAACTGTCACATTTGAGAGTTTGAGACCGATTTTGACCTCTATCAAAGATAGACAATCAAGGGGCTGGTGTGGTGAAATGTTAGTAGTACCTACCTAATAGTAGAATTATTTATAGTGGAATACTTATTGCAACTTCCAAATGAAAATTCTCACTCATGCCACGATGCTAAAGGTTTGCTGGCTCTCGTGTGGATGATGATGAATTTAGACTTATTTTTTCTAAAATTGAGAATACTTGGTACAGTGAATTGGCCACACCTGAAATGAGAATGGAATTGGACAGTGACTGTATTTGTTGCTTTCTAAGTGCGACACGAAATTGTGTGTGTGTGTGTTGGTTTATTATTACAGTTCAAGTAAATGGAACACCAATTAGATGTAATTTAACTGTCTTTAAAAGCAATATGTAAGTCAAATAATCTGTGAAGATAGTTTAATATTAATGTAACAAATACCTCTACTTTAGTTAATCAGAAAATAATAGTTATTTTGCTAAACCGGATCCAAGATTTAGAAAGCAAATTGTTCATCAATTTGTTTGTAGGGTAGTTACCGCAAAGACGGTTCGAAGCCTGCACCAACATAGATAAATATAAATAATCACTATAATGATAATTTCGATTAACGAGTGCAACTAAAACTTACTGTACGAACTAGTTTTAAGACATTACACTCACTGGCAAGAAAAATGCTCGCAGTTGATTACTTAAAATCAATTGTTATAAATTGATCGGGTATTGTTACTTGTAGTGTGATTAAAAATGCATTTATCTTATAAGATTTGTAATAAATTCTCAGTGGGCAGTTTTTCTTACCACTCAGTGTAGCCAGTGTTTTGTATATCAGTATAATAATATGTAATGTACCTACAGTTAGTATAAAAAGTAGGTACTTATGTTGTTTTAGTTGTAACATTGTACATAGGTAGCCGATTCACCTGTACATAATATGCCACTTGTACAAAGTCTGTAAATACACTAAAATATATTATATTTAATATTATTATAAAAATTGGATTAAAAGAAAAAGTTTTAAAAATAATTCATAAAAAATATAAAAAAATAAAGACATACAGTGCGTATGAAGTGGAAACCCGATTGTCTTTTATTTTCAAATTAAGATCTTAACGCCCCTTTAACTTACATTTTCACCCAAAAAAGGAAAAACGGATATATATAATTTATTTATTCAATATAACAACCACCATAACAGCTTATTCTTGGCGCTCCCTCGTTTTGAGTGCTAGGCTGATGTTTCAGAAAACCCTTACCTACTCATTTAATATACAAAACAGAAAGATGCAATGCCGCATTGCAATATTTGCAATCTAATAAAGCGACATACTTAATTAAATTTTATAGCCCCACGTTGTGCGCCAGTTAAACAGTGATAGATCTACATCTCACATTTATATATTGGTACAATACATTCTACCCGTCTCCAGGGTATTAAGAACCGGATTTGACCCACATGCGTGGCGTGAGCGTGATACAACCGTTTTCTGTCTGAATGAATGAATTTTTAATTAAAAAGCTACGCAGGCGGCCACTTTTCTTCGCCGTAAAAAGGACATCGTGACAAATAGCATGTCAAACGGACGTCGCGCTGACAGAGCGTTTACATTTCACGCGATTGTGGCTTTTATATCAAAGGCGTAAAGGTTACAATGAGAGCAATGAGCGGTAGAGTGAAATAATATTTATTCCATAAAAGAGGGTAGTCATAGCGCGTGCGCGACGCGGCGTAAACACCGTACCAGTCAGTTGTGCGGCGGCCGTCGCCGTGAGTGAACGTGTTTTGTGGCTTTGATGCTACTACGCCGCGTGTGTTATTGTGCGCTCTGACTGTAGTAAGACTTTTGTGAATTTGTTGTAATTAGTGAGAAAGTGCAAAGTGATTTTTGGGGTAAGTGTATTGACTTACTTATTGCTTATTTATGTTGGTATTTTCGTAATATCAGCGTTGCTGTGACCCGTTTTGGGAAATATAAATAAAATACCTACCTACTTAGCCGCTTCGGTGAGTGTGTGGAACGCTTTTATGAACTGATCATTATCGTCGGCCAGACGTTTATGGTGCTACAAATATCGTAATGTAACGTGTTCCCTCATACTATTGTGTTTTAGCACCTAGATGCTTTTAGGATTATTACAGGACACAAAATTAAATGAACTATTCCATTAGATGTAGGTACCTACCTACTTAACCTAAAAGGCTTAGATAAAATAAAACGGAATTGCATTATTTTGTTTTGTTACGATTTATTTAATAGTTACAGAACAACCTACATATTAGAAAAACTGTTTACTAGGTACCTACCTAAGTAATTATTTCTACCTACTTATTAAAGTAGGTATTATTAAGTCATAAAAAGACGCACGATATTGAAGGTAGTTTCATAAGAATTATACCGTACTAGGTAAGTAGGTACTTTAGTTTTCCTATATCGCTTGAAATCTATTCAGATTATGTGCTTACTTATTTATATCAAGTTAGCTAGGTAGGTAGTACCTACCTATTATGTTTTCATGACTTACCACGTGGTTCTTCATTTACTTAATGAAAAGACTAGAACCATTCACTCGAAAAAACCATGAATCACAACGCAGTAGTAGGTAGTCTAGAAGGAAATGCAAACCCTTGTTTCTCATAAGCGTGCACTATTTTCTTTCTTTCTTTCTTTCTTACGAAATATGAGTCGACTCGGCTCCACTATTGAATCTGATAGGTTAGGTTCAGTGGTTATACAGTTGGTAAACCAGTGTAAGCTAGCCAAAATAATGGGGTTTTAAATCAGAGAGCCTAAACTACTTAACTGTACCTATTAGCTAGTCTGATGCTTAGTAGGTAGGTACTTACCTATCATGTCGGCTAGGGTAGGTAGATACCTACTTACTTATACTTAGTACCTAGGTACCTAAATAAAAATTTCTGGTATCATTCAGCCAGTGTGCCTGATGCGCCAAGCCAGGTTATTGACCGGGCTAGCAAACTATCCCTAGGTTTGTGAAAAACCAGCTTTGACTCCCCAGACATAAGTTTCAAATATAACTTTACGAAAGCAATAAAGGACACTGGTTCTGTGGAAAACATTTATAAATTGTCTGACAACCCCACTAGAGGTTTTAAAACCATTAAAAGTCGTTGCTCAGGCAGGTACTTCAGGTTAATCACTGAAGTAGACCAATGACCACCGAAGAACCCATTAAAAGTCACCCATTAAAGTGACAACTGGCAATTATCAAGTGCACTTGGGCATCATTTATTCCTCCAGTAATCATCCTTTATCACTAACTTACTATTTCATTTTAAAAGACGCAAAATTTGTTTGAAATAAGACAACTAGGTAGGTACTTACCTAAGTATTTTTATTCATCATTCTGCATGGTGTGACTTCAAAATTGAAAAGGTGGGACACAAAAGCCGATAAATTAGACAAGAGATTGACATGAAGCAAAGATTCTCCCCTCGATAAATTGACAGGATGCTATGCTTATAAATAATAGGGATCAACTAGCTTATAGTATTAGATAAGCCAGGTGATCATCTGATTCAACTGGACGAAGGTGTTTGACTTGTAAACTAGACTGGCCCTCGTCAGACAAGTTTATTTTAGAACCTAGGTTCCCTGGCGCCGGTGGCAAGTAGCTAAGTGCCAACTCATTACGTAGGTAGGTAAGTCTATTATTAGAAAATCTATTTAGGAATTATAAATCAACCTATCTACTTATTCAAAAGATGGATTTTATACAGGCATCTAATTATACCTTCGTAATTACTCAGTAAAATTTACATCAAAAGATGGATTTTATACAGGCATCTAATTACCTAGGTACTACCTATAACTTCGTAATTGCTCCGTAAAATTCACACTAGATACAATAGGTAGGTACCTACAGTATAAGTAGGTACAAAAATTTATTTATTTTATTGATCACTTACCTGATCACAGTCACTAGATCTTTTAGATTTTTCCTTCATCCTATAAGCGGTTTACAAGGCACTTAGCGCAGCACCATAGGATAATAAGGCCGTTAAATTACTTGATGCAGCTTTATGCAAAGACACAGCTTGCTGCTCAACTGAGCTCTTCGGAACTTCGCTTCTAAGCCCTAAAGCTTCAATTGGGAGTATCCAAGCGTTGAGCTTAAATAGTTCTTGTCGATCGTTGTGAACTTGCAAGGATACCTACTGTGTGACCTCTTATGATTCGTGCACCCATTAAATGCTCTTAATTTTTTTTTACCTATTAAGTAATCCATTGTTTTTGTTTATAGATTTCGTTTGCATGCATAAAGCTACAGGTAGGTATGCATGTTTTAAAATATTAAGTCATAGCTTATCTTCTATCTATTTGGTAATATTTTGATCAATTTTAAAATTTTTAATTTTTAATTTTTACGTGTTGGTTCCTATCCCGCTTGGGGTACAGAAAAAAATACAAGAAAATAAAATCGGCAAGAGTAATTTAAGAGTAGGTAATTTTGATAGGTCAAGCAGGCAGGAATATTAATTATACTTCGTTGCTTCATTATTCATATATGAATTTATACACTGTAGTATCCTTATCTACTTGGTAACTCCGCACAATTTTTAAAGATTTTTTAAACAATTACAAAAACGTATTTCCGGTCTACTCCACCCTAACACGCCATCTTGTCTTTTGCTCATTCCTTTTTTGTGCGCGGTAACTTTCGCACGCGCGCTTCAAGCAAAGTGCGCAGTCTTTATTTAATCAAAATAAAATAAGAAAAATCGAAGAAAGTGAAGTCTAATAACGAAAGTGAAAGTGTTAAATAAAAATCCCCGATGGATTCGTCGTCGAATGATAAAGGTTAGTAAAGTGTTTACTAATTCTTCGTATTTTTCTACAAAGTAATAGTGAAGACAGTCTAGTCTTGGCATGCATTATAATTAACTGTGAGTTAATAACTTTGACAGAGTCCATTACTAACGGACATCTGAGTTGACTGCTAGTCTTCTAAGCAGACAATTCGTACAATCTGAAACAGATGTAACGATCCTCTGCAAAATCATAAATTATACCTAGGTACTTTGGTACCAAACTGGCATCTGGGTCGACTGCGAGTCTTCAAAGATGACCTTAACAGAAAATTCGTACAATCTAAAGAGATGTCACGATTCTCTGCCAAATCATATAATTAAGTACTTTGTTACTACACGGGCATCTGGGTTGACTGCGAGTCTTCAAAGATGACCTAAGCAGAAAATGCGTACAATCTGAAACAGATGTAACGCTCCTCTGCGAAATCATATAAGTAGGTACTTTAGTACTAAACTGGCATCTGGGTTGACTGCGAGTCTTCAGAGATGGCCTAAAGAGAAAATTCGTACAATCTAAAACAGATGTAACGATTCTCTATGAAATCATATAAGTACTTTGGTACTACACGGGCATCTGGGTTGACTGCGAGTCTTCAAAGATGACCCATGCAGAAAATGCGTACAATCTAAAACAGATGTAACGATCCTCTGCCAAATTAATCATATAGCTACTTTGTTACTAAACTGGCATCTGGATTGACTACGAGTCTTCAAAGATGACCCAAACAGAAAATTCGTTCATTCTAAAAAAGATGTATCGATCATCTGCGAATCTTAAACTTTCGTACCAAACTAGCATCGGGGTCGATGACCTAAACATAAAAATCGTACAATCTGAAACAGATGTAACGATCCTATGCAAAATCATAAACTTTACAAAATGTAAGGGTTTATTTTATTTTATTTCTTCAACTACCCTCAATTTCATATCTTCATAATCTAAATTGTAAATCGCAATTCTAGATAACGGAGATCATGGTGAAGCATATTATGCAATTCCCGAGTCAATTCCTACCGAACTAGACGTCGTACAAGATGCAGTAGGTACCGGAATGAAATGATGATACCTATTTACCTTAATGAAAATTCGTTTGTATCCAGTCTACAGGATGATCTCACGGCTAGGATCACACTTGACAATTCACCTGACAATTCACCTGACTAGGACGAAATATCATCATCATCATCATTGTCAGCTTGCAGTGACCCAATACTGGGCATAAGCCTCCTTTATCCTATACCTACACCTAATCATAAAAATATAGGTACCTACTCGATAACTTATCGAAACATGGCTTTCCTTCTTCTTCTTCTTCAAGGAATGTCAAGGAAAAATTAATATTAATTGCTGAAGGAATACTGTCGACAGTCTACTACCAGACAATTGTCGGCTCCTTCAGCCATGGTTCCTAATCGTGATAAGACTCTCATGGCATCGCAACAGCTGGTTTCAGTCATTACTGCCATCAAGCGAGCCATACATGTGTTATATCAAGCATTTTAGCAATGGGTGTCAGTTGCTATGTGACTCACACTACTTATCAACACAAAGTCTGATTTAGCTGATTTCATACAGTTTTTACAAATCGTTCTCACACAATACATGGTATCTATGTGAATTGAAACGGCACGAATCGTTGTTTGGCTCAACGCTAGCCTCACAACAGCTTCAGCGCCCTGCAACAGGTCTTCTTATCAGGTCACCTCCCCGGAATCTGTCAAATAGGGGGGGCGGGTGCGGCGAGGAGACCTCAGGTGTCCACCTACCTTGCACAGCGTCAGCGCAACAGCTGCAGAAGCTCAGATCAAATCAGATCAGTTACAAATCGCGTGCCCCGGTGCAGATTCACCACTAGCAGCACACGCGGGTGGACTTACCCTTTTTTACGATCATAAGTTAAAATTAACGAACAATACAATTTTGTATTTTATTAGATAAAACCAGGCTTTACCTACTATACGATTTCAATCCACTGTAAATCAGTCCATAATACCTCAGAATAACTTTTCAGAAGTTGAAAACTTAATTATGCAGGTGGCCATTAATAAGTTAAAATAATGCAAAGTCCCAAAGACTTGTTTATTCCCAAGATATTGTTGCGGAATCAGATATTTCTCACGCCTGAACCTAACGGTGATAAAACGTTTCATATTGAATTTGAAAACTTTAAACAAGTTAGTTCGAAACAAGCATTTTAAAATGGAGGATTACCAAAATGTGTGTAACCTAATCACCATCGACCTGAAAGATGCTTATTTTGTTTTGCCAGTTCGGCACTTTGATCTCAGGGTACTTACTAAAAATTAATAATTCAGTATTGTATTATAAATGTTGCTTAATAAATGCCTTACCATTTAGTTTAACATCAACTACGATAAGCGTAGCTTAACGCCTCAACAATCCTACAAATAGTTTTATTTGCTTTATTTATTTGGGATTTATTTATAAAAAATTACAATACAGATTTTAGTCTAGGTCTTCCCTCTGATTAATGCTCTAAGAGTGCACAGGTGGTCACAAAGTTTATATAACTACCATCATACTCTATTAGTAAAAACGCCAAACGAGGCATTTTGATCGCCGCTTGCCCAGTGGTCAAGTACGCCTTGATCAGGTTAGGGTTCTGTCTGTGCAAAAGTGCCTCACAAAAAGCAAACCTTAAAATTAGGTAGGTACCTACTTAAAGTTTTGAAGTCTGGCCCTTTATAGTTTTACTTCGTATTGATAACACACCAACTACGATCACTTATGTTAACCTTAGAGGATGTATACAATACCCCTCACCTTAATGACTTACTCCGGCCACTTAAGAAGTTGTGTCAGGAGTGCGGCCTTTGGATATTCACGTCATATGTGAATACACAGCAAAACCACGTTGATGCCGCCCCCAGAATAATAAATCCGGACACTGAGTGTTCCCTGTTCGATAAGGTTTTCACAATATTTTGGGCAACCACATATAGATCTGTTCCCGTCACGAGATAACACTGAGACTCATTTCATGGAAACGAGACCCTGACGCAGAAACCATTGAAAGATTTACCTGAATTTGACATGCCAATTATTTTTACTTTTTCACCATTTCCTTTTAGCATAAAAAGCCTCAAGAAAATTACTGAGGATCAGGCATATAGAATACTAGTGTATCCTTACTGGCCATCTCAACCATGGTTCCTACTCTTACAGAAACTATAGTCTCAGACGTTATCTAATTAACTACCAATAAAAACCTCTATTTTAACGATCGTTATCTGGTACACAAGTAAGTACCTTATTCTGATGGTTGCAAAGCTCTGCGGATATCGTTTATCGACTAATCATCGACAAATGTTGTCATCACTCTCTGACAGTACGATTAAGCAATAAAACACTTCACCCAGTTATGGTGGGTACATTGTATTGCAATTGCAACGAAATCAACTGAATGCATTAGCAAGACATCAGTGTTTACATTTCTAACATCTTCGTTTAATGTCAGTTTAATACCGTATGCGCATGCATAAGGTACCTAGTCTGAATTCTCATTGTTCTATTCTATTCTACCTTACCTATCAGACCTAATAGGAAATAATATTGTATTAGACCAGTGTGTTAAGCAGTTACATAAAGGTGCATGATATAAATTGATCTCTATAATGCCCAAATACCTGGGAGCCTCAATTTATTGGCACTCAATCTTATTTCGATGATCTCGAAATAATAATCACAAAAAACTTACCTTATCAATTAAAAATTTAAATACATGTTATCTCTCTAGCTTTCTATTGCTCACAGGATTCCCTTATTGTGGGTGCAAAACATCGTAATCTCCGAGCATAAGGATTCTGAAAACTGATGTTATGTTGTTTTCATGTTGATCTCTATCCACCAATATTATTTCTGTCATGTTTTAAGGAGAATACAAACATGCCCAGCCATGACCTGTAGCTGGACATTTTCTAAGACTATATTTCTAAAACAAAATAATAAACAAAACTGTTAACGCATAAGCGCCCACATAGAGCGGCTGCAACGCAGCCTATCAGCAGTTGTATTGAATATAAGTATTACTGCCCATAACACGCACCACGCGGCTAACAACATGCGCAAGATGCGTTTGGACTAACTCGTCCAACGAATTTTCCAGGTCTTACAACAGAATTATACTGATCAAAAGTGAATTTGCCTAAACTGTCTGTTTATTGTTACAAACTTAATAGGCCTACCTACTTTAATTGTTGTTTGATTTATTGCGATCAAAATAATTTAAGTTGATACAGTAATCATTACGGGAAAAATGTCCTAAAATGTTATGTTACTTTAAAATCCATAATTATTAAAATTATGCCTTTAATTTCAAAACTTTCGGCTCTTAACATCTACAGTGTATAAATTCATATATGAATAATGAAGCAACGAAGTATAATATATGATCAAACGAACTTCTAAGTGAAGTTCGATCATTATTATATGAGTTGCTTCATTAGAATATATGAAACCCTCCCACCCTTATAATAGCAATATTAAATATTACCAATATTTAATATATTTTCCCATATATTAGAAAGTTTTGTAAACATATACAAGACAATCACTACTCTAAAAAATGAGCAAAAGACAAGATGGCGTGTTAGGGTGGAGTAGACCGGAAATACGTTTTTGTAATTGTTTAAAAAATCTTTAAAAATTGTGCGGAGTTACCAAGTAGATAAGGATACTACAGTGTATAAATTCATATATTCTAATGAAGCAACTCATATAATAATGATCGAACTTCACTTAGAAGTTCGTTTGATCATATATTTTCCTTCTATCATATTCATTAATATCACAGAACTACCTATTAATTTATAATTTTGTGATAAGTACCTACCTATAGGTATTTAAAAAAGTGAAAGCTTTCAACGTTTGTTGGTGACTAGTAGGTTAGGTACCTACCATAGCATTCAAAGTACTAGTGGTAGGTACTAGATATATTATAGGTACTTAGATATTAAATATAAAGGCTTGGGATAATCTACTTATCTGACTTGGTCGTAACGAAACTGTAATCTAGCTTAGGTACGTATATCGGCTTAGAATGATGCATGTTACGATCCTGGCTGGCTCTGCGGCAGACGAGCTCTAGGCACTTCTTGCTTGATTGCGTCTTTTACCTACTGTTTTTTAATTTCATAATTTTTGAAACTTCTTTGGTCACCTTCCTTCAAGATACATAATAGCATAGCACATAGCACAGAGAAACAAATAAAATTGAAGGGAGCGCAGCACCCCCCTTTTGATTTTAGGGGTGCATTTGGCCCCACCACTTCCGCGGTCCCTGAACACACTAGATATGATTATGATAGTGGGAAAGCTAGTGCTATCCACTATGTTTCTGTGCCAAGCCGATATTCGACATATCAAAGATCTTGCCATTGGACGTTCTATTATTCAGTTATTCTACGATTACTTCACTTATTTCTTTGCTCCATCTGTTATATCGTCAATTCGTCACAACTTGATAAAAGTGACCGAATTCCACTTTTGTTTATATTAGCTTCCTTTTACTTATGAATTTGTTGTACCTACCTTTACATTTTATAGTTGGGAAGATAAAATAGGTACCTACCTACCTAGGTTTATCTACCTTTTTTCAAGGTCCGCTCAGAGTCGCTGATGGAAGAGTCCTGTAAAGGTCAAATAGCTATCAAAACTGGCCGGTCCTGTGCCTCGGTACACCCCTATCTAAACACGAATCAGAGCTCGGTTAATCCCCGGGGTAGCTTAGCTCGTGTAACCCTTCAAGAGAGATTTTTCAGCCTAATATTTATTTAGCTAAGTGCTCTGAAATGGGGTATATGAATTTGTAAACACAAACATTTTTGTACAAGTATTTTGGAGTGGATGAACTTACCGAGAAGATTATAAGTGCTCAAAAATGTAGGTAAGTGCTTTCGCACCGCGCTTTTTAGGGATTTGTCTCACAAATAAGAAATGTAAGGGGCAATACGATATATCTACAAATGCGTGTTTATTTTTATCGCATAAGATGTTGCTTTAAATAACTCTACAGTGGCTTAACCCTTAGCTAAACGACGAAGACAGTCCTCAGTTTGTAGGGCAATCGTCACGCCAGCCCGTCCATAAGACATCAAACCGCCAACTGTAAATAATTACTTAATCCTGCACTGATGAGGTTTCCTCCATGTTCCTGGAAATGGGTCAGCGGTTAAAGGATTTTATTTAGCGAACTCGCATCAAAAAGCTTTTTTCTTTAATCTCTGAAAATGAAACCATTATTTTGTTTTTCTGAAATAACGTGGTTTATAATTCGATTCGAGATTGTACTTTGAAGTACAAAATTAATCATGCTGTTTTATAACGAATTTCGGAACTTTAAGGAATATGCAGCACTATACCTACATAAGTGATGGGAGTGTTGCTATTTGATACCACGTTGGGCGCCAACGTAGGTAATCATATTATTTTTTCTACTTTCTCATGTTAGTAAGTAAAGGTTGAATAGAATATGAATCACTATTATTTAATTAATCGTATGACTTAGGTACATAGGTTACTTATAAATACTCTTATGCTAAATAAAATTAAGATTATATAAACCTAAATTCCTATAAAAACTAAAAACAACTAAACTAAGCTAAAAACAAAATAACACACAAAATCACTATAAAGCATTATAATGAAAACCATTTCACAGGATATGTAGGTATGGATAATCTAAGTTTAAATGTATAAAAGTACTAGGTATGTGACTTGGCGCCCAACACGGGGCAAGTTTAATGACTATCATTACCAACTAGATGGAGTTTTGATACGTTAGTTTATTGAACTTGTTGGTATGCCATGATTTAAAACCAAATGGATAGCCACTGTTGAATAAATCATAGGTTTGACGGCAGAGGTGCTCAAAACCCGCATTATCTTCTCGTTAGTTATTTTTAGACATTTAGATAGCCAGTGAGTATATTCTCAGCTTAGAGGCACCTATATAAGATTAAGTTTCTAGAAACCTTTTGATCTAGTGTTAACTATGTAAACGTTGTTTCTACACCATCAAAACCTCGAAACCAATTTGCGTAAGTGTCAAAACAGAATGTTTCGTGAATACAGAATTCCAATTCATTTCTCATCGTCTGAAAGCGGTCACTAAATGGTTCTTTTGTGGGCTCCAAGATTAACCTTTTGTGGCGCGGACCTGACCTCGGCTACACTAACTGACCTGCGGATTGATACAGGAATAGCCCAAATTGAGGTTCTTTGTAAAGCTGATAAACGATTTATTTCCAGCATAGACGGAGCAACCAGAGCATGCGGTTTACTATAGGCCCGCCCTATCTACCTACATATGTATCTAGGTGGGTGGGTAGTTATTAAGTATATAGGTAGGTACGCAACAAAATAATTTGGCACATTGTTTAATTTATGTAGGTACCTACAATATGTTTGTTTTTATAAGCTCTGTCCTCCGTCTTTTGTGTGTGTTGTCAATAAACTATATTCTATTCTATTCTATTCTTATTTACGAGATGAAACGACAATGCTAAAAAAATAAGTTGGACTAAAAATTAAAATGTAAAATGAAAAGGCGCAAAGTCTGAAATATTTATTTTGTTTGAATGGGCCTGGGATAAGGCAAATTAGATTATAGGTAAATACTTACCTATCTTTAAAACTATAAATCTACTTATTATCCTATTGGGTACATATGAAAAGTCCGAAAACCGAAATGCCGATCCTTGAAATGCCGATGCTTGAAATAGCGAATGCTCGTAAAGAAGAATGCTTAAAATGTAGAAGCTTTAAATGTAGAATGCTTAAAAATCAGAATGCTCGAAATGCCGAAAGCCAAAATACCGAAGCTTAAAACATAGAAACTTAAAATGCCGACGCTCAAAATTTAGAATGCTTGAAATATAAAAGCTTGAAACCAGTAATGCTCGAAATAATTATGTAGATGTAAGAATTTTTTTTTGTCTTTACTTATTATTATTAAGAGGTAAAGTGTGTTTGTATTGTACTCGTATGTAGGAGGAGAGGGAGAGGGGGAGGGAGGGAGAGGGAGGGAGAGGGAGGGAGAGGGAGGGAGAGGGAGGGAGAGGGAGGGAGAGGGAGGGAGAGGGAGGGAGAGGGAGGGAGAGGGAGGGAGAGGGAGGGAGAGGGAGGGAGAGGGAGGGAGAGGGAGGGAGAGGGAGGGAGAGGGAGGGAGAGGGAGGGAGAGGGAGAGAGGGGGGGAGGAGGGGGGGACAGGGAGGGGGAGGGAGAGAGGGGGGGGAGGAGGGGGGACGGGGAGGGGGAGGGGGAGGGGGAGGGAGAGGGGGAGGAAGAGGGAGAGGGAGAGGAGGAGGGAGAGGGGGAGGGAGTGGTGGAGGGAGAGGGGAAGGGAGAGGGGAAGGGAGAGCGAGAGGAGGAGGGGGAGAGGGAGGGGGAGAGGGAGAGAGAGGGGAGGGGAAGCGATAGGGAGAGGGGGAGGGGGAGGGGTAGGGAGACCCAAACATGGATCTTCCACTGTTATTCACTGAGAAGTTCTGACACAATAGGTCCTGACTCCATCAGATCAGCAGCTGTCACCATATTATTACATTGTAGTCGGAACTTCACCGATACGCTGAGTTCCAAGTTTCAACTCGATCGGACTATTTACTGAAGAGTTCTGTTGAACAGCTCCTGACGTCATCCTCAGACCAGCTTGTTATGACCACATTGTAGTCGGAACTTGACAGATATGCCGAGTTTTAACTAAATCGGCTTATTTACTGAGGAGTTCTGTTGAACAGCTTCTGACTCCATCATCAGGTCAGCTTAATATTACCATCATATTGCATTGTCACTGATATCCTATCAAGTTCTTAAAAAATTCCCGAATCGCGTATGCCTTTCAAATATGAAGAGTTACCTCGATTTCTCCAAGATCCCATCATCAGATCCTTATCTGATGATCAAAAGGAACATTGGAAAAGTGTACCCTTTTAAACAAAAAAAGAATCTTTGAAATCGGTCCAGGCGTCTTCGAGTAACCGGTGAACGTACACAAAAAACACTAAAAAAAAAATCCGACGAATTGAGAACCTCCTCCTTATTTTTTTAAGTTCGGTTAAGAACACAATAATTTTGTAAGTATTTAAGTCGTTTCACTATCACGTTTCCATCTTGCTACTTTACACCTAAACTACTTTCGCACCCGTAAAAACTACCACGAAATAAAGTACTAAAAAATTCAATAATTTATGTAAGTACTTATTTCGATCATTTTCGATGTTTTAGTCATTCGGCATTTGGAACTTATACTTATTAAGCATTCTACTTTGTAAACATTCGGCAATTGAAACTTTCGGCATTTCGAGCATTCTGACTTTTAGCTTTCGACCTTACAAACTTCTATCTTTCAAGCTTTCTGCATTTCAACCGTTCTACATATCGAATTTCGCTATTTTAAGCATCGGCATTTCAAGGATCGGCATTTCGGTTTTCGGACTTTTCATTATGTACCCATCCTATTGGATCATAATGTTGAAGTCTATTTTCCATTAGATACGAGAACATTCCATTCACTGCTTTGAGTCAGAACGTAGGACGGGCAATAAAACCATTGATTTTATAAAAAATAAACTTTGACAATTACGATTAGGTATTATCTTTTCAATCAAAATGAAAAATTGAAGTGAAAATAAGGTAGGTAGGTACCTATGGGTATTTTTAATAGGTAGGTATTTCCCTACTTTATAGCTGTGACCTTCGATGTATTGTCGTCTATTTACTTGTATTATTATATATTCTGCTATGCCAAGGCACCGAGTAGATAACTACGGTGGCCAAGGGCAAGGTAATCACTACTCATACCAGTAGATGGCGCTGCTCGTCTCCAGAGACTACCCTCAATTTCCTTCCGAGAAGAACACTGTTTGTTTCTACTGTCGGGTTATTCAAATAGACGCAAATTAATTACTCGAGTTTTGCTCGAGTCGTAATTTTACTTTGTACCTACTTAGTTGAGATAATTTTAATGTAGCGTACCTACGTAGGTACCTACCTAGTGAATTGACCGCGGAATGTTGTACAGTGTAGGTACTTAGATGATCAGGGCTCCAATTCTTCTAATTGACAACGTCAACCATTCCGATATCATTACCGCGGCATTTTATTTCGTTCTCCAAAATGTCGGTAATTTGCAAACCTTAGGTAATTTGTTTGAAAACTTCACCACGACAGAGTAACCTCCTCATTGGTCATTGTAGATTATGAAAAAAAAACGAAATTAGTTGACGTTTTGCTTTGGTTGAGGAAAAGTCTGTTAGTAGAATCAAGGGGCTGGAGCATTTTGTAATGCGCCGGCGCCGTTTAGACGAAGATGCGATTTATCGAAAGCAAATGTCAAAATATGACAATATAAACTAAACATTGACATCATACGTGGAAGGTCGATAATCGCTTGTCACTGAATCTGAACTAGTAGGGTTAGTAAATAAAGCCTTTCCCGTTCTTTTTGTGTTGACCTTTAATAATTTTCCGGTCACGGCAACCTGTCATTCATTGTCAATTTTGTGTATATCCATGATTGCCTGAAATTGCCCCGAATCATTTAAATGGCAGCACAAAATGTAGAGCGACACGCGCTCGGCTTTCTTATTCATGAACCAATTCATTCTACGATGTTCGATACGCTTGGCTAACTGTTGGAGCCAAAGATGTTGAAGATTTTCATAATATGAATGGCAATCGAAGAAAACCTTAAGTCATATAATACCTACTTACAAAGACTCAATCGTTGCAAAACGAAAAAACCTGTAAGAGGATTTAAAGTTACGGTTGTGAAACTTTGGTGGCTGCGGCCCTGCGGGCTTGAAAAGGTCGCTATTGCAGAATCACAATAAAGGAATTGAACTATTGCCATCTCTTTTCATTGACTGAGAGTGAAAAGAGACGGCATTATAGTCCATTTCATATTGTGATTCAGCTTTAACGACCTTTTTAAGTCCGCTGTTTATCTAGTCTGCATTTTTTATCTGATTAAAAAACAGTCCCCATTTTAACTTGGTAATTTCTCTCAAAAGGTCGAAAGATAAAAAAATATTGGTAACAGAAACGGTAAGCCAGTAAACATTCTGCACAGATTCGGCTGCAGCGGGTTGTTTTGCAAAGTTCACGGCAATCAGGGCTCCGTGATTGGGAAAACAAAGCCGTCTGGTTTGTTTGTGCACTTACTTATTACTTGGCACTGTGGTCCTAGAGCAGTGTTGCGAAGTGAGATATTCTCTCGACTTTCGGTGTTCAAATATCGAATTTAAAACTCAAGTTGTAAATTCTGGACCCCGGTAATAGGTATCTACTCTACTAATCCTTCGATGTTTCAAATATTTACTACGAGCTCTAAACGATAAATATTTTTACGAAATCAATAATCTGTTGATGCACGGCCAGGATTCGATCCCAAATCAAAATTCAAAAATGAGTTATTCAGTGAGATGATCACTTTGGGTAATTCTACTCCTTTTCTTTCGTGGCCAACACCATGAATGAAGAACCAGGGCAATAAACAAACACTATGGGGCATAATAGTCAAGCTCCAGTGTGGAGCTAGTCGAACCAAGTTGACACCTTTAACACTGGTGTAGGTAGGTACATAAACAAAGATACATTAGGTAGAATTGAATAAAGTACCTTCCTCCGTTTTATCTGCATACTATGTACCTACATAGGTACCTAACCAGTTAGGTTTTATGTACCTACCTAGGTCCTACATAATTTTGTTACAAAGTAACAATATCTTATTAATCTGTAGTCTGAGTGATTTACGTATTGTAACAAAGTATTACTTAGGTACTTATTTACATGTTGAAATAAGTTCCCAGAATGTTAAAGTTTCAATTAGTTTGCCTTTATTAGCTTAAAAAAGATCTTTGCTCTGGAAAATTACCAAAAATATTTCATAACGTTTTCTTGTCACTCGAATTATTGTAACTGCTTAGGTAGGTATAGTCGTATTGCTCATTATACGGACTAAAGTGAAGGAAAAAATGTCATTTTTCCTTCAATTTTGACATAAAACGTATCAAAACTAATCAAAATTGAAGGAAAAATGACATTTTTTCCTTCAATTTTAGTCCGTATAATGAGCAATACGACTATAAGTATTTTTTGGTTAATTTGTTTTTCTTTAAGTAGGTACCTACTTACTAGGTATTTAAGAAGTTTATGTGTTTTGTTTATGTTTTATGGGAAAATAAAACTTTTATTCTATCTACCTATTCTATCAAAATATTAAATTCTATTAATTACCTAGGTACTAAAGAATGTTTTTCATTATATTTCACTAATAAACGCCCGCGGCTTCGCTCGCGTGGACTGCCTACTATTTTGTATCCCACGGGGACCATACATTTTTCAGGGATAAAAAGTAGCCTAGGTATGTGTTATTCCAGAACCTTAACTATATACTATACATTCCAAATTTCATCAAAATCAGTTTAGTAGTTATGGGGATACGTGGTAACAAACATTCACACACACACTTTCACCTTTATAATATTAGTAGGAATCTCATTAGATATTATATTGTGCTCTCTGTCCACCCCTACAGAGAAATAATGATTTTGTTCTACTATTCTCTAGAACTATTCTATTCTATTTTTTTTAAAGCATAGTTTTACATTTTACCTACAGAACCGACAGACACTTTCTTCCATGTAACATTTTTCGGACTATTTATAACAAAAAAAAGAATTATCGCTTCGGGATCGTTTGTATCAATGCGGGTTCGAATAGATGTCGGAATCGATAAGACTTTTCAGTTTCAAAAAATAATTTGAAAACCAAATGTGTCCAAGTCAGTGAACGCATATAAACATGGAAGCATTCTTTGCGCTAGAAAATGACCCAACGAAAAGTGTGACACGGTAGGCGGGGCTTGAAAAGTGTGACACGGACGAGTTTAGTTGCGAAGTTGACATTGGCGGCGACGGTACACTAAATTTCTAGTTTTTTTCACAAAAATGCCTTGTTGTGCTGTAAATTGATGCGTAAGTAGATCCGATTTACACAACAAGAATAATGGTGTTAGTTTTCACATGTAAGTACATCGCTATTTATCATTTTTCCATAAAAATAGTCCTGGTTTTTGTCTATAGGGATGGTGTTATGCCACCCAAACCAAGTACCTACCTAATTTCTACCTAACTGATACTTTTTTATACTTTCATATTAGTACCTATACTATAGATACTAATATTATAAAGCGGAGGAGTTTGTTTGTTTGTTTGAACGCGGTAATCTCAGGAACTACCAGTCCGATTTGAATACTTACAAACTTACTTAGTTCGCCCCGAACTAAGATCTCGCGCACCGTAGATGGCTTATATTTGGACTTGCTTCTGACTACCCCTTTACTTTCAAGTGCTACTACTTAATAATCTGTGCTACTACTGCCGAGTAGGTATGTTTATTGCGCTAGCTCGTCATGGTAATGAATATTGGCATGCATGCAATACATAATGTTGCGTCTAAAATTTTACCCGACAGTCTCAGGTGGGCCTTCACCGCTGCACCACCGAGGTCTTCAAAGTTAGTGATATTTTGTAGATAATTTTATTGAATAAAACTTTTTGACTTTGACTTTCACTGTATATAATTATAGATATAACCTACCAATAATAGTTTTGTAATTTGTACTAGGTACCTGCTTGTAAAATAAATGTAAATTTTCTATGAAATGTAAAGTTAATAAATAAATTTTAGAACATTGAATTATTTTACTTGATTATAAATACAAAGTAAATACTTACAAAGTTTTTACTTACTAAACAAACCTACGAGTAATAAGTACCCACCTACTCCTTAAAACCTATTATAATTTCGAACCTTTGAACAACTGCTACCATAGAACTCATAGAAGTTCGTAATACTTAGGTATGAAATTGTTATCAAAATTCACCATAATAATACGAATTAATTATTTGCATTGCATCTTATTACATAAAATCATCCCGGTTATCAGAGGCGTGGCAGGTAATGACAAGCGTTGGACGGCAATTTTAACCCAAACATCGAGGGAATAAAGTCGACTTTTAACTGTGCGTCCCGAGTCTTAGTAAATTATTGACCAATCAGCAAAGAAATTTTGACGGATTTGAAGTGTCAGGTCGGTTGCAATTTTGTACCATTTTGCAAGAATATTTGCCTCGAAAGAATGCTTCCATGTTTATATGCGTTCACTGGTCCAAGTATTTCTCAAAATATGTCCATACCAATGAACATAGATTAATTTTTGGTTTAAAACTATGTGGTTTAGTTTACGCATTATTAAATTAAATATTTTCCATCGAAACAATCACGACACCGGGCTGCGTGGTCAGTTTACCATAAACGTGGTTATTCAATAATTAACTCGCCAATAATTACAGATAGGTGTAAATCATAATAATATCCTGTTGATCACGAAAACTACGTACAAAGATTCCGTTTATTTATGCTACAATATTAAATCCAAATTAACTGAGACTAGCGTCATTCGTTGTGATGATGGAATGATATCTTGGAAGTATGAATTCCAAGACCCGTATTTAGCACTCGAGCACACGTGTTACCAATGATCTTCTTTAAAAACTGAAGTAGATGCGTTGTACCCCGCTCTGCGTGGCGAACAAAACTCAAGCCAATTAGCTTGAGTCAAGTCAAAAAAGAACAAAAAAAACAATTCCGTCGAAAGAACCTCCTCCTTTTTTTGAAGTCGGTTAAAAAGTCTTGTTATGCAGTACCCAACTGGCCATTCAGTTATTCTGTCATGGGTAACTTGAGTTTCAGGGACGTGGCGAAATTGTCTAATTGAGAAAACTCTTCAACTGTCATCAAGATTCGTTCAAGGAATTTTAGCCTTTCCATTTATTTGGTAGAGTAGGGACAAAATATCCCTATAGAGGCGAACTTTCGAGCTATCCGATTTTTTTTTAATTATTAAGCGCCAAGTAAAAGATAGAGCGGTGTTGGCCGATCGACAGTTTTAATTAAACTATGAAATTATATTTTTTATTATCTAGCAGGTAGATGCTACACTTATTCTGTGGTTATAGAGTTGGGCATTGTGTGGAACGTAACCGTGCGTGTAGCCGCAGATCTTGCAAAGATTTTCAATTCAACATTCAAAGTTGTGTGTATGTTGAAATTCGTCTCTATCCAAGCGTTGTATTATACTTTTCCGACTAAGTCTGACTGCTCAAAATGAAAATTTATGATTTCCGTAGCCGTGGCTTTAATAAACCATAATTTAATTAGATTTAAAAGCTTTTAGCAATAACAATTAAATTAATTCTATTATCAGTTGGGTAATCGTATTCGGTAAGTCGTCTAAAACATTCTTAGAAATTACGAAATCTTTTTTATCAGGGACGTAGCTATAGCGTATAGTATTATTTATCTGTGCTATAGCTTTGTTAAGGGGGGGGTCCAAAGGTTCCAATATACCAAAGATCTTTGTTAAGGGGGGGTCCAAGGGTTCCAAAATACAAAAATTGACTAGGTTTCCTCCGAACTTAATGGGCTAAGGGGGGGGGGGTCCGGACCCCCTAAACCCCCCCCCTTATATACGTCCCTGTTTTTTATTCTTAAATAAAAATAAGGTTTAGGATACTTTTCTTTGACTGAGAAGAGTCAGATAAAATGTTAATGCGTTATATGCTAAGTCGAAGTCATGTAGTAGGTATTATAAGTAGATACCTACTAAACCAACTTCGATCATATAAAACCAACTAGGTACTTAAATAAAATTGTTTTTTACCATATCACCAGCCGAGAACTGTACCAGGACGACAAAATCGAATTCAGAAACATTTCCCAAGCCATTTATTTTTTGCAGAAACATTTTTCTTTCGTTTAGTCGCGAGATCTGGGTAGCCTTTACAATTTAACTTTATTCAAGTTGAATAACTTTAACGAAGGTACAAAGGGCAGCCAATTATAGGGTAAGGACGTAACGTCGTGGACCATCTTGTGTGTGGACTCTGAGTAGACTTATACCCCCTTACTTATGAAAGATGTTTAAAGTTGAACACTAGTTGAACAACGTCCTGTCTCTGTTTGTCACTATCCACAAATAAAGACAGGACGTTGTTTAAACAGTGTTTAACTTTAAACATCTTTCTTAAGTAAGGCCCAGGATCTTATAGTAGGTAGAGAGACATACTCTCAATCTGATGAGAGTAGAGAGACATACTCTCAGTCAGGGGCCATACCATGGTATTTTAGGTATGGTACCAAGTTCATGAACTCTTAGAGCAATGTTAAAACAAGCTTAAAACACTTGAAAATGAAAAATCTTATCAAAATTTTCAATTCCGACGGGATTTTTGATAAGATTTTTCAATTTCAAATGTAATAACACCTAAGTGTGGTTTAACACTATAAAAAATTAAATAATAGGTATGAGCTTAAAACAGTCCTACTGCTTTAGAGATGACATTCGTTGTCATGTTTCAAGCTTGTTTTTTTTAATATTGCTCTAAGAGTTGATGGTACGGCTGCTGATGTAAACAATTATTACAATTTTTTCCTGGAGATAATTGTGCCACCGATGCACGTGGACTAGGGAAACTGGTTACGGTTGTGCCAATTTTCATTTGGTCGCCCATAATTTCGTAAGTATTCCAGTAGCTGGAAGCAAGGTGTGTTTTGTAGTGAAATGGACATTTGTCTACGTATAATACTACAATTTTGTCCATAAGTGCAAAGGTTAACTGTTAATAGGAGCAATTTGAAAAAAAGAAAAAAATGTTACAATAGTCCCCGCCCCAAGGACAGTTGTGAGGTCGAAAGTAACAGGTTCAAAAATATCTAGAGGAACTCCTGCCTTTGGGGACCAATTCCACCATATTTCCCAAATGCTTTAATTTAAGTCCTGCTTAACTTTATAAAGAACTAGTCGAGTTTTAAAATCTCTTCAACGTGCATCAACTTTAGTGTATAAAAAGCTGTCTAGAAGTTGATCTACAAGGTTAATGTACCATGTAGTTCTTAAAGTGATCCAATTAGGGCTTCAGGGGGTTGCGGGGCCGCCATGAGGGGTAGGGGGGGGGGTGTAGGGGGGTGTAATTGTTCTTGGTAAGATTATATGTGTTAATTACATTTTAAACTGAAAAATCTTATCAAAATTTTGATAAGATTTTTCAGTTTAAAATGTAAATACCCAAGTGTGGATTAACACTATAACAAAATAAAATTATGTGTTAATTGTCCAATTGCACTTAATTAGAGTCGTAACCGGGTAAAGTTGATTAAGTTAATACGATGATTGATTGAAGGTCGCACGTAAACGTAATAGTATTTAAAAAGAATGTGCGCAGAATAATTCCCTGTTATGAGCAATGATCTTATGGTCTTAGGTCATGATGTCATTTGAAATATTTGATCATCAACCAAATTGATGATAATTAGTGTTTGTCGTAGTGACAGTTCGTACTCAAAGAAATTCGCTGGAGGACAAAGGTAGCAAAAATCGGATTGAGAGACTTATACAAGTGCGATGTGGGGCTTGGCAGGACACTTGGCCAGATTTGGTGATGGCAGGTGGTGTAAGGCCGTGACCGAGTGGTAAAGTAAGAAAGTTCGTATGATCAAGAGTGGCCAACTGTGGTGACGGAGTTTTTAAGCCGCCTAAAGGCCTCTGTAATGGATGGCGGTGCTATATCAAGTCGCCGAACGCGCCTCCAGAAACCACAACGAAGCTCGCACGTTGAATGCGCCTGAACTGACAAAGTTAAATCAAAATTGGTATAAACTCATTATCCTCGTATAAGATGTTTATTTGTGAATTTGAATGTACCTACTCGTTCAAACTTGACTCCAAATAGAAATGAACAACTCATTCATTGGTAGATAATATTCATAGAAATTGTTTATTAGAGAAGATTAGATAGGTACCTAATCGTTTGAATTTCCCTATAGGAAGACAGCATTTATCAAGATTATGCAACAAATCCAAGTTCAAGTGACGTCATCACCGCATTGTAGCTTCGGGGAAAAACAAGACAATAGACTGAGGTGCAATTATTGATTGCTGATTGCTAAGTACCTAATGAGTGTACAGGTTCAATGCTGTGGTTACAATAAAACCTCGAGAGTTGTAGCTTTGGTTCTTTCACTTCTTCATGGTATTAGTCACGTAGAAATAAAGTGGGTGATCGACGTACGAGCATATACCGCGGTTTTAAAGTACCTACGTCGGTTTTACTCGCGGCTCGTTGGTGCTGATCGACTAGCGAGTGGAAGAGTCGTAGGTATCGTAGTCGAATTGAGGTTTAGAATTTTGAATTTGATCGAGCTGAGTAAAAAATGAAGCAAACATGACGAGCCGCGAGCCATGCTCGTCAACTCACAAAACCGCGGTATTGCAATGATACACCGGCGAGCTTTGCCGACGAGCCATAAGACCACGGTTTTACTTGCTCGTCGATCAGGGTCTTTACCTACACCGGCGAGCTTTGACGACGAGACATAAGACCGCGGTTTTACTCGCTCGTCGATCAGGGCCATAAGAGTAGGTAGAATAATAATTTACCTTAATTTTTGCGGATGATTTGCTTTGCGGAGTTTCAGCCCGTTCTGTAGTTTTTGCGTGATTGAGTAACAATTGAGGATGTTTGTTACTCTTGTACCTATGCAAAAACTAAAACATTGGCTGAAACTTGGAATATACATAGTTTATGACCTCGAATAACAGATAGGCCACTTTTTATTCGGGTAGGTAGCTAGGATAGTAGTAGGATAGCTTGTTTATAATAATTAACGCAGAACATAATAACAGTAAAAAATAATGCTTTTATTTCACACAACAATAAAACTCATAGGTATACTTATGTAAGATTATTCCGTCTCTGCTATCGATACAGTGTCGGTTGCATATTAATTGATAATATGCATACTTAAATAATAAATTAATAGTGCACTAATTAGCATACAAAATAGTTCCGGGATATAAATGATTAATCGCTATAGTACGCAGGAATGTGTGAAAATGTTGCAAAATAATTTCAAAAAGTTATGTGTCCAAATTGACTGAATATTACCTGCTACACTGAATAAATGTGTCTGAAAATTGTAAAAATGTTTGAATGACTTTCTAATAATGTTTTACCTATACAGTGCTAGGAGGCAAGTGCAAGTTAATAGGTACCTACATCTAATTGAAGTGGTAACATACTTTTAAACAGGTAATATTTTGTAGGTATTTGTCTTCATAATATTAATAATATTAATAATTAATATTAATATTAATTCGACGATGGATGGTGGGACTCGGCGAAGGATAGGGACGGTTGGAAGAGTTTGGGGGAGACATTTGCCCAGCAGTAGGACTAAATAGGTTAAAAAATATATTAATAACTTGGACACATAATTTGGCTATCGTACTAAAAATTCACAGAATTTTAACTAAGCTTTACATCAATAGTGTTTGTTGCTAAATCAATGTTTAATTTTGCTAGAAAAATACCTGCCTATCTATGAGTGACTCTTTACCCTAAACATTATTCTTTTACGAACATTTAAAAACGCTTCAAACGAAAAAACGCATAAAAAAGAGTCGAGTAAAATTTCTTGAACGTTTAATCTCGGAGAGCCGTTCAAAGTTCTCAAAATATATTCAAATTGAATCAATAAATTAAAATACGAGCCAAGCTGTTTCATCGCTTGAGGTTTTGCTTAAATCCTATTAAATTGTTCAATAATTATTCAATTAAATGTTCTGAATGGGAGACAATTCAATACCTTTTAATACCATTACGTGGTTTAGTAGAGCAGTGTTCCGCAAAGGGTGTGCCGCGGCACACGGGTGTCCCGTGGTCATTAGTTGGTGTGCCTCGGAACAAATAAGGTTACCTATCTCAGTTTAAGCTACCTACTCCAAATTTGGACCATAGCTCAACTAAACAAGATCATGTTTCGCATAAAAAAAATGAATTTTCATTTATGGTGTAGGTACTTACCTCCAAAATTTTTCGATTTCCTAGATGTACCTTGAACACAAAAAGTTTGCGGAACACTGTAGTAGAGGTGTCTATATCGCGCTCATTTGCAACAGGGATAAATATAAACAAGTCTTTTTTTACAAGCTTTTATTTAACTTGATAAGTAGGTGTAGGTGGGTGGAATTTTACAACAGAATTTTAGAGCAGTTATCCTCAATAGTGGGGTTTGGCACAATAGATTTTCGGTGACAATGCAATATTAATAATATGCTGACAGCAATCAGCAGGGCTATTTTGACTCACACGTAAAGTCGCTAACTCGGATTACTTCCTACATTTTTTTTTTTTACGATGAATACCTACTTTGAAATTGTAGAAGATGGTTGAAAAAAGTGATAAGACTATCGTGTAAAATATTCAAATTAATTCTGCATTCTATAACTTTAATATTTGTTCGTAAAAATCAATTTGTAGGAAGAAATCCGAGTTAGCGATTTTACGTGTGAGTCAAAATAGCCCTGCTGATCTGATGATAGAGTCAGGAGCTTCAACGGATTTGTATGAAATCAGCCAATCACAAGCCTTAACGCTTAAGTTTCACGTTTTCGCCACTAGTTGGCGCTGTTTTGGTCCCATACAAATCTGAGTTTCAGTGATTTAGATTCATTTGAATCAGGTCGCGATAGCAATTAAAAGCTTGTTATTTGAATTTTTTTTAACAGAATACTTATTATAACAAAACAAAATCAATCAATCATTTATTAAGTATGCGAAACAAGGCTAAAAACAAGTATGTACCTATTGTATTTAGAACTTACAAGATTGTAAGTACCTAAGAATAGAATAGAATAATTCTTATTGACAAACATACCTACCCACAAAAAGTTAATAGGTACAGAGTCAATTAAAATAACGATATAAAATATCTGGGGTAGGTACCTAAGATGTATTTTAAGCAGTCTAAAATTGGCACTCATTGTAAAAAAAAACATTCTTAACAGTTTTATTTACGTCGTTCCGACATTGACCCCATATTCACGAAATGCCAAGATTTATAAAATATTCCATCGACTATAAATTGGTCTGTGACTATAACGTGACGTCTTTTGTATCAATTGCATATTTATAGATAGCTGGTATTTTAAGGCAAATATATTGAGAAGAACAATGTTATATCTCAAAGGCACCACTAGACAGGCCATCGGTCATCGACCTCTTGAAATTTTTTTTTATTGAAAACTGCTGAAAAACTAGCAAAAAGACTTTGAGTTTTTTTTTTAACGAAAATAGGTTTGCGTTTGACCACAACCTGTAAAGCAACAGTGTGGTTTAAGATGGAGCACGCTTACCTAGAAGAAACCTATTGACTCCCGATTTGAAGACACAAATTATAGTTTTTTGGAAATACAGACAAGGAGTTCCACATACTAGTCTAGAATAAAGTTGGGTACACACAATGTTTGTCAATGAAGATACGTTTTGTTTTGACTGTGAATTTTTTTTGTCTTTCTACAATCAATACTAGGTAATAGTTAAAAGTTTTAACTATGTTAACTAAGATCATCAGTATTGTTTTAACTTAAAACAATACTGATGATCGTAGTTTACTAATACATCGTATTGAATTATAAAAAGTGTTGCACAAAACATCGTTGATGTAATTTGATTCACTTTTGTTATCACTCAATTGTATCAATTGTACTCAATAAATAAATTAATTGCTAATTTTATATTTAAGATTTCAAGACAGAATTTTAGAAATATCAATTTTTGTGACCGACTATACTATACAATACTAAGGCAAGACGCCCTTAGTATTGTAGGTACCTATAGTCAGTCACAAAAATTGATATTTCTAAAATTCTGTCTTGAAATCTTGTAATTGTGACCATGATTTCTAATTGTATTTAGCTAGCCTAAATGCATAACGCATACAAAAATTACATTTAGGCTAGCTAGGTACCTATAGTTAGAAATCATTAAATTGATTTAACAATGAAAGACGAACACTGTATGTAAAGTTTGAATAATAATTATTATATTTGAATATTATGCAATGATATTCTTGGTATAAGTCGTCTTGTAGGTAAGTAGGTATATAATTATGTACATAAATAATTTAATGTCTTCTTATATAATACTTACAAGGTTTTCCTTGTGTACAAATTGTTTATGCATTTGTAATTTTATTATCTTTTGTATATTATATTATAACACTCGAGTAGGTAGGTACTTATCATAAATACTTATATAATTTACTTTTCTAATGAAAAATGCAAAAGTAAGTAAATCAATATTTCATTTCCATTTTAAAACAGGTAAAACTTTTAAAATTCATTTGAAAATGAAAAATCTTATCAAAATTTTCAATTCTGACGGGATTTGAACTCGCAATGATACAAGTGATCCTCCTTTAGCCGGAGTGCCTTTACCAACTCGGCTACGGAATCCTTAGTCGATCTTGTTATGAATTACAATTCATTAGAATCTAAATCATACTAACTTAAGTACAGGGCGTCCCACGGCTATGCCAGATAGAAAATTTTACTAAAAGAAGATTTTATTTGATTTAAAAACAATTTAAACTGCATTCAAAGAATTTTGACAAATCTCTTTTCTGAACGCCTTTAAATAAATCAAAATGTTCATCATTGTTAATAATTTGTTGCTCTAATTGCCGTAAGTGAAGCGTCCTAAATTTTTTAAATACCTAATCCACCAATCATTCAAAACAAATCGAGAAGGTGTTTCTCTACATCGATTCCATTAAATCCATTTTGATACGCCGATTATTTTGATACGCCATGGTAAATAAATTATCTCTATAATTCAATATCATTGCAACAATTGCAAAAAACAAATGAACTTCAATATAAAAACTTAATAATAGGCGTTTGAAAATGGATTATAGAACACATTTTCAATTATTTTGTAATGAGTCTGCCGTGTTGTGATTGTGAGGACTACCATTTTGATACGCCAATTATTTTGATACGCCATGGTAAATCAATTCTATCTACAATTCAATAACATTGCAACAATTGCAAAAAACAAATGAAATTCAATGAAAAACAAAATAATAGGCGTTCAAACGCCTATTTGTAATGGATTATAGAACACATTTTCAATTATTTTTTAATGAGTCAGCCGTGTTGTGAAAAATCAAAAGTCAAAAGTCAAATTCGTTTATTCAATAAGATCACAAGTGTACCACTTTGAAACGTCTTAAGAGCTAGGTGATTCTACTCCTGTTCCTTCGCGACCAAGACCGTGAAGAACCAGGGCAACAAACACGGTTTGGGGCCTAACACTCTTTTCGGTGACACACTTTTTGTTTGTAATTTTTTTTATATATTTTTTTTATGTGAGCAATTATTACAAATGTTATCTAATTTTTACAAGTATTCTTTATGTATATAATTATAATAATAACTGAATTGGAGCATATTCTTGATCACTTTGACACGTCAATGATATATAGTGATTGTGAGCACTACTATTTTGATACACCGATTATTTTGATACGCCATGGTAAATAAATTATCTCCATAATTCAATATCATTGCAACAATTGCAAAAAACAAATGCAATTCAATGAAAAACAAAATAATAGGCAAAATGGAATATAGGTAAGTACTTATAACACATTTTCAATTACCTA
Source organism: Camptogramma bilineatum (assembly GCA_958496255.1). Lineage (NCBI taxonomy): Eukaryota > Metazoa > Arthropoda > Insecta > Lepidoptera > Geometridae > Camptogramma > Camptogramma bilineatum. The sequence goes on from OY292474.1 coordinate 221,035, forward strand.
CTTTTTAATGAGCCAGTCGTGTTGTTACTACTTAGAGTTGCATGCAATGCACTACAATTCGTCCCGCCCTGTATAAAGCGATTTATCCTCCTAATGTAGGAATCCAATTCGCACTAAAACGTCTAATTAATTAATTTTATTTGTTTTGGCATTTACCAAAACTATTTAAACTAAATTTAGGCCTTTGTTTATAAATCTTAAAATCTTATTTCTTTTTATAATAAATTATTAAAAGCACTCAGAATTCCAAGGTCGCAATACCTTAAGGAAAAACAAATAAAGTTCAACTTGGAATGAGAATAACACATGAATTATTTCAAATAGAGTTCCGTAATCAATAATTAAATCCATCATCTACATAGTCCTCTGCCCAACTGTAGTTAGGTTCTCTTCTCATGACACTTTTTATAAGTAATCAGAGGTTGATTGTCTAACTTGTCACAAACCTCAAATTGGTCTCAAACTGTCAAATTGCGTAGGTATCTTTTGTCGCGTTCGATCTCGTTGAGATGAGAGTGACAGGGTTACTTGCGTGGTCACTGAACTGTCATATTTGACAGTTTGAGACCGATTTTGGTCGCTATCAAAGATAAACGATCAGGGGGGCATATCATGACTTCTTTTTCTAGTTCTCGGCCATCATTTTGTCCAACTCCTTTCATCGCCTTGCCATATTTTGTAGTTTAAAATTAGCACAATTAATCCCACCTTGGGCTGCTCAGTCGATTTCAACACACACGTTGTTTAACTTAGTTTGTCCTGTTGGACACTTGTCTCCTACAAATGCTGCTCTATCATCCACCCCTGGGGTAGCAGTAGTTGTGACATTCTTCACCACACCATCGCTCCATATCCATCTATCATCTTCTTTCTCTGAGTTATTCCTAGGTAGTTCATTGTCTTTTGTAGTTTTGGTATTGCTGTTAGTTGTTTCTTCCATTACACTCTGATTGAATATCATTCTAGTTATTTGATTGTTGATTTCTCTATCCCTAGCTTCTTTATCGTAACCTTGGTTGGTGTTAACTGGTGACTCATTATTTACATTTGAAACGGGTTTGTTGTTTCTAAAACCGGCACTGTTTGTATTTTTTACTGTACCTTGTTGAGTGTTTTGATTACCGAATCTGTTTTGACTGTTGGTTTCCTGTGCGTTGTCTATATTTTGGTCACTTTGTCTTGAATTTGCTTGACCTTGATTTTGGTTAGTACTTTCCTGGTTAATTGCTTGTGTTTCTGTGTTGAATTTATTCTGGTTTTCTTGATACGATCTGGTCTGGCTATTCTGATCAGAGTTGATTTGTTCGTTTGAATTTTTACCTATTTGTCTTTTCTCAGTTTGGCTATTTGCATTTGTACGTCTCTGGTCTCTTCTTCCATTATTTCGTGACTCGACATTTATCGTCACAACATGTCTTCTTTCATTGTTATTGTTTTCTTGTATTGCAGAAGAGATGTCGACGACTCTTCCTAGACTGCTGTGCGCGTCATACCGTTCCGCTGGTCTTCTGAAAGCTGCTCCCTCCTCCACAATAAACGGGCTTTCGTCTCGTGACTCATAGTTCTCATTGCTAGGTCTGGAGTCTAAGTTTGTTCGTAATCTTCCGTCATTTTGAGCGAAATGGCCGTTTTGAAAGCCTCCAACATGTAAATGTTCGTTTCTGTGTTGGTGCTGAGTGTTGGCCCTCAGTCCCTCCTGGTTAACTCTGAGGTTTCTGAATTCGTGTGCGCTGTGCTCCGGCGCGTACTGTGCACTGATGGACACTGCGATCACTGATAGTAACACTATTTTAGCCATTGTCACTTTTGTATCACTTCTAAGAACCCTTATAACTCTACCACTCTTCAACAAAATTGTCAAAATATTGGTTCTAACAAATTGAAAGTCTTGAAGGGTCGATAGCGCGTTTAAATCTTTTGTTCGCTGGCACGTGCGCGCGCGCCGTGTGCTGGCGTGAGACTGGCCGTGACGGACGCCGGTCAATAAAAATAAACATTTTCCGTTAAGTAGCCTTCTGAACAGTTTGCAGAGGTGACGTAGTGTCACAATGCTCCTAGAGTAGAGTTGGGATTATTCCGACTGTTGGGTTTTCCGGCTAAGGTTGTTGCTTCTACTTTTTAAATTACGATGGAAATATACTTACGACCGTTTTGATAGCTTTTACAATGGTTTTATTCCTAAGTGTAAATCATGACTCGGGAGTTTAAACAAGTTTTATAGAACAAAATTGTAACAGGAACCTAGATAAATACTGCCAAAATCTAAATAAATGGTATTACTTACGTTTGGAAGGACAATTCTTATGTCGCAGGCCCCTTATGGGGTTTTCATCTCAAGACAGAATCAGGCAGCATAAACCTTCACTGAATCCCAACTAACGATGCGACGCACCCCGAAAAACGATGCAAAACTTAGAAAACAAAACGCGGCAATGTTTCATTTTTCGCTGATTGGCACTATCTACCTCGGACGTAGTTTTGGCGACTCACGCCCAAATGTAGGTCTTTGTGTTTCGCCGCCTCATCGCCGCACAATGGCGCGGAACCCCTAGTTTTTCTCCGCAGATCTATTAATCATTGCGTAATGACCGGACGTAGTGAGTACTCTATTTAGGGGCACTTTAGAACACAATTTATTACCCTTCACTGTGACGAGAAACAGAACAGTGAACAGGCTAACGACTTTATCCCCCAGGTACAGTAGACACTTCAGGCACTTTGGAGATATTGTCGTTTGAGGTAGTCAATTAGGTTATTAGGTTGGATCATCATAGCTAATTATAATACAAACTGGTCATCATAATTGTCCTTTGCCTTTATGGATTAAGAAGAATGTTGGAACCAAAAAATAATATCAAAGTTTAATTGCTTCAATGTAAATAATAGTATTCAATCTATACAAAGTATTCAATTAAATTTCAATCAAACCGATTTTGCTTTATGATATTTCGTAGGTTTTTTTAAAATGCAAAATCAGTGTCAGTGTTATATTATTAAAAAAATTGACAATTTTGTCCTCAATTTTTAATTTTATAGTGTTAATCTACACAATATTTCATTGAGTCTTGGAAATTTTGGATTCCAACGGAATTTGAACCCGCATTGATACAAGAAAGGGAAAATGTTGATTAGACTTTTCATTTTCAATGAAATTTATGTTAATTTGCCCCGAGCCTGGCTTCCTCCCTGTCTTCTGCATTGTATTGCGGTATTTTTCATAGTATTTCTTTCTTTAACAATTGTCTGAAATCGAGTTAATAAAATGCTGGTTAATAGTCCTAATGGATTGGTTTTCAGTTCCGTATTCTATAGAAATATTCATTTTAATTAATGGTATTACAAGCTGAGCGCTTCCGTGCTTCGGAGGGCACGTTGAATTGTCGGTCGTAAGTTTTCTCAACAAGAAAAGTAAGTTCGTATGCGCAAGTGGCCAACTCTGGTGACGGAGTTTTTAGGCCACCTAAAGGCCTCCGTCATGGCCTAACGGCGTTTGAGTAATCAGTGAAGATACATTAAAAAAGAAGTGCAAAAAGATTCTGACGAATTGAGTTCCTCCTCATTTTTTTGAAGTCGGTTAAAAATACATTGATGTAGATACAAAAACTAAATTGTTCAACTTATAAGATTCTAGCCAAAATTCGAACCCATGAACTCAGCATGCAAAACTTGACCGACAGGATTCAAAATATTCCAATGGCTATAAAATTCCAAAAAGAGCTTTCTAAAAAAAATGCGAAAACATGAAAGCAGAACAATATTAAAATCAGCAATTTTACAACGGCCTTGACGTATTCTCAAACAAAACATCAATAACTGTGAATTTAACTCTACCTCGTTAATTATAAAGTCTGAATTTGCACTGTGATTGTTTGTTTGCGAAATATGATTCATTAAAACTTGTAGGTACAAATTAATTAAAATCGTGTTCATTCGACGGAAACATTCATTCAGCGTGTATCATAGCGAAGTAAATAAAGCATTTCGTATGTTAGTCAAACTGAATAAGGCAAAATTAATATGTCGTTTTAGGTCATGACTAACCATTTTGACCTATTTACCCGACTGCGCGACGCAAAGGAAGGGTAAAGTGTTTATCGGTCTATGTATGTAAGGTACTTGCGGTGGTGGTTGCGGATGGTAGCCTTGCTATTGGTCCTTATGTGTGCGTGACTTGAGTCAAATAAAAATGTTGGAATTACGGCTTAGCAGTGGCCCTTATAATCCGCCGGCCCTTAATACTCGCAGGTACCTTATGTGTGTTTGTTTCTATGTGGCGTTTGGCTGTGACCACGTGGTTCGACCGATAGTTCGATCAATCGGACCGTGTGAACTTTTTGTTCCATTTGGTCTGATTTTTGAAGAATGCTGCAATTGCAGACCGCGGCAGGAATGTACTATAGTAAAGATGTAAAGTGGTGGCGAAGAAAAAGTAATAGAAGCAGGGGTAGACCCATGGGCGTATATAAAAGGGGTTTAGGGGGTACGGATCCCCTTTAGCAAGAGCAAAAAAAAAAAAATTCGCGGAATAAACATTTGTGATGTCCAAAGAAAAAATTTTGGTACCCTTGTAACCCCCTTACGTTCTGAGGAAAAATAGTCAATCTTAGGAACCCCCCCCCCCCCTAACAAAGATCTTTGTATTTTGGAACCCTTGGACCCCATAACAAAGCTATAGCTACGCCCCTGTAGACCATCAGCCAGCTGGATGGACGATATAGAGGCCTTGGAGGGAAAGGCATGGATGAGAACGGCACAGGGCCGATAAGAGTGTCTTTTGAAGGGAGGAGGCTTGTATCCAGCAGTGGGCTATTATTTGAGCTGCTAATATTTATGAAAGATATACATCTTACAGTTTATTCAACACAATAATCCTCAGATCTAGTAGAAGGGAAGCCGCAGGCAGCAGCTTGTCTTTAAGATCTCCCCAATGTTTTTAGATTTGATAGTTATTTCAACGTTTTCTTAAATGGAGTCTAAATACGGTATTTACGTAACCCTTGAGATTACCCAATACGTAAATACAACCAAAACGATCGAGTGTTTGAATAGAATTAGAATTTCCCTCCGAGTCGGCAATTCCGTACATAGAACAACTCGGAAATCGTATTTTAATATTCTCGTCGGATTTTTCGCAACGTTTTTTATTGTAATTAAGTAATTATCATCATCAGTTGAGGTTCACGAAGCTAATGATTGATGCAAAGAAATTTGCATCAATCATTATCATGTCGTCAAGCCATGACGGAGGCCTTTAGGCGGCCTAAAACATGTCATAAGCGTACTCTTTTTGTAAGTATACACGTGCTTTTTGTGGTGACGGAGGCCTTTAGGCGGCCTAAAACATGTCATAAGCGTACTCTTTTTGTAAGTATACACGTGCTTTTTGTGTAGCATCTGCTCGAAACTAGCATGCTTATGTACTACGTAGCATGTGTATTACTGGTATACTGTTAAGAACCACCTTCATCCGCACTGCTAAGGTCTGGAACTTGCTGCCGGCTTCTGTTTTCCCCGAAAACTATAACCTGGGTCTCTTCAAGTCAAGAGTGAATAAGTGTCTTCTAGACCTTTGTGATCCATCGTCAGCCACATCGTAGCTTACCATCAGGTGAGATTATGGCTAAACAAAGGTCTATCTAGCTAGATTTAAAAAAAAAACTCCTCATTCAATCGATGAGTGTTCTTGGGCCCATTGATGGTACTACATAAAGACCGTGTCATGGCGCAGGCAAGATGGATGCAGGAATGTGCCATGGAAACTGGCGGGAGTTGTAATCAGAGCTCAGAGTTGACGATGTCCAAACAGTGGAGGGTTTGTTTGTGTGTTTTGAAGTTTATTTGTGGGTTTCCATGAATTCCTGCTATTCGGCCAGTTCGGCTAGTTTGTAAAGATAAATAAATACATGTAGATACAGTCTTTTTGCCTTAGACTAGGCAAAACTTGTATTTCGGGGTCTAACTGATAAAATAACACAGATTATACTTATTTATAGAATATCTGGAAAATATACTTGGGCTGAATTCGATGAAACTGGATTAAGTTTAGTCTCGTAAAACAACTGTTTGTTTGAATATTTTGACTTTGAAAAGTTGACACCGATAATTTGTATGCACATAATAATGTTCGGTTGCGTTTTCTAAACAATTGTGCTAGTAGCCGGGTATGTCGGGAGCAGATAATTGATATAATACTTACTTAGATAACTTTTACAGAATACAAGACAATTTGATCCCTCTTGACAGCTAAGTTCATGGAGAGAGTCAAGAGCAATAATTATGAAGATAATGAAGCTAATATGCGAGCGAAGCGAGCCGATTTTTTTTTAACAAATGCAACATATTCGCAAAATACTGAAGCTAATATGCGAGCAAAGCGAGCTCCCTACTCTTGCAAAATACACATGAACCTAAGTGCGAGCGAAGCGAGCTGAATTTTTTAAAGAATAATGTAACATGTGACACTTGAATTTGCTTATGGTGCTTAAAGAAAAGGCTGCTGCTTAAATGCGAGCGAAGCGAGCCGAATTTTCAAAGACAAATGCTACATAATGAGATGACACTTGACTTTGCTTGCGGTGCTCAAAGAAAAGGCGGGCTGCTTGTCGGTTTCTATGACTAAAATAGACATGAAGCTAATATGCGAGCGAAGCGAGCCGATTTTTTTTTTAACAAATGCAACATAATCGCAAAATACTGAAGCTAATATGCGAGCAAAGCGAGCTCCCTACTCTTGCAAAATACACATGAACCTAAGTGCAAGCGAAGCGAGCTAAATTTTTTAAAGAAAAATGTATCATGTGACACTTGATTTTGCTTATGGTGCTTAAAGAAAAGGCTGCTGCTTAAATGCGAGCGAAGCGAGCCGAATTTTCAAAGACAAACGCTACATAATGAGATGACACTTGATTTTGCTTGCGGTGCTCAAAGAAAAGGCGGGCTGCTTGTCGGTTTCTATGACTAAAATATACAGGAAGCTAAATTCGAGCGAAGCTAGCCGATTTTTTTAAGACACATGACACGTTATATGACGGAATGACAAGGGTCCGCAAGCCGCGCGAGGCCGGGTGATTGCACTGTTCACCACCCCCTAAGGCCGCCACTGCAAGGCATTATACTTACTTTGGTCGCAAAGTACTCAGTAAAGTTAATATGCGAGCAAAGCGAGATTAAAACGAAGCGAGCGACCTACTTTTTGAGCCGATTTTTTTTAAGACAAATGCAACATGTGACAACACTTGACTGTGCTCAAAGAAAATGCTGGCTGCTTGTCGGTTTCCATTCTGTGGTCAGACATAACTCATTTTGCTTGCAAAATAGTTATCTACTCATAAAGCTATATGCGAGATCCACGAGAGCAAAGATCAAAGAGAGCCGAATTTTCTTAAGACAAATGCGTGATGATACTTTTTTCATTCAAATACCCATTTACATCCCCTTACGGGTAATACCAATTTGAACACCCTCTGGCACTCCCTTCGAAAGGTAGATTTTACAAAAAAGTACGATTTTTTTTTTCACCGTGGTCCACGGTGACACCCCCCTAGTGCGTGGCGCCCGGGGCGGACCGCCCCGTCCGCCCCCCCCTTACGCCGCCACTGGATGGCTTACACTAAGCCTTTCAAAATTAAAATTTAAAACCGAGTCAGACGGATAATCTCCTATTTTGTCTCGAGTCGGCGACAACGAACCTATTATACGACACATGATATCTACTTTCTTTCAACCCCCATTTTTTATGCAAATATGTATAAAGTTATTCAAGTAACACTCAACAGTCGCATACTTAGCCCCAATGATATTCTATATAAACTGAGGTAGATGCGTTGTGTTCAGCTCTGCGTGGCGAACAAAAGCCAAGCTAATTAGCTTGAGTCAATTCAGTCGCACTTTGTCTTGCTTCGATGTTACACGCATTAACACGCAGCACGCACATTATTTATCTCTTTCTGACAACGAGGTTTTATAATCTCTGGCAATTTTTTGGTTTTCTTGATTGACATTAAACAATAGTGTTAAATATGACGTGACTGACGCGGCTCGTTTGTCCCGTACAATTCAACTTTGTGTAATCGGCTCATTTTCTAAAAATGTCATGCTTCAATTCATGTCATGTGACCGTACATAATATGACAAAATCAGAAAATGACGTTACTCTTTCCTCAAGCTTCATTCAATCTTCAATCACACCTCGCTTGACAATGACAAGAAAAGAATTTTGAACTGGTCGGACAGATTGTCATATGAGAATGAGTGAGTAGTTCGCCAAAATAATGAACAGTCAATTGAAAATGACCGGCTCAAATGAACCGGCTCACGGTACCGGCTCAAAATCAAAATGAACCTACTCTGACAAAAGTCAGTCAAAAATCATGTCATACCCAACATTATTATTATTTAGGTGAATATAAGCAGCTTTGTTTAATAAACAAAGCTGCTTATATTCACCTAAATAACTATGGCACGCCGCACTTTAGAGGTTTTTCTAATATAACGTCTCTATTGGTTAAACCTCATTGCTTAACCCAAGTAAAGGTGGCGGTTCCGAAACCGAGACAGGAGACCTCTATGGAGGGAAATCTATGAATGCCCGACCTTACCAACCAAAAGTCACGACACTATTACCACGATAAGGCTGCGTTTCCACCAGAGATGTGCGAGGATGCGTAGCGAGGGATGTATTTGTAAACAACCAATAGAATCGCTTCATTTACCTCGCCTCGGTCAGCACAGCTCTGGTGGAAACGGCTCAGCGGAGCTAGATTTTTGCGCATACAAAACAAGCGAGGGATGTGTGCGAGGGATTTGTTGCGAGGGATGTGTGAGAGGGATGTGTTGCGAGGAATGTGTGAATGTGTTCGCGTTACTCCGCTCCCACTACACCACACCCCCGTCGACACATTTCACAGCTTCGCAACGCATCCTCGCACCACACATTAATGCGCATTTGCACAGCTCCGCTACACATCCTCGTAGGCACATTTTCATCGAACAGCTTTGGTGGAAACCCCCACACATTTTCACAGCACAGCTAGACATCCTCGCACGACACATTTCCATCGCACGTCTCTGGTGGAAACGCAGCCTTAAACTGGTCTAATGTGGAAATGGAAGCGCTCAGCTGTTAACACTTTGTATAGGTACTAAGTAGTTCCTACTAACGTACTCGTGGTAAACTGGCAGCAGGAGGTGCGGCGCGGCGACCCCCTGCTTCGAAGGAAACTGTCTGCAATCTCCTTCGAAGCGGGGGGTAGCAATAAAAGCGTTAAGCCGCCTGTACTGTACATGCTGGGCGAGCCTAAACCAGCGCGAGCGAAAGCGAGTCGATGCAAGGCGAGTGCTACCGTCCAGACGCTTGGCGAGTCTACGCAAACCAATGAAAATTGGCGTTTGTATTCACTCGGCCAGCTAGGCGAGCGATTGCAAGTCAAGGCAAATGCATACACGTTGGCACTGGCGTTCACTCGGCGAGCCTGCGCCTAGCGTGTAGCAGCTTTAATGATATCGCCACAAACTATTAACCAATGTTACCCGTTGTATTTAATATTTCAAATTATCGCTTTAATTCCCACCTTTCAATAAGGCTATTGGAGTGTTGCTAGCGTTGATTATAAAACGAATTTGCCAGCCGAGCGCACTCATCGATTGGCGCTGACCTGTTTTCAAGCCATGCAGAATAACATGTTTTAAATGATACAACATGGCGGACTAAACCCCGGGGGCGGGCTAGATAGATGTTTTATAAAAATATTGGAAAATAAAATATAAATTATGCTATTTCGAAAGGTCTGGATAGGTGGGTCGAATTGGAGCGTGTTAATAGATTTTAGATACGCCAGATGTGTATTTAAACTTGCCTTTAGACATGTTTATAGATTTATTAAAAAGTTATTATGATAGGTCTTATTTTATTGAAAATAAAAAGTCTTAACATTTTAGATTCTGACGGGATTCGAACCCGCATCGATACAAACGATCCTGATCAAGTCCGTCGGAATTCGAAAATTTTGATAAGGCCTTTAATTTTCAATGATAGGTACCTATATAAAAAATCTTGACTAGGTACCTAAAAGTTTTAGTCGCCGCCCGCACCGCATCGCCTTTTCGTCTGTTCCTTCACTTTTGCGCTTGCGATGCGGCAATCCGGTGACGTTACGAAGTTGATGTAGTGAGCGTTGGTCCATAGAATTCCATACAAAGAATACCGGGGCGATGCGGTGAGGTTTGGGTGCGGCGGCGACTCATCAGGTCAGCTGTAACCTTAAATATCTGAGTGGATGTATAATTCGTGGGGTTAGCGTCAGGGAGCCTGTTAATTTTGTGTCTTTACGTCTGCTCCATTATAACTTTAAAGAAGAAATTTTACGATTTAAAAGCTAATAGGGATATAACTTTTGAAACTATCATGGTTACGAACATAAATATTGTTATCAATCATGGTAATAGGGAACTCCCACAATTTTTTTTAATGATTTTACACGATAGGTTATATTGTCAAATAACCGTAACAAAAATTCCAGCGCCGAAATACTAAAATTTTATAACAAAAATATTTTTTATTTACCAACATTTTCATGCACTTGAAACGGACGTGACGTCACAAGTCACAGAAATTACACGCGCTTGTAGGTAGAAAAAAAAACTTTCTGTCGAGTTTGAAGGAGTGTGACGTCACAGCATATGTGACAAATAGCGTTGCGTTTCAAGTCTTATGAAATTCCCACTATATTTTTGCACTTTTTAATTATTAATTTCTAAGCGAAAATGAAATAATATTAAAAAATAATTACAGACGCATAATTCTAAAGCCATAATGTTCATAGAAAAATACGTTTAACCCGCTTTTGAATCAGACGCATTTTGCCTATTATCCCGTTGATAACAATATCTAATAGGGATAGTCGATGGCCTGTTTAGACTCTCAATGGACTGATAAGCTAAAATTCTTTGAAATTGACAAGTAATAACATGCAAAAACACCATAGTTTACCTAGATTGTAACCCACAAGCTTCGTAACATCAAACGAGCTACTAACTTTGTTGCTATCAACAAAGTTATGTCAGGAATTCACGATCGAGCGTTTTAGACGTGTCCCTAACAAAACTTAGGTACAACTTTTGGAAGTCAATTACACAATTTACTGTGGCGCCATCTACATCCGCCGGCGGTGGTGATGGCCCCACACTTTGTCATGGTTGAACATTTTCCATGCTCTCTTATGTGGCAGGCAGGCATTAATTACGTGAGGCTTTTAGGGAGGGGAGGGTGTCGAGCCAAATCTAACCCAATCTCATGTGGGGGAAAGGGGGGGGGGGGTCTCGGCAAATATCACATAATTTTTTTAAAGGGAGGAGGGGGGTCCAAAAATCGCCAAAATCATCTCACGTAATTTTTAATGGACGCCCCCTAAAAAGCCATGAAGGTGCCTTCAGGCAGGCTTAGCGCTTCTTCACCAGTGTTGACCAGCTGGGCCTCTAGCCAAGTGGCATCTATCTTTTCTATTCTACAATTCGCTTCGTTATCGCCGATGTTTAATTGGTGGAAGACCACGTGACCTTACGTTCGACCTTGATTCTACCTGTTGATCACAGCGCCATCTCTGTGACAACAGCTGCACCACACACCTAATATTCCAAGATCTTTTGTGGAACCACTCGTGCGCCGCCTTTCCTATGTTCGTAGCCTACTTTACATTTTAGTTCAAGCAGGCTCCGTTAGACGGCGCTAACTATACAACAGGTACGTTGTGTATACTACTATCTATTCTATGTTCACAGCTATAAAAGCTTGCTTTATGTGACGCCTCGCTCTCTTTTCCAGACCAACCGACCTGACCACACAATCTAATATATTCTATTCTTTTGTTCCAAGCCTGGTTTCCTTTTGCCCTGCGATTTTACACTACCAATGAAAACCTCACGTTAGAGTGTTAGCGAAGAAATCGAATCGCTTCATAGCGAAGGCCGGTTGGCTAGGCCCTCTGGGTACTTACAGCATGTTTTGGTGTTGCAGATGGCGGGGCCTGCGGAGTGACCACGGACGGGCTGCTCAGCGCGCTGGCCCGTCTGCGCCGCCCCCCGCCCCCGCTCCCGCACCCCTCCGCACACCCCACACGCTCTGTAAGTACCTTGCAGTTCAATGGCCTGTAGTCCCAGGACCTATTATAAAAAAAACTAAAGAATTATCGTTCACAACTGTATCTTCAAAGCTCGATGGACATTCTCTGACTATTAGACATGGTGTCTAAAGGGGAATAAATATAGATTACAGCCTTTTAGAATATAAGCTATATTGGTACCAATTGAGCGAAGTCGTGGGCGGAAGCTCTTCTTCTTCTTCTAGCTAGTGCCTCTCCATTACTAGCGGTTAGCTGTCATCATGGCAAATTTTTCTTTGTCTAGTGCTAGCCTAAACAGATCTTCCGCTCTTTTAATTCCTGTCCAATCTTCTATATTGCGAAGCCAAGATGCTCTCCATCTTCCAACCCCTCTTTTGCCAGGTATTTTACCCATCATGATCAGCTGAAGCAGATCGATGGGCGGAAGCTAGTCTACCATAATTTAGCATGTTAGGAATAATTTGTATTCTTTCCTAACCTTTAGATAATATAATTGCAAGTCCACGGCCCTTTCTGCTTGCAAAACCTCGGACAATGGCGGCGCACAACAATGTCCATTACGCTGAGGCTGACGGTGCGATCCTGCGCAAGACAGATAATTACACCTCTGACACGTGTCGACACAATGCCACTATGATACGATTACCGGTATTTTATTATAAATACAATAGCGGCCTTTACACGTAAAGTTCGGAACGCGGGAAACAGCACGCGCCGTTCCATCCCTCGCTCTGAAACATCCCTGTAGCATCCCTGTAGATGCGCGGGGCTGACATCAAAAAACTTTTAAAATTTATACAGTTCCACGCGCCAGTTTAAACTGCGGTCGAAACTCTGGCTCGGATCGTTTTGCCTAAATATGTCAGATTCATAACTTGTTGAACTTTCGCGATTTGTTAACATCATGATACATATGTCAGATTCGCCCGCGTTCCAATCCGTGGACACATTTTTTATCGTAACTAGCACGACAGTTTGATCCGCGGTCCAAACTGCACAGATCCATCCGCGGTTTGGAACGCAGTCCAGATTTACCGTGTGGCAGCCGCTAATCTGTCAAATGCTTGGGGTACTAACTTTCCTACTAATGTAGCGACATCTACCTGTCGCTAGATGAACTACAAAAACATGCTACGCACTACAGATGGCGCCACACACCATCAACATGTCTAGAACTCACAAGCAAAGTTTCCAACGGAGTTAGACATAATTAGGACTATCCGACATCAACTGTCGGTCGAAAGACCACGGGCAAGTGGGCCAGATGGGCCGGCCCGTTGCAGAGGAACCACCTACTCTGCCTTTGGGGAATGTATTCCACCATGTTTACCAAAAATACCAATGTAGATTGTAGACAACGTTGGTAAAGAACTTTATTCTACCAAAACTGGTAGAGTACTTGGAACTGGTAGAGTAGTATGCTAGTTTTTAATATTTACACTACCCGTATAACCCGTGATAACAGAGGGGGATGATACCTCGACTTTCGATCCGAAGATCGCGAGTTCAAGTCCTGGCCGTGCATCAATGGATTTTTCGTTTTGAAAAATTTATATGCGCATCAACACGAGCTCTAAACGGTGAAGGAAAACATCGTGAGGAAACCCGCGGGTTGGTCAGCCCCACACGTATTGACCATGTCTTTCCTGTGGATATGGCCGGTAAGCTGAGAGGATGGTGTAGGTGCTGGGCAAGCCTACTCCATCTGAACATTGACTCAGGCACTAAAGTGTCCGTGTAGGCAAAGATTGCCTCCTGACACTGTATAAATCATCTGGTAAAGATGGTAAAGGCCTAAGTTTTAATAAAATCTTATAGAAGCTTCTTTTCAACATGATTCATTTTGCTTACCAACATATTTAGTAAACCTGTATTTTCCCTAGAGCTCGTTGAAAACCGCGTCACGTACTAAATGAGACAGAACAGGATTATTGTCAACTTGTCACTATATGACTCGACGCGACTCACCTAATACTTTGTAATACTTTATTGACGATTTATCAATGTTATTTTTAACCGACTTCAAAAAAATGATGTTTTCAATTTGTCAGAATCTTTTTTTAATGTATGTTCACCGATTACTCGAAGACGCCTGGACTGATTTGGAAAATTCTTTCGTTTGGAAGGGTACCTACCTATACTTTCCGATTGGTGCCATAAAAATTTGGATCTGTCGAGGATCTTCGGAGTTATGAACAGAAATGCACCTCGAGAGTGAAGAAAAATGCTCAGCTTTGAAGTCGGTTTTTAAAATTTTTAATTTTAGCATCCTTTGGAATTCAGAAAAGTCAGAGATTATTAAAAAGTGTCGCTATTTTACAGAACTCAGACAAAGTCTTCTATTCAAGACACGAGCGAGACATTAGTGTCCCTGTTTATCGAGTGCTCGCTCACTCAAACAGCTTGTGTATTGGAAAACACATTCCCACTGATAATGCCATGCCCCCAACTCCACGTGTAAAGTGAACTCACTTAAAACCAGTTGTTGACCGTCTGCCCCCCGAAAGAAGTGTTAGGTTAGGTTCAAACAAAAAAAGAATTTTCCAAATTGGTCTAGGCGTCTTCGAGTATGCATCAAAAAAGATTTCGACGAATTGAGAACATCCTCCTTTTTTTGAAGTCGGTTAAAAATACATTTATTATGAATATCAATAGACTCATATTATAGGTAGGCAAAGTACAAAAATATCCAAGACTATCTGTAAAGCTTTCACTGTATTCGCCGAGATCGCCCCGGGGCAGTAATTGAATGAAATTAACCAGAGCGATGACGAGAGATCTTTCCTGTGTACCCGTAATAGAGCCATAGGGCCAGCCTGCCTTGTGTAAGTAAATCAAAGAGCTTTACTGATTTCTTGCCTAGTTCTTACGTTATTTACTAAAGTAGTGAGTCGTGTAGAGTCATCTATTTTAACTAGTGGCTCTGTGAGCCTGTGTTGTGTGAACCTCGCGAGTCTGTGTTTGCATAGCTTGAAGAAATCTAAAGGTGAGCAATTTACTACAATTTTAGGAATTTTTAGACTGTCGCGACTGATTTTTTTAGATTTTTATAAATAAGAATATTTGCATGCCGAACTTTGGTAGGACATACAATGTACAGCATACAATAAAGATAAGACCTATTTTTAAGCACATATGTTCCTGCGAATAAATGATTCTGATTCTGATTCTGATTCTGAGTTATTCTGCTCATTCCGCTGAGTATCCTTATCAGATCTTCACCAAAGTTTTATGAGACCAACTTAAAGTTACAGCCTTTCAAATAAAAAAAGAACCATCGAAATCGGATGTCCTGTAGCCCTCTTTTTGCCCCTTTTTGGAGGACCCCCAATTAAAAATAGTCGACGACAAAAAAAAATCTATAAAATTATCGAACCTGCGTTTCAGACTTCCGAAAATGACCTTTATATTTGTACATATAGGTATTATAATTGTAGGTATATACCTAGCTGTATTTTAATTGTTTTCTGTTTAAACCATCTATAAAAACTTAATTTTGTTTATAATAATGTGAAACTGTTTGATACATTTGGCAATGGCCGACTGCAAGACTTGGCGAGGACTGCACGGAGCGGAGCCAAAATGCTTTTTAAAACTGTAGGTACGTAGCGCCATATTGAAATTGAAACAGTTTTTGATTCAACGGACTTCTTTATGACTGAAGTTTTTGCTGGACTCCTTTAGGCCTCGTAACACCCCGGACACTCGACGAAATCTCTCTGCAAAAGCGGCGTCTAACTACCTATATTTACGCTACACAAAGTCAGTTTTGTACACAGTAAGGTTGTGACCGTATGAATAATGTACTCTGTGGTCTCGGTATCGTCGTAGCGTCCGTCAGCGCGTTCCGTGCTCAAAGTCAGCTCCTCGCCAGCTCAAACTCACAGTGACCATTCTATACGTAGTATTATTATCTGTTCTGTGGCCTCGTCCTAATAGAACGCGACTATACGATCATCGCAAGTTCGCGCGAATTTTAATCGTACGAATCCGGGATCAAACACAGGACGAGGCCTAAGGCAGCGTCCTAATTGGCGATTGGACATTTGCATTGAGATTGCGCGATGACATGCGAGCTTCAATTAGGTTATGTAGGTATCTACTCTAAACTTTAGAGTAACCTATTTGGAGCTCGAAAAATTAGTACTTACCTAGGTAGGTACTTACTTAGGCATAGTAGATTTAGAAACGATGTTAAATTAAATTACTGTTAAGTAACTATTGCCTTTTCGTTTACATGCTAAAGACGACGACAAAATAATTTATTAAGCCGTATTAAAACCGTTAAATGAATAATGTTCTTGGTCTGCTAAAACCACAATTCCTCACAAATCCTTCTTCTGTCGGTAAGGGCGGTATTTGCGAAAACCATAGCTTCAGATTATTTAAACCACATTTTAGTCTTATCAGTGAACACGCGTAAAATGTGTCAAGTTTTCTCTTCAGACCCCCCCCCCCCCCTTGGCCCCGCTTTGCCCCCCGCGTCATCTGGCGGGAATCACTTGATAAGACTCCCTAAGGATAGCTTTACCTAAATGTGGGTTTTTGTGAAGGGATGATTCATGCTAGACCGAGCTGAGAGAGATACGTCTTACTCGAATATTCTATCATCATTTTCATTAGATACAATATTTACAACACTGTTGGGTGGGCCGTGGGCCTATATAAACCTACTTGTTGCGGCCTAGCCCCCGAACGAAACGTCAACGTCATGTGTAGTGTCAAACGTGATTTTTTATAATCTGTATTTTTCTGACATTAATTTTTGGACTATTCATCCGATGAACACTTCTTACTTTGACTGGCAATGAACTCTGTCTAGTTTTTGTCTACAAAACTATGTAAAAAAACAATTAAAGACTAAACCTGCAAATGTTATCACCATTTTCATGTGAAAAAATCCAGTAGCTGTGGAGAATCAGGAGAAACCCAACACTCCTTCTTTTCGCCATTTTTTATTTCACGCTTATGATTGGCAGTGAGCAGTGCGATTCAGACTTCCGAAAATGCATCCGAATCGATGATTTTCGCCGGAAAGTTGAACGTCGTTTTTAGAATTCGGAATACTTTCCGAGAAGGTCTGAATCGCAGTGCTGGATAAGTAATGATTATTGATCTATAGATTTATTAATATCGATTTTTACCTGGCTTGGATGGTTCGAATCTATACAACAATCTAATAAAGCGGAAGAGTTTGTTTGTTTAAACGTGCGCTAAAATTACGAGGAAATGCAGAAATATTTTTTCAAGACTGCTGGATCCTGAGATTAGCTCGTTCAAACAAGCAAACAAAGAGATTGCTTTAATAAATTAGTAAGTATTTTTATATAAATAGATTACTTTCTGTTAATAACTTAAAATGTCAGAAAACTGTAAGCAAATAAGAGTCAGTACTTTATAGACTTGATGATAAATTCAGAACACAATATCAAAATTCGGAAACATTCACCAACTTATTCCTGACGGGACAGGACTTCCGAACAAACGCTTAGATTTTCAACATTGAATTTTTAATTTCAAAGGGTTATTTTTATGAAATGTGTCAAACAATTCTCAACTTTATCTCGGAGAGTTAAAAAGTGTTTTTTTGAACGTAGGAGTTGATGAACTTTTTAATTATTATTGCTGTCCGTGACTGCTCTAAAATTATGCTTCAGGCTGATTAACATATTCCTGTTTTTCCCGCCACGTAAACATAATACCTTTGTTCTCAAAAAGACAAATTCTCATATACCTAGACAGATTTTCAAATAGCCTCAAATAACAAAGGACATCATATCCCTTTCTTTGATCTCGTCTAAAGGCTCTCTGAGCAGAGCTCGGGTGCAAATAGAGTTAAATTAAAAAAGGAAAAATAAACTTTCAGTGGCTGAGATTCGAACTTGCAGCCTTTGGCTAGAAGGCGGACACCCTATCCACTCAGCCACTTTAGTCTCTCGTGAAAATTCACGCAAAAAGATTTACCAGTGCAATGAGCTTCGTAATTTCACGTAATTTGTTGACTAAAGTGGCTGAGTGGTCGGGTGTCCGCCTTCTAGCCGAAGTCTGCGAGTTCGAATCTCAGACAATGAAAGTTTATTTTTTGTTCTTTTTTCTTTTTTATTTTTTTTTTCTATTTGTAGGTACCCGAGCAGAACTCGGTCGCCCAGTTATTATCCATTATTTTTCGATCCCTATTGGAAAACAATAATATAATAAAGTACAATAAAGAAGCAATGGCGCGGACTAAGTTAGTTTTCCGGCCGGCCGGGTCCGGGCTCGAACCTGCTACTGACCTTGTTGACACGTGGCCGATTTTACAGTATAAGCCCCGATTGTGCTACACGATTCGGCTGACTGGGAGTGGATAGATTTACTCCACGTCTGCCGAAAAAAGTGCCCCGACTAGTTTTTAGTTTTATAATTTTGTATGTATGTTAGTCTGTAAGGTATTTATCAATATGGGCCAATGACATTATATCTTGTGTGGTGCGGTTCGCGAGCAGGTTAGACAGGATGCTAGCGGCGAGCCGCTCGGGCAAGCGGGAGTTTCTCCTGCACGATGCTATATCATATTTATATTTATGAAATAAGTTGATGACAAGTCACATAAATTATGTAGTTTTTTTATTTTAACTATTTTCTTTCTTTTATTTTCTTTCGGAGGCAGGGGCGTAGCTATAGCTTTGTTAAGGGGGGGGGGGGGGTCCAAAGGTTCCAAAATACAAAGATCATTGTTAAGGGGGGGGGGGGTCCAAGGGTTCCAAAATACAAAAATTGACTAGGTTTCCTCAAAACTCAATAGGCTAAGGGGGGGGGGTCCGGACCCCCTAAATCCCCCCCCCCTTATATACGTCCATGTTCGGAGGGATTGCTGGGATATAAAAGGCCAAGAGAAATGGAAACAATTGGGTGAGACCTTTGCCCAGGCAGTGGGAAAAAATATTATTATTATTATTATTATTTTAGCCTATATTGTCCAGCTGCAGGGCAAAGGCCTCCCTCCCCTCTTTCCAGATTTTTCTGTCCTTGGCGGTATTGGGCCAATCTGGATCATGCGCATCTAGTTCGTCCCGCGATCTCCTTGGTGGTCTGCCACGCGGACGTCTTGCATTGGGCACCCATTCGGTTAAAAATAGGTTAAAAAAAAAATCTTTAACTGAGCTTTTTGTACATCAGCCGACTCAGTTGAACTCGTATCGTAGTGGTGTGTGTGAGGTGATGCGTGGTGAATGATAGGGGTGGACCAAGGCTAGACAGTGCTCTGCGGTCGGCCTTGAGATTAAACCAGTGTGCCGAAAGGACGAGCTCTGTTATTTATAAGAAATCATAAACCGACTCACGATAGGATCACGCGACACCTGACTTTCCTAAGGATATGCGTAAATCACGCATAATTTTGGGGTAGTCAGGTGTAGGTCACACGTTCACTCGTACATCTATCAAAGGTAAGCTTGTCTGGAAGAGATCGCTTCTTAGCGATAAGACCACCCATTGTAGCGACATCTACCTGTCGCTAAATGAACTACAGAAACATGTTACGCACTACAGATGGCGCCACACAACATCAATATGTCTAGAACTCGCAAGCAAAGTTTCCAACGGAGTTAGGTTTAACTAGGACTAACCGACAACAACTGTCGGTCGAAAGACCACGGGCAAGTGAGCCAGATGGGCCGGCCCGTTGCAGAGGAATCACCTACTCTGCCTTTGGGGAACGATTCCACCATGTTCCCCAAACCCATTGTACAATTTATTGCTTAGGTTTACTAGTTCATAAGTTTTTTGGTAATTGTGTACAATAAAGGATTTTTTTTTCATTCATTCATTCATCGATTTTGGAACAAAAAAAATGGTTGTCTGTAAAATCGGTCTACGGACGATAATTTTACGTGATAACATCATGAGAAAACCCCGTTAAAACATTAACATCAGATCGGATTATTTATCAAAATAAATTACTTCGTAGCTAGTGCTACGAGAATCGTAGCTCTTGCTACGTCTCGTAGGCAGAATGTGACACTTTTTCGTGAGTGCAGCCGGCGTTCATCGATTTATAGTCATTCCTACAATAAAGGCGAAAGTCCGTGTGTGTGTGTGTATGAATGTTTGTTACCACGTATATCTCCATAACTACTTAACCGATTTTGATGAAATTTGGAATGTAGATAGTTTAGGTTCTGGAATAACACAGGCTAGTTTTTATCCCGTAAAAATGTATGGTTCCCGTGGGATAAAAAGTAGTCCACGGGCGTTCACTATTAAAAAATATCTTTGAATACTAATTGATTTTTTCACTGTGTTTTCCCTCATTGCTTTTGAATATCTATTGTCTATGGTTCTAGGAAAAGTCGTGGGCCTGTTTAAATTTTACATTCATCTCAGAAATATCCTTGAGTTATTATTATTACTTCACAGTTGGTAATTAATTTATCGTAATTGACTAAAGACTGTTCTCGAATGAAGTCTCCAAGTTTCCTTTTAAAGTCGACCGGAATAGGAAAGTTATTTTCTTGGTTAATTACTTTTATTATTATGGCTATAAGGTGTAAAATCCCTCGATATTAAATAAAGTAGTTAAAGTTTTTAAAATACCGTGTAAAGGTGGTGGTTCGCGCCCGAGACCGACATAGGAGACCGAGACCAGCGGGCTGATTGTCTAACTTGTCTCAAACCTCAAATTGGTCTCAAACTGTCAAAACGATCGCGTAGTATCTTTTGTCATGTTCGGTCTCGTTGAGATGAGAGTGACAGAGCCACTTGCGTGGTCACTCAACTGTCATATTTGAGAGTTTGAGACCGATTTTGGTCGCTATCAAAGATAGACAGTCAAGGGGCAGAGACAGGCTTTGTAGGGGCGTTAGTGACACGAGAGAGAGAACCGCCAGTTTATATGACGACCTCTGTGACGCAGGAGGTTACGGGTTCGATCCCCGCCGCGGGACAAATGTTTGTATGATCTGCAAATATTTGTCTCGGGTCTGGGTGTTTTCTATGTATATTATGTATGTATTTACAAAAAAAAAATGTTTTTAAGTAGTACCTATATCAGTCATGTGGTTGCCATAACACAAGCTCTGCTTAGCTTGGGGCTACATGATGCTGTGTGAAATGTCCAGCAATATTTATTTATTTATTTATATGACAACGGTTTCCTGTCTCAGTCTCTGCTCCCTGATTGTCTTTGATAGCGACTAAAATCGGTCTCAAACTGTTAAATATGGCAGTTCAGTGACAACGCAAGTAGCTCTGTCACTCTTACAGTTCAACGAGACGAAACGCGACAAAAGGTACCTGCGCGATCTTTTTGACAGTTTGAGACCAATTTGAGGTTTGAGACAAGTTAGGCAATCAGCCTGCTGGTCTCGGTCTCCTGTCTCGGTCTCGGGTGTGAACTACCACCTTTAAACTAAAAAACTGGCAATTCTTTTGAACATAAACCTAAAGGCGCTCCTAGACGGAGCAATTTTACTGTTAAAAGTAATTTTTATGAACTCTCCCCATTACATAAGAAAGATGTTTAAAGTTGAACACTGGTTAAACAACGTCCTGTCTCTGTTCGTCACTATCCACAAATAAAGACAGGACGTTTAACAAGTGTTTAACTTTAAACATCTTTCATAAGTAAGGCCCTCTATGAAAAAGTGGACTGCCACTGAAATAATCTTTTGGAACATGTCCATATTGTCCATATAATTTTGTCCTTGTTATTAATTATAGTACTTTTATTCAATAAATAGAATTAATTCGCGTGACATTGCCGGCGCTTGTCGACCATAAAGTACCGAACACTTTACCTAACGTAGAGGCAGAAAGATAGATCGAAATGAAAATGAAATGAAATGAAATTTATTTATTTAGTAGCTAATACATAGGGATAATTAGGTACTACTAACCAACTACTTAAACTCTAGGTACAATTGATTTCAGTTAATAATATGTTTGAGAACATACAGCGGAGCTATAAAGGTCGCTATTGCAGAGTCGCGGTGAACGAATTGAACTATTGCTATCTCTTTTCATTGACTTAGAGTGAAAATAGATGGCAATAGCTCAATTCCTTCACCGCGATGCTGCAATAGCGACCTTTATAGCTCCGCTGGTGTCCAAATTGGGGAACTGCATTGCATGCTAAATGATACGATGAGGAGTGAATAGAAGTAGGGTAGTGAGTACCCAGCAAAGAGTTTTCAGGCGTGGAGTAGAAAGCTACTTGCTAAGATTTGTTTGAAGGGGTAGGGTATATTTGGCACCCTACCCCTCTACACACACCCTGAATATGAAATAGAGTTACTCCATGGATCGTAGCTCGAAGTGCTAATATGTAATATTTATGGTAATAAACCACGCATACAAATAGCTGTTTTGGTTAAGTAAGTTTTAGTTTATGGGTGATATTTAGCATTTGGTGGTGGTTGGCAAATCTATATCTATGATGAAAACTTGAGCCGAATTAATTATATGAGGATGTAGCGACCTCTACCTGTCGCTAGATGAACTACATGGACATGCTACGCACTACGAGCTTCAGTAACCGTACTATGAGCTCTTAGAGCAATGTCAAAATAAGGTGAAATCCATTCCTGCCTTAAGCTTGATTTGACATTGTTTTCGTCCGAAAACAATCTTATTTTATTCCTGCCTTGGTCTTGACCGCTCTCTCTGCGCATGTCTTGCTCGATGACACCGAGCAGGACATGCGCAGTCCTGCATCTAGTCGATGTCATGTCCAAGGAAGTTATATACATACTGGAATGCTACCTGACATTTAATGTACAAATGATTTTGAACCTTATCACGACTACACAACGATATATTAGGTATAATTTAATCTTGGTTATAAGGATTGTTGGTCTTGTTGAGAGACTTTCTTGGTAGCTTTGTCTCTTTCACACTCGTTTTTGGATTAGTAGTGTGACCTTGTCATTTAAATTTCAGGATATTTTTACCTTATCGCGCTCGACAAAATCAGCGCTTGATTTCGATCCATGGTTTCGATCCTTTAATTCAATCCTTGATTTTGATCCTTGATTTTGATTTCGATCCTTGATTTCGATCCTTGGTTTCGATATTGGATTTCGATCCTGGATTTTGATCCTTGATTCTTGAATCTTGAATCTGAAATCTTGAATCTTTGAAGTGACAGCTGTCAAACTTCAAATGGACATATCTCGGGAACTACTCGTCCCAGACTCCCCGTTCTCAGTTCAAATGAAAGCTATGACCAAGATCTTCATTTGAAGTGACAGCTGTCAAACTTCAAACGGCCATATCTTGGAAACTACTCGTCCTAGACTCCCCGTTCTCAGTTCAAATGAAAGCAATGACCAAGATCTTCATTTGAAATGACAGCTGTCAAACTTCAAACGGCCATATCTTGGAAACTACTCGTTCTAGACTCCCCGTTCAAAGTTCAAATGAAAGCTATGATCAAGATCTTCATTTGAAGTGACAGCTGTCAAACTTCAAACGGCCATATCTTGGAAACTACTCGTCCTAGACTCCCCGTTCAAAGTTCAAATGAAAGCTATGACCAAGATCTTCATTTGAAGTGACAGCTGTCAAACTTCAAACGGCCATATCTTGGAAACTACTCGTCCCAGACTCCCCGTTCTCAGTTCAAATGAAAGCTATGACCAAGATCTTTATTTGAAGTGACAGCTGTCAAACTTCAAATGGCCATATCTCGGAAACTACTCGTCCTAGACTCCCCGTTCTCAGTTCAAATGAAAGCTATAACCAAGATCTTCATTTCAGATGACAGATGTCATTTTGACAGCTGTTATTTAAAATGTAGATCTTGGTCATAGCTTTCATTTGAGCTAAAAAGGAAGAGTCTAGGATGAGTAGTTTCCGAGATATGGCCATTTGAAGTTTGACAGCTGTCACTTCAAATGAAGATCTTGGTCATAGCTTTCATTTGAACTGAGAACGGGGAGTCTAGGACGAGTAGTTCCCGAGATATGGCGGTTTTAAGTTTGACAGCTGTCACTTCAAATGAAGATCTTGGTTATAGCTTTCATTTGAACTGAGAACGGGGAGTCTAGGACGAGTAGTTCCCGAGATATGGCGGTTTTAAGTTTGACAGCTGTCACTTCAAAGATTCAAGATTCAAGATTTCAGTTTTCAGATTCAAGAATCAAGATTCAAGATTCAAGAATCTAGGATCGAAATAAAGGATCGAAATCAAGGATCGAAACCAAGGATCGAAATCAAGGATCGAATTCAAGGATCGAAACCAAGGATCGAAATCAAAATCAAGGATCAAAATTGTATCAGTATTTTAATTGAAAAATCATGCTCTGAAACATCACGTAAATCAGAAAATGATGTAAAAGGCCCCTTAGGGACTTTAGGGATGTTTAGTTTATAAATTATGGTCACCCTTTAGAAAGAGACACACCGCCCAAGTTTTATCTCTCAAGCGGACCGCGTTTTCTGTCTCAATTAACCTTCCAGTTACGTAGGTATATAACTTCCTTGGTCATGTCACCAAAACATCCCTGCGTTAAGATTGTTTCCGTCCTAAGGCAGGATTAAAACAAGGTTGATTTAGGCCTGATTTATGCCTGCGTCAGTCTTACTTCAGTCTTATCTAAGTACAGACGAAAGTAATCTTACTTTGACATTGCTCTAAGACTTGGTAATACGACCGCAGGAAAGATGTCGCCACTCAATATCAGAATGTCTAGATTGCGCAAGTGCACTACTCATCGCCGATCGGGTTATATACAACCAACCGACAACAACTGTCGGTCGAAAGACCACGGGCAAGTGGGACAGATGGGCCGGCCCGTTGCAGAGGAACCACCCACTCTGCCTTTGGGGAACGATTCCACCATGTTCCCCAAAAGGACGATACTATACTGAGTTTAAAGGAAGGCGTTTTAAGCGGCCTCGTGGTCGGCCCAAGCGGAGATGGCGGGACGAACTCGACGACTACTCCACTAACTGGCCGACAGAAGCCTTACACCGGGGTGAATGGAAATAGGGAAGTGAGGCCTTTGCCCAGCAGTGGGATCCAGTAGGCTTATTAGATTAGATACTACTTATACGATATTTTTCAGTAGCCCACGCTTGATTTTGGATATGGCTACATAGTAGTAGACATTTTTCTCTGGTATTCAAGATAAATTGTCGGTCCCGACTTTAAAAGTAGGTATGTATTTGACGTGCCTCTGACTGCCCCTTTATAAAACCCCTTCATGAAACCGTAAAGTGTCTAAAAAGTTCTGAGAAAATGTTTACTTGTCGTGAGCATGTTACGTTTGATCTTTTTAAGACATACTGGCTTGTACTCGCACTTGATCAAAAATCATAAAACATTGAAGTAGAATTTCTCAGAAAAAACCTTTCAAGATTAACAACTTCAAAGTTAAACACCCCCCTCCACCCCTTATTGTTAAACTTTTCGGATTCTGTTTACCAACTCTTAAAATTCTAACTTTTACTTTTTTACTTTCTTACGTTTTTTAACGGTTTTAGATCACTGATTCGACACCGATTGATTCGGTAGTTACCTAAAAAAAAAACTTAGATTCACTATTAAAAAAAAATGAAATTATGATCAAAACTGTACCTAGGTATATTTACTTCACTTTATTTAATGTTTTGTGAGAGAAATAAAAAAATGTGCAATGACATAAAAAGATTTTCAAAAGGTACGGTAGACAGATTCTTTAGGCATTTTTAGATCCTTCGAAGATTTCTGGTGGTAGTCAGAGGTATGTCCAAAAACATATTTCACTATGTATGCGTGTTCGTATGAGCTAGTGGTGACGATGTTTTTAGGCCGCCTCAAGGCCTCCGTCATGGCTTAACGACTTGTTTCAGTCATACATAACCACATTTTGTAGAAGTAAGAAGCGCTCGTGGCGTAGCTTGCTTAGACATTGATCGTTGAAGTTAAGTAACGTTGTGCGCGGTCACAATTTGATGGGTGACCGCAAGTGGCATTACGAGCTGAGCGCTTCGGAGGGCACGTTAAATTGTCGGTCCCGGCTTTTAAGTCGTTAAGCTATTACGGCCTTTAGGCGGCCTAAAAACTCCGTCACCAGAGTTGGCCACTTACTCATATGAACTTACTTACTTTTTAAGAAGTTAGTGGGTACTCCATACGTTGCAAATCCTTGCAAGTCAATCATTATTAGAAAACTAACTGGTTTCTTACGATGTTTTTCTTCACCTTTATTAACAGGATTTTAAAATGCACAAAGATTTTTCCCGCCTTCAAAGTCTAATGAAATTCATGAATTCTCGTGCAAATTACACTTTTATTGCACGAGAATTTTTACACTCATTGAAACACCTCGGAGTACATTCTAGGAAGCGGAGGAAAAGGAAAATATTCTACGTTGGTCACAGATAAAAATTAATTAAGTTGCAAAAATTATGCTTGTTTCATTAAAATTACGCTCGTGGTGTAGATTGCTTAGGGCCCCATACACGGTACAGAACAGATAATAATACTACGTATAGAATGAAGACTGTGAGTTTAAGCTGGCGAGGAACTGACTTTGTGCACGGAACACACGCGCAGACGCATATACGAGACCGAGACCACAGTGTACAGTACATTATTCATACGGTGACAACCTTACTGGGTACAAAACTGACATTGTGTAGCGTAAATATAGGTAGATAGACGCCGCTTTTGAATAGATTTCGTCGAGTGTCCGGGGTGTGTACACTGTACACGGTACGATTCATCGTTTCGATCAATCTGACGAAAATCGTAACGATTGATCTCTTCAAAACTGCCACTTCATATTAAATACATTGGATCATTTTAAAGTACAGATAAATAATAGGTATCGGAAAACATCTTACAATTAGACATAGACATAGACATAGAAACATTTATTTAGCACACACACACAAATGATAGATAAAAGAAAAAAATACAATACGAGAAAGGGCTTAAACTAAGATCACATTCTGTGACATAAGATTAATTACAAAAACGATTGACAAAAAGTAATTTGGAAATGCAAATTACTCACAATTTCAATTTGATCGCAAACAAATACAATAAGAAAAGAAAATTAGTTGTGCGCCGTGCGAGCTGCACTTCTGTCGCATTCTGTTTTGTGGAATCATACAGAGCTTTTATTAATACTGCCTAGCTAGATGCTATCGGTCATATTCGGAAAATACGACCCGATGCCCGTTATTTATCTGGAAGTACTGTACTTGTTTGAAACTGAAAGATAAAGACGTGCTCAAATAGTTTACTAGGTGCCCTATAAATAGAAAACTATTTTTTTTCCTTACTTAACAGTTCCTAATCAAAATTCCCTGAACACCCCATGCTGCAAAATTATCTGCACTAATTAATTATTTAATAAAACCGGTCAAGTGCGAGTCGAACTCGTACGCCGAGGGTTCCGTACCTAGCCATGGTGCCAATTAAGCTAGTATTCATTGTATGAGCGCCCATACAACTCAGAGGACAATTTTAATTGGCGTCAACTATGTATGTATGGGAACACCCTTTAGTTTTCAACTTTTTTAACTTTTTGGAATTTTTCCTTTATTTGTGCTATAAGACCTTGCTTTTTGCCAAATTTCGTTATTCTAGGTCAACGGGAACTACCATTTAGGTTTTCGACCCAAAACCTCTAGGGTACTTCCGGTTGACCTAGAATTGTCAATTTTGGTTACAAGCAAGGCCTTACAGCACAAGTAAAGGAAAAATTCCGAAAAATAAAAAAAGTTGATAATTAAGGTAAGTTTTGGTACTAACAAGTTTTCACGAAAACCTAAATTTGCCTATATCTTTTTATAGTGTTGACTCAGGACCTTGATTTTTATACTCACAATAGGGACTATAGACCTTAGTATATGGTATAAATTTCAACTTGCTAGCTTTACCCATTCCTGAGATAATCGATGGTGACACACGGACAGACAGACGGACAGACAGACAGACAGACAGACAGACAGACGGACAAGAAAGTGATCTTATAAGGGTTCCTTTTTTTTACCTTTTAAGGTACGGAACCCTAAAAATGAATAAATGAACACTTTTTTGCATGTAAGCAGGATACAAAACTTAAAGTTATTTATTTTATTCTTATTTTTATAAGCGATAGCAATATTTGAAGTCATGACCGAGAAGTTAAAAATCACTGGATAAGATTCGCAAAGGACCTGAATTAATGCTATAAAAACAAAGAGACCCTTAAATAAGTCAAAATGGTGATGATAAATGTAACACTATTTTAATATAAAAAATAAATTTTTCTTTTTGTCTTATTACCACGACTGTATTCAAGACGCGATCGACATCTTTAAACCGAATTAGCTACTAGGTTAGTCTTAAATAAAACTGTTCAGCTATTTTTGCGTATCTATAAAGGGTACTCTGCTTTCAGAATATTCCATGTAAAGTGGTTTAACTATGTGCATGCTGATGAGTTTGGAATATTAATGCTCGGCACGGATTGAATTCTCTATGACATTACGACGTCAAGTGCTTTTAGTCGCGAGGCTACGAAATATAGATAAAAACTTTATTGACACACATTTTCAGCACAGACAGACAAAAAGTACAAAAATAACAAAACTAAACTAACAACTTACTTAAATTACTAACAATTTACCTACTTAAATAAATAAACTTACACTATCTAGTAAAAAAGAAATAAATACTTATAAACAAACTGAACAATAAATAAAACAGAACATAAATGGTTACAAAATCTTACTATAACTCAAATATGTCGTTTTTCAAAAGTATTCGTACTTAGGCAGATAGTAATTAAATATGTATCAAGTACTAAGCACAGTAAATTAACAAACTAATAATTAACATCTTAGAAATATTGTATTCTAATAACATTTAATCAATTATTTCTTCTTCTTCTTCTCCCTCGCCTTTTCCCATTATTTGGGGTCGGCTTTCCTAATCATGCAGCGCCATTTATCTCGCTGGTGGACGTCATCTATGCTAAGGCTGTTGTTCTTTATATCCCTCCGGATATTCGTCATCCATGTAGTTTGCGGTCTACCTCTTCCCCTCTTATTTGTAGCCATGGAAAGGCACTTTTTCACGACGTGGTCATCTGATCTTCTCATTACATGACCGTACCATCTGAGCCTGGATTCAGTGAGTTTGTCATTTATAGGGGCGACTTTAAAGCTTCCTCGTATGAATTCATTGCGCACCCTGTCTTTCCGTGTTACCCCCCCTGCCCAACGAAGCATGCGCATTTCTGTTGTATGGAGCTTCTGCTCGTGTGTCTTTTTTGCAGCCCAGACTTCGCTGCCATACAACAGTGCTGGCCTGACAGCTGTTTTATAGACCTTGCCTTTGGTTTTTATGGGCATTTTTGTATTGCACAGGACTCCGGAAAGCATACGCCACCTGTTCCAGCCACATGTAGTTCTATGGGTTATGTCAGCTTCTATTGAACCGTCTTCTGATATTACTGATCCTAGATATTTAAAGGTTTTGACTCTTGGAAGTATGGTGTTGTTTAGCTTTATGTCCGTGTGTGCTCCTACATTGGGGTTGAAATTACACATCATGTACTCGGTCTTTGTTCTACTGATGCGCAGGCCTTTTGATTCCAGTGCCTGTCTCCAATCCTCGAGGTTTTCTTGGATTTCTTGGATGTTGTCAGATATAATAGCCACATCATCAGCATACAACAGGTTCCAGGGTGTTTGTTTCTGTATCTTTGCGGTTAGATGATTCATTACAATGTTAAACAGTAAGGGACTCAACGCACTGCCCTGATGGACCCCCACGTTGACTTTGAAGCTCTCGGAAACGCCTGCTGGACTCTTGACGCGGGTTTGGACGTTGTGGTACATATCCATGACTAATTGTGTGTAGTACTCTGGGATATCGTGTGCTCGCAGAGCCTGCCATATTATAGTTCTTGGAACCCTGTCAAACGCTTTCTCTAGGTCTATAAAGACCATCCATAGGTTTTGTTTGTTTTCTCTGGCCTTTTCCATCACTAGCCTAATTGCGTGAATAGCTTCCGGAGTTCCCTTCCCTGGAGTGAATCCACATTGGTTTTCTGTTATTGAGGCTATTTGCGAAAGGTGCGATCTCCAAGGACTCTTTCCCAGATTTTGAGGGTATGCGATGTAAGTTTTATACCTCTAAAGTTTCCACAATCCCGGACATCTCCTTTATTTTTATAGGGGGGAACATTTAGTAATCAATTATTTAAAAAATAAAATATTTTTGGAGTAAGTAATCAATCAGTTTAATATTTTATTACTTCGAAATTACGAGGTACATTAGACCAATTTGTTTAGAGACGAAATTTTTATTTAGCAATGAGACTAATTTTAATTTAAGCATAAAACTACGATTTAAGAGACAGACACTTAAACTTAACTAAGTGAAACCTCGCAAGAGTAATAACCTCAAAATTAAGCAAATGGAAATTACTCATGCGTTACTTAAGCCGCTTGGCTCGTGGCCTCGTGAAGATTAATTTGCTTTTAATTATTAACAGAATGCAAGCCCGAGTCCAATCTAAGTTCGTATCGTTTTAACATATTGTATGTCCTTGTCAAGTTGTCGCTAAGTTTTAGGTTAAGTTATTGAATTTTGAATCATGTAATCATTAGTTTGTAAGTCAAACTTGCTAGAGAAAAATAAACAAGGTGATAGATAACTACTTAAAAGTGTTGTTAATTTGAAATAAATAAATAATGCTCACATAACATTAAACAAAACTATTAGCCTCACCAATAAAACAAACCTTCATAATAACATTGTACATTTTATTCCTTTGTACATGTAACAATTACTTATCGTACACCGGTACTGACTTATTACTATGGTCAATGACTCTAAAAATGAGACGTCTTTTTAGTACATAGCAATGTCTACAAGAATGCCTGCGCTTCTCGAGTTTTTTCTTCTTCTATATCGTTGACAATCTACCCTCAATAAGCTAAGCAAAATGATCAAAAGTAAGACACAGTGTAGTAAGACACAGTAAACCAAGTAAAGAAAGACACAGTAAAATAAGACATCTTACAGTTCAAATTAAATACCTAATAACTTAAGCTTGATATTTTACATCTAAAAACAGAAAATATTAATAAATTTAGTAAAATGCTAACAGACGGCCGTCCTGTAAACGGAATGACCCTATTCCGTCTCGGCCATTCGAGAAGAGAAGACTAAAAAAAATATTGGTACATAAATACGCGTCAGCAGTAATCATAGCGGTAGGTACTTAACAATAATAACAACACAAAAATAAAGAATGCAAAAAAAATTGTAAAAATAAACAAAAATAACAAACGATAGCCTGGTTCTAACTTTTCGGTAGGTACATATTACAAATAAATGTAGGTAGGTACTATCTGTACTTCTTGATCGCATACTAGGAGTTTTGCAGAGCTGTGCGAGTGTTTTGCTGCAAAACTGAAGACTAGATAATGCCGGTTACAAGGAGATCTGCAAAATTCGAGAGTAATATTATTTCAATGCTTAACATAGACTATTTAAATAGAGTTTGTGTTTTATTTTCACAAATAATAAAACAGATAAATTAAATTATTATCCAAACGCGTTTTGTATCAAAGAAATTAGGTACTTAATACCAAATCGATCTGATTCAGGAATAATGATTCACACTAATAATAATATTGAAAAGTGTGTTAATATATCTGCATTTCAATAAAATTTTAAAACAAATAATTATGTTGTAGCTGTTCAACATTTTATATTTTGATGATCACTGTAAATAAGTAACAGAATGTCTCATTCTCGTATTTTCATGATGCTATATTTAATTTGCTAAATTATGATAGGGTTATATGATGCAATTTTATATTTATAATGCACTTTAGATCAGTGATCACCGCAATCATAGCAGCATATTTCACTTGAATAAAAAATACTTATGTTTAGTGATCACCTGCAATCATAGCAGTATATTTCATTTTAATAAAAGATACTTATGTTAAATTGATCACCGCAATCATAGCAGCATATTTCACTTGAATAAAAGATCTTCATCTTCTTCTTCAGCATATATTCGCCCACTGCAGGGCATACACTTCTCCAATATTCTTCCACACTGCTCTATCACTGGTCTTCCTGGTCTAGTCTTTATGCTATTATGCTTTTATGTCGTCGGACCATCGGGCGGATGGACTGTCAACGCTCCTCTTTCCGAGCCGTGGTCTCCATTCCATGATGCATTTGGTCCATCTTACTATATATTTAGGTTGAGTAATCTCTTATTTGAACTTAGGTCCAGTGTTCATCACAATATTCACAATAGTTATAGCAGCAGGTGTATCTCACTTGTACATGCTTATCAACCAAATTATTTTTGTTCTCCAAAAGAGAGCATTTACAGACATTGAGCCAAGGGAAAACCTTTAAAATACATTCAAAGAGATTAATATCAGACTGCCATCATTGTAATAATATTCATGTTAATTTAATGTACATTCAAAGATATAATTAAATGGATTCTCAAAAAAATGTGTCATTCATAAGTTCATAACTATGAGACAAGAAATAGATTTTAAACTGTCTTTGCCAAGTATAAGACTAGCAAAAGTAGATAAATAAATTCTTAGGAGCTGTACATATAACTAAAGGCATCACTATTTTAAGGATAACATTATGAAACTTTTGTCAAATAAAACGTAATTATGAGAAATAAACCATCTGCCAATTTAAATTATAATCAAATTAATGGCACCATAACTTGCGTTCCATGTAAGCGGTTCTTTGGCGCAAAATTAGGTAAATATCAGACATTATTGCGGGCTTAACACCCAAGCCCGTAGATGAGTATATTATGTAAACAAATAAATTACTAAGCCAAACGCCTCGATAGTAGAAATAGGCCAGAAAGATTATATAGGTAATTATAATATTATGAAATTAAGGTTTTTTCTCTTAGACTGCGAGAAGATTAAAAATAATGACTAAGTATCTTAATTAGCTTATTATCAATTATAATATTTTATCACTTTTGTTATGTATGGTATGAGTAATATTAATAGTTAATACTGTGTTCATTGTTTAATAAATGATATTGGTTTGAATTAGATTTGGAAGGTATAATATTATTTAATTCAAAATTAATTTAATTTACTCTCTTTGTTTGTTTATAAGTATAAAACTAAGCGAGTGTGACTGTCTTAATGTGAACCGAATCAAAGTACACATCAAAGTGCAGTCACAACGAATGTTCGTCCCTCTGAGGCTAGGTGCAAGAAATAGTGCATACACACACATACTGCTTAGAGTAAGGGAGATAGAGCATAATAACAGTCAACTTCAGAGAGATAAAGGCCCGCCGCGACCAACGCAGCATTTTTCACATCATAGAGTGAAACAGACATCAAAACGGCACTTCTGTACAAAATGTAACAAGGATAAAACTTGTGATCACCACAATATTGTAGCATATCTCACCTAAATAATTTAATAGTGATAAAATTTATTCATCATCTTAGTCAATTGTGTTTAAATTATTATCATCGTTGTATCTATCATAATACTTATAGGTATCATGTATAATATTATCATGTACCTATAGGTAATCATATCTTGTTGTATCGAAAACGTTATGCATCTTTTTATTATTTATTCTTTTTTTTTTTGTATGTATTTTTGGAGAATAGTCAATATCAATTTATAGTAGTAGGTATATAGGTACCTACAGTATAGTAGTTTTGTATGCATCAGCAGGATAAACATTTCTTTCTTTTTTTTTATTTTGCGTTTCGAATGCCCGCTAATACTAGAAAACTTCGTAGTGATTCCTTATCGCTTATCCCAAAAGGTCCGCTAAACTTAGGACATAACTTTTTGCTCTTAATTACATAAAAACGGGTTTGCTTTAACCATTTATGATCCCCAGTCTATAAGAATTATTCTTCTTTCTATCTTGCAATGTGAAAAATATAGGTACTAACAGGAATGTACGGAATGTTAACCTCTGTCAAATGTGGGAATGCACTAAATGTGCCTGGAAACACCTCTGACCACCCCCATAGACATCCTCAAAGGATCCAAAAATGCCTAAATATCCGAAATAATATATCCGCCGCACCCCGGGAACACAATTGCGATTATATTACATTTACATCAGGAAAAGGTGTTAAAACATTTATATTATCTCTTCTTTATAAAATATAATGACGCCAATTGGGGCCGTATATGACTCGGGTATACGTGATAGATAACCTTAAACAGTCATTTAAGCCCTATTTCAGTACATGATACCTCAATAATTGTGACTATTCAGTCATATTAATGCTAGCTCACGATTATAATTTTTGGTAAAGCTGACTTTAATTCACTGTAATCAAGTTATTCACCACTGACTGGTAGTAGATGACATAGTATATACTATGTCTTAGCTCAATAGAATAGGTATAGATTCTACTTTACTTATAAGTTACTAGTTTATAAGAATATGTATCAAAATCCTGTGCCGACCATTAGGTACGCTTAGGTATTCTCGTAAAACCATCAGTATAATAGTAAGTATTATATGGTTTACACAAGAATAATAATTATGAAGTAAACTAAAATCTAATATTTTCATTTGCTCAAATATAAAGAACTTGGTTTGC
Organism: Camptogramma bilineatum; assembly: GCA_958496255.1. Lineage (NCBI taxonomy): Eukaryota > Metazoa > Arthropoda > Insecta > Lepidoptera > Geometridae > Camptogramma > Camptogramma bilineatum. Next base: position 255,714 of record OY292474.1, read on the forward strand.
AATTTGACCATGAAGTATTTAAATAGTTACTACCTAAATAAGACATTATTAAAGAGTTGTTTTGGTAAACAATAATATACATTACGGTTACATAGCCATTGTCGGGTCTAATATTAGTCGCGATCCGGCACAATTTTGGAAATTTGTTATGGATAGGTGTAAAAACAGATCAGGTTAACAATTAAGGTCGATGGGCAGCCAGTAAATAGGCTGCTGCTGCATTTGCCAAATACTATAATCTTAATCATACTAGTTCGAAAACCGATATAGCTGAGCTTAAGATCCGCCAACGCACGCTTAGTATTAGTAACGAATGTTTCATCAGAAAATCTACATTAAGCAGAGTTACGACATCTTAAACCTTCTACAGGCTGTAGTTAAAGATTATCTGCCTTCGAAGAGCCACTCTTTTACCACTTCAATCTCTCTTATCAAGCATGATGTCGCTACAGAATTGGGCACTCGCCGGCGCATTGACACTATGTTTCTCGATTTTAGTAAAATATTTAACATTGTAAATAATGACTGCTGAACTTTTCATTTTTTTTCAAAGCAATCAAACGTTAGGTACTTAAATGACTGGAGACAGTAAGTATGTCTAACTCAAAAAGTTTCAGACCAGAGTACTACACTATACCAGGTTTGCAATTCTACTAGATGACAACGTCAATCATTCCGCTGGGTTTTGTTTCGATCTCCCAAATGTCAGCCATTTAGTGAATAATAGAATGGCTTTAAAAAAATATGTTCTGCCAAAGTCCAAAACTCAGCTAAATCGTCACCACAACTGAGTCGCTTGTCATCAGTAGAATAAGAAACAGTCGAAAATGTAAAGTTTAGTCGAGGTTTTGCTTGTGGTTCACAAAAAGTTTTGTAGTAGAATTACCACCTAGGTCACTACTACTACACACTAATACAGTAGGTTAGGTGTCAGTCAGGGCAATAGGTACACTTAGGCCAACTCAAATCAATGCCTGCATACACGAGGTTCATATCCATTGTTTAGATTTATTTAACGACAGCATGCGTGCCATCTTTTCCACGACAAGAGTTTATCTTAGTTTAATTTGAAACAGTTTGATTTTAATTTAAACGTTTCGGTGTAAACCGTTAACTTATACCGTACTAAATAATTAAGGTTTTCTTTAAGTAAGTAAGTATATAATTATTTATAAATATTTTTTTAGTGTTACTTTATTTCAGTTGGTTGGTCTCAGCATAAACAAGACAAAGACAAGGTATTGGTAGTGTGTAGATCGAATACGCTGACTCGTTTCATCGATCTCAAAAATCTAGATTTTGTAGATGAGTTTGTTTCTTGGTTCTCTTATCAATAAAGAGACAAGAGATTCAGCCGATGAATTCAAATATCCAAAGCCGCTATGATGAAGCTCACCAAATTAAAGAAAGACCGAAATATATCCCGAAAGGCTTAGGTCAGGCTGGTAAGAAAGTTGGTATTCTCGATATTCCTGTGCAGAACCAAAATCGTCTCCGCTATATGCTTCCAATGCATACCCAGTTATTTCGGACACGTTGCTCGCAGAGACCCTGACAACTTTGAAAAACTGTTGGTAGGTAGTGGATAAAATCGACGGGAAAAGAGCTCGCGGTCGCTCACCCACCCGTTGGTCACAACAAACCCCAAGCTTTGAAGACCGCCAAAGACATAAAAATGTATAACACAATACAGCGAGTGATCAATCCAGTTTTCTGACTAGGGTACCTATTTCAGTACCTACTAATGAAGATGCCGACTTAGGAGGAGACATCAGTATTAAATTTTATCAATTTCAAATTACAGCATTTTGAATTATGTAGGGAAGTATATAAATCATAAAATTAGGTAAGTAAGTACTTATGTCAATTAAACATTAAACAAAATAAACAGTAGAATTAATAACACTGAACTGAGTTAAATATTTTCTAACAAATAAAATATGTTTCAAATTAATCCAAATTGCAATTTATTTTACTTAGGAGTCTATAATCGTACCATAGCATAAATTAGCACATTAATAAGTGCAATTTCTAATATCGGTCTTAGCTTCGTTAAAATAAAGATTAATTTAGAATGCGAGCGGCCGCGTCGCTTGCGACTACTGCTCGTTCCGAAATGCGACGAAAATTCAGTTTTTTTTTTTAATATAGATAGGTAGGTAGGTTAGGTATTAAAAAAGCTAATTAAACCACCAATCAAACAAAAATAAAAAAACAGAATTGAAGAAATACTTCTAGGGTTCTTGACAAAACAAAAACCGAACAAAATAGGGTGCTGATTTATCTCGGGATAAATAGCAAAATGTGTGCAAAATAGGTATTTTTCAAAAAATAATTTATCAAGTGGGTAAATTTTCATCAATCGTGTTTTCAAAGGACAGAATGTTCTAAAAAAGTTCGAAGTATCTTTGCCCGAAATATGAACGTGATAACTTTCACAGTTTCTGAGATTGAACTAGGTAGGTACAAATTGCATAATGCATAGGTACTCCTAAATACCTCAGCATAAACAGAACATAAATGCACGGTAGGTAATTGTTTGCTTTACAGTGAAACCAGAAAATAATGCGTTTCGGAAAACATCGGAAAAAATCGCACATAAATAAATATCAATGTCAACTTTAAAACAAAAAAATAAACAAATTAGTTGCAATTGCAAGTCATGCCGTATTCTGTTTTGTGGAATCACACACCGCTGCCGGACACATTCGAAAAACACGAAAACAATCGATGTCCATTATATTTATAAGGCTTGAAGTAGATACTGTAATAGGTATAAATCATAGTAGTCTAAGATCCGACTAAACACGACCCTCTACTAAAGAGGAGATAACCAAGCAATGTGTTGGTACATACCTAAGTCTTCTGCTACCTTGGTTACACCTGGACTAGGTATGTACTCTCTACGTACTTAGGTAAATTGTTGATCGAAGAGGATCTCCACAAACACAACTGTAGGTACGTCGTACTGATTTCCTAGCCTGTGTCGTGAGTGTTGGGTATGACGTGCGTGACTGAGGCGGTTCTTTTGTCCCGTACAAAATTAAACTTTGTAAAATCGGCTCAACTTTTACAAATGTCATACTTCAATTCAAATGTCATATGACCGTACACAATAATGACAAAATCTGAAATCATGACGTTATACTTTCCTCAAGCTTCATTCAATCTTCAATCACTCCTCACTTGAGAATGACAAGAAAGAATGAACTGACGGAACAGATTGTCCTAAATAATATGAGAATGAGTGAGTAGTCCGCCAATAATTTCCAGGCCGATCGGTTGTTGGTCACCCATCGGCATGCTCACAATATAATAAACCATCAATTAAAAATGACCGGCTCAAATGAACCGGCTCAAAATGAAAATGAACCTACTTTTACAAAAGTCAATCTAAAGTCATGTCATAACATAACTCATACCCAACCACGAGTGCCGTGAAAGGATGGGAGACCAGATTAAGGTCGATCCATGGAAACTCACACGGTAGTTTACTTGCATAATGAATACACAATACAGTATGGAGTATAATAATATAGGTTAGACAACAACATCCACAACTTTCGGTTATTTTTCTTTTATTTTATCTGTGTAATAATTAGACAGCAGCAGTACCCAAATAATAGTAGGTAAACATAGAAAGGAGGTAGGTACCTAGATAAAAATAGTTAAGTAGGTACCTACGTAAAATACAGTGTGATACCTAGTCACATTGTATTCAACAAAAACCGCTAATTACTCCAGACTTCAGTATTGCGGTACTAGGTACTTATAAAACAAAAAAAAATGTAATATGCAATGGTAAGTAATTACTTAGGTACCATTTTTCTGCAAAATTCGGGTGAGTACAAATATAATACTATACACGACAAATAGAAATAGAATATTATACACGAATCAGCTCCGAGAGCCGCCTGTGTATTACAAATAATAATAATCATAATAAGTAGGGGGGTACCATGGTTTGGTACTATCTATTCAGACTTTTCAATAAAGTAATAGTTGTAGGCCATAGCTCATTTTTCAGTCCTCAGACGCATTTACGAGTGAAGTAATATTACAAATTACATACCAATGCAGGCCGAAGTTCTTCATCAACACTTCTGATTTATTAGCCTCACCAATAAAACAAACCTTCATAATAACATTGTACATTTTATTCCTTTGTACATGTAACAATTACTTATCGTACACCGGTACTGACTTATTACTATGGTCAATGACTCTAAAAATGAGACGTCTTTTTAGTACATAGCAATGTCTACAAGAATGCCTGCGCTTCTCGAGTTTTTTCTTCTTCTATATCGTTGACAATCTACCCTCAATAAGCTAAGCAAAATGATCAAAAGTAAGACACAGTGTAGTAAGACACAGTAAACCAAGTAAAGAAAGACACAGTAAAATAAGACATCTTACAGTTCAAATTAAATACCTAATAACTTAAGCTTGATATTTTACATCTAAAAACAGAAAATATTAATAAATTTAGTAAAATGCTAACAAAACCTAAAAACTCCGTCACCAGAGTTGGCCACTTGCTCATACGAACTTACTTACTTTACATAATATTATGTTGCCCCAAAGTAAAAAGAGCTTGTGTTATGGGAACCACATGACTGATACTATTCACATAACTTTTTACATACTTACTTTTTTTAAATACATAAGTACAGATTATACAAAGAGAACACCCAGACCCGAAAAAAATTGGTACTTGCCTATCACATAAAAATTTGTCCCGTGGCGGGGATCAAACCCTTAACCTCTTGCGTGGTCGGGCCTTTACCCACTACGCCACAGAGGTCTTCATCGAATTGAAATATCGTAACTTAAACCTATGAATTTTATTTATTCTAATAAGATTGATGATCAGCTACTTTTGAATCGCAAAGTGTATAGCTAACAGCGGATACATAAGTTATCAATTGACCCATTTCATTTCAATTTATCATCTATTTATTTCTCAATTGGAAAAAAAAACTGTTAAATTATTTTATTCCAAAATCTACCTTAAAGACATACTTTTCATAACAAAGCCAGAGTATAACTACATTAGAAATTCTGTCAGAATTGTAATCAGAATTCAGAAACAATGCTGTTGTTGTGTTGTAAAACTTTACGATCGCGGGTGACAACTTACAACAGGGTTTAACAACTTCAAAATCATACTTACAAATACTTAAAAAATACAATTTATTGGCCCCACTTCTAATTTACAACGTCAACCATTCCTATAGTTGTAACTAGCCTGTGACGCAGGAGGTTGCGGGTTTGATCCCCGCCGCAGGACAAATGTTTGTATGATCTGCAAATATTTGTATCGGGTCTGGGTGTTTTCTATGTATACGAGTATTATGTACCTATGTATTTACAAAAAAAAAATTAGAAGTATTACCTATATCAGTCATGTAGTTCCCATAACACAAGCTCTGCTTAGCTTGGGGCTACATGATGCTGTGTGAAATGTCCAGTATTATTTATTTATTTATTATTTATTTAACTTGTCACTAAAAAGTATCCGGAAGTGTATCAACTTTTATTATTCCTTCGTCCAAGCCAAGGCTGCCCAAATAATTTTAGAGGAGGGCTACAATTTCGATTCTGTGGTAGCCGGCGGGCCAGCTTTTCTATAGTAGGTAGGTATGTTACTATAATCGCTATTGTATGAAATTTTCTGAAGATTACTGTAATTGTGAAGAATTTTATAATCGTTTCAGGGATGTGTGGTTCCGCAATTCGGTAATTTCTAGTTGGATGTTGGCAGAATATTCCATAACTTTATTAAAAGTAATTGAAAATGGGTTCATAAAAAAGAGACTGAAGTAGGTACCTTACTATTGTATTTGACTTTGGTATTTTGAGACATCTAGTGAATTGTTTCCTAATTTTTCTCTCAAATCAACTAGGCTGGGAAAATGTTCGATAGCGGCAATCAACCGCAGGTGTTCGCGGGCAATTCAAAAAGCGTTGGCGGGCCACTTCATGGCCCGTGGGCCTGGGTTGGAGCAGCCTTGGTCCAAGCTTTTATAATAATTGAACGACGATATGATACGACAGTTACTACGAATTTAAATATATTTTTTCTCTCCATTTTATTCAGCCGTATTTTCTCAAATAACACACCAATTTCATTACAGGTGGAATCGTTTTATTCGAGATGTTTCTCGCCTTAATTTATATTTGATATCAACTTCGTAATGATTCCTCCTTCAAAAGATGATTCATCCATTAAATTAAAATCGATTGCTCATTTTCGTATGAAACCCGGGTACAAATTCGAACACGCTCACAACGTCTACTGCTCTTTATTTTATCTTTATTTTATCAATAAACTCCGCTCGACTTCTGTCAAAGTTGCACAATGGATTTAACTATTGCCATCCTTTTTTGTTAGACAGTGACAAATAAGGATGGCAATAGTTAAATCCGTGGTGCAACTTAGACACAAGATGAGCGGAGTTTATTAATAGAGGAGGTCTATGACTTTAGACTTCCATGACTTTAGCGCTCCCGAGCTTACGCACACAGAAACAACGTGCATGTGAACACACACACAATTAAGACCAACCGGCCTTAGTGAGATAGAACAACTGTACAGAAGAATGCTTATACGTAGAGTAGAAGCGACAGAAGATTACCTCCAATTTTAAAAGTAAGCGCTGGTAGGCACCGGTTTTCTTCATAAACCTGGCCGATTTTCCCGCGTAGCTTACAGATTTGACAAGGGTTGCTTGTTGGCGTAACGGATGCTAATGTTCATAACTTTGCCATCTTTCCAACTTCGTACGTTGATGGAAGATACACATTTACCTGAAGCTGTATTGGCTAAGTGGGATAGCCTCGACTTCTAATCAGAAGTTCATGGGTTCGTTTTTAATTATCAAGAAATTTCTCGTTTCTGAAAAGAAGATGCTCATTAGTACCTAGCTCTTAATGGTGAAGGAAAACATTAGGAGATGATGAGTTCCCTTAGATAACATCAAAAGACCTTAAATTAGCTAAAAACAATCTGAGAGGGTTTCTGTCGTGCCTTTTTGAATAGTCTAGGTTTTCTTTTTTGGTTTTGTAACTCATAGGAACTTTAAAATATTACCTATAAAATTGTCAGTAACAACATTTCCACTTTTAACAGCCAGCTGTTCCCTGATTGGTCAATTGAATTAGATCGGCGATAAAAGTCGCGCCGCTGCTGCACTTAGCACTCTTTGAGAGAGGAATTGATTTTATTGAGTTTGTTTTGAACAAGACATGAGCGACAGCGGACGACTTCCCAATCACCAATTCAATTCGCCTTTACCGAAACAGACTGTTTAGTTACGCGCGGTTGATATCTACATACATACATACATAAAATCACGCCTCTTTCCCACAGGGGTAGGCAGAGACCACGGACTTCCACTTGCTACGATCCTGACACACCTCTTTCGCCTCATTCACTCTCATCACATTTTTCATACAAGCTCGCCGGTTTAGGGTACTTTTGACCTGGCCTTTGTCTAAAATGTCACCAATCTGATCCAGGTTGATATCTACCAAGATTTAAACATCCAGGATTCTGGATTTGGAAGGATCTTGCAGGAGAGGCAGACAAAAGAAAAGATAGATGGACTATGTACATGTAGAGACAACGGTTTATAGAGCAGAGTGAAAGAAGAAAACCTATTGCATTGAAAATGAACTTCATCACTATCATCATCATCTCAGCCGTTGGACGTTCACTGTTGGACATAGGCCTGGAAGGGGCCTGCATCCACCGCATCGCTGACCAGTAGTTTTTACTAGTCATCTCTCCATCTTGTCGGTGGACGTCCAACAAAGCTTGCATTAATTCATACCGTTTAATAATCTGTGCTGGAACTATCACACAATGTTCACACATCCTCTTAAAAGGAAGTTACCGCCACTTTACCACCAGGGGCCCTCAAAGCGAGCAGACAACGCGATTACGAGGCGGAATTACCCGAACGACCAGCCTGAAATGACCCGCCGGCGACCCGCAAGCGACCCGATTGACCTAAATAGAATTAGTTTAAGGTGAAAGGCGTAAAGGTAGCCGATAAGTGCTGGTTTCCTTGATCTTTGAAACCCCAAATTGGGGTGTTTTGTTCACGACTGGATAGTGCAAAGCTGTTTGGAATCAAATACAAGGACAACTAACAAGGTGTTCACTGAATAACGAAATTCAACTGGAAGTGAGACTGGGTTATCATCTCTAGTTGAATTTCGTGTTATGAGTTATTAAGGTCTAAATTACTCAATCACGTTTACCCTATCTTCAAGGGGTCTCGAAAAAAGATTTTTAAAAATGTCCGATTGCTTTTAAGTCATTAAGCCATAACGGAGGTCTTTAGACGGCCTGAAAACTCCGTCACCAGAGTTGATCACTTACTTATACGAACTTACTTTAACTACTAGGCTACCGTATATACTAATCTGAGAAGAAGAAGGAAGTGTTTGTTTGTTTGAACGCGCTAACCTCAGGAATTATTATGGTGAACGCAGACCTGGGCCGCACTACAGTCGCCGCAGTCCCCGCATTCGTATTCTTTATATGAGGTTCTATGCAACCTCGCACACCTACGCGCGTCGCAGTCGCCGCAGTCGCCGCAGTCGTTCCCGTCGCCATTAACAAAAGCGATGACTGCGGTGCGGCCAAGTCTGCGTTCACCATAAGTTGCATTTGAAAAATTCGTTCTGCATTTGATCGCTCATTTCTCGAGGAAGGCTATTCAAGATTGAATATAGGATGAAACTGCCTGGCACAGCTAGTTTCTTAATAATGTAACATAGTTTGTGTTGTTGCAGGCGGATGGGCGTCACCAAGCCCCCAAGATCCAGCCGTCTCGACCCCCTCCTGAATACGCCGCAGGTCGGTGCGTCACACCTTTTATTATGTAGCTTAGTTACATTATAATTATGAGCCGTGTTGGCTGAGGGGTTTAGACCTCGACTTTCGATTCGAAGGTCGTGGGTTAGAATCCTGGCGAAAAAATATGCACATTAACACGAGCTCTACCAATCCATAGAGGCCATAGAGGTGGCGTCATATTGGAGCAAGCGAATTTAAATACCGCATATTATGAGCACATTGACACGATGAATGAATGAGCGAGCTCAACGCTGAAACATCATGAGTAAACCCGCAGCTTAGTCAGCCCCACACGTGTTGACCCTGTCTTTCCTGTGGATATGGCCGGTTAAGCTGAGAGGATGGTGTAGGTGCTGGGCAAGCCTACTCCATCTCAAACAATGTCTCAGGCACTACAATGTCCCGTTAAGTGTAGACAAAGATTGCCTCCTGACACTGTATAAATCGTCTAGTAAAGATGTAAAGGCCTAAGTTTTTTTTTAGTTTTTATATTCATCTTCATCAACACCATCACCAACAATATGATAATGATAATGATGATTTATCTTATTTTCTCTATGATTATAGAACGCTTACAAAAGGTCTCACTAACAATGTCACTTTGAAACTCTGAAATTCGACGGTAATGATATAAGTTGTGCAACTGAGCGTCGGCGTGTGCCAGTGCGTTTAATCACTATACTTAAAGTTTACCAACTTAAAATGATAGTAGATTTATATAAACTTGCTGTAGGTAATCTATTTAACTCATGTTTTAGAACCACTAGCTTAGCTTCCTTCCATAGGTTTGTGTACGTGGTATCAATATAGCCTATTTAGAGGTTACATACTCCTGCATTCTACATCTATATGTACTTATCTATACTTCTATACTAATATAATAAAGCACAAGAGTTTGTTTGTTTGTTTGAACGCGCTAACCTCAGGAACTATCAGTCCGATTTGAAAAATTCTTTCTGTATTTGATAGCTAAACTTTTAAGGAAGGTTATTATCTAGGCTGCTTTTCATCATCATCATTACCATTACTACGTGGGCAACGCCGCGAGGGCGCTGCTGGTGTAAAATAATTTTTGAAATCGGATGACTACCTAAGTAGATTCGGATCGAATTTCGTTTTAGAAAATTTTGAAAAAAATCTTCTTGGACAATTTCTACAGTGTGGTTTACCTAATAATAAAAATATTAAAAACTATAGAATTGTAAGTATGAATTGATGATGGCAGGTGCAGACGGCAGCATGACAGTGGCTCGCAGCGACGGCTCGCCCGAGCGGCTCGGCGGCGCGCTGCGGCGGCTGCACTACAAGGCCACCAGGCGCGCCCACTCCGCCAGCGCCAGGCATGGCGCGCAGACCACCACTCCCAAGGTAACCCTCTAGGAGTCTAGGTGCTACACCATACGACGGCTCGCCCGAGCGGCTCGGCGGCGCGCTGCGGCGGTTGCACTACGGCTTGTTTCACTCTTCAGCGTGTCGCCGGTCGCGTCCGCGAGTTGACCATTCACAGCACAGATAAATTAATTTTGACCATTCACAGCACAGAGAAATGTGCTGTGAATGGTCAACTCGCGGACGCGACCGGCGACACGCTGAAGAGTGAAACCAGCCTACAAAGAATGGCGCGCAGACCCAAGGTAACCCTCTAGCTAGGTGCTACACCATTAGTCCAGTCAAAATATCCCGAAAAGTAGGGGTACCCATGCAAAAATCCACAGAAAGCTAAAAATTGGCATGTTAGGAACACCCAAGGGAACACAATTCCCTTGTTTCACAAAAAACTGTGAAAAGTCCCCTTCAATCCCATGTACGAGTATGCTAAACTTGTTATTCAAGGTTGTCAAAAATAGGTTTTTTTGATTTTTCTGCCAAACGGTTAGTTTTATCGTAAAACTATCGAATTGTAGATCATGATCTTATGATATTCTCCACAAAATATGCCTTGCATTCTTTTTCCTAAGATTCACCATTTCTGAGATATCGCGATTTAAAAAATTCAAATATTCGGATTCTATTAGTAAATAAAATAAATAAATTCAAGTGACTGAAAATCGGGACGAACCCCTAGTTTAGTCATAATCCAAACTTATTCAATTCTGCCTTTGCAGTGTTGAACAAGCGTGAATGATTGGCATCCAATAATATTTGGATCGGAAAGCTATTTAGGTCACGCTTCGGACATTATACTGCTACTGAATTACACACCGGAATTGGACTTTAGTACAAGCATAATAAGTAAGTAAATAGTATAAAGAATTTGGATAACAATCATGCTGAAAAAAACTCAGGAACAAATCTCACGTCGAAATCATGAATGGTACGAGTATGCGCATTACTTACACAATGTGCCATATTTATATTGGTTGTGTTTTTGACTACTTTCTTAGACATTTTCAACACATTACCTGCTCAACTACCACGTTGAGAAACTAATTTTATGGACAATAAAAATATTCAAGCTCAAATATTCTTTTTTTTTACTGTAGGTAAATATGTAATGGCGCAATTTTTTTTCCGTAATAACAGTTCGAAATTGAAATAAAACTTAGGTGAGTTACCTCTTTAGTCAACATGTTCGTGTTTAAAAAAGTTCGTTCCATTTTTAAATTACACTGCCGGCTAGAGCAGGCCAGAAGAAATTACTGGACACTTACTGCAAGAACGATTTTCCCAACGCAGGTAAATAGTCGTAGGTATATCGTAGCAATTTTGAGAAATGTATCTTCGCATAATTACGAGCGATATTATTACGACTGTTTCTACAAGAACTTAACCTGTAGTTAGTAGCTATGTCGTGCGAGCAACAGTGAGAATTAATACCACGGATTATTGCTTCCCGGTGATGGATGGGATCCGTACCATGAGAACTCGATCCTCATTCGATGTGCGATATCGCACTTCCAGAATAGAACGACTTAATTCAAAAATGGAAAAATGACTTGAATAGGTAGAAAGACTCAGAAAAAAACTGTAAGTATCTGCGAGTTATTCAAAATCTGCCACTTTTTGGTTAGAACGTGAAAAACATGATAGCTGCGTCTTTTTCATTTCGGCAGATTCTCCTCCCTCTCCCGCGGAAAAACGACCATTTATTGCATTTCCCAAAAATAATGATTTTTGAATTGAGTCACTTCTTCTATTCTGGAGGTGCGATATGTCCGCTCGTAACTATAATCGATTTTGATAAATGATACTTCATTAGAATCGTCTTGATAGCGCGAGTGTTACTGGGTACACTTCTTCCAACGGATCTTGGCATTCGAGAAGCCGTTTCGATGCGCAGTTTGGGGAACAGGGTGGAGTAGTTCCCCAAAGGCAGAATAGGTGGTTCCTCTGCAACGGGCCGGCCCATCTGGCCCACTTGCCCGTGGTCTTTCGACCAACAGTTGATGTCGGATAGTTGTATACAAGCTTCAACTCGCTAGAAACTCCGCTTGCGAGATCTAGGGAATTCCGATGTTGCGTGTGATTCCGTTGCTCCTTTAGCCTGCAATCTGGTCTGAGGTCTGATACTGCACAGCGTGTTTATCCTTTGCAGTAGTAGTCCTGTAATCTTGCACTCGGACGTTCGTTATCCTTATTAGACTCAGATAGGAGTCATTGTTGCGTGCGTGGCGCCATCTTCGCTGAAGCTCGTAGTAAGCTCGAAGTGCGTAGCATGTCCATGTAGTTTATCTAGCGACAGGTAGATGTCGCTACACGCAGTGTAATCTTTTCTTACAAAATTTTCTACTGCGCAGCGAAAAGCCTCTCTTCTCGAATGCCTAGATCCATTGTGACAACTGTAAAAACGTTATTAGAAAAAATCTAAATGCCGGAATTTATTGTTTAAAAAAAATCTTTCATTTTCAGTAGGGTTTTTTGTTTTAATAATGTTTGCTTGTTTGGTTTATAAAAAAAAAAAAAAAAAAATGTTTGGTTTATAGGATACAAGTAAAATAAGTAAATATTTATACCGTACATCGACAACTCATGGTAGGCGTGAATTACGCTGACAGATGAGCGATCATGATAGATCCGCAAATGTTGGAACACACCACCATGTAATTCCATTACAATACAACCAATGATATTATACCATGGATATGTTAAGTTCATAGTTACCGAGACGTTTAAAATATTGTCGCACTGATATATTATATACCGATATAATGCACACTATGTTGACAAATTCCGCAAATGAATAATACCTACATACTTACATCTTATAACACAATATCATTTTGATTATTTTTTTTATTCACTACACGTGACAAACAGCGGCTAGGTCGTTGCGCTGCTTGACGTGGACTAAAGACAAGACGTCCCTATTGGGACATTTTTGAGTCTTCATTTTGCGTGCGCTAGAAAAACATCCATTATTTTTAAATATCATTGATTACAACGAATATATTGACTTCATCAATTAGATTAATCGTGTTGTTACATTATGTGAGTAGATCTACGTAGCGGAATAGGTAAAAATAAACCCTGTTGGATGTAAAAACAATTGTTTTGGAGCAGTTATTGATCATTTAATTTGAGCGCATTATGGAAACTCCTAAAACAAATCAAGGAACATTAACTGCACATAAGTGTTAAAGATTTTAAGTTGTTGATAAACATTTTAAGTTGTTAACTTGTTAGTTTGACACCTGTTATTTTATGTAACTTTAAATAATTTTAGCTAATTAGCTTATTCATATACCTAGCTCTTTTCTTTTGGCAATTATTGTTAACTACTATTAATATAAAAACTTAAACGCGTGTCATAGTAGTTGATGCGCTACTCATTTCGGCGCCACTGAAAACCAGCAGCGCTCTAACAGCCATGGCGCTGCTGGAGCACATGCTGAGGGGTAGCCTTATTTTCTTGTCACTGATGTAGCATTTCTGATTTGTGTTGTATGTATCGTGGTGGCGAAAATAAAACTTTTTTCTATTTCTATTTCTACATAGATTTGTCAAAACAAATTCAACTTTCTACTACCACCTAAACAAGAAGAATGTCTTTTATAGTTATAAATGTTTTCGCAATACTTCCTGATCCCAGCTTAATCTAACAAAAAATCCTGTTAGTACTAGTATTCTGTGGTTACCAATCAATGTGACAATCTGGTGTGACCATGAGTCCTAAGTCATTTAACATCTGACCGAGAAAAAAAATAATTTCCCATTTCCAATATCTTAGCGAGTGAAATATAAATAAGCAAAAAACGACTCGTCACCGGAAGTGAGCGTCCGGCTCGTGCCGGAAGCTGCGTCAACTCATTAGGTGACGTCACTGAACGGAAATGGGAACCGCGGGAAACAGGGGTATTAAGGACTTGTACCTTTTATTACACTGCGGGGTTTTTATAGTATTTATCGTAGTACTTATTTAATTCATTTTTTTATTTATTGATCAAAATCAAAAACGTAAGGATAAGTACCTTTATCAGATAAGCGTCAATTCACACGTACCACTACCACACCACGTCGCAGCGACAAAATGTGGTCCAGCTGTGGTTACGTGTGAATAGTGTCGCAGCGACTTTTTGCAGTTGCGTTGTGGTACCGACAAAATGTCGATGTGGCAGGCGCCAGCTAGGCGCGCGCTGTTGATGACGTCATGTCGTCGCGATGTGGTTGCGATGTGGTTGCGATGTGGTCGTATTACACAGGTGGTCGATAACAACGACAAAATGTGGTACGTGTGAATTGGAAATTCATTTTCAATACAAATATACGCCCGACCACGTCGCGTCGTTGTGGTGTGGTTGTCGGTGTCGTGTGGTTGTGGTACGTCTGAATTGACACTATTAGTTTGTGAGTGCCCTCGCGAACCACAAAAAATGGTCGCTTCGCACTACTACAAAAATTCATCTTTGTTATTCGTTGTTGTTGTTTTGTTATTAAACTGCTATGCCCTACCGGACTCGTAGTTTTGCCAAAACGCTTCGATAGCGCGTTCTAGCTTTGACTTACTAGCGCCATCTAGTTTGTTTTCTGGAAAACATTGCATAAAAATAATAATAGTAAATAAATAATAATAAATATTGACCTACTAAGTTTCATAAAGATTGGGGCTACCGGAAAAAAAAATCACTTTTAATATTTCGTAAATGAAGCAACCCCTAAATCATTTTAAAATACCTATTTAACGATACCCTACACCAGGGGTGCCCAAACAGTCGATCGCGATCGACCGGTCGATCGCGAAGCTTTTCGAGTCGATCGCCAGCAATAACATCCTATGAAAATTACGCGGATAATATAGTGTTATTCTCATCATCAAGACAAAATTTGTGATTCGAAAGTTACGATTCCTCCATTTGGATGTACATAAATTCGTTAAAAGTGCAGTTAAACGATATTTAAAAAATGTTTTTCAGTAGTACCTACCTACATAGTAGGCATGTAGTTTAGTCGATCCTTTGCATTCAAAATATTTTCTGGTCGATCGCTGACACTAAAAGTCTGGGCACCCCTGCCCTACACGATGCGATAGAAGTCGAAAAAAAATTCATCCCTACTTCACATGTAACTATCAACTAGCTACCAAAAAAAAAAAATATATATTTTCCAAAATTTTATTTTACCACTTTGTCGGCGTAATTGATATACATGTCGCAGCCAACTGGTTGAATTAGCCATTCTATTAAATGCCTAGCCATTTCATTGAGTGCCGCCATTCAACTAAATGCCTAGGCGGATAGTTGAATCATTGAAGCGTTTGAAACGTTCAACACTCTGCCCGATTGAAAGCAGGCCTGTCTCACTTCTCACTTTAGGTATTTATCGGACGCGCGCCGCCTCAGGCGGCGCGCGACATAGGTTGCCACTTGCCGCTCGCTCGGCTTGCGGACTAGACGCATATCTCGTATTATATACATCGTTTCTTGTAATTTATGCACGATGTCTAAAGGATCTAGTCCGTATAAAAGATACTGCTGTGTCTACGGGTGTCTAAACAAAAGGAAAAGCAATGAATGGACATTAACATTCCACAAAATTCCGGAAGATATTGAAAGGTTGGTACCTACTAAGCTTTTCTATAATTTGTTGTAAAGTACCTATTTAAATAAATCATCAATAAATACCTAGGTAGGTACCTACTTACTTTTACTCTGTAACTGTAGGTCATAATGAAAACGAGATTTTATAGGTACCTATTCGAAATTTCAAATTCGAAACTTCGAAAATTCAAAACTTAAGTAGGTAGGTAGGTACTGTTTTTGTGACAGATAAAATAAATGAATATAAGTGTTGTCGCAAGCGAAAAGTCGACAACCCTTACGAGTCGCGTCACACCGCGCCAGACAGTGACACAGTTACGCGTTAGAGCAGGATGGGAATGTTTAGGCAAATATCTCGATAGGTAATAGGCCCATAGGCGAGTTGAATTGCACTTTAAAGCTTCGCCGCGAGAGTCTCTATTTAAACAAATTTACTCGCGAAGTGACCCTTCTGTACGTAGTACTAGTATTCTGTGTTGAAAGGCCGCCATCTCATTGAATTAGTATGTTTTTCTGCCACCGCGGCGCTACTTTCGCTTTTTTCACAAGATGGCGTCTACAGCTGGTGTTTCTTGAATGTTGGGTGTTGTTTTGTCGTGAAAAATAAACAAAATAAGTTCCCAGTGTTATTCGTATGCCACAAAATACTGGCTTTACCTTCGAGCAGCCTTTCTGCGTGGGTGTGTGATACGCGTGCTATAAAAAAAAAACCCAAAACCTACTTACTTTTTCTGTGTGCAAGTGAACCGCCTAGCCATTTAATTAAGCGCCGCCATTCAATTAAATGACTGACCTTCGTTTAGCCGTAGTGTGGAACGTTGTGTTCAACACTACGCCTAAACGAAGGTCAGCCATTCAATTGAATGGCGGCGCTCAATGAAATGGCTAGGCATTTAATTGAATGGCTAATTGAACCAGTTGCCTGCGACATACACACCCCTACAAAATTATAGCTTTCTACTACTAACGGTCTCTTAGCAAAACCTCGGACAGACGGACAGACAGACGGACATAAGTAAGTAAGTAAGTTCGCATGAGCAAGTGGCCAACTCTGGTGACGGAGTTTTTAAGCCGCCTAAAGGCTCATGGCTTTACGACTTAAAAGCCGGGACCGACAATTAACGTGCCCTCCGAAGCACGGAAGCGCTCAGCTCGTAATATCACTTGCGGTCACCCATCCTAAAAGTGAGGAACGTCCAAGCAAGCTACGCCACGAGCGCTTACTAAACTATACGACGAAACTATAAGGGTTCCTTGTCAGGACTACGGAACCCTAAAAAGGCATAACAATTTGGGTGTCTGTCGTGCTTAAGACATGTTCTATTAAGATTTGGAATGTTACTTTAAAATCGGTAAGAGTATCAATAGCTATGTTTATCGGGTATGTACAGAGCAAGGGTGGATGGGGTGCTAATTAGTTGAAAGGGTTATTATTGGCTACCTGCCGCACCTACCCTCAACCCTCATCTATTTAGGACCCTGTCTGGACTGACCTCTAGTACTAATATCTGCGTATTGATTTTTATATTTTTAAACCGTATTTCAAAGACCGATCGAAATTTGTTCACTTTTTAACCGACTTCAAAAAAGGAGGAGGTCCTCAATTCGTCGGAACCTTTTTTTTTTGTGCTTTTTTTATGTTCACAGATTACTCGCCTGAACCGATTTGGAAAATTATTTTTTGTTTGTTTTCTTTTTTCTTTTCGATTGGTGCAATAAACGTTTGGAGATGATCTGTCGAGGATCTTCGGAGTTATGAACAGAAATGCACCTCGAGAAAATTGCTTACTTAGCTTTCACTTACTTTATAACATCGAAGTAGTTTTTTTTAACCGACTTCCAAAAAGGAGGAGGTTCTATGTTCGGCTGTATGTATGTTTTTTTTTTAATTCTTTATTTAGCCATGTTTCATTGTTACCATTCATAAGAAAACCCTTAAAAAGATCTTAACAGGAAAAGAAAACGCTTTGAAGTCGTTAAGCTATGACGGAGGCCTTTAGGCGGCCTAAAAACTCCGTCACCAGAGTTGGCCACTTACGAATTTACTTTTGAAAGGAAAAGAAGAGAAATAATGTACACTAGGATCTAAGGTTTACTCAGTATCACTTCGGATACAAAACCGTATCATCCGGACCGCTATAAGCTTTGTAAGCATTACTATCTAATACCCAGATAAAGGCCAGTTTCCACTGAAGCGGAGAGGAGAGGAGCAGAGACATGTGTTGTAAACTATCAATAAGATTATCTTTATTTTAACGTCTCTCTTGAATACTGAAACGCTACTTAAATATTTGAGACTTACTTATCTATTTGAGTTGGTATTAGAGATATTAGATGGTAGAGGTATTGAGAGAAGTCTTAACCTGTTATTCATAATGGATTTATAACCTTACTATAGCTCAAGCTGCTAAATATGTTGCCATATTTTTTCTATGAAATGTGAGTGAAATGAAAAATAAATACTATAGCCTAGCTAAAATTACAGCTGATTGTGAATAATGGGGTATCGGTGCCATCTGTTTCTGCCCCTTCCGGCCGTTCATCCCAAGCCTACGTACCTAAGTTGGGCCTGTTGGCTCAACTCACTTTTTTCTAGCATTGAGTCTCCTGCTCTCTCTATAATCCGGTGAAGTTGTGACACATAGTGACCTACAAAAAAATATAAGAAATAATTTACTTATTTATTTCTTATTAATAACTAATAAAAAGTCGATCTAAAAAAGAAGTCTTATTTTACTTGTGCATTATGTTTAGGTACTAGAGCACAGATATAGTCTGCAGCGGAGGCCATTTTCTCCTTTCTCTACTCGCCTGCTCCACCTAGCTTGCAGACAATCCGCTCAAACCAGCCCATATCATTCGTTCGAGTGACCACATTAGTGGAAACACAATGCCCGCTACGTCGGCGTCGGCGTCGCTCGCCTCACTACAACTCCGCTCCTATCCGCTTTGGTGGAAACTTAGCCTTAGACCGTCCGCGGCCCTAAAGAGCCGGGTAATAGGCTAATGTTAACTCGATAGCTGTAGGTTAAGGGACCTTTCGACCACACTTATAGCTAGGTACTGATTTGTGGGTTTTGGGAACCAGTCTAGATGGTACCTCACCTGTTTTAAAAGTTACACGCTGGCGCAGGCTCGCCGAGTGAACGCCAGTGCCAATGTGTGGGCAGCACCATTTGCTTTGTCATGCCATGGCCGAGTGCATACAAGCGCCAATTTTCATTGCTTGCATAGACTCGCCAAGTGTCTGGACGGTAGCACTCGCCTTGCATCGACTCGCTTTCGTTCGCGCTGGCTTAGGCTCGCCCAGCATTATATAAAGATAGGCAGGACATGGTCACAAAATGTCAGTAAACCTATTGATTTTTATATTGTTCTAATATTCTATGTCGTATCGACCCTGCTGTGCAAGTACCGTTCTTATCGATCGCTAAATTTGATATTAAGAATAGTGCTGGGTGGCACTGCTGGATGGCAATTCTACTAGATGATAACGTCAATCATTCCGCTGCGTTTTGTTTCGATCTCTTAAATGTCAGCCATTTGGTGAATGGCTTTTCAAAAATTTGTTTCTGCCAAAGTCCAAACCTTAGCTAAAACGTCACCACAACTGCGTCGTTTGTCATTAGTAGAATAGGAAACAGTCGGAAATCTAAGGTTTAGTTGAGGTTTTGCTTGTGGTTCATTCAAAAATCTGTAGTAGAATTGCCACCCTGTTCGGTCAAGGCTCATCCGGAGAGGACATAGGTAGGTAGTACCTACCTATGTCCTCTCCGGATGAGTCCTGTCCGCTACGAAAAACTTAGTAAGTACCTACTAGGTACTTACTAAGTTTTTCGTAGCGTGTTTTTAAGTAGCGCGTTTGTATCGATACAAACGCGTACCCACTCCATTAGATCAAGTAGGCATTTCAGAGGATGAGGACTTCACTCGCACACTTTATTATTTTATTCGTTTGATATTCGTCGTTGAGAATTGTGCGGAAATCGTTTCTCTGAGCGCTCAAGTGACGACTTATCACGTAGGTAATAAATCCTTTGAAAAATGTTCGATTGGAGCTACTCAGGCTATACTACTAATAGTAGGTAATCCTACTAATATTATAAAGGTGAAAGTCCGTGTGTGTGTAAATGTTTGTTACGACGTATCCCCATAACTGCTTAACCGATTTTGATGAAATTTAGAATGTAGATAGTTTAGGTTCTGGAATAACAGATAGGCTACTTTTTATTCTGGAAAAAGATATGGTTCCTGTGGGATAAAAAAATTGACCGCGCGGGCGAAGCCGCGGTCGTGCACAGTAATCCAATAAAGTTTTTGTTAACTCAAGCTGTTTCGTCCCACTGCTGGGCAAAGGTCTCCCCCAAACTCTTAAAAAAAAGTTTAGTTACTAAATATAAACAAAACACAAATCATTATCACATATCAAGTGACAAACCTCTCAGCATTACCATTGACCACGGTTACTGGAGCGCTGGTTTCAATGGCGCCGTAATCAATACCTCCATGCTAGCCCATGGAAATCGATAGTCAAGATAATCGTATAGGCCTCATATTATTCCGAGAGGGCCAGAGGGCAGACCTGAGAGCCTCTGAGTGTCCTCAGAAGCCTTAGTAATTGGATCCCTGCTTTATCGCGCGATGCTGTTGATAACGGCGATAGATTTTTAATAGGCGGGTCCACACAGACCGAGCAGCCTCGCAAGGCATTTGCCGCGCGAAGCAGCTCGGTTAGTGTGGACGCGCGGCAGCCTTGGTATCATCGCGAGGCTGCCGCTTGCCTCGGCCGAGGCACGTCCACACTAACCGAGCTGCTTCGCGCGGCAAATGCCTCGCGAGGCTGCTCGCTCTGTGTGGACCCGCCTAATTAGGTTTTCGGACATTGCGACTTATGTAGCGTCTAGAATTTGAAGGTCATAATTTTATTTTTATTAATTTCTGTAAGACATATTGCATAATGACTACCACGGAGAACAAGACAATGACCTATCGTCGCTACCCTATTGCCTAGGTCCCACCCACAATGACCAACTTGGTTATCAGCTGTAGCCTGCCTACAGTCATTGACCTTAGTGTTTTTTCTAATTTAAAGTTTGACTTTCCATCACACTTTATTCAGGCTTTGAAGAAAGCGTCGACTATTTAGGTACCTACTTACCTATTAAATACGTACTTACAGTTTTTCCGACGGATCTTGGCATTCGTGAATTTAGCCGTTTTGATGCGGAGTAGGTAGGTAGGTACTTACCTACCAGGTAGGTAGGTAGGTTAGGTAAGGTACCTAGGAATGTTGTACCTTATTTTTCAATCACGTCAACTTTTAGTTAATAAAAAATTAGTTTAGGTTATTATGAGGTAGAATTGTGGTAGTACCTAGGCACTACGTAATTAATAACGACTTACATCTTAGCGTGTTTAAAAGTCAGTTTATTGAGTTCACTCAGTAGGTATTCACACATCTGAGATTTAGACGGATAGGTACTTACAACAGAGTTAGGTAGGTACTTACTGATTTATTTACAATCCACATACAAAGGCGAAAACACACACAAAACACTGTACACACGCAAACCATCGTGTCTCCATCACCTCTCCTAGTGAAGACGTTGTGCGTTCACTATTTGCATTTTTAGTTCATCGACATTGGATATTGTGTGACCATCACGTCCATACCTACACTAAGTCTTTTGCACGACCGCACACATGAAAGTCCAGCGGTGTCAGGTCGGGTGACCGTGCAGGCCAACTCCGAATAGGTAGCTCTTAGGAGCACCTCACCACTTTCTCAGAAACAAAGCACCATCTCAAGATACTACAAGTTAAAGTAGGTAATTCGACATCGCGGTACGTTAGTTGTAGCGAACTCACTCTCGTGTTTATTTGTTTATTATCACGCGGCTGAACGCAGACTGACTGACCGCTCGCGGCGCGTGGGCACGAGTCAAAGGTCAACCCAATAGCCAATCACAGCGCATCGGCTTACGCCAACAGGTGGCTTCGACGAATCAAATCAAAAGGGGCGGATCACCGCCTCTTTTTGGGCGGCGGCTGGCACAGGCGGCTCGCCTTTGACTATCAAATGGACTTTTAGATGCAAGGACGCGCCAATAATTCGAGAGGATAATCTTCATCGATTTTCTCTGGATTTTCATAACAAAACATAAAAAAATCATTTCATAAATATTTTTTATTTTATATGTTGAACCTAATTCCTGAATATTTGTAGCTAATAATGACAAATCCTGTATAGTGTAAGAAATCTTTAAAATATAACAATGAATGAAAAATGAAACTCATTTCATTTTCTGTAAAGACAGTAATTGAAAATTAAAAACAACAATACCAGCTTCTTGCACGTGCCAGCTGCTGTCATGTGTATACGCTGGCATGCCTGTAACTGGCATACATGTAGCTAGCACAACATTTGATTTACTTGCATGCCTATTGAGGGAGGGGCCGCGGGGGATTGCCAACCTGACACGTGTGAACAGACGTGACAGCTACGGGCATGCAATAGCATGCAAGGGTACAACTTGCATGCCAGTATTACTTGCAAATGTATCCGCAGTGTGCTAGTTACTCGTACATGCCAGTAACTTTCACACCAGCTACTTTCCCGATTTACTGGCATGTGTATCCGCCTAAATTGTAAGTGTTTGCATTTTTGTGCAAGTGCTACGAGCTCCGCCACGTGCTACGCCGTAGCAAACGAGAAGTTACATTTTGGAGCATACTAGCAGCGCACGCGGCTTCACTCGCGTTGTCCTACCCGGATAAAAAGTAGCCTATAATCCAGATTATACGAGTAAACTACTAGCGGACGCCCGCGGCTTCGTCTGCGTGGACTACTACTTTTTTATCCCAAGGGAAAAATGCATTTATTCGGGATAAAAAGTAACCTATGTCACTCTCCAGCCCTCCAACTATCTCCACACAAAAAATCACGTCAATCTGTCTCTCTGTTTTGATGTGAAAGCAGGACAAACACTTTCACATTTATAATTTGGGTATGGAGGTATGGATTTATAATTCTAATTCGCTCGCTCGGTCAAAAATAATTAATCTAGAGCAGTGATTCCCAAAGTGGTCCGGGAGACTCGAAAGGGGTCCACGTTGGTTCTCATTTTCTGACGAGTTTTGGGAATATGGTAGAAATGTAGCAGCAGGGGATCCACCGAAACCAGTAAAATTTTGAAAGGGAAAAAAAAGTTTGGGAACTACTGATCTATTTTTTAACTATCATCTGTTTACCTTTGATTCGCAATAAATATATTATGATTATGATTATGATTATTATTATGAGTTTCACTTCTACTAAGATGTGATATTCTGTGGTGCTACGCCGTAGCACCTTTGTAATGAGTATGTAATGAAACTTACACGAGAATTAATTGAAAATGTTTGTTGTATAAATGAGGAAATGTGTTATGTTTGATGTTATTCACTAATGTACTGAAATAACTTTGTTCTACCAGAAACCTTGATTGAAATATGTAATCCGTACCCATATTATAAATGTGAAAGTGTGTTTATTTGTCTTGCTTTCATGTCAAAACAGAGCGACGGATTGACGAGATTTTTTGTGTGGAGATAGTTGGAGGACTGGAGAGTAACATAGGCTACTTTTTATCCAAGTACCACACGAGCGAAGCCGCGGGCAGCAGCTAGTTAACAATAAATATTACGATAAGATTTTCCTATTCAACCCAAAAAATATCCCGAATCGAGTTTAAACTAAACTAGCAAATAAGTTACCTTCGAAACTTATTTCATAACTAGCTGTACCCGGATAAAAAGTACTCGTAGCATATGTTACTCTCCAGCCCTCCAACTATCTCCACACAAAAAATCACGTCAATCCGTCGCTCTGTTTTGACGTGAAAGGACAAATAAACACACTTTCACATTTATAAAATGGGTAGGTACGGATTTACTCTGACCTTCAAATTCTAGACGCTACATAAGTCGCAATGTCCGAAAACCTAATTAGGCGGGTCCACACAGAGCGAGCAGCCTCGCGAGGCATTTGCCGCGCGAAGCAGCTCGGTTAGTGTGGACCCGCCTAATTAGGTTTTCGGACATTGCGACTTATGTAGCGTCTAGAATTTGAAGGTCAGAGTAAATCCGTACCTACCCATTTTATAAATGTGAAAGTGTGTTTATTTGTCCTTTCACGTCAAAACAGAGCGACGGATTGACGTGATTTTTTGTGTGGAGATAGTTGGAGGGCTGGAGAGTAACATATGCTACGAGTACTTTTTATCCGGGTACAGCTAGTTATGAAATAAGTTTCGAAGGTAACTTATTTGCTAGTTTAGTTTAAACTCGATTCGGGATATTTTTTGGGTTGAATAGGAAAATCTTATCGTAATATTTATTGTTAACTAGCTGCTGCCCGCGGCTTCGCTCGTGTGGTACTTGGATAAAAAGTAGCCTATGTTACTCTCCAGTCCTCCAACTATCTCCACACAAAAAATCTCGTCAATCCGTCGCTCTGTTTTGACATGAAAGCAAGACAAATAAACACACTTTCACATTTATAATATGGGTACGGATTACATATTTCAATCAAGGTTTCTGGTAGAACAAAGTTATTTCAGTACATTAGTGAATAACATCAAACATAACACATTTCCTCATTTATACAACAAACATTTTCAATTAATTCTCGTGTAAGTTTCATTACATACTCATTACAAAGGTGCTACGGCGTAGCACCACAGAATATCACATCTTAGTAGAAGTGAAACTCATAATAATAATCATAATCATAATCATAATATATTTATTGCGAATCAAAGGTAAACAGATGATAGTTAAAAAATAGATCAGTAGTTCCCAAACTTTTTTTTCCCTTTCAAAATTTTACTGGTTTCGGTGGATCCCCTGCTGCTACATTTCTACCATATTCCCAAAACTCGTCAGAAAATGAGAACCAACGTGGACCCCTTTCGAGTCTCCCGGACCACTTTGGGAATCACTGCTCTAGATTAATTATTTTTGACCGAGCGAGCGAATTAGAATTATAAATCCATACCTCCATACCCAAATTATAAATGTGAAAGTGTTTGTCCTGCTTTCACATCAAAACAGAGAGACAGATTGACGTGATTTTTTGTGTGGAGATAGTTGGAGGGCTGGAGAGTGACATAGGTTACTTTTTATCCCGAATAAATGCATTTTTCCCTTGGGATAAAAAAGTAGTAGTCCACGCAGACGAAGCCGCGGGCGTCCGCTAGTAGTTTACTCGTATAATCTGGATTATAGGCTACTTTTTATCCGGGTAGGACAACGCGAGTGAAGCCGCGTGCGCTGCTAGTATGCTCCAAAATGTAACTTCTCGTTTGCTACGGCGTAGCACGTGGCGGAGCTCGTAGCACTTGCACAAAAATGCAAACACTTACAATTTAGGCGGATACACATGCCAGTAAATCGGGAAAGTAGCTGGCGTGAAAGTTACTGGCATGTACGAGTAACTAGCACACTGCGGATACATTTGCAAGTAATACTGGCATGCAAGTTGTACCCTTGCATGCTATTGCATGCCCGTAGCTGTCACGTCTGTTCACACGTGTCAGGTTGGCAATCCCCCGCGGCCCCTCCCTCAATAGGCATGCAAGTAAATCAAATGTTGTGCTAGCTACATGTATGCCAGTTACAGGCATGCCAGCGTATACACATGACAGCAGCTGGCACGTGCAAGAAGCTGGTATTGTTGTTTTTAATTTTCAATTACTGTCTTTACAGAAAATGAAATGAGTTTCATTTTTCATTCATTGTTATATTTTAAAGATTTCTTACACTATACAGGATTTGTCATTATTAGCTACAAATATTCAGGAATTAGGTTCAACATATAAAATAAAAAATATTTATGAAATGATTTTTTTATGTTTTGTTATGAAAATCCAGAGAAAATCGATGAAGATTATCCTCTCGAATTATTGGCGCGTCCTTGCATCTAAAAGTCCATTTGATAGTCAAAGGCGAGCCGCCTGTGCCAGCCGCCGCCCAAAAAGAGGCGGTGATCCGCCCCTTTTGATTTGATTCGTCGAAGCCACCTGTTGGCGTAAGCCGATGCGCTGTGATTGGCTATTGGGTTGACCTTTGACTCGTGCCCACGCGCCGCGAGCGGTCAGTCAGTCTGCGTTCAGCCGCGTGATAATAAACAAATAAACACGAGAGTGAGTTCGCTACAACTAACGTACCGCGATGTCGAATTACCTACTTTAACTTGTAGTATCTTGAGATGGTGCTTTGTTTCTGAGAAAGTGGTGAGGTGCTCCTAAGAGCTACCTATTCGGAGTTGGCCTGCACGGTCACCCGACCTGACACCGCTGGACTTTCATGTGTGCGGTCGTGCAAAAGACTTAGTGTAGGTATGGACGTGATGGTCACACAATATCCAATGTCGATGAACTAAAAATGCAAATAGTGAACGCACAACGTCTTCACTAGGAGAGGTGATGGAGACACGATGGTTTGCGTGTGTACAGTGTTTTGTGTGTGTTTTCGCCTTTGTATGTGGATTGTAAATAAATCAGTAAGTACCTACCTAACTCTGTTGTAAGTACCTATCCGTCTAAATCTCAGATGTGTGAATACCTACTGAGTGAACTCAATAAACTGACTTTTAAACACGCTAAGATGTAAGTCGTTATTAATTACGTAGTGCCTAGGTACTACCACAATTCTACCTCATAATAACCTAAACTAATTTTTTATTAACTAAAAGTTGACGTGATTGAAAAATAAGGTACAACATACCTAGGTACCTTACCTAACCTACCTACCTACCTGGTAGGTAAGTACCTACCTACCTACTCCGCATCAAAACGGCTAAATTCACGAATGCCAAGATCCGTCGGAAAAACTGTAAGTACGTATTTAATAGGTAAGTAGGTACCTAAATAGTCGACGCTTTCTTCAAAGCCTGAATAAAGTGTGATGGAAAGTCAAACTTTAAATTAGAAAAAACACTAAGGTCAATGACTGTAGGCAGGCTACAGCTGATAACCAAGTTGGTCATTGTGGGTGGGACCTAGGCAATAGGGTAGCGACGATAGGTCATTGTCTTGTTCTCCGTGGTAGTCATTATGCAATATGTCTTACAGAAATTAATAAAAATAAAATTACGATCTAAAAACTTACATCAGTTTAGGAATTAAATTGATTCGGCCAAACAAATATTTACGACCCCAAAATTAGGCCCTGTCAGTATTTGTAGCTAATAATGAACAACCCTGTACAGTCTCAGCCGAAATATTCTTACAAGCCCGTTTTTCCTTATCCACGAAAACACGAAAATAATCAAATCTTTTTCGCATTTCTGATTGAAAAGGTTTTTGAGAGTTCAGATTAAACCTTTGTACTCGGGTGAACACAGAGTTTAATTTACGTGAACCTACTTACTGAGCTGTGTGGTTTTGGGGAATATGGTGAAATCGTTGCCCAAAGGCAGAGAGTAGGTGGTTCCTCTGCAACGGGCCGGCCCATCTGGATCACTTGCCGTGGTCTTTCGACCGACAGTTGTTGTTGTTTGGTCGAATATATGTCTATCGCTGCTGAAATTACCGCTTGCGAGATCTAGACATATGGTGTTGTGTGGCGCCATTTTCGCTGAAGCTCGTAGTTCGTAGCATGTCAATGTAGTTCATCTAGCGACAGGTAGATGTCGCTACAGTGGTAAATTGATAAAACTACTTTTGTATGTGGACGCCTGCGACACCACTCGCGCTGCTGACCCTTTAAAAGAGAAATCACTGCGCCGACAACACAATGGACAAGACTGGTCCACCAGTTGTCACCGCAGCGCTTCAGAGCAGATCTCTGGCAACCTTACGTACAGGAACACAACAATTCGAGAAGAATGATGTTATTTAGTTGCGATATTCTGTAAGTCGGAGGTACTTCCCCAGTCGGGCTGCTCTAATATAGAGAGAGGAAAACCCCTCACTTCCTCCTATAGAACGTTCACTGCTCTACACTCTAGTTAATCGATCGAGCAAGCGAAGCGAGCGAAGATCTTAGTGGCAATTTAAGCGATTTTGCTTTGTATGTTTCACGAATTCCTGTGCTCGCATACCTACCTGTCGAACCGTTCAATCTGCATGAAACTTGGTACCTAGGTCAATAGGTTGTGCTATGAAAATTTGCATGGAGCATTTGAGCGTAATCGATGAAGGGGTTGTAAAGGGGTTCCCAAGAAGGTAAAAAAAAAAAAAAGTTATTGGTACAGATATTTGAGTGGGGTGTCATAAGAAAGGACGTAATTTGTACATTCCAAAATGGTTTTTATTTTTGAACTAGGATGTATAGTTTTTGAAATACGACGAAAGAAGAAAAATTAAGCAACCACTCAGGTTAGAGCTCCCGTTTCTTAGAGTTTCGATGTCTTTGTAGTTCATTAACTGGTCGATATTAGAAAGAGAGTGGCATATCGTTGCGGTTTGGTTTGCAATGATTTTAGTTGCTACTTGAAATTTTTTCATGATAAAAAAGGTGTATAAGTTGTCCTGAAACTTGAAAATAAACTACGTACGTAGGTTACGTTAGGTACCAGACCATTGTAGTGAAGTCAGCAGACGTAGCACGTAGTCAGAAACAAGTCCAAATTTAGGCTATTAACGCAACGGTGCGCGAGATTTCAGTTCGGGGCGAACTACTAGTAGTATTTCTATTTACCTATGATTGTAGCACGTTTATAAGTTGAATAGGTCACTTCAGGTGCAGTTATGAAGCCACAGAGTGCAAGTTACCGAAGTATTGGTTTGGACGTTTCTAGAAGCAGCCCCGTGCCAGCGAACTTTCTGGAACACCTGTTTTGAACCGCGTATGAAGTCGGTTACAATTGAATTTGCAGTGCATTGAAAAAATAATGGTCTAATTTGTTTATGAAAATTGTATCTTTTTCGTAATGTTATGTAGAGTCAAATACAATAAACAGGATCAATGTTTTTAAGCGCGGTAGTTACACCACAACTTTCAACATAATACGCCCTATCTATGTAATTCACAAATAATTTAACCAATTAAGTATAGAATGAATACAAAGTTTCCATGTCTGAAACTTTTTAAATAAACCTTGTCTGATATCAATTTTTTCAATGAGTAGGTAGTAGGTATCGTTAATTGCTCATCCTAATAATAATATTAAGTATAAAGGCAAAACCCGTGTGCATGTGTGTGTGTGTGTGTGTGTGTGTGTGTGTGTGTGTGTGAATGTTTGTTACCACGTATCACCATAACTACGACACCGATTTTAATGAAATTTAGAATGTAGATAGTTTAGGCTCTGGAATAACACTTAGGCTACTTTTTATCTCGGATAAAAAGCCGCCGGCGTTCACTAGTGAGTCATAATTTTAAATGTTCATAATGTTGTCGAAACATTAGATTGGCAGTCAAGCTGAAACAACTGTAAATATAACTTCAGTACCAAAGGGGTTTCCATTATGTACGCCTCGCTCGGCGCAACTTTGATGGGAGCGGCAATGCTTCCTTGCAAGTTAAATTAAGAATATCCTTTGTGTGTAACTTGCTCACACTGTTTCTCTGGTAAGTAGGTATAGGTACCTACCTTTATTTTTGCCTAGATTTATACATGTATTTTAAGCGTTATTAAAACACATTGCTATAAGTAGGTACCTACTTTACTTTCCTATTATTTTATAGAAAGAACCAACAAGGAATAGGTATAACTTATTAGCAGCGCCCTCGCGGCGTTGCCCCCGTAGTGATGGTATATGGTGATGATGATGAAAGTAGCCTATAACCTTCCACAAGAGTTTAGCTATCAAATGCAGAAATAATTTTTCAAAGACTGGTGGTTCCTGAGATTAACGCGTTCAAACAAACAAACTCTTCCGCTTTATATAATGAAAAATCTAGGCGTGTGTGTGCGTAATGTGAACTTGGGAAGCAGATACCCAAAGTAAAAATCAATTTGCAATCATTCTAAAAGATTATAGGTGATTCTAAAGGTGGCCGCTTATTGACCATGTCCAAGCTGAGAGGATGCTGTAGGTGCTGGGTAAGCCTACTCCATCTCAACAATGCCCCAGACACTAGAGTGTCCCGATGAGTGTAGGCAAAGATTGCCTCCTGACACTGTTTAAATCATCTAGAAAATAGTATGTAAAGGCCTAAGTTTTTTTTAAAGGTGGTTGCACACCTATCGAACGCGCCGAATGAATCGAATTTTAGAATTCTTAATTTGAAATCGTATGAAAGCGAGGTTTCAACACCTACCCGCCAATCTCAAATCTGACGATTCGACCGAATCTGGCAGTACTTCGAAAATTCGGCGTGCCTTTACATATAAAATGAGAAAAAGTCGGTTAAAAAATAAGAAAAGTGGTAAGGTTGATAGCGTCCATGAATTTCAACGTAGACAAGAGCTCTGACGCCAATTTATAAATAAAGCCCTAAAATAATAAAATATGGCTTCTAACCCAAGCGTATTTGTTTTCTAGGGAACTTCCGGTCGGGACAAATATTGTTCGAAGACTTACCCAAACAATTTTGTGCTACAGTGAGTTTTATTTTTTTAAGGTAGGTACCTACTTATTGCTTTGTGCTATTGACTTTTTCACATAAACCTTGATATGGGTAACAATAACAAATCATTGTTATAACCTAGGTACCTACTTACCTATCTTAGTATCTACAGCTTGGCTTATTGTAAGACATAAACAGACTTTGCTTTCATTCTAGTCGATTTGATTTAATTTAAAAACAGGGTTTTATAACACATTTTACAACTCAATCGAAGCCTGTTTTGGGGTGTTGAGGTCTAATTTCGACTTGTAAGCGCCTGTTCGATTTCGCGTGCAAAACTTTTTAATGGCAGTTGTGAAGTTGCTGTTGTAATTTGAGCAGGCGTTTCGCTGTGAAATTGAATGATACAACACGAACAAAGATAAATTCGTTTTATTTGAAGATAGGTACCTTATCGTTTTATTGCTTAGCTTGACTGGTAATCTAAATCCAAAGTTGTAAAAGTAAGTAAGTTCGTGTGAGCAAGTGGCAAACTCCGTCATGGCTTAACAGCTTAAAAAGCCGGGACCGACTATTTAACATGCCCTCCGAAGCACGGAAGCACTCAGCTCGTAATGCCACTCGTGGTCACCCATCCAAATTGACCGCGCACAACATTGCGTTAACTTTAACGATCAATCAAGACCGTTTATTAAGCAAGCTACGCCACGAGTGAGACATACCTACGCTTACGGTGGGGAGAGAAGAGTTATTCATTTTACTCCAAGGTCTCATTTGATTGAAAACAATGGAGCTTAAGAAAGGCTTTACGAGTGGAAATGAAAAGAATACGCTCATAAGAGGGATTCGTAATTGAGGTAGGTACTTACCTATGTGGTTTATGTAAAGCACCTACCTATGCCCTACTTTCACGAATCTGTATGTAAACTGCGTGAAAAAGGTAGGTAACAATGTGAAAAATTGCTCCTGTATTCGCAATCATGGTAGAAAAGGATCGTCAGACATTCAAGAACGGACAGCCGAAAGCTTGCCACATGCCACGTGCTTTCAGTTACAGTAGTCAGAGATTAGCTGATATTTCAGCCATTTGGTTGGGCTATTAGGGGCTCGCACGTCTATTAGTTTTAGATAAACCTACCTATGACGTTAATAGTCCTGTAGTTCAATTATTACAGTTCAATTTCCACTGAAACACGCACGTGGTCGATCATCCATAAAAATAAAAACCGTTTCAAAAACAATGCTTAAAATTGTTATCTCCAAACTACAGACCAATCTAAAGTTTATTTTCAAAGATATCAATCAAAAGTAGGTACAGGCGGGTCAATGACCTGCTATCGATCGCGGTAACTAGGTCACACGGCTGACAATGCAGCGCCTGTTCCATAAAGATGGGCAACGCGTATTGCATTTCTTTTCTGTTTTAGATAGGCGCTAATGTATGCTAATAAAATGTGCTCATTGACAAACATATTTGGAAGCATGCTAGGATTATGTAAAATAATTAAATTAGTAGGTAGGTAAGTGTAGTAAAAATAGCAAACGTTTCGTGTCATACAAAAATATTGCCCCATGAAATCCGTTTGTTGACAAAGAAGGAAAATAAAGCGGAAACTTTTGTTTATTTGTTTGAACGCGTTAAATCTCTACTCGGTGGAACTACCAGTCGAATTTGAAAAAATATTTCTACATCAAACTTGGCCATTATCACTCAACTAAATGTTTTTTTCTTTTCTCCCACTGCTGGGCAAAGGTCTCCCCCAAACTCTTTTAACTTTCGCCGAGTCCCACCATCCATCGTCGAAGGTGACAAGATCGTCCCGCCAACGTTTTATCGGCCTTTTTTTTCTCAACTAAATGTTATAGCATCATAAAGCCACACTACACTTTAATTTTCCGTAGGTATTATTGTGTGCGTAAAACACAGCGCAGGTACAGTCAGCGTCAAATTAATATGAGCGTCTAGAGTAGTCAAAAGTATCTGAAATACATGAAAACGTCAAATTGCTTTCATACTTTTAGATACTTTTGACTACTCTAGCTAGACGCTCATATTAATTTGACGCTGACTGTACCCATAGCATCGCAATGTTCGTCGAAAAAGTTAAGCATCAACGCCCTCCTAAAATAGGAAGATTTATTTAGAGAGGTAGCGTGTAAGAGATATTTTATATGTAAGAGGTGATTCAGTTAACAATTCTATCATTCTTACCTTAGGTTTTATGGGAGGGACTTATTTATTCAAAGGAATGTCGTAAAAGGCTATAGCTGTGGGAGGCGATAGACTTGATAAGGCCTTACGAAGTGGTTCTTGCCTTGAGGTGTCCCTTCCTAGTTCTTTTAGAATGCATACGGATTAGGCTGGTTTTAGTGTCACGCGTACCGTGTCGGCGCTGATAGGCGAGTGATCTCTAATACAATGAAATAGGGATACTGATTGTTCAGCACTGACGAGTGCAATCAGCGTTGCCATTTTTGCTAAACAATCAGTATCCTTGTTTCAATGTAAAGATCACTCGTCTATCAGCGCCGACGGTACGCGTGACACTAAAACCAGCCTTAGGTACCTACCTACAGTGTATTATGAATGACATAATGACCTTACATTTATGACCTTTGAGTAAATGCTCGAAGCATTATAACAATCTTATAGCAGACCCGGTAGTCATTCGCTGTTCTACCACAGATAAAATAAAAGAATTAATCTTAGTATCTACTTAATTAATCCAATTACAGCACCACCTATCGGATCCAACTATGTTTAAAAACGCGTAGGTACCTACATAAAAAAATAAAATAAATTTTGGAAGACCTGAGAGATTCTGCCAAGAAGAAAGCCAAGACGTAGATTTTTATCTCCCGATCGCTGCATGGCTGCACATAAAACATAATTAACCGAAAAATAAAACATATTATAAAGAAATATATACTTACTTAAAGAGGTACATAATGTAATACGATTAGGTACTCCCTGAAACTCAAAGGTTAGCTTCAGATCACGCATGACCGTTTTAGGTACCGAAATGTAAGAAATATTTACCTAAATTTTAAAACATTTCTTCTGAGAATGCCGTCAGCTTATTGGAGCTTTCCGACCAGAAACTTTATTTAAATCCTGTGTAAACTTACCCCATTCCCGACTTCGTTTACCTTCGGATTGCTTTCTTTTAGTTTTTTACTTCTTTACTCTTTCATTTTTGAATTGGATTGTGATAATTCGTACTTCTTAATTGAAATCTATCGTCTAAATACTATATACTTACGATATATATAAATCTAGATAGGTAAGTACTTAAATACTAGCGGACCCAGTGACCTGACTTTGTCCAGTCACAGACTTTTCAAGCAAAAGTAAGTTTAATAATTCGGAATATCGACAATAGCTCCACAATTTAGAACCATCCAAGTGCAAAAACTACAAAAGATATCATAGTGGCGACCATAAGCACAGATTACTATTAGTAATCTGTGCCATAAGCCCACCGGATTCTATTTATAAAGCTGTTGTTACTTTGTAGTTGTTTCTTTAGAATTTTTTTTTTTTTTTTTTTATACTACTAAGGTAGCAGACAAGCATACGGCCCACCTGATGGTAAGCGGTTACCGTAGCCTATGGACGCCTATGACACCAGAGGAGTCACACTCGCGCTGCTGACCCTTATAGAATATTTCCAATATAGGTACATCCTCACTAGGCAAGTAAGTAGTGTTTAATGTTGTGTAAGGTTCAATGTTCGGATCCTTTGAAGCTTTATTATATTGGAGGATATTTCACACAGCGCCAACTAGACCCTAACTAAGCAATCCTTATTCTTTATTGTACACAAAATAAACACAAAACAATAAACTTACACAATGAAAGGACATGTACAAAGGCGAGCTTAGCCCTAAAAAGAGTTTTCTTCCAACAAACCTTTGAGGCTAGAGAGAGATGATTAGAAGCGCAGGGTCGTGTACACAAGAAAAATTAAGCGTAAAGGAATAATGATAATAAATATGTATATAAAACTAAAGCAAAGCAATGTGCACTACGGGAACCAGATACCTGAATACTTAGATATGTTATTATACTTTATCATATACTAGTTTCCGCCCGCGGCGATGCCCGCGAGGTGCCTACATAACATACCCATGTTCATCCTGAAAGTTACCTAATTCTAAATACTGGTAAATTTTGAAATCGGATGAGTAGTTTTAGGGATTACCTCCTACATAGAACAGACAAACTTTAGGTAGGTACCTCTGTAAAATGTTATATTATAGTATAGAAGTTTAGATATCGAAAAACACAGAAAAAACATCTATATGATCAAACACATTTTTGAGAGCTCTAGGTACTCTACCAACTGAGCTGCGGGCTTATTAGGGCGCTTGCAGAATCGCAATAAAGGAATTGAACTATTGACATCTCTTTTCATTGACTGAGAGTGAAAAGAGACGCGCATTATAGTCCATTTCATATTGCGATTCAGCTCTAACGAAACGACCTTTTTATGTCCGCAGATATTGCATTCTGTAATTGCTGAATGTAATATTAATAATATGGAAGTCTCTTAGAAAATATTAGTGCACTATCTTTACTGCCCTGTCTAGCGAGTAGTGTACCTATAGCGAGGAGTGTGACGTCATTAAAATATAATAAAAATATACCACTATCGATGTGCAACTCTTATAGAGGTACTTAAGTTTTATGGTAAGTATATTTTATGCGGTCGTAGCTTGGGTTATTATATAAAACTAGACTACCATACTAGTCGGCTTTACACAGGAAAACAGGAAAATTCTTCAATATGGAATAACATTATGTTTATAACATAACGGATTCTCAAGAATGTGTTCAATTCAACTGCCAACGCCAATGCCAAGAATAGACAGCATAATATTTGCCTCGCCTTGCCTGTGCTCGGTGTCACTCGCCTATCTAGATAAATGAAAACCCATTTTGTATAGATTTGCCATACGTCTAGACGTAGCACTATGCCTTGCATCAATTTGCCTTCGCTCGCGTTGGCCTAGGCTCGCCAAACATGTAAATGCTTAGCCACAATGTTGGTCCAGGGTCGAATTGCCTCTCTATCGCTCTCGCCTTGCATCGATTCGCCTTCTCGCTCGCACTCGCTTAAGTTGGCCTAGGTTGTCCCAACATCTCGTGAGCCCAAAGCTGCTTGTCCCTTTTGAATCTCTCCCCCCCCATTGAGCTGCCTACTCTGTGGGGGATTCAGGGGGAACGGCAGCTGAGGGACGGTGTGCCCTGTTAAGTCCGACAATAACTTCTCTCGTCCCGGGATCTTATTGTCGGATAACCAATGGTCTGACAGGGGGGGTAGCTTCTCCGCGCGTCCCTCTGAATAGCAGAGGGCGCAGTGGATGAAGCTGGGACGTGCTTGGCGTGCTTCCTCACGGCCGCCGAGTGGGCATCGGGAGTGGGTTCTTCCGTGCCAGCGTCCCGAGCTCGGAACTCCGAAGGGTCCCTAGGGCCTTGAGGAACTGAGGGCTAGGCTGGCCTTATGGCCACCCGGGCTGCGAGGAAGACAACCTCTCTAAAAAATTACCCTGGCGGACGTCCTCCGATGGTTTTGGGATGTGGGTGGCTTGGTGACTCGGTCGTGGTGGACCTCAGGGCTAGGTCAGGGTCGACTGACTTGCCTTGCCACCAGTCTCTTAACTGTCTGGGGGAAGAAGCTGCTGAGGGGGAACGGAGCGAGGCCGGTCCCCTTCTAGCGGCCCAATGAAAGGCGAGTCGTGCGGCGCACCCGCAAGGGTTGTGCTGCTAGAACGAGCCTGTGGGCTGCATGAGGAAGAAAACCTCTTTAAAAAATTACTTCTGGTGGCGGAAACCTCCGACGTTGGGACTGGGTATCTTGGTGGCGGTCGGTTGGTGGTCGGTCATGCCCATCGGCAGGCCGGCCAAGCCTTGTGCCCGTCCCGTTTGTCTGGAGGAAGAAGCTGCTGAGTGGGGTCGGTGCGAGCCGGTCCCGCTCAACGCAGCCGAGTGGAAGGGCAAGTTGCAGAGCACACCTGTGTGATGCGACGAGCCCTTAGCTGGGTTGTAGGAGGAAGAAAACCTCTTTAAAAAATTACACCAGGCGGCAGGACACCGGCCGCTGAGTGGGTTTGGAGCGAGGCCAAACCCGCTCGGGATGGGGGCGGCAACGGGTTGGTGGCAACATCAGCCCTATCCGCCTGCCCCGTGAGGGGGCGAGTGGTACCCCCTGCCATACAGGGGGCTTTTCGGGTCTGCGGGTGGTCGGGGCGAGGGCTCCGGCTGCTCATTATGCAGATCCCGGGAGGGCGGCGACACCGGGTTGGCCAGTGTCGTCGTGAGCTCCGCGCATGTGGTGTCACAGCCATGTGCGCGGGTGCCGGGCGTGGCTGTGGGTGCCATTACCGGGACTGTGCTCGAGGCAAGCTGCAGGAGGGTCACCGGTGCGTTCCGTATGGAGATCCCGGAGTCCCTCATCTTGCAGAGAGGCCGGCCACCAGCTTAGTTTTTAGTGAGTCGGCCAGTGTTGGTCAACCTCACACACCCCAATTGCGTCCCTCGGCGTAGTTGGAAGTCTGGTTGCAGATTTTCTAAGCTGTAAATAAAAAAAAAAAATAAAAAAAAAGGTTGTCCCAACATGTGGTTGCACCTTAAGTATAGACGGATTGCAAGCTACGCTACGAGCGCTTCGGTGGTTCACCAGACGACTTGCTAATCAGTAACTGATGGCTTCTGTTGCCATCTCTTCCTCATTGTAATGATAGTGTCAAGAAAATCATTTTGGTTTTGATCCATGAGTAAGAGTATTATAAATGCGAAAGTTTAGATATTTGGATTTTTGTTACTCAATCACGTCAGAACAGCTAAACGCATACGAATGAAAGGCACAGAGATAGATTATAGCAGTGGTTCTTAACCTTTTAGTGATGAGGGACCATTTGATAAACTTTCTGACTTGCCGCGGACCAACAGTAAGTTTTCTCTTTCAACTTTGATCCTTTGTCGCTTGCTTAATTTTTTTGGATAGCTTCGCGGACCACTTCAAGTGGTTCCAGGGACCACCAGTGGTCCGCGGACCATAGGTTAAGAACCACTGGATTATAGTATCGAATAGCATAATATAAGCTACTTTTTATCTCGAAAAATGCATGGTTTTTGGGATAAACACGGTTCCGGCTTTCAATCCGATGCCGCTGCAGCAGGTTTTAGTTAAAAAATTGCGTATTAATACGAGTTCTAACGGTGAAGGAAAACTTCGTGAGGAAACCAGTTAGCTTTGTTATAGCGACAATAGGTTTGCACCTGTTTATAAATATAGTACACAAACAAGTTAGTAGGGAGATAAATATAATTCATTAGGTATTTTTAAGTAGTTTGACAAGTTTCCTACAATAGTAATTATAGTTTTTTTCTAATATCACCACTACGTCTTTTGAATTTGAATTAGCTTTAAAACTCATTGTTTTCTTCTTGATTTTCATTATTAGTAAAGAGATGCCAACGCAGACAGTCGTTGGGAACGTTTATTTTTTCGAACTTGACACTGAACACAAACCAGCCAGAGTGGTCAATCCACTTAGTCGTTACAATGAACTCGACAGCATCCTACGCGGTCTTGACTTTTATCTCATGTATCGTGATATCAGAGTCTTTGACTCGTACCATCATTATATCTAACACAACAAAAAACAATGCAGGAACCAATGAAAACACAGAAGCCCCGGAAAAGAAGATTGATCTATTCGATCATAACAAGCTAATGAAGGTCTTCGAAAAGGAGCTGAAGAGTTATCAAGATCAGTTACTTCAGAAGTCCAATGTGTCTCTTGCATCGATGATAAATCAAAGCGATTTTAAGGAGATTTGGAAATATCTACAAGATTTTATGTTGATGTATATTAATGAAAACCAAGAGGTTGAGAATGAAAGAAATACAGAAACTAAACAAGATCAATTACGCTTGCAATTGGACCAAAAAAGTGAAACTATGGCTACATGGAACTATTTTGCAGATCTATTGCAACTCAGCGAAGATAACTTAACTAAGCAGAAAACATCAGAACAAAGGAACCCTAGAAGAATCAATGCCAAGGAAATATCTAAGGAGTCGATAGATGCTGAAGAGTCTTTACGAAACTCCTTCCTGGATTTACCAGCACTTGTGAAAAAGCATGGCTACGAAGCGAGGGAATATACCGTCCAAACAGAAGATGGATATCTGTTGGGCTTGCACAGGATGTGGAAGACTACAGGACAAGAAAAAGGAGATCCAGTACTGCTGATGCATGGTCTTTTATTAAGTAGTGATTGTTGGCTCGGTGCTGGTCCTGGGTTCGGACTAGCGTATTTACTCGCTCAAGACGGCTATGACGTTTGGATCGGTAACGTCCGAGGCAACCATTACTCCCGTGGTCACACCACCCTCGACCCTGGCTCCAGCTCCTACTGGCAGTTCTGCACGGATGAGCATGGAAAATACGACCTTCCAGCCATTATTGACAAGGTCCTGAATGAAACGGGAGCAGAGAAATTGAACTATGTGGGGTTTTCGCAAGGAGGTGGAATGTATCTCATCATGTGCTCCGAACTTCCTCTCTATTGTGGTAAAGCCAATATTGTGATCTTGCTTAGTCCTTCTGGAAGACATTTGTTGACCAAATCCCTTGTTTTTAGATTTTTGTGTGTGTTCTACGAGAAAAACGAGAAAGCGCTGCACGATGCAGAGATTTATGAGGTTTTACCAAGACATGGATTCGTACAAAAAATTTTCAACCTCTTTTGCCGGAGATCAGACTTGACTCTTCAAATCTGCGAGCTGGTGAAAGATTTCATAGACAGTCACCACCCTGGTTCTTTTACAAAAGCGTCTATCCTCAACATGGCTTCCAACTTTCCCTCCGGCACTTCTGTCCACAACATGGCTCGTTACGGCCAAAATCTTAGATCCAGAAGCATTTACAAATTCAATTACGGGATAAAAAAGAACTTCCAATTATATGGGAGTTCAAAGCCTCCTAAATACAATCTGAGTGCTACATCTGTGCCTGTGGTGGTGATCTATGGAAGGAACGATGGGATTGTTGATATAGATGACGTCAAATGGCTGATTCAACAGCTTCCGAATGTTATAGAAGCTTATGAGGTGGAGGATGCGTTGTGGACACATGTTGATGGCCCTTACAGCCAGCATGTGCCGAGACTATTGTATCCTAAAGTTAAAGAACATTTAAATAGAAATAAATAGAAAATATATTGGTGGCTTTTATTTGTTGAGAATGGCCGAGGGGCTTAAATAGATTGATGATGATGATGATGATGATTATTTCAGTATTATCCTCTGCGTTTTATAATGACCATTGCAATTTCTTTTTTTTTTTTTTTTATTTTAGAACCGTACTCTGGCAAATAAAGTCCACAGGGATCTTCTGAGCGCATAAGTGACAAAAACTGTTCTAACTATAGACGTTTTCTTTCTATAACTTAAATAACTTAGTTGTAACTTCAGTATCAAATTCCCAAAGCAAGTTATCGAATACTTTATTGGGAGGGATGCCCAAGAGATGTTTGTTCACTATAAAAATGTAATAGACTCTACTTGACAGTTTTATTAACACCCCTTTACGACAGGGGTTGTAAAATAAACACTTGGCAGGATTACCAGGTGCTTTTTATTTTTTTAGGGTAAGATAATGGGGTATTTTTATAATACCCTCAAGAAAATGGGCTTGTAAAGTTATAAAATGTAGTCACACTAATATTATAAATGCGAAAGTTTGGATGTTTGGATGGATGTATGTTTGTTCCTCTATAACTCGACAACCACTGAACCGATTTGCCTGAAATTTAAAATAAAGATAGATGATGACAAGAAAAAGGACATAAGCTACTTTTTATCCAGTTAGCACGCGAGCGAAGCCGCGGGCGGAAGCTAGTGTGAAATAAAGAAGAGTTGTGCTGGCCAAGTGGGATAGCGCCTCAACCTTCGACCTGAAGGTCGTGAGTTCGAATCCGTGCATCATTGGATTTGAAAACATCGTGAGGAAACCAGTTAAGCTGCCTGATAGCGTCGATGGGCTTGCAACGTGTCACTTATGGAAACTTTTGCAAATGTGGGTATGTTCCAAATATGTATTTAGACATGCCTCTGACTAACTTAGACATCTATGTAAATCTATGTGTAAAATGATCTTATATGCTTAAAAGGTCTGAGGATATAGTCATGATCATATTTTTATTCATCACATCACACTAATCACAGTAATATTGGATGTTTGGATGGATGTATGTTATGTATGTTTGTTCCTCTATAACTTGACAGCCACTGAACCGATTTGCCTGAAATTTAAAACATAGATAGAAAATGACCGGGAATAGGACAAAGGCTACTTTTTATTCCGGAAAAACGCACTGTTCCTGTAGGTTGAAAAAATAGTACCTACTCCACGCGGGCGTTCGCTAGTTTGAAATATAGAATAGATTGACGAAATATTTTTAAGCACGAAATAAAATTTATACCTAGAATTGGTAGTAACAGGGATGTTGCTAAACTATACCTTAGTCTTTACCTAAAATATACACCCTAATTACCCCTAGTAGGGTAAAAATATAATAAAATATGATCACGACTGTATTCCCAAGGCGCGGTAGACATTCTCGCAGATCTTTTTAGGTATTTTTTAAGATCCTTTGAAGATGTCTAAGGGGTAGTCAGAGGTATGTCCAAATACATTTTGGTACATAGGGTACCTAGTAGGGTAAGTGTTGTTAATTTAAAGATCCCTGATATGGCGTTGTATAAATCATTAGAATTTATAAAGGCCATGTTTGTTATTTCACAAAGTAAGAAAAGATAGGTCAACTCTACCCTTCAACAGTCTGCAGACTCAACAGTTATATTACCCTAGTTACCCCAAATCAGGGCAAATGAGGGCAATTTACGAGTTGACATTTTACAACTACCCCCTTTGTGGGGTGTTTAATTTATTGTTAGGCTTGTTCCCGTAAGTGCCTTAATTAATATTAATCAACGTTTGGACGTAATTAAATATCCTAATAACCTATTGTTATTGTATTCGGGAGCGGAGAATTCGTGCGTTAAAATGTCATGAAATCACTTTTTAATGTACAGTCAGCAAAGGAGGTTGATTGATATTTTAAAATTTAAAACTCAAATACTTAGGTACTTTTTTTTAGGATCCTTAGGTCGCCCAACCGGTTTTTTTCGTATTTTATACATTTATGTAAATATGTAGTAGTTTAGTTTCTGTCAATAAATTATTAGTATCTTAGGTAGGTACCTACTTAAATAAAATAAAATACATTTATTTCAAACAACAAAACTCATATAAGTACAAACATTATGACATCTATAGGTAGCACACCGGGTTAGAAGGTAGGTGTCGCTGACAGCAATGCCTCGTGTAGGGACAGTCTACCCTACCCTTGAGGCTATCATTGCCAGGATTTTTAAATAAGTTTACTTTTAGGAGATAACTTAATACGGCGAAAATGCGTCCTGCAGAGCTAAAATGGTCGCTAATGCAGATTCACAATAATATGATTCACGGGTGATTTGTATTGATATTGCTAAAGCAATTCATCTTTAATTACCGTCAAATGTTAGCTGAATTGTACGCAATTCAATTCACAGCAGAATCACATGCTAGGCCTTAAATTGCCACACGAGAAAAAATAACCCGGTTGGTTTTCATTTAATATTGCATCGTATTATTACTACTAATACTCTGTAAATAAGTATTTTGTTTTTAAGTAAGTATTTAGTATGTTTTATTATCATTATTAAACATAAATCATATTTGATTGACACTTAGTGCAATTCCAATTCATAGGTGGCCATTTTATTTTACGATTCTCCACAAAACTGTCAAACAATAAGATGATATTGCCGGTACGGAATTGTCAACTTTGTGATTTCTAATACGAGAATCTCGACGCAAATCATTTGTGAATCTGCATTAGCGACCATTTTAGCTACGCAGACCAGTAATAAAAACCGTGCGACAGCAGCGCTTGTCGCGCTACAAACGCGCTAATAAAACGCTTGCAAAACATTCTAAATTTGAAAATAGCTCTACCCGTATGAAGTCGAACTTGGCTGGCTAGTTTCAAGATAAATATAAATAGAAAACCTTTTAAAAACTGCATTCGTGCCTTCTTTTCTTTTTTACTAAGTACTTTATACAGCTGTGTAGAATTCCTACTGGCACCTGGTGTTTCAATGTGGTAAGACCAGTAGAAGGGGGGAGGGGAGGGGGTAAACTGGTCTCAATGCAATTTGTATGTGAAAATAGTGAGCAAGATTAGAATACACAAAAAGGAGAGAGAATAATTGGATTTTTGGGGAGGCGTTTCGTATTTACATCACCTAAATTATAAAATACTAGTGAACGCCCGCGGCTTCTCCCGCGTGGACTTCTACTTTTTATCCCACGGGAACCATACAGTTTTCCGGGATAAAAAGTGGCATAGTTATTCCAAAACCTAAACTATCTACATTCCAAATTTCATCAAAATCGGTTTAGTAGTTATAGGGATACGTGGTAACAAACATTCACACACACACACGGACTTTCGCCTTAAATATTAGTAGGACTATAGAATTCTATTAAATTACTTATTATTTCGGCCAGGGACACAGCCCCTATACAAGATACTGTTGTGAGCAACTGTCCAGAAATCCAATTAGTTTTTAAGATGTGTGTATTATTTGAGTGTTAGTGTACCTTACCTTTAACACGAGCTCTAAACGGTGAAGGAAAACATCATGAGGAAACCCGCGGCTTAGTCAGCCCCACACGTATTGACCATGTCTTTCCTGTGGATATGGCCGGTTAAGCTGAGAGGATGGTGTAGGTGCTGGGCAAGCCTACTCTATTTCAACATTGTCCCAGGCACTACAGTGTCCCGTTAAGTGTAGGCAAAGATTGCCTCCTGACACAGTATAAATCATCTAGTAAAGATGTAAAGGCCTAAGTTTAGTGTACCTACTCTATTTGAGTTCTGCTCGAAATGAATGTATTTTATTTTGTTTATTTTTAATACAGGTTTAGTCTGGAATTCCGTCTTTCTACTTTTTGTTTTCTTCCGCATGGAGTGCTTATTTATAAGTCTCAAGGGCGCATTGCTTACAAATAAGAACTTGGAAGTTTCTGATGCCTTTCGATACTGTCAGTTATAAAACTTTATTAATTGTTGTTTTTTTTTATTTTTATAGTGTTGAACCACGCTTAGGTATTATTTCATTGAAATTAGTTGACTATTTTATTTAATTAATTAATTAATTGTAAATGGTAAAGAATAATAATAAAGTACGCTCATCAAATAACTTCACTTTTAAAAGTTGAAATACTTTTTGATTCCTGAGAATAATTTAAAAATCACTATGGCGCTAGATATTGTAGTTATTTATAAAAAATCTCGTCATTCATTACACGCCGGTATTATTTAAGTTTAATTATATACACAGCGTTATAAATAGTTAATTAATGTACATAAGTAATCATTCAATTCAAACTAACGGTACGTGTCTATGCAAATATCTCATTTGTATTATCAGAATAAATGTTTGTTCAAATCAAACACACATTCACCGTACTAATGTAATCCTATTCTATTAAACGAGCAATACATAAATAAATATTGCTCGACATTTCACACAGCGCCATCTAGCCCCAAACTAAGCAAAGCTTGTACTATGGGAACCAAATAACTCATAGGATGTTTGTTTGTTTGTTTGTCTCTACTCACGTTCTCGAAAACGGCTCTAACGATTTCGATGAAATTTGCGGTACGGGATTTTACGGGGGCGAAAAATTGATCGAGCTAGGTCTCATATCTGGGAAAATTCGTTTTCTCGGCATCTACACGCAAAAAGATTTACCAATGCAATGTTTCGCTATATTCTGTCAATACGGCTCTACATTTTAATATAATAATTAATTTGTTAGTTAGTAAGCAATTTGCCCTATTCCTGGCCACCTCCTGATACTCGACCTTAGTTGACGTAAATATCACGTCAGCATTAATGATTAATATAATCCTTCTTATTATAAGCTTGTTCAGAAATAGCTGAGTAGATCAAATGTTATATATTTTTCATTTCTCATACACGGAAAGTACGCTTGAAGTTACCTGAACAGAGGGATGAAAGTAGTACTTTTCCGCCCTGGGAAGCAATTTTCCCTGCTGTCAAATTAAAAAAAAATCATTCTATTTTGACATTTCTATTGAGTCATGTTGAAACTTTTTACACAGCAAAAGTAATATTTGACATTTCTATTTTACCTTTTTATTGAGAATTGCTGTAAAAAATATTTTCAAGAATTTATTACATGAATATTGTTATTAATAATTACTTTTCACTAAATTATTATTATTTAGACAAGATTTTGAGCTTGAAATATTTACCATCTTCAATGACAAAAAATACTGGCTGAAAAAAAAAGGTGGGCGCCTTTTTTGTTTTTTTTTTTTTCAGTGGCAAGCTTTTTTTAACGCACCAGCCAGTATTTTTTAACGCACCAATTCGATTTTTATCTGTTTTGTCGATCGAGAGCAGAGATTTTC
This sequence comes from Camptogramma bilineatum, assembly GCA_958496255.1. NCBI lineage: Eukaryota > Metazoa > Arthropoda > Insecta > Lepidoptera > Geometridae > Camptogramma > Camptogramma bilineatum. The sequence continues at coordinate 300,625 of OY292474.1, forward strand.
ATAAAATGAGCTAATCAGGTTTTTATTTACTTTCCTAATATTCGAAATGAAAAGCAGAGTGTTTACCTCGGGTGAAATACCTATTACGGCACTCGAACTATTAGCGCCCTCGCTACGCTCAGGCGCCAAACCATCTCGTGCCGCAATAGGTTACTTTCAACCCTCGTGCAACAATCTACTATTTTCATTTCTCATACACGGAAAGTACGCTTGAAGTTACCTGAACAGAGGGATGAAAGTAGTACTTTTCCGCCCTGGGAAGCAATTTTCCCTGCTGTCAAATTAAAAAAAAAATCATATTATTTTGACATTTCTATTGAGTCATGTTGAAACTTTTTACACAGCAAAAGTAATATTTGACATTTCTATTTTACCTTTTTATTGAGAATTGCTGTAAAAAATATTTTCAACAATTTATTACATGAATATTGTTATTAATAATTACTTTTCACTAAATTATTATTATTTAAACAAGATTTTGAGCTTGAAATATTTACCATCTCCAATGACAAAAAATACTGGCTGAAAAAAAAGGTGGGCGCCTTTTTTGTTTTTTTTTTTCAGTGGCAAGCTACCAGCCAGTATTTTTTTTAAAGCACCAATTCGATTTTTATCTGTTTTGTCGATCGAGAGCAGAGATTTTTATAAAATGAGCTAATCAGGTTTTTATTTACTTTCCTAATATTCGAAATGAAAAGCAGAGTGTTTACCTCGGGTGAAATACCTCGGCACTCGAACTATTAGCGCCCTCGCTACGCTCAGGCGCCAAACCATCTCGTGCCGCAATAGGTTACTTTCAACCCTCGTGCAACAATCTACTATTATTTGACCTTCAGATTAGATCACGGAAGTACCTAGTGTCAAGTTGAATGCTAGGCCACGGCTGGATTGATAACATAACTTATCTATGCACAATGTATGTATGTTTGAAACGACGCTTAACTACAACTTGTATACCTACTGGATAAATGATGATAAAAGAAGTCGTTAAGATGGAGGCCTTTAGGCGGCCTAAAAACTCCGTCACCAGAGTTGGCCACTAGCTTTTTAGCATTCCAAACAGGTTGGAAGCCTATCGCCGCCTATTAGAAAGCTAACAGTGTTTCCTTGCGATGTTTTTCTTCACCGTTTGAGCTCGTGTAGGTAAATGCGCATAAGTATACATTTTCCTGAAATAACCAAAATCATAAAGTTATAAATAAAGACACCAGTGATTGCATGTTTTTTATCATTAAGATATTCATAGCTAAACTGCGTGTTAATTTATATTCTGCATTCAGGGTTTATAGGCAATTTTAGAAATTAGGTACCTTGAATAATTGTTTTCACGCATGAACAAGAATCGCATTTGCGACAAAGCCCTTTACTTTGAAAAAAAAAAATGAAGTAGGATTGGACGGTAGAGTAGGATTCAGCACTCAAGTCCTACGGCAAAAGCGGGAACATTTACTTTAGTATGCTCTTTTAGTAAGGGTCGTTCAGTGGTTCTGGTGTGTAGAGCTAACGAACGTACAAACTAGCATAATTATTATTGTTCAATCCTTATTTGGACAATAAGTAATTTTTTACATAACCTAGTTCTGCGATAGCAGCTCTGCGTCTATCGGACTTCAGTGCTGAATCCGACTATAAATGGGACTCGAATGCATCCAGCTGCCGTATCCCGAACTCAGATTGAAATCAATTTTATAGCCACTTTGTAGTACATCGCTGTTTTCCTAAGACGATGGTGGTTACCATTATCACGTTATGTCAAAGCAGCAATGTAATGCATAGTGCCTATCAAATTGATGTCAATATGAGTTAGGGATTAGGGGGCTGAACGATGGGAGAACCGCTACTCAGTCTGAGCCAAAGAAAGAAAGCCAAACAACGCGGCAGATCCCTGGCGTGATGAACTGGATTCATTCGAACCACAATGGTCAAGGCATGGGCGTACATACGGGGGGGTTGAGGGGGTCCGGACCCCTCTTAGGAACCCTTGAACAGTAGAAACCCTTTGATTTCGAGGGAAACCTAGTCAATATTTGTATTTTGGAACCCTATGGAACCTCATAACAAAGATCTTTGTATTTTAGAATCCTTAGACCCTTACCATATAAAAGCTATAGCTACGCCCGTGACAGTGGGCAATCCAAGCATTAGAGTCCAATTCTTGGATCGATGGGGGAGGCCTTAGCCCGGAAGTGGGACTCGAGAGGTTCATGAAATTAAATTGTTTAGTCTCGACGATTTTTTTTGCTGTCCAAGAAATTTAGAATTTTAGATGTTGCACTTAGAAAATCATGTTACTACGTAGGTACAGTCAGCGACAAAACTCGATGAACATTTTTAGTTTAAAAATTTGAAATAAGTATCTTTTGAACCCGTGGTGTTATAATCAATATATTAGCTAATATTAGATGATTTGCCCTGCTCTATGAAGTTACTTAGCAATTTCGCACATTTGGGAAAAAAAAGTGTCTCGAAAAACTCAAAATGTTCATCGATTTTTCTCGCTGACTGTACCTAGCATTTCTTCGTCTGTGATATTACTAAATAATTCTAAGTGAAATAAATTGAATTAAACGTTTAAAATGTTATTCTAACGTTGACCAAGGTCGAGGCCGGCTGGGTCAAGAGTTCAATGCACTCTGTAGTGCTCTTACTTATCCAATCAACGACCTTATGTAATTCGGAATAGAGTGCATATTACTGTTATTAGAATCTAGTATTAAACAAGAGATAAAATTTCACGCTTTTCAACCCAATGACTTGAGTTATAGGGTGTAAATTTCTGGAGCAGGGTCTCAAAATGATTAGTGAAATTTTAGGGCAATTTTTATCAATTATTTTGGTAAGTAAGTACTTTTGTCTGGGATAGACAGCAATTAAAAATCTTCTCTCTGATTATATACAAATATAATTTGTATTTAAATATTTTTTTATTTGTTTATTTAAATTCACGTTTTTGAAAACTGCTCTAACGATTTCGGTGGCAATAGGGGTTTACGGGGGCGAAAAAATCGATACAGCTAGGTCTCATATCTGGGAAAATTCTAATTTTTGCTTTAAAGAGCTAAGTAGATGACCTACGTATCTAGTTATTTGTGCAACAAGAGAGCAAAGTTGATTTTTGCTCCGAGTATTCAGCTAGTGAAAGTTTACTTTTTTGTGGTTTTTTTTTTGGTTTTTATCTTTTTCATTTTTTTTTTAATTTTTCTCTATTTGCACCCTAGAGAGCTCGGTCGCCCAGATATTGTAATCTTGATTGACGCATAATGTTAGGCATTATCAGCCGATATCGCCTACTGTACTTGAGCACTAAACGTTGAAAGAATGCTGTAATATGTATTGGGAACTAGCGCAATGCCCAGCCATCTGTGACAGTGTGATCCAGTTTTAACTGTGAATCCAAAAGATACAATTTCACTTTTAAAACTTTCGTGAGTTGTAGGTGTCAGCAACATAACCAAACCCAGGACATTGTACTTCATAATAATAGCTACATATTTTAATTATTATTAATTTGTATTAATTTATGAGTCAATCACCTATATTTTAATTAATACTTAAATAAATTGTTAGTTTGAATAGTTTCTTTAAGCCGGAAGTACTAGCTGTCATGGCGGGCCGCCCCCTCGACCAATCTCGGCTCGTCGGCTACAACCCGATCACCCGATCACCCGATCACCCGATCGAGGTCTTCGTGCAAAGTCGAGCCGGCCCGCCCTGGCAGTTGCATTTTGCTCTTCAAACTAGAAGGACGTCTTCTATTAAATTAATTGCTGTTTATTGGTGTAGTGAAGTGAATATTATAATATCGTTATACATGTGAGTACCTACCTACTTTTATTTGATCCTAGACTAGATTATTTACCCGGTCTTTAAGAATATTATGCTCCTAAGCTCCATCAAATGAGATGTCGCTCACATCCGAAGCGGGATATATACCTAACATACGCTTCACATAAGTGGCCGCATTTTTAAATTTGTTAGTCCATCCTGTTAGCAGATTGAGATTTTGTTTTGACAGACAGACCTTGAGATCCGTTGGCCGTACTGTAATAAGGCCGAAGAGTTTGTTTGTTTGAACGCGCTAATCTCAGGAACTACCAGTCAGATTTGAAAAAATATTTTTGCATTTGATAGCTAAACTCTTGAGGGAGGTTATAGGCTACTTTTTATCATCATCACCATAAACCATCACTATGGGGGCAACGCTGCGAGGGCGCTGCTAGTTTATTGTAAAGGACAACCCTGGTCCATTATTTATTGTAAAAGACATCCCTGGTCCTTTAGATAGCTTGGATGGACATCCCTGGTCCTCTTAAATGAATGTATTATAAATAGAAGTGTAGAAGTAATTTGAAATAAGCTTCCTATTCTATTCCTTATTCTTATCCTATTCTATTGAACGAGCAATATTTGTTTGTTTGAAGTTTGTTTGATGTTTGTTTGTACGACGTTCTCGAAAACGGCTCTAACGATTTCGATGGAATTTACAGTACGTTTGTTTACGGGGGCGAAAAATCGATCTAGCTAGGTCTCATATCTGGGGAAAGCCACTAGATGGCGTTCTTTGGTTGCCAACCAACCAGATATTGGTATTTATGTGAATTATGTTCCGCTTATGATAAATTATGTTTGTTATTATCGATCGTTCGAGGTCGTACGATGATTTTGGATGGCCGACTGTCAGCAACATAACCAAACCCAGGACATTGTACTTCATAATAATAGCTACATATTTTAATTATTATTAATTTGTATTAATTTATGAGTCAATCACCTATATTTTAATTAATACTTAAATAAATTGTTAGTTTGAATAGTTTCTTTAAGCCGGAAGTACTAGCTGTCATGGCGGGCCGCCCCCTCGACCAATCTCGGCTCGTCGGCTACAACCCGATCACCCGATCACCCGATCACCCGATCGAGGTCTTCGTGCAAAGTCGAGCCGGCCCGCCCTGGCAGTTGCATTTTGCTCTTCAAACTAGAAGGACGTCTTCTATTAAATTAATTGCTGTTTATTGGTGTAGTGAAGTGAATATTATAATATCGTTATACATGTGAGTACCTACCTACTTTTATTTGATCCTAGACTAGATTATTTACCCGGTCTTTAAGAATATTATGCTCCTAAGCTCCATCAAATGAGATGTCGCTCACATAGGTACTAGACATTATTTTAACACACGGGAATTACTCACGTGAAAATATCGTCGATTTAGATACCGACAATATTTCGATTCATCCGGAGAATCTTCATCTGGGTAATGAGGGAGTTGCTATTTTCACGTGAGTAATTCCCGTGTGTTAAAATAATATTTACAGTTTTTCACCAACTTCAAAAAAAGGAGGTTCTCATTTCATTGGAGTCTTATTCAAAGACGCCTGGCGCAATTCGGAAAATTCTTTTTTTTTTTTTTGGGGTAGGTACCTATATTTTCCAAATGGTCCTAGAAAAATTTGGTGAGGATCTGTTTAGGATCTTAGGAACAGAAATGCATTTCGAGAGTGCAGAAAATTGCTCAGCTTATAACATTGAAGTCAGTTTTTTTAAAATTTTTACTTAATTTAGGCACTTGTGAGATAGAATATAACTTTACTAGTTTCCTCACGATGTTTTCTTTCACCGTTTCGCAGAATCGCTAACACTGTAGATAACAGAGAAAATGTATGGGAATTATAATTCAATGACGTACGTTACGTGGTAAAATAAATTACTGAAATATTACAGAATAATTTTGTTGCGGTTTGTGTGTGTGTTCTAGACGTAATTCAGTGAGGCAGAAAATGAATGCTAATTTAATGAAATTATGGCTTAAAACAAAATGTAAACAATAAAAAATTATATAAAGTAAACAAAATTAATTACCAAGTGAATAACATTATTATGCTAAATGCCTGGAAAATACATGCTACTAAAAAGCATGCTTGTTTGCTACTACCTAGCGTGCTTACGTCATAAGCATACTCTTTTCGTATGTATACAAGTGCTAATTGTACGCTGTTGCTCGAAACTAGCTTGCTTATGTCACATTAATAGTGTGCTTAGTGCTACTACGTAGCATGTATATTCTAGGCATTAAAGTCGCTAGTATGCTAGTTTTTGTGAAGTTAAGATATATTTAATTATCTTGGTGTGCGGGCAAATAGTTGTTTAATTATTTATTTTATGTATTTTTAGTGTACCTACCTACACTACAATAACTTAATTACCTAGGTACAGTGATAATGTCTAGGTACAGTAAGTTTAATGATATAATTCACGAGTACCTAGATACTTAAATAATACAATACTAAAACCAGTCTTTGTATAACTTCAATGAAATACACAAAAACACTTAAAATACTTTTTTTTAAATCTATTTTTAGTGTTCCTACACTACAATAACTTTTACCAACAGTTATTTTTATGATATAACCTAACCCAAGAGTTAAATAATTCAATACTAAAACCAGTCTTTGTATATCTAAATAAAATGCACATAAAGACTTAAGTAATATAGGTACCTGCTAATAATTTTATCTAGGATTATCGTATTTATTTAAATACTCCCTAATTTTCGGGTAAATCATCTTCCCTGTATACTGGCTATAAGTCACATCTAAATGGTTCCACAGAGGGTCTTTGACCTCCATAGATTCTTTCACATTAGGTAGTCTTTTTAACAGCCACTTCACGTCTGTTGTGTCTACTAGACCATCGTTTCTTCCATAGATTGCCACTAAAGGAACTATCACTGCACTTAAATTATACCTAGGAGGTTCCACACTACCATATAGAGCTAGATTTTTCTTTTTTCCGTAGTCAAACTTTTGAAAATATTCGCTCTGCATGCTTTGACCATACCGCGCCAAGTTATGCACTGATGTACCAGCAGGGAAGTTACTGAACAATGTTCTTAGTGTGTCATTTGTTATTGATCCTGGATGCAGAGAGTCCAAGGAGTCCACGAAGTCCTTTCCCATACAGCATAGTCTCGTAGTGATAGGAGAGAGTTGGCAAAAGAAGGCCAGAAACTCCTGACTAAGCGCGCCCTTCGAGAACACTTCCTGAACTCCTACAGATGTCAGAAAACCTTCTAAATACGTCATAGACTCCGTCATCAATCTGTATAGAGCAGACTTGGTGTTCTTCTGCCTTGTCGCTGGAGCTAGAGCGATCATGAGCTGGGCTTTGTCACAGTAATCCGGCAGCTCGGAACACATGATGAAATAGGTCCCCGCACCCTGCGAAAACCCTATATAGTTCAGTTTCTCAGCTCCTGTCTCACTTAGAACTTTATCAATGATCGCAGGCAGATCGTATCTTCCGATTTCGTCGACACAGAACTGCCAGTAGGCAGCGCTGGTGTCGGGGTCTAAGAAAGCATGTTTGCGGGAGTAGTGGCTTCCTCTGACATTGCCGAGCCAGACGTCGTGATCTCTTGCTAGGAGATACGCAAGACCAGCTCCGGGACCCGCGTCTAGCCATGACGCTGCGCTCTGCAGTAGCCCATGCATCAGCAGAACCGGCACTCCTCTTCTTCCTCTTCCAGAACTGATTCTCTGCAGCCCGAGCACGTAACCATCCTCTGTTTTCACAGTATACTCCCTCGCGGTATACCCATGTCGGGATACTCTCATGGTGATATTCAGGAGGGATTCTTTCGGGTATCCTAGGGTCTGTTTGGTTTGGCTGCTTAGGGGTAGAGGCGGGAATCGAACCGCGTAGGCTAAGACCCCAATCGCGAGGGAAACGAGTAGGACCTTGGGCACGTAGCCACCCTTGGCGAGCATGGCGGCGACTGGCTTGCGCCTCGGACGAGGAATGTTTTTATCGAAACTAGAACGTCATTGCGTGTTGTGAAACTAGATATTTGCTGTGACTTTGGCTGTCTTTTTACTCGATTTAGTTTGTACTATGTAGTTCATGGACTTTGTACTTCATGAATAGAAACTGATTTGGTAATCTAAATTGGTTTTAATTTTCAGTTTCTAGACAGTTAGGTATTTAATTTTATCAAAGCAGCATTTCTTTATTTCATTCATTTCAAAATGGACTTCAAATTTTGTCAATGGAAGTCAATTCTAGTTAGTGAAATAAGACTGATCATGATGATGCTTTATAATACAACATACAACATACGCCAATTTTATTTCAAACACGGATTGTATAGAAATATCAGAGAGAGTAAATATTAAAATGTTCAACTGAAATTCAAAATCCCCTTCAGTTGAATAAAATACCGCGAATTCTGTTCGTTATTGCAAGTTGTTTTAGAACAAAAGAACAAACAGTCCGATTCAAATTCGTTTGTACATTTATTTTACTTCCACAAAAAGTAGCGCAAATAAAGGTACATGTTTGTTTTTTACAAAATTATTATTTTGTAATTACTTAGTCGGAAAAAAATATTTTAGTAAGTACTTTAATGAGGAAAAATATGTATTACCTTTATGTTGTTTTTTTTTTTTAAATAAGTCCTTCCGTCATTTAAAAACAAATGAAGGTCATTTTAAATTATTTTTTTGTTTGATATTATTTATTTTAATTTGTAGTTACCCTTAATTTCCGGGTAAGTACACATTAGTGACATTACTACTAGATTCTATAATCTAGTAGAATTTATGATACTCAGTAAGCTATTCCAAATACCTATAGAACTATATCAATTCGAAATTCTATTACAATACGTTTAGTTGTTAAGTAAATTATAAATTTTTAAACATTCGATTAAGTACAAGTTTATTTTGTGTACTAGTTCCGTGAATGTCTAGACTTCTAGTGCATCCACTAACTTCAATTAACACAACTGAGTAAATAAATATTGTAAATGCATTTACAATATCTATTTACACTTCTTCCAAGGGATCTTGACATTCATGAAGTTAGCCGTTTCGATGCGCAGTGCAACTTTCATACATACGAGTAAGTAATTTTCTACTGCGCAGCGAAAAGTCTAACTTCACGAATGCCTAGATTCATTGTAACAACTGTATTAAGGGCTGATTTTTCAATATCTAGATAACTTTTATCTAATATGCTAGGAAAATAAATATGCGATTTGACAGATATTGTATTGAAAATATGTCATAACGCCATATTTATTCCTCAAATAAAGTTATTTATTGATTGAAAAATCAGCCCTAAGTTGTGTTAATAGACACAAGAGTGTTGGATCAATATTCAACGTTAGACCCCCATAGTGATGGTATATGGTGATGACTACGGTAATGATAAAAAAATTTCAAAAAAAAAATATAACCGACTTCATAAAATACATGCACTAAAAAGCGAAAAATAAGACTACAAACAGATTTATTTAATTTGTTATTTTATGTTTGTTATGATGTTGAAATCGGTGTGCATAAAATATAGTAGGTAGTCATTGTTTTACTTAACACCGACTTCAACATTATAACAAACATAAAATAACAAATTAAATAAATCTGTTTGTAGTCTTATTTTTCGCTTTTTAGTGCATGTATTTTATGAAGTCGGTTATATTTTTTTTTTGAAAATTTTTTATTTTTCCATTTTTAGTGTTGTTTTTTTTTTCCTTGTTTCTGTTTTTTTTTTTTTAATTTAGAAAGATGTTACTTTACTCATTGTGTTTCGCTCATCAAGCCCTTTCATTTGATACCCATATCACTAAAAAATTCCATGGAACAGGTCCTGACTCCATCATCAGATCAGCTCGCTGTTACCATATTATTACATTGTAGTTGACACTTCACAGATATGCTGAGTTCCGAGTTTCAACTCAATCAGACTATTTATTGAGGAGTTCTGTTGAGCAACTCTTGACTCCATCATCAGATCAGCTCACTGCCACCATATTATTACATTGTATTTGGAACTTGACAGATAAACCGAGTTTCAACTCAATCGGCTTATTTACTGAGGAGTTCTGTTGAACAGCTTTTGACTCCATCATCAGATCAGCTTGCTGATACCATAATATTTCATTGTTATCAAGAATCTATAAGTGCACAAAATTTCAGCCCGATAGTTCCACAAACACACAAAAAATTTGAGGGTTTCCCTCGATTTCCATGGGATCTCCTCATCAGATCCTGATTTGGTGAAGATGGGACCACCTCGGAAGTATACCCTTTGTAACAAAAAAAGAATTTTCAAAATCGGTCCACAATTGACGGAGAAATCGATGAACATACATAAAAAAAAAAAAAAAAAAAAAAACATACATACAGCCGAACATAGAACCTCCTCCTTTTTGGAAGTCGGTTAAAAAGTAGCCTATACATACCTAATCTTCCTCAAGAGTTTAGCTATCAAAATGCAGAAATAATTTTTCAAATCCGACTGGTAAGTAGTTCCTGACATTAGAGCGTTCAAACAAACAAACAAACAAACAAACAAACAAACTCTTCCGCTTTATGATATTAGTACTAGAAGCGCCCTTGCGGCATTGCCCCCGTAGTGATGGTTAGTGATGATGATGATGAAGAAAAGTAGTCTATATAACCTTCCTTATGAGTTTAGCTATCAAATGCATAAATAATTTTTCAAATCCGACTGGTAGTTCTTGAGATGAGCGAGTTCAACTAACAAACAAACAAACTTTTCCGCTTTATTATATTCGTACAGATAGTTTACCTTTCTATCTATATCTATATCTTCTTTCTTCTGTACTAATATATAAAGCGAAAGAGTTTGTTTGTTTGAACGCGCTAATCTCTGAATGTATGTGTTAATAATTTCTTCAAAGTAGAGCATCAGTTCCCTAGAGTTCTCATTGTTTTAATTATTTAAATGCGAGGACTGTCATCCATAGAGTAGACTAACATTGTTAGAAAAATAAATAAATATCTATAGGTACCTACCTCTATACCAATAATACGAGCCTCAAAACAAAAAAGGGCCCACTTGAAATATTTCGATATTTTCCACAACACATATTTTCTGAACGTGTCCTATATTTTTTTCTAAAAATATATTTCTAAATTCCTAAATCCAGTGGTAACACATTCTTAGAATCAAAATTGAAATAAATTGTGCCTACATTCAATTTTCATTACTATTTTAAAGTCATGTTTTTCTAAGTGGGCCCTATTTTGTTTTGAGGAGTTAAAGCGGAACAGTTTGTTTCTTTGTTCGCGCCAATCTCGACCTTGTTTATTTGTACACTGTACATCAAGGTCGATAGTACCAGGAACACGGGAAGTTGTAGTCCTGATCCAACAGCCAATCACAGCTGCTTATTATCGCGTCAAGAATCCTCTCACTGACGTATACTGCACCTTTCATTCGAATGACGCCAGTTGTCTATAAGGCTGTACATGCGGTTGCAAACTGTTTGTGTTCAAGGAACATCTAGGAAATCGGAAAATTTTGGAGGTACACCATAAATGAAAAATATTTTTTTTATGCTAAACATGAGCTTGTTTAGTTGAGCAGCGTTCCAAATTTGGAGTAGCTTAACTGAGATGGTAACCTTATTTGTTCCGAGGCACACCAACTAATGACCACGGTACACCAGTGTGCCGCGGCACATCCTTTGCGGAAACTGTTCTATGAAATCTACATCCCACCAAAAACACTTTCATGTAAAATGTTGCTAACTTTTCATTGACTGAGAGTGAAAAGAGACGGCATATAGTTCAATTCTATTGTGATTCTGCTATGGCGACCTTTTTAAGCCCGCAGACTGTTAAAAAGTTACCTGGGCCCCAATTCCTCTATTGTACACCGTCAACCATTCCGGTATCAGCGTAAAGCGTTTTGTTTCGTCCTCCAAAATGCCAGTAATTATCAAAACCTTGGCTAAGTTCAGATGAACGCGCGGCGACGCGCGTTGCCGCGCGGTTCAGCTAAACAGGTCAATACAGGATTGTAGATCTTAGAATAGAATAGACTAGAATATAACTTTATTGTACACCATAAAAAAACAAAAGAAAAATAAGCCTTAATTAAAAAAGTGTATCAATGGGCGACCTTATCGCTAAAAGCGATCTTAAACCGCGCGTCGCGGCGCGGTAACGCGCTGTCATGTACACAGCAACATTGATTTGTCAAGCTGCGTACAGCGTAGCTAAAATGGTCGCTATTGCAGATTCACAATCATCTGATTCACGGGAGATTCGTATTGATATTCAGCTAAAGCAATTCTTCTTTATGTACGTCAAATGTTAGCTGAATCGTACGCAATTCAATTCACAGCAGAATCACATGCTAGGCCTTAAATTGCCACACGAAAAAAAATAACCCGGTTGGTTTTCATTTAATATTGCATCGTATTATTACTACTAATACTCTGTAAATAAGTATTTGATTTTTAAGTAAGTATTTAGTATGTTTTAATAACAATAATAAACATTAAATAATATTTGATTGACACTTAGTGCAATTCCAATTCATAGGTGGCCATTTTATTTTACGATTCTCCACAAAACTGTCAAACAATAAGATGATATTGCCGGTACGGAATTGTCAACTTAGTGATTTCTAATACGAGCATCTCGTCGCAAATCATTCGTGAATCTGCATTAACGACCATTTTAGCTCAGCAGATATCGCGTTCCCTGGGTACGCGTAGTCAGGTTACGCGTGTCCAGAACGCCAAGTCTGTACCTACCTGTATGTACGCGTACACTGTACGCGTAGCTACAGCTATGGACTAGGCGTTTTGGACACGCGTATACTGACTACGCGTACCCAGGGTACGCGATATCTGGACGCACCTTTACAATGTCGAGCCGCGCACCGAGCCAACCACGCGTCGCCGCGCGTTCTTCTGAACTTAGTCTATTGGTAATTTGTTTGATCTGGATAAGCTAGTAGCAGGGAAGATTGAGGGGAAACGACCTCGGGGGCGTTCACCTACCCGCTGGTCAGACCAAATCAAAGCGATAACGGGACTCACTATACCTACTACACTGAGACAAGCCCAGGATAGAGCAATGTAGAGAAAAATTGACAACGTTTCCGTCAAGGCGTTTCAGGACAGGCACGACAGCAATGAAGTTTAAAACGAAGAAGAAGTGGTTTGAAAACGTCATCACAACAGAGTAACCTAACCTTATTGGTCATTAGTAGATTATGAAACAAAACGAACTAGTTGACGTTTTGCCAATTTTGCTTTGGTCGATAAAAAGTTTTTTGGTAGAGTCGGCCTACAGATCTCATGTAGATGTAGACCCTGGACCCTGGAACTCGCTGCAGGCTTCTGTTTTCCCCGAAAATTATAACCTGGGTCTCTTCAAGTCAAGAGTGAACAAGTGTCTTCTAGACCTTTGTGATCCATCGTCAGCCACATCGCCATTTACCATCAGGTGAGATTGTGGCTAAACAAAGGTCTAAAAAAGAGACCCAATCTTCTAACTCTACCTACACGATTTAACTCTACAATAGTCTTTTTTAAACTTTCGCGATCACTATTCATATTGAAAATTATATGGACACGGGATTTTATCGCGTAATTTACCTTATTTATCCCGACGTTTCGGCTGTGTGCCGAAACCGCTAAGCCGCTAAGCCGTGGTCGCGGGCAGACGCAATAAAAAAATCCCGTGTCCATAAAAATTTCTAACTCTACAAGCCCTAACTTCATAAACTTTACACCTTATAATTTTTAATTTATTTATTTATTTCTTAAACAAAATCCACAGCTCTTAGAAAATGAGTGCACAAAAACTTAAATATATTACTGACAGCCAATAACGGATTTACATTATATTAACAGGTAAACCGACAGTGATCGAGGTGTGAGTGTCAGTGTGTATGTGTGTGTGTGTGCATTATATTATTATATTATTGTATTATATTATTGTTTTATAGTGTTAAACCACACTTTGGTATTATTTCATTAGAAAATGAAAAATCTTACCAAAATTTTCAATTTCGACGGGATTCGAACCCGCAATGATACAAGCGATCCTCCTTAAGCCGGAGTGCGGCCACGGAATCCTTATTACGTCAGGTTGAAAATCTTGATAATAAGGATTCCGTGGCCGAATTGGTAAGGCACTCCGGCTTAAGGAGGATCGCTTGTATCCTTGCGGGTTCGAATCCCGTCGGAATTGAAAATTTTGATAAGATTTTTCATTCTCTACACCTTAAGTCAAAATACGTGGCTAATCTATTTTAACCTAAACCGCTAGCTGATATTTACTACTTAGTTCTAGCATAAGTACTAGAACCTTGACAGTGTGTTGCCTCTGGCATTCATCAAACATTCAAATAAGTTTGACCTAGAAGCTACCTTGAACTTGACAGTTCAACTCGGTTCTACCTTCTGGAAACATAATTATGTAATCAATTATTATGTATGACTAGCTGACGCCCGCGGCTTCGTCAGCGTGGTCTACTATTTTGTTTATCCCGCGGGAACCATGCATTTTTTCGGGATAAAAAGTAGCCTATGTCCTATTCCCGGTCATTATCTACGTTTCAAATTTCAGCTAAATCGGTTCAGTAGTTATGGAGATACGTGGTAACAAACATTCACACACACACACACACACACACACACACACACACACACACACACACACACACGGACTTTCGCCTTTATAAAATTAGTGGGATTTATTTTATTTTTAAAAGTGATTGATCACACACGCTCGGATTTGTGTCTGGAGATGACAGTGGATTCTGCTCCAGTGCTCCGAATATATCCGCGCCATGATTACGTAAAGGCTGAATTACACCAGGGCAACAACGTGCGACAGTGCCGCATGCTACATATTGTGACATGTGACATCTTGTGGCATGCTACAAATAGAAAGCAGTTGCGGCATTAGTGGCATGCGGCAGCCTATTTTACGCCGAGGCAACATCGTGCTTGGGTCAGTCTGCCACATGACGCAAGGTGTTGTCATGTCGCACGGTTCTTGCCACAATGTGCGACATTTTTTATTCTGTAGCATGCTGCCTTGTGGCATGCCGCAATGCCGCACAGTGTTGCCCCGGTGTAATCCAGCCTTAAGACTTGCAATAGCAATGCGACAGCAATCACTACGCCAGTGTTCCACAAACTTTTTGTGTTCAAGGTAGGTACTCTAAGAAATCGGAAAATCTTTGAGGTACACTTTAAATGACAACTCATTTTTTTAATGCGAAACATGAGCTTGTTGTTGAGCATATGCGTCCAGAGTAACTTAACTGAGATAGGTAACCTTATTTTTCCGAGGCAAACCAACCAATCACCACGGTACACCAGTGTGCCGCGGCACACCCTTTGCGGCACACTGCACTACGCGACAAGTCGAAAAATATCATTAAATTACATTTGTTACTCAAGTAGTCGTATTAGTGAGTAGTAAGTGACAGTGTTTAAAAGATTTGGACAAACCTCTGCGGGCTTAAAAAGGTTGTTATAGCAGAATCACAATATGAATTGAACTATATGCCGCCTCTTTTCACTGACTGAGAGTGAGAAGAGACGGCATTATAGTTCAATTCCTATTGTGAATGTTTATGAGCCCGCTGATGCTGTGCAAATCTTTTAAAATACTATGTAATTAAGTATTAATTAATTTGTATTTAATTATAAATTCTATGTAGGCTCCTAATTATCACATAATTCTGTATTATTAATTACTTTGTAACTTACCTAATTAAAAAATTAATTATAAATTCTATGTAATTATCACATCGTTCTGTAAACTCAGGTAGTCATATTTTTTACATGGACTTTAGTGTATCAGTATGTTTTTTAAACTTTATGACAAGGTTGGCGGTTATTTATATATGTTTATTACGTCTCTATTTATTTAACAATATTTTTTGTCAACGTACAAAAAGAATTATCAAGGGCGAGTAAGACGCGAAAACCAATTTTACTTCGTTACGGTTTCGTATATTTATAATTTATTATTATTTAAAATTTAAAGTTTAGTTGCATTAGAAATGTCAATTTATTAAAACTATGATCTAAAATAATACTTAATTGGGATCAGTTGAGTTAAGTACCTATAGATCGTTTCCAACGATCCTTAGGTAGCTCAACTGGTTCTTATTGTATTTAATGATGTTATGTAAGTGATGTTACATATTATTATTTGTTGTACCATGTCAATTTAACGACAACATAATGGTCCAATGTTACGATAACGTTGCGAGTACAAGGTAGCCCGTTACTCAATATTTTTAGAAAGCACGTACTATTATTGAAGTAAAACTTTACTTTACGCACGCTTGACTTGGGGAGTAAGTTGGTGAATGCGTGACGAGAGCGTTAGGTACGAAAAGTGTGATCGGGCGAGGCCAACGAAGGGCGAAGGGTGTGCCGCGGCACACTGGTGTACCGTGGTCAGTAGATGGTGTGCCTTGGAAAAATAAGGTTACTTATCTCAGATAAGCTACTCCAAATTTGGACGCATTTGCTCAACTAAACAAGCTTATGTTTGGCATTAAAAAAATGATTTTTTAATTTTCCGGTTTCCTAGATGTACATAAAGTGTCATTAACTGGTATCCCCCTAGTAAGAGATCGGTTTGCAAGCCGTTGATCTCAACTTTTTGTAAAAACTTTTACTTTTCATTTTCTCATCCTTGCTTACTTATGGATATCTAATTTCGCTCGAGTTCCTATACTAGCAATTCCGACTGAAATCCAAGGTTCAAATGAAAAGGGTCCTTGTTCAAATCAAGAGGGGGATACCGATTGATGACGCTGACTGTACCTTGAACTCAAAAAGTTTGCGGAACACTGGTCGCATACCTACTCGTTTTTTTTACAAAAAAATTTTGAACCCTTCTTCTTCTTCTTCTATCGAGTCGATGTATCTACAATTTTTAGAGCTATTTTGACCAATAGGTGGCTACATCCACGGCATTATTCGAACCAGTCATGAGGTCGTTCACTGTACAGCAGAGTCATTCTGTAGACTCACATCGAATTCACTCAAGTGACCGAGCGAGCTCACTAAATACACAAGAATGTAGGTATTGTGAGATTCAAATTTCGAATACGAAATTGGTAATCTCACAGCGGATTCGGCTCTTCGACGTTCGAAGTGAGTTTACAGAATGACTCTGCTGGTTTTGAACCCTAAAAACTGAACGTCATGTACACCTATTGACGTACTTAATTGAAGAACTGGTTACCGGCTCGAGATTAACAACAAGAAGTAATTACCTGCGAGTTATAATAATTATGTAGGTATAATCAGGTAGCTACTAAAATTACATGAGAGTAGGTACATTTAATGTGCCTTACTAGAGCAAGAACGGGAAAAACTGGGTGTCTGTGTATCCGTAAATAAGTATAAAAAAAACTATCAGTTTTACTGTCCTTCGTTTCTTGATTATCCACTCAAATTATGAATACCTTTTTCAATATTCTATTACCTTAAATGGCTGAGATTCGATCTCGCAGCTTTCGGCCTTGCAGGCCGATTCTCCAACTTGGAGAAAAAAATCTGCGAGATCGAATCTCAGCCATTTACAGGTAATAGAATATTGAAAAAGGTAGTCAACTCTTAGAGCAATGTTGAAACAAGCTTGAGGTCTGAGCGGCTAAGCGGTGGGCCCAACCGCTTAGCCGCTCAGACCTAAAGCAGTCATGCCAAAGCAGGACTGTCTCAAGCTTGTTTCAACATTGCTCTAACTTAGAGCAATGTTGAAACAAGCTTCTAAGAGTTCATGGTACGGCCCCAGATACGGTTACCGTAGCCTATGGACGCCTGTGACACCAGAGGAGTCACACTCGCGCTGCTGACCCTTTAAAAGAGGAATCACTGCGCCGACAACACAATGGACAAGACTGGTCCACCAGTTGTCACCGCAGCGCTTCAGAGCAGAGCACTGGCAACCTTACTCACCACTGGAATACAACACCATTCGAGAAGAATGACGTTTTTTAATTTTTAATTTTCATCACAACGTTTTCCTTCCCCGTTCCTTTTATAAAGTAGAAATCCTAAATATTTAAGTAGGTAACAAAAAATGGATTTGAAAACCCCCAACAAAAGAAAAGATTATGTAAGGTTTGACTAAAGAATTCGATTCTTCATTTTTCTGCAAAGGTTCTCAGTTCTCAGTAACATTCTGTGTGTAGGCGTCCGAGAGCCTTAACACAAACAGACAGCAATACCCGCGTAACGTTGCCGACTGATTTTTGAAAGGGTGAATAAATATCCGAGAGTTCTTACAACGTTCCGTGGAATCTTTTGAGGAATCGTTTTATCCGTGTTTTCTTACACAAATAGTAGATCTTTTAGGCTTTTTCCTTTGTGATCTAAGGTTTCCAAGCAGAGTTAAAGCGTTTTTCTATGTGCCTGTATCATTACGGCAGAGTTATTTTCTCTATAGTAGGTACTCTAGGTTACTTATATATATTTAAATCCCTCTACACATTGTTTTGAAAACTTCAAGTGGTTTGTTAGACTTTTTAAAAATACTTATGTGCATTGTTAATATTAAGTAGGTAGGTAGGCACCTAAGTAATTAAGTTTTATAAATATAAATAAATTACTTACCTATTTATTTAATTAAGTTTTGATAGTTTATAAGAAACTGTTATGTTACAAAGAATTTTGTACTTTTTAATTTGAAATAAAAATATCTTTATCTTTAAAAGAATTCATCTATAAATTTTTATTTCTAAGCATCCGTTCATTTCGTGGCTATTATCTGTGGGTAAGCAAACAAAGGCACTCTTGGAATACTTCACTCGGTCACAGCTTACAGACACAGGCGCTGGTTTACTACTTGGCAAGAGCGTCGCCAGCCGAAGGCCCAGGGGGGGGGCTAAGTTGTTACTTAGTAAGGATGATGGTAAAAGTATGAATTTTAATTGCAAAATGCGTTTAATGTGCTACGAGGCCTTGACCACGTCCAAATGCTTGATCGATCACGGTCAAGCAAATCATGTGAGTGGGCTTAGGGCTTTGATTTCTTTGCATTTGGCTAACTTTTTTTAATCTCTAGGGGGGGCAACTGCCCCTCCCTGCTCCCCCCTGGCGACGCCCTTGCTACTTGGTGATTATTGCAACGAGAGAACCTTTGTGGCTACCTACCTAAGTTAATTTATAGACATTTTATTTTAAAGCAAGCCATGACGCAGGCCTTCAGGCGACCTTAAAACTCCATAATCAGAGTTGGCCACTAGCTCATTCAAACTTACTTACTTTATAGCGATAACTTCACACTTAGGGATCTTTAATAATCACGTCGGGTGAATTGTTGGAAAGCATTTTAAAAATCTAGTTGTTCCACGAAACGCAAACAGTAGCTGGTCGGTCATAGACTGAGAAATATCACCCTTTATCTCATGTAGTCTGAAAAATGAAAAATTCATAATTGGCTTTCTCCGTTATTTCTTCTTATACCGACTATTACATGTTCGGCGAGCCTGAGCTAGCGCGAGCGAAGGCGAATTGATTCAAGGCGAGTGCTACCGTCCAGGCGTTTGGCGAGTCTATACCAATGCAAATTGGCGCTTGTATTCATTCTGTCAGCTAGGCGAGCGATGGTTAGGCAAGGCGAATGGTGCTGCCCACACGTTGTGGCATTGGCGTTCACTCGGCGAGCCTGCGCTAGCGGCTTTAGCTATCCCTTTAATTTAATTTATAAATTTTTTGAGTGCCTGTCATAGGTGCAATGAGAAAAATGTCGTAAATTATGTGTGCTTTGCAATAAATAAATAAAAATCATACGATATGCGAAATATGAGTGACCGAGCTGTTCTGCTACGCTGTGATCATGTGTTGAGGTATGCCCCAGTTAACACCTAATAAGGCGCCTCGTAAATCGCTATTTCTTATTGTTTTTTAAAGTTTTCAAATATTTTTCTAATCTTACCATTGTTTATTGTTTTTTCATACTTTATCCTGACTAACCATGATATTCTTCTAGTTTTTATCACATTACCTACACATATTTTACATGCGAAAGTTTATGGATGTTTGGATGTATGTTTGTTCCTCTATAACTCGACAACCACTGAACCGATTTCTTATTCTTATTCTTGTTCTTTATTGTTCAAACTATTATAACATTACAGGCCTAAGAGGTACCCAATTTGTTATAATTAGTAAATAATAATATAGACTAAAACATATTAACATAATAATAAAAATTAATAAAAGAAACTAAAATCTTCCGTATTAACAATAAGGAACTACCTAATACATAAGAAAAACATTAACAAATTACAAAACAGTTAAGTAGGTACAATGCTAACCTACACTAAAAATAGAAATTTAACTGAAAGATAGATAATGACTGGGAAAAGGATATAGAATAATAATAATAGAAGCCGCGGGTGGAAGCTTGTATTATTATTAATGTGAAAGTTTGGATGTTTGAACGGATGTTTATTTATTTATTTAAAAAGTACACCACATATACAGGGTGGAAAAAATGAATGGGCCCTGGAGGGAAACTACTTTAAATCCTCAAGATACAGTATTTTACTTAAAAGAAACATTCCTTATACCTATTTTTAAAAAGAAACATAACTGCATTCAAAGATTTTTATATTAAATCACTCTTTTGTTACTCAATCACGCCAGAAAGCCTGAACGGATATGGATGAGGTTTCGCACTGATATAGATTATAGTCTGGACTAGCGCATACTTTTTATCCCGTAAAAAGCATGGTTCCCGTGGGATAAAAAATAGTAGTCCACGCGGGCAAGGCCGCAAGCATTCGCTACTATAAGTACGTAAGTTTTCTATTTTTTTTTTTTTTAATAAGCTTATAATTGCGAGCTGATTCAAATGAGCCTGAATAAAAAATATTTATTTATTTATATTTTTATTTATATATATATATATATATATATATATTATATCTCTGGATCTGTCCATTGCCTTTGTTTTAAGTAATCGGCAGCGCGTGTTCTAACTATCTGGGCTTTATTTGAAGAGTAGGGTGACCACTAAACTGGACTAATAAGTGAATTAATAAGACTTCTATTATTCCGTCCAGATAATGAAAAATCTTATCAAAATTTTCAATTCCGACGGGATTTGAACCCGCAATGATACAAGCGATCCTCCTTTAGGCTTGTTTAACTCTTCAGCGTGTCGCCGGTCGCGTTCGCGAGTTGACCATTCACAGCACAGAGAATTTTGAATTTTCGAATTTCTCTGTGCTGTGAATGGTCAACTCGCGGACGCGACCGGCGACACGCTGAAGAGTGAAAGGCCCCTTAGCCGAAGTGCCTTTACCAATTCGGCCACGGAATCATTAATCGTCAGGGTAAATAAAACAGAAGTAGAAGATATTCGAATGAGCGAGCGATAAGCGTCTCTGCTTCAGCTTGGACAAAAATGCTTTCGTTTGTCCGCCGTCTGTCTGTCTGTATGTAGGTATGTGCTCCTCTATGGGTCGCATCTCTCAACTAATTCTCGAAAAATTTTGTGAGCAGGTTCAATAATTTTATAGAATTTTTTTGGCGTCGGGGATTTGATTGGGGGATTTGATTGGGGCCGTATTTCCTCCAAAAAGGGGTAAAAAGGGGGCTACAGATTATCCGTCATAAGACATCCGATTTCGATGGTTCTTTTTTTATTTGAAAGGTTGTAACTTTAGGTGAAGATCTGATGAGGATCTTCAGCGTGATGACCAGAACAACTCCTAAAAATGTAGTAAATTGCTCACTTTTAGATTTATTATTCTATGCAAACACAGACTCGCGAGGTCTTCAGCTCACAGAGCCACTAGTTTAGTTAAATAAATAAATATTGTTGGACATTTTGCACAGCGCCATCTAGCCCCAAACTAAGCAAAGCTTGTAATATACCAGATAACTGATAGAATACTTACTTTTTTGTAAATATATACTTATAATACTTTTATAACACCCAGACACAGAACAAACATCTATGTTCTTCACACAAATGTTTGTCCTGGGTGGGAATGGAACCCACGACCTATAGTGCAGAAGGCAGAGCTACTACCAACTGAGCTAAGATGCCAGTCATAGTTAGTTCTTGTCCCACATCTGGATAAGGCTGTAATATACACACAAAACATCTGCAATGTATACTAAAAAGAACATTCACTATCTAGAAATACACAATAAAGTTAATATCCCAATTTATTAGGGCATTATGGTCACAAAACGCCCGGGGCGGCCGTCGGGCGTTAATAAGATAACGTGACAGCTTTATTAAGCGACGTGACGCCAGGAAAATAAAATACAGGGCCAATTATATGCCGTGGGATACTAGACATTTCTACAATATTAAATTGTCTACTATAGTCGTATTGCTCATTATACGGACTAAAAGTGAAGGAAAAAATGTCATTTTTCCTTCAATTTTGACATAAAACGTATCAAAACTAATCAAAATTGAAGGAAAAATGACATTTTTTCCTTCACTTTTAGTCCGTATAATGAGCAATACGACTATAGCTGGGCTGTCGTTTTGTCCTCAGCAGGCTGATTGTCTTGTCTCAAACCTCAAATTGGTCCCAAACTATCAAAGCGATCGCGAAGGTATCTTTTTGTCTGGCTTTTTGGCGGGAATTTGAGGTTTTTGTTTTTGTTTTATTTTCCAAAAATTGTACTTCTTCGAATATATTAATGTGTACCTAATAATGGTGGATTTTATATCTTGTGTATCTATAAACTTGAAATATATTATTTAATTGACACTGGCTGAATGCACAAGCCGTGCGAAGCCAAAATAAAGAAGAAAAACATCTTTTTGTCGCGTTCGGTTTCAGATGAGAGTGACAGAGCTACTTGCGTGGTCATTGAACTGTCATATTTGAGAGTTTGAAACCGATTTTGGTCGCTATCAAAGATGAATAATTAGAAGCAGTTCATTCATATCAAAATTCCATAGGAAATTCATAATTTCATACAAAAAACTACATTATTAATCAGGATAAAGGAGTCCGCTAGTACGTTATAATTACGATCAAAAAAATGGAACACAAAACAAATCGCTCCATAAAATCCAAATAGACAGTAAGGTGTGATTGTTTACATGCGATCGATGACGTCAGAGTTCACTTAACCCGAGTGGCACGTAGTGACGTCACGGTTGGCGTCAGACAACCCATTGATCATACCGCGCCTGCAGTGAAGGTTGTGGTGTGTGGAATAAGTGACAGGTTGTTGGAGAATACACAATTAAAAGCACAATTCAATTCAATTCATTTTATTCAATAACAATAGGGAACTCCCACAATTTTTTTTATGATTTTATACGATAGGTTATATCGTCATATAACCGTAATAAAAATTGCAGCGCCGAAATACAAAAATTTTATAACAAAAATAATTTTTAAAATTTACCAACATTTTCAGGCATCTGAAACACGTTTATTATTGTTGTCACAGATTACTGTTGTAGTAACAATTTTTGAATTGTGACGTCACGCGTCAAAGTTCACAAATTGATACTAAGTATAACAGTAATCTGTGACAATAATAAGTTCGAGTTTAGGAATTGTAAAAATTAAAATAAAAACTTATCTATGGATCGTCCTTGACTTTTCTTATGAACTCGTGACGTCACATCCTTTCACATCCTTTTCAAGTATTTTGAAATTCCTACTATTTTTTGCAATTTTTAAAATTTATTTTCTAATCGAAAATGGTTTAATATTAAAAAATAATTACACACACATACCTCTAAACTAAAGCAACAATGTTCATAATAAAATACATTTAACCCGCTTTTGAATCAGACGCATATTGCCTATTGCTACATTGTGTTTGAATGTTATACACATTTTATAAGCATTCGCAATCTGTAGACATAATTTAATAATTTCGTAGAAAAATAATAAAATAAGGTATAATTACGCGATACAGGCCCCTTAGTTCGTTTAAAATAAACAATGAAATTAGTTTACTTTGTTGACTAGAATAGAAACGCCCTCGCGGTGTTGCCCCCGTAGTGATCGTATAAGGTAATGATGATGATGATAATGAAAAGTAGCCCGTCCGCCGTAGACCTTCCGAAGAATTTAGCTAGCGATGAAATACAGAATTATTTTTTCAAATCCATCTGGTAATTCCTGAGTAGTATTTTTTAATTCAGCTTGAGGCTATCATTTGGACCGCACCTGATTTGCGTGGGCGTACAACAACTGGACATGATCAGTGTCCGAAAACTCACTGAAAACGACAGTGTTGCCACAACAACTCACCTTGACGGGATATTCGAGATTTTATTCTGAAAAAGTTGAAAAAAAAAGTTTTTGTTATGAAAAACTAGCGAAAAAACTCAGATGTTGTGTAAATAATTTAGTGATTGGCTTAGCATAGCGTGTCTTTTGTTAACTTTCAAATTAGTTAGTAACTTAGTGTAAACAATGTTCCAATGATAAGTGTATGCAAATATTGTGTCCCAAAGTATAAATTATCAAGCTCAAAGTGTGTTTGTTTAAAAATGTTTTTGGTATTGAACGAAGATTGGAAAAACATTAGGCATTGTTTTTGTTCGAGTTGTGCCTCTAAGTTGAGTTTGAGAAACTTTGATACTTCGGAAAACTTCGTAGCTCTTCGTGTAGCTTCGGCTAGTTAGATGGTTTAGCTGTTTATGGAGTTCTGTGACTTGCAGTGATTGAAGCTTATTGGTGCTATCAATGGTGAAAAATAATGGAAGTGGCTAACGTAAGTTATTGTAGTAATTGACAAACAAGATAGACAATCAATTTCAATTTTACAATTTCAATTTCAATTTTACAATTTCAATTTCAATTTTACAATTTACAATTTCAACTATAGAGTATTATTTTGAACGAGTATACCTAAGTAAAAGGAATTCGTTCTTTTTAGTTCATCGTTCCCGAACTACACAAGCATATTGGTAATTTACGCGTGCAGAGTTATTTTGCACGCACTCTACCAGGCTCTGTAGTGTAGTGACATACAAAATATTTAAATCGCAAACACGGCATGTTACCTTTACCTTTAATACCTTCCAAACCACGGATAAAATAATATTAAAGAAAGGTAAACTAAATCATCGGCCGTAAGCTTAAAGATAGGGTCCGGTGCCGGCTTGCGGCCCTTTTACAACCCTGTTTTTATAAAACTATGAACTGAATATGGCTGTTTTTCCAGATTGATGTAAGTCTTAAGAATTTGATAGAATAAGAGAAGATACCGAGAATCCCTGTAGAGGAGAACATACAGACAGACCGGCAGACAAACGAAAGCATTTTTTGTCCCGTTTTTGTCCGAGTTTTGTCCAAGCTGAAGCAGAGTAGCTTCGCTCGCTCTGTCAAAAAACTTATTAGTTTTAAAGTGTTGAAACCACACTTAAAGGTATTCTTTCATTGAAAAAAAACATTCTTATCAAAATTCTACTGTTTTTTTTTTTGTGGAAAGTAATATTTTATTATTATTCTATTCATTTTATATGAGAGAGTAAGTACACTTCTCTAAATAAATTGATTTACAATTTTCTTAGCTGACAGTACACACAGCAATATTGAGTTTCGCCAA
The DNA here is from genome assembly GCA_958496255.1 of Camptogramma bilineatum. Taxonomy (NCBI): domain Eukaryota; kingdom Metazoa; phylum Arthropoda; class Insecta; order Lepidoptera; family Geometridae; genus Camptogramma; species Camptogramma bilineatum. The sequence goes on from OY292474.1 coordinate 325,983, forward strand.
GGGATGGGATGACACTTCAGTTCATATTGTCCCTGAATTTCAACTGAAATGATATATTACCAACGAAATAACACATTTCTAAATGAAACGTAGAAATACGTGAGAACAAAGGAATTATAATGAAACTACAGCATTTATCATTTCAATCCCAAATGTATTGAATAAACAGTGACATTGCGACTTTATTAAACACACTAATATAGTTAGTTCTGTTTTAAAAAGTCTGAATTCAGAACACATTAAAAAAGTTTTGTCAATAAATTTTTCATCTCAAAAACGCGGAATACATTTTAAACTTCTATATTTTAAGCATATTAGTTTTACTAGCATTCGCTATTTCAAGCATCGGCATTTCGGTTTTCGGATTTTTCATATTATGTACCTACCCATTTGGATGCAGTTTTCAATATTGTTTTGTGGTGAACCAGGATATTTTTTTGGTATTTGTTTTATCAAAATCCGTTTATAAATAAATAGATATGTTCATTTAAAAATTTTAAAGAATCCCTCGCTTGTGCGTTGTTCGCGCTAATCTCAGAAACGGCAAATCCATCCTATCCTATCCTATTCTATTAATCGAGCAATATTTGTTTATTTGGACTCACGTCCTCAAAAACGGCTCTAATGATTTCGATGTCTATGGTTCGGGTGTTTACGGTGGCGAAAGATCGATCTAGCTAGGTCTCATATCTGGGAAAATTCGTTTTCTAGGGTAACCTATCAATCTTTCGAAAAACGATACACCGAATTTTGAAATCCATAAAACGTTTGATAGAAACTCGAAATCCAGATACTATGTTTTACATAATTTTATTACTCCAATAAAACGTTTCACAGAAGTCTCATTTAACAGAAACACTAATGCCAGATTATCAGTTCGTTTTTTTTTTCATTCGACAACAATATCCTTATACCGATTTTTAAAAGACAGAAGTAACGCTTACCAGAAAATTTCCAGCCATATAAAACCTTTTCCATCTTGGGTTGGATTTAGTATTACGAAGCAGGATTTTGAGGGGGGCGGTGAGGGGGGGAGGTGAGGGGGGTTCCCCCTTCCCCCTGGTACCACTCCTATTACAAGGTAACGCACCGTTCTGGAGATAATAAAATTATTGTTTTATATACAAACTGGTAAAAATTGGTAAAAATTTAGTATTCGGTAACAGTATTTTGGTGGGGGGGAGGGTGGAGGGATCCCCCACCCCCCTGGTACCACTCTCATTACAAGGTAACGCACCATTCTTGAGAAAATAAAATTATTGTAACCTAACCTAACCTTTTTTTTTTATCTAACCTAACCTACACGGGGCAACCGACACGGGGCACCCTGTAGGTTAGGTTTGTTTATAAAAAAGCGAACGAAGCGAGCCCACCCACAAAATCTGGTCGCATAAACCCTCATAACATCTAAAAGAGAAACTAAATCAGATCCGACACGGGGCACCTTGTAGGTTAGGTTAGGTTTGTATATAAAAAAGCGAGCAAAGTGAGCCCACCCACAAAATCTGGTCGCACAAACCCCCATAACATCTAAAAGAGAAACTAAATCAGATCCGACACGGAGCACCCTGTAGGTTAGGTTAGGTTTGTATATAAAAAAGCGAGCGAAGCGAGCCCACTTACAAAATCTGGTCGCACAAACCCCCATAACATCTAAAAGAGAAACTAAATCAAATCCGACACAGGGCATCCTGTAGGTTAGGTTAGGTTTGTATATAAAAAAGCGAGCGAAGCGAGCCCACCCGCAAAATCTGCTCGCATAAACCCCCATAACATCTAAATGAGAAACTAAATCAGATCCGACACAGGGCATCCTGTAGGTTAGGTTAGGTTTGTATATAAAAAAGCGAGCGAAGCGAGCCCACCCACAAAATCTGCTCGCATAAACCCCCATAACATCTAAAAGAAAAACTAAATCAGAACCGACACGGGGAACCCTGTAGGTTAGGTTAGGTTTGTATATAAAAAAGCGAGCGAAGCGAGCCCACCCACAAAATCTGGTCACACAAACCCCCATAACATCTAAAAGAGAAACTAAATCAGATCCGACACAGGGAATCCTGTAGGTTAGGTTAGGTTTGTATATAAAAAAGCGAGCGAAGCGAGCCCACCCACAAAATCTGCTCGCATAAACCCCCATAACATCTAAATGAGAAACTAAATCAGATCCGACACAGGGCATCCTGTAGGTTAGGTTAGGTTTGCATATAAAAAAGCGAGCGAAGCAACCCTTTCTAAAAAAAAAAGAAAAAAGGTTTGGTTAGGTTACAATAATTTGATTTTCTCAAGAACGGTGCGTTACCTTGTAATGGGAGTGGTACCAGGGGGGCGGGGGATCTCCCCCCCGAAATACTGTTAGGTACCAAATACTAAATTTTTACCAATTTTTACCAGTTTGTATTTGAAAACAATAATTTGATTATCTCCAGAACGGTGCGTTACCTTGTAATGGGAGTGGTACCAGGGGGGAGGGGGAACCCCCTCTCCCCCCTCCTACCCCCCACCCCCCCCAAAATCCTGCTTCTTAATACTAAATTTTTACCCGAAACTTTGTAGGTTATTATCGGTCTCAGAACCGAATCTGCCCACCCCGACTTCCACGTAGTCTTGTCTGTCCTACCCTAGAGTGTTTTTATGAACTCGGAGGCGCGAAGGGAGATGCAGCCCCCGCCCGCTGTGACAAAACGCGGCACCAGCACGAGCTGGAGCGGCTGAGGCTGGTCGCCGCCGAAGGTGGCGACCAAACAGCCGAAGCTGCGAAGGCTCGTGCTGATGCCGCGTTTTGTTACGCAAGGGCGGAGGGGCTGCACTTCCCGAAGCGCCGGAGCCGTCACAAATTCGAAATCGATGGAAGATTTAGGTTAAACTTTGATAATTTGCCAAAAGTGTTTGGTGAGGTTATTAACCATCTAGCACGAAATTAGTTAGGAAATGTTAAAGGTAATAAAAAAAAAGTAACTAGGTACAATATTTAATAGATATCTATCTACAGTACTTCAAGCTACATAGTGGACATCGGTCATTTAATTTTATGGTACCTAGTATTTAGAACGCTCTGAATAACTAGAAAGATTGAATACATAATTTTGTAATAGGTCTTTCCTGAACCATGATTTTTCGGGATCACAAAATATATGGAAAACAAATTATATGGAAAACAAACATGCGGTAAAGTGAATTATCTGGATGTTAAAATTTCTGGAAAATGTTTAGATGTATTTTGTATTTCTGTCTTGTAAAAAAAAAACAAATGAAAATCTGGCTTAAGAATTTATGGAATTCGAATTTCTGTATTATGAAAAAAAAGAAATAAAAAATCTGTCAAACGTTCCTATGGATTTCAAAAATCTGTCTTGTAATTTTCGTGACATAAATACGTAACCGTTTTCTAGGCATTTTCACGCAAAAAGATTTACCAGTGCAATGTGGTTCGTAATTTCACGTTTGAGACTATGTGCCTAAGTGGTAAGGTGTCCGCCTTCCAGACAAAGGTTGCAAGTTCGAATCTCAGCCAGTGAAAGTTTTTTTTTTTTCTTTTTTAATCTTTCTCTATTTGCACCCGAGCAGAGCTCGGTCGCCCAGATAATTAAACCCAGAATTTTTTAATTTTCGATCGAGCGAGCGAAGCGAGCGAAGATCTTAGTGGCAAGTTAGGCGATTTTGCTTTGTATGTTTGTATGTTTGTATGTTTGTATGTTTGTATGTTTGTATGTTTGTATGTTTGTATGTTTGTATGTTTCATTTTTATGTTCTCGCATAACTATCGAACCGCTAATCCAATCTGTATGAAACTTGATAGGTCAATAGGTAGTGCTATGGAAATTTGCTGTGGAGTGTATGAGCGTAATCGATGAAGGGGTTGTAAAGATATGGGGTTCCCAAGGGGGTAAATTTTTTTCAAAGTTACCCAAATATATTGAGTGGGGTGTCATACGAAAGGGCTTATTTTGTACATTCCAAAATGGTTTTTATTTTTAATCTAGGATGTATAGTTTTTGAAATACGACCAAAGAACAAAAACTACGAAACCAGAGCTGCAAGAGCTCCCGTTTCATAGAGTTTCGATGTCTTCGTAGCTCATTGACTGGTCGGTCTTAAAAAGAGAGTGGCATCGTTGCGGTTTGGTTTGCAATGATTTTAGATGCTACTTGATTTATTTTCATGATAAAAAAATTTTTGATAAAGAATGAAAATAATTGGGGTAAAAAAAGTTAAATAAACAAATATATTGAGTGGGGTGTCAAATGAAAGGTCTTATTTTGTACATTCCAAAATAGTTATTATTTTCATTCTAGAACGTATACTTTAGAAATACGACGAGAATTCATAAATATGAAATAAGTAAATGAAAAATTAGACACGACATTATTGTATTGCATGCATGCTAGTATTTTTTACCATGAAGAGCTAGCGCAATAGGCATACTCGGCAGTAGTAGCACTTGAAATTATAGGGGTAGTCAGAAGAAAGTCCAAATGTAAGCCATCTACGGTGCGCGAGATCTCAGTTCGGGGCGAACTACTAGTTATAGTGTTAAACCACACACAAAGGCACTCCGACTAAACGACTCGCTTGTATCATTGCGGGTTTGAATCCCGTTGGAATTGAAAAATTTTGATAAGATTTTTCATTTTCAAATGTATTAGAAGCTATTCCACGATAAAACCCAGACAGATGTACCTACCTATCACTCAGAAACTGGATCTACACCTTCCGATACCCAGCAGAGATGATATCCTAGGTTCTCCTAGGGTTTAATGTCCGATTCGTCTAGACTAGAGTGTTTGATTACGAAATAAATCCTTGCTGAGTAAAGTTTGATGCCTTTGTTTTATGGAATACTAGCTGCCGCCCGCGGCTTCGCTCGCGTGTTATCCGAATAAAAAGTAGTCCTATTTCCGGTCACTATCTATCTATATTGTAAATTTTAGCCAAATCGGTTCAGTGGTTGTCGAGTTATAGAGGAACAAACATACATCCAAATATCCATCCAAACTTTCACATTTCTAATTTTTTTTTAACCTATTTCGTCCCACTGCTGGGCAAAAGTCTCCCCCAATATTAGTATGATATAAATTATAATTGATTTATTCTTATAACACTTCGAATAATTGCTTCGGTGTAGCTATAAGCAGCTTTAGCACACTAACATTAAAAATTTAATAAAAAAGCCCCGACAAGTCCCTTTGTAAACTCCAAAAGGTTAAACAGATTTTCACGAAACACTAAGTATAGCAGAATCATAATAATGATTCATAGATAGATTCGGTCTATAGTGATTTGTATCTTTTTGACAGTTTTACAGGTCAATCAACAACATTCACTCTAATCATAAATCATAAATAAATCATAAATCATTTATTGTTTGTGAACCTAGGTTACAGTGGTGATTAGGTAGTATTTAGCTCTCTAGATTCTGGCGGTTGGCCATACAAACATTTTACATAGGTCACAAAATTTCACAACAATTGATGGCAAGTAAGTACCTAAGTAGTTAATTATTATTAATACAAAATGTCAAAGATAAAGAAAATAAAGTAAAAAACAAACATTAGATAATTTAAATTAATCTAAAGAATTGTAATACGAATTGTCAATTTTGTGATTTTCTAATACGAGAATATGAATCATATTATGATTCATACGACCTTTTTAGCTGGTTTTAGCGGCTTTTTAGCTAGACTGGTATAATTTTTTTTTATTTTTTTTTTATTTAATAGCCCCGCTGTTATCAGAAACTGATGCAAGCGTGCTTCAAAGTCAATCATGCTGAAATGTTTCAGCAAAGCCAGCTGCAGCCATATTGGTTCAGCATTTGCGTTTGAGCTGTGCACTGCCGTTCTTGTTTCAACACACCGTATTGACAGGGGCCAGTCAGTGGAAACTGACCCTTATTTGTTTTAGAAATTCTACGAAATTTAAAAGGTAGGTATTATACAAGGTGTTGCAAATTGGGCACTTCAGAGTAGCTTTTTCTTTTGTAGTTAGAAAGTTTTGTTCTTAAGAAACTATAGGTTTATTTTGAAGAAAAAGATTAGGTAGGTATTAGATTTTTATAGATTTTTGAAAAAAGTAGGTACAGTTAGCCGAAAAAATTACACTTAAAAGTTTTTCTGAATCGACTCCATTTAGCATACTAAATTCAGCTTGTAATAAGCGCTTAACTAACGTGGCATAGCTTTCGAAGGCTTCAAAACTAACGCCTGAATGCGCGTGCCTATGCATACATTATGCCGGCACTAGACGCACCAATGCATTTCAATGCATAATACGCTCTCCGAACTGCTAGTAGTGAATTACTCATTTTTCTGGCTTATTTCAGGGTTTACCTACCTATTTTTTTCCAATTTCTATATTATGGTATCCGGGTATTTATCACGTTTACCTTTCGACGTTTCTATGTACTTATTATAATGTGTTCTAATTTTTTCGAAACGAAAAAACCATTGACGCACGGCCAGGATTCCAACCCATATCCTCCTTGGCCACCACGGCTCAAACTTTGACATACAAAATAATAATCGTGAATATCACCATCGCAACGAAGCCCTCATCAACATAATCGGAGAAGCAATCGAGTGGAACTGTTAGCGCGATGGAAGGAACATAATCGATTCAGTGTCGCGATTTAATCGACGAATGGAGATTAGATTCTCTCGAATGAACGGACAGCAAAAGGATTTGATAGGTTTTTTTTTGGATGATGTCATTTGAGATTTTATTGGGATTATTTCGTTTTGGATTAAAGAAGTAGGTAGTATCTACCTAACTAAATTCGTATGAGCAAGTGGCCAACAATGGTGATGGAGTTTTTATGCTGCCTAAAGGCGTCCATCATGGCTTAACGACTTAAAAGCCGGGACTGACCATTTAACGTGCCCCTCCGAAGCACAGAAGCGCTCAGCTCGTAATGTCACTTGCGGTCACCCATCCAAATAGTGACCGCACACAACGCTGCTTAACTTCAACGATCAATCATGAACGTCTCAGCAAGCTACGCCATGATCGCTTCAGCGTTTTATAAGTATAAATAAAATGTCTGTAGAGATAGTTAATTGATTCAGGCGTGACTTTGCGGAAGTCCATATTCAGATTTTTTTGAAAGTTTCAAAATATCTAGTACTCCTCCGCCAATCTATACCAAAAAAGATTCTTTCTTTTTTTTCTTTTTTCTGTTCGGCGCTCGAAGCGACAAGACGTCTGCGCAAGCACACAGAGGGAGTCAATTATTTCCTGAGGATGCCCCGTGGAGGGGTGAAACACGTGTCGAAGACCATCAAGTTTTTGTTTTTGTTTTCGCGCTGGTGCTGTTCCCGGATTTGCCCTGACTAACCTGGCATAGTAAGGTTAGGCTGTGGAAAGTGGGTGGTTGGGTGGCTTTAGCGTGAAAATTTTGACGAATCTTTTTTGGTATAGATTGGCGGAGGAGTACTAGATATTTTGAGACTTTCAAAAAAAAAAATATCTGTAGAGGTATACTTACCCACTCTTATATACAATCAGTAGGTGTTTTCGTTAATAAATAGACTTTCTATAATAACTTCATTAGAAATGGCGGCTTGCGAACTCAAATCTGCACATTTGTGTACATATGCAATAAACTTTACATTAAAGTTAAGACTTGTTTGTTTGTTCATAGTCTGATATGAAGTTTCTCAGACATTAAACTGCTATCATCATAACGTTTTACATGCGAGCAGATACGAGTTTAAAATTATAATAGAAATATACCTACGTACCTACATGTATTTTTAACCGACTTCAAAATAGGAGGAGGTGACAGTTTTGACACAAAAGTGAACCAACTCAACGCGCAACCCCGATCATGGTACGAATTGAGTGAACGAAACTTTATCTAACAGTTTAGGTCATGTTTAGGTTCTGATATTTCGTCAGCGTCATAGCATACGTCAAGCGAAGCAGTTCAGTTTAGGACCTAAACTGGATCGCATATAAAGCTCATGGTAGGCAGCCTGTACATAACTGAATGTGTAGGTACCTGGTTTAATAGTAAAGAGTTTAATATCGAGCCACAAAGTTAAGATAACCTTCTAGAAATGAGTCGTGAAGTTTTATTCCTCAACTTTATGATCGCGGTTCAAGAAGGCAATATAACTGTAGTAACTTCGCTATAGTCTGTGGAGTTATTGTGCCTAAAATGAACCAGTGAGGAAGTAAAGTTTCGACTTTGATTGTGCAAATGTGCCTTAGGCCGTGGCTATCGTCTGCCAAATAAAATGTTAATACCTGGTGGTGTTTTTCCTCACTTTCTTTGAGATGGCATTTATATTTTGTCGAGTTTGATTGTGCAGATTTTGGATTATTCCTGTTTGTCCCCTCGTCCTGTCGGGGGGGCAAACAGGAATTAAAATTCCTGCGCGTCTTCGAATTTAAATTCTCTTAGGACGTTTCAAAGTGATCCTTGTGGTCCTATTGAATAAATTAATTTTAAATTTTGAATTTTTTTTTTGATAGGCTTTTTTTTCTGAATTTACAGCGCGTTCACACGGAAGGTCCGTAGTTACAGAATCATTTTAAGGGCAATAACCACAGAACTAATCAAGATAGAAGCAAAAAGTTCGTTGATTTGTATGGAAACCAATCGTGTAACATTTTGCTTAGGTACTTTGACGAACGCAGTTGACAGTTTGGATTACATTGCTGGTTTTCAATGCTCGCCAAGTCTGGCGCGTCAAATTAAAGCCGCCATGGAATGAATTCGGAATGAACTTATCGGCAAGCAAAGAAGTCCTCAGCCCTTCTTTTCGGCACGCGAGGTACATACACTCTTTGCTTCTATCTCGATATAATTCTGTGGCAATAACAGACATGCTGCTCTTAGCATCGGCGATCGTCGATTGCGACTGCATCGATGCTGCATCGCGTTTTGGCGACTCTCTGCGTTCGATCGCAGTATCAAAATCGCGCGTTTTCGATGCCGCATCGACTTCCTGCGTTCGGACACGGTATCGGGATCGCGCGTTTCAATCGATCGCCGATCGCCGCTTTTGCCGTTTCTATGTGCGTGTGTGGAATGTTGGTCGCTGCATTTTGCTTCTAAAAAGCGACTAAATCTCCGATCGCCGATATTAAAAGTAGCGTGTCTGCTAGAGCCCTCATTGCGATCGTTTTTATTTGTCGACGCATGTCGTTTGTATCGTTTGTCATTGCAGCAAACATGCAATGACAATATACAGAATGATATCTAATGATATACATTTTATGTCACGTTTCAGCACCATTATACAGTGAAGAATCATAGTTGTTTAGAGTTTGGCTTTTCGGTAATCAGTCTAAAACTAAACAACCAAGCTCCAGTTTTAGCACCTTGTATATAAGCTGTATAAGTGAGTTTTGTTCTCAGAAGTGGTTTTACTACACCCTGTAGATGTCTCACTAGGTATGCAGGCGCAGACGAGTTCATTGCATTTAGCACTCACAAAGCTTTTACGCAAAACGGATATAAATACTTTGCGCCTTCTCACATACACCAGTCATTATTCATGAAGCGCTCGTGGCTAGCGGTTCACTTTTCGTTCATTTCTGTTATTCATTCGGCATCTTTCACTAGGAATGGAGCGTCTGAAGATAAAAATGAAAGAAAAGTGTCAGAGAAAACCCCAGCTTTCATTGGAGTGATCTTTTAATTGAGTGAACCGTTTAATTCCACCTTTAGACATTCTTGATCGTTGAAGACCTCTCATATGCCGGAACGTACCTAGATCTCAACGAGACAGAATTGATTTTCTATTGTGCCTGGAATCCTAGCATAGGCGACTTTCAGAGCTGTCATAATTTGGATGGGTGACATGCCCACATTTTGCAGAAGTTCACATTCCATACGTAACAGGTTCCGAGCCCATGGCCACTATTAGAAAGCTTCCTCACGATGTTTTCCTTCACCGTTTACGGATTTATTCCCAACGACCTGACTGGCCCACCCCACCAGTGGGATCGTAGAGCTCATGTTATTGCAAATTTATATAATATCTTAAAATGAAAAATCCATTGATGCACGGCTGGCTTCGAGCCCACGACCTTCGGATTCAGCTCTAACCCACTCCGCCAACACGGCTAATTACTTTGACTTTGACGTGCAGTAAATCCGAATGCATGTGAAAAATTAGTTTTGTATATAGTATCGTAGTGCATGCAGGTGCACTATAGTGCTCAAATGGGTTTGCTTTACAGCGATGGTTCATTTTAGTGCTTTCTACAGGTTTTAATACATCGCAGCAAACAAGGCGAAGTGCGAGTTGCACTTTTTGACGTCTGTGCACTTTAATATATTTATTTAATTTACATTTGAAATAATTATACTTGTAGCGACATCTACCTGTCGCTAGATGACCCAATGACATGCTACGCACTACGAGCTTCAGCGAAGATGGCGCCACACAACATTAGAATGTCTAGATCGCGCAAGCGGTAATTTCTGCAGCAATAAACATATATCCGACCAACCAACAACAACTGTCGGTCGAAAGACCACGGGCAAGTAGGCCAGATGGGCCGGACCTTTGCAGAGGAACCACCTTCTCTGCCTTTGGGGAAGGAACGATTCCACCATGTTCCCCAAATTGGTGACCCCGACGTGATTTGAATACGCAACCTTCTGATACTTAATACTTAATAGGTACTTAACTTTCTAGCAAACTATTCCGACTGACAATAAGTAGGTACCTACATCTAATCTATTCAAGCAAAATATTTCCAAGTTTTAAGCGAATTTGTCAAAACAAGTCAAAACCGCAATTCGCTCAGTCAGCTTAAAGCTAATCCCAGATTAAACTAGTTTAAGCCGGTTCAAACTAGTTCGAACCTTAGAAACTAGTTCTTAGAACTGTAGCTAATTGAAAATCACTCGAGAATTGACTGCAAGTCTTTGAGCTCCATTTTAGAATTGATTCAAGTTTGCCAAATTGTTAGATTTATCTTATTCGTCACTTCTGCTTCTGCTCCCAAAACCGTAAACGATATATCGTGCCAATTATCGGAGTTCAGTTTATGTTGGTCAAGTGTTCCGAATTCAGTTTCCACCAGCATAAGCTGAGTATGATGACACTTGGCCAACCTCTTGATTCTGTCTTTGGTAGCGACCAAAATCCGCAAACTCTCAAATATGACAGTTCAGTGACCACGCATGTATCTGTCACTCTCATCTCATCGAGACCGGACGCGACAGAAGATACTAAGCGATCATTTTGACAGTTTGAGACCAATTTGAGGTTTGAGACAAGCTAGACAATCAGCCTGTTGTTTCATACAGTACTTCATATTTACGCTTTCCTTGTGTTTACCTGGTTTTTTTATAGTTCGAAGCGATACCGAAGCTAAAAAGGTTTGACGGCCAATATCGATAAACTACACGCAAGCCGTAATAGCTGCTGTCGGCAGTAAAAGTTTTATGGCGCTGAGATATGGTGGAAGGTGTATGCAAGACGCTCAAGGTTCTGTTTTGGTTTAGGGATCCAGTTTGAGTGTGGGCTTGTGGCCTGTCACAACTCTCTGTTGCTGTACGTCGCTTAACTTCAGTAGCCGTACCATGAACTCTTAGAGCAATGTTAAAACAAGCTTGAAACATGACAACGAATGTCATTTCTAGAGCAATAGGACTGTTTTCTATCTAAAGTAGTCACTATAGTCGGATTGCTCCAGGTAAAAGTCTTTGGATTGCTCATTATACGCACTAAAATTGACGATCAAAATGTCATTTTTCATATATTTTTAGTTCGTACAATGAGCAATTCGACTATAGAGATGGCCACTTGTTCATACGACTTAGGTACTTAACGATCTATATATGAAGAACGTCAGGTGTGTAAAGACATTTCGGGGATGCCTCGCGCGGCTGCTCGCGAGTCTGCTCGTTTGAGCAGAAAGTCAAGTCAAGTTCGAATTGGCTCGCGAGGCAAACGCGTCTTCACACCACAAGGCTGCCTCGCTAGGCATCCCTCGCAAGGCAGCCTCGCAATGTCGATACCCAGCAGGTGTGACTTAATCAAACTACGCCACAAGCTCTTCATACAACACTTATCAAAACTTATAGTCGTATTGCTCATTATACGGACTAAAAACATATGAAAAATGTCATTTTTTCCTTCAATTTTAGTCCGTATAATGAGCAATCCGACTATAGGTACTTACGTCCTTTTCTGCAGCCGTACCATGAACTCTTTGAGAAATGTTAAAAAAAAAAACTTGAGTTCATGGAGACATAAAGATTTTAAGTTCATGGTACAGCTACTGGAGACTGCTCGCCAGTCGAAGACAGAAAACATGATAAATCAAGGTTGCGTCTATCGCTCTCAATTAATGGCTCTCTTTTCGAGTCAAATACTTAAAGCATACAACAACACTCCGTTACCACTACGTTACCACATTTTCAGGCCACAAGACCTTTGCAAACAAAACATAAAAACAGCGGGTCCATTAAACAAAGGGCTAAGGTCACACCTGTGCCAGAATAACAAAAAACGGCTCTCACTTTGTTATGAAGCTTTGAAAAAGCGCAGTGTTGCCAGCTCTTTGTAACGCAGTATGATTTATGTTCTGCTGAAAATCGGTGTGCCAATTTTCGTCCAATTTAAGCTTTAGCTTTCGGAGGCAATGTTATCGATAAATTATATACCTAAATTCCCGTAGGTAGTATTGTTTCATCTTATTAAGTAACAATTTTTTTTTTTTTTTTAACATCAATTGCTAAGTACATTACTTTTTCTTGGGCTCATTCATACACACGAGCGGCACGGTGTCAACGGCACATGCAAACTGCAGCCGTCGACACGACACCCTTCGGCGACAGCCTTCGACGCGTCGACGGCAGCCGTTGACGCGTCGGCGGCAGCCGTCGACATTATAGTGAACGTCAGAGCTTCGATGTTGACAAGTCAACGGCTGCAGTTGCATCTGCCGTTGACATCGTGCCGCTACACACGGTATGAGCCCTTAGGGACGATTTGCATATGAGGGGAAGATGCGACGCGTATCGTCGGTCGCGTAACGCCAGAGCGGACAAGTAGATTAAACCAATAGCTGACTAGTTGCTCCATAAGTTCTTAGCCTTACACGTCATGCCCACGCCACGCATCACGCATCTGGTGTGACCAGCGCAAAGCTTTTTTCAAGATAAACAGCTGGCTTTAAAAGCTGATCAGCCTGATAGCATTTCACCTCTACCCTTTGAGTTATAGCCACCCCTCTCCCCTCCTCCATCGACCCCCTCCCTTGCCTCCACAGACCGACAAAACATATATAAGTTTTTGCACAGGTAACGTGACACATGGCTAGCAACTAGCAATGGAAGCAATGCAAATAATAATCCATGACAGTTGTTGAGTTGAATAAAGTTTATGGCATAGCAATTTTAAACCTTATTCTACATCGGATTTGGTCTAGCAGTTCAAATATAACAAACTGCTCTGTGGGCAAGTAGGTATACAGTTATATACCTAAGTAGCATATTGCCCTACCAAGGCATGTGGAATGCGGTTTACACAATGAGAAATAGCATAGGCTTACTGTAACAGTCACGAACAACAGTTAAACTAGTAGTTCGCCCCGAACTGAGATCTCGCGCACCGTAGATGGCCAACATTTGGACTTTCTTCTGACTACCCCTATAATTTCAAGTGCTACTACTGCCGGGTATGCCTATTGCGCTAGCTCTTCATGGTAAAAAATACTAACATGCATGCAATACATAATGTCGTGTCTAATTTTTCATTTATTTCATATTTATGAATTCTCGTCGTATTTTTAAAAGTATACGTCCTAGAATAACAAGCAATTTATTCAAAAATAAAAAAACCCGGCTGAACTGAAAAGTTGGAAACAGCATTATCTTATCAATCACAAAACAAAATTATATTACAATTTTATTATTATGTAGGTATCTAGGGTTCGATGCCGTGCGCATTTTCCTAAACGTTGTTGTCACAGTTGACACACAGATGGCTCTGCGAGTACCTAAATTAAATGCGTAAGTTATTTCTTAAATATGAGATATCTCCTAAATGGCTGAACCAATTTCGATGCAGTTTGTTCTAAACGTTGCGTGTGACTAAATAGAAAGTTTAAGTATGCATTTTGGTTAGCAATTCTATTTAGGGCGAAAAATAGATTTTTAAAAATTTTGAGACTCGATTTAGTCTTCGAAGATGTCATGTTAGATTTTTAAAAAAATTATATTTGATATCAGTCCACCAACTTCTTGATTTTGACATGGATTTTGATATGATAGCGTGATTTTCATTTTGAAAATTCACACATTGTTGCATTTTTTAGCCGCACTATTTGATTTATCGAAATAAAAAGTATCCTAGAGCACAATCGAGATGGAGACGATTCTAACGATACCTCATTCATCAAAATCCATCCAGCCGTTTAGGAGCAACGTGGTAATAAAGAATATTACATACATACCCACATAGAAACGCGCGATCTACATAACCCGGGTGACTTGACAGTCAGCCGGGTAAAAATAATAACTATTTTAGAATGTACAAATAAAGACCTTTCATTTGACACCGCACTCAATATATTTGTTTACTTAACTTTTTTTACCCCAATTATTTTAATTTTTTATCAAAATTTTTTTTATCATGAAAATAAATCAAGTAGCATCTAAAATAATTGCAAACCAAACCGCAACGATGCCACTCTCTTTTTAAGACCGACCAGTCAATGAGCTACGAAGACATCGAAACTCTATGAAACGGGAGCTCTTGCAGCTCTGGTTTCGTAGTTTTTGGTCTTTGGTCGTATTTCAAAAACTATACATCCTAGATTAAAAATAATAACAATTTTGGAATGTACAAAATAAGCCCTTTCGTATGACACCCCACTCAATATATTTGTGTAACTTTCATAATTTTTGACCCCCTTGGGAACCCAATATCTTCACAACCCCTTCATCGATTAAGCTCATATGCTCCACCGTAAATTTCCTTACTACAACCTATTGACCTACCAAGTTTCATGCAGATTGGATGAACGGTTCGACAGTTATGCTCGAACAACAATTCGTGAAACATACAAACATACAAACATACAAAGCAAAATCGCCCAACTTACCACTAAGATCTTCGCTCGCTTCGCTCGCTCGATCGATTATCGCACTACTCGTTCCAAAGTTCTTACTGTACAAACTTTAGCACCCCCTACATCCCTTTTTTTGCTTAGTATCTGGCGACCGAGCTATGCTCGGGTGCAAATAGAGAAAAATTAGTAAAGAAAATAAAAATAAAAACTTACAAAAAATAAACTTTCACTGGCTTAGATTCGAAGCTTTCGGCTGAAAGGTGGACACCCAATCCACTCGGCCACTTTAGTCTCAACAAATGTGAAATTTCTAACCACAGTGAATTGAGAGAATTGAAACAACCATAATAGAATAGGATTTAGAAGTCAAAGTCAAAGTATCGTTTATTGCTATGAATACATGTAGAGAAGGTGTAAAATGTGTGGTTAGAAATAATTATAAAATAAGTAGGTACCTAGAATTATACCTATTAGAACGTTTATTATTTGCCATCAAGAATTTTAATACTAAATTCTACTAATAGTACAGCATTCAAACATTTATAACAATGTTTTCCATTTATACCACGGATAACTCAGCAAATGCATGTTCGTTTGTACAATTAAGCCATCAGCTTTGTTCTACAAATGGCCACTGCCGCTTCGTGAATGGCATAATGGAAAGCAGACAATGGCGGTTTGACTGACGAGTTTTGTTATAAAGGTAGCACGGTAAAACAGGCTCGCGACTGTTTACCGAGGCCGAGGGCTATAGAAAAGAACCACATGTATTGTAAATGCGAAAGTTTGGATGGATGGATGGATGTATGATTGTTCCCCTATAACTCGACAACCACCGAACCAATTTTTTCCTGATTTTTTTTTTCCTGAAATTTAAAATACTAAAGATAGATAATGACCGGGAATAGAACATATTGTTACTTTTTATCTGGGTACCACGTGAGTAAAGCGTATTTTTTTTTAATTATTTATTTATTAAAAGGATCGCACAACAGCACTATAGTCAGATTGCTCATTATACGGACTAAAATTGAAGGAAAAAATGTAATTTTTCCTTCAATTTTGACATAAAACATATCAAAAATAATCAAAATTGAAGGAAAAACTACATTTTTTCCTTCAATTTTAGTCCGTATAATGAGCAATACGACTATATGTATCAAACTTTTTCTAAAACTAGATAGAAAGCGTAAATAAATAATGCTGGACATTTCACACAGCATCATGTAGCCCCAAAGTAAGCAGAGTTTGTGATAAGGGAACTACATGACTGATTATTAGTTATATTCCTACTTTTTTTTGTAAACACATACAAATATCATAAGAAAAACACCCAGACCCGAAGACAGATATTTGCAGATCATACAAACATTTTCCTCGCGCCGGGAATCGAACCAGCATCCTTCGTGTTTTAGGGCTTTCACTCACTGCGCCATAGCGGTCGTGTATAAAGTAGGTCATCTCAGAGAAACATTTTTAATATCTCCGTTTAAATGGATGTTATTAAGATGAAAAAGTTATTTCACTGTTTTCCGGCCACAGATTCACATTTTTATTACTTCTTAAGACAAAATGGCAGGCACAAATTACTTTGTGCTTTGTTTTACAAAATGATCCTAACTGGTACTTTTATGGTCACTTTTTAAAGTTGAACTTTAGAATGAACATGCTCACATTTTTTGCAGAAGTTAGAATTCTATACGTGACAGGTTGCAAGCCCATCGACGCTATCAGAAAGCTAACTGAAAACTAACTGAGGAAACCCTTACGATGTTTTCTTTTACCGTTTAGAGCACGTGTTAATGCGGCTGAGATGATGATGATGATAAAATAAGTCACTATAAAAATACAATAAACATAAGTGACTTTACAAATAACCTAGATAAAAGCTATAACAGCCGTGAATAATGGCCGAATTATAGAAACATTCCATTCGAATAAATCATACGAATCGAATCGTTCAAACAATGAATCTTGCGATAAATCGTTATTGGAATTTAATCACAGAATCTCGCCATACAGAATATATCGGAATTTTTTGCGTGATATTTTCGGAATTCTTTTTGATCGTTTTCACCTTTGAGAGAAAATTGGTCTTGGAAATTGTTTTGTAACTGTTTCTGTAAAATGCCCACCGTAATATTCAGTGATTATGAGTTGAGCCGTTGGTACTTACCCACTGCTCAACTTGATGCAGTTGAGCAATTTAGTTGAGCAGTGGGGAAGAAGTAGGTATGAAACTTGTACGAGAAAAACTTTTATTTAAGACTTTATGTCTGTGTTCAAAAATGATTAAATACATACATACACTAAATCACGCCTCTTTCTTGCAAGGGGGGGACGAAGGATTTCCTCTTGCTACGATCCTAACACACTTCTTTCGTCTCATTCACTCTCATGGCTATACATATATTTAAATATCAAATAACTTTATTTGTTAACTGTTAAACACACAAGTTCAAATATTTCAAATATTGACTCATATCATACAATACCCGATTTTTCAATAATAGATAACTTTCTTCTGGGAAAATAACTTAGCGATTAATACCTACTTGTATCATAACGCCATATTTATTCCTCAGATTAAAGTTATTTATCGATTAAAAATCGGCGCTTAGAAAGATGAAAACATAGTTATTTTTAGCACATTCTGAATTTTTTTTCAATGCAGTGTGCGTAAAAGAACAGAATTTACGTAAATTTTTCCCTTAATTAGTTTTCCTTCCAATTTCGTTAAGAAAGCACCCATCTTCAGGGTCCAAGGTTTGGGCATCTTCCGATAAATGGGAACCCTCGATTTAAAATGAAGGTTTAATTGGTAAAACGAATTGGGGCTTACTTCCAAGTAAAACAGGGTATTTAGGAAATTTATTTTAAAATTAACAAAAAATAATCCTTGAAGCGTATTCAATTTGAAATGGGTACAAAATGTTTAAAACTTAAACCTGATCACAACTGTATCTAAGTGCGATGGGCATACTCGATCTTTATAATCTTTATGATGACTTGAAAAAAAATATATTTTATGAGCGTGCTAGGGATAGGAGGATAGACAAAATCCGCAATACAACCTTACGCGAAAAAACAGGGATGGCAGACGTTGGAGACAAAACCGCCAAGTTAAAATGGAGTTGGACGGAGCACATCAGCCGTATGTGTACGGACCGGTGGGCACAAGTCGTCACACAATGGGTGCCTGCAGATGGGCACCGCAGCCGGTGTAGGCCGAGGAAACGTTGGCGTGACGACCTCGATAACTTTCGGAGAGGCTGGTGGGAAGTGGCGGGTGATCGCGAGTATTGGAAGGAATTGGGGGAGACCTTAGTAAGACAGTATTAGTTAGCTAAAAAAAAATTTAACTGCATGCCCAAATCGAACTCTTCGAAACTATGCTGCAGGAATCAAACCAACTTCTGGCATCTAACATTAACCCACTATGCCACCGAAACTGACAGAACAGAAGCGCTTAACTCCGCTCGTCCAATAACTTGATCACCTCATTCAATTAATTTGTTGTGAAGTGATTTTCCTTTGTGAAATATGTTCTAAGATTTTCCGATGGCCTACTTGAGAAATTTAATTTATTTGCTAGTGTTGAATTACTGGATTCATGAATTTATCCGATAACAAAGTTTGAAATTGATTTGATACGCTCAAAGCTCAGGTTTTTAATAATTGATTACTCTACTGTGACCTTGGAGCCACCTAAGTATTATATTGTCTGTGGTATACTAGAAAATATTGCACTTTTTAGAGGCTCAAAGACAACAGCAAAAACGGACCCATGTATTTAACATAAAACTACCAATATCAAATGCTTAACAGCTCCTTTCTTTCGCAGGCCGTGGTGGTCATGGGCAGCAGCACAACATCGGACAAGACGAACAACACCAGCACCGACTCCGCAGCCACCGCGCTCACCTCCATCACCGGCACCGACGACTCCATGGACGCGGAGGCAGAACCTCCCGAAGCAGTCCAAACACTCATCGACGAACCCGCCAACCCGACAAACTGCACCCAACAGAACGGCAACCATAACCCCCCGAGCACAGCGCCTCCACACTACCATTGGAACCAGAACAGCTGCGACATCAACTCCCCAGCTTACACCAAGCCCCAATCAGCCACCGATGTTCTAGAATCCCCAAGACCAGGACCAGGCAGATTCATCTTCGACGTTCCCATCCCAGATCACAAGAAAGCCAGAAATAAAACGCAAGTCAGCATCGGAGGTCCTTCTACTTCTATCCAGATTCCCCCAAAAGTGGACACACCGAAAAGTCCAAAAGCACAGCCGAAACTCGAAACACACTTCGACTTTGACCCTGAACCGGTGAAGAGAAGAGCTTCTGAAGATCCGAAGAGAAGAGGGTCTGAGCCCAGGGCTAAGAATAAGAAAGAGAAGGAGTATTACAAGGATGAAATGACGAAGTTGCGGAGGCAGTTGGAAGGTACCGAGGTGTTCACGACGAATCGGAGGAGATCTTCTGCGCACCAGCATTCTGTGCCGCCGCCGGCTTCTAGAAGACAGTCTACAGGTACGTATCAGTGTTGAGCTAAGTTGTAAAATCTATAAGGGCGTATATAACGGGGGGGGGGGAGCTTTAGGGGGTCCGGACCCCCCCTTAGGAACCCTTTAACACTTGAAATTGAAACCCTTTGATTTCGGGGGAAACCTAGTCAATCTTTGTATTTTGGAACCCTTGGACCCCTCCCCCCCCTCCTCCATAACAAAGACCTTTGTATTTTAAAACCCTTGGACCCCCCATAACAAAGCTATACCTACGCCCATGGGAGTTTCTTGTGGAGTCTGTTTCTAATTCGTCATCGGAATTTGTTTGACCGAACTATAAATACTCTTCATCTCCAGCCGCCCAGGTCCACGTCACCGCGAACCCCCTGGACTCAGCAGCCACGACCATCCCCGCCGGACGCACCACCATCGTGGTCCAGCAGCCATCTCTCTCCCTCGACTACGGGGGCTGTTCCACCATCCTCCTCCGAGAAGGAGAAGAGAGATTGGACAGACGCAAGAGCAGGATCTGCTCGGATCACATACAGCAGCTGCTGGATGTCACCAGCCAGTTCACTTCGGAAGACCTGCATGAGTTTGATAAAAGGTAAGAATTTTAAATTCTCATGTATCAAGTACCAGGAGATAATATCTCCTGTAGTGTTATTTGCGCCTGGTAATATGATAATTTTTTTCGTGTCTATCTTATAAAGTAAATATTTTTAATAAAATTCCTAAGGCTGGCAAGGCAGTTCGCACAAACTTACAAAATTAATTTTTCGATTGGTTGTTATAGTAATGAAAAATCTCCAAAAACTCTATTTTCGTCGTGTTTCGGAGCATGCAGATGTCGTAAGCGCCGCATCCGAACGCATTCTAACACTTCATCATTCAAAACAAAAACAATACAAAAGTTAAGAAAGTTGTCCCAACCAACAAAAATACAACAAGATTTTAAAAGATAAAGCACAAACCAATTTCTGTTTTCTGTAAAGAGTTAATCCCATCATAATTACAGAATTAACTGATAAAATTATTATAGGGGCTGCCTAAATTGGCCGTTAATTACATTTTAATCTGCATTCATCATCTTCCGTCGAGACCGTTTTAGTTGATGTTTTTTCCGAAATGTTTAGTTATACCTTTGTGAATTTTTAAATGGATTTAAATGCAATTATCACTGTTTGTTACCTAAAAGGTAACGTAAAGGCTATACCTACTTACTTTCCAATTGGTGCCACAAAAATTTGGTGAGGATCTTTCGAGAATCTTTGGAGTTATGAACAGATATGCACCTCGAGAGAGCTGAAAATTGCTGTTTATAACATTGAAGTCGGTTTTATTAAAAAAAATATATTTAGCCACCTGTTTCATAAATAAAATTGTAATTGTAAAATTGGGTGTTCTCTGCAAAGAAAAAGTACCTATCAGTACCTATCGTCAAGGAATTTCTATACTACGTACCTGGAACGCTGACTGAGACAGAAAACAAGGTCCGCTTGAAATAAAACTTGTGCGGTGTGTCTCTTTCTTTTTGCAACTGTGTGAAAGAGACAAATCACCCAAGAAAGCCTCTCAACAAGACCAACAATCCTTATAACCAAGATTAAATGATAATAGATCGTTGTTCAGTCACGATAAGGTTCAAAATCCTTTGTACATTAAATGTCAGTTAGCACTCCAGTTACGTAGTTTAGAATCTTCTTGCCTATCGTTCCTTCCTGGTTCTCTGTAATCTGTTATCTCTGTCATGCGTGCGAGTAAAGCTGGGAACAAACTATCGGACGCGGCTTACGGACGCGGCAGACAGCCGCGACTGAATAGGTATCTGGATATAGAACGAACATAGAACTGTGCACATTATCTGACGAAAGTCGCGGACGCGTCCTTGGACCTTCAGACGTCCGAAGGCAATCTGGCCCGCTGGGTGTTCGGACGGTGTGCACACTTATCAGTCGCGGCTGTCAGCCGCGTCCGTCAGCCGCGTCCGATAGTTTGTTTCCAGCTTAAAGGTTGATTCTCGTTACACCGGGCTGGGCCTGTCCGGAACATTATGGGATACATTTTCTAAGAAGTGATTCATGTCTGACCGGGCGCCGCCGGGGCACGGCCGGGGCACAGCCGGCGCCCGGTCAGATATGAATCACTTCAAACAAAATGTTACCATAATGTTCCGGACGGTGCCGGTGTAACGTGAATCAACCTTCAAGCTTGTCTCTACAAAGTCATTCTGTAAACTCACTTCGAACGTCGAAGAGCTGAATCCGCTGTGAGATTTCAAATTTCGTATTCGAAATTTGAATATCACAATACATTCTTGTGTATTTAGTGAGCTCGGTCCAAGAAGATTCTATACTACGGTACGTAGTATAGAAATTCCTTGGCTCGGTCACTTGAGTGAACTCGAAGTGAGTCTACAGAATGACTCTGATGGTCTCGGTCTCGAGTCATCGAACTCACTCAAACCGCCAGCTTTATAGAGTACCTAAAGGCATTATTCTAAGGTTCAATTTGACTTTAAAAACTAAGTAATAAATCCAAAAACTGAGGAAAAAATTCTTAAATTCGGGTAATTCACACGAGCCAGAATATGAAATTAATTCAGAAATGTTGCCATAATGCGCATCTCACACTTGACATTTCCCGAGGATAGATAGAAATCTTTGCGGACCTCATTTGGAGGTACCTGCCGGTTTTCGGGTAAATTATGGTAATGAGAGTGGAACCCACTTAACATTTAAGTAGACCTTTGGTAGTAGTGAAAACGTGGGATTTGATTGAATGTAATTTATAACTTCGCTGCTTTCATATCTTCTATGGCCTAAGGGCCTTTTTGACTTGTGTGGGATAATTATTTCTTCATTACGACTTTTTAAGTTCATCTTTATCCTACTTATCCTACTTCCTACTAATCACACTAATATAAATCTAAAGTTTGGATGTTTGGATGGATGTGTGTTTGTTCCTCTATAACTCGACAACCATTGAACCGATTTGGCTGAAATTTCGTTAACCGACTTTACAGACAACCATTTTTTTAGCACATTTTAAACTTTCGCGATCTGTAGACATAATTTAAACAAATTATTGGGACTTTATCGCGTAATTGCCTTTGTTTATTATTTCCCGACTTTTCAAGTGCGTTCCAGCTTGTCCAGGTTAATTTTTGTTAGCTCGAAATCAGTCTCCAATAAACTATCGTAAAGAGCACTCGCTTGATTTAATACAAACCTTCCCACAAGCAAAAATGAACTTTAGTGCAATAAACACAGCTCTCGTGGTCACGACGACGTGGTGGACGGAAACGTCGGGAAATAATAAACAAAGGTAATTACGCGATAAAGTCCCGTTATTTCGTTGAAACCATTTTTAGGGTTCCGTACCTTAAAAGGTAAAAAAAGGAACCCTTATAAGATCACTTTCTTGTCCGTCTGTCCGTCTGTCCGTCTGTCCGTCCGTGTGTCACCATCGATTATCTCAGGAACGGGTAGAGCTAGCAAGTTGAAATTTATACCATATACTAAGGTCTATAGTCCCTATTGTGACTATAAAAATCAAGGTCCTGAGTCAACACTATAAAAAGATATAGGCAAATTTAGGTTTTCGTGAAAACTTGTGAGTACCAAAACTTACCTTAATTATCAACTTTTTTTATTTTTCGGAATTTTTCCTTTACTTGTGCTGGAAGACCTTGCTTGTAACCAAAATTGACAATTCTAGGTCAACCGGAAGTACCCTAGAGGTTTTGGGTCGAAAACCTAAATGGTAGTTCCGGTTAACCTAGAATCACGAAATTTGGCAAAAAGCAAGGTCTTATAGCACAAATAAAGGAAAAATTCCAAAAAGTTAAAAAAGTTGAAAATTAAAGGGTGTTCCCATACATACATAGTTGACGCCAATTAAAATTTTCCTCCGAGTTGTATGGGCGCTCATACAATTAAGCGGACTAGCTTAATTGGCACCATGGCTAGGTACGGAACCCTCGGCGTACGAGTTCGACTCGCACTTGACCGGTTTTTTTTTTATAAACTGCTTCTGTTACAATCAGAGGGGACGGTATCAAAAATGTCGACAAAACAACTTTCGGTGGAAATCACCGTTTCACAAGATATCATTTCTTGAAAGTGTCGCGTCCCCAACTTCAGTCGTCAGTAACTGAAGTTACAAACTTGAGTCCGGAAGACGTGTCCCGTTTGATTTATTTTGTTTGCTTGTAGTTTTATCGTGTTATTTTTAGTTGGGACAGATTTCTTTAGTGCTTTTCTTCAACTGTTTTGTTGCGTTATTTTAAACAATCTATTTTTGGTATTTAAGTTGTGGTACTTACGTGACTTTATACAGTAGCCCCATACTAAGCAAAGCTTGTAGGTACTATGGGGACCAGATAACTGATAGAATACTTATATACTTGTAAATACATACTTAAAATACTTTATAACATCCAGACACAGAACAAACATCTATGTTCACCACACAAATGTTTGTCCTGGGTGGGAATCGAACCCACGACCTACAGCGCAGAAGGCAGAGCTACTACCAACTGAGCTAAGAGGCCAGTCAAGTAGTACCTAAGTAGCTATAACATAATTTCGCCACGTTTTAGAGCTTTGTCTAATGAGTATAACGTCTCTATTGCTAAAATCTTTAATAAAAGCCTACATTACACACGTATCTATGTATTAAAGCTTAAGGTAGAACAATGGGCAAGTAATTTCAAGTGTCTACTTCGACCCTCCTTACTCATCTCAGTTTTCATCTGAAACGTAACGACGTTAATACGCCGTTAAGTCGCTAAATACGACGTAACGTTAACGTATTACAGCAGGTGTCTGTTCATTACGGGATGAAACGTTGTTTTCACAGTCGGTACAGTCAGCAAAAAAAATTGTGATAATGAAAGTGGAATGAATTTATTAGGGACTAAGATATTTCGCGATCACTATTCATATTGAAAATTTTATGGACACGGGATTTTATCGCGTAATTTACCTTATTTATCTAATGTAATAATTATTATCTAATCTTTATAGGCTAATGTAACATAGCTGAAACGTCGGGATAAATAAGATAAATTACGCGATAAAATCCCGTATCCATAAAATTTTCAATACGATATATCGGTAAAAAAAATAATTTATTTTATTTCACATTGAATACGGAAAAGAGCTTTTTCGCGATTCGTCAAAATATCCGAATAGATGTTTAAGGCGTGGACCCACCGCTGCACATGCTATGCGTGGACAAGCGGCGCATTTTAGCAGCGTGGGTTCATTTGTTTAACAACGTGGGTCTACGTTTCTACTGCAGCACAACACGAATATTAACTCACGACTATGTACAACTGTAGCGCAGCACAGTTTTGAATCATACGCCTTGTGGAACAGAACTGAAGCTACGTACGCTTTCTTGTACCGTGTGCATAGCGTTGACAGCGTTGCGCTGCGTGGTCACCATATTCGAGCAAGCCACGCGTGTACCAATGACGTCAATTCATGCGTAGCGTGTCCGTGGGTTGCAGAGTTGCAGTGGACACAATTACATAAAGTCTCCTGCGAAGCGAAGCTTGACGCACGTGCGTAGCCTGACCGTGGACCGCGGTGGGTCCGCGCCTTCGTGATTCAGGGCCTTACTTATGAAAGATGTTTAGAGTGAAACACTGGTTAAACAACGTCCTGTCTTTATTTGTGGATAGTGACAAACAGAGACAGGACGTTGTTCAACCAATGTTCAACTTTAAACATCTTTCATAAGTAAGGGGGTCAGAGTTCAGTCTTGGACGAATAAAATAGTATTTTTTACCTTTCGTACCTTTATTAGTCCGAAATTAAATATTTTTTTATTTACAAAGCCCGGAGTGGTTTTGGCAGGGCTATTAAAAACTTAATTTATTTGATAATGATAAAATATAGATGTTGATGTTATTAATAGAGTGTACCTTACAGTACGGCCAACGGATCTCGGCGTGCGTGAAGTTAGCCGTTTCGATGCGCAGTGCAACTTTTTCATACAAAATTTTCTACTGCGCAGCGCAGAGCCTGACTTCACGTACGCCTAGATCCGGCGGCCCAACTGTAAATATTAATTCTTATTTTAATTATGAGACTGGCGTGACCAATGTTAATTATTAAATGGAAAGGCGAAAGGACTTGTGTAAATAAATAAAGTAACAGAGGCAAATTTAGTGATATAAATGCTGTTAGTTCGTTTGTAATTGTACGAGTAACTTGTTTATTCACTCATTTTGTTCTGCGTGTTTCAATTATTATTATTGCGAAAATGGGTAAAAATAACAATGTGGATAATAAAGTGGTCCTCCAGTAGGTATCAACTAGTCAGTAAAATTAAGTACCTACCTAATTAAGTTTACAAAAGTAAATACAATAATAGGTACTTAAGTATTTAAAAAAAATTCAAGATTAGGTAGATTTTGGTAGGTAAGTATTTTATTTTGTTAGTGGATATTTTTCAATCTATTGCTTCATTACTTGTGACAGCTCTGTTTATAATCCCATGTTATTGTATAGAGAATAACTGAAATGGTATAAGTAAGTAGGTACCTACTTACAATTTAAATTCTGGAGAAATTACTTTTTTTTCCGTGAAACTTGCAAAAAACGGCTTTACGCGCGCCTTCTGTTTTTCGAAGAGCAAAAGCACGCCAAAGTGGCAAATTGTTTACTTTTAAACAGGCAACTTTGAAGTGCGTCTTTTTGGTTTAAAATCTCTATAACTTTACTAAATACCTCTTTAGGTTTATTTGATAATTAAAGTGCGCAATAAATAACGTTTTAAGCTGTCGATTAAAGGCCGCCGGGTATTGGCCCACTGCCAAATAGTGATGTTAATAAAGATAGTGACGGAAACGCGGCCAGTGATGGGTGTAGATTAAACTTAGTTTAATAGGCCCTATTAACTTGTTGATTAATATTCTATATTATTGTTCTTTAACTAAGTATATAATATTTCACATCTATACTAATTATATAAAGCGGAAGAGTTTTTTTTGTTTGAACGCGCTAATCTCAAGAACTACCAGTCTGATTTAAAAAATAATTTCTGCATGTGATAGCTAAACTCTTGAGGAAGGTTATAGGCTACTTTTCATCATCATCATCACCATCACTTTGGATTATTCTGTAATGATAATTTATAGTAAATAAATAATTGACAAATAATTGACAATTGACCATCACTACGGGGGCAACGCCGCGAGGGCGCTGCTAGTTTATAATATTTACCTAGTATATCTATGATATTTTATATTATTGTTGAACCTGGTGCATGGTTCCATTGTGGTTTGTTCCCTAATTAGGCAAACTATAATGAAACTGATTTTTACGAAGTGAAATACTTATTTGTATTTCATCAAAAACATTTTTTACTATTGAAGACCAAAATCTATTTGTATGATCATTAGGAACTAGCGGACGCCCGCGTGGACTATTATTTTGAATCCCACGGGAACCGTGCATTTTTCCAGGATAAAAAGTAGCCTTTGTCCTATTCCCGTTCATTATCTATCTTTATTTTAAATTTCAGGCAAATCGGTTCAGTGGTTGTTGAGTTATAGAGGAACAAACATCCATCCAAACATCAAAAATTCCAAACTTTTGCATTTAATATTAGTGTGATAGTGAGTTATTCTGATTATTATTAAGTATTAAATTAGAAACGGAAACGCGGACATAACATTGATTAACCCCTAACAATCATTAGTGGCACAGAAAAGCGGAGGCCTATACCCAGCAGTGGGTGAAGTCAGGTTGCGGATGATGATGATGATTAAATTTTAAGAAAGAACCAACAAAAAATTGTGCCTTTCAGATCAATCGAAAACCGGGTGAACTAATTATACTTAACATCGGTACATAAAAATGTGCACTTAAATTAGAAGCTTATAAAAAATCCCTTATTCTATCAAAATTTTAATTCTTCCCGTTTCAATTTATACTTTTAATGCTCAAACACTGCCACAATAAGCTTTATCCAACATTATTCTTTTTAAGTAGACTTTACCCTCTTTATCTTAATCTTATCTTTCCTTCGCCTTTCTTCTATAACAGCTCATTAAAACGGCTCAGGCGTTACGGGACAAGACATAACCGAGACGAGACCGAGATCAGCAGAGTCATTCTGTAGACTCACTTCGAATTCACTCAAGTGACCGAGCTCACTAATTATCTACACAAAAATGTATTGTGAGATTCAAATTTCGAATACGAAATTTGAAATCTCACAGCGGATTCAGCTCTTCGACGTTCGAAGTGAGTTTACAGAATGACTCTGCAGCCCCCTGATTGTCTATTTTTGATTGCGACCAAAATCGGTCTCAAACTGTCAAATATGACAGTTTAGGGACCACTCAAGTAGCTCTGTCACTCTCATCTCAACGAAACCGAACGCGACAAAATAAACCTACGCGATCGTTTTGACAGTTTGAGACCAATTTTCATTTCATTTCATTTCATTTATTCATCAAACAATGGTGCACATCGTATTTGAAATTCATTAATTATAATTAAAAAATAAGTCTATAAATATATCTACACATGCACACACAAGTAATGAATTATTATAAAATTTTAAATACGTAAAAATAAAAATTAAACAAAAATAAACAATAATAATAATTTCAGAAAAAATAAACGATGTCGATTAAAATTAAGTACCAACTATTCTAAATTATTACATGTCACAAATTCGTCAATCGTATAATAACACCCTTTCAATAGAATATTTGTAAGTCGAGATTTAAATATGTTAGGACTATCGATAACTTTCATGTCGGGAGACAGTGAGTTGAAAAGTGTTACAGCCTGATATCGAGAGCCATGCTTTGCAACCTTTAACCTAGGACAGTAGGGTGCATCAATATTCTTTCGCCTAGTTGTAAGTCTTCTAACTCTTTGTTCTACCGTTTCATATTTTAAGGGGTTTTTTGCTATGTCCATAAGAAGGATTAGTATATATAGGCTAGGAACTGTCAAAATTTACATTTACATTTATTTGTAAGAATTTACATTCTTGAAACATGCTTGTTTGTAAAAAAACAACAAGGAATACTTCTTTGAGAATAAATCTAAACGCAACCTCCGTATTAAATATAAATATAACATAGGTATTCCTCAAGTAAACAACTGTATGTTCCACAAAAGTGCTTACTATTCTTCTATTAAAATTTATAACCATTTACCTCAACCTTTAAAATCGCTATGTGTGGATGCTTTCGGCAATAGACTCAAGAACTGGCTTATTTCTAAAGTGTATTACAATATTGAGGAATTCTTCAGTGATTTAATGTAGGCACCTAATTGAATGTTTGTAAGTTTTAGTTTGTAAGTATTATTAATGTTGTACGTCCGAAAAGGGCAAACTGTTTGCACTTTTATTTTATAAACAAACTTCCACCTTTGTAATAATTCAACAGTTTACAATAAAAAACTACTCTACTCTACTCTACTCTAAAATGTGAAGAGCTTGAAAATGCTCCTTGCATGATTGCCATTGCGGAATGCGCATTATGGTTCGAATAGCTCTTTTTTGCATAGTGAAAGCCTTACGCATGTTATAATCGTAACTATTTCCCCAGAACTTCACACTGTATCTTAATTTTGATTCGACAAGAGCATAGTACACCATGACAAGCTGCGGTATACTTACCTCTTCTCTAAGACTTCTGAGCGCATAACAAGCTGAACTAATATGGTTCTCGATAGAGCTCAGCTCATCTTTCCAATTCAAGAACTGATCGATGTGAACTCCAAGAAACTTAACGCTCTTGGAGAGTTTAACACTATCACCCGCTAAAAATATATCAATAGGTTCATGGGTATGCGCGGTCGTTCTAAATAGTATTGCTTGGGTCTTCTTTATATTAAGCTTTAAGTTATTAACGTCGAACCATTGATTGAAAACCTGGAGTGCGCTTTCAATTTTGATTTTGAGCTCATCAAGAGATGATGCCGGAACTACCGCGTTGGTATCATCTGCGTAAACAACTAATTTAACATCAGGAAGACAATTGGTCACATGATTAATTAAGTCATTAAGAAAAATAACAAAAAATATGGGTCCTAAAATAGACCCCTGTGGAACTCCACGTCTTATATTTAACAATTTAGACTTAGCTACCACTTCCTGACCTCCCTCAACCTTTTTAACTTCAATAAATTGCTTTCTGTTGCTAAGATATGATCTAACAAGACAAAGAGCATCGCCTCTTACCCCGTAATGTTCAAGCTTGGCTAAAAGAATATTGTGGTCGACCATATCAAAAGCAGAGGAGAGATCGAGAAATAGACCCGCTACCTTACGTTTGCCATTTAGGTTGCTAATCACCTCATTAATTAGCAGATCAATAGCATCATTAGTACCGACGCAATGTTGATACCCAAATTGCCGTTTACTGAGAATATCGTTAGTACGAAGGTGTGATTCTAGCCTATCCTTAATTATCTTTTCATAGATTTTAGAAATTATTGGCAATAGAGAAATTGGCCTATAGTGTTTCGGATCGTTCTTTGTTCCTTTTTTGTGTATCGGTAGAACTTTAGCAATCTTTAGTTGTTCCGGGAAAATGTTAGATCTAATACAGTTATTAAAGAAGATACACAATGGTTCAGCAAGTAGGTCAATATTATCTTTGATTATCGCAATTGGTATATCGTCATATCCTGATGAACGTTTAGCTACCATCTTTTTGACAATAATTCTAACTTCATTCCTGTTGGTAGTTGTCATTTCCATGTCAGTATTAACTCTATTACAATTTTTAAATAAGAAGGTCAAAGCTTTGTTAAAGTTATTATCATCAATGTCATCAGTTTTATAGTATTTGAGACAAGATAGCCCGCTGAGACAGAGACAGGAGATAGATGTCATTTTTTTATACTACTAAGGTAGCAGACAAGCATACGGCCCACCTGATGGTAAGCGGTTACCGTAGCCTATGGACGCCTGCGACACCAGAGGAGTCACACTCGCGCTGCTGACCCTTTAAAAGAGGAATCACTGCGTCGACAACAAAATGGACAAGACTGGTCCACCAGTTGTCACCGCAGCGCTTCCTCGCAGAGCTCTGGCAACCTTACTCACCGCAGGAACACAACACCAGAGAGACGAATGATGTTGTTTGGCTGCGATATTCTGTAAGGCTGAGGTTACAGTGCTGTGGTGACAACTGGTGGACCAGACTTGTCCATTGTGTTGTCGGCGCAGTGATTCCTCTTTTAAAGGGTCAGCAGCGCGAGTGTGACTCCTCTGGTATCGCAGGCGTCCATAGGCTACGGTAACCGCTTACCATACTTCCTTAATACGGTCTGTTATTCAGCGGAATATAGATCCAATCCACTAAGGATTGGATGTGGATTGGATCTATATTCCGCTGAATAACAGACCGTACTCTATCATTTTGCTAATACAGAAAAATGGCGGATTATGTAAAAACATTGCTTAAACCACAGCCGAAGCAATAAACAGGCGTGGAGGATGGATATAAAAGCGATAAACGACTAAAGCGGCGGTGTATGATTGATGGGCGGCCTCTTTCGTGTGGGGCCAGTAACGTCCTGAGACACTTTAATAGACATATTTATATTTTCCTCACAGTTGTGAGGAAAGTACGCGATCCGAACCGAAATTCGGCATGTTTGCCGAAATAACGTCACGTTTTAGGCTCAGGCGAAACGAGTGTAATTTTTTGAGTTGTGAGCCGCGAAAAATGAGTCGCGTAATCTACTTTCAACAAAAACAGACAACTCATTTTGCGTCGCCGTGTGAATCAAACAGGACTTTTCTATGAAAACAAATGCAGCAAAAATTACGCGACCAAAATTACGCGACTCACAACTCAAAAAAATACGCCTCGGCCTAAGCGCACTGTGCGGAAAATACGCGAACTTCGGCACATTTGCCGAAATTACGTCACGTTTTAGAGTCCAACCGAACTTCGGTCGGGCGTAAGTTCAGCGGTAACGTATTTTACATAGCAACACATTATACGCGACAGAAGTTCAAACGATCGTCGTCGAAAGAAAAGACGGAAAGTTACGCTACCGAATTTCTGTCGCGTAATTTCCCTTATGGTGTCATCAGCCGAATACGTCGGAACGTAAAATCCGCCAAGGAACTTCAGTTCCGTCACTTCGGCATAGTGCTTAGACAAGTCTGTTTCAAAGAAGTCACTCGGAATGTTCGGAACTAACGAAATACATAGCAGTTTTTGAAACCAAGTTCAGGACGGTCCCGGGCACGTTAGCCGCAAGAAATCTGGGCAAAACCAACCACTGAATAGGTCCCAAAAGAGTGACCACCATGTGAAAGGCTCATGCGACGATAGCTGGACAAGGATGATATTTAAAAGGATCGGCCTGAGATAGTCAAGGACCAAAAACATTGAAAGAAGGGAAGAGTGGCCTTTACCGAACAAAATGAACGAACGAGTTTGAAATGAGTGTGAAATGATTCTGAAATTGTTATGGAGTTTTAACAAACTTGGAGATTACCAAGCTTTGAGTACAAACTTATAAAGAATTACAAAACCTTCCTTGCATTATCAGATAAAAAAAAAGAAATCCACAAACATAAAAGGCAATTCACCCTTTTTACGTATTTTTGTGAGTTTTTTCCTATTGAACTTAAAAACATAAATTGAAACAACAAAGATAAAAAAACCTTAAGATAAAGAAAGTTACGGAAATAAAAGTCAATTCGCCCTCTTCATGGCCCTCACCGCACGTTTGTATTGGTTTCAGGAAACTCAGCGACCTCCCCCTCTTCCCTCCCCCCTCCCCCTCCCCCTCACAATAAATAACATCGCCATAAACAAACAGGTACCCGACAATTAAAACTTTCAGTTAATTTATTCCTTTTGTTCGAATAGCGCAGTTTTGTCTGAACTTATGCGGGAATTTAATTAGGGAATTGGGGATTTCAAAGTTTAGTTGCGATTGATAGATGTTTTCTGTTTTCGAGTTTAAGTTCCATTGTCCGTTTAGTTGAGAAAGAACAGGAGTAGAGTCACCTAGCTCTTAAGACGTTTCAAAGTGGTCATAACGGTCCTACTGAATAAATGATATTTGATTTTGATTTTGATTTTAGTAACTACCAGCGGACTCGGTTCGACTTGTATTATGTATTAACTAGTGAATGCCCCCGGCTTCGCCCGCGTGGACTACAATTTCCACCCCACGGGAACCATCCATTTTTCCGGCATAAAAAGTAGTCTATGTGTTATTCCAAAACCTAAACTATCTACATTCCAAATTTCATCAAAATCGGCTTAGTAGTTATGGGGATACGTGGTAACAAAAATTCACACACACACACACACGGACTTTCGCCTTTATAATATTAGTAGGATAGTAGGATAATACAGTTAAATACATACATACATAAATACTTGAGTCCGAGATACAGTGAATTCAAAAACACTTAAAAGAATTACTCAAATGCTTTACAGCGAACATCGCTCGCAGTATGAATATTTGCGTGACACGTTGCGAGTTGCGACTATGCTGTCATGTCACGTTGGAGCACAGGTGAAATTAATTATACCTTGATGTATTTATTATTTCTGTTGGGAACACAACTAATTACCTACTATTATATTATAATTGTACTTTATGCAGACAGTTTCACAAAATGAAAGCATTCGAGATCCTTTGTGAGAGACATGCAAACGTAAGGGTGCCTTTCCACTGGGGCGGAGCTGAGCGGAAATGAATTGAAATGAAATTATTTATTTGCGTGAAGTGTGGGGCACAAAGAACTTACACCTCTCCTATCTAAATTAGATCCACACACTTCGCTAGGATGCAAAAATGAA
The DNA here is from genome assembly GCA_958496255.1 of Camptogramma bilineatum. Classification (NCBI taxonomy): domain Eukaryota; kingdom Metazoa; phylum Arthropoda; class Insecta; order Lepidoptera; family Geometridae; genus Camptogramma; species Camptogramma bilineatum. The sequence continues at coordinate 359,369 of OY292474.1, forward strand.
GCGGAGTTTAGAGTTCATTCAGATGAATCAAAGTATGCAATTATCTACATTTAACTGTCCTATACGAGAGAAATACTCAACAAGGAAATCCTGATGATAATCCTGATGAGTAGCAGCGAGTGAATTGACTACAGTGCATTTTAAGGCTGTCTACCACCTAAAATTAGCACATTGATGAGTGCAACTTAAAATATTTGTCTTATCTTCGTTAAAATGAAGACGCATTTAAAATGCGTTCGGCTGCGGCGCTTACGATACTAATATAGCACATAGTTTTCGTCGTTTGACACGTGATTGGTCAATTCATGCGTCACTTAACTCCGCTCCGCACAGCTCCACCTCAGAGGAAACACACCGTTATAATGTATGATTCCTTTTTACATTATTATTATTATTATTATTATAAGCCTGTGTTGTCCCACTGCTGGGCAAAGGCCTCCCTTCCCTTCTTCCACTCGGTTCGATCGTGAGCAATCGTCCGCCAATTCTCCACATGAGAGTCGAGCTCGTCCCGCCACCTTCTCTTCGGTCTGCCGCGTTGCCGTTTAACGGTCGGGGCCCAGTCTGTCGTAGCACGGGCCCACATCTCGTCCTGCATACGGCAGATATGACTTTTTACATTAATTAAATAAAAATGTCGTATGATAAATAATAAAACAAAACAACTTACCAATATTAAAAGACCAACAATCACTTTCTCCCATTAAGGTTTGCTGGAAGAGAACTCTTTTTAGAGTTAAGCTCGCCTTTGCTATTACCTGTCTAGTCTAGATCTAAGCATTTTATAACTGTTTCATCTGTGCAACAAGAATAAGTAAATAAATAAACTTTGACCTAGATTTTCTTAGATTTTAGAAATTAGGCTAGAATTTGAAACTTTGATTGGTATCTAGGTTGCTAACATGGCCGCCATTTAAATGTTACAGTACCTTGTTCCAGTTTCATAGCATTGACCAACTTTTCGCTGAAAGGTACCAAGTACAAAGCACTAAATCAAGTGATAACCTACATGGTCGTTATATAAGTACGAAGGGCTATGTTGCCCTAACCAAAGGCATAAATACGGTACAACCAGTAAAAGAAGTAGGTTATTTGATTGGCTTAAATATTTATCACTCTCTGACTCCTCTTAAGAGGGCTGCGACCGGCGAATTTCCATAAAAACGTAATACCGAAATCATTTAAAATGTAAGCATGTTTATATCAGTTTATGTTGTTAGATTAGGAGAGTAGGTATTTATCTAGGTTCCTGTTAAACTTTTGTTCCGAAAAACTTACCTAAAAAGAAATGTAAGCCAATTGAATTGAAATCTTTGTAGGTACACCAAAAATGGCATTTTTTCTTTTCATTTGTTCTATAGTAAGTTTTTTGAAACAAAAGTTTAACAGGAATACTACCTTTATCCAAATAATAACGTAAAGTGATAAAAATATGCTCAAATTTTAAATTATTTTGGTATTACGTTCCTAGGTAAGTAGATACGTTCGCCGAGCCCTTAAGGCTGAATTACACCGGGGCAACAACGTGCGACAGTGCCGCATGCTACACATTGTGACATGTGGCATCTTGTGGCATGCTACAAATAGAAAGAATTTGTGGCATTAGTGGCATGCGGCAGCCTATTTTACGCCGAGGCAACATCGTGCTTGGGTCAGTCTGCCACATGACGCAAGGTGTTGCCATGTCGCACGGTTCTTGCCACAATGTGCGAATTTTTTTATTCTGTAGCATGCGGCCTGTGTTGTCCCGGTATAATTCAGCCTTTAGAGATCTTCAAAGAATCTAAAAATGCCTAAAAAGTTTCATGCTCCCTATTGGTCTGGCGCATTTTGTCATTACACTACATTACATTATCTTTATCTTTGCTAAAAGTATAAGCAAAATGCCACTTGTTTCTTGCACTAATACTTTGGCCACAATTCGGCAATAGACTCAAGAACTGGCTTATTTCTAAAGTGTATTACAATATTGAGGAATTCTTCAGTGATTTAATGTAGGTACCTAATTGAATGTTTGTAAGTTTTAGTTTGTAAGTATTATTAATGTTGTACGTCCGAAAAGGGCAAACTGTTTGCACTTTTATTTTATAAACAAACTTCCACCTTTGTAATAATTCAACAGTTTACAATAAAAAACTACTCTACTCTACTCTACTCTACAGAACTCCGAAGATCCTCGACAGATCCTCACCAAATTATGGCACCCATCGGAAAGTATAACCTTTCAAACAAAAAAGTAATTTTCTAAATCGGTCTTCGAATAATCGGTGAACATCCATTAAAAAAAGATTCCGACGAATTGAGAACCTCCTTTTTTTTAAGTCGGTGAATAACCTTAGGTACACCTTTTCGGAAATAATGGTCAAAAGCCCATTCTTTTCATCCCTTTTTACCTTTAGCCAAAATTATTATTAATACCTAATATTAAAGTAAGTAAGTAGGTAAGTAATAGCTTGATGTTATCAGTACTGTTCAATTTAAATTCCCATTACCTACACCCATCAACAAATTTAAATTAAGTCCCAAACCGACATCAACGTTATTACGTAACCAATTAACGGAACACCTCGTTTGCACCATGGCCCAAGTATGGCGCCGGGGCCTAATTGGGGCGCGGAGGCCTAGTTACGATAAGGCACGAATGGGTGGTAAATGTTACATGAACTACATAGACATGCTACGCCTTTACGAGCTTCAGAAAAGATGGCGCTGAAGGTGCTGCGTGTTGAGGGTTTCAGTCGTCGGGTTTCGGGGTCACCAATTTGGGGAACATGGTGGAATCTTTCCCCAAAGGCAGAGTAGGTGGTTCCTATGCAACGGGCCGGCCCATCTGGCCAACTTGCCCATGATCTTTCAACCAACAGTTGTTGATGGTTGGTTGTCTATTATGTCGATCGCTCCGGAAAATTTCGCTTGCGCGATCTAGACATATGGTGTTGTGTCGGCATCTTTCCTGAAGCTCTTAGTGCGTAGCATGTCTATGTAGTTCATCTAGCGACAGGTAGATGTCGCTACAGGTTAAAGTGTTTCATGAACTTTCACTTATTGACTTTGGATTTTAGGTAATTTTTGGTTTATGTTGCCTTTATAAGATTTGACATACGTGGAAGATCGATAATCTCTTGACAGTTGACAGTGACACTGAATTTTAATGGAGGGAATTTCTCGCTCTTCAAGGCGAGAATCTCGTACCATGTAAATGACGCTTTAAGAATGTCAATCAACTTCTGTTTACTGTACAGTACTTCAAGCTTTTAATGGACATCGGTTATTTTCTTGTTTTCCGAATATGTCCGACAGTGTATGATTCCACCAAACAGAATGCGACAGAAGTTCACGTCGTTAGCAGCGCAGCTCGCGCGCTTGCAACTAATTTGATTGATTGATTGATTGATTGAACACTTTATTTCATGTAAACAGGATACAAAACTTAAAAATTACATAAATTAGTAGATACAATTGGCCAGGATTCGAACCCACGACCTTCGAATCGAAAGTCGAGGTATACCCCTCGGCCAACACGGCTCTTCTTTTCTGCGAGTATTTTATAAGTAACCTTTACAATGTCATACGATTAAATAAATAAATAAATAGTTAAGGCACGCTATGTGGCCACGAAATGCAATGAAAGGCAGAATGATAATATATTTCAGCAGTTTGTACGCACCATAAGAGTAAATGATATAATCCTGTGCAATTGAAGAGCTCTAAGCCTCTTCATGTAGCTCATAAGCTATGCCTCCGCAATATAGTCGGATTATAGGGCTGATAACGGTTATGAGACAAGAGTATTATAAGCTATAGTTGCCATACCCTAGGTCTTTATTATCCTGGATGATTTATACAGCAGCGTTTATTCAGCTTGTTAAAAGAGATCTAAAAAAATGTATAGCATAAATAATGTAAATAAAGTGCTCTTATAATGGTTATAATAAAATAAAATAGAATTTATTTATAACCAATTGGTTTATCAGTTTTCTTCGTTGTTAAGAGCCCTTAAACAAAATTTTCTGATTTACGTGATGTTTTGGGGCAGGATTTTTCAATGAAAACACTGTATTTTTAAAAATGTTATGGCACAGCATGAAATATCATTTCAATTTTGTACTATTAAATGAGCTACTTTTGTATTTTTATTATTTCTTTTTGATTAAACGACCTCAAACCGGCGACTGTTTTGTGAATTTTTGCTGTAAGAGGTTTAGAAATCACCATATTTACGAATCATTTTGACGTCCAAATGGTATAAAAAAATTACGATGTATTGCTGTGATAGTCAACTAAACTATTAAATGGATCACTTTTTACTACCTTTATTTAGTTTTTTAGTAAAAAAATCTTTAACTTAGTCCAAATTTCGAGAAAACGGCCAAAGAATTGCTTTTGATTTTGGCTACTTAGAACTGACTTAGAACTCTCGTTCGTAAAATTAACAAAACAGAAATAAACTTCAGTTCAAAATCAATCCTTTTCTGAAAAAAAAAATGCAAAAAGATTAAAAAATAGGCAATGAAAAATCTTTTAAAACAACCTAAAACGCGCCGTATCTACTACCCTATCTACTCGACGCAAACAGTCCGCGCCGAGCGCTTCTAGAGGGTGGACGTATCGCTTTGCATCCCGGAGTCGACTCGTAAAGCACGTCGCCGGCTACGAAGAATATAGCGCAATAGGAGCGTTTGATACATTGGTTGCTAAGTTATTAATTACCTATTTTAAATATTTTCTGCGGGGCTAAAAAGGCCGTTAAAGCAGAATAATGATCTGAATTGTAGTGTAACTAATAATTTAATAATAGGGTGACAGCGACCTGATCTGATGATGGAGTCAGGACCTGTTCCATGGAATTTTATAATGATATGGGTATCAAATGAAAGGGCTTGATGAGCGAAACACAATGCTGATCTGATGATGGAGTCAGGACCTGTTCCCTGGAACTTTTTAATGATATGGATATCAAATGAAAGGGCTTGATGACCGAAACACAATGCTGATCTGATGATGGAGTCAGGACCTGTTCCATGGAACTTTTTAATGATATGGGTATCAAATGAAAGGGCTTGATGAGCGCAACACAATGCTGATTTGATGATGGAGTCAGGACCTGTTCCATCGAACTTTATAATGATATGGGTATCAAATGAAAGGGCTTGATGAGCGCAACACAATGCTGATCTGATGATGGAGTCAGGACCTGTTCCATCGAACTTTATAATGATATGGGTATCAAATGAAAGGGCTTGATGAGCGCAACACAATGCTGATCTGATGATGGAGTCAGGACCTGTTCCATGGAACTTTTTAATGATATATGGGTATCAAATGAAAGGGTTTGATGAGCGAAACACAATGCTGATCTGATGATGGAGTCAGGACCTGCTCCATGGAACTTTTTAATAATATGGGTATCAAATGCAAGGGCTTGATGAGCGAAACACAATGCTGATCTGATGATGGAGTCAGGACCTGTTCCCTGGAACTTTTTAATGATATGGGTATCAAATGAAAGGGCTTGATGACCGAAACACAATGCTGATCTGATGATGGAGTCAGGACCTGTTCCATGGAACTTTTTAATGATATGGGTATCAAATGAAAGGGTTTGATGAGCGCAACACAATGCTGATCTGATGATGGAGTCAGGACCTGTTCCATCGAACTTTATAATGATATGGGTATCAAATGAAAGGGCTTGATGAGCGCAACACAATGCTGATCTGATGATGGAGTCAGCAGGACCTGTTCCCTGGAACTTTATAATGATATGGGTATCAAATGAAAGGGCTTGATGAGCGAAACACAAAGCTGGGTCGGGGTTTACTTTGACTTTGATTCTTGATTTTGACTTTAACTTTGATTCTTGATTCTTGATTTTCAATTTTAGTTTCTCTATTCTCGGATCTCGGATTCTTGATTATCGGATATATAGTATGCCTCTTAAGTTAAAGGGAAAAATTTATAAATCGATCGTAAGACCTGTCGTGTTGTACGGATCTGAGTGTTGGGCAATAAAAGGGATGGATGAACGAAAGATACACGTGGCTGAGATGCGAATGCTGAGATGGATGTGTGGAGTGACGCGAATGGATAGAATAAGGAATGAGTATATAAGAGGAAGTTTGAAAGTGGCGCCAATAAATGAAAAGATGAGGAGCAATAGGTTGGCATGGTATGGGCATGTCATGAGAAGGGATGAATGTCATGTTACGAGAAGAGTGCTTGATATGAAAGTGAATGGATATACGAGTAGAGGTCGACCAAAGAAAAGATGGATGGATTGTGTGAAAGTTGACATGAGTAAGAAAGGGGTGAATGTTGAGATGACGGCTGATAGAGGGAAATGGAAGAAGAATACATGTTGTGCCGACCCCACGTAAGTGGGAAAAGGGCAGGAAGATGATGAATTCTTGATTATCGGATCTTGGATATCGGGTTCTTGGTTCTTGATTTTGATTCTTGATTTTCAATTTTCGATTATCGATTCTCGGATGTTGTATCTCGGATTCGTAATTCTTGATTTTGATTTTCAATTTTTTAATTTTTGATTTTTGATTTTGATTCTTGATTCTTGTTTCTCATTTCTCGATTCTCGGATCTCGGATTTTTATTTTGATTTTTATTTCCTGATTTTGATTTTAAAATTAAAATCAAGACTAAAAATGAAAAATCAAACATCAAAAATCGAAATCAAAAGTAAATCCTAACCCAGCTTTGTGTTTCGCGCATAAAACCCTTTCATTTGATACCCATATCATTATAAAGTTCGATGGAACAGGTCCTGACTCCATCATCAGATCAGCATTGTGTTTCGCTCATCAAGCCCTTTCATTTGATACCCATATCATTAAAAAGTTCCATGGAGCAGGTCCTGACTCCATCATCAGATCAGCATTGTGTTTCGCTCATCAAACCCTTTCATTTGATACCCATATATCATTAGAAAGTTCCATGGAAAAGGTCCTGACTCCATCATCAGATCAGCATTATATTTCGCTCATCAATCCCTTTCATTTGATACCCATATCATTAAAAAGTTCCATGGAACAGGTCCTGACTCCATCATCAGATCAGCATTGTGTTGCACTCATCAAGCCCTTTCATTTGATACCCATATCATTAAAAAGTTCTATGGAGCAGGTCCTGACTGCATCATCAGATCAGCATTGTGTTTCGCTCATCAAACGCTTTCATTTGATACCCATATATCATTAAAAAGTTCCATGGAACAGGTCCTGACTCCATCATCAGATCAGCATTGTGTTGCGCTCATCAAGTCCTTTAATTTGATACCCATTCATTAAAAAGTTCCATGGAACAGGTCCTGACTCCATCATCAGATCAGCATTGTGTTGCGCTCATCAAGCCCTTTCATTTGATACCCATATTATTAAAAAGTTCCATGGAGCAGGTCCTGACTCCATCATCAGATCAGCATTGTGTTTCGCTCATCAAACCCTTTCATTTGATACCCATATTACTAAAAAGTTCCATGGAGCAGGTCCTGACTCCATCATCAGATCAGCATTGTGTTTCGCTCATCAAACCCTTTCATTTGATACCCATATCATTAAATAGTTCCATGGAACAGGTCCTGACTCCATCATCAGATCAGCATTGTGTTGCGCTCATCAAGCCCTTTCATTTGATACCCATATCATTAAAAAGTTCCATGGAGCAGGTCCTGGCTCCATCATCAGATCAGCATTGTGTTGCGCTCATCAAGCCCTGTCATTTGATACCCATATCATTAAAAAGTTCCATGGAACAGGTTCTGACTCCATCATCAGATGAGCTAGCTGTCACCATATTATTTCATTGTAGTCGGAACTTGACCGACATGCTGAGATCCAAGTTTCAACTCAATCGGACTATTTACTGAGGAGTTCTGTTGAAAAGCTCCTTACTCCATCAGATCAGCACAATATGGTTTATGGGACAAAGAAACAAACATTTATTTTTTGTATTCAAGGTGTAACTAACCCGACTTTGTTTTGTGTTATACCTATACCTACCTAAGTACCTACCCAAAAAGTGTTTTTACTATCGCAAATAAATCAATCACATGAAAATTACCAAAACCGTTTAGTCTAAGAAACGGAGCGCTGTTCATCGGGTGTTAGAATTTAGCAACTTTTGTCCCTCCGAGCGCTGATTTTGTCGAGCGTGAAATTGTATAATGGCTCTTAAGGGACTACGAAGCATGATCTAAGCTCTAACTTGTTTGTAGTCTTATCTCCAGTTTTATTAATAAAGTTTCTTTGTGTGTAGTAGGTAAAGGTGTTTGCAATAAAATCTCTGAAGAATAGCAATTTAAGGAATATAAATGACTCTGTTTTTTCAGATGTCAGAAGTTTATTTCTTGAAAGGAAAATTTTTTCGTTATTCGAGCAAGCTATGTGTGCTTGGGAAGTCAAATGCTTATCGAAGGTGCCAGCTGGTTTTGGGAAAAGAGAAATAAAAAGCATTGCAAAAGTGATTGAAGTTTGTTTATGCCGCTGTTGGGAATTTGAATTTCTCCGCATGCCTTTTGGGTTTTCATTTACTCATTACTTTTCTCATCATTGTAAACAAAATACTTTTTGTGAACATAAACAGAAAAATTTGTGGCATACTCGCATAGACACAAGTTTTTATGGTGAAGGAAACATTATGAAGAAACCCGTGTTTTTTCTTTTTAGCAAGCGATGAGCTTGCAGATTGTCACATGGGTTGCAAATGTTGCAATCCACTTGCAAGATTATGGGCATATGCCATACTCGTCTTCTTCTGACTTGCCCCCTCAACTATAACTTGGGACCATACACAATGTATGTAGGTATGTTCCTATGAGCTAGTGGCTAACTCTGGTGACGGCTTAGGCCATCTAAAGGCCTCCGTCATGGCTTAACGACTTAAAAGCCAAAAATGACAATAACCGTGCCCTCCGAAGCACGGACGCATTCACCTGTAATGCCACTAAAGGTCACCCATCAAAATCGTGACCGCTTAGGCTTGTTAATACATATTTTGTACCGCTTAGGCGTGTTTCGCTCTTCAGCGTGTTGCCGGTTGCGTCCGCGAGTTAACCATTCACAGCACAGATAAATTAATTTTGACCATTCACAGCACAAAGAAATGTGCTGTGAATGGTCAACTCACGGACGCGACCGGCGACACGCTGAAGAGTGAAACAAGCCTTAGAACGTGCTCAACAAGAACGTCCAGGCAAGTTTCACCACGAGCGGACCACCCTGTTCACGTTTGATTTCCTTAATAAACCACGTTTTACACCCCCAATACTCAAATTAGAACGGGTATTAATGTCACCGCTTTGTTTGGTTGTTCAAACATTTTCTCTTCATCAAGGGATTTGGGGATGAATGTGTCGTTTGTCAAAGGATTGTTTTAATAAACAATGGATTACCTTTGTTTCAATGTATTTTACACAAGGGCTTAATACATCCAAAGTACAGTTAAACCCGAAAAAGTATGCGTTTCGGAAAACATCGGAAACAATCGCTTAAAATTACAAAAACGACTGACGAAAAGTCATTTGGAAATGAAAATTACTCATAATTTCAATTGCAAACAAATAAATATCAATGTCATTTTTTAAAAAAGCAAATTAAGCCGTGTGAGCTGCGCTGATGACGTGCACTTCTGTCGCATTCTGTTTTGTGGAATCATACACTGCTGTCGGACATAATATTCGGAAAACACGAAAATAACCGATGTCCATTATAAAGCTTGAAGTACTACCTAGTTAGTAAGTAGATAGATATATAGATAATTCTTTATTGTTACACCAACATTATTACGAACTCAAACTAAAGGACCTAAATACTAATACATAATGGTGGTACAATGGGCGGCCTTATCGCTCAAAGCGATTTCTTCCAGGCAACCTTTGGATGGACTGGATTAAAGAGAACGTAGCTTTATTTATTTAAATAGATTTAAATACCCTACGGATTGGAAATAAAGCAGCAAGGTTTAATTTAGTTATCAAGGTTAATCTTCAGATTTTGATGAAAAACTCTAGTTTTTTGACCGTAAAACTTTTCGCGGGCTAAGTGCTAAAGTTGCGAAGTTCTTTCAATGCTTTTTCAAGTTGAAGTTTCTATTCATTAGACACAATGGTAGAATTAATGGTAACGTAACGACTCGAGATGAACGTCTGAGGGTCAAACTAGTACCTAATAGCTAATCCATATACTTATTATAATTTGTATAAAATAAATTTGTATTTGTATTTATTTATTTACAACACGTGTTGGATTTACAGTTAAACCAAAGCGCCCAAGACGTCTAAACTTATTAGAATAAACTTAAGAACTGCTTCTAATTGCAAAGACATTCTAAATTTAAATTAAATTAATTTAAATTTAGAATGTCTTTGCAATTAGAATTTAACATAATAATGATACATAAAAAAAGTTATAATTCATTAGGAAAAAAATAAAATATGAATAAAACATTACAAATAGAGCAGTCATTAGCTAGGAATAAGATTACATACCTAATTAAATCTTAAGAGCCTACTCCTACCTCAAATATGTACCCATTATATACCTGGTGAATTTCTGTGTGATGTGGAAAGGAATTGAACGGGACTTACTGTAGGCAGCTGGATCCTTTTAACACTTTCACCATAATTTTCGTTTTTGAAACGAGCGAGCGTGCGGGTGCGCAATGTGAGGCGGCCATTGATTGAATGAATGGACCGGCATGATTTTTCTTCCTTCGTTCCCGTTCCGTTCAGGTTCAAGGATTATAGGAGAGTGAAGGAATCATAGATAAAAAATATAATGTGTGTTTGCAGTGATTGTAGACAGATGGCGTTACCATTGTTCCCCGGGCTGAAGGGATACCTTCTGAACAACCACTTATGTGCATTGAAAAGAATTTAAGCGATCAATTGAAATTTAGTTAATAAAAATTAGAATTTACTAGGTAGAATAAATTAAAATACAGAATGAAAGAGAGACGTTAAGAGTTTACTGAAGAGGTAGACGATAAAGTTTAACAACTGGTCTAACATAAGAGCCAGTCTTGGTTTTGATTCTCGCGACTCTAGTGATCTGATCTTTACCAGGATAGAGCTCTTCTACCACAGCAATAGGCCAGCTCAACACTGGAGCATTGTCGTCTCTAACAATAACTATTTGACCCTTTTGTATGGGCTCAGTTGTTACATTCCACTTTTGCCTGCTTTGAAGTGAGGTCAAATATTCTACCCTCCATCTATGCCAGTATGTTTGAACGAGCTTATTCAGTAATTCGTAGCGAGTAAGTCTATTTTCCGATGTATTGAGAACATCTTGCGCGGGAAGATACTTTAGAGGTGTTATATTCAAAAAATGCGACGGTGTTAGAGCCTCAAGTTCGTTAGGATCAGAACTTAAGACGCACAGCGGACGGCTGTTTAAAATGCCCTCAATTTGGATGAAAACGGTATTTAATTCTTCATAAGTTAAGATTTGATTCCCAATTGATCTCTTTAAATGCGTTTTAACAGATTTTATATTACTTTCATAGATGCCTCCAAAATGAGACCCCAGAGGAGGATTTCTTTTAAATTGAATGCGTAAATCGGATAATTTTTGATCAAGATATTTGTTATGCGTATCAGAAGTTAAAAGTGAATGCAATTCGTCAAGTTTTCTTTTGGCTCCTACAAAATTAGTACCTCCGTCACTTAGGATCATTGAAACCGGACCCCTCCTACTAATGAATCGCTTGAACGCCGCTAAGAATATTTCTGTACTCAGATCAGAAACCAACTCCAAGTGTAAAGCCTTTGTAGTGAGACAAACGAATAAGCAGAGATAAGCCTTAACACTTTTTACTCCGCGGCGACGATAAGGCGTTACATAGAACGGACCGGCGTAGTCGACACCAGTGAAAACGAAACTTTTAACTTCGCTTACCCTAAAATGGGGTAAATCTCCCATAAGTGGGGAAGTATTTTTTGGATTAACTTTAAAACAAGCGTTACAATTTCGCAAGCGTTTGCGAAGCATATTTCTAGCAGAGATAATCCAATAGTTCTGTCTTAGCAAAGCTAAAAGAAGGCTTGGGCCTGCGTGTGAGTTTACGATGTGAGAATGATCGACCAGTAAGTGTACGATCGGGTCGTTGGCGGGCAGAACGATTGGATGTCTTTGCGTGTAATTTAACTGAGCGTTATTCAAACGACCACCTACTCGGATGAGGTTATCTTTATCAATGAAAACATTTAATTTTTGTAAAGCAGGAATGTTTGTATCGCGGAAATGTTTCTTTTGTATGCTACGGATTATGTAAAATTGAGCGATTTCTAAATCATAAACAGTTATTTCGTTGCGTGATTTTAGTATTTTTGCGAATCTAAGGACGTAAACGACCGCGTGTAGGTACTTATTCCACCTTGACATACGATTAGCTAGATCGTATAGTACGTCGGTATGTATAGCGGGTTGAATAGCGAAGGTATTTGTTTTAGTCTCAGGTAGTTCAAGGACCGGTAAAGGATTAGCGTAAGTTTGAATCGGCCATTCAATAAGCGGAAGAGCGAGCCACGTTGGGCCATGAAACCATAGGCGATTATCAGCGAGCTTGCTGGGCATGACAGGTCGCGAGATGATGTCAGCTGGGTTTTCATTCCCCGGGATGTGAAACCAATGTCGGGCCGGCAAGTTCTCATTTATCGCGGAGATTCGGTTAGCGACAAACGTTTGGAATCTAAATGGCGGAGCGCGAATCCACGACAAAGTAATTGTAGAATCCGAAAAGGCGATGGTTTCATTTATTTGAATGCGTTCACTAACGGAGTCGCGTACGGCTATGATTAGATTCGATAGTAGCAAAGCAGCACAAAGTTCGAGTCGCGGTAGGGTGACAATACTATTTGAAGAAGCGACCTTTGATTTCGCGCAAAGAAGAATCACTTCGCCTACGTCACTCTCACCTTGGCTGACTCGCAGGTAGATAGAAGCGCCGTAGCACTTTTCGCTCGCGTCAGCGAAACCGATGAGCGAAATATTTCGCGAGTTTGAAAAAATACCTACATGGCGCGGAATTTTTATATTTTCGAGTACGTGAAGTTCGTTTTGAAATTGAGACCATTGGTCTGCAATGTCTGCGGGGACGTCGTCATCCCAGTCCAAGTTACGTTTCCAACATTCTTGGACAAGTAGTTTTAATAGCGCGGTGACCGGACCGAGCAGAGATAGCGGATCGAAAAGACGGGCGGCCACCGAGAGTATGTTGCGTTTAGTACATTTAGCGTGGTTATTGTAGTTGACTTTGAAAAAGAAATAGTCTTCATGGGGTTTCCATTGAAGACCGATAATTTTAATATTATTATCTTCATCGAATTTTATGATATCAGGAGCTTGTTTATCTATAGGAATGCGTTTCATTAGCTCGGTGCTATTCGTGACCCACTTCACGAGATTGAAACCTCCGGCCTTGAAAAGATGCGTGAGTTCGTGAAACAGCTGTTCAGCTTCAGAGACTGTGGATACAGATGATACGTAATCGTCCATGAAGAAATGACGTTCGGCCGCCCACGCAGCAGCAGGCCAGCGTGTACGCTCATCATCAGCAAGCTGCCTCACGACTCGCATTGCCAAATAGGGTGAACTGGAAATGCCGAAAGCCACTCGGGAAAATTCGTAAGTCGAAATCGGATCATCGGATTGAAAGCGGAATAGAATGCGTTGAAAGCGGGTTTGATTTTCATCTAGTTTTAATTGAAAAAACATTTTCTCAATATCAGCGGAAAGAGCGATCGGAAACAATCGAAGATTGATCAATAGATCGAAAATGTTTGTTTGTAAATTTGGTCCCGTGTACAAAACGTCATTGAGCGATTTATTCGAACTTGTTTTACAGCTCGCGTCTAGTACGATTCGCGTTTTTGTGGTAGCTTTATCGGGCCTATAGACAGCGTGGTGCGGAATATAGTAGCACGGACCGGGCGCGGGATTATCGACCTTATTCAGATATCCTTTATCGATGTAGTCTTGTAACGTTGCGTTGTAGTCTTTTCGTAAGTCGGGATTAGCGTTTAAGCGTTTTTCTAAATGAAGTAGGCGCGTTTTTGCCATATTGTCGGAGCGACCGAGCTCAGTTGGTTCGTATTTAAACGGAAGCGCAACCGTGTACCGCCCGGTATCATCGCGAGAAACGGTGTTTTTGAATAAGCGTTCGCAAGCCTCATCGTCCGGACTAAGATGTTTTTTAGTAGGTACGCTCTCTAGTTCCCAGAACCGCTGGGTTAAGTCTTCTAGCGTGGGTTCAATGACCGCGTGATAAGCGTGATTGTTGTTCTGAGATGGATACGGATACGGAACGCAGTCCGCCCGTCCCATCACTACGTACCCCAGCGAAGTCTCAACTCCAACGACTGAGGAGCCTGGGTATGTTACCTTGCGGCTACCTAACAAGAACGGGAAAAGCTCGTTACCGATCAGACAATCAATATCAGCAGGCGTGTAAAAATCATCATCAGCTAATGGCAGATTGTGCAGATGATTTAATTCGGACGTATCTATTTTTGCGTTAGGCATTTTGTCGGTGAGTGTATCCATTACGCGAGCGTGGATCGTGTAACTACACCGTGCGTCGAAGCGGGAATGGATCGTGAATTTTGCGAAACCTATGGCAGGCTTAACCGAGAGGCCGATGCCTCTAACCTCGGAAGGTGCGTGTGTTATATTTATGTTTAAGCGATCACAACATGATTTCGTGATAAAGTGACACATGGAACCACTATCTAGAAAAACTCTCATTTTAAGGCGTTCGCCTGCGTCGTTATAAACGTATACTACGGCAGTAGGTAGAAGTACGGTAGTATTATTCGCGTTACGCGTCGTAGTAAATGCGGCACCATAGTGCATAGTGTGGTTTGGACCTTGTTCCGTGTTAACGAACGGTTGAAAGTCGCGCGAGTCCGCCATCCGCGCGAGCGGCAGCGAGGCGGGCTTTGCAGGCGCTTGCCCCGCGGAGGGGAGCGCGTAGGTATCGTGCTCGTCGCACGCGGCAGCGGCGAGCGGCCGTGGGTGAGCGGCCGGGCGGCCGGCATTCGCGCCGGCATTAGCGGATTCAACCCGAGTTGAATCAATGTGTAATTGCGTATGATGCATGCGATTACAAACGTTGCATCTGTTGTATGAGCGGCACGAGTTTATGCTGTGAAATCCTAGACAATTCGGGCATAAATTGTTAGATCGTACGAAGTTATTTCTAGCGGGAGCGTTCAACTTGAGGAAGGCCTCACATCGGTATAGCGGGTGTACATTATCATTTTTGCAGTAAGAGCATTTCGGAAAATTATTATTATTATTGCTACCTGCATTTTGAGCAACAAACGTTTGAGTGGCCGGGGATCGCGGCTTGTTGTATTGCGGAACGTATTTTGTTTGTTGCGGTTTGTTGGAGTAGGTACTCGCGGCCCTAGAAGTAGGTATCCCGGTATTACGTAGCATGTGAATCTTGCTCTGTTCTTTTATGAATTTAGTTAATGACTCGAACTTAGGTAGCTTTTCATCGCGGTGCGCTTGTTCGAATAGATTGACGGTCTCCTTGTCTAGTTTTGTTATAGCGAGATGCGTGAAGATAAAATCTGAGAGGTCGTCAATACCTAACTGTTTCAATGCGGATTGAGCGGCACAGAAATGTTCAATGAATGCGTCCAGCGAGCTAGTAGATGGGGTCTGGCTACCTTTAAAGTTAAGTATTTGTTCTAGGTACATTGTAGCTAGTGTCCGTTTGTCTTGGTACTTATCTTTGAGCGTGTTCCACAAAATTGCGTAGTTACTAGCGATCGGAGGGATGCCCGCACAAACGCTGAGGGCCTTGCCGGACAATTTTCCGATTAGGTATTGTACCTTTTCCGCGTCAGATAAATTTGTATTGTTATGTATGAGAGCGGTGAAATTTTCATAGAACACGACCCATTTATTGGGCGAACCATCAAAGGACACTAACTCCAAAGCAGGCAGTTTGCGTTTTAGAATATCGAAGTTATTATTCGCTTGCGTGGGCGTTTTATTAGATGTGACGACACAAGACAACTCTGCTTCGACGGCCTTTATGTGGCAGTAAAGTTCATCAAATGCAAGCAACTGCGCGAAGTCTACGACGGCTTTCGGATGCACGGCTAATAATGCTAAGTTTAATTGATCCGACACTTCAGTAAACTCCTGACGAACTTTATCTAAGGATTTTATTCGAGTGAGAAAAGATCGCGTCTTCACGTTATCAGATCTTGTCACCATCGTTTTTTCGTCACTACTGCAACTGGTACTTAGATCGTACATATTTTGCACAAGTTTAAATAAGCTTTGTTGTTTTGCAGTTAGCATTTTAACTTTATTTTCTAGCATGGTGGGATCACCTGAATCCTTGCTTAGCGACATTTCGGTAAATGAATTTTACGTAGAAAATAACAACAATAAATTGTAGGGCACAGGTATAGCAATGCACAAAGTGGAGTAGGGAGCACAAGTAGATTAACACAAAATCGAAATAAAATTGTGACACGAGAAACAATGGCGGCGTAGTAGGTTTGTGTGTGGCGTTGTAAAATGCGTGCGTAATGCAATTTGTATAGCGTATTTGAATGCAAAATATTGACGTAAATATGTTGTATGCGTTATGCGTAGGTAATATAGCGTTTGTATAGTATATTTGAAGAGCGGATGCGTGAGAAAGTTGTAGTAGCGGAATTTGTGGCGTGGCGTAGCGTGAATAAATATATGCGGTAGAAAGGATGCGGGATGCGGCTGAAGGACCAGAAACTATGGTGAATTTCTGTGTGATGTGGAAAGGAATTGAACGGGACTTACTGTAGGCAGCTGGATCCTTTTAACACTTTCACCATAATTTTCGTTTTTGAAACGAGCGAGCGTGCGGGTGCGCAATGTGAGGCGGCCATTGATTGAATGAATGGACCGGCATGATTTTTCTTCCTTCGTTCCCGTTCCGTTCAGGTTCAAGGATTATAGGAGAGTGAAGGAATCATAGATAAAAAATATAATGTGTGTTTGCAGTGATTGTAGACAGATGGCGTTACCATACCTACCCATAATTTTTTACACCTAGCTATCAAAATTACTCAGAAATTGAACTGAAACATCCGAGCTTTATAATTAAAAAGATGATTCTGAAATAATCAATTTGCCAATTTTATTAATTGCTTTTTAATTGATTCAGCAAATTTTGAGTCAGAAATTTTAATCAATTCGTCGATAATAAGAGCTTAGGAAATTGAAGGAGAATTATCAGCGCTGAACCATGTCATAAAACGTAGCTCGACCCTAAAAAGACATCTAGATTGAAACTATTGATGCGAAGAGAGAGAAATGAAAGCAATTGATTTCGAACGAATCAAATAGGTTTTAGAAATAAATCAAATCGCTTTGACAACAAAATTGATTTGGTAATCGTCAATCCTTCACGGTGATTGCTTCTACAGATAACAAACAAGATTGTTACGGTGTACAAATCAAGAGTGTGGGATGAGGGGTTGTCAAACAAGTACATTGGTAACAGGAGGAAATTAAGGTTTGCCTAACACTTGAACATGAGGGAATGCTAAACATCGATCATTAAACACCTACTCTTAGGCGCGGGACACAGAAAAGACGTAAGACGCAGACGGGGCGCGGACATTTGTCTCTTCCGCGTCCCTTTCAAACAAAATGTATAGAAGCGTCGCGACGAAAAACATACAGAAGAGATGCGGACGCAACACTGTTCGCTGGCGCCCTGTCCGCGACGCGTCCTCGCCTTACGGCTCTTACGCTCGGCGCAAACGGGCCACTGACCGCAGTCACAAACTCCAGCGACAGCGATTTTTCATATATTTTGTAGCTGTAGCGAGTAGCCGCCACCGGCTACTCGCTACCGGCCTATAATTTCCTGTATGTAGCCGCCACCGGCTACACACAGGAAATTATAGGCCGGGAGCGGCGTTTTGTGCCTCGTATGCGGCCAGGCTTCATGTCAATGTTAAGCACTCTCTCCCATTGTTCCATGGAAGATACGGCAGCCCACACCACTCGCGCTCGCAGTCGGTGAAGGCGGGCCGGTCGCGCGCCACCTCCCAACTCCTGGGACTGCCGCAGCAGCGCGCCAGGGTCGCCTCCATGCCCAACACCGGCGTCGAGGAGGAGTACTACCGCCTGAGGCACTTCAGCATAACAGGTCTTTATCATAAAACATTCTTAACCCATATAAACACACTTAAAAGGTCATAGCTGTTTAGATCAAGGCACCAGTACCGCACCGCATCGCCTTGTGCTGTTTGGTATACTTTGTATGGAACTCTATAAACCAACGCTCACTACATCAACTGTAATATGAAGTAAAGCATCGTGAGAAAACCCCGGTTGCCTTAAATCAAGGAAATCCAAGGCGATTTCCTCATAAATAAATGCCGCGTCGGAAGGCAATTTGGGCTTAATATGACATTGTAGGGCCTTGGACATTGGTAAATTTGGCCAGCACTAACCACGTTCCACCTAAATCAGCCTTGTTCACTGGAAAGACATCGTCAATACGTGTGGGGCTGACTAAGCCGCAGGTTTCCACGCGTTGCTTTCCTTCTCCGTTCATAGCTCGTATCAAAGTGCACATAACTTTTCGAAACGAAAAACCCAAAAGGCACGATCGCCCTGATTAATATACAAAATCAAGAGCATCACACCTTCAAGCAAAATTGTAGGTGAAGTTATGATGGAATCCAGTCCAGGGTTCACAGAAACTTGCTGCCTATGTAACCAACATGCTTCTGTCCTAGGCAAAGGCGTGGTGAACCGAGGGGACTCGCTGCGGTCCCGGAGATCCAGGTCCAACACTTCCGTGGCCTCCAGCGCGTCCAGCACTGAAGCTGGTACCAGGGCCTCTGCACCTTGCTCACTGGCTTCTTCCAGGTAACCACTGAGACATCCATGTGAGTCCGTAAGCGAAATATTGTATGTATTCATCATTTAATTTTCATATATTTTTAATTTTTTAAAGTGTTAAACCACACTCAGGTTTCATTGAAAAATGAAAATATCAATTTCAATTTAATTAAAAATTCACTTTTTAATTTTAAAATAATTTTCAATTAATTTTCATTTCTTTTTGTTGGTAGATCTCTGATGTTCAAGATAGACTGAGATACATAAACTGAAATTTGATTTCAAAGATTAGGTACTTGCGCTTCTTCTTAAGTGCACTCTAAGCGGAAGGCAATGCACAAAACAGCATCATTTTGTTTTTTTATTCGATAAAAGGACAATTCCCTAGACATTGGTTAAATTTAGCCTCATCATTACCATAGAAAAATTGTCTTTTGGTTTTTTAATTTGTGTTAATTGAGTGTTTAAGGCGGTTCTCACACTGCGACGCATCCCGCTGCGTTGTGCGTCGCTGCAGATTTTATTTAACATTATATGCAAGTATCTCAATTTGTTTAGAAAACACGCATACATACTCCAACACACTGAAAACGCATCGACGTGCGGGATTTGCAGTGATAAAATCTGCAGATCTGCACAACGCACGCGGGCGCGTCGCCATTGTGAGAAACGCCTAAGAGTAGTCTAGTTTAGACTTAGTTTAACGCCATCTCATCATCCCCTGTAGTAAAACTGCTGATATTGTGATGATGATGAAAACAAATGTTCCAGGGATTCGTCAGCTGGCCTCAGCTCATACAGAGTGCTGGTGCTGGGCGCGCCTGGGGTCGGCAAGTCCAGCCTGGTGGGCCAGTTCATGACGTCAGAGTATCTTCACGCATACGACACGAGCATAGGTAAGGGAGTGTCCACATTGCGTTTTCTGCAGCGCGTTTTTGAGCTGCGCGTTTGTATCGATACAAACGCGCGTTCGCAACGCGTATTTTTCCATACAAAAGCGAACCGGGAGGGGCTGCGCGGGGGGCTGCGCGTTCGCATCGCGTTCGAATCGCGTTTGTATCGATACAAACGCGCTGCAAAAAACGCAATGTGGACACTCCCTAAGGTGAAGTGAAACGAACCAAAGTCCATAATAGTCCCTATTTCAATATGACATTAAAAGAGACATTTCAGGATCTTCAACTTTCTTGCCATTGAAAACTTATACTTATTCAATGAAACTTCTTTTCTTACATTTCTTTCATACTATTTCGAATAAAAGTTTCATTCAATACGTTGTGGATGAGCAACCAAACCAAAACATAAAAATACAAATACATTTATTTACCAATATAAAATACAACACATAAAAATACGATTCCGTATATCAGTTATGCTGTTCACCCTGTGGTAGGACCTTCAAAACTAAATTTGGCTCTGCAAAGCTCATTGTGAGAGCTCATGACCGAAGTCGGCAAGGTTCGCCGTCGACGGACTCGAGCTATCTTAAAGTTTATTTTTGAGAGCTAATGTCTGAAGTTAACAAGGTTAGATGTCGACAGACACATCACGAAGGACATTGTTGTAAATCCTATTCTATTAAACGAGCAATATTTGTTTGTTTGTTTTTTTTCTACTCACGTTCTCGAAAACGGCTCTAACGATTTCGATGAGCGGTCCGGGGGTTTAAGGGGGCGAAACATCGATCTAGCTAGGTCTCATATCTTAAATTCGTTTTCTCGGCGTTTTCACGCAAAAAGATTTAGCAGTGCAATGTGTATTCGTAATAAATCAAAATTTTCGTAAAAATCAAATATTGTGAATTCGTAATTTCACAATATTTGTTGAGACCAAAGTGGCCGAGTGGATTGGGTGTCTGCCTTTCAGCCGAAGGCTTCGAGTTCGAATCTCAGCCAGTGCAAGTTTATTTTTTGTAAGTTTTTTTTCTTTTTTAATTTTTCTCTATTTGCACCCGAGCATACGAGTAGCTCGGTCGCCCAGATATTGATTAATGTTGCTACCATCTGTTTCAGATGACGAGTCTGGAGAGAGGTCGGTGTGTGTGCTGCTGGCTGGTGAGGAGTCGGAGATCACCTTCCTGGACGCACCACCTGATCATGTCGTGGTGAGTGTATGTTGACCTTTCTTTACAACCAGCAGTTCCAGCAGGGAATCTAGGAGTTTGTTTGGCAGGTCCTTGAGCCCAATTAGGGTAGGTTTCAACAAAATGAACACTAATAAAAAAAGTTTGCTTAATGCATAGCGAGGATTAATTTTGATTAATTAATTAATTAATTTAACTTGGAAATAACTTTCAAAATTGCTTTGTTAAATAACGCTTTTAATTTTAAGTGGAGATCTGTTGTCTCTGCCTACCCCTATGATGGGAAACAGGCGTGAATTTATGTATGTATGCATAGCGACTCTTCTCAGATTTTTTTCGCGAATTCTTAATGAGAAATTGTTTTTTACAAGTAAAAATAATTGCTGTGTGTGTACTTACGATCGACGATATTATAAATCGGACTTATGTTTGTTTTATTAATATGTTCAACATCAATATATTGATTGTTAACATTCGTTTCAGACCGACGGCTGCGCGCACGGCTACTGCGTGGTGTACTCCACAGCGGAGCGCAGCAGCTTCTCCGAAGCAGAGAAGCGTCTGCAGGCGCTGTGGGCGGCCGGGCACACCGCGCGGCGAGCCGTCATCCTTGTGGGGAACAAGGCGGACCTGGCCAGGTCGAGGATTGTTACCACGGATGGTAAGGTCATTGTTCGAGTGGCTCCCCACTGGAGCGTGACTATTTAGATTTCAGCGGATGGATCACCGGAAAGAAAGCTAGGCCCCATACCGTGTTTGTTGCCCTGATTCTTCACGGTGTTGGTCGCGAAAGAACAGGAGTAGAATCACCTAGCTCTTAAGACGATTCAAAGTGGTCTTAGCGGTCCTACTGAATAAATTATATTTGAATTTTGAATTGACTTATTTGGGGTTTTGTACGCCTGATGATAATATGGGCACGTGCCAAGCGAATTGAATTGAGCTAAAAATGTGTTAGTCTACGAGTATGTATGCACATCTAGCATTTAGTTCGTTTTTAAGTTTCTTTATATTTTACAAACTAAGTAAGAAAGTATTTCTACTTCTCGGTTACCATTTATAAATAAACCCGCGGGTAGGGTTCATTTAAAAATAACATTTCATTTCCCAAATCTGGCAAAGTTTAATCCCAATAAATGATTCTTTCAGCAAGATAATCAAAGTAGAAAACGTCCAAACCCTCGATAACCTCGCATCGGTACAATCAAACCGTCGAACTTCCGATCACCTTTTGTAATCCTCAATTTAACTTGGAAATAACTTTCAAGATTGCTTTGTTAAATAACGCTTTTAATTAGGATATCGTTATAGGTTCCTATGGCTACGGTTTTGTTATATTAATTTTATCGGCTCAATTTTACAAGACGCTTAGTAAGTATAATACTTAGCTGTAATGTAAAAAATCTAAGTAATTTTTAAGCTAGATTGATAAATAATAAACTTATGTCCTCAGCAGTGCGATTCAGACTTCCGAAAATGCATCCAATTCGATGATTTTCATCGGAAAGTTGACGTTTTTTCAGCGAAGAAACGTCTTGATCAATTCGGCAGAATTCGTTTCAAGTAGACTTGTCATGTAGACTGATCAGCGACCAGGGAGGCTGTGATAAGGAGATCCGAAGACGCACACAGATGGCCAAAGCCGCAATGAGCAATATGACCAGAATTTGGCAAGACAGGAAGGTCTCTAATAACACCAAGACGAGGCTCGTGCGGTCCTTGGTGTTCTCGATTTTCCTTTACGGCTCAGAAGCATGGTCAATTCGCGCGGCGGACCGAAAAAAGATCGAAGCTTTTGAAATGTGGTGTTGGAGGAGAATGTTGCGCATACCATGGACAGCAAAACGAACAAATAGATCCATTCTCGACCAACTCAAGATCAGAACCCGGCTGTCCACGATCTGCTACCAACGAGTCCTAAGCTATTTTGGTCATATCGCCCGGAGACAACCAGATAATCTGGACAAGCTGGTTGTAGTAGGGAAGATAGAGGGGAAACGACCTCGGGGGCGTTCACCTACCCGCTGGTCAGACCAAATCAAAGCGATAACGGGACTCACTATACCTACTGCCCTGAGACAAGCCCAGGATAGAGCAATGTGGAGAAAGATTGTCAACGTTTCCGTCAAGGCGTTTCAGGACGGGCACGACCTTCAGCAATGAAGTTTACGACGAAGAAGAAGAAGACTTGTCATGCACACCCATAGCCATACACCGTCAAGTTTACTGGACGCCGCATCAAGTCCGCTGCAAACTTGACGGTGAACTTGATCGTGTATGACTGGCATTAGAGTTCTCCCAAAAAGTCCGTGCGAATGTTTCAGTAAAGCCCCACATCTTTACTGAGGCACAAGGGGAGGGGTGGGATATTATATTCATGTATTTGAGTGTTTGTATCACTTGTGTATCTATAAACATGAAATATTTAATTACTTGACACTGGCTTAAAAAAGCTGTGCGAAGCCAAAAAAAAAGAAGAAAAAAAAAACAACTGTTTTTGATAATTTTCTTGTTCCAGAGGGCAAAGCCCTGGCCACATCGTACGAGTGCAAGTTCATAGAGACATCAGTGGGGATAAACCACAACGTGGACGAGCTGCTGGTGGGACTTCTCACGCAGATCCGACTCAAACAGCAACACGCGGCTGCTAGAGCTGAGAGACAGAGGTAGGCCTCTTTTTAAGGTGGCATTAGACGGTTCAAATACAATACAAATACAAATACATTTATTTACCAATAGAAAATACAATACATACAAATAATTATTATGATGGTCCCCGCACTATGGCGAGCCTATATCGCGGGAGACCGAATAACAAAAAACGATTACCAACTACAATACATGAGAACATTTCGTTCATTTCTGTTCACTCGGTGAGCCTACGCCAGCGTGTAGTACCGGCTTTAAAATATATCTTAAATGAAATTGCAGGAAACGCAACAACTCCCGTAAGACCCGCAACCGCGCGCGCTCGCCCAAGGAGGTGGAGGAGCCCGCACCACCGGCCTCCGCCGCCAGCACTCCTCGGAAGCGGACCCGGCTCTCCGCCAGCGTCAAGGTGAGACTTCATCAAAATACATCAGCCTTTATCACTCGTCGTCACGTATACGTGTTGGAATTCGTTCCCAACGACCCCACTGGCCCACCCCACCAGTGGGGTCGCTGTGATTTTTTTCCCAACTACCCCACCATTTAATTCATTGGGGTCATTGGGACAAAAATTCCACACGACCCCAGCGGTGGGGTGTTGGGAATATATCATTTAGGGTCGATTCACACCTGACAGTAGATACGTCGGACGTAAAATTGATATTGACGAAGGCGTGTACCAAAATTTAAAAATAGCTGCAAGAAGCGATCAAAAAATTCAATATTTTAACCAATTTAATAAAGCGGAAGAGCGTGTTTTTTTGTTTGTTTGAACGTGATAATCTCTGGAACTAGAAGTCAGATAAAAAATAATTTCTGCAATTGATAGCTTAATTTTTGAGGAAGGTTACTAGGCTACTTTTCTTCGTCATCATCATCACCATATATCATCACTACGTGGGTTACGCCTCGAGGGCGCAGCTTATTGTATGTTTATAAATTAAGTCAAGGTATAAAACTATACATATTTTTATTCATTTTTACATATTTATAACTTTAACTAAATTTTTTTCAAGGTCCGTGGTCTCCTAGGCCGCGTGTGGGCGCGTGACTCCAAGTCTAAGTCCTGCGAAAACCTGCACGTTCTCTAGCATTCAGTCGCCGGCTCCGCCTGCTTCCCATTCTTCGACTGTGCTGCCAACTACGCGTAGACCATCACGTCAAATACGCAACTATCGGTAACCTTCTTATTCATTGAAAAGCTGTATGTGAGTTTATTTCAAAATACTTGAAAAAGTTTACCAAACCTTTACCTGCTATAATGAAGCGGAAGAATTGTTTGTTTTTTCGTTTGATAGAACGCGCTTACCTCGGGAAGTATCCAGCTAGATTTGACTAAATTAAAAGGCGTATGATACCGTGTGAACCGCCGGACACAACAGTGTTGAAAACAAGAGTGATGCATTCAGAAAGTCATTTTAAAAATAACCGATCAAAGTTTTTAACAATTTCAAATATTAATTTTGTTTTATATCGTAAAAGATAAACTTTTATAAAATATTTTCTTACTTGCGTCACTACAAGAAAAAAATAATTTAATGAGTTTAACATGTCACATTATTTATAAAAATACTTAAAACATGTGCAAATCAATCAAATTGCACGTTTTTTCTTTTGCCTAATTGTTATTAATCCGCCGTCAGCTTTTCAAAGAAAAAGAAGGTTGAACTACACCACAGACCTGCAGGCTGATTGTCTAACTTGTCTCAAACATCAAATTGGTCTGAAACTGTCAAACGATCGCGTAGGTATCTTTTGTCGCGTTCGGTCTCATTGAGATGAGAGTGACAAAGCTACTTGCATGGTCACTGAACTGTCATATTTGAGAGTTTGAGACCGATTTTGATCGCTATCAAAAATATCAAAGATAATCAAGGGGCAGAATTGCTTATCAAAAGGGTCTCGATTGCGCATCGTAAAATATTAAGTATATTTTTATGTTATTCCTTTCGAGTGCACAGTTTGTACTCTTCCTGAAATCTGTAGGATTTCAACACCTAGTAGATTTTATGAGACCCCTTGTAGAAACACTGAGTGCGTTATAACGTCATTTAGAGTAGAAAATTATAATTTGTCTAGAATCTGTAAGTTGAGTGACAGTTTCATACAAATTATGTATTAATTTATAGAAAATGACACATTTGGCAATATTTTATCTATCCATTGAACTAACTGGTAGTAACAAGCGTATTTATCGAAATGTGTGCAGCATAATGGGAAAAGGAGTCGGCGACTTGAGCGCCATCTTTGGCGTGCCATGAATTTTTATATGAATTTAACCAAATAATATTATTCAATGTCGAAAAAGCTGTATCAATTTAGATGGATTGAATAGAGGATCACGTTTAGGACTGAGATAGTATTTGGTACGGGTAGGAAAGTAATGTTTAGAATGCTCTTTTTGGAAAAAATAAGTGGTTTTGTCTTTTCGGTAGGAAATTAACAGATGGCGCTAGAAATACTATAAATTATAAATAGTAAATTAGGTCTTAGTCACCAAACTGTGTTGGATAGGTACTTGAAAAAAATGCAACCAATATTTTTGCGATAGTATTGAAAATAAATTGATTTCGGCGCCATCTATGAACGAAAACGATAAATTGTAGAATGACCAGTGATTGGACTAATTTAGATTGAAATGATGTTCTAAAGCGAGGCTTTTTAAAAGTATTACTAGGTTGATAGCTTATTGAACCTAGACTAGAAATTTATGGAAAATCCAACACCAATTTTGAATACCTAATAAGTTTTCCAAAATTTAGATATAATATACCTTTTACTGACACATTCATATTGTATTTGCAATTTTATTAGTTGTTAGACTTAAGACATAAAATAAATATTTGTTTATTTTATTTGAAATCGTAAAAATGTGTTTTGTTGTATCGAGTTTACGTGGTTTATTGTGAAAAGACAGAAAAGTGATGAAAAGTAGTGTAAATATTATGAATTCTTCTTCCTAAAGTATATTATTTATATTTAACTTCTTTATTTAAATAACCTATGTACTTTTGTTATCTTTTGTACCTAGTTGTTAAATTATAATCTTTTATTTAAGTATAATCTTTACCTAACAATTATTATACTCTAAACTTTCTTAACTCCTTCACTCAGAAACTATCGTGTTGTTTTTCTTAAAATTGAAAATAAAAACAAATTGTTGGGTCCACCGCTACAAAATTAAGCGTAACGAATTAGATAAGTTTACATTTATTTATTCTATTTAAATTCAGTCAATGATAAACATAAATTAACAATTTGAATAATCAAGCTATTTAGAAAAATGCTTTTGCTAAAACATCTAAGTACAGGATTTGAAAGAAATAATATTAAAATGATGAATCCATCCAAAACTTAATCGCCATGATAAATTATTATAAGATTTAAACTACCTAGCAGTTAGCACGGTTTGCGATTTTAATAGTAAATAGGACCCGCTTAGCAATTTATATCAGTAGAAGTAGTCGTAATGAAACTGTATAAGTCTAACTAAACGTTCATTTAGATCTAGACATTCTTTGCACAGTAACAAGTCTTGTATTGCAAGTAATGCTGCCGTCATCTTGCCGGCAAGGACCCGCTTACTATGGGATGGTCGAATGTTCAGTCCATAAAATGTTCAACGATTTTAAATGAAAGTGTTTGCACTTATCCAGTTTCATTATGGTAGTGATTTATTTATAAAATGAAAATTAATTATTTCAATTTGAGTGCCTGAATGTAAATTAATTATTTAATCCCTCCGTAAATGTTAAAACCCATTTGCCTTATTTTATTAGGAAATTCATTTGGTAGCGGACGCGTAGGTATTGATAGAAGCTAAATTATACATAAATATATACTAAACATAATTATCGATATCTGAACTTTTATAATCATAATTAGACATAAACTTCTATATCAGTGTTTAAACAGTAGTTTGGTTTTATGTGACAAGTAGTTTTGGACTGTTTCATTAATTGGATTTGATTATAAAAGTGATGTCTTTCAATTTTAACTAATTATGCCTATAATGCCTACACTCAAAGTGACGTAGGGGATTTTATTGAAATAGGTATCCTAATCAAAAATTAAAAAAAAAAAAAAATATTCGACCACCCACCGTTGCAAGGTCGCTTGCCTTTCGATCTTTTATAGGTTACATTTTGGGGGAAAGTTCTTAAGAACTCCACGGCACTACCATCTCCATTCCACTTCAGGACAAGCAGACGCACGGTGCAGTACCATCCTTACCTTGTTGACATTCCATCCACTCGTACCACGCGGTAATCCACCTTCATCATTCGCACTGCTAAGGTCTGGAACTCGCTGCCGGCTTCTGTTTTCCCCGAAAACTATAACTTGGGTCTCTTCAAGTCAAGAGTGAAGTTTTCTAGACCTTTGTGATCCATCGTCAGCCACATCGTCGCTTACCATCAGATGAATGTTGTGGCTAAACAAAGATCTATCGTATATAGATAGGTACAGTCAGCGTCATCAATCGGTATCCCCCTATTGATTTTAACAAGGACCCTTTTCATTTCAACTTTGGATTTCAGTCGGATTTGCTAGTATACTTATGGATATCTAATTTCGCTCGAGTTCCTATACTAGCAAATCCGACTGAAATCCAAAGTTGAAATGAAAAGGGTCCTTGTTAAAATCAATAGGGGGATACCGATTGATGACGCTGACTGTACCTATAATTAGGGTTTGCTCCCCTCTTCCATAAAAAAATATTTATAAATCATCTTATTTTATTTTCAGACCCAATTAATAAAACAGTCCACATATTTAAAATCAGTAGTTTAATTAAGGTAAAAGCTTCCTATATTGTAAATGGTCATGTATGTGTAAGTCGTGAATACCTTAAGATTTACCTTGTAACCCCAGGGTCCAATCTAACACCAATATAACACCAATCTCACTCCTCATCCTTGGACTTTTTGGACCTTAGTCCCTAGCTCATCAGCAGTAGAAGTTAGCTTTCAGAAGTTTAGAAGCGTATCGTCTGCCATAACTTTAGAACACATTTTCTACTTATTATTCGGTCTCGGCTTCTAAGTCGTTAGGCTATGATGGAGGCCTTAAGGCGGTCAAAAAACTCCGTCACCAGAGTTGGTTGCTATCTCATACGAACTTGATTACTATTAGGTACATACGAGAGTTATTTTTGAATTATTACGGGATTAAGGCTGTGTCCCCAGTAGGCAAACTGTGAGCGGCCGACTGAGTTTGCGGCGTATCGGTTTAGTACGCTCTTCCATATATTTGAAATGGAGTGTCCACAGTTTCCTAGTTTTGCGCGTAACGCTGCAAACTGCGTACAGTGAGCACAAAACTAGCAAACTGTGGACACTCCATTTCAAATATATGGAAGAGCGTACTAAACCGATACGCCGCAAACTCAGTCGGCCGCTCACAGTTTGCCTACTGGGGACACAGCCTTAGTCGCAACTCGTGACCGTGGTGACAATGTCATCCGAAACATCGAGATAAACAAAATAATTAAATTGCACTTTTAAATACCATATGTATAGGTCTACCAGAATCTCATGGCATAAAAAAAAAAAAATTGTGATTTTCATATGGCAATGTCAATCATTACCTGTCTAATCAAATTACGAGATCTGTCAACCGCTGCTGAGATTTTGCTAGTGCTAGTGATTTCTTCTTGTTATTTTGTTGTTTTTGGGACAATGTCGTAAAAGCCACTTCGATCTCAAGCGAGAAATATTGTTTTCAATGTGTATCGTAAAATAAGCGAAGAAGAAGGCGAAAATCAAACTCAATCTTTGATTTTAAAGCGTGTCGTTGAGTTGACCGGTAAGTTGGACTGAGTTGGTTTGATACTTTAGTTTATTTTATATTTTTCTTATTTAATTGTACCTTCTTTATAGGTGTTTCCAGTACTACTAAATGATTTGGGGTATAATGAAGCAAAAAGTTGCTGATAAAAATGTAAATAGGCCTGCAAGTGACATAAAATTATTAACAGAAGAAGCGTTCTCTCAAATTGGTGGAGAGGAATGGCGAAAATGTTGTGAACATGTAAAGAAAATTGAAAACGATTTCATCAAGCAAGATAGAGTAATTGAGAGGCTGGAAGAGCGATTTACAATAAATACCTCTTTATCTTCATCATCTGATGAAGAACAAGAAATGCAAGAGGAGTTCTTGGAATCGTTTTCTAGTTCTGAATGAGGTGTTAAGTTTTAGTATGATTTAAATGATATATAATAAATTAGTACATAAAGTAATGTACGATTGATTTATTTTTCATGACTTATTTTCCTATGAAGAACCCGATTTATAACAATATTCTTCATACACATACCTTATATACTTCATGTTCATTCATCTTTAGCATAAATAAAAATTACGAGCCCCATCAGTGCCACTGCGGTAGCGCCGTCGACCGTTTAGGCCATCACGGCCTCTCCTGTCGACGCTGTGCAGGCCGCCATTCCCGCCATGCCAGCCTCAACGACATCATTCGTCGGGCCCTCGCCACCGTCAACGTGCCGGCAATTTTAGAGCCGAACGGTATCGCACGTGATGACGGCAAGAGGCCTGACGGTATGTCCTTGATTCCTTGGAGTCGGGGAAGGCCGCTGGTGTGGGACGCTACTTGTGTGGACACGCTGGCGCCTTCTCACATATCGGCAACCTCCAGGACGGCAGGAGCGGCGGCGACAGCAGCAGAAAGCTCCAAAAGGCGGAAATATACATCTATTGGAGATGGGTATATATTTCTGCCTTTTGGAGTAGAGACTTTAGGACCATGGGGCTCAGAAGCGTGGCTCCTGTACAGGGAAATATCCAAGAGGTTGGTGGATGAGACCAATGACCAGAGGGCTGGTGCTTACCTCGGACAGAGGATAAGTTTAGCAATCCAACGAGGTAACGCTGCCAGCCTTTTGGGCACTTTACCTGCGGTCGGTGATCTGAACTCTGTCTTCTATCTTTAGTCACTTAAAGATAGAAAACAGAGTTCCTTTTATTTAGTTGTAAGTTAGTTAAGGAGTGTATTAATATGTTTTTGAATGTGTTTCTTTGTTCCATAAATAAACCTAGTAATAAAATGTTTAAAAAAAAAAAAAAAAAAAAAAAAAAAATTAAATTTTAAAGTATCAAGATCGTTTAATCCAATTTCCCCAGTATTGCACGCAGCAAATTTTTATTTCCTCATTTGCCATGAGATTCCGGTAGACCTATACCTAATTTAAAAACGTACCGTAAAAGCTAGCCAACACTAGTGACAGTGAAATGAATTAAAAGTTAATTCAATTAAAATCATTACAATAATAATGTTTTAATGATACTGGTTGTAATAAGAGCACTACTGAAAACTGAATTCCTTTATAAAAAGTAAGTTATAGCCGTTTTTCTGAACTTTTCATAAAAATCGTGAGTCATCTGAAATTATAAGGATCAGGGATATGACAATAAAGGTAGTCATGGGTTAAAATAATGATCATCGCTTTTACATTTCATATTAAAAAAAATACAAATTATTAAAAAATGTGGTGGACCAAAATCGTTGGCATGTAGCGCCGTTTTTTCAGGGATTAATTTTTTTTTAATCTAATTAATAAATTGTAATGATTACAAATGGAGATATAACATTTCAATCCCAGGCTTTTTTGACTGGTCTGTTGGTAGTAGCTCTGCCTTCTGAATGTCGTGGGTTCGATTCCCATCCAGGACAAACATTTGTGTGATGAACGTAGATGTTTGTTTTGTTCTGCGTCTGGTGTTATACCGTATTATTGAGGCTGGATGGCGCTGTGTGAAATGTCCACAAAATTTATTTATCCTAATTATCTGTTAGTTAATAATTTCTTAGCGCTTTAAGGTCGTTAAGCCATGACGGAGGCCTTTAGACGGCCTAATAACTCCGTCACCAGAGCTGGCCACTTGCTCATACGAACTTACTTATCTATTTATAAATAATAAGCTTCAAATATAAATCTTTGAGGTCCACCACATTTTTAATAAGAATTAGTCACTAATAATGCCGCTAAATCTACTGCTGCCTTCGCAGAGCTTCATCGAAGAGAAAAGACTTTGTTTCATTTCTCCCAATTTCTTCCTATCCTCAACTCTTTGATGCATTTGGTTAATGCCTAGTATAACCCCATCGGACCACGTTAAGCAATATATCTATATTTGATAGTCCCATTAGATTTTTCATAGACTTAGTAGGCGTAGCTTACTGTAGAATTTTATAAAATTAATAATTAGTGGAATTATAATAATATTGGTGTAATTGTGGAATCGGTGTGTTTTTTAATGGAATATTCCATGTTTTTCTCATTATGAAATAGATTGAAATATATCTGATACTGTTTAATAATTGTTTAATATAAAAATGCCATCAAAACCAAGCAATAATTTGAC
The DNA here is from genome assembly GCA_958496255.1 of Camptogramma bilineatum. NCBI lineage: Eukaryota > Metazoa > Arthropoda > Insecta > Lepidoptera > Geometridae > Camptogramma > Camptogramma bilineatum. The sequence goes on from OY292474.1 coordinate 391,358, forward strand.
TCTCCCCGTTATAATGCCATAGACATAATTAGGTTTTTTATTATTAAAAAAGAGAGATAAAAATTATAAAATTGTAGTATTGTTCTTAAGTAGACAGTATCAGATCTATTTACTTATACTTACATAACTCAGCATTTCTAGATAATACATAGCATTGGTGTTTTAAAATAGTTTCTAATTTTGTATTAATTTTACTTTAAATAAAAAACAATTACTCAGAAATAAAAACTTAAACTAAAAATGTAACTTTATATGCATTTAACCATTTTGTATATTTCCGATATTGTAACTTGTTAAAAATAAATGCAATAGGACTAGGTGTAATAAAATCACTACCGAAAAACAACAGTGCATTCAGACCGTACAATGCCCCAAGACAAAACCTTTAAATTCTAGTACCTATACCTAAGCCAGTCTAGCTACGCGATTGTGTACAACGTTTTTCAAAAAAAAACTGAATAACCAATGCTAATTCTTGCAAAGGTTTTGATTAGCACAATATAACAACACTACAATACACTACAATAGTAAAATTGTGATTTTTAGTTAAAATAGTATTTGTGTTTCAAACTTGTACTTAGTTTTCAATTTGTATAGGTAGGTACTTATTTCAATTTACCAGTTTACATAATTATTTTATAAGGTACTGGAAATCGATCCAAGGTCTTTTTTTTTTTTAACCGACTTCCTTTGAGTTAAGTTTAGGTTCGCCTTGTGAAGATCATTAATTTTTATTATTTTTTTATTTTTTTGAAAATTATTTTAAAGTAATAACTATGTTTAACATATTTTTTTGCTGGAAATCAAATCGATCAAGTGGACTGAAACTACTGTCTGTTTTAATTTTCGGGAGTAGCTTTATTACACCTTATAAAATTACAAACATTAAAAATAGCTGTCATTTCATGCATTATCACAATGTAGTGATTTTATCGCATTATAAAAATGCCAAAATGACTGTTAACCATCGGAATATCATTTTGAATAACTGATATAATTACATATCTTATACACAATTTTTTCTGACAAATTTTGCGCACAAAAAACATGTCAGCGAGCGTAGAAAATAGATTTCGAGATTGTAGATTTTATTTCGTATTTTTAATTTACTTTAAGAATTATTTTATAGATATTATTCAGTGTTTTAACAGTAATTTATCTGTTGTTCGATGTAATATTTCGAAATATATTCTGATGTTTTTTGTAAAAAAATATTGGTGTTTTATTTAATACTCCGTAATATGACTCGGTTTTTCTTTTTGGTCGCGAAAAAAAAATTAGAAACCCTTTGGTGCATTTTCGTAAAGGCGCTAACTCATATTGGGCCAGCCTAGGCGAGCTTAGGCGAGTGCGAGCAAGAAGGCAATGCGACCCTGAGCCAACATTGTGTTGTGTGCCTTAACTGTTTTTCATAGCTCTGTCGCTTTCATAGGTCTGACTGAATAAATGATTTTTTGATTTGAATTTTAATGAAACGCTTAGATATCTTTAGACATTTATTCAACAAGTATAATACAATTATACATCTCATACAAATATACATATCTCAGCCTAAAGGTATTATTAAAATATAATACAAATATTAACATGTTAATCGAACCAATCCTAATTAGAAAGAGTTTTAACAACTTATCTTCTAATATTCAATGTTCAACAAATTTTAATTTGTTTTTAATAAGGCGGCAATGGGCTTGCACGAAGAATACTAACTACTTTCAAGTAAACACTGTAATATTGGTATTTGGACGTGCCTCTGGCTACCCCTTTACTCTTAAACGAATAATCTAGAGTATTTGCAGATCTGAGTGAATGTCTACCATACTAGAGGGTAGATTCGTGAGCCTTTTTTTATTATTAAGATCTATAACTACTATTCTGATAATTTATGAACTTTTAACAAAATAACTTTTAACAAAATTATCCTCAAATATCAAAGGCAGTACAAATACTAATAAACATGGCTTTTTGTGTCCTTCTGCCGGGTTATTCCCACTCGTCCCCACGCCCGTCTCCATCAGGGACGAACGGGAAGGTTTTTTCCCGCTTTTCCCCACTTATATTTCGATGGCGACGAACTATAAACTTCCTTAGGCGAGGGACATACAGAAAAGACGTAAGACGAGGACGCGTCGCAGACATAATATATGTCTCTTCCGCGTCCCTTTCATATAAAATGTATCGAAGCGTCGCGCCGCAAAACATACAGAAGAGACGGGGCGCCGGCGCCGTCACATTTTGTATGAAAAGGACAAAGGGACGCGGAAGAGACCAATGTCTGCGCCTCGTCTCTTCTATCTGGCCTGCGCGGGGGCAAAGACTTGACAGTCAGCCGGGTAAAAAGAAATCTGTCCTAGGTTTAAGATATCTTTATTCCAAGTATCATTTTGTTCAGCTTTTTCAGCGTAAAACAGTTACAAGCGTATTCACATATACACAAACATTTATACCCAATATTAGTGTAATGTCTTAATTAGTTTGTACTTCAGAAGGTCTCGTTGTCGAACCACTGCCACATCTTAGGTTTGGTGTAGTCCAGCTCATACTCCTCGCATTTCAGACCGGTTATCCTGAAAACATAAATGATAAGTTAGTTGTATTATATAATAAATAAATACTTAAATATATAATGCTGAACATTTCACACAGCATCATGTAGCCCCAAGCTAAGCAGAGCTTGTGTTATGGGAACCTCCTGACTGATAAAGGTACTACTAAGATACACATTTTTTTTGTAAATACATACGTAATATACATAGAAAACACCCAGATACGAGACAAATATTTGCAGATCATACAAACATTTGTCCCGCGGCGGAGATCGAACCCGCAACCTCCTGCGTCACAGGCGGGCCTTCACCCACTGCGCCGCAGAGGTCGTTTATTATGGAACAGGTAGGTACAAAAACACAGGATGTGTTTTTGAATGTGGCGCAAGCCACATTGGATATGGCGCGGGCGCGGACAAGGGGGCGTCCATTAATTACGTGAGGTGATTTTTGCGAATTTTCAACTCCCCATCCCCCCTTGGTGAGATGTCGTGAGATTTGGCTCGACCCCCTCCCCCACCCCCTAATCTCACGTGAGATTGAAAATTGAACGATAAAATTCTTAAATAGGTAAGTAGGTCAAATTCATTCTAAATCAGTCTACGAGGATTTCTATGTGGTCTCAAGATCAGATCAAACATGTGATTTTAAATAAAATCAACGGCAATTCACGTTTCTTGCGAAAAAAAATACGTGATATTTGGTGAGGCCCCCCATCTTTTAACACGTTTACAGTGCCCCAAATATGGGTCACGACAAACTAGCCCCACAGCTCCACTATTCGTTTGAGCATGTATACCGATAAGTTTATATTACGAGCCCAGACCTTATGACGGCTCTTGAAAGTTCTGTTTTCATGATAATAAAAGATATAATTTACTTCCTTTTGTATTCAATAGGTATTTTAAGTGTTCAGATAGCATTTGTTATTATTAACGTGTACTACAAGACGTAGGTATATAGATTGAATGAATATGACTTACGAGGAAATCAAAACATTTTGTATGGGGACTGCGAACGTGTTAATCTTCAGGTTTTTTTACACGCTATCGTATGTGGTATACCTGGTCTTCCGCTTGCATCTAGTAATGGGATGGGCGCGTCGGAAGCACTGCGGCCCCAGCACGTTGAAGTACGTGAGGCCGATCTGCGCGGAGACCAGCGAGCTGGTGCGACGCAGGCACTCCAGGAACTGCTGGTCGCACGAGCAGTGGGATCTGGAACATAACACACATAGCCACTTCAAAAAAAGAAGCTTCTCATTCGTCGGAATCTTTTTTTTTTTTTTTATCCTAAGTATGTTCACCGATAACTCGAAGGCGCCTGGACCAATTTTTTTGACGTGGCAACGATAAATCGATGAACGCCCGGATTTTTTTTTTATACTAAGTACGTTCACCGATAACTCGAAGACGCCCGGACCATTTTTTTTGACGTGGCAACGATAAATCGATGAACGCCGGCTGCACGCACGAAAAAGCATGACTCATTGTCACGTTCCGCCTGAGCCGAGCATGCAAGCGAGAAGCGGAACAAGCGCTATAGCTTGTTCCGCTTCTCGCTTTTTCTTCAGAGGCACGATCTTTCATCAATGTTTTCTTATGACGTTATCACGTAAAATTATCGTCCGTAACCCGACTTTACAGACAACCATTTTTTTGTTTGAAATTGTATTATTTCCGATTGGTGCTACAAAAATTTGGTGGGGATCTGTTGAGGATCTTCGGAGTTATGAACAGAAATGCACCTCGAGAGTACAGAAAATTGCTCAGCTTTGAAGTCGATTTACTAAAATTTTTAATTTAGCCACTTAATCGAAGCAACGCCTGATCCCAAGTCTGACACTTTTTTGGCTCAACATATCAGCATTGCCATCCAGCGCGGTAATGCTACCAGTGTCTTGGGCACGCTTCCGTCTAGCAGTGGCTTGGATCAGTTGAGCTACCTATAGATCGTTTCCAACGATCCTTAGGTGGCTCAACTGGTTCTTTTTGTATTTTATACTTTTATGTAAATATGTAGTAGTTTAGTTTCAATAAAAATAAATAAAATAAAGTAACTCGTCTTTTAACAACTAACTATCCTCACTCTGTTGAAACCAAAAAAAAAAAAAACCTACCTATATTCAGTGGTCCTACTGAATAAATGAATAATAATAATAATAACTGATATTTGAATTTTGAATTTCAGTAACCAAAACGAGCATTTTTGATACTACGATGGAACGCTGCGAGTCGTCAAAACGCGATGCAGCATCGATGCAGATGCAAAATCGCCGATCGCCGATGCCAAAAGCAGCATGTCTGCTATAGCCCTCAATGGAATCAAACTATGATTAGTGTGGTAAAGGTTATCGGTCAGACGTATTACAATTCCGGGGCTGGGTAGTGCAGAGGTCAAAACACGGTAATCGCGTCATGTATTTGTTATGTTATATGTATGTTATTATTATTATTTATTTAGGTAAAAAGAACGCTGGAAGATAGTGGAGGGGTATGTTCGCATGGATACACTTGCACACGAAAGTACTAGGCCTATTATTTTTATTTGTTGTTTTTATCTATGGAAAACTATTTCGTATTTCAAAACTTTTGTGCGCGATGGTATTAATTTGCCTAATTTTTATAAATTGGTTACTGCGCAGAACATGGTGGAATCGTTCCCCAAAGGCAGAGTAGGTGATTCCTCTGCAACGGGCCTGCCCATCTGGCCCACTTGTCCGTGGTCTTTCGACCGACAGTTGTTGTCGGTTGGTAGGATTTATGTCTATCGCCGCTGAAAACTTCGCTTGCACGATCTAGACATTATGATGTTGTGTGGTGCCATCTTCGCTGAAGCTCGTAGTGCGTAGCATGTCTTTGTAGTTCATCTAGAGACAGGTAGATGTCGCTACACGTGACATGTCGTAGGATTACTTGTTAAATAACTGACGAAATGTGGAATGTAGGTGAGCAGGTTTGATCGGGAGTGTGAAATCTCGAGTTGCAATAGAATAAGATTGCAATAAGTATACAGGATAGTCCAAACAGTGACGATCGTCAAAACTTGCTAATTAATTTCAATATTGTATCAATTTACAAAACTGTTAATTTGACTTATTTTTATCATAAAAAAAAATAAGTGTACAAAATTATTATTGAATCATAAATAAAGAAGATTAAAAAACATACATAGACTGATAAACACATTACCCTTCCTTTGCTTTGCGCAGTCGGGTAAAAAGCCACCTCCAACTTAGAATTTAAAAGTCTCAAACATATTATCTTATTAAAACGTTAAAGTTTAATTGAAAAATAAAAATAAGTCTTAATACAAACAGCGAGCAGCGCGTTTATGTCTTTTATATGAAAAACGTGCAAATTATTACTGCAAAAAGTCGCTACAATAATCTTATACTTTTATTAATAATTCATTGTATTATTTTACTATTTTACTATATTTTGAAAAAAGCCCTAACGATTTTCTCCTGACACTATAAATCATCTAGTAAAGATGTTAAGGCCTAAGTTATTCAATACTAAAAATGGCAGGCGAAACTGCCGGGCACAGCTAGTAACAATAAGCGAAGTTCGCAACGTTATGCATGATCAAACCAAGCACACGAGTATTGGGTACCTATTGGGTAATGTATTCCGTACGTAATTGTACGGTTGCATCGGTATGGTGGCTTAATTGTACGTTTCGATCGGTAAGGGAGCTTACGTAATTTTATGTAGGGCTGTCAGGCATAGAAACGTACATTTTCAATCTTGTATTGTTCGATATGGATTATGGAACTATTGTACAGTCAGCAACAAAAAGTGGTGAACATTTTGAGTTTTTCACGTCACTTTTTTTTATTATGTGCGAAATTGGTAACTTTTGTTTAAAAGTAGTAATAGAGCCGGGCAAATAATCTGAAATAAGCGTAAATATTGATTATAAGTTGCAAAAAGTGACCCCAAAATGATCCGAAGATCTTTGACTGATCCTCACCAAATTCGTATGGCATCAATCGGAAAGTATACCCTTTCAAACAAAAAACGGATCTTGCAAGCGTCGTGCTGACGGTAGCAGGTGTCCGTGAAGAACTGGCCCAGGTCTTCGAAGAAAGCTCACCTCGTGAAGAGTCCGGTATTGGTAAGTCCGTACTTGGTCTCCCCGGCCTTGATATAGATCTTACAGGCGTCGTGCTGGCGGCAGCAGGTGTCCGTGAAGAAGAATAGGCCCAGGTCACTGGAGCGCGCCTGCGCAGAGTGCCCGTCGCCGCACCATACTGTGCCTGGGAAATTTTAATTATATCAATCTTACTAATACCGTTAAACCGATTATTCAAAGTAGGTAGGTTGGGATGTTACGATGTATCAAAGTTTCGATGTTTCGTTATTTCGATATTTCAATGATTCGACGTTTGGATAATGTGTCGATGATGTTTCGATATTTCGATAGGTGTTTCGATATTTCAAAATTCCTATGTTTTAAAGTTTCGATGTTTCGACCAAAGAGTTTCGACGTTTCGAAATTTTGAAATCAATTGCTCTAAAAAAATTGTTCACTATTCAACTGTCAATCTGACAATCCATCAATATGTCAATACGTCAATCTGTCAGTCCGTCAATCTGTCAATTCGTCAATCTCTACCTCCGTTATTTCGCCAGATTTTCGCTAACTAACCTGGATAGATAGCCTGCACCTTATCCTTAAAGGCGTCGACCACAGAAGTGGCCACGTTGGCCACGCTGCTGACGCTGGAGGCCACGCTGGCCACGAACCCACGGTCCGTGTCCAGGGATCCATTCTCCTTAGGCTCCATCAGCTGGGTCAGTGGTTTGGCCAGCCCCGTCGAGATGGTTTTGAGGATGCCTCGACCAAATTGACCTGTAATTTAATATTGGAAATTACAGCCTACGAGAACTTACCTCATCCATTTCTTCGCGATTTTTTTCGGCACCGGGACGTCAACGAGAAAGAGATGACATTTACCATAGCCGCCTCTCCTCCCCAAGCCCGTCACGTGTCGTCATCTTGATATCGGCCAGAAATAATCTCGTTCTCGTTGACGTCACGGTGACGGCGGCGGTGGACAATCGGACTTCGTTGGCCTCTTTGTACAGTTGTCACAATAGATTTAGGCATTCGTGACTTTAGGATTTTCGCTGCGCAGAAAATTTTGTAGGTATTAAAAAGTTGCACTACACAACGAAACGGCTAACTTCACGAATGCCAAGATCCGTTGGAATGGAAGAAGTGTACGAAACCTTAAAAACAAGCTAGAACTAGCTACATTGAAACATGGTTAAAAATTAAAAAGGGATCCTTCTTTTCAACTGGTGCTTTTTTACACTCAAGTAAATAAATAATATTACTAGGTACACGTAATTTAAATAACATACCTAAGTAGGAATATAAAGGTCGTCTAGTTTATCAGTGAGGGAAATCTTAAAAATACTTGAGATAAAATCAGATATTTCAAGGTTTGTAATAATGCAACTTTACAAGAAGTAGTTTCCTATGTTTACGCTGCACTGCAGTGTACATACATTCCAGCAAATATTGCGAAAATCAGCTTTCTCTAAAACCAATACCTGTTGGCGAATTGTCCTTACGAACGTAATACAAAAATAATTTAAAGTTTGAGCTCATTTTTATCACTTTATGTTATTATTTGGATAAAGACAGTATTTATCTAGGATCCTGTTTACACACTTTTGTTCTAAAAAACTTACTATAGAGTAAATGAAAAGAAAACATGCCATTTTTGGTGTACCTACAAGGATTTCAATTTAATTTGCTTACATTTCTTTTTAGGTAAGTTTTTCGGAACAAAAGTGTAACAGGAACTTAGATAAATACCTACTGCCGTAATCTAACAACATAAACTGATAAGTGATAAAAATAATGCTTCAATTCTCGCGGGATCAATAGGTACTTTTTTTTCTGAATGAAAGGTATGTCCTTTTCTGTATCCCTGGCAAAGTGTATACAAAATCTCATGATAATCGGTTGATCGTGAAAGTGTAACAAACACACATTAACATTTATTTTATTACTTAGTACCTAGATATTAAAAGGACCATTTTTAACTAGTTCATGAACAAAAAAGTTATGCCCAAACCTTTTCGACGCTTCAAACGTTAAATGCCCAATTTTCACAGATTACAATCATTACCATCTCCGCTTTACAAAAGCACAATAAAACTGTTGCTTAACAACCAGTATTGTCCAAAACAGTCGTCGTGAGATAGTTGTGTAAACTTGTAAGGCCAAGTGATCTGAAGCGGAGATAAAAATTGTGTTATAGTCGTAAAATTTTTACAACTGATCAATGAGATAATGGTAGTTGTGAGAATGCTCTCAAATATGTTATGTAAATATGTAGTAGACAAGTTTCTGCTTACATGCTACATTTTATGGTGCTCCCACACTGCTTACACACTGCACAAATGTTTATAAACATTTTATAACACTGAAACATTTAATAGCAAATCTTAGGAATGGGGATCAATCACTAAACGAAATATTGGGTTTCTAAGTATGAGGGCGTATACTCTTTAGCATTCTGAGCATTCTGTTTTTTAAATAATTAAAATCCATCAATAAATCACGAAGTTATTCAAGTTTTCTTTTCGGCCATTTCAAAACGCGCGCTCGGAGCTTCGCGCTGCGTCTGACGTCACCAGGCGCCCGCGGCTCGGTCTACTAGTACAAAATCGCTAGTTAATTTCAAACTAGCTTCCGCCCGCGGCTTCGCTCGCGCGGCACCTGGATAAAAAGTAGCCTATGTCCTATTTCAGGTCAAGAACTATCTATGTTTTAAATTTCAGCCAAATCAGTTAAGTGGTTGTCGAGTTATAGAGGAACAAACATAAATCCAAATATCCAAACTTTTGCATTTTTAATATTAACTAGCTTCCGCCAGCGGCTTTGTTCGCGTGGTACCCAGATAAAAAGTAGCCTATGTCCTATTCCTGGTCATTATCTATCTATATTTAAAATTTCAACCAAATTGGTTTAGTGGTTGTTGAGTTATAGAGGAATCCATCCAAACATCCAAACTTTCGCATTTATAATATTAGTGTGATAGTATGATTAGTGTGATGTGAAGGTGTGATAGTGTGATTTGAAAACCAAGTTTAGGTAGGTAGGCATGTGATTATTTTGACTCGTACATACAAATTATTAATGAGGTATTACGATTAAAAGTATGTATAAAAAAATACCTATTCACTAAAAAGTTTAAAGGCGAAAATTATTTTTAAGTAGGTACCTACCTAGGTAAGTAGTAAGTAGGTAGGTACCTACTTAAAAATAATTTATGTAGGTAATAATTTAAGTAGGTAGGTAAATAATTTAGGTAGGTAAAGTTAATATTAGTGTGATTGTTAGTTTTGTTTGTTATTGTTTTCAGTAAGTACCGGTACTTACCTAAAATACCTATTCAGTAAAAAATGTAAAGTCGAAAATTATTTTTAAGTAGGTACCTACCTAGGTAAGTAGTAAGTAGGTAGGTAGGTACCTACTTAAAAATAATTTTCACCATTAAACTTTTTACTGAATAGGTATTTTAGGTAGGTACCGGTACTTACCGAAAACAATAACAAACAAAACTAACAATCAGGAATCGAATTACACTAATATTAACTTTACCTACCTAAATTATTTACATACCTACTTAAATTATTACCTACATAAATTATTTTTAAGTAGGTACCTACCTACTTACTACTTACCTATGTAGGTACCTACTTAAAAATAATTTTCGCCTTTAAACTTTTTAGTGAATAGGTATTTTTATACATACTTTTAATCGTAATACCTAATTAATAATTTGTATGTACGAGTCAACATAATCACATACCTACCTACCTAAACTTGGTTTTCAAATCACACTATCACACTTTCACAATATTTTCCTTCACCGTTTAGAGCTCGTGTTAAAGCGCATACCTACTTAGGTACCTACTTATACATTTTTCAAAACGAAAAATCCATTGATGCACGGCTGGGTTCCATCCAACCCACAACCTTCGGATTGAAAGTCGAGGCACTAGCGCATTCGGCCAACACTGCTTCTCTACCTCTGACTACCCGCTTAGACTTTTTCAACGGATCTAAAAATTCCTAAAAGATCTGATAGAATATGTCTACTGTGCCTTGGGAATACAGTCGTAATCATATTTAAAAATAAAAATGAAATCATTTATAATTTTTTTAAATCTACAAATCTGCATAAGTACCTACTTACTTAACAAAAAACGTGAATGACCTCGAAAGTTTGGATGTATGTTTGTTCCTCTATAACTCGACAACTACTGAACCGATTTGGCTGAAATTTAAAATGTAGATAGGTAATGAGCGGGAATAGGACATAGGCTACTTTTTATCCAGGTGCCACGCGAGCGATGCCGCGGGCGGAAATTAGTTTGAAAATAACTAGGGATTTTGTACTAGTGGAGCGAGCCGCGGGCGCCTGGTGACGTCACAGCCAGTCGCGGCCTTCTCGCGAGCGTTTTTTAGATTGGTGCACTAAAATCTCTGTAACTCGGTCATTTTTGATCCGATTAAAAAACCAAAAACACAGTATTTTTTGTTTTTTTTGTGTCTACAAATCTGCATACTCAACTAAAATCGTGATTCTTTCTCATTGTAACGTTCTGTAAGAAATTGTTAGATGTTTTGAGGGCTCCTACACTGATGTATAATGTTTACATAACATTTGAAAACATGAAATTGGCTCGCAGTTTGGATTTACGTTCCGAAGCGTTTACACGAAAATGGAAGAAGATTTTCTCATTGGATTAGCTTTTATTTTTTGTTTAAAAAAAAAGAAAAAGCGCTCTCAATAGATTCGCCAAACGCTAATGTTAACAAATGTTTTATTTTGTTACAATATGTTAACTAACAATTTTGTTCAGAAATGTTTACTAACTTTATCTAACATGAAAACATTTTCTAACATTTTATAACTTTGTGATCAAAATGTTTGCTAGAAAATCTGTACTAAGATTTTTTAACAGCAGTGTGGGAGCACCATTACACAGCCTATTGACTAGTAAAATAAGTAAGTTCGTATGAGCAAGTGGCCAACTTTGGTGATGGAGTTTTTAGGTCGCCTAAAGCCTTCGTCATGGCTTTACGACTTAAAAGCCGGGACCGACAATTTGACGTGAGTGTTACGTGAACTCCAAAGCATGGAGGCGCTTAGATGTTAATGTCACTTGTGGTCACCCATCCAATTGGCAATATGCATCAATTTTTTTTATGGTTTTAAACGATAGGTTATATCGTTAAATAACCGTAACAAAAATTCCAGCGCCGAAAAACTAAAATTTTATAACAAAAATAATTTTTAAAATTTATCAACATTTTCATGCACTTGAAACGGACGTGACGTCACAAGTCACCAAAATTACACGCGCTTGTAGGTAGAAAAAAAAACTTTCTGTCGAGTTTGAAGGAGTGTGACGTCACAGCATACGTGACAAATAGCGTTGCGTTTCAAGTCTTATGAAATTCCCACTATATTTTTGCACTTTTTAATTATTAATTTCTAAGCGAAAATGAAATAATATTAAAAAATAATTACACACACATAATTCTAAAGCCATAATGTTCATAGAAAAATACGTTTAACCTGCTTTTGAATCAGACGCATATTGCCAATTGTGACCGCTCAGAACACAAGCTAAGTCACGAGCGCTTCTTAACAGTTAAGGGTTTGAAATCGAAGTATTTTCGGAGAGGGACGTGAATGGCAAGCCTATTGGAATGCAATTGAAGTGGTTTCCTCATGATGTTTTCCTTCACCAATATGATCAAAGCCCATCATCATCAAAGGTTCAAATGTCGTAATTCAATGATTTTTGGAAAATTAATAGGTACGCTTTGATGTCAGCTCATCACCGTCAATACTTGACGAATCATTCAATAAAGATGCAAAGATGAATAGAGAAATTCAACACATACCCAAACCTCCATTCTCCTCCCGACTCCTCAATCTCTCTGCCTCGAGAGCTTCGTTTTGCCGCTGCATCCTCTTAAACAGGTCGAAAATACTCTTCGGCACCACTCTCTCTGCCACTGTTTCCACTACACTCTCAACCACGCTGCCTGCTAGTCCAAACAGCACTGATAAAGCGTCGGTCTTCGGCGCCGTGGTAGGCACCACGTCTTTGGAGTCGTAGTAATCTTCTGGAATGTTTTCTAGGTCTTCTGTGTCTAGTTCCGTGAATATTGGCACGTCTTCTTCTTTACTGTCGTCTATATTCAGTTTTGTTGTATTTTGCTTCTGTATTTTAATATCTTCTAGTTTACTGGTATTGTTTGGTAATTTAGCCGTATTTAGATCTATGTCATCCGTACTGTTTACTTTTTGAGTAGTATTCTTAATTGTAACGGTATTTTTATCGATAGTGAAAATATGTGAATTATCTTTATTTGTTACATTTTTTGGTTCTACAGTAATTGTTATGTTAAACTCTTCAGCTTTAGAAGTTTGTACTTCTAAATTGGATTCTGTAGTGCTGTTTTCTTGATCATTTTCAGTTGTAATTTCAAATTCTGTCACATAATTTGGTGTTGATGGCAGAGTTACAGTTTCTTCGATTGTTACTCGTATCTTTTCTGTTGTAGATAGAGGAATTACTGTTAAATCTTGCTCAGTCGTACTTTCGATTATACTTATCAATGGGTCTTGTGTTGTGCTTAGTAATTCTAAAGGTATAACTCTAAAATCTTCGGTTGTTGAATCATCAATACCTTTATTATTTCTTTTATCGTTTTCTGTGTCACTAATTGTTTTTTCTTCGAACTTATCACTAACTTTAGCAGTATCTTTCACTACAGTGTACTTAAGTTTATTCTTATCGAAATCGTTGGCATGCCACGGTACCATGCCATACTTTTTGTTGACCTTCAAGGTGTACTCTTCATCAAAGTCGATAATATTATTGTTGACTTCATTGTCGTCGCTGGTAACAATGGTGGTGGTGTCGATGGATTTGGACAGAGAGAGAGGGAAGCTTAACATTAGTATGGCACTGAAGAAAGAGAACATTTTCTTCCTCACGCGATGGTACATTGTAGGTTATCCATCTGAAACAAGAATAAAGATCAACTAAATTAATTTTGAAAACATAACATTTAGCTAATTAACATTCACAATTTTTAAATTTTAAAAAGAAGGATAACTGCGTGAAGAGTAAAAATCCTACTAATATTATAAAGGCGAAAGTCCGTGTGTGTGTGTGAATGTTTGTTACCACGTATCTCATAACTACTGAACCGATTTGTCTAAAATTTGAAACATAGATAGATAATGCCCGGGAATAGGACATAGACTACTTTTTATCCCGAAAAAATGCACGGTTCCTGTGGGATAAACAAAATAGTTGTCCACGCGGGCGAAGCCGCGGGCGTCAGCTAGTTTGAAATAAAAATAAGTTTCTTATTGGATTTTCACAATTTCACAACTATCTCAATGTGTTACACTCATTAATTTTGTACTATCTCTATACAGCGGCCATTCTATACGTAGTATTATTATCTATTCTATGCTGGCGCCTTACAAAGCCACAAGTCTCGGTCTCTTGTCTCGGTCTTTGGTCTCGGTCTCCAGTCTCGGTCTGTTGTGCGAACCGCCAGCTTTACATTGTTTCCTAGGAACTGTTGTAACTGATTACTTAACCGCGGTAGGATGCGTAATGCCTTCCGTCCAATTATGCATGTCAGATGCGTCGGCTAAGTGCCACTTAGATTGTTTGCTCGATTTTGTGCAGGAAAGCCTTCCTTCGCAAATTAATGATTACCTACGAAGGATGGGTTTTATTTTATATAGGTACCTATTAACTTAGCCACAAAGTTGAGAAACATCAGCAGTGCGAGTCAGGCTTCCGAAGATGCATCCGATTCGATGATTTTCTTGGGATGTTGACGTTTTATCAGCGAAGCAACTTTCAGAATTCGGAATACATTCCGAGAAGGGCTAAATCAAAGAGAAGAAGCACTGCACGGTCCCGTTACGATTCTTACATTGACCGCCCTAATAAATCATAACGGTAAGAGCCCTTCAGACAAAAAAATACAAAACTGTGGAGGGTTAAGTAGTTACTCTGACAGAATATAAGCCACATATTTCGCAATATCTTTTTGAATACGAGGACTACGGGGAGTTATTACGCGAACAATAGAGTTACATAAGATACCGCGACGCTCATCCGCATTTCTAGATAAAATTATAAAACCTTGTCACAATACTGTCTCCATAGCTATTAAATCAATTTGAGTAAGTGGTGGTTTAGTAAGGAGTCAACGACGAGCTGTGAGGGATCTATCAGGGACCTCAGACTATCAGACAGAGTGTGGTCACGTGGTCAAGCGTTCTGCGTTCGCTTTCTGCCTTCGAGCAAATTAAAAAAAAATGCGAAAAATGGTAAAAGACACCTAAGGCGCAGGCCAGATAGAAGAGACGGGGCGTAGACATTTGTCTCTTCCGCGTCCATTTCATACAAAATGTGACGGCGCCCCGTCAAGTGACGCCGCAAAACATACAGAAGACTGTATGTTTTGCGGCGCGACGCTTCTATACATTTTTTATGAAAGGGACGCGGAAGAGACATATTGTCTGCGACGCGTCCTTGTCTTACGTCTTTTCTGTATGTCCCGCGCCTACCATTGATTTTTAAATACCTATTCAACGATACATTAAGGAATTAACCCCAAATATTTGTGGCCTTTATGCATTTTCACTAGGACCGCGTTATTATGGGATGGAGGATTGACTACTTTGACTGTTCTATACATAGTAGCGACTTATTTTGTATTATGCAAGACCTTATATGCATTTAAGTAAGTTTAATGCGTTTATATAAACTTGAATAAATTAACAATCGTTCTGCAATCCACCAATCGATTGCTATCTTTTTTGTAACCTTATTTTCAGTACTCTCTAAATAGTTTAGGAAGTGTAGCTGACCTGTTTAACTGGCCATGAAATTAAGTGAGCAGGTACACAATAACATGTTCTAGGTTACATAAATACCTGAACGAAGCAAGTGCAAGGTCTATTGCGTTGTGTTATCGAATCTAGATTATTGGTCCATTAATCATTCTTTCGAACCGGATCGACTGGTAAGTACAGTCAGCGTCATCAATCGGTATCCCCCTATTGATTTTAACAAGGACCCTTTTCATTTCAACTTTGGATTTCAGTCGGATTTGCTAGTATACTTATGGATATCTAATTTCGCTCGAGTTCCTATACTAGCAAATCCGACTGAAATCCAAAGTTGAAATGAAAAGGATCCTTGTTAAAATCAATAGGGGGATACCGATTGATGACGCTGACTGTACCTACTATTTATTTTGTTTAGTTATGAGTCAGGCCGTGATGGCCGAGTGGGTTAGTGCCTTGACTTTCGATCCGAAGATCGTGAGTTCGAACCCAGCCGTCAACATCATGAGGAAAGTTATCTTTCTAATAGCAGCGGCATCGCCGCTTGCAGCCTGTCACGTATGGAATACTGCAAAATTTTGGCATTAGACTACGACAATCTTTTTTTGCTCACGATGATTTCCTTCGCCGGGTAGAGCTCGTATTGATGCTCATATAAATATTCCGAAACGAAAAATCCATGCACGGCCAGGATTACCAATCGAGGTAATATCCCACTTGAGCAACACCGCTCTAGGTACTGTTCAATACGATATCGGAGACTATCGTTTTACAATAAAGCTGATTATGCAAGTATTGAGACATTTCACTTATATTTAAAGCTCCCTCCGAAGGTTCCTTAGGCCCAGATGTTGCGCCATTACCTTGACATTTATCTGGTCCATTTGTTGGTATGATGCGGTTTCGAGACTTCACACACTGACCAGCGATAGCTTGGCGACTGGGTATACGCTACTTTTAGCATCGACGTTCGGCGATTTAGTCGCTTTTCAAGCAAAATGCAGCGAAAATTCCACACTGCACACTTAAAAACGCCAAACGCGGCGATCGACGATCGCTGTTGCTAAAACGCGCGATTCTGATACCGCGTCCGAACACAGTAAGTCCATGCAGCATCGAAAACGTGCAATTTTGATACTCCGATCGAACGCAGAGTCGCCAAAACGCGATCCAGCATCGATGCAGTCGCAAAATCGCCGATCGCCGATGCTAAAAGCAGCATGCTGGAGCCCTAGACGCGACGACAGACTATGATTAACGATCGTCCTATTTGTTAAGAGCTTTTTCTTTTTTTTTATTTAAGATAGGTTAGCTCTTGACTTCGCTCCTTGCCTGGGCATGGATGAAATCGACGATGGAGCGAGCTTCCCTAGAAAATGCCTATTAACTCTCCTTTTAAAGGTGTTCGGGTTATATGTAGATGGAAACACAGACGAAGGCAATTTGTTCCATTCGACAACAGCACGCATTATAAAAGACGATTCGAAGCGCTTCGTTCTAAAATTTGGGATCTCAACCAAATGGGAATGATAGTTTTCAGTGCGTCTGTAGTTTCTATAGAAAAACTGTGAAGGCGGGATTAGGTCATGGAGTTCCTGGGAACACTCTCCAAAGTACAGAAAGCTCAGCATGCTTGACGTTTTTATCGAAGAGTCGCAATGACAGCTAGGGGAGTCTCGCAGCGACTAGACGCAGCACGCGCGCACACAAACGACGGCTCTTGCATGCGACAGGTAGGTCGTTCACGATGACCGACGCAGCGACATCGCGACTAGACGCAAACTGTGCATCATGTCGCAGTGATCAGACGCCCAGTTTGCGAGGTCACTTAGATCCATGGTTTTGCAACGCGACCCTGAATCTCTCCTCTTGTTTGTATAGATTGCAGTAAGTAAATAAGCGCAAACGTTGAAGATTTTCTCTGCAAGATCCAGTAAAATATGTTGTAATATGCACACATTAAAGATTTAAAATGATTTTTTTTTATTAAAGTTATGATATATGATATAGATTTGCAGTCCAGAAGGTAGAGTTTTTTTCTCGCCCAACACAAATAACCACTTGGTTGTGTCTTTGATAGCGACCAAAATCGGTCTCAAACTGTCATGTATGACAGTTCAGTGACCACGCAAATAGATCTATCACTTTCATCTCAACGGGACTGAACACGACAAAAGATACCTACGCGATCGTTTTGACAGTATGAGACCAATTTGAGGCTTGAGACAAGTTAGAAAATCAGCCTGCTAGTAGATATTATAGGTAATCTAGGTGTACCAAGTGACAAGAAATTAAGGCAGCATTTGCTACAAAAAAATTCTAGTCAACCTTTTTTTTAGTCCAATGAAAATCATTCTGTCTGTATTGTTATCTCTAGCATTGACATACAACGTTGCTCAACAGTTTATTTATAACATTGTTGGATATAATAGAAATCATGTTGCCCAACAGAGCGTGCCGGTCGCACATTAGAATAAACTTTGTCTAGTTTTAACTAACTTACCAAAAAAAACCAATAGTAGGTATTCGTTTTTGTACTTTGTTCAAAAAATCAACCAAAGATCACATCTCCGTTTTCAGCCAGCCTCACACGTATTGACCATGTCTTTCTTGTGGATATTGCCGGTTAAGCAGAGAAGATGGTTTAGGACCGAAACTTTAGGTGCTGGGCAAGCCTACTCCATCTAAGTGCCAGACACTACAGTGTCACGATAAGTGTATGCAAAGATTGCCTCCTGACACTGTATAAACATCTTAATAAAAGATGTAAAGGCCTTATAAGTTTTTAAGCTGTAATTTCAAAATCTAGTTTATGATATGCACTAGACCACAACAAATACAAAATGAGAGTAGCCAAATAGCTTCTAGCGTGATCTAAATCTATTTCTAACCACAATCGTATCAATATCTCTGTAAGTGAATAAGTAAAGTACCTGTTACCCACACAGTTAAATTACAATCCGTAAATAAACATGTAAAGTATCTTAGTTACACACACAGATGAAATACAATGGATATGTCGACATTACGTTCACTTTCCGCTCCTTGGGGTATCGGATATCAAACAGATATTATAGTGCCACAAGCCAATCTGATAAGAAGGCATTAAAGGCAAAATTGGTCTATAGATCAGTCAATATGAATATCAATGGACCACAGACTGAATAGCAGTCTTGGCCGCCCTAGACCATTTAAACGTGGCGGTTCGCGCCTGAGATCGAGACCGGAGACCGAGACCAGACCCCTGATTGTCTATCTTTGATAGCGACCAAAATCGGTCTCAAACTGATTATGATAGTCCAGTCACCACGTAAGTAGCTCTGTCACTCTCAACTCAACGAGACTGAACGCGACAAAAGATTCCTACGCGAGCGTTTTGACAGTTTGAGACCAATTTGAGGTTTGAGACAAGTTAGACAATCAGCCTACTGAGACAGGTTTTGTAGGGGAACGTGAAAGTGGCACAAGACAGAGAACCATCAGTTTATATGACAACCTAAGATGAAAGCAGGCAGGAACAATACTGATATCTTTATCTTTGATGACAATGGTCTCCTGTCTCTGTCTCTGGTCTTGGTCGTGCGAACCAGCAACTTAACCGATGGGTCAACTATTCTAATAGCACGACATTGAAACGTTGAACATAGAAGAACGTTGAGCGACTTTGAATGGTGGTCTAGTCGTACCGTAGATGGATTTTGACTGGTTAAAACCTTTCGTTTTCAAACATACTTTCTTGGTGGAGTTCTTAGGTTAGATTATCAGGGTTGGCATATACGAGGAGGTGGCTGTGGTAGAGATAATGATAATGCCTACAGATTGATTTCGTAATGTTTTTCTTTACTTCGGAGTCTTCGGACCAAACATTGCGCATAAAAATACTTATTTCACAACAAAAATATAAATAGCCTCTTAATTTCAAGTTCAAACTATCACGTTTTTTTTTTGTGAAATCCTAATATTAATATCTTCATAACCTTGAAAATTATTCCTAATACAATACATAGATTTCTCATCGAACTTTCGCAAAGGTCAATTTTGTAATTTAGCTTTGACCGAACTAACTTCTGGAAAATTGTAGGTATCTATGTGTGTCAACAAGGCCAAATATACATTAAATGCAATACCTACATTCCTGTGTCAATGAACTTATGTGAACCATTGCTTGCATTCTGACTGATTACAAGCCCATGTCATGTCATGTCAAGTCACCCATGAGCTTAAAAAGCGCTCATGGCTTAGCTTGCTGATCTTAACGTAACCAACGTTGTGTGCGATCACAATTCTGATGGGTGACTGCAAGTGGTATTACGAGCTCAGCGCTTCCATGCTTCGAAGGGCACGTTAAATTGTCGGTCCGGGCTTTTAAGTCGTAAAGCCATGATCATGATGGCGTTTAAGCGGCTCAACTCCGTCACTAGAGTTGGCCACTTACTCATACAAACTTATTTTTTACAAGCTCATCGCGGCTATTTGAAAGCTAACCGACTGAAATTGCTAATTGTTCTCCCATTATATTGGCGTGCGAGCTTCTACCTTGGCCATGACTTCTCAATGTTACTTCTAATTGTTCACTTCTAAATAAACTTACTACATCATTCATCACCTTTTTAAAAGCTCAAACGGAAGTAGGAGCTCGTTTGACCGGAAGCAGTGATATAACTTAGAGATGCCGTCACCATACGAAGAACTTGCACAAGACTATTAATTTGTTACTATCTTGATCTTGTAAAACCTGTTACCTAGTATTTTTAGAGCTCTTATGGTGTGGCTTATGGCTATAGCAGACATGTTGCTTTTAGCATCGGCGATCGACGATTTTGCGACTGCATCGATGCTGCATCGCGTGTTGGCGAGTCTGCGTTCGATCGCAGTTTCAAAATCGCGCGTTTTCGATGCCGCATCGACTTCCTGCGTTCGGACGCGGTATAGGAATCGCTCGTTTTAGCAACTGCTGCGATCGCCGCGTTTCGCGTTTTGTGTGCGTTGTGGAATGTTGGTTGCTGCATTTTGCTTCTGACAAAATCGCCAATCGCCGATACTAAAAGTAGAGCTTAGTAGTACGGTAAGATAAACTTGTTTCTTTGAGAAATTTAACTTTTTAGGCTAATTGTAGTTACTAGGTACATAGGTTACTTACTTTTTATAAATCTAGAAATACCTACTATTATTTTTTTTTTTTAAATAAACTTATACTTTCATATGAACAAAACTACCTACAGTATAAAAGGTAGGCTACCCTTGAGCCAAATTTTTGCCCTACCCTGTAAACGCTATTATATAGGTGTAAAACTAGGTTTGTTTGTATGTCAACTGCAAGAAACTTGGTATTATATAACACCTCCTTAGGTCTCCATGGAGTAACTTATTCACACTTGCAATTTATGCTATAATTAAATGTGTTACGTAAAAGGTAATACTGGCTTTTGCGCTCAACATCGGTCATATTTGTTTTATCTATATGCTTGTTATTAAATTTTGTTTTTCTAATGTTGTAAGGTAAAGTCATAAAAACTTCAGAATATTAAGAAACCTGATATTTATAAAAAGCTGTCATAAATAATATTTAAGTAGGTACCTATAAAATTTTATAATGATCATGCACGCCTGTATTCCAAAGGTGCAGTAGACATATTCTTTCAGATCTTTAGGCATTTTAAGATGCTTTGAACATGTCTAAGGGGTATTCAGAGGTACGTCCAAACACATTTTGCAGAAGTTAATATTCCTTGCGTGACAAGTCGGTTGCAAGTCCATCGACGCTATTAGAAGGCTAAACAATAATACCTAATATAAGTATAATTAAATTAAATCAACTAGGGTAACTATTTCATAATAGGTCACATAAATAAAATATCTACCTGAAACAGCATCAGTTGACGGTCTTTCACAATATCACTTACGAAAAGTCTTGAAAACTTTAGTCAACTTTAAATCACTGTAGTTCAGACACTTTTACTTTTATCACTTTATCTAAACTTGAACTTTGTAAGATTAATTAAAATAATCATAAAAACACATTACCTAATCACGATTTATCTTTCGTAAATCACACTAATCACACTAATATTATAAATGCGAAAGTTTGGATGTTTGGATGGATGTTTGGACGGATGTTTGGATGGATGTTTGGATGTATGTTTGTTCCTCTATAACTCGACAACCACTGAACCGATTTGGCTGAAATTTGAAACATAGATAGATAATGACCGGGAATAGGACATAGGCTACTTTTTATCCCGAAAAATGCACAGTTCCCGTGGGATAAACAAAATAGTAGTCCACGCGGGCGAAGCCGCGGGCGTCAGCTAGTATCTAATAAAAAAACTCTATGAAATAGAACGAAAGTTTTCCCGCGTAAATAAACCAAGATGGCGCGCGCGCGGCTCGCCCGCTTCTGTAAAATGCACAGATTGAAAGGTAGCGGGGCGAACCGGTGTTACAAATCGTACATAATTTTAATAATTATGTTTATTGCTATCCAAGGCCATAGCGGTATTGTATAAAGTGTTTTGTTTTTAGAAATTATCCGGAAGAGTTGATCGATTTGATTTCCCTGCCTTGTTGGCGAGTTGGTTAGTGACTTGCTCCTAAAGTCATGGGTTCATCCTCAATTGAATTCGTTTCGATATTTTATTTTTGTTTGTCTGACTGTCTGTCGTTCCGGATAGAATCTTGCAACTCACATTTCAAGCACTTCCCTATTAGCTATTTGGCTGAAACTTTCATAGGGCCTCCAGACTCTCGAGAGAAGGCTCGGCGAGAAGTCTCGCCCGAGACTTCGCGAAGAACAAACAAGCTATCCACACTCTCAATTTTTCTCAGTCGTGATCTGTTGCTTATCCGGTATGGACGTCGATTTTGAAACTGCGGCTGGTTTGGCTCTGTGTGCCATTGCATACTGTAACTTTGTGAATGTTGTAACTAAAAATAATGTTAAAAAAAATAAAATACTTAATGTAAAAAACTTTTATCTTAGTAGTTTCGATATTTAGCATCCCATAAAATAGGCTCAGATTGAAAAAAATCGATAAATTTCAACTCTATTTATTATTCCACATTTTTACGAAAGAAAATTCTCGAAAAAAACAAACAATATGGATGTCTGCCCACCGCCGCTCATTAATCTCCAATGAGACAAAACGTGAGTGTAGGACCCTTCTCTTTTCTCGCCCGAGAAATCCTTTGGCTCGGCCAAAAATACCGACACCGATCGGAGAACAGGCGAGCCAGAGAACGAGAAGGCGAGAAGCTCTTCACACTCACGCTTCTCGGGTGTTCTCGGGGGTTCTCTACGAGAGTCTGGAGGCCCTTTCAGGGTAGCTCACAACTCGATGACAATGTACCTATTCTAAAACCTTTTACTCTCTACCTTTTTTGAAAAAAACTTGATTTTTATTTTTAATCTACACAAAAAAGTTTATCAGTCATGTAGTTCCCATAACATAAACTCTGCTTACTTTGGGGCTACATGCTTTGAAGAAATATTTATCTTGATGGCTACATGATGCTGTGTGAAAGGTCCAGCATACCTATACCTACCCATATTATAAATGTGAAAGTGTGTTTGTTTGTTTGTTTGTTTGTCCTACTTTCACGTCAAAACAGAGCAACGGATTGACGTGATTTTTGTGCGGTGATAGTTGGAGGGCTTGAGAGTGACTGAGGTTACTTTTTATCCCGAAAAAATGCATATTTCCCGTGGGAAAAAAAAGTAGTAGTCCACGCGGGCGAAGTCCGCTAGTTATTTATATATTTATTCTCCTTGCTAAATTGACAGTTAATATGAATAGTGGGGTCTTTACCCTCTGCTTAGTGTCCATTTTTAGAAACCCTAATAGAAATCTAGAACAGTGTACCTACCTTACTCCTGGCTTCAGGCAGTGTCGCAACGGCCACGCTCCGCCGCCGCCGACCTTAGCGGCGCTAATCGTGGCTGATCTGACCACCGTAGCATCCGCTAATTTTATTAACATTGCCTAATAAATCTAATTGTTGATCACCGGTATCACAGTAGGATCCTGGATTGCTAACAAAGTGATAACTTGCTGCCAACTTCTGTAAATAGTTTGCTTGTATCAAAAATATGTACTTAATGTGTGGGAGGATTTTTTCGTTTCAAAAAACATCGTGCTCTAAAGGTGCAAACGCACGCTGGCCCAGGCTCGCCGAGTGAACGCGTTGCTTCTCAGGCTCTCGCCTTGCATCGATTCGCCTTCTTGCTCGTACTCGCGTAGCTCGCCTAGGTTGACCCAGCGTGTGTTGAGCCATAAACTTTGAAGAAAAACATCGTAAAGAAACTGCCTTAGTCTGTGTTTCCGTCTTCTTATAACCCGAACACCTTCAAAAAGAGAGATAGGCATTTTCTAGGGAAGCTCGCTCCATCGTCGCCTTTAGGTATCCTTGCCTAGGGAAGGAGCGAAGTCAAGAGCTAAAAAACCCACGGCAGTCAGTTAAGTGTAGGCAAATATTGCCTCCTAACACTGTATTACTAGATGATTGTGAAAAGTGTAACTTTTACAATACCTACAACTAAGATTCTAGTAGTAGATACTTATACTTATGCCTGAGTTTTTTTTTAACCCTAAACCGCCGAGCGAGCCGAGCTTGTATACCTAAGGCAAGTTATGAGAGTGAATGAGGTAAAAATGATGCTTCTGTAAGTATCTAAGTATAAGTAATGGAAAAATTAATGATTTTTTGACCTGCAGGGCCAAAAACGCCGCTACAGCAGTAGGACAATAAGAGTGTGTCTATAAAAGAGACGGCATATAGTGCAATTCCTATTCCGATTCGGCTATAACGGCATTTTTGACCCCGCTAGCCCTTCTAAAACTTCATAACTGCTACAAACTTCATCTCAATCTTAATTTTAGGGCAACCATTGCGAAGATAATTACGAAATGATTACGCACTGATTGCGATGCTCAATTAAATTTAGTGGTCTCAAGCTTTATACTCTGTGGGCATAATGTCTTGGTACTTGCGCAACAATTCCTTAAAACCCTGGTTGCTAAGATGCGTTGTTAAACCAAAATATTGGTTTTTGTTTTAGAGTGAGAGCGTAGTTGTCCTAATCGAATCAATCAAAGTCAGTCTATTCACACATGGTGTATCACTTTGAATCGTCTTATGAGCTAGGTGATTCTACTCCTGTTCCTTCGCGACTACCAAAGCCAGCGTTTGGTCTAACTTTCTTTCGGTGACACACTTTTTTACCGACTTCAAACAAAAAGGGGGAGGTGTCATTTTCATTCGACTGTATGTTTTTTTTTAAATCCTTTTTAATTACTTATAAATATTGTATTAATTACTAGCAGGGCCCTCGCGGCGTTGCCCCCGTAGTGATGGTTTATGGTGATGATGATGAAAAGTAGCCTATAACCTTCCTCAAGAGTTTAGCTATCAAATACAGAAATAATTTTTCAAATCCGACTGGTAGTTCCTGAGATTAGCGCGTTCAAACAAAAAACTCTTCCGCTTTGTATAATTAGTATAGAAGTATAGATATAGATTACAAATACATTTTAATTATTGCAATCGGTCATAAATTCAAAGTTTGTGAGGTTAAATTCTGCCGTGAGTCTATGAGTTTCTTGTTTCTAATCTATACCAATATATAAAGCGGAAGAGTTTGTTTGTTTGTTTAGTTAAATTCGCTAATCTCAGGAACTACTAGAATTGAAAAACTCTTTCTCTTTTTCATTTGATAGCTAAACTCTCGAGGAATATTATAGGCTACTTTTCATCATCATCACCACCATGTAAGTACCATTACCTACGGCACCGGGGCAACGCCGCGGCGTTGCTAGTTAAACTGTTGATATTAAGAACGAGAAGGAAAGAAAGGCTCATAACTTATCTTATCTTATTTAACACACGGGAATTACTCACGTGAAAATATCGTCGATTTAGATACCGACAATGTTTTGATCCATCCGGAGAATCTTCATCTGGGTAAGGAGGGAGTTGCGGCAAGTTCCTCCTCGCGGTCGCGTCTCACACAATATTTCCTCGTGAGTAATTCCCGTGTGTTAAATAATATATGATGTTCATGGATGTTCAGATTCATGGCCGTCACAAATAACGGAGCATGTTTTAAGGGATCCGATCTTTAGACCTTGCGCTCGTAACAGCTTCACGTTCACCATGACTGTAAGGACAATACAGATCCTTGTCTTGGTCTAAATACTTATTACTTCATTTTGAAGAATTTAATATACATGTTATATTAAATATCTGGGCGACCGAGCTATGCTCGAGTGCAAATAGGGAAAGAAAACTAAAAAAAAAAAAAAAAACTTTCACTGGCTAAGATTCGAACTTGAAGCTTTCGACTGAAAGGACACCCAATCCACTTGGCCACTTTGGTCTTAACAAATTTTGTGACATTACGAACCACATTGCACTGGTAAATCTTTTTGCATGAAAATGCCGAGAAAACGAATTTTCCCAGATATGAGACCTAGCTAGATCGATATTTCGCCCCCTTAAACCTCCGTACCGCAAATTTCATCGAAATCGTTAGAGCCGTTTTCGAGAACGTGAGTACAGACAAACAAACAAATATTGCTCGTTTAATAGTAAGTATAGGATTTATTCGAGAGCGGAGATTATGGAC
Source organism: Camptogramma bilineatum (assembly GCA_958496255.1). Classification (NCBI taxonomy): domain Eukaryota; kingdom Metazoa; phylum Arthropoda; class Insecta; order Lepidoptera; family Geometridae; genus Camptogramma; species Camptogramma bilineatum. The sequence continues at coordinate 417,456 of OY292474.1, forward strand.
TGTATGGCTGATTATGGCTGAAAAAAAACTGTGATAACGGAGAACGAAGAGGTAATCCTTGTTTTTCTTTTGACAACTTCGACGAGACCCACTTTGTTCGACTGGCTTGACTGTAGCTTGACTGATCGACTTTGGCAATGTTTAAAACAATTGAAAAAAGATTATAATTTGGTTTATAATTTAATGACGACAAATTACTTTATGTACAGCTTCAATTAATTGCTATTTAATATGGCGTTAAGCTAATTTGACATCTAATTAAGTACAAATCAAATCAATATTAATTAAAAAATTAATAACTTAAAATGAAGTTTTGGAAGATTTTATTGTAGGTAATTAAAACTTAACATAAAATTAAAGTTAGCAATATACTACGAAGTGTATGACAACATCAAATCTCAAAAAAAAAAAAAACTAAATAGTTGACGTAAAAACGACGACGTTCTGAAAAACAAAAAGCTATGCATGTAAATAACACAGAATATGAATAGTCTAAAGGTGTCTAAAGGTGTCTAAAGATGTTATCCGAAATAAAATGTTTATTTTTTTTAATTTACGGTTTGCGCCCGAGACCAAGATAGGAGACCGAGACCAGAAACCGAGACAGGAGACCGTTGTCATGTAAACTGACGGTTCTCTGTCTCGTGTCACTTTCGCGCGCCCCTACAAAGCCTGTCTCTGGTTTCGGTCTCCTGTCTAGGTCTCCAGCGTGAACCACCACCTTAAGGTACAGTTATCTAAGTAGATGAATATTTTACTATTAAATAACTCAAATTACTTTGATCATTATTTAATACAAAATGAAAAAATCCGTCTAGATTCCTTTAATCTACTTTGATTACTAACTGTACCAATAGAACTACTATAGTTTAACCTACAACAGCTGTTTAAAGTTATTTGACAAAATATGAAGGAAAATCGCCAGAGAACTTTTCATCATCTTTTAAATCAGAATCATCTAATTCAGATTTTTCTGTTCCGTAGTCCAGAGAGTTTAAGAACTCTATCTGCTTTCTGTGCATCACTTCATCTGAAGCTTCTTTAATTTTTTTCTTTTCATCTTCAACTTCTACTGTTATACTACTAATGTTGTCTACACTTTTGACTACAGGTTTAGTTGTAGTCGCTGGTTCTGTAGTATTTGAAGACAAAGTGATATTTGAAATATTTTCTTCTCTGTACTCTTTTATTTCTTTATCAAAACTTTCTTCAAACCAATCTAATTTTGATTTGCTGAGACGAACAGGATCTTCATCTAACTTATAGTCGTGTATATGCGTAGCTTGTTCATTTTGAGGTTGTATTGTAGTGAGTTCTAGTACATTTGTGGCGTTTATTACTACAGGTAGGATTGGTTCATCTTCTAAATCACTATAGAATACTTCATATCTTTTTGTATAATCTACTGCGCTTTCGAATCTGTCAATGCCAGTATTTTCTCCAGTTTTAAATTTTGCCTCATCACTTATATTTTTGGTATATTCAGTTGTTATAAATAAGTCGGATGAATTATCGTAGTCATCAAATCTTTTGTAATAAACACCTTGAGTTGTTTCTTCATCGTAGTTTACAGATTCATCTACCACTAAAGATTTTTCGTTCCTTGAGATGCTATTATCTTCTTTAGATATTACATTGGAGTTTGAGTTGCTGTATTCATTAAAATATCTTAAATTAGATGTTGTTCGTGTAGCTCTTTGTGTTGTTGGGAGTTCATCAAGAACTTTCTTTTTAATCGGCTTAATGTGCGGTGCATTTTGGATCGCTTCTATAAGCAGGTCTATTCCATCGTTCACTGAAGCAACATGCTGTTTGATTAATTATGTTATGATACAACAAATATTTTTTTATTAATTAAGCACTATCCCACTGCTGGGCAAAAGTCTCCCCCAATTCTTTAAATACATAAAACCTGAAAATTACGTTTTAATTACAATACCTGGTGCTGTATCCAAGGGGTGATTTTGCTTCAACAAATATTCCATTAGCATTAATAAATACTCAATAGCATCGTCATCTCTCTTCGTTTGTCGCTTTTTCCTGCTAGAGCTCAGCGCCCGAGCCAATTCTTTTAACTTCCTGAGATTTTGGATAATGTTCTTTGAGTATCTATCAATTACCTGTGTGTTATTCAAATCTCTGTCACTCACCTTGGGTTTAGGTTTTTCAGTTGTCGTATTTTTCTCAATTTCTGTTAGTAATTTGTACATATTTTTCATGAATGTATTTTGAATAATATTATACTTGACGAGCAAATCTTTGATTTGGTTCAATGCATTTAGCTTCTTCTTCTTGCTAAAATATCGCAAATTTCGTTGACAGGAATACTTTTTATTGTTTTTATAAAGAACATTTAAGATCTCATTGAGTGTGGTCGCAAATTTGCCAACAGATTCTACAAACTGCTGTATGTTTTCTTTTACATAGTTAATTTGCGAAGCTTGAGTTTGCGTCAAGTTACTGTTTTCTTCATAATTTCCTCTTAAAATTGCATCCAATTTTTGTATTTCATCTTTAGGAGGTTTCGTCGTAGTACTGTTATCTTTGATAACAGGCAATACAATAAGATATAACAAACCCTTTATGATTTTTATTGTTTTAAATATTTTTTCTGTTTCTGCATTCAGATCATGAATTTTGTTTCTGAGTGCTATTCTGTTGTGCTTATTTAAATAGCAAGCTCCAATGTTTTCACATAGTATTTGTAGTGTCATAGCTTCATTGGTTTTATGGCCCATGAAGTGTTTGCCTTTCTTTCTATAGAATATATTTTCAAATATATTTCTCAAGTATTTGAATAAACTGAATTTAGTCCTGAGTTTTGATGTTGATGTCGTGTTGTTATTTATTTCCTTAACTAGATTCCGCAGTAGCACTGGTAGTTTGCTTATATTATGACTAGAATCTGTGGGTGTCCACGTAGTGATATAAGAATCGGTGGTTAATTCATCAGTATTAAAGTTATTCATGACAATCTTTTTCAAATTATGTTTATTTGTAACACCAAACCTCCTTGTTATATTCTCTCGATTCTTTTTATTCCTTAAACGTTTAATTAAAGGATTATCAATGGTGTACGCATTAAACTCTCTGTTGTCTTTATTGAACTTTGAAATTTGATTGATTTGGATGGTGCTGTCTCTAAATATTTTCATCCTCTCCCACTTTTTGTGTTTTAAATCATTGAACTCGGGCTTTTTTGAGAATAAAATTAATTCTTTAGTTTTTTTCGTAGATCTCTCTGTTATGTATTTCATTTTATCTGTTTTGTATGTTATTAAAGGATTCAGTGTCGTATTATTTTCATTAGATGCAATAATTGTTGTACGTAATTCCGTGATGACAGAATTGGTACTGGCAGTACTAGAATTTCTGTCTATAGAGTACTCGTAATACTGAGTACCAGCTGTTATACTTATGAGTTCATTGGTACTTGCGATTTTGTCAGTTAATAAAGTAGATGTTGCACTGTTCATAACATTATCTGAAAAATGATTCTTATTAATCTAAAAGTTTAAGGTTTTACTGTACCTATTATAGTTAAGACTATATACGAAAATACGAATATAGTTACGACATGCTTGGGTACAGACCGCAAAAAAATCGGAACATAATCATCCAGTTGAAACAATCAAAGGTAAGGATCGAATTAATCGATACTTAATTCATAATTGATCGAAAACCAAATAATTAATTGGACTTCTGTAACATATTCGTTAAATAATTCGCACGTACCTACATAATGCAGAAACAAATATTCAACTACAATGTATTAGGAACTGTTTCTTGATTAAATAATTAAATAACACTCACCCCTTAAATCTATATTCGAATCTGTACTATTCAACTTTTTCGCATTCGAATGAAATGTATTTGAATCGTTCGTACTCGAAACATTAATAATGAAATCGCTTGGGTTTGAAGAAATTTTCCTTAAATAATTATTCAAATCATTTGTATTTGAACCATTGATCTTCAACTCATTCTGATCCGTATAAGTTTTATTGAGATCATTTGAATTTGTGTTCGAGTCATCGAATTCTGTCATTTTGGTGATTCTTTTTACTGATAAATCGAATGAATCTGAAATAATAAAATCATTATAAATGTAAGATACACAGATAGCAAGAATATAATTAATTACTATTGCATTTAAGTATAGTACCATTTATTAGGTTAGCGTCATTCAAGTCTAAGACACTTAAATCCAGGTCTATTGCCTCACGTTTTCTCCTTACAGAGTTTATATCGTGCTGAGGCATTTTTCGATGTTTCAATTTATTTTTCCTTAACATGTAATCATTTAATTTCCATGCTTTCTTATGTATCTTATTGTTTTTCATACAGTTATTCTTCTCGTCAATGCTTCTTTCCACTCTTGATCGGTTTTGAAGTTTCTCCATTTGCTTGCCTAACATCCTTTGTACTGTACCCATCATCTTACTCACGATCTTACGGCCAAGCACAGATTCTGGAGAGCCTTTAGATTCTATGTGTTTTTTTATATCTTCTTCGTCAAAGATGTCATCTGCAGGTTTGCTTGTAGACGTTACTCGTTTCCTTAAGATTTTCTTTTTAGATTCTGTGGTTTTTGGTAGTTCGGTTGTTGTTACGGCCGTTTTATTTTGTTTCTTTTTGACCATGTATCTTTTTGTATGTGGTTTCCTGGTTGTAGATTTTGGTTTATGTTTAGGTCTAACGGTGGATTGAGTTTTCTTCTGATTCGGTCGTGGTTTATTCGGTTTTTTATTATTATTGGTCAGTCTCTTATTGTTATTAGGTTTTCTTTCTTTGTTGTTCGGTTTTTTAACATTATTAGGTCTATTGTTATTATTACTAGGCTTTTTATTGTTTTTAGCGATCTTTTTAACATTGTTATTTTGTCTTCCATTATTCAGGCTTCTACTTTGAGCTTTTAGGGGTTTGGGGATAGACTTCTTTACAACTTTCTTTGGTTTGAGTGTCACATGGTTTTTCGGAGTCACGCTTTTCTTGTGGTATACTCTTCTGGTCGGCATACTCTTTGGTAGTGGAACCTTTTTTTTCTTCTTTTTTTCCTCTGTAATGGAACATGGATTACTGCCTCGTTAGTTTATCTATTGGGGCCAAATGTAAAAAGGTACTGACCATCATTGCAAAAGCTGAGGATATGGCAATCCCAACGTCCATTGGCGTCGCAGTCACATACAGTACAACCTACGCACCAGTCAGCTGAAAAAGAAGTAATGTTAAAATAAATAAAAGCTAAAGTCCCATTGCAAAAATTTACAGTTTCATCCATTAGATGCATTTCAGTTGCAAGTCGTTACGTGACGAAGCTGTTACCTGGTGGACATCCATCACTGAAGCTTCCCTCATGAGGTTTGCACTGCTCCGGCAGTTGCTTCTTGAAAACTGCAAACAAAAATCCTACTTTTTTCATCCTACTTTTACTGAAGTAAGCAACAGTTAGGACTGTAGTATTTCATAGGCCAATTCGTAGGCCAAAGAGCGAGACAGAGCCATGATTCTGAAATCGGTTTCTTAAAAATCGGATATTGTAAAAACCACTTTATGGCGCGTTTACACGCTCGCGTTTACAGACATTCACCGAGCACATTATCTTCTGTCGCGTTCAGTCTCCTTAAGATGAGAGTGACAGAGCTACTTCTTGCCCGCTCTGATTATTCACGCGAGCGTGCAAACGCGGTATTGCAGTAGGTACCTACTCGTACAAAGACTCACATTCTCTGGTGGCATCTCGAAAGAAGATATCCGACAGGCCTAAAGGACTGCGGCGCACTCGGTCCCTGCGAATAAAACGATAATGAGTTACCTAGTAACAGCTTCAGAGACAGTGGCCGACTCTACTGCTCTAGTTAAATTACAAGAGCTACGTATCGAATCATACTAAGCACTTGTCTACATTTTTCATACGCACAGCGAAAGAGTGAAACTCCTTGCCGGAGTCTGTATTTCCAAAAAAAGTGTCTTCAAATCGAGAGTCAAAGGTTCTAGGTAAGCGTGCTCCATCTTAGACCACACTGTTGCTTAACATCAGGCAGGGTGTGGTCAAACGCAAAAAAAACTCTTTATGTCATCGCCCTTTGTTCTAAAAGCAAGCAAGTTCGTATGAGCAAGTGGCCAACTCTGGTGACGAGTTTTTGGGCCGCCTGACGGCCTCCGTCATGGCTTTGTTCTGACTGAACACCATGAATATTTTATATTTCTCTTTCTATTTATACTTACCATGAAGATTATTCCTCCTGGAAGCAGCTAGGATCCGCAGTTTAGGTCCCTTCAGGCCACCATCTAGAGGAACAGAACACGTACCCTGAAGGCAGCTCTCTGATCTGGTGTATCTGTCCGTCGCAACCGCTCTCCCGCCGCCAGCAAGCCGCGCTGCTGTTCTGACAGAAGCAAAGGAAGCAGCCAGGGTCTGCAGCTCGGTAGTAGTAGCCAGCCTCAGGACAGGAGTCCGTCTGCTCCAGCACGTGGGTTGGGGAGATTGGAAGGTCTGCGAATATATTTACAGTGGAAACTGGATTATCAAAAAACAAACACTCAAATGAGTGACAAATGAAAATCAAATGAGCACCATTCCACATTTTGTAGAAGTAAGTATTCCATACATTACTGATTGCAAGCTTATTGCTGCCCAAGAAAATATTATAAAATGGTTTCGCATCACCCTAAAAACATAGGCCTTCACATCTTTACTAATTAAGTAGATGAATTAGAAAATGTCAGGAGGCCATCTTTGCTTACACCCAACGGGACATTATTGTAGTGCCTGAGACATTATTGATATGGAGTAGGCTTGCCCAGCACTTAAACCAGTCTCTCAGCTTAACCATTAGGTATCTAATTGTGGCCCAAAATAAACCAATTTATCTTTTCTATTCTAGTTTGGTATGTCACAAGACTTTACGCAAATCATAAAAAAAGTATCACACCATTCAAATGCTATAAGAAAGTATTTCAATATCCGATTCAATAGTTGACCAATCTACAAAACGTGGGAACCTGAATATTTATCAACTAGACAAGTTTAGTGTAGTGTTCTCACAGAATTAGCTCATGATCTAGGTATTGATTGACTCTATTGTAAACTATAATGAAATGACGCCATGATGCCCGAAAGTTATAACAAAATAATGACTAAATGATTAGGATATTAGCTATTTGGTCATGATAATTTTTACCATATTGCACTAAATTCACGTTTCCAAAACATAAAAAATTCTCAACACATTTTGAAGAAAGTGCTTTTTAAGACTTTAACTCACCGCTAGCGCAGACTCTGACTGAGATGGCGCAAAGAGCTGGACTAGTTTAAAAAAAAATTAGGCCACAATCGCACTGTACCAGGGATAGGATATATAGGCCATTGACCTACAGTGGGATGATACAGGCTGACAGAATAATAAAGGACTTACCGTGAGCGAAGACGAGAGGTAGCATCAGCAGACACGCTGTCTTCCAGAAGTCACTCATGCTGGTAAACCTGCAAGTTCGTCTAAGTTAATGGCCAACTCTAGTGACGCTCATCCTGGCTGCGCGTGAGCAATGGAGGCGCAGGCGCGCCGCCGTGTTTGTAAATATTCGGGAAATTTTCGCGTTTTCTTCACTGGGACAGAGTTAGGATACAATTTCATTGAGTTTTTATATTTTTGAAGTAAAACTTCTTTACGCACGCTTGACTTGGGGATTAAGCTGGTGAATGCGTGACGAGACGTGTGTGATATGGCGAAGCGAATGGAAGTTTTACTTCAGTCGTGTGGTCTAAAGCACACTAGTTTTTTTTTGTGTTGTAAAAAGTGGAATAACATTACTTTCAAAATCAGATACTGTACCTAATCGTAGCGTAGCGTGGTCGGTAGTATTCAGTCGTCCTTTGTTAAATTCGTCATCTTTCATCGTGTGGTGTTACCAGAGTCGTGATGAGTTCGATGTTCATCGTATTGCGTTAACAGATAATCAATACTAAGCCGATAGGTAAGTAAGTAAGATCTTATGAGCTAATTGCCAACTCTGGTGACGGGGTTTCTAGGCCACCTAAAGGCCTCCGTCATGGCTTAACGACTGAAAAGGATGCACAATACGCAATTGGTAGGCCAAAGAGCGAGACAGATGATTCCTAGATCATTTTCCTACAAATTGGATAGTATAATCGCTATATTAGGCTCAGTATAGGCAACAAAAAATACTTCTTCAATTCCAAATCCGGCCCACGCTCTCAAAACTAATGGAAACAGTAAACAGATTACGAAATCCGAGTAGCAGTGTACAACAGCGGTATGTGGAGTGCGTCCGCTGCGCCCGGGATGTCCGTCCAGCTATCCGGCCTGACCGGCCTATCCGGCCTATCCGGCCTATCCGGCATCTCCGGACTAGCCTTCTGCTTATACCTCGTCTGCGTGTCTGGTGAGATTCTATGATTTATCAATATGACCTAAAGAGAAATGCCGCGGACGCTGCCTGCGCTCCGTTGCGTCGCACGTTGGTCCCGAATTTAGTGCTCCATACACATAGAAACCAAAACTCGATTTTTTAATTTTTTTTTATTGGGGATTGTTCTAGTACACAATTCTTATTCAAATATGTAGGTACAGTCACAATAGCAAGCTTCATGACGGAATAAAAAAATATTTAGTTTTTTTTTGTATGGAGGAGAACACTTAAATAGGATTATCTCTCGACTCTTAGAAACTCAAGGGCTGCCGCTTATAGAGGGTGTACACCCACACGAGGCCGTCCTCATAAGCCACCAATCTCGCACAGCTGGGCACGGTTTTAGCACCCAGAGCAAACTGAATATTCGAAAATTTGTCAACTACATCAAAACTAGAATTTCGTAAATGTTTGCATGGTAGATTGTTCTAATTCACTATTTTTATCTAATTATGTAGGTACAGTCACCATAGTACGCTTTGCGTAAGAAAAAAAAAATATTTTGTCTTTTTTTGTGTATGAATGAAAACACTTAATTCGGATTTTCTCTCGACTCATAGAAACTCAAGGGCTGCCGCTTATACAGGGTGTACACACTCATGAGGCTGTCCTTATAAGCTACCAATCTTGCACGTCTGGGCACGGTTTTGGCCAAAAAACTAATAATTCGAAAATTTTACAGCAATACCGAAACCAAGATTTCAAAAAAGTTTGCATGGGGGATTGCTCTGATACACGATTTTTATCTAAAAATGTAGGTACAGTCACCATAGCAAGCTTCATGACGGAATAAAAAAATATTTTGTTATTTTTTGTATGGAGGAAAACACTTAAATTGGATTATCTCTCGACTCTTAGAAACTCAAGGGCTGCCGCTTATACAAGGTGTACACCCACATGAGGCCGTCCTCATAAGCTACCAATCTTGCACGGCTGGGCACGGTTTTGGCGCCCAGAGCAAACTGAATATTCGAAAATTTGTCAACTACACCAAAACTAGAATTTCGTAAATGTTTGCATGGGGGATTGCATGGGACATTGCTTTAATACACTATTCTTATCTAAATATGTAGGTACAGTCACGACAGCAAGCTTTAAATTTTACTTTCGGTGTAGTTTATAGATTTTCAAATAATCATTTGGCTCTAGGCGCCAAAACCGTGCCCAGCCGTGCGAGATTTGTGGCTTGTGAGGACGGCCTTATGTGGGTGTATACTCTGTATAAGCGGCAGCTCTTGAGTTTCTAAGAGTCGAAAGATAATCCAATTTAAGTGTTATCCTCCACACAAAAATAGAACTAAATAGTGGTTTTTTCTGTCATGAAGCTTGTTATGGTGACTGTACCTACATTTTTACATAAAAATCGTGTATTAGAGCAATCCCCTATACAAACTTTTTAAAAATCTTGGTTTCGGGAATGCTGTAAAATTTTTGAATTATTAGTATTTTGGCTCTGGGTGCCAAAACCGTGCCCAGACGTGCAATATTGGTAGCTTATGAGGACAGCCTCATGTGTGTGTATACTCTGTATAAGCGACAGCCCTTGAGTTTCTAAGAGTCGAGAGAAAATCCGAATTAAGTGTTTTCATCCATACACAAAAAAAGACAAAATATTTTTTTTTTCTTACGTAAAGCTTACTATGGTGACTGTACCTACATAATTAGATAAAAATAGTGAATTAGAACAATCTACCATGCAAACATTTACAAAATTCTAGTTTTGGTGTAGTTGACAAATTTTCGAATATTCATTTTGCTCTGGGCGCCAAAACCGTGTCCAGCCGTGCGAGATTGGTAGCTTATGAGGATGGCCTCATGCTGTATAAGCGGCAGCCCTTGAGTTTCTAAGAGTCGAGAGATAATCCAATTTAAGTGTTTTGCTCCATTCAAAAATAACTAAATATTTTTTTATTCCGTCATGAAGCTTGCTATGGTGACTGTACCTACATTTTTTGATAAAAGTCGTGTATCAGAGCAATCCCCCATGCAAACTTTTTTGAAATCTTGGTTTCGGTATTGTTGTAAAATTTTCGAATTATTAGTTTTTTGGCCAAAACCGTGCCCAGACGTGCAAGATTGGTAGCTTATAAGGACAGCCTCATGAGTGTGTACACCCTGTATTAGCGGCAGCCCTTGAGTTTCTATGAGTCGAGAGAAAATCCGAATTAAGTGTTTTCATTCATACACAAAAAAAGACAAAATATTTTTTTTTTCTTACGTAAAGCGTACTATGGTGACTGTACCTACATAGTTAGATAAAAATAGTGAATTAGAACAATCTACCATGCAAACATTTAAGAAATTCTAGTTTTGGTGTAGTAGGCAAATTTTCGAATATTCAGTTTGCTCTGGGTGCTAAAACCGTGCCCAGCTGTGCGAGATTGGTAGCTTATGAGGACGGCCTCGTGTGGGTGTACACCCTCTATAAGCGGCAGCCCTTGAGTTTCTAAGAGTCGAGAGATAATCCTATTTAAGTGTTCTCCTCCATACAAATAAAAAAATATTTTAAAAAAACAAAAACCCGACTGCGTCAAAACTAAAAAGAATAAAAAAATATTTTAAAAAAACAAAAACCCGACTGCGTCAAAACTAAAAAGAAAAAAACAAGCCTGCAAAGAATTACTCACAGTCGGTACCCATTCATTTTATTACCAATCAAATCTTCCCAATGTTATGGGTCCCGACTGTGAGTAATTCTTTGCAGGCTTGTTTTTTTCTTTTTAGTTTTGACGCAGTCGGGTTTTTGTTTTTTTAAAATATTTTTTTATTTAACACTTTTTAGTTATGATAAAGTTGATTTTAAAATACCTTGATTAACTATTACCTACCCAACAAGAAATTAATAAACCAACTAAACTAAGTAACTTCGTATCGCCCTAATTATTTATTCAATTTTATTCTTCAAATCCATCCAATCCAATTCCCCATCAGCCAATAATTCAATCCAATCCAATAATATCAAAAACTTTCGATAATGGCCTTCAAAAATTGATAGAATAGGTAAACTTTTCAAAACGCAACGATAGCGCGATCTAGGATTGGTTCAGATTTAGCAGCGACATCTAGTTGTGTTTTTGGTAATTAATGTAAATAAAAAATAATACTGAGGGTTGCGATGTTTGTAACTTCTGAACTACAAAACCGATGACCTTGAAATTTTTACAGAACATTTTAAAGTAGGTACATACCTACTTTCTAACAAAATTACCCTTCCTTTGCGTTGCGCAGTCGGGTAAAAAGAATCAATAAAATCGTAGGTACTATGTGTTAATGAATTACAACCAGATACCTACCTACTCATTTTGATTTTCATTTCCTCTCCCAAGGGAACCGTCTTGAATTTCAGTAAGTAAGTAGGTATAGTAATCAAAAGTATCCTATTTATACCTCGTAGTAGTATAGTATGTATGCACTCAAATAATACCAAGTTTCATTTAAATCCGTCCAGTAGTTTCGTTCGACCGAGACGTGATGCGCGGCCAAGATACACACAAACAGAATTTTAAACCGTTATATTTCCTAAGCTATTATTTAAAATGAAAAATAGTAAAAGAAACCTAACATTGATTTTTAAATACCTATTCAACGATACCCCACTTGACATAGTTCGTCAATTTTGAGTTTTTCAATTTTGACAATATGGCGTCTGGTTGTAACACTGGTTAATTTTGATTACTTTCATGTCTTTAGTGACACTCGCAAGGTTGAGACAAATCGATTGACGTTAGAATCATCAAAATCGGTCCACGCGTTTGGCCTCTAGAGTGCCACATAGAAACATCCATAGCGAGAATAATTATTAATCAACTTTAAACCGTTATTTTTCCTAAACTATTACTTAAAATGAAAAATGGTAAAAGAAACATAAAGTTGATTTTAAAATACCTATTCAACGATACCCCACTTGACATGGTGTGACGATTTTGATTTTTTTAATTTTGACATTAAGGCGTCTGGTGGTGGCACTGGTGAATTTTGATTACTGTCATGCCTGTAACAACACTCCCAAGGTTCAGACGAATCGATTGACGTAAGAATCATCAAAATCGGTCCACGCGTTTGGCCTCTAGAATGCCACATAGAAACATCCAAACATACATACTTACATACATAGACTGATAAACACATTACCCTTCCTTTGCTTTGCGCAGTCGGGTAAAAAAACAAGCCTGCAAAGAATTACTCACAGTCGGTACCCATTCATTTTATTACCAATCAAATCTTCCCAATGTTATGGGTCCCGACTGTGAGTAATTCTTTGCAGGCTTGTTTTTTTCTTTTTAGTTTTGACGCAGTCGGGTTTTTGTTTTTTTAAAATATTTTTTTATTTAACACTTTTTAGTTATGATAAAGTTGATTTTAAAATACCTTGATTAACTATTACCTACCCAACAAGAAATTAATAAACCAACTAAACTAAGTAACTTCGTATCGCCCTAATTATTTATTCAATTTTATTCATCAAATCCATCCAATCCAATTCCCCATCAGCCAATAATTCAATCCAATCCAATCCAATAATATCAAAAACTTTCGATAATGGCCCTCAAAAATTGATAGAATAGGTAAACTTTTCAAAACGCAACGATAGCGCGATCTAGGATTGGTTCAGATTTAGCAGCGACATCTAGTTGTGTTTTTGGTAATTAATGTAAATAAAAAATAATACTGAGGGTTGCGATGTTTGTAACTTCTGAACTACAAAACCGATGACCTTGAAATTTTTACAGAACATTTTAAAGTAGGTACATACCTACTTTCTAACAAAATTACCCTTCCTTTGCGTTGCGCAGTCGGGTAAAAAGAATCAATAAAATCGTACTATGTGATAATGAATTACAACCAGATACCTACCTACTCATTTTGATTTTCATTTCCTCTCCCAAGGGAACCGTCTTGAATTTCAGTAAGTAAGTAGGTATAGTAATCAAAAGTATCCTATTTATACCTCGTAGTAGTATAGTATGTATGCACTCAAATAATACCAAGTTTCATTTAAATCCGTCCAGTAGTTTCGTTCGACCGAGACGTGATGCGCGGCCAAGATACACACAAACAGAATTTTAAACCGTTATATTTCCTAAGCTATTATTTAAAATGAAAAATAGTACAAGAAACCTAACATTGATTTTTAAATACCTATTCAACGATACCCCACTTGACATAGTTCGTCAATTTTGAGTTTTTCAATTTTGACAATATGGCGTCTGGTTGTAACACTGGTTAATTTTGATTACTTTCATGTCTTTAGTGACACTCGCAAGGTTGAGACAAATCGATTGACGTTAGAATCATCAAAATCGGTCCACGCGTTTGGCCTCTAGAGTGCCACATAGAAACATCCATAGCGAGAATAATTATTAATCAACTTTAAACCGTTATTTTTCTTAAACTATTACTTAAAATGAAAAATGGTAAAAGAAACATAAAGTTGATTTTAAAATACCTATTCAACGATACCCCACTTGACATGGTGTGACGATTTTGATTTTTTTAATTTTGACATTAAGGCGTCTGGTGGTGGCACTGGTGAATTTTGATTACTGTCATGCCTTTAACAACACTCCCAAGGTTCAGACGAATCGATTGACGTAAGAATCATCAAAATCGGTCCACGCGTTTGGCCTCTAGAATGCCACATAGAAACATCCAAACATACATAGGTACATAGACTGATAAACACATTACCCTTCCTTTGCTTTGCGCAGTCGGGTAAAAAAAACTAAATATTTTTTTATTCCATCATGAAGCTTGCTATGGTGACTGTACCTACATATTTGAATAAGAATTGTGTACTAGAACACTCCCCAATAAAAAAATAATAATAAATCGAGTTTTGGTTTCTATGTGTATGGAGCACCAAATTCGGGACCATTGTGCGTCGGCGCAGCGCTGCGTTGTTTTCCATACAAATCAGCCTCTCTATTCTGCTAACAAACTTTTTCTTAACCAAAGCAAAACGTCAACTATTTCGTTTTGTTTCTTAATCTATCTCCTAATGACCAATGAGATAAGGTTATTCCGTTGTGATGACGTTTTCAAACAAATTACCAATAAGGTTTTGCAAATTACCCACATTTTGGAGAACGAAATAAAACGCAGCGGTAATGATACCGGAACGGTTGACGTTGTAAATTAGAAGAATTGGGGCCACAGGGCTGTAAAAACGACGCGCGTTGACAGCAGAACACCGAACAGCGCCCGTGTTGCATCGCTCGTAGAATAGGAACCTACTGTTATCGATACCAAAAGAAAATCAAAGTTTAGACCAAAAATACCTACCTATTTTAAATTTCATTATTCAATTCAATTCAATCCGGTCCTCTATTTTTCTACTCCTGTTTTTTCGCGACCAACACCGTGAAGAATCAGGGCAACAAAAATGGTATGGGGCCTAGCTTCCTTTTCGGTGTGTTCTGTTCATGTTTTGTCTTTCGGAGGAGAAGAAGGCACCTAAATATCCAAATAAACAATGTCTCAAGATTACCATTTGAAAAACAATTAGCTCTAGCGAAATGGCATCATTTTCTCCGTTAAGCAACAAATGCTGCAATGTATGATGATGACGTTAGCAAAAATGTAAACAATACGAAATCTAATCACAAACATAGAACACAATGAAAGTAACAGCAGCGAAATTTCAAACATTTAGGTAGGTAGATATTTGCGTGTTTGTTGAAAGTTTTAGATTAACCAACGGACGCTCTACATAGGTCAGATTTGAAATTTATGTAAAAAAAAGTCTGGTAATTTTTGCTGGTTTCTGTCATTCTTTCAAAACAAGCTTCTTTGGGTTTTCAATGGGTCACAATGTGACAGTCTCCTAAAGTAGAATCACCTAGCTCTTAAGAAGTTTCAATGTGATTCCAGGGGGCCTACAGAATAAATTATTTTCCCTTAAAACTCTTCATTCTGCTACCAAGTCCATGAATTCTGGCCTAAAAAATTCCGTCATGAGACTCCTCTCATACTCACTTTCTTTCCAGCATCCTCCCACGACACCTTCCGCTACCAACTCCTCAGAACCAGGAGGGCCGAGGCGTGCAGCATGTGCTTCGGAGACGACTGCTGGGAGCTGCAGAGAGATCGCTGTAGATATTATGCTGAGGTCAGCGACGAGCTGGCCGGGGGGGAGCCGGCTGGAGAGGTGGGGGAGGTGGATGAGCTCATCTACGATATGGTAGCGCAAGGTATTAACACCCTTTGCTTACGATTGTACAATGGTTGTAATAGGAATACATCGTGAGGAAACCCGCGGCATAGTTAGCACAACACGTATTGACGATGTCTTTCATGTAAATAAGCTGAGAAGTTTTTTTAGATGCTGGACAAGTCTACTCCAATTGAACAATGTCCCAGGCACCATAATATCCTGTAAAGTATAAATACAAATACATTTATTTACCAAAGAGAATATAGTATGGGCATAGATTGCATCCTGGCACTGTAGAAATCATCTATTAAAGATATACGCTCATATCTTCAGATATACTTATTTTACCAAATCCTCCTACCAACGAGTCAGACCCGAGCGCTGCACTATAAAAGGCGGCGACAAGCGGCACTCGAGCTCATTTGGCGCGTGGCGTTTGGTTGGGACGGACGTTTTAGTTTATTTAGTACATAAAGGGTTATGTAATTGGTACATAGTTATAGTTTACATAGTCGAGTTATCTTGTTGTTTTAGTTGCCATTATTGGCGGTAGATTTAATTGTAATCATTTAAAATAAATGAGGTTAGGTTGATTGGGTGTGTCTTTTTAAAAATTTAATTTCTCTTGTGTTTGGTAAGATCAGAAGTGGGATGTCTCTCGTGTCTTTTGATCGTTTTGCCATCTAAAATCCAGGACAATTATCTTTTGTGCATATTGTGTAAAGTTTGCAGTGTTGATTTGTGTTAAGTGTTGTTTTGTCGGGTAAGTCTGATTTTCTTATTTAATAATAATGACGGGCCGTTCTTCTAGATCGAAAGATCGTGATTTATCCCGTAGATCACGACATAATAAGGCGAGGTCCCGTGATAGGTCTCGTGATGATGAAAGTAGGTCTCGTGATCATCGTAGTGGTCATGGAAATAGGTCTTTGTCGCGCCGGCGGGATAGTGATCGTTCATCTCCTCACCGAGAACGATCTTCTAGGGGCCGTGAAATTACGCGCAGCCCACCTAGCTCACGCAGGCGTCGCGATAGGTCGCATGTCCGTAGTAATTCCCGTGACGGGGCCTTAAGCCAAATTCTCACGAGATTGGATGCGATTGAGGGTAGGACTAGATCGTCATTAACCACTGACGTTCCGTCGCAACCAGATTCCGAACGCCACGCGTCATCGTCGCTTCTTCAGCCTTTGGTGACGTCAACCCCGGTCAGTCAACAGGCTACAGGGTTGACGGAAGAGGCTTCACATGGGTCAAACGTTGAGAATGAAACAGAAAAGTTAGTGGGGGTACTTTCAAAGTTAATTTATTCAAAGCCTCAACATTTTTACATATCCCCTTTCGACCCAAGTGTGCACGATTTTGATACTTGGTGCGCAGAGGTGGATCGCGGTCGGTTGATCAACAAATGGGATGATAGGGAGTGTCTCGGTCGGATAGGCGGTTGTTTACGAGGTGATGCAAAAACTTGGTTGAACGAATGGGTGACGAACGACAGAACGTGGAGCAATTTTAAAGTTGAATTTCGCTCATTGTGTCCACGTGAGATAGACTTCGCCACCGTCCTCTTCGAAGTTATGTGCAAGAATTCTAACCAGTTCACAACATATGCTGAGTATGCTCGCAAATCTCTCCTGCGTCTTAATATTGTGAAGGGTCTTTCTGACGAATTGAAGTCAGCAATCGTAGTGCGGGGTATTATGGACCCACAGGTTAAGGCGGCAGCAACAAATGCCAAGTTGCTACCTAAAGATTTGGTTGAATTCCTCTCCATCTATACAAAACCGAAAGCAGATCCGCGTCGTCCTCAGGATGCAAATCGTTCTAATACACAGAACCATCGTAAACGTGACCATTCGAATATAGGTGATAGGAAATTTACATGTCGTAATTGTGGTCAATCAGGCCATAAGCAATGGTTCTGTCCTAAAAAGCAGAAAGTTGGAACAACAGCTCCTAATCAGGATTCATCTGATCCTAAGCCAACTTCTGCTGAACCTAACAACAAGGATAGGTCCTCTAAGCATTGCACGTTTTGTAAACGCAGTGGGCATTTGGTTGATACTTGTTTTCAGCGACAACGTTCTGAAGGGTCAGGCAAGAAAATCAACGAAGTAAATTTTTGCTCAGGGTCGAGTCAAGACATAATAACGTGATGTCAGCAATTGTTCAAAAAGTACCTGTAGATATTATGGTAGATAGCGGGTCTGATATTTCATTAATATCTGAATCAGTCCTTAAACATTTTGTATTTAATAGAATTCCAACTTATCGAGTAATGAGGGGTATAGGGAGTCAGGAGGTCGAGTCAACATCATATGTGACAACCGTGCTAGAATTTCCTGAAGTCTCACTTGAGGTTGATTTGTATGTGGTTCCATCTGAATGCATCAACGCTCCCATATTGATAGGAACAGATATTTTAAATCGAAAGGGAATAACTTATATTCGGTCGAATGATGAACAAAGGTTGATGAGATCAAATGGCCCTTTGACTGTACATCATGTGTCTACAGTGGAAGTTGATAATATCAAAACTCCTTTGGTAGGTGAAGATAGGGAACGCCTTCTAAACATCATACGGGAGTTTTCTGGTTCATTTATTACTGGAACCGCCACTTCCACTGTGAACACAGGATGTATGGAAATAAAACTAACTTCTGACACACCGGTAAGCCATCGCCCTTACAAACTTTCTGTAGATGAAAAAGATAGGGTCCGACAGATAGTCAATGACTTACTTAGTAAAGGGATTATTCGTGAGTCACAATCGGAATACGCAAGTCCTATCATTCTCGTCAAAAAGAAAGACGGGAGTGATAGGATGTGCGTTGATTACCGAGCCCTTAATGCAATAACCGTGAAGGAAAGGTTTCCTTTACCACTGATAGACGATCACATTGACAAGTTAGGTAGGTTCAAATTGTTTACAAGTTTAGATATGGCCACAGGATTCCATCAGTTACCTTTAAAGGACGATGAATCCATCAGTAAAACCGCTTTTGTGACTCCTGAGGGCCACTATGAGTACCTTAAAATGCCGTATGGTCTTGCCAATGCTCCGATCGTCTATCAGCGGGTTATAACCAAAACATTGAAACGACTTATAGACGCTGGTAAAGTTCTAACGTATATTGACGACGTATTGATCATGTCCAACACTGTCGAGGAAGGTTTAAGCACATTGCGTGATGTATTACAGGTTCTCTCTGATGCAGGTTTCTCAATAAACCTTAAGAAATGTACCTTTTTGGATACAGAGATAGAATACCTAGGACGGTTGATTGGACATGGTCAGGTACGGCCGAGCCCAGTTAAAGTGGACTCTCTCATTAAATCACCTAAACCCACTAATGTAAGGGGGGTGCGCCAGTTCCTGGGGCTTGCAGGCTATTTTCGGCGTTATATTGCAGGATACGCCTCTAAAACTGCATGTATAGCCAAGCTGCTCAGGAAGGGCGAACCCTTCATTTGGGGCTCCGAACAAGATGCTGCCCGAAGTTACATTTTACATTGCTTGACTACTGAACCAGTT
This sequence comes from Camptogramma bilineatum, assembly GCA_958496255.1. Taxonomy (NCBI): domain Eukaryota; kingdom Metazoa; phylum Arthropoda; class Insecta; order Lepidoptera; family Geometridae; genus Camptogramma; species Camptogramma bilineatum. The sequence goes on from OY292474.1 coordinate 436,577, forward strand.
TTAGCGATCTTTGACCCCCAGTTACCGACTGAACTGCACACTGACGCCAGTGCTATAGGATTTGGCGCCGTTCTTTTGCAGGAGCATGCTGGTAAGAAAAAACGTGTCATAGGTTATTTCAGTAAATCCACACAGGGCGCGGAATCGAGGTACCATAGCTATGAATTAGAGACTTTAGCAGTCGTACGAGCGCTTCAGCATTTCCGTCATTATTTAATCGGAATCCGATTCAAAATAGTGACGGACTGCAATTCCTTAAAGCTAACGGAGCGGAAGAAAGATCTGTTACCTCGAGTCGCGCGCTGGTGGGTTTACCTACAGGATTTTCAATTCACTTTGGAGTACAGGAAAGGTTGTTTAATGCAACACGCTGACTTTTTGAGCCGGCATCCTCCTGTGAACGTGGCACACATACGTAATCCAAATAACTGGGCAAAGATCGCTCAAACTGCAGATGGTGAAACCCAAGACCTAATGTCTAAGGTAAGGGATGGTCAAATTGATACATCTAGATATATGATTAAAAATAACTTGTTGTACTATAACTATACTCCGACTGGCGAGGAACCGCGATCCCTGTGTTTTATTCCTAAGGGTCACAGGCTCAGTTTACTCAGAGTGTTCCATGATGATCATGATCACATAGGTACTGACAGGACTACGGATTTGATCCTACGACATTTTTGGTTTCCTGGCTTACGGCAGTTCGTGAGGAAATACATAAGTCACTGTCTTATTTGCCTATCACATAAGAAGGTACCTAGGGCCCCACTGCTACCTATCGAGTCCTGGACAAAACCAGATACTCCTTTCACCACAGTTCATGTTGACGCTCTTGGACCACTTCCCGAATCTAATGGCTTTAAATACATCCTCATACTGGTAGACTCGTTTTCCAAGTATTGTCTGCTGTACCCTTTATATAGGCAGGACTCCGATGAGCTTAAACGGGTATTTTCTAACGCCGTATCTTTATTTGGTACACCAAGTACGGTCGTGTGTGATCGCGGCAGAATGTTCGAGAGTGCTGCGTTTCAAGAATGGACAACTGAACTTGGTTGTTCATTACATTTTATCACGCCCGGCATGCATCGTGAGAATGGCCAAGTAGAAAGGTACTGCAGGACTGTCCTCAATATGTTACGCATTGAGGTAGGTAACAAAGGTTCCGAGTGGTCTAATGTGTTATGGAAGGTACAGTTAACTTTAAACATTACCAGGCAAGCTACCATACAAACTTCACCACTTCAGTTGTTGGTAGGTATCGATGCAGCGACACCGGTCATCAGATCATTGGTTCGAGACGTCGCACTCGAAAACTCACATCCCAATCGAGAGGCCCTTCTGACTTTGAGAAGACAACGAGCTTCAGATCTACTTGCTGCCAACCAACATCGACAAGATGCATACGTGAATGATGGCAGAAGACAACCACGCACCTTCGCAGTTGGTGATTCTGTGTTTGTCAACAAGGCTTCTCAAAGTACCGGAAAGTTAGATTCTGGAATGCGTGGCCCATACAAGGTCCTGCGCGTCCTGCCACATAATCGATACAAGTTGGAGCTGCTTGCAGGGTCTTATGGCAAACAGACTGAAGCAGCTGCTGAACACATGGTGCTGTGGCGCGGTGAATGGACACCCGAGACCTGTTCTGCCTTTTTCGTGGGTGGTGAGTCTTTTTGTGAATAGATATCGTTGGATTTTTATCACTCTTTTACAAGGGTATGGAAGATCTAACGTGTTCTATGTCACTTGTGAATGGTGTAAGCTATGTCACTTATTTTTGTAAGTAGATAGCATTGGTTAAGTCGCTCATTCAAATGATGGGTGAATTGCGAATGTGTTCTATGTTACCCGTGAATGGCCAAAGCCATGTCACCCCTGTAAGTAGAAAGCATTGGATAAGTCACTCGCTCAGGTAAGGGGTGAATTACTAATGTGTTCTATGTTACCCTGTGAATGACCTATGTCATGTCACCCTTGTCTCATGAAACGTAAATGGCCCAAGCTATGTTACTGAAGTTTCATGAATGTGAATAACTCTAGTAGGTTATGTCGCCTATTTCGCATTACAGTAGTCTTGTGAAATGGTAATAATCGATGTGGGTTATGTCACGAAAATTTCATGCTTTCATGTTATTTTCCACCTATCTAATGTATTGCTGATGATTGAAGTTCGAAATTCAATTAGTAGCAATGCATTACCAATGTACCTACCTACACCTTTTTATGTTCTTTTGTGTTACAAACTGAAGTCGCTTCAACAATATTGGCTTAGCTTTTAAAGGCTGTTTTTTGTGAAAGCTTGAGTGCACGCTTGCTTTCATAATGACTTATAGGCCTATCTCAGTTTTGTTTTGCATTCATGGCTGTGGACTTCAGATTGTAACATTATCAACCGTTGGATAAATGATTGAGATCTGTTCATTTTTCACAGATGATGAACCAATGGTCGATGAAGCCTTGCCTTGCCTTGAAGATGCGATCGAGGACGTATCGCTGCCAGGAACGGCCGTTTTACCAAATCCTCCTACCAACGAGTCAGACCCGAGCGCTGCACTATAAAAGGCGGCGACAAGCGGCACTCGAGCTCATTTGGCGCGTGGCGTTTGGTTGGGACGGACGTTTTAGTTTATTTAGTACATAAAGGGTTATGTAATTGGTACATAGTTATAGTTTACATAGTCGAGTTATCTTGTTGTTTTAGTTGCCATTATTGGCGGTAGATTTAATTGTAATCATTTAAAATAAATGAGGTTAGGTTGATTGGGTGTGTCTTTTTAAAAATTTAATTTCTCTTGTGTTCGGTAAGACTTAGGTAATCTTATCAGATGGTACCTACTTTACCGAGTGCGAGGAGCTTCCTATCAGTTACGATGAATAAAGCTCATACTTTTTAAAAGTGGGTGTGATATGCATGTGTCTCTGATTGGTTCAAAAATATGGAGAGTTTTCATCTTGCTTGAACATCATAGGATAAATAGGCTTTTTAACAATATAAATCATTTTTAATTGCAGCTGTTTCATCGTGGATGTCACAGGAGTGTGTCCCTTTCATCTCCCAATACACGGACTGCAACAAAGGTAACGAAACTTCCCGATTGTGATAGCGAGTGGTGGGTTCAGACGCGCACGTGCAAACAGACATTCAACGGGCTATTTCTCTTCTGTCGCGTTCTATCTCCTTGAAATGAGAGCGACAGAGCTACTTCGTGCTTGCTCTAATCATATCTCTGTCTCGTTGAATATCATGTAAACGCCGCAGCAATAGGATTCAACTGTTTAATTCATCGATATGTTTAACTCGAAGATCCACAATGATCCCAGCTATATCAATGCCTTTTGATTTTGACTTTGATATATCCCCAGCAAAGACAAAGAAAACTATAGACTGCTGGATCGTCCCTTCTCACTCACACAAAAACAAAGAAGGATTCTTATATAAAAAATTGTTGTGAAAAAAATGAGACGGAGCATAATATCATTTGTCCCTCATCGTGTGCCGGCTCTTTGTAGGTAGAGAACATCTATGTTCTAAAATTCTGTCCATTGTTTCGTAGTACACATAAGGTCCACATTAGGACCTTATGTGTACCTACTACGAAACAATGGATCCACTTAATTTTTGTCCCTTTCGGCGGCACGCTGTCAGTGAATCTAGTAGGTACTATTATACATCTATGATCCCCAGAGAACATCTGTGTGGGCTGCAAGTCTTGCTCCTGTGATGCTGTAGGCAGGTGGATCTGCAAGACAGTGCAGCAATGCCGGCCCGAGCCCTCCCTGGACGTAGACCATAGGATCCTGGTGGCTGTGCTAGATATTTTGAAAGGTATGCGTTTTGAAACCATATTTTGTTGTTTTTCTAGCTGTCATTTGTAATGGTTTTTGAACAAGAGATACTAGCGTAAAAATACTTAGATTCAGGTAGGTATCAGCTGTCGATTCATGCAGAAAATCAACAATAAGTAAAATACATAAGAAGTGAGAGCTCTTCTTCAAACTTAACAATTTTATTCTCTTTTGAGTTGATTCTTGTTGGTATGTATGTTTGTTTGTTAACCGACTTCCAAATAGGAGGAGGTTCTCAAGTCGTCTGTATGTGTTTGACGATATTTGTGAAGACTGACACTGTTTGACAATTTTAATTTTTGGCCTATTTTAAAATCACTCTTATAATTACCATCATCATCATCCACAGCCAATAATATCCCACTGCTGGGTATAGGCCTCTCTTTGTTTACGCCGTATTTCGGTCTTGTGCCTCACGCATCCAAAATCTATGGTATTCTTTGATGTTATAATTGCCATTACAGCTAGTTTGTATTAGTTATAATTCACAGATGATAAAACAGCAAGAAGAAAAAGGAATACAAAGCACAATACTAAAAAGTCTGATGAACAGCATAAAATCAGCAACGTAGATACATTGGACTGGATGTACGGAGACAAACCAGATGTTGACAACCCTGATACAACTGAACGGAAAAATATTATAATAAACACAAATACGACACCTAAAACTGCTGGTATAAACAATTAATATATTGCTTGTTATAATGATACACGAAACATGCCAAAAATTGTTAAGACAATCGTATAAAATGATGGACACACAAATAGACATACAGCAGCTGATAGAAATGTCTGCAGTCTGCGAGGGGTCTGAGGTAGGTACTTACTAATTCACGTAACAGATTGCAAGCTAATTGCTGCTTATTATTAATACTAACTGGTTTCTTCACAATGTATTCCTATTTACACCGTTTAGAGCTCGTGTTACGTGCATAGTAATTTCCTGTATTGATAAATAGATGACATCTATTGAAATCGTTGGTAGTATGACCGTGATACGAATCTATAACTCGATTCAAAATCGAGACACCATCCCACTCGTCAATTAAATAATCTGATGAAATACTTATGAGATTTTATTCTTTTATTTTTATTGCAGAACTTACCACACAAAGGAATAAAGATATTAAATCTGATTATATCGAGTTTGATGAAGTTCTAAAGAACATTGCAATTGACAATCAGAAATACAACAGACGGAAATCACAACTCAACGATACAAGCTATGAGTTTAAAGATTACATGGACCTTGATGAAAGTGTAGTAATAAAAAACAATGAAACTGATCCTTTTATAAACATGCTAAATGCTATTATAGAAGCAAATGATTACACTACACAAAAAAATACCGTTGAAGAATCCAACAAAGTAGTGATAGATCTACTAGTGCCTCCGAAGCATGATGAAAGTTCGAATATTTCTAGTGAGTAATCTTTTAAGCGTTCAACTTTTAAATATGCAAATATTATGCGAGCTGGTTCTTATAATGACGAGGTTTTTAAGAATGCAAAAATTCTTCATTGATCTTGCAAAAACGTCTAGGTAGGCTAAAACAACAAGCACTCAACGTTATTAAACTCTTTGTTATGGCTGCAGTTTATTTTTCAGATTATGTCGATTGGAATAGCAATTTCATTAGAGAAGACATTACTGGTGATGATGCTAATGATACAGTAGTATACGACGCTGTCAATATTATGAAGAGAGATGTTGCTTCCTTATCGAATATGACAGAAGAAGCTACCATAGAGAAATTCAATAATACAAAGTCTGTCGATGAACTGAAGCATAGCGTTCTTATACCTCTTAGTAAAATAATTGATGATAAAGAACAAGAATTGAAGGATTTAATAAAGATCAAAGATAATTTGATCCAGTTTATAAACGACTACAACTCAACTGACTTAGAAGTAGATAAGAAGAGTCAAGAAGTCATAAACAATACTAATACTGTCCTATCTATCTATAATCTAGACATATTTCCAGATATTCAATTTAATTTGAGGAAAATCAACCCGAATTCACGAGATAAATTACTATACAAGCTGAAACGAGATATTTATGAAGTTATTAGAGATGTTACTGGAATCAAAAGGTTGTACGGAGGTGATAAATTGCCAGATGATTTGAAAATACTCATTCGAGCTATGAGTATTTACGTACACAAACAAGGCAATGTGACAAATTTTATCAAAAATGGCATAACGCTTAAAGATCATAGTAGTCTTAGACGACAATTAGACAAGGAAGATAATTTTAACTCTGAAAAAGATTATTTAATCAAAATTTTGGAAATACTGAATATAGATATGCCTCAAAAAGAGGCTTTATCACCCCTTTCTCAAGGTACTCGCAAAGTTATCACACGTGTTATCAAAAACCTGTACTCGGATGATTTTTCAGTAATTGCATTGAGATTGTACGACCCAGAATATAATTTGACGAACGATTTAAAGAGTATAGGAAGTAAGTGGGATAGTATGATTGCCAGTGTAGCAGCAAGTGCACCCGTTGATAAAATATACGCAATGAAACTACTTCATTTATTTATTTCAGTAGATATAAGTAAACTGAATGACACTTTAGCATTAGTAGATTTTGCTCACAGTCGACGTATGATACCTATAGAAGAAAGTTTAGAAGAGAGAGTTTTGGAAAATATCAATAATGGTCTCAGAGCTATCGAAAAAAAGATTCAAATTATAATGAGGTACAAGTCGAGCAGCAAAGTCCAATCAAAGATAGATTCAAAAACAAAGCCAAGTAAAAGAAAATCGTTTTTAAATAAAATTAGAAATCTTTTACGGGGATCTAAAAGTGATATAGTCGAGCTGGTAAATAATAAAGTTCCAAAATCTAAAATTTTCAAAATAATTGCGAAGAAAAGACTAGAGGAATTAGCTCGAAAGAAAATATCCGATTATCAAGATACTATGAGAAAATGGCAAAATACTCTCAACGTTATTCCTAGGTATAAAAGATCTGTTGATTTGAATAAAATAAACAAAAATCGTATGAAAAATATTATACCGAAGTATTTGAGAGGCAAATTGGATCCTGCTATTGTTGCCAAAAAGTCGAAACCTCGACAAGTTTTACAAAATAAAGGTAAGTTTAATGCTTTCGTATCTTAAAGTTAGTATTCAAATTATCTGTTAATTGTTTTTCTTTTAGCTGCGCTTAAAAAACAAAGTACTAAGAAACAAAAGGAAATAATGACAACTACGGTGAAAATTAAAACCAAAGTTTCAAAACATAAAAATGGTAAATCTATCTCTAATTATAATTTTTAACGAATACAGAACCATTTTATCCATTATTTCTTTCCAGCTCAAAAAAAAAGCAGAAATAGTAAATCAATTACCACCGAAACGAAGCTTTCAACCAAATTATGGCGACATAAAGGAAATAAAATTCATCAGATGGACGCAAGGCATCTCAAAATGTTAGCTAAAGGCTAGAGACATACTCAAAGTAAACAAAAGTACATAACACATTTACAATTTGAAACAGTAAAATTAAAAAAATAATTTATGTTACAAAAAATATAAAATTACAAAAAAAACTGCTTAATTGTTACAATTTCATATTTTTAAGATTGAGTAACTGTTTGATGAAACGGTCTTGATTGACTATTTGGTCATCTTTATTAATCGGTTCTTCAAATTTGATAAGCGGTTCCACTTCAATTGGTTTTCTCCTTGAATGAGGAAGTCTATTTGTGTGTTCATTGGCAAGACCTGAAAATAAACCAACACGTTTAGAAATGTGAAAATGTCACTGATATATTTATTTGTTTCGTTTGTATCAGGCTTCTTACCGTCGTAACTGTTTTGTATATTTGCAGGGGCATCTTGTTTCTGACTGGCGAAAATTTTATATAACTCTTTAGCAAGTTCGAATTTTCCAACTCCCAAAAGCGATAGTATTTTCGTAGCTATGTTGTAGTTTATATCATTGCGCGTTTCACCTGCTGCTTCTTTTGTTTCAACATACAACTGAATACGGTTTTTGATAAGTTGATGAATAATTTGATCTCTGGTAAGTTTGATTTCGTAAGGAGTTGATTTTGTCACTATCGGTTGTTTTAGTTTAGAACCTGTTTTGTTTCTCAGGATCTTTTTAGGATCAAGTGTGTAAGAAAAACTGTTAAGTTTTTTAGGTTGATCTAAATTTTTTACAACTTTTTCGTTAAGATTAATACTGATTGCCACATTATCGATAAATTCGTTTAGTTCACTTTCAACTTCTTTAGTTACACTGGATTTAGATTGTAGCGTTGCCGCCATTGCATGCAAAGCTTTAATATACTTCATAGTGTCTACATTAAAGGTTTTCAGCAGTAATAATCTTTCAGCAGGAGGTACTTCGTGTAAGAATGCAAAGTTTTTGTATGTATTAGAACCTGATGATTCTATTTTTTGCAAATATTCTTTTAATTCTTCAATAGTTTTTGGAACTTCTACTAAGCTTCTTCGGGTTCCAGTCATCTGTTTTCTTCTTGCGTTTTTTATTACTCTTTCCCATACAATAGCTGATTTTGGTCGGGGTCCATTTAGAGGATTGGTCCTTCTTGTTTGAGCAAATGTCAACTCCTTCTTTAGATTGCTGAATATTTCGTGAATTTTTTCAGAAGGACTTCTGATGTCAATAGGTGTCGTCGATTTTTCAGTGGTTGCCACAGATTTAATGATTTCTTTTTTATCAGCATTCAAAAGGTTGTAAATGCATGGTAAGGCTTCTATTACGTGTATATCTTTACTCGTCGTGTCTTTGCCTGATAGTTTTTGTAGTTCTACGAGATCCTCTAGAATGGATTTCAAATGTCCTTTTAGCCTTTCTTTTGTATCTCTAAACAGAAAACTACCGGTTTCTAAATACTCTGTGGTTGCTTTTGTAACGGGGCTTTGAGTTGTTATTGCTTGTGCACGAAGTATAGGACTAGGACGTTTTTCTGTCTCAACTTGTTTCACCAAATCGGATAGAGACTTTATTTTAAAAAACTCAGACAGATTCAAAAGAATATTTCCTTCTATTGCTGGTAGTGATACTTTGTCCTGATGTTTTTTCAATAAGCAATCTGGGTTATTTTGAATGTGAGCCAAATAGTCCAATAGCATTTTATCTTTGGCCGTCACATTGTTAGTATCTAAATTCATATCAGATAGCTTTTTCTTAAGACTATTTTCAGTAATAAACAGATTCCCATTTTTCATAGATTTAACTACTTTGTTGTTCTTTTTACTCGGAATGAGTAGCTTAGTGATTTTTCCTAAAGTCTTACCATACAAGTTAAGCGAAGACATTTCATCCATAGTGAGTGGGTTTTTTGTCTTCTTAGTTTCAGTTTTTAATATGTTTTTATTTTCATATTTCATGTTATCAAGGCTATTTTGTACATTTTCGTATTTATTCAGTAAGTTTAGTACATTATTAATTTTAGCTAAGGCTTCAGCAGTAGCCGTGCTCTTTTCTTCTTGTTTATCTTTATCACAATCAGGTTTTTCTTGAATTTTAGGTTTGTTATCTTTTTCCTCTGCCAGTGTGTTTTTGTCTTTTAAAGTCTCACACAACGAAATATCTTCCACGTCTTTATTACTATTTAAAGCTGTGGAAAGCTGTTCCAAAGCATTTTTAAGAAACATTTCTTGACGCAAACTTAGCGGCTCTTTGAACAACTCGAGTAGGTCTGCTATCTTCTCATGTTTCATTACTTCAGTATTGAAATGATCATCACTAGCATCTTTTTCCATGTTCCAAAGTTTATTTAATAAATTTCCAGCTATGAAAGCCATAGCAGTCAACGTATCGTTTTCTGGAGTAAAAGTGATATTAGATATCACTGGAGCATTCTTATCTCCGATGATCTCAGATGCTCCTCCTTTAAGCTCATTTACTAATATTTTCGAAAGTTCTTTATCTTTTGTCTTTTGGCTTTGATTACCCACTAAATCATAAATATTGCTATGGACGAGTAAATCCTCTTTATCATCATGGATTGCAGGAGTATCAACTTTATTATCGTCATGATGACTTTTATCCTTTGGATGAGTGTACTCTATGTGCAAGGAGTTTGATGAGTTGTTGAGTATGCTAGTGGTTCTTCTTGATATTTGAGGTATTATATCAATTTTCTGAGCTGGTAGAGTCCCTGACTGGTTGATATTTTTTATAGTATCTGGAATTGATAAAATTAAATGTTTTACTTTTAATTATTATACTTGTTTAGACAACAAGCATCAAGTTCAGATTACATAACTAAAATCATGGGCCGTACATAGACAATAATGACACAAGGCCGTGATATATAGGAAGCATTATAAAAAAAGACTGGGTGGTGACGTCAGCGAAGTCAGACTGTGTATAAGAATGATGATTCTAGTTCCTTGCTTACCTTCATTTAGTTCATCAACAATGTTATGGAATTTGATTGTGTCGTTTTCGTTGCCATGTTCCTGCCTAATATCATCAACAGATCTTCTTGATCTCATTAGTTCTAGAATCTCATCTTCCATATTTATTTCTTTCATCTCTGTAAATTCAAGAATATTAATATCCTGTTTAACTCCATCGACATAATTTGAAGATCACTCACCATAGTTATCAATTGCTTAGTAATAAAATCAAATAAATATTTAGTGCAAGGTGCTATATTACAAAAAGTGCAAGTAATTCAGTGCTTCCTTCTAGGTATACCAATAACATAACCTGTAAAACACAACATTTATTATTTCTCGTACGAGTATATTACCAACGTTTAGTACCTACCTATATTTTGAATTATGATTAATGGAATCCTACCTAGTATCAAGTCGTCTTCTTTCTGTGGTCCAGGGACAAGAGGATAATCAGAAGCCAATTGTTCTTTCTTTTCTTGATTCCTTATTTCTGCAAATCAATTGTCATTTGAGCAAGAAACAACAAGGCGTCTACGGCTAGCTGCTTTTAGCAGCAAATTGATTAAACCTGACCAGTTTTTGACGGTATTAAGTACCGCTTTGCTTTGGATTGTATCAGTTTTAAACAATTTAGTTTCAACATCCAAGAAGCTTAGTAGAAGAATTTAGAATAACATGCCCCTTCTGAAAGCTATGAGGTCTCACGTACGTACGTAGACAGAAATACCTAACTTTTTACAAATCACCGACAATAATTTTAAAGAGAACCAGACTCCTGAATATTCCAAAAAACGGTGTCCACCAAAACCTTTAGTATTTCTCCTTCAGGCGTTCAAGAATCTTTGAAGATGTCCAGAGTAGGAAAAGCCTTTTAAACAATACACTTACCGCTTTCTAACTCCAGCAAAGCACGATGTATATCATTGTCATCCATTTCTTCATCTATGTTTTTGTAGTCACCATCCCCATCGGGGCACACTTTGACATTGTTGCAACTCCATTTACCTTCCGCAGAGCATGTGCACTTGGAGCAACCACTGCACAAGTTATCTGAAATGTTGACATCAATTTACGGCCTAAAACTCCGTCACCAGAGTTGGCCACTTGCTCAAACGAACTTCACTAAATAAAACTGATAACAATTAAAATGACTGATTTTATGTCTCTCGTATCCTCTTTTCTTTGACATGAAAGAAGGAATGACTGAATGAGGCAAAACAAAATTCTTTTACAGAACCTTTGACCTCACTTCTGATTTCATCTCTGCTGAGTCTCTGATTCTTATTTCCAAGGAATTTGAATAGTTAATACAATCAAAGAGTTATTACAAATTCCTAAGCAACAGCACAGCACTACAGGTTCTCTTCCTCCACCCTCCCCATCACTCTTCATTTCTGTATGTTCAAAATCAAATGATATGTTATTAATACAATATTCTTACCTTCAGTACAATCAGAGTACTCTGATACGAAAGGCACGCAGTATTCCGGTCCCTTTCCGCCTCCCACTGAAACATCACACGTTTCAGCATTATTAATAATCTCAATAAACTCTTTGATTCTTCCAAAAAACATTATTGATTTTATAAAACTCACCATTTTAGACATTGTTTTAATAATAATTATTAAAGTATATTCTTTATCTTAAGTATTACTTGATGAAAAATATATAACAAGTAATTTAAATGTAGAAAACATAATTATCAAAACTAATCTATAAAGTGCAGTGCTTGTCAGTGCGGCAGGAGATTGCGTGCAAAGTGCAAGAATGTTGTGACAATATAAAAATGTGGTTTAATCAAATATAGAGCAATACGCAAATAACCCAAAACAATATCAAAGAAATTCTCAAGTATATAATTTAATCACTTCACAGGTATAAAAATACAAAAATCTTTTTCACAGACACTTTTGGTCACTCTTACTGAAACGGTAATTATATTCACGGTAGGTACGAAAGGATGGGCATCTTTATTATTTGTTTATCACTTCGATATTCTGTGTCGTTGATCAACGAATGTTTTATATTTTGTATTTCGTGAATCTATTTCTATGATGTATTTGTTTAAAGTTTATCTTTATCCACAATCTTCGCAAGTTTCTGAATCAAAACATTCACACTCATCAATAAGTAGATCTGCATTTTCTTCTAATTACTTAGTCGTTGTTGACAACGAAGTCCACATAGTCTCCAGCAGATGCTCCAGTCATTAGGTTCTCCTTATTGACTTTCTTCTTCATAAGCCGTATCTTGTTCCTGATCTGATGATGTAGGTGTCTCCGGTGTCCATCAGGGTGATCACAGCACAGCGCGTCGCCTCCTGCAACACCAATCTTTCGTCAAGAAGAGAAACAACATTACTTTGTTAGGATTTGGAATGAGATTGGCTTGCAAAAGGCGACAATCTTGCCATTTTAATAAAAACATGGTTTAGCTTCTTTGTTTTATTTGATCATCCCGAAATTAATACAGCACAATTAGGTACACTTTTCAATTTCACACTCACATTTCATGGTAGACTTATGAATTAATATTTGAGCATTAATTTGTAAAAATCACTCACTACACTCACACACTAGCAAATTCTAACAGCAAAGCTTAAAACTACAAATAAAATAACAAATGTTATACCAGAACTCTACAACCTGCTGAAAAAGACGAAAGCATAGACAAGGTCACATACAACAACAAATCTCGAAGTCCTACCGCTATCAACCAAGTCAAACATCCCAGTATCCATGGTCCTTCGCAACCTCCATGAGAGCGATCTGTAAAACATCGGCCGGTCTTGCATAAAGAGTTCCCTATACATATCCCTCTGAGCATATTTCTCACGGAGATCTCTGAAGTACTCGCAGAACCAGGGGTTTCTGCTGAGGCAGCTAGCAGAGGTGCCAGCCATGTCGCACACGCAGTAGTAACATATGGTTTTATTGGAGTAGTCGAGGAGGGATTCGACGTCGGAGGCGATGTCGATGTCGGTGTCGTTGGCGGTGATGCTGTTGCTGTAGTAGGAGTGACTGCGGCGACACTTGGCTTTCGCGTCGTACGGGATCTCGTCGTTGTGCCAGATGTAATCTAGAGTTTTAATGAAGAATTTATAATCGATTTGGAGGACGTTTTTGGGGTAGACCACTTTTGAGAACACCTCAGCGAATGTGTACTACACCACTTAAGTGCCTGCAGGTTCTAACTACACTTATAAGAATCTAACAACCTTATTAACCATAACTCAGAAACAGTCTTCCATGGTCAACCAATTTTCTCTGTGATAACGTACTTAATGCAAAATATTGTCACTAAGAAATCTGCCGAGTATTAACTCCTGCAATTTTTCTTGATCGTGCTACCTCTAGAGACTATATGCCTAAACCTGCTTAGATTTGAATGTTTGTAACTGTGACAGAGTTCCAATACCGTTTGTCCACAATATATTTAGAATTTAGAAGAAACGTGTTATCTTGCAATTGCACGACCTTGCCGCACTGACTCGAACCAACCTCGTCTGATTCTCTGCGAAAGACTCGTCTCATGATCGAACGGCTCATTACTCCGGAATTTCTCCATCAAATAGGCCATCCTCATACACTCGTTGACGTTCATCGCCGGTCTTTTACTACAGTCTTCGTCTCTTCCATTTTGGGAGCAGAAGCAAACCTGACACGTGGCGTCTTCATTAGGCCATCTCATATGGGTCCTGAGGTAATTCTCCTCTGAGTCCTGATTTTCATCTTTGCCTGGTGAGACTGGTGAAACAGGTGATTCCTCCATCTTTATGACCGTGCGCCCAGGGATACATTTCAGGCCTAAATCATCGAGCTCTTCTTGTTTCGGGAGAACGCGATTGTAAAAGAATTCTAGAACATGATTTAGGTTTAAACGACCTAGGTAACCTTTTGAAGTTATACTTTGTGTAAAATACTGAACACTAAGGTGGCGGTTTACCGCCCAAGACTGAGACAAGAGACAGGCTTTGTAGGGGCGTGCGAAAGTGACACGAGACAGAGAACTGTCTCTTTTTATGACAAAGGTCTCCTGTCTCGGTATCTGGTCTCGGTCTCGAGCGCGAACTGCCCCCATTACAGCCAGGTACCTACTGATTTTTCGTGGCAACCTACATAGATGCAACCTATAATGACCCACTAAGGCGGCTTACACAAAGTTCCCTATAACTATAAATTGGTACCTACTTAATTGATTTTTTTACGAACAAAATATAAGTTATTTAGTGCAAAATTACTTCACATATTTTACACAACAAACATATTTATCACTTATTTCAACCATCTTCTACCATTTCAAAGTATTCATCGAAAAAAACAATTTTTGCTGGAACGAATCCGAGTTAGCAACTTTACCTACGTGTGAAACAAAATATCCCAGCTGGTTAGATTCTAAACCAAGTGGAAAGAACGGTTGCGGACTCAAAGTTTTCAGGTCGCCTGGCCTCCGTCATGGCTTAGCAACTTAAAAGCCGGGACCGTCGTCCTTGATGCAGTCGAGTCCTTTTTTCTGTAGTCTAAAACTTACCAGCTTCAACATTTAGGAAGGCTATGATGAAGACCACGACACACAGCACCAACTTTAGATCCATGGCCACTGAGCTGCTGAGGTGGTGATTCGAGGATGGTCTGTGATGGTTGGTGTAGGTTTATATGACTTTCCGGCTAGTTGACTTTCTTAATGCATTGTATTCAGTCACAGAGACGGAATGAGGGAAATTTGGTTAATATTATCGATCGAGCGAGCGAAGCGAGCGAAGATCTTAGTGGTAAGTTGGGCGATTTTGCTTTGTATGTTTGTATGTTTCACGAATTGTTGTTCGCGCATAACTGTCGAACCGTTTATCCAATCTGCATGAAACTTGGTAGGTCAATAGGTTGTGGTAAGGAAATTTACGGTGGAGCATATGAGCTTAATCGATGAAGGGGTTGTGAAGATATTGGGTTCCCAAGGGGGTAAAAAATTATGAAAGTTACACAAATATATTGAGTGGGGTGTCATACGAAAGGGCTTATTTTGTACATTCCAAAATGGTTTTTATTTTTAATCTGGGATGTATAGTTTTTGAAATACGACCAAAGAACAAAAACTACGAAACCAGAGCTGCAAGAGCTCCCGTTTCATAAAGTTTCGATGTCTTCGTAGCTCATTGACTGGTCGGTCTTAAAAAGAGAGTGGCATCGTTGCGGTTTGGTTTGCAATGATTTTAGATGCTACTTGATTTATTTTCATGATAAAAAAAATTTTTGATAAAGAATGAAAATAATTGGGGTAAAAAAAGTTAAGTAAACAAAATATTGAGTAGGGTGTCAAATGAAAGGTCTTTATTTGTACATTCCAAAATAGTTATTATTTATATTCTAAGACGTATACTTTTAGAAATACGACGAGAATTCATAAATATGAAATACTTAAATAAAAAATTAGACACGACATTATGTATTGCATGCAAGCTAGTATTTTTTGCCATGAAGAGCTAGCGCAATAGGCATACTCGGCAGTAGTAGCACTTGAAATTATAGGGGTAGTCAGAAGAAAGTCCAAATGTAAGCCATCTACGGTGCGCAAGATCTCAGTTCGGGGCGAACTACTAGTGTATTCACCTCCGTACTATTAAAATCTACTGCAGTATAAGAAAATGCTTGTATATTTTTGTGTTTGTTCCTATCTGTCACAAGTATTTACAATAAAACCAGAAAAAGAATGGTTTTCGGGAAACATCGGAAACAATCGCATAAAATTACAAAAACGATTGAGACGAAAAGTCATTTGGAAATGAAAAAGGAGGTTCTCAATTCCGAGGAACTGAGAACCTCCTCCTTTTATTCAAGTCGGTTAAAAATGCATTTTTGGTCTTCAAAGTGTAAAATGCTGTAAAAATGTGTAAAATCAATATGTGCTCCTGAGTCCGTCCACCGAATGCACAATGATGGTAAAATAAGACGAAATGCGCGATAAAGTTTTATCGCCATACACCTGCACATACATCTAACGCCACTATCAAATCATACGGACATTACGCACAGCCATCTAGATAGCAAATACTTCTTCTAAAATTAATATCTGGGCGACCGAGCTATGCTCGGGTGCAAATAGAGAAAAATTAAATAAGAAAAAAAACTTAAAAAAAATAAACTTTCACTGACTGAGATTAGAACTCAAAGCCTTCGGCTGAAACGCGGGCACCCAATCCACTCGGCCACTTTGGTCTCAACAGATGTGAAATTACGAACCGTATTGCACTGGTAAATCTTTTTGCGTGAAAATGCAGAGAAAACGAATTTTCCCAGATATGAGATCTAGGTAGATCGATTTTTCGCCCCCTTAAACCTCCGTACCGCAAATGTCATTGAAATCGTTAGAGCCGTTTTCGAGAACGTGAGTACAAACAAACAAACAAATATTGCTCGTTTAATAGAATAGGATACCTACTAGAATAGGATACTAACGTTTTGTTTAATTACAAAAATAAAATATTTTTTCAATGATTTTTTCTATGAGTAAGTACTTACCTTTTTCTATAATAAAACAAATCTTAGTTTAAAAAATCAGTCTTTCGTATAATGATACAAAAAATAGGAATGTTTTACTTATCTTAATCGCAGATTAATATCACCATGATTAGTGACTAGTACAATAACATATCGTTCTCTAAATAATTTCTATAGAAACGGCATAAGCTTTTGTCTTGTGAATAAAGCTCAGAGATGTGGGAAATGCGTGCCCACGCGTGGGCAGCCTCGTCGGGCTTCAGGCTGTGGAGCGAAGCGAGAGTCCAGTATGCGCAATCTAGGGGTACCCAGGGCCTAGAAAATAAAATTAGTTTTCGTTAAAAATAACATTCGAACAAGCGTAACAATGAGCTGATTCAAAGTATTAATAGTTCGGCAACCCTATTCTTAAGGCTCAAACACACGCTGGGTCAGCCTAAGCCAGCGCGAGCGAAGGCGAGTCAATGCAAGGCGAGTGCTATACGATTCTGCAATAGCGACCCTTTTAAGCCCTCTGTTAAGTTTAAGAAGTTAGAAAATCAGCTTTCAAAAAAAACTGTATTACAAATCGGTTCATCCATTTAAGAGCTATGGTGCCACTGACACACACACACACACACACACACACACACACATACACACACCTCTTTTTGAGTTGGTGGGTAAAAATAGACTTGCTGTAGAATTAAAAGCAATGTAGCGTCTTTACCTGTATGGGCTCAGTCTTCGCTCGTGCGTCAGCTCGTAGTTCAGCTTAGAATGGGCCACCAGATACGTAAGGTACACATCTTCTAAATTTATCAAAGGAGTGTCTTTCGCCGCTTCTAAAATACTTTTCAAGTATTTCCCTGTAAAAAAAATATTCCGTTTTACATTGTGTACTAGCTGCTGCTCGCGGCTTCGCTCGCGTGGTACCCGGATAAAAAGTAGCCTATGTTACTCTCCAGCCCTCCAACTATCTCCACACAAAAAATCACGTCAATCCGTCGCTCTGTTTTGACGTGAAAGCAGGACAAATAAACAAACAAATAAACACACTTTCACACCTCCACCTTTGCTGAGATTGCAGATGCAATAGAAAATCAATTGTGTCTCATTGACACCTACGTGCCGACATATGAGAGGTCAATTAGCTGACCCGGTAGATTTTGCACCGCCTCAGATTTCGAGATATCATGTAGGCAAAGATTTCATCCTGACACTATAAATCATCTAGTTAAGAACATATCGATAAAGGTGCAAATAGACAAAAATTTAAAAAAGAAAACGAAAAAAAAACTTTCACTGGCTGAAATTCGAACTCGAAGCCTTCGGCTGAAAGGCGGACACCCAATCCAATCGGGCACTTTGGTCTCAACAAATTCTGTGAAATTACGAACCATATTGCACTGGTAAATTTTTTTGTGTGAAAGTTCCGAGAAAACGAATTTTCCCAGATATGAGACCTAGCTAGATCGATTTTTCGCCCCCTCAAACCGGCGTACCGCAAATTTCATCGAAATCGTTAGAGCCGTTTTCGAGAACGAGAGTAAAGACAAACAAATAAACAAACAAATGTTGCTCGTTTAATACTTAGGCCTTTACATCTTTACTAGATGATTTATACAGTGTCAGGAGGCAATCTTTGCCTACACTTAACGGGACACTGTAGTACCTGGGACAATGTTGAGATGCAGTAGGCTTGCCCAGCACCTACGCCATCCTCTCAGCTTAACCGGCCATATCCACAGGAAAGACATGCTCAATACGTGTGGGGCTGACTAAGCCGCGGGTTTCATCACGATGTTTTCCTTTACCGTTTAGAGCTCGTGTTAATGCGCATATAAATTTTTCGGAACGAAAAATCCATTGATGCACGGCCAGAATTCGAAACCACGTCCTTCGGATCGAAAATCGAGGTATACCCCTCGGCCAACACGGCTCTCGTTTAATAGAATAGGATAAAAAGGCCTGTTTTTTATTACCGTTGATAATGTACCCTGTCCCCGAAAGATACTGCGGCACCTCATCGGGTCGGTGCAGCCAGCGCGGGACGAACCACTTCGTATACTCGTCCCTGTGCAACTTGCTATTATTTACCCTGTACCCTGGAAACAAATTTTGTTTTTAAAGTAAATTTTTCAGGTATTTAATTAATAGATCATCTTTTTTTAATCAACCTTTCTCGTCTTACTACTGGGCAAAGGTCTCCCCCAATTTCCTCCATCTATCTCTATCCCTCCCCGTCTCCCACCAGTCACTCCTTCCATCTATCTCTATCTCTCTCCGTCTCCCACCAGTCACTCCTTCCATCTATCTCTATCTCTCTCCGTCTCCCACCAGTCACTCCTTCCATCTATCTCTATCTCTCTCCGTCTCCCACCAGTCACTCCTTCCATCTATCTCTATCTCTCTCCGTCTCCCACCAGTCACTCCTTCCATCTATCTCTATCTCTCTCCGTCTCCCACCAGTCACTCCTTCCATCTATCTCTATCTCTCTCCGTCTCCCACCAGTCACTCCATCCATCTATCTCTATCCCTCTCGGTCTCCCATCAGTCACTCTCATCGATAACTTCTCGCCAACGTTTCCGTGGTCGTCCTCGAGATCATCTAGGAACTAATTTACCTAGCAACTTAGCATCCTTGTGTTCCTCCAGTACCGTCTTCAGGGTCCAAGGGTTGACCACCACATCATCGTCTGTCTTGAAGAGATGCTGCGCGTGCGGGCAGCGGGCCAGGGTCCACTGCAGCATGAGGACGGTCTTCAGCGTCAGGTTCTGGTAGTGGTCGGGCATGTCGAAGATTATCATGTCGCTGAACTGTTTAGCTTCTATGTGGTTATCTACCTAGATGAGAAATAGAAAGAGGGTCATTGATAATCTGGTGCAGGCAAACCATACACCATAGAAACATTATTTAGGTAAGTTGGAGAGGCAAAATGATTGGACATTTACGACATGACAGGTTCACAAGGAACATCATAGAAGGAAAAGTAGAAGGAAGACGAGGAAGGGGAAGACCAAGAATTAATTACATGAGTCAGATTAAGAAGAAGCTCACTGTCATGTCGTAATAAGAAATAAAAGAAATCGCATTGGAAAGAGATAGATAGATGGAGAGGATTGCATCGTTGTACCGACAAGAGCTGAGCTAACTACATAGGTAAGCTTAAGACTTCTGACTGGCCTGGGATTATTGGATCACACAGCGTAAATAGCTGCTAATCTTCAAGTAAGTGAAGAAGACATACTCCAATGCCTTGCTAAAATTATTGCAGATTATAAATAATGATCTGAAATGTAAATAGCTTTAATAATTATTACAGCATTTCTCACCATCCTCTTGAAATTCATGAAAGCACTCCTCGTAGCGTAGCTTGCTTAGACGTTCTTGATTGATCGTTGAAGTTAAGCAGCATTGCGCGCGGTCACAATTTGGATGGGTAACCGCAAGTGGCATTACGAGCTGAACACTTCCGTGCTTTGGAGGGCACGTTAATCTGTCGGTTCTGTCTTTTAAGTCGTTAAGTCATAACGGAGGCCTTTAGGCTGCTTAAAAACTCCGTCACCAGAGTTGGCAACTTGCTCATACGACTTACCATCCTCTCGTCAGGAGTTTCGCCTTCCAAACCCATGACGAAGAAGGTCGGCTGATGCCGTCCCCAGGTAGACCTGATGACCTGGCGCTGCAGTTCGTTCGGGGACGCGCTCGCTACCAGTATGACGAGAGGCACCCCACCTTGGCATACTGATGAAGGCTCGACCAGGACTTGGCTGGAAATAATATTAAAATAATATTTACTAGTGCCTACATGAAAAATTTAAAAAACCGACTTCAATATTAAACTGAGAAACTTTCTGCATTCTCGAGGTGCATTTCTGTTCATAACTCTGAAGATGCTCGACAGATCCTCACCAAATTTTTGTGGCACCTTTGTGTGAAAAGTATATGCTTTCAAACAAAAAAATAGTCTTCCAAATCGGTTCAGTGTCTTTGAGTAATCGGTGAACATACATAAAAAAAAAGATTCCGATGAATTGAGAACCTCCTCCTTTTTTTAACAAATTGGTGAACTCCGACAGCTTTAAACCAGACAACTTTAAGAAGTCTTTTGAATAGCTCCTGACTCCATTATGATCAGCACACTGTCGACATTTTCTATTTGAAACGTTTGTTTTTATAAACCAGTTGTGACAGAGTTTTAAAAATATGAAACTTAATTACCACAGTTGTGACTGCACTTTAGTCTAGTTCAAGTTGAAGAAGAAAACTCACATATTATCCAAATAATGCTGCAGATCCGTACTCCGCTTGAAGTGTTGGAGGTTCTTATATGGTGGATGAGGCGGCATCAGGACCTCCATCACTGCCTGGTCTATGGACATAGAGTATGCTGCCAGGAGTAATGTCATCCATGTCACGAGGAGTACGCAGTATTTCCTACGGCGCCCTAGGAAGTAAAACTGATGTTATTTTTGAATGGGATCCATGGTGCTGCTGGAGCAAATGCTGAGGGGTAGCCTTATTTTCTTGTCACTTTATTTCTAACATTTCTGATTTGTGTTTTGTATGTGTCGTGGTCTATTCTATTTATTATATGAAATCACCTGAAGAAATTCCAAATGAGTTAGTTTAGCACGCACACACGGCTGATTCGTCACTTAAGTCTCGCAATACGGTCTCCGACATCTGCTACCTTCGTCCTCCTACGGATTTCCGATTGCGGGCTCGGTCTAGCAAAGATATGACCAAACTATCGTCCAATAGAAAAGTTTGCAGTCCGTGAGGGGTCTAGTACACTCTTTTAGAAGGTACCTACTATTGTCTTAGTAGTTTCTACTTAGAAAATTAGTGACAACATTAAGGAAACAGGCTTTATCCTGTCTGAGGTATTGAGTAAATTGAACATTATCGCGTTCATTAGTTAGAACCATTAGGGCACCAACTAGGTACTTATCAATTGAATAGGTTAAAAGGAAAAAACAAACAATACAATTACTTAGTCTTAGTAATAGGAAATAAAAGAAATAATAATGCCTACCAATACCTACTAGCTGCGCTCTCGCGATTTTTATATTGGTGATGATGGTTATTTATGATGAATAGTAACCATTAGGTACAGTACGGCCAACGGATCTCGGCGTTCGTGAAGTTAGCCGTTTCGATGCGCAGTGCAACTTTTTCATACAACATTTTCTACTGCGCAGCGAAAAGCCTGACTTCACGAACGCCTAGATCCGTCGGCCCAACTGTAACCTTCCTCTCCTCAATTGTATAAATGTTTGAAATTTTGAAAAAAATGTTTGCGTCGGCGTCGGTTGGTACGCAAACATTTTTTAAAAACAAAAAAAAACACAACTAACTCCTTGGCTTTATAGTTCATTTCTTGAAGGTTAAAAAAGGCTATTTTCATTTAAATGGCGTGGCGGGTTAAACCGCCTGGCACAGCTAGTAAATATAATCTACTATTCAGGAAAATGCAAGCTTCTTACTACCAATAGTTTAAGGAACACGTATAAAAAACATACCCAAAAACTTTATCCATCTCACCAATTTCCGCAACAAAAACATGGTCAAGCATTTTCCTCTTCGTTACAAATCCGAAAGCACTGTGTTCTCACGTCATTGTGTAGTTATTTGCACTGTATCTCGCTCGCACATCACTGAAAGAGGGTAGTCAAAGATTTGCACTCTATATGTACTTGACGCTCATTTCACCACCTATGTAGGTACGTAGTTCTCGCATTTACTGCGCTCTGCGCGCTTGCAACTGCAGCACAGCTTCACTTGTATCTATGTTAATGGGAATCTTTGAACGTAGTTTTGACTCACTTCAAAATGTCGTCGGTCGCGATGAGTTAGGCCGTTTGTCCACCGCCTCCGTCGCCGGGACGTCAAAGAGAACGAGATTATTTCTGTCTGAGATCAAGATGACATGACGGACTTGTGGTGGACAGACGGCTATAGCAATTGTATGGTCGCTACCTCGGCCCCGTCGGCGTCGTCTCGTTCTCGTTGACGTCTCGGTGACGGTGGCGGTGGACAAACGGCCTAATAGTGTTCTGTGGTCCCGTCGGCGTCGGATCAAATTGAGCACACTATCAACTTCGAGCTGACGAAGACTATCAAGGACCGATGACAATACAATTTACCTATTTATGTACCTAGGTAGGTACCTACCTTATTAGAAAAAATAAGGAATAACAAAATTAATCACAATTTTGCTCGATCTACCTACTACAAAAGCGTATTTTTTAGTTTTAGAAACTAATATTTACTTATTTAACACTAAACGAAGCCTTGTGCGCGGTAGGTACTGCTTACTTTAATTGCCAGCTAGCTTACTTGGAACTTTACTCAGAGAATAATACCAAAGTTCAAAAGGTATGTTAAACGCGTGCGTGCTCAGCGACTAAACTACAAGGAATATAGCCTGCCAAGGGCTTAGGGGTGTTGAGCAGGGCAATCGGCTGGGGCCTGGCTCTTTCAAGGACCTAGCGCAAGCAAATACAATTGACGTAGAAAGAAACAGTAGAAGAGAAGAATTGCGTAGCTTGTTCGTTAGTTTCATATATGTAATTAAATTTCAATATCGATCCTAGTGGGAAAAGGGCAAGGAGATGATGATGATGATAGATCCTCTCACCATTCACAATCAACGGAATGGCTCGGCTCGACAGATTTCCTTATTTTATCATAATAAGTTAGAAAAAGGTTAGGTAGCATGAAAAAAGTTTTGAGAGCTCCATCGAAAAAAATTACACCCAGACCCAAGCAACGCCGGTTTTATCATTGACTAGCAGCGCCCTCGCGGTGTTACCCCCAGTAATGGTATCTGGTGATGATGATGATGATAATCAAAAATAGCCCATAACCTTAGGTAGGTACTCAAGACTTCAAGAGTTTAGCTATCGAATTCAGAAAGAGTTCTACAAATCCGACTGGAAGTTCCTGAGATTAGCTAGTTCAAACAAACAAACAAACTCTTCCGCTTTATAAATGGTACCTATGATATAGATAGATTTAGACTTTAATATAGGTGTAGCGACATCTACCTGTCGCTAGATGAATTACATAAACATGCTACGCACTACGAGCTTCAGTGAAGATGGCGCCACTCAACATCAGAATGTCTAAACTCGCAAGCAAAGTTTCCAACGAATTTAGACATATCTAAGACTATCCGACATCAACTGTCGGTCGAAAGACCACGGACAAGTGGGCCACATGGGCCGGCCCGTTGCAGAGGAACCACCTACTCTGCCTTTGGGGAACTATTCCACCATGTTCCCCAAATAGGTACCTACTTACCTACTTACAACAATTTAATATTTTTTAGAAATAAGAATAAGAACTCCATACATACCTATTGTCACTGGTCTTGCCTAGTTATTGGTGACGAAAGCACCAGTAGGTAGAATCACTTTTCACTGACCTTTTAAGCTACATAATAAAATCCAGGTAGATTTTTGTGTTGTTCAAATAAATAAAACAAATAAAAGATAACACAAAAATCCCGTGTGATATTCAGTTTAAGGCTGGTTTTAGTGTCACGCGTACCGTCGGCGCTGATAGGCGAGTGATCTTTATTACAATGAAATAGGGATACTGATTGTTCAGCACTGACGAGTGCAATCAGCGTTGCCATTTTTGCTAAACAATCAGTATCCTTGTTTCAATGTAATAAAGATCACTCGTCTATCAGCGCCGACGATAGGTACGCGTGACACTAAAACCAGCCTAAACAAACGACCGACAACGCCGACGGGTAAAACGTAACGAAATGTGTCGATCGACTATCAATATGATTTATCATTATCATTCTTATCAGTAGATAAATAATCTTGAACAGCGAGGGCGGTTTATCGGCTCCATCTTGACATATTGACAAAACCAATATTATTAAAAATTCATTAGTTTGACCAACAAATACTAAGTATCTGTACTTACTTAACCACTAAAAGCACTTATGTAAATTCGTAAGAGGTACCTAGTGGTTGATTTTGGTGACGAAGTTTTTGGGCCGCATAAAAGGCCTAGCCTAGGCCTTTTACCTATGTATTTTAGTATTTTAGAAGCACCTACCTAGGCCCTAGATAGGTACCTACTTCTAAAATACATAGGCATCGAGAATCAGCACGGTATCGGCCATGACTTTCTGTGGATATGGCCGGTTAAGCTGAGAGGATGGTGTAGGTGCTGGGCAAGCCTACTCCATCTCAACATTGTCCTAGGCACTACAGAGGACTAAAAAGGCCGCTATAGAAGAATAACAAAAGGAATTGCAATTCTTATCGTCTTCAATTGTTCTTGTCACTCTGTCTATGAAAAGAGACGGCATATGCTAGTTCTTTTCTATTATGATTCTGCTTTAGCGGCCTTTTTAACCCCAAAGATTGCCTCCTGTGACATGGTAAGGCGCGGGCCAGACAGAAGAGACGTAAGACGAGGACGCGTCGCGGACAGGGCGCCAGCGAACAGCGTTGCGCCCGCCCCCGTCTCTTCTGTTTGTTTTGCGTCGCGACGCTTCTATACATTTTGTATGAAAGGGACGCGGAAGAGACAAATGTCCGCGCCCCGTCTGCGTCTTACGTCTTTTCTGTGTGTCCAGCGCCTAATGTAAATCATCTAGTGAAAGATGTAAAGGCCAGTGTGTGTGATCTAAATACCTCTGGGAATCGCGTGCCCTGGTTATATAAATTATTCGTCACATAATTAGGTTATTTTGTTCGTGCTTCTCATAATAATTAATAAATAATAATTAACAGGTGCCTATATTATAGTGGATTAAATAAATCATTATTTTCATAAATAACTTATTTTTTCGTACAACCCATTAGTAGGTAATAAATTATTGAATGATTTATTATTAGGCACAGTGAGCCGTGTTGGCCGCTTTCGATCCAAAGGTCGTAGATTCGAATCCCGGTGGTGCATTTATGGATTTAGTCGTTTGTAAAAAAATATACCTACCTAATGCTCATTAACACGAGCTCAAAACGGTACCTAAAGAAAATCATCGAGGGAACAAGATTGCTTTCAAACACACCACACATTACCAAATAGTTACTTAGTCGAACTAACTATCGATACAGGATAAGGAAGTAGATAACGTTATCATTTTTCCACCTATTCTAACTTAGTAGGTAGGTACTACATAGTTTGGAAAAAATAAAAAAGCATGCCAGGCAATCTTCGAAATGTTGTAGGTAGCCAAAAATAATACTGGAGCCAAACTTGGAAACCCTGTTTAAAAAAATCTGGTTTTCGCGGCAAATCGTGACCCTTCTAAACTCTCATCCCGTTGCAGGCAGGACTAGGTACCTACCTAAAGGCAAGGTAGTTCCTCACCTCAACGAGCGCTAAACGGTGAAGTAGGTATAGGCATTGCTTGAGTAGGTAATAGGTACCTACCTATCATTGATTGGTAGTACCTACTCACATGCCTATAGGCACATAAATTTGCGCGTTTATTTACCTACTTACCTACTCGTTGATTTGATTCACATAACACTAGGTAGGTACCTAACATTTTGAAGTCAAACCTATATCGATCAAAGAAACAAGACCAAGTGCTTTATAGGAAGAGTAAATAGGTCAGGATTATGCTTCATTTTTATTGTAAAATTAAAAAAATATATCTTTGGTCGTAAACAAAATAATTTAAAATCTAAAATCGTTTCGTAGCCTCCTATCACAGATGGCGCTACTGACAAAAGGACTTAAAATTATTCAACAATGATCATTGATCACCTCTATCATTCATAGAGATTTCTACCTTAATGTAATTAAACTAAGTCTTAATTTTATTCTTCATCTGATGGTTGTTTGACCCAAAAGCCCCATGGCGCGTATCCGTCGTGTTTAGTCGGGCCTCGGTACACTTTTATCTGGACACGTGAGACGTCATCTGTAAAGAAAGAAGCTCTTCTAGTTTATTATTTATCTTTATAGTTTTACTAATTTACCATTGTACTTTACCGTATCATTGAAATAGTTTGCACAACTTTTTGCGTGCCCCTTGTATTTATTTTATAGCAACGCAACCAATGTGCATTGCTCGTAGAAATATTCAAGGCGTATACATAGCACTGATGGCACTTTTTAGGGTTCCGTACCTTAAAAGGTAAAAAAAGGAACCCTTATAAGATCACTTTCTTGTCCGTCTGTCTGTCCGTGTGTCACCATCGATTATCTCAGGAACGTGTAGAGCTAGCAAGTTGAAATTTATACCAAATACTAAGGTCTATAGTCCCTATTGTGAGTATAAAAATCAAGGTCCTGAGTCAACACTATAAAAAGATATAGGCAAATTTAGGTTTTCGTGAAAACTTGTGAGTACCAAAACTTACCTTATGGGAGATGGGGGCAAAACCGCACCAATAACAATCAGTCAATTAAAATATAAAGAAATTAAAGCAATTTAGCAATTTTCACGGCTTTATTAAGTAATAGTACTATTTCTTCACACATTTGAATTACTTTTCACGCACAAAATCATCATAAAAAGTGGTAATAACCTAAAAATTGCATTAATATAAAAAAACGGTTTTGCCCCTACAGTGGGGCACAACCGACCCAGCAATTTCCAAAGGGGGAAAAACTGATTTTAGCCGTTATTGGCAAAAATCACAGACATCATCGAGATCATCTTCTTCATCTACGCCTGCACAAGCATCTTGAGCCCAACTAGGACACTTTGTATATTTAATCCAACTGTTGACTTAGATTTAGAGTATATCTCCGAGCAAAATATGAATTCATTATCTTTATCTGCATCATCTGTATATTCATCTTCACTGTTGCGTTTAGCTTTCTTGATCGATTTATTCACTGCTTGTGTTTTCTTCCACTTTAATTTTTTCATACCCGAACCCTATGCGGTTGTGCCCCTATGTGGTTTTGCCCCAGGTACTGATTTTGTAAATTGACATTCGCTGTGTCTGGTATTTTGAGGGTAGGTAACGAACAAACCATGTTAATAAAGCACAAATAAAGAGCTCGCAAGTTTAGTAAATTACTCAATCATAAGACTAATAATCGGTGTACCTATCACATTTTTAAAATTGTAACGTAATTATAAAAAACTCACCAAATTTAACAAAAATGCACATAACTTTTTCTTCTCACAACCAGCGACACTGACACAAACATAGAAGAGAGCGGCCATTGATAGGGTGTGACCAATACGAAAAAAAATTTGCTATTCAACAAAAAAACACCCGAAATGATAGAAAACGGTTGTGCCCCCATATGTGGTTATGCCCCCAGCTCCCCTAATTATCAACTTTTTTTATTTTTCGGAATTTTTCCTTTACTTGTGCTGGAAGACCTTGCTTGTAACCAAAATTGACAATTCTAGGTCAACCGGAAGTACCCTAGAGGTTTTGGGTCGAAAACCTAAATGGTAGTTCCCGTTGACCTAGAATAACGAAATTTGGCAAAAAGCAAGGTCTTATAGCACAAATAAAGGAAAAATTCCAAAAAGTTAAAAAAGTTGAAAATTAAAGGGTGTTCCCATACCTACATACAAAGTTGACGCCAATCAAAATTGTCCTCCGAGTTGTATGGGCGCTCATACAATTAAGCGGACTAGCTTAGGTAGGTAATTGGCACCATGGCTAGGTACGGAACCCTCGGCGTACGAGTTCGACTCGCACTTTACCGGTTTTTTTTGTTTTTAGGGTTCCGTACCTTAAAAGGTAAAAAAAGGAACCCTTATAATATCACTTTCTTGTCCGTCTGTCTGTCTGTCTGTCTGTCCGTGTGTCACCATCGATTATCTCAGGAACGGGTAGAGCTAGCAAGTTGAAATTTATACCATATACTAAGGTCTATAGTCCCTATTGTGAGTATAAAAATCAAGGTCCTGAGTAGGGCTTGCTATCCGGATATCCGGATATCCGAATTATCCGGATATCCGCCAATTTTCAAATCCGGATAGTGACGACCAGTAAATCCGGATAATTCGGATAATACGGATAGTAAAAATAATCAAAAAATACGATTTGTATTTGGAATTAACCCATCAAAACAACAATTTATATGCACTACGTAGACGTATCTAACAGGGAAACACTGTTTATCCTTTGTTTTTGTAACATTCATAAAGTTGCACGCTCGAAATTTTTCGTCTTTTACTCATCGCAGCGCAACCAGTGTTTGGAGTGGATGTGAGCTTAACGTTATTCTTGCTGGCAACCGATGCCACAAATTGCCACAAATAATAAATTGTTCTCTAAAATAATAACTAATTGTATCACCCGTGAGCTAGATGAATACCATAGCAACCCAGAGAATAAGCTGGTTTTCGAAGCGGCTTTTTTTAAATGAACCACACCCGCACGGTGAAGCAGCTGATGGAGAAGCGTCACGAACACAACTAGTCTCTTGTCATGTTTTTCATTGACTGCGAGAAAGCCTTTGACAGTGTCGAACATTGAGCCATCTTCCACGCTCTCCTTGTACGACTGCACGATTTAACCAACCCTGAGCCCATCAAGCGGGGAGTGCGACAGGGAGACATCATTTTGTCCAAACTTTTTACTGCTGTCATAGAGAACATCTTTAATAATAATAATAATAAATAAATCATTTATTTCAGGCAACAATAGCAAGTAAAAGATGTAAAATACTTAAAACTACGGCCCATATAAAATATATATACCTTAGAGTCTAACATACATAACTTATATAAACTTATTTACTAGCACGTAATGTCGGTGACGTGTTACACACGTGTGCTGTCGGTAAACGTCCTCGAAAACGCCGGAACAGCACATTCTTCGGCCAGAATTCTTCCTTAGTGTAGGTCGAAAGATTATCAGTTGGAATACGCACCACGAAAGATTTAAAATCTCTACGACGCGACTCCAACTGCTCGACCCTCACCACGGTGTTGGTCTTCATCTTCACATATTCCACGATCTCCTCTACCTTCGTGGTATAGTGAAGCCTGGACACGTAGAGCAACGTCGAAGGCACAGCCGGGCGCAACAAGTAGTTAGGTCCGGTTGGCGCGACGCCACGCTGGTTTCGGCTGCAGGGCTTCTTTCTCCTACGCACTACCTCAGTGAACCCTTCAGCATCACACGGCTTCCTCTCATGAGAAACCGGTACGGGTGCAGTGCTGGCGCAAACAGGTTCGCAGCGCTGCTTCTTTTTCCCCTTTTTCGCTTTAGCTGCCGGTGCCTGCGGCGGGGGGGCAGCTGGCGGGCAGGTTTTGGCGGCAACGGTGGCGTATGCGCTCGCGGGGGGAGAGGGGGCGCACGCACGTGTCTGTTCCACGAGTGGAGTGGCGGGGAACGGATTTAAACTTAAGGATTTGCAGACGACCTTATAGTTGTCGCAGAAACCTTTGAAGATCTCCAAGAAATGTTACAACACCTTTCTGAACTTCTGAACGGCGCGACTTTTAAGAACGGGGTACCTACAGAAGCGTCAGTTACCCAGCAGCACGATGGGCTGGACGACATAGCATGGCCGGAATTGGATGAGGTGAGCGGCGCCGGCGGACTGTGGAGATTGGCATGGCACACGCAAAAGGAGGGTTATACCCAGCAGTGGGTGAAGTCGGGTGTTTAATAAGTGTACATTTTGGTGTACATTATGCATCTGCAATCTGCATTCACAATCAAAATACATCAAATTGCATCACGTTCGCTTCGCTTTAGGAGAAAAATACAGATCTTGTTACGTACCTTGTTTAAAAATGATTCAAAATTTAATAGTGATTGTTCGGATAACATAAAGCTACGACGTTTAATGTATTTTTTAACTATTATCTTCGTTTGTGTCCGTTTGTAAAAAAAAAATCGGTAACTATCCGAATTATCCGGAAAATCCGGATATCCGGATAGTAAAGTGCTCTACTATCCATATTATCCGGATAACAAAATGGGGCGGATAATGCAAGCCCTAGTCCTGAGTCAACACTATAAAAAGATATAGGCAAATTTAGGTTTTCGTGAAAACTTGTGAGTACCAAAACTTACCTTAATTATCAACTTTTTTATTTTTCGGAATTTTTCCTTTACTTGTGCTGGAAGACCTTGCTTGTAACCAAAATTGACAATTCTAGGTCAACCGGAAGTACCCTAGAGGTTTTGGGTCGAAAACCTAAATGGTAGTTCCCGTTGACCTAGAATAACGAAATTTGGCAAAAAGCAAGGTCTTATGGCACAAATAAAGGGAAAATTCCAAAAAGTTAAAAAAGTTGAAAATTAAAAGGTGTTCCCATACATACATAGTTGACGCCAATTAAAATTGTCCTCCGAGTTGTATGGGCGCTCATACAATTAAGCGGACTAGCTTAATTGGCACCATGGCTAGGTACCTACGGAACCCTCGGCGTACGAGTTCGACTCGCACTTGACCGGTTTTTTTTTGCTATCTAACGACGATTTCTAGTAGAGTGCGCCGCAAACTTAATGGCGGCTGAAGTGCGCGGCAGATTCGACTTTGCGCAGGTACAGTCAACGCAATTGCGGGGAAGTGAAGGTGGTGAGGGGCGGGGCTAGGCGGGCTATGTAGATAAAGTTTACTTTATTCTATTGCGTTGACTGTATCTGCGCTAAGTCGAATTTTCCGCGCACTTCAGCCGCCATTAAGTTTGCTGCGCACTCTACTTAGCTTAGCTTTATCTAGAGTTCTAAACACTAGCTAGTAACTGGCTTGCTTAGTAAAATGAAAATATACTTTTGGGTAGCAAGTGCTACCTACCTATAGGTAGGTACCTATCTATTCCATGATTACCTACATACTTGAGTTTATACGTTTTGCTTAAAATTACTTATTTATACCTTTCCTATCTCCAGCATGCGAGCCCTCGTCGTCATCATCGAAGTCTTGCGGGCGGGCAGCCGCCAGGACTAACAGCGCCAGAAACATCAAGCACCAGGTGGTCTGAAAGTACAACCAAGGGATGATTTATTTGACTGGCCTCTTAGCTCAGTGGTAGTAGCTCTGCCTTCTACGCTGGAGGTCGTGGGTTCGATTCCCACCCAGGACAAACATTTGTGTTATGAACATGATGTTTGTTCTGTGTCTGGGTGTTATAAAGTATTATAAGTATGTATTTACAAAAAAAAAAGTATGTAAGTATTCTATCAGTTATCTGGTTCCCATAGTACAAGCTTTGCTTAGTTTGGGGCTAGATGGCGGTGTGTGAAATGTCCAGCAATATTTATATTTATTTAGAAATACTTTGACGCGGGAATTTGACAGGGGAATTAGTAAAATCATTCATTAGTAGCAACTTTGGGATCACATTGAAACGTTTTAAGAGCTAGACTAGGTGATTATATTCCTGTTCCTTCACAACCAATATGTGAACCAATGTGTAATCGGTGAAGACAGGGCAACAAACATGGTTTGTGGTGGGAATGGCCCTTGTAAATGAAATTAAAATGTTTCATTACATGGTATATTTTATGTCAAAATATGTAAGAAAATAATACAAAGATTTTTATTCTGTTACATAATTTTATTTCTAAAACAAATCAAACAGGCAGTTTCCATAACTAAATAGTTTCTATAAGATTTAACTTATTAGAAGAACTATACACAGATTGTAATTGCTATTGTATGCAAGATAGCTTGTACAAATTAATTGCCTAAATTTAGTTCATCCATTTTATTCTTAATCTCATATAATCTACAATAATTTTATTTACATTAAACTTCTTCCATTTGATCTTGGCATTCGTGGAGTTAGCCGTTTCGATGCGCAGTGCAACTTTTTCATACAAAATTTTCTACTGCGCAGTGAAAAGCCTAACTTCACGAATGCCTAGACTCAATGTGACAACTGTACTTAATTATGGCTACACAATATTAAAAATAGAAAATAATTAGCCCCTACAGTTAAAAAAATAGATCTGAAGCACTTTCAGGCCTTGCTACTACTTTCCGAGGCTTTATCCGAGTCATTTCCACTATCAGTTGACACCACAACATCTTTCTTCACAACCTCTTCATCCTCATCTTCTGTTGAAGAGGAACAGTCTGATAGATCCGCATCAATCCACAACTTGGCCTTCTTTTTACCTTTTGACTTATTATCTTCGATTTTTCGTTTAGTTCCAATGTCCGATGAGCCCGCAGCTTGCCAGCCGGCATCTACAGCAGAGCTGACTCTCTCAGGCAGTTCTTGACGGTCTTTTTCATAGGCTGGGGCGAGATTGACGTCAATCTTTGGCTCAGCTAATAACCTTTCTAGTTTTTTCTGCTTCCTTTCTGCAGTTTCCCGTTCGCGCTCTTCTTGTCCATCTAACCACTTTCTAAGCCGCTTTTCCTCGTTGATGTCTCGAAGGCGGCGCCCGGAGAGATCACGGCACGCCTCACGATTGGTCGTCTTCTCAATTTGAGCGCCAATCGCACGCAACATGGAACCAAAACCTCCCTTGCCTCCGACGAGCCTAGAACACACTCGGACCACTTTATCCAGTCCCAGCAGCTGAGTTCCATCAGGAATCTTATCTCCGTTGATTGTGGCGTAAAGATCTTCGGATAGAACGCCATATTTTCGCGAAATTATGCTCTTCAGTGACGAAACATCTGTGTATGATGTTTCCGTGAGGAAATTGTTCTCAAAGTAGACAAACGGCATCTTGATTTAAGACTTTCTGTTTATTTGTAAAATTACAACAACCTCTAGATTTATAAAACAGGCAATAAAACTGTAAAATCCGATTTTATCAATAGAAAT
The DNA here is from genome assembly GCA_958496255.1 of Camptogramma bilineatum. NCBI lineage: Eukaryota > Metazoa > Arthropoda > Insecta > Lepidoptera > Geometridae > Camptogramma > Camptogramma bilineatum. The sequence continues at coordinate 470,013 of OY292474.1, forward strand.
CACACCAAAAAATATGTCACGCTTCTCACGCTAGAATAAACAGTGAATGAATGTAAAAAAAAATAAAAAATGAGTGAAATAGTGAATGACTTTGTAAAAGGAATGACACTTGACAATGACAAAAAAAAAGATTTTATGTGGATGTGAGGATTTTCGTAAGAAAATGCCACCGTGACTAACTTGAAAATAATTTTCCAACCTTATTATTTCTTTATCTATTTGATTTAATTAAATCAGAAAAGTATTAGAAATATCAAAAAACTAAAGGAAATCTTTATCTACCGAATATTTTAAGAGTAATCTCAACATTTTTGGAGCAAGAAAAAGTTCCTGTTAGTCACAACTTTCTTCCTGTTATTAAACTATAATGCGCTGTTTTATTTAATTTTTTTTTACTAGAATCAATGTAAAACTGTTTGTTTTTCATAATGAAAAGAACAACCATAGTCTTAATATCACATAGCACAAGTAAATCAAATATTTATTTCAAGTTAGTCACTATCAGGGATTTTTGATCAAGTATTTTTTCATTTAAAGGAAATATTCTTACTTATTAGGCAAACTAGCACCTGTAACGGTAAGTCGAATCTGTGTTTTATAACTTGTAGTATTTTAATATCACAATTTAGTCCTAAATTTACAAAATAAATCAACTTTTCTCTCATAAAAATGGTGAGACAGTGACAATGTGGGAACTCGACGTTACTAACTTGAACAAGTAAATCATCGTTCACAACATGCAATTTTATAGCGTAAACTAGCGAACACCCGCGTCTTCGCCCGCGTGCACTACTGCTGTCGGTAGATATAATGTAGGTAGGTATTATGTCAGATCTTTAGGCATTTTTTAGATGTTTTGAAGATGTCTGAAAGGTAGTCAGAGGGATTTGATGAGAGGAGGTAGGTAGGTAGGTACCTGTACCTTCACCTAAATTTTGATGTAGGTAAGTACCTAAGTCGATAGGATTATACTACCTACCTATAGAAAATAGGTACCTAAGTACCTTGGCAGGGGGTTCAAATTTTTGGACTGCTACCTACTTAGGTAGGAGTCGTTGAGTTGCACCATACCTACATAGGTAGGTACTTAGTGATTTAGATGAGCTGTTTGCAGCAAGGTTTTATTTCTTGCAATGTTAGTCGTGCAGTGTGACCACATTAGACTGATAGTTTTAGTAATTCTTTTGAAACCTATTAATACATATTATACCTATGTATAATATACTAGGTATGTATAATATTGTAAGTATTTACAAAAAAGTATTTATAATAATAATAATATAATAAATTCATTTATTTCAGACAAATGTCCATATTTTACATAGGTACTTAATTAAAATTAAAAATAGTAGGTACAAATAATAAGTTAAAATAAAATGTCTCTAGTTGAAAATTATAAGTAAATCTACAATTACATTAAAATCATAAATAAAATAGAATTGGAATTAAGAAAAATTTGAACAATAAAATAAATTAGATTAAGATAGCACAAAACTTATTATATTATTTAGCGCATCGCTGCGAGTTACAGGACAACACATGCGTTTTGGTCCAGTGGCTGAGGATCGGTCCATCCACCCGCTCCGCCACCGTGGCCAGGAGGCTGTTGGGGCTGGCGCGCACCCGCCGCATCAGGGAGGCGACCCGTTTGCGCATTATGGCGTGGAAATCGTCCACGCGCGCCTCTGCAAACATACCTGATGCGCTGCAATAGCGCGGCAGCCCCAACAACATCCGGAAAGCATTGTTGTACTGCACTCGCAGGGCGTTGACCGCCGCTTGAGTAACGTTGATCCACAGGCTGCAGGTATAGAAGGCTTGACAGTAAGCCCTGAACAAGGTGATTTTAACCGAATCGGTGCACTTAGCAAACCTGCGAATCAACATGTTACTTCTAACCGACAGCGCCCTCCTCTCTCTTTCAACATCCATGTCGTCCTTGAGGGTCTCGGTGACCCAGTGCCCAAGGTACTTAAAGCTTTTCACCTGTTTTAAGGTTGTACCTCCCAAGGAGACGGTCGGTACGATTGGGTAGTACTTAGATCCCGCCTTAAAAACTAACAGCTCGCTCTTACTTGAATTGTACCTGAGGCCGTGGGTCACCGCAAACTCCTCACAAATGGCTACCAATTTTCTAAGGGCACTGATTGATGGGCTCAGCAACACCATGTCATCGGCATAACTTAATTTAGGTAGTACCTACATATTTCCATGTTGGGTCAAAAATATAGCCCACAGACATTGGGCGTTTTTCCATTAGCCAGCACGGCACCGGCGCCGGCAAAAAAAAAAAAAAAGCTGCTGGAAAGGCGAGCCGTACATTTTTATACATTTTTGCTTCCCCGGCGCCGGTGCCGTGCCGGGCTAATGGAAAAACGGCCATGAGTGGGCTTCTAAAAACAGCACATAAGCAAAAAAGCTATAACACTTGACATGTTCACAAATATATATATAAAATCAACAAACTGCCGGACATACATTAATGATATAACACGCCTTTACAGTTAACGTGACGGCGGGGATGTGACGTCGACCAACTTCGACCGTAATTTTATTTATAACACGATATTCAACAATGTTATAAGATATTTAATTGCAAAATCTGTTGGTCACATACTTGTTCTATAGAGTATTTGTTTTTAATAATACAAAAGTCTTACCGTTTTTCATAAATGACGTGACAAGACAGGAAAATTAAATTTGGCTTTCACGAAGCAACAAACAAACGTCACGGATTTCGCTAATGAAAAGACATTAAATCAACGAAATGGCGGTTTCCATACACAGCTACTGTCGCCAGGAATTGAAAAAGATACCATAATAGTCGTTTTTTGTTGAGTAAAGCCTCCGTTTGACCTAATTTACATCGTGACTAACGGGAATTTCCTCATTTTGCTGATTCCATTACCCAGCTAAAAAATATAATATTTTAAATTATACGAGGAATTGGCTTTAAACAGTCATTATTTCGGATAAAAGACAAATTTTTACTAATATAAATCCATTTTCGGTAAGTATTTAAGATATCCAAAGGAAAATACCGTACTTTTAAATTTTGAAATAACGAGTAGGACATCGAGAAAATTGCACCCCTGGAACTTACAATTACTTATTTACATAAGTTAATTCCTTAATCGTATTAAAATATTCTGTTTACGTAGCAAAAAAATAGGTAATCTTTCAATGGAACCTATAAGTGAGGGTTATTGTGGTCCTATGGCTTTACAATTAAATTCTAAAGTTGTAGGACATCGTTTTTTGGCGGTTTGTGCACGGGCTTTTTTTGACGAAACCGCCCATGTGCCACCGACCGGTGCCACGGTATTTGCAAAATTCCCGCGAATTTCAAATATTCTTGCATTTTACAATTTGCGGAACCTTTTCAGGTTGTAGGTATCTTGATCAAATAATTTAAGATTTATACAAATAACCTGCGGTCGGTGATCTGAACTCTGTCTTCTATCTTTAGTCACCTAAAGATAGAAAACAGAGTTCCTTTTAATTTAGTTGTAAGTTAGCTAAGGAGTGAATTTTATGTTAATGAGTGTGTTTCTTTTTATCGCCATAAACATAATATATTACTTTGTAGGTATTTCCATAAAACAAACAAAATAATCATCAATAACTTTCTCTAACTTCATAAAACCAGAATTTTTTTAATTTGAATATGTAACTGATTATCTGGCAGAAAGTTGTTGATTCTTTTGTTTGCTTAATGGAAATACTACCTCCGCAGAATAAACCTGTAAGTATGTACACTTTTAACTTAAAATAAAATCTATAACAGCAACAAGAGGAGATCACTTACTTTGTAGGCCATTTTTAGTTTTCTGCTGTTGTAAATAAAGGAACAACAATTTCACATCAAATCCCAAATTAGACTAAAAGCAAATCAAAAACTCAGCATCTTAAGTAAACCATGATGTTTCTCTTCTTGTTTCTGTTGCCAATTTTCAATTTCACGCACCAATGGACACTATCATCATGGAAAGTGAAAGTACGCTTTGTTGTGTAATAAAATGCTTTATCTACCAAAATACTAACAAATGACTTCGGTAACTACCTACTGGAACGTCGAGAAATGTATTTGTGTTCGTATGAGCTAGCTAGGTGGTATAATAGGGTAACTCTGGTGGCAGAGTTTTTTGGCCGCTGGAAGGCCTAGCGATCATGACTTAACGATTTAAAAACCGGGATTGAAAACTTAACGTGCCCTCCGAAACTGGAAGCGCTCGGCTATTAACGCCACTTGCCACCCATTTGGTCACCCATCCAAATTGTGACTGCTCAGATCGTCGCTCACCTTTTACAATCTATCAAGAGAAAATAATACCCAACCCTAGTCCAAAAATGTATTAATACTTAATCCCATGATTTTGAAAAGCCTTCATTTGAAAAACTAAATACCTACATTGTATTGAGTATTAAACCATAGAGCAGCAATTCAAAGCAATTAAGTTGTATAGCCTCAATCAAATCCTCAACCTTGTTGAGGAGACTTGAGTAGATTTGAATTAAGAGTACCTTTATTAGACTGAGTAGACCGGAACGAAATTGATACTTTATCTATGGAGTAGACGTCAAACACAAACAGCCGCCCGCCCGCCATTACGCTGAGCTGTCAAAGTCTGTGTGTGTGCGGGATAGAGCCAGCCACCTACTAGGGATGTGCGATCTTTTCATTTGATCCGATTTTTAGGATCGTAATGGATCGTAATGTCTCGATCCGATCCGCGGATCGGATCGCATTGTTACGATCCGATTTTCAAAAGATCGTATCAAAAGATCGAATGAAATAAAACCAAATAAAGTATTTTTTAAATGTTATTTTAACTTGCAAATCAAACTTGCATTGCAAAGAAACATGTCAACCTTTCAGATTAATGATTTTAAGTGCCAACCTTTTATTTAAACTTTTAAAAAAATAACTAATAAGTAGATGATTTGGATCCAACCATAGGAAGACTCACACGACTTAGCAACTTGCAGGTAAAGTGACGTGTTTTATTTTGCTAGTTACATCCGTTGAGGTGCCCCGCCCCCCGGACCGATTGCCTGCCTAGCTTAACCAACGCCCGCGCAACTGTTGCCAGCGGTTTAACTTTTTTTGCCAGTGATTTTATTCCTGGACTAAACCTGTTTGTGGTATCATTGGAATCGGAATTTAACAAGCTTAATACACCGTTCAAGTTAGGATTATAGTCCCGATAATAACAATCTTACCGATACGTTTAGTTGATTCATTCGATCTTTTCGATCCGATCCGATCTCCGGTGTAGTTCAAGCGATCCGCCAAAAAATCGAATGGCTTTCATACGATCCGAAAAATCGCTTGATCGTATGCAAGCGATCCGATCTTCTAAAAGATCGGATCGGATCGGCGCATCCCTACCACCTACCAATAAAAATTGAGCTTTTTTCAAATTGCCATTGTCGAGGTTCAACAGAAATCTAGAAATTTTGGAGGCATCTCGTTTTGATTTTTCGTTGTACTATGGCTCAAAATATCAACCCGCATTACGCCTCGTCTTCGAATCCCGCCAAACAAAACGAGGACACGATAAAACTGAAAGACAATCATGCAGTTAGTAAACGGTGAGTAAAAATCGAATATTCTCCTGCGTTTTTGACCTTACAAGGGTTTGCCGTCGTCAAATCATTCTATGAGCAGTACAAACTGCTGTTTCATAAGATTTTACGGTCCTCTTGACTCCATCTCTGTTTTAGCCTAACGGATTTTTGATGCAAAAACATACGTGGGCAATTCTTGTAAACCCAATCGATCTCATTGTCTAAACAAAAGATTCTTCAACAGGTTGCAAAAAGAACTGATGGAGCTCATGAGATGCGCGGACAAAGGCATATCAGCTTTCCCGGAGTGTGATAACCTTTTCAAGTGGATTGGTACTATAAACGGGCCTCTGGAGACTGTGTACGCCGGCCACAAGTATAAGCTATCGCTAGAATTCCCCAATTCGTACCCCTACGCACCGCCCATGGTGAAATTCGTGACGCCGTGCTTTCATCCCAACGTGGACACTTGCGGGTCGATATGTTTAGATATTTTGAAAGATAAGTGGACGGCCCTCTATGATGTCCGCACTGTTCTACTATCGATACAGAGTCTCTTAGCTGAGCCCAACACAGCGAGTCCTTTAAACCAGCAAGCATCATACTTATGGGCTAACCAAGAAGCGTATAAGAAATACCTAGATGATTTTTATAATAAGCATAGGGACTCATAGACTGAAGGATGTGTTTGTTTGCGTTGTATTTTGTGTTTGAATGCATGTCTGTGAGGTTTGGGCGAGTACATGGCTTATGAATCTCTTATTAAATCATTGTTTTGATTCTTTGAATTATGTGAGAGTACCAACTGTCAGTAATCTTGATTTTAAACTTAACAAATTCCGTGCCCATGGTGCTCCGAGCTGCAGATATCCTGCAACCTTTGGAGCACTGTAGAGAGCAGGGAATGGGTTATGATACCATGGGTTGTTACACTTCTTACAATGGATCTATGTTATGAAAATAGCCGGTTCTCTGCGCAGTAGAAAATGTTGTACGAAAAAGCTACACTGAAGGCTGCGCATCAAAACAGCTAACTTCACGAATGCCTGGACCCATTGTAAGAAGTTTACCTTGGACCTTTAAGTTAAAATAGTGAATGCCAGCAACTCCTGGCAAACATTGAAAATCCTCTTTTGTTTTTAAAGTCCCTAAAATTACAGCTTAAACTCGCGATTGCTTGGTTCTTAAGATTTTCTAAACTGTTATAATCTTTTCATTGTAAATAGTTTGCTTAAAGTACGGGCTAAGCCACAAGTTTTTTCTTAAAATCAAAGATTGTTATAAATTACAATGACCTGTGGGCTTAAAAAGGTCGCTATAACAAAATCACTATAGGAATTGAACTATATACCGTCTCTTTTCACTCTTAAGCTAGATTCGACCAAAAGTCATCTTACTCCCAGAGAAGTTATTCTAGTTAGCCAACATAATTCGAAATACAATTGTTTAGAAAGCGCAACCGAACATTATTATGTGCATACAAATTATCCTGGTTATAAGGTGTCAACTTTACAATGTCAAAATATTCAAACAAACAGCAGTTTAATCTGTGGTTTAATCTCCAGATAAAACTTAATCCAGTTTGGTAAAATCCACCCTAAGAGCGTTTGTCCACCGCCGCCGTCACCGAGAACGAGATGACGGCGCCGAGGTAGCGACCATACATTTACTATAGCCGCTTGTCCACCAGAAGACCGTCACGTCATCTTGATCTCATACAGAAATAATCTCGTTGACGGTGACGGTTCGGTGACAGCGGCGGTGGACAAACGCTCTTAGCTGACATAATTCGAAATATAATTGTTTAGAAAGCGCAACCGAACATTATTATGTGCATACAAATTATCCTGGTTATAAGGTGTCAACTTTACAATGTCAAAATATTCAAACGAACAGCAGTTTACTCTCCAGATAAAACTTAATCCAGTTTTGTCGAATCCAGCCAATGAAAAGAGACATCATATAGTTCAATTCCTATTCTGAATCTGCTATAGCGACCTTTTCAAGCCTGCTGATGTCATGTAGTACATATTTATTGTTACATAGATACCTGATCTAATAATTCCAGTAAAGCTTAATAATTGTAAATGTACTCGCCACGTGGGGTTCTGTAAATTGATGATCACTGTCAAATATAATTCTTTAGTGCAATTAATTTGTTGTTTTTACTACCTAACTAGAACTAGTAAGAAATAGAATCCTTTACCTCCTAAAAATCTAATATAGGATATCTTCATCAGTGCAGTAGATATAAACCTTATACAGATCCTGCACTTTTTAAATTGATGAAGGAAATATCCTCCCGTACCCACGCACGGCACAACTACTATGCTCAAACTGGTTGTGCTGTGTACTATAAATGGAGAAAAGTAAGTTCGTATGAGCAAGTGGCCAACTCTGGTGACAGAGTTTTTAGGCCACCTAAAGGCCTAAAAAGTTAAAGTTAGTATCCAAGTTATATTGCGGCAAAAGACCTGTCTAAAATACTAAGCAACCGTCCAGATTATACCTACACCTGCGTTCACTGCCTACACCTTACCTGTGACGCAAAAATAGGTTTTCTGAAACAAAGTACCTACATTGACGATTCGATTCGAACCCACGACCTTCGGATCGAAAGTCGATTATCGGTCACTAGATAATTTATAAATACCGTTATTAACGGTTTCTTATTTTGTAGCCCCTAGGCGTAGTATTATTAAATGTTGTGTCCAAGCTAGGGCACCCTTAAAAGAATCGAAGGTCACTGACATTTATGACCTAAATTGACCCTCCAAGGATAAACAGCTGCGTAAATTGAAAAAATAAATGGAGTAATAATCATTTTATTTCACTTGATTTCAATAAATAACAGTATTTACACCTAAACCTTAATAAATATGGTAATTTCATTCAACTTAATTTTCTAACAAATAAATACATCGCCACAAGTCATTCATTTCTTGATATTTACCATAATATCTAATTTTCAATCGAAAATAAATAAACCTATATTATGCATAGAGTCAGCTGGGATATTTTGTTTCCCGCGTAAAGTCGCTAACTCGGATTCGCTACAACAGAAATTGTTTTTTTTACGATGAATACCTACCTACTTTGAAATGGTAGAAGATGTTTGAAAAAAGTGATACTTAGACATGTTTGTTGTGTAAATTATGTAAAGTGATTTTGCATTAAATAACTTTAATGTTGTTCGTAAAAAAACCAATTTGTTGGAACGAATCCGAGTTAGCGACTTTACGTGTGAAACAAAATATCCCACCTGATGACTGTATCGACTTTTAGTTTTTGCGGTCATTTTATTTATTGTGTGAAAACTACAAATTACCTAAACGTAGTAGGTACCTTAATTTTATGTTTTACGTCAGTAATGACAGGAAGAATGTTTAAATAATAAATTATGTAGTAAAGTATAACTGATATAGTACAGGAAGTAAATAAATTATTGAGAAATTGGCACGCACAATCACGAAATACAATCATACTAGCACAATAAATAAAATAAATAAATATTGCTGGACATTTCACACAGCGCCATCCAGCCCCAAACTAATCATAATCATAATCATAATATATACAAACTAAGCAAAGCTTGTACTATGGGAACCAGATAACTGATAGAATACCTACTTATAAATTTTTAAATAAGTACATACTATACTTTATAACACCCAGACACAGAACAACCATCTATGTTCATCACACAAATGTTTGTCCTGGGTGGGAATGGAACCCACGACCTACAGCGCAGCAGGCAGAGCTACCAACTGAGCCAAAAGGCCTGTCTAATTATCAAAACAATACGATAATAATTTGTTTATAGATGTTGTCTACCGAGCTAGAGGATGAGATTAGCCCCAGGATGAGTTATCAAAAGCTACCTATATTAACATTGGGCTTTGAATACAATAATGTCCATAGGAATGATCTAAGTATTAAAATATCCTAAAATCGTCTCAATAAGGCTTTCATTTTAGAATCTGTTTTTTTCTATTTGGGACCCGAGCCTAATTTCTAATCTTTTAGGCATGTTAGATCCTTTGAAGATATCTAAGGGGGTAGTCAGAGGTATGTCCAAACACATTTGGTACAGTCAGCGTCATCAATCGGTATCCCCCTATCGATTTTAACAAGGACCCTTTTCATTTCAACTTTGGATTTCAGTCGGATTTGCTAGTATATTTATGGATATCTTATTTCGCTCGAGTTCCTATACTAGCAAATCTGACTGAAATCCAAAGTTGAAATGAGAAGGGTCCTTGTTAAAATCAATAGGGGGATACCGATTGATGACGCTGACTGTACATGCCCACATTTTGCTGAAGTTAACATTCCATACGTGACAGGTTGCTATCGACGCTATTAGAAAGCTAATTGGTTTCCTCACGATGTTTTCCTTCACCGTTTAGAGCTCGTGTTGATGCGTATATTCTTTAATTTATAATTTACTCATTTAAATATGGCCTAGGGCCCAAGGCAAGTCCTACCTTCACCACAATGATTTTATACAAATTTAGCAACAGTCATCGTGGTCTGCAAATGGATTGGTGACCGTCGCAGCAACGCTTTTTGTGCTTCGGGTTCCAATTAAGGGAGGGAGCACACGACGTTTTCTGCAGCGCGTTTTTGAGCTGCGCGTTCGCATCGCGTTTGTATCGATACAAACGCACAGCTCCATTCCCACAGATTAAATATGTATTGTATCCATAGATGTATAATAGTACTAGATTCACTGACAGCGTGCCGCCGAAAGGGACAAAAAATTCAAGTGGATCCACTGTTTCGTAGTACACTTAAGGTCCACATTAGTACATATCTTAAAAACATAGAGATGTTCTCTACCTACAAAGAGCCGGCAAACAATGAGGGACAAAAGATATTATGCTCTGTCTCTTTTTAACACAAGAGTTTTGTATATATCCTTATTTGTTTTGTGTGAGTGTCCAGCAGTCCATGTATACTTGGTCCATGATTGTATCCATACATTGCGAACGCGCGTTTGAATAGATACAAACTTGCAGCTGCAGAAAACGTCGCAGTTAGCAGCTCACTGGCCGCCTTAGAACGCGACCAAAACCCTTCAAAACTAGCTCTTAACTATAATAAGCAAAATCAACATAGCAATTAAAGTGACAGCGAGCATCAAAATACAATGCATCTTTCTATTCTTTCTCTGGTACCTCTCAGCTTTTTGCAGCTGTTTAAAACCCTCATGAACTTGCACCTGCGTTTGTTCTATATTAAAATCTATCCTATCCAACACTGACCCTTGTTCGGTCACCATATGAGCTAGATCTTTGAACACATCGTTCAAATCGGTTATGGATCGAACGATTTTGTTGACTTCCTCTTCTCTCTCCGCTACCATCTTTGTGTTTTCCTCTTCGAGGAGAAGCATTTGTTTTTGTGTTTGTATGTTGTTGAATTCGTGGTTTTCGCCTGAGGTGCTAGGCAGGGAGAAAAGCAAGTCCGTTTGGTTGCTAGTCAGCCCTGGTAGTAGCTCGTCTTCTAAACTCAATTCTTCGAAGTTTGGTAGGTCGAAGTATGCGTTTGATCTCTCTTCTCTTGATGTCAGTGACTTTAGGTAGTTGGATTGTGCGGTACGGAAGATTATAGATAGGTCTTGTAGTGTCGTCACTAGGGCTAAGACGACGTTTTGCACCAGTTGTTGATCAGTTTTGTTACCTGAAACATAAATTGCAATTTAACATCATTTATTTACTTATTGAAGACAACTATCTCCACACAAAAATCACGTCAATCCGTCGCTCTGTTTTGACGTGAAAGCAGGACAAATAAACACACTTTCACATTTATAATAGGGGTAGGGTTCAGTACAGATTTATTAAAGTGCTTATGCACTCACAAAAATCACGCGAAATATTAAGTTCGGGGCGAACTACATTTCGAGCGAGCGATCTTGGGCGAAGATCTTGTTTGTATGTTTGTAAAGAAATTGAAGTTAGTTTCCCGACTAGTCATTTCTCCAAAACGCTTCGATAGCGCGATCTAGGATCGGCACAACTCGCGCCATCTATTAGTAAGTTTTGTAACTAGACTTTAACACCATCTATTGATGAGTTTTGTAACTAAACTCCTGGGGTTTACATATTTTTATCTATCTAGTGGAAGCCCGCGGCTTCGCTCGCGTGTACTACTATTTTTTATCCGAGAACCGTGCATTTTCCGGGATAAAAAGTATCCTACGTCCTTTTCCGGGCATTATCTATTTTTAAATTTCAGGCAGCGGAGCTAAAATGGTCGCTAATGCAGATTCACAAATGATTTGCGTCGAGATGCTCGTATTAGAAATCACTAAGTTGACAATTCCGTACCGGCAATATCATCTTATTGTTTGACAGTTTTGTGGAGAATCGTAAAATAAAATGGCCACCTATGAATTGGAATTGCACTAAGTGTCAATCAAATATTATTTAATGTTTATTATTGTTATTAAAACATTTCAATTTCAATTTCAATTTATTTCCAAAATACAAGCATAGTATAGTAAGTACATAACAACTAGTATAACATGCATCATGCGTATGGCTTGTGGTCGAATGTTGTATTTGCGGCATCTACACTAAGTTCAAGACTTGTGTTGTAGATACCGCGTTACCTTCAGTGTACACTATTGAGCCATGTTTATGTTTAACGTAAGTAGTTAACAGTACATAATTAATAGTTCAATTTTATAAATGGTGGAGAACATTCAAGTAGGTACCTAATTATAGTACAAACAAACACTTTCATTGTAATAAAAGTATGATTAGTATAAGCAGGTACACTATTATTAATTATATTATTAGGTGATTCATAAATTGTAGATGGGTAGGTACATCAATTAAAATATTAAGAAAACTTAATTACCTACACTATGTTTGACCTGTGTGTGTGTGTGTGAGGTTGTGTGTGTGTGTGTGTGTGTGTGTGTGTGTGTAAGGTTTTGTGTGTGTGAGGTTGTGTGTGTGTGTGTGTGTGTGTGTGTGTGTGTGTGTGTGTGAGGTTGTGTGTGTGAGAGAGTTTCTGTATATCTATGCGTGTGCGTGTGGGTGTATGTAGGTTAGTGTTTAAGTGAGTTCTTGTTACTTAACTACCTTCATGAGCTGTTCCGTATCCTCATATCCTAATGAAGAAAGCCACTCTATTAGTACCATTTTGCATTTCCTGTGGTTGAGCTTGACTAAACCTTCTATTTCTTTATTGGCTTTGTTGTATAAATATGGGCCAAGAAATCCAAAGTGACGTTGAGCGAACACTGTTTTTAATGTAGGTATTTGACATACTATGTCTTTCCTTCTTTTTCCTGAAGATAGGTTATCATTTGGATCTACGTTCTTATGCTGAGCCAAGATTACATTAAGTATAAATAATTTGCGAACAGTGAGCGCTTCACAGTCAGTATAAAGATTAGCCGTGGGGAATCTATAGGGCTTAAAGGTACCAACCTTTAGCACAGCTCTTTGTGCGCGCTCAAGTTCAAGCATGTATGTGGTGCAGGCACCTCCCCAAACCGTGTTACAATAGGTAAGGATTGATCGACATAGAGAATTATAGACGTTTAAAAGTAGCTTGCGATCAGCAACTTCCCTTAGATTTCTAAAAACATATATCAATTTGCGCACACGACCTGTTAGTACTTTAATATATTTATTCCATTTTAGTTTCTCATCAATTATGATTCCTAGATATTTTAAGCTTTGTACTTGTTCTAATTCTGTGCAGTCACACGAATCGTGGGTGCAATTTGTATGTGCTCTGATAGACAGTATAGGGTTCTTGATTCTCGAGTTTGAAAATGTCATAAATTTAGTCTTACCAATATTAAGCGATAACAGATTATCTTCAAGCCAACTTGTCACTCTACTTAGTCCCTCTTCCGCGTGAGCCCTAGCCTCCTCCCAGCTATCACCTTCAAATATTAGTGCAGTATCATCAGCGTACGAAAATATCCTGCCATGATTTAACTTCATATTACACAGATCGTTTACGTAGACTAGGAAGAGACTAGGGCCCAGCACGCTACCTTGTGGTACACCATAACTAACATGTTTCTCCTCACTGAGGAATTCCCCTATTTTACTCCTTTGAGTCCTTCCAGTTAAATAGTCAGACATCAGGTTAAGAAAGTTTTCTCGTAGTCCAATAAGTTCAAGTTTTTTTGTTAGGATGGGAATGGAGACAGTGTCAAAAGCTTTTGCTAAATCTAAAAATATACCAACTACCTTTTTCTTTTTATCAATCCTATCTACAATAAAGTTTACAAGGTCTGAAATTGCTCCTTCAGTAGATCGTGACGCTCTAAACCCGTATTGTGCATTTGAGAGTATTTTATAAGTGCCCAGGTATGATAAAAGTCTTTTATTAATTACTTTTTCTAGAATCTTAGAGAGTGTAGATAGGACTGAGATCGGTCTATAGTTTGTAACACTGTCTCCATTTCCACCTTTATGCACTGGCGTAATAATGGAAGTCTTAAATACTTTAGGGAACGTCCCAGTAGTCATAGAGATACTGCAAATATGGTTTATCACTGGTACTAATATAGGACTGAAGTATTTGACAAATGATGTGGATATGCCATCGTAACCAACAGCACAATCAGTTTTCAAACCATTTATAATATTATTTATTTCATCTTCATCAGAATCCTGCAGCCATAATGTGTTGGCCTGTGAAGGTAGTGAATTCAACCTATCCGCAATACTCTCTGAGTTCTTTCTGGATGAGAGGATTTTATCTGCTATGTTTTTGCCAACGTTTGAGAAATAATCGTTAATATAATTAATGGATAATTGTGGATCAGGTGTTATATTAAGCAGAGCGTGATTACTTGTCTTAGGTTTTGCTGTATATGTTATTTGACGTATAGTCTGCCATGTCTTTTTGATATTTTTCCTGTGCTTTTCTAGTTCACTTTTTTCATAACTAATTTTAACCTTCTTCAATATTTTATTACAGAAGTTTCTATACCTCAAATAAGATATCCTGAGTATAACATTATTTTGGGTCTGCTTTAGCTGGAGATGCATTCGGTCTCTTGTACGAATACACCTGAGCAGGCCGGGTGTGATCCACGGCTTAATTATACGTTGATTCTGTGGTACCCTAAAAATCCTAGTACTAGCCTTAATAATATCCATTAGTTTAGAGACCAGTAACTCTGCCGCGTAATCGGGATTCAAAGTGTGCATTATATCAGATAGATCTAACTTATGAAGCATTCCAGTGGCAGTATTCATATCAGTTTTGGAAATAATCTTATTTGGTGAGCTTACTTTAGCTGTATTTGAAATACTTAAGAGTGCTGGACAGTGATCGGTTATGTAAGTTTGTAGCAAGACCGTGATGCAATGATTCTTACTCTTTATTATTATATGGTCTAAACATTTCTCGCCTCTAGTAATTAGAGTATGTCCAGGTAGAAGGCCGTGAGATGCCAATAATTCTAAATAATTTGGAGAGAACCTATCAGTATTATCAGGTTGTATATCGATGTTAATGTCACCCATTACCGTTACAGTGGGGAATCTCTTCACTGCGTTTAGAATAGAGTCTAGCGAGTTCATAAAATTTTCTATACTAGTAAATGATGGCGACCTATACAAGGCTATAATTGCAATATTAGAATCTATTTTAATAAGTAGACAGTTGGAGTCATGAAAATCAGGCTCTTCTATTGAACAATTGATATGCGACTTATAATAGATTACTATTCCACCATTTTTATTTATATATTTTTCCGTAAATGCTAAATTATAGTTTCGTAATTGTGGAAGCGGTTTTTCTTCATTAAGCCAGCACTCCGTAAGTATCACTATATCGCATTGAAATCTCAACCTTGCCAGCAGAAGTTCAAAAGAGCCTAAGTTTTTATAGACACTTCGAATGTTTTGTGTTATTATGTTTAATGGTTTATTATTAATGTCTATGAGTGTACTACATGACTCTGGATAACATGTGTAAACTTTCGATATAGCAAGGTCATCGATTTGGCTACATATTTCACTTTGTAGGGTTGTATCATCCATAATGTATGTTGTGTAGCTGGGCACCGTTGAGTAGTGGCTGGGTTTTTGACTGAGAGATTATTTCAAGTTTGAAGTTGTGAGCGGCCGTGAAATGTGCTGTATGCACTAGAATGGTGTTTGAGATCTGGAGTGAACAAGATAGTGTGTTGTGAAAAGCTGTGTGAAGTGTGGAGAAAACCAAAGTGTTGTTTGTGTGTTTGAATGAGTGTGATGGAGTGGAGTGAGTTTTTGTTGTGTTTATAAGTGTTATGTGTACTAGAGTGTTGTTTGTGTTCTGGATTTTATAAAATAGAGTGTAAGTGTTTATTTTCCTACAAAACATTGTACTTAGGGTTGCGATTATTGCTATTTGGTTATTATAGATTTTAAGTGTTAGTCACTTTGATAGTTTCAGGTCTTC
Organism: Camptogramma bilineatum; assembly: GCA_958496255.1. NCBI lineage: Eukaryota > Metazoa > Arthropoda > Insecta > Lepidoptera > Geometridae > Camptogramma > Camptogramma bilineatum. Next base: position 486,015 of record OY292474.1, read on the forward strand.
GAGCTGTTTTTCACTACTGATGGAGATTGGAGGCAATCCTTCGGCTTTTCGCAGAAAGATTTTCCCGTTTGTGCACCAACAGTACCTGTATCCACTGGTTTTGGCTGTTTCTCTGGCAAGAAAGTAAAGTCGCCTTGATTTTGGGGTTAGGAAGTCAGACAGGTATATTGGGGTTTTCTTTCCTTCCAGACCTATAGCCGCTGTATTTAGTTTATCACCAACGTGGTGATAGTTGTAGTCCTTGACAGCTCTCAGGATTTTTGATTTCTTTATCGGTGTGGACACATCCACCACAATTGGGCGTTCACCATTTGGTTTTCCTTTTGTTCTATAAATGTTTCTGATGAAACCGTGCTCTACTTCAAGTTTAAGTTTATTATTGATGTTATCAAGAATACTCAATAAATCACTTGTTGTTTCGTTTTGTTTTACTGGTATCCCCCGAATTTCAATACTTGTGTTTCTCGCGTATCTCTCTAGTTCCTCTATTTTATCCTCTAGCTTTAGTATCTGGTTGTCACTCGCATCTCTTTGGTTTTCCAGACATTCAACTCTTATTTTTAAGTCTTCGTAATTTTTGCATACGAAATCTAATGTCTTTTCTATTTCGGAATTGGTTTTTTGTACTTCTTTTATTTCCGCTTTAATTTCCGCTACATCAGAGACTAGTTTAGTAAGAATAGACTCTTGTTCCATTTTCCAGGCAGTAAGCATTGCCATAATTTCATTTTTGTTTTCCATTTCATCCTCTTTTTCCGGCGTGTAGATCGGCCTTGGGCGCTTACCACGTGGAGTTTTTGTAGAACTATCTGTAGGTGTTTGTTGAGGCGGGGAACGTTGAACACTCATCGTATCTTCAAGAAGTCTACTGTTATAGTATAAGTATTGGTGTGTCGCTCAACGCTTTATATTCCAAGCTATTTTGTATTAAAGCACCAGGAGATCATAGGGTCAGAGGCAGTATTTGTTTGCGCTGGGTATCCGTCGTGCCTACACAGAATAGTGGTGCGGAGCCTTCTTGGCGCTTCGGGTACCAGGCGAGCAGGAGTCACGTAGTGGCCGTCAGGGCCCGCGCTTTATAGTAGGTATTCTGTGGTAGGTAGTAGACAGGCTTAGTATTGGTGTAGGTACGCTGTAGTGTAGGGACTTACTTAGCGAAATATCACACCCCAGCACCTGCCGATACGGCAGTGATTTACTAGGAGATCAGGGGTCACACGGTAGTTCAGTTGGCTTGGTCTATCCAAGCGTCCAACGAACGCCAAGCCTAGCGCAATAGGCGCGTCGCCCTTTCGTATCTACAACCGAAAGTACCAGGCGAGCAGAATTCACTCGAAGGTGGAAGGAGTATCCAGCTGTGACGTAGGGTCGTCGGCCCGGGCGCAGCGCTGCACGCAGGAGCAGGACAGATAATAGCAGTCGCTCACGCTCACACCAATGCGTTGAAGTAGCGTAGTGGGGTAATTGTTGGGTGCACGCACACTGCAATAATGCAGCAGCGCCGAGTTGTATAGAGATGTTGATGTGTGTAAGCTATGAAGGACTCACGCAGATATTCGCACGTGATGACGCGCTGCTTGTTATGTTGTATCGTCCACCCTCTCGTAGGTTATGCACTCCTAATTTTTAAGAACTGTTTTTCTTATTTAAATTGCTTTTAATTTAAAAAAATAAAATAATACGGAGTTATATAAACACGACTGAACATCTCAGGGGTCCGGGAGGAAGGACATAGGGAACATACTAAATACTTACTTAAAAATCAAATAAGTACTTATTTACAGAGTATTAGTAGTAATAATACGATGCAATATTAAATTAAAACCAACAGGGTTATTTTGTTTCGTGTGGCAATTTAAGGCCTAGCATGTGATTATGCTGTGAATTGAACTGCGTACAATTCAGCTAACATTTGACGTACATAAAGAGGAATTGCTTTAGCTGAATATCAATACGAATCTCCCGTGAATCAGATGATTGTGAATCTGCAATAGCGACCATTTTAGCTCGGCTGATCGGTTCAGTGGTTGTCGAGTTTTATAGGAACAAACAATACATCCCAACTTTCGCATTATTAAGCGCTCCACACACACAGCAGATAATACTCGTATATCTTATGAAATATAAATCTTGACAGATCTTGACAAGGCTTTAGTATGATCGAAGCGCTCGTGGCTAAGCTTGTTTGGACGTTCTTGATTGATCGTTGAAGTTAAGCAACGTTGTCCGCGGTCACTCTTGGGATGGGTGACCGCAAGTGGTATTACGAGCTGAGCGCTTCCGTGCTTCGGAGGGCAAGTTAAATGCCGGTCCCGGTTTTTAAGTCGTTAAGCCATGACGGAGGCCTTTAGTCGGCCTAAAAACTCCGTCACCAGAGTTGGCCACTTCTTGCTCATACGAACTTACTTAATTTTAGTGCGATATAGTGTGATGGAGTACTTCCGCGGTCCTTGCCATAGCCTATGGTAGAGTGCGCCGCAAACTTAATGGCGGCTGAAGTGCGCGGCAGATTCGACTTTGCGCATGTACAGTCAACGCAATAGAATAAAGTAAACTTTATCTACATAGCTCGCCTAGCCCCACCCCTCACCACCTTCACCTTCCCGCAATAGCGTTGACTGTACCTGCGCAAAGTCAAATCTGCCGCGCACTTCAGCCGCCATTAAGTTTGCGGCGCACTCTATCTCACCGTGGTTGGCGTGTCTCCGGATAGCAGAGATATGCGCGTGCGCATGGTTGAAGAGCCTCGCCAGCTCGCTCGTGAGACGCGCTATGTGCCGCTGTTCGGACGTGTCGTCGAGCGCCGGCCGTCGGATCTGACGCTCGTGCCGGGCTTGTAGCTCGGATAGCTTGGTGCGGAGTCTGGAATATACAGAATAATAATATTAAAATCAAACTAATATTTTAAATGCGAAAGTTTGGTTGGATGGATGGGTGAATGGATAGATGGATGGATGGATGGATGTATATTGGTTCCTCGAAAACGGCTCTAACGATTTCGATGAAATATGCGGTGCGGGGGTTTAAGGAAGCGAAAAATTGATCTAGCTAGGTCTTATATCTGGGAAAATTCGTTTTCTCGGCATTTTCATGATTACCAGTGCAATCTGGTTTGTAATTTCGCAAAAAGACCAGAGTGGCTAAGTGGTTAGGGTATCCGCCGTCAACGCTGAAGGTTGCGAGTTCGAATCTCAGGCAGTGAAAGTTTGTTTCTTGTAAGTTTTTCCTTTTTCTTTTTTAATTTTTCTCTAATTGCATCCGAGCAGAGCTCGGTCGCCCAGATATTTTAGTTAAATTGAGATATCTTGAGTTCTTAACCTCACCTAGTGATGGCATAGTGTGCCTCCTCCAACGTGTCCGTCCACGGCGGAGGCAGGTGTGTCTCTCCAGCTTCCAGGTCCCGAGACCCGCTGCGCATGAGACGAACTCTCTCATTCTCATTGCCCTGTGGAGATATTGAATAATCATTATCAGTTTGTAATAATAAATAATAATAATAAATAATGCTGGACATTTCACACAGCATCATGTAGCCCCAAGCTAAGCAGAGCTTGTGTTATGGCAACTACATGACTGATATATTTACTACTTAAATATTTTTTTTTTTGTAAATACATACATAATATACATAGAAAACACCCAGACCCGAGACAAATATTTGCAGATCATACAAACATTTTTCAAAAAACATTTTTTTTTGTAATAGTTTGTAGGTAGGTACCTACCTATAATGAACACACATTAAACTCACAAATCCAGATCATGGTGGTGCACAATGTGAACTTTATTTATTTAGAACATGCAACAAAGATATCAGAGTAACAAACGGTGTAAGTAATCACACTAATATTATAAATGCCAAAGTTTGGATGTTTGGATGGATGTATGTTTATTTATACTTCTATAACTCAATTACTCAACAACCACTGAACCAATTTGACTGAAATTTCAAATATAGATGATAATGACTGGGAATAGGACATAAGCTACTTTTTATCTGGGTACCATGCGAGCGAAGCCGCGGGCGGCAGCTAGTGTGTCTTAAATCTGTGTTTCCTCAATTACACAGGTTAAAAAGGACACATGAGAAGGTGGCATAAGTTTTGCAAAACGATTATGGTTGTGTAAAAAAGCCTTAAGTATGTATGAATTAATTATTATTATTGTTAATTTAGTATGAATTATTTGGGTAGAGAAGTCAGCAATGAAAAATTATTTAAAGTAAAAACATTAAATAAATAGCGATTAGTACCTGAACCATGAGTGTAGGCTAATAAAAAGAAAAACATGATTAAAATTCAAATTATAAGATGATAATTTATAATTGACAGTACGAACAATGGATCTTTAAAGGCATTCGTGAAGTTAGCTGTGTCGATGAGCAGTGTAGCGTTTTCATACTTAATTTTCTACTGCACAGCGAAATGGTTAGCTTCACGAATGCCTATAACTCTAGCCAAAACCAATGAACAATATTTACTAACATTACACTGACAGATCAATCAGCTGATAGCAGGAATTAAATATGATTGGCACTGATTCAATATGGCCAATCGTAATGAATCTCAGTTTTCTGTGATAAGTCTATTCCTGCTATCAGCTGATTGATCTGTCAGTGCAATGTTAGTAAATATTGTACAATGGTTTTGGCTAGAGTATAGATCCATCGTGCATACTGTAATTTAGCTGACTTCAGCTAGGTCTAGCAAGGTTTAGGCCTAGAGCATGTTGGAGCGATGATCTAGATGCATTCCGGGCTGACTGGTGGGACGAAGCTGGTGATCGCAAGGCTTGGAAGATGATGGGAGACCTTCGCCCAGCAGTGGGACAGAGTGTTACAAAAAAAAATTTAAGAAAATGTTTACAGGCCAAGAAAAAATCGTCTGAAATGAATTTATGAATAATTTTTAAATTAATAAAATAGCCGTAATTATATTCACTGAACTGTGACTCGATTAAATGAAAAAACTATGGAAACAAGCTAAAATTCTATCATGAAAATAATCAATAAACAAAATAAAATGTTCACTGCACAAACCTGCTCTGCAAATATTTGTCTGCCCTGTATCGCATTATTACGCATAAGCACATAGACTTCTGTAAGACTTCGGGACACCATAGTCGTTTTTTCAAAAATAAATAATCATAAATTCAATTCAAGCAAATTCGTCCAACAATTTTTGTAAAAAATAAATCTCTTTTAGCAAAAATTGAATGAAAGTAGCCTTGTGTAGTTCGCGAACGAAAGATAAAAATGAACTACCTCATCAGTAACTTTTCTCTCTCTCTCTCGTTCACACGAGTTCAAAGTGTATCAGTAGTTCACCTTAAATCTCACTCATCCGTCTCTGGCGTTCGAATCGGTGTCCCATAGTAACTAATTTTATTCTGTGTCTTCTAGTTCAATTTTCTTTTCTCTAGTTCGATCGAACGAGAACGCCCACTGAACGAAATGATGAGAGATGAGATGAGCAATTAGTTCAAATCGGTGTCCCATAGTAACTAATTTTATTCTGTGTCTTCTAGTTCAATTTTCTTTTCACTAGTTCGATCGAACGAGAACGCCCACTGAACGAAATGATGAGAGATGAGAAGAGCAATTAGTTCGAATTGTCGTCCCATAGTAACTAATATTATTCTGTGTCTTCTAGTTCAATTTTCTTTTCACTAGTTCGATCGAACGAGAACGTCACTGAACGAACTGATGAGAGATGAGAAGAGCAATTAGTTCGAATTGTCGTCCCATAGTAACTAATATTATTCTGTGTCTTCTAGTTCAATTTTCTTTTCTCTAGTTCGATCGAACGAGAGCGCTCGCTCACTGACCAGTGTTGCCAATTTAGCGACTTTGTCGCTAGAAATAGCGACTTTTGCTATGGTGTTAGTTAGCGACAAAATATATTTAGCGACTTATCTAGCGACTTGTCGACTTCAACCGGCACACCAAAACAGTATTAGGGCAAGTAATGGAAAGGTGAAAAGGACAAAAACTCAACTTGAAAAAGTAATTATGGGACCATTTTTTTTTTTTTTTTTTTTATAATAACTGAACTACAAGTGAAAAGTGAACTAGAAGAAAGATACATTTCTTTTGCCTCAAAAGAAAATTATCTCTCTTTTCTTTTCAGTGAACGACTTTGCGCACTGCTAAATGAAAGAGCGACAGCTTTTTTTTTGTTTGATTGATTGTAAGCCGGAGTTTTTTGACATTGAAATAATCATTTTGTTTGATTGATCTGAACTACAATCAAATTCGAAGCATGGATAGTCGTAGTTTTGCTTGATAAAAAAAAAATCCATGATATCAGCAATTTTATCACTTTATCTAATCACAAAACGAAGTGTAAAATTTAATCTACAATACAATTACATATAAAATACTACTTTATTAATACTTTGGTAGCCATGAAAAAGGTCTTTACGGTAGCCATCATTTTTAGAATGAATGGTAGTGCAAATAACCGTGTTTGTGTTTGGTTTGGTTGGTTTAATTTTTTTCATTCATAAAAAACTCAACGAGTGTGAGAGTTGTGCGACGACCGCGTATTTTTTGTTGATAATGTTACTTTTATTAAATTTGATCAATAACTTTTAGCAAATAGCGTAGTCATCACACAAAATGCCTAAAGCAGTTCGTGATTTACTCCACAATGGAGTCTCGTACGACGAGCCAGATCGAATGCCGGATAAAATCCACGTAAAGCGTCGCGATGTTTTTATGTACGTTGTGGCGATCGTGGGTCATTTTGTGGACCTCGGGCTGGATATAAACGTTGCTGTTAGATACTTCTTGGCGAAGAGAGTCACAGAGTTCGGGTGGACGCTAGCTTTCATACTCATACCTGCGTTTGTAAATACTGCTGTTTCGATAAGAATGTAAGTGTTTTATTTTGATTATTAGCCCTTTAGTACGGTATTTTTGAGTTAAATCACTGAAATATCACCACATACCCCTGTATTTTAACCATTTATACCTACATTGCAATGTTCAACACACTAACAGATAAAAAATAAAGTTGTGATACCAAATCCTTTGTTCCAAGGTATTCTTTAGATAAGCAGCAGCCGGAATCCGTCTCCAATGAGTTCACAAAGAGGAAATGGCTGCGGATATTCATCCTGGTGCTACAAATGGCTCCTATTCTAAGATTTACAGATGCACTCATGTAAGTATTCAATATTTTGGAGACCGAGCTCTGCTCTGGTGCAAATAGAGAAATATTTTAAAAAAGGAACAAAAAAACTTTCATTCCCAGATATGTGACCTAGCTAGATCGATTTTTCGCCCCCGTGAAACCCTGTACCGCAAATTTCATCGAAATCGTTAGAGTCGTTTTCGAGAATGTGAGTAAAAACAAACAAATATTGCTCGTTTAATAGAATAGGATTATTTATTTGCCACTCGAGCACACACAAACAAACAGAAATAGGGTACAGCTCGCTCAAACCAGCTACTGAAAACTGCTGGTAGCTCTGTCACTCTCATCTCAATGAGGTCGAACGCGACAAAAGACATTATACGTGATTGTTTTGATAGTTTGAGACCAATTTGGAGTTTGAGACAAGTTAGGCAATCAGCCCGCTGATTTTTGCGAGTGTTTTTATTACACCCTGTACAAGTCTCAGTCGTGGTTTACCCGCAATGCCAAACGGATTTTTAAATGTTTTGAATAATTTGTACCAATAATAATTAATTTACAGGCATTTGAGATTCTTTGAAAATGTTCATGTAGGCAAAGTTCAAAAATAAATTAATTACTTGGCAGGTTGTTTACCCATTCATATTATTATCTATTAGAATTCATCTAGTTTGCTTTGCCAACAATGATTTTCTTTGTTGTCTAAAACTACGCATAAAAATAACTTTTAAAACGTACATACAACTGATAAGATATTCACGCATCCGCTAGCAAAAATAATCAAATGCAATTTCGAAACAAAAATCCATTATTGAGGCATGATATCAAAAGTAGAAGTACGTACCTTTAACAAAATCTTATTATTAAGCCTCGTATCCACTAGGCAACATTTGGCGCGCGACATGTTGCACAACAAGTTGAAAGTTAGCGCGAAAATAAATGCGTCTCGTGGGCACGCGCTCAGGCTAGCTAAATACAATTAAAAATCGTGGTGCAAGACGCCCTTAGTTTATAAGATCAGCGGGGCTAAAAAGCCAAGCAGAATCACAATGCGAATTGCATTATATCACAGAATACTAGTTGATTATATGCTGTTCTTGCCACTCTCAGTCAGTGAAAAGAGGCGGCATATGGTTCAATTCCTATTGTGATTCTGCTATGTTAATGAAATGAGACGGCATAAAGTTCAATTCATATGAATCTGCTATAGCGGCCTTTTTAACCCCGCTGGTATGTCTGTCCAGCTACGCGATAAAGTCCCGTCGGTCGGAACGTCGGCACGAGACAGCGTCGCAGCGCGCCTACTTCGCTCTGATGCTGAAGGAGGACGCCGACGCTGCGCTGCTGCGCGTCTTCGAGTGCTTCTTGGAAGCAGCGCCGCAGCAGGTGCTGCAGACCAGCCTGCTGCTGTATAGCAGGGAGTTCGCAGGTGAGTGGATTTGTCTAGGGCCTAGACTCTAGGCATTAGCTAAAGGTTATAACAAGAGAGTACAGTAAAACCAGAAAAAGAATGCGCTTCGGAAAACATCGGGGTAACAATCGCATAAAATTACAAAAACGATTGACGAAAATTTGGAAATGAAAATTACTCATAATTTCAACTTTATAGCAAACAAATAAATAACAATGTAATTTTTAAGAAAAGCAATTTAGTTGCAAGCTGTGCCAGCTGCGCTGCTAACGACGTGCACTTCTGTAACATTCTGTTTTGTGGAATCGTACCAGTGTATGATTCCACAAAACAGCAGTCTGTCGGACATATTCGGAAAACACGAAAATATTCGATGTCTATTCTAAAGCTTGAAGCACTGTAGGTACGAATACTTCATTACTTATATTCGTTGTAAAAACATTTTTACAACTGTTGTAATTTTTTTTGTAAAAGCAAACTTTCAGTAGAATCGTAAAGTGATCTACAAGGCTAAAAGCCTTCTTAGTGACAAGGCATGATAATGCAATTCCTATTATAAAAATAGCAATATATGCCTTGTATAACAGTCTATGAAAAAAGACTGCATATGGTGCAATTTCTATTGTTATTCTGCTATAACTTTTTAGCCCCGCAGTTTGTCGTTTCCAACACTTTGCTTAACTTATAACATTGATATTCCCCAGTGCACCAGAGTCTGTCAATAGCGTCCTCCATCATTGGCCTGGGTTGGTGTCTCGGCGCCTACCAACGCGCCATCCGCTTCGCGCAGGACAAGGACAATATGAGCTGGTGCGGCACCATTATGCAGACCATCTACCACTTTCTTATCACCTGTGAGTATATCCTATTCTATTAAACGAGCAATATTTGTTTGTTTGATGTTTGTTTGTAATGACGTTCTCGAAAACGGCTCTAACGATTTTGATGAAATTTGCAGTACGGGTGTTCACGGAGGCGTAAAATCGATCTAGCTAGGTCTCATATCTGGGAAAAGCCGTTTTCTCGGTACAGTACATGTCATTTCAAACCTAGAATTAAAACTAGAAAAAGAATGCGTTTCGGAAAACATCGGAAACAATCGCTTAAAATTACAAAAACGATTGACGAAGTCATTTGGAAATGAAAATTACTCATAATTTCAACTTTATCGCAAACAAATAAATATCCAAGGGCGGATTTAGGGTACGGGGGCATTATAAATGCGAAAGTTTGGATGGATGGATGTATGTTTGTTCTTCCCCTGTCATCCCGGAAAATGCACAGTTCCCGTGGGATAAAAAATAGTAGTCCACGCGGGCGAAGCTGCGGTCGTCCGCTAGTATAATAAGGTACCTAAACTAGTAAAGTAAGTCTGTTATTAATTTGTTAAGAAGTTACTCCTACTTTAATCTCTATTTATGCATGCTGAAAAGCAGATTCAAGACTGTTATATCCTACCTGTCATCTGTTTTTTTACCCTTATTTCGCATTTAATAAATGATTAAAATAAAATAAATAAATGTTGCTGGACATTTGACACAGCGCCATCTAGCCTCGAACTAAGCAAAGCTTGTACTATGGGAACCACATAACTGATAGAATACTATACTTTTTTTTGTAAATACATACATAGAATACTTTATAACATCCAGACACAGAACAAACATCTATGTTCATCACACAAATGTCTGTCCTGGGTGGGAATCGAACCCACGACCTATGCAGAAGGCAGAGCTACTACCAACTGAGCTAAGAGGCCGGTCAAATGATTGATTGATTGTAATAATAATATAACCCGGTTCATTAAAGAAAGGAATCCAAAATGGCGCCGCTTATCATGTCCTCTCGCTCCGTAAGTATTGACGGAACTAGTGTGCAAGCGAGAGAAATAAGCGCCTCGTTCGATTAGATTCCTTTCTTTAATGAACCGAGTTATACTGTAATTTATTGTTCCAGTGAGCCGCATAATATCGATTTCAATCCTAGCCTACATGTTCCCCCATTGGGCAATCCTATCTTGCTGCGTCCACATCTTAATAATGACGTCACTCATCCAACTCTTCGACCGCTCTTCGTTCTGCTCACACAACCGTATCGCGGATATCGCCTTCTCTTTCGCACTTGGCGCTGTCTACCTCTTCACTTACATTCTACCAATCGAAGGCCGGACAAGATACAGATACACTTTGTACTACACTTTGTGCTTTTTTGAAAATTTAACTTGTGTTTTGCTCTGGTACTGTTATGTGAATGATTTAGAGCGCGCTTCGGTTTATTTCTATCCTGTTTTCGTGTTAGGATTGATGCCTTTTTTGGTGGGTATTTGTTTGATGGTGGTATATTATGCTTTTTACCATCCGAGGTTGAGGAAAGTCGCTGAAGCTGATATTATAGGGATAGGGAACGATTTTGTGGTGACGTTCAAAAATGGTGATAACTCGTGATATATGCTCTCTTTTTAGTGTAACTTAGCTATCATTTATATTGTAGGTATTGTTGAATTTAGAAGATTTTGAAATTGTAAGGGTTGGCCCACATTTGACGAAAGATGCGTCGCGTATCGTCTCGGCCGCGTAACGCCAGAATATACCTACAAGTAGATTATAATACCTAACTAAAGCATTCATCCCACACTCGAGCGATGAGACGTTAGCGAAGTACGCATACTAAACACCACAGTACAGTTCGCGTCATGTAACAAGAATGCTGGAAGAAAGTGGAGCGTTCTTTTTACACATCTCACAGTGGATCTCAATCTCACAGTCATGAAGTTAGGTTTTTCGATGCGCAGTGCAGCTTTTTCATACAAAATTTTCTACTGCGCAGCGAAACTATGCACGAATGCCTAGATTCATTGTGAGAACGCCCGACGCATCTTCCGTCAGATGTGAATCGACCCTAAAGCCCGTATTTTGAGTCCGCATTCAGAATTTCAGACTAGAGTCTTAGCTCGTATAATTTTTTCATAGTTTTATGTAGAAATTAAGTAATGTTACGTTAATTATTGAGCACTTGAGTGCAGACTCAGAATTTGGGCCTAAGTGGCCTAAGTTTATAAGAAAGCTCTCTGTGTTAGGTTTAATAATAAACGAAATAGTAGGCATTTACACGGAATCATTTACTAAGAGATTAATAAGAGGAAATTAATTAGAAACAATCTGTTCTAGTTCATAATATTACTATAAGGATTCACGTAGGTACCTACCTAAAAGAATTGTTGTTGAAAAAGAGAAGAAAGAAGAAAGAGTTGTTGTTCGTTATATTTTCAACTAGGTATTTTGTTTTTTAATGTAGGAACCTACTAGCACATTTTTAAGTACGGTGAAACAATGGCTTAATATAATATCTAAATTATAATTCAGTATTTTTTATAATCTTTTTAGATTCTTCCTTGTCTTAAAACAAAAGTGTCAGTTACATTTTAATTTAGTAGCTGCGGTTTAGCTTTACCCGCGTAGTGATGGTATATGGTGATAATGATGATGATGAAAAGTAGCCTATAACCTTCCTCAAGAATTAAGCTATCAAATACAGAAATGTGATGAGAGTGAATGAGGCGAAAGAGGTGTGTCAGGATCGTAGCAAGTGGAAGTCCGTGGTCTCTGCCTACCCCTGTGGGAAAGAGGCGTGATTTTATGTATGTATGTAATACAGAAATAATTTTTGAAATCTGACTAGTAGTTCTAGAGATTAGCGCGATCAAACAAACTGCCGCTTTATTATGTTACTTTGGTATAGATTAATAATGTCACAAAAATACCAGCATTATGAAATATAAGACTGCATTTCTTAGATCCTAAGTGTCTATTTATAAGTTAACATAATTTTACCAGTAATTTTATTGGGTGTAATAAGATGATTCCTTAAAACGAATAAATCAGAGATGTTCACTTAAAATAGTTGTAAGTGATCCCCTGATTTTGTATTGACACGAAAACGTCTAATACCTAATTGTTGTAAAAGATTAGGTCTGCCCCTGATTGTCTATCTTCGATAGCGACCAAAATCGGTATCAAACTGTCAAATAAGACAGTTCAGTGACCACGCAAGTAGCTCTGTCACTATGTCACTCTCATCTGTGCGCTGTGTGAAATGTCCGCCAATATTTATTTATATTATTTATCTCAACGAGACCGAACGTGACAAAAGATACCTCCGCGATCGTTTTGACAGTTTGGGACCAATTTGAGGTTTGAGACAAGTTGACAATCAGCCCGCTGATATTTGCGAGCACAGATTAGGTAGATGTTTGCGAGTGTTTTTATTACACCCTGTACAAGTCTCAGTCGTGGTTTACCCGCAATGCCAAACGTATTTTTAAATGTTTTGAATAATTTATTTTGTACTTATTTTTTAATTATGAATCTCTATTTTACGAACCATTTTAATAAAGTTTTGTAAGAAAATAACACGATTTTTTTTTTTTTTTTTTGAATGAGCCTTTAGGTAGGTATTAGAAAATACCTAGTGTAATTCAATTTACTATCATTAGCCACAAAGGAGTGAAGTAGGTACTATCTAAACCTATCTTGGTCAGCTAGCCCTAATGCGGGGCAAAATAGTAATTCATAGTACATATTATTTGTATTTATTCAGCTAAAGCACAGATTACTAATTACTAACAGATGGCGCACTCCGCGCGTCAGGTACAAAGCTACAAGTACATTGGCGAGCCCACCGGGCGGGCCGAGCTCAGTGGAGTGTCACGCGCCGCCGCGCCACGCCACGCCAGCCGCGCTCGGCTGGCTCGGCCGGAATATTTATAAAATGAAACCAAAAAATTACTGTATAGTTTATGGCTGTGGAAATAATGACAGCAATCGGGATCTCTCGTTTTTCTCTCTTCCCAATGACATGGAAAGGTAAGAAGTACTTACTTACTTTTATCATTTATTATTACTTATTACCTACCTCGTATTATAGGTTATTATAGATGTAGTAGGTATGTTTTTTAATAAGTACCTACTTTTGTGTTAGACATTATTTGACACACGGGAATTACCTACTCACGTAAAAATTTCGTCGATTTAGATACCGACAATGTTTCGATTCATCCGGATCCCGGAGAATCTTTATCTAGGTTAAATAATGTTTAGTACAACTCACGAAAGTTTTGAAAGTGAAATACTTTTGTGTTGTTTGGGTAGGTACCTAGGTACTAAAGTTACTAAAAAGATTGAAAGCTAATAGGTACCTACCTACCTACCTAGGTAGTTAATACGTTTTGATTTGCTCAGCGTCATTTTTTAGGAACACTGGCTACCTACCTACATTCACAAACTTGGTATAGTAGGTACTCCTAATTCCGTACAAAGAGCAAGGAGTAAGGATCCATTAGGTAGGTACCTACCTATTTTGCTTTCTTCGTAATCTACTCACCTAGTGTAGGTAGGTACCTACCTTTGAGATTGTGATACCACTTTTAGAATAGAGATAATTATGTAGGTACCTACCCGCATAACGGTAGATCAATTTTACTAAAAGATAATAATACCTAATAAATATTATGTCGCGAGAAGCAACCCTGAGTGCCACGCCAGATAGAAGACAGGGACAGAGTTACGCCGACAGACAGAGTTAGAATGAGGCGCCAAGTTTAGGTATAAAAACGAGTAGGCATGAAGTGCTTGTGCGAGCTGAATTGAACTTTGTAGTATTGATGATAGATTCGCTATTTAAATAAACGTTTTCCCGAAGTCAGGCATCTGTAGTAATTAGTAATCTGTGGCTAAAGTATCACTGCTGTGTCAAACTGAATAATGACAGCGGCGTATAGCATTATATCATCTGTGCTTGCGGTCACCTATCCATTTAGGTCATAGTTTCTCAACCTTTTGCCCACCGCCCACTGTGAGAATATATTTTTTTCAAAAGCCCCCTCTTATCTATCCCCCCCCCCCATATCTAAATGCGCCATCTCAATGCGCTCTAATTTTCTCTGGGTCTTCTACTGCCCCCCTGAAAGTCTCAAACGCCCACAAGGGGGCGTTATCGCCCACGTTGAGAACCTATGATTTAGGTGAATAAGGAGAATTAAAATACTTGTTCAATAAAATCCAATAATATTTCAACAAATAAAATCAACTACCTACCATATAAAGGGCGCTCGTTCCCTCAGTATCCTCAAGCCATATTTATTCCATTCACTCTGATTGATCCAAAGTTCTATTGCTGATTCTAAACATGACAGAACCGCAGCTCCCTTCCACGCTGTAATAGCCGAGTCTATATCTTTCGGAGACGTTACAATCTCTATCTGCTCTGTCTTGTAATTATAAGGGATTTGTAAAGCGAGTCGATTCTGCAGCCATATTTGAAACTCCTGGGCCTTTACTCCACCCCCAACTATTAATATACTACTGTACATTTTACGTTTTAGCTCTTCGGTTTGACATCGGTCTATACTTTGAAGGATTGCTGTGTCTAGTGGAAGGATTTGACCTGGGGCGAGTGTGACAACTTCTGTTGGTCCGGTCTCTATTGTGTCGACTACAATATCATCATCGGGGTTCACTTGTGGTTGAGACTCGTTGACTGGCTCGATTTGCTGGCTATCATTTGCCGTTGTGGTTATTTCTGCAGCCTCACGCTTTCTGCTGGTTTCTCTCAAGAATTCCGCGTCAAAAGGGTCCTCTGGGTCGCTGGGTTGGTGAGTCTGGATTTTACTTGTTTTCGGTCCAGTTATCTTGAGCAAGTCTGTATAGAATATGGCTAGAGGAGAGATGATACACTCGTCTCCTACTTGTAATGTGTATTTGTTGACTACATCGCCCGGATGATCGACTAAAAATGACTTTTCTTGAGGACCACAGACATCTAAATTCACATGACAGAAGTGTTCATACAAATTTCTCATTAGAATAACATCTCTGGGTACATTTTCATTCCAATTTGTGTAGGGAAATGCGCTTTTGTGGAACATCCAAGACAGGGCCTGACAGACATCCCCGCCTCCGTAGTCCATTCGTAAACGAGTTGTCTTATGTGATATTCCATCTTCAACACACGATATGGCTGTTTTCTGATCTCCGATATCGACAACGCAGGCGGAACCAATCCCAGCGCCGAACGTAGCTCCTACACTTTCCTGCACTAGAATGCAGCTTCCAAAACCCAGATCTTTCAGTATCAAAGTCATCAAGTACTTCAGATGTGTTCTCGAGTTTATATCGGGCACTAAAAGCACACATCTGTACTTTACTAGCTCTATCAGAGGTATGTCAAGTTTGTATTCAATAATGGAGCTCCAGATTGCATACAGATCATTAAGAACTGATGAAATTGACCCGCCGACTTCCGAGTGCAAGTTGAAGTCTCCTCGTCGGTAAGGAAAGTGTATGTTGTAAGGTAGTTCTGGGTCGATGTCTAATACCAAATCGCCGACGACGATTTCGCAGTCAACTTGAGGCCAAGCTTCGCCTTCCTCTTTGACGGTTTCCGGTAGCGACCGACGGTTGAAGGCAGCGATTTGCTGCGGCGGAGTCGCGTATCTCCTGGCGCCATTGGACTGTACGCACGTCTGGAGCGTGTGAGATATCTGTAGTCTGCACTCTTCAAGTTCTTCGATCAGCTCTTTCGTTTTCGGCACGCTCGGAGGTATGAACGGGTCGCGGTAGATTTTACCACCGGGACGACGTTTTCTAGCTATGCAGTGCAGCTGCTTCACCGGAACCAGGTCCGATGCTCTTCCTATTCTTACGTAGAGGGATCCAGGGTGTAAGACTAGAATTCTGTTGGATGGAAACTGTTGGTACTGTTCCGTGCCGGGATCATGAGTGCTCATTTTGGGAGATTATCACTGAAAATATTTCACTAATGCTTAAATTATAGCCTCATCTTCCTAGTGGCTTGGTAAAGGCTTGGCAAGGCAGGTGTAATTTGTAGTTACTGTAAGTTGTAAACTTGTAACCCGAGTTGAAAGAAAGAAAGAAACCACAATGCAATCAAATCAACACATCGATTGAATTGAACATTTGAATCGTATGAATAACAAGCAAGCACAAGCAAGCACAATCAGCTATTTACACGATTCCAGGAATGAACAATGAACAGTTAAGGGTACATATGAAAAGTCCGAAAACCGAAATGCCGATCCTTGAAATGCCGATGCTTGAAATAGCGAATGCTCGTAAAGAAGAATGCTTAAAATGTAGAAGCTTTAAATGTAGAATGCTTAAAAATCAGAATGCTCGAAATGCCGAAAGCCAAAATACCGAAGCTTAAAACATAGAAGCTTAAAATGCCGACGCTCAAAATTTAGAATGCTTGAAATATAAAAGCTTGAAACCAGTAATGCTCGAAATAATTATGTAGATGTAAAATTTTTTTTTGTCTTTACTTATTATTATTAAGAGGTAAAGTGTGTTTGTATTGTACTCGTATGTAGGAGGTTATCTCAAAAACTACTCATCTGATTTAAAAAATTCTTTCACCTGTATTTAGATTGAGGGGAGGGGGAGGGAGAGGGAGAGGGTGAGGGAGAGGGGGAGGGAGAGGGTGAGGGAGAGGGGGAGGGAGAGGGTGAGGGAGAGGGGGAGGGAGAGGGAGAGGGGGAGGGAGAGGGGGAGGGAGAGGGGGAGGGAGAGGGGGAGGGGGAGGGGGAGGGAGAGGGGGAGGGAGAGGGGGAGGTAGAGGGGTAGGGAGGGAGAGAGGGAGGGAGAGGGGGATGGAGAGGGGGAGGGAGAGGGGGAGGGAGAGGGGGAGGGAGAGGGGGAGGGAGAGGGGGAGGGAGAGGGGGAGGGAGAGGGGGAGGGGGAGGGAGAGGGGGAGGGAGAGGGGGAGGGAGAAGGAGAGGGGGAGGGAGAGGGAGAGGGGGAGGGGAGGGGGAGGGAGACCCAAAAATGGATCTTCCACTGTTATTCACTGAGAAGTTCTGACACAATAGGTCCTGACTCCAGCAGATCAGCAGCTGTCACCATATTATTACATTGTAGTCGGAACTTCACCGATACGCTGAGTTCCAAGTTTCAACTCGATCGGACTATTTACTGAAGAGTTCTGTTGAACAGCTCCTGATGTCATCCTCAGATCAGCTTGTTATGACCATATTGTTACATTGTAGTCGGAATTTGACAGATATGCCGAGTTTTAACGAAATCGGCTTATTTACTGAGGAGTTCTGTTGAACAGCTTCTGACTCCATCATCAGGTCAGCTTAATGTTACCATCATATTGCATTGTCACTGATATCCTATCAAGTTCTTAAAAAAATCCCGAATCACGTATGCCTTTAAAATATGAAGAGTTACCTCAATTTCTCCAAGATCCCATCATCAGATCCTGACCTGATGATCAAAAGGAACATTGGAAAAGTGTACCCTTTCAAACAAAAAAAGAATCTTTGAAATCGGTCGAGGCGTCTTCGAGTAACTGGTGAACGTACACAAAAAAAAAATCGGACGAATTGAGAACCTCCTCCTTATTATTTTAAGTTCGGTTAAGAATACAATAATTTTGTAAGTATTTAAGTCGTTTCACTATCACGTTTTCATCTAGCTACTTTACACCTAAACTACTTTCGCACCCGTAAAAACTACCACGAAATAAAGTACTAAAAAATACAATAATTTATGTAAGTACTTATTTCGATCATTTTCGATGTTTTAGTCATTCGGCATTTGGAACTTATACTTATTAAGCATTCTACTTTGTAAACGTTCGGCAATTGAAACTTTCGGCATTTCGAGCATTCTGACTTTTAGCTTTCGACCTTACAAACTTCTATCTTTCAAGCTTTCTGCATTTCAACCGTTCTACATATCGAATTTCGCTATTTTAAGCATCGGCATTTCAAGGATCGGCATTTCGGTTTTCGGACTTTTCATATGTACCCACAGTTAATTGTTCTGTGGTGTTCGGATTGGTCACTCTGTGGTTCTGTTCTGTCAAAGTGTCAATCAATCACATGTCAATCAACTCAATGTTTGTTTACTTTTTTCATCATACTACGTACAATATGTATGTACTGTGTTTCTTTCTACTCCTAGTTCATATTTTGTAAGGTACATTTAAAAAATTGGATTTGTTTTCTTGCTCCCATTAAGTTTTGCAATGCGCACATGCGAGGAATAAGTAGTGATTGGTAGTGATATTCTGTGTACACACGGCGGCGGCCCGGCCCGCCCCCGAGACGCCGCGATTAGTCCACCACACTAGAACAAGCCAATTCTAAGAAAGTCTTGTGCTTTGATTATCCAGGCTCGTGTTGCGTGCAGTGCGTACTAAGTAGGCCATTCTTCAAGCTCCAGTAAATCCATCTGGGTCTCGTGTCCAACCCGACCGCCCCGTCTGACCGGTGTATTGAAACAGATGTGAGTTGAAAAAAGGTATTTTTTGTGTGACTTTAAAAGTAGCAATAAATGTTTTTGAATATTGAATTGAGGTCCAGCTACAAGAACCTGTGTCCATCAGTGGGCTGATGTCTAACTTGTTATTAATCGCGATTTTCATTGGACTAAAAAAAGTTTGAACTAGAAATTCTTTGTAGCAAATGCTGCCTTAATTTCTTGATACTTGGTACCTGACCTAGCTTACCTTACCCATAATGCCTGCAGGCCGATTGTCTAACTTGTCTAAAGCCTCAAATTGGTTTCATATTGTCAAAACGATCATGTAGGTATTTTTTGTCACATTCGGTCTCGAGATGAGAGTGAAAGAGCTACTTGTGTGGTCACTGAACTGTCAGATTTGGCAGTTTGAGACTGATTTTGGTCACTATCAAAGATAGACAATCAGGGTGCAGGTCACTGCAAGTCAATAATGTTAAGTTAATTTTCAGGTGTCGCATGAAAATGTTCCTGTGCTGAGGCCCAATAAAGTGCAATCTATCCGTATCCCAAATGACCAAGACCATGGCTCATCATGATATAGATAATAACACCAATAGTTATGTCAAAGAAGAATTTGACAGCATCAGCAGTGAGGAAGAATTTGTTAATGATAAGAATGAACTTAATGCATCCAATACTCATGTCAAAATAGAATTTGACAGCAGTGAGGAAGAATTTGTTAATACTAAGAATAAAAAAGTTAATACATCCAATAAGCATGTCAAAATAGAATTTGACAGCAGTAAGGAAGAATTTGTCATTGCTAAGAATGAAGATACATCCAATAGTCATGTCAAAGAAGAATTTGACAGCAGTGAGAAAGAATTTGTTATTGCTAAGAAAGAAGGTAATATATGTGAGGAAGATCTTGATAATGTAAAACTAGAATTTACTGAGGAGGAACCAGTAGTTACTGCATTTTCGGTCGACAAACCCACAGAGTACAACGACTCTACCTCGCCCGAGAAGCAATATCAGAAGGTATGGTTTATATGATACCTGCTGGAATATTTTGTTTCACACGTAAAGTCGCTAAATCGGATTTGTTCCAACAGATTGATTGTTTACGAAAAACATTAAAGTTATTTAATGCAAAAGTACTTTACATATTTTACACAACTAACATGTCTATCACTTTTTCCAACCATCGTCTACCATTTCAAAGTATTCATTGTAAAAAACAATTTTTGTTGGAACAAATCCGAGTTAGCGACTTTATGTGTGAAACAAAATATCCCAGCTGGTTTCCATAGTACAAGCTGCTTAGTTTGGGGCTAGATGGTGCTGTGTGAAATGTCCAGCAACATTTATATTTATTTATTTATTTTCAGGTATCATGTCAGAATGTCTTAGTTCTGAACCCCATAGTAAAAGGCAACCTCTCCGTATCCTGTGCGCAGATCATGATTAATGACATCGAAAAGAGTGTCGAATCTCTTGTCAAAGAAGAATTAGTAGAAGAGGAGGTAGAAGGAACCAGTCACGAATCAAGGTGAACTTTTTACTGCTAAAGGCGCGTACAGATGTTGGGCCAGCCTAGGCCAGCTTAGGCGAGCGAGAAGGCGAATTGATTCAAGGCGACAGCGATAGAGAGGCAATGCGACCCTGGCCCAACGTCTGGTTGCACCATAAGAAAGAATTAATACAAGTGGGAAGACTTTGTTAATTTGTAAGGAGCCAGTATGTACTCTGTAACGGAGTCC
Source organism: Camptogramma bilineatum (assembly GCA_958496255.1). Taxonomy (NCBI): domain Eukaryota; kingdom Metazoa; phylum Arthropoda; class Insecta; order Lepidoptera; family Geometridae; genus Camptogramma; species Camptogramma bilineatum. Next base: position 506,596 of record OY292474.1, read on the forward strand.
CCATTATCAGAGAGCAGAGAGAGACTAATAAAGTGAGTAGTGATTCTAAGTATCTTTAGTATTTGGTACACAAAGCGTCACCAATCAGTATCCCCCTAAAGTTAAAATTAAAAGCTGCCGTACGCAGACTACAATATCAAAATTGTTTGCCTTGACAACTAAAATAAATAAAAGCTTACAAAAATTTTTTCGTTTGCTAGGGCTCGGATACTATTATTCTGTAACAATGCTTCGAATACATTATTGACTACCTAGGTACAATGATCTTCGATAAAAAAACAACACAGGCGTTATTAATTATTATGTAACATTTTTATAAATAGTATTTTTATTAAATAGATCTTGTGACGACAGATTTCCAGCGAGTAGCGTCATAAACAATGGATCCTGTTTCTGTACTCTTGTCCTGAAAATATTAAGTAGATTAACAAACTTCATCATGTAAAATGATGTAAAAAAAGAGCAAAATATTCTGGTAACTTACCAGGATATTTTGCTCTTTTTTGCCAAGCTAGCTACCAACCTACCAAATTATTAAATCCCATATTTTGCACAACATTCTTTATGTTAAGATGGTTCGGTCATGTAGAGAGGATGAATTAAAGAAGATTGACGAAACAGGTTCATAAATAGGGCGAGTTTAATGGGACCGTCGGAAGGGGAAGACCTAAGCGCCCATTCCTGGACCAAATTGACGAATTATTGGAAAAAGGCCAGGTCAAGCCTAAACCGACGAGCTTGCATGAAGAATGTGATGAGAGTGAATGAAGCGAAAGAAGCGTGTCAGGACCGTAGCGAGTGGAGATCTGTGGTCTCTGACTACCTCTATGATGGGGCAAAGGCGTGATTTTATGTAGCTATGTATGCATATTTTGCACAAGGACCTCACCTGTCTTTCAGTAGTTTGACCAAAGGACTCCATTTATCAGGGAATAAGGTCACATTTCCTCGCCACTTGTCTTTCAATAAATCGGCTGTAAAAAAATTAACTAGGTAAAGTACTTTTTCTTTGTTAAAATAATTTTGATGTGATAACGTCTTACAAATCGATGAACGCCGGCCTGCACGCACGAAAAAGTTTCACGTTCCGCCTGAGCCGAGAGTTCAAGGGAGAGCGCGGAACAAGCGATAGGGAGTCACGATCGTTCAGCAATGTTTTCTTGTGACGATATCAAGTAAAATTATCGTCTGTAAACCGTTATTTTTTCTTTGTTAATATACTTTTTAAAATAAATTATTAACAATTTCTTTTGCAGAACCGCTTACAATCACACCATGGCTGGCCAACCTGACGAACCTATGGATCTCAAGGATTCGTTACTACTTTCAAGAAGTAATTTACTCACGGACGCTGCCGCGTCCACGTCTGCAACGCCAATCACTGAGCCACCAACAATCCCTGCTCGAAAATCGAAGGCACAGAAACAACGTGAGTACAGACGGCGGATAGCAGCATCCAGAACTCCTGAACAGGCGATAGCTGCGAGGAAGTTGGATGCGAAAAGACAGCGCCTCAGCAGATTCCGCAAAAGAAAAGAGAAAAAAAAACTTAAATCGGCTCCTGTCGATTCATTAGAATCGACTACTAAAATAGAAATAGAAATAGATATGTACTAAATCTTACTTAAAAACATAGTTTAGCTACCTACGCACGGCAGGTTTCAATCTAAGCTTTAGGGGGATACCAATTAGAGACGCTGACTGTAAAAGATTCCTTTGTATTAATACAAAATAATGATAATTCAGTGATAATAATTCAATTCAATTTATAAAAGAATGCAATTTTTTATCACTGTTTTCTTATGACTTTATCACGTAAAATTATCGTCCGTAAACCGACTTTACAGACAACCTGACTGGCCTCTTAGATCAGTTGGTAGTAGCTCTGCCTTCTGCACTGTAGGTCGTGAGTTCGATTCCCACTCAGGACAAACATTTGTGTGATGAACATAGATGTTTGTTCTGTGTCTGGGTGTTAAAAAAAAGTACATAAGTAAGTATTCTATCAGTTATCTGGTTCCCATAGTACAAGCTTTGCTTAGTTTGGGGCTAGATGGAGCTGTGTGAAATGTCCAGCAATATTTATTTATTTTTAACCATTTTTTTTACGCATTCCAAGTAGTCATACATAGATGTAGAACTAAGTGTATGACTAGATGGAACAAGCGATTTTTTTTTGTTCTATTTTGGTACCTATTTTAATTTAATATTTTTTTATTTGCGCCCGAGCTGCAGCAGAGCTCGGTATTAAAGATGATAAAAGCAGGGCGCAAACCTATGGATGCATTGACAACTCTCAGATAGCCACATTGGTCGATGTAAGCGTCTAGTAGCAGCTGCGAGAAGAACTTGGGGATGAAGTCGTTTATGCAAACCTGCGGGACAGATAATAAGAATAAGAATAACGTTTATTTGACACACACAAATTACAGTAAGGGAGTAGACACATTGCGTTTTCTGCAGCGCGTTTTTGAGCTGCGCGTTTGTATCGATACAAACGCGCGTTCGCAACGTGTTTTTTCCATACTAAAGCGAAACGGGAGAGGGGCAGCGCGTTCGCATCGCGTTCGAATCGCGTTTGTATCGATACAAACGCGCTGCAAAAAACGCAGTGTGTCCACTCCCTAAGAACATCAGGAAAAGCACAGCATCATCATACATAATTATAGATTAAACATTCAAACAAAATACATAATTAAATACTGAAAAAAAAAGATGCTTGCAATAATGTGCGTGCGTACCTACCTATTACACTTTGTGGTGCCAAATAGGCCCAGCCTCAGCAAGATCGTCTGCTTCAGTTTTGTATGCTATCAATATCTAGGCCACAACTCTTGAAACTAAAAAGTGTAGATGGCGTTATCCTGTAGATGGCGCTCATCGATGATGGTCCTATCATGATTTTCAACTCTGGCGACTAAAGGTTCCGTGGCCGATTTGGTAAAGGCACTCCGGCTAAAGGTGGATTGCTTAATCATCGCGGGTTCGAATCCCGTCGGAATTGAAAAATATAATAAGATTTTTCATTTTCAAATGTAAAAACTAAAAAGTTGCTAAAAAAACGAGTGTGGTCTTAACTCTAAAGCAAGCACACTCTTTTTTTTTTTTGTTATTTTACCTGTACACTGAACAGAGAAGCGTTCATATCTTGCGCGTGTTGTCGCGTTTTGATCTCCACGATGGTCAGCAGACTCTCCTGCATAGTCTCATTGAACCTTTAAGTAAATACTTAAATTAGGTACTAGCTGCTGCCCGCGACTTTGCTCGCGTGGTACCCGGATAAAAAGTAGCCTATGTTACTCTCCAGCCCTCCAACTATCTCAACACAAAAAATCACGTCAATCCGTCGCTCTGTTTTGACGTGAAAGCAGGACAAACAAACACACTTTCACATGTATAATATGGGTACGGATTATCTGCTAGTAGAGGTCGCGTCATGTAAAAAGAACGCTGGAAGAAAGTGGCGGGGGTGTGTTTTGTCTCATGTTTGCGCATGGGTTACCTATTCGCAAACATGAGACAAAACACACCCCTCCACTTTCTTCCAGCGTTCTTTTTACATGACGCGAACTATACCTATCTACTAGCGGACTTCGAATGCTATATTTTATCAAACGGGAATTCCCGGTCATTATCTTTCTTTTTTCAGGCATGTCGGTTCAGTGGTTGTCAAGTTATACCATACCATGTACCTACCCATCCATCCATCCAAACAGGATAGGATAGGATATTAGTAGGATGTTAACAAAAGAGCCGTTTTGGCCGAGTTGGTTAGTACCTCGACTTTGGATCCGAAAGTCGTGGGTTCGAATCCTGGCCGTGCATCAATGGGTTTTTCGTTTCGAAAAATTTGTATGTGCATTAACACGAGCTCTAAGCGGTGAAGAAAAACGTCGTGAGGAAACCCGCGGCTTAGTCAGCCCCACACGTATTGATCATGTCTTTCCTGTGGATATCGCCGGTTAAGCTGAGAGGATGGTTTAGGTGCTGGGCAAGCCTACGCCAACTCAACATTGTCCTAGGCACTACAGTGTCCCGTTGAGTGTAGGCAAAGATTGCCTCCTGACACTCTACTTAAAAATCATCTAGTAAAGATGTATAGGCCTAAGTTATGATAATGTCACGCGAAAGTTTAGTAGCTACTGAATAAAATCTAGATTTTTTCAGAAATCTAAAAGAAATGTAAGTCACAGCAATCTACGTAATTATAAAACAAATACCAATATCACAAGTGGTATCTAATCTAGGTATTTGTTTAGGTTAGCTTATGAAATTGGAGGGCGAGCAAGCCTACTCCATCTCAAACAATGTCCCAGGCACTACAGTGTCCCGTTAAGTGCAGGCAAAGATAGCTGCCTGATACTGTAAAAGTAATCTAGTGATGATGTAAAGGCCTATGTTTTTTTTTTAATAAAACTCACAGCACAGCCTGGTGCAGGATACAATGCGCCGCCGCCACCTCATCGGGCAGTTCCTTGTGGCACTTGGAGACGGTCTCGAAGTTCCTGACGTCGCGGAAGTTGTGGATGACGTCGTGGAACTGCTCTCGGATCTGAGCCAGCTTCTCTACCGGGTCAGCGAGACAGTGCTCGATAATGTCTACCATCTAAAGATAGTGATGGGCTTAAGGGACCGGCGAACGTACCTACGTACCTAGGAACGTAATACCAAAATCATTTAAAATTTGAGCATATCTTTATCACGTTATGTTATTTGGATAAAGGCAGTATTTATCTAGGTTCCTGTTACACTTTAGTTCCAAAAAACTTACTAGGTATAGAACAAATGAAAAGAAAAAATGCCATTTTTGGTGTAGGTACCTACAAATATTTCAATTCAATTTGCTTAGATTTCTTTTTAGGTAAGTTTTTCGGAACAAAAGTTTAACAGGAACCTAGATAAATATCTACTCTCCTAATCTAACAACATAAACTGATAAAAATATGCTTAAATTTTAAATTATTTCGGTATTACGTTTTTAATGTTGGAAATAAAAATATGTATTTATGGAAATTCGCCTGTCGCAGGCCTCTTAAGTCTGCTATGCAATGCAACCTTTGTACAGTTGTCACAATGGATCTAGGCATTCGTTAAGTTACGCTTTCTTCAGAAAATTTTGTATGAAAAAGTTGCACTGCGCATCGAAACGACTAACATCACGAATGCCAAGATCCGTTGGAAGTGTACGTACGTGTCAGTGAGGCTAAATTTGCCGCAATGCAACCCCTTGCATGTGTGAGTAAGGCTAAAATGGCCATTCATTGCATATTGTGTTAGTGAAGCTAAGATGGCCGCAATGCAATTCTTTGTCAGTGAGGCTGAAATAGCCATACTTAGATACACCCGAATACCTACTAAAACGCTACTTAGTTTAAGTCTCAGATTATTCAATCTTCCTAGGTTTAAGTGGTGGCTAACATTGGATATTTGTATTCGATTCAGAACGTTTCAAATAGATAAGTAGGTAGGTATGTAGGTACCCTACGTCTTAAATATTTAAGTAGCGTTTCAGTAAACGGGCAATAGTTTCGGAAATTAAACAAGAATCTCACCTCGTCCATACTGATCATGTAGTTAGTGAAGTCTTGGAAGTACTTGATCTTGTAGAACTTGAGTACGGCGGAGCGCAGCTCGCGCGCCATCTCCTGGTTCATTATGTCAACTAGGTCCAGGAATGTGTCTATCGTGCTCAACGACCTTTCCTGAACCACACACGATGTATTTTAATAAACCTACACACATGCCTGACTGATTAATTTGTCTTTTTAAGCCAATGAGATCCTCAGTTTGTTTATAAGATCATTATTATAGGCCCAGTTTCTGTCTTTCAACGTCCTTTGAAAATAAGACTAGATACCTAGTAGGTACTTACCTACCTACCTAAAAGAATTTACAGAATCGAATCAGTACCTAGGCATCAGTAGGTACTAGGTAGGTAGATACTTATTTTAAAGAAAAAAAAAAAGGAAGTTTTTAAGGCCTCCTTCAAACCGACAATTTAACTAACGTTAAATTGTCGGTAGGTACCCTCCGAACTCCGAAGTACGGAAGTGCTCAGCTGATAATGCCACTAACGGTCACCCATCCAAATTGCGCTAGCAGTGCCCTCGCGGCGTTGCTCCCGTAGTGATGGTTTATGGTGATGATGATGAAAAGTAGCCTATAACCTTCCTCAAGCTTAGCTATCAAATGCAACTGGTAAGTAGTTCCTGAGATTAGCGCGTTCAAACAAACTCTTCCGCTTTTAAAATTGGATCAGATTTTCACACACTTTGCACCTTGGATCATCATTCTCCAGCCCTTATCCTACGCTAAGTGGGCTCGGCACAAGTTTTCCTCTTCCACTCACCTTTATCATTCGTCAACACTGAATCCACTCTCACATTCATATTCTCTTTCTCACAATCCAACCACTTCTTCGGCCTTCTCTTTGCACCTCAGATAAGCAATAGAAATTGTTCATTTTGTAACTAGATGGCGCTAGTAACATACCTTGAGCGTGATGTAGTTGGCATGACCCTGATTGAACAGACTCTTCGCGACGGAGTACGCTTCCGACACCAGCTGATACTTGCTGTCCAGGTTTTGGAAGACATCGGTGCACTATCAACAAGTTCTTTATTCTTAACTATAGCGCCCTCGCGGCGTTGCCCCCGTAGTGACGGTTTATGGTGATGGTGATGATGATGAAATCTTTTAACCTTCCTCGAAAGTTTAGCTATCACATGCAGAAAGAGTATTTCAAATCCGACTGGTAGTTCCTGAGATTAGCGCGTTCAAATAAACAAACTCTTCAAACTAAACATAGATGATGACGATGAAAAGTAGCTCATAACCTACCTCAAGAATTAAAATAGGTAAGTACTTATCAAGCAGAAAGAGTTTTTCAAATCCGACTGCTAGTTCCTAAGAGGTTTCTTTAGAGTTCGTATGGAGGAGATGGTGGTACATTCTAGTGACGTAGTAGGCAGCCGTCACGACTTACAATCTGGGCCCGATAAAATTTAACGTGCCCTCCGAAGCAGGGAAACTGTTGTTAACTAGCGGTCACCCATAAAACAGTAACCGCTCAGAACGTCGCGTCGCAGGAAAGACTAAGCTACACTTCGAGCACTTCATTTCTTTACTTATTTGTTTATGATACTTAGCAGTTTAGTATTTCTACATTTTTATTACTGGTCTCATAATAAACAAAGTTAGTAGGTAAGTACTTACTTCTCGTAAAACCAAAATAGATAAAACAATTATCAAAACATCACCAATCTTGATGCACACACTCATATTCCTATTTTTATCTTTTGGGTAAATATTCTACATCTACATATTTATTTGTATAACGCTCTATGTTTTAATTACATTATGAAGTCAAGCAAGAAATTAGTTTTGATAACTATTATGTGTAGGTATGCAAGTATTGTGTATTTCAGTAACACAGGTTTTTTTACGTAAAACAAAGTAAGTTCGTATGAGCAAGTGGCCAACTCTAATGACGAAACAGAATGCGACAGAAAAACACGTCATTATCAGCGCAGCTCGCACGGCTTGCAACTAATTTGCTTTTCTTAAAAATGACATTGATATTTATTTGTTTGCGATAAAGTTGAAATTATGAGTAATTTTCATTTCCTAATGACTTTTCGTCAATCATTTTTGTCATTTTATACGATTGTTTCAGTTGTCTTACAAAAACCATTACTGGTTTTACTGTACTTGGGTTGCTTGCAGAATTATACTAACAAGTTTGGAGTAAAAATATAGTTTAATATAGTAATAACTTAAAGATAAATAAACAAGATACAATATCGTGATACAGTGCAGATAACAAAGGAATTGAGCTCCAACATCTGAAACAAACAAACAAACTGATATCATTGGGCCTGCGACACATGAATTGTCCATAAAAATAAAATGAAATATACTTTATAAGCACAGGTATAAAGGCTATCCTGTTAAATAATTCCATTGCACTCAACTATGAAGTTGTACAAATATTTAAAACTAGCTGCTGTGCGCGGCTTCGCTCGCGTGGTACCCGGATAAAAAGTAGCCTATGTTACTCTCCAGCCCTCCAACTATCTCCACACAAAAAATCACGTCAATCCGTCGCTCTGTTTTGACGTGAAAGCAGGAAATAAACACACTTTCACATTTATAATATGGGTACGGAATAGCAGTGTCCTCGCGGCGTTGCCCCCGTAACGATGGTATGGTGATGAAGATGATGATGAAAAGTAGCCTATAACCTTCCTCAAGAGTTTAGCTATCAAATGCAGAAATAATTTTTCAAATCAGACTTTTAGTTAACAAACAGACAAACTGTTCCGCTTTACATATTGAAAGACATAAGACGCAGACGGGGCGCGAACATTTGTCTCTTCCGCTACCTAACGTTGCTACTCTCGCACCAAACATTGCTACTCACCTATCTATCCCCTCAGTCCTTGTGCAGGAACTTGTTGAAGGCTCCATACGAGCCCTCCAGGTCGAATATCAGTTGTCGCACCTGTCCCTCGGAGAGCTCGTCCGAAGCACCCATCTCTGAAAGTGTGTCTAACCACTCTTGCACCTGAAAAGTTAAATTGTACTTTAGACATCATTATCTATTGCTAGCAGCGCCCTCGTAGTGATGGTTCATGGAGATGATGATGATGACGAAAATTAGTCTATGATCTTCCTCGAAGAGTTTATGATGAGACTATGCTGCGTTATCGTTAGTCTCCCTTCATTATCTAAAGTTTCAACATTACTTTGAGTTTCTCCTGCGTTACCTTGAGCTTCCCTCCAAGTAAATAAATAATGCAGGACATTTCATACAGCATCATGTAGCCCCAAGCTAAGCAGAGCTTGTGTTATGGGAACCACATGACTGACAATTTTACTACTTACTTATATAATTTTTTTTCGTAAATACATAGGTACATATTTTACATAGAAACCACACAAACCTGAGACAAATATTTGCAGATCATACAAACATTTGTCGCGCAGCGGGGATCGAACCCGCGACCTCTTGCGTCACAAGTATGAATAATCTTAAGTTTCTTCAACATAACTTTGTTTCTCCTGTGTAACTTTGTGTTTCTCCTGCGTTACCTTGAGTTTCCCCTCGAAGTCATCGGGCAGCATCTCGAGCCTGTCCATGGTGTCACGCAGGTCTCGCAGCTCCGGCTGGATCATGTCCATAGCACGGAACTCCAGACGGAGCTTGTCCATCAATGTTATGAACAGCTGGAACAAGGTAGCATTGAAGTTTACTTACTTTGATAGTTTTAATTTTTATAGTCATATCCACACTTAGGTAATATTTCATCATTCATTTCATATGAAAAGTTTTATCAAAATATACGATTTCGTAATACGATTTTTAGTGACAGCGTAGCTACAGCTATGGACTAGGCGTTCTGGACACGCGTATACTGACTACGCGTACCCAGGGTACGCGATATCTGGACGCACCTTTAGAGAGTGGCCACGCTGCATTTTCTGGAGCGCGTTTTTGAGCTGCGCGTTTGTATCGATACAAACGCGCGTTCACAGCGCGTTTGTTTCCATACAAAAGCGAACCGGGAGGGGGGCAGCGCGTTCGAATCGAGTTTGTATCAATACAAATGCGCTGCAAAAAACGCAGTGTGTCCACTCCCTAACGTAATCAGGGCGCTGATGATGGAGCCAGGAGGACTAAACTACTTTTAGGATAAACCTTGTTTGTACAGTTATATGATAACTGGACATCACTCTTGACATCAAATCTTAAGCAATCTAAAGATCACAAGTACTAAAATACCTAAATGGATGTTAACATTGACAATGAAAAGGCCTATCAAAATTTTCGTTTCCGACGGGATTCGAACCCGCAATGATACAAGCGATCCTCGAAAATGAAAATTCCGATAAGACTTTTCTTTTTCAATGAAATAATACCTAAGTGTGGTTTAACACTATAAAAATTATGGATGTTAACAACTCACCAAATGAAAATAAATCATCATCATCATCATTTCTACAGTTCATGGTTAGGTTACTCACAGATACAATCTCCGCTATGTACTTGTTGGTGTTTCCTTTGTCATCCTTGATCAAGTTAGGTTTGTTCTCTCTTATCCGCTCCAAAGCTGCTGGACAATCCAACTGCAATGAGATATTGACAAATGTAACTTCTCCTATGTTGGGATTCCAGACAATAGAAAATCATTTGTCTCATTCAGATCTACATTCCGGCATATGAGTGGTTGAGGGGCTGGATTAGGGAGTGGACACACAACGTTTTCAAACAATGATTTACAATGATCTATTTTTACAACAGCCATACAAATTTATTTTGTTGAGAAGCTTAAAATTATTTATTTTAATTTATTATTATTTATTTATAGACGAGCAGCTCGCGCTGATGTGTCTATGTCACAGTGTTGAAATGTCCCAAGTTTACGATTACACTTGATTGTCTCGTATTGTTAACAGTTCATTATTTCACAACCAATTTAAATAACAACTTCTTCCGGAAAACGATTCCAATTCTGGACTACTCGGTTACTTAGGAAATGATGCGCAGTGTTTGTTGAGGATGGTGCACAGGCAATTCTGTAGTTATGCTCTTGCGATGACTTTAACTGGTTGTCTGTCGGAGCACAGATCTGGTCGAGACACAATTGATTTTCTATTGTGTCTGGAATCCCGACAGACTAAAGGTTAAGCTGTGTTTAATTTCGTAAATGTTATAATTTTTCAATAATGACAAAACTCACCCGATATTTGGCCACGAACGCCTCTATATTGGGGAACTCATCGGCGTGCACTTGTTTGAACGCGACCTTGTACTGCACGAGCAGTCGGCTGCAGGCCGCGGTGTACTCCTGCGCTCGCACGCAGTCCCTCATGTACGCCTTCTCTAGATGCTGGAGGGTGCTGACCACAGCGTACAGCTCGGCCATGTTCACATGCCTGCGTTGAAGATAATATTAATTATTCTGAGCTGGGCAGGACATCTGGAGTAAAGAGCACTTCTAGCCTAACTGTGTAACTGAGATGTGGAACAAACTACTGGAAAGTGTGATTAGTGCTCCTTCAGTGAACTCTTTCAAAAACAGACTTGATAAACATTTTAAAATAGTGCAGATTAATGATATACACATATTATCTGCTCTATAGCTGCTAGTGTATCAATAATAATAATAAAAATGTTATAACAATAATATGTACCTATATACTTTATTTCAGGCAACTTAAGTTAAGGTGCCCACCCACAATCAATTCTATCGTGCAATCTATTGGATACTGCCAGTTTGATCATGCCGAAGCTTGATTGCCGAATAGACCGAGTGTGGATGTGAATCGGCATGAACTGCCGAATGGACAGTTTGAATTGAATGTGTGTGAAGCTGCCGATTGGATCTAATCGGAAGGACAATAGAATTGATCGTGGGTGGTTGCCACTGAACACAATAAAACAGTGAATATCAATTTGGTGTAAAACTTACTTCTCACGCTCTCTGGCATTCTTGTACAGCTTTACTTCTTCGTATAGTTCTGGTCTTGTGTCTGAAACAGAATTAGATTGAGATAGGTAGATAATTTGTTTGTTAAAAATCAATGAATTTATGTTTATTTTTTACCTTGCATTGCTGAGTCGTAAAACGTAAGATAATCGCTTAGAAAATTGTTAAAATACTATTTGAGCAGAAGATTAGAGCGCAATAATTGTATTAATATCTCAACAAACACGAAGACAGAGCTAAAACTTGTGAATGAGCACACCTTTTGTTTGTGAGTAATCGATTTCGGAATTTTCGGATTCTAGCACAATAAGCACAACCAACACAACACAATAGAATTGGAAATAAAAAAATAAAATGAAAATTGACAGTGACAGATTTAAAGGAAAGGGATAACTTGATTTTGACAGTTTGAAATAGTTGACACAAGTGAACAGTTGAGTGAATGATTTAAATTTTCTGTTCGGATATGTACACGTATCCGGAAAAAAATATGTCCCGAAGATGGTTTTTTTAAGAAGCCCTTTGCGCTAAAAGATTTGTTTCCATGCCTAAAAAAAGTTTATTTTTTGTGCGCGTCATGGCGGCGCATGATGTGTTGCTAATTTAGCGACTTTGTCGCTAGAAATGACGACTTTTGCCCAAGGTTTAGCGAGCAACAATAAGTTTTTACGACAAAATTTTAATCCAATGACTCTCAGAGAAGGTACTTGTGTAGGTACAAATCAAACAGTTTTAAATTTAATAGCAAGTCATGGATAGGATACATAAATGAAAGTGGTTATATTATTCTGACCACACCACAATGATTATTTTATACCTACATTGTAGGTATTTAATAATTTTTTTTACATTATAGTCATCAGAAGAGTAACTTTATAATTTTACTAGCTGACGCCCGCGGCTTCACCTGCGTGGACTACTGTTCTGTTAATCCCACGGGAGCTGTGCATTTTTTCGGGATAAAAAGTAGCTTATGTCCTGTTCCCAGTCATTATCTATTTATGTTTCAAATTTCAGCCAAATCGGTTCAGTGGTTGTCGAGTTATAGAGGAACAAACATACATCCAAACATCCAAACTTTCGCATTTATTTGATGCGAAAGTTTGGATGATGATAGTATGATTAGTGTGAAGTGTGATTAGTGTGATAGTGTGATAGTGTGATTAGTGTAATATTAGTGTGATTAGTTAGTGAAGTGTGATGTGATGTGATGTGATAGTGTGATTACATCTACTATAAAAATATTTTATACATATTAATAGGTAAAGTGCAGAATGTGTTAAAAAGTAACTAGAATTGCATGTAGTATTTTGGCAGATTGTGAATAAACTTGTTATGCCGCTTATACATGCCGGGCGAGCATAAGCCAGCGCGAGTGAAGGTGAATTATTAATGCAAGGCGAGAGCGAGAGAGAGGCAAGCAAGGCGTTCACTCGAGCCCAGGGTTGCCATTTTTACGAGAAATCTCGTACTTTTACGAGATTTAGCAGTCTCTTACGAGAAACGAGAAAAGTAAAAATCTCGTAAACTTTTTTACGAGATTTTAATAATGTTGACTGCGTGCGATAACTTAAGTATACAAACCAAAAACATTATAAAAAAAATGTAGGTCAAACCAAATAATAGAAATAAAAACAATCCCAAGTTTTGTAAACAAATCAGTTGACTTACAGATTGACACTGACTGACTTGTTTGCAAGGAATTTCTATACTACGTACCCGGAACGCTGACTGAGACAGAAAACAAGGTCCGCTTGAAATCAAACTTGGGCGGTGTGTCTCTTTCTTTTTGCAACTGTGTGAAAGAGACAAAGCACCCAAGAAAGCCTCTCAACAAGACCAACAATCCTTATAACCAAGATTAAATGATAATAGATCGTTGTTCAGTCGCGATAAGGTTCAAAATCCTTTGTACATTAAATGTCAGTTCGCACTCCAGTTGCGTAGTTTAGAATCTTCTTGCTTGTTTGTCACCACACAGATGCAAAAATCGTGGTTTTGCCGATTGCGTACGTCTAAAGTCGGCTATTCATGTAAAATCGTGTCAATCGTTCAAATTTCGTGGATCTGTGGGTTTCTCGGCTGAACAACAGAGAATTTTTTTTTTGCCATACCTAAAGTGAAGCCTGTGAAGAACTGTGGTTCCATTGAGCACAGTTTAAGTCGTAGTTTAGATGTATCCTTTCATGAGTAAGGCCCAGTGTAAATTAGATATAAGAGACTTTATATAGGTACCTAATAAAATTGAATAGGTATTTATATATACTTTTACGAGATTTGTATTGAAATTACGAGATTTTTGGCAGCTCTGGTACGAGATTTTGAATTCGCCACCTGGCAACCCTGCTCGAGCCTGCGCCAGCGTGTGGTAACGGCTTAGGCTTACCAATCTAATGATGATGAAATAAAATTAAATGAAATAAAATTATTTTAACGTTAGCATTGTTTTTACTTATCAACTAATTATTATTATTCAGAGCTAATAAATTCCCCCCTCACCCCCCCCCCCCCCCCTCTACCGCTCACTGGTAGACTAACTTTCTAACAACTTTCTGGCGACTTGATGTTGAATCTAGCGATTCCAATTTTTAGGAGTTGGCAGCACTGGTGATGATGACGTAATGTTCCAATATGGCGGATGACGCGCGCTCCCTGATTGCCCTGCCGCCCGCGACCGTAGTTTCTTCGCCAACTGCTGCCACTCGTCTCGAATGATTTCATATTGCGATGAATGAAAAATTGTAGTGGTTGAGTTGTTTATTCAAAAGAAATAAAAGAAACTCGCACTCCGGACGCGAACTAAGGTGTAGTGAAACCGTGCGTTCAAAACTACAAAGGTGGATTCGTGGTTTTGTGTACCAGTTCTTCCTTTTGTGATCGTACAGTGTTTACGTGCCGAAAGCGGTGCATTGTTGAAAATACAGGTCACCGAGCCGCGCTGACTAGTACTTTAATGGGATTTTGCTAATCAACAGGTAAGCGAATATTTTGAAAACTTGTTTGAAACTAATTTGAAACTTTCCATCAACATTCTTTTGAATTCGCAATGTTTCGAAATTATTATTTCTTTTAATTGTTCCTAAAATACAGCTACCGTACAACAGTACGGTTCACTGTGTTACAACTTGTAAAGTAGCAGTAAAAAGTTGTTTGTTCTTAATGGAATGCGTGTGTTGCGGGCTGGTCAGGGCGCGGCGCCGGTTGCCCCACTTTAGGTCCTTACCTACCGGCTCACAACTTACAACATATTTTCGCTTCTTCAATAAAATGTTAACGATATTCTGATGATATCTATTCCTACAAACTTTACAGTACTCTTGTGGAATTTATTAAAAGTTTGAATTTTTGGTAGGAGGATTATTAATTTATTTATGTAAAAAACAATTATGTCTATTAGCTTTATTTTTATCAATATTGTTTGGTGTGTTTTGATTATTTCTAGTATTTTTGTGTAAAAAAATCTGTCAGACTTGGTGGTGTGTCCAACCGATTTTGAACAGAAAATAAATATTAATTTCACCGATACCATAACTGAAATATTTCTATGTTATGTCTGCACTTTTCTTTCTCTGTAATATAATGGTGTAGGTAGTACATACATATATCTATCTATACTAATATTATAAAGAGGAAAGATTTGATTGTTTGTTTGCATTGAATAGGCTCCGAAACTACTGAACCGATTTGAAAAATTCTTTCACTATTATCCCTGATGAACATAGGGTATAGTTTGCACCCCGACTTCGCACGGGTAATTTATAAATTGAACCCAAGCGAAGCTGGGGCGAACCGCTAGTTGTATAATGAAGAGATTTCTTTCACACTTTACTAACCCACTCAAAACTCATCAACCTCACAGTTAACCACTTCTCACAAATTCTGAGTGTCTTGATTTGATAACTGTTATAATACTTATAACTAACGGGATTATAAACTAATACCACAGTACTTTAGATGTACTGGTTACATGTTAATTCCAATAAAATTAGCTTGTAGTATTTTTTTCTGACAACAGTCATTAACACAGGAAAAAAGTAGTTACAAACTAAATAAGCTAGAACTAAAATTACTGGTTATTTATTTCTATGTTACAGCATATTTCATCTAAATTGTAGCACTTGTGGCAGCTTGCTTAGACATTCTTGATAGATTGTTGAAGTTATTCAAACAAAAAAACTCTTCCGTTAATATTATATTAGGTAGTCTATATTACCTTAACTAATATAGGTACAATGTCAAAGTCAATAGGCATTTATTCAATAAGGCTATTGAATTTTTTTGCTACAATCATAAGAGCTTCATTGAAGAATTAGTTCATTTCATCATTCATTAGTTCAATTCACCAGTTTACCGCCCTGGCTTCGCACAGGTGTACCAATCAATCGAACTAAGATGTAGGCTGGTGGATGATGATGATAAAAGTAAGTAAGTTCGTATGAGCTAGTGGCCAACTCTAGTGACGGAGTTTTTAGGCCGAAAGGCCTCCGTCATGGCTTAACGACTTAAAAGCCGGGACCGACAATTTAACGTGCCCTCGGAAGCACGGAAGCTCTTAGGATCGTTTCACTCTTCAGCGTGTCACCGGTCGCGTCCGCGAGTTGACCATTCACAGCACATAGAAATGTGCTGTGACGCGACCGGTGACACGCTGAAGAGTGAAACAAGCCTTAGCTTGTAATACCACAAACTTGCGGTCATCCATCCAAATTGTGACCGCGCACAAAGATCAATCAAGAACGTCTCAGCAAGCTAGGCCACGTGTGGGCTGGTTGATGATGATGAATTAGATATAATAAAGGTATGTTACAATACAGTCCTCAAAACAAAATTGTTGCTCCAACCTCGACCTTTTATCATTGAGCTGAATTGGTGACATCACCCGGTTATCTGTGTGCCATGAGCGTCGCTCGACATGATGTCATTGTCCGTTGTACGGCGCTCCATTCGAGGACTTGAGTGATTTAATTTGAATTTTTTGTATACCTAAGGTATGTTGGAACGTAACTTGCTCACTTGAGTTATTCTTTCGCGTGTAGCGCATGTCTATAACAAACAAGGTTGGACCTCTAATATTATTTTCGAAATTCTACTCGAAACATGTAGTGTTGTAGAGGACTCTCCGCAGGCCAGACAGAAGAGACGTAAGCCGAGGACGCGTCGCGGACAGGGCGCCAGCGAACAGCGTTGCGCCCGCGCCCCGTCTCTTCTGTATGTTTTGCGTCGCGAGACGCTTCTTTACATTTTGTATAAAAGGGACGCGGAAGAGACAAATGTCCGCGCCCCGTCTGCGTTTTACGTCTTTTCTTTGTGTCCCGCGCCTCATATCACTTATAGTGGAGTGTTCCCGGAGCAAACCTATGCGGCAGGAGCTAATTGTTAAATTTCGCATCAATGTCCTTGATGTGGGCTTATTTCAGAGTATGCTGGCTGCACCCACATCCAGTTTCTGGTCCTTACCCAGTTTGTTTTTTCTTTTCCATCCAGGGATTCGTAATATCTAATTTAAGATGTAAGTAAAAGAGAAAAATTGCGAAACTTCCTGCCGATCGCATTGTTGTTAATGTTATTTCTGGGTTATTCGGATCGCGAGAGCTGGGTGGTCTGTTTGCTTTGTTAATGGAAAGAATTGAAGTATTTAATGGTCCAGAAATGCCGTATCATCTTTCTGCTGCTCAGTAAAATCTGTAAAAATAAGATGCTCAGATTCAGGTTGTAATTGTTGCATCTACTCTATTGTGTTGTCTAAAATTGCTGCTCTATGTTAACTCTGCAATTCACGTTTCTGATTACGCATTGCGGTCTTAAAACCATTTTACTACTAAAATAAATGCAAAAAAAGTTTGTCTGTAAAGTCGGTTTACGGACGATAATTTTACGTGATAACATCATAAGAAAACGTGTCTTTTCGAGTTCCATGCTTTTTCGTGCGTGCTGCGGCGTTCATCGATTTATAAGACGTTAGATACAAAGGGGGGCTTACAAGGGGCCTATGATAGTAGTAGGTGAAATTGGATTGGGAATGATGATGAAACTGTCACTTAGTGATTACATTCTAGGCATATTTTCTAGATTGTTTTGTATTAATTCCTACTGTCCCACTGTTAGTATAGGTCCAAGCTACCCCTTCGTCAAAGGTTCTTATGTTCCTACTAGAATCAGCCAGTGTGGGCTTAATTTATCGAAATGTAAGATACAATAGTTGTGCAAATAACTGAGTAGTTTTAGAATAATGTAGGCTAGTGATGACTGCATACCTGCAGTGTTTACTACAAACGTGACTCATTTGACTTTGTAGAGATTTGATCTTATTGTTAAAGCATGCACTCTCGACTAACCATTGTGTTATGATGACCTACGACTGGGTACACAAGCAGAGAGGAGGCCAAAAAGGAAGTGGCTTGATTGTGTGGAGGAGGATATGAATGTGAGAGCAGTGGATTCAGAGTTGACGAATGATAGAGGTGAGTGGAAGAGGAAAACATGTGCTGAGTGTGCTGACTCCACTTAGGATAAGGGCAGGAGAATGATGTAGCTAACTAAGGAAGACTCTAAGTCCAAGCCCATAACGGGATTAGAAAAGTAATAATAAACTTAGTGTCTTCAGTTCAATGAATAAATGACGTCATCAAGTAACTAGTCAATTAGTGCAACTAGATTTTATTGTTTAATTGCCGCGAATCTAGACACGTTCCAGAATAGGTATGACTGTGCTAATTAAGAGCACCATCAGATCGCAATTACTAGCAGGGGCATTCCATGTAAAAGAGGAAAATGACAAAAATTTTGGAATTCCATTAAACGTTTATATTTCAGTAATAACCTACAACTAAATATCTAATCTACTTGAATCTGTAGAAAAATATTAAAAAAATACAAAATAAATGTAACTTTCGTCAGTGCGAACTTTTACTTCAGCCAAAAAAATACTCTGGGGGAAAAATATATTTTACTGGCAGCACATTTTTCGGTCTTTCTGTCAATTGTAGAAAGTTGGCGCGTGTATATTACTGAAAGTGTGAAAAAACCTAAGTAACTGAATAAAAAAAAAGTGAAAATGTTTGTTAGTTCTTGCGTAATTATTTTCTAAAAAGATGCATGTTGCCTGTCCCACTAGTCACACCAAAAGATATAAAAGTAGTTTTTCTCGCCTCAAATATGACTTTATGAGTTCCGTTTCTTCTAGGAGTAACAATAAACGGTTGGTGTACCATTTAAACATCTTTTAATGATAATAAGATCAAAATTATGATCTAGAGACTGTTTTGAAATGTGTCCAGCTAGTCACACTTGCCTCATGAAACATGTTTCAACTCTGGCTAACTTTGATATTTAAAGAGATTTTAGCATATTTCTTTGTATAATAGAAGTGTTTAATCTTTTTTTTTACCTAACATGGTTTTTGAACTGGGCAAAAAATGTACAGATCGATATTTCAAATAAACTAAATACTGATCCGATAGTAAACAGTTGGGAGACCAAATTTTCTACCAATTTGAAGAAAATGTTATTTTTTTTTTAATATTATTACTTTTAAAGTTATTTTCTAATTACGGATAAACTTATTTTCTTTACTTAAATTGTAGGAAAGAGGTTTCCTTTATTTTTTGTTATTACCTAGCAGCGCTCTCGCGGCGTTACCCGCGTAGTGATGGTATATGGTGATGATGATAGTGATAAAAAGTAGCCTATAACCTTCTTCAAGAATTAAGCTATCAAATGTAGAAATAAATTTTCAAATCCGACTTCTAATACCTGAGATAAGCGCGTTCAAACAAATAGAGAGAGAAGAACATTATAGAGAACCAAAACTTACAAAGATTTAGTTTATTTCTTATATTTGCACTGTTTTAGTTTTCCTTTAAGGTGGAAATGTAACAACTACATTAATAAAGTTGAAACAACGATAAAACTGATTTTAATCAACAACAATTTTACATAATTTCGCACTCGTCCCACTAGTCACAAACACCTGTCCCACTAGTCACAAATTAAAATATTTTTTTCTTTGTTTCTACGAACGTTATCAGTTTAATTTTTAATGAAAAGCAAGGCTTATCCTTTATAGTTTACAACACAGGAAAAGCTAATTTGAAAATTAAGTGGTTGGACTGAAATATGTCTTTGAGTGCACAAAGGCATAAGACAGGGATTTTTCAGTGTCCAGCTAGTCACACTCAATTAACAAGTAGTTACAAAGAGCTCATAAAGTATATAGTTTTTTCTTTATAGGAATTGGATACATTAGTCATTAATCTATGTTAGAAAATATATTTCACAATTCTATAAGTTTCGACAGCATAATTATAGCTCCAAATAGGTCTAATTCTGGAGTCAAATGTCCCACTAGTCACAATGGAATGCCCCAGCAGCTCAATTGCACGAGAGCATCAAATGTCACGTTGTTTGTTTTATAGAGAAATACAAAAAGTTAATAGGCTAGCGGCTGTATCTCAAGGAATACTTGGGAGAAACTTCAAAAGTGTAGAGGAACTGGGGAATATTTGTTATATAATATAACGGTAGCTAAGCTACACCACAACCGCTTAAATTGTTTGTAATTGTAAGTATAAGATAAGAGCTTTTGTATGTCGAGTTACGAAAAATTTTCGACTAAACAAAGTTTACCAAACTACATTTAACGGGATTAGTATTACAACAGCTGTTTTGTTATCATGATGACACAGTTTTATATTTACTAACCTACTCTGATGTAGATAAGGTGGAGTTTCCTTGCGTACACACTTGTTTATTTTCTCAAATCTTATTTTGAAAATTATATGCACACGGGATTTTATCGCGTAGTTCTGTCTGCCCGCGACCACGGCTGTTGTAACATAGCCGAAACGTCGGGATATAAGGTAAATTACGCGATAAAATCCCGTGTCCATATAATATTCAAATCTCACCTTTTATTTATACCGCTTTTAGTCAGACGGATACATAATTTGAAACTCTTATGATTATCCGAATCCTCAGCCGTACTTCACCCACTGCTGGGTATAGCTTTCCGCTTTTTTGTACCACTCCTTATTGTCCTGTGCTAGTCACTCATACTCGGTATATCGTTTGCAATCTAGCAGCCGAACGGCCGACATCTGTACCTACCTTACATTTTATGAACATCGCTCTAAAATTTAATGTCTACATAGACCATGAACCGGTAAAATAATGCTCCAACAATAAAAGTAGTTCACATCAGAACAAAGTCAATTGATATACATTTTTCTAAAAAAACACACTGGGATCACATAAAATCTAGGTGATTCTACTCTCTATTCTTTCGCGATCAATACGGTTACAGCCTAGCTTTCCATCTTAAAACCAAATGCCTAGTTTAGCTCCAGTGGAGTCTCGTGATTCTAATTGTTTATTTTACACTGAGGTTTAACTGAATACAAGGCGGAAGCATATTCTCTATTTATATGCATCAAAGATGTATCGGATGCATTTCATATTTTACAAAATTCCATGGCTGTCTATAAAACTTGAGATCTCATCCATTAGAACTTCCCGTCGTCAACGCCATCCAGGTCGTAAAATTGAGTAACTCGGTTTATGGGTGACTGTCTCTTGAGAGCACATAACATTATTATAACAACGTCAAATTCGACTTCGCCTCATTCGCATCAAAACGGATTCACAGTTCATGGCACAAGTTCATGGCAATTTTGCCATGAACAGTCTTGTCGCTGAGTACACTAAGTATTATAAATGGGAAAGTTTTGATGGATGTTTCTTACTTAATCACGCCAGAACGGTCGAACGGTTCTAAATGAAACTTGGAATATACCTACGTAGTAATAACACACAAACATACATAGGTTCTTGTATGTAGTGTAATTTAAAATACTATGTGTACTATAAAATATCAACTGACAAGATGAAAGAAATCTTGAAATCTGACTCATCTTATACATTAAAAAGTATTTCCTCAGTTTTTTAACCGACTTCCAAAAAGGAGGAGGTTCTATGTTCGGCTGTATGTATGTTTTTTTTATTTTTTTTTTTATTTTTTTTTTATTTTTTTTTTATTTTTTTTTTATTTTTTTTTTTATGTATGTTCATCGATTTCTCCGTCAATTGTGGACCGATTTTGAAAATTCTTTTTTTGTTACAAAGGGTATACTTCCGAGGTGGTCCCATCTTCACCAAATCAGGATCTGATGAGGGGATCCCATGGAAATCGAGGGAAACCCTCAAATTTTTTGTGTTTGTGGAACTATCGGGCTGAAATTTTGTGCACTTATAGATTCTTGAGAACAATGAAATATTATGGTATCAGCAAGCTGATCTGATGATGGAGTCAAAAGCTGTTCAACAGAACTCCTCAGTAAATAAGCCGATTGAGTTGAAACTCGCCTTATCTGTCAAGTTCCAAATACAATGTTATAATATGGTGTCAGTGAGCTGATCTGATGATGGAGTCAAGAGTTGCTCAACAGAACTCCTCAATAAATAGTCTGATTGAGTTGAAACTCGGAACTCAGCATATCTGTGAAGTGTCAACTACAATGTAATAATATGGTAACAGCGAGCTGATCTGATGATGGAGTCAGGACCTGTTCCATGGAATTTTTTAGTGATATGGGTATCAAATGAAAGGGCTTGATGAGCGAAACACAATGAGTAAAGTAACATCTTTCTAAATTAAAAAAAAAAACAGAAACAAGGAAAAAAAAAACAACACTAAAAATGGAAAAATAAAAAATTTTCAAAAAAAAAATATAACCGACTTCATAAAATACATGCACTAAAAAGCGAAAAATAAGACTACAAACAGATTTATTTAATTTGTTATTTTATGTTTGTTATAATGTTGAAGTCGGTGTTAAGTAAAACAATGACTACCTACTATATTTTATGCACACCGATTTCAACATTATAACAAACATAAAATAACAAATTAAATAAATCTGTTTGTAGTCTTATTTTTCGCTTTTTAGTGCATGTATTTTATGAAGTCGGTTATATTTTTTTTTT
This sequence comes from Camptogramma bilineatum, assembly GCA_958496255.1. Lineage (NCBI taxonomy): Eukaryota > Metazoa > Arthropoda > Insecta > Lepidoptera > Geometridae > Camptogramma > Camptogramma bilineatum. The sequence goes on from OY292474.1 coordinate 529,068, forward strand.
GAAAATTTTCTTAAATCTCGTTAATCATCTTTTGGCGCAGAGCCAAATGCATTCGCGGAATAAATGAAATATTCACTTACTATGTCAACATGATTAATGGTGGTTTAATTAAGGCACTTGGTCTGAACTTACTATAAATTCTCTGGATCAGTTGACCTGTTTATAAATCGTAGTCCTACGATCCTTAGTTGTCTTTCAACCTGTAAAAACATTATAAATGAAGCACCAGTGAAATGAAGCAGAAGCAAGGATGGCTCGTTTAAATATTGATGATGATTAAATCCTGTTGTCCCTCATCAGGAACATAGGGCTCTCAGAAGGGATTTCCATCCGACTCGATCCTGTGCGGCAACCTCCAGCTCCTTCCAGCCGAGGCCAATTGATGCCGCCTCCTTCTCTACTGTGCGCCTCCAGGTGGTACGAGGGCGACTTGGTTTCCTTCTCCCGGGAACTTGCCACGTCAGACCTTGTTTGGATAGGTGGTTGTCTGGTCTTCGCAACACATGTCCTATCCAGCGCCATTTCCTCAGGATAATCTTTGGCTATAGGGTTTTGGCCGTTTAAATATTAGTGTGCCAAAAATCCATAATAATATACATATTTATGCAGAAACTTCATCTCGACTCTTTACTTAGAAAGTAGGTACCTCTATAACCGAAAACGTTACGTCTGCCATCCTTGTAAATTGCAAACCTGCTCGGATCTGTGCCCACAAAAGGAGTAATAAATAAGTTTTTTGCCGGCCGAAACTGCGTTCAAACTCGTTTCATGAGATGGCCAAACTTTGAAGTGCTTCTGACCACTTTTCTGTTCTTGAAACGCGTTTTAACAATGTTTCTTTAAGGTGGGACGATCTGCTTATTCTCCTTGGCTCTGTTTATTTATAAGAATAAAAAAAATGCGAAATAAATATAAATAAATAAATAAAGCCTTTATTACATTGCCCAAGATAGGGTGGTCATTATTCATATCAATGACCGGGCAAAGTGATTAATCATGCAGTTTTTATCACATTGCCCAATTGACACGGTCATTATGCATACGGACCGGTCATTATGCATACTGACCGGATTTATCAAATTGCCCGTAACATATGCATGGTGAATTAGGTATTCTGTATTGTTTCTTCTGTCTACTGTATAGTCAATTATTTACCGTCGTCCATCAATTATAATTCCTACTAGTTACTTTCCTTCATCTATCGGTAGATATCTAAAAAGATACAATTATGTCAGCTGCCCATTCATTCCTAGATAAAATCAAAATAAAATCAATCACATCTAACCGTCAACGACAGTCATTCTCCAAACAAAGCAGATTCCCTGCTTATTCAATTAACTAGACGTTTCCTTCTCAGACTGTCTCCAGCCTCCTTATAAGGTCCCTGATTGAATCTAGTTAAGGTTACGCTCTGATTAACTGTTAACGAGTGGTTATCGCGAGGTAGGGGGGCGCTGTCCTGCTGCTATCGGCTTTCTTTGGATAATTTATTCGGGTTATAAAGCAGGGACAGACAAAACAGCAGGACTTGATTTATTGTTTTCGGGTCGTGATGGTTACTTTGAACGACCAGCAGCATAATCGAGGTATTTGTCTATAAAAGTCAGAAATATTTCACTTGTAATATAGTATGTTAGATTACTAAACGTTTGTTTAGTTGTGTGCAATAGGAATAAACGGCACAAAAGACCTTACATAAAAAAACCTGTCAACTTGATTGAACACTGGTTAAACAATGCTCAAGATTCGCCCTGTCCCTATTTGGCACTATCTAACAAAAAAGGATAGCATTTTTTTAAATAGTGTTTCAATTTCGACAGAAGTTGAGAGGAGTTTTATGTAGAGCGCAAAATCTTCGAACCAAAAAATCGAGTGAATTGAATTGCGGTCCAAATTAACTAATAAAACATTTTACCTACTCAGACCTCACTTCGCCAACGACCTTTTGTAACAATCGGACAACATAACTTTAAAACAAAGACGGCAGACAGTTCACTTCCCCGAGCCCCGACTCATATAACAATTTGGGCGGCCCACGCGTCTCAGCGTACCTAGGAGTTCATTTACGCTTGGCGTGGGCGCTGAATGGCTACGGGGAATTGAGCTGGCTCAAACTCTTCAAGGTAACGAAGACCAGGGGGAACAAGGTTAACAGATAACAGTTGTTTTATCGTTGAAATTAAGCAACGTTGTGCGCGGTCACAATTTGGATAGGTGACCGCAAGTGGCATTACGAGGTGAGCGTTTCCGTGCCTCGGAGGGCACGTTAAATTGTCGGTCCCGGCTTTTAAGTCGTTAAGCCATGACGAAGTCCTTTAAGTGGCCTATAAACCCCGTCACCAGAGCTGGCCACTTGCTCATACGAACAAGTTACTTTTTTTGCACTTCTTTTTCGCCATTTCTTCGTTTAGTTTCGGGTAACACAGCGGTCCTGTCGGGCTGCGACATCGGTCATTGTTGCCAGATGCGAGCGACAATTACATAATATAGCATTGTGTAATGGACGCTTTATTTCGTTATGTTTTGCAACGCTTATTCAAAGTTCCAGTTGTTAGGGCCGTTTGGACGCCGTCCAAGGATTTTTTGATGATTTGATTATTTATTTTGAAGTTTAAAAGCTATTATCGTAAAATTATTGTTTTACAACTGGTGTTGGGTTAATAAGCGATTTGTCATGAGTGTTTATGGAAAACACATCATCTCTGAAATAGGTACCTACCTACTTAACGGATCAGCTATCTATAGCTCTAGGTTGTGATGTTATTTGACTAATATTATCATCCGACTCTTAATCCATTCTAGCTAGAACAATGGCTGTTACTGTATAAAAATAAACAACTATTAATAAATGTTCATTCGTATACCATGAGGAGAGCTTCGTAGTTTCTGATGCCCTCGACAAGAATATTGGGGCATTCCATTGTGACGGGTGGGACATTTTCACCCCGTTTTGCTCAAACTTTATTTATTTTCTCCTAAAATAGCAACGCAGTTCGTTTTAAAATAATAACATTTGGAAGCCAGATATTTGTTTTAAATAAAACCATCAAAATAAAATCCTAAACTACGTAATTAACCGAGAAAATTGACTTAATCTAAGTGTGACGGGTCGGACGCGCTTGGCACTCACCTAGCTGAGTAGATGGCTTCGCTTCCAAAATCAAGACAAACCGTAAATATTTTGTTAAACAGTTTTCTCGTATATTGTTACGAGAATGTTAAGCTCCCATTTTATATGTAAATAACATTATAATACTAGCAAATTTTCTGAATAATCAAGGAGTAGTTTGTGACGGGTGGGACAAGTGACTAATGACAACAATATAGTTCGTTAATAAAACGCCCACAAATGTTTAGACTTGTATATTTATTAAATTAATGATGAAATTACTTTAATTAAACAAATAGAAACGAAAAAAAACTATGCAGGTGGACGAAATTAACCTTTTATTTTTCAAAAATTTAAATGGAATTTTGAAATAAAAAATATGGTTTATCCTTTACTGTTTTAATAGTTGGTTCCGAAAGGATGTTTAAAATTAGCTTTTTTAATGTAAAACACATCTTTCTCGCTTTCACTGTAAGCATCAAAATAACTCAGATTGCCTTTTTGAAATCGCAGTACAGTTTTGAAATAAAACACAATAATATAGAAAATAACTACTTCCAAATGTAATTAATCAATAAATAAACGAATAAAACACAGTTTAAAACACGAATTCATCGAGATTTAGTTTGCCCTACCCGCCGCTGTGACGGGTAGGACACCCTTTCAAATCTAAATATCTCCATAATAATGTTCACTAGCTCAATGACATACCTATTAAGCCAAAACCGTTACCCATAGCATGATGGTTACTTTTGGAAAGCCGAAAAGCAATAGGATAGATAGTTTTACGTGAGGATAAAAAAATATATGTTTTGCAGTGACGGGTGGGACACGAGGTAAGCATGTCGTTGAACTTTTACAACTTTTTACCAAAAATAATCACATACAATAACTTAACACTGTTTTAAACTTCTTGAATTGTTTGTTCTTTTTGTATTATTACTTTTCACAGTAACTCAATAGACGACGGAGAAAAAAAAATCCAACTTGAAGAAAAAATACTGTACCATTGACGATCGCAGCACGGCTGCATTCACCAGCAATAAAAATAACGAAAATCGTAAAAATATTTTAAAAAATGGTTGATTCCTGTTGAATTAACTTATTGGCTTTACTGTAGTCACAGATTCAAGTACATATTATGCAATTTAGTTTTGCAACCTGAGGTGTCGTTTTCGCTGGAATGCCCCTATTGTAACTCGACAGGAATAGGTACATAATACGAGGAAGTATGAATCTTTCATTTATTACTAAATTTAAAAGGGAGAAGGAAAAGGGGTAGGCAGAGACCACAGATCTCCACTTGCTACGATCCTGACACACTTATTTCGCTTCATTCACTCTCATCACATTCTTCATGAAAGCTCGTCGGTTTAGGCTTGACCTGGCCTTTTTTCAATAATTCGCCAATTCGGTCCAGGAATGTGCGCCTAGGTCTTCCCCTTCCGACGGTCCCATTCACACTCGCCTTATGGACCTGTTTCGTCAATCTTTCATTCATCCTCTCTACATCTGCCTACCCCTATGATGGGAAACAGGCGTGATTTTATGTATGTATGTAAGGAAAAGTGATGTGGCTTTAAAATGTTATGACGAGTAGGTAAGTAAAAGTCCGCGCAATGATTAATCACGAGACGTCCAGCTTCATGCCTATTTATAAATTTGATAACCTCGAGTAGATATCGTCATCTCGCGACCCTCAGACTTACATCACTCGCTGACTAATGCCCCTATATTACTTACTAATAAATGAGATCGTAAAGCCTGACTGTAAACCTTGCAGGATAAAGCTAGGACGCATTAATAACTATTATTTAATTTGCTAGATCATTAAAATAAACAAAATCTAAAGAGCTAGAATATCTGCGCACACGGCGGGACTAAAAAGGGCGTAAAACCAGAATCATAATCTGAATTGCACTATATGCCGTCTCTTTTCATGGGCAAAAAAGTGACAAGAACGAAACCTAATACGAATCATTATGATTCAGCTATAACGGCCTTTTTAGCCCCGCTGGCAAACATCAAAGCAAGTAGGAAATATACTATTAGTTCGAATTAAGCTATTACTTAGATGGGCAACAACTCCGTGAATATTGAGGCCATAAGTGAATCATAATAATCAGTTGATTACTTCATGCCTTTTCATGTGCACATGGCTGCGTTTAGTTATAGGCCGTTGCAGTTTGCATGCGTTTTCATCCGAACTTTAGACGTGCTTATACGTACGAACACGCACGAACGATCCCAACACTCCGATAACTGGGGAAGTACCTTCGCCTTACAGAATATCGCAGCCAAATAACATCATTCTTTTCGAATGGTGTTGTGTTCCTGCGGTGAGAAAGGTTGCCAGAACTCTCCGAGAAAGCTCTGCAGTGACAACTGGTGGACCAGTCATTCCATTCCAGCGCGATTGTGACTCCTCTGGTGTCGCAGGCGTCCATAGACTACGGTAACCGCTTACCATCAAGGTGGGCCGTATGCTTGTCTGCTACTTTAGTCTAGTAGTTTAAAAAAATTATCGAGAAACGCCGTTTATACTTCAACCATGTGCATGCGTAAGGCACTACAGCTTCTTGTTAGGATTAGTTAGTGGCTAGGATTGTATTGGCCCATTAAAGCATGGGTTTATGATCGTAATCATTTCTTATTAATGTCTTGTTAGAGTTACCGTTATCCAGTCACGTTCAGTTAGCAGAAACATTCGAACTAGCTTTATTCATAGTTTGCATCGAAGTGAAACGTTGTCCGTTTTGGATGTTAACATTTACTTTCTAAGTAAAATAGTTTGAGTTTGTTAGTTATGAGCTTTGAACGTTAATTTCTGACCAATTATCGTACTTATATTATAAATGCGAAAGTTTGTCAGGTGTGATATAAATTTTGCATGCTTTAATATGTTGATCGTGGCTGAACACCTCTTTTGTTTTTACCAACCACTTGTAACCCATCTTTCGCAAATAAACTTATCTGAATCTGAGGATGTATATGGATTTCTGGTATATATCAGAACTGTTTTTAATATGTATTGCTTTCTTAATAATAGTTTTGTTTATTCCAAGCCACATTTAAAGCCAGATGCTTCATCAGAAAATACCAAAAACAAAAGTGCTAAGTGCATTCAAGCGTGCTTGGACCAAACATATTGACAGCAGAGTTGTTTATGTCACTTGAACCGTGTCAAGGAGACGCACGCAAGTAAATACACTCGTTTTATGAGAATGGTACTTATAGTTGACTGGCCTCTTAGCTCAGTTGGTCTCTCAGCTCTGCCTTCTGCGCGCGGTTCGATTCCCACCCAGGACGAACATTTGCGTGATGAACATAGATGTTTGTTCTGTGTCTGGGTGTTATAAAGTATAAAGAAATAAATTACTGGTTCCCAATTCCCATAGTACAAGCTTTGCTTAGTTTCGTTCGTTGGGGCTATATGGTGTTGTATGAAAATGTCCACCAAAATTTATTTATTTAGTTAGTTTACTTTGTACTTATTGAACCAACCTTGGATTATGACAAAAAATTAACCTGAGATAGCTATGCTTGGTCCATGAAACAGTCGTGAAGAACTGTTTAAAGTAATTTGGAGACGTTTCTTAGTGCTTGATTTCATCTCCGTGTAGAGGTCTCTAAGAAGTTAAAGTAAGGACCATCGATCGATGATAAATACCGCACAAGGAATTTATCATCGATGAATTTCATTATCTGTCATTTGTAAGACTTGCTACTTTTACTTGTAGAGTATCGTTTTATAGGCAAGATAAGGCAATCATAACTTACTCGCAGATGGTGATGAAACATTCCCTTAGGGCTTAAACACAACTGCGAATCGGCGCGATGCGAATTCGCAACGCCAGAATACTGAACTACGCTGTATCAGTAACTGTATGTATTGTCGTCGTCGCATCGCAATTTTGTGTACAAGCCCATAGGCTGGTTTTACTATCACACGTACCATCGGCGCCGATAGGCGAGTGATCTTTATTACAATGAAATAAGGGTACTGATGGTTCAGCACTGACGAGAGCAATCAGCGTAGCAGCCATTTCTGCTAAACAATCATATCTTTATTTCATTGTAATAAAGATCACTCGCCTATCAGCGCCGACGACGGTACGCGTGACAGTAAAACCAGCCTTCATTTACCTTGGTTAGGAAGACATATAACCCTGGAAGATGTGCTCGAAATAGCTGACTAGTGATCAATACTGACAGGAAAGCCTCGTCTCCCATGTCATTACTAAGGTAGACCCACAGTTACAGTCCTAGTATGTCGGAACAGGCCGTACAACCGGATGCTGGCGACGTGTCGGCACGCCGAGATCGCAGGTTCGACGAACTATAGCCATTTTAATTGCATCATCGCTTGTGATGCCAATTTTGAGCTTGCTGAGTGCTTGAACTGGTTTATATAATAATAATAATAATATCTTTATTTCAGGCAACTTATCTAAGTAACAAGATGTTAAATGGTTTAGTTTCCTGTGTGTCTTGAGTGCTTTCCTATAATGTCTCGGATCACGGGGAGGGAATTAGATTGTCTACCAAGATGAGACTAGGAACCAAGGCTGTTGATATATGGCAGTTTTTCTGATCATTATTATCCTTTCAGCTATATCAATTTCTATGAGACGTTCTTGATTGATCCTTAAGGTTAAGCAGCGTTGTGCGCGGTCACTTTTAGGATGGGTGACCGCAAGTGGTATTACGAGCTGAGCGCTTACGTGCTTCGGAGGGCACGTTAATTGTCGGTCCCGGCTTTTAAGTCGTTAAGCCATAATGGAGGCCTTTAGGAGGCCTAAAAACTCCGTCACCAGCGTTGGCCATTTGCTCATACGAACTTACTTTATGAGACAGAATCACTCATGTTTCTTTGTCTCGTTCTGGCTTTCGTCCCAACATTCTATCTTTTACTATATTTCAAACAACTTTACACTCGAATGTTAAGTAGTTATGGCTTGAATACGTATCTAATAGTTCCCAAGATTTCACTTTTATCACCTAAATGCTCTGTACCGCGGGAAACTGCAAATTTTACAGCTGCGTGCATGAGCACAACATGAGGTCACGACTTTAACGGGCTCCTTTAACTTTATGAACATTATGTCCAACCTTGCAGTTGTTTTTACTAGTTTATGACACAGTTCCTATTTGTAAAGTTGTGAGTAAGCCTACGAGCGAACTTGGCGGCCAGGTCACGCGGCCAGGTCGCTGCGGCCAACTATTTCTTCCGTGACATATGCAGTCCAGACCAGCGGCCGGGAAGAAATAGTTGGCGGCAGCGACCTGGCCGCGCGACCTGGCCGCCTAATCCGCGGGGGCACTAAGCCTACGAGCGAAACCGGGGCGGCCAGGTCGCGGCGGCCAGGCGGTTGTGCGGCTGGCCGCTGGCTACGTGCGTGTCGCGCTCGATCTCGATGGCGGCCAATTGCTTGTCGCTAAATGCCTGCATAGTTAGCCACTGGCCGCCGAGTGCGCCAGAAAGGGGAGAGTGGCGGGACAGTGTGCTTAGGAAGATTTGTAGAGGTGCGGCCGTACTTGTGCGGCGCAAAACTCGCAGATTCGGTCCTTATAACCGCAATGCTGGTGGGACCATGGGAGATGGAGGGTCTGGCCGCCGAGTGAGCTTGTAGCTTCATACAAGTACCTACGGTTATCGATCATTCATTTAACGAGAAGATTTCTCTTGATATTTTCCTTCGATGCTTAGAGCACGATTTAGCTGAAAACCCATCGATTTTGATGCTTGCTTTTGATTCGAATTCACTTTTAGTTGGCCACTACAACACGAGTTCTAATAAATGTATATCTGAAAAACATTTACAGACCATCTAGTAGACATTTACTGTAAAATCTCTCGTTTTACTCGCCCACTTTTGAGGTCACTCGTTAGTTTAATTCAATACGTGTACAACTTTTACATGTTGACCCTGTAATGTAAGTGATACCCTAATGGTCACTAATACCCCATTCCACCTCTATAATCAGCCATTACACCCAAATCTGCAATAAAATGAAATCCACCCATAAGTAAAGGTTAATTAGCCGATTGAGGTAGATAAAAACGAATTGCTTTAACTTTGCCAATTTGTGTGAATGTCTCTAGAAGTCTAGAGATACCTTGAGAAGTGTCCAGTGGCCTCATTGGAAAAAAATATATCTGAACGGTCCGTGAAAGAATAATCAAAAGAAATCTAAGGTCCTTTCGACTTTGCATTGTGATATTTTTGTTACAATTCCAATTGTGCAAGATCATCAAACTGTGTTTGTGGATATGACTCTACATTTCGATTTTCTTGATAGTTTTTACTTACAGAATCACCGTGTCTTAAGTTTCCATTTAAACGTTCAGCACATTGAATACCAGCTAAGTTTGTAACGGTATATTGTAAGTGATTGGTCACAGTCACAGATGTTATCTGAGACTAGGCAAAAAGTTAGACATTAGTGTTAGAAACGCTCCTTAAAGACATGGAACTTTAACCATTTCCTTTCCTGAGGTGTCATGGCATTATCAGCGATCTTAATGGAATCACTGCACTTAACTCCGTGGTATATTAGGATGGCCTTTTAAAATCCATTGCCTTGCATTTCCTCGGCTGGAAAACTATTAGATTTGAATCTCTGGTAGCATTCATCAAAGTCGATGGTCCTTTATTTATTAAGAACACTGACATTTCTTTGTTTTATCTTAAAGGTTATAAACTATGTACACCTGTTCTTTTGAGACCAAATAGGGAAGTTCTAGTGTGGTACCAATCGAACAGTGTGAGCTTTTTAAACATTTGAACTCGACGTAAGGGCTGAATATGAGTAAAACACGTCCAGTTATCATTCCTGTCCTCAAAAATCTTCAAAATGTTGAAATACAGTTTTGAAAATATCAAGAATCAGTTAAATAATTCATTCATCGTTGTAATTTTCTTGCAACCGTTGCGTCAAAGTTTCCAATAAACTACCGCACTGTTTACAATCGCGATGACCTGTTTTCTCTCGCTTTATCGACACTGCAGCCGTTCTGATTGCCATGATAAAAGAACTTACGGTTTACGACGATCAATAAACAAATAACCAACAACGGAAACTCATTGCGAGCTCTGAACTGTTTAGTAAACTTGCTTCGCTTAAATCTGAATTTCCTAATCGCAGTCCAATCTCTCTCTTTTTTTTTGAGATTTCATTGAGAATTGTTTAGGAGTTTCAGTACAATTTCAAAAAGTTTCGGATTGAATATCAGTTTTCAAAATTCATTTTAAAAAACATTTTTGTAGTAAGCTTTAAATGACAGTGAACTGCTTCAAAATAGCGCTAAATAAAAAGAAATAGCTACAAAACAGGTATTTCACGACAAGAACTTTCTAAAAGTGATAAAATTAATTATTGTTACTTTAAGTATTTTGTTTATCATGTCTCCTGGTATTTCTATTTCACTATTAACCTGTAAAGTTAAGTTTATTGGTAACCTTGGAAAGGGCCTTGTATTGTAATCTATACTTTAACACAAATAATCTTTACTTTAACTTTATGTGGATGGATTTATGAGTAGAGGTAGACCAAAGAAAAGATGGATGGATTGTGTGAAAGTTGACATGAGTAAGAAAGGGGTAAATGCTGAGATGACGGCTAATAGAAGGAAATGGAAGAAGAATACCATGTTGTACCGGCCCCACGTAAGTGGGAGAAGGGTAGGATGATGATGAATCTTTAACACAAGCTTGTAATCTTGTATCTTGTAAGCAGCAATAAACCAGTAAATATTAAGTTTATTTCGTTAAAGACAAAATGTCGACTCCAAAATAATAGTAATGTAAGTTAGATACAAAAACGGGTGATGACATCACGTGGTAAAAATACGGCGGTTGGGGGACCGGTTTCGCGTGCAGCGAGCGAGGTGTCCTGCTTAGACGCTGTGAAGGATAATGAGAACATCTTTATTTTATCCTAAGAAATATACGAAGTACTGTTTGAAAGGCTGTACTCTGTTCTGTTTTCTAAGCGCGATGGACGTTGGTGACAGCTAGTGGTCAATTCTAGTGGAAGAGTTTTGAGGCCTAAAGTGTATCGTCGTGGCTTGATGATTAGTAAGGAGAGTAGAGATTGGGTTCTTTGATGCATTTCTTGAGAGTCAAGTAGAGTTCTGTCTGTGGTATATCGTTGTTTTACCGAAGATGTTTCGATTTTCGTGACATCTACAACACAAGCATTAAGCTCTCAAATTCTTACTAAAATAGATTTTTTAGGTTGTCTAAGTTTTTTGTGGTCAGACACGTCCAAATACATGAGAAAGTCGAAAGATACTCTAGTAACGGCTCTTATCGCTTTTGATTGCCGATTCGCCTCAAGGGCCATTTTTTCAATATCTCAGCTCAGTCTCAATTTAGCGCCAAAAATATACACAATTACAATTCAGAATTCCGCATGATATTCTGACATCTGTTTCCTCTAAAAAACGACCATAAAAAACAATCAACTGGTTCTCGCGCCCCTCAATTTGAATGTTGTGATGTCACCGTGTCGGTTACATTATTAACCTGGGATGGCGAGTCGTCTGCGATCACAGCAGGCGTATCAGGTTTCTATAGCTTCTTCATTTGGTCGTATTTTCAATTGAAATGCACGATTGAAAAGAGAGGTAAGAAATATACAGAACTTGTGAATACTGACTGACTAAAAACAATTCTCGACCAAAAAGTCAAGTCTGTAAAGTAGAAACTTGAATCTCAACTTGATTCAGTCTCTCATGAACTTGTTTTAGAAAAGTATAAGAAAATAATTGGCAAAATTTATATCCAAAGCGTAGCTCAAACTTTCAAAGTTCTGAACTTTTGAGTTCAAGTTAGTAAGGAAAATCATGCAAACTGTCTGGCGTTTCATACATACATACATACATAAAATCACGCCTGTTTCCCATCATAGGGGTAGGCAGAGACCACAGATCTCCACTTGCTGCGATGCTGACACACTTCTTTCGCTTCATTCACTCTCATCACATTGTTCATGCAAGCTCGTCGGTTTAAGGTACTCTTGACCTGGCCTTTTTTCAATAATTCGCCAATGGCGTTTCACCTGTTAAATAAAATGGCATTTTGTGAAAATATAGACGTATCGGCTCGTGGTTCTATTCATCGTTTATCCCACGGCCTTCGCATATGGCTGCGCTACTTTCATACATGCTCGCATGGTGAATGGATACGTTATAACTCGTTTTCGCTTCTTTTTCAACGTTTTGCTAAAGGAGTCTTCGAGCATTGATAGAAAATCCTTTGCTATATCAGCTGGATTATGTATTAAGTACGTTTGTAGAGCTGACGATAGAATTGAGAGAGTTAGATCAATTTTAAAAATGATACCATGCCACGCAATTTTTGTAGTCATTACGCTATTTCAGAGGTAAATATAGTCCATTTTAAAGTGTACCTATTTAAGAAAGAACCGTGTTGGCCAATTGGTCAGTGGCAGTGCCTCGACTTTAAAGAAAATCATCAGAAAACCCTTGGCTAAGCTCTACACGTATTGATTGACCGTATATTTCCTATTAATATAACCGATTAAGTTTAAAAGAATGTAGCGACTGCTACAGGAATGTGTAACATGATTTTGGCTAAGGCGTGCAATAAGTTGTGTAAGCGTCGCCAGCCGTCTCTGCCCTCTCGTTGTGTTAACCTGTATTGGATCGTGGACAATAAATTACAACTGAAATCATGAAGACTATTTAATTATCAATCTATGAACATCAACTCCAACAAGGACAAGAATTTAAAAACATTAATTTAAGGCCCTACCCAGAGCTAAACACTGTATTTCCCTGTCTAAACCCTCGATAAATAAAGTAAGTGGAAAGTAACTGACAAACCAACATTTATCTTTAACATTTTATCTTCTAATTCTCCGATTAATATTTTGATTAACGTCATATTTGCTTGATCATAAATCTAAATTCTTCTTAAGTTGATGTTATTTATGTTTTTGGATTGTACAATTAGGATAGGTCATTTTGAAAATTGACATAATTGTCCGATCAGTTTTTCGATTGGTTGTTCTATTGATGAGAAATTTCTAAAAAACTGCATCTTTGTCGTCATTCGGAGCGAGCAGCTGTCGTAAGCGCCGCGGCCGAACGCATTCTAAATTCATCTTTATTTTAACGAAGCTAAGACAAATATTTGAAGTTGCACTGATCAATCTGATAATTTTAGCTCGGGGTAGCGTCTTAAGACATTTATTAGAGTTGAGAGATTTTAATTAACACCAACGCGTTCAGAGAAATTTAAAGAATACTACTCATAAACCAAAGCTGAGAACACTGTTTAATTAAACAGCTATCGTGTTTCCACGAGCAAGTGATTCATTATGACATAACTAATGATCTCTAAGTGCAATCAGAAGTGGGATACACTGACTTGAAATAAATTGCACGGATTCACGACTCGATATTTCAATGCTGATTTATAAGCAGGGCTGGACCGTTTGTATTAGAAGGTTAAAGCACATTATGCCGGGCCGCAGCGGAGCGGAGCGGGCCGCAGCGCAGCGCAAAATGCTTACCTAGCACACGGGCCGGGTCGCATCGCATTGACGGATTGGATAATATGGTAAAATATGGATACATCCTTGAACTAAACAAATCAAAAGTTCCACCAATCCGCTTGCTATAGCACACTGTTGACGGGGCGGAGCGGGCCGCATCGCACGGACGCAAATCCGCCTCGCAACAATGCGAGCCGCTGCGGCCCGACACAGTGTGCGATAGTTCATACATATTGTATTCAAGCGATTTGAGCGGATTTTTGCGCTGCGCCCCGACACGCTGCGGCCCGACATAATGTGCTCGAACCTTTACTGGACAATTGGTTTCAAGAACTTGAGAAAAGATTTATGGTACAGTAACGTGATTCATTGTAGATGAATCATAGCAATAATGCGTTTGGTAATTGGTTTCGGATAAGAAAGTTCTAACTATACTTCTGTTGTAAAAAGACTTCGAATAAATCAACACGAAACTGTTTGTGTAAGGCGTGAGAATGTATTTGTGATGTAGATTGTCTAGCTAGGATAAGCTCAAACTCAAATTTAATTAATCCCTAACAAAAAAGATGCATACCTTGTGACTGTCTGTGGCATCATAGCTCCTGAAGGGATGGACAGATTTTAATGCAGTTTTTTTTAGTTTGAAAACTGACGTGATCGAGATGGTATTTAGCTTTAATTTATGAAGATTTGTTCTGGAGTTTGAAGATCATCAGCTCTTTTGTAATAATGTCGGGATATGTCGGGGTTTTTCATTAAATTTTTAAGTTCACCAATCCTTAATTTTCTAGGGAAGCTCGCTCCATCGTCGACTTCATCCATGCCTAGGCAAGGAGCAAAGTCAAGAGCTAACCCATCTTGGAAAAAAAATGTGGATTATGTTCGGAAATTATCGCTCTCCGTGACCACGTTACACGGAGAGCGCTGAATATGAATGTGGATGGATAAACCGGCAGGGGTAGACCTAAGAAAAGATGGATGGACTGTGTGAATGCAGATATGTGTGTGAAAGGAGTGAGCACTGAGATGACGAGTGATAGAATGAAGTGGAAGAGGGAAACATGTTGTGCCGACCCCACCTAGTGGGATAAGGGCAGGGAGATGATGATGATGTTCGTTACCTAAATATTCAAATCACGTCATCCTTGTCCCCCTTAAAATGAGTTCAACTGACAACAATGTTGTTCACACTTGCTACATGACTGTCCCCTGCTCATTACACCAGCACCGTGACGGTATGAGCACTATTACCATTGACCATTGTTACATAGTAGGATCCAGGGCAAGTGTGTTATGCTCTGACGGATGTATTTTTTACTATAATCTCACGTGATTTTATCCAAAAATCGGTGATTTTTGCAATCCCATGTGATTTTATCGATATAATTGGGGGTTAAAACTTTTGAAACTGTTATGGTTGTAAACATTCAAAAATCCAAAAATCATTGTAAATATCCCGTTTATAGTGTTTACAAATAATTGGGCGTTTTCTAGATTCTGTAACATATAAAAAAAAAAAAAAAATTAATCGAAACCATTTATTAATTAAATCTATTTGTTTGAGACTAAACCGTTTAAGAAATAAAATAATTTCAACCGAATAGAAGAAGTTTCAAAGTAAATAGCAGTCCATTTGACAAAATAATAAAAAATAGAAGTATGTAGTTATCGTGCGAATGCTTGGATCTAATATTTAAAGCATCAGGAATGTTTTAGCGTGTTTTATTGAAATAAAATTATTGAGCGGTTTCACGTCAGTTTTTTTCTTCGACCTAATTCGCGATGAAAATTCTAATACTTGTAATTCCATTCGGAATTATAAATTCGTCGCGAAACATGCACGGCGCGTTATATTGCATGATAGCTGACGGCGTAACGTCACGTCACGATAATATAGGATAGCTACTTCATTGCCGCAATGCATTTAGCTAATTAGCTTATCATATACCTAGCTCTTTTCTTTTGGCAATTATTGTTAACTACTATTAATATAAAAACTGAAACGCGTGTCATAGCAGTTGAAGTGATGCGCTACTCGTTTCGTCGCCACTGACAACCAGCGCTCTAACAGCCGTGGCGTTGCTGGAGCACATGCTGAGGGGTAGCCTTATTTTCTTGTCACTGTAATGTATCATTTCTGATTTGTGTGTATGTACCGTAGTGGCGAAAATAAAACTTTTTTCTATTCTTTTTCGAATATTTTTTTCTGTAAACTGAACTGGCTTGTAGTCTACTGTACTGTGACGATGCCGTGTCCACGACCCTCACATTGTTTGGATGGCTGCTTTCGATTATCTGATACTGTAAAATGAAATACGGCATGTCCAGGAATCGCTGACTAAGCGATTCATTTCCATGGAATTTAGAGTCATTTACGTTGCGCAGGTTGAATATAAATCAGAAGAGATATGTGTAGACTACACAGAGGCAATATGGCTTCCAAATAACTTTAAAGGTAAGCGTCCACATGTCGGTATCGTACGCTTCGGACGCATCGCACGCAACGGATCGTATTATTATTTGTATAGAAACTCATATAAGTGCGTCCACCTGTCCGCATCATACGCATCGCATTACACAGATAATCCGCTTGATGCGATCCGTCCGCTGCGTGCGATGCGGGCCTGTGGACGCTTACCATAACACGGAAGCTATTTACTTGTTATCCTTTTAACATTTGGCAGAACGTCCAGGTGTGCAATGAATTCATAAGAGGAAGCTTTAAAGTCGCCCCTATAAATGACAAACTCACTGAATCCATGCTCAGATGTGACGGTCATGTAATAAGAAGATCAGATGACCACGACGTGAAAAAGTGGGGACACACAAATAAGAGGGGAAGGGAAGACTGCAAACTACATGGTTGGTGAATATTCGGAGGGATATGAAGATCATAGATGATGCCTACCAGCGAGATAAATGGCGCCATGATTGAGAAAGCCGGCCCCAAGCAATGGGAAAAGGCTAGGAACATGAAGAAGGAGAGGGAAGATATCAGTGGTATTTTGATCTTAACTATTGGTCAGGCTTTTGGCAACGTTATTCGGATTATAGAACACGCTAAAAGCTATGTACGAAAGTCTTGTACCCTTCAACAAAAGCTTTACAAAGTGCTACCTAAAGATTTCCAAGAACGTAATGCCAGCAATCAGGCCGAATTACATACCAAATTCAGAGTTGGTGGATAAAGTGATACCAAAATAGCCCAGTACGCTTATGGAAATCCAGAGCGATATAGAAACACACATATTTGTCAGCGCCAGGAAGTTCATTTCCGAGGAACATCCTAGTTCTGATTGAAGCCGCGTTTTTACAAGGCGACATGTCGCAGATACATATCGCTCGACATTCACGTAGTTGTCTCTGCAAAAGTTGTGGGACAACGTCCATATGACTTGTTCATATTGGCCAGTCGTGATCAGTATGTCGCCCGAGGAGGTAGTACTTGCATTTGTGTACTGTCATTTTCAGAACACTAAAAGACACGTTCTCACTACTCAAAGCCTGTCCGGCGACTGTCGAGGGACACGAAGGTCGCGCAGACCGTCGACTAGCGACAAGTTGTGCGACCCGTAAATGTCCCAAGCGACGTCGGGCGACATCGCGCGGGACACGTGAATTTCGTGTCGAGCGACAGAGTCGCAGAACAAATGTCCCCTAGTAAAAACGCGGCTAAACGCCTAGCTAGAGAGACCCATTTAACAAATAACGCACTGCTGCTCGACTAACTTAACTCTGGAACCGGATATTTGCATGCATTTGATTTAGGACACCTTTTGCACAATAAGAAATGAATTTAAGTCAATGTGTAGAACAAAACTGATCAAATTGAAAATATATGGACACGGGATTCTATCTTATTATTTTATTGAGTCTGCCCGCGACGTTTGGTCGTTGTAACATAGCCGAAATTTCGGGATATAAATAAGGTAAAATTACGCGATAAAATCCCGTGTCCATATATTTTCAATGTGAATAGTGATCGCGACTATAAAACTGATCAAGCAAAAAAGTCGTGGGTGTTCCACTGCTCCACAAATTGTTTCTCGAAACCTTGCGTCTGTTTGTCTGACATCATATCCCTAATCCGTGGCGTATTTATATCAGCCCTGCTATTATGAAAGAATGCCAGTCACATCTGGTGCGGTTTGTTAGTAGTAAACTTCTGATCTGACCATCAGCGATCCAAGAGATGTAATGTTTGATTCAAGTGGTTGCTTGAATCGTAAACCACATCCTATTCAGATATTTGATTGGCCTCCTGGATACCTAGAACCCCTAAATAAAACAGGATATTTAAAGCTTCAGCTTCAGTGGCTCTGAGCTGTAGACCTCGTGAGTCTGTTTCTATAGCTGTAGCTCGGTCAATTACGAAATAGCGTAGTCACCTCCTAGTAGGCGAAGTGTTTCAACGAAGTTGGATAAAAAGAAAAGTGACTTACATAGATGATGCAGTCCCGTGAATAGCTGAAAGTTTTCGAGGCTTTATTTCTGCATCTCGCTAATGACTTGAATCTGGCACATTGCATACGTCGTACGGTATTTCGAGTTTATGCCAGTGTGTGGAATTTTGTAAGCGTCCTATGTTTAGTACATAATTTAGTGTTTAGTACTCATCGCATCACTGACATGAGTATCATAATTTTGGAGAACGCCAGTGCGCTTTGCAGTAAACAGCTCAAATTCAGTTAATACTTGGCAAACCTAATGTTTATGTTTACAGGAATTTGCATACAGTAATGTTTTATTTAATCTGTGTCGTAGAAATTAAATTAAATTTTATAATTCACTTATAAAATTGTATTAAAAATAAAAGTAAATATCTGCGCTTTAAAAATGATTTGCATCAGTAAACGCATTTTAAAGTGTCACTCCCGCTTTGGTCACGAAAATGGAAATGAATTATTCATGGCGAAAAGGGGAGAGCTAATTGATATTGACGCTTACAGGGGGATTCGCTACATTTTAGGTGTCAAATCCAAACTTTATTGTGATCATGTACAATTGTAGAGTGACCGTATATCATTGCAGGTTATTTTTAAAGGGACTTATTTGTGGAATTATTATTATTTAAATTTAAGAGCTCAGCTCTTGTCGGTGCAACGATGCAATTCTCTCCATCTATCTCTTTCCAATGCTAGTTCTTTTGTTTCTTTATACGACACGACAGCGACCTTCTTCTTAATGTGACTCATGTAATTAATTCTTGGTCTTTCCCTTCCTCGTCTTCCTTCTACTTTTTTGTGGAATAGATAATTCGTTTTTGCATCGAAGGTATTATTAACATGCACAATAAGGAGTCATAGAATAGAGCCATTAAAAGATCTCCACTCGCCTTCCATTCGATTTTGTGCGATCGCCGTGGTGTCAAGCCATCTGGCGTTTAATTAAATTATCATCAGCCTCAATGGATCTATTAATCAATCGCAAATGGGAGGCCAACGATGACTTCATTGAATCACTCCATCATCTTATTAGTTAGCCTATTGAAGGTCAACGGGGTTTGAGTGAGAGTTATTGTCACAACTGTCATCCTTAAAGCTTCTTTATTAAGATTCAATATACAAAAAAATTGTTATAGGGACAGAGACATTAAAATCATTTATTCAGTAGGACCACTAGGATCACTTTGAAGGGTCCTAAGAGCTAGGTGATTCTACTTCTGTTCTTTCGCGACCAACACCGTGAAAAATCACGGCAACAAATACGGGATGGGGCCTAGCTTTCGGTGATCCATCTGCTTAAATCTAAATAGTCAAATTCCAGAGATTGTAACATTCTGAATTGATAAACTTAAAGTTCCGTATTCTATTTCGACATAAATAAAAAATAAAGAATTTTGGTAGGGAGAAATAGAGATAGTAACATCCTGCATTGATAACTATGAACTCTGAACTAAAAGGTCTGTATTGTTTCAATTCTAAAACAAATAAATGACTCAGACTCGTATCTTATCCATTCATGGAGTATTGTGGTTGCTATTGATAACTCTTATCTTATCAACCAGATTCAACGTTTGTTTGTTTACGCACTGACATGTTGTGCATTGTTTGATGATTAGTGTGGCTTTGGACTTTTCTATTTTGAAGCCTATTTTGAATACAGATAACTCTATGGTTTTACTGTCACGCGTACCATCGGCGCTGATAGGTGAGTGATCTTTATTACAATGAAATAAGGGTACTGATGGTTCAGCACTGACGAGAGCAATCAGCGTAGCCATTTCTGCTTAACAATCAGTATCCTTATTTCATTTTAATAAAGATCACTCGCCTATCAGCGCCGACGACGGTACGCGTGACAGTAAAACCAACCTATATCCTTTAAGAAAGTGTAGAAGATGAAGATATGAATGCACCTTTTTAGTATTGTTTGCAAAGATTTGCAAGAGATGTGTCATGCAGTGCACCTCATGCCAACATTGTTTAAATATCCGTGGCCAATAGTTGACTGTTTAATTCTTCTTCTTCTTCTTCAGCATATATTCGCCCACTGCAGGGCATATGCCTCTCCAATATTCTTTCACATTGCTCTATCACTGGTCTTCCTGTAGCCGTACCATGACGTCTTAGTAAACAATTCAGTTCAGTTTAGGTTTTCCGTTTCAGTGACGGACAGCATTTTCTGTTTCAGTGAACTATCCAGTTACGTAGAATATGAAATCCTTGGTTTAGCTTCTGAATTTCGTCAGCGTCATAGCATAAGTCATGTGACAAATTAGCGTAGCAGTTCAGTTTAGGACCTAAACTGAATCGCATTTAAAGCTCATGGTATGGGCCCTGGTCCAGTCTGACCCGGCATATGCCTTTATGTCGTCGGACCATCGGGCAGATGGACTGTTTAATTATTGAGTCTCTTATAAAGACAAGGTTACAGTTCAGACATCATTTTTATCAATCACTCGACCTTGTAGGAACTTAAGGTTAGATGTTATCGTTCGGTTATTGATGACTCATCTTCAATGATAGTATATCGACCCCTATTAGCGCGTCCCATCGTAAGCAATTGTGTCTTGTTTTAGAACCAGAAGTAGAATTTAATTAACAAAAAAACATAAAAGTACAGCCGAAATCAGTTTACTCCGATTTTACACAAACAATTATCAAAATAACAAAGGAAACAAACAATCGTTACTTTCAAATATTAACCACTCGATTAACCATCAAAAATACACAAAAAATAATGATCTGACTTACTGCAAATTGTACCGACAACGAACCAGACAACCTTTCTCTACGACGTCCACCGAATGAATGACTTCGGAAGCGCTAGCGCGGCCGTATTTATACAAATCGGTCGGATGACGAAACAATTTGCATTGAGTCAACAAAAATCCGCTAATTCGGCCTCTCCTGACATCGGCGCGTCCTCGCCCGCAGCTGATGGTGTCGGTGCAGGAGCAGGAACCTCTACCTCGACGTCGTGGCGATCTACTTCGGTAGACTGGTCTCGGGAGTCATCTGACTCATCATCCTAAAGTCATATTGTTTGCATTAGTACACAGTCAACCGTCGAAACTGAAAGTAAGAGTGACTCAATTACTTTCAGTGGCTTCGGATATCCCTCGTCAGGATATCCAGGACGATTGGAGAATCACCCTCGAGCAAGCAATTGCTCACCGTATACTTCCCTCGTCGGGGTATACAGTCTTCAGCACAGAGCTCGCAAGATGCGCTGGACCAATGCTTCAGGCCTCAGAGAGACACATTGGAATTCGTGAGTCGGTCAGAGCCCTCAGGGTGACCTCACCGTATACTTCCCTCGTCGGGGTATACAGTCTTCAGTGGAGAGCCCTCAGGATGCACTGGACCAATGCTTCAGCCTCAGGGAGACACATTGGAATTCGTGAGTCAGTCAGAGCCCTCAGGGTGACATCCTCAGCCCACCGTATACTTCCCTCGTCAGGGTATACAGTCTTCAGTGGAGAGCCCTCAGGATGCACTGAACCAATGCTTCAGCCTCAGGGAGACACATTGGAATTCGTGAGTCAGTCAGAGCCCTCGGGGTGACATACTCAGCCCACCGTATACTTCCCTCGTCGGGGTATACAGTCTTCAGCGGAGAGCCCTCGGGATGCGCTGGACCAAACGTTCACAGGGTCAGGCGTCCACAAGACCAGGCGTCCTTCGATGTGCAGCGCTCAGGCGCCACGGAAGCAACGTGCGAAGCGGGTAGCCCGCCTGCACCACCAATGCTCGTCCCAACTCGCGAACGACGGCTCGAACGACGGCTCACACGGCTGCGCGAGAGACAGCTCCCACGGCTGCACAAGCGATGGCTCGCCCGACAGCGCAAGCGACGGCTCGCCCGACAGCGCAAGCGACGGCTCGCCCGGCTGCACGAGCGAAGGCTAGCCCGACGGCGCGAACGTCGGCTCGCACTGCTGCACGAGCGAAGGCTCGCCAGACAGCGCGAACGACGGCTCGCATGGCTGCACGAGCGACGGCTCGCATGGCTGCGCAGGCGACGGCTCGCCCGACAGCGCAGGCGACGGCTCGTCCGATAGCGCAAGTGACGGCTCGCATGGCTGCACGAGCGACGGCTCGCATGGCTGCGCAGGCGACGGCTCGCCCGACAGCGCAGGCGACGGCTCGTCCGATAGCGCAGGCGACGGCTCGTCCGACAGCGCAGGCGACGGCTCGCCCGACAGCGCAGGCGACGGCTCGCCCGACAGCGCAGGCGATGGCTCGCACAGTTGCGCGAAGCAAATCACTCGCCTCACGCAGCCACCACGCACACACACACACCATGACACGTCACGCATATGTGATCCAAGTAAGTAACTGTTAACATAAAAAATAACGTTCAAAACAATGCGGCACCTCAGATTAGATCACAGGTCACATTAAAAAATAACAGACCACAGATTAGATCACAGGTTACAGATTAAAAATCACAGACCACAGATCTTACCAACCGTACCTTTTATCCTAGTCCGTCCATCACCTACGAAACTATTAATCGTAGACAACGTTTTACCGGATTAAGACAAAATAGTCAAAAACTCGTGCCGAAGATCGCGGCACACGTCCACCGCCAGCGGCACTCCCTGCATGCCTGACACCTCGCCGTCGTACGACAGCACCTGCGTGGGCGTCTACAGCAGCCGTCAACGCACCCGCGCCGCCACCAGCCGCGACACGCGCACCGGCCACCGTGCTACTGCCTGCGCCAGTATGCAGAACACCTTGTTGTAAAGGACACGCGTTGAACTTCACTGTACACAGAGAAAACCTTATTAAAAATGTGAGATCACCAAGCGCAAACTTCATTTCACATACTCACCATGACAAGCTCGGCTTCACCTGACCTAGACTCACTACTCTGCAAAGATATCAAACCTTGATAGTAAGTTAGGTACGTTTGCGCAGGTTAGAAAACCCAGCTCCAGTGTGCATATCACTCGATGGAGTAGCTCGATACCTTTATGAACAATTAATAGCAAAACAAAATCATAGACACAGACGAGAACGTTTCCTTCATTAATGAGGAGAGATCAGAACACCAGGTTAACTTTAATTTAGTTACCTACTTGACTATGAATGTGCACTAAAGCATGTCGTAGCTGTCACTTTAACCTACGCGTCATTTATGCCGCGTATGATTATCAGAACAGTTCTTCAATTCAACTAAAAACCTTACAAAACAAACAAAACAAAACGTCAACTGCTTCGGTCCGTTTCACAACCCACCAATGACCAATGAGGCCAGGTCTACCCTGCCGTGATGATGTTTAAACAAATTACCAACGAGGTTTAACAAATCACTGTCACTTTGGAGAACGAAACAAAACGCAGCGGTAACCATACCCGAATGATTGACGTTGCAAAACAGAGGAATCCAGTTCCTCACTTAAGCCCTTAACTATACGCAGATGCAGCAGTGATCGGAGCGTATATTCGGAGTAAGTAGGGGAACTTATCCGATGTTGCGTTCATAACCTCAAAAAGCGTTTTGAAAGATCTACCACGAGTACGTGAACGAGCCTCAACGGCGTGAACGCGAGTGAGGTAGATGGTCGTGTCGGCGCAATTTGCTACGGCTACGCCTTGCCCTACGGCACAGCGGCTCAACTAACCTCTCTCGTGAACGAGATGAACTTGGCATCACAGATTTGAAATAACGGCTGTTTGTTTTTAATCCAATAAAAGTTTAACTGAGACAAAACAATAGATGTGAGCTTAGGCCAATCTCACTTACTGATTTTAGTCCAATAAAGACAAAACATTAGATGTGAGCATAGGCCAATCCCACTTACTGATTTTAATCCAATAAAGACAAAACATTAGATGTGAGCATAGGCCAATCCCACTTACTGATTTTAGAACCAGAAGTAGAATTTAATTAACAAAAAAACATAAAAGTACAGCCGAAATCAGTTTACTCCGATTTTACACAAACAATTATCAAAATAACAAAGGAAACAAACAATCGTTACTTTCAAATATTAACCACTCGATTAACCATCAAAAATACACAAAAAATAATGATCTGACTTACTGCAAATTGTACCGACAACGAACCAGACAACCTTTCTCTACGACGTCCACCGAATGAATGACTTCGGAAGCGCTAGCGCGGCCGTATTTATACAAATCGGTCGGATGACGAAACAATTTGCATTGAGTCAACAAAAATCCGCTAATTCTTGATTAATGTTTCCATGGTGATTCTATTAGAAAGTTCGTGAGAGTTCTAATGCGTCTTGGTATTTCAGTCTGAGAGTGTTTTATTCACTAGCTATTGTGCTCTTTTTAACAATTTCAATTCAAGGTTTTTGACCTGTTAACGTCTTATAAATGAAAACCGGCTGCACGCACGAAAAAGTGTCACGTTTCGCCTAAGCCGAGCGTGCAAGCGAGAGCGCGGAGCAAGCGATAGGAAGGCACGGTCGGCCTAAGCGTATTCATAAAAGTTTTACAATTTTTCATCAATGTTTTCTTATGACGTTAACACATAAAATTATCTTCCGTAAACCGACTTTACAGGCAACCAGTTTTTTATTTTGTTATTTATTTACCTGTGCCTATTATACAAAATCCAGTGGCGATTATCATGTTGACCGATAAAAATGGCTATTTCTGTTTTAAGGAAAATTAATATTGCTTTACATTATATTATTCAAATGGGGTCAGGTAGTGTCTAGGAAAATAACTTAAAATCCTCACAAAAATGCAACTAAAAAACTCTTTAAATCCGTACCCATATTATAAATATGAAAGTGTGTTTATTTGTCCTGCTTTCACGTCAAAACAGAGCGACGGATTGACGTGATTTTTTGTGTGGAGATAGTTGGAGGGCTGGATAGTAACATAGGCTACTTTTTATTCGGCTACCACGCGAGCGAAGCCGCGGGCAGCAGCTAGTAGGTACTAAAAGGTTTATTTTGTTCCTATGCCGACTAAACCATTTAAGTATCTTCGGCGTCCGTCTGTCTGTTCGTTTAGGTAATAAATACGGATCATAAAGTAATTATTTTATGTTCTCTGGCTGCACAGTTTTCTGCGAAGGCGTACAGCTTGGCGTCCGACGTAAACACAATCGTGGTGTAAACATACCAACCATAACATTAAAGTAACGTGTACTGAAATAAAACCGTTATAGCCAAGTTTAGCCATTAGCGTGTCAGTATAACATTACAAAATGCTTTAGAATGAGAACTTTGAACACCATGTTGAACTGGTATTACTTCTTCTACAATCTCTACATCTGCTAAATGATCATGTTTGACATGTAAGGTTCACAGAGTTCTTTTCGTTTTTTAACTGACTTCAAAAAAGGAGGAGGTTCTCAAGTCGACTGTATGTTTTTGGAATATGAGGTTGTGTATAGCTAAGCCAATCACTTACATTACATATCACTGCCCTTAGAAGAACTCCATGAGAAGACACGCCATTTGCATCCGCCTTATCAACTGCAATAATGGTCTTCGCATCTTCCTTACGGTGTTTCCCTTCATAGTTAATGTGCATTAAATTTTGCCTATCATAAACCCCATTGACACTAATATCCATAATAGCTCTAACAGTCTTTATGCCCCCTCAGTGCCTCATAACCTCATAACATTTCGCAACCTCAGCCGCGCCGGGAATAACTGGACACTAATTCGGATCGTGGCTCATTGTTCAATTTTGTAATGTGCTCTTTTAGATTAACGTCTGTATAGAGAGGAGATTCTGAAGGCATTCCACAAATTCCTAAAAATATATTCGAAAATCTCCTAGATCTAAAAGTGTTTATGGTAGATTTCTGTGTAATCCTCACTTTGTTCGACTGGCTCCCCACTGGAGCTTGACTATTTAGATTTAAGCGGATGGATCACAAGAAAGCTAGGCCCCATACCGTGTTTATTACCCTGATTCTTCACGGTGTTGATCGCGAAAGAACAGGAGTTGACTCACCTAGCTTTTAAGACGTTTCAAAGTGATCGTAGTGGTCCTACTGAATAAATGACATTTGATTTTTGAATTTTATATGCTACATTACTTTTTGTGATATCATTACTTTTTAATTTAGTAAATCACTAGTTCTAAATTATGACTTTCCCTTTCCTTATTTTACTTCTATTTATCTATTGCATAAATATCGGCCCTCTATCCTGTAAATTTCTTTGGGAATATTTATCTAAATGCAAGCTCACCGTTTAATCCTCTTTTTCATGTTAATCCGAAACTAACGAGCGGATTTCATCTGTAAAATTGAAAAGCTTTGCCCATTTCACAGACCTACATAAAGCTTTCTCTTACAACGAATTCACGGTTATTCCAATATTAACATGTTTTAAACACGTCAAATATTTCGCCTTGGCATTGTTATTTACTCTTTGGATTGATTGGTGTTTGCATGGTCGTGACCAATCTGACCGATTTTGAAGGTCTTTTGTATTTTTTACTTTATACTTGTAGGTAAAATTCTTGAAAAATATGATTTGTTTTTACAATGATCTGTAATGTGTGCATACAATGTATCTTTGTAATGCAATAAAGTGTTCATTCATTCATTCATTCTTTGTAACAGTTGGACGTTAATTTGCTTAATTTGTGCTTTCTTTTCTTTACAGGTAAGAAACCTATCGGTATGAAGAAAAATAGCAGTTTCAATATTGTGAGGTAACCTGCGGGGTTAAAAAGGCCGTTATAGCAGAATCACAATACGAGTTGGAATATTATGCCGTTCTTGTCACTCTCAGTCTATGAAAAGAGAATATTGCTATTCCAATTGTGATTCTACTATGACGGCCTTTTTAGCCCTGGCTGAGATTTTCATTAAAGTAATTCTTCTGTATCTCAATGTAAAAGAAAATAAAAACATTCAATCATTCTACAAAGACACCGCATTCGTGAAAGGTCCTGAATCACAATCGCAGGCTGTTCCGTTCCAATGAATATTTAATATCAAACCAACAGGACAACAGTGAACCGCGATATCATTCCATAAAACTAGCTTCCCTTTTCTATAGGATTTCCCCCTTTCAGACGGGAGATCGCACGCGACGCGACATAGCAAGAAAGTCGCTAAAATTACCTTTATACTAAAAACACCCTTATTACTATAGTTTTACGAATGAAAGAAAAATCTACTTATTTTGAATTACGCCAAAATGAATCTTATTCTTCAGTAAATAAGGCGCGTAGTTTATGAAGGTTCACCCAAATTGCGTAGGCTTTGTTTGCGTGACTATGGGGTTACAGTACATTTTCGGTATCGTGTTCGGGAATGGTATGTTTGCTTTGCTAGAAATTAGCAGCCATACTGGAATTTCAGTTGGGTTTTTTTACAATCTTTGTTAAAAAAAGTTGGCTGCCTTACGTTTATTTTACAACCTTTTGAAAGCTAGCTTCAGAGCTGTCCAATGTTTTCTGGATTCATAAATTCATAATCCTCTGTGAATTTTTTAAAGTCTTTTGATGTAGTTTACATAATGGTACCTCTTTTAAGGCAGAAATACTATCCTAATTAAATGACACCCAAGTTCCCACTTAATCTGTCTTTAACTAGACTGCCATCGTCGCCGGAAACAAAGTATTGATCGGCAATCAGCTCACATTACCTCGTCATTGTAGCTTCATTATACCCAGCGGACTTCCTCTCAACATGGCCGACTATTATCGGCCTGTTATGCCCTCTACTTGATAGGAACATAACGGAGTTATAAGTGAAGTGAACTTTGACTATTAAAACTAGATTGGAGCTTTCATCTCTGTCGATACAATTTATCCCACTTCTGATGTAATATTCACTTGACTCTCGTGTTTCATTATCCTCCATACTATAAGTTGCACAGTACAGTCAATTTGATATTTAATTACTTTAGAGCGGCTGGTGATCAGTATAATTCGCGTCATGTAAAAAGAACGCTGGAAGAAAGTAGCGGGGGTGTGTTTTGTCTCATGTTTGCGCATAGGTTACCTATTCGCAAACATGAGACAAAACACAGCCCTCTACTTTCTTCCAGCGTTCTTTTTACATGACGCGAACTATACCTTACCTATGTTCAATCAAATCTACATCGTGCATGGTTACATCCTGCTTGTTTTATGTCGTCTTCCTGTGCACCGAAATGCAATAAGCATAACAATTCGAAACACGCACAGTCAACATCAGAGGACGACGGAAGAATGCAATGTCATTGGTAGGTACCTTTCAAACAAATCCACTTTCACAGTTTTGCCTTACCATACCACCCTATTACGGATAGTTTGATCGATAAGTAAAATAAATATCCATTATGTTGTAAGTTATATGGCTGTAGGTTCCTAATCCTAAAGAGAAATATACACACATCAACCAAACCTCTAAGGAACCAAGCAAGCAGAGAAGACTTACAAGAGTATATTGTCAAGACAGCAAAAATAAGAAATATTCCATGGTCGTAGCTTCAAATATCTCAACAATAAAAATCATTTCTATTGTTTGATCGATACCCTAAAGGAATCTTGTCTCCACAAACAACCCTTGTGATCGTAATCATACGATTTAGTGGTATACTGAGGCCCCCCTAATCGTTACCCCTAATACTTGTATGAGGAAATGATAGTTTGATCAATAACTTACCCAGTGATCCTGTCGGCACGTTAAACAGCCCTGAAGACTGTCATAAAATTATATGAACCAGTAAGGAACGCAGTAAAAATATATGCCTTATCAATCACCAGTTTATTGTTAGTACTCTTTTATACAGTTGGGCCGGCGGATCTAGGCGTACGTGAAGTCAGGCTCTGCGCTGCGCAGTAGAAAATTTTGTATGAAAAAGTTGCACTGCGCATCGAAACGGCTAACTTCACGCACGCCGAGATCCGTTGGCCGTACTGTACCAGACGCAATTCTTCTGTAGTTTCCAAGGTTTTTTGTGTGATTCCTTTTAAAATTACTGGTATGTAGGATTTCAAGTACGCTGAGGGGACTAAGGGAAGATACTTCACCTTCCCTTTCAAATGACACGTGCGATTGCGTCGGGAGTTCGGGAGGGTCCGACTGAGGTTTGGACTCTTTGTTTTGATTCCTGAGGTATTGTTTTGCACCTCGCATTCTTCCCCGTTAAGTGGGATCACCCCACTCGCTTTTCAAAGAACCCTCGTGTGTGCTGAAAATTAGGGGATTTTTTATTGTTTTTACGACCCCAACTCTACACTTGCTTTACGCTACGCTTCAGTGATTGAGGGTTCACGATTACGTCATTCAAAATGTCTTGAAATTCTTTTGGATTTTTCTGGTTGGTCTCAGTTTCAAGTACCTTACTGCTTATAATGCTGATTATTTTTCGATAGTTACATAATTATCATCCTTTCTAAAGTCTCGAGACAAGAGCTCATTGGAAGATCATTAATCACTCTCGCTTGTCATTCACGGATTAATAAAACAAGCTGATCCATTATACTCGTAACTTGGAACAATTCTTCTAAGCTTGACTGCAGAGTAATAGTCTATCTATATCTATACGAATCCGCAACATATTGCCTTGAAATTAAACCGTGTTCAAATGTAGCCGAAATTCCGTGACCGTAATAAATTGACACGATCAAACGAGCTGGATAATACTTCGGTGGATATTACCTGTAAATACGGTAGGGAAATCATGTAACCATGGTTTCCCTAACATATTATTAGCATTAGCAGGTTATTTTGGAGATTTAAAAATTGACTTCGATTTAGAAACTTGTACAATGTTTTTATTGTTGAAACCAGCCGTGCTATCTATCTCTTTAATCATCTTACATACAACATTATATAAAACTGACAACAGTCAGAAATCTATAGCTATAAATGAAGGTAATTTCCATTCAGCGGCTCGTAATGGGGCCATTTGTAGTGGATTGAGAACCCCACTTCACGCGACAGCGGATAGCTTATCTTTGTCATGGTTGGCAGTCATTTTATTATTGAATTTAAATTCCTCCTCGCTTACTTCCTTTGTTGTTACTTTTTGAACTATACGCGCTCTGAAAACCATCTTCGCTTTTAATTGTATAAAACACAGTACTATTTTCAAATTGCTAGTAGAAAAGCTTCTGTTCTGAAATAATAATAATAATATAAGTTTTTTATTTAGACAACTGAGCCCATAAAATGTTAGTAAAGACTTAAATAATTATGTTAGTAGGTACTTAATAACTAAAACAGATTTCGTCCTCTGGTATATAATAATAATGGTAGGTGCTCTAAATATAATGAACTTTTGGCTGCGTTCGGGTGAATCCTCCCATTGACCTAATTAACTCTTCCGTTGCATATGACCTCATATACATCCCGTCAGGTTTCGCATAAGTTCAAACAGCAATGGGCTAGATCTGACCTGGATAAAAGCATGAATTCTGGATCCGGGAGCCACGATCGATCGCTTTAAACCAGGTCACTCGCGCTATTGACCGTGAACGGGTTCATAGAGGCGAATGTGACATTATCAATGAATCGGAATCAATGTTGAATTGTCAATGGACGGGGTCGTGCTTTGTAGGAATCTGCGCATTATTCTCCATTCAGCTTGGGCCTCTTGGAATTGCAAATGCTGCATTCGTTACCGCGTTTCATCGCTCGCAGCTACTCTCTAACTTCTATATATCATCTTTTATGAAATTACAAACACTTGTAGCAAGGTTACTCCCTCCTTACCCAGATGAAGATTCTCCAGATGAATCGAAATATTGTCGGTATATTTAATTTAATTTAAATTTATTTATTTCAGCCTTCATACATTATTAACATATTCGAGCCATACATAACATTAAATTAATTCATAAAATCTAAAATTACAAAATCAAATAACTAAAAATTAAAAAATATCTAAAAATAAAAATAACTGTCAGGTACCTACATACATACATTTAAATAATAAAACTCAATGATAATAATAAATAATTAATTATTTAATGTGGACAGTATGCAGATGCGTCCAGTGCTTCATAAACATACTGTCCACATCCAACCGTCCTGCTATAAGGTTCAGATAGCTATTGGTGCTGCCCCGCAGCCTGCGCATCAGGGACGATGTTCGTTTTCGGATGATTGCATAAAAGTCATCGACGCGCGACTCTGCGAACATGCCCGACGCGCTACAGAAGCGCGGCAGCCCCAATAGCACTCTGAAACCATTATTATACTGGACTCGCAGGGCATTCCAGCTCCGCTGTGTATAGTTTACCCATAGACTGCACGTATAGAACGATTGACAGTACGCCCTAAACAGTGTTGTTTTTACAGCCGTACTGCATCGTGCAAATCTACGGGCAAGCATATTGGCTCTAACTGATAATGCCCTGCGTTCCCTCTCTACATCTAGGTCGTCTGAGAGACTCTCGGTAACCCAATGGCCCAGATACTTAAATTGAGCCACCCTCTTAAGTTCACTGCCTGCCAGTGAGACTGGGACCGCGGTGTACGTTTTGGATCCCGATTTAAATACCATCAGCTCACTTTTAGATGGATTGTATCTGAGCCCATGAGCCGCCGCATAGCTCTCACAGATCCCGAGAAGCTTTTTGAGAGCACTGATCGATGGGCTCAGCAGCACCATGTCATCAGCGTAGCTTATGTTATTTACTGTCACTCCATCGATTGAACAGCCGACGCTGGCGCTGCTGAGCTCACGGACCAGGCGGTCCATGTACAGGCAGAAGAGGCGTGGCGAAGATAATCCACCTTGGCGCACTCCACACTCCAGCCTATACTCGTCCGATAGCGACCCTGACCACCTCACAAAATTACGTTGCTCGTCGTACCAATACTTAAACAGCCCTATGAGTTCGGGCGGCAGCCCTGTATCACTGGCTAGCTTGTGCCACAGCCTGTCGTACGCTACGAGATCAAAAGCTTTTGAAAGATCTAAGAAACAGGCGTAGACAGGCGTGTTTCTGCTAGTATAGTACTGGACAGTGTGCTTGAGACTCAGTATTGCCGATTCAGTTGACAGCCCGGCTCTAAAGCCGAACTGGGCATCATGTAGTTTTAAATGTATACTGAGATATTTATCAATCACACCATCCAGCACCTTAGCTATTATAGTAGCCAGTGATATAGGTCTGTAATTAGCAAGGCTAGAAGCATCCCCAGTTTTATTTTTAATGATTGGTACTACCAGGGTTTTCATCATCTCTACAGGTAAGTAAGAATGACCTATACAAAAGGTGAAAAGCATGGCAAGCACCCTAGGCAAATGAGTTCCAGCGTACTTCAAATGTTCTATGCTAAGTGAGTCATGGCCTGGGGACTTACCTCTCTTCATATTTTTCAGAACATTGGCAACCTCCTTCGCTGTGATTATCATGATACGGTCACCAAGAGGTGCATTGCCTATGTTCGATTCTGTATTACATCCTAATGAAGACTCTACTCTAAAATGATTTTTAAATAAGTTGGCTATCTGGACAGGATCGCTAATACCCTCCACGCTCATGGGAATGCTCGGCCTTGGGTTTAGTTTATTGGTTTCTTTCCAGAATTTATTAAAGTTTTTTGCAGAGTGATGAGACGCGAGTATGTCCATTTTAATTTGCATCTGATTGTTTTGACACCATTTAAGTTTCTTTTTAAAATGAATCCGTGAAATACGCATCTTCTCATAGATAGAGCCATTTGAGGGCTTACCATAAGAAACCCATTCCCCAAACCAAAGCCTCGCTTCTTCATGAGCTTTTTTAACATGTAAGTTCCATCCGGTGACTTTTGGCCTCTTCTTTCTTTGTATATATGGCGTTTATATAAATGGACGATATTTTTACGTGAGTAATTCCCGTGTGTTAAATAATATCTAGTACAACTCACGAAAGTTTTGGAACTTTAAGTATTTGTTTTAAACATGTGGTTAAACCCGAGTTCTATTTCTTGAACGGCAGCCAATACGCCAGCAGCATGAGTAATGCTAAAAGCCACCGGGGCGTTCACTCCAAACCCAGTAACAGGTAGAATGATAAAGTTCCAGTGAACCCATGTAATTGATTCTGGCAACGGGCGCGGTGCCAACTCCACCCTTGCTACAGTCGTCAACATAGTTGTAAATCGTATTCGTATAGATCCCTAATAATTTTTCAACTGCTGAGTTTGAGAATTATGTCGTAATATCAGATGGGATGGATGAGGGTTTGGTGAAGACGTTTACTGTCTGCGTTTTCATTTGATCATCTGATATTTTCCTGAAATATACTTGTGGTTTTTACAATTTATATCAAGTTGTTAATTTCTTGTTCAGTGATAAGATCTTTAAAGACTTGTCGAAGAAAATAATCTAAACTATCGATATTACTAGAACATCTAAATCTCTGTTTGCATTAAGCCGTACTTGTGTTAAGTGGTATGTCAATCAATAAATATTCATGTCACAACACCTCACTATGGTCTGAGAAAGTTTGACCAATTCTTTGAACAAAGTTTGTAATATTTAGGACATGTTCTAAAATACATAAAAATATAAAGTAAGGATTGAGATATTAAATTAAGTTTCTTACAGAAAGCCCTTGGGTTTTTAGATTTGATTGACTTTTAAACGTTGTATTATTACATTTCCATTTATCAAAATTGGTTTTGATTGAGTGCCGCGTCAATAAAAATTCTGTTATGTTCAGATTCTGATTGAATCTAATTTGCCCGTTTAATGTCTGCGTAAGTGCTATTGGATATTTTCATTTATTTTATTGGGTCAATAACTAAATATGTAGGTATATTACTTTTTTAAAGAACTATAGGTACATTTTAAAACTTAATTATTAAACGGTTAGTTCCCGCATGCGCGATTCCCGCTATGCTCGGATTTTAAAATAAATAACCATTCTTGTCAGAACTTAGCTCTACTCAAAAAATAACAGCAGCCCCCCAATTCTTCTAGATGACAACGTCAATCATTCCGCTGCGTTTTGGTTCGATCTCATAAATGTCAGCCATTTTATTTTTATTTATTTATTTGGTGAGTAGTAGAATAGCGAAAATAAAATTTTTGTTACCAAAGAATTTTTCTCTGTTTTACAAACTCCCCTTCATGACGGATCCAGTTCTTCAAGTGCTCATCCTCGAAACATCGGTTGTATCATAAAACTGGCTAGTGTTTGTTCTTTTGTAAGATTTATGACCGATTCCCTCGAGTACGTTATAAAGCGCTAAACAATGAGAACATTACGTTGCGTAGACCGCAGAGGCGCAGACTCATTGTGTGCTAATGCACAGTGATCGGTAGGTACCGGTTTTTGCTCCGTTGCTGGTTTGAGAGTGAATTTAAAAGATGAGACAAGGTTTCCTAAGACATTAACCTCCTTACTTATGAAAGATGTTTAAAGTTGAACACTGGATAAACAACGTCCTGTCTCTTTTCGTCACTATCCACAAATAAAGACAGGACGTTGTTTAACCAGTGTTCAACTTTAAACATCTTTCATAAGTAAGACCCTAAGAAAATGATTTATGCATGTAGAAATTATTCTACTTTATACTCATACCCTTGTTCCAACGGATCTTGGCATTCGTGAAGTTAGCCGTTTCGATGCGCAGTGCAACGTTTCATACACAATTTTCTACTGCGCAGTTAAAAGCCTAACTTCACGAATGCCTAGATCCATTGTGTGTGATGTGACAAGTACTATCCGCTATCACACTTGTCTAGTACTACTCGAATATTCACAACAATAACAACAATAACGAGTACCGTGTCTTATTCAATAAGACTAGCTCATTTGTAATTTTGCGTAGTTTAAATAACAACTCTTTGATGTATTACTTTGCTAACTAAATTGCATTATACTCTCATCTTTACCACCATTCGAAACCTCCCTTTACCTATAAACAATTTAACAGCCGGATCTCCACGCGTCCCCTCATAAATAGGACAGCCTCGAAAGCTATCCTTCTACGCTACCACAGCTCATACATAGTTGTACACTACAACCTTATTGCGACCGGTAGAGCGGCTAGGCAGGTCGTTGACCCGCGTGACGTCAGCTAACTGTGCCAGCCCTGATGGCGCAGTTAGCTAGGAGGTGACTGGAATGAGGACCTTGGATGGTGTAAAAGGAGTATTGTTGCTCTTAGACTTGTTTGGATGGACTACATTTTAGAATTTTATAGATTCAGCTCTCTGAATTCAGTTGTGGTTAGTTTATTTTGATTAGTTTCCAAAAGGATTGACTTTACCAGCTTTGAGTTCGGTTCAATAAAGAAGTAGACGAAATAAATGAAAGAAACCCCCCTGATTGTCTATTTTTCCAAAATCGGTCTCAAACTGTCAAATATGACGGTTCTGTGACGACGCAAGTAGCTCTGTCACTCTCATCTCAATGAGACCGAACGGGACAAAAGATACCTATCTACGCGATCGTTTTGACAGTTTGAGACCAATTTAAGGTTTGAGACAATCAGCCTTCGGATAATGGTAAGGAAACAAAATATATTTTGTCTATCAGACAATCACGAGTAATACTTTAATTTACAACAATAAATAGTCCAAAACCACTCAGCTAGACCATGTCAGCCATTAATTTTATCTTCCGATCTCTTTTCAGTACCGTAAGTGCAATTTGTTCAAGATGATTTGTGTAGACCGGTTACGCAGTTAGCGGAGCCAAGAACTTATATTGTCATGTAAAAACAGCTAGTAGTAGAGAAAATTCAAAGCATATTCGAAAAAAATCATAGCAGGGCGACGACATGGACGATGTTTGTCACGTGTAGTGAATTACAAAAATGCCATTGTGTTATAAAAGTGTACTATTCATTTGCGAAACTTGTCAACATAAGCGTGTTCTAGACGGTTTGAAACCACAGCTTCTACCAAAGTGATCTTGGCAGAAGAGCACGCCTTTCTACCAATGGCGTCATTGAAATTTACTGTCTACCAATGGCGTCTTAGATGTCATGCGAAATTTGGCATGCTACCACTGACTACACGGTTTGAAACATCTGTTTCAAACCATCGTTTCAAACCGTCTAGAACACGCTATAGTGTGCACTATATCGGTATGTAATGTACACAGTGGGAACAGAGTTTAAACGTCGGTAGGTAACTAAAAACGTTACATATCTAGGGTATATAATATCATTGCATGTAAATGAATTCTTCATCCAATATTCAGGTTTTTCCCTTGCCAAGAGTCTGAAAGCATGAAACCGTGCATGTTGTATGAAACGCATTCTTTTAATTTCACCACGTTCAAAACAAAAGCTTTTATTCCTTGTTATTACGTGGAAAGCCCATAGCACGCGACGTGTAATGGTTTTCGCATTGTTCCCTCTGCTACATTATTTATTCTGTGGTACTTCAGCAAGTCTGCATCACTTCGTACTTATTAAATTATGTTTTATACATACATACATACATAAACTCACGCCTGTATCCCATCATAGGGGTAGGCAGAGACCACAGATCGCCACTTGCTACGATCCTGACACACTTCTTTCGCTTCATTATGTTTTATAGCCCTGAATATAGAATCCAATTTCCTGTATGATAATTTGTTTTTGTTTTCCTGTATGGTCATTTGAGTGAAATCGTAATAGTGTTCTGGGGGTCTAAAGTGGCCACTTTTGATGAAAAATCAGATGTTTCATAAATGCTTCATACACTTCATCTATGAAGCATATTTCAAAACACTTTTTTTGACAGTTCTCTATAGAATCCACCTGTCAAAAAAGGTGTTTTTAAAATATGCTTCATAGATGCTTCATCAATGCTTCATCTATGAAGCATATTTTAAAACACCTTTTTTGACAGGTGGATTCTATAGAGAAATGTCCAAAAAGGTGTTTTGAAATATGCTTCATAGATGATATTATATGAAGCATTTATGAAACATCTGATGTTTCATCAAAAGTGGCCACACAGGTACCCGGTGAGTGAGATACTGTGTTCGTATATTCTGTGGCGCGAGGTATTTAATTAGCTGTATTGTCATGCAAACTAACGTTGGTTGGCACGTTTAAAAGTGTGTGTTGGATGCCATAGGCTTCGCCTTTATTGATGGCCTTTAGTTATGAGTGCTATTGTCAAACCAAAATGGTATCTCATATTTCGTTAATGGACAGACTTAATTTAGAATCCATTCAAATAAAATTCTATCAATTCCTCGTCTTCCATAATTTACTTTACAAAGTCTGAAAGTATTGGATTGAGTATTTTCACACTTCTCGCAGATTTCTAGAAATATCTCAACCCAACCCCCGGATTTTCTCTCTTTGATAGCGACAAAATTTGGTCTCAAAACTCTTATATATGACAGTTCTGTGACCACGCAAGTAGCTCTGTCACTCTCATCTCAATGAGACCTAACGCGGTCGTTTTGATAGTTTGAAACCAATTTGAGGTTTGAGACAAGTTAGACAATCTGCCTGCTTTTCTCTGTATCTCCCCGAATTCCACAATTCATAGATGTGAGAACAATAACGTCACGTTTTCTCAATATTTACTGGCCTACTCATCCCACACTATTCAGCACTGCAAGTCAGATGTTTTGGACACTGGCCAGAACCAGGAAAGTGAAAGTACACCTTTGTTGGGCTGACTTGAGCCAGACTAGACGGTTGTGTAACTGTGTTTTTACTACAGAGAATGCCATTTGCCTGGTCAGTTCATTGGCATTTTGTGAAGCAATTCCTATAGTGTCAGTCACTATTGCATTTCATTCTGCATACTGGTTGTAAAGTTATTTAGGTATGTCTCTAAACATTACTTCATTCATTGTATCATCGCTTCTTTCTTTTCTATTTTGCTTTGCTTCTTTGGAGACGCCTAAAACCCATACACAAAAAGCCCAGCGTCTGGGTTTTTATTGGCCAAATCCTGAACTGTTCTGTCATATTTTTGACAAAAACCTGTTACAGCCTAATTGTTTGCACATTGAAAAAAAAAATAAGAATAGTTATAAAAGATATGCCGATAAATAAATCATCCATTGTATATCTATTCAAGGATCTCTTCATTGATCTTTTCAGCGCAGACATTTGACATTGAATTCAATTAGCTTCACAATTTTTACCAGTCGTCCACTATTCCACACGCAAGAACGCACGGGCGTGGTCGATCCGGTATCACGGGGTGCGCCGGTGTCAGGTCGTCTGACTAATTAAATTTATATTCTTCTCGGATACTGTACTCGAGGGGATTATTTGAAGTGTCCTAGTTCCGACAGAGCAGGCTTGTAGTTTATTAACAGTGTTAGGCCCAGCCAAGAAAGATCTTTTGAATAGATAAAAAAAAAATCCATAGTAAAGAACTGTATGGAACTGGTAAGCAAGCTGCTGCAAAATGCTGAGGGGTAGCCTTATTTTCTTGTCACTGTAATGTAGCATTTCTGATTTGTGTTGTATGTATCGTAGTGGCGAAAGTAAAACTTTGTTCTATTCTATTCAACTAAAACACACAACTTTTCTTTGACTTTCTTACAGGTTCTTATAGTTCAAGTTTCTGTAATACAGTAAATCAATTTAATTTCTCCATCCAAAGGTTGCCTGGAAGAAATCGCTCTCAGCGATAAGGCCGCCCATTGTACTAATTAAGACTATATTACCTATGTTGTTATATGTTACTTTTCTTTGTGTACAATAAAGTGTTCAATCAATCAATCAATCAATCAATCAAGTCCCATTAAAATGTTTATAGACAAAAATTGTTGTTTGGTATCGTCACATGAATGGTGTGGTACTTACGTGCGTGACCCAGACCTAGTCCGCCTACCACTCCAACTGCTCGTAAAGGTCGAAGTTGATCAATGCGACTGCGACCACTTGAATGGTGGTATATTTAATACTAGCAGCGTTGCCCCCGTCGTGATGGTGTATTGTAATGATGATCATGATGAAAAGTAGCCTTCTTCAATAGTTTAGCTATCAAATGCAGAAAGGATTTTTAAAATCGGACTGGTGGTTCTTGAGATTAGCGCGTTCAAACAAACTCTACCACTTGGATTTTTTCTTGGGTTTGATATTTACGTACGACCCAGTAGTGAGTAGATGAACTATAAAATCCTATTTCGTCTTTCCCAACTCCAAGGTTCCCATTACAATTTAAATACACCCATTAGTAAACTATACACAGCCAAGCAGTTCAGCACGTATCTGTATTCTCCTAAAGCCAACACCATCAAATATTTATCGCGGGTCCAAACCATTCCTATGCGGCAGGACCGATTAGGGAGTCCACAATACAATACAATACAATACAATACTTTATTGATAAAACCAGTTTTACAAGTCAATGTAGGTAGTTCACGTTATTAAGATTAATTGTAATTCATAATGGTAGGTATTAATGTAATCTAATTCATTTAAAATAATCTAAGTATCTAGAATATATTAACTTACTTAATTTAACCGAGGTAGGATTGTCATGGGTGAGGTACTTTACAGTTCAGGTAACTCAAAGAATTCATCTAAACTGTAAAATATCCCCTCCAACAACCATATTTTAATTTTATTTTTAAAAATAGCCGTGGAAGCAGCATCTCGTATTCGTTCTGGCAGTCTGTTATAGATAGAGGGGCCCAGAACGTATACAGATTTTTCAGATTTAGTCAGTTTGTGCGGCGGTGTGACAAGACGGTGCGAATATTTGTTGCTGCGCATGGCGCGATTCTCGTTCGTGCCGCGGCGCTGAAACAAGTCCAGGTTTATGTGAGTAAAGAGGGCCAGATGGTAAATATACTCACACGGCAAGGGAAGGATCTTTAGCTGTTTGAAAAAGTCCCTGCAGGAGACATCGCTCGGAACTCCCACCATAGCCCGTATTGCACGCTTTTGCACGACGAACGCGCGATGTGAGTCAGAGGCTCCCCCCCACAGCTCTACACCATAAGTGATGAGGCTGTGGATGGTTGCGAAATAGCACGAACGCACGACGTCACGGGTGGCCGTGCTCGCCAGTCTGCGCAGAGCAAAGCAAGCTCGCCCGAGCTTGGTGCAGAGTTCCTCTATGTGGGTGTCCCAGCAGAGGGACGTGTCCAGGACGAATCCTAGTAGTTTTGTGTCCTGAACTTGTTTCAGCGGCGCGTCACCCGCGATTACTCGAATGACAGGCGGTTTCCCTCCGTTCAGCTGAAAGTTCATGTGACAGGTTTTGTCTCTGTTGAGGGCAAGGCCGTTTAATTTGAACCAGAGTTCTAGTCGCCGCACCACCGTGCTCAGCTTGTGCTCGAGCTGGTCGCGTAACACGTAAGGCTAAGCCCGGTATAACGACATTTGAATAGGGTGGTGGAGACATTGATTTGTTGGTGACACTGTGAACCCTGCGAAACATCTGCGTGTCTCTCAATGCGGCCGCGCCTGCTACACAAAGTTCATAAACATTTATTGAATCCAAAAATCTATTCAAATTCATTCACACTTCAGCACGCCTTAGCTTACAACAGGTTATGCGTTTCTTAGTTTAGCTACAGTAGATGTTGCCGATGGCTGACGTTTACTTGTATTTGTTGATTGGTTTCAAAGATATCCTGCATCTCCTATCTCATTATAATGTGAAGTATTTCTGCGATTTTTTACCTGCGTAAGCTAGTCCTGGTGTAGGGACGGCGCCTACGGCAAACGCGTTCCGTGCAGACACGCTAATCGACGCAACTTTGCGAAAAACCTTCGAAAACTCTAATAACAGTTTGGAACTGCAATTTGACGGTTGAAGGTTTTGGCCATATTCTTCCATAATTTATTGATCGAGAGGACTAAATATCCTCACGATCAATAAATTATGGAAGAAGAATCTGTCGATGTTGCTTCTGGACATTTTAACACCTTGAACATTTTG
The DNA here is from genome assembly GCA_958496255.1 of Camptogramma bilineatum. Lineage (NCBI taxonomy): Eukaryota > Metazoa > Arthropoda > Insecta > Lepidoptera > Geometridae > Camptogramma > Camptogramma bilineatum. Next base: position 569,909 of record OY292474.1, read on the forward strand.
ACCTTTGGACTAGGGCTTGAGCTCCGGAATTCCGGAACTGACTCAATTCCGGAATTCCGATGAAATCCAATATCGTTTCCAATTCCGGAATTAGCGAGAGCAGTATCGGAATTTCGATATAGGAAAAAATATTATTACGCGGCTTGAGGCGCGGCGGGCGCATAGTCCGCCAACGAGCGTAGAAGCTGAAAGAGCTTTTTCAGCGGTCACTTACATTTGTAATCGCGTACGAAGCTCACTAAACGACGACAACTTAAATGCGCTTACGTTTTTGAAATTTAATTACGAAAAAAAATAGTACTTAACAGCTGTCGTCCGTTAGTGAGCTTCGTAATCTTCGTATGCGATTTGAATTTGAATTACTACACTCTTCTTTAATTTCTGAATAACTAGTAGTTCGCCCCGAACTGAGATCTCGCGCACCGTAGATGGCTTACATTTCTACATTCTTCTGACTACCCCTATAATTTCAAGTGCTACTACTGCCGAGTATGCCTATTGCGCTAGCTCTTCATGGTAAAAAATACTAGCATGCATGCAATACATAATGTCGTGTCTAATTTTTCATTTATTTCATATTTATGAATTCTCGTCGTATTTCTAAAAGTAGACGTCCTAGAATAAAAATAATAACTATTTTGGAATGTACAAATAAAGACCTTTCATTTGACACCCCACTCAATATATTTGTTTACTTAACTTTTTTTACCCCAATTATTTTCATTCTTTATCAAAAATTTTTTTTATCATGAAAATAAATCAAGTAGCATCTAAAATCATTGCAAACCAAACCGCAACGATGCCACTCTCTTTTTAAGACCGACCAGTCAATGAGCTACGAAGACATCGAAACTCAATGAAACGGGAGCTCTTGCAGCTCTGGTTTCGTAGTTTTTGTTTTTTGGTCGTATTTCAAAAACTATACATCCTAGATTAAAAATGAAAACCATTTTGGAATGCACAAAATAAGCCCTTTCGTATGACACCCCACTCAATATATTTGTGTAACTTTCATAATTTTTTACCCCCTTGGGAACCCAATATCTTCACAACCCCTTCATCGATTAAGCTCATATGCTCCACCGTAAATTTCCTTACCACAACCTATTGACCTACCAAGTTTCATGCAGATTGGATGAACGGTTCGACAGTTATGCGCGAACAACAATTCGTGAAACATACAAAGCAAAATCGCCCAACTTACCACTAAGATCTTCGCTCGCTCGATCGATTAATGATTTTTTTTTTATTAAAGTTCAAAAACTTAATGCTTTTATTTGTTTTATTTATTTATATTCCGGATACCTACTGAGGAAGTAAATCCATAAATCCATATTTAAATAATTAAAAATTTTGGAAAATTTTGCAAAATTAGAGTAGGTAAGTAAAACTTTTAACTAGATATTTCATTTTAATTTATTATCACTAGTAGTTCGCCCCGAACTGAGATCTCGCGCACCGTAGATGGCCAACATTTGGACTTTCTTCTGACTACCCCTATAATTTCAAGTGCTACTACTGCCGGGTATGCCTATTGCGCTAGCTCTTCATGGTAAAAAATACTAGCATGCATGCAATACATAATGTCGTGTCTAATTTTTCATTTATTTCATATTTATGAATTCTCGTCGTATTTTTAAAAGTATACGTCCTAGAATAAAAATAATAACTATTTTAGAATGTACAAACAAAGACCTTTCATTTGACACCGCACTCAATATATTTGTTTACTTAACTTTTTTTACCCCAATTATTTTCATTTTTTATCAAAATTTTTTTTATCATGAAAATAAATCAAGTAGCATCTAAAATCATTGCAAACCAAACCGCAACGATGCCACTCTCTTTTTAAGACCGACCAGTCAATGAGCTACGAAGACATCGAAACTCTATGAAACGGGAGCTCTTGCAGCTCTGGTTTCGTAGTTTTTGGTCTTTGGTCGTATTTCAAAAACTATACATCCTAGATTAAAAATAAAAACCATTTTGGAATGTACAAAATAAGCCCTTTCGTATGACACCCCACTCAATATATTTGTGTAACTTTCATAATTTTTTACCCCCTTGGGAACCCAATATCTTCACAACCCCTTCATCGATTAAGCTCATATGCTCCACCGTAAATTTCCTTACCACAACCTATTGACCTACCAAGTTTCATGCAGATTGGATGAACGGTTCGACAGTTATGCTCGGACAACAATTCGTGAAACATACAAACATACAAACATACAAAGCAAAATCGCCCAACTTACCACTAAGATCTTCGCTCGCTTCGCTCGCTCGATCGATTAGTAGATACAAAAATATACTTTTGAGTTCCGGAATTCCGGAATTCCGGACATGAAATACTGAATATCGAAACACAATTCCGGAATTGAAAAAGCGCCCGATATTCAAGCCCTACTTTGGACTAATAACCAGTGATCGGAATGAGGCGGGCTAAAATACCTAAAGTTCGAAAAATAACAGGGCGTCGATTCTCGTACCGAACTTTTTATCAACCTCAACCAAAACCTCAACTAAAGCGACTGTTTCCATGACTACTAATAACAAACGACTCAGTTGTGGTGAGGTTTTGAACTTTGGCAGAACAAATTTTTGAAAAGCTATTCTACTATTTCACCAAATGGCTGACATTTAAGAGATCGAACCAAACCAAAGCGGTTGTCATCTAGTAGAATACAGGCCCAGAGGCAAATGGAGACGCCTTAGGACTAAATATTTTTCGACCCAATTATTTCCGTTTCCGGGACATTAATAAAGAACATCTAACATTAAGGTGAATCAATTTTTTACCTGAGTTAATAACAAAAACTAAAATGTAAATTATAAGGATAAAAAACTTTTTTACGTCGGTCAAATAGAAAAATTATTTGAAGTAGTTCACAATATTATTAACATTAATTTTAAATGTACTTACTCACTGTGAAAATTGTGCCAACTTTCAATAAAATTCTTACTTACTACAAGAATAAAATTCTTTTAGTAAGGAAGTCTCCCCTTTTTTGCCTCTGTCCTTTGAACTTTAGGTATTTAAGCCCGCCTAATTCCGATCACTGCTAATAACCCTTGGAGTCTTAAATTCCTATTCACACATATTCCAAAGTCCAATATCTTGGAATTTCGTGCTGACATTTACATGGTGTTACATGGTGAACTGAACTCGCCACTTGACTTGGCGGCTCAATGTAAACCGTGATAGTGAATAATTTAGGAGACAGACGTCTGGATCGATGTGTCGAAGCTCTGCTTAGTTTATGGTCAAGTTCGCACGTAATGTATAGGTATTGGTTTTATTAGATGGCGCTGTGCGAAATGTCCACCAATATTTATTTATTTGCAAGGTTTGCAAAGTTTTCTACTCATTCTAATTTAGATTTAAGTATAAATATCTTAAATATGTCTGGTACAGCAGCTCTGAATTAAACATATTTACGATTTATTAAAACATTTAGGTGTATTACACGAGTCTTCTAGAATTACAGTGGAATACGATGAATCACAATTCCATCTTGTTCTGGCGAATCGGATTATATGAATGCAATACCATTAGCTTTGGTTTTAAAACGATTTGTTAACTTTTTATCGAGGATGATGGTTACCCCATGTAAACAAGGGTGCAAAGCTTGGCGTCGCACCTCCGTCGCGTCTAGATTGTCTGTCTCCGCAGGATCGATCTGTCGATAGCCTGAGGTTTGTTTACGACTTAGACCTGTTTGTTAGAAAGGTCGAGAGATTCTGAGGCAGCCCAAATGTAGGGCCGAGATGTAATATTTATTTTGTAAGTAAATTCTTCACCCACAGAATTCTTTTAATTTCAGAGTTTGATTTTATGGTTACCACCAACCACATCTTACACACACATCATCACATCCACACCATAATGCATTCTTTAAAATTTATTGATTTTTATTATTTTCTTTCATTGATTGTATAGCCAAAAGTCAAAAGTCAAAGTCAAAAGTCAAAAGTCAAATTCGTTTATTCAATAAGATCACAAGTGTACCACTTTGAAACGTCTTAAGAGCTAGGTGATTCTACTCCTGTTCCTTCGCGACCAAGACCGTGAAGAACCAGGGCAACAAACACGGTTTGGGGCCTAACACTCTTTTCGGTGACACACTTTTTGTTTGTAATTTTTTTTTTGTATATTTTTTTTTATGTAAGCAATTATTACAAATGTTATCTAATTTTTACAAGTATTCTTTATGTACCTATATAATTATAATAATAACGGAGTTGGAGCATATTCAGTCCCAGGCGTTTTTGTCATCCAAGTAATCTGATATTTTATAATACGCTTTTTTATAGAGGTGACGTTTAATTGATTTCTTAAATTTGTTGATTGATAAGTTTTGCAATTCGCCTGGGACTTTGTTGTAGAAGCGTACACATTGCCCTATAAATGATTTACTAACTTTCTGAAGCCTAATTGTGGGAACAGCGAGTTTATCTTTGTTTCTGGTATTTACATTGTGATTATCACTTTTTTTCTTAAATAGTTTAATATTTTTTCGAACATACATTAGATTTTCATAGATAAACTGGCAAGGCATAGTCATTATAAATATTTCTTTAAACTTATTTTTAAGTGACTCCCTGGGACCCATACAATAAATTGCTCGAACAGCCCTCTTCTGCAGCACAAACACGGTGTTAATATCTGCAGCACTCCCCCACAACAGAATGCCATAAGACATGATGCTGTGAAAGTAGCTGAAGTAGACTAGCCTAGCAGTATCTACGTCCGTGTATAGACGTATTTTTTTGACTGCGTATGCTGCAGAACTAAGTCTCTTCGACAATCCATCTATGTGCGGACCCCATTGAAGCTTATTATCTAAGGTTATGCCTAAAAATGTAGTGGTGTCCACGAGATTTATTTGTTCGTCTTTTATTGTGACTTTGCAATTTACTTCTTTAACATTTGGTAAAATAAATCGTATACATTTAGTTTTTTTCTCGTTAAGTAATAAATTGTTCACATTGAACCATTCTACAACCATAGAGATAGCATTGTTTACTTCATCAAAAGCGAAAGTGTGTCTCAGGACCACGATATATTTCTGTGCTCAGGACCGTAGCAAATGGAGATCTGTGGTTTCTGCCTACACAGACGTGATTTTATTAATGTACGTATGTATTGTAAAGCAGACTTCGACAAATATTATCTCAAAATGTCGCAGACAACAGCGTCTCACAAATTGACTCTTGAAGATGGTGTTAACCATGTCAAATAGATGACGAAGACCTAAGTTTTTTTTTGTTAATTAATGTAACGGGGGTTATTCCTTTTTGTCACCACGTCCTGTCCCCGAGAAGAAAACAGGAATCAAAATTCCTGCCTGTCCCCGATTTTTAATTCGGAGACAAACAGGAATCCAGGATAGAAATACGGCCAAACGCAAGAATTTTTAGTTAATTTGAACTGAAATAAGGTGTATGAGTAAGGGAGGCCTCTCAAGTGCTTTACGCGGCGAGAAAACGATTCTGTCAGGGTTTCCTTGACGTAAATCATTTCCTCCATCCATACACGCTTATTTAGTCGATTATTTAGAAACCTTGAATCCTTTTATACTTTGCCAAGCGATCACAAAACAATTTTGTCATTATCCTTCCTCTCGCCATTTAATAGCAATTTTCTGAACTCTCGAGATGCAATTTCTGTTCATCACTCCGAAGATCCTCGACAGATCCTCACCAAACTTTTGTGGCACGAATCGGAAAGTATACCCCTTCAAACAAAAAAATAATTTTCCAAATCGGTCCAGGCGTCTTCGAGTACCTAATCGGTGAACATACATAAAAAAAAGCACAAAAAAAAAATCCGACGAGTTGAGAACATCCTCCTTTTTTGAAGTTCGGTTAAAAAGGATCATTGCAACTAATGTGTTGACCCCACTTCCAAACACAAAGGCTTCTCCCTGCCCCGCAAATTATGGTGCCGCCTTAACAGGCTTCTCACTGGACACGGCCGATGCAACTACTTTCGGCAGAAGTGGGGCTGGACAGACTCGGCGCTCTGCGAATGTGGTGAAGAGGACCAGACGATGGAGCACATCATCTCACGCTGCCCTATCCACTCGTACCCAGGACCCTGGACTGACCTGATAGACCTCCCTCCTGAAGCAATCTCCTGGCTAGGGAACCTGAACATTGATTTGTGAATTAGATTAAGTTTTAGTGTACCTAGTTATTAGTTTTTAGTTTTAGAAGATTTTTTTATTTTGTAAATTTTTATATTTTGTTACCAACGCCTTTTTTAAACTTGTCATACGATTAAATAAAATAAATTGCAACTAATTTCCATTCCAAGTAACTAGGCGCCACCTGTCCGCCTGACTCAGCGTGGTCGATAATGAAATGATATTTTAATGGCTCTATTGTCATTTGCATTTTGTCAAGTACACTCCGCAAATAGCCCAGTCACAGTGTGGACTGTTGGAGTAGGGTATTTTCGCATTAACATTTTTATAATCTATCATAAATCATTATGTAACAAGAGATGGACGAGTGCATGTACGATTGGCTCATGGAAAAAATGTTTCCATGATTTAAGTGGGTGTACTGGTACACGTAACCTCGCATCCACACGTTGGGGCCAACGTTGGTCCCTATGTCACTCGCCAACGTGTGGATCTAGCAAAATCAGCCCCAACGTTGGCCCCAACGTTGGGGCCAATGCAATTTTGTCAGCTCCACACGTTGGTGAGAGGCATTGGGGCCAACGTTGGCCCCAACGTGTGGATGCGAGGTAATTATTGATATGGAACATATTTCTAGCTAGCTAGAGTGCACTATTTTACGGTTCTGGTCACTGCTTATTTTACTATTAATTCATTCAAAATACAGCTTATCGACTCTATAATCATCAAATTTAAAGTTACCGAGTGGATTTTCATTGAAATGTACACAATATCTTTATCAGGGGGATTCCTGAATCGAAGAGCAGACGAAAGTCATGTTTTATACGAATGTATCAGCTGATGGTTTATCTTTGATTGCGCGACCAAAATCGGTCTCAAACTGTCAAATTTGACAGTTCAGTGACCACGCAAGTAGCTCTGTCACTCTCCTCTCAACGAGACCGAACGCAACAAAAGATACCTACGCGATCGTTTTGATAGTTTGGCTGAGGCCAAATGAGCGTATTTTTTGAGTTGTGAGTCGCGTAATTTCGGTCGCGTAATTTCTGCTGCATTTGTTTTCATAGAAAGATCCTGTTTGATTCATACGGCGGCGACGCAAAATTAGTTGTCTGTTTTTGTTGAAAGTAGATTACGCTACTCATTTTTCGCGACTCACAACTCAAAAAATTACGCTCGTTCGGCCTCAGCCTTTGAGACCAATTTGAGGTTTCAGACAAGTAGACAATCAGCCTGCAGACATCAGTTAATTAAATAGATTCGGAAACGTCACCTCTGTATTGTCCAACTGTGGCGCGGTCGCATGATGTCATACCAACATTGTAGACGGTCAGGGTTATGCTGTGCCTATTCTGGCATTCACATGCCTATTAGAGAACTATTATGTGGTAATCAAGATAACTACTTAGTGCTTCTACTACATAATCCTCATTATTTTGTGCTTAATAATTTGATTTACTGCTTCCTTCCTGCTTAAAAACAATTTGAGCTCTGGATTGTTTGAAATATCAAAGAGTCAGGTCATTTACTAGAATAATCACCAGTAAAACAAAAATTAAACATTTTTGAGTGTCATTTGTGAAAGAGGTGTCAGGATTGTAGCAAGTGGAAATCCGTGGTCTCTGCCTACGCCTGTGGGAAAGAGGCGTGATTTTATTTATGTGTTTATTCGCAGTCAAATTCAAATTCTAAAATCATCCAGCTGGACCTCTGGGAACGGTACAGATAATAATTCTTATTTCGGATCACTTTGAAACATCTTAACATCTTAGCACAGAACAAACTCGTATAATAATACTGTCTTAATACCTATCTAATTTAAAATTTGTTGGTTATTGTTGGGCAAAAATGCCGAAACGAGCTGAATTGGACGCTAACTAGATAAGCTTCTGTGCCTACATTATGAATTCGTTAACGTTACATAATTTCAGGGCCTGAATTCTACTAGATGACAACCGCTTTGGTTTTGGTTCGATCTCTTAAATGTCAGCCATTTAGTGAAATAGTAGAATATCTTTTCAAAAATTTGTTCTGCCAAAGTTCAAAACCTCACCACAACTGAGTCGTTTGTTATTAGTAGTCATGGAAACAGTCGCTTTAGTTGAGGTTTTGGTTGAGGTTGATAAAAAGTTCGGTACCAGAATCGACGCCCAGAGCATGATAAGCGTACGCCCTCATTCCTATGTTGATTCATTCATGGAATAATTTCATACAAGTGACTGAGAATGATACCTTTTCAAAACTCGTTCTAGAATTTTCCTCTCCGCGAAAACTCATAAAACACGGTATGGAGGTCTTAAAAATGCAAATGAAATCCCGACGGAGTCGTTGCAAAATCTGCTAAACTCGCTAGCTCGCAACGTGTCCTAGTTGGCTGCTTCAGAACTTGTTTCCCAGTTAGTTTGATCAAAAGTTCGCTCATGAAACCTCTATGAAATAGGCTTTTCGGAATTGAATCCTAGTTACGAGAGTTGTAGTTCTGAACTTCTGCTCTCGAGGGGAGCTAAGTTTGTGTCAAAAGTTAGACGTGGAATCAATGAGAAACTTTGTAGAAGTTATTTGTAATAACGATGCCGATTGGAAAGGTATTAGGACTACATTTTGGAAATGTTTTATCTGAGACGTAATTGTATTATCATCATTTGGCTGTAGAAGTCCTCTAACTGACTAATGCCCGAATACTGACGCTACTTAAATATTTGAGACGTTCTTATCTATTTGAGACGTTCTACTCTTCAGAATCTTATACAAAAAACATACAAACATAGACTGATAAATACATTACCCTTCCTTTGCTTTGCGCAGTCGGGAAAAAAGACAGTTAATGTCAATGATAAGCTCCACTTAAACTAAGTAGAGTTTCAGTATTCGGATGAATTACAGTTAGTTTCAATGATAAGCACCACTTAAACTAAGCAGCGTTTCAGGATTCGGGTGTAAGCGTCCCCAATGTGCTCTAGCTAGGCTAGGACTTTCAGTCTCATGTCTTCTCCTATTGACTTTACTATGTCATCAATTTAACTTAGTTATAAAACCGCAAAAACATGAGCTTTTATAATGACCATTATTTTATTTTTATTTACACCGGAAATAAACTGGTCATTGACAAAAATGCCGGTGATGTCATCAAGTCATCATCCAATCATTATACTTAGCGGTAATTTTATGAATCAACATCAATAATGCTGATTGAAGACATGTAAGAAGTTAGTTCAAAGGTAAACGCCGTACAACTTTAAAACAACTGGGTCTAAAAGTGTTTTTTTTTTTAAGTGTTCAATTGTAGAAACTGCTACTACTCCTTGACAGTAGTTCTGATACATCCTGAATTCCTGGTACATGTGGTGTACAATAAAGTGCCAATCTATCTATCTAGTCCATAGGTTCTCAACGTGGGCGATAACGCCCCCCTGTGGGCGTTTGAGACTTTCAGGGGGGCAGTAGAAGACCTAGAGAAAATTGGGGGGCGTTGAGATGAAGCAGGGGGGCGATAATGTAATCTAAAATAGGCAAAAAAAACACCCTAATCCAGTGGTCGTCAAAGTGTGGCCCGCGGACGATATTGGTGCAGCCCACGGCCAAGCAAACAATTTTAATAGATAATAGATAATGATGATAGATAATGATGCTACCACGTTAGAGAAAATGTTGTGCCGTCCCAACCTAGTTGGAAAAGGGCAAGGAAATGATGATGATGAATGATACTACCTACGTTGCTACAATAATAATTATAATTGATTATAAAACTTCGAGATAGGGAAGGTCGCTTTGTTTGCTTGGTTTGGAGCTCGCTTTTCTCGCATCTAGCTTCATGAGTAGGTATAATACGAGCAAAGTGAGCTATGTCTGACCACAGAATAGAAACCGACAAGCAGCGAGCCTTTCTATAAGCACCGCAAACAAAATCAAGTGTCACATGTTACATTTGTCTTAAAAAATTTGGCTCGCTGCGCTCTCATTTAATTTTATAAATCTTTATTTATAAAGTTATATTGTGAATAAAGTGAGTTAAGTCTAACCACAGAATATGAACCGATAGGCAGCGAGTTTTTCCTTTGAACACCGCGAACAAAATCAAGTGTTACATGTTGCATTTGTCTTAAAAATTCGGCTCGCTTCGCTCGCATTTAACTTCATGAGTAGGTAAAGTATATTGCGAGTAAAGAGCGTAAAGTCTAACCACAGACTAGGAACCAATAAGCAGCAATTTTTTATTTGATCACCGCAAACAAAATCAAGTGTCACAATGTTGCATTTGTCGTAAAAAATTTGGCTCGCTTCGCTCGCATTTAACTTCATGGGTAAGGTATATTGTGAGTAAAGTGAGTAAAGTCTAACCACAGAATAAGCACCGATAAGCTAGCTTTTCTTAGAAACCTGCAAAAAAAAATCAAATGTCACGTATTGTATTTGACTTACAAAAAATTGGCTCGCTTCGCTCGCTTGGTTTGAAGCTCAATTCACTCGCATTTTAACTTCATGAGTAGTTATATTGCGAGCAAAGTGAGTTTTGTCAGACCGCAGAATAGGAACTGATAAGCAGCGAGTCGCGGCCCTTAACCAGAAAAGTGTGACGACCATGCCCTAATTACTATCACTAAAGTTAAAGAAGTAATAACTGTGCTCCAAATAGGTTTTTAAAATTCGCGACAGTTGGTAAGAAAAATAAAAAGTAGGTAAGAAAGCGGGAGGGGGGGGAGGGGGGCTCTAGAAAAAAAAATATTTTCAAAGTGGGCGGTGGGGAAAATAAGGTTGAGAATCTATGATCTAGTCTATCTACATCAGATCCGACACTCTAGTTTCCGAGCGACAACGGCTGTTGTAATTCACTCGAAACGTTGAGACATACAATAAGGTAAATTGCGCGATAAATTCATGTAAAAGTGTGATTAATTGTGATTTGTGATAAGGAAGAGTTTAGAGAAAACTGTTGTTTACAAAACACTTCAAAATAATATTTGTGGTAAAAGAAATAGTCAGCGTTTTTAATGCATACGTCAATTAACACGACAGTGAGTTTAAGTGGTTTAGAACGACAAAAAACAAATAGAGAAAAGTATTGGAAAGAATGTTAAAGACCAGTCTTTCTTAACATTACATTTGATCAGCCTTAGATAAAAACCGCTGGGGTAAACGAGTTCTTGAGTGGAGACCGTGGTCTCCGAGACTTGCCGTGATTTGCCGAGACGTGTCTCGGCAGGGGAGGCCTGTGTCCAGCAGTGGACTGCTATAGGCTGATGATGATGATGAGATGAAGAGAGAAAAAGATGCTCTTGCATTTTATAAGGTTCTTCAAGATACAATAAAAATACCCATGAGATAGAACGACCGATGTTTACGAACTAGGAGCATTTTGTTTGTGAAACGTGACGGAGTAATAAAACCGATATCAAAACATCATTACTCAATTTCTCAGTAAAATTTTCAACAATATTGTCGTGTACTAAGAGTTTGTATGTTTGTGACAATTCGATTATGTATCGAATATCTTAACTCGAAATGAGCATGCATAGATAACGTTTTTAAGGAATCTTTGAAATAATTTTGAGGAAAATAGATCTCGGCTTGTAGTCAAATGTAAAAATCTGGTCCCTTCTACATTGCCTAATTTTCTGGAACAACGTTCGAAGAACTTTGAAACGGCAGTTTGTCTTACTTCTTCTTGCGGTGGCTCTCTACTACTGAAGGTTAGCCGTCAGCTCAATGAACCTTTCTCGGTCTTAAGCCAAGCGAAAGAGGTCTTCGACGCTGGCGATATTTATCCACTCTCGGAACACCTCAACCACGACTTTTTTCGTCTACCATTGCGTCGTTTACCCATTACTTTGCCCATCATAATTAGTTGGAGCATTTGTCATACAAGTGATGCCATAAGCAATAGTCAGGCTCATCATAAATGAGAACATCTCCCGCTGGCCACCAGCCAAGGCCTTGTAGCATCCTGTCCATTATCCGACGATGCAGATTTGGTAACGTGCCGTTTCCTTGATTTGTAAATATTGATCTTTGTCGGCGAAGTATCCGTGTCGGGTAAGATTGAGAAATGTTTGTATGATTTGAGATTGAACGATGAAAGGTTGTTTGATTCAAATGCATTTCATTGGTTCTTTCATGTTCGTTGCACCTTGCAACCTCAATGTCTTACTATATCATTATCTATATTCTTCTTTACAAAGAGTCTAGTGCTTGGTTGTACGAATGTATTAAATAAAATTATTTGCATATTTTTAGAAATTCCCTTTCTGGCTGGGACATTTAGATCGCGTGTATTGATGGCCCCTGAAATCCTCTACCCTATTGTCTAACAGCTTGGAAAATGTGTGTTAATACTCAAGGTGGTGTATGGAAACATAAACTCCTTTCTTTCGAAACTGTATAAGTACCTATGTATTAAGTAGTAAGCATGTAGTAAGATTCCAACCCCAAAAAAACACAGCATAAACATAAATTCCGAAATCTTCAATTCTGGGTTCTGAGTCATCAAGTTTTGGGTCACTCGAGTGTTGCGTAAGTTACAAAAATAAACGTGATCGTGTCGCCAGGAGTCCTGGCTTCCTTCTCAATTGATCGAATTAGGGACGCGGCCTACGGGCGCCGCGAGGTCAACTGATCCTTATACCTTAGTTTTTGATGTAAAGACCTACGTATCTTGCTGCAACTCTTTGACATTGTATGAAGATTAATCACAGCTATCAACTCCTAATTTACTGTAACTGAGAGAAATCATAATTGTTATACTGCAGTGTTCATAAAGCTCTCATTATCATCACCTAAAGATATTTACTGAGTCTAAGATGCCATAATGAACATTCTTAAGTCACATTTGCCACCCTCCCGTGAGTCCTATAACATTTCCTTAGTCCAAAATTATGAGACACTTCATTACACTACCTTAGTTGGTTGGGACACGGTAGTACCTGGAAACTAATTTCTAAAGAGCACGTATAGTAAATTTAGCTGGTTTCTCATTACATTTTAACACATATTAGTGACCCTTAGGGTCTTATTTGAGACGAGATACGATCCTGACAATAATGGTGTCCTGAAAGGTGTCTCGAATGACAATAGCACCATTAGAGGAAACACGAGAAAACTTTTATTGAGCTTATATTAAACACCGTGTACAATAGCGGCCTTTACAGGTAAAGTTTAACCGCAAGAAATAGCTAGCACGCGCCATTCCATCCTTCGCTCCAAAACCTTATGTGTAGATGCGCGAGGCCTGACAGTTCGATCTGGCATGTCGACAGTCAGTTTTTGTGAGAGTTTTTTGCACGCATCACCGTTCATAATCGTACCACGCGCCAGTCTAAACTGTGACAGTAATTAGCACGACAGTTTTATCCGCGAAACTGCACAGATTTATCCGCGGTTCGGAACGCAGTCCAGATGCGCGATTAAAACTCTACCGTGTAAAGGCCGCTAATAACCAAACATGTGTAAAGGGGCCTTGTTTTGTAACTCAAGTAATATTCCATTGTGTAATCCTGTTATGGGATACAAAGACGGATGAAGTTAAGGTCGATTACGAGTTAAATCAGGCAATACGTGTGTTGGGTACAAAGCAATACTTGAATTTGTTGAGGAATTAGACCTAATATTTCTGCCTAATCTGAATTGAAAGTCAATTCATAAGAGCTTGTTGGTGCCCCTAGTTTTGGTGACGCAAAAAGTCTAACTAAACTAGTCTATGTCATCACTGTCCACACTGGATCTGGATCCTTACTCCCAAAAACGGTAACGATATATCGTGCAAATTATCGTGGTTCAGCTTATGTTGGTCGAATGTTCCGAATTAGGCTTCCACCAACTTAGGCTGAACTACGATAATAATTGGCACGTAATGTCTAGGGCATAGGAACCGGGTTTACCCGGAACCGAAAGAACCGGGATTACCCGGTTCTTGGGGCTGCAACAAGAACCGGTTCTCAAAATATTAAGAACCGGGTTTTCGGTTCTTTCGGTTCTTTTAAAAAGTTCTCTTCGAAAGCGTGCATAGTTCTTAGGTGTGTACAAGCAGCATAGTGTACCTTGTTTGTTATTAGTGATTGTTTAAAATATTTAAATTATAGCTGTGATTATAAATTCTCTGTTTGATTTTTGATCCCATTGTAGAATTTTGTAAGATTTTACTTACAAAATTCTAATAAACTAATTTAAACGAACTAACGGGACTTTATCGCGTTATTACCTTTGTTTATAAACTAATAAACTATCTCTCTCTCTCTCTCGTCGTTCCCTCATATCTGAGGATCGTGGTCAGCTTCGGGTTTGTCTTCGAAACGGATGATCAACCTCCACCCGTTTCTATCTAGTGCGTCCCTTACAACCGTGTACTACTAGAGTTTGTATTTTACTAGACTTTCATCGCCTCTGCGCACCACGTGGCCGAAGTATTAATGAGTGCGTTGGTGGCTTAAAGTAGCCTATCGGGTTTTAATTTGGAGCTGGGATAGGATCGCCACATTAGTGCGTTTATCGGTCCAGGATATTCTTAGCAGTCGCCTCCAGCACCACATCTCGAATGCATCGATCGTTTATCTTTCTCTGGCCAGAATTGTCCATGTTTCCACTCCATACATAAATACAGGGAATACTAAATACTTAAACCAATGCCCGTAACAGTCTGATCTTAGTTTTGATATCTATTCCTTTGTTCTTCCAGATGTTATTTAGGCGGGGTCATTGTATCTTTTGCCATTCCAATACACCTCTTTATCTCCGGGACACAGCTGCCATCCTTACAGTATTTGTGGACCTAGCTAGGTAGATTAGATATATATTGATCAATAGCAGCATTTACACGCAGATATATCTGTACAGATATCTGTACAGTCCAGATGCCAGAGCATTTACACGCAGAGATATCTGTGCGGATATCTGTACAGATATCTGTACAGTCCAGATTCGTGGTAAAAACTCTACCGTGTAAAGGCCGCTAACGGTGTCGATGCTTGAGATGTTGCAGGTGGCAGGTCGCGAAGGAACAGGAGTAGAATCACCTAGCTCTTAAGACGTTTCAAAGTGGTACACCAGTGATCTTATTGAATAAATGAATTTGACTTTTGACTTTTGCATCTATTAGTTTTCTCGCACGATCCACTACCAATTTTTTTTGGTTTTCGCCCTGTTGACTCAGACTAGACAAGTTCTAGACTTTGGAAGAATTCTTCCATATCTTCCATGAATGTTGCTAGAACGGTATCGTCGGCGTACCAAAGGTTTCAAAGTGGTTTTCAAATCACCTAGCTCTTAAGACGTTTCAAAGTGGTCATAGCGGTCCTACTAAATAAATGAGTTTTGAATTTTGATATCCTCTATCCGCCTGTCGGGAAACCTTTCCTTCAGTTTTCAAGGGTCCTACGAAATATGTACTCTTCATATAATGTTAAACAGCAGGGGATAGAATGCAACGGTGTCTTACTCCCTTCTTGGTTTAGTTAGAACATACTCAAGCATTCGGTGCCCAACCTGATGTAAGAACGGTTTTCTGTATGTAAACTAACGAGGTGTTCAGGAGCTCCCATCTCCAGTAGTATATTCCACAATTTCTCCAATTGCATACAGTCAAAGCTTTGCTATAATCAATAAAGCACAGGATTACTAGGCTGTTGAATTCTCTACTCTTCTCTATTATTTGGAAAATGTTGATTCTGATTCCCGCGTACCCTTGCGTTTAACAAACCTGCCTGTTCTTTAGGTATTTGTCGGGCTAAAAAGTAACTAAGACGTCTTTTTAATGCAATGTAGGGTAGGAGGATCTTACTTGCGTGCGTTATTAAAGCGATAGTCCGGTAATTTCCACATTCTTTACCTTTTTTGTGCAAAAGGACAAACATCGATTCGGTTCGAATAAAAATTATAACAAGAACCGAAAGAACCGAAAGAACCGGGTACCCGGTTCTGAGTTGAAACTGGAACCGAAAAAACCGGTTCTTAAATAATGCCCGGTTCTCGATGCCCTAGTAATGTCGTTTTTAGTGTTGGGACTTCTGAATCATTAATCTTGTGGTAATACAGATAAGATGTTCGAATTGACGTAATGATACGTTGTGGGAACTCCAGCAAGCAGAGGGCACTCATCCAATTGTTGACCACGATGAATGTTGCTGGTCCGTAAACTTCGTACAAACATGCCAAACCGGTTACGTTCATTTCTAGCGTATAATTTAAACGCAATTAAATATCCATTAAACAGTGGACCCGACAGTTACCATTATGGGGCATAAAGCTATAAAAACATTTAGCGGTGAAGTACATGAAACTTGTACGAGCATGTGTAAATGGATGTGTGGCTGAGTGCGTTCACGTACTACGAGATACAACAATGATGCATTGTTTGTTATGGTTTACAAAAAAATACTTTCTTTTTCGGCCAGAAGACTTCCGCAGATTCTAAATAGGCTTTTGATAAAACTTCTGAAAAAATCTTATTTGGAAAATTTTCGAAATAGGAAAATCTTTGGGATACAGAAACGTGCGGTTGGTAATGGATAAGTGATTGGTATTGGATTGGTATTTGTGCTTTAGAGGACTTTTATATCAATTCCCCATACAGTGTTTGTTGCCCTGATTATTCACGGTGTTGGTCGCGAAGGAACAGGAGTAGAATCACCTAGCTCTTAAGACGTTTCAAAGTGGTCATAGCGGTCCTACTGAATAAATGATATTTGAATTTGAATTTTTGAATTCCGATTGTAAGGTAGTCATGTTCGCGGCATTTAATCCGTCTCCAGAGTGGACCCTAGTGGTCAAACCATACAATCTTCCATTTATCATCTTATTATAACGTCACAACTTTGTATTAAAACGTTGTGTCGCGCAAAACAATTTACCCGCTCGCTACAAAATCGCGTTACAGACAGCGCACACAGTAGCATAATGGTTCCCACGTCAACCACAGCATATGTACTAGTCTTGACCACAACCATAATAGTAAGGTCCTCCATTGGTTGAAGTTTATCTCTATTGTTGTGTTTGTGTCCCTCTCGATGTCGCAATCGCTGGTTACTGTTAGCTTAAGTAATGAAGATTGATGTCTTTACCACGTTCTCTATCAGCTCGTATCTAGATCATGAGCTTGAGACGACATGGCTTTGCCTGTCTGTCTCCATATCCTTAGTAATCTTTAAAATAATCTTACATACACACATTTGAAAACAAAACCATTGACTTCGTTTTGTATGTATTATGTAAAGAAACAAAGCAATATTGTGTGTTTTATTCCAAATTATGTATTTTTCAAAGAAGAATATGATTCATAACGAGATTTTTAAAATATTTTTATGAATCGAAAAACATTTTTACTTATAAAAGTGATCGCAATGTTTTATGTCGTTCATACACATATTTATGATCTAATCTCTTATCAAGACACTGTACTCCTGTTAGTTTAAATTCGTCTTTATTTATCTATCTATCAGCCAATAGACATCCACTGCTGGACATAGGCCTCCCCCAGTGTCATGAAAATCAACAAAAACCACGTTGCTAGATGGGTCTGTCTCTTAAAGAACTTTTGCGTCTTTTCCAGGTGTTGAAGGAAGCGCGGCATCATGCCGGAGGCCAAAAGCGAGGCCAAGGCCAAGGAGGCGTCCCCCAGGCGCCGGCCCAGCGGGAACATCGCCAAGGTCAAGGTGGAACTCCTCGATGGATCCACCATGGAGCTGGACGTGGAAGTAAGTACAGTTACTAACAAAATCTATGGAACTGTTGGAGCTGTCCTAGTTATGCTGGGGCTTTCGAATACTGTTCTACTGGTAGACACTTTTCATAGTATAGTTTTCCTTTGTATCTATCACTCTGTGCCCGCCATTTAATTGAAAAGAAATTGCCTATAATCTCCTTCAAGAATGAGCTCAAATGCTGTCATAATCAAAATGCAGAAATAATTTTTCAAATCCGACTAGTAGTTCCAGAGATTAGCGCTTTCAAACAAACTCTTTCTTTTTATTCTATAAGTATAGATCGACGTAGGTCTAGGTATCTAATCTACATAAGAATATAAAGATGAGCTGAACCTCCAGCATCTTCCATTATTCTGTTTGTATACTTTAAGTAGAAATTGCACCTCTTGCGTTAGATTTTTGAACTCCCAACGATCAAGCCCTAAAAATGGCCAAGTGGAAATGAAATGACTAGTGTATCAAAGATTCGTGCAGACATTTCGTGAGCTTTCAGTAAAATACTAAATAGAATAGAGCAATACGAAAGCCAAGGTTCGCCAAGGTTAAATAATAATCAATTGCTGAGTTGTAGCCAAGGTCACAACGAATAGTTACAATGTTTACATTACTTCTTTTCATGTTGTTCACCGAGTACTCGAAGTCGCATGAACCGATTTAGAAAATTCTTATTTTGTTTGAAAGGTTCTTTCCGATTGGTGCCTTAAAAATTTAGTGAGGATCTTCGGAGTTATGAACGGAAATGCACAAATGTACAGAAAATCTCGTATAACATTGAAGTCGGTTTTTTTAATTTAGTCACTTGTTTTATTTGAAAGGTTGTAACTTTAAGTTGGTCTCATAAAACTTTGGTGAAGATCTGATGAGGATCTTTAGCGTGATGAGAAGAATAACTCCTAGAAATGTAGTAAATTGCTCACTTTTAGATTAATACGCATTAGGTCAAACATTCAAAATGACAAAAGGGATGTAAGTTTTGACAAGTTAAAAAAGTTAACTTTTATAAAATGTTTGACTTTATGCATATTTGACCTTCCGCGTATGAACCCTCGCGAGGTCTACAGGTCACAGAGCCACTACTTTTATTTTGACTTATCTCCAATTTCCGTTTTCAGCGAAAGATCCGAGGCCACGAGCTCCTGACCATAGTTTGCGATAAACTGAACCTGGTGGAGAAGGACTACTTCGGACTGCTGTACCAGGACCGTGGCGATCCGCGCGTCTGGGTCGACCTCGAGAAACGAATCTCCAAACTTATCAAATGTAAGAATTCAGCCCCTCGATTCTACTAAAAAACTTTTTAACAACCAAAGCAATACGTCAACTGTTTCGTTTTGTTTCATAACCTACTATTGACAAATGAGGTTAGGTTTACTTTGTTGTGATGACGTTTTCAAACAAATTACCAATGAGGCTTAACACATTACCCACTGTCATTTTGGAGAACGAAACAAAACGCAGCGGCACGATACTTGAATGCTTGACGTTGTAAAATAGGAATTGGGCCCAGGGGGCTACTGCCAAAAGCCAAAAGAGCCGTGTTGGCAGAGGGGGATGATACCCTCGACTCTCAATCCGAAGGTCGTGGGCAATCAATAGATTTTTCGTTTAGAAAAATTTAAATGCGCATAACACGAGCTCTAAACGGTAAAGGAAAACATCGTGAGGAAAGGAACCCCGCGGCTTAGTCAGCTCCCCAATGATGCAGTTTTACTTTTTATCAAAATCGGGAGACTCCTTTGAGTGTTTTTCGCTATCGCTAATAGTTTTAGATTTGGCTCTAGAATCACTCTTGAAAAACTCACCCTAACTCGGTTCTGACTGAGTGTAGATATACTGTTTTCACAAATATTGTTTGCTATCGTCCTAAGAGTTTATTTTTTAATGTTTGGTTGATGGCCGCGCGAAATAAAAAGGCACCAAACGCCCATACAAAATCGGCATGGCCAAGCCACTGGAAACTTTGAAATTCTTGTTTCCTTGTTCCAGTTGAGCCATGGATGCTGCGGTTCGCAGTGAAATTCTACCCGCCGGAGCCGGCTCAGCTCCAGGAGGAACTCACGAGGTACCAACTTGTGTTGGCTGTGAGGAGGGATCTGTTAGAAGGTATGTTGAATACTGTTGAAATTATGGGAGAGCTGGTAGAGTCAGCCCCACACGTATTGACCATGTCTTTCCTGTGGATATGGCCGGTTAAGCTGAGGTCGTGCAGGTGCTGGGCAAGCCTACTCCATCTCAACATTGTCCCAGGCACTACAGTGTCCCGTTAAGTGTAGGCAAAGGTTGCCTCCTGACACTGTATAAATCATCTAGTAAAGATGTAAAGGCCTAAGTTTTTTTTGGTAGAGTGACTGCATTACAAAGGCACAGAATAATACAGAATGCGCATTACGCACTTTAGGTACAAAGCTACAAGTACATTGGCGGGCCCTCCCGGGCGGGCGTTGGTAGTAGGGTTCCCACTTGCCGCTCGGCTTGCACGGTAGCCGCGTCGCGCGTAATATCTAAAAACACGTGACAAGTCGACAACCCTTCGAGTCATTCCGCGCCAGACAGTGACAGAGTTATGTATTAAAAAGAGAGACAATGTTTAGGTGAATATTGCGTTAGGCAATAGGCGCGAGCTGAATTGAACTTTGTTTCGTCACAGCAAGAGTCGCTATTTAAATTGTCGCTAAAATGCTACATAAAATATTAGTACAGGAGCTTAACTGGTTAAAGCTAGTCCTACTAATATTATAAAGGCGAAAGTCCGCGCGTGTGTGTGTGTGTGTGTGTGTGTGTGTGTGTGTGTGAATGTTTGTTACCAAGTATCTCCATAACTACTAAACCGATTTTGATGTTATTTGGAATGTAGATAGTTTAGGTTCTAGAATAACACATAGGCTTTTTATCCCGGTAAAATGTATGGTTCCCGTGGGATAAAAAGAAGTAGTCCATATATAATAAATAGTTCACTATAATTACTTTCCACATCCCCAGGTCGACTCCCCTGTTCCACCGTGACCCATGCGCTGCTAGCCAGTTATCTCCTACAGTCAGAGTTAGGAGATTATGAAGAGAAAGAGGCAGGAGCTGGTCTCTGCAAGCAATTGAAGCTGGTGCCGCCTTCCGCCTGCACGCCAGATCTGGAAGAGAAAGTCACCGAGCTGCATAAGACGCACAAGTAAGTAATTCATCAGAAAAATGTGGCCTTCTCGCCAGCTATCTCCTAAAAGAGGCAGGAGCTGGTCTCTGCAAGCAACTAAAGCTGGTGCCGCGTTCTGCCCGCACGTCAGATCTGAAGGAGAAGGTCACCGAGCTGCATAAGACGCACAAGTAAGTAATTCACCAGAGAAATGTGGATTTGCCAGCTATCTCCTACTGTCTAGATAGAAGGAGGCAGGAGCTGGTCTCTGCAAGCAATTGAAGCTGGGGCCGCCTTCCGCCTGCACGCCAGATCTTGAGGAGAAGGTCACTGAGCTGCATAAGACGCACAAGTAAGTAATTCACCAGAGAAATGTGGAATTCTTTCCAGCTATCTCCTACAGTCTAGATAGAAGGAGACAGGAGCTGGTCTCTGCAAGCAATTGAAGCTGGTGCCGCCTTCTGCCTGCACGCCAGATCTGGAGGAAAAGGTCACCGAGCTGCATAAGACGCACAATGAAATGAAATGAAATGAAATGAAATGAAATGAAATGATTGAAATGAAATGATTTATTTGTAACATAAACACACACAGTACAAGATTACGAGTACTACAGTAGGGCCAACGGATCCCGTACACACAAGTAAGTAATTCACCAGAGAAATGTGGACTTCTCTCCAGCTATCTCCCACAGTCTAGATAGAAGGAGGCAGGAGCTGGTCTCTGCAAGCAATTGAAGCTGGTGCCGCCTTCCTCCTGCACGCCAGATCTGGAGGAGAAGGTCACTGAGCTGCATAATTTCATTTCATTTCATTTCATTTATTCATAAACAATTTCACAATCGTATTTGAATGTTGTCTTAAGAACTAAAATAGAATTAAGATAGATTACATGATGATAGAAGGAAAAAAAAAAATACTAATAATAATTGAAAGAATGTACATAAGCAGTAAAATGTCACACAACAAAAACAAAACAAAAAATAAATTTAACAATAATTTTACTCTAACTAATCAGTCATAGGTACCTGAATCAGGACTTACTACTAAACTCGTCCACTGTATAAAAACACCCCTCCACCAAAAGCTTTTTTAATCTACTCCTGAATATATTAAGACTGTCAATAGCTTTCATGTCAGTAGGAAGAGCATTGAAGAGTTTCACAGCCTGGTACCGACAGCCATGCATTGCCACATTTAACCTAGGACGGATTGGCACCTCAAGGTCCTTTCTTCTAGTTGCTAATCTTATTATTCTTTCTTCTGGTGTTTTATACCTAAGCGGATGTCGAACTATGTCCATGAGAACTACTAGAATATAGAGACCAGGAACGGTTAGGATTTTTAGGTCACGAAAGTGATCTCTGCATGATTCCCATGAGGGAATTCTTACGATAGTTCTAATTGCGCGTTTTTGTAATATAAATGCCCTATTTATGTTGTACATATAACTGTTACCCCAGAATTTAATACTGTATCTTAATTTCGATTCTATTAAAGCGTAATATACCATTTTAAGTTGCTCAAGACTAACCTCTTCTCTTAAACTCCTTATAGCATAACAGGCTGAGCTAACTGAGCTCTCGAGGGCTTCTAATTCTGGTTTCCAGTTTAAGTTTTCGTCTATATTTATTCCTAGAAATTTTACAGTACTAGCGAAATCAACTTTTATACCATTCTTTAATATGTTAATAGATTGATCATTACGTGCAGTTGTTTTGAATAAGATAGCGTTTGTTTTGTTTATATTTAATTTCAAGTTGTTGGCATCGAACCATTTATTGAAAGCTTCTAGAGCCGATTTAATCTTACACATAAGGTCTTGTACACATGCGGCTGGAATTACTGCATTAGTGTCATCTGCGTATATCACTAGACTAATACCTGGAACCACATAAGTAACAAAGTTGATGAGGTCATTAAGAAACAGAACAAAGAATATGGGCCCCAATATTGAGCCTTGTGGAACTCCGCGCCTTATGTCAAACACCTTAGATTTAGTGACAATTTCTTCTCTGTTAACAATATTTTTAATTTCAATAAATTGTTTCCTATTGCTTAAGTATGATCTCATGAGACTAAGAGCAATACCTCTCACACCATAATGTTCTAGCTTAGCAATTAGAATCTCATGATCTACCGTGTCAAATGCAGAGGATAGATCCAGGAATAGACCCGCTACCTTCATTTTCCTGTTAAGATTGCTTGTAACATCATCAATTAACTGATCTACCGCATCAACAGTTCCCACTCCTGTCTGATATCCGAATTGACGTTTGCTCAGTATTTTATTTATATTTAGGTGTGACACAATCCTATCTTTTATAAGTTTTTCAAATATTTTCGAAAAGATAGGCAATAATGAGATTGGTCTATAATTCTTTGGATCAGATTTTTTACCTTTTTTGTAGATGGGCAATACTCTAGCAACTTTAAGATGGTCAGGAAAAATGCCCATGTTTAAGTACATATTAAATACATTTGCCATAGGCTCAGCAAGAATGTCAATATTTTCTTTAAGAATAGTAATAGGTATTTCATCGTATCCGTAAGAGCGTTTGGCTTCCATTCTCCTTACGATAATTTTAATCTCATTTCTATTAGTTTCTCTCATTTCCATGTCAACGCTAACTCTACTTGAATGATTTGTCATGTATTTTAGTGCTAGTGATCTTTTCTGGTTAATCTCTGGGTCGTCAGTACTACCTCGTGTGTTCATAAGTTTTGAGACGAACTTATTTAATTAATTTAAAAAGAAAGTAATTCATGCAACCTTTTTTAAACTTTTAAAATTTAAAATTTCGAATGTTTTGAATCAGAAAAAATATACATTTGAATATTTGTTTCATTCTCCGTAAAAATGGCGCCAACAAAAGATTTGCGTGCGACTGTAATTTCACTGTTTCAAGCAGGAAAAAAACCAATGCAAGTTTTTAGTGAAATCCAAAGTTTGGGATGTAGTCGGAACTTTGTGTATTATACCATAAAGAGGTACAAGGAGACCGGCTCTGTAAAAGACCGTGGAAGATGTGGCCGCCCGCGGTCTGTAAGGACGCCCGCCAACATCAAAGTAATCAGAGAGCGAATTCGTCGCAACCCTTGCCGGACTCAAAAGAAATTAGCTCTGCAGACCAACATTTCGCGAATATCGGTGAACAGGATACTTAAATATGATCTTAAACTAAAGGCCTACAGTCGAAGGAAAGTGCATTATTTAAACGAGCGTCTTCGTAAATTGCGACTGGAACGATGTCGGAACCTATTGAAGAGACACGACCCAAAAAATATCCTGTTTACCGATGAAAAGATCTTCACGGTGGAAGAAAAGTTTAACCGGCAGAACAATAAGGTTTACGCCAGAAGTTCAAAGGACGTCCAGCCATCTGTACGCAATGTCCAGCGTACTCATCATCCAGCAAGTGTGATGGTTTGGTGGGGTGTTTCCTACGAGGGGGTCACTTCGCTTCATTTTTGCCAGCAAGGCGTCAAGGTGAAGGCACAAAATTACCAAACCGACATATTGGAAGCGGTGGTTAAACCATTAAATGATACGCTATTCGCTGGAAAATACTGGGTTTTCCAACAGGACTCTGCTCCCTCCCATAAAGCTAAGACTACCCAACGTTGGCTGGAGGCCAATTTGCCAAGCTTCATTCGGAGCGAAGATTGGCCCTCGTCAAGCCCTGACTTGAATCCTTTGGATTATTCTTTATGGACGGAATTGGAGCTGAGGGCATGCAGAAAGTCTCACCCAAACCTGGATTCTCTCAAGCGAGCCCTTATTAAAGAATCGAAACGGATTCCCATTGAAAAGATTCGTGCCGCCATAGATGAATGGCGCACGCGTTTGAAGGCCTGCATTGAATGCAAAGGCGGCCATTTTGAATGATTTATTTTTAAATACAGATCTAGATGTCAGTAGTTTTAATTTTAATATCCAATAAATGAATACTCAACTTAGCTCCAAAATTATTTTAGTTTTACTGTGTCTCAAGACTTATGAACACACGAGGTATAGTCAAATAATTTTGCAAAAATGTCTACTATTTCTTGGCTATCGTCAATAACTTTCATGTCAAATTTAAGCAAATAATTGTCATATGTCCTAACACTATTCTTATTTCTATGTCTATTTACTATGTTCCAGATTTGTTTCGTACTGTTTTTTGCTTCTTCGACCTCTTTTTTGATAGACATTTTCTTGGAAGCTGTAATGACTTTTTTGTACAATTTAATGTATTTATTACGGTAATCAATCACTGATGGATGACTATTTACCTTGCTAATCGAGTTTAAAAATCGTTTCATTTTACTAGCTGTTCTGATACCTTTTGAGATCCAGCAATTTTTATTTTGTTTGTTAACTTTACGCGTTATATCTTTCTGTATAAAAGACTTTTCAAATAGTTGCTGGAATTTAGTCAGAAATTCATTAGTATTAGATAAATCACATTCTAGTAAGCTTTGTCTAAAAACAGTTCTACCTTTATCTGAAAATAGTCTTTGTCTAGTTCTGTAAGTTTCAGTCTGATTTTTTGAATACATGACTTCCAAATTCAAGCTACATAGCAAACCAGCATGACCATCACCAAGTCCATTATGATCAACAGTCGAGCCAACAATATTTTCTTCGGGAAGGTTTGTTAGAATGTTATCAATGCATGACTCTTGTCCATTTCGTGAAAAAGTAATTGTATTTACAAGATATCTAAAATTATAGCATTTGAGAAGAGTTATAAAATCGCGTACACTATTACTTTCTTTTAAAACATTAATATTAAAATCTCCAAACACAATACACTTTTTGTTGAAGAAGTGCTCTAATAGAGTTTCCAGTCTAGTAATGAAGTCCTTAAAGTTTTTATCCTCTCCTATCCTGTACAAACAACAAATATTTAAATCTAGGTTTATATCTCTTACTCCACATATCTCAAAACTGTTCAACTTGTATAACTTCGTACATATTTTTAATTCTATAGTGCTATTATTGATTTGGGATAAAATTAAAGAACCCCCCCTCTTCTTTTTTACTCTTAGGTTGTAGGAAGCCATACGATAGTTATCTAGGTTGAAAACACCAACGCTATGTTTTTTCAAAAAATGTTCAGCGATACATATATAATTTATTTTGTAATTAATTTTATTTAGGTAAATATATAAACTGTCCTTTTTATTTGATACTCCACATAAATTTTGGAAGAAAAAATTAACACGCGACTTAGTAACTACGTTATTGTTGTTTGTGATGTCATTATTACATAAGATATTATTATTGCTCACGAAAAAATGTTTCGGTCGAATTCAGATTCGCAACATCACACGTTTGTGTGCTTACGCCTTGGGACTCGATTACATTGCAAGCCTGAAACATACTAGTTTGTGTGGACACATCACAAAAATGTTTTTGCTTATTTGCATTATCCTTATGTTTTAGACGGCTTGCTATGTACTCGTTCCTGTAGCATAGCTGTAGAATGTCTTTTAATATGAATCTACATATAAATTGTTTGTCAAGAACATACACATTTCTACGATAACTTTTTCCGTAGCGATAATCAAAATCCAGCATTCTCGAGTTATTGAAATTAGAGCTTACAAAGCGCAGTAAACTATTAACATTTTTTTCGTTTAGATGTATATTCATGAAAACAGTACCCAGAAGAACATTTGTATTTTTGAGCTCACACATGCAGTTATAAAGAGACGACTGTAATTCTAGCGGATTTGAGTCATTGGAACCAGTCAGTAAAATCACAAAGTCCTGCTTGGTGTAGTCCGTACAACTAGTCCTACATGTATCCAGTATTTGTTTGGTCGACGCATATGATTTGATGTATGAAAACACTTGAAAGTCGTTCCCCAGTAGCTTCTGAAGGAGTTCACCGATACGCCTACCATTTTGATCCGCAAGAATCAATACTCGTCTGACAGGTTTGCTATCATCCTTTTGACAGGGGCTTCGTAGGGTTTGGAGTTGCTTGGGTTTCGTGATCTTTTCTATGATTATCTCGTTGATTGAATTAGAGTTACCTAGCTGCTGATTTTGTCCTTCTGCGAATAGGTTTGGCAGTGCGCTAATGTAGTCTTCATCGTCCGCTGTAGGCGATTTTGAAGATGCGGATTTCAGTAAATCATGTTTGTTTACTGCTTGCTGGTGTTCAGATTCACAATTCGTAGTAAAATTCTTATCACTGCTCGAAGTCTCCGTAGTAGTTTTATCTGGCAGTGTAAGCGGGCTATTTCTAAAACTGTCTGTTAAGCGTCGTTTAGCGCTCTTTTTGCTTGTTGAGGATATGTTTCTTCTAAGGGAGGATACAGGACTCCTGCAAATTTGTTTTAAAACTTCTACCTCTTGTGCTAGCTGTGAAATTTGTCGCTTCAGGCTATTATTTTCAATTATTACATTTTCTAGCTCACTCTGCGTGCTGTATAGATTAGTTCTTAAATTATTAATTTCTATTTTCATGTCCTCCATATTACTAGTCAGAGCATGGGTAGATTGGTCAAGACTCCGAGACATTAAATCTACAGAGAGAGATGAGTTTGGACTTTCATTCTCCCGTTCGAGTGACTTTGATTTGTGTTGTAGGTGTGGTTTTCTAGTGGTTACATTGTTTACAAATTCATCCTCCATTCTTATTTCGATTCAGGTTGCACTTTTCTCAGTTTCCGTCAAAATATTCGTCAATAAAAGAAAAAAAAAATGCAAAAAGTTTTTTCCTTACGGCGAATTGAACCTCTGCACCTTTCTTAGTCGAGTACTTATAATCTTAATTCTCACTCATTGCCGTCACGACCAAATGTCCGTAGTTATTAGCGACGAAAATATGGGTCAGATAGTGTTTCTTGTAATAGTGGTAATCGGCCAATGCTCTGATGGTCCAAAGGTCAACATTTGAATTGACTTAGCACAGACTCTGACTTCAACGGATTTTTGTGTATTATTTTTGTACACAAATAATGATTGTTCTTTTGCACTAAATATTCCTTTAGTACTCACAGGTTTTGTTAAGTCCTTTTCAAATTACGAGTCCATAAAGTCTTGGGATAATATTTTCGGCACTGTGTGATACTGTTTGGTGGTAAATTCACTTCACTGTTATTATGTCACTTTATACCAATTTCCAATAAGAGTTATGTTCTAATAACACTCACACACGTAAATTGTCACTGGAGAAGCGATTCTGTCGTAAAGTAGGACTTTAAATTCTCGTTTTACTATTAATTCTAAATATTTATAACGGAGCCGTTTGTTTACATCACGCACCCGCGGCGGGGGGGGAAACAGAAAAAAAATAAGACGCACAAGTAAGTAACTCACCAGAGAAATGTGGACTTCTTTCCAGCTATCTCCCACAGTCTAGATAGAAGGAGGCAGGAGCTGGTCTCTGCAAGCAATTGAAGCTGGTGCCGCCTTCCTCCTGCAGATCTGGAGGAGAAGGTCACTGAGCTGCATAAGACGCACAAGTAAGTAACTCACCAGAGAAATGTGGACTTCTTTCCAGCTATCTCCCACAGTCTAGATAGAAGGAGGCAGGAGCTGGTCTCTGCAAGCAATTGAAGCTGGTGCCGCCTTCCGCCTGCACGCCAGATCTAGAAGAGAAGGTCACTGAGCTGCATAAGACGCACAAGTAAGTGATTCACCAGAGAAATGTGGACTTCTCAATAAAAATTAAAAATGTGGACTTCTCGCCAGCTATCTCCTAAAGAGATCAACTCAAAAGCGCACACTCAGAGCTGTATAAGACGCACATGTAAGTTCCACTTTGCTGAGCTACGAGACTAGGAGGAGGCAGGCACTGGATTCTGCAAATTGATATGAGCTCCATTGACTCGATACGATATGAATTAATGTCATTAAGTTAAGGAAGCGCTCGTGGTGTAGCTTGCTGAGACGTTCTTAATTGATCGTTGAAGTTAAGCAACGTTGTGCGCGGTCACAATTTGGATGGGTGACTGCAAGTGGCATTACGAGCTGAGCGCTTCCGTAATTTAAATTGTCAAAAATTAAATGGAATATTAAATTGTTAAATTGTCGGGGCCGGCTTTTAAGTCGTTAAGCCATAACGGAGGCCTTTAGGCGGCCTAAAAACTAAAAAACCGTCATCAGAGTTTGGCACTTGCTCCTACGAACTTACTTATTACTCAAATTCGGTCGCGCGGGGAGGAAGCCCCGATTGGTGGAGAGGGACAGTGGCTGTAATGATGTAATGATGATGGTGGGTTTCTGGTGGTCCGGTTGAGTGATACAGGTGCATTGTTGTGGATATGTCTTTATTGTACGATGGTGCAATGGGTTTTGTCTAATACATGGTATAAATAAACTAAGTATATTGTTAGCTATGACTAGTGCTGAGTTTGCACTCACACTACATGGCCATTCTATATGTGATATTATTATCTATTCTATGGTATTGTCACAACATGTTTTACCGGTCTTATTGAGTTATTTGTTTGTCCGCAGAGGGCAGTCTCCCGCGGAAGCGGAGCTGAACTACCTGGAGAACGCCAAGAAGCTGGCCATGTACGGCGTGGACCTGCACCCCGCGCGGGACTCTGAGAACGTGGACATCACGCTCGGAGTCTGCTCCTCCGGTCTACTGGTGCATCGGGAGAAGTAACTATCATTATACTATCTATATCCAAGAAGCTGGCCATGTACGGCGTGGACCTGCATCCCGCGCGGGACTCAGAGAACGTGGACATCACGCTCGGAGTCTGCTCCTCCGGTCTACTGGTGCATCGGGAGAAGTAACTATCATTATACTATCTATATCCAAGAAGCTGGCCATGTACGGCGTGGACCTGCACCCCGCGCGGGACTCAGAGAACGTGGACATCACGCTCGGAGTCTGCTCCTCCGGTCTACTGGTGCATCGGGAGAAGTAACTATCATTATACTATCTATATCCAAGAAGCTGGCCATGTACGGCGTGGACCTGCATCCCGCGCGGGACTCTGAGAACGTGGACATCACGCTCGGGGTCTGCTCCTCCGGTCTACTGGTGCATCGGGAGAAGTAACTACTCATACATTTGTAGCTACACTGTGCTTTACTAGGGTCAATTTATACTAGCGCAGAGTCGAAGCGCATCGAAGCGTCTATCCAAAACTGAACATAACAAATTCAACCTTAACTCCACAGCTTAACGCTCACATTACTTCTGAGATTTGAAAAAGACGCGCGCATTCTTCGGAATTCGCGCGTCTGCGCGTGACCAACGCTGATTGGTGCGCGCGCATTCTCGCGAAGTAATGTGAGCGTTACGCGTTGGAATTAAGGTTGAATTTGTTATGTTCAGTTTTTGATAAGATGCTTCGATGCGCTTCGACTCTGCGCTAGTATAAATTGACCCCTAAAGTACTCGCCATGTACCCACGTTCGGCGTGGATCTGTCGACATTACGCTCGGAATCTGCTACTCCGGCTTCGTTCGCTCCGTGCACAAATAGTAGTTTTTTCTTATCTCATGTTTCGTATCAGTGAAGGTTCGAATCCAATATTTCTCATATTACTTTTTTCTAGCACGGCTGTGAGAAAATTAGTGAGGAAAAGAGTTAAATAATATCAGTATTAGAAGTAGGTCAAATCTTCTGATTATGATTTTGCTTGTAAAGGTACAAGTTCGTAGCCGACTGCAGACAGCAGCAGATGACGTGTCGTGTCGGTGACACTACTGTTTTCTATGTATTTCTATGAAATACCTTTCGTGGCTAGCGACACGTCCCCGTTTCGAATGGTAGACGAAACTGTCGCTGGGCGACATTTCGTCTGCTGCTGCTTTCTGCAATCGGCTACGAACTTATACCTTAAGGCTAAACGCAGGCCTGAGTCACGACAGTCTTAAGACAGACTTGTCTTTCTCTCTCTCTTGTGCAGTTCCTGTAAGTATTAGACAATTTTGCCTATGAGACGTTTTGTTTGAAGTGTGCGCGTTACATACTTTTCGTACAGCAATAGTAAGGGAGTGTCCACATTGCGTTTTTTGCAGCGCGTTTGTATCGATACAAACGCGATTCGAACGCGATGCGAACGCGCAGCCCCCCGCGCAGCCCCTCCCGGTTCGCTTTTGTATGGAAAAATACGCGTTGCGAACGCGCGTTTGTATCGATACAAACGCGCAGCTCAAAAACGCGCTGCAGAAAACGCAATGTGGACACTCCCTAAGTCTCAAGACTGTCGTGACTCAGGTCTGCATCTAAATCAAACGAGCTGACACTTCTTAAACCTGATTCTATTCATCAATTTATCCCCAGACTCCGCATCAATCGCTTCGCGTGGCCGAAGATTCTGAAGATTAGCTACAAACGACACAACTTCTACGTGAAGCTGCGTCCCGGCGAGTTCGAACAGTTCGAGTCCACTGTCGGCTTCAAGCTCGCCAACCATCGCGCCGCTAAGAAACTGTGGAAGACTTGCGTCGAGCATCATACATTCTTTAGGTAAAACTAAGGCCTTTACATTTTTTAATTTTTAGAGTGTTATACCACACTTACCCCGCGTTTTCACTAACGACAAAATATGTTGCAAACATTTATCTATCTTTATTAACTCTCAAAGAGTGAGTGCGATAGGTAGCTATTTACAACATGTTTTGTCGTTGGTGAAAACGCGGGGTTAGTATTATTACATTTGAAAATGAAAAATCGGATTCGAACCCGCAATGATATCTACAAGCGATCCTCCTTAAGCCGAAGTGCCTTTACCAACTCGGCCACGGAATCCCGAATCCCGTCGGAATTGAAATTTTGATAAGATTGTAGCGACATCTACCTGTCGCTAGATGAACTACATAACCATGCTACGCACTACAGATGGCGCCACACAACATCAGAAAGCCTAGATCGCGCTAACGAAGTTTTCACCGCGATTGATACAAATACGATCAACCGACACCTGTCGGTCGAAAGACCACGGGCAAGTGGGCCAGATGGTTTTTCAAATAGAAATTTTCAAATGAAAAGATTTTTCATTTTCAAATAGAATTTTATAAGTAGAGGGCCTTACTTATGAAAGATGTTTAAAGTGAAACACTGTTTAAACAACGTCCTGTCTTTATTTGTGGATAGTGACAAACAGAGACAGGACGTTGTTCAACCAGTGTTCAACTTTAAACATCTTTCATAAGTAAGGGGGAGAGGGGTTAATTTTTAATACAATTGTTATTTTATATAGACTGACGACCCCCGAGCAGCCGACCCGCAGTACCCTCTTCCCCCGGCTCGGCTCGCGTTTCCGCTACAGTGGTCGCACACAGTTCGAGTCGCGCGCGGCCGCGCCGCAGCGCCCCGCGCCGCACTTCGCACGCACGCTCTCCGCACGGAAACTATCCAGCAGGAGCATGGACGGTGAGTTACCTATACTCGTCTTTCAACCTTTATGGATGCAGCATTTTGGCCGAAGGGTGTTTTATACAGGCGGTTCCGTGGACGCCTGCGGGACACCCCGTTAGTGCGTACAGATAATACGTGATAATTTAGTGTAGTGTTATTTATAAAATATGTAGGTATGTTAGTTGTAAGGTATTTATTGCTATGGGCCGTAGACTAAGTAAAATAACATCTTGTAACTTATTCTAATGTTGCCTGAAATAAAGTTTATTATTATTATTATACTCAAGGGCAGGGGTGCCCAAACTTATAGTGTCAGCGATCGACCAGAAAATATTTTGAAAGCAAGGGATCAACTAAATTACTAAGTAGGTAGGTTAGGTACTGAAAAACATTTTTTTATACATGGCTTTACTGCACTTTTAAACTGTATATAGGTAGGTACATCAAAATGAAGGGATCATACCTACCTATATGTTAGGAATGAGTAGGTACTAATAACTGGTATATTGCTGGCGATCGACTCGTAAAGCTTCGCGATCGACCGGTCGATCGCGATCGACTGTTTGGGCATCTCTGCTCAAGGGTGTTATATAGACTGACGACCCCCGAACAGCCGATAGTACTCTCTTCCCCCGGCTCGGCTCTCGGTTCCGCTACAGTGGTCGCACACAGTTCGAGTCCCGCGCCGCCGCGCCGCAGCGCCCCGCGCCGCACTTCGCACGCACGCTCTCCGCACGGAAACTATCCAGCAGAAGCATGGACGGTCAGTAACTAACTAGAAATACTACCTTTAGGCGCTGCCTCCACGAGCGTGAGTATCGCGGCGATATTATCGTCGTGCCACGTATTTCTATACACTCTCTATGAACGTGTCTCCACACGGCGATGGAAGCTATAGAAATACATGATACGATGATAATATCGCCGCGATTCTCACGCTCGTGGAGGCAGCGCCTTAGGATATACTTCTCGCCTCCCAACGATTTGTAGATCAGAACTCGATCGACAAATGAAAATATCGTCAGGAAATGTTTTATTTTAGGCAGAGAGGGAGGGGGGTGAGGGGGGGGGGAGGGTTTTGGCCTCCTCTGGCATCATGAGGCAAACAAAAAGAGGCAACATTTTCTTACCGAACCTAGCGTATAGTATACGCCTTCGTTTGACCTCCATGATATGTCCTCTGACACGACAGAAACGTGAATATAAATATTAATGTTGCTGAGTGAGTAATGCGTCGTCAGAAACGGTAGTTGAACGCATTCGCATCTTTTATATTTAGCGGTAGTTACATCTGTCTTGTATGAAGCTGCTACACATATTAACTTTTGCAGTTTCATCATACTTCTGCAAACTATGTTCCTACTTTAAAAAAAATAAAAAGAAGTATTATTATGTGCTTTGAACAACGGCACAGTATCTATTTTTTAGAGGTACATACCTAAATTAACAAAACAGAACCTTTTTAGTATATTTTAATGTTTTTAACCTATATTGGCTGGTCAGGTGTGCCATATGCGCGGACGAAGGAGGAGCGAGTGCGAAATAGCTCTGTCTTTCTCATTTTAAGGAGACCGAACGCGACAGAAGATAAATGGCCCGTTGAATGTCTGTTTGCACGCGAGCGTCTGAACCCACCATTAGAATCCTCTATTTCATTTGCCTTTACAATTTGTAGGACAAGGAGTTGCGATTGTGATTTGCCTATTAACTTTGGGCGACCTCTGTGGCGCAGTGGGTGAAGGCCGGCCTGTGACGCAGGAGGTTGCGGGTTCGATCCCCGCCGCGGGACAAATGTTTGTATGATCTGCAAATATTTGTCTCGGGTCTGGGTGTTTTCTATGTATATTATGTATGTATTTACAAAAAAAAAGTAAGTATTTAAGTAGTATATCAGTCATGTGGTTCCATAACACAAGCTCTGCTTAGCTTGGGGCTACATGATGCTGTGTGAAATGTCCAGCATTATTTATTTATAACTTTGCTTGTAGGTTCGTAGTAGTAAGAATTTGCATAAACTCGAGGAAAACCTCAGATAAAGTCGGAATTTGCAGCTTAATAGACTGCTCAATTAGCACAATATCTAACAGATGAGTCATCGCAGATCGCTAAGGAAACTGTGCGCCAATTTATATATGAATGTTTACTTAGCGCGTCTGCTTAGTTTAATGCAGTGTTCCGCAAACTTTTTGTGTTCAAGGTACATCTAAGAAATTGAAAAATCTTTGAGCTACACCATAAATGAAAGATCATTTTTTTAATGCGAAACATGAGCTTTATTTGAGCATAATGCGGTCCAAATTTGGAGTAACTTAACCCATTTACGCCTGCTGTCCCCATTTGGGTCCACTTATTGAAGTACCTACATTTTCTAGCATATTTCAGCTATCTTTTGTTTAGAGGTGAATTTGTGGTACCAAAGAGTGTGGCTTTATGATGCAACGTATGGTTTTGCAATTTATTGGACTAATTGAATAAAACAAATGACTTTATTTACTTCATTGATCAAAAAAGTTTTCGACCAAAGGGAAGTCATAATTTTTTTATTTGCACAGTTATTTATTGTATGTATTTTGTATTTTTCACTCGGCAGTAGTGTTAACTAGTAAATAATGCTGTTATGTCAGTTATTTTCTAAGATTGAACCATAATTCGAGGTATTTTAGTATGGTGTCCTCGAATGGGTCCAATGGGCTGATTGATATATTTTTTATTTATTATTTGTAGGTATAGTTTCAGAGTAAATAATGACTAAACGATTATTCAATGCTTCCAATTATAATCGAAAACTGGATGAAGCTTTTAAAAGCATTTTGAATGAAGAAGATGATCCTGCTGAGTTATGATATAGTGGCCATCCCTCCAGACCGAAGTGTTCTCATTGATAATGATAAGGCGATGAAGATGTTGTTCAACACAATATTCTTCAGCATGATATCCTAGGTAAAATTGAAGTGTTTGAGTCCAGGAATAACGATGAATGCAGCAGCGATGATGAACCGTTACAATGATACAGGAGGGTAGAAATCCAGGGACCGCGTTGGCGTAACTGTGACTACGACTTTGTTCACCCTCTGTCCAAGGTAAAAAAATGGAGCTCTGCAGAATGAAGAAAAGTTGACGTGGACAAACATCCCTTTCGTCTTCCAAAACTATAACAAAGGCATGGCATACAGAACCGCTATTCGCAGTAATATTCTCGTACCTACGCTGAAATGGTAGGGGGTTTGTTTAGGTACCTATGTGCTGGATCTGACTGTAGCTAATGCTTGGCATCTACATGTCCTGACCACCGCTGGAGCCAAAATAGACCAGCTCTAATTTTGGAGAAGCGCAGCCCGACCATACTTGAGGAGTTACTTTGAAAGACTCGACAGAAAGCGTCGTAAACCATCTTCAACAGTGGCCGGTATGACTCAAGATGGTGATGGACACTTCCTCCAGAAACTGCCGTGTCAACTAAGATGCACTGTTTGCCACAATAAAGCTTGTTGGCATTGAAAAATTTGTACCAAAACATTGTGCATCGAAAAAGTATGGTCTGAAAAGTTTCATACATGAGCCCATTGGCCCCATTTGAGGACGTGTATTTTTTATATATAAGGAATTATTTTTCTTAAAATTTTTTTTTCAAAATATCTTACTAAGCCACCAATAAATACATAAATAAAGTTTGTTTCTAAATTTTTCTACTAGTTTGTATTTGGGTCCAAATGGGTTAAGCAATTTTCTGCACTCTCGAGGTGCATTTCTGTTCATAACTCTGAAGATCCTCGACAGATCCACACCAAATTTTTGTAGCACCAACTGGAAAGTTTACCCTTTCAAACAAAAAAACAATTTTCCAAATCGGTCCAGGCGTCTTCGAGTAATCGGGGAACATACATAAAAAAAAAAGATTACGACGACTTGAGAACCTCCACCTTTTTTTTGAAGTCGGTTAAAAAAGAGCTAAGAAATACAAACAAAACACAAATCTATATCTATACTAATATAATAAACCGGAAGAGTTCGTTTGTTTGTTTGTTTGAACTCTCTAATCTCAGGAGCTACCAGTCGGATTTAAAAAATTCTTTCTGCATTTAATAGCTAAGTTATCGAGGAAGGTTATAGGCTACTTTTAATCATCATCATCATATACCATCACTATGGGGGCTACGCCGCGAAGGCGCTGCTAGTCAGGTACAATTAGGTACCTGCCTACCCCTTAGCATTTGCTGCACAGCATAATTTCAAGCTGATTGTATGTTTTTGTAAATTTACAAATAGGCCTCTGTTCGTTTATTCTATTAACTACTATTACTTCATTAAATAATTTTAATTCATAATAATCATTACCGAAACAGCGACTTTGTCTCACCCCAGAGAAAGTTTCCAAGTAAAAAGTAAACACTGCCAAAATAAAAGATCAGAGCTATTCATAAAACCTCTCATCACTGATGATGATATCAACAGATAGAAGTCGGAGAGACCTTGACGAAATGTATTTGTTTGGTTGACTCATTCTAATTGTCACCTTGCCAGACTGCACTGGATGATGTTATGCGTTAGTCACAAGTCAAATAAAATGTTCATTCAGGTTTTCTGAGAAGCAGCATCGCTTTTATTCAGTAAACAGATTCGTTTTTGTCTTGGTGATACTTTGACTGCTAGCCGTCCTCACTGCACACTTTAGCAGGTTGTTTTTACGTTTAAAAATAGCAAGCATAATAAATATAAAAAAACTTGTAATCTAATTTTAACTATTCTACTACTTATACTTATGTCTTTTGAATAGGCCATTACAAGTAAGTGCTCTTTTTGTCTGTATGTGTGTTGTCAATTGCTGTTGAATTGTTATATTAGTTGTATGTGAAAATTTTAACCGCGGATAATCACACTAATACCTATTATAAATGCGAAATTTTGAACGTTTAGATGTTTAGGT
Organism: Camptogramma bilineatum; assembly: GCA_958496255.1. NCBI lineage: Eukaryota > Metazoa > Arthropoda > Insecta > Lepidoptera > Geometridae > Camptogramma > Camptogramma bilineatum. Next base: position 607,125 of record OY292474.1, read on the forward strand.
GGATGGATCGGTGGATGTATGTATGTTTGTTCCTCTATAACTCGACAACCACTGAACTGATTTGGTAGAAATTTAAAATATAGATAGATAAATGACCGGAAGTGGGACATAGGCTACTTTTTATCCGGGTACCACACGAGCGAAGCCGCGGGCGGAAGCTAGTGTAGCAATAAACGTAAAAACAATCCATAAAATTCAAATAAATTACGCTTCTATAATAAAACTCACGCAAACTAAACAATAATTATTTTAACTTGCAACCTTTCGTATGCGCCCATTCTATACATTGCACTCACCACAGCTGATTAGAAAGTTTCTACTGAAAACAACCGCAGATAACCCAACAGTTAGTATGAAAACCACATTTCTAGCCTAAACACAGACAGCATTAAAGTTTGTATGACCAGTTTTTACTACCGTGCCACAGCATGTGTGATAGTTATTACGGTGTAGTGAAGTAGGCGATATTAATACACTATTTACTCATAGACGCTTACATACAAGGTACGTGGTTTGCAAATTTTCTCAGTTGATAGGAGGGAACTGACCGGCACAGACTGATATCTTAGGATAACTAGCCGTCCCTTTCATATTTGTATTTTTTTATGCAATTTCTTGAGACAGACATATTTTTTTGTTTTGAGATTGTGGGATAAGTGTATGTTTTAAAAAAAAACTAAGTGAAAATGGTGTTTAGTGATTGTTGGAATCCAAACTGTACATCGCGTATGTAAACAATTTCTATTTTTATGTTTTTGTTATTTTTATTGTAAACAGTTCGAACTTATGAGTGACTAGCAGCGTTGTGGTTATGATGGTTATGAAAAGTAGCCTATAACCTTCCTCAATAGTTTAGCTATCAAATGAAGAATTTTTCAAATCCGATTAGTAGTTCCCGAGATAAGCGCGGTCAAACAAACAAACTCTTAAGCTTCATTATATTAGAACTAGCAGCGCCCTCGCGGCGTTGCCCCCATAGTGATGGTATATGGTGATGATGATGATCGTGTTACGGAGGCCACGTTAAATTGTCGGTCCCGGCTTTTAAGTCATTAAGTCGGAGGCCTTTAGGCGGCCTAAAGATTCACCTTGGAACTTAAATATTGACTAAATTTTCATTGAATAATTCCAGATGGGTATTACAGATGGAACTTAAATATTGACTAAATTTTCATTGAATAATTCCAGATGGGTATTACAAGGTTATGTAATACCTTTACCTCATTTTAGTGCTACAGTTGATTTATTGCGATTTGTAAACTATGTAAACATGATAATATGTAATGATTGAAAGCTTTCAAATATTTCCTGCAATGCATTCGCGTTATCGGTATTGCATTACGAGCCACAAATAAACCACTGTTTTGAAACACTGGCGATATTGAGTTGTAAATACAGTTATTAAGATATTTGGTATTTGTAGGTGTGTTTAACAGATTTAGAAATAAGGCTGATTTTAGTCTCACGCTCACCGTCAGCGCTGATAGGCGAGTGATCTTTATTACAATGAAATAATGATAGTGATTGTTCAGCACTGACGAGAGAAATCAGCGTAGCCTTTTCCGCTAAACAATCAGTATCCTTATTTTATTGTAATTAAGATCACTCGCCTATCAGCGCTGACGGTGAGCGTGAGACTAAAATCAGCCTAAATTTCGACGTTCTTCATTCGTATGAGCAAGTGGCCAACTCTGGTGACGGAGTTTTTAGGCCGCCTAAAGGCCTCCGTCATTTCGACGTTAATGGGAAGATAGAACTGCCGGTCTCAAAAGGCCACATAAGCTGAATATATGGATACTAACTGCGCCCTCGCGGCTTTGCCCCCGTAGTGATGGTTTATGATGATGATGGTGAAAGTAACCTATAACCTTCCTTATCAAATGCAGAAATAATTTTTAAAATCGGACTGGTAGTTCCAGAGTTTATACAAAAAAACAAACATTCAAACAAACTCTTCCGCTTTATGAGAAAACCATTATATTAGTATACTTAGATATAGATTCACCCGACGCCAAATACAATCTGCAGGGCAATTCTACTAAATGACAACGTCAAACATTCCGCTGCGTTTTGTTTCGTTTTCTTAAATGTCAGCCATTTGGTAAATAGTAGAATGAATGAATGAAAATTCTTTATTGCACACCTTAGAATAAGCAAAATACAATAATGACAGAATAAAGTAACAATGTACAATGGGCGGCCTTATCGCTAAAATGACTTTTTAAAAAATTTGTTCTGCCAAAGTCCAAACCATAGCTAAAATGTCACTACAACAGAGTCGTTGGTCATTAGTAGAATAGGAAACAGACGAAAATCTAAGGTTTAGTTTACGTTTTGCTTGTGGTTGATAAAAAGTTTAGTAGTAGAACCGCACCCTGAAGAGTTTACTTTCCATTTCAGCTTTGGCAGCCGGTGAGAAGGATGAATCTGTCCCCGAAGCATCGAAGCGTCATACCATGCCGCCGCAGCCCGCAGCGCGCCCTACCATCAAGGACAAGGTACATACGTTTACAAATTTCTCAACATCTTAATTAAAAAAAAAAAAATTATTTGTTATAGTGTTAATCCACACTTGGGTATTTACATTTTAAACTGAAAAATCTTATAAAAATTTTCAATTCCGACGGGATTCGAACCCGCAATGATACAAGCGATCCTCCTTTAGCCGGAGCGCCTTTACCAATTCGGCCACGGAACCTCTGACAATTCTGGAATTGAAAATTTTGATAAGATTTTTCAGTTTAAAATTTAAAAAAAAAGTTGAAGAGGTTAATAAATTCATAGAAATATGCATGTACCCATAACACTACTTTTGTAATCGATAACATACTACTTCAATCAAAAACATATTAACCAGTAAAATTCAACATAACCACATGTTAGTCGGCATGTGAGCTTTACATAACAATTACTTCACTTACTCTGTACTTTACTAACCATTGTAACTTTTCATTTCAATGTTTTTTTCGTTTTTTATTGCCTTCCAAAATTACCACCATTCAGATTAGCAAATTGTGTACACAAGTGACTAAAATACATACAATCTGTCATCTAAATGTAATTTTGGGACGCAAGATTTTGCCCACAAAGATAATAGACGGCCGCACTTTGGATGCAATTGTTTTTTAAAGTACGTTATTGGACGTACGAATTGAACGTGCATACTGGTTGCGTTTTTCTCCGTTCAAATGCCAGTAGTGACTAATAAATAAGTAAGCAAGTTGGGATTGATTTCGTACGTCGGAACTACGCGCGTACACGCACGACTATTTCGCAATTTCGCATAGTGTGCGAGGCCCCGTAGCACATAATAAATAATATGTACAGAAGGCTCACTTCGCGATAGATTATATAAATACCGACTCTTGCTGTGACACAACAAAGTGCAATTCTCAGCTCACATTTATAAGCGCTTAGTGCCTAGCATGCGCGCCGAGCGGCCTAATGCCATACCATCACTACGGGGGCAACGCCGCGAGGGCGCTGCTAGTATAATTTGGGTGTCTTCCAATCGAGAGTTAATAGGTTCCTTCTAGGTAAGCGTGCTCCATCTTAGACCACACTGTTGCTTTACATCAGGCAGGGTGTGGTCAAACACGAACCTATTAACGGCGTATCAAGAAAACAACTTAACACTTTTAAGACTTGTATTTGTTCGCACCAATAATCAAAAGCAGACGGCCTTAAAAACTACTTTACACGGCTTTATATAAAATCCTAAATGGCGCCACCAGTTACAAAGACATTACTCGGTGAAGTTCGGTACTTGCCAAGATGGCGACCATTTCCTGTACAATTGAGTTTGAGATGTCAAGTTGACAGTGACATTTCCACCTGGATTTCACAAATCACAATCGATAATAACAGTGTTGCAATTTTAAAATGGTTAGTTGTTAATAAATCGCATCCAAAGTGCGTCCGGTGTAAGTGTGGTCGCATTGCACGCCGCTGGACAGTTCCGGCGAGTGTCGGCCGGCACCAGCGCTTCCTCCGCCAGCTCGCTCGAGGGCGACTACTGCGCCGACAAGCTCGAGAAGGTGCCATTATAACACCCTGATCTATTCCCTTAGGCTGAGCGCGGACCTGAATCACGACAGTATTAAGACAGACTTGTCTTTTTCTCTTGTGCAGTTCCTGTACGTATTAGAAAATTTTGTCTGTGATTCGTTTTTTAGGGTTCCGTACCTTAAAAGGTAAAAAAAGGAACCCTTATAAGATCACTTTCTTGTCCGTCTGTCCGTCTGTCTGTCTGTCCGTCTGTCCGTGTGTCACCATCGATTATCTCAGGAACGGGTGGAGCTAGCAAGTTGAAATTTATACCATATACTGAGGTCTATAGTCCCTACTGTGAGTATAAAAATCAAGGTCCTGAGTCAACACTATAAAAAGATATAGGCAAATTTAGGTTTTCGTGAAAACTTGTAAGTACCAAAACATACCTTAATTATCAACTTTTTTATTTTTCGGAATTTTTCCTTTACTTGTGCTGTAAGGCCTTGCTTGTAACCAAAATTGACAATTCTAGGTCAACCGGAAGTACCCTAGAGGTTTTGGGTCGAAAACCTAAATGGTAGTTCCCGTTGACCTAGAATCACGAAATTTGGCAAAAAGCAAGGTCTTATAACACATGTAAAGGAAAAATTCCAAAAAATTAAAAAAGTTGAAAATTAAAGGGTTTTCCCATACATACATAGTTGACGCCAATTAAAATTGTCCTCCGAGTTGTATGGGCGCTCATACAATTAAGCGGACTAGCTTAATTGGCACCATGGCTAGGTACGGAACCCTCGGCGTACGAGTTCGACTCGCACTTGACCGGTTTTTTTTTAAGTGTGCGCGTCTTCATACTTTTTGTACAGCAATAGTCTGGCTTAGTGATCGTGACTCAGGTCTGCGGTAAGCTTTAGTCCCTCTACTTCTATTCCTTCAGCCTCCAAGTTCGTTGTCTTTCACCATTGTCTTAATACCCTCTTCGTCAGTTCGCTGCTGAGCGCGAAGCGAATGAGTCATATTGTAATACCTTATCTCTTTCTCTTGAATCCTCTTTTTTAACTGTTCTTCCTGTACTTATTACCACGTATTGACCATGTCTTTCCTGTGGATATGGCCGGTTAATCTGAGAGGATGGTGTAGGTGCTGGGCAAGCCTAATCAATCTCAAACAATGTCCCAGGCACTACAGTGTTCCGTTAAGTGTCCTGATACTGTATAACTGATCTAGTAAAGATGTAAAGGCCTAAGTTTTTTCCTGTACTTCTGATCTGATATTTGTTGTGTTGTGTATTCTTCTTTTCTCAATTCCTTTATCCTACTTTAAATCCTTAACTTCCCTCTTTTCCTCAGAATGTATCCCCGAAATTTCCCTAAATCTTCTTTCTACTTTAGTTCTAGTCATAAACTGTTACTCATCCATTTCATTTGAATTATCCATAACATTCATTAGTTCTATCAGTTAATGCACTTTAGAATATTCAGTAAGTAATATAGTTATCAGTTATAGTTAAACTTTGAACTTAGTAAATCCATTATATTCAAAAACGCCCAAAAACTAACAGAAAAAGAGTAAAATTTAACAAACTTGTCATTGTAATTCCAGAAACCACCGCCAGGTGCTGTCAAGGTCATGCCCGCAGCTCCAGAAAAGAAGAAGGAAGTACTAGTTGAGCAGAAGAAGCCAGCTGAGAACGGTATGTATTTATATCATGCTTTTTCTCTCTCCTAAGCATTATTATTTCCATCTGAAAGTGGGGTTTGCATTCCTCGTCATCTTCAACTTCGCTCTATCTAACGCTGCGTGGTCTGAATATCATGCTTTAACATCTAAATATAGTTTGACACAATCTCCGAAAATAACACGACAAAAACATGAAAGGATATGACTTTATACGCGATTCTTTTCATTTATATCACTAGTTCCATTGGGCAGTATCATAAGTGGTACTGGTGACACTATTTCATATTGACAGTACCATCATTGTACTAGTGATACTACATTAAATATTTATACCACTCTTTCCGGACCCTTTCAAATCTTACCACTCAATTCCGCCTACCCGATGATTAGACAATTATCGTGACAGTGACAATAAATAGAAGTACTTTAGTCATGTTGTAATGCGTATTTCGTTTTTCCAGGCACGGACACATCTAGTGACCCCGGCATCACAAACAATACAGAAGGGACTCCAAAGAAGTCCAAGGTAAGTCCAAAAAAATAACTACAAATTGATCGCCAGTTCACCATCGAGAATGGTAGCAATACGTCATCAATGTAATGCTCCAGAGTAGATGATAGTGTATCATACAAACTGTACATAATTCAATGTTAGAATATGCATAGGGCATGCATTTTGAACTTAGTTCGCATTTTGATATCAGTTATTGCAATGTTTCACTCGAAAACAGCAGCACATGCATTTATGATTTTATTTAATTTGTTTTTTTTCTCCTCCCCCTCACCTCACTCCTACCCACAGACCGGAGGTTTCGGATTATTCGGCGGTAAAAAAGACAAGTCACCTAAAGATAAAGAAGAAAAGTCGCCCAAATCTAAAGAAAAATCGCCAAGACCGGATAAATCACCGAAATCGAAAGATAAAAAGGTCAAGGAACCGAGAACTAAAGTCGCAGTGCTCGATACATCAAACGACAGTTCAAATCTTGATAGCTCTCGCGAAAAGAGTCCCGCTAAAACTCCTACAAAGGAAGATAAGCCTAGCTTTACAAAGCCTTACGAATACACAGATACTGAGAAAAGTCCAACTCGCAACAAACCGTTCATTCAAGGCGCCTTCAGCTACGAAAAGGAACCTCTCTCTGATGAGAAGCAAAGAGCCGCCGGTGAAGCCCAAAGTCCGACAACAAGAAAAGCAGGTCTTGCATTCAACTACGCTCCGGGAGAAGACAAGAGAGTCGCCGAAAGTGCAGAGAAGCGCAAAACACCTGAAGATCCAAGCAAGCTTAAAACACCTGGTATTGACTACGTTGAGTCAGCTGTACTGAAGGAGCAAGCTAAGAATCTCATTGACCCGACATTAGCTCTTCTTGACGCAGAGAGAGCGCATCACGAAGCAGGAGTTGCCGCAGCCGTGGCTGTCCCATTAGCTGCAGCGAAACCAGAGAACGAAATCCAAGTGGTCATCATCACCGGCCGATACAACCCCAAGTCTAAGAAACTTGACGACGCAAATGGAACTGTACTCGTCACCAAGGGAACAATCAACAGAGCCAACGGCAAGATACAGACTGACAAGGAACAGATCAACACCAAGTCTGGACAAGTGTCGTACACAGACCCTGCAACAGGAAAACAAGAGACTAAGAACGGTCACGTTGATTCCAAATCTGGTCATATTCTATTTACAACAGGGATCATTGACCCGAAAACTGGCAAAATTGATCCAACGCTGGCCCAACAGTATTGCTTCGTCGAGAGAGCCAAGGACAAAGTTGGTGCTAAACCTGGAAGGGAAGTCGACCTGGTGGTTCTCACAGGGAAATATGATGGGAAACACAAGAGACTGGATGTTTCTCATGGACATGTCGATGTTTCAAGAGCCGTTGTCAGTCCTGACGGCACCGTCTCTTCGAACTATGGCGTTATCGATCCCAGAACTGGTAAAATCGATTACATCGATCCTAAAACTGGCAAACAGGAGCCGAAACAGGCCTACGTTGACCAGAAAACTGGCAATATTCTCGTCACAACTGGCGTTGCTGATCCGAAATCTGGCAAGGTTGATTCTTCTCTCGGCCAGCAGTTCAGCATAGTCGAGAAGGACGCCACTAAAGCCAATAGAGAAGTGAGGTTAGTTATCGTGACAAGCAAATACGACTTGAAGAACAGAAAGCTAGATCCAACCTTTGCTCACGTGGACTCGGTTAAAGGTGTTCTGAGCGGCACTGACGGCAAAATCTACACCGAAAGTGGTATCATTGATCCTAGGACTGGGGAGATTCTTATCACCGATGCTGCCTCAGGAAAACAGGAAGTCAAGCAAGCAACCGTTGATCCTAAGACTGGAAATATCCTTCTTCTATCTGGAGTAATCGACCCGAGAACTAACCAACTAGACACAAATCTAGGACAACAATACAGCATTGTTGATAAACCTACGGATACATTCGGCGCTCTGCCCGGAAAAGAAGTTCAAGTAGTCGCTATCACTGGAAAGTATGACTCTAAGAACAAGAAACTCGACAATCCCAACGGATTCGTTGAAACGTCACAAGGAATCATCAGTGATAAGGATGGCAAAGTTCACACCAACTTTGGTGTTCTCGATCCTAATACAGGAAAGATTCACTACACTGATCCGAAGACTGGCAAGCGAGACGCTAAACAAGCGAACATTGATTCAAAGACAGGAAGTTTCATCCTTACTTCTGGGGTAATTGACCCTAAAACAGGAAAAACTGACTCGTCACTAGCTCAGCAACTGACTGTTGTAGACAAAGATGCTCCTAAGGGCATCCCCGAGAGATTCGCTAACTTGGTCATCGTTACGGCCAAATATGACCCTAAGAGCAAAAAGCTGGACATCACCAATGCCCATGTAGACTCCATACTCGGAAAATATGATGACGACGACAAGTTACACTCCGAATTTGGTATCGTGAACCCAAGTACCGGTGAAATTGTTGTGACAGACCAGATAACTGGCAAGCAAGAAGTAAAGAAGGCATCTATTGATTCTAAGACAGGTAACCTACTTCTCACTTCAGGAGTGATTGATCCACGAACTGGCCAACACGACTCAAGTTTGGGTCAGCAAATCACAGTCGTCGACAAACCCAAGGATAAATTCGCAGCTGTGCCTGGCAAAGAGGTTCAACTTGTCATCATCACAAGCAAATATGATCCTAAGTACAAGAAGTTAGACAACCCTAACGGACACGTTGATACTTCAAGAGGCATCGTCGCCATCGATGGTAAAGTGCACACCAACTTCGGTGTACTCGAACCTAAAACAGGCAAGTTCGAGTATGTTGACCCCAAGACCGGCAAGCAAGAGCTTAAACAAGCAGTCGCTGACCCTAAGACTGGTCATCTTATCATCTCGTCGGGGGTTTCTGATCCTAAGACAGGAAAGACAGATTCGTCACTGGCTCAACAGTTAATAATCGTCGACAGAGATTCTAAAGGCGTTCCTGAGAAATTTGTCAACCTTGTCATAGTTACATCTAAATATGACCTCAAAAACAAGAAACTTGACTTGGCCGACGCTCATGTTGATACCATCCCAGGTAAAATCGGAGCTGATGATAAAGTACACACTGCATTTGGAGTTGTGGATCCCAACAATGGAGATATTATTGTAACTGACCCTGTCACCGGCAAACAGGTAGTCAAGAAGGCATCTGTGGACCCGAAGACTGGAAACCTACTTCTTACGTCATCTGTGGTTGATCCATTATCAGGACAAGTCGATCCTACACTAGGACAACAAATAAGCGTCGTTGAAAGACCTAAGGACAAGTTTGCGACTGTGCCTGGCAAGGAGGTTCAGCTTGTTGTTATTACAAGCAAATATGACCCTAGGAGTAAGAGGTTGGATAACCCCAACGGTTATGTTGAAGTATCGCGAGGTATCATTGCCCCTGACGGCCGTGTCCATACCAACTTTGGTATCGTTGATGCGAAGTCCGGAAAGATTGATCAAATCGACCCTAAGACCGGCAAGTCAGAGACTAAACAAGCCATCACAGATCCCAAAACGGGACACTTGATACTTACATCCGGTGTTATAGATCCTAAAACGGGCAGAACAGATTCTTCACTTGCTCAGCAGTTCGCTATCGTTGACAAAGACGCGCCTAAAGAACGTTATGTCAACTTGGTTATTGTTACATCTAAGTATGATCTGAAGAACAAGAAGTTAGATCTAGGCAATGCGCATGTTGATACTGTACCTGGTAAAGTTGGTGCTGACGGCAATGTCCATACAGAATTTGGTGTCGTAGACCCGCTTACTGGAGATATCACTATCGTCGATCCGATTACTGGCAAGAGAGAAACTAAGAGAGCAACTGTTGACCCCAAGACTGGTAACCTCGTTATCACATCCGGAGTTATTGACCCTGTTTCTGGGCAAGTAGACCCAACGCTCGGACAACAGTTGAGCATTGTTGAGAAACCCAAGGATATCTTCAAACCTGTACCTGGAAAAGAAGCTCAACTTATAATTATCACCTGTAAATACGACGCTAAAAACAAGAAATTGGATAGCCCCAACGGACATGTTGAGACTTCAAGAGGTATAATCGCCGCTGACGGCAGAGTACATACAAACTATGGTATCATCGATCCTAAATCTGGCAAAATTGAGCACGTTGACCCCAAGACAGGAAAGACCGAAGTTAAGCATGCCACAGCAGATCCCGCTTTAGGCTTTAAACCCGGCACTCTTATTGTAACTTCAGGAGTAGTTGACCCTAAGACCGGTAAAGTGGACTCATCGCTAGCACAACAACTGACTATCGTTGAGAAGGACACCAAGCCAGTGGAAAGAGAAATACATCTCGTCATAATTACCACCAAGTATGATCCTAGGACGAAAAAGATTGACCCAAGTCAAGGTCACGTCGACACTGTCACTGGCACTCTTGGACCCGATGGAAAGATCCGTACTGCCGTCGGCATCATTGACCCAGCCACTGGCGAGATCCTCGTCACAGACCCTAGAACTGGCAAGACAGAAATCAAGAAGGCCGAGCTTAATCCAGCAACTGGTCACATGGTCATAACGAGCCAAGTCGTCGACCCTAAAACTGGAAAGGTCGACCCTACACTGGTGCAACAGCTCAGTATTGTCAACAAGCCTATTGTTGCACACGCCAAACCAGCTTCCAGGGGCGAAGTGCGTCTTGTTATCGTCACAAGCAAGTATGATCCTTACACCAAGACCGTTGACGCTAATGTGGGAACTGTGGACGCCGCTAAAGGCTACGTCAGCGCTGAAGATGGAAAAATTCACACAGACTTTGGCATTATCGATCCTCGGTCTGGCCAGATTCTTTACAAGGACCCTGTGACTGGAAAACAAGAATTGAAGCAGGCAGAAATCGATCCTAAGACTGGAAACCTTATTGTGACCTCTGCTGTTGTTGATCCGACTACAGGAAAAGTCGATCAAACTTTCGCTCAACAGCTCACCATTATCGACAAACAGAACGTGCTCAAACCTACGCCGCCGCCTGTAACTCAAAGAGTCAGCGTATCCCCGACCAAACAAGTCCCTTCGCCGGTTAAAACACCGACACCCACGCCGACGCAAACGCCATTGCAATCGCCTGTGCGTACATCATCGCCTATTATCAGTAGCTTTGCTAAATCATCGCCATTGCCGTCGCCGGGCCACAAGCCGTCACCTGTTAAGCCGACTATGGCGCCCCCAGAACCACCGACCCCTAAGAGGAAGATCGTTAAAATCATGGTCATCTTTACCAAACTCGATCCCAAAACAAAGAAACCAGACCTCCACACGGCTGAAGTTGAACATCTCACTGGTATTCTTGATCCAAATGGACAAATTGAAACGAAATATGGCGTTATTAACTCGCGAACTGGTCACATCGTGATCACTGACCAAGCTGGACAGAAACAGACTAAGGAAGGATACGTATTATCTGAAACTGGTCAGATCTTTATCAACTCAGGTGTAATTGATCCCAAGACGGGTAAAATTGACCCTCACTTGGGTATGATTATGAGCGTAGCAAAACAAGATGACCCAGTAGTCGAAATTACTACTATCACCGGACCATTTGACTCTAAGACAGGCAAAGTAAATATAGAGGATGGTACAATCGAACTTACTAAGGGTAAAGTTGACGCAGAAACAGGACATATTTCAACTAAATACGGTGTCATCGACCCATCGAATGGCGTCATATTCGGCACTGACACCTCTGACACTAAGCCCGTGGATATTGACGAGAACAACGGACAGATCACAATCAGAGGCGTTATCGACCCCAAGACGGGCAAACACGATGATAACTTAGGACAAATCATCGTTGTCGGTACACATATTGATCCGGTCGTCGAGGTCACTACCTTCGTTGGTAAGGTCGACTCCAAAAAGGGACTGATCGAACCCAAGCACTCTCTCGTTGAAAGCACCACTGGTCAGTTTAACCCTGAAAACAACAAGATAGATACCAAGTACGGACAAATCGACCTCATCAAGGGTACCGTCACTTACAATGACCCTAAGACCGGCAAGTTTGAAAGCAGAGACTTGAAGGTGGATCCTGTCACTGGACAATTCTTACTCAGAACTGGACAGGTCAATCCCAAGTCTGGCAAGCCAGACAAGGATATCGGCAGACTGATTTGCCTACGAATCATCAAGAACAAGGTGGACCCTGTCTCTGGAAAGCAGATAGTAACAAACGACCCGAAGAACGTTAAAGTCGATCCGAAGACCAACCAAATATGGATAGCTGGTCCCAGAGACCCACAGACTGGAGATGTCTTGTACACTGCTGGTCAAATCGACCCTACCACTGGCTACATTATCACCATCTACGGTCGACTGGACCCTAAGACTGGCGTTATCACTCGGACAACCGAAGTTGACAAGTCTCTTATCAAAGTGGACCCTGTCAACGGCCAAATTTACACAGCGACCGGTGAGGTTGACGAAAACAATGAGCCTATGTTCTCCGCGTCCCAGGTTGACCCTGGCACGGGTGAAATCTACACTAAACTCGGCAAGATCGACCCGCGTACTGGCAGGCTGATTATCATCAAGATCTTCGTCATTACCCAGAAAGACGAGAAAGGCCGCGTCAAGGAAGTCGATCCTAAAGAATGCACCATTGATGAAACAACTGGCAGAATTATCACTACCAAGACCGTATACCTGTACCAGATCATTGATCCGATTACTGGCGAAACTATCGACGTAGACCCCGATGATCCAAGACTGAAGGGCGCCAGAACAACTGTTACTCAAACAATGACATTATCCGGAAAGATCGACCCAGTTACAGGCAGAATAAAGACAGAATACGGTGACATTGACCCCGACACTGGCGATATTGATCCGAGCACTGCTGTCAGAGATCCTGTGACAGGCCAACTCATCTTACACTACTCACAAATCGACCCATCGCACTTTGAAGATAAGAGTGGCAACTACACCATCGAAAAGGAAACCGAAGACCTACCAGCCAACATAGACATTCAGACCGTCAACACGCACAAGTTCTCCACGTTCGGCAAAGACGAAAGCCCACTTAGAGGAGATGAGCCCAAAACATTTACAGAATACACAACGAACGAGCACATTCGGCATCAAGGCTATGTCTCTTCCAATACCCCTCTGTCCTCAAAAATCCCCATTTCGCAGCGATCGAAAAAGACGCCCACGCCACCCGTGGTCGTGAAGACGACCACGAAACAGCTGCTGACGAAAAACGACGAAGGCGTGACCCACAATGTCGAACAGGAAGTCGAAAACCTGGGCACCGGTGAAGTGACATTCTCGACCCATACAAACAAGGTGCGTTACTTTCTGATAACCCCACAAAACCGGCAAAAGACGCCACCCTTTTAATTTTTTTTTACATTTCATTTTTGTTATGTCCCTAATTTTTTATTTTTATTTTTTGTGGCCTATTTACAAGCTTGTAGTATCAATGTTTTCCTGTATATAGTAATGCATGGTAGTCTAACCCTGATAGGCGGAAAGTTTGGAACCTATGGAGGTCGGTGGGAAGAGTCCGTACGTGACTGCAAGGGCGGTTACCACTCGCACGGCGACAACTCACCACGACCTGGACACGAAAGCCAAGACTCAGCAGATGGAGGAGCGGACTGTGGCCCAAACCTTGACGTCGTCAGCAACTAGGCAGGAACAGCGAGTGCTAACCCAGGAGGTCAAAACCATGGTGACCACCGGCGATCAGGTACACAACCCTACATAATCCCCTCGATTCCATTTCAAGCATGGTTTTTGTTCATTGTTTGATTTAATTTTCTTTTACCATTTTTAATTTTCGGTTCGAATTCATTTTGGTTTGTTTACTTTGTATTTGGCAGCTTTTCAGTACTTTTATTGTTGGCAACGAAACACTTAAAATTGTTGCTATAAATAAAAACAAAACTTACGTTCGTAAACAGAAAAGTTATTAGAAACATTAATGATTCATGAAATGCATTAAATCATTATCAAGAATAGCATTATAGTCTTTGTCAGAACCTTCTAAAAACTGTTTATTTTTATAAGTTGAGATTCGACTTCTCAGCTATCGAGCATGAAAATATACATGAATGAATTCAAATATTTTATTGCAATTGCTTGGCTCAAAGAACGATGTCTTGGCGAGTGCATTATTTCAAAAAAGCTGTCAGTGCATGTTTTGTTAATTTTCTTTTTTTTTTCTCTTCCCCTCCCAACGCATCGATCGGATCGACTAACGCATGGAACGTCTGTGATACCATGTGTGACACCCTTTCCAACGCCCTTATAACTGGTTTCCTTGTTTTTGCAATACATCCTCATTCCTAATATTTTTCATATTTGTAACATACCTAACTTATCGGGCAACGAATCAAACTCATCATTTTCAATGCCTTTGGTATTTCAAACTTATTTTTTAACCAAATTACCAACATTTTGAATCCTAACCCTCTTTCATCTCCTATCACTTCCATCTGCTCCTTGGCATGACAAATCACGGACGACAGCTGACCAGACGCGGCTCTGAAAGCTCGCTGAGCAGCGGCGACTCTGGCACTCCGATCGACTTTGAGGAAGGCGCTGGAGAAGGGCATTACTATGTCACGGTAAGAGGGAAGGTAGCGAGTAGAGGCTAGGTTATAGGCAATAGAGTTGATACGAACTTCTAGGGCCTTACTAATATACACCTCTCAACTTGAACAACACTCAAGATTCACCCTGTCACTATTTGTCAATATCTAAGTAACAAAAATGAATGACAATAGTTTAAAAGGTGTTTCAATTTTGACATAAGTTGAATGGAGTTTATAAGTAGAGGGGCTAGGGGTATGATCATAGTTTTGATATAATGCCAAAAAGTGAGTTTGTATTCATGATGGCTACTAGCTCACACTATCTTATCAGGTTCTAGTGAATGGTCATAGATTTGACTCCTAATTTCTATTAATAGTTTACATAATTAAATTCTAATTTTTTTTTTATTGCAAAGAACAAATGGTAATAAAATCAGCATCTCTATTAATTTAGAAAATATAATGCTAGAATTTGAAATAACCAAGTGTTTCATACTATATGAATGCCTCGATGCAAATTCTAAACATCTGACTTTATAATAGAACAAGATTTATTGATTCTAAATCAAATCAGTGTCTATGGATGTTGAAATAGGGTTAGCATTTGAACTAACAAATAGTTTTGGGTACATACTGGAACTGTCTTAAGTGTCATCATTTTGATTATTTATTAGAAATAATAAAACAGTATTTTTAGTAGGTTTTTGTGAATGTAGGTAACGTAGCATGAGTTTTATGCATACCAAAATTGCATGATGCATCCTTTTGAGATTGACATTTGACTAGTAGTTCAGTATGTTTTTTATTAGTTTGTTTTCCAAATTGTTTTATTTTTATAACCATAACGTAAGTACCTACTTGAATATTGTTATACTTCGGCCGATTCGAATCAGTGTTCCTAAAAACTGTTGCTAGCGATAAACGAAAAAGTAGCGAAAATAGATGGATCATGACATGATTACTCAAGTAAATAAGGATTCACAGACCCTTATTGATAGCCTACTTAAATCTACCTAGAGATAGCTTACTTAAATCTTATTAAATTGATTATCTCAATTTGCTTCCGAAATATAATGTAAAGAGCAATGGTCTAATAGTGCTCCCTTGTGTGACCCCAGGAGCCGGGTACGTACAGCACGACCACCACGTCCACTGTGATGGGCAACGCGCCGTTCGGCAGCATGGTCACCGGACAGACTACTAGGGTAAGTTTATAGTAACTTTATTATATAGATTCTATATTATAGAACACTGATTAGTTGAGTGCAGTTACTTAGTCAAACGCTTTGGTAAAGTTCAAGTAATTTGACTGAAAGGCATGGACCTAATATAGATATAGACTACCAGTTAGCGTGTCGCCGAAAGGGACAAAAAATGAAGTGAATCCACTGTTTCGTAGTACATAATTCGGAACTTATAAGTTCCGACCGAAGAAAAAGGTTACAAAAAATATTGCGCTTAGTCTCTTTTTTTTCACAAGAATATTGTAAACATCCTTCTTTGTTTTTTGTGAGTGAGAAGGAACCTGTCCAGCAGTCTATATAGGTCTATGGCTTCCACCAATCAAAAACAAGAAACGTCGGGTTAGTTATTTAGTTAACCCACGGTCGCGCAAGCGAGTCGTGAGCCGAAATCAGACGCTTCATTTTTCGTTCATTTCTGCCTTTCATTCGGCTTCTTTCACTAGGAATGAAGCGTCTTGAAATGAAAGAAAAATTAAAAGTGAATTCACTAATGAAACAATCCAACACTGTCGGATCGGTTCATTCCGGAATGAAAGGAAAATGAACGCGCACTCCGAATGCAAGCAAAATGAACCGTCTGAACACGAAAATGAACGTTTACTCGTAGTCATCCAAGACGCACGACTTCATTCTATGACATAGACAAGAATAGAAAATGAATGTTCATTTCTTTATCATTCCGTATTTTATGTGTGATCATGAAGGAAAGGAAAATGAATCAATCACTCGAGTGACCTTTCATCCGAGTGAACCGTCTGATCCCGGCTTTAATGATGTATTCCTTGTACAGACAAGCACCGGCCCCGAGATCAGCACGGAGACGACCGAGACCCACGTGGAGGGAGGAGAGGTGGTCTCCTCACAGACCATCAGTTCCAAGACTCGCACCGTTGAGACCATCACCGTAAGTCTTGTGATTGCCAATAAACTTAGGCCTTTACATCTTTACTAGATGATTTATACAGTTCAGGAGGTAATCTTTGCCTACACTCATCGGGACACTGTAGTGCCTGGGATAATGTTGAGATGGAGTAGGCTTACCCAGCATCTACACCATCCTCTCAGCTTAACCGGCCATATCCACAGGAAAGACATGGTCAATACGTGTGGGGCTGACTAAGCCGGTGAAGGAAAACATCGTGATTGCCAATAGTTTTATTTTATACAATCACTAGCGGTGCCCTCGCGGCGTTGCCCCCGCAGTGATCAAAAACTTTTCCACCTGAATATTGCAATTTTCTTACGGATCCTTAATTTTTTAAATATATTAGCCTACCTATGTTATTTCCTGATAATGTTGCTTTCAATTGGTGAAATAATTTTTGAAATAGGTCCAGTAGTTTCAGAGTCTTTTCGTTACAAACAAACAAACAAACAAACAAAAAATCTTTCCTCTTTATGATAGTGTAGAAATGTAGATAGAGTCATCTATTTATCTATCTATCTGTAACGTAAAGGATTGTAAGGCTGAGCGCACACCTATCCGCACCGAATTCTCGAAGTACTGCCAGATTCGGACGATTCGACGCGGGCGGATGTGACGTTTTCAAACAGAGAATTCTAAAATTCGTTTCGATTCTTTCGGCGCGGATAGGTGTGCGGCCACCTTTAAATACTTTTCAGATAGTAGAATGAATTTATTGAAATCCGCACAAATTATATAACTAAGTTTATTACAGTACACGTTTATTAATTACTTTATTACAAACCGTGTTTGTTGCCCTGGATCTTCACGGTCTTGATCGCGAAGGAACAGGAGTAGAATCACCTAGCTCTTAAGACGTTTCAAAGTGGTACACTAGTGACCTTATTGAATAAATGGATTTGACTTTTGACTTTTGACTTTTATTTCATTACAGTACAAGACGGAGCGTAACGGCGTGGTCGAGACGCGCGTGGAACAGAAGATCACCATCCAGTCGGACGGCGACCCCATAGACCACGACCGCGCTTTAGCCGAGGCTATTCAGGTAATATACTCTATTTAACACGCATCTTACCACAGAATACTAGTACTACGTACAGAAGGGTCACTTCGCGAGTAAATTTGTTTAAATAGAGACTCTCGCGGCGAAGCTTTAAAGTGCAATTCAACTCGCCTATGGGCCTATTACCTATCGAGATATTTGCCTAAACATTCCCATCCTTCTCCATCTTACGCAAAAGTCTACGCCGGAAAGTGGTGCCTATTTTGTTTCGGCCATCAACCAAACATCAAAATATAAACCAGTTTATTAAAAATCAACACTTTCCATTAGTTTGCCGTATGTAGTTTTTTCTCAGAAAATGATCCTTATCATCTACATTATCGGATTATTATCCATCCGATTATGTATGATACATTTTTTTTATTATTCAACAGGTTCGATTCCTGGCCACGAAAATGAAAATGAAAATGAAAAATGTTTATTTCTTCAACTTAAAATAAAAGCATAACATAACGAAAATGATAATTTTTAAAATCTAATGATGCAGTTTTACTTTTTATCAAACTCGGTTACGAGACTCCTTTGAGTGTTTTTCGCTTTCGCTAATAGTTTCAGGCCTAGAGGCACTCTTAAAAAACTCGCCCTGTATAACTCGGTTCTGATTGAGTGTAGATGTTACTGTACTGTTGTTACAAATATGGTTTGTTATACTCATACGAGTTTTTATTTTGATGTCTGGTTGATGGCCGCGCCAAATAAAAAAGGCACCACTTTCCGGCACAGGCTTTTATTAAAACGGCATCAATGATTTTGTCACAGATCAATTATTAATAAATACTTTATGATATTCTACAGGAGGCCACGGCAATGAACCCTGACATGACAGTAGAAAAGATAGAGATCCAACAGCAGAGCACGCAGCCTTAACCGACGCGAAGTAACGCCCAACACCGAGCGTGCAATTTAAGCTACATCACTGCGAATATCTACCCTAAGTCGTCGGCATACGGTTCATAACACATCGCCAGATCCAAACAAACTGGCGCAGCCGGCTGGATAATCCGAACTGGCGCAGCCGGATCAGAGTATCGTATGAAACTAACAGTTATCATAAGTTATTTAAAATATTAATTAATTAATGAACGTTAATTATATTGAATATTTAGATGTTGTGGCGTCGCGCACCTACGACTCACGTCGACTTGACAAATGCAATTTTGTATAAATAACTTAAGACGAGCATTTTTTCTATTTAAGCTTAGGCTAAGGCAAGCAAACATCAACTGGGCTTCGTAGTTTGAATAAATGTTGCCATAGTAAAGAAATATAATCTGAATTCTATCTTTTCGTTTGTTTCAAAATCTCGAAGCAGATTATATTTACGCAAAAAAGTTCATCGTGAAATAGCTTTAAAATGTCACACGAATGAGACCACCGTTTTTAGATTTAAAAAGTTTATTTTTTCGTCTATGAAAGTTTAAAATCATTACAATGTAGTGCGGGACTAAAATCGTTTTTACTCGATAGTGTTGTCACCTTTTTGGCGGAACTTTTAAATGCGATAACGGAAGCAGTTATTAGTAACTGTTTGGTAACTGAAAAATATTCGAGCAATTTTCGTTGACAAAAAGGGTAAGCATGTTCGAGTACTGCAAAATATTTATCTTTATAATTAAAAGATGTATAATGACATGTTGCTATGGGCGGTATATCTAAGAATCACCATTTAGGTGCTACTATTTAGGATTTAGCATTAAACATTTATATGGCAATTGTGTGTTGTGCAAGTTATTTTATACGTAAATTGGTAGCTTTTGGCTGAAGATCGAATTAATCTTTAGGGATACAGTACAAATAATTAATATGCTCGTTATTTCGGCAAACTTTAAATCGAATATCACAATTTTATTTGAATGTGTCGATGTTATTTGTGATGTATCTCACAAAGATTGAGGAATGATAAAATTATAGAGCTTAGTTGGTCAATGTTTAGATATTCACCTTATATAAGGGCCAGTTGAGCATTTCGTTATTTTATTTCGATTGTTAAAAATAACGTTTTTAAAATTAACAACCGTTCAAATAACGTTTAAACTCTCGTTTCGTTATTCACAATATTTTTAAACAACAGGACATTCCAGATTCACAAACTAGAAGTCTAGATAAAACGCTAGAACATGACACAAAGTGTTTTATTTTTCTTTATTCTATAGGTTACTTGTTTTTTGTGCGTGTTAGCGCTGTTTTTACTTTGTTAACGTTATTATAACTTTCACCATTAAAAACAGTTATTTGAAGCTGTTTTTTAACTGTTATTTAAAACTTTTTTTCTTAACAGAAATAACATCGGGGATAACGTTTGCAAAGTAAAATAGCTTCTTATTTTAACAAGTTGAAATATGATACTGATATTGTACAATTATATTATGATTACATAATTATATTTAATATATTTCATACATGCTAGGTTACAATGTTTTCTTATATAAATATAAGTTTTTATTATATTCTATCAAGTTGTCACTGATTTTAAATCAGCTTTTAAGTGTAATATTTTCTTTACAATTATTTTTAACTTTTTTTTATCCATTTGACACTTATTTTAAATTCGACATTTTGTCGCGGTTGTATCGCAATTATGAATCCTTATGACTAAAATATGTTTCTTACAATCTAGAATAGACAATTTTAATTTTTTTATAAATCCTACATTAAAATATGTTACGTATTCAAAACAATTTAGTTTTAATATACAGTCGTATAGAAAAGCCTGAATCTAAATTTTACCGACTATAAACTTAGGAATTGATATTACGTGTAAGAGTTTTTCTCTGCGACTGTACCATTCGTCCCGTCTCTTTGTTTTGTAACTTTTTCTTGCAAATGATTTATTTACTAATATTGTTTGCAAGCGAAAGGTATTTATTGTAGATGTTTATTTTTCTAAATCCGTGTATTATTTGTGACGTGAGGTTATCAAATAAATTACAATAAAGATGCTTTGTTTTATAAATGCATTTTATTTTACTGTAAACTTTCTCCTGTGTATAGTATAGGTACCTACTCCTCAAAACAAAATAGGGCCCACTTAAAATACATAGTAATGAAAATTGAATGTAGGTACAATTTATTTCAATTTTGATTTTAGGAATATATTACCACTGAACTTAGGAATATAGAATTTAGAAATATACAGGGTGGAAAAAATGAATGGGCCCTGGAGGGAAACTACTTTAAATCCTTAAGATACAGTATTTTACTTAAAGGAAACATTCCTTTATTTTTAAAAAGAAACGTAACTGCATTCAAAGATTTTCTAAAATTTGCTTGCTTCACCTAGGAATCGAACCAGCTAAAAATTCAAAAATTAAACACTCGCTATTTTATTCCACTAGTCGATACATTCAATGCTAAAAATAAAATTTCTCAAAGAAACATGAGGTCTTACACTCGTCTGTCGTACAAGATATCCATGAAATCTAAAATTTAGTACATAAGGGCTTTAATTGCAATTTAGCTCTAAAGTGGAATTCTGAAAGGTATCCAGTAGTGCGATTCAGACCTTCTCGGAATGAATTCCGAATTCGAAAAATATGGTTTCTTTGCTGAAAAACCGTCAACTTTTCGAAGAAAATCATCGAATCGGATGCATTTTCTGAAGTCTCAATCTCACCTCAGATAGACAAATACCGTCTAGAAAAGTTTTGTCGCGAACATAATAAAAATTAATAAAAAAATTGTATGTTAGATTTCATGATATTTTTATTTCTTAAACTAAATGTGTGTTATAACGATTTTATCCTGACATTAATCCCATCGATCAGTAGTATTAAATAGAGCGAGGTTCGTTTTTTAATTTTTAGCTGGTTCATTTCCGGGTGAGGCAAGCGAATTTAAGAAAATATATTAATGCAGTATTGTTTCTTTTTAAAAATAAAGGAATGTTTCCTTTAAGTAAAATACTGTATCTCAAGGATTTAAAGTACTTTCCCTCCGGGGCCCACTCATTTTTTCCACCCTGTATTTTAAGAAAAAAACATAGGACACGTTCAGAAAATATGTGTTGTGGAAAATATCCAAATATTTCAAGTAGGCCCTATTTTGTTTTGAGGGCTCTATAATGTTGAGCCTCATTTTGATTGGCTCAAAACTGGAGCTTGACTATTAAGATTTAATATCACCGAAAAGAAAGCTAGAAGCTAGGCTCCAAGCCGTGCCACATAGGCCTCTTTAGCAACGAAAACTCTACCTAATTGTTCCTGTAACCTGACTGTCGCTACGCCAGCCGTGGACGTATATAAGGGGGGGGGGGGGGGGGGGGGGGGGCTTAGGGGGTCCGATGATTTAACTAAGTATTATTTATTAAACTCAACAAAGTAGGTACCTACCTAATCGATTGGAGAAAAAGTATTTTAAGTTCGGTCGACCGGTGGACTCTACCTACCTACGTGTTTTGATTGTACCTACCTAGAGCTTTTTAACCGACTTTAACCCTCTGCAACTGAGGTGGTAGTCTGTCAGACACCGTCAATCAGATAATTCGTTGCCATTTCGCAATATCGCGTAATTTAGCTCTGTCTCGCTCAGTACCTGCCTGTATTGGTCCGCGGCATCGGATAGTGTGGCATGAGCGGTCGCACGTTCTACATGTTTGGTGTTATAAGCATTTGGTGTCCCTCAGACGTAAGTACAGCAATAAGATCTGATTCTGATAGACGTTACCTCATAAAGACTGTCTGTAGTTCTATAGTGTCCAATAGTCGTATCGTCAGAAAAATATATAAACTGCCATAGTGTCTTTCCTACGTAACCTCAGTTTATTATATTTCTTGTAAGTAATTATCATTATTTCTCAATTATGTTTTTTACTTTCTCATGTCAAATTCATGAACCTTAGATCCCAGACCCCCCAAACAAGGTTTCAATGGAAGACCCAGGAATATATACCTACTTGAAGGCTTGAGGAGTTAGAGGAAGAAAATAATTTCAGTGATTTTAACGACTCGGTTGAAGACCCTGACTTTATAACTGACGAAAGAGTAGAAAATCTTAAGAAAAGAAAGATAGAAGATGTTATAAGGGAACCAAATGAAAGTGATGAGAGCGAAGGTAACGACAGCAAACATGAGGACGAGCAGCCACTAAAGCTCATTTTATATCTTAGTACTGGACGAGCTGTATCTAATTTTATTGGCAAAAACGGGTTTCTATGGTCAAAAAGTGAGATCGGCAGATCAAGTAGAACTCCTGCTCACAACATCCTACACGATTCTCGACCGACTGAACCACTGATCTTTCAAAGTTTTAAGAAAACTAGGGTTGACTTTGAGACTGATTTGTGCCTAAATGTATCATAGGATATTGTTGATTTTTTTTTCGTAGCTTTTAATTTCAATGTTTAAAACATATATTTGCTCAATTGATATAATAATCATTAAGTTTTAAAAATAAAAAATATTATGTAAGGATAGTCACCAAATGTGTAAAAAAATTGATCCCAATAAAAGTGATTCATAATAGTCAAAACATTGTTTTATTAATATTGATTTTTATTTAGTTTGAAAGTATATGAACCACTACAACATATAAAAATTGCATATGTATAATAATTGTCAAAATATAGCCAATTTAGGCTAGTATAGCTGACGTCTGATAGACTACACGTCAGTCAAATGTTAACAATAAAGTCACCTCAGTTGCAGAGGGTTAAAAAAGGAGGAGGTTCTATGTTTGGCTGTAGGTATGTACCTATGTTAAACGGTGCATCTGCATAGGTAGGTAGGTTTTACTTGCATTGTTAGTGAGGTACCTACTTTTCACGAAGTAACAAAATATCCGTATCCAACCACCAACCACGGAATATGACATAGTTACTACGCTCAAATTCCTCCCGCTCTCAACTACTCCACAGCCAAGCAACAGTAAACTGGCGTCCCGCGCAAATGACTCGAGTTCAACGAAACCGAAAAGAGGGACCAACCAAACTAGTTCTCTGGCGCCCGTCAGCCAGACGGGAGTCGGTCGATACTCGCCTGCGCGAAGACGAATTCACACACTTCACACAAAAACATCAAAATTCTAACGCAAATCTACATGATTGTATCGTGATTAGTGTCGCGCCTTTTTATTGTTTTTTTTTTAATAATCGCGGCAAAGAAACTTACTAAGTGATAAAAGTGAGTGAACTGAAACGTGTTTTTGAAAAAAGAATTGGTTCTTGTTTCTTTTTTCTTTCAAGTTCGGCAAACAGGATTTTTGTGATTCAGACTTTATAATTCCGAGAAAAAAAGGTGCATGTTGTCAAGGTAAAAGATATTCAGTAACTTGGTCAAAGTAACAACGTGAAATTTAATCTTACAAGAAACTACCTAACTGATACCTATTGTGTTTTGTGTTTTCCCCTATGCTTCCATGAATGAGTTTTTCTGGCCTAATTAATTTGCACCTGCGGAGAACAAGAGAAATTATTTTAGACTTATGTAAACTTTTATCTTAATTTGATTAATGAAATGACATATAAAAAAATGTAGTTAATCTAGGTATGTGCGTTTCAACCGAGAGAGCATATGCTGAAGACAAGATTAAAGTATGCAGACCTTTAGTAGAAGTTCTAAAACAATTGTAAAACCAATCTCGCCATTTGTAAAAAGACAGAACAAGAGATACGACATGAAATGTATGCTCACTCAGTTCTCCCATGCGACAAGCCAAATATCAAAATGTATTATGTTTACAAAATAAATTTGTATGCTAGGCTTTAGTAGAACTTTAGATATGCTACGGTTTTCAGTTTCAGATTCCCTAGTGCCTTAGTTTAAAATTTACAAATGGTTTATTATGCTCACTCAGTTCTCCACTTTCACAATGTCCAATTTCCTACTAAACCAATGAAAGAATTTGAATTAAATTGATATCTACATTTAGTATAAGTTGAGTACGAATTTGTAAAACCGAAAAAAGAACCAATATCATACAACATATATGTAGCCTCCTTGACTAGAGTGACAAGAACTACATGGAGGTTACGTCACTCTGACACAACTACGAGCGCTGGTGCTGAGCGAGGAGACCAATTCGATTGTCATCATTCAGGATCGAACCGGCTCTCATCGCGGACGGGCATCACGTGTTCGGCGGAGTGTCTATCAAGGATTGTTAATAAGATTATCCTGCATCTATCCTGATCCATATTACAATGAACAATAGCAGAGCTACGATAATAATAATGTAACAGATATTGAATATGATCTTTTATTCTCTTCGCCCGACAACTCACGCCTACCAATGTCAACGTAACCATGGCAACACGTAAATATGAAGCCTCCTGATGCTCCTGAAATCCAGAGATCTGATGGTGTCCCTTCATCAGAAGCGGGATTCGGAGGGCTAAGTAAATATTGAAGAGAATACGCAAGCAACGAAATGCCTTCGCCACCGTCTATGCCAAACCTATTGCTTTATTATGAAGTCTACGCTATCGAGACGCTACTGCTACTGCATTGGACGGTCCACTACACGAATGCACCAGAACGGCTGCGATACGAGACGAATGGCGTAGGATCGTCAAAGTCGCCACAACCCCTTCCGACATGACGACCACGACCACTCTGTCAAGAGTGTAACGAAAGAAAAGACGCTATCGAGATTATTCACCAAGACATTCAGCAGCTAACTACCACAAGCTACAGGAAGACCCATCTTCAGATAAGGGGATAAACCTAGCTCCGAGAATTCCTGATAAAACACGATCAATCATTTGTTTCGTGTGACACCTCTTGACACCTCGCGTCATCGTGACCGGACAAGGACTTTGTGACCTGATTGAAGAGGAAGCAGTGGAAGAGCAGCGGTTAAAGAATACCACGTCTACGAGCGCCAACGAACCAAGCTGCATCCTGTAACCTGCAACCTGCAACCTACAACCTGCACCTGCCTTGACCACATCATCTGGTGAGCCCGTTTCTTGTTTATGATAGTAGATCTTATGCTGAGATTTATGTTTTAATCCCCTAACAATGCTACACATCTGGCTACTTGAATATGTTGAGAACAACATGTTACTTCGTGTTACTTCGTGTTTCTTCGTGTTACTTCGTGTTCTGGTCTTCGTAAGCTGGTTGATGCGAGCTCTGGTAGATCAGAGGCCAGACGTTCGATCAATTTAGTGGGTCCTTGTTGTCATCACCTAAATATGGCGACTTGGACGGTGGGACGTCGGTGTAATATTGAAAGAGCCAGATGTCTAGCTGTTTAAATGTTTAGTACAGATGTTTAGTACAGATGTTTACATGTTCAGATGTCTAGCCGTTTAGATGTTTGGAGGTTTACTGATGTTTAGACGTTTACTGATGTTTATTGATGTTTGCATGATGTCCTATGATCAATCCTTTATATGTCAGGGATGGGCGAGCGGATTGAGTTATAGTGTCTACCAGTCATATCTTGTTGTTACAGATCAAGGAATTTCCATACTACGTACCTGGAACGCTGACTGAGACAGAAAACAAGATCAACTGAAAGAGGAGGACTAGATACAAGCAGTCACGCGAGGACGCGTGAATGTCAGTATGGCCGTGTAGCCTCCTTGACTAGAGTGACAAGAACTACATGGAGGTTACGTCACTCTGACACAACTACGAGCGCTGGTGCTGAGCGAGGAGACCAATTCGATTGTCATCATTCAGGATCGAACCGGCTCTCATCGCGGACGGGCATCACGTGTTCGGCGGAGTGTCTATCAAGGATTGTTAATAAGATTATCCTGCATCTATCCTGATCCATATTACAATGAACAATAGCAGAGCTACGATAATAATAATGTAACAGATATTGAATATGATCTTTTATTCTCTTCGCCCGACAACTCACGCCTACCAATGTCAACGTAACCATGGCAACACGTAAATATGAAGCCTCCTGATGCTCCTGAAATCCAGAGATCTGATGGTGTCCCTTCATATATGAATAATTAACTGTCTTAGGTGCTCACTCAGTCGAAACGTTTTTGAAAAGTAAAAAACCTTAATATCTTTTGATTTGTGAATTGTAGAGAAAATGTAAATATGTAGACCTTTAGTAAAAATTTTTACTAAAGATCTGCATTTTCAAATTGTGGAATATTTGCTTGGTTCACGAGATATACTTATTTTATTATTTGTATGAAAACTTGTTATCGTCAGAATGAAGGGTGTCACCCGTCGAGTTACCGTCAGAATGAAGGGTGCCACCCGTCGAATTTAATGTTAAGATAGTGTCCAATTAATTGCTAGAAAACTTCAAAGGAAAATATGCCTGATAAGTTAAATGCATTAATTTCATAATGCCTAAAGCCCATCACACACATAGCAGATAATATATCTTATGAAAGATATATTTTCCGATCGCACCCATAAAAATTCTATGGAGCGTCACACACAGCGGCTATAATATATATTTCAACAGATTAAATTCCGATTGAGAAATATATCTGTCAACCTATCAAAATATAAACTACAGGATGTTCTCGTAACTCACAAGAAAAAATTTAACTGCAGTTCATCAGTTTATATTTTACTTCCTTAAACCAGAGCTGCGAGGCTAATAAGATCGTTATAGCAGAGTCATAATAATGATTCTTAGCGTGATTTTTCTATTAGAAATCACAAAATTGACAATTCATATAGTGATTCGTATCGGCACGCTTTTGCCGTATGCCTTTACCAAGGAAGTTATATACCTACGTAACTGGAAGGTTAACTGAGACAGAAAACTGGTCCGCTTGAGAGATAAAACTTGGGCGGTGCGTCTCTTTCTAAAGGGTGACCATAATTTATAAACTAAACATTCCTAGTCCCTAAGGGGCCTTTTACATCATTTTCTGATTTACGTGATGTTTCAGGGCATGATTTTTCAATTAAAATACTAATACAATTTTGATCCTTGATTTTGATTTCGATCCTTGGTTTCGATCCCTGAATTCGATCCTTGATTTCGATCCTTGATTTCGATCCTTGGTTTCGATCCTTGATTTCAATCCTTGATTTCGATCCTTGATTTCGATCCTTGATTCTTGAATCTGAAAACTAAAATCTTGAATCTTGAATCTTTGAAGTGACAGCTGTCAAATTTAAAACCGCCATATCTCGGGAACTACTCGTCCTAGACTCCCCGTTCTCAGTTCAAATGAAAGCTATGACCAAGATCTTTATTTGAAGTGACAGCTGTCAAACTTCAAACGGCCATATCTCGGAAACTACTCGTCCTAGACTCCCCGTTCTCAGTTCAAATGAAAGCTATGACCAAGATCTACATTTCAGATGACAGATGTCATTTTGACAGCTGTTATTGAAAATTTAGATCTTGGTCATAGCTTTCTAGTCTAGGATGAGTAGATTTCGAGATATAGCTGATTGAAGTTTGACAGCTGTCACTTTAAATGAAGATCTTGGTCATAGCTTTCATTTGAACTGAGAACGGGGCGTCTAGGACGAGTAGTTCCCGAGTTATGGCGCTTTGAAGTTTGACAGCTGTCACTTCAAATTAAGATCTTGGTCATAGCTTTCATTTGAACTGAGAACGGGGAGTCTAGGACGAGTAGTTCCCGAGATATGGCGGTTTTAAATTTGACAGCTGTCACTTCAAAGATTCAAGATTCAAGATTTTAGTTTTCAGATTCAAGAATCAAGGATCGAAATCAAGGATCGAAATCAAGGATTGAAATCAAGGATCGAAACCAAGGATCGAAATCAAGGATCGAAATCAAGGATCGAATTCAGGGATCGAAACCAAGGATCGAAATCAAAATCAAGGATCAAAATTGTATTAGTATTTTAATTGAAAAATCATGCCCTGAAACATCACGTAAATCAGAAAATGATGTAAAAGGCCCCTTAGGGACTAGGAATGTTTAGTTTATAAATTATGGTCACCCTTTAGAAAGAGACGCACCGCCCAAGTTTTATCTCTCAAGCGGACCAGTTTTCTGTCTCAGTTAACCTTCCAGTTACGTAGGTATATAACTTCCTTGGTAAAGGCATACGGCAAAAGCGTGCCGATACGAATCACTATATGAATTGTCAATTTTGTGATTTCTAATAGAAAAATCACGCTAAGAATCATTATTATGACTCTGCTATAACGATCTTATTAGCCTCGCAGCTCTGGTTTAAGGAAGTAAAATATAAACTGATGAACTGCAGTTAAATTTTTTCTTGTGAGTTACGAGAACATCCTGTAGTTTATATTTTGATAGGTTGACAGATATATTTCTCAATCGGAATTTAATCTGTTGAAATATATATTATAGCCGCTGTGTGTGACGCTCCATAGAATTTTTATGGGTGCGATCGGAAAATATATCTTTCATAAGATATATTATCTGCTATGTGTGTGATGGGCTTTAGGCATTATGAAATTAATGCATTTAACTTATCAGGCATATTTTCCTTTGAAGTTTTCTAGCAATTAATTGGACACTATCTTAACATTAAATTCGACGGGTGGCACCCTTCATTCTGACGGTAACTCGACGGGTGACACCCTTCATTCTGACGATAACAAGTTTTCATACAAATAATAAAATAAGTATATCTCGTGAACCAAGCAAATATTCCACAATTTGAAAATGCAGATCTTTAGTAAAAATTTTTACTAAAGGTCTACATATTTACATTTTCTCTACAATTCACAAATCAAAAGATATTAAGGTTTTTTACTTTTCAAAAACGTTTCGACTGAGTGAGCACCTAAGACAGTTAATTATTCATATATGTTGTATGATATTGGTTCTTTTTTCGGTTTTACAAATTCGTACTCAACTTATACTAAATGTAGATATCAATTTAATTCAAATTCTTTCATTGGTTTAGTAGGAAATTGGACATTGTGAAAGTGGAGAACTGAGTGAGCATAATAAACCATTTGTAAATTTTAAACTAAGGCACTAGGGAATCTGAAACTGAAAACCGTAGCATATCTAAAGTTCTACTAAAGCCTAGCATACAAATTTATTTTGTAAACATAATACATTTTGATATTTGGCTTGTCGCATGGGAGAACTGAGTGAGCATACATTTCATGTCGTATCTCTTGTTCTGTCTTTTTACAAATGGCGAGATTGGTTTTACAATTGTTTTAGAACTTCTACTAAAGGTCTGCATACTTAAATCTTGTCTTCAGCACACAGGGGCGGATTAAGCTTCAAGAGCGCCCTAGGCAAGCTCCTCATAGGCGCCCCTCTGGTAACAAACCATCAAATACCGTATTTGGACAAGCCTCTGACTACCCAAGGGGGTAGCTCTGCTCTGACCACCTAAGGAGACATTTGCAATGGATCTAGAATGTAATGATAAGGGCTGAAAAAATGTCAATCTAGTACCGAATTTTTGTAAGACAAGTGCAACATGTGGCACTTGATTTTGTTTTCGATGATCAAAGAAAAAGCTCGCTGCTTGTCTTTACTCACAATATAAAATCTACTCATAATTTGCATAAAGTTAAATGCGAGCGTAGCGAGCAGATTTTTTTTAAGACCAATTCAACATGGTGGCACTTTATTTTGTTTTCAGTCGGTTCTTATTCTGTGGTCAGACATAACTCACTTTACTCGCAATATTTCTACGTACAATTTAACATGAAGTTAAATGCGAGCGAAGCGAGCATATTTTTTTTAGATAAATGCAACATGTGGCACTTGATTTTGTTTGCGGTGATCAAAGATAAGGCTCGATGCTTGTCGGTTCTCATTCTGTGGTCAGACATAACTCACTTTATTCGCAACATACCTACTTATGAAATTAAATGCGAGCGAAGCGAGCAGATTTTTTTTAAGACAATTGCAACATGTGTCACTTGATTTTGTTTGCGGTGCTCAAAGAAAAGGCTCAGTGCTTGTCGGTTTATTTTTATCCGGCTAAATCTAATTAAATTAAATCGATCCGCTGGAAAAACTAATGACTTTCTATCGATCCAAAAAATCGCCAGATCGTACGTCTATGATCGCGAAGCGATTATCATCTCTGTCGCACGGCTCACGACCGACCCGCGCCCTCCGCGCCGGCGGGCGCCGCCCCGACCGCCGCCATACGGGGCGCCCCCGCGGCCCGCACCTCCAACATTGTAAATTTTCTGTCTTATTTGAATCGAATCGGGTGACGTAGGGCGCTGGACACACAGAAAAGACGTAAGACGCAGTCGGGGCGCGGACATTTGTCTCTTCCGCGTCCCTTTCATACAAAATGTAAGTATAGAAGCGTCGCGATGAAAAACAATCAGAAGAGACGGGGCACGGGCACGGGCACGACACTGTTCGCTGGCGCCCTGTCTACGACGCGTCCTCGTCTTACGTCTTTTCTGTCTGGCCTGCGCCCGGAGTAATCAAGAAGACGGGACGCACTTTGGAAGAGCTATGGAAGTACCTAGCGCTTTGTAACTATACTTACCTACTTATAATTTTTTTTTCTTAAAAACTTCTTTGCGCGCCCCTCTGTGACCTCGCGCCCCTAGGCAGTTGCCTAGTTTGCCTTAGGGATAATCCGCCACTGTCAGCACATGCTCTCTCGGTGGAAACGCATATAATCTAGGTAGGTAAGTCGTCTACCTACTACTAAATAGGTAGGTACCTAATTAATTTGATTATAAGTACAGTACCTACCTACCTACCTACCTAAAACCAGAAAAAGAATGCGTTTCTATCTGTGCAATCTGTGCATCATCCTGAAAACTAAGTAGGTAGGTACCTAAGTAGGTACCTACCTACTTTGATTTTATATACCTAGGTACTTATGTAGGTAGTTACCTACCTACCTGTCCCTAAGAATTATTTTTTTACTAATGTCTCTACCTACCTTAATAAGTTGGTTCCTAGAAAGAGCACGGGCTTCGAAGAATATGGAATGATATTAGGTACCTATTACTTACTTTATACCTAATATCATTCCATATTCTTCGAAGCCCGTGGACTGAACAATGTACTTACTTATTCATTGATTATTCAAGACACGGGTTGGACACCCGATGGTATGGTACTTAGTCAATGGTGTGAACGAACATCTAATTTTAGCTCATTTCTTGATACTTAGGTACTTATGTACCTAGGTATTTCTTTTACTTATCTAAAGGTGTAGCTAGCCATTTCCGTGGCAGTGTATGGTCGACCACACCTCGTTATAACCACAGCTATAACCGCGGTCGCGCGGCTAATCTAATCTGGCCGTAAGTGGGTCATTTCACAATTAATCGCAGTTTCAATCTAGCTAATAAGCGGTGGGGACCTTTATACGAGCTCATCCTAGAGGCCTTTACCGAAGAAAGTGGATTTTTGAAATAGGTACGAATCATTGTCACGCCTGAACAAAATCCCAAGACAGACATTCAAAATCGAATGTGGGTAGCTACTTAGCTAAGTATTTAGGAATTTAGGTAGGTAAACAACTTAATACTTAAGTAGGTAAGTTTCTTATCAGCCCGATTCCAGCCACCAGCCAAAGCTGAGTATCTAAAGGCCATTTTTGAAGTAAAACTTTTTACGCACGCTTTTGACTTGGGGAGTACGTACCTAAGCTGGTGAATGCATGACGAGCGAGAGCGTTACGAAAAGTGTGATCGGGCAAGGCGTTCAGTCGTGTGGTCAAGCACACGACAAGTGTGGTAAAGCACACTCGTTTTTTTTTACAGCTATTATAGATAATGATATTGAGCAACTAGCAGCGCCCTCGCGGCGTTATCCGCGTAGTGATGGTATATGGTGATGATGATGATGATGAAAAGTAGCCTATAACCTTCCTCAAGAACTAAGCTATGTGAATGAAATGTCCAGCATTAGGTATTTAAAAAAAAAAAAAAAAATGCAGAAAGATTTGCCAAATCCGACGGCTAGTGTAGTGAGATTACCACGTTCAAATTGGATTGGATTAAAATCGAGTTGAGTTCTGCTAGATCCCCCTAATCGATCGAGCGAGCGAAGCGAGCGAAGATCTTAGTGGTAAGTTGGGCGATTTTGCTTTGTATGTTTGTATGTTTGTATGTTTGTATGTTTGTATGTTTCACGAATTGTTGTTTGAGCATAACTGTCGAACCGTTCATCCAATCTGCATGAAACTTGGTAGGTCAATAGGTTGTGGTAAGGAAATTTACGGTGGAGCATATGAGCTTAATCGATGAAGGGGTTGTGAAGATATTGGGTTCCCAAGGGGGTAAAAAATTATGAAAGTTACACAAATATATTGAGTGGGGTGTCATACGAAAGGGCTTATTTTGTACATTCCAAAATGGTTTTTATTTTTAATCTAGGATGTATAGTTTTTGAAATACGACCAAAGACCAAAAACTACGAAACCAGAGCTGCAAGAGCTCCCGTTTCATAGAGTTTCGATGTCTTCGTAGCTCATTGACTGGTCGGTCTTAAAAAGAGAGTGGCATCGTTGCGGTTTGGTTTGCAATGATTTTAGATGCTACTTGATTTATTTTCATGATAAAAAAAATTTTGATAAAAAATGAAAATAATTGGGGTAAAAAAAGTTAAGTAAACAAATATATTGAGTGCGGTGTCAAATGAAAGGTCTTTATTTGTACATTCTAAAATAGTTATTATTTTTATTCTAGGACGTATACTTTTAAAAATACGACGAGAATTCATAAATATGAAATAAATGAAAAATTAGACACGACATTATGTATTGCATGCATGCTAGTATTTTTTACCATGGAGAGCTAGCGCAATAGGCATACCCGGCAGTAGTAGCACTTGAAATTATAGGGGTAGTCAGAAGAAAGTCCAAATGTTGGCCATCTACGGTGCGCGAGATCTCAGTTCGGGGCGAACTACTAGTTTTATTACTGTTGTGTTAATTTACAAAACAAATAAAATAACAGGCGCTTTGCCAACTTCAAGGGGTAATTTAGTAAGGTTATTGGATACAGTAGATTTACTGGCACGGAGCGATATTGTTTTAACGTTCGTTGAAGATCGTTCGTAAACAAACCATTACGGTCTATGTTTGAGCTTTGTAATTTTCTCAATGAGACATTCTTGCTAAGATGCCAAGAGACTTTGAAATAGAGAGAGAGAGAAAAGCCCAATCTTTTTCTAGTCCAAAAATATTTTCTAGTCTAACATTGATGGTCCCACTCGGCTGCTTGACTATGATTGGAGGATGAATCACTGAAAAGAAAGACCAAACAGTGTTTGTTGCCCTGATTCTTAATGTTGGTCGCGAAAGAACAGGAGTAGAATCACCTAGCTCTAAAGACGTTTCAATGTGATCCCAGAGCTTATCTGTAGGTACCTACTTACCATTAAAATAGAGCGGAAGAGTTTGTTTTTTTGAACGCGCTAATCTCAGGAACTTCTTTTTGCATTTGATAGCTAAACTCTTGAGGAAGGAACTTCGAGACGGATTTGAAAAATTATTTCTGCATTTGATAGCTAAACTCTTGAGAAAGGAAGGCGATAAGCTACTTTTCATCATCATAATCACCATATATCATCACTACAGGGGCAACGCCGCTAAATTCTGTAAAAACGTAATGATCGTGATCAATCATAAGAACATGCATATCTACACCATCTCAGTCATGTATTCAACGTCTTTTGCATAGAAAAAGATAGGTAGGTACCTACTTAAAATAAATGATTAGAACTGAAGATTCACGGTTCAATTGGCTACGGCGTCGTTCCAGCTCATCGGAGTCGGACCTTTCTCCGCGAGCACTGGATCAGAACGGTCTTACGGCTCTGCCCATCCACGAACACAATTTTGTCTATGAAGGAAAGAAAACTAAGTAGTTACCTACCTACCTATGTCTTTTAGAAATAGGAGAAAGGGCATAGGGGGTTTTTCTCACTCTATATTCGAGCAGCCCGGCTGGGGAAGTACCTCCGACTTACAGAATATCGCAGCCAAATAACATCATGAGGAGTTTAGGTACGTAGAGCTAGTGGTTAATATTATAGGCATGTGTCGCTAAACGAACGATTTCAATTAAACGACTTTCAGTTCTCAGAAGTTCGCACGACTTTCTGGGAAAGTGCACGTCGTCTCATCATTCTTTGTTCTGATAACTAGAAAATTGTCGAAGTGACAGTGCAAAGTAGACATACCTACCTACCTACCAACATTCGACATCTAACTACCTACAACAAATTCCATGTGAAGTTAATTGTAGATAGGTACCTACTGGTCAAAATATATTATACTTAGGTAAGTCTGGGAAAGTCTAGGAAAGTCTGTGCGTGTGTGTGTGTGAATGTTTGTTACCACGTATCTCCATTACCTACCTATCTAATAAATCGATTTTGATGAAATTTGAAATGTGGATATCTACCTAGTTTAGGTTCTGGAATAACACATAGGCATATTGTCAGAGGCGTATTTTAAGATTCAGCGCCCTAGGCCAATAAGGTTTGCCGCCCCCTGAAAATATTTGTCTCGAGCTTGAAACTTGGTTTGTACTCTGCTTGCAAAATAGTCATGAAGCTTTTAATAAGCGAGCGAAGCGAACCGATTTTTTTTAAGACAACAACAGACACTTGATTTTGCTCACGGTTCTCAAAGAAAAGGTTGGCTGCTTGTAGGGTCCTATTCTATATGCGAGCGAAGCGAGCCGAATTTTTTTATGAAAAATTCAACATGTGACACTTGATTTTGCTTACGGTTCTCAAAGAAAAGGTTGTCTCCTTATCGGTTCCTTTTATATATGCGAGCGAAGCTAGCCGAATTTTTTTATGACAAATGCAACGTGTGACACTTGATTTTGCTTACGGTTCTCAAAGAAAAAGTTGGCTGCTTGTCGGTTCCTATTCTATATGCGAGCGAAGCGAGCCGAATTTTTTTATGAAAAATTCAACATGTGACACTCTCAAAGAAAAGGTTGGCTCCTTGTCGGTTCCTATTCTATATGCGAGCGAAGCGAGCCAAATGTTTTTTTGACTAATGTAACATGTGACACTTGATTTTGCTTACGGTTCTCAAAGAAAAGGTTGGCTGCTTGTCGGTTCCTATTCTATATGCGAGCGAAGCGAGCCGAATTTTTTTATGAGAAATGCAACATGTGACACTTGATTTTGCTTACGGTTCTCAAAGAAAAGGTTGGCTGCTTGTCGGTTCCTATTCTGTATGCGAGCGAAGCGAGCCGAATTTTTTTATGACAAATTCAACATGTGACACTTGATTTTGCTTACGGTTCTCAAAGAAAAGGTTGGCTGCTTGTCGGTTCCTATTCTATATGCGAGCGAAGCGAGCCGAATTTTTTTATGACAAATGTAACATGTGACACTTGATTTTGCTTACGTTTCTCAAAGAAAAGGTTGGCTGCTTGTATCCTATTCTATATGCGAGTGAAGCGAGCCGAATTTTTTTATGACAAATGCAACATGTGACACTTGACTTTTTTTTTTTTTTTTTTTTTTTTCTATTTATTGAAAGGGTTTTTTCTAAACAGAAAATGCCACCCTTGAAGGTACTTATAATCTATGTACAATCATCAAAAGGAAACAAAAAAACAATTCTCGAAGCAAAATTAAAATACCTACATAATAATTGATTAATATTACCTATATTTGATAATCAGGCTTTGGTGGCCTGGTAATAAAGTTGGTACAACTTCTTAGCCTCCTCTGATTGAGGATAAGCTAAATAGCTGTTACAACCTCCTACCTGCCAGAAAGTACGATCTCCATTGAAAAATTGCTGACGAAGACTTTCGTTCTTGTCACATTCCATGAGGACATGGTATACATCCTCAATTTTATTACATAACTCACAATTAGGAGTAGTTGTTTTTTTCATTAAATAACCGAATTTGTTTAGCGGTATGTGGCCAGAGCGAAGTCTAAAAGCAGTAATTATATCTTTTCTATTCATAGTACACTGATCAAACCACGGGAAACGAAGAAGAGAAGGTTGTACCGTTTTATACCAAATTCCTTTAGACAAAGATCTTTCGTCAAAATGTTCGGACCAGAGATAATGACAGTGTTTTTTCAAAGTTGGGATATAATCTGAAAATAGCGGTAAACAATTGTATATCTCACCATCTTGGGACGCTTCCCTTGCAAGAAGATCCACTTCCTCGTTTCCCGTCAAACCAATATGAGATGGAATGTATTGAATTTTGATACATTTATTTTGCTTTTTTAATGTGAGAATGCTTTTTAAAATGCTATATGACAATGGAATGCCTCGAAAGCTAGAACCACTCGTACACCGGGATAAATGAAAGATAGCGCTTTTTGAGTCAGTGAGAATAACAAATCTTTCATAAGATGTAGTTTCTATATACGATAAAGCCTCCGACAGCGCAATTAGTTCAGCATGCATTATAGATATTTTTGTGGGTTGTATACGTAATTTGATGGAGCTACCGGTCTCATTATCAAGAAAGGCCGCACCTATTCCATCCTCAGATTTAGAACCGTCTGAATATAGCTTGTAAAATTCAGAATATTTATCATTTAGATAGGAACTACACAAATTTCTTAACTCCAGATTGTTATAACAACGTTTCGGTTTATTCATTATTTGTATATGCGGTTCAAGTACATCGATAAGATTTATATTGCTGACCCAAGTGTCTAACTCGAACATTTCAAGTTTATTACAGCTATAGATATCAGTTGATTTTAGGTTTAAATGGACAGTGGACAAAAGAGGTTTTTTTTTTCGTCTCCAGTACGAATTGTTAGTTAAAGAAGAAAGTTCATCTAACAAGTCTATTATTGTGTTATTTTTAAAAGACTTATTTTTGAGCCAGTATTTTCCTGCTAAATAATGTCTACGAACAAATAATGGTGAAATGTGTAGTTCAGATTCCATCGTATGAATAGGAGTACTTTTTATGAATCCGCCGATCACCCTCATAAACTGATTCTGTAATTTATCTAGTTTAGAAATGTGAGTTTGGCAGCAGTTATCGTATAAGTAACTCGCGTAATCAAGTCGGCTACGAGCTATAGCGATGTATAAGCGCCTCAAGTGAGTAGGGTGAATCCCCCAATTCGACCCCACTAATACTTTAAATATATTTAAAAACTTCAAACATTTCTGATTAATTTCATTTGTATGTTTCTTCCATCTCAACCCACGATCCAACCATAGTCCCAAATATTTTACACAATCAACCACTTCCAATGACACATCATTAATTTTAATATTTATTGTATTTGTTGAATATCCCTTTCTAAATATGCAAACTTTACTTTTGTTTGGAGATATGGTGAGGCCTAAATTAGAAAGTAATGTATTTATTTCCTGTACTGAGGTTTGTAAATGTTGTTGACCTTTTGAAGTATTATAAAATTGGTTATAGATAACAAAGTCATCTGCATATTGCGATATAAACGTTTTATTTTCCATATAATTGCAAATATCTTTAGTAATTACGTTAAAAAGTAGTGGGGATAGGGGATCCCCCTGGGCTAAACCTAGACCCGTTATTCTAGTTGTATACTTTCCATCAACATTTATTTTAAGATGCCTTTCTTTCAAAAAATTCCATAAGTAAGTACATATTCTAGACCCGACGTGGATTTCATTTAATTTTGACATCAGAGTTAATATATCGACATTGTTATAGGCGTTTTCTATATCTATAAAACACCCACTTGTCTGTAAACCTTTAGAAAAACCAATCTGTATCCTAGAAACCAACCCACTTAAATTATCTAAACAAGATTTACTTTTTCTAAAACCAGTGGTATAATTTGAAAGAATATTTTGTTTTTCTAAATACCATTCTAAACGTTTATTAATGACTGAGTGAAATATTTTGCAAAGACAGGATAAAAGAGATATGGGTCTTAGAGCTGATAACTGATTGATGTCACGGCCTGGCTTGGGTATAGGAATTATTGCTATATCTCGCCATTGTGAAGGGACAAAACTGTTTGTAAAAAATGAGTTGTACAATAAAAGCAATTTATTCTTAGCATTGTATGGGAGGTGTTTTATCATGGAGTAAGAAATACCGTCACATCCAGGAGATGTATCCTTCGATTTAATACACACTTCTAGCTCCTGCATGGAGATATGAGTGTCAATTTCAGACGATGTGGTCGCGAAAAAAGGTTGATCTGGAAGTACATAATCGGGGGTAAGGGCATGCAGCAGGTTTATAGCTTGATCTTGATTAACATATTGCCTTTCCGACCTGTAGCCTTTCACCCACCTCATCCGTTGCCACATTTCCGAACAAGTAGTTTTTTCGTTCACTGATGAACAATAATCAAACCAATCGTTATTTTTAGCCCTACGAATCATTTTCTGAGCCTCCCTTATTTTATCATTAAGCGCGTCTAAGTTATCCGGGGTTGGATTCCGTCTAAAATTCGATAAAGCTAATCTTCGTAATGCTATGTGTTTAGATAGTTCAGGAGTCCAGTATGACTTAGGTTTAAAATTAGAATTCGGATTTAAACAATTTTTAAGAAGCGGAATATGCAAGTCGGCAGCTATATTTATGTTGTCTAAAAATAAGTCGTATGATTTTTGTAAGTCGTTAGGAAAAATTGTGTAGTTAAAAATATTCTCTAAACATGTGGTATATCCCTCCCAGTTAGCCTTTTTATAGTTTCTTTTAATTGTAAATTTTGGACTCAAAAAATTATTAGAAATTAATTTAATGACCAAATGATCGCTTCCCAAATTTTCATTAAGAACTTTCCATTTAAATTCTACGGCTATGTCTGACGTGACGAATGATAAGTCTGGAGATGATTTTTTTAAATAACCATTAACTAATGACACGCGTGTCTCGCTGCCATCATTTAGTATAACAAAATTACTATACAAAATTGAATTAAAAATTAATAATCCTCTAGCCTCTGTTTTATATGACCAGTTGGAATGATGGGCGTTGAAATCGCCTAATATTATGGTTTTACTGTTAAATGATGTAAATAAATTATCCCAATCTCCTTGACTAGTTTGTACAGAGGAAGAACAATAAACGCACACGACATTTTCTACATAATCACAATTGAATACTTTTACGAGAAGCACTTCAATGTTGCTATTGACTATACGTAAGAAACCGGTTTGAGATCTAACTGACTTATGTGTGAGTATAGCTATGCCGCCGTAGCTATCACTGCGATCTATACGATAAATATTATAATCATGTACCTTTAACGCACTATCGCGTTCCAGCCAAGTTTCGCTTACAACTGCAATGTGGGTTTTTTCTTGAAGAAGTAATTGTTCAAATGATAATAGCTTTGGTCTGAGACTTCGAGCATTCCATTGTAAAATATTTAATCTCGATAATTTATCTTTAGGATCCATTGATAACAGAACCAAAAACAAATTTCAAAATAGGCCAACTAGAAATAAAGTCCGCTGCAACTATTACTACCCACTCCATAAATAACTGAATTATACTCTTCACTTTAGATTGGACACTTATGTTTTGTAAAAACAACACTTCCTTTATCTTCGCACATAGATCGCTAAATGTAGTTTTAACTGGCTCCTCATCCGATGTTTGGCCTTGACTTTGAGCTCCACAATAATCCTCGTCCATAGGGGGAAAGTTCCACTCTGGTATACGTTCATCCTTCTTCTTATTATACGGTTTTTTCTTTTGTTGAGGTTGTATAATCGGGCTTTTATCAGGTGTAGACTGCGCCTGCGATGTATTCTTAGTAATGTTAACGTAACTAGGTCTCTTATCCGGAGTAGGTTCCGTGCGAGTTGGGGCACATGGTGGGACAGCGGTAGATGGTGCATATGTAGGTTGTTTTTGAGTAGGTTCGGGTTGCGGGACACTGGGGATGACTTCAACATATCTAGTTACCGCATTGCTATAAGTTACATTATACTCCGCCATAATCTGCCGTATCGTTTTTTCCTTTCTAAATGCAGGACATGTTTTCTCTAAAGACATATGGCTGCCGGAACAGTTAACACATTTGAATACGTTCGTATCACAATTTTCGTGGTCACCAGCACACTTGGGGCATCTAACTTTCCTCGTCACGCATGTTTTGATCGAATGTCCTAAACGCCAACACAGCGAGCATTGCGATACCGGGAATACATACGGCTCAACTAGTACTCTCAGACCATGTACGAATACGATATGTGGTAAAAAGTTGCCTTTGAAACAAAGACGAACTGACTCACATGGGGTCCACTCATTTTTTTCACGATTACGACGATTTAGTCGTTTTACAGAAATTAGTTCTGCATATGGGCATGATAAGTTCTTTAGCACATCTTCCTCCGACATCTCGATATCTACGTCCTTAATAACTCCATAAGAATGGCTCAGTTCAGATATCTTGTTGAAACGCCAACCTCGGTTTATTAGGTCTTCATTGGTGATAAGATTTTCAATGTCGGACTCGTTTTTAAGTTGAACTTTGATTTTATATGCGTTAACATATTTAATATTCATGATATTAGTAATTTTATGAGCTTGAAAAGTGCGGGCCAATGAGAATTGTTTCGGGAATGCTTCTTTACAAGAAATATATACTTCGTTTTCATCGCTAGATGGCCGAGAATCGTGTTGTTTTTTGTTCTTTTCTTGATCTTTTTTCCCTCTTCTGTCAACTTCTTGCCACTCCGCCTCATTTTCCTCTTGTGCTGGTTTAGTTCTCTTCCGTCCATCTCGAGAGTTAGTCACTGGGGTAAAGGTATCGTCTTCTTGTTGGTTATCATCATCAAGGATCACGCTACTGTCCTCCTCCATAATTGCACCGAGCGAACGCGACCTACCCGATCGCGTGCCGAAACGGGACTATGTGACACTTGACTTTGCTTACGTGCTCAAAGAAAAGGCTGGCTATTTGTCGGTTCCTATTTCGCTTTCAGACATAACTCAATTTGCTCGTAAAACACTGATGAAGCTAATATTCGAGCGAAGCGAACCGAATTTTTTAAAGTAAAATGCAACATGTGACACCCAAAGAAATGTTTTCCTAAAATCGTCTCGAGGATTTATTCCCAGAATACCTATTTATTGTACCAAATTATCCCTTCGAGCTTAAAAGAAAATCTACGTTTCCTGTTAAATGAAAATCTCTGAAAATGGCCAGTCAGATAGTCTTGATGTCTAAAACGTTACCACCAAATAAGTTTTTGTTTTTGTTCCTCGCTCTCAACCAAATAAGCTTTTTTTTAATTTCTTCAGGCATAATAAGGACTAAGAGAAAGGCGCATTAAACTGAAAGCGCGGGGCGGCGCAAGCCCCCCTCTCTCTCAACCAAATAAGTTTTACCCTTTTTTTAGTTCGGTAGGCTTTTTTTTAATTTCTTCTAGCATGTAAGGACAAAAAGAAAGGCTCATGAAGCTGAGAGCGAGGGGCGGCGCAAGCCACCCCTCGCCAGCCGCCCCTCGCCAACCAAATTTTAGTTTTTGTTAATTAGGTACCTAGTAAGCTTTTTTTAAAATGTATTTTGGTATTATAAGGCCAAAGGCCAAAAAGAAAGGCGCAAGCTGAGAGCGAGGGGCAGCTTGCGCCGCCCCTCGTAGCCTGCCGCCCCGGGCCATGGCCCTCTTGGCCTAAGGGTAAATACGCCCCTGCATATTGTAAATGATTTGATCTATTACCTAATTTATTTTATAATTTGTCCTATGTAATCTTAACAGTGTTTTTATGGAATATATTATGAAATAGGCTACTTTTATCCCGGAAAAATAAGCCGGATATGGTTCCCGTGGGTTAAAAAATAGTAGTCTACGCGGGCATAGAATAGAATATGACGCGGTAGTAATTGAATATTTTCCAGAGGTTCAAAATGCGAGAGAGCTTGCGCCGGCTAGCGTCAGACGAGGCGATGGAGAGGAACGCCGGCAGCAGCAGGAGGGTGCGCGTGGAGCTGCTCGACGGAGACCACGTCACGATAGACCTGGATGTGAGTTTAGTCCAATCTTACTAGACCTGCCCAAGCCCACCTAGCCATATTACAAGCGCTTTGTATAAGTATTGCGATTTTCTTTCGATGGTGCTGTTGAGCTCTGGGAAATAGAAACACATCAACGAAGCTTCCGAACTGCTGATTTACATGAATTTGGGATACTTCATTTAAATAAAAATTATAATTTTGGTAGAGGAAAAATTTTCGCCGTAGCGCGTAAAAAATGAAGTGAAGGTGTGTAGGAAAAATTAGCGCCCTTTCAATGCATGTCAGCTCACAGGAACAAGGCGTTCGGCGTTCATTGAACTTCAATTCCTATAAGTAAGTAGGTAGGTACCCACTACTTACATTTTTCTGTTTTCTATAGCGTTAGCGATTAGGGGGGTGGCACATACCACGTAACTTATCGTCATTGAATTTGATCTATAGCGTTAACAATGGTAGATAAGTGACTTGGCTACAGGATCTAAGTGTAAGTAGAGACCAAGTCACGATAGACCTGGATGTAAGAGGAGTCCACAATCACATTCTAGACTTGTAAGATCCCAATTGGCCAACACGGCTCATGAAGGAGAGTTTATGGCACCTACGTAGTTTCTATTACCTACAATAGTAATAGAAACTAGGTGCCCTAATGCCTAATGCCTAGACATTGAGAAAAACTTTGAAGCCACCCATCAATCAACCGAATAATTGTTATTGTTTATTTAGCTAATGCAATCTGCCAAGACTTCACTAGCTAGGAGTTGAACGTAAAGTGCGTTGTTTATGGGAGCCGCTCACGGCAGCTATTTGGAGATGAAGGTGTCTTAACGTCTGGTTTCCGATACAGCGTCAGCCGTGTTTAAAATACTTAGTGGGATAGCCCACTAGACTAGACTAGTTTAGACTCGAGCGTTGTTTTAACTTTCCTCCCCATGATGGAGGAAAGTATCTGCTAAAACAATCCCATGATCGGTCTATTTTTGAAAACAATACTTAAATATAGTGTCAGCTATCGCAGTTTAGCCTATCGCTTAAACTGTACTATTACTAAGTACCTACTAGGTACTAAGTTTCCACCGATACAAGATAGTGTGGTAGGTATTTTTTTGGTTTTTGCACTGAAAATCCTAAACGAGGGTTTTTTCGTGTTAAAAGTTAGCAAATTGCTTTGACACCAGATGCAAGACTGATTGTGTATTTTTAATCAAGTTTTCTCCAAAGTAAAAGAGGCAA
Source organism: Camptogramma bilineatum (assembly GCA_958496255.1). Classification (NCBI taxonomy): domain Eukaryota; kingdom Metazoa; phylum Arthropoda; class Insecta; order Lepidoptera; family Geometridae; genus Camptogramma; species Camptogramma bilineatum. The sequence continues at coordinate 651,113 of OY292474.1, forward strand.
GTATAATCTGCGTAGAGAGTTAATAATCTGACCCATCAAGTCTATCTAATGTTGTTCACATAAATCAAGAAAAGTAACGGGCCTAACACTGATCCCTGAGGAATGCCACATTCATGTTTTCGTAGACCACTTTGATAGTCTCCTGTCTCGGTCTTCGGTCTCGGTCTCTGGTCTCGGTCTCGGGCGCGAACTTAGCTTAACACTTCCTTAACACACTTAACGTTCAAAAACACATCCGTTATTTTTACTCGATGTTACAGTTTTGGTATGAAATTATTACGGCAACGTTTTCAAGAAGCCCCAAGGCTAAGGTGCGTCAGAAATAGTTCTGCCAACAGAAAAATATCTTGAAATAGAATTAATAAAGTTGTCGAAAAATGGTTCCGTAATTAGCTAATTATCATCATCATCATCATGTCTAGTGTCTATGCTTGGTATACCTATGAGTATGGAATATAATTATGAACGATGTCTAATAATATTATTAAGGGCAGGGGCGTAGCTACCGCCGTATCTGCCGTATTAATTATACGGGGCCCCCAAGCTCAAGAGAAATCTTTACCGATAGGTAAAGATTTCTCTTGGGGGCCCTTATGAAGGGTACTTCATAAGGGCCCCCACCAAATTTTTATATGGGGCACCGCCAAGGCACGCTACGCCACTGATTAAGGGTACCTACCAAGAATCAATCTGAAATTATGCATTTTTATAGGTAATTTGAATTGATAGGTAGTAGTAGTACGTACCATCAATAATACTTTGATTGTTGAAGACTGAGTTCCGGTCATATCGAGGGATGATTTCTCTTCCAGCGCAAGGCCCTTGGGTCTGACCTCCTGGACGCAGTATGCGGCCACCTGGAAGTGTTGGAGCGGGACTACTTCGGGCTGCTGCACACGCAGCGCGGGGACTGCCGCGTCTGGGTGGACCTCAACAAACGACTCTCCAAGACCTTCAGAAGTAAGTGCTCAACACCACATTTCTTTAGGTATCTCCGTCAGATCTGACGGACGACACGTCGCGGTACCAGCTCGGCCTGGCTGTAAGGAGGGATCTCATAGAAGGTACCACCTTATTATCTCTTTGAGCATCCTATAGCTATCTAAATGTAACGATGCTTCTTCGTCACACTTTTTAACCGACTTTAAAAAAGGAGGAGGTTTTGTCAGTCATGACTTGAGGAACGAGATTCCAGTAGGTAGCGAAAAGCCTGATGCACATGTCAAGCTAATTAGCTTGAGCCAACTCAGTCGTACTTGTATTGGTCTTGCTCCGTTGTTACACTCATTTTCACGCAGCACGCACATAATTTACCTCTTTCTGACAACGGGGTTTTTTTTATAAATTAATCTTTATTATTTTTTAGTTTTCTTGATTAATTAGTTAAAATTAATTAAATAAAGCTGCTTATATTCCACCTAAATAGCTATTATCTCATTACTTTATCAACCGACATCAAAAAGCAGGAGGTTCTATGTTCGGCTGTACCTCTGTTTGTAGGAACCTCTGTTGATTTTTAAAAGTTTTCGTCAGTCATGAGGAACGAGATTCCAGTAGCGAAAAAGCTTGAATTGCGCTAGTATCTCTACCTAATCTGTGAATTGCGCTTTTCATGTTACAATTTGAATGGGTGACTGCTGAGCGCTTCCGTGCTTCGAAGGGCACGTCGATCCCAGCTTTTAAGTCGTTAAGAATTGGTGAAGGCAGGTGGCATAAAACTCTGTCCCCACAGATGGTCACTCGCCTATCTTATCTACCTTTCAGACGAACCATGGGACGTGAAGTTTGCCGTGAAGTTCTACCCGCCGGAGCCGTCAGATCTGACGGACGACACGTCGCGGTACCAGCTCGGCCTGGCTGTAAGGAGGGATCTCATAGAAGGTACCACCTTATTATCTCTTTGAGCATCCTATAGCTATCTAAATGTAACGATGCTTCTTCGTCACACTTTTTAACCGACTTTCAAAAAGGAGGAGGTTCTCAAGTCGACTGTTTGTTTTTTTTTGGATGTGGGTACCAAAATACAAAGTATGTGGCTAGGTAGGGTCGGCACAACATGTTCGCTTCCATTCCCTCCTATCACTCGTCAATTCAGTAGTCACTCTTTTAACATCCATCTTATCTTTGGCCGTTCTCTACCTATCCTTCCACATTTACATCCAACGCTTTCCGTGTAATATGACTTTCTTCCCTCCGCATAACATGCCCATACCACGCCAACCTATTACTCCTAATTTTTTCTGTTACTGTCGCTACTTTCTTTACTATATTTACTATTTTTACCACAGTGTGTATGTCTCAGGTCGTCTAGTCTGCTCTGGAATTACCTACGCTCTACTGGCTTCCTACGTCCTTCAAGCAGAGCTGGGCGACCACTGCGACAGCCACATGACCCCCTCGCTTCTCTCGCAGCACCGCGCCGTGCCGCTCGCTGCGCTCACTCCCGATCTAGAGGCTAAGGTTGAGGAGTTGTATAGGAAACACAAGTAAGGAACTATGGACGGAATATAGATAGAGTTGGATACAAAAAAGAGTTGTATCCATCTTTGAAGGTGATATTATTGTCAAACTCATGAACTTGCAGGCTTTATTGAATAACTACACGGTGTTTTTCTGAGGAAAGCCATGTCGGCATAGGGGAATGACACCTCGACTTCGATCCGAAGGTCGTGGGTTCGAATCGAACCGTGCATCAATGGATTTTTCGTTTCTAATATGCCTGTTAACACGAGCTCTCTAAACGGTGAAGAAAAAATTGTGGGGAAACCCGCGGCTTAGTCCCACACGTATTGACCATGTCTTTCCTGTGGAAAGACTGTTCAAAGTGGTACACTAGTCATCTTATTGAATAAATGAATTTGACTTTTGACTTTCTTTTGATATGGCCGGAAGCCGAGATGATGGTTTAGGTGCTGGGCAAGCCTACTACATCTCAAACGATGTCCCAGGCACTACAGTCTCCCGTTAAGTGTAGGCAAAGATTGCCTCCTGACACTGTATAAATCATCTAGTAAAACCTACTTACCTAAAGACCTAAGTTTTTTTTTCAGAGGTCAGACGCCTGCAGAAGCTGAACTAAACTACTTGGAGAACGCGAAGCGTCTGGCGTTGTACGGGGCAGAACTGCACTCAGCGTTGGATAGTGATGACGTGCCCATAGCACTGGCTGTCTGCGCTAGCGCCGTCTCCGTCTACCGCGACGGGTGAGAGAGAGACAAATGTACTTCCACACTGTCCCATTGTTGGAAAAATAAATAAATACTACTGGACATGGTGAAAATGTGGAACTCCTTGCCGGGGTCTGTATTTCCAGAAAAGTATAATTTGTGTGTCTTCAAATCGAGAGTCAATAGGTTCCTCTAGGTAAGCGTGTTCCATCTTAGACCACACTGTTGCTTTACATCAGGCAGGGTGTGGTCAAACGCGAACCTATTTTCATTAAAAAAAAAAACTTTCAACACAGTATGCCTCAATGTAAACAGAGCTTGTGTTATGAGAACACACACGACTGATATCCTACTTCTATACATTTTTGACGTGATTCAATCGATGAATGCCGGCTGCACGCACGAAAAAGTGTCACGTTCCGCCTTAGCCGAGCGTGCAAGCGAGAGCGCGGAACAAGTGATAGAGAGGCACGATCGTTCATCAATGTTTTCATGATGACGACATCGCGTAAAATTATCGTAAATTGACTTTACAGACAACTTTTTTTTTAATTAAAACCCAATCTATTTCAGGTTGCTAATGAACCGGTTCCCATGGGCGAAAATAACGAAGATCTGCTACAACAAGCGCGTCTTCACTATCAACCTACGCGCGAGCGAGTTCGACGAGTTCGAGACGCATCTCGGCTTCAAACTACCCTCAACCACGGCCTGCAAGAAACTGTGGCGCGGGACTGTTGAGCATCACATGTTCTTTAGGTAATTCTTAGTGGAGAGAGAGAGAGAGAGAGATAGAGAGAGAGGGAGAGAGAGTGAGTCAGATAGAGCGTGTGAGAGAGAGTGAGTTCGAGACGCATCTCGGCTTCAAACTACCCTCCACTACGGCTTGCAAGAAACTGTGGCGCGGGACTGTTGAGCATCACATGTTCTTTAGGTAAATGTTGGTGGAGAGAGAGAGAGTGTGTGAGAGAGAAAGATACGCACCTAAATCAGACTAGTACCCTCAACATAGGGCTACAAAAAACTATGTCGTAAGAACTGTGATGTGGGTCTGTTGAGCATCATATTATGTTCTTTAGTAATTCTTAGTGGGGAGAGAGAGAGAGAGAGAGAGAGTGAGGGAGAGAGAGAGAGAAAGTGTGATAGCTAAGATAAGATCACACCTAAATCAAACTATCTTCAAATACGGGTTGCAAAAAGCTGTGATGCAGGACTGTTGAGCATCACATGTTAATTCTTAGTGGAGAGAGAGAGAGAAAGTGTGTGTGAGAGAGAGATACGCACCTAAACCATACTACCCTTAACCATGGGCTGCAAAAAACTGTTTACCATTACATGTTCTTTAGGTAATTCTTAGTAGACAGAGAGAGTGTGTGTGTGTGAGAGAGAGAGAGATACATATAAATTCCTTAATACCGTTTCTTCCACAGACGCGAGTCCCCCGTAAAAGTGGACCGCATAGTAGGCTTCCCCCGGCTCGGCTCGCGCCGCCTCTCCTGCCGCCGCACGCTGCGCCAACTGCGAGCCGAGCCCCCCGCGCCCCCCCCCGCACCGGCCCCCCGCGCCCCCCTCGCACCGGGGATGACCCGATGATGAGGGGTACAATGATGATGTGCTGACACTCATGTATGGGAAGATATATGTCGCCAATTAGTTATGTAAATTAGTCTTAAATCTGAAAAAATTAATAAATACTTATACTAGGTACTTAACCCATTCCCTGTTCAGTCACTCCGGCCGCCCCCGCAGAGTTTAGTATTATATAGTATAGTAATATGGGTACTCATGGGAGGAGTTATATGGGGTATAGGGGGTATGGAGTGGGGGGTCCAAGGGTTCTAAAATAAAAACACAAAAAAGCAAATGAAATAGCAAGCAAAGGCAATATAAAGATTGACTAGGTTTCCTCCGAACTTAACGGGCTAAGGGGGCCTTCCGAACCCCCTAAACCCCCCCCTTATATACGCCCATGCACACAATATCCGCACGTGCGTTATGGCACTGAACGCGTTAAACATTATCGCGTTTATTTAGCGCGGTTGGGTATCAGGGAATGTGTTATGTGTTTAATTAAACCTAAGTGCCATTATTTGTTAGAATGTAAGTTAAAAAATAAGATTAGTTTGTAAGTAAATGAAACTAAATAGGTTAGGTACATAATTCCTATACTTCCTGTTATTTGGTAATTAAGAATCTCTCTTTGAATCTTTCTTCTGAATAAGTTGATTAGCACTTAGAAATTACATTTCTTATTTATAAAATGCAGCTTGCATGCAGTTTGTTTTGAAAGAAGGTAAATTATTGAATTGAATCAAATAACTTTGAACTTTAGGACTAAGTAAGCTTAGAGTACCTACCTACCTAGCTATAGGTAAGTAGAACTTAATTGTAAAAAAAAACCTAATCCAGTTAAAATAGATTATATTATAAGCTATTATATTTAAAAGAAAAGAACTGTATTAATTTTAGGCATTTTAATAAATATTTTTGGATAAAAGATTTTCCTTGAATTCCCCAAGTTACCTACAGTAAAATCAGAAAAAGAATGCGTTTCGAAAAACATCGGAAACAATCGAATTAAATTACAAAAACGATTGACGAAGTCATTTGGAAATGAAAATTACTCATAATTTCAACTTTATCGCAAATAAATATCAACTAGCTGACGCCCGCGGCTTCGCCCGCGTGGACTACTATTTTGTTCATCCCACGGGAACCGTGCATTTTTTCGGGATCAAAAGTAGCCTATGTCCTATTCCCGGTCATTATCTAATTATGTTTCAAATTTCAGCCAAATCGGTTCAGTGGTTGTCGAGTTATAGAGGAACAAACATACATCCAAACATCCATCCAAACATCCATCCATCCAAACATCCAAACTTTCGCATTTATAATATTAGTGTGATTAGTGTGATGTGATTAGTGTGAAGTGTGATGTCATTTTTAAGAAAAGCAAATCAGTTGCAAGCCGTGCGAGCTGCGCTGCTAACGACGTGCACTTCTGTCGCATTCTGTTTTGTGGAATCATACACTGCTGTCGGACATTATTCGGAAAACACGAAAATAACCGATGTCCATTATAACTTGAAGTAGGTACTGTACCTACAGTAAAACCAGAAAACGAATGCGTTTACAAAAACCATTGACGAAAAGTTCGTCAATGGTTTTTATAAACGCATTCTTTTCGTCAATGGCTTTTGTAAACGCATTCGTTTTCTGGTTTTAGTGTAGGTAGGTACTTTAGTTGATAAGTTATTGTTTTTATAAGTAGGTACTTACTTAATTGGGGAAAACCGTGGTTTACAAAAATTATAGGTCACAGAATTGATAACTGATAACCGTTGTTATAATTATAGGTAAACTATTATAAAGCGGGTTTGATTCCTGCCACTGATGTAAGTGTAACTTGTATGATCCGAATCGTTGTATGATCTTCAATTAAATATTTGTTCTAGGTGTTTTTCCAAATTAAGTAGGTACCTATGGTTAAAATCAATATCAGTTGGATAAGTTTAGTTACTCGTACTGTAAGAGAAACAATCAAGTACCTACCAATGGTTGTTACCAATATTCTTCAAAAATTCAAAATTAAAATATAATTTATTCAGTAGGATCGCTATGACCACTTTAGGTATATCATACTATAGCTACCGCCCGCGGCATTGCCTGCGATTTACCTACATAACGCATAGCCAAAATGTTCATCCTGAAAGTTCATTCTAAATTTAGGTTTCGAAGATTACCTAACTCCTACATACAAACAAACAAACTCTTTATAATATTAGTAGGTACCTATAGATTATAATGACTAAAAAGCACAAACAAACTGCAACTAGGTAATTAATAAATTAACGTCATTTGAATATCATTTTAATTACCCAAGAAATTAAAATACTCGCCTATCTATATAATGTTTTCCTGTGGCTTTAAATACCTACACAACTTTACTAGGTACATAATATAAAGCATTAAGATAGGCTGCGGTCAGTCAAAAAGAGCTGTGCCTACAAGAGGTCACTTACATCCAATATTTAGAGACTTATAATTCGGGCTGCTTGGAGAAAAATCAAGGTAATGGTACTTTTTTAATCGACTTCAAAAAAAGGAAGAATTTCTCAAGTCGGAATAATTTTTCTTTGTGCTTTTTTTGTGTTCACTATGTTCACCGATTACCTACTCGAAGACGCCTGGACCAGTTTGGAAAATTCCTTTTTTGTTCGAAAGGGTGGTAAACTTGCCGATTGGTGCCATTAAAAATTGGTTGTCGAGGATCTTCGGAGTTATGAACAGAAATGCACCTCGAGATACAGAAAATTGCTCAGCTTCATTATGTCGTTCTTTTTATAATTTTACTTACCAATTTTTTATTAAAGCTTTGCAAAATTTGCAAATAAATTAAATAGAATTCAAACTAGACATTGCTAAGTAGGTACCTAAGTATTTAATTTATTAATTTTAGTTCAAATTACTTTTCTTATTGTGTGATCATTGACTCCATTATTGACAAATTGGCTGACAAAAACAAAAAGAAAACAAAGTAACTTTTTGACTACTTCCTTAGATGTCGAAGACCCTCGCACTCCTAGCGCTGCTGTTAGCATCCACCACAGCGCAGCTAGGTTTCCTCTCCGGAGGCTCCATCACCAGCCGAGTGATGGGCGCCAAGCCGCTCAGCGCCGCCGTGGACGCGGCCACCGGGGCGGGCCGGGCGGTGAAAGACACCATCGCGGACGTCAAGCAACCTGTTGACCAGACCGTGGCCCTTGTTGGCAGCAGTCAGTGTAAGTTGAATAATCATAGTGGCGTAGCTTGCTACGTTCTTGTTCTTGTGAAGTTCTGGCATTAGCTGAGCTCTTCCGTGCTTCGGTGAGCACGTTAATATTAACGTGCCCTTCGAAGTGTGTGCGTGTGTGTGTGTGTGTGTGTGAATGTTTGTTACTTCTCGCATGTTATAGGATAGGAAGTAGAATAAGATTATTACTCTCTTCTATAAGTTCTATAAGCTAATTTTGGTCTGCACTCTGTACCTAGGGACCGATTCCTCATAGTTGTAGTACCTACTAGTATTCTGTGATTATACCCAGAGCCGTATTGGTGGAGTGGTAATAGTAGGTACCTACCTCGACTTTCGATCCGAAGATCGTGGGTTTCGAATCCTGGCCGTGCATCAATAGATTTTTCGTTTCGAAAATTCAAGAGCTCTAAACTAAATGGTGAAGGAAAATATCGTGAGAAAACCCTCGGCTTAGTTAGCCCCACACATATTGACCATGACTTTCCTGTGGATATGGCCGGTTAAGCTGATGGTTTAGGTGCTGGGCAAGCCTACTCCATCTCTAACAGTGTTCCAGGAAATACAGTGTCCCATTGAGTGTAGGCAAAGATTGCCACCTGACCTGACACTATAATTATTATATAAATCATCTAGTAAAGATGTAAAGGCCTAAGTTACAATCCAGTAACGATGTAATCAATGTATGCTCCAGGTGAAAATGTGAAGAAGCTGGTGGGAGTGGAGTACGATCAGCTCTCGGGGCTGGTGGAACCGGACCTGGACCAGCTGACCCTCAACATGGACTCCGAGTGAGTATCAGAGAGACGTGCTGGTAGCCAAACGGATTTGAACGTTGAAGTGGCAATGGGCAGGCCATCACGAGAACCATACATTTTTCTGGGATAAAAAGTAGCCTATGTGTTATTCCAGAACCTAAACTATCTATATTCCAAATTTCATCAAAAACGGTTCGGTAGTTATGGAAATACGTGGTAACAAACATTCACACACACACACACACACATACGGACTTTCGTCTTTATTATATTAGTAGGATCAGTCGGACAGGAAACAAGCCTACTCCCTCTCGATTTCTCCAAAATCTATTTGCCCATTTGACCAGATTATTTTTTATATATTTTTTAGTTTTTGTTCTTGTTTTGTTCTCATTTGTTCTTGTCTATTTGAATTTGTTTAATCTATTTGAGTTAATCTATAAGAGCCTATTCTTTATTTGAATTTGTTTAATCTATTTGACCAGATTATTTTTATATTTTTTTTTGTCTTTGTTCTCATTTGTTCTTGTCCTCAGTGGAGCGAAGTCATCCTTCAAGCTGGACTCGGTAGCTAGGTCCCTCCCCCGCACTTCCCCTGACCAGCCCCTCGTTATCTTCATGCACGGCTTCGTAGACGACCCCAACCTCTTCGCCTTCCCGATCGTCAATGAGGCCTTCCAGGCTATTGGTAAGTGGTAAATCTTTGAAGGTCCTTTGTACATTTAAACTACTACATATTTACATAAAAGTATAAAATACAAAAAGAACCAGTTGAGCCACCACAGAAATAACACACAAATGTACAAATGTACAGAAGGATCGTAACAATAAAAAAAAAAACTTTTTACTACATTTTTTTTTTTTCAATTTACTTCGGACTCATGTGCCAACTACAATGATCTTCTGACAATAAGCAGGGGATCTCCTTTATGTAGCCTGTAGATTGTAGACGTCATCCGTAACTGAGTTGGTTGAAGCACTCCGGCTTTAGGAGCATCATTTGATCAATGCGGGTTCGAATTCCGTCGCACTCGACAATTTTGAAAAGAATTTTTATTTTCGATGAAGTACCATGTGCGCTAGGTACCGAAGTGTAAGTGTGGTTTAACACTTTAAAAAAATATGCTGCACTCGTGGGTTCGACTTCCATCCAGGATCGATGTTTCTTCTGGTTGAAAAAGCATCTCTGTAGGTATTCTAGCAGTTTGGATGGCTCTTTGAGAAAAGTGCTCTAATATTTGATTATTTAAATTCATTTACAGGTAACTACAACGTCCTGGGGCTAGACTCATCCCCCCTGATCCGGTTCTTCTACCTGCGAGCCAGCACCCTCATCAGGAATATTGGAGAGAAGCTAGGGAGAAGCCTGGCTGACATGGTGAAAGGTGAGCCTCCTGTAACTCCAGTGTATCCTTAACAGCTTTCCCCTGATCCGATTCTTCTACCGGCGTGCCAGCATCCTCGTCAGGAATATTGGAGAGAAGCTAGGGAGAAGTCTGGCTGACATGGAAAAGGTGAGCTTCTGGTTACTCCAGTATATCCTTTACAGCTTCCCCCTGATTCAATTCTTCTACCGGCGTGCCAGCATCCTCGTCAGGAACATAGAAGAGAGCTAGGGAGAAGCCTGGCTGACATAGTGACCTACTGAATACATAATCATTGACTTTGACTTCAAGTTATCCCAATAGATGCACTTTGATAACGTCTTCAAACTCTAACCTCTTTCCAGCTGGCCTAGACCCCAAAGACATCTACCTGGTTGGACACAGCCTCGGCTCCCATATAGCAGGGTTCGCCGGCAAGACCTTCCAAGATCTCACAGGAAAGAAGGTCGGGAGGATCACTGGCTTGGACCCCGCTGGTCCATGCTTCACCCACGTGGATGATGACTTGAGGCTGAAAGAGACTGACGCTGAGTTTGTGGATGTTATCCATACTGATGGTGGGGTTTATGGACTGAAGGATGCTGTTGGTGAGTTCAGTTTTTCTATAATTTTTTGAAAACTACTTCGTGCCTATCCAACTTCTTATTAACCTTCTAAATGTCTGAAAAACTGCCTAATCCAGTGCTAATACTTAGCTTAGTAGAAAAGTCTGCAGTTTTCCTTCATGTTTTATTCTTTTCAATAATCAAGTGGAAATCTGTGAAGATCAGAAGCCTCCTAAGTCGTGAATAATTGAAAATATTTTATTGTCACTTTATAGGAACTTAGGCAAAATTGTACAATCTCATTCACAACTAAAACTCTCTCTCAGGTCACGTAGACTACTTCCCCAACGGTGGAGAACAGCAACCCAACTGCGTCTTCCAGTTCTGCTCGCACCTGCGAGTGGTGGAACTCTTCGCGGAGTCAGTGCGCTCTCCTGCCTTGTTCCCGGCTAAAGGCTGCGCCAGCTGGGAGAAGTTCCTGGAGAACAAGTGTTCTGAGGAAACCAGGTCTGCATATCCACTAGACTTTACGGTTCAGTTCATAGTTACTCAGTCTTCTGTGTGGTGGAACTCTTCACAGAGTCGTTGCGATCTTCTTTGTTAATGGAAGTTGCGTCAGCTGCGAGAAGTTCCTGATGGAGAAGTACCTACTTAGAGGAAACTTTTTTCTCTTGCTAAGGGGGGGGGGGGGGGGGGGGCGTTCGGGTAATGATCGCGTAGTATCTTTTGTCGCATCTTCCGAAAGGAACTTGCAGTTTCTAAAGCTTTCTTCTCAATTAGGTAATCTTTTAATCTTTAGTTTTACTTACACTTTCTTTAACTTATCTCCTCTTTCCAGCATTATGGGCTACGGCAGTGAACCAGGTGCTCGTGGGCGGTTCTACCTGCGCACGGCGGAGGCGCCCTACTACGCCCTGGGGGCTCGGGGGATGCGGGCGCGGGGGGAAGCTAGGGGGGGGATCAATGGGCTGAGGGGATTGGCTCGCTTTGTATCTTAGGGCTCGAGGAATCGGGCGTTTGAAATTCAGGACGTTTTGTAAATTGTATAGTTTTTAGATACACAACCAAAAATGTAGTTTCCTTTGGAACGGAACTCTTTTTTTTTTTGTGCAAAGTTACGTAGATGCGTCGGTTAGTGAATCAGTCAGTGATTTGGTTTTATGGATTACTTAACTATTTTAATGACAAACGCGATTAAAAGAATTTTTCCTCCATAAGTAAATGTATTCTAATTACTTAGTAATTACCTACGTCATTCTAATTAGCCTCTTTTATCCATTCAAGATTTTTAATATGGTAGTGGCCCTTAACACTGCACACTATGTTTTCTAAGTCAGAATAGAATTGAATAGAATACATGCTTATATGTATCTCTTACTCAAACGCCAAAGAAAATAAAGAGATTGTCTTATCTCTTATCAGAAAATGTATTTAATTTAGTTGATTATTCTTGTAATTTTTGTTTGGTAAAAATCTATGGATTGGGAAGTTCTCTAGCAATCTTTTAGGTAGGTAGGTACCTAACCTATGTATTGAAAATTTAGGCTCAAATGGCTTACCTAAATACTCTAGTGACAATTCCTGATGTTAATTAGCAAAAGAATTGCTTTGTGACATTTACCAAATCTATTTTGAAATGGATCATAAATTCATAAGGCTACTTTGGAATAAATAGTAGATTGTTGCACGAGGGTTGAAAGTAACCTATTGCGGCACGAGATGGTTTGGCGCCTGAGCGTAGCGAGGGCGCTAATAGTTCGAGTGCCGTAAGAGGTATTTCACCCGAGGTAAACACTCTGCTTTTCATTTCGAATATTAGGAAAGTAAATAAAAACCTGATTAGCTCATTTTATAAAAGTCTCTGCTCTCGATCTCGGACGAAAGAGTGGTTACTTCGTCCGAGCTCTCGATCGACAAAACAGATAAAAATCGAATTGGTGCTTTAAAAAAAATACTGGCTGGTAGCTTGCCACTGAAAAAAAAAAAAAAAAAAAGCCGCCCACCTTTTTTTTTCAGCCAGTATTTTTTGTCATTGAAGATGGTAAATATTTCAAGCTCAAAATCTTGTTTAAATAATAATAATTTAGTGAAAAGTAATTATTAATAACAATACTCATGTAATAAATTGTTGAAAATACATATTTTTTACAGCAATTCTCAATAAAAAGGTAAAATAGAAATGTCAAATATTACTTTTGCTGTGTAAAAAGTTTCAACATGACTCAATAGAAATGTCAAAATAGAATGATTTTTTTTTTAATTTGACAGCAGGGAAAATTGCTTCCCAGGGCGGAAAAGTACTACTTTCATCCCTCTGTTCAGGTAACTTCAAGCGTACTTTCGGTGTATGAGAAATGAAATAGTAGATTGTTGCACGAGGGTTGAAAGTAACCTATTGAGGCACGAGATGGTTTGGCGCCTGAGCGTAGCGAGGGCGCTAATAGTTCGAGTGCCTTAATAGGTTTTTCACCCGAGGTAAACACTCTGCTTTTCATTTCGAATATTAGGAAAGTAAATAAAAACCTGATTAGCTCATTTTATAAAAATCTCTGCTCTCGATCGACAAAACAGATAAAAATTGAATTGGTGGTTTAAAAAAAAATACTGGCTGGTAGTTTGCCACTGAAAAAAAAAGGCTCCCGCCTTTTTTTCTTTTTTTTCAGCCAGCATTTTTTTTTAATTGAAGATGGTAAATATTTCAAGCTCAAAATCTTGTTTAAATAATAATAATTTAGTGAAAAGTAATTATTAATAACAATAGTCATGTAATAAAATTGTTGAAAATATTTTTTACAGCAATTCTCAATAAAAAGCTAAAAGAGAAATGTCAAATATTACTTTTGCTGTGTAAAAAGTTTCAACATGACTCAATAGAAATGTCAAAATAGAATGTTTTTTTTTTATTTAACAGCAGGGAAAATTGCTTCCCAGGGCGGAAAAGTACTACTTTCATCCCTCTGGTTCAGGTAACTTCAATCGTACTTTCCGTGTATGAGTAATGAAAACTATTTTTCACCTCAGCAGCTCGAAATGGCATCCTTTGCTGCGAGAAACCAGTGTGCAAAATCGCATTTTGCACACTGGTTTCAGTGAGGAAAAGTGATTTGAAATTCGAATGTCGTAGATTGACACGTGATAGTGCATGGCGGTCATTGGCTAGCCTGTCTATGAAAAAAAACAATAACGCACCTTTTAAAAATAAAATAGCGGGAATTTGTTTCTGTTACGCTAGTTATTTGTTGAAAATTAATAAAACAATAAAGATGAGTGAAACCAGTGACGAATACACTAATTTATCTCCAGAGAGAAGAGTTGAGACAAAAAGTGATTGTGATGAACAAAGTTCCCTTCCTGAGAAGCACGTAGGTAAGTTCTGAACAAAACAGAAACTTTTAATTTTCAAAATTACAATAACTGTTATTTGTTCTTTTAATTTCTAAAAAAAATGCTTTATTTTTAAATAGATATAAATGAATACCTATTATGGATTAGTTGCTTCATTATGTACAAAGTTGTATCTTTTATTTGTAGGTAGTAATGTTCTCGCTGCTGAGGTGAAAAATTTTGTGTGCAACACGAGACCAAAGTTTTTTACATCTCGTGCCTTTGAATTCCTCGCTAGACTCGGGATTCTAACGTAGAATCACTCGCTACGCTCGTGATTCAATTCTTAGAATCCCTCGTTCGCTCGGGATTCAAAATCAGCACTCGAGGAAAACATCAACTTTGCCCTCTTGTTGCACAAATAACTATTGTAGTTGTAGGTATTTTTACTAGGTAGGTACCTACAATAAAAGACACACATGTTATAAAATTCAGTCAAAAATATAATTATAAAGCAGTTAAATCCTGTCAGGAGGCCAAATAACATGTTCCTTAAGTAATTTTTTTTCTTTTAATTTTTTTTGTCCTGTATCATTCTGAGCTGATACGTTATTTGGCCTATCATGTAGGTACTCGTGTCCCACCATTGGGAAGAGGCCTCCTTTTGGTCTTTTTACCCGGCTGAGATCGCGCGTTTCTATGTGGGTTCGTTCGTATGTAAGTAATATTCTTTATTACCACGTTTCTCCTAAACGGCTGGATGGATTTTGATGAATGAGGTACCTATCGTTAGAATCGTCTCCATCTCGATTGTGCTCTAGGATACTTTTTATTTCGATAAATCAAATAGTGCGGCTAAAAAATGCAACAATGTGTGAATTTTCAAAATGAAAATCACGCTATCATATCAAAATTCATGTCAAAATCAAGAGGTTGGTGGACTGATATCAAATATATTTTTTTTAAAAATCTAACATGACATCTTCGAAGACTAAATCGAGTCTCAAAATTTTTGAAAATCTATTTTTCGCCCTAAATAGAATTGCTAGCCAAAACGCATACTAAAATTTTCTATTTAGTCACACGCAACGTTTAGAACAAACTGCATCGAAATTGGTTCAGCCATTTAGGAGATATCTCATATTTAAGAAATAACTTACTCATTTAATTTAGGTACTCGCAGAGCCATCTGTGTGTCAACTATGACAACAACGTTTAGGAAAATGCGCACGGCATCGAACCCTAGATACCTACATAATAATAAAATTGTAATTTAATTTTGTTTTGTGATTGATAAGATAATGCTGTTTCCAACTTTTCAGTTCAGCCGGGTTTTTTTATTTTTGAATAAATTGCTTGTTAGTTTTAAACTTTTAACACAATTAGCAAAAAAAAAAATGTAGGTAGGTAGGTAATAAGTAAATTAAAACAATATGACTGGGCGTCAAACATAACGATGAACTTACAATAAACTTACTGTAACTGTAAGAAATTTAAACCTATTTTGATTCCTGTCTCTGTCTCAGCAGTGCGATTCAGACCTTCTCGGAATGTATTCCAAATTCGGAAAGTGAAGTTGCTTCGCCGAAAAAACGGAAACTTTCCGACGAAAATCCTCGAATCGGATGCATTTTCGAAAGTCAGAATCACACTGCTGGACCAAATGGATAGCGACCAAATTCGATCTAACTTGTCTCAAACCTCAAATTGGTCTCAAGTTGTCAAAACGATTGCGCAGGTATCTTATGTCGCATTTTGTCGCATTGAGATGAGAGTGACAGAGATATTTGCGTGGTCACTGAACTGTCATATTTGACAGTTTGAGGCTGATTTTGGTCGCTATAGACAATCAGGGGGCTGGTAGTCTATCCGAGGAAGTTAGTAATGCCCTTGACGACACCGTCTCTATTCTTGTAGACGAGGCCGGCCTGGCCGCTCGCGTAGGGCTCCTTCTCGTTCGTCTGCAGGTAGTACTTGCCGCGCGAGCTGGGGGCTGCGGCAAGGCCCATCAGGCTGGAACAGAGGAAACTTATATTACAATCTTTACAAAATGATTTATAGGGTGTCAGGTCAGGAGGCAATCTCTGCCTACACTTACACGCGACACTGACCACTGTAGTACATGGGACAAAATTACTTTTACATATTTTACACTGTCTATCACTTTTTTCAACCATCTCTACCATTTCAAGGTATTCATCGTAAAAAAACCATTTTTGTTGTAACGAATCCGAGTAAGCGACTTTACGCATAAAACAAAACATCCCAGCTGGTCCTACTGAATAAGAAAAAGACTGATCTACGTAGAGTGCGCCGCAATCTTTATGGCGGCTGAAGTGTGTGGCAGATTCGACTTTGTGCAGGTACAGTCAACGCAATAGAATAGAGTAAACTTTATCTACATAGCCCGCCTAGCCCCGCCCCTCACCACCTTTACCTCCCCGCAACTACGTTGAATGTACCTACGCAAAGTCGAATCTGCCGCGCACTTCAGCCGCCATAAAGTTTGCGGCGCACTCTACCTTATCTCCTTAGAGCAGGTTCCATTCTTGAACTCGTCGTAGTCACTGCACCGGTAGGCCGGGAAGCCATCAGGCCTGGTGATGGACTCCGCGAAGAGATTCACGACGCGGCCGTGGCTGCACGACTCCAAGAAGCAGTCGGGCTGCTGCAACCCACCGTTGGGAAAGTAGTCGGCTTGGGCTGGAATTAAGTGTTATTTAGGATGTTGAACAGAATACAAGTGATTGATGGTGGTATTTTAGAGAAAAGCCAGGTCAAAAGTACCCTAAACCGGCGAGCTTGTATGAAAAATATGATGAGAGTGATTGAGGCGAAAGAGGTGTGTCAGGATCGTAGCAAGTGGAAATTCGTGGTCTCTGCCTACCCCTGTGGGAAAGAGGCGTGATTTTATGTATGTGTGTATGTATGTAATAGAGTCATTCGGGGCAAGTGGGCGCACTTTCCACTTTGACACCTCACTGTGCTCAAGATCTAGTATTTAGAGCACCTAAAGTATTGTTTTTAGTTAGAAAAATTATCTGTCAATTAAAATAAATGAAATTTGTACTGTCATTTATTTCAGTTTTTGAAATAAATGCATTTTAAGACGAAAAATCGGAATGCGAACACTTGCCCCGACTTGCGGGTAAGTGTTCGCACCCTTACGGGGTAAGTGATTGCATGTGGTGTAAGTGTTCGCGTTGCAAAATAAAAGTAAATCAAGCATTATTTATTCCGATTACAAGTATAAAATACACTTAGAAAACAGATAAGAAAGAATCACTTTAAATATTATACCAGCATGTTGGCAAATAAAATAATCAATCATCATAAAATTTATATACCTAATAAAACGTTATGTTATGTACCTATACAGGGTGTGGCAAATTCTTGGTCACTGAAGGGTAGCTACCTTTTCTCTTGTAGTTAGAAAGTTTTGTTCTTAGAAAACTTCAGTTTTATTTTGAAGAAAAAAATAATTGCATTTTTAGATTTTTGAAAAAAAGTACAGTTAGCCTAAAAAATTACATTTGTCAAAAAAAACAAGTTGGTCTTAATCGACTCTATTTCCCACCAGGAACACTTTTCCCAAAGTAACTTATCAAATCAAATCGTAAGTTTTTGCAATAATTCAAAAAAACACATCCCATACATTTTCTATGAAATTAGTAGTTGTAAACATTATAGTGCCACTTATTCGATGGTTATTAATTTAAATTCGTAACTGCTTCGGCATGCTAGGAGGCTATTATAAAGCCTTAGGCACTTCAGACAGACCCGCAAGAGATGTTGGTATGCATGGAGCATACCATTTGTACATCTGCAGGGAAGCACTTTGTTCTAAATTTAAATACGCGCTTTACAATAGCCTTCCAGCTTGCCGGAGCAGTTACGAAATTAAATTAAGAACGATCAATTAAGTGGCACTGTAATGTTTACAACTCTTCATTTCATAGAAAATGTATGGGATGTGTTTTTTTGAATTATTGCAAAAACTTACGATTTGATTTAATAAGTTACTTTGGGAGAAGTGTTCCTGGTGGGAAATAGAGTCGATTAAGACCAACTTGTTTTTTTGACAAATGTAATTTTTTAGGCTAACTGTACTTTTTTTCAAAAATCTAAAAATGCAATTATTTTTTTCGTCAAAATAAAACTGAAGTTTCCTAAGAACAAAACTTTCTAACTACAAGAGAAAAGGTAGCTACCCTTCAGTGACCAAGAATTTGCCACACCCTGTATATTTAAACAAAATTTTAACTTTTATGTTTGCATAGATTTTACCTATTTAGAGATCAGTTAATCATAATTAGTTTAACGAATTTGACATCAAGTTAAAAAAAACCTAGAACTTATCTTAAGTAAGTCGGCAAATGAAATAATAAATAATTATAAAATTTATAAACCTAAAAAAATTATTATTATTAATTATTTGCTTATCGTAAAAGTGCGAACACTTACCCGCGTCCACTTACCCCAAACGGACAAATTACGAATGAATGCACACAAAATAAGAAAATTATTCATTCAGCCAAGAACTTTCTTTTGCAAAACACGTTCAGATAAGTTCCAAATCTATAGCAAAAGCCTTACCACTATCGGCCTTAGAACGTATATGCTACACGCTTCGTAAAATAACCCAAAACTAACTTTAAATTGTCAAAATTGTAGTTCGCTCCTTACCAACTCGTACACGCACAACGCGGTCAAACTATGTGTCGCAACTAGTTGTCTGCATAAACGTTGCCAACTTACCAAAACAAACTGTATACCCCCCGTGCCCCGTTTCGGAGATAATGGCACTGCGCCCACTTACCCACTGCGATCACTTACCCCGAATGACTCTACAAGTGGCTTTAACCGCCTTCAATGTTATAAGCTGAGCAATTTTCTGCACTCGAGGTGCATTTCTGTTCATAACTTCGATGATCCTCGACAGATCCTCAACAAATTTCGACGAATTGAGAACCTCCTTTTGTTGAAGTCGGTTAAAAACACAGACATTTCACTTTTTTAAAAACTTGAATCTACTGTTTTTTCAAATACAGGATTGATGAGGCAGGCTTCACTTCTTCATCTACAGTAGGTACTCACCAACAGGTATTTCCAAGCCGAAGACTCCGCCATTAGTGTGGATAGCATCGACAAACACAGCATCTGAGCTCTTCAGTCTGAAACGATTATCATTTTCAATGGATTTTAAAGATTACTTAGGTATAGCTGACCAGTCGCCGCCGCACCCGAACCTCACCGCATCGCCTCGGTATTCTTTATATGGAATTCTATAGACCAACGCTCACTAGAGCGCGCCGCAAACTTTATGGCGGCTGAAGTAACTTACAAACATACAACGCAAAATCTTCGCCTAATATATTTTTTCCCAAAAAATAATATTATTTGGGATTCAAATAATATTAGACTTATATTAAATATAATATTAGGTGTTGCAACCCTACGTGTCAGCAAAATATCTAATCATGGCGGCCGGAGATTGACAAGACGGCCATGGCACGGGCAGGGCACGGGACGGTGTAGGAACGGTGTAGTGTGGGACGTTTCATAGATTTCAATACAAAGAATATCATTTTTGCCGGGACGGTCCTAGTACGGTCATAGTATGCGACGGGGTTGTTGAGACGGGATAATGTGGCAACTCCTTTAGACTTTACGCAGGTACAGTCTGCGGAGCGCCTAAATGACTAAAGATCTGGGAGAATATCTACTGCACCTTGGGGACACAGTGAGGATAATGACTTGGTTTATTGAACCAAAGCAACTGTTTATGTTAATTATCAATGAAGGTCAGACTAACCTTGTTAATATTTATAACAGCGGGCAAAAGTACATTTATATGATGCAGTGACATCAACTTGTTATCAACCCGGTAGTGGTCAATCTCTTTTCATACGTCCCGGGTTTCTAGGTAGCCGGTGCCAAACCGAATCAGACCGAGATCGTGCAGATAATAATACTACGTATAGAATGGACAGTGGACACAGTGAGTTTGAGCTGGCGAGGAGCTGACTTTGAGCACGGAACGCACAGACGCATAGACGAGACCGAGACCACAGTGTACATTATTCATACGGTGACAACCTTACTGTACAACTGACATTGTGTAGTGTAAATATAGGTAGTTAGACGCCGCTTTTGCATAAGGCGCTAACACATGTTGGCCCAGGGTCGCACTGCCTCTCTAACGCTCTCGCTATGCATCGATTCGACTCGCTCGCACTCGCCTAAGCTGGCCTAGGCTGGCCCAACATGTGTTAGCGCCTTAGATTTTGTCGAGTGTCCGGGGTGTGCCGATCGTTAGATCGATTACCTGTCGTCGTCATCGATTTTAAAGAAGCAGGGTCCGGCAGGGTCCAGGCCGGTGACCCGCAATACTTTCCTCCCCGTCACCTGCCTGAACCGCTTGGCTGCGAACCCGGCGATGTGGGCTCCGAGGCTGTGCCCCACCAGGTAGATCTGCCTAGGGTTAAGACGGCCACCTAAAAACAAATTAAGAGATAGAGAGATAAATAGATAACTCTTTGTAGCGACCTGTCGCTAGATGAACTACATAAACATGCTATGCACTACGAGCTTCAATAAAGATGGCGACACAACAACAATGTCTAGATCGCGCAAGCGGTAATTTCGGGAGCGATAGACATATACGACCAACCAACAACAACTGTTGGTCGAAAGACTAAGGGCAAGTGGGCCAGATGGGCCGGCCTGTTGCAGAGAACCACCTTCTCTGCCTTTGGGGAATGATTCCACCATGTTTCCCAAACTCTTTATTATATCCAACTAACACAAAAAAAAATTACAAAGTGGAAAACTAAAAGCAGAAGGTAAGTACATACAATGGGCGGCCTTATCACCGTAATTTCACGAAATTCGTTGAGACTAGAGTGGTTAAGTGAGAGGGTGTCTGCGAGTTCGAATCTCAGCCAGTGAAAGTTTTTTTTTTTTTTTTGTTCTTTTTCCTTTTTCTTTTTCTCTATTTGCATTCGAGCAGCGGTCGGTCGCCCAAATATTTTGTACTTAACAGTTTAAGTAGGTAATTGTTATAAAAACAAAATACAAAATGGGTAGACTGTTGGAACTATAAATTAGTAGGTATAGTATTATATTATCTGTGGTAGGTATAAACTACTGTAACACCTTTCTATATACAGTTTTACAATAAATGATTAATTATTATCTATTCTTATTCTTGTTATGCCGACACCGTGTTAATTACACGGAAGATGGCGTGATGCAGTTTGTAAAATAATCTATTCATAGAAATTATCCATCTGATGCGTCATAACTACTGTTTAACATTATTATACAAGATTCTTATTATATCGTCTATCATTAATAATAAGGACATTTTTAATATCAGCATGGCAATCATAAATGCGAAGATTTTCTTTGAAAAGTGCATTCGTTAAAAAAACTTAATCTTTTCGAATAAGTACCTACATTTCTTAAAATACTTTCACTGACAGTTTTTTTAACCGACTTCACAAACAAGGAGGAGGTTCTCAATTCGTCGGAATCTTTTTTTGTGCTTTTTTATGTATGTTTACTGATTACTCGAAGACGGTTCAACCGATTTGGAAAATTCTTTTTTTGTTTGAAAGGGTATACTTACCGATTGGTGCCATCAAAAGGAGACTGTTTTTTTTTATATGGGCAGTGGTCTATGAACCAATAGCGATACTGTAGTGGTATTTCTGTGGGGATACCTCAACTACATCCTTGTGCAAGGGGGCATCAAAATCCAACCCGGCAGTTTTGAGAAAAATTATACTTTAGAATTCACATTTCTTGCAAAAATGTTTTTATTTTAGAAACGTTTTGAACGGTTATTGTGGTTAGTGTCTGTAAAGTTCGGACTACAATGTAATAATATGGTGACAGCGACATGATCTGATGATGGAGTCAGGAGCTATTCAACAGAACTCCTCAATAAATAAGCCGATTGAGTTGAAACTCGGCATGTCTGTCAAGTTTCAACTACAATGTTATAATATGGTGACAACGAACTGATCTGATCATGGAGTCAGGAGCTGTCCAACAGAACTCCTCAATAAATAAGCCGATTGAGTTGAAACTCGGCATGTCTGTCAAGTTTTAACTACAATGTAATAATATGGTGACAACGAGCTGATCTGATGATGGAGTCAGGAGCTGTCCAACAGAACTCCTCAATAAATAAGCCGATTGAGTTGACACTCGGCATGTCTGTCAAGTTGCGACTACAATTTACATTGTGTCACCTGTCCGTTTATTATTTTTAACACTACACCGCGCGGCGCAGTTTGTTTATTTCCATAAGTGAAAGTATAGGCTTTTATAAAAGTCAATGTTAGACGGT
Source organism: Camptogramma bilineatum (assembly GCA_958496255.1). Classification (NCBI taxonomy): domain Eukaryota; kingdom Metazoa; phylum Arthropoda; class Insecta; order Lepidoptera; family Geometridae; genus Camptogramma; species Camptogramma bilineatum. The sequence continues at coordinate 673,443 of OY292474.1, forward strand.
TGTTTTTCTGTAGTTATCTATTAGGTGGTACGGATGAGAAACGACGAACAACTGTGCCCATATGTATGGATGTATGTATGTGGACTCCCTTTTCCGCATTTAGACTTAAAGGTGGTCCTTTATGCGTGGGGATGACCTGGCTCATTAAAACTGAAGCCCGCCTAGCTCCTCCCAGAAGCACAGAAGTTTCCTGGGGGCTTCACAGACTAATTATAGTGTTGAGTTCTGTTCTGTTCCACCAGACAATAGCAACGTTTGTCAGTGTTGATCTTATTACGGCTGTATAAAGCCATTATGGTTATTTTTGGTGTTAAACCCCATAGGAGACTGTTTTTTTTTGTATGGGAAGTGGTTTATGAACCACTGATGCTATAAAAAAAAACCAAAACCTACTTACTTTTTCCGTGTCCACGTGAACCGCTTAGCCATTTCATTGAGCGCCGCCATTCAATTAAATGGCTGACCTTCGTTTAGCCGTAGTGTGGGACGTAGTGTTCAACGCCTAGCCATTTCATTGAGCGCCGCCATTCAATTAAATGGCTGACCTTCGTTTAGCCGTAGTGTGGAACGTAGTGTCAACACTACGGCTAAACGAAGGTCAGTCATTTAATTGAATGGCGGCGCTCAATGAAATGGCTAGGCATTTAATTGAATGGCTAATTCAATCAGTTGCCTGCGACATGTACATAAGAACAAGTGAATTTATAATTTATTGACATTGTCTTAGAAAACGCAACATTCTAGTTACAAACACTGATAAACAAAATCATGCCAATAAATTATTACTGATTATTATTATTATTACTAAGGATTATTATAAAGATATAATTCAGCACCCCCAATATTTCAAATAATCACAAACATGCTTATGCTAGCTAACAAGCTATGCAATACAATAATTCTACACAATAGTTAAATTAAATTAAATAAATAATAATAAAAATATTAATTTGTTAAATTCCATAGCAGACTTATTCTTCTCGAAAAGCCGTTGTCATCAAATAATTGCTGTAGTTTTTCCCACAATTATTTCGCAGTTGTTACATTTTTTACATGCATGTACAATGACTGATCACCAGTGATCGGAATTAGGCGGGCTTAAATACCTAAAGTTCAAAGAACAGAGGCAAAAAAGGGGAGACTTCCTTACTACAAGAATTTTATTCTTGTAGTAAGTAAGAATTTTATTGAAAGTTGGCACAATTTTCACAGTGAGTAAGTACATTTAAAATTAATGTTAATAATAATGTGAACTAATTCAAATAATTTTTCTATTTGACCGACGGAAAAAAGTTTTTTATCCTTATAACTTACATTTTAGTTTTTGTTATTAACTCAGGTAAAAAATTGATTCACCTTAATGTTAGATGTTCTTTATTAATGTCCCGGAAACGGAAATAATTGGGTCGTAAAATATTTAGTCCTAAGGCGTCTCCATTTGTCTCTGTTATTTTTCGAACTTTAGGTACTTTAGCCCGCCTCATTCCGATCACTGCTGATCACTATCAAATGTCATTATCAATTTTGCTCTCGTTTTCTGATCATCATAAAAGTTAGGCTATTATAAAAGTCTATGTTAGACGACTGTTTCTCTGTAGTTGTCTACTCATTTAAGTACACTAGCATTATTATTTTTATAGTTTTCGAGTTTGCAGTCCCTATTAGTTGCAGTTTCGCGTTGTCACCATATTATTACATTGTAGTTGAAACTTGACAGGCATGCCTAGTTTCAACTCAATCGGCTTATTTATTGAGGAGTTCTGTTGAACAGCTCCTGACTCCATCATCAGATCAGCTCGTTGTCACCATATTATTACATTGTAGTTGAAACTTAACAGGCATGCCGAGTTTCAACTCAATCGGCTTATTTATTGAGGAGTTCTGTTGAACAGCTCCTGACTCCATCATCAGATCAGCTCGTTGTTACCATATTATTACATTGTAGTTGAAACTTGACAGGCATGCCGAGTTTCAACCCAATCGGCTTATTTATTGAGGAGTTCTGTTGAACAGCTCCTGACTCCATCATCAGATCAGGTCGCTGTCACCATATTATTACATTGTAGTCCGAACTTTACAGACACTAACGACAATAACCGTTCAAAACGTTTCTAAAATAAAAACATTTTTGCAAGAAATGTGAATTCTAAAGTATTATTTTTCTCAAAACTGCCGGGTTGGATTTTGATGCCCCCTTGCACAAGGATGTAGTTGAGGTATCCCCACAGAAATACCATAACAGTATGGCTATTGGTTCATAGACCACTTAAAAACAGTCTCCTTTAGTGAGGATCTGTCAAGGATCATATGAGTTATGAACATAAATCACTGACCTGTATCTATACAAATAGATACAGGTCAGTGACATAAATGCACCTCGAGAGTGCAGAAAATTGCTCAGCTTATAACATTGAAGTCAGTTTTTTTATTTTTTATTTTAGTTAGATACCTACCTACTTGTTATTGACAGAAAGTTGATCCATCTTTAATAAAATAGTTTTATCTGGGAACAATAAATAAATATAAATAATTCATGCATGCATATGAAACCGTAACCGCAGCTATAACAATATTTACCTATAAGGTATTACACACCACATTCATGACTAAACGCATCAATCAGCGGTGCTTATAAAGGTACCTATGGTAATTTTATCCATAATAATCTAGATTTTCTAGACGCACGTGTTTTTCTAGTATTAACTTAGGTCAAACCTGCAATTACATAGATCTAGGTAGGTACCGGAAATAGTGTGGCGCCGATCATGACAATGTTACTTGTTGTACCTACCTGGGAGCTCTGTTAGCCTAGTGCAGTTTCTTAGTAGGGTACTTCTAATACTTTAGATTCAAATTGATTCATTAGTGGATTATATTTAAACTAGCTGCTGCCCGCGGCTTCCCTCGCGTGGTACCCGGTTAAAAAGTAGCCTATGTTATTCTCCAGCCCTCCAACTATCTCCACACAAAAAATCACGTCAATCCGTCGCTCTGTTTTGATGTGAAAGCAGGACAAATAAACAAACAAATAAACACACTTTCACATTTATAATATGGGTACGGATTTTAGAGCTTAGCTCTTGTCGGTGCAACGATGCAATTCTCTCCATCTATCTCTTTCCAATGCAATTTCTTTTATTTCTTTATAAGACATGAACGCACCTTTTTAATCTGACTCATGTAATTAATTCTTGGTCTTCCCCTTCCTCGTCTTCCTTCTATGATGTTCCTTATGAAGCTGTCATGTCGTATACCTAATAGGGCCTCCAGACTCTTCCCGAGAACCCCCGAGAACACCCGAGAAGCGTGAGTGTGAGGAGCTTCTCGCCTTCTCGTTCTCTGGCTCGCCTGTTCTCCGATCGGTGTCGGTATTTTTGGCCGAGCCAAAGGATTTCAAACATCACGACTGAGAAAAATTGAGAGTGTGGATAGCTTGCTTGTTTTTCGAGAAGTCTCGGCGAGACTTCTCGCCGAGCCTTCTCTCGAGAGTCTGGAGGGGCTATAAGATGTCTAATCATTTCTTTTTTAATTCAATAGTAGGTAGGTTTATTTATGGTTGTATCCTCAATGTGCCATAGACAAATGGACACTCTCTCAGATAGTTATTACTCAGATAGAGTTCTGTAAAAAGTTGCGGAAGCTACTTGCCAGTGGACACTTTGCTTAGGAGCTTACTTTTGACAGTTTCAGCCAGTGCCTCGCCGAGTCGCTCTCCTATGAACCGCACGTAAGTCGAAGCTCGAAGGTACAGGAATCCGATCAGCGGGCTGGAGTCCAGCGCCAGGATGCAGTGATGCCCTGGGGAAAGTCTTCCATATGATTCAACTCACTCAGATGATAGTAGCTGACTTCTACGCAGTTTGTAGGTTCAATTCTATAAGCTCATTTACATGACACCGCATAAATATTCAAATGAAAATGAAAAATATATAAATATATGATCACGACTGTATCCACAGGCGCGGTAGACATTCTCTCAGATCTTTTTAGGCATCTTTATGATCGTTTTTGAAGATGTCTTAGGAGTAAGAGGTATGTCCAAAATCCAAATAGGTACATATTTGGTACATACCCACATTTTGCAGAAGTCATCATTCTATACGTCATCCAAGAAGCAAGCCCATTGACGTTATTAGAAAGCTAACTGGTTTCCTCACGATGTTTTCCTTCATCGTGTAGAGCTCGTGTTAATGCGCATACCTATACATTTTTCGAAACGAAAAATCCATTGATGCACCTGCGACCTGCGGATCGAAAGTCGAGCTTTACCCCTCGGCCAACACGGCTCAAAGTCTTTTGAACAGTTATAAACAACAAAGATTGAACATGCTTCCATTGGAATACAATGTTCTTAAGAACTTACCAATACTCTGAAAGGCGTTATTGACCAGTTGGAAGTTCTTCTTCTCGGGATTGTCAGTGAAGCCGTGCATGAACAGAACCAGTGTGGAGTTCTTGCCGAGGCCGCGAGCTCGTGGTAGCTCCTTGCCTATGACCCGCAGGGTGTACGACGCATGGACGCCTCTGGAGCAAGCAGGTATGAGCTGATGGTAGACTGAGTGTAGAGGGTAGATGAAGGCTTCAGTCATGGCACAACAATGAATGAATGAACATTTTAATATACACAAAGAAAAGTAAAATATAACAACAGAATATAGTCTTAATTAGTACAATGGGCGGCCTTATCGCTAAGAGTGATTTCTTCCAGGCAACCTTTGGATGGAAAAATCAATATCGTGATTGAAAATAAATGCATGTTGGCGTAAAGAATCAGCTAATCATGTAAGTCACGGAATTAGCAACACTTGAAACGAAAGCGGTTTGCGATTATACTCAAGAAAACGAAATAATAAACGAAACATCAACACCACTGTTGTTTCTAAGGCTCTATAGATCCTTTGAAGATGTCTACAGTAGTAGTCTAACGGTAGTCAGAGGCACATCCACAATTTGGTACATACCCACACGCAGATTTGTTTGCATTGAATACGTTGCAATCTTATCGACGTTATTGGTTCCTTACGACATTTTTCTTCGCCGGGGCCGCACCGCAATAGATACTTTCATATGCCGCCTATAGTCCTATACTTGTTTGGCGAGCCTAGGCCACCGCGAGCGGAGGCAAATTGATGCAAGGTGAGTTCTACCGTGCAGACGTTTGGCGAGTCTATAAAAAAAACTTAGGCCTTTACATCTTTACTAGATGATTTATACAGTGTCAATCTTTGCCTACACTTAACGGGACACTGTAGTGCCTGGGACAATGTTGAGATGGAGTAGGCTTGCCCAGCACCTACGCCATCCTCTCAGCTTAACCGGGCCATATCCACAGAAAGACATGGTCAATACGTGTGGGGCTGAATAAGCCGCGGGTTTCATCACGATGTTGCAAACCAATAAAAACCATACGCTTGTTCACTCGACCAGCTAGGTGAGCGATGGCAAGGCAAGACAAAAGTGCAGCCTACACGTAGCATTGGCGTTTACTCGGCCAGGTTGGCTTATTCCATTATGCTCCCACTCTCGTGATCCCAGTGGGATCTTTTAAAACTTTTTGTGTGTAGTATGAACTCAAAAGTTTTGTATGAATTTATTCACCACCCATGATCACGAAGTGGGAGCATAATGGAATAAGCTGCAAGGTTGCGTAGAAAAATATTACGCTGCGGCGCGCTGCAGCTCGTCCGTCGCGGCTGCAGTATGTGCGAGCCTTTTAGATGTCCTATCCGTTTTGTTTGTTAGGCTATAAGAATGTGATGGTCTCTCACGGTGCTATATAGTTGAGGGTCAGGTTGTCCACGTCGGGCTCCGCTTGGCCCATGACCTGCTCGTACTGGAATCCCACCAGCTTCTTCACGTTTGCACCTGTAAGGGAATTGATTGATGATTCTGTACACCGGGTAGACTGGCTAAATCCGGGGCCTTCAGCACCTTTTCTTTTGTGGTCAAAGTAAATTAAAAAAAATACTTAATTGCATTTTTTGATTATCGAAAAAAGCCGAAAAAGTTTTTTTCAAAAAATCTACCTACTTGTTCTTAATCGACTCTATTTTCCATCCGGAGCACTTTCTCCGAAGTAACTTACCAAACCAAATCGAAAGTTTTTACAGTACCTAAGTTATTTCATACCTATTCCATTTTGGAAACGCTTCCGTGCTTCGGGCACATTATAGATTGTCGCTCTCTAACCGGGACAGATGAGGCCGTGACGGTGGCCTGCGGGCGGCCTAAAAACTCAGTCACTAGAGTTAGCCACTAGTTAGTAACATACAATCATACACACTTACATTGGCTGTCTCCAACTCAAATCTCAGTCCTCAAAACTCAGTCAGGCCTAAAAACTCAGTCACTAGAGTGAGCCACTAGTTAGTAACATACAATCATACACACTTACATTGGCTGTCCCCGACTCAAAATTCAGTCTTCAAAACTCAGTCAGGCCTAAAAACTCAGTCGCTAGAGTGAGCCACTAGTTAGTAACATACAATCATACACACTACATTGGCTGTCCCCAACTCAAAACTCAGTCTTCAAAACTCAGTCAGGCCTAAAAACTCAGTCACTAGAGTGAGCCACTAGTTAGTAACATACAATCATACACACTTACATTGGCTGTCTCCGACAGTAGTAATGGCTTCGGCGATGGGTTTCTTCGCATCACCCACCTCTTTAGTGATGGTGTCGAAGATCTGCGCGAAGGCCTGCTGCATCAGCGCAAGCACCGCCAGCAGCTGCCCCAGGTCTGAGGGCACCTAGAAACCAGCTCATCGATTTGATTCTCCTACTAGATTCTCGCGGCGTTACACTTGCATTGATCGCATATGGTGATGATGATGATGATGATGAAAAGCCTAAACCTAAACGAGCTGAGCGCTTCCGTGCTTCGGAGGGCACGTCAAACTGTCGGTGCCGGCTTTTAAGTCGTTAAGCCATGACGGAAGCCTTTAGGCATAAAATATCCTTCGCCGGAGATGGCAGTGCAACTTTTTCATAGAAAATTTTCTACTGCACAGCGAAAAGCCTAACTTCATGAATGCCTAGATCTATCTAGATCTACCTGCTTTGTACGTATGTCGTTAAGATAATTATTATTCAGCATGGTATAAGATGGGTCACCTTGTTTTATTACCATTTTGTTACTCATTTCAAATATGCTAACTAGACCGCGGAATTTTGATCTTACGAGTACGTGCTAATCATTTGAATTTGTCTTTACCGGCTGTTATGCAGATTCTAAGTCTTCTAGATCTAGTTTTAGTTCTAGTATTTAGTATAGTTTTACGGTTGTCTGGAAGAAATCGCCATGAGCGATAAGATCGCTGATTGTAGGACAATGTATTTCGAAAAATAGCCTAGCTAGATAATACTGTGAAATTGTGTCCTAAATAAAGTTCTTATTTATTTAATTTTATTTAAGTTAGTCCATCTCTTCCAGGGGCCTTACTATGAATTCTTAGAAAAAAAAGAAATAATGATCATGACTGTATGTATCCCCGAGGCACGGTAGACATTCTCTCAGATCTTTTTTATGCATTTAAAGATCCTTTGAAGATGTCTAAGTGGTACATGCCCACATTTTGCAGAAGTTAGCTTTCCATACGTAACAGGTTGCGAGCCCATCGACGCTATTAGAAAGCTCTTAGACCAATGTCAAAGTAAGATTACTTTGATTCCGTACTTAGATAAGACTAAGGTAAGGTAACAAAGCAAGCCTAAGATAAGCCTAACACAGGCCTAACCATAAGACCGTTGGACTCACATAATATTCTGTATTACCGAGTTGTCCCGTTGTATAATTCCATGAAATATTAGACATTTTAAATATTATTTGAAAACAATTTACTACCACACTTTACACAGAAGCTAATCAAATTACTTTTATTTTTGTTTTGGTAATAATGCATTCGTTCTAATATTATCAATGTTTAATTAAACGCAATAAAAGTACCTAAATGGTGCTTTATGTCAAAGAAACAGTTAATTAAGCATTTAAAGATAAGTAAATGTAAAAATAAAAACTTGTATTCGTATTATTTTGAAAAAATTAGGTATATTTTCTCTGAGGCATGTCCTCCTTTTATAAATAGGTAGAGTACAGCTTGTTAGAAATCTGCTGCCGAAAGCTTAAACGGACAAGTTCGGTCTAGCGAGCCATATCAGGGCTAATAATAAGAAATCATCATCATCATATGCAACCCGACTTCACCCACTGCTGGGTATAGCCGTATAGGCCTCCCTTTCTTTGTGTGTGCTAATCTTCGATGTATCGATTAATGATCGATGAGAAGAAATGAAATATATATTTGAAATCCATTTACTTATATCGAGAAAGTGTAATCAAGGGAATGCATTAAACTCTTTGTGTGCTACAGTAGGAAATGGAAATTTCTAAAATTTCCGTGCTTCGGAGGGCACGTTAAATGTCGGTCCCGGCTTTTAAGTCGTTAAGCCATGAAGGAGGCCTTAAGGTGGTCTAAAAACTCACCAGAGTTGGCCACTAGCTCATACGAACTTGTTTAGTAGAAAATGAACCACGACTCAGAATATATTTTCTATAGAGAAAATAAGATATTATTTCTTCCAATTAAAATAGTATTAAACTCCTAATAAAAAAAAATCTTACCTTCATGATTAAGTTTAAATCCGGGCTTTGTAACAACCGCTAAGCCTGAGGGCTCGACTGGTCCTTTCACGGTCAACAGTATCACTGACCGCGTTACAACCCGCCCGCCTTATAATATCATGTCAACTGTAGGTACTGTGATTCACGAGTGTTATCGAGGTGTGCATGAAAAAACCTAGGGCTTTACGTCTGTGTTTATAATTGTACTAGCAGCGCTCTCGCGGCGTTGCCCCCGTTGTGATGGTTTATGGTCATGATGATGATGATGAAAGCATATAACTTTCCACAGGAGTTTAGCTATCATATTCAGAAATAATTTTTCAAATCCGACTGGTAGTTACTGAGATGAGCGCGTTCAAACAAAAAAACAAACTCTTCCGCTTTATTATATTAGTATCTACCTATAGGTTAAAAAGTTTAGCAATACACATCACATTAATGTTTGTGTAGCTACCTAGTCGACTGGCCTCTCAGCTCAGGCTGCCTACCATTATATGCGATCCAGTTTAGGTCCCAAACTGAACTGCTTCGCTTGACGTATGCACTGATGCTGACGAAATATCAGAATCTAAACACGACATAAACTGAATTGTTAGATAAAGTTTCGTTCACTCAATTCGTACCATGACCGTTACAGTCAATCGGGGTAACTTTGATTGATTAGGGCAACATTGACATAAGGAGCCTCAAGTATTTTTATTTTTATTCTGTGAAAACCAGCTATTTTTTATGTATGGATATTTTTGATTTGTGATAGTCACTCACTTCGTAAACACACCTTTAAAAAAAGAAAGTGATTTGTCAAACAAACTTGAACAAAAAGTTTTTTCAAAGTTTGCGCGCGTATTTTGTGTTTCCGACCGGTGAATAACTTTTGTGATGGTGAATAACTTTTGTGATTGTGGTTCAAAAAGGCTGTAAAAAAGGTATGAATGATGCTTATTGTGGTAATTGATAAATATATTTCCAAATTTGCAAAAAATATGTATTATCTTACTCTTAGTTTTTCCGATATTAGCTCTAAATTGAGAATTTAGAGAATTTACTGTATTTGGAGTGGGGTGAATAAGCAGTCAAATACTTTAAATTGCTTAACTTTAGTTCTTTTTAAATAATATGGTTTAGGTTTAACGCAGTGTGTATAAAAACACTCACACACATTTAGTTTTTTAGTATTTTCTTGATAAGAATGTAAAACCTGTTGAAATTTTCTGTCATGTTTATTGTTCTTGAATTAAAAAAAAAAATATTTGACAATCATCATACTTTATGGTTTTATTGTATCAACCGTACCTTAAGCTTGATAGAAACATAACCCAATGTTACCCAGAAGATCAAATAAATCGTGTAGAACCAGATTTCTATGACTGGTTTACCGTGTGTCAATGTTACCCATGTGGAGGGGGTAACTTTGACACAGAAGAAAACTATGATTATCTCAATTATTTTTAATGTACAATGAATTGTACACTATTTCAATATTTGTGTGATACTCCGAGAACACTAATAAAGTGCAGTCTTATTTACGACGAAAGACGTCCGCTAATATTATCGAAAAAAATAAATGTTGAGCTGTCAAAGTTACCCCGATTGACTGTACGTGTTGAGCTGTGTTGAGTTGGTTCACTTTTGTGTCAAAACTGTCACTTTTAAAACAGGTCAAGGTACGAATAGTTTGCGATGCAGATTAGGAACCTAAACTGGATAGTTCCTAAACTGAATTGTTCACTGGTCATGATACAGCTGCTGCTCTGCCTTCTGCACTGTAGATTGTTTGTTCGATTCCCACCCAGGACAAACATTTGTATGATTAATAATAGATGTTTGTTGTGGATGTCATAAACAGTATTAAAAACATGTATTAACAAAATAAACGTATTTTTTCAGTTATTGATGTAAAAGGCCTGTAGCGTAAATATAAATATTACGAACTTGTCCACAACGATCCATAGATATACCTAGACCTTTAGTTTATAAATTCCTTGATATAGACATAGACCGATATTTACGATCCAGTTAGCCGTGGGAAGTTCTTGACAATGACATTGTAAACTAGTTTTATTTTACAGTCAGGATCAGAAATTATAAACAGCTCATAATCACATTGTTGTACCTAACTTACTTAGATCATGTTAGATACATTGTAAGGTTCATGTGACTTATAAAATACAATAAAATTAGAAAGATACGCACGTTTTGTGCCAATTTTAGCCTGACTTCAAAAAAGGAGTAAGTAGGTTCTCAATTCGTCGGAATCATTTTAGGGTTCCGTAGTCCTGACAAGGAACACTTATAGTTTCGTCATGTCCGTTTGTCTGTCTGTCTGTCCGTCTCTCCGAGGTTTTATTTTGTAAGGGTGTGTATATCTATTACGCCGAAGATATAACTTTTGAAACTATCATGGTTACGAACATAAATATTGTTATAATAATAATAATCATAATAATTCAATAATCATTAATAAGTTCAATAATCATGGTAATTATCCCGTTGATAACAATATTTACACCGAAGAAGTGGGAAAATAATATATCACCCCCCCCTCTAAAAGCTAAACTGCTGGTTTGATAAATCTGGAAAAATTCATGATGAGAGTGCATTTCATGAACTTTAAAGGAAAATTATAGCGGTTAAGATAACTTTATTAGTTTAGCAGTAATTCGTTAAACTTGGGTGTTGGATAATGTTGTACCAAATACAAAATCCTTAGAATAAATCCTTTTTAAAGTGACGATAAAGTAGGTGTTTGTTGTAACGGGCTACTACGAACCCTCCACTGCGCGTGGCCCGACATGCACTTGGCAGGTTTTTTTTTAATGTATTTTCCCTGATTACTTGATGACAATCAATCGCTAATCCCTTCACTTTGACGCAGCATAGTAGGTAGGTGGAGTATTTCATAGTGTTCTGTGAGAAGCATGACATTTTTAGAAATTGAGCCGATCACACAAAGTTGAATTTTGTACGGGACAAAAGAGCCGCGTCAGTCACGTCATACTCAACACTAGTGAGGTAGGTACTTTACCTGATTTATGCACATTCATGAATGAAAGTGTTTTATTAAAATCTATAGATGTATCACCTTATTTATATAGAAATAAAAAATCTGCCGCTGATCATCATTATCAATGTCATGATTGGCGCCCATCTGTATCATCTATATCCTCGTCATTAAAATACTAACTTGCAAAACACGTGAATCAAGAAATCTAGATAATTGTGGACATTACCATGTTTAGAATACCATCATTTAAGTTGTTATCCATGAGGTAGGATTATACCAGTAAATACTAGATATGCTAGCTGCCTGCTGCCTCGCTTCCCGTATCCCGTAGTATCCAATGCATCCCCGTGGCCTTTGTATTCATCATCATCATCATCATTCTCAGCCTGTGTCAACCAACTGCAGGGTGTAGGCCTCCTCCATTTCATGCCACTAGTTTCGGTGTTGGGCCGATCGCATCCAGGTCTTGTTGGCGACCTTAACAATGTCGTCTACCCATCTATCAGGTGGTCTGCCAGCTCTGCGTCTGTTCTCCCTGGGATTCCATATGGTTAAGGCCCTACTCCACCTGCCGTCACCACGTCTCGCCAAGTATTAATAATAATAAATAGGTATATATTTTTTTAATTAGCTTGGTCAGCCCCACACGTATAACTATGTTTTCCTGTGGATATGGCCTGTTAAGCTGAGAGGATGATGTAGGTGCTGAGCAAGCCTACGCCATCTCAAACAATGTCCCAAACACTACATTATCCCGTTAAGTGTAGGCAAAGATTGCTTCCTGACACTGTATAAATCATCTAGTATGGATGTAAAAGCCTAAGTTTTATAATAATTGACCATTAAAGTATTATAAGTATGTATTTACAAATATATATGTATTCTTTCAGTTATCTGGTTCTCATAGTACAAGCTTTGCTTAGTTTGGGGCTAGATGGCGCTGTGTGAAATGTCCAGCAATATTTATTTATTCATTTATTATTTATTTATCTGGCTGGTGGGGTACCTTGTGTTCTGTGACCCTCACGTGGCCATCACTCGGTCACTACCTTTGTTTATAAATATAACGACATGCGAACTATAATGAACTAGCTTCCGTCCGCGGCTTCGCTCGCTTGGTACCCGGATAAAAAGCAGCCTATATCCTATTTCCGGTCATTATCTATCTTATTTTTAAATTTCAGCCAAATCGATTCAGTGGTTGTCGAGTTATAGAGGAACAAACATACATCTATACATCCAAACTTTCGCATTTATAATATTAGTGTGATTAGTGTGATGAGATAAAGTGTAATTAAATGAATAGGTATTGTTATAAATAAACTGTAAGTATTTATTAAGATGAGTGTTTACATAAACAAGGTAACATAACAGGTAAAAACAAAATAACAAAACAGTACTTAATTAAAACAGATTAATAAACAGTGTTTTAAATACGATAACTTGTAATAAATACGATGTAATAGTCCATTCACCTTACAGAAAGGTACTATACTACTAATATATCGCTTTAAAAATGCGACCACGAAGTGTGGCCGAAAACATACCGAGATGAATCGAACGAAACAATCGGCGAAATTTTTGCATGAATAATGCCCATGCCATCTCTTTTCTATAAAATTTTAGTGGCAAGAAAAAAACACTCTAAAGTCTTGATAAAGGACAGCTTATTAAATAATGGTATGGTGCTATATTTTCATAATTTTCATTAAAAGTGGAGTGGTTCAGCTTATGTTGGTCAAATGTTCCGAATTCAGAATCCACCAGCATAAGTTGAACTACGAAAATTGGCGCACGATGTATCGTTTTAACTTTGGTTACCCCCAGGAATTATCCTCTCAGAAGATTAGCGAAGGAGGTCTCCAGGGTTTTCACGAAGCCGTTGTGGTTGACATAGGTCATTCCCTCGGTGCCCTTTGCGAGGGGGCTCTCACCGTTGGTCTGCAGGCAGAAGCTACCTAGATTGGAGGACGTTGCACCTTCTCCCATGAAACTGCAACAATTGAAACATGCGATCAAGACATGACAGATTGGTCCACCAGGTTCCCCCAGCCCGATCCCCTAGGGCAGTGAAAATCTGGCCAAATGGGGATTCTGGGACCCTGCACAAGTCCAGTGCGACTGTGGTAAAAGTAAATGCACCATGTCTTGAACGGGAGCTCCGTTCAAGACATGGTGAATTTGCTTTCATGCCCTCTGTGCCCTACCTATGCCTCCAAAAACGGAGTTAAGGTGGCCCCGTACTGCGAGAAAGTTGTTTAGTACGAGTATAAAATTGAAACATTGATACGATAGAAGAAGAAGAACTGCGAAACGGCTAACTGTACGAATGCCTAGATCCGTTCAAAGAAGTGTACATTACTGCCGCGGTCCGCAATTGCAGCATTTGTCGAGGCGGTGAGGTTCGGGTGCGGAGTTGCTCTAACACAATTCACGAAACCTGGGACTTACTTGACAACATCTATTTCGCTTATCCCCTGCGCGAAGTCGTCGTAGCCGTTGCATCGGACTGCTGGGAAGCTGTTCGGGTCCAGGATGGACGCCACGTACACCAGAACGGCGTAGTTGTGGCTGCAGGTAGGATCTATGGGGCAGTCAGGTTGCAAGTACCCGCCGTTCGGCCAGAAATCTACATGACCTGAGAGACAAGATGAAAGTCAGAAACAATATATGGTGGTTTGCGGCCGAGACTGAGCTGACTAGAGCCAGGCTTTGTAGGGGCGCGCGAAAGTGGCAAGAGACAGAGAACCGTCAGTTTATATGAAAACGGTCTCCGGTCTCCAGTTTCGGTCTCGGGCGCAAACTGACACCTTAATGGTGGGTTCAGACGCTCGCGTGCATGCAGAGACATTCAACGGGCCATTTGTCTCCTTTAAATGAAGGCGACAGAGCTACTTCATGCTCCCTCTAATCATATCTCTGTCTCGTTGAAGGTCTGTTTGCTCGCGGGGTAGACACTCACCAACTGACTCGGCAATCCCGAGCACACCAGCGTTGGAGTGAATGACATCGACAAACACTGCATCAGTGCTCTTCAATCTGAAACAGCAACCTCACTTAAGGAATTATTTTCATTCATCATCAAGCCTTTCAGACGATGCCTGTGTGATGCACTTCTTTTTGTGGCTTTAAATGCTGATTTAGGAGCGGAGAGCATGCCCACAATATATTCTGTGGTACAAACGGCTAACTTCACGAATGCCAAGATCCGTTGGAAGAAGTGTAATAAAACTGTTTTTCAAAACCGAAAGTAATGTAGCGGTCTGAGTTTATGATCATACCTGAGGTTTTCATCGACCTCGAAGCAGGGTCCAGCAGGGTCCAGTCCGGTGACCCGCCCCACCTTCCTCCCAGTACTCTTCGTGAACTGCTTGGCCGCGAACCCGGCGGCGTGGGCCCCCAGGCTGTGCCCCACCAGGTGGATGTACTCAGGCGAGAGGCCAGCTGCGCAAATATAAGTTACCGGATGATGGCAAACACCGTTAGTGCCTTTTCTTACGGCCCGGTTGCCAGGTATGGTACGTCGTAAACTTTATGGCGGCTGAAGTACACGGCAGATTCGACGTTGCGCAGGTACAGTCAAAGCAATAGAATAGAGTAAACGTTATCTACATAGCCCGCCTAGCCCCACCCCTCACCGCCTTCACCTCTCCGCAATGTTGACTGTACCTGTGCAAAGTCGAATCTGTCACGCACTTCGGCCACCTTAAAGTTTGCGGCGCACTCTAGCCGGTCGGCGGTGAAGTGTAGGGCATGTACGGTAGCTTTCATACGTACCGACGTGATTTACACACATACGCTGCGCTGGCGCTTATGCTCCGTCTACGTACAAAAATTAAAGAGATAAAGATAGTATTACCTAAATACAATTCAGCAAAGACTTCTCCCAGTCTGTTTCCGATGTGTTGTGCGTTGGTGCTGGAGCAAAGGTAGCAATCCGCGATGAGGGAGCTCGCGTCCAACGCCAGAATAACATCTACACCTGGAGTCAAATAAACAATCTTTTACACCTCATCATCATCATTTTCCAGCCTGTCAACCCACTGCTGAAGTGACACTCGTTCCGATTGCATCCAGCAGTTCGATCCAGACCTTCTCGGAATGTATTCGGAATTCGGACGTGACGTTTCTTCGCTGAAAAAACGTCAACTTTAGGAAGAAAATCATCGAATCGGATGCATTTTTGAAAGTCTGAATCGCACTGCTGATGGTCTCGTATCCTATCCAATCGCAATGTCCTATGATTATCAAATAATAGAAAGATTTCACTTTCAAAAAAATGATATGATAGGTATAGGATGATAATCAAAGGGTAGAAAGATATTTAGGGTAGAAGAATATTTACCAACGCTCCGATAAGCTTCATTAACAATCTCGAAGTTGCCCTTAGAAGGGTTGTCAGTGAAGCCGTGCAAGAAGATTTTGACCACGAGTTTGGCGAGGTCACCTTGCCGTTTCAGGATAGGGAGCAGCTCGGTGGTCGCCGCGTTTAGTGGGATCGCCACTTGGTGGTCCCTGGTAAAAGTAAGTTCCCATGAGCAAGTGGCCAACTCTGGTGACGGAGTTTTTTGACCGCTTTAGGCTGAGACTCCACGAAAGCGGAGAGGAGAGGAGATGTGTTTAAACAACCAATTGAATTTCTTTATTCACACGTCTGTATCACGAGATGTGTGAATAATGTGGAGTCTCAGCCTTAAGGCCTACTCCGTCATGGCTTAACGACTTAAAAGCCAGGACCGACAATTTACGTGCCCTCCGAAGCACGGAAGCGCTCAGCTCGTAGTGCCACTTGCGGTCACCTATCCAAATTGTGACCGCGCACAACGCTGCTTAACTTCAACGATCAATCAAGAACGTCTAAGCAAGCTACGCCACGAGCGCTTCACGAGTTCCTGGTGGAAATCATAGATACCTACCTAAAATGTGGTGTGTATGTGAGGGTAGGCTTAGTACAATCAGTCTCGAATAAACCATTGAACGGGTGCACGTCTATTATTCTGCAGTGGCGAACGAGGATAAAAATAATTGCATAATCGGTGTTATCCACGGGACTGTTACAAATTCGCAAATATGTCGGTCGGGAAAATGAAGGAATTCGCAGTCAAAACGGGCGTCTGGTCTGGTTACGTAGAAAGACTTGAAATGTACTTTTTGGTGAACAAAGTGACGAGTGAACTAAAACTACCTACACTAATTTCCGTGATGGGTGAAGAAGCGTACGAGTTATTATCTACTTTGGCCAGCCCGCTGAAACCATCAGCTTTAACATATGATCGAGCGGTCGAACTTTTGGCAGCACATCTACAACCAAAACCTTCTGTTCTGGCAGAACGATACAAGTTCCGCCAACGTCGTCAGCTCAGTGAATCAATAGCCGAATATGTCTCAGAGTTGAAGAAATTGTCTAAATACTGCGAGTTTGGATCGTCGTTAAATGAAAACATTCGTGACCAGCTAGTTTGTGGTCTGAAGAGTGAGATTATTCGCCAAAGACTTTTTTCCGAGGAGAAGTTGGACTACAATCGCGCTGTCACATTGGCGTTGTCGCTGGAAGCGGCCGAGCGAGATGCGAGCGCAGTCGAGGGTAGCGGTGCGAAGGCCACAGAACCATCGGAATCACTTCATAAACTTAGCGGCGGAGAATGTTTTAGATGTGGAGACAAGAGACATATAGCTACGAATTGCGTGTTCAAAGATTACGTGTGCAGTTGGTGTCATGAAATAGGTCACTTGAGACGGGTGTGCCCTAAAAAGGATTTAAAGGGTCCTGGATACAATGCGAGACGGTCAGATGTGGCGGGAACTGCCGGGTTTTATGAAGCAAGATCCGGGCGCGGCGGGCGCGGTCGTGGTTTCGGCCGTGGGGCCGGCGGCAGAGGCGGATCGGCGGCGCGCGGGCAGCGCAGCGCGGGCTACGGTGCGGGTCGAGGCGGGCAGGAGCGCGCGCCTTTGCACTTGTTGGACGAGGAGGACGATGGCGTATTCGGTGATAATCCGAACTATAAAGACATTGAGTATGTAGAAGGCGAGGACGAACCGATGTATCAGATGTCGTTGACTAATTACAAACCGGTGTGTATAACAATTAAAGTACAAAATTATTTTCTTAATATGGAAGTCGACACAGGGTCGGCCTTATCGTGTATAAGTAGATATGTATATGAAAAGTACTTTAGCAATATCAAGTTGAAATCTTGTAACATTAATTTGAGATTTTATGATGGTACAGTCATACAACCATTAGGATACATAGAAACGGTGGTCACTTACAATGGGCTCAGTAAAACCTTAGACTTATATGTAATCGAACGGGGGACAACCAATCTATTGGGTCGACAGTGGTTGGCCGAATTGGGCATACATGTAAAAATATCTAAAAATAACTTGCAACCCAACCATTTCGCCCAGAGTGAATCGAACGTTAGTACAGTAATCGATGAAATTGTTTCCAGGCATGAGTCTCTGTTCGACGGCACCTTGGGTAGATACACGGGAGGTACGGCGGAGCTGACAGTGCGCTCGGGCGCTGAGCCGCTGTACTGTCGCGCGCGGCCGCTGCCGTACGCGCTGCGCGAGCGCGTGGACGCCGAGCTCGATGCCATGCTGCGCGCCGGCGTCATCGAGCCGGTGGACCACTCGGACTGGGCCACGCCCCTGGTGGTGGTGCGCAAAGCCGACGGCGGTCTGAGGTTGTGTGCCGACTATAAGGTAACCCTTAATAAAGTCTTAGCGGTCGATCGATTTCCGGTTCCGAGAATGGAGGATCTTTTCAGTAATCTTAGTGGGAATATGTTCTTTACGAAACTCGATTTATCACAGGCGTACAACCAGATTGTGCTATCGGAGCGCTCTAGAGACTACACAGTTATAAATACCCATAAAGGGTTATTTAGGTATTCTCGCTTAGTCTATGGTTTATCTTCTAGCCCTGGAATTTTCCAAAAAATAATGGTTAACCTTTTTAAAAACGTTCCCAGTGTAGTGGTTTTCTACGATGACATTTTAATAAAGAACAGCGATTATGAAAGTCACGTTAGGTCGATAAAGGAAGTATTAGGTATTTTGGAGAAGAATGGATTAAAAATTAATAAGAGCAAATGTGAGTTCTTTAGTAAGGAAGTTAGATACCTCGGATTTATAATAGATCGAAGCGGTGTCCGAGTCGATCCGGATAAGGTCAAAGCGATAGTGACCATGCCTCATCCGACGAATACCACCGAATTAAAATCTTTTATCGGAATGGTTAGCTTTTATGGAAAGTTTATAAATAACTTAAGCTCACATCTGTCACCGCTTTATAGCCTTCTGAAGAAGGGTAGACATTGGTCGTGGGGTAACGAACAAGAAGCAGCTTTTAATGACGTTAAACGTTTTTTATGTAGTACGACGACGCTCGTTCACTTCGACATGGAGTGCGTGTCGGTGCTGACGGTGGATGCGAGCGCGCGCGGGCTGGGGGCCGTGCTGGCGCAGCGCGGGCCGCAGGGGGGCGCGGAGCGCGTCGTCGCCTACGCCTCGCGCTCGCTCACATCTCACGAGTTGCAGTACAGTCAGATTCACAAGGAGGCATTGGCGATCGTTTTCGCGGTGGAAAAATTTCACCAATACCTATACGGTAGGAGATTTGTACTACGGACAGATCATAAACCTTTAGTGAGTATTTTTGGACCGAATATAGGGATTCCTACCGCGGCAGCCAGTCGTCTTCAACGCTGGGCGATTAAATTATCGGCTTACGATTTTGACATAGAATATGTTAGTACGGATAAGAATACAGCGGACGTTCTTTCACGTTTGATCGCGTCGCAGAAGAACGAGGCGGCGTCGGAGGAGGCGGATCTGCCTGAGCAGACGTATTTGCATTTTTCAACGGAAGCTCTGCTTCTAGATTACAATGTTCTCAAAAAGGAAACTAGATGCGACCCGATTTTAAGTCGCGTTTTGAGCTATATAGCGGATGGGTGGCCAACAGAGGTAGCTATTAAAGAACTTAAGCCATATCATAATAGGAAAAATGAGCTATACTGTGAACTAGGTTGTGTCATGTGGGGTCACCGCGTAGTCATACCGACTTCTTGTAGAAATAAGGTAATCGCGGAACTGCACGATCCTCATATGGGAATTGTTAAAACCAAGTCATTGGCTCGTAGTTACGTGTGGTGGCCGGGTATCGACGAGGCAGTGGAGGCGGAGTGCCGCGCGTGCGCCGTGTGCGCCGCGGTCGCCGACGCCCCGCCAGCGCACGCGCCGCGCTCGTGGCCCTGGCCGTCGCGGCCTTGGTCCCGGTTGCATTTGGACTTTTTAGGGCCTATAAATGGCCTAACATATTTGGTGGTGGTGGATTCATGCTCTAAATGGATAGAAGCGATCAAAATGCAAAGAACTACCGCGCAGGCTGTCATATTAGTGCTTCGTGACCTGTGTTCAAAGTTTGGTCTGCCGAAGCAGACGGTCAGCGATAACGGTCCACCGTTCTCGAGCGCCGAATTTCAAGATTTCCTAAAACATAATGGAGTACAACATCTTTTTTCGGCCCCTTATCATCCGGCATCCAACGGAGCCGCGGAAAATTCGGTGAAAATATGTAAGCGCGTTATCAAAAAGGCTTTAAAACAAAATCTCGATGTAGATACGGCTTTATGCAGATTTTTGCTAGCTTACAGGAACACAACACATGCTACGACCGGCGATAGCCCAGCTAGTATCTTACAAGGTCGCAATCTTCGAATGAGGTTAGATAACTTAAAGCCGGAACGAGAATGTCATGTGGCGGCACGCCAGGAGCGCAGTGAGCGGGACGCGGGCGGCTCGCAGCGTCAGCTCCAGCCAGGTTCACAAGTCTGGTATCGCGATTATCGAGGCTCTGATAAATGGATAGCTGGTACAGTTAGTAAGAAGTTAGGGGGTAGTGATTATTGCATAGTATCTAGTTTTGGAACGGAAGTCCACCGACATATCGATCAGCTGAGACTAAGGGTTACAAAAATTGACAGTAAAACGTTCGCAGATGAAAAAGTAGGTATCGATATAGTGGCACAAAAGTTACAATTGAACAGACATTCACGAAAATCTTTGGCTTTGCCCATTACCAGGGACGAGGATCCGGAACAGGGTACAAGCGTTTCGGGGGGGTGTAGTATAGGGAGTAGCATTCCTTCTGATAACCCTACTCCAGGGGTGATTGCGGCAGCAGCGGCGGCGAGCGACGAGGTTACAGCGGAACCACGTACGTCTCCGTTGAAGCCCGATTTGTCGCCGAACAGAGAAACATGTGTTGGTGGTAATGTTGAGACAAAGGGCGGGTTCGGTAAGAGAAGCCGGAAGCCTCCAGTAAGATATGGTTTCGAAGAAATAGATTAAATAGTTTGTAATGATAATACCTACTTACCTATAAATTAAAATAAGTATCTAGGTTGCTACCTAATTGGTGAAATTGTAAATTGTAAACTAAGAGTAGGTTCGTTAGTACATTACTTACCTACATATTTAACTAAACTTAAGTTCTTATTATAAGTACCTATACACCTATCTATTACTTTTTTTGTTCTTTTATGTTATTTTTTTTAGTTAAGTATTATTTGTATTATTGTTAAATAAGGGTGGAGGTGGTGTGTATGTGAGGGTAGGCTTAGTACAATCAGTCTCGAATAAACCATTGAACGGGTGCACGTCTATTATTCTGCAAAATGCATATACCTATCCCATAGGGGTAGGCAAAAATGGATTTCCACTTGATCTCTTGCTTAATAATAATAATATAATATAAACTTTATTTCAGGCAACTTAAGAATAGTACAGATGGTAAAAACTAATTCTAAGGCCCATAGAAATAAATACCTTAAACCTAAGATACATATTAATAAAACTTAAACTAGGTCACACATATCGCTTGTGTGTCGCGGCGCGGGGTATCACGTGACAGGCGGCCCTTGAACCGCTTAGAGCGATGCCACACCAATGGCGTTACGTCGGCGTTGCGACGACAGAGCGGTGAAACTGCGATTGCGCGTCTGCAGCGCGTTTTGGCAGAGTAATTTAAATGCTTTTTAACCGACTTCCAACAAATAAATAAAAAACATACCTACATACAGCCGAATATAGAATAGACATAGACATAGACATAGACACATCATTTATTTGCTACTAAACACACAAAATACACAGTAGAACGTAATAATTATGATAAAAAGTTACAGAGAGGTACAAAACCTAATCAACTACAAAATAGGTAGGTTGTTTGTAGAATTCGGCTGTACTTATGTATGTTTTTTTATTTATTTTTTTATTTTTTTTGGTAGGTAGGTAAATTGGTAGTTTGGTAGGTAGGTTAGGTTAGAGGTACTTACTTGGTTATGCAGTTGAGGGTTAGGTTGTCGAAATTCGGTGTTTGGTCACCGTCAGTGTGTTCGTAGTCCAGTCTAAGTATATTTTTCACCGAATTGCCTGCAAGACAAAATCACTGTTTAGTAAACTTTATCCTTGATTAAAACCTACTTAAACAAAAAAGAATAAATTTTTGAAAATTTATGTCATAATTGACATGGGAATTTATAGCGTTATTTGTGTTACCCTGTGTTACCTATCTACTGCGCACACTTACCCCAAACGGATAAATTACAAATGAATGCACATAAAATCAAAAATTATTCACTTAGTCCCAAACTCTCTTTTGCATAACACGCTCAGATCAATTCTGGTTCCATAGCAAATGACTTACCAATATCGGCCCAGGAACTTAGATGCTACACGCTACGTAAAAGGAACAAAAACTAACTTTTAAGTGGCAAAATTTTAATTACCTCCTTACTAAGCTGTACAAGCACAGGGCGGTCAAGCAACATCCTCAGATTAATGAATACAGCAGACAGATTAATGTATTCAATCTTCCTAGAATACGTCGCTTTAGGTTGCCTTTATAGACGTTGCCAACCTACTAAAACAAACTGTATCTATACCCCCTGCGCCTCGTTGCGGAGATAATGGCTGTGCGCTCACTTACCCCACTTACCCACTGCGTACGGTTACCCCGAATGACTTACTCGGTGGCATCATGTCGCATGTCGCACACCTAGACGCGGCGACTAGACGCCCATTTTGCGAGGTCACGGCGTACAACAGTAGGCCTACTCCCAGCACCAAAAGCGATAGGTATATCGTGCCAATTGTCGTAGTTCAGCCTAAGTTGGTGGAAACCTAATTCGCAACATTCGACCAACATAAGCTGAACTTGGCACGATATATCGTTTTCGCTTTTGGGAGTTAAGCCTAGTTTACACGAGGCCATCGCTGGCTGCCAGTCTCACTGGCAGCCAGCGCTGACTTGGTGTAAACTATACTTTAGGGCCCAGGATCATTGCCAATGTAAACTTACACTGGCTGTTGGCGACTTTTACAACCCCCTGCATCAGCGGGTTGACCACATCCACCAGCTCCCGAGATATAGCGTGGCTGATCTCGCCGGCCTTCTGACGGAGAGCGTCCAGGATGTTCTGCGAGAAGCTCTGCTGCAGCAGCGTCAGCAGCACCAGGAGGGATAGCTTTAACACCTGGATAAAATGAACACAGATTGGTATAATTTAACATAAATGTAAACTAAAAATTAATTTATGTTTACCTACGCGTACCTAGGCGTAATAGCCGTGTTGGCCGAGGGGTATAGTACCTCAACTTTCGAACCGAAGGTCGTGGGTTCGAATCCTGGCCGTGCATCAATGGATTTTTCGTTTCGAATTTATATGCGCATTAACACGAGCTCTAAACGGTGAAGGAAAACATCGTGAGGAAACCCGCGGCTTAGCCAGCCCCACACGTATTGACCATGTCTTTCCTGTGGTTAAGCTGAGAGGATGGTGTAGGTGCTGGGCAAGCCTACTCCATCTCAACAATATCCCAGGCACTACAGTGCAGTGTCCCGATGAGTGTAGGCAAAGATTGCCTCCTGACACTGTATGAATCATCTAAAGATGTAAAGGCCTAAGTTAGTTAGTTACGCACGCAAAATTTAAATGTACTTATAACTCTATAAAAGCTTTTAAACAACTCTTACCTTCATACTTGTGATGTTAATAGATTTTTGACTTATCAGTTTTTTAATTGTAGTTTCGACTGTCCTTTGCCAAACTATCAGCTTGAGAGGCCGATTGGTGAAGTTCGGTCTTTTATTACGGAAAGATGTGTATTGCGGAAATGTAGAGCAGTAATAAACAAGCTGTAGTACGCAGAGCCGGGTACACATAGCTTGTAGCACGTAACGTAAAACGTACCGCTAGTATCAGTAGTCCGATGATTTAGTCCGATGATCTGATGAAGTGATGAGAAAAGTCTCATCAGTCCTATCATAGGACTATGGCTGGTTTTAGCGTCACGCGTACCGTCGGCGCTGATAGGCGAGTAATCTTTATTACAATGAAATAGGGATACTGATTGTTCAGCACTGACGAGTGCAATCAGCGTTGCTATTTTTGCTAAACAATCAGTATCCTTGTTTCATTGTAATAAAGATCACTCGCCTATCAGCGCCGACGGTACGCGTGACACTAAAATCGAACTACTGATACTAGGGGGGTGGACGCACACCTGTCCGCGCCGAACGCGCTGAACTTAGAATTCTTAATATTCTGAAATCGTATGAAACCTCGCACACCTGTCCGCTCCGAATCGTCCGATTCGGCCGAATTTGGCAGTACGACCTTACGAACTTGATTTGATACTGTATGGCGTTGTCCTAATAGAACGCGAATGCGCGATGCGAGCGATGCGACCATCGCGTGTTCGCGCGACGTCAAAAACTGGGTGTCCTAATAGAACGCGAATAGGCGTTCTACCACGCCGACGTTTTCGCACGAATTTTAATTAGGACACCTATTCAAATTCAATATGTTTGATCGCGCGTTCGTACGAACTAAGTTCGCGCGAATAGAGTTTCAAACATTTGAGTCGCGCGACCGCGTCGTGCGATTGTCAGTTAGGACACCTATTAGAGTTCAATATGTTTGATCGCGCGTTCGTACGAGTAAAATTCGCGCAAACTTACGATGATCGCGCATTCGCGTTCTATTAGGACAACGCCTATCTGTTCGTTGCTCAAGTGAGTGCCCGCCATAAAGTAACAGATAGGTATACTTACCTACTTATAAAAGTTCATAAGCGGAGCGTAGCATAATTGCATACCTACTTGAGAAAAAAAACCGGTCAAGTGCGAGTCGAACTCGTACGCCGAGGGTTCCGTACCTAGCCATGGCGCCAATTAAGCTAGTCCGCTAATTGTATGAGCGCCCATACAACTCGGAGGACAATTTTAATTGGCGTCAACTATGTATGTATGGGAACACCCTTTAATTTTCAACTTTTTTAATTTTTTGGAATTTTTCCTTTATTTGTGCTATAAGACCTTGCTTTTTGCCAAATTTCGTTATTGTAGGTCAACGGGAACTACCATTTAGGTTTTCGACCCAAAACCTCTAGGGTACTTCCGGTTGACCTAGAATTGTCAATTTTGGTTACAAGTAAAGGGGTAGTTCAGTACGAATTAAACTCTGCGTGACTTCTTCAGTAATTATATCATTTATTACACTTTGTTGGTTACACTTCTTAACTTTTCCGCACTTGTTACTCCGTTCAACGCTCAACCAAGACTGCCTACCGCTCCCGAGACATCGGCCGATCACCCCACTACGATTAAGTCGGCTGTGATTGGCCGACACCTCCGATTGGCCGACGTCTCTGATTGGCTTTTACAAACTTAGTCAAATACTTCCTCATTTAAATATTTTAAAAGAAATTCATACATCCGGTAAAATAAACCGAACTTATTATTAATATATTTTAACAGTAGAAAAATAACTTAATTAAATTATCCTTCATACATCCGGTAAAATAAACCGAACTTATTATTAATATATTTTAACAGTAGAAAAATAACTTAATTAAATTATCCTACTCATCCAGAATGCATGGTAATTTTAACGATGTACCCAGAAAAACCTAACAGCTCGGCCATCCTACTATAAGCGAGTCCCATCGCTTAGCAATAACAAGAGAAAAAAAAATGATAACTTTCCTTTACAGGTTTGTTTAAACAATTTCAGAACAGTTAAAACATACTTATTAACTCAAATAAATAAACTTAAATTTGATGAACCATCTTCTATACACATTCACCCTCATCCAAGTTATCTTCCAAGTCTTATACTTAACCCTCCACCTAGGGTTTCCTTCCTTAAAACTAGACCCTCCACCTAGGGTTTCCTTCCTTAAACCAGACCCTCCACCTAGGGTTTCCTTCCTTAAACCTGACCCAACACCTAGGGTATCTTTTCCTTAAATCCAACCCTCCACCTAGGGTTATTTTCTTTTGGGCCCTCCACCTAGGGCATACTCCTCATTGTCTTCCATTTTCCAGTTATCTGAAACTTCCAGGCTCCAGGTTAATATCATTAAACATAATTAAAATTTATTTTTTTACATTCATTTATCCACTGTCCCTTAAAACTTTTACTTAAGACAAGATTTCTTAAAATATTTTTGAGCATAACCCCTTACTTTAACAAATAATTAATAAATAATTAACAAATTTAAAAAAATCAATTAAATGTCATCTCTATAAAAAAGCGTACTATAAAATATCAGATTACTTGGATGACAAAAACGCCTGGGACTGAACATGCTCCAACTCCGTTTATTTTTATTAAAATCATAAAATATTGTATCAAAACTATATCAAACAATTGACGTGTCAAAGTGATCAACCTACATGATCTTATTGAATAAATCATCTTGAGTTTTGAGTTTTGAAAAACTCACTTACTATTCTGGGTTATCAAAATAATAAAATAAAAAAAAGTTGCCTCTTTTAGGAAGTTTAAAATGAGCCATATAATCTTTTCATTTTCTTTCAATTTCAATAATAAACCGGATAAACCAAAAAAATATATAAACGTTAAATGTCGGTCTGGCTTTAAATGCGTTAAGCCATGGCGGCATTTTAGGCGGCCTAAAAACTCCGTCACCAGAGTTGGCCACTTGCTCATACGATCTTACTTATATTACCGGATAAAAGAAAAGCCAAAAAAAATCATTTACTTGATAATTCACCCATTAGATAATCGACTATGTTCTTAAAAATACCGTCATGCTTAAAATATTATAAATCGTTACTTACGTTTTTCTGAGTAGTGGGCGTGACGAGAAAATGTGAAATTTTCTCGTATATCCAACTTCTGAACTAAAGGGGTAGTTCAGTACGAATTAAACTCTGCGTGACTTCTTCAGTAATTATATCATTTATTACACTTTGTTGGTTACACTTCTTAACTTTTCCGCACTTGTTACTCCGTTCAACGCTCAACCAAGACTGCCTACCGCTCCCGAGACATCGGCCGATCACCCCACTACGATTAAGTCGGCTGTGATTGGCCGACACCTCCGATTGGCCGACGTCTCTGATTGGCTTTTACAAACTTAGTCAAATACTTCCTCATTTAAATATTTTAAAAGAAATTCATACATCCGGTAAAATAAACCGAACTTATTATTAATATATTTTAACAGTAGAAAAATAACTTAATTAAATTATCCTTCATACATCCGGTAAAATAAACCGAACTTATTATTAATATATTTTAACAGTAGAAAAATAACTTAATTAAATTATCCTACTCATCCAGAATGCATGGTAATTTTAACGATGTACCCAGAAAAACCTAACACAAGCAAGGTCTTCCAGCACAAGTAAAGGAAAAATTCCGAAAAATAAAAAAAGTTGATAATTAAGGTAAGTTTTGGTACTCACAAGTTTTCACGAAAACCTAAATTTGCCTATATCTTTTTATAGTGTTGACTTAGGACCTTGATTTTTATACTCACAATAGGGACTATAGACCTTAGTATATGGTATAAATTTCAACTTGCTAGCTCTACCCGGTCCTGAGATAATCGATGGTGACACACGGACAGACGGACAGACGGACAGACAGACGGACAGACGGACAAGAAAGTGATCTTATAAGGGTTCCTTTTTTTACCTTTTAAGGTACGGAACCCTAAAAATAACTTTTGGATGTGACTTTAGAAACATCCAACTCTCCTCCAACGTATAAAATGACAATGGTATCAAATCAATTGGCCAATTCTGGAAGAAAGGAGTATTTTTCGTTTGCACTTACGTTCATACCCACACCCACACCCATCCATTATTGCTACTCCAACAAACACTTGAAAAAAAAAATCATATTTAAAATTAAAATGCGAGTAAATATACTTTGTGCTTAAAACCTAAACAAATAGGTATACATATTTTATCAAATTCATCACAATGAAACAGATGTTTTATAAAGAAGTAGGGTGGTGGCACCAGTAATGAACAAGCACCAGTGTTCGACATTTTTTTTTTAATTGACTTATAATAAGATTCAGGTTGAATAAATCTATGGTAAAAACACAAAACCGTAGACAACACATTTCCAGTTGTTATTCCTGAAAACGTCACGAAAATCGGCCATTTCGTTTTCAAGTTATGAAGAAAAAACTGTGTGTTGGTGCGCTGCTGAACCAAAATACACTTTTACTAACGAAATTACTAAGAAGCTAAGTCTACATTTTTGCCAGCAATTTTGGCATTATTCAATTTATTCGAATTTCGATTGATTTTATGGAAAGGTTATATTATTCTGGATTTAATTTTATATCAGTAACGCACCTACGCATGTTTAATTTCATTTTATAGTCGATGTTCATTACTGGTTCAGCAAAATTCACCTTCTCCAGAAATCGACAGGTGTCCATACTTATTATTTTACGTACTTTCTTAGTTTTTAACCAAATTTAAGTCTAATTCATGAACTGATTACGTTAATGTTTGAAATTCAAAGATTGATACATGTTCTCCAATAAAGAACATGTGTCGAACACTGGGTAAAATAAGTGTTCATTACTGGAGTTGGTTTCAGATGCCTCCCAGAAAAAGACTACACACGCGAACAAATGGATTATTAATTATAATAAAATAATAAGAAATGTTTCTCATGGCTGACTTGTCTAGTTTTTTAACCAAAAAAAGGAAGAGGTTCTCAATTCGTCGGAATCTTTTTTTTTGTTCTTTTTTTTATGTATGTTCCCCGATTGCTCAAAGACGCCTGGAGCGATTTGGAAAATTCTTTTTTTGTTGGTAAGGGCATACTTTCCGATTTGTGCCACAAAAATTTGGTGAGGATATGTTGAGGATCGTCGGAGTTATGAACATAAATGCACCCATAACTAACTCAGCAAAATACATTATCATTATTATACGTATTAATTATTATTATTTATTATTAATAAAATTAGCAGTCGCTGTCTCACTGCAGGGCAAGTCCCTCCCTTCCGGTAGGTAGTTTAAATAATGTTAGTTATTGCATGTTTTGTGCTTGTTCATTACTGGGTGTTCATAACTGGAGTGTCGATAACTGGTGATTTATCACCAGTGATCGGAATGAGGCGGGCTAAAATACCTAAAGTTCGAAAAATAACAGAGACAAATGGAGACGCCTTAGGACTAAATATTTTTCGACCCAATTATTTCCGTTTCCGGGACATTAATAAAGAACATCTAACATTAAGGTGAATCAATTTTTTACCTGAGTTAATAACAAAAACTAAAATGTAAATTATAAGGATAAAAAACTTTTTTCCGTCGGTCAAATAGAAAAATTATTTGAATTAGTTCACATTATTATTAACATTAATTTTAAATGTACTTACTCAATGTGAAAATTGTGCCAACTTTCAATAAAATTCTTACTTACTACAAGAATAAAATTCTTGTAGTAAGGAAGTCTCCCCTTTTATGCCTCTGTTCTTTGAACTTTAGGTATTTTAGCCCGCCTAATTCCGATCACTGTTTATCACTGTTTATCACTGGATTATTGGTGTTCATTACTGGAGATTCGGTAGGTATTTTGGTTTTCGTCTTCTGAGTAAAAACATATAGCTTTAATGTGAAAAAACTTGCTACCTAACCTTTCTTGAATATATTATTTATCATTTGGACTAACTGCTGTAGATATAATGTTAAAAATAACGAAATTATTTCAAATTTTAGTCACACACTTCTCTTAAAGTGTCGAGCACTGGTGCTTTCACCCTAGGTACCTACAGTACTTCAAGCTTTGTAATAGACATCGCCTGGAAGAGATCGCTTTAAGCGATAAGGCCGCCAATTGTTTTTACCTATGTTTAGATAATTTATAGTCAAGGTTTCTTTGTGGTAAACAATAAAGTGTTATCTATCTATCTATCTATCTATTGTTTATTTTCGTGTTTTCCGAAGTCCAACAGCAATGTATGATTCCACAAAACTGAATACTATCTACAGAAGTGCACGTCGTTAGAAGCGCAGCTTGCACGGCTTGCAACTAATTTGCTTTTCTTAGAAATAACATTGATATTTATTTGTTTGCGATAAAGTTGTTAAGATTTTATTTATTTGAGTTGTCCAGGCAAACAATTTCGATATTGTAGTCTGCGCACGGCAGCTTTCAATTGATACTTTAGGGGGATACCAATTAGTGACGCTGACTGTACCTAGCTTCGTAATTAAATGCAAACTACCTGCCTATGTTTAAACTTTGTCCGTGTAGAGACGTAGTGACAAATTACCATCTGTTTCAATTTGCTAAAACGTTTAAATATTGGCAGGTGTTTACTTTTGACACTACCTGTAGGTAACTCGACGAAATCTCTATGCAAAAGCGGCGTCTAAAGGTGAACGCACACTTAGCCGCACCGCAGTCCCCGCAGTCTCCGCAGTCATCGCTTTTGTTGCGGCGACTGCGGAGACTGCGGCGACTGCGGCGCGGGTCGGTGTGCGAGGTTGCATAGAACTTCATTTATAGAAATCGAATGCGGAGACTGCGGAGACTGTGGTGTGGCCCATACCTGCGTTCACCCTAATTAATTTTGTACACAGACACTACACAATGTCGTTTTTGTACACGTGCAATTGTGTGCGCAAAGTAAGGTTGTCACCGTATGAATAATGTATTTTTTTTTTACTCTTACCCAAAAAGCTTTTGATAATAATGTTATTAATTGCTATAAATTTCGTAAATTCACGTTTTGCGTACATATAAAACATGTAGGTACAATCGCCCTAGTATTATTAGAAAGTTCTGTAGTCTCGGTCTCGTGGTCGCGTCTGCGCGTGTGGCGCATTCCGTGCTCAAAGTCAGCTCCTCGACAGCTCAAACTCGCTCTCTGGATGAGGAAGCCCCAATTAGTGGGGGATTCACAGTGTCTATTCTAAACGTAATATTATTATCTGTTCTGTGACCACAGCGAGACGCGACGAGCGAGACGCAGCGCAGCTAGCATGCGAGTCGAGCGGCAAGTGGGAACAGTACCTACTGCAAAGGACTGGTCTTGGCAGTAGGGTTCCCACTACAAATAAAAGTACACGTAAAGTTCGGAACGCGGGAAACAGCACGCGCCGTTCCATCCCTCGCTCCGAAACGTACATATGAAGATGCGCGGGGCTGACAGTTCTATCTGCCATCAAAAAAAAATTTAAAATACCGATCCACGCGCCAGTCTAAACTGCGGTCGAAACTATTGCAAATCAAATTAGGTACCTACACGCACAGTTCGGATCGTTTTGCGTAAATATGAAAGATTCACACAGTGGACACATTTTTTATCGTAATTACCACGACAGTTTGATCCGCGGTCCACAGTTATCTCTAGTCTAGTCTATCCGCGGTTCGGAACGCAGACCCCGATGCGCGGTCCGAACTTTACGTGTGGAGGCCCGTCTATGCATTCCTGAAACTTCAGTTACCCATGACCCACAGCTATTAGTCTACCTCTATGTAATTATTAATCTCCTATCATCTATCCTACTATCCGTGTGTGTGTGTGTGTGTGAATGTTTGTTACCACGTATCTCCATAACTACTAAATCGTTTTTGATGAAATTTGCAATGTAGATAGTTTAGGTTTTGGAATAACACATAGGCTACTTTTTATCCCGGAAAAATGTATGGTTCCCGTGGGATATAGAAAAGCAGTCTACGCGGGCGAAGCCGGGGGCGTCCGCTAGTACCAATATAAAGCGGAAGAGTTTGTTTGTTTGTTTGAACACGCTAATCTCAGGAACTACCAGTCGGATTTGAAAAAATATTTCTGTATTATAGATCTGTATCTTGAGGAAGGCTACTTTTTATCATCATCGTCATCACCATGTATCATCACTACGGGGGCAACGCCGCGAGGGCACCTGCTAGTAGGTAATAAGTAAATACCTTATTAAGTTCGTATGAGCAAGTGGCCAACTCTGGTAACAGAGTTATGAGGGCACCTAAAGGCCTCCGACATGGCTTAACGACTTAGAAGCCGAGATCAATTTAACGTGCCCTCCGAAGCACGGAAGCGCTCAGCTCATAATACCACTTGCGGTGACCCATCCAAATTGTGACCGCGCACAACGCTCTTCAACGATCAATCAAGAATGTCTAAGCAAGCTACGCCACGAGCGCTTAAGTAGCGCGTAGTACGTAATGAATAAAGTTTAAGTAGGTAATTATAATAAATGAATAGGTTTTTTTTAATATAACTGTATTTATTAAGATGAGTGAACATAAACAAGGTAACAAAACAGGTAGTAACAAAATAACAAAATAGTTTGTAAGAACTATTAAAACAGATTATTTTGAACAGTAAATAATAAAGACTGTACTAATAATAAAATGATTGATGATTTTTGAATCTTGAAAGTATCACTGTAAAAATGTGATCACGAATTTGTGACAGATGAATCGAAAAAATCGGCGATATTTTTGCATGAATATGTAATGCCCATTTAATAAAATTTTAGTGACAAGCAAAAAAGCACTCTAAAGCCTTGACAAAAGGACAGCTTATTAAATAATGGTGTTATATTTTTATAATTTTCGAGTGGAGTTCAGCTCATGTTGGTCATTTGTCCCGAATTCAGTTACCACCAACATAAACTGAACTAGCTACGAAAATTAGCACGATGGAGTAGGTAACCGTTTTAAAATTATCCTCTCAGGATACCAAAGATGGGGGTCTCTATAGTCTTCACGAGGCCGTTGTTGTTGACATAGGTCGTCCCCTCGGTGCCCTTTGTCAGGGGGCTCTCACCGTTGGTCTGCAGGCAGAAGTTACCCAGATTGGAGGACACTGCACCTTCTCCCATGAAACTGCAATAAATGAAACATGCGATCAAGACATGACATCATAGTCTTAAGGTAGTATTTTATGGTAATTTTAAGCTCTATATTCCCACAAATAGGCTCGATAATGTTAGTAATAGTGCGTACGCTTCTATAACAAAGTCCCAGACGAATCGCAAAACATAATATCAATGAACAAATAAAAAAAAATCTACCATGCCTAAGTGTATTTTGCGACAGGCGAGCAATAGACGTGCGATTGGCTTCCTAAATATGGTTTTTAGTGATATATTTCGACCGGTCGCGTAGTGATTGCTGTCGCATTGCTTTGGCACCTGATTTCCCGCTGGTCAGCTAGTGTTCCGCGGCACACTGGTGAACCGTGGTCCTTAGTTGGTGTAGGTAACCTCAGAAAAATAAGGTTAGCTATTGTAACCTATAAAAGTGATCTGTCTGGTTTTTCAAAGATGGTATGCCTGGCTAGTCTGGGTTCTTAAATTATGCTAGAAGTACAGGAAGTATGGTATGGGCGCCACGAGCTTTATACTTTGGATACCTATGAGGACAAAAGCTCGAATGTCCTAAACATAATGATAAAGTAGAATGAAACGATACAGATGTTGTTACAATATAACCTGTTTATTAAATGAAGCGAGGTATGCAATAAGCACGTTGTTTTATTTTCTAGCAGTAAGACTATGATTCTAATTTTAATTTTGTGAAGCAAACAAAGTGAGTCTAAACATGACAAATAAGGAATTTAAGTTAAGTTCAAATAATGACAAAAGAAAATTTTTATGCGCTTCCCACAGCACGTCCTCCCCACGCCTGAGGACCCTGGTTAGTAAAGTCCTACCTACTTATAAGCTAATCATGCAAAAACCGAAACTAGAACTATGTTAGTAAGGAACCTACCTATCTGTGGGACAGCCTATTACCCAAACAAGAAAATCTATACAATTCTAATGACTTTAGAAGCAACTAAACACAGGTATAACAATAACCCCAGAAGAGGGCAGCCACGGTGTGCAACAAAGCTTGCACCAAAATAAATAAAAATTGTGAGAGAAATATTGAACACGATTCTATTTACCTACTAACTTAACTGTATTATTTAAGTACAACACTACCCAAATAAACAACAACCAGGTTTCAAACCTGAACTATAATTAAACCCTAACACCATAGATCTATGTGTAGAATGACAATTAAATTTAGACAATGACCAAAATACCTACTAACCTTGTCTTATGCACAAAACTCTCCCTATATTAAATACGCTGTAAAATTTTGATGGAGCAGTACCGAAGGAATAAATAAATTTCAATAGAACGGAGCCAAAATATTGGAATAAGGTCACCTGATGCGATTAATTGGAGTGGGATGCCGTGGCCGAGGACATGATCGTTAAAATGCGGCCCTGGATGATAGGAGTCGACCTCTCGGCTCACCACTCGCAGACCGGGATGTGCTGGATGTAAGATGTTAACCCTGCCCAAGGACCGAGCTCCAACCTGAAATGTTATATATTAAATTACTAAATGCAAGCATGCCCTCATTTGTGCACCACACTTGCCCGCCACATTCAAGTGAAAATACAACATGATGATGGAGATAATTGCGGATTACAGACACGTGGCACTCACCCGGATAAACTAATGCTGCAATCGTTTCCGATCTCCTCCAAATATACTCCGCAACAATTGTCCAATGGAAATTAGGTTTCTTCAAAATATTTCTCTATCACCAAATGTTCTAAAACAAAGATACAAAAACGTTATACAAACAGGCGACATGGCGTCGAATTCCAAACTCTCGACCCCTTTGAAACTGGAGCTCCCTTGCCTATACTCACCAATATCTCTCTCGCAATTAATCCTTAGCTTTATATTCTTCAAAATAGAAGAGGATCTATCCACCAGACCGAGTCAAAAACAGCAAAAATTATCAGAGTCTTTTTATGAGGACTGCTCCGTAGTTCCCCAGCTTGAAAAAGGAAGCTTTGAATCTGTTTAGTGAGGCGCGTTGCCTTTCCAACATCCAAGACGTAGCTTGGTTCGATGTGACCCTTGACCTTTTGGGTCTACCTAGTTATTATTTCAAAAACCCCTTATGTTGGGAGGCGTAGCACACATGAAAAGACAACGATCGCCTGAAACTCACCTATTATAGAAAATCTGCAACAAAATACGATTTCGCCTGTAAAAAAAAACAACTTTTGATTTTCCAAAACTTTCAAACAGAATCTTCGATACCAAGTTCACCGACCTCTGTCCAACACTAACCTCCTCGTTGACAGCCATATTGACATGACGTTGACGTCCGTGAAACAAAGAAAATAATAACAAACAAAAAAAATCTAGTCTTTGGTATTTATTTACTAAGTTAATTTTGATTTTTAAAATGCACCAAAAATTGCAAATGAATTATCTAAATTCAGCTAATAATTTTGAAATATAAATATTTATTAACAAAAGGTCAAAGTTATTGAGAGATGTACAACTAAGCGCACCGCCATCTAGGTGAAAAGTTTGGTACTCGTTAGCTGATGAACTCTTGCGCACAAATAAGTCAAGGTTTTAGTTTTGCAATGCGCCAATAGATGGCGATGTAATAATTTAAGTGTTACATTACCGCTTTGCTAAGGAACAAAAGAAAAAATATAAAAAAAAGAAAAAGAGTTTTACATGTCTTCTATGGGGTCAGCTTTAAGAATGTCTTTGACGTGCCATCTTCCCAAAGATTTCCTAGTATCGAAATCCTGTAACTCATAAGAAATAGGGGACAATTTGGTTACGACAATACATTTCTTGAACTTAGGTGCCAACTTCTTAGCAAAAAACTTTGAAGCATCCGACAAGGGATATTCCTTTTTCCAAACGACCTGACCAACTGAATACTCAACACTCGTTCTGTTTCTATTATAATAAACTCTAGATCTCTGATAGGCATTCTTGAGCGAGAGATTGACCTTTTCAAAAATAGGCTTGAGATGAGACAACATAGAGGAGTAGAGACTTCTATCCACGAACTGCAACTCGTCAACATCGAGCTCTCTGTGCGGATACCAATCACCAGATAGAATCGCTTCTCTACCATGGGTCAGGAAATACGGGGTGAACCCGGTGACCTCGTGAACAGCTGTGTTAATAGCGAACTCTATCTTACTAATGTTTTCCGCCCAGTTGCGATGATCTCTGCCTACCAAAGATGCCAAAGCTGTTACCACGACTCTATTCACTCGCTCCGCCGGATTATTCTGGGGAGCAAACCTACAGTTATAAAACAAATTGGGTATCTTGTACCTTTCTTTCAACAACCCCATCTGTTTAGAGATGAACTGCGGCCCGTTGTCCATTATAATACACTGCGGTACTCCGTGACGCAATATGAAATTATTCTCTATAATACCAACTACCGTTTTAGCCAACGAACTCCTCATCGGAAACAATTGAGTGTACTTCGTATAATAATCTGAAACAACCAAAATAAACTTATGACTCGAATAACTACGAGGTAATGGTCCTAATATGTCAGTGGATATGACTTGAAACGGTCTCTGCACCTTCTTAGGATTTTCCATCAGCCCAGGCGGAGCTGCATTAGTGCTCTTGTAAGCGAGACAAATCTGACACTTCCTAACATATCTCTTCACATCCACTATCATATTGGGCCAGAAATAACTCTGCGACAATCTCTTGAATGTTTTAAATATTCCCAGGTGTGCTGAGCAAGGGTCATCATGACTCTTCCTCAGCACCTCAAGCCTG
The DNA here is from genome assembly GCA_958496255.1 of Camptogramma bilineatum. Classification (NCBI taxonomy): domain Eukaryota; kingdom Metazoa; phylum Arthropoda; class Insecta; order Lepidoptera; family Geometridae; genus Camptogramma; species Camptogramma bilineatum. Next base: position 710,007 of record OY292474.1, read on the forward strand.
AGATCCTTGGGAATGACCAACTTCCATTCACAATCCGATGACAGAGGATTGGCACTTCTAAGCCGTCTAAAAAGCCTGTCCTGAATAATACGCCAATCGGGAAACTTTCCCGGTGAACTGGTAACCTTCTGAAACATACTATTATACCATCCGTCCTCGATCACGTTCACATCGTCTAGCAAATCTAAAACGTCAGAAATTGGAGCTCTCGATAGAGCGTCCGCCGCAGCATTCTCAGAACCTTTTCGATACTCCACATCAAAATTGTATTGAGAAAGACGCAGCGCCCAGCGAGCCAATCTTCCTGTGGGAGATTTCAAACTAACCAACCATTTTAAGCTACTGTGATCAGTGTAGACTTTGGTCTTGTGTGGAGAACCATCAATATAACCTTTAAATTTTTCCAAAGCGAATAACAAACCATTCAATTCCTTTTCTGTGGTCGAATAATTCCTCTCACTACGGGAAAGTGTTCTGCTACCAAAAGCAACAGGATGTTCACAACCATCATCATCAAACTGAGAAAGAATACAACCTAATCCCACATCAGAAGCATCTGTGCTAATCATAAATGGCCTATCAAACCTAGGAATGCTCAATATGGGGGCCGAAATTAATCTCTTCTTTATGTCAATGAAAGCTTTCTCAGCTTGTTCATCAAAAATGAAAGTCTGTCCCTTTGGTAACTTCCTAGTCAACTTTGTGATAGGAGCCACAGCAGTGGAGAAATTGTCAATGAAACGTCGATACCACGAGATCATTCCTAGAAATCTTCTGACCTCTTTTTGGTTGGTAGGGGAGGGAAATTCCTCAATCGAACGTACCTTGTCACTATCCGTGCGAAGTCCCTGTCTGTCGACCACATAGCCTAAGAACTTGAGCGATGAACGACAAAATACCGACTTCTCAAAATTGATGGTGAGACCAGCATCGCTCAGCTTTCCCAGGACTGTCCGCAGGAGCTCCATGTGACCACTGAAAGAATCGGAAATCAAAATTATGTCATCTATGTAATAAAATACATTGTTGTCAAACTCAGGGCCAAAAACCTTATCCATGAGCCTCATCATTCTCGCACTCGAGTTAACCAAACCAAATGGCATCCTACAAAATTGCCAGCTGCCTAAACCCGAAATAGAGAAACAAGTTTTCACCCGCGAGGCTTTCTCCAAGTTAATCTGGAAAAAGGCACTTTTCAAATCCAATGAAGTCATAAATTTCGCATTGCTCAAAGAATCCAATATCTCCTGAACTCTAGGCATGGGATATGTATCCAATTTGGTAACACTATTCAACTTTCGACTATCTAAACAAAATCTCAATTCACCATTAGCCTTGGGAACAAGGAGCACCGGACTGTTCCACGGGGAGATCGCCCTTTCAATAATGCCTAAACTTAACATTTTATCTATCTCCTTTTTCACATATTCTCTGTGATGGTACGGGATGGGATAACACTTCTGTCTGACTGGTTCGCTATCACCCGTGTCAATTACATGTTCCTCCAAAGTAGTAAAACCCAACTCATCATCAGTGGCGGCAATAGATCTGAATCTGAGAATCATATCGTCAAGCTCCTGCTTTTGTGACGCTGTTAGGTCACCAACCTCATGTAAGTGTAAGTCATTATTTTCAACTAAGCTAGAGTCCGACGATACTGAGGATTGATCCTCTCTCTCATCATTAAAAATATCTTTACAAAGGCCAAAAGATTTCAGAAAATTTACACCCAGGATGAAAGGGACATTAATGTCACGACAAACATACACTTTCACATGTTTGTGTGTTCCCTCGTAAGAAATGGGCAAAGTTACCGTTCCCAAGACATTCAATTTACTATTATTACCTACCGCAATGTTATGATCGCATTTTTCAATATTGAAATTTAAGTCAAAAGAATTTATCGTTTGCAATGCCTCCTCGCTCATTACCGAGACTGTGGCGCCACTATCCGCCAAGGCATTGCAATCTAAGCCTGAAATACTAATTATCAAATATGGTCTGGGATCCCTAGCACTATATCCAAACAAAGTTGTAATCCCATCCCTAACAAAGAAATTTTTTACATAATCTAACCACGATTTCCATTCCAGGTCAGAAGTATGAGACATACAAACTTTCCTACCAACTTCTGACCTATCCACTAGTTTTTTTGAGCAATTGCACTCTGAAGTTATGACACCTGGTTTCTTGCAACTGAAACAATGCTTCCCTACATATACTTGACATTTGTAGAAGGGGTGGTCGCCCTCACATTTGAAACATTTCATTGGACCTGTTGCATTGACTGACTTTTTGAACGAAGAAGTGCGAACTTCCTTACTTCTACAAATTTCAGGAATGACGGACATGTCCCCTGGATTAAGGTAGCCCCTATTGTCACATTTGTGCCTAGCCAATTCAATCCTAGCACAAACATCCTTCAGCTCCTTAATCGAGTGAACCTCTACGAGTGCCAACCTAGCAATGAAGAAAGGATTCATATTGGTTGAGATGATGTCCAGCTGTTCGGACTCTGATACTTTACATGACAGCCTAGAAAACAAACTCTGCATTATCGAGATATAGGTTTTTATACTCTCGTTGGTTCCCTGCAGCCTGTTTTTGATCTGGTTGAGCAATGAACGTTCAAAATCTACCGGTAAAAATTCACCCTTCAAAGAATCTAACAAAACAGGATATGAAGTTATCCCCTCACAATTGTTCCTATACCAAAGTAGGGCCTCTCCCTCAAGCAAGTGTCCAAAACTCTTAAGAAGCTCTCCATCTGAGATCCCAGTTGACCTCCTATAATCCTCCAAACCAAACAAGAAGTCATGAAGCGGTGACTTACCGTCAAAGGATATTTTCCATTTAAAGACCTGCAAAGTGCCTTTCCCAGCACCATCTGCCGACGGCGTCGATACTGCGACGGCATCGCGAAACACAGCGTCCTCCTCTTTCTCCTTCGAAGCAGGGCCACAGGCTATACTGCTCAGAGCCTTATGCGCCTTCGACATAATATCCAATTTTCTAGACTGGTGTTCTGGAACGAAAGTCAAGAGCTTATCTAGTCTCCAAAGTATGTGGTTTAAAGTTGACAAGCATTTGCGTTTGCAAAGGACCGAAGAGTGAGAACCCGACAACACCTTTTTAAGTTTATCTCCACAGACCTTCAATTCTGTGTCCGGGGTCAACAATGTCAAAAAAACAACCGCTTTATCATGTATATAAGTATCCCTATTCGACCTCAAAGTTTTTCTCAAATCATCCACATTCAAATCCTCTGCCACTTCAACACCACGGCTTCTAATTTCAAAGATCAGTTCATCTTTGATCAAATAATCAACATCTAAATTAGTACTCATCTTGAGCGAGAATAAATAGAGAGAGTAGAGTGCTGTGCCGATTTAACAACCTAATTACAAAATTTTAACCATTAAGCTATATTATAGTTAAAACAAAAGTTACCAATTCTAACAATAAACCATAATCTAAGTGTATAATATCTAATACATAAATATAAAATCTAATAGTCAACAAGTAGGCTAAGAGTTGTGCAAAGACAAGGTTACCAAGACAAAATTTCAAATACAAGGTTTCAAAACAATATAGCTACTAAACTAAACAACCAAATCTTCCTGAGCCCCACGTTGGGCGCCAATTGTAACCTATAAAAGTGATCTGTCTGGTTTTTCAAAGATGGTATGCCTGGCTAGTCTGGGTTCTTAAATTATGCTAGAAGTACAGGAAGTATGGTATGGGCGCCACGAGCTTTATACTTTGGATACCTATGAGGACAAAAGCTCGAATGTCCTAAACATAATGATAAAGTAGAATGAAACGATACAGATGTTGTTACAATATAACCTGTTTATTAAATGAAGCGAGGTATGCAATAAGCACGTTGTTTTATTTTCTAGCAGTAAGACTATGATTCTAATTTTAATTTTGTGAAGCAAACAAAGTGAGTCTAAACATGACAAATAAGGAATTTAAGTTAAGTTCAAATAATGACAAAAGAAAATTTTTATGCGCTTCCCACAGCACGTCCTCCCCACGCCTGAGGACCCTGGTTAGTAAAGTCCTACCTACTTATAAGCTAATCATGCAAAAACCGAAACTAGAACTATGTTAGTAAGGAACCTACCTATCTGTGGGACAGCCTATTACCCAAACAAGAAAATCTATACAATTCTAATGACTTTAGAAGCAACTAAACACAGGTATAACAATAACCCCAGAAGAGGGCAGCCACGGTGTGCAACAAAGCTTGCACCAAAATAAATAAAAATTGTGAGAGAAATATTGAACACGATTCTATTTACCTACTAACTTAACTGTATTATTTAAGTACAACACTACCCAAATAAACAACAACCAGGTTTCAAACCTGAACTATAATTAAACCCTAACACCATAGATCTATGTGTAGAATGACAATTAAATTTAGACAATGACCAAAATACCTACTAACCTTGTCTTATGCACAAAACTCTCCCTATATTAAATACGCTGTAAAATTTTGATGGAGCAGTACCGAAGGAATAAATAAATTTCAATAGAACGGAGCCAAAATATTGGAATAAGGTCACCTGATGCGATTAATTGGAGTGGGATGCCGTGGCCGAGGACATGATCGTTAAAATGCGGCCCTGGATGATAGGAGTCGACCTCTCGGCTCACCACTCGCAGACCGGGATGTGCTGGATGTAAGATGTTAACCCTGCCCAAGGACCGAGCTCCAACCTGAAATGTTATATATTAAATTACTAAATGCAAGCATGCCCTCATTTGTGCACCACACTTGCCCGCCACATTCAAGTGAAAATACAACATGATGATGGAGATAATTGCGGATTACAGACACGTGGCACTCACCCGGATAAACTAATGCTGCAATCGTTTCCGATCTCCTCCAAATATACTCCGCAACAATTGTCCAATGGAAATTAGGTTTCTTCAAAATATTTCTCTATCACCAAATGTTCTAAAACAAAGATACAAAAACGTTATACAAACAGGCGACATGGCGTCGAATTCCAAACTCTCGACCCCTTTGAAACTGGAGCTCCCTTGCCTATACTCACCAATATCTCTCTCGCAATTAATCCTTAGCTTTATATTCTTCAAAATAGAAGAGGATCTATCCACCAGACCGAGTCAAAAACAGCAAAAATTATCAGAGTCTTTTTATGAGGACTGCTCCGTAGTTCCCCAGCTTGAAAAAGGAAGCTTTGAATCTGTTTAGTGAGGCGCGTTGCCTTTCCAACATCCAAGACGTAGCTTGGTTCGATGTGACCCTTGACCTTTTGGGTCTACCTAGTTATTATTTCAAAAACCCCTTATGTTGGGAGGCGTAGCACACATGAAAAGACAACGATCGCCTGAAACTCACCTATTATAGAAAATCTGCAACAAAATACGATTTCGCCTGTAAAAAAAAACAACTTTTGATTTTCCAAAACTTTCAAACAGAATCTTCGATACCAAGTTCACCGACCTCTGTCCAACACTAACCTCCTCGTTGACAGCCATATTGACATGACGTTGACGTCCGTGAAACAAAGAAAATAATAACAAACAAAAAAAATCTAGTCTTTGGTATTTATTTACTAAGTTAATTTTGATTTTTAAAATGCACCAAAAATTGCAAATGAATTATCTAAATTCAGCTAATAATTTTGAAATATAAATATTTATTAACAAAAGGTCAAAGTTATTGAGAGATGTACAACTAAGCGCACCGCCATCTAGGTGAAAAGTTTGGTACTCGTTAGCTGATGAACTCTTGCGCACAAATAAGTCAAGGTTTTAGTTTTGCAATGCGCCAATAGATGGCGATGTAATAATTTAAGTGTTACACTATTCCAAATTTTGTACCGCATTAGGTATGCTCAACTAAACAAGCTTACCTATGTTTCGCATAAAAAAAATGATTTTTCATATATAGTGTACCTACCTCCAGTATATTCGGATTTCCTAGGTGTACCCTGAACACAAAAAGTTTGCGGAACACTGAGCTATGACATGCCAAGTCCTATTTACAAAACCTGGCACTTACTTGACAACATTTGTTTCGCTTTTCCCCTGTGTGAAGTCGTCGTAGCTGTTGCATCGGACTGCTGGGAAGCTGGTCGGGTCCAGGATGGACGCCACGAAGAGCGGAATGACGAAGCTGTGGCTGCAAGTCACTGTGGGGCAGTACGGTTGCACGGACCCGCCGTTCGGCCAGAAATCTACATGACCTGAGAGACAAGATTCCTATTAGATTCTATTAGATTTAAGTGAAGTTGTAATGTCTTAGGTTTAAGAACCTGTAAAGTTACATACTTTTTTAAATAAATAACTTTAACTTTAACTTTAAGATGAAAGTCAGAAACAGAACATGCTTCAGAATAAAATAGCCATTTTGTCTCGTTGAAGGTAGATTAATAGTTACTTATCGATTTCTCTCAATTTAATTATTAAGTATTACGTTGAGCGTCACGTGTTGCGCGTCAAATGTTACCTAGGTAACATTTGGCGCGCAACACGAAGCTTTGAATACGAAGCTTAAATACGAAGCTTAAATCCTTCCTTTAATGTGTATAAGGGGATAGACACTCACCAACTGACTCGGTAATCCCGAACACACCAGCGTTAGTGTGAATGGCATCGACAAACACTGCATCAGTGCTCTTCAATCTGAAACAGCAACCTTTTTTATTCATCATCATGTCACAAACGTCAACGGGTTTTTTATTTTGTGTTGGTACCTTTAAAGAAAAACTTTTTTCCAAAAAAGAAAGATAGCGGTCTCAGTTTATGATCATACCTGAGGTTTACGTCGACCTCCGCGAAGCAGGGTCCAGCAGGGTCCAGCCCGGTGACCCGCGCCACCTTCTTTTCAGTCAACTCCTCGTACCGCTTGGCTGCGAACCCGGCGATGTGTGCCCCCAGGCTGTGCCCCACCAGGTGGATGTTCTCAGGTAGCAGACCAGCTGCACAAATAGGTATATGCTAAGTTTAAGTCGCTCGTGAGATTATAAAGTAGGTACATAATTAAAATCGTTAAACCATGACGAAATCCTTTTAGGCGCCCTAAAAACTCCGTCACCAGAGTTGGCCACTAGCTCAAACGAACTTACTTTGAACCAAGGCTTCTCCCAGTCCATTTCCGATGTGGCGAACGTTGGTGCTGGAGCAAAGGTAACAATACGCGATGAGAGAGCTCGCGTCCAACGCCAGAACATTTACACCTGAAATAAATAAATATAGACTTATGAGCTAGTGGCCAACTCTGATTGTGATTACCTACGTAAGACTTGCAATAGCAATGCGACAGCAATCACTACGCGACCGGTCGAAAAATATCATTAAAAATCGTATTAAATTTACGATCGCAAAATGCATTATGGCCAAAATGCATTTAGTGACAGTCGTCTTTTTCTCGCGCAATAAACGTGCGATTGGCTTTTATAATACGATTTTTAGTGAATCAGTTGGCTTAGTTACGTTTAGCTGTAGTGTTGAACGTTGTGTTCAATCACTTGGCTAGCCGACGTTAAGCCGTTTAATTTAATGGCGGCGTTCAATGAAAGGGCTAGCCGTTTAATTGTTTTTAACATGTTTAATTGTTTTTAATTGTTTTTTAAGTGTTTAACATTGGCTGCGTGCGACATAATGCAAGATGAAAAATAACTAAAGCTTTGGTTCAAATCAAAATAGTTATTACAATCGTCACTATTGGCCAGGAAGAAAATAATAGATTACCTACTTACCCATGCTTCGGTAAGCATCATTAACAGCCTTGAAGTTGCCCTTAGAAGGGTTGTCGGTGAAGCCGTGCATGAAGAGCTTGATTTTGATGCTGGCGGGGTCTGCTCCCAGGATCCGGGGTAACTCGGTTTTCGCCGCGCGCAGTGGGAACGTCACTTGTATGTCCCTGGTGGAAATCATACCATACCTCCTTAAAATCACGTCTCTTTCCCATAAGGGTAGGTAAAGATGGATATCCACTCGATCTCTTGCTTAGAGCGATGCCATATGTAACGTCGGCGTTGCGACGACGGAGTGGTGACACTGCGTTGTTTTCCATACAAATCAGAAGATTATGGCCACACGGTGCGTTAAAACGATGCGCGTTGACAGAACACTCAGTCATAGCGCTGCGTCGACGCAAAAGATCGGCGACGCCTGTGTTGCAACGCTCTTACTCTTTGGCCTCAATCATTCTTCACTTTCTCAATCTCCTAATATTCTTTTTCGATCGAGCGAGCGAAGCGAGCGAAGATCTTAGTGGCAAGTTAGGCGATTTTGCTTTGTATGTTTGTATGTTTGTATATTTGTATGTTTCATTTTCGATCGAGCGAGCGAAGCGAGCGAAGATCTTAGTGGTAAGTTGGGCGATTTTGCTTTGTATGTTTGTATGTTTGTATGTTTCACGAATTGTTGTTCGAGCATAACTGTCGAACCGTTCATCCAATCTGCATGAAACTTGGTAGGTCAATAGGTTGTGGTAAGGAAATTTACGGTGGAGCATATGAGCTTAATCGATGAAGGGGTTGTGAAGATATTGGGTTCCCAAGGGGGTAAAAAATTATGAAAGTTACACAAATATATTGAGTGGGGTGTCATACGAAAGGGCTTATTTTGTACATTCCAAAATGGTTTTTATTTTTAATCTAGGATGTATAGTTTTTGAAATACGACCAAAGACCAAAAACTACGAAACCAGAGCTGCAAGAGCTCCCGTTTCATAGAGTTTCGATGTCTTCGTAGCTCATTGACTGGTCGGTCTTAAAAAGAGAGTGGCATCGTTGCGGTTTGGTTTGCAATGATTTTAGATGCTACTTGATTTATTTTCATGATAAAAAAATTTTGATAAAAAATGAAAATAATTGGGGTAAAAAAAGTTAAGTAAACAAATATATTGAGTGCGGTGTCAAATTAAAGGTCTTTATTTGTACATTCTAAAATAGTTATTATTTTTATTCTAGGACGTATACTTTTAAAAATACGACGAGAATTCATAAATATAAAATAAATGAAAAATTAGACACGACATTATGTATTGCATGCATGCTAGTATTTTTTACCATGAAGAGCTAGCGCAATAGGCATACCCGGCAGTAGTAGCACTTGAAATTATAGGGGTAGTCAGAAGAAAGTCCAAATATTGGCCATCTACGGTGCGCGAGATCTTAGTTCGGGGCGAACTACTAGTATACCTAGGTACTAGTTCGCCGGTAGGGTAGGTACTTCTGTCCTGTCTGTTCTTTTCTGTTCTGTTTTTAAATCTGTAAATTTTTCGACACGAAAAATCCATTGATGCACGGCCGGGTTTCGAACCCACGACCTTCTGATCGAAAATCGAGGCACTATATACCACTCTGCCAATACGTTACGTTAGTATAAATAAGAATGTTCTTTGAAAGAGGAATCACTGCACCGACAACACAATGGTCAAGACTGGTCCACCAGTTGTCACCGCAGCACTCTGACGCAGAGCTCTGGCAACCTTACTCACCGCAGGAACACAACACCATTCGAGAAGAATGATGTTATTTGGCTGCGATATTCTGTAAGGCGGAAGTAGGTAAGTACATCACTTCCCCAGTCGGGCTGCTCTAATATAGAGTGAGAAAAACCCACTATGCCCTTCCTCCATTATAAGGGAGTAGCACACGACGTTTTTCTATCGCACAGTCGCTGTTGCGCGTTTTGGCAGATTCATTTAAATGCTTTTTGGTAGGTAGGTAAATTGGTAGTTTTGTTTTGTAGGTAGGTACTTACTTAGTTGTGTAGACGAGGGGTAGGTCGTCGACATCAGGTGCTCGGTCACCGTCAGTGTGATTGTAGTCTAGTCCTAGTATAGTCTTCACCAAATCGCCTGGAAGACCAAATAACTTTAGTAAACTTATTCTTGATTAAAACCCAGGATCATCGCCAATGTTTACTTACACTGGCTGCTTGCGACTTTTATAACCACCTGGGCCACAGGGTTGACCACATCCACCAGCTCCCGAGATATAACGTGCTGGATCCCGCTGGCCCCCTTACCGAGAGCGGCCAGGAAGCTCTGCGAGAAGCTCTGCTGCAGCAGCGCCAGCAGCACCACGAGGGATAGCTTTAACACCTGAATAAACATAGATTTAACATAATTTCATTACGAGCTGAGCGCTTCCGTGCGTCAGAGGCACGTTGAATTGTCGGTCCCCGCTTTTAAGGCCGGCCGCAGTTTGGATAAGTTTTCATCGGAATTTTACACGAGCCTACGCGTACGCTTATTAACACGCATGAACGATCCCAACTCTCCGAGTAGGTACTACGGGGCCTCTCAAACTCTATGCGAAGTAGACGTGTGTGTATATGCGTATAATTCCGACGTCCCAAATCAATACCAACTTGCTCTGATTTTTTAGGCATTCGCACGTAAAATTTAATAATATGTGCTAATACTACGCCTCACAAAGAATAAGATAAGAATAATTTGGAAAGAAAAATGTTGATACGTAGTACTGAATGGGTAGGTACCTATTAAAAAAAACAAGACTTGTCCCAAATATTACCAACAAAAAACATGTACCTAGGTAACTGCCAGATAAAGCATAAAACACCTACCTTCATAGTGGTGATGTTATTAGATTTTTGAAAGATGAGTTTTTTTTAACTAAGTAGGTACTGATTCGACTGTCTTTTTCTAAACTACCAGCTCGAGAGGCCGATTGGTGAAATTCAATCTTTTTATACCCGAAAATTATGTATGGTGGAAATGTAGAGCGGTAATGAACAAGCTATGAATACTTGGTAGGTAGGTACCTATACCTACCGAGAGAACATTATAATTTTTTATTTGTTATAGTGTTAAACCACACATAGATATTTACGTTTGAAAATGAGATATCTTATCAAAGTTTTCAATTCCAACGGGATTCGAACCCGCAATGATACAAGCGATCCTCCTTTAGCGTAAATTTTAGATTTTTTTGATAAGATTTTTCATTTTTAAAAGAGAGAACATTAGTTTCACCTGAAGACCTACAGGTGTAGGTACAGATTCGGGTTATTCCCGCTCGTCCCCACGCGTCGTCCCCATCGGGGACCAACGGGAAAAAAAAAATCCCGCTCGTCCCCACTTATAATTTCGATGGGGACGAACGGGAACTCGACTTCCCGTTGGTCCCCACTTTTTTTGTTTTTACTTAAATCAAAACAAGTTAATTAATAGGTACATACTTACATAGTTTAATTGATTTGGAACAATGGAGTATAGCTCTGCTTTTCCTTTAGATTTAAATTTTCTCGCGTTTTTTTGGTTTTTTACTAATGTAATTTCGGTGGCGTTGTATATAATGAAGCCTAGATGTATTTATTTAGAGTACCTAACAAATTTTAATACTTAAAATTAGAATTGCTATACAACATAGAAGTTGACAGGCCTCTCAGCTCTGTTAGTAGCTCTGCCTTCTGCACTGTAGGTCGTGGGTTCGATTTCCACCCAGGACAAACATGTGTGATGAACATAGATGTTCGTTCTATGACTGGTTGTAAAATAATAAAAGTATGTACCTATTTACAAAATACCTATGTATTCTATTAGTTATTTTGTTCTCAAGCTTTGCTTGTTATTTTTTATTACTAATTATATTCTTGAATCAAATTATTAGAGTAACGACTATTTTTTTCATATAACAATAATAAATAATAATAAATATAAATATTGCTGGACATTTCACACAGCGCCACATAGTACCTAGAAGCTTTGGGGCTAGAGCCCCAAACTAAGCAAAGCTTGTACTATGGGAACCAGATAACTGATAGAATACTCATATGCTTTTTTTTTAAAAACGTACCTATAATACTTTATAACACCCAGACACAGAACAAACATCCATGTTCATCACACAAATGTTTGTCCTAGGTGGGATTCGAACCCACGACCTATAACACAAAAGGCAGAGCTACTACCAACTGAGCTAAGAGGCCAGTCTTACAATATTCTGCCAGTGTCAAGTTGTAAGAAAAAAATACAAAATGTCAAATCATTAGTCTAATGGTCAAGTTAGCTAATTTTGAGGAACATGGTTAATTCTCTTCGAAACTTTCAACGTCTGTCTTTAGTCACGTAGAATGTTATCTAATTTTCCGTTCTATTTGCAATCACTCGTACTGTAAATCCAGTTTTCATTATATACAACGCCATTGAAATTACATATTAAAAAACTAACAAAATGCGAGACAATTTAAATTTAAAGGAAAAGCAGAGCGATTCTCGATTATTTCAAATCAATCAAACTATGTACCTATGTATTAACGTATTTGCTTTGATTTAAGTAAAAACAAAAACATTATTAGAATGGGGACCAACGGGAAGTCGAGGTCCCGTTCGTCCCCATCGAAATTATAAGTGGGGACGAGAGGGAAAAATTCTTCCCGTTGGTCCCCGATGGGGACGAAGCGTGGGGACGAGCGGGAATAACCCACAGATTCCGTTATCTATGGATACCTTTATATACCTACTTACCTATGTTACTTTGTTCCACTTCAATACCTTTACACACTTATCAAGGACCGACGATAGGTAAGTACAATATGGTGTAGGTACCTACGTAAGAAAGAAATAAGAATGAAGAAAATCTTCGAATCAGCGACTTGCAATAGCCATGCAACAGCAACCACTACGCGACCGGTCGAAAAATATCACTAAAAATCGCACCTATTACCTACGGAAGCCAATCGCACGTCTATTGCTCGCCTTGCGTCCGTTATTTTGCGAACGCAATACGATTTTTAGTGATATTTTTCGACCGGTCGCGTAGTGATTGCTGTCGCGTTGCTATTGCAAGTCTTACGTACCTAATCAGGGCGCGGATGCATACATATTACGTGCTTAAAGTCTTCGAGCTTAGTGCGTCATCGAATGTACCTGTTTCGGCTCGTTTTTTATTCGTCAAATAAGTAACTTACTTAGTGTTCATACACAAGTGATACATCCAATATTGCTACTCCTAACACTTTTGTAAAAAAAAATGCGTTATAAAATGTAGGTAAATAATACGTTATGCATAATGACATAAACAAATAAGCACACCCAATAATTAAATTGAACAGATGTTTTATAAAATAGGTACCTACCTACCTACTTTAAAGTAGCTGAGCACAGTGGCGGATTATCCTAGGCAACTGCCTAGGGGCGCGAGGTTACAGAGGGGCACGCAAAGAAGTTTTTAAGAAAAAAAAATTATAAGTAGGTATAGTTACAAAGCGCTATAGTCGTATTGCTCATTATACGGACTAAAATTTAAGGAAAAAAGGTCATTTTTCCTTCAATTTTGATTATTTTTTATGTTTTATGTCAAAATTGAAGGAAAAATGTCATTTTTTCCTTCAATTTTAGTCCGTAGAATGAGCAATACGACTATAGGTACCTACTCCCATAGCGCTTCGGAAGTGAAAGCGCTTCAGAAAACTGAGTTATGTCTGACACAGAATAAGAACCGACAAACAGGGAGCTTTTTCTTTGATCACTGAAAACAAAATAAAATGCCACTTGTTGAATGTGTCTTAAAAATCTGCTCGCTTCGCTCGCATTTAACTTCATATCATAATATGAGTAAATTTTATATTGTGAGTAAAGCCAAGCAGCGAGCTTTTTCTTTGATCATCGAAAACAAAATCAAGTGCCACATGTTACACTTATTTTACAAAAATTCGGTATTTAGATTGACATTTTTTCAGCACTTACCAGATAGAAGAGACGGGGCGCAGACATTGGTCTCTTCCGCGTCCCTTTCATACAAAATGTGACGGCGGCGCCCCGTCTCTTCTGTATGTTTTGCGGCGCGACGCTTCTTACATTTTCTATGAAAGGGACGCGGAAGAGACATAATCTTTTCTGTATGTCCCGCGCCTTAGGGAGTGTAGGTACACATTGCGTTTTTTGCAGCGCGTTTGTATCGATACAAACGCGATTCGAACGCGATGCGAACGCGCAGCCCCCCGCGCAGCCCCTCCCGGTTCGCTTTTGCATGGAAAAATACGCGTTGCGAACGCGCGTTTGTATCGATACAAACGCGCAGCTCAAAAACGCGCTGCAGAAAACGCAATGTGTACACTCCCTTAGACATTCTAGAATTCTAGATCCATTGCAAATGTCTCCTTAGGTGGTCTGAGCAGAGCTACCCCCTTGGGTAGTCAGAGGCTTGTCCAAATACGGTATTTGATGGTTTTTGTTACCAGAGGGGCGCCTATGAGGAGCTTGCCTAGGGCGCTCTTGAAGCTTAATCCGCCCCTGGCTGAGCATAAGTGAAACATAGATACCTACGAGTTTTGTCTTTTTGAATTTGGCAAAGATTCGAATTGAAATTATTGAAGTAGATACCTACTACCTATAGGTAAGCTTCAGTTCTTCAGTTGGACAAAAATGCTTTCGTTTGTCCGGCGGATGTCTTTTCTGTATGTTCTCCTCTACAGGTCGCATTTCTCAACTCTCGTGAAATTTTGGATTCGATAATTATATAGAATTTTTTTGTCTCATTTTTATAGAGAAATCTAAAAGTGCGCAATTTATTTTTTAGGCGTTATTCTGCTCATCACACTGAAAATCCTCATCATCTTCAAAATGGTGTGTCAAAATGGTGTGTAGGTAGGTATACTAATCCATAGAATACTAGTAGGTAGGTACCTACTACGTAAGTACGTGGTCAAACCCCGATGTTCCATGGAACTTTTTAGTGATAAGTACCTAGGGACCTACCTACTATATGGGTAAGTAGAAGTACCTAGGTAGGTAGGTACTTCTAATAATCATTTATTTAAAAAAAATTCAGTCACCTAGAAAGAAAGAAAGAAGAAAGAAATCATTTATTTGACACACATTACACAGAGAACACAAGACACTTAACATAGGTAGTAAAAAATAACAATAGAGAAAAAGCACCTACCTACCTACTTAGGTACTACTTAGGTAGGTACCTACCTACCTAAATAGGTACCTAGGTAGGTTTGTAACTACTTAGATACCTAATAAAAATAGTTTAAGTAGGTAGGTAGGTAAGTAGGTACTTTATTTAAAAGTTATCTGTGTAGATTGTGGGAAATTTCCTACCATCTGTTTCAATTTGCTAAAAGGTTAAATATTAGCAAGTTCTGTTACCATTGCTGATCAGATAAGTAATTTGAATATTATATTTATGTACCTACCTACATGTCTTATGTTGGAGTTATCATCATCATCCACAGTCCGACTTAATCCACTGCTGGATATAGGCCTCCCGCCATCCTTCACGAACCTGCGCCAGCCCGGTCCATTGTTTTCCCGTAAGGAAAAATAGGTACATACCTACCAACCTTTTACTTTTTACCAACATTTCTAAACCTACTTATTATTTATTACCTACCTACTTACTTAATTAGAATTTGGCATTATTGAAGTTGTAGGTACTTATTACCTACCAGTCAGAGGATGACTTGTGGGCAACACCGTCACCAAATGGGCAGCCCATTCGGTGACGGTGTTGCAGTACATGCGCGGTCCGAGGGTGGTGGGGGTCATGGGGGTCATGGGGGGGTCATGGGGATCATGACCCCCCCTACCCCAAATCCTTGACAAACCTCTAACATCCTGCAAAAAAATAGGTAAGTACCTACCTATATACGTACTAGCCTCAAATAAAGTGACCTCCCAAAATATAGGTAAGTATGTACTAGCAAAAAACGTGACCCCCCCCCCCCCCCCCAAATCAAAGTCTGCGACCGCCCCTGAATGGGCTGCCCCGCTGCCGCTGTCCCAAATAGTTTTCTTCCTGCCCGAGACGCAAGACGTCCGGATAGTGTTCTGTGCCCAGGCCCACGGCTGACCACCACCACGAAGATGGCGGAACACAGATTAAGGCGAATATAGGACCTGATTGGTCTTATTTGGAGGCATTCTCCTCATAGAGGAATCAGTTTTGTGTGCTCAAAAAAATATATGTCATTCTTTGACCTTTTATCTGCAAAATGTAAATTCGAAAAAGTTCTATCTGTTTATTTACTATGTGAAAAAAAATAACAAAGTGTAGCTGTTTTCGACTTTTGATTCGATTCTACCTCTAAACGACATAACATTTTGTCATTTTTTTTTCACTAAAATGTGCGCAAAGACTTTACCTTCAAATTACAAATTTGATTTTCTGCTGCGACGGTTTTTCTCGTGGCAATTAATTATTTTCCATTTTTCCGAATAACTAGTGGGCGTTACGGTCGCAGGGGCGACGGGCGGCAGAGTAACGCTGACTGTCGTACGGGATGGTTGTGTTCGTCTGCCTCGCACTCACCTTTTTTTGCTTGACGACTTATTGGTATTTTATGTTATTCGCACACAGACGATTTATTTAGTAATATAAGTTATCCGCGCATGATCTTATTTAGTGTTACGAAATTAAAAGTTATTAGCGCATGGACGCTATATTTAGTGTTAGATAATAATTTGTTGTTAATACCTACCTTACCTACCTATTAGAAATATTAAGTAAGTATGTAGATTTTCATGTTTGTAAGTAGGTATGTTTGTTATTTTAGGAGGTCGCGAAAAAGACAACTTCCCGATAAAGAAAACAGGTAGGTAAGTAGGTAGGTATATACCAATTCCAAAATAAAATGATATCGTGTAACCTACCTATACCTACTACTACTAGATAAGATACCTACTAGGTACATAAATAGTTAGGTAGGACCTCTCTGGCGCATGTACATAAGTGTCAATTCACATTGTAAAACCAATCCGCGCGACGACGCCGACGACGACGTCGACGGTGTAGTGTATGTATAGCTATGTGTGGTCCTTCAATTCAACACTAGCCAATTCCTAAGCTCTGCACTCAACTCGTGCACGGACAGTAGGAACAAATGAACGAAGATAGATGTAAATAAGTAGATATGTACTTTACTTAGTACCTACCTACCTAACTTACCTGTAGGTACCTAAATACACTTGAGAGTAGGTAATGAATCTGGGTCACCGACGACACCATCTTAGCGACCCGTATTCTTCGCTTCTTATTCTTACTCATTATTGTTTGGTAGGTGTCTACCGTAGGTACTGATCTCACGTACATTATTATATTATTCATTCACAAATGTACAGAGACCGAACAAGTTCAAGTTGAAACTGGAGTGATAACGCTTGAGTAGGTACCTACACTAGAACATCATTGGTAAAACATCCAAAGTCAAAGTCAAAAATCTTTTATTCAATTCGAACACAATAGGATGGGTACATATGAAAAGTCCGAAAACCGAAATGCCGATCCTTGAAATGCCGATGCTTGAAATAGCGAATGCTCGTAAAGTATAATGCTTAAAATGTAGAAGTTTTAAATGTAGAATGCTTAAGGGAGTGTCCACATTGCGTTTTCTGAAGCGCGTTTTTGCTACGCGTTGCGAACGCGCGTTTGTATCGATACAAACGCGCGTTTGTATCGATACAAACGCGCGTTCGCAGCGCGTATCCGCGTTTGTATCGATACAAACGCGCGTTTGTATCGATACAAACGCGCGTTCGCATTGCGTTTGTATCGATACAAACGCGCGTTCGCATCGCGTTCGTAGTTTACTAGTTTGATTGCTAGTTTGCCTGCTAGTTTGTCTGATGTTTGTCTGCTAGTTTGTCTGCTAGTTTGTCCCTTATCAAAAGTCCCTTCGTAAAAGTGTCCCGAAGCAAAAGTTTCTCGAAGCAAAAGTGTCCCTTAGCAAAGTGTCCCGAAGCAAAAGTGTCCCCAAGCAAAAGTGTCCCTTAGCAAAAGTGTCCCCAAGCAAAAGTGTCCCAAAGCAAAAGTGTCCCGAAGCAAAAGTGTCCCGAAGCAAAAGTGTCCCGAAGCAAAAGTGTCCCCAAGCAAAAGTGTCCCGAAGCAAAAGTGTCCCGAAGAAAAAGTGTCCCGAAGCAAAAGTGTCCCGAAGCAAAAGTGTCCCGAAGAAAAAGTGTCCCGAAGAAAAAGTGTCCCGAAGCAAAAAGTGCCCCGAAGCAAAAGTGTCCCGAAGAAAAAGTGTCCCGAAGCAAAAGTGTCCCCAAGCAAAAGTGTCCCGAAGCAAAAGTGTCCCGAAGAAAAAGTGTCCCGAAGCAAAAGTGTCCCGAAGCAAAAGTGTCCCGAAGCAAAAGTGTCCCCAAGCAAAAGTGTCCCGAAGCAAAAGTGTCCCGAAGAAAAAGTGTCCCGAAGCAAAAGTGTCCCGAAGCAAAAGTGTCCCTTAGCAAGTGTCCCTTAGCAAAAGTGTCCCGAAGCAAAAGTGTCCCCAAGCAAAAGTGTCCCCAAGCAAAAGTGTCCCGAAGCAAAAGTGTCCCCAAGCAAAAGTGTCCCGAAGCAAAAGTGTCCCGAAGAAAAAGTGTCCCGAAGCAAAAGTGTCCCGAAGCAAAAGTGTCCCCAAACAAAAGTGTCCCGAAGCAAAAGTGTCCCGAAGCAAATGTGTCCCGAAGCAAAAGTGTCCCGAAGCAAAAGTGTCCCGAAGCAAAAGTGTCCCGAAGAAAAAGTGTCCCGAAGCAAAAGTGTCCCCAAGAAAAAGTGTCCCGAAGCAAAAGTGTCCCGAAGAAAAAGTGTCCCGAAGCAAAAGTGTCCCGAAGCAAAAGTGTCCCGAAGCAAAAGTGTCCCCAAGCAAGTGTCCCGAAGAAAAAGTGTCCCGAAGCAAAAGTGTCCCGAAGCAAAAGTGTCCCCAAACAAAAGTGTCCCGAAGCAAAAGTGTCCCGAAGCAAATGTGTCCCGAAGCAAAAGTGTCCCGAAGCAAAAGTGTCCCGAAGCAAAAGTGTCCCGAAGAAAAAGTGTCCCGAAGCAAAAGTGTCCCCAAGAAAAAGTGTCCCGAAGCAAAAGTGTCCCGAAGCAAAAGTGTCCCGAAGAAAAAGTGTCCCGAAGCAAAAGTGTCCCGAAGCAAAAGTGTCCCCAAGCAAAAGTGTCCCGAAGCAAAAGTGTCCCGAAGAAAAAGTGTCCCGAAGCAAAAGTGTCCCGAAGCAAAAGTGTCCCGAAGCAAAAGTGTCCCGAAGCAAAAGTGTCCCTTAGCAAGTGTCCCTTAGCAAAAGTGTCCCGAAGCAAAAGTGTCCCCAAGCAAAAGTGTGCCTTAGCAAAATTGTCTCTTAGCAAAAGTGTCCCGAAGCAAAAGTGTCCCCAAGCAAAAGTGTCCCCAAACAAAAGTGTCCCGAAGCAAAAGTGTCCCGAAGCAAATGTGTCCCGAAGCAAAAGTGTCCCGAAGCAAAAGTGTCCCGAAGCAAAAGTGTCCCGAAGAAAAAGTGTCCCGAAGAAAAAGTGTCCCGAAGCAAAAAGTGTCCCGAAGCAAAAGTGTCCCGAAGAAAAAGTGTCCCGAAGCAAAAGTGTCCCGAAGCAAAAAGTGTCCCGAAGCAAGTGTCCCCAAGCAAAAGTGTCCCTTAGCAATTGTCCCGAAGCAAAAGTAAAAGTGTCCCGAAGAAAGTGTCCCGAAACAAATGAAAAACTTAGAGCAAATAAGCTAATTAGCAAACAAACTAGCAGACAAACTAGCAGACAAACTAGCATACAAACTAGCATACAAAGGAGCATACAAAAAAGCAAAGTACAAAAGCCAACCCTGCTTAAACACGTTTGTATCCATAAAAACGCGATGCGAACGCGCGTTTGTATCGATACAAACGCGCGTTCGCACCGCGTTTGTATCGATACAAACGCGCGTTCGAACCGCGTTTGTATCGATACAAACGCGCGTTCGCATCGCGTTTGTATCGATACAAACGCAAACCGGGAGTGTACACATTGCGTTTTCTGCAGCGCGTTTTTGAGCTGCGCGTTCGCATCGCGTTCGCAACGCGTTTGTATCGATACAAACGCGCTACAAAAAACGCAATGTGGACACTCCCTAAAAGTCAGAATGCTCGAAATGCCGAAAGCCAAAATACCGAAGCTTAAAACAAAGAAGCTTAAAATGCCGAAGCTCAAAATTTAGAATGCTTGAAATATAAAAGTTTGAAACCAGTAGGTACTGCTCGAAATAATAATTATGACGATGTAAAAATTTTTTTTTGTCTATACCAATTTATTAAGAGGTAAAGTGTGTTTGTATGTAGGAGGTTATCTCAAAAACTACTCATCTGATATAAAAAAATATTTCACCTGTATTTAGAACAGGGTTCGCCGATATATATCAGCGGATATATATCATGATATATATCACGATATATATCAATTGATTTTTATCTTGATATATATCAATGGATTTTTTCCTGTCTTCTGAACTAAAAATTTTGGAGATAAATGTTTACCCTGGCAGCACGTAGCGAAAAACTACAATTTCGAATAATTTAGACTGTTTTTTAAAGTGATTTTAAGTGTTTTTTAAAGTGTTCATTAAAAAAACTCTTTCTCAAATAAACACTAATTCTTTTGATACTTTATTTAAGTTTGTAAACATAAATGTGGTAATTTGACACTTACCTATATTATTTTACAAATTGCTTTCACATTTTAAAGTGTTAAATCCCGTTACAGAATGAAATTTGCTTCTTTTTCTTAGCCTGGATATATATCCGATATACACCGTTAATTCTGGGTCAGTTTAAAGCCAGCACCCACTGCTTGTATTGCTTAATCGTATTCGTGTCGTTGGTTTAATTTTTGAATTTGATAAGTATTTCATACGAAACTAAATGGTTGAAAAGATTAACAAAAGTGAGGAAAACACTTGGTAAGGTGTCGTAGGCGCGCAGAGCTAATGACCTAGGTACGTATGTATGACTACGACATAGCGTAGACTCTACGCCGTAGCAACAACTGAGCACAGAGCACGTATCTCCGTGATTTATCCTGCCTATGTTTCGTGATATTATTAATTGCAAAAAAATAGATCTCATATTTATTATTACTTTGAGTAAGGTTATCGATATAGATTACGTAGGCGCCGGCTTTAAACTGACCAAAAATAAACGGTGTATATCGGATAAATATCAAAAAATCGGATTTTTTATCTTTCAAGCTTTCTACATTTCAACCGTTCTACATATCGAATTTCGCTATTTGAAGCATCGGCATTTCAAGGATCGGCATTTCGGTTTTCGGACGTACCCCACTAGAACATTATTATAGTAAAACATCCATAATCAAAGTCAAAAAAATTATATTCAATTCGAAAACATACTTACGATTACCTTGCTTTGGGTTACGTATTTATGTCACGAAAAATAAAAGACAGATTTTTGAAATCCATAGGAACGTTTCACAGATTTTTGATTCCTTTTTAGGGTTCCGTACCTTAAAAGGTAAAAAAAGGAACCCTTATAAGATCACTTTCTTGTCCGTCTGTCCGTCTGACCGTGTGTCACCATCGATTATGTCAGGAACGGGTAGAGTTAGCAAGTTGAAATTTATACCATATACTAAGGTCTATAGTCCCTATTGTGAGTATAAAAATCAAGGTCCTGAGTCAACACTATAAAAAGATATAGGCAAATTTAGGTTTTCGTGAAAACTTGTGAGTACCAAAACTTACCTTAATTATCAACTTTTTTTATTTTTCGGAATTTTTCCTTTACTTGTGCTGTAAGACCTTGCTTGTAACCAAAATTTACAATTCTAGGTCAACCGGAAGTACCCTAGAGGTTTTTGGTCGAAAACCTAAATGGTAGTTTCCGTTGACCTAGAATAACGAAATTTGGCAAAAAGTAAGGTCTTATAGCACAAATAAAGGAAAAATTCCAAAAAGTTAAAAAAGTTGAAAATTAAAGGGTGTTCCCATACATACATAGTTGACGCCAATTAAAATTGTCCTCCGAGTTGTATGGGCGCTCATACAATTAAGCGGACTAGCTTAATTGGCACCATGGCTAGGTACGGAACCTTCGGCGTACGAGTTCGACTCGCACTTGACCGGTTTTTTTATTTTTAGGGTTCCGTACCTTAAAAGGTAAAAAAAGGAACCCTTATAAGATCACTTTCTTGTCCGTCTGTCCGTCTGTCTGTCCGTCTGTCCGTGTGTCACCATCGATTATCTCAGGAACGGGTAGAGCTAGCAAGTTGAAATTTATACCCTATACTAAGGTCTATAGTCCCTACTGTGAGTATAAAAATCAAGGTCCTGAGCCAATACTATAAAAAGATATAGGCAAATTTAGGTTTTCATGAAAACTTGTGAGTACCAAAACTTACCTGAATTATCAACTTTTTTTATTTTTCGGAATTTTCTCTTTACTTGTGCTGGAAGACCTTGCTTGTAACCAAAATTGACAATTCTAGGTCAACCGGAAGTACCCTAGAGGTTTTGGGTCGAAAACCTAAATGGTAGTTCCCGTTGACCTAGAATAACGAAATTTGGCAAAAAGCAAGGTCTTAAAGCACAAATAAAGGAAAAATTCCAAAAAGTTAAATAAGTTGAAAATTAAAGGGTGTTCCCATACATACATAGTTGACGCCAATTAAAATTGTCCTCCGAGTTGTATGGGCGCTCATACAATTAATATTTACAATAATTACCGGTTTTTTATTTCATAATACAGTAATTCGAATTCCATAAATTCTTAAGCCAGATTTTCATTTGTTTTATTTTTTTACAAGACAGAAATACAAAATACATCTAAACATTTTCCAGAAATTTTAACATCCAGATAATTCACTTTACCGCATGTTTGTTTTCTATATAATTTGTTTTCCATATATTTTGTGATCCCGAAAAATCATGGTTCAGGAAAGACCTATTACATAATTATGTAGGTATTCAATCTTTCTAAACGCCTACTAGTAGCGCCATCTAGTAATAATTCAGAGCGTTATAAATACTGGGTACCATAAAATTAAATGACCGATGTCCATTATGTAGTTTGAAGTACTGTAGGTAGATATCTAATACATATTGTACCTATTTCCTTTTTTTTTATTACCTTTAACATTTCCTAACTAATTTCGTGCTAGATGGTTAAGTAACCTCACCAAACACTTTTGGCAAATTATCAAAATTTAACCTAAATCTTCCATCCATTTCGAATTTGTGACGGCTCCGGACGCTTCGGGAAGTGCAGCCCCTCCGCCCTTGCGTAACAAAACGCAGCATCAGCATGAGCCTTCGCAGCTCGTGCTGGTGCCGCGTTTTGTCACAGCGGGCGGGGGCTGCATCTCCCTTCGCGCCTCCGTGTTCATAAAAACACTCTAGGGTAGGACAGACAAGACTACAGTAGGGCTAACGGATCTCGGCGTTCGTGAAGTTAGCCGTTTCGATGCGCAGTGCAACTTTTTTTTTCATACAAAATTTTCTACTGCGCAGCG
Organism: Camptogramma bilineatum; assembly: GCA_958496255.1. NCBI lineage: Eukaryota > Metazoa > Arthropoda > Insecta > Lepidoptera > Geometridae > Camptogramma > Camptogramma bilineatum. The sequence continues at coordinate 733,211 of OY292474.1, forward strand.
AAAGCCTGACTTCACGAACGCCTAGATCCGTCGGCCCAACTGTACGTGGAAGTCGGGGTGGGCAGATTCGGTTCTGAGACCGATAATAACCTAAAAACGTTTCGTTTTACGGTATGACAGAAGCAACATAAAAAGTAACACAAATTACGTAAATAATAAAGGGTGCTAATTAAACCGCCTTCTATTTAATAGCATTTTTCGCCTCTAAAAATTTACATTGACCTCTGAATTACTAAGTCAGCCACTATCAATGTGCCACTAAAAACTACTATCTTAGCCACTAAATATCCTCGATGTAAGCCACTGTAAATACAACTCAGCATGGCAGTTATTTTTTAGCATCTAAATTTGTTTTTAGGATCTAAATTTGTAACACATATTCAAGCGGGAACTCCTAAAATATTTAATTTTGACACCAATAAAGTAAGTCTATCTACTTCTAATTTTATAACTCAGCATGTTAAAAATATAGTGTAACATTAATTGTAATGCCAAAGCTTAAAATTGCGAATTTCAAAATCAAGAATGTTTGAAATGTATAAAGATCGATTGATCGAAGTTTATAAAGACGATACTTGGAAGGTAGAATGCTTAAAATGTCGAAAATACCGGAGTATAATATATTGTATTCTTTATGAATTAGATTTCTGTCGCTTCGGCGGCCGCTGCCGCGGCAGTCGGCACGCTCGCTACGCTCGCTTACCTCGCGCGTAGTTATTTCATAATCTAACCTAACCTAAACTGTTGGTTAGTTGTAAAATCCGTGGCTGAGTTAGTAAATTTGATGGCGATGTATAAATCAGTAGGTCAAGTAAAAATAATTGTTGTTATTTACTTGACGCTTTCTTTGGAATATTTAGTTGATGCTGTAAAAAAGACGAGTTAGTTTATTAGAAGGTTTCTTATTTTTTCTGTTGCTTAGTTATAAAATCAGAAGTTAGGTTCCGTGGCCAAAAAATAATTCTGCGGCTCGACTTATTATTCCCCAATAATAAATAATTGAGTAAGATGGAAAAGGTTTTATATGGCTGGAAATTTTCTGGTAAGCGTTACTTCTGTCATTTAAAATAAGGTATAAGGATATTGTTGTAGAATGAAAAAAAAACGAACTGATAATCTGGCATTAGTGTTTCTGTCAAATGGGACTTCTGTGAAACGTTATAACGGAGTAATAATATTATGTAAAACATAGTATCTGGATTTCGAGTTTCTATTAAACGTTTTATGGATTTCAAAATTCGGTGTTTCGTTTTTGTTCTGTTGTTCTGTGTTCTATTATTTAGATCCTACTGGCTGGCGGAACGAGCTGGATGAGCATCTCTACTCTCTACCTACCAGACGCAGACACAGAAGTGTCTGGAAACTACCTACTTACAATAGGTTTTAAATTATGTTGAATAATTAACTCTTGGTTTAGGTTTACCCACAGTATTTATCCCCACCATCAAAGCTCTTTTAGGCAAGTTAAAAATATATTAGAAAAAAATTAACGCGGGTTAAACATCATTGGTAGAATATACTAGTGTTCCAGGTAGGTACGTAGTTTATAGAAATTCCTTGTCGTTGCCAAGGCCACAGATAATAACTAGTAGTTCGCCCCGAACTGAGATCTCGCGCACCGTAGATGGCCAACATTTGGACTTTCTTCTGACTACCCCTATAATTTCAAGTGCTACTACTGCCGGGTATGCCTATTGCGCTAGCTCTTCATGGTAAAAAATACTAGCATGCATGCAATACATAATGTCGTGTCTAATTTTTCATTTATTTCATATTTATGAATTCTCGTCGTATTTTTAAAAGTATACGTCCTAGAATAAAAATAATAACTATTTTAGAATGTACAAATAAAGACCTTTCATTTGACACCGCACTGAATATATTTGTTTACTTAACTTTTTTTACCCCAATTAATTTAATTTTTTATCAAAATTTTTTTTATCATGAAAATAAATCAAGTAGCATCTAAAATCATTGCAAACCAAACCGCAACGATGCCACTCTCTTTTTAAGACCGACCAGTCAATGAGCTACGAAGACATGGAAACTCTATGAAACGGGAGCTCTTGCAGCTCTGGTTTCGTAGTTTTTGGTCTTTGGTCGTATTTCAAAAACTATACATCCTAGATTAAAAATAAAAACCATTTTGGAATGTACAAAATAAGCCCTTTCGTATGACACCCCACTCAATATATTTGTGTAACTTTCATAATTTTTTACCCCCTTGGGAACCCAATATCTTCACAACCCCTTCATCGATTAAGCTCATATGCTCCACCGTAAATTTCCTTACCACAACCTATTGACCTACCAAGTTTCATGCAGATTGGATGAACGGTTCGACAGTTATGCTCGAACAACAATTCGTGAAACATACAAACATACAAACATACAAACATACAAACATACAAACATACAAAGCAAAATCGCCCAACTTACCACTAAGATCTTCGCTCGCTTCGCTCGCTCGATCGATAATACTATACCCAAGGCTGACGTCCGTAACGTGACAGTTGACATGACAAGCTAAAACGCAGCAAGCATGAGCTTGACGTTTGATCAGTGTTGCCAATTTAGCGACTTTGTCGCTAGAAATAGCGACTTTTGGACCTGTGTTAGCGACTAAAAATCGGGTTTAGCGACAAAAAATATTTAGCGACTTATCTAGCGACTTTTGGACTTCGACCAAGAAATTAAAAGTATTTTTATTGGTGGTGAAAAGTGACAGTGACAGACACCATTAAAGTATGATATTAGCGGCCTTTACACGGTAGAGTTTTTACCACGCATCTGGACTGTACAGATATCTGTACCTACAGATAACCGCGGAAAAAAACTGTCAAAGGTTGGAATGGCGCGTGCTATTTCCCGCGGGCCGATTGTCTGTACAGATATCTGTACAGATAACCGCGGATAAAACTGTCAAAGGTTGGAATGGCGCGTGCTATTTTCCGCGGGCCGATCTCTGCGTGTAAATGCTGCTATTGTCTTGTGTACATTTTGAGACAGCATAAAAATAGGGAACTTCATGTGCGTGATCACTACACACACATGAAGTCACATAGAAAATAGTATTTTTTTTATTTGGGTGCACCCTCCCCCCCCCCCCCCCCCCCGCTAGCTCCTTTGTCTCTTTTAGCGACTTTCTAGCGACTTTTCGCACTCAATCTAGCGACTTTTATTTTTTGGAGTTGGCAACACTGCGTTTGATTAACCTCAAATTATTTCCAAAACAAATTCCGGAACTTTGTGTTTTGTGTTTACTAGTTTATAAAAAGAGTGAGATTTTTGCGAGAAATGAGTGAAAACTACGTTGATAATAGCCACGACGGCTCAGATCCTAAGAGGAAATGGCGGAAAAAGCGCAAGAACTTCCTCTCCAATGCGAAGAAATACGCTAAAAAGGGCCAAATGGGCCGAGGAACGAAGATGACTGAAGAACTTTATCAGTACTTCGTAGGGATCCTGGAAGCTATCAAAAAGGGCATCGAGGATGAAGATGAAAGACGTAAGTGAACTTTGAATGCTAGAATGAAGGGAAACTTTGATGCGTCAGATAAATAAAACGTGTTCTCCACCCGGTGAAGCTAGCTTTGAGGTTCATGGAAGATCGTCTATGTTATTGTTAAACGACGTATGAATGGGCATGTTAAATCCTAGGAGAGTACCTACCTAATACAATAAATTTTATAAATCTACCTGTTTACTTATTAAAAAATGAATAGGTACCACACTACAAAATTAAATCTACATTATGATTTATCAAAACTTTACTTAGAGATAAAATGAATTAAAAATAAAACACAATTTATAACATAAATCTCATTATTTGCAGACACTCTTGTAACCAATGTCTTGGAACGCACAAAAGGTGATGAAATCAACATCGTAAGCAACCAGCTCGGCAGCAGAGTCATCGAGCTACTCCTACCCTACTCCTCGGCCGAAGACCTGGAACGTTTCACTGAGGCCGTTGACGCTCAATTACGGAAAAAGGTATCGGACAACTTCACGAGCCATATCATCGAGACATTATTACGAGTGTCCTGTACCCGAGCTACGGAGCACTTGCAAAGTTCCGATGAAGTACCTAAAAAGAAGGCCAAAATGGAGAATAAGTACTCTGAAGATCACACAAAGAAATGCTACGATTATACAATAAAAATTAGTAAATATGTACTGAATAATTTGGAGGACTTTGTGTGGGATTTGTATGCTAATCATATTCTGCGTAGTGCGTTGAAATGCTTAAGCGGGATCACTTTGCTGCCGGGAGAGAAGCCTAAGATGAACAGTATGGCTATTAAGGCAGTTGATGATAGTAAAGGTTAGTAGAAAATAAATAATGCTAATAATAATAAAGAATAATAAAGTAAATTAATAAGTTTCGACTGGCCTCTTAGCTCAGTTGGTAGTAGCTCTGCCTTCTGCGCTGTGGGTCGTGGGTTTGATTCCCACTCAGGACAGGATGTGTGATAAACATAGATGCTTGTTCTGTGTCTGGGTGTTATTTAAAGTATAATAGGAAACAAACAATGTATAAATATTCTATCAGTTATCTGGTTCCCATAGCTTTGCTTAGTTTGGACACAGAATAGGTACAGAAGGCGCACTGCGCACTTTAGGTACGAAGCAAAAAGTACATTGTCGCGCCCGCCCGGGTGGGCCTTGACAGGTGGGGTTCCCACTTGCCGCTCGGCTCGCACGCTAGCCGCGTCACGCGTAATACCTATCACGCGACAACTCGACAACCCTTCCGCGTCACTCCGCGCCACAGAGCTATGCGTTAGAAAGAGAGAATTTGTGTGGGCACGTGTAGGTGAATATTGTACTAGGCAATGAGCGACACGAGCTGAATTGAACTTTGTTGTGTCGCAACTAGAGTCACTATTTAAATAAACCTGACGTGATCTACGTAATATTAGTTATCCAATTATGTAATTATTTTTATAAGTTTTGATAAGCATTATTAGCTTGATAAACGTTTTATTTACTAAAAGTGTACGTTCTAGGATTATTATTATTTACACTGGAAATGTACTAGATAAGTTATAAAGAACTTTTGAAATTGAATTTAAATAAACGTTTGCGCATCAGGCACCTATTCTGTGGTTTGGGGCTAGATGGCGCTGTGTGAAATGTCCACCAAAATTTCTTGTGTCTTCAGGAATTCCTCCTTACACAACAAAGATGGAGTACAGAGAAGTTCCCGAAGAGTTCAAGGAGCTAGTCCGAGAGTTCGCGGCGCGTCTGATATCCTGGCCGCAGTTCAAGGAGCTACCGTACAAGAATGTTACATCAGCTCTACTGCAAGTGCTATTGTATGCTTGTAAGAACGTCGATAAGCATATTACTAAGGTATAACTTTTGAAACTATCATGGTTACGAACATAAATATTATTATCAACGGGATAATTACCGGTAGGGTAGTAAAAGACTGAGAAAGAGGGTAGACCGTTTCTTCTGCACATAATTGTAACTCGCAAAGACTTCAGTTATCCCATACGTAGTATCTCTACCTAATCTGTGGTTGTCCCGTGATAATGGCGCATGCAACTGTGTCGAAATATCGGGAAGTTGAACATTATTAGGTGCATTCAAATTATCCTGGTTATAAGATGTCAACTTTACAATGTCAAAATATTCAAACAAATAGCTGTTTAATGTGTGGTTTAATCTTCAGATAAAACTTAATCCAGTTTGGTAAAATCCAGCCCTAGAATAACTACTCTGGGAGTAAGATGACTTTTAGTCGAATCTACCCTAAGTGATCTTATTGAATAAATGAATTAGACTTTCGAATTTTTGACTTTTTGACCCATTATTTAACTGGTAGTACTGTTTACCTATTGACTCAGCTCATTCGAACTTAGGTAACCTTTTTTAAACTTTCGCAATCACTATTTATATTGAAAATTATATGGACACGGGATTTTATCGCGTAATTTACCTTAATTATCCCTATAAATAAATAAATAGAGATACATATAAAGATAAATAAGGTAAACTACGCGATAAAATCCCGTGTCCGTATAATTTTCATTGGAATTTCTTTCACTTGATTTGCATTGCAATTGCAAGCAAACTCTAGGAAACCATCAATCAATCAAATCAAATTGTTTGCTTCGTTCGTTCATCGTTGCTCGCTCGGTTCGCTTTGGGTTCGCTGCAACGTATGGTTGCCATGTCACTAAATATTAATTTATTAAAAGAAAAAAAAAACCGTATTGATTCTCACATTACTTTTTATTTAAAATATTATATATACCCTCTCAAAAAATAGTCTAAATACTACTTAATTAAATATTTTATACCTCACCTACACATCACTTATTATTCTATTTATTTATTTTAGTTTGTCGTGTATGTTTTCCGCTCGTTACGTCACACCGGTCAAGGTTTAGTCTGAAAACCAGCGCTGCTTCCATTTAATGGGAGTAGCATTAATGCTGAGACTGACCTGTTTGGTCAATACCACGCACAGGGGAGGGGCTAGATATTTTTTCAGAGCTAGGTACCTAGATATATTTTTATAGGTATAATGTACTTACTTAGTTATTTGTTTCTTTCCTTATGTCCTACTTGTCAGTCTGTTTGTATTTTCAGCATCTAGCTCTTTATACCTATTTATTTACTTGTTTGTTTAGCTAAGTACCTGTGTCTTTTGTTTGTTATGTATTATGTTGTAGCTATTTTCCTGTGTGTGTGTTGTACCAAATAAATGTTTATCTATCTATCTATCTTCAGGATCTGGTGAATAAGCTGCTGGATGAAGCGTTCGCTCCCGAAGACTGGGCGTCCACAGTGGAAGATGATAAGAAGAACAAGGGAGAGGTGACAGAGAACACAGATGGCAGCGCTGAGGGTCTGCCGCCTGTGTTCGCGTCACAATCCGCAGTCAGGTCAGTTTATATTTATTATTTACTAGCTGCTTCCCGCGGCTTCGCTCGCGTGGTACCTGGATAAAAAGTAGCCTATGTTACTCCCCAGCCCTCCAACTATCTCCACACAAAAAATCACGTCAATCCGTCGCTCTGTTTTGACGTGAAAGCAGGACAAATAAACAAACAAATAAACACACTTTCACATTATAATATGGGTACGGATTCTATCAGTTATCTGGTTCCCATAGTACAAGCTTTGCTTAGTTTGGGCTAGATGGCGCTGTGTGAAATGTCCAGCAATATTTATTTATTTAATTTTAATTGTCAGGATCGTAGCAAGTGGCGTTCTGTGGTCTCTGCCTACCCCTATGATGGGAAACAGGCGTGAGTTTATGTATGTATGTATTTTAATTTCAGGCTTCTGGAAGCGGCGCTATTCGTGGCTAAGAAGAAGACATACACACAGATCTACGCGCGATGTTTCATCAACCGCCTCGCTCGGCTCGCTACAGTTCCCATGCTTAACTTCACTGTACAGAGGCTGATCGACAACTGCACTGTCAAGGAAGAGGTAGGTAGAGGCAAGGGACTGTCTACCGGTGCATCCACACCGCAGTTATTTTTTGTTGAGCAACACTGCAATACGGTAACATAAGGTATCTTTCTGTACTTTTGTGGCTACTTGTTACTATTTGTTGAATGTTACTCATCGCGTCCATACCGCCAATAACATAAATTAACAAAATATAACAAAGAATATCTTTCGGCAACAATTTTTTCGCCCGCGCCGCTCTTTGAGCCCCATATAATATATTTTTTTAGCCGTGTTGAGGTAACATTCTCTAACAATGTTATTGATCTATCATTCATCAACTCAGAATCCACTCCTCTCACATTCATATCCTCTTTCACACAATCCAACCACATGATTTTATATTTTTTTTTTCAGTTCGAGGGTATGTTCGACGAGCTATCTCCTCAGTTCCCCTCAGTCCTGTCCGCCGGCAACTCCGGTGTACTAGTAGCTTTGGCCAAGGCATGTCTGAGACTCAACGCGAAACAGGCACACTTTGTTACTGTAAGTTTAACCTTATGAAAGATGTTTAAAGTTGAACACTGGTTAAACAACGTCCTGTCTCTATTCGTCACTATCCACAAATAAAGACAGGACGTTGTTTAACCAGTGTTTAACTTTAAACATCTTTCATAAGTAAGACCCTAAGTATATGAGATCCTACTTGCAGCGCTCTCGCGGCGTTGCCTCCGTAGTGATGGTATAATGGTAATGATGATGATGATGATGAAAAGTAGCCTATAACCTTCCTCAAGAATTAAGCTGTCACGTGCAGAAATAATTTTTCAAATCCGATTGATAGCTCCAGAGATTAGCGCGCGTTCAATCAAACAAAAAATGAAACTCTTTCGCTTTATTTTATTGGTATAGATGTCACGGGCAATTTGATTAATCGGGCAGTATTCATATGGACCGGTCATTATGAATAATGACCAAGAGAGTCGGGCAATTTGATAAATGTATTACTTTGACCGGTCCATATTCATAATGCCCGACGGCCCGTGGTCCATTTAATAAATCAAGGCTTGAATTTATCACTTAGACCGGGCAGTATGAATAGTGCCCTACTTCTAGCCGGGCAATGTGATAAATTGGATTAAAATCTGTAGGTTATGTTAGGTTAGTAAAAAAACTACGCGCGAGGCGAGCGAAGCGTGCCGCGGTAGCGGCCGCCGAAGAAATGTAGTAAATCAATTAAAACACTGCAATTCATCTAATTTATTACATTGCCCAAGATAGGGTGGTCATTATTCATAATGACCGGGCAAAGTGATTAATCATGCAGTTTTTATCACATTGCCCAATCGACGCGGTCATTATGCATACGGACCGGTCATTATTCATAATGACCGGATTTATCAAATTGCCCGTAACATAGATATTCGTACGAAGAGCCGTGTTGGCCGAGAAGATTAGTACCTCGACTTTCGATCCAAAGGTCGTGAGTTCGAATTCTGGCCGTGCATCAATGGATTTTTCGTTTCAAAAAATTATATGCGCATTAACACGAGCTCTAATCTACCTACCATCATTACGGGGACAACGCTGCGGAACGCTGCTCGTAGTATATAAACTTGTTTCAAATAATGTTGTTTTTATTAGCCGCGGATGTTGAGCGAGTCTTTGTCATGCAAAAGCGAGCAATACGCGCCATTGTGGGTGTGCCCGACGATGTCTCGTGCAGAGACCTATTCAAGGAGCTACACATCCTACCACTTCCTTGCGAATTAATATATCAGATAGCTCTTTTCACCCACAACAACTTAGCGGTCTTCCGGCGCCGAGGTATTAATGCTGCTCGCGCTCTGCGCAGCGACGAGCGGGCTCACCAACTCGTCACGCCCACTCATAAGCTGGCTAAATCAGAAAGGTCCGTTTACATAATGGGTCCCTCAGTGTATGACAGGCTGCCGGACACGATAAAAAAAGATACAATTTCCACAGCGGCGTTCAAAATAAAACTACGTAAGTGGCTACTGCACAACTCATTCTACTCAGTAGATGAGTTCTATGAGTTACCATTGATTTAAGTTATTTAAGACCGTTTTTTTCTTCTACAAGAAAAGAAAAATGTATTCAAGTAGTACCTATATTTAAATTTAAATTATTTAAATTAATAATGATTATTACTTTTATAAAATTGTACCAAACCCGACCTGTAACCTGGTGTTATGAATAAATTGTATTGTATTGTATTGTATTGTATTATCCAGGCCCTAGAATCAGCCCTGCAATGCTCCGAGACAGACAAACAGAAGTATTTATCTATATGTTGCCTGCGACTGACGCCGATAGACAAGCTCGACCTGACGACACTACACAACGAGTACTTTATACACGTGCACGGATCGGTCATACTGCAGTGTGTTATGGACTTTCAGGTGAGGGGGGTAGAAATCAATATTGTTTGCAGAATCGCTAATATAAAGAAAGAAAAAATAAAACGTGTTTAGTCAGCAATTAGGTAGTAAAAAGGACAATAAAAAAGACAGGATCTAGGTACTTAAAACTACAGTACTTCAAGCTATATAATGAACATCGGTTATCCTCGTGTTTTCCGAATATGTCCGACAGCAGTGTATGATTCCACAAAACAGAATGCGACAGAAGTGCACGTCGTTAGCAGCGCAGCTCGCACAGCGCACAACTAATTTGCTTTTCTTAGAAATGACATTGAAAGGAGACTGTTTTTTTTTATATGGGGAGTGGTCTATGAACCAATAGCGATACTGTAGTGGTATTTCTGTGGGGATACCTCAACTACATCCTTGTGCAAGGGGGCATCAAAATCCAACCCGGCAGTTTTGAGAAAAATAATACTTTAGAATTCACATTTCTTGCAAAAATGTTTTTATTTTAGAAACGTTTTGAACGGTTATTGTGGTTAGTGTCTGTAAAGTTCGGACTACAATGTAATAATATGGTGACAGCGACATGATCTGATGATGGAGTCAGGAGCAATTCAACAGAACTCCTCAATAAATAAGCCGATTGAGTTGAAACTTAGCATGTCTATCAAGTTTTAACTACAATGTAATAATATGGTAACAACGAGCTAATCTGATGATGAAGTCAGGAGCTGTTCAACAGAACTCCTCAATAAATAAGCCGATTGAGTTGAAACTCGGCATGTCTGTCAAGTTTCAACTACAATGTAATAATATGGTGACAACGAGCTGATCTGATGATGGAGTCAGGAGCTGTTCAACAGAACTCCTCAATAAATAAGCCGATTGAGTTGAAACTCGGCATGCCTGTCAAGTTTCAACTACAATGTAATAATATGGTGACAACGAGCTGATCTGATGATGGAGTCAGGAGCTGTTCAACAGAACTCCTCAATAAATAAGCCGATTTAGTTGAAACTCGGCATGTCTGTCAAGTTGCGACTACAATTTACATTGTGTTACCTGTCCGTTTATTATTTTTAACACTACATCGCGCGGTGCAGTTTGTTTATTTCCATAAGTGAAAGTAAAGGCTTTTATAAAAGTCAATGTTAGACGGCTGTTTTTCTGTAGTTATCTATTAGGTGGTACGGACGAGAAACGACCAACAACTGTGCCCATATGTATGGATGCATGTATGTGGACTCCCTTTTCCGCATTTAGACTCAAAGGTGGTCCTTTATGCGTGGGGATGACCTAGCTCATTAAAACTGAAGCCCGCCTAGCTCCTCCCAGAAGCACAGAAGTTTCCTGGGGGCTTCACAGACTAATTATAGTGTTGAGTTCTGTTCTGTTCCACCAGACAATAGCAACGTTTGTCAGTGTTGGTCTTATTACGGCTGTATAAAGCCATTATGGTTATTTTTGGTGTTAAACCCCATAGGAGACTGTTTTTTTTTGTATGGGAAGTGGTTTATGAACCACTGATGCTATAAAAAAAAACCAAAACCTACTTACTTTTTCCGTGTGCAAGTGTACCGTGTTCAACACTACGGCTAAACGAAGGTCAGTCATTTAATTGAATGGCGGCGCTCAATGAAATGGCTAGGCATTTAATTGAATGGCTAATTCAACCAGTTGCCTGCGACATGTACATAAGAACAAGTGAATTTATAATTTATTGACATTGTCTTAGAAAACGCAACATTCTAGTTACAAACACTGATAAACAAAATCATGCCAATAAATGAGGTTACTAGCTTACTAGTAAAATAAGGATTATTATAAAGATATAATTCAGCACCCCCAATATTTCAAATAATCACAAACATCCATCTATGCAATACAATAATTCTACACAATAGTTAAATTAAATTAAATAAATAATAATAAAAATATTAATTTGTTAAATTCCATAGCAGACTTATTCTTCTCGAAAAGCCGTTGTCATCAAATAATTGCTGTAGTTTTTCCCACAATTCTTTCGCAGTTGTTACATTTTTTACATGCATGTAAAATGACTGATCACTATCAATTGTCATTATCAATTTTGCTCTCGTTTTCTGATCATCATAAAAGTTAGGCTATTATAAAAGTCTATGTTAGACGACTGTTTCTCTGTAGTTGTCTACTCATTTAAGTACACTAGCATTATTATTTTTATAGTTTTCGAGTTTGCAGTCCCTATTAGTTGCAGTTTCGCGTTGTCACCATATTATTACATTGTAGTTGAAACTTGACAGGCATGCCGAGTTTCAACTCAATCGGTTTATTTATTGAAGAGTTCTGTTGAACAGCTCCTGACTCCATCATCAGATCAGCTCGTTGTCACCATATTATTACATTGTAGTTGAAACTTGACAGGCATGCCGAGTTTCAACTCAATCGGCTTATTTATTGAGGAGTTCTGTTGAACAGCTCCTGACTCCATCATCAGATCAGCTCGTTGTTACCATATTATTACATTGTAGTTGAAACTTGACAGGCATGCCGAGTTTCAACTCAATCGGCTTATTTATTGAGGAGTTCTGTTGAACAGCTCCTGACTCCATCATCAGATCAGCTCGTTGTCACCATATTATTACATTGTAGTTAAAACTTGACAGGCATGCCGAGTTTCAACTCAATCGGCTTATTTATTGAGGAGTTCTGTTGAACAGCTCCTGACTTCATGATCAGATCAGCTCGTTGTCACCATATTATTACATTGTAGTTGAAACTTAACAGGCAAGCCGAGTTTCAACTCAATCGGCTTATTTATTGAGGAGTTCTGTTGAACAGCTCCTGACTCCATCATCAGATCAGGTCGCTGTCACCATATTATTACATTGTAGTCCGAACTTTACAGACACTAACCTCAATAACCGTTCAAAACGTTTCTAAAATAAAAACATTTTTGCATGAAATGTGAATTCTAAAGTATTATTTTTCTCAAAACTGCCGGGTTGGATTTTGATGCCCCCTTGCACAAGGATGTAGTTGAGGTATCCCCACAGAAATATCATAGCAGTATGGCTATTGGTTCATAGACCACTTAAAAACAGTCTCCTTTATTTGTTTGAGATAAAGTTGAAATTATGAGTACTTAATTTTCATTTCCAAATGACTTTTCGTCAATCGTTTTTGTAATTTTATACGATTGTTTTCGATGTATTCCGAAACGCTTTCTTTTTTCTGGTTTTACTGTATTTTTATACTTATTTTTTTTTTTTAACTAACCTAAACTGTCCTGTAGCGACCTCTACCTGTCGCTAGATGAACTAAATAGACATCCTACTCACTAAGAGCTGCAACGAAGATGGCGCCACTCAACATCAGAATGTCTAAAACTCGCAAACAAAGTTTCCAACGAATTTAGACATATCTAGGACTATCCGACATCAACTGTCGGTCGAAAGACCACGGGCAAGTGGGCCAGATGGGCCGGCCCGTTGCAGAGGACCACCTACTCTGCCTGCACTGCTAGGCAAAGGCCTCCCCCGTTACCTTCCACTCATCTCAAAAATCAAATACTTACTTTTTTATTTTTGTTGTTTTGTTCTCAGCGTCCTGGTAAAGCGGTGAACAGTCTGTTAGAACTGGAAGGTGAACAGTTGCTAGTTGTGTTGTGTGACGCGAAAGGAAGCCATGTTGCGGACGCGTTGTGTGTCGGACAACATGTCGGGGTAAAGGCACGGGACAAGCTTATATGGAGGATGAAGGTAATCTATTAAAAAAAAAATATTGCTGTAACTTATATGAAAAAATCTAAAACTGTAATTATTTTTTTCTTCAAAATAAACAATAGTTTCGTAAGAACAAAACTTTTTAACTACAAGAGAAAAGGTAGCTACCCTGAAGGGACCAAAAATTTGCCACAGCCTGTATGTATTTTTGTTGATCTAACTAACTGCCTTTAAGGTTGCCTGTAAGAGATCGCTTTTAGTGATAAGGCCGCCCATTGTACCTTTCTGTTTTTAGTTTTTCACTTTGTAATATTTCTTGTGTTAGTATTAAGTTAGATACAATAAAGAGTTATCTATCTATCTATCTATCTAACTCATAGTTTCTCAACCTTATTTTTTCCACCGCCCACTTTGAGAATATTTTTTTTCAAGAGCCCCCCCCCCCCCCCCCGTATCTAAATGCGCCATCTGAATGCCCCCTATTTTTCTCTGGGTCTCCTACTGCCCCCCTGAAAGTCTCAAATGCCCACAGGGGGCGTTATCGCCCACGTTGAGAACCTATGGTCTAACTAATCAAACAATTGATAATCATTTAAAATTAACTTTAATATAGAATCAAGAATTATGCCTCCTTGTTTCAGGGTTACTACCAAAAGATGGCGCTGTCCCAATACGGCTCCCGCGCTTTCGAGAAAATCTTCAAAGCCGCCTCGACGGAGCAAAAAATCAAAATAATGACAGAATTAGCGGACAAAAGTAATCTACTGAACGGCACACAGTATGGAAAACTTATTGCAGATAAATTAGATGTAGCTGCGTTCAAAGTCTCTCAGAAGAAATGGGAGGAGATTTGGAAGAAGAAAGATAATGAGAAGGAAGATTAGAGAAATAAAGTGACGTTTTTAGTTAAATTTTGACTTTTATTTTTGTACTCGCGCCCTCGCGCGTTGAATTTGAAATGATTTTGGTACTAGGTAAAGACAAAATTCAAAAATCATTTATTCAGTAGGACCAGTAGGATCACTTTGAAACGTCTTAAGAGCTAGGTGATTCTGTTATTTCGCGACCAACACCTTGAAGAATCAGAGCAACAAACACGGTATGGGGCCTAGCTTTCTTTTCGGTGATCCATCCGCTTAAATCTAAAAAGTCAAGCTCCAGTGGGGAGCCAGTCAAACAAACTGAGGCTAAGGCGAGTGATCTTTATTGCAATGAAATAAGGATACTGATTGTTCAGCACTGACGAGAGCACTCGCGTAGCCATTTCTGCTAAACAATCAGTATCCGTATTCCATTGTAATAAAGATCACTCGCCTATCAGCGCCGACGGTACACGTGACAGTAAAACCAGTCTTGTCAAAAGAAAAACAAGGATTAATACCTCAGCAAATATGGCATCACACGCTACACTTGGCTAACTTAGGTGGTAACTAGTTACTTAAATAGAATGATAAAATTAAGCAAGATAGTAAAGACATTTCACATTATCAGCTATCGAGGGGCAGAGCGACATCAGGCCACGCGACTTTTTCTACACTAGTCTACAATCCGTACCCATATTATTTGTCTTGCTTTCACGTCAAAACAGAGCGACGGATTGACGTGATTTTTTGTGTGGAGATAGTTGGAGGGCTGGAGAGTAACATAGGCTACTTTTTATCCGGGTATCACGCGAGCAAAGCCGCGGCCAGCAGCTTGTAATATTATAAAGATAAAGGAATTTTTGTTTTATTGTTTGTAACGAATAGGCTCCGAAACTACTGGGCCGATTTCAAAAATTCTTTCACCGATAGAAAGCTACATCATCAGGGAATAACATAGGTTATAATATATTTTCAAAAAAATTAGGTATCCGTAAGAAAATTGCAATATTGTAATGTATAGAAAGAAAGAGCGTTACGAAGTTCGCCTGGTCAGCTAGTCATCATTATAGTACCTAATCATTACCTACATATACCTACACACAATTATGTTTCGTTAATTTATTTTTAGTTTTGTAATTATAATTAGTTAGGTAAGTACCTACTTAAATATAAGTTGGGATTTGTATTTTGGAATGTGATACCCTATAATTACGTGAGCACTAGATCTTACTTCACTAAAAATGAAAAAAAGAATGAAAAACAATTTATTTCTGTAAAATAAAAGTAGTTTACAGAGTACCTATAGCTAAGTACTTAAATTATTAACTTAATTTACAGACAGCATAGAACAAAAACATGAAGTTATCTATCAGCCTCCTCACTAGGCAAAGCCTGTATCGAGGAAACTTTTATATGAAAGTTCAGGAAGTTAAAAGCCTATGCCGGAAAGTGGTGCCTTTTTGTTTCGCGCGGCCATCAACCAAACAGTTTCAGATTTGGCCCTAGAGGCACTCTTGAAAAACATCCTGTATAACTCGGTCCTGGCTGAGTGAAGCTGTATACTGTTCTCACAAATATTGTTTGTTATACTCCTAAGAGTTTTTATTTTAATGTTTGGTTGATGGCCGCGCGAAAAAAAACGGCACCAACCTCCCATACAAAATCGGCATGGCCAGCTAGGTCATATATTCAGTTAAACTACCAAGTTGTTTGTGTTTATTCATTTTAAATACTTAAATTACTTATTCATACTCCGAAAGCCGATAAATTCACATGATTCATGCATCGCGACAAACATTTTTGATGCATATGATGTCTTTACACATTCCATTGATGCATTTAGTGTATGTACACTTTTCACCATCGCACACGACGCTGTCACCTACATTGGTACCCTTCGGAGGTTTTCTGAATCTGATTGCATCTATATCCGAAGGATTTGGTCCTCGTACTTCATACAAGTTGGCGGAGCTCGCAAGGCAGGCCAACAGGAGGATAGCGATGAAGAATACCTGGATTAAGAAATATATACTTAAGTAAGTACCTATAACACAACACCTTATTGTAAACAACATAATTGCAATACATAATTTGACTTTTTTTTTTCTTTACCTGTATAAATTGATGTGTGTGTTTCACGAAATGCAAAAGTTTGGATGGAAGATGGATGAATGTATGTTTGTCTATAACTCGACAACCACTGAACCTATTTGGCTGAAATTTAAAATATAGATAGATAATGACCGGGATTAAAGTCTATATTTTACCTCACATTTTCCCATAGTAAGTTCGTATGAGCAAGTGGCAAACTCTGGTGACGGAGTTTTTAGGCTGCCTAAAGGCCTCCGTCGTGGTTTAACTACTTAAAAGCCGGGACCCACAATTTAACATGCCCTCCGAAGCACGGAAGCTCTCAGCTTATAACACCACTTGCGGTCACCCATCCAAATTGTGACCGCGCACAATGCTGCTTAACTTCATCAATCAAGAACGTCTAAGCAAGCTACGCCACGAGCGCTTCAATTTTTCCAATTTTTCCATACAAACAAACTGACTGCTTATAAATAGGACGATGGCCGTCGGGTCCAGTTAGGCCTTTAGGTACATCTTTACTAGATGATTTATAATTATAACAGTGTCAGGAGGCAATCTTTGCCTACACTTATCTATCGGGACACTTAGGACAATGTTGAGATGGAGTAGGCTTGCCCAGCACCTACACCATCCTCTCAGCTTACCGGCCATATCCACAGGAAAGACATGGTCAATACGTGTGGGGCTGACTAAGACGCGGGTTTCCTCACGAAGTTTTCCTTCACCGTTTAGAGCTCGTGTTAATGCGCATATAAATTTTTCGGAACGAACAATCCATTGATGCACGGCCAGGTTTCGAACCCACGACCTTCAGATCGAAAGTCGAGGTACCCCTCGGCAAACACGGCTCTCCAGGGTCCAGTAGATATTATTGCAGTAAAACAACTCACAATTGCGTTCATGTTGCCTTCGCCGCGGTGCCTCGTAAACGTACAGCTTACTTCGCTCGCTGCTTATTTATATCGAGACATGCAAAGCAGGTAATCAATTTTATTATACCTGCTTGTTTAATTCAAATTTCACATTTTGACTCTGTTTATCATTCGTTTAGACTTGCGGCACAGAACAGATAATACTACGAGCACTACTAGCCCGCTTCTATATTTTGACGTGGTAATTCAGGGTCTTATTTATGAAAGACTAGCTGCTGCCCGCGGCTTCGCTCGCGTGGTACCCGGATAAAAAGTTGCCCTCTCCAGTAATCGGGGAACATACATAAAACAAAGCACAAAAAAAATCCGACGAATTGAAAACCTCCACCTTTTTTGAAGTCGGTTAAAAATACCACTGTATAAATAATATAGGCACTATGCATTATCTAGTTCTGAATAAGTTAACGACGGAGCATGTCTAAATTTTATTTTCCAATTTCACCTTAATTTAACTAAAGTAGGTAATTCGTATACCTAGGTAAATTTGAGTCGGTCAGGCGCATGATGAATTAGGTAGGTAGTAACTTTAATCTTGAATAAATAATGATAATGTCTGTTTGTCAAGCCGGTTAGGCGTGGGTTAGGCCAACCTCTTTTACACGGCAAACCTCCAGGCAACGTTAATCCTCAGTGCTGAGGGTGACCCAAGGATCACCCACCTTCCCCCCCCCCCCCCCCCCTGCAAAATATAGGTAGGTGCGTATTAGCAAATAACGTGACCCCCCCCCCCAAAATCAAAGTCTGCTGAGCCTCCACCTGGCGCATACCGGTAACAGCCTAGATACGGTTACGCAGTATAGTCTGGCTAATCTTTCCAACACGATGCCTCACCCAAATAACGGACCCACGACCCGCAACACTTTCCAGAGCCCCCATCACTAAAGCCAGCTCTGAAAGTATATTCATTGTGCTTTTGGTTTACTTAAAAAAAAGTTAAAATCAAAAACAATTCATTCATTTTTATTTGAATTTAATATTTATCGAAATTGAATAGTTCTTGGCAGAAGATGACCCCCAGTTCTGACAGCGTTAGCTCTGCAGCCACCTAAATGTGGACAGTATAGCAGAATTACCTACTTCTGTCCACGCTGATTAGCATTTTCCTCCAGGGCAACCAAGACGTCCACAATTTCCGCCGGGGCAAGTCCTTAAACCTAATGGGAAGACATTGGAAGGTGGTGTACAGTTTCCATCTGGGCATTGAACGAGATTTCCACAATTTCCTCCTGGGCATCTTCTTCCGAAGGCATTGGGAGGTGGTGTACAGTTTCCTCCAGAGCATTGACCAAGAAGTCTACCGTAGACATTGGGAGGTGGTGTACAGTTTCCTCCAGGGCATGACCCTAAACCAAGACGTCCACAGTTTCCTCCAGGGCATGTTCGTAAGTCGCTACCGAGGACTTTTGAAGGTGGTGTACAGTTTCCTCCAGGACATTGACCAAGACGTACACAATTTCCTCCAGGGCATGTTCGTACACCGTTACCGAAGACATTTGGAGGTGGTGTACAGTTTCCTCCAAGGCATTGACCAAGACTTCCACAATTTCCTCCGAAGCATCTCCTACCGAAACCATTCGGAGGTGGTGTACAGTTTCCTCCAGGGCATGTTCGTACACCGCTACCGAAGACGTTGGGAGACTGTCCACAGTTCCCTCCAGGGCATGACCCTAAACCTCGCATGGGAGGTGGTGTACAGTTCCCAAAAGGGCATTTATTATGATTATGACGTTCACAATTACCGCTGGAGCAAAAGCCGTGAGGATTCGCAATTGCAGATGTGCTGACCTGGCTGGTCACCAGGAAAATAGTGACAAGAGACACCTGAAATTAGAGGAAGGAGTATTTAAGAAGAAGTGGCAAGAGCCTTGTTGGTCGAATGGAAATATTACCTCGGCTTTCGATCCGAAGATCGTGGGTTCGAATCCTGGCCGTGCAGCAATGGATTTTTCGTTTCGAAATATTTATATGCGCATTAACTCGAGCTCTAAACGGTGAAGGAAAACGTCGTGAGGCTTAATCAGCCCCACACGTATTGACCATGTGTTTCCTGTGGATATGGCCGGTTAAGCTGAGAGGAGGATGTAGTGCTGGGCAAGCCTACTAAACATTGTCACAGGCACTACAGTGTTCCGTTGTGTAGGCAAAGATTGCCTCGTGACACTGTATAAATCATCTAATAAGATGTAAAGGCCTCAGTTTTTGAAAGTGGCGCCAGTTATTGAAAAGGTGAGGAGTGCTAGATTAGCATGGTATGGACTCGTTATAAGAAAAGATGAAAACAAGAAAACAAACGAAAGAAAACAACAACCAAACAGACGTTAACCTAACCCCGGCCCCACACGTTGGGGCCAACTTTGGCCCCAATGTCACTCGCCAACGTGTGGATCTAGCAAAATCAGCCCCAACGTTGGCCCCAACGTTGGGGCCAAGCTATTTTGTCAGCTCCACACGTTGGTGAGAGGCATTGGGACCAACGTTGGCCCCAACGTGTGGATGCGGGGTAATCTTTTGTCGCGGTCGGTCTCCTTGAGATGAGAGTGACAGAGCTACTTCGTGCTCACTCTAATTATAAATCTATCTCGGTCTGTCTGTTTACGATATGAAATGTGGAATAAATGGCTTGATTATTATTTTATTACTTACAAATATATCCATGTTGACTTTTTTGCTGTTAGAGCTACTAACCCCGCGCTATTTATATGAATAAACGCCGAGAGCATAGAACAAGAGCACATCCCTTTTAAATGTTAACTATAAAAAAGAAAACAGGAGTCTCCCAGATCTTTAGACATTTATCTTAAAAAAAATATTGGTGGACATTTCACACAGCACCATCTAGCTAGCCCCAAACTAAGCAAAGCTTGTAGGTAGGTACCTACTATAATTATATACTTAAATAATACTTAATAGAAAAAAATTAGTCTCTGAGGTCACCATAGCGCCAAAGAGACAATAGCTTTCTACAATGTTAGGTACCCAGATAACTCATAAAATACATTAGGTAGGTATCTATATTTTTTGTAAATACTTAGGTACATACTTACGTCATTATTACATCCAGGCACAGAACACACATCTATGTTTTATCACAAATAGTTTGGCTTCTACTACCTGTTCGATATCATCAACTAAAGGCATTTTTGGACGACATTTATTTATTCAAGAAACATTATTAAATCACTTGCTCCTGCACTTAACCGATTCAAATCGTGTGTGTACTAATTAGGTAATAACTTATTTTAATTATTTTACTGTGAATTCTTGTGTAATTGTTTTTTTCTTAAGACATTTTAGACACGCCTCCTCATTAACTAAATCATAACGAACTTTAACTCCTCACAGACTGCGTCGTACTTTTCTATCGAAATCTACCAACAGTTTGGTAGTTATCTTGTTGACGAGCTACAAAAGGGCAATTTTGTTGACCGATAGCTCAGCAACTTTGCAATTTCATTGTGCAATTCATTGCTAAATCATTTGTAATCTAACCGTCTCTAGACATTGAATACTTCTGACTTCTATAAAATATCTTCGCAAAATCGCCGGGCTATACAGCAAGATTGCAGCAATTGTTGCACTGTGTTGAGCGATATAACTTGCCCATGAATGGAATCGGTGAACATACATAAAAAGCACAAAAAAAAAGTTTCCAACGAATTGAGAACCTCGTCCTTTTTTAAAGTCGGTTAAAAATTGTAGTGTTATGATAGGTAGCAGTCGCCTGCTGCAGTGACCACTTATCAAAACTCAATTCCATTCAAAAAGAGAGAAGGCACAAAATCCTATTCGGTTGCGACCGCAGCGCGTGGTCGAGCGCCCTCTGTCGGCTGACGTTTAATTACCGAAGCTTTGAAGCATCGGATGCGACGAGTGGCGTCAGTGGAATGGACATGTCGTTTGGAGTATTGAGACTACATGAATCTAAGAGCCTGTCCAGATGACGCGTTTCACGCGCGATACCACTCGCGCGTAGCCTGTCCAGATGACGCGATCTACGCGCGAGACCACTCGCGCGTTTCAATTTTGTATGTAGCTCTAGTATCTCAAGAACGCGCGAGTGTGTACGCGCGAGCGGACTCGCGCGTGAGACGCGTCATCTGGACAGGCTACGCGCGAGTGGTATCGCGCGTGAAACGCTTCATCTGGACAGGCTCTAAGGGTAGGCCTCAAGGGCGTAGCTATAGCTTTGTTATGGGGTTCCAAATTACAAAGATTGACTAGTTTTCCCCGGGGGGGAGGGTGACCTATTTCGCGTTTTTTTTTTTTGCTCTTGCTAAGGGGAGGGATCTGGACCCCCTCCCCCCCCCCCCCCCTTATAAAAGCCCATGGTAGGCCTACATCTGATGGAAGATGCGACGGCCGTAACGTGTCCACTTAAGTGTAGGCAAAAATTACCTCCTGACCCTCAATATTTTTACAAACTTTTTCTCAACCAAAGTAAAAGTAAACTAGGTAGGTACCTACCTATTTCGTTTTTTTCATAAATCTACTAATGACCAATGAGGTTAGGTTACTCTGTTGTTAGTTGTTACGTTTTCAAACAAATTACCAATGAGGTTTTGCAAATTACCGTAATTTTGGAGAACGAAATAAAACGCAGCGGCAAAATAAAAAGCGTCCTACCTAGACCTAGTCGTTGTAAATTAGAAGAATTGGTGCCCTGGGCTATCAACGCAACAGTGCGCGAGATCTAAGTAGTTCGGGGCGAACTACTAGCGTAGTACTAGTATTCTGTGCTACTAGCCCATATTTTACATTGTTATTAAAAGTTTAGGTAAGTTGTTTAAGTTTGTTTTTCATTTAGTAAAAAGCTGTTATTTCTAAAAACAGCTTCAATTTGTTTGTATAGATGAATTTCATGCCTGGTTTTGATTTTAAGTGGTATCGGTTTTAATTAGGAACTGCATACTGGACACTGCACCCTCGAAGGCTGGACATCTGACTCTGACGCGTTGAAGAACCCATTATTGAGATCATGCCCGATTTCAAGCGGTTTTCGCTTTGATGTCTCCCATGGGCGTTTATAAGAGGGGGAGTCAGATACTAAGGCTACAATTTTTAATATTATTATCCTGTGTTGGTCGAAATAAAACATATTTTATTTTATTATTTATTTATTTATTTAGGGGGTCCGGAGCGAACCCCCCCCCCCACCCTTAGTAAGAGCTTTGGAGCCCTTGAACAGTTGAACCCCATTAAGTTCGGGGGAAACCTAATCAATCTTTGTATTTTTGAACCCTTGGCCCCTTAACTAAATACAATTAAGAACGCAAGTGGTGCAAGACGCCTTAAATATATTTAAAAAGAAGGCGTTTAATTATTTTGTGATACCTAGGTAGGTTCTTATCATTTTATTAAATATAGGTCTATCTTCTTACAAAATTACAGACTTTTGAAATGGGATGAGTGGTTTCGGAAATAACAAATTACCTGCTACATCTAAATATCTATACCTACCTATAAAAAAGCTTAAATAAAAATAAACAAAAGAAAAAAAACGTTACTTTGAACCTCGTTTTTTTCAAATTCCGAATGTCCGTAGGCATTTGATTTTCGAATAGAGAACGCTATCGCCACAATTCTGTCAACCACCACAAAGAGAAGACGTGTGCCACTGGCTATTTACAAGTTGAGAGACAGCCTTTGTAATGTTACAGATTCACACAGCAAACAGCTGTCAGCTTAAAGCAGATGAAGGGGAAATATCTTTGAGCGTGCCTTTAAGACTTTGATGGTTGACAGTGGCTGTAGGCAACGCCTTTGATAGTCTTGCTCGTGAACCCTTGTAACTTTACAAAGCTGTTTTCTAAGAATTGGATGGTTTTGCATAGGTACCTTTTTTGTTTGAACTAAGTAACTGTGGAAGGAAAAATGTGTCGATGGAAAAGTCGACATTATTATTGGCTTAAGAAATATTGAAGGTTTATTTTTGTTAAGAAATAAGTAGGTATACGAAATCATTTTAGTAATAGCCCCGTAATTTCGAACATTATTGCAAGGATACAATTTGTTTTTTCTTATGATGGATGTCATCCTCCCATCTTGTGTTTGGGTGACCTTGTTTTCTAGCAGCGTCTCTTGGGTACCATAAGGTTACAGATTTTGAAAAAAATATACTTACAGCCAGCGCTAATCATGGTAGGTAGTAATATTTTTTTTACTTTTTAACTAGGTAGGTACCTACTCTACCATGATATGCTGGCACTTCAGTGATAGTTCTAGACTCCAATCGAGTTGTAGGCCATAGTTCTGATACGAATGCTTAGGAAACGTGATTTTTCTAGCTTCTAAGAAGTATATACTTACTACCTACACTATCAAAATATTTTTTTCGACTTTTAACTACCTACTCT
The DNA here is from genome assembly GCA_958496255.1 of Camptogramma bilineatum. Taxonomy (NCBI): domain Eukaryota; kingdom Metazoa; phylum Arthropoda; class Insecta; order Lepidoptera; family Geometridae; genus Camptogramma; species Camptogramma bilineatum. The sequence continues at coordinate 756,963 of OY292474.1, forward strand.
ACCATGATACGCTTGCACTTTAGCGATAGTTCTGTCAATAGTCCAGTCAAAATACTACGAAATGTAGGTATGGGGTACCTACCCATTCAAAATTTCCCAGAAAGCTGAAAATTGGTAGGAATATTAGAAACACCACTGTCAACAAACTGAAAAGTCCGTTTGGCTGAAGTGAAGAAACCAAAAAAAAATCTTGACAACTTTTTTTGAAAGTTTAGCATACATGGGATCGATGGGGACTTCATGGTTGCCAATGGTTTTCCTATCATTCATGCCAATTTTCAGCCTTCTAGAAATTTTTGCATGGGTAAAATACCACTTTTTAAACATTTAAATCGCTATATCTCAGAAATGGTGAATCTTAAGGTTGGATTACACCGGGGCAACACTGTGTGGCATTGCGGCATGCCACAAGGCCGCATGCTACAGAATAAAAATGTCGCACATCGTGGCAAGAACCGTGCGACATGACAACACCTTGTCTCATGTGGCAGACTGACCCAAGCACGATGTTGCCTCGGCGTAAAATAGGCTGCCGCATGCCACTAATGCCGCAACTGCTTTCTATTTATAGCATGCCACAAGATGTCACATGTCACAATATGTAGCATGCGGCACTGTTGCACGTTGTTGCCCTGGTGTAATTCAGACTTTAGGAAAAATAATGTAGTGCAAGTTTCTGAAGAATAGCGTGATCTACATTTCGGTCCAAGGTGGTTTTACGATAAAACTAACTGTTTGGCTGAAAAATCCAAAATACCTATTTTTGACAACTTGGACCTTGAATAAAAAATTTCCATACATGGGATCGATAGGGAATTTTCAGTTTGTTGACAATGGTGTTCCTAATATTCCTACCAATTTTCAGCTTTCTGGGAATTTCTGCATGGGTATCTACCCCATACCTACATTTCGGAATATTTTGACTGGACTATTGACAGAACTATGTGAATGTGAATGTGTATTTTGACTGGACTACAACTTATAGTTCGGGAAAAACGGGTAGACACGGCAACTAAAATTTCAGTACTTGGAAACCCTTTCTCTACTAATCTATGGGAAAGTACAGGTTTCTTGTCTATGGTACAGGTGCCGAAGACGTCAGTCAGAAGTAAAAATTTACTTCTAAAAGAGAATTTATCTATTTTGCGTATTTAGCTTGCACAGTGGCGCGGCGCCCCCATTTATTTCTATTATTTTGTGTCGGACTATACCTACAAGGGAAGTTGGGGCTGTCTAGTACGTATGAAATAAAACAATAGAAATTAATTTTTCTAAAACATTTTACTCAAGAAGACCATTTTTGTAACTACAATATATTAAAAGTTATTTTATAAATTCGAAATATACATCAATAATAATAATATTGCACTTTGAATGACGATTGTAATGGCTAACGTGAACTAAACAATTTACAAACAATTTTATCTATCTACAAAATTATAAATATTTATTTACAATCACAGTAAACGCAAATAAATTTAAAGCATCTTTATTTCGAAAATTACAACAAACTGAGCCGCGGTGGGCGGGGCTTAACCAAATAGGGCGCGTGCGAAGGACCCAAACACACAGGAAATAAGGTCGAGTTTTTAACTACACTTAACAGTTGTCATGAATTGACATTGATAAATGTTAGCAAACACAGGAACTTGTATTAACAGTTCCGATGTGTGAATTAGTTCAATTTTGTAACAAAATGCGTGGTAATTGAAGAAAATGCTTTCATATTTAATTTGTATTCACTAACCTCAGAAAATGGTATCAGTTTTCTAAATCGAGAAATAACTTTTAGCGGAAAAATAAATAAATAGGTAGGTTTGACAAACTTTCTATACAAATGTTAAATTGCAAAATTAATTCCACAGATAAAAATATCTGACGATTAAAAACCAAATCACAGTTTAATTAATTTACAAGATGATTTCCTATTATTATAAATTTACTAACTTTTAAGTAATATCTAAAAGTAGATAATAGAAATACATGCTATGTAATCATTGCGTTGTGAGGTACAGGTGGGTACTAAAAAGTAAAAACTGCATACAATAGATAAAATAGATAAGTTACTTTGATGAGAAATCGTTGCGAAGTGAATTAATGAATTTCCGATTTTACAATATTTTACATTTTAGTAATAAACTTTTATACAAATAAGTAGGTAGGTATGTAGTAAGATTCTTATTGCAAGGGCTTGTAGTTTTGAAATGACATAATTTTAAACTGGTAGTACTTTAGTATTTACAATTTCATTTGATACAAACATATACTCTCATGGCACTAAAATATTTACAAAAATCAGGTAAGTACCTAATTAATAAATTTAATTAAATCTATCGTATCTTTGGTAATTTTTCTTTGACATGTTTTCTGCCTTTCAAAATCAATACTTAAACAACATGAGACCTAGGAGTTAACCTTGAGATACACCACCGTTTCATAGCCTTACTAAAATCATCAATCTCTATGATACGAGTATTTTAACGATAAATTAATATAAGTACTATTAAGAACTTCAACAAAGATTTATTAAAAAAAAAAGGACAAACAATCCACCTAAAACTAGAACTTAACCAACAATTTTAACTGTAATCGAAAAATCAACTCAAAATAACCTAACTACGATATGACGCAAAAATACAATGTTCCTAGCACCACTAGAGGTCCGTCTCGTTCGAAATTCCGGCAAAGAATGAGCGCGCGCCGGCTTGCTCGCTCTTTTTATACCCCGGATCACGTGATTTTGTTTACGCATTCGGATGTTCTCTAATGCTGGGGCCACACTACGGGGATATGGCAAATTATTTGCCAAATTTCGTATAGCCACAATACAGAATACCGGCAAATAATTTGTCATATCCCCGCAGTGTGGCCCCTGCATAACACGGCCGTTCCTGGCAGAGCGGTACGTCCTCGGCCGCCGTATTGTGTCTAGAAGGCCCTGCATTGGCTAACTGGTCATCATTGGCATGGTCATTGTCATTCTCTAAAACACACAAAACACAAATTAAAGTGACCCATAAAATAAGCAAATCTGAAACCTGAAGCCAAACATTATCGACAGCAAAGTTATTTTTATTATTTTTCAGCAACATCAAAGGGGTTCAACAAGTTAGTACTTAAGTAGGTACTTATAGCTCAAAAAGTATAAAGAAAAAGAATTAAGGGTTCTACTAAAATTGTAACAGAATCCCATATCATAGACACAAGCGTGCACTCAAGTGCCTATAACAAGGATCCCGCCAACAACACATGAAGTTAAACTTAAAGCTTTAACCTTTAACTACCTACATGGCTTCAGGGGGAGCTAAGTGCAATGCATGACACATGATAAATTCCGGAAGTCTATCATCCATCATTCAATGCTTACAAGTTTGACAAAAACAACACCACCTCATAGTCTAGGCCTCAACATTCGCATTCTATGAGAGGATGTATCATTGTCGGAACAACCAAGCAACCTTAATGCTTGTTGTAAACGTGAACATTGCAGCGGCCTCGAAGCCAGTGCGTTCACAAAACCCGATGAAAGATATAGACGGAGCAGAGGCCTCAACAAGCGCATGCTGTGTCTAGTCAAGTTATTCACGTCTGGTTGTGAATAACGAGCAGAGGCCTCAACATTCGCATGCCCAACCATCTCGCCGTCACGCAGATCGAAGTCCGAGCCGCCGGGACGCAGATGGCTCCACTCACAGACCCTCAGCTCTTGTGCTGAAGAGCGCAGCACACGTCTTCAGACACCACTCGCCACGCCATGCCAGAGCACCAAGCGCTGTGCAGCGCCCAGGCGCCACGGAAGCAACGTGCGAAGCGGGTAGCCCGCCTGCACCACCAACGCTCGTCCCAACTCGCGAACGACGGCCCGCACAGTTGCGCGAACAACGGCTCGCCAGACAGCGCGAAAGACTGCTCCCACGACAGCGCAAGCGACGGCTCGCCCGACAGCGCAAGCGACGGCTCGCCTGACAGCGCAAGCGACGGCTCGCCCGACAGCGCAAGCGACGGCTCGCCCGACAGCGCAAGCGACGGCTCGTCCGACAGCGCAAGCGATGACTCGCCCGACAGCGCAAGCGATGGCTCGCCTCACGCAGCCACCACGCACACACACACCATGACACGTCACGCATGTGTGATCCAAGTAAGTAACTGCTAACATAAGAAATAACGTTAAAAAAAAATGCAGCACCTCAGATTAGATCACAGGTTACAGATTAAAAATCACAGACCACAGATCTTACCAACCGTACCTTTTATCCTAGTCCGTCCATCACCTACGAAACCATTAATCGCTATCCACTAACCTATCGTCATATTGTCTAAAACCCCAAAGCTACACTGTATGAGTGTGTGTAAGTGTGATATGAATTTAGTAAAACCTTTTGTATTAAAAGGATAGCAACCAAAAGAGACACAGACGACGTTTTACCGGATTAGGACAAAAACAGACAAAAACTTGTGCCGAAGATCGCGGCACACGTTCACCGCCAGCGGCACTCCCTGCATGCCTGGCGCCTCGCCGTCGCACGACAGCACCTGCGTGGGCGTCTACAGCAGTCGCCAGCGCACCCGCGCTGCCACCAGCCGCGCCACGCGCACCGGCCACTGTGCTACTGCCTGCGCCAGTATGCCGAACACCTTGTTGTAAAGGACACGCGTTGAACTTCACTGTACACAGAGAAAACCTTATTAAAAATGTGAGATCACCAAGCGCAATCTTCATTTCACATACCTACTCACCATGACAAGCTCGGCTTCACCTGACCTAGACTCACTACTTAGGACATAGTGAGCGGCATGAACGTTTGATGAACTAGATCGAAATCTACAACGCACGCATGCCCTAACTTACCACAAGTATGACATCTGACCTTACTCATATCCACCTTAGGTGCTTCACGCCTCGTAGGGTAAGATGCACCCTGACCATGAGTCGCACGGTCAACGTTGCGGTGTTCGATTTTGGGCTTGACATAAGCGGCGAGATACTCGACCAAATCCTTACACTGCAGTTTGGCATTAGTTGCTGAAGCTTTTACCTGAGGATCGGAAATACCTCTTACCACGATAGTAACCTTCAGCTCGTTCGACAGGCCCGTCACGATGTTAAGACGTAAAAGCGATTTACGCGTAGTTACGTACTCGGCATAGGTCGAGAATTTATTCGAGCTTGTACACATAACCTCAAACAGAACAGTAGCTATGTCGACGTTGCGAGGACAAAGTGATCTAAACTCTATTTTGAAGTTACTCCACGACCTATCATTTGTAACCCAATCGTTTAACCACGACTTTGCATCGCCACGCAAACATTTACCTATCCGCCCGAGACATTCGCGATCATCCCAATTGTTCAAAAGTTGCCCACGATCGACCTCTGCACACCACACATCAAAATCGTGGATACTCGGATCAAAAGGCGATATGTAGAACTTGCGAGACTTCGATTTCAACAATGTAGCTAAAACTCCGACAATACTACCCACATTTTCATTCTCGACACTGTTACTTGCCTCTGGAACACGCGAGACGCTTTCATCAGTCACTGCCCCAGACACGACGGAGTTCGGCTCACTAGCAAGCGTCGGCATAACCGGAGGCAGTGATGATGACGCATGGCTATCGTTGTTTGAACACGATGGTCTGTCATTTGATAGAAACCTACCCTCGATTACTTCAAGTCGATTCAAAATTCTATCTAAGGCAACATCACGAGATTCACGAGATCTATCACGGCGAGCTGACAAACTATCGCGACGCCTATGCGAGCTACTGCGAGAGTTACGTGAATCCTCACGTCTTTGTGAACGATCGCGACGGTCAGTTGCACGACTGCGACGGTCGTTAACTGGCGTATGACGACTATTAGACGCCGAATAACGACGATCGCGGCTCCTACTACGTGATCGATCCCTTCTACATGCATGCTCACGATCCCTATTCCTGGACGAACGTCCCGTCATGCTCAACAAAATTGAGGGTACTTACGATTTTTTTCAACCACACAAAATCACAAAAACTTCACAAAACTGCAACACTAACGAACCTTTAACTAAACTGTTGTCAAGATGATGGAGGGCAAGGCCTAAAAACGTTACGATCCCACTTCTGATATTAAGAACTTCAACAAAGATTTATTAAAAAAAAAGGACAAACAATCCACCTAAAACTAGAACTTAACCAACAATTTTAACTGTAATCGAAAAATCAACTCAAAATAACCTAACTACGATATGACGCAAAAATACAATGTTCCTAGCACCACTAGAGGTCCGTCTCGTTCGAAATTCCGGCAAAGAATGAGCGCGCGCCGGCTTGCTCGCTCTTTTTATACCCCGGATCACGTGATTTTGTTTACGCATTCGGATGTTCTCTAACAGTACCTAAACTAAAATCGAGGCATTTAATATAATTATCATCATTGAGATTTTTACAGTTAAATTAAAGTCCTGCTGCGCTGTCAAAAGCATTGCTAAAATCCAGAAAACCAGCTACTTAGCCACGTAGATGTTTAGTTCATATGATTCTACAACTCAATAAAATAGTATTGGAATGTTTGATTTCAAAAGACATCATCATCGTATCTTTTTACCTCCTCAATTTCCTTGGAAACTTGAGGTTGTTGTTGAGCCGTCATTTCTTCCCTATCCCTATCAGCCCTTGCGCTGTCGACAGACTCGCCAGGGTCATCCTTTCAGCGCTCAATGTCCTCTCGGGGTTCATTCTCTCCGAAACCAGGGCTCCTTGGCTGATGAGTCTTTCGGGGTTTATCAAGCGTTCTGAAGACATTGTTCTATCTTGACTGATGGCTAGGCTCCTCTCTGTTTGTAAGGTTGTGAGAGGTAAGAGACGGTCGGAGGGCGTGGTGTTGGTTTGGGTGGTGGTGGCGGTGATGGGGGTTGAAGCGCGGGGGAGGGTCTTCAGGGTTGAGGGTGGAGAGGTCCGGAGGAGTGCTGTTGGTTTTAAGTCACGGCCACTGCAGACCTGGAAATAAAACAAGTTGGCTAGATTTTTTTTACTCATCTTTTGCATTGCTGGGAAAAAGTCTCCTCAAAACTTTTCCATCCATTTATATCTCTTACCGCCTTCCACTAGCCTCTCTCAGAGATATGAACATCAAATCTTTTTCTCATACCTAGATGAAGAATCACAATTATCAGAAGGTACTTATCTATCAAATTTCCATCATAATCGATCATACATCACATAAGCTCTCTGTCAAACTAGTTCAAGATCATCGCTAGCACAACGTTGTCATCTTTCTGCCAGTGCTGAGATGACAGTCGATAAAAATGGAAGGTGTTGTCGACAAACGTTGTCCTACACTGCATAAGATCAACAACATATTGGTTGTCATTACGTGCTATTGCATTATTGCTACTTCGTTTTGTCATTGCTGTATTTTGGTTATACTATGGTGTGCAATAAAGAATTTTCATTCATTCATTCATACGTGAGGTCGGCAACATCCTTCTTCCACTTCCATCTATCAGCCATCATCTCATCACTTTTCTCGCATTCCCGTTAGCCATCATCAATTAGGTAGAAATTATGCTTCAATAGCTCACTTGATGGTGGTTCTCCCAATCCTTATGCTGGCAGAAGGCACCGCAGTAGCGCGCCGCGTTGCAGCCCGAGCACGTCTCCTGCGCCTTACGGCCGCAGTTCCAGCAACACTGCAAACATACACAACACTTACTAGAAAGTACAACAATGACGTATCAGTGATCTACACGATTATAATGAATAAACAATGTTTGACTTTGACTTTGGCTTTGGGCTTCGGCGCCGTCCTAACTAGAAATGGATGGCCAATTATTATGAACATTTGCATAGAGATTGGGCGATGACATGCGAGCTTCAATTATGACACTCTAAAGAATCGCGCAATCTCAACGCTAATGTCAATCACGCGATCGTTTGATCGTTCGGTCTATAAGGCGCACGCCTTCGGCTTCGTCTTCAGCTTTAGCTATGGCTTCGTCTTCGGTTTCGGCTTTGGCTTCAGCTACGGCTTCAGCTTCGGCTTCGACTTGGCGTTATGCAGGGCACGTTATAGATTTAGATTAAGATTTAAAGATTTATTGGAAACCCAACAGCTTAATTAACAGAATAGGTCTTAATTTAAGAGCAGAAAGCCAACTACAGGTTTTCACGTAGGTACCTATAAATATGAATATGAACAAAAAAATATGCAGTTTATAAATTATGAACAAAGTGTGAGCAGATGATTATGATGATGAATGGTTATGATGATAAACTCACATTCTGCTGCGAGGACCCCCCCGGGCTGAGGTCCCTGGGTGGCGGCGGCGTGTGTCTCTTCCCGCCGCGCTCCGCCGCAATCTCCAGCGCCTTCGTCTCCGCCGCGCCCACAGCGCGCTGCAGCTCTAGCAAAGCTTGTCTCTTCACCTGCAGAAGTGAAAACAACGGTTTGAAATGGCATTATTTTCCTATTCGATTAAACGAGCAATATTTGTTTGTTTGTTTGTACTCACGCTCTCGAAAACGACTCTAACGATTTCGATGTTTGCGGTATGGATTTTACGTGGGCGAAAAATCGATCTAGCTAGGTCTCGTCTCTGGGAAAACTCATTTTCTCGGCATTTTCACACACAAAGATTTACCACTCAATGTGGTTCGTAATTTCACGTTGAGATCAGAGTTGCTAAGGGAATAGGGCCTACGCCGAAGGCTGTGAGTTCGAGTCTCTGCCAATGATAGTTTAGTTTTTGATTTGGAAGTTTGTTTTGTTTTTTTTTTCTTTTTAATTTTTCTCTATTCGCACCCGAGCAGAGCTCGGTCTAAATATATATTTAGAAATAGAAATAGAAAAAAGTTTTATTTTCGGCACTACGATACATAGAACACAAATCAGAAATGCTACATTACAGTGACAAGAAAATAAGGCTACCCCTCAGCATTTGCTCCAGCAGCGCCATGGCCATTAGAGCGCTGATTTTCAGTGGCGCTGAATTTCACTCTAACCAGTCTGTGTCGAGTCCTCACCTGGTTGACAGCGTCCTCCGCCCTCCTCCGTACCTCCGCCACCCTCTCCTCCGTCTGTCGCACCGCCGACGCCATGATCTCACTAGCTGCACGCTTGATGTCGCTGCTCTCTGGTGGCTCCGTGCCTGGACAGTTTGGACTGCCTGTAACCAGAATATTTATAATAATATCTATTCATAACGAGCTGAGCACTTCCATGTTTGATGCTTCGGAGGGCACGTTGTCGGTCCCGACTTTTAAGTCGCTAAGCCATGACGGAGGCCGGCTTAAAAACTTCGTCACCAGAGTTGACCACTTGCTCATACGAACTTACCTTTTTTTATGTTTTCTGTCTGTTGCGTTAATTTTTATTTTTGTGTATGCTGTGGTATCCTGTCATAGGGAAATACTTACATCTTTGATTTTTTTGTAATTTCTTATTGGATCTCCTAAATAAATAAACTTAAAAGATTTTGGTCTCCACCTATCTCTTCCAACCGTCTCTATCCTTCGCCGAGTTCCACCATCCTTTGTCGAAGGTAACAAGATCGACATCGATCGACAAATACAATGATAACATCAAAACGTTTTCTCAACTTCAACCCTTATACCCTTTACCCTTATTACCATTGGCATTGACTCGACGCCGGCTCGCCACCACCTTGACGTGAGACTGTAAAATACGTTTTTAATTTTTTTTAGTAATCATATTAAGCACCTCTCTGCTGCAATATAGCCAGGGCCCGCTTCGTCTTCTCAACCATAGACAGGATGCAGTTCAGCATGGTGTTGATGTTCCGCCACTCGTCGTCCGTCTTCAGCAGCGCGCCGGGGCCCGCCAGTCGCGGCTCAGAGAACGGGGCGTTCATTGATGATACATCTCGCACTGAGATACCACCTAGAGGAGAAATACTGGCATTTAAGTCTACTAGAATCAAAAACCGCAATGTCCATAAAAAAGTTAATGGACATTGCGGTTTTTGATTCTAATAGACTCATTTGTGGGTATCAAAAAAAAACTTAGGCCTTTACATCTTTACTAGATGATTTAATACAGTACCAGGAGACAATCCAGGCCTACACTTAACGGGACACTGTAGTGCCTGGGACATTGTGTGAGATGGAGGAGGCTTGCCCAGCACCTAAACCATTCTCAGCTTGACCAGCTATATCCACAGGAAAGACATGGTCAATACGTGTGGGGCTGACTAAGCCGCGGGTTTCTTTCTTTCTCCGTTTAGAGCTCGTGTTAATTCGCTTAAAAAATTTTTAAATCGAAAACCCATTGATGCACGGCCAGGATTTTAACCCACGACCTATGGATCGAAAGTCAAGGTACTAATCCCCTCGGCCAACGTTTTATACGTTAGATCAAATTCATTTTGTCAAAGTTCACAAGATCAACACCAGAAGATCACTTGTTGTCCCTAAATGCAGGGACGGGATTCGAACCCACGACCATCAGCTCGATAATCGACATCCCACTATCCCACTTAGCTAACACGGTATTCACAGCATTTAATTTTTAACCAACTTCAAAAAAAGAAGGCTTCTCAATTCGTCGGAATCTTTTTTATGGATGTTCGCCGATTTCTCAAAGACGCCTGGACCGATTTGGAAAATTATTTTTTTGTTTGAAAGGGTAGGTATACTTTCCGATTGGTGCCACAAAAAATTGTTGAGGATCTTCGGAGTTTATGATCAGAAATGCACCTCAAGAGTGCAGCAAATTGCTCAGCTTGTAACAATGAAGTCGGTTTATTAAAATTTTTAATTTAGCCAGTTGTTACTAGAATAATTTAAGTCCTTACCATCTCGCCTCTCAAACGCCGGCTCCCCCTGGCCATGGTACCCATGGTACGCGTGTCCATAATCGAAGAGTCCTGCATTTCCACCAGGGTACAGGAACGAGGGGTTCAAGAACAGGGAGGCTGGTGGTGGACGCTTCGCGTGCGGGGGGTACTCCTCGTGAGATCCGTTGGTTTGGGCTTCGTAGAATCTGGAAGAACATTATAACTTAGGCCTTAGGGCTTTACCAGAAGCAGTACAACGAACTCTTAGAACAATGTTATATAAAACTCGAAACATTCCTGGTTTATGCTTCTTTCAACATTCCTAAAGCAGGTCGGCAGCCTGTGTGAAGCTTGTTTTGACATTGCTTGGATTAGTACTAAAACAATATTGTTTCAGTCCTGCTGCATGACTTCTGCAGTCCTGCTTGTTGTGTTGTGTATTTTTTGAATTATTGCAAAAACTTACGATTTGATTTAGTAAGCTACTTTGGTAAAAGTGTTTCTGGTGGGAAATAGAGTCGATTAAGAGCAACTTGTTTTTTTTGACAAATGCATTTTTTTAGGCTAACTGTCCTTACTTTTTAAAAAAATCTAAAAATGCAATTATTTTTTTCTTCATAATAAAACAATAGTTTCATAAGAACAAAACTTTCTAACTACAAGAGAAAAGGCATCTACCCTTTAGTGACCAAGAAATTGCCACACCCTGTAGATTTATATATTTTTTTACCTCAAACTAAAATGTGATGGAGATGGAGAGTCACTGTGGACGCCCTCTGCCCCATCGAGGGGACATAGGAACTTAAGTCAAGTAAGTCAAAATGAATAATTTTACACCTTTCAATTTTTTTTATTACGCCGCAGGATTGGCTGCCCTGTGATATGCGTGATGGGCACTGAGCGCGTTAAGATGTTCGATTCATCATAATTTTATCTAGGAGCTTTGGAAACTTGTTCTCTGGCATGGCATTAATTCGAAGCAAGAACAGCTAGAACAAAGCAAGCTGCTGTTGTTCCGATCATTATTTATGGCAGTGGGCTAGCTGTCACCGCGGTGGCCGAGTTAGGGGCTGAAGCGATTTTACCGACACCCAAGTAGCACAGAACTGCATTATAAATTTTCACATAGGGCCCACAGCGGTAATCTAAGCATTTATAACGAATTATTAGAGTTCACCCGGGCTGCAACAGCTGTTTAGAAAAAACGAGGCTCGCTATAATGCTTTTTTCTGTACTGTAATTCTATTAAGTACCACAAACACGCCACAGATGTCACTGTTATTCAGCGTTTAGCAGTACAATACCTATCAGCTGCAAGAGCGCATCTTTGTGAACACAAATAATGCAGAGTTCTGAATTAAAGTTATTTAACAACAAAGATTTAATGCTTTATGCTGCATACAGATAACTACTTTGCCTCATGTGAACTCTCGTACAGACCTTAGCATTAAATTAAGATTAAAACTGTTCACTTGCCATCCGCCATTTTCACTGCGTGACTGTGTATTTTATTGTAAATTTTTATCTTTTATTTTAGTTTATTTTAGAAGACATCGATTGGATTTGATGTGGATTATGAATGAATAACACGTAAACAGCTTTTTATCAATTCCTATGTAAAAAACATAACATTTATTTTATTTACAGTCTATTTATGTTAGATTTTTTTTTAGTATTTAGTGGTATTTATGAGGGCGCGTGAAAATTTTGAACTAAATATGTATGGTATTTCACAATAAAATTACCTGCCCAATAAAATTTCAAACACAAAGGGAGAAATCGAAGTTACTTACCGCTAAAATCTTCTTAGCATTAAATAGTAAATATATCACTAAAACTTCACGTCATAACAAATGCACAGTTTATACTAAATAAAGTTATTACATTTCACTATTTCGCTCAGTGTGTACTTTTGATTGTGTAACAGCATTTAAAACTTACACTTTGTCTTTCTGGCTGTATTATAGGTAACGTGCCTTGTTAATCAGGCAATTTTCAGCTCTTGGGGTGACTGTTACACATAAAAATGCTAATATAATGTTGATATAATTCAAATGTGAATTCTTAGACAGCTATGTGCTGACTAATTTGTGCCCAAATTAGCATTATATCGACAGAGGATGCGCATCCTACTCTGATATACAGCTAGTTTATACAGCTAAAGTTTCAATGGTGCACTGTACAAATGCTGTCATACAGCACTTTTGTGCTACTTGGGCAGGCACTATAAGCTAGGGCCAGTAATTTACTTTAATCTTAGAAATAGGAAACACATATTTTTTCCATTCAATAACAAATTATTAATTACTAGGTGACGCCCGCGGCTTCGCCTGCGTGGGCTACTATTGTTTATCCCACGGGAACAGTGCATTTTTTCGGGATAAAAAGTAGCCTATGTCCTATTCCCGGTCATTATCTATCTGTTTTTATTTTTATTATATAAAAAAAAAATGTCACTTTCGAATTAACTATTATTTTAAAATTGTTTGTGTAATGGTTGTTTTGCATGTTGTTTATACCTATAATTGAGATGGCACTAAGCTTTTGTCGGTGTTTTTTTTTCTGTGAATGAAATGGTGTTTACTTTGTTGGTGTAACTTATCAATAAATAAATAAATAAATGTTTCAAATTTCAGCCAAATCGGTTTTGTGGTTGTCGAGTTATAGAGGAACAAATCCAAACATCCAAACTTTCGCATTTATAATATTAGTGTGAAGTGTGATGATGTGATCTGCGGGGTTATAATGGCCGTTATAGCAGAATCACAATATGAATTGAACTATATGCCGTCTCTTATAGACTGAGAGTGACAAAAACGGTATATATTGCAATTCCTATTGTGATTCTGCTAAAGCGGCCTTTTTAGCCACGGTGATCACCTCAGTTTTTGTCAGCCGGACTACAGAAAGCTTGACAGATGCCACACAGGCGCCGCCGCTTCATTGCGTCGTCGCAGATCGAGATCGCAACGCGAGTCGTTTTAACGCACCGTGTGATTGTCGTTTTAGAGAGATGCCACACGGGCGGGCGCTGCCGCTGCGCTGCGACGTCACAACGCAGTGACTTCAACGCAATAGCGGCCTTTACACGGTACAGATATGAACAGATATCTGTACAGATATGAACAGATATCTGTACAGATAACCGCGGATAAAACTGTCGACTGTAGAGTTATTACCACGCATCAGGGCGTCGATTCTCGTACCGAACTTTTTATCAACCTCAACCAAAACCTCAACTAAAGCGACTGTTTCCATGACTACTAATAACAAACGACTCAGTTGTGGTGAGGTTTTGAACTTTGGCAGTACAAATTTTTGAAAAGCTATTCTACTATTTCACCAAATGGCTGACATTTAAGAGTTCGAACCAAAACCAAAGCGGTTGTCATTTAATAGAATACAGGCCCTGTATTCTATTAAATGACAACCGCTTTGGTTTTGGTTCGAACTCTTAAATGTCAGCCATTTGGTGAAATAGTAGAATAGCTTTTCAAAAATTTGTACTGCCAAAGTTCAAAACCTCACCACAACTGAGTCGTTCGTTATTAGTAGTCATGGAAACAGTCGCTTTAGTTGAGGTTTTGGTTGAGGTTGATAAAAAGTTCGGTACCGGAATCGAGCCCCTGGACTGCGTTCCGAACCGCACAGTTATCTATACAGATATCTGTACAGATCGTCGCGCATCTACAAGGTTTTTAGCAAAAGTTGGAATGGCGCGTGCTATTTCCCGCGGCTCAATAGCAGCATTTACACGCAGAGATCGGCATCTCTGCGTGTAAATGCTGCTATTGAGTGCCACACGAGCGCTGCGACGACGCAACGCAAACGGTGACGTCCGTGTGGCATCTCTTATTTCTACTTTACGATCGCTTACCGTTCCTACCATGGCCCAAACCCCAGATTTACAGCATTGTATAGTTCGATGGGAAGTTTTGCATTGTCTTCATTACTGGTTGTTTATCAATAGGTAGGTACGCCTCACAATAACTACACAAAGGGAGTTAGAGGATGCCAGAACAAAGGTCCGACTTATAAGTTTATAAGTTGGAGTTTGAACGAGTTGAAAGAGGTTCTTTACGAATTTAAGAAATTCTGCCAATCGGAAAGCGCTTTGTTTGTAATTATTACGTAATTTTAATATTCTTTAGATAGTTATGAGCTGTGTCGGTTTAGTTTCTCTATTCGACGAAATAAACGGTCGTTTGTCCTCAAATAACTATAAAAAACTTTAGAAGAGGGTTACATTTTTAACAATAGAGTAGCCGCATTCACATTAATAAAAAAAAAAGTTGATAAAGTGATGTCTATTAGTTACATTGAATAATAATAATTTATTAAATTTCGTAAAAACTAGGTACCTACCTAACTACATAGGTAAATCTAATCATTAACATTTACTTACTTAACATTCATTTTTCAAAGCGTTGACGCCTAATAAGCATTTATGAGAAACAACCAAAAAGTAGCACATGTTGCGAAATGCGAGTTGGCAAGCACGGCGACCGCGACGTGTAAACAAATGGCCTTTGATCAGTTTATCGAGTTTATGGAGTTTATCGGGTTTATCTAAAAGCCGGCTGGCTTGCCAAATTGCGCGATGATAATTTAGTGCTAAGCAACGTGCATTTTGCTGTTGGCGGTAACAAGGGATTGCAAATTCGCTTAGTGTTTTGCAATACACAAGAATTTTTGATTTCGCATTGTTCGAAACACACTGAAACTTAGAGAATGTCTAATCTAAAACATCTCTATGGGAAGTTATTAAAAAACTAGCAGCGCCCTAGATGGTAGGTATATGGTGATGATGATCATGATTAAGAAAAGTAGCCTTAGATTTAAGTAGGTACCTTGCTCAATAATTGAGCTATTAAATATATCTTGAATGTCATATCGGCCTCGAAAAAAACATCTTTTTTACATCTTACCATTATAAACAGGTAAATAATTGTATTGTCATTGATTCTTGATAAGTATGAAAAGTTTCAATTTAGTCAAGTCTTTTGAAGTGCAGTCAAAGATTCCGTTTCATAGTAGGTACAACAGGCTGATTGTCTAACTTGTCTCAAACCTCAAATTGGCCTCAAACTGTCAAAACGATCGCGTAGGTATCTTTTGTCGCGTTCGGTCTCGTTGAGATGAGAGTGACGGAGCTGCTTGCGTGGTCACTGAACCGTCATTTTTGACAGTTTGAAACCGATTTTGCTCGCTATCAAAGATAGACAATCAGGGGACAGGTGAAGCTAATAAAAATATGTAAAATATCACGATATGATGCATCGTCAGGACCTGTCAAATACCTCGAACCTTAACCCCAAGTGACCCTAAACCAAACAAGCATATCAGTCACCAACACGAACCGCAGCCGAATTAGCAATTAGGCAGAACAATTGCTCGGAGGGCCTTCAAAGGATGACCGCAAAAAAGTTCGTCAAATTCGCGGGAGCTTGCAAATGACAGCTAGTGGAGAGCCGTAGGGTTGGGGTATTGCATGGAACTGTTGAAATGGATCCACTGGTTTTCAATTTATGGCTTACTAGCTTCCGCCCGCGGCTTCGCTCGCGTGATACCGGGACAAAAAGTGACTTATGGTTATGTCCTATTCCCGGTCATTAGGTATCTATCTATAAGTATTTTAAATTTCAGCAAAATCGGTTCAGTGGTTGTCGAGTTTTAGAACAAACATACATCCATCCACCCAAACACCCAAACTTTCGCATTTATAATAATAGTGTGATTAGTGTGATGAATTATGTATGATAGTGCTAAAGTTGATCTTATAACTGATTTACAATTTAGTTATTTTTTGTTACGAAGTAACACTTACGTAAGTTTTTATTGAAAGGTTAGCTAACCGCAAGCTAAATCAAATGAGCTATGGGTATTTTACAGCTAATCACAAACAACATCACAGGATTAGCTCAGCAAGTTTTTCCTGGGTGGGATCCGAACCCACGATCTACAGTGCAGAAGGCAGAGCCACCAACTGACCTGACAGGCCAGTTAACTCGATAAAGCCGGGTTCCCCACCCCTATAACGATGGGGGAGGGAGGAGGTAGTACAAATGACCTGTCCCCAGCACTCAGGTGACCGTGATTACTGATAGAACTATTGTTTGCCTGCAATTATTGGCGCTTTTTGAAATGCTTCGTGATTGGTTTTTAGTCCCCGACGAAAGAGACGGGTGTTATAATTTTGCTGTGGGTTTGCGAGTCTGTGGTCTCATAGCTCCTGAATGGTTCCGATAATGCTAATTTAAGAGCGTACCATAGCATAAATTAGCACACTGATGAGTGCAACTTTTAATTTCAGTCTTAGAGCCTGTCCAGAAGGAGGGCGTTTCACGCGCGTAAACTATTGCCATCCTCTTTTGCTAAACAGTCAAAAATAAGGATGGCAATAGTTTACGCGCGTAAAACGCCTCCATCTGGACAGGCTCTTAGTTACGTAAAAAATAAAGATGAATGATGAATGTAATGAATGACGCGTCCGGCCGCGTCGCTTGCGACTCCGAAATACGAATTCCGAAATACGACAAAAATGCAGTTCTTGATAAAAAGTAAAAAAAATTAAATAACAGAACCGAAGAAACACTTCTAGGGTTCTTGACAAAACAAATACCGAACAAAAATAGTGAGCTGATCCCGAGATAGAAAGCAAAATGTGTGCAAAACAGGTATTTTTCAAAAAAATATTTATCCAGAAAATTTTCACCAATCGCGTTTTCAAAAAACAGAATTCTAGATAAAAGATCGAAGTATCTTTTCCCCAAATAGGAAGGTGGTAACTTTCACAGTTTCTGAGATAAATAACGATTTCGAACTACAAATTTCATAATGCACACTCTTAATGTTGTTTTTTTTTTTTTCAAGTTTTATGTAATTCAGAGGCACAAAATAAAGGAATGGAAGGTGTCACTCACGGGTCGCTGGCGCGTCTCTTCACAGCTGCCTCCGAAGGTTGCTGCTGGAAGATGTCTGTTCCATCACCCCCTGACTCCAGGATCAGGTGCTCGTGGGACCTGATGAACTGCTGCGGGGTCTGTGGAATAAGCATTAACATTTGTTGAGGAAATAAAAAACAAGATCATGGTGAAGACTTTCTGTGTGACCTTGATCCTCATATCTGCAACTATGTATCTACATTACTTTGATGTATCTCTTTTAGTCAGCGTTAAAATGTACATCCCCCCCCCCCCCCCCTCACTAGTCTATAGCATATCTCTCCCACAATCGAGCCAAATCTAATGACACCTCATACGTTAAAATCCATCGAGCTGGTTTAGGCCAAAGCGGCACAAAGAAATAGATACAACATACACTCGAAAACTAAGTATAACCCCCTTTTCTGGGGATTTTTTCAGCACGCACATAAAAGCCCATAAAATCCGCCCTTTTATTTTTATTTTTAAGAATTTTAGATAAGTAACCAGTGACACTTGCGCTATCAAGACAAATCTAATAACGTCTCATTTATCAAAATCAGTTGAGCCGTTTAGTAGTTACGAGCGGACATAGGAATGACATACACTCATATACCTACAGCAGTGCGATTCAGACTTCTAAAAACGCATCCGATTCGATGAATTTCTTCGGAAAGTTAACGTTTTTTCAGCGAAGAAAAATCGTCTAAATCGCGCCTCAGGTCAAACACATAACCCTCCTTTTGGGCTTCGCCGCAGTGGGGTAAAAAGCTTTACCTGCTTAGCCCGTCGAGCCCTGGCCTGTATATCCCTCTGGGCCAGTGGCAGCAACGCCCGCAGGAAGCCTGGCACTGACGCCCGCAGCGGGTAGTTGGTGCACTCTTGGACGCCCGTCTGGAACTCCTCGATGGTGATGCTCCCTGCCTGATGAAGAAGATGAAGAGCGTGAACCGCAGTCATCAGTCACCGCAGTCTCACTCCGCAGTCCTCGCATTCGATTTCTTTATGAAGTAAGAAGTAGTAGCACGAAATCAAGTACCTAAACGTAACTCTTCAGTATTGATTGAGAGGAATCGTAGAAATGAAGTAAGGGAAAGCGTAGCTTTCGTAGTAGCGTAGAGCTTCGTAGCTTTTCGTAGCAACTCGTAGGATCTCGATGGTTTTTCGTGATAACGATAGTTCTACAATATCAGTTTAGATCCTCCCAAAATTAAAAACTATATTATCGTGCCTTATTTCGTAGTTCAGCTTATGTTGGTCAAATGTTCTGAATTCAGAATCCACCAACGTAAGCTGAGCTACAAAAGTTAGTTTTACGGTTACAAAACGGTTTTAGTTTTGGGACCTTTTCTTCACCAACTCACCACAAGGTTGTATATGAGCTGTCGCACGCGGTCGGCGGTGTCTGCGCCGGCGTCGGTCGCGAACTGTTGCAGGGCGGAGAGGAAGCGGCGCAGGCGCTGCAGGGCGGGGGTGCGGGGACCCTCCAGCGGGGGGGACAGGGACTCCGTGGACGACGCTGGGAAGAAAGTTATATCATTGGTCATTAGTCCCATCTTTGTGATGACCTAGCCCACATTTTATAAGTAGTTGTAGGTTGATATAAATTAAAGATATAAGTAAACAGTTTGAAACACCCTCCCTCCTTTAGTGCAAGTGCCGTTCCTACCGATCGCTTGACATTTAAAATCGACAAAACTCGATTTAGATTTTTTATGGATAAATCAAATTTATCGAATTTTGTCTATTGTTAAGACTGGGATACACTAGGGAACATTTTGTCCCGCAACATGACGCGCAACACTTAATTTACGTGACGCTGCAACGTTGCATATTGTCCCGCAACATGCCCCGCAACATTGTACGTGACGCGGGGCATGTTGCTTGCTCCCGCCTCGAGAGCGAGCGCACGTGTCCCGCGTCAGTGTCGCGCCATTTGTCCAAGGTGTAGTCGCATACGCAACATGCGTCTTAACTATGTACGCAGCACTAATAGCCACAACCTCCTCGCGCGACATTTCTATAAACACTGACTAGTGTAGCCGGCAAAATGGTCCATGACAATTGTCGCGGGACACTTCACGTAGTTGTTGAGGGACATGTCCCGCAAATTTGCCCCCTAGTGTATCCCAGGCTTTAAAGCCAAGGATACACTAGGGAACATTTTGTCCCGCAACATGACGCGCTACACATAATTTACGTGACGCTGCAACGTTGCATATTGTCCCGCAACATGCCCCGCAACATTGTACGTGACGCGGGGCATGTTGCTTGCTCCCGCCTCGAGAGCGAGCGCACGTGTCCCGCGTCAGTGTCGCGCTATTTGTCACCGTACCGTCATGTTCCGTAACATGTCCCCCAGTGTCTCCCAGGCTTAATGTAAAGCCTGGAATACACTTGGGGGCAAATGAAGAAACATGTTGCGGAACATGTCCCTCAACAACTACGTGAAGTGTCCCGCGACAATTGTCATGGAACATTTTGCCGGCTACACTAGTCAGTGTTTAAAGAAATGTCGCCCGAGGAGGTTGTGGCTATTAGTGCTGAGTACATAGTTAAGAGGCACGTTGCGTACGCGACTACACTTGGTGACAAATGGCGCGACACTGACGCGGGACACGTGCGCTCGCTCTCGAGGCGGGAGCAAGCAACATGCCCCGCGTCACGTACAATGTTGCGGGGCATGTTGCGGGACAATATGCAACGTTGCAGCGTCAAGTAAATTAAGTGTTGCGCGTCATGTTGCGGGACAAAATGTTCCCTAGTGTATCCTTGGCTGTTAGCAATCGATATGAACGGTACTTGCACTGCAGTTCTCGATAAAATTCACAAACAAACAGACAGACGAACCACCAAGTAATCTATTCGGTTCCGTTTTTTTTCATTTGGAGTACGGAATCCTAAAAATCAAGAAGTGGTGGTTGTAGTTGTGAAGTTGATGAGTAAAAGTATCTTGACAGTGAAGTTGTGAACTTGAAGAGTAAGATAACAGTCATACCAGCCGTGCCGTTGTGCGGTGGACTGGGCGGGCCAGGAGTTGGAGACGCCCTGGTGTCCTCCTGTTCTGGAGAGCGATGCTCCTTGCCCGTCGTCGTGGCTGTAACAATAATGCATCGTTTACTTGGATGGATCACCGAAATGAAAGCTAGGCCCCATACCGTGTTTGTTGCCCTGATTCTTCACGGTGTTGGTCGCCAAAGAACGGGAGTAGATTCACCTAGCTCAGTGATCCTACTGAAATGATACTTAATAAGTCTAAGTTACTAAGCCGTGGGTTTCCTTACGATGTTTCCCTTCACCATTCAGAGCTCGTGTTGATGCGTATTTAAATTTTTCGAAACGAAAAATACATTGATACACCGCCAGGTTTCGAACCCACGACCTTCGGATCGAAAGTCGAGGTATCAAAACATCACGAGGAAGCCCGCGGCTTAGTCAGCCCCACACGTATTGAGCATGTCTTTCCTGTGGATATGGCCGGTTAAGCTGAGAGGATGGTTTAGGTGCTGGGCAAGCTTACTCCATCTCAAACAATGTCCCAGGCACTACAGTGTCCCGTTAAGAGAGAGGGAGCAAAAAATTGCCTCCTGACACTGTATAAATCATCTACAGTGGGTGATCGACGTACGAGCCTATACCGCGGTTTTAAAGAACGTCGGTTTTTCTCCCGGCTCGTTGGTGCTGATCGACTAGCGAGTGAAACAGTCGTATCGTAGTTGAATTGAGGTTTTGAATTTAGAATTTGTTCGAGATGAGTAAAAAATGAAGCAAACATGACGAGCCGCGAGCCAGGCTCGTCAACTCACAAAACCGCGGTATTGCAATGATACACCGGCGAGCTTTGCCGACGAGCCATAAGACCGCGGTTTTACTCTCTAGGGCCTAAGTTTTTTTTTCTGTAGGTACTTAAGACAGTGTCATACGTTAGATCAAAATTCATTATTGGGTCAACATTCACTAGATTACCACCACTAGATCAACTGTTTATTAACATACAATCAGTGTGATTCTTCAAGCTCTAAAAGGATAGCCTCTGAGTCCTCTGAGTGGATTCGGCTGCGGCAGAATAAACAGGTGTGTCTATGCGGCCGCACGTAACTCATCATAAAGTTTACACAGCCCTCCGATAGTCTATGGACCGGCGTCGCCACGGAATAAACGATGAGCTTACGCAGAGGCGAGAGCGATTAAGTACTCCCACGATATTAGTTAATGAAAATTATTGGTACACAAGCATCAAAATACTGTGGTTACTGCCTACCCTTACCACAAAATAGTACAGAAGGTGCACTCCGCACTTTAGTAGTGAGTGTTTAGTAGTGACTAGTAAGTGTGTGGGTCAACTACACGCAAACAGCTTACAAGGTCCAATACAATAACGCGTTTAGGATGCTGTTGCGGCTGCCGCGATTCTGCGTTGCCTCGGGAATGTTCACCCATTCTCGAGTCGACACCTTCAACTCTATCTGGAGGAAAAAGACAACCTCTCTTCTCAGCAGAACCCGTGATAGCAGCAACACCATCCTAAGCGCAATAGCTGAAAAATTTGATTGTCTTCTAATGTTCAATGCTAATTCAGAGGACCATTTGGTCTATTTAGTCATCTTCTTCTTCTTGCGGTGGCTCTCCACTACTGGAGGTTAGCCGTCAGCTCATTGAACCTTTCCCGATCTTGCGCCAAGCGAAAGAGGTCTTTGACGCATTTAGTCTAAGTCTATAATATAGGTCATTAAGTACTAACCCCTAGGTATAACCGCTGTGGTGTCGTGCCCCCCGGACCGGAAGCTTACTAACAAAATGGTGTGTCTTGTCTGAATAAATAAATGTTATTATTTAGGTACCTACAAAGCTACAAGATCCCTGATGAGCAACTGTGATACTCCGGACTACGGAGCGCCTTCCTTTGGAGCCACCAAAGGAAAGCACCCGTGGATCAGCGCTATATCGCATTTGCGTCGCGGGCACTCACGCGTTTATAAAAGTAAGGTATAATCTGCTTCTGATCGCAAGTTTCGTGGCCACGCGATCGAACTTCCGTTTATATGGACACAGGAAATCATAACCAAACACCATTAGGGACCTTACACTTTACAGTTTACCAATTTTCAACCATTTACCACAAAATATGGAGCTTTTCCATGGTTTTGTAAGTTATACACGTAAAAAGGTAAGGTAAATAATCAGGTTTTAAAGTAGAAAACACACTTCTTCTTCTCTCGTATGAGCAATTCTGGTGACGGAGTTTTTAGGCACACTGAAAATTTACTTTGACTCATCTCAGTTAGTAGTGGATTTACCTTCTATAACCAATTCTACCTAATACTCGTACGCCCTTAAGGTAGGTATAGAGGACGTATTAGGTAGAATTGGTAAGGAAGTCAATTTAAAGCAAGTTAATGATTCCATTATGTACTAGAAAAAAAATCAATGAAATAACGATCACGGCTACACGACCCAAGGCATGGGAAGTATTCTCTTGATTATTTTGTAGTTGTCTAAAGGTGGCGATTCGCGCCCCAGACCGAGACCAGAGATCGAGACCTGAGACAGGCTTTGTAGGGGCGCGCGAAAGTGACACGAGACAGAGAACCATCAGTTTATACTCGTATGACAACGGTCTCGGTCTCTGGTCTTGGAATCCGGTCTCGGTCTCGGGCGTGAACCGCCACCGCCAATTCTACTAAATGACAACGTCAACCATTCCGCTGCGTTTTGTTTCGTTCCCTTAAATATCAGCCATTCGGTGAATAGTAGAATGGCTTTTTCAAAATGTTCTGCCAAAGTCCAAACCTTAGCTAAAATGTCACCACAACAGAGTCGTTGCTCATTAGTAGAATAGGAAACAGACGAAAATCTAAGGTTTAGTTGACTTTTTGCTTGTGGTTGATAAAAAGTTTGGTAGTAGAATCGGCATGTCTAAATACATGCCCACATTTTTCAGAATTTCGAATTTCATACGCGACAGGTTACAAGCTCATCGATGCTACTACAAAGCTAGTTTGATCACAGTGTTTTCCTTTGTTTAGAGAGTTTTAATGCGAAACAAATTAGATTTTAGAATTATCTCAGTACTTTAGTCCAATTACATAAATAATATTCAGTCTGGGCTAGAAGAAGCGCGCGTGCCGGTGACAGAATAAATAAAAGTTTCGTCGAAAAGCTAGTGGTGTGCCAAGTACTGCCCCTGCCAGGCACACGCGTCCTTTGCTAGGGAGGGGAAAGGAGTTATCGATGTAAATATGATCATTAGCTTTAACATGAACAATTTGAAGCGCTTGTGGCGTAGTTTTGCTTAGACGTTCTTGATTGATCGTTGAAGTTAAGCAGCGTTGTGAGGAATCAATTTGGATTGGTGACCATTACGCAAGTGGCATTACGAGCTGAGCGCTTTCGTTCCTTGGAGGGCACGTTAACACGTTCGTTGCATTACGAGATCTATCAGATCTCTTGCAGGACTTTTGTATTGTGCGTTGACTATAATCGTGTTGTTTCACTCCTTGCGGGGGGCTCTAACATGGAAAGTTCTTTATGTATGAGTAAGACAAATATACATTTTTGCTTCCCACTTAAAGGTGAATTCAAGGACATAAAAAAAATAATTAGAGATGGATTAGGTCCCTAACGCACAGTAGTATAATTATTTTCATTCCTTGCGTTAGGAGACATGTCGATACTCGTGGAATCGTACGCCTCGTAGACGCAAGAGAGGGAGGGTAGGCGGCGCGGGCGCTGCATGACTCGATTTAGTGTTGTCCTAGCATCGATGTGGGAGGTCGTCATTTTAAATGTGAGTTAAAATTAGTCATTTAAAAAGGAAAAAGTGTAAAAAGTCTATTTATTTTGGTGAGATTTCTAAGAACGAAAAATCAGCGCCGGATTATACTGCTGCAACGTCCAGTAAAATAACAATTTTGGAAAATTTTCAAATTTGCCCCCCATTGGCTAATAGTGACAGTGATTACCATGCTTTAATGAAAAACACTTTGCATAGTTTCTAAATAAACTTCTCTATTAAAACTTTTTCAATCGACAACTGAGATATTATTTTATTCCCATCACTACTTACTACACATATTGAACTATCTTCGGTTGCGGTACGAGATACAATCGATACCTAATTTGTTTTTGGTATTTGTAGTTTATTCTAATGTCATAACTGCGTGCGAACCTAGCAAAATGTAGAGCAATAGGCTCTCTTGACCCACAAAAACTTCAAAATATTATGTCATTGGTTATTTCGAAGATATAAATTATTTTCAAAACTGTATTTTTAGGAGACTGATTAGGTCTCAAACGCACCAACGGATAGGTTAGTTTGGAGATCTTTTAGGTCTCCAAAGCACCAGCTGAAAGTTCTTTGAAAATGATGACGCAGTGAACGTGTTAAATTGTCGGTCCCGGATTTTAAGTCGTTAAGCTCGTTAAACCATGACGAAGGCCTTTAGGCAGCCTAAAAACTCCGTCATCAGAGCTGGCTGTTTGCTCATACAAACTTACTTACATACTTACATGAACAGAGGTACCTACATAAGCTACTACATTAATTGGTTCTTTTGGTAATCGTTGATGTGTCTTTATTTTACTTTGACAGCAACCAGGTAGACTGATATATTATATCAGTCTACCTGGTTGATGGACATTTCAAGATGTTGCACGAGTTGTTCCAAATAATTATGTCACAAGACAAGGTTAAGTGCTTAAGTACCTATACCATAAGCGAATACTTAGTAGGTAGAACTAAATATCCCGGCAGCACCTTTTAACTAATTATAATGTCAGTTAAATAACTTCTAATTGAAGAAATGCAACTAGAAGTTATTTCTATAATACAGTAATGAAGGTAGGTAGGAACCTACTTACATAAATTATCGATATCGATACGACATAACAAATAGAACAGAGGGTGCAACTCTAATTCATTAACGAGTGTGGCGTGGGGACGACACCTCTCGCCTTCTGGCACTTTCGATTGTCGCTAGAATTACGTATTTTAGGTTATTTTATTACAATTAGGGTAGACCGAGGCGAATCGGATCGGTGGGTGAATCGGATCAAAATAAGAAATTTGGAAATATTTTGAAAAACGCGTTGACACGGAACATAAGCGACTGGTGCCATAAGACACCCTTTCACCCTGCACCTTCTGCCGTTGGCAGTGTTTCTATTCGACTTTTACATCAGTGTCAAAACTGCGCTCCAGTGCGTCGGGTATTTGTGTGTGTCACAATTTTGGTGCGCAACTAATGTAGGTACTTAGCATTTCTTTGTGTAATTCTAAGGATTTGTGTTAAAACTCTGAATTATATGTCTTATAATGATTGGTATAGGGCCTATTTCAGAATACATTTAAGTTTTTAATTAAAATATTATAGGTTAATGTGTAAAATATTTATTTCAAAAGTCTTTAATATGGGGCTATTCGGATCACGTCATCGGGGGCGAATTGGATCACTTTTTTAAAATGATTTATTTTATATTTTAGGTTAATGATGCGCTTTTATTTCCTTGTAGATAGTTTGCACGTTCATAAGAAATACTAATGCGGGAGAATGGTCCCAAGAAAAAATGAGAGAAGCTGCAAAAAAATTTTATGTCAAAGAGGTAACCTTACGTCGGAGTGCTGAGATTACGAATTACCAAACAAGAGTCTTTAAGAAGAGTTAACTTCACCAGAGGTGTCATTTAAACTCATGGTGGACAGCCAGCCTTAAAAAAGCTTAAGACTAACAAAAAAACTGTGGAAAAGGAGAAAAAGACTGATCATAAAGAAAATTTGAAGAAGAAGAAGAATAAAAGAACGCCTGGAATACAAATTAAAGGTTCATCTGCAAAACAGAGAGTATGGCATTGCATTTACTGCTCAGAAAAAAAAAATCCATCCACCATCAGAGGATTGTATTCAGTGGCATGCAAGCGAAGAATGGTGCCAAGAAAAATGTGCAGATAAGGGAGGAAAAAAGAAAAAAATAGTATGAGATTTATGTGTTACTAGTTAATATTGATCTAATTATTAATTATTTAAGTGTTAGTAATGATTCCAAAGCTAAATGTTACGAAAATTTCATTCAGTCATATAAGTTATGTATTGATCCTATTCGCCCCGAGAATTGGGGCGATTCGGATATTTCTGTCTTTCAAGTTTTTAGTTAATATTTTGGAGGATTAATGAAAAATTAAGGTTTTAAAATGTTTATTGCGTAGCTAGATTGTTACTGATTACTATTTTGTCAATAAAAGTTTCATATATTATACTGTAGTGTGATTTTTTTGAACTCAAAAAAAAATTGATCCGATTCGCCTCGGTCTACCCTATTATAGTTTTATCATTCAAATGAAAACTAACTAAAAAAATGGACTGTTTTGAACAAAAAATACATTTTATAATGGAAGGGAGGATAGATTTAATAAAACACTGACTTTACACTCTATTTACCTTTATTAATAAGTAATTTATCTATTTACCTACCTTTTATTAATAATAATATTCGCATTGATGACGTGAAGCTTGATTGGCAGAGAGATGTTAAACCGATTGTTTTCATAAAGCACACAAATCGATAAATTGCTTTTACAAATAGTATAGGCGCTACGTACACACATCAAAAAAAGTTTTCAATCAGTTTGAAATAACAATATTTTGTCATAGATGAAAACGATGACTTCGTTTATACAAAGAAACAAAGAAATATTGTGTTTTTTATTCCAAATTAAGTAAGTATTTTTAAAAAGGTTAAGTATCGTCCATAGAGAGATTTTAAAATATAGATATTTAGGAATCAAAAAATATTTTAACTTTTAAAAGTGATTGCAAACTTTTTATGATGTGTAGGTACCTAGATAATGCAGATAAGTAGGCAATCATCAGTATTGCATCCTTGAAATGAAATGAAATGAAATACTTTATTTGTATAAGTACAGGTATAAAAGTTATCCAGTTTAGTAGTTCCACTGCACTCAACTATGAAGTTGTCCAAATATTTCATTTTAAAATAGAGAGTTTAGCTAATAAAATGAAGATAATAATTATTTACGTTGCATTGAATAAATTATTAATATTCTTTAATTTAAATTCCAACAGATATCAATAGGTAGGTATAACTATATCGATACAACGCACATCACTACTGGATATCGAGTGGTGTGGCGACGACACCTCGCCCGCGGGCCGCTTCGTCCTCTACAATTACCCGCGAAAATATACTCTATTTATCTCTAGCATAGAAACGATGTTCCTAACACTAATAGGAACACAATGGTATGGTAGATGCTTTGCTGGGTGAATGGAGTAAAAATGGTCTTGATAGAAAACTTTTTCAAAATATTACCAACTTTTTTATTCTGTCAAGACCATTTTTAACCGACTTCAAAAAAGGACGAGGCTCTCAATTCATTTGAATCTTTTTTTTGTGCTTTTTTATGTATGTTCACCGATTAGGTACTCAAAGACGCCGACCGATTTAAAAAATTGTTTTTGTTTGAAAGGGATTTCCAATTGGTGCCACAAAAAAATTGATGAGGATCTGTCGAGGATCTTTGGAGTTATGAACAGAAATGCACCGAGTGTGCAGAAAATTGCTCAGGGGCTCGATTCCGGTACCGAACTTTTTATCAACCTCAACCAAAACCTCAACTAAAGCGACTGTTTCCATGACTACTAATAACAAACGACTCAGTTGTGGTGAGGTTTTGAACTTTGGCAGTACAAATTTTTGAAAAGCTATTCTACTATTTCACCAAATGGCTGACATTTAAGAGTTCGAACCAAAACCAAAGCGGTTGTCATTTAATAGAATACAGGCCCAGCTTATTAAGAAGTCGGTATAAAAAAAAACTTTAGTCACTTTTCAAGGCAGTATTGGTCAATCCCGATTGTCAACGACTCATTCAAGTTTGTAAAAGAAAAAGGCCTTTATTTAAGGCTATATTGGTCAGTCGTACAATGACCCTCTGTCACACAACGCGACATTTGTCGGCTGCGTCGCGCGATAACGCACTAACTGCGGCTTAGTCCGACTCCACTCGACATGGCTTCGATACCAATGGGAACTGGGAATAAAGTTCACCGAAATGCCGGTTTTCTTTAGGCTTTAAAATAGAGTAGAGTAGCGAAAGAGTAGAAGTAGGTAGACAGTAGAAAGCGATGGCTCGGCCATTTACCTACTGCGAATGGGTGAAGATCGCAGCGTTAAGAGGGCATACCTGGGACGACCGAACGGCCGTCGACCGATTGGTCGTCCCAAGTATCGCTGGAGCGACAGAATAGAAGCTGACCTAGATAAATAAATAAATAACGCTGGACATTTCACACAGCAACATCTAGCCCCAAGGTAAGCAGAGCTTGTGCTAAGAAAACTACTGGACTGATAATACTTTTTTAAACACAAGTACATACTAAACAATGAAATGCACGCGACAATGTTTTGATTCACAATCTTCAAGAATCATGAAAAATAAATGACGATGTTTTTCACGTCAGTAACTCCAATGTGTTATTAAAATGCTAATCTATTTAACCTGTGTGGTATTTCTATAGTAGAGTGCCACCATTAATCAGTAGTGGTGTCAGTGGGCCGGCGGACAGGCCCTCGACTCGAGCGCCCTCTGTCGCATGCACTGATGTATGACGCAAGCACTTCGGATGACAAATGTTCTATTCAGATCCCAATCATTTGCATTTGAAAGTTTGTGGTATGGTCATCCTCGACTTTGTCGGGTTAATTAGTTCCTTCCATTTGCAATAACGTTAACTTTAGTAGGTAAGTATTTCTAATGTGTTTTTTTTATCGCAAAAATTTAAAAAAAAACAAAATAAGTAGCTTTTATTTTATTTGATTCAGTTACAAAAATCCAACCTAACAAACTTTCACTATAGGCCGTTGGTAGATGATTTATTTAGTGTCAGGAGGCAATCTTTGCGTACACTTAACGGGACGCTGTAGTGCCTGGGACGTTGTTTGAAATGGAGTAGCTAGGCACCTAAACCATCCTCTCAGCTTATCCGGCCATATCCACAGTAAAAGCATGATCGATACGTGTTAGGCTGACTAAGCCGCGGGTTTCCTCACGATGTTTTCCTTCACCGTTTAGAGCTAGTGCACAAATAAATTTTTCGAAATAAAAAATCCATTGATGCACGTCCAGGATTCGAACCCAAGATACCACAAAAAAACTTATATTTATTAAAATACAGTACGGTTCAGTAGAGTAGCGATTATTTTCGTAATTTTTCAACTCCTCCAGTCAGCACCATGCACTACCGAATGAAACGTCAGCCACACGCCGCGCCCGCGGCGTAGGGCCGGCAGCTGTCGATACCAAATATATCGACTATCCGTTACGGGCAGTTCCTATTTTATAATTTTTTTTTTTATCGATGCTTTAATCGTTAAATGAGCTTATCAAGATTTTCAACCAGACGAGTACATCCGTGGCCGAGTTGGTAAAGGCACTCCGGCTTAAGGAGGACTGCTTGTATCAGACATTATTTTAACACACGGGAATTACTCACGTGAAAATATCGTCGATTTAGATACCGAAAATGTTGATTCATCCGGAGAATCTTTATCTGGGTAAAAAAGGAGTTGCGGCAAGGTTACACTGTGTGAGACGCGACTGCGAGGAGTAATCTTGCTTTGCGTTGATTAAGATATCGACAATATTTCGATTCATCGGCCTGCAAAATCAAAGCTAGATTGTTTTGATTTGATTCTACTCCTGTTCTTTCGCGACCTCACGAAAAAAAGTAAAGTCTAGAAACACGCAATTTATCGATACATCAGTCTCTCCCGTGTCCCATCACTATCAGTTGTCGTAAGCACGCCACGATAAAAGCGCGGAATCTTTACAGAGTTGATCTTGAACCCTCGGGCTGAGTTTACGGAAAAGCCTGGGGCCCTAGCCATATTACACGATCTATCGTCGCTGTAGAACGATCAATCGTCGCTGTAGAATAGAACACTTCAAAATGTATAGGAATTGACGTTTTGACCACGTGACTCATCTACTTGAAACGTCAAATCCTATACATTTTGAAGTGTTTCTATTCTACAGCGACGATAGATAGGCTAGGG
Source organism: Camptogramma bilineatum (assembly GCA_958496255.1). NCBI lineage: Eukaryota > Metazoa > Arthropoda > Insecta > Lepidoptera > Geometridae > Camptogramma > Camptogramma bilineatum. Next base: position 787,734 of record OY292474.1, read on the forward strand.
GGGCTGTTTCGTAGCGCCGTAGCAAAGGCTCTACGATATTTTGTAGCAGTTCTACGAGCGTAGCTGTATATCTACGAGCGTAGCAATGACTACATATTAGTTTAAAATTTTAACTCATTTTTTGTAATCTAACATCGCTAGTGCGGTGCTTACCCGTGGTCCACCTATTTTTTCCACCTTACGTACCACTTGCGTCATGGACACTGAACACGTTAAAGCACTCCGGCTTTAGTAGAATCAGTTTGATCAATGCGAGTTTGAATATCGTCGGGAAAGGAAAATTAAAAAAAAAATGATAAGAATTTTTATTTCGTAATGTAGGTTCAACTTGTGGTACAAAAGTAGGCTAATGCTAGTTCAATAATACAAAGCAGCACAAATCACGGGTGACGCAATAATGACGGCTTGTCAATACTTTATGCGACAGTTTTCTGACAGGGTGATGTTTTCTAACACCAACAGAGATTTTGCTCAACACTGGGATCCTAACCTCGCTTAAATCCTCCCCTACTGACGTTTAGTGTTTTATATTTTAAAATTCTTAAAAAAAAAAAATTCGATCAACATTTTTGATTCCATTTCAGTTTACAGTGTTTTTTACCTCTTTGAGTATTTAAATAAATAAATACCGGGTTCGAACCCACGACCTTCGGATTGAAAGTCGAGCACTAACCCACTGGGCCATCATTGCTCATCCCATCCAATGCCAATCTGTATAAAAAAGCAAAATACGTTTTTTGGTGAGAGACCATTGAGGCGCTATTGCGACAGTACAACAGTCTCTTTCTTTGTTTTGAACTGTTGATGTTCCTTCAAATAAACCAGACATTCACAGATTATGTTAGCGTGATAAAAACTCACCGTGTATCAAGAAGCACCCTGTGCACAGATAACAGTCGGGCGCAGCGGGCCCTCCCCGTGCAAACAACATGAATAAACGCCGTGGGAGCGCGCCGCCTGCACAGATTATACTACAGACGATACACTCACGCAGAGACATCGAGTCGCGACCAGTTTTTTTTTAATAAATTAATTTTAGTAATTTTTTAGGACATACCTCTTACCCTTAGATATCTTCAAATGATCATAAAATGCCTAAAAGGATCTGAAAGAATGTCCACCGCGCCACAGTCATGATCATATTTCATTTCATTTTTTTTTTAATTCTTTGTCGAAAAAATCCTACTTATTGATACTTTTTGGAGTGATTTAGATGTTTGACATAAAAAGTATTCGGTACCGACTTTGGTTATGAAAACCGAGAGTATCGGTGTCAGTCAAACATGGAAGCATTTCTTTAAATAGTAGCTCATTTTGTTACCTTAGATTGGGTAACTTTAATAGTGTCTTGATTTATAGGAAAGGTTAAAGCATTACAATGTATAAAATGAGTCGATCAACTTTTTCTTGTACCAAACGTTCAAAAAGCAAAAATAATAAAATTTCAAGTATTTAATGATTTTTTATCGAAAAATAAACAGAAATATATTCAATTTTTGATGATAAGATAGGGCGCGAAGTAAACCTTAGATAAATATCAATTTCACATAGAAATCAAAGTTGGGTCACGAAATATGTCCATTGGGTAACCAGTTTGAAAAAAACAATTTTCTCTTGTATAAATAGATTTTTGTAAGAAATTTCGCACCTAAAGTATAAATAATACTCTAAAACTACTACTACAGAAAAAAACATGTAAAAAAGCTAGTACATTTTTTAGAAACTATTAATTTACTGTCTCTTGGGTAACCAATGATAAAAACAAATGACTTTTTATTTAGTTACCTGTGGTTCTGCTGTTAAACTGAAATGGTTTTACTTAGCTTTTAAATGTCTCAAGTCTAAGTAACTGCTGCTTAAGAAAATAATTCGATAACTTTTTAAACAAAGAAATATTTTAAAAAGTCTTGTCTGAAAATGAGGGACACTTTTTTTTTTTTTTTTTTAAACGAACATAGGTTCGCGTTTGACCACACTCTGCCTAGTTTTGTTTTGTTTGGTCACACTTAGTGACCCAAGGAACTTAGTGACCAATGAAGGCTTGCCTTTTGCTTAATAAACGACCTAATCCACATGAAAACAAAGGTTTGGACAAAATTTAATAGTAATAAATTATTAGGAATCGATGTTTTGTCTGTTAACACAATAAACATAAGTTATCAAGTCTCTTGGGTAACCGAAAAGTCTCTTGGGTCACCGCTATAGTGACTCAAGGGACAGGTTATCCAAGAGACATTTGGCGATGAAATAACCAGAAAAGGAAGAAATTGAGGAAATTTGCATAAAAATACATTTAGATGTAATTTTAGAACTATTGACCTTGTACTAAGGTAGAAATTACCATATTATGTAAAATATTGACGACTACATACGACTTTTTGGTAGGTCTCCCAGGAGACACACAATAAAAACACGTTGCCTCCGATGCAGCTGTGGGCGAAATGGCCGAGCAAAATCAAGGGAACAGCAATCTTGGCCGCGATCGTATGAAACCTAGACACTTTCCTGATTGATCAAGCCTACTAATATAGCCACCTTGTTAAAATTTCCTTAAACTTATGGTAGTTTGACAGGGGACCCCTAATAATGGAAACCACTAGGGACACATTTCGGCGTAAAGATATTTTAAAATTTTGTAAATTCTGAAAACAATTTTCAATGGAATAATAATGCAATAGTTATTCAGTAAGTTTGTTATTCTTTACCTATTATTAATTTAGAGATTTTCATTGAAAAATTTTATAGCGTAGTGGCGCAAACATTTTAACTTTGTGAAAGGGACATCTCCGATTTGTGAAAGGATCTTCTTGATTCTATACTCGCATACTCATGGGGACAACCTCGGAACAAGAAAAAGTTGATCGACCCAAATACATTATATTACAATGTATAAAACATTTGTATCATGTAACCGTTACATAAGGTTGTACCTATGTGATTATAAAATTAAACAGTATGGCATGTATCATTTTGTTTGCAACGACTAAAAGTCGCGTCGTGATGTTTGCGCGGCCTTGCGTCTCTAACACAAACGATAATAGGAATTATCGTGAAACGGGTAAAATTAATCAGACAAAGGCAAGGAAATTATTGTTTATGGAAATGCTATACACAGCATAAATACCTTTATTGAAGGTTTACTGGGCAATATTGGTATTAGAAATAGTTTTGCCGTGTATACTGTTTATGTTCTCACATAAATATTTGGGGACTGGAAACATTAAACTTATTATAATGTCGAAAGATACGATTACTTAGTGAAATTTTGATCCGATTTTTAACCGTCTTCAAAAGAAGAAGGTTCTCAATTTGTCGGAAACTTTTTTTTGCTCTTTTTTTATGCAAGTTCACCGATTACTCGAAGACGCCTGGACCGATTTGGATTTTTTTTTTTGAAAGGCTATAAGTACTTTCCGATTGGTGCCACAAAAATTTGGTGAGGATCTGTCGAGGATCTTCAGAGTTATGAACAGAAATGCACCTCGAGAGTGCAGGAAAATTGCTCAGCCTAAACATTAAAGTCGGTTTTTTTAATTTTAAAAGCCACTTTTTGAGAATTTTTTTGTCAGGAAACATAAAATTTTTATATGCGCATCCACGCGAGCTCTAAACGGTGAAGGAAAACATCGTGTTGTATTTAAGTTATGTAATACTGATGTAGTTAGAAGGCCACAATAGGCGTGGTGGGAACAGAAGCAACTGCCGATCATAATCTAGGTGCGGCGGCGAGAGGCACGGACCGAGCGCGGGACACAGAACTAACGAATCTGGATGAACTGTAGCAATGACAAGAATAATAAAAAATTACAAAAAAAAACCGACTTCAAAAGGTAAGCGTCCACATGTCGGTATCGTACGCTTCGGACGCATCGCACGCAACGGATCGTAGTATTATTTGTATAGAAACTCATATAAGTGCGTCCACCTGTCCGCATCGTACGCATCGCATTACACAGATAATACGCTTGATGCGATCCGTCCGCTGCATGCGATGCGGGCCTGTGGACGCTTACCACAAAGTTCAAGATTCAAGATTCAAATATCATTTATTCAGTAGGACCGTTATGACCACTTTGAAACATCTTAAGAGCTAGGTGATTCTAGGTACTCCTGTTCTTTCGCGACCAACACCGTGAAGAATCAGGGCAACAAACACGGTATGGGGCCTAGCTTTCTTTTTGGTGTTTCGCTTTTTGTTTGTCTTTTTGGTGTTCAATGTTGCACCCTCGAGTTGCATAGAATCTGCATTCAAATGTTTGTGGGTTTCAGCTTCCGTTTCAGTCCTGCTACCTGCAGTCTGCTACCTTAGTAGTACTAATAAAACTTCCGTTCTCATTTCCGCATTCACCAGCTTACTCCCCAAGTCAAGCGTGCGTAAAGAAGTTTTAGGTACTTCAAAACTAAAAAAATCTTACAATCCATCCATTCATCATTCACATTCATTGTCTTCATGCTTCGTAATAGACTTTGATTCCTCTATTGCCATTAGGTACCTTACTTTGTTTTGTGTCTTTCGCCAATCAATATCCTAGTTTCTCCAAACTGAGGATCGTGTAGCCACTTCCATTGATATACCAGCGTCGTGGAAACAGTTTCTATAAGCCCCTGTTTGGACGGAGCCTAGCTCGCAAGCCCCGATAGGTTTTACTGAACGCTTTCAACACGATCGGCTGTTTCATTCGTTCACAATACAAAAAAAAAAAAAAAAAAAATACAAAAACATTTATTTTGTTTCAAAAGGTACAGTGTTTCCGTAACATAAATTTAACATAGTTTACACAAAGTAGGTAGGTAGTTATAGGCTAAGGTTGACAGTAGGTATTCAGTTAAATCATGTAGGTATGTTCACTAGCCCCCACACTAGGATACCCTGTGTTGTGGGTGGCTAGGTACTTCCGAGGGTATCAGATAGGTAGTTACTTAAAGGTTTATAAGCTAGGCGTTAGGTAGGTACATTTTTCAATTTAATATTAAGCGGATTTCAACTTTAACTTCATAAGTAGGTATCTAATAGGAATTTAAAACTTATTGGAATTATAAATTATAACTATTTTTACTGTTAGAGGGTAGGTCAGGTTCACAGAAAGGAATGTGAATTGTAGCCGTTGATGTGTGCGAAAGTGGTTCTATGATTATCTTGTGTGTATTGTATAGCACTTCGTGTACACTGTAGTTTCTATGCATTGTTGCGTTGTGTGCGTATTATGATGTTAGGTTGGGGATACAATGAGTTGAGCTTTAAAGGGTTATTTAAATGTGTTTATTTTTATCCAAATAGTTTATATTTAGGGTGGTAGGCTATTTAAATGAGGTTATTTAAGTAAGTATCCTATTTAGTACCTATATATCATGCATTATTTATTTAAAAATAGGCATGCAAATTAATTGCATGAACTAAGCCAGTCACATTCAAACATTCTAAGTTAAAAAATGGTTGTCTGTAAAGTCGGTTTACGGACAATAATTTTACGTGATAAAAATAAACTTAGGCCTTTACATCTTTACTAGATGATTTATACAGTGTCAGGAGGCAATCTTTTCCTACACTACGGGACACTGTTGTACCTGGGACAATGTTGAGATGGAGTAGGCTTGCTCAGCACCTACACCATCCGCTCAGCTTAACCGGCCATATCCACAGGAAAGACATGGTCAATACGTGTGGGGCTGACTAAGCCGCGGGTTTCCTCACGATGTTTTCCTTCACCGTTTAGAGCTCGTGTTAATGCGCATATAAATTTTTCGAAAGGAAAAATCCATTAATGCACGGCCAGGATTCGAACCCACGGCCTTCGGATCGAAAGTTGAGGTACCTACTATACCTCTCGGCCAACACGGCTCTAATGAAAGAAAGGACTTACATTTTCTTCTCTCCGTGGTCGTTGGCTGATAATCCTTATCGGGGACCTCTTCCTTCACTTTGGCCTCCATCTGAGAACAAAACAAAACAAATTGATCAATCTTCCATTATTTAAGACTAGCGGACGCCCGCGGCTTCGCCCGCGTGTACTTCTATTTTTTTTTATCCCACGGGAACCGTGCAATTTTTCGGGATTAAAAGTAGCCTATGTCCTATTCCCGGTTATTATCTATCTACATTCCAAATTTCATCAAAATCGGTTTTGTAGTTATGGAGATACGTGGCAACAAACATTCACACACACACACACACACACACGGACTTTCGCCTTTATAATATTAGTAGGATTCCAAAGGTTGCCTGGTAGAGATCGCTTCCTAGCGATAAGGCCGGTCATTGTATATTGTTACTTTATTTTGTCATTATTGTATTTTGCCAAAGAAATATTATTTTGCTTATTCTAAGGTGTGCAATAAAGAATTTTCATTCATTCATTCATTCATCTCTCAAAATATTTTCACTCGTAGCTTATTTTCAATTGAAGGAAAACATCGTGAGGGAACCATGTAGTGTATTATGAGGACAAAAAACATTTTAGAAATATTTTTTCAAATCCGACTGGTAGGTAGTTCCTGTGATTAGCGCGTTCAAACAAACAAACTCTTCCGCTTTATTATATTAGTATAGACAAGTTTAAGTATGTAAAGATTAGTATAGAAGTGAAAACCCTTTAGTATCAACTAGTTTAAAGGCATGCGGATTTCCTCCAAGTATTTTAAACAGCTACACATTTATTTCGGAAACTTATTTTCGCCTAGCTCACCACTCGCCGTTCGAACGATTGTAAACTTTATGGTGATGCTATAAAGTGTTATTTCGCTTGCAGCTGGTTCTACCAGATGTTGGCTGGGAAAATGAACAGACCACCAGATGACCAGACGCGCTTATTCTACAGGATGTTTCGAAAAAGACACACAAAAGATAAAAATTCGAAATTGCGAAATGTTAGCTAGCCTTGGCCCCAAGATGTAGTGACATGCAACTTGGGCGTAACTATATAGCTTTGTTATGGGGGGGGGAGGTCCAAGGGATCAAAAATAAATAAAAACCGGTCAAGTGCGAGTAGAACTCGTACGCCGAGGGTTCCGTACCTACCCATTATACCTACCCATTATGTTATTGTAGCCCGCTTATTTGTATGAGCGCCCATACAACTCGGAGGACAATCTTAATTGGCGTCAACTATGTATGTATGGGAACACCCTTTAATTTTCAACTTTTTTAACTTTTTGGAATTTTTCCTTTATTTGTGTTATAAGACCTTGCTTTTTGCCAAATTTCGTGATTCTAGGTCAACGGGAACTACCATTTAGGTTTTCAACCCAAAACCTCTAGGGTACTTCCGGTTGACCTAGAATTGTCAAATTTGGTTACAAGCAAGGTCTTATAGCACAAGTAAAGGAAAAATTCCGAAAAATAAAAAAAGTTGATAATTAAGGTAAGTTTTGGTACTTACAAGTTTTCACGAAAACCTAAATTTGCCTATATCTTTTTATAGTGTTGACTCAGGACCTTGATTTTTATAGTCACAATAGGGACTATAGACCTCAGTATATGGTATAAATTTCAACTTGCTAGCTCCACCCGTTCCTGAGATAATCGATGGTGACACACGGACAGACGGACAGACGGACAGACGGACAAGAAAGTGATATTATAAGGGTTCCTTTTTTTACCTTTTAAGGTACGGAACCCTAAAAAACATTAAAAATCAATACAAAAAATCGGGGTATTTTCAGATAAGTAGATGAGTTATTTTCAGACCCCTGGGTGTGAGTAGTTTAGTTGGCCCGGACCCCTTAACTCCCCCCTCCCCCTTGACCCATTTACCTACGTTTTGTAGTAAAACATGAGTGATCCCATGTACAATTAATTCTAATTGTTTTTTAGGGTTCCGTACCTTAAAAGGTAAAAAAAGGAACCCTTATAAGATCACTTTCTTGTCCGTCTGTCTGTCTGTCTGTCTGTCTGTCTGTCTGTCTGTATGTCTGTCCGTCTGTCCGTGTGTCACCATCGATTATCTCAGGAACGGGTAGAGCTAGCAAGTTGAAATTTATACCATATACTAAAGTCTATAGTCCCTATTGTGACTATAAAAATCAAGGTCCTGAGTCAACACCATAAAAAGATACAGGCAAATTTAGGTTTTCGTGAAAACTTGTGAGTACCAAAACTTACCTTAATCGATCGAGCGAGCGAAGCGAGCGAAGATCTTAGTGGTAAGTTGGGCGATTTTGCTTTGTATGTTTGTATGTTTGTATGTTTGTATGTTTGTATGTTTGTATGTTTCACGAATTGTTGTTCGAGCATAACTGTCGAACCGTTCATCCAATCTGCATGAAACTTGGTAGGTCAATAGGTTGTGGTAAGGAAATTTACGGGGGAGCATATGAGCTTAATCGATGAAGGGGTTGTGAAGATATTGGGTTCCCAAGGGGGTAAAAAATTATGAAAGTTACACAAATAAATTGAGTGGGGTGTCATACAAAAGGGCTTATTTTGTACATTCCAAAATGGTTTTTATTTTTAATCTAGGATGTATAGTTTTTGAAATACGACCAAAGACCAAAAACTACGAAACCAGAGCTGCAAGAGCTCCCGTTGCATAGAGTTTCGATGACTTCGTAGCTCATTGACTGGTCGGTCTTAAAAAGAGAGTGGCATCGTTGCGGTTTGGTTTGCAATGATTTTAGATGCTACTTGATTTATTTTCATGATAAAAAAATTTTTGATAAAGAATGAAAATAATTGGGGTAAAAAAAGTTAAGTAAACAAATATATTGAGTGGGCTGTCAAATGAAAGGTCTTTATTTGTACATTCCAAAATAGTTATTATTTTTATTCTAGGACGTATACTTTTAGAAATACGACGAGAATTCATAAATATGAAATACCTAAATGAAAAATTAGACGCGACATTATGTATTGCATGCATGCCAGTATTTTTTACCATGAAGAGCTAGCGCAATAGGCATACTCGGCAGTATCAGTAGTAGCACTTGAAATTATAGGGGTAGTCAGAAGAAAGTCCAAATGTAAGCCATCTACGGTGCGCGAGATCTCAGTTCGGGGCGAACTACTAGTTATCAACTTTTTTTATTTTTCGGAATTTTCCCTTTATTTGTGCTGTAAGACCTTGCTAGTAACCAAAATTGACAATTCTAGGTCAACCGGAAGTACCCTAGAGGTTTTGGGTCGAAAACCTAAATGGTAGTTCCCGTTGACCTAGAATAACGAAAGGACATGGCCGATTCCTAGAACAATTTTGCCCCACAGATGCCCACAGGAAAGAATGCTTGCGTCATGATCAAATTGGGATTTTTGGGTTTGTTTTTTTATTTTATAGTGAGACTCCATTCATCTTCTTCCTTTTTAAAGTGGGATTTAAAAGATAATCTAATTTAAAGCAGCAGGCTGTGACGCCCAGCATGAACGGATGAACCTAGGAAACTATATTTTTTAGGTTCGTATAGTAAAAGCTTTGCTTACTTTGGGGATAGATGGCGCTGTGTGTAATGTCCAACAATAATTATTTAGTAAGTATTATTATGGACTGGCAGAATTTTAAGTGAACTAGGGTATGGAAAATAAATAAAATAATAAATTAAAATAAAAATTCTTTATTTCAGACTTTCATCCATATATTATTTAACACACGGGAATTTTCACGTGAAAATATTATCATTCATTTAATATTATGTTAGTATTAGTAGGTAGGCAAAAATCGGTGGCACATTTGAGTGGTAAGTAGGTACAACCGGACAGTCAATGGCAAGTATAGGTTGCCAAGATGGCATGCCTTGACTCCCAAGACTGAATAAGATGAAAGTCAGGCCTGTCGGCTATCTCCTGAAGGAGGCTGTTGCAGCTTGACGCACACAGCTGCTCCCAGTACCTACAATTTAAAGTAAAAAAGAAAAGTACTTAGGAAAAATTGGGAATTTCATCAATAAAATTATCTACACTCATGTGCAGTGATTCTGTACTTACCTCCTAAAATAAAATATGATATAAATAAATAAAATAAAAAGCCTTTTATTTCTCTATAATTAACATTTTTTTCTTATCACTAATGCTTATAATCTAAGTAGGTACTAGAGAACCCCTAAGGTGAAGGCCTCCTCCAAAGCCAGCCATCTGTCCCTGTCTTGTGCTACTCGGAGCCAGTTTGGTCCAGCAGTTTTCTTGATGTCGTCGTCCCAGCGAGCGTATGGTCTTCCTATGCAGCGTCGACCTCTTGGACCCTCCCAATTTGTCACTCTCCTAGTCCATCTTCCATCTTGTAGACGGGCTACATGTCCAGCCCACTTCCATTTTAGTCAGTATGTATATCCCAAGGCGTCAGTACTTTTTGTAATTTTAAATAATAAATGCAAAGACTTGAAGTCTTTGAATATATGATAAATCCTCATAAATCACATCACAACACAATCACACAACTGAAACTCAACGAAATTCCTTTTACATCTGTCAAATTCTTGTCCGTCTGTTTTGTTTACTATTTGAGTGTCATGTCAACCGCGAAAAAGAAGGTAGGTCTATCTGATAAAAATATTCTCTGTGATACCTAATAGCCCCTCCAGACTCTCGGCAAGAAACCCCGACAACACCCGAGAAGCGTGAATGTGAGGAGTTTCTCGCCTTCTCGTTCTCGCGCTTCGGTGTCGGTACCTATTTTTGGCCGAGACACAGGATTTCAAACAGATCACGAGTGAGAAAATTGAGAGTGTGGATAATTTGTTTGTTCTTCGAGAAATCTCGGTGAAACTTCTCGCCGTGAGTCTGGAGAGGCATTACGGACTGTAGTACCGGAAGTGACTAAAGTTACTAATAAAATAACATAATTATATTCCCACATGGCACGAGATATCTAAGTATTCTGTATGTACCAGTTAATTTTGTGATATTTTATTTAAATAATATTGTTCAGACGCATAGTCTAATTCGATATTCGGCTCTCTGGGGCAGTATCCGGCCAAATCCTTTGGCAAAAAGCAAGGTCTTATAGCACAAATAAAGGAAAAATTGCAAAAAGTTAAATAAGTTGAAAATTAAAGGGTGTTCCCATACATACATAGTTGACGCCAATTAAAATTGTCCTCCGAGTTGTATGGGCGCTCATACAATTAAGCGGACTAGCTTAATTGGCACCATGGCTAGGTACGGAACCCTCGGCGTACGAGTTCGACTCGCACTTGACCGGTTTTTTTATACTTACATTATCTTGTTTTTCAATAATTACAAGGCTGGAAAATTGTATAAATAGTTATAAATAAATAAATAAATAAAAATAAAATTATTTTATTTCAAACCACTAAACTTAATTAACAGATCCATATTAATGTTAGTAAATTACTTATTCTATGTTAGTAGGCAGATTAAAATAGAACTATTGTCACTATTTAGAATGATAGACACTGTATAGTTATACTCAGGTAAAAAGTTTTTCAACCATTTTCAGACAGAAACTAATTATTCTTTATAAGGACCTTTAATTTATATACTTAGTTAAAGTTAAAGGTTTGAATTTCATTGAAAATATTGCAATCGGTGCTATTTAAGCGACAATATGAGCTTATCAAGATTTTTCGACCTGACGAAAAACGATTCCGTGGCCGAGTTGGCACTCCGGCTTGGAAGATCGCTTGTACAAATGTAGATTCGAGTCCCGTCGAAATCGAAAATTTTGAAAACTTTTCATTTTCATTGAAATATCTAAGGATCGTTACAGACTGAACAAGGTCGCCGTCAGCAAGCCTTTTTCAACCCACTATCCTTGTATAAATCATTATTTCATGGGTTAATTTCTACCTGAAAATTAAAGAAAAAACAGACATGTTGGTATCCTCCTGTATTTCAGCTCGCAGGTGGCCGGGTGGCTTGCGTCACACTGACCATAACCAGCGCAACCGACAGACATGGAGCACGCATTTCTGGACGAGCTACACAAACACAGCGTTGTCTCTACCATCTTATAACTAAGCCATGATGATCTCGCTATTAAGACGGTTCAAAGTAAAATCTCAACCAATGGACAGCACCACTCTTTTCTGTAAGTACCCTTTTCTTCTGGAAGCTTTTCTGGACACAAACATCAGGGCTGTCTCTACATACCCTGGGCCTTACTTATGAAAGATGTTTAAAGTTAAACACTGGGTAGACAACGTCCTGTCTTTATTTGTGAATAGTGACAAACGTTGAGTAGTGACAGGACGTTGCATAACCAGTATTCAACTACAAACAGAGACAGGACGTTGATTAACCAGTATTCAACTTTAAACATCTTTCATAAGTAAGGGGGTCTATATCTAAGCCATGATGATCTCGCTCTTAAGACGATTCAAAGTTAAATCTCAACCGATGGACAGCACCACGCTTTTCTGGTCCAGCTACACAAACCTCAGCGATGTTTCTACCAATCTTATAATAGTGGCTCTGTGAGCTGTAGACCTTACGAGTCTATCTTTGCATAGCTTAAAACAGAATAAATATTCACAATTTTTGTGATAAGAAGGTGGTCCCAGGTGTCATTAATCCCTACCTAGTAGTTAAAGGGCCGATACCACTGGTAGAAATCTAAAAGTGAGCAATTTAGTACAATTTTAGGAGTTATTCTGCTCATCACGCAGAAGATCCTCATCAGATCTTCACCAAAGTTTTATGAGACCAACTCTACCTGTCGTTAGATGTACTACATAGACATTTATACATGCTACGAACAACGAGCTTCAGCAAAGATGGCGACACAACATCATAGGTCTAGATCGCGCAAGCAACAAATTCGCGAGCGATCGACCTATATAGGACCAGCCAACAACAACGGTTGGTCGAAAGACCACGGGCAAGTGGGCCGGATGAGCCGGCCCGTTGCAAAGGAACTACTCTGCCTTTGGGGAACAATTCCACCATATTCCCCAAAGTCTAAAATAACGTCGTGAGCCTGATAAACCAACTGAAATGTAAACCGAACTAATTACGTCAAGTTTCATTTCTCCAATTATGTGTGAAAGTAAAAATTGCGCCACCTGCGGCCCACACCTGCGCTAACGAGCCGTCTCCCGCCCCGCGCCCCTCCCCGCCACCCCCCAACCCTGAGGCCGTTGTCGGAAAACTGTCACCGCTTGACAAGATTACGACTATTATACCCAAGGGTGATATTAGGTATTTGAGATCTTTTGAATATGTCTAAAGAAGACAGGAGACCACGAGACCAGCAGGCTGATTTTCTTACTGGTGTCAAATTGGTCTCAAACTGTCAAACCGATCGCACTTTTGTCGCGTTCGGTCTCGTTGAGATGAGAGTGACAGAGCTACTTGCACTGAACAGTCACATTTGAGTGTTTGAGACCGATTTTGGTCGCTATCAAAGATAGACAATCGGAGGGCAGTTAACGAGACATGAGACCGTCGTGTGATGAGCAGAATAGATCCTCAAAATGCAGTTTGCTCACTTTTAGATTTCTATCAGTGGAATCGGCCCTTTAACTACTAGATAGGGATTGATGAAGCACCTGGGACCACCTTCTCATCATAAAACTAGAGAATTGTGAACATTTCTTCTGAAGCTATGCAAAGATAGACTCGCCAGGTCTACAGCTCACAAAGCCACTATCATGCCGTCTTTTTTCATACACGTGAGAGTGACAAGAAAAAAACATTTTAGCCTTCCAGTATTGCATTACCTACCACGTTCAGTGCCAGTGACGCACGTGCTTGTTGCTTACGTGGCCACGTGGCTAGGCATTGAATGGGTAAAAAAACTAACTGGTTTCATCCAAATTGTGACTTCAACTATCTATTATGAACATCTCTACGCCGCCGAGCGCTTCAAATGATAGATAACGACCGTCAAATGACGGCGACAGTTATTCCGGAAGCAGCTGTAAGGTTGGGGGGTGAACGGTTTAGAACTTCTGTGATTGAGTTTTGTTCTCGGTACCGCTCTGTAAAATGTTATGGACGTTTCAGTATTTTATTTAATAAAGTTTCGCTAGCGCTTTTCTAGGGATTCCGGTTTTCTGGTTTCTGAAAAAGGTAATCTGAAGCGGTCGTGGCGTAGCTTGGTTAGAAGTTCCAGATTGTTGAATTGAAGCTAAGCGGTGTTCTAAGCGGTGCTTCGTTAAATTGTAGGCTTTAATTCGTTAAGCCATGACAGAGGCCTTGAGGCTGCCTAAAAACTCCGTCACCAGAGTTGGCCACCAGATATTAAGATGGTTTCAGGGGAAAACGACATACATACATAATACCTTTGCACGACGCAGTCCAAAATACAAAATGACATATTCCCAAGGTGACAGGTTGCAAGCCCATCGACGCTATTAGAAAGCTAATTAGAAAGCTAATTTCATCACGATGTTTCCTTCACTCAGAACTTTTTACAGAAAAGTTTTTTTTTAAACTCAGTAGGACCGCTAGGATCACTGAATCGTCTTCTTCTTCCGTTCTTGAATCGTCTCATTGAAGCACGGCCAGGTTCGAACCCTCGACCTTCGGAGTACCAACCCACTAGGCCAACAAAGCTCATTTCAAAATAGATGTAAAAGAACACATCGTTTCAAATGTCGCTCGTAACCGCACAGCTGTGCAACCTGTGACGTCGGCACGTGCCGGCCATGTGGCGCCGAGCGGGACTGGCACTTGGGTATTATGATGTTTGCCTGTAAGGGCTGAATTACATCGGGGCAACACTGTGCGGCATTGCGGCATGCCACAAGGCCGCATGCTACAGAATAAAAAATGTCGCACATTGTGCGACAAGGCAACACCTTGCGTCATGTGGCAGACTGACCTAAGCACGATGTTGCCTCGGCGTAAAATAGGCTGCCGCATGCCACTAATGCCGCAAATGCTTTCTATTTGTAGCATGCCACAAGATGCCACATGCCACAATATGTAGCATGCGGCACTGTCGCACGTTGTTGCCCCGGTGTAATTTAGCCTTTAGTGCTTTAATTGTCTTTTTAACCGACTTCAAAAAAGGAGGAGGTTCATACTTAGACTAGTCTTCCCGCGACCACCACGGCTGGTGCAATCCCCCCTTGGTGAGATGTCGTGAGATTTGGCTTGGTTTGTTGCGCAAAAAAAATATGACGTGATCTTTGCCGAGACCCCCCCTCTCCCCTACGTGAGACTAAATGAGATTTTGCTCGACCCCCTCCCCCCTAAAAGCAACACGTCATTAATGGATGCCCGCTAAATAAATTTACGTGATAAATACCCGGATAGGTAGGTACATTATGTATTTACAAAATGTTTTAATTGTTCCTGCGTCCTTGTCATGAGAATGATGGTAATTCTAATTGCCATCCAGCGCGGTAATGCTGCCAGTGTCTTGGGCACGCTTCCGTCTGGCAGTGGCTTGGATCAGTTGAGCTACCTATAGATCATTTCCAACGATCCTTAGATGACTCAACTGGTTCTTATTGTATTTTATAATGTTATGTAAATATTTGGTTACTTAGTTTCTGTAAATAAATTGCTAAGTAACTAATTCTAAAAGAAATCATTAAAATCATTGAGAAGAATAAAATCCTAAATAAAAAAAAACATACGTAGGTACAGCCGAACATAGAACCTCCTCCTTTTTGGAAGTCAGTTAAAAATTGTCGATCGAGCGAGCGAAGCGAGCGAAGATCTTAGTGGTAAGTTGGCCGATTTTGCTTTGTATGTTTGTATGTTTGTATGTTTGTATGTTTGTATGTTTGTATGTATGTTTCACGAATTGTTGTTCGCGCATAACTGTCGAACCGTTCATCCAATCTGCATGAAACTTGGTAGGTCAATAGGTTGTGGTAAGGAAATTTACGGTGGAGCATATGAGCTTAATCGATGAAGGGGTTGTGAAGATATTGGGTTCCCAAGGGGGTAAAAAATTATGAAAGTTACACAAATATATTGAGTGGGGTGTCATACGAAAGGGCTTATTTTGTACATTCCAAAATGGTTTTTATTTTTAATCTAGGATGTATAGTTTTTGAAATACGACCAAAGAACAAAAACTACGTAACCAGAGCTGCAAGAGCTCCCGTTTCATAGAGTTTCGATGTCTTCGTAGCTCATTGACTGGTCGGTCTTAAAAAGAGAGCAGCATCGTTGCGGTTTGGTTTGCAATGATTTTAGATGCTACTTGATTTATTTTCATGATAAAATTTTTTTTGATAAAGAATGAAAATAATTGGGGTAAAAAAAGTTAAGTAAACAAATATATTGAGTGGGGTGTC
Organism: Camptogramma bilineatum; assembly: GCA_958496255.1. Lineage (NCBI taxonomy): Eukaryota > Metazoa > Arthropoda > Insecta > Lepidoptera > Geometridae > Camptogramma > Camptogramma bilineatum. The sequence continues at coordinate 803,874 of OY292474.1, forward strand.
AAATGAAAGGTCTTTATTTGTACATTCCAAAATAGTTATTATTTTTATTCTAGGACGTATACTTTTAGAAATACGACGAGAATTCATAAATATGAAATAAATGAAAAATTAGACACGACATTATGTATTGCATGCCAGTATTTTTTACCATGAAGAGCTAGCGCAATAGGCATACTCGGCAGTATCAGTTGCACTTGAAATTATAGGGGTAGTCAGAAGAAAGTCCAAATGTAAGCCATCTACGGTGCGCGAGATCTCAGTTCGGGGCGAACTACTAGTATATAGTGAGGCGAACGTATCTCAAATAGTTTGAGCAGAGCGGCCGCCAGATGGCGCCGGAAGCGGCCGCCACACGCCGCCCGACTGTTTATATACACCACGATTAGAGCGAGCATATACAATATCTGGGCGACCCAGCTCTGCTCGGTTGCAAATAGAGAAAAATTAAAAAAAAAGAACAAAAAAAAACTTACAAAACAAAAAAAAAACTTTCACTGGCTGAGATTCGAACTCGCAGCCTTCGGTTGGAAGGAGGATACCCTAACCACTTAGCCACTACTCTAGTCTCAACAAATTCCGTGAAAATGCCGAGAAAACGAATTTTCTCAGATAAGAGACCTAGCTAGATCGAACAAATATTGATTGAGCAATATTTGTTTGTTTGTAGGTACTTACGTTCTCAAAAACGGCTCTAACGATTTCGATGAAATTTGCGGTATGAGGTTTTGCGGGGCCGAAAAATCGATCTAGCTAGGTCTCTTATCTGAGAAAATTCGTTATCTTCGTTCGTTTTCACGCAAAAAGATTTACCAGTGCAATATGGTTCGTAATTTCACAGATTCTTTTGAGACCAAAGTGGCCGAGTGGATTGGGTGTCCGCCTTTCACCCGAAGGCTTCGAGTTCGAATCTCAGGCTGCATTTCCATTGACGCGGAGCTGGGCGGAGCGGTGCTTAGCGGTGCATGAATTGACCAATCACTATGCTCGAAATCTCTGCTCCGCTTCAATCGAAACAGTACGAGCGGAGCGGGGCAGAGCTGAACGGATATTCATATAAAATAAGCGAGGTGATGCGGAGCGGAGCACAGCGGGGCGGTGCATTGCGGAGGGTAGCTAGGAGAGCGAAGCGGTGTTCTGCTTCAGTGGAAACACTCACCACTTTTCACCGCTATTCTCCGCTCATCTCCGCACAGCTCCGCGTCAATGGAAACGCAGCCTCAGCCAGTGAAAGTTTATTATTTGTAAGTTTTTTTTTTTGCTTTTTTAATTTTTCTCTATTTCTACCATACTTCACGCAAATAAATTATTTCATTTCATTTCATTTCATTTCATTTCATTTCATTGCACCCGAGCATAGCTCGGTCGCCCAGATATTGACTGATATACTACTAATATAGTCTACTTAAAAACTAATTGAATGTTTGTATTTTAATTCCCCTTCGAACTATAATTTACAGTTTCTATAGTAAGCGGTCTTTCGGTTTTCAGTACCCCTAGCACACGAGTAGACGGATCTAACGGTAGACGAACCCGCCGGGTACAGCTAACCTTTTTTTTTATACTAGACTAAGGCACTAAGTCCTACTAATATTAAAAATGCAAAAGTTTATGAGGATTTATGGATGTACGGATGTCTATATGTCTGGATGTATAGATGTTAGTTTACTCTTTCACGCAAAAACTGCATACAGATTTTAATGAAACTTAGAATATAGATAGTTTATAACCTGGAATAACATATAGGCTACTTTTTATCTGGGTAGGTACCACGCGAGCGAAGCCGCGGGCGGAAGCTAGTACAGTACACATAATGGATCATGAAGTTAGCTGTTTCAATACGCAGTGCAACTTTTTCAAAATTCTACTTCGCAGCGAAACGACTAACTTCACGAATGCCTAGATCCATTGTGCGTACTGCGCCTCAATTCCTCTATTTTACAACGTCAACCATTCAAGTATCATTGCCACTGCGGTTTGTGTTATTCTCCAAAATGACAGTACCTAATTTGATAACCTCATTGGTAATTTATTTGAAAACGTCATCGCAACAAAGTAAACCTAACCTCATTGGTCAGGAGGTTATGAAACAAAAGGAAACAGTTGACGTTTCGCTTTGGTTCTCGGACGAAAGCTTTGGTTGAGAAAAAGTTTTTTAGTAGAATCGAGGGGCTGTACTATTTAGGTATGTATACAGGGTGTGGCAAATTCTTGGTCACTGAAGGGTAGCTACCTTTTCTCTTGTAGTTAGAGAGTTTTGTTCTTAGGAAACTTCGATTTTATTTTGAAGAAAAAAATAATTGCATTTTTAGATTTTTGAAAAAAAGTACAGTTAGCCTAAAAAATTACATTTGTCAAAAAAAACAAGTTGGTCTTAATCGACTCTATTTCCCTCCAGGAACACTTCTCCCAAAGTAACTTATCAAATCAAATCGTAAGTTCTTGCAATAATTAAAGAAAACACATCCCATACATTTTCTATGAAATTAGTACATAGTTGTAAACATTAAAGTGCCAATTATTCGATTGTTATTAATTTAAATTCGTAACTGCTTTGGCATGCTGGGAGGCTATTGTAAAGCCTTATGCGCCTCAGACAGAGCTGAAAGAGAGAATGGTAATTTTACATCTGCAGGGAAACACTTTGTTCTAAATTTAAATACACGCTTTACAATAGCCTCCCAGCTTGCCGGAGCACTTATGAAATTAAATTAAGAACGATCGAATAAGTTGCACTGTAATGTTTACAACTTCTAATTTCATAGAAAATGTATGGGATGTGTTTTTTTGAATTATTGCAAAAACTTACGATTTGATTTGGTAAGTTACTTTGGGAGAAGTGTTCCTGATGGGAAATAGAGTCGATTAAGACCAACTTGTTTTTTTTGACAAATGTATTTTTTTAGGCTAACTGTACTTTTTTTTTTAAATCTAAAAATGCAATTATTTTTTTCTTCAAAATAAAACCGAAGTTTCCTAAGAACAAAACTCTCTAACTACAAGAGAAAAGGTAGCTACCCTTCAGTGACCAAGAATTTGCCACACCCTGTATATACATAGAAAAATAATTAAGAATAATTTAATACAGTAACTACTATGTCTGCTGAAGCTACAATTCTGCTAAACGTGCTAGTGCTGTGTGGCAGCTGTCGCCAGCATTAATATAGAAAAGATCTCGCGCGCCATCTGCCGCCATAGACTCGCTTCCAATTTGCGAGGCTCGCACCATTTTATAGGAATATAGGCCCTAAGGCATTTATTCTACTTACGTCTAGAATATTAGGTTTAGTAGAAAAATTCCCAAAATTCCGGAAGCTTCTTTTTTTTTCTCTTTTCTCTTTATTTTGGCTTCGCACGGCTTGTGCATTCAGCCAGTGTCTAGTAATTAATAAACTTCAAGTTTATAGATAAATAAGATATATAAATACATTTTACAATACATAAATATAATATACCACCGCTCCCCTTGTGCCTCAGTAAAGATGTGGGGCTTTACTGAAACATCAACACGGACTTTTTGGGAGAACTCGAAAAGCAATGCTATCCAATTTTGTTTCACTTCTCCACACTTATGCACGTTCACGAACACTTAACGTTTAATAATCCACCATTATTACACATTAACATTCGAAGAAACACAAGTTTTGAAAATAAAACAAAAATGAAACATGACTTCTCAAATTCCCGCCAAAAAACCCACCCCGACTTCGATTGTCTAACTTGTCTTTTGCCGCTGCGTTTTGTTTCGTTCTCCAAAATGACAGTAATTTGCCAAACCTCATTGGTAATTTGTTTGAAAACGTCATCACAACAGAGTAACCTAACCTCATTGGTCATTAGTAGATGAAACAAAACGAAACAGTCGATGTTTTGTTTTGGTTGATAAAAAGTGTTTTAGAATCGCGGGGCTGACCACCTTCTTTCGACAATTTAACGTGTCCTTCGAAGCATGGAAGTGCTCAGCGGTTATTGCAACTTGCGGTCACCCATCCAAATTGTGACCATTCAGAACGACGCTCAACGCTCTATCAATAACGTCTGAAAACTACGTCACGAACGCTTTTCACTGGCTCAGTTGGTAGTAGCTCTGCCTTCTGCGCTATAGGGCGTGAGTTCGATTCCCACCCAGGACAAACATTTTGTGTGATGAACGAACATAGATTTTTATCCTGTGTCTGGGTGTTATTAAGTACCTACACATAAGTCTGTATTTACAAAAAAAATATAAATGTATTCCTTCAGTTATCTAGTTCCCTACACAAGCTTTGCTCAGTTTTGGGCTAGATGGCGCTGTGTGAAATGTCCAGCATTATATATTTATTTATTTTATAAACCATCCCTAAAACTCGCAAACGAAAATTTTAATTTCGAAATCATACCTTTAGCTAAGCAATCAGCAAACACCATTAATTCCGGTGCAGCAGTAAAATCCAGAATTACGAGCGTATATCTGGATGTACAAACATTCGTGTGTCTGTTTGTCCGGCGTGTTTGGTCGGCGCCAGATGTGGCGCCGCTCATTATAGTTCGCACGATGCTGTTGGCTCAACATCACTGGGCCTTACTTATGAAAGATGTTTATAGTGAAACACTGGTTAAACAACGTCCTGTCTTTATTTGTGGATAGTGACAAACAGAGACAGGACGTTGTTCAACCAGTGTTCAACTTTAAACATCTTTCATAAGTAAGGGGGACTATCCTAATGATAAGAGGAATAGACCTAGGCTTCTTTGAAATGAAATAAAATGTGATTACGAGTGTGTCACATTCTTTCAAAGTGCATTTTAACATGCACTACACACATAAAAAAAAAATTGCGATCAGTTTCAAAACTTCACACTAATTCACACTAATATGATAAATGCAAAAGTTTGGATGTTTGGATGGATGTTCCTCTATAACTCAAAAACCACTGAAGCGATTTGGCTGTTTAAAATATAGATAGATAATCAAAGGGAATAGGACATTCGCAGGACAAAGGTTTTTATCCGGGTACCTAATGATCTCACTTCTTTTAAACTACACTTAAAATTTTTTTAAATACCTTTTGCGTGTAATTCCCGTGTGTTACAACAATGTTCTTTTATTTTGAATAATTTATTAAAATTAATACAAATTATTATGCGTCGGGGAAGATTGATAGACTTTATTCTAGAGATGAAGCGCCACTGCTTCTAGTTCACACGATACTACTGGGTCAACATGATCAATTCAATTCAATTCATTTATCACGAATAAATAAAAAAATAAAAAAAACTGACTTCAATGTTAGAAGCTGAGCAATTTTCTGCACTCTCGACGTGCATTTCATAACTGCCAAAGATCCTTGACAGACCCTCACCAAATTTTATGGCACCAATCGGAAAGTATACCCTTCCAAACAAAAAAGAACTTTCCAAATAGGCTCTTTTTTTTGAAGTTGGTTAAAAAAACCAATGGGGCGCCACTGCTTCTAGTTCAGACGATACTACTGGGTCAAGCAACATAACTAGGGCATAGGAACCGGGTTTACCCGGAACCGAAAGAACCGGGATTACCCGGTTCTTGGGGCTGCAACAAGAACCGGTTCTCAAAATATTAAGAACCGGGTTTTCGGTTCTTTCGGTTCTTTTAAAAAGTTCTCTTCGAAAGCGTGCCGAGTTCTTAGGTGTGTTCAGGCAGCATCGTGTACCTTGTTTGTTATTAGTAATTGTTTAAAATATTTAAATTATAGCTGTGATTATAAATTCCCTGTTTGATTTTTGATCCTATTGTAGAAATTTGTAAGATTTTACTTACAAAGTTCAAATAAACTATCTCACTCTCTCGTCGTTCCCTCATATCTGAGGATCGTGGTCAGTTTAGGATTTGTCTTCGGAACGGATGATCGGCCTCCCGGGTGGAGGCCGATCATTCATTTCTGTGTAGTGCGTCCCTTACAACCGCGATGAAAGTCTAGTAGTGACTTTGTGTTTTACTAGACTTTCATAGCCTCTGCGCGCCACGTGGCCGAAGTATTAATGAGTGCGTTGGTGGCTTAAAGTAGACATAGACAATCTGGTTTTAATTTAGAGCTGGGATAGGATCGACACATTGGTGCGTTTATCGGTCCAGGATATTCTTAGCAGTCGCCTCCAACACCACATCTCGAATTCATCGATCCTTTGTCTTTCTCTGGCCTGAATTGTCCACGTTTCCACTCCATACATAAATACAGGGAATACTAAATACTTATACCAATGCCCGTAACAGTCTGATCTTAGTTTTGATATCTATTCCTCTGTTCTTCCAGATGTTATTTAGGCGGGGTCATTGTATCTTTTGCCATTCCAATACACCTCTATCTCCGGGACACAGCTGCCATCCTCACAGTATTTGTAGCTAGGTAAATATTTATTGGTCAACGGTGTCGATGCTTGAGATGTTGCAGGTGGCATCTATTAGTTTTCCCGCACGATCCACTACCATTTTTTTTGATTTCGCCCTGTTGACTCAGACTAGACAAGTTCTAGAATTTGGAAGAATTCTTCCATATCTTCTACGGATGTTGCTAGGAGAACGGTATCGTCGGCGTACCGAAGATTCCCTAGCTCTTAAAACGTTTCAAAGTGGTCATAGCGGTCCTACTAAATAATGATATTTGAATTTTCAATTTTGATATCCTCTTTCTGTCCTTGCCTGTCGGGAAACCTTTCCCACAGTTTTCAAGGGTCCTACGAAATAATGTACTCTTCATATAATGTTAAACAGAGCAGGGGATGGGATGCAACGCTGTCTCACTCCCTTCTTGGTTTGGAACATACTAGAGCATTCGGTGCCCTACCTGATGTAAGAACGGTTTTCTGTATGTACTTTTGATTATACTGACGAGGTGTTCAAGAGCTCCCATCTCCAGTAGAATATTCCACAATTTCTCCAATTGCATACAGTAAGAGCTTTGGTATCCGTACCCATATTATAAATGTGAAAGTGTGTTTATTATTTTGTTTATTTGTCCTGCTTTCACGTAAAAACAGCGACGGATTGACGTGATTTTTTTGTGTGGAGATAGTTGGAGGGCTGGAGAGTAACATAGGCTACTTTTTATCCGGGTACCACGCGAGCGAATCCGCGGGCAGCAGCTAGTAATTAATAAAGCATAGGATTACTAGGCTGTTGAATTCTCTACTCTTCTCTATTATTTGGCAAATGTTGATTCCTGCGTACAACAAACGTAGCCTTTAACAAACTTTTTAGCCCGTTTAAAAAGTAGCTAAGACGTCTTTTTAATACATGTAGGGTAGGAGAATCTTACTTGCGTGCGTTATTAACGCGATAGTCCGGTAATTTTTACATTTTTTTTTGTGCAAAAGGACAAACATCGATTCGATTCCAATAAAAATTGTCACAAGAACCGAAAGAACCGAAAGAACCGGGTACCCGGTTCTGAGATGAAACTGGAACCGAAAAAACCGGTTCTTAAATAATGCCCGGTTCTCGATGCCCTAAACATAACCCTACCGATGGGAGACGTCCACATCTGTGTTATTTAAAAACATGAGTTGTGATCGTATAAGGCCGCTTTGACCCCCTTTGTAGGCTTTATAGTGGTGCTACGCCGTAGTTCTTGCTACGGATTGCTACGAAAACGCTACGAGTTGTGAAATTCGATAAGGTGTGCATTGTGCAATTCAAATCAAACTAAAATGCTTTGATTATAAAAATAAAATGATATGGTATAAAACTGAGCCCAAAATCCGTACCCATATTATAAATGTGAAAGTGTGTTTATTTGTCCTGCTTTCACGTCAAAACAGAGCGACGGATTGACGTGATTTTTTGTGTGGAGATAGCTGGAGGGCTGGAGAGTAACATAGGCTATTTTTTTACCGGGTTCCACGCGAGCGAAGCCGCGGGCAACAGCTAGTACTAAATAAACATGTCTCATTTTTGCTTACTTTCTTATACTAGGCCTTTATTGGTTTTAAAATCTTTAAAAGAAACAAGGTCTAAACTGTTTCCCAAAAGACGGTAGACATTTTCTTAGACCAGAATGCCTCACATTCTAGATCTTTTAAAGATGTCGAAAAGAGTTAGTCAGAGGCCCGTCCAATTATATTGGCAAATACCAAAAAATACCAAGTACCCATATTTAAAAGGATACACCCCAAAGTAGTCTTGCAAAATTCCCATTTTTTTGAAGTACAAAACCCAAAAAAATGCCCCCAACAAAATGGTGAGCCTACTTCATAATTTCCTTATCTACGTGTCACGTACATTAGCAGGATATACGGCCAGCGGCCAGCAAAGCCTGAAACTGCAAAAACAACGAAAACGATGCAATAAAAGCCTTGCCCGCTTTCAGATAGGCAACCAGACACGCATCTAGGTCGAAATACTGGACCACGACTAAATAAATAAATTACTTATACGAAAAAATAAAAAATAAACGAGTGTGCTTACCAAGACCACACAACTGAAGTAAAACTCCGTTCGCCTCGCGCTTTTTGTAACGCTCGCTCTCGTCACGCATTCAGCAGCTTACTCCCCAAGTGAAGCGTGAGTAATTAAAAGAAGTTTTACTTTAAAATTGAAATTATAGAATTACTAGGTACTTAGTAGTTTCCCTGTGTATGGATGCTTTAATCGATCGAGCGAGCGAAGCGAGCGAAGATCTTAGTGGCAAGTTAGGCGATTTTGCTTTGTATGTTTGTATGTTTGTATGTTTGTATGTTTCATTTTTATGTTCTCGCATAACTATCGAACCGCTTATCCAATCTGTATGAAACTTGATAGGTCAATAGGTAGTTCTATGGAAAAGAGATGGCCGATTCCTTGAATAAATTTGCCCCACAGATGCCAACAGGAAAGAATGCTTGCGTCATGACCAAATTGGGATTTTTGGGTTTGTTTTTTTATTTTATAATGAGAGTCCATTCATCTTCTTCCTCTAAAAAGTGGGATTTAAAAGTTATTCTAATATAAAGCAGCAGGCTATGACGCCCAGCATGAACGGAGAACCTAGGAAACTATATTTTTAAGGTTCATATAGTAAAAGCTTTGCTTACGTTGGGGATAGATGGCGCTGTGGGAACATTTACTTTTTCATTATTATAATTAGGACTAGCAGAATTTTAAGTGAAGTAGGTATAGAAAATAAATGACGCACACAAGTGCTCCCAGTACCTACAATTTCAAGTAAAAAAGAAAAGTACTTAGGAAAAATTGGGAATTTCATCAATAAAATTATCTACACTCGTGTGCAGTGATTCTGTACTTACAGCCTAAAATAAAATATGATATAAAAAAATAAAATAAAAAACCTTTTATTTCTCTATAATTAACATTTTTTTCTTATCACTAATGCTTATAATCTAAGTAGGTACTAGAGAACCCCTAAGGTGAAGGCCTCCTCCAAAGCCAGCCATCTGACCCTGTCTTGTGCTACTTGGAGCCAGTTTGGTCCAGCAGTTTTCTTGATGTCGTCGTCCCAGCGAGCGTATAGTCTTCCTATGCAGCGTCGACCTCTTGGACCCTCCCAATTTGTCACTCTCCTTCTTCATCACATCTTCCATCTTGTAGACGGGCTACATGTCCAGCCCACTTCCATTTTAGTCTGTATGCATATCCCAAGGCGTCAGTACTTTTTGTAATTTTAAATAAAATATGATAAATCCTCATAAATCACTCATCACAACACAATCACACAACTGAAACTCAACGAAATTCCTTTTACATCTGTCAAATTCTTCTCCGTCTGTTTTGTTTACTATTTGAGTGTCATGTCAACCGCGAAAAAGAAGGTAGGTCTATCTGATAAAAATATTCTCTGTGATACCTAATAGCCCCTCCAGACTCTCGGCAAGAAACCCCGACAACACCCGAGAAGCGTGAATGTGAGGAGTTTCTCGCCTTCTTGTTCTCGCGCTTCGGTGTCGGTACCTATTTTTGGCCGAGACAAAGGATTTCAAACAGATCACGAGTGAGAAAATTGAGAGTGTGGATAATTTGTTTGTTCTTCGAGAAGTCTCGGTGAAACTTCTCGCCGTGAGTCTGGAGAGGCATTACGGACTGTAGTACCGGAAGTGACTAAAGTTACTAATAAAATAACATAATTATATTCCCACAGGGCACGAGATATCTAAGTATTCTGTATGTACCAGTTAATTTTGTGATATTTTATTTAAATAATATTATTCAGACGCATAGTCTAATTCGATATTCGGCTCTGGGGCAGGATCCGGCCAAATTCTTTGCTGTGGAGCGTATGAGCGTAATTGATGAAGGGGTTGTAAAGATATGGGGTTCCCAAGGGGGTAAATTTTTTTCAAAGTTACCCAAATATATATTGAGTGGGGTGTCATACGAAAGGGCTTATTTTGTACATTCCAAAATGGTTTTTATTTTTAATCTAGGATGTATAGTTTTTGAAATACGACCAAAGAACAAAAACTACGAAACCAGAGCTGCAAGAGCTCCCGTTTCATAGAGTTTCGATGTCTTCGTAGCTCATTGACTGGTCGATCTTAAAAAGAGAGTGGCATCGTCGCGGTTTGGTTTGCAATGATTTTAGATGCTACTTGATTTATTTTCATGATAAAAAAATTTTTGATAAAGAATGGAAATAATTGGGGTAAAAAAAGTTAAATAAACAAATATATTGAGTGGGGTGTCAAATGAAAGGTCTTAATTTGTACATTCCAAAATAGTTATTATTTTGATTCTAGGACGTATACTTTTAGAAATACGACGAGAATTCATAAATATGAAATAAATGATAAATTAGACACGACATTATGTATTGCATGCATGCTAATATTTTTTACCATAAAGAGCTAGCGCAATAGGCATACTCGGCAGTAGTAGCACTTGAAATTATAGGGGTAGTCAGAAGAAAGTCCAAATGTAAGCCATCTACGGTGCGCGAGATCTCAGTTCGGGGCGAACTACTAGTCGATAAATGAGCTTATCAAGATTTTCAACCCGACGAATATGGATTCGGAACACTTGCTCTGGGCTTTTTGGCGGGAATTTAAGAAGTCATGTTTAATTTTGTTTCATTTTCCAAAACTTGTGTTTCTTCGAATGTTAATGTGTAATATTGGTGGATTATTAACCGTTAAGTGTTCGTGAACGTGCATAAGTGTAGGGAAGTGAAACAAAATTGGATAACATTGCTTTTCAAGTTCTCTCAAAAAGTCCGTGTTGATGTTTCAGTAAAGCCCCACATCTTTACTGAGGCACAAGGGGAGGGGTGGGATATTATATTTATGTATTGTAAAATGTATTTATTTATCTTATTTATCTTTATATTTGAAGTTTATTTAATTACTTGACACTGGCTAAATGCACAACCGTGCGAAGCCAAAATAAAGAGAAAAAAAAAGGATTCGGAACAGGAACTTTTTTGTAAATCACACAATCACACTAATATAATGCGAAAGTTTGGATAAATCAGAGTACCACAGGAGCGGTGCCGCGGGCGGAAGCTAGTACAGTTGTTCTATCTCACGAAGGCCGGTTGGTCTTAATTGTGTGTGTGTTCACATGCATGTTGTTTCTGTGTGCGTAAGCTCGGGAGCGCTCAGAATTGGCCCACGCACACAGAAACAACGTGCATGTGCATCTACACACACAGTTAAGACCAACCGGCCTTCGTGAGATAGAACAACTGTACAAACATACATACATCGAACTACCTTAAGGAAATGAAAAATGATTTTCAACTCTGGCGACTAAGGTTCCGTGACCGAATTGGTAAAGGCACTCCGACTAAAGGAGGATCGCTTGTATCATTGCGGGTTCGAATCCCGCCGGAATTGAATTTCAATTTCAAATGTACCTAAGTGTGGTTTAACACTATAAGTAACAAATAAAAATTACCTTAAGGAAAACTTCCCTGCTTCCGCCCCTGGGGTGCGTATGTGACGCGGCCAGCTGAGCCGGGGGCATTTTTCATCCCTCGTGCCAGTGGCACCCTTTTAACGGGGCGGATCAGCTGGGGCGACCCCACGCCCGTGTTATTTAGATTCTACCAATTATCGATCTCGGTTATCTGGGTTGAAAGGCTTGCACAGAATTGTAATTACAGCTGATTCGCCAGATTTCCTGTCTGGATAAATAAAATAAAAATAAATGAAAAATAAATAAAGTGTGTAAAATGTTAAAAAAACACTCTAAACTCTAACTCTGGTGACGGAATTTTTAGCCCGCTTGAAGGCATCCGACATGGATTAGCTAAGGACTTAAAAGTTGAATGAGACAATAGGGAATATGCGTCTGATTAAAAAAAGGGTTAAGTAAATATTTTTTTATGAACATACAGCTTAAATATTTTTTTTAATATTATTTCCTTTTCGTTAAGAAAATAATTATTAAATAGTGCAAAAAAAAATAGTGAGAATATCATGACTTGAAACGCAATGCTATTTGTCAGATAGATTGTGACGTCACACTCCTTCAAACTCTATGATAAATGACTGAAAGTACCTATAAGCGAGTGAAGCACGGAAGCGCTCAGCTCGTAATACCACTTGCGGTCACCCATCCTAAAAGTGACCGCGCACATCGCTGCTAAACTTCAACGATCAATCAAGAACGTCCAAGCAAGCTACGCCACGAGCGCTTCTAGTAAGCCTATTTCCACAGACACTACCTACACAATGTCATTTTTGTACACGCGCAATTGTGTGCGTGAAGTAAGGTTGCCACCGTTTGAATAATTACTGTACACTGTGGTCTCGGTCTCGTCGTCGTATCGCGTGTGGCGCGTCCCTAGCTCAAGTCAGCCCCTCGCCAGCCCAAATTCGGTGGCGCGGTGAGGAAGCCCCGATTGGCGGGAGGGGGACAGTGGCCATTCTATACGTAGTATTACTATCTATTCTATGCCATAGCATTGAGTATGCCTATGCAAAGGGCAAGCCCCATACATCAACACGCGGGAGCGAGCAGCTGCGTCAGGATTAATTTCTTCCGCTCTGTTTTATCGTCCATTTATTTAGGTGTAAATTGCTAATTTAGCAAAACCTTTTAATTTAAATATTTATATCGACTTTCTAGAAATTTAATTTTATGTAAGTAGGTACCTACCTACCTACTTCCATAACTATGATCCTTTGTTGGTTGAAATAAAACATAGGTACCTAGTTTATTTATTTATTTATTATCTATATTATTATTTAATAGAATAAATATACTAAAATATGTATACTATGCAGAGTAATAAAAAAAAAAGATTATTCTTTACAGTCTTGGCATGGGCTACGAAAGAACAATAGTGCGATTCAGACCATCTAGTAAAGATGTATGTAAAGGCCAAAGTCTGATGTATGTGGCCAGTCTTACGGCTCAATAAATTATTTTGATTTTGATTCGTAAGCCCTACGTAATAAGCGACATAAATAAATACAGAACTTATAAACCACACCCGTTCCAATCCAAACGAAGGCCATAAAAAACTAAATTACAATTTCAATAAATACAAGCAAATTCAACGCCAGATGTTGCGACGGCGCGATCGCAATGGATGCGTAGATTGCGCGTTTGATTTGCAAGTTTCAGGGTGGCGTGATTCGGAAACGGCAATGTGTTTGAAACAAGTGTTGGTGGATGTAGATCGTACATTGCTGGTTTGGTTCGGGAGAGGTTCGAAAAACGGTAGTGTATGGTGCTAATTAGGGGATCTGATTGGTTTTAGAGTGCTTACCTATTAACAAGTTTTAGCTATGGAGGAAGTAACTTTAGATTTACCAACGGAAATTGTATTTTAAGTTAATGGCTAAGAATGATGGTAACTCAATGAAAATGGCTAAAAATTACGTTAAGTCAACATCGATGGCTTAAAATGGCGGAAAATATAGAAGCTTAATATTTCAAACTAACAGTGGGTGATGATGATTGTGATCACAAGATACTGAGTAGGTAGGTATATTTAATTTGTTTTTGTTTTTTTAAACCTATTTTCATTATTTCTTTATTCAGAAATATTTTGCTTTTTTTCTTTTTAAATCGTGACTGAAGCATCGTTTTCTTACTTAGTTTCCATTAAAAATTGTAAACTTCTCTTCAAAAAATTGATCAATTGATTTATTCTTGAGTTATTCAAACAAAGGAATAAACCAGCCAGTAATATACACAAAACAACTCAAAACAATCGCGCACTATTTGTTACACACCAAAAATCTAACTCCAAACAGCATAAATCTAATTTGCGCCGCAAGCATTGCGCGTCAAGTCCACCGACCGCAGCGCGCGCGCGTGCCCGCCGCGTAATGTATGCGGTGCAAAACAACGCAGTCGTTAGGCTTGGTCGCGCGCCAGGGCGTCAGGTGCGCCGGACGGGCGTACCGGCTTTGGCAAATTTTAATGAATGTCGTGGGGAAATGGATTACTGGAAGCGGCAACTGAAATTTGTTCAGATGAAAAACTATTGTGTATTTATGTACCAAACTTCGTGAGTTGTGCTTTGCGTTTAGAGCCAAAATAAAAAATTTTGCAACTAGCTTCCGCCCGCGGCTTTGCTCACGTGGTAGCCGGATAAAAAGTAGCCTATGCCCTATTTCCGGTCATTATCTATCTATATTTTAAATTTCAGCCAAATCAGTTCAGTGGTTGTCGAGTTATAGAGGAACAAACATACATCCATCCATCCATCTAAACTTTCACATTTATAATAGGTATTAGGTACTTAGTGTGATAGTGTGATGTGTTGTGAATTGTGATAGTGTGTAGAAGACGTATTCATTATATTCGATCGAGCGAGCGAAGCGAGCGAAGATCTTAGTGGCAAGTTAGGCGATTTTGCTTTGTATGTTTGTATGTTTGTATGTTTGTATGTTTGTATGTTTGTATGTTTGTATGTTTGTATGTTTGTATGTTTGTATGTTTCATTTTTATGTTCTCGCATAACTGTCGAATCGCTTATCCAATCTGTATGAAACTTGATAGGTCAATAGGTTGTGCTATGGAAATTTGCTGTGGAGCATATGAGCGTAATCGATGAAGGGGTTGTAAAGATATGGGGTTCCCAAGGGGGTAAATTTTTTTCAAAGTTACCCAAATATATTGAGTGGGGTGTCATATGAAAGTACTCAATTTATACATTCCAAAATGGTTTTTAGTTTTCTTCTAGGTTCTATAGTTTTTGAAATACAGTAAAAAAGAAAAATTATGGAAACCAATTAACGGAAGTATGGAGAGAGCTCCCGTTTCATAGAGTTTCGATGTATTCGTAGGTCTGGTTAACAGACAAAGAGTGTGGCATCGTTGTGGTTTGGTTTGCAATGATTTTAGTTGCTACTTGATATTTTTTCTTGAGATTGAAAATAAAAGCCGTGTTGGCCGAGTGGAAGAGTGATTCATAGGTCGTAAGTTCGAACCCTGGCCGTGCTCGTCAATGGATTTTTCGATTAGAAAAATTTAAATGCGCATTAGCACGAGCTCTAAACGGGGAAAGAAAACATCGTGGGGAAACCAGGGTGGGGGAGGGGGAGGGAAGGGGAGGGGAGGGGAGGGGCGGGGGGAGGGAGGGGGAGGGAGGGGGGAGGGGAGGGGAGGGAGGGAGGGGGAGGGGAGGGAGGGGGAGGGGAGGGAGGGGGGAGGGGATGGAGGGGAGGGGAGGCAGGGGGGGAGAGGGTGAGGGAGGGGGAGGGGAGGGAATTGATTTTCTCATACATTTTGTATTGAACTGCTATTTTAATAATTTCTCGAACTAAGAGGCCTTCCCTGAGACGCGGTACGAAGTTCGCGGGGTCAACTATTGAATATAAACACGACACGACTTAATGTATTGCATGCATGCCTATAATCTTTACCATACTGATGCGCAACCGCATTAGATATCATTGTGTGGTAAACACTAGAAGGAGCACTTAACGTAGGTATAGGGGTAGTCAGAAACAAGTCCAAATCTAGGCTATCAACACAACGCCGGTGCGCGAGATCTCAGTTCGGGGCGAACTACTAGTTTATATTCATTTGCAAAAAGTGGCAGAACTAAGGGCGCCTTCACGGTACGGCCGCGCCGCTCGCTTTGTATGAAAAAACACGATCGTCCGTGTGCTGTACGACTAACGCACCGCTTCGGCACCACAGCAGGCCGTCAAGAAACGCATAAATTGAAGGCGCCCTAAAGCCGGGTTGACACTATCAAAGACAGCTTTGACAAAGTGCAATTTGGATGACTCTGATTGGACGCCGTCGTCCGAATGAGTCACGTGAGTCCGACGGCGTCCAATCAGAATCATCCAAGTTGCACTTTGTCAAAGCTGATTTTGATCATGTCAATCCGGCTTTATACACGCCGTGAGCCACTTCCAAGATGTCTAGTTCTTTGCACGCCACCATGTGCCACCGACTGGCGTGTTATATGGATTTCATTTAGGAAATCGTATAATATTACAGCTAGCCTGTACCTAATGTGCATTTTTATGTTTAATTTTTCAATATTCCGGTAACGACGCCTCGTTGCCGACTGAATGACATGCAGTGATTTTGGAAGTTTAATAAAGTTAAGAAACTTACACTAGAATACTGGTACTACTTAGTTTAAGTGGTGCTTATCATTAACTGTTATTTTTATATATGATTCTGAAAAGTGGGCATTAGGCCCAAATATTGAAACGGCTTGAAGGACCATGTAGAAAGTTATTGTCTCTTTGGCTCTATGGTGACCTCAGAGACTGGTTTCTTTCTATTAAATTGTTTAGTTTGGTTGGAAATGGTTGAATTTAAAGTCTTTGGTTAGAGAATAAAATTGTACCTAATAAATCAGTATGGTAAAAGTCACTTAAAAAATGCGTAAACTAAGATTTATTAAACTAAATGGTAAAAATGGTGTTTAGTGGATAAAATGGTACTTTTTACCATGCAAAGTGTTCAGTTTTAACCTGAACACTACTTAAGACAGTTAATGTTACAGATAGAAAAGCACCCAGACCCGAGACAAATATTTGCAGATCATTCAAAAAGTCCCGCGGTGGGAATCGAACCCGCAACCGTCTGTGTTTGCCTTGGCGCACTGTTGTTGTTGAGGCATGGTGACAGTAATCAAGTATCGCCAAAATATTTATCTGATCTAATGAAATAGGATTCAAAGATTTTGAAAAATGTATTTATTCTCTTATTAATGTCGAGATTACTAATTTATTTGCTAAAATAAATCTACAAAATACAACAATCCGCCATGATAGCCAAAACGCTCGCCGGTGTCATGGCGTCTGTCATTGCGTCTCGTCTCGGTAAACATCCTTTTGTTTCTATAGTAACTATGTAGGCATCACTGGTTGATATACCGATCCGTGACGTAAAAACAGACGCCATGACACCGGCGAGCGTTTTGGCGTGAATTTGAAAATTTAAATTTAAATGTACTTTTATTGCACAAAAACCTTAATTTTCTACAGAAATATGATATATTTTAGACATAATAGATACTTCTGAATATCATAGAAGAGATTTTGAAAATTAGGATTCATGCCTAGCTTTACAAGTGACTTCAAAACGGCACGTCAAAATCAAAACTCGGGACTCGGAAATGCGAAGCTCGGTCGCGTCTGGCGTATCAAACGAATCAATTTGGGCTTCAAATAAATAAGGCAGGCCTGCGGTTGACGGCCGCCTGTAAGGGATTGCGCGCAGATGGCGCGGGGGTGGCTTATCGATGGAAAAGGTGCTAATTTCACAGATTTGGGTTAAGATTTTTAAATGAAACTAGCATCTGAAAAGGTTGGGGGAAGATCGGTGCGGAGAGCATTGGCTGTCCTATAGGGCACCGCACAGTGTTTCACTTAGAACAAGCTAGCCGGACAAAATTATTTATGCCTTCAAATCTGCTCTAAAATACTCTGCACATGTTATTTGAACATGTTTTGTCGAAAAATCATCTTTAACATCATCATCATTTATTACTTTCTTGTGGTTTTTTTATTAATTTAGTATTTTTTGACGACCTCTGTGGCGCAGTGGGTAAAGGCCCGCCTGTGACGCAGGAGGTTGCGAGTTCGATCCCCGCCGCGGGACAAATTTTTGTATGATCTGCAAATATTTGTCTCGGGTCTGGGTGTTTTCTATGTATATTATGTTATGTACCTATGTATTTACAAAAAAAATGTATTTAAGTAGTATATCAGTCGTGTGGTTCCCATAACACAAGTTCTGCTTAGCTTGGGCTATATGATGCTGTGTGAAATGTCCACCATTATTTATCTGGAAAGGATGGGGGAAGATCGCATGGTGCGGAGAGCATATCTTGGTTGTCCTATGGACGCCGCCGTTGGACGTCCCCGATATCGCTGGAGGGACATGGTAGAGAGGGACCTACAAGCTCTCTACAATGGGGATTGGTGTGAACTAGCTCAAGATAGGAGATGGCGTCTTCTTTTGTCGGAGGCCAAGACCCACTTCGGGTCACTGAGCCAGCGGAGTAAATAGCGCCCTCGCGGCGTTGCCACCTTAGTAATGATGATGATGATGAAAAGTAGCTTATAACCTCAAGAATTAAGCTATCAAATGCAGAAAGAATTTTTCAAATCCGACTGCTAGTTCCTGAGATTAGCGCGTTCAAACAACCAAACAAAAAAGTGCACAGTTAAAATAAAAAAATATTTTAAAAAAACAAAAACCCGACTGCGTCAAAACTAAAAAGAAAAAAACAAGCCTGCAAAGAATTACTCACAGTCGGTACCCATTCATTTTATTACCAATCAAATCTTCCCAATGTTATGGGTCCCGACTGTGAGTAATTCTTTGCAGGCTTGTTTTTTTCTTTTTAGTTTTGACGCAGTCGGGTTTTTGTTTTTTTTAAATATTTTTTTATTTAACACTTTTTAGTTATGATAAAGTTGATTTTAAAATACCTATTCAACGATACCCCACTTGATATAGAGTGACGATTTTGATTCTTTTAATTTTGACAATATGGCGTCTGGTTGTAGCCCAGGTGAATTTTGATTACTGTCATATCTTTAGTGACACTCCCAAGGTTGAGACAAATCGATTGACGTAAGAATCATCAAAATCGGTCCACGCGTTTGGCCTCTAGAGTGCCACATAGAAACATCCATAGCGAGAATAATTATTAATCAACTTTAAACCGTTATTTTTCCTAAACTATTACTTAAAATGAAAAATGGTAAAAGAAACATAAAGTTGATTTTGAAATACCTATTCAACGATACCCCACTTGACATGGTGTGACGATTTTGATTTTTTTAATTTTGACATTAAGGCGTCTGGTGGTGGCACTGGTGAATTTTGATTACTGTCATGCCTTATTAACACTCCCAAGGTTCAGACGAATCGATTGACGTAAGAATCATCAAAATCGGTCCACGCGTTTGGCCTCTAGAATGCCACATAGAAACATCCAAACATACATAGACTGATAAACACATTACCCTTCCTTTGCTTTGCGCAGTCGGGTAAAAACAATAATTCACCATTCCCCTCGGGTTGGGTATATGACGGCTATACCGTGACATACCATGACCGTGCTATGACCTACTAAGAACGTGCCAGTCAAAAAACCATTCTTTGTATTGAATAATATAAGAACACACCCACTACATTTTCAGTATTTTTTATTGTGTAATTTCAACTAAAGAGAAATAAAGATTATGATTATGATTATGACTAGACCGTATCGTCACCGATCGTAGCGTTTTTGTTTTCGTGTTTCTTTCCGTGCCTGAAACGGTCATGGTACGGTCATGATATGATTCGTTGTAGTCGGCTAATTTCTGCACCTGGTGGCCTCATAAACGCTTGAAATACTCGCGAGTGAATCGCGTCCGTGTAAAGGCAGCTAATGGCCTGTCATCGACAGAGCTGGTCAAAGGCTTATGGTGCTACAAATGAAATTCTGAGGACCTTTGTTGCTAAGTTTAGAAGTCACAAGATGTTGCTTTAGATGGGAATGTCACCTATATAATCCCTGAATCAGCATTATCTGAGAGTTCCTCAGCTTTTAGTTACGAACCCCCTTACTTATGAAAGATGTTTAAAGTTGAACACTGGTTAAACAACGTCCTGTGTCTGCTTGTCACTATCCACAAATAAAGACAGGACGTTGTTTAACCAGTTTAACCAATGTTTAACTTTAAACATCTTTCATAAGTAAGGCCCGAAGTTATGTTACTGAGTGTGTTTACTTTGTTTCCTACTTTAAAGTAACTTTGTTTCAGTGCGTAGAGAATTTTCATTCACTTTTAAAACAGATTTTAATTAAAAACAGCTTTAATTTATTACCTACAACATTTCGATTTAACAGTGTTGCCATGTAACTCCGGTACCCAAATACTTTCATGTTGAAAACCTGACAATGCCAGCACAGGGAAGATATCCGAAAATACGAAAAAATAAAAAGCAAATTGGGGAATCGGCTGGCGGTGACACGACACAGTTTTTACTCATAATCGAGTATGTTAAGCGCAATCGAGCGGGTAAGGGCTGCCAGCTGGGAGATTAAAAAGTCCTCTTAAAAATGGAAAAAGTTAACAACTGTAACATTAAAAATTTGTCATTGTGGCAAAAAAACTCGCGTTTGCTGTCATCAGCAAATACAGCAGCGCAAGGTCACATTTGAACGGCCAAAAACAAAAACAATGTCAATTTTAAAACGTAAAAACAGCCAGTAGTCACAATGTTGTCAGATCTGTCGACTCGCGGCCGCACTGAACTTCGCTTAAAAAAAGCAACCTGTGCCGACTTTTAAGCTAACCCTATTTATTATTCGTAACAATTTGTCAATTGAGCAATGTTTTTTTCTTGTCATTTCATTGAAAAGAGATGGCAACAGCGTTACCAGCCGCCTGGCGTGAGCTCGAGCTTAGCAGTAGGTAGGTACAGTCAGCGTCATCAATCGGTATCCCCCTATTGATTTTAACAAGGACCCTTTTCATTTCAACTTTGGATTTCAGTCGGATTTGCTAGTATAGGAACTCGAGCGAAATTAGATATCCATAAGTATACTAGCAAATCCGACTGAAATCCAAAGTTGAAATGAAAAGGGTCCTTGTTAAAATCAATAGGGGGATACCGATTGATGACGCTGACTGTACATATTAAGATTAATGGGATAGAAATAAAATCTAAGGCTGATTTTAGTGTCACGCTCACCGTCAGCGCTGATAGGCGAGTGATCTTTATTACAATGAAATAAGGATACTGATTGTCCAGCACTGACGACCTTATTTTATTGTACCTAATAAAGATCACTCGCCTATCAGCGCTGACGGTGAGCGTGAGACTAAAATCAGCCTAAATGGTAGTCGCAATAACAGTCACGACCGCTCTGAGCAACGTATAAAAAGTAATCTGCACCAATTTTAAAACGTAGAAACGAGAAACAACTACTAGTCGCAATGTTGTCAGATCTGTCGGCGCGCGACCGCGCTGGCAAGGACGCCGTAATCGAGCTGTCAGCGGCACGCGCGCGAAAGTTTGATTAAAAGCGAACCAATCAGCTAACTCGGTTAGGTGCGTGGGAACAGGTGGAGTTGAACTAGCGGTTTTTTTTTAATAAATGACAGAATGGCTAAGATCAGAGATTGATTTTGGGATATCGGAGTTTTTTTTTAATAATGACAAAATGGTGGCTAATGTCATTGGATTTGCGAGAGGACCTGTCATAGACTTGGCAATATAGCTAGAGTGCCGAAAGAGACAAAAAAGAAGTAGTATCGTGGTAGGTACTCTGAAAACATTGATGTTCCAAACGAAGATACACCAAGGGACAAAAATATTATCTTCAAATAATTAAAAAATTAGGGCATTTTTAACCCGTAAATCACGATTTCTTTTTCGTCCTAAAAATCTCGGACTAAAAATTAATACCTACAGTCCTACTATACTCCAAAAGGGTTTTTAGCTTACGGGCACGAGGAATGGAAAATAAAACGTTTGAGAAACAAAGATAATATTGTTTTGAGTAAATTATGCTGGAACACTATCATTAGAAAAATATCGTTTTTCCTTTAAAAATAGTCTATGCATAGTTTTCTTTACCTACTCTCAATATAAAACGCAGGAGACACAAAAAATTTAAAAAACCGACTTCAATGTTAAGCTGAGAATTTTTCTGCACTCTCGAGGTGCATTTCTGTTCATAACTCCAAAGATCTTCTACAGATCCTTACCAAATTTTTATGGCACCAATAGAAAAATCTAGCCTTTCAAACAAAAAAAAATTAAATTCGTTGAGGCGTCTTTGAATAATCAGTGAACAAAAAAAGCGCAATTTTTTTTTCCTTTTTTGAAGACGAATCATGATTATTGACTCTGTTTCTCAGATAAAATAGGTAGATAAAACTGTATCCCCAGACAAAACTATTCAGAAATAAATAAAAAACTCGTCGATCGTAGAAAAGTAAGAAATAATTCGATCATCCGATCGGTGTGAGATCCAAGACCGGGTGGAAACCTATTTGTGCCGTCTCGCCTCGGCTGTCGTCAGGTGCTCAAATGATTAATAGATAGAAGGTAGGTATTGTAGGCGATTAAGGGCTTGTTTCATTTGGTCTTATTTCTAACTTGGTCTTGTTCTGATTTGATCAGTTGCTTCTTACACAAAGTTTAAAGAAAATCTTCTTTTTCCCTTGTCTTTCTTCCCTGTCTGATCTTCGTCTACCTACTTACTCTTAAATCATTCCCGTAAAGTAAATAGGTGAATAAGTTCGTTTGAGCAAGTGGCCAACTCTGCTGACGGAGCTTTTACGCCGCCTATAGGCCTCCGTCATGGCTTAACGACTTAAAAGCTGGAACCGACAATTTAACATGCCCCATTCTCCGAAGAAGCACGGAAGCGCTCAGCTCGTAATGCCACTTGAGGTCACCCATCCAAATTGTGACCGCGCACAACGTTGCTTAACTTCAACGATCAATCAAGAACGTCTAAGCAAGCTAGGCCACGAGTGCTTCTATGTAAGTATAGGTTTAATCATAATGAAAGAGCTGGTTAAATCTCTCTATATACATACATAACAGCTATACCTATAGTTAGACACAACCCACAGAAGACCGATTACAATCTGCGGGTGCAGGTGCGGGCGTTCACAGCGTCCTTTGGTCACAGAGCTGCGCACAGATAAGACAGATATAAGTTGAAACGATGCCTTCGAGCTTTCAATGGATACAACACGTTCTAACTTATATCTTTATTTTTCGATACTTAGATCGTTGAAGAGAGCGCATCATACCAACAATTAGCACAATGATGAGTGCAATTTCTGGTCTTAGATTCGTTAAAATAAAGATCTATTTAGAATGCGTTCGGCTACGTTCCGAAATACGACGAAAAGCCAAGTAGAGCATCGAACACGGCCGTACCATCCTTTTCTCGAAGCTATTCGACCATTTTCGACCCCTCTGTAACTTCGTTGTGGAAAAGACTAGAAGCCTACATTTTCAGTGACCAAGAGGGCAGGCACATAGCTAGATATGTTTTTCCAAATTACATTAAATTTGGACCAGCACCCATCCCCTCAGCTTAACTGGCCATATCCACAGGAAAGACATGGTCAATACGTGTGAGACTGACTAACCCTAAGGTTTCCTCATGATGTTTTCCTCCACCACCGTTTAGAAGCAGAGCTACTACCAACTGAGATGAAAGCCTGACAAATAATTTATTTCTTTTCGTTTTTACATTAGGTAGGTAAGTACCTACTTACTTTAACAAAACTATTACATTTGGACCGTCCTGTTCATGGGTCAAGTTCATGAGGATGGTTTTTCTAACACGCGTACCGTCGGTCGGCGCTGATAGGCGAGTGATCTTTATTACAATGAAATAAGGATACTGATTATTCATCACTGATGAGAGCAATCAGCGTAGCCATTTCTGCTAAACAATCAGTATCCTTATTTCATTGTAATAAAGACCACGCGCCTATCAGCGCCTACGGTACGCGTGGCGGAAAACCAGCCTACCGGTAGGCACTAAACAAGATAAAATGGATCTATATCTACCGCCCTTTCTGCCGCCCCTTCTGCCGCCCGCTCTGTGACATGTTGTGATAACATCAGCGATGCACAGGTGTCGCTTCCCGCCCCGAACAAGCACCTACAAGCTTTACGAATTTAAGCTTTGGGTAAACCTATTTATCGGAAAACACCTATTTATAAAAATACCTACGGTAGGTAATACAGATGTACCTATGTATAATGAAAATACTTACATGTACGAATTTTAATTAAAATATCTAGGCGACCGAGCTCTACTCGGGTGCAAGTAGAGAAAAATTTAAAAAGAAAAAGAACTTACAAAAATATAAACTTTCACTGGCTGAGATTCGAAGTCGTAGCCCTCGGCTGAAAGGAAACCCTAACCACTCAGCCACTTTAGTCTCAACAAATTACTTGAAATTACGAACCACATTGCACTGGTAAATCTTTTTGTGTGAAAATGCCGAGAAAACGATTTTCCCAGATATGAGACCTAGCTAGATCGATTTTTCGCCCCCATAAATCACCGTACCGCACATCGAAATCGTTAGAGCCGTTTTCGAGAACGTGCGTACAAACAAACAAACAAATAAATATTGCGTTGAATAATAGAAAAATAGGATATCAAAAAAATTAAAAAGGATTTTACTGTCGTGCCCCAGCAGTAAGTATGTTCCTACCTATCAAATTAAATATTCAAAATTCTTTATTTATTTTGTAATTTCTTAGTAAATTACAAAATAAATATACTTTTAACTTTTATTTACTCCGCTCTATCAGACATCGTTATTTTATATGTATAGACCGGCGTGTTAGGTTACAATGCGCACGCGCAGCTGAGTAAACTGAGCGGCGCGTGCCGGAGACACGAAGCACCTGTGGACTGGATGATGGTGACTGAGTTCACAGATTATAGGTACTTATTTTATGTAATTTCTGGTAAGTACTTTAGTATGATTTTTAGATAATTTTTATGTTTCACTTTCAAAACTTTCGTGAGTTGTAGGTACCTACTAGACATTATTTAACACACGGGAATTAATCACGTAAAAATATCGTCGATTTAGATACCGACAATATTTCGATTCATCCGGAGAATCTTCATCTGGGTAAGGAGGGAGTTGCGGCAAGGTTACTCCTCGCGGTCGCGTCTCACACGTTTTTTACGTGAGTAATTCCCGTGTGTTAAATAATGTCTAATTTTTATGTTCATTCAAAATGCCTAAAAAAAATCTGAGAGAATCTCTACCGCGCCTGGGGTACAGTCATTATCATATTTCATTTTCATTTTATTTAAGTAGTGACTTGAGAAAAAAAAAATTTGAGTAACTTTTGAACTCGTCACTAGAATTAGCCATAATATAGCTGTGATTTCTTCACGACTTTTGATAAAATGTTTCAACAAAATGATAGGACTTGAATTTCAATACTTTCTTCTTTTTTATTTGAAAGGGGATACTTTCCGATTGGTGCCACGCAAGTGCCACGAAATGGTGAGGATCTGTTGAGGATCTTCAGTTGTGAACAAAATGCACCTCGAGAGTGAAGAAAATTGCTCAGCTTTTATCATTGAAGTCGGTTTTTTGAAATGTTTCATTTAGTTAGCCACTTACGTTTTATTACATTCTTCTGGCCAAGCCAAGCATGCTACACCCTAACCCCCTCCCCCCCCCCCCCCATGAATGTGATAGTGTTTCTATGTAAATACCCCATGATTTTTTCCATTACTCACCAACTAATAGAACGCGACGAGTGATGTAACCATCAGCTCGCATTAGCCGGCTGCGCGCACCTGTTGTTTGGACCTGCGTCTGTCTGTCTGACTATTTGTAGTGTTTTATGTGTTAATTGACGTACTTTGCAGTTTAGTTTTGGCCGTGTTGGCCGGTTAGCGCCTCGAACTTTCATCCGAAGATGGTGGGTTCGAATACGACCGTGTATCAATGGATTTTTTCGTTTTTTATGTCCAAAAGACTTCTAAAGAAGGAAAAAATCGTGAGGAAAGCAGTTGGCATTCTAATAGCGTCGATGGGCTTGCAACCTGTCACGTAAGGAATGTTAACTTCTGAAAAATGTGGGAATGTACCAAATGTGCTTGGACATACCTCTGACTTCCCCCTTAGACATCTTCAAAAGTTTTTAAAAATTATTTAAATGACATTATTTAACTCACGAAAGTTTTGAAAGTGAAATGATTTAGGTAAATGGATTTATTAATATAAAATCTAGTTTTACCGAAGTTTGTCGATTCTAAATGTCAAAAGCGATCGATAAGAACGGTACTTACACTGCAGGGCTTAATTCTGTGGCTGGGCTACTAAAAGTACCTCTTCATAATCGTGTTCGATTCTGACAAACCTTTTTCGCTTCATTCACTTCACTTCACTTCATATAACTATACCTACTCCATATTCGCTGTATCGCAACATACCAACTTCAGATTTACAACGTTAGTCGGATATGAATAACAATATCAATGATTTGTACACAGGAATGCGTTGGTAGATAAAATTGCCCCCATGTCCGCGCCTATCTCGCCATGCGGGTCCGGTACCGATGGCATACAAAACACTATTACAAAATGAAATGAAAGTGATTTATATGCAATATAAACAACATAAACACACACAGTACAAAATTAATAAGTAATAGACAAAGCTTCTGTTACAATGGTGCTGACTCAGCACTATGTTGTGTTTGTAAAAACTCGCTGATCTTTAGTCAGAACCACACTAAGTATATGATTATGTCCAAGAGAAAAAAAATACAAAAGATAAATCAACCTACATTCATAAAAAAGTAAATAAAATTAACTTAGGCATTTTTAGATCCTTTGTAGATGTCTAAAGGGGTAGTCAGAGGTTTGTCCAAACACATTTGGTGCATGCCCACATTTTGCAGAAATTAACATTCCATTCGTAACAAGGCCACTGTTTTGTTTGAAAGACTTTCCAATCGGTGCCATAAAAAAATTGTGAGGATCTATCGAGGGTCTTCGGAGTTATGAACAGAAATGCACCTAGAGAGCGCAGAAAATTGCTCAGCTTATAACATTGAAGTTGGTTTCTTTAAGTTTTTATTTTAGCTTGTTTTTATTATTGATAGTTTTTGAAATACGACAAAAAAGAAAAATAAAGAAACTGCAATTCATTTAATAATTTACGTTAGTCAATGCAGAAATTTTCAAAAATTATTTTGGTAAGTATAAGAAGCAGAACCGATGAAAGAGACCACAGGAATTGTAAAGCTTAGAAGTCGGTTTCTATTTTTTTTTTAATACTATTTCCGACAAAAAATCAACAGTCAAGGGCGCGTTTGCTATCTGTACCGCAATGGCATGAGGGCACGTCGCGATGCTTACCCAACGCCCGCAGCTGATAATGCGTCGCAGCCACCGCCACTGGATTATGCGGCCCTGGTACTTCACTAAAGCCTCTTTCTCATCATCATCGCTATATAGCCCAGCGGGCTTAAAAAGGTCACTATAGGAATTGAACTATATGCCGTCTCTTTTCACTCTCAGTCTATTAAAAGAGACGACATATAGTTCTATAGTTTTGTATTGTGATGCTGCTAGAACGTGGCAGAAGCGCTCGTGACGTAGCTTGCTTGGACGTTCTTGATTGATCGTTGAAGTTAAGCAGCGTTGTGCGCGGTCACTCTTGGGATGGGTGACCGCAAGTGGTATTACCAGTATTACGAGCTGAGCGTTTCCGTGCTTCGTAGGACACGTTAAATGTCGTTCCACCTTTAAGTCGTTAAGCCATGACGGAGGCCTATAGGCGGCCTAAAAACTCCGTCACCAGAGTTGGCCCTTGCTCATACGAACTTACTATCTGCCAAAGAGTGTCGTACAAATATAGACAGATTTAAACAAGCGCAGCCTCCTCCGCAGATATCTGCCCGCATGCGATATCAGCTCCCGTCGATGGCAACATTGTCCGCATTGTTGAGCTATGGGGGCTTACTCCAATACATCATCATCATCATCCTTTTCAACTTTACTAGGTGATTTAAACAAGTTCGGGGGGCAATCTATGCTTACACTTCCAAATGGGTACCTACAAAACTTATACGCATTTGGAAGTACCGCTAGCAACCCCATAAAGATGACGTGTCTTAAACAATGTTAAAGTTACGCGGTTAAGCTGCGTACAGATATCGCGTTCCCTGGGTACGCGTAGTCAGGTTACGCGTGTCCACTAGGACTAGGCGTTCTGGACACGCGTATACTGACTACGCGTACCCAGGGTACGCGAAATCTGGACGCAGCTTTACGTGTCCGAAATTCCGCGGCTGATTTTACGTTCTGACGTATTCGGCTGATAGGTAATAGGCGGGTCCACACAGAGCGAGCAGCCTCGCGAGGCATTTGCCGCGCGAAGCAGCTCGGTTAGTGTGGATGTGCCTCGGCCGAGGCTGCCGCGCGCGGCATGCCCGAGCCACGTCCACACTAACCGAGCTGCTTCGCGCGGCAAATGCCTCGCGAGGCTGCTCGCTCTGTGTGGACCCGCCTAATGAATGAATGACACACCATGGGCACGGAAATTACGCGACAGAAATTCGGTTGTGTTACGTTCCGTCTTTTGTTTCATTCAAATTCCGTCGCATAAAGAGTAGGTACGTTGCTGCCGAACTTATAGTCCGACACAAAATAATAGAAATAAATGGGGGCGCCACTGTGCAAGCTAAATACGCAAAATAGATAAATTCTCTTTTAGAAGTAAATTATTACTTCTGACTGACGTCTTCGGTACCTGTACCATAGACAAGAAACCTGTATTTTACCATAGATTAGTAGAGAAAGGGTTTCCAAAGTGCTGAAATTTTAGTTGCCGTGTCTACCCGTTTTTGCCGGACTATAGGTACACCCGACCGAAGTTCGGTTGTACGCCAAAACGTGACGAAAATAAACATTTTCTATTTCTATATAATTTCGGCAAATGTGTTGCTAATAGTAATTGATATCTAAAAGTGATCATATTGGTCCTACCGAATAAATGATTTTTGAATTTGAATAAGAGAACAGAAACTATGCGACCGAACTTCGGCGTGTTACGCCGATAAGATAATTGAATATAATAAGCTCTTTTAGTTAGAAGACTTAAATTTTCATCGTTCTATGTACTCCGATAATTGGAGCTCCGTTCAATTTGCACACCTGCGAGCCCAGGTGTTCCGTAGCTACAGCGGTGTGTTGTAAACTGAAATTGTACTCGCCACCGGGTTTGCAATTTACTGAAACCAGACACAGCTGGTGTAGTAGTTTGTAGTAATTCACTTGAGGATTTTTGTAATCATTTTATGATGAGAACTGTCTTTTTTTAGATTGAACTTTAAATTTATCTAAAGACTAGCGGATGCCCGCGGCTTCGCCCGCTTGGACTTCTTATCCTACGGGAACCGTGCATTTTCCGGGATAAAAAACCTATGTCCTTTTCCCTGTGAAAGTGTGTTTATTTGTCCTGCTTTCACGTCAAAACAGAGCAATTTGATGACGTGATTTTTTTGTGTAGAGATAGTTGGAGGGCTGGAGAGTAGCATAGGCTACTTTTTATCCGGGTACCACGCGAGCGAAGCCGCGGGCAGCAGCTAGTCTATCTATATTAAAAATTTTCTACCCGCTAAAGGAAAGCTAAACCCAGTGATGCTTTCAAGCTATTAGGCCCCATACCGTGTTTGTTTCCCTGATTCTTCACCGGTGTTGGTCGCGAAAGAACTGGAGTAGAATCACCTATCTCTTAAGATGATTCAAAGTGATCCTAGTTTTCCTACTGAAAAAATGTGTTAAGCAGCGTTGTGCGCGGTCACAATTTGGATGGGTGACCGCAAGTGGTAGGTATTACCGCTTCCGTGCTTCGGCACGTTAAATTGTCGGTCCCGGTCGAAGGCCGCCTTAGTGCAGCCTAAAAACCCCGTCACCAGAATTGGCCACTTGCTCATACGAACTAACTTACCTACTTTTACTGAATACTTAAATGATATTTGAATTTTAAAATTTTGAATTGCTTATTCTTGCACATAAATCAAAATCAAAATCAAATATCATTTATTCAGTAGGACCGTTATGACCACTTTGAAACGTCTTAAGAGCTAGGTGATTCTACTCCTGTTCTTTCGCTACCAACACCGTGAAGAATCAGGGCAACAAACACGGTATGCCTAGCTTTCTTTTCGGTGATCCATCCGCTTAAAATCTAAATAGTCAAGCTCCAGTGTGGAGCCAGTCGAACAATGTGAGTCTCGTCAAAGTCGTCAAAAGAAAAAAAAAAGAGGATTAATACCTCAACAAAAATAGCATAGCATACTAATTGTCTTATTATTTTTCTAGTCACATTATCACATGGAAAATGACGCCACATCCATTTCCTCCTTGCTCCTCGTCTGGCGCCATCTGTGAGTCGCAGGTGCTGGTATAAATTGTAGTTTCCAATATCGTGGCACCTAGCGTGAGCCTGATTGATGGCTTTCGAATGGAAACGTACCCTCACCTTAGGCGTTTATGTCGTACATTATCAACACTTTTAGATGATTTATTATTAAAGGCAGAAATGTTATTTATGACATAAGTAAGTTAAGCAGGTGAAGCCAAAGTCGGTTATAAAATAACGCAGTGTTTACCGAGTGGTGGCCTAGAGACGGAAGGAGTGTCGCCCGCCGACAAGACGGGTCGACGTCATTGTAAACTCCGCAGGTCGTACATGGGTAACATTGGTGCAGGATAGAGGCAAAAGCAAAGAGAAGCCTATGCCCAGCAGTGGAATGATAAGAGCTGATGTGATGATGATAAACGGAACGATACAATAAGATCAAGAGTATAAAGACTGCAAGACCGAAGGCATGCTCCATTTTCTCAGAGCTATAGGCACTAAGATCTTGCTATGATATCTGCTCCTGGATTGTCTATCTTTGGTAGCGACCAAAATTGGTCTCAAACTCTCAAATATCAGTTCAGTGACCACGTAAGTAGCTCCGTCAATCTCATCTCAACGAGACCGAACGCTATCAAAGATACCAACGCGATCGTTTTGACAGTTTTAGACCAATTTGAGGTTAGAGACAAGTTATACAATCTGTCTGCTGAAGATGTCTAAGGGGGTAGTCAGAGGCTCATCCAAATTCTTATTTTGGCACCTGTCTACATTTTGCAGTAGTAGTTACAGTTCCCTAGGTACGTGAAAGGTTGAAAGCCCCGCCCTAAAAGCCAACTGCAGGCTGATTGTCTAACTTGTCTCAAAACCTCAAATTGATCTCAAAACGATCGCTTAGGTATCTTTTGCCGCGTTTGGTCTCGTTGAGATGAGAATGACAAAGCTACTTGCGTGGTCACTGAACTGTCGTATTTGACAGTTTGAAACCGATTTTGGACGCTATCAAAGATAGACAATCAACGGGCTGGTTTCCCCACTATAGTTCCCTTCTCATCATTCTCAAGTAATGTTTGAATAGATGATAATCCAAGCAAAGCTATAAACAAACATAATACATCTAAGTAAAGCTGTGCCCGCATTAATAGGTGCCCGTATTTGACAATTAAACTAAGGTGACTGTGCCACTTAGGAATACGGGCTCGGGATACGCTATGGTTGAATTCTGTCAGTCATAAAAGTTGGTTTTAAGTCAATATGTAACCATTTAACTAACTAAGTACCCTAAACCGGCGAGCTTGTATGAAAAATGTGATGAGAGTGAATGAGGCGAAAGAGGTGTGTCAGGATCGTAGCAAATATAAATGTAATGTAAGTGGAAATCCGTGATCTCTGCCTACCCCTGTGGGAAAGAGGCGTTATTTGATGTATGTATGTATTAACTAACTAACTTAGGGCTTTATATTTTACTAGATGATTTATACAGTGTCTGGAGGCAATCCGGGACACTGTGTAGTGCCTGGGATATTGTTTGAAATGGAGTAGGCTTACCCAGCACCTACATCATTCTTTCAGCTTAACCGGCCATATCCACAGAAAAGACTGGTCAACACGTGTGGGACTGTCTAAACTGCGGGTTTCCTCACGATGTTTTCCTTCACCGTTTAGAGCTCATGTTAATGCGCATAAAAATTCTTTGAAACGAAAAATCTATTGATAGCCAGGATTCGAACCCACGATCTTCGGATCGAAAGTCGAACTACTGTCCCCCTCGACCAACACGGCTCAGAACAATGTCCAAATTTTCTTAAGTGCAATAAGGGCTGATTTTTCAATCGCTAAATAACTTTTATCTGAGGAATAAATATGGCGTTATGACATATTTTCAATACAATATCTGTCAAATCGCATACCTATTTATTTCCTCAGATAAAAGTTATCTAGGTATTGAAAAATCAGCCCTAAAAGGAGTTAAGTTACAGGTTAAATAATTATTATTGGAGGATACTTATTTAAACAAACAATAACAATAATAACAGTAAAACCAGAAAAAAAATGCGTTTCGTATAACATCGGAAACAATCGCATAAAATTACAAAAACGATTGACGGAGAGAAGTCAGTTGGAAATGAAAATTACTTACCTATAATTTCAACTTTATCGCAAACAAATCAAAGTCATTTTTAAGAAAAGCAAATTAGTTGCAAGCCGTGCGAGCTGAGCTGATAATGACGTGCACTTCTGTCGGATTCTGTTTTGTGGAATCATTTCTGTAGGACATATTCGGAAAACACTAAAATAACCGATGTCCATTCTATAGCTTGAAGTACTGTAATGTGCTATGTTACCTGTCCTCGTGATTTCGGTATATACTTACGTCTAATTTTGAATTAAAACCAACCGGCATTATAAATGATGACAGTTTTTCACCCTTTGTAATCTAACAAAAAAATGTTGTATGAAAATGACCGAAAGTAAGCAATCCAAAAAAAAATATAGAAGGAAAATGATTTATAAAAAACCCCTTTCATAACAATGGACCAGACGCAAACAATCAAAGTCAACATCCAAATAAATCATAATGACAGATAAATCATTCGCTTACCTCGTCACTCTGACAGCTAGCAGCTTTCCCAAAATCTCACGACACTAGCCAATAAATCACTGACCTAAATTTAAAAAAAAATTGTTTGAATTTCGTACGCGATGTTTTAGTTCGCGGGTGGCGTGCGCTTTGTTCCGCGACTAGGGGAAAACTGAGGGATTGCCGCCCGCCCAAGCCAAGCGGGGCGGTTGGGCGGTTATCGCATTTTCGCATGTTTTGGCGGGCCGTTTGATGTTCTCAAGTTCTGTCGTTCATTAATTTATTGCACATGTAAGATAACAATACATTAAATTTTATTTTTCATTAATGTAAAATTTTCACTCAATGGGAAATGAAATGAAATTCGTTTATTGAAAAAGAACAGCGTCTTAATAGTGTTGTTAATAATAAAACGAAACGTTATGTGAATAATCAAACAAGGTTAATCGCGATCAGTTTATCGTCATAAAATGAATTGTAGGAAACCTTTGGGAAAAAAAGGGACGAAATGTTGCTAAAGACTCAGTTAAGTTACTTGCATTTGGGATCCTGCCCTTAGCCAAGACCAAGAGAGCCAAGAGAAGGAAAACAAGCCCTAAGAATATTTCACCTTTAAAACCTAATATTAACCTTATTTCATCTATTTCAGGAAGTCCGCTCTCCGGTAGCCGGGAGCCGTAGCAGAGCGCACTAGCCAGGGGCGGATTAAAAGTCAAAAGTCAAATTAATTTATTCAATAAGATCACTAGTGTACCACTTTGAAATTAAACTCCGAGAGCGCCCTAGGCAAGCTCCTCATAGGCGCCCCTCTGGTAACAAACCGTCAAGTACCGTATTTGGACAAGCCTCTGACTACCCAAGGGGGTAACTCTACCTACTATCACATTCTTGAATTGTTGAATTGACGAGTTCTAGAAATTCGTAAATGAGCTAAAATCTTCTTCCTGGTACTAACGAACCTGAAACTTAACATAAGTTTGCGGTGCTCAAAAACTCGCTGCTTGTCGGTTCCTATTCTGCGGTGCGGTCAGACATAACTCACTTTGCTCGCAATACACTAGCGCATGTTGCGTCGGTGACACTAAACTTGTAGTCGCTACTACACGCTGGCGCAGGCTCGCTGAATGAACGCCAGTGCCAACGTGTGGGCAGCACCATTTGCCTTGCCTCGCCATCGCTAGCCTAGCTGGCCAATTAGACATAGACATAGACATAGACATAGACATAGACATAGACATAGACACATCAATTATTGGCGCTTGTATTCACTCGGCCAGCTAGGCGAGCGATGGCGACCATGAAAATTATTTTCATTGGTTTGCATCGACTCGCCTTCGCCTGCGCTGGCTTAGGCTCGTCCAGCATGCATACAAGGCAACAAAATTGGTCTTAACCACAAGATGGCTACTCGTCATACCATGAAATCGGCTTATCGCACCTTTTTCCACTCTCTACGTCGTAGATTGCCTCGTAGAGTCTATAAGCTAAGGATAATTTCAAGAAAAACGTCGATTTTCAATTAATATCTGGGTGACCCGAGCTCTGCTCGGGTGCAAATAGAGAAAAATTAAAAACTTGAACAAAGAAAAGAAAACGGTCAAAACAAAAAAAATATCCATGGCTGAGATTCGAACTCGCAGCCTTCGGCGTTGAGGGCTGATACCATAACCGCTTAGCCGCTCTGACCACAATTCACGCGAAATGACACGGTTCTTCACGGTGTTGGTCGCGAAAGAACAGGAGTAGAATCACCTAGCTCTTAAGACGTTTCAAAATGATCATAGCGGTCCTACTGAATAAATGATATTTGAATTTTGTTTTTTTTTTGACATTCAGTGACTTGGAAAATTAAGCAGCTCGAGTGAAGCCAGGGGTAGAAGCCAGTCTGAAGCCTACAAGCACCTGTCTCCATGTGGACTCAGGTGCTCCACACGTGCCCGCGGAGCCACTGAGACAATGGGAGTGTGCACAGGTGGTAACTTCTGATTAATAT
Organism: Camptogramma bilineatum; assembly: GCA_958496255.1. Taxonomy (NCBI): domain Eukaryota; kingdom Metazoa; phylum Arthropoda; class Insecta; order Lepidoptera; family Geometridae; genus Camptogramma; species Camptogramma bilineatum. The sequence goes on from OY292474.1 coordinate 838,715, forward strand.
TCGTCTACAGTTGTCCTATCCCATGAAAACAATTTGGACAATGTTTGTTATAGGTACACACATCAAAAAAAGTTTGCGATCAGTTTGAAAACATAACATAAGTACTTACCTATCTACACTAATACGAGTAAAGTATTATAAAGAGGAAAGTACTTATTTTGTTTTTTTTTTTTGTAACGAATAGGCTTCGAAACTACTGGACCGATTACAAAAAATATTTCACCAATAGAAAGCTACATTATCAGGGAATAACAAAGGCTATAATTATATTTTCAAAAAATTAGGGATCCGTAAGAAAATTACAATAAGTATACCTACCTACCTACTTATTGTAACCCAAGGTAGAAAACCCAAAATAGTTTTTGATCACTACGGGGGCAACACCGCAAGGGCATTGCTAGTGTCAAATAAAATGTCAAAGGTGAAGTAAGCAATACCTAGGTACTTAAAATGGCCGCCATTAAATCTCAATCAGGAGTCCCGCGTTTAAAATGAATAATAGACAGACGTGGTGTGAATTACAAACCTCGGTACATGTGGCATGAATATTTAAATTTAATTGCTGGTATACTTCGATGGGCATTGGGATCGTAAACAGTGGTTAGGTTATAAATATTTGATGTAGGTACCTACTGACAACGATTTGTCAAGTTTGAAAGAAAAATGATAATTTATTTATCATGATGGTAAGTAAAATGGAGCACTCTTTTATATATCGATAATATAAGATAGATAAGTACCTAGTCCGCTATAATAATGAACCTCATTATGGTAGGAAAATAAGATTTCAATTTAACCTATAAAATAATATTTAAAAAAAACACCCAAACCGGAGACAAATATTTGCATTTATTATTTATTTAATTATCAAAAGCACAATTTGTAAAATACTTTCTTACCCTCAAACTTTGCCCTCAAAACTAAAAGTCTATTTGGGTCGATCAACTTTTTCTTGTTCCGAGGTTGTCCCCATGAGTATGCGAGTATAGAATCAAGAAGATCCTATTATTTACGGTTTTAACTCTATAAACTATTAATGAGATAAACTGGCATTACATTTACGAGTCAGTAAAGCCAATATAAGTATATTTTTATTCAAAAATAATGGTTACCCAGGGGACGAAACCGTGCCTCCCATACAAATCGGAGATGTCCCTTTCACAAAGTTAAAATGTTTGCGCCACTACGCTATAAAATTTTTCTATGAAAATCTCTAAATTAATAATAGGTAAAGAATAACAACCTTACTGAATAACTATTGCATTATTATTCCATTGAAAATTGTTTTCAGAATTTACAAAATTCTAAAATATCTGTACGCCGAAATGTGTCCCCAGTGGTTTCCATTATTAGGGGTCCCCTGTCAAACTACCATAAGTTTAAGAAAATGTTAACAAGGTGGCTATATTAGTAGGCTTGATCAATCAGGAAAGTGTCTAGGTTTCATACGATCGCGGCCAAGATTGCTGTTCTCTTGATTTTGCTCGGCCATTTCGCCCGCGGCTGCATCGGAGGCAACGTGTTTTTATTGTGTGTCTCCTGGGAGACCTACCAAAAAGTCGTATGTAGTCGTCAATATTTTACATAATATGGTAATTTCTACCTTAGTACAAGGTCAATAGTTCTAAAATTACATCTATATGTATTTTTATGCAAATTTCCTCAATTTCTTCCTTTTCTGGTTATTTCATCGCCAAATGTCTCTTGGATAACCCGTCCCTTGAGTCACTATAGCGGTGACCCAAGAGACTTTTCGGTTACCCAAGAGACTTGATAACTTATGTTTATTGTGTTAACAGACAAAACACCGATTCCTAATAATTTATTACTGTTAAATTTTGTCCAAACCTTTGTTTTCATGTGGATTAGGTCGTTTATTAAGCAAAAGGCAAGCCTTCATTGGTCACTAAGTTCCTTGGGTCACTGAGTGTCCCTCATTTTCAGACAAGACTTTTTAAAATATTTCTTTGTTTAAAAAAGTTATCGAATTATTTTCTTAAGCAGCAGTTATATAGACTTGAGACATTTAAAAGCTAAGTAAAACCATTTCAGTTTAACAGCAGAACCACAGGTAACTAAATAAAAATTCATTTGTTTTTATCATTGGTTACCCAAGAGACAGTAAATTAATAGTTTCTAAAAAATGTACTAGCTTTTTTACATGTTTTTTTTTCTGTAGTAGTAGTTTTAGAGTATTATTAATACTTTAGGTGCGAAATTTCTTACAAAAATCTATTTATACAAGAGAAAATTGTTGTTTTCAAACTGGTTACCCAATGGACATATTTCGTGGTCCATCTTTGATTTCTATGTGAAATTGATATTTATCTAAGGTTTACTTCGCGCCCCATCTTATCATCAAAAATTGAATAAATTTCTGTTTATTTTTCGATATAAAATCATTAAATACTTGAAATTTTATTATTTTTGCTTTTAGAACGTTTGGTACAAGAAAAAGTTGATCGACTCATTTATCACAATTTAGTTCCATGATTAGATAATACCTAATAAGTACCAGAGACAAGTTAAACTTGTCTCTGTATCTACTTACCTACCTACATAAAAATGGAACAAGCGTCAAAAAAATAAAAACCCACTTTTCATTACTACCTATTTACAAAATACTAACCCTATGGAATAGTAACGGCTGTGATTATTTTCATAATGAAGTTAAATGCCTACTTACCTACCTACATACTACTTTCTTGTTCTGTTGAACTGTGTAGGTAACCCTACCCATAATAAGTACTAAGTAGGTATCCAACTAGTATTTGCTTGCATTTTAACTTTAAAATAACAAAATTCAAGCCTCACCCAGACTCTAGGGTGAACAGAAAAGAATGTCTGTGCAATAAAACACCGAGTTTGTAATTAAAACGACATCAACGCGGCACACGCTCGCAGATGGCGCGAGGACGTGACGTCACGGCGCGCCGCCATTTTGCATTTTTTCCCGCGGTTTTGCGGGCGCGTAAATCTATGCGCGTGAAATAGAATGCTGTAATAGGTTTTTCATTACATTTCGAACTATGTTTCTGGTTTTGTGGAGAGTTTAGATAGAACAGACGCCTTTTGGTGGTTCTTTTATGTAGGCGAGTGCGTAATAAAGTTTTGAAATTACCGTGAAATTGTATTACATAACCTAAAATTCACTCGAAAAATGGTAGGTAAGGTAAGCCTGTGATTGGTGATTAGGAAACTAAAGTGTCGTAGGTAAGAAGGTATTATAGAGGAAGCCTATACCCAACAGTGGGTGGAAATGGGCTGTGAAAATAATGAAGTTGACATCAAAAGTTCGCTTCGGGGTCCTGCTCCTACCTCCTAAGTTTTACTTTTGGTGGTAGGTAGGTAGGTACCTACTAAGTAGGTATATTGTTTTGATTTTTCTACTGCGTTTAAAATCAATCAGCTTATCCGGCCATATCCACAGGAAAGACATGGTCAATACGTGTGGGGCTGACTAAGCCGCGGGTTTCCTCACGATATTTTCCTTCACCTTTAGAGCTCGTGTTAATGCGCATATACATTTTTCGAAACGAAAAATCCATTGATGCACGGCCAGGATTCGAACCCACGACCTTCGGATCGAAAGTCGAGGTAGGTAAGGTACTACCCCTCGGCCAACACGGCTCCTACTTTAATAAAGAAGCTTAATAATACCATAGACATAGACATAGAAACATTTATTTTGACTTTCAATAGGTTCTCTGTACCTACCTACACTTTTGAATAAGTTGGCACCTAATTGTCTGTTTTCTTTGTTATATTCCAGACAACACTTTACATAATTTTCCTGTTCTTCGCACCATCTCTCTGTCAGTTTGTGGTCGACTTCGGTATGAAACCAGACGTAAAATTCGGAGAACAGAATGAGAGGTTCGATGTCCAATCCATTATACAGGATCAGAGCAGGATGGATATAGGCAATCCAACAGACGACTTCCGAAGACTTATGGATGTAATAAAAAAAAATAATGAGAAAAAAGACAGTGAAGATAAAAAAGCTAAAGAAATAGATAGAAATGACAGAGAAGATGACAATCAAGAAGATGACAAAAATGAAGAAATTGACAAAAGGGAGGAGTTAATCGATGCTGTCAAAGACACAGTTAGTAATTTAGGTGTCAACAACTTCGCTTATCATAGTAATCTAGACAGCGGTCCAGATGATGATGATTATGAGAAAAATCTTGCCGCTTTCGAAGGTAAACGAAGAAATTTTAGAAAAATGGTAGATTTACTGGAAAGAATAAACAGCGGCAGAAGGTCGTTCCCAGATACTGAAGATGAGGTTCTGTTTAATAATGGTGTTCCTGTTAATATGAAGATACAAGGATTTCTGGAAGTACCGTTGGAAGAAGAAAGATAAATATTTAAAAGAATTTGATTTCAAAGTTTTAAAATAAATTAAGGTTTAACAGTAGGTAACTGCACAAAAAATATTTATTGAAATCTCTGTCTAAACCTATTCTGAAATGGTGTTTCTAAGTTTGCATGGCGACTCAATATTAAAGCATTTCAAATTGATACTTCTTAGAAATGCTCAAAAGAAATAAGCTAACACTATATTTCGACAATTTTAGAAATTCAACTAACATAGTGGTTCATGTATGTAAAACGATGGTTTCAGAGGGAGAAAAGGGGTAAATAAACGTAATAATTAGTATATTTTCTAATATAAATAGGTAGGTACCTATGTAAATCAGTAAGTAGGTAGTTATTTAGATATTATGTAGGTACCTAGATTAGTATCCAAGTCTCAGGGTCAGTCATTTAAAACAGGAAGAATTAATATAAGGGGAGTTCGCGTATGTTCATTTTTACGTGGCCTGGGGGTCTAAAGTGGCCACTTTTGATGAAAAATCAGATGTTTCATAGATGCTTCATCTATGAAACATCTGATGAAACATCAAATGCTTCATAAATGCTTCATATATGCTTCATATATGAAGCATATATGAAGCATCGATGCTTCATCGATGCTTCATATATGAAGCATCTATGAAACACAGTGAACGCATATAAACATGGAAGCATTCTTTCGAGGCAAATATTCTTGCAAAATGGTACAAAATTGCAACCGACCTGACACTTCAAATCCGTCAAAATTTCTTTGCTGATTGGTCAATAATTTACTAAGACTCGGGACGCACAGTTAAAAGCCGACTTTATTCCCTCGATGTTTGGGTTAAAATTGCCGTCCAACGCTTGTCATTACCTGCCACGCCTCTGATAACCGGGATGATTTTATGTAATAAGATGCAATGCAAATAATTAATTCGTATTCAATTTCATAAGTATTACGAACTTCTATGAGTTCTATGGTAGCAGTTGTTCAAAGGTTCGAAATTATAATAGGTTTTAAGGAGTAGGTGGGTACTTATTACTCGTAGGTTTGTTTAGTAAGTAAAAACTTTGTAAGTATTTACTTTGTATTCCTAATCAAAAAAAATAATTCAATGTTCTAAAATTTAGAACATTTACAATTTTTACATTTATTTTACAAGCAGATAACTAGTACAAATTACAAAACTATTATTGGTAGGTTACATCTATAATTATATCCAGTGAAAGTCAAAGTCAAAAAGTTTTATTCAATAAAATTATCTACAAAATATCACTAACTTTGAAGACCTCGGTGGTGCAGCGGTGAAGGCCCACCTGAGACGCAGGAGGTTGCGGGTTTGATCCCTGCCGCGAGACAAAGGCTTATAAGATCTGTAAATATTAGTTTCGGGTCTGGGCGTTTTCTATGTTCAGCCAAGACCATTTGGAACTGTTTTTTGGCGTAATCCGTCAAAATCATAACCCTTCTTTTTTGCTTCGCCGTAGTCGGGTAAAATTTTAGACACAACATTATGTATTGCATGCATGCCAATATTCATTACCATGACGAGCTAGCGCAATAAACATACTCGGCAGTAGTAGCACAGATTATTAAGTAGTAGCACTTGAAAGTAAAGGGGTAGTCAGAAGCAAGTCCAAATATAAGCCATCTACGGTGCGCGAGATCTTAGTTCGGGGCGAACTAAGTAAGTATGTAAGTATTCAAATCGGACTGGTAGTTCCTGAGATTACCGCGTTCAAACAAACAAACAAACTCCTCCGCTTTATAATATTAGTATCTATAGTATAGGTACTAATATGAAATAATAAAAAAACATCAGTTAGGTAGAAATTAGGTACTTGGTTTGGGTGGCATAACACCATCCCTATAGACAAAAACCAGGATTATTTTTATGGAAAAATGATAAATAGGGATGGACTTTCATGTGAAAACTAACACCATTATTCTTGTTGTGTAAATCGGATCTACTTACGCACCAATTTACAGCACAACAAGGCATTTTTATGAAAAAAACTAGAAATTTACTTGACCGTCGCCGCCAATGTCAACTTCGCAACTAAACTCGTCCGTGTCACACTTTTCAAGCCCCGCCTACCGTGTCACACTTTTCGTTGGGTCATTTTCTAGCGCAAAGAATGCTTCCATGTTTATATGCGTTCACTGATGAAACATCTATGAAACATCTATGAAGCATCTCACAAAACATCTTTTTTGACAGATCTATGTGCGAGGTTTTTTCTTTTTTTTTCTACTTTATTTTGGCTTCGCACGGGTTTTGCATTCAGCCATCCGTTTTCCATTCAACCTAGGTATATTTACTTTCTAAAAGTAAATTTAACCTCGCACATGGCTTTTTGGCGGGAATTTGAGAAGTCATGATTTCGTTTTGTTTTATTTTCCAAAACTTGTGTTTCTTCGAATGTTAATGTGTAATGATGGTGGATTATTAACCGTTATGTGTTCGTGAATGTGCATAAGTGTGGGCAAGTGAAACAGCTTTTTGACTTCTAGCAAAAAGTCCGTGTTGATGTTTCAGTAAAGCCCCACCATCTTTACTGAGGCCAAGGGGAGGGGTGGAATATTATATTTATGTATATTTTGTAGGTATTTGTATATCTTATTTATCTATAAACTTGAAGAATATTAATTACTTGACACTGGCTGAATGCACAAGCCGTGCGAAGCCAAAATAAAGTAGAAGAAAAAAAGAAAAAACCTCGCACATAGATCTGTCAAAAAAGATGTTCTGTGAGATGCTTCATAGATGTTTCATAGATGTTTCATAGATGCTTCATATATGAAGCATCGATGAAGCATCGATGCTTCATATATGAAGCATATATGAAGCATTTATGAAGCATTTGATGAAAAATCAGATGTTTCATAGATGAAGCATCTATGAAACATCTGATTTTTCATCAAAAGTGGCCACTTTAGACCCCCTGTTGGAAGGTCAACTCACTTAGCAACCTGTAGGCCTAGCATGCGCAACATCGAGAAACGAGATAATTTCGATCGGTTAAAGAGATAGTTCGACCGATAGAGGTAACTCTCTCGATGTAGCTACATAGGCCTACCATGAGCAACATCTGAGCTGAGAGGCCAGTCAAATAATTAAACGTGAAAATGATTACAAAAAATGATGAAACGTTCCTGATTAACGAATTCCAAATGAAATTGACATCAAGTTAGGTAGGTAGGTAGGTATTGCAATTTGATGGCACGTTATTCGAACGTACGTTATTTTCACATCTCGATTCGCATATAAAATTACACTCTTCTATCCAATTATACGGCTAAATTAAACACCCGATATCTTAATAACTTTATAAGCCTTATCAGTAAACTTGACTTCGGACAGACCAGCAATGACTGCGCTACGACAGTAAAAAAAACGAAAAATGCAGAAAAATTATATTATATTTTTTATTGGAATTTTAGCATTTGCGTCCTCAGAACATTTGCAAAGTAATTATGATTTATTGGAAGTGAAGGATATTCAAAGACTGCTGAAAGGTTTTCGCGGCGATGTTAAAGTGCACAGACATGAAAAGAACCACAATAGATATCACAAGTCTAAACACGAAGATACCCTTAATCCTTTAGACGTACAAACGTTGAATTTGATTTTCAAACACAATAACCCAAGCCGTGATAAATCTGCAGACAGAAGTGATTTGATTAACAAAAAAGACAGCAAGATAAATAAAATCATATGCGCAATAACTGGAAGCTGTGACAGGAATGATGATCTGGATGAATTAGAAGCGTTGTATGACTCTTTGAACAATGCTGAAAGAGATCGAAAAGAAAGCTTATATGATACTAAAGACTCGTTGGATCCAAAATATAAACATTTTGAATCAGAAGCTAAGAATGATATACAATTACTTTTAGACGACCTAGAAAAACAATTGTTGGTTGATGGGGATGAAGGATTACGATGTAGAGGTAATCGTTGCGGTAGGAATAGAGGTGATGATGACAGAAGAGATGATGATGGAAGTTATGACTTACGGTTCAGAGGAAATCGCTACGGAGGGCACAGAATTGATGATGATAGGAGAGAAGATTATGATGACGGAAATGAAGGATTACGGTGTAGAGGAAATCGCTGCGGAGGGCACAGAATTGATGATGATAGAAGAGAAGATTATGATGGCGATGAAATTGAAGGATTACGGTGCAGAGGGCATCGCTGTGGAAGGCACAGAATTGATGATGATATGAGAGAAGATTATGATGGTGACGAAGATGAAGAATTACGGTGCAGAGGAAATCGCTGTGGAAGGCACAGAGTTGAAGATGATAGAAATGATTACAAGAATGAGCTGCGTTGCATAGGAAATCGTTGTGGAGTATTCAGAACTGACAAAGTTTTTGATGATGAGCAAAGAGATTATACTAGAAATGAGGATTTACGTTGCAGCGGTAATCGATGCGGTGGAAACAGAGATGATGATGAAGATGATAACAGAAATGACGATAATGATTTACGTTGCAGGGGAAATCGTTGCGGTAGGAACAGAGGTGATGATGACAGAAGAGATGATGATAGAAGTTACGACTTACGGTGCAGAGGAAATCGCTGCGGAGGGCACAGAATTGATGATGATAGGAGAGAAGATTATGATGACGACGGAAATGATGGATTACGGTGCAGAGGTAATCGCTGTGGAAGGCACAGAATTGATGATGATAGGAGAGAAGATTATGAAGACGGAAATGAAAGATTACGGTGCAGAGGTAATCGATGTGATGGAAACAGATATGATGATGAAGATGATAACAGAAAAGACGATAATGATTTACGATGCAGGGGAAATCGGTGCGGACGAAGCAGAACTAGCACAGACGACGCTGATAATGATAACCATTTCAGATTGATTTTCGATAACCACGGGAAAAGGTACAAACTCAACAATGAGTTAGACGCTATAGTTTTAGATACCGATAATTTAGAAGACGTCCTAATGCCTAAGGATACGAGTTCAAAAAATTTAAAGAACACTAAAGAGAAGGAAAAGGTACGAGACAAAAGAAAAATGAGAACTTTACAACAATACAATAAATTACAACCAAAATATACTTATCCCGATCTGTTCGCACATACAGGAAATAAAGTTGAAGCGATCACTGGAGAGGATGGAAACGTGATTGTACCGCGAAATATTTGGGATGAGCTTCTTGCAATGAAACAAAAATCTATAAAAAGGAATAGTTTAAGATCAAGACTTCTGCCTCTTACTATGAAGCAGAAAAAAAAACTAAGCCGTCAACTTAGGACCGAAAAGATTAAAGCAGCGATACCATTCGTAGTTGAGGTAAATGGTATAGGTCAAGTTAACAAAACGTGAATAGATAAACCAATAAAGAAAGTTATTAAATAAGTAGATTATTAAGAAATTAATTAGTCAAATTATTCTTCGAATGAAACTTACTGAAGTCGATCGAGACAGACCCCAACGTTATTACATACTTACAGACTCGTTTACACGCTCGCTTATGTAAACCCGGCTACCACTAAGCTCCCACTATAGGCACATAAAATCTACTACTCGCGAAATACAATAGTGTAGTGTGTAGATTCTACACTGTAGGTTCGCTTCATCAGGTACTTACTTCATCTACTCTATTATGTTATTTGCGGGAATATTTTGATCAAGATACAACCTGACAGTCCTGTAAATTGCAAAAAACGCAAGAAAATTTGAATTTCGCGGGCTACCGTGGCACATCCACCTAAAAAGATTTCTAATAAAAATCTCATGAGAGGAAATCGTAAAATGTTGTGTATACTTATTTTAAAACAACTTTTACTTAATTAATTCAATTGTTTCATATTTTCAGAAGAAACTGAATAATCCTAAAATAAAAGGATGGAAAACTTTGGAATAGTAATCGGCTTCGATTTTGACGTAAATAATGACTTTGACAGCGATTTTAAAGGTGACGTTTTCGTTGCCATATAAAAACAAAAAAAAACTTAGTGCTGCCAACTTATGCGACATTTCCCTAAGCCTTAGGAAAAATTTAATCATCGTCTAATTATTTTGTTTTGCTAGACCACCAATACCACTTTTTATTTGTTTACAATTTACTAGAGGTACTAAAAGACACTAAATAAAAACATACAAATAATTATGCATACCTAATGATAAAATGATTAATGTTATTTTCTCTGATAACTTGGGGGAATGATTTTAAAAATTTTCATCATGTGTTTAAGGAAATTCTAAAATAGAGTTGGAATCCTTTAGTTGCAATCAATCAATCAAAATCAAAACAGTTCGTTTTCGTCCTTTAATTCATGGAAAATACACTGAAAATCGACACAAAAATGGCAAATGGTACTCCTGAAAGTGATTTTTCGATAGAGTGCTTCCAGAATTATTCAGCTCCTGAAGTTTTCGTGCAGGGCTTAGCGGGAATGGTTGATCAAACCGATGTAGAAACTATCATTCGAGCTCAGAAAAACATGTAAGTTTCGGGTCTAATTATTATTTGTAATACACAGGCAGCTCTCAGAGCTGATGCGTGTAGGTATATCCTATTTATTGTCAGTGCGCTTTAAATATTTGTCCAGTCTGTTTTTGAAAGCGTTCACTGAGGGGGCACTGATCACTGAGTCTGGTAACCGATTCCAAGTGTACACGACGCGATTTTTACCAAGCAATAAAATCTAGATGCCATGATTTCCAGGCTCCAGCGCTTCGAGAAGACCACAGAAATGCTGACAAACTGCAATCAGCTGTCGGCAAGTCGACTCCGAGCTGCTTCCGGAGAGTTCAAGAAGCACACGCTACTGCTGATGGAGATGAGGAAGGATCTTGAGTTTATCTTCAAGAAAATAAGAGCTATTAAGACTAAGCTGAGGTAAAAACTTAGGCCTTTACATTTTTACTAGATGATTTATACAATGTCAGGTGGCAATCTTTACACTTAACGGGACACTGTTTGAGATGGGCTTGCCCAGTATCTAAACCATCCTACCCTATTACTAAGGTTGGCCATAAGCATCCACATCTTCTAACCATAAGAAAATTTTCACCAGAACCCAGAATTTTCCACTTGAATGCCAGGTACATGACCACAACTGATCTTTATCAGAAGTTACTACAACTTGTACATAGCTACTCATCTATACTTCTATACTAATATAATAAAGCGGAAGAGTTTGTTTGTTTGTTTGAACATGCTAATCTCAGGAACTACCTACCAGTCCAATTTGAAAAATTGTTTCTGCATTTCTAGCTAAACTCTTGAGGAAGGTCATAGGCTACTTTTCATCATATACCATCACTACGGGGGCGCTGCTAGTACTAAAAGTAGCTACAATTCTGGTTTCAAAAAAGGCAGTTGTAATATTCTTTACACCATTTTTGACCTCAACTTGACCTCTCAATTCCAGCTCCCAATACCCCGAGGCCTACAAAGCAGCTGTAGCAGCCTCCTCCAAAAGCAGAAAACCAGTTGATGAGGAGGAAGAGTTCAAACCCTCGGAAACTCAGCCAATCTCTAAAATGGTGGCCACAGCATCAACGGAAACCCTTAAACCTACCACAAGTGACACTAAAAAGTCAAAAAAGAAGGAAATAAAAGAAAGTAAGTCATCCTACTTACATTATAAAGGTGAAAGGTTGTGTGTGTGTGTGTGTGTGTTTGTGTGGGTGTGAGTGTGTGAATGTTTTTTACCATGTATCCCCATAACTACTGAACCGATTTTAATGAAATTTGGAATGTAGATAGTTTAGGTTCTGGAATAACACATAGGCTACTTTTTATCCCGGAAAAACGTAGTTTCCGTGAGATAAAAAATTAGTCCACGCGGGCGTTCGCTAGTTTTGAGTAATCGATCGAGCGAGCGAAGCGAGCGAAGATCTTGGTGGTAAGTTGGGCGATTTTGCTTTGTATGTTTGTATGTTTATATGTTTGTATGTTTCACGAATTGTTGTTCGCACATAACTTTCAAACCGTTCATCCAATCTGCATGAAACTTGGTAGGTCAATAGGTTGTGGTAAGGAAATTTACGGTGGAGCATATGAGCTTAATCGATGAAGGGGTAGTGAAGATATTGGGTTCCCAAGGGGGTAAAAAATTATGAAAGTTACACAAATATATTGAGTGGGGTGTCATACGAAAGGGCTTATTTTGTACATTCCAAAATGGTTTTTATTTTTAATCTAGGATGTATAGTTTTTGAAATACGACCAAAGAACAAAAACTACGAAACCAGAGCTGCAAGAGCTCCCGTTTCATAGAGTTTCGATGTCTTCGTAGCTCATTGACTGGTCGGTCTTAAAAAGAGAGTGGCATCGTTGCGGTTTGGTTTGCAATGATTTTAGATGCTACTTGATTTATTTTCATGATAAAAAAATTTTTTGATAAAGAATGAAAATAATTGGGGTAAAAAAAGTTAAGTAAACAAATATATTTAGTGGGGTGTCAAATGAAAGGTCTTTATTTGTACATTCCAAAATAGTTATTATTTTTATTCTAGGACGTATGCTTTTAGAAATACGACGAGAATTCATAAATATGAAATAAATGAAAAATTAGACACGACATTATGTATTGCATGCATGCTAGTATTTTTTACCATGAAGAGCTATCGCGATAGGCATACTCGGCAGTAGTAGCACTTGAAATTATAGGGGTAGTCAGAAGAAAGTCCAAATGTAAGTCATCTACGGTGCGCGAGATCTCAGTTCGGGGCGAACTACTAGTAATATTGGTAGACATTTCACACAGCAACAGCTAGCCCCAAACTAAGCAAATCTTGTACTATGGGAATCAGATAAATAATAGAATACATAATATATTTTGTAATAAATAGGTAAGTACTTACAATACTTTATAACCAGCCAAACATCAGAACAGTACAGAACAAACATCTATGTACATCACGCAAATGTTTGCGAGTGGGAATCGAACCTACGACCTACAGCGCAGAGGGCAGAGCTACTGCGGAGCCAGTCAAAATGCTAACTGTAAATTACTAGTAAACGCCCGCGGCTCCGCCCGCGTGGACTACTATTTTGTTTCCCACGGGAACCATACATTTTTACGGGATAAAAAGTAACCTATGTGTTATTCCAAAACCTAAGCTATCTACATCCAAATTTCATCAAAATCGGTTCAATAGTTATGGAGATACGTGGTAACAAACATTCACACACACACACAGACTTTCGCCTTTATAATATTAGTAGGATTATAGTCAATAATTTGTTTTTTTTTTTAATATTCAGGTGCAGAGCCCCAGTTAAGGAAAGTAAAAAGGAACAGCAGCTCATCGGAGACGGAGAGTGCTAGTTCTGGTGATGACAGCAGCACCGACACTGGATGAAGGATACACTTCCCGATATTTCGACGCAGTTGCATGCGCCATGATCACACAAAGTTGCCGCAAAGATTTAAGAAAGACTTATAAGGCAAAAACTGCCATTTTGTTTGTGCAATATCTCTAGTAATAGAGATAGTAGACAGAAGTTTATATTTTGTAGTAAAAAGATCTCTAAATATAATATAAACAGAAGTTTATATTTTATAGTAAACAGATTAATATAGATATTAATATATGTAGATATTTTTTCGTTTATATTTTATAGTAAACAGATTAATAGAGATCTGTCTACTATAAAATATAAACTTCTGTCTAATATAAAACGTAAGTTTTGTATAAACTGCTTAACTACTAGGTATTTATTTATCATTTAAATAAAATAAGGTTATCCAATCAGAATCAGTCTCCATTTATTTATTATAGAATATCCTATTTTAAGATATTATAATTCACATAGATACACACAGGTTTTAGCACAATCTCAACTCATAAATAGAATGGCACCTCGAAGACCTAATCAAGTTTACGAAGTAGCTGTTTTAACTACAAAATAGCTTAAACAAGTATTATTGGACCAAAACAGATGAACCTACTTCCCCTTCAGTGCGTGTTTAAACATTTTGTTAAGTTAGCCATTTCAATGCGCAGTGTAACTTGTTCACACTATATTTTCTACTGCGCAGGGAAACAGCTAACTTCATGAATGCCAAGATCCATCATGCATACTATTATATATATAAGTTATCAAGATTTTCAAGCGTCTATTGTGCCTACTGTACCTACTGATACATCATTTCTTAAAACTAGCAAATTATGCCTACCTATCCTACTCCATATTTATCATAAATTCTAGATTAGTTCAATCTCAGCTAGCATATTCTTCAGTGTGCTTCTTAGCATTGACCAGGAAACTCTGCAGATCAAACTTATATTCGTTAGCTATGTCCGTCATGAGGGGATCGTCCGGGTTGGGGTTCGCAAGGAGAGTCTGTAGGGAGACCAGCAGGGTTTCCAGCGTGATTGTGGGCAGCCAGGCTCCTTTGGGTGGCATTTTCAACATGTCCATGCAGATTCTACCACCTGGAATGAATATTAAATAAATTTTGTCGGACATTTTCACACAGCGCCATCTAGCCCCAAACTAAGCTAAGCTATGGGAACCAGATGACTGATAGAATACTTAGATAAGTACTTATCTGTAAATACATACATAATATACTCTATAGACACAACAAACATCTATGTTCATCACACAAATGTTTGTCCTGGGTGGGAATCAAACCCACGACCTACAGCGCAGAAGGCAGAGCTACTACCAGTTGAGCTACGAGGCCAGTCAAAAGATGGATGAGTACCTATAGTCGTATTGCTCATTATACGGACTAAAAGTGAAGGAAAAAATGTCATTTTTCCTTCAATTTTGACATAAAACGTATCAAAACTAATCAAAATTAAAGGAAAAATGACATTTTTTCCTTCACTTTTAGTCCGTATAATGAGCAATACGACTATACAATGTCATCTTTTACTCAATTATTCTTAGTTGATTTAGATTTCTTTAAGTCTATCACACGATAAAGTACAGACAAATAGACTAAAGAATTTAAACAAACTAACGGGTAGTTTGTTTAAATTCCAGTCCAGCAGTGGGACAAAACAGCTTGATCATAATAACAGAGGAAAATAATACATTACCTACCTCTATCAATGTTCGGATGATACACCGGCGTATTAAACTTCACAAGCGGAGGCTCAAAAGGATATCGGTCCGGGATCGTCACAGTCAGTCTGAAGGTCCCGTCTTCGTAAGGAGAGCCCTTGGGACCCAGTAAAGTGACCCGCAGCACATCGTAAACATCTTCTGTTTCCGGGTGGCAGCTTATGCCCCACGGTGGTTTTGTGTTGAAATTCTTTACCTCGCGAGCTAGGCGTGCTGTTCTTGCGCCTGATGTCATTTTTTCACACAGCCTTCTTATTAGATTTCAAGAAAGATTTGCGGAAAACGTATTTTTCTGCACTCAGCGTTTGTTTATTTTGAAAATTCCGGCGCGGTAAATGTCAGTCAGTGTTGCCAACTCCAAAAAATAAAAGTCGCTAGATTGAGTGCGAAAAGTCGCTAGAAAGTCGCTAAAGAGTAACTCCTAAATTCGTTGTCTCATAGCTATTTTGCGTATAGTAAAAAAAATGTGATTGTTTTAATATTAAAATGCCATTATTCAAAAGATAAATGTCTTAGTCACCTATTGAATATAAAAGGTCAGAGGATAATGCATCTAATCAATAAATATTTAGCTTTTAGTTCCATGACTCTGAAAAAATTGTTCCATTGAGAAACAAATAGATTTGTATGTAAAACCTTTCAATGAAACGCAAAGTGCTAACTTTTAATATTTTTATAGAGGAAATGAGGCATATTTATCGAATAGTCACAAAAACTGATAGAAAAATCATATTAATGGTGTAATAATCTCAATAGTTACTCCATTGAGTTACTTTTCTGACTCAATGACATCCTTTAGTTAGCTATAACACAATCAGTTTGAAAAAAATAAGCACAAGGAGCTTTCTGGCAAATAGAAAAGACTTTTTGTGACAAGTTAACATCACAAGAATAAACAATTTCAAGTAAATTAGACTGTATTTTTAAAAATACTGAATCAAAATTGAGGGACAATTTCTCAAAATTGTGTAAGGTGGCGTTCACCTTTGAATACTTTATTTACAAAAATAGCTTTAGGTTAGAAATTAAAACGAATTATCATAAAAGTTATATATTATTATTATGAAATATTATAAAAGTGTAAAATATAATATATTATTTTAAAAGTGTCCCGTAAAAAGTGTCCCGTTGCAAAAGTGTCCCAGAGCAAAAGTGTCCCTTAGAAAAAGTGTCCCGAAGCAACGGACACTTTTGCTAAGGGACACTTTTCTACGTGACACTTTTGCTTCGGTACACTTTCACTAAGGGACACTTTTGCTACGGGACACTTTTGCTAAGGGACACTTTTTTACGGGACACTTTTGGTTCGGGACAGTTTTGCTAAGGGACACTTTTCTACGGGACACTTTTGCAACGGGACACGTTTGCTTCGGGACACTTTTGCTAAGGGACACTTTTGCTAAGGGACACTTTTCTTCGTGACACTTTTGCTTCGGTACACTTTCGCTAAGGGACACTTTTCTTCGGGACACTTTTGTTAAGGAACACTTTTCTACGTGACACTTTTGGTTCGGGACACCTTTGCTAAGGGACAGTTTTGCTAAAGGACACTTTTCTACGGGACACTTTTGCAACGGGACACTTTTGCTTCGGGACACTTTTTCTTCGGGACACTTTTGCTAAGGGACACTTTTCTACGTGACACTTTTGCTTCGGTACACTTTCGCTAAGGGACACTTTAGCTACAGGACACTTTTTTACGGGACACTTTACTGGTTTTTGACAACTTTACACACTGCTTAAAACATAGCCCTCTTTTAGTTTTCGTGTAGGGTAAACAGAATAAAATCTCAACTGTATCGCGGCTTTAGCGTTCCACTGAGTTACAATTTGTTCCACTGAGTTACGAAATTTCTCAGTGGAACGTAACGGTTCTGCTGATTCAGAATTAAAATGAAAAAAAAAAATAGGATAGACGATTACTTTCTTGTTGTTTAGTGTAGTTTTAGTTGTGGTGAAAACATAGGGAACTAAATAATACCAAGTTGCTACATGAAACCAGCTACTTACCACCAAAAACTCCGTAACTCAGTGGAACACAAAAAAGTCCCTCTGAGAGCGACCTTCTGCCACGGCACGACGGTCGAAACAGAAAGGACAAAAATCGAATTGGCTAACGTGCATCGTCTGTTTAGTGATGCTTAGTAAAAAAAATCATAACATTTAGCAGTATTTTTGGTAGAAAATCAAGAAAAAGCTCGTAACTAAGTGGGAGTTTCCACCGAGGTCCATATTTTGACCTCACACTAAATTGTATCTCTCTAAATTTTTATGTACTTTAGAATAGTTTTATCGTCAGATACCTAATAATAAATAATTTTTGAAGGCTATAAGCCCTACATAATATACTGTTACGTTGGCAAAAACAGTAAATAATCCAACTTGAAAATGACCAAATATGGAAAGGACATGGCAAAAATCATGTTTTGCCGAAAACAAAGTTACTTTTTGTATGAAAATCTTTAATAATCGAATAATATTTTAACATATTCTTGATGCCTATACTGTATAGTTTCACATTAAAATTTAATATTGGGTGTGAAACATCTACATTTTTCAAAAATCCAACAAGAGTAGCGAGGACACCGGAAAAACGCAACAGACAACGAATTTAGCAATTGCTCTAAAAGAGCCAAAGGAGCTAGCGGGAGGGGAGGGGGGGGGGTTATAATCTTTGTTGCCTGCATATTTTTACGTAAACTCTAAATAAAAGTTTTAATTCAAAATCTTCGTCAGCATTCATTGAGCATAGAGTTTGATAGATAAAGGTTGATACGCGGGACATTGACATACACCGTAGTAATCACGCACATGAAGTTCCGTATTTTTATTCCGTCAAAGTGTACACAAGACATTATCAAACTTAATGGTGTCTGTCACTGTCGGTTGGTGTCTGTCACAGACACCAAATGACACAGCCCACCAATAAAAATACTTTTAATTTCTTTCTTGGTTGAAGTCCAAAAGTCGCTAGATAAGTCGCTAAATATTTTTTGTCGCTAAAACCGATTTTTTGTCGCTAACACAGGTCCAAAAGTCGCTATTTCTAGCGACAAAGTCGCTAAATTGGCAACACTCATTCAACAAACATTCAAAACAACATCACATCGAATCCGCGTGCGTTCTGGAATTTTGTGAAAAGTCTCAGAACAAAAGGTGGATTCGAACCTTCCATTACTCATGATGGGCACAAACACACTGGACAGGCTGCAGCTGCAGCCTTTGCAAAATATTTCAGCAGTGTATTTTTACTGAATATTCCCAGCCTTAATGCCAGTCAAACTGTCCCTGCAAACGTATACACATCTGTTTCCGTAAAAACCTTCACAGAAACTGAAATAGCAAATTACATTCAAAAACTAAAACCAAAAAACTCAGTAGGTCCTGATAATGTACCTCCCTACATACTCAAAGCCTTTAAAACACAATTTACAACACCTCTCACGCACATATTTAACCTATCTCTTCAAAATTGCTCATATCCGGAAGTTTGGAAACATTCACGAGTTGTACCAATTTTTAAAGCGGGAGACAAATCACTAGTGAGTAATTACAGACCAATTGCTATACTTTCATCCTTAGCAAAATTATTTGAGACTGGACTACATGCTCGATTGTACAGACAAGTAGAACCTTACCTGAATGATGTTCAACATGCGTTTAGAAAAGGTCGATCTGTAAATACGAACCTGCTCACATTAGTTGACTTTATCGCAAATGAGTTAGATCTTAACACCCAGGTTGATGTCATATATCTAGATTTTCAAAAAGCCTTTGATCAAGTAGATAATGACGTGCTACTCAACAAATTAAGTCTTTTTGGGTTTGCTCCTAATCTTATTAGATTTTTCGCTGATTATCTGCGCGACCGTAGGCAGTTTGTGAGGCTGGGTTGTTTTGATTCACCATCATATCATACTAGGTCAGGCATTAGCCAAGGATCATCTCTAGGCCCCCTGCTATTCACTCTTATGGTTGACGATCTAGCGAATACACTTACTACTGCAAAATGTCTACTCTATGCCGATGACCTTAAACTATACTGTCCTATAAAGACTACGAATGACAGCTATGCTTTACAAAAAGATCTTGAGTCAGTAAGGTCTTGGAGTAGAGAAAACAGACTGAACCTAAATATTTCCAAATGTCAAGTCATGACCTTTACTAGATCTGCTCGTCCAATAATCATGCCCTACTGTCTAAACGGGGAACTGCTGTCAAGACCAATTACAGTTAGAGACTTAGGCGTAATATTTGACTCAGAACTCACATTCCACAATCACATAAGAAAACTCACAGTAGATAGCTTTAAGAAACTTGGTTTTGTTACAAGAAACAGCAGAGACTTTTCTAACATAGAAGCAATAAAAGTTTTATATAATTCTCTCATTAGGTCTAAGCTGGAGTCAAGCGCATGTGTGTGGAATCCACATGAAGTGACGTATGCCTTGTTGTTAGAGAGGGTTCAGAAACGATTTCTGCGCTTTCTTTACAGAAAGGTATACGGCTACTATCCCTTCATGTACCCTACTAAATATCTTCAGGGTACACTAAGTTTCAACTCACTTGAAACGCGAAGGCTTAGCGACCAAATTATCACTATAATTAGAATCTTACGTGGGGTGTATAATAGCCCAGATTTACTGGCCGAGGTAAGTAGGTTATGCGTGCCGGAGCATCGCGCTAGATTCCGCCCTGGGCGAGTGCCGCTGTTTGCTCCGAGACCAGCACGTACAGTAGCTCGCCAGCAATCGCCTGTATGCCGCGCACAGCGCCACCTTGATGCTCTATTCGCATCTAACGCAGAGTGTGATGTTTTTGCCGACAGTGAGGAAGACTCACGATTTTAGTTGAGTATGCAGATTTGTAGATACAAAAAAAACAAAAAATACTGTGTTTTTGGTTTTTTAATCGGATCAAAAATGACCGAGTTACAGAGATTTTAGTGCACCAATCTAAAAAACGCTCGCGAGAAGGCCGCGACTGGCTGTGACGTCACCAGGCGCCCGCGGCTCGCTCCACTAGTACAAAATCCCTAGTTATTTTCAAACTAATTTCCGGCCGCGGCATCGCTCGCGTGGCACCTGGATAAAAAGTAGCCTATGTCCTATTCCCGCTCATTACCTAACTATATTTTAAATTTCAGCCAAATCGGTTCAGTAGTTGTCGAGTTATAGAGGAACAAACATACATCCAAACATCCAAACTTTCGAGGTCATTCACGTTTTTTGTTAAGTACTTATGCAGATTTGTAGATTTAAAAAAGTTATAAATGTTTTCATTTTTATTTTTAAATATGATTACGACTGTATTCCCAAGGCACAGTAGACATATCGCTGGTTAAATGCTAAACTACCACATTCCAAAATTTCACTTTTTTCAGGAGAGCCATTCAAAGTTTTCGAAATGGTTTTTTTGAATTTCTGAGCAAGTCTTTTATTAAATATACATGTATTACATATCAAAAGACGCGTAATTTTTATTAGAATTAAAGTGCATTTTCAGTTTTTCCGTAACTTCAACCCAAAGTCTTATAAAAGTAGAAAAGTGACTTTTGCATATAAAAAGTGAAACAAATGTTAATTAAAATTATCATTAAAAGACCACATATCATTAAAAATTTAAGGTTTATTACACTAAATCAAGTTTTCTTTTAAGTTTTGAATCACAGTCTCGTGAAATTATGCAATAAATATGGTACACGAACAACAAAGCCTTATAAAATTTCTAAAAAACACTTTTTTAAATGAATACACAAAGAAAACTTAACAAAAATTATATCTCTATCAAAATAAATGCTTCACGCGCACCAAAACAAACAGTTATTTTCCACCTGATTGGGCTTTTGGTCAAAAAAGCCTGAAATGCACTCATGCCTAATGCTCCATGAAGAGGCAGTCTATGTTCAGCCTCTCAGGTAGTTGTTGGAGCCGCCACGCCACGTACACGGCGCATCAGGGACGCTTTACTTTTGCGTATTATCGCACCAGTAAACAATCCTGACACACTACAAAAGCATGGCAGCTTCATCAGAACCCTTAGTTGTACGGGCATCCCAAGACTTGAGACTACCTGCCGTATACAACGTGCGGACTATCATATTCGCTCTTATGATTAATGCCCTGGGTTCTCTCTCCATCCTTGTTATCTGTGAGATCATCGGTTACCCAATGGTCCAGATATTTAAAACACGATACCTGCTTCAGCTCGTTGCCATTAAGATAAACCAGTGGGAGGGTGTTATAGGTTTTGGAGCCTGATTTAAAATATTTAAATTCACTTTTGCAGGTATTATATCTGAGCCCGTGGGTATCCGCATATCTCTTACAGATGCCTATTAGTTTTCTGAGAGCATTGATAGATAGGCTTAGCAGCACCGTATCCTCGGTATAGCTGAGGTTGTCAACGCCACCAATAGAGTAGATGGCCCCAGCGCTGCTCAGCTCACGTATTAGGCGGTCTGAGTAAAAGTTATAAAGTCGGGGGTAGCTCAACCTCCCTTTCCGCATCCCACATCCCAACTTGCACGCGTCCGAAAGTGATCCCGTCTATCTGACATTATTGGTTTGGTTAGTTACCATACCAAAATTTGAGAAGTGATATAAGTTCACTGGGGAGATTGACCACCATTGACACCATCGACACCATCCAGCACCTCTGCTACCACGGTAGCTAGGGATATAGGTCTGTAGTTGCTTATACTGAATGTGAAAAACGGAGTTAAGGATAATAATATGTATAAGTTTTTATCTTTTTCTTAGCATTGAAACGAACTTTGCGAAGATACTATTTCTGTTCGTGTAGATCTTAATGCAAAATAGGCGCATAATCAGCAACAGTATGATTTAAATCCGGTAAAAATCTATAGGTATTCAAAAGCACTATCTCAAAAATTACTCTAACATCCTGAAAAATAATGTTTAAGTTCACATAAAAGTTAAGTTCAAAGCAAATGCATCTCAAAAATGTCACTTAAGCTCTAAGCGATAAGATTAAGCTTACGTAAAAGTTATGTGTAAAATAAACGCATTTCAAAAATGACACTTTTGATCATACACGCAATGTTATATGAATACAATTTCTCGTGCTAAGGTACCACATTTCAGAATGTTTTACCTTTGCGCAAAAAAATTTTTTGTAACTTTACTTTAATTTATATTCAACAGGACCACATTCCGAAATATAGCACTTTTGAATATAAATTTTAGTTAACACACTCTTATTTTTTTGTTATATGGCCCTATAGCATATAACTTCCGTGCGGTTCCGCCGGCCACTTAACCACAACTAAAAAAGTGGCTGTTTAGCTCTGAAATTTGGCGCCAAAGTGCAATAATGCTAAACAACCACATCTGTTTTTTGGTAGTTTATAATGCGAAATTAAAAAGGGTCTTTTACTCATACTATAAAATGACTATTTTAAATCACATTTTTGCAATAAAAACGATTTTCACGATTTTTGATTTGTGGTACTTTAGCATTTAACCAGCGATTCTATCAGATCTTTTAGGAATTTTTAGATCCGTTGAAAAAGTCTAAGCGGGTAGTCAGAGGTAGAGAAGCAGTGTTGGCCGAGTGCGCTAGTGCCTCGACTTTCAATCCGAAGGTTGTGGGTTGAAACCCAGCCGTGCATCAATGGATTTTTCGTTTCGAAAAATGTATAAGTAGGTACCTAAGTAGGTATGCGCTTTAACACGAGCTCTAAACGGTGAAGGAAAATATTGTGAAAGTGTGATAGTGTGATTTGAAAACCAAGTTTAGGTAGGTAGGTATGTGATTATTTTGACTCGTACATACAAATTATTAATTTTAGGTATTACGATTAAAAGTATGTATAAAAAATACCTATTCACTAAAAAGTTTAAAGGCGAAAATTATTTTTAAGTAGGTACCTACCTAGGTAAGTAGTAAGTAGGTAGGTACCTACTTAAAAATAATTTATGTAGGTAATAATTTAAGTAGGTAGGTAAATAATTTAGGTAGGTAAAGTTAATATTAGTGTGATTCGACTCCTGATTGTTAGTTTTGTTTGTTATTGTTTTCGGTAAGTACCGGTACCTACCTAAAATACCTATTCAGTAAAAAGTTTAAAGGCGAAAATTACTTTTAAGTAGGTACCTACCTACCTACTTACTACTTACCTAGGTAGGTACCTACTTAAAAATAATTTTCGACTTTAAACTTTTTACTGAAATTTTAAATTTTAGGTAAGTACCGGTACTTACCGAAAACAATAACAAACAAAACTAACAATCAGGAGTCGAATCACACTAATATTAACTTTACCTACCTAAATTTTTACCTACCTACTTAAATTATTACCTACATAAATTATTTTTAAGTAGGTACCTACCTACTTACTACTTACCTAGGTAGGTACCTACTTAAAAATAATTTTCGCCTTTAAACTTTTTAGTGAATAGGTATTTTTTTATACATACTTTTAATCGTAATACCTAATTAATAATTTGTATGTTCGAGTCAAAATAATCACATACATTACCTACCTACCTAAACTTGGTTTTCAAATCACACTATCACACTTTCTCATCACACTAATCATACTATCACACTAATCACACTAATATTATAAATGCGAAAGTTTGGATGTTTGGATGGATGATGTTTCTTCCTCTATAACTCAACAACCACTAAACCAATTTGGTTGAAATTTTAAATATAGATAGATAATGACCAGGAATAGGACATAGGCTACTTTTTATCTGGGTACTACGCGAATAAAGCCGCGGGCGGAAGCTAGTTAATATTAAAAATGCAAAAGTTTGGATATATGGATTTATGTTTGTTCCTCTATAATTCGACAACCACTGAACTGATTTGGCTGAAATTTAAAACATAGATAGTTCTTGACCTGAAATAGGACATAGGCTACTTTTTATCCAGGTGCCGCGCGAGCGAAGCCGCGGGCGGAAGCTAGTTTGAAATTAACTAGCGATTTTGTACTAGTAGACCGAGCCGCGGGCGCCTGGTGACGTCAGACGCAGCGCGAAGCTCCGAGCGCGCGTTTTGAAATGGCCGAAAAGAAAACTTGAATAACTTCGTCATTTATTGATGGATTTTAATTATTTAAAAAACAGATTGCTCAGAATGCTAAAGAGTATACGCCCTCATACTTAGAAACCCAATATTTCGTTTAGTGATTGATCCCCGTTGGCCGGTACTTGAGAGAGCGTGCCTAAACTATTGTGAAGAGCCTAGCTCTTTAGAACCGTGGTAGGTAGTGTAGTGTAGTTTTTATAATCTAAGCATAATAAATAACTTAAATTGTTTTGTTTACTTATTTATATTCTTGTCATAACTACATATTTTAAAATGTTGTTTTATTTTTAGGACAGATTTTTATTTATTTTTTAAATTTGTATTGTGTTGTTGCTGAAGGTTATTGCATACGTTTATTAGTTCTGTTATAATTGTAAATATTCCTTTTGTTCCTGTTTTGTAGTACTAATTTGAAATTGATCTCACTAGATTAACGTCTTAGAAATAAGTTTTCTGTAATGTTAGTCTAAGTTTATAAATAAATAATTGTCTAATTGTCTAATTGTCTAACACTGATGTCAGTTTCAGTCAGCTGTCAAAGAAATTCTGTCACATGTTTTTGACGTTGTTTGGTTAGGGGTACGTTCAAAATTAATTTGTCATCGAAAAATGCATGATTGCGTGACTGATTATTTATGTTTTACAAAAGGATGTATAGGACTTGATCAGAGGTAAAAAAAGAAAGAGTTATGTTTAAATAAACAGCAGTTTATTTGTTGACGATCTGCGAAAGGCTGCCGGCACAAGTTGGATGCGTCAAGACAGGGCGCGATGGCGCTCATTAGGGGAGGCCTATGTCCAGCAGTGGACTGCTATAGGCTGATGATGATGATGATGATGATGATTATTTGTTATTTGTTGAAACTGGCTTTTTACATAAATTCCCAAACCTCATCCATAACCGAATACGTTGAACGCAGTTTTGGTAATGTCAATTTCGAAAATTTGTCACTGTCATGTCGACAGCGCCTCTTTCGGATGAATTGCGAACTAGGATAGGGATGTTCGATATTTCGGATTGTATCGATATTTCGTATCGCAATATATCGTAACGCATTGTATCGATACGCGTATCGATACAGGGCATTTGATACGATATATCGTATCGATACAGTATCGAATCAAGACAAAGTATGCAGGTACTTTGATAATTAAAAAAATATATTTTATTTTAATAATTACGAAAATGTGCGTAGTTATATCTGTCAAAAAAAGTTTTTTGTGATATCAAACTAATATTTAAAAATGTGAAAGTTTAGACTAATGTTTGTTCCTCTAAAACTCGACAACCACTGAACCGATTTGCCTGAAATTTAAACATAGATAAACAATGACCGGAAATAGGACCTATGCCACCTTTTAACCGGGTAACTTGCAAGTCAAAACAATTCGTTATCAAAATAATTTGATACGATACTTTCGATCCGATACACCTTGCATGTGTTGTATCGATACGCCGTATCGTATGCCATTGTATCGATACAAATATCGGGTGTATCGTATGCCATTGTATCGATACACGAAAATATCGTATCGTACATCCCTAAACTAGGAACAAGAAATAAAATAATTTGAGTTGAGTGAGTGAGTTTGAGCGAAGTCTGTCAAAAAATTCCGATAATTAGAAGGTTACCTCACGATTTACCACTATTCTTGCGATCTATAAACTGATAAAATCTTAGTAACAATCATAGTTTCATTTGAATCAAGGCGGATGCCATAATAACTAAAAACAGTGCGATTTTTTCCGGTGTAGTGCAGTGCAGTAGGCGCAGTTTTCCTAGGTAAGTTTTTGTACTTTTTAGATGAATCTTTATTGATATTGCGATTGTATTACGTACACCGATAACGTAGCTATAACTTGCGTGCATTTTATTTATTACTTATTGCAAAATATGCCGTCCTGAGCTGCAAAATCGATAGCGATGTAGACTTATTTACATCCGCTGTAAGGCCATTTATATCGATTTCTACCTGCATATAAGGATAGGTGAATGCGGTAGCTGTCCCTGTGGACTTGTTTAAAGTAATACGACAGGATATGAGACTACCACGGCGAGGTTTAACACAATAATCAATTGTAATTGTGCTTGCGAGACCGCGTTGAAAACCGGTGGAATCCCCGTTCCGTCAGCTGACACTTCGTAAAGTTCTATTTCTGGTTCTCAACTGTGTCTAGCAAATAAAATAAATGTAAATAAATATAGGATTTGCCCTGACTAGCCTGGCATAGTAAGGCTAGGCTGTGAAAAGTGGGTGCTTGGGTGGTTTTATCGTGAAAATTTTGACGAAACTTTTTTGGTATAGATTAGCAGAGGAGTACCTACTAGATATTTTGGAATTTTCAAAAAATCTAGCAAACTAGGCTAATTTTTAAAACATAATCTCCAGTCAACAATATTCATTCAGTCTCAATCTGCTACATTCCCTGTAACAGTATTTTTTTAACTGGGTGATTTTATACTTGTTCAATAAGATGAATAGAACACAGAACACAATAACACAGCTCAGTTGGTAGCTTTACCTTCTGCGCTGTTGGTTGTGGGTTCGATTCCCACCTGGTACAAACATTTGTGTGATGAATGTAGAATTTTTTGTTCTGTGTCTTGTTATGTGTGTGTTGTATGTATGTATGGGGGACTCCCTTTTCCGCAATTGGACTCAGAGGTGGTCCTTATGTGTGTGTTATAATTATAAAGTATAAAAGTATATGTATTACAATATCGACATGTATTCTATCTGATAAATAACTGATAACTGTAGTACAAGCTTTGCTTAGTTTGGGACTAGATGGCGCTGTGTGAAATTAATACTAGCAGTGCCCTCGCGGCATTGCCCCCCTAGTAATGGTATAATGGTGATGATGATGATCAAAAGTAGCCTATAATGTAACCTTCCCCAAGAAATTAGCTATCAGATGCAGAAAAAAAATTTCAAATCGGACTAGTTCCTGAGATTAGCGCATTCAAATAAACTCTTCGACTTTAATATTAGTAAAGATAGATATAGATATTTACGTAGTTTTGCTTATGTGGTAAGTACCAACATAATTATCCAGAATCCTTTCATAATCACAAAATACTCAGGAATAAGTATGCAGCTTTCAACCCATGAAATATTTTTTTAATAAGCTGAGTACCTACCTATCTAGTTTCAATAATTTCCTCAATAATTAAATCCATTGTATTAGATATTAGTATAGATTATATAGATATTATAAATACAATAACTATGTATAGGCATCATGTAAGTATAAATCAATAACAAAACAATGACGTTAAACAGTGCAAGCCATACATTACAATTACAGCAACAGTGTTGTTATAACATGAGCGACATTGTGAACTTGTGAATCCTGGCACTAGGTTGTTAATGAACTGATCATTTAAATAGAGACTAGCTGCGGCTTGGATTACCCGCTTATATGGTGATGATGATGATGATGATGAAAAGTAGCCTATAACCATCCTCAAGAATTAAGCTGACAAATGCAGAAAGAATTTTTGAAATCCAACTGCTAGTTCCTGAGATAAGATTATAGTATACCTACCTACCTTACCTACATTCAAATAAACAAACTCATCCGCTTTATATAAATTGGTATTATACTCTGATTATCATGGGCTAAGTAGCTGTACAGTACGGCCAACGGATCTCGGCGTGCGTGAAGTTAGCCGTTTCGATGCGCAGTGCAACTTTTTCATACAAAATTTTCTACTGCGCAGCGCAGAGCCTGACTTCACGTACGCCTAGATCCGCCGGCCCAACTGTATGTTGTTTTCGTTCTGTTATCTTAACCTTATTGAATCAGACAAAATTTTCGGAAAATAGATTCTTTAGCTAATGTGTAAATCCAAGGTAGGTAATCTTCATTCCGAATTTACAAATCCGTTTGTGAAAAGTTTCACGTCAAAGTTTGTCCGTACCTAAGTGACATAAACCACTGAACTTTACCGTATTCCGGAAGGCACGTTAATGGTAAGCGTCCACAGGCCCGCATCGCACGCAGCGGACGGATCGCATCAAGCGGATTATCTGTGTAATGCAATGCGGACAGGTGGACGCACTTATATGAGTTTCTATACAAATAATACTACGATCCGTTGCGTGCGATGCGTCCGAAGCGTACGATACCAACATGTGTACGCTTAGCATAAATTGCCGGTCCCGGCTTTTAAGTCGTTAAGCCATGACGCGGCCTAAAAACTCGGTCACCGGAGCTAGCCACTAGCTTAAATAAAATACGAACATACATACCGCAGCTCTGTTTTTCATTGGGTTATTTTCCTTCAAGCAATAAAGATGGAGATAGGGATGCCATATTTCACTGGTTTTTTTTACTGCCATAAAAAAACCTACAATTTGTCACGTGAACTGGGAGCCTAAAATGGCCGTTAGCGCAAATCCTTTTCTGAATCCTATTTGTTTTTTTCTCGTCACTCTCATGTCTAAAAATCATGACACGGCATTTAATACAATTCTTATAATGATTTAGCTAAAACAGCTTTTTTAGACCCGCTCGGCTCAGCAAACAGAGCTGTTATAATACACATAACTACTTATTATTCGAAACTACACACATGTGCATCATTATCATCGAAATGTGACCTAACTGACCTCTACAAGGTTATTTCATTCTGTATATAAATAGGTACCCAATCTACATAACATCATTCAGTAGGGTTGCCTACACCCACTGCTACACTATCTGTTCAAAAAAATTAAAGAATAAAAAAATAATGCTGGACGTTTCACACAGCATTATGTAGCCCCAAGCTAAGAAGAGCTTGTGTTATGTTAACCACATGACTGATATAAGTATATATTTATTTTTGTAAATACATACAAATTATACACTAATATGCTGTGTGAAATGTTCAGCATTTATTATTTATTATACATAGAAAACACCCAGACCAGAGACAAATATTTGCAGATAATACAAACATTTGTCCCACGGCAGGTATCGAACCCGCAACCTCTTGCTTAACAGGCGGGCCTTTACCCACTGCTCCACAGAGGTCGTCAAGAATAATAAAAAAAAACCGGTCAAGTGCGAGTCGAACTCGTACGCCGAGGGTTCCGTACCTAGCCATGGTGCCAATTAAGCTAGTATTAATTGTATGAGCGCCCATACAACTCGGAGGACAATTTTAATTGGCGTCAACTATGTATGTATGGGAACACCCTTTAATTTTCAACTTTTTTAACTTTTTGGAATTTTTCCTTTATTTGTGCTATAAGACCTTGCTTTTTGCCAAATTTCGTTATTCTAGGTCAACGGGAACTACCATTTAGGTTTTCGACCCAAAACCTCTAGGGTACTTCCGGTTGACCTAGAATTGTCAATTTTGGTTACAAGCAAGGCCTTACAGCACAAGTAAAGGAAAAATTCCGAAAAATAAAAAAAGTTGATAATTAAGGTAAGTTTTGGTACTTACAAGTTTTCACAAAAACCTAAATTTGCCTATATCTTTTTATGGTGTTGACTCAGGACCTTGATTTTTATAGTCACAATAGGGACTATAGACCTCAGTATATGGTATAAATTTCAACTTGCTAGCTCCACCCGTTCCTGAGATAATCGATGGTGACACACGGACAGACAGACGGACAGACAGACAGACGGACAGACAGACAGACAGACAGACAGACGGACAAGAAAGTGATCTTATAAGGGTTCCTTTTTTTTACCTTTTAAGGTACGGAACCCTAAAAATGGATGACAGCTTTCGCCCCAAGCCTAAGGTAGACGTTTTAAACGTTTTTATTCACTTTCTTATTTGTCTGTCTGTCTATCTGTTATTCTGTGGAATATTGCAACTCACGAGCACTTCCCGATTAGCCATCCAGCTTCAAGTTTTCAGGGTAGCTCACAACTTAATAACTAGTAGTTCGCCCCGAACTGAGATCTCGCGCACCGTTGTATTGGTAGCTGATGGGTGTTATAAGGTGCAATCTAACTTGGTAGTTTTTATGATTTTAAAAATGAAAAAGAACGTATGATGGCTTTGGTGTTTATTAGGCGACTGAGGAGTGTAAATAACAGAAATGGCAGGCTAATATTGAATGCATTCAAATCTAGGTTCTAGGTTTTAGGTTTTACGTTAAATTGAGCTAGTTTACGAATACAATAAAAAATACGACTTTTAGATCAAACATACCGCCCACCAAAAGGACTGTAGGTCCTTTTACTTAAATATGTTCATGACACTTCACTTTATTCACTTTACTTTACTTAAATATGTTCATTATCCACTGATTTACTAATAAATGTTAAGTCCACATGCATAATTAAATAGTTCATTGAATTTAATTGATATCGATAGGCAATTCACATAACTTAGTTATTGGTCTTTTAGTAATTGAATCACCGCTCTTAACACTGTACACTCTTGTGTATCCATCTGCACCTTCATGTTTGTCAACAATCCGTCCTAGGGACCATTTTCCTGGTGGTAGTCCATCTGTTTTGATCAAGACTATTTCTCCTCTTTTGAGTTCCTTTTCAGTCTTTAACCATTTAGGACGCTGTTGAAGTCTAGATAAATATTCACTTTGCCATCGCTGCCAAAAATCGCTTACAAGCTTCTGTGTGTGCTGCCAGCGTGACAAGGTCGATACTTTGATGTCTTTCATATCTGGTGATGGAACAGTTATCGGTGCTTCTCCTATTAAAAAATGTCCAGGTGTAAGTGGAGTTATATTGTCCGGGTCTGAGTCATCTATTGGGCACAAGGGACGTGAGTTTAGGCAAGCCTCTATCTGGCATAAGACCGTAGTCATTTCTTCGTACGTAAGGTGAGTTGTGATAATTCTCTTCAAGTGATACTTTATAGACTTAACGCCCGCTTCCCATAAACCACCGTGATGTGGGCTGTATGCCGGGATAAAGTGCCATTGTGTGCCATCCGTTGCAAGAGTTTGTGCTATTTGGCCAGTGAATTGTAAGTTCGCTTCTTTCCATGCATCTACAAGTTCCCTGTTAGCGCCTACAAAATTTCTGCCTTGATCACTCCACATGTGGCTACATTTGCCTCTTCTGGCAATAAAACGTCTGAAAGCACCTATAAAAGCTTCTGATGTAAGATCTCCTACTAACTCGATATGAATTGCTTTGGTAGACATGCAAACGAATATTGCAACATAAGTCTTGACAGTTTTGTTTCCTCTGCCCTTTGACATCAAGGTTTGGAATGGGCCTGCAAAATCTACTCCACTGTATAAGAACGCTCTTGATGGAGTTACTCTTTGTTCTGGTAAGTCACCCATTATTTGAACTTTCGTAGTAGCCTTTATTTTAGCACATATGAGACATTTATGCACGTGTTTTTTAACCATTGATTTAGCTTTCAGGATCCAGTACTTGGAACGCAAATGGCATAGCATAAGTTGTATGCCTCCATGAAGTGTCTTAGCATGAGCATCGGCAATGATTAATGGCGTCAATGCGTTCTCATGTCCCAAAATGATTGGATTCTTCTTGTCGATTGGTAAGTTTGCATGCCGAAGACGACCGCCCACCCTGAGGATATTGTCCTGATCAAGAAATGGGGTAAGTGACCTTATTGAACTTTTATTCTTTACTTGTTTGCTTGACTTTAATCTTTCTATTTCTTCCGCGAACTCTTCTTCTTGAACCTTTCTTATGCATATTTTGAGTGAATCTTCCAATTCTTGCGTTGTTAAATCATTTTGCTTGTTCTCTAAATTCTTACTTCTTAAGAATCTTCTACTGTAGGTAATAACCTTTATCAATTCTTTTAGGTTGTCAAATGTTTGAAATTGTGATGTTAATGATTTTTCTTTGTTTTCAGGTTCTTCGGCTGTCAGGTAAGTATTAATCTTTGTTGTTTTCATTTCCATTTCAGTTGTTATTACTTCTTGTTTACTAATCTTGATCTCTTTTTCAGATAACCACTTCGGTCCTTTCCACCATAAGTCACAATCCTTCAGTGCTGAGAGCATAATTCCTCTAGAGGCTAAGTCAGCTGGATTTTCATGCGACTGTACGTGGTTCCAGTGTTTGTTGTTAAGATTCTCCACAATTTCAACGACGCGATTTGCGACGAATGATTTCCATCTATTCGGTTCTCCACAAAGCCAAGCGATGACAATAGAAGAATCTGTCCAAGCATTCATTTTAGATGGTGGTATCCTCATCGCTTGTCCAACACGTTTCATTAGCTTGGATAGAACTAGAGCACCACAGAGCTCTAAACGTGGTAAGGATATTGTTTTCAGCGGAGCTACTCTTGTTTTAGCAGCTACGAGTTTTGTTTCAATCTTACCATCTGGGGTTTCAGTTCTGATATAAACTGCTGCTGCATATGCACGCATCGATGCGTCAGAAAATCCGTGGATTTGTACATTGTCTATTCCAGCGCTACTTGTTCCAAGCCATCTATCTACTTGTATATCGCCAACATTGTCGAAGTCTGATCTTATCTGTCTCCATTCCTTTTCTAGGTTTTCACTTACAGGTTCATCCCAGGTAATCTTTTCGAGCCACAGTTTTTGAATCAACATTTTGGCCATGACTGTACTTGGAGCTAACCAGCCAAGCGGATCAAAAAGTTTTTGTATATCAGATAAGATGTTGCGTTTTGTTATGGCTTTTGCAGTTGGTGCTAGATTCAGTTTGTATTCGAAGTTGTCTTTGTTCAGATTCCAGTTGATACCCAATGCTTTAATCGTTCCGTCAAGGTTCATGTTGATTTGTATGTTTGTAGATCTTTCTCTTTCTTCAATGGACTGTATAAATTGAATGTTGTTCGACGACCATTTTGTTAGGTGGAAACCGCCCCTTTGTAGGATGTTTGTGACTTCTCTTGCTATTGATATGGCGTCTTCTGTTGAATCTGCTCCTGAGAGAAGATCATCCATATAAAAGTCTTCTTTTATTGTTCGTGCTGCCAACACACGGTGTTTTCCTTCATCGTCTTTGAAGTTTAGACTAGGTGTCAGAGAACTTGGTCCTTCATCATCAGCCACTCGTTGGAGGGTCTTCACACTCAGATATGGTGCTGGAGCAGTCCCAAAAGTTACTCGTAGAAGACGATACTCTTCGAGACTGTCAGACTCGTCAGGTCTCCATAGAATTCGTTGAAAGTCTGCGTCGCTCTTGTTTACGAGGATCTGTCGATACATTTTTTGTATATCTGCTACATAGCAGACCTTCTTCATTCTCCATCTCATCAGAATGTTTCTTAAGTCTTCTTGCAGTTGTGGACCAATGAGCAGCTCGTCATTCAGTGAGATGTCGTTTGTACCCTTACAGGAAGCATCAAAAACGACTCTTGTTTTAGTGGTTTCCTTGTCGTCTCGTAAAACTGCATGGTGCGGTAGGTACACAGATTGTTTTGTTTCTCTTTCCGTCTCAGGTACCTTCTCCATATGACCTTGTTCTACATAATCTTCTATTACTTTAGTGTACTCTCTCTTTAGGTCAGGTGATTTCTTAAATCTTCTCTCTAGTTGTAGAAATCTTTTTGTAGCAATTTCTTTTGTATTACCATCGGGTGATTTTGGACTTTCTGTTTTGAATGGTAACTTCACTATGTATCTTCCTTCTTCATTTCTAGTTGTTGTCTGTTCATATATTTGTTCACAGAGTTTTTCTTCATTTGTTAAGTGTCTTTCATGGTCTTCATCTATTTCCCAAATCGCTCTCAACATGTCTTCTACGTCTACTTGATGGTGCATTACCACATATGTTTCTTCTGTTGGTTTAGAGCAGATGTCACCAAAGAGTATCCAACCTAGGCTGGTTTTCTGGGCGCATGGAGAGCCTGGTGGACCCTTGACGTAGTCATTTTGTAGTATTTGAGCAACTTCTTTTACCCCTAGGAGTAGATCTATAGACCCTGGCTGGAAGTACGTTGGATCAGCCAGGTTGAGTCCCTTGAGGTGTGGCCATGTTTGTGTTGTAATTGTTTTGG
This sequence comes from Camptogramma bilineatum, assembly GCA_958496255.1. NCBI lineage: Eukaryota > Metazoa > Arthropoda > Insecta > Lepidoptera > Geometridae > Camptogramma > Camptogramma bilineatum. The sequence continues at coordinate 873,131 of OY292474.1, forward strand.
CAGGCATCTTTGTGGTCAGTTGTTTCGACATCACGTAGGCTTTGATTGGTAGACTGTAGTTTGAATCCCACTGTGATCTAATTTGTAGCTGAACCACATGCTTGATCTCCGTTCTCGTAGATCCTACCCCTATCACATTTCCTTTCATAGGTTGTTTTTCGAGCTTCAGTAGTTGAGTCGCCTTCTCGCTGATGAATGTTGCTTGGGAACCCTGATCTATTAGCGCTCGTAGTCGAATGTTGTGTCCTTGCTCGCTCCTTGCTTCGACGATTGCTGTTGCTAATAGTGCTACTCCATGTCTAGTTGGTTGTGACGTCATCATTGTGTTGACTTGTACTTCTTCTTCTTCTTCCACTACATGTTGTGAAGCCAGCGGTTGTGTTTGAGATGTGCTTGGGGAGGCCGCTGATTCCTGTTTCTTGTTGACATGCAGCAGTGAATGATGACGACGTTGACATATTCTACACGACACAGGCAATCTACATTTGTTTGCAGAGTGGCCTGGAACTAGACAGTTGAAACATAGTCGGTTGTTTGTTACATATTCACTTCGTTCAGTAGGTTCCATCTTGATAAATTCCTTGCAGTGGCATAGAGTGTGGTTATCATTGCATTTAATACAGCTTCTTGTTGTAGGTGTGGCAATATGATAAGATCGTTGATTCACAGATTTAACTTCCTTCGTGGCACCAGTCGAGATCAATTCTAACGTACGGAACCTTGATTCTAAAAATTTCTTGAATTCAGGCCATGTAGGCAAAGCTTCCGTTTCATCCTTGTATGATTGCTCTTCCCAGTCCTTGTGAGTCTCTGGGTCCAACTTCTGGACTAGCAGATGTATGATAAAAGGATCCCAAGAGTCTGTTTTTATTTCTAAGTTATTCAAGTTATTCAGGCATTCCATTGTTGTATCTAGTAGACCCTTTAACTGAACAGCTGATTGGGAAGTCAACTTCTTTTGGTTAAATAATCTCTTCATAGTGTTATTTAGAATTAATCGTTTATTGCCATACCTTTGTTTTAGTATTTCCCATGCATTGTTGTAGTTGTTGGACGTGATTTGAACATGTCTCAGAAGTGATTCAGCTTCGGCGGTAACACTTGTTTTCAGATAGTGTAGTTTTTGTACATCACTGAGGGCCGCGTTGTTGTGAACCAATGAAGTAAACAAGTCGCTGAATGTAGGCCAAGCTTCGTAGGTACCGCTGAATGTAGGAAGTACAATCTTTGGCAAATGTACTTTGGTTGGAAACTGGCTGTTACAAGTTGTATCCATCGAACCAGATTCTCCAGATTGTTGTCCCTCAGCTCTAATGAGCATATCTTTCAAATCACCCTGCAGAATGTTGTACAAGTCTTCATAAATAAAGTATTCTTCATTGAGAAAATATGGCAAAGTTCCTTTGAATTCTTTCGGCGTAATTTTCACAAGTTCTTGGTGATAACCTCTAAAAGTTTTCCAATGGTCATCTATAATCTTCATACGAGCTTCTATGTATCCTTGTGTCAACCGCACCTTAGGACATTTCTTCAAATTAATTTGTATTTTCTGAAACGTAGCAGCACAATCTTCTAAAACTGTGAGAAGTTGTTGTTGTTCCTGCGTAGGAGCCATATTTCACGTTGTAGAATGTAAAAGTTCACGTAAAGTTTATTTAGTCCAACACTATCACTCAATAATAAATGTTCCGTTTTATAAAGATAACCACTTCACATAATGTTCCGTAATAATTTTGCAATAAGTTCATAAAAAGTTGTTTACGAGTTAGATGCACCGGTAATACAAAAGCGCACGGCTTATCGGCTCAGGAATGCGTCCCTTTTGTTCTCGAGGACGGAGCGCTGCACTGATTGATCCGGCTCGATTGCGACCATATGATGGGTGTTATAAGGTGCAATCTAACTTGGTAGTTTTTATGATTTTAAAAATGAAAAAGAACGTATGATGGCTTTGGTGTTTATTAGGCGACTGAGGAGTGTAAATAACAGAAATGGCAGGCTAATATTGAATGCATTCAAATCTAGGTTCTAGGTTTTAGGTTTTACGTTAAATTGAGCTAGTTTACGAATACAATAAAAAATACGACTTTTAGATCAAACAGTAGCCTAGATTTGGACTTGTTTCTGACTACCCCTATACCTATGTTAAGTGCTCCTTCTAGTGTTTACCACAGAATGACATCTAATGCGCTACCTCAGTATAGTAAAGATTATAGGCATGCATGCAATACATTAAGTCGTGTCGTGTTTATATTCAATAGTTGACCCCGCGAACTTCGTACCGCGCCTCAGGGAAGGCCTCTTAGTTCGAGAAATTATTAAAATAGCAGTTCAATACGAAATGTATGAGAAAATCAATTCCCTCCCCCTCCCCTCCCTCCCCCCCCCATCCCATCCCCTCCCCTCCCCCTCCCCCTCCCTCCCCCTCCCTTCCCTTCCCCTCCCCCTCCCCTCCCCTCCCCCTCTCCCCTTCCCCTCCCCTCCCCTCCCCTCCCCTCCCCTTCCCCTCCCCTCCCCTCCCCTCCCCCTCCCCTCCCCCTCCCCCTACCCTCCCCCTCCCTCTATAATTTTGGTACATGCCCAGCCCACTATTTGCAGGAGTTAGCATTTGCATACGTGACAGGTTGCAAGCCCATCGCCGCTTCGCCGCTATTAGAACGTTAACTGGTTTCCTCACGATGTTTTATTTCACCGTTTAGAGCTCGTGTTAATGCGCATTTAAATTTTTCTAATCCAAAAAATCCATTGATGAGCACGGCCAGGGTTCGAACTTACGACCAATGAATCTAAAGTCGAGCACTCTTCCAATCGGCCAACACGGCTTTTATTTTCAATCTCAAGAAAAAATATCAAGTACTTAGCAACTAAAATCATTGCAAACCAAACCACAACGATGCCACACTCATTGTCCGTTAACCAGACCTACGAATACATCGAAACTCTATGAAACGGGAGCTCTCTCCATACTTCCGTTAATTGGTTTCCATAATTTTTCTTTTTGACTGTATTTCAAAAACTATAGAACCTAGAAGAAAACTAAAAACCATTTTGGAATGTATAAGTTGAGTACTTTCATATGACACCCCACTCAATATATTTGGGTAACTTTGAAAAAAAATTACCCCCTTGGGAACCCCATATCTTTACAACCCCTTCATCGATTACGCTCATACGCTCCACAGCAAATTTCCATAGCACAACCTATTGACCTATCAAGTTTCATACAGATTGGATAAGCGGTTCGATAGTTATGCGAGAACATAAAAATGAAACATACAAACATACAAAGCAAAATCGCCTAACTTGCCACTAAGATCTTCGCTCGCTCGATCGACAATGCATTTAAAAAAAAATAAAAACGTTCTTTAAGATTATTCTTAACATTAATTTGCTTGGAGTTCTTTTTCGCATTCCGGATCCTCTGAATATGGCTGGTAAATAGAACCAAATACCTACACAATTTGCTAAATTAGCATACCTACCACCATACCATACGTAGCAGGTTACAAGCCCATCCCGTCTTTTAGAACACTTTCTGGTTTCCACGCGATGTTTTCGTTTTGCTGATGTTTAGAACTTGTGTTAATGTGCAAAGAAAATAAAACAATACGCAAACATCCCTCGTCCCATAGTGGAGGAAAGTCGAAGGCAGCTTGTGTCTGAAGTCGAAGGTGTACTAACCAGAGTTTCCGATTGGGGAAGACTTAACCTGGTTAATTTTAACCCTACCAAGACTCAAGTTTGCGCGTTCACCGCTAAAAAAACCCCATTTACTGTGGCCCCACAATTCCAGAACACACCCTTATCCATCTCCAAGAGCATTGGGATCCTGGGTGTCGACATTTCCAGTGACGTTCAGTTTCGTCGTCATCTGGAGGACAAGGCTAAGCTGGCATCCAAAAAGCTCGGTGTGCTCAATAAATCGAAGCGGTACTTCAGTGCGGGGATGAGACTGCTTCTCTATAAGTCGCAGGTCCGGCCCCACATGGAGTACTGTAGTCATCTTTGGGCGGGAGCACCTGGATACCAGCTCGGGCCATTTGACTCGATACAAAGACGAGTTGTGAGAATTGTTGACAATCCCAGGGTCTCAGGTGGTATTGAATCGTTAAGCCTCAGGAGAGACTTTTCCTCTCTATGTGTATTCTACCGCTTGTATAATGGGTTGTGTTCTGAAGAGCTATTTGAAATGGTGCCTGTAGCTCCATTCTACCATCGCAATGCTCGCCATCGGCAGGGGATCCATCCTCACACCTTGAAACCAATGTGGTCACGTACGGTGCGATTTCAGAGGAATTTCCTCCCGCGAACAGTTGGGTTGTGGAATGATCTACCTGCCGCGGTTTTCCCCAGTGACTACAGTATGGGGTTCTTCAAAAAGGGCGTTTTGAAATTCTTAAAAGGGTCAGCAGCGCGAGTGTGACTCCTCTGGTGTCACAGGCGTCCGTAGGCTACGGTAACCGCTTACCATCAGGTGGGCCGTATGCTTGTCTGCTACCTTAGTAGTATAAAAAAAAAAAAAAAATATTAAATTAAAAATTGAAAAACCCCGACATATTCCTTCAACTAGAAAAGAGCTGATGCTCAAACGCCTGAACAGATCTTCATAAATTGAAGCTAGGAACCATCTCAATCACGTCACTTTCCAAACAAAAAAAACCGTATCAAAATCGGTCTATCCGTTCAGGAACTGCCACAAAGAGACGAGTAGTTCAGGTAGATACAATACAAACTTATAACACCCATATTTTTCGTCGGGGGTTAAAAAACTACATAAAGAACCAAAATATTCGATTTCAAACAAAAATATGAAATACGAAATCACTTAATTTTCCTTTTCACATTATATTTCGTGCACAAAATGTTGCCAACCCTATGACATAATGATACGTTATGGTATCATTATGTCATGCAGATAAAACGGCTTTATTAAGTTTCATGCAATTTAGCTTTATTAGTCTCGCAGAAGTAATATTAAAGTACTTAATCGAAATCTAAATTACCTATCTACAAATGTACAGCTATGGAGCGAGCTATGCTCGGAGTTTTTCTGAAGGATAGGATCCGCAATGAGACTATTCGGCAGAGAACCAAAGTCAGTGACATAGCTCAGAGAATTAGTAAGCTGAAGTGGCAGTGGCCATATCTGCCGAAGAACTGACAACCGCTGGGGTAAACGAGTTCTCGAGTGGAGACCACGTCTCGGCAAACTTAGTATAGGACGCCCTCCTGCCAGGTGGAGTGACGATCTGCGAAAGGCTGCCGGCACAAGTTGGATGCGTCAAGCTGAAGACAGGGCGCGATGGCGCTCATTAGGGGAGGCCTATCGATCGTGATGATGATGATGAGATGTACAGCTTATCCCTGCATTCTCTTATTTTCTCCACTTATCCGGAAAGGAGTGGAGGATGAGTAAAGCCATAGACAGCAGCTAGTCCTATCAAATCCTACTAATTTTATAAATGTGGAAGTTAGTAAGGATGAATGGATGTTTGTTATTTTTTCACGCAAAAACTACTGAACGGAATTTAATGAAACTTGGAATATACATACATTATATACATACATTTATGACTAGGAATAACACATAGGCTACTTTTTATCTGGGTAGGTAGCACGCGAGCGAATCCGCAGTCAGAAACTAGTCACATCACACTAATTAAATACGAAAGTTGGGATGGATGTTTGTACCTCTATAATTCGACAACCACTGAACAGATTTGCCTGAAATTTAGAATCTAAAATATAGATAGATAATGACCGGGAATAGGACATAGGCTACTTTTTATCCGGGTACCACGAGAGCGAAGCCGCAGGCGGAAACTAGTAATTCATAAGTTATTTTCTTGTCACTGTAATGTAGCATTTCTGATTTGTGTTGTATGTATCGTAGTGGCGAAAATAAAACTTTTTTCTTTTTCTATAAGTATGTAACTGGGTAAATGCGACTTGGTGATGTTGAAACTTTGAAAGCCATAATGCCACTTTATCTAACAGAAATCTTTCTTGAGACTCTACTCGGAGATAGGACAAGAGCTAACATTGAATAATATTACGCAATACCGCGTGAAACATAGTTTTTGCTTGACCTCGCCTGTACAGGAATGACTCGGCACAATTTTAACAGAATGTTATTATTACGAGTTCCCACAATCTATCTATTATACCTAGCTCAATTTACTTCTACATAGATGTAGGGGCTTCGTTTTAGTTCCAAACAACAAATACCATTTGGATAATGCTAGTGTATGCACGCGGCGCGCCCTCTCACCCCGACCGCTCCCGGCCTAGTGATGTGCGCGCTACGCTCAGACACTACATCCTCATCTTTATTTAATTTAAACAATTATAACATTTTTATTACAAACTTAAACTAGTTTTAATTCAACACCTAGATATTACACTATTTATATATTTACTTATTCATTTATATACTTATTTAGTTACTTATTTATTTATATCATTATTTATTTAGTTATTTATTTATTCAATATAACATAACACCATAACAGCTTATAGTCAAAGCGACGTTATATTAACAATGTAGGTAATTTATTTAGTAGGTATAGTACTTACATTATAACTACTTAAGATCTACACCTTCTAAAACTAATTAATAATTTAAATCACAATCACTTCCTCTATCAGGTAATTTTATTCAGTTTCCAGTCTAGGCTCATTTGAAATTTCTAAATTGTCACTATCAGTCACAGAGTCTTTTCTACCAACTGCCAGGATCCATTTTTTAATCAAATTCTTGACATAAACTTTCTCTCCTACTTCCAGAGAAGCCGTTCTCTTTCGGTCTCCGTATTCTCTCCCTTTTTCTTTGCTTTATTTTTCGTTATCTCTAAATTCCGATGACGCAACATTGTTCTCTGTAACTTAATGGTTTCGTCAGAAGTGATATTCCGCATGACCTTTTGGGGAACATGGTGGAATCGTTCCCCAAAGGCAGAGTAGGTGGTTCTCTGCAACGGGCCGGCCCATCTGGCCCACTTGCCCGTGGTCTTTCGACCGACAGGTGTTGTCGGTTGGTCGTATTTGTGTCAATCGCGGTGAAAACTTCATTAGCGCGATCTAGGCATTCTGATGTTGTGTGGCACTTTCTGTAGTGCGTAGCATGGTTATGTAGTTCATCTAGCGATAGGTAGATGTCGCTACAACCTTAATCTCCTTCTTCTTCAGCATATATTCGCCCACTGCAGGGCATATGCCTCTCCAATATTCTTCCAGACTGCTCTATCAGTGGTCTTCCTGGTCCAGTCTGTCCCTTATACCGGCTATAATAGTCTAATATAATAAGAATATGATCTTGATCAGGCAGACGCCCCAAGAAATCTATCGCTACATCTACCCACGGACGCTGACGGCAGTTCTTTCCTTTTCATCGGATGAGGACGATAGCTTGCTTGGACGTTCTTGATTGATCGTCTTTTAAGAGCCTACTGAAGTGAATTTGTCAAAATAGAGGTTTACCGTTTTAAAGATTTTCTTAAAGCAAATCGTATTAAGATAGTGAAAAACATACTCTAAGTACTACCAGTGAACTGATCTACACTGTGGGCTATTTCATATTTCAATATTTTATGTATTTTTTTAGTAAATTACTGGACAAAGTACACAAAATATGAGCGCGGGGTTTTAAGCCTGACCGAACACTAAATTACTCAATTGAATTAAAAAATACGAAAACAACAACTTCAATATTTTATCTATCCTGTGCTCTATTTTTTTTTTCGTAGGTGTAGCTATATTCAACACATTATAGGCAAGAAAGTTGAAGATAAAACTCTCCATACATTTTTTCTATGGAGTAGCTACTATGAATAAAAGGACGATTCATTGCCAAAAATCGTCAGACGGCCGCGGCCATTGGAGCTGGGAGCACGTCACATTGCGTAAATACTATTAGCTAAGCTGTGGCAGAGCCAGTGACGTCACGTGACTGTGTTCTTACATGAGAAGCGGCCGCGTAAACGTGCTATGTCATATTTTCGATAAAATCAGATTACAGTATGTAAGGCATCTTTTGATAAAGATTTTGCCTGGCATAAAAATGGACTATTTTCTAACAGCATAGGTAAGTAGTAAGTACCTAGGTGCCTATAGGTAAAGTATACGTACAGAAGCATGCACATTCACATAGAAAGCTTTACAATTATTTTATGTTTTTATCATCTGGATTAGGTGATGATGATGCTGATGATGATGATGCTTATGATGCTGATGATGATGATGATGATGATCGTGGAACTTTTTATTGATATGGGTATCAAATGAAAGATTTTGATGAGCGAAACACAATCATCATCGTCATCGTCATATCTTTATCTTTTCATATCGTCATGACTTCATAACTTCGTGACTTCGTATCTTCGTAACTTCGTAACTTCGCAACTTTGCAACTTCGTATCTTCATAACTTCGCAACTTCACAACTTCGTATCTTCGTAACTTCGCATCTTCGTAACTTCGTAACTTCGTAACTTCGCAACTTCGTATCTTCGTAACTTCGCAACTTCATATCTTCGTATCTTCGCAACTTCGCAACTTCGTATCTTCATAACTTCGCAACTTCGCAACTTCACAACTTCGTATCTTCGTAACTTCGCATCTTCGTAACTTCGTAACTTCGTATCTTCGCAACTTCGTATCTTCACAACTTCGCAACTTCGCAACTTCACAACTTCGTATCTTCGTAACTTCGCATCTTCGTAACTTCGTAACTTCGTAACTTCGTAACTTCACAACTTCGTATCTTCGTAACTTCACATCTTCGTAACTTCGTAACTTCACAACTTCGTAACTTCGTAACTTCGTATCTTCGTAACTTCGCAACTTCGCACCTTCGTATATAGAAGTTACGAATTTGCGAAGATGCGAAGTTGATAAGTTACGAAGATACAAAGATATGAAGATACGAAGTTGCGAAGATATAAAGATACGAAGTTGCGAAGTTACGAAGTTACGAAGATACGAAGTTACGAAGATACGAATTTGCGAAGTTGCGAAGTTACGAAGTTGCGAAGTTGCGAAGGTGTGAAGTTACGAAGTTACGAAGATACGAAGTTGCGAAGATGCGAAGTTGATAAGTTACGAAGATACGAAGATATGAAGATACGAAGTTGCGAAGTTACGAAGATAGGAAGATACGAAGTTATGAAGTTGCGAAGTTACGAAGTTACGAAGATACGAAGATGCGAAGATGCAAAGTTACGAAGATACACACACACACACACACACACACGCTACACACACACACACACACACACGCTGCACACACACACCACGAAAGTGCTTGGTTGTAACTATTTTTACCCGGCTGACTGTCAAGTCACCCGGGTTATGTAGATCGCGCGTTTCTATGTGGGTATGTATGTAATATTCTTTATTACCACGTTGCTCCTAAACGGCTGGATGGATTTTGATGAATGAGATATCGTTAGAATCGTCTCCATCTCGATTGTGTTCTAGTATACTTTTTATTTCGATAAATCAAATAGTGCGGCTAAAAAATGCAACAATGTGTGAATTTTCAAAATGAAAATCACGCTATCATATCAAAATCCATGTCAAAATCAAGAGGTTGGTGGACTGATATCACATATAATTTTTTTAAAAATCTAACATGACATCTTCGAAGACTCAAAATTTTTGAAAATCTATTTTTCGCCTTAAATAGAATTGCTAACCAAAACGCATACTAAAACTTTTTATTTAGTCACACGCAACGTTTAGAACAAACTGCATCGAAATTGGTTCAGCCATTTAGGAGATATCTCATATTTAAGAAATAACTTACGCATTAAATTTAGGTACTCACAGAGCCATCTGTGTGTCAACTGTGACAACAACGTTTAGGAAAATGCGCACGGCATCGAACCCTAGATACCTACATAATAATAAAATTGTAATTTAATTTTGTTTTATGATTGATAAGATAATGCTGTTTCCAACTTTTCAGTTCAGGCGGGTTTTTTTATTTTTGAATAAATTGCTTGTTATTCTTATTGTTATTTACTTTTCTCTAAAACCTATACTACCTACTTAGTGACTGTCGTAATATATGTTTTACTCTAAAAAATGTAAATCCGTCATTGGCTGTAAGAAACATAAATAAGTCGATTTATTACTACTAAGAACTGTGCATTTTGTTTAATAAATAAATAAGATGCGAAGTTTTTTCAAATCCGACTTGTAGAATATCGCGTTCAAACAAACAAACAAACTCTTCCGCTTTACAGAATTGGTATTAGATTGGTATAGATGTCAATACAAAATCGTTTCGAAGTTATAAATTTTAAAACGTAAAAAATGTTTGCCGAAACTTTGACCGCTTTGTGTCAGAGCGGCCCGCACTGCGTGGCGCTTTCAATGTGTGCGTTCTACGCACACAAGCTTGAGCGCTACGTTTCCCGCCCGTCAATACCTAAAACTGACGAGCGGCATAGCAGCGGAGCAGCCTTAAGTCTCCCCAGCTTTTAAGTCGTTAAACCAACGGCCCAAAAACTCCGTCACCAGAGATGGCCACTTGCTCATACGAAAGAAGATCGGATGAGGAGGGTTAGGAGCGGATACGAGGGTACATTCATGGCATGATTTTACCATGGATTCAGCCTCTTTATCGATTCGTGGCTACTTACTATATAATGGTCTTTTTTTTAGGTTTAGGTTGTCATGACTAAATAAGTATTAGTAGTACTGTGGCATTTTACTCATAGGTAACAATATTTTATTGCATTGCCTTTAACAACATAGGTAGGTTTGTGGACAATATAATAAGGTAAGTATGAGTATTTTAAAACTCATAGGTACGGTAGTTGTAACTGGTAACAGAACAATAATAATTACTATCTTCCATCTATTGTTTATTTATCTTTAAATTTTAATTTATTTAGTATGAAAATATTAAATAAAATTTTAGTCGATTAGAAGGTAAAATATTTTTTTTAAGATCATTACAATCCATTCCATTACAAGTACTTATTACATAATAAGTACTTATTACCTACTATAAAATAATTTCAATAAACTTTCTTTTTCATAAGTAGGTAAATGTAGTAGGTATGACAACATAAGAAACACAGGCAAAATCATGAATAAATGTGTAGGTAATACCTACCTACTTAGTTTTAAATGAATTATGACTGTGTTTTATAATAAAAATAATTTAATGTAGGTACTTAAGTCCCTTTTATCTCTTAATAATAAAGTGGGTACTTTTCAATTAATCTGGTAAGGAATTTATATTTTTTTTTCATTACTCACTTTTTTAAATATTTAAGTCTACTTGACAAAGAGATTAAGTATTGAAATATTTTTGTTTTGTGTAAATTTTAAAGTTCACACGCCCACAAATTAGGATAATTTAGATTTTGAGTCAAGTGTACTGGCAACGATATTTTTACAACTCTTGGAATTCATGAGCCGATATTTTTTTATGCGAACTGTGAGTTGAGAAATAGGTTATTCCCAATATTTGTTATGAGCTTCAATTATTGAACGTGATAGGTGGAACGCGTGTTGGTTTTTGACTTTGCCAAACCCCATTTTGGAGAAGGGGTGGTGAGAACAAAACTCGGGTACCTACACGGTCAGAGTATGGACAGTCGGAAGAACTAGAAAATTTAAAGAGTTTAAGGTTGACCATGTTGATTGGTAACTTAAACCCTAGAATCAGGTTATTATTATTAGTTGTAATATCTGGACATTAAATTGTTATTTTCTGTATTTTTGTGACGCTATTTTCTGTAGTTATCCACAGTGAAGCTGAGAACGAGCTAATTAACACTGACTTTAGCTGACTATTACAAGACATATCCTTTTCTATCCGAAATTAAACTTTCAGTGTACCAAACAAACTCAACAAGCACTGAATTTACTTTCACTTGTTATATTTAGCTAGGAGATCTATGTGATACAATTTTAGTACTTGGGTGATGTCTATGGTTATAGTGCAAACGTTGTGACTTGTGGATTCCTAATATGAAACAATGTCCTGAAAAGCGGAGAATGACTAATCATTGACATGAAACATGTGCTTTTAGTCTTATAGACTTCATTAGAATCATTTTAGATAGGAGGTCCATTTATTGCTTGACATTATACCTAGGTAGTTTAGATCTGAGTTGGGCATTATTCGAATAATTTTAAATCGAATAATTTCGAATAAAAAGTCACTCGCAACAAACTACTCACGAATAATTGATTGATTCACGAATAAGTCATTCAAGAACAATTCACTCACGAATAACTTCTCTCGAACAATTATTCGTAACTTTATTCGTTATTCGTCATTCGAATAAATATTGCTCAACTCTGGCTTTAGATCTGTTAGATATCTAGGTATAACACAGGCGTATAACGCGTAAGCCTTTGTATAGCGCAGTTTGGTAAAACGCGGCCATGATACAAGTGCTTTGAATCTAATAGCATCTAACAGTAAATGGACCAATCTTTGTTAGATTGAAATCGTTAGGATCTTAATATAGATGAAGATATTTAGGTAAATTTATTTTGATTTTTTAAACTGTGTGAGAGTCGGGGTCTTCGTATCTTCTTTTGGTTTTTGTTTGGCATTACTTTTATTTGACACAACACGACTTTGTTTTTTGACTGAGTTGTATGTAGTTACCACTTTTGCATGAAAAACTGATCCTGACCTGACTGATCTTTTGTGCATTACATGCAAGTATTCATTTATTCTGACAAATTCACTAAATGCAATCATTTTCTTTCATTTTCAGCCTGCCTCGTTCTCCATGGGTTCACTTAATTTAAGAATCTTATTTTATATTGAATTCTTATTTAATTTAAACAATTTAGTCGTTGCCTTGTCTATTGTAATTAAAAACATTTTCGGTACCAAGATTATTTTATGTAGGTACTTAATGAAATTGCATCAGTATTAAAATATATTTTATTTCACCTTCAAGACAGTCAAATCAGGATTATCAGGTAGATTTATTTAGCTTTGGGTACTTTTAGTTTAGGCTAGGTTAGGGTGTGCTTACACTACCTAGTCAAAATATATTCAAATAGGTACCTACTAACAAACAGTTCTGTACTTAGTTGCATCCACACCGTATTGAAATACCTTTGTCGTGGCCTTTTACATTGTCAATGTAACAATAGATAGATATTTACTTCTATTGCATGGCCTGGCCTTTTACATTGTCAATGTAACAATAGATAGATATTTACTTCTATTGCATGGCCTGGCCTTTTACATTGTCAATGTAACAATAGATAGATATTTACTTCTATTGCATGGCCTTATTGGTGTAACTAAGTACTTATATTTTACCATGGCCTTTTACTTATTGTAACAAGTAACATTAATATGCATGGCCCTCCATGTTAGGTTGATGGTACCTTTAATTAAATAAGTATCTAGATAATGTTATATCATGGCCCTTTACTTAGTAACAATTAATTTGCATGGCCGTCAATGTCAGATAGATAGTACCTTTAATTAAATAGGTATCTAGATAATGTTATATCATGGCCCTTTACTAAGTAACAATTAATTTGCATGGCCCTCAATGTTAGGTAGATAGTACCTTTAGTTAAATGTATCTAGATAATGTTATATCATGGCCCTTTACTTAGTAACAATTAATTTGCATGGCCGTCAATGTCAGATAGATAGGTAGTACCTTTAATTAAATAGGTATCTAGATAATATTATATCATGGCCCTTTACTAAGTAACAATTAATTTGCATGGCCCTCAATGTTAGGTAGATAGTACCTTTAGTTAAATGTATCTAGATAATGTTATATCATGGCCCTTTACTTAGTAACAATTAATTTGCATGGCTGTCAATGTCAGATAGATAGTACCTTTAATTAAATAGGTACCTAGCTATTGTTATATCATGGCCCTTTACTAAGTAACAATTAATTTGCATGGCCCTCAATGTCAGGTAGATGTTACCTTTAATTAAATAGGTAGATAATTTTATATCATGGCCCTTTACTTAGTTACAATTAATTTGCATGGCCCTAGGAAATACCCATAGGTAATTTTTATCATTGCGAACTATTTGTCCGATGTTCAAATGCATTGAGAACATTGTTCGCACATCGCCACCTGACGCGACACTCTGGCGCCTATTGGCTAGCTAGACAGTTTTGACTTTGGGCATCAAAACATCTGGCCGCAATAAATATTATTATCAACGGTATAATAATATTTATGTTCGTAACCATGATAATTTCAAAAGTTATAAATCTGGCCGTAAGTATTTTTTATTCTTGGTCCAAAGTGAGAATTAGGTAAATATACCTACATTGTGGTTTTTATCATAGCAAAATCGAACTCACCAAAAATAATGGAAACATACTGAATCATAGGGAAAGATTATTCTAGGCAGGTAAATAGATATTCCCAACTATTTTATAAAATAATGGCATAAAATAACATTAACATTAAATAATGTTATTAGATTACGTTGTTTCCAAGAATTTCGATGTAGGTACCGATTAGTTTGCTCTCAGGTTGAATTACAATGCCATCGATCGGTAGTTGTAAGAAAAACACTGTCCGATACCCGTGTAGGTATCTAACCAAACATAAGTAATAGAAAAGGTGATCACAAGATAATGCTTTTTTGTTATTCCAAAATTTTCAAAATCTGGCCTACCCACATCGATCGGCACCGTAATAAACCAAGATTTCGCCACAATGCTATTCCCCTTTTTTACTTTAAAATATTTTTTTTTTTTTTTTTTTTTTTGAGTTTATCTACTCACGTTTTCCTCTGTCGCCACTTGTAGGGGCTTCGTTTTAGTTCCAAACAACAAATACCATTTGGATAATGCTAGTGTATGCACGCGGCGCGCCCTCTCACCCCGACCGCTCCCGGCCTAGTGATGTGCGCGCTACGCTCAGACACTACAATAGACTACAGAATAAATAGACTTTGTTATCTTGATCGATTCAGTACAAATACAAGCTTAAAAGACGTGTAGGTACCCAAGTCGATTTGTTTGTTTAGCTAAGTACTTTTATTATAGGTTTACTTTTCTATTTCATTGCTTTTTTTAACGACTTCAAAAAAAGGAGGTTCTCAAGTCGTTGGAATTGTATTTTTTGTGCTTTTTTTTATGTATGTTCACCTACCGATTACGCGAAGACGCCTAGACCGATTTGGAAAATTCTATTTTTGTTTGAAAGGGTATACTTTCCGATTGGTGCCACAAAAATTTGGTGAGGATCTGTTAAGGTTCTTCAGAGTTATGTACAGAAATGCATCTGGAGAGAGCAGAAAATTGCTCATGCACCTTATAACATTGAAGTCGGTATTTTTTAAATTTCAAAAGCCATCTTGTTGTCAACTATTTGTAGTTGTTGAATAAGTTGTTCTATTTCTATTCTTAATCATAACACCCGGACCCTAAGTTTAAGTGGACCGCATGAAAAAAAGAAATAGTATACTTACTGTACCCTAATAGATCTATTTACCTACCACATAAATCGTTTTTGAAATACACTCCTCAAAACAAAATAGGGCCCACTTGAAATATTTCATTTTCCACAACACATTTTCTAAACGTGTCCTATATTTTTTTCTAAAAATATATTTCTAAATTCCTAAGTTCAGTGGTATCATATTCCTAAAATCAAAATTGAAATAAATTGTAACTACATTCCATTTTCATTACTATTTTGAAGTCATGTTTTTCTAAGTGGACCCTATTTTGTTTTGAGAAGTATACTTACATACTTTGTTAAAATCTTTGTTGCTGCTGATAAGCGTTTTAACACTTCAAAACACTGTTTTATCAGTAGCACGCGGAATGAATGGTTCAGAGCACATGTGTATTAGCACATGTATGTACTGGCACATTGCCAAGTTCCAATCTGGCTGGCGCTATCGTTCGACTGTCGTTGCTCTAGGTTTTTCTCTCAGATATCATTATGGAATCCACCGGAGGGCAAGTTAAATTGTCGGTCCCGGCTTTTAAGTCGTTAAGCCATGACGGATGCCTTTAGGCTGCCTAAAAACTCCGTCACCAGAGTTGGCCACTTGCTCAATGCTCATACGAACTTACTTCTGTTACTTTTTTATTAATTGACTTCAAAAAAAGTGGAGGTTCTCAATTCGTCGGAATCTTTTTTTTATTTACGTTCCGACTTCAATGTTATAAACAGAATTTTTTTATGTTCATAACTCCGATGATCCTCGACAGATCCTCACCAAATTTTTGTGGCACCAATCGGAAAGTTAACCCTTTCAAACAAAAAAAAATCCGAATCGTTCCAGGCGTTTTTGAGTAATATATGGTAACAAACAAAAAAAAGCGTCTGCGTAATCGGTGAACATACATGAAAAGCACGAAAAAAAATCCGACGAATTGAGAACCTCCTCCTTTTTTTGAAGTCGGTTAAAAAACCACTTCCTTTTAAAGTTTTCGAGTAATCAAACAAAAAAAAGCACGAAAAAAATCCTCCTCCTTTTTTTGAAGTCGGTTAAAAAACCACTTCCATATAAAGTCAAGAGTCATAGAAACGTGTGCGCCGATGACTTGGCACGATCATCGGTGACATTACAATGAATACTTTGTGGTTGATGTCGATGGACTGTTGTTTTTGTCGTAAATAAAAAACCCGTATTGTGGCTAGTAATGATGTAGTAGGCTTAAAAAACTTTAATAGGTAAATTCGTGTGAGTAATTTTTTGTGGTCAGTTTATAACCTACTAGCAGCGCTCACGCGGCGTTTCCCCCGTATTGAAGGTGTAAGGTGATCATGATGATGATGAAAAGTAGCTTATAAACCTTCCTCAAATGTTTAGCTATCAAATGCAGAAATAATTTTTGAAATTGGACTGCTAGTTCCTGAAATTAGCGCATTCAAACAAATAAACTCTTCCGCTTTACAAATATTCATTACTAGCAGCGCCCTCGCGGCGTTGCCCCCGTAGTGATGGTATAATGGTAATGATGATGAAAAGTAGCCTATAACCTTCCTCAAAAGTTTAGCTATCAAATGCAGAAATAATTTGTTATTGTTTACCGGAACCCGATCAATCTTCCATAATTGAAGATTCCTCTCCATCCAAAGGTTGTGTATTATGATCAATATTGCCTTGTGTGCCCTCTCATCTCATGTTGGCCTGTGTTCATAAACTTACATCTGCTCGGGTGCAAATAGAGAAAAATAAAAAAAGAACAAAAAAAAACTTACAAAACAAGAAAATAAACTTTCATTGACTGGGATTCGAACTCGCAGCCTTCGGCTGGAAAGTGGACACCCTAACCACTTAGCCACTCTGGTCTTAACAGATTTCGTGAAATTACGAACCACATTGCACTGGTAAATCTTTTTGCGTGAAAATGCCGAGATAACGAATTTTCCCAGATATGAGACCTAGATCTATTCTTCGCCCTCGTGAACCTCCGTACCGCAAATTTCATCGAAATCGTTAGAGCCGTTTTCGAGAACGAGAGTACAAACAAACAAACATTGCTCGTTTAATAGCATAGGATTTTGCCTTGTGTGCCCTCTCATCTCATGTTGGCCTCTTATCAGAAACTGCAAATCATTAATCATGTTTTAAGTTGTCATCTCATCATCACATCAGTCATTTTCTATTTGTGAATAATACTTGGTTGTATGTACATCGTGCAAACAAACATAATAATCCTGATTTCCTCTTTGGACAATGTCATGTCATGACTTCGAGAGCTAAAAGCTCGAAGTGTCATGATGCTAATTATATTTCGATATAATTTATTATATTTTATTTTATTCTTAGTATTATTTTTGGATCAGTTCTCAAAAAAATTCTGTCACCACTAGCTCAAACTACCATAGGCTGGTTTTTCTGTACCGTCGGCGCTGATAGGCGAGTGATCTTTATTACAATGAAATAAGGATACTGATTGTCCAGCACTGACGATAGCAATCAGCGTAGCCATTTCTACTAAACAATCAATATCCTTATTCCATTGTAATAAAGATCACACGCCTATCAGCGGCGACGGTAAGCGTGACAGAAAAACCAGCCAAAGTCATAGTAATGTTCTCTGAACTTTGTAAAAACAAGTACCAGAACTATAATTACGTACCGATGACTCATCACATCAGTATCGCGCTTCAGCACGAGTTTTTACACGTTATTATGAGTATCTACTCTAGTAGTATCACTAAGCCCCTGATTTACTTAAAAGTTATATGCGCATTAACAACAGCTCTAAACGCCGAAGGAAAACATCGTGAGGAAACCCGCGGCTTAGTCAGCCCCACACGTATTGACCAGTCTTTCCTGTGGGTATGGCCGGTTAAGCTGAGAGGGTGGTATAGGTGCTGGGCAAGTCTACTCCATCTCAACATTGTCCCATGCACTACAGTGTCCCGTTGCGTGTACGCAAAAATTGCCTCCTGACACTACTTATTAAATCATCTAGTAAAGATGTATAGGCCGTTATGATAATGTCACAAGAAAGTTTAGTTACAGAATAAAATCTAGATCTATCCAGAAATCTAAAAGAAATGTAAGCAGTCATAGCAATCGACGTAATTATAAAACAAATACCATTATCACAAGTATCTAATCTAGGTATTTGTTTAGTTTAGCTTATGAAATTGGAGGGCGTGTCGGCCTCGTGACGCAGATACGACGGATCGCCTGATTGCGTAGTTTAGGTAGGTATAGGTATCCGGATTAATAAGGGCGGGATGAAATTCAACGATAAAAAAATAATGAGTTTGGTGCTGAAAACAGAAAAACTATGGCCTACATTAAACTAGTTGCGCCCTCGCGGCGTTACACGCTTAGTGTTGGTACCTATAGTATACGGTGATGAAGATGACAATGAAAATCTATTACCTTCCTCAAGAATTAAGCTATAAAACGTGATATTTTCAACCGACTTCAAAAACAAGAGGAGGTTCTCAATTCGTCGGAATCTTTTTGGTGAGGATCTGTCGACAATCTTGAACAGAAATGCATCTCGAGAGTGCCAAAAATTGCTCAGCTTATAAATTGAAGTCGGTTTTTACAAATTTTTAATTTAGCCACTTGTGTAATAATCACAGAAAAGGGAAATAAATAAATACCTAAATAAATATTGATGGATATTTGACACAGCGCCATCTAGCCCCAAACTAAGCAAAGCTTGTACTATGGGAACCAGATAACTGATAGAATACTCATATATTTGTAAATACATACTAATCGATCGAGCGAGCGAAGCGAGCGAAGATCTTAGTGGCAAGTTAGGCGATTTTGCTTTGTATGTTTGTATGTTTGTATATTTGTATGTTTCATTTTTATGTTCTCGCATAACTATCGAACCGCTTATCCAATCTGTATGAAACTTGATAGGTCAATAGGTTGTGCTATGGAAATTTGCTGTGGAGCGTATGAGCGTAATCGATGAAGGGGTTGCACAGTGTATCAAAAGCCCATATTTTTTAGATAAATTCCCAGAGTGACTTTTTTGGAATGTTTTTGCATACTTAGGTACAATAGGGTCAAAGAAACCCATTTTAGAAGTTTGGGCCAATTTGCCCACCGGGGGGGCAAGTTGGCCCCCCCCCCTGGGGGCAAGATGAGATTTTATATCCCAAAAATTATATTAGGCTGCAGAGGTCTTATGGAACAAGTATGGGTCAAATCGGTTGAAAATAGCCTGAGATATGGCCGTTCAAACTTCCAAAATATCGGAAAAAAGGGTGAAAAATGGCCATATTTGACCCCATATTGCTCAGAAGAGCACAACTATGCGCAAAATCTTTTTACACTCCTAGATTCAGCATAACGTGGGATTACTAGATCAATCAAAACCCCGATGGGTTTTTCCTAGAACCCGAGATATAGGACTTTGAAAATTTTCAAAAAAAAACCCTAAAATCGAACCCATCTAAAGTGTTTTACATATGACAAAAATAATGAAATAGCTTCGGGAACACGTTATTTTCAAAATTTTCAAAAAAAAACCCTAAAATCGAACCCATCCTAGAGGGTTTTGCCTTTGCTGGGGGACTCCATCTTCAAAATGGGGGTAGTGCTAGATAAATAATGTGATTGTTAGACAAAATTTTCAAAAAAAAAACCCTAAAATCGAACCCGATTTTAGGGTTTTTTTTGAAAATTTTCAAAGTCTTATATCTCGGGTTCTAGGCAAAACCCATCGGGGTTTTGATTGGTCTAGTAATCCCACGTTATGCTGAATCTAGGAGTGTAAAAAGATTTTGCGCATAGTTGTGCTCTTCTGAGCAATATGGGGTCAAATATGGCCATTTTTCACCCTTTTTCCGATATTTTGGAAGTTTGAACGGCCATATCTCAGGCTATTTTCAACCGATTTGACCCAAACTTGTTCCATAAGACCTCTGCAGCCTAATATAATTTTTGGCACATAAAATTTCATCTTGCCCCCAGTGGGGGGCCAACTTGCCCCCCCGGTGGGCAAATTGGCCCAAACTTCTAAAATGGGTTTCTTTGATTCTACTGTACCTAAGTATGCAAAAACATTCCAAAAAAGTCACTCTGGGAATTTATCTAAAAAATATGGGCTTTTGATACACTGTGGGTTGTAAAGATATGGGGTTCCCAAGGGGGTAAATTTTTTTCAAAGGTACCCAAATATATTGAGTGGGGTGTCATATGAAAGTACTCAATTTATACATTTCAAAATGGTTTTTAGTTTTCTTCTAGGTTCTATAGTTTTTGAAATACAGAGAAAAATAAAAATGATGAAAACCAATAGGCATGAATCCTAATTTTCAAAATCTCTTCTATGATATTCAGAAGTATCTATTATGTCTAAAATATATCATATTTCTGTAGAAAATTAAGGTTTTTGTGCAATAAAAGTACATTTAAATTTAAATTTTCAAATTCACGCCAAAACGCTCGCCGGTGTCATGGCGTCTGTTTTTACGTCACGGATCGGTATATCAACCAGTGATGCCTACATAGTTACTATAGAAACAAAAGGATGTTTACCGAGACGAGACGCAATGACAGACGCCATGACACCGGCGAGCGTTTTGGCTATCATGGCGGATTGTTGTATTTCGTAGATTTATTTTAGCAAATAAATTAGTAATCTCGACATTAATAAGAGAATAAATACATTTTTCAAAATCTTTGAATCCTATTTCATTAGATCAGATAAATATTTTGGCGATACTTGATTACTGTCATCATGCCTATTAACGGATGTATGGAAAGAGCTCCCGTTTCATAGAGTTTCGATGTATTCGTAGGTCTGGTTAACAGACAAGGAGTGTGGCATCGTTGTGGTTTGGTTTGCAATGATTTTAGTTGCTTCTTGATATTTTTTCTTGAGATTGAAAATAAAAGCCGTGTTGGCCGAGTGGAAGAGTGCTCGATTTTCGATTCATAGGTCGTAAGTTCGAACCCTGGCCGTGCTCATCAATGGATTTTTCGATTAGAACAATTTAAATGCGCAATAACACGAGCTCTAAACGGTGAAAGAAAACATCGTGAGGAAACCAGTTAACGTTCTAATAGCGGCGATGGGCTTGCAACCTGTCACGTATGCAAATGCTAACTCCTGCAAATAGTGGGCTGGGCATGTACCAAAATTATAGAGGAAGACGGAGGGGGGACGGGTAGGGGGAGGGGGGGAGGGGGGTGGGGGGAAGGGGAGGGGCAGGGGGAGGGGGGGAGGGGAGGGAGAGAGACGGGGGAGGGGGAGGGGAGGGGGGAGGGGAGGGGGAGGGAGGGGAGGGGAGGGGGAGGGGAGGGGGAGGGAATTGATTTTCTCATACATTGGCGGTACGAAGTTCGCGGGGTCAACTATTGAATATAAACACGACACGACTTAATGTATTGCATGCATGCCTATAATCTTTACCATACTGAGGTAGCGCATTAGATATCATTGTGTGGTAAACACTAGAAGGAGCACTTAACGTAGGTATAGGGGTAGTCAGAAACAAGTCCAAAATCTAGGCTATCAACACAACGGTGCGCGAGATCTCAGTTCGGGGCGAACTACTAGTTATATAATACTTTATAACACCTAGACACAGACAGAACAAACATCTATGTTCATCACACAATGTTTGTCCTGAGTGGGAATCGGACCCACGACCTATAGCGCAGAAGGCAGAGCTACTACCAACTGAGCTAAGATTCCAGTCAAGTCAATAAATAGTTCAATCTGGTGATGCAAACCCTCAAGTAGGTCGTTGTTGGTGTCCCATTGGTTATCTGTGGCGATGGCCCCGATAGCTGATGTGGTTTCCCACTGTTTTGGTTTTTATTTGATAGCAGTTGTGATACGATTAAAGTAGGTCTTTTCCGAAAGGTGTCAAATCAATTTATATTTTATCGAAGACACGAGTAATCATCCTCCTCCTCCTTAATCGTTCCCCCATAGTTGAGGATCGTGACTCCGTGCAAGTACTTGTTGTATGGTTTTTCTCCATCATCACATCGAGTAATCATAATCACACTAATATTATAAAGAATGTTTGTGTGTATGTTTGTCACTTCTTCACGCTGCTGTAAAGATGAATGATGTTTTCAAAATATTTGAACCTTGTCCTTGTGCATTCCATAAGCTGATAACATCATCATCATCATCTCCTTGCCTTTTTTCCGCTAGGAGGGGTCGGCACAACATGTTCTCTTCTTCCATCTCTCCTATCACTCGTCATCTCAGTAGTCACTCCTTTCATAAGCTGATAACAAACACCAACTAAATGCAGGAACCATTTTGTTTTAACCTTCCTGAAGAGTTTAGCTATCAAGTGCAGATTTTTTTTTTATATTTGACTGGTAGTTCCTGAGATATGCGCGTTCAAACAAACAAACTCTTCCGCTTGGTATAGATAATGGGGTTAAGAGTTATAACCAAACTTTATGCGAGTTTGTTTTTTTAATTTGTTTCTGCACGCTTTCTTTGATGTCACGAAATATTAAGGTGGTATTTCGTTGTCATCTTATTGATCCTATTCTATTGATTGCTTTATCATATTCTATTAGACGAGCAATATTTCTTTGTTTGTACTCACGTTCTCGAAAACGGCTCTTGATTTCGATGAAATTTGCGGGCATTTACGGAGGCGAAAAATCGATCTAGCTAGGTCTCATATCTGGGAAAATTCGTTTTCTCGGCATTTTCACGCACAAAGATTTACCAGTGCAATGTGGTTCGTAATTTCACGCAATTTGTTGAGACGAATGTGGCTGAGTGGATAGGATGTCCGCCTTCCAGCTGAAGGCTGCAAGTTCGAATGAAACTGAAAGTTTTTTTTCTATTTTAATTTTACTCTATCTATTTGCACCCGCGGTCGCCCAGATATTTTATTTAATAAATTATGTTACCAAAGTTAAAGTAAATGAAACTGTTAACATAACATGAAAGCTTTTAAAATACTGTGGAGTGTGCATACACGTGTAAATACGTCATAGATAGCCTATCTGTGTATATTTTACTTATATCACTTCACTTCTTATCAATATCATTCGAATACATCAAAATTGGGATAAGTGAATAAACGAAACAACACGCCAATATCAGGACATACTTTAAAGTGTCAGTTTTATCAGGTGATACTTTAGGGAGTGTACACATTGCGTTTTCTGCAGCGCGTTTTTGAGCTGCGCGTTTGTATCGATACAAACGCGCGTTCGCAACGCGTTTTTTTCCATACAAAAGCGAACCGGGAGGGGCTGGCGCGGGGGGCTGCGCGTTCGCATCGCGTTTGTATCGATACAAACGCGCTGCAAAAAACGCAATGTGTACACTCCCTTAGGGTCGAAGCACACGGGCCACACGCCACAGTTCTTTATTAATAAACGAATTTCATTTCATTTCACAGCCACAAACGCTAGCTGCCACCTGCCCCTTGATTGTCTTGATTGCGGTCACTAAGACACTACACAGAAAGGTGTTTTAAAATAGGTAATTAAGTACGTTCGTGGCCAACTCTAGTGACGGAGTTGTTAGGCCGCATAACGGTTTCTGTCATGGCTTAATGTTGTAACTTATATAAAAAAACATGATGTTATCGGTCCCTCGATTGTCTAACTTTGATAGTGACCCAAATAGGTCTCAAACTCTCAAATATGACATTCAGTGACCAAGCAAGTAGCTCTGTCACTCTCATCTCAACGAGACCAAACGCGACAAAAGATACTTACGCGATCGTTTTGAGAGTTTGAGACCAATTTGAGGTTTGAGACAAGTTAGACAATCAGCTCGCTGAAGCCACAGAATTCTAATCTGTGCTGAAGCTAGGAACTACAAATGTGTGGCGACCACCCGCGTCAACCGTGTGCGGCAAGTCCATATAAAATGTATAAAAACTACAGGAAATAGGTCGGGTGGCGGCGTTTCGTGGTTGCGGTCGGTGGCCTCGTGTATATGCAGGCTTAGGGAGTGGATATACACACTACGTTATTCGTACGCGCTGCTCAAATACGCGCGTACGAAAAACGAAGTGTGCGGCACACTTCAGTGCCCGCTCCCTCAGATTCGAAAGAAATCTAATTCTTAGAAAATACAGTACTAGTTATTCTGTGGAAATATACCGTTGTTTCGTAAATAAATAAATAATGCTGGACATTTCACACAGCATCATCTATCAAACTGCTTATACCAGCACATACCTACTTTTCGCAAGTTATTAGTATTCTAAGGCTGTGTCCCCAGTAGGCAAACTGTGAGCAGCCGACTGAGTTTGCGGCGTATCGGTTTAGTATACCATTCCATATATTTGAAATGGAGTGGTCCACAGTTTGCTAGTTTTGCGCTCACTGTACGCAGGTTTGCAGCGTAACGCTGCAAACTAGCAAACTGTGGACACTGCATTTCAAATATGGAAGAGCGTACTAAACCGATACGCTGCAAACTCAGTCGGCCGCTCACAGTTTGCCTACTGGAGACACAGCCTAAGTGACAGTTAGCAAACCCATCGCCATCGATATACAGAAATGAAAAAAATGCTGTTCTCTAATGAGGCAATCGATCCATATTTGTGGTGATACACATCACCATGGTAAAGAATGACTTGCAAGAATGAAGGTCGTGAGATACCATCATAGTCACTAACAGAATTATAATCAAAATCAAATATCATTTATTCAGTAGGACCGTTATGACCACTTTGAAACGTCTTAAGAGCTAGGTGATTTCTACTCTTGTTCTTTCGCGACCAAAACCGTGAAGAATCAGGGCAACAAACACGGTTATGGGGCCTAGCTTTCTTTTCGGTGATCCATCCGCTTAAAATCTCAATAGTCAAGCTCCAGTGTGGAGCCAGTCGAACAATGTGAGTCTCCTCAAAGTCGTCAAAAGAAAAAAAAAGAGGATTAATACCTCAACAAAATATAGCAAAACTAGCTGCTGCCCGCGGCTTCGCTCGCGTGGTACACGGATAAGAAGTAGCCTATGTTACTCTCCAGCCCTCCAACTATCTCCACACAAAAAATCACGTCCGTCGGTTGTCTGGTGATATTGTCGGTCCCGGCTTAGTCGTTTAAGCCATGACGGAGGCCTTTAGGCGGTCTAAAAACTCCGTCACCAGAGTTGGCCACTTGCTCGTACGGGTCGTAAGTTCGCATGCTCGTAAGTTACGAGCCGTTAATCTAATTTTGTTAGTAGCTGTACTTCAAAGCAAACAGCACACCCACCGTTATTGAATTGCACTAGCTAGGTAGACAATGTTTGCCTGCTCGTAATTGATCAATTTGTGGGCGTGGTGCTTGGCGACTGATGGGGTACCACCGAAAGTTCGGATTATCAAGGATATCTTCATCGCCATCTTAGCCTGTGGCATACGTAGTATTATTATCTATTTTATGCCTGTGGGCTGGCATGAAACGTGACTCTCGAGTCGAGAAATTGTTCTGGCTTGTAGCTGTAAGTAACCTAACGCAGAAAATTCGACGAGATATGTATCTCGGGGTACATATGAAAAGTCCGAAAACCGAAATGCCGATCCTTGAAATGCCGATGCTTGAAATAGCGAATGCTCGTAAAGAAGAATGCTTAAAATGTAGAAGCTTTAAATGTAGAATGCTTAAAAATCAGAATGCTCGAAATGCCGAAAGCCAAAAATACCGAAGCTTAAAACATAGAAGCTTAAAATGCCGACGCTCAAAATTTAGAATGCTTGAAATATAAAAGCTTGAAACCAGTAATGCTCGAAATAATTATGTAGATGTAAGAATTTTTTTTTGTCTTTACTTATTATTATTAAGAGGTAAAGTGTGTTTGTATTGTACTCGTATGTAGGAGGTTATCTCAAAAACTACTCATCTGATTTAAAAAAATTCTTTCACCTGTATTTAGAATGAGGGGAGGGGGAGGGGAGAGGGGGGAGAGAGGGGGGAGAGATGAGGGAGAGGGGGAGGGAGAGGGGGAGGGAGAGGGGGGGAGGGAGAGGGGGAGGGAGAGGGGGAGGGAGAGGGGAGGGAGAGGGGGAGGGAGAGGGGGGGAGAGGGGGAGGGAGAGAGAGGGAGGGAGAGGGAGGGAGAGGGAGAGAGAGGAGGGAGGGGAGGGAGGGGAGGGAGAGGGAGGAGAGAGGGAGGGAGAGGGAGGGAGAGGGAGGGAGAGAGGAGGGAGAGGGAGGGAGAGGGAGGGAGAGGGAGGGAGAGGGAGGAGAGGGAGGTGAGAGGGAGGGAGAGGGAGGGAGAGGGAGGGAGAGGGAGGGGAGAGGGAGGGAGAGGGAGGGAGAGGGAGGGAGAGGGAGAGGGAGGTGAGAGTGAGGGGGAGGGGGACGGGGAGGGGGGAGGGAGAGGGGGAGGGAGAGGGGGGAGGGAGAGGGGAGGGGGAGGGGGGAGGGAGAGGGGGAGGGAGAGGGGGAGGGAGAGGGGGAGGGAGAGGGGGAGGGAGAGGGGGAGGGAGAGGGGGAGGGAGAGGGGGAGGGAGAGGGGGAGGGAGAGGGGGAGAGGGAGAGGGGGAGGGAGAGGGGGAGGAGAGGGGGAGGGAGAGGGGGAGGGAGAGGGGAGGGAGAGGGGGAGGGGAGAGGGGGAGGGAGAGGGGGGAGGGAGAGGGGGAGGGAGAGGGGAGGGAGAGGGGGAGGGAGAGGGGGAGGGATGAGGGGGAGGGAGAGGGGGAGGAGAGGGGAGGAAGAGGGGGAGGGGAGAGGGGGAAGGGAGAGGGAGAGGGAGAGGGGGAGGGAGAGGGGGAGGGAGAGGGGGGTGCGGAGAGGGGGAGGGAGAGGGGGAGGGAGAAGGGGAGGGAGAGGGAGAGGGGGAGGGGAGAGGGGGAGGGGGAAGGGAGAGGGGGAGGGAGAGAGAGGGGGAGGGAGAGGGGAGGGGAGGCGGGAGACCCAAACATGGATCTTCCACTGTTATTCACTGAGAAGTTCTGACACAATAGGTCCTGACTCCATCAGATCAGTAGCTGTCACCATATTATTACATTGTAGTCGGAACTTCACCGATACGCTGAGTTCCAAGTTTCAACTCGATCGGACAATTTACTGAAGAGTTCTGTTGAACAGCTCCTGATGTCATCCTCAGATCAGCTTGTTATGACCATATTATTACATTGTAGTCGGAACTTGACAGATATGCCGAGTTTTAACTAAATCGGCTTATTTACTGAGGAGTTCTGTTGAACAGCTTCTGACTCCATCATCAGGTCAGCTTAATGTTACCATCATATTGCATTGTCACTGATATCCTATCAAGTTCTTAAAAAATTCCCGAATCGCGTATGCCTTTAAAATATGAAGAGTTACCTCGATTTCTCCAAGATCCCATCATCAGATCCTGACCTGATGATCAAAAGGAACATTGGAAAAGTGTACCCTTTCAAACAAAAAAAGAATCTTTGAAATCGGTCGAGGCGTCTTCGAGTAACCGGTGAACGTACACAAAAAACACAAAAAAAAAATCCGACGAATTGAGAACCTCCTGCTTATTTTTGAAGTTCGGTTAAGAATACAATAATTTTGTAAGTATTTAAGTCGTTTCACTATCACGTTTCCATCTTGCTACTTTACTTCGCACCCGTAAAAACTACCACGAAATAAAGTACTAAAAAATTCAATAATTTATGTAAGTACTTATTTCGATCATTTTCGATGTTTTAGTCATTCGGCATTTGGAACTTATACTTATTGAGCATTCTGCTTTGTAAACGTTCGGCAATTCAAACTTTCGGCATTTCGAGCATTCTGACTTTTAGCTTTCGACCTTACAAACTTCTATCTTTCAAGCTTTCTACATTTCAACCGTTCTACATATCGTATTTCGCTATTTTAAGCATCGGCATTTCAAGGATCGGCATTTCGGTTTTCGGACTTTTCATATGTACCCGTATCTCGAGATCCTTATCGAGATACGTTAAACTTATCGAGATATCTTGTTTCTCGACTCTCGATGTTGGCCATGTTAGGCCTACTGTAAGTCTAACATGTGTAACATCGAGAGAGATAAATCTCGATCGGACAAACTTTACGAATAAAAAGTTTAACCGATCGAAAAATTTGTGATTTTGTAGTTGAATGCATGTTAGGCCTATTGCTATAGGCTCTAGGCCGGTGCTTTGTAGGTATATTCAGCACGTAACTTCTAAAATCAATAGGTAATCCAAAATCAATTTACTAACTTTTTTAACAATACATCTGACTGCAGTGATATTTTCTGGATCATAACAAAAATTTAGTTAGACACGTAAATCATAATTAAATATGAGAAATACCTCGGTCTGCTTTCCTGTTGCTATACCCTAACAGGGTTCATGTGTGAAACTAATTACTATCTATAACAACTATGTATCTACACTACAACCATATGACAGCAATAAATGTATTGAGTAACTTAATTCCAAAAACACGTTTTGAAATTCGAGACGCAAACAAACAAAAAATATTAAGCACTCATTGACAAACCACGTTCTTTAAAATGTGCTCCATCTGTCTGCCTCGTTACAGAATTTAGCACAACGAAATAGAGTTCAAAATCGCATCGCAAAAACGTAATAAATACACCATTATCTCGTATCTGACGTACACCATAGTTAATTGATAGCCCCAGGGTTACTTATACATTGTAATTTAATGGTTTGGAAATTAATGATATGATTTAATTAGTAATTGAAGAAGTGGACCAATTAGTGGTATCAATAAGTCATTCATCCCTGAGTGGTTTATTTTTATCTTCTTGGATAAAGGACCCTGAATTTAAAAAAAAAAACCGACTTCAATGTAAAAGCTCAGCTATTTTCTGCACTCTCGAGGTGCATTTCTGTTCATAACTCTGAAGATCCTCGACAGATTTTTGTGGCACCAATCGGAAACCCTTTCAAACAAAAAAGAATTTTCCAAATCGATCCAGGCGTCTTTGAGTAATCGGTGAACATACTCGTACATGAAAAAAAAAGATTCCGATGAATTGAAAACCTCCTGTTTTTGAAGTCGGTTAAGTATCTAATTCAAAAGCTTCAGTACTTTTACAAGATGAATGATCGATTGTCTCATTAATTCTGTTTCACATAATATTACAGAGGTGCGAGTATTTATAAAATAATTTGCCGGCGCTTATAATTTATGTTATTGTAAAACAAAGGAAGATTTGTAAACTTTGTAACATAATATCCATGGAATATCAAATAATAGATGGATAAAGTATATTAGTCAAAATTTGTATTTCCGAAAACGATTTATATGAAACTAGCGGACGCCCGTGGCTTCGCGCACGTGGACTACTACTTTTTATCCCACGGGAAAAAGGCATTTTTTTGGGGTAAAAGTACGATGTAATTAACAACAGTATATACAACTTTTTTGAATCCAACAAATTGAAAAGTTTTATAGACACGGGAAAAATAAGGTAAATTACGCGATAAAATCCCGTGTCTATAAAACTTTTCAATATGAATAGTGATCGCGAAAGTTTAAAAAAGACTATTGAATCCAACAACATTTTTGCTGATGAACAAGTGGGATTTCGAAAGAATAAATCTATAAACTTGGCCATTTATAAGTTTCTTCGTACTGTTAAAGGCAATCTTGATTCTAAAAAACTAGTCTGTGCACTTTATATGGATCTAAGTAAAGCCTTTGACTTTGTTGATCACCAAATTCTGCTGAATAAACTTGAAACATATGGTTTAAGAGGAAATATTTTAAAACTTATTGAATCCTACTTAACCAATAGAATACAAGCAACTGATATTACACGTATTTGTCATAAAGTGAAACAAGAAATAGTGTATAGATCGGAATACCGTGTAACTAAGCACGGAGTTCCACAGGGAAGTGTGTTAGGCCCACTTCTCTTTATTATTTACATAAATGACTTTCCTAAAGTAGTTTCTGATCAGATGATCTTATTTGCAGACAATAGTACTGTGATGTTTACGGATACCTGTGGATCTCGTTTAGAATGCACGATCAACACTACCTTAAAAACAATAATTCAATGGCTTGAATGTAATAACTTATTGATTAATTTAGATAAAACTCATATTATGACATTTTCTAATAATAATAATAATAACCAATCTGACATAAATATAAATTATTCAAGAATTAATATTAGTAAAGTTGATGTAACCAAATTTTTAGGATTAAATCTAGACAAAAACTTGAATTGGAAAATACACGTCACTAATTTATGTAAAAAATTAAATCAATTCTCTTATGCCATGTATATGCTCCGGAAAGTAGTCAATGAGGCAGCTGTTGTTACAGCTTACCATGGTTTTGTTGAGTCTGCTTTAAGATATGGTATTATGTTTTGGGGCAACTCTACCTTAAAAGAGAAAATATTTATAAGTCAGAAGAGATGTGTCAGGGCCATATGCAAACTTCAAAGAACTGATAGCTGCAAATCTCACTTCACTCTACTGAAAATATTAACGTTGCCTTGTCTATACATTTTTGAATTATCTGTTTTTGTAAAAAGTAATTTAGACCTTTTTGAGAACTTCAGATCCAGACGGAATAACAATAAACTCAGACTACCCCGAAATAGAACGGCGTTATTCAATAAAAGCGTTTTATGCATGGCTATACGTGTTTACAATCATCTGCCTTTATCCTTAATAGAGACTGTAAGTCCTGTCGTGTTCAAAGTGAGACTGAAGAAACTATTATTAGAAAAGGCTTATTATTCTACCCGTCATTATTTAAGTGATAAAAATATTGACATTTAAAATTGCTAAGTATATTGTATTTTAGAGAATTTGTGACATTGTATTTAAGTTGAAGCATGTACTTACTTAATAATGATAAATATGTATTTAATAATTTGAATGTAACTTGTACAATTAATATTGCATGCGATCTACGCTGAGTATGGCTGCACAAAAATGTATCACTAATAACTGCTACAAAACCCATATTTACGCAATAAATTACTTTGATTTGATTTGATGTTACGATGATGATGATTTCACTACGCTTTTAAGCCGCAAGATTAGACGATAACATTCGTCTCATAATCCACGAAACGTGGAAGTTGTAGAGCGAGATAAAATAGTTGATCCGATTATCAAAGTCCTAACATGCGCAACATCGAGAGTCGAGAAAAAAGATCTCGTTATATAAAAGATATCTCGTTTCTCGACTTTTTCACCCATCTTTTTCGTCGGGGTTTAATAATCATGATTGCATTGCAATATCTTTCACCATATTGCGCAATTTTCTTCAGTAATTATCTTTTGAATATCTAATCTAATTAAAACCTTCATGAAATACCCCGAGGCTTCTTCATTATAACGAAACCTAATCATATCATTAATATCGCCTATTTCCTATAGGCTATGATTTACATGTTTACAATAAAACAATAGTCAATAGCATGCTACTATCTCAGACAAATGCGTTCAATATAAACACGACATGTGCTTACTGCTTACCGTGTCTGTCCACGCCTAGCTCTACGTATTTAAATTAAGAATCGGAAGTCAATGTCAGTGCGGCTGTGTAAATTTCAGTCGGTCTTCGAACGCTGCAGAGTGCGCACGCATTTGCGAAACCTCCGCGATTTTTCCGAAGTAAAGTACGTGTGATATTTGCGTTTATTATTTCGGTAGTTTTGTGGTTGTTGGAAAGGTTCAGGAGTGGTTTTTTAAACAGGTATTTATAGATCATTTTATTGTTTTTCCTTTGCATTAATGTAAAAGTTCACATAGTTTTTCTTTGATTTAATTAATGTAAAAGTTTATAATATTTTACAAAATTGATCTTGCATGCTTACATGATTTAAATACAAAAAACTAGTTTTCATATTTTATATAATACCCAGGTAGTTCTAGAAAATTTATTCATCTTTATCCTTCAATTTAAAATTATAATTAGATGCATGAAGTCTGTTTAATTTATTATCTTATGTGAGTTTAGATAAGTTTTGCGTTGTATTGATATTACAAATATTCATACATAATGTATTGTATCAGAAATAATATCTCATTATATATTTATAGATAGATTTAATGAAAACCAACACAGTTGAAGGCTATCAAAGTATTTCAATACCCGGAAACAATTATTATAAAACATAGTAATCAATTTACTGCGCTAATAATATAACTTAGTAGCTCTGTGAGCTGTAGAACTCGCGAGTCTGTCTTTGCATAGCTTAAAACTGAATAAATATTCACAATTCTCTAGTTTCGTGATGAGAAGGTGGTCCCAGGTGCTCCATCAATCACTACCTAGTAGTTAAAGGGCCGGTTCCACTGGTAGAGATCTAAAAGTGAGCAATTTTCTTCATAATGATAATTATTATTACGGGATTTTATCGCGTACCTTTTATTAATTTATCATTATGTTAACAAATCGCGAAAGTTTAACAAATTTTCTTCATTTTGAAAAACTATTCTGCTCATCACGCTGAATATCCTCATCAGATCCTCACCAATTTTTTATGACACCAACTTAACATTACAATCTTTCAAACAAAAAAAACCGGTCAAGTGCGAGTCGAACTCGTACGCCGAGGGTTCCGTGCCTAGCCATGGTGCCAATTAAGCTAGTCCGCTTAATTGTATGAGCGCCCATACAACTCGGAGGACAATTTTAATTGGCGTCAACTATGTATGTATGGGAACACCCTTTAATTTTTAACTTTTTTAACTTTTTGGAATTTTTCCTTTATTTGTGCTATAAGACCTTGCTTTTTGCCAAATTTCGTTAGTTTAGGTCAACGGGAACTACCATTTAGGTTTTCGACCCAAAACCTCTAGGGTACTTCCGGTTGACCTAGAATTGTCAATTTTGGTTACAAGCAAGGTCTTCCAGCACAAGTAAAGGAAAAATTCCGAAAAATAAAAAAAGTTGATAATTAAGGTAAGTTTTGGTACTCACAAGTTTTCACGAAAACCTAAATTTGCCTATATCTTTTTATAGTGTTGACTCAGGACCTTGATTTTTATACTCACAGTAGGGACTATAGACCTTAGTATATGGTATAAATTTCAACTTGCTAGCTTTACCCGTTCCTGAGATAATCGATGGTGACACACGGACAGACGGACAGACAGACGGACAGACGGACAAGAAAGTGATCTTATAAGGGTTCCTTTTTTTACCTTTTAAGGTACGGAACCCTAAAAAAGAATCGCTATCGCTAAATGCTACTAATAATAAAATGCTAGTTAAATAAATAAATCATTCAATTTTTTTGGACGTTTTAACGTCTTATAAATCGATGAACGCCGGCTGCATGCACGCACGAAAAAGTGTCACGTTCCGCCTGAGCTTAGCGTGCAAGCGAGAGCGCGGAACAAGCGATAGAGAGGCACGATCGGCAATTCATATAAGTATGCAGTTTTACATCATAGTTTTCTTATGACGTTAACACGTAAAATTATCGTCCGTAAACCGACTTTACAGACAACCAGTTTTTTTTCCTGTAAGTAGTCAAGTGAGTAAGTAGTCAAGTGATGTAATGAATATAAATGACGTTTTTTTATTAAGTTTCCTGCCTTTTAATTTGTATTGATTTATTAAGCCGGGTCAAAGTAATTGTGCTTGCTTTATGCTGAGTAATGAAGTGGGTTTTTTTTAAAGCCGTGTTGGCCGAAGGGATTAGTACCTCGACTTTCGATCCGAAGGTCGAGGGTTCGAATCCTGGCCTGGCATCAATGGATTTTTCGATAAATGTTTAAATTAGAGCTCGTGCTCTAACGGTTAAAGGAAACATCGTGTGGAAACCCGCGGCTTATCAGCCCCACACGTATTGACCATGTCTTTCCTGTGGCCGGCTAAGCTGAGAGGATGGTTTGGGTGCTGGGCAAGCCTACTCCATCGCAACATTGTCCCAGGCACTACAGTGTTCAGTTAAGTGTAGGCAAAGATTGCCTCCTGACACTATAAACTCATCTAGTAAAAGATGTTTTAATTTTTGTTTATTGTACTTGTATTCAGTTGGACAACAGTTTATTAGTACCTAAACGTCTTATTGATTTTACATTTCTACTGATATTTCGTCAGCGTCATAGCATATGTCAAGCGAAGCAGTTCAGTTTAGGACCTAAACTGGATCGCATATAAAGCTCATGGTAGGCAGCCTGTTCTTTCGAGCCCAAAACCATAGAACCAGGAGAGATATCTCGATCGGTCGAACTGCTCTAACGCATACGTAAGAGCAGTTTAACCGATCGAGAAGTCACTTTTCTCGACTCTAGACATTGCACATGTTAGGCCTACAGGGCGTCGATTCCGGTACCGAACTTTTTATCAACCTCAACCAAAACCTCAACTAAAGCGACTGTTTCCATGACTACTAATAACAAACGACTCAGTTGTGGTGAGGTTTTGAACTTTGGCAGAACAAATTTTTGAAAAGCTATTCTACTATTTCACCAAATGGCTGACATTTAAGAGATCGAACCAAACCAAAGCGGTTGTCATCTAGTAGAATACAGGCCCAGGGCAACAAGCGCAGTCTAGCCTAGTTTTCTCATCATATTTTCTATATTATTTTTGCTAAGTCTACTTCACCTTCGAATATATTAGAGCACTCGTAGTAATAGCTGTTCCTAATTACTTCTGTCTGCGTTGGTGACCGCCTGGCACTCGTCCAACTCTGTTCTCCAGACTGTATCGATTCATTATAACATGTTAAACATGCATAATAGTTACTTCTATTAACCAAGTAGGGGTCATCCATTACAAATTAAATATCTGGGCGACCGAGCTCTGCTCGGGTGCATAACGCCATCTAGTAGTTCAATTACGAACCACATTGCACTTGTAAATCTTTTTGCGTGAAAATGCCGAGAAAACGGCTTTTCCCAGATATGAGACCTAGCTAACTCGATTTTTCGCCCCCGTAAACACCCGTACTGCTTTCATCGAAATCGTTAGAGCCGTTTTCGAGAACGTCAGTACAAACAAACATCAAACAAACAAATATTGCTCGTTTAATAGAATATAGGATATGTTTTTTAATGTTGTGTAGAGGTTTACCGTTTAAATTTTCTTGTAACACAAAAAACTTATTTCCTTTCGTTCTTCTTTTAAATAAATAAATAATGCTGGTCGTTCACACAGCATCATGTAGCCCCAAGCTAAGCAGAGCTTGTGTTATGGGAACCACATGACTGATATACTACTTATACATAGGTACTTTTGGACTCAAAACAGAGTTCTACTTGTCTCTGTGCTTTCCCGCGGTAACTTTGACTTCACATTTTCCTCATAGAGCATTTGCCTTTCCTTATTTTTAACCGACTTCAAAAAAGGTTCTCATTTCATCGATTTTTTTTCTGCTTTTTTATGTATGTTCACCGATTACTCGGAGACGCCTCGACCGATTTGGAAAATTATTCTTTTGTTTGAAAGTGTATACTTTCCGATTGGTGCCACAAAAATTTGGCGAGGATCTGTCGAGGATCTTCGGAGTCATGAACCGAAATGCACCTCGAGAGTGCAGAAAATTGCTCAACGTATAACATTGAAGTCGGGTTTTTTTTTTATTTTTAATTTAGTTATTTGTTTGTATGTTTTCTCCAATATACTAAGGGGAGGTACTTTTGTTTGTTTGCCACCTCATCCATCAAATGTAACCTACTTTACGTTGACGATATTATTTTTAACCCATAGCATAGAAAATATAATAAATGAGTCACTAGACGCGGCACGCTATTTCAACTGCTTTGATTCTCACCCCGCATCCACACGTTGGGGCCAACGTTGGGGCCAACTCCTCTCACCAACGTGTGGTGCTGACAAAATAGCTTGGCGCCAACGTTGGGGCCAACGTTGGGGCTTGGCCGTGCCGTGTCGGTTTTATCAAAGGAAGTTGGCGCGCCAACGTTGGGGATCCGTCCACACGTTGGCGCTATGCTCAGTCCCGTTTCGACGCGCATCGTGAGCGCACGTGTCGACTGACGAGCGAGAATGTCATCGTATTCCTTATTTATTGTGTTTGTAGAACTATCGGGCTGAAATTTTGCACACTTATAGATTCTTGGTGACAATGAAATATTATGGTATCAACAAGCTGATCTGATGATGGAGTCAAGAGCTGTTCAACAGAACTCCTCAGTAAATAGGCCGATTGAGTTGAAACTCGGCATATTTGTCAAATTCTGACTACAATGTAATAATATGGTGACAACAAGCTGATCCGATGATGGAGTCTACTATTTTTTTTTATGTTACTGGAACCGTGCATTTTTTCGGAATAAAAAGTAGCCTATGTCCTATTCCCGGTTATTATCTATCTATATTTTAAATTTCAACTAAATCGGTTAAGTGGTTGTCGAGTTATAGAGGAACAAACAAACATCCAAACTTTCGCATTTTCAATAGGTAGTTTATAATCGCAGTGTGTTGTGTGAAGTGTGATAGTGACATAGTGTGATGTGATTGTGATAAAATTGGCATTCAGTAATGTAAAATCACTCACATGATTGCTCCCCGACATTTTATATTTGTCTATCTGTGTACCTATTTAATATGTTAAACAGGTACTTATTTATTTCAAAAGTATTTATCTCGATAGATTAAAAATTAAAACACCGAAACCCCAAATAGATAGTTGTAAATAGCTAGGTAAACTCGGGAACTAGATGGCACGCCTGAGCTATTTTTACGGAATACCTTGTTGCGATTTGCTATTAGAAAACAAGCAGGAATATACAAATTTTAGCGTTTCAAAACCGTATGTTGTTTCAGCGCATTAGACTCAAATCTGTAAATGTTATA
Source organism: Camptogramma bilineatum (assembly GCA_958496255.1). Classification (NCBI taxonomy): domain Eukaryota; kingdom Metazoa; phylum Arthropoda; class Insecta; order Lepidoptera; family Geometridae; genus Camptogramma; species Camptogramma bilineatum. The sequence continues at coordinate 910,243 of OY292474.1, forward strand.
TATTTAAAACCTCAATTGAATATTAATCTTCCTTAAATTGTCGAAAATATAAAAATCAGAGCTTTAAATGAATTCAATATTTTAGAAAACAAATTCCCCAAATCAGCGCAGCGCCAAAGTAAATTATATCCAAGTATTCAAATTTTCTATCCGTGTATTTATTATGTTAAATACCTATGTATTTATTTAAAAAGTATTTATCACGATAGATTAGAAATTAAAACACCCAAACCCCAAGTAGATAGTTGTAAATAGGTAAACTCGGGAACTAGATAGCACGCCTGAGCTATTTTTACGGAATACCTTGTTGCGATTTGCTATTAGAAAACAAGCAGGAATATACAAATTTTAGCGTTTCAAAACCGTATGTTGTTTCAGCGCAATAGACTCAAATCTGTAAATGTTATATAATTAAAACCTCAATTGAATATTAATCTTCCTTAAATTGTCGAAAATATAAAAATCAGAGCTTTAAATGAATTCAATATTTTAGAAAACAAATTCCCCAAATCAGCGCAGCGCCAAAGTAAATTATAGGTATCTAAGTATTCAAATTTTCTATCCGTGTATTTATTATGTTAAATACCTATGTATTTATTTAAAAAGTATTTAGGTACCACGATAGATTAGAAATTAAAACACCCAAACCCCAAGTAGATAGTTGTAAATAGGTAAAATGGGTAGTAACTAGATAGCACGCCTAAGCTATTTTTACGTAGGTAACAGAAATACCTTGTTGCGATTTGCTATTAGAAATACGACAGGCGAATTTCCATAAAAAACGTAATACCTACCGAAATCATTTAAAATTTAAGCGTATTTTTATCAGTTTATGTTGTTAGATTAAGAGAGTATGTATTAATCTAGGTTCCTGTTACACTTTTGATCCGAAAAACTTACCTAAAAAGAAATGTAGGCAAATTGAATTGAAATCTTTGTAGGTACACCAAAAATTGCATTTTTTCTTTTCATTTGTTCTATATTAAGGTTTTTGGAACCAAAGTTTAACAGGAACCTAGATAAATACTGCCTTTATCCAAATAATGATATAAAGTGATAAAAATATGCTCAAATTTTAAATTATTTTGGTATTACGTTCCTAGGTTGGTACGTAGGTACGTTCGCCGGTCATTTTAGAAAACAAATTCCCCAAATCAGCGCAGCGCCAAAGTAAATTATAGCCAAGTATTCAAATTGTAATTTGAAGATAGAAGTTTTCAAAAATCAATTAATCTTACCTACATTAATTAAACCCAACTCCAAAGAATCAAAACCTATGTACCTAAACAATCTATAAACATGACTGTAGTTATACATTACGATACAGAAATTGAAATTTCTGTATCGGACGCGCAGACATCGGACGTCTGCACGTTGGCTCTGACGGAACAAGACTGGTGTATCGCCAACGTGTGGATGGTTCACGAAATCTTGGCGCCAACGTTGGGACCAACGTTGGGGCCAACGTATGGAGCCGGCGTCACAAGTAGCTAAATTAAAAATTAAAAAAACTGACTACAACGTTATAAGCTGAGCATTTTTCTACACTCTCGAGGTGCATTTTGTTCATAACTCCGAAGATCCTCGACAGATCCTCACCAAATTTTTGTGGCACCAATCGGAAAGGTCTGAAGGTCCAGGCGTCTTCGAGTAATCGGTGAACATAAAAAAGCACGTGTTAAAAGCCACTGTAAAATAGTAGTTTCCCAATATTTTTTAAACCATAAAAGTTAAAAAAAACTACGCAGTTACGCCGGCTCCATACGTTGGCCCCAACGTTGGTCCCAACGTTGGCGCCAAGATTTCGTGAACCATCCACACGTTGGCGATACACCAGTCTTGTTCCGTCAGAGCCAACGTGCAGACGTCCGATGTCTGCGCGTCCGATACAGAAATTGAAATTTCTCTAAGTGATTTTACATTACTGAAGACCAATTTTATCACAATCACATCACATCATGTCACTATCACACTTCACAAAACACACTATATTATAAAAGCGAAAGTTTGGATGTTTGGATGTATGTTTGTTCCTCTCTAACACTACAACCACTTAACCGATATGGGTGATATTTGAAATATAGATAGATAATAACCGGAAATAGGACATAGGCTACTTTTTATCCCAAAAAATTGCACGGTTCCCGTAACATAAAAAAAAATAGTAGACTCCATCATCAGATCAGCTCGCTGTCACCATATTATTACATTGTAGTCAGAACTTGACAAATATGCCGAGTTTCAACTCAATCGGCCTATTTACTGAGGAGTTCTGTTGAACAGCTCTTGACTCCATCATCAGATCAGCTTGTTGATACCATAATATTTAATTGTCACCGAGAATCTATAAGTGTGCAAAATTTCAGCCCGATAGTTCTACAAACACAATAAATAAGGAATACGATGACATTCTCGCTCGTCAGTCGACACGTGCGCTCACGATGCGCGTCGAGACGGGACTGAGCATAGCGCCAACGTGTGGACGGATCCCCAACGTTGGCGCGCCAACTTCCTTTGATAAAACCGACACGGCACGGCCATACGGCCAAGCCCCAACGTTGGCCCCAACGTTGGCGCCAAGCTATTTTGTCAGCACCACACGTTGGTGAGAGGCATTGGGACCAACGTTGGCCCCAACGTGTGGATGCGGGGTTACCGGTACTACACAGTTTACACAAATACAAGGGCTTGTAGTTAAATATAAAAGTAACGTAACTTCCGTGTGCGTCGCACAAATTGATTTAACCTACACGTAACTCCTATGATAAGATAAATTTGTACTCGATCCGTATCTATATATTTTCGAGTTTATTTTGAAAGATAAACAGATTAAAAAACTCAATAATGGAAAAATTTAACCAAAAACTGATGAATAAAATAAACAACAATAACATAAATTACCTATTATACTTTCTTACGCCTATTGTTTCTCGTGTTCTAACTAACCTGTAATTAAAATAAGAGAATAATACAATATTTATATTAAAAGTGCATAAGATGATAGTCAACAAACATTAAAGTGGCTGACGTAACAGTAATTTATGAAATTACTTTTTATATTTATATAAAAACCTTCCTCATTAGTTCATCGCTCGCCCCCCATCGCGTCTATCAAGTCCTTAATCATGATAACGCTGACAGCTCTCATAAATAATTACATATTGATAAGTTATCTATATATTATAATGATATATTTATAAAACAATGTAACCTTTATGGAGCCGAATTAATTAAAAAAACGACTGCGATCAATATTTAATTTGTCGTTTAGGCTCAACTGACACTGACGCAGAGTCGAAACGAAGCGACGCGTTTTATACTTCAAAGCAAATTCATCTCTGTTTCCATTAGATACGGTACATAGTGTTATGAAAAGGCGCGGCGCCGCGCGTCGTCGAGCGAATTCACGCGTCGTGGAAACGTAAACACGAGCGATTTGTATAACACAAATTTGAACCTTACCTAGAAACATCTAGAGTTGAATAAACTTTGAAGTTTTAAAAAGTCTGCGTCAGTGTGAGTTGAGACTTAGTAGCCCCGATAATCTTCACCATCATCATTCCTGAAGAAGTCCTCTGCCGGACGGACATAAGCCTCCTCAAATTAATAGAAATAGAAATAGAAAAAAGTTTAATTCAGAAATGCTACATTACAGTGACAAGAAAATAAGGCTACCCCTCAGCATTTGCTCCAGCAACGCCATGGCTGTTAAAGCGCTGGTTTTCAGTGACGTGGAAAATTCTTTTAGGAGGAAAGGTTTATTTTGTCAGTAAATTGAACTAATAAATGCAAAAACAAACACTAATTTAGATGTAACGTCAAAAGTTAAACTTAGGGCCTTACTTATGAAAGATGTTTAAAGTTGAACACTGGTTAAACAACGTCCTGCCTTTATTTGTGGATAGTGACGAATAGAGACAGGACGTTGTTTAACCAGTGTTCAACTTTAAACATCTTTCATAAGTAAGGGGAAAAAGAAATAATTAAACAGAGAGAAGATTTAAACAGTGATTTCAGACCATGCCTTACTACAAGTTTATTTAACTAGCAATGTTCGTATGTTGTCCGTTTCAAATTCTTGCTAGTCACTTTTGCCGGTGTCTAATTGAGCTGTGAAACACTTATTGATTCACGGTGATAATGCAATTTTGTAGTGACAGCGAGCTTATCTGATAAAATAGTCAGGAGCTGTTCAGCAGAACTCAGTAAATAACCGAAAAATACCCGTGCTGAGGCCTATTTGAATCAGCTCGCGGTTACCTACTCAAAGTTTGTTTTAAATAATGCAGTCACCATAAAAAGGCACAGCCTAAAAATCAGCGCTGTCTCCCATGGGACCTCATGGGAGTATCCAGCATTAACCTTTTTAATGTCTGTTTCTATGTTGTTATCTTTCTCCGTATTATCTTTTACTGTTCTGTATCCTCTGTGTGTGTGTGTCAAATAAACTTTTATCTTATCTTATAACAAAATTTCATCAAAAATTCCTTCATCCAAATTTCCAAAAATCCATTTTATTGTCAAAGCTGGGTAAGATTACGTAAATCTCATTGTAGTAAACAGGTTAAAACCCTGTGCTTGAAGGTGACCTTGCATCGCCATACTCATAGAATAATGAGCTCAGTCATCATTTACCTGTTATTATTCTCGCGAGGCTGGTTTTTGCATTAACTTTGTACCGTCCGTCTTCCACGGTTTGTCTTTGTCTTATAAAAACTTCAATGCTTAATTTTTTGGATTATTTTTAATTATATTGTTACTTATATAATTTAGATTATCTACCCAAACAAATTTTACCATGTTAGTACAGATGTTGATCATTGAAATTGCATATTAATGTTAATACGGCAAAGCAGCAAGCGTAAGCTAGTAATACATTCGGTTAGATAATGTAATGTTTTCGTGACTGATTTTCTGCAAAGTCATAAGTGTTTTATCTTGTTTTATCAATAAAACAATACCATAGTAACCAGTGTTCCAACACATACATGCGATTGATAATGCGAGTATAACTTATGTGATATAACATATGGAACACTAACAGCACCTGCGATGTTACTCGCGGTTTAAGGCTTAGTGCAGACCTGAGACACGACAGACTTAAGACAGACTATAGCTGTAAAGTATGAAGACGCGCACACTTCAAACAAAACGAGTTACAGACGAAATTGTCTAAAACCTACACTACAGGAACTACACAAGAGAGAGAGAGAGAGAGAAAGAGAACTTAAGACTGTCGTGACTCAGGTCTGCGCTCAGCCTAAAGGTTTTTGATGAAAGATTAAATATTCTGTAACCTGACTCATCAGTTATTTATGCAAAAGATCAATGAATGAACCAGTGTATGTCATTCCATGGGCAAAATCACTAGGAAGAGACAAATTTCATCCAAATCCGTTCAGCTGTTGCAGCGTGAACAAGTTACAAACATGCATGCAGATACACACAGACTCACAAACTTTCCAGCGTGAATAACAAACATACAGATACATACAGACTCAAAAACTTTCATATATATGATGTCATTGTAGTAATTTGATATATCTTTGTTTGTTTCAGATATATAAAGAAGATTTGAGATAGCGCTCGTATTACAGAAAACGTGGCTTCCATTACGGAACACCTAAGGACGGCTCATTCCTACTATAAAAACATCCGACGTAGAAAGAAAAAGGCTCGGATTCCAAGTCCGTAAGACTTTAAACTGCTAATAGTGATAACTGACTTAGTAAAGGTGTATAAATTGACAAGAATCTAGAAGATTGGCAATACACATTCGAATAACAAAACAATCTTACAAAGATAAGACAGAATTAAAATATAATCAATTAGAAATCAATTTATATACAGAACGAAAGCTGTAACTCAATTGTGATATAATTTATTTGACTGCATTTAATTGTAAACGCTTGGCAACTATATTAGTGAATAGTGTAGAGAGAATAGAATTTGACAGTATGAAGGACTGCACGAAGACATGCCAGCACACGCTTTCCGATGCTATCTACAAAGAAGTTGTTGTGATCGGTGAGTATTTTAAAACTATATCATCTTTTCAGTTTCAAAACTTTCGTGAGTTGTACTTGACATTATATTAACACACAGTAAAAATATCGTCGTTTTAACAAACCCTCCTTACCCAGATGAAGATTCTCCGGATGAATCGAAACATTGTCGGTATCTAAATCGACGATATTTTTACGTGAGTAATTCCCGTGTCTTAAAACTATGTCATCATCAACATATTTGAACATACATAACATAAAATGTGTTTATTTATAGATAGTCGAATATGGAACCTCTTTTTTTTCTAGTCGGCTGTAAATAACAAAATGTAGAGTTATTTTTAACTCAATGTCACTGGACATGGGCTTTAGAAATTAGCTTTGCTCTTTATCTTTTCTTTAGATTCATTTTTCTTGAAATCTACAACACAAATAGCTTTTTTCAAAGTCAACCTTCGCTCAGATTTATGTATGTTGGCATAAAGAACGCAATAATATTATTTTTTAAAATTTCTATAAGTTTCCGTAAGTTTTTATATGTTTCCTGATGGTTACTGCTTCAATGCAAATAGATATTACAACTGCTATTAAATTCAAATGCTCAGTTGAGGGATAAGTGAAAATGATATCATATCACATATCACACATATCACATTGAATAAATGGAGTAGTTCCCATAACATTGTAAGTACCTATTTGTATAGTAACTATAGTGAGTCATCAGCTTACAAGGAGAGTGTTGAATATTCGTATGAATACATAGTTAAATGACGGCGAAAGAAAAGATGGATGGATTGTGTGAAAGAGGACATAAGTGTGAAAGGAGTGACTACTGAGATGACGAGTGATAGGAGGGAATAGAAGAAGAGAACATGTTTTGCCGAATCCAATTAGTGGGATAAGGGCAAGGAAATTATGAATGATGGTGAACATAGTATTTATCATAGATCTAAAAGAAAATCGATAAATTTTGTACATAACATGGCTAAATTAAAAAATTCTAAAAAACCGACTTCAATGTTATAAGCTGAGCATTCTGAGCAATTTTCTGCACTCTCGATGTGCATTTCTGTTCGTAACTCCGAAGATCCTCGAGAGATCCTCACCAAATTGTTGTGGCACTAATTAGAAAGTATACCCTTACAAACAAAAAAAGAATTTTCCAAATCGGTCCAGGCGTGTTCGAGTAATCGGTGAACGTATATGTATTGAGAACCTCCTATTTGGAAGTCGATTAAAAATTAGCGCTGTCGCCCATGGGGAGTTTATGGGAGTAGCATTAGCTGAGACTGGGCCTTTTTGGCACCACTAGTATGAGAGAACCTGTCTCTGTTTTTTTGTTTGTACTTCGTTTATCTCTCACTGTTCTGTATTCTCTGTATGTGTCAAATATTCTTATCTATCTATCTACATAATGACTTGATCTTACGTTTCACCTCTTATCAAAGTGAGTTGTGACTTGCGCAAACTTGATAACTTTTATTTCAGTATGGTGCAATCTTGCCTTTCAACTATCTTTACTTGTTGTTTGATATCTGAATGTTTGTTTTCTTTCTGAGTCAGCGGTGTATCTACACTTGTGCAGATTGTGTTAGAGGCCTTGCAGACTGCTGACTTTTCTATCGGCCGATAGTTGGTTCGGGTTGGGCTGCTAATGCAAACATGGCCGATACAGAATCGTTGAAGTGTGCGTTGAAGTGTTGAAAATTGGATAGCTCCTAAACTGAATTGTTTACTAAGAGGTCATGGTACAGTTGCAGGACTGTTCTTCTGGTATGGAGATGTCAAAAGAAGAACAGCCGATTACATTGGTAACTAGCGGGTTAAAAAATGCCGCTTTAGCTTACTCATCATATGAATTCAACAACTTCATATTTTGCAGCTATTCTGGGGTTATAATTTGTAAATTCTTCTTATTGATCGTGTGTTGATAGACGTTTAAAAGAGTTTCTTACATAAACATAATATAGATCTACTGCAATGTATTAGTTATTATGTATATTTTACAAAGCTACATTTTGGCTTGTAATAACGTAAGCACCAAGAATAAAAAGCTGTTGAGGTATGCAAAAAGTTCGATGAGTGCTTTAGATCAGCACAGCACTGACTAAACGATTTTTTTGCTCGATACAATGATTTGTAAACTTTATGAACTTGAATATCAGATATTCAAAGACAAGCAAAAATATAATTATGATTTGTTCCTAATCTGGATCGCAAACTATTCGTACCGTGACCTGTTTTAAAAGTGACAGTTTTGACACAAAAGTGAACCAACGCAACGCGTATTAAACGGTCATGGTACGAATTGAGTGAACGAAACTTTATCCAACAATTCAGTTTAGGTCATGTTTAGGTTCTGATATTTCGTCAGCGTCATAGCATACGTCAAGCGAAGCAGTGCCTCGATCGCCAGTATGCACAAGTTTACTATTCGATCCGTGACTGTAGTATAGTCTCTCAAATGTATGGGATTCCGGTGCAGCGCCTCCAGTGGTAACTTGACTGAACTAAAATCCCAATACATTTGAGAGACTATACTACAGTCACGGATCGAATAGTAGACTTTGTGCATACTCGTGCTCGAGGCCCAGTTCAGTTTAGGACCTAAACTGGATCGCATATAAAGCTCATGGTAGATATCCTAGGCTACCTTGCACATACTTCTTGCGGATCTTATCCAGCCTGTGAGCTTAAAAAGATAGTAGAATCACAATAGGAATTGAACTATATGTCGTCTCTTTTCAGGAATTGAAGTATCTACAACGGTTAAGGTAGGTGCCCTTACTGCTCCGTCTCAAAAATACATTTTAGCAATTTCTGACTTTTCTAGTACTCTAACCTCAGTTGGTCCGAAAGAGCCTTTTAATCCTTAGATGAAACAGGATCGATTGGCATCAAAAAAAGTTTATGTGTAAATTGCCCATTTTCTCGCTGACTGTACATTTTTTTCAAAATCTGTGAATGCAGGTCGAAATATCTTCAAAAATTAAGGATAGTCTCCGAAGAACGTTTTCCTCTAGCTATAACGGTTAAGGTAGCTGCCCTTACTGCCCCGTCTCAAAAATTCACCCTGTATATATTTTTCATTGACTGAGAGTGAAAAGAGACGGCATATAGTTCAATTCCTAATGTGATTCTGCTAAAGCGACCTTTTTAAGCCCGCTAGTAACACCATTAGACAATAATAAAAATCCATAAAGAGTTCAAAAGTCAACTGAACCGTCTGGATCTTTCCACGCGCCATTAGACAATTAAACGATCTTGTAATCAAAGAAACTCACATTAAAGTAACCTATAACATTTTCAACTCTACCTCTATTGCTTAAGGTCTTGAATGCAGAGAATGTTCGAGCAGTTTCGTAACGATTCCCTAACGAAATAAACAAACGGAGACCCTTTAGGGCTGTCCAAAACTTCTAAACTACTTATAAACGTCTCTGAACTTAAACACTGGTTTAACAATGCTCAAGATTCGCTCTGTCACTATTTGTCACTATCTAACATCAAAATAAAAAAACCGACTTCAATGTTATAAGCTGAGCAATTTTCTGCACTCTCGAGGTGCATTTCTGTTCATGACTCCAAATATCCTCGACAGATCCTCATCAAATTTTTATGGCATCAATTGGAAAGTATACCTACTCCCTTTCAAACAAAAAAATAATTTTCCAAATCGGTCCAGGCATCTTTGAGTAATCGGTGAACATACATAAAAAAAATAAAAGATTCCGACAAATTGAGAATCTCCTTTTTTGAAGTCGTATAAAAAGGATGGCAATAGTTTAAATTAAACGGTGTTTCAATTTCGACAGAAGTTTAAGAGGAGTTTTAAATAGGTTGTCTGGAAGAGATAACTTTTAGCGATAAGGCCGCCCATTTTTTTTTTTTTAAGAATTGATTTATTATTATCAACTGTGCATTCTAAAACAAAAATATTTGATATAATCATCTGTGTATCATGTTGACAACCCTAATGAGATACGTCGTCGCGACATCCGTCTCGGTGTATCAGACGAGCCAATTGACCTCCGTTGACTAACGCCGGCTCCATACGTTGGCCCCAACGTTGGTCCCAACGTTGGCGCCAAGATTTCGTGAACCATCCACACGTTGGCGATACACCAGTCTTGTTCCGTCAGAGCCAACGTGCAGACGTCCGATGTCTGCGCGTCCGATACAGAAATTGAAATTTCTGGATCGTAATGTATACCTACAGTCATGTTTATAGATTGCGGGTTAATTCAATTTAATTTAGGTACATAGGTTTTGATTCTTTGGAGTTGGGTTTAATTAATGTAGGTAAGATTAATTGATTTTTGAAGACTTCAAATTACAATTTGAATAGGTACTTGGCTATAATTTACTTTAGCGCTGCGCTGATTTGGGGAATTTGTTTTCTAAAATGACCGGCGAACATACCTACGTACCTAGGAACGTAATACCAAAATAATTTAAAATTTGAGCATATTTTATCACTTTATATCATTATTTGGATAAAGGCAGTATTTATCTAGGTTCCTGTTAAACTTTTGTTCCAAAAAACTTACTATAGAACAAATGAAAAGAAAAAATGCATTTTTTGGTGTACCTACAAAGATTTCAATTCAATTTGCCTACATTTCTTTTTAGGTAAGTTTTTCGGATCAAAAGTGTAACAGGAACCTAGATAAATACACACTCTCTTAATCTAACAACATAAACTGATAAAAATACGCTTAAATTTTAAATGATTTCGGTAGGTATTACGTTTTTTATGGAAATTCGCCTGTCGCATTTCTAATAGCAAATCGCAACAAGGTATTTCTGTTACCTACGTAAAAAAAATAGCTTAGGCGTGCTATCTAGTTCTACTTGGGGTTTGGGTGTTTTAATTTCTAATCTATCGTGGTAAATAATTTTTAAATAAATACATAGGTACCTATTTAACATAATAAATACACGGATAGAAAATTTGAATACTTAGATACCTATAATTTACTTTGGCGCTGCGCTGATTTGGGGAATTTGTTTTCTAAAATATTGAATTCAATTAAAGCTCTGATTTTTATATTTTCGACAATTTAAGGAAGATTAATATTCAATTGAGGTTTTAATTATATAACATTTACAGATTTGAGTCTATTGCGCTGAAACAACATACGGTTTTGAAACGCTAAAATTTGTATATTCCTGCTTTTTTTCTAATAGCAAATCGCAACAAGGTATTCCGTAAAAATAGCTCAGGCGTACTATCTAGTTCCCGAGTTTACCTATTTACAACTATCTACTTGGGGTTTGGGTGTTTTAATTTCTAATCTATCGTGATAAATACTTTTTAAATAAATACATAGGTATTTAACTTATTAAATACACGGATAGAAAATTTGAATACTTGGATATAATTTACTTTGGCGCTGCGCTGATTTGGGGAATTTGTTTTCTAAAATATTGAATTCATTTAAAGCTCTGATTTTTATATTTTCGACAATTTAAGGAAGATTAATATTCAATTGAGGTTTTAATTATATAACATTTACAGATTTGAGTCTATTGCGCTGAAACAACATACGGTTTTGAAACGCTAAAATTTGTATATTCCTGCTTTTTTTCTAATAGCAAATCGCAACAAGGTATTCCGTAAAAATAGCTCAGGCGTGCTATCTAGTTCCCGAGTTTACCTATTTACAACTATCTACTTGGGGTTTGGGTGTTTTAATTTCTAATCTATCGTGATAAATACTTTTTAAATAAATACATAGGTATTTAACTTATTAAATACACGGATAGAAAATTTGAATACTTGGATATAATTTACTTTGGCGCTGCGCTGATTTGGGGAATTTGTTTTCTAAAATATTGAATTCATTTAAAGCTCTGATTTTTATATTTTCGACAATTTAAGGAAGATTAATATTCAATTGAGGTTTTAATTATATAACATTTACAGATTTGAGTCTATTGCGCTGAAACAACATACGGTTTTGAAACGCTAAAATTTGTATCTTCCTGCTTTTTTTCTAATAGCAAATCGCAACAAGGTATTCCGTAAAAATAGCTCAGGCGTGCTATCTAGTTCCCGAGTTTACCTATTTACAACTATCTACTTGGGGTTTGGGTGTTTTAATTTCTAATCTATCGTGATAAATACTTTTTAAATAAATACATAGGTATTTAACTTATTAAATACACGGATAGAAAATTTGAATACTTGGATATAATTTACTTTGGCGCTGCGCTGATTTGGGGAATTTGTTTTCTAAAATATTGAATTCATTTAAAGCTCTGATTTTTATATTTTCGACAATTTAAGGAAGATTAATATTCAATTGAGGTTTTAATTATATAACATTTACAGATTTGAGTCTATTGCGCTGAAACAACATACGGTTTTGAAACGCTAAAATTTGTATATTCCTGCTTTTTTTCTAATAGCAAATCGCAACAAGGTATTCCGTAAAAATAGCTCAGGCGTGCTATCTAGTTCCCGAGTTTACCTATTTACAACTATCTACTTGGGGTTTGGGTGTTTTAATTTCTAATCTATCGTGATAAATACTTTTTAAATAAATACATAGGTATTTAACTTATTAAATACACGGATAGAAAATTTGAATACTTGGATATAATTTACTTTGGCGCTGCGCTGATTTGGGGAATTTGTTTTCTAAAATATTGAATTCATTTAAAGCTCTGATTTTTATATTTTCGACAATTTAAGGAAGATTAATATTCAATTGAGGTTTTAATTATATAACATTTACAGATTTGAGTCTATTGCGCTGAAACAACATACGGTTTTGAAACGCTAAAATTTGTATCTTCCTGCTTTTTTTCTAATAGCAAATCGCAACAAGGTATTCCGTAAAAATAGCTCAGGCGTGCTATCTAGTTCCCGAGTTTACCTATTTACAACTATCTACTTGGGGTTTGGGTGTTTTAATTTCTAATCTATCGTGATAAATACTTTTTAAATAAATACATAGGTATTTAACTTATTAAATACACGGATAGAAAATTTGAATACTTGGATATAATTTACTTTGGCGCTGCGCTGATTTGGGGAATTTGTTTTCTAAAATATTGAATTCATTTAAAGCTCTGATTTTTATATTTTCGACAATTTAAGGAAGATTAATATTCAATTGAGGTTTTAAATATATAAAATTTACAGATTTGAGTCTATTGCGCTGAAACAACATACGGTTTTGAAACGCTAAAATTTGTATATTCCTGCTTGTTTTCTAATAGCAAATCGCAACAAGGTATTCCGTAAAAATAGATCAGGCGTGCTATCTAGTTCCCGAGTTTACCTAGCTATTTACAACTATCTATTTGGGGTTTCGGTGTTTTAATTTTTAATCTATCGAGATAAATACTTTTGAAATAAATAAGTACCTGTTTAACATATTAAATAGGTACACAGATAGACAAATATAAAATGCAATCACATCACACTATGTCACTATCACACTTCACACAACACACTGCGATTATAAACTACCTATTGAAAATGCGAAAGTTTGGATGTTTGTTTGTTCCTCTATAACTCGACAACCACTTAACCGATTTAGTTGAAATTTAAAATATAGATAGATAATAACCGGGAATAGGACATAGGCTACTTTTTATTCCGAAAAATTGCACGGTTCCAGTAACATAAAAAAAAATAGTAGACTCCATCATCAGATCAGCTTGTTGTCACCATATTATTACATTGTAGTCAGAATTTGACAAATATGCCGAGTTTCAACTCAATCGGCCTATTTACTGAGGAGTTCTGTTGAACAGCTCTTGACTCCATCATCAGATCAGCTTGTTGATACCATAATATTTCATTGTCACCGAGAATCTATAAGTGTGCAAAATTTCAGCCCGATAGTTCTACAAACACAATAAATAAGGAATACGATGACATTCTCGCTCGTCAGTCGACACGTGCACTCACGATGCGCGTCGAAACGGGACTGAGCATAGCGCCAACGTGTGGACGGATCCCCAACGTTGGCGCGCCAACTTCCTTTGATAAAACCGACACGGCACGGCCAACTCCCAACGTTGGCCCCAACGTTGGGGCCAACCTATTTTGTTCAGCTCCACACGTTGGTGAGAGACGTTGGGGCCAACGTTGGCCCCAACGTGTGGATGCGGGGTAACTAGTAGTTCGCCCCGAACTGAGATCTCGCGCACCGTAGATGGCCAACATTTGGACTTTCTTCTGACTACCCCTATAATTTCAAGTGCTACTACTGCCGGGTATGCCTATTGCGCTAGCTCTTCATGGTAAAAAATACTAGCATGCATGCAATACATAATGTCGTGTCTAATTTTTCATTTATTTCATATTTATGAATTCTCGTCGTATTTTTAAAAGTATACGTCCTAGAATAAAAATAATAACTATTTTAGAATGTACAAATAAAGACCTTTCATTTGACACCGCACTCAATATATTTGTTTACTTAACTTTTTTGACCCCAATTATTTTCATTTTTTATCAAAATTTTTTTTATCATGAAAATAAATCAAGTAGCATCTAAAATCATTGCAAACCAAACCGCAACGATGCCACTCTCTTTTTAAGACCGACCAGTCAATGAGCTACGAAGACATCGAAACTCTATGAAACGGGAGCTCTTGCAGCTCTGGTTTCGTAGTTTTTGGTCTTTGGTCGTATTTCAAAAACTATACATCCTAGATTAAAAATAAAAACCATTTTGGAATGTACAAAATAAGCCCTTTCGTATGACACCCCACTCAATATATTTGTGTAACTTTCATAATTTTTTACCCCCTTGGGAACCCAATATCTTCACAACCCCTTCATCGATTAAGCTCATATACTCCACCGTAAATTTCCTTACCACAACCTATTGACCTACCAAGTTTCATGCAGATTGGATGAACGGTTCGACAGTTATGCTCGAACAACAATTCGTGAAACATACAAACATACAAAGCAAAATCGCCCAACTTACCACTAAGATCTTCGCTCGCTTCGCTCGCTCGATCGACGAGACCCGAACTATATACAACCTATCTACTAGTAGTTCGCCCCGAACTGAGATCTCGCGCACCGTAGATGGCTTACATTTGGACTTTCTTCTGACTACCCCTATAATTTCAAGTGCTACTACTGATACTGCCGAGTATGCCTATTGCGCTAGCTCTTCATGGTAAAAAATACTGGCATGCGATACATAATGTCGTGTCTAATTTTTCATTTATTTCATATTTATGAATTCTCGTCGTATTTCTAAAAGTATAGATACGTCCTAGAATAAAAATAATAACTATTTTGGGATGTACAAATAAAGACCTTTCATTTGACACCCCACTCAATATATTTGTTTAAGTACTTAACTTTTTTTACCCCAATTATTTTCATTCTTTATCAAAATTTTTTTTATCATGAAAATAAATCAAGTAGCATCTAAAATCACTGCAAACCAAACCGCAACGATGCCACTCTCTTTTTAAGACAGACCAGTCAATGAGCTACGAAGACATCGAAACTCTATGAAACGGGAGCTCTTGCAGCTCTGGTTTCGTAGTTTTTGTTCTTTGGTCGTATTTCAAAAACTATACATCCTAGATTAAAAATAAAAACCATTTTGGAATATACAAAATAAGCCCTTTCGTATGACACCCCACTCAATATATTTGTGTAACTTTCATAATTTTTTACCCCCTTGGGAACCCAATATCTTCACAACCCCTTCATCGATTAAGCTCATATGCTCCACCGTAAATTTCCTTACCACAACCTATTGACCTACCAAGTTTCATGCAGATTGAATGAACGGTTCGACAGTTATGCGCGAACAACAATTCGTGAAACATACATACAAACATACAAACATACAAAGCAAAATCGCCCAACTTACCACTAAGATCTTCGCTCGCTTCGCTCGCTCGATCGATTATGTTATCATGTTATATGTAAGCGTCCACATGTGGTGACCACGACTACTTTTCCAGAATAAAGGTGGCCGCACACCTATCCGAACGAATCGAATTTTAGAATTCCTTATATGAAATCAAATGAAACCTTGCACACCTGCCTGCGTCGAATCGTCTGATTCGACCGAATCTGCCAGTACATAGAGAATTCAGCGCAGATAAGTGTGCGCTTAGCTTAAATCTTACCTCCATACATTCTTCTTCTTATCGTGTCGATGCCACACGGTTAAATTAATTTTGCACAAAAGGTTGCCACCTCAACTGCACTTTCTGGGCCTTACTTATGAAAGATGTTTAAAGTGAAACACTGGTTAAACAACGTCCTGTCTTTATTTGTGGATAGTGACAAACAGAGACAGGACGTTGTTCAACTAGTGTTCAACTTTAAACATCTTTCATAAGTAAGGGGGTCTGTGGCAGCGTTGAGGTCTTCCTTTGTGCAGGTGTTTGGGCACAAAGGGCACAAACAGGTGCGGCATGGATTGTGCTGAAGCACCACAGTCACAATGTGTTAGGCTAGGGTCCCTAAACCCCCTTAGTTCTGCAGCGGCCACCTTGGGTGCCAACTCTATACATTAAGATCAGTTATCAGTTAGTAAGTATAATGTACCATTTCAGGTAACGGGCCCAGCGGTTTAGTGACGTCATTCATGCTCGCTGGGAACGTGCCGTACCTGAAACCAGTGCCTGAAGACTTGCCTATTGATGAGATGCTCAAAGCCAGGTAAGGAATATATCCTATACTATCCTATATTATGTCCTATCTATATTATAATGAAGTCCTATTATATTAAACGAGCAATGTTTGTTAATTTGTTTGTTTGTATTCGCGTTCTCGAAAACGGCTCTTACGATTTCGATGAAAATTGAGGTACGGGGGTTTACGGGGGCGGGGAATCGATCTACTCGTAGCTAGGTCTCATATCCGGGAAAATTCGTTTTCTCGGAATTTTCACGCAAAAAGATTTACCAGTGCAATGTGGTTCGTAATTGAACCACTAGATGGCGTTATGCACCCGAGCAGAGCTCGGTCGCCCAGATATTGGATATTTAAATCGATATATCTAAGTGTTAACTAAAACCTTAAGCCATTATATCTTGACTAGATGATTTATACAGTGTAAGGAGGCAATCTTTTGCCAACACTTAACGGGACGCTGCAGTGCCTGGGACAATGTTTTAGAGTAGGCTTGCCCAGCACCTACATCATCCTCTCAGCTCTAGCCATATCTACAGGAAAGACATAGTCAATACGTGTGTGGCTGACTAAGCCGCGGTTTTCCTCACGAAGTTTTCCTTTACCGTTTAGAGCTCGTATTAATGCATATAAATTTTTCGAAACGAAAAATCGATTGATGCACGGCCAGTCGCGAGCAAACAGACATCCAACGAGCAAATTATCTTCTGTCGCTTTCGGTCTCCTTAAGATGAGAGTGACAGAGCTACTTCGTACTCGCTCTGATCATATCTCTGTCTCGTTAAATGTCTGTTTACACGCGAGCGTGTAAACGCCGCATCAGAGATTAGCGCGTTCAAACAAAAAATAATAGAGCGTTGTGGAGTGAAAGAAGATGTAGTGATGAGAATTGAGAAGGGTATGCTAAGATGGTTCGGTCATGTTGAGAGGATGAATGACAGTAGATTGACGAAACAGGTCCATAAGGCGAGTGTGAATGGGACCGTCGGAAGGGGAAGACCTAGGCGCACATTCCTAGACCAAATTGGCGAATTATTGGAAAAAGGCCAGATTAAGAGTACCCTAAACCGACGAGCTTGCATGAAGAATATAATGAGAGTGAATGAAGCGAAAAAAGTGTATCAGGATCGTAGCAAGTGGCGATCTGTGCAACGTGTGGTCTCTGCCTACCCCTATGATGGGAGACAGGCGTGAGTTTATGTATGTATATATGTATATAAACAAAAAAATAAACTCTCCGCTTTATAAATTGGTAAATAGATTGTGTTCTGATGTTTCAGGTTGTCAAACCTCCCGGAAGGCCAGAGCCTGTACGAGACAGACTTGATAGAGCTGGCTGAGGGCCTGGAGGGACGAAGCCAGAACCCCATTCCATTGCTGGTGAGTCTTTTGCGAAGATATCTATATTTTTTACTAGCAGCGCCCTCGCTGGGCGTTGCCCCCGTAGTGATGGTGTTTGGTGATTATGATGATGATAAGTAGCCTATAACCTTCCTCAAGAGTTTAGCTATCAATGCAGAAAGAATTTTGCAAATCCAACTCGTAGTTCCTGAGATTAGCGCGTTCAAACAAACAAACTCTTCCGCTTTATATAATTAGTATAGAAGTATAGATGGACCGAGCGAGCAAAGCGTCTCTGCTTCAGCTTGGACAAAAATGCTTTCGTTTGTCCGCCGGATGTCTGTCTGTCTGTTCTCCTGGTCGCATTTCTCAACCGATTCTAAATACATAATAGGGCATAGGCTACTTTTTAACAGGGTACCACGCGAGCGAAGCCGCGGGCGGAAGCTAGTATTATAAATGCGAAAGTTTGGATGGTTGGATGTATTTTGTTCCTCTATAACTCGACAACCCCTGAACCGATTTGGCTGAAATTTAGAATATAGATAGATAATGACCGCGAATAGGTCATAGGCTACTTTTTATCCGGGTACCACGCGAGCGAAGCCGCGGGCGTTCACTAGTCCGTACCCATATTATAAATGTGAAAGTTGTTTGTTTATTTGTCCTGCTTTCACGTCAAAACGTAGCGACGGATTGACGTGATTTTTTGTGTATAGATAGTTGGAGGGCTGAAGAGTAACATATGCTACTTTTTATCAGGGTACCACGCGAGCGAAACCGCGGGCGTTCACTAGTAGTCCATACTTTGTAAAAGCTGGTTCCTGAACCATCCATCACTGATACCAGGTTCAAGTGTCGAAGATAACTTATCATTTGTCACTCGAAAACTTATCGTAGCACGCGGCACCTACAAGGGGCCAACATGATAAGCTATGAATAAATATAAAATACTAGCTGCTGCCCGCGGCTTCGCTTGCGTGGTACCCGGATAAAAAGTAGCCTATGTTACTCTCCAGCCCTCCAACTATCTCCACGCAAAAAATCACGTCAATCCGTCGCTCTGTTTTGACGTGAAAGCAAGACAAACAAACAAATAAACACACTTTCACATTTATAATATGGGTACGGATTATATTGGTGGACATTTGACACAGCGCCATCTAGCCTAAAACTAAGCAAAGCTGGTACTATGGGAACCAGATAACTGATACAAAACATAAGTTATTTGTAAATTCATATTTATAATCCGTATCCGTACCCATATTATAAATGGAAAGTGTGTTTATTTGTCCTGCTTTCACGTCAAAACAGAGCGACGGATTGACGTGATTTTTTCCTTAAGTAGTATTATTATCTATTCTATGCCCCGACTTCGGAAGCATATCTATCGTGATGATTGCATAACTTGACAGTTCGCTGAACCGAAACGCCATTGTTATTCCGACCTTTAGTGACCTTCGGCACGCCCTACTTACAACAGACATCAGACACTAACCTCGCATCCACACGTTGGGGCCAACGTTGGTCCCAATGTCACTCGCCAACGTGTGGATCTAGCAAAATCAGCCCCAACGTTGGCCCCAACGTTGGGGCCAATGCAATTTTGTCAGCTCCACACGTTGGTGAGAGGCATTGGGGCCAACGTTGGCCCCAACGTGTGGATGCGAGGTAAGGCTGTGTCCCCAGTAGGCAAACTGTGAGCGGCCGACTGAGTTTGCGGCGTATCGGTTTAGTACGCTCTTCCATATTTTTGAAATGGAGTGCTTTGCTAGTTTTGCGCTCACTGTACGCAGTTTGCAGCGTTACGCGCAAAACTAGCAAACTGTGGACACTCCATTTCAAATATATGGAAGAGCGTACTAACCGATACGCCGCAAACTCAGTCGGCCGCTCAGTTTGCCTACTGGGGATACAGCCTTATAGTATCTTCTCGAAGGTATCGAAACATGACCACAACTGAATCACACATTCTATTACATATCTTAGGAAATATAAGAAAATTACTCGTAAGAGATTTATGTAAATGAGGAATAATGTTGGCCCAAGCACGCTGCCTTGTGGCACACCATGTATTAGAAGGATTCTCAATTCGTTGGAATCTTTTTTGTGCGAATTTGTAATTCAAATTTTCATGACTCCTAAGACTTCATTTTTTACAGAAACTAAGTTAATCTAGAATTTCTCAGTCCAATTTGGCCTCAGAATTAAACCTTAAAGAAACAATCATCAAACCATTATTTAAACAAATTACTCAATCATAAACCAATTCATCCCATTGTCCAATTATAATTACTTGTCTAGCCTTCACAAACCTGTCCGTTACGTCGAGTTCAATGATTTATAAATACCTTGATTAATAAAGCAAATTCAAGGCGAGTCGGTAAATGGAGCATTTTTTCCGTTTTAATACAAGTGGCATTCGTGAAGTTAGCTGTTTCGCTGCGCAGTAGAAAATTTTGTATGAAAAAGCTGCACTGCGCATCGAAAAACCCAACTTCACGAATGCCTAGATCCAGAGAAGTGCACTTGTAAAGATAACCTCTTGTTACTTGCAACTTTGTAATAGTAAGTTATCATTTAATTGATTTATTTTGCCCTCTAGCCGACATCTTGACGTCTCGAACATTTGAAAGGCCCTCCTGGTCAAGTGGCATCACTCGATTATATTTCTACAATACATTAACTTTCGCCGATGTTTCATTGGTGTACAAAGTAACGAAGACCACGTGACCTTACATTCGACCAAGGAAACGTCTCGTGAAGATCCTCATCAGATCTTCACCAAATTTTTATGAGACCAACTTAAAGTTACAACCTTTCAAACAAAACGCTGTCGGGTAAAAAGAAACGTTGAAATCGGATGTCATAAGGCGGAGATATTCAGTAGCACCCTTTTTGCCCCTTTTTGGAGCAAGAACCCCCCCTAATCGAAAATCCCCGACGACAAAAAAACTATAAAGTTATCGAACCTGCTCAGAAAATTTTACGAGTAATGGTTGAGAAATGCGACCTGTAGAGGAGAACAGACAGACAGACCGGAGGAAAAACGAGCATTTTTGTCCAAGCTGAAGCAGAGACGCTTCGCTCGCTCGGTCAATAAAAAGTTTATTAGATTAGATTAGGGCTAGAACACAAAGCTAACATGCTATAATTTTGTTTACAGTTGGACAACCTACTTAGGCCGTGTGCTGATTTAGGAATCGACGCGGACCCACTTATTGAATGGAAATATGACGTAGAAAAACAAGTAAGTTATTCTAAAACATTGTAACACTATGTAAATAAAGAATGATATAGGTCCGAAAATGGTGCCTTGGGGGGTTCCAATACATTCATCATCGTTTAGTATCTGTAAAGCGCAATGCACACCAATTACGCTTTACGTGATTGACTTAGCTTTATCCTGAAAAAATACTTAAAAAATACTAAAAGAAGCTGCAGCAGAGACCGCGGAAGTGATGCGCAGTGGGGGCCAATTGCCCCTCCTAAAATAAAGGGGGGGGACTGAAAAATAAGGTTTCTCTGTGATATCCTTTGCATATCAGAACACATTATAAATACATAAGTAAAGGTACATTACTGTGGTTTTTGTTGTAAGGTTTACGTGATAGATACCCGGATACATGTAGGTATACTCCTCAAAACAAAATAGAGCCCTCTTAGAAAAGCATGACTTTAAAACAGTAATGAAAATGGAATGTAGGATAATTTATTTCAATTTTGATTTTAGGAATATGTTCCCACTGAACTTAGGAATTTAGTAATATACGAGTATTAGAAAAAAATATAGGACACGTTCAGAATATATTGTGTTGTGGATAATATCGAAATATTTCAAGTGGGCCCTATTTTGTTTTAAGGAGTATATTTATAGCGACCCTCTGTCCCCTACAGATAGATCACATAGTGCTGGGGCGCGGTCCCCCGGGCGGCGCGTGGCACACGTTTCCCCGCGCGGTTCGCACGCTGTCCCCGGCCGCGTGGCTAGCGTTGCCCCCGCATCGCGCGGCTCCGGACGTGCGTCTCTCCGCTCGCGCCGTCGCTCACTACTGCCGCCGATATGTGCACGCGTGTAAGCTACAGGTACGGTCACTGATTTAATGATAAAAATTGAAATAATTACTATTTTCTTACTATTCAATGTTGTATATTTTGGCTATTTTTGATTTCATGCATGTTTTGACTGGCCTCTTAGCTCAGTCGGTAGTAGCTCTGCCTTCTGCGCTGTAGGTCGTGGGTTCGATTCCCATCCAGGACAAACATTTGTGTGATGAACATAGATGTTTGTTCTGTGTCTGGGTGTTATAAAAGTATTATAAGTATGTATTTACAAAAAAAATATTAAGTATTCTATCAGTTTTCTGGTTCCTATTTTACAAGCTTTGCTTAGTTTGGGGCTAGATGGCGCTGTGTGAAATGTCCAGCAATATTTATTTATTTTTTACACTTTTCATGCATATTTTAGGCATTTTACATGGATATTTGCATGTATATTTCAAGCTTTTTATGTTGCATATAATCCGATCTACTAATAAGATATAACTACATTTACAGCGGTACTTCCGTAGCAACGTGATAGTGAGTCGAGTGACGCGCGCCCCTCCCCCTCCCCCCGGCGAGCGATGTCCCTGCCCCCGCTGCCCCCTCGCCGCGCCTTACAGCGTCTCTGGGTAAGAATAACAAGTAACTTAGGCCTTTACATCTTTTTTACCGACTTCAAAAAAAGGAGCAGATTCTCATTTTCTCTTTTTTTGTGAAATTTTTCTGTATGTTCATTCACCAATTTTTCTTTTTGACTGGCATCTTAGCTCAGTTGGTAGTAGCTCGGCCTTCGGCGCTGTAGGTCGTGGGTTCGATTCCCATCCAGGACAAACATTTGTGTGATGAACATAGATGTATGTATTATGTATTTAAAAAATATATAAGTATTCTATCAGTTATCTGGTTCCTATAGTACAAGCTTTGCTTAGTTTGGTGCTAGATGGCGCTGTGTGAAATGTCCAGCAATATTTATTTATAATATTTATAAAAAAAATGTTTATAATTCCAGTTACGACAAGAGCGCGGGCACCGGGTTCGAGTACCGTTGCGCGCGCGTCGTGCTGGCGTGCGGCGCGTGCGACCGGCCCAACACGCTCGGCGCGCCGCTCGCCGAGCACGCGCGGCACGACCTCGCCTCGCTCGAGCGCGCGATACACGAGCTGCTCGCTACTAACGGTACGTGTAACGTGACGTGCAACATGGTGTAACATATCGTGCAACACACTTCAATATACTGTATTTGACAAAACGAAATACAATTTTACATTGTGCAACACGTACAAGAAACGTAGGCCTTTACATCTTTACTAGATAATTTATACAATCTTAGGAGGCAATCTTTGCCTACACTTAACGGGACACTGTAGTACCTGGGACAATGTTTAGCTTTATTAGATTGAGTAGGCTTGCCCAGCACCTACACCATTCTCTCAGCTTAACCGGCCATATCCACAGGAAAGACATGGTGAATACGTGTGGGGCTGACTAAGCTGCGAGTTTCCTCACGATGTTTTCCTTACACGTACAGTCACCTGCAATAAGATGTATACATTCCAAAAATTTAAAACTAATGTAACAGTGAAGATATTCAACTATTGTTACTTATTTCTATACTAGCTGTTTGTTAAACCTTATTGCAGGCGACTCTACAACGCAATGCAAATTTTGTGCAACAATGCTGTATTAAAAGTGACGCGGGTGACACTATCAAAGCTACACGAGTGGGTAAAATAAAAGCACATTATATATTTTTTAAATTTGTTACTAACAAAAATTTCTTTTATTTCCAGCCTCCGGCACGCCACTCCCGCCAGTACTAATAGTCGGCTCAGGCGTGAGTGCAGCCGACGGCGTGCGTCTAGCGCGTCGCCGCGGATTGCACGCGTTGCACGCGCACCGCGCGCCCGCCGACGCGCTAGCCAGGCTCGCGCCGCACGCATACCCGGATTACTGCCAGGTAACTTAGGCCTTTACATATTTACTAGATGATTTATACAGTAAAGACTGTTTGGGGTGGTACCAAACAGTAAGAAAAGCTGGGGTAAAATTGCTAAGGGATGCTAGCTGGGGTGGAGACTCTAAAGAGAGATAAATAACCGAACTCGCCGAGTGTTGGACGTACACTGATTTATTGCTTTCATCACAAATTCGAACAATTATTGTAACTAGGGCAATGCTAGCTATGCTAAAAGTAAAATATTATTTCTACAAGTTTAAGCTGATTGTACATGTGTGAGTTAGCTCGTACAAAGACTATAATAAAATAATTTAAATAAATAAATTTTGCTGGGCATTTCACACAGCGCCATCTAGCCCCAAACTAAGCAAAGCTTGTACTATGGGAACCAGATAACTGATAGAATACTCAAAAACTTCTTTGTTTGTAAATACACCCATAGAATACTCTATAACACCCAGACACAGAACAAACATCTATGTTCATCACACAAATGTTTGTCCTGGATGGGAATCGAACCCACGACCTACAGCACGGAAGGCAAAGCTACTACCAACTGAGCTAAGATGCCAGTCAGGCCAGAGTTATGTATCAAGTTGCTATCTTCCTGTGTGTGTTGTACCAAATTTTTTTATTCTATTCCAATAAAAAAATCACGTCTAACATTATTTTCTTATTTTCAGGTCTACAAAATGATGTGCGACGGTGAATCAGGCAACTATGAGAACTACACATCCTACCCACATCACGTCATCGTTGACATCTCCGAGCACATCCCTCCCTCCGCACCTCACAAGATGCAACAGGACATTGACCCCGTGACCCCAAAAAAGGTCAAACTCCTCAACCTCCACACGAACGAGACGACAGAAATCATCGTCTCTGTCATCGGAGTCTTCATCGGGTCAAAACCGGACCTATTCTTCCTGCAGACGAATTTCGACCTTAACTGCATAGACTTACCTTGCAACTGTCAGAAGGAAGAGAACAGATTCTTCAAGAACCATTGGATGTACTTTAAAAATGTCTTACAGAGCATTCAGAACTGCAAATCTAGGTACTTTACGGATAGTTGTGAGGATAAATGTAAATGTGATGTCATTCCTTATTCGGGGGAGAGAAAAGTCTGTCAGTGTCAGTCGGTGAGCCCTCTTACTAACGGGATAGGGTTCGGAATTGATGCAACTAAACCAGTGGATAGCAGGAACCCCATAGCCATAGATAAAAGCACGCATGAGGTTTTAAACGCGCCTAAGGGCGTGTACGCACTGGGGCCTCTCACCGCAGACAACTTTGTGAGGTTCATCCCCGGTGGAGCACTGGCCTTAGTCGCACACATACATAGTGATAAGTGACTTGCCATAGACTAAATGTGATCGCAATATTTAATTTTTGTTTTTACAATAAATTATTTTTTATACCTGTTTTCTGTCTTTTGAATACCTACCTTTATTACTACAGTTCTTACAATGGATCTAGGCATTCGTGAAGTTAGCCGTTTCGCTGCGCAGTAGAAAATGTTGTATAAAAAAACTGCACAGCGCATCGAAACGGCTAACTTCACGAATGCCTAGATCCATTGTAACATACTTACTCTTCTACTATTATAAACTAGCTTCCGCGCGCGGCTTCGCTCGCGTGGTACTTACCCAGATAAAAAGTAGCCTATATTCCAAGTTTCATTAAAATCCCGTGAAAGAGTAACAAACATCTATACATCCTCACTGAACAAAGGATTTAAATACTCATGTGTGTCAATAATGATCACTTTTGTAAAAACCTAATGATGATAACATTAGGTAGGTACTTACCTACTTTAAATGAGGCCATGAGAACCAGAGTGGCCTAACAATTTTTTTTTCAAAATCGCGTTTTGGCCTAAAAAATGCATTACACGTATGATCTTTTTAAAAACCAGAATGGCCTAAGTTTATTTTTTCCAATCTATAACAGATGTCAGCACATAGGCTCAACACGATTTCACAAAAATAGAAATTTATTTATATTTTTGTGAAATCGTGTTGAGCCTCGATTTTGAAAAAAAAATTGTTAGGCCACTCTGGTTCTCATGGCCTCAAATGTATAGGTACCTACTTATTTTTCGTTTTGAAAAATGTTTATGCGCATTAACACCTCTAAACGGTGAATGAAAACATCGTGAGGAAACCCGCGGCTTACGCCTTTAGTACACCGACGCATTCGCATGCGGCAGCGAGTCGTTGCGAAATCATTGCGGTGCGAAACATCTGCGGAACGTTAGTACACTGCAGTTTATTCGCAAGGAAATGTCATTGTAATTTTCGTCTTTTCTTGAGTTTTCCTCCATGCAACCTCTTTTTTGTATGCATTTTTGTAATCAACATGCCCAACTAAATATAGTTCGGGATAATTTCGAACCAAATTCAATAATATTTCAATATTTTCGGCTTCCATTGTGCGAAATTCTGTCCTCACCGCGTGAAATGCGTCGGTGTACTAAAGGCGTTAGTCAGCCCCGCACGTATTGACCAAGTCTTCCCTGTCGATATGGCTGGTGTAGGTACTGGGCAAGCCTACTCTATCTTAAACATTGTCCCAGGCACTACAGTGTCCCGTTAAGTGTAGGCAAAGATTTCCTCCTGACACTAATAAATCATCTAGTAAAGATGTAAAGGTAGGTACTGCTAACAAAACATGACACATGACGTGAAGTGCAGTGCAAGTATTATGAGGTTGTAACTACAAAATTGTTAATAGGTATAGGTATTTATTTCATAAAATAACTATTTTAAAGTTAAACTTACACACTATAACATAGAATTAGATACATTCAAATACTAAATGCTATTCCAATAAGAAAACAAGCAAATATATGGCACTTTGGGTCCTTGAAATTAGTTCTATCCTAAATAAAATGTACATACCGTACATTGGGGCTACTTGGAAATTTGGCGATATTTGGAATTTTTTTAAATAAAAGATTTGACTGCATGTATCTTTTTTCCTAGTCGTTCTAGATTTTTTTCCTTACAACATGTCAATACTTTGACTCAATGACAATGTTACTTTCGAGTTTTGAGGTTGTCAGAGTTTCACACAAACCGCTAGCTCAATTTGTTTACAGACGTTGTTGACGGTAGTAAAATGTGGGTGTCAAACTTCCAGTTGCAGCCCGTTTAATATAAAGATGCATAAAGAATGAGTGCTACCAAGCTCATCTGCATTTTGTTGCGATTCTAATGGTGTATTTCATTTGAGAATAGCTCGTTTTAAACGCCATATTTTTAGAATTATACTGACTGACGTGCTTTTTGAGCCGTTTTGGGGCTATTTGGAATCAGATTCCAATTAGCCCCTGCTATTTCAGTGTTGGTTTCATAAACAATTTGTTTGCAATTTCAAATAACCCCAAGTGCTCATTTTTGGTTAGATTTAAGGGGATGCAATACTCTTTTCCAATAGTTGTATTTAATTATTTGTATTGTTACAGTATTGGAAACATGGTGAATATATACTTAACAACGAAAAATACCAATACAAGAAAAGGAAAATGTCAATAGTTCTTATTTTTCAGATTTATTGCAGTTAACTGGCAATACTTTTTAACCGACTTCGAAAAAAGGAGGAGGTTCTCAGTTCGTCGGAATCTTTTTTTTTTTTTTTGTGCTTTTTTTTATGTATGTTCACCGATTACTCGAAGACGCCTCGACCGATTTCAAAAATTCTTTTTTTGTTTGAAAGGGTACACTTTCCAATTGGTCCTTTTGGACATCAGGTCAGGATCTGATGATGGGATCTTGGAGAAATCTAGGTAACTCTTCAAATTTTATAGGCACACTTGAAGCGATTAGGGTATTTTTTAAAAGCTTTAAAGGTTATCGGTGACAATGCAATATTATAGTAACATTGAGCTGATCTGATGATGGAGTCAGGAGCTGTTCAACGGAACTCCTCAGTAAATAGGCCGATTGAGTTGAAACTCGGCACGTCTGTCAAGTTTCAACTAGAATGTAATAATATGGTCATAACGAGCTGATCTGGGGATGGAGTCAGGAGCTGTTCAACAGAACTCCTCAGTAAATAGTCTGATTGAGTTGAAACTTGGAACTCAGCATGTCGGTCAAGTTCCAACTATAATGTAATAATATGGTGACAGCCAGCTGATCTGATGATGGAGTCAGGACCTGTCCAATGGAACTTCTCAGGGAATAAGAGTGGAACATCCATGTTTGGGCTAATTTTAATTAGCTCACCCTTAGCCTTACCCAATAACAGTTTGTATTGAAGTCGGTTTTTTAAAATTTTTAATTTAGCTACTTGTTATTTTACCAAAAATATAACTTGCCCTTAAATTCCAAATATCGCCCTATTTCGTAATGTGTGTTTATAAAGCAAGTTACTTTGGGTTCCAAATAACCCAGAAGTTTTGATTTATAAAATGTTGAATAATTTTTAAATTGAGATTTCTAGTTAGTTTTTTAGTGAAATCAAAGCACAGTATTTTTAAATGAAAGAACATATTCCCGTTTATAGTTCTGAATATCGCTAGTCCACTTTTAATAAATACAGGTCTGAAAATGTAAGAAAAACTGAAGTCAGATATGTCATTTTTAAATAGCCCCAAATTGGCGATATTTGGAACAGCCCCTTTGAAATGCTATATCTCTGTAAATATTAACAATACAGCTATACTGCAGCAAGTCTCCAATGGGCAATGGTAAGATCTACTATAAAAAAAATCTGTTAAAGCGTTACAATCGTCAGTTTTTGTGCAAAATCATTTTTTCTTCAAAAAATGTCCCACATAGCCCCAATGTACGGTAGGTATCAAAATAAAAACAACAAAAATAGCTTTCTAGGGCAATAATAGCAAAAAGATTTTTTTTTTTTCTAATTTCAATTGTTTTGTGCTCATTAAAACTTAGGTCGACCATACTCCATTTTCTACTGTTTTTAAATGATTTTACCTGCTTTCTATACACGTATTGAATTGATACCACTTTCAAACATTATTAGCACTATCTTTTACATACTTTTCAAAAACCATATTTTTAATAGCTTGGTCATTCATCACAAGATCTTCAGTTCCCTTTTAATAACACTCCTGTAGGCCTTTGGTTCATTTTACTTTTGCTAAAAATATTCTTAAAACTTAAATTATTTTTTAATAAATTTATCTACTCCTACCCACAGCTATTACAGCTATTAACCGCTAGTCTGCTTTATGACAGATCCGCTCGAGACACAATTGATTTTCTATTGTGTCTGGAATCCCGACAGACGAGGGATTAATAGTTGTCCAAATCTATCACCCTAAACCAAATCAAGTTGAAATAGCGAATTAATTTTACATTAATTTATTATTTACATTGGGTAGGTAGTCATTTACTTTTGATAACCATACATTTCATATCATATACATTTAGAACACAT
Organism: Camptogramma bilineatum; assembly: GCA_958496255.1. Classification (NCBI taxonomy): domain Eukaryota; kingdom Metazoa; phylum Arthropoda; class Insecta; order Lepidoptera; family Geometridae; genus Camptogramma; species Camptogramma bilineatum. The sequence goes on from OY292474.1 coordinate 939,641, forward strand.
CAGATCAGTAGGTAGATTAGATACCTACCTACCAGAGAAAAATTAGTATAATACAAATAAGTACTTACCTACTTAAAATTATTTTAGCTAGCCATGACAATGTACCAGCAATTATAAAGAATTATAGTTATTAAATCTTTCGAAAATAGTTATTTCTTAAAATTAGACTATAACCAAAAGTTACCTACAGAATAAGTACAGCATAAATTACAATATACTAGCTACATATCCACATAACTTGTAGCTGGTCTTCTACTCCATAAACATTTTTAGTGTCACCCAAATAATGCTATTATTGAAACACACAACTATCACATAACTAATATTAGTCAGATTTGTATAATCAGTCCTTACACTGTACACTTCTTCCAACGGATCTTGGCATTCATGAAGTTAGTATCGATGCGCAGTGCAACTTCTTCATACAAAATTTTCTACTGCTAAAAAGCCTAACTTCATGAATGCCTAGATCCATTGTGACAACTGTAAGTTAAATGCACTTATTCAGGCAAGTGTCCGGATGACGGAATAAATCAGCACATGCCAAAAGGCATGAAGGGCACAGCCTAGTATCAGCAGCACAAAGACGCTGAACCAGGCCAGATATCATTCATTCCTAACCGGAACATTCTTCAGTTCCGTAATCATCAAAATCAGCTCCTCCTCCAAAGGACGAGGTAGTTCCAACTCGTAAACGTTCTCCACTTCAGGGATGATTAAAGCTACGCATAACAAAGCGGTATGCCGCAAGGTACGCACCCCGACAGTAATATTCCAGTTAGTCCTATACCTCATATCACCCAGATTGACCGGGGCACGGAATATAGGACTATTATTTATCATGTAGCTCTCCTTAGTAGCTTTGTCGTTGAACTCCCAAGGGTGTGTGAGATATGTATTGACATCGTAGGACGTGCCGGGTTCGAGACACGCGTACCATCGCTTGCTACCATTGAAATCCCTCCATGACACGTCGACGGGCCGCGATGTCTTATTCGTGAAACGTAAGTATGCTCGGGAAACTGATTCTGTAGATCTCACCATCACACGTTCGCCGTTTTCGTTCACTTCGAAAGCCAGGTCGTCGTTTATAGCCATTTTTGAGACAAATTCCTGGAAATTATAGAATACTCAAGTAATAAACTTTAAACTATTACTATGCTGCAAGTTCTTATAAAAAATATAACGCGAACTTACCAATCAAATCAGGGACAAATTGGGACAACGTTCTAAATTAAATAGATTACAATGTGCGTCACCGCTACTCCCAAGTTTCGCAATAGTTTGTAACAATTCAAAAACTCCCGCTCAAAAACTAAATTTCCAATAAAACTTTGACAGCAATGAAACCACTTCCGCCGAGTTGTCAAGCAAAATGGCTGTTTGTGTCGCTGTTATTGGCAAAGACGTGAGTTTTTATCGCTGTTTGTACCATCTCGCACCTCAACACGAATAATGTTTTGCTGTTACTGCATTTTACCAATAACTGGTTGTGTTATTCACCTAAAATAAGCCTAATTTTACAAATCAGATTTATTGATCACAACACAATCTACGTGACGTCACGAATTGTTTACTGATTTGGTTTTTTTTTATTTGACAATTCATTTGAAGTTGACAATGACATAATGGCATTGTCTGCATACTGGCAACTGTTAATACCACTTACAAAAATTTACCCATTTTACAAGTAAACTTTTAAAATCTTAATCGATTACTTTCAGAATTCGCCTCTGTATATTGGAGGTGTGGGCAACGATACAAGCACTGACAATGAACTGTCTCGCCAGTGGCTCGTCCACACTGCTTTAGACGCGCTGGAAGAGAGACTTGCCTCAACCAATTCCAGTAACGCGGGGTCCAACTCAAATGCAGCAAGAACAGATTTACGTGATTTGTATTTGGGATTACTCTACTCAACCGACACACACAAAATGTATGCAAATCAATTTCATAATTTTATTAATGTGACTCGATTGAAACCGTTTCCTTTTAATATTAGAAATGCATTAGTCATATTTAGGTGGTTTCAATCACTGTAACAGCTGAATCAATTAAGATGAAACTTAAAATAATCTACTCCTCCAGTAGGTATGTTTATGCCGTAATGTTTCATCCGTTTTCAGATACGGATATGTCACTAACACCCGCATAAAGCTTGTCCTCGTGACGAGCTCCACATCACCCAGTGGAAGCAACATCAGGGACGCTGAAGTGAGGACAGCTCTTCGCAGACTACACGCTCTATACGCCGATGCCATTTGCAATCCATTCCATCTCCCTGGAGATCAAATAACATCATTGTAAGAATAGTGATTTTAACTTAAAAAGAAAATGTGCTCTACAGCATTTATAAATAATTTTTAATGATATAATTTCTCCTCTTTTTCAGAAAATTTGACAAGCAAGTAAAGAACATCATGATGAACAACGTTTGATTCTACTTTTCCACAACATAATATTATTATTATATTAGTAGGATAAGTAGGGTAATTTTTTTTGTTACATTAAGTATAGTCCTTAGTCTTAGTTCTTCGAGATACGAAAGTTTATTTAAATTAGCATATCTATCGCTTACTTACTCAGTTATGATAAAATTAAATATATTATAGGTGCGCTACTATAGATACTGGATTTACTGTTGTTTCATATAATCTTCAAAGGACTTAAAAATTCGTAATGAGTCGATCATGTTTGCTACAAGAGAATTGTGTGAAATCAAATTACAAATTAAACCTGTTGAATTAAAAATTATATAGGTATACCTACATTGCGTTCTAATTACATAAAATTTTGATTGCTTACGCTCACACATGAAATAAAATTTCGACTAGGGTAAACTGTATGCAAAAAATGGTAACATTTACATCTCAAATCTTAGTGGCTAATCGAGAATATCATTCATTCTACAATCCTTTCATTCGATTGATGATAGCAGCTCTGTCATGTCAATGTCAACTGTCAAAGTCAATTCCACAAAAATTCGACAACTTTTCTTTTTTCTCTCTCTTTCATGAACTGAAAATAAAACGCTGTGCTCCGGTTCAGCGCTGTGCAATTTTGATTTAAAATTGTTTAACTCGACCGGAATATATCAATAAAATGGTAAGTAATCCTATCTAGCTGTAGACAATAAATACACGACATGTTTTTGTAGAATTGCTAAAAATTCTTACGGTTTGGTTAGGTTATGTTCACACGTGTAACTTGTGATTTTATTTCTTGTTATCTGTGAATTTCCAGTAGGTATTTCCAAGACCTGGTGCTCATCTTGTAATTTACCTTTCAAACTTCATGTAGATGCTTTAATAATTGAGAGAAAAACAACTTTGCTATCAAAAGAGATACCTCAAACTTACAGCGTCACATTCTCTGGATATCCTCCATTAGGCCTAATAAACAGACTGACAAGCAAGACCAACTATGTTTTCCACATCTCGCAACTATCGCATCTATCGCCTTCTCGCCAATTTTTCCAAACAGCTTCCTCGAGCAGAAAAAATAAACTGTTCGAATTTTAACATGCTCGATTTCACCATCTATATTTTATAGCTATAACTAGCTGCGCCTCGTAGTGATGGTATAATAGTGATGATGATGATGAGTAGAAGCTAACCTACCTCAAGAAAGCTATCAAATGTAGAAAGAATATTTGAAATCGGTCCAGTAGTTTCGGAGCCTATTCAATGCAAACAAACAATCAAATCTTTCCTTTATAATATTAGTATAGAAGTATAGACTAGCTGTGCCTGCATAGTGATGGTGATGATGATGAGAAGCCTCAAGAAAGCTATCAAATGCAGAAAGGATTTTCAATTCTGACTGGTAGCTATAGAGATAGCAGACAGAGATTGACTTTACTCAAACTCTTCCATGTTATTATATTGGTAGGTATGGAGATGGTCATTGCACCAACTATACAAGCACCAAACCCCTACTTATTTCTTGGTGTAATAATTACAGGCAGCCGCCGTCGTGTCAGGCAAGGACATCGAGAAGCCCCAGGCTGAGATCTCGCCCATCCATCGCATCCGCATCACGCTGACGTCACGCAACGTACGCTCGCTCGAGAAGGTCTGCGCTGACCTCATCAACGGAGCTAAGAAGCAGAAGCTGCGCGTCAAGGTAACCAGCTGAATATATAATTTATATTTTTAGATATTTTAAGATCACTCCATGAAACTAGAACAGCAGGGCCTGTGTTGGCAGAGGGGATTAGTACCTCGATTTTTCAAGCCTACTCCATCTAAAACATTGTCCCAGGCACTACAGTGTCCCGTTAAGTGTAGGCAAAAGCCTCCTGACACTGTATAAATCATCCAGTAAAGATGTAAAGGCCTAAGTAGCCCTGCTGTTCTAGTTACAGTGGTCTTAAAACACGAAAACCTGCCCATTTTCTTATAGATAAAGAATCTCATGTAGACATAGCACCTTGATGAAAACTCAATAGCGGCATTTACACGATAGAGATTATCCCACGGATCCGGACTGTAAAGATATCTGTAAAGATATCTGTAAAGATATCTTTAAAGATAACTGCGGATAAAACTAGCGGCCTTTAAACGCTAAAGATTTTCCCACGGATCCGGACTGTAAAGATATCTGTAAAGATATCTGTAAAGATATCTTTAAAGATATCTGTACAGATAACCGCAGATTTTGGACTGGCGCGTGGAACGGTATAAATTTACAAAGTTTTTTTCTTGATTCTTGAATTTTCAATCTTGAATCTGAAATTTTGAATCTTGAATCTTTGAAGTGACAGCTGTCAAACTTCAAATGGCCATATCTCGGAAACTACTCGTCCTAGACTCCCCGTTCCCAGTTCAAATGAAAGCTATGACCAAGATCTTCATTTGAAGTGACAGCTGTCAAACTTCAAATGGCCATATCTCAGGAACTACTCGTCCTAGACTCCCCGTTCTCAGTTCAAATGAAAGCTATGACCAAGATCTTCATTTGAAGTGACAGCTGTCAAACTTCAAATGGCCATATCTCGGGAACTACTCGTCCTAGACTCCCCGTTCTCAGTTCAAATTAAAGCTATGACCAAGATCTACATTTCAGATGACAGATGTCATTTTGACAGCTGTTATTGAAAATGTAGATCTTGGTCATAGCTTTCATTTGAACTGAGAACGGGGAGTCTAGGACGAGTAGTTCCCGAGATATGGCGGTTTGAAGTTTGACAGCTGTCACTTCAAATAAAGATCTTAGTCATAGCTTTCATTTGAACTGGGAACGGGGAGTCTAGGACGAGTAGTTTCCGAGATATGGCTGTTTGAAGTTTGACAGCTGTCACTTCAAATGAAGATCTTGGTCATAGCTTTCATTTGAACTGGGAACGGGGAGTCTAGGATGAGTAGTTTCCGAGATATGGCGGTTTGAAGTTTGACAGCTGTCACTTCAAATGAAGATCTTGGTCATAGCTTTCATTTGAACTGAGAACGGGGAATCTAGGACGAGTAGTTCCTGAGATATGGCCATTTGAAGTTTGACAGCTGTCACTTCAAATGAAGATCTTGGTCATAGCTTTCATTTGTACTGAGAACGGGGAGTCTAGGACGAGTAGTTCCCGAGATATGGCGGTTTCAAGTTTGACAGCTGTCACTTCAAATGAAGATCTTGGTCATAGCTTTCATTTGAACTGGGAACGGGGAGACTAGGACGAGTAGTTCCCGAGATATGGTCATTTGAAGTTTGACAGCTGTCACTTCAAAGATTCAAGATTCAAAATTTCAGATTCAAGGTTCAAAATTCAAGAATCAAGGATCGAAATCCAGGATCGAAATCCAAGATCGAAACCAAGGATCGAAATCAAGGATTGAAATCAAAATCGAAATCAAAATCAAGGATCAAAATCAAGGATCGAATTCAAGGATCGAAACCATGGATCGAAATCAAGCGCTGATTTTGTCGAGCGCGATAAAGTAAAAATATCCTGAAATTTAAATGACGTGGGCACACTACTAATCCAACAACGAGTGTGAAAGAGACAAAGCTACCAAGAAAGCCTCTCAACAAGACCAACAATCCTTATAACCAAGATTAAATGATAATAGATCGTTGTGTGGACTGTACAGATATCTGTAAAGATATCCGCGGATAAAACTAGCGGCCTTTAAACGGTAGAGTTTTTAGCACGGATCTGGACTCTACAGATATCTGTAAAGATATCTTTACGGATATCCGCGGATAAAACTGTCAAAGGTTGGAATGGCAGAGATCGATCCGCAGGAAAATCCGCAGGCCGATCTCTGCGTGTAAATGCTGCTAATGTATTTCTGACATTGTGTTCACCGAACAGGTGCTACAGTAAGACTCTTCAAAGTGCAGTGTGTGCGTCTCATACCACACACTGCTCATAGGAGAGTGACAGATACAAGTGAAATTATTTATTTATATATCCCATTAAGGAGAATTCCCATCAGCTTGGGCGCGCTGTTGTAGTTGCCGACTCTCCTTAGGCGCGGGACACGCAGAAAGGACGTAAACCGAGGACGCGTTCGTCGCAGACAGGGCGCCAGCAAACAAAGTTGCGCCCGCGCCCCGTCTCTTCTGTATGTTTTGGGTCGCGACGCTTCTATACATTTTCTATGAAAGGGACGCGAAAAAGACAAATGTCGGCGCCCCCGTCTTACGTCTTTTCTGTGTGGCCCGCGCCTTACATTGCACGCAGTGTGAGACGCTCGCGCGAGGAGTAACCTTGCCGCAACTCCCTCCTTACCCAGATGAAGATTCTCCTGATGAATCGAAACATTGTCGGTATCTAAATCGACGATATTTTCACATGAGTAATGCCCGTGTGTAAAGGCCCTGATCGACGAGCGAGTAAAACAGCGGTCTTATGGCTCGTCGGCAAAGCTCGCCGGTATATCATTGCAATACTGCGATTTTGTGAGTTGACGATCCTGGCTCGCGGCTCGTCATGTTTGTTCATTTTTTACTCAACTCAATCAAATTCAAAATTCAAAACCTCAATTCGACTACGATACGACTGTTTCACTCGCTAGTCGATCAGCACCAACGAGCCGCGAGTAAAACCGACGTTCTTTAAAACCGTGGTATAGGCTCGTACGTCGATCACACCCACTTTAAAATAATGTCTAAAACGCCTTTTGCTATTTCCAGGGCCCAGTCCGCATGCCAACCAAGATCCTCCGCATCACCACCCGTAAGACGCCCTGCGGTGAAGGTTCCAAGACCTGGGACCGCTTCCAGATGCGCATCCACAAGAGAGTGATAGACCTGCACTCTCCCTCTGAAATCGTTAAACAGATCACCTCGATCAACATCGAGCCCGGTGTGGAGGTCGAGGTCACCATTGCTGATGCGTAGGCACACCTGTCAATAAACGTTTGAAGTAAACTGCTTTTTTTATCAAACCAATATTTTATAGTCAGTTATGTAAGTTGCAAAAGAACTAGAAGTAGAGTCGGTGTCAGCACTGAAGTCCGATAGACGCAGCACTGCTATCGCAGAACTAAGTTATGTAAAAAACTACCAATTGTCCAAATTAGGCTTGAACAATAATCGATCGAGCGAGCGAAGCGAGCGAAGATCTTAGTGGTAAGTTGGGTGATTTTGCTTTGTATGTTTGTATGTTTGTATGTTTGTATGTATGTTTCACGAATTGTTGTTCGCGCATAACTGTCGAACCGTTCATCCAATCTGCATGAAACGTGGTAGGTAAATAGGTTGTAGTAAGGAAATTTACGGTGGAGCATATGAGCTTAATCGATGAAGGGGTTGTGAAGATATTAGGTTCCCAAGGGGGTAATTTTTTTTTTAAGTTACACAAATATATTGAGTGGGGTGTCAAACGAAAGGGCTTATTTTGTACATTCCAAAATGGTTTTTATTTTTAATCTAGGATGTATAGTTTTTGAAATACGACCAAAGAACAAAAACTACGAAACCAGAGCTGCAAGAGCTCCCGTTTCATAGAGTTTCGATGTCTTCGTAGCTCATTGACTGGTCGGTCTTAAAAAGAGAGTGGCATCGTTGCGGTTTGGTTTGCAATGATTTTAGATGCTACTTGATTTATTTTCGTAATAAAAAAAAATTTTGATAAATAATGAAAATAATTGGGGTAAAAAAAGTTAAGTAAACAAATATATTGAGTGGGGTGTCAAATGAAAGGTCTTTATTTGTACATTCCAAAATAGTTATTATTTTTATTCTAGGACGTATACTTTTAGAAATACGACGAGAATTCATAAATATGAAATAAATAAAAAAAAAATACCGGTCAAGTGCGAGTAGAACTCGTACGCCGAAGATTCCGTACCTACCCATTATACCCATTATGTTATTGTAGCCCGCTTATTTGTATGAGCGCCCATACAACTCAGAGGACAATCTTAATTGGCGTCAACTATGTATATATGGGAACACCCTTTAATTTCCACTTTTTTAATTTTTTGGAATTTTTCCTTTATTTGTGCTATAAGACCTTGTTTTTTGCCAAATTTCGTGATTCTAGGTCAACGGGAACTACCATTTAGGTTTTCGACCCAAAACCTCTAGGGTACTTCCGGTTGACCTAGAATTGTCAATTTTGGTTACAAGCAAGGTCTTCCAGCACAAGTAAAGGAAAAATTCCGAAAAATAAAAAAAGTTGATAATTAAGGTAAGTTTTGGTACTCACAAGTTTTCACGAAAACCTAAATTTGCCTATATCTTTTTATAGTGTTGACTCAGGACCTTGATTTTTATACTCACAATAGGGACTATAGACTTAGTATATGGTATAAATAATATAATAATAATATAAGTGATCTTATAAGGGTTCCTTTTTTTGCCTTTTAAGGTACGGAACCCTAATAAGGTACGGAACCCTAATTAGACACGGCATTATGTATTGCCATGAAGAGCTAGCGCAATAGGTATACTCGGCAGTAGTAGCTCTTGAAATTATAGGGGTAGTCAGAAGAAAGTCCAAATGTAAGCCATCTACGGTGCGCGAGATCTCAGTTCGGGGCGAACTACTAGTATTTACTTATGCAAGTTTGTATGTTCTTTAATTCTACACACCAAAACAACTGAACGACCTTGACTAAAAGAGCTTAATAAAGTAGGTACATAAATAAAACAATTAGTTCCAGCTTTTGCCGTAGGACTTGAGTGCTGGCGCGGACTCTACCTGATGATTAGATACCGGGAGCCCGGGAGCGAAGCAGAGAGGCGTAAGCTATAAAGTTACTGTGTGTGTCACCATGATAAAAACGCTTGAAAATATAAATCTGGAAGTATCTGATTAGATTTAGATCATGGAAGCATGTCTTTACCAGTATGTACCTAATGTTTGCTAAAAACACAAAATCATATTTTTATAACCTAAATACTTATTTTTATACCTACCTACCTAAATATTAGACTTAGGGTAGCGCTAGTAGTGTAGCTTGCCTTATCTACAGCTAGATCTGCGTAGGTAGTATTAATTGGATAAGTATCCATTGGTAAGTAAAGCTCAATACTCAATACATTTATTAAATACTCAATAAGTACATTATTAAAGCTCGTATGAGCAAGTGGCCAACTCTGGTGACGGAGTTTTTAGGCCGCCTAAAGGCCTCCGTCATGGCGTCAATTAACGTATTGAATTAAATTCAATTAATAATTCGTGGCATTATACGACACCTAAAAGCTTCCTCAACTAAACTAATGAGGCGAAAGAGGTGTGTCAGGATCGTAGCAAGTGGAAGTCCGTGGTCTCTGCCTACCCCTGTGGGAAAGAGGCGTGATTTTATGTATGGATGTATGTACTTATATGTAAAAGCTTCCGTGATAGCCGAAGGAAGGGGTAGAATCCTCAAAATTACGATATAAAACGTGTTTTCCTCTACTATGCATCATGCTGATTACTGCCTTTCCATTTAGAGCAGCCGCCCGCATGTTTACCAAACTAGCCACCTACGCCAAGGCATCGGCAATGCGGTGGCAGAATGTGACGCTTTGCGCAGGCTGTCTGGGGCGTAAAAAGTTTTAGAGCATAATGTACCTACTCACGTGGTATTAGGTAAGCTGCCAAGAATAAAATTGAAGATCATAAACAGCAAGCAATCCATCCAACTTTGCGCATTTTTATCAGTTTTGAGATCTCTAAAATGTGAAGAGTAGGTATATAGGTAGGTAGAGGTCGCGTCCTATAAAAAGAACGCTGGAAGAAAGTAGAGGGGTGTGTTTTGTCCTTCGAGCATAGACATTTTGTCTCATGTTTGCGCATGGGTTACCTATTCGCAAACATGAGACAACACACCCCTCCACTTTCTTCCAGCGTTCTTTTTGCAAGACAATACATAGGTACCTAGGTAATATAAATAGGAAGGACCAAAATGGCAATTGAAATAGGTACCTAGGTACTTAGTTCTATTTGATTATTTTGATTTGAAGAAATCATTCATGGACAAGGATTTGTAAACTGTCTAGTTTCAAGCTCTTTTTAAACTTAAGCACAGATTACTAATTACTAGTCATCTGTGACTTAAGTAGGTACCTACATAAATGTTTTACACCTAATTTTGCAATAAAATTAGGTGTAGGTAGTTAGGACCGCGGCGCGCGGTGGCACCCTGAGCACGAGCGTCATGGACACTGGTCGCGTTAAACGCTGATCTCCCTTCACGGTCCTGGAATTTTGGCAAGGTCGTCGCAAAAAGCGGCCATATTTCAATAAGATTTCAATCGATTGTCTATGCCCAACCGTCTGTGGTGCCGCTCGAAGACGATACATTTTTATTCCAATTTTACCTAGTTAGTGACGTCAGTAGGAAATTAAGGTACAGTCAGCTACAATAATCGATAAACATTATGTTTTAAATTTTTATATAGGTAATAACTTCTGAAGGAGGAGGAGGAGAGACGAAAGGAGGGAATTAGGTATACCTACCTAATCAAATTTTTATCTAATATCACAGAACAGATAATAAGACGTAGGTACGTAGTATTATTATCTGTCTAATAATACGTGCTAATATTAGATTCTTTGCCCTGCTCTATATTTCGCACATAACCACAACATAACGAGAAGAGACATGAAAAACTCAAAATGTTCATCGATTTTTGTCGCTGACTGTACCTATTATTTTTCAGCTCAGGGATTATTTCCGTAGCGATAGTAGTTGTATCATAATCATTAGATTAAGCTAGGTAGGTACCTAAACCAAGGTTTAAAAACAAATTGTAGGTATGTGGGTAGGTACTTACCTACAACAAATAAACAGTCAAGAACTACCTAAATCAAGTAGTACCTATACCTATGTACTTGAGTATCTAGGTATTATTATTACTAACCCATCCCCAGTCGTCATAGCAACACACGGGTGCGACAAAGACGGGCGACATATTTCTCTGTCTAACACAGGCAGCCTAGACTCTGGTATTGATCGTAGGCTGTCTAGAATACTGGGTTGCTGTAGGATAAACTGAACCTTGCGGTAAACCAGCCGTTAAACACGTATCTTCTGGTAGTCTAAAACTTCGTCCAAGTATAAGGTTGTAACTTTGGTGGTGACGAAGAAAGTACTATACTATCCTATTCTATTAGTAAGTAGGTTCCTACCTATCAGTGGTGGCGTAGAGGGGGGGTGGACGGGACGGTTTGCCCCGGGCGCCAAGCTTCATGGTGGTGTCACCGTGGGCCACGGTGAAAAAAAATCCGTACTTACCTTCCAGAGGGAGTGCGGGAGTGCCAGAGGGTGTTCAAATTGGTAGGACAAGCAGCCAGGATTTTCTTTGAGCACCGTAAGCAAAATCAAGTGTCATCTCATTATGTTGCATTTGTCTTTAAAAATTCGGCTCGCTTCGCACGCACTTTAGGTTGATGCGATTTAAAGCAAGAGTAGGGAGCTTGCTTGGTTCGAATGATGTTTATTGGGGGGGGGGGGGTGCTGAATAGAAAACCGCCCCAGGTGCCAACCCATGCTACGCCGCCACTGCTACCTATACCTACAGTGCGCACAATGGATTTATGGATCTAGGCATTCGTGAAGTTATCCGTTTCGATGCGCAGTAGAAAATGTTGTATATAGAAGCTGCACTGCGCATCGAAACGGTTAACTTCATGAATGCTTAGATCCATTGTGAATGTGTACCTACTACTAACGAAGAAGGTATGTAACTTTTTTTAACCGACTTTCAAAAAGGAGGAGGTTCTCAAGTCGTCTGTATGTTTTTTTTTTTTTTTTTTTTTTTGTATGTGTGTTACGCGATTTCTCCGTCAATTGTAAACCGATTTTGAAAATTATTTTTTTGATACAAAGGGTATACTCCCGAGGTGGTCCCATCGTCACCACATCAGGATCTGATGAAGGGATCCCGTGGAAACCGAGGGAAACCCTCAAAATATTATGGTTTTTATTGTGTTTGTAGAACTATCGGGCTGAAATTTTGCATACTTATAGATTCTTGGTGACAATGAAATATTATGGTACGAACAAGCTGATCTGATGATGGAGTCAAGAGCTGTTCAACAGACCTCCTCAGTAAATAGGCCGATTGAGTTGAAACTTGGCATATTTGTCAAGTTCCGACTACAATGTAATAATATGGTGACAACGAGCTGATCTGATGATGGAGTCAAGAGCTGCTCAACAGAACTCCTCAATAAATTGGCCGATTGAGTTGAAACTCGGAATTCAGCAAATCTGTGAAGTTTCGACTACAATGTAATAATATGGTAGGTAATAATATGGTGACAGCGAGCTGATCTGACGATGGAGTCAGGACCTGTTCCATGGAACTTTTTAGTGACATGGGTATCAAATGAAAGGGCTTGATGAGCGCAACACAATAAGTAAGGTGACGGCATTCTAAATAAAAAATAAACACTAAAAAGGGCAAAATAAAAAATTTTCAAAAAAAAATACTAAACCGACTTCAAAACATCTTGCACTGAAAAGCAAAAAATAAGAATATAAACAGATTTATTTAATTACTAATTATATTATTTATGTTAAATTGTTGAAGTCGGTGTAAATAAAACAATGATTAAGAATAGGTATTAAATTTTATGCACACCGAGTTCAACAATTTAACATAAATAATATAATTAGTAATTAAATAAATCTGTTTATATTCTTATTTTTTGCTTTTCAGTGCAAGATGTTTTGAAGTCGGTTTAGTATTTTTTTTTGAAAAATTTTTATGTTAGCTGGGTTACTTTACTACACCCAACGCAACGCCATAACTTTAATTTTGTATTCAGTTCTTTCCATGTAGGTGTAGCAATCTCATTCAACATGGCTGCTGGTCTATCGACTCCTATCGTAAATTAAATTTCATTTTATGTTTTTGTCCAGGCTTCATCGCCATCACAGGCGGCACTTCTGGAAGGCGAGGGCGCCTCACCGGAATTGAAGCCAGAGCTTTTTAAAGAGATCCTCACTTCCTCAATCACTCTATCAGGTGAGTAAGGAGACCAATTATTATCATAAATACGCTTTCAATGACACTTGCGGTGCCCGAAGGACTGCCATCAGGAATTTCAGCATGTGCGTCGATGGCACTCAGTATTTTGTTAGAGCCATTTCGGAATTGCGGTGGATCACACAGACCTAGGATATTGGATCCGCAATCCGCACCGCACGGGATCTAAGTTATTGAAGTGTACCATGTGTACCGAATGATGATTGTTACGTTTATTACTAGTAGCTCGCCCCGAACTGAGATCTCGCGCACCGTTGTATTGATAGCCTAGATTTAGACTTGTTTCTGACTACCCCTATACCTACGTTAAGTGCTCCTTCTAGTGTTTACCACAGAATGATATCTAATGCGCTACCTCAGTATGGTAAAGATTATAGGCATGCATGCAATACATTAAGTCGTGTCGTGTTTATATTCAATAGTTGACCCCGCGAACTTCGTACCGCGCCTCAGGGAAGGCCTCTTAGTTCGAGAAATTATTAAAATAGCAGTTCAATACGAAACGTATGAGAAAATCAATTCCCTCCCCCTCCCCTCCCCCCTCCCCTCTCCTCTCCCCTCTCCCATCCCCCTCCCCTCCCCTCCCCCTCCCCTCCCCTACCCCCTCCCCTCCCCTACCCCCTCCCCTCCCCTACCCCCTCCCCTCCCCTACCCCCTCCCCTACCCCTCCCCCTCCCTTACCCTTCCCCCTCCCCACCCCTCCCCCTACCCTCCCCTCCCTCTCCCCCTCCTCTCCCCTCCCCCTCCCCTCCGCTCCTCTTTCCTCCCCCTCCCCCTCCCCTCCGCTCCTCTCCCCTCCCCCTCCCCCTCCCCCTACCCTCTCCCTCCCTCTATAATTTTGGTACATGCCCAGCCCACTATTTGCAGGAGTTAGCATTTGCATACGTGACAGGTTGCAAGCCCATCGCCGCTATTAGAACGTTAACTGGTTTCCTCACGATGTTTTCTTTCACCGTTTAGAGCTCGTGTTAATGCGCATTTAAATTTTTCTAATCGAAAAATCCATTGATGAGCACGGTTAGGGTTCGAACTTACGACCTATGAATCGAAAGTCGAGCACTCTTCCAATCGGCCAACACGGCTTTTATTTTCAATCTCAAGAAAAAATATCAAGTAGCAACTAAAATCATTGCAAACCAAACCACAACGATGCCACACTCCTTGTCTGTTAACCAGACCTACGAATACATCGAAACTCTATGAAACGGGAGCTCTCTCCATACTTCCGTTAATTGGTTTTCATAATTTTTCTTTTTGACTGTATTTCAAAAACTATAGAACCTAGAAGAAAACTAAAAACCATTTTGGAATGTATAAGTTGAGTACTTTCATATGACACCCCACTCAATATATTTGGGTAACTTTGAAAAAAATTTACCCCCTTGGGAACCCCATATCTTTACAACCCCTTCATCGATTACGCTCATACGCTCCACAGCAAATTTCCATAGCACAACCTATTCACCTATCAAGTTTCATACAGATTGGATAAGCGGTTCGATAGTTATGCGAGAACATAAAAATGAAACATACAAACATACAAACATACAAACATACAAACATACAAACATACAAACATACAAACATACAAACATACAAAGCAAAATCGCCTAACTTGCCACTAAGATCTTCGCTCGCTTCGCTCGCTCGATCGATTATGTATGAATCATGATCAAGATGACAAAGGCACGAGAACCTGACACACTCGCGGGCATAAAAAGGTCGCTATAGCAGAATCACAAAAGAAATTGAACTATTTCTTTTCATTGACTGAGAGTGAAAAGAGACGGCATATAGTTCAATTCCTATTATGATACTGCTATAGCGACCTTTTTAAGCCCGCTGCAAGTTACAAAAAAACGCAAGAAAATTTGAATTTTGCGAACGAAATTCTATAAATAGCCGTAACTTTACTAGGTACGCACATCTCATTGCGTGTCAAGTCAGTGCCTATTGACCCAAATTGCGGGTTACCTCAGCCTGGTAACCGCGCGTGGTGGCACCGGGCGCCCTGGGACTATCGATCGTGGACTAGTGCGTCGACCCTGTCTTATGTAACCGACAGATTTTATTGCAAGACTCACGTAT
The DNA here is from genome assembly GCA_958496255.1 of Camptogramma bilineatum. Taxonomy (NCBI): domain Eukaryota; kingdom Metazoa; phylum Arthropoda; class Insecta; order Lepidoptera; family Geometridae; genus Camptogramma; species Camptogramma bilineatum. The sequence continues at coordinate 955,157 of OY292474.1, forward strand.
CGCAAAATGGTAAAAATTTCGACTGTAGAAGTCGCGTCAATTAAAAAGAACGCTGGAAGACAGTGGAGGGGATACCTATTTGCGCATGGGTACACTTGCACACGAAAGTGCTAGGCCTATTGTTTTTTTTATTGTTTGTTTTTTCTATGTAATGTCTAGTTATTTTATATGTAAATTTTTGCATGTAGGTCTTTGTACCACGGAGTATGTGCTACTTATAATTTATTTTAAGAACTTTTTCTACCATACTTCACTCAAATAAATTATTTCATTTCATTTCATATGGAAAACCATTTCGTAATTAAAAACTTTTTAAAACTTTTGTGTGCTATGGCTATGGACTATGGTATTAATTTGCCCAATTTTTATAAATTGATTAGGTACCTACTGCGCAGATTGACAGCCAGCGTTATTTTTATAGACAAACGAAAGCTAGGAGTAATAGTATTCTGTGAAAGAAAGCATTTTTGTCCAAGCTGAAGCAGACACGCTTCGCTCAGTTCACAATTTCGATCTATTCTGCCCCAATTCCTTATCTCCAATCAAACTACCAAAAGATTAATTTCAATTGACTATCAGCGCCAAGGCTGGTTGTAGGCGGGCAGTGGGCGATTTCCTACTAAAAACACCTTTTCCATCACCTTTATCACCTTGACAATAGAAGCCATAATACAGTGACAGATTGACAGATAGGACATAAAAGTCACTCGTACACCTATCTGTCTCAATTGGTAGGTACTTGGTAGTTCCTTCTGGAGACTGAGGATTGGAGTAAATTATAGATACCAGGGGCGGCTTTACCTATAGTGCAGGGGGTGCAGTGCACCCGGGCGCCGGGTGTAAGGGGGCGCCTAGAGCTGGTCGCGACATATAGAGCCTCCGCTGTAGCGCTCCGCGCTAAGCGGGTGCTCGGCGGCGGCGGCGCTGGCGCTGGCGCGGCGCACTCAGCGAGTGGAAAAACGGAGGGGGTGCATAGCGGGGTTCTATGAAAACTGTTTTACGGTTGACGTTGTCCGGACCGAGAGAGTCAAACAACACAACAATTTTCAACATAAAATTAACAATCTGCCAAAAAAACCATATGCTATGGTTTCTGTTACAATAAATTGGGATTTAGGAAATAAGGCGATATTAGGCAAACATTTGCTTAGTGTCACATCTTGTGCCTTAAAAAAATTCGGCTCGCTTCGCTCGCATAAGGGTTTTGCGAACAACGTGAGTTATAACCAATGATCGGAATGAGGCGGGCTAAAATACCTAAAGTTCGAAAAATAACAGAGACAAATGGAGACGCCTTAGGACTAAATATTTTTCGACCCAATTATTTCCGTTTCCGGGACATTAATAAAGAACATCTAACATTAAGGTGAATCAATTTTTTACCTGAGTTAATAACAAAAATTAAAATGTAAATTATAAGGATAAAACACTTTTTTCCGTCGGTCAAATAGAAAAAATATTTGAATTAGTTCACAATATTATTAACATTAATTTTAAATGTACTTACTCACTGTGAAAATTGTGCCAACTTTCAATAAAATTCTTACTTACTACAAGAATAAAATTCTTGTAGTAAGGAAGTCTCCCCTTTTTTGCCTCTGTTCTTTGAACTTTAGGTATTTTAGCCCGCCTAATTCCGATCACAGGTTATAACTGACTGCAGAATAGGAACCGACAAATAGCCAGCCTTTTTTTGAGCACGTAAGCAAAATCAAGTATCACTCATTGCATTCGTAAAACAATTCGGCTCGCTTCACTCACATAACGAATTCTTCTTCGTCGTAAACTTCATTGCTGAAGGTCGTGCCCGTCCTGAAACGCCTTGACGGAAACGTTGACAATCTTTCTCCATATTGCTCTATCCTGGGCTTGTCTCAGGGCAGTAGGTATAGTGAGTCCCGTTATCGCTTTGATTTGGTCTGACCAGCGGGTAGGTGAACGCCCCCGAGGTCGTTTCCCCTCTATCTTCCCTACTACAACCAGCTTGTCCAGATTATCTGGTTGTCTCCGGGCGATATGACCAAAATAGCTTAGGACTCGTTGGTAGCAGATCGTGGACAGCCGGGTTCTGATCTTGAGTTGGTCGAGAATGGATCTATTTGTTCGTTTTGCTGTCCATGGTATGCGCAACATTCTCCTCCAACACCACATTTCAAAAGCTTCGATCTTTTTTCGGTCCGCCGCGCGAATTGACCATGCTTCTGAGCCGTAAAGGAAAATCGAGAACACCAAGGACCGCACGAGCCTCGTCTTGGTGTTATTAGAGACCTTCCTGTCTTGCCAAATTCTGGTCATATTGCTCATTGCGGCTTTGGCCATCTGTGTGCGTCTTCGGATCTCCTTATCACAGCCTCCCTGGTCGCTGATCAGAGACCCCAAATACACGAATTCGCTGACGATAGGGACACATAACGAATAGGGACCTGCAAATAGCCAGCCTTTTCTTTGAGCACGTAAGCAAAATCATTGCATTTGTTATAAAAAATTCGGCTCGCTTCGCTCGCCTAAAGAATAGGTCCCGACAAGCAGCCAGCCTTTTCAATGAGCACTTTAAAAAAATCAACCGTCACATGTTGCATTTGTTGTAAAAAATTCGGCTCGCTTCGCTCGCATAAGGGTTTTGCGAGCAACGTGAATATATCTTACTGCAGAATAGGAACCGAAAAATAGTCAGCCTTTTCTTTAGGCACGTAAGCAAAATCAAGTGTCACTTGTTGCATTTGTCTTAAAAATTCGGCTCGCTTCGCTCGTATGAAAGCTTCATTAATATTTTGCCACCACGCTAACATTTTGGAGTCCTTACATTTTGGAACCCTTGGACCCCCCCCCCCCATAAAAAAGCTATAGCTATCTACGCCCGTGGGGCCGCATAACCGTTTGTATTGTGAACTCGACCTTATTCGAAAACTATAAAGTTTAGTCGATCGTGTTGTATGTAAGTAGGTACCTACCTACTTTATTCATTTTGACCGCGCATTTTGATACAAGAAGGCGCCAGCGCCAGGGGAAAGATTGCACCCGGGCGCTACATATGCTAGAGCCGCCCCTGTAGATACTCATCTATTAATCTATTTTATAATCATAGGCCAAGTGCCTGTACTGCTTTAGTACAGTCGCCTAAATAAATATGTGTACCTACCTAGAGGCAAACTTGATTCTGGCAAGTGGTCTTAGGAATTATGAGCTAGGGACTACCCAGCGGAGCTGAAAAGTTCGCTATGGCAGATTCACAATCACAATATGATTCACAGATTCTCGTATTAGAAATCATAAAATTGACAATTCCTATTACAATTCCTTGATTCTAAATGTTTTTTTCTAAATGAGATATCTTCTAAATGGCTCAACCAATTTCGATGCGGTTTTCTCTAAACGTTGTGTATGACTAAATAGGAAGTTTTAGTACTTTTACGTTTTGTATTTTAATTCATTGTAATTCATCTTTTATTATTATTCTTCTTTTTGACAGGACCACCATATTTTCGCCAAACCGCTCAGTTAGACTAGAACGATTATCAAGTTTAATTTAAGTAGGTTAGGTACCTACCTAAGTATTTCTTGTTTTTTTTTTTCATTAGTAACTTATGGACATAAATCCCATCTGTCGCTCGTGCTAAGACTGCATACAAATCTACTAGTATAAAAGCAGTAGGTACAGTCAGCTACAAAAATCGATAAACATTTTTAGTTTTTCAAGTCACTTTTTCTTTGCATTAATAGGTACCTATGTGCAAAATTGTTTTTATTTTACTAAATTGTTTTTTTTTACTTTTGTTTAAAATTAGTAATAGAGTAGGGCGAAGCATCTGATAATAGCTAAAATTTGGATTATAACTCCACGGGTTCGGTATAAAAAAATAAAACTCAACTCAATGTTCAATTGTTCATAGATTAATATTCAACGGGGCTCTTGTTGCGCTTGCTTGTTGCTTATTGGCAATTTTTGTCGCTGACTGTACAACCTAGCCCTGAGCCTTTAGCAGGAGTATGCACAAGTTTACTATTCGATCCGTGACTGTAGTATAGTCTCTCAAATGTATGGGATTCCGGTGCAGCGCCTCCAGTGGTAACTTGACTGAACTAAAATCCCAATACATTTGAGAGACTATACTACAGTCACGGATCGAATAGTAGACTTTGTGCATACTCGTGCTCGAGGCCCTGAGGTAGTGTTATTATCCATTCTATGCCCTGAGCGAGCACAGCCCTGAGATAAACCGGAAATGATGACATTTCTCACAGATGTTATCATGAAGTGCAGACGTTATAAAAAATAAAAAAATAAAAATTGTTTATTTCGGATATCAGAGATCCATAGGGGTTAGTAACACATTAAGATAAAGGCTTATTCTAGTTGTTAGTAAAAATCAGTAAAAAATCATTAAATAAAGTACCTACATCACAGTCATCTACCCGTTCTAAATCACTTTCCGAATCAGGCATACCCAAAGTGATGAAGAGCACCTATCCGACAACGTTTTCAGGATGCTATTGCGACTGCCCCGTATTCTGCGGATCAGGGAAGCGGTTTTTTTACGAATAATTGCATTAAAGCCATCTGTTTGGTATTCTGCAAACATTCCCGATGCACTACAGAATCGAGGAAGTCGCAACATCATCCTAAAAACGTTGTTATATTGAATGCGCAGAGCAAGGGCGGATCCAGCTTTGGTGCCAGGGGGGGGTCACATAGTCGTGGTCAAGTCACAAGTTATAATTTAACTAGCCGTTACCCGCGACTTCGTACGTGTTAGATTACTTTCTTATAGTCGTATTGCTCATTATACGGACTAAAGTGAAGGAAAAAATGTCATTTTTCCTTCAATTTTGACATAAAACGTATGAAAACTAATTAAAATTGAAGGAAAAATGACATTTTTTCCTTCAATTTTAGTCCGTATAATGAGCAATACGACTATAGGTAAGTACCTACGTAATGCAGTAAGTAACTATTTTAGAGAAGCGAGCCGTTTTTTTTTAAACAAATGCATGTAACACTGTGTGACACTTGATGTTGCTAACGGTGCTCAAAGAAAAGGCTGGCTGCATGTCAGTTCCAATTCTCTGGTCAGACATAACTTACTTTGCGTATTAAATACTCATGAAGCTAAAAAGCGAGCGAAGCGAGCCGATTTTTTTTATTATATTTATTTTTTTTATTTTAGACAAATACAACATTGACACTTGATTTTGCTATTACGGTGCTCAACGAAAAGGCTGGCTGCTTGTCGTTTCCAATTTTCTGGTCAGACATAACTCACTTTACGCATTAATACTCATGAAGCTAAAAAGCGAGCGAAGCGAGCCGATTTTTTTTAGACAAATACAACATTGATACTTGATTTTGCTATTACGGTGCTCAAAGAAAAGGCTGGCTGCTTGTCGGTTCCAATTCTCTGGTCAGACATAACTCACTTTGCGCATTAAATACTCATGTAGCTAAAAAGCGAGCGAAGCGAGCCGATTTTTTTTAGACAAATACAACATTGACACTTGATTTTGCTATTACGGTGCTCAACGAAAAGGCTGGCTGCTTGTCGGTTCCAATTCTCTGGTCAGACATAACTCACTTTACGCATTAAATACTCATGAAGCTAAAAAGCGAGCGAAGCGAGCCGATTTTTTTTTAGACAAATACAACATTGACACTTGATTTTGCTATTACGGTGCTCAACGAAAAGGCTGGCTGCTTGTCGGTTCCAATTCTCTGGTCAGACATAGCTCACTTTGCGCATGTAATACTCATGAAGCTAAAAAGCGAGCCGATTTATTTTTGCTTGATTTTGCTATTACGGGTCTTAAAGAAAAGCCTGGCTGCTTGTCGCTTCCAATTCTCTGGCGATTTTTGTAGACAAACTCAACATGTGACACTTGATTTTGCTAACGGTGCTCAATGAAAAGGCTGGCTGCTTGTCGGTTCTTATACTTTGGTTAGACATAACTCACTTTGTTCGCAAAATACTTATGAAGCGAAACGAATTTTTTAATGTTTTTAAAGAAAATCCTGAAACACGTGTCCATTATTTTGCATTCACAGTATTTTAACAGAGTTTCAAGCAAATCACAATACGCGTCAGTTCCAATACCAACTTTTACAATCCTAGCACCGCGTTTGGAGGTAGTTTTCAAAATCCTGAAGTACATGTTCCATAAAATAATTTTATTTAGTGGTCCACCTAGGTCCTGGACCCGGCCCAACCCGGCCCAGGGGGGGGTCATGACCCCCATGACCCCCCCCCTGGATCCGCCCTTGGCGCAGAGTTTCTAGTGACTTTTTGGTATGGTTGACCCACAGACTTCCCGTGTACATACTTTGACAGTACGCTTTGAAAAGCGTGATTTTGACTTCTTCAGTACAACGGGAAAATCTGCGAGCCACCATGTTACCTCTCACTGCTAGAGCTCTGCGCTCTCTCTCGATGTCAGCATCATCTTTAAGGTCGTCGGTAATTATATGACCAAGGTATTTAAATTTGGATACTCGATTGATGCTCAAGCCATTTAGGGTAATCTCATTGGTATTGATGGTAGTATTACCGGCGGCCTTAAAGATCATGTACTCTGTTTTTTTAACATTATAGATGAGCCCATGCTCAGTGGCATAGGACTCACAAAAACGCAACATTTCCCTCAGACCACCCACCGTCGGGCTGAGCAGCACCATATCATCTGCGTAACTAAGATTATTGGTGCTGACGCCATCTATACTACATCCGACACGCATGCTGCTCAGCCCCACGATAAGGTCATTAACATAAATGTTGAAGAGGTTGGGTGAGCTTAGCCCCCCAACCTCTTCAACTTCTTATGTGGGCTTATTGAACACATCTTTCCTCAGCAGTTCAGCACATAACACAATATATCTATCAATTCATTATCAATAATCGCCATATTCTTTTCAATTTCATTTTCAAATTCAAAAAAGAAAAAAATAAACGACTGTCATTCGCACTGGCTGGCGCGGCGCTGGCGCATGGCGCCAGTTTTTGTCGCCATTTTTCTTCATCAAGTAGGTTTCGATTACAAAATGACCTCCTTGGTGTACTGACAATGCTGCCATAAAGAAGTTGCGGCTATGTAGCCAAAAAAGACGGTTATTTAACAAAATGGACGAAATTATTGCGAAATAGTTTAATTAGACTCCCACTTAACATAGGTATGTTTGGCTATAATCTTTGGTTTTAAACAACGTAGGTATTATGCAGGTACATTTAAAATGAATTTTATAAGATACTTTCATCCCAATAAATTTTTGTAAAACATTATTTTCAGGGACCTAGAGGTTCTTTTAGCGTGATTTCAGCGAAGTATTTGGTTAGTTCTCCAACAAACAAGTTAGCATTATTAGTCCTCCCAGCTGGCAAGACGACACGTCGACCTCCTTGGTCAGTGGGCGGATGAGTCAGAATGTAGTCAGCGGCAGTGGGTGCCAAGGCAACCTGTGTAGACCTACAGCTGTTTGTAGGTAGTTATTGAAAGTAAAACTAGGTACTTACTTACATAATTCAATTTAAGTAGGTAGGTAGTTACTTAAGAGGGCTGCGACCGGCGAATTTCCATAAAAACGTAATACCGAAATCATTTAAAATGTAAGCATGTTTATATCAGTTTATGTTGTTAGATTAGGAGAATAGGTATTTATCTAGGTTCCTGTTAAACTTTTGTTCCGAAAAACTTACCTAAAAAGAAATGTAAGCCAATTGAATTGAAATCTTTGTAGGTACCTACACCAAAAATGGCATTTTTTCTTTTCATTTGTTTTATAGTAAGTTTTTTGAAACAAAAGTTTAACAGGAACCTAGATAAATACTACCTTTATCCAAATAATAACGTAAAGTGATAAAAATATGCTCAAATTTTAAATTATTTTGGTATTACGTTCCTAGGTAAGTAGATACGTTCGCCGAGCCCTTAAGAATTCTTTTTAGTACCTACCTAATAATAGGCAACAGAAAACCTCTGAAAACAAATAATCCGCTTGATTGATGCGATCCGTCCGCTGCGTGCGATGCGGGCTTGTGGACGCTTACATACCATAAAGCAGAATCACAATATGAAATGAACTATAATGCCGTCTCTTTTCACTCTCAGTTAATGAAAAGAGATGGCATATAGTTTAATTTCTATTGAGATTCTACAATAGCGACCTTTTTAAGCCCGCAGAATGCAAACCTTAGTCCCAAAACTAAAGGGCTTCGAACATTTTTCTATAGAAACTGGCATAAGTGGCATATCAGCCCGCCGCCATTTTGATTTTTTTTTAAGTTTCCGCGCACGATGTAAGTTGTAATATGGATGGATAGAGGATAAGTACTTTTACAAACAAAACATGTCATAGAATATGGTACCCTATCCTAAAGTGTCACGTTCCCGCTAGATATTTGGTGGTAAGGATCGCCATTAACAATGTCAATCATTAAAAATGCAATATTACGTGCGTATACGCATTCCATTGCATTCAAATAATAGTTTCCAGGTTGATTTAACTATTTATTAGAAGGCTGCACAACCTAGCACAAGACGATGACGCAAGGCGAAATTTTTCAAAAATGCTCTCAATCTACAATCTACATGAATGACAAATGCACCAATACCGATAGGCTGCGGTTTGGACCATCTGGTCTCAAACCGGTTCATGGTATGAAGGCGTACCTACCTACTTATTTGTAAGTAATTGTATGACAAATGACGTTATCCACAATAGCTTTAGGCATTTCTATCTCTATACTTACCTACATGTAGGTATATATTAATCACATTTATGTCATCTAGGAGATTTATGTCATCTAATAACTTGGATTACATCTTTAGAGATGGTTTTTACAGTGCCAGAATTAGAAGGCATAGTGCCTAGGACATTGTTGAGATGGAGTAGGCTTGCCCAGCACCTAACTAAACCATCTCAGCTTACCGGCGGCGGCGGCCATATCCAGAGGAAAGACGTGGTATAAACGTTTAGTTATCTATTATTTTGCTGTATTGTACATAGTTATGATATGATTTATTAATTTATTAAGAAGTGACTTCCATTTTTATTAAGTACTTACCTACTATTTTTTTGCATGCTGAGAAGCGGAATCAAGGCCTGTACCTACATTTTTTTAACTATCATCTGTTTACCTTTGATTCGCAATAAATATATTATGATTATGATTATTAGGTATAATAATATTATAGGTAAATAAATACTTATGTAAATATAAAGTGACCCATTATTATTCACAAGTAGTATGGTATGTATGACCTAGAGCTAGCTCGAGTATTGTCCTTATAAATGATGATTCAGATTCAGTGAGCATTATTTTAATTACTTAAATCATTATTTCTAAGTAAAATGCAAAACAACCTTATGCCCATTGGAGATGAATACTTTGGAAAATTACTTCATAGTCTAAAAATATATTTATGGTAACTTTTGTTTGTCCCCATTTTTGACATCTTTCTTTCAATTTAGATAGGCTTAACAGAATGATTTTTGTCACCCTCATGACGATGAAAAAATATTTTAAAAAAACAAAAACCCGACTGCTTCAAAACTAAAAAGAAAAAAACAAGCCTGCAAAGAATTACTCACAGTCGGTACCCATTCATTTTATTACCAATCAAATCTTCCCAATGTTATGGGTCCCGACTGTGAGTAATTCTTTGCAGGCTTGTTTTTTTCTTTTTAGTTTTGACGCAGTCGGGTTTTTGTTTTTTTAAAATATTTTTTTATTTAACACTTTTTAGTTATGATAAAGTTGATTTTAAAATACCTATTCAACGATACCCCACTTGATATAGTGTGACGATTTTGATTCTTTAATTTTGACAATATGGCGTCTGGTTGTAGCCCTGGTGAATTTTGATTACTGTCATATCTTTAGTGACACTCCCAAGGTTGAGACAAATCGATTGACGTAAGAATCATCAAAATCGGTCCACGCGTTTGGCCTCTAGAGTGCCACATAGAAACATCCATAGCGAGAATTATTATTACTTAATCAACTTTAAACCGTTATTTTTCCTAAACTATTACTTAAAATTAAAAATGGTAAAAGAAACCTAAAGTTGATTTTGAAATACCTATTCAACGATACCCCATTTGATATAGTGTGACGATTTTGGTTTTTTTAATTTTGACAATATGGCGTCTGGTTGTGGCACTGGTGAATTTTGTTTACTGTCATGTCTTTAGTAGCACTCCCAAGGTTGAGACGAATCGATTGACGTAAGAATTATCAAAATCGGTCTACGCGTTTGGCCTCTAGAGTGCCACATAGAAACATCCAAACAAACATACAAACATAGACTGATAAACACATTACCCTTCCTTTGCTTTGCGCAGTCGGGTAAAAAGAAGGTGACAGATTTAGCAGCTGATTGAGCAATGTAAAAAAAAAGTTTTTTTTTTTAGGTACTACCTATATTAGGGTTTGTCTGTCTGTATTTGTCTCATTTATCTGGGTTTTCTCGCCATTTTTTTACCAGTGCAATGTTGTAGTGTAGGTAGAGTGACAATTGACTAAGCGATTAGGGTATCAGCCTTCAGCGCCGAAGGTTGCGAGTTCGAATCTCACCCATCGATAGTTTTTTTTGTTGTTAATTTTTCGGGTTTAATTTTTCTCTATTTGCGAGCAGAGCTCGCTCGCCCGGATATTTTACTATCAAATAAGTAAAAAAATGTGCATAAAACATCTGTATAACGACAGTACAAAGTAAGACATGACAACAAGACTGTCTCATCTGTAGAAGTCCGCTTGTCCATATAGGGTGGTGTGGTTCGATCGATCTGTAGGCGGCGGGCGCCCGGCAGACGACTAGGCAGTTCAACATTACAAATCTTGTGCTTAAAAATGTTCAGTAAAATCAGATTAAGTCTTCAAATCGAGGTTCCAAAAAGTCAAAAGTCAAAAGTCAAATTCGTTTATTCAATAAGATCACAAGTGTACCACTTTGAAACGTCTTAAGAGCTAGGTGATTCACTCCTGTTCCTTCGCGACCAAGACCGTGAAGAACCAGGGCAACAAACACGGTTTGGGGCCTAACACTCTTTTCGGTGACACACTTTTTGTTTGTAATTTTTTTTTTTTATTTAAGTTCCTTCTAGGTAAGCGTGCTCCATCTTAGACCACACTGTTGCTTTACATCAGGCAGAGTGTGGTCAAACGCAAACCTATTTTTAGTAAAAAAAAACAAACGCGTAGGTACGAAACTACACTTCATAAGATAAATATTAATTTTACAAAAAACATACATACAGCCGAACATAGAACCTCCTCCTTTTTGGAAGTCGGTTAAAAATGGCATTACACGGCACTAAATTTAGTTCAATAAATTCAGAGTCAGAGCACAGTGGCGCATGGCGTCACACTCTGGGCATTTACTGTCTAACAGCCATGCTGATTTAGTATATTAGCTAGCATAGCACGCTGAATTCAGTGTTACCTAATGTCAGCTTTAGTCTTTCTAGAATTTTCCAATCTGACAAGTATGGCAACCCTAGGCCAATCTATCCTAACGCCGGCTCCATACGTTGGGGCCAACGTTGGTCCCAACGTTGGGACCAAGATTTCGTGAACCATCCACACGTTGGCGATACACCAGTCTTGTTCCGTCAGAGCCAACGTGCAGACGTCCGATGTCTGCGCGTCCGATACAGAAATTGAAATTTCTCTAAGTGATTTTACATTACTGAATACCAATTTTATCACAATCACATCACATCATGTCACTATCACACTTCACACAACACACTATATCGCACCTTCGGCAGGACAAGGTCGTAACTGTCAAAAATTCCAAAAATGAGTTGAGTATGCCCAAGGGCCTAAAAAACAGCCTTTTATCTGAAACGACAGAGATTCTTTCTTAGTTTGGCTTTATTTCGCTATAGGGCAACAGTGTCTTTGTCAGATTATTGCGATTTTTCGTCAATATAGGGCATATTCAAAGACCACATATTTTTGTTTTTTGTTTAAGTTTGTGGAGGAACAAAGTCATATTTAGTACTTATTTTATGTTGTATATGCAACCCTAATTACAAAGTTATTTAACTTTTGGAGGACAAGGGCATAAATGTTACCCCTTTTTTTAAAAAACCTTCTATAAAACAAATAAAAAATATTTCACTCATATAGGAAACATACACCGATTCATAAAAGTTTAAAGTATATTTTGTGCAAAGAACAATCTCTTCAGAGCAGTTTATACAGAATGATACGACGTTGAATGAATAAAAATATTTAAAATGGCTCTCCTGTAAAATCACAAAATGTGCAGTTGAGACCTTGTCCTGTCGGAGGTGCGATATTATAAAAGCGAAAGTTTGGATGTTTGGATGTATGTTTGTTCCTCTCTAACACGACAACCACTTAACCGATATGGGTTATATTTAAAATATAGATAGATAATAACCGGAAATAGGACATAGGCTACTTTTTATCCCAAAAAATTGCACGGTTCCCGTAACATAAAAAAAAATAGTAGACTCCATCATCAGATCAGCTCGCTGTCACCATATTATTACATTGTAGTCAGAACTTGACAAATACGCCGAGTTTCAACTCAATCGGTTTATTTACTGAGGAGTTCTGTTGAACAGCTCTTGACTCCATCATCAGATCAGCTTGTTGATACCATAATATTTCATTGTCACTGAGAATCTATAAGTGTGCAAAATTTCAGCCCGATAGTTCTACAAACACAATAAATAAGGAATACGATGACATTCTCGCTCGTCAGTCGACACGTGCGCTCACGATGCGCGTCGAAACGGGACTGAGCATAGCGCCAACGTGTGGACGGATCCCCAACGTTGGCGCGCCAACTTCCTTTGATAAAACCGACACGGCACGGCCAAGCCCCAACGTTGGCCCCAACGTTGGCGCCAAGCTATTTTGTCAGCACCACACGTTGGTGAGAGGCATTGGGACCAACGTTGGCCCCAACGTGTGGATACGGGGTAATGGAGGGCGCAGGGAACGCGATATTTTGATTATGTCTGACAGAACCCCACCCATTTACCCAAATACTATGACCCCGCATCCACACGTTGGGGCCAACGTTGGTCCCAATGCCTCTCACCAACGTGTGGTGCTGACAAAATAGCTTGGCGCCAACGTTGGGGCCAACGTTGGGGCTTGGCCGTGCCGTGTCGGTTTTATCAAAGGAAGTTGGCGCGCCAACGTTGGGGATCCGTCCACACGTTGGCGCTATGCTCAGTCCCGTTTCGACGCGCATCGTGAGCGCACGTGTCGACTGACGAGCGAGAATGTCATCGTATTCCTTATTTATTGTGTTTGTAGGACTATCGGGCTGAAATTTTGCACACTTATAGATTCTTGGTGACAATGAAATATTATGGTATCAACAAGCTGATCTGATGATGGAGTCAAGAGCTGTTCAACAGAACTCCTCAGTAAATAAGCCGATTGAGTTGAAACTCGGCGTATTTGTCAAGTTCTGACTACAATGTAATAATATGGTAACAGCGAGCTGATCTGATGATGGAGTCTACTATTTTTTTTTATGTTACGGGAACCGTGCAATTTTTTGGGATAAAAAGTAGCCTATGTCCTATTTCCGGTTATTATCTATCTATGTTTTAAATATCACCCATATCGGTTAAGTGGTTGTCGTGTTAGAGAGGAACAAACATAAATCCAAACATCCAAACTTTCGCTTTTATAATATAGTGTGTTGTGTGAAGTGTGATAGTGACATGATGTGATGTGATTGTGATAAAATTGGTATTCAGTAATGTAAAATCACTTAGAGAAATTTCAATTTCTGTATCGGACGCGCAGACATCGGACGTCTGCACGTTGGCTCTGACGGAACAAGACTGGTGTATCGCCAACGTGTGGATGGTTCACGAAATCTTGGCCCCAACGTTGGGACCAACGTTGGTCCCAACGTATGGAGCCGGCGTGAGTCATGAGTACAACCCCTGCAGGTGTGACGTCACGGTGAGTCAGCGGTCGATAGCGTGGGGTAGGTTTATATACCAGACGTAGTATATTATACCGGAAGCGGAAGTACAGTCTAACCCCGAACTTTATCGAAATTATTGAGTGGCAGAAACGTATTGATTTTATTCTTATGTTTATATGGAAATATATAAATTATGTTATCTGCGCGAATCATATTTTGATCAAGATAAGAGCCACTCTGTTCCACATAACTCCTGCCACCCTGGTACCCTAGAGAACGTAAAAGGAGCAGAGGCAGACCACAAAAAAGATGGGAAGATGACAAACATCAGTCAAGTCATCTTTCCATCTTTTTTGTGGTCTGCCTCTGCTCCTTTTACGTTCTCTAGGGAACCATTGTGTCACAATTTTACTACATTTCCTCGTATTAATTTTTCTTATCGCGCTAGATCAGTGGTTCCCAAACTTTTTTTCTCATGGACCCCTTTCAAAATTTTACTGGTTTCGGTGGACCTCCTGCTGCTACCTTTCTACCATATTATTCCCAAAAAACTTGTGCACCCCTATTTTGGTTTCTCGCCAACGTGGACCCCTTTCGAGTCTCCCGTGGACCCCTGGGGGTCTTTGGGAATCACTGCGCTAGATGATTAAAAATAAATATTCCTACTTACCAACATAATACATACTACTGCAAGTAGGTTACCGATACTACCCAGGTAGGTATAACAGGGTACCACTGTTTAAAGTTTCAACAGCAAAATGTTTCGTTTTGAATCGATTTTTGGTGATGCAACCTTCCTTATAGAGACGTTGTCGTGCCAACTGCCATACACGCCGTGAATGAGTTCAGAGAAATACCTACCTATCTTACTAAAGTAGGTAGTTGCCTATACAGGTAGGTAAGGACCTACCTGTATAGGTAACTCGAAAAAAAGAGGAAATTTTATAGGAAAATCATTCGGAGTTTTAAACAAAATGTATGAAAATTATCGGCTGTCATCGCACTAGTCGCGTCTGTCGCTGTCGCTTGTCGCTCATTGTGGCAGACAACATCGCAACTACATTGCTATTGTATCGCTACAAAAACACTCCGTGAGCGAGCGCCCTTAATTTTTTTATTGCTAAGTGCACAATAACACCACAAAAATAAATGATGTGTCAAGGCCAGTCTAGACCATAGATACCTACAGTTCTGTGTCAATCATCCAATTGTTCGTAGAATTGGTTGTGTTGTGTCATACCATTGTGGTCGAATAAAGCTGGGAACAAATTATCGGACGCGGCTGACGGACGCGACTGATAAGTGTGCACACCGTCCGAACACGGAGCGGGCCAGATTGCCTTCGGACGTCTGAAGGTCCAAGGACGCGTCCGCGACTTTCGTCAGATAATGTGCACAGTTCTATGTTCATTCTTTATCCAGATACCTATTCAGTCGCGGCTGTCTGCCGCGTCCGTAAGCCGCGTCCGACAGTATGTTTCCAGCTTAAGCCGACTGTCTGGAGACTACTTGCTCTATTTACAAAGCTATATTTGAATACCTAAGTTTAGATAAATAACTTGTTTTGTTTTGCATGTTACCTACTTGGAAATTGTGTAGTGTTCAGCGGGCTTAAAAAGGTTGCTAAAGTAGAATCACAAGAAGAAATGAACTATAATGCCGTCTCTTTTCACTCTCAGTCAAGAATGAAAAGAGATGGCATAATGAATAGTGACCTTTTTAAGCCTACAGGGAGACTTGCAATGCACCACTATTTCTAATTGTATTTTTAGCTAAACGCAATTTTAGGCTAGTTAAATACAATTAGAAACCGTGGTGCAAGACTAACACAGATGGTTTTATTATTTAAAAATACCTAGGGACCTAGTACGTATAGTCTGGCAAGAAATAAAAAAATAAATGGGGGCGCCACTGTGCAAGCTAAATACGCGAAATAGATAAATTCTCAGAAGGAAATTAATACTTCTGACTGACGTCTTCGGTACCTGTACCTACCATAGACAAGAAACCTGAACTTTACCATAGATTAGTAGAAAAAGGGTTTCCAAAGTACAAAATGAAAAGTTGCCGTTTCTTTTCATTGTTGCCAGATTATACCTCAGTTTCATTTTTGAATGTCCAGTGTAGGTACTTAGGTACCGATTTTTTTAAACGACCCTAACGCTACCTGCTTTGGGGGTTCCATCCAAACGACCAACGATAGCCGATAGTAGGTACCTGCATTGGATATCGTTGTAAAAAATCGGACAATGGGGTTTTAGCGACCATTTTATCTTCACTGCTCTGTCCTAAAGTCAGATTTATATCTAAGACGAAAATAATCCTGCAGGCTTACCCCGCATCCACACGTTGGGGCCAACGTTGGTCCCAATGCCTCTCACCAACGTGTGGTGCTGACAAAATAGCTTGGCGCCAACGTTGGGGCCAACGTTGGGGCTTGGCCGTGCCGTGTCGGTTTTATCAAAGGAAGTTGGCGCGCCAACGTTGGGGATCCGTCCACACGTTGGCGCTATGCTCAGTCCCGTTTCGACGCGCATCGTGAGCGCACGTGTCGACTGACGAGCGAGAATGTCATCGTATTCCTTATTTATTGTGTTTGTAGGACTATCGGGCTGAAATTTTGCACACTTATAGATTCTCGGTGACAATGAAATATTATGGTATCAACAAGCTGATCTGATGATGGAGTCAAGAGCTGTTCAACAGAACTCCTCAGTAAATAAGCCGATTGAGTTGAAACTCGGCATATTTGTCAAGTTCTGACTACAATGTAATAATATGGTGACAACGAGCTGATCTGATGATGGAGTCTACTATTTTTTTTTATGTTACGGGAACCGTGCAATTTTTTGGGATAAAAAGTAGCCTATGTCCTATTTCCGGTTATTATCTATCTATATTTTAAATATCACCCATATCGGTTAAGTGGTTGTCGTGTTAGAGAGGAACAAACATACATCCAAACATCCAAACTTTCGCTTTTATAATATAGTGTGTTGTGTGAAGTGTGATAGTGACATGATGTGATGTGATTGTGATAAAATTGGTATTCAGTAATGTAAAATCACTTAGAGAAATTTCAATTTCTGTATCGGACGCGCAGACATCGGACGTCTGCACGTTGGCTCTGACGGAACAAGACTGGTGTATCGCCAACGTGTGGATGGTTCACGAAATCTTGGTCCCAACGTTGGGACCAACGTTGGCCCCAACGTATGGAGCCGGCGTTATTTTGTAGTTTGGTGACGAAACGGCTTAGGTTTCCCATGCCACCCCGTGCCCACTATTGCCCATGGAACCCATAAATCGTTGCCTAAGTGGAGATCCAGTTATTTATGGCTGGCTGACACGCCAATGTCTGTCTTTGACATGACATAACACTTTTTTGATTATATTTCGCTTATTTTTCATAATTTTGGATTACCAAGTCATAATAGCCAAATAGATAATTCAAAATATAAGTAGGTAAGTACCTACCTTTAAAATAATACTAAACAATGTAAGTAAGTTAAGTACCTAACTCGCGTCATGTAAAAAGAACGCTGGAAGAAAGTGGAGGGGGTATGTTTTGATGTTTGCGCATGGGCATGGGTTACCTATTCGCGAGACGGACCGTCACAAAGTTTATTTGCGCGATTTCTCAAAACGCACGTGTAGGTAGGTAGGTAGGTACCTATTGCATAACACGGTAGTAGGTACCTACCTATATCAAACTTCTTCAATTAGGTATATCTAGAAGGTATTTCTTCGTTTGCGAATGTTAGCACCACAGGTTAGCACTTTTATTATGACCTCTTATAGGTAAAAGCGTAGGAGTGCCCGTGGGCAGGTGGAACGAATCGTAAATCACGATGAAGTTATTAAAAATAATGGAGCACTTGTAACGGAGCCCGGTCATTGGCTGGAAATTCTAATTTATGTCCAACTCTAGACTAGATACATAGACAACTAAATTTATCATTTAGGTACCTAGGTACCCACGATTATTAGAATGAGCTCACAATGTAGAATTAAAGAAAGTAAATGTTGATATTTAAAATACAATAGGTAGGTAGGTACTTACCTACCTACCTAATCAAAATAAATTATTAGGTATCTAAGAAGTTACCTAGGTACCTACCTCTACCTACCTACTACTGAGAAATAATTTTGACGTTAATTTTTGAAGTTGTACCAACTGTTTTACATAGGTAGGTAGGTAGGTACTTAATTATCAAAACGAACTAAAAAAAAATTTCCAAACACAAGCCTAACGCTTAGTTTCACGTTTTCGCCACTAGTTGGCGCTGTTCTGATCCCATACAAATCCACGTTTACGAGGCGCGTCGATACGGAATAGTGAAAAAAAACTCATAATAGGAATTTGATCTATGAAATTTCAATAACCTTGTTAAATATTACACTAATTTATAACTTACACCATACCCACCTACGTAACCAAGCAAGCTGCATGACATGTCAGACCGTTATAAGCCGAATTATTATTACATCTTCGTGTCTGTCTATGGGGAATAAATTGGGGTGTCGCAACCCCGACAAAATGAAATTAAAGCGCCCACCGTTCTAAAAATATACGCATGATCACACAAATGGGGCATTCAAAACATAACCAGAATTAAACTTGAAGTAAGTTTAAAAAAAACAATGGTTTTTACAGTTATTGATCCCTACCTAATCATATTTTAAGTAAAATGTTATTCGAATCGAGTGCATGAATGATAAAAAGTCCGACAAATGTAATCGGCAAGACAACATCCATTTATAGAGAAGATGGATACCATCATTCCATTTTTAAACGATAAGCTCCGACAGTCAACAGCGTGAAGTGAGCGGCGCAAACGAACCAATCAGAGCGCGTGTTCCGGACGCAGCGTGGAGGCGAAGCCTGCCTCAAAAATCCCCACCGACACAGCTCGCCGGTCAATCTACGAGTAGTGTACAAGAGACGTGTAGTGTATTCATAATTTATTCAAATAAATAATTCAAAATGAGGGAAATCGTGCATCTCCAAGCCGGCCAGTGCGGTAACCAGATTGGAGCTAAAGTAAGTTTAATTTAAGCATTAATAACTGTACATATTTCCATAGAGCACTGACTTTAACGGTAACTGTACGTAACGGTTTCCCTTTATCTGTATGGAATTCGACGCCGACTTTACAAATTCCAATGTGCTTTTAATTATTGTTCTACATTACTCGAGTATTATTACATTTTAGTAAGTGTATGTTTAAAACTAAAGTTGTTCTATTGTTGCATAGTCTCATTCTGAAAAAGAAAAAACTGATCGAAAATGGAATTGGTCACGCGTCACTGGAGAGAGGGTTGTCACGCCGCGCATGTCCGTTTTACCATCGGCTGCTCGTGTTTGTTTTGTTTTATAGATTCGAATCTAGATCAAAGTTAATTTATTGAAATTAAGTTACCTATTGAATACAAGTAGAGCAGAAAACAGAAAAAAATGCTTATCATAATATTTTAAAATGTAGCGCTAGTTTACATAGCATTCTCATAAATCGATAAGTCACGTAGCAACAAGACTCGAAAGTTCGGAAACCGCTAATTGACTTACGCCATTTTCAGAGAACTGTAAAATAAGAATATTAATAAGAAATATTGAACAAGAGTAGGTATTGTATGGGCAATGACTCAATCACCTTCAAAGTAAAATACTATGTGGCTTTATTCCATTGGCGTAGGTACCAAACAGGTTTTCAATAAAAAATGTTTTTGTCGCTGAACCAGTTTTTTATGTAATCCAGTTGATTGCTTTGACGGAATTGGGTTCATCTGGGTGCTATGTTTTTTAAATTGCTTATAGGATTGTGTTGGCTGATTTTTCTCAATCAATAAATTATCCTGGTCACTAAAACTGATAGAAGTCAGAAAACGTTGACTCCACTCACCGTCCAATAATCTTTAAAAGACATAACCCTTATTTAAAACTATTGGTCACTTTTAAGGCCATAATTGATCTTTTTTTTTATTTCAAAAGGCTTTGTCGCAAAAGTGATTAATAAATAGATCTTCTAATGGCAATATGACCTCCTTTAATGGATGGTCTAGCTAGAATACTAATCGTTATCACACGGAAAGCGTAGAATGCAAAACTGGTTAAGCATGTAGAGATAATCGCAAGCATTTACCAGTATGGAAATGATCAATTAGTACTTTCTTATCAAATCCATCGGTGAAACTTCCTACTGGTGCATGAATACATGCAATTTGCTTCATTTTCGCTCCACTACCACTGCCTCAATTGATACCGAATTATCTATTCTCTAATTATATTTTATTAACACTTTTTATTGTCGGTGTACTTATACTTTATCTCATTCTGTTTTATGTTTAGATATTTTCTTCGTTTCTATCGAGTTCGTGGTTTAATTAACAGATGATCGTAATCAACGAAGCATTAGCTGATCAAGATACTTCGATCAATTTAAATTATCTTGATTAACTCAACGTAAACCAATTGTTCCGTATTAAAGTCAATTGATTTTATAACTGTTGTTTCGACAAAAATAAGTGAAGTTCGCCAATCATCTCTCAATTGCCTTCAATCTTCCATACAAAGTTAGTCATTGATTAGTCAGAACATGATTCAAATCGGAATTTAAAAGAAAAACATCAGCGTATTCATCCAAGCCTTGTCAGACCAAACTGTGTCAACATTTTTTATTTATTTATACACGTTCTGTAGTTGTATGAGAGCGTGTTCATAAGTTTCCAGCTGAGATACAGCAGTTAGTCACCGTTATGCACAATTTAAGCGTCTGATTGCTCCCGAAACAATGGCTGAAAAATGTGCAATCAACTAAGTTTTCTACTCTGATGATCATGGCACAGATTGCTGCTTTGTCAAAGTAGATTAGGCATTTATAGGTATGAATAGAAATACTTAGTTATTTATAAAAATTAAACATGTTTTTGCTGTTTCAAACATTATGCCACGGTAGGTATAGGTATATTTTATAATATATTTTTAATAATATGATTATTGATATTTTTGATATTTTTGGGTGATGTTTTCCTTTTTTGGTATACAAAAACCAGCCAAACGTTTATGTTATCACATTATTCGACAGTAGAAACTAGTAGATTAGCGAGTTCAACGAACCATCGCCGTCGGTCGGACGTCCACTTTATAAATAGCACCATCGCATCGCCATAAAGCTGAGTGCACTGTATTTTAGTTTCGTGGACCGTACGGTACATGAGAAAATGTGTTGTGGGCATGAAACGGCCATTGTACGAAACGTCATGGTTTCCCTTGCAAGTGGCTCATTGTGCCTTTCGTTCACACGCGTACTTTCATTTGCGTCTACTCTTATCTAGTTACTAAGAAAGCCGCCTTTCGCGAGTCTGTCGAACCGATCGCCTTTCACTTTTTGTTGTTATTAAAAATCATTACGATGTCATCTTTGGAAAGTCTATTTTGACGTGTTCAAATGAGAAATGCGCTTACTCGATTTGTTCTTGTAACAAACGAGTATTCTAATAAGCTTCTTTGAACTGCAAAACCCTGAACCAAAAGCCTGCGACTATATTAGTCATATTACCATATTTGAGCATGTTGAGCGTAGTGTGATTGCCATACCCACACAAACACACCTACAGGATGACATCATGCCGATGGTTGAGCCGAGTGACTGAATTTTAATACTCTTCAAACAGTCGCTAGGTGTTCGCCTAAGGCCTTTTGTTATTGCCAAGGATATCGCCGCCGGCAGAATTGGTTTATAGTCATTTCTGTTTGTTGCTCACATAACAAATCAACAGGGCGTCATCGCCGAATTAAGTAACATCGCTCATCAAAAATTATCTCTCGTACTGTGGAGTTTTTCGCATTATTGTCGAGGAATTGAATAACGATAAACGAGGACTTGCTTAAGACATTCTCTACTTATAAGGAGAGATCTACCAAATAGGGGTCAGGACGTGGGCGTCGCCCGTCGCCAAGGCAAACTTATTGTGCTCGTTTGCCATTCATAACTCATGCCATTGTCTTGCGTAATGCTTTCCGATGCTACAGTACTTATTACAGACGTTTATGTATCCTGTACTAGCTTAGCAACGGTTCATTGAGCTTGAAAGCTGCCCTTTGTATCGAACTAAGACCAAAGACGTTCGTTACATTGCAATGCAATGTGAATGGATCGAATGGTCGGACAGAGCTCTCCCCTAATGTTTTATAGTTCTACGAAGGCGCAGAACCGGTTTGAAAGTAGCGATACCGACCACTTACTGCGGATACTTGAGGAATGCACCGAGCTTTCGTGTGAGAATTTCAATCGTGCTCATTTCTAGATT
This sequence comes from Camptogramma bilineatum, assembly GCA_958496255.1. Classification (NCBI taxonomy): domain Eukaryota; kingdom Metazoa; phylum Arthropoda; class Insecta; order Lepidoptera; family Geometridae; genus Camptogramma; species Camptogramma bilineatum. Next base: position 977,381 of record OY292474.1, read on the forward strand.
AATGTTTTCACTGAATCTGTATTTGAGTTAATAGAAATTTTCTTTTGTCTACAGTTCTGGGAAATCATCTCCGATGAGCACGGCATCGACCCCACCGGCGCGTACCATGGAGACTCAGACCTCCAGCTGGAGCGCATCAACGTTTACTATAATGAGGCCTCCGGTGGCAAGTACGTGCCCCGCGCCATCCTTGTGGACCTGGAGCCCGGTACCATGGACTCCGTGCGTTCCGGCCCCTTCGGACAGATCTTCCGACCCGACAACTTCGTGTTCGGACAGTCCGGCGCCGGCAACAACTGGGCCAAGGGACACTACACCGAGGGCGCCGAGCTCGTCGACTCTGTCCTGGACGTAGTCCGCAAGGAGGCCGAGTCATGTGACTGTCTCCAGGGCTTCCAACTCACACACTCTCTCGGTGGTGGTACCGGATCCGGAATGGGAACACTCCTCATCTCCAAGATCCGAGAAGAGTACCCCGACAGAATCATGAACACATACTCCGTAGTCCCCTCGCCCAAAGTATCAGACACGGTAGTTGAACCCTACAACGCTACACTCTCAGTTCACCAGCTCGTAGAAAACACCGACGAAACCTACTGTATCGACAACGAGGCTCTATACGACATCTGCTTCCGTACACTCAAACTGTCCACTCCCACATACGGTGATCTCAACCACTTGGTCTCACTCACAATGTCCGGTGTCACAACTTGCCTTAGGTTCCCTGGTCAGTTGAACGCCGATCTCAGGAAATTGGCAGTGAACATGGTACCTTTCCCTCGGCTTCACTTCTTCATGCCCGGATTCGCTCCCCTTACATCCAGAGGAAGCAGACAATACCGTGCCCTCACTGTGCCCGAGCTCACGCAACAGATGTTCGACGCCAAGAACATGATGGCGGCCTGCGACCCGCGCCACGGCCGCTATCTCACCGTGGCCGCCATCTTCCGTGGACGCATGTCCATGAAAGAGGTGGACGAGCAAATGCTCAACATCCAAAACAAGAACTCGTCCTACTTCGTAGAATGGATCCCGAACAACGTTAAGACCGCCGTGTGCGACATCCCCCCGCGTGGTCTCAAAATGTCCGCCACCTTCATCGGCAACTCCACCGCCATCCAGGAGCTGTTCAAGCGTATCTCTGAGCAGTTCACGGCTATGTTCCGACGCAAGGCTTTCTTGCATTGGTACACCGGCGAGGGCATGGACGAGATGGAGTTCACCGAGGCTGAGAGCAACATGAACGACCTGGTGTCCGAGTACCAGCAGTACCAGGAGGCCACGGCCGACGAGGACGCTGAGTTCGATGAGGAGCAGGAGCAGGAGCTCGAGGACCACCACTAAGCGGCGGCGGATGACGCTATTCGCTCGTGATTGTAGTACATGCCATTAAATCTCGCGTTACTTTTTATTTGAGTAACTTTAATGATTCCTACAGTTTGAATAGACATGCTTTCTAACTTTTAACAGAATGCACGACTAAAATCCTGGTTATGATGTATTGCGAATCAGAAGATATTTGTATTAAATACATTCCTTTTGACTCCAGAGAACCTCGTAAGAGCAAGATCTGATACTTTTCAAAGGCTGATCTACCATAGACATTCTTTATGTATTTATTAAAGTTTGGACGCCTCGACCAATGGACCAAACGTGATTGTGTCGACTTCAATAACAGAAGTTTTATTACATATAAAATTGTGTTGAACAATTAATTTAATGTTTATAATAAAATTTTTATTTATTAATATGTTGTTTCCTTCGCCTTGAATTGCATTAGGCTATCACATGACATCATGTTTGTCTAGGAAATGTAGACAGTACCTATCTGTTATTATGGTTAGGTAAATGATAATAAGATATCATTCATAAGTATTTTATGAATATCATAAGAATAAAACTCAATTAAGAAATTTACTTACTAGTAAAATAAAATTACTGACCAAATAAAAAAATAACTTATGAAGGATAACTATGTCAGGGCCACAAAGGTTGAAATAAAGGTGAACCACACAATTACGAATACCATGCCTTATTTGTATAATATTAAAGATAAAATTACCTACTTAAGATAAGCTACTATCTATAGTAACTTGGTAGATATGTCCAAATAAACAACACAACAGCGATAACTTATGCGCTCTCTCATGACATCACTCTCCTTGTCTCTATATTTAGAAATGCACTTACTCGCTACCATTACACATAGACCTTGCTCGGCTCCCGTTGATAAACAAGCTCCATTGAAGAGGAAAAAACAAGGGCCCACTTACGTTGGTCATTGATAAACATGATGTCAGAACTAAAATCATCACAACCACGATTCACAGGTTAAAATATTTAGATCACTCGACTGGATTATTGGAAACTGTCATGTTTAATCATGAATGCGTGACATTCTGCAGTTATTATGTCACGTTGCTAATGCATGTAAGATTGTAAAGTACCTACCTACTTGTTAATTACATTGACTAGGTACCTATATGTAGGTAGTTATGTATGATAGAGACTTTCACAAAAAAAACCATTTATATGCCCATCAATAAATACTTACTTACCGACCATTTTTTGACAACCCTAGCGCCTAGTGGTATTTTTAAATTTTAAATTGTGTTCGATTTTAAATTTTTCTTTTATTAAAAATGTAGGTAGGTAGGTATTATAAGTAGGTATACCTAATAATAATAATATAATTATTATGACATACACCTAGGTACCTACCTATTTATTTCCATTCCATATTTTTTATGTGTTTGCTCCAATGATATTTTTAAGTTACCATTGGTTTGCTCAGTACCTCTAGAGATATTTAATTCGTTGCCCCCGGAGTGCTGGTACCTAGGTATATTGTGATGATGATGATGAAACGTAGCTAACCTTCCTCAAGAATTTAGCTATCAAATTCATAAAGAAATTTTCAAATCCGACTGGTAAGGTAGCTCCTGAGATTAGCGCGTTCAAACAAACAAACTCTAGAATAGAATAGAATAGAATAGAATAGAAATAAGTTTTATTTTCGTCACTATAAGTAGGTAGGTACGGTACAGGCATATCAAAAATTATGATAAATTGGTAGGTAGGTATAGGTACCTCTATAGAAGAGTTGTATCCAATCAACTACCAAGCAAGCCTGACTGCATTGAATCCTGTACCCCGATCGCGAGTATGCACAGAGTCTACTATTCGATCCGTGACTGTAGTATAGTCCCTCAAATGTATGGGATCCGGGGTGCAGCGCCTCCAGTAGTGGTAACTTGACTGAACTAAAATCCCCATAGGGTTTTTGGCGGGAATTTGAGAAGTCAAGTTTCATTTTTGTTTTATTTTCCAAAACTTGTGTTTCTTCGAATGTTAATGTGTAATAATGGTGGATTATTAACCGTTAAGTGTTCGTGAGCGTGCATATGGTGTGGGGAAGTGAAACAAAATTGGATAACATTGCTTTTCAAGTTCTTCCAAAAAGTCCGTGTTGATGTTTCAGTAAAGCCCCACATCTTTACTGAGGCACAAGGGGAGGGGTGGGATATTATATTTATGTATGGTAATATGTATTTATATATCTTATTTATCTATAAAATTGAAGTTTATTTATTAACTTGACACTGGCTGAATGCACAACCGTGCGAAGCCAAAATAAAGAAAAAAAAAAAAAAAAAAAAAATCCCCATACATTTGAGAGACTATAGGTACTACAGTCACGGAACTCACGGATCGAATAGTAGACTCTGTGCATACTCGCGATCGGGGTACCTACTGAAGTTCTGAAAACTAGGTTACCTACCTACCTACTTACGAAAAATCAGTAGGTCCTGTACCTACACAGAAAAGTTGCGGGTACCTACCAACCTATAAGTAAGTACCTACCTAAGTACCTATCTATGTAGGGGAACCTGTTGAACCTCGTCCATTGATATCCCTCGGCCACCAAGGCTTATTTCGTAATCTGTGCGAGTTTTTTTGTTTTTGTCTGTGGTATTATAATCGTGATTGGTCAACACCAACATGAAACTAGAATCGAAAAACCAGCGTGGAGTGAGTGAGGCGTGCGCATTAAAAATATAAAAAAGTGCTCAAAAAGAGGGTATTTTTAAGTTTACTTTAAGTTAATTCATATATAACAGTACATACTTACGAGATAACCATTTCGTGCAATCAAATATAGGTGAAATAGACTTTAGATAGGCATAGATATATCGACCCAAATCAAACTCAAAGTGCATTTTAAAAATTCGTCAATTTAAAATGAGGCAATGTTGTACCTTTGCCACCACTTTTGCTTTGTACTTTGGACATGGGCTAACGTATAAACGAGTGTGGGCAAAAATATATGGGCACTTCACCCACGGCCGCCACAGCTCAGACTACTTTTATTTTGAAGGTATCACAGCCTTGTATCTCTGTACCAATGCGCATCAAATTCTGTCCCGGGGTTCTCTATTTATTTTGAGTCGAATAGGTTTAACTTAAAGAGAGGTTAAAATGGCTGTTACCGCATTTTTGGGCATAATCATAAATGTATGGACCCACGACCGCCACAGCTTATATATAGCTACTTTTGCTTAGAAGGTATCAAAGCCTTGTTTCTCTGTGCCAATTCGCATCAAATTCTGTCCGAGGGTTCTCTATTTATTTAAATCGAAAAGGTTTAACTTACAAAAACGCTAAAATGATTATGATTAGAGCGATGAAAGTCTCGATTTATTGGGATGTTTTTATTTAAAAATAATGTGAGGTTTATGAGAAAGTCTCTTAAGTATTTATTTTTCATTTCTCATGTTCGGAAAGTACGCTTGAAGTTACCTGAACAGAGGGATGAAAACAGTACTTTTGCGTCCCTGGGAAGCAATTCTCCCTGGGAAACGATTTTCCCTGCTGACAAAGTATTAAATAAATCACATGCTACTATTTGACATTTCTATTTACCATAAGATAAAGATCAGGATCACGGGATTAGGATCCCGTAGGATCAGGATCACAGAATCAGAATCACGGGATCACGATTATAGGATCAGGATCACGGGAATAGGATCACGAAGTCAGGATCACGGGATCTGGATCACAGGATCAGGATCCTGACGCCAGACCGTAGCCAAGTGAGTTATCTGTCATACATTTCATTACGAACTGTTTGGCTACGTGGCCGGCGATGCGGCCATAGCGTCTCAGCGTGTTAATAGCTCTTACAAGATAGATGTGAATAACCTGTTTAGGCACTCGAGCTATTAGCGCCCTCGCTTTGCTCGTGCGCCAAAACATCTCGTGCCTAGGTAGGTTACTTTCAAACCATGTGTAACAATCTCCTATTTCCGATGACGTCCTTTGAATCCCTCGCTGCGCTCAGGATTCTAATCTAGAATCCCTCGCTGCGCTCGGGTTTCAACGCTAGCATCCCTCGCTCCATTCTGTATTCAAAATAGCACTCTCGTCGGAACAAATTATATTTTGCCCCGTTGTCATACAATCTAGTACCTACTACTCAGGTTAGGTAGGTACAAACATGTATTTATCTAGTGACCCCCGGGATAGATTTTAATGCGTCGATAATAAAAAATGCTTAGTTTTGTTAGGTCTTTCGAGTAATATTAATTACATTGCTGGCGGTGCTGGGTGAAGTTTGCCCACTATCATTTGTATCAAGATTTCAAACAGAAAAAAAAAAACACCGAAGAAGGTTCAAACAAAGAGAGAAGTCTACCTTGTCCTAAAAGCTGTTAAGTATTTGGACTTTTGTTGATAAATTATTATAATAGGACGCGAAAATGATCTTAAGATCACATAAATTTTAAAAACTTATTTATTTTGATTATTTTAGCATAACTTAAGATAAAAATGTAAATATATATATTTTTTATCTAAAGTATATACCTTATAAATGTTCTTTCTATTAATTTAAAAAAAAATCGTTATTTGATTCGAAAACATGGTATTTTCATGAAAAAAACTAGTAAGGTCAAGGTACATCTTGCAGTGACCAAGGTATATCTGGTGTGTTGTACCTTCGACAATTTCCCATTTTTTGTTCAAATCTCTTTATCTTCTAAAGTATCATTAAAAATACAAAATTTATTTCATAAAAATGTAGTCAAATAGTGTATCTTTACATGTGTCCATATTTGGTAAACCTAATTCCAATCTTTATAGGCAAAAAAATTTAAATAAGATCGTGTGGCCGAGGTTCAACAGGTTCCCCTACCTAATAATAATGGTAGGTACACATAGGTACTTAAGTAGGTAGTAGGTGGTAGTACCTACCTAGTTACTAGTACCTACATAGGTACCTATGTTAATGTACTTTTTGGCCTGTTCCTGTTCCCTAATTTCTCCGCAATGCTGTCGTCTAGCAATTTTAGCGCATTGAGGTAGACCTACTTTACATTGCTGATGCTGACTTCATTTTATACCGCAACGAGAATCATAATTCCCAGAGATTACCCTTCTACTTAAAAAAATCGGTTAAAATTGAAACACCGTTTAAAATATTGCCATCCATTTTTGTTAGAAAGTGATAGACAGGGCCAATCTTAAACATCTTTTAGGTACCTACCTACCTAAAAGATGTTCAAGATTACCTAGGTAAACGTAAGGCCCTTTGAACTGAAAATAAAATAAGCAAAATATCTTTGATCGAATTCACAGTAATTTTCCTGAAACCATAGAGAAACAAAGGCCTTGGCCAAAGCACGCCATAGGTACCGTACCTACCTATACAGGTTTGAGTTTTATCAAGGATAGCTAGAGCATGAGGGAAAACGAAGTTTCTGTCTCCATATTCTTCAGATTGGTATCCTTATAACCTACCTACCGTAATTTCGTAAATGTATGAGTCACGACTTTCTCGTAAGCTCCGAACAAGGAGCCATCTTTGCAATGCAAGTATTCGAGCGCCGCGTTTGGGCATGTGTGTCAACAAGGGATCGAACGTTGCTGTGCATGCGCATAACGCCGGCTCCATACGTTGGGACCAACGTTGGTCCCAACGTTGGGGCCAAGATTTCGTGAACCATCCACACGTTGGCGATACACCAGTCTTGTTCCGTCAGAGCCAACGTGCAGACGTCCGATGTCTGCGCGTCCGATACAGAAATTGAAATTTCTCTAAGTGATTTTACATTACTGAATACCAATTTTATCACAATCACATCACATCATGTCACTATCACACTTCACACAACACACTATATTATAAATGCGAAAGTTTGAATGTTTGGATGTATGTTTGTTCCTCTCTAACACGACAACCACTTAACCGATATGGGTGATATTTAAAATATAGATAGATAATAACCGAAAATAGGACATAGGCTACTTTTTATCCCAAAAAATTGCACGGTTCCCGTAACATAAAAAAAAATAGTAGATTCCATCATCAGATCAGCTCGCTGTCACCATATTATTACATTGTAGTCAGAACTTGACAAATATGCCGAGTTTCAACTCAATCGGCTTATTTACTGAGGAGTTCTGTTGAACAGCTCTTGACTCCATCATCAGATCAGCTTGTTGATACCATAATATTTCATTGTCACCGAGAATCTATAAGTGTGCAAAATTTCAGCCCGATAGTCCTACAAACACAATAAATAAGGAATACGATGACATTCTCGCTCGTCAGTCGACACGTGCGCTCACGATGCGCGTCGAAACGGGACTGAGCATAGCGCCAACGTGTGGACGGATCCCCAACGTTGGCGCGCCAACTTCCTTTGATAAAACCGACACGGCACGGCCAAGCCCCAACGTTGGCCCCAACGTTGGCGCCAAGCTATTTTGTCAGCACCACACGTTGGTGAGAGGCATTGGGACCAACGTTGGCCCCAACGTGTGGATGCGGGGTAACAGCTGTCGACTCCGTTTTATGTTTAAATTTAATTTTCCTTATGGCTTTTAACTTTTTGATAATAAACAAGGAGGCCTTGTACCTAGGTATTTTAAATAGGTACTTACAGATTATGAGATTATCTTGATAGACTGGAGTAGGTAATAGCAGGCGAAAGCCCGGCTAAGACGCAACGTAGTACCTATCTCTACTTAATCTGTGAGACGCAACAACAACGAAGTTAGATTGGTATGTTCTGTGGTATTATTATGTCCTTCGCCGTTATTCAAAGCCTAAACATTATTTTTAACCAACTTCAAAAAAAGGAAGAGGTTCTCAATTCGTTGGTTCTTTTTATGTGTGTTCACCGATTACTCGAAGACGCCTGGACCGATTTAGAAAATTCTTTTTTTGTTTAAAAGGGCATACCTACCTACCTACTTTCCAATTGGTGCCACAAAATTTGGTGAGGTTCTGTCAAGGATCTTCGGAGTTATGAACAGAAATGCACCTCGAGAGTGCAGAAAATTGCTCAGTTATTAACATTGAAGTCGGTTTATTATTTTTTATTATTTAGCCACTTGTGAGATGGTAGTCCTTCCGTTTCCTTCCACTGTATATAAAATAAAGCTCCAATTCGGACTTATGAGTTTTAATGGTAGGTAAAACCACGTAAAACTCTGCTATTAACTGTTTTGTGGTACCTACCTAGAGGTAGGTACTAGGTACATAAGTAATGTAATGTGTCTATGCCCAACTAGAATATTTACCTACAATATTTATTGGTGTGATGACCCCGTCTAACCCAGGTCACCGTCATTATTTTAAAATTAATTGGCTTAGGTACACTATGGCGCAGGATGACACAATACGATTTGAACACACCCAGCCATCAACTTTGAGGTTGAGGTCATAAATAGCTCTGACGACAACATCACCCTATTCCAAACTATAAATCGATTTTTTTTGCCCTTGCTAAGGGGGGGGGGGGGCGGTCTGGACCCAAACCCCCCCTTATATATACGCCCATGTAGGCCAGGTAGGCCAGGGATTGAGAGAGCACATGGGATGGGACCACCTTCTCATCAAAAAATTAGAGAACTGCGAACATTTATTCTGCTCCAAGCTATGCAAAGACAGACTCGAAGTCTGCAGCTCACAGAGCCACTAGTTTTATTAGGTTTATCTCAATTACATTTTTGTTTTTGCCGGCCGGCCACACACCGGTAGGCAGCTAGTAGAGCCATTCGGTTTGCCGGCCGGCGCAATAGTTTTGCTTTACTACCAACATAACGGCGACAACACCTGTGAAAATATTTAAAAATAATATCAAAACTATTGATCTAAATAAGGTGATAGTTTTTTTAGAATATTTTTTATGATTAAATATCACCAAATATATAGTTTTAATGGTGATAATTTCTACAACAAAAATATTACATAAATTTTAAGTTAGGCAACGACAGTTCCTCTTGTTGCCATGTTGGTTGCCTTGTCGACAAAACATGGTTGCCTCGACCAATAGGAGCAGAGCCTGAAAATTAGGGCTGTGATGGTATCGTCAGTTTTTATCGATTTAAACCAAGATGGGTGGGTGAGTGATTCCTAACTAATTCTAACCCGCATAACCACAGCAAAAAGAGTAGTTAGTGATTTAAAAATAGCAGTTTAAAAAGTTTTTACTATTTAATTAACCATGCTAAAGTTTTAACTATTTAACCAATCATCATGTTTTTTTGCATAAAATTGTCAGAGGTAAAGTCCGCTCCACCACTGAAGTCTTACTGCTAAAGCGAGAACAATTTTTTTTATTTACTTTTTAGCTCTTTTAGCCAAGATCGTTCAGTTGTTCTGGCGTGTAGAATTAACGAACGTACAAACTTGCATTAATTATTATTGTTCAAGCCATAGTTGAACAATTAGTAATTTTTCACATATCCTAGTTCTGCGATAGCAGCGCCGCGTCTGTCGGACTTTCGTGGTGGCGCGTACCTACTCTACCGTACAGAAAAGACCATGCTTAAGATTACTTTTCCATCCCGAAAAACAAAATCTATGTTCTGTGTGTCTGTAATCTGTTTTTAATGTGCATGTGGTGTACAATAAAGTGTTTATCTATCTATTTATCTATCGTATTTGTAGATAAACAAAAGATGCATTAACACACCAGAGCAAGTGAAGTCCCAACATGATTAATAATAGCGCCAATTCTCTAATGACAGCAAAGAACACAAAACACATGGAGGTATTATAAGGGGGGAGGGGGGAGTTTGGTCCCTCCGTGATTTTTTTAAGTTCAAGGGAAAACTAGTCAATCTTTGTATTTTGGAACCCTTAGACCCCCCCCCCCCCTTAGCAAAGCTATAGCTCCTAGACTGACTTGAAATTTTCATTCGTAATATTGACCAATCAAATAGCGAGTAATTAAATAAGAATATTGCGAACCACGAAAATGTCGACCAATCACATCTCAGAGTGAGTAAAAGTAAAACAGTGAAAAAAAGAACTTTTTATTCACTGTTTTCAGGGACTAAAATAAGCTTTTTAGAGGGGGTTTTACCTACTGGTGTCGCTGAAACTGGCATTATTATTAATCCAAATTAGGCAAACAGACATCGAATGTCGCAATGCGGCAAATTTATCGATACTTTTTTCCACCCACTCGGGCACGTCACTATTGAATCCGTAGCTTTGGTCGATTGGACAAAACGAAACAAAATTATTCTTCAAGCGGCGACCACGAAAGAAGTACGTGGCGCGTGCGGAGCAGATACAATATTTTAGTGTTAAGTAATTTATAAAAGTTCAAATACAAAATGAGGGAAATCGTACACATTCAAGCTGGCCAGTGCGGCAACCAGATCGGAGCTAAGGTAAATGTTATTCCTTTGTTTCAATTACGATCTTTGAATTTGGAATGTCGGCGTAATGGCCGGCATTTTGTGACGCCACCCGAGTCAAAATGTATCTGAAGTGCAATTACAACTCTTTCTAATTTCCACTTAGTGTCATACAGACCCTGTCTGATCTAGATTACCTAAGATTGACTGGGTGTGGTCCTATCGGAGCCGGTCGATATGCCTTGGTCGAACGCCGCAACCTAGATTTCTTCTAGCCGGCAGCCGCTTCGGCTTGGTTTCTTGGTTTGTTTCATTTGCCTATTCTTCGTGACTCCTGAGTAGGTAGCCCCATACTTGTAAAATTATGAAATAGGTACCTACCTACCTAGGTTTTTTTACATTCGGGAACCACCTATCATTTGATCGATCGATACGACATTGGAAATCAGACAAAGACTTGTAAACCTCCACGTGTGACTAGTTGGTCGTCGATTAGGTAGGTACCTACTCATTCCGTTTCTTGAAAGAATGACGTTATGCACTGCACTTAGTTTTCTCAACATTTCATGTCTCGAATCTATAACATTGACGTCACAGCAATTCAATTCGGCCTGCTCGGATTACCTTTTATCATTTTATGTGTCAACTTTCTACCTAATCTACCTAGTTATTTATTACGTGGATTTTCGCGGACAAAACTCGATAAATTTCGTCGATAACGACTTCTTTCAAACAAAAAATCTTTTGAAATTTCAGTCAGGTTTGCTAGCTTATACTAATTACAGGGCCCGATCCTCGTTACCGTTACAGGAAAAAGGCGTTTTATTTGAATTCCCGCATTCAATCAAGTGCATCCGCGTCCCTTTGATAAGAACAACCAATCCTAGGCCGCGTTGTTACCGTTCTTTTTTCAACGGCAAAAAAACAACACGCCAAATGTTGCTGATGACTTTTTTCAACGAAAAATTAACACATCTGCAGTGCGATTTAGAACTCCTCGGGATGTAGGTAGGTATTCCGAATTCGGAAAGTTTCTTCGCTGAAAAAACGTCAACATTCCGAAGAAAATCATCGAATCGGATGCATTTTCGGAAGTGAATCGCACTGCAGATGGCACTTTGAAAGTTGAGATTCTGAAAACTGTTGAAACTAAAGAAAAAAAATTGAAATATGATCATGACTGTATCCTCAAGGCGCGGTAGACGTCTCTCAGATCTTTCTAGACATTTTTAAGATCCTTCGAGTCTAAGGGGGTAGTCAGAGGTATGTCCAAAAACATATTTGGTACTTGCCAGCATGTTAGCATTCTATACGTGACAGGTTGCAAGCCCATCGACGCTAAAGTTTTACTAAAAACTAAAGTTATTAGAAATACTAACTTCATGTGCGAAAAGTTAATTTAGAAAGAGGAAGGAAGCTAGTAAGTAGGCGCATAGCTAAGCGCATCCAGGTCGTTGACCGGCGGCGGTCTTCCGCGTTGGAAATAGCAGTCATCTTTATCCATAGGTTATAGCTATCTTCAGCCGTATTTTATGGACCATAAGGTTGCTTGTTTTATGAGCTAGTTCTACGAAATTGGGTCATGTAATTTTGCAGCATGTTTTAAGTTTAATAATCTTTCAACATGGCAGAGGACTGTGCTGTTTTTTTCGAAAACGCTAATTTCTTTTTTTACTGCCCTAGAAAAAACACTTTCTTAATAGGTACATACATTATGTACTTACACTTGACACACTTGTACTCACAATGGATCTAGGTATTCGTGAAGTTAGCCATTTCGCTGTGCAGTAGAAAATTTTATATGAAAAAGTTGCACTGCACATCGAAACGACTAACTTCATAAATGCCTAGATCCATTGAGAGAAGTGAATGATGGATATTTCATCCATTAAACTAAATTAAGACTGGCTAAAATAACAACAATCTCATATTTAAATTGAAAGTCATTGACCTCATATTATCTGTGAACTTAGAAATTCAATTCATTCAAGAACACAAAGATAACATCCCAAGATATTGAACTCTCCTGAATGATCTATAGAGGTAGGGTTGCCATCCGTCTGGGTTTCCCCAGATTTGTCCTAGTTTAGAGGGCGTCCAGGGAGTGTCCGGGCGGGGTAATGTAGTCTGGGTTTAGAAATTTTAAAGTCTTGGGCTGCCCGCGACACGCGCTTTTGTTACACTGTTTTTTTTTACACTGAATACCTACCTATATTAAAAAAAACCTGTTGACATGTCTGGGTTGGGCTTTAAAATCCGGGGTTTTCACGCGTCTTGTCCTGCAGGGTTATTTTGTAACACACGGTAAGTCGCTATCTCGGATGCGTTAAAAAAAAATTGTTTTTTTTACGATGAATAGGTACTTTGAAATCGTAGAAGATGGTTGAAAAAAGTGATAGACATGTTTGTTGTGTGGCTTATGTGAAGTAATTTTGAACTAAATAACTTTAATGTTCTTGCTAAATTTTAGTGATGGCAACCCTATATAATACTCCTTAAAACAGCTTAAACATGAGATTTATTATCTTAACACTTTCTTTAGTACCCGTTGATAGATCCCACATCATCTGCTCCCGGAAGCTTTCCAGTGTTGGCTCCTTGCCCAGTCTTCCCGATATTCCGATGATATCATGTCTCCGTTGCACTTATAATCTTTGAATACATTTTAAATTAGGTATATGTACTACAGAAATTCCTACTTTGTTCACTACTTTTTAACCGACTTCAAAAAAGGAAGAGGTTCTTAATTCGTCTGAATCTTTTTTTGTGCTTTTTTTTAAGTATGTTACAGAGATGCCTTACTTTACACAACACAGAGGAGGTTCTCAATTCGTCGAATCTTTTTTTTGTGCTTTTTTTATGTATGTTCACCGATTACACGGAGACGCCTTGACCAATTTGGAGTAGTTCTTTTTTGTTTGAAAGGGTATAGGTACCTACTTTCCAATGGTGCCACAAAAATTTTGGTGAGGATCTGTCAAGGATCTTCGGAGTAATACAGAAATGCATCTCGAGATTGCAGAAAACTGCTCAGCTTAAAACATTGAAGTCGGTTTTTTTTTACTTTTAATTATATGAATTAAAATAAAAACTTTTAGAAAATTAATAGAAACTTTTAAAGTTTTTCATCCAACTGAATAAAGATTGCATTAAATGCATTGCAATGGAAATTTCTAGAACTCTGTGTAACTATGTGTTATTGTTGTTATGTACAGATTATCAGGCTCTCTATCTTATCTGTAGAGGTAAAAAACTGATAAAACACTTACCATAGTCCAACCAACCCAACTTCTATCATTCTGTAAATATCTTGTTTTTTCAGGAAATACAAATGAATCATCAACTCTATCCGATAGAATCTATCCTAAACAAAAGCTATTCTATCCGATAGATCATTATAATAATAGGGTAGGTACTACTTAGAAAATTAATAACCTGTCATTGTATCCAGTTACTACCTACTTAGGTACCCAGAATCTAGTTTTTAACAGACGCTCTAAGTAGGGGATATTTTCTAATTCAATAAGTTTTCTCTAGCCCTGAATAAGGTAACATTCGTCACAAGTTGTCATGCTTTATTCGGTAATGTAACACAAGGGCGTCGCTTGCTCATTCTCCATACTAGAATAACGACTGATTGTTCTTGGAATAAAGAGAGGAACAATAATTCTGAGTGACTACAATCTCACCATCTCGATTGCGAATGAGTCAAGTGATTATATCGCTACTTATAGGTACGTAACTTTGAAAGACTTTCGGACGGCACGATAATATCTTGGTAGGTGTCTGTACTTTAATTTGTTTTGAGAAAACAAGTATGCTTATTCTGTCCTAAAAATGCCACGACTCCGCTTCGACGTCTCGGTCGTGTCGACCTGTCGACCCCGACTTGATTTATGGCCCGACTGGTCGATCGTCGAGAAAACCCGCTGCGCGCTCTCCGCTTATAGGGAGAAGTTACATAAAGCCACGAAAGTGGGCGACCGTACAGTAAACTTGCAACAATTACGTTTAACATTACGATTTAATTCTCAATGATACCATAAACGGAGTTGCATACTTGCATCGTGGGAGGATCAATAATGTCGGCCTCGGAATATGCTAATGCGATGTCGGGGCCCGCTTGTTGCGAACTCTGTCGCCTGGCGACGACGTGACTCACGCGGTGCCGCCCGGTGCTAATCCCTTCTAGGGGAACAGATCCTTACACACGGGGAATACTCTCAATGCTGACGATCGATTCGTTTGTTTCAGTTCTGGGAAATCATCTCCGACGAGCACGGCATCGACCCCACCGGCGCGTACCATGGAGACTCAGACCTCCAGCTGGAGCGCATCAACGTGTACTACAATGAGGCCTCCGGCGGCAAGTACGTGCCCCGCGCCATCCTTGTGGACCTGGAGCCCGGCACCATGGACTCCGTGCGCTCCGGCCCCTTCGGACAGATCTTCCGGCCCGACAACTTCGTGTTCGGACAGTCCGGCGCCGGCAACAACTGGGCCAAGGGACACTACACCGAAGGCGCCGAGCTAGTCGACTCCGTTCTGGATGTGGTCCGCAAAGAGGCCGAGTCGTGCGACTGTCTCCAAGGCTTCCAACTCACACACTCGCTCGGCGGCGGTACCGGATCCGGCATGGGCACACTCCTCATCTCCAAGATCAGAGAAGAATATCCCGACAGAATCATGAACACATACTCCGTAGTCCCCTCCCCCAAAGTGTCAGACACAGTGGTGGAACCTTACAACGCAACACTATCTGTACATCAATTGGTAGAAAACACAGATGAAACCTACTGCATCGACAACGAGGCTCTCTACGATATCTGCTTCCGCACGCTGAAACTGTCCACACCCACGTACGGCGACCTGAACCACCTGGTGTCCCTGACGATGTCCGGCGTGACGACGTGCCTGCGGTTCCCCGGTCAGCTGAACGCCGACCTGCGCAAGCTGGCCGTGAACATGGTTCCCTTCCCGCGGCTGCACTTCTTCATGCCGGGCTTCGCGCCGCTCACGTCGCGCGGCTCTCAGCAATACCGCGCTCTCACCGTGCCCGAGCTCACGCAGCAGATGTTCGACGCTAAGAACATGATGGCGGCCTGCGACCCGCGCCACGGCCGCTACCTCACCGTGGCCGCCATCTTCCGCGGACGCATGTCCATGAAGGAGGTGGACGAGCAGATGCTCAACATCCAGAACAAGAACTCCTCCTACTTCGTGGAATGGATCCCGAACAACGTCAAGACCGCCGTGTGCGACATCCCCCCGCGTGGTCTCAAGATGGCCGCCACCTTCATCGGCAACTCCACCGCTATCCAGGAGCTGTTCAAGCGTATCTCGGAGCAGTTCACGGCTATGTTCCGGCGCAAGGCTTTCTTGCATTGGTACACCGGCGAGGGCATGGACGAGATGGAGTTCACCGAGGCCGAGAGCAACATGAACGACCTGGTGTCCGAGTACCAGCAGTACCAGGAGGCCACGGCCGACGAGGATGCCGAGTTCGACGAGGAGCAGGAGCAGGAGATCGAAGATAACTAGACCCCCCTCCCCCAGTCCCCCCGCCCGCCCCTCGACCCGTCTCCCGCCAGGCCCCCCCGCGGGGCACCAGCATTTCTTCGCTTACATAACATTTTGTACCAAGTTCCCCAGTCCTGGTTAGGCCCGCTCCGTACGATGGGAGCGCGCGACGGTTCGGCGACTCCTCTGAACATTCCCGGTGGTTTTCCTTGACCGAAGGGCGGCTCTCGGATGTTTATGCAGTAAACAGGTCTCCTTCTCGACGTGTGCCCTTCGACCTACAACTGGACATCACGGTGCTGTGAAACGCTGATGACACAAAAAGGAAAAGATCTTTTTTTATAAGGCTGAACTTGATTTAATACCTAAGTTTTATTTATAATTCGTTGTTTGTAACCAGTGTGATGAGTTTACAGTTGGCTTTTTACAGAAAAGCTGATCATGTCGTACAATTTTTCGAAAACGATCAAAGTTTTTAATTATATTCCTGCTGGTGAATAATAAAACTTAAAATTTTATTCTATCGTTTTATTGGTTTTGACTTACTTAATACATTTTGAGATAGGGATTTATTTTATGATAAATTATAGATTACAAGTCATAAAACTAGGTGAGTAAAGTAGCGTTATCTAAAGAAGTCCATCATCCATTCATAAACTAGAAAAGAGCTGATTATCTTTTAAACGGCTGAACAGATTTTAATATACGAATACTCTCGACGAAAACACCTTTCAAACAAAAACAATATTAAAATCGGTTTATCCGTTCAGGAGGAAAAGTCAATAGTAAGTACCTAAATAGTACCTAACTACCTAAGATTAATTATAATTAATTGTGGAAGTAACATATTGGGTGTAGTTTATGAAGATTTGAGGAAACAACTATTTCAATCTGTGACAACCCTAGGCAGACCTACTTAGTTTAGTTACCTACTGAGCCAATAAGGTAGTTCCTCTTCAGGGTTGCCATTTTTACGAGAAATCTCGTACTTTTACGAGATTTAGCAGTCTCTTACAAGAAACGAGAAAAGTAAAAATCTCGTAAACTTTTTTACGAGATTTTAATAATGTTGACTGCGTGCGATAACTTAAGTATACAAACCAAAAACATTATAAAAAAATATAAGTCTGTAGACTCAGGATGGCCTACATCAGAATTCATCACAGGCGTGGTTATGCAGATTGATACTTTGGGATGAAATAAATGTCTTCTTCTTGTCAGTTTACAATAGTCACGAAATAAAGCTTCTACATCGTAGATCACATTTATCAAACTCGTTATTCACTCGAACTTCATTAAATTATGATTGGATTATAGCAATACATAGCGATTTGTCGAAGACGTGGTGCGCAGTTGACCATCTTTTTAAGAAGTCCCCTTCTCAAGATTGTCATCCCGCCTCCATCGACACGACACTTCGCTAGAGCGACCTTCTTGGTCACTCTGGTTATAGACGATTTGCTAGAGCGACCTCCTTGCAGTTCATGCATGTCACTCTTGTTATAGACAATTCGCTACAGCGACCTTACCTTCTTCCAGTTCATACTTAATTGTTATAGACAATTCGGCTAGGCGCCGACAAGTCAAACAAAATAATAGAAATAAAAACAATCCCAAGTTTTGTAAACAAATCAGATTGACACTGACTGACTTGTTTGTCACCACACAAATGCCAAAATCGTGGTTTTGAAAGGGCCTCCAGACTCTCGTAGAGAACCCCCGAGAACACCCGAGAAGCGTGAGTGTGAAGAGCTTCTCGCCTTCTCGTTCTCTGGCTCGCCTGTTCTCCGATCGGTGTCGGTATTTTTGGCCGAGCCAAAGGATTTCTCGGGCGAGAAAAGAGAAGGGTCCTACACTCACGTTTTGTCTCATTGCAGATTAATGAGCGGCGGTGGGCAGACATCCATATTGTTTGTTTTTTTCGAGAATTTTCTTTCGTAAAAATGTGGAATAATAAATAGAGTTGAAATTTATCGATTTTTTTCAATCAGAGCCTATTTTATGGGATGCTAAATATCGAAACTACTATGATAAAAGTTTTTTACATTAAGTATTTTTTTTTTTAACATTATTTTTAGTTACAACATTCACAAAGTTACAGTATGCAATGGCACACAGAGCCAAACCGGGTGCAGTTTCAAAATCGACATCCATACCGGATAAGCAACAGATCACGACTGAGAACAATTGAGAGTGTGGATAGCTTGTTTGTTCTTCGCGAAGTCTCGGGCGAGACTTCTCGCCGAGCCTTCTCTCGAGAGTCTGGAGGCCCTATGACGATTGCGTTCGTCTGAAGTCGGCTATTCATGTAAAATCGTGTCAATCGTTCAAATTTCGTGGATCTGTGGGTTTCTCGGCTGAACGACAGAGATTTTTTTTTTTTTGCCATAAAGTGAAGCCAATTTCATGACTGATTTAAACCTGAGAGACCGCTCCACTGTGGTTCCATTGAGCACAGTTTAAGTCGTAGTTTAGATGTATCCTTTCATAAGTAAGGCCCAGTGTAAATTAGATATAAGAGACTTTATATACCTAATAAAATTGAATAGGTATTTATATATAGGTACTTTTACGAGATTTGTATTGAAATTACGAGATTTTTGGCAGCTCTGGTACGAGATTTTGAATTCGCCACCTGGCAACCCTGTTCCTCTTCCTCGATGCATAGGCATGCAGTACAATGCATTTGCATGGACTGGATGCGCCGATACCGTTCAGTTGCACAACCGGCTGATAACGGAACTGGAATTTATATAAATAGTACCTATTCTTCGATCATATTCATACTCATTACATTACCTACCTACTGTCTATGTAATGTAATGATGAGAAAATCCTAGTCAACACTTGAAGAATTATAAACCTAGGCAGAAGCGGTAGAATAGAGGCAAGTAATTTTAATTTATGGGCTACTTATAGGTAGGTACTTAGTCTAAGTTATCCTTCATGCCGAATTGGCATTCTTTGATATGTTCTAAAATTATTTCTACAGTTTCGTCGTTGATCCTGCCGGCTTCGTTTAGCATTTTCACCAAATCGCTCAGTGTGAAAAGCGATTTTACAACGACGCCATTTGCTTTCAGCACACTAGCGCCACCTTGCCCTCTGTCTAGAACTACAACAGCGTGCGTGACGTTCAAACCTTCGCCGCGCAAAGTTCCAACAGTTTCGAGCAAGCTGCCGCCAGATGTCACTACGTCCTCTACAACTAGGCAAGTTTGGTTTTTCTCGTAGATTCCTTCTAGGAGTTTCTTGGTGGCGTATAGTTTGGTTTCCTTCCTCTTCATGATCATGGGGGTGTTGGAGTTGACTGACATGACGGCTGCGAGAGGCAGGGCTGCGTAGGGCACGCCGCAGAGAAGTTCGTGGTCAATTTCTTGAGCCAAATTTTGTAGTTGTTTCGCCACCGCCATCTGTAATACAGTTTTATAACTAATTTAATTAGATGATTTTGAGAAGTTGGGTAAAGTCAGCGCGACCACTGAAGTCTTACGGCAAAAGCGGGAACTACTTGTTTTATTTAATAAATTATGCTCATATATTCACGGTCGTTCAGTTGTTCTGGTGTGTAAAATTAACGAACGTACAAACTTGCATAATTATTATTGTTCAAGCCTTATTTGAACAATTAGTATTTTTTATGTAGTAGAGGATGGAGGGACCATGTCTCCCAGCAGCAAATGAAGTATCTAGGGGGTTTGTAAAAGTCTTCAAGCGATTGTAGAACTTATTAGAAAATTTGTAAAACCTCTAGAAAAAAAGTTATAGCACATTTTGTATGGTCCCTCAGTTCTCTCATTGAATTTTCCAGATCTCGGAAAGTATATTGAAACTGAAGATAACGTGACTACAGACCTTTTGTAAAAAGTTTCCCACGACGAATTAACTGAAAACCAGGTCACGAAGTCATTTCTACAAAAAGATATAACGTAAAAACTGTGGTCCCTCAATCCTCCAAAGCATTTTTGTAAATATCTCTCATTTAAATCAAAATAACCAGCTCTCTACCATTGTAAAAGTTTGTAAAAGTGCTATAGACATTTGTAAAAATAAAAAGAAGCAATAATACTGTCACGATTCCGAGATAGACGCGGTTTTGTGTGGTCCCTCAATCCTCACTTTAAACAATTGGGAATAACTTTTTGTAAAAAGGAGTAATAGAAAAATAAACCTGCTCACCTTTTAGTAAATTTTTTTTACAAACGGATAGCAAAGTTACATTTGGGATCAACGATATATTTGCTGAGTTATTCAATAAAAACTAATCCTATGATAGTAGTGTGACCACACATTTAAACAATTAAGGAAAAGTCTTGGACGAACTAGATGTCTAGACCCCGATTTCGAGCGTCAAAACGCCAACAAAAAGATCAACCAACTGTTGGTTGACTCGTTCGTTTCGCTCATTCAGTCGCGCTAAGGTCGTTGTACTGTAAACATGAATTTGGCGGCAAACAAAAATGGCGATTTGTGCCATCAAAGTGTGCAGGAATTACAAAGGACGACTAAAAATAAATAAGGAACTTACATAGCATCGGTAAGTAAACTATAAATAACTATAAGTTATGAAAACTAGAAAATCAAACTTTGTAATTTTATCCTAACATGTTTTAGGAGGGTTGCCATAATTATTCTTTGATTTTACCCATGTGAGAGCGTGAGCAAATAAAAAAAAAATGTTGAATCCAAGGATTTTATATACAAACAGGATGGTTAAGTCGACTTTAATGTAAAAGGGACTTTGAACCTTATCACGACTATACAACGATCTATTATAATTTAATCTTGGTTATAAGGATTGTTGGTCTTGTTGAGAGGCTTTCTTGGTAGCTTTGTCTCTTTCACACTCGTTGTTGGATTAGTAGTGTGCCTAAGTCATTGATATTTCAGGATATTTTTACCTTATCGCGCTCGACAAAATCAGCGCTTGATTTCGATCCTTGGTTTCGATCCTTGAATTCGATCCTTGATTTCGATCCTTGGTTACGATCCTGGATTTCGATCTTGATTTTGATCCTTGATTTCGATCCTTGATTTCAATCCTTGATTCTTGAATCTTGAATCTGAAATCTTGAATCTTGAATCTTTGAAGTGACAGCTGTCAAACTTCAAACCGCCATATCTCATGAATTACTCGTCCTAGACTCCCCGTTCTCAGTTCAAATGAAAGCTATGACTAAGATCTTCATTTGAACTGACAGCTGTCAAACTTAAAACGGCCATATCTCGGAAACTACTCGTCCTAGACTCCCCGTTCTCAGTTCAAATGAAAGCTATGACCAAGATCTTCGTTTTAAGTGACAACTGTCAAAATGACATCTGTCATCTGAAATGTAGATCTTGGTCATAGCTTTCATTTGAACTGAGAACGGTGAGTCTAGGACGAATAGTTTCCGAGATATGACCGTTTTAAGTTTGACAGCTGTCAGTTCAAAGCTTAAAACGGTCATATCTCGGAAACTACTCGTCCTAGACTCCCCGTTCTCATTTCAAATGAAAGCTATGACCAAGATCTTCATTTTAAGTGACAGCTGTCAAAATAACATCTGTCATCTGAAATGTAGATCTTGGTCATAGATTTCATTTGAACTGAGAACGGTGAGTCTAGGACGAGTAGTTTCCGAGATATGACCGTTTTAAGTTTGACAGCTGTCAGTTCAAAGCTTAAAACGGTCATATCTCGGAAACTACTCGTCCTAGACTCACCGTTGTCAGTTCAAATGAAAGCTATGACCAAGATCTATATTTCAGATGACAGATGTCATTTTGACAGCTGTCACTTAAAATGAAGATCTTGGTCATAGCTTTCATTTGAACTGAGAACGGGGAGTCTAGGACGAGTAGTTTCCGAGATATGGCCGTTTTAAGTTTGACAGCTGTCAGCAAAAAGAAAAGTACTTAGGAAAAATTGAGAATTTCATCAATAAAATTATCTACACTCGTGTGCAGTGATTCTGTACTTACCACCTAAAATAAAATATGATATAAATAAATAAAATAAAAAGCCTTTTATTTCTCTATAATTAACATTTTTTTCTTATCACTAATGTTTATAATCTAAGTAGGTACTAGAGAACCCCTAAGGTGAAGGCTTCCTCCAAAGCCAGCCATCTGTCCCTGTCTTGTGCTACTCGGAGCCAGTTTGGTCCAGCAGTTTTCTTGATGTCGTCGTCCCAGCGAGCGTATGGTCTTCCTATGCAGCGTCGACCTCTTGGACCCTCCCAATTTGTCACTCTCCTAGTCCATCTTCCATCTTGTAGACGGGCTACATGTCCAGCCCACTTCCATTTTAGTCAGTATGCATATCCCAAGGCGTCAGTACTTTTTGTAATTTTAAATAAAATATGATAAATCCTCATAAATCACATCACAACACAATCACACAACTGAAACTCAACGAAATTCCTTTTACATCTGTCAAATTCTTGTCCGTCTGTTTTGTTTACTATTTGAGTGTCATGTCAACCGCGAAAAAGAAGGTAGGTCTATCTGATAAAATATTCTCTGTGATACCTAATAGCCCCTCCAGACTCTCGGCAAGAAACCCCGACAACACCCGAGAAGCGTGAATGTGAGGAGTTTCTCGCCTTCTTGTTCTCGCGCTTCGGTGTCGGTACCTATTTTTGGCCGAGACAAAGGATTTCAAACAGATCACGCACGAGTGAGAAAATTGAGAGTGTGGATAATTTGTTTGTTCTTCGAGAAGTCTCGGTGAAACTTCTCGCCGTGAGTCTGGAGAGGCATTACGGACTGTAGTACCGGAAGTGACTAAAGTTACTAATAAAATAACATAATTATATTCCCACAAGGCACGAGATATCTAAGTATTCTGTATGTACCAGTTAATTTTGTGATATTTTATTTAAATAATATTATTCAGACGCATAGTCTAATTCGATATTCGGCTCTGGGGCAGTATTCGGCCAAATCTTTTTAGAGACACCTCGAAATCATAACATATTTTCCCCTATTTTATGGGAAATTTTCAAGAGCTGGTATCACTAAAAATGGATGACAATGTTGACAGGTGACGCAAAGCACTTGTATAGACAATAGAAGATTTGCATACTTGTGTGCGTAATACGCACACTAGCGTTTCAAAGCTGGCCTGTTGTTCTTGTTGCGATTGAAGCGAAAGAGTCCATCTAGACATATAATTAATCAAAGGGAAAAGTACATGTAAGTTGGTATGTACGTACCTACCCACAATGTTTTTGTTTTACTAAGTAGGTAGGTAAGTACTTTGTAAATATTAATAATAATATATTTATTTATTCAGACTACTTGGGTCCATTCCATACAATACGTCTAAAAGAAAATTATGATTAAACGAACTTACCTTAGTAGGTTAGTAATATATGAACACAATGTAGTATCGCGTAAGTGATTCCACTTCAGCACTTAAGTTTAGAAAATAAAATAGAA
Organism: Camptogramma bilineatum; assembly: GCA_958496255.1. Lineage (NCBI taxonomy): Eukaryota > Metazoa > Arthropoda > Insecta > Lepidoptera > Geometridae > Camptogramma > Camptogramma bilineatum. The sequence goes on from OY292474.1 coordinate 1,000,982, forward strand.
TAAAATAAAATGTTGCCGTAAATGGCAACACAGAGTCTTTTATTTTTTCAAAGTTTCCGATTAACCCCCACTCAGCCCATGTTTCCTGTTTGAGCTCAGCCATTTGTTCATCATTACGTTTAGAGGATATTTCCGCAACGGCTTGGGTTAACAGGGAGGGTGGGTGTTGCCCTACTAATGTCTTCGGACGGAGCCCATCGTATAATTATGATAGAACTTCACGTACAGGTAAATTCGTTAAATCATTAATTATACTCGTGCTCTGTCCTCGACATTAGTAGGTTAGTAATATAGGAAAACAATGTAGATGTTGAGAGCATGTGAAGGAAATATCAATACTCACTCAGGTTACTGATGAACCTGAAATACAAATAAACCTGGCATTAGGTACCATTTATTTATATTTATGAAGTTCATATTATTTAAGTATCTATTTATTTAATAGTTGCATCAAGGTGTGCACTAGTACATTCAAATAAAATAAAATAAAATACAAATACCTTGGTACTTAAACATAAACTGTGTGGCACCTCAATTACACATGCAAACGTCACTGCAATAATGTTGTTCAATTATTGACAATAATAGATACAATAAGGTGATTAATTGAATATTAGAATTTAACAGATTAGAATAAGGATTAATAGAGTCAATGATTATTATACCCTAGTTAAGTTACTTCATAGTTACCGATTATTACACAATATATGTGTACTACGAAACATGGATACACTTAATTTTTTGTCCCTTTTGGGGGCACGCTAACTGGTAGTCTATATCTTTAATAGGTCCATGGTACATACTAACGTACATTGTACTTTTCCTTAATTGTTTAAATGTGTGGTCACACTACTATCATAGGATTAGTTTTTATTGAATAACTCAGCAAATATATCGTTGATCCCAAATGTAACTTTGCTATCCGTTTGTAAAAAAAATTTACTAAAAGGTGAGCAGGTTTATTTTTCTATTACTCCTTTTTACAAAAAGTTATTCCCAATTGTTTAAAGTGAGGATTGAGGGACCACACAAAACCGCGTCTATCTCGGAATCGTGACAGTATTATTGCTTCTTTTTATTTTTACAAATGTCTATAGCACTTTTACAAACTTTTACAATGGTAGAGAGCTGGTTATTTTGATTTAAATGAGAGATATTTACAAAAATGCTTTGGAGGATTGAGGGACCACAGTTTTTACGTTATATCTTTTTGTAGAAATGACTTCGTGACCTGGTTTTCAGTTAATTCGTCGTGGGAAACTTTTTACAAAAGGTCTGTAGTCACGTTATCTTCAGTTTCAATATACTTTCCGAGATCTGGAAAATTCAATGAGAGAACTGAGGGACCATACAAAATGTGCTATAACTTTTTTTCTAGAGGTTTTACAAATTTTCTAATAAGTTCTACAATCGCTTGAAGACTTTTACAAACCCCCTGGATACTTCATTTGCTGCTGGGAGACATGGTCCCTCCATCCTCTACTACATGTATTTTTTTACTATCCTAGTTCTGCGATAGCAGCGCCGCGTCTATCGGACTTCAGTGGTGACGCGTACTCTAGTAGGTTTTATTAGTTAGTGATGGGAAAAGTGTCCAATTATCGATGGAAAAAATGTTGATAATTAGGTAACTACTAGAGCCGTGTTGGCCAAGGGGACTAGTACCTCGACTTTTAATCCGAAGGTCGTGGATTCGAAACCTGGCGGTGCATCAATGGATTTTTCGTTTCGAAAAATTTATATGCCCATTAACTCGAGCTCTAAACGGTGAAGGAAAACATCGTGAGGAAACCCGCGGCTTAGACAGCCCCACACGTATTGACCATGTCTTTCCTGTGGATATGGCCGGTTAAGCTGAGAGGATGGTGTAGGTGCTGGGCAAGCCTACTCCATCTGAACTATGTCCCAGGTACTGCAGTAGGTATCCCGTTAAGTGTAGGCAAAGATTGCCTCCTGACACTGCATAAATTACTTAGTAGGTAGGTACATAAAGACGTAAAGGTTAGGCCTTTACGTCTTTATGTACCTACTAAGTAATACTTAACTACTAATTAATTCGTTAAGTATAAGCAGACGGTTATTGATAAGTTGTTTTACAGGGGAAACAAAAAGCAGCAGTTACAAATGTCTGTCATGTTACCATTATTGGTGGATGAGACACGATGACCCTCAGGTCAAAGTAGATGGGGGTCCGTCTGCCAACCTTCGCTTCAATGTCTCCGAGCCGCACAGCTCCGGCGTCGAAGAGGTGAACCGCCAACTCTGTCAAGTTTGCTGATGCCATGTTCTGAAAACTAAAGTAATGGGTTTTAAAGTCACTTATAAGAAGACAATCCTAATAATGATCACAAAATTCCTACTTCTGTGATAATGATTCGACTTATAAAAAAAGCTAAATTTTCTTTTTAACCGACTTCAAAATAAAAAAAGCACAAAAAAAGATTCCGACGAATTGAGAACCTCCCCTTTTTTTGAAGTCGGTTAAAAGGGAGGATTTTTTATGTAGGTACCTATTTTAACTGATTACTCGAAGACGCCTGGACCGATTTGGAAAATTCTTGTTTTGGTTGAAAGGGTATACCTAGGTACTTTCCGATTGGTGCAATAAAAATTTGGTAAGGATCTGTCGAGGATCTTCGGAGTTATGATTAGCACACCGAGAGTGCAAAAAATTGCGCATCATATAACATTGAAAACGGTTTTTAAAAAAAATGTACCTAATGTTGCACGACATGTCCATCTGCCTGCAGTCAGCATTTAACAGGTGATGGTACGCACATAACGCACATCTGCTAAGACTGCATTTTTTAATATTTTAAAACATAATACCTATTTGTTAAAACATTTTACTGGTATGTTTTTAAAATATTAACAACTTTTTCTCAACGTTTAATCTGCACTTTTATGTAAGACCTGTGGTAAGACTTAGCAGCAGCGCCCTCGCGGTGCTGGAGCGGCGTTGCCCCCGTAGTGTGGTGATGATGATGATGATGATGAAATGTAGCCTCAAGAGTTTTTATATCAAATAGGTACAGAAATAATTTTTCATAATTATCCGACTGGTAGTTCCTGATATTAACGCGTTCAAACAAACAAACTCTTCCGCTTTAATACATTGGTAATAATATACCTACATATGTCAAAATCAATGCAAAATGAGAGCTTAAAACTGATCTTAGGAATGCTATAGACATTGAGCTAAAAATAGAATAAATTATTTTTTATTGCTGCGATATTTTCATATCAGTAGACAATCAGAATACCGGTGTGCAGATACAAATCTCTTTGCCAACCTGTTTTTGGAAGACTAAAAAAATATAAAAGCATAAAAATAGCTGATCGACGAGTTCGTTCATGTGATCTACGAAAAAAATGATTATGTAGTTACTAGTGAACGCCCGCGGCTTCTCCCGCGAGGACTACTTTTTTATCCCACGGGAACCATACAATTTTCTGGGATAAAAAAGAAGCTGTTATTCCAGGACCTAAACTATCTACATTCCAAATTTGATCAAAATCGGTTTAGTAGTTATGGAGATACCTACGTGGTAACAAACATTCATACACACACACGGGCTTTCGCCTTTATAATATTAGTAGGTTATTTTGTATTTTGTATTCTTGTATTCTGTTTACTTTAAATGCCCTTCAATATTATTTTTATTTTATATTGACGACTTCTGTGGCGCTGTGGGTGAAGGCCCGCCTGTGACGCAGGAGGTTGTGGGTTCGATCCCCGCCGTGGGACAAAATGTTTGTATTATCTGCAAATATTTGTCTCTGGTCTGGGTGTTTTCTATGTATAATATGTACCTAGGTATATATTTACAAAAAAAAAAAAATAGGTATATAAGTAGTATATCAGTCATGTGGTTCTCATAACACAAGCTCTGCTTAGCTTGGGGCTACATGATGGTGTGTGAAACGTCCAGCATTATTTATTTATATTTATATTTATTATTCAATTAAGTAGGTAGGTAGGTATCTATTTATTTAATAAGATTATACCTACTTATGCAATTATACCTAATACCTATAGAACAGGTAGGGTGGGTTGTCCACCTGTGAACCAGGCAGATGCAATGAGCCACCGCTATATTTCAAAAATGTGACATTGCCGTTCTTTACGAATACTGCCAACAGGAACGCATACGCACCCCTCACTCTCTCCCCAAATTGCAAGCAGCGCAAGCTTAAGACGTACGCCCAGTGATCGAATTTATAAAAATGTATCACAAAAGTCAGTTTTTTGTGTTGATTTCATTCTTTTTCTACATTTTTTGGGTGTTATCTACAGTTTTTTTTGCCTGTTATGTATAATTACACATACATAACGTTGTAAATTACACTATAGTTAGTTTGCTGTATCATCATTTACCAGGTGAAATTCTGAGGTTTGTTTTGTCAATGGGGTGTGTCCAGCAATGAGCCATGACATAGTGTCCTGCATTGAACCATAGTTATCACATACATTTTCCCAGTCCGAGCTGCACCTACCATTCATATACGTTGAGTAACTGAACCACCTACTTATTACAACTAGATTTGTATGATAACCTACTTATAATTCGTATTATGATAAAAAAACCATGTTGCTTGATGTCAATAGGTACATAGATTTTATTAAGACTAAGATACTCAAGCCTAAATATAATTAACAGTACCTCTAACGCCTTATATTTCATAGTTAGTAATAATTTTGCTGATAGGTAATAATAATAAAGTAAAAACATTGCCCTTTCTCTTGGTAAATAGATGGTTCATTGCAGAATTCGGTCTGGTTCAATGCGTACCACCCGTGTTACGCAATGAACCAATTCTCATTTTTTGCTAAATCTGTATTTCTAAGAAATCTAAAGATTATATGAATAAACTAATAATGCACAATATTAGCCAGATTAATCACCTTACTTCACGCCAAATCTTAGGTCCGTAAGTCAAAAAATGTAAAAGATATGGACGTTTGAATTTTACCTGGTTCATTGCTGGACAACCCACCCTACTTATTTATCTAATTATAATAATAATTTGCCTTGATAATCATTAAAATATTACCAAATATCGATCGCGATAATATAAGACCACAAACATCCAGACTTCCGCATTTTTGTAACCTTATCTGCCAACCACAGCACTATCTGTATTCCGTACCCATACCCAATTACCCATATTGTAAATGTGAAAGTTTGTTTATTAGTTTGTTTATTTGTCCTGCTTTCACGTCAAAACAGAGCGACGGATTAACGTTTTTTTTTTATTCTGGATAGACCTTTGTTTAGCCACAATCTCACCTGATGGTAAGCGACGATGTGGCTGACGATGGATCACGAAGGTCTAGAAGACACTTATTTTTTGTGTGGAGATAGTTGGAGGGCTAAAGAGTAGGTAACATAGGCTACTTTTTATCCAAGTACCACGCGAGCGAAGCCGCGGGAGCAGCTAGTATTTTATAGGTAGTTCTGTGCTGCAAATCTTTTCAGATATATGATGCCAACTAACTTCTGCCCGCGGCTCCGCTTGCATGATACCCATCCGGATAAAAATTAGCCTAGGCGTTATTCCAAGTCATAAACTGTGTATATTCCATTTCATTAAAATCCGTTCAGTTGTTTTTGCGTGAAAGAGTAACAAACATAATAAATAAATAAATAAATAAATAAAACATCCAAAGGTACCTGCATCTATACATCCATACATCCTCACAAACTTTCGCATTTATAATAGGTATTAGTAGGAAGTAGGATAGGTACAACATAATTCACAGCTATTTAGATGACAACATCCTCTTTAAATATAATTTAAGATTAGGTTTTATTACAAAGTAAAATGATTTCTAAGAGAAAGCGTTCAAAGATCATTTTGATAACATAGGTAATCTAATAGGAATGGCTAAGTTCATTATTATGCAATACACCTCGCATAAACAAATAAAAAGGACTTGTGTCACTATCTTCAAGAAAGTTCTAAGTAGAGTCGGCGTCAGCACTGAAGCTCCACAGCCGTAGCCGCAGCGCTGCTATCGCAGAACTAGGTTAGTTAAAAAATTACTAATTCAAATAAGGCTTGAACAATAATATTTATGCAAGTTTGTATGTTTTTTAGTTCTACACACCAGAACAACTGAATGACTGTGACTAAAAAAGCATAATAAAGTAAATAAAACAATTAGTTCCCGCTTTTGCTGTGCAGTGCTGACGTCGACTCTAGTTTAGGTACTTTCTGTAATAACGTTATTCGGCAAGTATAAGTAGGTAACCAATAACTACCGATAACTCTTGCGAATTATAACTGGTTGATACCTAGTGAAAGCCAAGCATGCGATAATCCGTCACAGACTGACTATATTAATAACTGACAGTTAAATTACTTGGGACCTTCGTGGAGATGCCACCTAGGCAATACAATCTAGGCAACCGGAAGGATATTTCAAAAAACTTTAAACTTTTGGTTATAATTTTGGTCAATTTTTTAATTTTTAATTTAATTCACTACCTAGTCAGATTTTTAAAAACTGAAACTGAACCAAAATATTTGTGGTGGTTTTCTTTACAGCTTTTTCATGATACACGGCTGCTGAGATTTGTACCTTAGATTTCGCACTCGGAAAATAATAAATCAAAATGAGATTAATTTAGTTTTTAAAGCTTTTGCGTCATATTTGAGAGACGCAAAACTGAAGTAGTTTACAAAACCCAAAACTAAATAGCCGTAAATTATGTAAGGTATTTAATTCCGAATTTATTTCTTTCAACTTTTATATAGAATTTAGTAATTTGAAGGCTATAATTATTTTAAAAACTTGGGACAGGCATAGGTTCGAAATTACCTGATGAAGCTAATGAAGAAATTTGCTTTACAATGGAATAAAAACCAAATTAATAATTAAGATAAGATAATATTGAGCCCTATACTTCAATTAAATAGGTAAACACTTACCTACCAATAAAAAACTTTTTAAAAAATCCCAGTGCAGTGATCTCGGGTCCTCAACCGCCGCACATCTCGTCTTGATAAACAATGTCCGAGCTCCGCCTCACTCTATCGACTTCTCTCGACTATCGACATAATTACATCACTATAGGAAGCCAAATTTTCCTATGACAGTGACGTGTGTATCCTGTTTTTTTGGCGGCAACCAGTTAGAACGGACTGATATTTGAATGATTTAATTTAGACAATTTGCACATGTGTTTCTGCAGAGATATCTAGAGATCGACTGAGAAAAATAGGTAGCGAAGGGTTGTTTATGTTTTAAGATAAGTAAAATGATTCATTAGCTTGTAATGGACCTATTGAAGGTTAATAAGTTGAACTTACGCGCAAATGAGAATAAGTTCATTGAAATATTAGGTCGTCTGTGAATCAGGTGCTTTGTTTTCGATTACAAATTATGACGAAATTAAACATAACGACTGTATAGTCGTATTGTTCATTATACGGACTAAAAGTGAAGGAAAAAATGTCATTTTTCCTTCAATTTTGACATAAAACGTATCAAAACTAATCAAAATTGAAGGAAAAATGTCATTTTTTCCTTCAATTTAAGTCCGTAGGTATAATGAGCAATACGACTGTAGGTAGGTATGCCTAAGGCGCGGTCTACGGTAGACATTCTTTCAGATCTCTCGGCATTTAAGATCCTTTTAAAGATGTAGGGGAGCATTGGGCAGTTGGGTTGGATGGTTCGGGAGGTTTCTACCATAGTTGTTTAGTTTAGTAGTCACTCCTTCATTTTGGAAATATCGTAAGCATAGTCAGGGCTTTTAGGATAGTAAATAGTCTTATAGCTTCCTATTAAATTGTTTTGTAAGCTTTACGGTAGGTACCTAAGTACCTACTTCAATGAATGAGTATTAAGTTTCATATTTTTTCCGGGAGCCCGACATCATGAAACGGGAAAAACGAATCGCAACAATCTGGCAAGCTGGCAACCCTGGTTGAAGATTTTATCTGAGTTTTCTGATGTATTCTTGCTGCACCCATTAGAATCCAATTTTGGTCCAAACTTGTAGGAATGTTAACTGCATCCTTTGTGTTAATCCACGTCATTTTGTCATCCCGAACCAAAATAGATGTCGCACACAGATCTCTGCATTCCTTTACAAACATTTCTTATACAAATCACTAATATTTTAAACTTTATTCATTTGAAATAAGGATTAGTTTACGTTTAAGTTTTTTAACTGAAAATTTGAACTGTATTCCGTTGAGTTAAGGATGATGATTAGTTTCTAACCAGTGTTGGAGTAATGTTATGTAATTAATTTGTTTTGACTTATTTTGCCCGAAGAAGTCGCTGTATCAGGATTGAAGAAGGAATGTTATTAACATGCGTTTTTCCCGTTTTTCATTATTTGTGGTGGTTTTACCGTTTGACATTTCCTTTACTTCGTCTAAGAGCTGATTTACACAGGGTCAGTAACTGACTACAAATTCGAGGCAAGTCAGTGCTGACCCGACAAAAACCCTGTGTAAACTGATTAGAAGTCAGTACAGTGGCTTGAAGTCAGCGCTGACTTGAATATTCGGACACGAATATTTTAAAGTCAGTTGGCGGCCCCCTGCGACTGACTTGTCTACTGACCCTGTGTAAATCAGCCATTAACTTAACAACGTTTGGTAGTTATGGAAGTAGAGGCTTATAGGTATACCACCAACCAATAATGTTGTCCCAACCAAAGACAGAGAGCGTGCTGGCAATTTTCATTGTAAGTTTAACACAATAATGTGCTTTTTTGTCCCTTTCGGCGTTACGCCAGCTTGCATTCTATTTTCTCTGGTCGTAACCATAATAAGCACCTCTATTCTCTATCGTTATAAAACGTCCCAACGCAAATTGAGCCGCGCGGTGTGCGGGACTTTTAAAGTGAGCCGTGAGCACGGAACAGAAAGCGGAAGAGTTTGTTTGAACGCGCTAATCTCAGGAACTAACAGTCGGATTTGAAAAATTATTTCTGCATTTGATAGCTAAACTCTTGAGGAAGGTTATATGCTACTTTTCATCATCATCATCACTGTATATACCTATCACTACGGCTGGCAACGCCGCGAGGGCGCAGCTAGTTTTTTAGCTAGCGCTAGCTAAAAAATATATGCTTAGTAGGTACTCATGTGTTTTTGCAAAAAAACTGTAAAATAGATCTTTATGAACGAAACTTCCTAGTTCAACGATCGGTTTGGCTATCGACCTTTTACATAAACATAGTTTACAGATTCGAACAAACAAACTTTACTGTCCAACGTCATTGGTGTTACACCCGACTGTGCAAAGAATCATGAAAATGCACATACCTACCTACGTCCTATCCAATATTTGTTTGTTTGCTTGTTTGTTCTCACGTCCTCGAAAACGGCTCTAACGATTTCGATGAAATTTGCGGTAGGTACGGGAGTTTAAGGGGGCGAAAAATCGATCTACCTAGGTCTTATATCTGGGAAAACTTTGTTTTCTTAAGACTGTCATTCATAATACGTTAAGTTTAGCGTAAGTTTCAATTTGTGATCCATAAATAATAAAAAAACCTCGTTTTCTCAACATTTTCACGCAAAAAGATTTACCAGTGCAATTTAGTTCGTAATATCACGAATATCGTCGAAAGTAGAGTGGCTTAGTGGTTAGGTGTCCGCCTTCCAGCCGAATGCTGAGAGTTCGAATCTCAGCCATTGAATTTATTGAGTTTATTTTTTGTTTTTTGTAAATTGAGTTTATTTTTTTGTAAGTTTTTTTACTTTTTAATTTTTCTCTATTTGCACCTGAGCAGAGCTCGGTCGCCCAGATATTCTTCGAGCATAGAAAATGAAATAAGCACTCTTATCTAAGTAAGTACTTACTTAGAATATGATCACGACTGTATCCCCTAGGCGCGGTAGACATTCTCTTAGATATTTCGACATTTTTAGATCCTTTGAAGATGTCTAAAGGGGTAGTCAGAGGAATGTCCAAATACCTACATATTTGGTATTGCCCACATTTTGCAGAAATTAACATTCCATACGTGACAAGTTGCAAGCCCATCGATTCTATTAGGTAGGTACATATAGCAAGTAAAGCGCACCAGCTAGTTTTCGTGGCGCGCCTGGAGAAAAAGTAATTTTGCGGCGACTTACGAAACTGAGATTTTGATAATAAAATTTTAAAAGGTACCTAGGTAGGTACACATAAACGGCCTACTTACAAAAGCCTCTCAAATTTGAACACTGGTAAAACAACGTCCTGTCTATATTTGTCACTATCTAACAAATAGAGACAGGACGTTGTAGGGACAGGATAGGCTGAGGCCCCATTAGTGCGTTGCGTTGCGTCGCGTCGGAAAAATGTATGAGTAAGGCTGAGGCCCCATTAGTGCGTTGCGTTGCGTCGCGTCGGCAAAATGTATGAGTAAAACGTCGCAGCGTCGACGCTGCGACGTTTTACTCATAGGTACATTTTGCCGACTGCGACGTTTTACTCATACATTTTGCCGACGCGACGCAACGCAACGCACTAATGGGGCCTCAGCCATAGCCTAACCGATAGTGTTCAAAGTTGAGAGACTTTTGTACTTACCTATTATGGCCCAAAGTTAACATTCAATTTTATCACGTTTTTATTAGTCACTTTCTTGTTTGTCTGTCTGTCGTTTCGGGGATCTAGTAACTCAAACGAGCACTTACTAACAGGCTGAAACTTTCAGGATAGCTCACAACTCGATGCCAGTGCATCGGTTCTAAATAAGAATTGAAGTTTTCAATTTAATTGAATTGAAAGTCAGGCGAGAGAATGTCCCATCTTTTAGGACGTTGTTTTTGGCCAATATGGTAGGTACCTATCTAGTGTAACTACTGTGCTTGTTGAGTCTTTTCCATATTTTGTGCATGCTTTTATTTATGGATACAATTTATCCTATAGCAAAACTAATGGACAATTTTATTTACAAAGCATTTTACCAAATTATTGCCATCAGCGTAAATAAAACTACCCCATCTCATTCGGACAATAACGTCTAGCTAATAAATAGTCTCTCAGATCGCTGACGCGCCATTTTGGATTTACATTTTCATACATGTGCAACTAGGGTTGTCAAAGGTATCTCCTTTCTTATTTAATATTATTAATAGGTAGGTACTATGTAGGTAGGTATTCCTGGTAATTCCACAAACAACAGGAAAAAATATAGTTCACCGGCTCATGCATAGGCCTATATTTAATTAAGTTAATAATCATTTAAATATTTTTTTAATTACCTACCTAGGTAAATTAAATCAAACAAAACCCCATAACCAATTCATGTGATAACCAACCGCTTTGATTTAATTTACTCCTTGCTTTCTACTTAGCGCGGGTCTAAGTTCTTGGCAACGCATTGCATCCACATACAATCAAGTAATTAGTGCTGAATTAATTTATGGTATCGTTCGTCGACTGAACTTGTGGCACGATGTGAATCATACGTTTTTGTTGCCAGCTCATAGATAAAATTACCCAATTTTAAATATTATTTGGATCCACGGAGTTTTTGTTTTTTAAAATTAAGTTTTTCTTTTATTAATGAATATATGTAAATTAATTGAGATTCTTGAATTGTAGTTCCGTGCAATAAAAATGTTGGTTGAACAAGATTTTTTAAAATTTTTACAATAAAAATAGAAATGTGGTAGGTAGGTACCTACTTTACTTACCTATAATTGAAATAGAAACAAATTATGTAGGTAGGTACTGATGTAATATTTATTTGTTTTAATTTTTTCATTAGATTTCAATAAACTTACAAACATAATTTCATTCAAAGTTACACTATTATTATTCAAAGTTTTATTTGCTTTCAGTCATGGTGGTAGGTGGGTAATGTATGTACCTACATGTTGTAGATCGTAGGTAATACATTTTGTACTAGTAGTAAAGTATAGGACATGATTCTGGAAGGACATTGTAAAAATATACCGAATGGGTACATCGAGATAATAACTAGAGAAGAAAGTACAAACCATAGACGTGTCACAAATGAGTCGGAACATGGGCGGGAGATTAGACACCGCACAGAAGCGACACAGCTTTTTTACCTACTAATTATTACTCTGCCTTATCTAAATAAATTGACTAGGTCGTGGGTTTGATTCCCACCAGGACAAACATTTGTAGGATGAATTATATTATTTTATAGTATTATAGGTACCTATGTATGCATTTCCAAATAATAAGTATTCTACCATTTTTTAGCCCTGAATAGCAGAATAACTATTAAAATATCAAAAAATTCACGGAAAATAAATTATAGGTAGGTAGGTACTACTTACAGGAAACTTAGTTTTGAATAAATTAGGTTTGGGTTTGGTTAGTATCTTTAAGGTGATGATGATGAAAAATATCCTTTTTAAACTAAGTAAAATAAAAATCTACCATTACAATTTGATAATAAACTTTAGTAGGTACCTACTGATAGACAAACAGACAGACAAACGGCATAGGCTGAGTAGGTATTTTATGATCTAAACAAGAATCAATTAAGTATATTATACCTAATTGAGTTAAAATAACTAGGTGCATATATTATGAGTTCACCAACATTTATTACCTACCGTGTCCAATCTGTACAGTTCCATTTTCATATTCTATGATTTTCTAGAAATGGCGGCAAATTATGACAAAAATTAGTTTTGCTTGGTTTTAGTTGATGTTTTGTTTACTTACCGATGATAAGTTACGCCACTATCCTTTTTTTGTGTAGTTGATGCGTTTTTGTAAGATTCTAAAATGCAAGACGGCATTTTTGAAAGTCATTTTTATACCTTTCGTCAACATTCAACACCATAAAGCCAGCGACCGATTGCGATGAACGTGAGCTAGTGAATGAATGAGTTGACGCTGATCGGCTTCAATTGTGGCGTCAAGTGTGAGTTCGCCGGTGTCCGTTCTAGTTTACATATTTCTTCAAAGAATGGGTATAGGCTATAGGTAATTAGGTACCTAATTTATAGGTAGGTACAGATAATTATTTATTTATTTAACTATGTGGACTGTAATAGTTATACCCATTTAAATACCTACCTTTAATTTAATAAATATCTACTTAAATATACATCGCATTTTTACAATACGACGTATCATCTCATGTATGATGTGTCTATGTCTATGTCTATGTCTATGTCTATATCGATCATTTTCTTTCACCGCACCTACTTCAAACTAAAAAACATGCAACTGACACCTTTTCCCCCAACATTATGGAGATTCTGCGCAGCTTGCCACACACACCCCGGCCAGACGTCGACTCTTCGTTCACTGCTCCTTTTTCATTTCATTTCAACGTTGCCCGTCCGAGCGCGCGTCCGACGGGAACAAACAGTATTTTAGTAAATAGGAAACAAACTTTTTAATTATGAGGGAAATAGTGCACCTGCAAGCCGGACAGTGCGGGAACCAGATTGGAGCCAAAGTGAGTTAACTTTTTAATTTTTTAAATAAAATCTTCCAGTCAAATAAAAAAAATTGTTTATGGTTAGAATTTAAAAATAATTAGAACTGTGCTGTGAAAAGCTGACTAAGTGTTGATTATGATTTTAAAAGTTACCGTATTGTCATCATTTCTCTGTGCCGGTTTTGTTACAACATAGGTATTTTTTTGCTTATGTATAACAAATTGTACAGCTGACTTATTGACTACCCCCGAAATCTTGCTATTTTATACATTTTTAATTTCGTTATAAAGAAAAATAGTTAACATTTCACCACAGATAGGTGACTGTAGATTTTACAAGTTTTAAAAGGTCTTGCAGGTTGATGCCCTAAGTTAATCTAAGTATAATCACAATCAGAGACACACCTTAGAACTTAGATTAGATTGTCAATTTTTATCAATATGAGTAACCAGACTTTTAAGTTTAGTCAGAGCAGAGCTAACTTTGATTTATTTAGGTAAATAAATACATACAACTTACAACTGGCAAATAAAAGTGGTTGCTAGTGGCTTAGCCCGGCTTATCGTGGATAGAAAAATATGAAATTATTTTAAGATTAGCCAGATAAATGGATTGTACCGATTTAATCCCTATTTATCGTCATATATAGGCAAATGCACAAACGACTGTTTAATATTTAATTCTTCCTTAGCAATTAACTGAATTGTAAAATGCACTTATAGCTCTATACCTAACCGTACAAACAACAATCACTAGGTAAGGAAGACATTCTAAACGATTACAATTTTAATTTATTGTGAAAATAGGTAAAAATAACAATCTACTTACTAGATATAAAATTAAGGTCCTCCATTATCAGCTCAGTCAGCATTCAACATTACAGTTTTCACAAAATTAAATACGTTTAAATACTTACCTACAACTAGTAGCTAATAAAAAAAAAAAGATAAGTAAATACTTACTTAGTAATTTCAAATTAATTCTACCTTTCTGTTTTCTGACAACTATAAGAATGTATTTCTTATTTTTTATCCTATTTACCTATTGAATGTCTAGTCTATGAATTTGACCAATAAAAATTTAGGTTCTTAAGCACAAAAAGATTGACAGACGCAGACAATAATTTTTACTGTAAACTAAAATAAGTAGGTAAGTATTCATAATGATAATTATTTAACTGTACCTACCTGTATAAATGTTGAAGGCTAAAACAAATGTTCCGATTTTCCCGTTATAAACAGGCCGGTAGGTAAATATTATGTTAGAATTAGAATATCATGCACATTAGCACTAAGAATTAAATACCAAAGTATAAAATATAATTTTCCTTTGTCTGTCAATGTGAAATCATCACAATAGCCACAGACAGAATATTAAAAAGATACTGTTTTAAAAATTAAGACCAGTAATTTTTGTTGTCGTAATTTTTTCAATACTTAACCAAAATAAATTTTTATTTTGATTATGACTAAAATAACTTCAAAGTTAAGAAAGTCTCCATGCCGAGCCGATCTATTTGAAAGTTCTAGATAAAATTCAGTAAAAAAAACTGAAGAAAGTCTAGCATCTAAAAATTTGAACCATAGACAACTTTCTCCTGAAATCGAATCGTTTATTTTGCGAACAATGGCAAAAGTATTCATCATTCTGCCAGTCGTAACGGTGCACGCTTTAAGTTTTTATTAGAGCAAGGCGAACGCTTTCTTTCACGAATCAAATGAGTCCAATTGAATTTTAGAGCTTAGCACGATAAGCACGCATTTATTATCTTGTCTTTTGTTTCTGTAGATGTTATGAATGCCATTTAACCTCCTTGATTATTTTGATTTATTACTTGTTCGTTGAAATTAAATTAAACCAAGATGTCTTAGGTAGGTACCTAAGATGTAAGACCTAACAATTACTTTAGTCGTTTAGCCTAACAACATTTAACCGTTCAAACATCATTGATTCATGCAACAACATTCGTTTTTTCTGTCAGGTCGCAAGCTCATCGCCATTTTTAATAATTTACGCATTCCTAATTTAAAATTTGAAATCTGGTAATTTTCCCCGGCATGTGTTTCCTTTCATTCGTCTCCCGGCAGCCACCATCAAATAAACGGTTCCTCTACGAGGTGATGATTGTCTTACAGTGTTACCGGATGCGGTGCGGTAATACCCATCGCGTAGGCGGCAGGAAGGTTCACCGAAATTTTGAAGTCTTGATTTTTTGATGAAATTATCTTTCGGTTTGTGTATTTGATGAATGTAAAGACAGGTACTTAGGTGTTTAAAAGTTAATTACCTAATAAAATTATTGAAATAAGATTTAAAATTAAAATATCATGCGCCATCATGTATGGTAACGTGAATCACAATTTTAAATAGTAAAATAAATTAAACAGTCTAAAATTCACAAAAACAAATAAGTACAAAATAAAATATAAATAAAATCAGGTAAAAAAATAATTAAAAACTATCAAAGCTGAGGGGACACTCGGATATTTTTTCTGTACATTACCGACAAAAAAGTCTACTTCTTCCCTTTATTTATACAGATACTTACATCGTCAAACCATCCGATTTAATGAGCGTTGAGTTGAATCCTAAATTGGTCCTGCATGAATCGGCCTGAAAAGAGTTAATTTCAAACGTCTGGAGTCTTGATGGTGCGGAAAAACGAAGGGACGCCAGCAGCTCAGGAACATTCAAGAAAACGTTAATGAGCTTATAAAGAAATGCCATCGAGAACCATGTTGTATGAGAACAATGTTGTATGAGAACAATTACGGTGTTGGTCGCGAAAGAACAGGAGTAGAATCCTAGACGTTTCAAAGTCAGATCATAGTGGTCCTACTAAATTAATGATAAGTATTTGAATTTTGAATGAATTTGAGATGATCTTCGTAGCTATAAGAGACATTTTTATGTAAAACAAGAGTAGGTCAAATTCCATAGAAATCCCTTTGGCACTCTTTCGAGCTTTCGAGCTTGCTGTTTACCACTGGTACTTTGGTTTTTTTGGTTTTTTAGTTTTTACTGGTGGTTGTACCAACCCAAGTCCCAACCACATAATTTGAAAATGGATAAACCAATTTGTTCACTTCTTTCTTAATATTCTTCATTATACATCCCAAATATGAGCTAAATTAAAAGAAAAAAGTGAAAAATATTTTTTTTTTAACCGTAGGTAAATCTGGGCAGACAATACCTGTCACCTTATCATAATTTAAAAATAACATGATACCTAACACGTAGAAGAAAGAAACGTAAGAGCTGAAACTATTAGGTATTAAGTATAACGAAGAGCTATTACTTAATTATTATTTGTTTGTAAATTAGGTCCTATTAAATTCGAATCCTCGACCTTCAGAACGAAAGTAAAGTGTTTCCCATTCGAAACGGTTCGTCACAACACATCATAAAAGTCATAAATAATAGCTCCGATTCAACAGCCCATTCCGAACTGGAGTTCATTCACCCCGATGCAGTAATTATGGTATCATAAAACATTAATTACACGTGCTCAGAATGAATTTACGATGCGAATTAAACGATTAAATAGTTATACAGTAGGTTATAGATGCTGTAAATTTAGTTATTTT
The DNA here is from genome assembly GCA_958496255.1 of Camptogramma bilineatum. Lineage (NCBI taxonomy): Eukaryota > Metazoa > Arthropoda > Insecta > Lepidoptera > Geometridae > Camptogramma > Camptogramma bilineatum. The sequence goes on from OY292474.1 coordinate 1,017,964, forward strand.
GGCATTTTTATTAATAATTATTATATGTAGGTATAGATATGTAGTAACCTATGATTGAAATTTGAAATAGGTAGGTACATACACACCTTCCTCCATTTCTATTGCGATAATCTCTTTCCTAGTTAGAACTATGTCGTAAGGCACCCTTTGTTCAACATAATTCGCAAATTTTCGGGTAATGTTACGGAGTGGGGCAACATTATTATTGTGCCCTGACTGACCCTGTCATTATACCATCATTCATTACACAAAAGTATGTTCAACCGTTAGAGACCGTTATAAAATGGGTCTTTACAAAATAAAAGTAGCACTTATCTAAGTAATTGTACCTACTTTCAAATGTGGAATCTGTCAGAATTTTATTAAAACAATCGCTTAAGTTGAATAAAATTGATTTTTTAAATTTCGAATTCGTAAGGAATATTTCAAATTGCAGCAATGCAATTTGAAAATTCCTTTCGAGTTCGATATTAAATAAAAAAATATTTTAAAAAACAAAAACCCGACTGCGTCAAAACTAAAAAGAAAAAAACAAGCCTGCAAAGAATTACTCACAGTCGGTACCCATTCATTTTATTACCAATCAAATCTTCCCAATGTTATGGGTCCCGACTGTGAGTAATTCTTTGCAGGCTTGTTTTTTTCTTTTTAGTTTTGACGCAGTCGGGTTTTTGTTTTTTAAAATATTTTTTTATTTAACACTTTTTAGTTATGATAAAGTTGATTTTAAAATACCTATTCAACGATACCCCACTTGATATAGAGTGACGATTTTGATTCTTTTAATTTTGACAATATGGCGTCTGGTTGTAGCCCAGGTGAATTTTGATTACTGTCATATCTTTAGTGACACTCCCAAGGTTGAGACAAATCGATTGACGTAAGAATCATCAAAATCGGTCCACGCGTTTGGCCTCTAGAGTGCCACATAGAAACATCCATAGCGAGAATAATTATTAATCAACTTTAAACCGTTATTTTTCCTAAACTATTACTTAAAATGAAAAATGGTAAAAGAAACATAAAGTTGATTTTGAAATACCTATTCAACGATACCCCACTTGACATGGTGTGACGATTTTGATTTTTTTAATTTTGACATTAAGGCGTCTGGTGGTGGCACTGGTGAATTTTGATTACTGTCATGCCTTATTAACACTCCCAAGGTTCAGACGAATCGATTGACGTAAGAATCATCAAAATCGGTCCACGCGTTTGGCCTCTAGAATGCCACATAGAAACATCCAAACATACATACATAGACTGATAAACACATTACCCTTCCTTTGCTTTGCGCAGTCGGGTAAAAAATAATGAAGGCATAGGTATAGCCTTTGAGATATTTTAGTAGGTACCTGCTACAGTTACTGCTGATGTGGTAGGTACTAGGTAGGTACTAAATAAATAAAGTAGGTACAGTTATATTGACTATCTACGGAATTTCAATCATGAAATTGCTTGATTAGATCAAGTTAGGTACCTACGTACCTACTGCCAAAAAATAGAATGAATGTAATTGAGCGCAATAAAACCGTTATAATAACAAAGTTATAAAGTCTAAAACAATAATAATAACGGTTTATACAAATCGTTAAAAACTTTATCTAGGTAGGTACCAAAATATATTATGTTATCAATTTCATGTTAGACCGCCTTTAGTAAACAACATGATTCAACTGAATAATAGCGGTGTAGGTATCATTATGTAGTTCGTAGAACTAGTAGCTAACTCTAGTAGGAGTTTTTAGGCCGTTTTATAGGCCTCCGTCATAACAATCTATCAAGAACGTCTAAGCAAGCTACTCCACGAGCGCTTCGAAGGTAGTGGTGCATTCATTTCATGTCCATTCAATAAAGTTATAAAATAAAAAAATGTTTTAACATGAGACTTAAGGTGGCCGCACACTTATCCGCGCCGATCGAATCGACCGAAACGAATTTTAGAATTCTCTAAATGAAATCGTATGAAACCTCGCACACCTGCCCACGTCGATTGATCCGACCGAATCTGGCAGTACTTCGAGAATTCGGCACGGAAAGGTGTGCGCTCAGCCTTACCGGTCAAAACCATAAAAATCCAATAAATCAAATCATTCCTAATTCAAAAACCGCACCGTCCGTGAATCACGCAACACTGGGAAGTCTGCGCGCATGCGTGGAATATGTCATTAGATTAGGGTTGCAATCAAAAGTATCACTGGCCAGATTTACCTACTTTTACGTGGCATTTTTGTATCACAATAATGATTTAAAATATCTCCTCATAGCCTCTTGCATTCAATCAAGCAAAAAAAAAACCGTTAGATACAGCTTGCAATTGCAAGCTTATTTTGCGACTTATCTATCAACCTCTTTTGTTTGTTCATCGAACTCTGTTATCAATCGAGATAAAATAATATACTTAGGCACTTAGATACCTACCTACAAATTAAACGGGGCTAGACGTCGCTATGTGAAATGTCCGCCAATATTTAGGTAATTACTATTGAAAATCTTCCTTCATCAGTGATCTTGTATGACCTGTCAATGATACGCAATCGCTCTGCTAGCTGGTCCAATGGTGGCAGTGAGGGATCAATTTATAAATTGATGACAACAAACTTGAAAATCTGTGGCAACCCTAGTGACGTGAGACGCCATTTTGGCCGCGACCATTGTCTACCTACCGTATTTAATTACCGATAGCCATCGGTCAGCTGACGAATATCTGGCCTTAATGTCTTTTATGAACTCATATTTGGCAGTTTGACGACTGGAATACCAGGACAGGACAAAACCAATTTGATTTCATTGAGATAAATCATAATGGTGTTTACCTATAACTTAATTTACTAAGAAGGTTAAACCTGGAAAGGAACCTAATTCAGAAATTTTAAAAAAGTAAGTACCTACTTACCTCTTCGTATATTTTCGTAAGGTAAATTAATTTAAAAAACTTAAAAAAAAATCTTCCGAAGAATTTAAAACATACTTTTTTTGAGGCTAAATTAAAAATTTAAAAAAACCGACTTCAAAGTTATAAACTCAGCAATTTTCTGCACTCTCGAGGTGCATTTCTGTTCATAACTTTGAAGAACCTCAACAGATCCTCACCAAATTTTTGTGGCACCAATCGAAAAGTATACCTTTTCAAACAAAAAAAGAATTTTCCAAATCGGTCCAGGCGTCTTTGAGTAATCGGGGAACATACATAAAAAAAGCTTCGAAAGAATTGAGAACCTCCCTTTCTGTAGTCAAAAATAAATACTAAAATTACTCGTAAACTTTATTATGCCTATTCAGCTTTGTTATTCTGCTAAGGGCTATTTCCAAAGGTTATCACTGCTATAAATACTATCTTTGGGTAAATTTCCGTATAAATCCAGCTGAGTTCAAGGTTCAGGTCGGTCGTAGAAGTTTTCCATGATCTTCCATGATTTCTTCGTGAAGTTTCGATTTCTTTATCGGTTTTCACGAACGGTGTAGGAAAACATCTTGAGGAAACTTGTTAGCTTTCTACGGTGGTGCTTGCAACCTGTCACGTATGGAATGTAAACTGCACGTAAGTATTTGGTCTTACTTCTGACTACACCTTAGACATCTTCAAAGGATCAAAAAGATCGCAGTAAGTATTTGAATTTAGATTCAAAAGAAACAATCAAAAAATCAATGTTAGATAACACTGTACCTACTAGGGCATGAATACCGGGATCCCGTAATACCGAAATACCGGGATCCCGGAAGATTTGTCCGGTATTTCAATACCGGTATTGAAGTAATCAATACCGGACAATACCGGTATTGAGGAAATCAATATCAAATAATTCCGTACGTTAGTATACTACCTACGTCCATCCACTGCGTCGATTTCGGAGCTTCCGCAGTGTCAGTATTTACAAAATGCCGATAAATGCGTCCACTGTTTCCGAATTTGCATCGGAATCGGCAATACACAACACGTCACGTCACGTAAATTGCGCAATCATCGCTGTCAAACGTCAATTTCGTATTAGCTAACAGCAGCTGCAATAGCAACAGCAATCGCGCATTTATTTACAATTAAAATCTACAGGAGGATCACTGATATCCCAAATACAGGGTAACCTAGTTGGGAGTTTGAGATCAGCCATGTACACCTACAAGCTTAATCGCAGACTGTGCTTACTACCTATACTATACCTAGTAGTTGCCTACCTACTATTTTGTATGAGCCAAGTTAGACATGACGATAAATAATTACTACCTACCTACTGATTACCTATGTAGTGTGCATGGAAATGTATTGTGTACTTTTTAAAAATGTTTAATAAAGTTATTATAGTAGTTTATTATAGTATTTGTTTCCACCTATTGCTGCTCTGTCGCTAGTGGCGCTAGTGTTCATGGGCAAAGCAAAGTGCATTCAGCGATAATTATGCGATAGGCGGGCGACAGGCTTCCGTAATACCGTTTTTAGTAACAACATTTTGCAACTGATCGCGTAGCGGTCGCTGTTGCTGTCGCTACCGCTACTGCAAAGTTTTACGTAATAGGCCTGCCGGATGGGGAGTTCACTGAGGATGACGTCATCGGCATAAATACCGGTCTTTGGCGCAGAAATGCCGATCCATTGCACGCAGTAGGTACCATAGAAAACAAATCCTGACTCTACGAACGCTCCTTATCCGACGCAGTGCACGCACAGCTTTATGGTAACTTTAAATAAGTAGATTTATTAAGTGTCAATACACAATATGTACAAATAAATTAGTACGCTAGACGTAAAGAGGATAAACCAATAGGAATTTGTGTACCCTTGAACATTCATATTGTTTACTCCAGTCAGTAAATAGCCGTGCGCCGAGGCGGACGTGTTTGAAAATGTAAGTATTGCAATAAAATCCAATTTTAACCGCTTACGATTCGTTTTATCGCTTCATTTTTTTGTGTAACTTTGCAATCGACTGTCAAAAGATCAAAACACATTCCAAATGTCAAAATGAAAGACGTAAAGTGACTTATTATGACTTTAACAATCATCTTCAAGCAACGAAGTACATAATTAGCAGTTGAACTAGAACAAGTGGCTAAATTAAAAATAAAAAAAACCGACTTAACTGTTTTGAGCAGTTTTCTGCACTCTCAAGGTGCATTTATGTTCATAACTACGAAGATCCTCGACAGATCTACACCAAATTTTTGTGGCACCATTTGGAAAGAAAACCCTTTCAAACAAAAAAAGAACTTTCCAAATCGGTCCAGGCGTCTGCGACTAATCGGAGAACATAAAAATCACAAAAAAAAAGATTCCTACGAATTGAGAACCTCCACCTTTTGCTGAAGTCGGTTAAAAAGAATGATAGAAGATAACAGAAACAGACCATTCTAAAGTATGTCATACATACATACCCGGGGTCAACAAAGTGTGACATGCTTTGTCATAGCACATGATTGATTTGTATGGCTTATTTGATTTGTTATGTGTGATTATTTATTTAGTTACGTGTGTTTATTTACTTATTTTAATTGTAAGTACCTACGTATGTTATACTTAGTGCATATATTTTAACCAACTTCCAAAAAAGGAGGCGGTTCTCAATTCGTCGGAATCTTTTTTTTTATGTATGTTCCCCGATTACTCAAAGACGCCTCAACCGATTTCAAAAATTCTTTTTTTGTTTCAAAGAGTATTCTTTCCGATTAGTGCCATAAAAATTTGGTGAGGATCAGTCGAGGATCTTCGGAGTTATGAACAGAAATGCACTTCGAGAGTGCAGAAAATTGCTCAGCTTATAACATTCAAGTCGTTTTTTTTTTTTAATTTAACCACTTGTCAATTATTTAATGACGGGGCTGTGAGGCTGTGACGTAGTTTGGTATCAATTTACTTTATTGTTTTCCTCGATCGAACTAGTATTGTATACATACCAATCAATAGTCATTGTGGCTTTTATTCGTTGTAACTCAGTGAAGCTGACATTAGACGATGCCGAATTCAGTGTGTTACCTGCTTGTTCATTCATAAATTAGCTCTCTGTCTCGCTCTTTGGCCTAAGAATTGCATATTGTGCATCCTGCTTTTACTAAGGCTAACTGTGGCTAACTTCAGTTAGTTAGCATCGGTAAAAGTAGGATGCACAATACGGAATTCTTAGGCCAATGAGCGAGACAGAGCACTAATTATGAATGAAGAAGCAGTTAGTGCACTGAATTCAGCATGGTGTAATGCCGGCTTTAGGTTTCTTTCTAGATAACGGTGCGTAAGGCTGAGCGCACACCTATCCGCCGCTACAAATTGTCGAAGTTTTTTTTTTATTTTTTTTTATTCTAGATAGACCGTTGTTTAGCCACAATCTCACCTGATGGTAAGCGACGATGTGGCTGACGATGGATCACAAAGGTCTAGAAGTGTTGCCAGATTCACGGGCAGGTGTGTGTTTTGAGCAAATTATCTCCTTAGTCACGATTTTGATTGCTTTTCAGAGGAAGTAGAAAAGTTAATCTATAAAATCATGAATCAGCACGAGACTACAACTAAACTGATTCAGTGTCTGAATCAGTTTTGTTTCTAGGAAGAGAAATTGTTTAGAATCTGGCAATTTTCGTTTCTGGAATATCTGGCTCGTTGTAAGCAATTTGTAAGAGGTTGTAAGTAATTCCGCGTCAGTAATGAATCTCTGTCAAACGCTTCGTTACCGAGAAATAAGAAAACTGTTGGAGCCGTGCCAACAAAAGGACAAGGACTATGCAAGTAACTAGTACAGTCAGCAATATAATCAAGTATTTTTACGGCTTTTATTCCAGCCAATTAACAAAAATCTAAAAAAAAAAATATCTTAATTTTTGATTTGATTTGCTGACGGTGAAGATTCATAATTCAGATAGAGATTGGCTACTTAGTTTAAAAACTTAAACATTGTACACCGATTTCTCCTAAATTTTAAACTCTTTACGGTACAAGTTCATTTCTGAAGAATTAGGTACCTAAGTATTTTTAAAATTAGAATAGTGATAGTAGTGTTCTGTGGTGTTGTCAGCATAGTTAATAAAAGTACCTACCCCATTTCAAAAAAAGAATGCGCAATAAAATCTAAAATATAGAGCCGACTAGACTTTTTTAAAGTAAGATAAATACATGTAGGCATAGACAAGGTTCACAGTAAAATAATGAGGTGTTAAAAATTTTCTACCCAGACAGTTCATTGACCTCGACACTACCTATTAGAATTTATTCTTTACGAGTTGATTGCTAATCTGCTGGTGCATTTCAAATTTAATTTTTAATTATTCTCATAGATAGATACCGCTGTACATTTTTTGTTACGTTTTTGCATACAGAATTGTAAATAACATTTCTTTTTACAAGTACCTACCTAACATTTTATAAGTGACTTTTTACATTACTGCGTTACTTTTTATACGATTTTAAAATATAAGAACTAGTTGACTCTTAGTTTGTTTATTATTGCGTTTGTCTAGTTCTGTTTTAATCTAGTGCATAGATTCTCAACCTTATTTTCCCCACCGCCCACTTTGAAAATATTTTTTTTTCTAGCGCCCCCCCCTATCCTACCTACTTTTTATTTTTCTTACCATTTGTCGCGAATTTTAAACATCTTTTTGGAGCACAGTGGCTATTACTACTTCTTTAACTGCTGTTAAAATTAAATCTTCCCCAACAGTATGTGGTTTTCCTGTTTTAATTTTAACTTTAGGTACTTTAGTGATAGTGATTGGTCGTCACACTTTTCTGGTCAAGGGCTGAATAGGACATTGTGAGGTAACACTGCGGGCCGCACATTCTTGAATTATTTAGTTGACGATTTTTCGGAAATTCCTAAAGGGGTTAAAATCCTAGTAGGTAGGTACTAACGAACTTGAAACTTTTCATAAGTTTACGGGGCTCGAAGACTCGCTGCTGCTTATCAGTTCCTATCCTATTCTGCGGTCTGACATAACTCACTTTGCTCGCAATATAATTACTCATGAAGTTAAAATGCGAGTGAATTGAGCTTCAAACCAAGCGAGCGAAGCGAGCCGAATTTTTGTAAGTCAAATACAATATGTGACATTTGATTTTTTTTGCGGTTTTCAAAGAAAAGCTAGCTTATCGGATCATATTCTGTGGTTAGACTTTACTCACTTTACTCGCAATATACCTTACTTATGAAGTAAAATGCGAGCGAAGCGAGCCCAATTTTTAACACAAATGCAACATTGTGACACTTGATTTTGTTTGCGGTGATAAAAAAAAAAAACTCGTTGCTTATCGGTTCTTATTCTGTGATTAGACTTTACTCACTTTACTCATAATATACCTTAAGTTAACCCATGAAGTTAAATGCGAGCGAAGCGAGCCGAATTTTTTAAGACAAATGCAACATTGTGACACTTGATTTTGTTTGCGGTGATCAAAGAAAAAATCGCTGCTTATTGGTTCCTAGTCTGTGGTTAGACTTTATGCTCTTTACTCGCAATATACTTTACCTACTCATGAAGTTAAATGCGAGCGAAGCGAGCCGAATTTTTTAAGACAAATGCAACATGTAACACTTGATTTTGTTTGCGGTGTTCAAAGGAAAAACTCGCTGCTTATCGGTTTATATTCTGTGGTTAGACTTAACTCACTTTATTCACAATATACCTTATTTATAAAAATAAATGCGAGCGCAGCGAGCCAAATTTTTTAAGACAAATGTAACATGTGACACTTGATTTTGTTTGCGGTGCTCATAGAAAGGCTCGCTGCTTGTCGGTTTCTATTCTGTGGTCTATCTCGATGTTTTATAATCAATTATAATTATTATTGTAGCAGCGTAGGTAGTATCATTCATCATCATCATTTCCTTGCCCTTTTCCAACTAGGTTGGGTCGGCACAACATTTTCTCTAACGTGGTAGCATCATTATCTATCATCATTATCCATTAAGCCAAGGATACACTAGGGAACATTTTGTCCCGCAACATGACGCGCAACACTTAATTTACGTGACGCCGCAACGTTGCATATTGTCCCGCAACATGCCCCGCAACATTGTACGTGACGCGGGGCATGTTGCTTGCTCCCGCCTCGAGAGCGAGCGCACGTGTCCCGCGTCAGTGTCGCGCCATTTGTCACCAAGTGTAGTCGCGTACGCAACGTGCCTCTTAACTATGTACGCAGCACTAATAGCCACAACCTCCTCGGGCGACATTTCTATAAACACTGACTAGTGTAGCCGGCAAAATGTTCCATGACAATTGTCGCGGGACACTTCACGTAGTTGTTGAGGGACATGTTCCGCAACATGTCCCCTAGTGTATCCCAGGCTTTATCTATCAAAATTGTTTGCTTGGCCACGGGCTGCACCAATACCGTCCGTGGGCCACACTTTGACGACCACTGGATTAGGGTGTTTTTTGCCTATTTTAGACTACATTATCGCCCCCTCTGCTTCATCTCAACGCCCCCCAATTTTCTCTGGGTCTTCTACTGCCCCCCTGAAAGTCTCAAACGCCCACAAGGGGGCGTTATCGCCCACGTTGAGAACCTATGATCTAGTGGGTTGTAAAAAATATGGCTCGTTCAATTCTTGTCATGTATGACTCAGAGTGGTAGATTCGGCTGGCCATTGCCTTAACTAATTAAAAACAAAGCGTGTTCCTGTTCTGTCAGCACTCCATCTGGCGCCAATCCTACCACTCCATAATCCATTCCATTACTTTATCTTTATACAGAAGTACTTCCTTTTACTGCTTTAGATAAACCAATAAACCAGAACATTGAAATATTATATCCCCCTTGCACGCTCCTAAAAGACTTGGTGTTATAAAGTGTCGTGTTACGCTTTAAATAGTTTTCTGAATATGGCAACACCGGGAGACTGGCCGAAAATACGATGCACCGATGTCAACGCCCACCAGAGAGATGCAATAAGAAAAAAAGTTAGATTTCTATTTTCAAATTGCAGTGGAGAGCGCCAGCGGACGCGACCAAAAAGGAAACAGTTTTCTGTCTGTGTTCTTGTTTCTGTGCCTTTGAACAAGATTATTTACTGGAACATCGAATGTCATGAATACAGGATAGTTGGATTCCTTAACATTTACTCGTCATTTCATTTCGTTATGTTTATTTTAGAAGATTTTGTTAGAAGCGTATAGTACCTAAGTTAGTATGGAGTCTATGCAAGTAAAGGTCTATTTAGTTAGAAAATAGTCTACCTACTGACATCGATAATAAATAAGTTATACCTTTTTTCCTACCTATCGAAAATAAGTTTACTCTTGATTTTCAACTAAAGACATGAAAACCTTTTTTTTTTTGTCATAATACAAAATCCAATACCTATACTTACTTAATGTCCAGATTGCTTCTAAATCAGACTATAAAAATTATTATAATAATAAAACTGGTTCCCATCTAACTAGACTAGGTAAGTCGGTCGGTCAAGGCGTGATGAAATTATTGATACTGTTTTAAGAACGCACGATTCGCGCGTTTTTGTTTTAACGCCATTAAGTGTTGCCAGGTAATCTGTTGCGGATTTTATGGGAGTTTTGTTATTGTGTCGAATTATTTATTGGCGTTCCAAAATTACTGGATGGAAAACTTAATTGGTCTATAGCTGCATTAGCCTTTGTCAAACGTCCATGAATCTACCTATTGGTTAATAATATTTTTTTTAAATAAGTATCTACCTACCTTCTTGCTCATTATTTTTAGGTAGGTAGGTACCCAAGTAGGTACATATTTACTATTTATTTATGTACCTACTTACAACCGGATTCCAGATAAGCAATGATTACTTTTTACTTATTGATTAATATTTATACTTATTTATAGAGGAGTTACCTAAATATAAGTACATAATACCTACGAATAAAAACTAAAATAAAAAAACGTAATCGGGTAGGTAACACTACAGAACTAGTAACAGTAGCAACAGTAGCCAGGCGCCACAAAGTCGCCATTCCTGGGAAACCCGACAACTTATCCATCTGATATTCCAGGAAATACCTGTTCCCTATGTCTTTGCATTAGGGATTAAATTATATAGGTATTATAAAATTCTAGTAAGTAAATTAATATAGTAAGTAGGTAAGTAATTATTAGGTACCTATAAAAACTTGGGCCTAATTTTGTTGTCAAAATATGTTTTCAATCGTTAGAAAAAAATCCTTACATTTATTGAAATATAAAAAGGAAAACGCAAAAAAAAAATAGCTAGGCGTACCGACATAGGTACCTAATGGCCAAGGAAATAAAGATAGTTATCGCTTGGCGTTATTTGACAGATCGATAGGAAATTGGCTTCTAGAAAAAACAAAGGTAGGGTGAGTGGACCTAGCCCCTAACCACAGAACAACCTAACTATAAAAGTACTTTTGACCAAACATTGGACGGTCGTTGAACGAACGGAAAGATTTTTACCCGACTGCGCAAAGCAAAGGAAGGGTAATGTGTTTATCAGTCTATGTATGTATGTATGTATGTTTGGATGTTTCTATGTGGCATTCTAGAGGCCAAACGCGTGGACCGATTTTGATGATTCTTACGTCAATCGATTCGTCTGAACCTTGGGAGTGTTGTTACAGGCATGACAGTAATCAAAATTCACCAGTGCCACCACCAGATGCCTTAATGTCAAAATTAAAAAAATCAAAATCGTCACACCATGTCAAGTGGGGTATCGTTGAATAGGTATTTTAAAATCAACTTTATGTTTCTTTTACCATTTTTCATTTTAAGTAATAGTTTAGGAAAAATAACGGTTTAAAGTTGATTAATAATTATTCTCGCTATGGATGTTTCTATGTGGCACTCTAGAGGCCAAACGCGTGGACCGATTTTGATGATTCTAACGTCAATCGATTTGTCTCAACCTTGCGAGTGTCACTAAAGACATGAAAGTAATCAAAATTAACCAGTGTTACAACCAGACGCCATATTGTCAAAATTGAAAAACTCAAAATTGACGAACTATGTCAAGTGGGGTATCGTTGAATAGGTATTTAAAAATCAATGTTAGGTTTCTTTTACTATTTTTCATTTTAAATAATAGCTTAGGAAATATAACGGTTTAAAATTCTGTTTGTGTGTATCTTGGCCGCGCATCACGTCTCGGTCGAACGAAACTACTGGACGGATTTAAATGAAACTTGGTATTATTTGAGTGCATACATACTATACTACTACGAGGTATAAATAGGATACTTTTGATTACTATACCTACTTACTTACTGAAATTCAAGACGGTTCCCTTGGGAGAGGAAATGAAAATCAAAATGAGTAGGTAGGTATCTGGTTGTAATTCATTAACACATAGTACCTACGATTTTATTGATTCTTTTTACCCGACTGCGCAACGCAAAGGAAGGGTAATTTTGTTAGAAAGTAGGTATGTACCTACTTTAAAATGTTCTGTAAAAATTTCAAGGTCATCGGTTTTGTAGTTCAGAAGTTACAAACATCGCAACCCTCAGTATTATTTTTTATTTACATTAATTACCAAAAACACAACTAGATGTCGCTGCTAAATCTGAACCAATCCTAGATCGCGCTATCGTTGCGTTTTGAAAAGTTTACCTATTCTATCAATTTTTGAAGGCCATTATCGAAAGTTTTTGATATTATTGGATTGGATTGAATTATTGGCTGATGGGGAATTGGATTGGATGGATTTGAAGAATAAAATTGAATAAATAATTAGGGCGATACGAAGTTACTTAGTTTAGTTGGTTTATTAATTTCTTGTTGGGTAGGTAATAGTTAATCAAGGTATTTTAAAATCAACTTTATCATAACTAAAAAGTGTTAAATAAAAAAATATTTTAAAAAAACAAAAACCCGACTGCGTCAAAACTAAAAAGAAAAAAACAAGCCTGCAAAGAATTACTCACAGTCGGGACCCATAACATTGGGAAGATTTGATTGGTAATAAAATGAATGGGTACCGACTGTGAGTAATTCTTTGCAGGCTTGTTTTTTTCTTTTTAGTTTTGACGCAGTCCGGTTTTTGTTTTTTTTAAATATTTTTTTATTTAGTACTTACATAGAGGAAATAAAGGCTATAATTCTGATTTTCAATCATTTCGAAGTGTGTTTCAAAATATGGCAGTTACTTGGCAAAGTACATTGACTCTAAAATCAAAAACTTAAGCCCACATTGCACGAAACTGCATGCAGCGTGCTAACTGCTAAATTAGGGCTCTGTCTCGCTCTTTGGCCTAAGAATTGCGTATTGTCTATCCTACTCTTACTCTGAGGCTAACTGCGGCTAACTTCAGTCAGGAAGCCTCGTAAGAGTAGGATGCACAATACGCAATTCTTAGGCCAAAGAGTGAGACAGAGCACTGATTTATGAATGAACAAGCTTCAGTGCTCTGCAAGCAGTCTAATGTAAAGGTTTTGCCTACACTAGTGCCTGGTCTGCTGTGACATTTTTGGCTGGCCTTGCCTGCCCAGCACCTAAACCATCCTCTCAGCTAAACCATATCCACATGAAAGACATGGTCAGTACGTGTGGGGCTGATTAAGCCGCGGGTTTCCTCACGATGTTTTCCTTCACCGTTTAGAGCTCGTGTCAATGCTCCACGTTCTTCCTTAGTTATTTTAAAATGACTAATGTTGACAGATATCCCTTTCTAGAAGGACAGTGGACCCGCATCCACACAACGATCCAATCTCGTTCAATTCTGGCTATTGTATTCCGATTAAATCGTGGGTTCGAAGCTGGTCGTGCAATAAAGGATTTTGAAAAGCTTTTTCCATGTTAATAAACTTGGTATAAGTACTTAATCTAAAGACTGAATTTTAAAGCAGTTATCCTCAAGCGATTGAGCTAAGGCACACTTATAGATACCTACTTGGTGACAATGTACACTTCTTCCAACGGATCTTATCATTCGTGAAGTTAGCTGTTTCGATGCGCAGTGCTACTTTTTTATACAAAAGTTTCTACTGCGCAGCGAAAAGCCTAACTTCACGAATGCCTAGATCTATTATGACAACTGTAGCAGCGAGCTGATGATGGAGTCAGGAGCTGTGTAACGGAACTCCTCAGTGAATAAGATTATAATACCCGTGTTTGGCATTTGAATCAGCTCGCGGTTGTCTACTAAAAAAACAACTTGAAATATTTTTTCATTAAAAACTAAGGTACGAAATTACGAACCACATTGCACAAGTAAATGTTTTGCGTGAAAATGCCGAGAAAACGAACTTTTCCAGGCCATGAGACCTAGCTAAATCGATTTCTCGCCCCTGTAAACCCCAGCATTGCAAATGTCATCGAAATTGTTAGAGCCATTTTTGAATACCTACGTGAATACAAAGGATATGTATAGATTACCTATTATGTTGACTGTACCATAAGTACGATATACCTAGTCAGAATTTAAACGAAGTAGGACGCCTAGGTTAACGTACCGTGTCCATTTTACTAAATTACCCATCCGAATTGAGGTACCTACTTACCTGTACCATACACTTAAATATTCGTCGGTCTGAGATCCTCACGCGAGGGGTCAGAAAGGACAATGCCACTAAATTTACTTAGCTTGGTCATTCCTGCCATGTGCCATGCCCATGCTATTAATCTAGTAACATTGTGTCAGAAGTTTTCTAGATTAGCTTGGCATGGACAGGACACGTTATGAGGAGGGATGAAAACCATGCCACCAAAAGAGTGATGATTATGAGTGTGACAGGGTAGGTACGCAAGTAGAGGAAGACCGAAGAAGTGGTTGGATTGTGTGAAAGAGGATATGAATGTGAGAGGAGTGGATTCAGAGTTGACGAATGGTAGAGGTGAGTGTATAATATTAATAATATTCTTTTATACAGTTTGTATGAACGTATTATATCGTAACGTAGACCGCACAGACACGGACAGACGAGACAGTACTCGCGCAAAGAATTATGTCTGCGCGGTGTGTTAAGAATTAGATTTAGATTTTTGTATCTTTTTTAAGTTCGAATGAGGTAGTGGCTATCTGGTGGTGACGGAGTTTTCAGGCCACCTAAAGGCCTTCGTCATGGCTTAACGATTTAAAAGCCGGGACTGACAATTTAACGCCCGACACGAAGCACGCAAGCGCTCATTTTCACTTTGCCTGGAGGTCAAAGAATTTTCGATTATGTCGGAAGCTAATTGGTCGTAGGTACCACGTCGAGGTTAATTGTCCGGGGCATGCGACTAGCTAATCTTCTAAATTGATGTTGGATTGAGATCGGATCAAGGTGTTCCCACTTTACAAAACTACTGTCCCCTTGCAAACTGCAAACTTTTCATCGGCCGATAGTTTAGTCGGTCTGGGTTGCAAACATGCCGACATTACACCATGCTAAATTCAGTGCACTAACTGCTTGTTCATTCATAAGCGCTCTGTCTAGCTCTTTGGCCTAAGATTTGCAAAATCAAAATCAAAATCAAATATCATTTATTCAGTAGGACCGTTATGACCACTTTGAAACGTCTTAAGAGCTAGGTGATTCTACTCCTGTTCTTTCGCGACCAACACCGTGAAGAATCAGGGCAACAAACACGGTATGGGGCCTAGCTTTCTTTTCGGTTTTGCATATTGTGCATCCTACTTTTACCGATGCTAACTGACTGAAGTTAGCCATTAGCCTCGGTAAAAGTAGGATGCACAATACGCAATTCTTAGGCCAAAGAGCGAGACAGAGTGCTAATTTATTAATGAACAAGCAGTCTTCCAATTTCCCCTACGAGCAGATGTGTTGGGTTCAAGGTCCTTTCAAAAGGACAAAGGAATTTTGTTCCTTTGAAATGACATTGGGAATTTGAATTAATAAGCATGCGCGTTGATGTCTTCTGTATGAACAATTGCTAAGAAGATTTTTACGATTTACTCGAAAAGTTTTTCATTGATATTGCTGATTTTGTCGGGCTGAGATGTATGCAAGTGTGCACACTACAACAATTCAAGCTGACATTAGACCATAGGTTCTCAACGTGGGCGATAACGCCCCCTTGTGGGTGTTTGAGACTTTCAGGGGGCAGTAGAAGACCCCAGAGAAAATTAGGGGGCATTGAGATGGCGCATTAAGATATGGGAGGGGGGGCTCTTGAAAAAGATAAATTCTCAAAGTGGGCGGTGGGCAAAATAAAGCTGAGAAACTGTGCATTAGACGCTGAATTCAGTAAGTACCTATTTTTTTGGATAGTGAACAGTGCACTAATTTTTTTATATTGCACTGAATTCGGCATCGTCTAATTGATCGTTGCTTGAATCGTTGTAGTGTGCATACACAGGTAGCTCCTAAAAATCTTCTTGGGAATTGTTCATACAGAAGACATCAACGCGCATGCTTTTTAATTCAAATTCCCAATCTCATTTCGAAGGAACAAAATTCCTTTGTCCTTTTGAAAGCACCCTGAACCCGACACATCTGCTCGTAGGGGAAATTGCAATGATATTTAAAAATAATAGATAGGTATGTTTTTAGTGCGCAGAAAGTGAAGACTCGAAAACGTCTTAGTTGGGATGTCTTGTCTTAAGTCCGCGTCAAGCAGGGCGACGACGACGCTGTTTGTCACGTGTAGTGAATAAAAAAAAACAACAAAAATGCTATTACATTATAACATGACTGTTTTATTCATTTGCGAAACTTGTCAACATAGTGCGCACTAAATCGATATGTATATCAGTGCGACCAGATTTTAAACGTCCGTAACAATGAACGTAACATATCCAGGGTTTATAATATCATTGGGAAATTGGAATATGTTTTGACTTGTTAGTTTGTGAATCATGTCGCGATAGTGAGTATAATGTGACCCTGAGACCTTTTATCATAATTGGCTTATCATAAAAATAATAAGGTAGTCAATGGAAGATTATAACTACTAAGAATAGAGAGGTCAAGGTGTCTGATTCAGGATGAAAACAGAGATATTTAAATTTAAATAACATTTATTCAGTAGACCACTAGGCTCACGTGAATCTACTGTTCTTTCGCGACCAACACCGTGAAGAACAAACATAAACACCGTATGGTTTTGCGGCCTAGCTGTCTTTTCTATGATCCATCCGCTTAAATCTAATACATACTCTCCTAGAACCGTGAAATTCTTCCCGCCTATCACTTTATCCTAAGGAAAGACGTGTGTCTGACTGAACCCTGGGTTTCCTCACGATGTTTCCCTTCAATGTTACCCTTAAATCCGTACCCATACCCATATTATACCTAAATGTGAAAGTGTGTTTATTTGTTTAATTATTTGTCCTGCTTTCACGTCAAAACAGAGCATCCGTCGCTCACGTAATTTTTTGTGTGGAGATAGTTGGAGGGCTGGAATAGGCCGGAGGGCTGGAGGTCTGGCATAGGCTACTTTTTATCCGGGTACCACGCGAGTGAAGCCGCGGGCAGCAGCTAGTATTTCATAATACTTAATACATTTTCTAAAACGAACAATCTCTTGATGCACCTCCTCCTTAGTCGATCCCTCATTGTTGAGGATCGTGACTCCTTCCCATGATCTTGTGGATGGATGATCTCCCTTTGGAGCAATCTGTGGCTTGATGCAGTGCTTTGTTCACCGGCATTTCAAGTTGCTCCGATACCTGGTTACACCAGCGCTTGGGGCTGCGTCATCTCGGTCTTTTGCCGTCTATCTTGCCTGTCACATTGTCTCTCGATATTATCGGTGCTTCTGCGGGCAATGTGGCCAAAGTACTATAGAATTCTGTGCAGGCAAGTGGTTGACGGACGCTTTTGGTGCTCCAGCTTCAGTTGTTTTAAAATTGAAGACACACATGGACATTAGTCCTGCTGTCCATGGGATTCTCAAAAGGCGTCGCCAACACCACATCTCGAACCATGTTTATGAGCCATACAGAGATATAGAAAACACCAGTGTGCGAACTATATTTCCTTTTGTTCTTCGACTGATGTTGCTGTCTTTCTATTTTTTTCTGTAGCTGTGTCATGGCTGTTTTGGCCATACCAACCAAATTTGTGATACACACAGCCGGAATTCGACCCATGACATTCGGAGAGCTGAGTCACTATCCCATTTGCCAACACTCAGCTCTAAGTCAACGACCAGCTCTAATATTAACCCTGTTTTAAAATAGACTTGAACTATCCACATAAACGTCTGGAACGCACTGCGATTTGCATCCAAATACCTACCTGGAATGCTAGGCAAGAATTTACATTTTATTTGCTGACATTGCGTTCATTTACGGTCAATGTATAAAAACTTAGTGCGCCCCGACCAGAGCTTCGAGCAACAGTATGCACAAGTTTACTATTCGATCCGTGACTGTAGTATAGTCTCTCAAATGTATGGGATTCCGGTGCAGCGCCTCCAGTGGTAACTTGACTGAACTAAAATCCCAATACATTTGAGAGACTATACTACAGTCACGGATCGAATAGTAGACTCTGTGCATACTCGTGCTCGAGGCTCTGACTATAGCGGTCTCCTGTTTTGCAAAGCAACGCTTGTGAGCTTGGTCGACGCACTAAGTTTTATGCATAGGTAAGTAACGTGACGTGACATACTTCCCGCTTTGGGCGGGACTGTCCCGCTTTCTGTCTGTCCCGCTGTCCTCAGCAGTGGCGGAGATGATGATGAATTTGTTTGCCGGCATCTAAAAGTATGTGTTGTCCACAGTTCTGGGAGATAATATCGGAGGAGCACGGCATCGACCCGGCAGGCGTGTACAAAGGCACCAGTGATCTTCAGCTCGAGCGGATAGACGTCTACTACAATGAGGCCTCTGGTGAGTCTCCACCACCTTCTCATGGCGTAGCATGCTTAAGCCGAAGCGAGCCTAAGCCAGCGCGAGCGAAGGCGAGTCGACGCAAGGCGAGTGCTACCGTCCAGTCGCTTGGCGAGTCTACGCAAACCAATAGGCGGGTCCACACAGAGCGAGCAGCCTCGCGAGGCATTTGCCGCGCGAAGCAGCTCGGTTAGTGTGGACGTGCCTCGGCCGAGGCAAGCGGCAGCCTCGCGATGATACCAAGGCTGCCGCGCTCGTTTGGGGATAGTTTCCTCGCGCGGCAAATGCCCTGTGCGGCTGCTCGCTCTGTGTGGACCAGCCTAATGAAAATTGGCGCTTGTATTCACTCGGCCAGCTAGGCGAGCGAGGGCAAGGCAAGGTAAATGATGCTGTCCACACGTTGGCACTCGCGTTCACTCGGCGAGCCTACGCCAGAGTGTAGTAGCAACTTTAGGTAGTTATTGATAGATCGTTGAAGTAAACGTTCAGCAGTCAGAATTTGGATGGGTGACCCCAAATGGCATTAACAGCTGAGCGCTTCCGTGCTTCGGAAGGCATGTTCAAATAAAATTGTCGGTCGCGGTCGTTAAGCCATGACGGAGATCTAGGCGGCCTAAAAACTCCGTCACCAGAGATAGTCACTTTAAATTAAAGTGCCATCTGAAGCAAGTTGTTAAATGCCATTAACTGGTCAACCATAAATGTTGTTATAGTGAAAAACGTCGTATTATATCCTTGAAATACCAAAAAAAGAAATACTTAAACCAATTTAAATTATGCAAACACAAGTCCAAATAACCATATCTTTGCAAAAATCTGTCAAAATGAGAACTTGTGCCATTGTTTCTTAATTTGCAAGTTCTATATCGTCCAAAAGTGTCCCATAAAAGGGCTGAACGTTCTATTTAGACGCCATTTGTTCAGGATACGTCATCGTACCAAAATTGGAACAATTCGTAATTACCATACGGGACAGTTTGACGACAACTGGCTGATTTACAAGCTTCATAATGCGTCATAAAAGTACAGACACATGTTGCGTTTATGGATCGATGTAGAAGTCGGTAGAGATTTCAATAATAGCAATAAATTATGGTGAGTCTTATGGTAAGTCGTTAAGCCATGACTGAGGCCTTCAGGCGGCCTAAAAACTCCGTCACCAGAGTTGGCCACTTGCTCATACGAACTTATCGATCGAGCGAGCGAAGCGAGCGAAGATCTTAGTGGGAAGTTAGGCGATTTTGCTTTGTATGTTTGTATGTTTGTATGTTTGTATGTTTGTATGTTTGTATGTTTCATTTTTATGTTCTCGCATAACTATCGAACCGCTAATCCAATCTGTATGAAACTTGATAGGTCAATAGGTAGTGCTATGGAAATTTGCTGTGGAGCGTATGAGCGTAATCGATGAAGGGGTTGTAAAGATATGGGGTTCCCAAGGGGGTAAATTTTTTTCAAAGTTACCCAAATATATTGAGTGGGGTGTCATACGAAAGGGCTTATTTTGTACATTCCAAAATGGTTTTTATTTTTAATCTAGGATGTATAGTTTTTGAAATACGACCAAAGAACAAAAACTACGAAACCAGAGCTGCAAGAGCTCCCGTTTCATAGAGTTTCGATGTCTTCGTAGCTCATTGACTGGTCGGTCTTAAAAAGAGAGTGGCATCGTTGCGGTTTGGTTTGCAATGATTTTAGATGCTACTTGATTTATTTTCATGATAAAAAAATTTTTGATAAAGAATGAAAATAATTGGGGTAAAAAAAGTTAAATAAACAAATATATTGAGTGGGGTGTCAAATGAAAGGTCTTAATTTGTACATTCCAAAATAGTTATTATTTTCATTCTAGGACGTATACTTTAGAAATACGACGAGAATTCATAAATATGAAATAAGTAAATGAAAAATTAGACACGACATTATTGTATTGCATGCATGCTAGTATTTTTTACCATGAAGAGATAGCGCAATAGGCATACTCGGCAGTATTAGCACTTGAAATTATAGGGGTAGTCAGAAGAAAGTCCAAATGTAAGCCATCTACGGTGCGCGAGATCTCAGTTCGGGGCGAACTACTAGTTTACTTTTCATCAAGCTCGAAGCTTTTCATAGTCAAATTGTTTAGGTAAAACACGTTCAGTTTCGTATCTGTAGTGTATCGTTTTGGCACTAGGCAACTCGTGCCTCGACCACGTAATGCTATTATGGAATACACTGATTATGAGAGTGTTAACCTGTAATTCGCTAAAGGGTAGTCAGGTGGTTAGATCTTGATGAATAGGTAACTCAATCTAGAGGTGGATGAGTGATAGCGAATAATCTGCTACTAAATGATGAAGCTATTTCCTGACTTTTGACCTCTGCGGTGAAGTGCCAAGTGAAACAAGGTTGTGGGTTCAATTCCCGCCACGAGACAAAAGTTTGTATGATCTGCAAATATTTGTATCGGGTCTGGGTGTTTTTCTGTCCTACTAATATTATATAAGCGAAAGTCCGTGTGTGTGTGTGTGTGTGTGGATGTTTGTTACCACGTATCCCCGTAACTACTAAACCGATTTTGATGAATTTTGGAATGTAGATAGTTTAAGTTCTGGAATAACAAATAGGCTACTTTTTATCTTGGAAAACTGTATGGTTCCCGTGGGATAAAAAAGTAGTCCAGGCGGGCGAAGTCGCGGGCGTTCACTAGTAATAATGCATGTCCGGAGTTTTGAGCTCAACCGAATTGAGAACCTCATTTTTTTGAAGTCGGTTGAGAAATAAAGACTTGGGATTATCACAAAATGCGAAAATTAGTGAAATCAGAGTGTGTTATAGTATTGCATTTCATTCATGGCTGAAGGACTTCGTGACATTAACAAAAGTATAGTGCCACCAGCCTATCTGTTCAGTCTTGAGCGTTGCTGTTCCTTTCTTTTTCTTCATTTACAATACAACTTCATAGTAAGATATTGAAGATGATAGATGACATTCTTTTTTTACCTGCTTTACAGTTCGGCCGTGGCCGTGGTTCCAAAATACAAAGATCTTTGTTATGGGGGGTCCAAAGGTTTTTTAAAATACAAAGATTGACTAGGTTTCCTCCGAACTTAATAGGCTAAGGGGGGGGGGGGGGGGTCCGGACCCCCTAAACCCCCTCCCTTATATACGCCCATGGCATAAGGTTATATACTGTTGGCACTATAAAGATTCAGACCTGGCAGTTAACGAGCTACCTGCGGTCTGCACGCTCCGCTGCTCCGTCTAACAGTTCATGTACTGTTGTGTCTGTCTTGAACTTTCTTACGTTTGTATGTGTGCTTTGAACGAAGAGTCAATCAAAAGTTTTATAAGAATCGAAAGTTAGGTACCTACCTATTTGAGATTTAGAGGCTTGGAAATTGGAAATAATGAAATGCCCCCGACATATTTCTATATTATTTATTATATCCCCGATATATTCTTTGCTGCTGCAGTAGCATAAATATTATTATTTAGTTAAAGTGTTAAAAAGTGTTAAGTGTTAAAAAAGTGGTAAAGATTTCAAGTTGTTGATAAACATTTTAAGTTGTTAATTTGTTAGTTTAATACCTGTTATTTTGTGTAACTTCAAATAATTTTGGCTAATTAGCTTATTCATATACCTAGCTCTTTTCTTTTGGCAATTATTGTTAACTACTATTAATATAAAAACTTAAACGCGTGTCATAGTAGTTGATGCGCTACTCATTTCGGCGCCACTGAAAACCAGCGCTCTAACAGCCTTGGCGCTGCTGGAGCAAATGCTGAGGGGTACTAGCCCTATTTTCTTGTCACTGTAACATTTTTGATTTATATGCCTGTACCGTACCTATAGTGACGAAAATAAAACTTATTTCTATTTCTATTTCTATATTCCTTTAGTAACTAGAAAAGAGCTGACGATCTTCCAACGCCTGAACAGATTCATAATTAGCTGTAGACCTCGCGAGTCTGTGTTTGCTTGCATAGAGAAATGTAAAAGTGAACAAATTACTACATTTTCAGGAGTTATTCTGCTCATCACGCTGATGATCCTCATCAGATCTTACACCGACTTTGACCGACTTCGACCGATGTTATTGGCCGAATTCGGCCGACTTTGTTGATCGACTTCGGCCGACTCTGTTTACCAACTTGAACCTTACTTTCAACCAACTTTGTTGACCGCCTTCGACCTTTTGACTTGGTTGAAACCGAGTAGTTAGAGAACGACCTAATAGTTCAACTGGTAAGACTATTGGGAACAGCCGATTTGTGTTGATGTTTTTGTAAGAGGTGTGTCAGGATCGTAGCAAGTGGAAGTCCGTGGTCTCTGCCTACCCCTGTGGGAAAGAGGCGTGATTTTATGTATGTATGTATGTATGTTTTTGTAACACACTCAGTACCTATGTCACAAAAACATCACCAATTAAAGATCATTACAGATCCAAAACCATAATCTATTTAAGTTCCACGAATAAAAATACAAAGAACAATCGCAGGAAGCCTGAGTCATCATGCATTCGCAGACACTACACAAATAAGATTGACTAGCGCCCGTCTGTGCCTTCGTCTGTGGTCTGTGGGTATTTTTATACTCACTTACCTATATCGCAAAAAACTTAGGCCTTTACATCTTTACTAGACGCTAGTAGCCAATTCGATTTGTTAAATAGGGGCCTTAAACGCATTTTCTGGTGTCGGTGTTTTTAGGCCCCCTAATGTGTGTTGTGAGAAAGGATGGATTGTTTTTCTTTTAGTTGCGGCTTCGCTATCGTTGATGTAGATTTTGTAAGTTTACTATCCTTCGGGAACATTACTTTTTTTTGATGAAATATATACTTAGGTAGAGGTAGGTAGGTAGGTACCTACCCTATGTATCATGTTTGCAAAATTTCATGATGATCGGTTGAGTAGCAAGGAAAGCCTATCAATCGAAAAAATGGATTCATATAAAAGGTACATAATCCGGATATGAAAGAGGGAATATAGGTAAGTAGGTACCTACCTAATTATGTAGGTATGTATGCTGGAAAACCTCGGTGAGACGAGTCATGAATCACAAAAATGTTATTAATAATGCCCAACAAGTAAACAGGAAAATAAAAGCAAATCTATTTTCAATATACCTAATTATGTGATGCATTTATGAAAAGCTAGCGAACGCCCGCGGCTTCACCCGCGTTGAATATCCTACTATATTTTTATCCCACGGGATCGTGCATTTTTTTCGGCATAAAAGTAGACGTATGCGCTATTCCAGACCATTGTATCTCTGTGCCAACTTTCATCCAAATTCGTTCAGCCGTGATTGATTTACAAACATCCAGCAGTAGGTACCTACCTACCCCGAGAATTCGGCGCGGTTATGCGCACCACCTTTAACGTGCCCTCCGAAGCACTGAAGAGCTCAGTTATTTATGCCATTAGCGGTCTCACAACCATTTTGTGGCCGCGCAGATCTTTGCTAACTTTAACAATAAGAAGCGCTCGTGGTGGCCGTGGTGTAACGTTCTTGATTGATCATTGAAATTAAGCAGCGTTGGCGCGGTCACTAGGTAAGGTATTTGGATGGGTGACCGCAAGTGCCATTACGAGCTGCGCGCTTCCGTGCTTATAGAGCAAGTTAAATTGTCGGTCCCGGCTTTTAAGTCGTTAAGCCATGACGGAGGCTTTTAGGCGGCCTTAAAACTCCGTCACCAGAGTTGGGCACTTGCTCATTCGAACTTACTTTTTTACACCACGA
The DNA here is from genome assembly GCA_958496255.1 of Camptogramma bilineatum. Taxonomy (NCBI): domain Eukaryota; kingdom Metazoa; phylum Arthropoda; class Insecta; order Lepidoptera; family Geometridae; genus Camptogramma; species Camptogramma bilineatum. Next base: position 1,042,385 of record OY292474.1, read on the forward strand.
GCTTCTTTAGCAAGCTTTAGGCTCGTGAAACAAGCCTTAGCGCTTCTTTCAGAGCCCCTAAGTAAGTCAATGAACCGCTAGCCCGCAGCAATAACGCAGATAAAATACAATACTTACTTACCTACCTAAATCTAGACCCACAGTTACTGCAGTCAAGTTCGCCAGCCGGGTCGACGACCTGAGTCTCATGGCCAATAATTGTCTTCGACGCTTCACCTTGAAGATAATTTTGATCTTGCGATAGATTGCATCAGAATTTCAACTCCGCTACTCGTAGCGAGCTTAGATTAGTTACTAGGTACTTACTTTAGCTAAGTAATACGTTTGTTTGAGCTGGCCTATTTATAGATTTAAAAGATGCGATGTTTTCACCACAAAGCGAAGAAGAATCAAACAAAACTAGACACAACTGTCTCAACAATAACATTTGAACTGACTTCTAACAGCTGTGTTCTATGCGTTCAGTTCAGTTTCTTGTACAGCAGACCTGCGTAGTCGATAAAGATTTTTCTTTCTACTTCGTCATTGCTGTTCTTTAAATTCTCGTCAAAGAAGTTTTAGTCCAGCATTTCAGCCAAGTCACAGGATAAGAAATGTTCCAAAGCCAAGTCAAATCAATATTAGCGAAGTAGTTGGTTTCTTCTTTTCCCTTTTAAGCTCCTATGGTCCTCTTCGAAATCCTCATTAAAGGCGTTGGCAGCCAAAGCTGAAAGTAGGTAAACCTTTTCAATTTTCTAAGCTGATGTTTTTGTCAACAGTTGCGTGCGCGGAGAACGGGGGCAAGTACGTCCCCCGCGCCATCCTGCTCGACCTCGAGCCCGGCACCATGGACGCAGTCCGCTCCGGCCAGTACGGCCAGCTGTTCCGGCCGGACAACTTCGTGTTCGGCCAGTCCGGCGCCGGCAACAACTGGGCCAAGGGACACTACACCGAGGGCGCCGAGCTCGTCGACGCGGTCCTAGACGTCGTACGCAAGGAGTGCGAGAACTGCGACTGTCTCCAGGGCTTCCAACTCACGCACTCGCTCGGCGGCGGCACCGGCTCCGGCATGGGCACACTCCTCATCTCAAAGATCAGAGAGGAGTACCCCGACAGAATCATGAACACATACTCCGTCGTCCCCTCACCGAAAGTCTCCGACACCGTCGTCGAACCCTACAACGCGGTGCTATCGATCCACCAGCTCGTCGAGAACACCGACGAGACCTACTGCATAGACAACGAGGCCCTCTACGACATCTGCTACCGAACCCTAAAGGTCCCGAACCCGACGTACGGCGACCTGAACCACCTGGTGTCCCTGACGATGTCCGGCGTGACGACGTGCCTGCGGTTCCCCGGTCAGCTGAACGCCGACCTGCGCAAGCTGGCCGTGAACATGGTTCCCTTCCCGCGGCTGCACTTCTTCATGCCGGGCTTCGCGCCGCTCACGTCGCGCGGCTCTCAGCAATACCGCGCTCTCACCGTGCCCGAGCTCACGCAGCAGATGTTCGACGCTAAGAACATGATGGCGGCCTGCGACCCGCGCCACGGCCGCTACCTCACCGTGGCCGCCATCTTCCGCGGACGCATGTCCATGAAGGAGGTGGACGAGCAGATGCTGAGTATTCAGAACAAGAACAGCAGCTTCTTCGTCGAGTGGATCCCGAACAACGTGAAGACCGCCGTGTGCGACATTCCTCCCAAGGGTCTGAAGATGTCGTCTACGTTTATCGGGAACACGACGGCGATCCAGGAGCTTTTCAAGAGAATATCCGAGCAGTTCACGGCTATGTTCAGACGCAAAGCCTTCTTGCATTGGTACACGGGCGAGGGCATGGATGAGATGGAATTCAACGAGGCTGAGAGCAACGTCAATGACCTGGTTTCGGAGTACCAGCAGTACCAGGAGGCCACGGCGGAGGACGACACGGAGTTCGATCAAGAAGACATGGAGGAACTCGCCGACGATCACCACGACTAGAAAGTTGAAATAGTTTTAAACTGCGACCAGACGGCATCACGTGGTCGCGAGGGTTCTGGAGGGGACATCTCACAATTTCCTCTTTTCTCTGAACTAGAGGCTGTCTTTCCTATGAAACCAAAGTGTCCTTTGGGCCGAAGATTCAATTTTAAATTGTGAGGCACTGGTGCGTCATCGATATGATGTATTTCACGTGTGCAATGATAATTTTATTATATTGATAGTATTATATCGAAGTCTGTTTTATTGATTAGAAATTTTAAGAGTCAGAACTTCTATGAAACGTACCAATCAGTGCATTTCTTAGCGTAAGTCTTGTATGCTTTTTATATATTAATTTATAATTAAATGTTCTAAATCCAATGGACTGTTTTATTAATCTCTTGAAATTCCCATATATTTGACGCATATTCTAGAAATGCGAATGCTTGTCGACTAAAGTTGTGACAATGGATCATTCGTGAAGTTAGACTTTTAGCTGCGCAGTAGAAAATGTTGTATGAAAAAGTTGCACTGTGCATCGAAACGGCTAACTTCACGAGCCAAGATCCGTTGAAAGAAGTGTACATAGCCCGACGGCATTTCCAACTAGCGGCGAACTCCGACTTCACCTGGGTTAAAATTATTTAAAATCCTCGTCACTGCCTAAAGCACAATTTATTGTGCTACATAGATTTGTACTAAGTCAAGGGGAGCCACTAATCTTTATATAGGTACTTCTATACTAATACATATTATAAAGAGGTAAAGTTTGTTTGTATGTAGGAGGTAATCTCCTAAAATAGTCATCCGATTTCAAAAATTCTTTCACCAATATTTAGAATGAACTTTCACGAGGAGCACAGGCTGTATTTTATGTAGGTAGGTACCTAGCGGGCAACGCCGCGGGCAGACGCTAGTATGATATAAATTTAAAAAGTTGCATAGACAAATATTATCATTTATTATTTCCATAACTGCGACTTAGTTTAATTTATACTCTTATTTTATTTACATACATTTGAACACAAGTTATACCTTAAATTAACTAAATAGAGTTTGTATAGCGTCTACTTTAGTTAAATATTTAGAAGTGTCTCTAACTACTCCCTTTAGACATCTACCTGCGAGTCTATTTAAAAAAAGTCGTAAAAATAAGTATTTTTTGTAAATCAATAGAGTAAAGTTAGTTGGAGTTTAGTTATTTTATTTCTAAAGGTGGTCGCACACCTATTCGCACCGAACGCGCCGAGCGAATCGAATTATCAAATTTTAGAATTCTTTAATGAAATTGTATGAAACCTGCCCTGCCCGCGGTTGAATCATCCGATTCGACCGAATCTACTTTCGAGAATTAGGCGCGAATTGGTGTGCACTCAGCTTAAACTCGCTTTCATAGTTCATAAGGCAGCGCGAATTAAAATAACATAATTCATGTTATTAGAGATTCAAAAAGCTCGCAAACGAAATAATCTTATAAAATTCAAAATGTTCGAAAAGGCACATTATAAAGCACGTAACAGGCGTAAATATAATCTATTTTATTTAAAATACAGAAGTCTGCGACATTTTCATTTCAAAATCATGTTTTTTGCCTTGTGACATCACAGAATCTTGAGTACTTGAAGATCGTAAAAAATGTCTATGGTCTAATGTCTATGGTGTATCTAATGGTGGTCATCTCATATTTGTTTTATTCAATGAAAACCTTTGAAAAACTATTCTTTAGGCCGGCCATATACGTCAGACTTTTTGTTTTTTTATATTCTTTATTTACCTAAACATTTTTTGAATGGTCTAATCTAAATCCTACAAAAATGTAGGTAATGTAAAGACCTAAGCAAGATCGAAATCGCCTAAAAAATCGGACGTCTGTGGCCGGCCTAGCTGCGGCATCGTTCATTCCTTCACCTTAGGCCATATAATTATACTATAATAGGCCATATAATGGTACATATTTTAATAGCAAATTACATATTTTTGTCCTACATAGATCATACGCAAACCTACATAAACTAAATAATAAAATTAAGTAAAAAAATGCTAAAAATAGTTCGGTTTTCACTTACAGCAAATATTATGGCAACTCAAAAAGGCCTCATTAATTAAAAACTTACATTCCACAAAAGCACTTACATTAGCGGCCCCCACACGGTAAAGTTCGGACCGCGCATCTGGGACTGCATTCCGAACCGCGGATGGATCTGTGCAGTTTGGACCGCGGCTCAAACTGTCGTGCTAATTACGATAAAAAATGTGTCCACGGATTGGAACGCGGGTGAATCTGACATATTTAGGCAAAACGATCAAAACTGTGCGTGTAAATTGATTTTCACGCTGCGGACCCACCATACCCCTGGCCATACCCCTGGGGGTAGGGTGGGACGAAACCATACCACTATAGTAGTGTTGGGAATTGAAAAAAAATATTTTCATATTTATTATTCAACTTTTTAGCCAAGGGGATTAGTAGGTACCTCGACTTTCAATCCGAAGGTCGTGGGTTCGAATCCTGGCCCTGCATCAAGGGATTTTTCGTTTCGAAAAATGTATATGCGCATTAACACGATCTCTAAACGGTGAAGGAAAACATCGTGAGGAAACCAGTTAGCTTTCTAATAGCGTCGATGGGCTTGAAACCTGTCACGTATGGAATTCTGCAAAATGTGGGCATGTACCAAATATGTATTTGGACATACCTCTGACTACCCCCTTAGACATTTTCAAAGGATCTTTAAATGTCTAAAAAAGATCTGAGATAATGTCTACCGTGCCTTGGGATACAGTCGTGATAATATTTCATTTTTATTCAACTTAAACAAAAAACTTCTCAAACATTCCGATACATTATGTCAAAAATGGCAGCTCATATAAAAATGATATATTATGTCAAAATGACAGATTATGACATTACGAGTATGGGTGAGGCCCCATTTGTGCGTTGCGTTGCGTCGCGTCGGCAAAATGTATGAGTAAAACGACGCAACGTCAACGCTGCGACGTTTTACTCATACATTTTGGCCGACGCGACGCAACGCAACGCACTAATGGGGCCTCACCCTATCTATCATTTTTATTATTTTTGACATTATCTGTCGTCCATGTACATTATGTGGAGAGCCGATCAGTAGGTACTCTCACCATAAAAGAATTGAAATTCACATTGCAGCGAGATTCTAACTTTTCGACTCTCAGAGAGAGGCTAGTCTTCTGAATGAATATGAATAAATACTTTCATAGATACCTAGGAAGTCCTTAGGTCACATCGCTATAGTGGTATGGTTTCGTCCTACCCTACCCCCAGGGGTATGGCCAGGGGTATGGTGGGTCCGCAGCGGATTTTCAAGAGTTTCGACCGTAGTTTAGACTAGCGCGTGGAGCGGTACTTATAAATTTTAAAAGTTTGTTGATGTCAGATCGAACTGTCAGCCCCGCGCATCTACATGTACGTTTCGGAGCGAGGGATGGAATGGCGCGTGCTGTTTCCCGCATTCCGAACTTTACGTGTGAAGGCCGCTATTATGTTATGTTACTACGCTCGTGATTCAATTCTTAGGGAGTGTACACATTGCGTTTTCTGCAGCGCGTTTGTATCGATACAAACGCGCGTTCGCAACGCGTTTTTTTCCATACAAAAGCGAACCGGGAGGGGCTACGCGGGGGGCTGCGCGTTCGCATCGCGTTCGAATCGCGTTTGTATCGATACAAACGCGCTGCAAAAAACGCAATGTGTACACTCCCTTAGAATCCCTCGAATCGAATCAGCACTCGAAGCAAAAATCGACTTTGCTCACTTGTTGCACAAATAACTTCAAACTGCACATTTACTAATATCTAATATTTACACTTATTACTAAACTATACTAAATACTTTTCGGCACTTTAACGATTTTTTAATTATTTTAAATTACAATTTACTTATAAAAGATTTTTAGTATCTTAGCATGAGCTAGCTAGACAACAAACTTGTCTATTGATTGAAAAATAGACAAAAAAATGTTTCAATTTCAATATTGTGCATGAGTAATATAGTGCAATTAAAATTATGATTCTGCTTCATCTGCCTTTTTAGCCCCGATGACAATCAACATACCATAAAGTTTTTGGTATTGTCATCATAAACACAATACATACTGTATTGTAGGCAAGGACTTTATTGTAGGTCTATAGTATTTCACAATATCTATAACCTGTCACTATCCAGTCTGTTTAGTTTTTAAGTGGCCGCACACATATCCGCGCCTAACGAATCGAATTTAGAATTTTTATGAAATCGTATGAAACCTTAAGGCTGGATTTTACCAAACTGGAATAAGTTTTATCTGGAGATTAAACCACAGATTAAACTGCTGTTTGTTTGAATATTTTGACATTGTAAAGTTGACACCTTATTACCAGGATAATTTGAATGCACCTAATAATGTTCGGTTGCGCTTTCTAAACAATTGTATTTCGAATTCTGTCGACTAACGGAATAACTACTCTGAGAGTAAGATGACAGTTTGGTCGAATCCACCCTTAGTAGTATTGCTCATTATACTAACTAAAAATTTATGAAAAATGTCATTTTTTCCTTCAATTTTAGTGTGTATAATGAGCAATCCGACTATAGCACACCTGTCCGCGCCAAATCATCCAAATCTGGCAGTACATAAAGAATTGTTCGCGTTCGGCGCGGATTAGGTGTGCGTCCGGTATAACGGTGAACAGAATTTCACTACGTCATACAGATCACCACAACTTTTACAACGTGTCACTGCCACACACACACTGTCTATTTATTGATAATTTCACAACAAAGTCCACTGTATACAATCACACAGACACTTCGTTATCGTCGTTGAGTCGTATCGAGTCGTCGTTCGCGGCTAGTTTGAGGAGAGTCTTCTTTATTCTTAGCGCGGGGAGACGCACGCTCGGGTTCTGATGCCAGCATTCACGCATTAGCGCGGCCATGCCCACCATTGTCTGAGGAATTACATGAGGGTCAGAAAAGGAACAGCAGGGCTCAGAAGGCCGCTTTAGAATCACAATAAACCCTAGACCTAAGTTGTGATGACTTGTACCGTTTGTTGAAGAAAATAAATTACTATTACTATGACAATAGGAATTGCAATTGCCGTTCTTGTCACCCAGTCAATGAAAAGAGACGGCATATAGTTCAATTCCTTTTGTGATTATTTTAACCCCTCTGAACCTATCAAAGAGTCGGCGTGTGCCTTTATATTGTTGTAGTATTGTAGCATTTTTTTCAATATGTGTTGCGCAGATGTGCATTTAAAATGTCTTTAGTGGATTTAGCAGAAAGTTTTTTTTTTGTAAAAAAAATAAAGTAGAAAAGTAAGAAAGGTAGAACCTAGGTTCTACCCATCTTACTTTATTTTTCAACTAGTTCTTAAGAAGTTTCAATGTCTAGAGATTTTACGGAATCGCTCGATGGCGTAGCTTGCTTAGATTTTCTTGATTGATTGTCAAAGTTAAGCAGCGTTGTGCGCGGTCACAATTCGGATGGTGACCGCTCGTGGTATTACGATCTGAGCGCTTCCTTGCTTCGGAGGGAACGTTAAATTGTAGGTCCCGGCTTTTAAGTCGTTAAGCCATGACGGAGGCCTTTAGGCGGCCTAAAAACCTATAAACTCACCAGAGTTGCTCAATAACTCATACGAACTTAACTTGCTTTTTACTGAATCGATGATTTTTGATTTTTACCGGATGAGGATCATCGTTCGGCTGTGGTCTCGCCGCGTCGGTACACACAATCTTCTTCATATCATCGAAGGATGGATCGGTCGGCGCCAGCTCGTAGAATGGAGGGCGGGCCTCGCTCGCGCCGCCGGCCGCGCCCGCGACCCTCCGCCCCACCTCCCATAGCACGAGGCCGAAGGCGTAGATGTCGCATTTGAGGTAGGACTCGAAGCAGTCCAAATTCATGCTGAGGAATTAAGAGAATGTAGTACATATTTTAAACTTTCGCGACTTGAACACATTTTTAAATTATTAATTACGGGACTTTATCGCGTAACGAAAACGCGCGATTAAGTCCCGTTAATAATAATTTAAAAATGTATTAGTAGTGTTTTATTGATTGTATTGTAAACAAAGGGAGGCCTACACCCAACAGTGGGACATTATTGGCTGCGGATGATGATGATGATGATTGTAAAGATGATTGCTGAGGAATATGGAGAACTAGCGGACTTCGCCCGCGTAGACTACGCTATTTTTTATCCCATAGGAATCGTGCATTTTTGCGGGATAAAAAGTAGCCTATGTCCTATTTCCGATCATTATCTATCATTATTATTATTATTGTCAGTTGTCATTGATGATGATGTCATTTATTATTTATTATTTTCATTTATTATTGTCAGTTATTATTGTCATTTCAGGCAAATCGGTTCAGTGGTTGTCGAGTTTTATATCCTAACATCCATAAACTGAGGTTAGATTTTGTCACTGCTCCAAATGTTACCACAGAAAACACGTACAACATGTACACAGATAGATATTCTATAGATAAACAACTTAGTCGAGGGCCGATATTTGAACCTCTCTGAAGCACGGTAGCGCTCAGATTATTGCTTAAACATTTAGATAAGATAATAATTAGAGGATGTCACAACATGATTTACTGAATTCTGAGTGCAAATAGAGAGAATGGCATGCTATTACCCAATAAAATTAAATACAAATTAGATGAAAAAAGGTTAATAATCAAAATAATGTCAAACATTTAAACGTACAATTGCATTTGAGGTTAGAATTTGTCATCCATGGCCTTTTTGCTGCTGTGACGCACAATAAAACTCTCTCTCTCATTTGGTTCTGTTTTTTCTTTGCGTTACCTACTGTTTTTGAGATTTATATTGGATTCTCTTCACCAGTATATTATTATTACCTCTGTTCCAGTAACTCTGGGCTCATGTATCGCTTGGTCCCCTGCCGCGGTCCCCCGGCACATGTCGACGGGTGACCGCTAGCCCGAGGTCAGTATATTATTACCTCTGTTCCAGTAACTCTGGACTCATGTATCGCTTGGTCCCCTGCCGCGGTCCCCCGGCACATGTCGACGGGTGACCGCTAGCCCGAGGTCAGTATATTATTACCTCTGTTCCAGTAACTCTGGGCTCATGTACCGCTTGGTCCCCTGCCGCGGTCCCCCGGCAGATGTCGACGGGTGACCGCTAGCCCGAGGTCAGTATATTACCTCTGTTCCAGTAACTCTGGGCTCATGTATCGCTTGGTCCCCTGTCTCGCGGCGTCCCCCGGCAGATGTCCCCGGGTGACCGCTAGCCCGAGGTCAGTATATTATTACCTCTGTTCCAGTAACTCTGGGCTCATGTACCGCTTGGTCCCCTGCCGCGGTCCCCCGGCAGATGTCGACGGGTGACCGCTAGCCCGAGGTCAGTATATTACCTCTGTTCCAGTAACTCTGGGCTCATGTACCGCTTGGTCCCCTGCCGTGGTCCCCCTACACATGTCCCCGGGTGACCGCTAGCCCGAGGTCAGTATATTATTACCAGTGATCGGAGTAGGTAGAGCTATTTTATGTACTTGCCATATGATAGAATAATATGGATATTCCCCGAATCCCGGGATTCGTTTTTTAGTTAGAAAAATACTAAAAAGCTTTTTGCTATATACGGGTTTAAGGATTGTATAATAAATAGATAGAAACTTGATTCATGAACACACATATATTTTTTTATATAACAATTTCTTATATTTATACAAGAATCAACAATCATTTAACATTTTCATTCTGAAGTTGTACAAGAACATATCATACAAATTATTAGTTACTCAAAAATCGCAACATGATTGAAAAGAACCCGGAGTATTAGTCGGAATATCCATATTAACATCTATGTTTGCGGTCAATGAACCTAAATAGCTCTACCTACTCCGATCAGTGATTATTACCTCTGTTCCAGTAACTCTGGGCTCATGTATCGCTTGGTCCCCTGCCTGGCTGCGTCCCCCGGCACATGTCGACGGGTGACCGCTAGCCCGAGGTCGGCGACGCAGCAGGAGCCGTCGCTCTTCACCAGGATATTCTTGGTCTTTATGTCGCGGTGGGCTATGGCCGGCTTACCCTAGAAATGTATAAAGAAACTTAGGCCCTACCATTTTTTAACAGACTTCAAAAAACCTCCTTTTTTTGATTTTGGTTGAGAACCTTCTCCTTTTTTTAAAGTCGTTTTTTTTAATTCGTCGGAATCTTTTTTTTATGTGCTTTTTTATGTTTGTTCACCGATTACTCAAAGACGCCTGGACCGATTTAAAAATTCTTTATTTCTGGTGATTGGTGCCACAAAAATTTGGTAAGGATCTATCGAGGACCTTCGGAGTTATGAACAAAAATGCATCTAGAGAGCGCAGAAAATTGCTCAGCTTATAATGCTGTGTCCCCAGTAGGCAAACTGTGAGCGGCCGACTGAGTTTGCGGCGTATCGGTTTAGTACGCTCTTCCATATATTTGAAATGGAGTGTCCACAGTTTGCTAGTTTTGCGCTCATTGTACGCAGTTTGCAGCGTTACGCGCAAAACTAGCAAACTGTGGACACTCCATTTCAAATATATGGAAGAGCGTACTAAACCGATACGCCGCAAACTCAGTCGGCCGCTCACAGTTTGCCTACTGGGGACACAGCCTAACATTGATGTAGGTTTTTTTTTAATGTTTAATTTAGCCATTTGTCTACTGTACCTGCGTGCCGTGTATCTCTGTATGCAGATGTAGCAGACCGTTGAGCGCGGAGAGACAGAGAGTCATCATCTGGTGACGGGAGAGAGTCGCGCGAGAGAGGTGCTCGTAGAGAGAACCCAGCGGGTGGAAGTGCGTTATCAGCCATAACTGAAACACACATTAATAACATAGTAAGTAAGTTCGTATGAGCAAGTGGCCAACCCTGGTGACGGAGTTTTTAGGCCACCTAAAGAAAGAAAGAAAGAAATCATAAAGGCCTCGAACCTCCGTCATGGCTTAACGACTTCAAAGCCGGGACCGACAATTACAAGTTTTACTTCCATTATTTAAGTTTCCTCTCCATCCAAAGGTTACCTGGAAGAGATAGCTTCTTAGCCACCCATTCTACATTGTTTCGTAGTTTTATTTGAGGTGTGCAATAAAGCGATTTTATTTATTCATTCATACATTTTCCTCATCATCATCATCCGCATTCTGATCTCTCCCACTGCTGGATATAGGCCTCCCTTTGTTTTTGCCATTCTTCATACATTTTACTTAGAAGCAATATGTGTGGATCTACACACGACAAAATAATATCCTATAGTGAAAGAATGCTGCCCAAAAGACGCAAATGGTTTTTAAGTAGAGGTTAGTTAAGAGTCTTACCTGCTTGTTACTCTTTCACGCAAAAACTACTGAACGGATTTTAATTAATGAAACTTGCTATATTTTTTATCCGTTACCACGCGAGTGAAGCCGCGGGCAGAAGCTAATCGATAAGGTGAGCGAAGATCTAGGGGCAAGTTGGGCGATTTTGCTTTGTATCTTTCACTAATTCTTGCCCGCGCTAACTGTCGAACCGTTCATCCAATCTGCATGAAACTTGGTAGGTCAATAGGTTGTGCTATGGAAATTTACGGTGGAGCATAATGAGCTCAATCGATGAAGGGTTTGTCTCCAGCTAGCCCCGTCGCGTGAGAAGAATATCTTGAATATAGAATATCGTACCAAAGTGCAGCTGCCTCGGCTGGTCATATCACTGCCTACATATGCCAGTATATTATACATTATTTAACACACGGGAATAACTCACTAATAGGTATCTAAATCGACGATATTTTTACGTGAGTATTTATTTATTTAAGTTGAGTAATTCCCGTGTGTTAAATAATGTCTAGTACAACTCACGAAAGTTTTGAAAGTGCCAGTATATTGTCGTGTCTCAGCAGGACGGTGCTATATATCTCTGTCTGTCGCTAGCCTCATATCTTGAATATAGTATATCTTACCAAAGTGCAGCTGGCCATGATTAGTTTTAATTGTCCTAAATACCTACCTTCAATATTGGAACTTTGCTCCCATTACTATGGAGGAAGGCGTTGGTATTTGCGACACAGTAATTTTACTTCTGCAAGTATCATCGTTTTTCATGTTATAATAAAGATTTTTGAATTTTGAATCTTACCAAAGTGCAGCTGCCCCGGCTGGTCATATCGCTGCCTACATATGCCAGTATATTGTCGTGTCTCAGCAGCACTGTGCTATATATCTCTGTCTCGCGTCGCCAGCTCGCCTCGTCTCGTGAGAAGAATATCTTGACGGCGACGCTATCTGCGTACCATGAGCCCCGCCATACTTCGCCGTAACGACCCTGGGGAAAAGGCATTCAATAAAAATACTAAACAAAAAAAAAAATAAAAAAAACTCTGTTTAAATAAATTGTTTCAGCCGCATAGCTATACGGGAAGTGCTCGAAATTTGAGTTGCAAGATTCCACACAGAACAAACAGACAGACAAGAAAGTGACTTGATTTTACCACGTTTCGTCGAAGTCGACGCGTCTACGAAACGTGGTAAAATTTGGTGTACCTAGTTCTCAATTCGTCAGTATCTTTTTTTTATGTATATTCACCGATTACTCGAAGACGCTTCGACCGATTTGGCACTCTTTTTCTGTTTGAGAGAGCATACTTTCCGATTGGTGCCTCAAAAATTTGGTGAGGATCTGTCGAAGATCTTTGGAGTTATGAACAGAAATGCAGACCTCCCTGGATGGAGTAAAATTAGCTAGGATATCAGGATGTCAGGGTCAGCGTACCTTTCCGACGCGCACTCTATTAGCGTCACCTGTCTGAGAACTGTCATATTTGAAAGTTTGAGACCGATTTTGGTCGCTATCAAAGATAGACAACCAGGGGGCTGGTTATCAGCAGGGCTATTTTGACTCACACGGTCGTAAAGCCGCTATCTCGTATTTCTTCTTATAAATTGATTTTTTACGAACAATACTAAAGTTATAGAATGCAGAATTACTTTAAATATTTTACACAATATAAAATGTCTATCACTTTTTTCAACCATCTTCTACAATTTCAAAGTATTCATCGTAAAAAATCAATTTTTGTAGGAAGTAGTCCGAGTTAGCGACTTTACGACCGTGTGAGTCAAAATAGCCCTGCAGGTCTAGGATATCAGGGTCAAGGTCAGGGTCAAGGTCAGTGTTGAGATCAAGGTCAGTGTCAAGGTCAGGGTCGAGGTCAGCGCACCTTCCCGACGCACTCTATGAGCGCGACCTGCTTGGCCAGCGTCCGCTGCACCATGAGCGGCAGGCCGGAGCCGGAGCCCGAGGTGCAGGAGCCCTCTAAATACTCGCGTAATGTGGAGTCCCCGGCCGGGACAGCTTGTACGCCGCCGTTGCAGGAACCTTCTGCGCCTACAAATAATACAACAGAATAGAGCAGTGTTCCGCAAACTTTTTGTGTTCAAGGTACATCTAAGCGCGGGACATACAGAAAAGACGTAAGACGAGGTCGTGTCGCAGACATATGTCTCTTCCGCGTCCCTTTCATAGAAAATGTATGAAGGGTCGCGCCGCAAAACATACAGAAGAGACGGAGCGCCGTCACATTTTGTATGAAAGGGACGCGGAAGAGACAAATGTCTGCGCCCCGTCTCTTTTATCTGGCCTGCGCCAAATCGGATAATTTTGGAGGTACACCATAAATGAAAAATCATTTTTTTTATGCAAAACAATGAGCTTGTTTAGTTGAGCATACGGTCCAAATTTAGAGTAGCTTAACTGAGATAGGTAACCCTATTTTTCCGAGGCACACCAACCAACTAATGATCACGGTACACCAGTGTGCCGCGGCACACCCTTTGAACACTGGAATATAGTATAGTTTATGGACAACACACACAGAAGACCCACTCGAGCATACACATACAAAACAAAAAGAAAGAGGTGTACCTTCATAATAGGGGCTAGTCAGATGAGGGCTGTACATGTTAGAAGTAAAGTAGTTGGAATCCGCGCCCAGCTTGTGAAGCGCCGCGCGGGATACTCGCAATCTGAAATATAAAAAAAAAAAATTATCTCTCATCTTTTTAGGCAATTTTAACATCTTTTTATATTTTATAGTTAGTGTTAAACCACACTTAGACATCTCTCGTCATACTTAACTTAATACTAACTGTAGATGGCGCTTATCGATGCTTTAATTTTTCGCTGCGCAGTAGAAAATTTTGTAAGAAAAAGTTGCACTGCGCATCGGAAATGGCTAACTTCACGAATGCCTACATCCATTGGAACAAGTGTACATGTGACTCCGTCTCAGTAGGAAGATGGCACAGGCGCTGACGAAGCCCAGGGTGACTATACAAGCTGCCACGGAGCCCCACAGCTTCCAAGGGCTGGCAGACAGGGGCTGGATGGAGTCTGTCGAACATACCTGTGACTCCGTCTCAGTAGGAAGATGGCACAGGCGCTGACGAAGCCCAGGGTGACTATACAAGCTGCCACGGAGCCCCACAGCTTCCAAGGGCTGGCAGACAGGGGCTGGATGGAGTCTGTCGAACATACCTGTGACTCCGTCTCAGTAGGAAGATGGCACAGGCGCTGACGAAGCCCAGGGTGACTATACAAGCTGCCACGGAGCCCCACAGCTTCCAAGGGCTGGCAGACAGGGGCTGGATGGAGTCTGTCGAACATACCTGTGACTCCGTCTCAGTAGGAAGATGGCACAGGCGCTGACGAAGCCCAGGGTGACTATACAAGCTGCTACGGAGCCCCACAGCTTCCAAGGGCTGGCAGACAGGGGCTGGATGGAGTCTGTCGAACATACCTGTGACTCCGTCTCAGTAGGAAGATGGCACAGGCACTGACGAAGCCCAGGGTGACTATACAAGCTGCCACGGAGCCCCACAGCTTCCAAGGACTGGCGGACAGAGGCTGGATGGTGTCTGTGGAACATACCTGTGACTCCGTCTCAGTAGGAAGATTGCACAGGCGCTGACGAAGCCCAGGGTGACTATACAAGCTGCCACGGAGCCCCACAGCTTCCCTCGCAAAGGCTGGATGGTGTCTGTCGAACATACCTGTGACTCCGTCTCAGTAGGAAGATGGCACAGGCGCTGACGAAGCCCAGGGTGACTATACAAGCTGCCACGGAGCCCCACAGCTTCCAAGGGCTGGCGGACAGGGGCTGGATGGTGGCGTCGGGCGCAGGGAGAGAAGGGAACCCTCCCGAGTTGCAGTAGTCGCTCTGGCAACATGTCACGTTGTGGAGCCCTGCGTGACGCTTGCTGGAATTTAAAACAATGAAAAATGAAATTGATCACGACTGTATCCACAGACATTAGCTGCATTTACACGGTAGTTTTAACCGCGCATCTGGACTGCGTTCCGAACCGCAGATAAATCTGTACAGATTTAACTGCGGTTAAAACTGTCGTGCTAATTATTGTCACAGTTTAGACTGGCGCGTGGTACGATTATGAACGGTGATGCGTGCAAAAAACTGTCACAAAAACTGAGCTAAAAACTTTGCCAGATCGAACTGTCAGCCTCGCGCATCTACACGTAAAAGGGCCTCCAGACTCTCGTAGAGAATCCCCGAGAACACCCGAGAAGCGTGAGTGTGAAGAGCTTCTCGCCTTCTCGTTCTCTGGCTCGCCTGTTCTCCGATCGGTGTCGGTATTTTTGGCCGAGCCAAAGGATTTCTCGGGCGAGAAAAGAGAAGGGTCCTACACTCACGTTTTGTCTCATTGCAGATTAATGAGCGGCGGTGGGCAGACATCCATATTTTTTGTTTTTTTCGAGAATTTTCTTTCGTAAAAATGTGGAATAATAAATAGAGTTGAAATTTATCGATTTTTAGGGTTCCGTACCTTAAAAGGTAAAAAAAGGAACCCTTATAAGATCACTTTCTTGTCCGTCTGTCCGTCTGTCCGTCTGTCCGTCTGTCTGTCCGTCTGTCCGTGTGTCACCATCGATTATCTCAGGAACGGGTAAAGCTAGCAAGTTGAAATTTATACCATATACTAAGGTCTATAGTCCCTACTGTGAGTATAAAAATCAAGGTCCTGAGTCAACACTATAAAAAGATATAGGCAAATTTAGGTTTTCGTGAAAACTTGTGAGTACCAAAACTTACCTTAATTATCAACTTTTTTTATTTTTCGGAATTTTTCCTTTACTTGTGCTGGAAGACCTTGCTTGTAACCAAAATTGACAATTCTAGGTCAACCGGAAGTACCCTAGAGGTTTTGGGTCGAAAACCTAAATGGTAGTTCCCGTTGACCTAGAATAACGAAATTTGGCAAAAAGCAAGGTCTTATAGCACAAATAAAGGAAAAATTCCAAAAAGTTAAAAAAGTTGAAAATTAAAGGGTGTTCCCATACATAGTTGACGCCAATTAAAATTGTCCTCCGAGTTGTATGGGCGCTCATACAATTAAGCGGACTAGCTTAATTGGCACCATGGCTAGGCACGGAACCCTCGGCGTACGAGTTCGACTCGCACTTGACCGGTTTTTTTTTTTATTTTCAATCTGAGCCTATTTTATGGGATGCTAAATATCGAAACTACTAAGATAAAAGTTTTTTACATTAAAGAATGACGCTCAGTTTGGATTCCGGCCTGGTCTGTCGACAGAGTCAGCTATCCTTTGCCTCAAGCATGCCGTCCAATACTACACAGATAAGAAGACGCCCGTCTATGCTTGCTTTTTGGACTTGTCAAAGGCATTTGACTTGGTTTCCTATAGTGTTCTTTGGCAAAAGCTACTGTGCGATACTACTCTTCCTAGAGATCTTATATTTGTTTTTAAGTACTGGTACGAAAACCAAACAAACCAGGTACGTTGGGCGGGCTCTTTCTCGGAGGAATATGTGCTTGAATGTGGTGTGAGGCAGGGGGGGATAAGCTCTCCAAAGCTTTTCAACCTTTACATAAATCGCCTAGTTGAGGAACTCAGCAGAACGAAAGTCGGATGCTCGATTAACGGTACTGTGGTTAACAACATGAGTTATGCGGACGACATGGTTCTGCTGAGTCCTTCAATTAGTGCGCTCAGAACACTGCTCAATATATGTGAAACATACGCAGGGGCCCATGGGCTCAAGTATAATGCTAAAAAGAGTGAGGTGATGCAGTTTAGGGCTGGAAGTAAGACGTATCCTACTTTACCAGTTCTACTTAATGGCACTCCTCTCACGTGGGTGAAGAAGTTTAAATACTTGGGCCACTGGGTCACTGATGATATGAATGATGATGATGATATAGAGAGGGAGCGCAGAGCGTTATCAGTCAGATGTAATATGGTGGCTCGCAGATTTGCACGTTGTTCAGCTCCGGTCAAAAAGACTCTTTTCAAAGCATTCTGTCAAAATTTCTACACGTGCAGTTTGTGGAGCCACTATACGAAAAAGGCCTACAAAGCACTCCAAGTGCAGTATAACAACGGTTTCAGGATGCTGATGGGATTGCCGCGGTTTTGTAGCGCATCGGGGATGTTTGCAGAGGCCAGAGTTTCAGATTTTAATGCGATAATGCGTAGCAGGACTCTATCTCTGATGCGCCGCATCCGCGACAGTCCCAGCAGTATGCTGGCTGTTGTGGCCGAACGCTCTGCGTTCAATGAGGGTATCATGGCTCACTGGGCTATTAAGCACCACCAACCTGTAGCTCAGCTTGTGACGCAATGACATTTATCTATTAAATTGAATCTTAATTTTATATGCGCACTTTGACATTTGAATTATTGGAATACTATGACATGTAACTTAATTAATACTAACACATTTCTGCAAATTTTATTGTATGTTACTAACAAAATGGATTATTATGTCTGAATAAATATATTTTCAATTTCAATTTCAATTTCAATTAAGTATTTTTTTTTTAACATTATTTTTAGTTACAACATTCACAAAGTTACAGTATGCAATGGCACACAGAGCCAAACCGGGTGCAGTTTCAAAATCGACGTCCATACCGGATAAGCAACAGATCACGACTGAGAACAATTGAGAGTGTGGATAGCTTGTTTGTTCTTCGCGAAGTCTCGGGCGAGACTTCTCGCCGAGCCTTCTCTCGAGAGTCTGGAGGCCCTATAAGGTTTTTGGCAAAGGTTGGAATGGCGCGTGCAATTTCCCGCGGTCCGATCTCTACGTGTAAAGGCCGCTATTCTCTCAGATCTTCTTAGGCATCTTTAAGATCCTTTGAAGATGTCTAAGGGGGTAGTCAGAGGAATGTTTTGAGACTTCAAAACACTGGTGGTTCAAGACATCCAAAGAAAAAAATAGAGCATGGCCAGATCAATTTAATTAAACTTGGAACCCTTGACTTGGAACCTTGCTTTGCTTAGTTTGGGGCTAGATACAGCTGTGTGAAATATCCAGCATTATTATTTTTGTTTTTTAATTAATTCTTGGGGAAGGTTATAGGCTACTTTTCATCATCATCATCATCACCATATACCATTACTACGGGGGCAACGCCGGCCGCGAAGGCGGTGCAGGCTTGTTATATTACCCCGGGCTCCGACTGGTTCTGCATGTGAACTGATGTTGGTCAGCCTTGGTAGTGCAGCCGCGGGACTGCTGCAAGGCTCCGTCCCCGGTGCGCACCGAGGACTTGTAGCAGGAGAGGGCGTTCATACAGGTCTGAGGGGGATCCGAGTCGCAGGATGGCGTCTCGCACTGGTAGCATTTGTATCTGGAAGAAACCAGATTGATTTTTGTGAATGTAATGTAATGTTGTTTTAACACACGGGGATTACTCACGTAAAAATATCGTCTATTCAGATACCGACAATGTTTCGATTCATCCGGAGAATCTTCATCTGGGTGAGGAGGGAGTTGCGGCGAAGTGTGAGACGCTCGCGCGAGGAGTAACCTTGCCGCAACTACTTACCCAGATGAAGATTCTCCGGATGAATCGAAACATTGTCGGTATCTAAATAGACGATATTTTTACGTGAGTAATTCCCGTGTGTTAAAACAATGTCTAGTACAACTCACGAAAGTTTTGAAAGTGAAATAATGTAGGTAATGTTTTTAAAGTTTTTGTAAATGTAATGTGATGTAAATCTAATTTTATAAATGTCATGTAGGTAATATGATCATGCATGACGGTATTCCTAAGGTGCGGTAGACATATTCTTTCAGAACTTTAGGCATTTTTAGATCCTTTGAAGATGTCTAAAAGTAGAAACGAAAAATCCATTGGTGCACGGCCAGTATTCAAACCCACGGCCTTCAGATCGAAAGTCGAGGTACTAATCACCTACCTCGGCCAACACGGCTCTTTAGAAACTTGCAATGTACGTTTTAAATGTTAGTTTGCTTAAAATATTACAATTAATTTACCTTTTAAACTTCCTCCTACTAGCAGCACAAAACAAAACCAATTCATTTATTGATTCATTTTTATTGAATGTGTAAATAAAATGCATGATATTACCAGAATTACTGATAATTTTCTACAAATTTGTCACCATTGTGGCAAATTTTAAACTGTCCTTATTAGCATAACTTATATTCATATTTTTGGGGAGTGGGCACACTCTATGCGCGTTTGTATGATACAAAACGCGTAGAGGAAGTCAGCAAACTATGAGTGTTCACACTACGTTTTTCATACGCGCGTTTGTATCGATAAAAACGCGCTACGAAAAAGTAGTGTACACTCCTATAGTAGATTTGATAGCGTCGAAATAGCATGAATGCCTAGATCCATTGTAAGACTTTAAGGACGGGTCTGTATTCAGTAAGTTTTTATAATCTAATCAATCCTACATGTGGTGAACTTACCTCGGTTGATGTACCATACTGTCTTTTAAAGATATTGGATCATCTAGCCTCTGCTCCATGGGTCCTTGGGTGGACCCATCATCGTCCAGATCAAATTGAAGACCTGCTGTAAAACCAAATATACAACTTGTTAATATCCAAAGAATCCTGATGGTGTGATCCTGTGATGAATCACAAGTTCCGTTTTCTGTGATAGTCTATTCCTGCTATCAGCTGATTGATCTGTCAGTGCAATGTTAGTAAATATTGGACATTGGTTTTGGCTAGAGTACAGGTACATAATAGAACCACATTTTATAACAGATACAAATTCTCTAGAACCTCTGGACTCTACGGAGCTAAACTTGAAGGAAAATCAAATACGTAGGTACTTAGACAGCTTATTTTTGGTAGGTTCCTTGTTAAAATAAATAACTAACTATTAGAGAGATTAAGAAAGCTAGAGAAAAATAATTCTAAATTGAATTCAAATGATTCTTCGTTCCTTCATTCAATGTTGTTGTTGTTTTGAAGTTCAACCAGCTGCATATTTGCATCAAGTTTTTGAATCTCAGGGCATATCAATCGCAACGAAAGTTTACTACATATGTACTTTCAGTGATTAAAATCACGTAGATTATAATAGCATCCTCGAAATAGTAAATTTCGTGAAGAAAAAACAGTAAATAAACTAGTTGCGACGACATATTTTTTTAGCGCTTTGGTCCTCCTGTCTGATCGCTGATTTGCCACAAGTAAGTAATACTGCTATCGAACCAGTAAAAAGCAATAGAACAACTTACCACAGTGAACATTTATCAATAAAAATGCAAATAAATAACCCAAAATAACAACGTCCGCCATTCTTCGTTCATCAAAACAAAAAGCCCCACTAGGGATTTCCATACGATCCGATACTTGTCTTGCGTGAATCGATTCAATGGCACACACGATTTCCAATATTTGTATCGATAGGTACAATGGCATTGGCCTATCAGCGCGGCACGGTGCGGTGGATCGATACAACACATGTAAGGTGGATCGGATCGAAAGTATCGTATAATAGTAATCCAAAATAGCGTTTCAAATCCTCTGGATCGAAAACTTTATCGAGACAAATGCATCACGAATTTACGATCCATTGCGATACGAAATATCGAAACAATCCGAAATATCGAACATCTCTACACTCCACCACCCACTCAACTCATAAGGAAGTCAAATGAAGTACAGTTTGTTTTTTGCTCTCGTCTCGTGAAATAAAATGTAACAATTATAGCAGAATAATAATATTTTAAAATTATAGCGGAATTATCTTTTAATATTTTACTCTATAACTGTGTAATAAAAAGACAATTCGACGCTTAATTTTACAATTTCCGACTTTTCATTGAATGGTGGTTTTGAACGAAGCAGGAAATGGTTTTGAACGAAAAAAAATTTGAAGTTTGGAAAGTGTTTTGAATTTTTTCGGATACAGAATGAAGCCATAAAAATAAGTCTTGTCCTCTTGATGTGTTTTTATCAGAGAACAAGAATCACATTATGAATCGCACCATTTGAAATCAATTTTAAATTTTTTTGGTAGACTGTTTTATTGCAGTTATAATAATTAGGAAAAACCATCTAATCAGCCCCGAGCCGGGCGGAAAATATCCGAATTCCTAACGAACGACAATTTTGAAAGAAAAATGGACTCTTGTGTTTTGTTTTGTTGAGTTTTTGCTTTTTCTTTCGTGATTCATTTTGTTAACTTGAAAATCATTCCTAAGGTACTTTATAGAAGCAAAACGATAATCCTCACAATTGTAAAACGTTCAAAATGCCACGCACAAAACGTCCTGCGGCGAGTAAAGAAAAAACTGCTGCGACAGATGATACTTCTAAAAAAATAAACAAAATGGGTAAGTTATCTTCAACATTCAAGACTTCTAAATATTTGTCAATAATCTTTACAGTATTTACCACATCTAGTAACTCAACTTTAATCTTACATAATACTTTTGTAAACCTACCTACTGAATTTTACTAGGCCTATCACCACAAAATTTCCTTTGTGTTTCAGCAAATGACCAGAAGAACAGATTAGATTCCCGCGCTAATATGGAGCTGCGAAATGTTGATATTGCTTTTAAGATCCTTCTCGGCTCAATAAGCCAGACATACTTGAAGAAAACTATCGCTCAGCTGGTAAGAAAAGACTGAAGGGTAAACTCTGTTGGTATTTTCATATTTTGTTTTCATGCAAGTTAAGTTTTGACTGGCCTCTTAGCTCAGTTGGTAGGTAGGTAGTAGCTCTGCCTTCTGTGCTGAAGGTTGTGGGTTCGATTCCCATCCAGGACAAACATTTGTGTGATGAACATAGATGTTTGTTCGGTGTCTGGGTGTTATAAAGTACTAGGTATGTATTTACAAAAAAAAGTACTTATGTATTCTATCAGTTATCTGATTCCCATAGTACGAGCTTTGCTTAGTTTGAGGCTAGATGGTGCTGATGCTGTGTCAAATGTGACTGAAATAAGAAAAAGTATTTAATATTCATTCACTGCAAAGCCTAGGTACACTTCTTCAATGGATCTTGGTATTCATGAAGTTAGCTGTTTCGATGCGCAGTGCAACTTTTATACAAAATCTTCTACTGCGCCGTAAAAAGCCTAACTTCACGAATGATGAAGTGGCATGATCTCACATAAACAACAGTTCTCACACAATTGTGTATTTCCCAGAAATCAGAGCTCCATCTCAAGGAAGTGCCAACATCGAGGGCAACAAGACACTCCAGCCGTTCTGCATCTCATGATGATGGTAATTGTCAAAATCCTTATCAATCTTCAGATAGTCCATTTAGTTAGATTTCTTAGTATTAATTTTATTAATCCTGTCTTAGTACCTCTGTAGTATAGCTATATTTAGCTACATAGTTATTTCTAGCCTTTTTCATAGTTTTCAAGGTAGTGTTTAGCAAAGTAGGGCCCTATAAAAGCCTCTCAACTTTGAACACTGGTTAAACAACATCCTGTCTCTATTTATTGGATATTGACAAATAGAGACAGGACTATAGCAGCATTTACATGCAGAGATATCTGTGCGGATCTGTAAAGATATCTGTACAGTCCAGATGCCAGAGCATTTAAACGCAGAGATATCTGTGCGGATATCTGTAAAGATATCTGTACAGTCCAGATGCCGCGGGAAATAGCACGCGCCATTCCAACCTTTGACAGTTTTATCCGCGGTTATCTGTAAAGATATCTGTACGGATATCTGTACAGATATCTTTACAGTCCAGATCCGTGGTAAAAACTCTACCGTGTAAATGCCGCTATTGTTTAACCAGTGTTCAAAGTTGAGAGAAGTTAAGGCCCGTAGTGTTTAGAGTTTTTTATTTTTGTTTGTTCCTGTAATATTTTTTCATTGTACTCAAATCTCTTTTGCTAATTCGAGAAATAAATAGGTAGTTTTTCCCTGACTAAGGCTGGATTCGACCAAACTGGATTAAGTTTTTACTCGAGAGTAAACTACTGTTTCTTTGAATATTTTTTACATTGTAAAGTTGACACGTTATAACCAGGATAATTTGTATGCACATAATAATGTTTGGTTGCGTTTTATAAACAGTTGTATTTCGAATTATGTCGGCTAGTTACTCTGGAGTTAGATTACTTTTGGTCGAATCCAGCCTCAATAACTTAGAATTAGTATTCAAAGACTATTAATAAGCTCTAAATATCTTCATCTTGGACCCTTTGTTTTTCCTTCACTCCTTTTTTCTCCCTCAACATACATTTTCTAACTTAAAAGATGTCTCAATTCATACCTTATCATCGCGGGTGCCACTAACCTCACCTCCATGTTTCTCACTAACGGGGTGCTTCCGGGCAGGGTACCTGACGGAGAACTCGTCGCAGGGCTCCGGGGAGCGAGGGGCGAAGCGCCAGATACGTGAGTACAGGCTTTTAAGCTTTTCATCATTTGTGTAAGCTCGTAGTGTATTGAGCTCTTAGGCCTCTATTAATAAACTCGGATTAACTTCTGTCAAAGTTGCGCCACGGATTTAACTATTGCCATCCTTATTTGTCACTGTCTAACAAAAAAGGATGGCAATAGATAATCCGTGGCGCAACTTTGACAGAAGTTAATACGAGTTTATTAATGGAGGCTGTAGTGTATTGAGCTCGTAGTTTATTGATATTAATTGTGTTGTAAATAATAAATTTTAATTTTTATATCTTAATAGTAGATTTTAGCATTTAAATTCTTATGTAAATAATGTGTTTTCATTTCGTAAATAATATTTCATTTTCTGTTTCATTTAATAAACTCATCTTAGATTTTAGAATAATGAATTCTGCTTTACAATCAACTAATTTTCAATTTCAAATTAGTGAATTTAAAAAATGTAAATAATGTATAATGTAAATATTACAATTTGTTGTAAATGCCCAATACATAATGTATAAATCATCTAGTAAAAGATGAAAAGGCCTAACATTTTTTGCGCATTATAATAAATGACGTTGGCTTCAATGTTCTTGATTGATCATTGAAGTTAAGCAGCGTTGCGCGGTCACAAATTGGTGATCGCAAGTGGCATTACGAGCTGATCGCTTCCGTGCTTCGGAGGGCACGTTAAATTATAGTCCCTGCTTTTAAGTCTCCATGACGGAGGCCTTTAGGTGCAGGCCAGACAGAAGAGACGTAAGACACATTCTCCCTTCGACACATTCGTCGAAGAGACATTTGTCTCTTCCGCGTCCCTTTCATACAAAATGTATAGAAGCGTCGCGACGCAAAACATACAGAAGAGACGGGGCGCGGGCGCAACGCTGTTCGCTGGCGCCCTGTCCGCGACGCGTCCTCGTCTTACGTCTCTTCTGTCTGGCCTGCGCCTAAAAACTCCATCACCAGAGTTGGCCACTTGCACATACGAGTACATACGAACTTACTTTTTATAAACAACCCTCTATAATTGTACAATGCATGCCACCACTTCCAGCCGTTCCAAAGTCATCTCGTCCCAACGGCAGCCGGTCCCGCTCCGCCGACCCGTCAACGCGCAAGCTGCCACCGACCGCCTCCAAGACGGTGCAGCGCCGCCGCTCCCGCTCCGTCTACCGCACGCCGGCCTATAACAAGAATGCGCCCTGCAACTACCCCGCTATCACGCCTAAGGTGAGACTACGCATTGCTACCTACCTAAATACAAATACAAAATTATTTATTGTCCCATTAATCAATAAAAAATAAAAAAAATAACACAAAGTCAAACCTATAAGTCGCGTCATGCAAAAAGAATGCTGGAAGAAAGTGGAAGGGGTGTGTTTTGTTTGTCCCATGTTTGTGCATGGGCACACCCCGGACACTCGACGAAATCTCTATGCATGCGCGGCATCTAACTACCTATTTACACAGACACTACACACATTTTGTACACGTGCAATTGTGTGCTTGAAGTGAGGTTGTCACCGTATTAATCGATCGAGCGAGCGAAGATCTTAGTGGTAAGTTGGGCGATTTTGCTTTGTATGTTTGTATGTTTCACGAATTGTTGTTCGCGCATAACTGTCGAACCGTTCATCCAATCTGCATGAAACTTGGTAGGTCAATAGGTTGTGGTAAGGAAATTTACGGTGGAGCATATGAGCTTAATCGATGAAGGGATTGTGAAGATATTGGGTTCCCAAGGGGGTAAAAAATTATGAAAGTTACACAAATATATTGAGTGGGGTGTCATACGAAAGGGTTTATTTTGTACATTCTAAAATGGTTTTTATTTTTAATCTAGGACGTATAGTTTTTGAAATACGACCAAAGAACAAAAACTACGAAACCAGAGCTGCAAGAGCTCCCGTTTCATAGAGTTTCGATGTCTTCGTAGCTCATTGACTGGTCGGTCTTAAAAAGAGAGTGGCATCGTTGCGGTTTGGTTTGCAATGATTTTAGATGCTACTTGATTTATTTTCATGATAAAAAAAAATTTGATAAAGAATGAAAATAATTGGGGTAAAAAAAGTTAAGTAAACAAATATATTGAGTGGGCTGTCAAATGAAAGGTCTTTATTTGTACATTCCAAAATAGTTATTTTTTTTATTCTAGGACGTATACTTTTAGAAATACGACGAGAATTCATAAATATGAAATACCTAAATGAAAAATTAGACACGACATTATGTATTGCATGCATGCTAGTATTTTTACCATGAAGAGCTAGCGCAATAGGCATACTCGGCAGTAGTAGCACTTGAAATTATAGCGGTAGTCAGAAGAAAGTCCAAATGTAAGCCATCTACGGTGCGCGAGATCTCAGTTCGGGGCGAACTACTAGTAATTACTGTACACTGTGGTCTCGGTGTCGTGTCTGCGCGTGTGGCGCGTCCCTAGCTCAAAATCAGCCCCTCCCAGCTCAAATTCACTCGCGCGGTGAGGAAACTGGGTTGGGAAGCAGAAAGGTGGATGGATGGACCAATGGATGGATGTTATTCCTCTATCGACAACTCGACAACCACTGAACCCATTTGGCTGAAATTTAAAAATAGATACATAACTACCGGGAATAGGACATTGACTACTTTTATCCGGGCACCATGCGAGCGAAGCCGCGGGCGGAAGCTAGTATCAATACATACATAGTATAAAACAAAGTCGCTTCCCGCTGTCTGTCCCTATGTGTGCTTAGATCTTTAAAACTACACAACGGATTTTGATGCGGTTTTTTTTAATAGGTAGAGTGATTCAAGAGGTAGGTTAATATGCATAATACATGCATAATATAGTAGAGAAACACTGATAATTTTAGAGGTTTCTAATGTGACGCGTGCGAAGCCGGGGCGGGTCGCTAGTTTTATAATACTACCAGCATTAATGTGAATGTTTCCCTCAGATGTTTATAATAGCAGCATTAATGTGTCTGTTCCCTCTCAGATGACTCCGAACACACCGCTGACCGTGCTCCGTCAGCCGCGTCAGGGTGAGATGGTGGTCTCTATGTCCGGCTCACCAGTCATGGTGCCGAGCTGCTACACGTGAGTACACTTTACCCTTTATCTATACTTCGATATCTATACTAATGCTAGCAGCGCCCTCGCGGCGTTGCCCCCGTAGTGATGGTATATGGCGGTGATGATGATCAAAAGTAGCCTATAACCTTCCTCAAGAGTTTAGCTATCAAATGCAGAAATAATTTTTCAATGCGGACAGGTAGTTCCTGAGATTAGCGCGTTTAAACAAACAAGATAAACTTTCAACAACAAATCCGATTTGAAAAATTATTTCTGCATTTGATAGCTGTTGAGGAAGGTCATAGGCTACTTTTCACCATCATTACTATTATACCATCAATACGGGGGCAACGGTGCGAGGGCGTTGCTAGTCTCCGGTAACAATGCGGGTTCGAATCCCGTCGGAATCGTATGATAGGACTTTTCATTGCGACCTTCGCAGGTTCGAACCCGGCCGTGCATCAATGGATTTTTCGTTTCGAAAAATTTATATGCGCATTAACACGAACTCTAAACGGTGAAGGAAAACATCGTGAGGATACCAGTTAGCTTTCTAATAGCGTCGATGGGCTTGCAACCTGTCACGTGTGGAATGCTTCTGCAAAACGTGGGCATGTACCAAATATGTATTTTGACATACCTCTGATTACCCCCTTAGACTCGAAGGATCGTAAAAAATGCCTAAAAAGATCTGTCTACCGCGCCTTGGGGATACGTGATCATATTTCATTTTCATGGTGATCATATTTCATTTTCATGTCTAATTATTCTTTTTCCAGTTTAAAACCGGATGAGATGGCGAACTGCAACATCCTTCTCCAAGACGGTACGATGCTATCTCTCCAGCCCAAACAGCTCCGTCAGTCGCAGGCCTACATCCCCTTCTCACTCATGGACTCCGCTGTACTGGACCAGCTGAAGACACTCAAAGATAATCTGGACAAGGTGGTCCGGCTCGGGGAGAAGGCCATCAAGTAACCAGTGGGACGATAAATACCTTTACTAAGATCTGGTACACATTGGGCGCTTTCAAACGCGCGCTTTGCTAACGCGCGTTTCGAGAACTAAGAGAAGCGCGCGCTTGAATGTGTACACGTCAATTGAAACTCTAGGCTACGTATAGATTTCAGACTTCAGTAGAGTTCTACATTTGCCGGAGATGGACGTAGAAACAGTTTTAGCGGTGATTTTATACCGACGCACAGTGTGAAAAACGACCCGAAAATCGGACATGCCCTTTTTATGATACTAATCAAAACATTAGGCTTTTTTGAATACTAGAGTAGAACACCCAGAAGTTAATTCAGCTTAGAACTCGAGTTATGATTTTTTAAAATTTTATCTATGGTTACCAGAGAAAACCTAAAAAATGCTGTAACTTTCTATGTAGGCAATGTTTTAAAGTTTCAATAATAGCATGCTATAAAATCAACTAACTACCATTTTTGGAAACATATAATTAATTTTTAGGTAAACAACAAAGAAAGTTATGTATTTTTTTTAGTAATTTAGAAATTATTTTTTTTCACAGATGTCTATAGATGGTCGCACCTAATTTTTACACAATCGTGTTTATTAATGTTATGTTAACCTGCCTGTAAAATATCAGACGCGTAACACGTTAGACTTCGGAGTTATTGAATTTTAAAATTTTAATGTTAGGGTCGGCACTTAACTTTGACTGATTTTATTGATTGAATTTATTTATTTTGGTGATATTAAAAGTTGTTATATCACTCAATTATCTGTCAAACATACCCAAAATAACAACATTATATTATACTACAAGTAAGTTAATTAATATGTATACAGGGTGGAAAAAATGAATGGGCCCCGGAGGGAAGCAACTTTAAATCCTTAAGATGTAGTAGATATTTTACTTAAAGGAAACATTCCTTTATTTTTAAAAAGAAACAAAACTGCATTTTGAATTTTTAGCGGGTTCGATTCCTGGGTGAAACAAGCGAATAATCTTTGAATGCAGTTATGTTTAAGCTGTAATTTGGCACACTCATAGATTCTCAGTGAATATACAATGTTATGGTGCAGCGAGAACATCCGTGTTTGGGCTCATTAGAATTAGCTGAACTGAACCATATCCAACAAAAGCTTGTGTTGAAAATATTTTTATTAAAGAAAACTTATTTTTTAATAGAATTTAAATTCTTCTAATTCTGACGAAAGGGTGTATGTGATGTAGGGAAACTAGGAATGGGATTCACCCTCGTTAGGTGCAATAAAACTAAAACCCTCCTTATCAAAACACACATCCATCCAAACATCCAAACTTTTGCATTTATATTATCAGTATGATTTGTCGATGGACATTATTCCTGTTTTTTTTTTTTAAATTTAGAATTACGTCACTTTACATAGTGCGTTTCGCTTATCAAGCCCTTTAATTTGACACCCATATCATAGGAGTTGCTATGGAAATTATAAATCGCCATTTTATGATGTCCGCCATATTGGATTTAGAATAACGTCACTGTATTTATTGTGTTTCACTTATCAAGCTCTTTCATGTGATACCCATAACATAATCATGGCAGCATTTAAGTAATCGTGCATTGTCACAAGAAACAAACGTGTTAATTCATTATGACAACTGGTTTTTAAACTAGTAGGTAGGTATAAACAGAGTGTCACTCTTGAAGTCTGGACGTATCAAAATGTCATGCTTCGTTCACCCATCTGCTTACAATTTTCTCTGGTACATTATGAAAGATCATAATGTGCCAACCCTAATATCATAGAAGTTACTGAAAACCTTAGAAACCTCATATCTTCGATGTCCTGATAGATTTTTGTTTGATTTTTTTTCACGAGTACAATACAGTTACGAGGTATGTTTTCATATAGATTTCTACTGCTACTCACTAATGGTTTATGAGAAAAAAAATAAAACGTAAAAATTACAAAATTAAGCATAGAAACTTTACTGTTATAGCTAAAGCTATTTCGTTTGGCTTATAAAGTGCCCTGTAAATAATGCCACTTTGCCCTAAAAACAATTGTACAAATATGCTAAGCAGTTCTTTTATTTTCGCCTTTTTCTAAAAATTCATAATTTTCTATAAAAAAATATAACTCAAGTTCTAAGCTGAATTAACTTCTGGGAGTTCTACTCTAGTATTGGAAAAAGCCTAATGTATCGATTAGTATCATAAAAAGGGCGTGTCCGATTTTCGGGTCTTTTTTCACACTGTGCGACGTCTGAACCGACGCATTCCATTTCAGACGATTTCTGAACGAACTGATCCATAAAATGTGTATATCCGCGTCGAAAGCGCGCGCTCAACTGAACGGAAACATAGAAAACCAATGATCTCAAAGCGCGCGTTGACGCGCGCTGACAACAGTCGAGCGTTAGCGCAGCGTCAACGCGCGCTTTATTAAAACGCGCGCTAGCATGTGTACGGCCTGAATAAAAAGTATGTACTTGGAAACGCGCGTTATCGAAACGCGCGTTGAACGCTTGTCATCTGAACGTAGCCTTAGGCTACGTTCAGATGACAAGCGTTCAACGCGCGCTGAACGCGCGCTAAATTTTTGTATAGTGTTCACATGACACGCGCTTGTCAGGCGTTGAACGCGCGTTGTCGCGGCCATTTCGGACGATTTCTGAACGAACTGGTCCCTAAAATGTGTATATCCGCGTCGAAAGCGCGCGCTCAACTGAACGGAAACAGAAAACCAATGATCTCAAAGCGCGCGTTGACGCGCGTTGACAACAGTCGAGCGCTAGCGCAGCGTCAACGCGCGCGTTATTAAAACGCGCGCTAGCATGTGTACGGCCTGAATAAAAAGTATGTAGTTGTAAACGCGCGTTATCGAAACGCGCGTTGAACGCTTGTCATCTGAACGTAGCCTTAGTTCTCAAAACGCGCGTTAGCAAAGCGCGCGTTTAAAAGCGCCCAATGTGTATCGGGACTAATGGACGGTTTCTAATTATTATCTACCTACATTTTTATTGAAGTATAATAGAAACCGGCCGTAACTAAATTGACAAATCTCATAGTTCAAATCTAGTAAGCGTCAGGTCCCCTGGACCAAATGCGATATTTAATGTTTTGAAACTACCAATATTTAGTACCTTTTTGGTACTATTTGGTACCTAAATCAGATTTTTTAGTACCTCGATGAATAGCGAAAAAACATGAAAATAAAGTGGTCAGACATTCTGACGTCAGGTTGTCTGGACCATATTTTTTTCACATAGTTAGAGACAATATAACTTAATTATTTCTTTCTAGATATTTAGTACCTTTTTAGTACCTTAGCGTACCTTATTTTTTTTTATTAAATAACGTCCCAGAAAAAAGTTATGGATGAAATAAATTTTGCTGTTTACGTTCTCCTTCTTATTCAGAGTAAGTAGCATTCTTATTAGTTAAAGGTCAAAATCAGTCGAAAATGCAACCTGTAGGGCCTGTAGGCGAGATCAGAAATTATTTTTTGACCAATATCAAAACTGAGACGCTTCGCTCGCTTGGTCAATTATGAATGTTATAATGCTAAGCCATAGAACTAATAGTTTACATAAGCAGCGTCACTGGAAACACTAGGTACCTACATAGTTACCTTTTCATTCGCATAATGTTATTTGTCATAAATTCATACGACATAGGGGAAGATCGTCACCATTCGTACGGCAGGCACATTCGTACAGTGCTTATAAAACACAAACGAAAGGACCCGCGGACATTTCTTTTGCATGTGTGCTTAGGTGGCCTAGCAGCCAATACGTGAAAGTAGTTTCGTGCCAATCCCATCGGTGAGAGCGAAGTGACAGGCAGCATAGTGTTTTCGCGCACGGTAAGTAATTTTTTCATCAAAGTTTTCGTGAATTTTTACCCTACTAATAATATGTTTTCCTACGCAGTTTTTTTCCAGTAACTATAAAACATGCTAAAGATATGTTTTTAATAACAAATTAATCAAGTTTTCATATTGATATTAAAACAAGTTTTATTTAATTATTATGTGGCTAAGGGGCACATTCGTACAAAACCAGGTGGGGCACATTCGTACGCATATGACCGACGTGTTTATGTTTATTTTATAGGACCTACCTACTTAATATATGGTTATTACAAAAAAAAAATGGTGCAAAATTATAATCCGAAGAAGACACGTAACCAAACGTGGATAAACACTGTCGTCTTCTCAAGTTTTATTGGTTATTAACAGGGTCCTCATCTAAACGGCTACTTGACGATGATATAATCTGCATCAAATATTTCAAAAATTGATTAATCTCTTTTTTAGATTTGATTTGTATTAGCTAGAATTCATGAACGTACAAAATAATTAATTTCAAAAAAGTTTTTGTTGAGTAAAATAAAAATAATTTAATATTTGGAGACTAGACAAAAAGTCATTGAATTTTTGTTAACAAGAAGATAAAACTTAAATTTTTGTTGACTTGAAGAAAAGTTATTGATTTTCGGTAATTTAGTAAATATTATTTACTGTCAAAATAAAAAAAAAGTTAATTCTATTTACAGTTTTTATCGCTCTGTACGAAGGTACCCCATAGCGTACGAAGGTACCCCCGACACTGTACGAAACTACCCCACACATGGGGCACATTCGTACGAATTCCCGATTGGTGTTTAAATCATCATTATGCATTGAATATGAGTTATAATCATCTGATTTTTATTTTATTTTAAGCTCAGATATATATACTAGTAGTATAGGTATGCAATTAGTTCACTTCCCAATGAATTATTCGAGATAAAAAAAAATAAAACGTAAAAACCGTACGAGGGGTAACGACCTTCCCCTACCTACTTACGTCTTTAGCTTGGACAAAAATGCTTTCGTTTGTCCGGCGGATGTCTGTCTGTATGTTCCTCCAAAAAGGGGCAAAAGGGGGGGGCTATAGATCCTCAAAATGCAGTAAATCGCTCACTTTTAGATTTCTACCAATGGAATCGTCCCTTTAACTACTTGGTTTATAGGTAGGGATTGATGAAGCACCTGGACCACCTTCTCATCACAAAACTAGACATTTGTGAATATGTATTCCATAAGTTTATTAAGGAATTTATTTTTTCTTACGCTTCGCTAGTTCATTTCAAACTACCTTCCGCCCGCGGCTTCGCTCGCATGGCACCTGGAAAAAAGTAGCCTATGTCCTATTTCCCGTAATTACCTATCTATGTTTTAAATTTCAGCCAAGTTGATTCAGTGGTTTAAAGTAAACCTAAGAATTTAGTCATGTCAATTTCTTTTATTTCATGTCCAGAATAGTTTTTGTCAATATTTGATATTTCCTCACGATGTTTTCCGTCACCGGAAAATGCCAGTAATTAT
Organism: Camptogramma bilineatum; assembly: GCA_958496255.1. Taxonomy (NCBI): domain Eukaryota; kingdom Metazoa; phylum Arthropoda; class Insecta; order Lepidoptera; family Geometridae; genus Camptogramma; species Camptogramma bilineatum. Next base: position 1,075,418 of record OY292474.1, read on the forward strand.
ATACCTATGCGAATCTAAAGGATTTGGCCGGATACTGCCCCAGAGCCGAATATCGAATTAGACTATGCGTCAGAATAATATTTTTTAAATAAAATATCACAAAATTAACTGGTACATACAGAATACTTAGATATCTCGTGCCGTGTGGGAATATAATTATGTTATTTTATTAGTAACTTTAGTCACTTCCGGTACTACAGTCCGTAATGCCTCTCCAGACTCACGGCGAGAAGTTTCACCGAGACTTCTCGAAGAACAAACAAATTATCAACACTCTCAATTTTCTCACTCGTGATCTGTTTGAAATCCTTTGTCTCGGCCAAAAATAGGTACCGACACCGAAGCGCGAGAACAAGAAGGCGAGAAACTCCTCACATTCACGCTTCTCGGGTGTTGTCGGGGTTTCTTGCCGAGAGTCTGGAGGTATCACAGAGAATATTTTTATCAGATAGACCTACCTTCTTTTTCGCGGTTGACATGACACTCAAATAGTAAACAAAACAGACGGACAAGAATTTGACAGATGTAAAAGGAATTTCGTTGAGTTTCAGTTGTGTGATTGTGTTGTGATGTGATTTATGAGGATTTATCATATTTTATTTAAAATTACAAAAACTGACGCCTTGGGATATGCATACAGACTAAAATGGAAGTGGGCTGGACATGGCTGGACGTCTACAAGATGGAAGATGGACTAGGAGAGTGACAAATTGGGAGGGTTCAAGAGGTCGACGCTGCATAGGAAGACCATACGCTCGCTGGGACGAAGACATCAAGAAAACTGCTGGACCAAACTGGCTCCGAGTAGCACAAGACAGGGACAGATGGCTGGCTTTGGAGGAGGCCTTCACCTTAGGGGTTCTCTAGTACCTACTTAGATTATAAGCATTAGTGATAAGAAAAAAATGTTAATTATAGAGAAATAAAAGGCTTTTTATTTTATTTATTTATATCATATTTTATTTTAGGTGGTAAGTAAGTAAGTTCGTATGAGTAAGTGGCCAACTCTGGTGACGGCGTTTTTAGGTCGCCTAAAGGCCTCCGTCATGGCTTAACGACTTAAAAGCCGGGACCGACAATTTAACGTGCCCTCCGAAGCACGGAAGCGCTCAGCTCGTAATACCACTTGCGGTCACCCATCCTAAGAGTGGCCGCGCCCAACGCTGCTTAACTTCAACGATCAATCAAGAACGTCTAAGCAAGCTACGCCACGAGCGCTAAGTGGTAAGTACAGAATCACTGCACATGAGTGTAGATAATTTTATTGATGAAATTCCCAATTTTTCCTAAGTACTTTTCTTTTTTACTTTAAATTGTAGGTACTGGGAGCTGCTGTGTGCGTCAAGCTGCAACAGCCTCCTTCAGGCGATAGCCGACAGGCCTGACTTTCATCTTATTCAGTCTTGGGAGTCAAGGCATGCCATCTTGGCAACCTATACTTGCCATTGACTGTCCGGTTGTACCTACTTACCACTCAAATGTGCCACCGATTTTTGCCTACCTACTAATACTAACATAATATAAATGAATGATAATATTTTCACGTGAAAATTCCCGTGTGTTAAATAATATATGGATGAAAGTCTGAAATAAAGAATTTTTATTTTAATTTATTATTTTATTTATTTTCCATACCCTAGTTCACTCAAAATTCTGCCAGTCCATAATAATACTTACTAAATAATTATTGTTGGACATTACACACAGCGCCATCTATCCCCAAAGTAAGCAAAGCTTTTACTATACGAACCTAAAAAATATAGTTTCCTAGGTTCATCCGTTCATGCTGGGCGTCACAGCCTGCTGCTTTAAATTAGATTATCTTTTAAATCCCACTTTAAAAAGGAAGAAGATGAATGGAGTCTCACTATAAAATAAAAAAACAAACCCAAAAATCCCAATTTGGTCATGACGCAAGCATTCTTTCCTGTGGGCATCTGTGGGGCAAAATTGTTCTAGGAATCGGCCATGTCCTTTATGACTAGACACCTATGTCGTATGAATTTATGACAAATAACATTATGCGAATGAAAAGGTAACTATGTAGGTACCTAGTGTTTCCAGTGACGCTGCTTATGTAAACTATTAGTTCTATGGCTTAGCATTATAACATTCATAATTGACCAAGCGAGCGAAGCGTCTCAGTTTTGATATTGGTCAAAAAATAATTTCTGATCTCGCCTACAGGCCCTACAGGTTGCATTTTCGACTGATTTTGACCTTTAACTAATAAGAATGCTACTTACTCTGAATAAGAAGGAGAACGTAAACAGCAAAATTTATTTCATCCATAACTTTTTTCTGGGACGTTATATAATAAAAAAAAATAAGGTACGCTAAGGTACTAAAAAGGTACTAAATATCTAGAAAGAAATAATTAAGTTATATTGTCTCTAACTATGTGAAAAAAATATGGTCCAGACAACCTGACGTCAGAATGTCTGACCACTTTATTTTCATGTTTTTTCGCTATTCATCGAGGTACTAAAAAATCTGATTTAGGTACCAAATAGTACCAAAAAGGTACTAAATATTGGTAGTTTCAAAACATTAAATATCGCATTTGGTCCAGGGGACCTGACGCTTACCAAATCTAAACCCCATATTCCGAGTAAACCTGAATTTAGCACAAGAAAAAATGTCAAGTTGTGCATGCTAAACCTGCTGGACATTGTTAAAGACATTATTTTAATTTTTACATCGAAATAATAAGACGCTGTTAGTTTTAAGTGTGTGAGTGATAGAAGATGTTCCTAGTGCGTCATTGGACAATCTTCAGATTTGTTTATGAATTAATTCTTAGGTTAACGTTTACCAATACCAGTGTATTCACCAGTGCCTTGATCGCCAGTATGCACGTGTTTACTATTCTATCCGTGACTATAGTAAAGTATGTACAATTGTATGGACTTAATTTAGTTTAGTCAAGTTACCGCTAGAGGCGCTGCACTGAATTCCATACAATTGCGATACTTAACTATAATAACCAGAGATCGGAATTGGGTGTGTGAAAATACCTAAAGTTTGCAGCGGGACATAATATGGAGCTGTTACAACCACTTAAGTTCAACCGGTTTTGGATTTTACCGGTTTAGTTTCGGTTTTTTTTTACATGTTCCTTACCTTTGAAACACTGAACTATAAACATTCACAAGCTTCTAATACAGTTCTAAATTAATTTTTGTTTTGTACTTTTCCGACAAACTAATTAATAACAACAAAAAATAATTTAGAACTGTATTAGCAGCTTGTGAATGTTTATAGTTCAGTGTTTCAAAGGTAAGGAACATGTAACAAAAAAACCTAAACTAAACCGGTTAAATCCAAAACCGGTTGAACTTAAGTGGTTGTAACAGCTCCATATTATGTCCCGCTGCAAACTTTAGGTATTTTCACACACTCAATTCCGATCCCTGATAATAACGGATAGAATAGTAAACTTGTGTATGCTGGCGATCTAGGCACAGAAGCGCTTGTGGCGTAGCTTGCACGTTCGTTCCAGGGCAGTTCATACAATTCTTAATTTGTACAATCCTACTAATAGATAAAAAATCTTGATTAACACAATTTTTGTCATGAATTCGTACAACCATCAGCTTGAAATAGTGGAATTGTTGACGTTAAGCGACGTTCCGAGCGGTTACAATTTGGATGGGTGGCAAGTGGCAACAGATAAGTGCTTCCATGCTTCAAATGTTATGTTAAATTATCGGTCCCGGCTTTGAAGTTGTTAAGCCATAACGGAGGTCTTTAGGCGGCCTAAAAACTCCGTCACCAGAGTTGGCCACAGTTCATACGACCATACATACATACAGTAAAACCAGAAAAGGTTTGCGTTTAACGCCGGCTCCATACGTTGGGACCAACGTTGGTCCCAACGTTGGGGCCAAGATTTCGTGAACCATCCACACGTTGGCGATACACCAGTCTTGTTCCGTCAGAGCCAACGTGCAGACGTCCGATGTCTGCGCGTCCGATACAGAAATTGAAATTTCTCTAAGTGATTTTACATTACTGAATACCAATTTTATCACAATCACATCACATCATGTCACTATCACACTTCACACAGCACACTATATTATAAATGCGAAAGTTTGGATGTTTGGATGTATGTTTGTTCCTCTCTAACACGACAACCACTTAACCGATATGGGTGAAATTTAAAATATAGATAGATAATAACCGGAAATAGGACATAGGCTACTTTTTATCCCAAGAAATTGCACGGTTCCCGTAACATAAAAAAAAAATAGTAAACTCCATCATCAGATCAGCTCGCTGTTACCATATTATTACATTGTAGTCAGAACTTGACAAATATGCCGAGTTTCAACTCAATCGGTTTATTTACTGAGGAGTTCTGTTGAACAGCTCTTGACTCCATCATCAGATCAGCTTGTTGATACCATAATATTTCACTGTCACCGAGAATCTATAAGTGTGCAAAATTTCAGCCCGATAGTCCTACAAACACAATAAATAAGGAATACGATGACATTCTCGCTCGTCAGTCGACACGTGCGCTCACGATGCGCGTCGAAACGGGACTGAGCATAGCGCCAACGTGTGGACGGATCCCCAACGTTGGCGCGCCAACTTCCTTTGATAAAACCGACACGACACGGCCAAGCCCCAACGTTGGCCCCAACGTTGGCGCCAAGCTATTTTGTCAGCACCACACGTTGGTGAGAGGCATTGGGACCAACGTTGGCCCCAACGTGTGGATGCGGGGTAATGATTTTAATGACTTCGTCACTGGGTTTTGTAAACGCAAACCTTTTCTGGTTTTACTGTACATACAGTGGATTGGTAAACGTTAGCATTTTAATGTTATGGCTGACATGTATAGTTTTTGAGTGTAATAAAAAAGTATTTTCGCTATAATATCTTTAATTCTCAAAAACAATTTTGATATCACACAAAATATCATAGAAAATGAACACCTTTTGTAAGCATTAGCCATCATACGTCAGTATTTCGTGAGAATTTTGCATACTTAATTACTTACATTATAAAAAGTCTAAAAAAATTTCGTGCCTAGTTACAGTGAAAAAAGTAAGAAATTATTGAAAAAGTCTAATTCTTACCAATTTAAATGTGAAAGTATAGATGTTTGGATGGATGTTTGTTACTCAATCTCGCCATGACCATAGAAAATGACCGGGAATAGGACACAGGCTACTTTTTATCCGGGTACTACGCGAGCGAAGCCGCGAGCGGAAGCTAGTAGTAAGTATAGTAAACATAGTATAGGTACGTAGTTTTATCTATTCTATGGTATAGGGAAGGAAAGTAAACGCGGTTTTAGCACAGTTTAAAAGTTTTAATTTACAGACAAACACTTTAAAATTATCTGTGTCAAGTGCATCTCTAGTTTGTCTCGACATTTCGAATCTATGCCAAAAGTTTTCGAAAATCCGAAGCTTTAGGGTGAACGCAGATATGAGCCGCACCGCAGTCTCCGTCGATTTCTTTATATGAAGTTCTATGCAACTTCGCACACCTAGCCGCGCCGCAGTACCAGTGCGATGATTGCGGAGACTGCGGTGCGGCTAAGTGTGCGTTCACCATTAACTATCTGCTTGACTACAAATACAATACAGCAACATCTTGTTCAAACTAAAGTGTTATCAAAAACGGTGCATCCTAATACCCGTGCTTTCCTAATGTCTGCTCAACCTCCTTCACGTACTTCTCAGATACGTTCTGCTGTCTCATATCATGCACCTGGAGAAAGGAGATAGTTAGGGACAAGTCCTATTATTTACTTAAAAATCTATACAAATATAATAAAGCGGAAGAGTTTGTTTGAACGCGCTAATTTCAGGAACTACCAGTCCGATTTAAAAAATTCTTTCCGCATTTTGATAGCTAAACTCTTGAGGAAGGTTATAGGCTACTTTTCATTATCATAATCATCACCATATACCATCACGGTCATAGTCACATCATATACTATTATCTGACATCAGGGTTTTATTAACTGCTATTTTTTAAGTTTTCTTGATTGATATTAAACAAAGCTGCTTATATCCTATTCTATTAGGTAAACGAGCAATATTTGTTTGTTTGATGTTTGAAGTTTGTTTGTAGGTACTGACGTTCTCGAAAACGGCTCTAACGATTTCGATGAAATTTGCAATAGGTACGGGCACAGATGTCTGTGGTACGGGTGTGTACGGGGGCGAAAAATCGATCTAGCTAGGTCATATATCTGGGAAAAGCCGTTTTCTCGGCGTTTTAACGCAAAAAGATTTACAAGTGCAATGTGGTTCGTAATTGAACCACTAGATGGCGTTATGCACCCGAGCAGAGCTCGGTCGCCCAGATATTATACCATTATCTGACAACGAGGTTTTATAAATCTCTGCTCTATTTTTTTGTTTTCTTGATTCATATGAAACGGTATTCTACCAAAGTAACTAAACTTCGCTTCGCCGAGTTTTAGAGCTTTTTCTAATGAGTTTAACGTCTGTGTTGGTAAAATGTAATTGTTTTCAATATTTACCTTCTGTTTGATGACGTTCCTCTCGTACTTGTCCTGTTGTTCCTGCTCCATCCTCAGAGCCACTCCCTCGTTGCGGATCTTCTCACGGAGCTCGGCCCTGGATTACATTCATATAGTCAATCAATCAATCATATTTTATTAAATGCGAAACGAGGGTAAAAAAACAGATGACAGATAGATAGATGTACAGCCTTGAATCTGCTTCTCAGCATGCATAAATCCTATTCTATTAAACGAGCAATATTTGTTTGTTTGATGTTTGTTTGTATCTACTGATGTTCTCGAAAACGGCTCTAACGATTTTGATCAAATTTGCAGTACCTACGGGTGTGTAGCGACATCTACCTGTCGCTAGACGAACTACATGGACATGCTACGCACTACGAGCTTACTACGAGCTTCAGCAAAGATGGCGCCACGCACGACAACAACGACTCCTATCTGAGTATATTAAGGATAAAGAACGTCCGAGCGCAAGATTACGAGACTACTACTGCAAAGGAAAAACACGCTCGGCAGTACCAGACCTCAGATCAGATTGCAGGCTAAAGGGGCAACGGAATCGCCACGCAACATCAGAAGTTCTAGAACTCGCAAGCAAAGTTTCCAGCGAATTGAAGTATATCAGGGACTATCAGACATCAACTGTCGGTCGAAAGACCACGGGCAAGTGGGCCAGATGGGCCGGCCCGTTGCAGAGGAACCACCCACTCTGCCTTTGGGGAACTATTCCACCCTGTTCCCCAAAGGTGTTTACGGGGGCGAAATATCGATCTAGCTAGGTCTCATATCTGGGGAAAGGTACGGGGGCGAAAAATCGATCTAACTAGGTCTCATAACTGGGAAAAGCTGTTTTCTCGGCATTTTCACGCAAAAAGTGCAATGTGGTTCGTAATTGAACCACTAGATGGCGTTCGTTGGTCGCCAACGAGCGGAGCTCGGTCGCCCATACTATTAGAAATTAAAATAGGAGTCACTTCTTTATAAATTATATCATAACTATGTACAATACAACAAAATAATAGTTATAGGCAACTAAAAATGCTGAGGGGCTACTCCCAAAACTAGTAAATACCTGGCACGTTCCTTGTCGTTGATCTGTTTCATGATTTCTTGGCGATGTTGTTCGATCTTCGCCTTGCGTTTCTCATCCAACTACAAATTACATGTAAAATCTTTAAACACGTAAAATAATCATACATGGAGTAACAAGTAATCGAAGGAATACGAAAGTGGCCCCTACCTACTCTTAAAACTAAAGTTGATATCATGTTAGTTTTCGTTGGTCGAATGTTTAGTTAGGTTTCCACTAATAAAAATGAAACTACGAAAATTGGCACGTTACTTAGATCGTTTACTAATAGTTTTAAGAGTCCCCTACTCTTTAACTCCATTTAAAATTAAGTATTTTTGAAATTGATATATCAGAGTGAATACCAAAAAAAACGTAGGTAGGTAAGAAGCTTTGATGAACGAATGGTAGGAAAAGTACAACCCAAAAATAAGATCTATAAAAATCGGAATCAGGAATGTTTCCTTTTTGGGTGCCATCTAGGAGTAGGTAATGAAAACCAACGTGAAATACATAACTATTTCATATGAATACCGACCTATTTCACTTTCAAAACTTTCGTGAGTTGTACTAGACATTATTTAACACACGGGAATTACTCATGTAAAAATATCGTCGATTTAGATACGGACAATGTTTCGATTCATCCGGAGAATCTTCATCTGGGTAAGGAGGGAGTTGCGGCAAGGTTACTCCTCGCGCGAGCGTCTCACACTGCGAGCAATGTAACGCTCGGAACGCGGGCCGCGGGGACAGTAGTGGGCTTCCTTACGCAGATGAAGATTCTCCGGATGAATCGAAACATTGTCGGTATCTAAATCGACTATATTTTTCCGTGTGTTAAATAATGAAATACCTAATAATTTAATATGAATACGGACCTGTTTCTCCTTCTGTATGAACTCCTCGTTCTGTCTGGCCGCGTTGTTGAAGCTCTGCTCGTCCTTCGCGATCTCTCGCGCGATCAGACGGTGGATATCTCTAATCTGAAATCAACGTGACACTTTCCATTCGGACATAACTCGTATTCAGTCATTTTGGCTTTAATCTGGAACCAACACGTCAAGGCGCTAACTCATGTTGGGCCAGCCTAGGCCAGCTTATGCGAGTGCGAGAAGGCGAATCGATTCAAGGCGTGAGCGATAGAGAAGCAATGCGAAGCTGGCCTAGGCTGGCCCAGCGTGTATTCGCAGCATTACACTTCCCATTCGGACATAACAGTATTCAGTCATTTTGGCTTTCAGGCATTTTGGGAAATGGTTTTTTTTTTGGGATTCAGGCGATTCGATAGGAAACAAGGTGTTTTGAAATTCAGTCCTAAGGCTTGTTTCACTCTTCAGCGTGTCGCCGGTCGCGTCCGCGAGTTGACCATTCACAGCACAGAGAAATGTGCTGTGAATGGTCAACTCGCGGACGCGACCGGCGACACGCTGAATAGTGAAACAAGCCTATGTCCTAACGTCACGTAGGTTTATCATCTTTTTTCACTTTTAGCTAAAAACCCGAGCAAAAAATGCGATGTTTTTTCAAATGTCAGCTGCTTTTTTAATGGTTTCGTGATTCGTCAATGTAGGAATCTACAACTGGCCAGCTTATTACGTTGACGTGCGATTTAGAATTAGCGAAAATGCAACCGATTGGATGATTTTCTTCAGAAAGTTGACGTTTCTTCAGCTGAAGAAATTTCAGAGGTCTGAATCGCACTGATGGCCCTAATCCTGGACAAGGGCGACCTGACCTAAACTAATGATACATAGTTTGGGGAACATGGTGGAATCGTCCCCCAAAGGCAGAGTTTCCTCTGCAACGGGCCGGCCCATCTGGCCCACTTGCCCGTGGTCTTTCGACATTTGTTGTCGGATAGTCCTTATGTCTATCGCCGCCGGAAACTGCTTGCGAGTTCTAGACATTCTGATGTTAAGTGGCGCCATCTGTAGTGCGTAGCATGTTTATGTAGTTCATCTAGCGACAGGTAGATGTCGCTACACTTAGTACATCAAGGATACCTCACCTGTTGGACCCTGGCCTCGTGCAGCTGTCTCATCTCTTTGTTCCTCTCGATATCTGCGTCTCGCTCGCACCTACCTCACCCAGGTACCTAGTATGTAGCGACATCTACCTGTCGCTAGATGAACTACAGAAACATGCTACCCACTACGAACTTCAGCGAAGATGGCGCCACTCAACATCAGAATGTCTAAAACTCGCAAGCAAAGTTTCCAACGAATTCAGATATAAGTAGGATTATCCGACAACATCTGTGACAACATCATGACGACCTCTGTGGCGCAGTGGGTGATGGCTCGCCTGTGACGCAAGAGGTTGCGGGTTCGATCCCCGCCGCGGGACAAATGTTTGTATGATCTGCAAATATTTGTCTCGGGTCTGGGTGTTTTCTATGTATATTATGTATGTATTTACAAAAAAAATGTATATAAGTAGTACATCAGTCATGTGGTTGCCATAACACAAGCTCTGCTTAGCTTGGGACTACATGATGCTGTGTGAAATGTCCAGCAATATTTATTTATTTATTTATTTATTTATCTGTCGGTCGAAAGACCACGGGCAAGTGGGCCAGATGGGCCGGCCCGTTGCAGAGGAACCACCTACTCTGCCTTTGGGGAACGATTCCACCCTGTTCCCTAAATAGTACCTCACCTGTTGGACCCTGGCCTCGTGCAGCTGTCTCATCTCCTTGTTTCTCTTGATAGCTGCGTCTCGCTCTCACCTGTTGGACCCTGGCCTCGTGCAGCTGTCTCCTCTCCTTGTCCCTCTTGATAGCTGCGTCTCGCTCTCACCTGTTGGACCCTGGCCTCGTGCAGCTGTCTCCTCTCCTTGTCCCTCTTGATAGCTGCGTCTCGCTCTCACCTGTTGGACCCTGGCCTCGTGCAGCTGTCTCCTCTCCTTGTCCCTCTTGATATCTGCGTCTCGCTCTCACCTGTTGGACCCTGGCCTCGTGCAGCTGTCTCATCTCGTTGTTCCTCTTGATAGCTGCGTCTCTCTCTCTCCGTCGGTAGTCTCTCTCCACGTCCTCTTGTATCTTCAGGTTCCGGATGCGCTCCAGCTCCTCCTTCAGCTCTTGTTCGGCCTGGAATTTGGATGTGGTTAGTGTTTTTAACAGACTTCAAAAAAGTTTTGGAGAGATTACTGCTAACGCTACACTGAAAACCTTCGCGTGCTTGATTTGCTTGTGGCTAACTAGACGCCATAAGTGTCTGAACTGAACACCCTCACCTTCTGCGCTTTAGCGATATGTTCTATGCCCTTCTGCTTGGCCGCTTTAACAGCCGCCGCGTCAGCCTTTGCCTTGGCCTCACGGACTTGCTTCTGCTTCATAAAGTTGGTGATCCGCAGCTCCATGATACGATCCTCTTCATTCTGCAGCTGCTTGAAATACACCAGCTCAGAGTTGCCTGAAATAATTTCCCCCTTATGAAAGAAGTGTAAAGTTGAACACTGGTTAAACAACGTCCTGTCTAATCACTATCCACAAATAAAGACAGGATGTTGTGTAAACTTTTCAGTAGGACGGATCATACTGAAGGTCAAATACCTACGCATAGGTCAAATAGGTAGGTACCTACTCAAAATGACGAGAGGATGTAAGTTTTCGTCAAACGTCTCGTCTTGCGTGTTTTACTTTATGTAAGTTTTGATACAGTAGAACTAGGACCACTAGGATCATTTTGAATCGTTTTAAGAGCTAGGTGATTCTACTCCTGGCCCTTCGAAGGTCTATGCAACTGGTAGGATTTAGAATGTTGTGGTTGGTCAGGCGTCCCACTAGAGTTTTTTTGATTTAGAAAAAATAATATGGATCACCGAAATTAAAGGGCTCGAACCTGCATACCTATTTTTGAAATCCGTTTCCTCATCACCTAGCTAGAACTAGAAGACCACAGGAACAGTGCCGGAATTAGGCTTTTATGCGCCCGGTGCGAGCAGGGCAAGACCACAAACGGCGCAGTTATAGAGTTATAAATCCCTGTGACAGGGATCATTTTCCAATAAAGTGCCAATAGTTTTGGGAGTAGCGGTGAGTTACCCTGGTCCAGTATCTCCTTGAGCCTCGCCTGCCGTTGTTGCTTCTCCTTCAGTTTCCGCGCCTCGTCGATCTGCATGGCGATGTTGGCCTGGTTCACGCGGATACTCTCCTCCTCAATACGCTCCGCTTCCATTATCTAAATAAAAGCGTAATAATGAGTTTGAGTGAGAAATTGTCTAAAATGCCTTTGGATTGGATCGTCGTGCGTGACGCCTATTTAGCTGAGCAATGGAGAGAAATAGACGCCATTGTGCAGAAAGCTTATCTTGGCTGTAGGACAGCCGAGACAATTTCTCACTTAAGGCATCTCCGCGTTGGACGTCCACGGTTTCGCTGGAGGGATGGTAAAGAGGGAGTTGCAAGAGCTCCAATGGGGATTGGCGCGAACTAGCTCAAGAAAAGAGTAGGTAGATGGCGTCTTCTTTTGTCGGAGGCCAAGACCCACTAGTCACTGAGCCAGCGAAGTAAGTATTTAGCTCTTTCTAATCTATAAGCTAGGATAGAGAGTGCAGTCAGGTTTCGCAGATGCAGGAGTGCAGGAGTGGCGTTTCTCTTCATCTCTGCTCCACCCTATTATGTCCAGTCTGACGACAGATCCAGTGAAGCTTACCTTAGCGATCTCATGAGAGTTGATCTGTTCCTTCAGCGCGGCCAGGTTCTGGAGTCGCAGGCCGTGGCGGCGTTCTTCCTCCGTCTCGGCTCTCTTCACCGCTGCCTGACGGTTCTCCTCCATTAATGCGTCCAGCCTGACGATAAAATAAGTTCGTGTGAGCCATGGACATAATATAAGGGGGGGGGGGGGGGGGAGGGGGGGGGATTTTTGGGATGTCCGGACCTTAGCAAGTATTTGTCTATAGTCGAATTGCTCATTGTACGAACTAAAAATATATGAAAAATGACATTTTGATCATCAATTTTAGTGCGTTTAATGAGCAATCCGACTATAAGTGATTTTTTTAAGTTCGAGGGAAACTTAGTCAATCTTTGTATTTTGCAACCCTTGGACCCCCCCCCCCCCCCCTTAGCAAAGCTATAGCTCCCAGACTGGTGTGAGCGGCCAACTCTGGTGACGGAGTTTTTAAGCCGCCTAAAGGCCTTAAGAGCCGGGACCGACAATTTAACGTGCCCTCCGAAGCACGGAAGCGCTCAGCTCGTAATGCCACTTGCCATTTTTCGTAATAACGTCATAAAACATTGATGAACGATCGTGCCTCTCTATCGCTTGTTCCGCGCTTTCGCTTGCACGCTCGGCTCAGTAGGAACGTGACACTTTTTCGTGCGTGTAGCCGGCGTTCATCGATTTATAAGACGTTACCAAAGTAAGCGCAGAAACAGGAGCTGGTAAGGAGAATAAAAAATAATGGAGGTAGGTACCGTCTCTGCTCGTCATCCAGCTCCTTCTTGATGAGTTCCTTCTCCGAGATCTGCGCGTCGCGAATAGCGTGGCACTTAGGCTGGTTTTAGTGTCACGCGTACCGTCGGTGCTGATAGGCGAGTGATCTTTATTACACTGAAACAAGGATACTGATTGTTTAGCAAAAATGGCAACGCTGATTGCACTCGTCAGTGCTGAACAATCAGTATCCCTATTTCATTGTAATAAAGATCACTCGCCTATCAGCGCTGACGGTACGCGTGACACTAAAACCAGCCTTAGAGGCCAGGATGATGCGGTTACACACACAGACGGGGACCCTGCATGTTAATAGGTACCTACCGTCTCTGCTCGTCATCCAGCTCCTTCTTGATAAGCTCCTTCTCTGAGATCTGCGCGTCGCGGATGGCACTTGGGCACCAGTATGATGCGGTTGCACAGATGGGGGCCCCGCATGTTAATAGGAGGTTACCGTCTCTGTTCTTCATCCAGCTCCTTCTTGATGAGCTCCTTCTCTGAGATCTGCGCGTCGCGGATGGCGTGGCACTTGGACACCAGTATGATGCGGTTGCACAGACGTGACCCTGCATGTTAATAGGAGGTTACCGTCTCTGCTCGTCATCCAGCTCCTTCTTGATAAGCTCCTTCTCTGAGATCTGCGCGTCGCGGATGGCGTGGCACTTGGACGCCAGTATGATGCGGTTGCACAGACGGGGACCCTGCATGTTAATAGGAGGTTACCGTCTCTGCTCGTCATCCAGCTCCTTCTTGATAAGCTCCTTCTCTGAGATCTGCGCGTCGCGGATGGCGTGGCACTTGGACACCAGTATGATGCGGTTGCACAGACGTGACCCTGCATGTTAATAGGAGGTTACCGTCTCTGCTCTTCATCCAGCTCCTTCTTGATGAGTTCCTTCTCTGAGATCTGCGCGTCGCGGATGGCGTGGCATTTGGAGGCCAGGATGATGCGGTTGCACAGACGAGGACCCTGCATGTTTTCTGCGCGGAGGACTGAAAGAAGGATGTAGGACTTAGGCTTGTTTCACTCTTCAGCGTGTCGCCGGACGCGTCCGCGAGTTGACCATTCACAGCACATTTCTCTGTGCTGTGAATGGTCAAAATTTATTTCTCTGTCCTGTGAATGGTCAACTCGCGGACGCGATCGGCGACACGCTGAAGAGTGAAACAAGCTAAGGCTTGTTTCACTTCACAGGCCTTCATATCTTTTTACTAGGTAGATGATTTATGCAGGACACAAGTCTTTGCCTTTACATCTTTAGACACCTACTAGATTTAAACAGCGGGTCTAAAAAGGTCGCTATAGCAGATTCACAATATGATTCATACCCAGATTCTCGTATTAGAAATCACAAAACTGACAATTCCTATTAAGTAGGTACCTACGTACAATAAAATTCCTTGATTCGTAACGCCAATGTGATTCTGCTGTGAATTGAATTGCGTACAATTCAGCTAACATTGAAGAGGAATTGCATATAAAAAAAATCTTTAAGTTTAGCTGAATCACAATATGAATCTCGCTATGAATCATATTGTGAATCTGCTATAGCGACCTTTTTAGACCCTCGGCCTATGAATACCTACTTTCAACGGAACTTCTCATTTTTATTACTGTCAGGAGGTTTTTTAATAATAAATATCATCGGCTAAATTCGAAAACCTCGTAACGATTTTACGGAAATGGTTTTTTGATGCAGTTTGGTAGAATTAGATTTTCTACCAAATTGCATCAAAACTTATTTTCGTCAAAAAGATGGAGCTAAGAGGTTTTCGAATTTAGCCGAAGATATGAAGGTTTTTCTAAAATCTGTAACAATAGTTTCGTAAGTACTTTCTGCTCTTGTCATGGTATGAGCAGCCTGATCCGGCCCCTCCAGCTCCGGGTCCGCGGTGCCGGCTCCGGAGTCGGCTCCCGGCTGAGGCAGCAACTTCTCTTTCAGCAGCTGCTTCCTAGCCGCCGACTCCTTGGCGGCCAGCTGGATGGACGCCTCTTGAGAGCGCATGGCCTCTAGAACCTCTTCCTGAGTACGGATCTGCAGGTCATTGTGGTTTCATGTCAGCGGTACAGGAAGACCTCTGAGATAGTTAGGTACCTTACCTACCCTACCTAAGAAAACCGGTCAAGTGCGAGTCGAACTCGTACGCCGAGGGTTCCGTACCTAGCCATGGTGCCAATTAAGCTAGTCCGCTTAATTGTACGAGCGCCCATACAACTCGGAGGACAATTTTAATTGGCGTCAACTATGTATGTATGGGAACACCCTTTAATTTTCAACTTTTTTAACTTTTTGGAATTTTTCCTTTATTTGTGCTATAAGACCTTGCTTTTTGCCAAATTTCGTTATTCTAGGTCAACGGGAACTACCATTTAGGTTTTCGACCCAAAACCTCTAGGGTACTTCCGGTTGACCTAGAATTGTCAATTTTGGTTACAAGCAAGGTCTTCCAGCACAAGTAAAGGGAAAATTCCGAAAAATAAAAAAAGTTGATAATTAAGGTAAGTTTTGGTACTCACAAGTTTTCACGAAAACCTTTTGCCTATATCTTTTTATAGTGTTGACTCAGGACCTTGATTTTTATACTCACAATAGGGACTATAGACTTTAGTATATGGTATAAATTTCAACTTGCTAGCTCTACCCGTTCCTGAGATAATCGATGGTGACACACGGACAGACGGACAGACAGACAGACAGACAGACAGACAGACAGACGGACAAGAAAGTGATCTTATAAGGGTTCCTTTTTTTACCTTTTAAGGTACGGAACCCTAAAAAAGGATGTATTAGAAGGCGCAAGAAAAGCAGCACTAACAAATTGTCATAGGATAGAAAGAGTCACGTTACTTTGTGCGTCTTAATTCGTAGTAGAATGTCTCCATATTGACTACTTAGTAATATTATTTATTCTGTGATAAACTATACAATACACTAAGACACTATTCAATTCATCTGTGAAGACACTATACAATCTTGTTAACCAGCTGGTTAACAAACAACTAACACGGACGGCGCGCTGATTTTTTAGCCGCACGCAAGTGGCTATTGACGTTTCTTTTTAACATAGGTAATGTGGGCGTTAGTGTGACTAGTATGAATGATGACTTTGATCGTTCAAGTTAAATAATTTCTATCTACAGGAGGAACGACGATACTTGATCTTTGTACTCTACGTTTTTAGACTTGCCCGACAAGCTTAGGATAGACAACTGAATAGTAGGAACCGACAAACGGACAATGCACAACCTGAAGCGTGTTTGGAAGATCTGCGGAGCTAAAAAGGTCGCTATTGCAGAACCGCATTATTGGAATTGAACTATTGCCATCTCTTTTCATTGACTGAGAGTGAAAAGAGACGGCAATATAGTTCATTTCAAATTGTGATTCAGTTTTAGCGACCTTTTTAAGTCCGCTGATGTTTCACTATTCAAACACAGTTCTTTCTGGTTTATAACATTTTAATGTTATCCATAGGACGTTAGATGGTTGTACACAATGCCACTCTTTACAACACCTGAGTTCGTGGTTTGTATTGAACGAAAACAGTTTACATAACATGAAGCTGAAACTGGCAGCCAAATGTAGCAGCCAAACTGTGAACAAACTTGGAATGACCCATGTGTAATAATTTTTATAAATTACTATAAATCCGATATATTTGCGCATCTGCAGCCCCACACATAACACCTGGGGCAAAATGGACCAGCCGAAAATTAAAAAAAAATTTTTTTTCGTATTTTTACTATCAAATTAAAAAAAATTAATATCTTTCCGCATTTTTAGACCTTGAGACTTGAAAATATCCAAGCTGTATGCTATGCTCCCTACTGGATCACGCTTGAGTATCTTCTAGACATAGATAGGTACCTATACTAGAAGGTCTCCCCTCGTTTATAGAATTTTCCATCGTTGCGTACGTTTCAGTGTCTGCCTGTTCACCGAAATCAAGTATTACATCAGTTTGAAAGTCCCGATTAATAGCTTGGTGTTTTATTTTTTATTTTTTTCACAATGGGAACGAATAATTGTCTTTATTTCTTGCAAATACCTTCGAAATTGGTAGAAACATTTTCGAGTGTATTTGACAACTGTTCTTGAACTCATTCCTACCATTATGCATTGGCAAATTCGGAACCAAACACATTGTTCTTTCTTGTAGGATTCCTTTTTCAGATGGCTTATTACTTATTAGGCGGGACCACATAGAGCGAGCAGCCTCACGAGGCATTTGCCGCGCGAAGCAGCTCGGTTAGTGTGGACGTGCCTCGGCCGAGGCAAGCGGCAGCCTCGCGATGATACCAAGGCTGCCGCGCTTGTTTTGGGATAGTTTCCTCGCGCGGCAAATGCCTCGCGAGGCTACTCGCTCTTTGTGGACCCGCCTATTACCTAAAGCGTCAACGTTAGTAGAGTCGTTAAAGTTGTAAAGACAGATTATGGCTTTAGCGATATTTTGACTATTTCGATTTTTTCAAACTTTGGTCTTTTCGGACCTTTTGGTCCGAAAATACCAAAGTTGGCTTGTGTGCTTTTCATTGTAAATTTCGGTGAAAGAATCTACGAAAACTACTGAACTCAGCCCTATAATTATTAAAGAAGTGTGATAATACTGTTATAACACGCTCAATTGTTCCTCCAACGAATCCCTATTTTGTTCCAAAGTAAAATACCTTTTATGTGTATTAGTGGCTAATTTTTCACTGTTTTATATTATGCACCGATATGCACAAAGTGACATATAATTGTCACGAAATGCTTATCCGTTTCTCAAGACGACCACCACAAACTTAAATCGTTATCGGATGAATGTAGAATGCCGTTTGTAATTATCAGTGATCGGAATTAGGCGGGCTTAAATACCTAAAGTTCAAAGAACAGAGGCAAAAAAGGGGAGACTTCCTTACTACAAGAATTTTATTCTTGTAGTAAGTAAGAATTTTATTGAAAGTTGGCACAATTTTCACAGTGAGTAAGTACATTTAAAATTAATGTTAATAATATTGTGAACTAATTCAAATAATTTTTCTATTTGACCGACGGAAAAAAGTTTTTTATCCTTATAATTTACATTTTAGTTTTTGTTATTAACTCAAGGTAAAATATTGATTCACCTTAATGTTAGATGTTCTTTATTAATGTCCCGGAAACGGAAATAATTGGGTCGAAAAATATTTAGTCCTAAGGCGTCTCCATTTGCCTCTGTTATTTTTCGAACTTTAGGTATTTTAGCCCGCCTCATTCCGATCACTGGTAATTATGCATTGACTCAAACTTCGCTTTTTTTTTCGCTCAATATGCACACGGTGACATGGTATGTTATTTCATATTCAGTTGGTTGTTAATTTAATTACCAATAACATCCTTTTTTTTAATGCCAATGTGCACAAAGTCTGTTAAAGCACTGTTACAAACTTACTAAAGTTTGTAAGAACAATAGTTCTCTGAGCGAATTTTGAGAAACTTGAACTGTTATTGAAATACGGTAGAATGCAGATTGTAATTATGCATTGACTTTAACTTCCTTTTTGTTCATTGGCAATGTGCATAGAGTGACATAGTAATGTTACAACACGATTAATTATTAGGTACCTAAGTAAACCCGTATAAACGAATCGGTGTTGAATCACCGTAGAATACCTTTTAGAAGTGTATTTGGACTTGTACCTACTCTCTTATTTTTTATTGTCGATATGCACTAGTGACATGGTACTGACTGATATTCCATAATCCTCCATAATCCCTCAAGTTCGTTCGTTCTTCGTCAATGGAATCATCGGTATTATTTATTTGAACCGAAGAGTATCTTCTTGAACATGCCTACCCAAAGGCCTACCCGTGCTTACGGGATACCTACCTACTAGTACGACCCGGCGTAAAACAATGTTGCGAGAGGATTGAATTGAAAAGAGATGAGAATTACTTTTTGAATGTATTTTTCGAATTTTATTTTTGAATTTATGTTTGAATATTCTTGGAATATTTTCTTAAATTTTTTTTTTTTGAATTTTTTCCTCTAATTTGGTTTAAATATTTTTAATCTTTATATAATAATAATAATATTTATTTGTAATACCTACCTATCTTTTTTTCAATTTTCTTGTCGGAAACAACACTCGAGATTTTGACATCGAAATTAGTGGTTTTTTTAGTAGGTACCTATTTATCCTAAATTTTCGTTAAAATTAGTTTTTACATTTCGTTGCCTATTCAAAATTTCGTAAAAATGTTGGTTCCCGGTTCTGATGGTACGTAACGATGGAAAATTCTATAAACGATGGGAGTCCTTCTAGTATAGGTATGTCTAGAAGATATTGAAGCATGTTTCAGGTGCATGTGTGGGGCTGCAGATGCGCAAATACATATATCGGATTTATAGTAATTTATAAAAATTATTACACATGGGTCATTCCAAGTTTGTTCACAGTTTTGCTGCTAAATTTGGCTGCCAGTTTCAGCTTCATTACATAACGCTAGGACACGGTGAGGATCAATTATCGCTGATCCTGTGTCAATGAGAAATTGACATTTCGTAAGTGCGTCAGTTACAAACAGTCGGCGGGTAGAAGTAGGACAATAAGCTGTCGCCGATGTTACTGATCGCCTCGAGACTTTCCCTCCACTGTTCTGTTCCAGTCGCATGGCTTGGTGCATTTTTCAGCTTTGTTTAGGTAGATTTTGTGATACCAACATAGTTGAGGTTCTTTTTGTCTCTCTTTTTGTTTCTCTATTCTTTTTGTATCTCTTGATTTGGATCTAGACCTAGGCCTAGACCTTTTTAAGCCCTTGCCTCTTTCTTTTAGGGCTGATACCTGTTTTGTAAGGTCTTCCAGGTGATTAGTTAGGATTTGGACATCGGACGGTGTTACGACCGGAGAGGAGGCAGCATAAACAGCTGTATTCATTGGTGTTGGTGTGACTTCTAGGATTTTATCTGCCAGTTCTGCAAGTTTATCCAATGTCAAATCAGCTTGTACGGTTATGATTGCTTGTATATGGTTTGGTAAATGGCGTAACCAGAGTTGCTTCAGAATGCCTTGATCTTGCATAATTGTTCCTGCCAAAGAGCGAAGATGGCGTAGAAATTGAGATGGCTTCCTGTCACCAATCTCTTCATCAGTCAAAAGTTTACGGATGCGTTGTTCTTCGGTGGCAGATAAACGTCGTATGAGCTCAGCCTTAACCTTTTCATATTTATCTGTTTTTGGAGGTTGAGTTATGATGTCTTCAATTTCTGCTGCATGTTTTGCATCAAGCTGTGATATGATATAATTGTATTTAGTAGAGTCTGCTGTGATGCCTGATATTTCGAATTGTGCCTCTACTTGAGCAAACCACACAGCTGGTCGGTCGGCCCAAAAAGGAGGTAGCTTAATTGAAACTTTAGAAACATTGAGTATGGGGTTGTTGGTGTGATCAGTCGCAGTTAGGCTAGTATGTTTGCTCTCAGCAAGTGCTGCGAGTTGTTCCTGCAAGGCAGCATTTTGCTCCTGTAAAGATTTCAGCTGCTCCTCCATAGTTATATAGTTTCCGCACTTATAAAACAAATTAACTAATCATACTATTTTAAAATATGGCTGAAATACAATATCAAATTAGAAAACTTTTAAAAGTAGTATGGTAATATTAAACTTTTAAAACACCCACTGAAGTTATTGTCCACAATGCGCACCAGGTAAGTTTGCAGTAGTGAAATAGTATGGAACACACTGACTGTTTGTTTCCGTAGAACCTGCAGGAAGACCACCAGTGATACCGAGGAGTTCGTTATCTTGTGATTTCCGAACCTTTGGTGCGTCGAACAGATGCAACTTCTGTACAGTTCAACGAGGTAGGCAGTAGTCACGCAGACGATGTACTTCTCATAGACAACTTGAGCTTCGTTGTTTCAAATGTGTTGCGGCCGTGATGAGTGAGGCTACGGTTGTCGAGCGATTCGGGCTATGTATGATGGTCAGGTCGCCTCAGGTGGTGAGAAGGTACAGTAGGACCCTTGACTTTCCTGCGCTCGTACAACCGACTGTGTGCAAGTTGAACGGGGTCACCAATTTGGAAGATCTGGTAGGGTTTCACTATATAAACACAGTTCTGGTTTATAACATTTTAATGTTATTCATAAGACGTTAGATGGTTGTACACAATGCCGCTCTTTACAACACTTGAGTTCGTTGTTTGTATTGAACGAAAACAAACAGTTTAGGTTAGGACAGTGTTGCCAACTCCAAAAAATAAAAGTCGCTAGATTGAGTGCGAAAAGTCGCTAGAAAGTCGCTAAAAGGGGCAAAGGAGCTAGCGGGGGGGGGTTTAAAAGTTTTAATTTAAAATCTTCGTCAGTATTCATTGAGCATAGTTATAGGTTGATACGCGAGATACGATTGACATACTTACACCGTAGTGGTCACGCACATGAAGTTCCGTATTTTTATTCCGTCAAAATGATACACAAGACAATATCATACTTTAATGGTGTCTGTCACTGTCACTTGGCGTCTGTTACTGTCACTTGGTGTTTGTCACCCGGTGACAGTGACAGCCAACCAAGCCCACCAATAAAAATGAAATGAAATGAAATATGTTCACGACTGTATCCCCGGGCGCGGTAGACATTATCTCAGATCTATTTAGTCATCTTTAAGATCCTTTGAAGATGTCTATATCCACCAATAAAACTACTTTTAATTTCTTGGTCGAAGTCCAAAAGTCGCTAGATAAGTCGCTAAATATTTTTTGTCGCTAAACCCGATTTTTTGTCGCTAACACAGGTCCAAAAGTCGCTATTTCTAGCGACAAAGTCGCTAAATTGGCAACACTGGGTTAGGACACTAATGTCAGTGTCAGCGCGTTTTCGTTCAGAAACTGCCACACGTGCTAACACAAGAATGTTTTTTTCTTATCATTAATGAATACGAGATGGTGAGATGGCAACAGGTTTTGCAGCCAGCACCCCACCCCTATTTTGTAACACACGTTATGTCGCTAACTCGGATTCGTTAGAACAAATTGATTTTTTATGAGCAACATTAAGCAAAATTACTTTACATAATTTACACAACACAACAAATATGTCTATCACTTTTTTTAACCATCTTCTATCATTTCAAAGTAGGTATTCATAATAGGTATTCTTAAGTAGTATTATAAAGGTATTCTAAAGTATTCATAAAGTTTCTTAGTAGGGGTGCAGAGCTATAGGAAGCGTTTATCTAAGTCTATAATGAATAACGAGGTATCTAAGACCCGGACATTCAATAGCGCCAAAAGTAGCCAGACTAAATTGGTAGCATACAAAATGGATTATGAAGCAAATACGCCTAATAAAAAATTAGAGCAAATAATAAATCCTTTGCTATAAGTAATTAATTTAATATTTAGGCGCTCACCTTAGCCTGTTTCTTCAGGCGCTCAAACTCATTCTTGTGCATAACAGCTGGGTAGAAGTTGGGTTCCGTCTTTGGAACTATTAGTTCCCTCCACCCCCCTACTTGGGGCACCATCGTGGTTTCCTTTTTTGGAACCTCGCATTTGTGTATCGGGCGCTTTGTCAGGGGAAATTTTAAGCGGCAAGTTGAAGGCCTGGAAGTCAAATTTTAAAGTTCTAATAGCTCTCAGGGGTTACAATGTGGTTACAGGGTGATAATCGTTACCTATGCAATTGATAGCACCCAGGTTCATTGCCCTTGCAAACGCAATGATATTTGATGTCATCGTGAGGTGTTTTGTAAACTTTTGGCATTGTAGGTAAATTAAACAAAAGGAAGCACACGAAATCGAGCAAAAACCTGCAAAAACTAATAATCTTAGTACGTCAAAACAGTCGATATTTTGACTTATTTTATTGTTGTCAAGAGTGATGTGATCACCTTTTAACAATGAGGTTTATTGACCAAATTGACACTGGTTGCTCTGGAGCAACCTCGGACGAAGGGAGCAACCAGTGTCAATAGCCATAATGCCCTAACGTGAATAGATTGAAAGCTCGTTTCAGAGAAATTAATTTCTATAATTTAATTTTTAATTTCCCGCCTACAAACTTCTCAAAGCAAAAGCTTTTCATTTAGATGCTACCTTCGGAAAAAAAATTATGAACTGTCATGTCAATGTTATGTCAAGTGCAAAATTGTCAAAGTCAAAGTCAGTCAGTCAGCCGGCCGCCGGCCTTTTGTTTGTTTACATTATTTTTCTCAGGTTTTCTATTCGTTGTGAGATACAAACTCTGATTTGATTATTGTTTTATCTTTTATGAAAACCATAAAACGTTCACGCATCTTTATTACATCAGAAAATGGCATAATACTCACTATTTGTTTACAGTATTTGAGGTTAAGTTTTGAAGAAATATTCTACAATTTTTGAAAGAAAACAACGAAGTAATAATCTGGATTAAATATTTTGAAATGGCTACTACCATAAACAAGCCGAAGGCACGGAGTCCTTCGTATTTACCGCCTTTATTCGTAAGTTTTTAGCATAATCTTTTATTCTTACTGTGGCTTTGGCCAACCAACCCCGAGTGTAAAATAGGGTAACCTACCCAATGACTATACTCGATACAATCAGACCACCATGTAGAAATTATAGAAATATCAAAATACCTATGCATGATAATGATTAGTTTTATAATTCCAGGCGGGTGCATTGGCTGGTATCTCGGTAGATGTGGCCCTATACCCACTAGACACCTTGAAGACTCGGCTGCAGAGTGAGCAGGGTTTCTATAAAGCTGGAGGTTTCAAAGGAGTATACAGAGGTAAAATTTTGTACATTGTAGTGTTCTGTGTTTACAAAAGTACTAACGCAAGCATGAATAAAGGCAATTTATCACAGGGTATAAATTTCTCTCTGCTGCAAGCAAACTCTAGAAGTCTAGAGGGTTTACATTTAGTTATTGATCACCAGATTCGTCGGTCAGTCATTGTGCGTTCGCTAAATGCTAATAATAATGTGTTGCAGGTCTGCTGACAGTAGCAACAAGTTCTATGCCAACAACGGCGCTGTTCTTCGTATCTTACGAGACCACTAAGACGCTGGTGCAGCCGCACGTAGCTACTGGGTACGCTCCCCTGGTGCATATGTTAGCAGCCAGTGTCGGGGAAGTGGTGAGCTTTTATTACTAGTAGTTCGCCCCGAACTGAGATCTCGCGCACCGTAGATGGCTTACATTTGGACTTTCTTCTGACTACCCCTATAATTTCAAGTGCTACTACTGCTGAGCATGCCTGTTGCGCTAGCTCTTCGTGGTAAAAAATACTTGCATGCATGCAATACATAATGTTGTGTCTAATTTTTCATTTATTTCATATTTTTTATGAATTCTCGTCGTATTTCTAAAAGTATACGTCCTAGAATAAAAATAATAACAATTTTGGAATGTACAAATAAAGACCCTTCATTTGACACCCCACTCAATATATTTGTTTACTTAACTTTTTTTACCCCAACTATTTTCATTCTTTATCAAAATTTTTTTTTATCACGAAAATAAATCAAGTAGCATCTAAAATCATTGCAAACCAAACCGAAATGTTGCCACTCTCTTTTTAAGACCGACCAGTTAATGAGCTACGAAGACATCGAAACTCTATGAAACGGGAGCTCTTGCAGCTCTGGTTTCGTAGTTTTTGTTCTTTGGTCGTATTTCAAAAACTATATATCCTAGATTAAAAATAAAAACCATTTTGGAATGTACAAAACAAGCCCTTTCGTTTGACACCCCACTCAATATATTTGTGTAACTTTAAAAAAAAATTACCCCCTTGGGAACCTAATATCTTCACAACCCCTTCATCGATTAAGCTCATATGCTCCACCGTAAATTTCCTTACTACAACCTATTGACCTACCAAGTTTCATGCAGATTGGATGAGCGGTTCGACAGTTATGCGCGAACAACAATTCGTGAAACATACATACAAACATACAAAGCAAAATCGCCCAACTTACCACTAAGATCTTCGCTCGCTTCGCTCGCTCGATCGATTATTTACTTGACGCTTTGTATTGCCTCAGTTTTTTTTATTACCTACTAGCTTCCGCCCGCGGCTTTGTTCGCTTGGTACCCGGATAAAAAGTAGCCTACGTCCTATTCCCGGTCATTATCTGTGTATATTTTAAATTTCAGCCAAATCGGTTATGTGGTTGTCAAGTTATAGAGGAACAAACATACATCCATACATCCAAACTTTCGCATTTATAATACTAGTGGCTCTGTGAGCTGTAGACCTCGCGAGTATGTACATGCATAGCTTTTTAAAACTGAATAACTAGTAGTTCGCCCCGAACTGAGATCTCGCGCACCGTAGATGGCTTACATTTGGACTTTCTTCTGACTACCCTTATAATTTCAAGTGCTACTACTGATACTGCCGAGTATGCCTATTGCGCTAGCTCTTCATGGTAAAAAATACTGGCATGCATGCAATACATAATGTCGTGTCTAATTTTTCATTTAGGTATTTCATATTTATGAATTCTCGTCGTATTTCTAAAAGTATACGTCCTAGAATAAAAATAATAACTATTTTGGAATGTACAAATAAAGACCTTTCATTTGACAGCCCACTCAATATATTTGTTTACTTAACTTTTTTTACCCCAATTATTTTCATTCTTTATCAAAATTTTTTTTATCATGAAAATAAATCAAGTAGCATCTAAAATCATTGCAAACCAAACCGCAACGATGCCACTCTCTTTTTAAGACCGACCAGTCAATGAGCTACGAAGTCATCGAAACTCTATGCAACGGGAGCTCTTGCAGCTCTGGTTTCGTAGTTTTTGGTCTTTGGTCGTATTTCAAAAACTATACATCCTAGATTAAAAATAAAAACCATTTTGGAATGTACAAAATAAGCCCTTTCGTATGACACCCCACTCAATTTATTTGTGTAACTTTCATAATTTTTTACCCCCTTGGGAACCCAATATCTTCACAACCCCTTCATCGATTAAGCTCATATGCTCCCCCGTAAATTTCCTTACCACAACCTATTTACCTACCAAGTTTCATGCAGATTGGATGAACGGTTCGACAGTTATGCGCGAACAACAATTCGTGAAACATACAAACATACAAACATACAAACATACAAAGCAAAATCGCCCAACTTACCACTAAGATCTTCGCTCGCTTCGCTCGCTCGATCGAAAATTCACAATTCTCTAGTTTTGTGATGAGGAGGTACCAGGTGCTTCATCAATCCCCTACCTAGTTAAAGGGCCGCTTCCACTGGTAGAAATCTAAAAGTGAGCAATATACTGCATTTTGAGGATCCATTCACGCTGAAGATCCTCATCAGATCTTCACCAAATTTTTATGACACCAACTTAAAGTTACGAACTTTCAAATAAAAAAAGATCCATCAAAATCGGATGTCATAAGGCGGAAATATCCAGTAGCCCTCCTTTTTGCCCTTTTTTGGAGGAAGCACCCCTCCAATAAAAATTCCGCCACTACAAAAGTTCTATAAAAACTGTACACTTACCAAGTTTCATCCAGATCGGTTGAGAAATGCGACCTGTAGGTGAGAACAGACAGACTGACAGATGTACAAAAGCATTTTATGGCCAATCTCGAAACTGAGACGCTTCGCTCGCTCGGTCAATTTATCCAAGTTTATTTTCCCTACATAATATCAAGTTTATTCTCTCCATGGTTATTTTCTAACTTTGTGATAATGTTTCAGCTAGCGTGTGTGATCCGCGTGCCCACAGAGATAGCTAAACAACGGAAGCAGACGTACGTTGGCACTCAAGTTCGGAGCAGCATTGCTATTTTGGCAGAGGTATTTTAAATGGCTTTACAAGTGGCTAAATCAAAAATTTTAAAAACCGACTTTAAAGATGAGTAATTTTCTGCACTCTCGAGGTGCATTTCTGTTCATAACTCTGAAGATCCTCGACAGATCCTCAACAAATTTTATCGGAAATTCAAATAAAAAAATAATTTTCCACAAAAATAATTCCTCCTCCTTTTTTTGAAGTCCGTCATTCAGATAAACGCGCGGCGACGCGCGGATTAAGATTGTAACAAATCAATGTTGTCGTGTATAGTCCGACACAAAATAATAGAAATAAATGGGGGCGCCACTGTGCAAGCTAAATACGCGAAATAGATAAATTCTCTTTTAGAAGCAATTTATTACTTCTGACTGACGTCTTCGGTACCTGTACCATAGACAAGAAATCTGTACTTTATCATAGATTAGTAGAGAAAGGGTTTCCAAAGTACTGAAATTTTAGTTGCCGTGTCTACCCGTTTTTGCCGGACTATACATGACCGCGCGGCTCAGCATCTAGGCCAGTTGTTCCGAACATGTGTCGGAACACATGTTCCTAGTTGCTATCGGTCATATTTAGGAAACACGAAATTAACCGATGCCCATTATTTATGTGGAAGTACTGTATGTATGTATTTCCTCAGGCGTACAAGACGGAAGGTTTCCGTCGCGGTCTGTACCGCGGGTTCTTATCGACGGTGGCGCGCGACCTTCCCTTCAGCTTCATCGAACTGCCGGCCTGGGAGCTCATGAAGACTGTCGTTAAAGAGAGAAATGATGGACAGATCACAGGCTTTCAGGTGAGATTCTAACAAACAGAACTGTAAGGTGAGATTCTAACAAACAGAACTGTAAGGTGAGATTCTAACAAACAGAACTGTAAGGTGAGATTCTTACAAACAGAACTGTAAGGAAAGAGAGGGTGACCTTCCCTTCAGCTTCATAGAGTTACCGGCCTGGGAACTCATGAAGACTCTCGTTAAAGAGAGACATGATGGACAGATCACCGGCTTTCAGGTGAGATTCTAACAAACAGCTGTAAGGTAAGACGGAGGGTGACCTTCCCTTCAGCTTCATCGAACTACCGGCCTGGGAGCTCATGAAGACTGTCGTTAAGGAGAGGAATGATGGACAGATCACCGGCTTTCAGGTAAAGTAGCGTACGAATTTCGCATTGTGCTACTTTTTCTTCCTACATTTGACTGAAGTTGGCAACAATTAGGATGATTAAAGAAGGATGCACAATACGCAATTCGTATGTCAAAGAGCGAGACAGACCGATGATTCCTAGTTAGGGTTCCGACAAATTGGTTAGTGTAATTGCTACTCAAGATAGGCACCTTGATTGTCTATCTTTGATAGCGACCAAAATCGGTCTTAAACTCTCAAATATGGCAGTTCAGTAAACACGCAAGTAGCTCTGTCACTCTATCTATCCGCGCAAAACGCGCCGTACGAATTGAATTTTAGAATTCTTTTTAAGAAATCGTATGCTGATTCGACCGAATCTTGCAGTGCTTCAAGAATTCGGCGTGGATAGGTGTGCGCTCAGTCTAAGAGTGTACATTATGCTGTTTGTAGTTCGAAATCGTTATTTATCTCAGAAACTGTGAAAGTTACCACCTTAATATTTGGGGAAATGATACTTGGAACTTTCATCTTGGTGAAAACACGATTGGTGAAAATTTTCTCGATAAGTTATTGATTTTTATTAAAAAATAATTACCTACCATGTTTTCACACAACCAATAGAAAAATTCAAAGAAACTTTTATTAGGTAAAAACTGCATTTTCGTCGTATTTCGGAACGTGCCGCAGTCGCAAGCCGGCATTCTAAAATCATCTTTATTTTAACTATGTATGCTAAGACTAAGACCGATATTAGAAGTAGCACTCATCAGTGCTAATATTTGGTATGGTTCGCTGTTTAGTGAATCTGGGGGGTTAAAAAGGCCGTTATAGCAAAATCACAAAAAGAATTGAACTATAATGCCGTCTCTTTTCATAGACTGAGACAAGAACGGTATATATTGCAAATTCTATTGAGATTATGCTATAGCCTTTTTAGCCTCTCTGGTCAGCGTTTGAAGATCTAATTCCTGGGTTAAAACACTGTTTAAAATGAGTGTATGTCCTTAGAGTACGCATTCATCCGGTTCTGACGGAAGATCAGCGTTGTGCTTACGTGCAACATAAGGCTGAGTCAGACGCCTTTTTGTAACAGTTTTCTTCACTCCTTTGTTTTAATTTTAATTTTGTGTATTTTAAGAAGACTTGTTACCTCGCATCCACACGTTGGGGCCAACGTTGGCCCCAATGCCTCTCACCAACGTGTGGAGCTGACAAAATTGCATTGGCCCCAACGTTGGGGCCAACGTTGGGGCTGATTTTGCTAGATCCACACGTTGGCGAGTGACATTGGGACCAACGTTGGCCCCAACGTGTGGATGCGAGGTTACAAATAAACGCTTTATCTATCTATCTAGAGTGCGTTATGTGGTTCCCTGGCTGGTGGGCTCGCGGCGGGCGCCACCACTCCACTGGATCTGGCCAAGACGCGCATCATGCTGGCCGAGGACTACTCCATCACCAGGAAACTGAGGGTCCGGCCGGTGCTCGCCAGTATATACGGCGAATCAGGTAACAAAGCTACTAATATTTCTTTTTCTAAGGGATTTGGGTTGAGCTTGTATGAAAAATGTGATGAGAGTGAATTTATCATTTATTTATTTATTTTCTCTCACAAACAAAATATAATATAAGTACATAAAGTAAATATAAATCCTACTAATATTATAAAGGCGAAAGTCCGTGTGTGTGTGTGTGTGAATGTTTGTTGCCACGTATCTCCATAACTACTAAACCGATTTGGCTGAAATTTGAAACATAGATAGATGATGACCGGGAATAGGACATAGGCTACTTTTTATCCCGAAAAAATGCATGGTTCCCGTGGGATAAACAAAATAGTAGTTCACGTGGGCGAAGCCGCGGGCGTCCGCTAGTACAGAATAATCTATCAAAAAGTAGGTTATTATAAAAACCTGTTTTGTGAGAGACTGGTGCCTGAAATAGGTACCTATAGAAAAACCTGTGCTACAGGTCACCAGTCATGAATGAGGCTAAAGAGGTGTGTATGTATAAGTAAGAACTCTTATCAGTTATCTGGTTCCCATAGTACAGCTTTGCTTAGTTTGGGGCTAGATGGCGCTGTGTGAAATTTACAGCAATATTTATTTATTTATTTACAAGTTCTGTTTAGGATATACTAGTGAACGCCCGCGGCTTCGCCCGCGTGGACTACTATAATGAATCACACATTTTTCCGGGATAAAAAGTAGCATATGTGTTATTTCAGAACCTAAGCTATCTACATTCCAAATTTCATGAAAATCGGTTTAGTAGTTATGGAGATAAGTGGTAACAAACATTCACACACACACACACACACACACACACACACACACACACACACACACACACACGGACTTTCGCCTTTATAATTATTAGTAGGATAGAAAAAAACAAATTTGAGCGTGTGCCAGACGGCAGAAAATCAGCCTTTTTGCAGGTGGCACTTTATGCTATTATTTAGATTAGTTTTATTCCAAAAAACTTACCTAAAACGAAATGTAACCAGGGCCTCTAGCCAAGTGGCATCAATCGTTTCTATTCTACAATTCGCTTCGCTATGGCCGATGTTTCATTGGTGGAAGACCACGTGACCTTACGTTCGACCTTGGTTTGACCAATGAAAACCTCACGTTCGAGTGTTAGCGAAGTTAGAAATCGAATCGCTTCATAGCGAAGGCCTGTTGGCTAGGCCCTCTGATTGTATCTCTAAAATCTCTAATTTGTCTGTAGGAATCCGTGGTTTATTTGCGGGAGCGATGCCGCGCGTGACGGCCTTCATGCTGGGCGGGTTCGTGTTCTTCGGAGTATACGACGACTCCAAGCGAATTATTGAGGAATATCTCGACGGAAGATAGCAGAGGTTAGTATCATTATATTGAATAGTTTTATGGACACGGGCTATGTTACAATAGCCGAAACGTCGGGATAAATAAGGTAAATTACGCGATAAAATCCCGTGTCCATAAAACTTTTCAATATGAATAGTGATCGCGAAAGTTTAAAAAAGACTATAGTATCATTATCTTAGCTCTCGTCCACTGTTGGACATAGGCCTCCCTTAGAGATTTCCATGTGTTGTGGTCAGAAGCTGCCAGTATCCCGACCTGCAGTTTCGGTAGCAGAGGTTAGTATCATTATCTTAGCTCTCGTCCACTGTGGGACATAGGCCTCCCTTAGAGATTTCCATGTGTTGTGGTCAGAAGCTGCCAGTATCCCGACCTGCAGTTTCGGTAGCAGAGGTTAGTATCATTATCTTAGCTCTCGTCCACTGTGGGACATAGGCCTCCCTTAGAGATTTCCATGTGTTGTGGTCAGAAGCTGCCAGTATCCCGACCTGCAGTTTCGGTAGCAGAGGTTAGTATCATTATCTTAGCTCTCGTCCACTGTTGGACATAGGCCTCCCTTAGAGATTTCCATGTGTTGTGGTCAGAAGCTGCCAGTATCCCGACCTGCAGTTTCGGTAGCAGAGGTTAGTATCATTATCTTAGCTCTCGTCCACTGTTGGACATAGGCCTCCCTTAGAGATTTCCATGTGTTGTGGTCAGAAGCTGCCAGTATCCCGACCTGCAGTTTCGGTAGCAGAGGTTAGTATCATTATCTTAGCTCTCGTCCACTGTGGGACATAGGCCTCCCTTAGAGATTTCCATGTGTTGTGGTCAGAAGCTGCCAGTATCCCGACCTGCAGTTTCGGTAGCAGAGGTTAGTATCATTATCTTAGCTCTCGTCCACTGTTGGACATAGGCCTCCCTTAGAGATTTCCATGTGTTGTGGTCAGAAGCTGCCAGTATCCCGACCTGCAGTTTCGGTAGCAGAGGTTAGTATCATTATCTTAGCTCTCGTCCACTGTTGGACATAGGCCTCCCTTAGAGATTTCCATGTGTTGTGGTCAGAAGCTGCCAGTATCCCGACCTGCAGTTTCGGTAGCAGAGGTTAGTATCATTATCTTAGCTCTCGTCCACTGTGGGACATAGGCCTCCCTTAGAGATTTCCATGTGTTGTGGTCAGAAGCTGCCAGTATCCCGACCTGCAGTTTCGGTAGCAGAGGTTAGTATCATTATCTTAGCTCTCGTCCACTGTTGGACATAGGCCTCCCTTAGAGATTTCCATGTGTTGTGGTCAGAAGCTGCCAGTATCCCGACCTGCAGTTTCGGTAGCAGAGGTTAGTATCATTATCTTAGCTCTCGTCCACTGTTGGACATAGGCCTCCCTTAGAGATTTCCATGTGTTGTGGTCAGAAGCTGCCAGTATCCCGACCTGCAGTTTCGGTAGCAGAGGTTAGTATCATTATCTTAGCTCTCGTCCACTGTGGGACATAGGCCTCCCTTAGAGATTTCCATGTGTTGTGGTCAGAAGCTGCCAGTATCCCGACCTGCAGTTTCGGTAGCAGAGGTTAGTATCATTATCTTAGCTCTCGTCCACTGTTGGACATAGGCCTCCCTTAGAGATTTCCATGTGTTGTGGTCAGAAGCTGCCAGTATCCCGACCTGCAGTTTCGGTAGCAGAGGTTAGTATCATTATCTTAGCTCTCGTCCACTGTTGGACATAGGCCTCCCTTAGAGATTTCCATGTGTTGTGGTCAGAAGCTGCCAGTATCCCGACCTGCAGTTTCGGTAGCAGAGGTTAGTATCATTATCTTAGCTCTCGTCCACTGTTGGACATAGGCCTCCCTTAGAGATTTCCATGTGTTGTGGTCAGAAGCTGCCAGTATCCCGACCTGCAGTTTCGGTAGCAGAGGTTAGTATCATTATCTTAGCTCTCGTCCACTGTGGGACATAGGCCTCCCTTAGAGATTTCCATGTGTTGTGGTCAGAAGCTGCCAGTATCCCGACCTGCAGTTTCGGTAGCAGAGGTTAGTATCATTATCTTAGCTCTCGTCCACTGTTGGACATAGGCCTCCCTTAGAGATTTCCATGTGTTGTGGTCAGAAGCTGCCAGTATCCCGACCTGCAGTTTCGGTAGCAGAGGTTAGTATCATTATCTTAGCTCTCGTCCACTGTGGGACATAGGCCTCCCTTAGAGATTTCCATGTGTTGTGGTCAGAAGCTGCCAGTATCCCGACCTGCAGTTTCGGTAGCAGAGGTTAGTATCATTATCTTAGCTCTCGTCCACTGTTGGACATAGGCCTCCCTTAGAGATTTCCATGTGTTGTGGTCAGAAGCTGCCAGTATCCCGACCTGCAGTTTCGGTAGCAGAGGTTAGTATCATTATCTTAGCTCTCGTCCACTGTGGGACATAGGCCTCCCTTAGAGATTTCCATGTGTTGCGGTTGGAAGCGGCCTGTGTGACTTGCAGTTTTATAAGGTCGTCTGTCCATCTTGGTAGACGACCTCTGTGGCGCAGTGGGTGAAGGCCCGCCTGTGACGCAAGAGGTTGCGGGTTCGATCCCCGCCGCGGGACAAATGTTTGTATGATCGGCAAATATTTGTCTCGGGTCTGGGTGTTTTCTTTGTATATTATGTATGTATTTATAAAAAAAAATGTATAAAAGTAGTATATCAGTCATGTGGTTCCCATAACACAAGCTCTGCTTAGCTTGGGGCTACATGATGCTGTGTGAAATGTCCAGCATTATTTATTTATTTTATTTTATTTTATTTTATTTTATTTATTTATTTGGTCGTGTTATCATGGTGTTGTGTTCCTGCAGTAAGGTTGTCAGAGCTTGACACAATAGACAAAGACTTAAGGTTGCGGTGAGTGGAGCTCGGAACTTCTCTTCCAACGTATCTATCTAAATTGTTCGTCCTTGTCACGCAAAAAACTCTATGTAGTATAGTATAGGTGTACTACTCAGTCTACTATGAGCAATCACAGCCCCGATTGGCAGTATTACCTCTACCTAATCTGTGATTGGCAGATATGAGTCTGACATGAGGCCCGCCCTTTTTAGCGCGATTCAGGACGCATTACGCGCAGCTACTGTTCAATCATTTCAAATACAAATGCATCAGGACGTTTGGCTCAATGGTTGTGAGCTCCGCTTGCAGCGCGGTAAGTACTTGCGGAATGGAGATCAATTCCTGTTGATATTGAGTTTTTGCATCTTTGGAGAGGCCAAAAATGTTATATTGTCAGTCACTAATGAATAATGTTCATTTTATTTCATGGAATCAATTCAATTCAATTCGTTTATTATTCTCTCACAAAAACAGTAGATAGATAAATGTAGGTATATAAATGTATGGTAAAAATGCTTTTTTTGGAAATTTATCTACAATATCTAGGTAATTACCTAAAGGTTATAGAACAGAATAGTAATAGAAAGTAGTACTTTTAAAGTATGATTGATTGTTTGATGATAGTCCTGTTTTGTAAACCTTTGTTTGAAAATAAATAAATTATAAAATTATAAAAATTATAAGTTACCTACCCAACTTACTCTCAAGATTTTTAGGGAGGGATGAGATCGATATTATGACGCTAGACAGAATATGTGGGTTGTTACCTATATAAGTCGGTACACAATTACCTAAATTTTCAAAGGGAAGTAGGTACCTAAGTAGGTACTTACCTATGTTTTTTTCTGTCCAATGTCTATAGGTAAGTAGGTACTTACCTAACCTACCTAACTACTGAAGTCACAACGGATGTTTGTCCCTCTGAAATTAGGGGGCGTCCATTAATTAAAATTAAAGAATAAAAATTAAAGGTGATTTTTGCGATTTTTCAACCCCCGCAAACCCTCCCCCCTTGGTGAGATGTCCTGAGATTTGGCTCGATCCCCTCCCCCACCCCCTAATCTCACGTGAGAATAAAAAAAATAATCTTAAACAGGTACCTACCTAGATTTGCCGAGACTTCCCTTTCATTTTTAATCCCACATGGGATTAGGTGTGATTTGGCTCAACCCCCTCCCGCCCCCTAAAAGCCTGACGTAATTAATGGATGCCCCCATAAGTGCAACAAAGGATAACGCATATTTAGGTACTTATGACGTGGCGAATCAATTGGTGGTACCAATAGGCTGAGAAGGCTGGAGCCTAGGGCGGCAGATTTTAGGGGCGGCAAATAGGGAACATTTTTTTTGTGTTACAGAAAAATAATATTTACCTATATTTATTGATAATGCTATGTTATTATGTACACACAAACAATTCAACATGTAAGTAATGTTTTAAAAATTGTTAGAGTGAGAGCTTTTCTTGCTTAAAACTTTTTTCCATAATTGGATTGGAAACGAGCGATAAAGGCGGTGCGTTTAGATGGGCCCGCGAATTACAGTAGTATCCCGAAAATTTCCAACAGTTTACCTGTTGATCATATTTGTTTCTGTAGCTGTAATCAGCACGTGTAAGGTCGTCATGTACGAAAAATCCCTATGTGTACCGAAGAATTTTTATTTTCATTAATCATTAAATTTCACATCATCAATCATCAACCAATCAAACATCAATAGGTATCCGTACCCCTATTATAAATGTGAAAGTGTGTTTGTTTGTTTGTTTATTTGTAGTTGAATCACGTCAAAACGGAGCGACGGATTGACGTGATTTTTTGTGTGGAGATAGTTGGAGGGCTGGAGAGTAACATAGGCTACTTTTTATCCGGGTACAACTCGAGCGAAGCCGCGGGCAGCAGCTAGTTTATAATAAAACTGTAACAGGTCAAATTCTGTACATTGAAGATATTTTGAAATTTTTTTTGGAGGGCTCTCTATTGTCGATACTGAAGCCAAAACTGTAATTTTTTTCATTCATGTCTGTCTGTCCGTATCATGGCCGCGCATTACGTCGAAACTACTGGTTGGATTTAAATGAAACCTGGTATTATTTGAGTGCATACTACGAGGTCTAATATAAAATACTTTTAATCCTGAAATTCAGCACGGTTCCCTAGGGAGAGGGGATGAAAGTCAAAATAAGTCTGGTTGTAATTCATGAGCGCGTAGTCCGATTTCATTGATTCTTTTTAGGTTTCCGTACCTTAAAAGGTAAAAAAAGGAACCCTTATAAGATCACTTTCTTGTCCGTCTGTCTGTCTGTCTGTCACCATCGATTATCTCAGGAACGGGTGGAGCTAGCAAGTTGAAATTCATACCATATACTGAAGTCTATAGTCCCTATTGTGAGTATAAAAATCAAGGTCCTGAGTCAACACTATAAAAAGATATAGGCAAATTTAGGTTTTCGTGAAAACTTGTAAGTACCAAAACTTACCTTAATCATACTTAACTTTTTTTATTTTTCGGAATTTTTCCTTTACTTGTGCTGTAAGGCCTTGCTTGTAATCAAAATTGACAATTCTAGGTCAACCGGAAGTACCCTAGAGGTTTTGGGTCGAAAACCTAAATGGTAGTTCCCGTTGACCTAGAATCACGAAATTTGGCAAAAAGCAAGGCCTTATAGCAGAAATAAAGGAAAAATTCCAAAAAATTAAAAAAGTTGAAAGTTAAAGGGTGTTCCCATACATACATAGTTGACGCCAATTAAGATTGTCTTCTGAGTTGTATGAGCGCTCATACAATTAAGCGAACTAGCTTAATTGGCACCATCCTCAAATAAGGTAAATAAATAAAATTGTGCTATTGTGTGAAAGTAAATAAAAGAAAATATTTATTGCAATATTATGCTCGTGTGCGCAGAACATTTGCGGCGCTGCTATCGCAGAACTAGGATATGTACAAAAAAATTACTAATTGTTCAATAATTTAATGGGTATAATGGGTAGGTACGGAACCCTCGGTGTACGAGTTCGACTCGCACTTGACCGGTTTTTACTTTGTTTGAAAGTAAGTACTTTATAATATTGTTCCGTAAAAATTTCAAGGTCATCGGTTTTGTAGTTCCGAAATTACAAACAGCCGGAATCCTTGACACCCGGAATGCACAGGAACCGTTGAATGTACGGCTCATCTTAAGCTGGTGTGCAAACAACTCCAAACGAGTTGTCGGTGCTGGTTGTTGTTGTTGGTGCTGGTTGTTGTTGTTGGTGCTGAGGTAATTGTCTGGGGGTCTAAAGTGGCCACTTTTGATGAAAAATCAGATGTTTCATAGATGCTTCATCTATGAAACATCTGATGAAACATCAAATGCTTCATAAATGCTTCATATATATGCTTCTTAAATGAAGCATCGATGCTTCATCAATGCTTCATCGATGCTTTATAGATGCTTCATATATGAAGCATCGATGAAGCATCTATGAAACATCTATGAAGCATTTCACAAAACATCTTTTTTGACAGATCTATGTGCGAGGTTAAATTTATTTTTAGAAAGTAAATAGGTTGAATGGAAAACGGATGGCTGAATGCAAAACCCATGCGAAGCCAAATTTAAGAAAAAAAAACCTCAGACCCGCTCCCGCGACAATTTACCTTTTTTATTTATTCGTGTGCCTCAAAAATATTTCCATATGTCCATCAGGGTGGCGCAGTGCAATCATTTCTATAAAAAAACTAAGTAGGTACCTACCTATTTAATTTATAACAATAAATTTAACCTCGCACATAAATCTGTCAAAAAAGATGTTTTGTGAAATGCTTCATAGATGCTTCATATATGAAGCATTTATGAAACATCTATGAAACATCTATGAAGCATCGATGCTTCATAGATGAAGCATATGAAGCATTTATGAAGCATTTGATGAAAAGTCAGATGTTTCATAGATGAAGCATCTATGAAACATCTGATTTTTCATCAAAAGTGGCCACTTTAGACCCCCTGTATTTGGTAGGATCAGAAGAATCTCATCTATTTTGAACTGTTAAAACCTAGTGAAACGATCACGGGAGGCCGAAAACAGCCACAATATGCGACATGTTATGAATCCATTATTATTCATCATGACAACAATGTTCTGTGGTGCTGAGGGCGAAGGCCCGCCTGAAACACAGAAGGTTGCAAATTTAATTCCCTTTGCCTGCCTGTGAGACAAATGTATGTGTGATCTACGAATCTCTGTCTCAAAATGATTCTCTCAAGAAGGCAAAAAGTCGTAGATTCTGACGAAAACTTTGAATAAAATACCTACGTTGTAGCACAGAATTATGCGACAAAGTTCAATTCAGCTCGCGTAAGCGTTCTTTGCCTAGTGCAATATGCACTGACACGTGTCTACACAAATTCTCTCTTTCTAACGCATAACTCTGTCACTGTCTGGCGCGGAGTGACGCGGAAGGGTTGTCGAGTTGTCACGCGATAGGTATTAGAGCCGAGTGGCAAGTGGGAACCCTGCCAAGGCCCGCCCGGGCGGGCCCACCAATGTACTTGTAGCTTCGTACCTAAAGTGCGGAGTGCGCGTAATTAGTAATTAGGTAAATAAATCTGTTTATATTCTTATGTTTTGCTTTTTAGTGCAAGTATGTTTTAAAGTCGGTTAAGTATTTTATTTTTTATTTTTTCATTTTAGTGTTTATTTTTTATTAAGAATGATGTCATCTTACCTACTTATTGTGTTTCGCTCATCAAGCCCTTTCATTTGATATCCATGTCACTACTACTATACTACTAAAAACTAAGATACTGAAAACCAGCGCTCTAACAGCCATGGCGCTGCTGGAGCAAATGCTGAGGGGTAACCTTATTTTCTTGTCACTGTAATGTAGCATTTCTGATTTGTGTTGTATGTATCGTAGTGGCGAAAATAAAACTTATTTCTATTTCTATTTTACTAAAAAGTTCCATGGAACAGGTCCTGACTCCATCATCAGATCAGATCGCTGTCACCATATTATTATATTACATTGTGTCGGAACTTCACAGATATGCTGTGTTTTTACTCAATCGGCCAATTTATTGAGGAGTTCTGTTGAGCAGCTCTTGACTCCATCATCAAATCAGCTCGTTGTCACCATATTATTAAATTGTAATTGAAACTTGATAGATATACCGAGTTTCGACTCAATCGGCCTATTCACTGAGGAGTTCTGTTGAACAGCTCTTGACTCCATCATCAGATAAGCTTGATTGATACCATAATATTTCATTGTCACCGAGAATATATAAGTGTGCAAAATTTCAGCCCGATAGTTCTACAAACACAATAAATAACCATAAAATTTGAGAGTTCCCCTCGATTTCCATGGGATCCCCTCATCAGATCCTCCACTTCTGGAGTATATCCTTTGTAACAAAAAAAAAAAAATTGTCAAAATCGGTCCACAATTGACGGAGAAATGGCGTAACACACACACAAAAAACTAAAAAAAATATATACCTAAAATAAAAAAAAAACACACAGTCGACTTGAGAGCCTCCTCCTTTTTGAAGTCGGTTAAAAATAATATTACACAAATCATAAAAGTTACAATTTCATTAACAAAAAAAATGTAATTAATATGATTGTGATGTGGTATCGAGTGTAGGGGCGGCAAAAGTTGAATAGCCTACTGGCGGCAAATTTGGAAATCCGCCACTGTTAGTAGTGTAGAGTAGGTAGGTATCTATGTAAGCGAGATAAAACATAATACCTACCTAACAGCCAACATCAGAGAGACAAATGTAAAATATACTAGGTTCCGCCCGCGGCTTCGCTCGCGTGATACCTACCCGGATAAAAAGTAGCCTATGTTTTATTCCAGGTCATAAATTATGGTAAGTATAGGTACCTACCTATATGTATTCCAAGTTTCATTAAAATCCGTTCAGTAGCACTGGTGGTCGCAGACTTTGATCTTGGGGGGGGGGGGGGGGGTCACTAGTTTTGGTAGTGCGTACCTACCTCTCTTTTTGCTGGATGTTACAGGTTTCTCAAGGATTTTGAGGGGGGGGGGGGGGGTCATGACCCCCATGACCCCCCTCCTCGAACCGCGCGTGTATCAGTAGTTTTTGCTTGAAAGAGTAACAAACATACAAACATCCCTAGATAGCGGTACATCTATACATCCATACATCCTCACAAACTTTCACACTGTAAAATTATTAGTAGGATGGAAAAGCCCCTCTTGGCAGATTCAAATGGCCCGCCGTCATTTTGTGACGTCATTACAAAACTACTACTGTTCTATTTATAGACTTTGAAGTTTAAAAACATAACTTCAACTTCTTTCATAACTTCAACTTCATAACTTTAGTACCTATGAAAATTACTTTCTTTTTAACCGACTTCAAAAACAGGAGGAGATTCTCAATTCATAGGAATATTTTTTTATGTCGGTAGGTATGTTTTTGGAATTTTTTTGATTTGGAAAATTATTTTTTGTTTGAAAGGGTCCCAGGTGGTGCCATGGTCATCAGATCAGGTCAGGATCTGATGATGGCGTCAGGAGCTGTTCAACAGAACACATCAGTACCTACCTAAATCTAAATAGGCCGATTGAGCTGAAACTCGTCATCATCATCACCAGCACCATTTTTTGAACAGCTTCTGATTCCATCATCAGGTCAGCTCGCAGTCACCATAGGTACGCATAGGTATTACATATTACATGACATTGTAGTCGGAACGAAACGGAACAAGACAGCTTACATTATGCCGAGTTTAAACTCAATCAGCCTATTTACTGAGGAGTTCTGTTGAACAGTTCCTGACTCCATTATCAGATCCTGACCTGATCTGATGACCATAGCTCCACCTTTCACCTTTCAAACAAAAAAATAATTTTCCAAATCGGTCCAGGCTCACCTATTCAAGTAGATACTCGAGAAACATACCTACCTACATAAAAAAATATTCCTATGACTTGAGAATCTCCTCCTTTTTTTGAAGTCGGTTAAAAAGAAAGTAATTTTCATAAAAGGGTCTACAAAACCTACCTACCTACATACCATTTAAAATTGAAATAATTGTTCAAAGTAAAAATCAATTCTAATCTACGCTAGGTACACCTATCTAGTTAGTGTGTATACTACCTACACCTATACCTACATACCTATACATCGAGCGAGCTAAAAATGCTAAAAACTATAAAAAGCGGTGGTCGTTGCAAACCAATTTTGCGTTAGTGTGAGTGTCGAAACTCCGCCTCCGGGACTATACACACACATTGAAGACATCCGAGCAACGCGTACGGCAATACTCGAGTTCAGAATTTACAAGAATTTACGATGTATTCCGTAATACCAAAAATGATGAATGAAAAGTTAATGATTTCGCAATTTTTTTTGTATGGCCTGTAACTAGACACTCTAAGCTGTGTTCCTATTAAAAGGATATTACAATCATTGTTGTTTATCATACAGAACAAATGCAACGAAAACACGATATTTTTGCTGTAAAAATGTTAGAAATACAATTTGGTTACATTTTGTTTCAGGTAAGTTTTTTAGATCAAAAGTTTAACAGGAACCTAGATTAATACTTCCTTAATCTAGATAAGTGCATAAAGTGGTGAAAATACGCTCAAATTTTAAATGATTTCGGTAGTACGTTTGTATGGAGAATTCGTTCGTCGCCGCGCTCTTAAGACTTAAGTCTTGTCCATTGTGTATGCCATAATACAGGGAATCCTAGTTTGGGTACCAATGTCGTCCAACAAGGAATTTAATTACGTCATTTAAACATTGATTCTTTGTAAGTATAACTGAAATTTCTTGTTTCTTGTTACCGTAATGTTTGTTGCCACCAATAAATTTAATTTAATTTCATTGTGTTGTCGGCGCAGTGATTCCTCTTGTAAAGGGTCAGCAGCGCGAGTGTGACTCCTCTGGTGTCGCAGGCATCCATAGGCTACGGTAACCACTTACCATCAGGTGGGCCGTATGCTTGTCTGCTACCTTAGTAGTATAAAAAAAACTTATCGGTGGAAGACCAACTCTGCGCTTGCCGGTTCGTGGCTTCCACTCGAGAACTTGCTCAGCTTATAACATTGAAGTCGATTTTTAAGAATTTGACTATAATTACTTGTTCTGTTTCAGATGATTGAGTCTACCAGACAGTTGACAGACCACTAGAGGCTTGAAAACTTTAGCCATGAATGTAAGTGTGCAATACCATAAGTGAAACTTGATTTTAAGTAGTTAGACAATTTCATTTTAGTTTAGAATTTAGGCTATGTAGAATTCTGTGATACACTGTTGTACTAGAAGTTATTGTTATAGTTTTATAGCTGTTGAATATATTGATTTGTTTTGTATTCGTGTATTCTATTACGTTGGAATCTCGAAGTTATTTTAAGGTCTTTAGTATTCCATAAGAACTGCTGAGTACAGCTTTAATATTTTTTTTTGATAAATTACTATTAGTCTATATATACCAATGTAATCAAGCGGAAGAGTTTGTTTGTTTGTTTGAACGCGCTAATCTCAGGAACTACCAGTTGGATTTGAAAAAATATTTCTGCATAGCTTATCTCTTGAGGAAGGTTATACGCTACTTTTCATCACCATCATCATCGCCTTAGTTAGACCATCATAAAACTACACATTTATCAATATTACGCTTTTGTGGGTGTAACACATCGGCGCTTAACTGATAAATATGATCTTAACAAGATTTTTAAGCTGACGTCATAAGATTCCGTGGCAGCACGGATGCGGGTTCGAATCACGTCGGAATCGGAAATATTGATAAGAATTATCATTTTCGATGCAAATGGAATGTCGATAAAAACTAATAAAGTCCTTTAAATATTTTATTGTTTAACACTCATACCGATAACAGTTTTATACATTTTATATATTATGTTTAGTTTATTCTTATATTAATTTCTATACATGAATACATTGTTATATAACTTATATATTTATACAAAGACTCCTAGTTCTATACCCTAAGGGCAAGAAACTATCTATCTACATTAATAACTAGAAAATACAATTTATTAATACCTACCCTAATATTCAGTTTTAAGTTTTCGTTGACAACTTATTTGTTGTTGCTGAAATTTTAAATTAATATATTTTTGGGTGCGATCAATATAATCAAACAATTACAAATCTTTAAAATCGATCACAACCAAAATTAATGTAGCTTATGAACTAAAATTCGTGACAGTTTCAAATTGCGGTAATCGATGACGCTGTAAGGTATATGTTTAAAGTTTTACGTTGCTAAACAAATACTACAAAATATGTGTAAAATGTTCATGTATATATATTTTTGTTTATTTTATTTAAAAAAAGTCCAGTTTGGTAATTATTTAAAAGGAGATTCCAAAGGAGAAAAATCCAAAGTAATTTTTGTTCCATTTTAAGTTCTAGATGGCGCTGCCTTAAGAATTTCCGACAAAACTGCAGTCTATTAAAATGACACTAACATTGATAGACCGACACGCCTTGTGATATTTATTATGCGGGTGACCGCTAGTATTATCAACAACAGCCTGTCACAAAGTGCTTTTTAAGTAAAGACGGAGGCTTTGAAGCTGTCTTAAAACTTGATTTGGCCAAGTTTAAAAGAATTTACTCTTTTATAAAAAATAAATATTGCTGGACATTTCACACAGCGCCATCTAGCCCCAAACTAAGCAAAACTTGTACTATGGGAACCAGATAACTGATAGAATACTTATATACCTTTTGTAAATACATACATAGAATACTTTATTTCACCCAGACACAGAACAAACATCTATGTTCATCACACAAATGTTTGTCCTGGGTAGGCATCGAACCCAAGACCTATAGTGCAGAAGGCAGAGCTACTACCAACTGCGCTAAGAGGCCAGTTTATAATATAACTAGTAGTTCGCCCCGAACTGAGATCTCGCGCACCGTTGTGTTGATAGCCTAGATTTGGACGTGTTTCTGACTACCCCTATACCTACGTTAAGTGCTCCTTCTAGTGTTTACCACACAATGATATCTAATGCACTACCTCAGTATGGTAAAGATTATAGGCATGCATGCAGTACATTAAGTCGTGTCGTGTTTATATTCAATAGTTGACCCCGCGAACTTCGTACCGCGCCTCAGGGAAGGCCTCTTAGTTCGAGAAATTATTAAAATAGCAGTTCAATACAAAAGGTATGAGAAAATCAATTCCCTCCCCCTCCCCTTCCCTCTCCGCCTCCCTCCCCTCCCCTCTCTCTCCCCCCACCCCTCCCCCTCTCTCTCCCCTCCCCCTCCCCCCTCTCCCTCCCCTCCCCCTCCCCCTCCCCCTCCCCCTCCCCCTCCCCCATTAAATGGGCATTTAAATTTTTCTAATCGAAAAATCCATTGATGAGCACGGCCAGGGTTCGAACTTACGTCCTATGAATCGAAAATCGAGCACTCTTCCACTCGGCCAACACGGCTTTTATTTTCAATCTCAAGGAAAAATATCAAGAAGCAACTAAAATCATTGCAAACCAAACCACAACGATGCCACACTCTATGTCTGTTAACCAGACCTCCGAATACATCGAAACTCTATGAAACGGGAGCTCTCTCCATACATCCGTTAATTGGTTTTCATCATTTTTCTTTTTCTCTGTATTTCAAAAACTATAGAACCTAGAAGAAAACTAAAAACCAATTTGGAATGTATAAATTGAGTACTTTCATATGACACCCCACTCAATATATTTGGGTAACTTTGAAAAAAAATTACCCCCTTGGGAACCCCATATCTTTACAACCCCTTCATCGATTACGCTCATATGCTCCACAGCAAATTTCCATAGCACAACCTATTGACCTATCAAGTTTCATACAGATTGGATAAGCGGTTCGATAGTTATGCGAGAACATAAAAATGAAACATACAAATATACAAACATACAAACATACAAACATACAAAGCAAAATCGCCTAACTTGCCACTAAGATCTTCGCTCGCTTCGCTCGCTCGATCGATTACCAATTTAAATTCTAAATAGGTACATAAAGTCTCGAAACTAGATCACTGTGAACATCTTTGAAAAAAAAAGAAGTGACAGTATTCAAAAGTATACCATAACATAAGTGTTAGAAACAGAAAGTTGAAATTTATCTAAATCTTGGA
Source organism: Camptogramma bilineatum (assembly GCA_958496255.1). Taxonomy (NCBI): domain Eukaryota; kingdom Metazoa; phylum Arthropoda; class Insecta; order Lepidoptera; family Geometridae; genus Camptogramma; species Camptogramma bilineatum. The sequence goes on from OY292474.1 coordinate 1,120,153, forward strand.
CGGAATAAAATAAGCAAAGAAAGTAAGCTTAAATGAAAATAAAACTATGAACTAGAAAGAAAAGAAAATAATAAGTACTTTGGAATATCATAGCCAAGGTTCCATAATCTAACTATATATTTAGGAACCTAAATATATAATAGTCGCATTAAATATATACAAAGATATCAAGAAAATCTTTTATTATATCCTCAAGTCATGCATAATCGTGGGATATAACTTTATTTTTTATAATGAACCTATTCTAAAAAAATTAAGTACAGATTTGAAATACTTACATCCAATACTGAAACGCTACTTAGTTTAAGTGGTGCTTATCATTGACTTTGTCATTTTTGTATACGATTCTGAGTAAGAACGTCTTAAATAGATAAGTACTTCTTAAATATTTGAGGGCCTTACTTATGACAGATGCTTAAAGTTGAACATTGGTTAAACAACCTCCTCTCTATTCGTCACTATCCACAAATAAAGACAGGATGTTGTTTAACCACTGTTCAACTTTAAGCATCTTTCATAAGTAAGGCCCTAAGTGCTTAGCGTTTCAATATACGGGTGTTAGATTGATAAGGCGGCTTGCTAATATACATTATCAGGCGTTAAAGATATCTTAAATTCTTAATACTACCGTTTTTACATTTACCCTATTACAACCCTATTTGCAAAAACAGCCGCAACTTGTGACTAAAAAGTTTACGAGCACTAAACGATAGATGGCGTTAAAATGAAAAGATACACCACCCACACCATTGACCAAGTATAGAATGGACTGCTGGACACTCACACAAAACAAAAAAGGAAATATAAAAAATTCTTGTGTTAAAAAGAGACAGAGCATAATATCTTTTGGCCCTCATCGTGTGCCGGCTCTTTGTAGGTAGAGACCATCTATGTTCTATAATTCTGTAATAATATGGACCTTATGTGTACTACGAAACATGGATCCACATAGTTTTTTGTCCCTTTCGGCGGCACGTTAACTGGTAGTCCATATCTATAATAGGTCCATGACCAACCGTTAATTTAGTGATCATTGTCTAACTTGTCTCAAACCTCAAATTGGTCTCAAACTGTCAAAACGATCGAGTAATTCGGTATCTTTTTTTGCGTTAGGTCTCGTTGAGATGAGAGTGGCAAAGCTAGAGTGCGCGCAAGAGAAGTCTGCGCGTGACTGAATAAAGAATCATAAAGATTATTCTTTTTAAGATAACTCTGCGCGATTTTATTATTTATGTAAACATAAATAATAAAATCGCGCAGAGTTATCTTGCGCGCACTCTAGACTAGAGTATTATTTGGAACGAGTATAAGTGAAAGGAATTGGTTCTTTTTAGTTCATCGTTCCTGAACTACACAAGCCTATTGGTAATTTACGCACGCAGAGTTATCTTGCGCGCACTCTACTTGCGTGGTCAACTGTCATAATTATTTGACAGTTTGAGAACGTCGCGCGAAGGAACGCGGAAGATGCCGCTTGCATATTCTAAGCAAAGTTGCCTGAACCTACCAATAGATGGCTCTCATCTAAATATGACATTGCTGGTGTATGCGAGCCTCGATGTGAGCTGCCCCTTAATTGCCTATCTTTGATAGTGACCAAAATCAGTCTCAAACTCTCAAATATGACAGTTCAGTGACCACGAAAGTTGAGATGAGAGTGACCTCTGTCACTCTCATCTCAACGAGACCGAACGCGACAAAAGATACCGACGCGATCGTTTCGACAGTTCGAGACCAATTTAAGATCCCTTGCGTTGCCGGAACCTACATATAGATGGCTCTCATCTAAATATGACATTGCTAGTATGTGAGCCTCGATGTGAGTTGTTGTCCCTTGTGTTATGTCTTCGGAATGGGTTCCAAGATGGCGCGCGTCGCGCAGAGGAACGCGGAAGATGTCGCTTGCAAAGTTGCCGGAACCTACCAATAGATGGCTCTCATCTAAATATGACATTGCTAGTATGCGAGCCTCGATGTGAGTTATTGTCCCTTGTGTTATGTCTTCGGAATGGGTTCCAAGAATAAGCGCGGAAGATGTCGCTTGCATATCCTAAGCAAAGTTGCCGGAATTCACCAATAGATGGCTCTCATCTAAATATGACATTGCTATATGTGAGCCTCGATGTGAGTTGTTGTCCCTAGTGTGATGTCTTCGGAATGGGTTCCAAGATGGCGCGCGTCGCGCAGAGGAACGCGGAAGATGTCGCTTACATATCCTAAGCAAAGTTGCCGGAACCTACCAATAGATGGCTCTCATCTAAATATGACGTTGCTAGTATGCGAGCCTCGATGTGAGTTGTTGTCCCTTGTGTTATGTCTTCGGAATGGGTTCCAAGATGGCGCGCGTCGCGCTGCGGAGCGCGCCGTGACGGTGGTGGAACCGCTGGAGGCTGTGGAGGCTGCTGATACGGAGCCCTGGTTTGAGTTGCTCTGACGGGGCGTCTCGGGGGATGACTGAAATAATACCAAGTTTTAATTTTTAACTACACACACATATTTTTTTTTTAACCTTTGTTGAGCTACAATCTCACCTGATGGTAAGTGACGATGTGGCTGACGATGGATCACAAAGGTCTAGAGCAGTGTTCCGCAAACTTTTTGTGTTCAAGGTACATCTAGGAAATCGGAAAATTTTGGAGGAACACCATAAATGAAAAATAATTTTTTTTATGCGAAACATGAGCTTGTCGATCGAGCGAGCGAAGCGAGCGAAGATCTTAGTGGTAAGTTGGGCGATTTTGCTTTGTATGTTTGTATGTTTGTATGTTTCACGAATTGTTGTTCGAGCATAACTGTCGAACCGTTCATCCAATCTGCATGAAACTTGGTAGGTCAATAGGTTGTGGTAAGGAAATTTACGGTGGAGCATATGAGCTTAATCGATGAAGGGGTTGTGAAGATATTGGGTTCCCAAGGGGGTAAAAAATTATGAAAGTTACACAAATATATTGAGTGGGGTGTCATACGAAAGGGCTTATTTTGTACATTCCAAAATGGTTTTTATTTTTAATCTAGGATGTATAGTTTTTGAAATACGACCAAAGACCAAAAACTACGAAACCAGAGCTGCAAGAGCTCCCGTTTCATAGAGTTTCGATGTCTTCGTAGCTCATTGACTGGTCGGTCTTAAAAAGAGAGTGGCATCGTTGCGGTTTGGTTTGCAATGATTTTAGATGCTACTTGATTTATTTTCATGATAAAAAAAATTTTGATAAAAAATTAAAATAATTGGGGTAAAAAAAGTTAAGTAAACAAATATATTGAGTGCGGTGTCAAATGAAAGGTCTTTATTTGTACATTCTAAAATAGTTATTATTTTTATTCTAGGACGTATACTTTTAAAAATACGACGAGAATTAATAAATATGAAATAAATGAAAAATTAGACACGACATTATGTATTGCATGCATGCTAGTATTTTTTACCATGAAGAGCTAGCGCAATAGGCATACCCGGCAGTAGTAGCACTTGAAATTATAGGGGTAGTCAGAAGAAAGTCCAAATGTTGGCCATCTACGGTGCGCGAGATCTCAGTTCGGGGCGAACTACTAGTTTAGTTGAGGATATACGGTCCAAATTTTGGAGTAGCTCAACTGAGATAGGTACCTTACCTTAGGTAATCTTATTTTTCCGAGGCACACCAACTAATGATCACGGTACACCAGTGTGCCGCGGCACACCCTTTGCGGAACACTGCTCTAGATCGATTATTCTGTAATCCAGGTCCTTACTATCAGCCAAAGTGCTAAAACCATGTATTCTATCTATATCACCTTGTGTGTATGTTGGTGCATGGGCGTTGCTAGCCGCAGTGTGAGCTGGTCTCCGGCGGAGTGTATGAGACGCACCACCTCGGCGTGGGAACTCCACTTTACATCACGGGAACCGATACACATTATGAAGTCTCCTTCACGCATACCACCGATCTGGATGAACAAACGAAATAGCATCACTTCGACATAGACAGACGTTTATTTACCTCTTGGCACACAATAAAAATCTCAAAAAATGTAACACAAAAAACAGAAGCAAATGAGAGAGAGAGAGAGAGTTTTATTGTGCGTTCTGCACTCCGCACTTCTGTTTGAAAAACAAAGCTCTCTGAAGGATAGCAAGGAGAAACCTTTAACAACGGGCGCGTCTCCTCTCACAGAGAAGCCGAATCTCTCATCATTTCCATTAGCCACGTTGTATTCACTGGCGACCCTCCTTATTGGCTTTTTCCTTCCTCCCAGCTTCTATACACCTTACTCGCGTAAGGACTTATTACCTAGTAACTGCTGATCCGTTTCGCTTCTTACTATGCTATGCTTCTCGTCCGGGGAAGACTTGCTCTGTTACTCATAGTCGATAACCTTTGGAGTCGCATTTGTTGTATTACTATCACCTTATTACTGTTGCCTGACCGCATCAGGAACTCGCATTCGCGGCAGCCTCCATGTTCGTGACATAGCAGATAAATTGCAGGAGTATTACCAACGTTGGTACGGATATGTGTTACGGAAACCGGCAAGCTACGTGAAGGCCGGTATAAGGGGTAAACCCAAGAAATGCTGACTTGACGTCCATCGTAGCGGGTGATATCCGTGCAAATGGACTCACCAAAAAGGATGCAGAAGACCGTCCGAAGAGGCAAAAGACTAGGAAAGCGGACCCCGGGCTACGAAAAGACGCAACCGGGAAGTCACTAAGATGATGATGATGCCTTCCTCATCATCATCTTCCTCCTCTTAACTGGGGTCGGCACGATATGACCTCTACTTCCAATACTCGCATAGGTTGAGGCCTTCAGGGGTTACAATATACTCACATCAGCCAGAGAGTTAGGTTCGACAGCCGCTATAACAACTGGCGCGTCTCCTCTCACAGAGAAGCCGAACCCCTCATCATTGCCATTAGCCACGTTGTATTCGCTGGCCACCCTCCTCAGCGGCTCCCGTCTCCCGTTCTTCAGCCGTTCCTCCGCTGAGGACTTACTCCGGTACTCGTAGTCGAGGACCTTTAAATACAAAGAAATCTATAGGTACTAGTTATATAAACCGGAAGAGTTTTTTTGTTTGAACGCGCTAATCTTAGGAACTATAGTCGGACACAAAATAATAGAAATAAATGGGGGCGCCACTGTGCAAGCTAAATACACGAAATAGATAAATTCTCTTTTAGAAGTAAATTATTACTTCTGACTGACGTCTTCGGTACCTGTACCATAGACAAGAAACCTGTACTTTACCATAGATTAGTAGAGAAAGGGTTTCCAAAGTACTGAAATTTAGTTGCCGTGTCTACCCGTTTTTGCCGGACTATACAAGTAAGGATTTGAAAATTATTTCTGTATTTGATAGCTAAACTCTTGAGGAAGGTTATAGGCTACTTTTCATCATCATCATCACCATATACCATCACTACGGGGGCAACACCGCGAGGGCGCTGATAGTGAAATGAAATTCTTGAAATGAAAAATGAAAAAGATGATGACTGTGTCTCCAAGACGCTGTAGACATTCTCTCAGCGGTTCTAAAAAGGCCGCTATAGTAGAATCAAAATAGGAATTGAACTATATGCCGTTTCTTTTCACTCTCAGTCAAAGAGACGGCATATAGTTCAATTAGAAGCGCTCGTGGCGTAGCTTGCTTGGACGTTCTTGAGTGATCGTTGAAGCAGCGTTGTGCGCGGTCACTTTTAGGATGGGTGACCGCAAGTGGGATTACGAGCTGAGCGCTTCCGTGCTTCGCAGGGCACGTTAATTGTCGGTCCCGGCTTTTAAGTCGTTAAGCCACGACGGAGGCCTTTAGGCGGCCTAAAAACTCCGTCACCAGAGTTGGCCACTTGCTCATACGAAAGAAGAAGAAGAAGTTCAATTACTATTGTGATTGCTATAGCGACCTTTTTAAGCCCGCAGGCCTCCACAGTATACTCGTAAATCATTGTCGTATGTTTTGTACCTTTGGGTGGTAATCGCAGTTGTTATTGTAGCTGTTGATGTAGACGCCATTTTGTTTTGTGACGCGATGCAGTTTCTTCTTCTCATACTCGTCGGAATATTTCTCATCACTTCTTATTATCTGGCTGTAGTATGTGCTGGAAAGAAGGAATATGCTTATTTATTTATTTTTATTTATTTGACTCTACATTTTTTTCAAAATCTGTGAATGCAGGTCGAAATATCTGCACACTTTGTTCTAAGTATTACCTGTAGTCTTCAGACCGGTCTCGCTTCTCCCTATACCATAGCTTCTCATCAGGCCACCTCCTCGTCTCTTTGGTCTTTTGCAGCTCATCTCTCCTTGATACCTAAGGCGCAAGCCAGACAGAAGAGACGTAAGACGAGGACTTGTCGCGGACAGGGCGCCAGCGAACAGCGTCGCGCCCGCGCCCCGTCTCTTCTGTATGTTATGCGTCGCGACGCCTCTATACATTTTGTATGAAAGGGACGCGGAAGAGACAAATGTCTGCGCCCCGTCTGCGTCTTACGTCTTTTCTTTGTGTCCCGCGCCTAACACTTTGTCCTCCTAAGTATTACCTGTTATCTTCAGATCGGTCTCACTTCGCTTAAGCTTCTCCTCATCAGGCCACCTCCTCGTCTCTTTGGTCTTTTGCTGCTCAACTCTCCTTGATACCTCTACACACTTTGTCCTAACTATTACCTGTTATCTTCAGATCGGTCTCGCTTCTCACTATGCCGATGCTTCAGCTTCTCCTGCTAAAGTCTTCTGCTTGGCTCCCTAGTCTTCTGCAGCTCAACTCTCCTTGATACCTCCACACACTTTGTCCTAAGTATTACCTATCATCTTCAGATCGGTCTCGCTTCTCGCTGCCGATGCTTAAGCTCCTCCTCTCCCTGGTCTTCTGCATCTACCATAGACTTTGATAGACTTTGATAGACTACATAGACTTTCTCTTAGATTTGATACCTCTACACACTTTGTTCTTCTAAGTATTACCTGTTATCTTCAGATCTGTCTCGCTTCTCACTATGCCGATGCTTCAGCTTCTCTTCCTCGGGTCTTCTCCGCGGCTCCCTGGTCTTCTGCAACTCAACTCTCCTAGACCTAATACCTTTTTTGTCCTAACTATTACCTGTTGTCTTCAGATCGGTCTCGCTTCTTATTATACCGTAGCTTGAGCTTCTCATCAGGCCACCTCCTCGTCTCTTTGGTCTTTTGCAGCTCAACTCTCCTTGATACCTCTACACACTTTGTCCTAACTATTACCTGTTATCTTCAGATCGATCTCGCTTCTCGCTATGCCGATGCTTCAGCTTCTCCTCCTCAGGTCTTCTCCGTGGCTCCCTGGTCTTCTGCAGCTGCACCAGCCGCGGCGCGCTCCAATGCCGCTTGGCGGAGAAGACGGCGATTGGTCCGAGAGACTTGAAGAGGTCGTCTACTCGGTGTTGAGCGAAGTCGGGGGGTGTTAGGGCTAGTTGGAACTTGGAGGACGCTGGAATAAGAGTACCAATAAGTTACCACCACAGAAAACCAGCGTTACGGAAGCTTAAAGCGCGTCACACACACACCAGATAATATATCTTGAGATCGCGTCCATACAAATTCTATGGAGGACCACACACAGCGAATATAAATTACCTACCTACAAAATATGTTTGGTGCGATCTGTCAAGATTTATATTTTAAGAGATATATTATCTGCTGTGCGTGTGGTGCGCTTTGTGTTACTGTAGCCCACGCTGAGTGGTGACCAATTTTGTGTCTAGATTATATAGATAGATAGTTGACGGAGTTCGGTCTCGTTGAGATGAGAATGACAAAGCTACTTGCGTGGTCACTAAACTGTCATGTTTGTCTGTTTGAGACCGATTTGGTCGCTATAATATAGCGACCAAATCGGTCTCAAACAAGTTGAAAAACTGCTCTATGCGACCAAAATATATATTACTAGCTGCTGCCCGCGGCTTCACTCGCATGGTACCCAGATAAAAAGTAGCCTATGTTACTCTCCGGTCCTGCAACTATCTCCACACAAAAAAACACGTCAATCCGTCGCTTTGTTTTGACGTGAAAGCAGGACAAATAAACAAACAAATAAACACACTTTCACATTTATAATACGGGGAACGGATATATTTTGGTCGCATAGGGCAGTTTTTCAACTTTGGACCGACCATACCGGTGTTTTTCTCGTGAGACACTGTAAAGGTTCCCTTAGATTAGCAAGTGATGTACATACGCATAGGTAGCGGCGCGTCGAGCGGCTCGGCGAAGTCGTCGGGCGGCGGGCCGCGCTCGCGAGCAGCTCGCTCCAATGCTCCGCGAACCACGCGCGCTAATGCCTCTTTACTGCGCAACTCACTGTGGACAAGCAATAGGTGTTTAGTCAATCAATGGATGGATGGATGTGTGTTTGTTCCTCTATAACTCGACAACCACTGAACCTATTTGCCTGAAATATAGATAGATAGATAATACCGAGAATAAGACATAGGCTACTTTTTATTCAAAAAAATGCGCGGTCCCCGTGGGTTAAAAAAATAGTAATCCACGCGGACGAAGCCGCGCGCGTCCGCTAGTCATAAATAAAAGAATGAGAATCACGATTGTATTCCCAATGGTAGACATTCACAGATTCTTCAAAGATGTCTAGGGTATATTAAATAAATAAATATTGCTGGACATTCGACACAGCGCCATCTAGCCCCAAACTAAGCAAAGCTTGTACCATGGGAACCGAATAACTGATAGAATATTTATATATTTTGTAAATACATAGGTACCTATTTATAATACATTATAACACCCAGACACAGAACAAACATCTATCATCAAACATCTTTGTCCTGGATGGGAATCGAACCTACGACCTACAGCGCAGAAGGCAGTGCTACAACCAACTGAGCTAAGAGGCCAGCCATTAGTATTCTTCATAGTGTTAGGCCGGTTTTACTGTCACGCATACCGTCGGCGCTGATAGGCGAGTGATCTTTATAACAAAGAAATAAGGATACTGATTAGAAATGGCTACGCTGATTGCTCTCGTCAGTGCTGAACATTCAGTATCCTTATTGATAAAGATCACTCGCCTATCAGCGCTGACGGTACGCGTGACAGTAAAACCAGCCTTGGTCACGAAAGAATAGGAGTACCTAGAATCAACTAGCTGTTAAGACGTTTCAAAGTGATCCTTATATCGTTAAACTCACCGACACATCCTCTGCAGTCTCAGCGCCTCTTCGTAGAGCGCTATGGCCTCCATGATGTGAGCTCTCCCCAACGCTATGTAGTCCACCTCGCCGTCTTTCAACAGAGATCCTACAATGTTTTAAAGTGATCCCATAACCTGTTAAACTCACCGACACATCCTCTGCAGTCTCAGCGCCTCTTCGTAGAGCGCTATGGCCTCCATGATGTGTGCCCTCCCCAACGCTATGTAGTCCACCCCGCCGTCTTTCAACAGAGATCCTACAATGAATCAAAGTGATCCTATAACCTGTTAAACTCACCGACACATCCTCTGCAGTCTCAGTGCCTCTTCGTAGAGCGCTATGGCCTCCATGATGTGTGCTCTCCCCAACGCTATGTAGTCCACCTCGCCGTCTTTCAGCAGAGATCCTGGAATTAAACAAAGTTATATAAAGTGATCTTAAGATGGAATGAAACAAAGTCAAAAGCTTTTTAGTCACTATTTTCACTATTTTATTTCTATAAAATCAAAATAATAAAATTTAAGACTAGTGTAGGTACTAGGTACAAACATTTATCACAAAGTTTAAATAAATAAATTAAATTAAATTAAAAAGCTTTTTAGTGATCCTAAGATGCAAAATTAATCTGTGGTGGCTGACATGAGCATTTGCTCGCGTAAAATATTGTTACGCCGGCTATCTGGAATATTCTACGCCCAAGAGCATTATAATAATATAATAATAATATAATAATAATAATTTTATTTCAGACAACTTAAATATACAAAAATACATTTGTGGTCCATATCAAATAAATACCTTAGAGACTAGCATACATACAAGTAGGTATATTATTTAACTAAATCTACACTTGAGGGATTATTATAGAGAGCTTCTAGAAAACTCTACAAGAATCTCGAAGTTTGAAGAAACTTCGAGAAGCTCGACACAGTTAGACACCTTTCTAGAGCTTTCCATATAGCTCTAGAAGTCTAGAATAATTGCGAGGTTTCGAGAACAATCCATAAGCGAATCGGTCTCGTCGTCGTGTCAAAGTCAACCCCTCGCCAGCCAGTGTGGGGGGGTTGGGGGGGGGGGGAGGGGGGCAAGGGAGGCAGTGGCCATTCTATACGTAGTATTATTATCTAGTCTATGCTAGTGGGTTATCACCACATATTCTCACCATTATCCAAGTTAAGTTCTTCGGGCGCGTATAGTGTAGCGAGTCGTTCGCGCACGTCCAACAAATCGGTAGCGTGGAGAAGACCCGTCGCGCAGTACTGGTGTGACAACGCTGAAATACGTACAAAGACTATACTTAGGCCTTTACATCTTTACTAGATGATTTATACAGTGTCTGTAGCGACATCTGATTTTAAGAATGAGCATGTCATTCGCCTAATCTTTTCGGCACTCGTTAGGAGTAAATTGGAAAGCAGCGCTTGTGTGTGGAACCCACACGAAGTCACCTACACGCTCATGCTAGAAAAGGTTCAGAAAGCTTTTCTACGGTACCTCTACAAGCGTCGCTATGGGTACTACCCGTTCCTTTACCCCACTAAGTTTCTCCTGGGTTGTCTGGGGTATAACTCGCTTGAGGTACGGCGTTGTTACGACCAGTTGATCACAGTCTGCAAAATCCTCCACAATAAAATTGACGCATCAGATCTAGGTGGCGTGCTGTGTCGACTCTACGCTCCTACTAATTATTTCCGGGCTCGGAAGCACATGCTGTTTGCAGAGCCCACGTGCCGGACGGTGGCTCGGGCCAGCTCTCCCGTCCCGCGCGTTCTAACTGCACTTAAGGGCCAACTGAGGTGAATTTGTCAAAATAGAGGTTTACCGTTTTAAAGATTTTCTTAAAGCAAATCGTATAAAGATAGTGAAAAACATACTCTAAGTACTACCAATGAACTGATCTACACTGTGAGCTATTTTATATTTCAATATTTTATGTATTTTTTTAATAAATTACTGGACAAAGTACACAAAATATGAGCGCGGGGTTTTAAGCCTGACCGAACACTAAATTACTCAATTGAATTAAAAAATACGAAAACAACAAGTTCAATATTTTATCTATCCTGTGAGCTATTTATTTTTTCGTAGGTGTAGCTATATTCAACACAATAAAGGCAAGAAAGTTGAAGATAAAACTCTCCATACATTTTTTCTATGGAGTAGCTACGATGAATAAAAGGACGATTCACTGCCAAAAATCGTCAGACGGCCGCGGCCATTGGAGCTGGGAGCACGTCACATTGCGTAAATACTATTAGCTAAGCTGTGGCAGAGCCAGTGACGTCACGTGACTGTGTTCTTACATGAGAAGCGGTCGCGTAAACGTGCTATGTCATATTTTCGATAAAATCAGATTACAGTATGTAAGGCATCTTTTGATAAAGATTTTGCCTGGCATAAAAATTGACTATTTTCTAACAGCATAGGTAAGTAGTAAGTACCTAGGTGCCTATAGGTAAAGTATACGTACAGAAGCATGCACATCCACATAGAAATCTTTACAGTCATTTTATGTTTTTATCATCTGGATTAGGTGATGATGATGCTGATGATGATGCTGATGATGATGATGATGATCATGGAACTTTTTATTGATATGGGTATCAAATGAAAGGGCTTGGTAAGCAAAACACAATGCTGTTCTCTTGATGAGCGAAACACCATGCTGTTCTGATGATGAAGTCAGGCAGGACCTGTTCCATTCCATGGAACTTTTTTTTTATATGGGTATCAAATGAAAGGGCTTGATGAGCGAAACACAATCATCATCGTCATCGTCATATCTTTATCTTTTCATATCGTCATAACTTCATATTTTCGTATCTTCGTATCTTCGTGACTTCGTAACTTCGTATCTTCTTACCTTCATATCTTCGCAACTTCGGAACTTCGCATCTTCGTTTCTTCATAACTTCGCAACTTCGCAACTTCGTATCTTCGTAACTTCACAACTTCACAACTTCGCATCTTCGCATCTTCGCATCTTCGCAACTTCGTAACTTCGTAACTTCGTAACTTCGTAACTTCGCAACTTCGTAACTTCGTATCTTCGTAACTTCGCAACTTGGCACCTTCGTATCTAGAAGATACGAAGTTGTGAAGTTGTGAAGTTGTGAAGTTGCGAAGTTACGAAGTTACGATGTTTTTCATATGGTCATAACTTCATATCTTCGTTCCTTCGTAACTTCGTGATTTCGTATCTTCGTGACTTCGTATCTTCGTAACTTCGCATCTTCGCATCTTCGTATCTTCGTATCTTCGTATCTTCGTATCTTCGTATCTTCGTAACTTCGCATCTTCGCATCTTCGCAACTTCGTATCTTCGTAACTTCGTAACTTCGTAACTTCATAACTTCGTAACTTCGCAACTTCGCAACTTCATATCTTCGTATCTTTGTATCTTCGTATCTTCGCAACTTCGCAACTTCGTATCTTCATAACTTCGCAACTTCGCAACTTCACAACTTCGCATCTTCGTAACTTCGTAACTACGTAACTTCGCAACTTCGTATCTTCGTAACTTCGCAACTTCATATCTTCGTACCTTTGTATCTTCGCAACTTCGCAACTTCGTATCTTCATAACTTCGCAACTTCGCAACTTCACAACTTCGTAACTTTGTAACTTCGTATCTTCGTAACTTCGTATCTTCCTATCTTCGTAACTTCGTAACTTCGTAACTTCATAACTTCGTAACTTCGCAACTTCTCAACTTCATATCTTCGTATCTTCGTATCTTCGTATCTTTGTATCTTCGTATCTTCGCAACTTCGCAACTTCGCAACTTCGTATCTTCATAACTTAGCAACTTCACAACTTCGTATCTTCGTAACTTCGCATCTTCGTAACTTCGTATCTTCGTAACTTCGCAACTTCATATCTTCGTATCTTCGTACCTTTGTATCTTCGCAACTTCGCAACTTCACAACTTCGTAACTTTGCAACTTCGTAACTTCGTATCTTCCTATCTTCGTAATTTCGCAACTTCGTAACTTCGTATATTCGTAACTTTGCAACTTCGCACCTTCGTATCTAGAAGATAAGAAGATACGAAGTTGTGAAGTTGTGAAGTTGCGAAGTTGCGAAGTTACGAAGATACGAAGTTTTTCATATGGTCATAACTTCATATCTTCGTTCCTTCGTAACTTCGTGATTTCGTATCTTCGTGACTTCGTAACTTCGTATCTTCTTACCTTCATATCTTCGCAACTTCGCAACTTCGGAACTTCGTATCTTCAAAACTTCGTAACTTCGTATCTTCGTAACTTCGTATCTTCCTATCTTCCTATCTTCGTAACTTCGCAACTTCTTAACTTCGTATCTTCGTAACTTCGTAACTTCGCACCTTCGTATCTAAAAGATATGAAGATACGAAGTTGTGAAGTTGCGAAGTTGCGAAGTTACGAAGATACGAAGATACGAAGATACGAAGTTTTTCATATGGTCATAACTTCATATCTTCGTTCCTTCGTAACTTCGTGATTTCGTATCTTCGTGACTTCGTGACTTCGTAACTTCGTATCTTCGTATCTTCAAAACTTCGTAACTTCGTAACTTCACAACTTCGCAACTTCACAACTTCGCAACTTCGTATCTTCATATTTTCTAGATACGAAGGTGCGAAGTTGTGAAGATACGAAGTTACGAAGTTGCGAAGCTACGAAGATATGAAGTTACGAAGATATGAAGATACGAAGTTGCGAAGTTACGAAGTTACGAAGATACGAAGATACGAAGTTACGAAGATACGAATTTGCGAAGTTGCGAAGTTACGAAGTTGCGAAGTTGCGAAGATGCGAAGGTGTGAAGTTACGAAGTTACGAAGATACGAAGTTGCGAAGATGCGAAGTTGATAAGTTACGAAGATACGAAGTTATGAAGATACGAAGTTGCGAAGTTACGAAGATAGGAAGTGTTATGTATGTGTGCGTGCTACACACACACGCCGCTATCGTCGTACAATAAACGGCAGGAGTGCATTACTAGCCAGTGATCAAGATAGTTGTTTTACTTGTCCGTCCTAATATACAACAGTGGCGACGATCTACCCGCGTTATACAAATAATAGCGTTCAAGATGTCTTCAAGTGCACAGTTCGGAATATTAAATACGTTTGACCATAATACCCAGACATGGAAAACATATAAAGGACGTATCACCCATTATTTCGTAGCAAATGACATCAACGAAAAGTCTGATTCCACGGGCAACAGAAGAAAAGCGATCCTGCTTAGTGCACTCACTGAGGGTACCTATAAATTGGCAACGGACTTGGTACTCCCAAAAAATATCGAAGATGTTCCATACGAAGACTTTTTAAAACTCCTAGATGACCATTTCACCCCGAAGCGCGTTGGATTCAGTGAGCGTCACAATTTTTATACGGCCGCTCAACGAGTTGGAGAAACGTATTCTCAATGGGCGGCGCGACTGCGTGGACTTACTGAGAAATGTGGTTTTCTGAATGTGGAAGAGACGCTCCGCGATAAATTTATCGTAGGAATGCTGTCGGGGAAAGAGAAAGAGAAACTGTACGCAAAGGATTTGGCCGACCTCACACTGGCAGAGGTCGTCGTCATGGCGGACAACATGAGCGTCGCTCGCGCAACCGCAGCCGCCAGTGCTGCCGGCGCTGCCGGCATGGCTGCGACCAACGCGGAGCTGTTCAAGATCTCGAACAATGGAAAGAGTGGAGGCGTAGAAAAAGTGAAGTGTAGTGCGTGTGGTTACACCAATCACAAGTTGTCAGCTTGTAGATTCGCAAATTATGTGTGTAGGAAGTGTCACGTCAGAGGCCACTTGAGTAAAATGTGTAAAAAAGTGAACTATGTGGCGGATTGCGGTGACCAGGGTGAGGATGACGCGGACGATGACGGTAAGCTTTATTATATCCGTTCATGCAGGGGAGAACCTATGATGGAAACAATTCTTATTAATGATAGGCTTTTAAAATTCGAAATTGATAGCGGGTCAACAGTATCAGTGATCTCCGAAAGTTTTTATAAAACTAACTTTAAAGATGTGCCATTATCGAGTACGGTAAAACAATTGATGACGTATACGGGCAGTAAAATTGTATGTGTAGGTACGATACGATTATCCGTAGTATATGCTGGGCTGACCCATGTTATTGTTTTTTATGTAGTTCGCGACGGAGGTCCGCCGCTACTGGGTAGGGACTTTATATCACGGTTCAACCTACAGCTGTTGCCGGTAAATTACTGTAAAGATTCAGACTTAACTATAAATGATCTGCAACAACAATATCCCAAACTATTTTCCGACCAGTTAGGGAAATTTAACAAGTACAAAATAAAATTGTTGTTGAAGGACAATGTAAAACCGGTTTTTTGTAAAGCGCGCCCCGTTGCATTCGCACTACGCGATAAGGTTAACAAAGAAATAGATAGGTTGGTTGATTTAGGGATCCTGGAACCTACCGAGTACTCGGAGCACGCATCGCCGATAGTTCCCGTTTTAAAAAATAATGGGTCTGTCAGGTTATGTGCTGATTATTCAGTAAGCATTAATAAACAGCTGTTGGTAGAACAATACCCGCTGCCCACCACTAGCGAGTTGTTTTCAAAGATTCATGGCGGTCAACAGTTTAGTAAACTCGATTTATCGATGGCCTACAATCAATTTGTGCTAGAAGATGAGTCAAAAAACCTTACTTGTATCAACACAAATCGCGGATTGTATATATATACTAGGTTAGTTTTCGGGCTAGTCAGCGCCCCGTCCATTTTCCAACGTGCTATTGAGGGCGTACTATCAGGTTTAGACGGAGTCGTGTGCCTGTTGGATGATATTTTAGTGACAGGGAAGGATAGGGCAGAACATCTACGTAGGTTGAACGACGTTCTTACGCGATTACAGGATGCAGGCTTAACGTTACAGAAAGAAAAGTGTAGTTTTTTTCAAGACAAGATTAGTTATTTAGGATACGTTATCACGCGCGAAGGGCTTCATAAATCACCGGAAAAGGTCAAGGCAATGGTAGATGCACCTATTCCTACAAATGTTAACCAACTACAGTCTTTTTTAGGGTTAACAAATTGTAATATAAAAAATTAAAATATGTTTTAATCGTGTGTGATTTTAGAAATGTTCCTCGGCTAAGGGCCAAGTTAATCAAACAAACTAAGGTACAGGTAGGCAATCTAAAATAGAATAACAAATACCTAACAAATCTCGGGCGCCATGCCTACTTGAATATTGAAAAACAATTTACCTGGATAAATCTGCCGGAGAGACCGAGCTTTTAATCACAAGGCCTGGGGGGCTAATGAAAGATGGTGTATCATTTATAGAGTATAATGAGAGGCTCTGCCCGTGGAAGTCTGAACTCTGTAGTTGGTAATACGCAGTTAAATTTACTTATTATTTAAACCAATAGATCTTAGGTACTATGGTATCTGAGGTTTTAAACTAAATTCAATCTAAAACTGTCGACTGTCGCTATTGCAATCCAATATTAATAAAAATGAAATTAGCAGAAGGCTAGAACTAAGTTATCACTCCTAGTGTAATCTAATTCAAATCCATTGTTCTAGGGCGATGTTAGAAATTCAAATTGGAAATCCTGTTTTCCAATGAATTAATTGAATTAAGTCCAATCCAAACGTAAGGAATTTAAATTAAACCAAATTAAACTCCAAATTAAATTCCAAATTAAATTCCCGTCTCACTGAAAATAATAGGAGACTCAAGGTTAGAGCTGTAATTACTCTTTTAGAATATTTGAAATCGAATAATTTTCAAGAACTTACCGGGAAATAATGTTCGGGAGATCATTACGCCGATAATATCTCTAAGATCTGTGAAAGATACGACAAAAGAATCTATTGAAAATGTCCACGTTCCCAGCATGAAGAAAATGGAGTCGCGTAAGATAAAATACTTACCAAACTTTAAAATAATCAGACCGGCATTGTCGCCAAGCCTTTTACAAACAAATTCTAAACCCAAAACATAATTAATCCTTGTAAATAGAAAGGATTAATTTAGATAAAAAAAACCAATCTCAAACAACTGTGTCTACCATTTTTGACGAGGGAAAAGTGAATTTTTTCTTTTTTAAAAATAGGGATGCGGTCAAGAAAATAGTGACGTGATAAAGACTTCGCGAAACTATCTTACAGATAGTCGATTACTAAAAAATCGATGCATGACAACGAAACTGTCAGTGTCAAAACTAACTCCAAAACAATGTTTACAAAACAAACGGTATCAGTAGCAGGCCTAAAAATCCAGATAAATATACCTCCAAAACAGAATTCGTGTAGCGAGGCTAGAAGCGTCGTTACATTACATCCTTTCCCGAAAAAATAAAAGAAAGGACTCTTTCTTTTATGCCGAAAAGATAATAATTTAAATTGGCAAGCGTACAAAAAAATTGACTCTATAAAAGACTCTACAAAAGGCTCTATAAGACTCTACAAAAGACTCTACAAAAGACTCTACAAAAGACTCTACAAAAGACTCTACAAAAGACTCTACAAAAGACTCTACAAAAGACTCTACAAAAGACTCTACAAAAGACTCTACAAAAGACTCTACAAAAGACTCTACAAAAGACTCTACAAAAGACTCTACAAAAGACTCTACAAAAAATGTGATAGTTCTACTATCTTGTGAAATCTAAACAAAGAATGTTAGAAAAACAAGAAGTGAAAAATGCACAAAATTTATCAAAAGCACCAAATCTTGGAAAGATCTAAACAAGCTAGACAAACAAGATAAGTTTGAAAATCATAAATTCTCAACAAAAAGAAACTCTTTAAAAATTGAGTTAAGTACAAAGTTAAAAATATGCATGCAAAATATCAAACTCAACAAAAGTGTTGCAAAAGTGCGACTAGACAATACTTGTCGTCGACTCAAGCTTGAAAATTTTAATTTTTAAAAACCAAAACTGCAAATCGAAATTTTATCAAGTGACCCCAGAAGATCATAAAGTGCGGTTGGACTACTCTCGTCGCCGACTTAGAGTGATATCATAACAATTCCATTACTTTAATTTTATAACAAAACATGCAATAACAATTTGTCAATTTAACATTCTAACAAGGTAAGAAGGTTACAAAAGTTTAACAAAACATGCTATAACAATTTAACAATCCGACAATTTAAGAAGTGCGGTTGGACACCTACGTCACCGACTCTGAACGGAAGTTTACAAAAGTACCAAATAAAAGGTAAATTCTCACATGGAAAAAATGTGACTTCAAAAAATTATGTCATGCACAACCAAACGTGCAAACACAAAAAACATTTGTGTATTGTGATCGGCTCAACTCCACCAACTTTCCGGGCACAATGCAACAAAGGGAAAAAATACAGTATTCAAACGGAAAAGAGTGAATAATGCAAATATGTTCTACACAACCGAATGTGCAAACACAAAAAACATTTGTGTATTGTGATCGGCTCAACTCCACCGAACTACCGGGCACAATTCCACAAAATCAACAGAACCAGAGGGAAAAATCTGAGAACCGTTTCAAAAAATGGTAGGAATACAATTCCAAAAAATGTCAAATCAGGGTGGTATACCAAAATGTCAAATCCGAGAACCTTAAATGTAAACTTATCTAGGATTGAGACAAATACAAACAAACGACAAAAAATGACACAAAAAGTGACCAAACAAATATTAGTCTAAGACTACAAACAAAAGTTTGAGAACATCAAACAAAGTTCTCCAAAAATATACAAAATGTACATAAGATCTTTTGATGCTGAAAATATAATGAATGAAGCAAAAAGTTTAAAAAACCAAAATGACCTAAGTTGTCTTCAGAAATTTAAATTCAAGGGTTTGTTAAAAAGTTTGGTTTCCCTTCATTCTTCTCCATACAAAGAGCGATACCCTAACATACATCAATCTACATTCATCATCTACTAAACGCTCAATCAAACCAATATGACAAAACCTAGCTAAAAGCCAAAAAGTGTGAAGTTAATTTTTAATATTTAATTATATCTTTAACATGATAGCGACCAGAGGTGTTTTTGTTAAGGTCTTTCAAAAGGTAAACATTGTTAGAAATTTTTGCAATAATTTCGCATTTAATAAACTTAGGTGCAAGTTTTGCCGAAAAATAGGTAGGAGCATTAGATTGTACAAAACTTCTCCTCCAAACAATATCACCTACATCAAAAGAAATGACTTTTCTCCCTAAATTGTAATATCGCGCATTACGCTTATACGCTTTTAATAAGTGAGCTTGAACTTTAACAAAAATATCACTAAGTGATTTAAGAGAAAATGCATAAGAATTTCTTTCACCAAATTCAAGTTGATCCAAATTATCCAAAGAATTACTAAAACGGTGTAAAGAAGCATCAAAAATTAATTCTCTCCCGAACATGAGAAAATTAGGTGTGAAATCTGTAGCAAGATTTTCACTATTATTCAAAGCTAATTGAACATGAGGCAATAATTTTGACCAAGTGCGTTGATCATCCTTAACAAAGCATGAAATACAAGTTTCTATCGTCTTATTATATCTCTCAACAGGATTATTTTGTGGAGTATACAATGTATTATAAAATATTTTTGTTATATTGTAACTCTTCATGAAATCTACAAAATATTTGGCAGTAAATTGAGTACCATTATCACAAACTATAATTTTAGGACAACCGAATTTAAGGAATATCTCTTTTTCAAATAATCTACAAATGGTTAAAGTTGTTGCTTTTATCATGGGAAATATCCAACAATACTTAGTGAATACATCAACAACCGAAAGAATATATTTATGTCCAGAATAACTTTTAGGCAAAATTCCGATAATGTCTACTGATAACATAACCATGGGAAGATCTACTTTTTTAGGATTTACCATAATACCAAAAGGTGGAGACGTAGTATGTTTATAAGCTTTACAAATGTCACAAGATTTTATGTATTTATGGACATCATTAAACATACCGTTCCAAACATAATGTTGTTTTAATTTCTTTAAAGTTTTATGAATACCAAGATGACCAGAATTAATATCATCATGATTTGACTTAATAGTATCCAAAATATGTTCCTTAGGAATAACAATTTTCCAATTTAATCTACTATCAGGATTGAATTTATTCTTACAGAATTTGTATAAAGTTTTGTCATCAACTCTGTAATTTTTATACCTACTAGGAAATTTCTGACAATTAATAAATACTTTTTTATACCAAGGATCATCAATATCATCATCCGGTGCGATAATTTCAATAGAAGAAACTAAGATTGTGGACACCGCAATTCGTGACAAAGCGTCTGGAACCAAATGTAAAGAACCTTTTTTATGAATAATTTGAAAAGTAAACTGAGAAATTCTAGCAGCCCATCTAGCAAGACGTCCACTAGGATTGTTTAATTTTAAAAGCCATTTCAAACATGCATGATCTGTAATAACTGTAAATTCCATTCCTTCAATATAAGGTCTAAAATGTTCTATTGAATCTAAAATTGCTAATAATTCTCTTTCTGTGGTACTATAATTTTGTTCACATTTATTAAGAGATCTAGAATAGAATGCGATGGGATGTTGTTCTCCATTGTCATCCTCTTGACTCAACACACTACCAATTCCAACAGAACTAGCATCACAATGCAAAAAGAAAGGTTTATTAAAGTCTGGGCAAATTAAAACAGGAGATGAAATTAAAGCTTCTTTAAGATTTTGAAAAGCCTTTTCAGCGTCTTCATTCCAAACAAGAGATTTATTCGAATTTTTACTACCAGCAGTCAATCTAGTAAGTGGCGAAGCAATATCGGCGAATTTATAAATGAATCTACGATAATAAGAGCACAAGCCAAGAAAGCTTCTAAGTTGTTTAACAGTTTCAGGACGTGGAAAATTCTCAATAGCATCTAATTTAGAAGGATCAGTATGTAAGCCTTTACTGTCCACAATATAACCAAGGTATCGAAGTCTATCCTTGCAGAATTCACATTTCTTCAAATTAACAGTTAAACCAGCATCTTTTAATATCCTATAAATTTTGTTTAAATACTTTATATGGTCTTCAAAATTGTTGTTAACTAAAATTAAATCATCAAGATAGCAAAAAAGTACGCTATCAAATTCAGGACCGAAAAGTTTATCCACTAATCTCTGTAATTCAGCAGGGGCGTTAGTTAAACCAAATGGCATTCTTACAAATTGATATAATCCTTTTCCAGGGCATACAAAGGCGGTCTTCTCGCGGGACGTTTCTTCCAGAGCAATTTGAAGAAAAGCTTTAGAAAGGTCAATAGCTGTGATAAAGCGTGCGTCTCGAAGGCTATCCAATATTCTAGAAGGATAAGGAAGAGGATAAGAGTCTTTAATTGTAATAGAATTTAAACGTCGTGAATCTAAACATAATCTAGTACTACCATCTTTCTTTTCTACTGCCAAAACAGGTGAACTCCAAGGAGATTTAGAGGGCTCTATAATTCCTTCCTTAAGTAAAACTTCTACTTCATCATAAAGTTCTTTCTGCTTAGCAGGACTCAAAGGCCAATAACGTTGTTTAAAAGGTTCGCCAGTAACGTTAATTTTATGTTGAACAAGATGAGTAAGACCTAAGCCTCTCTTTTCATAAGAGATGTCTTCAAAAAGTGAAATGGTTTCATCTAATTTCAATTTCTCAGAAGGAGTGAGTTCTGTGGCACAAGTGACCGAACAAGATTTTATATTATTTTCTTTAACAAATGTTACATTTTTCCAAAGTTCTTTAGCAAGATCAAATTTTATCCAAAAGTCAAATCCTAATATGAATGGAAGATCAAAAGAAGGTATTATCATAAATTTAATATTTTTAGTTAAGTTATCACAAGTAACTGGCAAATCAATGGATCCTATGACTTGAGAAGCAGAACCATTAGCAGCGTAGGCACAACTAGAAATGTAGTTGGGTACACGATCAATTTTAAAACCCCAATCCAAAAATTGTTTATGATGATTATCACCAATGATACAACTATTTGAACCACTGTCCAATAAACCTGAAAATTTATTTTTGCAAATTGAGAATTCCAAAAATGGTCTAGCATCGTTATTTTTGACTAATAAAACAGGAGCCGCTTTATAAACACCAAAGAAAGTTTTCAAATATCCTAACCAATCCGAAAATTCTTTTTCACAAGTTGCGTCGTCAGGCTTAATAACGTGACTAATTTTTTTACACATCGAGCTAACCTTAGTTTTCTCAGAAACTGGTACTCGATGGGACCTAATCAGTTTTTTTGACTCAGTAGAGTTTTTCTTTGCCGAATTGCACACATCACAATATTTGGTGATGACGCCTAACTTCTTACACTTGAAACAAATCATACCCGGAATCGAAGGACAATTTTTATAAGTGTGACCAAGTGTCTTACACTTCAAACAAGCGATATCATCTGACGAAACAGCGTTAGACTGTATCTTTTCAATTTTGAAAGGTTTAGGAGAATCCTTAAGAGATTTTCGACTAACAAAAGCTTCCAATTCTTTTCCCAAATTCATGAAAGATTCGAGAGAGCTAATCTGTCTACCCAAAACATAAGGTGTATAAATCGACAACATGTTGTGCTTAACGATGGTGATCAACACTGACTCAATCAAAGGAGTGGCGAGACGACTAGCCATATCCATAACTTCCGTAATGAAATCTGGAAGAGATTCATTAGGTTTTTGTTTGCGGGTACGAAGGTCATACTCCAAAAAGTAGTCATACTCAAGTTTGTCAAAACGTTTGAGCAAAGCAACCTTAAGCTCTTGCCATGAAGCGATGTCGATGCGAATGGCACGAAACCATTTAGCAGCTGAACCAGAAAGCAGATCAGAAAATGAACCGACTAATAAATTTTCATCGAAATTTTTGTACAAGAAGTATTCCTCAACCTGAACAATGAACTCTCTAACACAAGTTTTTCCTTCAAAAACGATTTTACTCCTTTTTAAATCAGGTAGTTTTGAATTATTATTTGAAGAAGGCAAATTCTTTTTAATTTGTTCATTCATGGTGTTGAACGAAGGTAAGTTGGGTGCGCAAGCAGAAGAAGTGTGAATGGGCCTATCAACGGTACAAAAAGGATCCTGTGCTTCCGTTAAATTCAAAACAGGACTATGAGTCTCTTCGGGCTCAGTAATAGTAGCACGACTATCCTTATCAACAGATGTCGGTGGACATTGAACTCCTTTATCCATGATGTAAACTGATAAAAAAACGCAGCACTCGAAAAGTTAAGTTTCCAAAATTAAAGTTATGAAAGTTTTTTTTTAAAGTCAAAAGTTCTAGATTAAAGTTTCCTAAATAAAGTTTTTTAAATGTCGAAGTTGTTTTATAAAATTTTCAAAAGTCAGAAATATTTTCAAAGTTTCAAATCCTGGATTGCAATAACCACTCACAAAATTGTCATAACCGATTCAAATTATTTTTCAAATTTGTTATAAATGTTTAACTTAACTTAACTTTATAAATGTTGTAATGTTAACAATTGTTAATAAAGTCACTAAATATCAATGTTTTAACCAAATTACTAAATTGCCAAAACTCTATAAATTATTTCACAAATTAAGTTTTTCAATATTGAATTATTTCTAGACAATGTTAAATTGTTTTACAAAGTAAGTTTTTAAGTTTTAAATGGTTGTAGAACACACTAAATTGCTTTACAAAATAAGCCTTTCAATTTTAAGTTATTACCAAATGGTATTAAATTCTTTTACAAGATAATTTTTTACATAAATATCCTTGAATGAGAATACAACATAAACCGTAGCACTGTATTGTTTTGTTGTTTGTTAAAGCAGAATAAACAATGTCAATGTGAAAAAAGGTCACATTGATTAAAAATATTTCAAACAAATGTTCCAAATGCTAAACAAAAACGCACTTAGGTCTAACACAATTAAAAGGATGCAATAAC
Organism: Camptogramma bilineatum; assembly: GCA_958496255.1. NCBI lineage: Eukaryota > Metazoa > Arthropoda > Insecta > Lepidoptera > Geometridae > Camptogramma > Camptogramma bilineatum. The sequence goes on from OY292474.1 coordinate 1,144,210, forward strand.
GAGCAGTATCAAAAGTTCAGAAATCCACTAAAGTCCCTGTTCGGGCGCCAAATTGTAATATAAAAAATTAAAATATGTTTTAATCGTGTGTGATTTTAGAAATGTTCCTCGGCTAAGGGCCAAGTTAATCAAACAAACTAAGGTACAGGTAGGCAATCTAAAATAGAATAACAAATACCTAACAAATCTCGGGCGCCATGCCTACTTGAATATTGAAAAACAATTTACCTGGATAAATCTGCCGGAGAGACCGAGCTTTTAATCACAAGGCCTGGGGGGCTAATGAAAGATGGTGTATCATTTATAGAGTATAATGAGAGGCTCTGCCCGTGGAAGTCTGAACTCTGTAGTTGGTAATACGCAGTTAAATTTACTTATTATTTAAACCAATAGATCTTAGGTACTATGGTATCTGAGGTTTTAAACTAAATTCAATCTAAAACTGTCGACTGTCGCTATTGCAATCCAATATTAATAAAAATGAAATTAGCAGAAGGCTAGAACTAAGTTATCACTCCTAGTGTAATCTAATTCAAATCCATTGTTCTAGGGCGATGTTAGAAATTCAAATTGGAAATCCTGTTTTCCAATGAATTAATTGAATTAAGTCCAATCCAAACGTAAGGAATTTAAATTAAACCAAATTAAACTCCAAATTAAATTCCAAATTAAATTCCCGTCTCACTGAAAATAATAGGAGACTCAAGGTTAGAGCTGTAATTACTCTTTTAGAATATTTGAAATCGAATAATTTTCAAGAACTTACCGGGAAATAATGTTCGGGAGATCATTACGCCGATAATATCTCTAAGATCTGTGAAAGATACGACAAAAGAATCTATTGAAAATGTCCACGTTCCCAGCATGAAGAAAATGGAGTCGCGTAAGATAAAATACTTACCAAACTTTAAAATAATCAGACCGGCATTGTCGCCAAGCCTTTTACAAACAAATTCTAAACCCAAAACATAATTAATCCTTGTAAATAGAAAGGATTAATTTAGATAAAAAAAACCAATCTCAAACAACTGTGTCTACCATTTTTGACGAGGGAAAAGTGAATTTTTTCTTTTTTAAAAATAGGGATGCGGTCAAGAAAATAGTGACGTGATAAAGACTTCGCGAAACTATCTTACAGATAGTCGATTACTAAAAAATCGATGCATGACAACGAAACTGTCAGTGTCAAAACTAACTCCAAAACAATGTTTACAAAACAAACGGTATCAGTAGCAGGCCTAAAAATCCAGATAAATATACCTCCAAAACAGAATTCGTGTAGCGAGGCTAGAAGCGTCGTTACATTAATTATTACAGAAATTTTATACCGAATGCATCTGCTATCCTCACTCCTTTATATGATTTATTAAAGAAAGATAGCAAGTGGGATTGGACTGAGGCGCAGGATAAGGCTTTTAAAAGTATAAAAAAACTCATGATATCGGAACAGGTATTGGCCCATTATAACCCGAACGCGAAGTTAATATTAACTGTAGACGCTTCACCGAGTGGATTGGGCGCAATCCTATCACAGAGCGGAGAAGATGGTGTTGAGAGGCCCATATCGTTCGTGTCTCGAACGTTAAATGCAGCGGAGAAGCGATATGCCCAAATTCAAAAAGAAGCGACGGCCATTATTTTCGGAGTGCGGCGTTTTCACCAATATCTATACGGTAGATCAGAACCGTTCGTTTTACGAACGGACCATAAACCGCTTTTAACTATTTTTGGTCCTCACAAAGGAATACCGGAAATGTCCGCAAACAGGTTACAACGTTACGCGTTATTTCTTAGTAGCTATAACTATAGAATAGAGTATGTTCGTAGCGCTGATAACAGCGCAGACTTCTTGTCTCGCGCGAGTTTACCGTGTGCGCAGGACAGCTGCGGCGCGGCGGGGGGACCGGGGCACTGCTGCGCGGGTCCCGAACCCTGCAAGTGTAGTGATTGCGAGGTTCCTTATGATCGAGCAACTTACGTATGCTTTGTGGTAGACGGAAGTATGCCAATATCCTTAGATAAGTTACGCGATGAAACGAGAAGAGACGCGGATTTGCAGCGTGTTATAAATTGCATTTTGAAGGGTTGGCCACCGAAAGTCAACGAGATACGGCTGAAACCGTATTATTTGTGCAGATCTCAATTATCATATGAGAATGGTTGTGTTATGAGGGGACACAAGGTTGTTATACCCGTAAGTTTACACCAAACAATTTTAAAAGAATTACATTCTTCACACTTAGGTATAGTTAAAACTAAAGCCGAAGCCCGTTCTAGATTTTGGTTTCCGGGAATTGACCAAGCAGTAGAAACGTTGATAGGTTCATGTGACGTATGCATCCAGCTGCGCCCCTCCCCTCCGCGCGCCCCGCCCGCTCATTGGGAATTCCCACCTAACCCTTTCCACAGAATACACGTTGATTTTTTGGGTCCGATTAGAGGTAGCATGTATTTGATAGCAGTGGATGCACATACTAAGTGGGTAGAAGTGTATAACATGAATACGGCTACGTCATCGGCGGCTGTAATAGGAAAGTTGTGCGATTTTATGTCAAGGTTCGGGATTCCGAAAACAATCGTAAGCGATAATGGCACAGCTTTTTGTTCGCGTGAGTTTGAAATGTTTTGCGAGTCTAACGGGATTATACATGTGACGTCACCCGTTTATCACCCCCCTAGCAATGGTCAGGCGGAGAGTTTCGTAAAGGTGGTAAAGAAAGGTATAAAATCTTGTCTTTTGTTGGGTCTAAACGCTAGAGATTCATCTAACAAATTACTTAAGTATCTTATGGATTACCGCAACTCTGTACATACTACCACGGGATTGTCCCCTGCTCAAATGGTATACGGACGTAAGTTAAGATCGCGATTGGACTTGATCGATCCGACGTCATCGGCACCTTCGTCACCGGCTTTATCTGATCATGTAAAAAATCAACAGTTTATGCAAACTAAATTACAAGAAAAAAAGAAAACTAAATGTTTAAATAAAAATGATATTGTACTGTACAAAAAATTTGTTAATAAAGCAAAATTTACCTGGTGTAAAGGAGTTATTATGAAAAGAATAGGTAAAGTTTTGTATGTAGTAAAAGATGAGGAGAGTTCAGAAATTCACAAACGGCACATTAATCAGTTGATGTTGTACAAAGGGGCATGTAACAATGAACAAGGAAATGCAGATTTACCTGGGTCATCGCCGTCGCCGTCACCTCCGCCGCCGACGCCGCCATCACCTCCGCCGTCACCTCCACCGTCACCGCCGTCAGTATCATCAACACCTCAATCGCCAGTTCAAACTGAGTCGTCACAATGCGAGCCTGAATTGAGATCGCCTAACCTCGGGTCAAGTAGTTCGGCCAGAGGGAGGAGAGTGGAGTTGTACGAGCCAAGTACTTCATCACCGACATCGGAAGGCGAAAATGAGCTTCAAGAGACGCACAACGTGGAACATGTTGGACCGAACGAGACAAAGGAGACAGTAGAGGAGAGTCAAACAAGCTCCGATGACGAGTTCGAAGAAGCAGAAACTGTAGAAACAGATACCCAGAGGGAACCACAGGTTGATGGTTCGATTTCCACAAAGAGATCGTTACGTGCACGTCCCTTGATTAGTTTTAAGAAGTACTTTTAGATTTGTCATTCTATTCTTAGTTTAGTAGGTATTTAAACCTTACCATTTTAGTTTATTGTACTAGAGGGAGGATTGTTATGTATGTGTGCGTGCTACACACACACGCCGCTATCGTCGTACAATAAACGGCAGGAGTGCATTACTAGCCAGTGATCAAGATAGTTGTTTTACTTGTCCGTCCTAATATACAACAGGAAGATAGGAAGATAGGAAGATACGAAGTTACGAAGTTACGAAGTTGCGAAGTTACGAAGATACGAAGATGCGAAGTTGCGAAGTTACGAAGACACACACACACACGCTGCACACACATACCACGAAAGTGCTTGGTTGTAACTATTTTTATTCTTATTGTTATTTACTTTTCTCTAAAACCTATACTACCTAGTGACTAGACATTATTTAACACACGGGAATTACTCACGTAAAATTATCGTCGATTTAGTTTAGATTTGAAAGTGAAATACCTAGTGACTGTCGTAATATATGTTTTACTCTAAAAAATGTAAATCCGTCATTGGCTGTAAGAAACATAAATAAGTCGATTTATTACTACTAAGAGCTGTGGATTTTGTCTAATAAATAAATAAATAAATAAATAAGATGCGAAGTTTTTTCAAATCTGACTTGTAGAATATCGCGTTCAAACAAACAAACAAACTCTTTCGCTTTACAGAATTGGTATTAGATTGGTATAGATGTCAATACAAAATCGTTATGAAGTTATAAATTTTAAAACGTAAAAAATGTTTGCCGAAACTTTGACCGCTTTGTGTCAGAGCGGCCCGCACTGCGTGGCGCTTTCAATGTGTGCGTTCTACGCACACAAGCTTGAGCGCTACGTTTCCCGCCCGTAAATACCTAAAACTGACGAGCGGCATAGCGTCGGAGCCCTCTTAACGCTCTTCTTGACCTTAACCCTGACTCTGACTTGTTCGCTGATAGCTGGTCCAAAATTTTGACTGATTGTTTGTGTTTTTGTGAGCGTCTTTCTGATCTATGACATTTAGGAATTTATATTAATTATTGTGTTATTTAAATTGTGTGTAGATATAATTATAATTTTATTAATAATTTTTGACATGTCTATACAGTATATACAAATCTCTTTAATTAGTGTAATTGGTTTTGTGCCGTGTTAATTAAAGTTTATAAATAAATAAATAAATAAAATAAATAAATCTACCTGTCGCCAGATAAACTACAGAAACATGCTACGCACTACAGATGGCGCCACACAACATCAACATGTCTAGAACTCGCAAGCAAAGTTTTCAACGGAGTTAGTTAGGAGGCAATCTTTGCCGACACTTAACGGGACACTGTAGTGCATGGGACATTGTTAAGATGGAGTAGGCTTGTAGCACCTACACCATCCTCTCAGCTTAACCGGCCATATCCACAGGAAAGACATGCTCAATACGTGTGTAATGCAGTTGGTTTTTACCTTTAAAATATTCAGTCTTGACGTGAACGAGGGAGACCCACGAGTATGGCACGTAGTTGAAGACACCTTCTGTCTGCATCTGTAATATACCATCATCATTAACACTTAGGCCTTTACATCTTATATCCGTACCCATATTATAAATGTGAAAGTGTGTTTATTGGTTTGTTTCTTTGTCTTGCTTTCAGGTCAAAAGAGCGACAGATTGACGTGATTTTTTGTGTGGAGATAGTTAGAGGGCTGGAAAGTAACATAGGCTACTTTTTACTAGATGATTTATACAGTGTCAGGAGGCAATCTTTACCTACACTTAACGGGACACTATAGTTCCTGGGACAATGTTAAGATGGAGGCTTGTCCAGCACCTACACCATCCTCTCAGCTTAACCGAGGAAAGACATGGTCAATAGGTGTGGGGCTGATTAAGCCGCAGGTTTCCTCACGATGTTTTCCTTCACCGCTTAGAGCTCGTGTGAATTTTTTTTTTTGGAGACTGACCCATATGCGCATATATATACATTTTCCGAAACGATAAATCCATTGTTGCACGGCCAGGATTAGAACCGACGACCTTCAATTAAATTCAACTCAAAAGTGTTTAATTGGAACAAATGCCTTCAAGGCTAGAGTGAATAGATTTCTTATAGATCGATATGATCCATCCTCGGCCACACCGTCGCTTAACATCAAGTTGGTGGCCATACATAGATCTATTTTCTGTAAAAAAAAAGGTGTAAGTACCTTCTCGTATAGCTGTCGGTACGTGTTGGCTGGGTAGGCGCTCTCCTGCGCCAGGTCGAGACACAGGTGCGTGTCGCGTAGTTCCCCGCCCGCCTTGTTTTCACGAGCTTGTGCCTAAAGAGGATTGTTCAAGCTATGTGTACCTTCTCGTAGAGCTGTCGGTACGTGTTGGCTAGGTAGGCGCTCTCCTGCGCCAGGTCGAGACACAGGTGCGTGTCGCGTAGTTCCCCGCCCGCCTTGTTTTCACGAGCTTGTGCCTAAAGAGGATTGTTCAAGCTATGTGTACCTTCTCGTATAGCTGTCGGTACGTGTTGGCTAGGTAGGCGCTCTCCTGCGCCAGGTCGAGACACAGGTGCGTGTCGCGTAGTTCCCCGCCCGCCTTGTTTTCACGAGCTTGTGCCTAAAGAGGATTGTTCAAGCTATGTGTACCTTCTCGTAGAGCTGTCGGTACGTGTTGGCTAGGTAGGCGCTCTCCTGCGCCAGGTCGAGACACAGGTGCGTGTCGCGTAGTTCCCCGCCCGCCTTGTTTTCACGAGCTTGTGCCTAAAGAGGATTGTTCAAGCTATGTGTACCTTCTCGTAGAGCTGTCGGTACGTGTTGGCTAGGTAGGCGCTCTCCTGCGCCAGGTCGAGACACAGGTGCGTGTCGCGTAGTTCCCCGCCCGCCGCGCCCGCCTCACGAGCTTGTAACTGTAGCTTCTCCAATAGGCATTCACGGGCTTGCGCCTAAAACAATAATAACAGTTTATAACAAACCCTCTCTAAAAAGCTTATTATATTCACTGAAAACAGTGAATTTATAAATGATAAATAAATAAATATATAATGCTGGACATTTCACACAGCATCATGTAGCCCCAAGCTAATATAAGCAGAGCTTGTGTTATGGGAACCACATGACTGTTGTACTAGGTACTGAAATAGGTACATATTTTTTTTGTAAATTCATACATAATATACCTACATAGAAAACACCCAGACCGAAACAAATATTTGCAGATCATATAAAAATTTGTCCCGCGGCACAGTGTATCAAAAGCCCATATTTTTTAGATAAATTCCCAGAGTGACTTTTTTGGAATGTTTTTGCATACTTAGGTACAGTAGGGTCAAAGAAACCCATTTTAGAAGTTTGGACCAATTTGCCCACCGGGGGGGCAAGTTGGCCCCCCACTGGGGGCAAGATGAGATTTTATATCCCAAAAATTATATTAGGCTGCAGAGGTCTTATGGAACAAGTATGGGTCAAATCGGTTGAAAATGGCCTGAGATATGGCCGTTCAAACTTCCAAAATATCGGAAAAAGGGTGAAAAATGCCCATATTTGACCCCATATTGCTCAGAAGAGCACAACTATGCGCAAAATCTTTTTACACTCCTAGATTCAGCATAACGTGGGATTACTAGATCAATCAAAACCCCGATGGGTTTTTCCTAGAACCCGAGATATAGGACTTTGAAAATTTAAAAAAAAAACCCTAAAATCGAACCCATCTAAAGTGTTTTACATATGACAAAAATAATCAAATAGCTTCGGGAACACGTTATTTTCAAAATTTTCAAAAAAAACCCTAAAATCGAACCCATCCTAGAGGGTTTTGCCTTTGCTGGGGGACTCCATCTTCAAAAGGGGGGTAGTGTTAGATAAATAATGTGATTGTTAGACAAAATTTTCAAAAAAAAAACCCTAAAATCGAACCCGATTTTAGGGTTTTTTTTGAAAATTTTCAAAGTCTTATATCTCGGGTTCTAGGCAAAACCCATCGGGGTTTTGATTGATTTAGTAATCCCACGTTATGCTGAATCTAGGAGTGTAAAAAGATTTTGCGCATAGTTGTGCTCTTCTGAGCAATATGGGGTCAAATATGGCCATTTTTCACCCTTTTTCCGATATTTTGAAAGTTTGAACGGCCATATCTCAGGCTATTTTCAACCGATTTGACCCATACTTGTTCCATAAGACCTCTGCAGCCTAATATAATTTTTGGCACATAAAATTTCATCTTGCCCCCAGTGGGGGGCCAACTTGCCCCCCCGGTGGGCAAATTGGCCCAAACTTCTAAAATGGGTTTCTTTGATCCTACTGTACCTAAGTATGCAAAAACATTCCAAAAAAGTCACTCTGGGAATTTATCTAAAAAATATGGGCTTTTGATACACTGTGCGCGGCGGGGATCAAACCCGCAACCTCCTGCGTCATAGGCGGGCCTTCATCCACTGCGCCACAGAGGTCGTTATATTGCTTGCTTGCCTATAACGACTTTGCCACTTGCGAAGAGCACTTGCTCTTCGCGCTGCGGTGACAACTGGTGGAGCAGTCTTGTCCATTGTGTTGTCGGCGCAGTAATTCCTCTTTTAAAGGGTCAGCAGCGCGAGTGTGACTCCTCTAGTATCACAGGCGTCCATAGGCGACCGGTAACCGTGCAACATCAGGTGGGCCGGCTTGTCTGCTACCTTATTAATGATATTATAGTGCGCCGCAAACTTTATGGCGGCTGAAGTGCGCGGTAGATTCGACTTGGCGCAGGTACAGTTGACGCAATAGAATAGAGTAAACTTTACCTGCATAGCCCGCCTAGCCCCGCCCCTCACCGCCTTCACTTCCCCGCACTTGCGTTGACTATGTCTGCGTAAAGTCAAATCTACCGCGCACTTCAGCCGCCATTAAGTTTGCCGCGCACTCTAGCAGACATACCGTCAGTCATAAGAGCTCCCAGCACGAGCAGCGTGTCGGCGGCCAGGTCGACAGAAGGAGCGTTGGTGAAGTTCTCATGGATGTAGCGAAGGGTTCCAGCTGCACGAAGCAACGCGTCTAGTCATACCGTCATAAGAGCTCCCAGCACGAGCAGCGTGTCGGCGGCCAGGTCGACAGAAGGAGCGTTGGTGAAGTTCTCATGGATGTAGCGAAGGGTTCCAGCTGCACGAAGCAACGCGTCTAGTCATACCGTCATAAGAGCTCCCAGCACGAGCAGCGTGTCGGCGGCCAGGTCGACAGAAGGAGCGTTGGTGAAGTTCTCATGGATGTAGCGAAGGGTTCCAGCTGCACGAAGCAACGCGTCTAGTCATACCGTCATAAGAGCTCCCAGCACGAGCAGCGTGTCGGCGGCCAGGTCGACAGAAGGAGCGTTGGTGAAGTTCTCATGGATGTAGCGAAGGGTTCCAGCTGCACGAAGCAACGCGTCTAGTCATACCGTCATAAGAGCTCCCAGCACGAGCAGCGTGTCGGCGGCCAGGTCGACAGAAGGAGCGTTGGTGAAGTTCTCATGGATGTAGCGAAGGGTTCCAGCTGCACGAAGCAACGCGTCTAGTCATACCGTCATAAGAGCTCCCAGCACGAGCAGCGTGTCGGCGGCCAGGTCGACAGAAGGAGCGTTGGTGAAGTTCTCATGGATGTAGCGAAGGGTTCCAGCTGCACGAAGCAACGCGTCTAGTCATACCGTCATAAGAGCTCCCAGCACGAGCAGCGTGTCGGCGGCCAGGTCGACAGAAGGAGCGTTGGTGAAGTTCTCATGGATGTAGCGAAGGGTTCCAGCTGCACGAAGCAACGCGTCTAGTCATACCGTCATAAGAGCTCCCAGCACGAGCAGCGTGTCGGCGGCCAGGTCGACAGAAGGAGCGTTGGTGAAGTTCTCATGGATGTAGCGAAGGGTTCCAGCTGCACGAAGCAACGCGTCTAGTCATACCGTCATAAGAGCTCCCAGCACGAGCAGCGTGTCGGCGGCCAGGTCGACAGAAGGAGCGTTGGTGAAGTTCTCATGGATGTAGCGAAGGGTTCCAGCTGCACGGAGCAACGCGTCGACTGCGCCGTCCAGACCAGAACACGTCTTACGCTCCTGCAATACAGTGGAAAACTGTGTGTTACAAGTGGCTATATTAAACATTTAAATAAATAAATAAAATATTGCTGGACATTTCACACAGCGCCATCTAGCCCCAAACTAGGCAAAGCTTGTACCTACGTAAGCTATGTGTAGTACTATGGAAACCAGCGGGCTTAAAAAGGTCGCTATTGCAGAATCGCAATAAAGGAATTGAATTATTGCCATCTCTTTTCATTGACTGAAAGTGAAAAGAGACGGCATTATAGTTCATTTCATATTGTGATTCAGCTTTAGCGACCTTTTTAAGCCCGCAGATAATTGATAGAATACCTACTTATATACTTTTGTAAATACCTACATATCTAGAATACTTTACAACACTCAGACACACACAGAACAAACATCTATGTTCATCACGCAAATGTTTGTCCTGGATGGGAATCGAACCCACGACCTACAGCGCAGAAGGCAACTGAGCTAAGTGGCCAGTCAACAGTAAAATAATCGACTTCAATGTTATGCATTTTCTGCACTCTCGAGGTGCATTTCTGTTCATAACTCCGAAGATCCTCGACAGATCCTCACCATTTATGGCACCAATCGGAAAAACCAATTTCGTCGAATTTGAAAAATTATTTCTGCATTTGATTAGATAAACTCTTGAGGAAGGTTATTGGCTGCTTTTCATCATCATCATCATTATATACCATCACTACGGGGTAACGCCGCGAGGGCGATGATAGTATCTAGATACCTAGGTACTTGATAAATACTTACAACCTTGAAATTTTACTGTACCTAATGAACTTGCGAGAAAGACCTGCGGTCAGAATTGGTCCAGCGACATCAAGGGAGGTTAAAGGTGGCCGCACACCTATCCGCGCCGCATACTCGGAGTACTGCTAGATTCGGACGAGCAAGGCAAGTGTGCGAAATTTCATACGATTTCATATAAATAATTCTAAAACTCGTTTCGTCGATTCGTTCGGCGCGTTCGACGCGGATAGTTATGCGCTCACCTTAACTCTAAAAAATCCTTAAAGTATTGTTACCTGTTTAGCTCCAATCTGCGTGTATATGCCAGCCATGTTGAACAAGACGCATGCTTTCTCGAAAGCCACCGTTCGCTGACACGACGGCACACCTACGCAAACATATTCATCTTATACATTTTGATATGCGTAGGTTGTGTGTTAGGCAATATTTGAATGAGGAAGGTATAGGTAGTTTTTGTGCATAACTTATTAACTTTGTTTCCGGTTTTTCTTTTCTAATCTGAGAAACCAAAAACGGTTAAAGCACACCTACTGGCTTGGTCAAGCTCAAATTATCCTTTTAAAGATGAAAAGATGAAAAAGTGAAGATTAGCTACTTCCGAGCACTTTTTCTAGGGTTAGATAGATTCAAGTTTAGGTCCAAAAATTGAAGTCAGATATCTAACCATATTAGAGTTTAATAAAGTACCTAATCTTAAAAAAAAATCATTTATATCGTCACTCTTGGGTGCCAGAGAACGGAAAGCGACGACAAGGCCGGCCGAGAACGCGTTGGCGATTCGATTTTAAATTAATTTCAATATATGAAAAAATCTGTTTCAGAAATCTTTCCTAATGTGCCTGAACTTATATGAACTGAACCAAAAAACATACATACAGCCGAACATAGAACCTCCTCTTTTTTGGAAGTCGGTTAAAAGGATGGGAAATCGCAATAACCATAGATCAGTAGAAAATTTTGGGGAGATCTTTGCATTACACAATATTTATATCCCAACCAAAAATAAAATAAAAGGGTGTTTTCCAACTCACCAGTCAAGGAGTCAAACCACTCGAAGTAGACGCCGAGCGAGCGGTCGGGCGGGAAGAACCGACGCTCGATGAAGTAAAGCTGGTTGTAATACTTGAAGAGAAGCGCCACGCCCACTGTGGAACGCACTGGGGTTCGGATCGCCTAGTAAAGAATAGAATAAATTCAAAATTCGTTTATATACCGGCAGGGGTAGGCCTAAGAAAAGATGGATGGACTGTGTGAATGCAGATATGTGTGTGAAAGGAGTGAGCACTGAGATGACGAGTGATAGAATGAAGTGGAAGAGGGAAACATGTTGTGCCGACCCCACCTAGTGGGCTAAGGGCAGGGAGATGATGATGATGAAATATCGTTTATTCAGTAGGACCGTTATGACCACTTTGAAACGTCTTGAGAGCTAGGTGATTCTACTCCTGTTCTTTCGCGACCAACACCGTGAAGAATCAGGGCAACAAACACGGTATGGGGCCTAGCTTTCTTTTCGGTGATCCATCCGCTTAAAATCTGAATAGTCAAGCTCCAGTGTGGAGCCAGTCAAACAATGTGGTGGGTCTCGTCAATAGTTACTGGCGACTCGCCAGTAACCGCGGCTCGCTTGGCTCGCCAGTGAGTCAAGCGAGCCGCGGTATAAAGCTTAACGTAATTAACGAACTTGTAACGCGTTATAAGTAAGTTGTTCATAACGCGAACGAATCGTGTGCGTTATAAGTCACTTATGTCGTGTGACACAATATAGTAAGTTCGTAGGAGAGTTGATTGTGTGAAGCGAGCCGCGGTAAAAAGGACGACCACTTGGGAACTTAACCTACGCTTTAAGAAGGTTGCATTAGCTAGTGGTCAAGTCTGGTGTCGAAGGTTTTAGGCCACGCAAAGACTTCCGACATGGCCTGATGACGTAATGAATCGAAAAATAAACAATTATTAATTTCCAATGCCAGGAAGTGGCTAACTCATTCCCTCAGGGACGTCCATATTACGTGAGGCGGTTTTTGCGATTTTTCGACCCCCCTCTTCCTTGGTGAGATGTCGTGAGATTTGGCTCGACCTCCCACGTTTCACAACGTTTCTTGCGGACAAAAATTACGTGATATTTGTCGAGACCCCCCCATCTCCCCCACGTAAGATTCGGCTCGGCTTCCCCCTCCCCCTGTTTTTAAATATTAGTTTAAAGTTTCCATCGTGTGAACCTGTAGTTAATTCACTTTAAGTTTGTTCCGCAAAATTCTTGAAACCATAAAACCGCTGAATAAACAAAAACAAATTCAACAGGCGAGCGAAGCGTTACCTGTCTCGTGTCCATAAAGTCTGATATGGCGTCCTCGTAGGAAGCTGCATCCTCGCTGTAGTGCTCCAGAATGAAGTCCTTGAAGGGCTCCCGGAAGTCCACCTCCTTCGTCTCCTTCAGCCCCAGTGGAATCATCGGCATCACGCATTCTTTGCTGAAAATAGCACGTTTGAGATGAAACGTGGTAGGTGATTTGTATGAATAGTCAATATCACAGAACTATATCGCAGTATCGAGATAGAAGCAAAAACTTCGTTGATTTGTATGGAAATCGACCGTGTAACATTTTGCGCAGGTACTTTGATGAACGCAGTAGACAGTTTGGATTAGGTTTGCTGGTTTTCAATGCTCGCCAAGTCTGGCGCGTCAAATTAAAGCCGCAATGGAATTAATCTCGATGTAACTCAGTGGTCAACATCAACACTGGTGTGTTTTTGGATCAGATGGTACAAATAGTCGTAATTTTTTTGTAGTAAGTAAACAGTAGAACTTTTAGATACAGGCGTTTGGAACTATGGAGACAGTATCACATAAGTGTAACCTTAGGTTAGGCAAACTGTCGTTGAATACATTATGCTTACAATAACTTGAGGTATGAATCTACCCATATGTCAGATTTTTTGAAAATTTCAAAATATCTAGTACTCCTCCGCCAATCTATGCCAAAAAAGATTCGTCAAAATTTTCACGCTAAAGCCACCCAACCACCCACTTTCCACAGCCTAACCTTACTATGCCAGGCTAGTCAGGGCAAATCCGGGAACAGCACCAGCGCGAAAACAAAAACAAAAAATTGATGGTCTTCGACACGTGTTTCACCCCTCCACGGGGCATCCTCAGGAAATAATTGACTCCCTCTGTGTGCTTGCGCAGACGTCTTGTCGCTTCGAGCGCCGAACAGAAAGGCCTCGAATCAATTAACTACCCATATGTATTTAAAATAGACGTAAAGTAGTCGTAATGGATTATTTGGTCCATGGTAATACTAAGGCAAATCAGTAATTCATACGGTTTCGAAGTTTTTGTAAAGGCTTTTGATAGTCTACCACGGTTTAGGCCTATAAAAATACTTAAAACAAGTAAATGTACCAAAAAAATACACTGCCATATTAATTTTGCCCCAATTATTTTCGCTCGAATTTACCGGCTCTACTATCTATGGTCACAATATGGCGACTAGCGCGGGAATACAATGCCATATTAATTTTGCCCCAATTATTTTCGCTCGAATTTACCGGCTCTACTATCTATGGTCACAATATGGCGTCTAGCGCGGGAACGGAACACAATAGCGGAAAGGTTTTTATCATTCTTTTTTAATTGTAATTGGCTATGAGAACTAATTAATTGAATTGGACCGGCATGTGCTTTTGCCGTAATACATAAATTCTTAAGAAATGCTTGCGAAAGTGGATTATCTAGCTACGTTCAAATTGAATTGTTCATTTAGCTATTGTTTTAGATTTATTTTTTAAAATACCTACCTACAGAATAATTTTTCTTTTCTGACTTATGTGCAAAAAAAACTTATGGACTACTATAATCTATTATTAAAGTAGGTACCTTACTTACTTAAGCTGATACTCACAGTCGACGGGATAACAAAATATTTTAGACTAGATTCCGCCCGCAGCTAAGTTCGTGTGAAACCTACCCGGAAAAGAGGAGAGCCTATGTGTTTTTCCAGGCCATAACCTATGTAAATTACAAGTTACATTAAAATCCGTTCAGTATTTTGCGAGAAGGAGTAACAAACATCCAACACCTATAGGTACATCCAGAGAGAGGATGCCCTCACAAACCTTCGCATTTCAAATAGTAGTATAGGATAGGATACAATATAAACTCAACTATCGTTCTAGTGTACCGCGGCATATGGACACTATGGACAGTCATCTTTAGTATGTTACTCTTTTTTTTATTTTTTTAAAGCTGTAGAACCATGTAAAAGTACAAAACTACCGTTTCGTCTTAAAAGACCACCAGACGTTGTCTCTACTCTGGCTTTAGCCTGCGGCTTCACTCGCTAGGTACCCATTTAAAGGCGTGTGCGTGCATTATAAGGTACTCGTAGTTTTCAATTTAGGATTTCACTATCGCACTAATTATTATAAATGCGAAAGCTTGGATGGATGTTTGGATGTATGATTGTTCCTCAATAACTCGACATCCACTGAACCGATTTAGCTGAAATTATATAAATAGATAATGACCGGGAATAGGACATATATGGTATGAAAGCTCGATTTAACTTTTTGAGCTATACCTTATGCTAAGTAGTATTTTGTGGTTTTATGACTTCAAAACATAATGTCAGGGCCAAACTTAATGACTAATTTTGAGGCTAGTACCTCTAAACTTAATTATTTGCCAGACAAAATGTATGCACATTGCTACACAAGCCCACCTTTTGGTGAGTCGGGTAAAAACATCCAAACATACTTTCATATTTATAGCAGTAGGGTTGAGACAAGGGCCATACAAGGCGTCCCTCATTAAGGGACATTACAGTTTTTATACCGACGACGTTATTCTTAACATTTTGCCCATTCAACATGTTCTGAGTAATAGCCGTCATTATGTAGATATCTCGTTACCAAATCAAGCATCTGGTTTGCGATAAATACCTACCTGCCTGTATGAAGGCAGAAATAAAAGTACAAAAGTTGTTTCGCTTTTGTTTCAATATCTGGGCGACCGAGGTATGCTCGGGTGCAAATAGAGAAAAATTAAAAAAGAAAAAAAAAATTACTGGCTGAGATTCGAACTCGAAGCCTTCGGCTGAATGGCGGGCACCCAATCCACTCGGCCACTTTGATCTCAACAAATTTTGAGAAATTACGAACCACATTGCACTGGTAAATCTTTTTGCCTGAAAATGCCGAGAAAACGAATTTTCCCAGTTATGTTAAACATGTAGGTATTCTATGCAATTAAATTCTGATTGATTGATTGATTGATTAAGAGACCTAGCTAGATCGATTTTTCGCCCATGCGGCAAATTTCTTCGAAATCGTTAGAGCCGTTTTTGAGAACGTGAATAGGTACAAACAAACAAACAAATATTGCTCGTTTAATTGTTTGTTTTAGCTGGGGTTAAAGCGCATAATACATTTTTCGAAATAAAAATTCCATTGATGCACGGCCAGGATTCAAGGCGAGGCTATCCCTCTCCGCCAGCCACGGCTGAATTCAGATTAATACCTACAATTATAGCTAAGAAACCTAGGGAAAACGCTTGTAGAACTATAATTACTAGTAGTTCGCCCCGAACTGAGATCTCGCGCACCGTAGATGGCCTACATTTGGACTTTCTTCTGACTATCCCTTTAATTTCAAGTGCTACTACTGCCGGGTATGCCTATTGCGCTAGCTCTTCATGGTAAAAAATACTAGCATGCATGCAACACATAATGTCGTGTCTAATTTTTCATTTATTTCATATTTAAGAATTCTCGTCGTATTTTTAAAAGTATACGTCCTAGAATAAAAATAATAACTATTTTGGAATGTACAAATAAAGACCTTTAATTTGACACCGCACTCAATATATTTGTTTACTTAACTTTTTTTACCCCAATTATTTTCATTCTTTATCAAAAATTTTTTTATCATGAAAATAAATCAAGTAGCATCTAAAATCATTGCTAACCAAACCGCAACGATGCCACTCTCTTTTTAAGACCGACCAGTCAATGAGCTACGAAGACATCGAAACTCTATGAAACGGGAGCTCTTGCAGCTCTGGTTTCGTAGTTTTTGGTCTTTGGTCGTATTTCAAAAACTATACATCCTAGATTAAAAATAAAAACCATTTTGGAATGTACAAAATAAGCCCTTTCGTATGACACCCCACTCAATATATTTGTGTAACTTTCATAAGTTTTTACCCCCTTGGGAACCCAATATCTTCACAACCCCTTCATCGATTAAGCTCATATGCTCCACCGTAAATTTCCTTACCACAACCTATTCACCTACCAAGTTTCATGCAGATTGGATGAACGGTTCGACAGTTATGCGCGAACAACAATTCGTGAAACATACAAACATACAAAGCAAAATCGCCCAACTTACCACTAAGATCTTCGCTCGCTTCGCTCGCTCGATCGATAAAGCTGACTTCCCACGGTGCGCGATATTGCGGACGGACGCGGACCAGCCCGCACCGACGCACCAAGGGGTGTATTGTCCGTGATAGCGCAGATACGTCTATCGTGGTGCGTCCGATTCTCGGCGAGTCGGTAACTTCAAAAACCGCATACAGACATCGCGAGGCATGTGTCGCGAATGCTTCGTCACGCATGCCTCAGGCTGGGTAGACGTGTGTGTTCTCTGTGAGCATTCGTCGCATACGATCGTTGCGAACGCCGCAGGCTCAATGCGAGCCGTGCGCTCCATGTAGACGGATAGGTGTTTCTTGCATTGCGCTCTATGCACACCGTGCTTGGATGTTTGCGTGCTCAGCTTGAGCATGTGTCGTTCAGGACACATGCATAAATGTACCGTCGTATGCCTGGTTTGTCATGCCTCAGGTTGAGGCATGACGAACCATTCGCGACGCACGCCTCGCGATGTCTACACGCGGCTAAAGGTGCGGTGCGAATAATGATTTCTATCCCAAGACACACAGACTGACACGCGCCGTGCGTGTCTGTCCGTGGTCGTCGGCCGTGCGTGATAAAATCCGCAGAATCACACACCGTGGGAAGCCAGCTTAAGAGCAGTGTTCCAATATGATTTAAGGCGTCATTAGAATTAGCATAAACACAGTGGGTTCCTATGTTTATGCTAATACTTAATTACGTCATAAAATATCGAGATCGGTCTTTCTAAGGCAAAATAGTAGAAAATAAAAGAGGCAGGTTTTTTGCTACGGTTGATAAAAAAAAAATGGTCGTCGTAAAGTCGTTTATGGACGATAATTTTACATTATGTCATAAGAAAACATTGATGAACAATTGTGCCTCTCTATAGCTTGTTCCTAGCTTGCTCTCGCTTGCACGCTCTTAACGTGACAAGAACGTGAAACTTTTTCGTGCGTGCAGCCGGGCGTTCATCGATTTATAAGACGTTATCACGTCAAAATCTCTAATATTTTTGGAGAATCGCGATCCTATTTCGTCGTCGTTTGATCAGTGCGGGTTCAAATCCCGCAATTCGATAATTATTGATAAGAAAATCGATATAATGTAGAGGCATTCCATTTTGACACAAATGCTCGTTTTGTATCATGTTCGAAGGCTTACCGCACTTAGCCGAGTTTCAAACATTAATTATGAAGTAGGTAGGTAAGGTAATTGATTTTAAGCAATACGGAATAAAACCAACATAATCTGTCTCCAAGTGACGTAAGAATCAATTTATGCAGGTAGGTACAGCAAAAAGTTGAATATCGCTGTAGACAAGTGCGCACGGTGATTTAGCTTTTAGGCGATGCAAATAGACCAACCCCCTTACTTATGAAAGATGTTTATAGTTGAACACTGGTTGAAAAACGCAACGTCCTGTCTCTGTTTGTCACTATCCACAAATAAAGACAGGACGTTGTTTAACCAGTGTTTCACTATAAATATCTTTCATAAGTAAGGCCCCAAATCTATAAGTTTTTCATTTATCTACTTTAATTCAGTAGGACCTTAGGGATCACTTTGAAGATCACTTTGATGGTTAGTAGGTAAGTACCTATATTCCTTGAAAAACAAATGGTTGACTGTAAAGTCGGTTTACGGACGATAATTTTACGTGGTAACATCATAAGAAAACATTGATGAACGATCGTGCCTCTCTATCGCTTGTTCCGCGCTCTCGCTTGCACGCTTGGCTCAGGCGGAACGTGAAACTTTTTCGTGCGTGCAGCCGGCGTTGATCGATTTATAAGACGTTATCACGTCAAAATGCAATGTTATTGTTAGTGATGGCGAGCAGATTTGATAATGGAGTTACCTAGGATCTGTTAAAATAACTACTACTCAGTGAATAACCAATTTACTGCGATTAACTATTAAAAGCTTATTTTAACAAAAAAACTTAGGTATTTTCCAAATACTTTTCTAGATAACATCGTCTGAAAGCTCGATTCAATGAGTTTTCGTTATCGGCTAACGTTTATTTAAAAGAGATTTGTCTACAAATTGATTTGAGTAAAAGCTCGTCTACACAAACCTGTTCGCGGATGTCTTGCACAACTGACCATTAAGCTGTGTCCCCAGTAGGGACGTATATAAGGGGAGGGCTTAGGGGGTCCGGACCCCCCCCCTTAGCCTATTAAGTTCGGAGGAAACCTAGTCAATTTTTGTATTTTGGAACCCTTGGACCCCCCCCTTAACAAAGATCTTTGTATATTGGAACCTTTGGACCCCCCCCTTAACAAAGCTATAGGTATATACGCCCCTGGTCCCCAGTAGGCAAACTGTTAGCGGCCGACTGAGTTTGCGGCGTATCGGTTTAGTACGCTCTTCCATATATTTGAAATGGAGTGTCCACAGTTTGCTAGTTTTGCACGTAACGCTGCAAACTGCGTACAGTGAGCGCAAAACTAGCAAACTGTGGACACTCCATTTCAAATATGGAAGGGCGTACTAAACCGATACGCCGCAAACTCAGTCGGCCGCTCACAGTTTGCCTACTGGGGACACAGCCTTAAGTTAACTTTTACTTAGATCTAAATATGGTATGATTTATTAGAAAGAAATAGTCACCGTTTATTTAATTAGAACGTTGTGTCTGTTGGGCTGAAATGCCGCTATGCAATTCCTTTTATGGACCAGACTCCTCCTCATCATCATCATCTCCAACAATTCAAACCACAGACTATAGCTAGTTTAAATAAAAGAGCATAAAATATGTTACGACGTTTTCCTTCACGAATTCTAAACGGTGAAGGAAAACATCGTGAGGAAACCAGTTAGCTTTCTAATAACGTCGATGGGCTTGCAACCTGTCACGTATGGAATGCTAGCTTCTGAAAAATGTGGGCATGTACCAAATGTGTATTTGGACATACCTCTGATTACCCCCTTAGATATCTTCAAAGGATCTATAACATGCCTGAAAAGATGAGAATGTCTACCGCGCATTGGGGATACAGGGCTTTACTTATGAAAGATGTTTAAAGTTAAACACTGGTTAAACAACGTCCTGTCTTTATTTGTGGATAGTGACAAACAGAGACAGGACGTTGTTTAACCAGTGTTCAACTTTAAACATCTTTCATAAGTAAGGGGGACAGTCGTGATCATCATATTTCGTATTTGCATAAAATATTTATGACAACAATAAATCAAGTCAATAAAGAACTTGATTGACTAAAATCGCTTAGTGAATCAGTTCATTTGAATATGTCTAACCATATCCTGTATTAGTGATTTTTTTTTTAATTTTATACAATCGTGTGCAGAGACATAAAACTGATTTGTGAATTATGGCAAGACCGGTGTTCTAAAAAGTTTATTGTATTTAGCTATTTATGTAACTAGCGACCCACCCTAGCTTCGCTCGGGTCACATCACACATCACATTAAAAACCTGTAAAATTATCAGTGTTTCTCTACTATATTATGCATGTATTATACATATAAACCTTCCTCTTGAATCACTTTATCTATAAAAAAACGCATCATAATCCGTTACGTAGTTTTAAAGATCTAAGCATACCTACATAGGGACAGACAGCGGGAAGCGACTTTGTTTTGTACTATGTAGTGATATACCTACCTATATTTTTTTCAAGAGCCGTGTTGGCCGAATTGGTTAGTAGGTACCTTGACTTTCGATCCGATTTCGATCGGTCGTAGGTTTGAATGTAATGGGAATGCGGCTACTCTATTGTTTTAGGACTATCCTGTAAAAATAGATGTGATAAAACATAAATAAATAAATAAATTATCGCTACGTTTCGGATCATCGGAGTCAACTTGGTCACGAGTCTACTTGTAATAATTTAGACCCTCACCTATCGTTCTGGTAGAGTTCCACCGAGGAGTTGAGCTCGGCGAGCTGCTCCTTGAGGAGTTGCAGGTTGGAGTTGACGAAGCTCAGCTCCAGGGCCACCGTCTCACGCAGCTTCCTGTTCGTCGTGGCCTGGAATAAACAAACAATTATAAATGCAAGTTTTAAATAAATAATTTACTAATCTTCTTTGAAAAGTGACTACGTCATGTTTAGTCTTTTTTTATGCTACTAAGGTAGTAAACAAGCATGAGGTAAGCGGTTACCGGTCGCCTATGGACGCCTGCGACACCAGAGGAGTCACACTCGCGCTGCTGACCCTTTAAAAGAGGAATCACTGCGCCGACAACACAATAGACCAGATAGGTTCACCAGTTGTCACCGTAGCGTTTCCTGGCAGAGCTCTGGCAACTACTCACCGCAGGAACACAACACCAGAGAGAAAAATGATGTTATTCAGCTGCGATATTCTATAAGGCGGAGGTACTTCCCCAGTCGGGCTGCTCAAATATAGAGTGAGTAAAACCCACTGTTCCCATCCTTCTAAACATCTTTTTTTATATTCGTAAGTGTATTATTATGTATTTCTAAACAATACCCGTAATTTTACAAGAATACATATTTTGGACAAGGCGTACCATAAGACCAACACAGCTTATATTTTAAACAAGAAAATTCACTAAGATGATTGTAAAATACATTTAAACCAAGTATTACGCGATCGTAGCTGTATACGGTAGCTAGTCAAACTCTAAGTAGATAATTGATGTCTCTTTCTCACATCCACTAAACATTTTCTGCAGGCCAGTCAAGCACTAACGAACAAGGAATCTTCAGTACGTTGACCGTATCATTATTTGTTGGTACAGTCAGCGTCGAATAAAGTTACTAAATGAAGAAACGATGAAATAAGATGCAGAGGCTTTATCAAGCACGCTAGAGAAGCTCTTAGATATACAAACTAATATATATATTAGGTTGGGGAAAAAGTCTTTTCGCATTATAGTATGTATGAACTTGTAATAAAATATCTTTGGCTATACTATATGTATCTGGCTGGTTTTGGTATCATTAAAAGTTTAAATTTTAAAGAACATAATTCCAAATTAAAATTAGGAAAATGTGTGATTTTCATTTGTTTTTCGTACCGTTAAGATGAGTGAATCTAATGAAGAAATTCGATACATTTTAAAATTTTACTACAAAAAAGGTAAAAATGCAACGCAAGCCGCGAAAAAAATTTGCCATGTTTATGGACCTAGTGCAGTGTCTGTGAGAGTAGCACAAATTTGGTTTAGGCGTTTTCAATCCGGAAATTTTGATGTCAAAGATGCACGTCGCTCTGGTCGCCCTATTACGGATAAAATGGATGCCATTTTTGAAAAAGTGGAGCAAGATCAGCATATCAGTAGTTACAACGTAGCTGAAGAACTGGGAATTGACCACAAAACAGTTTTGGCGCATTTGAAAAAAACTGGGTACACAAAAAAGCTCGATATTTGGATACCTCACGAGCTCACTGTAAACCTAATGAACCCTGTACTCATTTGTGATTGTTTATTCATTATGAGCTGTTACCACCAGGCAGGACCATCGATTCTGAACTCTACTGCGAATAACTGATGAGATTAAAGCAAGAAGTTGAGAGAAAGCGGCCGGAATTAATCAACAGAAGGGGTGTGGTTTTTCATCATGATAACGCTAGACCTCACACATCTTTAGCCACTCAGCAAAAATTAAGAGAGTTTGGCTGGGAGGTGTTAATGCATCCGCCGTATAGTCCTGACCTTGCACCTTAAGATTTCCACCTGTTTCGGTCTCTTCAGAATTCTTTAGGCAGTGTCAGGTTAACATCACGAGAGGACTGCCAATACCACTTGTCGCGGTATTTTGATCAGAAGTCCCAAAATTTCTATAGCAATGGGATCATGTCCCTACCCACAAGATGGCAAAAAATTATCGAACAAAATGGTACCTACATACTTTAGTTAAATATAAATAAACTATATTAAAAAATGTTTTGAATTTTCTTAAAAAATGCGAAGAAACTTTTTCCCCAACCTATTATATAATACTATGTTTAAGACCTTGTATACTTCTCTGTATGATGTGTACCACCATGTACCTAGCAAATAAATACATTCTGATTCTGATTCTGAAAAACTTACAAGATCGTTTAAAAGAGGTCTAGTTCAGTATGTATAATTGTCTAATCAGTCTAATCACACGTTTGTCACTCGCCTGATTTGGATAATAGACGGTAGGTAAGTAAGTGTACGTAATGAGCTAGTGGCTAACTCTAGTGACGGAATTTTAAGGCCGCAAAGGTTCCTTGTAGCCGAGGCACACAGGTCTTATGGTTAACGCGTAGTATTGGCTCGTAGGGTACTAGTTGAAGTTAAAACGATTGCACTATGCGCTTTACACGAGCCATTTCTTACAGTAGTAAGGGCGAAAAGGTAACTTATGTTATCAATAGCGCGTGCTTGTGGGGCTACTTAACATACATAACATACTTAGGTAAAACATGATTTATGACCCCGTCTGCAGCGAGATCCTGTGACAACTACGAGTAAAATGAGTAAAACATTGTGATGGAGTGTACAGACACAATGCGTGGCCGCGCGCACCGGACCGTGACACCCCTACGGTCCTCGAACCCTGGCCTTGAGTGTGGGAACTTACAATACTCCACTTTGGCTGTCTTTAAGAAGGTAGAGTTATATTTTGATGAGCTTCAGACTATATCACTTTTAAAACTTTCGGGAGTTGTACTAAAAATTGTAGATACCTACTGTGAGACGCTCGCGCGAGGGGTAACCTTGCCGCAACTTCCTCCATCAGATGAAGATTCTCTGGATGAATCGAAACATTGTCGGTATCTGAATCGACGATATTCTTACATGGTTAACACACGGGAATTACTAACAATGTCTAGCTTCAGACTAGACTTGATCTTGGGCCTTTATGCGGTCAAAAAACTCCGTCACCAAAGTTGGCTACTAGCTCAATACGAACTTATCAATCCTCTGCAGTCTCCTCATTCAGAGTTACTCAGGCGAATTAATATGACACCTCGCTCGCAGTTTATCAAGTTCTGCGCGGGCGGTTACTCCCGAAGCTAAAAACGAAATATGTATTGTGCCAATTTTCGTAGCTCATCTTATGCTGGTGGAAACTGAATTCGGAACATTCGACCAACATAAGCTGAACTATAGTCGAATTGCTCATTATACGCACTAAAATTGACGGTCAAAATGTCATTTTTCATATATTTTTAGTTGAGCAATTGCTCATTGTATGCTCGACTATAGATACGAAATTCATACGGTACTATTGTTTTTGGTTTTGGGAGTAGGGCCAATCCCTGAAATTCGCACTTCGAGGAAGCTACATCCTGCGTTTTAAGCACGTAAGAAGCCACGGGCAGCAGCTAGTCTAGGTATTAGAAGCAGTGACACAAGATGTGTCGATGGAATGTGGTAAGTGCCCGTCTCCATTAGCACACGTCGCGCTGTCACCGCAAAACCAATGCACTACATACCGACACGTAATAGATTACATGCGTACAGTCTAGGAACAAAATGTTATCTATAAATCTATACTAGACATTGTCATACACAGGAATTACTCACGTAAAACTCCTTACCTAGATAAATCGGAACACTGTCGGTATCTAAATCGTCGATATTTTTACATGAGTTTTTACCTAGAGCCTCATTTAAATGGTGCGAGTTTCATACCTCTAAGATGCGAGAAACTAGCTCCTTGACAGTTCAGTGACAAGCTATTATCGTCCTTCCACGTATGATTTCAATGTTTAGTTTACATTGTCATTATTTTGACGTTGATGACGATAATTGCCTCTTCGGGGCGAGAAACTCGCACCATGTAAATGAGCCTTAATTCCCGTGTGTTAATACAATATCAAGTACAACTCACGAAAGTTTTAAAGTGAAATCTATAAATACTAATAAAATAAAGCGGAAGAGTTTGTTTGTTTTAACGCGCTAATCTCAGGAAGTACCAGTCCGATTTGAAAAATACTTTCTGCATTTGATAGCTTAACTCTTGAGGAAGGTTATAGGCTACTTTTCATCATCATCATCATCACCATATACTATCACTACGGGGGCAACGCCGAGAGGGCGCTGCTGGTCTATAAATATAAAGTTAACTAGCGACCCGCCCCTCTAAAATTATCAGTGTTTCTCTACTATATTATGCATGTATTATACATATACATACATATCCTTTTGAATCACTCTATCTATTAAAACAAACTGGATCAAAATCAGTTGCGTAGTTTTAAAGATCTAAGCATACATAGGGACAGACAGCGGGAAGCGACTTTGTTTTATACTATGTAGTGATAGTGATGATATTGATAGTGATTATCAAATGAAATGAAAAATGAAATATCATCACGAATGCATCCCCTAGGAGCTTTTCAAGACTTACGCTCCAACGCTTCGGCCTTTGTTAGTTTAATAAATCCAGATCGTCAAATCTAATTAACTAACTTGTGTAATTAAAAAATGTATTTATAACATTATTTAGGAGATATTAACGTCATTTTGTAAAAGCGGTGAGATTTATACGTGTTTGTTTAATGTCGTAAAACAATGAACTCGACTGTATCTAAACAAACTTTCTCTGCTCACTTCACCGAGTCCGAGAATGTACACTTATCAACAGAAATATTAAGCTTAAGATAAATATAAAATATCCGTTGATAGTACCTAGGTAAGTACAAAAATTTTATGAAAGTAAAAGAACACTAGTTAAACAATGCTCAAGATTCGCCCTGTCACTATTTTTCACACGGTACCTATCTAACAAAAAAGGATGGCAATAGTTTAAGAGGTGCTTAATTTTTAACAAAGTTGAGAGAAGTTTATAAGTAAAGCGGAAGGTATTTAGTGAAAAAACTAAAAACTGTCTTCACTTCCTTGATATTTGACAATGAGACCACCTGGATACCCTTTCAAACAAAAAATAATTTTCAAAATACTCGTAGGTCCACAATTGACGGAAAAATCGGTGAACATATAAACAGTCGAACATAGAACCTTATTTTGAAGTCGGTTAAAAATTAAGCCTTACGAAGGCAGCAGATGAAAGGTTTAGAATCAGGTCCATCTCTCTCAATTGATTTTCATTACTTGTGCATAAATTGCCCTGCTTTCTTTTCACACCTAGTTTACATCTAAGTTTGAGAATATCTAAAACTCACTCTGTAGGTACTTTACCCAGGTTTAAAATTATAAACCAACGATATATGATACTGGTTCACTATACCTATTACAAGATTATAGTGTTATTGCAATGTAGGAAGATGTAATACTTACTGAACAGCTTGTAATATAGGAAATACTTATCTAACTGATGATCTAGCCATCCATTAGTGCACTTAAGTGATTATATATGCACAAATTGTTTGACATCTTGCGTAAGATTATACTGGGACAGTAGGAAAGTGTGATGAAAGGGAGTCTTCTAGCCGCCTATAATGTTGGGCGAGCCTAAGCCAACGCGAGCGAAGGCAAATTGATGCAAGGCGGCTACCGTTCAGATGTTGGGTGAGTCTATGCAAACCATGCGATTTTTTTCACCCAGGCTAGGCAAGCGACACCAAGCGATGGCAAGGCAAGACAAATGTGCTGTCTACAGGTTGGCATTGGCGTTCACTCTGCAGGGGATGTCTAATCCGAGACGATTCAGCTGCCAACATAGTCCTGGAATGCGCGGGTGTAGTAACACAACGGCAGCAAATGCTCTGTAACCCTGTACCTTTCCTCTGTAACTCCTCGAAGCCTGTGAAGACCAGGAAGCTTCTGTGCTTCTGGGAGCTGTGAGCTAGGCTGGCTACGGACCTAATGAGCCAGGTCATCCCAAATGCGGAAACGGGAGTCCACATACATACATCTTAGCCAAATATATAACACTCGTAGTTCGCTTCATGTAAAAAGAAAGCTGGAAAAAAGTTTTGTCTCATATTTGTGCATGGGTTACCTATTCGCAAACACCTCCACTTTCTTCCAGCGTTCTTTATACATGACGCGATCTCTATCTTACCTTGAACAGGTTCTCAGCCCCAGCTCGCAGCCGGAGCTCCTTGTTGATCTCCTGGTTGAGCTGGCAGCGGCGCGTCTGCAGCCTTCCCCGGCACGTCGCCACGCGAGGGTCGGAGCCCTGCAAGAGACACACATGGTTCAAGTTCTTATTACGAATACTTCAGCCGCATACAAGATCCTTGTTGGCCGAGGGGTTAGAGCCACAAGTATTGATCCAGGGGCGTAGCTACCGCCGTATTTGCCGTATCAATTATACCACTGTATTGATCATTGTCATTCCTGCAGATACGGCTAGAAGCTGAGTGGAGTTAGGTGCTGGGCAAGCCTTTTCCATCTCAAACAATGTCCTTGCCTCCTAACTATAAATCATCTAGTAAAGATATAAAGTCCTAAGTTTTTCAGCCGCATGTGAAACAACTTGTGGACTAGAGACCCCCTAAAGCTGGCAATTCGGGTTAGAGACCGAGATCGGAGACCGCGACAGGAGACCGAGACGAGACAGCGACAGGAGACCGCGACCGGTACTCGTCCCTCACTATTCTAACGAAATTTTACAGTCTAAATCTATAGCACTCCCAAAACGCGTACGTTAAAATCCATTAGGCTGCAGAGGGGCACGAAGAAATAGACATACATGCATACACTCGAAAAACATAGACAAACATAACACACTCCTTTTTGGGACAGTAAAAAATAATTGTATAGCGTCCGGTAACGCAGAATACGCGTAGTAGCAGCAGCGCGTTGAAATCTTTTCTATGCTAAGTTGATCAGCAATAATGAATCGTACTTATAAGTAAATTCAACATAATTTTGCGTGTCTGGTTGTGTGTTTGTTCCTACTCACGCATCTATCACAAAGAGAATGTATAAAACACTGTCATTAGTATAATGTCTTCGTTTAAGATCATGCCTATTATGATAAGATCGACATACGACATGCACACTCACGTTGCTGCATTATGTTTTATGACCTACCTATGTATTTTATATAGTTATGCCCGATATTATTTTTAAATTGTCCATTACCCATCCACAGGTTGTCTGGTAGAGATCGCTTTTTAGCGATAAGACCGCCGATTGTATATCATTTATAAGTTATTTTAATTTGTTGTATTGTTTTTCTTTTATTATGCGGTGTGCAATAAAGTATTTTCTATCTTCTATCTATCTATCTATGTCGTTATCTATTTATTGTTTATCCATTTCAAAAAAAGGAGACGCCTGGATTGATTTCGAAAATTCTTTTATTATTTAAAAGGTGTTTAAAATGGTATACATTCCAATTGGTGCCATCCAATTACATGAACTGTTAATTAGGTGTTAAATATTCTATCCATCTTTTAGTAAAGCAAGTATTTAATATGCTTTGTTCGTACTTTTACGTAACCTTATGTATGTTATGATACGGCATGCATACTGCATTACAATTATGTACCAGTTGTCACTCGCCTCATCCACTATGCATTTCTTCATAACTTAATGTCTTTGATAATTATTATTACGGGATTTTATCGCGTACATACCTTTTATTTATTTTGTTTCGGGATGAGTCATCCCGTGACCACGAACGCTGCAACATGCTCGAAACGTCGGGAAACAAAATAAATAAAAGGTACGCGATAAAAGCCCGTAATAATAATTATAATTATGTTAACAAATCGCGAAAGTTTAACAAGTTAATGTCTTTGATTGGGGAAACAAGTGGCTAAATTAAAAATTAAAATAAACCGACTTCAATGTTAAAACTGAGCAATTTTCTGCACTCTTGAGGTGCATTTCTGTTCATAACTACGAAGATCCTCGACAGATCCTCACCAAATTGTGGCACCAATCGAACCCTTTCAAACTAAAAAACAATTTTCCAAATCGGTCCAGGCGTCACGAGTAATCGGTGAACATCCGTACCCATATTATAAATGTGAAAGTGTGTTTGTTTGTTTATTTGTCCTGCTTTCACGTCAAAACAGAGCGACGGATTGACGTGATTTTTTGTGTGGAGATAGTTGGAGAGCCGGAGAGTAACATAGGCTACTTTTTATCCGGGTACCACGCGAGCGAAGCCGCGGGCAGCAGCACTAAATAAAAGCACAAAAAAGACCAACGAATTGAGAACCTCCGTTTTTTGAAGTCGGTTAATGATTGAGAGAATGTCTACTGTGCCTTGGGGGTAAAGCCGTGATCATATTTCATTCTAAAAGAAACGACGGGTCCCTTCACACGCGGCGCCGTAAAGCATTGCGCTTGCGCAGCATACCGACGCAATCATCGAAGGGCACTGAGCTATGGCCTACGTGATCTGAAACCGCAAGTACCCGCAAGTGAGACATTATTCATGACTAGAGAGACGCACCTGGCTTTCTTCACTATAGTTTTTATGTGAAATTAAAGTTACAATGTGAAAACTTTTCGAACATATTTTTAGAGAAATAATTTTAATGCGTTGCGGAATTATGCAAACTTTTAGATCAAAAAGTAGCATAAAATGTTTTGTATGTCTCTCCCTATTTTAATACAGCAATATACTCAAATAAATTCAAATAAACATACATAATGTTTATTTGAGCTAGTGACCAATTCCAGTGACAGGACTATTATTTTGGGGCAGCCTGAAAACCAACGATATTATTTTTTATTGCCGGGAAGCTCGGAAGCTCTCATTAATGCCACAAGCAGTCTCCTATCCATTTAGTGATCGCGTCGAACGGCCACCGACCATAGCCACAAGTGGCCTGCGACAGCGACTTTTCATATATTTTGTAGCTGTAGCGAGTGGCCGCCACCGGCTACACGTGTGCGGCGCGTCTATACAAAATATATGAAAACTACAGGAAACAGGTCGGTAGCGGCGTTTTGTGGCTCGTATGCGTCCAGGCTATGATCTACTAAAAACTGAGCAAGTCTACAAGCGCTTTAAACATACGTATGTGTCAGTCAGTCAGTCAGAGATTTGAATACTATCTATTGATCGAAGTAAAAACTTTGATAAGAAATGTTCGGTCTTTTATAAAATGGAACTGCATCTACAGAATACTTTATCATGTGAACCATCTGTTTGCAAGAAAATTACAAATTAGGTCCATGTAATACTACAGTCGATATGCTAGCTACAGTCGATATGAGACGCGTAAAGGCGGCGGTTTGCACTGGAGACTGAGACCGGCCCTCTGCGGTCGTACTGCCAAGTCTTAGAGCAATGTCAAAGTAAGATTACTTTGGTCCGTACTTAGATAAGACTGAAGTAAGACTGACGCAGGCATAACTCCATCCTCTCTCTCTCTATTCCTCGTTTCCTCATTTCTGAGGGTCGTGACCTCTCATTAAGATTTTCTCCATCCTAAATCAGGCCTAAATCAACCTTGTTTTAATCCTGCCTTAGGACCAAAACAATCTTAACGCAGGGATGTTTTGGTGACATGACATCGACTAGATGCAGGACTGCGTATGTCCTGCTCGGTGTCATCGAGCAAGACATGCGCAGAGAGAGTGTCGAGAGAGTGTAATGCGCATGTCCTGCTGCAATCTTGCGTTAAGACCAAGGCAGGAATAAAATAAGATTGTTTTCGGACCAAAACAATGACAAAACAAGCCTAAGGCAGGAATGGTTTTCACCTTGTTTTGACATTGCTCTAAGAGCTCATGGTACGGCTACTGATCTCTATCTTTGATAGATCATCGGTCTCAAACTGTCAAATTATGACAGTTCAGTGACCACGCAAGTAGCTCTCACTCTCATCTCAACAAGACCGAACGCAACAAAAGATACGTGCGCGATCGTTTTGACAGTTTGAGACCAATTTGAGGTTTGAGACAAGTTAGACAATCAGTCAGCTGGTCTCGGTCTCCAAAGCGAACAGTCAGCTTAAGTAAGTAAATAAGTCCTAAGCTTACTTATGAAACGTGAGAGATTTAGCATAGTTAAAGTTCCTACATTACATCTGCTATCGCGTCTAGGACAATGTTGAAAAGTAGGCTTCGAAAAATTCCACCATCCTTGTAGCTAAAGACGGGTCTAACCGGGACTTTGAAGCGCTCGTGGCGTAGCTTGCGTAGACTTTCTTGATTGATCGTTGAAGTAAGCAGCGTTGTGCACATTTCGGATGGGTGACCGTAAGTGGTATTACGAGCTGAGCGCTTCCGTGCTTCGTAGGGCACATTAAATTGTCGATCCCGGCTTTTAAGTCGTTAAGCCATGGCGGAAACCTTTAGGTGGCGTAAAAACTTTTGTGTTTAGTGGCGTTGCCCACTTGCTCTTACGAATTTGCTTGCCGGGACTCAAACCGACGACCTTGCACAATCATGATGTACAACTAACTGTATCGCAATCAAACCAACGTTACGTTTCATATTGACTTATCGGTTCGATGACTTTTGCATAAGTATTTATTTTACTGTAGGTATAGACTAGGACTAGCTCACACTGGAAAATATACCTGCCTGTATCCTATTCTATCCTACTAATATTATAAAGGCGAAAGTCCGTGTGTGTGAATGTTGTTACCATGTATCCACATCTACTGAACTGATTTTGATGAAATTTGAAATGTAGATAGATAGTTTAGGTTCTGGAATAACACAAAGGCTAATCTAATCTTAGAAAATCATCCCTTAAAGGGGTGAAAAATTTTGTATGGAACTTTTAACGCGCGCTTGCTTATAACTTCGTTTGGATACTTAGTATGTACTTACTTACTTAATACTTAAAGTAAACTTACTTACTTAAAGTAAGTTAAATAAAAAATAATTGTACACTTGTTTCAGTTTTTCAAAAACCACAATGTGCACTTTTCCTTATAATTTCTACAGCGGCAACAAATTGTGACATGATTAACATGGACCCATTTAGAGCAGAACCATTTTATTTGCATATCAAACGATTTTCTACACAATACGTACAGTCAGCGTCATCAATCGGTATCCCCCTATTGATTTTAACAAGGACCCTTTTCATTTCAACTTTGGATTTCAGTCGGATTTGCTAGTATACTTATGGATATCTAATTTCACTCGAGTTCCTATACTAGCAAATCCGACTGAAATCCAAAGTTGAAATGAAAAGGGTCCTTGTTAAAATCAATATACTCAATACCGATTGATGACGCTGACTGTACTAATGCATACCATAGAATAGATGATAATACTACGTATACATACCACAGTTTTCTCTTTACACGCACTTTTGCTAATAAAATAAATAACAATGAATATTGTATTGTCTAACATTACTTTCACAACACAACAAATAAACGAAATTCAAAAATGGAAAGAATTCAAATAAAGTTCGATATAGTTTTTTTTCAATTTGAATAAATAAAATATTTTTAAAAATAGAACATTATTTAATGTTCCTCTCCTATTTGTAGTACCTATCGTCGTTCCTCAAGACTTTGAGATTAAAGTCCTTGTCCCGTCGTTCCTCTTAGTTTTTATTTTATTTTATTTCTTCTTTGTTTTGGCTTCGCACGGCTTGTGTTTTATTATTTTGTTTGTAGCCAGTTTCTTATTAATTTTAGGTTTAGTAATTATGTAAACAGCCCAAATATACGAGTAGACTTCCGCCAGTAGAAAAACTAA
The DNA here is from genome assembly GCA_958496255.1 of Camptogramma bilineatum. Classification (NCBI taxonomy): domain Eukaryota; kingdom Metazoa; phylum Arthropoda; class Insecta; order Lepidoptera; family Geometridae; genus Camptogramma; species Camptogramma bilineatum. The sequence continues at coordinate 1,176,547 of OY292474.1, forward strand.
ACCTGCGAGATTTAAAATAACTTATGAATTGACATCCTGCAGTAGATTTGCTGCAAATGTCAGGGACAATACTAAATATTAATTACTAAGACTTATTTAATCTAAGCCTTGACCTATAAATTCCTTATATTTAGTAGTAAATAGTATTGAGTAGCGAAAACGTCTTCACACTCAAAATTACGAGCATAATTCACCATCTGTCATAGTTAGATTCCGATTTTCTAAGCGCCATTTAAATATACCAGTACTTATATGTATAAAAATATCTATTCTACATTCAAATTATGCTAATCTTTTTTTTTTAAGAATTATCTATCTATGCTACCATATTTTTTTTAAGTATGAAAGATTTTCAAGCAAACGCAACGAGTTTTCTACTAGATTCTTTTAGACTTTGAAAAAAAGCATGCCATGCTCAGTTTCCACTATTAGCATTGTAAAAATTGTCAATTTCCGTTTAAAGTTTCAAAGAGAATGCTAAAATGTAAAAACAAATAAATAATCGATTGCACAACTCATTGACAATCCATGTTCCTAGAAATTCTGCGTTCGAAATACAAATTCAAATAGAATTGAAGTCTGCATTCGAAGCGAAGAGAAATGTGAAAAGGTACGCGCCAATGCATTTAAGTACCTTTGTATCTAGCTGATTTAGGGTCGGTACACACGAGGATAGCAAATCCAAGTTTTTTTTTCTAATTTCTACTGCGTGTAATTAAAAAAATTAAAAATAAAATGAAATAATAAAGGTACGGTAAGCATTTCTCTCATACCTTTAGGATCATTTGAAGATGGATAAAGAAGATCCTTAAATTTTCCAAAACGAAAAATCTGTTGATGCACTGCACAGCCGGGATTAGAAACCACGATCTTCGGATCGAAAGTCGAGGCACTATCGCACTGGGCCAACACGGCTCTCTCCTTTTGAAAATGTTGGAATTATCCTCATTACAAGTTATACAGTTAGTAGGAATACATTAGCATATTATTATCCAGCCACACGTAAGGTAGGTAGGGGAGAGGAGGGTCATTCCGTGCAGCGGCTGATACCGTACACGTGATATCTCGAGAACGAAACAATCAGAGAATATGTATGTCCTTGTTTAACATGCAGACTAGTCTACCTTTACGTCCCCCGACCAATGCTTGCTAGTCTGCCACTCGACTTCAGTGACAAGACATGTTTTACGTTTTCGCACCGTTTCTTATAAAAATGTTGAGAGTGTTTTGTACTGTAAGTATATTTTTTTATACTTTACTGTTATACTTGTCTATCTAACTTATAGAATGGTAACTAAGGCTTGCATCAACTGCCATGTTTTGTCTAAATCGTTGATAAGTTTTCTGTTTTTCGTCAACAAATTCAAAATGGTTACTTCGGGTCAGCACCGTACACTTTATTACGGTAAACCAAGATCTTTGGTATCGTTGCTTAATGTGTGGCAATTGGGTACATGCATTTTGCAGCGATCAAGATAAGCCAGATGGATACATTTGTGGTTTTTGTTACGTAAAATAGTGAACATTTTCTTGTACGTAATCACCCGCAACCGTCGGGTAATACCGTACTTCACTATATTTCATTTTTATTAAAAATAAAATACTTCTGATTATCTGATTTGTTTCATTTGCGAAAATGAATTAGCTAAATATATTTGCATTATAATGGTGTGTAGTAGTTGTAGGTAATGGTTATAGTTATTCCACAATAAGAGGTTTCCCTTAGGTGTACGTACACCCCCGCCGCTCCCCTACTTTAGCTTACTTTTAGCTTTCCTATTTAAACACGATAAATCCTATACTATTAAACGAGCAATATTTGTATGTTCGTATAATATTTGTTCATTTATTTGTATTCACGTTCTCGAAAACGGCCCTAACGATTTCGATGAAATTTGCATTGTGGAGGTTACGGGGGCGAAAAATCGATCTCATTCTGGGAAAATTCGTTTTCTAACTTTTTACCCAAGCAGAGCTCGGTCGCCCAGATTTTAATTTAAGTACTACTACATAAAAGCTTCCATGCTAGTTATTATTAGAATTTAAAGTGCACATAAAAAAAATAAAAAAAAATGTTAAAAATTTTTTCGTTATTGAATCTGGTGAGCACTAAGAAAGTGTGCTGCAGTACTAACATGATTGTATGTCATTGGTATTCGACAGTTATGCCCTAAGTGTCAGGTACCGCGGCAATGATTATGTAGCCTTTCTACCATCAACTGTCTACTTTAGTTTCTACACGATTTCCTTTGTGTTCGAAATTAAAACGTTTGACTTTAACACTGCATGCGATAATTATATTAGAACTTTTTTTTTCTTCAAGTTTTATCTGCGATCAGTTTTTTAACTATGAGCAAATTGTTTGTGGGTGTTGTGTCGGGCAGAGTTCACTCCTGTTTTTGTATAGTTAAAATTATGTATAGATAAAAACAAACTAAGTCAACTTGTACGGGTGGAATTTAAAATTCTAGTGATTACCATAATGAGAGTAAGTATAGAGATATACAAAAAGATTCAATTTTTACAAACAAACTGAAAAATTTTCTAATTGACAAATGCTACTACGACATAGAAGATTACTTAGAACAATATAAAAATCAATAGGCAATTTATTGACATTATTATTATTATTATTTTTCGTGACAACAACCTGACTTAAGTGATATTTTCTGACACATATTAAATATTTAGATACGCATGTAAATCAAAATTAAATACCTATTAGAAATACCTCGGTCTGCTTTCCTGTTGCTATACCCTAACAGGGTTCATGTGTGAAACTATTTAATACATTATAACAACTATGTATCTACAACCATGTGACAGCAATAAATGTATTGAGTATTGAGTATTGAGTTTTGATCTAACAGACCAATGACATAATAAAATAGGTCAAGACATTTTTTTGCGGTCCTCTAATTGCAAATATAAAATAACTGAAAATAAAAGGTTTAAAAACAAGTTCTTTGCTAATTAATGCCATTGACATTATCGAAATGTTTAAATTAACTTTTAAACTTTATGGATGTTGTAACTTTTAAGCAATCGCTAATCCATTATTTATTTTTAAATATCTCAAAACGTTCAGGTCAGATACCTATGCGTCATTTGCATAACTTTACACCTCGTTTGTCTCAGGTGATCTAGATTATTATAAAGATCTAGATACATTTTCCTGTCACGTTTAGAATGAATGAATAAAAGCCTAGGCAATCACTTTACTGTTTCATCGAATTCATTCGTAGCCAGCGTGCGATCAAAAGCATAGACAAAAGTCTGTCTTTTTTTATTGCACTTTCATTTACTGTAAATAATTATTTTATTAAAACAATAATAGACAGATCTCACTCCATTTGATGTGTAGGTAGTAGATAAAGATCAATCATTGTTAGATTGGATATCACTACCATCTATAACATGATGGCAATAATATCTCCTTATTACTTTCGTAAAAGTAATTAAAGCTGTGAGAGCTATAATTAAATGTGTAAAAAGTGTGCCGGAGCACCGAACCGTGCGAGAGTCAAACAATGACTGAGCGTTTCTTGTTCTGATTCTTTTTTTGAATCGTCCAGTGGCGCGTGTCGGCCAATCCCGTTAACCGATACAGGTTTCTACGCATGCGCGATTTAATTCATACTAACTATTAACTATTCTGTGTTATAGTAAATTAATGCATGTTGGAACCCCGAGGCAGTGCTTAAATCTTTCTGTTTTATGCACAGCTTCAGATACTTAATTTCAATACTTAATAACTAGTAGTTCGCCCCGAACTGAGATCTCGCGCACCGTTGTATTGATAGCCTAGATTTGGACTTGTTTCTGACTACCCCTATACCTACGTTAAGTGCTCCTTCTAGTGTTTACCACAGAATGATATCTATTTCGCTACCTCAGTATGGTAAAGATTATAGGCATGCATGCAATACATTAAGTCGTGTCGTGTTTATATTCAATAGTTGACCCCGCGAACTTCGTACCGCGCCTCAGCGAAGACCTCTTAGTTCGATAAATTATTAAAATAGCAGTTCAATGCGAAATGTATGAGAAAATCAATTCCCTCCCCCTCCCCTCCCCCCTCCCCCTCCCCCTCCCCTCCCCTTCCCCTACCCCTCCCCTCCACTCCTCTCCCCTCCCCTCCCCTCCCCTCCCCTCCCCTCTCCCTACCCTCCCCCTCCCTCTATAATTTTGGTACATGCCCAGCCCACTACTTGCAGGAGTTAGCATTTGCATACGTGACAGGTTGCAAGCCCATCGCCGCTATTAGAACGTTAACTGGTTTCCTCACGATATTTTCTTTCACCGTTTAAAGCTCGTGTTAATGCGCATTTAAATTTTTCTAATCGAAAAATCCATTGATGAGCACGGCCAGGGTTCGAACTTACGACCTATGAATCGAAAGTCGAGCACTCTTCCTATCGGCCAACACGGCTTTTATTTTCAATCTCAAGAAAAAATATCAAGTAGCAACTAAAATCATTGCAAACCAAACCACAACGATGCCACACTCCTTGTCTGTTAACCAGACCTACGAATACATCGAAACTCTATGAAACGGGAGCTCTCTCCATACTTCCGTTAATTGGTTTTCATAATTTTTCTTTTTGACTGTATTTCAAAAACTATAGAACCTAGAAGAAAACTAAAAACCATTTTGGAATGTATAAGTTGAGTACTTTCATATATTTGGGTAACTTTGAAAAAAATTTACCCCCTTGGGAACCCCATATCTTTACAACCCCTTCATCGATTACGCTCATACGCTCCACAGCAAATTTCCATAGCACAACCTATTGACCTATCAAGTTTCATACAGATTGGATAAGCGGTTCGATAGTTATGCGAGAACATAAAAATGAAACATACAAACATACAAACATACAAACATACAAAGCAAAATCGCCTAACTTGCCACTAAGATCTTCGCTCGCTTCGCTCGCTCGATCGATTATTTTTAATTAATTGATAAAAAAATGGTTGAGGTGTTTTCACATACCTACTTAATAGAATAGAAAACACGTTATTGTAACACAAACATTATCGAACCTGCTCACAAAATTTCACGAGAAATGGTTGAGAAATGCGGCCTATAGAGCCCTATACCTAGATAGGTATAGATATCCGGCGGACAAACGAAAGCATTTTTGTCCAAGCTGAAGCAGAAACGCTTAGCTCGCTTAGCTCGCTCGGTCAACGAGTAGTTAAATAAATCGACTATGCCATAGAAAACGAGAGATTCGGCGATTATCAAACGAGCACCAAAATAGTCACGCATTACTCAACAGTACGTCGCGCATGTCAAGTGTATCATTATAATTTTGTCTACTGCTCGCGGTCAGTAGTAAATTACGAAATTAGCATAGCAATATAACTGCTGCGTGGCCAGCATGCTTTGTGTTTATTTAATTTGTGTCGTACTTTCAAAACCATCAAAAGTTTGAAAAGCTATATACCTAGCTTTGTACGACTAGTTCTAATCGTCGTTTTTTTCATTACAAGTGAATAAGTCAGAGCATAATGAAATTGGTAGATATGCGCGCGACTCTGGAGTTACCTACGTCTTTTTTTTAAATAAAAATTGCAAAATTTTGATTGAACTTCAATTTTGTTTTGTTTCTGCTTTTATTTTAATCGCTCACGAAAGTTTTAACACATCAAAAGGCTTGAAGGATCCAACGTATTTTTAGCCATCGCCCCAAGGCACAATTCAAAATACAAATTTAAAATAAGCAGACTATAACACGCGCTCTACATCAGCTGGCAAATTACTATAATCTGTACTCGTCTCGTGTGCGACTGACCTTATTTCAGTCAGCTGGTTCACTTGACTTTAGCTTTCAAACTGTATCAGTTGGGGAGATGATGGTAAGTTTTTTGGGCTTACTTCACTCCAAATTCTTGTTTTGAAATTTGATATTCGAACTCGTGTTAAATCACGGTTAGTTCAACCGATTTCAGTAGTGGATAATTCTATTTAGAAAAATATGGTTAGAATTAAGTACCTATTATTATTGACATAAAACTGGTTATCTGTAAAGTCAGTTTACGGACGATAATTTTACGTGTCATAAGAAAACATTAATGAAAAATTGCATAAGTACTTATGAATTACCGAACGCTTAGGCCCATCGTGCCTCTCTATTGCTTGTTCCGCGCTCTCGCTTGCACACTCGGCTCAGGTGGAACGTGACACTTTTTCGTGCGTGCAGCCGGCTCGGCGCGGCGTTCATCGATTTATGAAATGTTAGGGCGCTGGCCAGACAGAAGAGACTTATGACGAGGACGCGTCGCGGACAGGGCGCCAGCGAACAGAGTTGCGCCCGCGCCCCGCCTCTTCTGTATGTTTTGCGTCGCACGCAACGCATTACATTTTGTATGAAAGGGACGCGGAAGAGACAAATGTCCGCGTCCCGTCTGCGTCTTACGTCTTTTCTGTGTGTCCAGCGCCTCACTTCAAAAAATACTAAAATATATCTTCAGTTGTATCTACTTATTCAAAAGATTTTAATGCAAGATAATGTGAGAAATAGTGCAGTTATCTCCTACACTACAAGGTGGCATTTAAACTCGCTCAGCTCACGGTAATTTCGTTAAAAGGTGCTCGCGGGATAATAATAGTGTTACACCCTTTTCTTTAACTTTGTTGCAAAAACTATGTGCATTTCCACCGAGAGAGCATGTGCTGAAGACAAGATTTAAGTATGCAGACCTTTAGTAGAAGTTCTAAAACAATTGTAAAACCAATCTCGCCATTTGTAAAAAGACAGAACAAGAGATACGACATGAAATGTATGCTCACTCAGTTCTCCCATACGACAAGCCAAATATCAAAATGTATTATGTTTACAAAATAAATGTGTATGCTAGGCTTTAGTAGAACTTTAGATATGCTACGGTTTTCAGTTTCAGATTCCCCAGTGCCTTAGTTTAAAATTTACAAATGGTTTATTATGCTCACTCAGTTCTCCACTTTCACAATGTCCAATTTCCTACTAAACCAATGAAAGAATTTGAATTAAATTGATGTCTACATTTAGTATAAGTTGAGTACGAATTTGTAAAACCAAAAAAAGAACCAATATCATACAGCATATATGAATAATTAACTGTCTTAGGTGCTCACTCAGTTGAAACGTTTTTGAAAAGTAAAAAACCTTAATATCTTTTGATTTGCGAATTGTAGAGAAAATCTAAATATGTAGACCTTTAGTAAAAATTTTTACTAAAGATCTGCATTTTCAAATTGTGGAATATTTGCTTGGTTCACGAGATATACTTATTTTATTATTTGTATGAAAACTTGTTACCGTCAGAATTAAGGGTGTCACCCGTCGAGTTACCGTCAGAATGAAGGGTGTCACCCATCGAATTTAATGTTAAAATAGTGTCCCATTAATTGCTAGAAAACTTCAAAGGAAAATATGCCTGATAAGTTAAATGCATTAATTTCATAATGCCTAAAGCCCATCACACACATAGCAGATAATATATCTTATGAAAGATATATTTTCCGATCGCACCCATAAAAATTCTATGGAGCGTCACACACAGCGGCTATAATATATATTTCAACAGATTAAATTCCGATTGAGAAATATATCTGTCAACCTATCAAAATATAAACTACAGGATGTTCTCGTAACTCACAAGAAAAAATTTAACTGCAGTTCATCAGTTTATATTTTACTTCCTTAAACCAGAGCTGCGAGGCTAATAAGATCGTTATAGCAGAATCATAATAATGATTCTTAGCGTTATTTTTCTATTAGAAATCACAAAATTGACAATTCATATAGTGATTCGTATCGGCACGCTTTTGCCGTATGCCTTTACCAAGGAAGTTATATACCTACGTAACTGGAAGGTTAACTGAGACAGAAAACCGGTCCGCTTGAGAGATAAAACTTGGGCGGTGTGTCTCTTTTTAAAGGGTGACCATAATAATTTATAAACTAAACATTCCTAGTCCCTAAGGGGCCTTTTACATCATTTTCTGATTTACGTGATGTTTCAGGGCATGATTTTTCAATTAAAATACTAATACAATTTTGATCCTTGATTTTGATTTCGATCCTTGATATCGATCCTTGGTTTCGATCCTTGATTTCAATCCTTGATTTCGATCCTTGATTCTTGAATCTGAAAACTGAAATCTTGAATCTTTGAAGTGACAGCTGTCAAATTTAAAACCGCCATATCTCGGGAACTACTCGTCCCGTTCAGATGACAGATGTCATTTTGACAGCTGTCACTTCAAATGAAGATCTTGGTCATAGCTTTCATTTGAACTGAGAACGGGGAGTCTAGGACGAGTAGTTTCCGAGATCTGGCGGTTTGAAGTTTGACAGCTGTCACTTCAAAGATTCAAGATTTCAGATGGAATGGAACTTTTTAGTGATATGGGTACCTATCAAATGAAAGAGCTTGATGAGTGAAACACAATGCTGTTATGATGATGGAGTCAGCTCCTTCATGGAACTTTTTGGTGATATGGGTATGGGTTTTCTCTCTTCAATGCTTCCCTGATTCTCTCCTTCCATGCTTCTCTGCTTCTCTTTATACATACTTCTCTCCATTTATGCTTAAAGCAATACGAAGTTTGCCGGGTCAGCTAGTAAAACTATAAGTAATTTTCATAACATTTTTTTTATTTACGCTAGCCTATCTACCACTAAAAAAAAATAACACACCTTTGAAAAATAAAATAGGAATTAAATATTTATTTTTGTAACGTGTAGGTATTTATTTCTTAAAAATTCAAAAAAACATTAAAGATGAGTGAAACCAGTGACGAATACACTAATTTACCCCCCAGAGAAAAGTTGAGATAAAAAAGTGATTGTACTGAATTAATGCTCCTTCCTGAGAAACAGGTAAGTGCCGAACAAAACAATAACTTTTAATTTGCAAAATTACAATATTATCCGTTACTTGTACTTACCTACCTACTTTTAATTTCTAAACAAAATGCGTTGTTTTTAAATAGATATAAATAAATACATAATATGGATTACTTCCTTCATTAAGTACAAAGTTGTATTTTTTACTTGTAATAATAGTACTTACAAGTTTTAATTATTATCTATAGGCAGGTAGGTATGTATGTTTTCGTTGCTGAGGTGAAAATTTGTGTGTGCTACACGAGACCAAAGTTTTTTACATCACATTAATTTTCTCATTCTTTATGCCCTTGCTGATTATGTGGGTTCTGATTTAAAACTATAAGGAATGCGCGATATTTTTAGTTTGTTCTTGTACATAGGCTAACAATTAATTGCAAATTTCAAAAATAAAATACGTGTGGTGACCCTACACTACAAGTTTTCATACAAATAATAAAATAAGTATATCTCAGATATATATAGGCATATTTTCCTTTGAAGTTTTCTAGCAATTAATTGGACACTATTTTAACATTAAATTCGACGGGTGACACCCTTCATTCTGACGGTAACTCGACGGGTGACACCCTTAATTCTGACGGTAACAAGTTTTCATACAAATAATAAAATAAGTATATCTCGTGAACCAAGCAAATATTCCACAATTTGAAAATGCAGATCTTTAGTAAAAATTTTTACTAAAGGTCTACATATTTAGATTTTCTCTACAATTCGCAAATCAAAAGATATTAAGGTTTTTTACTTTTCAAAAACGTTTCAACTGAGTGAGCACCTAAGACAGTTAATTATTCATATATGCTGTATGATATTGGTTCTTTTTTTGGTTTTACAAATTCGTACTCAACTTATACTAAATGTAGACATCAATTTAATTCAAATTCTTTCATTGGTTTAGTAGGAAATTGGACATTGTGAAAGTGGAGAACTGAGTGAGCATAATAAACCATTTGTAAATTTTAAACTAAGGCACTGGGGAATCTGAAACTGAAAACCGTAGCATATCTAAAGTTCTACTAAAGCCTAGCATACACATTTATTTTGTAAACATAATACATTTTGATATTTGGCTTGTCGTATGGGAGAACTGAGTGAGCATACATTTCATGTCGTATCTCTTGTTCTGTCTTTTTACAAATGGCGAGATTGGTTTTACAATTGTTTTAGAACTTCTACTAAAGGTCTGCATACTTAAATCTTGTCTTCAGCACATGCTCTCTCGGTGGAAATGCACATGCAAAAACTTAAACTGGACCGCAAATTAGTGCAAATATTGTACAGGGTGTAATAAAGCTACCCCCGAAAAGAGCGATTCAGACCTTCTCGAAATGTAATTCCAAATTCGGAACGTGACGTTTTTTCTACGAAAAAAAAAATTTTTGAATTATTTATTATTTTTGAATCGGATGCATGTTCAGAAGTCTGAATCGCACTGCACATAACTGATAGAATAACACTAATATTATAAATGCTATAGTTTGGATGGATGTTTGGATGGATGGATGTTTGGATGCGTTTCTTCCTCTATAACTCGACAATCACTAAACTGATTTGGCTGAAATTTAAAATAAAGATACATAATGACCGGCAATAGAACATAAGCTACTTTTTATCCGGGTACCACGCGAGCGAAACCGCGGGCGGAAGCTATTTTTTTGTAAATAGGTACATAGATACTTATTATACTTTATGACTAATGTTATACTTGGGGTCTTGTAAATTGCCTTGGATTCCTATTTCTATTTTCATCTAGTCGCATAAGCAGTCCCATAAAATATTTAAAAATAAAATTAAAAGTAATTAAATTACATGCAGTAATTTACGTAAGCGCTAGAAGTAAATGCAATCTAAAAACAACTACAAGATGACCCCATGCTGATCTAGGGTTGCTAGATTTAATATTATAATTTTTTTATTAAGTATTTTACAATTTTTATTTTACTAGCGGACACCCGTGGTGTCGCCCGCGTGGATTACTATTTTTTTATCCCACGGGAACCGTGCATATTTAAGGGATAAAAAGTAGCCTATGTTCTATTCCCGGTCATTATCTATCTATATTATTCAGGTAAATCGGTTCAGTGGTTGTCGAGTTATAGAGTAACAAACATGATAAATCAATATAGATAGGTAATATTTTGTTTGTTTTTTTGGGGCTACATGCATGCCTCTTTCGGAGAAGATTGTAGATACAAAAACATGTGCACTAAATTGTCAAAAAGCAATTATTGTGCGTTGCTCTCAAATTTTTATAATAAAAATTAAATAAAATAAGGCAAGCGCAGTGTTGGACGTCCACCGACAAGATGGTCAGACGACCTTTTAAAATCGGCATGTCGGCGGTGGATGCAAGCCGCTTCCAATCGCAATACATGGAAATCTTTCAGGGGCCTCCCTCTATCCAACAATGTATGTTCAACAGTGGACGATGATGATGAAATAAAGTTAAAATTAGAAGGATATTAAACTAAGAACAGAAATTAATAATATTCTCAATCATTTTCAATTCTTTCCTCCAGTGCGATTCAGACTTCCAAAAATGCATCCGATTCGATGATTTTCTTCGGAAAGTTGACGTTTTTTCAGCGAAGAAACTCACTTTCCGATTTCGGAAAATATTGCAAAAAGGTCAGAATTGCTCTGCTGGTAACCCTGACAGCATTTCGCGCGATTAAACGATTAAGTCTAATCAAAGATGGCGATGCCTGGGGCAGTTTTTTTTTTTCAATTTAACTGCAACTGGTGTTACGCAATGTTGTCTAATAATCATTGAGATAAAAATAATGAAACTGGATTTCTGGAGTGGTATAGTAAGCACGATCTAACCAGGCATTCGTGAAGTTAGCCGTTTCGCTGCGCAGTAGAAAATTTCATATGAAAAAGCTGCACTGCGCATCGAAACGGCTAACTTCACGAATGCTTAGTTAGACCGTGCGTACTATAATCTTATATCTAATATGCTTTTAAAACGATTGAACAAGAAAATTAAGTAGGCACTAACATTCTACTTTTGTGATTAAATTGAATAAATATTTTAAAGCAGTATAATAAGGTACGGTTATTTTATGCCTAAGGGAAAACTTTATTCACTAACTCCATATCTTTTAATGACTGGAACGCATGTGTCTTAATGACTTATTTCATACTAGCTTCCGCCCGCGGCCGTACTTGCGGGCTGTCATTATTTTAAATGTTCCAGGTCGCGATCTACCCTTTCCAAGCTTTAACCAAATCGATCTACTGAATTAGGCGTGATTGAAAGACATAATTTACAAAACTTTGTAAATTGTATTTTTACAACGTTTATTTCATGGATTGATTAGTAATTTACGGTAACCTATCAATCTTTCGAAAAACGATACACCGAATTTTGAAATCCATAAAACGTTTGATAGAAACTCGAAATCCAGATACTATGATTTACATAATTTTATGACTCCGATAAAACGTTTCACAGAAGTCTCATTTGACAGAAACACTAATGCCAGATTATCAGTTTGTTTTTTTTTGCGTTTGTCTTTTTTTTTGCGTTTGTTTTTTTTTGCGTTTGTTACCGTAAAACGAAACGGTTTTAGGTTATTATCGGTCTCAGAACCGAATCTGCCCACCCCGACTTCCACGTAGTCTTGTCTGTCCTACCCTAGAGTGTTTTTATGAACTCGGAGGCGCGAAGGGAGATGCAGCCCCCGCCCGCTGTGACAAAACGCGGCACCAGCACGAGCCGAAGCTGCGAAGGCTCGTGCTGATACTGCGTTTTGTTACGCAAGGGCGGAGGGGCTGCACTTCCCGAAGCGCCGGAGCCGTCACAAATTCGAAATATGTAGATGGAAGATTTAGGTTAAATTTTGGTAATTTGCCAAAAGTGTTTGGTGAGGTTACATCCATCCATCTAGCACGAAATTAGTTAGGAAATGTTAAAGGTAATAAAAAAAAGTAACTAGGTACAATATTTACTAGTAGTTCGCCCCGAACTGAGATCTCGCGCACCGTTGTATTGATAGCCTAGATTTGGACTTGTTTCTGACTACCCCTATACCTACGTTAAGTGCTCCTTCTAGTGTTTACCACAGAATTATATCTAATGCGCTACCTCAGTATAGTAAAGATTATAGGCATGCATGCAATACATTAAGTCGTGTCGTGTTTATATTCAATAGTTGACCCCGCGAACTTCGTACCGCGCCTCAGGGAAGGCCTCTTAGTTCGAGAAATTATTAAAATAGCAGTTCAATACGAAATGTATGAGAAAATCAATTCCCTCCCCCTCCCCCCCCCCCCTCCTCCCTCCCCCCCCCTCACCTCCCCCTCCCCTCCCATCCCCCTCACCTCCCCTTCCCCACCCCTCCCCTCCCATACCCCTCCCCCCTCCCTCCCCCTCCCTCTCCCCCTCCCCACCCCTCCCCTCCGCTCCACTCCCCTCCCCTCCCCCTCCCCCTACCCTCCCCCTCCCTCTATAATTTTGGTACATGCCCAGCCCACTATTTGCAGGAGTTAGCATTTGCATACGTGACAGGTTGCAAGCCCATCGCCGCTATTAGAACGTTAACTGGTTTCCTCACGATGTTTTCTTTCACCGTTTAGAGCTCGTGTTAATGCGCATTTAAATTTTTCTAATCGAAAAATCCATTGATGAGCACGGCCAGGGTTCGAACTTACGACCTATGAATCGAAAGTCGAGCACTCTTCCAATCGGCCAACACGGCTTTTATTTTCAATCTCAAGAAAAAATATCAAGTAGCAACTAAAATCATTGCAAACCAAACCACAACGATGCCACACTCCTTGTCTGTTAACCAGACCTACGAATACATCGAAACTCTATGAAACGGGAGCTCTCTCCATACTTCCGTTAATTGGTTTTCATCATTTTTCTTTTTGACTGTATTTCAAAAACTATAGAACCTAGAAGAAAACTAAAAACCATTTTGGAATGTATAAGTTGAGTACTTTCATATGACATCCCACTCAATATATTTGGGTAACTTTGAAAAAAATGTACCCCCTTGGGAACCCCATATCTTTACAACCCCTTCATCGATTACGCTCATACGCTCCACAGCAAATTTCCATAGCACAACCTATTGACCTATCAAGTTTCATACAGATTGGATAAGCGGTTCGATAGTTATGCGAGAACATAAAAATGAAACATACAAACATACAAACATACAAACATACAAACATACAAACATACAAAGCAAAATCGCCTAACTTGCCACTAAGATCTTCGCTCGCTTCGCTCGCTCGATCGATTAGATATCTACCTACAGTACTTCAAGCTACATAATGGACATCGGTCATTTAATTTTATGGTACCTAGTATTTATAACGCTCTGAATTATTACTAGATGGCGCTACTAGTAGGCGTTTAGAAAGTTTGAATACATAATTTTGTAATAGGTCTTTCCTGAACCATGATTTTTCAGGATCACAAAATATATGGAAAACAAATTATATGGAAAACAAACATGCGGTAAAGTGAATTATCTGGATGTTAAAATTTCTGGAAAATGTTTAGATGTATTTTGTATTTCTGTCTTGCAAAAAAAAAAAACAAATGAAAATCTGGCTTAAGAATTTATGGCATTCGAATTCCTGGATTTTGAAAAAAAAGAAATCAAAAATCTGTCAAACGTTCCTATGGATTTCAAAAATCTGTCTTGTATTTTTCGTGACATAAATACGTAACCGTAATTTACAAATCAATAAAAGCAATTTTGTAAAAAGTTTTTTTTTTTATTTATTATTTTTATTCGTAATGTTTTTTAATATGTAATTTTTTTTAAGTTTATTTCTTTTATTGATTTGTAATTTACAAATCAATAAAAGAAATAAACTTTATAATACCGATGTCACTAACCAAATTATTACCATTTTTATTACCTCCCCATATTTATTTCTCGGAGGTAGCCATTTGATAAACCTTAATCGATCAGTTATAACCCGAAGAAGCTTACATGTTCTTCAAATACCCGGTGTCAATTTTAAATTACGCATTGTGTATTTTCTCAGTAAGGTATCCAAAGCAACATGTCAACCTAGTCTTGGGTTCCACAATAATAATAAATTGGTAGACGAGTATTAGCATGGTGTGATTCTCTGTTGGCGTTTTCAGCCAAATGACTGACATTTTGGAGAACGAAACAAGTACTTAGCTAAATAAAAAATTAAAAAAACCGACTTCAATGTTATGAGCTGAGCAATTTTCTGCATTCTAGAGGTGCATTTCTGTTCATAACTCCGAAGATCCTCGATAGATCCTCACCAATTTTTTGTGGCACCAATTAAAAAGTATGCCATATCAAAAAAAAAAAAAAAAATCAAATCGGTCCAGGCGTCATTGAGTAATCGGTAAACATATACAGGGTGAATTTTTGAGACGGGGCAGTAAGGGCAGCTACCTTAACCGTTGTAGCTAGAGGAAAACGTTCTTAGGAGACCATCCTTAATTTTTGAAAATATTTCGACCTGCATTCACAAATTTTGAAAAAAATGTACAGTCAGCGAGAAAATGGGCCATTTACACAAAAACTTTTTTTGATGCCAATCGATCCTGTTTCATCTAAGGATAAAAAGGCTCTTTCAGACCAACTGAGGTTAGAGTACTAGAAAAGTCAGAAATCGCTAAAATGTATTTCTGAGACAAGACAGTAAGGGCTACCTTAACCGTTGTAGCTACAGGAAAATGTTTTTAGGAGACTATCCTTAACTTTTGAAGATATTTCAACCTGCATTCACAGATTTTGAAAAAAATGTACAGTCAGCGAGAAAATGGGCAATTTACACCAATACTTTTTTTGATGCCAATCTATCCTGTTGCATATAAGGATTAAAAGACTCTATCGGACCAACTGAGGCAAGAGTACTAGAAAAATCAGAAAACGCAAATAACTTTGATTATACATTTCGTACGAAATCATTTTGTCATTTGTCATAATTTTTCATCATTTTGTCGAAATATCTTCAAAAGTAAGGGTAGTCTCCTAAGAACGTTTTCCTGTAGCTACAACGGTTAAAGTAGCTGCCTTTACGCTCCGTCTCAAACATACATTTTAGCAATTTCTGACTTTTCTAGTACTCTAACCTCAGTTGGTCCGAAAGAGCCTTTTTATCCTTAGAAGAAACAGGATCGATTGGCATCAAAAAAAGTTTTGTGTAAATTGCCCATTTTCTCGCTGACTGTACATTTTTTTCAAAATCCGTGAATGCAGGTTGAAATATCTTCAAAAGTTAAGGATAGTCTCCTAAAAACATTTTCCTGTAGCTACAACGGTTAAGGTAGCCCTTACTGTCTTGTCTCAGAAATACATTTTAGCGATTTCTGACTTTTCTAGTACTCTAACCTCAGTTGGTCTGAAAGAGCCTTTTGATCCTTAGATGAAACAGGATCGATTGGCATCAAAAAAAGTTTTTGTGTAAATGGCCCATTTTCTCGCTGACTGTACATCTTTTTCAAAATCTGTGAATGTAGGTCGAAATATTTTCAAAAATTAAGGATGGTCTTCTAAGAACGTTTTCCTCTAGCTACAACGGTTAAGGTAGCTGCCCTTACTGCCCCATCTCAAAAATTCACCCTGTATAAAAAAGCACAAAAAAAAAAGATTCCGACGAATTGAGAACCTCCTCCTTTTTTTGAAGTCGGTTAAGAAAGCGCAGCGAAATGTTAAACGTTGTACGAGTAAATTAGTAGAATTTTGCTGTTTTTTTAAGACATAATTAGACTTGCATTAAAGAATACACAGATAAAAAACTATTGTCATATTCGTGTGAATGTGCTTGTTTTGTGTTAGGAACTATTTTGTCCGGAAAAAGCGGCGAAGTTGGCCAAATCCGATTAATAAATTATGCAAAATAATGTCAATGGCGAATGAAATAATGATGACAACGAATTGTGATCATTTGACACCGTTTTTGTGCAGTGATCTACATTTGCGTATGTAATAATTATTATTAATTATGAATCTACAAAAACAGGTTATAGGTCGAATTTTGTTTTTACCCGACTGCGCAAAGCAAAGGAAGGGTAATGTGTTTATCAGTCTATGTATGTATGTTTGGATGTTTCTATGTGGCACTCTAGAGGCCAAACGCGTGGACCGATTTTGATGATTCTTACGTCAATCGATTCGTCTGAACCTTGGGAGTGTTAATAAGGCATGACAGTAATCAAAGTTCACCAGTGCCACCACCAGACGCCTTAATGTCAAAATTAAAAAAATCAAAATCGTCACACCATGTCAAGTGGGGTATCGTTGAATAGGTATTTCAAAATCAACTTTATGTTTCTTTTACCATTTTTCATTTTAAGTAATAGTTTAGGAAAAATAACGGTTTAAAGTTGATTAATAATTATTCTCGCTATGGATGTTTCTATGTGGCACTCTAGAGGCCAAACGCGTGGACCGATTTTGATGATTCTTACGTCAATCGATTTGTCTCAACCTTGGGAGTGTCACTAAAGATATGACAGTAATCAAAATTCACCTGGGCTACAACCAGACGCCATATTGTCAAAATTAAAAGAATCAAAATCGTCACTCTATATCAAGTGGGGTATCGTTGAATAGGTATTTTAAAATCAACTTTATCATAACTAAAAAGTGTTAAATAAAAAAATATTTTAAAAAAACAAAAACCCGACTGCGTCAAAACTAAAAAGAAAAAAACAAGCCTGCAAAGAATTACTCACAGTCGGGACCCATAACATTGGGAAGATTTGATTGGTAATAAAATGAATGGGTACCGACTGTGAGTAATTCTTTGCAGGCTTGTTTTTTTCTTTTTAGTTTTGACGCAGTCGGGTTTTTGTTTTTTTTAAATATTTTTTTATTTATGTACAGAAAGCGTCATCAATCGGTATCCCCCTATTGATTTGAACAAAGACTCTTTTCATTTCAACCTTGGATTTCAGTCGGGTATTATATCAGCTATTTTTAGGGTTCCGTACCTTAAAAGGTAAAAAAAAGGAACCCTTATAAGATCACTTTCTTGTCCGTCTGTCTGTCTGTCTGTCTGTCTGTCTGTCTGTCTGTCCGTCTGTCTGTCTGTCCGTGTGTCACCATCGATTATCTCAGGAACGGGTAGAGCTAGCAAGTTGAAATTTATACCATATACTAAAGTCTATAGTCCCTATTGTGAGTATACAAATCAAGGTCCTGAGTCAACACTATAAAAAGATATAGGCAAATTTAGGTTTTCGTGAAAACTTGTGAGTACCAAAACTTACCTTAATTATCAACTTTTTTTATTTTTCGGAATTTTTCCTTTACTTGTGCTGGAAGACCTTGCTTGTAACCAAAATTGACAATTCTAGGTCAACCGGAAGTACCCTAGAGGTTTTGGGTCGAAAACCTAACTGGTAGTTCCCGTTGACCTAGAATAACGAAATTTGGCAAAAAGCAAGGTCTTATAGCACAAATAAAGGAAAAATTCCAAAAAGTTAAAAAAGTTGAAAATTTAAGGGTGTTCCCATACATACATAGTTGACGCCAATGGCACCATGGCTAGGTACGGAACCCTCGGCGTACGAGTTCGACTCGCACTTGACCGGTTTTTGTTTAGGAACTCGAGCGAAATTAGATATCCATAAGTAAGCAAGGATGTAAAAGTTTTTACAAAAGTTGAGATCAACGGCTTGCAAACCGACCTCTTATTAGGGGGATACCAATTAATGACGCTTTCTGTACTAGGTATTTAGATGAACATTTTGAGTTTTCAATTTGTAGCTACCTAGATCCTGAACTCGTGGAGTAGTCATCAAAGTTTTAGCTAATATTAGATGTTTTGCCCTGCTATTACTAGCTATCAACAAAAGTTATCAATTTCGCAAATAAATAAGTTCTTAATGGTGATAATTCGCATGTGACAATTCTTTCACGCTATTCGCGCTCTACGAATTAATGACTTTACACCAATAGCAGCATTTACACGCAGAGATCGGCCTGCGGATTTTCCCGCGGATCGATCTCTGCCATTCCAACCTTTGACAGTTTTATCCGCGGATATCCGTAAAGATATCTTTACAGATATCTGTACAGTCCAGATCCGTGCTAAAAACTCTACCGTTTAAAGGCCGCTAGTTTTATCCGCGGATATCTTTACAGATTTCTGTACAGTCCACACAACGATCTATTATCATTTAATCTTGGTTATAAGGATTATTGGTCTTGTTGAGAGGCTTTCTTGGTAGCTTTGTCTCTTTCACACTCGTTGGATTAGTAGTGTGCCCATGTCATTTAAATTTCAGGATATTTTTACTTTATCGCGCTCGACAAAATCAGCGCTTGATTTCGATCCATGGTTTCGATCCTTGAATTCGATCCTTGATTTTGATCCTTGATTTTGATTTCGATCCTTGATTTCGATCCTTGGTTTCGATCTTGGATTTCGATCCTTGATTCTTGAATTTTGAACCTTGAATCTGAAATTTTGAATCTTGAATCTTTGAAGTGACAGCTGTCAAACTTCAAATGACCATATCTCGGGAACTACTCGTCCTAGACTCCCCGTTCTCAGTTCAAATGAAAGCTATGACCAAGATCTTCATTTGAAGTGACAGCTGTCAAACTTCAAATGGCCATATCTCGGGAACTACTCGTCCTAGACTCCCCGTTCTCAGTTCAAATGAAAGCTATGACCAAGATCTTCATTTAAAGTGACAGCTGTCAAACTTCAAATGGCCATATCGCGGGAACTACTCGTCCTAGACTCCCCGTTCTCAGTTCAAATGAAAGCTATGACCAAGATCTTCATTTGAAGTGACAGCTGTCAAACTTCAAATGGCCATATCGCGGGAACTACTCGTCCTAGACTCCCCGTTCTCAGTTCAAATGAAAGCTATGACCAAGATCTTCATTTGAAATGACAGCTGTCAAACTTCAAATGGCCATATCTCGGGAACTACTCGTCCTAGACTCCCCGTTCTCAGTTCAAATGAAATCTATGACCAAGATCTACATTTCAGATGACAGATGTCATTTTGACAGCTGTTATTGAAAATGTAGATCTTGGTCATAGCTTTCATTTGAACTGAGAACGGGGAGTCTAGGACGAGTAGTTCCCGAGATATGGCCATTTGAAGTTTGACAGCTGTCACTTCAAATGAAGATCTTGGTCATAGCTTTCATTTGAACTGGGAACGGGGAGTCTAGGACGAGTAGTTCCCGAGATATGGCCATTTGAAGTTTGACAGCTGTCACTTCAAATGAAGATCTTGGTCATAGCTTTCATTTGAACTGGGAACGGGGAGTCTAGGACGAGTAGTTCCCGAGATATGGCGGTTTGAAGTTTGACAGCTGTCACTTCAAATAAAGATCTTGGTCATAGCTTTCATTTGAACTGGGAACGGGGAGTCTAGGACGAGTAGTTCCCGAGATATGGCCATTTGAAGTTTGACAGCTGTCACTTCAAATGAAGATCTTGGTCATAGCTTTCATTTGAACTGGGAACGGGGAGTCTAGGACGAGTAGTTCCCGAGATATGGCGGTTTGAAGTTTGACAGCTGTCACTTCAAATGAAGATCTTGGTCATAGCTTTCATTTGAACTGGGAACGGGGAGTCTAGGACGAGTAGTTTCCGAGATATGGTGCTTTGAAGTTTGACAGCTGTCACTTGAAATGAAGATCTTGGTCATAGCTTTCATTTGAACTGGGAACGGGGAGTCTAGGACGAGTAGTTCCCGAGATATGGCCATTTGAAGTTTGACAGCTGTCACTTCAAAGATTCAAGGTTCAAAATTCAAGAATCAAGAAAAAAACTTTGTAAATTTATACCGTTCCACGCGCCAGTCCAAAATCTGCGGTTATCTGTACAGATATCTTTAAAGATATCTTTACAGTCCGGATCCGTGGGAAAATCTTTAGCGTTTAAAGGCCGCTAGTTTTATCGGCAGTTATCTTTAAAGATATCTTTACAGATATCTTTACAGATATCTTTACAGTCCGGATCCGTGGGATAATCTCTATCGTGTAAATGCCGCTAATGAATGGCGTAAAGTCATTAACTCAGCTATATTCGAATGTAGAATTGCAATCTGTAGAATAACTCACTGAGTAGGAAGAGCTAGTGATCCGTGTAGTAATTGCAACTTGCAATCGAGAGTAGTGTCGTATTGCAACAATTGTATCGATAATAATCATCATTATAAATATAATTTATACATTATACATATAAATAAATTATCTTTGCCTAGTTACAATCATTCGAATAAATTTTCACGCTTCTATTAATGATACCAAAACTCTCATGCAAATTGCAAAACTGATCAATCACCGAATTAAACATTCCTAAGTACCTACCTATTTAAGTGTAACTTAGTAGTTCGCCCCGAACTGAGATCTCGAGCACCGTTGCGTTGATAGCCTAGATTTGGACTTGTTTCTGACTACCCCTACACTTAAGTGCTACTTCTGCTTAGTTCATTACATTTGTTGGATATATACACACATCAAAAAAGTCTAAGCAACACCTATTAATTTTTGAAAAAATATTTTTTTTCTAAATGTTTTTTTGAACAGAATATCAAAACTTCTTTGAATATCCAACCTCCTTGATAAACAAATGAATACTGAAAAAAAATCGTGTCTAAAAACAATAAAACCATTCTTTTGTCGAATTCAACAACATTTCTTGCATGTGTTTTACTTATTTTTCGATTAAAAAACTTTAGTAACCATAGTTAATCACAAGTTCTGTTTTGCCTTTTTTACTGTAATGGAGCGTCGTCGTCATCTTACCATGGAAGAGATACAAAGAGCTGTAGGAATGCTCGAAATGGAAAACACTCAAGCCGATGTCGCCGGCATTTTGGCGTCCATAGAAGTGTAATTTGTCGATTCTGGAGGCGTTATTGTGACACAGGTAATCCGTCTGAACAGCACCCAGGCCGAGGGCGTAGTACCACTCGTCGTCAAGACCGATACATCCAGGTAACATGTAGACGTGAACCAAAGCTGACTGCCCAAGAGATCGCATCAAGGCTACAGAATGCTGATGGTCCTGCTGTCTGTCCCCAAACTATGCGAAACAGACTGCATGAGTATGGCCTACGTGCGCGGCGTCCAATCAGATGCCCACAGATCCGTCACGGGAATCGAGCTCGACGTGTTCAATGGTGCAGACCACGGGTACTATGGCCGCAACAACGATGGCACAAAATTCTGTTCTGCGATGAATCTCGATTCGGTTTCAAGCCTGATACGAAAAAAGTGAGGGTGTATCTTCGCTCAGGAAATGCTGAACGTTTGAGATGTGTCCAGAAAGTCCACCCATAGAGCGGCTCGACAGTAATGGTTTGGGCTGGAATAACTAAAGACCGAAAAACCAATCTCGTTTTTATAAATGGCAACCTGAATGCCGAAAGTTACGTGCAACATGTGCTGACTCCTTATGTGCGTCCATTTTCACAAACAATGGGACCTGAGTTCACTTTGATGCACGACAATGCCCGTCCGCATACAGCAAGGCGGACTCAAGAATGGCTACAGAGGGAAAACATCCGCGTTTTACCGTGGCCAGCTCAGTCGCCTGACTTGAATCCCATTGAGCATGTATGGGATATGCTCCAAAGAAGAGTCCTGAAAGACCTTGATAGGGTTTCAACAGAACAGCAGCTGAAAGACCTGCTCAAATTCCACTGGGATAGACTGCCTCAGGAGGACATCAATAACCTTATTGATTCCATGCAGAATCGATGCAGACAAGTTTTAAACAGGCGAGGAGGAAACACGCTGTATTAGATTTTATCCAACTGCCCAGAAGATGGGTTATGATTTTACTTGAAAGTTAATTTTTGTTTATTTGTACGGAGAGACAACAGTCGCTTAAGCCTACGTTTTGTTGTAAATAAATGTTTATAAGCAATTTATCGAATTTAGTTAACTAAAAACAACAAAGAATAGTTATTTGTTAGAATAGAAGAGAAATAATTAAAATAAAGTCTACAAAATTAAAAATATTCAAAAATCAATAGGTGTTGCTTAGACTTTTTTGATGTGTGTAGTTATTTGTGCAACAAGAGAGCAAAGTTGATGTTTTCCTCGAGTGCTGATTTTGAATCCCGAGCAAACGAGGGATTCTAAGAATTGAATCACGAGCGTAGCGAGTGATTCTACGTTAGAATCCCGAGTCTAGCGAGGAATTCAAAGGCACGAGATGTGAAAAACTTTGGTCTCGTGTAGCACACAAAATTTTTCACCTCAGCAGCGAGAACATTAACCTACGAATAAAAGATACAACTTTGTACATAATGAAGCAACTAATCCATAATAGGTATTCATTTAAATCTATTTAAAAATAACGAATTTTTCTCAGAAATTAAACGAACATATAAAAGTTATTGTAGTTTTGCAAATAAAAAGTTTCTGTTTTGTTCAGAACTTACCTACGTGCTTCTCAGGAAGGGAACTTTGTTCATCACAATCACTTTTTGTCTCAACTCTTCTCTCTGGAGATAAATTAGTGTATTCGCCACTGGTTTCACTCATCTTTATTGTTTTATGAATTTTCAACAAAAAACTAGCGTAACAGAAACAAATTCCCGCTATTTTATTTTTAAAAGGTGCGTTATTTGGTTTTTTTTCATAGACAGGCTAGCGATTGACCGCCATGCACTACCACGTGTCAATCGACGACATTCGAATTTCAAATCACTTTTCCTCACTGAAACCAGTGTGCAAAATGCGATTTTGCACACTGGTTTCTCGCAGCAAAGGATGCCATTTCGAGCTGCTGAGGTGAAAAATATATTTTTTCTAATATTCCAGTACATCCAAAGGTTATAAATACATATGTATCCGGGTATTTATTACGTAAATTACCTTTTTATAATGTGTTCTGATCGCGAAAGTATGAAAAAGACATCCAAAGGTTGGCTGGAAGAGACCGTTTTTAGCGATAAGGCTGCCCATTGTACTTAAGTAGGTACTTGTTTATTTTTTTGTACAATAAAGTGTTTTCTATTCTATGTTTAACTATAGTTTTGAATGTAAACATCGATATCATTGTAAGCAAGGGCCCACACTAGCCGGTATGCGCCTGCGCCGCTCGACCGGCCAGGGCAACATAACGGTGCCTACTCTTCCGGTAAGGTTTATTGATCGTTGGTGCTACAAACTTACCTACGTTTATAGTTTACTAACGACCCGCCCCGGCTTCGCACGGGTCACATCACACATCACATTAGAAACCTCTAAAATTATCAGTGTTTCTCTACTATATTATGCATGTATTATACATATAAACCTTCCTCTTGAATTACTCTATCTATTAAGAAAAACCGCATCAAAATCCGTCGCGTAGTTTCAAAGATCTTAGGACACATAGGGACAGAGAGCGGGAAGCGACTTTGTTTTATACTTACTAGAAAAAAATATATAAGTAAGTATGTATATGTAAATGTAGTGAAGTGATAGTGAAGCGTCGAGGTAGGTTTCTTTTAAGAGTTTTGATTGAAAAACTTTAACTGTATCCAAAGGTACCCCTCGATTCTAAAAAACTTTTTATCAATTAAAGCATAACGTCAACTATTTATTTTGTTTCATAATCTACTAATGACCAATGAGGTTAGGTTACTCTGTTGTGATGACGTTTTCAAACAAATTACCAATGAGGGGCTTTTTGGCGGGAATTTGAGAAGTCAAGTTTCATTTTTGTTTTATTTTCCAAAACTTGTGTTTCTTCTAAGTTAATGTGTAATAATGGTGGATTATTAACCGTTAAGTGTTCGTGAACGTGCATAGGTGTAGGGAAGTGAAACAAAATTGGATAGCATTGCTTTTCAAGTTCTCCCAAAAAGTCCGTGTTGATGTAAAGCCCCACATCTTTACTGAGGCACAAGGGGAGGGGTGGGATATTATATTTATGTATTGTAATACCTATGTATTTATTTATCTATAACTTGAAGTTTATTTAATTACTTGACTGGCTGAATGCACAACCGTGCGACGCCAAAATAAAGAAAAAAAAAATTACCAATGAGGTTTAGGAAATTCCCGCGGTTACGTTTACTGTCATTTTGGAGAACGAAACAAAACGCAGCGGCAATGATACTTGAATGGTTGACGTTGTAAAATAGAGGAATTGTGGCCCAGCAGTGCGATTCAGTTCTTCTCGGAATTTATTCCGAATTCGGAAAAAGACGTTTCTTCGCCTCAAAAAACGTCAACTTTCTGAAGAAAATCACCGAATGATTTTCGATTCAAGATAGCCGGTTTGAAAATAAAACTTTTGAAACTATCATGGTTGTAAATTGTAAACATTGTAAACACTTTAAATGGGATATTTACCATGATTTTTGAAATTTTTGAATTTCCCGATATTTCGGCACAGTTTGAAAATACCCTCAAGTTTACATAGGTATTTCTTCAAAGGTTCTAAGCAACAAAAAGATATCTATCAACAAGGTTCGCCTATCTTCGGATCGTCCATTCGAAGGTCACACGATCCAATCGGAAGCGGTCACGGGCCGGTGGCCGTTGCATCGCGATTTCGTGCGCTTGCGCAACCCCGCCAGATTATTTATGTAATGGCCTTTGATGGGTTTCCTTTATTATCATAGTTATACTACTACAGGGAAATTTTTTCTCGGCATTTTCACGCAAAAAGATTTACCTGTGCAATGTGGTTCGTAATTTCACAGAATTTGTTGAGACCAAAGTGGCCGAGTGGATTGGGTGTCCGCCTTTTAGCCGAAGGCTTCGAGTTCTAATCTCAGCCTGTGAAAGTTTATTTTTTGTATTTTTTTTTTAATTTTATTTCTATTCACCCGAGCAAAGCTCGGTCGCCTAGATGTTATAGTTTAAATAGGTAAGTACAAGTTTGTATTACTTATCCATTTCGGATGTGCATAGTTTTACAGTATTAACTTCAATTTTATGTAAATACAGTCTTCATTTGCAATCATAACAGTTCCGTTAGAAAATTCCAATCGGGTTTTACAATATGATGCAACAGCGTATCCGCCGGACCTTGAGCTAGCCATTACTATTGTACAGTCAGCCACAGTAGAGCGCTCGTGGCTTAGCTTGCTTAGAGCGCTAGCAGACGTCCGTTTTTTTCGCGGACAACGGACCGTGTTTTTCACCGGATTCGTGGTGGTGTATGGCGCGTAATGTGTGTACACGCGCCGGATATCGGTCCGGCGAACAATTTATGCCAAGGATATCCGTTTATTGACGGTCCGTTGTCCGGCGAAAAAAAACGGACGTCTTCAAGCGCTCTTGGACATTCTTGATTGATTTTGGATGGGTGACCTCAAGTGAAATTATGAGCTGAGCGCTTCCGTGCTTCGGAGGTCACGTTTTATCAGTCCCGGTTTTTAAGTCGTTAAGCCATGACGGAGGCCTTTTGAACTCCGTCACCAGAATTGACCACTAGCTCATACGAACATCCAAAAATATTAGAAAGATAAGAAAAGTTTAGTCTCATTAACTGACTTCAAAAAATGGAGGAGGTTCTCGTCGGAATCTTTTTTATATGTTCACCGATTACTCGAAGACGCCTGCCCCCCTAGCCATATTACAATCGCTCCGTATCTATTCTATTTCTATCAGCGCTGTCGCTCGATCTATTCTACAGTAAAAATCGCTCAGTTGCATCTTTGGATACATCTCAGTTGACAACAAGGAGAATTTATAGTAGAAATTGTTTATGGTTATTGCTCTGCACTAATTTTGTTTTGACCATTTTTACCACAATTTTAGGTAAAAACTACACTAAACTGCTTAATAATATCGCATAATATACTTCTAGAATTAAATAATGGCACTTACAAGGAGAATTTAACAGTTAATTTGTTAAATCATCTTCCATGAATTCAGATGTTGAATAATAACTTCTTTAATTAGAAACTTTTTATAGATCACTGTCGATTCTATTCCGCTGATCGCTGCAAATGCTAGCCATATTACACTTTTTGACAAGCGCTCGCGGAACGGAACGATCGTTGTGATAGCTCGCCGAGCTATCGCCAAACCCAATAGAAAGCGCTGTAACCATGGCAACAGCTACTGCTGCTCGGACTATGTGTCGTGTGATTTTTACTTTTTTCCATCTCACTTAGTTTTTTGACATCAATCAGTTTTTTATTCTACCAATAACTCAAGAAGATTCTAAACTACGTAACTGGAGTTCTTACTGACATTTAATGTACAAAGGATTTTGAACCTTATCACGACTACACAACGATCTATTATCATTTAATCTTGGTTATAAGGATTGTTGGTCTTGTTGAGAGGCTTTCTTGGGTGCTTTGTCTCTTTCACACTCGTTGTTGGATTAGTAGTGTGCCCATGTCATTTAAATTTCAGGATATTTTTACCTTATCGCGCTCGACAAAATCAGCGCTTGATTTCGATCCATGGTTTCGATCCTTGAATTAGATCCTTGATTTTGATCCTTGATTTTGATTTCGATCCTTGATTTCGATCCTGGATTTCGATCCTTGATTCTTGAATTTTGAACCTTGAATCTGAAATCTTGAATCTTGAATCTTTGAAGTGACAGCTGTCAAACTTCAAATGACCATATCTCGGGAACTACTCGTCCTAGACTCCCCGTTCCCAGTTCAAATGAAAGCTAAGACCAAGATCTTCATTTGAAGTGACAGCTGTCAAACTTCAAACGGCCATATCTTGGAAACTACTCGTCCTAGACTCCCCGTTCCCAGTTCAAATGAAAGCTATGACCAAGATCTTCATTTGAAGTGACAGCTGTCAAACTTCAAACGGCCATATCTTGGAAACTACTCGTCCTAGACTCCCCGTTCCCAGTTCAAATGAAAGCTATGACCAAGATCTTCATTTGAAGTGACAGCTGTCAAACTTCAAACGGCCATATCTTGGAAACTACTCGTCCTAGACTCCCCGTTCCCAGTTCAAATGAAAGCTATGACCAAGATCTTCATTTGAAGTGACAGCTGTCAAACTTCAAACCGCCATATCTCGAAAACTACTTGTCCTAGACTCCCCGTTCTCAGTTCAAATGAAAGCTATGACCAAGATCTTCATTTGCAGTGACAGCTGTCAAACTTCAAATGGCCATATCTCGGGAACTACTCGTCCTAGACTCCCCGTTCTCAGTTCAAATGAAAGCTATGACTAAGATCTACATTTCAGATGACAGATGTCATTTTGACAGCTGTCACTTTAAATGTAGATCTTGGTCATAGCTTTCATTTGAACTGAGAACGGGGAGTCTAGGACAAGTAGTTTCCAAGATATGGCCGTTTGAAGTTTGACAGCTGTCACTTCAAATGAAGATCTTGGTCATAGCTTTCATTTGAACTGAGAACGGGGAGTCTAGGACGAGTAGTTCCCGAGATATGGCCATTTGAAGTTTGACAGCTGTCACTGCAAATGAAGATCTTGGTCATAGCTTTCATTTGAACTGAGAACGGGGAGTCTAGGACAAGTAGTTTTCGAGATATGGCGGTTTGAAGTTTGACAGCTGTCACTTCAAATGAAGATCTTGGTCATAGCTTTCATTTGAACTGGGAACGGGGAGTCTAGGACGAGTAGTTTCCAAGATACGGCCGTTTGAAGTTTGACAGCTGTCACTTCAAATGAAGATCTTGGTCTTAGCTTTCATTTGAACTGGGAACGGGGAGTCTAGGACGAGTAGTTCCCGAGATATGGTCATTTGAAGTTTGACAGCTGTCACTTTAAAGATTCAAGATTCAAGATTTCAGTTTTCAGATTCAAGAATCAAGATTCAAGATTCAAGATTCAAGAATCAAAATGAAGGATCAAAATTGTATCAGTATTTTAATTCAAAAATCATGCCCTGAAACATCACGTAAATCAGAAAATGATGGAAAAGGCCCCATAAGGACTAGGAATGTTTAGTTTATGGTCACCCTTTAGAAAGAGACACGCCGCCCAAGTTTTATCTCTCAAGCGGACCTTGTTTTCTGTCTCAGTCAGCATTCCAGGTACGTAGTATAGAAATTCCTTGCAATAACTTAATAAAAATGGCCATGCCGATTTTGGAGGTTGGTGCCTTTTTTTTCGCGCGGGCATCAACCAAACATTAAAATATAAACTCTATAAGGCCTCTATCAATAAACTCGGATTAACTTCTGTCAATGTTGCGCCACGGATTTAACTATTGCCATCCTTATTATTTTGTCACTGTCTAAAAAAAAAATAGCCTAAGGCCTCTATTAATAAACTCGGATTAACTTCTGTCAAAGTTGCACCACGGATTACTATTGCCATCCTTATTTGTCACTGTCTAGGCCTCTATTACGGATTACTATTGACATCTTTATTTGTCACTGTCTAACAAAAAAGGATGGCAATAAGTAAGGCGTGGTGCAACTTGGACAGAAGTTAATCCGAGTTTATTAATAGAGGCCTTTGAGTTTATATTTTAATGTTTGGTTGATGGCCGATCGAAACAAATAAAGGCACCACTTTCCGGCATAGGCTTTTACATAGCAGCGCGGCAACCCGATAAGTATTAATTTCACTACGATAATTATAATTTACTATAATTAAATAAACATATGACACATTGAGAGAGATTTACAATAATAACTTAGTAAAAATTAAAAATGACTTCTAATGTAAATATAAATCATCAAGGCCATAATTTACTTACATAGATACTTTTTATTCCAAAACTATCGATTCTCCCGCGTACACACACATTCACACAATTCACAAGACGTTTTGACGTTTAAGATCGCTGACCATAAACAATTTCTGTTCTATATCTATCGGCGCTGTAGATTGAGCTATCGGCACAAAATTGTAATATGGCTAGGAACTTATCTCGAGCTATTATCGCGATAGATGCAACGACAGCGATGATATTTGACGTTTCAAGTAGATGAGTCACGTGGTCAGAACGTCAAATCCTATACATTTTGAAGTGTTCTATTCTACAGCGACGATAGATCGTTCTACAGCGACGATAGATCGTTCTACAGCGACGATAGATAGTGTAATATGGCTAGGGCCGCTGGAATCTTCGGAGTTAATGTTCTGCAATCTCGAATTGCAAATCTGTTCAGATTTGCAATTCGAGATTGCAGAAAATTGCTCGACTTATAATTATAACATAGAAGTCGGTTTAAAAAAAAAAATTTAGCCACTCTTTCTGTTCATACAAAAGACATAAACGCGTTTGCTTCTAAAGAAAATAAATCAAACATTGACTATCATTTTAAAGTTTTTAAGTAAATCTTATTTATTCAGAAACTAGTGGAAGCTTAGTTCCTTGTATCAGTTAACATTAACTAAAGTTCCATAAATTTAATTTCATTTGGAAAAGTTATAAAACAGAAAAACGTTAGGTAATTTATTTTTATTGGGGACTGTACCAACCGATTTGGACATGTGTAATACATACTGATTAGGACATACTTAACAAGAAGTAAATTAGACATTCCGTTGAATATTTCTTAAATAATTTTAGTAGCAATATTCCTATTAAAAATCATCGGTTTTCAAAAAACATTATGAAAAAAATAGTTTAAGTACCTACATGAAGAACAAAAATTTTTTTTTCTTTCAACGTTTTCGTGATTTGGAAGAAGGTACTTAGGTACCTACATGATGTATTTTTTTAAAATTGGAATTACTGTCTCTAAACTTAATTTTTAGGTAACTTGATCTTCTAATGCATAATTTTATGTTTAAAAATAATTATTCTGCTCGAGTTCTGCTAATATACTTAGTAACTTTGTTAGCAAAATTAATAATTTATTGAACTTGAACACAGAAATTCCGTTTTTGTTTTTTTGAAATGAAAAATCCATTGATGCACAGGATTCGAACCCACAACCTTCGGATAGTCACGATCCAATACGGCTCTCTAATTTAGTTAGTGAACAAATCTACACCATTACTAAACAATACAAAGATGTTCAAAGTGCTGTGTCCAAACAGACAAACGAGCAAAGCGAAGTAATTCCAAACAATGGCGAACGCAATCTATTACAACAGATCATTACGTTAAATAACAAAACGAAACAAATTGGCCATGAGTTGCAGATGTCTGTAACGAGCCGATTTGAAGTCACCTTCTCATAAGGTAAATTACCTACGCAAAAAAATCCAATACAGTGTTATAAAATTTCGTAAACAGAGTGGAATTTTGTAATGCCACCTGATAGGAAAGTACTATACTGTAGATAGAGGGCCTTACTTATGAAAGGTGTTTAAAGTTAAACACTGGCTAAACAACGTCCTGTCTTTATTTTTTGATAGTGACGAACAGAGACGGGACGTTGTTTAACCAGTGTTCAACTTTAAACATCTTTCATAAGTAAGGGGGAGAAAGTTTAACTCAAAGAAAACATTCTTTTATTTTTGAAAAGAAAGAAATCTCCATTCAAAGATTTTTGAAAATTCGCTTGCCACACCCGGGAATCGAACCGACTAAAATCTGTAATGGCACCCTGTACTTTTATTGCATCGATCGTTAGGGTGAATTATGAGGATGAAATCTCCCTAACAAACTTGATAAATTAAATGAAAGGTACTTACATACATACGACAAAAGATACATACGCGATCGATTTGACAGTTTGAGACTAATTTGAGGTTTGAGACAAGTTAGACAATCAACCCGCAGGGACAGACACAGGAGACCGTTGTCATTAAAACTGACGGTCCTTTGTCTCCTGTCTTTGTCGGACACCCCTACAAAGCCTGTCTTTGGTATCGGTCTTAAGGCTGTGTCCCCAGTAGGCAAACTGTGAGCGGCCGACTGAGTTTGCGGCGTATCGGTTTAGTATACCTACCATTCCATATATTTGAAATGGAGTGTCCACAGTTTGCTAGATTTGCGCTCACTGTACGCAGTTTGCAGCGTAACGCTGCAAACTAGCAAACTGTGGACACTCCATTTCAAATATGGAAGAGCGTACTAAACCGATACGCCGCAAGCTCAGTCGGCCGCTCACAGTTTGCCTACTGGGGACACAGCCTTAGTGTTTATTATCATTGCAGTTATATTCATTTGTGTGTCGTCATTTTACAAGTAACATGACAGTAAATGTTAGCTTATTCAATAGCTGCAGGAATGTTGTTGAATCACGCAAAAGCTATCAGACACTTTCTCAGTAATAAACTGACCATACAGTTTATAAAATCTCAGCTTAGTTGGTAGTAACTCTGTATTGCACAGTGAGATGAAAATTGTATGATGGATGCTGCTTACAGCTCAGCAATCGAATTTCATTAGAATTCCATACGTGATAGTTTGGTGAAAGGAGTGTAAGGGCCTTTGTCCACACACGTTTTTTTTCGCTATAAAAATCTACGGTCTATCAGTACCTATAACTTTTGAAACTATCATGGTTACGAACATAAATGTTATCCCGTGTTCATGGCGCATGCAACTGCGTCGAAATATCGGGAGCAAGAAATCTCAATAATCATGGTAATTATCCCGTTGATAATAATATTTGTGTCTATCAGTGTCACATTAAGCTCTATAGAGTATTGTCTATGAACAAGGCGGCGCCTACGCACGGCGAATTGTGGATTTTTGTCAGGGCTCTTGTCCACACACGCTTAACGCCGTACTTGAAAAAGAAGAGAAGAAGTTAGAAGAAGAAGACCTTCACTGTCAGAATCATCAAGAGTCTGGGTGGCAATTCTACTATAAAACTTTTTATGAACCACAAGCAAAACTTCAACTAAACCTTAGATCTTCGACTGTTTCCTATTCTACTAATGACAAATGACTCAGTTGTGGTGACATTTTATTTTAGATATGGTTTGGACTTTGGCAGAACACATTTTTGAAAACCATTCTACTATTCACCAAATGGCTGACATTTAAGAGAAGGAAACAAAACGCAGCGGAATGATTGACGTTGTCATTTAGTAGAATTGCCACCCTGATCATGATCTAAATTAACTAATCAGCATAAGCATGATCATCATCATCAAACGAAACTCAGTAAATCGGCCCTCAATGTGCAAAACTGGACAGACTCGATTTCTAATCCATGTTCCAAGAGCCGTGTAATTTGACCACGAATTATCGACACGCGCCCAATTACACGTAATGTCTGCATACCAAGCACACAACAAAGTTTGCAACTATTGTAGACTAGCTTTAATCCACTGTTTCACTTGGAGAGTCCCACAGAAACTGCCTATTTTCTGGAATAAAACATTTATTTTTGGCCGGCATAGTTCCAATGGCAAAGGCATCCTAAATGAAATGGAATGAAATGAAATGAAATGATTTATTTGCGTGAAGTGTGGTGCACAAAGAACTTACATCTCTCCTATCTAAATTAGATCCACACACTTCGCTAGGATACCCAGCATATCTAAATATTTTGCTCACCTCTTTCAGAAATAAGCCTGCATAGCAATGGACTTTGCAACTGCGCCAATCATTTGTATGACAGTTAATATTTAGGACCAATGCAGTAATGAATGGCCCAAAAAAGATCACCAGTTCCGGAAATCTTTTCTTTAACGTGTGAGCAGTGTTGGCCGGGGGTCGTGGGTTCGAATCCTGGCCGTGCATCAATGGATTTTTCATTTCGAAAAATTTATATGCGCATTAACACGAGCTCTAAATGGTGAAGGAAAACATCGTGAGGAAACCCGCGGCTTAGTCAGCCCCACGCGTATTTACCATGTCTTTCCTGTGGATATGGCCGGTAAGCTGAGAGGATGGTGTAGGTGCTGGGCGAGCCTACTCCATCTCAACATTGTCCCAGGCACTACAGTGTCTCGATAAGTGTAGGAAAAAAGATTGCCTCCTGACACTGTTTAAATCATCTAGTAAAGATGTAAAAGGCCTAAGTTTTTTCTTTTTTGATATTCTACTGTTTTCATAATGTTTAGTGCCTCAGGCTAAGAATAGATTTCACACTGTGGTGTTGTTTGCCTAATAGTTTTTAACTGATTGTGGCCGCTGGCGCTGTGACAAAATAATCGATTTTAAGTTGTTTGATCTGATCATAGTGAAGATAGAGGCCTTTGGGCGTCTTTTAACTTATTAAAATTAGTCCAAGCTCACAAATTAAGGTAGCCTACAAAACCTAAAATGTATAAGTAAAAATAATTTAAACGAACTAACGGGACTTTATCGCGTTTAAATTATGTCTACAGATCGCGAAAGTTTAAAATGTGCTATGTATAAAAATATTTTGTTTTGAAAAAAGCATGAAACTTGCCTTTATGCGCCTTTGAAGAATTTAGTAAAAAATCTGTGTACATTTTGTTCCAAATCTCAGTAGCACTGTAAATTGTTAAGCGTTAAGCACGATACGGCTAGAGACCATAGCCAATTAAACAATTTCACAGTGAAAGTGTGTGGAAATGCTTGGAAGGCCCTTTCCTTTGACCATTTAAGATGAATAGAGCCTTCGTACATTCTAACGGTAGCGGTTCGATTGCAGAAAACTTATTAGATCTTTTAGATTTAGAAGATGAAGATTATTGACGTTGGACTGAATAAAAAGCGGGGAAAAAAGGAAATAATTGGAATATTAGATACCAGCATTTACTTGAAATATGGATTACTTTCATAAAATAATATAAGCACAAAACAGTAAATTCTTATGAGCAAGTGGCTACTCTGGTGACGGAGTTTTTAGGCCGCAAGGCCTCCATGGCTTAGCGACTTAAAAGCCGGGACCGATAAAACAGTGAACTTAAAACATTACAAGGGAACATATTTTTTAAATACTTACTTAAGTCAGTTATTATATTATTCTTGCCTTTTAAAAATCTTTAAAACTATCTTGAACATTTGAAGATTTTTTAACAGAAGTAAATTCTCTCTGAGATTTACCGAACCACCCTCATTTTCAAGTTGAACATAGACGACGATAAATCAACTTTCGTTAGTAGAAATATGACTTCGTATCATCCTAGCAACAGTAGCAACTCTCAATATAAATGGTCTGCTACATGTGAAAAGACACTGGTCACTTGTTAGGATAGCTGTCGAGAGAGTCACTTTCTATGATGCTCGATAACTTATGGAAGCAAGTGGAAACATCGCCAATAGATCCTGTCGGTCGCTTGCCAAATAAACCACATTGTTTGCCAAAAGAATTGCATTTGGATAAGAAGTATCTCGCGGAGAAACGCAGACAACATGGAGAAGCTCATAATAACAGGCAAAATGGAGGGCAAAAGATCCAGAGGGAGGAATCCAAAGCGATGGTCGGAGCAGGTGTCAAAACATGTAAACATGTTCATTAGTGTCGCTCTCCATCAAGCCGAAGACCGTGGCAGATGGAGAAAAACCATAGAAGAACTACTTGCACGGAGTCACGATCCTCAACTATGGGGGAACGATTAAGGAGGAGGGATAAATAATAGCCTAGGCCAGTACTCTTGAATATTTAGGCCTTTTCTCCATCTACATTATCCGCTCTCATTTTGGCATTTGAAGAGTTATCACTCCTCTTATCACTCCTATGTCATTGAAAAGAGTCAACAACACAGATCTAACATCCGTTGAGGTTTGTCTTCAGCGTGGCCAGGCGCGGTGATGACGGGAGGAGCAAAATGTTGACCGAGTGGTGGTCTAGAGACGGTAAAAGGAGTGTCGGTCGTCCGCCGACAAGATGGATTGACGACGTAATAAAATCCGCAGGTCGTACATGGGTAAGATTGGCGCAGGATAGAGGCGAATGGCAAAAGCGAAAAAGCCTATGCCCAGCAGTGGGATGCTTTGGCCTTTTAGAATGTGTATAATTGAATCAACCAGAAATAAAGATGGGCGGAAAGATGGAAGATGGACAAAGGCAGCACCCGAGTGGTGGCCCAGTGAAAGTCGATCTGATGACCTTGCCTAATTTTTCGCAAACCACGGAGTGGATGTGGGCTAAATAAATAGATAAATGGAAAGACCTTATTAAGGACCTTATTTATTTTAGCCCACATCCACCCCGTTGGTATAGGCTTTCTCGTTCTTCCGCTACTTTCTCGGATCCTGCACTATCCACTGCTTCTTTCTTTTGAAAATAAATTGTGGTTTCGTGCCAATTTCCGTGGTTTAGTTTATATTGGTGAAACGTAGCTTGGTTACAAAAACACTACTTTGTTACAGCAGCTATACCACGTTATTATTGATGATGGCCAAAGCAAATATTAAGTTTTGCAACAAAAAGCGGGCCTCATTAATGTTTTGTCACGGTCTGGTTGTTCCATCGATGTAATTCGGTCGCATTGGAGAAAGATACCTTTCTCTTTCTACTGATAGCTAGATGCCGGCGGGCACGTGAACCGTTAAAGCCTTGTTACCACAGAGATTGCAAAAACCCAAAATATACCCTTTCAATGAATTTTGGGACTGCATCGTCTTTGCACGACTAAAGGTCGCTGCATACGTAACGTGATTTTTCTCGTCCCGGACGGAACGTGACGATTTCTTGACATCGTTTCATCTATACATATAATAAGAATGAAGTCTAAGAACAAACTTATAAGTATTCAATTAAGTGATGTCAGTTTTTGATCCATATAACCTTTTCACGTCCAAAAATGTCATAAGCGCGATCTACGTTGACCTTGAACGCAAACACTTCATAGTAACTGTTGCTAATCTGTGACTTTGAAATTTTCGTTTCTCTGTGTGTTTGAGCACTAAGATCTCTGAAACTACTGAACTGATTTGGTTGCAGTTTTCATTGTTGTATTATGGTAAGCCGGGATTAAAAGATAGGGGTTGTTTTATCAAAATCCGTTCACAAATAAAAAAGATATATCTATTTAAAGAATTCTACTGTGACTTTAGTTTCTCTGTGTGTTTATTGCTGCTAATCTCAAAAACGGCTCTACTGAATTGGATGTAGTTTTGACTGTTGTATTATGGTAAGTTGGGATTAAAAAATAGAAGTTTTTTTATCAAAATCCGTTCACAAATAAAAAAGATATGTACATTTAAAGAATTCAATCTAAATTTCTAAACACTTTGTTTTCTAAAGAAAATATTATGATAAAATTTGGCATGGATATAGATTATATCCCAGGAAAGGACGTAGGCTACTTTTTTTCATATGTTATCATGGTTGAGATAAAAAAATAAGGGTTGAAAGTTTGTATGGGGAACAAAATGTTGGGATGGGTGACCGTCTGACCTCCTCTTTTTGCACTCATGGAAATTTTTAAACATTTTTTTATTACCTACGAATTTCAAAATTACTTAATGATAATTACTTAAATTGGTTTTAGGTAGGTGATGACCATGAAGTAGTAGTTGTAAATAGGTAAAGTGGGTAAGTAGAAAGCACGCCTAAGCTATTTCTACGGAACAGAGATAGCTTCTTGCGATTTGCTATTAGAAAACACGCAGGAATATACAAATTTTAGCGTTTCAAAACCGTTTGTTGTTTCAGCGCAATAGACTCAAATCTGTAAATGTTATATAATTAAAACCTCAATTGAATATTAATCTTCCTTAAATTGTCGAAAATATAAAAATCAGAGCTTTAAATGAATTCAATATTTTAGAAAACAAATTCCCCAAATCAGCGCAGCGCCAAAGTAAATTATTTCCAAGTATTCAAATTTTCTATCCGTGTATTTATTATGTTAAATACCTATGTATTTATTTAAAAAGTATTTATCACGATAGATTAGAAATTAAAACACCCAAACCCCAAGTAGATAGTTGTAAATAGGAAAAATAGGTAACTAGATAGCACGCCCAAGCTATTTTTACGAAACAGAGATAGCTTCTTGCGATTTGCTATTAGAAAACACGCAGGAATATACAAATTTTAGCGTTTCAAAACCGTATGTTGTTTCAGCGCAATAGACTCAAATCTGTAAATGTTATATAATTAAAACCTCAATTGAATATTAATCTTCCTTAAATTGTCGAAAATATAAAAATCAGAGCTTTAAATGAATTCAATATTTTAGAAAACAAATTCCCCAAATCAGCGCAGCGCCAAAGTAAATTATTTCCAAGTACTTATTCAAATTTTCTATCCGTGTATTTATTATGTTAAATACCTATGTATTTATTTAAAAAGTATTTATCACGATAGATTAGAAATTAAAACACCCAAACCCCAAGTAGATAGTTGTAAATAGGAAAAATAGGTAACTAGATAGCACGCCTAAGCTATTTTTACGAAACAGAAATAGCTTCTTGCGATTTGCTATTAGAAAACAAGCAGGAATATACAAATTTTTGCGTTTCAAAACCGTATGTTGTTTCAGCGCAATAGACTTAAATCTGTAAATGTTATATAATTAAAACCTCAATTGAATATTAATCTTCCTTAAATTTTCGAAAATATAAAAATCAGAGCTTTAAATGAATTCAATATTTTAGAAAACAAATTCCCCAATTCAGCGCAGCGCCAAAGTAAATTATAGCCAAGTATTTAAATCGTAATTTGAACATAGAAGTCTTCAAAAATCTATTTCATATACATCCGATACAAAAATTTCAATTTCTGTATCGGACGCGCAGACATCAGACGTCCTCACGTTGCGTTGGCTCTGACGGAAGTTCCGTCACGGAACAAGACTGGTGTAATCGCCAACGTGTGGATGGTTCACGAAATCTTGGCCCCAACGTTGGGACCAACGTTGGTCCCAACGTATACGCCGGCACCATACGTTGGGACCATGAAATTTGCGGTACGGGGGTTAAAGGGGACGAAAAATCGATCTACCTAGGCTAGGTCTCATATCTGGGAAAATTCGTTTTCTCGACATTTTTACGCAAAAAGGTTTACCTACCAGTGCAATGTGGTTCGTAATTTTACAATATCTGTTGAAACTAAAGTGGCCAAGTGAAATAGGTGTCCGCCTCTCAACTCAACCGATGGCTTCGAGTTCGAATCTCAGCCAGTAAAAGTTTACTTTTTGTAAGTTTTATTTCTTTTTCTTTTTTAATTTTTATCTATTTGCACCCGAGCATAGTTCGGTCGCCCAGATATTCAAGTATTAAGTCCCTACCTACCTAAAGTATTTACAAAAAAATATAGAAGTAGGTAAGTACCTATTCTATCAGATAACTGGTTCCCATAGTACAAGCTATGCGATTTTGATGAAATTTGCGGTAGGTACGGGGGCTTACGGAGGCGAAAAGCCGATCTAGCTAGGTCTTTTATCTGGGAAAATTCGTTTTCTCAACATTTTCATGCAAAAAGATTTACCAGTGCAATACCTACCTAATGAGTTTTAAAAAATTTGAATAAAAAGAACCTAGCCTATGTGTTATTCCAGGTCATAATCTATGTAAGTAATTATTCCAAGTTTCAATAAAATCCGTTTAGTAGTTTTGGTGTGAAAGAGTAACAAACATCCATCGATACATCCATCCTCACAAACTTTCACATTTCGCAAATTAGTAGAATTAGCATACGCGAACGAAGTCGCGGGCACAGCTAGTATAAAAATATAGTAACAAAATACACGTAACGAGAAATCGGACGGGACGGAACGGCAGGTGAACAAAACATCGTTATGGACCTTAGTGTTCTGTGTTAAGGACGATGTTATGTCACGTCTCCGTCCCGGCCGAGGTTTTATCCCGTTACGTATGCAGCGACCTTAAGTGCGTTCGATCACTGTATCAAAAACGCGGAATGCGCATTTGTCACTATTTTTCAATAACTAAGGAAGTTCGTATAAGCGAGGCCAACTCTGATGACGGAGCTTTTAGGCCGCCTAAAGGCCTCCATCATGGCCGACTTAAAAGCCGGGACCGACAATTTAACGTGCCCTCCGAAAACTTGCGGTCACCCATCCAAATTGAGACAGCCCACAACGCTGCTTAACTTCAACGATCAATCAAGAACGTCTAAGCAAGCTACGCCACGAGCTTTCAATCACTGCATATTAATGACTTGATTAGCATAAACCTTACCCACAGGATCTGCCGACACGCCAGTCTTGACAGAATGACCTCATCCGGCGAGCGCTTGTCGGCGCCAACGTACCAGCCGTTCTAGAACCGAGCGGTCTGATGCGTGACGATGGCAAGCGCCCCGACGGTATGACTCTTGTCCCTTGGGAGACGGGAAGGCCTTTGGTGTGGGACGCTACTTGCGTCGATACCCTTGCGCATTCACATTTACCGGGGACATCAGTTAAGCCTGGCGCTGCGGCAGATTCGGCTGAGGATCTCAAAAGGCGCAAATATGTAAATCTTGATAGGGTTTATATATTTGAACCTTTTGGGGTTGAGACGCTGGGTCCGTGGGGTACCGGGGCCCATCGCGTTTTCAAAATTATTTCAGGGCATCTAATCGAAGCGACGCGTGATCCCAAGTCTGGCACTTTTTTGGCTCAACATATCAGCATTGCCATCCAGCGCGGTAATGCTGCCAGTGTCTTGGGCACGCTTCCGTCTGGCAGTGGCTTGGATCAGTTGAGCTACCTATAGATCGTTTCCAACGATCCTTAGGTGGCTCAACTGGTTCTTTTTGTATTTTATACTTTTATGTAAATATGTAGTAGTTTAGTTTCTGTAAATAAATGTATACCCACAGGATAGACATAGAATATACCATAGATAGACTATACCAATATTTACTTAACTAAACTGTGGTTCCCGGTTTTATTGTAACTGAAGACATTCATTCAGGATTTGAGCACACGATTATTGGATTGAAATTCGAGGACTCTACATCCTGCAATGCTATTTTTAAATATTTCAATATTGGTACAGTCAGCAATAAAACTCGACAATTGATTAATTTTTGGACTATCTCGACTGATTTTTAGATTTAATATTTGCATGCTGAACTTTGGTAGGACATACAATGTACAGCATAAACTAAAGATAAGACCTATTTTTAACATATAATGTTCTTGCGAATAAATAATTCTGATTCTGATTCTGAAGTCGTGGGCGATATTTTGTGGTTTTTAAGAACCGGCTTACTGGGAAACTAAACACGAATTGTGATTTAGCTATAATATATGCAAATAAATGTCAATCTATACTCCAAAATCCGGTCTCATTTTATTAATTAGACTAATGACGAAATCGCGAATGAACTTCCTAATTTAGTTATGTAATTATAAGTAAAATAATAACACCGACCAATGAATTTATTAAACTCAATGATCTAAATTTTATTACTTATTAGAAAACCGGTTTGTTTTTAAAGAGTTACATCGGTATTTTTTCCGGTCTCACATGCACAAGCACAAAAGCAAGCGACGTTTACGAATGCATTTTAACTTCGTATGTCGTATAATTATGTCATACTTACTTACATTGAGATACTTACTTATAAGTTACTTATATTGAGATTTGAAACCCACAATTTCGGCAAGGCAGAAGCTAACACAGTTTAACTTCCTATTGTTACAAACCACCAATTATCTAACACTATAAAAGCAGCGCCCTCACGGCGTTGCCCCCGTAGTGATGTATATGGTGATGATGATGATGAAAAGTAGCCTATACCTTCCGCAAGAGTTTAGCTATCAAATGCAGAAATAATTTTTCAAATCCGACTGCTAGTTCCTAAGATTAGCACGTTTAAACAAACAACCTCCTCCGCTTTATATGTTTATTGTATTATTATTATGATTATCTAACATAAGCTGAACTTTTGGGAGTAGCCCCCTGAATCTGTTGCGCCTCTTTTCAATAACATGAAATTATCTGTGACTGGCGCAGGATATACAGAAAAGACGTAAGACGAGGACGCGTCGCAGACATATGTCTCTTCCGCGTCCCTTTCATAGAAAATGTATAGAAGCGTCGCGCTGCAAAACATACAGAAGAGACGGGGCGCCGTCACATTTTGTATGAAAGGGACGCGGAAGAGTCAAATGTCTGCGCCCCGTCTCTTCTATCTGGCCTGCGCTTAAGGTAGGTACCATAGGCTTAGTAGGTTAACCGAAGGGAAAGTTAAGGTATCGGAATGTGCATATTCTGTAGGTTTGATTATAATTTTATGTGCATATTGATGGTAGGGTCCATCGGATCTTCTTTAAAGAATATTTATCAAAAACCGCTAGAATAGGCATGATGACAGTAATCAAGTATCGCCAAAATATTTATCTGATCTAATGAAATAGGATTCAAAGATTTTGAAAAATGTATTTATTCTCTTATTAATGTCGAGATTACTAATTTATTTGCTAAAATAAATCTACAAAATACAACAATCCGCCATGATAGCCAAAACGCTCGCCGGTGTCATGGCGTCTGTCATTGCGTCTCGTCTCGGTAAACATCCTTTTGTTTCTATAGTAACTATGTAGGCATCACTGGTTGATATACCGATTCGTGACGTAAAAACAGACGCCATGACACCGGCGAGCGTTTTGGCGTGAATTTGAAAATTTATATTTAAATGTACTTTTATTGCACAAAAACCTTAATTTTCTACAGAAATATGATATATTTTAGACATAATAGATCCTTCTGAATATCATAGAAGAGATTTTGAAAATTAGGATTCATGCCTCCTACCTAATAATAATTGCTTTCTTTTACTATGCCAACCAAAATTATGTACCTAAGTGAACTAAAAAGCGCTTGTGGCGTAGCTTGCATAGACGTTCTTCATAGACCCCCTTACTTATGAAAGCTGTTTAAAGTTGAACACTGGCTAAACAACGTCCTGTGTCTGTTTGTCACTATCCACAAATGAAGACATGACGTTGTTTAACCAGTGTTTAACTTTAAACATCTTTCATAAGTAAGGCCCAGATAGTTGAAGTTAAGCGGTGCTCTGAACGGTATCAATTTGGATGGGTGACCGCAAGTGGCACACCTAAGTGCTTCCGTGCTCCGGAAGGCTTAATTGTCATTAAGCCATGACGGAAGTCTTCAGAGAGCCTAAAACTTCATCGCCAGAGCCAATAGCTCATACGAACATAATAATGTCCCTAGGGTTGTCTATACTGGAACGTGATAAGGTTTATTAATAATTCGATCGCGAGACCGGTCGGTTATGCAACTGGACAATGACCTGTATTCAACTCTATAGAGACTTCCACTCACAAACATTTGTTTATTCTTCCTCTTATAGAAAACGAAACCATAAATGTATCACCAAGGCGCGGTAGAATGCAAATTCCAATAAAAAAAGATTAATTTAGTTATTAGATTAATTAATTACTTAGTTCCCGCGGCGTTGCCCGCTAGGTACCTACATAACATAATTATA
Organism: Camptogramma bilineatum; assembly: GCA_958496255.1. Lineage (NCBI taxonomy): Eukaryota > Metazoa > Arthropoda > Insecta > Lepidoptera > Geometridae > Camptogramma > Camptogramma bilineatum. The sequence continues at coordinate 1,219,534 of OY292474.1, forward strand.
GCCTACTTTCACCCAAAGTTCATTCTAAACACTGGTGAAAATTTTTTTGAAATCATAAGTTTTAGTTTTGGATATTACAAATAAACTTTACCTCTTTATAATATTAGAATAGATTAATTTGCATACCAAACAGTGTGGATTTACTACCAACATACAAACAAAACAAAAGTTACACAGAAAATAAAGTAGTAAGTAAGTTCGTTTGAGTGGTCAACTCTGGTGACGGAGCTTTTAGGCCGCCTAAAGGCCTCCGTCATAGCTTAACGACTTAAAAGCATCGGCAATTTAATGTGCCTTCCGAAGCACGGAAGCGCTCAGCTCGTAATGCCACTTGCGGTCACCCCACATTATAAGCATTGAAAACGGCGTAACTATGAAACTCTAAATTTCAAGAATGAAAATGAAAAATCTTATCAAAATTTTCAATTCCGACGGGATTCGAACCCGCAATTGGAATTTTTTTAATATTTTTTTTCGGAATTGAAAATTTTGGTAGGTAAATACCTAAAATTTTTCATTTTCAATGAAATAATACCAAATTGAAGTGTTAACACTATAAAAATTAATAAATTATTCAAGAATGAAGTTAAATCCCGTTTTCAGTGCTTATAATACCTACTCCACAGTTTTGTATTCTAAGTTCAAGGTACTTATTTATATCCGAAGGACTTACCGGCCAGGAAGCTACGCCTAACATTGCATGCGAGAATGTACGATTATGGGAACCATCTGTATTCTTAATTATGGTAGACAATCTATCGTTCTTCTACTAGGTACTTCTCATGTTTCATACAAGCTCGCCGGGGATACTTTTTATGAAGTAGGTAGGATTGATTTGATCTGTATAAGTTGATAAATTATGATGAAAGTTGAAACTAACCCTAGGGGCGATCGCAGACTTTGATTTTGGGGGGGGGGGGGGGGTTGCTAGTATGTACCTACCAATTTTTTTTTGCAAGAAGTTAGAAGTTTATGAAGGATTTTGGGGGGGTCATGACCCCCATGACCTCCCCCCCCTCGGACCTCCCAACCCATACCATGGACGAAATTGTAGGATCTAAATAAGTTCTTTTGTGTCGATTTTTGAGAACATAAAAATCTTGGTTTTTACGCTACAATAAATAGAATGTTAGAATGTTCACTATCGGATGAAAGTCAATTTTATGCAAAAAGTGAAGTCATAATTCACCAGAAAAAAAGTATTTCAAATTTTTGCATATCTTGATTTTTCTTGAATCTGGTTTTCGCTTTACTTTTTCGATGACTCATCTTCTTGGTGTTGTAGAGGTTTAATTATGCTGATCTCAGTAGGCAGATTTTGACGTTCAGTAGGTCAACCAAGGTTTTCTCTTGGTAATAAAATGAAATGCCTTTTCTGTCTGTGTGTTCATTCTGTGTTTTTTTGTTGGATTGACCGCAGTGGCATTACGAGCTGAGCGCTTCCGTGCTTCGGAGGGCACGTTAAATTGTCGGTCCCAGCTTTTAAGTAACTAAGCCATGACGGAGGCCTTTAGGCGGCCTAAACACTCCGTCACCAGAGTTGGCCACTTGCTTACATTATTTGGATAGGATTTTTCTGTGACCTGCAGAGCTAAAATGGTCGCTAATGCAGATTCACAATAATATGATTCACGGGTGATTTGTATTGATATTGCTAAAGCATTTCATCTTTAATTATCGTCAAATGTTAGCTGAATTGTACGCAATTCACGCAATTCAATTCACAGCAGAATCACATGCTAGGTCTTAAATTGCCACACGAAAAAAAAATAACCCGGTTGGTTTTCATTTAATATTGCATCGTATTATTACAACTAATACCACACTAATACTCTGTAAATAAGTATTTGGTTTTTAAGTAAGTATTTAGTATGTTTTATTATCATTATTAAACATAAATAATATTTGATTGACACTTAGTGCAATTCCAATTCATAGGTGGCCATTTTATTTTACGATTCTCCACAAAACTGTAAACAATAAGATGATATTGCCGGTACGGAATTGTCAACTTTGTGATTTCTAATACGAGAATCTCGACGCAAATCATTTGTGAATCTGCATTAGCGACCATTTTAGCTACGCTGTTGGCTTAATTTGATATTGCCTATCCGGGGGTCGTGTATTCGAATCCTAGCCTATCAATGGTTTTTACGTTTCAGATGATGCTTTGTAAGAACTTAAACAGTGAAGGAAAACATCGTGAGGAAACTCGCGCCGCATATTGATCATGTAAGTATATTGATCATATCCTGTGTATAAGTATAAGGCCGATTAAGCAGAGAGGTGCCGATCAGGTGCTGGGCAACTCTACCTGAAAGCGTAATTATTCGAAACAAGCATATTGCTGTGGTGTATACGTTGAAACCTATATTGGTCACGGTTTTTATGATCCATTTAAAAATAATGCTTTATTCGCCAATGCTCGCAAACAAGCAAAGCGAATGTTATCAGTGGGTGTAAGGTATTCGCGTAACAAATGTCCACATTTTCATAAAAAAAGTAAAAAAATGTTTTATTGACATAAGACAGAGGTACATTATTAATCTTGAATCCATAGACTCCCGAACTAGTCATAAACTGTATTTCAGGAGGTGGCTTCTCCCAATGAAATGTGCATGGTGAATTAAGTCTAGAATAAAAAAGATAAGTAAAGATATCTAGTCAGTACCATCCTAAGAAATTAAATAGGTTTAAATTTTGTGAGGAGCAGAGCCGCGTGCACGCACTATCATCTCATATTAACATTCACGTCCACGATTTCACATTCCGTGCCCAGCCCAACCTTTGACATACCACGCTTGACCACGTCCAGATAATGGAAAATATTTTATTGGAAACAATTGGCCTAGCCGATCATTTGATAGTACCTATACACCGTATAAAATACAGAACGAAACATTATAAAAATGTTTTAAAAAACTTGTACAATCCGCGAATGGTATCGAGATTAGGTTTTATATTTATACTAGCTTCCGCCCGCGGCTTCGCTCGCGTGGTTCCCGGATAAAAAGCCTATGTCCTATTTTTTTTTTTTTTTTTATTTTTTATTTTTTTTTATTTATTTTTTTATTTAATAATCCTATTTCCGGTCATTATCTATCTACACTTTAAATTTCAGGCAAATCGGTTCAGTTGTTGTAGAGTTAAATAGGAACAAACATACATCTAAACATTACGCATTAAACTTTCGCATTTATATAAATACCTAGTGTGAATATAAGTTATGATACTTACCTAAAACTTAACTGAGGACGCGAATTTTCGACAAAGGTCTCGAACAATACGATGTCTCGATAATATTTTAAGAAAGATCTCGAGATTGCCCTTGATACAGCCAAGTGGAAAGTAAACGAAAACAAAATGAGAGCGTCATCAAATTAAATGAAAGTTCACAGTTGTTTAGCGAAGTTTACTTTAATATAAACTGATTTAACTCGGGACTTGTGGAGTTTTTTAATTTTTATAGTATTGAACCACACTAAGGTAAGTACCTACTTAGGTATTTTTTTGAAAATGAAAATCCACGGGACTCGAATCCGCACTGATAAAAGCGATCCTCCTTAAGCCGGAGTGCCTTTACCAACTCGGCTACGGAATCCTTATTCAAAATCGAAAATCTTGATAAGCTCATATATTGGTTTAGAGATCGCTCGTATCAGTGCTGGTTCAAGTCCTGTGGGAATCGTAAATTTTTATGAGATTTTTCATTTTCAACTTATTGTGTTGTAGGCGAGGATACAGTTTGCCTACATCTTGTGGAGACAGTAATACCTAATGACAAAAGTCTAAATTAGAATGAAAAGGTGGATTGTACAGGGGTCGTACCTACTGCCAAGTCTTAGAGCAATGTCAAAGTAAGATTACTTTGGTCCGTACTTAGATAAGACTGAAGTAAGACTGATGCAGGCATAACTCCATCCTAAATCAGGCCTAAATCAACCTTGTTTTAATCGTGCCTTTGGACCAAAACAATCTTAACGCAGGGATGTTTTGGTGACATGACATCGACTAGATGCAGGACTGCGCATGTCCTGCTCTATGTCATCGAGCAAGACATGCGCAGAGAGAGCGTCGAGAGAGTGTAATGCGCATGTCCTGCTCGATGTCATCGAGCATGACATGCGCAGAGAGAGCGTCGAGAGAGTGTAATGCGCATGTCCTGCTGCAATCCTGCGTTAAGACCAAGGCAGGAATAAAATAAGATTGTTTTCGGACCAAAACAATGACAAAACGAGCCTAAGGCAGGAATGGTTTTCACCGTGTTTTGACATTGCTCTAAGAGCTCATGGTACGGCTACAGTACTCACTTTACTCGTGATATATTGCCCCATCGCTATATCACATCACGATATAATATAAAAAAAAACATTAAGCACAATGTCATGTTTAGCAAAAATACCAGTTTAAAAACAGATGACCTACTTTATCAAAAACGCAACTTATACCCCAGATTAAACATTGTCATGCTTAAAATGCGATTTCGCGTATTTGTATGAAAAACTGTAAAAGTAAACAAAACGAGTTTTAGGTAGGTATAATTTTAACGCATATTGAGTTCGTGGCCCGGATTGGTACAGAAGTAGTACGTATAACATTACTATTTATTAGGTACAGTCAGCATCAATAAAATATTAAAATAAAGCTGGACATTTCACACAACATCTATAGCCCCAAAGTAAGCAGAGCTTGTGTTATGGGAACTACATGTTATACTACTTAATATATTTTTTATTTTGTTAACTAAGGTTTATTGGATTACACAAACATTTGCCTTGCAGCGGGAATCAAACCCGCAACCTTTTGTGTATCAGGTGGGCCTTCGCCCACTGCGTCACCAGACGTCGTCAAATGTAGTTGGGTATTTAAGTTAATTAAATATGAAAATGACTTCACGTTGTCAATATAATGAATGAAATACTTATATAATTATTACTTCAATAATAATATAAACAAATAAAAATTTACATAATAAAATCACACTCTAGGCATTTCAAATTCTTATTTACTTAATATTATTTAGGTACGTGATCGGAATATGATCGGAAGCCGTTTAGTTTGAATTTATTTAAATGTAAGTCGCAGCTGGAGAACAGTTAAAAAAAAAGCATCATACTACTTTTAGTTTGTATATCATTGTGAATTTGTGACCAAATACGTCGTAGCTGACGCAATCATTTTACAAGTCTTTTTTTAAATTCCAAATCAAATCAGTCTTATAAGTCAAAACTGCCAAATAAGCTATGACGGAGGCCTTCAGGTGGCCTAAAAACTCTGTCATCTCGGCCACTGGCTCATCCGAAAATAGGTACACCAGTCAACTTACAATGCTGACTGTACTTACAAACTATAGTTCAATCGAATGTGAAAACTACAATTCATTTCACCACTTTGCCGCCATTTCGTAAATGTATGGCTGCAACACTCATGTAGACAGTTTTTATTGCCGTTTTTATACTAAGGAAACTTAAGACAGCGGTGGGCTTGCCACCTGTCATGATGTATCAATTTTTTAATTTTAGCTACCCTTAGACATAAAATACCTAAAAAACTAACAAATGTCAATATTTTGAGTTCTTTTTTTTCGAAATGAGAATTTAAATTTAGAACATTCGTTCACATTAAAGACTGCAAAAAACTGTAACAACTTCGGATAAAAACAGTACACTTAACTACCCATTTTATAAATAAAAATAATTCGAATTTTAAACATGCGCTGAAAATAAAAAGAAACTTCAAATAATATAAGTATAAAACACCTAATGAAAAAAAAATCTAACTTGAAATGGTATAATTTTACACTTACGCACTTTTTATTCAGAGATAAAGATACGTTTATCGGCTGTTGGAGAAAGTAAGTTTATTTCACCGCTTCGTTAATTTTTTATTGATAAATTTTAATGCTTTTCATCAAAACTCCACTCGGCCAACACGGCTCTCGAGTGGAATAGTACCTCGACTTTCGATCCGAAGGTCGTGGTTTCGAATCCTGGCCGTGCATCAATGGATTTATCGTTTCTAAAAATGTATAAGTATGCGCATTAAAAGAGCTCTAAACGGAAAAGAAAACATCGTGAGGAAACCCACGGCCTAGTCAGCCGTCTTTCCTGTGGATATGGCCGGTTAAGCTGAGAGGATGGTTTAGGTGCTGAGCAAGCCTACTCCATCTCAAATAATGTCCCATGCACTACAGTGTCACGTTAGGTATAGGCAAAGATTGTCTCCTGACACTGTGTAAATCATCTTAGTAGTAAAGATGTAAAGGTTTAGAGTTGACCACTCTGGGTGGGTTTTTATCTCTCTACCTGTGCTTAATGTTTAGACTTACACAGTTATTTTTAGGCATTTTATGGATTGAATGATTTGCAGAGCGATTCACACTTCTCGGATTTCGGAAAGTGACGTTTTTCGCTGAAAAACGTCAACATTCCGAAGAAAATTTTCGAATCGGGTGCATTCAATCGCACTGTTGTAATAAAATCTTATTATCTTGTGTGAAAATAAAGTTACAGAAAATATAGACGGAGTTCTTGTTTCAGATTGTAACGGATTCAAAGTGATCCTATAATAGTGGTCCTACTGAATAAATGATAAGTACCTATTTTAATTTTGAATTTTGTAAGTCTCTACATGGTATTTTGTACAAACCGATAGTGGACTTGTTCGCTTCTTGTTACTTAGTAAAAATAAAAATTCTAGGAAGCTTTACCTACCTAGTAGATATTAGTATATTTTTTTTTAGTCTATTGTAAATTTATCTGGCTACCCAGATAAATTTACAATAGTTTGGATGCATTTGTTATTGCTGGTATGCCGGTATTTGATATCCTAGTAAAGGAAATTTTCATTCATTTTGTTTTCATAATGTGGTAATAATAGTTTCCACATTGTAAATAATGAATTATAATGGTTTTATACATTTTACATTATTAATTAATAACGTAGAAAATGGTCTTCTACGTGCACAAGTACTTAATTTTAAGTTAGACTGTAATTTTTTTTAATTAAATTACTCTTATAAAATAATTAGTGCACTAATAAATTAAAGACAAACCTCGATAAAATCCACGTTCTTCATTAATAACACTGTATATCACAATTTTCAACAAAAAATTCGTCACATATTCTTTCACTGCACTCGCGAGTCGATTTGAGACGTGCGCAACGCGCGGTGTCCGCGGGAGAGTGGCCGGCGTATTATACTTAAGGTCTGTCTGCCCTGCTGTTACTTATTGATCAAATTTTTAAGAACAATTATTCAGATCTCATTAGAAATGAAAAATCTTACCAAAATTTTCAATTCCGACGGGATTCGAACCCGCAATGATACAAACGAACCTCCTTAAGCCGGAGTGTTTAATTATTCATATTCATTAGTATTTTTTTAAATGGATAACACTCTTCTTTTTGCCTGTTTTTAGGCCGGCGGATTATACTTAAGGTCTGTCTTCCTGCTGTTAACTTATTGATCGGTTTTATTGATCAACATTTATTTTATTATTAAGAACAATAATTCATATTCACTGAACATGCTCCAACTCTATTTATTCTTTCTCGTTTATTTATAATCGTTATAAATTATTGTATCAAAATTATATTAAACAATTGACGTGTCAAAGTGATCAACCTACAAGATCTTATTGAATAAATAATCTTTGAATTTATGACTGTTTTTGAATTTTTCATCTGTATTTTTTTAAATGGATAACACTCTTCTTTTTGACTGTTTTTACTGTACTGACGCTTTAGAGAGTTTTTAATGTAACTCTCGCTATGCCCAGTTAAGGTCTTCTGCAACTATCAATTTTTTCAAACATTTGATCAGTTTTATTGTTAAAAAATTAGAAAACTTATTGCCACATGTGTGAATTGTATCTAAGTTAACTGCTTATTATACTAAAATGAATCTAGTTCACAAGGTAAAGGGGACAAAAATTGCTGCAGATCATTATTACATATTATAAAGAGCGCTGATTTTGAATTTACCTCTCTCGGATAGGTAATATTATTATTTACTATGATCATGATCTAATGCCTATATTGTGTGTGTGTGTGTGTGTGTGTGTGTGTGTGTGTGTGTGTGTGTGTGTGTGTGTGTGTGTGTGTGTGTGTGTGTGTGTGTGTGTGTGTGTGTGTGTGTCAGTCACACGCGCTTTAGTCTCCTGATTTTTATTGATCAACAGTATTTATTATTGATAAAAACTTATTGGTTGTAGCTGAGTGGGTGAATGAAAGAAAACTGCCCGCTACTAGATTGATTGACGACGATTGTTCTGGATCATGTCCAGAACAGTCGTCGTCAATCAATTGATTATGTAAACACTGCCTTCCACAGTATTCGCCTTAAGAAGACGCGGCTGAGTGAATGCGGAAGCAGGCGGTCTCGCTGACCGCCGCAGTGTAACGGTGCGCCGGTGTTTAATCGAGGTGCTAGCTATTCATAGTGTACCTACACACTACTTATAGTGTGAATATATTTGTATAGGCCTGTATTTGTTAGTGTATTAGAAGGTGTCTAGGTACCTACTCTAGCTTATGACCCGCGACGTGCTGTGACATAGTTAAAAAAAAACGTATGTTATATCCACAGGAAACACATCGTCAATACGTATGGGGCTGACTAAACCATGGGGTTTCTCACGATATTTTTCTTCAATGTTTACAGCTCGAGTCAGCTTGGCATATTTTTTTAGTTATTTCACCGAGCATAGATGGATAAAATCAGGCTCAACACACCAATTAAAACATTAATTAGAACTAAAAATAGATTAAAATTTGAGTGATGATTAGATAAACAGCATCAGGCAGAAAATCAATTACTTCACAAAACTACATACTCAATAAAACAATGAATGATTAGTTTATGGTACACCCAACAGGTATGTGAAACGCCTGACAGAAAAGTGTAAGCAACAGGTAAATCATTACGCCTATTTAATTATTGCAGGCGCTCAAACCTTTTCTTTCATGTTGCTATTCGGAAAATGAAGGCGTCATTTTCGTTTCCTAAAAGCACAAATAAAATATTTACTGTGTTATTTAGGCCTTAAGATTTTTAAAAAATATTTCATTGTCTATAAAGGTATATGTAGGTAGGCCATCATATGTAGGTAGATACGTAGATACTTAACCTAAGTACTTATAATTATATAGCTTACAGGAGTAGGTAGGTAAAATATTGTAGATTGTTGCAACATGGCTTAAAATTAGGGATGCAGTAGGTAAGTCAATGATGTTGATGATGATGATGAGTGTAAACAAGTCATCCAATAAAGGCTAATTGTAATTGTAAAGTAGATCGACAAATAAAACGAGCGATCAGCAAAAAGTGAAGTTTAATTTTATTACAATCAACAGAATAAATAAGAGTGCAAAATGTTGGTAAAAACTTCAGAGTTTAAAGTGCTACGCGTTTTTCAGTTTTTTGTGTAAGTGATAGAGTTGAAAGTTGTATGATCGGTAGAAGTACAGTATAACACAAAGTAGAAGTTATGTAGAATTCACCTGATCTATGTTATGATCAGCTGTCCGAATTACACGTCCGAAAAACGTCAATGTAGGTACACTTAACACAACAACGATGATCGATAACCGAATGCTTTTTGCTTCTATTTTTAACCGACTTCCAAAAAGGAGGAGGTTCTATGTTCGGCTGTATGTATGTTTTTTTTTATTATAAAAAAATACGAATCTTAATGAAATCATTTTTGTTTTGCTATTATACAATACTTTATGATAAATTAAGTCCGGTTTCTTATTTTTTTTTAATAATTTAATTACTTACCTACATCAGCTATAAAAAATAAGTAAGTAAGTACCTACATTTATTTGTTGAACAAGTGGCTAAATTAAGAATGAAAAAAAAAAACCGACTTCATTGTTATACAGAAAATCTCTCTGCACTCTTGAGGTGCAATACTTACATAAAAAAAAACAAAAAAAAAAAAACATTCCGACGAATCGAGAACCTCCTTTTTCTTAATTTTGAAGTCGGTTAAAAATATCCATAAATTCTTTTTTTAAAGAACAAACCTATTTAAACATTGTTTAAAATTCTGCCGATGCAACTGAAACCATGTAGCACTGTACCCTAGGTACCTATTTGATTGATGATGCCATGTATGATTCGAGAGGACAAGTCTGTCAAGGTTTACTGGGTTCAGTTCCCTCCCGATGGCACCACATGCCTCCAAATGGCTGCATAATCAACGTCAAAATAAACGGTACAGTTTTTTGTTTTCAATAATGTATTTATCCACTGTATAATTAAACAAGTTAATATAAATAAATTATGACAACGGTAACTCACATTTTGAAGTTTTTATTTTTTAATGGAAGAGCTTTTTGTTTTCCAAAAGCGGCGATCGGCTATCGCAAAACGCGCGATTCCGATACCGCGTCCGAACGCAGGAAGTCGATGCAGCATCGAAAACGCGCGATTTTGGTGCAATCGAACGCAGAGGTCATTCTCACTCCTCCAGCTGCTACAGTGACTCGTTCACTGTTCAGACGGTAAGACTTTGGAATGACCTTCCCCACATCATACGAGACACTAAATCTCTAAATATAAGTAATTTAAAAGTAAAGTTAAAGAGCACTACCTATCGCTATAAAATTATTATTTTGTAGATTGTATGTAGGTATATATATATATCATTTATATTTATGTAGACAGCATCATTATTGTATGGTAGTTTATGTATTCATGTAGTTATTGGCCTAGTTTATGTATTTATAAATACTAGATATGCATTTAATATACTTATATATGGATATATTTATTTATGCCTTTGTTTTAGTTTTATATACATAATTATTATCATTATTCCTTTACGCCTAATTTTTCTTGTGTACACGACCCTGCGCTTCTAATCATCTCTTTCTAGCCTCAAAGGTTTGCTGGAAGAAAACTCTTTTTAGGGTTAAGCTCGCCTTTGTACATGTCCTTTCATTGTGTAAGTTTATTGTTTTGTGTTTACTCTGTGTACAATAAAGAATAAAGAATGAATAAAGAATAAAGAGGTCTTGAATTGAGAACCTCCTCCTTTTTTTGAAGTCATTTAAAAATCGCGCAAACACGGTTTGGGGGCTATCTTTTCCGTGATCCGTTCTCTTAAATCTAAATAGTCAGCTCCATTCTGGCTCATTCGAACAAAGTGAGGCTCGTCCCGTCTTTATGGGACTATTTGCAGCTACCACGGTCTATAAAATTCCTAGTCTGTTTAGTTATTTTTTACGATACAACTGACATTTACAACCGATACAGCTAATCGTTCGAACTATCGCGTTGTAATCGGGCCGCGCGCACCGTAAGCGACCTCGGCGCGACCTCGCGCTGCGGCGACATTTCAGCCCATCCCATGCTTATGGCATTTTGACCTGAGGAATGCAGCTTGTAGGTCAATCATGAATGTTCGTTACTGCGTGCATATAGTAACGAAAATTTAATTAAAAAGTGTTTAAAGGAATAACTCGAAACACACGAATTTTGGTAAATCGCGTTTAAAGTTTTTCGGATTCGATACTATCAATAATTTATGTAAAATACAAAAATATGCAGCTGTTTTGTTAAGTGTAAAGTATTTAAAACATAGCTAATAGATTCCCTTTTAATATTGTGTAGGTGGTGAAAATATGTGAAAATATAATTATGTACAGTTATTTAAAGTTTTTAAATTAAAGAGTTTTCTGTAAGTTTACAAATAATTTGAGGCGAATGCAGCTTGTAGGTCAACGCGTTTTCAAAGTAAAAATTATTTATTCTATGATTATTATGAAAATTAACTCAAAGACATCGAAACTACAAACATCGCTGCAAGTTTACAAGGAATTTGAAGAATAAGTTATTAAATACTTATCGATATTGCCCTGATTCTTCACGGTGTTGGTCGCGAAAGAACAGGAGTAGAATCACCTAGCTCTTAAGACGTTTCAAAGTGGTCATAACGGTCCTACTGAATAAATGATATTTGATTTTGATTTTGATACAAACGTTTGTAGCGTGTTTTTTGAAGCGCGATTGTATCGATACAAACGCGGGTTTGGATTGAATCGTGGTGCAAGACGCCCTAAATTTAATAAATTATACTTTACCTCAGGTTAAAGACCGCATTCCTGCAGCATTCCTTTCCAGCTTCTAACAGTTTTATTTCAATTTTAATATAATTGTGTTTGCATATAAACGCCCTTTAACGAAACGCATTGACCCAAGCTACATTCGTCTCGCAGTTCATAGGTATAGCACAAAAATATATAATGGTTAGGTACTACCTAAGGTAGTGTGCACACTCCATTTTTTGCAGAGCGCAGCTCAAAAACGCGCTGCAGAAAATGCAATGTGGCCACTCCCTAATCCCATAAAGAGACCGAGACAGGACACCGAGACCAGATACCGTTGTCATAACCGAACACGACAAAAGATACCTACGCAATCGATTTGACAGTTTGAGACCAATTTGAGGTTTGAGACAAGTAAGACAATCAGCCCGCTAGTCTCGGTCTCCTATCTCGGCCTCGGGCACGTACTGCCTTAACGTGGGACAAAGACAACCATGATGATGACATTGCAAATGAACTCCCAATGACAGTGAAATCTTCGAATCTCTTGATTCAAATTCTAAGCAAAGACATCAGATGTGGTGGGTGGCCGCTTTGCATACAATGGAGCTATCGTCTCGCGATGGCACCGATTCAATTAGACTTAGGAGTCTTAGAAGGACTCGAAGATTTTATCTAGGTGTATGTTCTGTGGTAGTAAATTGGCAAAGGAAAAAGAAGTAGCAACTTAGAAGCAGTTTTTAATTATTTTATAGAGTTAAACCACACTTCCGTATTATTCTGTATTTTAAAGTCTTATCAAAATTTGCGATTTCGACGGGATTCGAACCCGCACTGATACAAAATGTGTGTTCTGCAAAATGTAGGTGGTTTCTATGACTGTAGGTACTTGGCCATACCTCTGACTAACCCCTTAGACATTTTCAAAAGATCTAAAAAAAAACGCATAAAGATCTGAAAGCATATTCTACCGCGCCTTGGAAATACAGTCGTGATCATAATTCATTTTTTTTTTTTCAAAATAAAAATAACAATTTCTAAGTAAAATCTCGCTTTTTATCACGAAATAAATAGGTCACTGGGACATGTTAGCATCTGATAAGAATCGAGTCGGGACGGGTTGTACAGTCGCTGACAAAAGATGGACAAGATAAGCTATTAAAGCTCTGTTGTCGAGTGCTGCTATAAAAATAAAACATTCATACAATACATACCTAATATAAAACGTAACATGACTCACGATTACCGCTACCAAAAGCTAACTGGTTTTCTACAACGTTAGAGCGTTTGTCCACCGCCGCCGTCACCGGGACGTCACCGAGAACGATATTATTTCTGGCTAAGATCAAGATGACGTGACGGTCTTCTGGTGGACAGGCGGCTATAGTAAATGTATGGTCGCTACCTCGGCGCCGGCATCTCGTTCTCGTTGACGTCCCGGTGACGGCGGCGGTGAACAAACCTCTTAGTGAGCATTAAATTTACCAAAACGACAATATTGGAAAAAAAAACAAAAATGGATTAGGAAAAAAAAAATATTTTTACGTAACTCCAGTGTGTTATTGTCACAACAGTAATGAAGCTGAGCGGAGCGCTCGTGGCGTAGCTTGATGTGCGCGGTCACATTTTGGATGGGTGACCGCAAGTGGCATTACGAGCTGAGCCGTGCTTCGGAGGGCACGTTAAATTGTCAGTCCCGGCTTTTAAGTCGTTAAGCCATGACGGAGGCCTTGAGGCGGCCTAAAAACTCCGTCACCAGAGTTGGCCATTTACTCATACGAACTTACTTACAACAGTAATTTCAACTTGTGTGGCTGACTGTACCAGTTTGGGTGCACAGTTACACTAACCGTGGCTCAAACTGTCCACTTTCTCTGCTTGCAGAATTCACGGACACAAGCTGTTTGCTGATTGTGTCACTTTGTCGGTCACCTTTAGGCTACTGATCAACTAACAAGAGACTAACAAAAGACCGTCAACGTGTAGATGCATTCGAGATGTGGTGCTGGAGGAAAATGTTGCGCATTCCTTGGACTGCGCACTAATGTTGGGTATGACATGATTTTAGACTGACTTTTGTCAGAGTAGGTTCATTTTGATTTAGAGCCGGTACTGTGAACCGGTTCGTTTGAGACGGTCATTTTCAATTGACTATTCATTATTTTGGCGGACTACTCACTCATTCTCATATGACAATTTGTCCGATCAGTTCAGAATTCATTTTTGTCATTGTCAAGTAAGGTGTGATTGAAGATTGAATGAAGCTTGAGGAAAGAGTAACGTCATTTTCTGATTTTGTCATATTGGGAACGGTCACATGACATTTGAATTGAAGCATGACATTTTTAGAAGTTGAGCCGATCACACAAAGTTGAATTTTGTACGGGACAAAAGAGCCGCGTGAGTCACGTCATATTCAACACTACTGCGCACAGAACCAACCAATCGGTGCTCAAAGAACTCAAGCTAGATAAAAAGCCACGCCTATTAACTGTATGCCTTCGCAGGATCCTTGAGTTCTTTGGCCATATAGCTCGCAAACCCGGAGAGAATCTCCAAAAACTAATAGTCACGGGGAAAGTTGAGGGAAGAAGGCCGAGAGGAAGGAGTCCGATGCGTTGGTCAGACCAGATTCGCAACGCACTCGACCTCAGCATGCCAGAAGCTGTGCATGACGCTGAAAGCTGGAACAAATAGCGTAACACCGTGCGGGAGAAGTTACTTTCGTGATGGGTCACGACCCCTAGCATTGGGGAAACGAAGCAAGGAGGAGGAGGTTACTGATCAGCCCATTGATTGTCTATTTTTGATAGCAACCAAAATCAGTCTCAAACTGTCAAATATGACAGTTCAGTGACCATGCAAGTAGCTCTGTCACTCTCATCTCAACGAGACCGAACACGACAAAAAATACCTACCGATCGTTTTGTTGTCGGGGCTGGTGGTCAGCCCCGTGGTCGAGACGTATCGTATTGACCATATCCTGTTATTATGGACTAAGCTGAGAAAAGTATAGGTGCTGAAAGCCTACTTATACCTACCATTTCCTAACTCATCACACTCATCTCACCCTCCAGGCAATTCAGCATCCAGCTTAATGTGGGTCTTCCGACTCTGTAAATTGCTCCTTGCAAGACAGGTTGACACAAATAATAATACTTACTTACTTATTTAAGTTAAAAAAACATAACCCTTCCTTGACAGTCTGGTAGGTAAATAGAGATCCAACGAAATTGTATTTCCCTACCTTTAACTAATTATTTATCATTTTTGTTAAAAAGACGCGGTCAAACCCGCAGGCTGATTGTCTAACTTGTCTCAAATCTTATTGGTCTCAAGCTGTCAAAACGATCGGTAGGTATCTTTGGTCGCATTCGGTCTCGTTGAGGCGAGAGTGACAGAGCTACTTGCGTGGTCACTGAACTGTTTGAGACAGTTTGACAGTTTGAGACCGATTTTGGTCGCTATCAAAGATAGACAATAAAGGGGCTGTTCTGTTCCTAAGTTTTCCCTTGTCTTGTCGAGATCCTATTTTCGTAGCATTCCATGCGTGACAGATAGCAAGCCCATTGCCGAGAGCCGCAAAAACTAGATAAGAAAGAATCCAGGCTAAAGCTGAGAGCATTCGTTTATCCGTATGTCACCATTGTTAACTTGTCACAATACGCCCGCGCCCACCGACATGATTGAACGTATTGGTGCCGTTATGTTGGCATTTGTCGTTAAGTGGCGCAAATTATTACTTAATGTTTTTCGGAAAACATCGGAAACAATCATATAAAATACTTAACAAAAACGATTGACAAAATGAACTTAATTTGGAAATGCAAATTACTTACCTACTCACAATTTCAACCCTATCGCAAACAAATCGAATAGCGACAAAAAAATGCGCTCACCTGGCGACTATAAATAAAAATAAAAACCGGTCAAGTGCGAGTCGAACTCGTACGCCGAGGGTTCCGTACTTAGCCATGGTGTCAATTAAGCTAGTCCGCTTAATTGTATGAGCGCCCATACAACTCGGAGGACAATTTTAATTGACGTCAACTATGTATGTATGGGAACACCCTTTAATTTTCAACTTTTTTAACTTTTTGGAATTTTTCCTTTATTTGTGCTATAAGACCTTGCTTTTTGCCAAATTTCGTTATTCTAGGTCAACGGGAACTACCATTTAGGTTTTCGACCCAAAACCTCTAGGGTACTTCCGGTTGACCTAGAATTGTCAATTTTGGTTACAAGCAAGGTCTTCCAGCACAAGTAAAGGAAAAATTCCGAAAAATAAAAAAAGTTGATAATTAAGGTAAGTTTTGGTACTCACAAGTTTTCACGAAAACCTAAATTTGCCTATATCTTTTTATAATGTTGACTCAGGACCTTGATTTTTATACTCACAATAGGGACTATAGACCTTAGTATATGGTATAAATTTCAACTTGCTAGCTCTACCCGTTCCTGAGATAATCGATGGTGACACACGGACAGACAGACGGACAAGAAAGTGATCTTATAAGGGTTCCTTTTTTTACCTTTTAAGGTACGGAACCCTAAAAATCTATTTCAATAAAAAATTGCCTGTTTCACCAACTTTCATCAATATCGGTTTATCGGTTTAGGCGTAAAAAGGTACCTACTACATCACAGACAGACAGATATAATTACTTTCGCATTAATTTATAGGAGGTATCTAGGGGGATTCGAGTGCAATGAATTATTAAGTAAGAAAGGTTTGCAAAAGCGGGACATTTTTGCTCTCGCTGGGGACAGACAGACAGCCTGAAAGCGGGACAGTCCGGCCCAAAGCGGGACGTATGGTCACTTTAGTAATACCTACCTATAGACACCGAACCAACAACCTTATGTTAGAAAGTCCATAGTTCCACTAATCCAACGCGTCTTGTTACTTAAAGGTGTGAATGCAATGCAAAAAACGTCTCGTTCACGTTCGGTCGCGAGGCTAGAAAGTGACAAATAAGGCAATTCCCATGAAACAATGGTGTAACCAAATAAACCATCGTTACACCGAATATCTCATGCGTAGACGTAACTTTCACTACAATTCATTTTTACTACTAACTTGATGATAAAATAGTATGGTAATTTTGTGCTAGACTTCTTTGAATTTCCGAGAAAAAAAGTAGGGGAAAATCTCCCGAATCTATTTGGTGTTGGCCTATGAAATATAAAAAAGAGAATAAACAATAAATATTTCAGGAAAATAAATTGGATAGTAACAATTTCTGAAATTCAGTAACAGTATTTAGTACCGACTTCGAAAGGTAGGAGGTTCACAAATTGTCAAAGTATAAATCTATATCTTATACATAAGTGTGTTCTTGAGAGATTGCTACTTTTCCCGGGTAGTTCCCATCTGATCATAATATAATCCGTTTGTGGTTGCATCTGATCACACAAGACGATGCCATCTGATCATTGATCTGTTGCAACTGAGATGAATTTTGCTTTTGTGCTTTTTTTAATTCATAACATTTGGTTTTGGTTATTCAAATTCCTCTTTATTGACCTTTTCCAGGTTTTCATTTTAATCTTCATAAAAAATATCTGTACTGGTGTACGGTTGCTTGGAAATGTTAAGTACGAATACCTGCAGAATTTTGTCATACCTATCTGACAAGTTACATTAGATAAAGGCACGTTTTTCTCAAAATGAAAAATAAAAAGTTACGTTAGGATAGTCAAAACATAATTTAACTAGTCAAAACAGGATATTACAGCGAGAGTAGTATCTTGCTCAAGCGAAATGACAGATAAGGTGAGGTCCACTCTCCTTTATGTACCCACTTAGGTACTTAAGCAAGTACAAGTAATCACATACTTTGAGGAAAGGGCAAAGGAAAACTTACGAATGAAACCTTTAATATTTTTTCTTTTCTTTTCTCAATTTTATTATATAAGGTTTTTGTATTTATTTTCCTTTTTTTAATCTTGTGTTAAGTAAATATATTTTTAGTTGAGAGTATAATATGAAATTAGTAAGACTTAGAACACTTATAACATCTCTCTATATCTACATGATAGTTATTTTAAACGTCCTCTTTAACTCGCACCTCTTTTCTATTTAAAACTATTACCTAACCATTTTTCACCAACTTCAAAAAAAGGAGGAGGTTTTCAATTTGTCCGAATCTTTTTTTGTGCTCTTTTATGTAGGTAGTATATTCAGCGATTACTCGAAGAGACCTGGATCGATTTGGAAAATTCTTTTTTTTATTAGCACTGAAATGTTTAGAATCAATCAAAAATCTATCACAAACAATCAATAAGCTCAAAATCCCACATAACTTTCAAAAAATAATAAGTAGAATAACCTCAAAATTAAACACCCACAGTGTTGCCAGCCTTAAGCTATTTGTGGAGAATGCACTGTACCAACCTTACTCGGCATTCCAATCCTACGTCTAGGAACTAGGCTCGTTGCCTAACCAGCAGCATTTTTCAAATGGCTCCAAGTAATTAGACACCGAAGGAGTGAAAGTGGTTGGAAAAGTTAAGCTTCCTTCACTTTATTTACTTGTTTATAAACTTTATAAATCTGAGAGTGTGTAATCTCTGATATTATCTTAATGAAAAGTGTTTAAAAGTTTATATTTGATAAGAGTTAAAGTACTTACCTAACCTTTGGTACCTACCTTTCAAAGTGGTCATAACGGTCCTACTGAATAAATGATATTTGAATTGAATTGAATTGGTACACTAATGAGAAATTATAATGGTTGAGGTTCAATAAAAAAAATCTAATTAAAATATCCTCTCTTTTTTTAAATTAATATGAAATAAATTAAATATGATCATCACGACTGTATCCCCAAGGCGCGGTAGACATTCTCTCAGATCTTTTTAGGCATTTTAGGATCCTTTGAAGATGATCCTATTTTAAAATAGATTTAATAGTAAACTTAACGATGAAATAAATATAATTTGATATACGTTTAAGTATAAAGTTCTTTGTTCTAAATATCTTTTTGAGTAAGTCGGTCTTTGTTTTGACAGATTGTTAAAAATTTACCTGCGAGTTTTTCGTGCTAAGTATAATTTTTTTTGACGAATTTGTGCCATTAACAAGCCTCATAATTAAAATTTTAACTTACTTCCTAGGAAATAAAACAATTCAATAGAAAAAGAAAGCTAATTGGGGTTTAAAAACACTGTAAAATAATAACGTTTATTTCTATCATAAAAGTGATTTATGCGCGAATAAAACGAGCTAGTAAAACACACATCCGTAATAGGATTATACTGACGTATCATAATTGAATCAGTGGTTTAAAAAAAAATTGCTGTTTTCTTGTAATAAGTCCGCTATTGGCAATCTTTGATTTCATCGTTTTGGACACAATTGGTGAAAAAAGTTTTTTTTATCTATTAGTATTAGGTATCGCTTTTACACACTATTTTGCCATTCTCTCAGGAATAACACAATACTTCTGAATGAATTTCATTTTTACGAGAAATCAAGCTCTCTATTTTTCAACAGAGATTCATTAATTCACCATCTCGCTCGCAATTTTGGCGTGCCCTTCTTAGTTTAGTTATAGATTTGCAGTACCTACAGGCTAGGCAAGACAAACAACACAATCAGTCAGCATTGAGATAATCTGCAGTCGCACGGTGCGATTGTGTGTGTCAACAAAAACTGCTAAGTGGGACGTCAACCTCCTTGCGTCGATCGACGGCCGTTGCAAAACGTGTGCCGCGGGGAAAAGTAACAGATGATGCTTGAACCGGGTTTAAAGAGTAAATGGCAAATGTAAAAATATTATTTGCTTTCGGTGGACGAGAAGATAGCCATTAGTGTACCTAGGTGTAGAAGGTAGCCAAGCAAAGCAAAGTTTTTACTTGACTTCTACTTAAAAAATATTGCTTTATTTGATAGTTGGAGTTGTTTAGTTGTTTGAGTAAAACTTAAGTTACCTACTGGTGAATTAGGCAAAATTAAAGCAGCTCCATTGCTATTCGTTTTTATATGAAGATGAATAGAAAAGTAAGTTTAAAGTAAAAACGTAAAAAAAGTTTGATAACTTTGATAGTAACTTACCCGCACAAAAGGGTTTTTCTTCGGCAGATCATGGTCTACCTCATCTCTAGACTCGTCATCCTCGCCGGAGCTCACTCGTACGCACGTCTTGTGCATTGGCTCAACCATATTCACACATTATACACTTTACACGCACCTTTCCACAATTTTGGGAAAATTCACAAATCCTGGCAACACTTTCTTTCACTTTGAAATTAGAACGATTTTTGTTTTTGAACACCAGCACTCGAATTTTTGAAATTAGAATAATTTGTAGACGGCACTAAACTTTTTTTCCACTTTCTTATAACTTTGCATTCTATTCCATTCCAACGTTTTCACTCGATAGCCTGTAACAAAATTAAAAAGATAATTAGAAATTAAAAAATTCCGAATTAGATTTTTTGTCATTGATACCTATGTTATCTGGGTGTTTCTCTGTGTAAGTATAATTTCCCATTTTTCACCTTGTTTTAATGAATCGTATTAGATAGTTACCTAGACGAACAATGAGGTGTGGATGATGTCATGCCATGATAATTACTGTCAGACCCAATTTATTGTTTGTTTGTTGATAATATGATAGCGTACCTGTCATCCTTGGAAACTGTATAGGTACTTTGGACTTTGTTTTATGAATGAATAGATAAAAATTTTTTAATGTAAGCACATAAGTACTTAGACTTAGAGGATGTAAAAGATGAGCTGGACGAAGAAGGTTACCAACGAGGAAGTACTGAAAAGAGCTGAGGAGAACAAGCTTTTCATGAACACCATACAGAACAGAAGAGGGAAAATGATTGGACATCTTATACGAGGACAGCTTCATAAGGAACATCATAGAAGGAAAACTAGAAGGAAGACGAGGAAGGGGAAGACCAAGAATTAATTACATGAGTCAGATTGAGAAGGTCGCTGTCATGTCGTATAAAGAAATAAAAAGAAATCGCTTTGGAAAGAGATGTATAGAAAATTTCATTTTTGCACTGACAAACTTAGAGCCTTCGACAGACGAATAAATACAAACGTATTTATTACCAAAACCATTAAAAATAGTGGCTCTGTGAGCTGTAGACCTAAAAGTGGACAATTTAAGTACCTACTATATTTTTAGAAGTTATCCTGCTCATCATGCTGAAGATCCTCATCAGATCTTCACCAATGTTTTATGAGACCAACTTAAAGTTACAACCTTTCAAATAAAAATAACCATTGAAATCGGATGTCATAAGCCGGATATATCCTGTAGCTTCCTTTTGCCCCTTTTTGGAGGAAGTGCCCCCCCAATCAAAAATCCCTGAAGACCAAAAAAAATCTATAAAATTATCGAACCTGCTCCCAAAATTTCACGAGAATTGGTTGAGAAATGTGACCAGCGGGCCTATAAAGGTCGCTATTGCAGAATCGCAATATAGGAATTGAACTATTGCCATCTATTTTCTTTGACTGAGAGTGAAAAGAGACGGCATTATAGTTCATTTCAAATTGTGATTCAGTTTTAGCGACCTTTTTAAGTCCGCTGTAGAGGAGAACAGACAGACAGATAGACATCCGGCGGACAAACGAAAGCATTTTTGTCCAAGCTGAAGCAGAGACGCTTCGCTCGGTCAATTGTACCACTCGAGTCATCAAAAGTTACCAAATAATTCAATACAATAGACTATGTCAAAGTTATTAAAATACGTTATCTAAACAATGAATCAAATGACTAATTTCACCCCTTTTAAAGGTTAATTCTTAGGGTTGGAATAGAATGAATCATGAATTTATACCCCGTGAAGTAAA
Organism: Camptogramma bilineatum; assembly: GCA_958496255.1. NCBI lineage: Eukaryota > Metazoa > Arthropoda > Insecta > Lepidoptera > Geometridae > Camptogramma > Camptogramma bilineatum. The sequence goes on from OY292474.1 coordinate 1,241,414, forward strand.
TATGACGCAAGATTACTTAACAATGAGCAATTGTTTTGATTCACCCTCGAACAGGTAGACGTGATTCATGGTTACAGGAAAAATGTTAAGGGTTAAAAACTAGGTTTCTAAAGTAGCGGTAGTCGTAATAATGCAAACGTTATAGCTATAACGTAGTATATAAAAGTTAATATACTTAGGCCTTTACATCTTTACTAGATGGTTTATACAGTGTCAGGAGGTAATCTTTGCCTACACTTAACGGGACACTGTAGTGCCTGGGACAATGTTGAGATGGAGCAGGCTTGCCCAGCACCTACACCATCCTCTCAGCTTAACCGGCCATATCCACAGGAAAGACATGGTCAATACGTGTGGGGCTGACTAAGCCGCGGGTTTCCTCACGATGTTTTCCTTCACCGTTTAGAGCTCGTGTTAATGCGCATATAAATTTTCGAAACGAAAAATTCATTGATGCACGGCCTGGATTCGAACCCACGACCTTCGGATTGAAAGTCGAGGTACTAACCAACTCGGCCAACACGGCTCTTAAAGTTAATATAGTTAAAGTTAATATAGTTTTAGTAATTCAAAGCATATTTGTCACTTTTCAGGAAGAGCTATAGCTGTGTCCGCATGTTTTACAAATCGCTGGAAAAGCAGAAAAACTAGGAATTCATAATTTATAGCAGTCGACACGATCAACGTTCAATCAGCTACAATAGATTATAGTCGAATTGCTCATTGTACGAACAAAAAATTTATGAAAAATGACATTTTGACCGTCAATTTTAGTGCGTATAATGAGCAATCCGACTATAGGTACTTACTAGTTTTACTTTTCAAAACAAAATTCAATGCCAAAAACTAAAATAGAAGTCCTGTTCCTAGTAGCGATACCTACTATTCTAAATGATGATGATGATGATGACTTTTCAAATGTACGGAAATTAATTTTTAAATGTGTCAAAGTGATTAGACATCTTCAATTTTCAGAGCCTGTACCTATTTAATTTTACCTATTAGAATCGGAAATGTTCATCAACTTCTTTTCCTGACTGTACCTATGCTTAATAGAGTACATTTGACTGTCGGTTTTTTTTTTGCTTTTTTTATGTATTTCACCGATTACTCAAAGACGCCTAGACCAATTTGGAAATATTTTTTTTGTTTGAAAGGGTATACTTTCCGATTGGTGCCACAAAAATTTGGTGAAGATCAGTCAAAGATCTTCGGAGTTATGAGCAGAAATGCACCTCGAGAGCAGAAAATCAGCTTGAACTTTGAAGTCGGTTTTTTGAACCGACTTCCAAAAAGGAGGAGGTTCTATGTTCGGCTGTTTATTAACGTTTTTTTTTTGCTTTTTTTTAATTTAGCCACTTGCAGGATATTACTAACGTAATAAAGTCAGTGTTAACATTATCACAGCCTTGAACCACGCGGTGCGACCTCGCGGAGCAATGCGAGCGAAACAGAGCGCGTCGGCTGCGGGGTGGAGCGGGGTGTAGTGGGGGTAGGGGGGGGGGACGGAGAAATTACGAGGAGATAGCTCATCATCACTGAAATGAAATCACTGACGTCACTTATGGACAGTTGGATAAGCAGCTCAGCGGGCTTAAAGAGGTCGCCATAGCAGATACACAATAGGAATTGAACTATATACATATCTTTTCATTGACTGAGACTGAAAAGAGACGGCATTATAGTTCAATTCCTATTGTGATTAAATATGAAGCGCTCGTGGTGTAGCTTGCTTAGACGTTCTTGGTTGATCGTTGAAGTTAAGCAGCGTTGGGCGCGGCCACTCTTAGGATGGGTGACCGCAAGTGGTATTACGAGCTGAGCGCTTCCTTGCTTCGGAGGGCACGTTAAATTGTCGGTCCCGGCTTTTAAGTCGTTAAGCCATGACGGAGGCCTTTAGGCGTCCTAAAAACTCCGTCACCAGAGTTGGCCACTTACTCATACGAACTTACTTACTTTTTATTGTGATTGTGCTATAGCGACCTGTTTAAACCCGCAGTAGTAGTAGTATACCGTCTCTTTTCATTGACTGAGACTGAAAAGAGACGGCATATAGTTCAATTCCTATTATGTTTCTGCTATAGCGACCTTTTTAAGCCCGCAGTACATTGTAGAGGGTGGCAGAAAAATGCAAAGCAGTTTGATTTGACCAAAGAAATTCTATAGATTTGACGCACGCATGGCTGGTGCAAAGTATAGGTATGTGTTCTGATCGCGAATGTTTAAAATAGGTACAGAAAGTCGGAGGATAGCTGAAGAAATTATGAAGCTGGTTCGCGCCTGACACCGAGACCAGCCCCCTGATTGTCTATCTTTGATAGCGACCGAAATCGGTCTCAAACTCTCAAAGACAGTTGAGTGACAACGCAATTAGTGACCAATTTGAGGTTTGAGATAAGATGGACCAAAGATAAAGTATCATTAACGTTCCTTCCTGAGTTAGACAATCAACTAGGAGAGAGAGACAGGAGACCGTTCTCATTTAAACTGACGGTTCTCTCTCTATAGTCGTATTGCTCATTATACGGACTAAAATTGAAGGAAAAAATGTCATTTTTCCTTCAATTTTGATTAGTTTTGATATGTTTTATGTCAAAATTGAAGGAAAAATGACATTTTTTCCTTCAATTTTAGTCCGTATAATGAGCAATACGACTATAGTGTCACTTTTGCGCGCCCTACAAAGCCTGTCTCTGCGGGCTGATTGTCTAACTTGTCTTAAACTTATTGGTCTCAAGCTGTCAAAACGCTCGCGTAGGTATCTTTTGTCACGTTCGGTCTCGTTGAGATGAGTGATAAAGCTACTTGCGTGGTCAGTGGTCACTGAACAGTCATATTTGAGAGTTTGAGACCGATTTTTATCGCTATCAAAGATAGACAATCAGGGGTCTGGTCTCGGTCTCCGGTCTCGATCTCCGCCGAGAACCGTTTGTGAGCAGTTTTTCTACAGAATGCCTTGATGCTACAGAACCGATGGACTACTGTATATCTACATTACTATTGCTGCCACATCCCAAAGTATAGTATCAGGACTTATCAGGAAAAACAAAATTCATTGGAAAACCTCGCTGTTTTTCCTGCATTCTTCATCAACAATTTTCGCTTTTATCGCAATAAGTATACGGATTATAATTGCATGGTGAATGGTTGTCACCTTGTCATCTATAGTTCGAAGGTTGAACAAATTATGGTGGTAATTAGGACTTAAATGGAGAACAATTTGTGACAACCTTCGATACTGAAATAGGGTTTTATTGAAAAAGTATTTTTCAAGCAACAATTTTTTTTTAAATATGAAAAGACTTCCGACCTTCCGACGGGATTTAAACCAGCATTGATATAAGCGATCCTCCCTAAGCCGGAAAATTTGATAAGATTTTTCATTTTTTAAATGCATTTAGTTGTATTTGTAGATCCGTTGGTAGGAGAAAACTATCCTGGCTGCGAAATATAAGGCAGTGGACAGGCATAAAAAAGGCTGAAGACCTATTTAGAATAGCCCAAAACAAGGAAGAGTTTAAGAGGATGACCACCGACCTTCAATAACTGGAGAGGCACTATAAGAAGAAGGTTGTATTTGAATCTTTATAAATCATCTAGATAACATGAAGGGCTGTTTTTATCTAGGTTTTTGATATGGCTACTAATACCAGCTTACAAATATGTCAACATCAAGGTATTGTCTACCCCCGAACAAGAGTCGGGAGCCACGACGTAACTGTTAGTACCACAGTTAGGAGTGAGGGAGACAGGCGACGGTGCTGTATGGAGAGCGAGGGAGACGCGTGTAGCTATCAATTTGTGCATGAACAAGTGGAGTGTGAAGTTTGCTAGGGTTGTCAGGTGCTTTGATTTTATATTTTGATTACTTATTATGGTTTTTAACCGACTTCGAAAAAAGGAGGAGGTTCTCAGTTCGTCGGAATCTTTTTTTTTTTTTTTTTTGTGCTTTTTTTTTTTATGTATGTTCACCGATTACTCGGAGACGCCTCAACCGATTTCAAAAATTCTTTTTTTGTTTGAAAGGGTACACTTTCCAATTGGTCCTTTTGGTCATCAGGTCAGGATCTGATGATGGGATCTTGGAGAAATCGAGGTAACTCTTCAAATTTTATAGGCACACTTGAAGCGATTAGGGTATTTTTTAAAAGCTTTATAGGTTATCGGTGACAATGCAATATTATGGTAACATTGAGCTCATCTGATGATGGAGTCAGGAGCTGTTCAACGGAACTCCTCAGTAAATAGGCCGATTGAGTTGAAACTCGGCACGTCTGTCAAGTTTCAACTAGAATGTAATAATATGGTCACAACGAGCTGATCTGGGGATGGAGTCAGGAGCTGTTCAACAGAACTCCTCAGTAAATAGTCTGATTGAGTTGAAACTTGGAACTCAGCATGTCGGTCAAGTTCCGACTATAATGTAATAATATGGTGACAGCTAGCTGATCTGATGATGGAGTCAGGACCTGTCCAATGGAACTTCTCAGGGAATAACAGTGGAACATCCATGTTTGGGCTAATTTTAATTAGCTCACCCTTAGCCTTACCCAATAACAGTTTGTATTGAAGTCGGTTTTTTTAAATTTTTAATTTAGCCACTTGTATATTCTCATAATTTAAGATGTCAGGTAAAGAGAAGCAAAATTGATGTATTACGTCTTTCTCTGTCTGGTGAAAGGTTAAAGAAAAGCTCACATACGTATTAAAAAATTAATAAACAATGTACAAAAATCGTAATTTTTGTATTTACTTGCGTAAATATACAAAAATCTAATACCTATAACTTATTGATTTTCATAGCTGGTTTTGCTTATTTTTGAGCTATTAGTAGGTATAGTATGGAGTTCTAAACTACTAGATACATATTTACATAACATTATAAAATACAATAAGAACCAGTAGAGCCACCTAAGGATCGTTGGAAACGATCTATAAGTAGCTCAACTGATCCAAGCCACTGCCTGTCGGAAGTGTGCTAAAGACACGGGCAGCATTACTAAGCTGGATGGCAATGCTTTTGCAATTGGCATTCAAATTCAAATTGAATTTCTTTATTGATCACCTATCTAACTCTATCTAACAAAACACTCTTCTGGCTCTTATTTGGCTCAACGGATCAGCATTGCCATCCAGGCGTAGCAATAAAGAAATTCAATGCCAACCCTATTTCAAATCGTGCATGACGCATCCCATAGCCGCACGCACGGTACTTCCTGCACCTTTATGGTCTCCTGGTGAGGCTTATGGCTTCATGGCCCTTAAACCGGCTTAATGTCTGCTTACTCGCTTTTATTGTTACATAAACTCATTCATTAACGTACCTACTGGCTATTTTTTTAGTATCGAATGAGCTTAGTGATCCAAGATGTTCAAGAACTTCAACAAACGAGAACCATTACACAATTAGACAATTATTTATTTATAAACTTAGACTAACATTATAGAAAACCTCTCTAAAAGGCGTTAATCTAGTACGATCAATTTAAAATTAGTAAGTAGGTAGGTAAGTATTACAAAACAGAAATAAAAGGATTATTTACATGCAACAACCTTCGGCAACAACACAATAATGAAAATGTTAAAAATAAAATTAAAAATTTCTCTAAAAATAAAACAAAATTATAAAATATGATAAGAATAGAAATAAACACAGACTAAGCAAGGGGCACGAGCGTTTCGATTAGGTAAGGAATATTTTGACTTTTAATTTCCTGACAAGCTTCCGCCCGCGACTTCGCTCGCGTGGCACCCGGATTAAAAGTAGCCTATGTCCTATGCCCAGTCATGATCTATCTAAGTACTTATATTTTAAATTTCAGGCAAATCGGTTCAGTGGTTGTTACACAAACATCCATCCACGGCCCGGTCGCGACCTGGTGTAGCGTGAATCCAGCTTTAGGCGGCCTAAAAACTCCGTCACCAGAGTTGGCCACTAGCTCATACGAACTTACTTACCTACCTATTTTAGTCAGTTCAATATTGACTGATTCTTTCCTGTGGAGAAAGTCAACTTATACTAAACTGACTAAACTGAGAGGATGTTAATGTTACGTCCCCGGTGGTAACTACGCTACAACTACTTAAGTATGACACACACAATGTCTATTCTCGACTTTGTTTACATATTTTCATAGCTTGCAACCTGTCACGCATGGAATGTTAACTTCTGCAAAATGTGGTCATTTACCAAATATAGTCAATTGTCAAATTCAATTATTCAATAAGATCACTAGTGTACCACTTTGAAACATCTTAAGAGCTAGGTGATTCTACTCCTGTTCCTTCGCGACCAAGACCGTGAAGAACCGACCGTGAAAGACCGTGAAGACCGTATGTATTTGGACATAGGTAGGTACTCTTGACTACCACCAATAGAGGTTTCAGTCAACAATCAGCCTGCTGGTCATAGAAAACCAACAACTGGGTCTGACCCTGGCGTTACCTTCGATACATCTGACTTCCGCTTTCCCGGTGTGTGTAGGCATTGTCCTAACTACGAGTAGCTAGTGTTTCCTACTATATTAGGCATTCTGTTGTGTCACCAATTCAGACCTTATTTGTGGCTTGGTCCTTGGTCGCCAAATACAGATAAAAAATCATCTAGATGTTGAATTTGTGCGTTATGAAAAATTAGGAAAAAAAAGGAAAAATTACTCGACTAGACGAGACGAGACTTAGCAAGACAAGCAATGATACGACACGCAGTGAGCGAAGACCTTATACAAAATATGGTTGAAAAACAGTTTACATCTTTACTACAACTTAAAATATATTTTTTGATTTATAAAAACGTTAGAAGACAATCTGTGCCTTCAGGGGACTCCGTAGTGCCTGGTATTTTGTTTGCAGTACTTTCCGATTGGTGCCATATAAATTTGGTGAGGATCTGTCGAAGATCTTCGGAGTTATGAACAGAAATGCACCTCGAGACTGCAGGAAATTGCTCAGCTAATAACATTGAAGTCAAATTTTTTTTTTTTTAATTTAGACACTTGTTTGTTGAACTCGAACCCACGACCTGTGTGTCAAAAGTCATGGTATTATTACACACGGCTTAGCATTACACGTAGAAATATTGTTATTTGCACTTGAAGAGTCAAGGTTAGGCGTTATGGTGAGTGGTTTTGTTATGTAATATGTTTTTGTGGTGGAAATTATTCAGTTTTTGCGTTAGTTTCAAGACATGGAAGATTTCACGTTTAATTTTAGTCATTCAAGTTTAAATGAACGAATATCATCATGATAGCCTAAATCCAGCAGTGGCAGAGATTGCTCTGCCACTGCTGGATTTAGGCCTCCCTTTGTTTTTGCCATTTTTTCCGGTCCTGCGCTTGCCTCTCTCAGTCTTTTGTTGGAGAGTGGACGCGACCAACGATGTCTGTCGTTGTCTGTCGAAGTCTGTCGATGTCTGGCACGCTACGTGTCTGTTACGCTCAATATCTGTAGATATAAACAGTCCAAGTTATTCAAGTTGGAAATTAAACCAGCTCAACTAACTAATCACTAAGCGCTAGAATCAGGTTTACAAAGCAGCTAAGTGCTTTGGCAAATAACTCATTGTTTGAAACGTCAACAGTGGCAAATCGCTCGTGGGAAGCAGAGTGCTGGTGTTAGTTCACACGTACACTGAACGACGAATAAGTTTCTTTTATAATTTTTGACATCGACAAAGTCGCGGGCAAAAGATGGATTGGACTGGCGCAGGATCGTGACGAATGGCACAAACTAGGAGAGGATACCAGCAGTGGGTGAAGTCGGGCTGTGGATGGTGATGATGATGATAATTTTTGTAAGGGGTTGTTTGCGGCGGCACGGGTTGATTGTTTTTATGCTACTGCTAGCTTCCGCCCGCGGCTTCGCTCGCGTGGTACCCGGATAAAAAGTAACCTATGTCCTATTCCCGGTCATTATCTACGTCTATTTTAAATTTCAGGCACATCGGTTCAGTGGTTCTCGAGTTATAGAGGAACAAACATACATCCAAACATCCAAACCTTTGCATTTATAATAACAGTGATAGTGATTAGTGATAGTGATTATTGATAGTGATGATATTAGTGATAGTGATTAGTGATAGTGATGATGATCAAAAGTAGCCTTTCTCAAGAGTTGAGATATCAAGTGCAGAAAGAATTTTTCAAATCTGACTGGTAGTTCCTGACATTAGTGCCTTCAAACAAACAAACAAACTTTTCAGCTTCATTTATTGGTATAGATTTCTTTAACATCGTCTAAGTTTTCAAACAAAAAAGGGTATTTTAATTGGGTATCAGTTTTTATGTCACGAAGAGTCGAAGGTCGTCAATGACACGGCGTCATCCAAGCATGACCGTCATCTCATTATACAGGTGCCTACTTACCTGAGTATTTGCAGGTAAATGGTATTCAAATAGGGATTTAAATATTTAATGTAAATGTATGTAAACAGGCTCACGAATCACAGTATCACACTAATATTAGAAATGCGTAAGTTTGGATGGATGTTTGGATGTATGTTTGTTCCTCTATAACTCGACAACCACTAAACAGATTTGGCTGAAATTTAAAATGTAGATAGATAATGACCGGGAATAGGACACAGGCTTTTTATCCGAGTACCACGAAAGCGAAGCCACGAGCGCAAGCTATAGTGTATCTCTAAAAATACTTAGAGAGGGTGACTGTATTGTAGTAGGTAATCGTTTTTGATTTTCGGTCTCCCGCGATACAGGCTCGCCCTAGTGCGGGGACCATCAGTAATATTTGTATGTGTTGTATTCTCTTTTGGTAAATAAATGTATTTGTATTTGTATTTGTATTCCATTGGCTTCGTAACCAATGGGCGGTCTTATTAGAAGCGATTTCTTCCAGACAACCTTTATATGGAAAGAAACATAAATAACTCGTAAGTAGTAATTTCACGGTTAGGATTGGAACTTGCAACTGATCAAAAGTCAATAGAACATCCCAACAGGGCTATATGGCTCTAGGTAAATGGTATTTATGCAAATAAGGATTTCAATATTGCTAGGTGCAAAATGAGGCTGTTTATACGCGCATGCTGTAGGTAGATAAAATGCTCACGTAGAAGATTGCTTTTAAACTTAGACCTTTACATCATTACTAGATGATTTATACAGTGTCAGGAGGCAATCTTTGCTAACACTTAACCTAACACTGTATTAGTGCGTCGGACATTGTTGATACATTGTGCTGGGACTGAGATGGAACAGGCTTGTCCACTCCCCAGCACCTAAGCCGGCCATATCCACAGAAAAGACATGGTCAATACGTGTGTTGGCTAAGTGAAGGGTTTCCTGACTATATTTTCCTTCACCATTTAGAGCTCGTGTTAATGCGCATATAGATCGCGCATCAAAGGACGCGAACTCGCTTCTTTGTGGTATCACCTTCGCGACAAAGACGGTCCCATATGCATGCAAATATTCGTTCAATGTACGAACATTCGTGATGGAGGACGAAAGATCGTTGTGGTAAGTTGTCGAGAATAGAAGAGGGAAGATGATTGGCCATCCAGTTTTATTAAAAATATAATTGAAGGAAAAGTGGAAGGAAGGAGAGGAAGAGGAAGACCGAGGATAAGCTACATGAGCCAAGTGAAGGAGAAGGTTGCTGTCATGTCGTATAAGGAAGTCAAGGAGGCTGCCCTAGAAAGAGCTTCGTGGAGAAAGAGGCATCAGTTATGCGGACAAGGGGCTACCCCTTATTAAATAGAGAAGAAGAAGAAGAACATTCGTGATGACGGTATCTTATAGGGCCTCCAGACTCTCGGCGAGAACCCCCGAGAACACCCGAGAAGCGTGAGTGTGAGGAGCTTCTCGCCTCCTCGTTCTCGGGCTCGCCTGTTCTCCGATCGGTGTCGGTATTTTTGGCCGAGACAAAGGATTTCAAACATCACAACTGAGAAAAATTGAGTGTGGATAGCTTGTTTGTTCTTCGAGAAGTCTCGGCGAGACTTCTCACCGAGCCTTCTCTCGAGAGTCTGGAGAAGCTATTAGAAATTCTAGAAAAGGATTCGTCCTTGGTCAAGTGCGAAAGCAAACAGTTCCATATCTTATCGAAATGTCAACAAACAAAACCTATGGCGTTGTATTTCATAATGCCATTATTATCGTGGCATTAGACACCTGAGCCGTGTTGGCCTAGCGAGACATTAATTCGAATTTCGATTTGAACGTCTAAATTCGAATTCCGGTCGTGCATCAATGGATTTTTCGTTTCAAAAATGCGCATTAACAAGAGCTCTAAACGGTGAAGGAAAACATCGTGAGGAAACCCGCAGCTTAGTCTGCTACACACGTATTGACTTCTTTCCTGTGGATATGGCCGGTAAAGCTGAGAGGATGGTGTAGGTGCTGGACAAGCCTCTCAACATTGTCCCAGGCACTTCACCCCCTTACTTATGAAAGATGTTTAAAGTTGAACACTGGTTGAACAACGTCCTGTCTCTGTTTGTCACTATCCACAAATAAAGACAGGACGTTGTTTAACCAGTGTTTCACTTTAAACATATTTCATAAGTAGGGCCCTCAGTGTCCCGATAAATGAATGCAAAGATTGCCTCCTGACACTGTATAAATCATCTAGTAAAAATGTAAAGGCCTAAGTTTTTATTCATTCAGTAGTTTCATAGTTAAGCATCTCATTCGTAGCATTCACAAGCCAAGGTTAGTTTAATGTCTCTAGACAATAGCTGACTGCTATTGTCTTGATATCTAGTTTTACATAACTTGCGGTTATATATGTTACGGGCAATTTGATAAATCCGGTCATTATGCATAATGACCGGTCCGTATGCATAATGACCGTGTCAATTGGGCAATGTGATAAAAACTGAATGATTAATCACTTTGCCCGGTCATTATGAATAATGACCACCCTATATTGGACAATGTAATAAATTAGATGAATTGCAGTGTTTTAATTGATTTACTACATTTCTGGCGCATCGGCGGCCGCTACCGCGGCACGCTTCGCTCGCCTCGTGCGTAGTTTTTTTACTAACCTAACATAACCTAACCTACAGATTTTAATCCAATTTATCACATTGCCCGGCTAGAAGTAGGGCACTATTCATACTGCCCGGTCTAAGTGATAAATTCAAGCCTTGATTTATTAAATGGACCACGGGCCGTCGGGCATTATGAATATGGACCGGTTAAAGTAATAAATTTATCAAATTGCCCGACGCTCTTGGTCATTATGCATAATGGCCGGTCCATATGAATACTGCCCGATTAATCAAGTTGCCCGTGACATATACATCTGAAAATTTTAGTATTTTTACCCAAAGAGATTTTACCAATAGAGACGTTATACTCATTAGAAAAAGCCCTCTATTTATAGCTACTTAGGTAGAATATCAATCAAGAAAACTAAAAAAATAACAAAGTGCGACTGAGTTGGCTCAAGCTAATTAACTTGAATTTTGTTCGCCACGCAGAGCGGGGTACAAGTAAGTAGGTAAGTACCTCAATTTAGATATACCTCAATCAAGATCATTGTTTTTACCTGACTGCGCCGAATGCGCCGAACCCCAGGAGGGTTAAGTGTTTGACCTGTATGTATAAGTATGTATGTATGTCCTTCCTATGTCCGCTCGTACACTTCTCACAATGGATCTAGGCATTCGTGAAGCCGTTTCGCTGCGCAGTAGAAAATTTTGTATGCAAAAGTTGCACTGCGCATCGAAACGGCTAACTTCAAGAATGCCAAGATCCTTGGAAGAATTACTACTCAACGGCTCAACCGATTTTGATAAATGATACGTCATTAGATTCGTCTTGGCGGTGCATTTTTTTTATAAACTGCCTCTAATTTAATTATTAAGTACAAAAACTTACGATTTGATTTCGTAAGCTACTTTGGGAAATATTTTCCTGCTGGGATTTTATATTTTTTGACAAATAATTTTTATTAGGCAAGCTGTCCGTTTTTTTTAATATAAAAATAAATGCAAGCATACAATGTCTATAGAGCTTATTTGGATTCTTTTTCTTTATATTTTGTTTTTGTTAATAATTAAATTAAATTATCCGAATGTATTAAATGTGTACGATACGAGTTCAACCACCCAAGATAATTTACTCATTTAAATGTTTGTGATAATGAAAGAGAAAGTTTTTTTTTTAACTGGAGTTCAATAGTATTTATATGTATAAAACAAATAACCTGCCCCAACCCCGCTCCTTTTAATATTATTAAAATAAGGAATGTTTAATCACGACTGTATTTTTAGATCCTTTGAAAATATCTAAGGGGGTAGTCAGAGGTCCATCCAAAGTCCAAATACATGTGAACATTTTTTCGTTCGCATTTGGGCTCGCATTTTTATAGGTAGTACCTACCTAATATTAGTAAAGATTCTTTAATTAAACGATAAGTAGGAACTTACATAATTTACCAAAGGAGTGGAGTCCTATTATTAAAACATTCCGACATTCCAACAAGCTTAGTTACGTAATAATTATTATAATAATTACAAATCCTAAGTACAAGATGTAAAAAGAATACCTACTATTAAACTCCATATGCATAGTTTTTCCCAATATCTTAGAAATAAAAAAAATAAAAAAATAGAAAGAAAAAGACAATCTTGTCAATAGGTCCTGAATCGTGTTAGTTGCCTTGGGCCCGAATTCTTCCTATTTACGTCAGCCAAATTATCGCTGCGTTTTGTTTTGTTTGACAAATTGATACTTAGTGTTTTATTTAAAAACGTTTTTATAAAACAAAATGAAATGTATGGTTATAGTTATTGACGTTTTGTTTTGGTTGATAATAATTTTGTCAGAATTGGGGTTCCTGGTTCTTCCCTGGTTCTTCACGTTATTTGTTGTAAAGGAACAGGAATAGGATCACCTAGAAAACTGTCGTATGTGCTCCTGGCAGTCGTTTTGAATAAATGCTAATGACTTTGGGACTTGGACTTTCGTCCGTTGTTGGATATCGTTATTCAGAACTCGGTCGCGAATTTTGACAGTTAATTATGTTGTTGTTGTTTTTAGTCTACACTGTCCCACTGCTAGGCAAAGGCCTCCCCTCGAGTTTTCCAGGTAGTTTGGTCCAACGTCATTGCCTGTCACTGATAGTCACTGAAAATGTCTAGCTCGTCTCGCCATCGCCATCGTCTAAGGGCTCCAGTCAGTGGTAGTTTTGGCCCACAGTTCATCCGGAATACGGCAGACGTGCCCCGCCCAGTACCTACCACATTAGCTTTTTTAGTTAATTATAGACTAGGTTTATTTCACCTAGTACACGAGTGTCTTGTAAGACTTGCACGTGCCTATTGCATCCTTTCAAGGCAGATCCGTCCTTCGTAACCTTTGACCCGCCATTAACATTATCTAAGCCATTATAATATAATCTAAGATTCTGTGACGTGTTAATGTTTACTTCTAGATATGCATTTATTTGTTATTGTTTCAGTTAATTGAACACCGGCTGTAAACATCACAACAACAAGAATATTAATTAAATCATTGTTTTTGGTGTTTGGTTTGTTTGCATGGATGTATGTTTGTTCCTCTATAACTCGACAACCACAACCGATTTGGCTGAAATTTAAAATATAGATAGATAATAACCGGGAATAGGACATATGCTACTTTTTATCCGGGTACCACGCGAGTGTAGCCGCGGGCGGAAACTAGTATTATAAAACCGCAAAAAAAAAATTGGTTCAATAATTTTTTGGATAGGTACCTTTTTCTTATTTCATTTATTTCACTCCAACTCGTAAATGTTAGGTACTAGACTAGCATAACTATGTTGAAAGACAAACATACCTACCATAAACCCACATAAACGTGTAACAGCAATTATTACTATGTGTCTAAGTACCAACTGACTTAACTTGTCGGCCTTGACTAATGTACGTGTCTAAATAATTGTCTTGTAAATAGCACATTATCTAAGTAGGTACTTATATTATTTTTAAAACACATGGTACCTAAATAAAATCACGCCTTTTTAGGGGTAGGCAGACACCCCATTTTCTCACTTGTTATACGATCATGACATATCTTTCGTTACATCTACTCCTTAAAATGTCCAAAATCCTGACAAGAATAAGAATTATTTAATGTAAAACTGTGTTTTAAAGGTTTTACAAGATAATAGTTTCAACAGTTTACCAAATCAATTTGGACGAACAATTTACAATGAAAAGTGATACATCTCCTTTGTGTTTTTTCAAAAATATTGTTCGATATTTTTATTGTAAATAAATAAATATTTCTGGACATTTCACACAGCATAATCTAGCCCCAAACTAAGCAAAGCTTGTACTATGGGAATAGATAACTGATAGAATACTTTTTTTTTTGTAAATACATACTTATAATATTTTAATACACCCAGACACAGAACAAACATCTATGTTCATCACACAAATGTTTGTCCTGGGTGGGAATCGAACCCACGACCTACAGCGCAGAAGGCAGAGCTACTGCCAACTGAGCTAAGAGGCCAGTCCAGTGAGTAAGTATAGGTTATTTCAAATTATGTTGATAATAACATAATTTGATTTGATCTTCCGATAAGAAAAAAATATCAAGATCTTCATTATTTCAAGTTGCTAAACATCGATAACCGTTTCAATAATCAGAATTTAATTTTTAATTAGTCATCGATTAGCCTAAATCCATAAATCATATTGTGTTGAGCAATGGAAACAATACTGAACGTAATTTAACTTTAGGGCGTTGATGGGCTTGCAACCTGTCACGTATGGAATGTTTACTTCTCTCTGACTACTCTCTTAGACATTTTCAAAGGTAGATCTCTTGAAGATGTCTCAGATAGTTGCCAAAAAGCCTTAAGATTTGACATAATTAAATTTATGTCCTCTTCTTCTTCTTCTTCTTGCGGTGGCTCTCCACTGCTGGAGGTTAGCCGTCAGCTCATTGAACCTTTCTCGGTCTTGCGCCAAGCGAAAGAGGTCTTCGACTCTGGCGATATTTGTCCACTCTCGGATGTTCCTCAACCACGACTATTTTCGTCTACCAACGCGACGTTTACCCATGACTTTGCCCATCATAATTAGTTGGAGCAGTTGGTACCTTTCGTGTCAAAGCACACGTCCTACATACCCAACTTTTCGGCCTTTGATGGTCTGCAAGAATTCACAGTAGCATATTGGAAACCACCATTGTTGGTAGCACCACATCTCGAAGGCTTCGAGGTTTTATGTCTTTATGTATTATGTATGTCTGCTCCTTGAGAATACAGTCATGATCAATATTTAATTTCATTTTTTCCTTCATTTAACATTTCAATAACAAGGTGGTAAACATTAACAAAAAGGTGGGTTTAGTTTTTGTTTTCCTAAATGACGTTCAGTAATAAAAAATATGAAATTATGAATTTATCTTCATTAAAATTAATTATTTAAACGCGCAAAAAAGACAAAAAGTCCATGCTTCGCTGGTTTCAAAAAAACACTTGGATTTTTTAGCGCTTATTTTTGAAGTTAATGAATGAATGAATGAAAACTCTTTATTGTACACAACTTATAATAACATTTAAATATAATGTAGTGACGTTTCTTGTTTGTTTCAATCCTCGAGTTAAAATTAGAGTTGAAACTTTCAAAACACGGACACGCTATATTTTCGATTTGGTCCGGCCATACCCAATCAACGCTAACGTGGCTGTATCACGGAACTTTTGCAAGTTTTCGACATTTTAAAAGTTTATTACAAAAAGTATTTTTCTACATTTCAACAACAAACCATTTGGGTCGGTACTGACATTGTGTCAAGATACCTATAACGTTTCTTTTTATATTATCATTGCTTTAGAACAACGTTAGAAAGAAATAGATACCTTTAAGCTATGAACTGTCAAAAATAAAACAACAGAAAAAAATACCTACATTAGTTATTAGACCTACATACTTTAAACATGTATAAGTAAGTAGGTAAATCTCGAAGAACAGAGATGGTTATAGAGATGTGGGGGAGACCTTTGCCCAGCAGTGGGACGACATAGGTAGGTAAAAAAAAAGTAAGTAAGTAAGTTTATTAAACTTTGACTTAAATAAGGTAGGTACCTACAATTGCTAGTGACTGTACCTACCTACTAGCACTAATCCTATTTTATTACTTAGACAACCTTCATATTTTCAGTTAGATAGGTACCTACTTCATTAGTTTATTACTAAAACATCATTTCGTCATACGCTGATAACGATGATGATTGTACTTGTACCATGACCTAATTGTAATAGGTAGGTGCATTACAAAGACCACCTGATCAACTGCCTGTCACGTCTCGCAAACTCTTATCAAAATTAATTCAGCACACTAATAAGCCTCAATGCGCCTGCGCATATAAACACCCAGCAAAAACGCAGATAAGTCACATTTTTCCGTTTTTCTACGTCAACAATGCATTCACCGTGTTTTCTACTTATGAGTAGGTAATGAGGGTAGAAAGAATGCGGTTGAATGCCTGCATATCTAAATCCAATCATAATTACTAATAAATCGTTCAAAAATTACCGAAACTATTAACCTTTGTATAGGTAACTTCTTATCGCTCCTTTAGACCTTATACACCGTGACAAAAACACTTCACAAAGTCAAACACAACACAATAACACACTACATGTTAGCACTGGCAGGTAAGTAAGCGTAAAGAAAAATAAAATTAGTTCGGAATTCGAAATTTGACAGCTCGGAACCGCGCGAAATGTCAAACCTACGTCGGTCTTTCTACGCAGCGCGCGCTCAACTAAAGTTTTCAATTGCCTCTGCACCGCTACTCACTCTAATCATCTGATGACGCTATCGCTTTATGCAGCAACCATGCCCGGTTTATACTGCAACAGTCTGTAATTTTCAAGTAGAACCAGCGATGTATAATGTGGGGATTGATTGATCGAAGTGTCAATCACAGATCGCAACGTGAACGGTTAAAAATTATTGCGTCATTAGTTAACTTGATTTATGTCTCACAGTTAAAAAAGCCTTGTGCAAAAAAGGTAAGTCGTATTTTATCTTTTACTAAACCGAGTTACAAACCATAATTAGAAATATCTAGGCGAACGATGCTCGGGTGCAAATAGAGAAAAATTAAAAAAGAAAAAGAAAAAAAACTTACAAAACATAACTTTTACTAGCTGAGATTCGAACTCGAACCCTTCGGCTGAAAGGCGGACACCCAATCCACTCGGCCACTTTAGTCTCAACTTTTGTGAAATTACGAACCACATTGCACTGATAATTTTTTTTGCGTGAAAATGTCGAGAAAACGATTTTTCCCAAATATGAGATATTTTCCTAGGTCGATTTTTTGCCCCCTTTAATTCCCGTACCGCAAATTTCATTGAAATCGTTAGAGCCGTTTACGAAAACGTGCAAAGAAGCAAGAAAGAAGATGTACTTAGGTACCTATAAGGTTTTGTTTTGTTAAATAAATACACAGTAGTATATAGTATCTCTTAGATTTCTTTATTCTATTATTTTATTTTTTATAATGGGACAGAATTAGTACAAGTTTGTAGTTATGCATAGGTATAATGATTACTTCAAAAGATTTTAGTTTCGTAATAAGTTTAATACGATATGAGAATTTAATTTGATATGCATGACACTCGTGTTACGTATTTTGGCCCAGAACAATGTAAAACAAAAAAGTAAATAAAAAAAAACACAAACTTTAACTTAAATCATATTTTAAGTTTCAATTTGTTATAGGTACTTACCTACACTTATTGAGATTTTTAATTGCATTAAATCCACGGGCAACATAACATAACCGAAGGCAATTTTACAATAACACCTTTGGGACTTACCAAATTATGAGCGTTAATCGGACGCCATTATACTTAAAAAAAAGGTGTTTTAAAAACAAAAACGGCTGAACCGATTTTGATAAAACATGTCTAAGAACCATCGCTAAAATCCAGCTTTCAAATAAAGAAAAACCGTATTGAAATCGGGAGCTACGGTGCTACAAACAGATACACAGACAGACAGACAGACACATAGCGGTCAAACTTATAACACCCCTCTTTTTGCACCGGGGGTTAAAAAAGACACTTTTCCTTAGAACTTCTTTAAAACAAGTTTCTTTCTATAAAAAAATATGTCGGGCCAAAATACATAAAACCAATTACAACTTTCAAAAATTTGTCTAAACGTTTGTGCGTGGCATTGAGTTTCTAGCATAATTCTAATTAAAGATACTTTTTTAAAAACCTTAACTTATAATAGTTTTAATCTATTTATAATATTACTAATAGACTAATATTTATAAGAATACGCTAAGGAGTTCTTTGGCGAAGTTCAAAATTTTATTTACATCGAAACTAATAAATTTTATTCATCTCAAGTTTTTTCTAATAATTTGGCAATAATTTTACCTATAATTAAACAGTCTTTAAAGAAATTTAAAACAACTATATTTTAAAAATTACATTACCAATTAATTAAATACTAAATAAAAATAAATCGGTAGGCTTATAATAAAGTATGCAATAAGTACCTACCTAATTGAATTGTACTTACTAATTAATAGGGGTAATTATCAAATCCATCTTATCAATTTCATTGATGTGTGAGTATTATGGTTTGGCAGAAGTTTAACTACTTATTACATCTAAGTAAATAGAATTAAAAAAAAAAACAAAATTTTTATTTGTTATAGTGTTAAACCACACTTAGGTATCATCATGATGGTCCTATCATGATTTTCATCTCTGGCGACTAAAGGTTCCGTCGCCGAATTGGTAAAGGCACTCCGGATAAAGGAGGATCGCTTGTATCATTGCGGGTTCGAATCCCGTCAAAATTGAAAATTTTGATTAGATTTTTCATTTAAAAAAAAACAATTTTCTAAACAAGCACATCAAGTAAAACATTTCACATCTAATCCGTCACATTTCTAAGTTCAATGTAACAAAAAAACAAAAAAGTATTTTTTAAATTTTATAATCACACTTTCTGATCGGTAACGCCTTTTCTTTCTACATTTCGTTGGGCATTAGTAGATTGCTGAAAACCCTAAAGTAATACGGAAAACCCATCCCTAACACTAATCAAAATTATCTCTCCCCATCTCTTCTGAACACCCTATTGTATCTAAAAATCCGATTTTTGTAGTTCTCAATAGGTCCCCTGCGCAGGAGTCGCGAAACCGCTGCTCTTGTGACAGCCACCTTGTAGCTTTCAGGGGACAAGATGGCGGGCGTTTCCCGCGTTTTCAAGATGTCCGGCAAGATGGCGGAGTCGGACAACATGGCGTCGATGTCACTTGTCAACATGGCGACGGAGTCAGCGCTCGTGTAGTTTGTCATTGGAGCGCAGAGGGGAATTGCGTTAGACCATTTTCTATTCCTGAAATTTGTATGACGTAAGTAAATTTTAGCTTAGGCTTAACTATTCAAACCCTAAGAATAGGAATTTTCATCAGTAGTACCTATAGTTATCTTTTTAGTTTCCCCACACAAAAAAAACTTAGGCCTTTACATCTTTACTGGATGATTTATTTTATAATAATATTTAGGAGGCAATCTTTGCCTACACTTAACGGGACACTGTATTGCCTGAGACAATATTGAGATGGAGTAGGCTTGCCCAGCACCTACACCATCCTCTCAGCTTAACCGCTTTCCCCACACAAGGTACGAGTATATGAATAACTGCTCCACCATTTATTTTCCTAATGGAATTAACCAAGCAATAAGTCCTATTTACTCTTCGTGGCATTATGCAGTAGGATTCCTGAGGAGATCCAATTGACTGTTCAGAACCCATCATTATCATCAAACATCAATCCATATAAGTACACTGCAATTTAATCCCCAAACCCATTAGCCGATAGCACAGAATCCGATACATCCAGACTTACTTGAGACACCTCAGCATGGGAGCTCCCTTCAGCTTGTACCCTGGCTCGCAGGTAAAGGTGACCGTCTCCCCGATCTTGTAGTAGAACTTGACGCTGGACATGCGGCCAGATATCGTGGTGCCAGGGTACGTGCAGGCTTGGGCACCTGTGAAAGAACACCAAGGTAAGGCAACCGTACAGCTTATCATCATCATCATCATTGGCAGCTCAAATAATAGCCCGCTGCTGGGTATAAGCCTCCTCCCTCAAACGCCATTCTAATCGACCCTGTGCCGTTCTCATCCCTCTATGGCCTCAATATCGTCCACCCGCTTGGCTGATGGTGTGCCCCTGCTTCTGTTACTCTCTCTTGGCCAACACTCGGTCACGGCCTTACACCACCTACCATCACCAAATCTGGCCAAGCTTATACGCCAAAGTAACTCTTCTAACGCAGAATTGAGAAGAATAATTCGGAAGAAATACTTACATGTAAGAAGTTTGCCGGTCCACCTTACACTATCCAAGCTGCTGGTATGAAGCTACTATGAGCATCAAGGTCTATTTATTTACAGCTGGACCCAATCAGTAGAAATACTTACATTTAGGAAATTTGTCGCTCCACCGACCACGCCGTGCAGCGTGTGCTCAAGACTGTCAATAAGTAAGTAAGCTAGTTGGTATGAGCAAGTGTCCAACGCGTGACGGAGTTTTTAGGCCGCCTAAAGGCCTCTGTAATGGCTTAACGACTTAAAAGCTGGGACCGACCGACCATTTAACGTGCCCTCCGAAGCACGGAAGCGCTCAGCTCATAATGCCACTTGCGGTTACCCATCCAAATTGTGGCCACGCACCGTCTAAACAAGCTACGCCACGAGCGCTTCAACTTCAAGACTTCTTCAAGACTGTCAGTGATCAGGCAGGATAAACCAGAGTACAAATACTTACATGTAGGAGGTTTGTCGCTCCACCGGCCGCTATCCTGGCAGACCAGGATGGGCCGCCCGTGCAACGTGTGCTCCGGGTTGCAGTGGAACTGTAGCACGTCTCCCGCACGGAAGGGTGCACGGCCCAGCACGTAGCCTGCCGTGGGAGGGGCCAGCGCGGGGCACGACACCTCTGGAAATATGAAGGAATCTGTTATAGTCAGTGAAGATGTGATGTATCGCACATTGAAAATACATGTCCACGTGGGGTATGCTTGCCTTCTCCTATCTGCGTGTCAAAGACCATGTCTCCACAATTTAGACCTGTAATAAGCCCTAAGCGTACCTTTACAAACAGGGAAGGGTTTAGCCCAGTGTGCATGCGGCAGGCACACCGTCTCCGGCGCGCCCCGTAGCGCCCAGCCCGGCGCGCAGCTGAAGGCGGCCCTGCCCCCCACCCCGCGGGACACGATGGACACGCGGGGGGGACGCTCGCCTTCTCCCAACTGCGTGTCGAGGACCACATCCCCGCATTCTACACCTGGAACATGGTGTGGTTAAATGACTGTTTGTTTTTCTAAAGCCATCAGCCAGAGGTTTCTGGTATTACGGTATTACTGTGTGATTTCAAAACTCAAAACTCAAAGATTATTTATTCAATAAGATCATGTAGATTGATCACTTTGACACGTCAATGACTCATAATGATTCATAATGGACTATACCTAAGCATAGCATTCAAATGGGAATATAGGCCTATGAACTCATCATCATCCTAGCGCCTTCCCGTTTGCGTCCTTTCGGGGTCCAGGGCCCGCTTTCCTACTTTTTTTGCCTCCACTATGGACTTTATGTATTGTGGCCTATCCGCTCCACCTATAAACTCGACTCAACGTTTGTCAAAATTGAAACAGCGTCTAATATTAAAACTATTGCCATTCTTTTTAGTTAGTTAGTGACTGACAGGGCGAATTTTGAGCATTTTTAAACCAGTGATCAAGTTGAGAGGCGTTTATAGTAAGGCTTCATAAATCATAATGTATTACGGACTATACATTATGGACTACGGTCAATAGGGACTATAAGGCATAATAGTCTAAGGCCTCTATCAATAAACTCGTATTAACTTCTGTCAAAATTGCACCACGGATTTAACTATTGCCATCCTTATTTGTCACTGTCTAACAAAAAAGAATGGCAATAGTTTAATCCGTGGCGCAACTTTGACAGACGTTAATACGAGTTTATTAATAGAGGCCTAAAGGTATTATGGAAAATAGGCACTACGGACTATAAATTATGGGCTATTGGGTACTTTGTCCAATAGTTCATGGAACTGCTTACTGGAACTTACTCTCACAAACGGGCAGCGGCGCGCTCCAATTTCCAGATGCCTTGCACATCAGCAAATGGGAACCCAGCAGTGCATTTCCGTTGGCGCAGGAGAACCTGATCTCCGTGCCCAGCTTGGTCCCCACTGCACTAGGGACCAGGCCTCGTCGGATGGGCAGAGGTGGGCAATGGACATCTGCAATCAGACTTTCGAATCAGGATGACGACACTAAAGTAAGGTATTCTCTCAAATCTGTCTTTCACGACCTTTTGAAGATGCCAGGAGAGTTCAGATTACCTACGTCCAATATTAGTTGATATTTGATGTAGTAGTCGATCATTCTTACAGTATTCATATCCAGAACGTTTGATGTGGGTCTCCCTTCTTTGGCAGTGAATTTTGTTCGTAAGACAGACGGTATACTTACTAGTTTTGTCAAGAACAAACCTTTGTTCTTGACAAAACTAGTAAGCAAAATCGTTCCTTTACGCAGTGTATACCTATTACGCAGTACAACTCGCGTTATGCCTAAACGGCATTTACAGTTCGCTTTCGGCCTCATTGTTTGCCTGAGTTGCTATAGGACTGCTTAGTGCTTAGCTTATGGACAACTTCGCTATAAAAAATAAATATTAATTTTACCTAAGTTATTTTTATTCTTTAGAATAGTTGAACAAATTATTGTAATTTTAGTTGACGAGTCATGGTATGTGGCACTTAATCTAGTACCTATAATTATGTATTTTGTTAATGTGTAACCTCCTTGACAATAAACGATTCTATTCTATTCTATAAGCCTAGGTCTTACATTCCTTCACTAACTCTAGCGATATGCTATCACACCTTCAACAATGATCTCAATCTGGTGAGTCTGCCTTGCCGGCGTCTCGCAGCGGTAGACTCCACTGTCCTCCTTCTTCGCATCCAGGATACTCAGCCGGTACTCCAGCTGGCTGTCGCGTCCAGGGTCCGTGGTCCATCCTTCTGCGTACTTACGCTCTGGGCTGTAGAAACCAGAAATAATACGGATCTCCAAAAAGATAGTTAAGCCACAAACCGTGTTTGTTTCCTTGGATTTTAACGCCATTGGTTGCGACTAAATTAAAAACCAGATGATTTTACTGTAGAATCATCTGGTTTTAAGATTATTTCATGTTATCTCACTCAGCACAGCGGTCTTACTAAATTCCTACTTACTTAAGATTTTAGACTTTGACTTTGATTACAAATGTGAAAGTTTAGATGTTTGTTATTTAATCACATATTAAGTAAGTAAGTTAGTTCGTGTGAGCCAGTGGCCAACTCTGACGACAAAGTTTTTTAGAACTCCTGAAGGCTCCGTCATGAGTCATGACTTACCGACTTGCGGTCACCCATCCAAGTGACCACTCAGAACGTCGGTCTTTTGTGGACTCAAGGTACATAAGCTTTCAAGACATAACTTATTCGTCTATTATTTATTAATCGATCGAGCGAGCGAAGCGAGCGAAGATCTTAGTGGTAAGTTGGGCGATTTTGCTTTGTATGTTTGTATGTTTGTATGTTTGTATGTTTCACGAATTGTTGTTCGAGCATAACTGTCGAACCGTTCATCCAATCTGCATGAAACTTGGTAGGTCAATAGGTTGTGGTAAGGAAATTTACGGTGGAGCATATGAGCTTAATCGATGAAGGGGTTGTGAAGATATTGTGTTCCCAAGGGGGTAAAAAATTTTGAAAGTTACACAAATATATTGAGTGGGGTGTCATACGAAAGGGCTTATTTTGTACATTCCAAAATGGTTTTTATTTTTAATCTAGGATGTATAGTTTTTGAAATACGACCAAAGAAAAAAAACTACGAAACCAGAGCTGCAAGAGCTCCGGTTTCATAGAGTTTCGATGTCTTCGTAGCTCATTGACTGGTCGGTCTTAAAAAGAGAGTGGCATCGTTGCGGTTTGGTTTGCAATGATTTTAGATGCTATTTGATTTATTTTCGTGAAAAAAAATTTTTGATAAAGAATGAAAATAATTGGGGTAAAAAAAGTTAAGTAAACAAATATATTGAGTGGGGTGTCAAATGAAAGGTCTTTACTTGTACATTCCAAAATAGTTATTATTTTTATTCTAAGATGTACACTTTTAAAAATACGACGAGAATTCATAAATATGAAATAAATGAAAAATTAGACACGACATTATGTATTGCATGCATGCTAGTATTTTTTCATGAAGAGCTAGCGCAATAGGCATACTCGGCAGTAGTAGCACTTGAAATTATAGGGTAGTCAGAAGAAAGTCCAAATGTAAGCCATCTACGGTGCGCGAGATCTCAGTTCGGGGCGAACTACTAGTATTTATACCAAACTTACTCAGGCTCGAAGAGCGTGAAGTTCCACCTGGGGTTTCCGAACCTCCTCATCCACAGGCACTCCATGTGCAGGTTGGTGCCGGGGTACACCAGCAGCTTCCCATCATTGGTCTGCGCGATGGGACCGTTGGAGTAGCGGAACAGGATCGTCGGGGGCTTGTCCACTGGAAGGTAGGAATATTTTCAAAATATAAGAACCTTATAATAAGATATAAGATTTTCAACCTGACGGAATAAAGATTCCGTGGCCGAATTGGTAAAGGCACTCCGGCTTAAGGAGGATCGCTTGTATCATTGCGGGTTTGAATCCCGTCAGAATTGAAAATTTTGATAAGATTTCTCATTTTCAATGAAATAATACCAAAGTGTGGGATAACACTATAAAAATTAAAAATTATAAGAAACTTGTTAAGTTTTGTTGAAAAATGTTGAGAAAATTTCGTGGCAAACCCCGGAGAAGACGCCGGGATGGCTTAGAGTCCTTCACAGTCATAGAGATGACTGTAGTCATTCAGATTTGGTTTACAATCAGGAGAGGTGGAAAAAAGAAGGGAGGCTAAACCCATGCCATAGAGAGTAAAACCAGTAGTGGGACGATGCAGGCTAAATAAATAAATTAGAACAAAAACCGTGAGTTGATTCAATTGAGCCATTACATGGGTATTTTGTTATGTATTGGGAATGTTACAAACAAGCAAAAATGTAGACCAGTTGAGTAACTTACATAAAAAACGGTTCTTAAGCAAATCTACACCTACATTCACATAAGTAGACAACACTGTTTTTTTTTTAGTAACCAATCAACCATCAGTAGACCTACTAGCATAATCCTTTTCTTGGTTCAATCCTAGACAAGTGGGCTTGACTCCATCCCATGCGCCCCCCACGCATCGTCGGGTCTGTGAGCCTTGCATTTCATATTTACCGATGTCACTGCATCTGCGAGTAAAATAGAAAATTCATGATGAAGATCTGGAGGACAAATACAAATTTATCTATTTACCAAAGAAACTTAGGTTATAGAGGGTTTGCTGGTGGTCCCTACACGAGGCAAGCCTGTATCGCGGGAGGCCAGTTTACAAGATAGATTACCTAAAATTGCCTTATATTGAAAAATAATGTGTAAATATTTTTAAATTAACAAATGAGAGAAGCGTCACTAAGAGTGTGTGTCTGTGTGCGGCTTTTATGTTATGTTTGAGTGTTTGTTTGTGTCTTATAAAATATTCTTGACATCTAGGACATTTTTAGAGTTTAATCTTAGGAGTGCATAAAAAGTTATAATAAACGAACCTTGACACTATTACAGCACCTGGTGGAAAGTCTACGTTCTCTGTGATCTCCATATCGTTGTAGAAGCCGACGACGTTTGGTTCTTCGTTGGTGTAGGTACAGGAGTTATTGTTCATCAACTCCTCATTTTGGGCATCTAGTTCATCTGCGAAAACACCATACAACTTAGATAATTCGAATTTTGCAAGACTTTTGAGTGCCAGGTTCTTTGTTATGTCTCGAGAACATTAGTGTTCTAAGTAACCTTACATATTGAGTTGAAATGGAATAGAAAGGTATTGGAAGTTATATATTTTGAAGGTATACTGATAGCTTGAATCGGTGAACAAATATTTCAATTGGGTTTAGTGTTCTTCAAGGGCCGATACTGGGACCTCTATTATTCAACGCACATATGAAAATCAAGACCTAGGGTCTTACACAATTCATAGACAAGAGAAACTCACCACAACTAAAGCTCTTGCCAACCCAGCTCCCCTGTTCGCAGATAAGCTTCCAAGTCGTCTTCTCTCCCATTATTGAGGCGATACAGCGGAACGTGATCTCCGTACCGTGAGGGTACCCTTCCACGCCATACGTCCCGTTGACCTCAGCGCCGTCCTTGTATATCAGGGTGCCTTGAACCCTTGAAGAGATGGCTAATTTCAATCAAGTTTTGATGCAAAATATTTTAAAGTATCTAGTATATCAAAATTGTTCTCGTGGTTTTCTTGCTTTTTTGTAAGCCTTTGAGTTTGTAAATCTAGGAGAAATAGAAAACTGAGGCGATAGTGTCAAGTTTTTTCAAAAGTTGACAAAACCACAAAAACAACTACCTACAGCTTTAGAAGAAAGTAGAAACTTTTTGGATTATTTACAGTAATTGTATTAACACGATGTTTGTAACACACCTCATGCACTACCTAAGACTGAAGAACTTTGCAACTAAAACGAAGCATGGCCAAGACAGAAAAAGCATCAACCACGGCCATACAATTAGCACTCTTATGCATATAAACATAAGCATTTTTTCCTACACAACCCATAACTCTAAGCCCTGTTTCCTGAGGATTTGGAATATAAAAACTCCGTTTGGAAAAAAGATCAAAAGAGTGAAGTATTTGTACAAATCGGACTTATCAAAATTGATGAAGATGTAGTTATATTCAATGTTTCGGATGATCTTATTGATGAGAGTGATAAGATTCAAAATGTGGAAGTCAAATAAGCAAAAGTTCGAACCTATGTGGCTCTCACCAGGGTTTTGCATCCCTGTACGCCTGGGTTCCCTTCAGTCTTTCCAGCCAGCAAATAAGAAACGCAAACTCTTTGCAAAAACATTATTTTTTTGGTCACTGCACAGGCCACCCACTAGCGGATGACGATGACGTAGAAAAAGAAAGTTGTACTGAAGATGAGTCGAGAGAGACAAGGAATCAACTCCTGCGACCAAAGCTGCATACAACTTCCTTTACAATAGATAATTCACAAACAGCAAAGAAAACAAATAAACGGAAAACGAAACCTAATATCAAAGCAATTTTTTTGTTTTTAGATAGATAATGAATTTCTCGGATACATTGACTCGTTGAAAGCATTGGTACATTATGAACAAAATAAAAACACGGAAGCTACAATGAAAGCATTCTTATTCTAATTAACATCTCAAACTCTAAATTACCGATGAATTTGTAGCTTGAGACGTTTGTTATTAATGTCAATGCTTTATTTTATGGCACTTTTAAAAGTCATATCCATGACCAAATTATTAACTTTATTGACTTCTTCATTACATTATTTATTATTATCATTCAAAGTATTTGCCTCTTGAAAAGTATTGATCATCCATTAGTTGTTACCTCGCCGGCGGTCCGCAGTCGGTGATTGTTTTTCCGTCCATATCTGGTTCAAGATCAGATATGTCTTCTTTGACGATGTCGGAGCCACTTTGGAACCCTGATGTTGGACGCGGCCTTGACAGATTTGCTGTGACATCACAATTATTAATTCGATTGTATCTTGCCAGCTTGTCAGTAACATTTTTTATTGTAGTAGTATTACTCGGAACATTCCGAGTAGTATTATGTCATGTAAGCTATTGTTATGTTTATTAGTTTTTGCTTTTTATTTGACGATGTCATTTAAAGTGTAGACTAGAAAAAATAAACCATCTGATTTTTTTTTTCATTGTAGTGTTCTTGATTTCTTTATTCATCATCAACATCATCATCAGCCCTTATCATTCCACTGCTGGACAAAGGCCTCTCTTTGCATTGCCATTCGCCTCTATCCTGCGCCAATCTTAGCCATTCTTATTTCTTCATTACCTTTAAGTTATTAATTATTGATAATGTTTCAACTAGTTTCAAGCTTGTTTTAATATTGCTTGGATTCGTACCAAAACAATAATACTTTAGTACCTGCTGCTGCATGACTGCTGCCATATTTTAGGGATGTTGAAACAAGCCTAAAGACGGACTGTTTCAAGCTTGTTTTAACATTGTGTTTATGGTACGGCCCCTGATCGCGAAAGTTTAAAAAAGACAAGAGAGACAAAAAACCAGGTCCTAATCTAGAGCTGTTCTGTGTCTGGGTCTTATAAAATATTCTATGTATGTATTTCCAAAAAAAAAAAGTACATAAATAAGTATTTTATTAGTTATCTGGTTCCCATAGTACGAGCTTTGCTTAGTTTGGGGCTAGATGGCGTTGTGTGAAATGTCCAGCAATATTTATTTATTTATACATACCAAGGGGCCTGCAGAAGTCATGGACGGTGGGCTGCAGCCGCCCAAGATGGCAGTTCAGGGTGGCTGGAGGAGTTCTCCCGGGCTCACAGGCGATGTTGACTGAGGATGCGTGGGCCACGGTCAGACCAGCTCGGTAGCCCTCCTCGTACGTCGCGCCGTGGAGGGAAGGCAGCTCGCAAGGGGCTGGTGGAATGTAGAACGTAAAAATATCGCAATTTAGTTACTGATTAGGTACTCTCAACTGACGCGTCTGCTCGAGCACTGCATGTGATATATACAGGGTGAATTTTTGAGACGGGGCGGTAAGGGCAGCTACCTTAACCGTTGTAGCTAGAGGAAAACGTTCTTAGGAGACTATCCTTAATATTTGAAGATATTTCGACTTGCATTCACAGATTTTGAAAAAAATGTACAGTCAGCGAGAAAATGGGCAATTTCGTCTCAAAAATTCACCCTGTATAAAGTAAGGATACATTTTAAAAATCTTATGTAGGTAACCATGGGAAGTAAGTTTGAAAGACGAATGTTCATATAAACGTAATACCAAAATCATTTAATATTAATTAAGCATAATTTTATCACTTTGTGTTATTATTTAGATTAAGGCAGTATTTATCTAAGTTCCTGTTACACTTTTGTTTCAGAAAAACTTACCTAAATCGAAATGCAAGCAAATTGAACTTTTCCTCAGCAAAAAGTCATATTTTCTTTTCATTTGTTCTGTACCTAGTAAGTTTTTTGAAACAAAAGTGTAAAAGGAATCTAGAAAAATAACATACATTGATAAAAAATGATCAATATTTAAATGATTTTGGTATAACGTTTGTATGGACATTCCGTCTATCGCCGGCCCCTAAGGGCTTGGCAAATTAGCCGACAGGTAAGAAAGGGCCTACCTGCAACGCATTCCGGCATGCTGGTGACCGCCCACTCGCCGAGCCAACACCGGAGATTTGTGGGCCCTTGCACGTTGTAGCTGGAAGGTTGTTATTGTAATAGGTTTTTGAGGGTCATTGGAAAGGTTGCAAAGTGAGATTATTAGGTGCTATTTTAAAACCCCCGACGAAAAAGAGACGAGCATATGACCCACTTGATGGTAAGCGGGTACCGCACCCTATGAACGCCCTTTAATAATATCAAAATGTCCTTTTTGAAGAATTTCATACTGAAGTCACTGGAGAAAACCGCAGCAGGTAGATCATTCCACAACCCAATTGTTCGCAGGAGGAACTTCCTCCTTTGAAGATTTATATCCATATAAGATAGTAGGTACCCTCTTAGGATAGTAAGAAAGGATCTGGTCATCATCATCATCAACACAATAGCAGTCCGCTGCTGGACATAGGCCTCCCCTAATGAGCGCCATCGCGCCCTGTCTTCAGCTTGCCGCGTCCAACTTTTGCCTTTCGCACTCCACCTGGCAGACGATCTGGTACTTACCCATATTCACAGGAGAAGTGGACCACCTGCCCATTGGGCACCGGGTCCGTCTCATTAAGCTCCTTCTCCTCCTGTGCCCCGGTCAGCACCTGCGCGGCCGTGTGGACAGCGCCCTCGGCCATCGTGTAGATCCCGTACTCCGTCGGCGGTACGTGGCAGGGCACTGATGTAGATAGAATTTACATCACATTCTTTGCACGCAAGATCCGTATGTCATGGGCTGTACGCGTTGGCTCTTATTTGGATCACTAACAAGCGATTTTCCGTATCAATGTTATCAATACAATACAGTTAGTTACATTACAATATCGAGACCCTAGTGTTTAGATAAACCTTACATAAGCATAAAAACACTAATCACAAACTTGTAACATCTGTAATCTGCTAAATAAATAAATAAAAAATCAAGTTCTAGGGATTTTTTAAGTGGCAAGCAGAAACATTATCAAAGGCTCGTATAACAGATTGTTACTCAAGCTTTGGTTTTATTTTCAAGTTGAATAATTTTGGAAAGTCGCTGGAGTATATTATTCAACAATCACAACTGATTCAAAGCTCAAGCATAGTCATGATAAATAGGTAAAACTTTACTTGAGTTAAAATGAGTCACAAGCATTCATTTTAGTTATATTCAAAAATTTTAATAAAAAAATTGCAGAAACGGCCTGTTTTAACGGCAAAAACAAAAAGTAGAGTGCACATTAAAAATAGATACGAGTAGGTAAGAAGTTGCTAAATAATCTATAAATAAAACCGGTCAAGTGCGAGTCGAACTCGTACGCCGAGGGTTCCGTACCTAGCCATGGTGCCAATTAAGCTAATCCGCTTAATTGTATGAGCGCCCATACAACTCGGAGGACAATTTTAATTGGCGTCAACTATGTATGTATGGGAACACCCTTTAATTTTCAACTTTTTTAACTTTTTGGAATTTTTTCTTTATTTGTGCTATAAGACCTTGCTTTTTGCCAAATTTCGTTATTCTAGGTCAACGGGAACTACCATTTAGGTTTTCGACCCAAAACCTCTAGGGTACTTCCGGTTGACCTAGAATTGTCAATTTTGGTTACAAGCAAGGTCTTCTAGCACAAGTAAAGGAAACATTCCGAAAAATAAAAAAAGTTGATAATTAAGGTAAGTTTTGGTACTCACAAGTTTTCACGAAAACCTAAATTTGCCTATATCTTTTTATTGTGTTGACTCAGGACCTTGATTTTTATAGTCACAATAGGGACTATAGACCTTAGTATATGGTATAAATTTCAACTTGCTAGCTTTACCCGTTCCTGAGATAATCGATGGTGACACACGGACAGACAGACGGACAGACAGACAGACAGACAGACAGACAGACAGACGGACAAGAAAGTGATCTTATAAGGGTTCCTTTTTTTACCTTTTAAGGTACGGAACCCTAAAAATAATACACAATTTGCTCATTTCAACATGCTCAAGAGTCAAGACGGATCGCCTGAGAATTAAAATATAGCAAGTCCTTAAAATGTTTGCAAATAAAATTTAAAAGGAGCATTTTCGCAACTTCAATAGAAAATGGTGCATAAAATATGAAAGAAAATGCGTAAAAATAAAATAACTTACAGAATATTATATTACTTTGAACATTATATTACACGTCGTCGTCGCAAGAAAATATTTGGGTACAAAAATGTTTCGTCTCTAGAACTTACAGACATTATTTTAACACGGGAATTACTCACGTAAACATATCGTCGATTTAGATACCAACAATGTTTCGATTCATCCGGAGAATCTTCATCTGGGTAAGGAGGGAGTTGCGGCAAGGTTACTCCTCGCGCGAGCGTCTCACACTGACAGTGTGAGACCCAGATGAAGATTCTCCGGATGAATCGAAACATTGTCGGTATCTAAATCGACGATATTTTTACGTGAGTAAATCCCGTGTGTTAAATAATGTCTAGTACTACTCACGAAAGTTTTGAAAGTGAAGTAGAACTTACAGATTTCGCATTTTGGTTTCTCGGGTTTCCACCTGCCTCTCACACACTTGGCAGTTGCATTCAGTTCCAAATTCAGTCCGTAGCCCTTGCCACACGCCACTCGTACTATTGTACCTTTAGAAATAACAAACTTTATCATAAATTGACTGGCCTCTTAGCTCAGTTGGTAGTAGCTCCGCCTTCTGCGCTGTAGGTCGTGGGTTCGATTCCCACTCAGGACAAACATTTTTGTGATGAACATAGATGTTTGTTCTGTGTCTGGGTGTTATAAAATATTCTATGTTTGCATTTAAAAAAAGTATATAAGTATTCTATCAGTTATCTGTTTCCCATAGTACAAGCTTTGCAGTTTGGGGCTAGATGGCGCTGTGTGAAATGTCCAGCAATATTTATTTACTTATTTATTTTTCACTTCTCATTTACGGGTAGATTTCAGCAAATCAATAAGGTCACACTGATTATTGACTCTCAAAATCCATTCTTACCTGAGCTAAAAGTATTGTTTGGGTCTCTTCCATACTTCACGATTTCTATATTCACGTATGGTTCACTCTCTATGGGGTCACAAGGACTTTTTGGGCGTCCTTTCTTGCCTCTTTCACCATTTTCTGTCTTGTTCTCTCCTTCAGATCCGTTGACGCTCTGTCCTTGTCCCTCAACCTCTGGAGCTTGCTGACGTCTACCACCTTTCCCTTCTCGTCCCCTACAGAAAAACAAGTTTCAAATTAGTTGCTAAAAGTTTTGTAATAGTAAGACAAAAACAATAAGAAAATTAGTAAAAACTTACGTTTTCGGTATAGCTGCTGTAGTCTGATTAAGTCTGTCGGTTTTTCTACTAGTTCTCTTATCCCTTTTATCCATAATATTGTCAACTTCAGTCGAATTCGTTTTATTGTACTGCAAAGGTATCACTGCCATCTCACGGCTTGTTTCATCTTTGGTATCGTTAACCGCTTTCACGTCTAATGGTATAACTTTTAGTAGATCTTCGATATCGTTATTCAGTTCAACATTTTCTGTAGGTCTGAACGACCAATGTTTTCTATTAATTTCTTCATAGTAAACATTACGTTTTCGCCTAACTTTGTTCACAGATTCGACTGTAGATTTTGTAGTATCCACGCTTTCGTCTCCTTGCAATTCCGTACTCAATTCCACCTTATCTTCCTCGCTGCTTTTGTTCAAAAATCGTTTTCTTCTCTTATCTAAGTACCTTTCAAAGTACTGATGCTTGAGTTTATTTATATTTTCGTCATTATCACTATGGTCAGGAAACATTCCGCCTTTTAGTACTGTTATATGATTAACCGCATCACTTTCAGATGAATCTTCATATTCAGATACATCATCGCTAATATCTATTTCTGGTTCATACACAGGCTGATACGAATACAGTCTGTGTCCTACCGGTTCCCCATGAACGTTGTAAACAGTATAAACAGCCGTCGGAAAGTTTTCAGAATGTTCATCATTGGTTGTGAGATCATCTTCGAAGTCAGTGTCGAATTTCTTCATGATTTTGAAATTTGCGTGTCTTAAAGTGGGCTTTTGTGTCTCGTGGTTATACTTCTCGTAGAGTTGGTCCATCACCTGGTGTTCTGGATCGGGTTGGTGGCGGAGATTGGCGTAGTATTGTCGAAGGTAGGCAGATCTTCGGTGTCTTATTTCTGGTTCTGGAATGGATCTACGTCTACGACTCCACCTTATCCGGGGATGCTGGTACAAAGTGCATCTGAAATAGTTGTTCATTTTGGTTAAGATTGTCCGCTCAGAGCATAAACGAAATGAAAAAAGGTTACAACCCCAAAGCATAGTAGAAATTGTCTCTGATCTACAGACATTTAATTTCCTTAGATGTTTAAGATGGTAGAAAGGGGCATGTTTCAAATTTTTGAGAGCTTAGTATTCCAGAGTAACAATTTCTGTACAATATGCTCAATAAAAACGGCCTAGTAACTTTTGAAATTTCTCAACAGGTTTTGGACTTACTTTGGTAGTTCTCTAGGACTCCAGTGACCCCCGATGCAGGTAGCTCCCGGTGGTCCTTCGGATAAAACGTAGCCTTTCTCGCATTCATACATAATCTGCTTATTGTTCACAACCTGGAAATCAAAAAATCCAATAAATCCTGATTTATCTTCTCTCATTTCTTCATTTTAAATTGTTTCCATGTGTAAATGAACAAGGTATACTTTACCTTCTTTACATAAGGTCGATAATCGTACAATCCCATGTTGCCGACTAACAACACTTTTCCATTTTCTATGTAGCCAGGGAACGGGCAAAATACTGAAAGAAAAAGAGAAAACAATTAAGTAGTTTTTTTTTATTTGGTAATATCAACAACTATGTTGTTGTAGCAATTTTTGATTCATGTTTTGTGTGTCGCGATGGCGAAACTAAAACTTTTTTCTATTCTATTCGAAAATAAACCCACCTACAACACATTTAGGAGTCTCCCCGCTCCAGGTTCCAAAGGAACAGACCACGATAGGGTTCCCTTGCAGCTCGAAGCCATCCTTGCAGCGAAACCGTGCCTTCATGCCATGCTCTGTCTTCGGAGCTATCACCATCCCGTTGCGAGGGAATTTAGGCATTTGCTTGCATCTGCAAAGTTAAAGAAGTTAATAGTAGACCACTGGGATTACTTTGAACCGTCTTAAGAGCAAGGTGAAATTCACCTGTTCTATCGCGACTTATATCGTTAAGATTCAGGACAAGAAACAAGGTTTGCAGCACAGCTTTCTTTTTGGTGCTCCATCTTTTTAAATCTAAAGAATCAAGCTCCAGTGTGATGTCAATTGAATAAAGTGAAGCAAGTATAGGTTAGGTTCTTATGAGCTAGATATCACAGTACCTAAGAGTAAATTACTGTAAATGTTTGGTGTAATTGTTTCAGCCATGTTAGATGACAGAAATAAGGAAACTATTTTATGGGAGAACTTTACCCAGCTGCCAGCAGTGAAGCACGATAAGTCTACAAAGCAAAAAGTGAAAAGTAGGGCGTAGTTTATGGTGATGGCAGACAATGATACAAGAATAGGCAATCTACTTAACTATAAGGTTTTCAGGCTTTACCTGGCTGGCTGACAGCGAGGTATCTGGGTCCAGGTCCCATTGTTGCAGGTGACGGCCGCGTGCGCCGAAGGAAACTCGTAGTTCTTCTCACAATCCACCAGGATTATCTCACCTGGAAGGTCGAATGTTATCCAAAATTTAGGTGTGTGTAGTTAGCCTGGCTGCACATACAATGAGCCAGGTTATCAGGTTATCTCCACGCATAAAGGAGGTTATCTCCACGCATCGAGTCTAAATGCGGAAAAGGGAGTCTCCATCTCCATACATTATGTTTGTAAGTAATTGATTTACACTACTGTGTGTAATGTTTTGTGTGTGGCCATAATGCATGCACGGCTGTGGTCTTTGTTGGCAGATGCTTCATAAAAAATAGCTTTTGATTTGAGACTCAAGTAAGTAATAGTTTAGTAAAGGAGAACTCAAAGCATGATTACATTCTATTTAATTACTCTCTTGACAAAGAGTATGTTATATATCTCTTCATTCTCTAATTATTCTAATGAAAAAATTGTGATATTCGAGAAAATATCTACTGGGAACTAGCTCTCCTCCTTATCTCCATGAGGAACTCACCATGCTGCACCATTGAGGAGCTGCCCACGATCTGCGTGTTCGCTTCGTACGTGCTGTTCTCTATAACTGCTGTTTTGTTCTCCACCAGCACCACGCGACCCTGGGAGACGTGGGGAACCACGCATGGAGCTGAAATCCAAAAGAAATTGCGAGATTATGAACAAAAACAATGAAATCTGGTTTAAATTGGGAACCGAAAGCAATGTTGGTACTGCTGTTTCTTGCTTTAGTTCGAAAAAATAAATGAAGTCACCAAGTTTATATATAAAGAAGTGGTTTTTCAGATTTGCTTACCAGCCAAGTTTGGAGACTATTTTCTATATTGCTTTATCATCAGAATTGGTTATTTATCCAACTATACCAACCTTCCTTGATTGATGTATTTAATATCATTTTATTCAGCATTTTTGGTGACGGAAAAAATTTCCGTCACAGATAACAACAGGTAATTTTATAAGGCAAGCACAACAGAAGATGGTAGAATAACTTGAAATTGAAAAAATCCAGTAGTAAAAAAACTCAAAAAAACTCAGCCGTGCTCGAATAATCTGGTAATCATAACTTACTTATTTATGTTTTTTTTCCAACATTATGCAAATACTGTGTAGTGTAGAGCTAGTAAATATCCTCTAATACAATTGCCTCTTCATCTTACCAAGACACATAGGCAGTGGATGACTCCAGGAGCCATCGCTTTGGCAAATGGCGGAACCGTTGCCTTCCATCTTCATGCCGTCCTGGCACCGGAAGATGAGGGAAGCCCCCAGTCCAGTCCCGGAGGAGATGTTCTCCAGCCAGCCGTTCCAGAGCTGGCCGGGGTGACCGCAGTTGATCTCTGAAGAAGAGGAAAAGAAGATGCAGACCTACATGATGAGTTAGTTGCGGTATCTAATTTGACTTCACAAGGCTCGAACAGGATATTTATAGGCAAATATACTCGTAATGCTAAAGTTTGAGTCGTGGCATTCTGACGTCGAAAAACTCTATAGTTACAACAATTTTTGATTGCCATGAAATCAATGCTTTAGCAGCAGTGACCAAGTTATAAAAAATAATGAAACCCAGCAAGAGTTCTAATCTATTATCTGGGGCCATTCTCCAATGTCAAAAATAAATCTTCGAAAATACAACATTGTTTAGGGACGTGACTGGCCTCACAGATCAGTTGGTAGGAGCTCTGCCTTCTGCACTGTAGGTCGTGGGTTCGATTGCCTCAGGAAAACTATTTGTTTCATGGTGCTTCGAAAACCTATCGAGTCCTTTGACTCAGGCCAATTAACACCTAGTCAATGTTGAAGCTAGAAAAGTAAGCTCACCTTTACACATAGGCTGCGATCCACTCCATTTCTTATCAGCTCCACATCTCCTCGTGGCGTCTCCCACAAGCCGATATCCATACTTGCACTCGTATGACACCACGGAGTTGTATGCGCACGATGTGTACACAGCTTTTCCGTGCCTCGGCGCTTCAGGCGGCGGGCACTGCACCTGTGTGACCACTAGATGGCGACACGCGTCGCTTTAACGTAACTCGCTCGATCGAATAACAGATGGCGCTAGATAAACTTCAAAATTTAGCAATACCGTTAGTTTTAAACTTTATCAAGATGCAAAAAAAAATTAGAAGGTTTTAAAACATTCAGTCATGCAGTTTTGTTGGTAAATGAAACAACATTATGTTTTTTTCATTTTATTCGGCTACAGCATAAGTATAGAATAAAGATAGAAATTCTTCATAATAAATTCTTGTATTTTCAACATTTATCTAAAGCTTCTACTACTCAACTACATAGCTAATAAGCTATAGGCAGTAAGATTATTGTTTTATCATGGCTTAAAATTCTTTAAGGAAGAAAGTCTATAGAATTTGAATATTATAACAATTTCTATAACGTTGAAGACTACTTAATTTGTTTTATGTCCCCTTGTCTCCTTCTAGCAGCGGGAAAGGAGAAAAACGAATTTAATTTAATTGTTTTAGAACTACAATTAGTGGGAATCTCACTTTAGACAACGATCATCCTCTATTTACTAGAAATTGTCTAACAAAAGAACAAACAACTAAAGAAACAAACAGTGGAACTGAAAAAAATACTAAAATTCTAATTTTAAATAGTAAGTAATAACAGAATCTTAAATCTTTCTAGCCAGAAATAAATTGTTAATTTAAAAGACTATTTTTGAATATTTACAAACAGCTTTGTAAAAGTAAAAAGTATTCCGTGCATTATATACAACGAACAAAACAAACAAGAAAAACTAACTAAAGAAAAGAAAATAAACTTGTTAAAAACAACACAAATTACTTGAAAAATCAAAAAGGAAATAAAAGAAAAGAAGCACAAAAGCAAAGAAATCAAGAAATCAAAAATAAAGAGTTATTAAATGCCGAAGATCATAAAGTGAGATACCCAGTATACTAATTGCGTCATGACAATGATATGCCTTAGCCATGATATTGTTGAAGCACCATGCTACTATACCATGAACTCAATGAAAGACCATGGGCCAGTTGACGACCCTACAAGACCACATTCTGTTTTTCACAGTTTTTGCTATATGTCTTACTTAGAGATTGCCAAACTCAGATTTGGACGTGACGTACAGTCACTGTAGTATGCCTTTTGGACTAAAAGATGCGCCCTTTGATTGATCTATATTAGATGACGTGGCAAGGTGGGGGGGGGGGCGAGAATGTCAAGCCAAATGTCATACGCGGCAAGGGAATGTTTTCCTAAATCCCGATGTAATCAATGTTTTGTACAAACGTTTGTCTCTTTCTTACATTTAAGAAAAAGAATTACAAGGATAACTAAGAGGACATAATCAAAAACGTTTACTTAGGATATTTAAGAGATTCGAAAGCTTTGATAAAGATATAAAAATATAAAGAACATGATATAACTCCTAAATTAGATTTTATTTGTGCAGATAAAAGAGTGTAGTCTTGTAAAGTCCGTTAAACGAGCCCCATGCAGCATTCCAAAACAGGACCACACTGAAAATCGGCAACTACATTGTCACGAAGCAATGCAAGATTTGGAAATTGATAGATCAAGGGTTGGTGATGAGCCTGGCTGACATCAGGAAATATATGCCGTGAAACACTTTCAAATCAGATCAAAAGTTCTAAAGGTTCACCGGAGATATAAAGTTATTGGCAATAATGATGAGAGGCTCTACCTTGGGGATCTAGTAGACATGCTACTTTTAGCATCGGCGATCGGCGATTTAGTCGCTTTTCAGAAGCAAAATGCAGCGACCAACATTCCACACCGCGCACTTAAAAATGCGGCGATCGGCGATTGCAGCAGTTGCTCGCGATTCCGATACCACGTCCGAACGCAGGAAGTCGATGCAGCATCGATAACGCGCGATTTTGATACTGCGATCGAACGAAGAGTCGCCATCATCGATGCAGTCGCAAAATCGCCGATTGCCGATGCTAAAAGCAGCGTGTCTGCTATAGCCCATGGTAGCCTTACTTTATACAATAAAACAGTCTTTCACAATCACTTCATATTATTTTATTAGGTAGGCAAATATTTCATATTTTATAGCCGAAACGTGGGGTCATAAAAATGGTAAATTACGCAAAAAAATCCTGTGTTATTAAATATGAACAATAATACATCTCAACAGAAACAATCTTGTAACAAGATTTAAAATGTTTTTGTTATTGTTAATCTGTTCCCTCCCACGCGTACCTACTATAATTTGGGCTATCGATTACACAAACGCGATTCTTCCTATTTGTGTTTCTACACAAAATGGGTTGTCGCAGTGACAAATTAGCTCCGCGTAAACAAACTTCATAACAGACGAATACCACTTACGTTACGTCACAAAGCGGGATTTGTCAGTAACTAATTTGAAGAAGCACATTTGTACGTCTAATCCTGGTTGACACCACCTCGATCGCCACTATCAGAAAACTTATACCTTTAAGTAGGTAGGTAAGTACTTAATCAAAAAAGATGTTGGCCAAATCGGATGGTATAAGTACCTAGGTGATATATTTTTTTTTTTAGTTAACCTCGAGAGACGAGAGAGACGTTAACGGAGACGACGCGGCAGACCCAAGAAAAGATGGCGAGACGATCTGGATGCGTTCGAGCCAGACTGGCAAACGGTGGCCTTAGGCTTCTTTCACTCTTCAGCGTGTCGCTAGTCGCGTCCGCGAGTTGACCATTCACAACACATTTCTCTGTGCTGTGAATGGTCAAAATTAATTTCTCTGTGCTGTGAATGGTCAACACGCTGAAGAGTGAAACAAGCTTTAGAGCGTGAAGTTGAAGGGGGAGAGCCCAGCAGTGGGACATGAGAGGTGATATTACATTCATAAAATCTCAGATATATTAAACTACTTACAAACTGCATATTAGCTTATTAGAAACTAATTAGCTACATTAGTTAAAACATTCCGTTATCGTTATCCGAACAGACACGCAATTCAGAAATTCCCGTACACGCATCAGTTATTCCAAAACTATTCATTTATTTCCTCTTTCAATTCATTTTCCAATAGTTTGAACATCTGCTTTGAATATTTGCAGAAATATTCCGCATTGAAAACTACTAATACTTGCAGAATGTATTTACTGAAAGCAAAATAGTTTTACCTTTGCAATCTGCAACTAACTATTAAAATGCTAGTTACCGTTGGTTTCTTGGACTAATGGAGAGCCGTGTTTGCCGAGTGGTGGAGTCGGTTCTCACACTGCAACGCACCCCGCTGCGTTGTGCGTGGCTGCAGATTTTAACATTGTATGCAAGTGATCTCAATTGGTAAAGAAAACACGCATAGTACACACTGACAACGCATCGACGTGCGTGATATACAATGTTAAAATCTGCAGACCGCTACAGATCTGCACACCGCTGCGGGGTGCGTTGCCAGTGTGAGAACCGCCGTAGGTATATTAAGTTTTGGGACATTACTATTACCAAATATTAAGTTTTAACTTTTTGGACATACATACTGCCTCCTTAGATATCTTCAAATGATCTAAAAATGCATAAAGATCTGAAAGATCTTCCGCACCTTGATACAGGGAATACAGTAGTAATCATTTTTAATTTTTCTTCATTTTTAGGGTTCCGTAGTCCTGACAAGGAACCCTTATAGTTTCGACATGTCCGTCTGTCTGTCTGTCTGTTTGTCCGAGGTTTTGCTAAGAGACCGTTAGTACTAGAAAGATGTAATTTTGTAGGGTAATGTATATCAAATACACCAACAAAGTGGTAAAATAAAACTTGGAAAATATTGTTTTTAGAGTAGCTCCCCTACAAGTGAAGTGGGGATGATGCAAATTTTTGTTACAAAAGGGCGTCCCCCCCCCCCTCCTCTATAAGCTAAACTGCTGGCTTCAAAAATCTGAAGTAGTTGCTTGTTGTAACGGGCTACTACGGAACCCAACACTGCGCGTGGCCCGACACGCACTTGGCCGGTTATTTTATGTTGGCGAAGTAGGAAGCTATCCAGATTTGCAATCTACCTACAGACTGTGTGTATCGATTTTCACTCAAATGTAAAATTAACACCACCGGTGAATGATCGCTTCGTCAGCTCCACACGAATTGTCCATTTCCTTCTACAATAACGATTAAACTGAGAGGGTATTGGTGCTGAGTAAGCCTACTTGATCTGAACACTGTCCCAGCCAATAAAATGTCTCGTTAACAGTAAAACGTTTTCGAATTAGGTCAAGATTTTATAGGAGAAACTTCACATTGATGAACGTATCGAAAGTGGCTTACAAACGTCAATGTTACATCTCCAATAAGAATAACTTTTAAATTAAAATAACAAAAACGACTTATTAACACTTGTGACGTCACAGTATATTGTAACCATCAAACAACTATTTGTTAGTCGTTTTTGAGAACGAGAATACAAATAGTTATAATTACATCCGTCCCTTGGTTTCTTTGAAAGCGACCAAAATCGGTATCAAACTGTCAAATATGACAGTTCAGTGACCACGCAAGTAGCTCTGTCACTCTCATCTCAACGAGACCGAACGCAACAAAAGATATCTACGCGATCGTTTTGTTAGTTTAAGGGCTCGGCGAACGTATCTACTTACCTAGGAACGTAATACCAAAATAATTTAAAATTTGAGCATATTTTTATCACTTTACGTTATTATTTGGATAAAGGTAGTATTTATCTAGGTTCCTGTTAAACTTTTGTTTCAAAAAACTTACTATAGAACAAATGAAAAGAAAAAATGCCATTTTTGGTGTACCTACGAAGATTTCAATTCAATTGGTTTACATTTCTTTTTAGGTAAGTTTTTCGGAACAAAAGTTTAACAGGAACCTAGATAAATACCTACTCTCCTAATCTAACAACATAAACTGATATAAACATGCTTACATTTTAAATGATTTCGGTATTACGTTTTTATGGAAATTCGCCGGTCGCAGCCCTCTTAAGGGCTCGGCGAACGTATCTACTTACCTAGGAACGTAATACCAAAATAATTTAAAATTTGAGCATATTTTTATCACTTTACGTTATTATTTGGATAAAGGTAGTATTTATCTAGGTTCCTGTTAAACTTTTGTTTCAAAAAACTTACTATAGAACAAATGAAAAGAAAAAATGCCATTTTTGGTGTACCTACAAAGATTTCAATTCAATTGGCTTACATTTCTTTTTAGGTAAGTTTTTCGGAACAAAAGTTTAACAGGAACCTAGATAAATACCTACTCTCCTAATCTAACAACATAAACTGATATAAACATGCTTAAATTTTAAATGATTTCGGTATTACGTTTTTATGGAAATTCGCCCGTCGCAGCCCTCTTAAGACCACAGAATTATGTTGAAATTAAGCAAAGAGTGTATGTACCTCGCGTGCCGAAAAGAAGGGCTGAGGACTTCTTTGCCGCGAAGTTCATTCCGAATTAATTCCAATGCGGCTTTAATTTGACGCGCCAGACTTGGCGAGCATTGAAAACCAGCAATGTAAAAATAATCAATCCGAACTGTCAACTGCGTTCGTCAAAGTACCTACGCAAAATGTTACACGGTCGGTTTCCATACAAATCAACGAACTTTTTGCTTCTATCTCGATATAGTTCTGTGTTGGATACCAATTTGAGGTTTGAGACAAGTTAGACAATCAGCCCGCCGATGTTACGTATCCTGTTACATAAATTACGCATCGATCGATACAGACAATGTATGTAATACGATTCACCAGCTTGGAGGGAATAGTTTGAGTTTAAGATGATTTGATTGTAGAATGTTATTTCGGTAGAAAAAAATGGATAAAGTACCTTTACTAGTAAAAAAAATGCAATATTATCACGATTGTATGTATTAGACCCAAGGTGCAGCAGACACTTTTCTCAGATCTTATTATGCAATCTAGATCTTTGAAGATATCTAGAGGGGTAGTCAGAGACACGTCCAAATACATATTTTGTACATGCCCACTTTTTGAATAGACCAGCACTATTGTAGACAATTACAGTAGCTTATGCTGAGTGGAGGCCTTTTTGTTAACTCAATTCATTTATAATAGTCTTTTTTAAACTTTCGCTATCACTATTCATATTGAAAAGTTTTATGGACACGGGATTTTATCGCGAAATTTACGTTATTTATTTATCCCGACGTTTCGGCTATGTTACGAGTACAATAGCCGTGGTCGCGGGCAGACTGGAGTATGTTTTCAAGGTCCATTATTTTTTCATTTATTATAATAACAACAATGTACCTAATAACTTGTAAGTTATGGTTCTTTGATTCTTGATTCTTGATTTGCAGAACTCCGACTAGACCCAGAGCATTAAGCATTATGTAACACGATTCACCGGGCAATTTAGATAGCGGAGTAGTTAGGGGCTTACAAACTCAGCAACAGTACTAATCATTGTTGGCATAGTTTGAATCGAAGCGCCTGAAGGTATTTATGAGCAAGCTTAGAGGGGAATTGTTTCTAAGAAGCGCCTTTGAAATAGTTGTCCAATTAGAATTATTAGAATTATTTATTTCCAAAACAACAGAAAGCTTACAGTACCTATACACCAAAACGCTAGCTGTTATAATTAAAACTTAAAAATAATCTTAGATTTTTAAAAATAATATAAAGGCTGTCATCAAATAAGTCGATATGTTGGAACTCGCGTACGAATGCATTTAGTAAGGTAAGCGCTCTTAATGTTGGCACATTCATAGAGTGATAAGTGTGTGTTACGTGACAGGCAAACAACGGGTGTCGACGCCGTTGGCCACAGCGCACATAATTATTTGGTACATATAGTGCTATGCTGCCTAATAGTGCCAAAATCTAATATCTGTTCTTGCATTAATTAGAGTTAACTTATTGGGTTAGTGTCTCTCCGTAATTACTCCACGGCCCGTGAGTAATCCCGGACACTAGGTTTTTTTTTAATTCTTGTCAGAACTCGATTTTATTTCAAAAAATAATCTACGTTGATTATGAGAACTTAATTGATTAATTTAAGTAAGCTTTTTGCAATAAATAGCAAGTATTTTTTGTTTTATTTGAGTTCTTCCGTATGTGTTCGCAAT
The DNA here is from genome assembly GCA_958496255.1 of Camptogramma bilineatum. Taxonomy (NCBI): domain Eukaryota; kingdom Metazoa; phylum Arthropoda; class Insecta; order Lepidoptera; family Geometridae; genus Camptogramma; species Camptogramma bilineatum. The sequence goes on from OY292474.1 coordinate 1,285,506, forward strand.
TACCCCACTCTCCCCTAGCGAACTAAAAGTTGCAGTTCGAGACCGAGACAAGATACCGAGACCAGCCCCCTGATTGTCAATCTTTGATAGCACCAAAATCGGTCTCAAAATTTCAAATATGACAGTTCAGTGACCACGCAAGTAGCTCTGTCACACTCATCTCACGAGACCGAACGCGACAAAATATACCTACGCGATCGTTTTGACAGTTTGAGACCAATTTGAGGTTTGAGACAAGTTAGACAATCTCACAAAGCCTCGGGTGTCAATTCTAGTAGGTACCGAACTTTTTATCAACCTCAAGCAAAACCTCAACTAAAACTTAAGAGTTTCGACTGTTTTCTATTCTACTAATGACAAACGACTCAGTTGTGGTGAGGTTTTAGCTATGGTTTGGACTTTGGCAGAACCTCGGACGAAAGTAACCACAGAACACATTTTTGAAAAGCTATTCTACTATTCACCAAATGGCTGACATTTATGAGATCGAACCAAAACGCAGCGGAATGATTGACGTTGTCATCTAGAAGAATTGGGGGGCTTTTCTTGGTCTCCTGTCTCGGCCGCGAACCACCACCTTAATACGGTCTTAAAACGGTCACAAATCGTAGTGTTGTAAAATCTTTGAGTCTAGCTAGGTTTTTGAATAATTGGGTAAGGACAAATAAATAAATATTTCCATTAGTAAAACAAACGTTAGGTACCTTATCAGATGAACCTTTTAGATCGATCTATCTACCTTCTAGAACTTATTTCCCAATCTCTGCCAGACTCATCACCAACCAGAACAAAGTAAACTAAATCTTGTACTTACGGACACAAGTGGGCATTTCCTTCGGCGCCCAGGCCCCGTCAGCCTGGCAGTAGCGCTCGGCTTTGCCCACCAGCTCGAACCCTTGCCCGCACTGCACCACGGCGCGGCAGCCGAACGTGTGGCAATCGGCGGTCACCCATCCATGTGGCACGTCACCAGGCTCGCCGCACGAACGAGCTGGTGTGAAAAGACAGGTATTTTGTGGCGCAAACAGGCTTTTTGTTTGGCTGATTATTTTGAAATATTCTATTTTAGATCCTTTATGAGAAGTATAAATGAATACAAACAAAACATTTCAAAATCAACTACAATATAAGATACATCTATCTATCTAAAATACGGGAAACTATGTTAAAAATCTAAGATAAAAATCACAATGATGTTTGTGTGAACTTATGATAACAGAATGCAGGTGCGTTATGTGTATTGAGGGAAAATGGTTCGAACTACACACAGCTGGTATTTTGAAAACAAACCGCAATAATTGCTAGAAGACTTGTGGCCATACTGCGTTTTCTGCAGCGCGTTTTTGAGCTGCGCGTTCACATCGCGTTTGGATCGATACAAACGCTCTGCAAAAAACGCAGTGTGTTCACTCCCTTAACACGTTCAGTGCGGTACAGGACATATATGGGTGGTACGCGACTTTCTTCTGGTGCGGAAGGTAGAATTGTAGTTTTACCGCTGGTGCGGGGGCTATTTCTATACGAAATCCTTTATGTAAAAAAGAGTCAAGTATACTTTTCTGTAGCTTATTAAAAATATAAGCAAAATTTGCCATAAAATTGTACAGGACACATATGGGTAGCACGCACTTAAAATCAATTTTCGTAATTCTGTGCGTTACCATACATATATGTCCTGTATCCGCAGACCCGGTGTCGCGCTGATTTTTACAGTAGTGCGGAGCAATCCCTATCTTATTAGCACGTCATTTGTCGATTATTTCATTAACGCCAAAATTAAGCGATCTCATAAAATGTTATCGATGGTCGCAATTTAATTGAGGATTGAAAATCATCAACATCCTAACCCAGTTATTAAAAAAATCAATTGCTGCATGTATGTTCCCGCATTACTTGAGAACGGCTTGACTGATTTGACTGATTCCTTTTTTGTTTTGTTTGTAATTGTACGGACAAGGTTTTTATAAATTAAAAATTTGTAAGTATGCAGTGGAGGTCTGCGCCGAACAAAATTGACCAAGGATGCACCAAAAATGAGTCCTGCATATACTTCCACCAGGACCATAAATCCATGCCGGGGTCTTTAACTTAGCTTGTAATTTAAGTAAATTAAATTTTGTTCATATTCAGATAAATAAATGCTCCTTATCGATATCGATTGTTCAAATTACGGTTAGAACATCACTAAACTTGTGTAAAGGACAAACGTTTTGACCCTATTTTCAGTGCGGTACAGGACAATTTTGGTGGGTATTTAGTTTTAGGTATAGCTTCTAAAGTATTCATCAGATCCCCGTCCTGGCTTACCATATGTTAGATAAGGTTATAATCTACCCAAATAATTAAAAAAACAATATTAAATTACGAAATTCATTAAATTGTAAGCATTTCAAAAAAAAACATAATACAGGACATATATGTCATGTACCGCACCAGGAGTAACTCTCGTACCTACCATAAATGTCCTGTATCGCACTGTCTGAAAGTCTTGCAAATACGGTCCCGCACCGAACGTGTTAATATATCGATATATCGAAAGACGTACAGTCGGCTAATTGATGACAAAGACAGTCGGTACAACTTCAGAAAATATTCTTCTAAATGCCATGCCCTATGCACTCCTAGAACCCTTTAAACACTAGCATGTTCACAACCCATGCCCATGCCCGGGCCTGATATGTAGATTCAAATGCCGTCGTTGCGACTCACGCTGTTGCGAAATTTTTTTCAAGTGGTACGCCCTTTCGAAAAGCCGTTGTATCGAAACCGCTGTTAGCCCACACGCAAGTAAAGCAACGAACGCAAAAGCACACCCCAGACACTCGACGAAATCTCTGTGCAAAAGCGGCGTCTAACTACCTATATTTACACTACACAATGTCAGTTTTGTACACAGTAAGGCTGTCACCATATGAATAATGTACACTGTGGTCTCGGTCTCGTAGCGTCTGCGCGTGTGGTGCGTTCCGTGCTCAAAGTCAGCTCCTCGCCAGCTCAAACTCAGTGTCCATTCTATATGTAGTAGGTATTATCTGTTCTGTGGAAAAGCACTCACGTTCACAACTGATGTCCGGGCCGTACCACGACGCCTGTCCATCGATGGCCAAGCACTTGGCGCGCGGGAAGCCGTTGGTGACGTAGCCGGTGTGACAGTTGTACTGGACCGTCGCGTCCAGATCGAAGGTGGCCTGTTCTGGGAGGGCAGAGTGGCGGGCGTGCTCGATGGTGGGCGGCTGCAGGCAGTAAACTGGAAGGACGTGGATAAGGACATTACGATACCAATAGCAAGGGAATAACGTCATTTACTCTTCGTCTAAGTTGTACAGCTGGTCGCGCCAAAATTAAACGGAGAGAATTATTTAACTGAACATGAACAGGTTCCCGAACAGGTTCCCAAAAATTTTCAAAAGACCGGCCCGTCTATCTTTAATAGCGACCAAAATCGGTCTCAAACTCTCAAATATGACATTTCAGTGACCACGCAAGTAGCTCTGCCACTATCATCTCACCGAGACCGAACGCGACAAAAAATATCTAACGTTTTGACAGTTTGAGTCCAATTTGAGGTTTGAGACAAGTTAGACAATCAGCCTACTACAGACTGATGTGGAAAAGCATTTCAAAGTCTAAGGGTGGGTTGCATATCACGCGCGTAGTGTAAGGTTAAAGTTACCAAGCCGATAAGTAAGTTCACCCATCCCTCTTTAAACTACGAATGTAAATAATACCGCCTATTCATGTTGGGCGAGCCTAAGCCAGCGCGAGCGAAGGCAATTGATGCAAGTGCTACCGTCCAGACGTTTGGTGAGTCTATGTAAACCAATGCAAACCGCTTGTATTCACTCGGCCAGCTAGGCGAGCGATGGCAAGGCAAGGCAGATGGTGCTGTCCACACGTTGGCATTGGCGTTCACTCGGCTAGCCTGCGCCAGCGTGTAGTAATAGTAACGGCTTTAGGAGGGTAGGACACTCACTGTTCTCCTTGCAGGCTGGCGGCTGGCCAGCCCACTTGCCATCCGCCTGGCAACTGCGGCTCTGTAGGCCCACCACGTGGTACCCGTGAGGACAGGAGTAAACAGCCCTGTGGACAAGAAACACGACTTTGGAAACCTCTGGTAGAACTTTAATGAAGTGACATAGGTCCCTAAATAATTTAATCGGTACAGAATTCAGTTTTAGAAAATTAAGAAAAAAACAGTTAACTTTGAGTTAGCGAAGCGCATAATTAAATAACGAACTACGAGTATTTAAATTAATTATTACGACCTCTGTGGCGCAGTGGGCGAAGGCCCGCCTGTGACGCAGGAGGTTGCGGGTTCGATCCCCGCCGCGGGACAAATGTTTGTATGATCTGTAAATATTTGTCTCGGGTCTGGGTGTTTTCTATGTATATTATGTATGTATTTACAAAAAAAAAATGTATTTAAGTAGTGTATCAGTCATGTGGTTTCCATAACACAAGCTCTGCTTAGCTTGGGGCTACATGATGCTGTGTGAAATGTCCAGCATTATTTATTAATAATTTATTGATTTATTTATTAAATTGGTCTAATTTATTTTTAGAAGTCCTACAAAAGGATATTTTGGAAATAATTAAAACTGGATTATTAAGTTCTAAGACTCACTACAGGCTATAATCGATCGAGCGAGCGAAGCGAGCGAAGATCTTAGTGGTAAGTTGGGCGATTTTGCTTTGTATTTATTTATTTATTTATTTATTTATTTATTTATTTATTTATTTATTTATTTATTTATTTTTATTTATTTATTTATTTCGTTCATAGTTACAGGTTCTATAGGTATGTGCTCAAAAAGCAACAGTTAGGAGACTGCCTTCCGTGCTAGTTAAAAAACTGTGTTACGGCATGTTTGTATGTTTGTATGTTTGTATGTTTCACGAATTGTTGTTCGAGCATAACTGTCGAACCGTTCATCCAATCTGCATGAAACTTGGTAGGTCAATAGGTTGTGGTAAGGAAATTTACGGTGGAGCATATGAGCTTAATCGATGAAGGGGTTGTGAAGATATTGGGTTCCCAAGGGGGTAAAAAATTATGAAAGTTACACAAATATATTGAGTGGGGTGTCATACGAAAGGGCTTTTTTCGTACATTCCAAAATGGTTTTTATTTTTAATCTAGGATGTATAGTTTTTGAAATACGACCAAAGACCAAAAACTACGAAACCAGAGCTGCAAGAGCTCCCGTTTCATAGAGTTTCGATGTCTTCGTAGCTCATTGACTGGTCGGTCTTAAAAAGAGAGTGGCATCGTTGCGGTTTGGTTTGCAATGATTTTAGATGCTACTTGATTTATTTTCATGATAAAAAAATTTTTGATAAAAAATTAAAATAATTGGGGTAAAAAAAGTTAAGTAAACAAATATATTGAGTGCGGTGTCAAATGAAAGGTCTTTATTTGTACATTCTAAAATAGTTCTTATTTTTATTCTAGGACGTATACTTTTAAAAATACGACGAGAATTCATAAATATGAAATAAATGAAAAATTAGACACGACATTACATATGTATTGCATGCATGCTAGTATTTTTTACCATGAAGAGCTAGCGCAATAGGCATACCCGGCAGTAGTAGCACTTGAAATTATAGGGGTAGTCAGAAGAAAGTCCAAATGTTGGCCATCTACGGTGCGCGAGATCTCAGTTCGGGGCGAACTACTAGTGATTATATTATTTGCACCACATTTCTAAAGTAATTTCAATACATCGAAGGTTTTCCTAAAACCAATATCTTCGTACAATACAAATCCCTTGTTTCGTAAATTGATTCTACGAATCATCGACAAGCACTCACTTATCACCGAAGAGTCGTCCGGTCAACGTGACTTTTCCAATATCTGGCTGCTCGAGCTCGGGACACTCACGATCTGAAAAAAAAAACACAAAAATAAATACAAAAATAAATAAATACATCCTCACTATATTCGGTAACTCGATTTATTTTCTAATGCGCAGGACAGATAGAAGAGACGGGGCGCAGACATTTGTCTCTTCCGCGTCCGTTATTTTCTATGGTATTAATTTGCCTAATTTTTATTAATTGCTTGTGTGTTCTTTTTACATGGCGTGAACTATACTCAGTTATCAAGGCTAAAGTTTTTTTTTTGTGTTTGGCCACAGTCTGGTTTCCTTACAATGATTATGCTTCACCGTTTAAAGCCCGTCTTAATGCTTTCGCAGATTAAAAGCAAACCCTTCGAAACATTTAAATTAATTATTTTCGTCCAATTAAAATGATATTCTTTGCCCGGATCCTCTTTCAAAATGTCATCATTAATACCAAAGGCTCCATCGCTCCTAATTCCTCCTTTCATTTGACGCAATAATTTCATCCATTTATCACTACCCTTTAAGCTTTCATTTCCCTAGCATTTTCGCTATCTGACGTCCGTCAGGTAACGGCCGTCACCATTCATAATACACAAAACCTGATCCGGCAAACTTCGTATGTACCGCCTTAATTTTTTTTTTGTTTATTTACATTTTTTCGGCCATACACTCTTGCATGTTCAAAAGACTACAAAAGTTTAATCACAATCTGATTTATAGTTTATTTAGGACTAGCTGCTGCCCGTGGTTTCGCTCATGTGGTACCCGGATAAAAAGTAGCCTATGTTACTCTCCAGCCCTCCAACTATCTCCACACAAAAAACCACGTCAATCCGTCGCTCTGTTTTGACGTGAAAGCAAGACAAATAAACAAACAAATAAACACACTTTCACATTTAAAATATGGGTAGGGATAACGCATAGAGGACAAACATACATACAATCATTTATTTTATTTAAGTTTATTGATTCAATACAGGTCAATTTAGCAAGACAAGCGAGATACTTATTGCATAAACCACAATTTGATTGTATCGACACAGTCCTGAAACAAGTTGCAGCTGTATCACAACAACCATACCCAGAACAAAATCATATCTGCGGATTAAGTATGCAAAAATTTCTCCCACTGCGAGAATTGAACTGCCACTTCTTGTACAAACACTAGCCCGCTACGCTACCGATGTCGTTTTTTTGATGATATATTCACACTGCTGGTCTAATCTACTGGTCTAATCCAATCACACTATTATTATTGGTCGTAGTATTATTGGTCTAATCTAATAATTCCATATGTCCTGACGGCCGTTACCAGACGGCCGTTCACGGAACCAATCCTTTATTTTAATTAAAATTTCTCCAAAATCTGACTGAAGGTAGACATTTTCGTGGAAATTACACGGTTTTAATGGCCGTTGAGCCCTTCTAGAAAATACTTTAAATCTTTATACTAATGAAGCAATTTGTAGTTTGAGATTAGTTTGTGCTAGGTTACACCTACAGTTTAGATTTTTTTTTATGTAAGTACCTACCTAGTTAAAGTTATCGCCAGCCGAGATTTCGTTGGCGGGTCATAGGTATACTTACATAAATTAAAAATTTAAAAAAACCGACTTCAATGTTGTGAGCAATTTTCTACACTCTCGAGGTGCATAACTCTGTTCATAACTCCGAAGATCCTAGACAAATCCACACCAAATTTTTATGGCACCAATCGGAAAGCCACCCTTTCAAACAAAAAAACCTCCTCCTATTTTTAAAGTGGGATAAAAAGCGCGCTAAACACAATACCACCTTGTTAAATCAGTGTTACGCAAAGGGTGTGCTGCGGCACACTCCGTGGTCATTAGTTGGTGTGCCTCGGATAAAAAAAGGTTACCTATCTCAGTTAAGCTACTCCAAATTTGGACCGCATATACACAACTAAAGAAGCTCATGTTTCGCATAAAAAAATTGGTTTTTCATTTATGATGTACCTCCAAAATTTTCCGAATTCTTTAATGTAAGTAGGTACCTCGAACACAAAAAGTTTGCGGAACACCCTACAGATTTTCATAGACTTTTATCACCCCGAGAATCTGAACATTATGTATCCCCACATTTGCATACAGCTGTGATCCTGTATAAATATATCAGTATTCCCTCTAGATCCTACATTTTTGCGTCATATTTTCCTTTCGCTTCATAAAACTGTGAAAATAATGTCAAGTTCACGACCTTGAACGAGCACAAAGCGGGCAAAAGAGCTCTCTGCCTCCAGCCCCTCTTGGCGCAGCGCAGGCTTAGGGTAGTTTCAGATTAGCGTTATTTCTGCGCGTAAATTTCACAGAACAGATAATAATACTACGTATAGCGGCGCTGGCGCCACTGAAAACCAGCGCTCTAACAGCCTTGGCGCTGCTGGAGCAAATGCTGAGGGGTAGCCCTATTTTCTTGTCACTGTAATATAACATTTTTGATTTGTGTGCATGTACCGTATAGTGACGAAAATAAAACTTATTTCTATTCTATAGAATGGACGCTGTGAGTTTTGAGCTGGCGAGGAGTTGACTTTGAACACGGAACACACGCGCAGACGCGACGAGACGAGACCGAGACCACAGTGTACATTATACATACGGTGACAACCTTACTGTGTACCTACACAACTGACATTGTGTACTATAAATATAGGTAGTTAGACGCCGCTTTTGCATAGAGATTGCGTTGAGTTTCCGGGGTGTGACAATATGAAGCACTCGTGGCGTGGCTTGCTTATAGTCGTATTGCTCATTATACGGACTAAAAGTGAAGGAAAAAATGTCATTTTTCCTTCAATTTTGATTAGTTTTGATGCGTTTTATGTCAAAATTGAAGGAAAAATGAAATTTTTTCCTTCACTTTAGTCCGTATAATGAGCAATACGACTACAGACGTTCTTGATTGATCGTTGAAGTTAAGCTACCTTGTAGATGGGTGACCGCAAATGGCATTACGAGCTGAGCGCTTCCGTGCCCCGGCACCGGCGAAGCATCGCTCACACACGCTAAAAAAGCAAGCGTAAAACGCGCACAAAAACGCTAATCTAAAATCACCCTTAGCGAAGAGTGGCACAGATTTCCGGCAGTTTTGCACCGCTAGCAGCTTTTTTTACAAATGCGGGTTTGAACACTGGAACACACTTGTCAATGATAAGATATTTGCGACAGATTTAGCAGCCTTTTCAACATGAGCTAAAAAGTAAGTTCGTATGAGTCAACGTAGTGGCCATCTCTAATCTTAGACTTTAAATCATAACCCTCCTTTTTGCTTCGCCGTAGTCGGGTAATAATCATTTTCCTCATCAGCGGGCTGATTGTCTAACTTGTTTCAAACCTCAAATTGGTCTCAAACTGTCAAAACGATCGCGTAGGTATCTTTTAACGCGTTCGGTGTCGTTGAGATGAGAGTGACAGAGCTACCTGTAGGCCTAACATGTGCAACGTCGAGAGTCGAGAAAAGAAACTTCTCGATCGGTTAAACTGCTCGTACGTATGCGTTAGAGCAGTTCGACCGATCGAGATATCTCTGTCGATGTTGCACATGTTAGGCCGGCGAGAGTGGTCACCGAATATTTGACAGTTTGAGATCAATTTTGGTCGCTGTCAAAGATAGACACTCAGCATACTCATTCTGTAAACTCACTTCGAACGTCGAAGAGCTGAATCCACCGTGAGATTTCTCTTGTAAGTATTCGAAATTTGAATCTCACACACAATACATTCTTGTGTATTTAGTGAGCTCAGTCACTTGAGTGAATTCGAAGTGTGTCTACAGAATGACTCTGCTGCAGTCATTCTGTAACTCACTTCGAATCAGAGTCATTCTGTAGACTCACTTCGAATTCACTCAATTGATGGGGGCTGTTGTCTAGTGTTTCGCTATCCCATCGAAGTAGGTATGTTCTATACTACAAACCTTAGACCTAAGTTGTGTTGATTTGTACCGTTTGTTGATTAAATAAATCATTAAATCATAAATCAGGTATGAAAGAGGGACAAAACGGTATTTTTGTATGTCTTGCACGTTTCTTGCAAATACAAAATGCCTGACGGGTCATTGGTCTGCTATTACCCGTCTACTGTGAAGGATCAACCCTTGAAAATCTGGGCAGAATGACGAGGTGGGAATAGTAAGTGTTGTAGAGTACATGAAAGTAGGTACATATGAAGTACTTAATAGAAAACCGGCCAAGAGCATGTCGGGCCACGCTCAGTGTAGGGTTCCGTTAGTAGCCCGTTACAACAAGCAACTACATTAAAGGATTTATTCTAAGGATTTTGTATTTGGTACAAAATCCAACACCCAAGTTCAACTGCTTAACTAATAAAGTTATCTTAACCGCTATAATTTTTATTCAAAGTTCATGAAATGCACTATCATCATTTTTTCCAGATTTTTCAAGCCAGGCGTTTAGCTTTAGAGGATTATCATCTATGTTCATCACACAAATGTTTGTCCTGGGTGGGATCGAACCCACGACCTACAGAGCAGAAGGCAGAGCTACTACCAACAGAGCTCAATGTATGTAGATAGCGGCTTAGCACTCCCTAAACCTCAAATCTCATCCTACAAACATTCAAAGATCATAAACAAAATGAATCGTTGAATGAAGGGTTACTATTGCCTATCAATGTGGCCAAAGATTCCCAAAACGATAAACCTAAAGGCATCATCGACCCTAAGATAAATCCATTTACCTCAACTTCAAGCTAATGAAATGCTAGGTACCCTCGGATCGATGTGTCCCCCCCGGGGTGGCAAATCAAATAATATAAAACAGGTCATTGCTCAAACGGATTCCATGAGTTCAGTTTTATTCGGGATAAAAATATTTGAATTCAAGGAACTAAATAAACTACTATATATTGACATAACATTATAAAATACAATAAGAACAGGTTGAGCTATCTAATGGTCGATCCACACTCTCCGCGAGGCTACGCGAGGGAACGCGAGTACGAGAGTGAGGACGGTGCGCTCGTGTCCCCTCGTCTTCCCTCGCCTCGCCTCGCTGTCGCTCCGCTTGGTGTCGGTTTTTCGGGCGCGAGTCAAAGGACGCGAGGGGGCGAGGCGAGACAATCAACCACACTCTCGCGCTCGCTCACTTTGTTGGCGACTGCTGCAGAGTAAGGACGCGCGTGATTTTTAGGATTTACTAATGAAAAATCTTATCAAAATTTTCTATTCCGACGGGATTCGAACCCGGGATTGAAAAGATTTTTCATTTTCAAATAATAAAATATATTTCAAGTAAATACCTAAGTGTGGTTTAACACTATAACAAATAAAAATTTTAGGATTTAGATTTTATTTAGATATTTTAGATCAGGAAAAAAATAGGCATAGGTAGGTACCTACAATAATAAATTCGTAAAAAAATCATCAAATTCAAATACGTCCTGTTGCGGTATATTGCCGTCATCCACTACCTTCTCCGTTTTGACTTCCTTTTTTTTTAGTTTTGTGATACAAACGCAAGACATTCTAATATTGGTAGGCACATAAAGTAGCTAACGCAGTCACTTGAATCACGTCCATCTTGAAGTAAACGTAGCGGGCAACTGACTTAAATCGAGAGTGTGGATGGATATCACTCCTGCCGTCTCCACTCGCCAAGACTCGTGACGAGAGCCTCTAGGAGGCGCCTCGCGAGAGTGTGGATCGACCATAAGGATCGTTGGAAACGGCTCAACTGATCCAAGCCACTGCCAGTCGGAAGCGTGCCCAAGACACTGGAAGCATTACCGCGCTGGATGGCAATGCTGATCCGTTGAGCCAAATAAGTGCCAGACTTAGCGTCGCTTCGATTAGACGCCCTGAAATAATTTTGAATACGTGATGGGCCCCGGTACCCCACGGACCCAGGGTCTCAACTCTAAAAGGTTCAAATATATGGCTCTATCAAGATATAGGTACATTATTTGCGCCTTTTGAGATCCTCAGCCGAATTTGCTGCAGCGCCAGGCCTACTGATGTCCCCGGTAGATAGTGAATGCGCAAGGGTATCGACGCAAGTAGCGTCTCACACAATTCAAGTATTCAATTATTGGGTGATGGCGGTGTATGCAGGCCGCTTCCAATCGCAATACATGGAAATCTTTGAGGGATAATGTCCAACAGTGGAGGTCCCACGGAGATGACGATGATGATTCATATTTTAGAAACTTTTGCGGATGTGTCAATTTTAGTGGTGGTCACGTTCAACCTACTTGTTTACAATGTATTTACAAAAGTTGTATTGCAATAATAAACTTAAAATTAGGTAGGTAAACTATTTTCGTCATCTTGCCATGATATAATTTACCGTAAGCCCGTCCTCAGTACACTTTCTCAGATAAAAAAAAACCTCTTTTAATTTACGATTTTACCTAGTTTAGTTTATGAATAAAAATAAAAAACATCGTAGAGCATCATTTCGTAGGTTTCGTAGCAAGGGTCTACGAGAGCTCTACGAAGTTTTTATAAATTGAATTAAAAACTTATTTTTCAAATCTAGAGTTGATATCTGTAGCAGAGGCGTCATAATTTCTTCACAGCAGAGTAATCCTAACCTCATTCATGGTCATTAGTAGATTACGAAACAAAACGAAATAGTTGACGTTTTGCTTTAGTTTAAAAAAGTTTTTAGTTGAATTGGCCTACAGATCGCAAAAGTTTAAAAAAGACAAGTTTAGTTAGCTTAAGATGGCCACCCTACAGAATCTTCACAGACGATAAATAGTCTGTATTTTGTAACAATGCGTCCCGACATAAAAGCGATGTTATAAATTGCGCCTCCGCCCCCAGCTATTGGCAAAACGCTTGCCCTCAATGGCTCGCTGCTTAGTTGAGCGATGATTCCCTCGAAAGGTATTTTATTATCCTCTTTGATTCCCTTTACAGATCAAAATAGCTATTTTTAAGGTTGGGTCACTCCGTGAATTCGTTTCTTAAGAGGTAATTTCAGCCATACAGTATAAAGTATCTTTTACTAGCACAGCCGACAGACGTCGCTCTGTCAAGAGCAGTTATTTTAAAAGATGACTCACGCGAGCCCGTGCCGGGTCCGAGCCGAGTGTCGGCCGTGGCACGGTCAATTAATTCATCAGCATCATCATCATCTCAGCCGTTGGACGTCCACTATTAGTCTTCCTCAAAAATTTCCATGTGTTGCGTTTGGAAGCGGCCTGCATCCACCGCTGACCTGCAGTTTTTACATCGTCTGTCCATCTTGTCGGTGGACGTCCAACACTACGCTTGCCGGTCCGTGGCCTCCACTCGAGAACTTCAACGTCAACTAATTATTACATATATATTGTATGGACACACACTCAGAGCGTTTGTCCACCGCCGCCGTCACCGTCACGTCAACGAGAACGAGATGACGGCGCCGATGTAGCGACCATACATTTACTATAGCCGCTTGTCCACCAGAAGACCGTCACGTCATTTTGATCTCATACAGAAATAATCTCGTTGACGGTGACGTGACGGTGACGGCGGCGGTGGACAAACGCTCTCACGCTATACCGAGCGGCAACTGAGTGACGACCGAGCAAATGACAACGCTGGCTCTTTGAGCGTGGCACGGCCGAGGCTCGGCTCGGACCCGGCACGGTCTGGCGTGAGTCATCCTTTAGTAGGTAAAAAAAAGGTGCTTTTTACGTTTCTGCGATCACTTATCTCTTTATAACAATTTAACCTTCTTCGGACTTCAACGGTGGATAAGTGTGGTGTCGGGTTTTCAACGGGCGAAGCCGCGGGCATTCACTAATTCTGTATAAATCATTTAAATATAATATAATGATATAAAGATATAAGTTCAAAAAGAAAAAAGTTTATCTGCCACTCCAAAGAAACTCAAATCAGAAATAGCACTTCAATACCTTTGAATTACAATTAAACGTAGAAGTTTCGAAGTTCTATTTCAATTTGTGAAGCGAGCACATGTTTCTTCTAAATTGAGAGTTTGGAAATTGTAACGTACGTATGACACTCATTCAAGCCTCGTCCGCGGCTGGTTTTACTGTCACGCGTACCGTCGGCGTTGATAGGCGAGTGATCTTTATTACAATGAAATAAGGATACTGATTGTTTAGCAGAAATGGCTACGCTGATTGCTCTCGTCAGTGCTGAACCATCAGTATCCTTATTTCATTGTAATAAAGATCACTCGCCTATCAGCGCTGACGGTGAACGTGAGACAAAAATCAGCCCTAAAACAAAGTCGCAATACTATAAGTACACCGCAGTGGTTCTTAACCTTTTCAGCCGTGTTACCCCTATGACATGTCAACGACACAGATTTTACCCCCGTTTAACTTTCAAACCCCCTCGACCACCCCCGTCCTTTAAAATATTATGTTTTCATCATAAAATTCCTCTCCTGATTACGAGTATTTCAGCGACAGCACAATGTTTTCGAGTGTTTATTTGTTAGGTTACAAATCTTAAAAAAACGTTTTTTGTCATTAAAGATTTCGTTTCGTTCTAATACCCCCCCCCCCCCCCCCAAAAAAGCTATTTTACCCCCGGAGGGGTAATTACCTCCATGTTCGGAACCTATATGGTATCGCTACTAGACGAACATTTTGTGTCTAAAATTGAGCAACTGGATGTACATTTATTCACATGCTAATAATCTACAATCAGATCAAGAACACAAGAAATATATAATAGGTAGGTAGGCTACATAGACCAAATTGATATCATACGGGAGTGAAAACGTTAGAAACTAGTGCTATGAACGAGAAAATGTAAGATTCAGGTGAAGAACGAGCGAAGTATCTTGAACTTTTAAGCGCGAAGTTGTACCATCGCCTCTTCGGGAATGAACTACTGCGAAAGTTCTATTACAAACACTGCTTTTCAGACCTTTCAAATAGCTTTTCTTGAAATAGATAGAATAAATACAAACACGTTGAAGTGGTGGTATTGCTTTCACAGTAAGTTCTATAGAGATCGTTGAAGTAAAATGGCGTCCCGTGCGCTCACAAAATGGATGGATGGCAGATCAACGGTGGAAGACTTCAAGCTCCTTAAACTTCGTCACCAGGGTTGGCTAGCTGCAGTTGATAAGCTAAGTATTTTTCTATAAGCTAGTTGCCAACTCTAGTAACGGGTTTGAGACTGCCTGAGGGCCTCCGTCGTGGCTTAACGACTTGAAAGCCGGGACCGACAATTTAACGTGCCCTCCGAAGCACGGAAGTGATAAACCATTGCCTGCCCAGTCAAGTGTAAGCAACATCGCTACGTGCGTCATGGCCACTGAAAGTGAAGAGACTGTACATACATACATACATAAATATATACATCATTGGACCAATAGAAGCCGAGATAATCGCGAAAAACTGTTATTTTTTTACCTTTGACCTTGAATAACTTACAACACAGACTCTAGATTTTATAAGTCTTTTGAGACAACTTTTAGAACGCCAAAAAATATACGAAAATTTAGCTTATTTTCTCTCATTCCGAGGCTAGCCTCTAATTTGACTGTAGGTAGGTACTACAGGGAAAATACAGTTTTATAATAGTTTTTGAGTAGCCCCGGCTAGTGGACGAAGTTGTGGATAGTTTGCCAGTGACGTGGAGTCGCGGGTGGAGCCCATTAGTGCTCTCAACACTATCGCCTGGGCAGTTTGGACATACTTTACGGTCATCTCTTTAGATGAAATAGGCTTACTGCTCAACCTCACGAACTTTAAGTTTAGGTAACATCCAACTTGAATTCGGCGACAAAAAATTAGAAAAATGGTCTGGAGAAAAAGGAGAAAATTGGAAATTGTCTGGAAAATTATGAAAGAGCACTTTCTTTAAAAAAAAACCCAATATTAAGCTACTATATATGTATTAAGATAGATATAAGAGCACCGTCAGTTGGGTAAGATAGTAACTGAAACATTTTGTAAATCGTCTAGCTAGCTAGATTTAGCAAATTCGCATTGATCCCTCTTCATTGTCTATAAGGATCTCGAATGTCTAAAAATCCTACTATCACCTCACATCACACTAATATTATAATAATGTGAAAGTTTGGATGGATGGATGTATATTTGTGTCCATAGAGCCTCGACAACCACGTAACCGATTCATCGATACTGAATATCTAATTCTAATATCTCTAAAAATCTTTTTGAAAACATTATGTACCTAAGTCTTAATTTTTTTATTTTAAAATCTGTAAAACAATTCTACTAAGTATGTCTGTTTTGTTTCTTTTCTAGATATTTTCTTACCTGACTGTCCTTTATGTCGTTATTTTCTCTAGAAAAACTTGTACAAAGAATTGTTTTGTACAGAGAGTAATGACGGTTTAATTCGACGTCTCCTTAAGGGCAAGACTCCCCAAAGTTGCGACATTTTATGCCCTAATTCAGTGGTCGTCAAAGTGCGGCCCGCGGGCCGCATGCGGCCCGCGAGCGATATTTGTGCGGCCCGCGGGACAATATTGGCCCGCGACCAAGCAAACAATTTCAGTAGATAATGATTCTACTAGAGGAGAACATGTTGTGCCGACCCAACCTAGTGGGAAAAGGGCAAGGAAATGGTGATGATGCTTGCTTGTTTGCTTGGTTTAGAGCTCACCTGGCTCGCATTTTAGTTTCAGAGTTGTGTAGGTATAATGAGAGAAAAGTGATTTATGTCTGACCACAAAATAGGAACCGACAAGCAACGAGCCTTTCTTTGAGCACCGCAAACAAAATCAAGTGTCATCACAATATGTTGTAATTGTTTAAAAAAATTTGACTCGCTTCGCTCGCATTTATCTTCATAACTACGGTATATTGTGAATAAAGTGAGTTAAGTCTAACTACCAAATAAGAACCGATAAGCAGCAAGTTTGTTCTTTGATCATCGCAAACAAAATCAAGTGTCACAATATTGCATTTGTCTTAAAAAATTCGGCTCGCTTCGCTCGCATATAACTTCATGAGTAGGATATTTTGCGAGAAAAGTTTGTAAAGTCTAAGTAAAGTATAAGAACCTTTAAGCAGCGAGTTTTTTCTTTGATCACCGCAAACAGAATCAAGTGTCACATGTTGCATTTGTCTTAAAAAATTCGGCTCGCTTCGCTCGCATTTAACCTCACGAGTAAAGTATATATCGCGAGTAAAGTGAGTAGTCTAACCACAAAATAGGAACCGATAAGCAGCGAGAATTTTCTTTGATCATCGCAAACAAAATCAAGTGTCACAATGTTGCATTTGTCTTAAAAAATTCGGTTCGCTTCGCTCGCATTTAACTTCATGGGTAAGGTCTATTGCAAGTAAAGTGAGTAAAGTCTAACCACAAAATAAGAACCGATAAGCAGCAAGTTTGTTCTTTGATCATCGCAAACAAAATCAAGTGTCACAATATTGCATTTGTCTTAAAAAATTTGGCTCGCTTCGCTCGCATATAACTTCATGAGTAGGATATTTTGCGAGAAAAGTTTGTAAAGTCTAAGTAAAGTATAAGAACCTATAAGGGAGTGTCCACATTGCGTTTTCTGCAGCGCGTTTTTGAGCTGCGCGTTTGTATCGATACAAACGCGCGTTCGCAACGCGTATTTTTCCATACAAAAGTGAACCGGGAGGGGCTGCGCGGGGCGCTGCGCGTTCGCATCGCGTTCGAATCGCGTTTGTATCGATACAAACGCGCTGCAAAAAACGCAATGTGGACACTCCCTAAGCAGCGAGTTTTTTCTTTGATCACCGCAAACAAAATCAAGTGTCACATGTTGCATTTGTCTTAAAAAATTCGGCTCGCTTCGCTCGCATTTAACCTCACGAGTAAAGTATATATCGCGAGTAAAGTGAGTAGTCTAACCACAAAATAGGAACCGATAAGCAGCGAGAATTTTCTTTGATCATCGCAAACAAAATCAAGTGTCACAATGTTGCATTTGTCTTAAAAAATTCGGTTCGCTTCGCTCGCATTTAACTTCATGGGTAAGGTCTATTGCAAGTAAAGTGAGTAAAGTCTAACCACAAAATAAGAACCGATAAGCAGCAAGTTTGTTCTTTGATCATCGCAAACAAAATCAAGTGTCACAATATTGCATTTGTCTTAAAAAATTCGGCTCTCTTCGCTCGCTTAAAACTTCATGAGTCAGTTACTTTGCGAGAAAAGTTAGTAAAGTCTGAGTAAAGTATAAGAACCTTTAAGCAGCGAGTTTTTTCTTTGATCACCGCAAACAAAATCAAGTGTCACATGTTGCATTTGTCTTGAAAAATTCGGCTCGCTTCGCTCGCATTTAACTTCATGGGTAAGGTCTATTGCAAGTAAAGTGAGTAAAGTCTAACCACAAAATAAGAACCGATAAGCAGCGAGTTTTTTCTTTGATCACCGCAAACAAAATCAAGTGTCACATGTTGCATTTGTCTTGAAAAATTCGGCTCGCTTCGCTCGCATTTAACTTCATGAGTAAGGTATTTATTGCGAGTAAAGTGAGTAGTCTAACCACAGAATAAGAACCGATAAGCAGCGAGTTTTTTCTTTGATCACCGCAAACAAAATCAAGTGTCACATGCTGCATTTGTCTTGAAAAATTCGGCTCGCTTCGCTCGCATTTAACTTCATGAGTAAGGTATTTATTGCGAGTAAAGTGAGTAGTCTAACCACAGAATAAGAACCGATAAGCAGCGAGTTTTTTCTTTGATCACCGCAAAAAAAAAAAAAGTGTAACATATTTCATTTGACTTGCAAAAATTCGGCTCGCTTCGCTCGCTTGGTTTGGGGCTCTATTCGCTTGCATTATAACTTCAGGAGTAGGTATATTGCGAGCAAAGTGAGTTATGTCAGACCATAGAATAGGAACCAACAAGCTGCGAGTCTTTGAGCACCGCAAAATTATGCTAAGTTTCAAGTTCGTTAGTAGGTAGTTAAGTAGGTACCTACTAGGATTTTACCCCACAAGTATAGGAATTTCGAAAAATCACCAAATAAATAATTCAAGAATGTGCGGCCCGCAGTGATACCCCACATAGTCCTATGCGGCCCTTGGCCAGAAAAGTGTGACGACCACTGCCCTAATTACTCTTAACCTAGAGGTCGCATCATGTAAAAAGAGCGCTGGAAAAAAGTGGAGGGGGTGTGTTTGTCTCATTTTTGCGAATAAGTAACCCATGCACTGCAGGTCGGCGGTGGATGCAGGCCGCTTCCAACCGCAACACATGGAAATTTTTGAGGGAGGCCTAGTCCAACAGTGGACGTCCAACGGCTGAGATGATGATGAACCCATGCACAAACATGAGACAAAACACACTCCACTTTCTTCCAGCGTTCTTTTTACATGACGCGAGCTCTACTTACCGCATGATATTAAAATTTAAATGGTAAAAACTTAAGGATATAAGTAACAAATCGACTGAGCTCAAAATACGAAATTAATCAAAATCCTCGATAGATTTAATTGCCAAACATAAGCTCTGAATATTGAGTCATGCCCATATTTCTCCCCACAAATGTATTTCGTTATGATATTCCATTATTATTTCTAAACGTATTACTTACCAACAAAAGCACTGTGACATTTTTTCGAAGAAGCTTTTTTATTTTTGATTAAGGTAAAGGCTCCTAACTCCGATGGTTTCTGAAAATGGATGGTAATTGCGAGGTATATAGAAAATCGTTAGTTTCAAGCTATTTACAAACCCTTTTTAACTGCAGGATACATTTCTCAATTAATAATATATCTGGTCATGCTTACGCGAACAAAGGAGTGCTTTAGTGTGTTTACTTTTTACAATAATCGGTTAGTTTCGTGCCAGCAGCTGTGCCGAACGGTCGCTCCATACATTTTGGACCCTGTGCACGTGAGTACTACGGTTTACTAAATAGTGATTTTGTCTTTAATTTTGTACTATGTGTGTTTTTCTTTAGGTTGGAATATTGAAAGGAGTATATTTGTAAGCGGAATCACTTAAAAGTTCTGTATTTTTCTTCATAGATTAGTTAAAAATACGTTTTGAAAATACATCGGCATTAGCTGCCCAATATTTTAGGTGGTTCCTAATTTCCGATGTATACCGCGGAATTACGATTTCGTAGACCTCGTGTTATTTGAATTTTTTCAAGCTGGTTTTGTAGTTACGCACTTGTTGTTTTGGATTTGACTACATAAAATGTCAATTCACATTAAAATCTAAATCCGAGGTACGTTTTGACGTCGCATTTACTAATTATACCATATCAAAGATTGTCAATTTGGGTAGTAAGAAAATTAAGTTCTTGACGTATTTCGATACAATCTTGAATAGAATTGTACATGTTTTTGAAGGTATTGCATTGAAGCATTAAATTGTTTATGTGTTTTTGAAAAATCATTTATTTTTTAACCCTCGGAATTAGAAAATGTGTTTGGTATGAAAATTTTCAATTCCGATGTATTTACCTCGGAATTAGATCCTCATAGAATCTAATTCCGATGTATTGACACAAGTAACATACAGAGTGTTCATTATTTTACGCAGCTTGTCACTCAGTTTGAATGATTTTAAAAACACAAATAATCAGTATCCTATTATTTACCCTCAAAAATAACTTTCATTACAATGTAGGTAGGTACCTACCTATGTAGATATTTAGTAAGATACGTTTATGAATAAAATTAATACTTACACAAATAAGGTCTATCAATAGTTTCACATAATTGACCGAGCGAGCAAAGCGAGCGCAGCGTCTCTACTTCAGCTTGGACAAAATTGCTTTCGTTTGTTCGGATGTCTGTTCGTCTGTATGTTCTCATCTACAGGTCGCATTTCTCAACTAATTCTCGTGAAATTTTGTGAGCAGGTCCGATGATTTATAGAATTACTAGCTGACAAAAGTTACAAGATGTTATTTTACTTAGTATACGGCCCATGGAAATAAATACCTTAAAACTAAAATACATATTTTATAAATAATACTACACTAATAATGCAACTAAATATTTTATTATTAAGTACCTACTGTTTTACTTTAATACTTTTTATTTTGTTGTTGACTCTAATATCGCTAGCTTCCACTAAATTAATAATTGAAAGTACCTACGTGATTTTCATGACTGTAGTAGTGCCTTAATGAGTATCTCATATTGTGATAATAGGTACTGTTTGATAATAAAATGTGATAATTTTTGAACACCATGTAGGTAGGTATCATTCCTTCCATCCGTTCTCCTTTGTATTTTGTACACTCGGAATTAGGATCCAAATACATCGGAATTAGAATTTTTACATCGGAATTAGGAGCTTCCGACTTTTTCACATTTTAAATTATTTTAGACGCTAAATCAAATTTAAAACAACAAACTTTTTGTATATTTCAAGAGTAAAAACAATAACGTTTCTGATAAAAATAGCCAATTTCACAAAAATGCATTGTAAATGCTTAATTTTTAATGTCCTTTCTAGTTTTGGTGAAAATAACGCGGAATTAGGAGCCTTTACCTTATTATTCAAAAAACAATTTCGATCAAATTCGTCGCTTCATGCCGTACTCTTCTTTCTAGCTACATGTAGATTTTGTGTCACGCTGACGTTGCTAGATGGGTTGTCTGTCCCTTAAGGTCCACCCTTATTTAGTCAGTGTAAGCCCTTTCGAGCCTAAACTAAAATATATTGTGGGGATCACAAACATTTTAGTATTTGTTTACTCCCAGCGAAGGTCTTTGTTTCTGTGAGTGTATTTGCCGTAGATCGTGGTAGCGAAAGAGTTAAAATACACTATAATTATAAACTAGTGGATTTTGTTGAAGTAGCGAACACACAATTAAAAAGCTGAGTAATTTTTTGCACTCTTGAGGTGCATTTCTGTTCATAACTCCGAAGATCCTCGACAGATCCTCACCAAATTTTTGTGGCACCAATCGGAAAGTAGGTATACCGACCCTTTGAAACTAATAAACTATACCTTTTCAAACAAAAAAAAAAGAATTTTCCATGAGTAATCGGTGAACATTTACAAGTAAAAAAAGTAAAATCACAAAAAAACTAAAAAGATTCCGACGAATTGAGAACCTCCTCTTTTTTTGCAGTCGGTTTATAAACAAAATCAGTACTTAACAAGTTTAGTTCAGCCACAATTATTTGCTGAACGGTCAAACGATTTGAATAAGTAAAGCCAATTGTAATAATTTCCAGTCGATTAGTTCGCCAACTAATTGGTTTGTTCGAATCGGGTTGTTGGTTTAGGATTCCGAATAATCTATTGCGATTATTTTGTTGTTGCTAAACAAACAAAAATAAAAGTGCCGTGTTGGCCGAGGGGATAGTACGAGGTCGTGGATTCGAATCCTGGTCGTGCATCAATGGATTTTTCGTTTCGAAAAAATTATATTCGCAATAACACGAGCTTTAAACGGTGAAGGAAAACAGTGAGGAAACCCGCGTCTTATTTTATTCTGAACGGTGACAAATTTGGATGGGTGACTGCAAGTGGTTCATGCGAACATTACAGTAATTCCATTGAAAATTAAAAGTTTTATCAAAATTTGCGATTCCGACGGGATTCGAACCCGCACTGAACTGATAAATAAGTTTATCAAGATTTTCGATTCGACGAATATGGATTCCGTGGCCGAGTTGGTAAAGGCGGAGTGCCTTTACCATGCCTTTACCAACTCGGCCACGGAATCCATATTATAATCATCCATACTAGCTGCTGCCCGCGGCTTCGCTCATGTGGTACTCGGATAAAAAGTAGCCTATGTTACTCTCCAGCCCTCCAACTATCTCCACACAAAAAATCACGTCAACCCGTTGCTCTGTTTTGACGTGAAAGCAGGACAAATAAACAAACAAATAAACACACTTTATAATGGGTACGGATTATTGTAGCATGTTTGAGAAAAACCTATTTTCTCCGCTGACTGTGTGTGCATCCCAACACTACAGTGTCGGAAGCGGATGTGACGCAAACTAAAGCCACCATTATTCCACCGTCACAAAGGCCCGGAAGCGCCGGAACTGGGGTTATACATCAAGCTAAATACTTTATTGTGAACAATTCTTATCCGCAGTTACAATGAACTAAATCATTAGCATATAATTACAAAAAAACTAATAAAATTACTGTAATATACTTTTTATTTTTTAGTGTAAAAAGGCACTTAGATTGATTCATTGAAAATGAAAAGTCTTATTAAAGGCACTCCGGCTTAAGGAGGATCGCTTGTATTAGTACGGGTTCGAATCCCGTCTTCGAATTTTTATTTTCAATGAAATATAGGTACAACCTATCTAAGTGTCGTTTAACACTGTACCTACCTAAAATTAAAAATATTTTATTTGCCAAAAATCACCTATCTGTACCAGTAGGGATAGCTCAGTAGGGATAAGTACCTACTTGGAACAGGTATAAAATATTACAATTTTATAAGTTAGGATAACCCACAAGCGAAGTCACGGTCGCTAGAATACCAACAACCTATTTCAAGTCCATGAATAATGCGCTTTGTTTCAAAATTATTATTTTGTATGTTTTTGGTTCTCAACAATCGCGAGCGAAATAATTCACGAAAGTTATTTCGCGAAATAAACTTGATTCGCAATTTTCGCTAACTCTAAACAAAACTTTGCTGTTTTAAATGTATTTGTTTGCTTGTTATGTTGTTTTATTCAATGAGATATTACCAATAGAGAAGTTATACTCCTTATAAAAAGCTCTAAAACGAGGCGAAATTTTGCTATAGGTAATTAAGTAGGTAGGTATAGTCCGGCAAAAACGGGTAGACACGGCAACTAAAATTTCAGTACTTTGGAAACCCGTTCTCTACTAATCTATGGTAAAGTACTGGTTTCTTGTCTATGGTACAGGTGCCGAAGACGTCAGTCAGAAGTATTAATTTACTTCTAAAAGAAAATTTATCTATTTCGCGTATTTAGCTTGCACATAGTGGCGCCCCCATTTATTTCTATTAATTTGTGTCGGACTATACTTAGGTAATTATGTAGGGTGAGTGGGGGCAAGATCGAAAACGGGGTAAGACAAAAAGTAGTCAATAACTCCCGATTAGGTAATCTTTTTACAGTGCTGGTAACATTGTCAAGACCACCATTTTGTTACGTCTCATTCCTCATTCAACATTTGCTGCTTAGATCCAGGGGTTGTGTAAAAAGTGCAATTTTCTGACACAGTGACTTTTACACAAAGTGCTCAAGTCCTTTCATCTTACCCCGTGTCCAGTAACTTGAGCTACGATGTAAGTACGAGTGTTTTATTGATATATCTACTCATTATTTTTAATTCTTACTTGTGTTATTACGTCTAAATATGGCTACTTCTCGTAGTTTAGGATTTATTTCAACTTTTAGTCTTTCCCCATCTCAATTTTGCGGGGTAAGACGAACATATACAAGTACCAATCTTACCTCATTTTCAAAACTCATAGTAAGAGTCAGATGTTCTCAAACTTTTCCTGAACAGATGTTGGATGTATTAAATAGGTAAGTATGTAGGTACCCTCTTAGGTTTCAAAGAGGTGCGAACATTTATGTATAGAGCCAGGCATACCTACTGTCCGCCATTTAAAAAAAAATAGTTTTGGCAGCCAGAGATGAAACATTTGTGTCAATCGATAGAGGAAGTGATTACAATACAAACAAAAAGTATTGAATCTCGTAAGTAATAATTATAATTTCTGAGATATTTGGGTCAAGGTGTAGAAAACGCACCACTATGAAAAAATATTTAGAAAATTTTTCTCAAAAAACAACGCCATATCATACTTCGGGAGAGGGGGCATGCGGGAGCATTAGGGTGGGGGAACGAAGACGGGTCAACTTGAGGTCATTGACCGTTGACCCCGGGGTAATTGACCTTTGACCTCGAGTGGAAAAGTTTGAGAACCTTTACTTCAATCTTCCCCCGGTGGGGTAAGATTGATATATTCTAAATATGAAAATCTGTTATAACTTTGTTAAAAACAGGAATTTTGGGACAAGAGTCAGTTTAGAGTTTTCAGGACAAAAAATGCTATAGACTAGGGGCCATCAACAACGTCCTAGTATTCATTTATTGTCTAATTTCACGATTTTAGAAAAACGTTCGATCTTTCCCCGCCACCTTTCCATCTTCCCCCACCTTTTTTTTCGTAAAAAAATATTTTAAATTATTTTTTTCTACTATTGGAACAGATATAACAGGCAATTATTGATGTAATATAAAAGTAGACTCTTTCCTCTTTAAGGACAACTAATTAATTTTTATCATAAGTTAATATATTTTCTTTTACAAGAGATCAAGCACAACACTGCTCATCTCATCAAAAAACCGTTCGATCTTGCCCCCACTCACCCTACGCAGTTTTTTTTTACACCACTCAAGAAAACTAAAAGATAGCAGAGATAATAAAACCACGTTGTCAGAAAAAGATAAATTATGTGCGTGCTGAATGTAAATGCGTATAACGGTGGAGCAAGACAGAGTGCGACTGAGTTGACTCAAGCTAATTAGCTTGACTTTTGTTTGCCACGCAAAGCGGGGTACAACGCATCTACCTCAGTTTATATAGAAGTTCATTGGTTTATATGTATTTGTTTGCTTGCTAAGTTGTTTTATTGTTTATATCGATCATGTTGCGGTTGGGCAATGACCTTTCTCTCCACGTAATCAGATTTTACGGTTTTTAACCGATTACATTGTGAATGAAATGAACGAAATCAACGAAATAAAAAAAAAAGTTAAGTACCTACGGATTTTTGGAGGGCGTATCTATGGTTTTCAACCGACTGCGGCGAAGCCCAAAAGGAGAGTTGTGTTTGACCTGTATTGTGTGTATGTTTGTAGATATGTAGGTATCCTCGTTCCTAGCTCGAAGCTACTCAACGGCTCAACCGATTTTGATAAATAATACGTCATTAGATTCGTCTTCATGACGCGAATGTCACTAGGTAAGTACCTACATAAAATTCTTAAAAAAACAAAATGGCGGATTTTATGCGCTTAAATGTGAGGCCTAAAAAAATCAATGTCCCCCAATTCTTCTAATTTACAACGTCAACCATTCCTATATCATTATCGCTGCGTTTTGTTTTTTTGATAGCATTTTACAACAGTAATTTGTCGTTGGTCATTATTAGATTATGAAACAAAACGAAATCTATGGTTAAAGCTGACATTTTGCTTTTATAATAATAAACTTTATTTCAGGCAATATTAGAATAAGTTACAAGATGTTATTTTACTTAGTCTACGGCCCATAGCAATAAATACTTTAAAACTAACATACATATTTTATAAACTAGCTGTGCCCGCGACTTCGTTCGCGTATGCTAATTCTACTAATATGAGAAATGTGAAAATTTGTGAGGATGGATGTATCGATGGATGTTTGTTACTCTTTCACGCCAAAACTACTAAACGGATTTTATTGAAACTTGGAATATATTACATAGATTATGACCTGAAATAGCACATAGGCTAGGTTCTTTTTATTCAATTTTTTTAAAACTCATTAGGTACTGCACTGGTAAATCTTTTTGCATGAAAATGCCGAGAAAACGAATTTTCCCAGATAAAAGACCTAGCTAGATCGGTTTTTCGCCTCCGTAAGCCCCCGTACCTACCGCAAATTTCATCAAAATCGCATAGCTAAGCATAGCTTGTACTATGGGAACCAGATAACTGATAGAATAGGTACCTACTTCTATATTTTTTTGTAAATACTTTAGGTAGGTACTTAATACTTTAATATCTGGGCGACCGAACTATGCTCGGGTGCAAATAGATAAAAATTAAAAAAGAAAAAGAAATAAAACTTACAAAAAGTAAACTTTTACTGGCTGAGATTCGAACTCGAAGCCTTCGGTTGAGAGGCGGACACCTATTTCACTTGGCCACTTTAGTCTCAACAGAAATTGTGAAATTACGAACCACATTGCACTGGTAAACCTTTTTGCGTGAAAATGTCGAGAAAACGAATTTTCCCAGATATGAGACCTAGCCTAGCTAGATCGATTTTTCGTCCCCTTAAACCCCTGTACCGCAAATTTTATGTACCGCAAATTTTATCGAAATCATTAGGTAGAGCCGTTTTCGAGAACGTTAGTAGGTACAGACAAACAAATATTGCTCGTTTAATAGAATAGGATAGGATAACACTTTATTGAAATAGGTACCTACCTAGCTACTTTTCAATAGGTAAGTAGGTACTTACATCTGAAATTCATACAGGTAGGTACTTAAATAAGTAGGTACTTACCTATTTTGATCTTTATAATTCCAACGACACAAATTGGTTGTCTATTATATAGGTATAAAAATGTATGTAGGTAGGTATGTTTGGCCGCTATGCGTTCTTATAATGTAATTGGTGGTGATCGAAATTGTTAAAGCCGTTTTCGAGAACCTCAATTGGTACCTACATACAAACAAACTTCAAACTTAAAACATCAAACAATTATTGCTCGTTTATTAGAATAGGTTAAATAAACAAATAAATATTGGTGGACATTTTTCACACAGCTCCATCTAGCCCCAAACCATAGAATAGAATATATCCAAACTAAGCAAAGCTTGTACAATGGAACCAGCTACCTAACTGATAGAATACTTTTAGGTGTCTACATAGGTAGGTACCTATATTTTTTGTAAATACATATCTACATAGGTACCTACTTACTCATAATACTCTTATCACTTTTTTGAAATAGGTAAGTACCTACCTACCTACTTTTCAATACATCCGAAATTCATAAAAGTACTTACCTACTTAGGTATTTTGATCTTTTTACTTGCAATGACACAAATTGGTTGTAGGAAGGTATTCCTTATTAACGTACCTACCTAGTAGGTACTAAGTAAGTATTACGTTTTAGAATTGGATGGTCATGCATGACGTTTCAGGTGAAGAAATTAATGGGACAATGCTTATGTAGGTAGGTAGGTAGGTACATATCTAAATAAAAATGTAGGTACCTACCTGAGTATGTTTGTCCGCTATGCGTTCCTAAACCATTGACCAGATTGTGATGAAACTGTGGTGCTGATCTTCTGAAAACGCCCGCGATGGTAGGTACCTACCTAGGTATTTGGTCCAAAAGATCTCTAAAACCTAGATCACTTTTTTACTTTGCGTCACGTACCTAAAGATTATTTCTGTGTGAAGTGAACACTTCACACAGTACCCGGTATCACGTAATTTACGTGCCTAATTACCCGGCTGACTGTCAAGTCACAGGGTTAATGTAGATCGCGCGTTTCTATGTATGTGGGTGGGTGGTTAAGTAAGTAATATTCTTTATTACCACGTTTCTCCTAAACGGCTCAATGGATTTTGATGAATGAGGTATCGTTAGAATCGTCTCTATGTCGATTGTGCTCTAGGATACTTTTTATTTCGATAAATCAAATAGTGCGCCTAGAAAATGCAACAATGTGTGAATTTAGAAAATAAAAATCATGCCATCATATCAAAATCCATGTCAAAATCAAGAGGTTGGTGGATTGATATCAAATATAATTTTTTGAAAAATCTAACATGACATCTTCAAAAACTAAATCGACTTCCAAAAGGATTTGGCCGGATACTGCCCCAGAAGAGCCGAATATCGAATTAGACTATGCGTCAGAATAATATTATTTAAATAAAATATCACAAAATTAACTGGTACATACAGAATACTTAGATATCTCGTGCCGTGTGGGAATATAATTATGTTATTTTATTAGTAACTTTAGTCACTTCCGGTACTACAGTCCGTAATGCCTCTCCAGACTCACGGCGAGAAGTTTCACCGAGACTTCTCGAAGAACAAACAAATTATCAACACTCTCAATTTTCTCACTCGTGATCTGTTTGAAATCCTTTGTCTCGGCCAAAAATAGGTACCGACACCGAAGCGCGAGAACAAGAAGGCGAGAAACTCCTCACATTCACGCTTCTCGGGTGTTGTCGGGGTTTCTTGCCGAGAGTCTGGAGGTATCACAGAGAATATTTTTATCAGATAGACCTACCTTCTTTTTCGCGGTTGACATGACACTCAAATAGTAAACAAAACAGACGGACAAGAATTTGACAGATGTAAAAGGAATTTCGTTGAGTTTCAGTTGTGTGATTGTGTTGTGATGTGATTTATGAGGATTTATCATATTTTATTTAAAATTACAAAAACTGACGCCTTGGGATATGCATACAGACTAAAATGGAAGTGGGCTGGACATGGCTGGACGTCTACAAGATGGAAGATGGACTAGGAGAGTGACAAATTGGGAGGGTTCAAGAGGTCGACGCTGCATAGGAAGACCATACGCTCGCTGGGACGAAGACATCAAGAAAACTGCTGGACCAAACTGGCTCCAAGTAGCACAAGACAGGGACAGATGGCTGGCTTTGGAGGAGGCCTTCACCTTAGGGGTTCTCTAGTACCTACTTAGATTATAAGAATTAGTGATAAGAAAAAAATGTTAATTATAGAGAAATAAAAGGCTTTTTATTTTATTTATTTATATCATATTTTATTTTAGGTGGTAAGTACAGAATCACTGCACATGAGTGTAGATAATTTTATTGATGAAATTCCCAATTTTTCCTAAGTACTTTTCTTTTTTACTTTAAATTGTAGGTACTGGGAGCAGCTGTGTGCGTCAAGCTGCAACAGCCTCCTTCAGGCGATAGCCGACAGGCCTGACTTTCATCTTATTCAGTCTTGGGAGTCAAGGCATGCCATCTTGGCAACCTATACTTGCCATTAACTGTCCGGTTGTACCTACTTACCACTCAAATGTGCCACCGATTTTTGCCTACCTACTAATACTAACATAATATAAATGAATGATAATATTTTCACGTGAAAATTCCCGTGTGTTAAATAATATATGGATGAAAGTCTGAAATAAAGAATTTTTATTTTAATTTATTATTTTATTTATTTTCCATACCCTAGTTCACTCAAAATTCTGCCAGTCCATAATAATACTTACTAAATAATTATTGTTGGACATTACACACAGCGCCATCTATCCCCAAAGTAAGCAAAGCTTTTACTATACGAACCTAAAAAATATAGTTTCCTAGGTTCATCCGTTCATGTTGGGCGTCACAGCCTGCTGCTTTAAATTAGATTATCTTTTAAATCCCACTTTAAAAAGGAAGAAGATGAATGGAGTCTCACTATAAAATAAAAAAACAAACCCAAAAATCCCAATTTGGTCATGACGCAAGCATTCTTTCCTGTGGGCATCTGTGGGGCAAAATTGTTCTAGGAATCGGCCATGTCCTTTTTGAAAATCTATTTTTCGCCCCTAATGTTATTGCTAAACAAAACGCATACTAAAACTTTCTATTTAGTCACACGCAACGTTTAGAACAGACAGAGCCATCTGTGTGTCAACTGTGACAACAAAGTTTAGGAAAAAGCGCACGGCATCGAACCCTAGATACCTACCTACCTAATAATAAAATTGTAATTTAATTTTGTGATTGAGATAATGCTGTTTCCAACTTTTCAGTTCAGCCGGGTTTTTTAATTTTTGAATGAATTGCTTGTTCATTTCTTCGCCGCTTCTATCGGACTTCAGTGGTGGCGCGTACTCTACAACCAATTATTTGTGTCGTTGTAAGATAAAAGATTAAAAATACCTACCTACATAATGAATTTTGGATGTATTGAATGGTACCTATTTCAATACCTACATATTGGGCGACCGAGCTCTGCTCGTGTAAAAATAGAGAAAAAATAATCGTTAAACGAACGCCATCTAGTGTGACATGACTGACAATTTTATCTATTTTTTAAACATCTTGGCCTAAGCTAAGAGGCAACCAACGAACTGGCGTTCGTTGGTTGCCTCTTGCCACTAGATGGCTCTAGTGGTTCAATTACGAACCACATTGCAAGAGAAAACGTATTTTCCCACATAAATATAAGACAAATATTGCTCGTTTATTAGAATAGGTTTACATTACATCATTATCATTAATTTTGAAATCGTTAATCATTCGTAATAAAAAAATGTGTAAAAATTTTCATGAGTGCAAAAAGAGGCGGAGTCACCTAACATTTTGTTCCCCATACAAACTTGCAACCCTTATTTTTTTATCTCAACCATGATAACATTTGAAAAAAAGTAGCCTACGTCCTTTCCTGGGATGTAATCTATATCCATGCCAAATTTTATCATAATCTTTTCTTTAGAAAAGCAAGTGTTTAGAAATTTAGATTGAATTCTTTAAATGTACATATCTTTTTTATTTGTGAACGGATTTTGATAAAACAACCCCTATCTTTTAATCCCGGCTTACCGTAATACAACAATGAAAACTGCATCCAAATCAGTTCAGTAGTTTCAGAGATCTTAGTGGTCAAACACACAGAAACGAAAATATCAAAGTCACAGATTACCAACAGTTACTATGAAGTGTTTGCGTTCAAGGTCATTCTAAAACGCGCTAACGAAGTGTTTTGCTGCTCGAGGGTTATATAGATCAAAAACTGACTTCACTTAATTGAATACTTATAAGTTTGAGCTTAGACTTCATTCTTATTATATGTATAGATAACACTACACTAAATTGTCACGTATTATCTGTACGCACTAACGGGGTGTCTCGCAGGCGTCCACGGAACCGCCTGTATAAAACACCCTTCGGCCAAAACGCTGCATCCATAAAGGTTGAAAGACGAACAGTCGGCACTCTCACCATAAATGAGTTGAAGCTCAAATTACGATGAAATGCCAACCGCACTACCCTTAATGTGAGCTGGGTCTTCCGCTTCACATACTCTACAATGTTCTCGGGCTTCACGTCGAAGTGAACCCGGGACACGTAGAGCTGAGTTGTAGGAACCTCAGCGCGCAGCAAGTGCATCGTTTCTATCGTCAGTGCGGCAGTCCCGCATTGATTACGAGACGAGGGCTTCTTCTTCTTCCGTTCCACATTGGTGAACCCCTCGTCATCACATTGTGCCTTCCTAGACACCGGAAGCACAGCAGCACCGGCAGCAATGTGTTCGCAGCTGGTAGATGTTTTCCCCTTGGTTGGTTGTCGCTCGGGTTGAGATGGACGGGCGACAACAGCGAAGAGCTTTGGTTGACAAAAGTTTGTTAGAAGAATAGGGGCCTGAACGTCGGCCGCTTAACTTCAAGAACGTCTCAGAAAGCTAAGAGCGCTTTTTAGTGTAATATCTTGCTCTGGGTAATATCGGTAATAATTTCTTGGAAAATTCTTATCGTAAAACTTCCCTTCTTCAGTTGAGTGCAAAGCTCCAATTTCATTGTTCAAGTCATAAAACTGAAATCCCTCTATTTTCTACAGTAATTGTTTCTGGTTCCTACATTTACATTTTCAAATGAAAAACTGGTTCAGGAAGAGAAAATCTACATTCACATTTTCAAATAAAACAATTTCTCATACAAAAATCTAATGCCGAGCCAGACAGGAAATGCGATGACGATGTTTCAGCGATTTTAATAAAACCAATGTTGTATTGTCGTCGTAGTGTTGTCTTTTGTTAAGAAAACAAACTTGAATAAATTTTAAAGAGTTTATTCACTGGTATTACAGTTGGTTTCGATTAGTTCCTTTACTGTACTGTAAAAGGATCTTGGACAAACAAGTACCTATCATTTCACTTTCAAAACTTTCGTGAGTTGTACTAGACATTATTTAACACACGGGAATTACTCACGTAAAATTATCGTCGATTTAGATACCCTTAACCTTGCCGCAACTCCCTCCTTACCCAGATGAAGATTCTCCGGATGAATCGAAACATTGTCGGTATCTAAATCGACGATAATTTTACGTGAGTAATTCCCGTGTGTTAAATAATGTCTAGTACCTATCATTATGTGTTTTGTAGGATTAAGTACTATTTTGTTTCTAGAACTATCAAGGGAGACCTATTATTGGCTGTTTCTATCATAATTGTTTACATAAGTTAACTGTTTTAATATTGTAGCTGTTGGTTTCTTCAATAAAGAAAAAGAAAAATAAATAAATAAATAGTTCTAGAATTAGGATTAGCCCGTAAAATAAACATATCGCAGATATGTGTTCGCGCGGCGAGCGGTCATTGTTCAATACTTGTAAACCCAAAAATAATAGTATTTATCATGGTAAGTAGTTTTCGTGGTTTAGCTTATGTTATTGAAATGTTACGAGTCTCTTCTTAAATCTCAAGATAATTGTATCGGGGTACTATCGAAGTTTAATTCAGAAAAAATCTCGTAACATTTCATTATGACAAGAAAAGACAACGTAGAGGACTAACCACAAGGAATTTAAAGTAAAATACTTTTAGGAACGTCACTTTCAATGTCAAGCTATTTTAGTTTTTATTGTAAAAAAATGTTCGTTTTTTTTTTAAACGTTAGTTTAGTTATAATCACTAAATAATAATATAATATAGTTGTGATACGAGTAAGTGACTGACAAAAACAAAATCAGAGTAGAAAAGAAGTATTTCGCCGCAGCATCGCCGCATCAACACCGCAATGGCACCGCATCATGTAGCATGGTCGTTAGAGCTGCCTCATAAATCTTGAAATGTTCTTTTTTTGTAAAATCAGCGTGCACAGCGCTTTATCATCGGCCTCTACATGACGATGAATTTCTGTAGCGATTTAATAAAAGTCCTCTCATCAGGTCGAGTGCTAGTGATGGGACATAGTGACGTCACGCTAATCATTTTAATATAAAATTTAGGTATTAGGGATTGTATCACCGTCTTCAATTAAGGTTCTGATTAGTTACTTTTGATAGTTACTCGGCAAGTAACCATTAATTCCTACAAGTGACAAGAGAGTTACGCTGCTTAGCAATGGAGGAATACTGACGAGGAAGATGATTTTGTTAGTAAATCCAGATATTTATATAAGAGCTAAAAAAATAAAGATAAATGCTACACTTTCTTGTTTATTCTATGTTTTATTCCGGATACTAAGAAAATAATCAACGTCTAATAAATACAGGTTGAAACAGCAGGCAACAGCTAACACGAAACTTTTCCGATCATTTCGAAAAGTTTTCGGCCCGAAGTTCCGTCGCGGCAAGAATGAATTTTAAAACACTCATCTGGAGTTTTTCGGCTCTTTGTTTGTGAAGTAATTATTTCTATTATAATTCTGACTGTTTCAGAGTGATATAAGTTAACTTTCTTTAAGTCCTATTTACATAGTGTTTCTCGCCTCGAAGATACGATTCCAGAAATCAAGAAAAAATATGACAATGTAATCTAAGCATTGATATGATACGTGGAAGGTCGATAATCGCTTGTCACTGAATTCTTCTTCATTTCGATAATCGTATCATCGCATCAAGACGAGAAACTCGCTCTATGTAAATGGCGTATTATGCTCATGTGACTAAAAATACATTATGTTTATAAGAAGCGTTTGTGGCGTAGCTTGCGTTCTTGATAGATCATTGAAGTTAGGCGATGTTCTGAGCCGTCAAAATTTGGATGGGTGACCGCACGTGGCATTAACAGCTGAGCGCTACGTGCTTAGGAGGACCCGTTAAATTGTCGTTCCCGGTTTTTACCCGGCTGACTGTCAAGTCACCGGGTTATGTAGATCGCGCGTTTCTATGTATGTTTAAGTCGTTAAGTCATGACGGAGGCCTTTAAGCGGCCAGAAAACTCCGTCACCAGAGTTATCCACTAGCTCATACGAAAACAAGACCGAAAACAAGATTAGGTAAAGTCCTAAAAATAGTATAGATAAATCAAGACCAAGATCATTAATCCCGAAACAGTCCCATCCCTACAAAATCGTTTTAATTCAAAACTGTGCAGAGTACCCGTGATTTACGCTCGCAATAAGCGCTACTCGTGTTTAGCACTCGTGTGCAGAACACGCGTTACAGCAGTTTTATAAAAACAGGGTTAATGTAGGCTTGGATTGATGGGGTCACCATTTGTTAGCCTACTTGTTTTGCTATAAGGCTGGTTTTACAGTCACGCGTATCGTCGGCGCTGATAGGCGAGTGATCTTGTGAGTGATGTTTAGAAAAAATGGCAACGCTGATTGCTCTCGTCAGTGCTGAACAATCAGTATCCTTGTTTCATTGTAATAAATATCACTCGCCTATCAGCACCGACGGTACGCGTGACAGTAAAACCAGCCTAACAGTATAAAATGAAATGAAACAGGGTTTTTGTGTTACCAAAGCGAGATCGCATTAATATCTTAGAGCCGTGTTGGTCGAGTGTGTTAGTGCCTCGACTTTCGATTCGAAGGTCGCGGGTTCGAACCCGGGAGTGCATAAATGGATTTTTCGTTTCGAAAAATTTATGCGCATTAACACGAGCTCTAAACGGTGAAGGAAAACATCCTTCGTGAGGAAACCAGTTGACTTTCTAATACTCCCAGTTAGCTTTATAACACAAATTTGTACCTTACCTAATCGAAATAGAGTTGAATTTACTTTGAAATTTAAAAACCTGACGCATCGCTTCGCTTTAACTTTGCACCAGTGTGAGTTGAGCCTAAGGGTGAGGCCAAATGAGCTTAATTTTTTGAGTTGTGAGTCGCGTAAAATACTTTCAACAAAAACAAACAACTCATCTCAAACAGGAGTTTTGTATGAAACCGAATGTAGCAGAAATTACGCGACCGAAATTACGCGACTCACAACTCAAAAAATTACGCTCGTCTGGCCTCACCCTAATCCTAATACAAAGCTTCATAAATAAATTGAATTTACAATTTACCGTAGCTCAGATCACAAATTGAATAAAACGAGTACAAGAAGATGAAATGTAATAAAATTACCTTTATTTGAGGATATAGAAAATGTAAAAATATCTGCTATAATAAACAAACGTAGGTAGTATCATAATTTTTTTTTATCAAAACAAAGACAAACACTACACAATTTTACCTCACTTCAGAATTCCTATGTACTTAATTGAAATGTCAATGTCACTCAAATAAAATGGCTGCAATATTTTCTCACATTGAGCACAACTTCTTGAGGCAAGCGGTCTCGATAATATACTGAATTATTCATTCGCCTATCAGTGAGCTCGACATATCTTTTGCACCTGACTTTGCGTGTCTTAAGACTAGGAACGAACGAGGCAGAGCGCCCGAGATGAAATCTGATCAGGATGCCGAAAAAATGTTTAATATTTACGTTCAATTTCTTTGGCGCTGAACACTAAGATGTTCCAAATTCAAAAAGTGTGCGGCAAAAGTAATTGCGGCGCACTTATAAAGAGGATTAAAAACTCATTACTGCCCGCTAAAAGTTTCTTAGAGAAAACACCACCTTTGGGTGCACTTAAGCGAACCAAATCGTCCTTATCGAATAGGTAGATGGAATGAAAAAACAGTTTTTACGCTGTTCCAATAAATTTAATAATAGAGATAAAAAAAATATGGGGCTTACTTACTACTAACGACTCTCAACACTGGTTAAACAATGCTCAATTTCACCGTCACTATTTTGCACTACCTTACAAAAAAAATATTTTAAAAAAACAAAAACCCGACTGCGTCAAAACTAAAAAGAAAAAAACAAGCCTGCAAAGAATTACTCACAGTCGGTACCCATTCATTTTATTACCAATCAAATCTTCCCAATGTTATGGGTCCCGACTGTGAGTAATTCTTTGCAGGCTTGTTTTTTTCTTTTTAGTTTTGACGCAGTCGGGTTTTTGTTTTTTAAAATATTTTTTTATTTAACACTTTTTAGTTATGATAAAGTTGATTTTAAAATACCTATTCAACGATACCCCACTTGATATAGTGTGACGATTTTGATTTTTTTAATTTTGACAATATGGCGTCTGGTTGTAGCCCTGGTGAATTTTGATTACTGTCATATCTTTAGTGACACTCCCAAGGTTGAGACAAATCGATTGACGTAAGAATCATCAAAATCGGTCCACGCGTTTGGCCTCTAGAGTGCCACATAGAAACATCCATAGCGAGAATTATTATTAATCAACTTTAAACCGTTATTTTTCCTAAACTATTACTTAAAATGAAAAATGGGAAAAGAAACCTAAAGTTGATTTTGAAATACCTATTCAACGATACCCCACTTGATATTGTGACGATTTTGGTTATTTTAATTTTGACAATATGGCGTCTGGTTGTGGCACTGGTGAATTTTGTTTACTGTCATGTCTTTAGTAGCACTCCCAAGGTTGAGACGAATCGATTGACGTAAGAATTATCAAAATCGGTCCACGCGTTTGGCCTCTAGAGTGCCACATAGAAACATCCAAACATACATACAAACATAGACTGATAAACACATTACCCTTCCTTTGCTTTGCGCAGTCGGGTAAAAAGGATGGCAATAGTTTAAAAGGTGTTTCAATTTTCACAGAAATAAGTAGAGCAAAATAATTAAAATTGTGGGTTTGAAAATTTTTTGCTATGGGGTATAGTATTATATTATCTGTGCTATGGGTCTTACATATGAAAGATGTTTATTTAACCAGTGTTCAACTTTAAACATCTTTCATAAGTAAGGCCCTTTATCTTTTCCTTTTTGAAATGTTGAACGAAACAAACGTACAATCAGCTCATTTTGTCGATGAAAATCTGAATTATTCAAAAGTCAGCTTATCTAAGGTTTATGTAAAACTGGAGATGCTTTCAGACGAGAATTATTCCGATTGAATATTTATAAAATGCGAATAAAGAATATTGGGATGTTCAGGATTTCATTACCCGATTCATTTTTATATTTGTTGGTTTCATAAAAAGGGAAATGAATTTAGATTGTTCTTTAATTTAATAAAATAAGGAATAATCAATGATCTTAAAAATAAACTGAGGTAGATGCGTTGTGCCCCTCTCTGCGTGGCGAACAAAAGTCAAGCTAATTAGCCTGTGTCGACGGTCCGGACCCCCCCTTAGCAAGTATTTGTCGAAGTGTGTTTTAAGTTCGAGGGAAAACTAGTCAATCTTTGTATTTTGGAACCCTTGGACCCCCTTAGCAAAACTATAGCTCCCAGACTGATCTCACTATGCCATTGTGGTTCTAAAATCTAAATGGATAGAACTGAGATGAAAATACAAATCCTCTCGTGACGTCACACCTGGCTTTAGACAAGGGTACTTGAGTCTTCATTAAAAGCGGTCCACAATGGCACAATTCAAGCAGTATTATAAGGGTGCGGGAAACGTTAAGAGGTGTTTTTGATTCTCAAAAGTCGTGGAAAATTGTAAAGGCGCTAACTCATGTTGGGCCAGCCTAAGACAGCTTTGGCGAGTGCGAGCGAGAAAGGCGAATCGATTCAAGGCGAGAGCGATAGAGAGGCAATGTGACTTAAAGAAAATTTGGACGCGCGAATTTTGACGACAGGTTAAGGTTATAGCTGACCAGTCGCCTCCGCATCCGAACATCACCGCATCGCCTCGGTATTCTTTGTATGGAATTCTATGGACCAACGCTCACTACATCAACTTCGTAACGTCACCGTATCGCCGCTTCACAATCCAAAAGTGACGGAACAAGTGAACGCCGAAAAGGTAATGCGGTGCGGAGACTGGTCAGTTATAACCTGCTTAAATAGAAAGGTCACGTACGTAGAAAATAAAATTTTCAAAAATTCAATTGCCTCCTTCAGCATAATGTGGGCATGTTAAATGTGTATTTGGATGTGCCTCTGCCTACCCCGTTATACACTATTCAATAGATCTTGAATGCCCAAAGATCTGAGAAAAGTTTTCATACCTTATTGATGAATTCGTGATTATTGTCGTGCCGCATGTATGAAAGAAAGTCAGCATGACTTTAGCTGTTTATTTTTTGTTGTGTTTTATTTTTCTGGACAGACTTTCATTGAAAAAAGTTTTTGGGAAAATTCACAGAAAGTTCACCAGAGCGTCGCCGGATATGAACTGCTAGCTATTTACCTAGTGCTTAAATGAATAACCTAGAAACCTAGAGTCGTAAAATGCTAATACATTTCATGACACAAACCCATTCAAGATATATAGAATCTCATTACCATACTGACCTACATAAAACGTAGGTAAAGCCAAAATCAGACGGTTCATTTTGCGTTCCTTTCTGCCTTTCATTTGGCATCTTTCACTAGGAATGAAGCGTCTGAACTTGAAATGAAAGAAAACTGAAAAGTGAATTCACTAATGAAATCCAACACTGTCGGATCGGTTCATTCCGGAATGAAAGGAAAATGAACGCGTACTCCGAATGAAAGGAAAATGAACCGTCTGAATACGAAAATGAACGTTCACTCGGAGTCGGCCATCCAAGACGCACGACTTCATTCTATGACATAGACGAGAATAGAAAATGAATGTTCATTTCTTTATCATTCCGTATTATAAGTGTGATCATGGAATGAAAGGAAAATGAATCAATCACTCGAGTGACCTTTCATCCGAGTGAACCGTCTGATACCGGCTTAATATTCAAAAAACACTAGCATAATATTTTGCGCGATCTGCACTATGTAAATGTAGAGGGAAGCCTATGTAGGTTATCTTTTCAACATGTTGTTCTATGAAAAGATTTTTTGCGCGTGAAAAGCAGTAATGTTACCACACATTCGTAATACGGGAGATAAATATAAAACTGAACTAAACCGACGAGCTTGCATGAATGTGATGAGAGTGAATGAAGCCAAAGAAGTGTGTCAGGAACGTAGCAAGTGGAGATCTGTGGTCTCTGCCTACCCCTATGATAGGAAACAGGCGTGAGTTTATGTATGTATGTATGTATTACAAAAAAATCGTCTATACATTATGTTTTAGTCAAATATTTGAGGAATTCCAAGAAAATAATTTTACGTTTCATAAGGGGTGCTAATTAAACCGCCTTCTATTTAATAGCATTTTTCGCCACTAAAAATTTACATTGACCTCTGAATTACTAAGTCAGCCACTATCAATGTGCCTCTAAAAAATACTATCTTAGCCACTAAATATCCTCGATGTAAGCCACTGTAAATACAACTCAGCATGGCAGTTATTTTTTAGCATCTAAATTTGTTTTTTAGGATCTGAATTTGTAACACATATTCAAGCGGGAACTCCTAAAATATTTAAATATGACACCAATAAAGTAAGTCTATCTACTTCTAATTTTATAACTCAGCATGTTTAAAACATAGTGTAACATTAATTGTAATGCCAAAGCTTAAAAAAGCGAATTTCAAAATCAAGAATGTTTGAAATGTATAAAGATTGATTGATCGAAGTTTATAAAGACGATACTTGGAAGGTAGAATGCTTAAAATGTCGAAAATACAAAAGTATAATATATTGTATACTACTTATACGATAAACTTGTATGGCGCCATAATAACCGTAGGCAGGATCCTAGACCAGCAAACCGGTTTAAATTAGTTACTCCATATCACAAAACCCGTGCTTTTGAAGGAAGCTTCCGCTACCAGGCCACTAAATGCTGGAATAACTTGCCCCCTCCACTGAGAACTTCTCTTTCAAAAGGGACTTTTAAAATGCACTACAAAAGGCATCTCCTAGCGGAGCAGATCGGTGGCGGCTAAGCTTCCTTCCTAACTAACAAAAGCTGCATACACGGACAATCATACGCACAGGCACACATGCTCTCGGTCATACACAACACACTATCTCCTATCACTTACATTCACATCTCACATACACTTTTTATTTTATTTTTTTCTCATACCACTATTAATTCTGACTCTGCTCTACTGTGAAGCCCTGACTCTTATGAGACTTGTGTTAGCAGGAGGGCCACACAAACATTCATACATACCTACACACTACACTTACTCACCGTACCTCCCACACCTCCCCCCCCCCTCCCTCCTCCTAGGTGACACTGAAAATCAGCGCCTGATCTCTAGATCTAGGCAATAAGCTGAGTTGTCACCATTTCAACAAGTACTTTTTTTGTGTTTGTCTTATTTTTCTCATTTTGTTATTTTGCTTGTTGAATAAATGTATTTTCTTTCTTTCTTTCTTTCTTTGTATTCTTTATGAACTAGATTTCTGTCGCTTCGGCGGCAACTGCCGCGGCACGCTCGCTACGCTCGCTTACCTCGCGCGTAGTTATTTCATAATCTAACCTAACCTAACCTAAACTGTTGGTTAGTTGTAAAATCCGTGGCTGAGTTAGTAAATTTGATGGCGATGTATAAATCAGTAGGTCAAGTAAAAATAATTGTTGTTATTTACTTGACGCTTTCTTTGGAATATTTAGTTGATGCTGTAAAAAAGACGAGTTAGTTTATTAGAAGGTTTCTTATTTTCCCGTTGCTTAGTTATAAAATCAGATGTTAGGTTCCGTGGCCAAAAAATAATTCTGTGGCTCGACATTCCTTATTATTCCCCTTTCATAAGTACCTAATAGTGTCACCACACATTCTTAGAATGGGAGATAACGCAAAAATGTAGGTCTTAACCACAGAATTGAGAATGAATTTGTGGTCTTAACATAATTATTATCTACTTATATAATTAGTAAACAAAAATTTAAGAGATTATTTAAAAAAAAAATACGTATGAAAAGCTACCTAGTGTGACCATGACCACACATTCGTAGTATGGAACGTAACACAAAAATGTAATAGAATAAATACATTATTGCTTTGAAATCGGTTTCAAATTTTTTGAAAAAATATTGTACGAGATATCGTCCTAATAAGTTTATGGCATTTATATTTTCAATAATCACTTTCTAAATTTCTGAAAAAGTAATCGACTCATGACGTTGGTAGTACCCATATTGAATTAAGAAACGCTTATTTAGGTCACTGTTCCATCTCTATAGAATCAGTTAATAACTTGTTTAAACATTGTAACGTTTTCCTTATTTGAGAGAATTGTTTTCAAAGTCTTTGGATAATAGGCAGAAAAGTGTTTATCAAAGATTCCCCTCATTTTTACTTAAGTGTTCTCACGATGTTTTTCCTACAATATTATACCAATTAAGAGTAATTTTAAGTTTCGTAGTATTAAATAAGTATTAAATTAAGTCTGGATGTTTGGATGGATAGATGTATGTTT
This sequence comes from Camptogramma bilineatum, assembly GCA_958496255.1. Classification (NCBI taxonomy): domain Eukaryota; kingdom Metazoa; phylum Arthropoda; class Insecta; order Lepidoptera; family Geometridae; genus Camptogramma; species Camptogramma bilineatum. The sequence goes on from OY292474.1 coordinate 1,327,253, forward strand.
GTTCCTCTAAAACTCGACAACCACTGAAACTATTTGCCTGAAATTTAAAATACATACATACATAAAATCACGCCTCTTTTCCACAGGGGTAGGCAGAGACCACGGATTTCCACTTGCTACTATCCTGACACACCTCTGTCGCCTCATTCACTCTCATCACATTTTTCATACAAGCTCGCCGGTTCAAAATGTAGATAGATAATGACCGGGAATAGGACATAGGCTACTTTTTTTATCTTTGTAATTGATTAATTAGGAGTAGGTTGCTAATCCCGAAAAATAAACTAATTACTTAGATAATTTTATTCTTCCTTGATAGCTTACTTTAATGAGACTGCGACTTTTAATTCCACTGTAAAACAGTCTTAAATCAGTTCATGGTCAAATCGAACTGCTTCAGTTTACCGTAGTTGTTTCTTTTCACTCTGTATTAAGATCTCAAAATAGGGAAGACTTATTACTTAATCAGACCTTACCGTCACACATAAGGAATTTCAAACAAATCGATTATTCATTTAAATTACACTGTCACTTGCCACAGAATAACTAACAGTGATACAGTTCCGACTCCCGTGTACTAGCACTAGCTTCCTGAAGTTTTTGTATAAATGGTTTTTTACTAAGTATATTCAGAAGGAACACAAATCTATGAATTTTTGACGAACCTATGTTGCCTATGTCGACTAATCGATTTTGGATTTTGGAATATTATACAGGCTCTTAACGGTGAAGGAAAACATTGAGAGGATACCAATAATTTTTACTGAAATGTGCCATTAAAATACCTTTTTTATCTCCTACGTTTTGTATTTTTTTGAAAACGATCAAAAATAAGACACAAATAAAATTACAAGAGAGCAAGATGTTTATTTATTTCAACGAAAATTAAACTCGACAAAGATTAAAAACGTTGATAGAAAGTTTCTTCCCATCTAAAGGTATTTCCAGAGTGACCCTCGTCCTATCCCACATCAAAGAGATAGATGGTGGCCCGAACGTGATGAGTAGTACTGAAGAATGCAGGTCGATTGAAATGTTCATTGACAAAAGAGTGACAAGGACCATAACAAAGACAAGAACAAAAACTTAAAAAAAACCTAAATAGAATAGGGTCAGTTTTTTCAGTCAGTTTTCTTTTTTTTAATAGTGGCTTGTTAAATGGGGGCAAAGCTTGTTGACACTATTATTAGATATTTATGAGTATTTTAGTGGGAGGAGGGGGTACATATAACACCTCTGTACCCCAGCTGGTCTCGCCTGCACGTGGTCCTCCTGCTGACTAACAGAAGAGCTAGCAATAGAGAAGAAAAACTTGAAACAAACCCGGCTCGGTGCCGTTATGCATCTGCAACCAAACCGACACCGCATGTATTGACTCTTCTTTCCTGTGGATCCTGTCGGTGAGGTCGAGAGGATATCGTGGGTACCTGGGAAGGCCCGCGTTATTTATCAGAGTCCCAGGCAGTGTGGCGTTAGTGGAGAGGACACTTCACCCATCTCAGCTTGCTGGGGTGGATAACAACATAACTGTACCTACTGTAACATGACGCTACCTAAATCATCTATAACAGATGTCTAAAGGCCAATGATGATTATGAGTAAATGTTGAATGATTTTCAGATTATTTGAAGATATCTGTAATCAGAGGAATGTCATCCTACTAATAGAATATATAGGAACAAAGTTTATTTTCTCGATAAAGTTTAAACCTTAAAAACAATGTAACAAAGCCTCTTCCTATCTAGAGATATCTGCAAAGTGACCCTCTGTCCCACATCAAAAAGACGGATGGTGGCCCGAAGGTGGCGTGTACTGAAGAATGCAGGTCAGCTGTGAAAGGTCGCGGTGAAGAATCACATCGTTTACGCTTGGATATCGAAGTGTTTTGTGTTCGAAATAATAGTTTGGTGTGTATTTTTACAAAATATCAGACCTTTTTTTCAACATATGTTTCCGAGTTTTTAAGTTATGGCTGGACCGTTTCTGAACGTTTGTTCACTTTACATTTTACAAAAAATTTGTCAGTGTTGAAGTGCTACATCATAGGTTTTCTCTACAGGAAAAACATGGTCAAAATGTTTTGAACGAAATAAGAGGCAAGATTTCTCACGATGTTTTTCCTCTGCTGAGCTCATGATTAAGCGCGTATAAATTTTCCGTACCCAAAAGAATATCTGGATTTGAACTCACAACTTTCGGATAAAAAAAAAGAGAGCGACGCGACAATTTACATTAATTCATTCATTGTAAATTATTTTTTCTATATTATTATTTTGTCCTATGTGTGTGTGTGTATTATAATGGTATTATTTCATCATCATCATCATCTCCCTGCCCTTATCCCACTAGGTGGGGTCGGCACAACATGTTTCCTTCTTTCACTTCATTCTATCAATCGTCATCTCAGTACTCACTCCTTTCACACACATAATCTGCATTTACACAGTAGATCTATCTTTTATTAGGCCTACCCCTGCCGATGTATCCATCCACATCCATGTTCGTCGCTCTCCGTGTAACGTGGCTATCATTCCTCCATGACATGCCCATACCATGCTAACCTTTTACTCATCAACTTATCAGTCACTGGCGCTACTTTCTAACTTCCCCTGACATACACATTCATGTTTATCGTGCATAATTGTGTGCCTACCTTTTTGTAATAATGTCCTACATAAAACCAACTTGACAGCCACCCTAGTGACGCTCACACGCTTAAAGAATGCAAGAGGTCAGCAGTTATGAAAAGGCCCCGGGTGTAAAAAATCACTTTATATGCATTACATTATGACAGGCGCAAAGAGACAAAGAAGGAATGAATGTACATTGTACAGTAAACTACAAAAGTTGGTGAACAGTTCTGTAGGCCGATTGTACCTACTAAAAAACTTTTTATCAACCAAAGCCAACTATTTCGCTTTGTTTCCTTATCTACTAATGGCGAGTAGAGGTAAGGTTACTCTGTTGTGATGACGTTTTCAAACAAATTACCAAAGGTTTTGCAAATAACTGTCATTTTGGAGAACGAAACAAAACGCAACGGCAATGATAGATACTTGAATGGTTGACGTTGTAAAATAGAGGAATTGAGGCCCTGCTCTAATTTTAAAAACTATGTAGAACTTTAAAAATATTTAAAGGACCTCTGTGATTGTATGTATTCTTCTCCCATTTCCCCCATTTCCCATTTCTATCTGTCATCTCAGCTCTCATCCCTTTTAAACAACAACTTAGGTCTTTACATCTTAACTAGATGATTTATACAGTGTCAGGAGGCAATCTTTGCCTATATTTAACGGGACACTGTAGTGCCTGGGACATTGTTTGAGATGGAGTAGGCTTGCCAGCACCTACACCATACTCTCAGCTTAACCGGCCATATCCACAGGAAAGACATGCTCAATACGTGTGGGACTGACTAAGCCGCGGATTTCCCCACGATGTTTTTCTTCACCGTTTAGAGCTCGTGTTAATGCGCAAAAAAACTTACCGAAACGAAAAATCCATTGATGAGGATTCGAACCAACGACCTTCGGATCGAAAGCCGAGGTACTAAACCCCTCGGCCAACACGGCACGGCCCTTTTAAACATAGTCAGTTTAATTTACATAAAGATGTTAGGTGTAACAGCCAAGTGTAGTTTATTTGGACGTTATACTAACCAACTCCTCATCAAGTAGGTAAATTAATAGGTACTTAGTGTTCTAAGTGAATATATACCGTGCCTCGGGGACACAGCCGTTATCCAGTTTCATTTTGGTGTAAACATAACAACTGACATAAAGGTGAGCCATTTTCCATTAGTAAGTAAGCTCCAGCATAATTTCATTCACAATCTTCAAGTGAATACACGGGCAATTTTAAGCAACAGTTGCTCAATAACCAGTAGCGATTATGTTGTTGTGTTCTTGAAGTTGTGTGCTGTCAACAAATAGATGAAAAGAAAGTATTTTACCTACTCGATAGTCGACGTATAGAGTCAACTTTTATAAAAACATTTTAGCCTTCGACACACAGATAGTAAGTTATTTTGTATGAGCTAGTGCCAACTCTGATGACGGAGTTTTAGGCCGCCCTAAGGGCTCCGTCATGGCAAGGCCTCCATCATGACGCACAGATTAAATAATACGAGTATTATGGGAATGAAAATGTAGAAATGTTTAGAACTACATACTTCTTCGTTAATCTCTTCAAGATGCGCTATAACTATGTTATATCGCTGCAGATGTTGCTCCGAGTGTCAGACAGAAAATCTATAGAAATGCTCAACTTTTTATGATCGTAACAGACACGTAGGGCAGACAAAATAATATTCTTCTATACAGTTCGTACGAACGTATTCATATCTAATCGGACACGTAAAGACACAGTATTTGCGCAAAGAATTTTGTATGCGCGGTGCGTGTCTGTCCGTGTATGTGCAGCTACATTACGCTAGCTGCCATGCCGGTCAATGTAAATAGAGAATCGTCAAGACCGTGCAATGCTTCTTCTCTCTCAGTCTTTTGTTTGAAAACGGCCGCGACCGACGATGTCTGTCGTTATCTGTCGATGGCTGGCACGCTACGAGTCTGTTACGCTCAATGTCTGTAAGATATGAACAGTCGCCTTTTATCACAAAATTTGATATCAATCGCCCGTCTGAGAGCCCCTGTATAATAAAGGTGAATATTTCATTCGAGAGGGAGATTCAGTTCATTTCGCAAGTTTATTTTCTTGTGAGTTACTAAGTCTACTCATTTACTGTTTTATTACTTACAAAAATGATTTTCTTTGCTGTCGGATCTCTTTTGTTGATTCTTTTTTATTTTGTTGCTTGATTTTGTAGAAAAATATTTGGACATGTCCAAATATTGTAGAGGTAAGTATGTATACCTCTGACTACCCTCTTGTACAACTTCAAAGGATTTAAAATGTTTAAAGATCTGAGAGATTATTGTGTAGTGTCTACAAACACCTTGGCAATAAGTCGTGTGATCACAGAATACTATGTTGTGATCATGTTTTTAGAAAAAAAAATGGTTGTCTGAAAAGTCGGTTGACGGACGATAATTTTACGTGATAACGTCATAAGAAAACATTGATGAACGATCGTGCCTCTCTATCGCTTGTTCCGCGCTCTCGCTTGCACGCTCGGCTCAGGCGGAACGTGACACTTTCGTGCGTGCAGCCGAGACGTTCATCGATTTATAAGACGTTATCACGTCAAAAGTAAGTAAATAGTGAAATATCAAGTTTCCCATTTTTAAACGAATTGTACCTATCTACTTAAACATGGTGTAGGTATGTACCTATAAAATTTTAATGCCAACGACGAAATGAGCAAAGTTTATACCTCGGTGATTCCCATTAAGATTACACATCATTTTACTTAAAATTACTTCGAATCGCACTCACTTTCTCATTTAATGCAGAGCTTGATATTTATTGGTTTAGAAATTCGTAAGAATCTTTATAAATACTTAAATAAATATCTTCACGACTGTATTCCCAAGGTGCGCTATTCTTTCCGAGATCTTTTAGGCATTTTTACATCCTTTGAAGATATCTAAGAGGGTAGTCAGAGGCATGTCCAAACACATTCGGTACATTCCCACATTTAAGAGCCATTATACAATTTCGCGCTCGACAAAATCAGCGCTCGGAGGGACAAAAGTTGCTAAATTCTAACACCCGATGAACAGCGCTCCGTTTCTTAGACTAAACGGTTTTGGTAATTTTCATGTGATTAATTTATTTGCGATAGTAAAAATACTTTTTGGGTAGGTACTTCGGTAGGTATAGGTATAACACAAAACAAAGTCGGGTTAGTTACACCTTGAATACAAAAGATAAATGTTTGTTTCTTTGTCCCATAAACCATATTGTGCTGATCTGATGGAGTCAGGAGCTTTTCAACAGAACTCCTCAGTAAATAGTCCGATTGAGTTGAAACTTGGATCTCAGCATGTCGGTCAAGTTCCGACTACAATGAAATAATATGGTGACAGCTAAGCTAGCTCATCTGATGATGGAGTCAGTACCTGTTCCATGGAACTTTTTAATGATATGGGTATCAAATGACAGGGCTTGATGAGCGCAACACAATGCTGATCTGATGATGGAGCCAGGACCTGCTCCATGGAACTTTTTAATGATATGGGTATCAAATGAAGGGCTTGATGAGCGCAACACAATGCTGATCTGATGATGGAGTCAGGACCTGTTCCATGGAACTTTTTAATGATATATGGGTATCAAATGAAAGGGTTTGATGAGCGAAACACAATGCTGATCTGATAATGGAGTCAGGACCTGCTCCATGGAACTTTTTAATGATATGGGTATCAAATGAAAGGGCTTGATGAGCGAAACACAAAGCTGGGTCGGGGTTTACTTTGACTTTGATTCTTGATTTTGACTTTGACTTTGATTCTTGATTTTCAATTTTAGTTTCTCTATTCTCGGATCTCGGATTCTTGATTTTCGATTTTTGAGTCTCAATTCTTGTTCCATGGAGCAGGTCCTGGAGCAGGTCCTGACTCCATCATCAGATCAGCATTGTGTTTCGCTCATCAAACCCTTTCATTTGATACCCATATATCATTAAAAAGTTCCATGGAACAGGTCCTGACTCCATCATCAGATCAGCATTGTGTTGCGCTCATCAAGCCCTTTCATTTGATACCCATATCATTATAAAGTTCGATGGAACAAGTCCTGACTCCATCATCAGATCAGCATTGTGTTGCGCTCATCAAGCCCTTTCATTTGATACCCATATCATTATAAAGTTCGATGGAACAGGTCCTGACTCCATCATCAGATCAGCATTGTGTTGCGCTCATCAAGCCCTTTCATTTGATACCCATATCATTAAAAAGTTCCATGGAACAGGTCCTGACTCCATCATCAGATCAGCATTGTGTTTCGGTCATCAAGCCCTTTCATTTGATACCCATATCATTAAAAAGTTCCAGGGAACAGGTCCTGACTCCATCATCAGATCAGCATTGTGTTTCTCTCATCAAGCCCTTTCATTTGATACCCATATCATTATAAAATTCCATGGAACAGGTCCTGACTCCATCATCAGATCAGGTCGCTGTCACCCTATTATTAAATTATTAGTTACACTACAATTCAGATCATTATTCTGCTTTAACGGCCTTTTTAGCCCCGCAGAAAATATTTAAAATAGGTAATTAATAACTTCGCAACCAATGTATCAAACGCTTCTATTGCGCTATATTCTTCGTAGCCGGCGACGTGCTTTACGAGTCGACTCCGGGATGCAAAGCGATACGTCCACCCTCTAGAAGCGCTCGGCGCGGACTGCTTGCGTCGAGTAGATAGGGTAGTAGATACGGCGCGCTTTAGGTTGTTTTAAAAGATTTTTCATTGCCAATTTTGTAATCTTTTTGCATTTTTTTTTTCAGAAAAGGATTGATTTTGAACTGAAGTTTATTTCTGTTTTGTTAATTTTACGAACGAGAGGTCTAAGTCAGTTCTAAGTAGCCAAAATCAAAAGCAATTCTTTGGCCGTTTTCTCGAAATTTGGACAAAGTTGAAGATTTGTTTACTAAAAAACTAAATAAAGGTAGTAAAAAGTGATCCATTTAATAGTTTAGTTGACTATCACAGCAATACATCGTAATTTTTTTATACCATTTGGACGTCAAAATGATTCGTAAATATGGTGATTTCTAAACCTCTTACAGCAAAAATTCACAAAACAGTCGCCGGTTTGAGGTCGTTTAATCAAAAAAAAAATAAAAAAATACAAAAGTAGCTCATTTAATAGTACAAAATTGGAATGATATTTCATGCTGTGCCATAACATTTTTAAAAATACAGTGTTTTCATTGAAAAATCCTGCCCCGAAACATCACGTAAATCAGAAAATTTTGTGTAAGGGCTCTTAAGAATCTTTGTTATTAATAAAACGAATAATTGTAAAAATAACCATGAAAATGGACTGTATCTATGGTGTACCTATTGTACTTTGTTTACATTTTTGGATTAGGTATTTTTGCGTAAAAACTTGTTACAGCGGGGCTAAAAAGGCCGCTATAGCAGAATCACAAATTCACAATACGAATTGCAATATATGCTGTTCAGTTCTTGTCATTCTCAGTCAGTGAAAAGAGACGGTATATAGTTCAATTCCTATTGTGATTCTGCTATAACGGCCTTTTTAGCCCCGCAGTTCTATTTATTTTTGAACTATGTTAGAAAGTAGTTCTCAAACTGAAACGGAGATGGAAACAAATAAACACAAATTCAACTAACATTCTGTGAATTTGTCCCATCCAGATGCGAGGAATTTGGCCAGGAGCGGACTAAGAACTTATTTAATCTGGACATGGGCGTAGCTATAGCTTTGTTATAGGGTGGGTCCAAGAGTTCCAAAATACAAAGATTGACTAGGTTTCCCACAATGTAATGGCGTTCATCTGTTCAAGGGTTCCAAAATTTTTCTTGTGAGTTTGTCCCATCCGAGAGGAATTCCGTCAGGAGCGGACTAAGAACTTATTTAATCTGAGCATAGGCGTAGCTATAGCTTTGTTATGGGGGGGAGGGTCCAAGAGTTCCAAAATACAAAGATTGACTAGGTTTCCCACAATGTAATGGCGTTCATCTGTTCAAGGGTTCCAAAATTTTTCTTTGGAAGTCATGAACCACCTGCACCTGTATCACGGATGGATATCCCATGTCGGATACAAATTATAAATAACGCGAATTTTTGTTTGCTCTTGCCAAGGGGGGGGGGAGGTCCGAAGCCCCTAACCCTCCTTATATACGCCCAACGCCCATGAATATTATTAATCTGGGGGTATTATCAGTTTAAATGAAATATTTTTAGTTTTGGATTAATACGTCTATTATTTAATGTTTTAAATAGACTAGGTAGGATAGAATATGTAAGTTCACATTTTCGATTCCTGTTGACTTCAGTTAAATTATGTATTAATATCCCCTACAATAAAAAAACTAATAAGAACATTTAATTTTTTTTATGATTCTGTAAGTTCCGTTTTCCTATTGCGCAGAACTCATAAAACATTATTTTGACCCCATACTTCCCCTGAGTTCGGCCCTGGGGCCGAGTAATTCCGTCGGCATTGCACGCTGCAAGAATCTAACGGGGGCCTTTTTATTGCATTTTTCATTTGAGTTGTGATAAAAATATTTGCCTCTGCGCAAACTTTTTATGGACCACCTCTCGTGAAGTTGTTTGTGGCAAAATTTAGGCACAAATAGTGCCACTTTTTGTTTGGAATAATTGGAACTTGTGCCTGTTTTGAAATCGACTGTAATCTTCTAAGGCAGAATTGGGGCAAAATTGTTTGTGTCAAAATTTAGGCACAATATAGTGCCACTTTTTGTTTAAAATAATTGGAACTTGTGCCGGTTTTGAAATCAACTGTCGTCTATTATGGCAGAATTGAGCCAAAGTTGTTTGTGGCAAAATTTAGGCACAGTATAGTATCACTTTTCCTTCTGAATAATTGGAACTTGTGCCGGTTTTGAAATCAACTGTCATCTTCTAAGGCATAATTGAGCCAAAATTGTTTGTGGCAAAATTTAGGCACAGTATAGTGCCAGTTTTTGTTCGGACTAATTAAAACTTGTGCCTGTTTTGAAACCAACTGTCATCTTTTTTAAGGCAGAATTGAGCCACAGCTCTAATTCATTGTTCATGTGGATAAAACTGTTTAGAATTAAGAATGGCTCCGTAAGCTTAATTCACCTTAGAAGGGAATCAACTATCATCTTCAACATAATGTGACTGAATTAGACAAGACGGAACATCGCTAGAGTAGTCAATTCGGAGAATTAAATCATTAGATAGATAAGGGCCTGTATTCTATTAAATGACAACCGCTTTGGTTTTGGTTCGAACTCTTAAATGTCAGCCATTTGGTGAATAGTAGAATAGCTTTTCAAAAATGTGTACTGCCAAAGTTCAAAACCTCACCACAACTGAGTCGTTTGTTATTAGTAGTCATGGAAACAGTCGCTTTAGTTGAGGTTTTGGTTGAGGTTGATAAAAAGTTCGGTACCGGAATCGAGCCCAAGTATTCAAATTTTAGTACGGTAAAGAATCACGGCAATAAAACCAGGCATGGCTTCGTAGTAGTCAAATTTAAATCCTCAATAATCTTCATCTGGGCACGGAAGGTGGGAGGAAGGTTCCATCTTAATGTCCTAGTCACAACATTGTAACAAATGTAGGACATTTCCTCCGGGCGTTGTTTTGTGTAATCATCTAGTACCTACAGATGTAAAGGCCTAACTTTAAGCCTCACGAGAGTTCTGAAGCCCACTTACCTGGTTTGATGCAGGACATGCCGCAGGCCCCATCGCAGAGACATTTCTTCTTTTTACTCTTGCAGTCCTCATCCGAAGAGCATTTGCGGAGGCATTTTTGACCCTGAAGAAAAACGAACAGTTTTTATTGATGTAATACCCTGACCGAGTATCAAAAGATTTTTTGTTTCGAAAAATGTATGTGCACATTATCTAAACCCCACACGCTTAGGGCGTTTCACACCACATTCTTATATGTATTTAAACAAGCGAAAACTTAATTTTTATATGCATTAAATGCGTTAAGGTAAGCTAAATACAATTAAAAGTCGTGGTGCAAGACGCCCTCAGTCAGCCCCACACTATTGGCCATGTCTTTCCTTTGGATTTGGCCGGTAAAGCTGAGAGGATGGTTTAGTTTAGGTGGCTGGGCAAGCCTACTCCAGCTCAAACAATACACAGTGACCTATTAAATCTACGCACCATCCACCACTAAGGTCTGGAACTCGCTGCCGGCTTCTGTTTTCCCCGAAAACCTGGGTCTCTTCAAGTCGAGAGTGAATAAGTCTTCTAGACCTTTGTGATCCATCGTCAGCCACATCGTCGCTTACCATCAGGTGAGATTGAGGCTAAAAGGTCTATCTATTGCCTCCTGACATTGTAAAAATCATGTAAAGATATATAGGCTTAAGTTTTTTGATACTCGTAATTCAATAACCTGGGTGCGTTCACCTACCCGCTGGTCAGACCAAATCAAAGCAATAACGGGACTCACAATACCTACTGCCCTGAGACAAGCCCAGGATAGAGCAATGTGGAGAAAAATTGTCAACGTTTCCGTCAAGGGGTTTCAGCAGAGTCATTCTGTAAACTCACTTCGAACGTCGAAGAGCTGAATCCGCTGTGAGATTTCAAATTTCGTATTCGAAATTTGAATCTTACTACAAACACTTACAATACATTCTTGCGTGTTTAGTGAGCTCTGTCACTTGAGTGAATTCGAAGTGAGTCTAGTACAGAATGCCTCTGCAGGACGGGCACGACCTTCAGCAATGAAGTTTACGACGAAGAAGAAGAATTCACCAACTCACCAGTAGCGTAGCCTGCTCCTCATCCCGAGGACACTGTGCCGAGGGGGAGTTCCGTGGGTTCTTGTAGACGCGTCCATCATCATCAGCCTCCGGCCGGCTCTGGGTTGGCTCGTCGTCATCATCGTCATCATCAGCCGACGTCGGGCTCGGCAGGGATGACACTGTGGACAAACATCATCATTTATTTATCATCATCATCATCATCATCATCATCATCAGGTGATGGAAAACTTCGTGTGAAAACTGGTAGCGATTATGGATGTTTTTTCAGAGGTTAGATGGGTCAATCTTCATAATCAGCGTGTTTGGTTGATCGCTATGGTGCTTTATATATCGATATATTGCTTTTCTTTATTTTTATTTCGAGAAGGAGGTGTCTAAATAAGCATATTTTCATATTGGCCCCTGAAGGGGCAGAAAATCAATAATATCGATATTTAAGAGGCGCCATAGCGATCAACCAGGTGCGCTGATTCTGAAGATTGACCCAGATAAGCTGAAAAACTGAACAGTTGTATACCGTACCTAGGGATACAGTCTTAAGCCTCTCTTGACATAGATTTATTAAAGTCCTTGTATTGTAAAAAAAAGAAAGACGTTCTTTAAGCTTTCGTTGAGGTCACTTCACATTATGTTAATGACTTCTAGGCCCTTAGAAAAAACATTGTTCTTTAATAGGAGTAATTTGTCCTAGCGATGGGCGAGTCGAGTTGGCTGATTCGAATAACTCGAATCAGAGTCTAAGCGAGTTGATTCGAATCAAGTTCATTCGCAACTCGAATCAACTCGCTTACCTACCTATCTACTAGAATGCGGATAACGAATGCGAGTTATGCGAATGCGAGTGCACGCGAGGTCGCGAGTCAGCGATTCGCCAACTCGAAACCGAAACTCGACTCAAGAATAAGAATCCGAATACGGTGCATTCGACTCGACTCGCCGCGCCGATCCGTTTGGCTGCTGCCGCGAAGCGGATCCCATCCGGTTGATGCGAGTCGAGTCAACTCGCGTTGCGATTCGAGTTAGCGGCCGAGTCAACTCGAGTTATCCGAGTTGGAATAAAATCAACTCGTAACATCGCTAATTTGTCCGAGTCCTATTTTCCCAACTGGAATACATCTGTTAAAACGTCAATAAAACACCAGCCAGCATTCTCACCCCTGCTCCCTTGATTTAAAGACGAATTTTGAGTGAACAGTGGAGCGTTTGACTCTTTCCTTCAAGGGCTTATCTACGTCAAGAATGATTTGGAAACCGCTGAATTATGTGCTCCAAATGATAAATTGCTCCTACGGCCTCGGATCCCTTAAAGTAACCTTAACCTCTTTCAAATAAGGTTTATTTTCGAATGAGCGATTAGGTTTTGAGCTGTAAATGGATGGGTGAAAAAGATAAGTTTTTCATTTTGAGAGAAATGAGATGTGATGATGGATGCCATCAATTTTGGTGAATTCGGTAATTTTATCAAAAACTTGATCCTTCATTTATAGGGTTCATTTTAAACTGACTTTAAAAAAGATTTATCAATGAAATATCCAATTTTATCGATTATAAATGTCACATTTGCAGGGCAATTCTACTAAATGACAACGTCAATCATTCCGCTGCGTTTTGTTTCATTCTCTTAAATGTCAGCCATTTGGTGAATAGTAAAATGGCTTTTTCAAAAATGTGTTCTGCCAAAGTCCAAACTATAGCTAAAATGTCACCACAACAGAGTCGTTGCTCTTTAGTAGAATAGGAAACGAACGAAAATCTAAGGTTTAACGTTTTGCTTGTGGTTGATAAAAGTTTGGTAGTAGAATCGGCACCAAGAACGGTAGGTACCTAGCTATACTTGCACTGCAGGCACACTTTTTGCAAACGCACATCCTGTATATTTCACGAAAAACTTTATATTTCCTACCATTAGAAAGTAAATGTAGCTAGGAGAGGCAAAAATAATGGGTAATAGATTTAGTAGCATGGTAACCACTACGGCACTACTGTGGCGTATCGCGTATCTTCCGGTAAAAGTGCGTGCGTGTAATGGAGACGTAACCGCGAATAATAGTTAGGACGTGGGCTGAGGTGGGCGGAGCGGGGAAGTAGTTTAATTTATAAACTAGCTGCTGCCCGCGGCTTCGCTCGCGTGTTACCCGGATAAAAAGTAGCCTATGTTAATCTCCAACCCTCCAATTATCTCCACACAAAAAATCACGACAATCCGTCGCTCTGTTTTGACGTGAAAGCAGGACAAATAAACACACTTTCACATTTACGGATGTACGAGTATAGTCGATCGAGCGAGCGAAGCGAGCGAAGATCTTAGTGGCAAGTTAGGCGATTTTGCTTTGTATGTTTGTATGTTTGTATGTTTCATTTTTATGTTCTCGCATAACTATCGAACCGCTTATCCAATCTGTATGAAACTTGATAGGTCAATAGGTTGTGCTATGGAAATTTGCTGTGGAGCGTATGAGCGTAATCGATGAAGGGGTTGTAAAGATATGGGGTTCCCAAGGGGGTAAATTTTTTTCAAAATTACCCAAATAAATTGAGTGGGGTGTCATATGAAAGTACTCAACTTATACATTCCAAAATGGTTTTTAGTTTTCTTCTAGGTTCTATAGTTTTTGAAATACAGTCAAAAAGAAAAATCATGAAAACCAATTAACGGAAGTATGGAGAGAGCTCCCGTTTCATAGAGTTTCGATGTATTCGTAGGTCGAGAGGGGTAGGGAGGGGGAGAGGGGTAGGGAGGGGGAGAGGGGTAGGGAACGGGAGAGGGGTAGGGAGGGGGGGGTAGGGAGGGGGGGGTAGGGAGGGGGGAGGGGTAGGGAGGGGGGCAGGGAGGGGGGGGGAGAGGGGGGAGGGGGGGTAGGAGGGGTAACGAAGGGGAGGGGGGTAGGGAGGAGGAGGGGGGTAGGGAGGGGGAGGGGGGTAGGGAGGGAGGGTAGGGAGGGGGGGGTAGGGAGGGGGGTAGGGAAGGGGGGTAGGGAGGGGGTAGGGAGGGGGGGTAGGGAGGGGGGTAGGGAGGGGGGTAGGGAGGGGGAGGAGGTAAGGAGGGGGAGGGGGGTAGGGAGGAGGAGGGGGTAGGGAGGGGGAGGGGGGGTAGGGAGGAGGAGGGGGGTAGGGAGGGGGAGGGGGTAGGGAGGGGGGTAGGGGGGGGGAGGGGGGTAAGGGGGGGGAGGGGGGATGGAGGGGGGAGGAGGAGGGGCAGGGGGAGGGGAGGGGAAATTGATTTTCTATTACATTTTGTATTGAACTGCTATTTTAATAATTTCTCGAACTAAGAGGCCTTTCCTGAGGCGCGGTACGAAGTTCGCGGGGTCAACTATTGAATATAAACACGACACGACTTAATGTATTGCATGTATGCCTATAATCTTTATCATACTGAGGTAGCGCATTAGATATCATTGTGTGGTAAACACTAGAAAGAGCACTTAACGTAGGTATAGGGGTAGTCAGAAACAAGTCCAAATCTAGGCTATCAACACAACGGTGCGCGAGATCTCAGTTCGGGGCGAACTACTAGTCTATTAGATTCCTGAAATAAATCTTCTTTTTTTTGTAACTTAGCTCTTCTTGGTTTTTGCTTTTGTTGTAGGTACACATAGATAGAAAATGCTCTGCTGTACAATCGTTTTCTATCTATATGTTTATGGGTCCTTTAATTCGCTTCCCGCTCAGCTCGTCGCTCCGCCCATGTTAGCTCACACCCGGTATCGTGAGAGCTTTGGAGCGTGAATAAACGACATCACCGTGGAACTGAATCGATCAGAATATGTTCCATCGCTTTGCTTGATCAATTCTATTGCAATTTTGTGCTAAAACTGATGTACTCACATTCAGTTTCAGTAACATCTCTGAAGCTGACATTAGATGATGCTGAATTCAGTGTGCTAACTGCCAGATAAGTTGAGGAGTAAAAGGTTAGCGTGGTATAGGCATGTAATGAGGAGGAATGATAGCCACGTTACACGGAGAGCGATGAATATGAATGTTGATGGATACACCGGCAGGGGTAGGCCTAAGAAAAGATGGATTGACAGTGTGAATGCAGATATGTGTGTGAAAGGAGTGAGCACTGAGATGACGAGTGATAGTAGAATGAAGTGGAAGAGGGAAACATGTTGTGCCGACCCCATCTTGTGGGATAAGGGCAGGGAGATGATGAATGAACTGCTTGTTCGTTCATAAATTAGCACTCAGTCTCGCTCTTTGGCCTAAGAATTGCGTATTGTGCATCCTACTTTTACTGAGGCTAACAGTGGCTAACTTCAGTCACTAAGCATCGGTAAAAGCAGGATGCACAATACGCAATTCATAGGCCAAAGAGCGAGACAAAGTGCTAATTCGCGGAAGCTAGTTAAAATACTGAATTGAGTCCTAAACAAACTTCTCTATCGCAATCATGTATCAACGACCTAGATCACAATCCCTTGATCCAGGCTAGGAGAGCTAGGTATTCCCTACTCCATGTAAGATTAACAGATTCATCCCGGGAGACAAATAGGGCGCTCCAATCCCGGGAAGCGAACTTACAACTTAATAAATTATTAACGGGTAGAGTTGTGTAGGAAGTGGCTAAATCAAAAATTAAAAAAAAACCGACTTCAATGTTGAGCTGAGCAATTTTATGATGAGATGCATTTCTGTTCATAACTCCGAAGACCCTCAACATATCCTCACCAAATTTTTGTGGCACAGCTTTTAGAAACCCGTGTCCGCCAATATGAATACTCTGGCTTCCTCTCATACTTCTTTGTATCTGAGCAATCTGTCCTCTGCGAGAAGTTCAGCAAGCTTGAATGAGTGAATAAAATAGAATGTACAAGAAAACTTATATACAAGTTATGTTCTAAAAGCCGGTTACACCTCAAATCTAGCAGTTAGAATGTAGGTAACTAGCTGCGTCCTCAGGGAAATGTACGGAACTGCGGACGCGTGTTTGCACCGGATTGTGTTGCGAATTTCTAATGAGTGACTGTTTGTTGTGTACGAAGTGAACAACATGCTCGCGATTAACCAACTCATACTCTAATTATTTTTAATTTTATAGTGTTAAAACCAGAGCCGTGTTGGCCGAGGGGTATAGTGGTATTTAGTCGAGGTACCCTCGACTTTCGATCCGAAGGTCGTGGGTTCGAATCCTGGCCGTGCATCAATGGATTTTTCGTTTCGAAAAATTTATATGCGCATTAATACGAACTCTAAACGGTGAAGGAAAACATCGTGAGGAAACCCAAGGCTTAGTCAGCCCCACACGTATTTCCTGTGGATATGGCCGGTTAAGCTGAGAGGATGGTGTAGGTGCTGGGCAAGCCTACTCCATCTCAACAACGTCCCAAGCACTACAGTGTCCCGACAAGTATAGGCAAAGATTGCCTCCTGACACTGTATAAATCATCTAGTAAAGATGTAAAGGCCTAAGTTTTTTTTATAGTGTTAAACCACACAGACGAATATGGATTCCGTGGCCGAGTTGGTAAAGCCACTCCGGCTTAAGGAGGATCGCTTGTATCATTGCGGGTTTAAACCCCGTCGGAATTTCAAATTTTGATAAGATTTTTTCATTTTCAACTCATGCACATTATATCCTTTAATCTCCGCTAAGGCACCTAGATATCCTTCATAGAATCAAATTAATTTAATTCAATCTGCCAAGTCGAGCGGGCGGAGCCGTACTACGTTTTCTAGGAGTAACTCAGGCATTTTCCAGTCTCTCATAACTTCATAAAGGAAGATAGCGTTATATTGAAAATTATGGTATGTAATACAGACTTCATAATGAATTCCCAAAGACGAAAATAAAAACCGGTCAAGTGCGAGTCGAACTCGTGCGCCGAGGGTTCCGTACCCATTAAGTATACCGCTATAATTAATAACCATAATTAAGTTAGTCCTCTAAATTGTATGAGCGCCCATACAACTCAGAGGACTATCTTAATTGGCGTCAACTATGTATGGTTTACTATCCATCTATTGTGGATAACTAGTTATCCACAATAGATGGATCAGCAGCGCTATTTTGATTCACACGTAATATTACTTCCTACAAATTGATTCTTTATGAACAATATTAAAGTTATAGAATGCAGAATTACTTTAATATTTTACACAATTAAAATGTCGACCACTTTTCTCAACCAACTTCTCAGTCGTAAGCCTGTTTACGTTATCATCTTCACTGGTTTTTTCCCGGTCACCCGGTTGTTTCCCTTTCACTCGGCACAATGCAGGTCCCACGAGCTGATATGAACAGCGCCTATATTGAATAGCGTTACCTTACATTGTAAAGTTTTTGTGGTTTCCTAGATAAAAGATAGCGTTCAGGAAACCCTATTGTTTTAATTTTAGTAACTTGATGTCGCCTGTCGCGGCTTCGCTCGCGTGGGAACCCTATCGCGGAAATTAGAATTTTTAGTTTTTTTTAGAATTTTTCTGGGATTACAGTAGCCTTCCTTCTCCAAGGTCCAATCTATCTCTACACCAAAATTCATCAAAATTGGTTCAGTGGTCGAGGCGTGAAAAGGTATTCGGCAAACAGACAGAGTTACTCGCATTTATAAAATTAGTATGGATAGGCTAGTATGTATGTCAAATTAAAAAAAAACTTAGGCTTTTTAAAGACTTAAAATACTTTTTTTGATGACCGAATAACTAAATTCCATACCTACTTCCAGTTGACCCAGAATTATAAAATTTTCAGAAATCTAGGTCTTAACAGTACAAATATAAAATTTCACTAGACCAAATCAGTTCAATGACCGTTCTACCCTAAATCTATTTATTCATATACGCAACATTAATTACAATTAAATTCACCAAAATTCGTGTCACATTTAAGGATTTAACATATTAAAATTATTCACAAAATATGCTTGCGGCGAAATATTATTTAAATACGCGTTCGGCAGATAATGATATTACGGAAATCCAACATGAAAGCCACCGCAGAATTTAATGTTCCAAGTTCCGACACAGTACACAATCTGCAGAAATGAAACTGTGGGCACGGTCATAGAATAGTTAACAATACTACGTATAGAATGGCCACTGTCCCCCCCCCCCCCACACACCAATCGGAGCTTCCTTACCGCGCGACCGAATTTGGGCTGGAGTGGGGCTGACTTTGAGCTAGGGACGCGCCGCACGCGCGGACGCGACGACGAGACCGAGACCACAGTGTACATCATGCGGTGACAACTTCTGAAAACGACAAATTTCGAGAACGTCTACTCTAAACTCGTCAATTTCTTAAAATTACTTCCTAAAATGACAACTTAATGGGAGATACGATTCATCGTATCTCACATTAAGTTGTCTTTTCGTCTTCGGACGATAGACCATAGACGAGCTTTATGTTCAGTGAAATCACGAGACTCATAAACTAAAGTAACTCAAGCTCTTCCGCAACATTCCCACTTAACTACTTAGCTAAACGAACTGAATTTTCCACAATTTCATCTGCAAATATTCTCTCAAAATGAGCATTTTTCATTTCTCAATGTTAAAAAGGGACTCTTGCATGTAAATTGTGTAATTTTAGAGAATTTTAGCCACAAAATGCGAATTCGAGCCACTGGTCTCGTCTACTTAATGTCATTGTCTCATGTCTGTTCAAGCGAGCAAAATATGATAAATAAATTGAAATATTTGAATAGGTTCTTGGGAGTTCTTTATTATGACTTTTATTATCTTTACATTCTTTACATTCTTCACTTTATATTCTTCACGGTGTTGGTCGCGAAAGAACAGGAGTAGAATCACCTAGCTCTTAAGACGTTTCAAAGTGGTCATAACGGTCCTACTGAATAAATGATAAATGATTTTGATTTACTAAATGAGGTATATAGTTCAGGAAGCAAGCAATGCCCTACACTCAACGAATAACTGTAGTGCCTGTGACACAGTTGAGATAAACAGACTTGCCCAGCACCTAAACAATCCTCTCAGCATAACTCTGTATAATTCTGGTGACGGAGTTTTTAGGCCGCCAAAAGGCCTTCGTCGTGGCTTGACTACTTACAGGGATCGACAATTTAACGTGCCCTCCAAAGCACGGAAGCACTCGGCGTAATGCCACTTGCGGTAACCCATCCAAATTGTGACCACGCACAACGTTGCTTAACTTCAACGATCAATCAAGAACGTCTCAGCAAGCTTCACGAGCGCTTCACTGATTGTTGTTATTTTGTTGAAACTAAAAGAGCTTAGAAGTTGCAATTCTTTGAACAAAGCTTTATAAACACCACAACAAAGAGCTCGAAAAATTCTAGTGGAAAATTAAGAGGATTAATTAAGAGAGAGAAATGCTGAGAGCATTTTTCAATTAGGTTCTTTTGTCTCGCTAGTTAGAGACCACACGACATATAAACATTAAAGTAAATCGTTTATATATTAATAGCCAGTTATATATTCTAAAAATGTGTGGGTTAGCTTTTTTTTAAGTGAAATAGGTTTGTGTTTGACCACACTCTGCCTGATGTAAAGCACTAAGATGAAGCACGCTTACCTATTAACTCTCGATTTGAAGATACCCAAATTATACTTTTCTGGAAATACAGACCCCGGCAAGAAGTTCCACATTTTCGCCGTGCGTATGAAAAATGTAGACTTATAGCGCTTAGTACGAACTTGTTATTTCTAAATAATCCAAAGTTGAATGTTGAATGAACAAACTTATTTGACTTTTATTTTAACCAGCAGTGCAAGTAGATACCGTTCTTATCGATCACTAAATTTTACATTTAGAATCGACAAAATTAGATAAAATTGGATTTACTTATCAATGAAAACTTTAATTTTATCGAATTTTGTCGATTCTAAAGTTCTAATTTAGCGATCGATAAGAACGGTACTTGCACTGCCCAAGTGAAACAAACTTTCAATAAAGCCAGTCTCGAATGTGACCCATATGGGATCTTAGTGACCCAACGTGAGTGGGAATGACCCAATAAGATGGTAAGACATATAGAAAGTTCTCCATTTTCACGGTAATAAAGTCGTTGGACTGGACCTAATATCGTGGTTATTGTGCGGTCATATTTACTGGACTTACACCGAACTGTAATATAATTTTTAAATTAATGTTTCTTCTCCGACTACTCACATAAACATCTTCACCGGAGCTTGAATGTTTGATTTTTTATGTTGTCAATTTTAATTAGTATGTCTTTCTTTAAATCTTTACTCGAAAAATTCACCATGCAAACATGATTATCGCTTGAGTACGGCATAAAAACGTATCAAACAAACAAACTCACATTCGCATTTATGATTTTTTATAATTAATTAGAGATTTTATAATTAGTTAGAGATACGTGTTCTGGAGTAAGTTCGTATCTAGTGGCCGTCTCTAGTGACGGCCATCTTTAAAGTGTCATCCAGTGAGTGTAAACTTCACAGCTGCTCCGACCAGTCTGCTCGGCGAACCATGTCATTTAGATATATTATGAGGACACAGATGCACCTGCTATTTTCAGACAGAACTGAAAAATAAGTTTTATATTTTATCGTGTAAAGCTTTTTTGATGTCTGCCCCGCGTTGGGCGCCAATTTGCATATGTCATTGAATATTTAATAATTTTAATTTATTTACACACCTAGTTTTTTACCAACATTACAAAGCTGCTCAAAAACTGACTTCTAGTTTTAAATACCACTAATATTTCTTAACAAAAATTAAAATTTTGTATCCCCACGTTGGGCGCCACTTTAAAATTCTGTAAAATTAGATTGAATATTTTTTTAATCGAGTAAAATTTAAAGACTTGGTCGACCCCCGTTGTCATTT
This sequence comes from Camptogramma bilineatum, assembly GCA_958496255.1. Lineage (NCBI taxonomy): Eukaryota > Metazoa > Arthropoda > Insecta > Lepidoptera > Geometridae > Camptogramma > Camptogramma bilineatum. The sequence goes on from OY292474.1 coordinate 1,348,421, forward strand.
TCCGTTTTGTCCATTGCTACATCATACTTACTTGTTTTTTTAAACTATAGTCAAGGGAGAAAGATCAGTTACATAAATCTATGTTTTTTTTTACTTTTTTAACCAAAAGAAGACATTTAAAGCGTGTTCTGGTAATACATGGCCCAATTCGGTGTAACAGTGGTCAGCACCGGGTGTTTCGACCGTTTTCATGGAAATTGCCGATAATGTGCTCTCCGATAATGCTGACGGCTCTTCCTGTTGTTCATACGCTGACCGTACGCCAATCCCACATGATTGGTTTCTTTGTTGACCATGCTTTTACCCCTTTTAACTTTTTACTACTCTTTTTATTCCGATGTTATTGTAGATGTACTTACCTACTACCTGTAGTTTTTTAACGTAGGTACAAAAAAAGTACGTCTAATTTTATCGCGATTATAAATGTAATAGCGTCGAAAGTTCATCAACGTTAATTTCTGGTAAGCAGTTTTAAAGTATACACACAAACGCACTAAACATCATACAGATAATAAACTGTCACAAGAGTTTATCCGTGCTTAAAAGTTTATGTTTTAAAATAGGGTAGGTTTCCTCTTTCAGCCTTACTAGGTCAGGTGTATCTAATGTCATTTGAAAAGGTTGACCTTACATTCTGAAAAACGTAGGTAACAATGACGGAACAAGAAACAATCACCAAAATATTTTAAGACGAAATACGAAATATTTTTAGAATATTTTTAGACGAATACGAAAATGAGGGATGTTATTAGTTTGTCAAGCGTGCGTAAAGAAGTTTTACAGCAACAAAGCCAATTTTAAGAATATCAATCTAACTCTACCTTCAATAATAAAATACCCATATTTATGTTCATTTGAATCAGCTCGTTTAAAAAGGCTCGTTACCTAAAGTCTGTTTTGAAAAAACCTTTTTTCATACAAAAACTTATTCGGCTCTTTGTCGACGGAACAATTCTACCACCGGTTTCCTTGTTGACCCTTTCGGTTTGTGGGTTAATTTTATCGCATGTATGATGTTTGTTCAGTAATCCGTAGGGATGTAGCTGTTGGAGTGGTGACGTTAGACAGTCAGTGGCAAAAGTTGATGAACATTTAGTTTTATAACTCGAATTTTACCCTGAACCTAAAATTGGCATAAGTACCCTATAGGTACTATTAAAGGAGCAATATTTGTATACATATTTGTTTTATATTTTTTTGTATTCACTTTCCCTAAAACGGCGGTAATGAATGCGACGTTGCAATGTTTGTGTGTACGGAGCGAAAAACCTCCCTTTGGTCAACTTTCGTGACTATTTTTCACAACCAGTTACGAAAGAAGATTTTTTTTCACTGTTTCGTAACTAGTTATTAAAAAGCTACGAAAGTGGATTTTTTTTCCTGTTTTAGTAACCAGTGACGAAAATATCTAGCTATAATCTAATCTAGTTAGGTCTCATATCTGGGAAAATTCATTCTCTCTACTTTCACCCGAGCAGGTCGCCCAGATATGAGTTTACCCGCTTTGCTGTTGTGACTGCCTCATTGTTATGCAATTCTCTAGCAAATAAATAGCTGAAAATCTTTATACTAATATACGCGAACATTATCTACAACACAGAATTAAACCGTCAAATAATTGTTCGATTTTCAAAACCATTTGAGTTATAAAAGCTTAAAATCTTCATACATTTTTGTGAATGACTGTACAAATGTTGCCATTTTTAAACCTGTCAAATTTCTGAGAGCCGAGTAGGATGTACTCAGGACCGAAATTTTTCAGCATCAATGGATTTTTAATATCGGAAAACGTATATGAACAATGTTTTATTTTCGTTACAAAATAAAATTAAAATTGTAAGGAAAAGCCTCCGAGAAAATCTTTATCAAATAGAAAAGAGCTGATGATCTTCAAATGGCTGAACAGATCTTCATAAATTATAGCTAAGAATCCTCTCAATCGCGTCAGTTTTCAAACAAAAAAGACCGCATCAAAATCAGTTCATCCGTTCAGGAGATAAGATGACAGAGGCTTGCAACCAATTCATTGGGCGTTTTTCCACTAGCTGGCACGGCACCGGCACCGGCACCGGCACCGGTGGTGGGGATGCAAAAATGTATGAAACCGTGCCGGTGCCGGCGCGGCGCCGGCAAGTGGAAAAACGAGCAGTACATTTTCATACATTTTTGCGTCGCCGACGCCGGCGCCGTGCCGGGCTAGTGGAAAAACGCCCATTGAATATTTTACATTTCAAAAAATTCACACAGAATTGTCTAGCTAGCCCCAAAGTAAGCAGAACTTAAGCTTTTTTTCTCCTCTCTACGTCTGTGGCGTGTTAAGATGCTGTTACACAGTTAGTTATTACGAGTAGTTTTATGATTACATCACAAACAAGATGAATTAGGTGAGAAACTAAGTGATTTGTAATGTGAGAACATTACAAATCACTCCATTTAAGTTGCTACCCACAGCTTTCCTTGAAAACCAATAATATCTCTCACATTAAAAAGTGAAAGTTTGTGTCTGGACATATTTATTTGTTTTTTCTTCAGACTGAAATTTCTGAACAGATTCAGAATTTGGATTGGACGGGACGTAGCTATAATAAAAAAATGGTTGCCTGTAAAGTCGGTTTACGGACGATAATTTCATAACGTCATAAGAAAACATTGATGAAAAATTGATAAATATATTAAAATTAAAATTTTCTTTTGTCAAAATTATAAAACATTCTTTATAGGTATAATGTATCAGATCGGATTATTTACCAAAATAAATACTTCGTAGCTAGTGCTCGCATCGTAGCTCTCGCTACGACTCGTAGCAGCGCTACGTCTCGTAGGAGAAACGTGACACTTTTTCGTGCGTGCAGCCGGCGTTTATGGATTTATAAGACATTAACACGTCAAAAAACTGACTTCAATGCTATAAATTGAACAGACCCGAGACCAGAAACCGAGACAGGAGACCGTCGTCATATAAACTGAGGGTTCTCTGTCTCGTGTCTCTTTCGCGCGCCCCTAGGCGCAGGCCAGATAGAAGAGACGGGGCGCAGACATTTGTCTCTTCCGCGTCCCTTTCATACAAAATGTGACGGCGCCCCGTCTCTTCTGTATGTTTTGCGGCGCGACGCTTCTATACATTTTCTATGAAAGGGACGCGGAAGAGACATGTATGCGACGCGTCCTCGTCTTACGTCTTTTCTATATGTCCCGCGCCCTACAAAGCCTGTCTCTGGTCTCGGTCTCCGGTCGCTATCTGGCGCGAACCGCCAGCTTTATACATCTTCAAATGATCTTAAATGTATGAAGATTCGAGGAAAGAAAAGAAATGTACAGTGTACACCGTGTATAGGACATAAGTCCATACATAACATTATTATACCGACTAGGTAAGCTGGAAGTACGCATTTCAGTATCAAAGTTCGATTTTGTACTAAAACTACGTATGTTCTCTGTTATAAAACTAAAAAATATAAAATGGCCCATAGTTCATACGAACTAACAACACGACAGTTAAACCGTAGCTTAACGAACAATGCAGTTCAATATTCAGCGCTGGATACAGCGCTTTATCGTTTTATTGTAAAAAATTTAAATAGTTTTTCCGTCGGTACGTGCCGCTAGAATAAAATAAAACATAAATTACAGACAGGGGCGGACTAAGGAAATGGGGCCCGTGCCTCGAGCACCAGTATGCACGAGTTTACTATTCTATCCGTGACTATAGTAAAGTATGGACAATTGTAGGACTGAACTTAGTTTAGTCAAGTTACCGCTAGAGGCGCTGCACTCAATTCCATACAATTGAGAGACTTTACTATAGTCACGGATAGAATAGTAAACTGGTGCATACTGGTGCTCCAGGCACAATCAGTCAACTTAAAAAGTTGTTTTATAAAGTAAAGTAAGTTCGTAGCAAGTGGCCAACTTTTGTTTTGATAAAGTACCATGTTTTATTAAGAAATACGTAGGAATTATAAAATACATAGATGCACGAGAATTCACCGCGTTATTTACTTTAATTACATCCCGATGTTTCGGCTAGGTTACAAAAATCATGCGAGCTAAATAAAAAGTTCAAAATATATTTTTAAAAGCAAGCTTTTTTGTTTAAGATCTTGTCAGTCCCTGCTGATTTTAGTAAAAGCTGTTAACTTGTTTTGTGAAGTTTAAACATTAGTTATATGCATCTTTAGGTACCTATGGCGACTATAGCACACAATCGACTATCGATTAAGGCGGGGTTCGACCAAACTGGATTAAGTTTTTACGCAAGAGTAAACTACTGTTTGTTTGAATATTTTGACTTTGTAAAGTTGACGCCCCAGGATAATTTGTATGCACATAATAATGTTAGGTTGCGCTTTCTAAACAATTGTATTTCGAATTATGTCGGCTAGTTACTCTGGAGTAAGATGGCTTTTGGTCGAATCCAGCTTAAGTAGTAATAACGAAAAAATAACAAAAAGGTCTCCACAATTTGTGCCGAAATTGGAAGACAAAACACGGCCAGAAAGCCAATACGGAAGTAAGTAAAATATGTCCAATTTCACAAAGCTACCAAAGAAAACATATTTTCGTTTTTCTCGGAAACAAAGGCACAAGACGTAATAGTGGTTCATTGAGCTAATTGGGTCTCTTCACAGGAAAGTGCTCGTATATTTGATCTGTGGAAGCCAATAAATAAATATAGGTACCTACAGTTGTCTACGATTCAAACAAAATATTAAAATGTTTACTTCAATTCAAATAATATATGCTTACAAGAGCTGTAACTTTGTTTTCTGGACTATGTTAGAGATAGATACACAATAAGGCACATTCCACAATTGTACACTAATTTAACAGTAAATGTATACCTACAACTATTTTGTAGTTATTTCTAATAACTCTAAAAACAAATCGATTGTTAATCTGTTTTGGATTTGTTCTGTGTTCACGTAAGTTTAACGTGATATTCTTTTTACAATTTGTAGAGTACCTTACCTACCTATATCCATTTTATTGAACGCTTCTGTATATCTATCTATAAAAAACAAACAATACGAAAACGCATTTCAAGAAGACAGTGACGAAATGATAATGGAAATCATACAATTAAAAAATTCCCTAGACTGAAATGTTTTAGATTATACACCCTAATAAGGCACATTCAAGGTCAACATTGGCATAATGCTAATATTTTGTTCTAAAATAAAATAAAATAAATAAAATTAAAACTACTTAGATACTTAACACCACGGATCGGTCAGGGTTTGCTACTGTATAATAAAATGTAAGTAAATTTTAAGATTTTTCTAAGCAAGTTTTAATAAGAAATAAGTTTGTTTAAAATGTATTCTCAATACATTTATTACATGCCAATGCTAGCTTACTTAGTTTGGAAGCTTGCAATCGGTTGGATGATTGCTTAAATTCTAATCTTCTATATTATAATTCTAAGTTATTACTAACACAATATGGACACAACTGGTCTGAAATAAACGCATTTTATTTTATTTATTTATTTATTTAAATTCAAGTTGCAATATTTGTACAAACACAAATCTAAAGTGAAATAAAAAGAGCCCCTTAAAAACATCCTAAATCCGGCCCTGGCCGTGTGACAGGGTCGTTTGTACAGTCCAAGTTTTTGCAATTCATTGGACGCGCAATAAAAAGTTCTTGTAGCTGGAGTGTTTCCGTAGTTCTACTCGTACCATCGGAAATAACGAGCTCTCGATAATTGAACTAGATCTCAACTTTGGTATTTTAATCCAAACGAAAACTGCAGTTGGAATTTAAATATTAGAAACACCCACCAAAAAAAAACTGTTGCGAAAATATTTTTAATACAGTTGCTCAAAAAGTGGCGTATTGCAGGGACGTAGCGTTCGGGAAGTGGGCTATTACACACTCGTGCTTTTTTTTTACCTTTCCCGCACTCGTGCGTTCTCTGTCCCAACTGTCAAAATAATGTCTATTAAAAAGAAAAACCAACCATGAAGTTTTTACTAAAAAAAAATCATAGAAGTTTTTATGATTCATGCAAATACGTACTTATATTTCTAAAAAGAAGCTAATAATTTGTTTCTATATCAGATTTAATGATTTGATTGAATGAGTTAGGTTAGGTTTCATTTCATTTCATCTCATTAAATTTCATTTTCATTTCATATCAATAAAAAAATTCTACTGAAGACTTGGCTGTATGGGCATAGTTCCCTTTGCCTACCAGAATCGGTGAAAAAAAATCTCTTCTCATATTCTACGGTTGGCGCCATTTTCTAATTAGAAAATGGCGCCAACCGTAGAATATAAGAAGAGATTTTTTTCAATTAAATTGCTTCATTTTTTCGCAACTGTATTAAAAATAGTCGTTCAGTACACGTTCGGAACCGTCATTGCAACTTGTTCCGACTGTCAACCCTCGCCTTCGGCTGCGCCTCGGCTCGGGTAGACATTTGTCGGAACTCTTTGCAATGACAGCCTTTCCGAACTTGTACTGAAATATACTATTTCAATATTACCTATGCCTTGGCTTGCTTTGCATAGCATAGCAGAGTGGAAGAAGTAAACAGGTTTAAACTTTGACACGAGCTTAACGGTGAATAATAATAATAATAATAACTTTATTTCAGGCAACATTAGAATAAGTTACAAGATGTTATTTTACTTAGTCTACGGCCCATAGAAATAAATACCTTAAAACTAACATACATATTTTATAAATAACACTACACTAATTGTCTGTAGGTACGCGCTAACGAGGTGTCTCGCAGGCGCCCACGGAACCGCCTGTATAAAACACCCTTCGGCCAAACTTCAGTGAAGGAAAACATGATGAGAAAACCCGCTACTAAGTCGACCCCACACGTATTGACTATATCCGTGGCTCGCGTGAATACGTTGATATGTCGAGATGTCAATTTTTTTTTTTATTGGCTTAAACGATATCTACGCCTATGAAGTATCTATAAAAAAATTGACAGCTCCCTAGCTAGACAAGTTTTCGAGTTATGGCCTTGCCAACTCCTCCATTTTTCGTATTTTAGTTGACATAACTACTTGTCAATTTTTCAAGCCACTAACACACACATGTTTTTGTAGATATTTCGATTTATCAACCTACTCATTCGCCAAAATTATATTTGTTACATGATATCTCGACATATACATATGATATTTTTGATTAACTTTTAACAAATTAAAATGTCAGGTTATGGCTAACCAAAGTATTCCGTTTAAATTGTGATACATTGAGTTGTTCAGTTGTGCCCGCGCGCTCTCGCGCTGGCATAACCGAACATGTCACTCGTATTGGTAAACAAAACGTCAGTTCAGAAATCTTTTTTTTTAAGTATTGCTTTTACATGGAGAACTGATAGATTTTAATTATTTGTTAAACTATAATGACATTGCTTGATTTTTACAAGCTTTTATTATTAACTTGCGATTTTTGTTCGGGTCTACTTTTGAAAATTAAATTTGACTGACTTCCCAGTGTCTGATTAAGCTGAAATTTGGAATACCTATAGGTTCTTGGTGACAATGCAATATTATTTTAACAACGAGCTGATCTGATGATGGAGCCAGGAGCTGTTCAACAGAACTCACTTTTTTTTTAGTAAAATGTTGCAAGTTCAATTTGACCCACTTTCCAGTGTTTGATTGAGCTAAAATTTGGCACACTTATAGATTCTAGATAACAATGTAATATTATGTTAAAAATAAGCTGATCTGATGCTGGAGTCAGGAGCTGTTCAACAAACCTCAATATTTGTTTGGATTAAATCTTGCAAATTCAATTTGACCCACTTCCCAGCATATGATTGAGCTGAAATTTGGCACACTTATAGATTCTCGATGACGATGCAATACTATTGTAACAGCGACCTGATCTGATGATGGAGCCAGGAGCTGTTCAACAGAACTCACTTTTTTTTTAGTGAAATCTTGCAAGTTCAATTTGACCCACTTTCCAGTGTTTGATTGAGCTAAAATTTGGCACACTTATATATTCTAGATAACAATGTAATATTATGTTAACAGTAAGCTGATCTGATGCTAGTGTCAGGAGCTGTTCAACAAAACTCAATATTGTGTTCGGGTCAAATCTTTCAAGTTTAATTTGACCCACTTTCCAGTGTCTGATTGAGCTGAAATTTGGCACACTTATGGATTCTTGGTGACAATGCAATATTATTGTAACAACGAGCTGATCTGATGATGGAGCCAGGACCTGTTCAACAAAACTCATATTTTTTTTAGTGAATTCTTGCAAGTTTAATTTGACCCACTTTCCAGTGTTTCATTGAGCTAAAATTTGGCACACTTATAGACTCTAGATAAGAATGTAATATTATGATAACAACAAGCTGATCTGTTGCTGGAGTCAGGAGTTATTCAACAAAACTCCTCAGTAAATTTTTCGATTGAGGTGAAACTTTGCATTTTTTTCTAGTTCCGAATACATTGTAATAATATGGTGACAATGAGCAGATGTGCTGATAAAATCTGGTTGTATTCCATTCAAATTCTCAGTGATTAACAGTAGAGCATCCGTGTTTGGGCTCATTTAAAATCAGCTTACCCTTACTATGTTAAATCTCATTTCTAAACGGTATGAATGGTTCTGAGTAATAAGTAGGTACTTCAGCAACTCAAAAAACCGGTTTTATAGTCTCTATCTGTTTGCAATCCGATAATATAGCATTGTTTACCTACCAATATTCCATACATTAAAGGTGAATAAGTTGATATCTTTTGCGGCATAACTGGACATCTCGAGACGTAACCTAAATCTCATCAATTTTTTTGTTGACATGTCTTATATCATGGAAACTATGGGGAATTTTGGTTATTTATTGTCATCATTCGAAAGAGGGCATAAAATAACCATAGAAACAATTAACACAAATAATGTAAACTAATTTACCGAGAAACCAGAAGAGGTCAAACTTTCAAACGGCCGCCCTGAAAAGTTGGTGTTTTATACATGTCAACGTATTCACGCGTGCCACGGATATAATAGATAGTCAATAATACTGAGAAGATGGCTTAAGCTTGGCAAGCTATGCAAGCAAGCTGGGCAAGCCTAGATACATCCCAAAAATGTCCTCAATATCCCACAGACTGCTTCCTGATGATGTATGCATATGCCAACCAGGAAAGATATAAAGCCGCTATTATGCTCTCAAACATTGAATTATTTAGAAGGATGTGAGGTCCTAGGCTGTACTGGGGATTTCGATCAAAACTAACGATGTAGTTGCACAAAGCACTTCGAAATGGTGCATAATTGAAAGGAGAAAGCGTTTAGACGGGCGGTTCCCAGTAGGGTAGCCGTAACTGGTTATAAACGTCATCCTGGAACTAAAAGCCTATGCCGGAAAGTATGCCTTTTTTGTTTCGCGCGGCCATCAACCAAACATTAAAATATAAACTTTTAGGAGTATAACAAACAATATTTGTGAGAGCAGTATACAGCTTCACTCAGCCAGGACCGAGTTATACAGGGTGCCTTGTTCAAGAGTGCCTCTAGGGCCAAATCTGAAACTATTAGCAATAGCGAAAAACACTCAAATGAGTCTCATAAGCGATTTTGATAAAAAGTAAAACTGCATCATTACATTTTAAAAATAATAATTTTCCTGGCCAGGGCGTCGATTCTCGTACCGAACTTTTTATCAACCTCAACCAAAACCTCAACTAAAGCGACTGTTTCCATGACTACTAATAACAAACGACTCAGTTGTGGTGAGGTTTTGAACTTTGGCAGAACAAATTTTTGAAAAGCTATTCTACTATTTCACCAAATGGCTGACATTTAAGAGATCGAACCAAACCAAAGCGGTTGTCATCTAGTAGAATACAGGCCCAGGAGTCGAACCTGTTGGTTAAAAAAAAAAACTTTTTGTATTATAATAATACAAAAAGTTTTTTTTTTTTAACCAACAGGTTCGATTCCTGGCCAGGAAAATGATTAATTTTAAAATGTAATGATGCAGTTTTACATCTTATCAAAATCGCTTATGACACTCCTTTGAATGTTTTTCGCTATTGCTTATAGTTTCAGATTTGGCCCTAGAGGCACTCTTGAAAAACCACCCTGTATAACTCGGTCCTGGCTGAGTGAAGCTGTATACTGTTCTCACAATATTGTTTGTTATACTCCTAAGAATTTATATTTTAATGGTTGGTTGATGGCCGCGCGAAAAAAAAGGCATAAACGTCCCATACAAAATCGGCATGGCCCTTTAGAAGCGCTCGTGGTATAGCTTGCGACGTTCTTGAAATTCTGATCATAATTTGGATAGGTGGCCGCCAGTAGCATTTGTTGACTGCCAGCAGGGTCGGTAGGTAAGGTACACGCAACACACAAAAAATACAGACATAGGTACTTAAAAACTAATTGGCTTGCTGGACAGTTGTCGCTCGCAACAGTGGCTTGTATAGGGTACCACCCTGGCCGCAATCATTGCTAGGACGGTGTTGGGGCTGGCCCTATAGGCTGATGATGGTGATTATGATGATGAGTAGCATTGACTTCTACTATCTATACACAATTATCTAACTTATTTTTAGTTATATTCTCATGTAAGTGATATGAAAGTATTTTTGAGAACCTACCGTATCAAGAACGTCTAAGCCATAGATTCTCAACCTTATTTTCCCCACCGCCCACTTTGAAAATATTTTTTTTTCTAGCGCCCCCCCCCCCCCCCCAATCTTACCTCGCGAATTTTAAACACCTTTTTGGAACACAGTGGCTATTACTTCTTTAACTTTAACTGCTGTTAAAATCTTCCCCAACAATAGGTATGTGGTTTTCCTGTTTTAATTTTAACTTTAGGTACCTACTTTAGTGATAGTAATTAGGGCATGGTCGTCTCACTTTTCTGGTCAAGGGCCGCATAGGACATTGTGAGGTATCACTGCGGGCCGCACATTCTTGAATTATTTAGTTGACGATTTTTCGAAATTCCTAAAGGGGTTAAAATCCTAGTAGGTAGGTACTAACGAACTTGAAACTTATCATAAGTTTACGTGGCTCGAAGACTCGCTGCTGCTTATCAGTTCCTATTCTGCGGTCTGACATAACACACTTTGCTCGCAATATAACTACTCATAATGTTAAAATGCGAGTGAATTGAGCTTCAAACCAAGCGAGCGAAGCGAGCCGAATTTTTGTAAGTCAAATACAATATGTGACACTTGTTTTTTTTTGCGGTTTTCAAAGAAAAGCTAGCTTATCGGTTCATATTCTGTGGTTAAACTTTACTCATTTTACTCGCAATATACCTTACTTGTGAAGTAAAATGCGAGCGAAGCGAGCCCAATTTTTTAACACAAATGCAACATTGTGACACTTGATTTTGTTTGCGGTGATCAAAAAAAAAACTCGCTGCTTATCGTTTCTTATTCTGTGGTTAGACTTTACTCACTTTATTTACAATATACCTTACCTATGAAGTTAAATGCGAGCGAAGCGAGCCGAATTTTTTAAGACAAATGCAACATTGTGACACTTGATTTTGTTTGCAGTGATCAAAAAAAAACTCGCTGCTTATCGGTTCTTATTCTGTGGTTAGACTTTACTCACTTTATTCACAATATACCGTACCTATGAAGTTAAATGCGAGCGAAGCGAGCCGAATTTTTTAAGACAAATGCAACATTGTGACACTTGATTTTGTTTGCGGTGATCAAAGAAAAAAATCGCTGCTTATTGGTTCCTATAGTCTGTTCGCGGAGACAAACTAATATAGCGCGCGCTCTCTTGCACAATTGTATGAAAGTGAAAAGGACGGGACTACTAGCGTAGGAGACTAAGATTGGTCAGTGGGAGTGACCGTTTTTAAAAAATTTAAAGCTATGTTTAGATTGCTCACTTCAAACTATTACTTACATTATTCACTAGCTTTTCGCCCGGGGTTTTGAGGATGAGTGGCTTATTGATAATTGACCTACGTATTATGATCAGTGATCGAATTAGTCGGGCTAAAATACCTAAAGTTCAAAGAACAGAGGCATAAAAGGGGAGACTTCCTTACTACAAGAATTTTATTCTTGTAGTAAGTAAGAATTTTATTGAAAGTTGGCTCAATTTTCACAGTGAGTAAGTACATTTAAAATTAATGTTAATAATATTGTGAACTAATTCAAATAATTTTTCTATTTGACCGACGAAAAAAAGTTTTTTATCCTTATAACTTACATTTTAGTTTTTGTTATTAACTCAGGTAAAAAATTGATTCACCTTAATGTTAGATGTTCTTTATTAATGTGCCAGAAACGGAAATAATTGGGTCGAAAAATATTTAGTCCTAAGGAGTCTCCATTTGTCTCTGTTATTTTCGAACTTTAGGTATTTTAGCCCGCCTCATTCCGATCACTGATTATGATACTGAGAACCTAAAAATATATTCTTTGTTTAAATTGGGTATTGTGCAAAAAATAAAACATCGGAATTTTTTTTACTTTATTCACTTTCTGATTCACTTGAATCCGAATCATATGCCAAGTTTATAATAAAACGTTCTGACATATTTTCTACGTTCCTATCCATAACATCCATACCAGGCTCTACTACATCAATTACATCAACTACACCAAACGACACGTCCGGCACGTCCGCACCGCACAAGAGACAGATAAGACTGACTTTTGGTCACACAGCGTGCACAGTGTGCACGTGCCCTATGTTCGTTATCTGCGACCAATAACGTGCAGTCTATGATTTCCCTATTAGTTTGTCTCCGCGAACAGACTATAGCTTGTGGTTAGACTTTAAGCTCTTTACTCGCAATATACTTTACGTACTCATGAAGTTAAGTGCGAGCGAAGCGAGCCGAATTTTTTAAAACAAATGCAACATGTAACACTTGATTTTGTTTGCGGTGTTCAAAGGAAAATCTTGCTGCTTATCGGTTTCTATTCTGTGGTCTATCTCGAAGTTTTATAATCAATTATAATTATTATTGTAGCAACGAAGGTAGTATCATTCATCATCATCATTTCCTTGCCCTTTTCCAACTAGGTTGGGTCGGCACAACATTTTCTCTAACGTGGTAGCATCATTATCTATCATCATTACCTATTATCTATCAAAATTGTTTGCTTGGCCGCGGGCTGCACCAATACCGTCCGTGGGCCACACTTTGACGACCACTGGATTAGGGTGTTTTTTTTTGCCTATTTTAGACTACATTATCGCCCCCTTTGCTTCATCTCAACGCCCCCCAATTTTCTCTGGGTCTTCTACTGCCCCCCTGAAAGTCTCAAACGCCCACAAGGGGGCGTTATCGCCCACGTTGAGAACCTATGGTCTAAGCAATCTACGCCACGAGCGCTCCAACCTTCCAAATTAAAGTCAAAGTAACTCTGAAGCCAAAACGACCACAATTTTCGTAAATGCAGTAATATTTAGGTAATATAAAGTGGGCAGCTGCATTCCCGGAACTTTCAGCCATTTTGCAAGTCCAAGAGCCAAGTTGCAATTGTCCACAAATTGCTCGCCCGAGTTAGTACTTTGAAATGATTTTGTAGCAATGGATTTTCAAGATGGCAGATTTGGATTTGCTCGAACGGAAATCGCGTTTATTTTATTGGAATCACAGGGATTTTGAATCGTTCTAAAACGTTGTAGGTACTTAATTGATTTTATGTTTGTATATTTTTGTATTGAGTATGAACCAGGAAAATAGCTTCAATCTCCCATAGACATTGAGTCGACATTTATAAAACTAGTCCGTGTGGTGGGGAACATTTGGTTTAAAATTCGGTGGTTCTGTTGTACTCTAACTAATTATTTATATGATAGGAGTGTATAGAATGTATCCGGGGGTATTTATTTATTTACATATTTAAAACTTTCGCACATAACAAATTGTGCTAGGAGGATTTAATGCTGAAGCATTATCTACCAGTCATCCTGGGCGTGCAAAAAGATGGTGTGGCGTGTCTTATAAAACATTTTTAATTTAACTATTAAGTCGGTTCTCAAAATGAAATATTAGATTATAAATACTTATTTTATACTTATTTATCACGTAAACTTCCTTTTATTTGCGGGGGTCTACAGCTGGTGCAATCTAGTCGAAACGTCGGGCTAAATAAAAAGGATAAATACCCGAATACATTTACAACATGCGCGGTCCGTACGTACTAGCAAATTACGTGACCCCCCCCCCCCCCCCCCCCAAAAATCAAAGTCTGCGACCGCCCCTGACTTACAATGCCTATTACCACTCATCTACTACGGGTTAGAACCATCCAAACATGCAAGTTATGCCGTTATGCTCCATCATTGACCACGCAAGCTACTATTAGTGCGATACTAACAAATGCAGTATGCCGTATTGGCCGCGCGCCAAGCTTTCGCATCGTAATCTGTGCACTTCGGGCCTTATTACGCGGGTCAGTGCGTCCGGATACCGGACTGGGCGTTCGGAGATTTAAAAATTAGGATAGGGCTGCCTTTTACGTGGATTTGGTAAGAACTTCTTTTTTACTAGCCTTATTTGCCACTAAGCTTATTTTTTGCTGTGGAGTATTTCAGGAAAACACCGTGAGGAAACCCGCATATTGACGATGTTTTTCCCGTGGATACACTCGATTTAGTTGAGAGGATGGCTTAGGTGCTGAGCACCACCAAACCATGGCTGGGCTTGCCCAGCAAACCAAAGATGGTGTTGGCTTGCCAACACCTATGGCGAACTTTGAGGTAAATAACTATAGACCCGTATTCGTAAAGCTTAATGGGCGTTTTTCCACTAGACGGCACGGCACGGCACGGCAACGGCAACGGCGACGGCGACGACACGGCAATCGGGGACGCAAAAATGTATTAAAATGTACGGCTCGCCTTTCCACTTACCGGTGCCGGCACGGCCCGGCGTTATGAGATTTTCATATATTTTTGCATCCCCACCACCGGCCCGTCACCGTTGGCGTTGCCGTTGCCGTGCCGTGCCGTCAAGTGTAAAAACGCCCAATGGAACATGAAACTGATAATTTATCTTTTGTCAATTTTACATGTCAAAAAAATCAGTAAATCGTCATCGTTTTAGACACATTTAACGCTTGAATACATTCACTTATATCAATCTTATAGCAAAAGAGAGAAATCACACAATACAATGCTTAAGAATACCATAAACTTTCAAACATAACCTACAAACTTACATAACCTAAAAATCTAGCTCTAACCTGTAATTGAAAGGCGAAGCTCGGCTGCCAAAAGGAATGGATTCAAAGCAGCTCTAATGGAGGTCTTTAGTCCCAGAATAAACAACACTCGGTCTTTGGCGCGTTCCCATTATGCAAGTACTTGCATGTATGACGGCACACTTGCGTGCAAGTTACTTGAATTGGATACATGATTGCTATAATTTGCACCCCTCCTACAAGGTTCTATCTATATATGCAAGTGATTGAAATTTTTGATTGCTCTTACTTTACAAGTTTACAAAGTCAAAGACACAAAAGCATTAGTAGGACCGCTCGGAACACAGAATAATCTTAAAATCCGTGAAGAATCAGAGCAAAAAACACGATTTGGGGCCTACCTAGTTTTCTTTAGTGATCCATTTTCACGTTTCCTCAGCTAACTTGCACTTTGCGTGGAGAAACTCAGCGCAAATAGGCCACCGACTACAATCACAAAACGCCAGCGACGGCGACTTTTCACTATATTTTGTAGCTGTAGCGAGTGGCCGCCACCGGCTGCACGTGTGCGGCGGCGCGTCTATACAAAATACAACTGTGTGTGTTTATGTTGTTTAAAATCATTTAAATTTAATTTCATTTCAATAAATATATGAAAACTACAGTAAATAGGTCAGTAGCGGCGTTTTGTGGCTCGCTGCGGCCAGGCGAGTCTACTTGCGTAATGGAAACGCGGCTTTAGAATCAGAATTCACAACACTCGGTCTTTAGTGCCAGAATACAAAGTACTTGCGTTTTGAGATTAATATCGCTTCGATAGGCTGAGAATGTTGTGAATAGCATGTATTTTTGCCTTGTGCTATTTCTCTGATTTTTCAATTATGAACATTTCAGATTTGAACTATTTCTCCTGAAAAGAAAAAGACAAAAAAGACTGTAAGAAACTAGCACCTAATACGTGGTGCTAGTTTCTTACAGTCTTTTTTGGGTAATTTAAAACAGGTATTGCGTATTTGCACTTTTTAATACCAAAAAGGTATTTGTTGGTTTAAAGTTTCTTAAAATATTTAGCTTTAAATTTTTTACACTCGATTTTGAACACTTTTGATGATTGTAAAGGCTCGCGCATGCAGCCGTGACAGGCCAAATTTAAACTACTGGGCAAGCCTGTGTCATTTTGAAATTCCAAATTATTACCTGGCTCTCAATACCCACAGAATAATTTCGAACCCATCATAATTTCTTGTTACCTAAATAATTTTGTAAACTACAGTGCCGTAAATCTTTCCTCGTGCAAACCGATTGCGCAATGCATCATAAAGTACATTGCAGCGCCGCACCTGACTTTGACACCGACGGTAAATCGGAAACCCGGATAATCGGAATTCCCGGCTCACGACGCATATGCCCGGGATTTATGCACAAGCAAAGGCAACTTGAATGGGTGAAAATTTGCCGAATTTACAGCTGAGTTCATCTTTTAAAAAATAGGATAGCAGGCTTCTGCTAGGCGGAAACGCGAGAGATTGTTCGATTTCCGTAGCCGGGACAAATGTTTGTTAATCTTCACATTTGTCAAGGGATGTTATTCTACTTGTATTTCCTGATAACAATAGTATTTTTATTTTTAAGTTAAATAAAATCTAATTTTATCAATAACTAAGAAGCGGAAATTAATAAAAACTTCCACGTAGGTACTACCTACATTTTATTTGATGAATTTAAAATAAATTTCAATAAAAAATTTAAATTAAGTACCTAGTAAATAAAATCTGAACTGAAACTTTAATAGCGCAATCTACCGGGTCCAATTTTAGGCCAATTTAGCTAAAAAAGACCTAACGCAAAAAATTATAATCAATTTTGATTGAAGTCGATCAATTTCGTTGATTGAATTATAAACGAAGTAATAATAATAATCATAATAATAACTTTTATTTCAGGCAACAACAAAAAGTAAAGTTACCACTTAAATATGGCCCATAGATAAATACCTTAGAGACTAACATAATATAAAATACTAGCTTCTACCCGCGGCTTCGCTCGCATGGTACCCGGATAAAAAGTATCTTATGTCCTATTCCCTGTCATTATTTATTTATATTTTAAATTTCAGTCAAATCGGTTCAGTGGTTGTCAAGTTATAGAGGAACAAACATACATCCATCCTTCCAAACATCCAAACATCCAGAATTTCACATTTATAATATTAGTGTGATGTCATAAACCTAATATCAAAGTTATGAACGTGATTTATAAAGTTTGTTACTATAAATGTAATATTCAGATGTAAGTCATTCAACTGTCAGCCCTATTCTGTAGGTTAATCGAAGTCCCGGCTATCCGGGTCGCGGGGCGTATGCTGTGATTGATGTAGCTTTCAACCGGCTACATCCGGCTTACCGGGATACATGTCCGGGATTTATCTCCGGATCCCGGGAACCGGGTATAGTTTTACCAGTATCTGATAAAACGTCTGTAAAGAACTTTGAAAGGAATTAGTCGAATCCTACTACCCTAATGTAATAGTTTAAATCTAAAAGTTGCATGATTTGTTTTTGTCTCAATAACGCTTTAACCAGTGGACTGATTTAGATGAAACTTAGAATAGGTGTATATCGCTACTTGGAATATAAAAAAGGCTATTTAAAGCGCTAGGACCACTGGACCGAAGCCGCGGATGGAAGTTAGTATGACGTATGATATTTTAACGAAAAACAATAAGATAAAATGTATTTTAAACTTTCCTATTGGTAGTTAAGTCAAAGGACGTACCGAAAATACATATTTGGCATTTAATAACAAATTAATTTAACTAACAAATCTGATAAAATCTTACAAATTAATAAAAATGAATTACTAAAATATCTGCATTCATTCATTCGTCGTGTCAATTTGCTCATACTAATATGCGGTGTTTAAATTCGCTTGCTCCAATACGACGCCACCTCATTGGGAAATCCTAATCCTGTGTATTATAAACCATAGATTCTCAACGTGGGCGATAACGCCCCCTTGTGGGTGTTTGAGACTTTCAGGGGGGGAAGTAGAAGACCCAGAGAAAATTAGAGGGCATTGCGATGGCGCATTTAGATATGGGGGGGCTTTGGAAAAAAATATATTCTCAAAGTGGGCAATGGGCAAAATAAGGTTTAGAAACCATATTATAAACAAACACAAAAACCATAATATTGATGGATTTAACAATCGGCCATTTTAAAATGCAGCTCTTTCCTTGTATATTCGGACTTACCAAAATGCATATTCGAAATGTGTATTTTACCCGGTTTAATCCGGATAAAGTTTTGTCGACCACTGGTTTTGGTGTTTCCAATTTTTATGTTAAAATTACACAATTTTATTTTCACCCATTCATTGACTCTCACGTAGCAAACTAAAATAAATTGTTTAACTTGTAACCAATTTCAAAAAAATTAAGAAGTTCTCATTCTCAATTCGTCGAAATCTTTTCATTTTTATTGTTACCCGATTACTCAAAGACGGCTAAACCGATTGGAAAAAAACCTTTTTTTGTTTTAAAGGGTATACTTTTCAATTGGTGCAATTAAAATTTGGTGAGGATTCGTCGAGGATCTTCTGAGTCATGAACAGAAATGCACCTCAAGAGCACAGAAAATTGCTCAGCTGATAAGATTGAAATCGGTTTTTTTATTTTTTTATTTAGCTGTTGTTTTTGTTTTGGCGCTCTTATTATCTTTCTACTTTATTAATAAGTAGATAAACAATAATGAATGTCGCATTATTACAAATTGAAGGAAATGTGTGCAATGCCGTGTGAAAATCATTTCCTTGCATAGCGACGTCAGTGAAAGTGAAAATGGCGTGATCGTCTTTACCTACTTACAGATAATGGAATTACTGGGTCTTTTTACTTTACATAATACTTGCAGCTTCGTTGCGTGGTATCAACATAGTCTATGACACTCAGGTATACTATAATCCTACTAATATTATAAAATTTATAAAGGCGAAAGTCCGTGTGTGTGTGTGGATGTTTGTTACACGTATCTCCATAACTACTAAACCGATTTTAATGAGATTTGGAATTAGTTCGTTTAGGTTCTGGAATAACACGTAGGCTAACTTTTGCCCCCGAATAATGCATTGTTCCCGTTCCCGTATCGTTCACTAAGTACCTAGTAATAAATAAATAATACTGAAAATTTCGCAAAGCATCTAGCCCCAAAGTAAGCAGAGCCTGTGTTATGGGAACTACATGACTGATTCTGGAAAATTAATTTGTACCATTTTTAGATTTATATCTCGAAGAGGTAGATATGGCGGAGACCTTTACCCAGCAGCGGGATGACATAGGTTGAATAAAATAAAATCTTTTTAATCTTGACTTGGGATCTTACAGATGGTGAATAAAGTCTGGGCACAAACCTATCAGATCGGACAATATATCTGCGGCGCCTAATTGCAAGCGTCGCCGGGCGCCGTAATCCGAGCTATTTCATTTAAAAATCGGCCAGTTTTATTGCCCAGTATTTCACGAGAGGCTCGGGCAGGGCTGAACGCGTTTACGAGTAAACAGAAAAATACACTTACTTTGTATACTAATTTTGTTAGGTGTATAAATATAAAGTACCGCTTTTGCAAGAGACAAATAATTAAAAACTTTTCTCAGTTGAGTTTAGGTAGGTGGCAAGTTCTTTAGAGCTTTTAGAAATACAGACTCTGAGTTTATTTGTTATGGATATAATAATTATGTTTTTTTTTATAATTTTTAATTTTTTATAATATTAAACCACACTTTGGTATTTCATTAGAAATGAAAAATCTTATCAAAATTTTCAATTCCGACGGGATTCGAACCCGCAATGATACAAGCGATCCTCCTTAAGCCGGAGTGCCTTTCCAATTCGGTCACGGTAAATTTTGATAAGATTTTTCATTTGTAATGTTTTTTTTTAACTAAATACTGAAATACTTTTTATAAAATATCTACCCAGAAAGTAGGGTAAAATACATCTAGCTTATCAGGCAACCTTAGAACCGGATAAAAAAATGGCGCGCTGTGTAAACCTATTTGGATGTTGCGTTCGATTTTTGGATTTAAATTCAGATTCGAAATGAATATTCCGTAAAAGGTTTTTGATGGAACGCGGGAACGCGTCATATCCAGTTTTTTACAATAAATAGGACGTGATGATTCGATTTCACATTTTGTAAGAATTTATTCATCGGTATCCAATGATAATTCCCACCATTGTCTGTAAGTATCTATAAATTTCAATTAAATAATATGACAATTTAACAATTACAGACTTCAAAAGCGCTTTTGTAACAAAAGCGTGTTCGTAAAAAACTTCATAAACGATGTAGGTAAGTAAAGAAATCTTAAGCTTAAAAAAGTTTTTATTTTATCACTGATTTATTCATTAGAACTTCCCTTGTGGTACCAACAAAGACTATGAGGATTAAGCAACTTTTTACCATTATATTTTTTATCGACTCACCTTTTATGTGTGTCACTGTGTCTATTACACTATTGGAGATTTCATTATAAATAATGTAAATGTATTGTTTACTAGCGGACGCCAGCGACTTCGCCCGCGTGGACTACTACTTTTTTATCGCACGGGGAACATGCATTTTTCGGGATAAAAAATAGTCAAGGTCACTCTCCAGCCCTCCAACTATCTCCACACAAAAAATCACGTCAATCCGTCTCTCTGTTTTGACGTGAAAGCAGGACAAAAAAACAAACAAACACACTTTCACATTTATAAAATGGGTATGGATTTGCGCTCACTGTGTATAAGCAATTTCATTTAATTGTGGCTTTATACACCCTATTTAAATTTCGGAAAAAAAGACATAATTCTGATCCGACACAAACTTATCCTTGTTTGTGTGTTTAAGGTTTGTGTATGTTCCTATCCTACACATATTTAAATACCTAAAACATTTTTATCCGTTCAGAAACCTTAAAAAAAATCCTGTTTAACTTCTGTGGAAATCTGTAAAACCGCTGAAACTTCGGTAATTTGCGTACAAGGGCGCCACGGGTCTGTTTATCTACGCAGTATCCGCGCTGGGTCGCTATTTGCGCATTTACCTCTAAAGACCTGCTTTTTGTTTACCTTCTAAATAAATACGGGTAAGGATGTACTGACGATACCGCGATACCGATTTTAAACTTCACATATAGAAAGTTAAAAGTTGGGACACGATACCGAGTTTTAACCTAGTAGGTACCAGTAGTAGTAGTAGTATGTAGTAGTAGTAGTAGGCGGCAGCGCGAGTGTGACTCTTCTGATGTCGCAGGCGTCCATAGGCTACGGTAACTGCTTAATGAAACATCAGATGTTTCATAAATGCTTCATATTTATATGCTTCATCTATGAAGCATATTTCAAAACACCTTTTTTGACAGTTCTCTATAGAATCCATCTGTCAAAAAAGGTGTTTTAAAATATGCTTTATATCATAGATGAAGCATTGATGAAGCATAACATTTATGAAACCTCTGATGTTTGATCAAAAGTGGCCACTTTAGACCCCCAGGTTTTAAACGTTGGTAACTATGAACGTAACATATCTAGGGTATAGGTATAATATCATTGTTTTTATGACAATAAATACCTATAAATACTTTATAACATCCAGACATAGAATAAAATTAAATATCAACGTTGAAAATATCGACACCGTAAAAAGCGAAAAAAGTTAGTAATTGTTCCAAACTAATCGAATATCTATTCTGGACTCTCTCAGAATAAAAATTACGTTATCGATTTTCCTGTTTAATGTTCTGTTGTCATGACCAAGCCTTTTCTAGCTTTGTACCCGACTGCGTGATGCAAAGGAGGGTATTATTGTCCCTTCTATATGAATGTTGGATCTTTATTTGAGTTTAACTCAGTTTTCAGAATCAAAAGTAAACCTGTAAAAAATGTTAGGTCTTTACATCTTTACTAGATGATATACAGTGTCAGGAGGCAATCCTTGCCTACACTTATCGGGACACTGTAGCGCCTGTTTTCGAATTTTCATTTTCGATAGGACGCGACGGACGGTGTGGTTTTACACTATCTATTAAAACTACCAGCTCTTTTAAAATTGTTAGGGTCTAGGGTATATTTAGGACCTAAGTTATTATTCTTTCTAGAATCTAGAAAAGTTATTCGTAAAGGAAGCATACCCTAGAGAAATATATCTATGCCCTACATAAGATATCACTATAACTTTGCGTGTTCAACTGGTTCAACCAAGAAAGACAAAGTTCCCGAAAGTAGGTTATTGAAATAAAACAAGTTTATCTAAGTAGCCCCCGGGGTGTGCCTAACTATACCACTGAAAAGATAAAATCATACAAACAGTAGTCACACTTAGATTTATTAACAATCCTACTCCTACTAATATTATAAACGCGAAAGGTTGTAAGGATGTTGTTGGTACTCTTTCACGCAAAAACTACCTAACGGATTTTAATGAAACTTGGAATATAATAGTTTATGACCTGGAATAAAACATAGGTGTCTATTTATCTGGGTAGTTACCACGGGCGAACCAGCGAAGCCTCGGGCGAAGCTAGTAAATTTTAAGACACTAGCTTCCGCCCGCGGCTATTCTCTCGCGTGGTATCTGGATAAAAAGTAGCCTATGACTTATTCTCGGTCATTATCTATCTATCTTTTAAATTTCAGCGAAATCGGTTCAGTGGTTGTCGAGTTATAGAGGAACAAACATACCATCCATCTATCTAAATTTTCGCATTTAAAATTTATAATTTTAGTGTGATATATTATAAAACAAATATAATCATGTATAGTCAGGTTATGTAATATTTGGAAGGTAAGCTATTTTAGATGGAAACTAGTGCAGTTTTTTCTAAAACCCCTTGTTCTAAAATTGTTCTGCAAAATTTACCACGCCGAATTCAATTCCAGTTTTGTGACTTTATTTTATGCGAAAAACCGACAATACCACATCGATTCGGTCGTTTGTACAGTTTAAAATGAAAACCAAAGCGTGTAACACTGTTAATCTTTGAGATTGTTTTGCATAACTACTCTTAGAATGACGTAGCTTTTCCCTGCTTTCGTAATCAGTAATCACCCTGTATATTATTTTTTTAACCGACTTCAAAAAAAAGGAGAAGGATCTCAATTCGTCGGTTTTTTTTTGTGCTTTTTTTAGTGTATGTTCACTGATTATGATTTAATCGAAGACGCCTGGACCGATTTAGAAAATTCTTTTTTATTTAAAAGTTAAACTTTCCGATCGGTGCCACAAACATTTGGTGAAGATCTGTCGAGGATCTGCGGAGTTATGAACAGAAATGCACTTCGAGAGTGCAGAAAATTGCTCAGCTTAATTGAAGTCAGTTTTTTAATTTTTAAATTTAGTTACTTGTCCCCCACGTTTTGTAAATTATGTCAAGATTGTCGCGCCATTTCTTTCTTCTACCGCGATACAAAGTGCCGAAAGATATGGATGTTAAAAAGTGATGTAGTATACCTACTGCTGATCTTTACATACTGTGCCAACTTGTTCAAGCGGACCATGCCTCCTCAGGGAGTGAGCCGATAGTTGAACAAGTTCCCCTGTAGCTTCTTGTAATAGAGAGAGTAACATTGCTCCTAAATACTCCGGGGATATCATTGTCTTTTGAGAATTGATTTGTGAGGCTCTTGCAGAAGTTTGAGAATACGCGGAAACATGGAAAGATTACTTTTATGCCGCGTATATATGCTGGGCGAACCTTGGTGGGCCTGAGCGAGCGCGAGCGAGATGGAGAACCGATGCAAGGCGAGAGCGAGAGAGGCAAGGCGTTCACTCGGCGAGCCTGCGCCAGCGTGCATACGCTCATGGCGCGTATACATGCTGAGCCAGCCCAGGCGAGTCTAGGCGAGCGCGAGCGTGAAAACGATTCGATGTAAGGCGAGCGCGAGAGAGAGGCAAGGCGTTCACTCGGCGAGCCTGCGCCAGGGTGCATACGCTCATGGCGCGTATACATGCTGAGCCAGCCCAGGCGAGTCTAGGCGAGCCTGAGCGAGGCGAATCGATGCAAGGCGAGAGCGAGAGAGAGGCAATGCGAGTCTGCGCCAGCGTGTATACGCGCCTTTAGATTCATTATAGTACCTATTATTGTACAATCGAACCAACACACATCAGGAACTTTGACTGAAACTGAAACACTTACCGGCGCCCCCGATATTGACACACAAACACACACACTTACAGGTTCATTATTAATTTAATAGATAGGATAGTAACTAATGAAAGCCTTCAATTAGCTATATTATAATCAAGCTCGAAACTAATCGAACTGAAATGAAACAAGTTTAGCCTGTACGTACATCCGGACGATTTATCCGGATAGGGTTGGCACTCCGCCAGATTTACAAACACTGTAAGTTAGACTTACGGGACTGCACGGAATTTTACATAAAAGAAAATAGGTTTTTCTTTTAAGTGTACTTTTAGCGAAATTAAATAAACTAAAGTCTAACCATGCCATTTACATAGGACTTTTCTGGACTTCTAAGGTTGTTAGAGCTCTTAAATCTGTTGTCATCTCTTTTCAATGACAAGTGAGTGACAAAAAAGAACACTCTTCAAAATCTTGCTAAAGTGACAGCCGATTATATAAATCTATATTTATCTATCTATATCTATAACAATAAAGCGGAAAAGTTTGATTGTTTGTTAGTTTGTTTGAAAGCGCTAATCTCAGGAATAACCAGTCAGATTTCAAAAATTATTTCTGATTTGATAGTTGAACTCTTGAGGAAGGTTATAAAAGGCTACTTTTCATCTTGATTATCATCATCACCGAAAACCATCACTACGGGGGCAACGCCGCGAGGGCGCTGCTAGTAAAAGCATAAGTACTAGGGTTACCTGGATGGACCATCTAGGTACATACATCCATAGAAACGCGATCTACATAACTCTAACTTGACAGTCAGCCGGATTAAAACAAAATTTTCTCTGTATTTTAAAATCTGGCAACCCTACAATCCATTAGGGCTGACCATTCAACCGTGCTTCGGTACATTTTTTACGGGAAAATGAATTCGGCTTTGTTATCCGGTTTTGTTCGGCTAGTTTTGGTCCATGATTTAGTTTATCCGTGGTTTCTGGGTAAACCCTTCGTCAGAGATTGAATTGAGTTAACGGGAATATTTTGGGGTCTTGAAAACCCTTTGGCTTATCATGATTGATAATTTTTAACATAAAGATAATTTTGACAAATAAGGGTTTGTAATTGGGAATTGTCCTAAAATCATAATTTTCCGAACAGATATTAGGAAAATTATGGTTTTAGGACAATTCTGTACTTCTGTTAAAATTATATACCTAATTATAGGTAACTAACCTACCATTTGCAACATGTGGGCAAAAATCTTTGAATCTTCCTACACATTTACAAAAAGTCAACGGACACAAAGATCTAAAATGTGCAAACGAAAAATCGTCACGACTTTCATCGTTCAGGATTCGAACCCACGACCGAAAGTCGAGGTGTAGGGCCCCAATTCCTCTATTTAACAACGTCAACCATTCTGGTATCATTGCAGCTGCGTTTTGTTTCGCTCTCCAAAATTAAAAATTTGCAAAACCTCATTGGTAAGTTTGAAAACGTCATCACAACAGAGTAAACTAACCTCATTGATCACTAGTAGAAAAACAAAACGAAATAGTTGACATTTTGGTTGATAAAAGGTTTTTTAGTAGAATCGGTCCATTATCCATCCACAGGTTGTCTGGTAGAGATCGCTTTTAAGCGATAAGACCGCCGATTGTATATCATTTTTAAGTTACCTATTTTAATTTGTTGTATGTTTTTCTCTTATTATGTGGTGTGCAATAAAGTATTTTCTATCTATCTACAGATAGATCTATCTATCGACCTGCTGTTTAGCATAACGCAGAGGTACGAACGAAGCCAGAGACAGGTGCCAGCATAACAAAGTACACCTAAGTATACACATAGAGTGTATAGGTCGGTCTTTGTTCGCTGGGAAGGCGGCGTCATTGTATAACGTTTTATATAATGCCAGCCGGAGTAGAGAATTGTGTTACAATCTTACAATGCTTCTTATGGAAACGGTTTTCTTGGTTTTCTCATAGCTCGCTTTAATTTTAAAGGTTTTTTTTCCGTTTACTAAAATAAAACTACGAAGCGCTTATAGACCGAAACAAAATAATAGAAATAAATGGGGGCGCCACTGTGCAAGCTAAATACGCGAAATAGATAAATTCTTTTTCACCTCAGCAGCTCGAAATGGTATCCTTTGCTGCGAGAAACCAGTGTGCAAAATCGCATTTTGCACACTGGTTTCAGTGAGGAAAAGTGATTTGAAATTCGAATGTCGTCGATTGACACGTGGTAGTGCATGGCGGTCAATCGCTAGCCTGTCTATGAAAAAAAAAACAAATAACGCACCTTTTAAAAATAAAATAGCGGGAATTTGTTTCTGTTACGCTAGTTATTTGTTGAAAATTCATAAAACAATAAAGATGACTGAAACCAGTGGCGAATACACTAATTTATCTCCAGAGAGAAGAGTTGAGACAAAAAGTGATTGTGATGAACAAAGTTCCCTTCCTGAGAAGCACGTAGGTAAAACGTGTATTTATGTATTTATTCGTATGAGCGAGTGGCCAATGGTGACGGAGGTTTTAGGCCGCCTAAAGGCCTCCGTCATGGCTTGACGACTTAGCGTCAATTCACACGTGCGACTACCACACCACGTCACAGCGACAAAATGTGGTCCAGCTGTGGTTGCGTGTGAACAAAACAGAAACTTTTAATTTACAAAACTACAATAACTGTTGTATGTTCTTTTAATTTCTGAAAAAAATGCGTTATTTTTAAATAGATTTAAATAATAATAATAAATAATGCTGGACATTTTACACAGCATCATGTAGCCCCAAGCTAAGCAGAGCTTGTGTTATGGGAACCACACGACTGATATATTACTTATATATTTTATTGTAAATACACACATATTATACATAGAATACACCCAGACCCGAGACAAATATTTGCAGATCATACAAACATTTGTCCCGCGGCGGGGATCGAACCCGCAACCTCCTGCGTCACAGGCGAGCCTTCACCCACTGCGCCACAGAGGTCGTCATAAATACCTATTATGGATTAGTTGCTTCATTATGTACAAAGTTGTATCTTTTATTTGTAGGTTAATGTTCTCGCTGCTGAGGTGAAAAATTTTGTGTGCTACACGAGACCAAAGTTTTTCACATCTCGTGCCTTTGAATTCCTCGCTAGACTCGGGATTCTAACGTAGAATCACTCGCTACGCTCGTGATTCAATTCTTAGAATCCCTCGTTCGCTCGGGATTCAAAATCAGCACTCGAGGTAAACATCAACTTTGCTCTCTTGTTGCACAAATAACTATTTTAGAAGTAAATTACTTCTGACTGACGTCTTCGGCACCTGTACCATAGACAAGAAACCTGTACTTTACCATAGATTAGTAGAGAAAGGGTTTCCAAAGTACTGAAATAGTTGCCGTGTCTACCTGTTTTTGTCGGACTATACGTAGATTGCTTAGACGTTCTTTGTAGATCGAAAAAAAATCTTGACGAATTGAGAACCTCCTCCTTTTTTTGAAGTCGGTTAGTAAGTAAGTTCGTATGAGCGAGTGGCCAATGGTGACGGTGGTTTTAGGCCGCCTAAAGGCCTCCGTCATGGCTTGACGACTTAGCGTCAATTCACACGTGCGACTACCACACCACGTCACAGCGACAAAATGTGGTCCAGCTGTGGTTGCGTGTGAATTGTGTCGCAGCGACTTTTTGCAGTTGCGTTGTGGTACCGACAAAATGTCAGTGTGGCAGGCGCCAGCTAGGCGCGCGCTGTTGATGACGTCATGTCGTTGCGATGTGGTTGCGATGTGGTTGCGATGTGGTCGCATTACACAGGTGGTCGATAACAACGACAAAATGTGGTAGGTACGTGTGAATTGGAAATTCATTTTCAATACAAATATACGCCCGACCACGTCGCGTCGTTGTGGTGTGGTTGTCGGTGTCGTGTGGTTGTGGTACGTCTGAATTGGCACTTAAAGCCCTTTTTTTGTTCTCTTTTCTTTTTCTCTTTTAATTTTTCTTTAATTGCATTCGAGCAGAGCTTGGTACATTTGGTTGTCAGAAGTTAATATTGTTAGCAGACAAAGTGGAGGGGCTATTACAAGAGTACAGACGATAGGGCACAAAATTACAGCCTGGTCTAGACCCATTTGCATCTGTATAGCCTGATTGACATAATAGGGCCCGACCTTGTACTTGCTTAAGTGCTTACCCAAGGGAACAATAAAACCTAGCTTAGCTCGCATTTAGAGAAAATAGAGAACAGCCGACTCGCCCTGAATTTATCCGGGATGATAATGTGTAAAAATACCCTAATTCGAAATAGGCATGTTGGAATAATATGTCCCAAAAAATAATTGTATCTGTATATCTTTCTATGGCATCATAGCTCCGGGTTGCAATTCTAGTACAAAACTTTTTATGAACCACAAGCAAAACCTCAACTAAACCTTGGATTTTTGACTTTCCTATTCTTCTAATGACAAACGACTCAGTTGTGGTGACGTTTTAGCTAAGGTTTGGACTTTGGCAGAACAAATTTTTGAAAAGCCATTCACCAAATGGCTGACATTTAAGAGATCGAAACAAAACGCAGCGGAATGATTGACCTTATCATCTAGTAGAATTGCCACCCTGTATATCTTTCTATGGCATCATAGCTCCTAAACAGATGAACCGATTTTGATTATTATTGTTTTGTTTGAAAGACGTCTTCATATAGAGTGTTACATAACATTATTAGTACGAAAATACACAATTTTATCTTAAACGCGATTTAGTTGTAATTTGTTCTTAGAAACTCGTACCCTTGTAAAGTCTTTGATCAAAGACAGATCGTTACACGAGTTGTAAAACTTAATTAAGTGGGTATTAATTAGTAAAACATTGGAAGGGCTAATTGAACATTGTGCTTATTACTTTACTCTTTTTATTAGATTTATACTATAAATTATTATTTATACCTATATATTATTTATAAGATTTATTAAGTATATTTACTTGCTGCGCCCCGCGGTGTTACCCGCAGTTAAAAAGGCAACATGGTTGATTTTCTGAAATAAGATTAGCCTATGTGTTATTCCAAAATCTAAACTATCTACATTCCAAATTTCATCAAAATCGGTTAAGTAGTTATGGGGATACGTAACAAACATTCACACACACGGACTTTCGCCTTTATAATATTAGTAGAATTGAATTACTTAAGAAGTACAGTCGGCAACGAAAGTAGGTTTACAGCTTTAGGATTTAAAAGCTCTGTCTCCCTGGCCAGTTAATAAATAAATGAAAATCAGTTTCCTTACAAAGTTTTTCTTTATCAATAAAGGAAACTACCAAATGCTTACTCGGACTTGACTCTGACTACCAGCTAAATGTCTACAAATCTGAGCGAATATCTACAGTTTTTGATTCAGCCGTTAGCCTGTTTTTATAGAATAACCCAACTTTCAATATTATTATAAACTCATCGAAATACACTAAAAAATAAAATTAACAACAGTTCATTAATAATATCTGATTTGAAAGAAAACGATAATTTGGTTTACTTATAATTAATGATTTTATGGTGTTATTTTATACAAGTTTGTAATTCATTTTCCCATTTTCGCATAGCGAAAAGAAATGAATGATTACGTTAAATTTATTTGAATTTTCATAACTAAAATTATTTAACTTTGGTGACTAACTACCACTACAAAAAAATAATTGCACTATTGAACGAATTTTAAGTTTGTAGGTACTTAGATACACTGTATTACCTATACCTACTGCTTTGTCTTGAAATAATTGAAGTTTTTTAAACAATAGTAAACCTTATTTTCAAAGGAGATCCAATTAAAAATCCTTTGTAGACAGGAGTTGGTTGAAATAATTACAGATCTTAAGACGAGGGTGCTCATAAACCGTGTCAACATGGTTAAGATCCAATTAATTATTAATCCACATTAAACCTAATGTAATTTAATTACAAATATTTAATTTGTTATAAAAAGTGTTACCTACAGTAATTTTAAATTAACTTTTTCTATCTTACTAATCCTACTATCCTATCCTACCCTATTCTACCCCATCCTACTTCCTACTACGTATAATTTTAGTGCGAAGTAATTAATGCGAAAGGTTGTGTGTGTGCGAAAGATGGATGACTAGATGGTTTCGCGTGGTACCTACTCAGATAAAAAGTAGCTTAGGTTTTATTCCAGGTCATAAACTATGTATATTCCAAGTTTCATGAAAATCCGTTCAGCCGTTTTTCCGTGTAAGAGTAACAAGCATCCATTCTCACAAACGTTCATAAAAATAATAATGGGATTAAGATTTTTGAATTGAATTGAACTGAAAAACATTCCAAGTTTCATGAAAATCTGTTCAGCCGTTTTTGCGTGTGAGAGTAACAAGCATCCATCCTCACAAATACATAAAAATAATAGATGGGATTTTTGAATTTGAATTGAATTGAAAAACATCTGTGGCTCTGTTTATCCATCAATCACTTTCCCGATAAACAATCTAAATCAATTCGCTCTTCGTAAACAAAAACAACTAACGCACAATCACATTTTATATAATTACTCACCTACAACCAATGAGACGGCGAGTAGAACCGCAAAAAACACGTATTTTGTCATTTTTGCGTGCACTGTTTTCTTCAGAGAAGCATGACGACGTGCTGCCTCCACGGGCGCAGAGCGCGATCTGAATGGGGGATTTAGGGTAGTCCGTCTCCCCCCCTCTCACCCTCCCCCCCCCCCCCCCCCGCGTACCCCCCTCTGGCACCTTAGCGGGGTATGTATGAAGTGTAGGCGGGAAAAGGCACTGCATCATACATGGTATGTAAATTGGTAGATCTGGGTCAGGTTGGTTTTGATAAAGTTGTGATGGAGTAAATAGTTTTTGTGTGGAGGTGAAAATATTGTTTATCAAACATGCTACGATATACGACCATCTTACACAACCGTTTGGATAAATCATTCTTGCAGTAGTAGTACGCAGTACTTGTATCACACATTTATCTGTGCTTGTATTCTGTGGTAGTAGGCAAGAAAGAGTCCAGCAATTTTTTGACACTTTCTTGAATGCCGGCATTCGGCAATAAATCGGCAATTAATTTGAAAATGGAAACTTTTAAACTCGAACATGTTGTTGTTTTTATTTTGTTTATGTTTTTTTTGTTGTAGTTTTCGATGATTTTATTGTTGTTGTAGTTGCATGTTTGAGAAAAGCACTACTTATACAAGTTTTGGCCACAACTGAGCATTGCCGGACTCTGTAATGCCTCGGCTCCGCCTCGGCCCGCATAGGTACTCACGATCGTCCGGCAATGCTGCACTTGTAGGTCGCGGCAATAATGTAGGTTACTATATTTTATACAGTCTAACGATTTTATACGGTTTTGACCGTAATGCTGGGGCCACACTGCGGGGATATGGCAAATTATTTGCCGGTATTCTGTATTGTGGCTATACGAAATTTGGCAAATAATTTGCCATATCCCCGTAGTGTGGCCCCAGCATAAAACGATGGGATATGGTACCTATTGCTCGTGGGCTCTCGTACCTACTAAGTTTATTTGAAAAGTCCTAGTACTTCAAGCTTTATAATGGACATTGCCAATGGTTATTGCTGTGTTTTCCGAATATGTCCGACAGCAGTGTATGATACTACAAAACAGAATGCGACACTAATGCACGTCCTCAAAAATTACATTGATATTTATTTATTTGCAATAAAGTTTAAATAATGAGTCATTTTCATTTTCAAACGACTTTTCGTCAATTGTTTTTGTAATTTGATGGAAAAGTTTTCCGAAACGCAATATTTCCTGGTTTTATTGTGCCTAAGAGCGTTTCCACATTATCCGATCCGATATCGGTGTCGGGCGCCGATACGATATCGGGACAAGTAAAATGTATGAAATATGTAGGTAGGTACCTGCCTTTCACATTGTCCGACCCGATATCGCATATCGGAGCGGACATCTTTCATACATTTTACTTGCCCCGATATCGTATCGGCGTCCGATACCGATATCGGATCGGATAATGTGAAAACGCTCTTACAGTGACAGTCCTAGTATTGTCAGTTTCGGATCCGTAGTTTCAATAATTAGGTAGGTACTTACCTACTTACAAATAACAAGTGTAAGCCACACTTGTTATTTGTAAGTAGGTGAGGGCGAGGGCGCTAATAGTTCGAGTGCCTTAATAGGTCTTTCACCCGAGGTAAACACTCTGCTTTTCTTTTTTTTATTTTGTTATAGTGTTAATTAATTAAGTAATTAATTAATTAAATTAATTAATTAATGTTATAGTGTTAGTTAAACTCTGCTTTTCATTTCGAATATGAGGAAAGTAAATAAAAACCTGATTAGCTCCTTTTATAAAAATCTCTGCTCTCGTCTCGACCGACGAAACAGCTAAAAATTGAATTGGTGCTTTCCCGCCTTTTTTTGTTTTTTTTTTCTGTGGCAACCTACCACCAAGTATTTTTTTTTAATTGAAGATGGTAAAAATTTTAAGCTCAAAATATTTTATAAATAGTAATAATAATTTAGTGAAAAGTAAATAACAATACCTAGTCATATAATAACATTGTTGAAATTATTTTTTTACAGCTATTCTCAATAAAAAGGTAAATAGAAATGTCAAATATTGCTTTGGCTGTGCAAAAAGCTCCAACATTACTCAATGGAGGGGCTTTTTGGCGGGAATTTGAGAAGTCATGTTTCGTTTTTGTTTTATTTTCCAAAACTTGTGTTTCTTCGAATGTTAATGTGTAATAATGGTGGATTATTAACCGTTAAGTGTTCGTGAATGTGCATAAGTGTGGGCAAGTGAAACAAAATTGGATAACATTGCTTTTCGACTTCTCCCAAAAAGCCCGAGTTGAAGTTTCAGTAAAGCCCCACATCTTTACTGAGGCACAAGGGGAGGGGTGGGATATTATATTTATGTATTGTAATATGAAGCTTCGAGCTTATAGAACGTATTTATATAACTTATTTATCTATAAACTTGAAATTTATTAATTACTTGACACTGGCTGAATGCACAAGACGTGCGAAGCCAAAATTAAGAAGAAAAAAATAACAAGTGTCTAAATTAAAATAAAAAAAACGACTTCAATGTTATACCTAAGCTGAGCAATTTTCTGCACTCCACTTTCAAACAAAAAAATAATACTTACTTAATTACGAAGGGACTTTTTTCGTGAAACGCACCTTCCCCTATTAAAGTTGTCCCGTAGGCCTCGTCAAAAAATTGGGCCAATTACGCTATTTCTAAAACAGATAAAATACGAGTATAACCTGCTGAAACGCAAAGTTCGGCAACGCTCAGTTGTGGCCAAGGCTTGCATAGTGCTTTTCTCAAACATGCAACTACAACAACAACAAGAACTACAAAAAAAAAAAAAAACAACAACATGTTCGGGTTTAAAAGTTTCCATTTTCAAAATAATAAGCAGCGCCCTCGCGGCGTTGACCCCTTAATGACGGTTTATGGTGATGATGATGATTATAAAAGTCGCCTATAACCTTCTTCAAGAATTTAGCTTTCACATGCAGAAATAATTTTTCAAATCCGACTGGTAGTTCCTGAGATTAGCGCGTTCAAACAAACAAACTCTTCCGCTTTAATTTGTACTAATAGATTAAAAAAGCTAAAACTGAGCATAAGCAATTAAAATTATCTCTGACTCTACAATGAAACCCAACAAAGACAGAAGAAAGACAAAGAAGAAAGATCTTTAGTAAGTAATCTTTACCATACTGAGTTAGCGTAGGTATTTTATTTTACATCTTTGTGGAGTGAACTCAGCAGAAGTAGCACTTGAACGTATAGGGGTAGTCAGAAACAAGTCCAAATCTAGGCTATCAACCAATGAGATTTTACCAATAGAGACGTTATACTCATTAGAAAAAGCTCTAAAACGTGTCGAAATTTTGTTATAGCTACCTAAGTAGAATTTAAGCACATTTGTTTAATATCAATCAAGAAAACTAAAAAATAGCAGAGATTTATTATTAATGACCCACACCGCACAGCTGACGTGTAGATTACTTATAATATAATTTTTACCGATATACAAAGTTTTGCGAACTTATCATGAAAGGACGTCCCTGTGCACGCTAGCTGCTTATTTAGTTTATAGATACATATACCTACCTAAACATTAAAAGAACGTGTGTCTGCTCATATTTTTACAATCTAGATTAATGTTAAGAGAACCCTAGTGTCTAGTTAAACCTATCATAGGCTTTAAGACACTATTTAACAGACAAATGTATTGTGTTGATGAATAAAACATCTATCTATCTATCTATCTATTAAACTCCGTTGACAGAAAGAGATAATTTATGTGAATGCTGCGTGTAACATCGGAGCAAGACAAAGTGCAACTGAGTTGACTCAAGCTAATTAGCTTGACTTGTGTTAGCCACGCAGAGCGAGGTACAACGCATCTACCTCAGTTTATATAGATCATTGCTATAGGTACGGTGCGCGAGATCTCAATTCGGGGAAAATTTCTACTTAGTAATAATAGTGTTTATATCCCTAAAACCTGTGACGGATGACACACCCTCCAACCCTTAACTATTTAATCTGTCCCGTACCAGATTTATAGTTCATTTCGTATAATTTGAAGGACACAGTGAATTTACACAGAGGACAATAGTCATCCATCGCGGTGACAAATGTAGTGCATTGTGTTACCCGTGACATGTTTACAGCCTAGATCGTGTAATTGCTGTTGTAAGGCCCGTTTATACCTAACGCTTCATTTTAGTCTAATTTCACCCTTTTTTTGCTCCCGTCAACGCTTTCGTTCCTGTGTTTTTAAGTAAAGTTTTTGACAACGATTTTTCAATGTTAAAGTCTAAGCATGCTATCTACGAATTTTTTTTTTACTAATTTGTATTATTTATTAGGTATGTATGTCTATTATTCAGGCGAATATTGGGGCTTCGATGATTGCTTCATTAAAATTACTGAAAAATTACCGCATACTTTAGCAATCCCTAGAAAAAGTTTGGAATAAGTACTTTTGTTTTTTGTTCCCTGAATTAGTTCTGGAAAATGTCGATAGATAGCGCTGTTCATGGGGCGGTCGTTCCGGAAAATGCATACAGATGGCGCTTTGTTGAAAGCGCTGCTTCAAGCATTTGTCACTGGATGGCGCTGACAGTCGGAATGGGTAAATTGGCGGTAAAACTTTTCAGTTTTATTTCGTGCCTGCCTTTGCACGTATTTTAGGATTTTTTAGGGTTCCGTACCTTAAAAGGTAAAAAAAGGAACCCTTATAAGATCACTTTCTTGTCCGTCTGTCCGTCTGTCCGTCTGTCCGTCTGTCCGTCTGTCCGTCTGTCCGTCTGTCCGTCTGTCCGTCTGTCCGTCTGTCTGTCCGTGTGTCACCATCGATTATCTCAGGAACGGGTAAAGCTAGCAAGTTGAAATTTATACCATATACTAAGGTCTATAGTCCCTATTGTGAATATAAAAATCAAGGTCCTGAGTCAACACTATAAAAAGATATAGGCAAATTTAGGTTTTCGTGAAAACTTGTGAGTACCAAAACTTACCTTAATTATCAACTTTTTTTATTTTTCGGAATTTTTCCTTTACTTGTGCTGTAAGACCTTGCTTGTAACCAAAATTGACAATTCTAGGTCAACCGGAAGTACCCTAGAGGTTTTGGGTCGAAAACCTAAATGGTAGTTCCCGTTGACCTAGAATAACGAAATTTGGCAAAAAGCAAGGTCTTATAGCACAAATAAAGGAAAAATTCCAAAAAGTTAAAAAAGTTGAAAATTAAAGGGTGTTCCCATACATACATAGTTGACGCCAATTAAAATTGTCCTCCGAGTTGTATGGGCGCTCATACAATTAAGCAGACTAGCTTAATTGGCACCATGGCTAGGTACGGAACCCTCGGCGTACGAGTTCGACTCGCACTTGACCGGTTTTTTTTTTTGTTAATTTGACAGCAGGGAAAATCGTTTCCCAGGGAAAATTGCTTCCCAGGGACGAAAAGTACTGTTTTAATCCCTCTGTTCAGGGTAACTTCAAGCGTACTTTCCGTGTATGAGAAATGAAAAATATATTTAACCCGCTTTTGAATCAAACGCATAGGTACTCCCTATTGCAATTAGCAATTGCAATGAACTTTCGCGATAAGAACACATTATTAAATAAGTAGGTACTTACCTACATAATTATATATCTGGGTATTTACCTCGTAAAGTACCTTATCATCATGCCCGACGTTTCGACTGGATTGCACCAGCCGTGGTCGCGGGAAGACTTTTTAATAAGGTACTTTACGTGATAAATACCCCGATAATACCTATGTATTTATAATTGCAATGAAGTTTAGTCTATTTACAAAGGAAATTAAAACATAGGAAGGCCCATAGGAAGGCTTAGTGTTGGGCGTAGCGTCCGACACACGTTGTGTCAACAATGTGTCGTTCTCAAGTCTACATAACCCAGCACTCTCTAGCTCCAGAATTTTTTCACTATATATAGTCGGATTGCTCATTAAACGCACTAAAATTGACGGTCAAAATGTCATTTTTCATATATTTTTAGTTCGTACAATGAGCAATTCGACTATAGGTATTAATCTTGTTTTCAAAACAAAATGAAGTAGGTAATAGTACCTAATAAGTAGGTATAACTTTTGAAACTATCATGGTTACGAATATAAATATTATGAAAACTCAAAAATCGTGGTAATTATCCCGTTTATAATAATATTTAAGTAATAGTAAGTCTGGCACTTTTTTACCCGACTGCGCAAAGCAAAGGAAGGGTACCTAATGTGTTTATCAGTGTATGTTTGTATGTTTGTATGTTTGTATGTTTCTATGTGGCACTCTAGAGGCCAAACGCGTGGACCGATTTTGATCAGTAGTAAGAACAGTATACAGCTTCACTCAGTCAGGACCGAGTTATACAGGATGAGTTTTTCAAGAGTGCCTCTAGGGCCAAATCTGAAGTTATGGGCAATCTACGAAATACTAAAAGTTTTAATCAGTTTATTAAAAATCAACACTTTCCATTAGTTTGGCGTATGTAGTTTCTTTTCAGAAATTGATCCTTATTATTCACACTATCGGATGGTATAACAAAACAGATAGTTTTTTTTTTACTATTCAACAGGCTCTAATCCTGGAAAATGATAATTTTTAAAATCTTATGATGAAGTTTTACTTTTTATCAAAATTGGTTACGAGACTCCTTTGAGTGCTTTTCACTATCGCTAATAGTTTCAGATTTGGCCCTAGAGGCACTCTTAAAAAACTCACCCTGTATGACTCGGTTCTGACTGAATGTAGATGTACTGTTTTGACAAATATTGTTTGTTATACTCCTAAGAGTTTATTTGATGGCGATGTATAAATCAGTAGGTCAAGTAAAAAATTGTTGTTATTTACCTACTTGACGCTTTCTTTGGAATATTTAGTTGGTTTTGTAAAGAAGACAAATTAGTTTATAAGAAGGTTTCTTATTTTCCCGTTGCTTAGTTATAAAATCAGAAGTTAGGTTCCGTGGCCAAAAAAAAATTCTGCGGCTCGACTTATTATTCCCCCTTTTTATCCGGGTACCAAGCGAGCGAAGCCGCGGGCGGCAGCTAGTAGATAATAATTTAAAAGTTAAAATAGATTTATGTTATTTTTAAATTTAAATAATTGTAAACAGAGGATGTATTAATTGTAATGACATCACAACGTCCGCCCTATACTTGCCTAGATAAATTATGTTCTCTGTGGGCGCCACATTACTGTTCTAGCCCTGTTGAAGTAAAGTCGTGCCCAGTGAAGCCCGGTGAGTGCCTGCATAGTTAAAAAAAAATATTATAAGTTTATAATAATTTTCTAAGTTTATAAGCTTCCACCCGCGGCTTCGCTCGCGTGATACCCGGATGAGAAGTAGCCTGTTCCCGTTCCCGTTCTAATCTATTCCGTATTCCCTTTCTAATCTATCTATATTTTGAACTTCACCCAAATCGGCTCAGTGGTTGTCGAGTTATCGAGGAACAAACATACATCCAAACATCCATCCATCTAAACATCCAAACTTTCGCATATATACTAGCTGCTGCCCGCGGCATCGCTCGCGTGGCACCCGGATAAAAAGTACCTAGCTTATGTTACTCTCCGGCCCTTCAAATACTCGTATCTGCACACAAAAAATCACGTCAATCAGTCGTTCTGTTTTGACGTGAAAGCAGGACAAATAAACAAACAAATAAACACACTTTCACATTTATAATATGGGTACGGATTAGTGTGATATTGTGATGCTGAAGAATACAATAACATATAGAATGACCTTCGCCGTTGCCATAGCATCTAGTTATCGCAAGAGTTACTCCATCCCTCCATCCGTCACGTTTTCCACTGCCTGATTCTGCGTGTGATATTAAGGTTATTACAGCTGTTACGATATTATCTACCTAGCCCGCACTCACGTAGGTAAACGGATGACTTTGGTATACTTAGGCCCAAGTTTGGCCTAAAATGCCTTTAGATTCTTCATTAAACATTTAAGTTAGAAACAGAATCACCAGCATTTTGTCGATCGAGCGAGCGAAACGAGCGAAGATCTTAGTGGCAAGAGGCGATTTTGTTTTGCATGTTTGTATGTTTTATTTTTATGTTCTCGCATAACTATCGAACCGCTTATCCAATCCGCATGAAACTTGATAAGTCAATAGGTAGTGGTAATGGAAATTTTATGTGGAGCATATGAGCGTAATCGATGAAGGGGTTGTAAAGATATTACCTAGGTTCCCAAGGGTGTAAAAAAAAGTTACACTAATATTGAGTTGAGTGTCATATGAAAGTAGATACTCAATTTATACATTCCAAAATGGTTTTTAGTTTTATTCTAGGTTGTAAAGTTTTTGAAATACAGTGAAAAGAAATATTAAAAACCAATTAACGGAACTACGGAGAGAACTCCCGTTTGATAGAGTTTCGATGTCTTCGTAGGTCTGGTTAACTGCGTCAGTACCTACATATAAGAAAGAGTGTGGCATCGTTGTGGTTTGTTTTGCAATGATTTTAGTTGCTACTTGAAATTTTTTCTTGATAAAGAATGAAAATAAAAGCCGTGTTGGCCGAGTGGGAGAGTGCTCGACTTTCGATTCAAATGTCGTAAGTTCGAATTCTGGCCGTGCTCATCAATGGATTTTTCGTTTCGAAAAATTTTAATGCGCATTAACACGAGCTCTAAATGGTGAAAAAAAACATCGTGAGGAAACCAGTTAACTTTCTAATAGCGGCGATGGGCTTGCAACCTGTCACGTATGGAAATGCTAACTCCTGCAAATAGTGGGCATGTATGTACCAACAATTAGATCGTTAAATGTTTTGACTCATACAGTCATAGCGGTAATTTGTTGCTAACATTAGCTAAAACATCTAATTATCAGGAACATTACGGTACATTAGCTCAATTTCTCAATTTTTTGCAGTGTTTACGGTGTGGTGAAGAAAAACATTAAATCATCATCACGCAGGCAACATGAAGGTCGCGGTGAGTAAAGTTCTCGTTCAAAATTAAAGTACCTAAGCTTGTGGAACTTGTAATGCGCCGTTTACATGGTGCGAGCTTCTCGCCTCATTATTATTTATTAGATAGTTACCATGATTATTATTTAGATTATTATAATAATCATGGTAATTAATAAGCGGAAAATACATGGAAAATACGTAGGAAAACATTATGGAATCCCGCAGGTTACTAGCTGCGGATAATAGCTTCAAGCTTCATGTATTTTCCTTCACTATTTGAGTTTGTCAAAGTGCATAGATAGGTTTTCACAAACACACACATGCACACACGAACACACACACGCACACACAAACACACACTGACGCACAATAAAAAGTACATACACTGTCAGAATTATGTTGTTCACGTCTACATTTTCTAGAATTCTGCATAATTCTGCCTTATAAATTGTATTAGATTTTGTGTAGAAAGTAAAAATACATTATTGATACATACAAGGCCGCTTTTTACTCGCCACATTCTCCAACACGGCTCAATATTTTCTATTTTCCAGATAATTCTGCTTCTCATCTCCTCGCTCCAAGTAATCTCATCAGCGCCGCCGCCAGGTCAGTATGTACAGCCGGACCAGAATCTGCAGCCGTACCAGAATCTGCCGTACCAGAATCTGAAGCCGTACCAGAATCTGCAGCCCAGGCGCGACAAGCAGAATAATTTAATTCTTACGAAGGGTCAGTATGAGTGTAACGGCAGAGTGTGTTATGTAACAGGCCCTCCTCCAGGCTGCCCTATGTGCCAGTATGCCATGGGTTACGACGAAAAGCTTCTTAAAAAAGAAACAGAAAATAATGTTTGAGATCGGATTTTTTTTAAGTACATTGCATTTTCAGCGTGTACATCGACTTCTATTGCATTATTTTACTTAAAATAGATTTTTATGGTATGGTTTTCAACGTAAACATAGGGTATAGGGTAGCTTAGGTATAATTTTAATTAAAATAAAGCAAATTATGTAATACTTTACAGCATTTTTATTGACCATGTCCCCTCGTCAGTTTGCAACTTTCATCGTGTCATTACAACTCAATAGATAGAGTACTGATCACATTTTCTAGTCTATTATCATGATAAATTCATTGTTTTTCGAATAATAGACAGCAAAACCATGTAAGTTAATTAAATTAATAGATAAGTAGGTATCACAGATTAGGTAGAGATACTACGTATTTAGCTTTAAACCTCAGTCTAGATTTTTGGCGTAGCTGAACAATTCCGGTGACTAACGGGCTTTTAAGCTAGGTACTTGGAGTATTGCAATCCTACGAATGTGGTATTTTTTTGAATAAACTGGATATATCTTGCTGGCATTCTGACTGCCGCGCCGACATATTGATCTAAGACTGTTTTATGAGTCAGTGAAGTGTGTAACTAAGGTGAAGTGTTATCAGAGTTCCACTGAAGAACTGCGTTTTTGAAGGTAAGAAACAACTTTTTGGCATAGGTACTAGTTCGTAATAAATAGTTTAACTTCCGTTTACATGAAATAATAGCAGTCCCACAGGAATAATTTATTACTTTCCGCAGAAAAGTTAAAAACATTTTCCTTGTCACGGCTGTCAGCTGAACGCTAAAGCCAAGTGCATTGCTGAATTTTTGTATTTTTTTTTACCCACGCCGCACAGTGGGGCAGGATCCGTAAAAAGCTGGCATCAAATACTTGAGTGCTTATTGTTTGGTAAAAGTAATACCTAAGTAGGTAATGACTGCATCTTAATGATTCATCTTGTATTTATTGAATTACAAATTGTAGTAAGTACTTACCTACCTACCTATTATTAGATAAAAGTAGGTGAATAGTCATCAGGAACAGGAAATATTCGCCAAAAACTGTAAAATATAATCAACTACCCACACCATGACCTATACGGTATTGGTCGACCACAGTTCGGCGACTCTCGGATATGGATACTCAGTGACAAAAATTGCTAAACATTTCATTTTTCTATTATTTTTTTTTCGGGATAAAAAGTAGCCTATGTCACTCTCCAGCCCTCCAACTATCTATAAAGACCTCAACTTTCCGAAGAAAATCATCGGATCGAATGCATTCGCACCCACGACCTTCGGATCGAAAGTCGAGGTACATACCCCTCGGCCAACACGGCTTTTTGTAAAAAAAGCCGTGTTTTGTAAAAAAATAATTAAAATAATGTACTTAGATACTAATTGCTGGTACTGACTGTATCATAAGTGCTAAGAAGGAAATTAATGAGGATAATAAACAAGATGTCTTCGAACTTCGAAGCGTCAATGAACGTTCATTCTACCGGCCAGTCGAGTAAGGAGGTCGCACTTCCTCTTTAGCTTTTCGCGCTCAAAATAATTAGTCATTTCGGAGTCATTTCGGCACTTTTTAAATTATTTTCAGCTACCAATCGGTCTAAAAGGTAGGTAATAAAATTACGGTGCGTTTTTTTGTTTTAAATAGTGTTTTTAATGACTAAATT
Organism: Camptogramma bilineatum; assembly: GCA_958496255.1. NCBI lineage: Eukaryota > Metazoa > Arthropoda > Insecta > Lepidoptera > Geometridae > Camptogramma > Camptogramma bilineatum. Next base: position 1,390,687 of record OY292474.1, read on the forward strand.
CAAATTATTATACAATTTATCCAACCATTATAAATGTGAAAGTGTGTTTATTTGTTTGTTTATTTGTCCTGCTTTCACGTCAAAATAGAGCGACGGAATGACGTGATTTTGTGTATGGAGATAGTTGGAGGGCTGGAGAGTGACATAAGCTACTTTTTATCCGCTACCACGCGAGCGAAGCCGCGGGCAGCAGCTAGTATGTTAATAAATTATTGATAAAGAATGCTTTCTATTTCTGCAGTGGTAAAATCAGTGCATTCATGCATTAGGGAGTGTCCACATTGCGTTTTTTGTAGCGCGTTTGTATCGATACAAACGCGTTGCGAACGCGATGCGAACGCGCAGCTCAAAAACGCGCTGCAGAAAACGCAATGTGTACACTCCCGGTTTGCGTTTGTATCGATACAAACGCGATGCGAACGCGCGTTTGTATCGATACAAACGCGCGTTCGCATCGCGTTTTTATGGATACAAACGTGTTTAAGCAGGGTTTGCTTTTGTACTTTGCTTTTTTGTATGCTCCTTTGTCTGCTAGTTTGTATGCTAGTTTGTATGCTAGTTTGTCTGCTAGTTTGTTTGCTAATTTGCTTATTTGCTCTAAGTTTTTCATTTGTTTCGGGACACTTTCTTCGGGACACTTTTACTTTTGCTTCGGGACAATTGCTAAGGGACACTTTTGCTTGGGGACACTTGCTTCGGGACACTTTTTGCTTCGGGACACTTTTGCTTCGGGACACTTTTTCTTCGGGACACTTGCTTCGGGACACTTTTGCTTCGGGACACTTTTTGCTTCGGGACACTTTTTGCTTAGGGACACTTTTTCTTCGGGACACTTTTTCTTCGGGACACTTTTTCTTCGGGACACTTTTGCTTCGGGACACTTTTGCTTCGGGACACTTTTGCTTCGGGACACATTTGCTTCGGGACACTTTTGCTTCGGGACACTTTTGTTTGGGGACACTTTTGCTTGGGGACACTTTTGCTTCGGGACACTTTTGCTAAGAGACAATTTTGCTAAGGCACACTTGCTTCGGGACACTTTTGCTTGGGGACACTTTTGCTTCGGGACACTTTTTCTTCGGGACACTTTTGCTTCGGGACACTTTTTGCTTCGGGACACTTTTTGCTTCGGGACACTTTTTCTTCGGGACACTTTTGCTTCGGGACACTTTTGCTTCGGGACACTTTTGCTTCGGGACACTTTTACTTCGGGACACTTTTGCTTCGGGACACTTTTGCTTGGGGACACTTTTGCTTCGGGACACTTTTGCTTCGGGACACTTTTTGCTTCGGGACACTTTTTGCTTCGGGACACTTTTTCTTCCGGACACTTTTTCTTCGGGACACTTTTGCTTCGGGACACTTTTGCTTCGGGACACTTTTGCTTGGGGACACTTTTGCTTCGGGACACTTTTGCTTCGGGACACTTTTTCTTCGGGACATTTTTGCTTCGGGACACTTTTGCTTGGGGACACTTTTGCTTCGGGACACTTTTGCTTCGGGACACTTTTTGCTTCGGGACACTATTTGCTTCGGGACACTTTTTCTTCGGGACACTTTTTCTTCGGGACACTTTTGCTTCGGGACACTTTTGCTTCGGGACACTTTTGCTTCGGGACACTTTTTCTTCGGGACACTTTTGCTTTGGGACACTTTTGCTTGGGGACACTTTTGCTAAGGGACACTTTTGCTTGGGGACACTTTTGCTTCGAGAAACTTTTGCTTCGGGACACTTTTACGAAGGGACTTTTGATAAGGGACAAACTAGCATACAAACTAGCAGACAAACTAGCAGACAAACATCAGACAAACTCAGAGGCGTATTTTAAGATTCAGCGCCCTAGGCCAGTAAGGTTTGCCGCCCCCTGCAAATATTTGTCTCGGGCTTGAAACTTGGTTTGCACTCTGCTCGCAAAATAGTCATGAAGCTTATAATAAGCGAGCGAAGCGAGCCGATTTTTTTAAGACAACAACAGACACTTGATTTTGCTTACGGTTCTCAAAGAAAAGGTTGGCTGCTTGTAGGTTCCTATTCTACATGCGAGCGAAGCGAGCCGAATTTTTTTATGACAAATGCAACATGTGACACTTGATTTTGCTTACGAGCTCAAAGAAAAGGCTGGCTGCTTGTCGGTTCCTATTCTATATGCGAACGAAGCGAGCCGAATTTTTTTATCACAAATTCAACATTTGACACTTGATTTTGCTTACGGTTCTCAAAGAAAAGGTTGGCTGCTTGTCGGTTCCTATTCTACATGCGGGCGAAGCGAGCCGAATTTTTTTATGACAAATTCAACATTTGACACTTGATTTTGCTTACGGTTCTCAAAGAAAAGGTTGGCTGCTTGTCGGTTCCTATTGTACATGCGGGCGAAGCGAGCCGATTTTTTTTATGACAAATGCAACATGTGACACTTGATTTTGCTTACAAGCTCAAAGAAAAGGCTGGCTATTTGTCGGTTCCTATTTCGCTTTCAGACATAACTCAATTTGCTCGTAAAACACTGATGAAGCTGATATGCGAGCGAAGTGAACCGAATTTTTTTAAGAAAAATGCAACATGTGACACCCAAACAAATGTTTTCCTAAAATCGTCTCGAGGATTTATTCCCAAAATATCAATTTATTGTAACGAATTATCCTTTCGAGCTTAAAAGAATGTAGGTTAAACGTAGGTTACGTTTCCTGTCAAATGAAAATCTCTGAAAATGGCCAGTCAGTAAAACGATAGTCTTGATGTCTAAAACTTTACAACCTAATAAGTTTTAGTTTTTGTTCCTCGCTCTCAACCAAATAAGTTTTAGCTTTTGTTAATTAGGTACCTAGGCTTTTTTTTAAATTTCTTCGGGCATATAAGGATAAAAAGAAAGGCGCATGAAACTGTAAGCGCGGGGCGGCACAAGCCGCCCCTCGGCCCGAGCGAAATAAGTTTTAGCTTTTGTTAGTTAGGTAGACTTTTTTTTACTTTCTTCAGGCATATAAGGACAAATCGAAAGGCATATGAAACTGAAAGCGCGGGGCGGCGCAAGCCGCCCCTCGCTCCGAGGCAAATAGGTTTTTAGCTTTTGTTAGTTAGGTAGACTTTTTTTTACTTTCTTCAGGCATATAAGGACAAATCGAAAGGCATATGAAACTGAAAGCGCGGGGCGGCGCAAGCCGCCCCTCGCTCCGAGGCAAATAGGTTTTTAGCTTTTGTTAGTTAGGTAGACTTTTTTTTACTTTCTTCAGGCATAGGTACCTATAAGGACAAAAAGAAAGGAACATGAAACTGAAAGCACGGGGCGGCGCAAGCCCCCCTCTCTCTCAACCAAATAAGTTTTACTACCCTTTTTTTAGTTCGGTAGACTTTTTTTTTAATTTCTTCTGGCATGTAAGGACAAAAAGAAAGGCTGACGAAGGAAAGAGCGAGGGGCGGCGCAAGCCGCCCCTCGCCAAACCACCTCGCCAACCAAATTTTAGTTTTTGTTAATTGGTACCTAAGCTTTTTTTAAAATTTCTTTTGGCATTATAAGGCCAAAAAGAAAGGTGCAAGCTGAGAGGGAGGGGCGGCTTACGCCGCCCCTCGTAGCCTGCCGCCCCGGGCCATGGCCCTCTTGGCCTAAGGGTAAATACGCCCCTGGACAAACTAGCAGGCAAACTAGCAATCAAACTAGTAAACTACGAACGCGATGCGAACGCGCGTTTGTATCGATACAAACGCAATGCGAACGCGCGTTTGTATCGATACAAACGCGATGCGAACGCGGATACGCGCTGCGAACGCGCGTTTGTATCGATACAAACGCGCGTTTGTATCGATACAAACGCGCGTTCGCAACGCGTAGCAAAAACGCGCTTCAGAAAACGCAATGTGGACACTCCCGTGGTGAATAGTGGCTCTACAAAAAGATCTTTTCGATCGAGCGAGCGAAGCGAGCGAAGATCTTAGTGGCAAGTTAGGCGATTTTGCTTTGTATGTTTGTATGTTTGTATGTTTGTATGTTTGTATGTTTGTATGTTTGTATGTTTGTATGTTTCATTTTTATGTTCTCGCATAACTATCGAACCGCTAATCCAATCTGTATGAAACTTGATAGGTCAATAGGTAGTGCTATGGAAATTTGCTGTGGAGCGTATGAGCGTAATCGATGAAGGGGTTGTAAAGATATGGGGTTCCCAAGGGGGTAAATTTTTTTCAAAGTTACCCAAATATATTGAGTGGGGTGTCATACGAAAGGGCTTATTTTGTACATTCCAAAATGGTTTTTATTTTTAATCTAGGATGTATAGTTTTTGAAATACGACCAAAGAACAAAAACTACGAAACCAGAGCTGCAAGAGCTCCCGTTTCATAGAGTTTCGATGTCTTCGTAGCTCATTGACTGGTCGGTCTTAAAAAGAGAGTGTCATCGTTGCGGTTTGGTTTGCAATGATTTTAGATGCTACTTGATTTATTTTCATGATAAAATTTTTTTTTATAACGAATGAAAATAATTGGGGTAAAAAAAGTTAAATAAACAAATATATTGAGTGGGGTGTCAAATGAAATGTCTTATTTTGTACATTCCAAAATAGTTATTATTTTCATTCTAGGACGTATACTTTAGAAATACGACGAGAATTCATAAATATGAAATAAGTAAATGAAAAATTAGACACGACATTATTGTATTGCATGCATGCTAATATTTTTTACCATGAAGAGCTAGCGCAATAGACATACTCGGCAGTAGTAGCACTTGAAATTATAGGGGTAGTCAGAAGAAAGTCCAAATGTAACGCCGGCTCCATACGTTGGGGCCAACGTTGGTCCCAACGTTGGGACCAAGATTTCGTGAACCATCCACACGTTGGCGATACACCAGTCTTGTTCCGTCAGAGCCAACGTGCAGACGTCCGATGTCTGCGCGTCCGATACAGAAATTGAAATTTCTCTAAGTGATTTTACATTACTGAATACCAATTTTATCACAATCACATCACATCATGTCACTATCACACTTCACACAACACACTATATTATAAAAGCGAAAGTTTGGATGTTTGGATGTATGTTTGTTCCTCTCTAACACGACAACCACTTAACCGATATGGGTGATATTTAAAATATAGATAGATAATAACCGGAAATAGGACATAGGCTACTTTTTATCCCAAAAAATTGCACGGTTCCCGTAACATAAAAAAAAAATAGTAGACTCCATCATCAGATCAGCTCGCTGTCACCATATTATTACATTGTAGTCAGAACTTGACAAATATGCCGAGTTTCAACTCAATCGGCTTATTTACTGAGGAGTTCTGTTGAACAGCTCTTGACTCCATCATCAGATCAGCTTGTTGATACCATAATATTTCATTGTCACCGAGAATCTATAAGTGTGCAAAATTTCAGCCCGATAGTCCTACGAACACAATAAATAAGGAATACGATGACATTCTCGCTCGTCAGTCGACACGTGCGCTCACGATGCGCGTCGAAACGGGACTGAGCATAGCGCCAACGTGTGGACGGATCCCCAACGTTGGCGCGCCAACTTCCTTTGATAAAACCGACACGGCACGGCCAAGCCCCAACGTTGGCCCCAACGTTGGCGCCAAGCTATTTTGTCAGCACCACACGTTGGTGAGAGGCATTGGGACCAACGTTGGCCCCAACGTGTGGATGCGGGGTAAGCCATCTACGGTGCGCGAGATCTCAGTTCGGGGCGAACTACTAGTTAATTTTCATTTCACTTCAGCATCTCGAACAGCACTTTGTTGCAAGCAAAATTATAATACCTAAGCCCTTTTTTCGAAGCTTTTGCAGGCTTAAAAGCACAGAAGAAGCTCACAAGAAAAGTCCCGCGGAATTTCATGGAATTAAATAAAATCTTATATATAAGTATAATAAATTTTTGGGACTTTTTTAAGGGAATTTTTTCGTGAACGTACTCTGCCTACCCCTATTAAAATTGCTTGTAGTGTTTTTAAAAATGCGTCTCGTCTCGATCGCTTAAACTGCTCTAACCTCTAAAGTAGAGCAGTTCGACCGATCTAACTTCCCTGTCGATGTTGCGTATGTTAGCCTACTGGACTATAATCTCTGTTCCCATCGAAACAAAACTTTATATCGAATGCACTAATTTGTCTCTATTGTTCGCAGATTCAAGATTGGCGGTCTGATTATAATCAAATCCATTCTAATCACCGTTTCTCTCTCTCTCTAATTTGATGATCTCTGTCTAATTTGAGTCACATAGCAAAGCTCACTGATCAAACAGAAAACCAAGGAATTTCTATACTACGTACCTGGAACGCTGACTGAGACAGAAAACGAGGTCCGCTTGAGAAATAAAACTTGGGCGGTGTGTCTCTTTCTTTTTGCAACTGTGTGAAAGAGACAAAGCACCCAAGAAAGCCTCTCAACAAGACCAACAATCCTTATAACCAAGATTAAATGATAATAGATCGTTGTGCAGTCGTGATAAGGTTCAAAATCCTTTGTACATTAAATGTCAGTTAGCACTCCAGTTACGTAGTTTAGAATCTTCTTGCAGAAAACAAAACAAGTAAACGTCAGTGTAAATATTTTGACCAAAGAAATTGTATACATAGTAGAATGCTGACTGACATTTAATGTACAAAGGATTTTGAACCTTATCACGACCACACAACGATCTATTATCATTTAATTTTGGTTATAAGGATTGTTGGTCTTGTTGAGAGGCTTTCTTGGGTGCTTTGTCTCTTTCACACAGTTGCAAAAAGAAAGAGACACACCGCCCAAGTTTGATTTCAAGCGGACCGTGTTTTCTGTCTCAGTCAGCGTTCCGGGTACGTAGTATAGAAATTCCTTGATTTTGACTCACATTCATATAGCGGTAATTTACTGCCAAAACATCTATTAGGAACATTACGGTACATTAGCTCAATTTTTCAATTTTTGCAGTATTTACCTACGGTGTGGTGAAGAAAAACATTGAATCATCATCACGCAGGCACCATGAAGGTCGCGGTGAGTAAAAGTTTTCATTCAAAATTTAAATGTTTATTTTTAAGCTTGTGACACTTCTAATGCTCCGTTTACATGGTGCGAGCTTCTCGCCTCGAAGATGCGATTATCGAAAGCAAATGTCAAACTATAAAAATGTAAATTATAAATTGATTTCATAGTAAAAATAGTTAAAAAGTCTCTGGGAAAAAACTAACAGAAGTTGTGGTTTTTTTTTTTTTTGACACACCATTTTACCCCTTTCTAGAGGGTTATTTTGAAAAAAACCTGAAAGTCATGTCCAATCAATTTTTATTTTACATATCCAAACGAAGTTTCAAGCAAATATTTTGGTTGAAAAAACCCAAATTATACTTTTCTGGAAATACAGACCCCGGCAAGGAGTTCCACATTTTCGCCGTGCGTATGAAAAATAGACTCAAAGCGTTTATGCAATACTTAGACCAGAATAATTTTTCAATGTTATTACTTTGAACGGCATTTAATGTAACTTTTTACACCGGGTATGTAATGTAATGAAGCAGGGCAACAATTTTGAACGGTGATGAACCAGGGGACGCAATCGGACAACCATTTGAGGCAATAAGTAAACACTGGCTATAGTTTACATGCGTGGACGAACAGGCAAATACTAGGGACGATTGTGTTATTAAGTGATTGGTAATACAAAGTATGCCATCCGCCGTCCGGAAATGGACATATGACGGTAACTTGATTACTGTAATTTGCTAAATAAAAAAAACACATCTAAAGGAAGCCTCATCTACTTATGAGTTTATGACACAGAACAGAACAGACTACGTATACCTACTTATGATTAACTGGGTAAATGCATAAAAGTATTAGAACTAATTACTTAGATGGCTTCTTGTAGTTGGCCTAGTGAAATTGCCTTGACTTTGTATTCGAAGGTTGTGGGTTCGTTTTTATGCCGTTTATCGATTTTTTTATTTTAGAATGTACCTATATACCCTACATACTTACTTTAAAAAAAATTTAACGTTTTAACGTAGGCTATGAAAAAAAATGTTACGCGTGCACATTACACAACACTAGCTCTTATGCCGGGGGTACACGGGTAGAGTAAATAGTAGAGTCAACTAGCATACTACTCTACCAGTTCCTAATCCTCTACCCAAGGCCAGCAGTGCGATTCAGACCTGAAAAGAATCCGATTCGAAGATTTTCGTTGGAAAGTTGACGTTTTTTTCAGCGAAGAAACGTCACTCTGAATTCAGAATGCATTCCGAGAAGGTCTGAAAAAATAATGAATGCCCGCTGTCCCCGTTCAACGGGGATATGCTTACCGGGGACCACGGGCATACATCGAATCACTCCTCAGCAGGGCTATTTTGTCGTAAAGTACAAACGTAAAGTCGCTAACAAAAATTTATTTTTAACGATGAAGACTTTGAAATTGTAGAAGATGGTTAAAAAAGGGATAAAACATTTATACTTATTGTGTAAAATATTCAAAGTAATTCTGCATTCTACAACTTTAATATTGTTCGTAAAAAATCAATTGGTAGGAAGAAATCTGAGTTAACGATTTTACGTACCTACCTATGAGTCAAAATATCCCTGCAGGTTTGAACCCGCCACATTTTCCAACAGCTTAATATTTTCTATTTTCCAGATTATTCTGCTTCTCATCTCCTCGCTCCAAGTAATCTCATCAGCGCCAGGTCAGAAGCTGCAGCCGTTCGAGCAATCCATGCTGGACAAGCTGCACAAGCCGTGGTTTACTAAAAGGAAGACCCCAGAACAAACAGAACTAAATATTAATAAAGGAGAGTATGAGTGTAACGGCAGAGTGTGTAAGGCACCCGAAGGCCCTAATCCAAACTGTCCAGAGTGCCAGTATGCGTTGCCTGTAGAAAGACATCTTTTTAAAAAGAATTGAAAATAATGTTTGGGGAAAAGGCACACAACCTAAGTACTAACATTTTTAGTTGGGGAGAGTTTACTAAATAAGTAAGTTTTTGTGGATGTTATTGTAAAAACTTCATATCGTCGCCGAAGCACGTCATAGATTTTTATAAATTAAAAATAAGCGTTTTATTTTTGACTAGCTGTGCCCGCGGCGTCGGTCGTCGCCTTCTTAGCATTTAGCCTGTAACGTGCTGTAACTGAAGAGTAAAAACAATAATAATACTTACTTACTTACAAAATTTATAACACTCCCTGCTCCCCTCAGCTGTTGCTATGTGTTTTTGTAATAAAAATAACTTATAAAAATGTTCATTGTTTCTTGCATGAAAGTCTTTCTAAAGTAGTTTTTTGTATATACCTAAGTACCTACCTACTTACTTATTATTTTAAATTATTATTTCTTCTGCGATGTGGGCTAAAGCCACTACTGTGCCACTACAGAGTGGACTCCTCTGAACAGAAAACAACCTCATGGCAGACCACGCCGGCGTAGATGGAGAGACGAGCTGGATGCCCATTTGGAGGATTGTTCCACAGTAACTCAAAATCAGGGGCCATTACACGAACTCTTAAAGCAATGTTAAAACAATCTTGAAACAGTCCTGCTTTGGGAATGCTGAAACAAACCTAAAACAGGACTATTTCAAGAGTTTGTGGTAGGGCCCCAAGATGACTGGAGAGAAGGAGGCCTTTGCCCTGCAGTGGGACGTTACAGGCTCCTAGTACCTACTAATAATAATAGAACATCCCAACTGACTACTAGGTACCTAGCATTTTCAAAAATCTATTTAAATTGACCCTCAAAACAATCTAATTTGGAAACATTAGCGTTTGACTCAATAAAGGTCGTGTACAAAATACAACATGCAATAATAAATTAGTCTGAAAGTTTAAACAAAAAAGAGTTTTGAAATACAATCTAGCCGCATAATGAGCAAAATAACTCTTGACCAGCGAATAACCTCGTCTGTCTCCTAAGCTTACATTGTACTAAGTTTAGTCCTAACATAACGTGACAGGTAGTCAAAGGAAAGACGCATGCGTGAGCGCTCGTTGCCATAAAAAAAAACAAAATAATTTCCCGCGGTTCAGCATGCACAGATGAAAATTCGTTTTGAAAATAGAACGGATTCAAAATGTGATAGAAACAAGTGAAAAATTTATTTACTTTTTTGTTTAATTAGTATGTAACTTTGTTAAAAATGAAGAGACTGTGTAGCATTTTGTGTTTATTTGTGATGGTTGGACCTGTGAGCCTGCAGACGAGAGGAGAGCTTGGATTCCCAGCTGGATTCATGTCAGTTTGTAGGTATTTAATTATTTTTAACGGACTTCAAAAAAAGGTGGAGGTTTTCGTCGGAATCTTATTTTTATGTAGGTATTTTCACCGATTACTCGCAGACGTCTGGACCGATTTTGAAAATTATTTTTTGTTTGAAAGGTCCTTATTTATTTATTTATTAATTTATTTAATACAGTTATGACAGAAAGCTTACAGTAAGAACCAAAGCGCTATCTATCTTAATTAAAACTTAAATACATTCTCAGAGAGTTAAATATAGCGGAAGGACTGTCATTATAGATGTCTTTCGATCGCATAAAATTTGGTGAGGATCTGTCGAAGATCTTCGGAGTTATGAACATTAACTTCACGAATGCCTAGATTCATTGTGCGTATTGTATGATAGGGTGGAACAAAGCCACGACTGTGGCCAAGAATGGGACAAAAAGTGTCATGTAGGTACCTATATAAAACATAGGTAACAAAAAATTACCTACTTATCACCAGAGTTTAGCCCATAAAACATTTTCCATGCAGACAACTGTGGTAGCCGAGCCATTATCAAACCACAGTCTGATTGTAATTATAACATTGCTGTCATAGGAATGTTATCGTCTGTAGTTGCTGTAATTACCTAGATGCTTATGTACTCTTACTACATTTTTATTTACTTACTTAGGCCTTTCTTTACTAGATGATTTATACAGTGTCAGGAGGCAATCTTTGACTACACTGTAGTGCCTGGGACATTGTTGACATGGAGTAGGCTTGCCCAGCACCTACAGCTACACCATCCGAAAGTCATGGTCAATAGGTATGGGGCTTACTAAGCCGCAGGTCTCCACACAATGTTTTCCTTCACCATTTAGAGCTCGAATTAATGCGCATATAAATTTTTCGAAACGAAAAATCCATTGATGGCTAGGATTTGAACCCACGACCTTCGGATCGAAAGTCGAGGTACTATACCCCTCGGCCAACACGGCTCTTATTTAACCACGTGCATGTATTAAAAATCGCCTTTTTGTTTGTTAAACGAATTCGACAATTCCCAGAAATTCCCGAACGTGTTCAAGGTTCTTGGCTTGGAAGTAGGATTAGTCAGAGGCATGTCCAAATGTGAAATCGGCAGTTGCTTATGTTTTGTTGCAACATTCCTTTGAACAGGTAAAAAAGACATGACTCTCCGTAAGAAGTAAGTTCGTATGAGCTAGTGGCCAACTCGGGTGACGAAGTTTTTAGGCCGCAATGCTTATCGACTAACCATTCGTTTTTGTAAGAAATTGGAGCATGGACGTATATAAGGGGGGGGGGGGGGTTAGGGTGTCCGGATTTTCGGGCGGACATCTTCTAAATTCTGAAGTTTTGATCCTTTTGTTTTGATTTGATGCAATTTGATGTGTCAAATTGTAGAGAAATACGGTATTTCACCATGAAGCTATATTTATGGCGGGTGGAGGTCACCGTTCACTTTAGGTCATCTTAACCATCGTCATTATCTCGGGTCATCTACCAAATTGCACTAAGCAATGTGTTTTACCACATTTTGAACATAATTTGTTCTTATACAAAATGAAAACTGAGCGGTTACCGGTCGCCTATGGACGCCTGTGACCCCAGAGGAGTCACACTCGCGAAGAGGAATCACTGCGCCGACAACACAATGGACAAGACTGGTCCACCAGTTGTCACCACAGCGCTTCCTCACAGAGCACTGGCAACCTTATTCACCGTAGGAACACAACAGTAGGTACCTACCATTCTTTTCGAATGGTGTTGTGTTCCTACGGTGTTTTTACCTGTGTATTTGGCTGTGATATTCTGTAAGGAGGAGGTACTTTCCCAGTCGGGCTGCTCGAAAATGGAATGAGAAAAACCCGAAAATCCTTTAAATACCTACGATCATACTCACTCATGATGGTGCTCATTTTAACCGTCTTCAAAAAAGGAGGTTTTCAATTTTTTTTATTAATTAAATTACTTACCCAATTAGGAACTCAAAGAGGCCTGGACCGAATTGAAAAATGTCTTTTTCTTTGTTTGAAAGGATGTATTGTTAGGTACTTTGTCGAGGATCTTCGGTAAAACGTAGTATTAATTTCTCTGTATTATAAACGGAAATGCGAGGTGCATTTCTCTGTGTTATAAACGGAAATGCACCAAATTAATACTACGTGCTGAAAATTTGCTCAGCTTTCACAGTGAAGTCGGTTTTTTTATTAAATTTTTAATTTAGCCTTTGAACCTGACAATCCGTAGATATTTTACATGCTCTGTAGTAACTAAAGATTACCTTGGTGCCTATCTCTACGTACCTAGTGCCTACAACACTGCAATCAATCGATCTCAGATAGAAAGGGAGTCTAGATTACGCCACGTGGAGGATGGAATTACAATACCAGGCTTAGGAGCTACATTTACGTCTTTTGGACTCAAATTGATCTACATCATCATCAGCCCATATACTCTGTCTAGCTGAGAGCCGTGTTGGCAAGTTATTGAATATCTGGCTTTTTTGAAGTTGTTTATTGAGTTCATGTTATTTTTGGAAGGCTTTTAAGAATAATCCTAAAATAAAACACCTTCCGATTTAAATCTATTTGCAGATCATGCAAAAACATGTTTGGTTTTTAGTTAGGACTCAAAAAAGTCTGGCTATTTTTTTACTGACCAAATTTTTTTATTACTAAGCAATCATCCGACATTAACATCATAGGTATCAATGTTTTATACAAAGACCAGCTTGTTTATTATAATTATCCCAATTTAAAACGAATTTGTGTTGTAACAACACTCATAAGCACACCTTGCGCATTTTTTTATCATACACCGTCAGTTTTTTTTTAAAAGATGATTGTGTCCTTCATCTTTGCACTTTTTTCTGACGTCAACCACGTCAAGCCACGTCAAACAGTCAGGTCAGGCATCAGCAATGACCCTAACTCCTTTGGATTTGGGAACTACAAGAACAATAGGTAAACAATGTGTCGATAGAATATAAATTACCTGCGGACTGCGGACGCGGAGTTAAACAAAAAACGCCCTTGTGTTAGCTAAAATAAGATTATAAGAGACCTACGTTAGCATGACTAACATTAGGTAAAGACCTAAAAAGTAAAAATAGTAAGTAAGCAACTTACCTCAAATGTTATGGCCCTAACTCTAACTACAACAGTCACGATATGAGGACATAGTGCTGCCTTGGCATGGCATTCAGGAAGGGTGGGTACTGGTTCATTCATACAGTTACCGAAAAATATTTTTTATGAGGCGCTGAAAATCCGAGCAAGATGGGAAATTAATGTTTCTTTTGAAAGAAGAACATCGCGATGGACATGCGAGCTCTTTAGACAATGAATAAATATTGGGGGGACATTTCCACACAGCGCCATCTAACCCCAAACTAAGCAAAGCTAATTCGGTATAAGAGCGTTCTCTTCTCCCTGTAATATGTTTTAAGTTTATTCAAGGCAGTGGCCAGGTTATTTTCAGCTTATGCTTTACCCTAACAGACTATTTGCCAACGTCGAAATTCAAGAGCAATACAGTGGCCCAATAAATCACTATTTGCCGCGGGGCCGGCCTTGGCACACTTCGACTCACTTTTCCTTTCCCATCTCCTATTCAGATACCGTTACATTTTCTACAATACTGAAGCTTTTCCGAGTATGTAGGCTACTTGAAAACCCACTTTGGCCAGGTTTGTTTATTGTAGGTATAGTCTACCTACTGGAAAAGTTGTTGAATATCAGGTACCTAAGCTTTCTAGTTTTCCTGTTTGAATGATGAATCTCTGTTTAATGTAAACACACAGACTTTATATAAACTCAAAAACTTTCGTATAAAAGTACAAAATTTGTGTTTTGTTTTGACTAGCAACCCAACGCACATGGTAGGTACCCAAAGCCAGAATCCAAACCGAACATGGGTAGGTAATACAATAGGCGAGGCGAATTTAAAAAGTATCATAGAATTACCTACCTACACTAATATTTTCGCATAGCCCTGACCAGCCTGGATGATGATTTACGATACCGCTTCAACTTGGCACCTTGCCCACCTGTTATACCGGCAAATGACGCTCACACATCATATTTACATAGGTACTTACCAATATCTGCAGCGCTTACCTTCTATACTGCAGTGCAAATGAGGATATTCACAATATTCGCTCCTGTAAAATTATGTAAATACGCCAGACCAATAGGTTTAGGGATGATTTATATTAGGCTGGGCCCTGTCCGGGCCAACCGTAGGGTAGACATTTAGGTAGATAAGCGTCTTTTGTTAGTAGACGGGCCCGGACGAGACACGGATCAGGCACTGTTTAATATAAACTGCTTCATACAAAATGTATGTAACGTTTCAAATCCGTGACACGACACGGCGGCAGGGCCCGGTCTAATATAAATCATCCCCTTAACCTCACAGAGAAAATTTAAAAAAACCGACTTCAATGTTACGCTTAGCAATTTTCTGCACTCTCGAGGTGCAGGCCCATATCTCCGAAGATCATCGACAGATCCTCACTTTATTTTTATGGGACCACATGGTGAGTATACCTTTTCAAAAAAAATCATCAAAATTGGTTCACAATTACCAGAGCAATCGGTTAACATGCAAAAATAAAAGATTCCGACGAATTGAGAACCTCCTTTTTTGAAAGAAGAAAAATATGATAATGATAACGACTTTATCCTCAAAGCGAGGTAAAGACATTTTCTTAGATCCTGTAGCCTTTTAAGATATCCTTTTGAGATAGAGAGGAATCTCCAAATAAGTAGGTAAGGGTAAAATAATAGGTTCATGTCATCATGACCCACATTGTACAGAAAAAAATAAAATTATTGACCTCTTCGTACATAATGGCGATAGGGAGGATGATACATGATACCCAACATTGGGTGAGGATGATATTATTGGGTGGAAACGGGCTGAAATGATGATGATAATTGTCTTCTTAATTTCCAAGGCTGATGATGATTGTCTTTCCAGGTGTGGGGTCCACCAAGCCCGCTGAGATCCCAAAGAGCCAGCTCAGATACCTCGCGTTTGTGGTGCAGGGCAACGGGAGGAGCCGCGTGAAATATACTTACTGGAACGCAAGAAACATCGCGAAGGATCCTAGGATCGACTTTAAAAGGTTTGTGATTAATACTTCAAACAAAAAAAAAATATTTTTTAACAAGTCCTATCAAACGACTCCGAGGGACGATAGTTTTATGTGATAACGTTGTTGTAAGAAAACATTGATGACAAATTGTCTAATATATTAAAATTTAAATTTTCTACTGTCAAAATTATAAAATACTAGCTGACGCCCGCGGCTTCGCCCGCGTGAATCACTACCTACTTTTTTATTGACCCACGAAAAACATGCATTTTTCGGGATAAAAAGTAGCCTATTTCACTCTCCAGCCCTCCAACAATCTCCACACAAAAAATCACGTCAATCTGTCTGTCAATCTGTCTGTCTGTCATGTCTCTCTGTTTTGACGTGAAAGCAGGACACACAAACAAACACACTTTCACATTTTTAATAATGGGATGGGTATGGATTATTTATACACTAATATCGGATCGGATAATTTACCAAAATAAATTACTTCGTAGCTAGTGCTACGAGGAACGGAGCTCTCGCTACGACTCGTAGCAGCGCTACGTCTAGTAGGCGGAACGTAACACTTTTTCGTGCGTACAGCCGGCGTTCATCGATTTATAATACGTCAAAAAACCGCATCGTTTGTTTGTTTATTCGTACCCACTGGTGGGGTGGGCCAGTGGAGTCATTGGGAATATTATCGCACGCACTATTGTTTTCATAACATGTCAAAATGATCTAGGTAGGTAAGTATAGTCTGACACAAAATAATAGAAATATGTGGGGCGCCACTGTGCAAGCTAAATACGCGAAATAGATAAATTCTATTTTAGAAGTAAATTATTAGAGTGCGCCGCAAACTTAATGGCGGCTGAAATGCGCGGCAGATTCGACTTTGCGCAGGTACAGTCAACGCAATTGCGGGGAAGTGAAGGTGCGGGCGGGGCTAGGCGGGCTATGTAGATAAAGTTTACTGTATTCTATTCCGTTGACTGTACCTGCGCTAAGTAGCATTTTCCGCGCACTTCAGCCGCCATTAAGTTTGCTGCGCACTCTACTTCTGACTGACGTCTTCGGTACCTGTACCATAGACAAGAAACCTGTACTTTACCATAGATTACTAGAGAAATGGTTTCCAAAGTACTGAAATTTTAGTTGCCGTGTCTACCCGTTTTTGCCGGACTATACATGGTCTTAGTAAATATTTTTTTCACATGTTTTCAGAAAAACTCTCCTGCTAGCAGTGGGCTACCTCGACGGCCCCTACTTCCCCATCGCTACCATGATGGCGAACGAGTACGAAGCCAGAGGATACAACGTGATCCTAGTAGATAACCAGAGGTTCAGCACCGTGCATTACTACTTGTAAGTTTAGTTGTCTGGGAGCTTTGGGAGTGTACACATTGCGTTTTCTGCAGCGCGTTTTTGAGCTGCGCGTTTGTATCGATACAAACGCGCGTTCGCAACGCGTTTTTTTCCATACAAAAGCGAACCGGGAGGGGCTGCGCGGGGGGCTGCTCGTTCGCATCGCGTTCGAATCGCGTTTGTATCGATACAAACGCGCTGCAAAAAACGCAATGTGTACACTCCCTTTTACCTATATTTTAACTTAGGTAGGTATCTATCTACCTACCTAGGTAAATGAATTTTGTTTCACTAATTAATAACCTTCCAACTTTTACCACAGAATACAATCTGTGCTTTTACTAAGACGTAATAGGTGCCTCTCTGTTTTAAATAGGTAGGTACCTACGTTGTTACTGGCTCGATTGCAGGCAGCTGCAAAAACGCTTGAGATACGAAAAATCTAGAAAGATGGCTCTAAATAAGTAAGTATATTGGTAGATAAAGTTTTGACAAACTAGCCTTACCTAGGTACCTAAGTAAATAAAATAAAGTAAGTACCTAAGGTAGCCTTTTTACTTTTACGCTTACGCGAGTGCCTGATCTTTTCGAATAGCAACACTTGAAACCAGCACACAAGATATTTTTCTTGTAGGAGCTATTTTGGAATTAACGTTTTTTTTATTGTAGGACCTTTGTTTGGCTACAATCTCACTTGAAGACAAGCGACGATGTGGCCAACGATAGACGCTTGAGGCTTGTTGGAGAACTATTGCAGGCCTAAAAAAAACAATGTTGTTATTGTTCAAAACTACTTTTCCTTCTTTCCAGAGCCAGTCGGATGATGCGACCAGTAGGCAAACACGTCGCAGAGGTCCTAGTCCAACTCACAGAATCAGGCCTCGACCCTGGGCTCTTAGAACTTGTCGGATTCAGCCTCGGAGGCCAAACTGTCAGCTACATCGCCAGAAACTACCAGAAAATGGCCGGAAGAAACATCTCCACAATTATATCTCTAGAACCTTCCGGCCCCTGTTTTAGAACACTAGATGCTTCTGATCGACTTGACGCATCCAACGCAGACTTTGTACAAGTAATCCATACGAATATTGACGGTTTTGGTATGGCAACACCGATGGGGCATGTCGACTTTTACGTCAACGGGGGAGAATTCCAACCTTCCGAACTAACTTTATACCCTTGCACTTCAACTTGCAGCCACTTTAGAGTGCTGGCGCTTTGGCTGGCAGCTTTGAAATACCCAGGAAAGTTTTTGGGAATACGTTGCCAGAATCTACAGCAAGCTAGGGACGCGAATTGTTACAGAAATGTCCCACAGATAGTAAACGAAATGGGGTTGGGTATTGATAGAAGTAAACGGGGCATTTTTTACTTGTCTACGGGGAAGGGACATCCGTACTATTTGGGTAGTAAAGGACTAAGGGAGGATTTCGCGTATTGGAAGATTATTTCTGATATTAATGAAGGGAATGAGACTGAAGTTTATACGTAGGTAGGTGATAAGGGTGCTATGGTATTATTTGAATTCTGGAGAACGAAATCCGCAACGAAGATTTTTGAAATGTCGTCCCCTGGCCTACGCTGGCGCTGTAGGTAGTATTTATTTAGGGGTGGCTTAATTCGATTTTTGTTAAACAGTGAGAACATTGTGGATACAAAATTGTACATTAAGTATAGGTTTCTATGTCGGTTGTACAATGTTATTTATTGAATAACTAGCTAAATAAAAAATACGAGGTGTGTTTAAATAAAAATATTGTAAAATAAACAAGAATTTTATTTCTACCTAGGACACGCTGTTTACAAATCTGTTTTTAAATAAGTATAAGGTATTTCTAGGAGGCCTTTGCCCTGCAGTTTGACTGTGGGAAACATGAGACTAAAAATAAATTATAATTCTTTTTGTATTTGATTGTCCAATGTGTGAACGTACCTAAAAATAGCTGGAAGGAAATTTCGGAACGCAGCCGGTGTACTGTCAAAAGAATGTTGCTACATTAAAAGATTTTACACAGCTTAGTGTAAAAAATAAACCTACCTTTTTAAGGTGGCCGCACACCTCTCCGCGCTGAACGCACCAAACGAATCGACCGAAACGAATTTAGGAGTTCCTGCTTGCGACGAAACGTCCGATTCAACCGAATCTGGCTGTAGGTACCTACTTCGAGAATTCAGCGCTGATAAGGTGTGCGCTCAGCTTTATCCTGATCAGAACATAATGTAGGTAAAAATAATCAAAGTATGAATACAATCGAAATTTCTATGACGATTCAAAGTGATCCTAGTGATTCTAATGAATAAACGATATGTACCTATTTGCATTTGAATTTTGAATGGTGTCTTTGTCGAGCGTATTTTTAGTGTTTCATGAAAATCTGTTCAACCGTTTGAAGATTATCTTATGCAAATACAATTAGCCATGTGAAGTGCCTCCTTAACACACAGAACACTTCGTAGGTAAGTAGGTATACGATACAGATTTAAATAGGCACTAACAAAGATGCACCAACTTTATTTGGTAAAAAAATACAATAAGCGGGCAACTCTGAGAAGCAACTGTCAGTCAAAAGATTTTGTCGCAATGACGCAAGCTGTCAGTTGCCGACAAGAAGGGGAAAAATCCTTGATGATCTTTTCTTCAATCTTTCAAAATGGTGTTTCATTCTCGCGGCTTTCCTTCTAATTTTCCGCTTTTATTATTAAAATGAACTGTAAATATCGCATCTAGCAAGTGAACGCTATCGCCGAGTGCTAATAAAATTATTTGTAAACGAAAAATTGTAGTGTAAAATCAGTTAAAAAAAATTGCGGTCGTGCATTCAACAAAATCAATTCCTTGTGTAATGTTTGTATTGTTATTTGGGACAACTTACGTAAGTAAACTGCTTTTTTTGTTGTTAAACAGAGCTAGGCTTCTGTTGTTATGGATAATTAGTATTTAATAGTTATTAGTTGCGGTTTGGACACCCCCTTTTTTCGGGCGCGCTGCTCGGGAAAGATGTGTTTATTTTAGCCAGAGTTGTCACGCTATCGTTATAAACTAGTTTTTATATCGTTCAAGGCCGTCCATACTCTCGGTACGTCCGATAGATCAGTAAACTATCTGTGAGAAGCCATAGTCTATTTTTTCCTTGACTCAAACTTGGCATTGATAAATTTCTTGATATGTGAGTGTAATTGGCGTCGCTATGCTGCTCTATAATAGGTATATTGCCAGGAAGTGCTAGTTGATATAAATCTGTAATGAAATTGGTTGTACTCAAACTGCCAGTCATACCTACCGGGTAGGTACCTACTACTTATTTAAATTTTATTCAACCTTCAAAAGCGATGAAGAGCTCTTCATTAGGGTTCAATTTCATGCTAAATATTCTACCATGCAGCAGTAATATTATACAATTGATAAAATTATAAGGTAAATTACCTGAAAACTCAACCTTAGTATTATTTAAGCAACTAGCACTGCCAGCAGGGCTAAAAAAGCTGCTATTGCAGAATCACAATAGGAATTGCAATATATTATGCCGTTCTTGTCACTCTCAGTCTATGAAAAGAAATGGCATATAGTTCAATTCGTATTGTAATTCTGCTATAACGGCCTTTTTAAACCCACTGATCACTATTGAAATGTAAAGTCCATCCATATCTCACAGATAAATCTCTTCAATTATTTGTTAACTTTAAAGACAAGCATTTGAAAAAAAAAGCACTTTTATGATTAAAAAATAATGCTGAACTTTTTAATCAGCATCATCTAGCCCCAAAGTAAGCAGAGCTTGTGTTATGAAAGAAATACATATAATTACAAATTAATTTATTTACTTACCAAAGAAACTTGGGTTACACAGGGTTTGCTGGTGGTCCCCGCACGAGGCAAGCCTGTATCGCGGGAGGCCAGTTTACAAGATAGATTTACCTAAAATTTCCAATAATTGAAAAAATAAAGTAGAGATTTTTAAATTAACAAATGAGAGATGGTTCATTGATAATTAGCTTAAAAAAACTTAGAGGATGTTTTGTAGTTCTAGATTTTAATAAACAAGGACCAGCAGTGCGATTCAGACCTTCTCGGAATGTATTCTCAATTCGGAAAGTGATGTTTCTTCGCTAAAATAACATCAACTTCCCAAAGAAAATCATCAAATCCGTGCTTCAGAGGGCATATTAAATTGTCGGTTTCGGCTTTTCAGTCGTTAAGCCATGACGGAGGCCTTTAGGCGGCCTAAAAACACCATCACCAGAGTTGGCCATTTGCTCACACGAACTAACTTTATCAAATCAGATGCATTTTCGGAAGTATGAATCTCACCTCAGAAGTGTACATTTCATAGTTTCACACAAAAGCTATATATTAAAATAGTTTTTCAGTAACATGACTTCATAAGAGTCAATCATAATATTTGTATAAACAGGCTACTCAGTGTTTTAACATCTTTATTAAAAGCTCTATATACAATAAATAAACAATTTCCCTTTGAAGCCTATGAGTTGTTTGCTAAACATTGCTGCATTGTCGCAACATTATGTTGATAATACGAAAAAGGTGTAAATAAAGGTGAACGCAGACCAGAGGGCCTAGCCAACCGGCCTTCGCTATGAAGCGATTCGATTTCTAACTTCGCTAACACTCGAACGTGAGGTTTTCATTGGTCGAACCAAAGTCGAACTAAGGTCACGTGGTCTTCCACCAATGAAACATCCGCTATAGCGAAGCGATTTGTAGAGTAGAAAAGATTGATGCCACTTGGCTAGAGGCCCTGGCCCGCACCGCACGCGCCGCAGTCGTCGCATTCGAATTTTTCATCTGAATGCTTCAGGTACTGCGGCGCGGGTGGGTGGGCGAGATTTCTTGGAACTTCATATGAAGAGTTCGGATGCGGCGACTGCGACGCGTGCATTGCGGGCCAGGTCTGCGTTCACCTTTCATAATTATCTTTTTCATCATCATCATCATCATCATCATCATCATTAGCCTTTCTCATCCCACTGCTGGGTATAGGCCTCTCTTCGTTTCTGCCATTCGCCCCTGTCTCGCGCCAATCTAGCCCATGTACGACCTGATGTTTTAACTATGTCGTCAACCCATCTTGCTGGTGGACGACCTACACTCCTGTACCCCTCTCTAGGCCACCACTCGGTAAGCACTCTACTCCACCGGTCATCACCACGCCTAGCCACGTGTCCTGCCCAAGTATAAATCATCTAGTAAAGATGTAAAGGCCTAAGTTTTTTTCTCTGCGTGTGTCTACCTAGATACGCAGTATCGAAGTTGACTCACGCCTATAAACTAGACGCCCGTGCTTAAACTATTGGAGCTTACAAATAAATGATCTAAGAATGACGTCACGGCATAATTGGTTACCTCACCATGTCACAGTGTAAGTCACAGTCACCATCCTTGCGTTCGTAAAATGAATGTTACATTACATCCTGAGATTCGGTCACTCTTGGGATGGGTGACCGCAGGTGGTATTACGAGTTCGAGCGCTTTCGTGCTTCGGAGGGCACGTTAAATGTCGGTCCCGGCTTTTAAGTCGTTAAGCCATGACGGAGGCCGTAGGCGGCCTAAAAACTCCGTCATCAGAGTTGGCCACTTGCTCTCATACGAACTTGCTTTGTGGTGTGACTTACCTTGCTGGCCGACTCTAAGCTACGTTTTGCGTAGCCTGAAAATAGATGGTGGTGACATTAACAGCTGGAGACCTTTTAGTAATCTGTGCTGCAGGCCAACTATTTATGGCATCAATTGAAAATCCTTTTAAACATAAAACTAGTAGTTCGCCCCGAACTGAGATCTCGCGCACCGTAGATGGCTTACATTTGGACTTTCTTCTGACTACCCCTATAATTTCAAGTGCTACTACTGCCGAGTATGCCTATTGCGCTAGCTCTTCGTGGTAAAAATACTAGCATGCATGCAATACATAATGTCGTGTCTAATTTTTCATTTATTTCATATTTATGAATTCTCGTCGTATTTCTAAAAGTATACGTCATAGAATAAAAATAATAACTATTTTGGAATGTTTGTACAAATAAAGACCTTTCATTTGACACCCCACTCAATATATTTGTTTACTTAACTTTTTTTACCCCAATAATTTTCATTCTTTATCAATTTTTTTTTTATCACGATAATAAATCAAGTAGCATCTAAAATCATTGCAAACCAAACCGCAACGATGCCACTCTCTTTTTAAGACCGACCAGTCAATGAGCTACGAAGACATCGAAACTCTATGAAACGGGAGCTCTTGCAGCTCTGGTTTCGTAGTTTTTGTTCTTTGGTCGTATTTCAAAAACTATACATCCTAGATTAAAAATAAAAACCATTTTGGAATGTACAAAATAAGCCCTTTCGTTTGACACCCCACTCAATATATTTGTGTAACTTTAAAAAAAAATTACCCCCTTGGGAACCTAATATCTTCACAACCCCTTCATCGATTAAGCTCATATGCTCCACCGTAAATTTCCTTACTACAACCTATTGACCTACCGAGTTTCATGCAGATTGGATGAACGGTTCGACAGTTATGCGCGAACAACAATTCGTGAAACATACATACAAACATACAAACATACAAAGCAAAATCGCCCAACTTACCACTAAGATCTTCGCTCGCTTCGCTCGCTCGATCGATAATTTTCCAAATCGGTCCAGGCGTCTTCGAGTAATCGGTGAACATACTTACATTAAAAAAAGCACAAAAAAAAGATTAAGTATAGTATAATAGATAAGATACACCATTTTATATACCATGCATATGTTGGTTCTATCAAATATCAATGTGACCAAGAAGAAACCACAGAGGCGATAAACTTCCGAAAACCACGTAACTTGCCGTCCTTGAAACTTAACCAGGCCAGGGTTGTTGAGTAGGTCACTCTTGTTGCCAATTATTGTGCTGGAACTGTTCTCCGACTGCATTATGGCATTATGTTATTTGTAGGTTTGCGAAACTTTTTTTGTAGTCAGGGTGTTAGTGCAGGGCGATTCACAACTTCTCGGAATGTATTCCGAATTCGGAAAGTGGCTTTTCTTCGCTGAAAAACGTCAACTTTCTTAAGACAATCTTAGAATCGGATGCATTCCGAGGAATAAGTAAATGGGCGCAGTAAGTAAGTTCGTATGAGCAAGTAGCCAACTCTGGCGACGGAGGTTTTAGGCCGCCTAAAAGCCTCCGTCATGGCTTAAAGCCGGGACCGACAATTTAACGTGCCCTCCGAAGCACGGAAGCGCTCAGTTCGTAATGCCACTTGCGGTCATCCGTCCAAGTTGTGACCTAGTACAACGCTGCTTTACTTCAACGATCAATCA
This sequence comes from Camptogramma bilineatum, assembly GCA_958496255.1. Taxonomy (NCBI): domain Eukaryota; kingdom Metazoa; phylum Arthropoda; class Insecta; order Lepidoptera; family Geometridae; genus Camptogramma; species Camptogramma bilineatum. The sequence continues at coordinate 1,414,661 of OY292474.1, forward strand.
GGAACGTCTAAGCAAGCTACGCCACGAGCGCTCGGGCGCAGTTAGCCTGCCATATTTATTCAGTCGCAGGTACCTTATAAGTATTCGATAAAATATTGTAGGTACTTATTGATACTCTTAAAGGAAAAAATCGAGAAAACACAGATGACCTAGACAGGAATAGCTCAATAACGTGTAGCCAATAATTATGATGCACGGAAAACGTGAATTTTAATCTGAATTGCACTAGGTATATGCCGTCTCTTTTCATAGTCATGAAAGTGACAAGAACAAAAACATAATACGAATCACATTTATAATTCTACTACTATACGGCCTTTGCCCCGCTGTACACAAAATTCCGATTGGTGCCATAAAATTTTGGCGAGGATCTGTCGAGGATCTTCGGAGTTATGAACAGAAATGCACCTCGAGAGTGCAGAAAATTGCAAAGCTGATAAGATTGGAGTCGGATTTTTTTATATAGAGACTTGTTGATGATGTCTCAAATTCTGAGGCGATACGTAGTCCAGCGAGGATGTGTAATTAAACACATGCCACTCGTAAAAAAATTGTAGGTTTAGATATCAGCAATGTTTCGATTCATCCAGAGCTACTCGTGGCACATACTTTTAATACGTGCTACTATGATGTTCAGTTCACGCAGAACAGATGGCCGATGGATGGGGCCGAAAAGTTCTCCAGTGAAGGCCGCGGAGCACAGCGTTGGACGTCCACCAACAAGATGGTCAGACGACATTGTAAACGCAGGTCGGCGGTGGATACAGGCCGCTTCCAACCGCAATACATGGACACCTTTGAGGGAGGCCTATTTCCAACAGTGGATGTGTTACGGCTGAGATAATGATGATGACTATAATGTTATGTACCTATATAAACTAGGTAATATATCACAAATAGGGGGCCGCAAGATTGTCATGTTTAACTAGTACTAGTATTATTCTGTGGTTTAACACCGGAAAACGCAATTTAAAAGATGTGACATTTCGTACTCAGGAATGGAATAGCGCCAAAATGATTTTACTATTTTTGGCAGACTACAAGTACCTACTCGAAGGGATCCTAATTTTATTTCTTCAGCCTAACCTACTGTAGACAATTTCTAAGGGCCTTGTATGCCTGAAGATCAAATGATTTCTTTTAATACCATTGAGGATAGTCGTATCGTTTTTTTTTCAAACATTCGTATAAAATTCGCGGAAGCAATTATGAAAACTGATAATGGCAATCCCAAAACAATAAAACTGCTGACTCAAATCTTATCATGACCATTATCTCTGATACAATAATATCAATTCTTACTATCAATATGAATATACTGATTAAGTCAGTGCTCTAAGTGTCTTCGCCGAGTCGCATCGTTTTCAAAGCAAAATGGATTGTTTTCTTTGTCCTAAGTGAAATACGTTGTGTAAACAGTGTTTTAATCCAGTGTTAGCACGGCTTTTATAAATTTGATCAGCGCGATAAACTCTCGGTGAACAAATGCAAGATATCAAAAATTACCCATAAAATATCTTATCTAATATGGATCTAATCCCTTTTACTTCCTCGAGAATCCGCGATCATTTCATTCGAAATACATTATTCCATTTTGTTATGATAGTCCGTATAATCTTTATGATATAAAATAAACAAGCTTATTGAATTTCTTACCAATTGATTAGGAACTAAAACATGCTTATCTCAATCTATTACATATTTGTCATTCGTCAAATTGTTGTCTTCATCCTTTATCAGTCTATCCCATGACATAAAGCCTGTAGCTCAGCTGTAAAATCAGCTGTCCTAGCCTATATTACAAGCGCTTCGTATTGAATCTCTTTCTTCATTGCTACTAATCCTTTGACACTTCTGACCATGGCTTATCGTCTCTTATCATCATTGAATTACAAATTCCCATATATTTTCTCAGTTTTCTACACCGTTAGCGATAGATAAGTAACATGGCTAAAGCAGCTGTTGTCATCTCTTAATTGAAGAGAGAGTGACGGCAAAATATAAGCGTTGGCGCACACGGGCCACCGAGCACAACCACAAAACGCCTATTTCTATTTCCTGTACATTTCATACATTTTATATGGACTCGCCGCACGGTTGACGTGGTTGACGCCGATGCTCGTCACAACTTTGTAGCTTCTGGCTTCAGGTGGCTGGTTTGTGGCTGTGGCGTGTGGCCCGTGTGCTTCGACCCTAAAGCCATGCTTCATAAAATTGATAGATATTTTGAAACAAACAGAAAACCTATGTTCTTTAGATTTGTGTGCTAAATTGACAGGCTAATCTAACCAAGGTCATGGCTCTCGTGTGTCTTTACAAATCAAGTTTGTTACACGTGCATTCAACTGTCTACATCCGCATTTATCCTCATAAATTATATGTCTTGGCAATGAACCGATGGTGTACATCGTGACCTAAATTCTCAACATGAATTTGCCTTATTTGAGATTGCTACAGCGAATTAGTCTTGTTTTTTCTTTTGACTGTTTGTTAATAGACAGCAATGCATTTGTAACGTGTTTCAAAAATGGGAGGAGATTTTGCGTTCAACTGAATGTTTTTTATGTTATGTTCATCGGTACTTAAATTAGTCAATTGTGGACCGATTTAAAAAAAACTTTGTTTGAGATGGTTTACTCCTGAGGTAGTTCTATTGTCTCCAAGTTATGATGGAATATCTGCAGTGCGATTCTCCGATTCGATGATTATTCGAAAAGCTCCCCAAATTCGGAATACATTCCGAGGCCTAAATCGCACTGCTGATCTGTCTGTCTAAAATCATACATTTTTAATTCAACATGTTTCAAAGTTTAGTTATGAAACAGATAAAAATCTCAGCTTTTCGGATCGTTGCACGTCATCGCATACCTGCGTGGGTTTCTTAAAATATACCTGCAACCTGATTTGTGCAACGTATAGATACTGTAATAACTTTACCATTATTGATGAGGTAATGTTGTCTTAGGTATTAGGTACTTAACGGAATCTTTAGACCGCGACAGAAAGCTAACTAAATGGAATAATGTATAACTTTTGAGAGATTTTACAAAAAATACTGCTCTTGTCCTTTTTAAACTAAAAAAAAAAAAATTTTTCACCAGTCTATTCACACTTCTCGGAATGTACCTATGCCGAATTCTAAAAATGACTTTCTTGGATGAAACGTCACCTTTTGAAGAAGATCTTCGAATCGAATACATTGCGAGAATTAAATACATGTACGCGGGTATTTATCGCGTAATAACATAAATTTTAGCCCTAAACGTTACGTCTGGATTGCATTGAACCAGCCACGGTCGCGGGAGAACTAAAAGAAGTCCTTTTCACTGCGCTTATTCTAAAAAATATTTCCTGAAATTCATGATTTTCTGATAAATTAATTACTTGTGAATGAAATCGTGAACTGTCGTGGTCTTATTAATTGATTTTTGTTTGACTTAGAATGTTTACATGGAAAACAATATAAAGTGTTTGTGCTATTGTAAAGTGTACCCTACGTATTGATAGTGCAATGATAAGAGCATAGTTGTGGTTATTTCATCGTTTAGAATGAAACTAAAAAACCCGTTTTCGCTGTCTAATTTCGGAGGTAACATTTTTATATACTTTAATGATGTTTATCACTTAATAATTTTTAAATTGTTCTCTGTGGAATTGTATTAAGCTCCTTTTATGTACTTACCTATTTTATTTTTACTGTTCATACAATAAATATAGAAAAAGACATTCAAAGAAAGTATTTTGTCCACTCTGCTGCCTGAGAACTTGTGCGTCATGACCGCGAGCGAAGCGAGCCAAGTGTCTCTGCTTCAGCTTGGACATGCTTTCGTTTGTCCGCCGGATGTCTGTCGGACGTCGTCTGTATGTTCTCTTCTACAGGTCTCATTTCTAAACCAAGTCATATTTCACTGAGGGTAACAAGAATGGAATTTGCAATTCCTATTATAATTCTGCTTTTTAGCCCAGCAGTATCTACTTACATCTAAGTCATAGGTTCTCAACGTGGGCGATAACGCCCCCTTGTGGGTTTGAGACTTTCAGGGGGGCAGAAGACCCAGAGAAAATTAGGGGGCATTGAGATGGCGCATTAAGATAAGGGGTGGGGAGCTCTTGAAAAAAAAAATTCTCTAAGTGGGCGGAGGGTGAAATAAGGTTGAGAGACTATGATCTAAGTCAACATTGTTCGAGCTATATCTGGTGAAATTGTTAATTTGTTTGAACCAATCTTTAGTGGTTCGTGGTGGATGGCACAAACTTAGGGAGGCCTATACCCAGCAGTGGGTAAAGTCGGGCTGTGGATGATGATGATGATGATGAATCTTTATGTTGTTGCAGGTGAAATAAGATGGCTGCTGTTCGATTCCTGTAACGGCAATATGAACCAAGCGAAGAACAACAATGTGGACGCGCGGGCGGAAACTAAACGTCAGTAAACCTTTTACACCTCTTACAACACAACAAGTTTCTATTTAAATTGCAATATGCGTTTTTTGCAGCGCGTTTGTATCGATACAAACGCGATGCGAACGCACAGCTCAAAAACACGCTGCAGAAAACGCAGTGTGGCCACTCCCTAAGTGGTTCGTTTCGATAGGACCAGTCTTGTCCATTGTGTTGTCGGCGCAGTGATTCCTCTTTTAAAGGGTCAACAGCGCGAATGTGACTCCTCTGGTGTCGCAGGCGTCCATAGGCTACGGTAACCGCTTACCATCAGTTGGGCCGTATGCTTGTCTGCTACCTTAGTAGTATAAAATAAACGTTCTGTCACAAATGAAATATAGAAAAGCTTGCTTATTCGTTCTTGATTGATCGTCGAAGGCGACGTTCTGCGCGGTCACACGAATGGGTGACCGCTAGTGGCAATAAGAACAGAGCGCTTCCGTGCTTCGAAAGGCACGTTACAGTGTCGGTCTCGGCTATAACGTCGTTCGCGCGTCTGCTCTAACTCTCTCCTTTATCACGAGTTTACATTCCATCCGTGACTAAAGTAAAGGTGACCGCAGACCTATCCGCACCGAACGAATTTTAGAATTCTTTATATGGAATCGTATGAAACCTCGCACGCCTGCCCGCGATCGAATCGTCCGATTCGACTGAATCTGACAGTACTTCGAGAAGTCGGCGCGGATAGGTGTGCGCTCCGCCTAAAGGACACAACGGAGGCCTCTAGTTAGCTTTAGAACTCCATCAGAGCTGGCCACACTTACTCATACGGACTTACTGAAATTACAAAAACAGCTGCAGAAACCTTGATAAGTAGCGCGCAAGCGTAGATTATTACACACGCATTTTACCTATTTCAATTGCAAATACACTAGTAGTTCGCCCCGAACTGAGATCTCGCGCACCGTAGATGGCTTACATCTGGACTTTCTTCTACTACCCCTATAATTTCAAGTGCTACTACTGCCGAGTATGCCTATTGCGCTAGCTCTTCATGAAAAAATACTAGCATGCATGCAATACATAATGTCGTGTCTAATTTTTCATTTATTTCATATTTATGAATTCTCGTCGTATTTCTAAAAGTATACGTCCTAAAATAAAAATAATAACTATTTTGGAATGTACAAATAAAGACCTTTAATTTGACACCCCACTCAATATATTTGTTTACTTAACTTTTTTTACCCAAATTATTTTCATTCTTTATCAAAAAAATTTTTATCACGAAAATAAATCAAGTAGCATCTAAAATCATTGCAAACCAAACCGCAACGATGCCACTCTCTTTTTAAGACCGACCAGTCAATGAGCTACGAAGACATCGAAACTCTATGAAACGGGAGCTCTTGCAGCTCTGGTTTCGTAGTTTTTTTTCTTTGGTCGTATTTCAAAAACTATACATCCTAGATTAAAAATAAAAACCATTTTGGAATGTACAAAATAAGCCCTTTCGTATGACACCCCACTCAATATATTTGTGTAACTTTCAAAATTTTTTACCCCCTTGGGAACACAATATCTTCACAACCCCTTCATCGATTAAGCTCATATGCTTCACCGTAAATTTCCTTACCACAACCTATTGACCTACCAAGTTTCATGCAGATTGGATGAACGGTTCGACAGTTATGCTCGAACAACAATTCGTGAAACATACAAACATACAAAGCAAAATCGCCCAACTTACCACTAAGATCTTCGCTCGCTTCGCTCGCTCGATCGATTAATGAAAATGATTGTTAATACGTATGTAGTCGCAGTCGCAGCTGATTGGTGAAACAGCTCGATCACTGCATGTATTGTTACTTGAAAACACACGATTTAAATTTTAAAAACCCTCACGGACTGTAGCCGTAGGCATTATCTTCAGACAGAGAACCGTATTGGCAGAGTGGTATAATGCTCGACTTTCGATACGAAGATCGTGAGTTCGAATTCCGGACGTGCATTAATGGATGTTTCGTTTCGTTTAAAAATGTATTATGCGCCTAAACACATATTTTTTTAATAATAATGATCATTTATCACAAAGGCTTACATTAGGACTTAAAATTATGTAATACTGCTAATTTTTAACACAGTTCTAAACGGTGAAGGAAAACATCATCGCGAGGAAACCACTTTTAGCTTTCTAATAGTGGGGGCCCGACGAATCTTCCTTCAGATTATGAATCGACCCTTATATTTTAACCGTTATCCTATAATACATAATGTAAACTAGCTACATTGGGCTTTGCACGATAAAAATTGTTGGTCAATGAGAGCCTCTTATGCCTACTGATTGACTGATGTGAAGCTGGATGGATTGTGTAAAAGTTGACATGAGTTAAGAAAGGGGTGAATGCTGAGATGACGGCTGATAGAGGGAAATGGAAGAAGAATACATGTTGTGCCGACCCCAACGTAAGTGGGAAAAGGGCAGAAAGATGATGATTGACTGATGAAGCTGGTTCATATAAGCTATAACATACTCACAGCGCGTATTTAATTACTGTGCTAACAATGTCCCACGAATGAATATTCATAGCACAATACAATTTGTTTACGAAATGCTAGCTTTTAATCCGACAGATTCAAACAATTTAAAAGTTTGAATGTTGTATTTGTTTCAATCACGCTTCGAGCAACAGAAAGTGGCTGGACCGGGAATGTGCTGTACATTTTGTTTGTTTTTAGCCTACACTGTCCTACTGCTGGGCAAAGGCTTCCCCTCGAGTTTTCCAGGTAGTTGGGTCCAACGCCATTGCCTGCCACTGATAGTCACTCGTCTAACTAATCGCCATCGCTTGCGTGGTCTACCGTGGTCGCCGTCTCTCTGTCTCAAGGCTCCAGTCTGTGGTAGTTTTGGCCCAAATTTCGCCCGGCATGCGGCAGACGTGCCCCGCCCAGTACCACTTGAGTTTCGCGGCCTTACGTCGACGACCTGTGTTTAGTTAATGTCATGAAAAAAAAAATATTTTACAGACATCTTCAAAGGACCTAAAAATGCCTAAAGATCTGAAAAAATACGTTTACTGCACCCTGGGAATACAGTCGTGATAATCTTTCCTTTTTTTTTTTCAACAATAACTTATTTGTTGTGATTCCAGGCGAGCGCCGGCGCGTGGCCACCGGTCGGGCCGCGGTGCTCCGCAGAGCTCCGTCGGACTCCGACTGCTCGGGCGAGACAGCCTCGCTGTCGGCTGACAGCGGTGAGCGCGCCATCCGCCCTTTGCCGCCGCCGCCGCGCTCAGCTAAATCCAGGAGGTAGGATATTTCCACAGGCCCTAAGGCGCAGGCCAGATAGAAGAGACGGGGCGCAGACATTTGTCTCTTCCGCGTCCCTTTCATACAAAATGTGACGTTGCCCCGTCTCTTCTGTATGTTTTGCGGCGCGACGCTTCTATACATTTTCTATGAAAGGGACGCGGAAGAGACATATTATGTCTGCGACGCGTCCTCGTCTTACGTCTTTTCTGTATGTCCCGCGCCTAACACCACTTTGGCCCAGGGTCGCATTGCCTCTCTATCGCTCTCGCCTTGCAGCGATTCGCCTTCTCGCTCGCACTCGCCTAAGCTGGCCTAGGCTGGCCCAACATGAGCTAGCGTCACAAGGTTTTGATTAGCTTAATAAGAAGCTCGGTGTAGCTTGCTTAAGTAGGGTCTATATTCAACTTACGAATGACCGTAGACTTGTCATAGCTTTGTTTGTATGAACCATGTTTGAATGTTGATGTGTTGTGTGTTGTGTTGATGTTTGATGAATTGAATGTTTAGTGATGGTTACCGAGTAAATCCCCAGTTCATAGATTGTTATACACAATCCGTTTTTGCAGCCCATACACGTGTAATGTAATGACAGATTGTATATCCACACATCCCTTTTACGCACTGAATATTTCATGAGAATATCTTAAATTGCATATTTCCCTTAGTTTGTATATTTCACAAGACCTTATTCACAGCTTCTATATCCTAGATTGTATATGCACATTGCCCTATCTTAGACTGTATAGCACATGACCCTCACATGCATATTTCCATTCATAGATTGCATATTTCGGTCAACAGTCGCCGGCGCGGCAGTGAATGGGAAGTGTTAGAGGGATTGAAGGATGGCCAGCGGTTTGAGAAGCGGCCTGATGTCTTCAATGGATATCTGCATAAGAAGAGGAAGTGGCCGCTTAAAGGATGGCATAAGGTACACAATCGTATGGCATACACTGATAGGCAACTTTAGTAGTAGTGTTTTTCCCAAGTTTGGTAGAATCAGGCACAAGGGCGCATCTATGCCAGATTCGAGAATTTATACTAATAGGAAGAAAATACAAATACAAATTAATTTTCATTGCAAATGAAAAGTCTTAAAAAAATTTACGATTCCGACGGAATTCGAACTCGCAAACTGTCTCCTGTTCAGATTTGTTGTCTTCTTGACTATTGGAAGACGCTTATCTTATAAATAAAAATAAATAAAGAACTTTATTTTCCTAACCAGCTAAGTTACACTATTATACTACTTTATTAATTACTAATGCTTAACTTATGCGCTTGCCAATATGACAAGAACGACTACGGCTGAGACAGGTGTACATATAAGTAAAGAATTGTAAAATTATTTTCGGTCGATTCGTTCAGCGCGTTCGTCGCGGATAGGTGTGCGGCCAGCTTAAACAGGCCACGGTTGGGTTTTCATCCAGTCCTATTCCAAATTGTTAGACTTACGCAGATTTTATTCCATAATCAGTCTAACAATTTGGAACATTTCTGTCCAAACGGTTAGAAAATTGAACTACCAGTTCTACTGGCCTGGATGGAATAAACACACGGTTGCACGACCACCAAACCATTTGTATTCCAGAGATTCTTCGTGGTCGATGGAGGGATACTAGTGTACGCACGATCCCCGGCCGACGTGGCGAGAGGCCGTCTCCACGGCTCTGTGGACGTCGGCCTTTCCGTCATATCGGCCAAGGCGAGGCGGCGACGCATCGATATAGACGCCGACGAGTTCATTTACCATCTGAGAGCGAAGACTCCGGAGCTATTCCGGACTTGGCTGAACGTTTTGAAGGCACACAGGTGAGTCTTTAGTATAGGCTCTGTACCATCTCTGTTCTGCAGTGTCTATCATTCTAAAATTACAATAGCTATTTTAATCTGCCTACTAACATAGAATAAGTAATTTACTAACATTAATATGGATCTGTTAATTAAGTTTACCTAGTGGTCTGAAATAAAACAATTTTATTTATTTATTTATTTATTTTATTTAACGTTGTTTCCTCTAGGACCTGCTTCCCCAATTCTAGCTTCATCTCTTGTGACTCTCTCTCTCATTCTTCTCTTGTCCTCCTCTTCATCCCCTTCACACACTCTTTCTCCTACCTACTGCATTCGTCCATTCCCTATTGTTGGCTGAGAGTAAGTCATACTCTTTACCGTTGCACCTGTTTCTCAACTTGCTTCTTTAACCATCTTCTTTATTCCTCTCCCATTTCTCTTTATTACTTTCCCATTACTCGAATGTTTAACTTTCTCATCTTTGATGTCTCCTGTACCCTTTTCATCTTCCATTATCTTTGATTCTTTCCAATCCCCTCCGCTCTTTATTGTTGTGCATCCTGAAAACACAGTTGAATCTATAAATTCCCCGACCAGCTCATTTTTCTCTCTGTCAACTCCTTCGTTTCCATATTCCTTCATCTCCTTCACACACTCCTCCCTTCCTATCACCTTCAATCTCGACTATCGGTCGAGAGTCTATGTCGGCTTGTCCGTCATATCGGCCAAGGCGAGGCGGCGACGCATCGATATAGACGCCGACGAGTTCATTTACCATCTGAGAGCTAAGACGCCCGAACTGTTCCGGACTTGGTTAAACGTTTTGAAAGCGCACAGGTGAGGGTAATCCCTCCTACAGTTTTCCCCTTATAAGTTACTCTTTTTCAGATTTTTGCAGCCCCTGCTTGCCCCACTACTGGATTTTTGAACTTCTGAGATTCCTATTCATCTAACAATCCATCTTCCATCCCTTCCTACCATTCCACTCTCACTATACCCTTATTCTTTTCCCACTTTTTTTACGCTTCCTAGCGCCAGAACTGTCAACCAGGTCTTAGTTTGGTCCAACTTTAATCCTTATATAATTTGGAATTACTGTTGCATATCCCTTGTTTCCAGGTTATACCGACAGCATCTACTAACGTTCGGCGTTCGCGAGTCAGCTCCTAAAATCCACGCGCCGGCCGACGATCTTCCCGCCACAGACACTTCTTCACGTAAGTGCATTGAACGATTCGAGCTTTGCACTTCGGCAATCTTCGTCTTTCCGAATTATTACGAAGTCTAATCTCTTCTCTCTAACGTGATCATCGGTCTATAGAGATCCATAGGACTGACTGAGAAACACTTACGTAAAAATACCATCTACCTTGATAACGACATTTTTTTTTTTTTATTCATCCGGAAAATCTTCATTGGCCTAAGTTCGTATGAGCAAGTGGCCAACTCTGGTGACGGAGTTTTTAGGCCGCCTAAAAGCCTCCGTCCTATATTAGCCTAAAAAGAAGGGACTCGGGGTACGGTCACTCCGCTCGGTCACGTCTCACACAAACTTTTGATAATGAAACATTCAACAATATACGAGGCTTGCCATAGCGCAAAGCTAGGATCGTAGTTGAATCCCGAGAAAGAAATAGACCCATATACCCTAGCACGGTAGAGTATTCTTGTTTACAGACTTGCCAGATTTCTGCATGGAATTACGAGTGGTAGTTAGAAAGAGTGGTTTGAAACTAAAACATCAGGTAGTTCATAGAACTGTATCAATAAATTTCAAGCATGATAGATTGATAGACATTTATTCTAATCTCTGAACATTTAGGTACTCTGAGATTATGCAGATAAGTAAATATAAATGTTAGAGAACATTTCACACAGCGCTATCTAGCCCCAAACTAAGCAAAGCTTGTATGTATTAAGGGAACCAGACAACTGATAGAATTCATGTCATATACAGTACAGACAACTACTTTAATCACACAAATGTTTGTCTTGGTTGGGAATAGAACCCGCGCCCTACAGAATAGAAGGCAGAGCTACTACTACTACCATACCAACTAGACAGGTCAATAATTTTTATAAATTCAAAACATTCTTACTTTTATCCCAAGATTTTAAATCCTGATTGTTCCTCATTTCTTCCTCTCCTGTAGATACATCCTTCTCTACGTCCGAACCCTCAACGGTAACATCTACAGACCCCCAAACTACCCAACCAAGTCCTCCACTCAATACCGACTCTTCTATCTACTGCCATAAAGCTGACAATTCTATCTACGATTGGCAACGTGAATCCATCAAATGTGACCTAAAACCTCTCAACTATGAAAGTTTAGATGAAAATATATTTGACTTGAAGTTTGATACCGCAATCTTTAAAAATCGTAGTCTTTGTTCCATGAATTGTATTGCGAGGACTTTCATGAATTTGAAGAGAAAAAAGTCACCAAAATTGTCTTTAAATACCACTGAAGCTGAAAAGCAAATGAATAGCACTGATTTGGAAACAAATTCTTTGAAAAGCACCGATTTAGTATCGACTCTCATTGATAAATTATCTTTGATATCAAATAGGAACATCGCTCTACAGAAAAATTGCAAGAAACATCTTAATGACAATCAAAAAGGACCCTTTACCGCTAAAGTTCCAACAACAACAGCATGTTTTTTCTTCAATCGCAAAAAACGACTCCTTGATACCGATTTTGTGATGAGAAAAAGCAAAAAATGCACTAATCTTGTCAAATATAAGAATCTCATAGAAGAACCACCTTTAAAAAGGCCATCCAGTAAATGTATGTTACTCGGAAAGTACAAACAGAAAGTATCCAAACATTCAGACACAGCGAATCCGATCAGTAAAGCTATAGCTTGTGAAACAGTACCTAAAGATAGTAATAACAGTCAACACAAAGTAGTTAAAGAGAACAAAGCTTCACAAAATGCCATGACTTCCACAGATTATGATAGAATTACCGAGAAACTCATTGTTTCTATATTCCAAAAACAAACAGATGGAGACGAAAGTAATAAAGTCAAGTATTACATAGATAGAGTGGTCAAAGATCTATACGATGTTGAAGTAGACAAAGATCCAGTAAAAGCTCTATTCAGGTGCCTGTTAGAATATTGGTTGAAGAATACATCTTTTTCTCAATTCAAAGAAGCTATGACCAGCGCGAAGTCTATAGAACGACAATCTAATAAATATTTTACTAAAGATGAAAATCTGTCGAGCGTCTTTATTCAATTGGTTTCAAAAGAAACTCAGGTCTACGACGCAAGTGATATAAAATATAAAATAAATAAAAATGCGAGACAGAAAACTACAAAACGCGATAAAAAGGATCCAACGGTAGCAAATGATATCAAAAGTCCACGACGAGACACAGAGAGCTTCGAGAAAGAGAAACGTATTCAAGAATTAGAAAGACTACTTAAAAATACTGTATATGTCTGTGAAACGCAGCGCAGCAATCAATGTAGAGAGAAAGATATAAATATAACAAAGAAACTGATCGATAATTTAGGAAGGCTTTCTAAAAAATGTGATATAGAGAAGGCTGAAAAACCTGGTTTAGAAAAATCCGTATCATCTACAGAATTACCGGAGATACAGGATACTATAAATCATCTCATAAGAGATACTGATATACCTCCAGATTTTGCTAAAGAGTTTTTGGGAGCGTATCTTGATGTGCTGTTACACGATGGAAGCAAAAGTACCACTACATCTCAGTCTAGCGATTGGTCGACGCAATCTAGAAATATTCCAGCTTGTCAGGTCCAAGCAGAACCGATTATAACGAAAGTTTCCAAAAGTATTACAACTCTAGACGTACCTCAGAAAACTCCCTCTGATCATAAAAAAATAGACAAAGAGAAACAAATCGATCCCGGACAAGTATATTTAAAAGATGTTATAGATAAAATAACTACTATATTTTCTAAAGTGAAAAACAATGAAGACAGCAATTGGAATCCAAGCAAGCTGTCTCCTAAAATCAAAGAAGAGTACGTTCCGAATACAACGCAAGATGAACTAGGAAGGCCTGTCAGGAAATGCTCAAAGAAAAGCTTTATTTATCAAAACTGCGATGAGAAATCGCTCGTCGTAGATCTCTCGAAATACAATTTAGAACATATTTCGATGATTAAAGATCCTGCGGTCAAAGGTGCTATGTCTATAACAATAAAACTTAAAGAGAAGCCTCCTAACAGCGGTGAATCCAAACAAACGCATCTAAACCTAAAATTCACTGATGAAGTAAAACCAATCATAACACCACTAAATAAATCTGACAATTGGATATCTTATATCACCGATGAGTCTCGGGATTTGTTCAACAAACTACCTAGAAGTATTAATCAACCATTTATAGATTTTGGAGCCAATAAAGAGCTAATAAATCTAAAACCATATTTAAGTACAAGCGACGCTACGTCTAAAGCATACAGAGTTATTAATGAAAGCGATCATTCTATAGACGCTTCTGTTAAAAGCAGTGACTCCATCAAAGATTTAGCTGTGGATAGAAAAGAAAACGAAGATCCTCAATCTTGCTATATAATGTCATTCAAAAAAGGGGCGTTGGTGACGAAATTTCAATCCAAAAAGAAAGTCAAACTTAAACACAATGATGGTGTAGTTATTACCCCAAAAGATGAATCTCCTAATAGATCTCCTACTAGAAGACCAGAAGAACTCTCAGTTTTTGAGAAACCTACACCTAGAATCATAGACGAAAAATTCATTCTTTTACTCTTAGAAAATCTAATGCTACTCTCTAAAAACGTACCATGTTTGTTTAAAGACATCAACTGTTTATATTTAAAACTAAGAAAAAAACATGAAAAAGTTGTCAAAAACTGCAACAACATCCAAGGTCTGAGTCTATTGGGAAAGATCTATAATGATGAATCCTATGTTAATGGTTCGAATGACAAAACAACAGAAATTGATTCTGATATCGAAATTATCGAAACAACTAAAGAAAACAAAAATTGTGGCACCAATACTATCAAAAACGTAGCAGATAAAGAGTTGTCCACAACGTCGATACAAAATGTGCTTCCTGATTTAAAACCAATGAGAGATGACTCAATCAGACTGAAACCACTTAAACTAAATCCTACTAATGATGAAGCAAAAGCAACCTTATCCACAAACGAAAGAATGATAGTAACACAGACCGAAACCGTCGATATAGATTCTATAGACCACGCTACATCTATACCTAATTGGTTTAGCAAAGCAACCAAAGATTGTGCTATTAGCACCATCATAAAATACGTATTCGACAATGAAAGCTCACAGAACTTCAAGATGACTGCTGCTAGACCAATCAGGATCGAGCGAGAACCGCTAAAAAAGAAACGAGACAATAACTCTCCTAAAACTAGACAGGATTTGATCAAAGAAATATCGCTCTTATCACCTTCGTTTAAAGTTTCAACACAATCGCAGACGGAGAAGCAGGTGGTACGATTTGGTGTTGATAAGTTTGTAGACTTCAATGTTTATCAGGTGTTTTTGAGCCAGAAGTACAATTTGAAGGGATCTAGTTCTATGACCGTGGCGAGTGAGGATATGAAGAAAAGTGATGATTTGAATACATTGTATAGATGTACAAGCGATCCTTCTAACATATCTGGTTAGTCTCTCCTTTCCATTTCGTTATGTTTTTAGAACTTCTTAAACACTGCACCAAAACCGAAAACTATTATCGTGCCAATTATAGTCGTCGATAGTGCCAATAATCGAAGTTCAGCTTACGTTGGTCCAATGTTCCAAATTCAGTTTCCTCCAACATAAGCTGAACTCCGAAAATTGGCAAGATTTTATAGTTTTTAGCTTTGGGGTAAGCTGTAGGCCCATGAATTATCGAAAATTAGTTGAAAAGTTATATAATTTCAATATTCTTCTAAGAAATTAGTTAGATACTTAATTTAGTTATTAGTAGCAATGTAGGCCCATGAATTATCGCAAATTAGTTGATAAAATTACATACTTAATATAATTTAGTAGTAGATCCATGTTCAAAACATGCTCTAAATTCCTGCCAATATTTACTAGAGTATAATTAAAGCTAGTATAGATTGTATTTTGAAAAGTTAGTGGATTACAGTCCTAAAATCAGACTAACTATATCTATTAGCAAAATTAGTGCCTGCATTGGTTTCGACTAACTTTCTAAGTTATCCATAGTAGTTTTATGTATTGTAATGTAATGTGTCACACAAGAAATCCATCAAAATGATTTTGTATGAACCCTTTTCACTATATTGTTGATTATTCTGAAATCTTTTAATTATATTTTACGAAAAGTGTTTTGAAGTGAAGGTTTTCCTCTGTCTTCCTCTTCCTCTCCTTCCACACTTCAATAATGTTCTCGAAAATCATAACCCTCCTTTCTGCGGGCAACCGGGTAAAATCAAAGATACCTATTGAATGGTCAACAACCCTTAGCATGTACCCTTACCTTATCTGTTTCCGTAGGGCTAATTAGCCCGACTTCGCCAACCCTGCGAGGCCCTCAGGCCGGCTTCGTGTCCGGAACACCGGGTGGACGGTTGGCCGGATGGATCGTTGGTACGTACTGCTTTGTGGCACAAATATGACTTTTCTATGGAACTGAATACATTAATTACCCGACTCAACTCAAAATTACGCTCGTTTGGCTGTGCCAGTATAAAAACAGACTATTTTTAGGCTGGATTTGACCAAACTGGATTAAGTTTTTACTCGAGAGTAAACTACTGTTTGTTTGAATATTTTGACATTGTAAAGTTGACACCTTATAACCAGGATAATTTGTATGCACAATAGTAACGGTTGCGCTTTCTAAACAATTGTATTTCGAATTATGTCGGCTAGTTACTCTGGAGTAAGATGACTATTGGTCGAATCCAGCCATAATCGACTTCAAAAAAAGGAGGAGGTTCTCAATTCGTCGGAATTTTTTTTTTTGTGCCTTAGTATGTTCACCGAGTACTCGAAGACGCCTGGACCGATTTGGAAAATTCTTTTTTTGTTTGAAAGGGTATACTTTCCGATTGGTGCCATAACTTGATGAGGATCTGTCGAGGATCTTCGGAGTTATGAACAGAAATTCACCTCGAGAGTGCAGAAAGTTGCTCAGCATATAGCATTGAAGTCGCTTTTTTTAATTTTTTATTGACCTAGTTACTTGTGGCCAATGTAAATGTATGGTTTCAGAGTCCGGAGGTCCGCTTGAGAACGCCACACGGGAGCTAGGCCAGGCGCAACTGTCGGTCCAACAGTTGCAGCGGCTATTAGACGCTTTGGAGCTACAGCAGCAAGTTCACCACGATACTGATGTAAGTTAGTAGAGTAGACAAACTGACGTAGTTTTATTATAGACAAGCGGCGTTGCCCCCTTAGTGATGGTTTATGGTGATGATGATGATGATGAAAAGTAGTCTATAATCTTACTCAAGAGTTTAGCTATCACATGCAGAAAGAGTTTTTCAAATGCAACTTTATCATCATTAATGATTTATTATGATTATTGATAGTAATATTTTTAAATTATTATAAACGGGGCTTAATCGCGTACCTAATGAAATTATGTTATTTACCTCGACGTTTCGGCGACATTACAGTCGCCGTGGTCACGAGTAGACTGGCGGCCGTTGTTCGCTCGCTCCTTTGACTGATGAGGTTAGAACTACCCTCATTCAGTCAACACAAATCACTATTAGGGTTGCGACACACCACACTGAAAATGTGTTCCAAGTCGCGAAAGTTTAAAATATGTAATAATATTTTTGTTCTTAACCATGATAATTTCAAAAGTTATGTCGTGAACTTAATTTTAGTAGACAATGACTTGAAACGTGAGAACAGTTATTTAGATTATTTTATTCAATTTCAGGTAAACTTGATAACGAATGTTGAAGTTGATGTTTTGTGAATCGGGAGATGAAAATGTCAAAATGTTCAAGGTTTTCTATTTTGTTTTGGTTACTTTCAATAATCAGTAATAATAATTATTTCTAGCTACCTTAGTGGTTGTTGAGTTTTTTTTTTAGAGTTATAGAGAAACAAATATACATACGCGTCCCTAGCTCAAAGTCAGCCCCTCTCCAGCCCAAATTCGGTCGCGCGGTGAGGAAGCCCCGATTGGTGGGGGGGGGGGGGGACAGTGGCCATTCTATACGTAGTATTATTATCTATTCCATAGTTTAGTCAAACTTAATATGAGTTTAAAAACACTATTAGCCAGAACCTAAGTTAGTTTTCTGGATATTTTGGAAATAAATACATAAAAAAGTAACATTTTCTATACAGGTGTCACTAGAGGGCGCTTCACCGAACGTAAAGAAAGATCGTCGCAAATTCGGCCTAAGAAAGAAGAAATCCAACAGCAAATGCGCCTCAGTTGAACTCGCCCCGCCCCATATCGATCCGTCCAGCTCGCATACGGTACAACACAACCCTTTTTAACCGACTTCAAAAAAAGGAGGAGGTTCTCAATTCGACGGAATCTCTTTTTTTTGTGCTTTTTTTATGTATGTTCACCGATTACTCGAAGACGCCTGGACTGATTTGGAAAATTCTTTGTTCGAAAGGGTAGGTATACTTTCCGATTGGTGCCATCAAAATTTGGTTAAGATCTATCAAGGATCTTCGGAGTTATGAACAGAAATGCACCTCGAGAGTACATAAAATTGCTCAGCTTATAACATTGAAGTCGGTTTTTTAAATTTTAATTTAGCTACTTGTGTAAAATGTGTAATATTGTATTTGCAGGCCTTATCAGCGCTTACAGCGCCCCCCTCCCCGGGCGGCGGAGCCTCGTCCATTCCCAATCTCGCCGCCTCATTGCCGATAGGTAAGAATTGCATACAAAACTGTCCAGCCAAGTAGACAACCGCACGAACTTCGTCGCGATATAACCCTCTGATGTGCGGCAATTTACCGAAAACCACAAAAGGAATTTGGAAATGAAAATTACTCATAATTTCAACTTAATCGCAAACAAATAAAGACCAATGTTACAAAAACCGCTGACGAAAAGTCATTTGGAAATGAAAATTACTCATAGTTTCAACTTTATCGCAAACAAATAAAGACCAATGACATTTTAAGAAAAGCAAATTAGAGCATTCTGTTTTGTGGAATCATACACTGATGTCGCAGCTCTAATTTGCTTTTCCTATAAATGACATTGGTCTTTATTTGTTTGCGATAAAGTTCAAATTATGATTAATTTTCATTTCCAAATGACTTTTCGTCAATGGTTTTTGTAACTCCTTTTGTGGTTTTACTTTTTGTATTCGCGATAGGACGAATTGTTTGGCCAGCGGACTTAAAAAGGTCGCTAAAGCTGAATCACATATGAAATGAACTATAACGCCGTCTCTTTTCACTCTCAGTCATTGAAAAGAGATGGCAATAGTTAAATTCCTTTAATGCGATTCTGCAATAGCGACCTTTTTAAGCCCGCAGACGTGTAGCCGTAGCATTAGTGAGTGTTAGATGCTTCTGCTGTCTTTTTATGATAAAAAAGTATAGTTACTCGGTAAATAACTTTACAGGATATAAAACGGGTTATTAGTAATGTACGAGTATATTGGAAAATGGGGAATTGTAAAGCGAGTTGTAAGGCTTATCGCACACCTATCCGAGCCGAATTCTCGACTGCCAGATTACTCGAAGTACTAGTAGTACTAGTGTATAATAGACATAATTGGAGGCGCCACTGTGCAAGCTAAATACGCGAAATAGATAAATTCTCTTTTAGAAGGAAATTATTACTTCTGACTGACGTCTTCGGCACCTGTACCATAGACAAGAAACCTGTACTTTACCATAGATTAGTTAGAAAGGGTTTCCATTGTAATTAAATTTTAGTTGCCGTTTTTACCCGTTTTTGTCGGACTATAGTAAGATGCACATCTGCACGGGCAGATGTGCACTACTTTTCATACTATTTCATATAAATAATAAATAAATATTCAATGAAACAAGGATACTGATTGTTTAGCAAAAATGGCAACGCTGATTGCACTCGTCAGTGCTGAACAATCAGTATCCCTATTTCATTGTAATAAAGATCACTCGCCTATCAGCGCCGACGGTACGCGTGACACTAAAACCTGCCTAAAACCAGCCTTAAAGTGATGGGGTTCTTGACATATGGGGGGATGACAAACTTATTGTTAGTCTAGTTTGAATTAATATTTTCCATTAGAAAAACTAAGATATTCACGCCTGTAAAGTTATTTGTCGAATATTGTAGGTGTATAAATGATTATTATAAGTATAATGCAACCTAGCTGACTCTATTCTCCCACACGTTGTGACTGGCGTATTCACCTTTTGTGGCTGTCATACAAACTCCATTTTCTTTTATATTCAATCTAACTACAAATGATTGCCGGGGAAAACGTATTAGAATACGAAGCGCTCGTGGCGTAGCTTGCTTAGACGTGATCGTTGAAGTTAAGCAACAAGCCATGACGGAGGCCTTTAGGCGCCTAAAAACTCCATCATCAGGGGCCCTAGCCATATTACACGATCTATCGTCGCTGTAGAATAGAACACTTCAAAATGTATAGGAATTGACGTTCTGACCACGTGACTCATCTACTTGAAACGTCAAATCCTATACATTTTGAAGTGTTTCTATTCTACAGCGACGATAGATAGTGTAATATGGCTAGGGGGGCAGAGTTGGCCACTCACTCATACGAACTTCACTACATAGTTACTTATATAATTAACTGTCTATCTATACGCATTAAAACGTTAGAAAATAATGACATCCACAAAAGGTGAATTCGAACGGATAAACCCTTATTTAACTTTATTGTTTCTAGGAACACCCCTATCCCCAAGACCTCCCAAGCTATCCAAGATTTTTGTATTTGGTTTTGTTTAAATCGTGACGTTTTCGTTTTGAAATAAATTATATTTTACGAATATGTCTTTGCATAAGGATTCTATGAGATCGGTAAGTATCCGCATGGCAGTTTGAATGACGCGAAATTCAAGATGGCGTCGTACCTGTCAAACTTCTGCCATGAGCACGGTAAAGCTAATAGTACGGCAAGCTATGGCTTAGCTGAAGCCAAGCTGCGCGGACCATTTGGCTACTCGAACATTCAATGCTCCTGGCTAAAAAATCGTTAAGCCATGAGGAGATTTTATGCTTCAGGCTAAAAAATCGTTAAGCCATAAGGAGATTTTATGCTCCTGGCTAGAAAATCAGTAAGACATGATGGTGCCAAAAACAAAAATAAAATTACGTTGTAAATGTTGGTTACTTTGTCCAGGTACTTACCTACTTACCTACGGATTTATCACGGTCTGGCCGGTCACAAGTCAAAGTCAATTTTATACTTTTTCAGTTTTATCAAAAAAGGAGCAATACATAGGATTCTATACCTACTTACCGATCATACTATAAATATCATCATCGCATATCGCATCATAAAACAACAAAAGCAAAGATAAAAATATTAAATTGATGCTCTTGCTTGGTTACGCCAAGAGAAGACATTTTGTCGAGAGAAAATAATAAATTGTGTAAAATTAGCTTGCATGTATTTTCAGCTTTATTCCAAAACAATACGATCCATATTTAAATGTGAAATTGTTCGAGTAGACACTTGGTCTGCTATTGCTCTAAATCTCATGCTATTCGCCAAGAGCTAAAGAGGACTCGCTAGACAACATCAGATCATGCCTCTCGCTCTCTCAAACAGGGTTAGAAAGAGAGAAATATGCTGAGCAGCGCCAGAACATACATCTCGCTCTCTCAAAGAGGGATAGAAAGAGACCGCACCCTGGGTGCAACTATTTCTACCAAACTCTACATAATAGAGAAACAATTAAAAATGATACTGTGTTCTCAAGGTGCGTTAGACATATTTTTTCAGATCTTTTAGGCAATATAGATGCTTTGAAGACGTCTAAGGGGGTAGTTAGAGGTATGTCCAAGAGGTACTTAAGAGAAATTCTTTCCAAATTCAAAAGTGACACAAGAATTGTGTTATTTTGTTCTAAGAAAAGGCCGTGTATGTATTTATAGTTTTTGGCTGATTAACATTACAATTTTTAATACAAAAATAACAATACCGAATGTATTTAAAATATTTCTGTTATTGAATGAATTTTATTAACATTATCTCGTCCTTTCCAGCTTTTCTTTCAACCTTTCTGGCCTCTACTCTAGTTCGTAAGACTTTATTTTGTTTATTTTATTTTACCCCTTTCTTCCTTCTCACATCTTTGTATAAACACCATAGCGCTTCGCTTTTCTCGGTTCCATTCATTCACCAACATTCGCGAATATTCGACTTCCTTAAAAATTGACGAACATTCACTCAAAGTACGAATGTGCTAAAGGTAGCGACTGATAAGGTGCTCATGTTGGGCCAGCCTAGGCCAGCTTAGGCGAGTGCGGGCGAGAAGGCGAATCGATTCAAGGATTCGATCGAAAATCGATGGAATCGATTTAACGTGCTCACATCGAGCTATTCATGTTATGGCAGCCACCCACGATCAATTCTATCGTCCTTCCGATTGGATTCAATCGATCGTATCCAATCGGCAGCTTCACACACACGTTCAAATCGAACTGTCCATTCGGCAGTTCATGCCGATCCACGTCCACACACGGTCCATTCGGCATGATCAAACTGGCAGTATCCAATCGATTTGACGATAGAATTGATCGTGGGTAGCCACCATTAGTCGCTACCTTCATTTGTAAGAACACTCTCCCACTTACTTATGAAAGATGTTTAAAGTTGAACACTGGGTAAACAACGTCCTGTCTCTATTTGTCACTATCTTACTTTATATATTGTATATATAAAGACAGAACGTTGTTTAACCAGTGTTCAACTTTAAACATCTTTCATAAGTTTCCCTTTGTTTGAAATCAAAATGTTTGTGCGAATTTATGGAACCGAGACGTAAAAATGCATGAAATACTTATAGAAATATTAGTATACCACTTTGACTTACCATACGACTTTGCTCGTGTGGTATTTTCATAAAAAGCACTACAAAACTGTTTCTTAATGTTTTGATGGTCGTACTAGGAAGGTTATCTGGAACATATTGCATTACACCTCATGCACGAAAAATAATGGAGATTAGCTCGGAACGGAAGTGTGTAATTATCTACAGATAGCAGAACTAATAAACAAGCAGTACTTAGTTAAGTAACCGATCTAGGTCAACAAACTGCTGCTATTTAAAACATTATTGCATGCTAGGAATTCATATTTTTTACTTTGAACCTTATTCTTTTACTCCATAACGTTTGAAATAGTTTTGCTCAGATTTTCTTTGAAATACTTCGGTTTCGTGGATTGAATTCACAACTTTCGACCTTATAAATCAACTGATAAAGCTATAAATAGATTGCTTTGCAAATTTTATGTAAAACAAAGATTGATAAGACCGTTCTTCGATAAGCATTATCTACTAGAAATGATCTCAGCGATACGTAACAAGTGTACGCAATATTGAACCTTATTTGTGAGGGTTAAAAGTTCACTATCAATTTGTTTTTAAAACATCCAGTACTTATAGAAGTATTGAGAACACCGTACGAATTAAACTACCGTATCTAACTCGCTCTAACTCGCTTTATCTGAAAGAGACAAAATCTAATGAATATTAGATGCTGTGATCTGATTTATCCAACAAACATTTTACAAACATATTGAATAAAAAGTTCTTTTGTGTAGGTTATTCAAGTCCGTTCTTTGTATTATGTTAGGTTATTAAGCTAAATAATTTAGAATTCTATTGTCAGGACTTTAAAAGTGTTTTTTCTTTCTTTCATAATAAAAACAGTGTAATATTTCCAAAAATATAAAACCAGTGATATTTTGTTGTGAGTTAAGAAGAATGTCAATTGATAGTGGAGGATTATTTTTGCCTGCGGCTAAAGTTGTATTCCAGCTCATTGTACGAGTTTTGAGGGAGTATGAAGACCAATCAAGTGAGATTTTGACTCTTTGGGCCTTACAAAAGCCTCTCAACTTTGAACACTGGTTAAACGTCCTGTCTCTATTTGTCACTATCGAACGAATACTCCCTTACTTATGAAAGATGTTTAAAGTTGAACACTGGTTAAACAACATCCTGTCTCTATTTGTCACTATCTAACAAATGCCCCCTAACTTATAAAAGATGTTTAAAGTTGAACACTGGTTAAACAACGTCCTGTCTCTATTCGTCACTATCAACAAATAAAGACAGGACGTTGTTCAACCAGTGTTCAAAATTGAGAGGCTTTTTAAGTAAGGCCCTTTGTAAACTGTAGACTAGATGAGACTTTATATAATTTTGTTACGAAATTATTATCTGATTATAGTTCGTTAACGTTGTACTTCGAGTAATATAAAATTATCTAATTTAAAGATAACATTTATTATGAATCATTATTCATTTCATTTCAATGCCAATGCATGAGTTTTTGTTTGTAATCACACAGCGCGATAGAAAAGAAAATCTTCAGTAATTAATTATCTCATATTCTTTAAATGAAACAACACACCATTCTAGTAAATGTACTATATAGGTATTTAAAATATCGACACTTCCAAATTAAAATGATTATATGAAATGCATCTACACTAACCATAATTCTTGTAGTATGATTACTCTAGAAAAGTCTATGGAAGAATATAGAGAAACTATATTTAAAAGATAAAGATAAAATATAAGATAAAGATAAAATTCATTTATTTGTTTTGAATATGGTCATAAAGTAAAAGGCGAATCCAATCCTTTATTCTTCCATAGAGAAAATGTTGTCTATAGCGATCTTATTGATGATATCAGTCAGAAAAACTCTTATAAAAACCATATCTCATAGATTTTTCAAATTCCAGCATGCGCAGCCGCCAGACCACAATCTTTGCCGGGCGCAGAGTCGATGGTGACCATCCAAGCTGGACCTGCGTCTCTCACCAGCCTAACTCCAGACCACCAACTGAGGGAGGACTTTACTGTACTGGCTAAGGATCTGGTGGCGAGTTTGAAAGGCGTGGTCTCCACATTGGTGAGTGTGGAATAGAAGAGACTTCAATGTTATAAGCTGAGTAATTGTCTGCACTCTCGAGGTGCATTTCTGTTCATAACTCCGACGATCCTCGACAAATCTTCACCAATTTTTTATGGCAATCAGAAAATATACTTACTGTACAGAATTGCTGGGGATCTTTCCTATCCTGGTTGGATATGTATTTCAGAAATTAAACAAAATTGCGTACGTGCAGCTCGGGCGTGTAATCGAAAGAGAAGGAAGATGTATGACAGAGTACATAAAACTAAAACATAGGTAAATTGCAAAGTGCAGTTGCAACGAGTGCTGTGACGAAAATTGTAGGCGCCGCTTCCAAACATGCCCCCGGATGTTGAAAGCTTGCTTTCAACCAGAAGAGTCCAATAACGGGCAAATTTTGCTGAGTGATCTTCGGATTACTCCTCCGTTGGCGGCGCGGATATCAGCCACACGATTGATGCCATCAGCTCCTGGATAGACTGCAACAATCCGTCCAAGCTTCCACTTTAAGGGGGGAAGATTATCTTCTTTCACAACAACCATACTGTGGAGGTCTAACGTTGATTTGCTTGAGATCCACTTGACTCTCTGCTGCAGCTCATTGATGTACTCTTTGGACCATCTAGCTCAAAAATGCTGCCGGAGTTGTTCAAGTCTTTGGAATTTAGTAAGACGATTCACAGGGCTTTCTTGAAGATTAGGGACTGGAAGGGCGGTCATGGGTTGTCCAATGAGGAAGTGTCCAGGCGTAAGCGGCGTCAGGTCATTTGGATCGCTTGAAAGGGGAGTAAGCGGCCGGGAGTTCAAGACTGCTTCGATCTGAGTCAGGACAGTGATCAGTTCTTCGTACGTTAGCATACAATGGCCCAATACTCTGTACAAATGATATTTACCTAATTGATTTGACTCCCGCTTCTCAAAGGCCTCCGAAATGAGGAGAGTAGGGTGGACATAAATGAAAATTAATTTTCTCATTGGCCAGACATTCAGGCAACGAATTGCAGTTAGTTTTTAAAAATTTACCAATTTCATTATACGCACCGACAAACGAAGTGCCATTATATGAATAGATATCTGAGGGTTTACCGCGAAGGGCAATAAACCTGCGTAAAGCAGAAATAAATATATTACTAATTAAGTCACCTACAAGTTCAATATGAATGGCTTTGGTTGTGAATTAAACAAATATTGCTATGTAAACTTTAACGATTTTGCAACCTCGACCTTGGCGACTCGCGGATGAGATAGGACCAGCATAGTCTATTCCTACACATTCGAACGGACGGTTTGGAATCAGACAGTGTAGAGGCAAGTTTCCCATAAGGGGAGATGCGACCTTTCCTATCATACGGGTACACCTTACACAATGATGGTAAGTAGACTTAGTTAAATTACGACCACCAATGGGCCAGTAATTTTCTCTTATTGAAGCCAGCAGTGATTGTGTACCGGCGTGCATAAGCTTGATATGCTCAGCTCTGAACAGAAGCTATAAAATAAAATTGATGAGTGGACTGTAAAATTATAGGAAATCTTTTATCATAAGGAAACGTTGCTGCATTAGCCAAACGACCTCCAACGCGCATGACATTTTCATCATCTAAAAATACATTGAATTTGATCAGTTTGCTCTTAACCGGCATGGGTTTCTTTTCAAGTAATAAAGAAATGACTCTGACTGTCAAACTTTGATGATCAAATTTGATGCATTTTGTAATTAATCGCTATTCAGGTAATAAGTCTTTGGGGTAAGCCTTCTACAAAATTTAACAAATTCTAACGTGTAGGCTACAGCACGTATCAGTCTTGAAATGTTTGAAAACCTATTAAATTCAATTAACTTATCAGTGCATGTGAGAGATAGGTGTAATGATACGGCAGGACGGCAGGATTAGTAGGCCACTAAGCTGCATCCTGGCTTAAGAATTAAGAGACCTGACCAACACAGATTAAGACCCTGTATATCGCGAATGTTAACACCGCGCGTTATATGATCAGCAGGGTTCACAGAACTCGAGTCTGGGATTTGTGGTTGGTTTTAAGGGTTAAACCTTATTCTTAAAAGCAATTTCACAGAGGATGTACCATCCTCATTACAACTCCTCACATACAAACAGGCGCCAAAAGCGCTCTGTGACGCATCACAGAAGACATGAAGATCCAGTGCGCTACGAGAGTCGCAGACAAGGAGGCGAGGAATGCGCAAATCATTAATCCTGGGAGACCCTTAATTATATCAAGCCAGACATGAGCAATGTCGATTGGCAGTGGTTCATCCCATGGCAATTTATACACCCACAACCTTTGCATCAAAATTTTCATGGGAATGACACAAGGGGAAAGAAGGCCTATGGGGTCGAATATTTGCGCAATTACTGAAAGTAATCCTCGTTTCGTTAGCTCCTTAGAGATGATTGGATCTATATTAATGCAGAATTCGTCTGATTCTGTCAGCCATCCTATATCTAGTGTCTTGCTTGGTTCAATAGACCCTATATTTAAATCTAAAGACGAATTAGATATAGATGGGATAATGATTTGAGGGATGGTGGATTTCAACTTACATAAAGGTATTCCAGCTGAAGCAAGTTCAGCTGTCACTCTTTCCTTTATATCCAGAGCCTCTTGAGGTGAATCTGAACCCGTTAATAAGTCGTCAACGTAAAAATCGTGAACGATAATCTCTGATACCTTCTTATCACTGCATTCAAGCCCTATTTGCTTGCTTACTTGAAGGGTAGGCTGACTTTGAAGCCTGCGTTCTAAGGAGAAAAGGCATCGCTTCGCTCGCTGCAACAAATCGCCCAAAACATCATGAGACTGTTTTAACGGAATTCGGACACTAAAGCGACCGTCTTGAAGACGAGTCGTATTTTTGGCGAAGTGATCTTCGCACACTCGTTTTTCTTCGGAGTATGATGAATTTGGGCCAACCTCCTCTGGCTGCCAAAACCGTGAAAACATGGTTTGAACACTTTGAACATCATCATCTCCAAACTCATTGTTTGAACTATGATTAGTACCTACTTTCGTGAAATTGCACTTAGGAGGATGTGATCCTTGGCTCCCATTGATGGGACCGGAAACCAACCAACCCAGTCGAGTTTCCCAGAGAATCGGTTTATTAGCTCCTAAAGTAATCTTTCGCGACCCGAGTAATTCCCAGAATACATTACTGCCGATTATCATGTCTATTTCAGACTCCTTATAAAATTTAGGATCGGCGAGGGCAAGATCATCAGGTATGTTCAAATGCGAAACATTAATGGAATGGCAAGGCACGTCATCAGTTATAGACGGCAGCACGTAGCAGAGTACCTTTTTTGAGTAGTTCTCATTCAATGATTTAAATAAGACACGACACATCTTTGTCGTGTTAGTTTGAGTTTTATTAATACCGAAAATCGGTTTATCAATACCTACAGAATTTAAATTTAACACATGACACATTCTCTCAGTAATGATACAAGAGGAACTTGCACAATCTAGTAAAGCGCGGATAATACGCTCGTGACCATCTGCGTCGACTACCTTTACCAAAGCAGTCGACAACAAAACATCTTGCTGCATTTCAGAAGGCGCATCTACACAGTATGTAGTTAGAGTAAGGCTGGGTGTTTGTGAAGGCTGAGGGGTCGAGCTACACTTAACGTCGCCGCCAGCTGCGCCGCCGTCGCTGCTGTCACTACTAACTGCAGAAGGATTAATCGACCCTTTAGAATCCGACACATGTACTAAGGTGTTGTGTCTACGTTTGCATAATCTACAACCGTTCTTTTTGCAGCGGTTTGAAAAATGCCCAGTGCTAAAACAGTTGTAGCACACCTTGTACTGCGGGATCAGCTCCAACCTTTCCTCATTAGTGAGGCTAAGAAACTGCGAACAATTTTTCAATAGATGGTCACCCTTACATTTCGGACACGGTTTTACAATATCATTATCATTATCACACTCCGATGACTGTGGCTGCGAGCTAGAAAGGGACACCATTGTCTTCAGCTTGCTCACATGTTTAGGTTGTTGACTTGTACTATTACCTCGGGACAATTCTAATGTTTCCAATAAATCAGCGCGGTTGCGTATGAACTCTAAAAATACTACCAATGTAATGGCCTTA
Source organism: Camptogramma bilineatum (assembly GCA_958496255.1). Classification (NCBI taxonomy): domain Eukaryota; kingdom Metazoa; phylum Arthropoda; class Insecta; order Lepidoptera; family Geometridae; genus Camptogramma; species Camptogramma bilineatum. The sequence goes on from OY292474.1 coordinate 1,443,326, forward strand.
TCTTTGTCGAGACGACCTTTGCACTCCTCCCATTCACGAAAAGTTTTTTGATCTAATTTTTGAGTGATGATGTGAATGAGTAGGGTGTCCCAAGACGTGGTTGGCTCACCTAACGATTCTAGGGCACGTAAGCTCTTATTGAGCTGATCAATCAACCGCTTCAAGCTAATAGAAGACTCACTTTTAATTGAATCCACATTAAACAAGTTGGAAACATGGTTGTGTACGAGTAACCTTTTATTATTATACCTGTCACACAGTAACTGCCAAGCCACAGAATAATTACTCGCAGAAAACTCAACAGATTGTATGACCACAGCTGCTGAGCTTTCCAATGAAGATCGGAGATAATGGAATTTATTTATTTCATCCATTCCGTCGTTCGAATGTATAAGGCTAGTAAAAGTGTCATGAAATTCAAGCCAGTTATCATAAGAACCCTGAAATTTCGGTAGGTTTATTGTAGGTAACTTAACTAGCTTGTGATTACTTACCCGAGAACTCTCTGAGTCTTCACATTTATGAGACTTAGGTGTACGAGACAGAATGTCTTGAGCTTTAGAAAGCGACTGATAATACGTCGATTCAAAATCATTTCTTTCAGAAGTTTGTGACTGTACATCATCGCAAAGACATTCTATTTTTAATTGCACTTCGTCATACTGATCATATAAAACCTGAACTTTACCTATTCTCAACTGCAGTTCATTTACCTGTTGTGAGGTCAACGTACCACTCAATTCATTTAGATACCTTACAAAGGTAGTTAAACGGCCCTTGAAACTGGCTCGCTTCTTTATTAGGTCCTTTTCATCCCTCTCTGTCATTGTAGGAAACCCTTGGGAGCGGCCTGGTTAGCCTGGAATTGACAAAGTACAACTTCAACTTGATGCAACTTACAACTTGAAATATTTTGATAAAATGATCAATTAGGAACAATGTAAAGTTACAATGAGGGCAAACAATAACTGTAGTTTATAATTTTAACACTGAATTACAATTTAATTTAAGAATTTATGGCCAAAACTTAGAAAATAAGTTTACTTTTTGCAATGAAAATTACAAGTTTAAATTGCTTGAAAATAGGCTTAAATTACAGTAATTCACATAAATGTATAGTGTAACAGGAACCAGGTTATTGCTTATTTATGTATATTATACAATCAATGGCTAAATAACTTATTTAATGACATAAATCAGTGCAAACCTAAGTTGTGAAATTAGACGTAGGAGTTTAGAGGTTAAGTACCGGGGAAGCCGGTAATGCAATTTACAATGAATATTATTTCTGAAATATCGAGCGCTATTGCCTAAAATAAACAAGAAACGTACTTACAATTAATAATGGTGCTGAACTAATCAGACAAACCTCGTTTCAGCTTTATTTTTACATTTACAACGTAGATGGCAATGTGCTAGCAACCTGAACAAAAAAGAGTATTGGGTTAATTTCCGCAAATATCACTACTGATCACTTCCCTCGTATCCTGGGTATCCGGCTCGAAGGACCATGTACAGAATTGCTGGGGATCTTTCCTATCCTGGTTGGATATGTATTTCAGAAATTAAACAAAATTGCGTACGTGCAGCTCGGGCGTGTAATCGAAAGAGAAGGAAGATGTATGACAGAGTACATAAAACTAAAACATAGGTAAATTGCAAAGTGCAGTTGCAACGAGTGCTGTGACGAAAATTGTAGGCGCCGCTTCCAAACACTTACCCTTTTAAACAAAAAAAAAGAATTTTCCAAATCGGTCCAGGCGTCTTCGAGTAATCGGTGAACAAGCATAAAAAAAACATTAAAAAAAATTGATGAATTGAGAACCTCCTTTTTTTGAAGTCGGTTAAAAATAAAAAAGAAGCCTAAAAACTCCATCAGCAGAGTTGACCACCTGCTTATTTGAACTTACTTAGAGGACAAACATTTCTTGAAACATACAACGCCAAATCGCCCAAGTTGCCACTAAGATTGCTCGCTTCGCTCGCGCATTAAATAAATAACTGTTTTTCAGGTATGCGAACGCAGCCGTCTACGTGCAGCGATGGAAGCGGCTGAAAGCACCTCGATCCCTGCTGGTGCGTCCGTGGCGGCGTTACGGACCAACCTCACCACAGCGTTGCATCAGAATTCCGGTGAGACGCGCTTCTGTAGGGGCCACGTCAAGTAGACATCAGTTCATCAAGGTATGCTAGCTCTGTTGTCATCAAGCAGCGATGGAAGCGGCTGAAAGCACGATCACAGCTGGCGCGTCCGTGGCGGCGCTACGGACCAACCTCACCACAGTATTGCATCAGAATTCTGGTGAGACGCGCTTCTGTAGGGGCCACGTCAAGTAACCCCTAAAGCACGGCAGATATTCTCTCACATCCTGGGAGTTCAAGATCTGGCAGAATTCTGGAGAGAGGAATTTCTGAAGTCATATCACTTTGAATCATCTTCAGAACTCTGAAAGGAATGAAGTAGGAAAAAGGTGCGTCAGGATTGTGGAAATCCGTGGTCTCTGCCTACCCCTATGAAACAGGCGAGATTTTATGTATTTGTGTATTTTTAAACGACATCAGAAAAAAAGGAGGAGGTTTTCGTCGGAACCTTTATATTTGTGCATTTTTTAAAAATGTTCACCGATTACTCGGAGACACCTCGACCGATTTTTGAAAGGCGATACTTTCCGATTGGTGCGACAAAAATTTGGTGAAGATCTGTGTAAGATTTTCGGAGTTATGAACAGAATCGCACCTCGTGAGTGCTGAAAATTGCTCCGCTTTGAAGTCGGTTTCTTATAAATTTTAATTTAGCAACTTATCTTCATGCACGATCCCAATAAAAATAAGATGTGTGTTAGTATAGTCGAGTGTGGTCTATTGTTAGATGGCATTCCGTAAATAATGATGAGTTTAGTTATTATGTACACAGAACTGCGGTCCCGACTGTCGCGGATCCACGACGCGTCCGACATCGCGGAGATCTCAGATCCGGTGAGTATCATCATCATCACTGTCCTCTCAAATTAAGACACTACCCCGAGCTAAAATTAGCACATCGATCAACTTCAAATATTTGTCTTAGCTGCGTTAAAATAAAGATTAATTTAGAATGCGTTCGGCCGCGGCGCTTACGACGCTCGCTCCGAAACACGACAAAAATGCAGTTTTTTGGAAATTTCTCATACCGATCGAAAAAGTGATCAAACAATTACTAAATGACCTATCCAATGGTGCAATCCAAAACCATACCATCAACTTTAAAAAAAGATGAAGATTTATCTTATTTTTAGTGGTCTTTTCGTTGATTTATGATCAAGCAAATATGACGTAAAATAAAAATATTAAACAGTGAATTATAAGATTAAGATTTTAAAGTTGAACACTGGTTAAACAACGTCCTGTCTTTTTTTGTGGATAGTGACGAATAGAGACAGGACGTTGTTTAACCAGTTTTCAACTTTAAACATCTTTAATAAGTAAGGGGGAAAATGTTAAAAGGTACAATTTGTTGGCTTTTCATTTCAATTACTTTCCACTTACTTTATTAATCGAGGTTATTGACAAGGAATACAGTGTTTTGCTTAGGGAAAGGCCTTAATAAAAGTTATGTATTTCAGTCGCAGCGCGCGTTCCAACAATCGCTCAGCTACAGTTCTTCCTGCGTGTCCGCCTCGGAATTCTTCGACGCGGAGGAGCATGATGATGATGATGATGATCTGAAGCCGGAGATCGTCATCGCCGCCGATGAGGTAACTATCAAAGTAAGACATACATACATACACTTATTAAGACTGCATTCTGACAAAAAACTAAACTTAATCAAGATTTTATGTATCCCCAAAGCGCGGTAGACGTTTCCTCAGGTCTTTTTTAGGTATTTTAGATCCTTTAAATAAACCCACCAAGAGAGTGCAGAAAATTGCCTAGTTTAAAACATTTAAGTCAGTTTTTAAAATTTTTAATTTAGTCACTTGTTTCACACGTTCGTACTTGCTCGAGGTCGAGCAAGTTTTATCGAGCATGTATAGTCCGGCAAAAACGGGTAGAAACGGCAACTAAAATTTCAGTACTTTGGAAACCCTTTCTCTACTAATCTATGGTAAAGTACAGGTTTCTTGTCTATGGTACAGGTACCGAAGACGTCAGTCAGAAGTAATAATTTACTTCTAAAAGAGAATTTATCTATTTCGCGTATTTAGCTTGCACAGTGGCGCCCCCATTTCTATTATTTTGTGTCGGACTATACGTACGTACATGTTTACTCAACATAAAGGTATGTTTTGACAGGCTGGTGTGATAGAACTGGATGGTGATTCGTCTTCGGAAGCAGGGTCGCTGAGCAGCGAGGAGGGATCCGCCAGTTCAGACAACTCTGAGGGTGCGAGTGAGTTGTACGCTTATTGTGACGCATTCCGCCTAGTAAAGTGTTGGGTACAGCAGAGTCATTCTGTACTAGACTCACTTCGAATTCACTCAAGTGACCGAGCTCACTAAATACGCAAGAATGTATTTTTATTTTATTTATTTTTTTATTTTTATTTCTTAGGAAAACAAACAGTACTTACAGACTAAATTACAGATAAAAGACTTAACTATGGACCATTTAAACGTTTTCGCATGTCGATTCTATTTTTGAGCTTGATTGTTTCACAAAAAAAAAAAAATATTGCAAGTGTTTGTAGTAAGATTCAAATTTCTTGAAATTTGAAATCTCACAGCGGATTCAGCTCTTCGACGTTCGAAGTGAGTTTACAGAATGAGCCTACAGTTGTCACAATGGATCTAGGCATTCGTGAAGGCTTTTCGCTGCGCAGTAGAAAATTTGGATGAAAAAGTTGCACTGCGCATCGAAACGGCTAACTTCACGAATGCCAAGATCCGTTGGAAGAAGTGCACTTGCTAAGAGTAATCTTAGCAAGTAAAGCGTGTTCTAGACGGTTTGAAACGATGGTTTGAAACTGTGTAGTTAGTGGTATCATGCCAAATTTCGCATGACATCTAAGACGGCATTGGTAGACAGTAAATTCGATAACGCCATTGGTAGAAAGGCGTGCTCTTCTGCCAAGGTCACCTTGGTAGAAGCTGTGGTTTCAAACCGTCTAGAACACGCATAAATGTAACTCATAAAATACTATGATGAATATCAGAATTCACACTTATTCGACTGCATTCGATTCGAAGATTTATTATGCTTATTGTGCTCGCTTTGCATAAACTTAATCATACGTTTTATATGTTTACACATTCTAAAGATCATCATTCAAGCCCATCACACACAGCAGATAATATATCTTATGAAATATAAATTTTCAGATCGCGCCCATACAAATTCTATGGAGTACTACACAGCGAATATAAATTACAAAATATACTTATTTGGTGCGATCTGTCAAGATTTATATTTTAAAAGATATATTATCTGCTGTGTGTGTATTCGCTTTACACTTTGACTTAGTCAGCGACAAAAATCGATGAACATTTTGAGTTTTAATTTTTTATATTATTATTTACTGAACCCGTGGAGTCAACATTTTAGCTAATATTAGATGTTTTGCCCTGGTCTATTACTAATTTTAAATAAAAGGTACCAATTCCGCACGTATCGTGAATAAAAAGTGACTTGAAAAACCCAAAATGTTCATCGATTTTTGTCGCTGATACACTTTGTTGCGTCGCAGCAGGAGTCGCTGTTGAAATACATTTCGCGAATTCAGGCTTCTGCGGGCCTATAAAGGCCGCTATTGCAGAATCGCAATATATGAAATGAACAATTGCCATCTCTTTTCATTGATTGAGAGTGAAAAGAGACGGCATTATAGTTTATTTCACATTGCGATTCAGCTTTAGCGACCTTTTTAAGTCCGCTGTACCTATTTATTCTGTGGTACAGTGCTATCATCAATAAGGAATGAAAAAATAATCCTGAAAAAATGTAATAAGTAGTTTAAAATGAATATTATGGAATAAACTAGCTGACGCCCGCGGCTTCGCCCGCGTGGACTAATATTTTGTTTATCCCACGGGAACCGTGCATTTTTTTTGGGATAAAAAGTAGTCTATGTCCTATTCCCGGTCATTATCTATCTAAATTTAAAATTTCATCAAAATCGGTTGAGTAGTTACGGAGATACCTGGCAACAAACATTCACACACACACACACACGGACTTTCGCCTTTATAATATTAGTAGGAATAGTAGGAATTAGTAGGATAGGATAAAGCTATATTATTATTACAGTGCTATCAGCCGAAGCGGTGACACTACGTCACGACGCCGACGCGATAGTTTCCTGGACGCGTCGCACCCGCCTGCCTACCCCCCGCCCGGCGCCCGGCGGACCCTCACTATGGAACCTGCTGTACAAGAACATAGGGAAGGACTTGTCGCAGATATCCATGCCTGTCACTATCAACGAACCGCTTAATATGCTGCAGGTTAGTCAACAAACAAAGGAAAAATAAGCAAGCAAGTTCGTATGAGCAAGTGGCCAACTCTGGTGACGGAGTTTTTAGGCCGCCTAAAGGCCTCCGTCATGGCAAGCCGGGACCGACAATTTAACATGCCCTTCGAAACACGGAAGCGCTCAGCTCGTAATGCCACCCATCCAAATTGTGACCGCGCACATCGTTGCTTAACTTCAACGATCAATCAAGAACGTCTCAGCAAGCTACACTTATCTTACTTAATCTTTGAGATTTTCTTTGTAAGTATTATGGCTAGTATGTGTGTTGTTGTAGGCGGCCTAAAAACTCCGTCACCAGAGTTCGTATTAGCTAACGACCTAAGGTTGGATTCGACCAAAAGTCATCTTACTCCAGAGTAACTAGCCGACAGAATTCGAAATACAATTGTTTAGAAAGCGCAACTGAACATTATTATGTGCATATAAATGATCCTGGTTATAAGGTGTCAACTTTGCAATGTTAAAATATTCAAACAAGCAGTGGTTTACTCTCGAGTAAAAACTTAATCCAGGGTGGTCGAATCCAGCCTAAGTACCTACCTAAATGGCTTCTTAACTCTGTGTCATGTAACAGTATGTATTTTCAGCGTTTATGTGAAGAGCTGGAGTATTCTGAACTCCTAGACGCAGCTTCGGAGTGCAACTCAGGCGCTGAGCGCATGGCGCTGATAGCAGCGTTTGCTGTAAGCGCGTACGCTGCGTCTGCGCATCGTGCCGCGTCCAAACCCTTCAACCCACTGTTAGCTGAGACGTACGAGTGTATCAGGGACGACCGTGGCTTCAGATTCCTCGCAGAACAGGTAAGGTCTTCTTGAAATCTTTTGACCGTTAATCTTTTCGTATAATAAATCGTTGAACGCCGGCTGCACGCACGACAAAGTGTCACGAGTGCGGAACAAGCGATAGAGAGGCACGATCGCCCTAAGCGTTCGGCAATTCATAAAAGTATGTAATTTTTCAGACACCAGTACAGACTTTACAGACAACCACAGTTTTTTTTTTTTTTTCTTTTTTGTTTTTTTTTTTTTATGTATGTTCACTGATTACTCGAAGTCGCCTGGACCGATTTGGAAAATTCTTTTTGTGTTTGAAAAGGTATACTTTTCGATTGGTGCCATAAAAATTTGGTGAGGATCTGTCGAGGATCCTTGGAGTTATTATTAATATTATTAACCTATTGTTTTTTATTTTATTTTGTTCTCTTTCACATTGTAGTTTTTGTTATAAGTACCTACCTATATATTTCTTGTGTTCTTGATCTGATTGTAGATTATTAGCCTGTGGATTTATACCCAGTTAAATATGTAACCCGCTCAGCTAATTGTTATATCGGCGAACATCGACCGAGACGGGTAAATTGAAAACCAGCGTTGCATGTTCCACATTATGCTGAATTTACTCCCTTTGTCTCCACCTAACCTTGTGTACTTACCTATCTTTGGATTGTTACTTTGTGTTATTGATGAGACAATAAATAAATTTGTATTTGTATTTGTAGTTATAAACAGCCCTTTGATTGTATTTCTTTGTTGGCGACGATATTTTTACGTGAGTAATTCCCGTGTGTTAAATAATGATTTTTAATTTATCCACTTTTTTATGTGTTTAGGTGTCCCACCACCCGCCAATCTCGGCGTGTCACGCGGAGTCCCCGCGTTGGTGTTTCTGGCAGGAGGCGCGCATCAAGACCAAGTTCTGGGGCAAGTCCATGGAGTTCCAGCCGACGGGGACGGTACATGTGCGACTCAATACCACGGGAGATCATTATACTTGGAATAAGGTGGGTGTTCGAGTTAATATCGAACACGCAGCAATAGAGAACCTGCATTATTGTTATTTTTGCTTTCATTTGAATGAATTTTATGTAGAATAGACCACGAGTTTAAAAAAAAATTAAAATACTTCAATTTAATGTAAAAAATTGCGGTTTCAAACTGACCGTTTAAATTTTCGCGCGCAAACGGATGTAAAGTTACGATGACGTCACTCGTGTCGAGGAGAACGTTAAAAAGGACCTAAAACTATAAAACTAATTTTATTGATAATAAACCCTATAGCCATCGGAACATGGTTCTAAACTTAATAAAATAATAATAAATTAAAATGAAAGTCTACCTGTCAAGAGATGGCGTTTTGCGAAATATTTTTATTCAGCTACTTGTCGCGAGATGGCGTTATCTACCGTTATCAATTGTTAGTCTTTATCTACAAGACATAAGATTGATAATACAATGGCTATTATTCTTGGTCCACTAAACACAGCTATCCGCTTAGGGATGTGCCACAAGACGAATGTATCGAAATCTACTATTACCTACCAATTGATGTGTAACGATCGGTAGCACGTCAGGTTATATTTGTGGTGGTCGAAATAAAAAGCTTTTCTTATCTTTCTTTCCTTATTTACACAATCAAAGTTCACAATCAAAGTAAATTATTTACACAAACAAATAAAATAAAAAAAAATCGTAAATTGTATCACTGTTTAAAATAATGGTTCTTTTTCTTATTGTGTTTTCTTTTTATGGTGTAGGTAAGTACAATAAAGTTATATTATATTCTAAATATTTGAAAAATATTAGAGCGAGTGAGCGAGCGAAGCGAGCAAAGATCTTAGTGGTTAGTTAGGCGATTTTGTTCATTAATTTATTGATTATCATCACACTAATATAAAATGCAAAAGTTTGGATGGATGGATGTTTGGATGTATTTTTTTTCCACTTGACAACCCCTGAACCGATTTGGCTGAAATTTAAAATATAGAATAGATAAAGACCGGGAAAAATGACAAATTATATAAAAAATGACAGATCATGTCAAAAATGACACTAGATGTTATTACTTATGAGAATAGATGTCAAAAATGACAGATTAAATAAAAAATGACACTAATTGTCAAAATTGACAGATTAAAAACAACAGATTTTTTTTGCCATTTTTGACATAATCTGTCATATTTTACATCTAGTGTCATTTTCTACATATTTTTTTAGTGTGTGTTCAAAAGGCCTTATCTCGGAAACTCCCGTTCTTAGTTCAAATGAAAGCTATAGAAGAGATCTTCATTTAAAGTGACAGCTGTCAAACTTCAAACGGCCATATCTCGGTAACTACTCGTCCTAGACTTCCCTTTCTTAGTTCAAATGAAAGCTATGACCAAGATCTACATTTTAGATGACAGATGTCATTTTGACAGCTGTCATTGAAAATGTAGATCTAGGTCATAGCTTTCATTTGAGCTTAGAAAGAAGAATCGAGGATGAGTAGTTTTCGAGATATGGCCGTTTGAAGTTTGACAGCTGTCACTTTAAATGAAGATCTCTTCAATAGCTTTCACTTGAACTGATTATGATGAAAAATCTTAGGCATTATATGAAATTAACGCATTTATATCAGGCATATTAATTTTTAGACATTCATGTTAGGCACTTTGCTACAAAGGCAAATTGCGTTTTAGACACTGTACTGTACAACTCGGGTAAACTGAGTTTAAAATAAATTGCCATTCAGGCATATTGCGTCTTATGTGTTTCAAATCTTAGGCGAAAAATTATGAGAATAATGCATTTAACTTATCATCAGGCATATTACTTTTTAGATATTCATGTCAGGCATATTGCTACAAAGGCAAATTGCATTTTAGATGAATCGCGAACGACCCTTGTTTCTGACTAAATATATATGTTTCAGGCTTTTTGTGTTGCTTATGTTTATGATTAGTAATCATAACCATTAAAGTTATCGATAGCACATTCATCAGTATAAAGGGTCACATCCCTAATTGAGAAGATTTTTACGTCACTCATGTTACTCGACGCTGATTGGTGTATTGAAATACGTTCCGTTTCACGTACTTATAATTCGTAATAATTGTTAAAAATCAATACTAACTAAAATAAAAACGTTGCACTGGGTCTTCTTTTATGTTTTTTTTGCATTTAAGACTCAAAATATTGAAAAATATTACGATTGCATGTTCTCTATTGTGCTATTTAGCTGCGTTAGCAACTGAGCGCACTATTGCTCGCGTTTACCTAAATTCGTCAGTTCGCGACTTGACATACCACCGAGAGCGCGGGCTCATTACCATTAAACACCATTTTTACCATTTAGTTACATAAATCCTAGTTAACGCATTAACTGTTTAAGTGACTGTTTACCAAGTGATTTATTATAACTTATATTCTAACCAAAGACTTTAACTTTTACCATTTTCTACCATACTTAACCATAACTATATTAATAGAAAGAAACCAGTCTCTGAGGTCACCATAGTACCGAAGAGAAGAAGAGAAGAAAGCAAATAAATGAAATGAAATATGATCACGACTGTATCCCAAGGCACAATTCGGTAGACATTCTCTCAGATCTTTTTTTTTTAGGCCTATAAAGATCCTTTGAAGATGTCTTAGGGAGTAGTCAGAGGTATGTCCAAATACATATTTGGTACATGCCCACATTTTGCAGAAGTTAACATACCATACGTGACAGATTGCAAGCCCATCGACGCTATTAGGTGGGGAAAGCAATTTTCAAAAAAGTAATATAATAGTCTAACAAAGTGTTTTATAAAATCCTTGATTTAAATCAGCTCTCCCCCCCCCCCCCCCATATATATCCTAATGTGACATCTCATTACCCCCTAATTTTCTTTAAGTCTGCTACTGCCCCCCTGAAAATCTCAAACGCCCACAAGGGGGCATAATCGCCCACGTTGAGAACCTATTATTTAAATCAATACCTTTTTAGGTTTCCGTAGTCTGACAAAGAACCCCTATAGTTTCGTTATGTCCGTCTGTCTGTCCGAGGTTTTGCTAAGAGGCTTAGTACTAGAAAGCTTATTTATGTATTCTGTTCTGTTGTATTTATCTATTCTGTTCTAGGTGACGACGTGTGTACATAATTTGTTCGGCGGACAACGATGGGTGGACCAGTACGGTGACATGCACATAACCTGTGTGGGGACAGACATCTCGTGCAAACTCAATTTTATCAAGGTAACCGTGATTAACATTAGGGGGCGTCCATTAATTACGTGAGGTGATTTTTGCGATTTTTCGACCCTTCGATTTTTTTTTGTGCTTTTTTTATCCGATTTATAAAAAAAAAAAAATTAAGTATTCGAAGACGCTAGGACCGATTAGGAAAACTCTTTATTTGTTTGAAAGGGTATACTTTCCGATTGGTGCCCACTTGTAGCCCCGCAGGCACAATCCGTACACTCGACGAAATCTCTATGCAAAAGTGGCGTCTAACTACCTTTTTTTTTTATATACACAGGCATTACACAATGTCAGTTTTGTACACGCGCAATAGGCAATATCGTCGTCGATACTGCAATAGCGCGGATCTACTATTTGCAATAGTGCGTAACTACAAGGTTGACGACTTTACAGGAGATAAAAAAAACTTTTTAATTTTAGTATTTCGAATGATAGGCGCATCTTAATGAAATAATAGGGTTTTTAGAGTACCAGGCCATCAGTCAGTGGTAGAAAATTTGCGATTTTCCTAGTAGTTTTCGAGTTTTATGTCACTTACGCGGTTTTTTTTGTAGCAATATCTGGTCTCAATATGGGCAGATACTGGCAGATACGCGTAATTGAAACTATGATAAAAAGTACAAAACAATCTATTCATATGAAACACAAACGGAAGGTACTTCTCAATCACAAAAATATGGAAAATAAACAGTTTTTTTACGGAGCGCAAAGTAATCACAACAAATTGTTTACGTTTTGATAAGCTACTTCACCTCCAACTACAACCAGAGAGCTTCTGATGGCTTATTCAAAGTGGTGTCTTCACCAACTTGCGCCAATGACTGACTAGGACAGCGTGGCACGCAAATTTGAATTTCGCTACTTTTTGCAGTTTCGCGGTATTGCAGATGGTAGTTCAGCGCTATTGCAGTATCGTCGACGATATGCGTCTGATTCAAAAGCGGGTTAAATGTATTTTATTATGAACATTGTTGCTTTAGAGGTATGTGTGTGTAATTATTTTTTAATATTAAACCATTTTCGATTAGAAAATAAATTTTAAAAATTGCAAAAAATAGTAGGAATTTCAAAATACTTGAAAAGGATGTGAAAGGATGTGACGACACGAGTTCATAAGAAAAGTCAAGGACGAGTCAGATATGACGATCCATAGATAAGTTTTTTTTTTAATTTTCACAATTCCTATACTCGAACTTTTTTTTTTTTTTTTTTTTTTTTTAAATAAAATAGATCTATGTTTGGCCACCAACTCGCCTGATGTTAAGCGACGGTGTGGCCGAGGATGGATCACATCGATCTAAAAGAAATCTATTCACTCTAGCCTTGAACGCACCTAGATTATAGTTTTCAGGAAACAAGTAGGGCGGCAGGGAGTTCCATTCATGGGCTGTTTTTCTGTTTTTTTTTTCCAACTTATTGTTGTCACAGATTACTGTTGTACTTAGTATCAATTTGACGTCACACGTCAAAGTTCACAAATTGTTACTACAACAGTAATCTGTGACAACAATAATAATCGTGTTTCAGATGCGTGAAAATGTTGGTAAATTTCAAAAATTATTTTTGTTATAAAATTTTAGTATTTCGGCGCTGGAATTTTTATGACGGTTATTTGACGATATAACCTATCGTATAAAATCATAAAAAAAAATTGTGGGAGTTCCCTATTGTGTACGTGAAGTAAGGTTGTCACCGCATGAATAATTCTGTACAGTACACTGTGGTCTCGATCTCGAGGTCATGTCTGCGCGCGTGGCGCGTCCCCAGCCCCTCGCCAGCCCAAATTCGTTCGCGCTGTGAGGAATTTCGCGCGGAAGGAATTCTATACGTAGTATTATTATCTATTCTATGCCGGCAGGTCCTAGCCACACTGAGTCTGCTCTAAACCCATGTTTTGTTGTTATTTTCCAGGCCAGTTCCTGGTCGCAGAGTAGACACGAGGTCCGCGGTTGTATCGCGGCCGGTCGCGCGCGCGTGCGACTCGCCGGTCGCTGGTCCGAGGCGCTGCACGCGGGCGACCCGCCCGCCGCGCGCTGTCTGTGGAGACCAGGTCGGTACTACCTATATAACAAAAAACTTAGGCCTTTACTACATCTTTACTAGATGATTTATACAGTGTCAGGAGGCAATCTTTTGCCTACACTTATCGGAACACTGTAGTGCCTGTTACATTGCTTGAGATGGAGTAGGCTTGCCCAGCACCTAAACCATCCTCTCAGCTTAACCGGCCATATCCACAGGAAAGACATGGTCAATACGTGTGGGGCTGACTAAGCCACGGGTTTCCTCACGATGTTTTCCTTCACCGTTTAGAGCTCGTGTTAATGCGTATATAAATTTGTCGTAACGAAAAATCCATTGAGGCACGACCAGGATTCGAACCCCCTCGGCCAACACGTCAAGTCAAGAAGTGTGTCAGGACCGTAGCAAAATGAGATATGTGGTCTCTGCCTATCCCTATGAAGGGAAAAAGGCGTGATTTAATGTATGTATTTGTTTTAAACACTATAGACGGGATATTTACCATGATTTTTGGATTTTCGAGTCTCCCGATATTTCGGCACAGTTGCATGTGCCATGATCACGGTAAACTGTGCCGAAATATCGGGAGACTCGAAAATCCAAAAATCATGGTAAATATCCCGTCGTCTATAGTGTTTACAATGTTAACAACCATGATAGTTTCAAAAGTTTTATGTATTTGTTTGACAGGTGCCATGCCCCCTGAGCACGAGTTATACTACGGATTCACGCGGTTTGCGATGGAGCTCAACGAGATGGAACCAGGCATGAGGGAGAAACTACCCCACACCGACACCAGACTCAGGTATAATTCTTGCAACCAACGGATCTTGGCATTCGTGAAGTTAGCTTCGATGCGCAGTGCAACTTTTTCATACAAAATTTTCTACTGCGCAGCGAAAAGCCTAACTTCACTAATGCCTAGATCCATTACAACTATACAGTAAAACCAGGAAAAGAATGCGGAAAACATCGGAAACAATCGTATAAAATTGCAAAAACGATTGACGAAAAATCAATTGGAAATGAAAATTACTCATAATTGACTGGCCTCTTAGCTCAGTTGGTAGTAGCTCTGCCTTTTGCGCTGTAGGTCGTGGGTTCGATTCCTATCCAGGACAAACATTTGTGTGACGAACATAGATGTTTGTTCTGTGTCTGGGTGTCAAAGTATTATAAGTATGTATTTACAAAAAAAAGTATCTCTGTAGGTATTCTATCAGTTATCTGGTTCCCATAGTACAAGCTTTGCTTAGTTTGGGGCTAGATGGCGCTTTGTGAAATATCCAGCAATATTTATTTACTAGCAGTTCGCCCCAGCTTCGCATGGGTTTGATTTATAAATTACCCGTGCGAAGTCGGGGCGCAAACTATACCTACCCTATGTTCATCAGGGATAGTGTAGGATTCTAATGGTGAAAGAATTTTTCAAATCGGTTCAGTAGTTTCGGAGCCTATTCAATGCAAACAAACAATCAAATCTTTCCTCTTTATAATATAGAAGTATTGATATAGATTATTATTTACTAGCAGCGCCCTCGCGGCGCGGCGTTGCCCCCGTAGTGATGGTTTTTGGTGATGATGATGATGATGATGATGATGAAAAGTAACCTATAACCTTCCTCAAGAGCTTAGCTATCAAATAAAGAAATAATTTTTTAAATCGGACTCTTAGTTCCTGAGAGTAGCGCGTTCAACCAAAAAACCTCTTCCGCTTTATATAATTAGTATAGAAGTATAGATTATTTATATTGTTGTGTTAAGGCCTGACCAGCGTGCTTTAGAGGAGGGTTTGGTCGAGGCCGCGGAACAACTGAAGCACGAACTGGAGCAGTCGCAGAGGGAACGCAGGAGAGACGCACAACACCACACGCCTGCTTGGTTCCGGTAATTATAATACACTTCTATTCTATTCTACTAGCGGACGCGTGGTACCCGGATAAAAAGTCTATGTGTTAAAACATCAGAGCAGAGTGAAACAAAATTAGCAAAATTTTGATTTAGTAAAACCGACTTTAGTTGTAAACGGAGAAATTTGCTGTTCTCTTAAAATGCATTCCTGTTTACAACTGTTTTTTTGTTTTTGGGACAACATTGGGAATACCCTTTCAGACATACAAAGAATTATCAAAATCGGTCCATTGAAGGAGATATCTGTGAACATATTACATTACAAAAATACTACACAATTTTATGAGCAGCCGGAAAGTGTCCGAAAAGGCACGACTGGCAGTCCATAGAGGAGTGTTAGTGCCGACACTGATGTATGGTAGTGAAAGTTGGATATGGCAGAAAAAACATCAGAGCAGAGTGAATGCAGTTGAAATGAGAGCGTTGCGTAGTATGTGTGGGGTAACTTTGAAAGATAGAGTGAGAAACAGTGTGATAAGGGAACAGTGTGGAGTGAAAGAAGATATAGTGATAAGAATTGAGAAGGGTATGTTAAGATGGTTTGGGCATGTAGAGAGGATGAAAGTCGTTTAACTAAAAAAGTGTATGAGGCGAGTGTGAATAGAACAGCTGGAAGGAACCTAGGCGAACATACCTGGATCTGATTGGTGACATTTTAGAGAAAAGCCAGGTTAAATGTACCCTAAACCGGGCGAGCTTGTATGAAAAATGTGATGAGAGTGAATGAGGCGAAAGAGGTGTGTCAGGATCGTAGCAAGTGGAAGTCCACGGTCTCTGCCTACCCCTGTGGGAAAGAGGCGTGATTTTATATATGTATTTAAAAACAATTGCAAAAAACAAATGCTGTGTGAAATGTCCAGCATTTTTTTTTTTTTTTTTACAATTCACGTTCTTGATTGATCGTTGAAGTTAAGCAGCGTTGTGCGCGGTCACTTTTAGAATTTAGGTCCCAGCTTTTAAGTCGTGAAGTCTGAAGGCCTTTAGGCGGCCTAAAAACTCCGTCACCAGAGTTGGCCATTAGCTCATACGAACTTGACGACCTCTGTGGCGCAGTGGGTGAAGGCCCGCTTGTGACGCAAGAGGTTGCGGGTTCGATCCCCGCCGCGGGACAAATGTTTGTATGATCTGCAAATATTTGTCTCGGGTCTGGGTGTTTTCTATGTATATTATGTATGTATTTACAAAAAAAAATGTATTTAAGTAATATATCAGTCATGTGGTTCCCATAACACAAGCTCTGCTTAGCTTGGGGCTACATGATGTTGTGTGAAATGTCCAGCATTATTTATTTACTTACTAACCAACTGTTTCCCCCACAGTAAAGTGATGGACGAGGGTGAAGAGACGTGGGTGTTCAGCGGAGAGTATTGGAAGGCGCGCGAGGCAGGGTTCTCAGACGACGTCGCGCCGCGGATATGGTGACCGCGTCTACAAATACACGTGAGTTATCCTCGGCTGATTTCGAAAATCTCGTAACTCCATCTTTTTGACGAAAATGTTTTTTTGATGCAGTTTAGTAAAAAATCGAATTCTCTACCAAATTGCATCAAAAAATCATTTCCGTAAAAAAGTTAGTCACGAGGTTTTCGAATTTAGCCGACGTTATGCTGGCGCCGTCCTATATGGCCATCGATCGCGGTGGACATTTGCGTTGAGATTGCACGATAACATGCGAGTTTCAATTAGGACACTAAAGAATCAGAGATATGTATGTATGGGGGACTCCCTTTTCCGCAATTGGACTCAGAGGTGGTCCCAGAAGCGCAGAAGATTCCTGGGGTCTTCACAGGCCTCGAGGAGCGACCTCGGATTGTTGAGGATTTGCTGCCGTTGTGCTGCTACGCCCACGCATTCCAGGACTACGTGGGCTGCTGATTCTTCTTCGGTTAGACATCCTCTGCAGAGTGGGCTGTCCGTGATACCGATGTTGTACGAATCAGAGATATCTGCCCACTTGCCCGTGGTCTTTCGACCAACAGTTGTTGTTAGCTGGTCGGATATATGTCGATCGCTCCCGAAATTACCGCTTGCGCGATCTTACGCGAGACATATGGTGTTGTGTCGCCATCTTTACTGAAGCTCGTAGTGCGTAGCATGTCTATGTAGTTGCAAATACACGTGACGTGAGTCTCAGTACATTTTGTTTGTTTACTTTGCAAACTTCGTAATATTTGTACCTAAATCACACACTATGTACGTAACAAAATATATTTGTGTCTTTCCAGCGCATGCCGCAGTGCGAGGTGCTCTGCTAGGTTGTGCGACGCTTCACGCTTGTCAGCTTTACGATTATAGCCTTTATCTTCTACTACTTAGAGTATACGTACATTCACATTTACAAGTAACTTTTGACACTAGAATATTTCTAATTCGATATTGTCAATGTCGTCAAAAATCTCACGGCACGGCATGGCAAGGTATTTTTAGACGACGAATAAAAATACAACCTAATCGTATGGAAATAAAGTTGAAAATTCAATGTTGACGGTCGAAAGTACAAATACCGAGGTATGCAGGCATGCCGTGTCGGCAGTTTCAGCTTTATTTCTATACAATTAGGTTATATTATATTATAATTCGTTGCCTAAAAATACCTTACCATGCCGTGCCGCCAATGGGCGCCGGGTCTTTTAAAGCTGATCGCACATTATGTAATAATCGTACGTGCCGAATACCTATCGCATTTTATGAAATACGGCGCGTACGGTGCGAATAAAATGTGCAAACTTCAAGTTTTCGATACGACTAATTCTAAATGCGGCGCTTACGATCCTTAAGCCGGGTTGACACGATCAAAGTCAGCTTTGACAAAGTGCAACTTCGATGACTCTGATTGGACGCCGTCGTCCGAGTGAGTCACGTGAGTCCGACGGCGTCCAATCAGAGTCATCCAAGTTGCACTTTGTCAAAGCTGACTTTGATCGTGTCAACCCGGCTTTACATAATATGTGCGACCAGCTTAAATCTTGGAGTAAATATTAATTATGTTTATTTTATTTACAATTATTTTTAGAAGTATTTTATTGAATATGTGATATCTGCCTACCCTTACAGGAGAGTCGTGATTTTATTGTTTTTTATAAAACAGGAATGTATTTTTACAGCGAAAAAAGTGTGTCAGGATCGTAGCAAGTGGCGATCTGTGGTCTCTGCCTACCCCTATGATAGGATACAGGTGTGAGTTTATGTATGTATGTATTATGTATGTATTTTTACAAAACTGGGTTTTCATATCAATACTCGTCAAAAGTTACTTGTGAATGGGACTGCTTTATGGGATTGTAAGACAGAAAATACTCTACGAAACATCAGGTTCTTTAACAGAAAAATAGTAAATACTTACTTAGGTATTTAATTTTACCATGAGGTCATTCATTTTGGGCCCAAAATGACCACGCAAGTAGCTCTGTCACTCTCATCTCAACGCGACCGAACGCGACAAAAGATACCTACGCGATCGTTTTGACAGTTTGAGACCAATTTGAGGTTTGAGACAAGTTAGACTAGACAATCAGCCTCTTAGGCTGGATTTTACGTTAAGTTTACGTACGATTAAGTTTTATCTGGAGATTAAACCACAGATTAAACTGCTGTTTGTTTGAATATTTTGACATTGTAAAATTGACACCTTATAACCAGGATAATTTGAATGCACCTAATAATGTTCGGTTGCGCTTTCTGAACAATTGTATTTCGAATTCTGTCGGCTAACGGAATAACTACTCTGGGAGTAAGATGACAGTTTGGTCGAATCCAGCCTTAGATGACTTCTTTTGTTATAATTTAAACATTTTAAACTAAATAAATAAATAATGTTTTGTTTATTTACCTAATTGGATATTCTGTTTTACAATCCCGTAAAGCCGAATAAATAAATCGCGACCGTCTTGTGATTAATCTAAGGTCGAAATTCGCTTGTATTTAAAATCTTAATCGGTAATGTTTATTCTATGTAAAAATGGTTTTAGAGAGTAATGGATTTTAATGAATTGTCAACCAGAGTCAGTTGAGCCACACACGTAATTTTTTTTAAGTAGGTACTGTAAAAATTTACAAAGTTTTGCCGAATATTTGCTATATCTAAACCAAAATCCCTAGGATTACAACTGAAAGATAAATTCTGCGACTTTCGCCTGTATGAGAAGTGAACTTTCAAAATAAAATTTTGTGGTCTTCTAGACTCAAAAAAAACTTTTTTTTTAGTCTATTCGAAAAATTGATAATCATTACTATAAATAAAGAGTCAACTAGCCTATTGGTTTTGGTACAGTCAGCTACAAAAGTCGATAAACATTTTGAGTTTTTCAAGTCACTTTTTCTTCACGTTAGGTATGTAGGTAGGAGAACTCGGTAAGTATATTTTGTTTACAAATTGTGATAGAGAAGGTCAAACAAAGCATCTAATATTAGCTAAAATTTTGATTATAACTCCACGGGTTCAGCGTAAAAAATTGAAAACCCAAAATGTTCATCGATTTTTGTCGCTGAGTGTACGTAGTATTATTAATGTTCCGTGCTATTTGGGTTACATCGCTCTGGTAGACAGGTCAGCTTAATAAGTCATTATTAAACCAGAAATATAAAAGATTATAATAATGAATTGCTAACAAAAGTTGAGTATAATTAAATTATACATTTTAAGATTAGCTACACACGTCTAGTTTTATATTGACGAAACAAATGACTAAAACTTGATAAACGAGTGATCTTTATTACAATGGAATAAGGATACTGATTGTCCAGCACTGACGAGAGCAATCAGCGTAGCCATTTCTGCTAAACAATCAGTATCCTTATTTCATTGTGATAAAGATCACTCGCCTATCAGCGCCACAGGAAAACCAGCTTAACGTGTGTTGCTGAGCTAAGGACGAACTACTTATTGATTTAAATCATGTGATTTTCATTTTATACTTTTATGTATTCAGATATTTTTTTTTGTTCTCGAGTGAAGTTTTTAGTATTAAGTGTTCATGTATTTTTGAAACTTATGTATACCTACTTATTAAGTTCAGTATTTGAATGAGTTTTAAACCCTTTTTGTTACGTTTTCTGTTGAACTATTAATAGAAATCTAAATACGAAATTGTTTTAGGATAATGAAATTTAAGTGTCACAAACGACTAAACTAGTTTAAATTAAATTTCGAACAGATAATAGTTTTTGACCTGGAATAGCACATAGGCTTAGTTATATTTGGGTAGCACGCAAGCGAAGCCGCGGGCGGGTGCTTTTTATGAACTAAATTAGTATCTAAGATACATGTTAAGGTGCGTTCAGACTGAGAATAATCTTGCCAACAAGGAATCATCATCATCATCCAGACTTCACTCACTGATCTTGTCTGTTGCCCACGATTTCAAATCGTGGCAAAATGACAAAATCGTGGTATCTTTTTTAAATTGTCGAATTCCATTCCTGTGATTGTTCTTTTGATCTCACTCTATTCTTCAGTTGAAAGATTTTTTCATTAATTTCAAGAACATTTAAAAAATAAATTAAACTTAACTTGCAATAAAGGCTAGAATTCGTCATTTCCCATAGAATTAAAACCTTATTAGTGCACAAAATATTAATCACCATTTGAGTATCGCGGCAATTTTCACGGTTCAGCTTACGTTGGTAAAATGTTCTATGTTCACTTTACACCAATAGAACCTGAACCATGATAAATACTTGTGTACTAGATTGGTGAAATCAAAAGAAAAATTGTTCAGTTTGTAAAAAAAACGGGTGTGCTCGACTGAAGTAAAACTTCCGTTCGCCTCGCCCGAACACACTTTTCGTAACGCTCTCGTCACGCATTCACCAGATTACTCCCCAAGTCAAGCGTGCGTAAAGAAGTTTTACTTCAATAAGGGCTTTTATAGATTGATTATCTTCCCCTGGGATTATTATGTTGCGAATACACGCTGGGCCAGCCTAGGCGAGCGCGAGCGAGAAGGGCAGAAGGCGAATCGATGCGAGCCTGCGCCAGCGTGTATTCGTGTCTTTATCAGT
This sequence comes from Camptogramma bilineatum, assembly GCA_958496255.1. Lineage (NCBI taxonomy): Eukaryota > Metazoa > Arthropoda > Insecta > Lepidoptera > Geometridae > Camptogramma > Camptogramma bilineatum. The sequence continues at coordinate 1,464,711 of OY292474.1, forward strand.
GTGAATGCATCTTAAAGCTAGATTTATATTAGACCGGGCCGTGTCCGTGGCCCGGACGGGGCACGGATTTGAAACGTTACATACATTTTGTATGAAGAAGTTTATATTATATGTACAGTGCCTAACCCGTGTCCCGTCCGGGCCAGCTACTAACATTCCTATGGACACCGCTCCGGCACGGCACGGACACGGCCCGGCCCGGGCACGGTCCTGTCTAATATAAATCTAGCTAACTCTAAAATTTTGTCTAGTGTATGGCTGTGAAGTGTTTCCATTGCGAATATAAATTAATCATTAAATTAAACCATCGGTTTGCATGCATAGGCTAAATAACTGTGAATTTTAAAAATGTTTTGTTTATATTAACTACTAGCTGTACCCGGCATTCGTTGCAATGCCACGTAAAGTAAAAAAGTGTTTGGTTTTATATTCTGTATATAGATTTTTTTATTAACTTTTATACCGCTAGTGACTATTTCACTAATCATTACGTTATCAAAATCAAATTGTCAAAATGTTGAATTCCTAAAATTCCTAAAATTCCTTTGTAACTTTCCTGGGTATAATTTACATTGAATTGATTGAACACAGACAGATTATACATATTGGTTGATTGTTCATTTGAATATTTTTTAATTAAAACATCCAACTATCTTTATCACTGTTGAACAATTTAGTAGAAAATGGTTTAAATCGGTAAAAACTACAGAATTGCTTTATATGTCGTCAATTAAAATAAGAAAGTAAACTATAATAAGTAAATTACAAATTTAAATATAAATACGTAGAATGGTGCATATATCAAATCGCTCCTACACAGGCGTGACATATACATTTGACAAAATGACACATATTTTAGTGAACGTATAACGGGCATAAGTAGCTTAACACTTAAAAAATTAACAGAGTGACAGTGACAGTAAGTGATGTTTTTTTAACAAGTTTGTTCCTTTTTTGGCAACGTCCATTCAAAATATATGTCGTTGTGTCAAATCTGTTCATAGTATGTTGAATTTTAAAAGTTTTCCGCTTATGAGCGTTTAAACATTTTGAATACGGGTTGGAAATATTAAAAGACAATTTTCGTTTTAAGCAAAAGTGGGAAAGATTTACATTTATGTTGCATTATATTGTGCTAAAATTTTAATTAATTTAGCGAACAGTTGTAAAATAACGGTGCTGTGTAGTTATCTTTTAATAATTTTCTCTTCCCTTCATCTCTTTTTAACTAAAATCTTATCATATTTTGTCAAGTTTCTATTGGTCATCCAAAACTAAAGGAATGAACATTTTAATGTCCTGTCTTTTATTGACCCTAAAGTTGACTATAGATTGACTACTGCAAAAACTTTGTGTCAAAAATATTGATCATATTTGATAGCTAACAATTTTGTTTAGTGAAATCTAACCTCTTGTCAATTATACGAACCAGCGGGGTTAAAAAGGCCGTTATATCAGAATCACAATGGGAATTGAACTATATGCCGTCTCTTTTAGACGACTCTTTTTGACTGAGAGTGACAAGAACCGCATATATTGCAATCCCTATTGTAATTTTTCTAAGTGGCCTTTTTAGCCCCGCAGGAAAAACTAGATTTCGTTTTCTAGTAAACTCACGCTTGGGGAACAATAGATTGATTCAGAATAAAAGCCATAGTGTTAAGATTTATAATGAGAGAATTAATAACCTTGCTATCGATCACGTATAGTCCGACACAAAATAATAGAAATAAATGGGGGCGCCACTGTGCAAGCTCAATACGCGAAATAGATAAATTATCTTTTAGAAGTAAATTATTACTTCTGACTGACCTACTTCAGTCTTCGGCACCTGTACCATAGACAAGAAACCTGTACTTTACCATAGATTAGTAGAGAAAGGGTTTCCAAAGTACTGAAATTTTAGTTGCCGTGTATACCCGTTTTTGACGGACTTTACATTCACTGAAAATGTTTTTTGGTCGTGTCTCTGACTAACCCTCTAGCTATACCTCTAAAGATTTTGATGGCTGAGTGAGGGCCCTGATAGTTTTTTTATGTAGGTACTTTTACAGCGAAACTTTCTAACAAGGCGACGCAATAGTTCTTTTTCATTATGATTCTTTTCGATCAGATTGTAGCTGGCATTATCATTTAATATTTATGATTGTTTATGATTGTTTACGAATTCATTTTGATGAAATCTTACCTGAATGGTATTAAAGTTAACAGAATTTTCGGTCATTGCCGAATTTTTGATGCTACTTTTATTCTGAATCAACCTGTACGCTTTTTCACATTTTTTTTTTAAATAATACTATCAATAGTTATCGATGAAATGCTAAAGCAACAGATAAATCGATTTTTATGAATAAATTAGTCACAAGCTATCTTGTTCATGTTTGTATAAGATTTAAATACTTACTGTTGTCTCTTAATATTTGACAATAACTAATGTTTTGTGTAAAAATAATTGTTAATAGTTTAACTATTGTTATTAAAATGAAATACTAATTTAGAAGATTCGTTTGTAACACTTGCCACTAACTTTATTTTTTGTTTGATTATTTTGAACCTTCACACTGCGCTCTCTGCATCACTAAGTCAAAAGTACCTTAACACACCCAGTGATCAGATACTTATGAACTTTTTTTATTGTTGCGGTGATAATTGTTGTTCGATCTTTGCTCATTTTAAATAGAAAGTAGATAAATTTTGTTTGCCATCCGCTTTTTCTGCGACTACCGTCGTTTGAAAATCGGTGGCTGAGGCACCCCCTGCCCCGCGCACCATCCTCGCCTGCGCGGGCGCGCCTCACCAGTATGCTTGGACGACTGCCCTGATTCGGTCGTTATCTCATTATTGAGCTACTATCCGTGATAGTCAAGTATTACGAACTTTCATACATATTACTGCCGTGCAGACAATATTGTGTGTGTGAGACGTTCTCACAAACAGTGCTGTGCCATTTTCGATACCTATCTAGTGTTTGGACTTTCAAAGACTGCTCCATCGTTTCCACGCCATTCAGAAACCTCTGTGCCGATCCATCTTTACAGACGACGACGTGTGGAAGCAAAAAGGTTGGTGGTGGACTTAATTTATCTACTTTTGTGAGCAAAGATCTTTTCCAAATTCCAGTGGGTATCTTTTATGTACAGGCTTAAATTTTCTTTACATACTTAGGTCCTTCGAAATCTTCCCAGCCCTTAACAGACTCCACAATTGTTATGTATTTTGGGTTACTACAAATTTATGGTATTTTAATTGTAATAACGTGGCTAGTGAATAATAGCTGTATAAGGTGGCTAGATAAAATGTTTAAATAGTTTTAAATGTATTATAATTGTTTTAGAATAATTTGCACGTTTGAAAAGACTCCATTTTGTGAAGACATCAAAGTTGGCGCAGCACAAAAAACATGTGGATTATCTATTAAATTTCTGTAATATTATATTCTAGAACGCTTTTAATGATAGTGCGTATGTCGTGATAGTTAGACGCAAATTAAAAAAAAATGTGCATTCTCAGTTTTTTTGTGCAGTGTCAACATTTTCTTAACTTTACTAACATGACTTATTTGGGAATACGTTGTTTTTTACATTAAGTAATCTACAAATTATGGTGCGTTTTTAGAACATGCAAGTCACAAAACGTGGTTAACAATCAAAAGAAATTGATGTAACGTAGCGAAAGTATGAAAATGTAGGTTTAAGTACTATGTGATTTTTTATTTATTAAGACAATTTATATGGCGGTGTAGTGGGCTAACAGAATGTATAATTTGAACAGTTGAGTGAGTTCGTAAAGCAAAATTAAAAAAATTGGCGCAGCCGGTACATTATAATGTGGTATAAAAAGTTGAAGAGATTGAAAAGTGGCAACCAGTGAACACTAATAAAACATGGAAGCAGAAAAGTTACTTAAAATTCCAAGAGATTAGAACGATTTTTGAACCGCGCACAGTCGTGAAATGACAAATATTGGCAAATCAGTGACAGAGATCTATTACTTATTTGAATAAGTTCAGCACTTGTTTATAAGGGCGTATGTTTATATTTTGATACCCCCAAAGTACTGTAGAAATTCTATTCTCTCAGATCTATTGAAAACTACGAGGGTAGTCAGGGTCACGTCCAAATACATTTAATTACGTAGCCATATTTAGTATGTTCATATTCTGTATTTCCTAAATCCCTCGAAGACTCGCTTCTATATTTTATTTGTGTTCACTGAGAGCAACCTAGTCTTGCCATGGGTAATTATATTTTTTTCATTTCAGTTCTTATTTTTTTTTCTATTTATTATGTTATGGTTATTCTTGATATGATTTGTTACTTACCATTGTGCTTCCGTAGATGATCAGTAGGTACAAATTATTATAGAAATGTACCTGAGTAAAATATGAATTTCGCTGATGTCGAACCGTGTAATTATTGCATTAAATGCATTTTTCAACATTTTAAAATCCGCGCCATTTTATATTTCACAATAATTTACGCTCCGTTTTACTCGTAGATTCTTAATAAATTCCTGTTTGGCCTAAATAATTAATATCGCCTTTTGAAAATTATCAGCATCGCTACACCGCATCATAATGTAATGCCGTGTTTGTAAATCTGAAAATATTGTTCGTTATGCTAAGCGGCAGCAAGTTACCATAGTTTTGGTTTAGATTTTGTTCTGTAGATCTTTTTATGAAAATATAAAACGTTTCAACTTTTATTGTTTTATTGTTATTCAAATAAATACCTAGAGACCGCATCCATCCTAATATATTGGACTTACGAAGCATTCTAATAAAATTCAGGTCTTAGGGAAGGATGAAAAACAAGATAGGGTATGAGAAAATATGTTGTGCGTGGAACGGAGCGTGCCGAGCGTGTATATTTCGTTCAGAAACGACCATCATCGTGTCTGAAGCGCTCGAAGGTCTGAAGCTGCCTGCCTCTTTTATTGACTGAAAAATCTATTAGTCCTCGTGCAATGTTATCACATTTTATTTTAATAGTGTTACTTTGTTTATTGTTTCTAAATTCAATGAACTTTTACAAGCAGAATTAAAAATTTTATGTCCAAAATAGATCTTGACGTTTACCATGACGTGTACTTTTTTTATTTCTGAACGAGAAATTCAATGATTTGGCAAGTTGGGAGCACGGGTAGAAATGTTCCTAGTCAGAAGCTTGGACTTGTATATAATCTGTGCTTTGATTGGAAATTGATTGGAAAACGATGTATGACATTTCGTTCTCCGCTCCTCAACTCTTCCGATTCCGAATGAGTTGCTATTTTGAAGACAATGTCAATGTCAATGAATGATTGAGATCTTTGAGGGTAGGTATCTCTGTGGATGTGGGTAGTCTGTGCTCTGCGGTCTAATGTCTAACGATCATTGTGTATTTAGTTTGTTGATTTTCCCCGCCTATTTCTGTTCCTTATTAGCTGCAAACGGTTTGTACCTTCAGTACCTACGATGTATTTTATGTGTTGTGTTATCTTGTGTTGTACCAGGTTGTACAAATTTGCGAAAGGCCGCTGTATTCCATATTCCCAGTGTGTAGTGTAATCAGACTCAAAAAGTGGCTCAATTGTTTATGCAGTGATTTGTTGAGAAACGTGAGTTTGAACGAGATTTCGAGAACGAGAACGAGACGCACTGGTCACATCACACATCACAGAAACCTAAGATTTATCAGTGTTTCTCTAGGTACTATATTATGCATGAATTATACATATAAACCTTCCTGTTGAATCACTCTATCTATTAAAAAAACCGCATCAAAATCTGTTGCGTAGTTTTAAAGATATAAGCATTGCTTAAATCTTTAAAACTACGCAACGGATTTTGATGATGTTTTTTTTTTACATAGGGACAGACAGCGGGAAGCAACTTTGTTTATTATACAATACCTATACCTACTATGTAGTGTTAAGAAAAAATTTAAAAATAATAATAAATGATTAACTATGTTTCGTTGTTTTCTATCAACAACACCTTCTTTCCCTTAGGCCACTGACCTCTACTATGGCATTGATCTCAATAGTACACATTGAGATCAATGCCTTAGAAATATTGAATGAAAAAAGCAATCCTACCAAATTAATTTGTTTGGTGGAATGACAATTCTGCTCGGTGCCGGTGTAGCAGAAAAAAAAAAAGAAACGTCATACATCGTTTTCTGATAGCCAATCAGGAGCGAGTAACATCTATATAATCTGTGAACACAAGTCCCCACTAAAATGTTCCCGACATTTCCATCTGATACGTAGTATCTCTACCTAATCTGTGGTTGGGAGGCTAAAATAAAATAATCTTCCTTCTTTTCGAAAACAAACAAATTATTTAACTAAAACTGTATTTTTCTATTTCAGTCATTTCAGCTGTTAATTATTCATGCTTTTATTAAAGAATTTATAACAGTTGTAGAGTGCGAACGATACAAAAACGGTGAGTACATTTTTAAAAGTTAGCGTTCGCCTCCGTTGCTCTCATTTTTTAATAAATCCCGTTTGTTTTGTGTATTGTCACATATTTTCTGTTATGTAAGCAACCATGTTGATACTACGGACGTTTTCTACATATATCAGTGTGATAAAACGGCCGTCTTATGGAACAGGTAAATGATTTTAAATTAAAAACAAAGGCCTCTAAAATAGTTAATCATTGCCTATAAACATGACATGTCGATAGAGATTTATTTGTGAAACAACTAGAGTAAGTATGTATCAAGTATTTATAACCTATTCATACGCCAAAAAAGCAGCTGACTAGGTATAATATTATATTTTATTTGAAAACAATAGGTATTTTTACCAGTAATGTCGCGTTTATGTAGCGATTACACTATCCAATATGTAGGAAACCGATCTAGGAATCATTGCTCTGTCTCGCTCTTTGGCCTTTGGTATTGTGCTTCCAACTTTAATTGTCGTAACTGTTGCCAACTTCAGTCAAATGGAAGAAAAAAGTAGGATGCACAATATGCAACTCATAGGTCAAAGAACAAGACAGAGCGATAATTCTAGATTGATTTCCTACAAATTGTATAGTATAATTGCTACTTTACACGCTTCAGATCAAACAGACATTCAACGAGACAGGTACACATAATTATAATTTATTTTATTTATTTAAGTTGTTATACAGTTCGCAGAATGTCCAACGGACACGTGAACATCAAGTTCTCATGGGGCTTGACAAAGTCAGACCCGGACCAGAGCCCGGTCTTGTTTGTGGGGCTCACGAACCACCTAAACACCCTTGAATGGGACCTTGTGAAGAAGAAGCTGGAGCCCCGAGTCTCGGAGGAGGTAAGGATATAATATGTAGATAATAATAAAAATATTGCTGGACATTTGATGCAGCGCCATCTAGCCCCAAACTAAGCAAAGCTTGTACTATGGGAACCAGATAACTGAAAGATTATACTTGTGTAAATACATACTTATGATATTTTATAACACCCAGACACAGAACAAGCATCTATGTTTATCACACAAATGTACTACCAACTGAGCTAAGAGGCCAGCCAATAAAGAGTTATCTATCTATTTAATCGCCTAAATCATTATTGAGATGGATTAGCCTTGAATTACCTTGGTTACCAGACATGGCGTCGCGGGTTACAATGCATAGCGAGCGCACCGGGCGACGTGGTCGAGCTGAGACCACGCGGTGCAGCCCTAGCTAGCCTCGGGACGGCACGCGCCAGCAGGCACGCCGCGCCCTCGCGCACGCACGTGCTGGCGCGCGTGCTGAGGCAGAGCCGACCGTTGGAGTACATCGTGGTGAGTAATCCTTTCGCTGTTTTTACGGGAATGAGAAGTCATGTTTTCGTTTTGTTTTATTTTCCAAAACTTGTGTTTCTTCGAATGTGTGTAATAATGATTATTAACTGTTGTAAAGTAATCAAAATGAGCAATTTACTACATTTTTAGGTGTTATTTCGCTCATCACGCTGAAGATCCTCATCAGATCTTCAACAAAGTTTTATGAGACCAAAAGAACCATCGAAATCGGATGTGACATCCGCCGGGGACATCCGGGGAGATCGCCGAGGGCTACACCCCCTTCTTGCCCCTTTTTGGAAGAAGTAGAGTGCGCGGCAAACTTTATGGCGGCTGAAGTGCGCGGCAGATTCGACTTTGCGCAGGTACAGTCAATGAAATTGCGGGGAGTTGAAGGCGGTGAGGGGCGGGGCTAGGCGGGCTATGTAGATAAAGTTAACTCTATTCTATTCCGTTGACTGTACCTGCGCAAAGTCGAATCTGCCGCGCACTTCAGCCGCCATAAAGTTTGCGGCTAACTCTACCCCCCCAATGCAAAATCCCCGACGACAAAAAAGATCTATAAAATTATCGAACCTGTAGAGGAGAACAGACAAACGAAAGCATTTATGTCCAAGCTGAAGCAGAGACGCTTCGCTCGCTCGGTCAATAAGGAACTATATGCCTGGAAAAGATCGCTTTAAGCGATAAGGCCGCCAATTGTTTTTACCTACTATCTATCTATCTACTTCAGCCCACATCCACCTACTGCTGGGTATAGACCTCCTCGTTATCTCGCCACTTTCTCCGGTCCTGCGCCATTCTCATCCACTGCTTGCCACAAACTCGTGTAAGGTCATCAGACCGTCTGGCTGGTGGTCTGCCAACGGATCTGCGACCTTCTCGGGGCCACCACTCGGTTGTTGCCTTCGTCCATCTTCCGTCTTCCCGCCTAACCAAATGTTTTACCTATGTTTAGAAAATTTATACTTAGGTTTTTTTGTGGTAATCAAAGTGTTATCTATCTATATTCCGCAGTTGGTATGCCGCAAACGTGACGTATACGCGAGCGCGGCGTGCATAGCGCGTTCGTTCCCGCTGTACTGCGCGCGGTCGGCGCCCGGCGGGGCCCCCTTCCCCGGCGCGGGACCGGAACCCGCACCGCCCAACACTGTGTGTGTTGAACTCGTGCTGGTCGAATATAACCCCACGGGTGAGTGCCATACAAACGTGACGTATATATGCCGCACACCTATACGCGCCGAACCAATCGAATTTTAGAATTCCTTATATAAATAAATATTGCTGGACATTTCACACAGCGCCATCTAGCCCCAAACTAAACAAAGCTTGTACTATAGGAACCAGATAACAGATAGAATACTTATATACTTATTTTTTTTGTAAATACAGACATAGAATACTTTATAACACCCAGACACAGAACAAACATCTATGTTCATCACACAAATGTTTGTCCTGGGTGGGAATCGAACCCACGACCAGAGCGCAGAAAGCAGAGCTACTACCAACAGAGCTAAGAGGCCAGTCAAATATGAGATCGTATGAAACCTCTCACACCTGCCCGCGGTCGTATCGTCCGATTCGACCGAATCTGACAGTAATTCGAGAATTCGGCGCGGATAAGTGTGCAGTCAGCCATAAGAGCTCTCTTACTCTTCTAATACTCGCTAATTTGGTTTAGGGCATGCCTTGTCCGAGCAATACCGTCTACTTCACAGGATATGATACTGAGGAATTCAGATTGTGACGTCATAACTCAGTAACGCTATTTTGTTTTAAAGTTGTGCTAGAGAAAGGGTACCAGTTTTAAATTGAATTTTGATTTTTGAATTAGATTCCACCAAAGCGGAGACGAGAGAAGATGTTGAAAAGGTTAGGAACCACTGGTATAAATGATAATGGTGATATTGTTGTCTCCAGATAGTGAAGAGAAAAGTATACCTCCGGAGTCAATCCTTGCCACGGGTACATTGAGCGCGGAGGAGCTGGCCAGTATACGAGGGGTCGCGGACGGAACCAGGCTCGCGGCTAAGATAACTGACATGCCAGCCAACATTATGGATGTCGACAAGTTTATACAGGTCAGTTTATGTAGCGTCTTCAGATAGAGAAGAGTATACCTCCGGAGTCAATCCTCGCGACGGGTACATTGTACATTGAGCGCGGACGAGCTGGCCAGTAGAAGAGAGAAGTAGAGTGAAGAGAAGAATTTAGGGAACACGGTGGAATCATTCCCCAATTGCAAAGTAGGTGGTTCCTCTGCAACGGCCATCTGGCCCACTTGCCCGTGGTCTTTCGACCGACAGTTGTTGTTGGTTGGTTGCATATATGTCTATCGCTGCTGAAGTTACCGCTTGCGCGATCTAGAATGATGTTTTGTGGCGCCATCTTCGCTGAAGCTCGTAGTGCGAGTGTCTATGTAGTTCATCTAGCGACAGGTAGATGCTATACAGCGTAGTACAGTCCAAAGTCCCAGAAAGCTGAAAATTGGTAGGTAGGAATGTTAGGAACACCATTGTCAACAAACTGAAAAGTCCTCATCAATCCCTTGTATGCTAAACTTCTGTCGCGTATCTTTTGTCGCTTTCGGTCTCGTTGAGATGAGAGTGTCAGAGCTTGCGTTGCGTGGTCACTAAACTGTCATATTTGACAGTTCGAGACCGATTTTGGTCGCTATCAAAGATAGACAATCAGGGGCAGGTCTCATACATGATTGGGTCCAGAAGCCTAAGTGCCGGCTGACAAAAAAATCAAATGAAAGAATGATTGTAGAGACTTGGTGCCCTAATGAAAAAAACTCACTCACACACACATACACAATCACACGCGCTCAAACACACGCACTGACACTCTTCTTTAATAGCGACCAAAGTGTCTCAAACTGTCAAATATTTCAGTAACCAATTTGATGATTGTGTAATCAGGGAGCTGCTTTAGGTTATATACCTCCCTAACTTCGCATAGTGTAGATATCTTTGCTTACATTATAAAAAGTACGATATTTACGATAGGAAAATAAATAAGCATTGTAGGTACTTTACCTCAGTTATAAAAAGTACCTCCTCCTCAGTTATAAAAGTATAAGTTAAAAGTAAGTAAGGACGACCTCTGTGGCGCAGTGGGTGAAGGCCCGCCTGTGACGCAGGAGGTTGCGGGTTCGATCCCCGCCGCGGGACAATTGTTTGCATGATTTGCAAATATTTGTCTCGGGTCTGGGTGTTTTCTATAATATATTATGTATGTATTTACAAAAAAAAAATGTATATAAGTAGTATATCAGTCATGTGGTTGCCATAACACAAGCTCTGCTTAGCTTGGGGCTACATGATGCTGTGTGAAATGTCCGACAATATATTTATTTATTTATTTATTACCTACGATACTTTTATAATGTAGGCAAAGATAGCTACACTAGGCGAAGTTAGGGATGTTTACCGATACTAAACAGAGACATCTTTATTCACAGGAAGCATTCCAAGTAGCCAAAGAGCTGGACATCTCGGAGCCCACAGTTATCCGCGGCGAGGAACTCAAGGTGCGCGGGATGGGCGGCATATACGGCGTGGGCGCCGCCGCCCTGTGCCCGCCCGCCCTCGTCACACTGAGCTACCAGCCGCCCGGAGCCACCGAGACTGTGGCCTGGGTCGGCAAGGGGATTGTGTACGATACCGGCGGTCTCAGCTTGAAAGCCAGGGTAAGTCCTATTCAGTCTAGCAGCTATAGCTTTGCTAAGGAGGGTCCAAGGGTTCCAAAATACAAAGATCGACTAGTTTTCCCTCGAACTTAAAAAAAAAAAACAAATACTTGCTAAGGTGGGTCCGGACTCCCTAAACCCCCCTTATATACATCCATGGTCTTATTTAACTCACTTCAAAGAAAGGAGGAGGTTCTCAATCCGTCGGCATCTTTTTTTTTGTGCTATTTAGCCGATTACCCGAAGACGCCTGGATCTTTTTGTTTGAAAGGGTATACTGTCCGATTGGTGCCATAAAAATTTGGTGAAGATCTGTCAAGGATCTTCGGAGTTATGAACAGAAATGTACCTCGAGAGTACAGAATTTTGCTCAGCTGATAATTGTCAGTAAGGCGGAGATATACTGTTATAACCATCGAAATCGGATGTCAGAACATCCGATTTCGATGGTTCTTTTTTATTTGAAAGGTTGTAACTTTAATTTGGTAAGGATCTGATGAGGATATTCAGCGTGATGAGCAGAATAGATCCTCAAAATGAATAAATGGCTCACTTTTAGATTTCTACTAGGTAGGGATTGATGGAGCACCTGGGACCACCTTCTCATCACAAAACTAGAGAATTGTGAATAGTTATTCAGTTTTAAATTTAAGCTATGCAAGGACAGACTCTCGAGGTCTACAGCTCACTGGGCCACTAGTTTTACATACTAGTTTTAATAATATAATAATAATTATTTGTTTCATAAAAAACATTGTTAAGATTACATTAGTTAACATAGTTGCATTTAATGACTTTTTTACAAGGGGGTGTCGTTAGGAATGAACGCTAATAGTAGAAAGATATTGTGTTGTTACAGACATCCATGGTTGGTATGAAGGGCGACTGCGGCGGCGCGGCGGCCGTGCTGGCGGCCTTCGCGGCCTTCGTGAGGGCGCGGCCTACAGTCAACATACACGCCGTGCTCTGTCTCGCAGAGAACGCCGTGGGGCCTAAGGCCACCAGGTAACTTATATATTCTACGGTAGAGGTCGGCGAATTTTTCAGCTCAAAGAACAAAATACAACAAAAAAAGACCATTGTAGAGCCACCAATTTCCATCTTAGTCTGCGCGAACTGTGTCTTTTCAATAAGTATAGAATACTAGCGGACGCCCGCGGCTTCGCCCGCGTGGACTACTTTTTTTTATCTACTATACATTTTTCCGGGATAAAAAGTAGCCTATGTGTTATTCCAGAACCTAAATTATCTACATTCCAAATTTCATCAAAATCAGTTAAGAAGTTATGAAGATACGTGGTAACAAACATTCACACACGGACTTTCGCCTTTATAATATTTGTAGGATCTACGGCAGAGGTCGACGAACTTTGCAGTTCAAAGAGCTAAATCTATACTAATACCAGGGGACGCCCGCGGGATCGTCCGCGTGGACTACTATGTATTATCCCGCGGGAACCGTGCATTTTTCCGGGACAAAAAGTAGCCTACTTATTTCCGGTCATTATCTATCTACTTGTTTTTTAAATTTCAGCCAAATCGATTCAATGGTTTTCGAGTTAAAGAGTGGTTATAGATTTAAAAAAAAATCTTTTTGTTTGATAGGGTATACTTTTCGATTGGCGCCATAAAAATTTGGTGAGGATCTGTCGAGGATCTTCGGAGTTATGATCAGAAATGCACCTCGAGAGTGCAGAAAATTGCTCAAATTATAAAACATTGAAGTCGTTTTTTTTTAATTTTTAATTTAGCCACTTGTATACTTAAATAAAATGTTTTTTCCAGGCCTGACGACATTCACATGCTGTATTCGGGGCGTAGTGTCGAAATCAATAACACTGATGCTGAAGGTAAATTATAATATCGCTGTCTAACGCGTGAAACGCTACTTAAATATTTGAGACGTACTTATCTATTTTTGACGTTCTTACTCTTCGGAATCGTATACAAAAATGACAGTTAATGTCAATGATAAGCACCACTTAAACTAAGTAGCGATTCAGTATTTGGGTTTTGCGACAAGGATTTTTAAAGTAGCAGATTCAGATTCAGATTCTTTATTGGTAACTTAAAATGTTACATGTCACAATATTTAGGTACTTACTATTACTTATTTAACAATAAGTGGGAAGTAAAAATAAATCAATACAAGAAATTAATTATGTAGAAATAAACTAAAAACGGTCAATAAAATAGTAAAAACAATCAATTCATAATAATAATCAATAAACATTAAATTTCATTAATTACTTTAAACCGTAAAGGAGCAGTTATTAAAAAATTCGTCGACCCTGTAAAAGGTTTGCTCGATAAGCCAGTTTTTCAGCCTTTTTTTAAAGGCGTGCATTGATAGTGCAGCTGTAATACAGCCTGGGAGACGGTTGTAGACACATGGCCCCATCGCGTGAACCAGCTTGGTCGATTTTACGAGCCGCCGTCGTTCCACTCGTAGTCTTTGAGCGTGTCGGGTCGGGTATCTATGGACGTCGCCGAGACCTGCGAACTCGTCCAAGTGGAGGCGAGCATACACAGCTGCATTAAATATGACGAGGGCGGGTAATGTCATTATTTTTCATTCCATCTATTCGAAAAGGACGACTTTGTTCGCCTTTAAGTGCGCCCAAAGTAGATGATTCCTCTTCAAGGAACTTTTAGCGGGCAGTAATGAGTTTTTAATCCTCTTTATAAGTTTAGCGGGCAGTAATGAGTTTTTAATCCCCTTTAAGTGCGCCGGAATTATCTTTGAATTATCTTTGCCGCGCACTTTTGAGGTACAACTACTTTCCACATTCATCTCAAATCTACCAAGATAAGATGAATGAGGGAGGACTCTTCCAAAAACACCACAGTTGTAATCACATTTAGAGATTTATTACTCTGCAGTTTTCTACCCATACATAATTGTAATTCCAACCTGATAAAATCCTGTGCGTTTTCGTCAGCGCGATCTAGAACGCGCTACTGGCGCCATCTAGTTTGTTTTCGTGGAACTATTGAACAATTCTAGCGGAAGAGATTTTTTGTTTGAACGCGCTAATCTCACAAAACAGGTTTTTATAATAGCTACCTACAACGTTTTTAATATTCATTATTCTGTATATTTATTTAGCTATTTATTTATATTTATATTGTTTGTGAGAGAAATAAATAAATAAATGAAATTAAATGAAATCTCAGGAACTACCAGTCGGATTTGAAAAATTATTTCTGTATTTGATAGCTAAACTCTTGAGGAAGGTTATAGGCTACTTTTCATCATCATCATCATCATCACCATAAACCATCACTACGGGGGCAACGCCGCGAGGGCGCTGCTAGTATCGGATAAACATACCGCCCACCATTCAGCAGGCGCGCGGCCACCGTCTGAATAAAAAAAATTTAATCCCCGATTACTCTTCTCAAGTGGAACTTCGTTGATTTAACACATTCCTTTCTCCTCCCTTTTATTTTCTCATAGATTGTAATGAAAAGTAGAGTGTATCACTCGGGCGCAAAATATATTTTTGGCTCGGGCGACGTACTTTAAATCCCTCGCTTCGTTCAGGATTCTACTAAAGAATCCCTCGCTACGCTCGGGATTCTACTCTAGAATCCTTCACTTCGCTCTGGATTCAAAAAAGCGCCCTCGCCGTAAAAATATTATTTTCCCCCCTTAGAATACAATCTACTATTTAGTTTCTTGAAGAGGGGGCGAGCAGAGGTATCCCAGGATACTCTCATAATAGCTCGAACAGCTCTCTTTTGCATCCTGAACGCTCGCTCCCAGTCGGCAGCGCCTCCCCACAGCTCTACGCCGCACGTTGGTCCCGAATTTAGTGCTCCATACACATAGAAACCGAAACTCGATTTTTTAATTTTTTTTTATTGGGGATTGTTCTAGTACACTATTCTTATTCAAATATGTAGGTACCGTCACCATAGCAAGCTTCATGTCG
Source organism: Camptogramma bilineatum (assembly GCA_958496255.1). Taxonomy (NCBI): domain Eukaryota; kingdom Metazoa; phylum Arthropoda; class Insecta; order Lepidoptera; family Geometridae; genus Camptogramma; species Camptogramma bilineatum. The sequence goes on from OY292474.1 coordinate 1,480,116, forward strand.
GAATAAAAAAATATTTAGTTTTTTTTTGTATGGAGGAGAACACATAAATTGGATTATCTCTCGACTCTTAGAAACTCAAGGGCTGCCGCTTATAGAGGGTGTACACCCACACGAGGCCGTCCTCATAAGCTACCAACCTTGCACGGCTGGGCACGGTTTTGGCGCCCAGAGCAAACTGAATATTCGAAAATTTGCCAACTACACTAAAACTAGAATTTCGTAAATGTTTGCATGGTAGATTGTTATAATTCACTATTTTTATCTAACTATGTAGGTACAGTCACCATAGTAAGCTTTACGTAAGAAAAAGTAATATTTTATCTTTTTTTGTGTATAGATGAAAACACTTAATTCGGATTTTCTCTCGACTCATAGAAACTCAAGGGCTGCCGCTTATACAGGGTGTACACACACATGAGGTTGTCCTCATAAGTTACCAATCTTGCACGTCTGGGCACGGTTTTGGCCAAAAAACGAATAATTCGAAAATTTTACAGCAATACCGAAACCAAGATTTCAAAAAAGTTTGCATAGGGGATTGCTCTGATACACGATTTTTATCTAAAAATGTAGGTACAGTCACCATAGCAAGCTTCATGACGGAATAAAAAAATATTTAGTTATTTTTGTATGGAGCAAAACACTTAAATTGGATTATCTCTCGACTCTTAGAAACTCAAGGGCTGCCGCTTATACAGGGTGTACGCCCACATGAGGCCATCCTCATAAGCTACCAATCTCGCACGGCTGGGCACGGTTTTGGCGCCCAGAGCAAACTGAATATTCGAAAATTTGTCAACTACACCAAAACTAGAATTTCGTAGATGTTTGCATGGTAGATTGTTCTAATTCACTATTTGTATCTAACTATGTAGGTACAGTCACCATAGTAAGCTTTGCGTAAGAAAAAAAAAATATTTTGTCATTTTTTGTGAATGGATGAAAACACTTAATTCGCATTTTCTCTCGACTCATAGAAACTCAAGGGCTGCCGCTTATACAGGGTATACACACACATAAGGCTGTCCTCATAAGCTACCAATCTTGCACGTCTGGGCACGGTTTTGGCACCCAGAGCCAAAATACAAATAATTCAAAAATTTTACAGCAATACCGAAACCAAGATTTTAAAAAAGTTTGTATAGGGGATTGCTCTAATACACGATTTTTATGTAAAAATGTAGGTACAGTCACCATAACAAGCTTCATGACAGAAAAAAAAAACTATTTAGTTCTATTTTTGTGTGGAGGGTAACACTTAAATTGGATTATCTCTTGACTCTTAGAAACTCAAGAGCTGCCGCTTATACAGAGTGTACACCCACATGAGGCCGTCCTCACAAGCCACCAATCTCGCACGGCTGGGTACGGTTTTCGCGCCTAGAGCCAAATGATTATTTGAAAATCTATAAACTACACCGAAAGAAAAATTCAAAGCTTGCTGTCGTGACTGTATCTACATATTTAGATAAGAATAGTGTGTTAAAGCAATCTCCCATGCAATCCCCCATGCAAACATTTACGAAATTCTAGTTTTGGTGTAGTTGACAAATTTTCCAATATTCAGTTTGCTCTGGGCGCCAAAATCGTGCCCAGCCCTGCAAGATTGGTAGCTTATGAGGACGGCCTCATGTGGGTGTACACCCTGTATAAGCGGCAGCTCTTGAGTTTCTAAGAGTCGAGAGATAATGCAATTTAAGTGTTTTCCTGCATACAAAAAAAAAACTAAATATTTTTTTATTCCGTCATGAAGCTTGCTATGGTGACTGTACCTACATTTTTAGATAAAAATCGTGTATCAGAGCAATCCCCCATGCAAACTTTTTTGAAATCTTGGTTTCGCTATTGCTGTAAAATTTTCGAATTATTAGTTTTTTGACCAAAACCGTGCCCAGACGTGCAAGATTGGTAGCTTATGAGGACAGCCTCATGTGTGTGTATACCCTGTATAAGCGGCAGCCCTTGAGTTTCTATGAGTCGAGAGAAAATCCGAATTAAGTGTTTTCATCCATTCACAAAAAATGACAAAATATTTTTTTTTTCTTACACAAAGCTTACTATGGTGACTATACCTACATAGTTAGATACAAATAGTGAATTAGAACAATCTACCATGCAAACATTTACGAAATTCTAGTTTTGGTGTAGTTGACAAATTTTCGAATATTCAGTTTGCTCTGGGCGCAAAAACCGTGCCCAGCCGTGCGAGATTGGTAGCTTATGAGGATGGCCTCATGTGGGTGTACACCCTGTATAAGCGGCAGCCCTTGAGTTTCTAAGAGTCGAGAGATAATCCAATTTAAGTGTTTTGCTCCATACAAAAATAACTAAATATTTTTTTATTCCGTCATGAAGCTTGCTATGGTGACTGTACCTACATTTTTAGATAAAAATCGCGTATCAGAGCAATCCCCCATGCAAACTTTTTTGAAATCTTGGTTTCGGTATTGCTGTAAAATTTTCGAATTATTCGTTTTTTGGCCAAAACCGTGCCCAGACGTGCAAGATTGATAGCTTATGAGGACAGCCTCATGTGTGTGTACACCCTGTATAAGCGGCAGCCCTTGAGTTTCTATGAGTCGAGAGAAAATCTGAATTAAGTGTTTTCATCTATACACAAAAAAAGATAAAATATTTTTTTTTTCTTACGTAAAGCTTACTATGGTGACTGTACCTACATAGTTAGATAAAAATAGTGAATTAGAACAATCTACCACGCAAACATTTACGAAATTCTAGTTTTGGTGTAGTTGGCAAATTTTCGAATATTCAGTTTGCTCTGGGCGCCAAAACCGTGCCCAGCCGTGCAAGTTTGGTGGCTTATGAGGACGGCCTCGTGTGGGTGTACACCCTCTATAAGCGGCAGCCCTTGAGTTTCTAAGAGTCGAGAGATAATCCAATTTATGTGTTCTCCTCCATACAAAAAAAAACTAAATATTTTTTTATTCCGTCATGAAGCTTGCCATGGTGACGGTACCTACATATTTGAATAAGAATAGTGTACTAGAACAATCCCCAATAAAAAAAAAATAAAAAATCGAGTTTCGGTTTCTATGTGTATGGAGCACTAAATTCGGGACCAACGTGCGCCGTATTGAAGGAGCGAGTGAACGGATGCAAAGTAGCAGCTCCTGGTCATCCCCTCTTCAAGAGTCGCGGATAGACGCCATAAAGCGAAGCAGGCCCTTCCAACCCTCTCACTGAGTCTATCAATGTGCAGATCCCACTTTAGGCCCTCATCTACCATAAATCCCAAGAACGGAGTATGCTTGACCTGAGAGATTGCGACACCTCCAAGGGATACATTTAAGCCTCTGTAGGTACGGCCTGCAAGGTTAAAGTGCACAAAATTGGTTTTAGTGACGTTTAAAAGAAAACCGTTATGATGGAACCATTTGTGCAACTCCGCAGCTACCATGTTCAACCTCCTCTCCAAGTCATCCACAGTGGGCGCCGTGACGACAGCAGCAACGTCGTCTGCATACATAAGTGTAGTAGCATACTAACTATTTGTTCATTTAGACCAGTGATTCCCAAAGTGGTCCAGGTGGACCCCCAGGGGTCCACGGGAGACTCGAAAGGGGTCCACGTTGGCGAGAAATTTTGGGAATATGGTAGAAATGTAGCAGCAGGGGGTCCACCGAAACCAGTACAATTTTGAAAGGGGTCCATGAGAAAAAAAAGTTTGGGAACCACTGATTTAGACACTGGAGATGCATTTGTCTATTTTGCTTGCAGGTCGACTAGTGCTAAGCGACGGAGTGGTGTACGCGTCGAGAGATCTGAAAGCCAATACTATCGTAGATGTAGCCACTTTGACCGGAGCTCAGGTAACAATAGCATTAATGCAGTGTTCCACTCTTAGGATGGGTGACCGCAAGTGGTATTACGAGCTGAGCGCTTCCGTGCTTCGGAGGGCACGTTAAATTGTCGGTCCCGGCTTTTAAGTCGTTAAGCCATGACGGAGGCCTTTAGGTGGCCTAAAAACTCCGTCACCAGAGTTGGCCACTTGCTCATACGAACTTACTTAGTGTTCCGCAATGGGTGTGCCACGGCACACTTGTGTACCGTATTAAACTATCAAACTTATCAAAGCTTTTACTACATGTACTATACTAACCTAACCTAACCAGAAAACTGATAGAATATTTATATATTTTTGTAAATACATAATTACAATACTTTATAACAACCTCTCTCTCTGACAACCAGACCCAGAACCAATATCTAATATTCATCACATAAATGTTTGCCCTGAGTGGGAATCGAAACCACAACCTACAGCGCAGAAGGCAGAGAGCTACTACCAATTCATCTGAGGGGCCAGTCAAAAAGATGTCACAATGATGTAAAATCATTAGTCAACAGTCCCCCATTAAATGTTTCACATCAAAATTATAATGAAACTATCTAAAAGCCAACAATCCCCACCCCCTCCCGTCCCCGCATTACTTGTTTCATAATATTATCTCATATCATATTAACTGGCCTCTTAGCTCAGTTGGTAATAGCTCTGCCCTCTGTGCTGTAGCAGGCCTGTCTCACTTCTCACTTTAGGTATTTATCGGACGCGCGCCGCCTCGGGCGGCGCGCGACATAGGTTGCCACTTGCCGCTCGCTCGGCTTGCGGACTAGACGTGTTGTGCGTAATTATCGTGATCTCGTATACATCGTTTCTTGTGATTTTTGCACGATAACTAAACGATCTAATCCGTATAAAAGATACTGCTGTGTCTACGGGTGTCTAAACAAAAGGAAAAGCAATGAATGGACATTAACATTCCACAAAATTCCGGAAGATATTGAAAGGTTGGTAGATACCTACTAAGCTTTTCTATAATTTGTTGTAAGTACCTATTTAAATAAATCATCAATAAATACCTAGGTAGGTACTTACTTTTACTCTGTAACTGTAGGTGCATAATGAAAACGAGATTTTATAGGTACCTACCTATTCGATTCCTGTTTGATTGAATAGGTACCTGTTTACAAATAAACAAACATATATGTTTGTTTATTTGTAAATACACCTACAAAACTACCTACCTACAAAACTGTAGGTAGGTAGGTACCTACAGTTTTGTTTATTTACATATGTGCTTACCTAAAAGTAACTTATCCATTAAGTAGGTACCTAACCTACTTACCTAATATAATAATTTTAAGTGTTTAGAAGTTACATTACATTCATAGAGCCATGTTGGTCGAAGTGATTAGTACCTCAACTTTCGAGACGAAGGTCGTGGGTTCGAGTCCTGGCCGTGCATTAAATTGCAAATGTGATTGCAAACCTAACATTAAAAGGGTGATTATCGGATAACGGCTCCCGGTCTAGTTGTGTGATGATGATGATTGTGTGTGTCTTATCGATGTCTAGGTAGGTATGAAGGTATAGATATTTTGAAATGCAATTGTTTACAAAACGAACGAGATAATAATGTATCTACCTACTTCACCTACCTACGTACAATACGTAGTACCTACTTACTACTATTTATTCTGTGGTAACGGTAGATTAAATTATATTTAGGCCTACTCATTTTAGAACTTAAGTAGGTACTGTTTTTGTGACAGATAAAATAAATTAATTTATTTGTGTTGTCGCAAGCGAAAATTCGACAACCCTTACGAGTTGCGTCACACCGCGCCAGACAGTGACACAGTTACGCATTAGAGCAGGATGGGAATGTTTAGGCAAATATCTCGATAGGTAATAGGCCCATAGGCGAGTTGAATTGCACTTTATAGCTTCGCCGCGAGAGTCTCTATTTAAACAAATTTACTCGCGAAGTGACCCTTCTGTACGTAGTACTAGTATTCTGTGGCTGTAGGTCGTGGGTTCGATTCCCACACAGGACAAGCATTTGTGTGATGAACTTAGATGTTTGTTCTGTGTCTGGGTGTTTTAAAGTATGATACGTATGTATTTTCAAAAAGATATATAAGTATTCTATCAGTTATCTGGTTCCCATAGTACAAGCTGTGCCTAGTTTGAGGCTAGATCGCGCTCTGTGTGAAATGTCCAGCAATATTTATTTATTTTTATTTTATTTATACTGTATAGCGTGACGTCGGCACGCGAAAAATGGATTAGATGTTTCACATCATGGACATAGACATCTTAGAAACATTTATTTAGCACACACACAAAATTTGTGTGTGTATTCCGCATTGTATTTTTTCTTGTACCTATCATTAAATGATGGACTTACAATAAGGTCACATTCAGTGACATCACATTCATCAAAATTATACTGTCAGGGCACAGCAACTGGTAAGTACCACGCGGCCATCTTGTCGAACTCGTCGAGCCTGGAGCTGCAGTGTGTGACCGCGGGCTACATGTCGGGCGACCTGGCGCACGCGCTGCCCTTTGCGCCAGAACTGCACTTCGTCGAGTTCACCAGCACCGTCGCTGATATGAAGAACAGCGTCGCTGTGAGTATATCAGTATAAAAAATTTAAGGCTGCGCCAGTTTTTAATATCCCTCCGGCTACGCCACTGCTAGTGTAAGAGTTAGAATGTGAACAGTTCACGACAGATGGTGTAATGAGCGCTTTAACAATCTTACCAATATTATAAAGGCGAATGTCCGTGTGTGTGTGTGTGTGTGTGTGAATGTTTGTTGCCACGTATCTCCATAACTACTAAACCGATTTTGATGAAATTTGGAATGTAGATAGATAATGACCGGGAATAGGACATAGGCTACTTTTTATCCCGAAAAAATGCATGGTTCCCGTGGAATAAACAAAATAGTAGTCCACGCGGGCGAAGCCGCAGGCGTCAGCTAGTCATTTCTAAAATAAACAGCAGTTATGCTACAGGCTGCGCCAGTTTTATTGATATTTCCGGCTGCGCCATTTCTGTATCGAACCCGCAACCTCATGCGTCACAATTGCAAATGAATCTAGTTGTGTCTACACGAAGCTAGAAGTACTAGCTTGCTAGCTTACTAACACTAGCTTGATATCCTAGCTTGAAAAACTAGCCTCGTGTAACCCGGGCATTAAACTGAGTAGCGTTTCAGTATTCTGGTGTAAGTGATGTTAAGTCGAAATATTTAACCATTCGTTCCAGGACCGTAATAACGCCCAACCTTCGTGCGCGGGCCTGTTCGTGTTGGCGCACCTCGGGTTCGACTTCCCCGGCGCATGGCTGCACGTCGACATGGCTGCGCCTGCGCATCACGTTAGTACAACACATATCTTACTTGATGGATGGACATGTTCGTTAGTTACTCAAAAAGTACTGACCGAATTTTAATGAAACTAGGAATATACATAGTTTGTGACCTGCGGGGTTAAAAAGGCCGTTATAACATCAAGATAGTAATTGCACTGTATGCCGTCTCTTTTTATAGACTGAGAGTGACAAGAACGGCAATATATTGCAATTCCTAGTGTGATTCTGCTATAGCGACCTTTTTAGCCCCGCTGGACTGTTTATAACCGAAAAATAAGTTGAAATCTTAAAATACTAACGCAAGCTGTGTACATCTATAATTGGAATTGCATGTAAATTTTATCATGCAAGCCTGTAACTATAAGTCTATAAGCATGTAATTCTGTTGATGTTCCTAAATAAATACATAAAATGAATACATTTATTATTCCCAGGGTGAACGTGCAACAGGTTATGGGGTCGCATTACTGACGGTTCTCTTCGGCCACCACACACAAAGTAAGCTGCTGCAAGCTCTGAGCCCCGGACCGACTGTCAACTTATCCGGATAATGTTATAATGGTTTAAGAATTTGTTTTTATATGTTATATAGAAGCAATTCTCGCTGCAGCTCATAAAACAGTCATAACTTACGCGACAATTTATTTAATTCAGGCTTAGCCTCTGACTATCCCTTTAAGGCAGTGAACTCAAAAAACATACAAGCATTCTTTCAAGGGGAAATACGCGCGAAATATGGCACCAAATTGTAATTTAACTGACACGTCAAAACTTCTTCGCTGATTCGACAATAATTTATTAACACTCGAGACGCACAGTTATAAGTCGACTTTATTCCCTTGTCGTTTGGGTTTCAATTGAACTAAACTCGTTCGCAGATAAGACTGGGGACGCACAGTTAAAAACCGACTTTATTCCCTCGTCGTTTGTGTTTACAGTTGACAAGTCACGCTTACCGCAGCACACTTTTTGTTGGGTCATTTTCTAGCGCAAGGAATGCTTCCACTTTTTTTGCGTTTACTGCTCTAAGGTACGTATAGACTGAAGAAGCGTAAAGTGCAATGAAAGAATTTGTCGGTTACATTGCTGCAATGTATCATGAAAGGAAATTCTCATAGTTTGAACGTCTAGCGCGCATTTCACGCACACGCGAAAAGCAAGTGCGTACTACAAGACTATAAAATAATAAATAAATAAATATTGCTAGACATTTGACACAGCGCCATCTAGCCCCAAACTAAGCAAAGCTTGTACTATGGGAACCAGCTAGCTGATAGAATACTTATATATTTGTAAATACATACTTATAGTACTTTATAACACCCAGACTGCAACTGTTTTATTGATAGTGCGCTCATGCGCTGTGACGTTGTCATAAGACCTGTAAGTGCGAGTGAGCACGCAATACTCTGCTCACACGTTTTATAAATCAAGCTGCAGCGAGACATTGTATTTAGTATAGTTAAGAGTACACAAAATCATGTTAACCGAGCAATAAGATACTATAAATACACTATAAACGAAGACTAAAGATGGTCCTATCCAAATCAAGATTAAAATTAGAAATTATACAAAAATGTTACACTTGTTTAAAATGTTACAATGTTTTTAAACAATCAATAGAATTTCGTAATTCACACATGACGTCTCACCTTTGTCACGATACCTATGTGGAAATTCTATTTTTTTATCTAATTTTTAGGGAACTTTTGTCGGTGACCAATTTTGCCAGTTCCATAAAGTCTTTACTCTAAACTACATAATCGTAAAGCGCTCGTGGCGTAGCTTGCTTTAGACGTTCTTGATTGATCGTTGAAGTTAAGCAGCGTTGTGCGCGGTCACAATTTGGATGGGTGACCGCAAGTGGTATTACGAGCTGAGCGCTTCCGTGCTTCGGAGGGCACGTTAAATTGTCGGTCCCTGCTTTTTAATCGTTAAGCCACGACGGAGGCCTTTAGGCGGCCTAAAAACTCCGTCACCAGAGTTGGGCACTTGCTTATACAAACTTACTTACCGGAGAGCATTCTAGCGGTGTCCGAGGTCGACTCCGCTAGAATGCCCTAAAAGACAATGCTAATTGTTATTGAAACACATCTTCTCTCGTCTCCGTTTTAATGGAGTCTCAGCTTTATCCATGGATCATCTTTGTTGGGTAAATATTCAGAAAAAATAAAAATAAAACTGTCTAATTCGTCATTGTCGTTGCAGAAAATATTTTGTAAACAATCTACATTGAAAAATAAAAATAACCAAAAGTATTCTCTCAATTAAATACTTAGTTTCATTATTTTTAGTTACTTGTAGTTTTCAGCAGAAAGTAAGGAATATTTTGAAATTGTGACTTTGTGACATCAAAGACAAATTATTTTTAATTTTTCTCAATATTACCCTCCTTTGCGTTGCTAACCTTCGTTTTATAAGCCAATACTACTTTTAAGATAAAAAATAGTAAGTATTATACATACATACAAATCACGTGAAACATGATTTTAAATAGGATGGTGCTTCTATTAGACTAGAATGTTACACTTGCTGAATATCATTTACTTAGATTTTTTAAAATAATCACTTTACATAATTTTAAGGTAAAAATCACTAAGATAAAAAGTACAACAATAAAGTTATGCCCAGTACATTATAATCTCGATCAATGATCCATCAGTCAGTGTGCATACGGTTGTAACCAGGGATCGGATAACCCATTCATAACGGTAACCGCTTCAAACGCTTACCGATTGAAACGGTAACCGATTGAAACGATATACCGAAATGATTGGGTATTAACCGAAATAATAACCCATACCGAATGAAACGGTATACCGAAATGATTGGGTTTTTTATAACTGTATTTTTGTCGCATTATTACGTAAATATTTCGTAGAAAGAGAGCGATGCACTGAGTGCGACGTTGCCAGCTTGTTGCCAGCGAATGTAAGTATTTCGTGTTTTTGACTTATTTGTCGACAGGATTACAGTTGGGCCGCCGGATCTCGGCGTTCGTGAAGTTAGGCTTTTCGCTGCGCAGTAGAAAATTTTGTATGAAAAAGTTGCACTGCGCATCGAAACGGCTAACTTCACGAACGCCGAGATCCGTTGGCCGTACTGTACCTAAAGCAGTTTGCGCATAATTCACAGAAAATGTTTTATTTAATGTGATGATGACTTCCTAGCCGATTTCGGCCACGGCGCCGGCGACTGTATTTTTCTAGATAGGCGTATTTTACTTATTTTAATTTTAGGTATTGTGAGTGTGAGCTATTTATTTTTTTAAAATAATGGTTAGTGATTTGCTTCTGTAATTTCAACAGATAAAGTAAGGTAGGTATGTAGGTACATAATCTTTGCCTGTTGATGTTCGCATGCGAAAAATGCGTTTTATCCAGGGTCAGAATAAGAATTAGGTAGGTACCTATTACCTACCTACATTTCGCCGTTCTTACCTATCTTCGTAACTTCGCAACTTCGCAACTTCGTATCTTCGTAACTTCGTATCTTCGTATCTTCGTATCTTCGTATCTTCGTATCTTCGTATCTTCGTATCTTCGTAACTTCGCAACTTCGTAACTTCGTATCTTCGTATCTTCGTAACTTCGTATCTTCGTAACTTCGTATCTTCGTATCTTCGCAACTTCGTATCTTCGTAACTTCGTAACTTCGTAACTTCATAACTTCGCAACTTCGTAACTTCGCAACTTCGTATCTTTGCAACTTCGCAACTTCGTATCTTCGTATCTTCGTAACTTCGTAACTTCGCAACTTCGCATCTTCATTACTTCGTAACTTCGCAACTTCGTATCTTCATATCTTCGTAACTTCGCATCATCGCATCTTCGCATCTTCGTAACTTCGTATCTTCGTAACATCGCAACTTCGTATCTTCGTAACTTCGCAACTTCATATCTTCGTAACTTCGTATCTTCGTATCTTCGCAACTTCGCATCTTCGCATCATCGCATCTTCGCATCTTCGTAACTTCGTATCTTCGTAACTTCGTAACTTCACAACTTCGTATCTTCTTAACTTCGTAACTTCGTATCTTCGTAACTTCGCAACTTCATATCTTCGTATCTTCGCAACTTCGCATCTTCGCAACTTCTTATCTTCGTAACTTCGTAACTTCGCAACTTTGCATCTTCATTACTTCGTAACTTCGCAACTTCGTAACTTCATATCTTCGTAACTTCGTAACTTCGTAACTTCGCAACTTCGCAACTTCGTATCTTCGTAACTTCGTAACTTCATAACTTCGCAACTTCGTAACTTCGCAACTTCGTATCTTCGTAACTTCGTATCTTCGCAACTTCGCAACTTCGTATCTTCGTATCTTCGTAACTTCGTAACTTCGCAACTTCGCATCTTCATTACTTCGTAACTTCGCAACTTCACAACTTCGTATCTTCATATCGATACCTCGGGGCTCAAATGTCGTAAAGCACATTTTGGGCTTTTTGAGTTATTTACACCATCTTACTCAGTTTTTAATCCTCTATCGAACTGTATAATTAAAATTGCGAAATTAAAAAAAAAATTACAAATACAACCCATCATTTCAGTTATTCTGAACACAATCTATTTGAAATGAGGGGTGTAAGTGCATGTAACTGACAACACACAACGGCCCAAGTTGTATAACCCAGTTTGGTACAAAACTCTTAGATAGCATGTGCTTTACGACCAAAAAATAAAAATAGATGTTCCTTATACCCCACTGCAAAATTCACTTTGAGCAAGAGCATAATTATGATTTATCTCAATTATTAGGTTTTTATCTTGAGTAAATTGATAACTTTTATTATAATTTGTTTGCAATTTTAGTCATGCACGAATGGGTAGCTTTTAAGATATCAGATTTATTACGATATTGACAGAATTTAAGTAAATCACCTATTTTGATAATTTTAAAACATTTATTTCACAATTTATTAGAAAATACAAAAGTTGAAAGTGAAATACTAATACAAAAGTTTTGGCGATTACACATAACTATTTACTAGACACGGGTCTTTATCCCGTAAAGCTTCATATTATCATCCAGACAGTTTCACCAACTACCCTCACTTTTGATAACCGGATCCCATAATACCTCAGTGATTAATATCAAGTATCCAAATTTTAACCGCAAAGACGGCTATAAACTTGAGAATCTATAGCCGTTTTCGTGGTTATAAGTACTAGATACGTACGGGTCTTCATCGCGTATAGCTTCATAATATTATCCACGTAGCAGCGAGTAATTCAGTCTACCCGTGACCACGGTTGTTCTAACACGAAATTGTCTGGATAATATGAAGCTTTACGCGATAAAGACCAGTGTCTAGTAAATAGTAATGTGTAATGTGTAGTTAATAACTGCTAAAGATTTGTTCAAAAATATCTGCTTCTGTTGTTAGTTATTCTAGTGATCATTTCTACTTTATTACTTTATTTTTACTTATTTTTACCTCGACTGAATCGCTGTACACTTCCGGATACTCAATTCTTGTCTGAATAAGACGGTTATGAGAGTCTATAGCCGTCTTCGCGGTTAAAATTTTAGTACTTCTTGATATCCACCACTTATTACTTGTTATGGAATCCGGTTACAAAAGTGAGGGTAGTTGGAGAAACTAACCTCACAACTGCGACGAAGGTAGCAGCGAGTACTTCAATCTACCCATGACCACAGCTGTTCTAAAACATTCGCAACAGTCTGGATAATATAAATTTTACGCGATAAAGACCCGTGTCTAGTAAATATTTACAAAAACATTTGTATTTTGCGCTAAATTGTGAAATAAAATGTTCTGTGATTCTTAAAATAGGTGATTTACTTAAATTCTTTAAATATCGTACTTAATCTGACGTCTTAAAAGCTACCCATTCATGCATGACTAAAATTGCAAACAAATTATAATAAAAGTCATCAATTTACTCAAGATAAAAACCTAATAATTGAGATAAATCACTATAATATTCATCCTTTACTTACAACCTTAAATGTGCGATAATAACGACAGGTTGGGCTTTACGCTCTTGTGCTCTTGCTCAGGCTGTATTTCAGTGGGGCGTAAGGAACATTTTGTTTATTTTTTTGGTCGTAAAGCACAAGCTATCTCCGTAAATATTAGACTAGGACAAATTTTGAAATAATTTTATGAAACTATGAAAAAATCTGATAACTTTGTTCCTAGGACATTTTTATGTAGCGCTAAAAATGAGAGAGTGACGAAAAACATTTTTATTTTTTTGTTTTTTGCTCCTCCTGAAAACTTTGGATTTGTGCTTTACGACATTTGAGCCCCGAAGTATCGATATCTTCGTAACTTCGCATCATCGCATCTTCGCATCTTCGTAACTTCGTATCTTCGTAACATCGAAACTTCGTATCTTCGCAATTTCACATCTTCGCAACTTCTTCTCTTCGTAACTTCGCAACTTCGCATCTTCATTACTTCGTAACTTCGCAACTTCATATCTTCATATCTTCGTAACTTCGTAACTTCGTAACTTCGCAACTTCGTATCTTCGTATCTTCGTAACTTCATAACTTCATAACTTCGTAACTTCGCAACTTCGTATCTTCGTAACTTCGTATCTTCGTATCTTCGCAACTTCGCATCTTCGCAACTTCGTATCTTCGTAACATCGCAACTTCGCAACTTCGCATCTTCATTACTTCGTAACTTCGCATCATCGCATCTTCGTAACTTCGTAACTTCGCAACTTCGTATCTTCGTAACTTCGCAACTTCGTATCTTCATTTTTAATTTATTAGTAACGGGACTTAATCGCGTAATGAAATTATTTTATTTACGTCGACGTTTCGGCGACATTACAGTCGCAGTGGTCACTAATAAATTAAAAATGTGTTCAAGTCGCGAAAGTTTCAAATATGTATTCGTATCTTCATATCTTCGCATCTTCGTAACTTCGTAACTTCGCAACTTAGTGTCTTCGTATCTTCGTATCTTCGTATCTTCGTATCTACGTATCTTCGTATCTTCGCAACTTCGCATCTTCGTATCTTCGTATCTTCGTAACTTCGCATCTTATTAGAAGTTACTGTTATTAATACGTTTTTATAAATATTTCTGGTAATTTTGAATACTGGTGTCCCGTTACTGATCCCGGCTAGTTGTTGGATATTTTACCCTATTTTATATTTTACACATTAACCAATTTATCTTGTTTTTGTGACTTTTCTATTTAACTAGGTAGGTAGGTAAATAATTAGTATGGTAATACCTAAGTACCTACCTACCTATAAGTTAACAAAATATAAAGGACATAGGTAAGTACATACATGACAACTCAGTAGTAGGTGTAGGTAAGGTCCTCCTAACCTACCTACCTATTATTCTTGATATAACGGCATAACAATAAGTAAGTAAATGAATATATATTAACAACACTGTACCTACTAACGACAATCGAACTAAAACAACATTGAATAGTTTTCCATTTAGGTGATAGTAGATATTAATCTACTTAAATAAGTAAGTAGGTACCTATTTATTTTGTCTGATTCTAATACCTAACTAAAATAATACCTACCTACTTACCTTTAACTGCTTTCCACAAAGCATACCTACATAAACTGCAACCAGTCCTTTTGTTATATTCAAAATGTCTGTGAACGGCGTTAGACTGTTTGCGAGGCATTTAAATGTAAAAAATACCAATTTTTAATCGTTTAAAGTAAATTATTTGTAGTACTTATTCAACAACTCACTACTAATTCAGTACTCACAATAACTAAATAATACATTCATTCGCTACAGCTTTGGCAAGAAATAATCTGCTAAAAAGCGAATAGGTACGGTAGGTAATGCATAAACAAAATAATCACGGCGATACTCGCACGCAAACTACAAAAATACGCAACGACAGAAATTCAAGCAAGCAAGAATATTTAACGCGACAGAAGATGAGTAAGACATTATTTTCCGTCGCACTCACATTACGCTACTCGCAGCACACGCCGAAAATGCGCCAATTTAAACCTTAAGAAAAAAACCCATATCGTTTCGGTTGTTATTAACAGAAACGTTTCTGTAACCCATTGTTTCGGTTAACCGGTATTCAAACTGTTAAACAACCGAATCATTACGGTTTTTAACCTTAACCGGAATATCCCTGGTTGTAACTTTTGCTACCAATGTTATTGTTGCATTTCAGAAAGGATTTATAGTACCTACATAATAACACGTTTTTAATAGAAATAAAGTTTTTACATATTATATGCATGTTTTTTTCTTTCTAAGGATATGTTCCTTTCCCATTTAAGCATGATTTTTCTTCTTAGATTCTTGGTTCCTTTTCCCTTTCAATAAGATCGGGTGACATGACAGGCTTTATTGAAGGCAATTTTCAAAAACATATGTGAAAAAGCCTATTGGCCTAAAAGGCTATTTAGGGGTAGGGAAAATTGAAATAAAACAAAACGTATGTATTGTTGGGTTAACTGTATTCACTTCAAATAATACACCAATAAATATATGTTGGATTTACAAGTCAATATATAAAAAAGCTTAAATTTCAAAATTTTGTATAGGTACATTATTGTAAAATTTTGACTGTTTTTCATTATATTAATTATCATACGTGTAGGTAAGTTAGTTAAAAATAAATGCACTTACCGCGCCTTCTACATGGCAACATTCTCTAAATTTTTGGCAAAATCCATAGGAAAATACAGCTAGGTTTAATTGCACATTATTGCAGAATTTAAATAAGATTACTAATTAAGTATTACAACAAGATGAAAATAGAATAAAAATATTGGTAAAATAAAACAACCTTCTAATCTCAATATAAAAAAATACGTTTCGTTTTACGTAAAATACAACGTGTGGATGTTATTTACGCGCTAAAAAACAATAATTTAATTTAAAAATACGAAAATTCGTCTTGATTTAAGAAAGTTAATTTCGTCACAAGAATATAATTTAAATTATGTATGAAAACTGTTTTTGATATGCAATGCAGTCAAAAGACAGGCGAATTTATTTGAGCAATATTATTCCCTGATGCCCGTCCCGTAGTTCGCTCCGCCTGCTCTGTTCAAGGCATCTTTAAATTGATCGATGTCTATTTCGGATTGATTTTCCAGTTGGAGCTCCACTGCGAAATTCTGCAAACAAAGAAACAATGCTATAGACGGGTGCGCCCATTTATTGATTTTAATTTCAGTTCGCCAAGATTCAACATAGCAAGCCCGCATACCGTTAGCTCGAGTGACAGGGCGGGAATATACGAAACGTCAATTTCATTTTGTAACTGTCAAAAACAGTTGTTTTTGTTTCCTTGCGGCGGAGTGTGCTATGTTTACAAAACACGCAAAATAGTTTACAAAAATGGAAGAGTTATTGAATAAAGTGCCCTGCAGGGAGAACCAGTTGAACGACTTGTTTGATCTCCTCGGCGACGGCGATGAGCCGCTGCCTTATTCTATTTTCGTAAGTGGAAGTAAAGCGACCGGCAAAAGTTTATGCGTCGACTCGGTTCTTGAATATTTGGGATTTAGACACGTTCTGATCGACTGTATTGAATGCTACACGCCTAAAATAATGTACGAGAGCATTCTGTCTGGATTAGAAGGCGAAGACGTAGAAATAAAATGCGAAACTATGTTGGATCTTATCAACAGTTTGAATCGGTTGCAGAGTGAGCTAACTAACTACGACCCCATTGTTTTGGTCTTTGATAGAGCGGAGAGGCTTCGGAATATGGACCACTCTGTGATGTCCGCTTTCTTGAGCCTGAAAGAACATTGCAATCTCAACATTTGCACGATATTCGTCACTCATCTCGTTTACGAGAACTTCTATTTTGAAATGGGCGTCAGAGAGCCCCTAAAACTGTATTTCCCCAACTACAATAAAGAGGAACTGTTCAAAATAATATTTCTACGTCACAAGAGCTTCATACAGTACTTGTTCAACAACTATGAAGTTGATGAAAATGTTAAATCGGAACTTGAAAAACCAGAGTTATTCGCAAACTTTCTTAACGCATTTCTCAGCGTGTTCTATCGACCGTGCCGGGATTTGATTGAGCTGCAGCACATGGCGCGAGTGAATTTCGTCAAATACTGCGAGCCGATAATGAGGAACGAAATCAGAGCGACAGATCTGTCAAAACTGTGGAGGCACATCTCTCCCATCCTCAAAACTAGTCTGGAGCTTCTGTATCTCAGAATCAGCAACTCAAAACCTTCCCAACCATCACCGGGAAAAGAAAACGATTCTCTAATAAACTACAATTTCGAGAACACTCTCAAAGAAGAATTAACTTCGACAAAAACCTTTGCGCAGAGTTTTGAACTACCTTACTACGCTAAGTACCTCCTTATAGCTTCTTATTTAGCTAGCTACAACCCACCGAAGCAAGACAAGAGATTGTTCATGAAATATCATGGAAAGCAACGCAAAAGACTACAGCAGGTCCGAGCTAAGGCTAAAATCAATGAAAAACTGAACACGCAACTCGGACCAAAAGTCTTCACCTTGGACCGTTTGCTGGCTATATTCTACGCTATTCTGGAAGAAAAAATTGGTCTAACCAGTAACCTGCTGGCTCAAATAGCTACTTTAGTAGAACTAAAACTGATAGCGGGTAGTAAGGAGATAGATTTAGATGTGGCGAAGTATAAATGCATTGTGGGCTATGATTTCATTTCCGCTGTGGCCCAGACAGTCGGATTCAATGTCAGAAAATACTTGTATGACTTCATTTGATGTTTGTTATTTATTGGATCTTATTATACAATGGAATGCCAACTGTGTTTTAATTTAATTAGTAATGTGATTGACTTAAGTATTCATAGAAGCGTTATGTTAGGACATTACATCTTTTATTAGATAAATTTATAAATGGCAGGAGGATAATTTATCTTCGCCTACACTTAACGGGACAATGATAATCCTACTAAAAATAACAATATAAGTTTGTCATCTGGTAGGTATAGTATATAATAATAGTAAAGTGGCTACCGCGCTACCGCTATGGACTATACTATAGTATAGTATAGGTTAGTAACTATACTATAGCTACTTTTAGCTAGCAAAACCGCAGTTGGAAACGAGTACCTACCTAGTGATTTTATATTTATTTACCTGATACCTACTATCTTAGTATTCTCTGAATTAGAGGTGCGAATATGAAGTCATTGATAAGAGTTTATTGATAGGTACTTTGATAACGGCCGGCGGCTTTGATGCACCTATTAAATCACGCAGTGCTACGCATTATTAAGGTATTACTTAGGGATTAAGGTAATTTTCTTGTGAATCAGTTATAGCATAGGTAAGTACCTACCTACCTAGGTACCTATAATAAGCGGGCGATCAGCTTGCAACCTGTCACGCAGGGTATGTTAAAACCGACATTACACCATGCTGAATTCAGTGCACTAAATGCTAGTTCACTCATATATAGCGCTCTGTCTCGCTCTGTGGCACAATAAATAAGTCTTAAGAGGGCTGCGACCGGCGAATTTCCATAAAAACGTAATACCGAAATCATTTAAAATGTAAGCATGTTTATATCAGTTTATGTTGTTAAGAGTAGGAGAGTAGGTATTTATCTAGGTTCCTGTTAAACTTTTGTTCCGAAAAACTTTCCTAAAAAGAAATGTAAGCCAATTGAATTGAAATCTTTGTAGGTACACCAAAAATGGCATTTTTTCTTTTCATTTGTTCTATAGTAAGTTTTTTGAAACAAAAGTTTAACAGGAACCTAGATAAATACTACCTTTATCCAAATAATAACGTAAAGTGATAAAAATATCCTCAAATTTTAAATTATTTTGGTATTACGTTCCTAGGTAAGTAGATACGTTCGCCGAGACCTTAAGCCAAAGAGCGAGACAGAGCACTAATTTATGAATGAACTAGCATTTAGTGCACTGAATTCCGCGTGGTGTAATGTCGGCTTAATATTTGCATAGTGTGTAGATATAGTTTTGAAGAATTTCGCATTCCAATACCTGGTACTGTCCTGCTGACTGTACCTGCGCAAAGTCGAATCTACCGCGCACTTTAGCCGCCATAAAGTTTGCGGCGCACTCTACCTCCGCAAAGTCGAATCTGCCGCGCACTTCAGCCGCTATAAAGTTTGCACGACACTATTATTTCAGCTTACCGAAATGATATCCTTGATGATTGCCTTGTCTGTGGACATCTTGGCGCGGTTGATGACGGACACATTGGGGCCCACCCACGTCACGAACATAAACTTCTTGCGTTTCGACATCTCATCACCCATTTGCAATCTAAAACAATCAATAAAGTTACCTTGTCAATAAAGTTAACTACGACAAGGTAAGTACCTACCTACTTATTTCATTAGGTAGGTAGGTGGGTACGTAAGTAGGTAAGACTAAAAAAAATGCATCCCAAAAATTGTACCCAAACCGGATTTGATCCCGCAATCTCGGTTTAATTAAGCGCAGTGAGTGAGCCTGAGCAGTTCATTCATAAATTACCGCTCTGTCTCGTTCTTTGGCCTAAGAATTGCGTATTGTGCATCCTACTTTTACTGAGTCTAACTGTTGCTAACTTCAGTCAGTTAGCATCGGTAAAAGATGCACAATACAGTACGGCCAACGGATCTCGGCGTTCGTGAAGTTAGCCGTTTCGATGCGCAGTGCAACTTTTTCATACAAAATTTTCTACTGCGCAGCGAAAAGCCTGACTTCACGAACGCCTAGATCCGTCGGCTCAACTGTACGTAATTCTTAGGGCAAAGAGCGAGGTGTTGTGTATATCTGTGTAGGTATCTGTCTGTGGCATCATTGCTCCTTGAATGGATGAACCGATTTCAAGAATATTTTTTTGTCTAGGTAAATGGTGTCTTTGTCGAGAAGTGCTCTTAGCTATGTTTCATGAAAATGTGTTCAGCCGTTTGTAGTTTATCCGTTTGGATAGCTGGGTACCTACTTCCTTGCTTTAGAAGTGAACAAACGTAGGTAGTTTGAGTCAGCAGGATCTAAATGTGATGTCGCAATCTTGCATGGAGATCTGCCAGGCAGGTGGGCAGTGCCCTAATATCTTCCAGAACATCTATTTTTGTTTTTTTGACATTGGTCTTAGTCATCCTCCTGGTCGATGACTTTATGCCACGAAACAGCTCATTATTAAGAACTTGTGTTTGGTTATTGGTAGGCACCTAACTTTTGAAAACATGAGAAAATCGATTCAAAAATACGCAAAATAAGGGGGCATGTTTTATTCCAAGTCCATTATGCAGGAGTCTATGCAAACCAATGCAAATTGGCGCTTGTATTCACTCGGCCAGCTAGGCGAAGGCGAGGCACGGCAAATGGTGTCCACACGTTGGCATTGGCGTTCACTCGGCAAGCCTGCGCCAACGTAGTAGCGGCCTTACAAGACTACACTTCTTCCAACGGATCTTGGCATTCGTGAAGTTCGTTTCGCAATCCGTTTCGATGCGCAGTGCAACTTTTTCATACATTTTCTACTGCACAGCGAAAAGCCTAACTTCACGAATGCCTAGATCAGTTGTGCCAGTAGGTGCCTCACCTGAGGTATCCAAACGCGCGCTCGTCGTCAGAAAACTGCGTCCGGAACTCCGGGAAATCCGAGCCGCGAGCGGAGCACACAATCCGAGCACCCTCGAACTTGAACACAGCCCTGTAACAAGATATAAGCTTTTTTTTATTTTTAACAATATTCCGATGAAGCTGCGGTCACAGTGAAACAGCTTAGAGGTCCAGCCGGTCCATCTGGTAAAAAATAGTTCAGAATTTTTGTATTTTTCTAAGGATTGTAAAAATACGAACTTGTAGGTACCTACCATTAGGAATGCTGGTATAGGCTGCATGCGCGGTCCGAGGGGGGGGGGGGTCACGGCACGTAAGTACCTACTAGCAAAAAACGTGACCCCCCCCCCCTTCCCAAAATTAAAGTCTGCGACCGCCCCTGATAGGCTGAGAGCATACGATTTCATCCAAAGAATTCTAAAATTCGATTCGTTCGGCGTGGATAGGTGTGCGGCCAAAGGCGGATTTAGAGACCCCCCCAGACACCTACTGTAGAGATTTCATCACAGTACCTACATACTTGTAGGCAAATCAAATTTTCAAGTTGTTAAAATATACAGTGGCTCTGTGAGCTGCAGACTTTGCGAGTTTGTATTTCTTTGCAGAATAAATGTGTGATGTTGATTTGAATGTGACTTTTTTGCCCATTGGCCCCTTGTGCCCCTCCCAGAAAAAAATCCTGGATCCACCCTTGTGCGGCCATCTTTGCTCACCATTCTGTGGGAGTGGTGTCAGCCCTGACGTCCTCGTACGCGGATCGTATCGTGTCCCGATCAATGCCGGTCGTCATCGCCACCTGCGGACAAACATCAGCATCAGCATTAGCGCGAATCATCATTTCGATCAAGATACAACTTGACACAGTCGTTGCGACCGACGGCGACGGCAAGTGGGAGGGAACCCACTACCATACGCCTGCCAGAAGAGGCGCGCGGCCGAACGTACCTAATCTGCGGAGTGAGACCCCCCTTGTACTATTTTCTTTCTACCTATATTTAGATACCTTAGATGAGCTAGACAGCCCAGAATGGCAAGACTCTACATCCTGGACATCACTATTGCTGGAATCCTCTTTCTCTTCCTTGCCTTCTTTCACTATTGCGTATAGCTCATCTATCCTGCTCTTCAGCACCTTAACTTCCCCCCTCAGCCGTTTCCTATCCGTCGCCACGTCTTCCAAAGCTACGATCTTCACCGAAAACTGAGCGAGAATTTTGCGTAGTTCTTCAACGTTTTTGGTCAGGGAATCGAATTTTGCTATCATGCTGTCCTGGTTGGCAGACAGCTTACTGATGCTGGCTTGAAGAGTCATGTAGTTGCCTTCCATAGTTGGGGCGTTATCTGTTTTTGTTACAGATAATTAAAATTCTCGCAATGACGAAAAGATCATGGTATTTATTAAATTTAAACTAATTATGTGTTAATGATGACTTTATGAATTATTCAATTGACCAAATTTTGGATGATTTGATGGACGGTGTCAATATCTACTGTCATTTTGATGTAAGTATGTACCTACGTACCTACTTGGTACCTACTTAATTGTTTTTTTACTTTTTTTTACTTGTCATACTTCTAAATAATTTTGACTATTAGGTATGAAGGTTTTAGTTCCGTCTTTTCCACAGAAAAACTCTTTTGACAGGGCCGAACGCAGGGCGATAGTTCAGGCACGTTCAGGGGCAATCGATACGCATTTCTTACCCACAGTTTAATTAGGTACTCACAATTAAATACAACTTAAGATTTAAAACGAGAACGATAATTAATTGTAGAGCTAGACAGCCCAGAATGGCAAAACTCTACATCCTGGACATCACTATGGCTGGAATCATCTTCGTCTTCCTTCCTCTGTTTCACTATTGTGTATAAATACATAAGACGAAGATGATTCCAGCCAAAGTGATGTCCAGCCCCCCTATAATATAATTCTTCTAGATGACAACGTCAATCATTCCGCTGCGTTTTGGTTCGATCTCATAAATGTCAGCCATTTGGTGAATAGTAGAATAGCTTTTCAAAGATTTGTTCTGCCAAAGTCCAAACCTTAGCTAAAACCTCACCACAACTGAGTCGTTTGTCATTAGTAGGATAGGGAACAGTCGAAAATCTAAGGTTTAGTTGAGGATTTGCTTGAGGTTGATAAAAAGTTCGGTAGGTACTAGAATTGACACCCTGCTGGATGTAGAGTCTTGCCATTCTGGGATGTCTAGCTCTAGAATGTATAACTCATCTATCCTGCTTTTTAACATCTCAATTTTCCCCTTCAGTCGTTCCCTATCCGTCGCCATGTCTTCCAAAGCCATGTCTTCACCATGCCTTCACCGAAAAGTGAGCGAAGACTTTGCTTATTTCGTCAACGTGTTTGGTCAGGCAGGAAGTCGTATTTTGCTATCAAGATGCTGGTTTGAAGAGTAATGTTGCTTATCCATTTTTGTTACAAATAAGTAGGTAAGTATACCTACTGTTTGTTATAAAGACTGATTTCAATGTAAAAACTGTCATTTAAAAAAAAAACAAAGCAGATACCTAGGTAGGTACACCTACAATCTACATACAAACAAACAACTCTATCCCCAAAGCGCGGTATACATTAGTATCTCAGCTCTTTAGGCAAAGGATCCTTTAGAGATGTCTAAATGGGTAGATATTTGATACATTATTGGGCCAGACGATGTGTACCTACATAATAAATTATGCATGTTAATAATATCGTTCTAAACACTTATCTCAAGTAAATCACCATTTTCGTATAATTATCGTAAAAACAAAGTATTTTCTTGTTTTTCCCCGCATCGGAGCGTGACCGACATCACTTTCGATAGTGAAAAGAGAGAAGTGGACCAACTACAACTAGGCTCAAGGTGTGAGTGGTAGAGATCACTACCACTACCTATGTAGGTATGTTTGTATGAGCTAGTGGCTGACTCTGGTGAAGCTTCATGGCTTAACAACCTTAAAGCCCGAAATTAACGTGCCCTCGGAAGCACAGAAGCGCTCAGCTGTTAAACCCATTCTCTGCCCCAGCCCGGTCCTCAATCCGTTCAGTAGTTTTTACTTTTTGCGTGAAAGAGCAAACATCCATCTTCATAATCTTTCGCATCTAACAGTACCTACGCACAATAGCGGCCTTTAAACGGTAGAGTTTTTAGCACGGATCTGGACTGTACAGATATCTGCAAAGATATCTTTACAGATATCCGCGGATAAAACTGTCAAAGGTTGGAATGGCAGAGATCGGTCCGCGGGAAAATCCGCAGGCCGATCTCTGCGTGTAAATGCTGCTACTGGATCTAGCTATGCATTCCTGAAGTTTGCTGTTTCGATGCGCAGTAGAAAATTTTGTATAAAAAGCTGCACTGCGCATCGAAACGGCTAACTTCACGAATGCCTAGATAGATCCATTGTGAGTAGCTAGTTTACCTAGTAGGAAAGGCCAAGTTTTTGTAAGCGTCAAGAAGCAGGGAAACTCTTGGCGTTTTAGCTTGTACCAGCCACCACTCGTTATAAAGAGCATCTTCATAAAATTCAATTTTTCGTATTGTATTAGGCCTAATTTCGCTTTGTAAAACATAGGTACCTACTCATAAAAAGAAAGGCTTTGCTGATAACATCTGTATAGTAATTACCTACATTAATGGTTTACCTACGTAACTTTGGTTTCTAATTTTACGATTGTAAGTAGGTAGGACTAGGTAGATAGGTACAGTAATTCAAAATAAACTAGTAGTTCGCCCCGAACTGAGATCTCGCGCACCGTAGATGGCTTACATTTGGACTTTCTTCTGACTACCCCTATAATTTCAAGTGCTACTACTGCCGAGTAGTATGCCTATTGCGCTAGCTTTTCATGGTAAAAAATACTAGCATGCATGCAATACATAATGTCGTGTCTAATTTTTCATTTATTTCATATTTATGAATTCGTAAAAAGTATACGTCCTAGAATAATAATAATAACTATTTTGGAATGTACAAATAAAGACCTTTCATTTGACACCCCACTCAATATATTTGTTTACTTAACTTTTTTTACCCCAATTATTTTCATTCTTTATCACGAAAATAAATCAAGTAGCATCTAAAATCATTGCAAACCAAACCGCAACGATGCCACTCTCTTTTTAAGACCGACCAGTCAATGAGCTACGAAGACATCGAAACTCTATGAAACGGGAGCTCTTGCAGCTCTGGTTACGTAGTTTTTGTTCTTTGGTCGTATTTCAAAAACTATACATCCTAGATTAAAAATAAAAACCATTTTGGAATGTACAAAATAAGCCCTTTCGTTTGACACCCCACTCAATATATTTGTGTAACTTAAAAAAAAAATTACCCCCTTGGGAACCTAATATCTTCACAACCCCTTCATCGATTAAGCTCATATGCTCCACCGGAAATTTCCTTACTACAACCTATTGACCTACCAAGTTTCATGCAGATTAGATGAATGGTTCGACAGTTATGCGCGAACAACAATTCGTGAAACATACAAACATACAAAGCAAAATCGCCCAACTTACCACTAAGATCTTCGCTCGCTTCGCTCGCTCGATCGATAATGGTTTTCAGAAAACATCGGAACCAATAGTACCTACCTACCTACCTATGACATTACAAAAACGATTGACAAAAAGTATTGGAAATGAAAATTTCTCATAATTTCAACTTTATCGCAAACAAATAAATATATCAATGTAATTTTTCAGATAAGCAAATTAGTTGCAAGCCGTGCGAGCTGCGCCCTCGCAGCTTTACCCGCGTATCATGGGCATAGCATAGCTATAGCTTTGTTATGGGGGGGGTTCAATGGTTCCACATTGACTAGTTTCCCCCCCCCCCCCCCCCCCCGAACTTAAAAATATTACAAAATCATAACATACAAAAACTCTGAGTATTGGTTGGTACCCCAGGATGTAAGTACCTACCTAGTTTAATTTTTTTTTAACGTCAAGAACCACCAGTAAAAGCACGGATACCTACCTCGTGTCGGATACCTGTTCTGCGATTAGGTATTAGTGTCAGGGGCCAGATGCCCCTGCGAGAAATAACCTTAGATACGCCCCTGTGTTAAATACCTAGGAGAATTTACTAGGTACTTACATCAATGGTTCATATTCGCGGAATGCGTGACGGACACGAGGCTAAACCGAGCAATCCAAACAAACCGCACTGGGGCACAGATTACTAATTACTAACAGATGGCGCACTCCGCGCGTCAGGTACAAAGCTACAAGTACATTGGCGAGCCCACCGGGCGGGCCGAGCTCAGTGGAGTGTCACGTGCCGCCGCGCCATATCGCGCCGCGCCACGCCGCGCTCGGCTGGCTCGGCCGGAACATTTATAAAATGAAACCAAAAAATTACTGTATAGTTTATGGCTGTGGAAATAATGACAGCAATCGGGATCTCTCGTTTTTCTCTCTTCCCAATGACATGGAAAGGTAAGAAGTACTTACTTACTTTTATCATTTATTATTACTTATTACCTACCTCGTATTATAGGTTATTATAGATGTAGTAGGTATGTTTTTTAATAAGTACCTACTTTTGTGTTAGACATTATTTGACACACGGGAATTACCTACTCACGTAAAAATTTCGTCGATTTAGATACCGACAATGTTTCGGTTCATCTGGATTCCGGAGAATCTTCATCTGGTACTTGGTCTAGTACAACTCACGAAAGTTTTGAAAGTGAAATACTTTTGTGTTGTTTGGGTAGGTA
This sequence comes from Camptogramma bilineatum, assembly GCA_958496255.1. Taxonomy (NCBI): domain Eukaryota; kingdom Metazoa; phylum Arthropoda; class Insecta; order Lepidoptera; family Geometridae; genus Camptogramma; species Camptogramma bilineatum. The sequence goes on from OY292474.1 coordinate 1,506,573, forward strand.
CCTAGGTACTATAATAATAAATAACCACCTAGGTACTAAAGTTACTAAAAAAGATTGAAAGCTAATAGGTACCTACCTACCTACCTAGGTAGGTAATACGTTTTGATTTGCTCAGCGTCATTTTTTAGGAACACTGACTACCTACCTACATTCACAAACTTAGGTATAGTAGGTACTCCTAATTCCGTACAAAGAGCAAGGAGCAAGGATCCATTAGGTAGGTACCTACCTATTTTGCTTTCTTCGTAATCTACTCACCTAGTGTAGGTAGGTACCTACCTTTGAGATTGTGATACCACCTTTAGAATAGAGATAAATTATGTAGGTACCTACCTGCATAACGGTAGATCAATTTTACCAAAAGATATTAATGCCTAATAAATATTATGTCGCGAGAAGCAACCCTTAGTGCCACGCCAGATAGAAGACAGGGACAGAGTTACGCCGACAGACAGAGTTAGAATGAGGCGCCAAGTTTAGGTATAAAAACGAGTAGGCATGAAGTGCTTGTGCGAGCTGAATTGAACTTTGTAGTATTGATGATAGATTCGCTATTTAAATAAACGTTTTCCCGGAGTCAGGCATCTGTTAGTAATTAGTAATCTGTGACTGGGGCTGGGGACGGACCAAACAGGATATTAGATCGCTCGCTACTAATGCTTGTTTATCCTCCTAGTCTAAAGTCTAACGAATTTCGAGTTAACTTTGGCAACATTGGAACAATTTGAATTAGGTAGGTAGGTACCTACCTATCTAGTTAGTTAGAAGTCAAGATAACTAGTAGTTCGCCCCGAACTGAGATCTCGCGCACCGTTGTATTGGTAGCCTAGATTTGGACTTGTTTCTGACTACCCCTATACCTACCTATGTTAAGTGCTCCTTCTAGTGTTTACCACAGAATGACATCTAATGCGCTACCTCAGTATAGTAAAGATTATAGGCATGCATGCGAATGCGCGGTGCGGGTGGCTGCACGGCCGGGCAGTGAGGTGGGGGCAAAACTTAGATTCGAGCTGGCATATAGCTGGCTCTTAAGTCGTGTCGTGTTTATATTCAATAGTTGACCCCGCGAACTTCGTACCGCGCCTCAGGGAAGGCCTCTTAGTTCGAGAAATTATTAAAATAGCAGTTCAATACGAAATGTATGAGAAAATCAATTCCCTCCCCCTCCCCTCCCCCCCTCCCCTCCCATGCCCCCTCCCCCTCCCTCCCTTCCCCTCCCCCCTCCCCTCCCCCTCCCCTCCCCCCCTCCCCTCCCCTTCCCCTCCCCTCCCCTCTCCCTCCCCCTACCCTCCCCCTCCCTCTATAATTTTGGTACATGCCCAGCCCACTATTTGCAGGAGTTAGCATTTGCATACGTGACAGGTTGCAAGCCCATCGCCGCTTCGCCGCTATTAGAACGTTAACTGGTTTCCTCACGATGTTTTCTTTCACCGTTTAGAGCTCGTGTTAATGCGCATTTAAATTTTTCTAATCGAAAAATCCATTGATGAGCACGGCCAGGGTTCGAACTTACGACCTATGAATCTAAAGTCGAGCACTCTTCCAATCGGCCAACACGGCTTTTATTTTCAATCTCAAGAAAAAATATCAAGTACCTACTTAGCAACTAAAATCATTGCAAACCAAACCACAACGATGCCACACTCATTGTCTGTTAACCAGACCTACGAATACATCGAAACTCTATGAAACGGGAGCTCTCTCCATACTTCCGTTAATTGGTTTGCATAATTTTTCTTTTTGACTGTATTTCAAAAACTATAGAACCTAGAAGAAAACTAAAAACCATTTTGGAATGTATAAGTTGAGTACTTTCATATGACACCCCACTCAATATATTTGGGTAACTTTGAAAAAAATTTACCCCCTTGGGAACCCCATATCTTTACAACCCCTTCATCGATTACGCTCATACACTCCACAGCAAATTTCCATAGCACAACCTATTGACCTATCAAGTTTCATACAGATTGGATAAGCGGTTCGATAGTTATGCGAGAACATAAAAATGAAACATACAAACATACAAACATACAAAGCAAAATCGCCTAACTTGCCACTAAGATCTTCGCTCGCTTCGCTCGCTCGATCGATAAAAGCCTCCTAAAAATATCTTCAAATCATAAAATTAACTAAGTATCATATAATAATTAATATAGGTACTTACATAAACTAGTAGTTCGCCCCGAACTGAGATCTCGCGCACCGTAGATGGCTTACATTTGGACTTTCTTCTGACTACCCCTATAATTTCAAGTGCTACTACTGCCGAGTATGCCTATTGCGCTAGCTCTTCATGGTAAAAAATACTAGCATGCATGCAATACAATAATGTCGTGTCTAATTTTTCATTTACTTATTTCATATTTATGAATTCTCGTCGTATTTCTAAAGTATACGTCCTAGAATGAAAATAATAACTATTTTGGAATGTACAAATTAAGACCTTTCATTTGACACCCCACTCAATATATTTGTTTATTTAACTTTTTTTACCCCAATTATTTTCATTCTTTATCAAAAAAAATTTTATCATGAAAATAAATCAAGTAGCATCTAAAATCATTGCAAACCAAACCGCAACGATGCCACTCTCTTTTTAAGACCGACCAGTCAATGAGCTACGAAGACATCGAAACTCTATGAAACGGGAGCTCTTGCAGCTCTGGTTTCGTAGTTTTTGTTCTTTGGTCGTATTTCAAAAACTATACATCCTAGATTAAAAATAAAAACCATTTTGGAATGTACAAAATAAGCCCTTTCGTATGACACCCCACTCAATATATTTGGGTAACTTTGAAAAAAATTTACCCCCTTGGGAACCCCATATCTTTACAACCCCTTCATCGATTACGCTCATACGCTCCACAGCAAATTTCCATAGCACTACCTATTGACCTATCAAGTTTCATACAGATTGGATTAGCGGTTCGATAGTTATGCGAGAACATAAAAATGAAACATACAAACATACAAACATACAAACATACAAACATACAAACATACAAACATACAAACATACAAACATACAAAGCAAAATCGCCTAACTTGCCACTAAGATCTTCGCTCGCTTCGCTCGCTCGATCGATTAGAAATTAAAAAAAACCCTTTATTATGACACCTTTCGAACGAAAAAAACCGCATCAAAATCGATCAATACGTTCAGGAGCTATGATGTCACAGACAGACACACAGATACCTACACACTAGGTACAAACTTTTCACGCTCCTTTTTTTGTCCTTGTAGGTATCTCCAATCAAGCATTCGCCATGCGTTACCATGCGGTCGTCGAAATATTTAAATGTTTTGGAAAGGTTTTGGATAATAAATTCATTCCTAGATCCGGCCCTGTCAATTTTAGCGATGAAAAACCAACAAAGCACCAACGCTGAAGGAAAATACAAAATCTAATTATAACATTTAACCAGCCGTCAATGTTTTTTCCTGGATATAATTAAGTTGGCAAACTGTGTGGGTCGTGCGTCATCGCGAATGGCTTCAAAACAGTCAAATTAGAAATTGTTATTTTAGGCAATATGTTCGGGTCACTGAGTTTTGGTTGCTCTTATGATTGTAAGGTCATGCTGCATGACCTTACGCCAATTCAATATGATGATCAGCATGCATGAATCCATGCATGATATGACAATCCTAACATCTTGAATTTTAGTAAGTACCTACGTTTTCGGCTCGTGGTTAGATGAAGGGTGCGTTGGGGTAAGTTGTCTGAGCTTACCCCTATAGCCCCTAGCATTTTCAGAAAACTAAAATGGTTTTGGGAAATATTTTTTTGCTCGCCCCTATTTACTTTTGTACCTAGCCTAGCTAAATATAGGTGTAGGTAACCTAAACCTATACAAAATACTGGTCTTTCGTTTCTTTACGTTAATGATGTTTTTGAAAACCAGTGGCTGCTGTTTTATTTGGGAGATCAAATTGAGCATATTTTTTTATTATCAAGGGAAATATTTTTTCGGTAACTTTGTCGGGTAAAATCGGACGAAATTCTATAATCACCTCTAAGTGTTGTTAGTTTGATTTTACTTACCCCTAAACTATAGTCGTATTGCTCATTATACGGACTAAAATTGAAGGAAAAAATGTCATTTTTCCTTCAATTTTGATTAGTTTTGATACGATTTATGTCAAAATTGAAGGAAAAATGACATTTTTTCCTTCACTTTTAGTCCGTATAATGAGCAATACGACTATACTTACTAAGTTTCGCTTTTTGTCAATTTTTCGTATCGAGCTCATGCTTTAACGATCGTAGAAACGAATGTCATAATGGCAGACTGATGGCATGGGTGGGATGGGCATAACAAAATTGCGTCATTGTTGTCAACATTAAAAATATATCGACAAATGCAGCGGTTAATTGATTTAGGCCCCCCTTGTACTGTTTTACCCCACTGTACTTATAATAGTACCCCACGGTAGGTATAATACCTAACTATCTTCCCCACAGATGTTATTGTCACTAGACTGATCACTAGGGATCGGCGTAGGTAGTGCAATTTTAGTTCAATGAACCTAAATGATACCTAATGTTAATGTGGACATGCCCCGGTATTCCCCACACTTCTGCAGTTTTTGAGACATGCCTGTAAGCGGCCTAAAAACTTCACACTAACTCCGTTTAGGTACTAAGGTAGGTTACTAAGTAGGTAGGTACCAATTCGTAAGATCACCCTACTCTCCCATCTAAATTCGTTGAATTGACATCACAGAACATTGGTCGAAGGGTCATTGCACTTGTCTTGTTTATGTTTTTGTATTTCGTACGAATGGGCCGTTGTACTACACAAAGGACACCACTCATTGGACACCATGTGTGGAGAAATACTTCCGCATTTGAATGGCCATAGAGGTTTTAGTCAGATTGGTTTTTTTAATGTCTGGGACTGTCTCTATAAATGTTCGTTTTTGCTCTGAGAACAATGTTTAATGATAATAAATGTTTTAATAATAAATGTTTTGATAATAAATGTTTTAATAATAATAAATTGATTTTTACCTGTTGTTAATACTGATACATAACTCTAACTAAGCTATTTGTATAAAAAAATATTTAAAAAAACAAAAACCCGACTGCGTTAAAGTTAAAACTAAAAAGAAAAAAACAAGCCTGCAAAGAATAACTCACAGTCGGTACCCATTTATTTTATTACCAATCAAATCTTCATAATTTATGGGTCCCGACTGTGAGTAATTCTTTGCAGGCTTGTTTTTACCCGACTGCGCAAAGCAAAGGAAGGGTAATGTCGACGGTCCCACCGAATAAACGTGCAAAGTCAAAACAGTAACTTTACAGGAGAGCCTAAAAACGAATAACTCATTATTGGTTAGATTTACGTCAATATAATGTTCTGCCAAATTAAAGACAAAAAAACAACCTTTATTTCTTCCAAAAAAAAATTACGAAAATATTGATAGTTTACGAGAAATTAATAAAAAACCTCTTTTACACGTTTATTCTGGTAACTAAACTTTGCCGGCTGTTCGTATTCAATGTTTGCACTATTATTCGTGGGAAAATATGTAATTACCTAAAAGTGTATCTTGTTATTGCCCTGTTTTACTGTGGACATTAGGATTTGGCAATGTTTATTATTAGATAGTTGCACGGTTATTCTTGTAATTAACGATGCATATTAAAAGTGCAAAATTGTTTTACAAATTTTAATTTCCGACGCATAGTATTCCAAAGTAAGTTTGCATGAAATGTATGAGAGTTGACGGTGTGCCAATCACATTATTGCAATATTCGTGTGAGTTTGGTGTTCTTATTTTCCGTAGAATAAAAATTGGGAATACAATAAATTCAATATTAATTGGTAAAAAAATCTAAAAAAAATTGAGAAGGTGTATTTTAAGCCGATAAATCCAAAAATCGAAAAAAAAAATATTACGGCAAGAGCCTTTGCACGTTTATTCGGTGGGGCCGTCGATGTGTTTATCAGTCTATGTATGTTTGGATGTTTCTATGTGGCATTCTAGAGGCCAAACGCGTGGACCGATTTTGATGATTCTTACGTCAATCGATTCGTCTCAACCTTGGGAGTGTTAATAAAGGCATGACAGTAATCAAAATTCACCAGTGCCACCACCAGACGCCTTAATGTCAAAATTAAAAAAATCAAAATCGTCACACCATGTCAAGTGGGGTATCGTTGAATAGGTATTTCAAAATCAACTTTATGTTTCTTTTACCATTTTTCATTTTAAGTAATAGTTTAGGAAAAATAACGGTTTAAAGTTGATTAATAATAATTCTCGCTATGGATGTTTCTATGTGGCACTCTAGAGGCCAAACGCGTGGACCGATTTTGATGATTCTTACGTCAATCGATTTGTCTCAACCTTGGGAGTGTCACTAAAGATATGACAGTAATCAAAATTCACCAGGGCTACAACCAGACGCCATATTGTCAAAATTAAAAGAATCAAAATCGTCACACTATATCAAGTGGGGTATCGTTGAATAGGTATTTTAAAATCAACTTTATCATAACTAAAAAGTGTTAAATAAAAAAATATTTTAAAAAAACAAAAACCCGACTGCGTCAAAACTAAAAAGAAAAAAACAAGCCTGCAAAGAATTACTCACAGTCGGGACCCATAACATTGGGAAGATTTGATTGGTAATAAAATGAATGGGTACCGACTGTAAGTAATTCTTTGCAGGCTTGTTTTTTTCTTTTTAGTTTTGACGCAGTCGGGTTTTTGTTTTTTTAAAATATTTTTTTATTTTCTTTTTAGTTTTAACTTTAACGCAGTCGGGTTTTTGTTTTTTTAAATATTTTTTTATTTCAAACTTTTTAGTTATGATTTATTAGGTGATGATGATTATTATGATTAATTAGCTGACGCCCGCGGCTTCGCCCGCGTGGGCTACTATTTTGTTTATCCCACGGGAACTATGCATTTTTTCGGAATAAAAAGTAGCCTATGTCCTATTCCCGGTCATTATCTATCTATGTTTTAAATTTCAGCCAAATCGGTTTACGCGTTTGGCCTCTAGAGTGCCACATAGAAACATCTGTAGCGAGAGCGAATATTAATCAACTTTAAACCGTTATGTTTCCTAAACTATTGCTTAAAATGAAAAGTGGTAAAAGGAACCTAAAGTTGATTTTTAAATACCTATTCAACGATACCCCACTTGACATAATTCGTCAATTTTGATTATTTTAATTTTGACAATATGGCGTCTGGTTGTGGCACTGGTGAATTTTGATTACTGTCATGTCTTTAGTGACACTTCCAAGGTTGAGACAAATCGATTGACGTTAGAATCATCAAAATCGGTCCACGCGTTTGGCCTATATAGTGCCACATAGAAACATCCATACATACCCACATACAAACATAGACTGATAAACACATTACCCTTCCTTTGCTTTGCGCAGTCGGGTAAAAAGTAGCTTATGTCCTATTCCCGGTCATTATCTATCTATGTTTTAAATTTCAGCCAAATCGGTTTACGCGTTTGGCCTCTAGAGTGCCACATAGAAACATCTGTAGCGAGAGTGAATATTAATCAACTTTAAACCGTTATGTTTCCTAAACTATTGCTTAAAATGAAAAGTGGTAAAAGGAACCTAAAGTTGATTTTTAAATACCTATTCAACGATACCCCACTTGACATAATTCGTCAATTTTGATTATTTTAATTTTGACAATATGGCGTCTGGTTGTGGTACTGGTGAATTTTGATTACTGTCATGTCTTTAGTGACACTTCCAAGGTTGAGACGAATCGATTGACGTTAGAATCATCAAAATCGGTCCACGCGTTTGGCCTATATAGTGCCACATAGAAACATCCATACATACCCACATACAAACATAGACTGATAAACACATTACCCTTCCTTTGCTTTGCGCAGTCGGGTAAAAACCATAGAACTTTAAAAATCATAAATTAAAAAACAATGGTGGTGATTCTGTTGTACGTCGGTACACTAACTAAATCATCGCAAAATCCAAAAGTTCGTTCGTTCAATCCAAATCTCAGTTATAGTCGCGATTGAATAAAAAAAAACCTGAACCGAGGGGGCAAACTATTGCATAGAGTATCATGCAAAACCATAGAGTAAGTATCCATCATATCCAGCAGATCTCGAAATGTATTATTATTTAATGTATTCTGCAAATAAATGATTATGATTATGATCATCCATAAACCCAACTTATCCATAGTCTAAAAGCGTACAGCTGACGCGTGCCACGCATTGCTCTTAAAATAGACGAGTTTGTGGGGAATTTATAAAACTATGGGGAAACCTACTTGTGTGACAATGTACATGCACAAGCACTGGGTGGCGCGAGTTCAATAAAAAAAAACAAGTATTATGACCCTGCATTGAAGAAAGGCACAGTGACCTCACGATGTACCCGTTTTGGTACCTACCTACCTTTAAGGTAATGCCAAGGTTTCTACAAAAATGGAGATAAATCGACTGACCCCATTTTTACTCGATTTAGTTCTAAATACCAAGTAGGTAGGTAGGTAACTATTTGCGTTTCGATTAAATTAAATAATACATTAAATATTTTAAGGCACCAGTGCACCAGGGCACTACAGTGTCCCGTTAGGTATAGGCAAAGATTGCTTTCTGGCACTGTAGATATAAAATATCATCTAGTAAAGGCCTACGTTTTTGTCTGTGTGTCCGTTTGATGTGGCCACAAAAATGTACTTACATAAATGTAGGTAGGTACCTACTCAAATAAATTATAGTTAACGTTTTTATTTTTTTACGTGGTACCTAGGTAAGTATTGTATTGCAATTGCAACTCATGCCGGGTAGGTACAGGGAGTAAGAAATGAAATGCCTACTTTGAATATTTAAGCATGTAGAGCTAAGCTACTCAAACGGATGTGTAGTGTAGGTGGGTACATAATTTTCGAGATTTTACGATGAATAGCATGCTGGCAATGCTGGCATGCGATTCATCATTATTTCGTCGTAAAATCTATCAAAGATAACTATCATCTTATAACTCTTGTTCAAGTACCTTTTACGGAGGTATGTAAAATAATAAAGCGGAAGAGTTTGTTTGATTTTTTTTTTTGTATGAACGCGCTGTGCGCAAATTAGCGCAAATGCGCTGAACTGCCTGTCTGAAAAAATATTTCTGCATTTGATAGCTCATTTCTTGAAGAAGGTATTATTATATTCTCGGGAAAAAAACCAGGCACTGCTCGCATTATTATTATCTTCTTATAGAAATAAACTTTTAATGCTCTCTGTACAAAATTTAGAACTAGTTTAATGTCCATAAACGACTGTCACGCACCAGACGATCGTGAATACCTCAGGAGTCTAAAAGCGTAGCGAGTTATGCCAAATTATTCGCGGAAGCAGAAGCAGTGTTTGATTAGCCTGGCCAATCGGATTAGCCGGCACTCTTCAAATATCCGGCTTGAAGGACCAAGTTGCAGTCTTTCATATGCCTGTATGTTTGTTAGCATAGTCAAGAGCTGGGGCGGTAACGTGCCCTCCAAAACACGCAAGGCATTCAGTTAACTTCTAATACATTGTCAAGTTATGTAAATAGGTATGTAGTTATGTTTCAGTAAATAAATGTAGGTAATATCTGTATCTATAAAACATCTCAAAAACAGTGAGCTTTTCCAAAAACACAGTTCAGTTAAAACGGGACAACGCAACGGTTACTCGCTTGACGTTCACCCTGACCCCACGGTATGCACTTAAAATAAATTACGGCTTGTCTGGCAGTTCGCCAGATGCACTGGAACTCCGATTTCGTTTTCAGGCCATTGAAATTTAATTTGTACTATCAGACTTGTACTTTCAACGAAACAGGGAAACTAGAGTGGATTTCCTATGCCAGGACAGAGGCGGTGATTCCCTTGTTCTAATTTTCTAATTTTTACTAGGTAATGTAATTGAAACTAAAACCGATAGCGTAACGAAATAATAAATTATTTAGGCATATTTTTCGTTTTTATTCTCAGGAAAACTGATATTAGGTAGGTACCTACCTACCTAAAAGCCAGAATTAAATGTACGGGATCAGTTATTTATTAGTTAGGTGTCCTAAAATGCAACTAAATTAGGTAAGTAAGTATTATGGTAGGTATTATTACCTACACTTTTTTACACCTTATGAAATGAAAAAAAATGATAAGTAAGTAAGTACCTACCTAGTTATGTGGTTATAGTTAGGTTATTATACGATCGAAAATGACGTTTTCGTTTCAATACATACCTATGTTAAGTAGATCTTATCAGCCATTATTAGCAAAGCTACTCTTGTATGAAGGGCAGATACGAATAGATAGTACCTATCAAGGTACCTACCTAAGTATCTAGGTGCTAAAAAGCGTTAGGAAGGTACCTAACAAACAAGCTAGTTTAATATTTAGACGAAGTCAGTGCGAGTCACCAGTCTATAATATCGTGGTATGGTCACGGTCATATCCATTTCGAGGATCATTCAAATCAGTTTAGTTAGTACCTAGTGTGATTCATCCGAAAACATTACTGTATTAGGTCCCCAGGAAGGTCTAGGTACCTACCTACCATAAAAGGTAGAATTAGAAGATATTGTAGATAAGCTGCGCCCCGCGATTTAATAGTAGGTGTATTACAGTCGTTCATTTCATTATATCAATGATTCCATGGACAGTCTCGGGAAGAAAGGAACCTACTATGTTAATTCAAAGTATAATCTATCTATGCCCATTCCTTTCATCCTAATCCGTCCAGCCGTTTTGACGTGAAGAAGTATGAAACAAAGGTAAGTAGATGCATACAATTTTCGAATTAAAAAAAAACAAAACACGATCACGACTGTAGGTATTCCAGCATATTCTCATCATTTATTATTATGAGCGATTCAAGCTGTAGGTTACGAAATGATAAGTTAATATTGTAATAACAAGAAAATTATGAAACTTTAACTAAATTATTTACTAAAAGGATGATAAAGACTTGCCCAATGCCCACTCTGTCTCAAGAGATTCCGGTATCTTTAGACTGAATAGGCACAGATAACCTAAGAGTTGTTGTTGTGGGCGAGTGGCATTGACCTGACCACTCAATAGATTAATAAGTGGATAAGAAAACATAAATCTACATAAAAATTCTAAATAGAATGCATGTTTGGCTTTAAATATAACGGATTGTTACGAATAAGACCCCTCGTAGACTGACAACTTTTCTATCGATCGGCCGATTGGTTGGGTTGGGTTGATAGTGCAAACATGGCCGATACTGAAACGTTCTGTAATTCTGTAATTTTTAATAGATAGAGTGATTCAAGAAGGTTTTTATGTATAATACATGCCTAATATATTATAGAGAAACACTGCAGCAGCAGGGTCTTCTGTCTACCTTTGGGCAGATAGGTGAGGGCGTCACACAATGTTAATTCACTCAGAAACACTGATATTTTTAGAGGTTTCTAATGTGATGTGTGATGTGACCCGTGCGAAGCCGGGACGGGTCGCTAGTACTAAGAAAGCGGCAAGCGCGAAGCAAGATAGTAAAGAAGCAGCGCGTTTTTAAGCGATATCTCTAAATATGGTTTTGTTACTCTCGATATAGTTCTGTGAGCCTGACCAAACTATCGGCCGATAGAAAAGTTTGGAGTCTGCGAGAGGTCTACCTACACTATGTCGATCGATAGGTATACTTAGTCAAATATCGATCCATATTAGTCAAATATAATGTGATTTGATTATTTATATACTTAACGACTGTATTTTGTCTCTTTTATGTCATAATAAAGTCCAAAACTCCAAAATTGATTCCAAATAAAAAGGTTCGTTCGATTAAAAACCAGTCTTGGTCAAATAAACACGTTATTACGAGTTGGGAAGTTGAAAGATGAACTTTCTTGAAAAGAGAATATCCTCTATTTATAATTTTATACTAGGTATACCTGCCAATATAATGAAGGAGAAGTTTATTTGTTTGAACGCCCTAATCTCTGGAACTAACCACCAGTCGGATTTGAAAAATTATTTCTGCAACTGCATTGATAGCTTAATTCTTGAGGAAGGATAGTTAAAGGCCTATGAATTATGTAATTCATGGGTAAAGGCTACTTTTCATCATCATCAACTTCATCATCACTACTATCACTACGTGTGGGTAACACTGCGAGGGCGCATCAGCTATAGTTTTATGTATTTTGAATTTCTCACACAAAAATGCTTGTCAAAATTTATGCAATTTTACAATGGAACCCTCAGATGGAAAACTAGTTCGTACTTAACCATTTTTATAAGCATCAATTTATTGCGAATTTCTGTCGCAGAAATTACGCGACAGAAATTCGGTTGCGCAATGTTTCGTCTTTTTTTTCTTTGTTTTTTGTATGTTGCGTCTATAATAGGTACTCGTACTACTTACGTTGCCGCCGAACTTACGCCCGACCGAAGTTCGGTTGTACGTCAAAACGTGACGTAATTTCAGCAAATGTGTTGCTAGTAATTGAAATAGCATTGCAGGCGTAATCACGCCGAAGTTCGGTCGCGTATTTTCGGCATAGTGTGCTTACGATGCACTAAGATGAATTGTCAGTACATTGTGAAAGTTCTAGCTAGACTTTCACTAGCGTAATGTCGGTAGTTGATCAACAAAGATCTCACGGTTAATTTCGCACGCAGCTATTTATTATTTGGGTCATTATTGTTTGACTACAATGTGCTAGACATACAATGTTATTGGTTTTCAAGAGGTAAGAATAAGTAGGTAGGGGTATAGGTAGTACCTATAGTCGTATTGCTCATTATACGGACTAAAAAAATATCAAAATAAAAGGTAAAATGCCATTTTTTTCCTTCAATTTTAGTCCGTTTAATGAGCAATCCGACTATAGTGACTAAGTATTTAAACCTAACTAGGTAACCTAGATTTCTAGATAAAATGATTATCTACCTACTACAAATCAGTAGGTACCTACCTACCTACACATCCTAGAAGGTCCTACTTACCATCCTACTTACCATCCTACTTACCTATGTGCATAATATCAACCTTAAACAGATAAGTACCAATGTCTATCTCTTCGAGCATTTAGAAATGCTCGAAGGCCTATCTATCTATTGGCGCCTACTAGGTAATTCCCACAGGTAGGTACCTTACTCTACAAAAATAGATAAGTAGGTACTTAGGAAAGTAGCTGATACGATACCTAGGTACCTACGTTAATTAACAATTCGAATTACTTACCTACCAGGTACAAGACACTTCATTACAAAAACGCGAAAATTTTATGATAGGTAGGTAGATACCTACCTTTTTGGTAGGTGCTGTTTACCTATGGCATTAATAGTTTTTTTTTTTAAATACCTAAGCGATATAACGATAATTTAGTTAATCAGTCAGTGTACAACAGAATCAGCACCATTAGGGTAGGTAGTTATTATTAGGTTGGTAACAAGGAATTTCTAAACCGTAGTTTAGAATCTTCTTGGTTGGTAATTATTTTCCTGGTAGGAAGGTGTCTGTATAAATAGACAGGTAGGTAAGTAAATTATATCCTGTTTTGTAGTGAGGTGGGTGTTAACATTTTATTCCCGGTGATGACGTTATCCCAATCCAATTAAATCCTACGTTATTTCCCGCCAACGTCCGAAAACGCAGGGTTTTCGCATCAACCGGCATTTCGAGACGCATTGCATTGCATACATGCAGTAATGCACCCAGACGTACCTATAGGACACCGTAGATCCCTTTATCGTACATTCGTACATACCTACATAAATACTAGCACAAGAAGAGTTAATAGTAATAGCCCGTTGATATTATTTTAATTAAGAATTTGGTAGAATACTTTTAATATTCAGTTCACTGACTGAAAAAAAAAAAACAATTGGTTTATTTTTTTATTTTTTGTGATATTTTGGTAAAACAAGAGAGGCACTATAGCTCTATCAACGAATAAATTAAATAAATAAATTATTAATAAATTAATTACTTAATTACATAAATCTTACTTTCTTTGGTCCATTCTGCACAATAGTCTCGTATTCCAAGCCCTCCGACATGGTTCACAATATAAAAAGTCAACTCACAGCAATAAATAACCACTACAAAAAATATATAAAATTTTTGGTGTTTTTACTGACTTGAACACACTTGATTCGTTACGAGAGCAAGCGATCTCATGTAAAACTGGCACAATAATGTTAACAGTTACTGTTATGTTTAATCACAGTCTTCACTAAAGAATTTGATGGGAATTTGTTTGAATGAGAGACGTCTCGCGCCGGGCGGCCGGCACGGTTGTATTGTATTGTATGTAACAGCGAATACGCCCACAGCCTCCCCCGCTCTCCAGCCAGTGAGTGCGTCTCGTACCTACATACAGAAACCTATAGAAAGCAGATAAGCCTCAATACCTACCTAAATACCTACCGTGTGTTAAATCGTTGTTAACTCTGTCGGAGGCGGGCTTCCTACGCTGAATATGTTTTTCGTTGCAACGTGCTATAAAACTATACGTTCCATTACACTACACGCAAGTTGATAAGCATCAAAATGTCAACGTCACCTTTCAAATTTTTGTTCGTCAAACTTGACATAACAAGAATAAGAATAAGAAGAATCATTTATTGTAAAACTGTGTAAGAATGGTAAAGACGAAAGGGTGGGTACAGTAGTATTTTAAAGTTCCAACCAAGAAGATTCTAAACTACGTAACTGGAGTTCTTACTGACATTTAATGTACAAAGGATTTTGAACCTTATCACGACTTCACAACGATCTATTATCATTTAATCTTGGTTATAAGGATTGTTGGTCTTGTTGAGAGGCTTTCTTGGGTGCTTTGTCTCTTTCACACTCGTTGTTGGATTAGTAGTGTGCCCATGTCATTTAAATTTCAGGATATTTTTACCTTATCGCGCTCGACAAAATCAGCGCTTGATTTCGATCCTTGAATTAGATCCTTGAATTAGATCCTTGATTTTGATCCTTGATTTTGATTTCGATCCTTGATTTCGATCCTTGGTTTCGATCTTGGATTTCGATCCTGGATTTCGATCCTTGATTCTTGAATTTTGAACCTTGAATCTGAAATCTTGAATCTTGAATCTTTGAAGTGACAGCTGTCAAAATTCAAATGACCATATCTCGGGAACTACTCGTCCTAGACTCCCCGTTCCCAGTTCAAATGAAAGCTAAGACCAAGATCTTCATTTGAAGTGACAGCTGTCAAACTTCAAACGGCCATATCTTGGAAACTACTCGTCCTAGACTCCCCGTTCCCAGTTCAAATGAAAGCTATGACCAAGATCTTCATTTGAAGTGACAGCTGTCAAACTTGAAACCGCCATATCTCGAAAACTACTTGTCCTAGACTCCCCGTTCCCAGTTCAAATGAAAGCTATGACCAAGATCTTCATTTGAAGTGACAGCTGTCAAACTTCAAACCGCCATATCTCGAAAACTACTTGTCCTAGACTCCCCGTTCTCAGTTCAAATGAAAGCTATGACCAAGATCTTCATTTGCAGTGACAGCTGTCAAACTTCAAATGGCCATATCTCGGGAACTACTCGTCCTAGACTCCCCGTTCTCAGTTCAAATGAAAGCTATGAACAAGATCTTCATTTGAAGTGACAGCTGTCAAACTTCAAAGGGCCATATCTCGGGAACTGCTCGTCCTAGACTCCCCGTTCTCAGTTCAAATGAAAGCTATGACCAAGATCTTCATTTGAAGTGACAGCTGTCAAACTTCAAACGGCCATATCTTGGAAACTACTCGTCCTAGACTCCCCGTTCTTAGTTCAAATGAAAGCTATGACTAAGATCTACATTTCAGATGACAGATGTCATTTTGACAGCTGTCACTTTATATGTAGATCTTGGTCATAGCTTTCATTTGAACTGAGAACGGGGAGTCTAGGACGAGTAGTTCCCGAGATATGGCCATTTGAAGTTTGACAGCTGTCACTTCAAATGAAGATCTTGGTCATAGCTTTCATTTGAACTGGGAACGGGGAGTCTAGGACGAGTAGTTTCCAAGATATGGCCGTTTGAAGTTTGACAGCTGTCACTTCAAATGAAGATCTTGGTCTTAGCTTTCATTTGAACTGGGAACGGGGAGTCTAGGACGAGTAGTTCCCGAGATATGGTCATTTGAAGTTTGACAGCTGTCACTTTAAAGATTCAAGATTCAAGATTTCAGTTTTCAGATTCAAGAATCAAGATTCAAGATTCAAGAATCAAAATGAAGGATCAAAATTGTATCAGTATTTTAATTCAAAAATCATGCCCTGAAACATCACGTAAATCAGAAAATGATGGAAAAGGCCCCATAAGGACTAGGAATGTTTAGTTTATGGTCACCCTTTAGAAAGAGACACGCCGCCCAAGTTTTATCTCTCAAGCGGACCTTGTTTTCTGTCTCAGTCAGCATTCCAGGTACGTAGTATAGAAATTCCTTGGTTCCAACAGTCAACAATCACAATTGTTGACAATGCCAAGTGTCATTGTCAACAATAACAATGACACTTGGCAAAAAAAGTAAACAAACAAATCAATCAGTCGCTGGCTGAGCAAAGCAAACAGCGATTCGAAATCGAAAGATAGTTTTTTTTAGAACTAAGCCTAATATTTTATTTTATGTTAAGACCTTTCATTGTAACTGGATTAAGAAAATACGTTCACGTGCTCACTTACAAAAAGGAGAGATGTGTGATACCGATAACCTCAAGATTTTGAAACAGGGCGCTGAAGCCAAGCTCTTCATTTGCAAATACCTCGGTAGACCAACACTAATCAAGGAGAGATTCAAGAAAAACTACAGACACCCCGATCTAGATACCACAATCACCAAAGACCGTATCCGGAACGAAGCCAGATCTATTGTTAGATGCAAAGCCATTGGAGTTAAAACTCCAGCGTTATATCTTGTCGACTTCGAGCGGCGACGCATCTACATGGAGCATTTTGAGCAAAGCTTCACTGTCAAAGACTTCATTATTATGACGAGACCAAGTTCTGAGTGTCTCAACAACATCACCAAAATGATCGGAGAGACCGTCAGAAAAATGCATGAAAACAATATTATTCATGGAGATTTAACTACGTCTAATATGCTCATTGTGTACAAAAATGATGGCATAAACTGTATGAATGATTTTGAGCTGGCGATGATAGATTTTGGTTTATCATTCATAGACAACAGCACGGAAGATAAGGGTGTAGACTTGTATGTTCTTGAAAGAGCCCTTATAAGTACCCACAATGACCTTCCTGATTTGTTTGAAAAGATTTTTGATGCATATAAAAGTTACAGTAAGAATAATATAAAAGAAATCATCAGTAAATATGAAGATGTTAGAGCTAGGGGGAGGAAAAGGACAATGGTTGGATAGCGAAGAAATAAAGTTTTGTTAAATGACAACTTGTTTAATTTTTCTCAACATAACTTTTAACCTAGATACTTTATTATGTGCTGATGTGAAGGCATTAGAAAAACAGTAGGTAACCTCAGTGAGGAAACAAATAAATGTAATAGATAGAATAGAAGAATAGAATAGATTATAAAATGATAATTTAGTGGAAAAGAGTGGCAAGATGTAATAAATAATTGCCTGCCAGTGGAATGTAATAGCACAGAATACTAGTACTACGGTAATAGGCTCATACTTGTATGAGTCTATTCCTTCATTAATCCTTTCCATCACAAATCCTTTCATTAATTTTATGAAAGTTATTGAAATTCTGGCTATAAGAAGTTAAAGAAAGTTATTGATGATTATTTTATGGAAACTCCTACTCATTTAAGCAAATCATATTTTGGTCAAGATTACGTATGTAGTTTAAAATTTCCTTGGATCAAGCAAAGCAAGATACAACCAGACTTGCAAATTGCAAAAAAAAAACGTAACAAACTTTGAATTTCGCGGGCTACCATGACACATCCACCGAATTTCATCCACCATAATTCAAGTCAACTGTCACTGTCAATGTCAAAAACTCGTAATCAAATAAATTCTAACCTCAAAACAAAACCAAAACATTGTAAACATAGATTATAATCTGCTTTTAATAGGAAATTATAAAAATGAAGCGCCACATTTCATGCCTAGCTAAAAAGATTTCTCAAGGCAACTGTACTACCATCACTTCGATACGTAAGTGTGAATTACTGTTTTGTTGTTATGTTATACCATTCTCTAACCTTTAAATCCCTATTTTTGTTATTTTCACAGGTTTTCTGAGCACGAAAGAGGCGATAGAGCGCCGCAATCATATATTTACGTTAGAAAAGAAGCGTCAGGAGGAGAATGTGGGAAGAATTGAGAAGATTGAGGTACAATACAAGGGGCTACCTAAAGATGTGTCTTTGATAATGAATAAGGAACTTTCGACGCCCTACGACTGTGCCAGACGTGAGTCTTTCATTCCTTTATTTATTAGCAGCGCCCTCGCGGCGTTACCCATGTTGTGATGGTATTTATGGTGATGATGATGAAAAGTAGCCAAACCTTAGATGAATACTAAAATCATTGCCTATAACTATAAGCTTCCTCGTTAATTATGCTATTAAATGCAGAAATATTTTTTTAGGTACCTAGTTCCAGAGATTAGCGCATTCAAACAAACAAACAAACTCTTCCGCTTTATTGTATCGGTATAGATGTTACACACTGAGATACTTCTTTTCCATTTTCAGATTTGTCAGAATGGCATATGGACTCAAGCGCGCTGGCCCTACTGGATGGCACTGTCTACTGGGATATGCATCGGCCATTGAGTGAAAACTGCACTCTTGAAGTAAGTTATTTTATCAAGTTAGTCAATCTACATGGGATGAGTATGTTTGCCTTTCATATTTAGCTATGTAGGGTGTAGTTTTGCTGTACAACTTTATTGAGTATATAATAAATTTGTAACATGTACCTAAGATTGACATGGTTTTTTTGGGTACCCTCAGTTTGAGACAGTTCTCTAGCTGAATAAACGATACCCATCAAATGTGTTTTCATGAATATTCTGGATATAATATTGCCGTTAGTCCATATGGGCTTCGAGACCATCTGGTACACTTCGGCGCGCTGAACGTGCCGAAACCTCGCACACCTGACCGCGTCGAATCGACCGAATCTGGCAGTACTTCGAGAAATTAAAAAATCCAATTCAAAATTCAAATATCATTTATTTAGTAGGACCGATATGACCACTTTAAGACGTCTTAAGAGCTAGATGATTCTACTCCTGTTCTTTCTCGACCAACACCATGAAGAATCAGGGCAACAAACAAGTACCTACCACATTCTGTTATTAGCATAGACGTTTTGGGCGCTTTGGTTTTATCTGTAAGCCCAACTCGTGTTTTAAATAAATAAATACAAATTCAAATACAAATGGTATGGTGCCTAGCTTTCTTTTCGGTGAGAATTCGGCGCGGATAGGTGTGTGCTTAGCCTTAGTCCATAATCAGAGTCGGAACTGAGTTTCTGTCTAGCAGCCATACTACTTGTTGACTAAAATGTATTTGAATGTTGCAGCTCCTAAACTTCAAATCTGCGGAGCCCCAGCAGGTCAATAATGCGTTCTGGCGGACCTGTTCCATGCTGCTCGGTGCCGGAGCCACTGTCGCCTTCAAAGATAATGTACCAGTCAAACTACACAGTTTTCCCGGCCCAGATAGTAAGTACCTACAGGATTATGTTACACTTTTCACTTTTCCCCTTACTTATGAAGTTGTTTGATGAAGTTGAACACTGGTTAAACAACGTCCTGTCTCTAGGATGGAGACTTTATCGATTACATTTACTGGACTTTATTATTAATTATTTATAGACGTTATTATTGGTTACGTATTGATGTCACGAAAAATACAAGACAGATTTTTGAAATCCATAGGAACGTTTGACAGATTTTTGATTTCTTTTTTTTCATAATACAGGAATTCGAATTCCATAAATTCTTAAGCCAGATTTTCATTTGGTTTTTTTTTACAAGGCAGAAATACAAAATACATCTAAACATTTTCCAGAAATTTTAACATCCAGATAATTCACTTTACCGCATGTTTGTTTTCCATATAATTTGTTTTCCATATATTTCGTGATCCCGAAAAATCATGGTTCAGGAAAGACCTATTACAAAATTATGTATTCAATCTTTCTAAACGCCTACTAATTGCGCCATCTAGTAATAATTCAGAGCGTTATAAATACTAGGTACCCTAAAATTAAATGACCGATGTCCATTAAGGAGTGTACACATTGCGTTTTCTGCAGCGCGTTTTTGAACTGCGCGTTTGTATCGATACAAACGCGCGTTCGCAACGCGTATTTTTCCATACAAAAGCGAACCGGGAGGGGGGCTGCGCGTTCGCATCGCGTTCGAATCGCGTTTGTATCGATACAAACGCGCTGCAAAAAACGCAATGTGTACACTCCCTTATGTAGCTTGAAGTACTGTAGGTAGATATCCAATAAATATTGTACCAAGTTACTTTTTTTTATTACCTTTAACATTTCCTAACTAATTTCGTGCTAGATGGTTAAGTAACCTCACCAAACACTTTTGGCAAATTATCAAAATTTAACCTAAATCTTCTATCCATTTCGAATTTGTGACGGCTCCGGCGCTTCGGGAAGTGCAGCCCCTCCGCCCTTGCGTAACAAAACGCAGCATCAGCACGAGCCTTCGCAGCTTCGGCTGTTTGGTCGCCACCTTCGGCGGCGACCAGCCTCAGCCGCTCCAGCTCGTGCTGGTGCCGCGTTTTGTCACAGCGGGCGGGGACTGCATCTCCCTTCGCGCCTCCGAGTTCATAAAAACACTCTAGGGTAGGACAGATAAGACCACGTGGAAGTCGGGGTGGGCAGATTCGGTTCTGAGACCGATAATAACCTAAAAACGTTTCGTTTTAAGGTAAGACAGACGCAACATAAAAAGTAACACAAATTACGTAAATAATATAATCGAGTAAGATGGAAAAGGTTTATATGGCTGGAAATTTTCTGGTAAGCGTTACTTCTGTCTTTTAAAATAAGGTATAAGGATACTGTTGTCAAATGAAAAAAAAAACGAACTGATAATCTGGCATTAGTGTTTCTGTCAAATGAGACTTTTGTGAAACGTTTTATCGGAGTAATAAAATTATGTAAAACAAAGTATCTGGATTTCGAGTTTCTATCAAACGTTTTATGGATTTCAAAATTCGGTGAATCGTTTTTCGAAAGATTGATAGGTTACCGTTATTATTATATTTATTTATAGACGAGCAGCTCGCGCTGATGTGTCTATGTCACAGTAGTTGTTCCAAGTTTACAATTACACTTGATTGTCTCCTATTGTTAACAAAATTAAAATACCGAACTCGAGTAAGTTTTGACGCCCTCCGTTAAAGTACAGTAGAGGTACTGGGAGATTCCAGAAAACTACTAAATAAAGATAGGGGTGTAGAGTGCGCCGCAAGCTTTATGGCGGCTGAAGTACGCGGCAGATGCGACTTTACGCAGGTACAGTCAACGCAATACAATAGAGTAAACTTTATCTTCATAGCCCGCCTAGCCCCGCCCCTCACCGCCTTCACTTCCCCGCAATTGTGTTGACTGTACCTGCGCAAAGTCGCATCTGCCGCGCACTTCAGCCGCCATAAAGTTTGCGGCGCACTATAACAATCGTCTGACCATTAGGTAGCTGTGTCACATCAAAAATCTCGTTCCAGTCCGCAGCGGCTCATTCATATACGACATCGACCTCCCCTCGCTGCCTGACTGGCGTCCCTCCGAACAAGAGCTCCGAGCCCTCAGCGCGGAGTGCGTGAGGCTAGCTCGGGCCGGCGCGTCACTGGAGCGTCTGCACGTCAGTCAGGAGCTGGCGCAGGAGTTGTTCCGGGGAGACGAGCATAAGAGCAGCCAGGTGCCCAGCATCGCGGACTCTGCTGATGGTAAGTTGATTGAACCAGGATTTCTGGATGATGATTAATGCAAGTGGTGCTATGAAGCAAGATTTGTTTTAGGAGGATGGACACATAGTAGTGAAGTGTCTAATATTGTGGATTTTGCTGATGAAGTTGATGGATGCTTCATTCAGATTCAAACGGATTTAGAATGACCGGAAACCCTTTCAGGGGGCCAGGTGTTCAGCTATTTTCACGCGCTGCTGATGTTTATGTTTGTGATGCTGCTTATTGTAAGTGATTCAACGGATCAGGAGCTGTTCTAGGGGATGAGTTTAAAACAGTTAGAATGGTATGTTTGATGATGCTCAAAAAAAAGCATAAAAGCTTCTAGGTATCCGCTGACTAAAAAAGGTTTCGCCGTGCAATATACTTCGTAATTTCGTCACGATCATGAACGTAAAAGCGATAGCGTTTTTGGATAGAAATAATTCTTGGAAAACTCGTTTCCTCTATTTTACCTAAGCTGAGCTCGGTCGCCCAGATATTACATAAGTACTAATAACTTGAAATTGTATAATTTCAGGTAACGTGACGTTATACAGAATGGGCCAGCACATAGACATCTCAAAGGGTCCTATGATAAGCAACACAGCTCAGATCGGAGTCTTCACGGTCGCCTCAATACATAAAATTGAAGGTAAATTACACAATATATTAAATAAATAAATAAATATTGCTGGACATTTCACACAACGCCATCTAGCCCCAAACTAAGCAAAGCTTGTACTATGGGAACCAGATAACAGATAACTTGCATGGCACGGAGTCACGATACCCAACTATGGGGGAATGATTGAGGAGGAAGAGTTTTAAGACAGTTTCCTCCAATCGATTAAACTTAATTTGACACTTATGTACTCTTTGTCAACGAAATTCTGTGGTTTTAATTTAACGGGCTTATCTGGTGATGGAGTCAGGAGCTATATCGGAACTCCGTACTGAATTATAAGTAAAGTAAGTTCTTATGAGCAAGTGGCCAACTCTGGTGACGAAATTTTTAGGCCGCCTAAAGGCCTCCGTCATGGTTTAACGACGTAAAAGCCGGGACCGACAATTTAACGTGCCCTCCGAAGTTTTTTGTCCCTTACCGCCTTTTTCTTCGATCGGAACTTATAAGTTCCGATTCATGTACTACGAAACCATGGATTTACCATTTTTGTCCCTTTCGGCGGTACACTAACTAGTGGTTTAGTGCTATCTATGGTTTGTTAGGATAAAGATGAGTCTGTTTGTTTCAGGGCTACCAGATAGACCTCTGAAGCAGCTGTACCGATTCCAAGGAGTAGCGTTGCCGCGGGGCATGGGAGTCAATCATTTCGCGTATTCGCTCTTGACTGACAGAGCGAAGAAACTGGTATGTAACATTGAAATTATCCTAGTAATCACAGAATACTAGGTACGAAAGCTCACATCGAGAAAAAAAAAAAAATAGCGACTCTTGCTACGAGGCAATAAAGTGCTATTCAGCTCGCGTAAGCGCTTATTGCCTATCGCTTTAATCACCTAAACATTGCCTCTCTTTCTAACGCATAACTCTGTCGCTGTCTGGCGCGGAGTGACCACGAAGTATATAAATTCTATAAAATCTGCGCTGATTGTCTAATGTACCTACATTTCTCACAATGGATCTAGGCATTCGTGAAGTTAGCCGTTTCGCTGCGGAGTAGAAAACTTTGTATGAAAAAGCTGCATTGCGCATCGAAACGGCTAACTTCACGAATGCCTAGATCCATTGTGAGAAGTGTACCAATGGAAAGTGAGTCTATTTTCATTTTATAATTTCTATTATTTCAGAACCCAGCGCGATCACCACTCGGTAAAGTTAGCTATGAGGAAGATAGAGTAGCAGCAAAGGCGTGAAGAATTGTTCAAATTGTAGTTTAGTTATTTGTAAGTTATTAAATATTATAAGTTGAAAATAAGACTTTTATTACTTAGCCTGAATATGACAAGATGTCCGTAGTAGAATAGAGAAAATAGGTTTCGTCTGTTCGAAAGAAAAAATGTATGTAAGAGGAAGTTTGAAAGTGGCGCTTGTATTGAAAAGGTGAAAAGTGCTAGGTAGCTTGGTATGGACATGTTATGAGGAGGGATGAAAGAAAACCATATTACCAAGAGAGTGATGAGTATGCGTGTGACTGGGTACGCAAGTAGAGGAAGGCCGAAGAAGAATTGGTTGATTGTGTGAAAGAGGATATGAATGTGAGAGGAGTGGATTCAGAGTTGACGAATGATAGAGGTGAGTGGAAGATTAAAACATGTTGTACCGACCCCACTTAGCGTGGGATAAGGGCAGGAGAAGATGACTGTTCGGAACAAAAAAAAAAAACCTCTGGAACACCCAGTTACACTTTTCACAATGGATCTAAGTATTCGTGAAAGCCGTTTTGATGCAGTGCAGCTTTTTCATACAAAATTTTCCACTACGCAGCGAAACAGCTAACTTCACGAATGCCTAGATCCATCCTTCCTTGAGGTGAACAACTGAAAGAAAAAAATGCACCTGGTACAGCCACAATAGGAATTGAACTATATGCCGTTTTTTTTCACTCTCAGTCAATGAAAAGAGACGGCATATAGTTCAATTCCTTTGTGATTCTGCTATAGCGACCTTTTAAAGCCCGCAGATGTACTATGTAAGTGGACCAAGGGCAGGCACTAGTTTCGATTATTTTCTTTTCACGACAATCCCAAAAATTCATCGTTCACTTCATCTGCCGCCTAATAATTCTACACCGAAATCTAACTTGTCTAACTTGACGGAGGCCTTTAGGCGGCCTAAAAACTCCGTCACCAGAGTTGGCCACTTACTCATACGAACTTACTTAGGTAGGTACTTGTCTAATTTTCCGTCAAATTTATTTAGTTATTCAAAGTTAGCTTGGATTGGAAATGGTAATCCGTACCTACCCATATTATTAATGTGAAAGTGTGTTTATTTGTCCTGCTTTCACGTCAAAACAGAGCGACGGACTGACGTGATTTTTGTGTGGAGATAGTTGGAGGGCTGGAGAGTAACATAGACTACTTTTTATCCGGTTACCACGCGAGCGAAGCCGCGGGCAGCAGCTAGTAGTAAAATACGGCAGAGCCCGTTTCATAAAAGAATTTCCGGAAATTGTGAAAAATGGAATTATCCAAAACACCTCTAATAAGAAAGCCACTAAAGCTAAGGACAGGGAGGAATTCAATAGAAATAAATTCAAGTCAACATTTTTAATTTCATGATCTAGGTATTTACAAATTCCGTAAATATTCACAAAGCGAAGATTTTTTATAGCTTACAAACTACACCTACATAAATAAATATATTACCATTCACTTTCAAAACTTTCGTGATTTGCTTGACATTGTATTAACTCCTTACCCAGAAAAAGATTCTCCGGATGAATCGAAACATTGTCGGTATCTAAATCGACGATATTTTTACGTAAGTAATTCCCGTCTTGTGGACTCCCTTTTCCGCATTTAGACTCAAAGTTGGTCCTTTATGCGTGGGGAGGACCTGGCTCATTAAATCAGCCTAGCTCCTCCCAGAAGCACAGAAGTTTCCTGAGGTCTTCACAGGCTTTGAGGAGCGACCTCGGGTTGTTGAGGATTTTTTTTGCTGGACGTTTCACACAGCGCCATCTAGCCCCAAACTTAGCAAAGCTTGTACAATGGGAACCAGATAACTGATAGAATACTTACAAACCTTTTGTAAATACATACATAGAATACTTTTTAACACCCAGACACAAAACGAACATCAATGTTCATCACACAAAATGTTTGTCCTGAGTGGGAATCGAACCCACGACCTATAGTGCAGAAGGCAGAGCTGAGCTAAGAGGCCAGTCAGATTTGTTAATGTTGTGTTGAAACACCCACGCATTCCAGGACTACGTGGGCTGCTGATTCATCTTCGTTTAGACATCATAGAGTGGGTTCTCCGTGACACCGATGTTGTACAGATGTTTGTTGAGGGGACTGTGTCCTGTCTTTTTTAAACTTTCGCGATCAGAACACATTATCCGTAGGTACCCATATTATAAATGTGAAAGTGTGTTTATTTATCTTGCTTTCACGTCAAAACAGAGCGACAGATTGACGTGATTTTTTGTGTGGAGATAGTTGGAGGGCTGGAGAGTAACATAGGCTACTCTTTATCCGGGTACCACGCGAGCGAAGCCGCGGGCAGCAGCTAGTAAATACATATGTAACCGGGTATCTATCACGTAAATTAAACAATAATTAACGTAAAACAGGGCTGTGTCCTGTCAGAGTGATTCCCGTGTGTTATTACAATGACATTACCCTTTCTCGTCACGCAGTCTAAGATCTAAAAAGCTAGAACATTCAATTAGACTTAGGTTTCTTAGGATCAGAAGGCCCATCCTCTTCTGTTTGAAATATAGTTTTTGGCTGAGTTTTCTTGTAAGCCGGAGCAACCCAAAATGGATTCTCCTCTGCATCTTTAGCGTACTTCAGAATGGCCTCTCTTGGATCTTGTTCATCATCAACTCGTTTGGATAGACCAAGGTTTCTGATGACGAAGGAACTTAAGGTGCTTCCGGAAGCAGCTACCCTGCCTCCTTGCCCGGAGGTGATCGGGAGGTCTGGTCTTCTAGATTTGACAGGGTCTAGTCTGTCCTTTTCCATTTTCTTCTTATTTGTTCGTAATTTCTCTTGTCTGAAGAGCGGTAGCGCGTGTGGGGTTATGATCTGCTGTGAGCTGACTATCTCTAAAGATTGTTTCTTTCTGTGTGTTTTGACTATGCATAGCTTCGCGCCGCGGAGAGATCTTTTCTCATCGTAATAACACTTTGCGATACCGTTACCACAACCGACGAAGATCTGATTTAGCTTCGCATGCCAGACGGCTTTGATCACGTGAGATTTAGTAACATTTATATGCGTAACCTTCTCAAAAGTTTTGGTATTGTAGAACAATAATTGCCCTACATCCTGTCCTCTCTCTAACGACACACCAGTGAATACCATAGAATCGTCCGGACTGAATCCGCAATCGGTCTGCTCGTACCTAGAAAACAGACCATCGAATACGTTCAGAGGTTTCTTAAACCTTCTGAGATCCCAGACTTTTAACGTCTCATCGTTACTTCTGCTGGATAAGTAGTTGGATAAGTAGGAGTATGAGATGCTGGTTATCTCTGTTTGCTTCTGATGGGCGTCGCGTAGGAGCATGGTTGTGTTGACGAAGTTTCTTCTGGAGTCCCACATTTGAATGGAGCCATCATAACAACCACAGGCTATTGTGTTACTATCTTTTGAATAAGCACAAGAGGTAGGGTTGGTCTTGAGGCCTCCTTGCTGGCGGGGTTTGATGATGGACTTGTGTTGTTTTGGGTTGTCGGTGTGCCAGACGCGGAGGGTGCCGTCTTGCGAGGAAGTGAGGAACTCTTGCCGGATTTGGGGATGCCAGCAACCGCTGTTTAATGACGCTGTGTGTCCTTTCGTTCTGAAAAAATAAATAGGTATTAGATTTGTAATAGATTTAGCAGCTCTCAGAGCTGATGCGTGTATATCCTATTTATTGCCAGTGCGCTTTAAATATTTGTCCAGTCTGTTTTTGAAAGTGTTCACTGAGGGGGCACTGATCACTGAGTCTGGTAAACGATTCCAAGTGTCCACGAGGCAATATGTACTCCCTTGGTTTGCTGGTACTTGGCCCGAATTTTTACTTAATCAATTGGGAGGAACAGTCTTGAAATTAATTTCATTGTAACTCTATTAAGGGGAGCCTTTGAAGAACGTTTTTTGAATTTAACTAGATATTACATCACTATCCACAAGTTCAGTATGAAAAGGATCATAAATCTTTTGCATCCAAAAGGATTTTTTTTAACAAAATGTACTATGATCTTACTTAGCCATATCAGCGATATACTGATCTCCCTTAACACACTCGAGCACCTCGAACCCGTCCCGGTCGAGCACCTTGGCCTGAGCGGAGCCACCAGGATGGAGTCTCCCGTGGCGGAGTATTGACAACATGTACTATGATCTTACTTAGCCATATCAGCAATATACTGATCTCCCTTCACACACTCGAGCACCTCGAACCCGTCCCGGTCGAGCACCTTGGCCTGAGCGGAGCCACCAGGATGGAGTCTCCCGTGGCTGAGTACTGACAAAATGTACTATGATCTTACTTAGCCATATCAGCAATATACTGATCTCCCTTCACACACTCGAGCACCTCGAACCCGTCCCGGTCGAGCACCTTGGCCTGCGCGGCGCCGCTCACCACCAGGATGGAGTCTCCTGTAGCGGAGTACTGGAGACAGCGGATGGGGTGGTTCTCACAAGGCTGGAGGGTGCGGAAGGAACGGAGCGATGAGTCCATACCTGATTGTAAACAACTAAACTTTAACAGCATGCCTTGACAGTATGGTAAGTTGTTGGTCAAATCTTTCGAGATAATTAAAGAAAATAAATCAGTCCCTTTCCACCCACTGTTGGGTAGGCCAATAAGATTCTACCAATAGAGACATTATACTCATTAGAAAAAGCTCTAAACTTAGCGAAATTTTGCTATAGCTACTTGGGTAGATATAAGCAGCTTTGTTCAAAATCAATCAAGAATACTAAAAAATGGCAGAGATAATTATATTATAGGTACCCCATTGTCAGAAAGAGATAAATGATGTGCGTTCTGCGTGTAAATGCGCGTAACCTCGGAGCAAAACAAAATGCGACTGAGTTGACTCAAGCTAATTAGCTTGACTTTTGTTCGCCACGCAGGGCGGAGTACAACACATCTACCTCAGTTTATATAGATCATTGGTATAGGCCTCCTCAAACAACAAACAAAATACACAGCTAATATTTATGTAGGCTTAGATCCTGCTCATAATTCAATTTTCATTCATTCCAATTTTTATCTAAATGGTTTCACAATTCCAGACACCACACCATCTGATTATGGCTGAAGAGCCAATCACAGATGGAGAGAAAAATAAAATGTTTCACAAATGCATTATTGAAACACATTACAAACTTTCTAATAATATTAGTAGGGAGACTTCACATATTACAGTTGGGCCGGCAGGTCTAGGCATTCGTGAAGTTAGGCTTTTCGCTGCGCAGAAGAAAATTTTGTATGAAAAAGTTGCACTGCGCATCGAAACGGCTAACTTCACGAACGCCGAGATCTGTTGGCCCTACTGTAATTACTCTCTTGTTCTTTCATGAATCCATGTTGAATTGGGATAAAATACTGCATTTACCTGCAAAGTCCCAGAAAGAGACATCATAGTCGATGGAGCCAGTTGCCAGTCGAGCACCAGATGGATCCACGGCCAGCGCGACCACTGCCTTGGAGCCATGAAGCATTTCCACCTGCAAAGGTTACCATTGTAGATAATTGTCAGAGTTTATCAGAAATAATATCTTGCAGCAGGCTTTAAAAGCCTGTTTTTATTGCAAAATCACAATAGGAATTGAACTATTTGCTGTCTCTTTTCATTGACTGAGAGTGAAGAGGCATATAATCCAATTTCTAGTGTGATTTTGCTATTATAACAACCTTTTTAAGACCGCAGGATAATCATATTTAGTGAAAGAAGTGCAAAAGTAAGTAAAAATGTAAAATTAACCTCATGAGATTGTGGAATTCTCTTCTCAAAGCTCAATTCCTCATCATCAGAGCCGCTCAGCTCATCATAGCTATCAGAATCTTCATCTGATTTCTTTGTCGCCTTTTTCCCATCATGTAAACTTTCAGGCATTGGAGGACCAATCAGCTCTTCTTCTTTATTCAAATTTGGCGGCAAAGGACCAATGAGGTCGTCATCTTCTTCTGAATTTTTTTTTTCTTCTGCAGCGGCTAATAGCCGCTTTTTATTCGCCTCTTCTGCCGCCTTCTTGGCTTGATTCACCATTTCGTCTATGTCCACGTTTTTGGCTTTTTTACCGAAGTTTTTGAATCCAATAGTTTGCTGTATCTGCTGGCTCTCTAGATCATCAGCCAATTCTTCAATTTCTTTCGGTTCTGGTATAAGAGTGCGACCGAAAGTTCCGAAACCAGATGTAGATGCATCTTCACTTGTTATAGAAGTCTCAACATTAGCTTTTGCTTTGAAACTTATCTTACCGAAGGATATCCCTTTTCTGTTCATTTTTTAATATTTACTTCTTCAGGCAATATATAATTGAAAATCTTCAGAAAGAAAGAATCAAGAAAGAATCAAAGAAAACATTGAATGAAAAATTAAAACATGAAATATTGATTTGATTGAAACTCAATCAAAGTCAATCATTTGACAGTGACACTGACAATCTGAATCTGTCTGACATTGACAGCAGTCATCACAATCAATAGTGATGCCAGATGGGCCGGCTTTCCCTGCGAATTCGGGGTATTTCTGGGCTCCCGCGGGGAAACACATGTAAATTATGGGAGAAGGGGGTGGTGAATGAGGGTATTCGACAGGTTTCTAGAATGTAGCGTTATTACGAATTTCATCATCATCAACCGTTCTCATCCAGCTCCATGCCCAGCAGTGGGATCTCTCTTCGCTTTTACCATTGCCTTTTCAAACTTTTCGCTGGGTCTGGGTTACAGTACGCACGATGGATCTTTGCATTCGTGAAGTTAGCTGTTTCGATGTGTAGCCTTTTCATAGTAAATTTTCTACTGCGCAGCGAAACGGCTAACTTCACGAATGCCAAGATCCATCGTGCGGTACTGTTCCTTTAGAGTTGTTTCACCTACTTTCAGATTGAATGTCCCTATATTAAAATTGTAATTAGAATGTTGTACTTATTACTTGTTTATGGTTTTTTTTTCAAAAACCCCGTTTTTCTGAGAGATTTCATGTTATGTTTGGGGGAATTACACTTAGCTCACTGGCAACACTAGATGAGAAACGGATTTGTTTTGTTGTGTGTGCTTTGGTTACAATTAAAATAATTTAATTTAATTAACCGATTTAAAGAAAGGTAAGACAGTAAATAATAAGGCTTTATTTTAATTTGAGTTATGCATGGAATTCAAGTCGATTTTAAAGCTTTTACTTGCAAATAGGTAAGTAAATTATTTTACATGTTTTCGTTGATACCTACCTAAAGTTCTATGGTACTTTATCTACTGTAGTTTACTTCAAATAATTATTTATTATTCCTACACTACATGACTGTACCTTTGCTTTGTTATCTACCTTCAAGTTTTTTATTTGAAGTTTTTTTACAATTTTTGTTGGCAGTCTGAATGCAAAGCTTGGTAAGTCAAAAAATAAAAAAAATAATATTCAACTAGGTACCTAAGTAATTTTCTTTTAGATGAGTACATACAATTGACTGTGTTTTAGGAAACAGGGGGCTCTTATTTTTTTACTATTTTTGATCTACTTACCTACTAATATTAAATTGAAATCAGGTTCAATAAATGTTGTAGGTCCTAGCCAACACTAATAGTACCTCGAGTTTCCATCCAAAGGTCGTGAGTTCAAACCCCGGGCATGCATCAATAGATCGTTTGAAATGTATAAGTACCTATGCACTTGAATGAAACACTTCAACCAAAATGTGGGCATGAAATAAATATATTTGGGACTTTGGAGTTGTACATACCTCTGACGAAAAAAATAAAAAAATAACACACATTAAACATAATCCGAGTGACTTGACAGTCAGCCAGGTTAAAAGATACCCTTACAGAAACACATCTTGGTTGTCCATCTGCTGGAACAGACTAGGTCAGAAGGGCCTGGGTGGCACAAGCCCAGTGTCTGAACCTGGATAATGGTAGACGGGATAGATACTATCGGAAAATAGTGAAAAACAAATTATTCATTTTATACCTGCCTAACCCCCGCTAACCAGGCGTGAGGGGCGCGCAGGCTAGGGCCCGGTTGGCAAATGCCGCCACCTCGACTGTATTGCGGCGAGACGACTCGGTCCTTTTTTGTCATGAATTTATTTGCAGTAAAAAAAAAATTCCCATCTTGCCGAAGTATTTACCTACAAATTTAAATTAAGAACTTACCAAGTTTTATATTTTCCAAAAGTTAATAGGTACCAGTTTTGAGTCATCAGCATCACGCAGTGCTTTTTTATTTTTGAAATACTTAGGTACCTACCAGTTTTTGCTAAAACTAACTTAATGCTGTTTCTCCACTTACAAACCGATTATCATTGCTGCGTATGAGCCGGCGCAAAATAATTACAGCAACATAATGACCCACTCGTCATTCTTCGCAGAACGCGATCGCCCGCGGTCGTGCAATATGAAGCTCGCCGTGATATTTGCTCTTTTAGGAGTGGCAGTTGGATACGTTGATAAAGGTACATAATTATAATGTTAATGATTTCAGCAAGTAGTGAATCTAATTAAAATTCTCTGTTAGATTGAGAGACGTGACATTCATGATGTCGTTTTATGGATCAATTTTGTATAATAAATAACAGCTACATTTACCCAACGAGATTAAATCATTGCATTTACCTAACAGTAGGCTTCTATTCATCATTTATCAACATAACTTTGACAGGAAGGATAATAATATAACTACCTACCTATGTTTTGTAGGTAAAAATGTAGATACCTAAATAGGTACTCCAGGCTTAGGTCAACTTTGTAGTCATTTTTTGAACACCTAGGTACCTTCATTTAAAAAAAGTGCATGCATTTACTGAAAAATTTCTTGTACTTATTTGTTTTATTTTAGATTCTCCCCCACAATGGAACCCGGTGTACAGCATTAAGGGTATTCTAAACATCCCATATGCAGAGCTACATGAGCCTTTTTATGCCTGGTAAGTAATTTTAAAGTCATAACTTCAATGTGCAGTTTTGATCGCATTAGCAAAATCATACAAAGTATTCTTATGTCATGATCACATTTTAAAGTAGGAAGATTTGTATCTTATTAGTTAGAGCATAGTTTGCTCAACTTTATTTTGCCCACCGCCCACTTTGATAATATATTTTTTAAGAGCCCCTCCCCCATACCTAAATGCGCCATCTCAATGCCCCCTAATTTTCTCTGGGTCTTCTATGCCCCCCTGAAAGTCTCAAACGCCCACAAGGGGGCGTTATCGCCCACGTTGAGAACCTGTGAGTTAGAGGGATACGATTATTAGGATTAAATATTTTACCTACCTAAAATACTGATATTAAAATATGGGTTTTCTATTAAATCACTTGTTCCTAGTACCTACTTACCTCAAAAAAATTATAAAAATATGTTGGCAAGTTTTTTTATTTAAAAGGTTAATATTAGAAGTAAAATAACCACGCTTTATCCAAAAATTGCAACTTTTTGTGCCAACATTGTTCAAATAACCATTTTTATTGGATCAACAAGAACTACCAACCACCCGATAACCTAGATTATTTCCTGCCTGGCATTTTCTGTAGCTGAATTTTGCATACCTGTACCTATTTTAGTATTGAGTCAGCATTGTTTTTATACCTCGTGTTAGTGATTAATTTGAGGTCAAACGTAACGATAGTCTTATAGGTAGATGACCGTTCCATTCTTTTGTGTAATGTTTATGTTTTAGCATAATTTACCTACAACACGGCTTTTGATTAAACTAACCAAAAACAGTGAGGAAATCTGTAAACAATTCTAATTTACGTTCAAAATAGTCCTGAAAACCAATTACTTATATTATTAGTGCTCAGCAACGTTTATTTAATTAGCTCAGCAGGAATTTAAAGTTTTAACAAGCCTACAAATGATAGTAGCGTTAGTACCAAACTAGCAGCGCCCTCGCGGCGTTGCCCCCGTAGTGATGGTATTTGGTGATGATGATGATGAAAGTAGCCTATAACCTTCCTCAAGAGTTTAGCTATCAAATACAGAAATAATTTTTCAAATCCGACTGGTAGTTCCTGAGATTAGCGCGTTCAAACAAACAAACAAATAAACAAACTCTTCCGCTTTATTATATTAGTAGAGATAGATATAGATAAGATACATACATTATCTTTAAATAAAAAGATATAAAAAAAGGCGGGTTACACCATTTACAACTCAAGAAAGGCTGGACCGATTTTGATTAAAAAAAATTGAAGAAAGTCCATTTGCTCTTTGCTTTTTTGAACAAAGCAGTAAGAACAATTCACATATTTTCTGTTTGCAATAGAAACTAGTACGTAAGCACAATGTTTATATTATTTGAACTTTATAAAGGTCGGGTCGATAAGTGCCAGACACGCACTGATATCTACGTAATGTAAATTATCCGACGCTCATTGATACGCCTTGACCAACTTTAAACAAAATCGTTCGCTAAAACAAAAGAAAGTCACAAAAGGAGATTTGAATGTTAAAGTACAGATAGATTTGGCCACAAATATGCAAAATATGTATTATAGTTCCGTTCAAATGGTGCTCCCACACTGCTGAAATTATTATAAACTATATTATCTTTTTCTTATCTTTAGAAAAGGGGAAGGGAGACCTTTGCCCAGCAGTGGGATCCAGTGGGCTTATTAGATTAAATTAGATTACATATTATCTTTTTAGGAATTTTTGGAACAATTAAAAAAAAGTTAAATAAGGTGGACTGAAATCAGAAGATTGGGGATAAGACTAACTTGTCATAAACTTTTTAGATTAAATAGCCGTAAAATGTCCATAAGTATGAAGCTTACATAAAAATGATTTCTTTTCAGGTATGACAGTAAAAATGGCAAATCTCGCATCGATTACTACGGCGGAATGGTCAAAACCTACCAGCTCACTGCTCGTGTTTACGCGCCATACGGTACTTCGATTAAGGTAATTTTCATGACTTTTTTGTATTGAGCTTGCATTGAGCATCTTGTATTAACATAGGTACCTAATCTAAGTTCAAAAATTTAAAAAAGAAAGAAAAAGTGAATGCCAACAAAAGTCTGCATATTCTAAAAAAATTGCTTTACTACACTTTGTATTTAGACTCTCGATTTGAATCCATGGATATTTTATTTGGTTAGTGACAAAATGGTGAGGGCAAATCTTGAGCATTGTTTAACCAGTGTTCAAGTTGAGAGGCGTTTATAAGTAAGGCCTATTGAGTATTGACACAGAATAAATAGGTACAGAAGCCTGACTTCGTGAAATCGTTAAATAGCGAATCTTGCAGCAACGCAACAAAGTCCAACTCAACTCGCGTAAGCGCTTATTGCGTATTACAATATTTACCTACACAAATACTCTCTTTCTAACGCATAATTCTGTCACTGTCTGGCGCAGAGTGACGCAGAAGGGTTGTCGAGTTGTCGCGTGATAGGTATTACGCGCGACGCGGCTAGCGTGTTAGCCGAGCGGCAAGTGGGAACCCTACTCCAAGGCCCGGCCGGGCGGGCCCGCCAATGTACGTGTAGCTTTGTACCTAAAGTGCGGATTGCGCCTTCTGTACCTATTGGCCGTTTTTCTACTAGACGGCAACGTGCTCGTGGTGGGGATGCAAAAATGTATGAAACCGTGTCGGTGCCGGCGCCGGTAAGTGGAAAGGCGAGCCGTACATTTTCATACATTTTTGCGCCCATGATTGCCGTGCCGTCGTCGTCGCCGTGCCGTGCCGTGCCGTGCCACTGGAAAAACGGCAATTCTGTTGTATTGAGTAGATTCCCATGAGTGAATCTGTTCCAGCTGGCGCCAGTGACAACGGAGACGGAGCTGAATAAGCAGACGTGTCTTCAAGTCAATGCATCTTCGGACTACCAGCAGGAGATCCAGAATGTTCTGCCGGATATGACGGACTTTAAATATATCGGTGAGAATATTAATTCGATCAGGGACTGAAAGCGGTACGGTATTATCGTTACGGTACTGCAAAAACGTAAGGATACCTTTATCAGATAGAGATATAGCTATACCGCTATTTTACCAGTTTACAATTACGGTACCTACCGAAAGCGTTACGGTATTATCACAGTATTATCGTTAAGGTAAAGATATCTATATCGATAGAGGTGTGACTGTATCGGTATAAAATTACGTTACCGAAAAATAAGTCGAGCCGATTGGCCGAGAATGAATATATAAACTGAAACTAGGCGGGCGCGGTGATATCAAAGAAAAAAAATTATCATAGGGGTTGAGGTAGCTCTAATTTTATATACCTGTTAGTATTTCAATAAGTAGGTACCTGTTTTTCGGTAAGCACCGAAACTTTTTCCCTATTGAAATATTTAGGTAACCGGAATATATCGGTATGACGTCGTACCGTTATTTAGAGGTAACTTAATTTTTCGGTTATTCAGTCCCTGATTTAGATTACAGAATACATTTTTTTAAATCATTTATTTCTTTTCGCTATACGAAAATGGTAAAAAGTTAACAAACTTGTATAAAAGAAGCACTTCATAAAATGAACGTAAAAAAAAACAAAGATTCCGACGACTTGAGAACCTCCTTTTTTGAAGTCGGTTAAAAATAAACTAAGTTTTTATGTTTTTTTACAGGGTCGGAAACTATGCAAGACTCTGACACGTCCAAATGGCGGATGGTACAGACCATCGGAGACAAAATCAACAAATACACAATGTGGGTTAAATACAGGAAGAGTCTACGTGGAGAATCCATCCCTATCCCTGTGAGGTAAGACTTAAAATCGAGTCTCACATTGAAAATATAAAAATCTTATGATTTATTGCAAGATTTTCGACCCCACAAATGTGGATTCCGTGGCCGAGTTGGTTAAGGCATTCTTGAGGGGATCGCTTGTATCAATGCGGGTTCGAATCCCGTCGGAATCGTAAATGATAAGACTTGATGTAAATGAAATGATTGTTTCATAAAATGCTTCATATATCACACGAATATTATAAATGCGAAAGTTTGGATGTTTGGATGGATGTTTGTTCCTCTATAACTCGACAACCATAAACATTTAAACATTTATTTATTTGTTACAAACAAGTGTTAGCGGTACTTACAAGAAACTTAATTAAAACATAATGTAACCGTACATTAAATTACAATAAGACAAGAAATAAGTAGTGCTAAAATAAATTATAAAATTCGTGCACTAACTCCACCCTAGGAAAACCTGTGTTGTGGGTAGTTAGTCCTCTTTCGCAGTGGGTCAGTTGTTTGTAACCACTGAACCGATTTAGCTGAAATTTAAAATATAGATAGATAATGACCAGGAATTGGATATAGGCTACTTTTTAACTGAGTACCACGCGAGCGAAGCCGCGGGAGGAAGTTAGTGTATAAATGAACCGGATAATCTTTTCACAACCTTTTTTTACCCGACTGCGCAAAGCAAAGGAAGGGTAATGTGTTTATCAGTCTATGTATGTTTGGATGTTTCTATGTGGCATTCTAGAGGCCAAACGCGTGGACCGATTTTGATGATTCTTACGTCAATCGATTCGTCTGAACCTTGGGAGTGTTAATAAGGCATGACAGTAATCAAAATTCACCAGTGCCACCACCAGACGCCTTAATGTCAAAATTAAAAAAATCAAAATCGTCACACCATGTCAAGTGGGGTATCGTTGAATAGGTATTTCAAAATCAACTTTATGTTTCTTTTACCATTTTTCATTTTAAGTAATAGTTTAGGAAAAATAACGGTTTAAAGTTGATTAATAATTATTCTCGCTATGGATGTTTCTATGTGGCACTCTAGAGGCCAAACGCGTGGACCGATTTTGATGATTCTTACGTCAATCGATTTGTCTCAACCTTGGGAGTGTCACTAAAGATATGACAGTAATCAAAATTCACCTGGGCTACAACCAGACGCCATATTGTCAAAATTAAAAGAATCAAAATCGTCACTCTATATCAAGTGGGGTATCGTTGAATAGGTATTTTAAAATCAACTTTATCATAACTAAAAAGTGTTAAATAAAAAAATATTTTAAAAAAACAAAAACCCGACTGCGTCAAAACTAAAAAGAAAAAAACAAGCCTGCAAAGAATTACTCACAGTCGGGACCCATAACATTGGGAAGATTTGATTGGTAATAAAATGAATGGGTACCGACTGTGAGTAATTCTTTGCAGGCTTGTTTTTTTCTTTTTAGTTTTGACGCAGTCGGGTTTTTGTTTTTTTAAAATATTTTTTTATTATTTGCAGGTATGAAATGAAAGGATACAACTCTTTACTGGGCTCTCACTACGACCACTATTATCTGGACTACAGCGATTATGACGTAGACGAGATTGATCCTGATGTCTTCAAAGTCAGCGGTAAGCAACTACTGAAACATTACTTAGTGTATCTGGACTACAGCGATTATGACGTAGACGAGATTGATATTAATGTCTTCAAAGTCAGCGGTAAGTAACTACTGAAACGTTACTTAGTTTATCTGGACTACAGCGATTATGACGTAGACGAGATTGATCCTGATGTATTCAAAGTCAGCGGTAAGCAAGTTTAAGAGCTTAAAAGACCTAATGTCCGACGAATACTGCAACGCTACTTAGTTTATCTGGACTACAGCGATTATGACGTAGACGAGATTGATCCTGATGTCTTCAAAGTCAGCGGTAAGCAACTTTCAGAGATTAAAAGAACTAATGTCCGACGAATACTGAAACGCTGCTTAATTTGTCTGGACTACAGCGATTATGACGTAGACGAGATTGATCCCGATGTCTTCAAAGTAAGGTCTTTAATAATTTATGTATTTTATTGTGTGTTACATGTGAATTATTAAAGACCTTAGCAATTACTTTAATACAAGAGGAGTTTTTCGTCGATTCTGAAAAAAGTGCTATTTTGACTTAGTGCAGTGTTGATCTGGGTTTGCGATATTTGAATCTTGAACCATTTTTTTTTATTTTTAATTTAATTATTATTGTTTTCAGCATACGATTGCAGTTCATTCCCTGGTCCAGGAAGCCAACACCTCGCGACGTTCAATCCGATGAAGGAATTTGTACACCCTGTACACGATTCACACGTCGACACTGAATTTGTGAGGTGTGTTTAAAAATAGTATATTATGCAACTAGTCAATAAAGGACGGATTTAAAGCGAGGGCCATAGATGAGTCACGAGTAAGTTAAGGATTCTGATAGGACTGGCCTCTTAGCTCAGTTGGTAGTAGCTCTGCCTTCTGCGCTATAGGGTCGTGGGTTCGATTCCCATCCAAGACAAACAATTGTGTGATGAACATAAGATGTTTGTTCTGTGTCTGGGTGTTATAAAGTATTATAATTATGTATTTACAAAAAGTATATAAGTATTCTACCAGTTATCTGGTTCCCATAGTACAAGCTTTGCTTAGTTTGGGGCTAGATGGCGCTGTGTGAAATATCCAGC
Organism: Camptogramma bilineatum; assembly: GCA_958496255.1. Taxonomy (NCBI): domain Eukaryota; kingdom Metazoa; phylum Arthropoda; class Insecta; order Lepidoptera; family Geometridae; genus Camptogramma; species Camptogramma bilineatum. The sequence continues at coordinate 1,545,721 of OY292474.1, forward strand.
AATATTTATATTTATTTTATTCTAACTTGATTGAATCACGAGCGTAACGAGTGATTCAATTGTTAGAATCCTGAACGACGCGAGTGATTCATGGCCCTCGATATAAATCCGTTTTATTCAAGAGTTGCATGAATTTGTTAGGTATGTTTGAAAATATCTTTATTTGATTTTCCCAGGGGACTTTTACTTCCGCGACTTGAACATATTTTTATACCACACTAGCTTCCGCCCGCGGCTTCGCTCGCGTAGTACCCGAATAAGAAGTAGCCTATGTCCTGTTCCCGGTCATTATCTATCTATATTTTAAATTTCGAGTTATTCCTGTTTGTCCCCGCGTCCTATCCCCGAGAGGAACAGAAATCAAAATTCCTGCCTGTGCCCCATTTTAAGCCGAATCAGTACAGTGGTTGTCGAGTTATAGAGGAACAAACATACATCCAAACTTTCGCATATCTAATATTAGTGTGATTAAGTATGATGATTTCTATGCCTTACATATTTTACTTTATTATTGTTAATTTTTAAATACATATGTTTTTAGGTTCCAAATCAAACACAACAAGAATTACGCCAGCGAAGTGGAACACGCGAAAAGGCATAACATTTTCAGGCAGAATTTGCGGTAAGAAATATAAGGTTATACAGGGTGTGGCAAATTCTTGGTCACTGAAGGGTAGCTACCTTTTCTCTTGTAGTTAGAAAGTTTTGTTCTTAGGAAACTTCAGTTTTATTTTGAAGAAAAAAATATATGCATTTTTAGATTTTTGAAAAAAAGTACAGTTAGCCTAAAAAATTACATTTGTCGAAAAAAACAAGTTGGTCTTAATCGACTCTATTTCCCACCAGGAACACTTCTCCCTAAGTAACTTATCAAATCAAATCGTAAGTTTTTGCAATAATTCAAAAAAACACATCCCATACATTTTCTATGAAATTAGGAGTTGTAAACATTACAGTGCAACTTATTCGATCTTTCTTAATTTAATTTCATAACTGCTCCGGCAAGCTGGGAGGCTATTGTAAAGCACGTATTTAAATTTGAACAAAGTGCTTCCCTGCAGATGTACAAATGGTATGCTCCATGCATACCATTCTCTCTTGTGGCTCTGTCTGAGGCGCCTAAGGCTATACAATAGCCTCCAAGCAGTTACGAATTTAAATTAATAACCATCGAATAAATGGCACTATAATAACAACTACTAATTTCATAGAAAATGTATGGGATGTGTTTTTTTGAATTATTGCAAAAACTTACGATTTGATTTGATAAGTCACTTCGGGAGAAGTGTTCTTGGTGGGAAATAGAGCCGATTAAGACCAACTTGTTTTTTTTGACAAATGTATTTTTTTTAGGCTAACTGTACTTTTTTTCAAAAATCTAAAAATGCAATTATTTTTTTCTTCAAAATAAAACTGAAGTTTCCTAAGAACAAAACTTTCTAACTACAAGAGAAAAGGTGACCAAGAATTTGCCACACCCTGTATAATATATCTCCTTTATTATAAGTTTACTAGCCCTCGTGGCGTTGCCCCCGTAGTGATGGTTTATGGTGATGATGATGAAAGTATGATTTAAGTAGCCTATAACCTTCCTCAAGAGTTTAGCTATCAAGTACAGAAATATTTTTTCAAATCGGACTAGTAATTCCTGAGATTAGCGCGTTTAAACAAACAAACAAACTTTTCCGCTTTAAATAATATAGATTATTTTGGATAGCATAGTTCAGAATAACAATATTGAAAACTAGCAGCGCCCTCGCGGCGTTGCCCCCGTAGTGATGGTAATGATGATGATGATGAAAAGTAGCCTATAACCTTCCTTAAAGCTATCAAATGCAGAAATAATTTTTCAAATAGGACTTGTAGTTCTTGATATTAGCGCGTTTAAACAAAAAAACTATTCCGCTTTATATAATTAGTATAGAAGTATAGATATTATGATTTTAACGCGTAATGTTACCTTATTTAGATTCCGACGTTTCGGCTATGTATACACCCATGGTCGCGGGCAAACCGAAACGTCATAATCAATAAAGTTAATATTTAAATATCAATCGCGAAAGTTTAAAAAAAGACTAAAAAAACCGGTCAAGTGCGAGTCGAACTCGTACGCCGAGGGTTCCGTACCTAGCCATGGTGCCAATTAAGCTAGTCCGCTTAATTGTATGAGCGCCCATACAACTCGGAGGACAATTTTAATTGGCGTCAAATATGTATGGGAACACCCTTTAATTTTCAACTTTTTTAACTTTTTGGAATTTTTCCTTTATTTGTGCTATAAGACCTTGCTTTTTCCCAAATTTCGTTATTCTAGGTCAACGGGAACTACCATTTAGGTTTTCGACCCAAAACCTCTAGGGTACTTCCGGTTGACCTAGAATTGTCAATTTTGGTTACAAGCAAGGTCTTTCAGCACAAGTAAAGGAAAAATTCCGAAAAATAAAAAAAGTTGATAATTAAGGTAAGTTTTGGTACTCACAAGTTTTCACGAAAACCTAAATTGGCCTATATCTTTTTATAGCGTTGACTCAGGACCTTGATTTTTATACTCACAATAGGGACTATAGACCTTAGTATATGGTATAAATTTCAACTTGCTAGCTCTACCCATTCCTGAGATAATCGATGGTGACACACGGACAGACAGACGGACAGACGGACAGACGGACAGACGGACAGACGGACAGACGGACAAGAAAGTGATCTTATAAGGGTTCCTTTTTTTACCTTTTAAGGTACGGAACCCTAAAAATAAACAATGTCTGATTTTATTTAACACACGGGAATTACTCACGTAAAAAAATTATCGTCGATTAAGATACCGACAATGTTTCGATTCATCCGGAGAATCTTCATTCAGTGTGTTAAATAATCTAGTACAACTCACGAAAGTTTTGAAAGTGAAATGTCTGATTTCATCACCAGCTTCATCCATTCAAAGAACCGCGCCCACCTCGGCTTCTCAATGTCGGTGAACCATCTCGCTGACAGAACTGATGATGAGTTGGCTGCCTTGCGAGGACGGAAGTACACTGCGCCCGAGGCACGCTCTGTTGGGGCAGCAGGTGAGGAATCTAGAACATATATAGATTAAGAAGAAACACTAAGAAACATTAAAAAAAAAAAAACCGGTCAAGTGCGAGTCGAACTCGTACGCCGAGGGTTCCGTACCTAGCCATGGTGCCAATTAAGCTAGTCCGCTTAATTGTATGAGCGCCCATACAACTCGGAGGACAATTTTAATTGGCGTCAACTATGTATGGGAACACCCTTTAATTTTCAACTTTTTTAACTTTTTGGAATTTTTCCTTTATTTGTGCTATAAGACCTTGCTTTTTCCCAAATTTCGTTATTCTAGATTCTAGGTCAACGGGAACTACCATTTAGGTTTTCGACCCAAAACCTCTAGGGTACTTCCGGTTGACCTAGAATTGTCAATTTTGGTTACAAGCAAGGTCTTCCAGCACAAGTAAAGGAAAAATTCCGAAAAATAAAAAAAGTTGATAATTAAGGTAAGTTTTGGTACTCACAAGTTTTCACGAAAACCTAAATTTGCCTATATCTTTTTATAGTGTTGACTCAGGACCTTGATTTTATACTCACAATAGGGACCATAGACCTTAGTATATGGTATAAATTTCAACTTGCTAGCTCTACCCGTTCCTGAGATAATCGATGGTGACACACGGACAGACGGACAGACGGACAGACAGACAGACGGACAGACGGACAGACGGACAAGAAAGTGATCTTATAAGGGTTCCTTTTTTTACCTTTTAAGGTACGGAACCCTAAAAAAAATAAAAACCGGTCAAGTGCGAGTCGAACTCGTACGCCGAGGGTTCCGTACCTAGCCATGGTGCCAATTAAGCTAGTCCGCTTAATTGTATTAGCGCCCATACAACTCGGAGGACAATTTTAATTGGCATCAACTATGTATGTATGGGAACACCCTTTAATTTACAACTTTTTTAACTTTTTGGAATTTTTCCTTTATTTGTGTTATAAGACCTTGCTTTTTGCTAAATTTCGTTATTCTAGGTCAACGGGAACTACCATTTAGGTTTTCGACCCAAAACCTCTAGGGTACTTCCGGTTGACCTAGAATTGTTAATTTTGGTTACAAGCAAGGTCTTCCAGCACAAGTAAAGGAAAAATTCCGAAAAATAAAAAAAGTTGATAATTAAGGTAAGTTTTGGTACTCACAAGTTTTCACGAAAACCTAAATTTGCCTATATATTTTTATAGTGTTGACTCAGGACCTTGATTTTTATAGTCACAATAGGGACTATAGACCTTAGTATATGGTATAAATTTCAACTTGCTAGCTCTACCCGTTCCTGAGATAATCGATGGTGACACACGGACAGACAGACGGACAGACGGACAGACGGACAGACGGACAGACGGACAGACGGACAAGAAAGTGATCTTATAAGGGTTCCTTTTTTTACCTTTTAAGGTACGGAACCCTAAAAACCGGTCAAGTGCGAGTCGAACTCGTACGCCGAGGGTTCCGTACCTAGCCATGGTGCCAATTAAACTAGTATTAATTGTATGAGCGCCCATACAACTCGGAGGACAATTTTTATTGGCGTCAACTATGTATGTATGGGAACACCCTCTAGTTTTCAACTTTTTTAACTTTTTGGAATTTTTCCTTTATTTGTGCTATAAGACCTTGCTTTTTGCCAAATTTCGTTATTCTAGGTCAACGGGAACTACCATTTAGGTTTTCGACCCAAAACCTCTAGGGTACTTCCGGTTGACCTAGAATTGTCAATTTTGGTTACAAGCAAGGCCTTACAGCACAAGTAAAGGAAAAATTCCGAAAAATAAAAGAAGTTGATAATTAAGGTAAGTTTTGGTACTTACAAGTTTTCACGAAAACCTAAATTTGCCTATATCTTTTTATAGTGTTGACTCAGGACCTTGATTTTTATACTCACAATAGGGACTATAGACCTTAGTATATGGTATAAATTTCAACTTGCTAGCTCTACCCGTTCCTGAGATAATCGATGGTGACACACGGACAGACAGACGGACAGACAGACAGACGGACAGACAGACAGACAGACAGACAGACAGACAGACAGACGGACAAGAAAGTGATCTTATAAGGGTTCCTTTTTTTACCTTTTAAGGTACGGAACCCTAAAAATTAAACATTAAGAAACTCATTATTAATTTTTGTAATGTAGCTGTTTGTTTTGCCAATAAATAAATAAATAGATAAATAATAGCTTTATTGACACACGCTTAAACAGCACAGATAGGTATAGTCCGGCAAAAACGGGTAGACACGGCAACTAAAATTTCAGTACTTTGGAAACCCTTTCTCTACTAATCTATGGTAAAGTACAGGTTTCTTGTCTATGGTACAGGTACCGAAGACGTCAGTCAGAAGTAATAATTTACTTCTAAAAAATAATTTATCTATTTCGCGTATTTAGCTTGGACAGTGGCGCCCCCATTTATTTATTTATTTCTATTATTTTGTGTAGGACTATAGGTAGGTGGGCATTTCTCCAGGGGGGCCAAAATTTAGGTTCCTCAAGATTATTCTTAAACTGTTCATTATTTTGTAAACAAAAGCTTAGATTTGAATGTCTAGATATATTACAAAAAAGGTATCGACAGTGAAATTTCATTTAAATTATAAGGTAAAAAGATATTTACAAAAAACCTCCAAAAATAGCCATTTTCGACATGTGAAAATGACCTGCGCATAGGAGTTTCTCGTCATAAAATATTCATTTGTTTACTATGTTTAATTGTAATTACTGATATTTATAGATAACAAACTCTGTAATCTAATGCCAAGAAACAGTTTTAATTATTTGATTGGAATTCGATGGTAGATTTAATCAAAATCCTGTCACAAAATATGCATCATTACAGTCGCCAGTTTTTGTTTTCATCGTAATACGTAAACCGAAAGGCACTGAAAGATCGTGTTGAACATCAAATGTCGTGCCCTCCTGGACCAATCGGCCAGAGCACTTCACGGAGGCAAGACGCGTCGCATTTCGGAAAGGTGAGCTATTGAATATGATTCTCCAAGGTGTGACACTTTTTTCGTCATTCTGATTTATTACTATAACTATGAAATCAGTGCGTCAAATTTACATTATTTTTCGATTTAAGCTAAATTAAACATGCAGCTATTGATCACTAACATTTTTCTTTTGGTTTGCATTCGGAAATACAAGTTACGAATTGTTTTCTGGAGTTCGTCATTTTTCACAACCTCATTACAAGCAACAACGACAAAAACACGATGACGCGTGTTGCTAAAAATGATGATAACAATGATGAGTGTTGCTAAGAATGATGATTTTTGGTTTAAAAAAATATAGAAACAATTACAAACACGTACAAAATGGTCAAAATGGCGGGTGGAGACTCGCCAACTCACAACTGGTTCCCCCAAAACAGTCACTCGTGTGACAAGAAGAGGGCAAAAATACGTGAGTTGCTAGAGGGTGGTCTGATGTATACGTACCGGGTTTTAAACGACGATCACGAGCTCCCTGAGGTTCCAGCTTCACTTCACTTCAGCGTGCCCCACCCATCACTTACGTAACACCTTCCAGCCCCCGAGCAATGCTCTAGCGACTCCACTCCGTCCGGCCGGTGAAGACAACACGGAGGTGGACTGTTTCTCGTCGGTGTCAATCAAGGCAAGCTGAGATGAGGAACAGTGACCTCCCCCTGGGAGCACACGGGTCCGCGGGGTTGCTACTCATTCGACACCTCGCCTCAAAGGTGCCCTGCGGGCTTATTGTTATTACTATTCTTTAATTTTGAGAAGATTTACTTTTATGTTAAATGATAGGAGGTATTAGGTAATTATATCTAAAAAAAACCTGTCAAGTGCGAGTTGAACTCGTGCGCCGAGGTTCCCGTAGATACCTACCCATTATACCGCCATAATAAGCTAGTCCTCTGAACTGTATGAGCACCCATACAACTCAGAGGACTATCTTAATCGGTGTCAACTATGTATGTATGGGGACACCTTTTAATTTTCAACTTTTTTTATTTTTTGGATTTTTTCCTTTATTTCTGCTGTAAGACCTTGCTTTTTGCCGAATTTCGTGATTCTAGGTCAACAGGAACTACCATTTAGGTTTTTGACCCAAAACCTATAGGGTACTTCCGGTTGACCTAGAATGGACAATTTTGGTGAAAAGCAAGATTTAACAGCACAAATAAAGGAAAAATTCCGAAAAGTAAAAAATGTTGAAAATTAAGGTACATTTTGGTACCTACAAGTATTCACGAAAATCTAAATTTGCCCATATCTTTTTATCGTGTTAACTCAGGACCTTGATTTTTATACACCTAATAGGTACTATAGACTTCAGTATATAGTATTAATTTCAACTTGCTAGGTCTACCCGTTCCTGAGAAAATCGATGGTGACACATGGACAGACAGACAGACAGACGGACAAGAAAGTTATCATATAAGGGTTCCTTTTTATTACCTTTTGAGGCACAGAACCCTAAAAGTAAGATTTTTTAAGGAATATTATAAAAATAGGCATCGATTTAAGAACATGGTGATTTTGTCAATCCTTACAAATCCCACTTATTTACATAACAGAATACACTTAGCTAATTTTGAGAATATACACTTAGCTATTTTATACTTAGCTAATTTTAATCTATGCTGTTATGATCAGAAACATGTGTTTTTGATGGATTTATCATTTTTAGCAACACACCGTCATTCTTCTCTACAATTTAATCATTTTTCTCACTTAGGGTCATTCCTAGCAACCGACAATTTTGATTATCTCCTAAAATATCAGTTAATTTGATGGATACCCCTTGTTAAATAACTTATTTTTAACATACAAATCATTCCAGCATCAAAGATTAGACCTAAACTAAAGGGATAAAAAGTGACTAAAAAATCGTCAAAAATAACAATTTGAGGAGAAATGCCCAGGTACAGTAAAACCAGAAAAAGTGGGTTACAGTCGTGATCATAATTAATTTTCATTTCATTTTATTTTAACACTAGCTGTGCCCGCGACTTCGTTCGCGTATGCTAATTCTACTAATATGAGAAATGTGAAAGTTTGTGAGGATGGATGTATTGATGGATGTTTGTTACTCTTTCACGCCAAAACTACTAAACGGATTTTATTGAAACTTGGAATGGAATATATTACCTACATAGATTATGACTTGAAATAACACATGGGCTAGGTTCTTTTTATTCAATTTTTTTAAAACTCATTAGGTATTGCACTGGTAAATCTTTTTGCATGAAAATGCCGAGAAAACGATTTTTCCCAGATAAGAGACCTAGCTAGATCGGTTTTTCGCCTCCGTAAGCCCCCGTACCTACCGCAAATTTCATCAAAATCGCATAGCTAAGCATAGCTTGTACTATGGGAACCAGATAACTATAGGTACCTACTTCTATATTTTTTTGTAAATACTTTAGGTAGGTACTTAATACTTTAATATCTGGGCGACCGAACTATGCTCGGGTGCAAATAGATAAAAATTAAAAAAGAAAAAGAAATAAAACTTACAAAAAGTAAACTTTTACTGGCTGAGATTCGAACTCGAAGCCTTCGGTTGAGAGGCGGACACCTAATTCACTTGGCCACTTTAGTCTCATCAAAAATTGTGAAATTACGAACCACATTGCACTGGTAAACCTTTTTGCGTGAAAATGTCGAGAAAACGAATTTTCCCAGTTATGAGACCTAGCCTAGCTAGATCGATTTTTCGTCCCCTTAAACCCCTGTACCGCAAATTTTATGTACCGCAAATTTTATCGAAATCATTAGGTAGAGCCGTTTTCGAGAACGTTAGTAGGTACAGACAAACAAATATTGCTCGTTTAATAGAATAGGATAGGATAACACTTTATTGAAATAGGTACCTACCTACCTACTTTTCAATAGGTAAGTAGGTACTTACATCTGAAATTCATACAGGTAGGTACTTAAATAAGTAGGTACTTACCTATTTTGATCTTTATAATTCCAACGACACAAATTGGTTGTCTATTATATAGGTATAAAAATGTATGTAGGTAGGTATGTTTGGCCGCTATGCGTTCTTATAATGTAATTGGTGGTGATCGAAATTGTTAGAGCCGTTTTCGAGAACCTCAGTAGGTACCTAAATACAAACAAACTTCAAACTTAAAACATCAAACAATTATTGCTCGTTTATTAGAATAGGATAAATAAACAAATAAATATTGGTGGACATTTTTCACACAGCTCCATCTAGCCCCAAACCATAGAATAGAATAGATCCAAACTAAGCAAAGCTTGTACAATGGAACCAGCTACCTAACTGATAGAATACTTTTAGGTGTCTACATAGGTAGGTACCTATATTTTTTGTAAATACATATCTACATAGGTACCTACTTACTCATAATACTCTTATCACTTTTTTGAAATAGGTAAGTACCTACCTACCTACTTTTCAATACATCCGAAATTCATATAAGTACTTACCTACTTAGGTATTTTGATCTTTTTACTTGCAATGACACAAATTGGTTGTAGGAAGGTATTCCTTATTAACGTACCTACCTAATAGGTACTAAGTAAGTATTACGTTTTTGAATTGGATGGTCATGCATGACGTTTCAGGTGAAGAAATTAATGGGACAATGCTTATGTAGGTAGGTAGGTACATATCTAAATAAAAATGTACCTACCTAAGTATGTTTGTCCGCTATGCGTTCCTAAACCATTGACCAGATTGTGATGAAACTGTGGTGCTGATCTTCTGAAAACGCCCGCGATGGTAGGTACCTACCTAGGTATTTGGTCCAAAAGATCTCTAAAACCTAGATCACTTTTTTACTTTGCGTCACGTAGAGTGCGCCGCAAACTTAATGGCGGCTGAAGTGCGCAGCAAATTCGACTTTGCGCAGGTACAGTCAACGCAATAGAATACAGTAATCTTTATCTACATAGCCCGCCTAGCCCCGCCCCTCACCACCTTCACTTCCCCGCAATTGCGTTGACTGTACCTGCGCAAAGTCGAATTTGCTGCGCACTTCAGCCGCCATTAAGTTTGCTGCGCACTCTACCTAAAGATTATTTCTGTGTGAAGTGAACACTTCACACAGTACCCGGTATCACGTAATTTACGTGCCTAATTACCCGGCTGACTGTCAAGTCACAGGGTTATGTAGATCGCGCGTTTCTATGTATGTGGGTGGGTGGGTATGTAAGTAATATTCTTTATTACCACGTTTCTCCTAAACGGCTCAATGGATTTTGATGAATGAGGTATCGTTAGAATCGTCTCTATGTCGATTGTGCTCTAGGATACTTTTTATTTCGATAAATCAAATAGTGCGCCCAGAAAATGCAACAATGTGTGAATTTAGAAAATAAAAATCATGCCATCATATCAAAATCCATGTCAAAATCAAGAGGTTAGTGGATTGATATCAAATATAATTTTTTGAAAAATCTAACATGACATCTTCAAAAACTAAATCGACTTCCAAAATTTTTGAAAATCTATTTTTCGCCCCTAATGTTATTGCTAAACAAAACGCATACTTACTAAAACTTTCTATTTCAGTCACACGCAACGTTTAGAACAGACAGAGCCATCTTTGTGTCAACTGTGACAACAAAGTTTAGGAAAAAGCGCACGGCATCGAACCCTAGATACCTACCTACCTAGTAGGTATCTAGGGTTCGATGCCGTGCGCTTTTTCCTAAACTTTGTTGTCACAGTTGACACACAGATGGCTCTGTCTGTTCTAAACGTTGGTCTATTTCAATACGTCTAAATATTGGGCGACCGAGCTCTGCTCGTGTAAAAATAGAGAAAAAATAATCGTTAAACGAACGCCATCTAGTGTGACATGACTGACAATTTTATCTATTTTTTAAACATCTTGGCCTAAGCTAAGAGGCAACCAACGAACTGGCGTTCGTTGGTTGCCTCTTGCCACTAGATGGCTCTAGTGGTTCAATTACGAACCACATTGCAAAAGAAAACGGATTTTCCCACATAAATAAAAGACAAATATTGCTCGTTTATTAGAATAGGTTTACATTACATCATTATCATTAATTTTGAAATCGGTAATCATTCGTAATAAAAAAATGTGTAATAATTTTCATGAGTGCAAAAAGAGGCGGAGTCACCTAACATTTTGTTCCCCATACAAACTTGCAACCCTTATTTTTTTATCTCAACCATGATAACATTTGAAAAAAAGTAGCCTACGTCCTTTCCTGGGATGTAATCTATATCCATGCCAAATTTTATCGTAATCTTTTCTTTAGAAAAGCAAGTGTTTAGAAATTTAGATTGAATTCTTTAAATGTACATATCTTTTTTATTTGTGAACGGATTTTGATAAAACAACCCCTATCTTTTAATCCCGGCTTACCGTAATACAACAATGAAAACTGCATCCAAATCAGTTCAGTAGTTTCAGAGATCTTAGTGCTCAAACACACAGAAACGAAAATTTCAAAGTCACAGATTACCAACAGTTACTATGAAGTGTTTGCGTTCAAGGTCATCGTAGAACGCGCTTATGACATTTTTGGACGTGAGAAGCTTATATGGATCAAAAACTGACTTCACTTAATTGAATACTTATAAGTTTGAGCTTACACTTCATTCTTATTATATGTATAGATTTGACCTAATGCGTATTTGACCTGCATATGATCCGTTCCTTCTAGGTAAGCGTGCTCCATCTTAGACCACACCGTTGCTTTACATCAGGCAGGGCGTGGTTAAACGCGAACCTATTTTATTTTCATCATCATCATCATCCCTTCTCATCCCACTGCTGGGCAGAGCCTCTCTTCGCTTTTACCATTCTTTAATTCTTTAATTCTTTATTGTACAAATAAAACACATAGAACAACGACATAAAGTAAGGACATGTACAAAGGCGAGCTTAACCCTACGAAGAGTTCTCTTCCAGCAAACCCTTTGAGGCTAGAGAGAAGTGATATTAAATAGTGGGTTTATGTACAACTAGGAAATAAGCAACAGTAACTTAAATCTATCATATTCGCCTCTATCCTGCGCCAATCTTATGACTTGCAGATTTTACAATGTCGTCAATCCAACCGACACTCCTTTTTTTTTCTTTATGCCTGTTTTAAAAAGTTAAAAAAAGTAATAATGAATGATGTTAATATTTGTTCACTAGGTCTTCCGTTCCCGTATAGCGACGCAGTGGTTGAAGAGATGAGTGTTAAACTACCCCCCGAATTCGACTGGAGGTTGTTCGGAGCTATCACGCCTGTTAAAGGTAAACTAACAAGTGGCTAAATTAAAAATTATAAATAACCGACTTCAATGTTATAAGCTGAGCAATTTTCTGCACTCGCGAGGTGCATTTCTGTTCATAATTTTAAAGATCCTCGACAGAATCAAATTTTTATGGCACTAGAGTGGCATGGTCATTGGTCCAGGGCGTCGATTCTGGTACCGAACTTTTTATCAACCTCAACCAAAACCTCAACTAAAGCGACTGTTTCCATGACTACTAATAACAAACGACTCAGTTGTGGTGAGGTTTTGAACTTTGGCAGAACAAATTTTTGAAAAGCTATTCTACTATTTCACCAAATGGCTGACATTTAAGAGATCGAACCAAAACCAAAGCGGTTGTCATCTAGTAGAATTCAGGCCCAGGCGTCTTTGGTGAACATAACTAGTTCACCGATTACTCGAAGACGCCTGGACCGATTTAAATTTTTTTTTTTTGAAGAGATAGAGAGATTTTGTACGTTCGTTAGCTCTACACATCAGAACAACTGAACGACCTTGACTAAAGAGCTTAAAACCTGGATGTGGTTTGCCTAAGACTGATTGAATAGTAGTCCACGCGGGCGAAGCCGCGGGCGTCACCTAGTAAACTTAATAAAGTAAATAAAACAAATAGTTCCCGCTTTTTCCGTAGGACTTGAGTGCTGAATCCTACTCTACTTGCCAGTGGACACTTTGCTATAGCAATAAACGATACTTTGACTTTGACTTTCTTGTTTATAGATCAATCCGTGTGTGGTTCGTGCTGGTCTTTCGGCACAGTGGGCGCGGTCGAAGGCGCTCTGTTCCTACATAACGGCGGCCATCTTGTACGGCTCAGTCAACAGGCGCTAGTCGACTGCTCTTGGGGGTAATTACATCTACACAGTTACACAGGCCTTTATAGTCCGACACAAAATTTAAATGAAATTTCACTGTCGATACCTTTTTTGTAATATATCTAGACATTCAAATCTAAGCTTTTGTTTACAAAATAATGAACAGTTTAAGAATAATCTTGAGGAACCTAAATTTTGGCCCCCCTGGAGAAATGCCCACCTACCTATAGTCCTACACAAAATAATAGAAATAAATAAATAAATGGGGGCGCCACTGTGCAAACTAAATACGCGAAATAGATAAATTCTCTTTTAGAAGTAAATTAATACTTCTGACTGACGTCTTCGGCAACTGTACCATAGACAAGAAACCTGTACTTTACCATAGATAGTACAGAAAGGGTTTCCAAAGTACTGAAATTTTAGTTGCCGTGTCTACCCGTTTTTGCCGGACTATACATCTATACTAGATGATTTATACAGTATCAGGAGGCAATCTTTTTCTTACACTTAACGGGACACTAGCACAGAACAGATAATAATACTACGCATTAGGCTGTAGTGCCTGGGACATTGTTTGAAATGTAGTAGGCTTGTAGCACCTACACCATCCTCTCAGCTTAACCGGCCATATCCACAGGAAAGACATGGTCAATACGTGTGGGGCTGACTAAGCGGTTACCTCACGATGTTTTCCTTCACCGTTTAGCTTTGGAGCTTTTGGGGAATATGGTGGAACTTTCCCAAAGGCAGAGTAGGTGGTTCCTCTGCAACGAGCCGGCCCATCTGGCCCACTTGCCCGTGGTCTTTCGAACATCATAAATAAATAAATAAATATTGGTGGACATTTGACACAGCGCCATCTAGCCCCAAACTAAGCAAAGCTCGCACTATGGGAACTAGATAACTGATAGAATACTTATACTTTTTGTAAATACATACATACTCGTAGAATACTTTATAACACCCAGACACAGAACAAACATCTATGTTCATCACACAAATGCTTGTCCTGGGTGGGAATCGATCCCACGACCTACAGCGCAGAAGGCAGAGCTACTACCAACTGAGCTAAGAGGCCAGCTTGCTTAGACGTTCTTGATTGATTGTTGAAGTTAGGCAACGTTACGCGCACAATTTGTATAAAAAGTAGCCTATGCCATATCTCCGGTCACTATCTATCTATATTTCAAATTTCAGCCAAATCGTTTCAGTGGTTCTCGAGTTATAGAGGAACAAACATACATTCATCCAAACATCCATCCATTAAAACTTTCGCATTTCTAATATTAGTGTGATGTGATAATGTGATAGTATGATGTGATGTTATTTTTTTCGCATTTCTAATATTAGTGTGGTGTGATAATGTGATAGTATGATGTGATGTTATTTTTTTCGCATTTCTAATATTAGTGTGATGTGATAATGTGATAGTATGATTTGATGTTATTTTTTTCGCATTTCTAATATTAGTGTGATGTGATAATGTGATAGTATGATGTGATGTTATTTTTTTCGCATTTCTAATATTAGTGTGATGTGATAATGTGATAGTATGATGTGATGTTATTTTTTTCGCATTTCTAATATTAGTGTGATGTGATAATGTGATAGTATGATGTGATGTTATTTTTTTCGCATTTCTAATATTAGTGTGATGTGATAATGTGATAGTATGATGTGATGTTATTTTTTTCGCATTTCTAATATTAGTGTGATGTGATAATGTGATAGTATGATGTGATGTTATTTTTTTCGCATTTCTAATATTAGTGTGGTGTGATAGTGTGATGTGATGTGATGTTATATTGTTTAGTTTCGGCAACAACGGTTGCGACGGCGGCGAAGACTTCCGTGCTTACCAATGGATCATGAAGCACGGGTTGCCCACTGAAGAGGATTATGGAGGATACCTGGGACAGGTACAATTACAAATACAAATACAAAAACAAATATTTTATTTCTCATTTCATGGGTTAGGGACCCTCTTTTAAGCATGAAAATACCTGTATTAGAGGATTTCGCTCTTCCGTTAATTGTTACAGTTGTTTTACAGACACGATATTATTTATAGGAAAAAGAAAAAATATAGGTACTTAGTAAAAATCATGTAAGGGGTAAGGTATCACAGGTAAGGGAACGTACTCATACTATGTGACCCATTTTTTACAATTTTTTAACACCCTTGGTGGCCTTGGTGACTAACCGTAGTCACAGAATAAATAGGCACAGAAGCCTGAATTCGCGAAAACATTTATTGAAATAACGACTCTTGCTGCGACGCAACAAAGAGCAATTCAGCTCGCATAAGCGCCTAGTGTGCCG
The DNA here is from genome assembly GCA_958496255.1 of Camptogramma bilineatum. Classification (NCBI taxonomy): domain Eukaryota; kingdom Metazoa; phylum Arthropoda; class Insecta; order Lepidoptera; family Geometridae; genus Camptogramma; species Camptogramma bilineatum. The sequence goes on from OY292474.1 coordinate 1,561,178, forward strand.
TGGGGCGCCGGCTGTAGAATGTTGCCCCTCCCTCTCATGCCCGTGGATGCAGTAAGAGCCTGCTAAGGGATACCTCCGGAAGATGGGCAGCAGCATCTTTCCGTGTCTCAACAACTTATACTGCGCTCGCCAACCCGCCTGCCAAGCGTGGCGAGTATGGCAACAACCCCTCAAGAATGAGTACAATAGAAAGAACCAGGCCCCGAGTCCCCGGCGGCCCCGCTAGTCCTGGCTACGGTAGCAGCTACGGTAACGGCGGGGCCAGGGGTGCTAAGAATCCCCGGCAGATGGTCGGCTACCAACCCCAACGACGACATATGGAACAGAGACGTGGTCCTTCACTATTGGCCTCATGAATAAGCTCAGAGTCGCTCAACGAGCTATGGAGAGGGCTATGCTCGGGGTTTCTCTACGGGATCGAATCAGAAATGAGGAGATACGTAGAAGAACTCGGGTCACCGACATAGTCAAACGGATTAGCACGTTGAAGTGGCAATGGGCAGGCCATATAGCACGCAGAACAGATGGCCGATGGGGCCGAAAAGTTCTCGAGTGGAGGCCACGGACCGGCAAGCGTAGTGTTGGACGTCCACCGACAAGATGGACAGACGACCTTGTAAAAACTGCAGGTCGGCGGATGCAGGCCGCTTCCAACCACAACACATGGAAATTTTTTGAGGGAGGCCTATGTCCAACAGTGGACGTCCAACGGCTGAGATGATGAAGCGCCTAGTGCCTGGTACAATATTCACCTAAACATTTGCCTGCCTTTCTAACGCATAACTCTTTCTAGATTTTATATGATGTAAAATAAATAAATTATTTTCTCTCAGGATGGCTACTGCCACATCGACAACGTAACGGCGGTGACTTCAATGAAGGGATGGGTGAATGTCACTACCAATGATGAAAAAGCACTTAAAGTGAGTAGTTTATTTATTTATTGATAAGTTACACCGACAAAGTAAGCACCATTTCATTCACAAAAACAGAAAAACACTGAAGATATAGATATTTGAACCCTGCCTTATGTTGTCTACAGTTGGCGTTATTCAAGCATGGCCCAATCTCCGTCGCAATAGACGCTTCGCAGAAGACATTCAGTTACTACTCGCACGGCGTTTACTACGAACCTAAATGGTAAGTCTATAGTACAGTAATTCGAGATACTCAATACTCAATACTCAATACTCAATACATTTATTGCTGTCACATGGTTGTAGATACATAGTTGTTATAATGTATTAAATAGTTTCACACATGAACCCTGTTAGGGTATAGCAACAGGAAAGCAGACCGAGGTATTTCTAATAGGTATTTAATTTTGATTTACATGCGTATCTAAATATTTAATATGTGTCAGAAAATATCACTTAAGTCAGGTTGTTGTCACGAAAAATAATAATAATAATAATGTCAATAAATTGCCTATTGATTTTTATATTGTTCTAAGTAATCTTCTATGTCGTAGTAGCATTTGTCAATTAGAAAATTTTTCAGTTTGTTTGTAAAAATTGAATCTTTTTGTATATTTTTTAAATCTGTCGGAAGTTTATTATAAATTTTTATAGACGCGGCAAACGGGCCGTCGCTGTGCATTTTTAGATTAGATCGTGGTAGTATGATTTTATTTCTACCTGGTCTCAGTGCGTATCTTCTAGGGAGATCATCTAAGTTTGTGTACAAGTGGGAATGTTTTCTTACAAATTTGCATATTTCCAAAATATAAATAGAAGGCATCGTTAATAATTTAAGGTTTTTAAAGTGGGGTTTACAACTTTCTCTTCTTTTTATGTTAGCAATGATGCGGACGCACTTTTTTTGAAGAATAAATAGGTCATGTGCATCTGTGCTATTTCCAAATAACACAATGCTGTATGATAGGCGACTATAAAAATATGCGTAGTAAGCGGTTAATGCTGTGGAAAGATCAGTTGACTTTTTTAATTCTCGGAGTGCATACGTGAAGCTCGATAACTTTGACTTAACTATTTGGATATGTTTTTTGAAGTTTAAGTGAGTGTCAATATGGATTCCAAGCAAAGAAAATGTGTCTACACATTCTAAAGAGATGTTATTAAAAGTAATTTGTGCGTTCAGAGACAGTTTTTGGCAAGGTCTAAATTCCATTACCTTTGTTTTCGTGTAGTTTATTTCTAAGCTGTGATCCGACATCCAGTTAGAAACATCCGTGAGGATGTTTTGTATTTTCCCGTTTAAGTTGTCGGCGCTGGTACATGGCATTAACAAAGATATGTCGTCTGCAAAGAGAACACTCGGTGTTTTTACACATTTCGGTAAGTCGTTTATGTAAATCAAAAATAGTAGGCATCCGATTACGCTGCCTTGTGGTATTGAGCTGGTCATGTGATGGGCATCTGATCTTATGTTTTTTATTGTACCCGCATTGTAGTCGAAATGTTCTATTTCTACATATTGAACTCGGTTACGTAAGTATGACTCAAACCAGTTATGTGCTAAACCTCGAATACCTATATCTCGAATTTTTGTTAGAAGGATATCGTATTGTACTTTATCGTAGGCTTTTGACATGTCCAATAGTAGTCCGATCGCGTAATCTTTTTTATCTAAAATTTCTAAAATTTTATTTATATATTTATAGACGGCTAGGGTTGTTGAGTGATTTTTTCTAAATCCGCATTGAGCTTCGTCAAATATCTTATATTTTTCGCAGTAAGAATAGACGCGATTACACATAATTTTTTCTAATATTTTTGACGAGGTTGGAAGTAGTGATATCGGTCGGTAGTTGTTGGGGTCAGTTTTAGAGTTTTTTTTATGTATTGGTTTTACGATTGATATTTTAAGCGCGTCCGGGAAAGTGCCTTCTGTAAAAGATTGGTTTGCTAAAAGGTAGTACGGTAGCGTAAGTTCGTCTGCACACAATCTAATTAGTTTAGGCGGTAGTTCGTCTACCCCACAGCTTAATTTGTTTTTTAAGTTGCGAATAATAATATTTATCTCTTTGGGCGTTGCAGGGGATAGGTACATGCTATTTGTTGTTCGGCTAGAAGTAGGTATATAGTTAGAAGCACTGGCTCCCGCTTTACCTACAGACGCAAAAAAGTTATTAAATTCGTTTGCAATTGTTTTTGGGTCGGTTAAATTTGTATTATTTATATTAAGTTGTATATTTTCTTTATTTTTTTGTTCTATTTTATTAGTTCTTTCTTTTATAATCTTCCACATACATCTGATAACGTTGTCTGATTTTTTAACTCGTTCTATGTAATTTATTTTCCTTGCGTGGTTGACTGAATGTTTTAATATTTTACTGTATTTTTTATAATAGTTTTTTAGTACTAGACTTTTAGAGGTGTTTATGTGGATTCTTAAAAGCCGTTTGTTTTTACATGATACTTTTAATCCGCGGGTCAGCCATCGATTTTTAGTTTTTAGTTTTAATTTTATTGTAGTTTTAGGTATGCATTTATCTAATAGGGTTTGTAAAGAGTCGTTGAATGAATTGTAATTTGTATTAATGTCATTTTTTAAATTAATTATTTTTGTCCAATCTATATTTTTCAATTCAGTTTTAAAATATTCCATATTTTTTATGTCATAAGAACGTTTTTCAATTTGCCATGGTATATAATTTTTGGTTATACATGCGTCGAGATTAACCGATATAGCTTTGTGATCTGAAAAGCCAGATAAATAATGGTTTTCGTAAAACATCTGAAACAATCGCACAAAGTTACAAAAACGATTTTCAAAAAGTAATTTGGAAATGCAAATTACTCACAATTTCAACTTTATCGCAAACAAATAAATATAAAATGTCATTTTTAAGAAAAGCAAATTAGTTGCAAGCCTACTCCATCTCAACATTGTCCCAGGCACTACAGTGTCCCGATAAGTGTAGGCAAATATTGCCTCCTGACACTGTATAATTAACTAGTAAAGATGTAAAGGCCTAAATTATAAGGCCTATTTGTTAAGAAGTGACTCCTATTTTAATTTCTATTTTTGCATCCTGAGAAGCAGATTCAAGGCTGTACATATTTTCTACCTGTCATCTGTTTTTTTTACCCGTGTTTCGCATCCGTATCCATATTATAAATGTGAAAGTGTGTTTATTTGTTTGTTTATTTGTCCTGCTTTCACGTCAAAACAGAGCGACGGATTGACGTGATTTTTGTATGGAGATAATTGGAGGGCTGGAGAGTTACATAGGCTACTTTTTATCCGGGTACCACGCGAGCGAAGCCGCGGGCACCAGCTAGTACTTAATAAATGATTGATGATTGATTGATGATAATATATTTTCAGTAAGAACAAAGTGGAGGAGCTCGACCACGCGGTGTTAGCGGTCGGCTACGGCGCGCTGAACGGCGCTAAATACTGGCTCGTCAAGAACTCATGGTCCAACCTCTGGGGGAACGACGGATACGTACTTATGTCTATGAAGGAAAACAACTGCGGAGTTGAGTCCGCACCTACCTATGTACTCATCTAGGTTTCACTTCAAAACTTCATCATTGAAATAACAATTTTAATTGAAAAATAAAAAACCCGGCTGAACTGAAAAGATGGAAACATCATTTTTTTCTAAGTGAGATATCTTCTAAATGGCTTAAGGGCTCGGCGAACGTATCTACTTACCTAGGAACGTAATACCAAAATAATTTAAAATTTGAGCATATTTTTATCACTTTATGTTATTATTTGGATAAAGGTAGTATTTATCTAGGTTCCTGTTAAACTTTTGTTTCAAAAAACTTACTATAGAACAAATGAAAAGAAAAAAATGCCATTTTTGGTGTACCTACAAAGATTTCAATTCAATTGGCTTACATTTCTTTTTAGGTAAGTTTTTCGGAACAAAAGTTTAACAGGAACCTAGATAAATACCTACTCTCCTAATCTAACAACATAAACTGATATAAACATGCTTACATTTTAAATGATTTCGGTATTACGTTTTTATGGAAATTCGCCGGTCGCAGCCCTCTTAAGGGGCCTGCGACAGGCGAATTTCCATAAAAACGTAATATCGAAATCATTTAAAATGTAAGATTTTTTTTTATCAGTTTATGTTGTTAGATTAAGGCAGTAGTTATTTATCTAGGTTCCTCTTACACTTTAGTTCCGAAAAACTTACCTACAAAGAAATGTAAGCAAATTGAATTGAAATCTTTGTAGCTACACCAAAAATTACATGTTTTCTTTTAATTTGTTCTATAGTAAGTTTTTTGGAACTACAGTGTAACAGGAACCTAGATAAATACTGCCTTTAACCAATTAATAACATGAAGTAGACATTAAAAAATCAAATCAAATCATTTATTTATTTTCTCTCACAAACAAAACATAATATACAGAAAGTATAAACACAGAATAATTTATCAAAAAGTAAGTTATTATAAAAACCTGTTTTGTGAGAGACTGGTGCCTGAAATAGGTATAGAAAAACCTGTGCTACAGGTCACCAGTGCCCTACTCCACTGATTTTACATAAATTAAATACATAAACTATACAATTTTGAAAAAGGGATAAAATGGGTGGAAGAGAAAAGAATAACTTAATATTAAAAATGGTTAGGGATTTTTTGTTTTCGGTTGTGCCTCCCTGTAGCGATAAAGATACGATTCTAACGATACCTCATCCATCAAAATCCATCCAGCCGTTTAGGAGCAATGCGGTAATAAAGAATTATCACTTACGTAGAAACGCGCGATCTACATAACCCTGTGACTTGACAGTCAGCCGGGTAAAAAAGTTCCAACTCAGTCAGAGCTGAATCACAATATGAATTGAACTATATGCCGTCTCTTTTCATAGACTGAGAGTGACAAGAACGGGATATATTGCAATTCCTTTTGTAATTCTGCTAGAGCGGCCTTTTTAGCGTTTTTATTTATAAATTATTCCAAGTATGTCGACAAAGATTTTGATTTCACCTCATATAGGTATAAAAAGACACCATTGAAATATCATAGTTCATAAGCAATTTTAATTGTATGTCATAACATAAGAGATTAGCATGCTGATTGTCTAACTTGTCTCAAACCTCAAATTGGTCTCAAACTGTCAAAGCGATCGCGCAGGTATCTTTTGACGTTCGGTCTCGTTGAGATGACAGTGACAGAGCTACTTGCGTGGTCGAACTGTCATATTTGACAGTTTGAGACCGATTTTGGTCGCTATCAAAGATAGACAATCATGGCATTATTATGTATTAGGCTGTGTAGAAAATTCCTTTGCTCTCTAGAAGCTTTGTAAGTTTGTAAGAAAAGTTTAAAAATAAAGAAAAATAAAGTTTTAAAACAGATCTTTATTTAATTCCCCTAATTTCCTGAAAAGGTAATATGCGAATGAAAATATTCGTAGTTATAAGTAAATATTTGGATTGTAACATGAATACTTGCGAGGCTTAAGGCTGATTTTAGTCTCACGCTCACCGTCGGCGCTGATAGGCGAGTGATCTTTATTACAATAAAATAAGGATACTGATTGTTTAGCAGAAATGGCTACGCTGATTGCACTCGTCAGTGCTGAACAATCAGTATCCTTATTTCATTGTAATAAAGATCACTCGCCTATCGGCGCCGACGGTACGCGTGACAGTAAAATCAGAGCCGGGTTGACACGATCAAAGTCAGCTTTGACAAAGTGCGACTTGGATGACTGATTGGACGCCGTCGTCCGAGTGAGTCACGTGAGTCCGACGGCGTCCAATCAGAGACATCCAAGTTGCACTTTGTCAAAGCTGACTTTGATCGTGTCAACGCGGCTTTACAAATGTACACATGCGGGGCTAAAAAGGCCGTTTTAGCAGAATCACGAGGAATTGCAATATACCTAGTAATATACGTTCTTGTCACTCAGTCTATGAAAAGAGACGGCATATAGTTCAATTCCTATTGTAATTAAAAGAGACTGCTTAAAGATCAATTCATATTGTGATTCTGCAATAACTGCCTTGTTAGCGCCGCTGAAAAAATATCAAGAACTAGAAAAAAACTTTTTCAAATGATTTTGAGGGTAGCTTAAGGTTGCGGTACGTCGAGCTCGGAACTTCTCTTCCAACGTATCTATCTAAATTGTTCGTCCTTGTCACGCAAAAAACTCTATGTAGTATAGTATAGGTGTACTACTCAGTCTACTATGAGCAATCACAGCCCCGATTGGCAGTATTACCTCTACCTAATCTGTGATTGGCAGATATGAGTCTGACATGAGGCCCGCCCTTTTTGGCGCGATTCAGGACGCATTACGCGCAGCTACTGTTCAATAATTTCAAATACAAATGCATCAGGACGTTTGGCTCATTGGTTGTGAGCTCCGCTTGCAGCGCGGTAAGTACTTGCGGAATGGAGATCAATTCCTGTTGATATTGAGTTTTTGCATCTTTGGAGAGGCCAAAAATGTTATATTATACTGCGCTTCCAGTCCTCTAGATTAGTTGTTTTCTTATTTATATTACTACTTGTAGTATCGCATAGTTACTACCACTCTGCACTAAGTTGAGAATTCAGACTTTTTTTTTTTTTTTTTTTTGTGGGTACCTGTCTACCCCGCTCGGTAATCGGCCATCTTTATTCATTCGCGTTTTAGTGCTCAAGCCACTCGCACTTCTCGCTCGTTATTTTCGCGTATATTTTCGAAAGTGTTTTTTATTTTACGTTTTATTTAAAAAATGAAGTGTTAACTGTGTTGTGCTCCAAGGAATTTTCCAAGGATCAAGGATGGGAAACTACGTCGATGTGACGACGTCGGGTACATTAGACCTGATTTTTACCAAATCACAAATCACGACATTGTGAGGATAGCGGTGCCAGCGGTACAGGTGATTACCTACCTATAATTTTATACGTGTTTACGTAATGTAATAAATGCAATCTGAGCTGCCAGTAGACAGACCTACCTATAATTTTTTACGTGTTTACGTAATGTAATAAATGCAATCTGAGCTGCCATTGGGGCTACCTCGCCGCATAGAAATAAATGCAATCTGAGCTGCCATTGGGGCTACCTCGCCGCATAGACACACGGTTGGCGTTCTTTCCGCTGGGGATCGTAACCTAACCTTTTGTAAACAGATAACCCTCGTTATCAAATTATACCTACATGTATTTACGTGCAATATTTTACTTACCAATGCAAATTACCTAAGTACCTACCTACTGAGATGGTTTATACATAATCGCCGCATAAACTTACGGTTGACGTTCTTTCCCCTGGGGACTGCAACATAACTTTTTACAAACAATCATTAGCCTATTTGGACTACAGGCAGTGGAACAGGTGTTAACCTTTCGGATCAGTAATTGGGGCTGTTTCGCCGCATGGACTTACGGTTGGCGTTCTTTCCGCTGTTAACTGCAACCTAACCTTTTATTAACAATCACAGAATTGGTAAAGGCACTCCTGCCTAAGGAGGATCGCTTGTATCGTTGCGGGTTCGAATCCCGTCGGAATTGAAAATTTTGATAAGATTGTTCATTTTCAAATGAAATAATACCAAAGTGTGGTTTTCCACTGTAAAAATTAAAAAATTATACAGTATTTATCTTGCGATTTTTACGTATCGACGTATTCTGTATAAATGCAGTCATTGGCGCTGTCTCGCTGCATCGACCTACAGTTGGCGTGTTTTCCACTGGAGAAAAATATATACCTACCTAGACTAAAGTAGTCTTCCACTATACAAAGACACATTCTGTTTAGAATGAGATCAGCATCATCATTATCATAACTAGTCTGAACATCCACTAAGGATAATAAAATATTTACCTACCTATAAGTATCTAAGTAGGTAGTGTTTTGTAAATTATTACAGGACACTATAAAAATTGGTGACTTCTCTATCATCATCAGTTTATTTTCAATAACGCACCGATGGTTAATTACAACTGTTTACAGTGGGACTTCTGACACAGACACGTCTGTGATACAAAATCAAATCAAATTGTTTTAAAAAAGTATGTTTCAACTAAAACAACGATTTTATTGGTTTTTCGATACTCATCGACTTGACTCATTTGAGTCAGTTTAATGACGAACACGGGCCTAAGCCAAGTGCAAATCATTTACTAAACAACATTTCACCTAATTACGAAGAAGAAGAAGAAGAAGATTTCACCTAATCATCATTTAACCTAACGTTCAATTAATACAACAACAGTTGAAATAGTTTCATATGTCATAATTTCATTTGACCTAATTATTATTTGACATAATTTCATTTGTCCTAATTTTTAGTAACTTAGTTTCATTTGACCCAATTGTTATTTGACATAATTTCATTTGACCTAATATTTATTTAACATAATTTCATTTGACCTAATTTTTATTAACTTAATTTCATTTGACCTAATTGTTATTTGACATAATTTCATTTGACCTAATTTTTATTTAACATAATTTCATTTGTCCTAATTTTTATTTAACATAAAATTTTTATTTCACATAATTTTATTTGACCAAATTATTATTTACACATTTTATATTTAACGGGAATAATTTTTTGAAGAGGTCCAATCCAAACCACAGACCGACGTGTCAAGTTTTTAAACCGCACTGCCTAGTAGGCATACAGTTTGCCGGACGGCGCGCCACGTCGCGTCGTCGGTCTCCGTCGGTCGCCCCAACTGCGTTCCTCGCAGCGAACTCCTGTGCGCCTCCGCGCCCTACCTCCTCCGCCGCCATCGAGGCACGCGCACTCATCGCGGACGTCGTCGCAGCAACGCTGATACTGGATACCTACAGCTGAGTACCTCGACACCTTTCATATAAAAATAAATTGTCTCGTACAACAAACTTTCGCACTACCTATCCTATTAAGGATAAATAGGTATGAAATAATTTTTTGCGCACTCAGCCAGTAGTGATAAATTTTATTAAATTGACCATTTTAAGCTTAGGTACCAAAGTACTTATTTAGCTATTATTTATTATTTAGCTTCGTTACTGAATGGCAGTTCTTCATCTCAAAATTTTTTTATTACATAAATTCATCAAGAGTCAAAGAAATAAATAATATCAAAGATTTTTGAAGATTTAAAAAATAAGTGACTTTAGTGTTAGCCTGCCCTGTCGTTGAATAGGTACGGCTGGTACACATTAACAAATGGAAAAAGTCAACTCTTAATTTAGAAGACGGATATTAAAATAGGTTGCCTATGTTACTTATGTGATTTCCTCAGTCCCCTCAGCCTGATATCAATTGGTAGCTTATTAATAGAGATGTTACATCAATTTAGAAGGCGCTGAATTTTCTCTGTCTCTCTGACGCCTCAACTATGGGGTGTGGGAATTTCCTAGAACGGCTGTACTGCGAGCGGTAGTGGTCAATAATGAAACAGAAAAATCTCATTAATTATAATTAATTAATTATTATTTTATTAATTTGGTATCTTGAGCTACTTGCTGCATTCAAAGCTCTTAAAAGTTTTTTGCTCGTAACATTATCTGACTTCCAGATACTTGTACGAATCGACAACACTGCCGCAATTCGCATACCAACAACAATTCAATAGACTGGAAAGTCCCGGGTATTAAGTAATGTCTAAGACTGGAAAGTATTCAATATCCACGTTTCGCACAAATTATAAAATTGAATTTTGGTATTGGTGCTAAAGTAGAAGTTATGTGTTTTTGCGTGTTACATTTTCATCAATTTGTGATAACTTTTTTGACAATTTTGTCTCAAGTAATAAGATTAAGTATGTCATCCTGACATAGAATCAGCTTATCAGAGTTAAGTGATACGGCCTTTGAAACTTTGACTTATCTTTTGATTTTTATATTGACAGTTTGCACTTTAGTTTTTTAATAATTTATCAATCAAAGATTGAGTATACTACTACCAATAGGTCTTGGCAAAGTGATCCTAACGCACTGACTGTAGCTTCATTTACCATCTCTTGGACAAAGTAGAAATTTTATGCCTTTCCTTCCTTTCTTCTACTATTCTAGAAACGCTTGGAAAAGTTATGACAAACAAAACTAGGAACATCATGGTAGGACCATACTGGCCTACACAACTGTAGTATCCGGTTTTTTAAATCCCGTCTCATTACAGAAACTGAAAAATTGCATGCATTATTATCGTACTCCGGTTTCCGGATATGCAACTCATTTCCTGGCGCAATATTCAAAACTCAGCGTTAGACATAATATTATACGCATAATTAGCAGACATTTCGACGAAATAATATGACACAAGATACTTGTATTTGATGAATATATTATATTGTTAAACTAAGTTACCTAAGTAACTGATTTTTATGACATTTCTGTACTTCAAGTAGGCAATTTATTTTATGATACATCTTTTCAACGAGGGTTTTTACTATGAAACTTATTATTAAACTCGTGATCGGTCATGTCCTTAATTTTAGGACCACGATGACAACCATTTGAAAATTTTGTCTAAATGTGTATTCTTTCCAAGATAACTTTGTTCTAAACCGTTCGTTCGTAACGGGTTCGTTGCCTAGTAATAAATTTGTTGGTGAAACTAAATAAATGTCACTATGTTACTAGCTCTCGAGCACATTGAGTTCCTAACATTGTCTAAAAAACAATAAGATTTTATGAGATTAAATAGTAATCATTAAAATTTCATACAAAATTAAAACCTCAAGACTAGGTTATAAGCAACCAGTATCACCCCTACCTTTCTTGAATAAAAGGCCTACCTACTGCCTGAACAAAATTAATTTCAGATCAATTCAATTCAATATAATTTATCGCTTCAAGTTGATTTAGAAAATATTTCACACTATTAACGCTTACAGCACAGTTGCCATCTCACGAGCTCACTTAGTCGGTGTGAACATTAATACCGTCCGTTACACAGCCGGCTGGCTGGTACAAGCGGTCCATTACCTTTACTCGTTTCTTTAAATACCTATACTATGTCTATATTCTATATAGTTGACCATGATACTATAGATCTGACTTATTCGGTGTTTGATTAATATCAGAATAACTACCTACATAATTAAGAACTTAATTAATTAAATCTAGTGATCTAAATTTTAAACAAGGATTTGCAAGATCTTAAGATCTTCTGTTGAATATGAAATGTTTAGTTACGGTTTATAATGAATACTTACCTCTAAGTTTTCAAAAAACCTACTTCTTAAGTTTTCAGAAAATGACAAGTTTGTTGATTGTTTTCCCTAATGACTCTCAAAGTCTACAAGTAGTAATATAAATAAGAAAACAACTAATCTAGAGGACTGGAAGCGCAGTATAATTAAGGATTAAACGAACTTACCTGTGAGTGAAGTTCTATCCTAATTATACTAGCGCCCAGTCCGAATAGATTAGTGTGTCCCGCCCGCCCAACGCGCGTGAAACACACACTTATCCCTCAATATTACATAATTAGGGAAAACATCAATAAAATTGGTTGAGATTATTAACTCCTAACTATATGAATAAAGATGGCCGATTACCGAGCGGGGTAGACAGGTACCCACAAAAAAAAAAAAAAAAAAAAGTCTGAATTCTCAACTTAGTGCAGAGTGGTAGTAACTATGCGATACTACAAGTAGTAATATAAATAAGAAAACAACTAATCTATTCGGACTGGGCGCTAGTATAATTAGGATAGAACTTCACTCACAGGTAAGTTCGTTTAATCCTTAATTGTCAGTCACTAATGAATAATGTTCATTTTATTTCATGGAATCGTTAGATAAATGTATGGTAAAAATGCTTTTTTTAGAAATTTATCTACAATATCTAGGTAATTACCTACCCATCTTACTCTCAAGATTTTTAGGGAGGGATGAGATTGATATTATGACGCTAGACAGAATATGTGGGTTGTTACCTATATAAGTCGGTACACAATTACCTAAATTTTCAAAGGGAAGTAGGTACCTAAGTAGGTACTTACCTATGTTTTTTTCTGTCCAATGTCTATAGGTAAGTAGGTACTTACCTAACCTACCTAACTACTGAAGTCACAACGGATGTTTGTCCCTCTGAAATTAGGGGGCGTCCATTAATTAAAATTAAAGAATAAAAATTAAAGGTGATTTTTGCGATTTTTCAACCCCCGCACCCCCTCCCCCCTTGGTGAGATGTCCTGAGATTTGGCTCGATCCCCTCCCCCACCCCCTAATCTCACGTGAGAATAAAAAAAATAATCTTAAACAGGTACCTACCTAGATTTGCCGAGACCTCCCTTTCATTTTTAATCCCACATGGGATTAGGTGCGATTTGGCTCAACCCCCTCCCGCCCCCTAAAAGCCTGACGTAATTAATGGATGCCCCCATAAGTGCAACAAAGGATAACGCATATTTAGGTACTTATGACGTGGCGAATCAATTTGTGGTACCAATAGGCTGAGAAGGCTGGAGCCTAGGGCGGCAGATTTTAGGGGCGGCAAATAGGGAACAATTTTTTTTGTGTTACAGAAAAATAATATTTACCTATATTTATTGATAATGCTATGTTATTATGTACACACAAACAATTCAACATGTAAGTAATGTTTTAAAAATTGTTAGAGTGAGAGCTTTTCTTGCTTAAAACTTTTTTCCATAATTGGATTGGAAACGAGCGATAAAGGCGGTGCGTTTAGATGGGCCCGCGAATTACAGTAGTATCCCGAAAATTTCCAACAGTTTACCTGTTGATCATGTTTGTTTCTGTAGCTGTAATCAGCACGTGTAAGGTCGTCATGTACGAAAAATCCCTATGTGTACCGAAGAATTTTTATTTTCATTAATCATTAAATTTCACATCATCAATCATCAACCAATCAAACATCAATAGGTATCCGTACCCCTATTATAAATGTGAAAGTGTGTTTGTTTGTTTGTTTGTTTATTTGTAGTTGAATCACGTCAAAACGGAGCGACGGATTGACGTGATTTTTTGTGTGGAGATAGTTGGAGGGCTGGAGAGTAACATAGGCTACTTTTTATCCGGGTACAACTCGAGCGAAGCCGCGGGCAGCAGCTAGTTTATAATAAAACTGTAACAGGTCAAATTCTGTACATTGAAGATATTTTGAAATTTTTTTTGGAGGGCTCTCTATTGTCGATACTGAAGCCAAAACTGTAATTTTTTTCATTCATGTCTGTCTGTCCGTATCATGGCCGCGCATTACGTCGAAACTACTGGTTGGATTTAAATGAAACCTGGTATTATTTGAGTGCATACTACGAGGTCTAATATAAAATACTTTTAATCCTAAAATTCAGCACGGTTCCCTAGGGAGAGGGGATGAAAGTCAAAATAAGTACCTGGTTGTAATTCATGAGCGCGTAGTCCGATTTCATTGATTCTTTTTAGGGTTCCGTACCTTAAAAGGTAAAAAAAGGAACCCTTATAAGATCACTTTCTTGTCCGTCTGTCTGTCTGTCTGTCACCATCGATTATCTCAGGAACGGGTGGAGCTAGCAAGTTGAAATTCATACCATATACTGAGGTTTATAGTCCCTATTGTGAATATAAAAATCAAGGTCCTGAGTCAACACTATAAAAAGATATAGGCAAATTTAGGTTTTCGTGAAAACTTGTAAGTACCAAAACTTACCTTAATTATCAACTATTATTATTATTATTATTTTTGTCCTATGTTTGTATGTAACAATGTATTTATGAAATAAATATATGAAATATGAAATATGAATATAATATATAACTTTTTTTATTTTTCGGAATTTTTCCTTTACTTGTGCTGTAAGACCTTGCTTGTAAATGGTAGTTCCCGTTGACCTAGAATCACGAAATTTGGCAAAAAGCAAGGCCTTATAGCAGAAATAAAGGAAAAATTCCAAAAAATTAAAAAAGTTGAAAGTTAAAGGGTGTTCCCATACATACATACATACATAGTTGACGCCAATTAAGATTGTCTTCTGAGTTGTATGAGCGCTCATACAATTAAGCGAACTAGCTTAATTGGCACCATCCTCAAATAAGGTAAATAAATAAAATTGTGCTATTGTGTGAAAGTAAATAAAAGAAAATATTTATTGCAATATTATGCTCGTGTGCGCAGAACATTTGCGGCGCTGCTATCGCAGAACTAGGATATGTACAAAAAAATTACTAATTGTTCAATAACTTAATGGGTATAATGGGTAGGTACGGAACCCTCGGTGTACGAGTTCGACTCGCACTTGACCGGTTTTTACTTTGTTTGAAAGTAAGTACTTTATATATTGTTCCGTAAAAATTTCAAGGTCATCGGTTTTGTAGTTCCGAAATTACAAACAGCCGGAATCCTTGACACCCGGAATGCACAGGAACCGTTGAATGTACGGCTCATCTTAAGCTGGTGTGCAAACAACTCCAAACGAGTTGTCGGTGCTGGTTGTTGTTGTTGGTGCTGGTTGTTGTTGTTGGTGCTGAGGTAATTGTCTGGGGGTCTAAAGTGGCCACTTTTGATGAAAAATCAGATGTTTCATAGATGCTTCATCTATGAAACATCTGATGAAACATCAAATGCTTCATAAATGCTTCATATATATGCTTCTTAAATGAAGCATCGATGCTTCATCAATGCTTCATCGATGCTTTATAGATGCTTCATATATGAAGCATCGATGAAGCATCTATGAAACATCTATGAAGCATTTCACAAAACATCTTTTTTGACAGATCTATGTGCGAGGTTAAATTTATTTTTAGAAAGTAAATAGGTTGAATGGAAAACGGATGGCTGAATGCAAAACCCATGCGAAGCCAAATTTAAGAAAAAAAAACCTCAGACCCACTCCCGCGACAATTTACCTTTTTTATTTATTCGTGTGCCTCAAAAATATTTCCATATGTCCATCAGGGTGGCGCAGTGCAATCATTTCTATAAAAAAACTAAGTAGGTACCTACCTATTTAATTTATAACAATAAATTTAACCTCGCACATAAATCTGTCAAAAAAGATGTTTTGTGAAATGCTTCATAGATGCTTCATATATGAAGCATTTATGAAACATCTATGAAACATCTATGAAGCATCGATGCTTCATAGATGAAGCATATGAAGCATTTATGAAGCATTTGATGAAAAGTCAGATGTTTCATAGATGAAGCATCTATGAAACATCTGATTTTTCATCAAAAGTGGCCACTTTAGACCCCCTGTATTTGGTAGGATCAGAAGAATCTCATCTATTTTGAACTGTTAAAACCTAGTGAAACGATCACGGGAGGCCGAAAACAGCCACAATATGCGACATGTTATGAATCCATTATTATTCATCATGACAACAATGTTCTGTGGTGCTGAGGGCGAAGGCCCGCCTGAAACACAGAAGGTTGCAAATTTAATTCCCTTTGCCTGCCTGTGAGACAAATGTATGTGTGATCTACGAATCTCTGTCTCAAAATTATTCTCTCAAGAAGGCAAAAAGTCGTAGATTCTGACGAAAACTTTGAATAAAATACCTACGTTGTAGCACAGAATTATGCGACAAAGTTCAATTCAGCTCGCGTAAGCGTTCTTTGCCTAGTGCAATATGCACTGACACGTGTCTACACAAATTCTCTCTTTCTAACGCATAACTCTGTCACTGTCTGGCGCGGAGTGACGCGGAAGGGTTGTCGAGTTGTCACGCGATAGGTATTAGAGCCGAGTGGCAAGTGGGAACCCTGCCAAGGCCCGCCCGGGCGGGCCCACCAATGTACTTGTAGCTTCGTACCTAAAGTGCGGAGTGCGCGTAATTAGTAATTAGGTAAATAAATCTGTTTATATTCTTATGTTTTGCTTTTTGTTTTAGTGCGGTGGCGGCCTGATGCACCAATCGCCGACTTTGACTGTATTTCCTTTGCATTCGTCCTGGTACAGAGATTTGTCATACTGAAACAATATAAGTACTTAATTATTTTTCTATATGAACAGAAAAACATTCTTTCTATAAAAAAAAGTTATAAAGAATATAGGTACTTAAGTATAGTAAAGAATGTAGGTACCTATAATAAGTAGGTATTGTATTTACAAAATAAGTTTAAGTAGGTATTCTGTCAGTTATCTGCAATGCGATTTAGACTTCCGATTCGATGATTTTCTTCGGAAAGTTGACGTTATTTCAGCAAAGAAACGCCACATTTCGAATTCGGAATATATTCCGAGAAGGTCTGAATCGCA
Organism: Camptogramma bilineatum; assembly: GCA_958496255.1. Taxonomy (NCBI): domain Eukaryota; kingdom Metazoa; phylum Arthropoda; class Insecta; order Lepidoptera; family Geometridae; genus Camptogramma; species Camptogramma bilineatum. The sequence goes on from OY292474.1 coordinate 1,578,265, forward strand.
CTGGTCTACATAATCTCATTGTAAAGGTGGCCGCACACCTATACGCGCCGAACCAATCGAATTTTAGAATTATTTATGTGGAATCGTATGAAACCTCGTCGACCGAATCTGGCAGTAGGTAGGTACCTACTTCGAGAATCACACTAATTTTATAAATGCGAAAGTTTGGATGTTTAGATGTTTGGATGTAGGTAGATATGTTTGTTCCTCTATAACTCCACAACGACTGAACCGATTTGCCTGAAATTTGAAATATAGATAGATAATGACCGGGAATAGAACATTAGACTACTTTTTATCCGGGTACCAGGCCGAAGCCGCAGGTGTCAGCTAGTTATTCATAATTCATTCATAATTTATTAATTGTTTAACATAGGTGTAAATTACAGTGCGTGTAAATTCGGTGCGTGCGGCGCGGATAGGTGTGCGGTCACTGTAATACGTACAGTCCAGTAGTTCCAGAAAGGGTAAGAAGGAAGCCATTGTTCCGTCTTAACAGTGGTCTCCTCGTGCAGTTCAATGTTGAAGGGAACCTTCCCTGGTGCTAAGGGGTCGTGCTCTTCACCAGACCTACCCCTGTCCCTCAACATTGACTTTGATCTCTTATTTTTGGTTTCTAAAAAAAAAATACACGTTATTCAAACTCTAAGGTGTGGGCCAGACAGAAGAGACGTAAGACGAGGACGCGTCGTGGACAGGGCGCCAGCGAACAGTGTTGCGCCCGCGCCCCGTCTCTTCTGTATGTTTTGCGTCGCGACGCTCCTATACATTTTGTATGAAAGGGACGCTGAAGAGACAAATGTCCGCGCCCCGTCTGCGTCTTACGTCTTTTCTGTGTGTCCAGCGCCTTAGGGCCTTACAAAAGCCTCTCAACTTTGAACTCTGGTTAAATAACGTCCTGTCTCTATTTGTTAGATAGTGACAAATAGAGACAGGACGTTGTTTAACCAGTGTTCCTTCCTATTCCTGTGACCTGTCTCTATTTGTCACTATCTAAGAAATAGAGACAGGATGTTTAACCAGTGTTCAAAGTTGAGAGGCTTTTGTAAGGCCCCTAGTGGGAATATTGATGTGACGGTGATCGGTGGGTATACTATGGTTGCGCACCAACTTTGCTCCGCCCATCTGCTATGGAGGCAAACGCACAATGCGAATATTGTACCGAACGAATCGAAAGAAACGAATTTTAGAATTCTTCATAATGAAATCGTATGAAACTTCGCACATCTGCCCGCGTCGATTTGACCGAATCTGGCAGGTGCAAGGTTTCATACGATTTCATGAATACCTAAGTATAAAGAAAAAAAAAAAAACATATTTTGGATTGAACAGCCAAAAGGTAAGAATTTTTGTAAAAATATGCAGTTCTAAAATTAGTTTCTGTCGATTCGTTCGGCGCGTTCGTCTCCGATAGGTATGCGTTCACCTTTATTGGATACGTTCGCGCTCTTGGATCGTGATTCGTGCGATTTTACCTCGTGTGTTAAATATCCTCTGTCTCAGACTTTTAATTTTAGATTTATCTTCTTTTTTGGAAGTCCAAATTTTAAAGAATTTATTTTTCAAATTTTTCATTTTTTGCCAAAATTTTGCGAATTTGTCGTTTCTTGTCGTTTTGTTTCGGCCACGTCCCTGTAAAAGTCACGGTTTGAATTTAATTTTTTCTAAGAGCCTAGTGAAATTCCTCTAGGAATCTAGATGTTGCTGCGTTTTGCTACCCACTGCTCAACTATTTATAGTTGAGCAATTACCAGTTGAGCCGTTGGTATTACCCACTGCTCAACTTGATGCAGTTGAGCAACAGTGGCGTAGCGTGCCTTGGCGGTGCCCCGTATAAAAATTTTGTTTGGGGGCCCTTATGAAGGGTAAAGATTTCTCTTGGGCTTGGGGGCCCCGTATAATTGATACCTACGGCAGATACGGCGGTAGCTACGCCCCTGTTGAGCAATTTAGTTTAGCAGTGGGGAAGAAGCGGTTGCTGCGGCTGTGCTGCAAAGTCATTCTGTAAACTCACTTCGAACGTCGAAGAGCTGAATCCGCTGTGAGATTTCAAATTTCCTATTCGAGAATCTCAAAATACATTAGTGTATTTAGTGAGCTCGGTCACTTGAATGAATTCGAAGTGAGTCTACAGAATGACTCTGCTGAACCAAATGTGTATTCAAGATCTTATCTAAGGTTCTTCATTGCCTAAAGGTGCTGTTAAACGGGTCAAAGATAGACAATCAAGGGGCAGAACTCGGCTCAGCTGTACAATTTCATAACCTAGGAAGTACTTACCACAGAATACTAAAGTACTCACTTATGTTTTTTTAAATCAGGCTTTTCCAGATGCTATAATAGGCCCTGATAGGCCCTTAACCGATAATGTTGTTACTGTCAAATCATTCAATAGGTACTAGAGTTACTTACCTACTCTGTTTCTCTATTTGTCTATAGTCGGATTGCTCATTATACGCACTAAAATTGACGGTCAAAATGTAATTTTTCATATATTTTTAGTTCGTACAATGAGCAATTCGACTATAGGCTGGATACGACCAAACTGGATTAAGTTTAGTCTCTAGAGTAAACTACTGTTTGTTTGAAAATACGAAATACGAAATACGGGGAAATACAATTATCCTGGTTATAAGGTGTCAACTTTACAATGTCAAAATATTCAAACAAACAGCAGTTTACTCTCCAGATGAAACTTATTCTAGTTTGGTCGAATCCAGCCGACACTTACCGCCAATGGCTTCACATAGGGATTGTTATGAGGAAGCCACTGTTGCCAATTGTATGGAGCATTATTTTCGGGGGGGTTTGGAGTTGAAGGGGGCTTTGGGGGCTTTCCCCACCAATTGTGCCAAGTATTGTTAGGAGGTATCCACTGTTGCCAATTATATGGAGCATTATTTTCGGGGGGGTTTGGGGTTGAAGGGGGCTTTGGGGGCTTTGGGGGCTTGGGGGGCTTTGGGGGCTTTGGGGGCTTTGGGGGCTTTGGGGACTTTGGGGACTTTGGGGGCTTTCCCCACCAATTGGGCCAAGTATTGTTAGGAGGTATCCACTGTTGCCAATTATATGGAGCATTATTTTCGGGGGGGTTTGCGTTAGGGGGCTTTCCCCACCAATAGTTCCAAAATGTACTGTTAGGAGGTAACGGTTCTTGCCAACTATATGTAGCTTTATTTCTTGACCGTCCTGCTCTTGCTATATTACGAATTTTGTATTCATTATCTTTGATAGGCTTTTTCTTCTTGTGGATGTTAAATAACCTTTTGTAGATCGATTCGTCTTTTGTTTCTAAGTAGACTTTAGGTCCGTAAGGATTTCTCTTCTTTACTCGTCTCATTCTTTCGAATTTACTATGAGTGTCGTGTAGATTTTTTTTTCTCGTTCTAACGTCTATATGGTTCATTATCTCTGTTCTACCACTCTTCTCATGGTTTAAAACCTTAAAAAGTTTGTCGACAAGCTCATCTTCTTCTATATTTCTGATGTTTATTAATGCGAAACTATTTGCCATTGCAAAATTAATGAAAATTAAAATAAATCGTACTTTCGTCGCCATTTTTATGCGACTACTGATACTTAGATCTTTTTTTATTAAGTAGGTACCTATAGTTAATCAGGCATGGCATGTTATTTTTGCAACAGAGCCTATAATTGATTATAGATATCTACTGATTGAATTGGAAACCTAATCAGTGTAGACTCAAACGTCGTATAGAAAATCATCGGATTGGATTCAGATTAGAACTGCAGTGCGATTCAGTCTTCCGAAAATGCATCCTATTCGATGATTTTCTTCGGAAAGTTGACGTTTTTTTTAGCGAACAACGTCACTTTCCGAATTCTTAACAGGTACTTATACCTACCTACATTCCAAATCGCACTGCTGATCCGTAATTCTAATAATAATCTAATCTAAGCGGAAGAGTCTTTTTTGTTAGTTCGAATGCGCTATTCTCTGGAACTAGGTACCTACCTACTAAGTAGTACCTAGTTAGATTTGAAAAATTATTTCTGAATTTGATAGGTAGCCTAAAGGTTGATTCACGTTACACCGGGCCGGGCCCCGGCCGGGGCCCATCCGACATGAATCACTTCATACAAAATGTATACCATAATGTTCCGGACGGGCCCGGCCCGGTGTAACGTGAATCAACCTTTATTCTTGAGAAACGACCGACTTCAAAAAAAGGAGGAGGTTCTCAATTCGTCGGAATCTTTAGTTTTTGTGCTTTTTAGGGTTCCGTACCTTAAAAGGTAAAAAAAGGAACCCTTATAAGATCACTTTCTTGTCCGTCTGTCTGTCTGTCTGTCTGTCTGTCCGTATGTCCGTCTGTCCGTCTGTCCGTGTGTCACCATCGATTATCTCAGGAACGGGTAAAGCTAGCAAGTTGAAATTTATAGCATATACTAAGGTCTATAGTCCCTATTGTGAGTATAAAAATCAAGGTCCTGAGTCAACACTATAAAAAGATATAGGCAAATTTAGGTTTTCGTGATAACTTGTGAGTACCAAAACTTACCGTAAAATACGCCAACATTGCCACCAAGGGTAATTTTGCCCGAAGATCAATTTTTAAGCAAATCTTTAAATTGCAAAAATATTTGAATAATATGTTAACATTTTTTGACTTTGATAGAAAATAGGTTATGTGTCTAGCAACACTGTCTATCTGGTGTGTCGCTAGCTTCACTCAGTAACTTGTTGGAACTCTTCGAATACGGTGCGTATTTTCGCGGGCAAATTTTGGTGCAAATTCATAAGTGAATTGTGAGTGATGGCGAAAACACAGGTTTGTTTTATTAATATTATGATATGTAAGAACATTTTAGGAGTATTCATATGTTATTATCGTTGCTGAATGTCTTTTCAAACAAGAGTTATAGCGGTGGGCAAAGTTATCCAGCAATGTAGCGATCTACTATTGACAACATTGCCCGCCATCAAAATAAGCTTAGGGTTGGCACTTCAGAAACTTGTTTTTTTTTTAAAGCTTTTAATTAACTTGCAATGTTTGTATGTTTGTAAGTTCCTATGTTTGTAAGTATGTTTGTCCGGGTCAATTCTTGCAAGCTTAATTTGACCTACTTTCCGGTGTCAAATTGAGCTGAATTTAGGTAAAATTATGAGTCTTCGGTGACAATGCAATAATAATAGTGACAGTTAGCTGAAAATGTCTAATAGTTTAGTAATTATTTTAATTTAGCTCCTAACATCATTTGATCTCAATTAGTATTTCATTTTCATTTGGGTACCTATATAAATATGTTGATTAAAGTTTATTAAATAAATACCTGAATGAAAAATAACCAGTTTTTTTATACCTACAACAACTACGATCACAAGATCAGTTAACTAAGAAGTGCCAACCCTAGCACTTTTAATTTGTGAAATGCGGTTTGTATGAAAAAGACAAAAAATGTCAGGGTAACTTTGCCCAGCCACTTTGCTAGGAAACCTTCTATAGTATCGTTTTAATACCTAAAGTAAACGCCATTATTGCCTAAATTCTTGTATTGGCTTTTTATTTCATCTCTCTAGAGGCTATATTTGCGTCAAAAATCAACGTGGGCAATGTTGGCTAAAAGTCCAGATAACTTTGCCCGCCATAAAAATGTATAAAATACTTAATTAAATATTGACGCATCATAAAATCTGATAAAGTAATACATGCACATAATCTTATACTAATAGCAGATGATAAAAGAAAATACTTACGTTCCCATAGAAAATTTTTACAAAAATTGAAATTATTCGAAAAAAGTGGGCAATGTTGGCGTATTTTACGGTACCTTAATTATCAACTTTTTTTATTTTTCGGAATTTTTCCTTTACTTGTGCTGGAAGACCTTGCTTGTAACCAAAATTGACAATTCTAGGTCATCCGGAAGTACCCTAGAGGTTTTGGGTCGAAAACCTAAATGGTAGTTCCCGTTGACCTATAATAACGAAATTTGGCAAAAAGCAAGGTCTTATAGCACAAATACCTAAAGGAAAAATTCCAAAAAGTTAAAAAAGTTGAAACTTAAAGGGTGTTCCCATACATACATAGATAGTTGACGCCAATTAAAATTGTCCTCCGAGTTGTATGGGCGCTCATACAATTAAGCGGACTAGCTTCATTGGCACCATGGCTAGGTACGGAACCCTCGGCGTACGAGTTCGACTCGCACTTGACCGGTTTTTTTTATGTAGTAGGTCTGTTCACCGATTAAGTACCTACCTACTCAAAGACGCCTGAACTGAATCCATTGACGAGTAAAACCGGTATGTTACCTATGCTAGCGAGCCATTGCTGTGTAGGTAGTACCTACCGTTAGATAATGCTATGATGACTACAGTCTACAATCTGTGGCATTGTTTTTAGGGTTCCGTACCTTAAAAGGTAAAAAAAGGAACCCTTATAAGAGCACTTTCTTGTCCGTCTGTCCGTCTGTCCGGCCGTCTGTCCGTCCGTCTGTCCGTGTGTCAACATCGATTATCTCAGAAACGGGTGGAGCTAGCAAGTTGAAATTTATACCATATACTGAGGTCTATAGTCCCTATTGTGACTATAAAAATCAAGGTCCTGAGTCAACACTATAAAAAGATATAGGCAAATTTAGGTTTTCGTGAAAACTTGTAAGTACCAAAACTTACCTTAATTATCAACTTTTTTTATTTTTCGGAATTTTTCCTTTACTTGTGCTGTAAGACCTTGCTTGTAACCAAATTTGACAATTCTAGGTCAACCGGAAGTACCCTAGAGGTTCTGGGTCGAAAACCTAAATGGTAGTTCCCGTTGACCTAGAATGACGAAATTTGGCAAAAAGCAAGGTCTTATAGCACAAATAAAGAGAAAATTCCAAAAAGTTAAAAAAGTTGAAAATTAAAGGGTGTTCCCATACATACATAGTTGACGCCAATTAAAATTGTCCTCCGAGTTGTATGGGCGCTCATACAATTAAGCGGACTAGCTTAATTGGCACCATGGCTAGGCACGGAACCCTCGGCGTATGAGTTCGACTCGCACTTGACCGGTTTTTAGGGTTCCGTACCTTAAAAGGTAAAAAAAGGAACCCTTATAAGATCACTTTCTTGTCCGTCTGTCCGTCTGTCCGTCTGTCCGTCTGTCCGTCTGTCTGTCCGTCTGTCCGTGTGTCACCATCGATTATCTCAGGAACGGGTAGAGCTAGCAAGTTGAAATTTATACCATATACTAAGGTCTATAGTCCCTACTGTGAGTATAAAAATCAAGGTCCTGAGTCAACACTATAAAAAGATATAGGCAAATTTAGGTTTTCGTGAAAACTCGTGAGTACCAAAACTTACCTTAATTATCAACTTTTTTTATTTTTCGGAATTTTTCCTTTACTTGTGCTGGAAGACCTTGCTTGTAACCAAAATTGACAATTCTAGGTCAACCGGAAGTACCCTAGAGGTTTTGGGTCGAAAACCTAAATGGTAGTTCCCGTTGACCTAGAATAACGAAATTTGGCAAAAAGCAAGGTCTTATAGCACAAATAAAGGAAAAATTCCAAAAAGTTAAAAAAGTTGAAAATTAAAGGGTGTTCCCATACATAGTTGACGCCAATTAAAATTGTCCTCCGAGTTGTATGGACGCTCATACAATTAAGCGGACTAGCTTAATTGGCACCATGGCTAGGTACGGAACCCTCGGCGTACGAGTTCGACTCGCACTTGACCGGTTTTATTATTGATTCTAGTAGACTCATTTGACTTTCGATCCAAACGTCGTGGGCTCGAATCCCGGCAGTGCATAAATTTTTTGTGCAAATAAAGCTAAAGCGTGTTAAAAAGGCAAGTTTTCTCATCAAATGTCATAAAATAACTCCCCAACGTGTTACGTGAAGTCGCATACAAACTATTTTTATTCTCAAAAAGTTATGACTAAAGTTTAAAACGATTTCTAACAAACAGCCTGTCCATTACTTTTGATATTAATTTTCTATTCATTTTTTTGTTTTCTTTCGTAATTTGCGCCACGGCTGGAAGGTCAAAAAGGTCCACCGGCTTATTTCCCTCCATTTTCAGATTCTCTATAAAATCGTAGTTTTTCTGATAAGGTCAATGCGGGGAAGTCCGTCTGCGGGGCAAGACCGTACACTGAGCTTTTTGACGAAACTATGCACCCTACGCATGTTTTACCTATATTGGCAAATCAATCATATCCATCTGGTTTTAGCTAGCTCTAATAGATGTTTCTATGTCGCAACAGTTCGCGAAAAAACGTTCACAAACTTTTCGTGTAATTTTAACTCGAATATCGAGATAGACGTGTTGTGACAAAAACGAATATTTTAAATATAAAGAGTGAAGTTGTCAGATTTAATTATGATAAGAGTTTTTTAATAATATTGCCCCCTCCTATTTCTGTTATCGAATTTCAAAAGAACGCCATATCTTCTGAGATAATCGCATCCAAAAATATCTACCTTCTAAAAGTTCAAGTTGGGAAGTCCGTCTACTTTACGCGGGGCAAGACCGGCATATGCCGGGCTTGCCTCAAATCAGAAATCGTAAACCTTTTTATTCCAAATATATTGGATATGACCTTTTGACCTCACATGACCCCTTGACCTGTCATGACCCCTTGACCGTGTCTTTTATTTCTTTAAAATTAGTAATAACTGTTCCTTATTTTCTTTCTATTATCTTGTATGGTTTGGCCCTGCAATAAATTATGATATAGTAGAGTAGAGGGTTGACTATCATAATAGGTGTTAAACTACATAACCAGAAAGTCTTTACTTACTTATAATTTTTTTTCTGTTTTTAGATAAGTACCTAGTCCCTACTATTAGATAGGTATACACATAAAAATCACAAACCTAGTAAAATACTTTAAAATTGGCGATTGCTTGCTCTAGTAGATTGTTATTGTGCTGCTTAGATTTTTAAATTTACTAAATATTTTTTTTTAATTTACTCGGGTACCTACTCTACCTACCTACTTTAATAATTTTAATAAGTTGAAATTAGAATAAAGTGATTAACACAAAAAATCATACGTATTCATATCCCTCGGGAACCGTGCATTTTTCTTACAGTAATAACATTATTTTTATAGACATAATGTTTCTTTAGAATGTTTAATAAGAAACATAATGGTTCTTAGTTTGAAAGTAAATCCCTACCAAAGGATTGAATGCTTTGGTAGGGGCTTACTTTCAAGAAAATGTTGCAAAAATGTTCACCACCCCTGAATCCTAAAATGTGACGGACTTACCCCGTTTTACACATTTTTGACAATATCTTTGGATTGGGACCTTATTTCGAATCGTTGAAGACATAAAATTCATTGTTAAGATGTAATACATGCTGTGAGTATCTTTAGACTCTTCTAAACATCTCCTGTCGCCTACAATAACTCCTAGACGGACTTCCCTCATTTAGCCGGGGAAGACCGTCTACTGCCCGAGTTTTAAAAACCTCCGATTTTATTGTTAATTTTATATAGTTTTAAAGGTTTAATAGCTTTTTCTGATTCTTGGATAAATTTGCTAACGATGAATATCTTTAACTTTACAGAAAAATGCATAGTGACTGAGATATAATCAATCAAACCGAACTTTGAAAAAAGTATGCCGGTCTTCCCCGCATTGACCTTATTTGTTTGGTCTGAGGTTACACCATGCGCAGTTTTCTTTGTTACTATAGGATTTTAAATAATGACGTGCGTCTATTTCTTCTGATTTTTTTCTAGCTGGCAGTGATGCTAGGAGTATGATGTATAAGAGATCCATTTTCTTATCAATCTGAAAATAATGCATAAAAATGATAGGTATTTAAGAGTAGGTATACTTAATACCTACTCTTAAACTCTACATATCCGTACCCATATTATGAATGTGAAAGTGTGTTTATTTGTTTGTTTATTTGTCCTGCTTTCATGTCAAAACAAAGCGGCGGATTGACGTGATGTTTTGTGTGGAGATAGTTGGAGGGCTGGAGAGTAACATAGGCCACTTTAGAAACAAAAAGAAATAGTTGACGTTTTGCTTTGGTTAATGAAGTTTTTTAGTAGAATCGGCCTACAGATTTCAATGCAATATTTAAAACAATTAAAACTTACCTAAGTTGTAAGTACAATAATCTATCTTAACCTCTCGTTAAAGTACCTAATATATAATCTCTGTTACTTTAAAAAGTTTTTATCTACCTACCTATTGTATAATTTTCCAATTAAAAATATCAGCTGATTGATTGCGAAGTGAATCTCAGAATTCGAAATTAAAATTTCAATTATTGTTTGTTAGCATCAATGCACAATATCAGTGACGACGCAATAAATTAAACCACTCGTACAGTACTTCCAGATAAATAATTTTATGTAGGTAGGTAGGTCTACCTGTACCTTAGGTAGGTATTTATTTCGATCATTTTCGATGTTTTAGTCATTCGGCATTTGGAACTTATACTTATTGAGCATTCTACTTTGTAAACGTTCGGCAATTCAAACTTTCGGCATTTCGAGCATTCTGCCTTTTAGCTTTCGACCTTACAAACTATCAATCGAGCTTTCTACATTTCAACCGTTCGATATATTGAATTTCGCTATTTCAAGCATCGGCATTTCAAGGGTCGACATTTCGGTTTTCGGTCTTTTCATAATGTAGTGATCTTATTGAATAAATGAATTTGACTTTTGGCTTTTAGTTAGTAACGCTGAAAATCCTTTTCCTTCCAAATATCAGCAGTAAAACGAAACAATCCCATCCAACCTCTTTCGGCAATAAGCACGCTGATCAGGAGTGATGATCACGATAAACGCGATGATTACACTCGATAAATAACGGGTAAATACGTATTTTCAATACAACAGCGGAAGTAAGGGCGTGTTTTATTGAGGGGCGACGTGCAAAAATCTATGTTATGCCAGCGGTACTGTTTTATTTTCAACCTATTTAAAAAAAAAGGAGGTTCTCAATTCGTCAGAATATATTTTTTTTATTTATGTTCCCCAATTATTCGAAGACGCCTGGACCGATTTGAAAAAGTCTTTTTTGTTTACCCCCCCATGTGGTGCCATAGGAAAATAAAAATTTGGTGAGGATCTGATGAGGATTCAGCGTGATGAGCAGAATAGTTCCTCAAGATGAAGTAAAATTGCTCACTTTTAGATTCCTACCAGTGGAAGTGGTAGGAACTATATACTAGGTAGGAATTGATGGAGCACCTGACACCACCTTCTCATCACAAAACTAGAGCTATATTTAAGCTATGCAAGTACAAACTCGCGAGGTCTACAGCTCACAGAGCCACTAGAAATAATTAGTAGGATTATTTCAGCTCTATTATCGTCTCTCCTTTACTCAATAGAACCTTGCTCTCAAAAGGGCGTGACTGCCGTGTGTCAGCTGGAACCGGGCGCTCCATGCTCCATTCACCGGTGACGCCCCTCTGTTGAGTAATGGCGTGTTTTTATCACGCTTTTCCTATCCTGCAGTGCGAATCAGACCTTTCTGGAAATTGGGAATGAATTCCAAATTCGGAACACAACACCATTCGAGAAGATATTATTTGGCTGCGATATTCTGTAAGGCGGAGGTGCTTCCCCAGTCGGGCTGCTCGAATATGGAGTGAGAAAAATCCACTTTGCCCTTCCCCTAATACTTCACAGAATCCTGTTGATTGATAGCAGTTTTCGACTTATCAACGGTTTGACCTGAAAACTCCATCGGAATTCGAGTCACGACGTCGCGAAGCAGTAAAAAGCAACCATAACAGAGTTTGTAAGCACTTCTATAAGTTCCGGAGCCTTTAATGAGAGCCCGGCCCTGGCAATTTGTTACGGCGATGGGCCTGCCACCCGTCACGTGTGTACTGTTTTGTGAAAGTTTTGTTATTATTACTGTTTTGGATCTTCAATTTTTGAATTGCATGTAATTTTGGGAGGCCATTGCCGAATTGAAACCGCGTGATCGGCCCCCTGCGGGCCTATACCTAAAGGTCGCTGTTGCAGAATCGCAATATAGGAATTGAACTATTGCCATCTCTTTTCATTGACTGAGAGTGAAAAGAGACGATATTATAGTTCATTTCATATTGTGATTCAGTTTTAGCGACATTTCAGTCCGCTGATTACTTACCTACGTAACTTTTCAATAGCAATGCAACAGCAATCACTATGCGACCGGTCGAAAATATCACAAAAAATCGTAGGTACTTAAGTATCATAAGATAAGATAAGATAATTTATTTAATCTTCTACAAACGTCTCTTATCATAGTTTATACAATTAGTTACTTAGATCTAGAAAGATGTATTTCCTGAATGGATGACATAGGTGCCCAAACTAGGATAGCCTGTGTGATGGCACACCTATACCCTCCGCCCGACATAAAAAGTGTAAAAGTTACTTGATTAAATATTTGAAAAGAATTTACTAAAGTTAACTTAAACTTGTAAAATTAGATTTGCCATCATTGCACATCATGGAAGCCAATCGCACGTCTATTGCTCGCCTGTCGCAAAGTACTTACACATTGGCCATAGTGCATTTTGCGATTGTAATACGACTTTTTATTTTTCGACCGGTCGCGAAGTGATTGCTGTCGCATTGCTATTGCAAGTAGCATAAACCGTGATACGTGGAGAGAGAAAAGGGAGACCCAGTGAAGATTATGATGTCTGAATCCTCTTACCCTGCCTATGCATAGATAGATATATTTACCTATCACAACAGATCCTAGGAAGCCAAATCTTATAGGTTCGTAAAATAAATTGTGCAATGGGCTGATATAGGGTGCGTTTCCATCTGGCGAGTTACTAAACGTTTGAGAGAGATATCTGTTTCCTTCATTTTTATATTTTTTTGAAAATTCCAAAATATCTTACTAGATACCTACTTAAGAATATAAGAACTTGCCTCTGCTAATCTACACCAAAATAGTTTCGTCAAAATTTTCACGCTAAAGTCACCCAACTACCCACTTTCCACAGCCTAGCCTTACTATGCCAGGCTAGTCAGGTCAAATCCGCGAACAGCACCAGCGCGAAACCAAAAACTTAATGGACTTCGACACGTGTTTCGTGTCTTTAGCGTGAAAAATTTTGACGAAACTTTTTTGGTATAGATTAGCGGAGGAGTACCTAAGTACCTACTTACTAGATATTTTGGATTTTTTTATATTTTTCAATGAATCTACGAATTTTAGTTAAAACATTTTTAAATTATTATTAACGGGACTTAATCGCGTAATGTAAGTAATTATTAATTTAGTTAAAACATCCACATCTAGGGTTCAGTGATGAAAGCTTCTAAAACTGAACTGACGTTATTATGAAATTAATTTAACAAAAGTACCGGCAGAATGAAATAATTAGATAAAAGTTAATGCGCATAAGTAGGTATTAGCTATTAAAATTCCATCTCTTTCTCTCAAAGGTTTGCTGGAAGAGAACTCGTTTTAGGCTTAGGTAAGCTCGCCTTTGCCATTACCTGTCTAGATCTAAGCATTTTATAACTCTTTCATTTGTGCAACAAGAATTAAAAAAAAAATATACTTACCTACCTAGGTCCATTTAAAAAAAAAGGAAAAATCCATTAAAGCGCGTCCGGGTTCGAACCCACGATCGAAAGTCAAGGCACTAACTCAGTCGGTCAACACGGCTCTAATAACGATCAAGTGTTCAGTGACCAAGAAAGGAGCACGGACGCCGTACAAACGCTCCCTTTCATAAAAATAGCTTATGAAATGTTTCATTTTGTCCCGATATATCGTAAAGTGAGCTCATAAACCCGCGCAGTGAGTAACGGTGGGCTTCATCAGCCACAGGGGTTGGGCAGGGGCGTATTCAGGGGTGGGGTAAAAAATCATTATTTTGTGAATAATTTGAAACCATGTCATCTGAAATAGGTACCTGAGCAATGCAAAAACCCCTCACCCCTACCCCCTTAGGTACTTATTTAATACCTACCTAAGCGGAACAGGATCACGAAAGGTTAATTTGTTATATAAAAATTGTAAGTAGGTACCTATAGATACAAATACAATACAAATACATTTATTTACCAAAAGAGAATACAACACATACAAATATTACTGATGGTCCCCGCACTAGGGCGAGCCTGTATCGCGGGAGACCGAAAATCAAAAACGATTACCTACTACAATATAGAGAGGATAACACAAGACAAGGCAAACCACAGAGGACAGACTAAAGAAAAGAAAACGACAATAGTGGGTACCAGTGAGTGAGAGTGCGTGAGTGTGTGTGTGTATGTGTGATATACTGTGTGATATATGTGAGATACTTTTAAGTATAATTTTTTTTTAAATTCAGAACTCTAAACGGCGAAGGAAAACATTATGAGAAAACCAGGCTTACAATCTGTCATGAACGGAATGCCAATCACTGCTAAATGCAGACAAGTGCCAAAAGCGTAGGTTCCTACATCTGACTATCCCAGACATCTTCAAAAGATCATGAATACCTAAAGATCTGAGAGAATATCTACCGCGCCCTGGGCGCCGTCTCCACGAGCGTGAGAATCGCGGCGATATTATCTTCGTGCCGCGTATTTCTATAGCTTCTATTGCCACAATAACATCGCCGTGTGGAGACACGTTCATAGAGAGTGTATAGAAATACGTGGCACGACGAATATCGCCGCGGTTCTTACGCTCCTGGAGACGGCGGCGCCTTGGCTGTGGCCTTGGGGACACAGTAAGTCATATTCATTTGGAATAATTTACCTGCCCCCATTCCTACCTAAGTCCGTCCCAGTGCAACCGACAAATCACGCACCCCACCTGATTATTACGTTTGTGCTCATGCAATATTTTGAGTGAAATCGTAAAATGTTTGATTCGAGCAGAACTGGAGTGCTTATTTTGTGAGCTCAAGTGGTTTAAGGTTGATATACAAAATTATAGCATCCGCATGTCTATATGTAGGTAAGTTAAACTATTCCGTTTAATGATGGAGTCTGGAGCTGTTCAAAGGAACTCCTTACTGAATTACAACAAGCATAGGTATTTAATTCTAGTATTTATTAAAAGCTCTATGAATTTAATGAAACAGTCACTTTCTAATATCTACGTAGGTATAAAACTTCCTTGATTTAATCTAATAATAACGTTTTGACATTTTTGGTGTTACTCACTTCAGAGCCCTAATTCCTCTATTTACAACGTCAACCATTCAAGTATCATTGCCGCTGCGTTTTGTTTCGTTCTCCAAAATGACAGTAATTTGCAAAACCTCATTGGTAATTTGTTTGAAAACGTCATCACAACAGAGTAACCTAACCTCATTGGTCATTGGGAGATTATGAAACAAAACGAAATAGTTGAAGTTTTGCTTTGGTTTATAAAAAGTTTTTTTAATAGAATCGGCATACTGAACGTTACCTATAACGTTACTTTCTTTGTGCGGTTATGATGTAGCTGGAGTAGTTGCAGCTTTAGCTGCTTCTGTTGGCTTCGGAGTAGTAGCATTCTCTGTCACTTTTGTCGTTGCATCTGTCACTTTCGTCGTTACTTCTGGCACTTTTGTAGTTGCTTCTGGCGTTTTTGTTGTTGCTTCTGGAGCTGGAGTTACTTTCTCTGTAGTTACTTCTGGTTCTGTATCCTCGATTCCCAGTAGACCAGTAAGTGTTCCAACAACAGGTTTCGATTCCTCATCCAATGTCTCTATACCACCATTCACTGTGTTGTCAAGTCCTTTCTTATCATCTAGAACTCTGTCAAGAAGACCGCAGTAGACCGAGGCGATGGAAATTAGAAGAATTATTATCTTCGACATGTTGATTGTTATGTTGTATTTGAGGTTTGTCAAAGATGGCACTATCTATATAGTGAATTTGTTATCAGTAGAATTATGTCAAGGTTGTTTAGGTATGACGGGGATGGAAGTTTTACATTATTTACTTTATTAAACTGGTTTTGGTTAAGCGACGTTCTAATGGTCATAATTTGGATGGGTGACCGCAAGTGGCATTAACAGCGCTTCTGTGCATCGGAGGGCACGTTAAATTGTCGGTCCCGGACGGAGGCCTTCAGGCAGCCTGAAAACTCCGTCATACGGACATTCATCTTAGGTAGGGGAACCTGTTGAACCTCGGCCACACGATCTTATTTAATTTTTTTTGTCTATAAAGATTGGAATTAGGTTTACCAAATATGGACACATGTAAAGATACACTATTTGACTACATAGTTATGAAATAAATTTTGTATTTTTAATGATACTTTAGAAGATAAAGAGATTTGAACAAAAAATGGGAAATTGTCGAAGGTACAACACACCAGATATACCTTGGTCACTGCAAGATGTACCTTGACCTTACCAGTCTTTTTTCATGAAAATATCATGTTATCGAATCAATTATCACTTTATTTTTAAATTAATGGAAAGAACATTTATAAGGTATATACTTTAGATAAAAAATAATAATAATTTACATTTTTATCTTAAGTTATGCTAAAATATTCAAAATAACAATAAGTTCTAAAAAATTCTGTGATCTTAAGATCATTATCGCGTCCTATTATAATAATTTATCAACAAAAATCCAAATACTTAACAGCTTTTAGGACAAGATAGACTTCTCTCTTTGTATGAACCTTCTTCGGTGTTTTTTTTTCTGTTTGATATCTTGATACAAATTTGTACGTGAGCCCCTGTCCAAAGTACAAAGCAAATATGGTGGCAAAGGTACAACATTGCCTCATTTTAAATTAACGAATTTTTAAAATGCACTTTGAGTTCGATTTGGGTCGATATTTCTATGCCTATCTAAAGTCCATTTCACCTATATTTGATTGCACGAAATGGTTATCTTGTAAGTATGTACTGTTATATATAAATTAACTTAAAGTAAAGTTAAAAATACCCTCTTTTTGAGCACTTTTTTATATTTTTAATTCGCACGCCTCACTCACTCCACGCTGGTTTTTCGATTCTAGCTTCATGTTGGTGTTGACCAATGACGATTATAATGCCACAGACAAAAACAAAAAAACTCGCACAGATTACGAGATAAGCCTTGGTGGCCGAGGGATATCAATGGACGAGGTTCAACAGGTTCCCCTACCTACATTAACTGGTTATGGAAGTGCCTGCTTTTTAACATATCCAAAATAATCTTTACCTGTAATGGTTGTAAGTTGCAAAACATTGTTTATGCTTGTTTATTGCTGGTCTTCGATAAACGCTACTCTTCAATACTAACACACTCTCCACTATCTGAACGATCGTAGCCTGTTGGGCATGCTTTAATACCAAATAAATCTTTGCTCCCATATAACCTTCCACAATGTTCTTTATTCTTATTACACTTAATATTTGGCTTTACTGCTTTTGGTATATTAGCGGAATCGTGAGTTGGTGGCACTTTGGTAGCTGCTTTTGATATTAACTCTGATATATCAACTACTCTGATTTTCATGTTGTCTGGTTTTGTTGTTGATGCTTCCAGTTCAGGTAATTTTGGCTTGAAGTCTATATCAACTACTTCTACGGTCTTGTCGTCCAACGTAGGTGTTTTGACTTCATCTTCTTTGATAATAAGCACGTTATCTTGATTTGCAACACTTTCTTCATCATCCGCTTGATCCTTAGAAATAATTGGATTACTTCTTATACAAACGATACAAGAAATAATAAAAATAATCTCAATTTTCATGATGAGCACTATATTGATGTACTATCACGTATCCATGTAACTAATAACTGCGTTATCGATTTCAGTAAACATTCGTTTTGTAATATTTTATCATCACAGGTCAAATGTTTGAATGATAAGAATTAACTTTATTAAGTATAATTACATTTTTCTGTTATGAAATCTATGGCATTCATTTATTATTCGGATATATATTTTACATACCTAAAGGTAAACTGAATGAAGATTTATTGAGCAACGTAACATAAATACATAATAACTTAACATACAAAATATCCTTTTTATGAATTTTCAATAATAATGCACTTGTTTTACCGATGATGTAATATTTTTAGGATCGTTTAAAAAACTCTTATTACAAACATTGTTGTTTAAAAAAAAAGGTATGTATTTAGTGTCTTGTTATTCATCTATCTCTACACACATGCCCCCAGCTCTTGCAAATCCAGTCGGGCACCCTTCCATAACAAACAGCTTTCTCCGTACTGGTTCAGCTGAAACATTACCAGCCACCTCTTCACATGCTCCCTTCACTCCAACTGTACCTTCAGGACAAACGTTTATATCACTTGTTCCATTCGTTTCTTTAGTATTGTCCTTCTCTTCTATATTTTTGAGTAGATTATCTGAATTATCTACGACGAAATTGTCTGTTTCATTCTTAACTTGATTCATGTTAGTTCGATTTGGATTTATAGCTTTATTTTCGTCAATTGTTTGTAAGTTATCATTTTCTTTTATTTCAGAAAAAGCGTGTGTTATCTTTCTATCGTTTCCATCTTTAGCTTCATAGTTGATATTTATTTCTTTGTTCGAATCATGAACGTTAATTGATGTTTCTTCATTCACAACACTTTTGCTTTCAACAATAAGAAGCACAAGTAAAATAAGCTTATTTTTCATTTTACGTCTATTGACAACAACACGTTTCGTTGTGTTTCTGAGAAAGTTATAATAAATGAAGTAAAAGGACTTAATAATAATGTGAAAGTACATAGTTTTACTTATCAGTGTTCCTTGTAGAATAAGAAGGGCATTACTGGATCCAATGTCTTACTCATCTTCATTTTTACTGAGTTATTTTTTTTTGTGGAAAATGACGATTTAGCTACTTTTTAGGTGCTAAGAAAGCCTATTCTATCTCAACAATGTCCCAGGCGCTACAGTGTCCCGTTATGTAGCCAAAGATTGCCTCCTGATACTGTATAAATCATCTAGTAAAGATGTAAAGGCCTAAATGCTTACCTATTCCATTTTTAACTTAGGTAGGTTTTTAAGGTAGTGTAGGACGCCCTCCTGCTAGGTGGAGTGACGATCTGCGAAAGGCTGCCGGCACAAGTTGGATGCGTCAAGCTGAAGACAGGGCGCGATGGCGCTCATTAGGGGAGGCCTATGTCCAGCAGTAGACTGATGTAGGCTGATGATGATGATGATGATGTTTTTAACGGGATTCAAAGGAGTGTAGTCAAAACACAAATGACAACTTCTCTTTTCCAGCGAAAAGAAACAATTTTCTGTGCCTTTGAAGATATTATCTATGGAAACTGTAGCCATCTTCAAATTATTTCAAGTTATAAAGCTTGTAATAAAATAAAACCAGACCTAAAACTACAAACTATTTGTGGGGCATTCCATTGTGACTAGTGGGACATTTGACTCCAGAATTTGACCTATTGGGAGCTATAA
Organism: Camptogramma bilineatum; assembly: GCA_958496255.1. Classification (NCBI taxonomy): domain Eukaryota; kingdom Metazoa; phylum Arthropoda; class Insecta; order Lepidoptera; family Geometridae; genus Camptogramma; species Camptogramma bilineatum. The sequence continues at coordinate 1,597,584 of OY292474.1, forward strand.
TTATGTTGTGGAAACTTGATTGAGTGTGACCACCGGGATACTGAAAAATCCTTCAGTGTCCCGGTAGTCACACTCAATCAACAGGTAGTTACAAAGAGCTCATAAAGTATATAGTTTTTTCTTTATAGGAATTGGATAAATTAGTCATTTATCTATGTTAAAAAATATACTTCGCAATTCTAGTTTCGACAACATAAGTATAGCTCCCAATAGGTCAAATTCTGGAGTCAAATGTCCCACTAGTCACAATAGCCCCTTATCTATAAGATTTCTATTTCTTTATTGCTTAGCAAAGCTTTATTCAGTTCTTTATTCAATGATGTATCCCTTTTAGCCCACTCTACTCCAATAAACTGATGCATTGAACTTGATAACCTTTCGATATTGAAGCAGAATTTATTGAACCGATACGTTTCAAGGAAAGCAATATGAAATAAGGAATAAACAAAGAGTAATAAGCTGAAACAACTCAGGATATTTACTAAAATAGGTACCTACCTACTTAGAAAGTGAGTTGAAAGCAGTGCTTCCAGATTCACTGGGCCTTACTTATGAAAGATGTTTACAGTGAAACACTGGTTAAACAACGTCCTGTCTTTATTTGTGGATAGTGACAAACAGAGACAGGACGTTGTTCAACCAGTGTTCAACTTTAAACATCTTTCATAAGTAAGGGGGACTGCAATTAAAGTAGATTTACTGTATTTTAGACTTTTCTACTGTATACTGTTATGATAAAATACAGTGTATGGAATATACTGTATTTAATTTTCATACAAATATGTACCTAGCTTTATCAATTTTAGTTTAAAATACAGTAAATCTACTGTTATTACAGGGAATCTGGAAGCACTGGTTGAAAGTGAGTTGAGAGTATCTATATAAGTAGGTACTAAGTATTTTATTTTATTTTTGAGCGAGACTATGATTCTACAATAATGATTTGATAAAAAATCTAAAGAAAAATCCGCCATTTTTCACATGTTTCTACGAGTTTATTCTATTTTACACGATTTAAGGGGTTGAATTGTCGGTCCCAGATTTAAATCCATAAGGGAGTGTCCACATTGCGTTTTTTGCAGCGCGTTTGTATCGATACAAACGCGATTCGAACGCGATGCGAACGCGCAGTCCCCCGCGCAGCCCCTCCCGGTTCGCTTTTGTATGGAAAAATACGCGTTGCGAACGCGCGTTTGTATCGATACAAACGCGCAGCTCAAAAACGCGCTGCAGAAAACGCAATGTGGACACTCCCTAAGCCATGACGGAATTAAAAACTAGGTGATTCGACAACCGCGGGACTTCAAGGTGACAAAGAAAGGACAAGTAACATCCCCAAGAACCAACTTCTCAGAGATCAAAGTTTAATTTGTTTACTGAAACTTCTAATTCGGAGCATCTGTGCTCATGAGTTAAGCCTAGACGTTCTAAAAAAACTGCTACCGTTATAAACTGAACAAACACGCTTATATCGATACAAATGCGAAGGAGTGGGGCAGCGCGATGCAAAAAACGCTGCAAGATGCAACTATCCGTGCCGAAAGCGCTGAACTAATCGAATTTTAGAATCCTACTAATATTACAATGGCGAAAATCCGTGTGTGTGTGTGTGTGTGAATGTTTGTTGCCACGTATCTCCGTAACTACTTAACCGATTTTGATGGAATGTACCTAGATATATAATGACCGGGAATAGGACATAGGCTACTTTTTATCCCGAAAAAATGGATGCTTCCCGTGGGATAAACAAAATAGTAGTCCACGCGGGCGAAGCCGCGGTCGTTCTCTAGTATGTAATAATTAGTTGACCGTGCTACGGCCGATGCTTGGCTCGGACCCGGCACGGTGTAGCGTGAGTCATCCTTTACTTTTAATTCTGTAGTGAATATGAGGCCCATGTTTTTTGGAAAACCCGTTAGTAGGCAACTCGATTAAAGTTCGGCTGTGGCTGCATGTGTTGAGAACAGCCGATGAGCTGGAGCTGATGAGTGCAGGTTCGAAGGTACGACCTACTTATTTGAGATAGTACCGTTGGCAAATCAATGTTTAGGAGATTTTTTTTAAATAAACATAAAACTACCCATATAAAAATATAAAAAAAACCGGCCAAGTTCGTGTCGGGCCACGCACAGTGTAGGGTTCCGTAGTAGCCCGTTACAACAAGCAACTACTTCATCTTAGTCACTTTAAAATATTTATTCTAAGGATTTTGTACTTGGTACAAAATTATCCAACACCCAAGTTCGACTATACTGCTAAACTAATAAAGTTAACTTAGCCGCTATAGTTTTCCTTTAAAGTTCATGAAATGCACTATCTTTATTAATATTTTACATTTTTTCAAGTTAGTAGTTTAGCTTTTAGAGGGCGGGACGCCCTACTGGAAGATAAATTTGCACTTTAAAGTTGAATATTTCGTAAATGGAGCATTTATTCAAAAAATAGTTCTAGCAACCCCTAAGTCATTTTAAAAGACCTACCCCACACAATAGCGGCCTTTACACGGTAGAGTTTCAACCGCGCATCTGGACTGATAAAACTGTCGTGCTAATTACTGTCACAGTTTAGTCTGGCGCGTGCGCGTGGTACGATTATGATCGGTGATGCGTGCAAAAAACTCTCACAAAAACTGTCTGTGGACATGCCAGGGCGTCGATTCTCGTACCGAACTTTTTATCAACCTCAACCAAAACCTCAGCTAAAGCGACTGTTTCCATGACTACTAATAACAAACGACTCAGTTGTGGTGAGGTTTTGAACTTTGGCAGAACAAATTTTTGAAAAGCTATTCTACTATTTAACCAAATGGCTGACATTTAAGAGATCGAACCAAACCAAAGCGGTTGTCATCTAGTAGAATACAGGCCCAGATCGAACTGTCACGCTTCGCGCATCTACACGTAAGGTTTTGGAGCGAAGGATGGAATAGCGCGTGCTATTTCCCGCGGTTAAACTTTACGTGTAAAGGCCGCTAATGGGTTAGCAACGAAAAAAAAAATCATCAGGTTCAGTTGTCTGCAGTCTGTACAAGCTGTAACTTAGTTGTAGTCGGTCGCATGGATCGATGAGTTTCACTTTGGGATTAGCCGCCGTTCACGAGGTTAGCTAACTTAATAACTTGTGCTCACATACATTTAGCCTATCAATCTATTTCAGTCCTTCACTGAAGTAATAAGGTTCGCAGTATCAAAATCGCGCGTTTTCGATGCTGTATCGAGACATCGACATCCTGAGTTCGGACGCGGAATCAGAATCGAACGGGTCAATCACTGTTTGGTGGGACCATCAGTCAACGTAATGCAGTCGCTCGTGGTCCCACTGATTTGGTCATAACGCTATGGCACCCCCTAAAATCGATATTAGGTTTTGCTTTTCTGCCCAATATGAAAATATTCTTATTTAGGCACCTCCTTCTCGAAATAAAAATACAGAAAAGCAATACTTACATAATATCGATATTTAAAAAGCATCATAGCGATCAACCAAACACGATGATTCTGAAGATTGACCCGAACGTTTTAGCAACAGCTGGGATCGCTGATCGCCGCGTTTCGCGTTTTTGTGTGTGGTGTTGAATGTTGGTCGCTGTATTTTGCTTCTAAAAAGCGACTAAGGCTGTGTCCCCAGTAGGCAAACTGTGAGCGGCCGACTGAGTTTGCGGCCGGCGTATCGGTTTAGTACGCTCTTCCATATATTTGAAATGAAGTGTCCACAGTTTGCTAGTTTTGCGCTCACTGTACGCAGTTTGCAGCGTTACGCGCAATACTAGCAAACTGTGGACCCTCCATTTCAAATATATGGAAGAGCGCAGGGGCGCTCTGCCATATATTTGTTGTCGCAATGTATATGGCGCACGCCATATACATTTTTCGAAACGAAAGATTCTGTAATGCACTCCCGGGTTCGAACCTGCGACCTTCGGATCGAAAGTCAATCCAAAGGTCGCATCATAACTTGACCATTGGAAAAGCATCAGTAAGCAGCAGAAACATAATATTTGAAAGTAAAACGGAAGATACAATAAGCAGTGAGCATCTATCTGCCATAAATCGGATCCCAGCGGCGGTCACCGTAAAATAAACCATTACCCAAGACGCGTCTGCTACAGCCAATTGTGGCGGCCATGACGTTGAGAAGTCATGGGACATTTCAGAGAAATTCAATAAATAAACTAGTAGTTCGCCCCGAACTGAGATCTCGCGCACCGTAGATGGCTTACATTTGGACTTTCTTCTGACTACCCCTATAATTTCAAGTGCTACTACTGCCGAGTATGCCTATTGCGCTAGCTCTTCATGGTAAAAATACTAGCATGCATGCAATACATAATGTCGTGTCTAATTTTTCATTTATTTCATATTTATGAATTCTCGTCGTATTTCTAAAAGTATACGTCCTAGAATAAAAATAATAACTATTTTGGAATGTAGAAATAAAGACCTTTCATTTGACACCCCACTCAATATATTTGTTTACTTAACTTTTTTTACCCCAATTATTTTCATTCTTTATCAAAATTTTTTTTTATCACGAAAATAAATCAAGTAGCATCTAAAATAATTGCAAACCAAACCTCAACGATGCCACTCTCTTTTTAAGACCGACCAGTCAATGAGCTACGAAGACATCGAAACTCTATGAAACGGGAGCTCTTGCAGCTCTGGTTTCGTAGTTTTTGTTCTTTGGTTGTATTTCAAAAACTATACATCCTAGATTAAAAATAAAAACCATTTTGGAATGTACAAAATAAGTCCTTTCGTTTGACACCCCACTCAATATATTTGTGTAACTTTAAAAAAAAATTACCCCCTTGGGAACCTAATATCTTCACAACCCCTTCATCGATTAAGCTCATATGCTCCACCGTAAATTTCCTTACAACAACCTATTGACCTACCAAGTTTCATGCAGATTGGATGAACGGTTCGACAGTTATGCGCGAACAACAATTCGTGAAACATACATACAAACATACAAACATACAAACATACAAAGCAAAATCGCCCAACTTACCACTAAGATCTTCGCTCGCTTCGCTCGCTCGATCGATAAATAAAAATAAAAAGAGCCTTTATTCTCTGACCTTATTCTGACATTATGACTTAAGCTTAACTAAAATTACTAACTAAACCTATGCTTAACTATTAAACTTAATTAGATGTTTCATTGACATCGAAACCTAGGTCAGGTTGTCCTTCAACAAAGGCCTCCAGATTCTGCGATTGCATTGTAAGAGAAATTTCGCGAAATTAAATAGTCTTTCCGCTTTTCCTATCAACTGTCAACCGTCTAAACCACCTATTGCCATCTTTTTTTGTTAGATAGTGACAAATAGTGAAAGGGTGAATATTGAGCATTGTTCAATTTGAGAAGGGTTTATAAGGCCTTTTATCTATAACTAGCTGACCTGACAGACGTCGTTCTGTCAAACGCAGCCAGTTTGAACGGGATAAAGTTGGTTGATGCATTTTTTTCTAATTTATCTCTTGAAAAACTTTCTTCGAACTTCAACGAATATTTATAGTTTTTATTATTTAAAATGAGCTCGTAGCGTCTCCCTACCAAAGGTCTCTCTTCCTTCCTTCCACTCATCTCTATTGTGCGCTAATGTGGCCCATTGTGGACAAAATGAATCAAGTTCGAATCAAAATCGAGAATGATCAGACAAGCTGCACTACATAACATCTTTTAAGTTATTCTAATGTTGCCTAAAATAAAGTTACTTATTAGATATTATTATTATTACTACAAGCGCTTCGCTTCGCCAAAGAGAAAAATAGTCCTTAAAAAAACGAAGTACCTACCTACTTAGGTAGGTAACTAAAAGAACTGATTTAATTTTAATTGGAATTCGAATTTTTATGTGAGTTGTTATGGATTAATTGGTCTGAAATAAAATCTTATCTTAAAAAACCTGACTTCTTTTGGTCACCCGCTTCGCTACGCCGCACATAGAGGTATTAGGCCATTCTAGCCGGGTGAAATTGAAATAACAAATTCTAACTTAGAAGCAAAAATGAATACTTGTTAGCGAGCCAGATAGCTACTGCACAATATACAACCCTTTCTGAGCTCGTGGGCCCTCGCCAGCCAGCCACAAACAAATCGGAACTTGATCGTTGTCGCATGCGCTCGCGTCAGTTACTGGCTACATCAAAAACGTAACGTGTTTGAGACCTCCGTGCTTTATTATTGTGATTGATTTAATCAAAACTACTATGGGTTATTATAATGCAAGTAAAAACAGATTTATTTATTATAATTTACTAATGTTTAGATGTATTTGTAAAGGTTTAAAATCAATTTACAATTGTCTCGATTTTTCAAGCAGTTTTATCTGAATTGTACATTTCAAAGTGACTTTAGTTATCCTTCCCAGTGCTTCCCCGTAACGATTTGTGTTGTAACGTATGACAAAATCTGTCGTGTGATAGATATTTCACGAATTGGGTGCTACTTTTTGCTACTTTTGACAAAACTTACTCGTTAGTGTTGGTTTTAGCTGAAAAATATTAACCGTTATTTTCACACTTATTTTCAGAGAATCTGAAGATGATTCAGATTCAGCATCTGAAGCAGAAGAGTTCGGAGAAAATGATGATAAGCCCTGGCATTCTTCTTCATCAAATTAGATTTTATAATTTTTTTTGTGTAATTAGTTGACCAAAAAAACCTATTCCAAATCATGATTATTTTTTATTTTTTTCTGTCGGATAAAGGCCTCCTCAATGGTCGTCTGTACATTTTAGTAAGTCTTACCGACTTTAAAGCATAAATAACCGCACAAATAATTTAACCCGGCTAGAAAGCCAAAATACCTTTATGTGCGCCGCGCCAAATAGAGAAAAAATCCTTAAAAAACCTGACTTCGCAAACTTCTTGGTCACCCTACAGCGAAAACACGAGCGATTTTTATATCTTACACCTGTGTCGTAACTGACCCTTTTAAAATTTATGTCTTTATTGAATTAATATTATTTCCTGCCCCCTTTAACTGTGCAAACGGTGTTGTAGACATATTGCGTAATTTTGATCAACAATGACGGAAGAATATTGAACCAAACTGACCAATAGGAAAGTCGGGAAAGTTCATTACTTTCATAAACAAGTGGCTAAGGGGGATATTACACTATCATTTATCTTGGATCATAGATCTATGAGTCAATGTTATTGGATAATGTAATATAGATAAGTATATGATTCATTTTCTCCTTGATAGTCAATAGTCAATTATATTGGATCAAATATATGATCATTTATATCATAGATTCTCAACCTTATTTTCCCCACCGCCCACTTTGAAAATATTTTTTTTTTCTAGAGCCCCCCCCCCCCCCCCCCCCTTTCTTACCTACTTTTTATTTTTCTTACTGTCGCGAATTTTAAACACCTTTTTGGAGCACAGTGGCTATTACTTCTTTAACTGCTGTTATTTAGTGATAGTGATTAGGGCATGGTCATCACACTTTTCTGGTTAAGGGCCGCATAGGACATTGTGAGGTATCACTGCGGGCCGCACATTCTTGAATTATTTAGTTGACGATTTTTAGAAATTCCTAAAGGGGTTAAAATCCTAGTAGGCACCAACGAACTTGAAACTTATCATAAGTTTACGGGGCTCGAAGACTCGCTGCTTATCAGTTCCTATTCTGCGGTCTGACAAAACTCACTTTGCTCGCAATATAACTACTCATGAAGTTAAAATGCGAGTGAATTGAGCTTCAAACCAAGCGAGCGAAGCGAGCCGATTTTTTGTAAGTCAAATACAATACGTGACATTTGATTTTTTTTTTTGCAGGTTTCTAAGAAAAGCTAGCTTATCGGTTCATATTCTGTGTTTAGACTTTACTCACTTTACTCGCAATATACCTTACTTATGCAGAAAATGCGAGCGAAGCGAGCCCAATTTTTTAACACAAATGCAACATTGTGACACTTGATTTTGTTTGCGATGATCAAAGAAAAAAATCGCTGCTTATTGGTTCCTAGTCTATGGTTAGACTTTACGCTCTTTACTCGCAATATACTTTACTTACTCATGAAGTTAAATGCGAGCGAAGCGAGCCGAATTTTTAAGACAAATGCAACATGTAACACTTGATTTTGTTTGCGGTGTTCAAAGGAAAAACTCGCTGCCTATCGGTTCATATTCTGTGGTTAGACTTAACTCACTTTATTCACAATATAACTTTATAAATAAGGATTTATAAAGTTAAATGCGAGCGCAGCGAGCCAAATTTTTTAAGACAAATGTAACATGTGACACTTGATTTTGTTTGCGGTGCTTATAGAAAGGCTCGCTGCTTGTCGGTTTCTATTCTGTGGTCAGACATAACTCACTTTGCTCGTATGATACCTACTCATGAAGCTAGATGCGAGAAAAGCGAGCTCCAAACCAAGCAAACAAAGCGACCTTCCCTATCTCGAAGTTTTATAATCAATTATAATTATTATTGTAGCAACGTAGGAAGTTTCATTCATCATCATCATTTCCTTGCCCTTTTCCAACTAGGTTGGGTCGGCACAACATTTTCTCTAACGTGGCATCATTATCTATTTTCTATCAAAATTGTTTGCTTGGCCGCGGGCTGCACCAATACCGTCCGCGGGCCACACTTTGACGACCACTGGATTAGGGTGTTTTATTTGCCTATTTTAGATTACATTATCGCCCCCCTGCTTCATCTCAACGCCCCCCAATTTTCTCTAGGTCTTCTACTGCCCCCCTGAAAGTCTCAAACGCCCACAGGGGGGCGTTATCGCCCACGTTGAGAACCTATGATTTATATGATCAGATATTTGCCAATATAATATCCCCCTAAATCAAAAATTTAAAAAACAGACTTTAATCTATACCTACCTATTATACTTATATGCTAATATTATAAAGAGGTAAAGTTTGCTTGTATTTAGGAGTTAATCTCCGAAACTACTCATCCGATTCCAAAAATTCTTTCACCAGTATTTAGATTGAACTTTCAGGATGAACATAGGCTATATGCTATGTAGGTACCTCTGGGGCAATGCCGCGAGAGAAAGCTAGTGTTATACTAAAGCTGAGAAATTGCCTGCACTCTTAAGGGACCGGCGAACGTACCTACGTACCTAGGAACGTAATACCAAATAATTTAAAATTTGAGCATATTTTTATCACTTTATGTTATTATTTGGATAAAGGCAGTATTTATCTAGGTTCCTGTTACACTTTTGTTCCAAAAAACTTACTATAGAACAAATGAATAGAAAAAATGCCATTTTTGGTGTACCTACAAAGATTTCAATTCAATTTGCTTACATTTCTTTTTAGGTAAGTTTTTCGGAACAAAAGTTTAACAGGAACCTAGATAAATACCTACTCTCTTAATCTAACAACATAAACTGATAAAAATATGCTTAAATTTTAAATGATTTCGGTATTACGTTTTTATGGAAATTTGTCTATCGCAGGCCTCTTAAGGTGCATTTCTGTTCGTAACTCCGAAGATCCTCGACAGATCCTCACCAAATTTTTGTGGCACCAATCGGAAAGTATAGCCTTTCATCTGTTTGTCCAAAGCCCTGATTTTATTGAAATGAAATCCATATGAAATTCAAGAAAGTGCTTCGTCCACACATTATTTCAAATCTTGAAGTCACGTTAACGATATTAGCAATGTCATGTGAGGACACGTTCGGACCGTCTACCATTAGGGACATAAACGAAAGATAAGGCACCCATAGAGTTTCATCTGACATTTATGTACGTTCAGCAAGAAATTATGAATTGAACTTTGTATGTTAATAAATATCTGGGCGACAGAGCTCTGCGGGCTTAAAAAGGTCGCTATCGCAGAACCACAATAAGAATTAAACTATATGCCGTCTCTTTTCATTGACTGAGAGTGAAAAGAGACGGCATTATAGTTTATTTCATATTGTGATTCAGCTTTAGCGACCTTTTTAAGGCCGTTGCTCTGAAAATAGAGATAACGAATTTCCCTAGAAATTATACATATTTAAAACGTATTTTAAAGATCTCTCCTGTCTATCTGTCCCTTTCTCTCATAAGAAAACCACGTCTGGTGCTCTCATAATACGTAAACCCCCAGAGAATCCTCTTTTCTGTAACTGTTTAAGCAAATTAGCAAACTCCTAGCGAGCTGTGAGACACACCTGTGAACTTCGCCAACTATGATTATACGTTAATGCATGCCTTAAAGCCAGCGTACACCATACCAGCTAGAATCAACATCACGGTTCAGTACCGCAAAATCAACTGTAACATTGTCGTCAACTCAGTAAAAAATTATGCCTTTATTAGGCGCGGGCCAGACAGAAGAGATGTAAGACGAGGACGCGTCGCGGACAGGGCGCCAGCGAACCGTGTTGCATCCGCGCCCCGTCTGTTCTGTATGTTTTGCGTCGCGACGCTTCTATACATTTTGCATGAAAGGGACGCGGAAGAGACAAAAGTCCGCACCCCGCCCCTGCGTCTTACGTCTTTTCTGTGTGTCCCGCGCATTAGATTGACCATAGACCATCGATATCAAACATTTTCGCACATTCTATGATGCCAATTGGATGCCACATTGGGAGCCAAACGGGCAACGGGACCCAAAAAAAGATGACGAGATGACCTGGATGCATTTGAATACACGTGGCTGGAAATGGCAATAGACCGTGATGCGTGGAGAGAGAAAGGGGAGACCTTTGCCCAGCAGTGGGACAGCGTATGTTAAAAATAAAAAAATCAAGAGTAGGCCAATACTCAACTCAACTTAAATTCTGGTTTCGGCTTTGAGTCGTCAACTCTACAGAAATATGACGTTGGATCATGCCTCACTGCAAATTGATCACTTAGGAAACTACACGTTAACACAACTTTAATTTTTCTTTTAGCGTTGAGCCATCAACTCGGCAAAAAACGACGTTGATTTTGACTGGACTGATATACAAAGCTACAGTAGACGATTTCCTTAAAACAAACTTGAGGTCAATGACTTGATTGAAGTGCAAAAAACTCCTTAGGTATACGTATTTTATTACAAGCTTTTTATTTAACTTGTAATGCCATTTGAAAATGAAAAAAACACACTAATCAGCTCGCGGTAATCTTTTAAAAGCTGGTTTAAAAAAAACTGGTTGTCTGTAAAGTCGGTTTACGGACGACAATTTTACGTGTTAATGTCATCAGGAAACATTGATGAAAAATTAGGTACTTACATTCTTTTATGAATTGTCGAACGCTCGTGCCTCTCTATCGCTTATTCCGTGCTCTCACTTGCACGCTCTGCTCTGGCGGAACGTGACACTTTTTCGTGCTTGCAGCCGGGGCGTTCGTCGATTTATAAGACGTTAACACGTTAAAAATCAACAGAATGCTTTCCTTTTCATGACATTTCTAATCAAACTTTCGTGTGCTTTCGTTTATGATCATTTACGACGATAATTTCATTAAAAAACGTTCCTCTTTATGATTATTAGAGGCGACTCAGCATTTAATGTAAATAAAATAGCCTTGACTCCTGAAAGATAAGTATTTCATGAATTTCGGTCTCACTCCGCTTCTAAGAAACTATGACGTCATAGTGACGTAGCTGGGCCCCAATTCTTCTAATTTACATCGTCAACCATTCCTATATCACTATCGCTGCGTTTTGTTTTGTTGACACTATTTTACAGTTTAGTATTTTTATGACAGTAATTTCATTGAAAATGAAAATCGATTCCGACGGGATTCGAACCCGCATTGATACAAGCCTTCATTTTCAAGCTTCATTTTCAATGAAATATTATTGATTTTTAAAACAATTAAAAACTATCAAAAAATATTTCAACTTTTAAATCTAAGTAAACGTATTTTTTTTATTTGTGTGTCGTTTTTAGCTTTGCGGCTTTTTTAGCCCCCGGCCCCTGTACCGTAATGTCTATTTATTTATTTATTTTATTACGTACGTCATAACAGTGTCCGTTCTTTGAGAATCTTCATCTTTATAACCAAGTCGTAACTAAGAGTCTTTGAAGTCCTAAAATTACTGCCCTAAATAATTTTGTTTAAGCCGGAATAGGATTGGTATCTAAGTATCTCAAGATTGCTTCCAGATGCCTAAAGGTGTTACCTATATCTCTTAGATTGGAAGTTCAAGTATCTCTGAGTTATATTTGTTGGACACACCTAGGGGGGGAGGGGGGGAGGCAAGTTAATATAATATGGAGGATGGGAAAAGTATGATTTTTTTGAAAAAAAATGCTAAATGCGACCACGACCACGTCCAAATGCTTGATCGGTCACAGCATTTGGCTACTTTTTTTTTAATCACTAGAGGGTGGGGGGGAGGGGGGGGGAGCAACTACACACCGGTGGGACCAATGGGACATTTTGTACTCTTTCTCTTCTCATCTCTTTCTTTTCTCTTCTCATTTCTTTCTCATCTAGTTACCCAGCACCTTAACATCTTCTCAGCTGAATCCACAGGAAAGATGTCGTCAATACGTGTGAAATTTTCAAAGTTTAAAGGTAAAATAAAATCCAAAATAAAAAAAACAACGTGAGGGTGGGATTAGATCCTACGGCCTTCGAATCGAATCAAAGTCGGGGCACTAATACACTCGTGAAATACCTACGGCTCAAGATACCGTTTTATTGAAAATCTAATTATGAGATAAATAAGAAATAAACTCCTTCAAGCGAATACGTTTTTGTTGTATTGTTAAAAACTCATCATAATTTAATTTTGTAATATGATGCTTATTTCGTCATTTTATACAAATTGAGAGTTTAATATTAAATAAGTTGTTTATCGAAAAAACATTCTCTGAGGAGTTCCGTTGAACAGATTCTCAGATCTGAAGTAGACTAATTGATGATACCTACTCATCATCGTTCTAAGTTTCTACTTGCTTGGAGATTTACTAACACGCCCGACTAAAAAAAAACCTAATTTCAAATTCAGTTTTTTAAAGCTCTTTGAATTGATTACCTACCTAAGGCTTGCTAGGCGAGCTAGGTGATTCTACTCCTGCCCCCCTAGCCATATTACACTATCTATCGTCGCTGTAGAATAGAACACTTCAAAATGTACCTATAGGAATTGACGTTCGGACCACGTGACTCATCTACTTGAAACGTCAAATCCTATACATTTTGAAGTGTTCTATTCTACAGCGACTATAATAATAGTGTAATATGGCTAGGGCGTCTGTTCTTTCGCGACCAACACCGTGAAGAATCAAAAGTCAAAAGTCAAATTAATTTATTCAATAAGATCACTAGTGTACCACTTTGAAACGTCTTAAGAGCTAGGTGATTCTACTCCTGTTCCTTCGCGACCAACACCGTGAAGAATCAGGGCAATAAACACGGTATGAGGCCAAGCTTTCTTTTCGGTGATCCTACTTACCTAAATAATGTAGATTGTAGGTAGAGTTACCTACTTAAAATTTTTGCAACTATACTCGTAGTAATTCAAGTTTGTTTTTGTGGGTGCCGTGTATCGCTAACACGTTCTAAACGGTGAAGGAAAACATCGTGAGAAAACCAGTTAGTTTTCTAATAGCGTCGATGGGCTTGAAACCTATCACGGCCATGACCCATGTCTTTCTGACAACCCCCTTAGACATCTTTATAGGATGTAAAATGAAAGATCTAAAAGAATATGTCTAATTGTCTACCACACTTTAGAATACAGTAGTGACCAATTCAAGTTTATATTTTTAATACCATAACAACTTTTTGAACCAAAAAAGTCATCCAAGAAAAGTCGTTTTTCAATAGTCTCCGCGAAATGTATAGCTTCTTAATCCAGTGGAATCACAAGGATCACTGGATAGTCGAATAGACTGGGCAAATTGCGTTCTTTGCAATTTCAATAGACAGGACAGCACAATATAGAGGTAGCGTCAGTATAAAGTACAGTCAAGTTCCCGATTAACTTGTTTCTCCACATTCAACGGAAACATAAACACATTAGGCTGATTTTAGTCTCACGCTCACCGTCAGCGCTGATAGGCGAGTAATCTTTACTACAATGAAATAACTGATTGTCCAGCATTGACGAGAGCGATCAGCGTAGCCATTTATGCTAAACAATCAGTATCCTTATTTCATTGTAATAAAGATCACTCGCCTATCAGCGCTGACGGTGAGCGTGAGACTAAAATCAGCCTTATTTTACAAAATATCTGGGCGACCGATCTCTGCTCAAGTTAAAAATATAGAGAAGAGAAAAAAAATACCTACCTACTTACCGACACAAAAAAAGGAAAAAAAAAATGCACAAAACAAAAACTCAGTTGACATCAATTTGATAGGCACTATGCAGTAGATACATCGCTGCTTTGACGTAATGTGGTAATCACCATCAATTTAGGAAAACAACAATGTACTTAGTACAAAGTGCATATAAAATTGATATCAACTTAGTTATCCCATACGGCAGCTTAGTTTGATGGCGCTGTGTGAAAATGTCCATCAATATTTATTTAATTATTATTTACTAGCTTCCGTCCGCGGCTTCGCTCTCGTAGTAGGTACCCAGATAAGAAGCCTTTGCCCTATCCCGGTCATTATCTGTCTATATTTTAAATTTCAGCCAAATCGGTTCAGTGGTTGCGGAGTTATAGGAACTAACACGCATCTATCCATCCATCCAAACTTTAGCATTTACGGAGTGTCCACATTGCGTTTTTTGCAGCGCGTTTGTATCGATACAAACGCGATTCGAACGCGATGCGAACGCGCAGCCCCCCGCGCAGCCCCTCCCGGTTCGCTTTTGTATGGAAAAATACGCGTTGCGAACGCGCGTTTGTATCGATACAAACGCGCAGCTCAAAAACGCGCTGCAGAAAACGCAATGTGGACACTCCCTTAGCAAAATCGCAAAATAAACTTTTATTGAAACTTGTCTGTCTTTAAATTGGCTTGATTTTCAAATGCTCAGTATACCTCTGTCTTATGCCAACCTATATCTTCCGGGAAGCTCCCGGAAACTCACTGTTTTTGAATTAAACATTTAATTCGCGTCAAGTCGGAGTCGGATTGAGTTGGATATGAGTTGGAGTTTGGGAGGGGCGGACTTGGCAGAGCTTTGGGAAGTTCGATTTATTGCTTTTACTAGTTTCCATTTGGAATTGAGTCATAAGATAAATGTTATCAGAGTTACGACTGTTTCTTTAAGGACATTAAGGCCCCCGAGCTAAAATTAGCCATTGATCAACTTTAAATATATGTCTTAGCATCGTTGCTAATTGTTGAAAATTGTGTTTTTTTAATAAAAATATAGAAAGATTAGTTTCCTAATCGTCACTGGCTTTTTTTCGCGAAAATGCCCATAGATCTTGTGTCAATGCGCAAATAGCCTATTCATATACTTCATCATCATCATCATCAGCCTTTCTCATCCCACTGCTGGGTATAGGCCTCTCTTCGTTTCTGCCATTCGTCCCTGTCTCGCGCCAATCTAGCCCATGTACGACCTGAGGTTTTAACTATGTCGTCGACCCATCTTGCCGGTGGACGACCTACACTCCTGTACCCGTCTCTAGGCCACCACTGGGTAAGCACTCTACTCCACCGGTCATCACCACGCCTGGCCACGTGTCCTGCCCAACTCCACTTGAGCCCCAATATTCGCTTGCTAACGTCATGTACTTTAGTCCGCTTGCGAATTTCAGTATTGGGGACTCGATCTAGGAGTGTGATGCCGAGCATGGCGCGCTCCATGGCTCTCTGTGCTACTCTGATCCTGTGCACAGTCTCCTTTGTGAGCGTCCATGTCTCGGCACCGTAGGTCATAGTAGGCAGGACACATTGGTTGTAGAGGCGGGTCTTCAGACACTGTGGTATAGTAGGTGATTTTAAAATATCCTCTAGCCTTCCAAATGCTGCCCATCCCAATTGAATTCTTCTGGATATCTCCTCTCTATATTCATATACTTACCTAACTCTTTTTTTTTTGTGTTGATGCGCTACTCATTTCGGTGCCACTGAAAACCAGCGCTCTAACAGCCATGGCGCTGCTGGAGCAAATGCTGAGGGGTAGCTTGGGGGTAGCCTTATTTTCTTGTCACTGTAATATAACATTTTTGATTTGTGTGTACCTATGTACCGTAGTGGTGAAAATAAAACTTGTTTCTATTTCTATTAAATCATTTTTTTGAAACAAAAATTCCATCGATGCACGACCAAGATTCCCACGACCCGTGCCCACGACCTTCGGATCGAAAGTACCTCTCCGCTGACATGGCTCTTTTTGAGTGAAGGAAAACATTGATTATAATTACTTTTGCTTCCTAATCCACGTCTGGGGGGTCTGTTGATAATCCAATCGTTAAATTAAACGTCTTAATGGATTGAAAGTTTCAGAGTTCAGATACCGGAAGTCAATGTAGATACTAGGAACCGGAAATTGCGAAAATTCAATTATAATTGCTATTTTTGGAGTAGACAACTAGCTTATTCCATAAATTAAGAATCGTCCTAAATTTATGGTTTACTATCTGACGCCCACGGCTTTGCCCGCGTGAACTACTATTTTGTTTATCCCACGGGAACCGTGCATTTTTTCGGGATAAAAAGTAGCCTAGGTCCTATTCCCGGTCATTATCTATCTATATTTCAGGTAAATCGGTTCAGTGGTTGTCGAGTTATAGAGGAATAAACATCCAAACATCTAAACATCGACCCCCTTACTTATGAAATATGTTTAAAGTTGAACACTGGTTGAACAACGTCATGTCTCTGTTTGTCACTATTCACAAATAAAGACAGGAAGTTGTTTAAACAGTGTTTCACTATAAACATCTTTCATAAGTAAGGCCCCGAAACTTTGGCGATTTGAAATGAGTCTCAACATATTTTTGGACGCTTCCTTCGAAATAAAATAACAATAAAATTACTGAACGAAACAAAGACAGTTGAATCCTAAATATAGGTACTAAAGGTACGATTTCACCAAATAAAGAAACTAAAGTTCCATTCAAACTGACTTTGGTGACAAAGTCACATGTGACAATAGTTATTTTCACCTCAGCAGCTCGAAATGGCACTCGAGGTAAACATCAACTTTGCTCTCTTGTTGCACAATAGTTATTTGTGCAACAAGAGGGCAAAGTTGATGTTTTCCTCGAGTGCTGATTTTGAATCCCGAGCGAACGAGGGATTTTAAGAATTGAATCACGAGCGTAGCGAGTGATTCTACGTTAGAATCCCGAGTCTAGCGAGGAATTCAAAGGCACGAGATGTAAAAAACTTTGGTCTCGTGTTGCACACAAAATTTTTCACCTCAGCAGCGAGAACATTACCCTACAAATAAAAAATACAACTTTGTACATAATGAAGCAACTAATCCATAATAGGTATTCATTTAAATCTATTTAAAAATAACGCATTTTTTTCAGAAATTAAAAGAACATCTAACAGTTATTGTAGTTTTGTAAATTAAAAGTTTCTGTTTTGTTCAGAACTTACCTACGTGCTTCTCAGGAAGGGAACTTTGTTCATCACAATCACTTTTTGTCTCAACTCTTCTCTCTGGACATAAATTAGTGTATTCGCCACTGGTTTCGCTCATCTTTATTGTTTTATGAATTTTCAACAAAAAACTAGCGTAACAGAAACAAATTCCCGCTATTTTATTTTTAAAAGGTGCGTTATTTGTTTTTTTTTTCATAGACAGGCTAGCGATTGACCGCCATGCACTACCACGTGTCAATCGACGACATTCGAATTTCAAATCACTTTTCCTCACTGAAACCAGTGTGCAAAATGCGATTTTGCACACTGGTTTCTCGCAGCAAAGGATGCCATTTCGAGCTGCTGAGGTGAAATGAAGATTTGTTACCATCCTAGTGAACGCCCGCGGCTTCGCCCGCGTGGACTACTTTTTTGTGCCACGGGAACCATATTTTTTTCCGGGATGAAAGTATGTGTTATTCCAGCCCTAAACTACCTACATTCCAAATTTTATCAAAATCGGTTTAGTAGTTATGGAGATACGCGGTAACAAACATTCACACACTCACACACACGGACTTTCGCCTTTACAATATTTTACATACACAAATACATACAGAAAATCACGCCTCTTTCCCACAGGGGTAGGCAGAGACCACGGACTATTTAATTAATTTAATTAAGTACTTAAATATAATTTTTGTATGACAAAATTGAAATAGGCGAAAAAAAAGAAAATAACAAAATTAAAAACCTTCTAACTAAATCTAAAAATATCGCCTATTTCAATTTTGTCATACAATTAAATATATATAATTTTTGTAAAAACTGATATTTTAATTGAACTCTGAATGAGTTAAGTAATAATAAGTTAGTAAAAATATTTTTTTAGTTTATTAAGTTGTGAAAGTAAAAACATATTACAAACATTAATTTTCTGGACAATTTCTACGGGTAATTTCTATACGTTTGTAAAGGAGAGAAGTACGTTCCATAGAAATAGAGAAAACACTTCCCAACAACCCTCTTAACAAAATAAACAACAAAAGTATTTGAGCTAAACTTCTCAAGCTTGTAAAGATACTTACAGACTGTTTGACCGAGGCTTAAAAACAAACTGTAGAACGAAAGCGCTTCAAATAAATAAATTCAAAATGTCTGATTCATCAACATTTGGACTGCAACGACCTCCGACTCTTCACTCTGATTATGAACATTATTTCAAGTGGGATAAAGTTCAAAGTTCTGTGATGATGGCCCCTGATTTTAAATTCAGAGCAACTGTTGCCGCACTAGTTGATGGAACTAACAGAGTGTAAAATTCTACTTTATCATAGATAAAATAGTACTTAAAACTTGGTGAATGTTAATTCGTCATAATTGAACGAGATCATTTCCTGAGTTTTTTTTCCTTATTTATCAACACAAAGAAAATTATGATTTTCAACATTAATAAATAATTAATAATTTACACTTAGATTCAAGTAATTTATTTTTAAAAGGGAAGTACTTATTTTTAAACAGAATATTTGAAAATGATATTAAAGTTAAATAAAAGCAAGAAAACTTTGTTGTTTTGGTAAATATACAGGGTGAATTTTTGAGACGGGGCAGTAAGGGAGTGTCCACATTGCGTTTTCTGCAGCGCGTTTTTGAGCTGCGCGTTTGTATCGATACAAACGCGCGTTCGCAACGCGTATTTTTCCATACAAAAGCGAACCGGGAGGGGCTGCGCGGGGGGCTGCGCGTTCGCATCGCGTTCGAATCGCGTTTGTATCGATACAAACGCGCTGCAAAAAACGCAATGTGGACACTCCCTAAGGGCAGCTACCTTAACCATTGTAGCTAGAGGAAAACGTTCTTAGGAGACCATCCTTAATTTTTGAAAATATTTCGACCTGCATTCACAGATTTTGAAAAAAATGTACAGTCAGCGAGAAAATGGGCCATTTACACAAAAACTTTTTTTGATGCCAATCGATCCTGTTTCATCCAAGGATAAAAAGGCTCTTTCAGACCAACTGTTAGAGTACTAGAAAAGTCAGAAATCGCTAAAATGTATTTTCGAGACAAGACAGTAAGGGCTACCTTAACCGTTGTAGCTACAGGAAAACGTTTTTAGGAGACTATCCTTAACTTTTGAAGATATTTCAACCTGCATTCACAGATTTTGAAAAAAATGTACAGTCAGCGAGAAAATGGGCAATTTACACAAAAACTTTTTTTGATGCCATTCGATCCTGTTTTATCTAAGGAGTCTCCCCTTCCTCGTTTTCCTTCTACTTTTCTTTCTATGATGTTCCATGAAGCTTTCATGTTGTATAAGATGTCCAATCATTTTCCCTTTTTTGTTCTGTATGGTGTTCATGAAAAGCCTTTTCTCCTCAACTCTTTTCAGCACTTCCTCGTTGGTAACCTTCTCCGTCCAGCTAATCTTTTCCATCCTCCTCCAGCACCACATTTCAAACGCCTCCAACATATCTCTATCCCGCTGTGTCCTAATTCATGTTTCGTATAAACTTAACATGCAACTTTTGATATTCTGTCTGTCTATAATACTCGTGTGGCACTCGCCAGGCAGTCAAGTAGGTATCCATCTGTTTCTATAGATTTTTATTGGACGTAGCTTTCATTAGGGAGTGTTTGAAATTATAATGAGGAAAATGTTTTAAAACATCAAAACAAAAGAGAATTTTTAATTTCTTTAACGTAACTTCGTTTCTGGTTGTTGATTGCTTTCAAAATTAGTTTACCTGTTTATAAATATCATTGAAATATAAAATTAGCTCAAATAATATATTTTTTTTCAGTTTTGAAAGATTTCGATTCGATTTAATAATTGGAGTCGATTTAGTTCTAAGATTTAGTTATCATAAAAATAATAGATACATACATACATTTAAATCATGCCTGCTTCCCATCATAGGGGTAGGCAGAGACCACGGATCTCAACTTGCTACGATCCTGACACACTTCTTAAAGTAATAAATAAATATTGCTGGACATTTGACATCTAGCCCCAAACTAAGCAAAGCTTGTACTATGGGAACCAGATAACTGATAGAATACTTATATACTTACTTACTTTTTTTTTGTAAATACATAGAATAAGTACTTTATAACACCCAGACACAGAACAAACATCTATGTTCATCACAAAAATGTTTGTCCTGGATGGGAATCGAACCCACGACCTACAGCGCAGAAGGCAGAGCTACCAACTGAGCTTAGAGGCCAGTCAATAAAAATAATAAAGCATTTATTTCAGAAAATCACATAGTCCATATCTAATTCCAATCTAGGTCGTCTGAAAGCCTGACGGGATCATCTTACTAAAGGTTTTACGTGATATCTTCAATAACTTCTTTTATTTCTAGAGACAGAATCCCCAAAAGTGATATATTTACGATCCAATTATTTTTATCCTACTGTATTTTTATTATATTTTATACATTGGAATTTCAATTCGAGATATTCAAGGATTTATTGTGTACTAGCTGCTGCCCGCGCTTCGCTCGCGTGGTACCCGGATAAAAAGTAGCTTATGTTACTCTCCAGCCCTCCAACTATCTCCACATAAAAAATCACGTCAATCCGTCGTTCTGTTTTGACGTGAAAGCAGGACAAATAAACACACTTTCACATTTATAATATGGGTACGGATGTATCAAAATAAGAACCCTAAGATTTGAGTTCGTTAAATTTTTCATTAAAAAGTGTTTCAAAACCAAACCAACCAAACCAAATTCAAAATTCAAATAATAATGTATTCAGTAGGACCACCAGAATCACTTTGAATCGTTTTAAAAGCTACTCTACTGCTGTTCTTGCCACCGCCATTACTAGTTCGTTTTTATCTTGTCCATCCAAAGGAAGAGATAGATTTTAGCGATAAGGTCGCCCATTGATACATTTTTTTAATTAAGGCTTATTTTACTTTTGTATTTTTAGGGTGTACAATAACATTATACTCTATTCTATTCTATTCTTTTGCGACCAACACTGTGAAGAATCAGGGCAACAAACACGGTATAGGGCCTAGCTTTCTTTTCGGTGATCCATCCGCTTTCTAAATAGACTGCGGGGAGCCAGTCGAACGATTAGAGGGAACAAAATATGATAGTTTTATTTATTAATTTAGGGATTTAATTAAGCTTATATTCTGGAAACAAGAACCGGATATAGAAATCGAGGTCGTCTAACTGCGCGATGGGTCGATGACATCAAAAAATACCATAGATTTTGGATGCGCGAGGCATACGACCGGAATGAGTGGCGTAAAAAAAAGGAGACCTACACCCAGCAGTGGGATATTATTGGCTGCGGATGATGATGATATTCTGGAAATAATGTCATAACTATAACCCATTCAATGAGCAAATATGCTTTTTAAAAAAAAAAAAACTATTTACCTAAACTAGCTTCTCCATGCTGCTTGCGTCTACGAAACAGCTACGAGCTGCTACGAATAGCTTGCTACGGCGTAGCTATAATACAGTCAATACCAAAAGTAGATTACCTATTTCACATGTTCCAAGTATCCCTGCAGTTTTAAAAAGTTACGTTTTTCTTTTAACAAAGGATATATCAGTAGGGATATTTGGGACAAACTAATTACAAGTTGCTTGGTAATAAATTACAATAAAATAATTTTTAAATATTTGAGTTTTAAATACCTTCCTTTAAAACTTTGGAATTTTAGGGCCGTTTGTGTCCGGCGGGCTTAAAAAGGCCGTTATAGGAATTGAAATATATGCCGCCTCTTTTCATAGACCGAGAGTGATAAGAACGGCATATATTGCAATTCCTATTGTGATTCAGCTATAGCGGCCATTTTAGCCCGATTGTTTTCGTCAGTTGGGCCATTAGGATAATTTTTCCTTCAACTTATCAATCAGCTGTGTAGAAGGGAATTAATAGTGGCCACGGCACAACCAGTTGAGCATAGTTGTGCCTTGGGTTCGGAAAGCAGTGGA
Source organism: Camptogramma bilineatum (assembly GCA_958496255.1). Classification (NCBI taxonomy): domain Eukaryota; kingdom Metazoa; phylum Arthropoda; class Insecta; order Lepidoptera; family Geometridae; genus Camptogramma; species Camptogramma bilineatum. The sequence goes on from OY292474.1 coordinate 1,619,991, forward strand.
ACAGGTAAAACGAAATAAAACCTTGTTAAAGGTAAACACAAATATTTGCGCCGAGTGCGCCGAACGAATCGAATTTTAGAATTATTTATATGAAATCGTATGAAAGCTCTCACACCTGCCCGCGCTGAATCGTCCGATTCGACCAAATCTGGAAGTACTTCAAGGATAATTAGGTGTGCGGCCTCTATAAAAAAGAAACTGTTTATCAACTTCTGTATGTGACTGTACCTACATTGTTCTTCGTGTACTGAAATTCGCGCATAGTCTAGCACTTACAGTGTTCTAGTAAATTCTAGTGTTAGCTGGAACAATTACCTAGGTCATAAGACCACAGTTTAACAAACTATTATGTAACTTTGGAATAGTTTTGTCGAAATTTTCTGCATTCAGGTATTTAAATAGCCTTAAGCTGGGAATGTGTTTCCCTCTTGAATAAAGACAGTAATAAATACTGACAATTTTAAAAATACATGTCGTTGAAAAATATTAGGATTAAATATTATTTTCTAGTTTAACGGTCTTATGCATAAAACTTAGGCCAACCAGGCCCGCTAGAGCGTTTTTTTTTTTTTAATTTATTATTAACGGGACTTAATCGCGTAATGAAATTATTTTATTTAGAGCGTTCTTTTGTTTTTGGAAACCACGCTCTAGTGAGCTTTGTCGACGAAAGTTTTATGCATAAGGCAGTAATTAAATAAATGATTATAAGGATACGATGCTATCCATACAGTGTAATATTTATACATTTTATCAGATTAATTTATTGATGTTTGTATGATCTGCAAATATTTATCTCGGGTCTGGGTGTTTTCTATGTATGTTATGTATGCATTTACAAAAAATATATTTAAGTAGTATATCAGTCATGTAGTTGCCATAACACAAGCTCTGCTTAGCTTGGGTCTACATGATGCTGTGTGAAACGTCCAGCATTATTTATTTATTTATTCATAATTCTTAATTAATTATTTGACAAACTAAGTAATAATTTTTAGGCTATATTAACACGGATGAAGTCAGGGCGGGCTGCTAGTTTACGGTAAATTTAAAGGCTTCAGACAGAAATACGAGTCTACAATATAACCTTTTCAATTATAAATGAGAATATTAAAAAAACCCTTCATTTATATGAAATATCATGTTTCAGAAGGTGTTGTGTTTGTTCAGTGTTTTCCTAGAACAATCGGTTCATTAGAACAATAGGTACAGTAAAAATATGAGCTTTATCACGGCTTCTGGTACACTGCAGTGCAATAAAATATGTAGGAACAATAAAAGAGTAGGTTTTGAAATTTGTGATTATAAGTGACACGTTTAATAAAAAACAATTGCCCCTTAAATGAAATATTTCATTTTGAGAAAGGCACTTGAAAAATTAAAAGTGCTCCGTACCCATATTATAAATCTTTTATAATAAACTTCCAGAAAACGCAACAAAACTTCCCATTCGCAGATTTAAAACATACATAAAGAATAATCTTGTTAAGAAAGCGTACTATTCTCTTGATAATTATATTAATGATAAAGTCGCGTGGCCTGATGTTGCTCTGCCCCTCGACAGCTGATGTGTACTGTGCAATGTCTTTACTATCTTGCTTAGTTTTATAATTATTTTCAAGTAGGTAACTGCTAGGTACCACCTAAGTTAGCCAAGTGTAGCGTGTGATGCCGGGCGAATTTTTGTTGATGTATTAATCCTCCTTTTTTTCTTTTGACGACTTTGACGAGACTCACATTGTTCGACTGGCTCCACACTGGAACTTGACTATTTAGATTTTAAGCGGATAGATCACCGAAAAGAAAGCTAGGCCCCATACCGTGTTTGTTGCCCTGATTCTTCACGGTGTTGGTCGCGAAAGAACAGGAGTAGAATCACCTAGCTCTTAAGACGATTCAAAGTGGTCATAACGGTCCTACTGAATAAATGATATTTGATTTTGATTTTGATTTTGAAATGTGAAAGTGTGTGTTATTTGTTTGTTTATTTGTCCTGCTTTCACGTCAAAACAGAGCGACGGATTGACGTGATTTTTTGTGTGGAGATAGTTGGAGGGCTGGAGAGTAACATAGGTTACTTTTATCCGGGAACCACGCGAGCGAAGCTGTGGGCAGCAGCTTGTAATGTATAAATTAGGATTTGGACAGGACAACATATGAATAAAAATATAAAATAGTTTTCCAGATCGATAATATCAAATATTTACCTAATAATACAATTTATTTTGTGATTGATTTTAAATCTTGTTTAAAGTGAAAATACGTCATTGTTATCTACTTCCAGCAATGAACTGCAATTGGTTGATGAATATGACTCCTCATACATATTTTCCCATACTTTTACCTAACAAAACAGAATTCAAATCAACGAAAAACCACTTACCTGTCTATAGTCTACCCCAAGCCTCATTCGAATCTATCACCCACAAAAAGAATGAGCAACAACCAACATAAAGTTTCACATGGTGTATGGGAAGTAAGATTGGTTCCATTTATTTTGTCCCCGCATGTACGTACAGAGTCTTCAATTTACTAAAAGGTTCTCAAATACAACCACACGGTGAATGATGAATATAATGAAAAGGTGATATTTAGTTATTGTTTGTGAAAATGGCAGCATTTGTTTTGTGGAAAAGCAAAAAATGTTGCGTGCAATGACCTTTTTAAAAAGGGGAAGACAGGTGACTCACTAACATCGTATGCCAAAACTTGGGCTTGGTGCACCACTACCTACACCAAAACACACACATTGCTCCATTTTACCGATGCCAATAAATAAGGATCGAGAGAGAAATTTAACTGTTGTGCGAGCGAGACAGGAATGGTTAGCAGCCGGGTTCTGTCGGTTCCGGCTGAAAGGATCCGATAACGATTGAGCCCGGCCTCCCCCCAATGCTGTCTCGCATGCATGACTGCTTTAGTTGCTCTCTCTATCTTTGTGTATTAGCAAATTCAAGATGCGTTCGAGACGATGTTCCGCGAGGCACTGAGGGCAGGTTTGTCCCCAGGACTCACTCGAGTAGGAACATTTTGGTGAGTCACTTATCTTCCACTTTTTGAAAAGATCATTGGTGGCGTGTATTTTTATAATAGATAATTACATAATAATATTTATAAATAAGCTTTCTTATAAGTATATGAAACTGGATTACGGTTGTATAACAACATGGTTATTTTCGGAAACAAAAAAACTACATCGCCAGAGTTAAAAAGAACTTAATTTTATACAGAATTATCTGTAAAAGAAGGAACTTATTTCAAGAAATGTCTTAATTGTAGAAGTTGGGTTGTAAACTCTTTATTAATGTCTTTCTAGTTTTAACTGAACATTTTTGTATTTAAAGTTTTTATGGGATTACTAGTTTTCGCTCTTAACTTGCATATTTAAAAACCTATTCTATTAAACGAGCAATATTTTGTTTGTTTGTACGCAGTGGTACTCACGTTCTCGAAAACGGCTCTAACGATTTCGATGAAATTTGCGGTACGGCAGTTTACGGAGGCGAAAAATCGATCTAGCTAGGTCTCAAATCTGGGAAAATGCGTTTTCTCGGCATTTTCACGCAAAAAGATTTACCAGTGCAATGTAGTTCGTAATTTCACGGGATTCGTTGAGACTAGAGTGGCTAAGTGGTTAGGGTGTCTGCCTTCCGAAGGCTGCGAGTTCGAATCTCAGCCAGTGAAAGCTTATTTTTTTGTTTTTTTATTTTTTTCTATTTGCACCTCATCCCTCTCTACACGGTCGGGCCACGTGACCACAGCCAATTCCTTTACAAACTTAATCATTCTACCACAGCCTAAATCTTCTTTAGAACTGGTTTATTTCTTGTAAACCTCGATAAATTACAAACCAACAGCTTTAGGAAACGGCGTGAAAGACCACTAGGTACGCGGGATCTGGTTTATCTGTTTATCCCGTTTTTATAGTAGGCTAGCTCTACAGTTCGCTGGTTAAATGCTAAACTACTACATTCCAAAATTTCACTTTTTTCAGGAGAGCCATTCAAAGTTTTCGAAATTGTTTTTTTGAATTTCTGAGCAAGTCTTTTTTTAAATATACATGTATTACATATCAAAAGACGCGTAATTTTTATTAGAATTAAAGTGCATTTTTAGTTTTTCCGTATCTTCAACCCAAAGTCTTTTAAAAGTAGAAAAGTTACTTTTGCATATAAAAAGTGATACAAATGTTAATCAAAATTATCATTAAAAGACCACATATCATTAAAAATTTAAGGTTTATGACACTAAATCAAGTTTTCTTTTAAGTTTTGAATCACAATCTCGTGAAATTATGCAATAAATATGGTACACGAACAACAAAGCCGTATAAAAATTCTAAAAAACACTTTTTTAAATGAATACACAAAGAAAACTTAACAAAATCGATATTTCTATCAAAATAAATGCTTCACACGCACCAAGACAAACAGTTATTAACCACCTGATGGTGCTTTTGGTCAAGAAAGCCTGAAATGCGCTCTTCTCTAATGCTCCATGAAGAAGCAGTCTGTGTCCAGCCTCTCAGGTAGCTGTTGGAGCCGCCACGCCACGAACACGGGTCATCAGGGACGCTTTGCTTTTGCGTATCATCGCATCAGTAAACATTCCTGACACACTACAAAAGCGTGGCAGCTTCATCAGCACCCTTTGTTGTACAGGTATCCCAAGACTTGAGACTACTTGCCGTATACAACGTGCAAACCTACGGACTATCATTTTGCTCTTATGATTAATGCCCTGGGTTCTCTCTCCATATCCTTGTTATTTGTGAGATCATCGGTTACCCAATGGTTCAGATATTTAAAACACGATACCTGCTTCAGCTTATTGCCATTATTCAGCTTAGGTTTTGGAGCCTGATTTAAAAGATTAAAATTTACTTTTGCAGGTATTATTATCTGAACCCGTGGGTATTCGCATATCTCACACAGATGCCTATTAGCTTTCTGAGAGCATTTATCGATGGGCTTAGCATATCGTCGGCATAGCTGATGTTGTTCACTTCAACGCCACCAATAGAGCAGATGACCCCAGCACTGTTCAGCTCACTTATCAAGCGGTCTGTGTACAAGTTATAAGCTCAGGGAGAGCTCAACCTCCCTTGCCGCTCTCCAATTTGTACACGTCCGAGAGCGATCCCGTCCATCTGATATTATTGGTTTGGTTGCCATACCAAAACTTGGGAAGTGATATAAGCTCACGGGGGAGATCACTATCACTACAAAGCTTCTGCCACAGCCTGTCATGCACCACTAGATCAAACGCTTTTGACGATCAGGAAAGCAGGAGTTGATAGGTGTGTTTCTCTGCTAGTGTAGTACTGAACGGTGTGTTTGAGGCTTAGTACTGCAGTTTTAGTCTATAGCCCAGCTGTAAAACCGGACTGGGCATCATGCAGATTTACAGATTTACCTAAATGTGAATCAAACACACCATCCAGCACCTCTGCTACCACGGGAGCCAGGGATATAGGTCTGTAGTGGCTAATACTGAATGTAAAAAACCGAATTACAATAATATAGATTTCGTCTTTTTATTAGCACTGAAACAAACTTTGCACTTTATCTTTAAGAAGATTTGTGTTCATGTAGATTTTAATGCGAAATAGACAGTAACAGTATGATTTAAATCCCGTAAAAATCTAAATTGAAAAGCACAATATCTCAAAATTTACACTACGTTCTGAAAAATAATGTTTGAGTTCACATAAAAGTTTTGTACAAAACAAACGCATCCCAAAAATGTCACTTATGCTCTAAGCGATTATGATTAAGCTTACGTAAAAGTTATGTACAAAACAAACTCATTTCAAAAATGACACTATTGAACATACACGAAATGTTTTAATAATACAATTTCTCGTGCTAAGGTACCACATTTCAGAATGTGTTATCTTTGCGCAAAAAAATATTTTGTTACTTTACTTTAATTTAATTTCAACAGGACCACATTCCAAAATATGGCACTTTTGAATATACATTTTAGTTAACACACTCTTATTTTTTTGACATAAGGCCCTGTAGCATGTAACTTCCGTGCGTTTTAGCCAGCTACTAAACCACAACTGAAAAAATGGCTGTTTAGCTCTGAAATTCAGTGCCAAAGTGTAATAATGCTGAACAACCACATCTGTTTTTTGGTCGTTTATAATGCGAAAATAAAAAGTGTCTTTTACTCATACTATAAAATGACTATTTTAAATCACATTTTTGTAATAAAAACGATTTTCACGATTTTTGATTTGTGGCACTTTAGCATTTAACCAGCGAGTTAATCCTAGAGGCAAAGAATACTTACTACAGAAGTTTCACTTTAAAAATCTTGAGATGATAAAAAAAAACCCGAAATAAAAAAACGACTACCCCAATGCGCGGAAGACACTCTCCATTTAATATCCTTTAAATGTGTTTACTTTAGTAGTTAAGGTTGAATCAGATGGTTCATTTTTCGTTCATTTCCGTCGTTCATATTGCATATTTCACTCAAAGTAACACATCTGAACATAAAATGAAAGAAAAGTGTCATAGAAAACCCCAGCATTCAATGACATGCCTAAATTAGATTTTCACACACGCTTCAAGCGACAGTGACATAGCCAAGAGCCCATACAAAAGCAAAATCATTCAAATTGTCAATAAAATCTGCTCGCTTCGCTCTCTCAATCAATACTAGCTCCAATATTGTAACCACATTGTGTAGAAGGTATAAGGCCTTATGAAAGATGTTTAAAGTTGGACAGTGGACACTGGTTAAACAACGTCCTGTCTCTGTTTGTCACTATCCACAAATAAAGACAGGACGATATTTAACCAGTGTTCAATTTTAAACATCTTTCATAAGTAAGGCCCTTAGTTTCGTATACAAACTGCAGAGTGCACCATAAACCGGTAGGATCAGCATTTCTTTCGTGCGTTTAAACTGGCCAGTTGCCAGGAAACGGTTAGATTAAACTACGGTTAAATATGGCGGTGCTAACGTCTCCCGAGTTATTGAGTGTTAGTATGTGTGAAGCACAAAACGTGGGGCGTTGATAAGTAAATGAAATATCGTCGGTCCAGTGCACAAGTCGCCAAACTGTAAATTCGTGATTGTTCAGGAGAGCGAAAACAAAGTTCAATTCATCCCATGACCACGAACACTGTAACGTGTTCGAAACGTCGGGAAAGAAAATAAATAAAGGTACCTACGCGATAAAATCCCGTAATAATTATTATCATTAAAATTCAATTCGTTGCTACAAATCAGAGGTTATCAATAGGTATTTAAATCATGACAATAAAATTATACTTTAGGTAAAGGTCTCTAAGGCAGTATATAACGAATTGCTAAAATGTTAATAAAAACAAAAACAGTTAAAAATAGTAAAAAGTAATTTTTGAGCAGATAAAATTGTGTGTGTGTTCACATGCACGTTGTTTCTGTGTGCGTAAGCTCGGGAGCGCTCGGAATCGGCCCACGCACACAGAAACAACGTGCATGTGCATCTACACACACAATTCATCTACAAATCTTTTATAGGTTACACTTCGGGGAATGTTCTCTAGAACTCCACAACCTGATACCACCATCTCCATTCCACTTGGACAAGCAGACGTACGGCGCAGTACCATCCTTATCTTGTGGACATTCCATCCACTCATACCACGCGGTTCTCCTCCACCTTCATCATCCGCACTACTAAGGTCTGGAACTCGCTGCCGGCTTCTGTTTTCCCCGAAAACTATAACCTGGGTCTCTTCAAGTCAAGAGTGAATAAGTGTCTTCTAGACCTTTGTGATCCATCGTCAGCCACATCGTCGCTTACCATCAGGTGAGATTGTGGCTAAACCACAGAGTAACCAGAGAGACAAACTCAAACAACACGCGAAAGTAGGTACTTCACTACATGCGCAACGTTGTGTGCGTGCGCGTTCACCGACAGGTTCACTTACGAGCGGCGGGCGGCCGCTTCGTGAGCTCTCGGCTAGTCTCGGCAAACTCCGGCGGCCGACCGGCGGCTATGCGCTAAGGGGCGCTCGGAGGCCGCGAATGCTACGAGTATGCGGCGGCCGCGCGGGTTACGTAGTAACTATTAATGAATCTGTGGCGCGATCTTTTTCTGGTTCATTTTCTTTCAGTCAGTAGGTAAAGTAAGTAGGTACTTACATCTAGCTAGGCAAAGTCATGCAGAGAAAAATAAAAACTTATCATTTTTCACATACCTACTCAAAAGAACGTGACAGGTTAGTTTATGTTACCTACTACCATATTATTGAAAGATTTTTGAAGAAATTTTCTGTAAGTACCTACCTATTATGTAGGTATGTATAAGATAAGATAAGATAAGATAACGTTTATTTGGCACACACACAGAGGATACAGAACAGAAAAAGGTACACAGAGAAATATAGTTCAATAGTCGTAGTCGTATTGCTCATTACACGGACTAAAAACATAAAAAAATTGAAGGAAAAATGTCATTTTTCCTTCAATTCCAGTCCAGTATTAATCTGTATTTATTAATAATATTTGAAGTAGGTTTTAATCTACTTTCCAGTGTCGTATCGATTTGAAAATTTGCATTTGTATGTACCTAATTTGGATAAACTTACAATAATTCGGTATTGTCGAGCTGATAGAGTCAGGAACTGTTTAACAGAACTCCTCAGTAAATAAACCGATGGAGTTAAAACTCGACATGTCTGTCAAGTCCCGACTACACTGTAAGAATAAGGAGCTGATTTGATGATGGAGTCAGGAGTAGGCCATTTGTAATTTTAATAAATTAAAAATACGATTTTACTTACGTGTTTATATTAACTAAATTAAGTTAACGTACCTATTTATTCTAGCAAATACCATCCGTCCGTCAGCAGTACCAGCTGTCCGTTTATTATTTTAACACTACGCGAGTGACACCGCGCGGCGCAGTTAGTTTATTTCCTTATGTGACAGCCCTACAAGAATAGGCTATTATAAAAGTCGATGTTAGACCGCTGTTTCTCTGTAGTTCATTTCTCCGTGGCTAAACCAAGGTCTATCTAGAATAAAAAATAAAAAATTAAGAGCAACCGGCCTTCGTGAGATAGAACAATGATGTTGGCTGCACGAACAAACTAAATGCACCACAATCCTCCTGCGGTTTAATTATCTTACTAGTCCGAGTTATTTGCTGTTTAACTTGTAGTAATTTTCTTAAAGCGGTGACTGTTTAAAAGTTGCCGTAATGCTGTACAAAGCCACTGAAAGCGATGTGAAGCGAAGCGATCAGAATTTATAGTAAGTAATAGGAATAGAAAAAAGTTTTATTTTCGCCACTACGCTACATACAACACAAATCAGAAATGCTACATTACAGTGACAAGAAAATAAGGCTACCCCTCATCATTTGATGAATTTGGATGGGTGTCTGAAAGTGTGAGCGCTTTTGCGCTTCGGAGAGCAGATAACGCCGCACACCTATGCGCCGAACGTGCCAAACGAATCGAATTTTAGAATTATTTTTATGAAACCGTATGAAATATAAATCTTGACAAATCGCACCAAATATATTTTGTAATTTATATGACTTTAGAGGAAGACCAAAAAAGAAATGGACAGACGTGATCAAAAAAGATCTAGAGGACTGCAATGTTTCCCAAGACGACGCGTTAGACAGAGCGAAGTGGAAGACGATGACGAGGAAAGCAGACCCCACCATCAGATGGGAATAAGGCTTAGGAGAGAGAGAGAGAGTATGAAACCTTGCACACCTGCCGTCCGATTTGACCGAATCTGGCAGCACTTCGAGAATTTAGCGCGGAGTGCACTAAATCTTCGGTCCCGGCTTTTAGGTCTTTTTACCCGGCTGACTGTCAAGTCACCCAGGTTATGTAGATCGCGCGTTTCTATGTATGTGGGTTCGTTCGTATGTAAGTAATATTCTTTATTACCACGTTTCTCCTAAACGGCTGGATGGATTTTGATGAATGAGGTATCGTTAGAATCGTCTCCATCTCGATTGTGCTCTAGGATACTTTTTATTTCGATAAATCAAATAGTGCGGCTAAAAAATGCAACAATGTGTGAATTTTCAAAATGAAAATCACGCTATCATATCAAAATCCATGTCAAAATCAAGAGGTTGGTGTACTGATATCAAATATAATTTTTTTAAAAATCTAACATGACATCTTCGAAGACTAAATCGAGTCTCAAAATTTTTGAAAATCTATTTTTCGCCCTAAACAGAATTGCTAACCAAAACGCATACTAAAACTTTCTATTTAGTCACACGCAACGTTTAGAACAAACTGCATCGAAATTGGTTCATCCATTTAGGAGATATCTCATATTTAAGAAATAACTTACGCATTTAATTTAAGTACTCACAGAGCCATCTGTGTGTCAACTGTGACAACAACGTTTAGGAAAATGCGCACGGCATCAAACCGTAATTTTGTTTTGTGATTGATAAGATAATGCTGTTTCCAACTTTTCAGTTCAGCCGGGTTTTTTTAATTTTGAATAAATTGCTTGTTTACTGTGGTAATCAAACTTTAGTAACTACATACCTAGTAAAATCACAGATAGAATATTGAAAGGGCCCTAGGCAAACGATAGAACAAAGAGATTTATAGTCAAAAAATAAACTACATTAGTAAAATCAGAGATGAATATTGAAATTGCCATAGGCAAACTACATATAAAACAAAAGGATTTCAATCAAAATTTAACTTTTATTCCAAGTCCACACACGTCAGGTCACTATTAAACAATACAACTTCTGAACTTCTCAGGCTGTTCACAGATCCATGGCAATTATTTCAGGGTGCTATAGGAGAGCAATAACAGCCCTGGGCCTGTATTCTACTAGATGACAACCGCTTTGGTTTGGTTCGATCTCTTAAATGTCAGCCATTTGGTGAAATAGTAGAATAGCTTTTCAAAAATTTGTTCTGCCAAAGTTCAAAACCTCACCACAACTGAGTCGTTTGTTATTAGTAGTCATGGAAACAGTCGCTTTAGTTGAGGTTTTGGTTGAGGTTGATAAAAAGTTCGGTACCGGAATCGACGCCCTGGACACCGGGCATGCATCTTAGGAGCAAGACAATAAAAGCCCTCAGAGCAACAAGCAAGGGTTGCTTGTTGCTCTGATCTGTGTAGAGTCTTATCTGAGGCAGTTGAAGCAGGTTCCCGTAAGAGGACAGCAACAGTTTAAGATGGAACTAGTGATTAAAAAAAATCACAAGTAGTACCATCATGAAACTGTTAATGGTACTAGTGCAATGAAGCAATTCTACTTGTATCATCCTCAGAGAGCGCGCTCGATGCTATAATGCTCGCTATCAAGAAACTCGACGTCGGAGAACTCATACTCTCTCAGATAAAAAGTAGCCTATGTCCTATTCCCGGTCATTACCTATCTATATTTTCAATTTCAGCCAAATCGGTTCAGAAGTTGTCGAGTTATAGAGGAACAAACATACATCCAAGCATCCATACTTTCGCATTTATAACATTGGTGTGATAGTGTGATGTGATGGTGTTTAATTTTTGGCAGAAGATATGAAGAGTTTTTATTCGATCGAGCGAGCGAAGCGAGCGAAGATCTTAGTGGCAAGTTAGGCGATTTTGCTTTGTATGTTTGTATGTTTGTATGTTTGTATGTTTGTATGTTTGTATATTTGTATGTTTGTATGTTTGTATGTTTCAATTTTATGTTCTCGCATAACTATCGAACCGCTTATCCAATCTGTATGAAACTTGATAGGTCAATAGGTTGTGCTATGGAAATTTGCTGTGAAGCGTATGAGCGTAATCGATGAAGGGGTTGTAAAGATATGGGGTTCCCAAGGGGGTAAATTTTTTTCAAAGTTACCCAAATATATTGAGTGGGGTGTCATATGAAAGTACTCAATTTATACATTCCAAAATGGTTTTTAGTTTTCTTCTAGGTTCTATAGTTTTTGAAATACAGTGAAAAACAAAAATGATGAAAACCAATTAACGGAAGTATGGAAAGAGCTCCCGTTTCATAGAGTTTCGATGTATTCGTAGGTCTGGTTAACACACAAAGAGTGTGGCATCGTTGTGGTTTGGTTTGCAATGATTTTAGTTGCTACTTGATATTTTTTCTTGAGATTGAAAATAATAGCCGTGTTGGCCGAGTGGGAGAGTGCTCGATTTTCGATTCATAGGTAGTAAGTTCGAACCCTGGCCGTGCTCATCAATGGATTTTTCGATTAGAAAAATTTAAATACGCATTAACACGAGCTCTAAACGGTGAAAGAAAACATCGTGTGGAAACCAGTTAACTTTCTAATAGCGGCGATGGGCTTGCAACCTGTCACGTATGCAAATGCTAACTCCTGCAAACGGCATGTACCTACCAAAATTATAGAGGGAGACGGAGGGGGAGGGGGAGGGGGAGGGGAGGGGAGGGGGAGGGGAGGGGGAGGGGGAGGAGGAGGGGAGGGGAGGGGAGGGGGAGGGAATTGATTTTCTCATACATTTTGTTTTGAACTGCTATTTTAATAATTTCTCGAACTAAGAGGCCTTCCCTGAGGCGCGGTACGAAGTTCGCGGGGTCAACTATTGAATATAAACACGACACGACTTAATGTATTGCATGCATGCCTATAATCTTTACCATACTGAGGTAGCGCATTAGATATCATTATGTGGTAAACACTAGAAGGAGTACTAACGTAGGTATAGGGGTAGTCAGAAACAAGTCCAAATCTAGGCTATCAACACAACGGTGCGCGAGATCTCAGTTCGGGGCGAACTACTAGTGTAGAAGTAATGAAATAAAGACATTCTGTAGTTTATCTTGGAATTTGGGGAAGGGTATCAAAATTTGCGGCCACGGCTAAGCGGTTCAAATAATTTAATTAAACACTGATACGGGTACGGCACATCAAGCTTGATTAATATGAATGGCATATTGTACCTACTATGATTGAGCGGGCTCAAGTTTGACACGTTTCATGACCCAAGGGGTGTACTTAAGACTTAAGCAAATTAGGCTGATTTTAGTCTCACGCTCACCGTCAGCGCTGATAGGCGAGTGATCTTTATTATTACAATGAAATAAGTATATTGATTGTTTAGCAGAAATGGCTACGCTGATTGATCTCGTCAGCGCTGGACAATCAGTATCCTTATTTCATTGTAATAAAGATCACTCGCCTATCAGCGCTGACGGTGAGCGTGAGACTAAAATCAGCCTTAGGGTGCTGCCACATTATCACGTCTCTACCCCGTCGCATAGCATGACCGTAGCAACACCGTCCCGGCAAAAATGATATTCTTTGTATTGAAATGTATGCGACGCCCCACACCACACCGTTCCTACACCGTCGCGTGCCCTGCCCGTGCCATGGCCGTCTTGTCAATCTCCGGCCGCCATGATTATTTTGCTGACAATCAATGACAAGCCCCGCCCATCTGTCAATCCATGTAACCATCATACAAGGAATTTCTATACTACGTACCTGGAATGCTGACTGAGACAGAAAACAAGGTCCGCTTGAGAGATAAAACTTGGGCGGCGTGTCTCTTTCTAAAGGGTGACCATAAACTAAACATTCCTAGTCCTTATGGGGCCTTTTCCATCATTTTCTGATTTACGTGATGTTTCAGGGCATGATTTTTGAATTAAAATACTGATACAATTTTGATCCTTCATTTTGATTCTTGAATCTTGAATCTGAAAACTGAAATCTTGAATCTTGAATCTTTGAAGTGACAGCTGTCAAACTTCAAATGACCATATCTCGGGAACTACTCGTCCTACACTCCCCGTTCCCAGTTCAAATGAAAGCTATGACCAAGATCTTCATTTGAAGTGACAGCTGTCAAACTTCAAACCGCCATATCTCGAAAACTACTTGTCCTAGACTCCCCGTTCCCAGTTCAAATGAAAGCTAAGACCAAGATCTTCATTTGAAGTGACAGCTGTCAAACTTCAAATGGCCATATCTCGGGAACTACTCGTCCTAGACTCCCCGTTCCCAGTTCAAATGAAAGCTATGACCAAGATCTTCATTTGAAGTGACAGCTGTCAAACTTCAAACCGCCATATCTCGAAAACTACTTGTCCTAGACTCCCCGTTCCCAGTTCAAATGAAAGCTAAGACCAAGATCTTCATTTGAAGTGACAGCTGTCAAACTTCAAATGGCCATATCTCGGGAACTACTCGTCCTAGACTCCCCGTTCCCAGTTCAAATGAAAGCTATGACCAAGATCTTCATTTGAAGTGACAGCTGTCAAACTTCAAACCGCCATATCTCGAAAACTACTTGTCCTAGACTTCCCGTTCTCAGTTCAAATGAAAGCTATGACCAAGATCTACATTTAAAGTGACAGCTGTCAAAATGACATCTGTCATCTGAAATGTAGATCTTAGTCATAGCTTTCATTTGAACTAAGAACGGGGAGTCTAGGACGAGTAGTTTCCAAGATATGGCCGTTTGAAGTTTGACAGCTGTCACTTCAAATGAAGATCTTGGTCATAGCTTTCATTTGAACTGAGAACGGGGAGTCTAGGACGAGTAGTTCCCGAGATATGGCCATTTGAAGTTTGACAGCTGTCACTTTAAATGAAGATCTTGGTCATAGCTTTCATTTGAACTGAGAACGGGGAGTCTAGGACAAGTAGTTTTCGAGATATGGCGGTTTGAAGTTTGACAGCTGTCACTTCAAATGAAGATCTTGGTCATAGCTTTCATTTGAACTGGGAACGGGGAGTCTAGGACGAGTAGTTTCCAAGATATGGCCGTTTGAAGTTTGACAGCTGTCACTTCAAATGAAGATCTTGGTCATAGCTTTCATTTGAACTGAGAACGGGGAGTCTAGGACAAGTAGTTTTCGAGATATGGCGGTTTGAAGTTTGACAGCTGTCACTTCAAATGAAGACCTTGGTCATAGCTTTCATTTGAACTGGGAACGGGGAGTCTAGGACGAGTAATTTCCAAGATATGGCCGTTTGAAGTTTGACAGCTGTCACTTCAAATGAAGATCTTGGTCTTAGCTTTCATTTGAACTGGGAACGGGGAGTCTAGGACGAGTAGTTCCCGAGATATGGTCATTTGAAGTTTGACAGCTGTCACTTCAAAGATTCAAGATTCAAGATTTCAGATTCAAGGTTCAAAATTCAAGAATCAAGGATCGAAATCCAGGATCGAAATCCAAGATCGAAACCAAGGATCGAAATCAAGGATCGAAATCAAAATCAAGGATCAAAATCAATGATCTAATTCAAGGATCTAATTCAAGGATCGAAACCATGGATCGAAATCAAGCGCTGATTTTGTCGAGCGCGATAAGGTAAAAATATCCTGAAATTTAAATGACATGGGCACACTACTAATCCAACAACGAGTGTGAAAGAGACAAAGCACCCAAGAAAGCCTCTCAACAAGACCAACAATCCTTATAACCAAGATTAAATGATAATAGATCGTTGTATAGTCGTGATAAGGTTCAAAATCCTTTGTACATTAAATGTCAGTAAGAACTCCAGTTACGTAGTTTAGAATCTTCTTGCCATCATATTAGTAGCGTAGCCAGGTCAGCCCCTAGGGGCAGCTTTTCAGCCTTTTTCTATAAATAAATAATGCTGGATATTTCACAGCATCATCTAGCTCAGTGGTCGTCAAAGTGCGGCCCGCGGGCCGCATGCGGCCCGCGGGCGATATTTGTGCGGCCCGCGGGACGATATTGGCCCGCGACCAAAGCAAACAATTTCAGTAGATAATTATTCTACCACGTTAGAGGAGAACATGTTGTGCCGACCCAACCTACATAGTTGGAAAAGGGCAAGGAAATGATGATGATGAATAATGCTACCTACGTTGCTACAATAATAATTGTAATTGACTTAAAAACTTCGAGATAAGGAAGCTTTCTTTGTTTGCTTGGTTTGGAGCTCGCTTTGCTCGCATTTTAGTTTCAGAGTTGAGTAGGTATAATGAAAGCAAAGTGATTTAAGTCTAACCACAGAATAAGAACCGATAAGCAGCGAGTTTTTTCTTTGAACATCGCAAACAAAATCAAGTGTCACATGTAGCATTTGTCGTAAAAAATTCGGCTCGCTTCACTCGCATTTAACTTCATGAGTAAGGTATATATTGCGAATAAAGGGAGTAAAGTCTAATCACAAAATAAGAACCGATAAGCAGCGAGTTTGTTCTTTGATCATCGCAAACAAAATCAAGTGTCACAATATTGCATTTATCTTAAAAAATTCGACTAGCTTCGCTCGCATATAACTTCATGAATAAGATATTTTGCGAGAAAAGTTAGTAAAGTCTAAGTAAAGTATAAGAACCTATAAGCAGCGAGTTTTTTTTTGATCACCGCAAACAAAATCAAGTTTCACATGTTGCATTTGTCTTAAAAAATTCGGCTCGCTTCGCTCGCATTTAACTTCACGAGTAAAGTATATATTGCGAGTAAAGTGAGTAGTCTAATCACAAAATAAGAACCTATAAGCAGCGAGTTTTTTCTTTGATCACCGCAAACAAAATCAAGTGTCACATGTTGCATTTGTCTTAAAAAATTCGGCTCGCTTCGCTCGCATTTAACTTCACGAGTAAAGTATATATTGTGAGCAAAGTGAGTAGTCTAATCACAAAATAAGAACCGATAAGCAGCGAGTATTTTTTTTGATCATCGCAAATCAAGTGTCACAATGTTGCATTTTTCTTAAAAAATTCGGCTCGCTTCGCTCGCATTTAACTTCGTGGGTAAGGTCTATTGCGAGTAAAGTCTAACCACAAAATAAGAACCGATAAGCAGCGAGTTTGTTCTTTGATCATCGCAAACAAAATCAAGTGGCACAATATTGCATTTGTCTCAAAAAATTTGGCTCGCTTCGCTCGCCTAAAACTTCATGAGTAAGGTATTTTGCGAGAAAAGTTAGTAAAGTCTAAGTAAAGTATAAGAACCTATAAGCAGCGAGTTTTTTCTTTGAACACCGCAAACAAAATCAAGTGTCA
The DNA here is from genome assembly GCA_958496255.1 of Camptogramma bilineatum. Classification (NCBI taxonomy): domain Eukaryota; kingdom Metazoa; phylum Arthropoda; class Insecta; order Lepidoptera; family Geometridae; genus Camptogramma; species Camptogramma bilineatum. The sequence goes on from OY292474.1 coordinate 1,636,959, forward strand.
CATGTTGCATTTGTCTTAAAAAATTCGGCTCGCTTCACTCGCATTTAACTTCATGAGTAAGGTATAAATTGCGAGTAAAGTGAGTAGTCTAACCACGGAATAAGAACCGATAAGCAGCGAGTTTTTTCTTTAATCACCGCAAAAAAAAAAGTGTCACATATTGCATTTGACTTGCAAAAATTCGGCTCGCTTCGCTCGCTTGGTTTGGAGCTCTATTCGCTCGCATTACAACTTCATGAGTAGATATATTGCGAGCAAAGTGAGTTATGTGTCAGATCATAGAATAGAATTCCTAACAACCTGCGAGTCTTTGATTGAGCACCGCACAATTATGCTAAGTTTCAAGTTCGTTAGTAGGTAGTTAACTACCTACTTGGATTTTACTCCATAAGTTTAGGAATTTCGAAAAATCGTCAATTAAATAATTCAAGAATGTGCGGCCCGCAGTGATACCCCACATTGTCCTATGCGGCCCTTGGCCAGAAAAGTGTGACGACCACTGATCTAGCTCCAAGGTAAATAGACCTTGTATGGAAACTATATGACTGATAAACTACTTGTAGGTACCTATCCTTTTTTTGTAAATACATAATATTACATAGAAAAACACCCAGACCCGATACATATATTTGCAGATCATACAAACACTTGCGTCGCAGTGGGAATCGAACCCGCAACTTTCTGTGTTTTAGCTGGACCTTCGCACACTGCGCCACCGAGTTGGTTCGTATTGTTGGTACTGGATGTTGATTTATGTACACGGGATTTTATCGCGTAATTTACCTTATTTATCACGACGCGACGATTTGGCTGTTACAATAGCCGTGGTTGCGGGCAGTCTGCCCGTGATTATGTCAAAATGACAGATCATGTCAAAATGAGAGATTATGTCAAAATGACAGATTACGTCAAAAAGACAGATTAGGTGTATATTAAAATGACAGATGGGCCATATCTCGTAAACCACTTATCCCAGACTCTCCGTTCTCTTCAAGTGAAAGCTATTGAAGAGATCTACATTTAAAGTGACAGCTGTCAAACTTTAAAAGGCCATATCTCGGAAACTACTCGTCCTAGACTCTCCGTTCTTAGTTCAAATGAAAGCTATGACCAAGATCTTCATTTGAAGTGACAGCTGTCAAACTTCAAAGCACCATATCTCGGAAACTATTCGTCCTAGACTCCCCGTTCTCAGCTCAAACGAAAGCTATTGAAGAGATCTTCATTTAAAGTGACAGCTGTCAAACTTTAAACGGCCATATCTCGAAACCTACTCATCCTAGACTCTTCCTTTTTAGCTCAAATGAAAGCTATGACCAAGATCTACATTTTCAATAACAGCTGTCAAAATGACATCTGTCATCTGAAATGTAGATCTTGGTCATAGCTTTCATTTGAACTGAGAATGAGGAGTCTAGGATGAGTAGTTTCCAAGATATGGCCGTTTGAAGTTTGACAGCTGTCACTTCAAATGAAGATCTTGGTCATAGCTTTCATTTGAACTGGGAACGGGGAGTCTAGGACGAGTAGTTTTCGAGATATGGCGGTTTGAAGTTTGACAGCTGTCACTTCAAATGAAGATCTTGGTCATAGCTTTCATTTGAACTGAGAACGGGGAGTCTGGGACGAGTAGTTCCCGAGATATGGCCATTTGAAGTTTGACAGCTGTCACTTCAAAGATTCAAGGTTCAAGATTTCAGATTCAAGGTTCAAAATTCAAGAATCAAGGATCGAAATCCAGGATCGAAATCCAGGATCGAAATCCAGGATCGAAATCCAAGATCAAAACCAAGGATCGAAATCAAAAATCGAAATCAAAATCGAAATCAAAATCAAGGATCAAAATCAAGGATCGAATTCAAGGATCGAAACCATGGATCGAAATCAAGCGCTGATTTTGTTGAGCGCGATAAGGTAAAAATATCCTGAAATTTAAATGACATGGGCACACTACTAATCCAACAACGAGTGTGAAAGAGACAAAGCTACCAAGAAAGCATCTCAACAAGACCAACAATCCTTATAACCAAGATTAAATGATAATAGATCGTTGTGTAGTCGTGATAAGGTTCAAAATCCTTTGTACATTAAATGTCAGTCAGCATTCTACTATGTATAAAATTTCTTTGCTTTATACACTATATTGGTACATTTGGTGACAGCTGTCACTTTAAATGTAGATCTTGATCATAGCATAAGTATTTATTTATAACAATAACGATTGTCCATTACTAGGAGCACGAGGATATACTTATCCTTATGCTCCTACTAGTAGGAGCATAAGGATATATTGGTCCTCGTGCAGGAGCAGTAGGAGAATCGAGTAGGAGCAAGAGGAAACGCTCCAATATTGGTTAGATAATAATTCAGTTATTTTTCTCACTTCACAAAGTCTTTCAAGTACCCCCATTTATACACATATACATGTACACATTCTAAACCTATCAAATATCACCCCTAAATATCAAGTAGGTATATAATTTATAATTTTTACCTACGAAAATTCTCCCAAAGGATTTCCTTCTGAGTCGGTAAATACCCCAAATTTGAATTGAAAACCCCCCATCTAGCATCACTGAATGCGTTCCGCACGTTATGTGACATTTATCAAACGTCAAAATCCCATACTGCCCTCCGAAATCAAAGTGTAGTAACAGCAAAAACACGATTTCGAGAAAAAAGATAAGCTTACAAATTAAAAAAATATCCAGTTATTCATAAAACCTTGAATGTAGAGTGAAAGTACACTTAATCTATACCAACCAACCAGTAATAAAGCGGAAAAGTTTATTTGTTAATTTGTTTGAACACGCTAATCTCAGGAGCTTTGAGGAAGGATATAAGCTACTTTTCATCATCATCATCATGATCGCAATAATTATTATGCCATCACTATGGATTATAATTGGGTTTTTAAAAAGGTTTCTTAAAAGTCTGTTTTTTTAAACCTTGTAGATAAAACTCCCATTTAAAGTTACACAAAATATGATGAAATATTGCACTTTGCTAGTAAACCCGACAAAATGTGTGTAATATGTATTTTAGTGTGGTTTAGCTTGTAAACGCTCTATATTTACGATAGTATTTTACAAAAAAATTGAGTGATAAGTTTTAAAATGGGCTTTCAGAATAATTGTGTGTTTAGCATAAAACCAACAAAATGTCTATTACTGTGGTATAGGCTCGGGATTACGCTTCGCAAAACGGTTATGCGACGGTCCTAGTATGATACGGTCTTACTGTGTAAGGTGCTATTTTCGTGACGGGCTCGGTCATGGCTCGGCCCGCTTATGATACTGCGCAGTGAGCGATGACCCTTAGAATGACATCAGCGTACCCTTTACCACCTCAAAGGTTCGCGCCCGACCGAGACCGGAGACCGAGACCACCGGGCTGATTGTCTAACTTGTCTCAAACCTAAAATTGGTCTCAAACTGTCAAAACGATCGCGTAGGTATCCTTTGTCGCGTTCGGTCTCGTTGAGATGAGAGTGACAGAGCTACTTGCGTGGTCAACTGTCATATTTGATTGCGCTGAATTTTTTTATTACAGCTATTTATCGATATAACCTATCGTTTAAAAATATAAAAACAAATGTGTATATTCTCTATTGAGGAGCCGTTTATGTCAGGCGCGGATCCAGTCCTCAAAAAAGGTTGTGGGCACAGCCACCTAAAAGTGCGAGCCGAAGTACGACATCTTTATGTTGAAAGCTTAACAGATTTAATTAAAAGCTCCTAAAAAAATAATATTTTTATGTGCATAGGTAGTTATCTAAAAAACGAATTCAAGCTTTCGTTTCTTCGAATCAAATTTCAATTGTTCCTCAATAAACTCAATTAGGGTTATGGGCATGCCCACCGTGCCCATATGGGTGGATCCGCGCCTGGTTTATGCTGTAATTTTCAAATCATCTATCATCTTTTTTTAAAATAGTTTATCACTTACCCCGATGGAAATTCTCCAGATGACTTGAAACATTGTCGGTAGGTATTTAAATCGATGGTATTTTACGTGAGAATTTCCCGTATATTATCAATTTAATGAATTAACTTTTATATTATGAATTTCGAAATTCATGATACATTAAGAGGCATTAGACAAAATTTTCTGATTTACGTGATGTTTTGGGGCAGGATTTTTCAATGAAAACACTGTATTTATAAAAAAATTATGGCACAGCATGAAATATCATTTCAATTTTGTACTATTAAATGAGCTACTTTTGTATTTTTATTATTTCTTTTTGATTAATCGACCTCAAACCGGCGACTGTTTTGTGAATTTTTGCTGTAAGAGGTTTAGAAATCACCATATTTACGAATCATTTTGACGTCCAAATGGTATAAAAAAATTACGATGTTTTGCTGTGATAGTCAACCAAACTATTAAATGGATCACTTTTTACTACCTTTATTTAGTTTTTGAGTAAAAAAATCTTTAACTTAGTCCAAATTTCGAGAAAACGGCCAAAGAATTGCTTTTGATTTTGGCTACTTAGAACTGACTTAGAACTCTTGTTCGTAAAATTAACAAAACAGAAATAAACTTGAGTTCAAAATCAATCCTTTTCTGAAAAAAAAAATGCAAAAAGATTAAAAAATTGGCAATGAAAAATCTTTTAAAACAACCTAAAACGCGTCGTATCTACTACCCTATCTACTCGACGCAAGCAGACCGCGCCGAGCGCTTCTAGGGGGTGGACGTATCGCTTTGCATCCCGGAGCTCGTACTGAGTCGACTCGCAAAGCACGTCGCCGGCTACGAAGAATATAGCGAAATAGGAGCGTTTGATACATTGGTTGCTAAGTTATTAATTACCTATTTTTAAATATTTTCTGCGGGGCTAAAAAGGCCGTTAAAGCAGAATAATGATCTGAATTGTTGTGTAACTAATAATGTAATAATAGGGTGACAGCGAGCTGATCTGATGATGGAGTCAGGACCTGTTCCATGGAATTTTATGATGATATGGGTATCAAATGAAAGGGCTTGATGAGCGCAACACAATGCTGATCTGATGATGGAGTCAGGACCTGTTCCCTGGAACTTTTTAATGATATGGGTATCAAATGACAGAGCTTGATGAGCGCAACACAATGCTGATCTGATGATGGAGTCAGGACCTGTTCCCTGGAACTTTTTAATGATATGGGTATCAAATGAAAGAGCTTGATGAGCGCAACACAATGCTGATCTGATGATGGAGTCAGGACCTGTTCCATGGAACTTTTTAATGATATGGGTATCAAATGAAAGGGTTTGATGAGCGAAACACAATGCTGATCTGATGATGGAGTCAGGACCTGCTCCATGGAACTTTTTAATAATATGGGTATCAAATGAAAGGGCTTGATGAGCGCAACACAATGCTGATCTGATGATGGAGTCAGGACCTGTTCCATGGAACTTTTTAATGATATGGGTATCAAATTAAACCTAACATAGGCTTTAAGACACTATTTAACAGACAAATGTATTGTTTTGATGAATAAAATATCTATCTATCTATCTATCTATCTAAAGGGCTTGACGAGCGCAACACAATGCTGATCTGATGATGGAGTCAGGACCTGTTCCCTAGAACTTTTTAATGATATGGGTATCAAATGAAAGGGCTTGATGACCGAAACACAATGCTGATCTGATGATGGAGTCAGGACCTGTTCCATCGAACTTTATAATGATATGGGTATCAAATGAAAGAGCTTGATGAACGCAACACAATGCTGATCTGATGATGGAGTCAGGACCTGTTCCATGGAACTTTTTAATGATATGGGTATCAAATGAAAGGGTTTGATGAGCGAAACACAATTCTGATCTGATGATGGAGTCAGGACCTGCTCCATGGAACTTTTTAATGATATGGGTACCTACCCAAAAAGTATTTTTACTATCTCAAATAAATCAATCACATGAAAATTACCAAAACCGTTTAGTCTAAGAAACGGAGCGCTGTTCATTGGGTGTTAGAATTTAGCAACTTTTGTCCCTCCGAGCGCTGATTTTGTCGAGTGCGAAATTGTATAATGGCTCTTAAATCAAAACGACATTTTATATCTTAGACAAAATTATGATCAAATGCGAAAGTTTGAAACTTTAAAGCTTTGGGAACTTTAAATATTCATAAATTTCTGTGGGTAACTTTTAAAGAGCTACCAAATAGTTATAGTTGCTAAAAGTTCTGATGAGACTGCTGTATTAAGTATGCTTAGAATTTGATGAATATTTGATTAATTTATCAGAAAGTAGGTACTAAAGTAGTTATAGCACTATCCAATTTGTAGAAAACCGATCTAGCAACGCTCTACTAAGGAAATAGGAAGCTATAGTCGTATTGCTCATTATACGGACTAAAAATATATGAAAAATGACATTAGTTCCTTCAATTTTAGTCCGATTTTAGTCCGTATAATGAGCAATACGACTATAGTGATTAGACTAGCCAATAAGTCGGCTCTGACTTGCAGTCAGTGTTGCCAGATCTGAGGCGCAATTGAATTAATGCAAAACCGAGTTTGGAAAATGACGTTTCTTCGCTGAAAATACGTCATCTTTCCGAAAAAATAATTTTCGGAAGTCCGAATCGCACTGCTGGTCAGTTCTTGGGGAAAATTTGGGGCGACAGATCCTTTAGGAGGATTTTCGCAGGGAAAAATTATGAATGGGAAATGAGAAATTTATTTATTTTAAAAAAGTTTATTTTTTGTTTAATTTTTATTGACAGAAATAAACGATAAATCTTAGCGATGCGATTACACTATCCAATCTATCGAAGTAGGCGTTCAGGACTTTCCTACCTCGATAAATCGGATCCAACTGTCCTAACCTTGAATATACCTTCCGATTTCCTAGCATGCGCGGTACGGTTACATCTAACATCCTGCATAAAAATAGGTAGGTACGTACTAGCAAATAATGTGACCTCCTCCAAAATCAAAGTCTGTGACCGCCACTGTTTCCTACAAATTGCATAGTGTAATAACTACTTTACTTGTAATTTACGTTAATAGGAAATACCCCGAGGAAACCAATTAGTATTCCTATGGGTTTTCAATTCCTATGGGTTTTCAGGAGAGGGCGCCACGGTGCTAACGTAACAATCGTCTCTGTATTAATTTGCTTTCGAAAAATTGAAAACCCAGTTTAATCTATATTAGTGTCAGTGTACAAGAAGATAATCAATTACTACGCAAGGATAATCGTTATCTAAGTGCTACGATACCTGGAATAAACAAAAACACCAAGAAATAAATCGTAACGGACAACAAGGAATACAAAGTTTATAGAGTGAAAACAATATCCCCAAACGTACTCCAGAGATAAAAGTGCTGTTCCATAGACCATAAGTGGAAAACTGTGAGTACAACTGTAAAATCCGAAGATTTTGACAAAATATAACACGAAACCGTTACAAAATCATAACAAAGAAAGCTGTTTCCTGTTAAAAGCGCCATCTGTCCTAAGGAAATCTTTAAACTAAAGCGAATCCAGTCGATTTACTAGAACGTTTGCTACTCGCCACTAGAGGGCGCAAAAAACTTTGACAGACCGTAGCATAGAGGGCGCTGTTTTTCACCACCACCACAACTCCATCTTTATACACTACTGACCACCAGGGGGCAACCCCAAACAATTTATAGAGGGCGCCACAGTACATTTTAATTTAATATTTTTACTATAAAATCGACATAAAATGGAAGAAATGATGAGAGTCTTAAAAAATATACAAGAGGACATGCAAAATCAACGCAAGGACATGGCTAAAATGGAAGAAAAGATAATACAAGACATAAATAAAAATGTTGACTCAAAATTTCAAAATATGGAACTAAAATTAAATACTCTAGAAAATAAAATCGAAGAACAACAGGCTTCAATTGACAGACTTGAACAGCAACTAAAAAGGAAAAATATCCTATTTTTTGGAATAGAAGAATCAGAAAAATCGTATAGTGAACTGGAAAGTAATATGGTAAAATTAATAACAGAAAAAATGAACATACCATGTGAGAGACGCGATATTGAGCTAGTGAAAAGAATCGGGAAAAAATCAAAAGAAAACAGACCAATAGCAGTAACTACTTGCACGATGGGGCTTAAAATACAAATACTTAAAAATAAGAAGTACCTAGCGGAAACAAATATTTACATAAAAGAAGACTACACCCCAAAAATACTTCAAAAACGAAAAGAACTGCAAGAAGAACTGAGAGAACGAAAAAGTCAGGGTGAACATGTAGCTCTAAGGTACGACAAAATTATTTCACTGAACAAAAAATACCCAACTGAAAACATAGCTGAAGTCAACCAAGGGAACAGTTATATACGCTCCAAAAGCTACAAAAGAAAACCGAACTCACCACCCGAGCAAGAGAACCTACCAAAAGCATCGCATAGAAACACTTTCCAAAATAACATGAAAAGCAAAACTATAGATACCTATATGCTATCAAGAGCCATCTCGGTGCCTAGCGGCTCTACCGCAAATGAAACAGGAGCAAATAGCACCAATTATTATGAACAATAGCAACTAGCGGCCTCCCTCCAGAATATTAACGATCAAATTTCACAGAAAACAAACCATAATATGACCTCTCCCAATACAGCTGGTCACTGTGGGAGTAGTAGACCACCACCCTCCATCCTAACCAGAAATAAAGACAGTAATCGCCTTTCAGAAAGCTTCTACATATGCACATTAAATGTGAGGTCTCTTGTAGGCATTGGCCGACAAGAACAGTTAGAACACGCACTACGTAACATCAAATGGGACATAATTGGTCTTTCTGAAAACAAGAAAGAAGGGACTCACATAGTAGAGCATACGGACTATATCTACCTATATACGGGAAAGAAAAGTGGAAGAAACGGAGTCGGGTTTATGATAAAAAAGGAGTATAGACAACATATAGTGGACTTTATACCTATATCAGACAGAGTGTCAAGGCTTGATATGGTATTTGAAAACCGTCAACTCAATATCATTCAAGCCTATGCACCCACAAAAAAGTCATCCCAAGAAGAAATAGATATTTTTTACGACGACCTAAGAATAGCACTTGAGAACACCTTTCCCGATACAATTATAATGGGTGACTTTAATGCAAAGGTCGGTCAACCCACCGCAAACGATCGGGCAGCCCTAGGACCCTGGGGATACGGAATAAGGAACAATCGAGGTGAAACTCTCATTGATTTTTGTCTAGAAAAAGAACTCTATGTCATGAACTCCTTCTTCAAGAAAAAGACTAAAAATAAATGGACTTGGCAAACACCGCACGGCGGAGTTAGAAACGAAATTGATTTCATTATTACCAGAAAATCACGCATACAGCTAGTTAAAAATGTAGAGATCATAAATACTACCTACCCAACCGACCATAGAATGATCCGCGCAACAATATCACTGAAAGGAATCCACAGACCAAGGCATAAGTTTCAAAGTAAGCAATCGGGCTTTCTGCTAGCAGAGCGAGATTTAATGAAGAATTGTTTTATCGAATACTCTACTGAATTAAATAGAATAAAAACAATCCAAGAAACCTATGATGACCTACTGAACCGAATCAAACACTGCGAGAACAAACTACCAACAGTCACTAAGAAAAATCAATTAGAACACATCATAACTGAAAGGACTAGAGAAATGATTAAGGAAAGAACAAAACTGAAAGAAAAACAAAACAGAACTCAACAAGAAAGAAAAAAACTGACAAAATTGTATGGAAAAATTAAAACACAAATTAAAAGAAATAAAGAGAAATATAAAATGGAAATATATGAAGAAGAACTTGACAAACGATGTTCAGTAAAAAGGGGAAATAAACGAATAAACGTCACAAAGCCTTGGATTCAAACACTCAAAAATAAGGACGCAACAACTACTAACAGAAATAGTATTTTAAAAATAGCTACAAATTTCTATAAAGAACTCTACAGCACGCACAACCAACCAAAACCAGCCTTTGAAGTAACACCATGCGTGGTACGAAGAAATATCGAAGAAATACCCTTACTGCTGAACAAAGAAATAGAATATGCTATAATGAAGCTTAAAACAATGAAGAGTCCAGGCAGCGACTACATAACTAACGACATTATAAAAATACTAAAAGATCCAATATCCCCAATTATTACCCAGCTATTTAACGAAATTATTATCCAAACACAAATACCAACGCAATGGGAAACGTCTTTAATAACATTGTTGCATAAAAAAGGAGATCCACTAAATATCAACAACTACAGACCGATCAGCCTACTACAATCAACATACAAGCTATTTACTAACACTATTCTAAACAGAATCAAAATGCAGCTAGAGTCTCAGCAACCGAGAGAACAAGCTGGGTTTAGAAGAAACTATTCTACTCTAGACCATATATTTACTCTGCGACAAATAATTGAAAAGTACAAAGAATACGGTAAGACACTGTTTATTGCATTTGTCGACTACTCAAAAGCCTTCGACACTATTCTGCACGAAGAGCTTTGGATAGCACTGAAAACCCAAGGAGTAAATGAGAAATACATAGCAATACTCAAAGAAATCTATAAAAGAAGTAAAGCTGTCGTCAAACTCGAAAAGAAAGGGGACGCATTTGAATTGAAAAGAGGTGTAAGACAAGGAGATCCGATCTCACCCAACCTTTTCAACGCCTTGCTAGAGCACATTTTCAGAAAACTACAGTGGACTCTACTTGGTATTAATGTAAACGGTGAACTGTTAAACCACTTGAGATTCGCCGATGACATCGTTATATTGACAGACAACCAAAAAGACCTGGAACTTATGTTGCAAACACTAGAAATACAAAGTAGAAAATGTGGATTGGAAATGAACCCTGAAAAAACCTGCATAATGACCAATGGACAACAGACAACAATGTATATGAACGGCAAAAACATCAGCTATGTAGACGAGTACATTTACCTAGGCCAATCAATAACTTTAAAAGGTCAATACATAGATGAAATTGAAAGACGCATTAAAAAAGCCTGGAGCTCCTATTGGTCGCTCAAACACATCTTCAAGTCCAAAATGAAAATCCACCTTAAGAAAAAAGCAATGGACTCTATAGTAACACCTACCCTTCTCTACGGCTGCCAATCTTGGCCAATTACCAAAAAGCTGATAAAAAAGATACAAGTTTTTCAGAGATCCGCAGAAAGAAGCATGCTGGGTATAAAACTAAGAGACCGGGTAAGAGGTAGAGACATACGCGCTAAAACTAAAATTACAGATGCAGCAAAAATGGCCTGTCGACTGAAATGGCGGTGGGCTGGACATATAGCGAGAACTTCAGACAACAGGTGGAGCGAGAGGGTGCTGCACTGGTACCCGCGCGGCGACCGTCGGCCGCCCGGGCGCCCGCGCCGACGCTGGGCGGACGACATCATAGCCGTCGCCGGCGCAACCTGGACGCGACTAGCACAGGACAGAGACGAGTGGAACAGGATGGAGGAGGCCTACGTCCGTAAATGGACGTCCCATACACACAATTAATTTAACGCATGCAAAACTAATGCACAGTAGATATTAATTTTATTTTGATTGGATTTAAACAAATATTTTATTTCATTTTAATCAAATGGTACAATCAATCTTTAGTTAATATTTAAGTTTGACATCCTATGTAATAATTTTAATTTAACGAAAGTGTATAATTATCTATTGTTGTTATTTAAGCTTGACATTATTATTTACTGCATGCAAATTAAATTACCCTAGTCAAATACTATTTATAAGATTATATAAAAATGTACTTAGAGCTATTTTTTTTATGAAATTGATTATGATATTAAGTTAAGTGAAGGTTTTAATCTAGTGGTATAATTATTCGATGTTTTTTATGTGTAATGGAAATAAATGGCTATTATTATATATTATTATTATTATTATTATGGGTTTTCAGAATGAAAACCCATTGGAATCAGAATGAAAATACTAATTGGTTTTACTGGTTTTGGTTCGACTGGCCTCTCAGCTCAGTTGCTTTGCCTTCTGCGCTGTAGGTCTTGGGTTCGATTCCTACGTGGACAAACATTTGTGGTGATCATAGATGTTTGTTCTGTGTCTTGGTATTATAAAGTTAGGTACACCAATTTATAAAATTCCACCAAAACATTCCCATTTAATATGTTGCCAAGACGAGACCAATATGGCTCGCACTGTCAAAAAGTTATCTGCGGGCTTAAAAAGGTCGCTAAAGCAGAACCGCAGTAGGGAATTGAACATAATGCCGTCTCTTTTACTCTCAGTCAATGAAGAGATGGCAATAGTTCAATTCCTTTAATGCGATTCTGCAATAGCGACCTTTTTGAGCCCGCAGATCTCATGTAGAGCCAAGCTTCTAACTCTACACGCCCTAACTCTACAAGCCCTATCTTCACAATCTCTACACCTTAGTCAAAATACGTGGCGAAACGGCCAAGCCACTCAGATAAGTATTGTTATGAATAAACACTTTTATTTATTTTTTAATTTCTCGTGTATTTATTCATGTACAATTCACGAATGATTTGAAAGTGAAATGGAGTGGACACAATTTAGCATAGGTACTTACTTAATACTAAAAGTAACATGTCATTTATGTCATAACATGAACATAGACGTTTGTTCTGTGTCTGGGTGTTATAAAGTATTATAAGTAGGTACCTATGTATTTACAAATATATAAGTATTCTATCAGTTATCTGGTTCCCATAGTACAAGCTTTGCTTAGTTTGGGGCTAGATGGCGCTGTGTGAAATGTCCAGCAATATTTATTTATTTAAAAGTTGCGGTGATATTTTATCGTGTGCGGGCAAAATAAACTTGTGTCTCGTTATAAGTCGTGGATACGATATCTGTACGTGCCTGGCGAAGTTGAAATCTGTACGAAACGCGACCAGCTCGGCAGGGCCGTCTGAAGGACTAGATACAGGGGTAGGGGTAGGGGAAGATATTTCGTATTATAATATGGGGCTTATACGAAATTTAATCTTAACATAATATCACATCACACTATCACACTAATATTATAAATGCGAAAGTTTGGATGTTTGGATGGATAGATATTTGGATGTATGTTTGTTCCTCTATAACTTGACAACCACTGAACCGATTAAGCTAAAATTTAAAACTTAACAGATAATGACCGGGAATAGTGCATAGACTACTTTTTATCCAGGTACCACGCGAGCGAAGCTCGTGTAAGCAAGCGGCCAACTCTGGTGACGGAGTTTTTAGGCCGCCTAAAGCTTGGCTTAGCGACTTAAAAGTCGGGACTGACAATTTAATGGGGATCGGAAGCGCTCAGCTTGTAGTCGAAGTGTTCCAATCCTAAAAAATCCTTGATACATCTCTGCATGCGTGTCGGTGGCTTAGATTGCCCGATACAAACAAGATACAAACTTTAAAATTCTACCAGACGAGCGATTAATGTTGCTCCATGGGCCAAATTAAATCGCTCTGTGAATGTGTTCTTGAAAAACAAATCTTATTTAATTAATTTTTTTTTAATATCTGGGCGACCAAGTTCTGCTCGGGTGCAAATAGAGAAAAAAAAAAACAACAAAAAATAACTTACAAAACAAAAAAAATAACTTTCACTGGCTGAGATTCTACTCGTAACTACCAGCCTTCGGCTGGAAGGCGGATGCCCTAACCACTTAGCCACTCTGGTCTCAACAAATTCCGTGAAATTACGAACCACATTGCACTGGTAAATCTTTTTGCGTGAAAATGCCGAGTAAACGAATATGTTGCTTCCTGTTTGTTCCTCCTCAATGCTGAGTTTACCAACTTTGCCACGGAATCCATATTTGTCCGAGCTGGTAAAGGCACTCCGGCTAAAGGAGGATCGCTTGTATCAGTGCGGGTTCGAATCCCGTCAGAATCGCAAATTTTGATAAGACCTTCCATTTCCAATAAAAGTTGCCTAAAATTGCCCGTGCAAACTTACTTCAGACACTGACGGTCAGACTGGTTCAACATTGTACTTATTCGGCAACTTGCTGTTGTATTGATTTGAAGTTTTGATCCCAGTGTGGTCTAGACTTTGTGTTTGATTTGTAGTTTAAGTTTACAGGGAAAGTTTGAAACTGGTGCAGGTAGTCGGGTTGGAGATTATAAATGGTCGTTTGTAGGATTCCGAATGTTTTGAAGAACAGATAAATTAGGTACTTGCATTTATTTAGATACTTACTTACCCACTAAAAGTAAAAACTCAAAAAAAAAAAAAAAAAAAAAAAATTAAATATAATTTATTCAGTAGGACCGCTATGACCACTTTGACACGACTGAGCTAGGTGATTCTACTCCTGTTCTTTCGCGACCAACACCGTGAAGAATCAGGGCAACAAACACGGTATGGGGCCTAGCTTTCTTTTCGGTGATACCTCCGCTTAAAATCTACTAATGGCTTTGTGAGCTGTAGACTTAGATTCTATCTTTGTATAGCACATACTAAATATTTACAGTTCTCTAGTTTTGTGATGAGAAGGTGGTCCCAGGTGATTCATCAATCCCATCATCCCATCATCATCAATTAAAAATCAAATTAAAGCGTTGATTGCGTCAAAATCTAAAAGCTAGCAATTTACTGCATTTTGAGGATCTATTCCGCTCATCACGCTGAAGATCCTCATCAGATCTTCACCAAATTTTTATGAGACCAACTTAAAGATTTGTGTGATGAACATAGATGTTTGTTCTGTGTCTGGGCGTTATATAGAATTTATAAGTATGTATTTACAAAATATAAAGTATTCTATCAGTTATCTGGTTCCTATAGTACAAGCTTTGCTTAGTTTGGGGCTAGATGGCGCTGTGTGAAATGTCCAGCAATATTTATTTATTTCTCTATACTTCTATATATATAAAGTTACAACTTTTCAAACAAAAAAAGAACCATCGAAATCGGATGTCATAATAATATCTCGTAGCCCCCTTTATGCCCCCTTAATACTTTACCTATTTGGACCATACCTAAGTTTAATACAAGGATTATTGAACAAAATGTCAGATACCTTTTTTTTTGTATACTTACAGTTGTAAAATCTATGTTTTTTTCCAAAAAATCGAACAGATATCGTCTAGATCCGATCGCAATTCTGCGGGATTTGTTTTATTAACGTGATTTTTCGGTTATTTCTCGAGCACCCGATCCAATATCAGATGGGGCGTGAAGCGAGCTCTTTCGGGTCATTTCAACAATTTGATATTCGTCTCTTGACGAAAAACTGCGAATTTGTCGGAGAAGGCATCTTTAGGTATATGGATTCAGCATATTATGCAAATGCCTATGCCTGGTTCAATTATTCAATAATTCTTTGGGGCGATAGCGTACACTTTAACGACCTTTTTATAAAACAAAAGAGATTAGTTCGAATATTAGTAAATATTAAACAAAGACAAAGTTGCAAACCTCACTTCAAAGAAAATAAATTACTAATTTTACCTTGCATTTATATTCTACAAATGTCATTATTTGTTAGAAAATACAGAAGCTTCTTTTTATCAAAAAATGAAATTAATGTTAACTATAACAGGCGCAATAAAGACCAATTAGTTCTACCGTCTTCAAAGCTTAAAGCACTAGATCAAAGCCCCGAATTTAGATTAATTACAATATATAATAAAATTCCCCCAGTCATTAAAACAGAATTAAAGGACACTGTCTTCTATAATAGACTAAAAACCCTACTAATTAATAAATGTTATTACTCCGTGGAGCAATATTTGTCTGACAAATTCACTGAATAATTTAAGTATGTACCTAAATACCTAAAAGTTGACTCAAATTACTACTCCTATTCTACTAAATTATCTTGACATTTTAAATTTCCTTGTGACATGACATTAATACCTACCTATGACTAGGGCTTGCAAAAACCGGGTAGTTTTGAAAACCCGGTTTTTTCGGATTTTCGATTTAAAAAACCCGGATAACCGGGTTTTTCGGTTTTTTCGGTTTTTTTTTTATTTTGTCTCAATCAAATGAAAAACTTGCAGAATATAACTAACTTTTTATTCTACACTTTAGTAGATTAGAAGTTGTATGATTATGCCGCAAAACACAAAGACACAATCTTTGTTTTTGACCTATCATTGACTGAGCGAGCGAAGCGTCTCTGCTTCAGCTTGGACAAAAATACTTTCGTTTGTCCGCCGGATGCCTGTCTGTCTGTTCTCCTCTACAGGTCACATTTCTCAACTAATTCTCGTGAAATTTTGTGAGCAGGTTCGATAATTTATAGAATTTTTTTGTAGTCGGGAATTTTTGATTGGAGGGTACTTCCTCTAAAAAGGGGGCTACTGGATAACTCCGCCTTAAGACATCCGATTTCGATGGTTCTTTGTTTACTTAAAGGTTGTTGTTGGTCTCCTAAAAAAATAATAAGGATCTGATGAGGATCTTCAGCGTAATGAGCAGAAAAGCTCCTCAAAATGCAGTAAATTGCTTACTTTTAGATTTCTACTAGTGAAATTGGCCGTTTAACTACTAGGTAGGGATTGATGGAGCACCTGGGACCATCTTCTCAATATAAAACTAGTGGCTCTGTTAGCTGTAGACCTCGCGAGTCTCTTTCGTTTTCGAGTACCTTTGCATAGCTTAAAACAGAAAAAATATTCACAATTCTCTAGTTTTGTGATAAGAAGGTGGTCCCAGGTGCTTCATCAATCACCTAGTAGTTATAGGGCCGAGTCCTACAGAACCTGCATAAATCAGATCGTTCTCAACGTAAGATAAGAATATGACAAAAGCGTCTTTGATACCTCTCCCTTTAGGGCAAAGGATAAGGTACAAAAGCATTCCGTCATGGACATCCTATACGCTGACGACGTTTGCCTCATGGCTGACAGCATTTATAACCTCCAACTATACATGTTTATGGCTGCTTAGCCTTGAAGAATCATGCCGTAAGTTTGGCCTAGTCATCAGTGTTTCCAAAACCCAGGTGTTGAAACAACCGCCAAGGGGCGAAACAGCAAACCCCACAGCAGTCACTTTTAGTGGGAAACCTCTCGAAGAAGTCTCATCTTTCCGCTATCTGGGGTCGACTGTTCGCAATGACAACCGACTTGTGACAGAAATCTCTTAACGTATATAGCAAGGGCAGCTGCATAGTTGGGAAAACTTAGCAAAAGAGTCTGGGACTCTCATGATCTGCAACTTCACACCAAGACTGTGAATAAAGCAATTAGGTATACTACCCATTTTGCTTCATGCCACGCTGACCGTCGACTTGACATATTTCACATAAAATGCCTCAGGTCTATTCTCCGAATAAGGTGGCAAGATCGTGTGCCCAACTCTTAGATTCTTCAACGAACACAGCTGAGTGGCAAAGAGGCATTGCTCATAAAGGGACAACTCCGTTGGTGCGGTCATATTGTCCGTATGGAAAACACCAAACTTCCTAAAACGTTTTTTTTCTCAGAGCTCACTCGGAAAACGCAAGTCCGGTGGTCAATTTTTGCGCTACAGAGACGTTTTGAAACGCCACATAACATCATTAATATATCATGTGACAGTTGGGGTAGCTCACGCATCGCCGCTCTGACTGGCGCGGTACCGCGCCTGCGCACGCTTTGTAGAAACGCGTCTCAAACATCTTGACGCTAAGCTCCAGCTGCGAAAAGCAAAACCGAAAACCGTCTACACATACACATACCACACTCTTGGGCAATTGTTCTGTGCGTCCTGTAACAGGACATTTAAAACTAAATTTGGTCTAGCAAGTCATATTCGCGCACATCAGCGAAATACCTAGCTCAATCCAATAGTAGGGTTCGCCGTCGACGGACACGTCTTGGAGGTCATCATGTCATCATAGGGCCAATTCCACAGGTAGAAATCTAAAAGTGATCAATATACTGCATGATGAGGATCTATTCTGCTCGTCACGCTGATCCTCATCAGATCTTCACCAAATTTTTATGAGACCAACTTAAAGTTACATGCAACCTTTCAAACAAAAAAAGAACCAACGGAATAGGATGTCATAAGACGGAGATATCCAGTAGCCCCCTTTTTGACCGTTTTTGGAGGAAGTACCCCCCAATCTAAAATCTCCAACTATAGTAAAATTCTTTAAAATTATCAAACCTGCTCACAAAATTTCACGAGAAATGGTTGAGAAATGCGACCAGTACCCCGATCGCGAGTATGCACAGAGTCTACTATTCGATCCGTGACTGTAGTATAGTCTCTCAAATGTATGGGATTCCGGTGCAGTGCCTCCAGTGGTAACTTGACTGAACTAAAATCCCAATACATTTGTGAGACTATACTACAGTCACGGATCGAATAGTAAACTCTGTGCATACTCGCGATCGGGGTACAGTAGAGGAGAATATACAGACAGACGTACGACCGACAGACAGACGTCCAACAGCAACAGACAGGTTTCCGGCGGACAAACGAAATCATTTTTGTCCAAGCTGAAGCATAGACGCTTCGCTCGCTCGGTCAACTAGAGAATCGTGAGCATTTATTCGGTTTTAAGCTTTGCTTAAAACTAACTTAACTAACCACGGAGTAGTGCCCTAATACGTTGCGACGGCAGACCGCGAACGAGATGGAGAGACGAGCTTGCCAAATTCCGTGCCGACTGGACATCACTAGCACAGGAGAGGGATGAATGGAAAGAGTGGGGGGAGGCTTTTTCCCAGCAGTGGGATATTGATGGCTGATAATAATAATAAGCTATGCGAAGCCACTCGCGAGGTCTGCAGTTCACAGAGCCACTAGTTACTTTAACAATGAAGTTAAACTATCAAACAAATAAGTAATTATAAAATTTTCAGGAAGGTTAGGTATCTATAGTAGGAACTAAAATCACGTTAGTAGTCTTGCCTGCCAGTTTGGCTCGACTGAGCCTGGCCATTATAATAATTCCTTAATTAAGGAAGAGAAACGGTAGTTTATGAGTATTTTTATCGATCGAAAAAAAAACCGAAAAAATCGAAAAACCGGGTTTTACACCATGAAAAAACCGATCTTCAAATCAGGCGGTTACCCGGTTTTTTCGGTTATTCGGTTAACCGGTTTGCATGCCCTACCTATGACATTTAATTTAAGATTTTAATTTAGTAATTTTGCATGAAATTTAAATTACATTGCAGTGCCCAACAGGGTGTATGTATAAAGCCTACTAAGCCTACCTAGACCTAAGCTATACTATGTACCTACATACAAGCAATGAATAAATGAATATGAATATGAATATGAATATGGATTTATGAATCACTGATCACCGAAGAAAAAGCTAGCCCAAGGAGCGTTTTGCTTTTAATCCACCTAAACCTTAACCTAATCTAATCAAATTAACCTAAGTAGGTACTTAAAATCTTTAAAAGCTCTATAGGTGGCACGAGATATAAATCACACTAATATTATAAATGCGAAAGTTTGGATGTTTGGAAGTTTGGATGGATGTATGTTTGTTTCTCTATAACTCGACTACCACTGAACCGATTTGCCTGAAATTTAAAAAATAAATATATAATGACCGGGTATAGGACTTAGGCTACTTTTTATACGGGTACCATGCGAGGGAAGCCGCGGGCGAAAGCTAGTAGAATATATATATTCAAATCATGATTTTTTATACTTACCTCTACTACGTATTACGTTATACCAAAGATCGACTGTTAGTATGGGCTAAACGAATAGAAGTGGATTTATGGCAAATCTACGTGCCACAGGGGTCATAATGACTTGAAATATTATTTTCGGGTAATTTTTATGGTATTGGATATATGAGTGTCGATAAAGAATATTTATGTAGACAAAGGAAAGTATATTACAAAGTAGGTAGTTTATAAATATACTAAACCGTTGAGGTAGGTATTGAACAGCTGGAAGGAGCAAGGATGGATTGGATTCTTCTTGAAATTAGATTGAGATAAATAATATATCTTATGGGGCCTGCAAGGCTGCAACAGACGAATGTAAGAACGTAATACCAAAATCATTTTAAAACTTAAGCATATTTTTATCAGTTTATGTTATTATTTAGATGGCAGTATTTATCTAGGTTCCTGTTACACTTTTGTTCTAATAAAAGTAGGTATGTTTTTCGAGTGTATGAATATTAAAAAAAAAAACTTATGTACCACTCAATAATTCTTATTTCAAACGTTTTTTGTTTCGATAAAGTATTTTTGTTGTTTAGTTTATAAAAAAAATATTTACTTACATAAATAACTTATATAAAAATATCACATCCAAGGACTTTCGCAATCGTTGTACTGAGATGTGTGGTTTGGTTTCATCTGCTATTCGAAAACAAATGTTGATTTCGGAGCGCGCCGCTAATTTTGATTCAAAGGCAAAGAGCGGAATAAATGAATTCTCGAATACAAATATATTTCACGCTACAAAAAATACATAGATCAGCATTCGAATACTTATGAAATTTGAAATCTCACAGCGGATTCATCTCTTCGACGTTCGAAGTGTGTTTACAGAATAGCGGCCTTTACACGGTAGAGTTTTCACCACGCATCTGAACTGCGTTCCGAATCGCGGGAAAATAACCGCGGATAAAACTGTCGTGTTAATTACTGTCACAGTTTTGGACTGGCGCGTGGTACGATTATGAACGGTGATGCGTGCAAAAAACTGTCACAAAAACTGTGCTAAAAACTTTGCCAGATCGAACTTTCAGCGTCGCGCATCTACACGTAAGGTTTTTAGCAAAGGTTGGAATGGCGCGTGCTATTTCCCGCGGTCCGATCTCTACGTATAAATGCTGCTATTGACTTAGCTCTGTAGGCTGATTGTCTACTTGTCTCAAACCTCGAATTGGTCTCAAACTGTCAAAACGATCGCGTAGCGCGTTCGATCTCGTTGAGATGAAGGCGGGGATACACATGCCAGTAAATCGGGATAGTAGCTGGCATGTACGAGTAACTAGCACACTGCGGAAACATTTGCAAGTAATACTGGCATGCAAGTTGTGCCCTTGCATGCCATGCCCTTAGCTACTGGCATGCCCGAAGCTGTCGCGTCTGTTCACACGTGCCAGGTTGGCACGCGTCCCCTCCCTCATGCATGCAAGTAAATAAAATGTTGTGGTAGGTGTGTGTATGCCAGTTACAGGCATGCCAGTTAGCGTATACACAGTTTGGCACGTGCAAGAAGCTGGTATGCTAGTGTGCAAGCTATGGGCATGTGTATTATTGTGTATCCCCAGCTTGAGAGTGACAGAGCCACTTGCGTGGTCACTGAACTGTCTCATTTGACAGTTTGAGACCGATTTTGGTCGCTATCAAATATAGACAATCATGGAACTGTTGTCAACTGTTTATTTTGCCAGTTTTACTTGTTTAGCCTAAAAACTTGTTTCCGCAAATATATTATTAAAAGCTTCAAAATTACTTCAATTTAGAAAGTCACGGACGGAACCCAGTGAATAATAAACCAGGACAGTTATAACTGTGCGCAAGGGAACCATAAAAAGGGAGTCAAAGTACATCACTGTAAAATACAGAACTAGGAAGTAAAAAAAACTGAATAGGTAGGTATTAATTATTACAATATCACTAAATATTTTCGTGTCTACTGTTGACGTTATGGGAACTTGTAATTACTTTTTAACCAACTTAAAAAAAGGAGGATGTTCTCCACTCATCGAAATCTTTTTTCTTTGTGATTTTTTTTTATGTAGGTTGGTATAATGTATGTTCAACGATTACTCGAAGACGCCTCGACCGATTTGGAAATATGTTTTTTGAAAGGGTACTTTCCCATTGGTGCCATAAAAATGTGGTGAGGATCTGTCTAGGATCTTCGGAGCTATGAACAGAAATGCACCTCGAGAATCAGAAAATTGCTCAGCTTAAGTATTTAAATTGAAGTCGTTTTTTTTAGGGTTCCGTACCTTAAAAGGTAAAAAAAGGAACCCTTATAAGATCACTTTCTTGTCCGTCTGTCTGTCTGTCTGTCTGTCTGTCTGTCTGTCTGTCCGTCTGTCTGTCTGTCCGTGTGTCACCATCGATTATCTCAGGAACGGGTAGAGCTAGCAAGTTGAAATTTATACCATATACTAAGGTCTATAGTCCCTATTGTGAGTATAAAAATAAAGGTCCTGAGTCAACACTATAAAAAGATATAGGCAAATTTAGGTTTTCGTGAAAACTTGTGAGTACCAAAACTTACCTTAATTATCAACTTCTTTTAATTTTCGGAATTTTTCCTTTACTTGTGCTGGAAGACCTTGCTTGTAACCAAAATTGACAATTCTAGGTCAACCCTAGAGGTTTTGGGTCGAAAACCTAAATGGTAGTTCCCGTTGACCTAGAATAACGAAATTTGGCAAAAAGCAAGGTCTTATAGCACAAATAAAGGAAAAATTCCAAAAAGTTAAAAAAGTTGAAAATTAAAGGGTGTTCCCATACATACATAGTTGACGCCAATTAAAATTGTCCTCCGAGTTGTATGGGGGCGCTCATACAATTAAGCGGACTAGCTTAATTGGCACCATGGCTAGGTACGGAACCCTCGGCGTACGAGTTCGACTCGCACTTGACCGGTTTTTATTTAATTTTCATGTAGCCACTTTTGAAAATGAAAAATCTTATCAAAATTTTCAATTCTGACGGGATTTTTGATAAGATTTTTCATTTTTAAATGTATTAATACCTAAGTGTGGTTTAGCACTAAAAATTAAAAACGTAGCCACTTGTTTAGTTAACGTTATACTTACAGCTGATTATAGATTCACGACACTGGTTTTCTTACAAAAAAAAAAACATCATTATGACGTCTTTTTTTGTCTGTGGTGATGACACAAATACCGGAAATCACCTCACTCGTCATTATGCTCTGACCTACTTCCTGTTACACGTCACATATATTTTCATCCTTTTACAGCCTACAGTTTTTATAAACATTGTTATGAAATAAAACGGCTGTAATCTTGTGTTTTGCTACGTTTTTATCATTCTACAGCTATTTTTATTTAGAACACTCTTTTTTTCTTCTTTATTTTGGCTTCGCATGGCTTGTGCATTCAGCCTGTGTCAAGCAAGTAATATATTTCAAGTTTATATAGATAATTATAGAAGATATAGGTACAAAATATACATCCGTACCAATATTATAAATGTGAAAGTGTGTTTATTTGTCCTGCTTTCACATCAAAACAGAGAGACGGATTGAAGTGATTTTTTGTGTGGAGATAGTTAGAGGGCTGAAGAGTAACTTTTATCCGGGTACCACGCGAGCGAAGCCGCGAGCAGCAGTATTACAATAATTTGAACACTCCTTGCATGGAGAGTAACATAGGCTACAGTACGGCCAACGGATCTCGGCGTGCGTGAAGTTAGCCGTTTCGATGCGCAGTGCAACTTTTTCATACAAAATTTTCTACTGCGCAGCGCAGAGCCTGACTTCACGTACGCCGAGATCCGGCGGCCCAACTGTACTTACGGGTATCACGCGAGCGAAGCCTCGGGCAGCAGCTAGTATTACAATAATTTGAACTCTACAAGATCACTATGGTTTAATGCCGGTCACAACTTCAGCAAAGCTAGGCTAACGCTCTTGTTTATTGAGATAGATAAGTCATGATTTTTTTATAGTGGTCATAAAGAAAATTGCCAAGCTTTTTATTTCATTACGGCCAAGGTTTTACAGATTGGGGTTGAGAAGCCAAAGTTTCCGATCATTTGTCTACCACCTTCTTAATAGAATTTTGTAAAAATAGTAGATTAGTAGCCAAGGGCTGTAAGGCATCAATTGCAGCCCGAGATATTTAGGCACACGAGCGCAGCGAGAACGCCTATAGTTCGCCCTAGGGCTTTTCTAGCTACATTATTACCCTAGATTAGCTAATTGGTCACCTACAAGCCCCATTTGGGGGTAATAAGGACCTACTTACCGAATATGAGAGATGTAAAAGAATATTAATAAGTCTGATTACTACGACTGTATGCCCCAGGTGCGGTAGAAATATTTTTTCAGATCTTAGCCATTTTTAGATTGAAGGTGTCTAAGGGGGTAGTCAGAGGTACGTCCAAACACTGGTATATTCCCACATTTTGCAGAAGTTAACATTCCGTACGTGACAGGCTGCAAGCCCATCGACGCTATTAGAAAGCTAACTGGTTTCCTCACGATGTTTTCCTTCACCGTTTAGAGATCTTGTTAAATCGTGTAGTCAGAAACAAGTGCAAATCTAGGCTATCAACGCAACGGTGCGCGAGATCTCAGTTCGGGGCGAACTACTAGTTATAGGAGAGTAGAATATCGTGCTCGTCGTATAATCGGGTTAAAAGTTTTTCCCGGATAAAATACAACCAGTTAAACCTCGATTGAACGCATCTATAACGCTCCAAAGAGTTGGACATTTATATCGTTTTAAATAAAGTGAAAATGAGAGATTTTTTTTTCTTTTTTTTGTTTTGGCTTCGCACGGCTTGTGCATTCAGACAGTGTGAAGAAATTAATTTATTTCAAGTTTATAGATACACAAGTTATATAAATACTTACTCATTACAATACATCAATATAAAATCCCACCCCTCCCCTTGTGCCTCAATAAAGATGTCGGGGCTTTACTGAAACATCAACACGGACTTTTTGGGAGAACTCGAAATGCAATGCTATCCAATTTTGTTTCATTTGCCCACACTTATGCACGTACATTCACGAACACTCAACAGTTAATAATCCACCATTAAAGCTGGGAACAAATTATCGGACGCGGCTGACGGACGCGGCTGACAGCCGCGACTGATAAGTGTGCACAGTCGAACGGGACCTGGCTTGCGGACGCGCAACAACGTCATTCCACAAAGAACTGTAGACGAAGAAACATGTCGAGTTTTGAAGCATTTTGAAGTTTTGAAGCATTTTTGTAATCCTTTAATTTATGATTATACAGTAATTCCTTGTTGCGAACACACTCGATAATTCGTTCATCCATTTTTTACGATACACACGTGCAAGCTCTCGCATAGTCCGCGTCCTTCTGACGCACTGACGCGTCCCGTACCCCGTGCATACCGTCCGCGGACGTTTTCGGCTGACAAAAACATCAAGCGAGCCAGATTTCTGTCGGACGTCCGAACGCTCAAGGTCAGCCAAGGTTACGTTCGCGGCTTACATCCGATAGTTTGCACAATTCAGTGTACATTCAATAACTAGATATCTATCAGTCGCGGCTGTCAGCCGCGTCCGTCTGCCGCGTCCGATAATTTGTTCCCAGCTTAATAGGTATCTACATAAACATTCGAAGATACACAAGTTTTGGAAAATAAAACAAAAACGAAAACATCAAATTCTCGCCGAAAAGCTCTTCACCTCTTGAATGGTAGAAAAAAATCAAAAGATTTTTGAAACAGGTGAACTATCATCATCTTGACAGATGTCAAAATAAAATGGTGTTGCCAACCTTCTCCCCAATTATGACGACACTAGTGGAGTTACCCGAGTTTGATTATGCCTTGCTTTATCTTAAATTCAAAACCAATAGAATAGGTTATCACACCCTTTTTCAAATAGTGTTTTAAATGAATCCTAGATTTAAGTGGATATCACCCACTTAAATTTTTCTGTAATGTTTTAAAACCGGTTATTTTTCCTTGTTTGGGGTAAAATACTATAGTAACCTAAGAAAAAACAAGAGTCTAGTTTAGACCAAAATAAAAAAAATATGAATTAAAAAGTTTTAAGTACTTATTAAATTCTCCGGTTTAGAAATTGTTTTGCTAGTTCGCACCAAAGTACAATACAAACAAGTATAAGTAGGTACTTAAAAAAAATATATTTTTAGACTTTTTTAAGTAGAGTCAAAATAATAGGCTCAAGGCTCTATTTGATATAATGTTATGAATTTGATGAGCTATGCGCTTGCGTAGACTTTCTTGATTGATCGTTGAAGTTGATTGAACGTTGTGCGCAATCACAATTTGGATTGGCGACTGCTAGTGGCATTAACAGCTGAGCGCTTCTGTGCTTCGGAGGGAACGTTAAATTATCGGTTCCAGTTTTTAACCGACTCAAAAAAAGGAGGTTCTCAATTCGTTGGAATCTTTTTTTCTATGTATGTTCATCGATTACTTGCAGACGCCTCGGCCATTTTGGAAAATTCTTGTTTTGTTTGAAATACTCTCCAATTGGTGCAATAAACATTTGGTGAGGATTTGTCAAGGATCTTCGGAGTTATGAACAGAAATGCATCTCGAGAGAGCGCAGAAAATTTATTAGAAATTGCTCAGCTTATAACATTGAAGTCGGCTTTTTTATTTTTAATTAAGCCACTTGTTAAGTCGTTAAGCCATGACAGATGCCTTTTGGCGGCCTAAAACTCCGTCACTAGAGTTAGCCACTGGCTCATACAAACAAACATACATACATATCGAAGTTTTTAAAACCATATAGCAAAATAAACCCAGTGTTTAGGGAGCTCAGTCAACACAGCAGTTTTATTGTTTTATTATAACAGAAATCGCAACAAAATGGCCGCCCTGTCGAATTGATGACGCGTATGGTACTTCTATCATTTTCCCGGAAACTGATTTGTTTTGTGCAATTTGTCGGGTATTGTTTGACGTTTGGACTAAAACATAACACTATTTGACTTTTTTGAACATTTTTTAGAATTTTTCATTTGTTTTTTTTTGCACTTTTTGGTAAATTAAGGCTGGATTTGACAAAAAATCATCTTACTCCAGAGTAATTCCGACTTAATTCGAAATACAATTGTTTAGAAAGCGCAACCGAACAAATGTGCATACAAATTATCCTGGTTATAAGGTGTCAACTTTACAATGCCAAAATATTCAAAGAAACATTAGTTTACTCTCAAGTAAAAACTTAATCCAGGTTGATCGAATCCAGCCTAAGTCATGATATATCAACGCGATCATTTGTCACTAAAGTAGCCCGAGGTCATTGGTACCTACTTCATCTACGAGCGACGATTGAAATGTGATATGCTTGCTACATTGAACTACCTTCCAACTACCCAAACAAAAGACGCGAAGATCAGCAATAGTTGTAAAGTCTGCTCTGCATCAGGGCCTGTGGGGAATCGAGATCGGTCGGGCTCACACCGGATGCAGGTTTTATTGAAATAATATCTGGGCGACAGAGCAAATAGAGAAAAATTAAAGAAGAACCAAAAAAAAAAGGCGTTGAAGGCTGATAGCCGCTACCACAGGAGCTTCAGCGAAATTACGAACCACATTTTTACAGGTAAGTAAATATTTTTGCATTAAAATGCCGTGAAAACGAATCTTCCCAGAGATGAGACCTAGCTAGATCGATTCTTCGCCCCCGTAAACCGCAGTAGCACAAATTTCATCGAAATCGTTAGAGCACAAACGAGTGAATACAAACAAACAAATAAATAAATAAACGGGTTGGATTTAGTATTAAGAAGCAGGATTTTGGGGGCAGAGTGAGGGGGGGAGGTGAGGGGGGGGTTCCCCCTCCCCCCTGGTATCACTCCCATTACAAGGTAACGCACCGTTCTGGAGATAATCAAATTATTGTTTTTATATACAAACTGGTAAAAATTGGTAAAAATTTAGTATTCGGTAACAATATTTTGAGGGGGGGGGAGGGTGGGGGGATCCCCCGCCCCCTGGTACCACTCCCATTACAAGGTAACGCACCGTTCTTGAGAAAATCAAATGTAACCTAACCTAACCTAACCTATACGGGGCAACCGAAACGGGGCACCCTGTAGGTTAGGTTAGGTTTGTATATAAAAAAGCGAGCGAAGCGAGCCCACCCACAAAATCTGGTGGCACAAACCCCCATCACATCTAAAAGAGAAACTAAATCAGAACCGACACGGGGCACCCTGTAGGTTAGGTTAGGTTTGTATATAAAAAAGCGAGCGAAGCGAGCCCACCCACAAAATCTGGTGGCACAAACCCCCATAACAACTAAAAGAGAAACTAAATCAGATCCGACACGGGGCACCCTGTAGGTTAGGTTAGGTTAGGTTTGTATATAAAAAAGCGAGCGAAGCGAGCCCACCCACAAAATCTGGTGGCACAAACCCCCATAACATCTAAAACAGAAACTAAATCAGATCCGACACGGGGCACCCTGTAGGTTAGGTTAGGTTTGTATATAAAAAAGCGAGCGAAGCGAGCCCACCCACAAAATCTGGTCGCACAAACCCTCATAACATCTAAAAGAAAAACTAAATCAGATCCGACACGGGGCACCCTGTAGGTTAGGTTAGGTTTGTATATAAAAAAGCGAGCGAAGCGAGCCCACTCACAAAATCTGGTCGCACAAAACTGGTATTTGGGGGGGGGGGGGGGGGGGGCGGGGGTTCCCCGGGGGAACCCTCCCCCCCTCCCCCTCTCACTCCCCCCCCAAAATCCTGCTTCTTAATACTAAATTTTTACCGGTGTGGTTTTTTGTGAGGCCAATGGGTTATAGTGTAGCACAGGGGTGCCCAGACTTATAGTGTCGGCGATCGACTAGAATTTTTTTTGAAAGCAAAGGATCGACTAAACTACTATGTAGGTAGGTTAGGTAGGTACTGCAAAACATTTTTTTTAACATGGTTTTACTGCACTTTTAAATTGAATATAGGTTCATAAAAATAAAGGAATCATACCTACCTTTGTTAGGAATGAGTAGGTAGGTACTAATAATTGGTATATTGCTGGCGATCGACTCGAAAAGCTTCGCGATCGACCGGTCGATCGCGATCGACTGTTTGGGCACCCCTGGTGTAGCACATTGAAACAATGTGTGGTTCTTTGTGAGGCTCAATGGGTTATAGTGCAGCACAATGAAACCATGTGTGGTTCTTTGTGAGGCCAATAGGTTATAGTGTAGCACATTGAAACAATGTGTGGTTCTTTGTGAGGCCAATGGGTTATAGTGTAGCACATTGAAACAATGTGTGGTTCTTTGTGAGGCCAATGGGTTATAGTGTAGCACATTGAATCAATGTGTGGTTCTTCGTGAGGCCAATGGGTTATAGTGTAGCACATTGAAACAATGTGTGGTTCTTTGTGAGGCTCAATGGGTTATAGTGTAGCACATTGAAACAATGTGTGGTTCTTTGTGAGGCTCAATGGGTTATAGTGCAGCACAATGAAACCATGTGTGGTTCTTTGTGAGGCTCAATGGGTTATAGTGCAGCACAATGAAACCATGTGTGGTTCTTTGTGAGGCCAATGGGTTATAGTGTAGCACATTGAAACAATGTGTGGTTCTTTGTGAGGCTCGCTTCGGTGTGATAGTGACTATCTACCGGCTTCGCTTGCTCTTTCGGTCTGCTTGTTACAATCTCGGTGCTTTTGCTTGCATAACATTTATTTTAGAACTAACTTCAGTCCACAGATTGCTACCATTATTTGAATAACGTAGACATTATTTGCAGGCTCTGAACTCATTTATTTCTTTATATTTTTCTCAACACAAATACCCATGTAAAATGTAACATGTCTGCATCCCCAGATACCGTAGACATTTTTTTTTATCTTAAGGCAGCTTAGATGCTTTGAAAATGTTTTATTATAGGTTTTATTGGTACAAATAATGCATTTTTTTGTACCAACCAAAAAAAAGGAGGAGGTTCTCAATTCCATGTTTTTTTTTTAATACCTATAATGTTCACCGATTATTCGAAGATGCCTGGATCTGTCGATGAAAGGCAGGCACCTCGAGAGTGCAGAAAGTTGCTCAGCTTATAACATTGAAGTCGGTTTTTTAATATTTAATTTACCTACTTGTGTTAGTAAATCTGATGTCGATGAAATAATAACTACTTACAAAATAAATCTCAGCCATTGAGACTAAGTATAATAATAAACTACGCAGTAATAAAGTTATGGAAAAACTACATAAAATGAATCCTAGGTCTCACAACATTAACACGGATTTATTTTGTGCTCAGCTTTGTTTTCCTGGAAAATGGAGAGCGACATAACGAACGTCAAAATTAATATAAAAAAAAATAATGCTGGACTTGCCCCACTTACCCCACCTGACCATACATACATTATCCATACCTATATTATAAATGTGAAAGTGTTTATTTATTTGTTTATTTGTCCTGCATTCATGTCAAAACAGAGCGATGGATTGACGTGATTTTTTGTGTGGAGATAGTTGGAGGGCTGGAGAGTAACATAGATTACTTTTTATCCGGGTACCACGCGAGCGAAGCCGCGGGAAGCAGCTAGTTAGATATAAAAAAACATCCAGACCCAAGACAAATATTTGCAAATCACATTTGTCTCGCGGCGGGAATTCTGCTGTGTTCTTTCCTACAATAAGTTAACAGTTGACCCTGTATTAACACACGGGAACTACTTACGTAAAAATATCGTCGATTTAAGACCGACAATGTTTCGATTCATCCGGAGAATTTGTGTGAGACGCGACCGAGAGGAGTAACCTTGCCGCAACTCCCTCCTTACCCAGATGAAGATTCTCCGGATGAATCGAAACATTGCCGGTATCTAAATCGACGATATTTTTATGTGAGTATTTCCCGTGTGTTAATACAATGTCAAGTACAAGGACCTTACTATGAACTCGCAGAGCAATGTCAAACTAAGATTATTCTGATTCAGTACTTAGATAAGACTAAGGTAAGGTTAAAGTAAGCCTAACGCAGGCCTAAGTTAACCTTGTTTTAATCGCCATCGTGGAGTGTCAAGTGTCAAGTCATCGTCTCAATGCAGGACTGCGCGCGCATGTGCTGAAACAATCCTAACGCAGGACTGTTTTCACCTTGTTTTGACATTGCTCTAAGAGTTGGTAGGACGCCACCAAGTCACGAAAGTTTTGAAAGTGAAACAGTTTATAGTTGTTTTATTCCGGTGGTGGGTTTCAGGAGGCGAGGCCTAATAGAGGAGTTGAGGCCTAGTTTGATGCATGGCGGTTATTTGGCTAGCTGCCAAAGAAGGTCGAGTGCGAACTCGTTTGTTGGTCTAGAGTTGTAATAACCTATAGAGCCTTATATTACCAGCAAGGCTTAAAAGTTCGTTATTATTCATGGTGTTGGTTGCGAAAGAACAGGAGTAGAATCACCTAGCTTAAGACGATTCAAAGTGGTCATAGCGGTCCTACTGAATAAATGATTTTTGAATTTTGAATTTTTGAGTTATAGCAGAATCAAAATCTGAGTTGCACTGTTTTGCCGTCTCTTTTCGTAGACATGAGAATGACAAGAACAAAAACATACCTAATACTTACGAATAATAATAACTAGTAGTTCGCCCCGAACTGAGATCTCGCGCACCGTAGATGGCTTACATTTGGACTTTCTTCTGACTACCCCTATACTTTCAAGTGCTATTACTGCCCAGTATGCCTATTGCGCTAGCTCGTCATGGTAAAAAATACTGGCATGCATGCCATACATAATGTCGTGTCTAATTTTTAATTCATTTAATATTTATACATTCTCGTCGTATTTCAAAAAGTACCTACCTATACGTCCTAGAATAAAAATAATAACTATTTTGGAATTTACAAATAAAGACCTTTCATTTGACACCCCACTCAATATACTTATTTGTTTTCTTAACTTTTTTTACCCCAATTATTTTCATTCTTTATCAAAAAAAAATTTTATCATGAAAATAAATCAAGTAGCAACTAAAATCATTGCAAACCAAACCGCAACGATGCCACTCTCTTTTTAAGACCGACCAGTTAATGAACTACGAAGACATCGAAACTCTATGAAACGGGAGCTCTGGCGGCTCTGGTTTCTTAATTTTTGTTCTTTGGTCGTATTTCAAAAAATTTTACCCCTTGGGAACCTAATATCTTCACAAGCCCCTTCATCGATTAAGCTCAATGCTCCACCGTAAATTCCCATACCACAACCTATTGACCTACCAAGTTTTATGCAGATTGGATGAACGGTTCGTCAGTTATGCGCGAACAAGAATTGGTGAAACATACAAACATACAAACATACAAAGCAAAATCGCCCAACTTGCCACTAAGATCTTCGCTCGCTCGATCGATAATATGGTTCTGCTATAACGACCTTTTTAGCCCTAAAGGAATGACTCAAATTATTGTCGATTTTGTTACTGACAGTATTTCAATCCATCCGGAGAATCTGCATCTGGGTAAAGTAAATAAGTTCGTATGAGCAAGTGGCCAACTCTGGTGACGGAGTTTTACTGTTAGCCCTCTGATTGTCTACCTTTGATAGCGACCAAAATCAGTCTCAAACTGTCAACTAAGACAGTTCAGTGTCCACGCAAGTAGCTCTGTCACTCTCATCTCAACAGCGACAAAAGATACCTACGAGATCGTTTTGACAGTTTGCGACCAAAATTTGAGGTTTGAGACAAGTTAGACAATCAGCCCGCGATCTAAGGCTGGGTTCGACCAAACTGGATTAAGTTTTTACAAGAGAGTAAACTACTATTTGTTTGAATCTTTTGACATTGTAAAGTTGACACCTTATAACCAGGATAATTTTTATGCACATAATAATGTCAGGTTGCGCTTTCTAAACAATTGTATTACGAATTATGTCTGCTAGTTATTCTGGAGTAGGTACGATGACTTTTGGTCGAATCCGTAAGAGTCGACAGACGTAAAGGTTAGTCTTAACTGGACTAGTCTACTCCATCTAAGTTCAAGGTCATTGTCTCATGGCTCTTAACGGTGTAGGTAGAACAATAGCAAGACAATAGTTTGCTGTTCATTACTCTTATGAGAAACCCAGCTCTCAGCGCCGCAATCGAGCAAAATATATTTTTGTGAGTTTATGATTTAACATGTAAGCATTTCTTTTGTATGAACTTGCCAATTTTCTTCAGAATGGTAATTATTTAATAAGAATGTTGTGGAGAATCTCACTTTCAAAACTTTCGTGAGTACTAGACATTGTTTTAACACACGGGAATTACTCACGTAAAAATATCGTCGATTCAGATGCCGACAATGTTTCGATTCATCCGGAAAATCTTCATCTGGGTAAGAAATCGAAACATTGTCGGTATCATCGACGATATTTTACGTGAGTAATTCCCGTGTGTTAAAACAATCACTGCTTATGATTGCTTAAGATTTCTTTAGTTAAAAATAACAGCAAAAATTATCTCAAAGCTGAAGGAACACATTGTTTTTTTTTAACAGAAACCGGATCAGCCTTAACATACGCAACATCGAGAGTCGAGAAATGGGATATCTCGATCGGTTAAACTGATATAACGTATACGTTACAGAAGTTCTTGGGGTCTGTTTAGCCAAACTGCGGGCTTAAAAAGGGCGCTATAGCGAATCAAAATAGGTATTGAACTATATTCCGTTTCTTTTCACTCTCAGTGAATGAAAAGAGACGGCCTAGAGTTCAATTCCTATTGTGATTCTGCTAAAGCGACCTTTTTATGCCCACTGGTCTACATGGAATTTCATTCAGCCCAAAAAAAGGCTTAGTTTTCCATTTGCAAAACATTCGTTTACAGATACAAAACCGCTTCAAAAAATCCAAGCAAATAGTGCCTTTTTGGAAACTGAAATATTTGTCAATCAGCATTCCATGTATATGCATCGTGCAAACGGTTTCAACTGTCCAGCCTAGCCCTCGCCTAGCCACTGTTGAATAGATTAAATAAAAGGAGGGTTCCGTAGAATTTAGAAATCGATACGAAATAATAAGGGGACAGTGGACCGGAGTGGTTGATGAAGAGTTAAGAGCAAAAAGAAACAGAAATGAAGCGATGAACAGAGGTTTACTCGGTAAAAAGAAAATATATAAAAACAGTCAGAACATACCTTACAGGAAAGACAAACTTCAATTGTATAAATCTTATCAAAGTAGGTCGGTACCTATTTATTATTAAAGAATTTACACTCTCTAACAGTTGATTTAAGAAAAAAAGGCTTTTAAAATGTTCATAAGTTGCAAGACAATAATAACACAAGGGTATATTCATGTAAAAATATCGTCGATTTAGATAAGTACCGATAATGTTTCAAAATGTGTCTACACTTAGTGTGAGACCGCAAGAAGTGACCGTACCGCAAGTCCTCTCTTACCCAGATGAAGATTTTCCGGATGAATCGAAACATTGTCGGTACCTACCTAAGTTGACTATATTTTTACATCAGTAATTCCAATGTGTTTTATTGCTGGCGGTTCGCGCCGGAGAGACCGAGAGCCAAGACCAGGGACAGAGACAGAACACCATCATTTAAACTGACGGTTCTCTGTCTCCTGTCTCTTTCGCGCGCCCTTACAAGCCTGCTTCTGGTCTCGGTCTCCAGCGCGAACCGCCGCCCTTATAAAACACCTTGTTCTTTCTTTAAAACAGCTTTACAAAGTGAATAATCCTTAGAACTTACACGGAACCAATGATATAGTGAACTCACACTTGTACAGTCTATCTAAACACAGAAACTAAACCGCGCGAACGCGCTCTCCACAAACAATAGAAAATCATTTTCACTTGACCCCTTTGTTTGGCGATTTAGCCATGGATCTCTGATTTTTTCAACGCCATAGTAAAAATTCACACATTTGGCTCGCGTCCAATTGGGTATTGTGCAGTGTGCCCGCATCTCCCCTTATTCGCAAACGAACTCGTAAGCTAGTGGGCAACTCTGGTAGTGCGCCGCAAACTTTATGGCGGCTGAAGTGCGCGGCAGATTCAACTTTGCGCAAGTACAGTCAACGCAATAGAATAGAGTAAACTTTATCTACATAGCCCGCCTAGCCCCGTCCCTCACCGCCTTCACCTCCCCGCAATTGCGTTGACTGTACCTGCGCAAAGTCGAATCTGCCGCGCACTTCAGCCGCCATAAAGTTTGCCAGAGAGTTTGGATTTGCATTAAAATTACCAACGTGTCGCAATTCTACCAATGAGCCTATGGCCTTATACTTTGGGATATGATATGATATGTGAAAGAAAGCATCGTGAGGAAACCACCTTGTGTATGAAATCCTAAATAACTATGTGATTGTATGATACAGAAGAATAGAAAGTTCTGGGAAACCTTCAAAGAATTATTATAATGCTTGAAGCTGTGTGTGTCTCGAGTCAATCTTTGATTTTGAATCAATGTTGGGCAGTTTTTGAGAAAAAAAGAGAAAATATATTGTTACTTTTTACCCGGCTGACTGTCAAGTCACCCGGGTTATGTAGATCGCGCGTTTCTATGTATGTGGGTTCGTTCGTTCGTATGTAAGTAATATTCTTTATTACCACGTTTCTCCTAAACGGCTGGATGGATTTTGATGAATGAGGTATCGTTAGAATCGTCTCCATCTCCATTGTGCTCTAGGATACTTTTTATTTCGATAAATCAAATAGTGCGGCTAAAAAATGCAACAATGTGTGAATTTTCAAAATGAAAATCACGCTATCATATCAAAATCCATGTCAAAATCAAGAGGTTGGTGGACTGATATCAAATATATATATTTTTTTAATCTAACATGACATCTTCGAAGACTAAATCGAGTCTCAAAATTTTTGAAAATCTATTTTTCGCCCTAAATAGAATTGCTAGCCAAAACGCATACTAAAACTTTCTATTTAGTCACACGCAACGTTTAGAACAAACTGCATCGAAATTGGTTTAGCCATTTAAGAGATATCTCATATTTAACAAATAACTTACGCATTTACCTAATTTAGGTACTCACAGAGCCATCTGTGTGTCAATTGTGACAACAACGTTTAGGAAAATGCGCACGGCATCGAACCCTAGATACCTACTTATTAATAAAATTGTAATTTAATTTTGTTTTGTGATTGATAAGATAATGCTGTTTCCAACTTTTCAGTTCAGCCGGGTTTTTTTATTTTTGAATAAATTGCTTGTTACATGATTTTGTTTTAATTTACTCGTAGGTACCAATGTAATACGAGATTATTTGAAATACAAAACAAAAGACATTAATAACTGATTTCCTATTAATGTAACAATTTATCAGTAATTTTACCACCTTTTGTGCAATAAATTGTATTTATCGCTACAGCAAAATATACTGTTTAGCGGGCCATTTATTTCAATGTTAAATTATGTTGAATATGGATATTATGTTGAAAATGGCTGCCATTGAAGTCTGTAACAAAAGTATGCATTGGTATCGCTTCTATAATTTGGATATGTATTTGAAAATTATTGTCACCAGAGGCGCGATTCAATCCTTCTCGGAATGCATGCCGAATTCCGAAAGTGATGTTTTCGCTGAAAAGACGTCAGAGAGTCTTCGCGATCAGCACTTTGAAGACTTAGGCTGCGTTTCCACCAGAGATGAGCGGTAATGCGTAGCGAGGGATGTGTTTTTAAAGAACCAATAGAATTGCTTCA
This sequence comes from Camptogramma bilineatum, assembly GCA_958496255.1. Lineage (NCBI taxonomy): Eukaryota > Metazoa > Arthropoda > Insecta > Lepidoptera > Geometridae > Camptogramma > Camptogramma bilineatum. Next base: position 1,673,240 of record OY292474.1, read on the forward strand.
TTTACCTCGCCTCGGTCAGCACAGCTCTGGTGGAAACGGCTCAGCGGAGCTAGGTTTTTGCGCATAAAAAACAAGCGAGGGATGTGTTGCGAGAAATGTGTTGCGAGGAATGTGTTAAGAGGAATGTGTTGCGAGGAATGTGTTAAGAGGAATGTGTTGCGAGGAATGTGTACGAGGGATGTGTTGCGAGGAATGTGTTAAGAGGAATGTGTTGTTGAATGACATGGTCACTACTCATTCATGTCGACACATTTCACAGCTTCACACATTAACACATCCTCGCACCACACATTAATGCGCATTTTCACAGCTCCGCTACACATCCTCGCACGACACATTTCCATCGCACATCTCTGGTGGAAACACCCACACATTTTCACAGCACAGCTAGACATCTTCGCACGACACATTTCCATCGCACATCTCTGGTGGAAACGCAGCCTTATTCCTTCGCAACCAGCAGTGCAATTCAGACTTCCGAAAAAGCATCCGATTCGATAATTTTCTTCGGAAAGATGACTTTTTTTCAGCGATAAAACGTCACATTCCGAATTCTGAATACATTCCGAGAAGGTCTGAATCAGGGGGCAGTCAATAAACATGATTTGGGGCTGCGCTTTCTTATCTGTGATCCATCCTCGTATATTAAGATTCCAAAGAGCCAATCGAACTAAATGAACAATAAAACGCAAGAAATCTGCAGTTTGAGCCAAACCTTTATACCTATCTTATGAAACTCTTTTTTTCGTAGACCTTTGTTTAGCTATGATGGTAAGCGACGATGTGGCTGACGATGGATCACAAAGGTCTAGAAGACACCTATTCACTCTTGACTTGAAGAGACCCAGGTTAATTTTCGGGGAAAACAGAAGCCGGCAACCTTGTTCTACTAGGCCTAAAGTTTGGCTTCTTTGTGAATAAGAGAGCAGGTTCCCATTTCTTTGTTTCAATGGTTTGACCGCAGTTTGTTAGCACGTATCTATGGTTCATTAGTTACCTTCTTTTTAGGGTTCCGTACCTTAAAAGGTAAAAAAAGGAACCCTTATAAGATCACTTTCTTGTCCGTCTGTCCGTCTGTCCGTCTGTCCGTCTGTCTGTCCGTGTGTCACCATCGATTATCTCAGGAACGGGTAAAGCTAGCAAGTTGAAATTTATACCATATACTAAGGTCTATAGTCCCTATTGTGAGTATAAAAATCAAGGTCCTGAGTCAACACTATAAAAAGATATAGGCAAATTTAGGTTTTCGTGAAAACTTGTGAGTACCAAAACTTACCTTAATTATCAACTTTTTTTATTTTTCGGAATTTTTCCTTTACTTGTGCTGGAAGACCTTGCTTGTAACCAAATTTGACTATTCTAGGTCAACCGGAAGTACCCTAGAGGTTTTGGGTCGAAAACTTAAATGGTAGTTCCCGTTGACCTAGAATAACGAAATTTGGCAAAAAGCAAGGTCTTATAGCACAAATAAAGGAAAAATACCAAAAAATTAAAAAAGTTGAAAATAAAAGGGTGTTCCCATACATACATAGTTGACGCCTATTAAAAGTCCTCCGAGTTGTATGGGCGCTCATACAATTAAGCGGACTAGCTTAATTGGCACCATGGCTAGGTAAGGAACCCTCGGCGTACGAGTTCGACTCGCACTTGACCGGTTTTTATTTTTCATGTCAGTGACTTGACTCATATTTTTCTCGCCTAATATTCGGCAAATCTGACGCTCCTTTCCGTTGCACAAAACAGAATATGACAGAAGTGCACGTCGTTAGCTGCGCAGCTCGCACGGCTTGCAACTATTAATTTGCTTTTCTCAATAATGACTGATATTTATTTGTTTGCGATGAATTTGAAATTATGAGTAATTTTCATTTCCAAATGACATTTCGTCAATCGTTTTTGTAATTTTATGCGATTGCTTCCGATGTTTTCCAAAACCCATACATCTGCAAGTACCTATGTAAAACAAAAAGTATTTTTTTGCAATAGAAAACTTGCCTATTTATTTTTGTTTCTTGATCAATTTTTGTATCTCCAGTATGCCACCTGTATGGCTGCAAAAAAATACTCTAAACAAGACACTTGGAAATGAAAATTAAAAACAAACACGGGGATGAAACCGTAAAATGTTTGTGACATGAGTTTTTGCTGAAACTTTTTTAATTTAACTTTGACCGAATCAACATGGAACCTGTCAGCAAAATCAGTTATTTGTTGATTGCTGCGGGCGTAATGCCGTTACCGAAAGTGGGTGATCGACGTACGAGCCTATACAAAATATCTTACTACCTACTCATTGTTTCATATTTATATGAGCAGTCAGGGTGTTCAAAATAATCTTAGTAAACAAAGCTCTCAAAGTTATCTGTGCATAACTGAGTTTGCATACTACCTTTGAGAGCTTTGTTTATGCACAGATAACTTTGAGAGCTTTTACCTACTAAGATAATTTTGAACCTGCTCATATAAATATGAAACATTGAGTAGTAAGATATTTTGAACACCTTAGGTGCTTGCAACAATATGATGATTCGAACTGCGTATATCAAATTGCTTTTATGTTTTTCAGATCATTTTGACTACTCTAGACGCTCATATCAATTTGACGCTGACTGTACACTGAAGGTAACGCGGTACCTATCTACAACACAAGTCTTGAACTTAGTGTAGATGCCGCAAATATACCTAATGTTCGACCACAAGCCATACGCATGATGCATGTTATACTAGTAAGTACTTACTATGCTTGCATTTTGAATAAATAAATTGAACATTATTTAACACACGGGAATTACTCACGTAAAAAATATCGTCGATTTAGATACCGACAATGTTTCGATTCATCCGGAGAATCTTCATCTGGGTAAGGAGGGAGTTGCGGCAAGGTTACTCCTCGCACGAGCGTCTCACACTGATCAATCAAAAAGTCGGTACCTAAGTATCTAAATCGACGATATTTTTTAAGTGAGTAATTCCCGTGTGTTAAATAATGTCTAGTACAACTCACGAAAGTTTAGAAAGTTTTGAAAGTGAAAAAATAAATTGAAATTGAATTTGGCTACATTTTTATAATCTCTAGGGAGGGGGGGAGTCGGGGGGGCAACTGGCACTTCCTGCTCCCCCTTGGTGACACATTTGCTGACATCAATATTAAAGTGTGTCACTACCAGTAAAAAGTAAGAAAGTTTATGATTCTGTGACTTCTGCTATGGCTTTATGGCGATACGATTTTATGGCGGGGATTTTCTATCATGAAAGCTATCAATGCTTAATAACGACTTAATATTTTATTTGAATGAAATGAAATGTAAAAAACCTTTATTGCAACACAATTTGATAAAAAACGTAGGCCTTTACATCTTTACTAGAGGATTTATACAGTGTCAGGAGGAGCAATCTTTGCCTACACTGATCCGGACACTGTAGTGCCTGGGACATTGTTGAGATGGAGTATGCTTGTCCAGCACCTACATTATTATCCTCTCAGCTTACCGGCCATATCCACAGGAAAGACATGGTCAATACGTGTTGGGCTGACTAAGTCGCGGGTTTCCTCACGATATTTTTCTTCACCGTTTAAAGCTCGTGTTAATGCGCATATAAATTTTTCGAAACGAAAAATCCATCATCTAATGCACGGCCAGGATTCGAACCCACGACCACGACCTTCGGATCGAAAGTCAAGGTACTACCCCTCGGCTAACACGGCTCCTCAGTAATCGGTGAACATAGGTAGGTACCTACATAAAAAAAGCGCAAGAAAACCTCCTCAATTTTTCGAAGTTAGTTAAAAAACGTCTTTGACCCGAAAAAAAAAAACGAAACAAAACAGCAACAAATACCTACATACTCATTATTATATGTTATAGAGACCAAAAACGAACTAATGATAAGTCAAAAGTCTTAGCTCTGCGAACATGCGATTACATCTAATTCTCTTCTTTATTACTCAACTAGCTGTACCCGGCATGCGTTGCAATGCCACGTGACGTGAAGTAAAAAGTGTTTGGTTTTATATTCTGTACATAAACAGATTTTTTTGGATTTTAAATTAAATAAGTTTGTGTGTCATGTATCCCCGTCCCCATCCCCGTCCCGTCCCGTCCCGTCCCGTCCCGTCCCGTCCCGTCCCGTCCCGTCCCGTCCCGTCCCGTCCCCGTCCCCGTCCCCGTCCCCGTCCCCGTCCCCGTCCCCGTCCCCGTCCCCGTCCCCGTCCCCGTCCCCATCTCCTTCTCCCCCTCTCCCCCTTCCCCTTCAGCTCGATGTCACCATATCATTACATTATATTGGAAACTTGATAGATATGCTGAGTTCCGAGTTTCAAATCAATCGGCATATTTACTGAGGAGTTATGTTGAACAGCTCCTGACTCCATCCTCAGATCAACTCACTGTCACCATATTATTACATTGTAGTTGAAACTTGACAGGTTTGCCGAGTTTCAACTCAATCGGCCTATTTACTGAGGAGTTCTGTTGAACAGCTCCAGGATTCCATTATCAGATCCTGACCTGATCTGACCAAGACACCACCTTTCAATCAAAAAAATAATGTTCCAAATCGGTCCAGGCATCTTCGAGCAATAAATAATCGAGTACCTCCTTTATTTTGAAGTCGGTTTAATAAAAGATGTTTTAAATCACGCGTAGACTAATAAGTGACTGCCGCGTGTTTTCGTCAGCGCGATTCAGAAAATGGTCATTTTTAGTCCCGCCATCTAGTTGTGATTACGGAAAACCAAGCGTTTATCTGGCTTTCTTTCGTTTTGCTCGGCTTTTGTCTTTTCGTGATGATGAATAGCTTAAAACCTTCCTCAAAAAATTACTTAGCTATCCAAAACCAGAAATAATTTTTCAAATCCAACTGGTACTTCCAGAGATTAGCGCGATCAAACAATCAAACAAACTCTTCCGCTTTATTATATTAGTATAGATTAAAGATAAAGATAAGTATAGATTATTTCCAACTTTTCAGATCACGGGGTTTTTTAATTTTTTATTAATATTTTTTTTTGGAGACACACAGCGCCATCTAGCCCTAAACTAAGCAAAGCTTGTAGCTACTATGGGAACCAGATATCACAATCTGGTTTCAGCTAGCTCCAATAGATGTCTCTATGTCCTTTGTTCTTGAAAAAACTTTAAATTTAATGAGTGAAGTTGTCGTATTTAATTAAGTACTTACTTATGATAAGAGTTTTTTAATAATATTGAAAATCATGCAAAAAGTTCATTGTAACTTGGATATGCTGGGTAACTGTGGGACTTTAGTTCAGAACAGAACTATGCTGGGTAATATATGACTCATCTCAGCAATGGCTTTACCGATTTTTATGCAGTTTTCACTGTTGTATTGTGGTAAGCCTGGGTCAATTTTTAGTGTTAGTTTCATCAAAATCCGTTCACAAATAAAAAAGATACATCCTTTTTTATATTATTTTTTTACTAAAGTCACAGTACATTCTTTAAATGGACATATCTTTTTTATTTGTAAACGGATTTTGATAAAACAACCCCTATCTTTTAATCCCGGCTTACCATAATACAACAATGAAAACTGCATCCAAATCAGTTTAGTAGTATCAGAGATCTTAGGACTCAAACACACAGAAACGAAAATTTCAAAGTCACAGATTACCCAAACAGTTACTATGAACCTCAGAATAAGGACCTTCGAACAAAAAGTTCAAGGACGTTCTAGAACGCGCTTACGACATTTTCGCACGGGTTAGGGTTATATGGATCAAAAACTGACTTCACTTAATTGAATACTTATAAGTTTGTTCTTAGACTTCATTCTTATTATAAGTATAGATTATAAGTATAGATAAAGGCTCAGCCCGATTAGGCGGGCTCTTTCATTAGCCCGGCGTAATGAAGATACGCCTTTATTTTACTTTTAATGTCCCCCACATAGATTCTATGAGATCGGTTTTATTACGGGACGATTTGAATGGATTCTCGGTTTAATTTGCTTTGACACAGCTTTATATAGATTCTTTACATACATGTAATTACGTATCTAGCCTTGTAAAGACTTCCTACTTATATCAAATTTATACTACTTTGAAATGTATAACGGTTTTTTTTTAATTACTAGCTGTATGCGTTGCAATGCCACGTAAAGTAAAACAGTGCTTGGTTGAGTTCCTCAGTCCCAACTAAGCTAAATGGCAAAGTTGTTTTTTGACATCCCTCTATCCCCTTTGATGGGGATAAAATCATGCCGGACATCGGGAATACACGGTTTTTTATACTTACCCAGTGGCGGCGTAGCATGGGTTGGCACCCAGGGCGGTTATCTATTGAGCACCCTCCCCCCCCCCCCCGCCCCGTGGTCTGACATTCAGTGGCGGCCCTAGCTATCGCGAGAGAGGCCCCTGGTACCCCAGGCGCGGCAAGACAAGATTTTTAGGGAGCCGTTTGAAACTCGGTTTACACTTTGCTAGCAAAATATTTACCCATGAAGCTAAAAAGCGAGCGAAGCGAGCCGATTTTTTTTCGACAAATGCAACATAATCGCAAAATACTGAAGCTAATATGCGAGCAAAGCGAGCTGCCTACTCTTGCAAAAGTGCGAGCGAAGCGAGCCGAATTTTTTAAATAAAAATGTAACATGTGACACTAAACTTGAGTTTGCTTACGGTGCTCAAAGAAAAGGCGTGCTGCTTGTCGGTTTCTATCCTGCGGTTAGACATAACTCGCTTTGTTCGTAAAATACACATATAGGTAGCTAAATTCACGTTACGACACATGACACGATAAATGACGGTCAGACATATGTAACTCGTTTTGCTTGCAAAATAGTTATCTACTCGTGAAGCTATGCGAGATCCACGAGCCAAGAGAGCCGAATGCGTGATGATACTTTTGTCATTCAAACATTTTTACCCATTTTCATCCCCTTAGGGGTAATACCAGTTTGAACACCCTCTAGCACTCCCTTTGAAAGGAAGATTTTATAATATTTTTGTTTTTTTTTTGATGGGATTTTTCGTTTCCAAAAAAATACTCCACTCCTCTCGGACAACATGGCTTTTTCAAGTATTTTTGAATATAAACTATTGTCTAAACTAAAGCAGTCATGCTAAAGTGGTAGGTGTGAAGATTCCGTGCTTTATCTACATAGGAAAGCGGAACACGATAATTTTATGCCTCCTTTTGGAAAAATGGCGTGTTTTATTAAAGTTTATGATGTAACAGGACTTTTATGGGGTCATTTAGTGCCTTAACACACTCTGTTTCGCCGCGAACATTTGTGAATACGTACTGTTTTAACCAACTTTTATACAGGAAGAGGTTTTTAATTTGTTGCATTTTGTAGTATTTAGTAGTTACCTCAGAGGGCCTAGCCAACCGGCCTTCGCTATGAAGCGATTCGATTTCTACCGTCGCTAACACTAGAACGTGAGGTTTTCATTGGTCGAACCAAGGTCGAACGTAAGGTCACGTGGTCTTCCACCAATGAAACATCGGCGATAGCGAAGCGAATTGTAGAATAGAAAAGATTGATGTTACTTGGCTAGAGGCCTAATCGTTTTTCTTATTTTAAAGGAGTGTCGGGCGACCGGTGGCGAGGTGGGTCGACGACATAGTTCACGTCGCGGGGCGTCAGTGGATGCGGCTAGAACAGGATCGTGGTGGATGGCACAAACTTAGGGAGGCCTATACCCAGCAGTGGGTAAAGTCGGGCTGTGGATGATGATGATGATGAAAGGATAGTCGTAGTAGGTAGTAATTTGATTGGTCCCGTTTTTATTACAATTTAGTTCTGATGATGAGATCCATTAGGAGTTGAGGGAACTCCTCAAACTTTACAGGCAAACATAGTAGCAACTTTTGCTCTTTAACCGACTTCAAAAAAAAGAGGAATTTCTCAATTCGTCGGAATCTTTTTATTTGTGCTTTTTTTTATTTATGTTCACACTCAAAGATGCCTAGACAGATTTGAAAAATTCTTTTTTTGTTTGAAAGGGTATACTTTCCGATTGGTGCCACAAACATTTTGTAAGGATCTGTTGAGGATCTTCAGAGTTATGAACAAAAATGTACCTAGATAGTGCAGAAAATTGCTCAGCTTATATTTATAGTAGGTACCTACATTGAAGTTGGTTTTTTTATTTTTTATTTAGCCACTTGTTAACTAAGTAGGTACCCAGTTATGTTTGAATCCAACGAAGGTTTCATCGGATCGTCCGTCGATCTACGGTGTGCTATTCAAACTCGCACTTGGTTTTTACTATTCGAACGACAAAATGGATTCTCAGAACATAGAAGAGGAAGATTCGATCGTTTTGTTGTAACGCCCTAACACTGTGCGATAGCTCCGGTGTGAAAGGTGAATGCACCTTATTTATTTAAAGATTCCAACGAATTGAGAACCTCCTCCTTTTGATGAATTGACAGGTGGATTATCTGACCCAGCGAAAAATATTGAAACGTACAAAATCCTATTTCTTTTTGAAGATTTTAACATTGAAGTCCTAAAATTAAAACACAATACCAAATTGCACAAAACACGTGTATTTCACTGAAATATGTTCTTCTGGGAGCCGCAAACATTTCCCTGGAGAGCTATCTTATTTCTCTCCTGAATCACAATTCATACTACGCTTATTAGATATGTATTGCAGGAAAAATTGGGAATGGCCAAAATCAACATTGCTCTTATTAAAAGTAAAAAGTAAGTAAGTTCGTATGTGCAAGTGGCCAACTTTGGTGACGGAGTTTTTAGGCCGCCTAAAGGCTTCCGTCATGGCTTAACGACTCCGACTAAGCCGGGCCCGACAATTTAACGTGCCCTCCGAAGCACTGAAGCGCTTAGCTCGTAATGCCACTTGCGATCGCGTCACCCATTCGTTCTTTGCTCTTGAAAAATTGATATTTGTCCATTGTGTTGTCGGCGCAGTGATTCCTCTTTTAAAGGGTCAGCAGCGCGAGTGTGACTCTGGTGGCACAGGCGTCCATAGGCTACGGTAACCGCTTACCATCAGGTGGGCCGTATGCTTGTCTGCAACCTTAGCAGTATAAAAATAATAATGAAATAGTACCAACTTTGGAAATATTTTTTCTAGAATTTAACAGGAACCAATTTACCAAATATTTAGGGAACTTTAAAAGTAGGTAAGTACATTAAGAACCAGTTAGGTTATTTAAAAATAAATAAATAATGGCTGACATTCATTTCACACAGCTTCATCTAGCCCCTAGTAAGCAGAGCTTGTGTTATTTAAGTGAAGTTCCTTCATGATAGATCAATATATAAAACGCTAGCGTCCTCGCGGCGTTGCCCCCTTTGGTACATGGTGATGATGATGATGATGAAAAGTAGCTTTAACTTTCCTCAAGAGTTTAGCTATCAAATGCAGTAAAAAAATTTCGAATCCCACTGGTAGTTCTTGAGATTAGCGCGTTCAAACAAACAAACTCTTCCGATTTATTATATTGGCTTTTATGTTGATTTTACGCGTAAACTTTATAAATATTAAGTTCGGGATATTTTATTTGATTCGTGTTTTTTAGAGCTTAATATTTACTGCTTATAATATTCATAACCATGAGTAATCCAAACGCTTTACCTACGTGTAAACAGAGTTAGAAATAAAAAAATGTTAAAATGGCTCTTGGGTACTGCAGCACTCCGAAGCAAACGAGTATTTAAATAGATAGCCCGATCGTAATCCACATTTAATTTTCCATGCAACGAAAATCTAGAACCGACGATAGCACAAACAGTTTACCCACAAATACCCATGCATTTCCGGCATTTCAACTCAACCGCGCATTATTTAGACATCCTCTGAATTGTCCAATGGTGTTGAAACTCTTTAAATTGTAGGGATTCAATTTTCCACAAAACAGCCTCTGGTAAGAAGCGGGAATTGATCTCACGAACGCAAAGAAACCTCGAGAAACAATGGACCCACTCCACTTGCAATGTCAACATAGAGTAGACGAACAAAGATAATATGAATGTAGAAGAGACTTGTTTTTTTTTCTTCTTCATTTTGGCTTCGCACGGTTTGTGCATATAGCCAGTGTCAAGTAAATAAATTTTCAAGTTTAGGCATAGGAAGATACACAAGATAAAACAAATTCTTACTTACATATTAAAATACATAGATAAAATATCCCACCCCTCCCCTTGAGCATCAGTAAAGATGTGGGGCTTTACTGAAACATCAACGCGAACTTTTTGGGAGAAAAAAGACTTGTTACGTCTCAGAACTATTAAAATAGCAATTGTTATCTACACTTGTGATCTAGAAGGAACTAATAAAACTAATTAGGTAGGTACCTAAAGGTGACGGTTTGCTCCCGAGAATGAGACAGCCAGAGCCCGAGAGCCCGAGAGCCAGAGACAGCCCGAGCAGAGTAATTCTGTAAACTCACTTCGAACGTCTACGAAGAGTCTACTAGAGAATGAATTCTGATGAAATTGTATAGTCTATAGTACCTACTCCCATAATCAAGCCTAATCAAATGACATCACACGCTGCAGAGCGGCACAAAGAAATAGACTTAACGAACGGGAAATTTGCAGGCTCTCCGAGTGAACGCCAGTGCCAACGTGTGGACAGCACCATTTGCCTTGCCTTGCCATCGCTCGCCTAGCTGGCCGAGTGAATACAATCGCCAATTTTCATTGGTTTGCATAAACTCGCCAAACATCTAGACGGTAGCACTCGCCTTGCATCAATTTGCCTTCGCTCGCTCTGGCTCAGGCTTGCCTCACATGAAAGGCGCCTTTACATTACAGCCTTTACAGAACACTTGAGATGGTTCGCCCAGCGCCTAATATCCTCTCACTTTAGCGAAAGAAACATGTCTTATTTTGTAACACACAGATCTGTGTCCAACCCCTTCAGTTTTCTTTCCCTGCGGAACAGAAGCGCTATACTTACATAGATAGTCTGCTGAGAAAACATCGTGAGGAAACCTCACAGCTTAGGGCTTAGCAGACATACTGCTTTTAGCATCGGCGATTGCAAAATCAACGATAAGAACGTTATAAGTTCGACTAAATAGGTACGTCACGTCAATCCGTCGCTCTGTTTTGACGTGAAAGCAAGACAAACAAACAAATAAACACACTTTCACATGTTTCACACGTTTTGGCGACTCTGCGTTCGATCGCAGCATCAAAATCGCGCGTTTTCGATGCTGCATCGACTTCCTGCGTTCGGACGATATCGGATATCGCGTGTTTTAGCAACTGCTGCGACCACCGATCGCCGCGTTTGGCGTTTGGCGTTTTTGGTGTGCGTAGGAATGTTGGTCGCTGCATTTTGCTTCTAAAAAGCGACTAAATCGCCGACTGCCGATGCTTAAAGTAGCATGTCTGCTAGAGCCCAAGTCAGCTCATATGTTTTTACTGTTTCGCTGTGAAATTAAAGACTGGTTAAACTTGTAATGCTAAACTAATTTAGTAAACTGATTTAGGCTGGATTCGACCAAAAGTGGATTAAGTTTTTACTCGAGACTATTAGCTAGCCGACATAATTCGAAATACAGTTGTTTAGAAAGCGCAACCGAATATTAATATGTCCATACAAATTATCCTGGCTATACCTAAGGTGTCAAGCTTACAATGTCAAAATATTCAAACAAACAGTAGTTTATTCTCGAGCTGAATTAACATAGCGGCCATTTTAACCCCATTTTACAAATGTCGCAATTCTCCAAATATGAACATATTCGAAACTTTGTATTTTATTTCAGTTCAAAAGTGACAAAATGGGATTCAAAGTAGTTTAGTGTCGGCTGTCAGAAGTGACATTTGTTGAAGCGCCGATGCATAAAGTGCGATATCGAAAACAGTGGAATAAAAACCAGCTTAGGGTTGTCAGTATCACGATAAAAAAATCAAAACTGTTGTGAAAGTTAAACTGGTGGACGGATTACAGATGGATCAATTCAAACCAATGCAAGCTTCATTTTAAAATCCTTTTTGATTACTCAATTGTTTTTATTATTTATAACTAGCTCTCAACTGTGGTTAGTAGCTCTGCCTTGTGAGTTCGATTCCCACCCAGGATCAACATTTGTGTGATGAACATAATTTTTTGTTCAGTATCTGGTTGTTATCTATTAAATACCTAATTGTTATATGAACGCTCTAGTATGCTGTAACCACAGATTTCCCGTGCAGAAGCTTTCCTTATATTAATACCTACGTTTTTTAAAGCGTATTAACATACAGTATTAGGAATTATTTTATTGGCGTATTAATATTAGGTTACTTTTACATCTTTACTACAACGAGAAAAGGTTGATTCACGTTACACCGGGCCCGTCCGGAACATTATGGTATACATTTTGTATGAAGTGATTCATGGCAGACCGTGTGTCGGGGCCCGGCCGGGGCACGGCCGGGCCCGGGTCTGACATAAATTACTTCATACAAAATGTATACCATAATGTTCCGGACGGGCCCGGCCGGGGCCCGGCCCGGTATAACGTGAATCAACCTAAAATCTGCGGGCCAACACGTTGCCTCTGACACATTTTTAAATCTTAACGTCGTTTCCTCTAGTTTTTCGATTCTGCCAACCCTAGATCGGATTCGAATGCATTTATTTCGTTGCTAAATCGCTCCGGAAACTTGAGATATGCGCTATTTTATGAGAATCTCCATTTTATTCGAGACCAACTTATTTATGAGATTTCATGAATTGCCAAGAATTTCCCGCTGTTTCACTTGCGCTTGGAGAGAATCGTTGATTCTTTATTTTAACTAGCTTCCGTCCGCGACTTTACTCGCGTGGTACCCGGATAAAAAGTAGCCTATGTCCTATTCCCGGTCATTATCTATCTATATTTTAAATTTCAGCCAAATCGGTTTAGTAGTTGTCGAGTTATAGAGGAACAAACATGTAAACATAGATCCGAACATCCAAACTTTCGCATTTATAATATTAGTGTGGCCTGGTTCTAATCAGCTCCGCAACTAAAATCCAGGGGTTCAGTCTTTTACAGTCCTAAGCTGAGTCTGCCTCTAATTCTGTCTCTAATCGTGTATTCCGCTTAAAGGTTGTCGCACACAATCAAATTGGATATCATCGCCATCATCATCATCATCAAATGCTGCCAAACAACCGCCAACGTTGGAGGGAGTAGGCACAAATGATACTCGTTTCACACTTTTTATATAGGTACCACGCAAGCGAAGCCGCGGGTGGAAGGTAGTCACACTAATAATCACACTAATCCATACCCATATTATAAATGTGAAAGTGTGTTTATTTGTCCTGCTTTCACGTCAATACAGAGCAACGGATTGATGTGATTTTTTGTGTGGAGATAGTTGGAGGGCTGGAGAGTAACATAGGCTACTTTTTATCCGGGTACCATGCGAGCGAAGTGCGTTATGTTTGATGTCAATGTTTGATGAGATATTGAAAGAGGTTGAGGCGAATCGTTCACAATAGCACGTGTGCAACAACCTTATACCTGAATTATGCAGTCGGACAGTGTTGCTGCTAATGTGCTGCTTCTCAGCTTAACCTGTTTTAGTCGTTTTCTGTAGGGTGTCTATGATTTTACACAAAACAAACCCTTAAGAGGCCTGCGACAGGCGAATTTCTATAAAAACGTAATACCGAAATCATTTAAAATCTAAGCATATTTTTATCAGTTTATGTTATTAGATTAAGAGAGTAGGTGTTTATCTAGGTTCCTGATAAACTTTTGTTCTGAAAAACTTACCCAAAAAGAAATGTAAGCAAATCGAATTAAAATCTTTGTAGGTACACCAAAAATGGCATTTTTTCTTTTCATTTGATCTATAGTAAGTTTTTTGGAACAAAAGTGTAACAGGAACCTAGATAAATACTGCCTTTATCCAAATAATAACAAAGTAATAAAAATATGCTTAAATTTTAAATTATTTTGGTATTACGTTCCTAGGTACGTAGGTACGTTCGCCGGTCCCTTAAAGCAGTAAAACTTTTGAAACTATCATGGTTGTAAACATTGTAAACACTATAAGCGGGATATTTACCATGATTTTTGGATTTTGGAGTTTCCCGATATTTCGGCACAGTTGCATGCGCCATTATCACAGTAAACTAAAGTAAAAAAATAACTTTCTAAATCAGTCGAGGTGTCTCCGAGTAATCGCTGAACATACTTACATCATACTAATATTATAAATGCAAAAGTTTGGATGAATGTTTGTTCCTCCTGATTTGGCTGAAATTTAACTCTACACAACCACTGAACCGATTTGGCTGAACTTTAAAACTTAGATAGGTAGATAATGACCGGGAAAAGGACTTAAGCTACTGTTTATTTGGGTACCACGCGAGCGAAGCCGCGGGCGGAAGCTATTAAAAAATAAAAAGATTCTGACGAATTGAGAACCTCTTTATTTTTAAGTCGGTTAAAAATGTCCTCTACCTAACATAAGTCATGGACACTACACTACAGCCGGAGTCTCTGTAATCGGCGAACATACATAAAAAAATGCACAAAAAAAAAGATTCCGACGAATTGAGAACCTCTTTATTTTGAAGTCGGTTAAAAATGTCCTCTAACTAACGTAAGTCATGGACACTGCACTACAGGCGGGGTCTCTAATTAGACGCTCTCGTCAGTGCAGCGTCGAAGTGTCTTCACGACACTAATTGCTTGAAGCGCACCAGTTTGTTTGTCATGCTAAACATTCATCCTGTTCACTTCTATTTGATTTATTTTGTCAATTTGATGATTCATTTTGGTACTTATTCGTATAGTATAGAGAGTTGGAGAAGGCTGGTTTAACATCTCTAGGTAGTTTTGCTTAACCGACTTCAAAAAAAGGAGGAGGTTCTTAATTCGTCGAAATCTTTTGTTTTTAGGTACCTATGCTTTTGTATGTATGTTCACCGATTACTCGAAGACACCTGGACCGATTTGGAAAATGTATGTTTGAAAGGGTAAGTACCTAAGTATACTTTCCGATTGGTGCAATACCTTCCACGTATGACATCAAGGTTTAGTTTACATTGTAATATTTTGTTTCGATATTCGCATCCAAAGTTATAAAATATATAAAGTGCTCAAATACAAAAGTGTATTTTACTCGTTTTACAAGTACACCACAGCGATAAAACTTCTACACTGTAGTTGTATGACTAAACTACACCAATAAATAACAAAATCATTCGTGGCCGCGGAACGCCCAGGCTCCATACAAATTTACCCATTGTCCGGTATACAAGCTTGTATACCGTACTAGTTTTAATAAATAAATAAATAAAGGCACAAACACACGTTGGCCCAGGATCGCATTGCCTCTCTATCGCTCTCGCCATGCATCGATTCGCCTTCTCGCTCGCACTGGCCTAGGCTCGCCTAGGCTGGCCCAACGTGTGTTTGAGCCATTAGAAGCGAGCAACTCGCACCATGTAAACGGCGCATAACTTGAAAATAAATCTATGAATGAGAAATGGATCAAGTGGTTTTTTCTCGATTTTTCCCTGTATTTCGTGATTGCTTTCTATAGATAACTTCTACGGGAACCAATAGTAAAATGCGTTGTAGTAAGCAGCGTATGGCAGGTGCGCATGTAAATTGCATAATGTATTTTCTTGTAGATTTTCACGTTGCTGCCTTTTGAAGAATCCTTGATCAAACTTCTTTGGTTTCATTTCAGCTTATCTCATGTATTGTTCTTTATTTAGATTTATGATTTGTTAGGCGCGGGCACACAGAAAAGACGTAAGACGCAGACGGGGCGCGGACATTTGTCTCTTCCGCGTCCCTTTCATACAAAATGTATAGAAGCGTCGCGACGCAAAACATACAGAAGAGACAGGGCGCTGACGCAACGTTGTTCGCTGGCGCTCTGTCCGCGACGCGACGCGTCCTCGTCACGTCTCTTCTATCTGGCCCGCGCCTTAAATTTTTAACTGTTTAAAATATGGCTACAGTTTCTCAATGAAATAATATCTAAAAGACTTCCAAATATACATTTCGACGTAACAAGCTGAAGTAAATTGTATGAATATTTCAAAACTTTATTTCATAAATTGTTAATAGGTGCGCCAATAGAAAGCAATAAAATATTTGAATATTAGATGAATCTAATTTCTCTTGCGCGAATGAAGTAGGCTTTTTATTTCGTATTCTGTCAAAAGTATCAGCCTTTGATGCCGGTACTGTAATAGCCAATTACTAGGCCTGATATTTGTTTTACTATCTACCATCCTCAAATATTGGTTTTGGGGTAAGTGTCGGCCAGAAAATGTTTAGTTTTTGGCCCATCTGTTATCTACAATCTACATCCTAGAAAGGGAGAGGCCACACTGCGTTTTCTGCAGCGCGTTTTTGAGATGCGCGCTTTATCAATACAAACGTGCGTTTTTAATGATACAAATGCACTGTAAAAAACGCAATTTTTTGCTTCTGAAAAGCGAATAAATAATCGGTTACCGATACTAAAAGTAGCATGTCTGCCTTTAAGTTATTTTTCGAAGTAAATTAGTTACCTTAAATAAAACATTTGTTGCTACAATACAAACATACAAAGACAGGAGAAACTAATTTAATACAGAATCCATTATTCGTAACATCGTTGCAAATTGTATTTACTTTGTCGAAATATAATTGTATTTCAAAGCTACCGTTCTTCTAGTTATGTCTGACTTAATCTCGCAATGATAAGCTAGGAGCGAATAGCACTCGTTACCGACTTTATAAGCACATAATAATATTTGCTCAGAATGAATAAAACTAGTAAGTAAGTAAGCAAGTGGCCAACTCTGATGACGGAGTTTTTAGGCCACCTAAAGGCCTCCGTCATGGCTTAAAAGCCGGGACCGACATTTAACATGCCCTTCGAAGCACGGAAGCGCTCAACTCGCAATAGCACTTGTGGTCACGCACTCACGCAGCCCAAGAGTGACCGCGCACAACACTGCTTAACTTCAACAATCAATCAAGAACGTCCAAGCAAGTTACGCCACGAGCGCTTCATATAAAACTAGTGCTAAGGGTTTTAACGAATGCCTAACACTGGAGCTAGGCTCCTAGTCGGACAGGTAGTAGAACCCATTTTAGTTATAATTGAATTCACTGTACAGCATGTTATTGGGTACCTACATAAATAGAAACATAATAGTGTGGGGCAAAAGTGATAAGCGCATACTTAAAAAACTACTGGATCACTTTTGATATTTTTTTATATTTATAATGGTTCGAAATAAGTTATAAAGAAAAAATGTACAAAACAAACATCCTTGTGCAAATCAAATAAATGTTTGACACAGATATCATTACGAATCGAATCTACATTAAGTACAGTCCCATTGCCTATCTTTGGTAGCGACCAAAATCGGTCTCAAACTGTCAAATATGACAGTTCAATGACCACGCAAGTATCTCTGTCACTTTCATCTCAACGAGACCGAATGCGACAAAACATACCTACGCGATCGTTTTGACAGTTTGAGGCCAATTTGAGGTTTGAGACAAGCTGCCCCCCAATTCTTCTAGATGACAACGTCAATCATTCCGCTGCGTTTTGGTTCGATCTCATAAATGTCAGCCATTTGCTGAATAGTAGAATAGCTTTTCAAAAATTTGTTCTGCCAAAGTCCAAACCTTAGCTAAAACCTCACCACACCTGAGTCGTTTGTTATTAGTAGTCATGGAAACAGTCGAAAATCTAAGGTTTAGTTGAGGTTTTGCTTGAGGTTGATAAAAAGTTCGGTACCAGAATTGACACCCTCGCAGAAGGTAGAGCTATTACAAACTACGCTGTCAAAGTAAACCACGTGCCCAAAAAGAAACCAGTGAGTGAAAACTGAAGGCTCGAAACAAAATATCGGCCGTTCAATATTCAAACACATAAACTAAGTTAATTCCGATATTCCAATCAGGAAAATCCGATGTAAATTGAATTCCATATTTTGTACGGGTCTTTTCTCTTGTTTAGCGAAGGCTTCGAAGGAAATAGGTCACAGTGGCACTATAATTTGAACGTTACGACTTTCTGTCGTGTACGGATTACTTACGATATAGGTACGAGTTTGTTTGGTTCTACGTTACTTACAGGCGCCCGTTGGTTTATAACAGCTTTGCTCTTTTTTTTCTACTTAGCAGAGTGATGCATCATCATAAATAAATAAATAATGCTGGACATTTCACATAGGTACCTTTTCATTTGTAGTTAGAAAGTTTTGTTCTTATTGCATTTTTAGATTTTTTTAAAAAAAGTTCAGTTAGCCTCAAAAATTACATTTGTCAAAAAAATACAAGTTGGTCTTAATCGACTCTATTTCCTTCCAGAAACACTTTTCCCATAGTAACTCACCAAATCAAATAGTACTTAAGTCTTTGCAATAATTGAAAAAAACACATATCATATCACATTTTCTAGATTAGTTTTTAAATGATTTTGGTCAATTAGTCAATTATTTATTTACTATAAATTATCATTACAGAATAATCCAAAGCGATAATTTAGGTACATAGGTATTTGAGATCAATAAATAAAATAATCCTACTTTAAAAGTAAGCACTAATAAGGACTTAATTATTAGGAATAGGAACGGATTTTGTAGTACAGGAGCCTTACATACCATGAACTCTTAGAGCAATGTTAAAACAGGCTTAAAATAGTCCTACTGCTTTACAGCGGAAATACACGATCAAGTTCACCGTCAAGTTTGCAGCGGACTTTATGCGGCGTCCAGTTTGCAGTTCGTCCATATAGAACGCACTCGATCAAGTTTACCGGCAAGTTTGCTTGATGGCGCAGCCAGTCGAAGTCAGGCGCCCCCCTAGCCATATTACACTATCGTCGCGATCGCTGTAGAATACTTCAAAATGTATAGGAATTGACATCTAAAGGTGATGAGTCACGTGGTCAGAACGTCAATTCCTATACATTTTGAAGTGTTCTACAGCGATCGCGACGGTAGATAGTGTAGAGCGTTTGTCCACCGCCGCCGTCACCGTCACGTCAACGAGAACGAGACGACGGTGCCGAGGTAGCGACCATACATTTACTATAGCCGCCTGTCCACCAGAAGACCGTCACGTCATCTTGATCTCATACAGAAATAATCTCGTTGACGGTGACGGTTCGGTGACGGCGGCGGTGGACAAACGCTCTAATATGGCCTCAGTAACGGACGACGACGCGTTGACCAACTGTCATGCAACCTCTAGGGCCTCCAGACTCTCGAGAGAAGGCTCGGCGAGAAGTCTCGCCCGAGACTTCGCGAAGAACAAACAAGCTATCCACACTCTCAATTGTTCTCAGTCGTGATCTGTTGCTTATCCGGTATGGACGTCGATTTTGAAACTGCACCCGGTTTGGCTCTGTGTGCCATTGCATACTGTAACTTTGTGAATGTTGTAACTAAAAATAATGTTTAAAAAAATAAAATACTAAATAAAATACGTAGGGCTCTAGCGGTTCGAGGGAACATGTTGATCCGTAGGTTCTCCCGATGTACTGAGGAAGTGAAGCTAACACTTTTTAAGGCATACTGCCAAAGCTTCTACACGGGGAACCTATGGATCAACTACACCAAAAAGCCGCTGGAGACCCTGCGCATACAGTATAATAATATTTTCAGGATGATGTTGGGCCTGCCCCGCTTCTGCAGTGCATCAGGGATGTTTACAGAGTACCAAACGGATGGTTTTGAAGCCATCCTCCGCAAAAAAACTGCATCCCTGATAAGCAGAGTTCGGGGCAGTCAAAACATCATCCTGAAAACCATATCGGACAGGTTCACCTCTCCGATGTGGAAATGTTTTGTGATGAGGGTGATAGGACCCACCCAGGGCTGACCAGGTGCTCTGGGTGGGTTTTATCACTTTACCTGAGTACCTTAATTTTGATTTTAATTTTAATTTTCTTATGTAATTGTAATTTTTAAATTCTAATAATGTGATTTGTATAATTTTATGTGCTATGGATTAATTTATCTGAAATACAATTTTATTTATTTATTTATTTATTTATTTAATGTAAAAAACTTTTATCTTAGTAGTTTCGATATTTAGCATTCCATAAAATAGGCTCAGATTGAAAAAAATCGATAAATTTCAACTCTATTTATTATTCCATATTTTTACGAAAGAAAATTCTCGAAAAAAACAAACAATATGGATGTCTGCCCACCGCCGCTCATTAATCTGCAATGAGACGAAACGTGAGTGTAGGACCCTTCTCTTTTCTCGCCCGAGAAATCCTTTGGCTCGGCCAAAAATACCGACACCGATCGGAGAACAGGCGAGCCAGAGAACGAGAAGGCGAGAAGCTCTTCACACTCACGCTTCTCGGGTGTTCTCGGGGGTTCTCTACGAGAGTCTGGAGGCCCTTTTAGAGATGACATTCGTAGGTACTTAGAAATGACATTCGTTGTCATGTTTCAAGCTTGTTTTAACATTGCTCTAAGGCTGAGGCCAAACGAGCGTATTTTCTTGAGTTGTGAGCCGCGTAATTTCTGCTGCATTTGTTTTCATAGAAAAGTCTTGATTCACACGGCGACGCAAAATGAGTTGTCTGTTGTAGATTACGCGACTCATTTTTTGCGACTCACAACTCAAAAAATTACGTTCATTTGCCCTCCACCTAAGAGTTCATGGTACGGCTACAGAACTCTTAAAAGAAGAAAAAACTGCAATCTTCGTAAGCAGTCACATTCCATTTAGAGCGCGCTTCAGTTTCCTTCATGGCGGAATTTCCAGTAAACTGCTCAGTCATTATGAAGTTAAAAATTCACTTAGCATTTCCATCCTAGCTCGCTTAAAATTGTAACCATAATTTATATATTTTACCCCTACCATATTCCTTCTTCACATTTAATTAAGTACCCTGATTTTAATTTTTATACAAAACTTACGTGTGCAGTTATTCACGATCTTTAAAAAAAGTATTGCTGGCAAGTTTTGTGATTGTAATGAATGAAAAGTGTATGTAGATGGAAGTCGATTCTGTCGTCTTCAAGAAGGCAACTGAGCACCACTGACCTTTCTCAACTTCCGCTGGTTTTCTCTATAACTCGACAACCACTGAACCGATTTGCCTGAAATTTAAATATAGATAGATAATAACCGGGAATAGGACATAGGGTAAACCAGACTATTCTTGGCACCCCCACTATGATTGGCACTCTGGCATAAAAACCCAAGAAATAAGAGTTTCGAGCATTTTTTATAGTGGCATTAATTTATTTGATAGAATATTTAATTTCTTTGTGGTAGCATTCATTTATGTTTAATCAAAACATAAATGAATGTTTTGTGTAAGTGAAAGTGAAAGGTAAGTGAAAGGTTTTTATGCCAGAGTGCCAATCATTGTGGGGGTGCCAAGAATAGTCTGGTTTACCCTAGGCTACTTTTTATTCGGGTGCCACGTGAGCGAAGCCGCGGGCGGAAGCTAGTTACCCGATAAATCTATAGTCAGTTTGTAGGTAAACCAAAAAGCCCGGATCGATAATTTGCGGGACAAAACGCTTGCTTGATCTGCCAATATTTGTTGTGTATTGTGGGAACATATTGTTACCACAGTAGCTGATAATTACACAGAATCTTTGTTTGCGGATTCAATATTGAATGTTTGGCTGAGTTTAGGATTTATTTCATTTCCGTATTAATTGGCTGTGATGGTCCCAATGGAATGATTGAATGAATGAATGAACACTTTGTTGTACACAAAGAAAAAAATAGAACAACATAATAGTCTTAATTAGTACAATGGGCGGCTTTATCGCTGAGAGCGATTTCTTCCAGGTAACCTTTGGAAATGGAATGTATAACTTAAATATTTACAGTCGATAAAATTATAAATTTGTTTGTTCAGTTAATATTTAATATCTGGGCGACTTAGCTTTGCTTGGGTGCAAATAGAGCAAAATGAAAAATGAAAAAAAAAAAGCTTTCAGTGGCTGAGATTCGAACTCGCAGCCTTCGGCTGGAAGGCGGACACCCTATCCACTCAGCCACTTTAGTCTCAGCAAATTGCGTGAAATTACGAACTACATTGCACTGGTAAATCTTTTTGCGTGAATATACACTAATGTCGATCACTTTTTTCAACCATCTTCTACCATTTCAAAGTATTCATCGTAAAAAAACAATTTTTGTAGGAAGTAATCCGAGTTAGCGACTTTACGTGTGAGTCAAAATAGCCCTACAGGAGTAAGAGTTTATTAAATTACCCCATTTCATTTTTAAAGGGGTAAGTTAGTAAACTCGTGGTAGGGGTAGCGAATGTCAAGGTATTCGCAGCGAGTTTCGAAACATAGTTTCTAAGTATCTCTGAGGTCTTGAGTTAGCGTCTGTTTAAATTTTTAAGATAACTTGCATCTTTCATTATGAATTATACATCGTATCTCTCCCGAAGATGATTACGATTTACATGCAGCAGTACGCAGATAATGCTGTCCTATCACACTTTTAGATTTATTAATTTTTATAATTAATCTATTCATTTTATTTTTAAAATCCATAGACAGTTTCATATGACTGTCATTGCCTTGTCACTGTCAACCCCGCCGCCGCCGCCATGTTGATTCCTGTCGACCGTCATTACGCAATTTTGTGTTGTCCGAGTCACACGTTCGAAAAACATTGCCTCCTCCAACCAAAATTCGGAAAAGAAAACGATCAGTGGTATTGTGGAGTGAGTATTCAAGAATAATTTAATCATCGTCATCATCCGAGGATTCGTCTAAGGAAGAGGAGAGGAGAAGGAAAATTCCTACGTACGTATACATCTGGATTTGGAAGCAAGATATTCAAGGTCAGTCTCGAAAAAGTGATTTACCTTTAACAATTACCCTCCATTTTTTCTATTAAGTATTTCAAACTTTCTTTCGTACTAATAATCCTTATTATGAATTTAATACTAGGTACAAATTTCCGACATATCGTGTGTGAAAAATGTACCTAATCCCGGGTTTATCCGTGTGGAAATCAACCATCCCGACGTATCGTGTGTGGATGTATGTCGCAGCCAACTGGTTGAATTAGCCATTCAATTAAACGGCTAGTCCTTTCATTGAAATTGGTTATACCCTCAGACCAATGAGTGGAAGTCAAAAATATATTATATGACCTTAATATCTAGGTACAAATATTCCGACATTTCGTGTGTGAAAAATGTACCTAATCCCGGGTTTATCCGTGTGGAAATTAACCATCCCGACGTACCTATATCGTGTGTGGATGTGAAAATAATAATATATTCCCCAGTCTAATGAACGTTTTCATACAATATACGGGGATAACAGCGACTAATTTTATTATAATTAAACCAAATCCCGACGTAATGCGTATGTGGAAGTCTAAAATGTACTTATATGACTTTATTAACTAGGTACAAATATTCCGACATATCGTGTGTGAAAAATGTACCTATCCCGGCTTTGCGTGTGGAAATTAACCATCCCGATGAATATCATGTGTGGATGTGAATATACATAAATATGCTGAACGATTTATCCAATATTCCGGCGTTGCGTGTGGAAATTAAACATCCCAATGTATTATATCATGTGTGGATGTTAATATACATAAATATCCTGAACGATTTATCCAATATAATGTGAAAATTACGACTATATTCATATCAATTAATGCAAACCCCCACACAATGCGTGTGTGTCTAAAATTTATATGACGTTCATTGCATTCTATGTATATTAGTTACCTACCTACATAATAGTTAGGTAAATAATCTACCTACTTGATCTTTCCGTCATTACTTATAGACGAAATCCCAAGTGAGGGTATTTGTTGATACAAAATAACCGTAACTACCTACGTTTTCAATCATTCTGCGTAGATCGCGTCGAGTGAAGTTCGATGAACTACAAATGCATGTATTATAATATCATGTCGAGAGTACGTGTTGTTACTGCACGTAAATACACGTAAATCGTGTTGACCGCATCTGTTGATGCAAAAATAATCGTATCTGCTTGCTTCATATAAAATCATATTGACTGAGATAAAATTATCATGGTTTGATTATTAAACACCTTCTTGGCGCTTGACGCTGACATTAATCTAAAGATAATAATTTAACAAAAAATTGTAAAGATGCTGAGCGGCCGCAGGGCGTCAACTGTGCGTTAGATTCTCACCTCATAGAATCTCTTTCAAAATAGGTCATCGTAAATTAAATCAGCAACAGCAAGCAGAAACGTGAAATTATAAAAAGTACCGAGATAAATTACCATCTGTTCGGCTTCAACATGTCTGAACATGTAAAATAATACAAAGCCAAATCGGCGTCTGCTTCAGAACTAAGATAAATTCAAGCAGAATCAAACGTCTCATAATCCATCCAGCTTTAAACGCATGGGGGGCATCGCGGCGCTCTGGCACTGGCCACCAAAACGCGAGTGTATGTACCCTGCACTTTACCGGGGTGACCCACATCGCCGTCGTTGTCGCGCCGCGCCGCGCCAGTGCGCGCACCCTCGTCGTGCGAAATTCGCCGTACACCGTCAGCGACCCACTCTGAGGTACTACCAGCAGACATCTCGTTGATGATAATTACAAATACTTATAGGTACTTATACTTATACCGATTACCGGCTGACTCAAGTATTTATTTTATTTTATTCCATTTTCTTCCTGAATGGACTAACATCACTAATGATGAAACTGATATAATTGACGACTGTATTAGAAAATTAATAAAGTCGGGCTATAGTATGCTCTTGTGCCTACTCAATTTGAAAATCAATTCATCCGATCTTCACCTACTGTTCCGAAGCCTATTGAAAAACATTAAGTACTTACTTATATTTATTTTGAATTAAATGAATTGAATAGATTGATTCATGGTGACCAATTTAAAATGGAATATTATTGTACTACCGCATTTAAACTAATAGATAAAAACTGTTACATGACCTCAGACTTAAAAGATGCCCAATTTTTATTATCAGTGACGGAATGTGACAGAATCTAGATACCCTGCGCTTCACTTGGAATTCTAAGAAAGTTGATAATGAATTACTGCATACCTATTCATGCTGCATACCTATTCATGTTTTAACCTTTAGGCTTTGTTATTAACCATACGTGTTTACAAAATTATTAAAGCCTATTCTATAGATACCATCTACGTTTACTGGGACATGTAGTACCTGTTAATTAGGCACTAAGATGATTTGTTATACATAACAAAATATATGGGAAACCCTTTTGACATATGAATTGCATTGATGACCTAGAAGGTCTAAGCGTAAAAGTGACCAGAGACTCACCTTCCCGATTAAGTTTCTTTTATCAATGAAGCCAAAAGTCAAACAATCTCAAGTCAAAAATGTACCTTCTTAGATTTTATCTCTGACTTAACTGACATGTCACTAACTTTAGGTACTACCTAATGTTAAGAAGAAAGTAAAGAAAGTGTAAAAATGTTCACTCATGAATTGATGCAAACAAAACAATCCATGATTAGGCAGTTCGCTAGGAATGTTCGCTTGTTAGCATCAGCGTGTCCCGCGGTCAACTATTATATAAATAAGAATTATTATTTGAAAGGAAAAAATTCTGAGCACATATTGTTATAATTATAATAAAAATATGACCCTCTCTAGCAAACTTTACCTCTTTATAATGTTGGTATAGATTAAATACTAGAAGTATTCAATCATTGTTTTTTTCCAAGATAAAAATTTCTCTTTGGAAATATTTAGCGACACATCAAAATAAGATGAGACGCTGCTTGTAACGAAGAAACAGCGAATAGTCACTGGGATCATTCACAGTTAACATTACTTACATATTAAAACCCTTTAATTACTTTCAGTTTTTAATACCTCAAAATCCTTGCATCACGATAATTGTTATTAGGTATAATATTATCATCCTATTGCGGCTATAATAATACCACGGCCATTGCCTATGTTAGTAAAGTTCTCGCACCTAAACGAGATTGCAACATGTGGCAATAATGGTGCAAAAAACGGAACTTACACATACATATTTACATCGTTTATCCTATCCAAATTAAACGTTGTTGCAGATGTAGAATCTCGTCAGTTATTTAAAAACGACACCGAATGAAAATTGGCAGATAGTGTTAAAAAAAAAAAAAAAAAAAAAGTTACATTAGAAAGCATCACCCTCTTCATCTGTACCTGACCTTGATGGCAGGGAAATTATCCGACAGTCCCTACTGAAACATGGAACTCTCAATTAGTCTTTACCATAGTGAGGGCTTTTTCTCTGCCAATACCTACATTAAATCAATAATTATGTACGATACTATGTTAGTCATGGTGGTTCTATTGTAAGACAAATTATTTATATTATGGTAATTCTAACACCATCGTACGACTGATAGACTACCTACAGTATTCTACCTTAAATTTGTATCCTACAGCGTTATCTTTTATTTTGGCCAGGAGATTACTTGTAATGATACGAGTACTATTAAAAGATTACTGAAAGGCGTTTATCGATTAAAACCTTCCAGTTCCAAAATACGATACAACTTGGGACCCAAATTTTGAAATAAATTGTTAAAATATTTATTGGACAAATGACTTAATTTCATTGTAATACTTATCGCAAAAAACGATACCACTCCTTCCATTGGCATCATCAAAGAATGCAAACACTTAGGGTACCTATTTAAAATTCAAAATAAAATTTTTGATTAAAATTTAAGAAAATTAATTATAACATCAAAACTGAATGCCCCAACCATTAATTGTGTTACTTTCTAATAAAGGAAATCCCAAAGCTTACCCAGCATCTTGTCTCAATTCATAATCTAGAAATTACCTCTGTGTTATGTCTAAGCGAAGAATCATTAATTATCAGTTTAAAAAAGTTTACCCCGCAGACTTTATCTCATTGGATTTAAAATCCTTAAATACAGCGAAATCGATCTATAGGTATATGTTGTGCTCATAGCACGCGTCACGCATCAACTACTGCAACCTACAGAGCAGGTGTTAATTTTATGGTTATTTGTTAAGCTGCGGGATAGTAAGAATCGTCTATTGTTTTCATGAAAACTAAATATTAACAACTAAAATTTAAGCAAAACTGATAAAAATCAATTTGGGTAAAATTTATTTCAAAGCAAAAATTTCCTATTATATAATAATAATTATCTCATAAGTATCAAGGTAGGTACCGTAATACCTATTATTAATGATGAATAAAATCGTAGTTACATTATACAAGTATGACAGGTACTTAGGTACACTGTTCTATGATAAGCGATTTATGTCGCAAAATATTATCTAATACCTAAGTACATAAAATATTATTGTTTTCTAACTCATGCTGATCGTTATTCGTTGATCGTTATTGTATTTATTGTATTTTTTCGATACTCTAAACATCTGCATGTAAATCGTAATCATCTTCGGGAGAGATACGATGTATAATTAAGAATCAAACGAACTTACCTTGTGAAGTTTGATATCTAATTATACGAGTGTCTTGACCGAAGATGATTACACACTCCCAAGCCCACCCAAGTTGGTACTAAAACCCCGAACTCGATCGAAAAAATAGTGCTCTTAAAAATGACGGTCGACAGGAATCAACATGGCGGCGGCGGCGGGGTTGACAGTGACAAGGCAATGACAGTCATATGAAACTGTCTATGGATTTTAAAAATAAAATGAATAGATTAATTATAAAAATTAATAAATCTAAAAGTGTGATAGGACAGCATTATCTGCGTACTGCTGCATGTAAATCGTAATCATCTTCGGTCAAGACACTCGTATAATTAGATATCAAACTTCACAAGGTAAGTTCGTTTGATTCTTAATTATAAAGCAGTTCTAAGCTTTAGGGGCATTATCATCAACACTTCTATTCTTTACTAGACTTCTATTTTTTATCCCACTAGAACCATACATTTTTCCGGAATAAAAATTAGCCTATGATTATTCCAGAACCTAAACAATATGGGCCTTACTTATGAAAGATGTTTAAAGTGAAACACTGTTCAAACAACGTCCTGTCTTAATTTGTGGATAGTGACAAACAGAGACAGGACGTTGTTCAACCAGTGTTCAACTTTAAACATCTTTCATAAGTAAGGGGGTCTACATTCCAAACATCAAAATCAGTTAAGTAGTTATGGGGATACGTGGTAACAAACATTCACACACACACGGACTTTCGCCTTTATAATATTAGTAGGACAACAACCGGGACCGACAATTTAAGGTGACCGCACACCTATCCGCGCCGAAAGAGCCAAGCAAATCAAATTTTAGAATTCTTTACTTATATGAAATCGTGTGAAACCTCGCACATCTGCCGCGGTCGAACGATTTGAATCAGCTGGCAATATTTCGAGAATTCAGCTCAACTTTAACATGGCTTTCGAAGCACAGAAGCGCTTAGTTCCTATTGCGACTACCGAAAACCCTTTCTTATTTATTTTATTTATTTATCAAACAAAATCCATAGCTTTTAGTAGTAACCAATCGACTTATTTAGGTGTTTCTTACAGCCAATAACGGATTCACATTTTTTAGAACGACTTATATTACGACAGTAACTAAGTAGGTAATATGGGTATTAGAGAAAATTAAATAAGAATAAAAATATTTCTTTTTGTGATAATTCTTATACTCGTATTATAAACACCCAAACGTCACGCACGGCACAGAACAGATACAGATACGGTTTGTTCCCATAATCCCCACTAAGCTGTCCCCACCAGTGGGGTATACTACGTAGTCACGGGTTACATTTAGTTTTACGTAAGATTATGTTGTAATTTGTAATTTGTAAACCGAGCACGTAAAATGTAGCCTAAGCATGAAAAATACTAAGTAAGTATATTTTCCTCAAACTCAGTCCCTTGAGCAAACTAGGTACCTAGTTCATCAGAAAACTTTGAAGCTTCAACTTTATTCAAATAAGCTGAAGAGATGCTCCCCGCAATGTCATTATATGTCCTTCAGACGACATCCGTTCCATACCTCCGTACCCATATTATAAATGTGAAAGTGTGTTTATTTGTTTATTTATTTGTCCTGCTTTCACGTCAAAACAGAGCGACGGATTGACGTGATTTTTTGGGTTGAGATAGTTGGAGGGCTGGAGAGTAACATAGGCTACTTTTTATCCGGGTACCACGCGAGCGAAGCCGCGGGCAGCAGCTAGTAAAATAGTATATATTTTTAATCGACTATTTAAAAAGGATTTTCAATTTATCGGAATCTTTTTTTTATGTAGGTTCCCCGATTGAGCAATCGGGGTAATTACATAAAAAAAAAGACGAAAAGAAAGGCGCCTGGACCGATTTGAAAAAAATCTTTTTTTGTTTGAAAGGGTATACCCCCCCATGGGGTGCCATAAAATTTTAGTGAGGATCTGTCGAGAATCTTCGGAGTTATGAACAGAAATGCACCTCGAGAGTGCAGAAAGATGCTCAGCTTATAACATTGAAGTCGGTTTTTTTTATATTTAATTGAGCCGCTTGTAGAAAGCCTTTGCCTTTGAAAGCTTTGAAAAGTTTTCCGAATGTGATTTTGTAACGATTTTCGATGGGTTTCTACATATTTGGTACAATATGTCCACATTTTGCAGCAGTTAGCATTAACGACAGGTTGCAAGCCCATCGCCGCTACTAGAAAACTAACTGGTTTCCTCACGTTGTTTTTCTTCACCGTTTACAGGTTGTGCAGAAGTTACCATTCCATATGTGACATTTTGCAAGCCCATCGCCGCTATTAGAAAGCTAAGAAACTTTTTTCCTCACGACGTTTTCCTTCACCGTTTAGAACTTGTGCAGAAGTTACCATTTTATATGTGACAGGTTGCAAGCCCATCGCCACTAACTGGTTTTCTTACGATGTTTTCCTTCACCGTTTACAGGTTGTGCAGAATTTACCATTCCATGAGACATTTTGCAAGACCATCGCCGCTATTAGAAAGCTAACTGGTTTCCACACGATGTTTTCCTTCACCGTTTAGGTAGAGCTTGTGAGAAGTTCAAATCGATAGTCTAGGTACTAACCCTCTCGACCGACACAGCCTCGTCTAGATTTTCTTGAAATTCAGCCGAGAGCATATTTATTGTTATTAAGTACGTACGCTCTAAATGCACATAGTAGTCCCACTGCTCCTAGATCTAGTTAAATTCTAGAAACCTATCCAGGAAATGGACCTAGGATACGAAATGTATTACAATTGGAGCGAGAAATCTCGTATGTATTGGTAGCTAGTGTAATGTGCTTGTAAAGATACAGTCAGTAGCAAAAATTACTCGTCTAAGTACTTAACAAAAAAATATAATTATACGCGTTCTGGGCCCATAACCTAATAAAACACACTCTTTCATTACATGACACAAAGTGAACGTTTATTCAGAACGCAGTTCTACCAACCTAGCACAAGCAGATAATGGCAGATAATCACAAACTTATAAGTATAGCATAGGCCATAGATAATAATTCTAATAGAATTCATACAATTTTGTCGCCAACTGTACTAAGGAGATGAATGGCTGACCAAATTGTGTTCAGTGCCGTGGAACCAATCCTATCAGTCTGCAGTAAGACATTGATAGCTACGGCCTCTCTCAAGATTTGGCAAGCGGCTCGCTGTGTGCCTATCATCATCATCAACCTATCCTGACACCTCATAATAGACATGTTTCTAGCGCGCGAAGACTTGAAAACGTCCTAATTGGGAGCTTAGGGTTACAATAAAACAAATAAATTTAGAAAAATCACTTAAAATTTATTATTTACTTACAAATTTAACAATTCATAAATTAATCTGTACACACTATTTACACTAAAACTAGTTAGTTAAAATACATCTAAATTAGTAATTGAAATTATTTGATTGATTCTAAATTATAATCGAAACATTCAAAATTTATTTACTTCTTCAATTGATGTTAATTAAAAAGCAATTTTTACATAAACAAAAAACAATATTAGGATTCGTTTTCCTTATTCTTTATGCTCTTTTAGATCAAAATCGAATACTTAATTTAAAATTATAAGAGAAAATATTATTTAAAGTGATTTTTTGTCCTGGCAGTAAACGAATTGCTAAGCAAAGCTCTGGTACCTTTTCCTTTGAAATATCAACAATATTTTATTAGGTTTATAAACAGGGCCCTTCCTAAACTCGCTCAAAAGGAAAAATGTGCCACAGTGGGAATTAAACAGCTAGAATTCTCTGTCTTGCTTGACTATTTCCAAATAAAGTTTTGTTAACGTTCCTATACAACTGACCGCTGTTAACGCGGGGCCTCTTCTTCTTGCGGCTTTCTTATTTGAAGAGCACCACAGAGCCGGGGCAGAGAATGGATTAAGCGACGGAAGTTGTGAAAAATAATCTTTACCCGTGAATTTAATTGAGTAATTTGACAGCTATTGTACTGAAAATAATCGCTATATTTATTTTTCAGGGGTATTACTACTTGATCACTCAAAAATTTGCTCTAAATGTATCAAAACTTAACGAGGAGCTTCAGATTACGGGCTTCCTTGACCTACTTACTGCTAAAAGTAAATTTGTTTGCTTTTTTGTCAAAAGTCTACCTAATGTTTTTTTTATTAAGTTTATGTTAATTTGTGGTCATTTCGAAAACCTTTTTTCTTCAATTCATCAGTTCAACACAGCGTCATTGCCATGCAATTGAGACTAGATCTTTAAAACAGTATTAAAACGGACATAGATATTAAAGATCAAGAAAAATAAATGATCCAGTTGTTTATCTCGAGCTATGACAATACTTAAGTTTAAATTTCCGTTATAAAGTTGGAAGGCTCTTAAAATTCACGCTTTGAACGTTAATATTAGGTACTTAAGACTTGCTTTCCTAAGACACTGTGACCGTTTAAACTTAGGTCTTAATTTAGGACTTAAGATAGCCGAGTGGCAAGTGGGAACCCACTGCCATACGCCTGCCAACGTGCCTAAACTGCGGAGTGATGCCAGTTTATGCCCAGCTTATGCCCAGTTATGTCAGCTTATGTCAGCTTATGCCCAGCTGTAGGTGAAGTCGGGTGTGGATGATGATTGTATCATGAATAAGTGAAGTGACGTTTAAATTACTTTTAAGAGCTTAATTCTGTGATCGACTTTACTGATTGGACTTATTCAATTTATTTGCGAAAATGCATGCATTAATTTTTATTTTTGGTTGGACGTTGTCAAATCGAATCTTTTCTGAAAGAGTATTTTCCATCTATCCAAACTTTGCACTGGGTCTATTGGTGGTGATTCTACTAACAAACTTTTTATCAACCACAAACAAAACGTTTGTTTTTCGTCTGTTTCTTATTCTACTAATGACTCTGTTTTGGAGATGTTCTCAGCTGTAGCTATAGTTCGGTCTTTGGTAGAACTAATGTTTGAAAAAGCCATTCTACTATTCTAAACCTCAAACGTTAGCCAGCACGAAACAAAACGCAGCGAAATGGTAGACGTTGTAAGTTCGTATGAGCTATTGGCCAACTCTGGTGAAGGAGATTTTAGGCCGCCTAAAGGCCTCGGTCATGGCTATAGGTTTAAAAGCCGAGGCCGACGATTTAACGTGCCCTCCAAAGCTTGGAAGTGCTCAGCTCGTAATGCCACTTGCGGTCACCCATCCAAATTGTGACAGCGCACAACGTTGCTTAACTTCAACAAGAACGTCTCAGCAAGCTACGCCACGAGCGCTTGGTAGAGGTTTCGTAGCGTTATGAATTAGTAGAATTGACCTGCTGATATCATTTAAGTATCATTTACTTATGTAAAATTATATCATTTAAGTAAAATTACATTTAATATATCATTTAAATGATATCAAGAACATAGCAGGAGATAAATTGATGAGTGTTGCCACAAATCGCAAAGAATGGTCCAAATTGGAGGAGGCTTTTACCCAAGAGGGGCTGCACACCAACAACAAATAATTTTTCATTTCGAATCATTTAAGTAATATTACGTTCGTCGCTTTTTAAAGAATGTAAGGAACTGAAATATAATTACAGCATCTGTTGAAGGTAGCTGTTTGTGGCAAAAACAAGATGATTATCTCTTTAAGGAAATTTAAATATTTGGAAACGGGCGAGCTGGACCATTAAAGTACAAAAAATCTGTGAAAATATTTTTACATTAAACAAGGTACAACCATTTTTATAATTTTATATTATAACCTTATAAAATTATTGTACAATTTTATCTCTATTATAATACAATTTTGGTCTAAATTTGTTAGTCTAAAATTTTAGAATAAAACTTTTCTGAATTCAATTAATATTAGTTGAAAACAAATTACTTATTACATTGGAAGACATTTTTTTATTGAGAACTCTGAAAACCAAAAATACAAAAGTATTTAATTGGTTTAAACTTCAAATAATTAAATTCTGTTAAATGTTTAACAATTTTAATTTTTTTTAAATCACTTTGATGAAACACCCTAAGTGTAAATTAAATAGATTTCATAAAAATTAATTCTGTAAGGATTATGAAAATGATAAGAATTACCTACTCCAGTGACTTTTGTAAATCAAAAACCATTTAAAACCAATTTTAAATGGGGTACCGGAGCCCATCGCGTTTTCAAAATTCTTTCAGGGCATCTTATCGAAGCGACGCGTGATCCCAAGTCTGGCACTTTTTTGGCTCAACATATCAGCATTGCCATCCAGCGCGGTAATGCTGCCAGTGTCTTGGGCACGCTTCCGTCTGGCAGTGGCTTGGATCAGTTGAGCTACCTATAGATCGTTTCCAACGATCCTTAGGTGGCTCAACTGGTTCTTTTTGTATTTTATACTTTTATGTAAATATGTAGTAGTTTAGTTTCTGTAAATAAATGTACCTATGGTGAATTATTTTAAATAAATAATTCAATAAAAGTGTTAACGAAAACATTGGTTTACCTACTGATTTTACAATTATTTTTTAATTTTCATTAATACGAATAACAAAGTCAGCATCAGAACTAAGCCTTTTAACAAACCAAGCGAACCAATTTATTGGCCAACTTTATCCAATTAATTGGTTAAAACTCTAAAAACTCAAACCTTAATCTAAGCTAATCTAATCACAACTAATATTCGTTATCTAGGAGCCTCGATATCGGCTTTCACCACAAAAGTATGTTTCTCACAATCATCATTAACACCATAAAAACACACACTCCTATGAGGAACTTTGTAATCTGTGGGTCTATCCCCTTTTCTTGGCAGTGTCTGGCTTTTATAGAAGTCGCTCTTCAAACAGTAATCGTAACTCACTCTCTGGTCAAAGTATTGGCTGTAGTAACCCTCACACGAGTCAAAGTTTATGCTCCTTGTGTCGAGGTGACTGCGGGATCCCTCGGGGCGGAGCCTGGGTTCCAGGGGCCACTCGGGGGGTGTTGGGGCCCAGGGTGGGGGCCCCAAGGGTCACAATCAGCGAATCGGCTTGGAGACGATGATGACGTCGGGCGCGGATCGGGTGGTTTCGGTACTCATCGGCCGGCGGTCGATTTTCTTTTCTGTAAAAAAACAAACGTTTATGTATGATCCTGAAGTATGTAAAAGATCATAAAAGCTCAGCGATGCTTTAATCGATAGATAATTATGATCCTATCATGATTTTCAACCCTGACGATTAATGGTTCCGTGGCCGAATTGGTAAAAGCACTCCGGCTAAAGGAGGATCGGTTGCATCATTGCGGGTTCAAATCCCGGTTTTTCATTATCAAATGAAAGATCTTCCTGAATAGAAAAATGAGTTTTCTTTTTTGAATTCTTTCTTTGTTATTGTAAAAAAAATATATGACTACGACTGTGTTCCCAAGGTGCGGTATACATACTCTTTCAGATCTTTAGGCATTTTTAGATATAATATGTCTTAGCGGGTAGTCAGAGGTATGTCCAAACACATTTGGTACATTCCCACATTTTGCAGAAGTTAGCATTCCATACGTGACAGGTTGCAAGCCCATCGACGCATCGACTGGTTTCCTCACGATGTTTTCCTTAACCGTTTAGAGCTCGTGTTAATGCGCATATAAATTTTTCAACAAAAAAATTGTTGCACGGACAGGATTAGAACCCACGACCTTCGGATCGAAAATCGAGGCACTAAACGCATCTCGTTTCCTTTACTCGAAACTTCGCTGTACGATATTGACCGCTGTACGGCAATACCCTCCGCTCCCCCACCCCTCGGCCAACACGGCTCAATTCTACATATCCAATTACTCGCAGTAGAAGTAGCAACAGTACATAGCCTCGTCTAATAAATAAGCAGAGCTACAGTGGGCTCCATCGGTTTCGACCGTAAATCTACACTGTTTGCATTCCGTCCCAGATGGGGACATCACTTCGAATCTGTTAGCAGAGCAAAATGAGCTTTAGAAGACTGATTTTTAGGTATATATTCGAATGAGATGGACAACTCCGGTGACGGAGTTTTTAGTGAAGGCTATCCTTAGATTTCATTTTGTTTCCTTATCTACTAATGAACGAATCTGTTGTGGTGACGTTTTCAAACAAATTACTGTCATTTTGGGGAACGAAACGAAACGCAGCGGTAATGATAACGGAATGGTTGACGTTGTAAATTAGTAGAATTGGGGCCCTGGTAAAAACCAAATTTGAAGAGACATTCAGAATACCAGACCAAAAACTAAATTATTTCAGATCTTGTATAAACTACCATCTTTAAGAGAATAAAATTCAAAAGTTTCATCAAAACTAATACAGTCACAATGAATTATGAACTTTAAACAAGCCTAAACTGATTAGAAAAATCGGTCCCTCTTTAAAAATGTATTTCGAAGAAACAGCGGTCCCCCATCACTCGACTCTTACCTTCGACAAGTCTAGAAAAACAATTTTATAAAGAAAACCTTGACAAGAGAGGATTAGGCTATTTCGCCAAAGGAAAATGAGCTATATTTCAGTAGACGTAAGCAACAATACCGAAATTCAACGTCAATTTTCATTTAAGCTGAGTGGGGTATCTCTTAGTAACTGTTGTTATGTCTGTGATGGAATGTCGTTTACGAAACTAATATTAGATATAGCCTTTGAAATAGAAGCTATTTCCGGCTATTTCCAATAGCCCGTTGGTCAGCCCACAAATTTACATTTCACTGTAGCCAGCCTTATGTTTTAGGGTAAACCCATTGATAGTATCTATTGATACACTATATCAATGATCTTCTATATAAACTGTCGTAGATGCGTTGTACCTCACTCTGCGTGGCGAACAAAAGTCAAGCTGATTTGCTTGAGTCAAATTAGTCGTACTGTCTTGCTCCGATGGTACACGCATTTACACGCAGCACGCACATAATTTATCTCGTTCTGACTACGGGGTTTTATAATCCCTGCTATCTTTTAGTCTTCTTGTTATATAAAAAAAGTATATATTCGTATATATTGTGTATATTCTACTTATGTAGGTAGCCATAACACAATTTCTCCGCATTTTAGAGCAGCCTGCTCACAAAACACGAGAAATTGTTGAGAGATGCGACCTGCTGTCGTACTGCCAAGTCTTAGAGCAATGTCAAAGTAAGATTACTTTGGTCCGTACTTAGATAAGACTGAAGTAAGACTGACGCAGGCATAACTCCATCCTAAATCAGGCCTAAATCAACCTTGTTTTAATCCTGCCTTAGGACCAAAACAATTTTAACGCAGGGATGTTTTGGTGACATGACATCGACTAGATGCAGGACTGCGCATGTCCTGCTCGATGTCATCAAGCAAGACATGCACAGTGAGAGCATCGAGAGAGTGTAATGCGCATGTCCTGCTGCAGTCCTGCGTTAAGACCAAGGCAGGAATAAAATAAGATTGTTTTCGGACCAAAACAATGACAAAACAAGCCTAAGGCAGGAATGGTTTTCACCTTGTTTTGACATTGCTCTAAGAGCTCATGGTACGGCTACTGTAGAGGAGAACATACAGACAGACAGCGTCAGACCGACAGATATCCGGACAAACGAAAGCATTTTTGTCCAAGCTGAAGCACAGACGCTTCTCTCGCTTTGCTACCTCGGTAAGAGTGTTAGGCCCCAAACCGTGTTTGTCGCCCTGGTTCTTCACGGTGTTGGTCGCGAAGGAACAGGAGTAGAATCACCTAGCTCTTAAGACGTTTCAAAGTGGTACACTAGTGATCTTATTGAATAAATGAATTTGACTTTTGACTTTCGGTCAATTAGACCCTTTGTAAAGTCTATTCTTTTGTTCCAAGCCTGGTTTCCTTTTGCCCTGCGATTTTACACCCTTCTATTTCCTCTTTTCTGCCCGTATGGTATCGACTGTATACTTACGTGGTTTGACAGATTCCTGCCTTGGCACCTGCTTCAGCAGCTCTATGGTGATCTCGGAAGTGTTGGTGGGAGGTGAAGGTCGCGCGATGGTAGCACCAGAGTATCCGAAGGTGGAGAACCCTCGGCTATTGCTGCTTGAACCTAAAAAATCAATTAAACGTCATCTCTATACAAAAGCGTACTATAAAATATCAGATTACTTGGATGACAAAAACGCCTGGGACTGAACATGCTCCAACTTTTATTTATATTAAAATCGTAAAATATTGTAACAAAACTATAATTATCAAACAATTGACGTGTCAAAGTGATCAACCTACATGATCTTATTGAATAAATAATCTTGCAGTTGCTTTGACGTGACTTTTTGACTTTTAAAATACCACTCATCATGAGGAAACTAAAAAAGTTACTTAAACTTAGGCCTTTACATCTTTACTGGATGATTTATACAGTTTCAGGAGGCAATCTTTGCCTACATTAAACGGGACACTGTAGGGCCTGGGACATTATTTGAGTTGGATTAGGCTTGCTCAGCACCTAAACCATCCTCTCAGCTTAACCGGCCATACCCACAGGAAAGACATGGTCAATACGTGTGGGGCTGACTAAGCAGCGGGTTTCCTCACGAGTTTTCCTTCACTGTTTAGAGCTCGTGTTAATATGCATATACATTTTTCGAAACGATAAATCCATTGATGCACGGCCAGGATTCGAACCCACGACCTTTGGATCGAAAGTCAAGGTACTAACCCCTTGGCCAACACGTCTCACCTTAGTTAAATACTTGTGAAAAATCTTACTTCCTACATGATACTTAAACCTTTTTTTTTTAGAACAATCTACATTGGAACAATAATACTCACTCTTCCCATCTGAACTAGGCGGTGGATCAGTCTGGAATAAACTCTCCCTCGTCTGACACCCCGACTCCTTAGTATCAGGCGCACCAACCGACACATCTCTTCTTAACAGATCTACTTTGAAACAATTATACTCACTCTTCCCATCTGAACTTGACGGAGGATCAGTCTGGAACAAACTCTCCCTCGTCTGACACCCCGACTCCTTAGTATCAGGCGCACCAACTGACACATCTCTTCTTAACAGATCTACTTTGAAACAAGTATACTCACTCTTCCCATCTGAACTCGGCGGTGGATCCGTCTGGAACAAACTCTCCCTCGTCTGACACCCCGACTCCTTAGTATCAGGCGCACCAACTGACACATCTCTTCTTAACAGATCTACTTTGAAACAAGTATACTCACTCTTCCCATCTGAACTCGGCGGTGGATCCGTCTGGAACAAACTCTCCCTCGTCTGACACCCCGACTCCTTAGTATCAGGCGCACCAACCGATACATCTCTTATCTCTTTCCTTTCTTCACTTGCTCTTTTACTCCGCACACTCTCTTTCCTGCTTTCATGTCTTGTTCTTCCGTTGCGTTCTATTAGAATGTCTTCTGGTTCGATTTGCTTGTCCACTTCTCGTCTCCAGACTTCCTCGTCAAGGTCTAATTGGGTTTCTTGGAAGTCCGAGTCTATGCTTGTTGGCTGTGAAATATAAACATTTGAAAAAATTTCAAAAGCTACCTAGTTCCCATGTTGTTCTATGGAACATGAGTCATCGATCAAAATGGGCATGTTAAATTATCATTGAAATGAAATGAAATAGTTTTGTCGCAAGAAATATGTTAAGTGCAGTTGTAAGGTCAATAATTGACAGTTTTTGATTCCTTTGATTTGATTTTTCTCAACTGACAATCAAAATAGATAAATATTGAAGATTGCAAACTTAAAGATCCTCACAAAGACTCACCTTTCGTTTTGAGAAGCTATCTCTTTTCCTCTTAAACATTTCATTAGCATGGTTCTCTCTCTCGAGTGACGCTCGGGGCTCGCTGTCTCGCTGCAGACGCTTAGCGTCAAGCGTGAGTCGGCTACCAACCAGACTGTCCAGCCGGTCTAGTCGGTCTTCACAAGACTGTCGTATATGCTCCTATTAAAAAATTTAAGCGTCGCAGATTATCAGACCCCTGATAGTCTATCTTTGATAGCGACAAGAATCGGTCTCAAACTGTCAA
This sequence comes from Camptogramma bilineatum, assembly GCA_958496255.1. NCBI lineage: Eukaryota > Metazoa > Arthropoda > Insecta > Lepidoptera > Geometridae > Camptogramma > Camptogramma bilineatum. Next base: position 1,712,557 of record OY292474.1, read on the forward strand.
ATACGACAGTTCAGTGACCACGCGAGTAACTCTGTCACTCTCATCACAACGAGACCGAGTGACAAAAGATACCTACGCGATCGTTTTGACAGTTTGAGATCAATTTGAGGCTTGAGACAAGTTAGAAAATCAGCCGGCTGTTCTTGTTGATAGATTGACGAAAAGATGTGACACACATCACATTATCTTTGTCACTCACGGTCACTAGTATGATGACATCAACTTAAAAACTAAGTCACAAGCCTACTACCACTACTAAACCACTACTAAACCACTTCTTCTTCTTCTCTCACTACTAATCATCATTGAAAATGAAAAGTCTTATCAAAATTTTCCATTCCGACCGACGGGGTGAAACCAAAATTTTCAACGTGACGAATATGGATTCCGTGTCCGAGTTGGTAAAGGCACTCCGGCTTAAAGAGGATCGCTTGTATCATTGCGGGTTCGAATGGAAATTCAGAAATTCAGAATTGAAAATTTTGAAAAGACTTTTCATTTTCAATGAAACAATACCTAAGTGTGGTGTAAGTGTAACACCATAAAAATTAAAAGTAGTTATACCTTGATGATTTTATGGTCTTGGTACAGTTTCCTGATGCACTTGAAGAGGAAGACAAAGGTCATGGCTGACAGGATCAGACTGAAGATCACCAGGATAACAATGATGTGCACTTGCTTGATTGGGGATTCTGATTCTTCCTGTAAAAAGAAAATAATGCTGGACATTTCACACAGCATCATGTAGCCCCAAAGTAAGCAGAGCTTGTTATGGGAACCACACGACTGATATACTAAACATACATAAATATTATACATAGAAAGGAGAGGATGGTTTAGGTGCTGAGCAAGCCTAACCATCTCAAACAATGTCCTATAGGCACTAAGTTTCCTGTTAAGGTAGGTAAAGATTGCCTTCTGACACTGTATAAATTATCTAGTAAAGATGTAAAGGCCTAAGTTTTCCTTTCGTCAATTTTCTTATTTTATGCATAGAAAAACACCAAAACCCGAGACAAATATTTGCAGATCACACAAACATTTGTCCCTCGGCAGGGATCGAAACCACAACCTCTTGCGTCTCAGGCGGGTCTTCATCCACTGCGCCACAGAGGTCGTCAAAACAAAAAAAAAAATGGTTAAGTACTTACTTTGCTTTGCTATTGACTATTGAGTAGAATCACCTAGCTCTTAAGACGTTTCAAAGTGATACACTATCCTTTTGAATAAATGAATTTGACTTTGACTTTGCTTACCTTGCAGTTGTCATCATCTTCATCAGTCTTGAGTCGGCAGTTAGCGTACTCATCACATTTCAGACCAATATCTATGCAGGTATTATCTGCGCAGTCGAATTCGGCTTCCGTACAGGCATCCGCTAAGAAAAGAAAATATATTATCAAAATCACGTATATAAAAAGCTCTTAAGATAGATATAGGAATGTTTTGAGTTTCTCAGAAGTTCAAAAGATATTGGTGAAATAAGTTTCGCTAAAGATAAATAGCTTGTGTTCAAATGATGAAGGAAAGTTCATAGAGATAATTAGGTTGTGATGCACCATGTAAGACACATTGGGATGGGCACAGAAGACAATAAGATGATGATGATGATGATGATGGTGATGATGATGACACGGTGAATACGCAAGACCTGTTCTAGCTGGCAATGGTCACATTTTTTGAAAGTTGAATGTCTGCACGCGAGTGTGTGAACGCCGCATAAGTTACTTACATTCTTTAGAAGGGTCAGTTGTCCTAAAAGCCGTGTATTTCGCTTCAAACTTCGTTTCTCCTGATTCACTTGCCGCTTTCGATACATAGAGGCGAATATGCATCACATTTCCTATTTCGTCTTTCGATATCACAGGATTGGCGACAGATCCACAATAATACTCCAATCTAGAATAAAACTTAGGCGTAAAATAATGTATATATTATGTATTATAGACCAGTGTTCCGCAAAAGGTGTGCCGCGGCACACTGGTGTATCGCAGTCATTAGTTAGTGTGCCTCGGAAAAATAAGGTTACCTATCAGTTAAGCTACTCCTGGACCGCATATGCTCAACTAACCAAGCTCATGTTTTGCATAAAAAAAATTATCTTTCATTTATGGTATACCTATACCATAAATGAAAGATATTTTTTTTTCCCTACCTCCAAAATTTTCCGATTTCATAGATGTACCTTGAAAACAAAAAGTTTGCGGAACACTGTTATAGACCGTTACCCGCGTACCGGTATATGGTGTTGATGATGATGATGAATATATAACTTTTCTCAAGAGCTTAGCTATCATATGCAAAAATAATTTATGTAATCCGACTGGCGGTTCCTGAGATTAGCGCGTTCAAACAAACTCTTTAGCAGCGGCCTCGCGGCGTTGCCCCCGTAGTGATGGTATAATGGTGATGATGATGATGATGAAAAGTAGCCTATAACCTTCCTCAAGGAATCACCTATCGAAATGCAGAAATATTTGTTCAAATCCGATATGTAGGTAGTTCCTTAGCGTGTTCAAACAAACAAAAAAAAATTCTTTCGCTTTATTAAATTGAGATAGATTAATATATTGATTGATATATACAGAGTTAAAAAGCAGTATCGATAAAATCGTAATAATTTGAAAAGATTATAAAACATTTTGAGTCACAACGAATATTTTTTTTTAATTTTACAAACTTACTTTGAACTGAGCTCCAAGACAGAACCAAATATTTGGATGCCGTTCTGATCGCATTCGTTTGGTTTCAGCAACTCGTAGCGCGTAAAATTGAGGAATATCTGTAAAGGAAATATATACATTTTAGTATATAAATTACTAGCAGTGCCCACGCGGTTGGTATATTATGGTGATGGTGATGATTATGAAAAGTAGCCTATAGCCTTCCGCATGAGTTTAGTTATCAAATTCAGAAATAGTGTTTCACATCGACAGGTAGTTCCTGAGATTGGCGCGTTCAAACAAATAAACAAACTCTTCCGCTTTATATATTGGTATATAGATTCCTTTGATACTATTCATACTTAAAGAAGAAAGAGAAAAAAAAGACAAACAGAAAAAAAAATGTGTCAGAAAAAGGTGAGGATCTGTCGAAGATCTACGGAGGAGTAGTTATGAACAGAAATGCACCTCAAAAGTGTAGCAAAACTTCTTCACTTTGAAGTCGGTTTTTTTTTAATTTCTCATTTAGCCACTTGTAAACATACTTTTGCGAATGTGAGGAACCTATACCAATACAGTCATTGACACTCACCATCAGTTATGTGTATAATACCTTTGTTATAAATATTGTTATCAACGGGATAATTACCATGATTATTGAGTTTTGTTGCTTCCCGATATTTCGACGCAGTTGCATGCTATTAATACCTATTGCAGATTAATACCTTTGTATTTTCGGGTGTTCGAATCTTCCACAGAACGTCCAAGCCATGGTTGGCACTGCCATCCTTACATTTTTGATTGATTTTATCCGAGCTGACAATCCCTGAAGTAGCCTCTGGAAGTTCTTCGAAGCAAGCAGTGGGTATGCTGTCTGAAAGGAATGAAGAAAGTGAGACAGAAAATAAAAGTTTAAGTTTTAAGTTTTCGCCATTATGGGTTTTGAGACTAGAGTCTGCACTTAATTGGAAATCGATCTAGAGTAAGCAATATTAGAACAGAATAGATCATAGTGGATCAGAGGAAACAAGAGTAGAACAGCATAGATCAGAGTAGACCAAAGAAAACCATAGTAGAACATAAAAGACCAAAGAAGACCAGAGTAGTCCAAAGTAGACAGAACAAAATATTTGAATATTATGGTATACTAGCAGCTGCCCGCAGCTTTGCTCGTGTGGTACCCGGATAAAAAGTAGCCTACGTTATTCTCCAGCCCTCTAACTATCTCCACACAATCTCCACAAAAATCTCGTCAATCCGTCGCTCTGTTGTGACGTAAAAGCAGGACAAATAAACAAACAAATTAACACACTTTCACATTTATAATATGGGTACGGATGTAACCTGTTCATAATATAAATATTATGGTTGATATAATATTTATGAAAAAATACTTACAGCTAGTAGGATCCTGAATTTTCTTCACTTGGATGTTAAAACCCTCGTACTCTATGGTATCATCTGAGTGGAACTTCAACCAAGCGTGTGGTCCCTTGGTTGTCATGACGCGGGGGAAGGCTTGCCCGCAAACCTTGCCTAGGAGATCTGAATAGCCTTTGTCTCCATCGCGAATCTGTAATAGGTGTCAGCTGTTGATTCTCCTCAAAATAAATCAATAGATAACATCATCAAGAAAGTCTTTATCACATCACACATATATTATAAATGCGAAAGTTTGGATGTTTGGATGGATGGATGTATGTTTGTTCCTCTATAACTCAACAACCACTGAACCGATTTGTCTGAAATTTAAAATTTAGATAGACTAGCTGCTGCCCGCGGTTTTGCTTGCGTGGTAACCGGATAAAGAGTAGCCTATGTTACTCTCCAGCCCTCCAACTATCTCCACACAAAAAATCACGCCAATCCGTCGCTTTGTTTTGACGTGAAAGCAGGACAAACAAACAAACAAACACACTTTCACATTTATATTACGGGAATGGATTAAATGAAGGTAGTTGAATTTACTCACCTCTAAATAATCATAAGCACATTCCGGATGATTTTCTATTCGAAACCTGTCTACGAATGTCAGCTCAATGATATAGCCATCAGGAACTGAAAAATAAAAAAATGTAAGAATATATTACTTTGAGGATAGCATTCACACAAGCAAACCCACAAAAAGATAAAATATAGAAATGGTCTGTAAAAGATATCGTAGAGCGTGCTACGACGTAGCATAATAGCTACGTTCCGTAGCAGTCTAACCTATGCTACGAGTATGAAATGTAGTAATGGAGCGTCTGGCCATCTACTGGGTATAATAAAACTACTTTCCAAAACGCAAACGCGAGTTTCAGGCCATGATTCTTGAGTTATCTTATTACGACCGGTAACTTAGAACTTTACATCTTATTTTATTATTTGGAAAAGCAACTTAAATGCCTTTCAACGGGACGCAGTTGAGACGAACTCGCTAAACGTTACTCTAAAAGTCATCATAGCTGCAGATGAATCATAAATCATGTTTTATAGTCATGTGTCCCTTAACCACGCATAGTCAATGATAATATGACTGCAATAACAAATGACTCATATAGAGCGCATAGTGCAATTGTTTCATTTTCAGTGCGCCTTGACATAAGATCTATAAGTGCGAGTGAGCACGCAATATGCTCTGCTTTTCTCACATGTATTAGGACTCGGGGTCGATTAATATCTGATGAAAGATCCGGCGTACCGAGTTGTGTAAGGTTGAATGTTTTTAATGGTTCTGATGCATAATGACCAATGATATAAAAAAACCTTCGCGATTAGACGTATTCGCATTATAACGCATAAGCATTTGGACGCATACGCATACGCGGAACGACGCATACGCGAAATGACCCATCGGTAATGACAATTAGCGTAACAAAACCTGTAGATTTTTGATGTTCGTTGAAGCACATTGTTACAGTTGTTCTATCTCACGAAGTCCGTTTGGTCTTAATTGTGTGTGTTCACATACACGTTGTTTCTGTGTGCGTATGCTTGGGAGCGCTCAGAATCGGTCCACGCACAGAGAAACAACGTGCATGTGCATCTACACACACAATTGGTATGCCATCAGGTGGGCCGTATGCTTGTCAGCTACCTTAGTAGTATAAAAAAAAAATTAAGACCAAACGGACTTTGTGAGATAGAAAAACTGTAACATAATATTTTCTTTCTTGTGAGGGTTGAGTTCTTACACTGAAGTTGCTTTGTCTGGGGAGCGCCTAAACCAGCAGCGAGAATGGTTAGTATAGTATGTATAGTTAAATATTTACTTACCACTTACAACGGTGGTGCAGTCTGAGTTATTGTAGTACAAATCGGGTTCTTTTTCTTTATGTGGATGTGTTATATACCCCTTTGTATCCACATAAGCAAATGACTCACATCGCGGATCAGCATTTTCTCTCTTCACCCTCTTCACTCTCTTCACCACCTGATCCTCAAATCTCCTCCCCTTACTATCATAAGTCACTTTACCCCATTTGTTCATCGTACCCCTAAATTTACTCATATCACTCTCTTTCTCCATTTTATTACCAAATTTACTCAATTCAAAGGAGTGTAAATTTATATTTTCAAATTCGTTCTCTGTGTATATTTCATCTTGGATAACTCTATTGCTTATTATATTTTTATGTTCTATGCTCTTATAGGTATTGGTCCATGATTTGTGCGTCATTGTGGTTATGTGCCCATGATCACCTGCATCTTCTGATGCTGTTCCGAAGATAGAGCAGGCTGGAACAAAAGAAAAAGATTTTTAGGCCCATAAGGAACGACGACGATTCTTTTTCTATGGTTAGGACCATAAAAGGGGAACGACGACAATTCTTTATCTATGGTTAGGACTTTTGAAAGAGAAATGTAAATTAAAGTTAAAACTTTTGAGCAGAATGTGTAAATTAGTTGGTCAGTTTGGCGACGTTGCTTCTCATACTAAAAAGGTTATTAATTACCTTTTATTTACTGATAATACTACTAATTTCGATTTACATTTTCTAACCAATGAAACAAAAAATATTTTGACAACATCATTTTTGAAATGATGTTCAATCAGCTAATTCAGCTGTGACGGAGTTTTTACGAGAAAAGCCGGGAGTTTTGACGACAAATGCAGTGCCCTCCGAAGAATGGACCGACACTGGAACGTGCCCTTCGAAGTATACAATTGTCACAATTTGGATTGGCAAGTGGCATTAACAGCTAAAAAGCCCATTAAAGCAGAACCATAATATTATGAATTTCATTATAAGCCGTCTCTTTTCATAGACATGAGAGTGACAAGAAAAAAAAAATTCGAATCATAAAAGGAATTACCATAACGGCCATAATTATTCTCAAACAGAATATCGCTTACATACATTTTTAATCAATTTTTCATAATGGTAATAAAATATAGTTGTTCACACTTTTCAAAAGGGTACGTACTCTATTTTACAAATGACTTTGCACTCCACGTAGCCAAACAATTTATATCATCAACCTTTTTCGGGCAATAAATCTCAGAAGGTGACGCTGCGATAGGTCTTAAAAAATGGACGTCATCGGATCAATCTTTTAAGGAAGGGTTTTTACTTTTACGAACTTTAATTTACAAATCTCGTGGACACTAGCTGACCAAGCGAACTTCGTACCGCCCCAATATTGCAACTTTCTTACGGATTTTTTGAAAATGTTTATAGCCTATGTTATTTTCTGATAATGTAGCTTTCTATTGGTGAAAAAATTTTTGAAATCGGTTCAGTAGTTTTGGAGCCTATTCGTTACAAACAAAGAAACAAAAACATCTTCCCCCTTTATAATATTAGTGTAGATGTTACAATAACCTTATGTCACCTTATACATGATTGGCAAGCCTAGGCCAACGCGAACGAAGGCAAATTAATGCAAGGCAACGCAAGTGCTACCGTCCAGACGTTTGGCGTTTGGCAAGACTATGCAAACCAATGCAAACCATGCACTTGTATTCACTCGGCCAGCTACGATTCGTTCGCGTTGGCCTAGGCTCGCCAAACATGTAAAGGCGGCTTTAGTTATGTATTAACAAGACGCTTCAAACAATACCTCATTTGTCAAATTATAAGTAGTTTAAAAGTTATGGGGTAACAGCGGGCTGATTTCCCAACTTGTCTCAAACCTCAAATTAGTCTCAAACTGTCAAAACCTTCAAAACGTTCTCTTTGAGATGAGAGAGTTAGAGCTACTTGCGAGGTCATCGAACTGTCATATTTGAGAGTTTGAGTTCTATTTTGGTCACTATCAAAGATAGACAATCGTGGTCCGCTTTTTTTACAAACATTTTGTACTAAGTACTCGTTATAAGTAATATTTAGTAGTTACAAAAGATTACTTATAACGAGTACTTAATACACGGATGGCGCTCGCTATATGACGTCACTGCAATATACAGCGAATCCGCTTTAAGGGTCAATGGCAATATTTTTTAATGACATCAGTGAAGGGGACAAATGGTGGCTTTTTGGAAATATAAAGCCTTTGTTAGTGATTTAAAAGAGTTTTTCTCATAGTTTTATAGCATGTTTTTGTTTTAGACTGGGCTTACAAAGGAATAAAAAGTTGGTCAGCAGTAACTCATCCAAGTTTTTTAGTACCCTTTTTATTGAATAGAGATAAAATCTGACACTGACATATTTTTTATGTAGGTACAGAAATTTATTGTCTTTTATTTTAACTAAAGCCTGCTTTTACAAAGGGATGCCTACATCAATAGGGCTGTTGTTGATGATGATGATGATGATGATGATGAAATCCTTCTTTTCAATTAAACCGAAATTAAACTCTTTAGCTTCTAAAAAATAATCTTCTAAACAAAAAAAAACAATTGCCAAAAATGTAATGTAAGCGCATCACTTCAGAATGACTTCACTTATTTATCTTTTTTTTTTTTGTTTTAACATGTCAAGGCAAGATTTTTATAACAAAATTGTTTACAGAAAAGTGAATTTGATTTACGAAACCTCCATAACAAGTAGCTAAATTAAAAATTGTAAAGAACCGGCTTCAATATTCCAGCTGAGCAATTTTCTGCACTCTCGAGGTGCATTTCTGTTCATAACTCCGAAGGTCCTCGACAGATCCTCACCAAATTTTTGTGGCACCAATTGTAAAGTATACCCTTTTAAACCAAAAAAGAATTTTCCAAATCGGTCTAGGCCTCTTCGAGTAATCGGTGAACATACATAAAAAAGCACAAAAAAAATCTGATGAATTGAGAACCTCCTCCTTTTTTTGAAGTCGTTTAAAAAGTGAGACAAAAGACAGTATCAGTAGACCAGGGGTGCCCATACTTATAGTGTCGGCGATCGACCAGAAAATATTTTGAAAGCAAACGATCGATTAAACTACATACTATGTAGGTATGTAAGGTAGGTTCTGAAAACATTTTTTAAATATCGTTTTACTGCACTTTTAAATTGAATATAGGTAGGTACATCAAAATGAAGAAATCGTAACTTTCGAATCACAAATGTTGTCTTGATGATGATGGATAGCACTGCATTTATCCGCGTAATTTTCATATTGATGGTATTGCTGGCGATCGACTCGAAAAGCTTCGCGATCGACTGTTTGGGCACCCCTGCAGTAGACTCTTCAAAAAGTAATTTTATCTTCATTAGTACCTACAGTATAGGTACCCGTAAACATTACTTAGTGTCTAGGTGCACTTACAAAGGTGACCCGTAGTTGTACTCAGCATTTACTTTTCACGAAAATCTACAACTTTTATTTATTTTTAGTGAGAATTCACGACTTTTATTTAATTTTATGTAGCTTTATTTTCGCAGACTGGCGTGCACTTTAAAAACAAACCCTCCAGGCCACCCACAGACTTGTCGTTAGGGCTGATTTACATGGAGATAGTTGTTTTTTTCTTTTCTTTATCCAATTATCTTTCAGTCAATAGACGTCCTATGCTGGACAAAAGGATTCCGACGAATTGAGAACCTGCTGCTTTTTTTGAAATCGGTTAAAAAGAAAGCGGTTGCGGAAGGTCGGTGGATGGTAAGTAAGTAAGTTCGCATGAGTAAGTGGCCAACTCTGGTGACGGAGTTTTTAGGCCGCCTAAAGGCCTCCGTCATGGCTTAACGACTTAAAAGCCGGGACCGACAATTTAACGGGTGGATGGTGAAGCCTCAAGATCGATCGTCAAGCTGCGTACAGATATCGCGTTCCCTGGGTACGCGTAGTCAGGTTACGCGTGTCCAGAACGCCAAGTCTCTACCTGTAGCTACGCGTACACTGACTGTGTACGCGTAGCTATAGGTATGGACTGTACGCGTATACTGACTACGCGTACCCAGGGTACGCGATATCTGTACGCAGCTTCACGGCCCTTTTTGGTGGAATATTCTTCATGCATATAATAATATGCCATATTATATGCATGAGGAAGACATAGATAGTGTTAAAGGGACATATAAGCCGAAGGGTCAGACCAGCCCCACGGTAGCTGACTTACGGACTTATGCATGAGGAAGAATATATATAATATATATAATATATATATATATATATATATATATATATATATAATATATACGGTGAAGGAAAACATCGTGAGGAAACCCGCGGCTTAGTCAGCCCCACACGTATTGACCATGTCTTTCCTGTGGATATGGCCGGTTAAGCTGAGAGGATGGTGTAGGTGCTGGGCAAGCCTACTCCATCTCAACATTGTCCCAGGCACTACAGTGTCCCGTTAAGTGTAGGCAAAGATTGCCTCCTGACACTGTATAAATCATCTAGTAAAAGATGTAAAGGCCTAAGTTTTATATGCATGAGGCATTATTATATGGATCTTGAGGCTTCACTATCTACTGACTTCCCGCAACCGCTTCCTTCCTTCAAACAAAGGTGCAGGTTCTCAATTCGTCGGAATCTTTTTTATATTTTTGTATGTTTGTTGCCGTCTATAGAAAACGCCTGGACTGATTTGGAAAATTGTTTTTTGTTTGAAATTTCAAAACTCACAATCAAATAATTTTATCACAAATCAAATCTCAAAAATAATTAGATACACGACGTGATCAACACTTGTCTCCGTCAAAAACAAATAATTCGCCAGTTACTATCTCCGTGTAAACCAGCCTTAGCTTAAGATGAGGGCTCATTAAGTATGCAGCGCTGAGTTCAAGTGCACAGTAACGGAGTAACTCGACTTTAGAATTTATAAAACACCTCTCAGTTACAACTGACGTATGAGCTGTCTTCGTCAGAAGGGGGTTTTAATTTTATGACTGCATTTATGAAAATGGCGTCTGATTATTCCAGTAATTCATAAAATGATGTAATTCATAATCTGTACCAATCTTTAACTTTACAAAAATGTATTTACTTACAGAAACTAAACTACTACATATTTACATAACATTATGAAATAATAATAAGAACTAATTGAGCCACCTAATAATAATATAATAAAGCGGAAAAGTTTGTTTGTTTGTTTGTTTGAACGCGCTAATCTCAGGAACTATACAGGATAAAAATATCAAAAAAGTATACATTGTTTAAGAATTTTGTTTTTTCCTCGACCTCAATAAAATCAATTTTCTCGAAAAACAAACGACTTTTTGGATATTTTTTAATTAACTAAGTACTTAGATTTTCCTTTCAGAGGGCGGTCGAGAGAACCCACCTGTATTTTACGTAAATATAAGGTTTATAACAGAATATCCGTAAAAACCTATTTTTGTCAGTAAATGCTGTGTATTTTACATACAATGCCAGAGATTATCCGTATTGTACTTTTATCGGCTATCGACGTCCAATTATCGAGTATTACGTCCGTTTCGACATCGTACTGAAATGCGGGTAATGATTCCGGTTAAAATTCCCAAAGGTTTTTGCCAAAATACTCGTTTTGACTTTGTTTAGTAAGAAATACGTATTTATTTACGGTTTTCTCTGTGTTTTTTAAATTATTTCAGTATTTTAAAGAGGTTTGCTAAAAATTTAGTATTCTATAGAGGTGGGCTAAAGGGCTTTGAAGTTTCTAAAAAAAAAAACCGGTCAAGTGCGAGTCGAACTCGTACGCCGAGGGTTCCGTAACTAGCCATGGTGCCAATTAAGCTAGTCCGCTTAATTGTATGAGCACCCATACAACTCGGAGGACAATTTTAACTGGCGTCAACTATGTATGTATGGGAACACCCTTTAATTTTTAACTTTTTTAATTTTTTAGAATTTTTCCTTTATTTGTGCTATAAGACCTTGCTTTTTGCCAAATTTCGTTATTCTAGGTCAACGGGAACTACCATTTAGGTTTTCGACCCAAAACCTCTAGGGTACTTCCGGTTGACCTAGAATTGTCAATTTTGGTTACAAGCAAGGTCTTACAGCACAAGTAAAGGAAAAATTCCGAAAAATAAAAAAAGTTGATAATTAAGGTAAGTTTTGGTACTCACAAGTTTTCACGAAAACCTAAATTTGCCTATATCTTTTTATAGTGTTTACTCAGGACCTTGATTTTTATACTCACAATAGGGACTATAGACTTTAGTATATGGTATAAATTTCAACTTGCTAGCTTTACCCGTTCCTGAGATAATCGATGGTGACACACGGACAGACAGACGGACAGACGGACAGACGGACAGACGGACAGACGGACAGACGGACAGACGGACAGACGGACAGACGGACAGACGGACAGACGGACAGACGGACAAGAAAGTGATATTATAAGGGTTCCTTTTTTTACCTTTTAAGGTACGGAACCCTAAAAAAAGGTCATGTACAGAAGAGAGATTTAAGTTGATATGCTACTGACATCAGCACGCTGATTTATCTCAAAGCGGTCTCAAACTGTGGTCAACGACGAGGTCGCGTCCTAAGTTTCATGACATCACATTATAAATCTGTGTTAAAATGTCAAATTGGAACTACTAACGAAATTTTTTATTAATTTAACAATTTCTAGATGTAAAATTGTTAGAAATATTACGTCACACTAGGACACTAGGGAGGTGAGGGTCTCACAAATGTGACCAACTGTGACAAGGACGGGGGAGGGGTCAAAAAATCACGAAATTAGTGTGACGTACTTTATAGTACTGACTCCTTACTATACGGATACATTAGTGGCATAAATCATATTTTCTCTTATTTTAGTTGTTATTATAGGAAAACCTACACTGTAACGAGGCACTGAAATATCGTTGAGATGGAGTAGGCTTGCCAAAACCATCCTCTCAAATTAATCGGCCGCTTTTCAACTCGTGAATCAGCCCCCCTTGCCATATTACACTATCTATCGTCGCTGTAGAATAAAAACACTTCAAAATGTATAGGATTTGACGTTTCAAGTAGATGAGTCACGTGGTCAGAACGTCAATTCCTATACATTTTGAAGTGTTCTATTCTACAGCGACGATAGATCGTGTAATATGGCTAGGGCCCCTGGTCTCGTGTTGTGAGTGACGTACGAGTGTCTCTCTAAAAAATAACAACTGGATAGCCGATGCCGGTATTGAAATAAAGTTTTGTATAGAGCTAGGGGCTGTCTCTGGTAACGTTTTCAGGCCTCCTGAAGGCCTCCGGTATTGAAATAATTCGATTCAAATTGAAAGTGAATTCACTGAAAATTAAAAAAAAAACTGAATATCAACCAATCTAAAAAAAGAAAAAAGAACATATCAGGTAGGAACCTATAAGTTAGTATAAATAAAATCATGAAAGTTGGACAAGCCGTTTAAAAGGAAAAGCGGTACAAACACGTGTACTGATTTGTAAAAAGCTTATAATTAGTAGAATTGTAAATAAACGCCGGGTAAAAAAAAAACTAGTCTCTTTTTCCTCAACATGTGCGTCGGTAGAACTCAACTAAAATCTAAAACGAATCACCTTTCGTGGCTGACTGTACCTCAGGATGTACAAACTACGGTTTTTCTGTAAGCTCTGTTAGTACAAAATGAGAGATGAATAAATTAGTGACCCGGAGCGACGCCTCGGGGGACGCGCTTCAGACGAGTAGGGGTGGGCTTTATCGATAAAATAATGTACTATGTTGGTTTATTTATCGATAAAATATTAGATGATACCTACCTACTTTATTTAACGAAACAAATAAAAAAAACTCAGCAAATACACTTCTTAACTAACATAAACAACTAAACTAGTAGTTCGCCCCGAACTGAGATCTCGCGCACCGTAAATGGCTTACATTTGGACTTTCTTCTGACTACCCTATAATTTCAAGTGCTACTACTGATACTGCCGAGTATGCCTATTGCGCTAGCTCTTCATGGTAAAAAATACTGGCATGCATGCAATACATAATGTCGTGTCTAATTTTTCATTTAGGTATTTCATATTTATGAATTCTCGTCGTATTTCTAAAAGTATACGTCCTAGAATAAAAATAATAACTATTTTGGAATGTACAAATAAAGACCTTTCATTTGACAGCCCACTCAATATATTTGTTTACTTAACTTTTTTTACCCCAATTATTTTCATTCTTTATCAAAATTTTTTTTATCATGAAAATAAATCAAGTAGCATCTAAAATCATTGCAAACCAAACCGCAACGATGCCACTCTCTTTTTAAGACCGACCAGTCAATGAGCTACGAAGTCATCGAAACTCTATGCAACGGGAGCTCTTGCAGCTCTGGTTTCGTAGTTTTTGGTCTTTGGTCGTATTTCAAAAACTATACATCCTAGATTAAAAATAAAAACCATTTTGGAATGTACAAAATAAGCCCTTTCGTATGACACCCCACTCAATTTATTTGTGTAACTTTCATAATTTTTTACCCCCTTGGGAACCCAATATCTTCACAACCCCTTCATCGATTAAGCTCATATGCTCCCCCGTAAATGTCCTTACCACAACCTATTGACCTACCAAGTTTCATGCAGATTGGATGAACGGTTCGACAGTTATGCTCGAACAACAATTCGTGAAACATACAAACATACAAACATACAAACATACAAACATACAAAGCAAAATCGCCCAACTTACCACTAAGATCTTCGCTCGCTTCGCTCGCTCGATCGATTAAAAGGGACTCTGTTTTCTGTCTTTAAATGACTAAAGATAGAAGACAGCTACTTTGAGAAAAGTGTTCCTGGAATAGAGTCGACTAAGACCAGCTTTTTATTTTGACAAATGTAACTTTTTAGACTAACTACTTGTTTTCAAAATTCTAAAACTGTAATTATTTCTTTTCTTCAAAATAAACCTATAGTTTCCTAAGAACAAAACATTTCAACTACAAAAGAAAAGCTAGCTACCCTTACGTGCCCAAGAATTTGCCACACCCTGTATTAAAATATCCTAGCCGTTGTCGATATTCCAGTAGCACATCTCTAGAATGACATCAAACACCATTTTGGCTTTCTTCTTTAGGACATCACTACGGTGGAAACTTACGTCGTTACACACTGTACCTCACTACTGCAACTTTAGTAGCAATTAAAAAACTAAAGTTATTTTTTCCCGACTGCGCCGAAGCCCAAAAGGGGGTTATGTGTTTGACCTGTATGTTTGTTTGTATGTATCCGTTTCTTTGTCCCTTCGTAATTACTTATGAAACGTCGGGATAAATAAGGTAAATAACATAATAAAATCCCGTGTCCATAAAAAAATTCAGTTTGATTATGGCTGATCTGTATTTTTTAATTTGGCCTTTAGGCGGCCTAAAAACTCCGTCACCAGAGTTGGCCACTTGCTGATACGAAAGAAGAAGAAGAATTTGACATATCTGCTTTTATTGTACCCATTTTCGCCATAAATGAATTATGAATTACTAGCTGCTGCCCGCGGCTTCGCTCACGTAGTATCCGGATAAAAAGTAGCCTATGCTACTCTCCAGCCCTCCAACTATCTCCACACAAATCACGTAAATCTGTTGCTCTGTTTTCACGTGAAAGCAGGACAAATAAACACACTTTCACATTTATAATATGGGTACGGATGAACTACCTCATCAGTAACTTTTCTTTTTCTCTCTCGTAACTACACAAGGCTACTTAGGTCACCGTTGAATAAGGTATGTGCTCTATAAACCATTAAACACTCGTTTCGAAATACCGGTTTATAAAAACGGTATTTATATCTGGCGTAGACAGAAGCTCTTTTATTAAGTTTTTTAATAACGCTATTTAAAGAGAAAATAATTTTGTACAGATTTCTCCACGGCAAATGCTTATTTAGTTTAAATTAAATGTGCAGAGTTTATTTAATGCTATTTTTATTCCTGAGAGAACAGATTTTAAAATTGGTTTCATGGAATGAAAACTGCATTATCTCTAACCGTCAAACTATGTTAGTACTATCAGAACGAAGCCATGGACAGGTGCCTGTGAAATAATGAAATAATCCTTATTGAGTTCAGAGAATTTTACTGTTAGTTTTTCAGGAAATTTATTTTATTTTGGTATGGTATATTTTTATGTTAGCTAGAGGCCAACTCTAGTGACGGTGTTTTTAGGCGGCCTAAATGCCTCCGTCATGGCTTACCTTTTAGGTACGAAAAACGGGTTGTTCCTGTTTGTCACCTCATCCAAGGGACAAATAGGAATCAAAATTCCTGGGGACAGGATGAGGTGACAAACAGGACTAACCCGAATAAACATCGTAATCTGTCAAGCCGTTTATTGCGGTACTAATGTGCTAATAAACACTATATTTCCCTATCTATCTCCTCGATAAATAAAATGAGTGGAAAGGAACTGATGAACCAACATGTATTGTATCTTTTACATTTTAGGTCATAGTACCCCTTAAGGTTTGAACTATGAAAGCACGTACAGTACTTCAAGCTTTAGAATGGACATCGGTTATTTTCGTGTTTTCCGAATATGTCCGACAGCGGTATATGATTCCACAAAACAGAATGCGACAGAAGTGAACGTCTTTAGCAGCGCAACTCGCACGGCCTGCAACTAATTTGCTTTTCTTGAAAATGACATTGATATTTATTTGTTTGCGATAAAGTTGAAATTATGAGTAATTTTCATTTCCAAATGACTTTTCGTCAATCGTTTTTGTAATGTTTTACCTACGATTGTTTCCGATGTTTTCCGAAACGCATTTTTTTCTGGTTTTACTGTAGGTACACTGGAATTTACACATAAGATAATTATTTTTTGCAAATGCAAAAACACAAAATCCAATTTTGCGACAGATGTACTTACAGTTAAATGATGTTATATTATATTTTGAATCTTAAACATTTGGAGGGATTCGCGAAAGCAACAAACAATGATGCTGATGGTGAAAATCACCATTTCCTGTGCCATGATGGTTCACGTCGTAGATAAAGTAGGTCAGATTACGCCAACTTTACGAAATTAACCCAACAATTTGCACGGCCTGGAATAAAAGCACTTTAAACACAAACCTCCCCCTTTAAAGGATTCTGTAACTCCAAGAACACGGTATAAACATGGCTACTATGATACAGGGTGTAACAAAATATCGCATTTAGTACATTTTCAGAGACGTAGGCCGTGTAAGATTATGCGAAGATTTTCGATCTGAAAGTTAGATTTAAATCCTGCGGGTCTAAAAAGGCCAATTTCGCTGAATCATAATATGAATCTATTCTTTATATAATAAAGCGGAAGAGTTTGTTTGTTTAAAGTTTAAACGTGCTAATGTCAGGAACTACCAGTCCGTTTTAAAAAAAATCTTTCTGCATTTGATAGCTAAACTCTTGAGGAAGGTTGTAGGCTACTTTTTATCATTATCATCATCACCAATTATCATCATAACATACCTACGGGGCAACGCCGCGAGGTCGCAGCAAGTTGTATTAATGCCGTATCTTTTCATAATAAAAGGCACTGCGTAGCGGCCATTTTTAGCCACCCTGACCGCGCAATATAGTAGGTATAGCATTTTGGAAAATTTGAAACAATTTTTAATATCTATACGTGTATTTTAAAATCGTAAGGCTAGGCTGCAAATTAAAATGATTTCCACAAAAGTTGATACAGTGGCCATACCATGAACTCTTAGAGCAATGTTAAAACAACCTTAAGGCGAATATAGGACCTGATTGGTCTTATTTGGAGGCATTCTCCTCATAGAGGAATCAGTTTTGTGTGCTCAAAAAAATATATGTCATTCTTTGACCTTTTATCTACAAAGTGAACTTACGAAAAAGTTCTACCTGTTTATTTACTATGTGAAAAAAAATAACAAAGTGAAGCTGTTTTCGACTTTTGATTCGATTCAACCTCTAAACGACATAAAATTTTGACATTTTTTTTTTTACTAAAATGTGCGCAAAGACTTTATCTTCAAGTTGTACTTGCGATTTTGTGCTGCGACGGTTTTTCTCGTGGCAATTAATTATTTTCCATTTTTCCGAATAATTAGTGGGCGTTACGGTCGCAGGGGCGACGGGCGGCAGAGTAATGCTGACTGTCGTACGGGATGGTTGTGTTCGTCTGCCTCGCACTCACCTTTTTTTGCTTGTCGACTTATTGGTATTTTATGTTATTTGCACACAGACGATTTATTTAGTAATCTAAGTTATCCGCGCATGAACGTTTTATTTAGTGTTACAAAATTAAATGTTATTAGCGCATGGACGCTTTATTTAGTGTTAGATAATAATTTGTTGTTAATACACCTACCTATTAGAAATATTAAGTACCTATGTAGATTTTCATGATTTTAAGTATGTTTGTTATTTTAAAAGGTCGTGCAAAAGACAACTTCCCGATAAAGAAAATAGGTAAGTAGGTAGGTATTATACCAATTCCAAAAGAAAATGATATCGTGTAACCTACCTATACCTACTACCACTAGATAAGATACCTACTACATAAATAGTTAGGTAGGACCTCTCTGGCGCATGTAGGTACATAAGAGTCAATTCACATTGTAAAACCAATCAGTAGGTAGGTACCTATAGGTGCTGTGTATGTATAGCTATGTGTTGTCCTTCAATTCAACACTAGCCGATTCCTATACTCTGCACTCAACTCGCGCGCGGACAGTAGGTACCTATAGGTAGGAAAGAACAAATGAACAAAGATAGATGTAAAGAAGTAAGTATGTATTTTACTTAGTAGGTACCTACCTAACTTACCTGTAGGTACCTAAATACACTCGAGAAAAGGTAATGAATCTGGGTCACCGACGACACATCAGAGCGACCCGTATTCTTTTCTTCTTATTCTTACTTATTATTGTTGGGTAGGTGTCTACCGTACCTACTGATCTCACGTACATTATTATTCATTTACATGTACAGAGACCGAACAAGTTCAAGTTGAAACTGGAGTGATAATGCTTGAGTAGGTATACCTACTAGAACATCCTTGGTAAAACATCCAAAGTCAAAGTCAAAAATCTTTTATTCAATTCGAACACAATAGGATCACCTTGATTTGGTGACCTATTCATTCGCATAATGTTATTTGTCATAAAATCATACGACATAGGTATGTATCTAGTCATAAAATATTGTAGTCATATTCGCATAATTATTAACAGGCATACATTTCTGATGTCCTAATATTTTTCAAACATAATGGTAATGTTAATAATCATAATGGTGACAACTCCTAAAACTTTTTGTCATACTACATTTTGAAAATAATTTTGTTAGTAATAAACCTATAAGTCCTAATATTTATTGGACATAATGTTTAGTAGTCCTAATTTACTGTTTTATCATAAGTAGGCA
This sequence comes from Camptogramma bilineatum, assembly GCA_958496255.1. Taxonomy (NCBI): domain Eukaryota; kingdom Metazoa; phylum Arthropoda; class Insecta; order Lepidoptera; family Geometridae; genus Camptogramma; species Camptogramma bilineatum. Next base: position 1,731,875 of record OY292474.1, read on the forward strand.
AAATAGGTCAGGTTTATAAAATGTTTCATATACCCACGCAGATAGGACTTGCTCACAGAAAAAATATAAGTAGTTTAGGTTTTTTTATAGCACGCGTTTCACACACCACGCAGAAAGAACTTGCTTGGAGAAAAAATAGTAGGTTTTGGTATTTTTTTTTTATTGCACGCGTTTTACACACCCACGCAGAAAGGACTTGCTCACAGAAAAAAATTTGGTTTTTTTTTTAAGCACGTGTTTTACACACCCACGCACAAAGGACTTGCTCACGGAAAAAATAGTAGGTTTTGGTTATTTTTTTATAGCACGCGTTGCACACACCCACGCAGAAAAGACTTGCTCACATTTTATCATAAGTAGGCAAACTAGGTCAGGTTTATTAAATGTTTCATACACCCACGCAGAAAAGACTTGCTCACAGAAAAAACTAGTAGGTTTTGGTTATTTTTTTTATAGCACGCGTTTCACACACAAACGCAGAAAGGACTTTCTCACAGAAAAAAATAGTAGGTTTTGGTTAATTTTATAGAACGCGTTTCACACACCCTGAAAAAACTTGCACACAGAAAAAACATTAGGTTTTGGTTATTTTTTTTATAGCACGCGTTTCACACACCCACGCAGAAAGGACTTTCTCACAGAAAAAATAGTAGGTTTTGGTTATTTTTTTATAGCACGCGTTTCACACACCCACGCAGAAAAGACTTGCTCACATTTTATCATAATTAGGCAAAATAGGTCAGGTTTATAAAATGTTTCATACACCCACGCAGAAAGGACTTTCTCACAGAAAAAACTAGTAGGTTTTGGTTATTTTTTTAAAGCACGCGTTTCCCACACCCACGCAGAAAGGACTTTCTCAAAGAAAAAAATAGTAGGTTTTGGTTATTTTTTATAGCACACGTTTCACACACCCACGCAAAGACTTGCTCACAGAAAAAACTAGTAGGTTTTGGTTATTTTTTTTTAGCACGCGTTTCACACACCCACGCAGAAAGGACTTGCTCACAGAAAAAAATCACACACCCACGTAGAAAGGACTTGCTCTCAGAAAAAATAATCTGGTTAGGATACATTTTATCCTAGCCGGGTAAGCTATGTGATTCTCGAATAAAACCGTAGTCGTCACATAATTATATCGTTGTATTGCTTGAATTCAAGCAGGGATAGGCGTACAGATAGTGCAGGAAGTAGTTTGGGACGCGACAGGACACTAAAATATTTTATGATTTTCAATTAATATGACTTCAAAAATTATGACATTAAAAACTTTTGTTTATCGAAGTAGTATGGTTTGATACTATTATGACGATGAATATTATGCGTACTAAATTGTATGTCAAGTTATAAATATGGCTAAATATTTTAGGATTATCAATGAATAGGACTTAAAAAAGTATGACATTTATATTAGGTCTTTACCTATGAAATTGCCGTTTTTTATGAAAAATTTTAACGTCATTTTTTTCTAAATTTTTTATTTCTATTAATCAAAGTAATCACCCATGCAATCGATAGATCTTTGCCAATGCCGTGGCAGTTTATTATGCCCTTATGCTATGAAGAAATCCCGTTTGTTAAGAAGCTGTGATGAACTCCACAATTGCTTTTAATTCGTCATTGTCAACCAAAGTTTTCGGATGAGTACGGGGTTCATTTTCAGGTCGAAATTTCCAGAATGGAAGCTGGCAAACCAATAACAGGTGGTTCGTTCGTTTGTACTGTTCGCTCCGTAAACGTCGTTGATGTTGCGTGCCGCTTATGGCGCGTTGCTGCCACGACGGGACTCATATTCCATAATTACTCGAATTTTTAACGTATCCACGATGACGAAAAAGATTCAAATGCGATGAAAACATAACGCTAATCAATAAACAAATGACTAATTTTGAAAAAAGAATCCCATGTTTTTAATATAACATCATCATCATCATCATCCACAGCCCGACTTCACCCACTGCTGGGTATAGGCCTCCCTTAGTTTGTGCCATTCGTTACGATCCTGACGATTAATATAACATTAATTTGAAATTATAATTCGTAGCCAAACCACAAAATGTTTTTATTTGAAATGACCAGTACCGAAAAACGGCAATTTCATAGGTAAAGACCTATTATTTTATTACTAGTTGAATTATTACAAGTGATGGTAGGAGTAGTGATGTTATTATTACAAATGCTTATGAATAACAAATATTAGGACGTGAAACGTTATGGCTTTTAAAACTATGACTAGAAAAATTATGCCATAACGTTTCACGTTCAATATTTGTTATTCATAGGCATTTATAATAATAACATCGCTACTCCTACCATCACTTGTAATAGTAACAACTCGTAATTAAATATAAATGTCATTATTTTTTAATTCCTATTCATTGATAATCCTAAAATATTTAGCCATATTAGAGGAGCCAGTTTCTGAGAGCAAGTCCTTTCTACGTGGGTGTGTGATTTATTTCTGTGAGCAAGTCCTTTCTGCGTGGGTGTTGAAACGCGTGCTATAAAAAAAAATAACCAAACCTACCTACTAGTTTTTCTGTGAGCAAGTCTTTTCTGCGTGGGTATGTGAAAGGCGTGCTTTAAAAAAAAATTACCAAAACCTACTATTTTTTTTCTGTGAGCAAGTCTTTTCTGCGTGGGTGTGTGAAACGCGTGCTATAAAAAAAAATAACCTAAACCTACTATTTTTTTTCTGTGAAAAAGTCCTGTCTGCGTGGGTGTGTGAAACATTTTATAAACCTGACCTGTTTTGCCTACTTATGATAAAACAGTAAATTAGGACTACTAAACATTAAGTCCAATAAATATTAGGACATAAAGGTTTATTTCTAACAAAATTAGTATCAAAATGTAGTATGACAAAAAGTTTTAGGAGTGGTTACCATTATGCTCATTATCATTATGTTTAAAAAATATTAGGACATCAGAAATGTATGCCTGTAAATAATTACGCGAATGTAATAATATGACTACAAAATTTTATGACTAGATAAGTATGTCGTATGATTTTATGACAAATAACATTATGCGAATGAATAGGTCACCATGCTAAAAATTTTATTCAAGGTGAAAGTTCTCAAAAATCAGTTTTTTTTTTAATTTTTCAGCCAAACGGTTAAAACACCACCTATAACCGTAATTTTGTCTGTAGGTTTTTGTATTCCCTTTCTCCTTTAGCTTAGAGGTTTTGTTTCGAAATCATTCCACCGTATCTTATTTACGTACCTACTCGATACAATAACATAAAACCTCCACTAGGTAGTCCCTACACTAGGAATCCGTCATGGGTATCAAAAATTTCGATTAGGTAGGTTACTCACATCATGCTAGGAAGTTAGGTACCTAGGTAGGTACCTACTTACCACAAAACACAGACCAGGAACAAATAGGTACTTGCAGATCTTGTAAAAATGTATCCCGTAATGGAAATCGAACCCGCATCTCTCGCGTCTCAGCATTCGTTTACCATTCCACGGATGTCTTCAATGAGGAAGACTCACGATTTTAGTTGAGTATGCAGATTTGTAGATACAAAAAAAACAAAAAATACTGTGTTTTTGGTTTTTTAATCGGATCAAAAATGACCGAGTTACAGAGATTTTAATGCACCAATCTAAAAAACGCTCGCGAGAAGGCCGCGACTGGCTGTGACGTCACCAGGCGCCCGCGGCTCGCTCCACTAGTACAAAATCCCTAGTTATTTTCAAACTAATTTCCGCCCGCGGCATCGCTCGCATGGCACCTGGATAAAAAGTAGCCTATGTCCTATTCCCGCTCATTACCTAACTATATTTTAAATTTCAGCCAAATCGGTTCAGTAGTTGTCGAGTTATAGAGGAACAAACATACATCCAAACATCCAAACTTTCGAGGTCATTCACGTTTTTTGTTAAGTAAGTACTTATGCAGATTTGTAGATTTAAAAAAGTTATAAATGATTTCATTTTTATTTTTAAATATGATTACGACTGTATTCCCAAGGCACAGTAGACATAATATTCTATCAGATCTTTTAGGAATTTTTAGATCCGTTGAAAAAGTCTAAGCGGGTAGTCAGAGGTAGAGAAGCAGTTGGCCAAGTGCGCTAGTGCCTCGACTTTCAATCCGAAGGTTGTGGGTTGAAACCCAGCCGTGCATCAATGGATTTTTCGTTTCGAAAAATGTATAAGTAGGTACCTAAGTAGGTATGCGCTTTAACACGAGCTCTAAACGGTGAAGGAAAATATTGTGAAAGTGTGATAGTGTGATTTGAAAACCAAGTTTAGGTAGGTAGGTATGTGATTATTTTGACTCGTACATACAAATTATTAATTTTAGGTATTACGATTAAAAGTATGTATAAAAAATACCTATTCACTAAAAAGTTTAAAGGCGAAAATTATTTTTAAGTAGGTATCTACCTAGGTAAGTAGTAGGTAGGTAGGTACCTACTTAAAAATAATTTATGTAGGTAATAATTTAAGTAGGTAGGTAAATAATTTAGGTAGGTAAAGTTAATATTAGTGTGATTCGACTCCTGATTGTTAGTTTTGTTTGTTATTGTTTTCGGTAAGTACCGGTACCTACCTAAAATACCTATTCAGTAAAAAGTTTAAAGGCGAAAATTATTTTTAAGTAGGTACCTACCTACCTACTTACTACTTACCTAGGTAGGTACCTACTTAAAAATAATTTTCGCCTTTAAACTTTTTAGTGAATAGGTATTTTTTTATACATACTTTTAATCGTAATACCTAATTAATAATTTGTATGTACGAGTCAAAATAATCACATACCTACCTACCTAAACTTGGTTTTCAAATCACACTATCACACTTTCACATCACACTAATATTATAAATGCGAAAGTTTGGATGTTTGGATGGATGATGTTTGTTCCTCTATAACTCAACAACCACTAAACCAATTTGGTTGAAATTTTAAATATAGATAGATAATGACCAGGAATAGGACATAGGCTACTTTTTATCTTTGTACCACGCGAACAAAGCCGCGGGCGGAAGCTAGTTAATATTAAAAATGCAAAAGTTTATATATTTGGATTTATGTTTGTTCCTCTATAACTCGACAACCACTGAACTGATTTGGCTGAAATTTAAAACATAGATAGTTCTTAACTTGAAATAGGACATAGGCTACTTTTTATCCAGGTGCCACGCGAGCGAAGCCGTGGGCGGAAGCTAGTTTGTAATTAACTAGCGATTTTGTACTAGTAGACCGAGCCGCGGGCGCCCGGTGACGTCTGACGCAGCGCGAAGCTCCGAGCGCGCGTTTTGAAATGGCCGAAAAGAAAACTTGAATAACTTCGTCATTTATTGATGGATTTTAATTATTTAAAAAACAGAATGCTCAGAATGCTAAAGAGTATACGCCCTCATACTTAGAAACCCAATATTTCGTTTAGTGCTTGATCCTCATTGCGGTTTAGGTTACGCGCGAAAACTATTTCGCGGCCGGCGCGGAACCGCGCGGCAGGTGCGGGTGGTGCGGGGCCGAAATAGTAGCCACACCCATTCGCTCAAGGTCATCGGCTGGTATTAGCACCTTAAAACAGTCCTACTGCTTTAGAAATTACATTCGTTGTCATGTTTCAAGCTTGTTTTAACATTGCTCTAAGAGTTCATGGTACGGCTACAGGTGTGAGCCTGTTTATTAGAAATAAAAAGAACAAGTAATACAGGTTTTTTAAACCTATCTCAGGCACCAGCCTCCTACAACAAACCGACTCAAATAGTAGTTATATCATAACTAGTTCATGTTTCCATATTTTTATTTAAGGTTAGTTGTGAGAGAAATAAATGTTTTTTTTTTTTTAAAGAACACTCTGTATTTTACAATGCAAATGTTTTTGTCTAAACTCACTAATACGTGCATAAAACGTACTTAAACGACGTACATACACATTAGTGTCGCTTCGTCCTTTTTCGTACGTTACACTAAAAAGTAACGAGCTTTAATGTCGAATTTACCCTAAAATACCCCAAAATATTGTGTTTTAAGGACCCCGTCCATTACAGCATACCTTGAGCGTGCATTCCAAAATAGTAGCCGGCAACTTTATTTTAAATCCTTTAATACAAAAAAATTTAGATTTTTTTAGATAGATAGATAGATAGATAGATAAACATTTATTTGGTACAACACACACACAGGAAAATAGCTACATAATACATAACAAACAAAAGACACAGGTAGGTACTTAACTAAACAAACAAGTAAATAGGTATAAAGAGCTAGATGCTGAAAATACAAACAGACTGACAAGTAGGACATAAGAAGGAGAGAAACAAATATCTAAGTAAGTACAATATACCTATAAAATATATTTAAGTACCTAGCTCGGAAAAAATATCTAGCCCCTCCCCTGTGCGTGGTATTGACCAAACAGGTCAGTCTCAGCATTAATGCTACTCCCATGAAATGGAAGCAGCCCTGGTTTTCAGACTAAACCTTGACCGGTGTGACGTAACGAGCGGAAAACATACACGACAAACTAAAATAAATAAATATAATTAATAAAACTGCCCTTCTTATGATAAACAATCTGCATGACGCTCAGTTCGGGTTCCGGCCTGGACTGTCTACAGAAAGCGCTATAATAAGTCTCAAGCACACCGTCCAATATTATACAAGCCGCAGGACTCCCGTATACGCCTGTTTCCTGGATCTCTCCAAAGCATTTGACCTTGTGTCATATGATGTGCTCTGGAGAAAGCTTGGAGACAGGGGTGTACCGGTTGAAGTCCTGAACCTTTTTAAGTTTTGGTATGCTAACCAAATTAATTTTGTAAGGTGGGCCAGTTCTCTTTCTGATGCTTACAGGTTGGAGAGCGGAGTAAGGCAAGGTGGCTTGACTTCTCCCAAGCTCTTTAATCTGTATGTTGACGAGCTCATCGTTGAGCTGAGCAGCATGCGTGTCGGCTGTCGGATGAATGGTGTTAGCATAAACAATATAAGCTATGCAGACGACATGGTGCTGCTCAGCCCAACGGCGGGAGGACTAATGGCATTACTTAGAGTATGTGAGGCATATGCGGTTAAGCATGGCCTAATTTATAATGCTAAAAAAACGGAATACATCGTGTTTAAGGCCGTCGGTAAAAGTCCTGATATAACACATAGTATCACCCTTAACGGCTTGGACATCAATCGTGTCACCAAATTTAAATATCTAGGACACTTCCTTACTGACGACCTTAAAGACGATGTAGATATTGAAAGGGAGCGTAGGGCTCTAGCGATCAGAGGTAATATGCTGACCCGCAGATTCTCTCGTTGTACTGACCAGGTCAAAGTAACGCTTTTTAAAGCTTACTGTCAGAGTTTCTACACGGGGAGTTTGTGGGTTCGGCATACCAAAAGGTCGCTAGACGTCTTACGCGTCCAATATAATAATATCTTCAGGATGATGTTGGGGCTGCCAAGATTCTGCAGCGCATCAGGGATGTTCGCTCATTACCACACAGATGGCTTTCACGCCATCATGCGCAAAAAAACTGTGTCCCTGATGAGCAGAGTTCGAAACAGCCACAACAGCATCCTGAAGACAGTCGCGGAGAATTGTATTTCTCCTATTTGGAAATCCTTTGTGCAGAGGGTGATTAGTGAAGGAAATCTAGTCCTCCATTAATCATCCTTTGTACTTAGGAACTTTTTTATGTCGCTAATTTTATGTTCACCTTTTAATTACCTATGGACTTTAGTTGTCTGAAATAAAATATTTTTATTTTATTTTTATTTTATAAACAACGTAAGTGCAGTTCGGCATATTTCGAGAAAATCGCGTCTAAAGTTTTTAATGTTATTTTTGGTGTCACGACTACACTAATTATGTTATTTTCAAAATTGTTACTTTTACTTGTAGGTTAAAGTGTGTATTTTATAATTACTTAAATATTTCTGTTTTCTCTTTTATTTCTGAGTTATTATAACTTAAAAACTATTTATGATTAGTAAAAGTAATGTCACTTTTTTTGAAATACTAAACATAACAATCGCATGTGCAGCAGTTGCGATGTTTATGACTAGTTTTTTTTTAAACTACCCTCAAAACGGGATGAAAGGAATGTTAAAGTTTGTATGGGAACTTTTTAACGGGTAGTTTAATTTGCTTGAAACTCGGTACAAATATATTTCAGTACAAATAAAAACTATCTGTACAAAAAAAAATCAAAATTATCCATCAGAGGGAGTGCCAGAGGGTGTTCAAGTTGGTAATGGAACTTCTTAACGGGTGGTTCTATTTGCTTCAAACTTTGTATGTGTACTTTCATAAAGGTAAAAAACATCTCTAAGAAAGGACTTTTGAAAATTTTACCCCTAACGGGAAGAAAACAGTTTTTTTTTTTTTTTTTTATTTATTTATCATAGAATCAACAGCACTTAAACTTTCGAAAATAAACAATTAGACTTAACTTACTGCCAATAACAGATTCTTACTTTTTAAAAAGAAATTACTAAAATAGTCGCTAGGTAGGTAGGAAATAAAAAACATTTACGTAAAGGTACGCCAGTTACATGAGTGTGTGTGTGTGTGTGTGTGTGTGTGTGTGTGTGTGTGTGTGTGTGTGTGTGTGTGTGTGTGTGTGTGTGTGTGTATGTGTGTGTGAATATGTGAGATTTGTAAAGACAGAAAATAAACAAAATAAAAGAACCTAATCCAAGGCCAATTTTACTTGTTTTTTGAACTTTGATTTACTCTGGTGGAAGACATCAACATCAGTGGAAGCTAACTCTGTATTGTAACAATTGAGTGTGCGGCATATGACAGAGTCCCGGGCATAGTTGGTATGGCAGAAGGGAACATGGAATAACGGAGTGTGTCTCGTTCGCTTACGTGGTGTTTTAAACTGAAGAAAAAGAGACGTTAGTTCCGGGCTATCAATCTTACCACTGCAAACATCATGTAGAAATAGTGATTGCAGCAATGTGCGCCGATGCTTTAGTTGCATTAAGTTATGGTATTTAAAAATGGTTGAATGAAAAATCGTATCATCAAGCATTTAACATGAAAAAAATTGAATTTCGAGATGAGGAAGCTCGCTTCGTTTGTTTAAATCGAAGCTCGCTTCACTTTCTTGGCTTGAATCTGACTTCGCTTGCATATTAGCTTCATAATCCTACCAATAATAAATATATTGCGAGAAAAGTGAATTTTGTCCGACAACAGAATAGGAACCGACAAGCACCCAGCTGTTTCTTAGAACACCATTAGACCATCCATCTTTTTCTTGGAGCACCGTTAACAAAATCAAGTGACAAATGTCATGTTGCATTTGTCTAAAAAATTTACGCTCGCTTCGCGAGCTAGGGAAGCTCGCTGCGCTCACTTAATTCGAAGCTCGTTTCGCTCGCATATTACCTTCATGAGTAATTTACTGTTAGAAACCGACAACCATCCCTCTTTTTTAACCGACTTCCAAAAAGGAGGAGGTTCTCAAGTCGACTGTATGTTTTTTTTTTATTTTTTATTTATTTTTTTATTTTTTTGTATGTGTGTTACGCGATTTCTCCGTCAATTGTGGACTGATTTTGAAAATTCTTTTTTTGTTACAAAAGGTATACTCCCGAGGTGGTCCCATCATCACCAAATCAGGATCTGATGAGGGGATCCCATGGAAATCGAGGGAAACCCTTAAATTTTATGGTTTTTATTGTGTATGTAAAACTATCGGGCTGAAATTTTGCACACTTATAGATTCTTGGTGACAATGAAATAATATGGTATCAACAAGCTGATCTGATGATGGAGTCAAGAGCTGTTCAACAGAACTCCTCAGTTAATAAGCCGATTGAGTTGAAACTTGGCATATTTGTCAAGTTTCGACTACAATGTAATAATATGGTGACAACGAGATGATCTGATGATGGAGTCAAGAGCTGCTCAATAGAACTCCTCAATAAATTGGCCGATTGAGTTGAAACTCGGAATTCAGCATATCTGTGAAGTTTCAACTACAATGTAATAATATGGTGACAGCGAGCTGATCTGATGATGGAGTCAGGACCTGTTCCATGGAACTTTTTAGTGACATGGGTATCAAATGAAAGGGCTTGATGAGCGCAACACAATAAGTAAGATGACGTCATTCTAAATAAAAAATTAACACTAAAAATGGGAAAATAAAAAATTTTCAAAAAAAAAAATACTCAACCGACTTCAAAACATCTTGCACTGAAAAGCAAAAAATAAGAATATAAACAGATTTATTTAATTACTAATTATATTATTTATGTTATAATGTTGAAGTCGGTGTTCATAAAACAATGACTTAGAATATTAAATTTTATGCACACCGATTTCAACATTATAACATAAATAATATAATTAGTAATTAAATAAATCTGTTTATATTCTTATTTTTTTCTTTTCAGTGCAAGATGTTTTGAAGTCGGTTGAGTATTTTTTTTTGAATTTTTTTTATCTTAGAGCACCATTAGCAAAATCAAGTGACAATGTCATGTTGCTCTAAAAAATTTCCGCTCGCTTTGCGAGCTAGGAAAGCTCGCTTCGCTCGCATATTACCTTCATGAGTAATTTACTGTTAGGAACCGACAACCATCCATCTTTTTCTTAGAGCACCGTTAGCAAAATCAAGTGACACATGTCATGTTGCTCTAAAAAATTTCCGCTCGCTTCGCGAGCAGAGGAAGCTCGCTTCGCTTGCTTAGGTCGGTGCTCGCTTCGCTCGCATATTAGCTTCATGAGTATTTTGCGAGCAAAGTAATTTACTGTTAGGAACCGACAAGCACCCAGATTTTTCTTAGAGCACCGTTAGCAAAATCAAGTGTCACATGTTGCATTTGTCTAAAAAAGCTCGCTTCTCTTTCTTAACTCGATGCTTCGCTTGCAAAGGCTCAGGGCCAGACTTAACAGCTAGCTGGAATAGATTTATGACAGGATTGTTATTCACACGTGAAATTTTATGTGGCTTGCTCCAGGGTGAGCTCCTCCAGTAGCTTGATGATAATTGCACCAGAAAGAAATGACCCGAAACGTGGTCTACGGTAAACTTCTTTAATAGAACCTATTTTAAAAGAACTTGCCGACTGATATTTGCCGACGCGCGAATGATATTTTTGTTCACTGTTAGTAATGTTCTCCCCTCCGATTACCTCACCGCCCCACCGTTTCTGTATTGTATTTACCAGACATAAACATCGTATGTGCGCTACTTGCGTTGTGTGTGTATAGAATAACGCAATAAAATAAAGATTTTATGCAACAGATAAAGAGCGTAGGAGATAGTACTATGTTTATTTCTAGAATATTGTTAAACTTTCTTAAATAAGTACAAGGTATAAACAACGTAAGTGGCTCATATAATCATTATGTTTTGTAAGTTGAGCCGACAGTTGAAGGTACTACTAATCATAAACAACGTTAGTGATCGTGCGATACTTATGACTAGGAAATTGATTAAAATCTCTGAGCGTAGTGGACAATACGTTGTTTATGTTTAGAAATAAAGTGAAAATTGTGCACGTACGATGTTTATACTTATGTTTTTTTTTATTTCTATCAAACATACAGAAAAATGGATAATTTTTCCAGATAGATCTCGCTTAGCTGATTACAAATATGCTAATAACTCATTTTCGCAAAAAATGTTACTTACGCTGTTTATCGTAAGAAGGGCAGAAAAGTGATGTGTAGGTGAGGTACTAGTAGTTCGCCCCGAACTGAGATCTCGCGCACCGTAGATGGCCAACATTTGGACTTTCTTCTGACTAACCCTATAATTTCAAGTGCTACTACTGCCGGGTATGCCTATTGCGCTAGCTCTTCATGGTAAAAAATACTAGCATGCATGCAATACATAATGTCGTGTCTAATTTTTCATTTATTTCATATTTATGAATTCTCGTCGTATTTTTAAAAGTATACGTCCTAGAATAAAAATATTAACTATTTTAGAATGTACAAATAAAGACCTTTCATTTGACACCGCACTCAATATATTTGTTTACTTAACTTTTTTTACCCCAATTATTTTCATTTTTATCAAAATTTTTTTTTATCATGAAATAAATCAAGTAGCATCTAAAATCATTGCAAACCAAACCGCAACGATGCCACTCTCTTTTTAAGACCGACCAGTCAATGAGCTACGAAGACATCGAAACTCTATGAAACGGGAGCTCTTGCAGCTCTGGTTTCGTAGTTTTTGATCTTTGGTCGTATTTCAAAAACTATACATCCTAGATTAAAAATAAAAACCATTTTGGAATGTACAAAATAAGCCCTTTCGTATGACACCCCATTCAATATATTTGTGTAACTTTCATAATTTTTTACCCCCTTGGGAACCCAATATCTTCACAACCCCTTCATCGATTAAGCTCATATGCTCCACCGTAAATTTCCTTACCACAACCTATTGACCTACCAAGTTTCATGCAGATTGGATGAACGGTTCGACAGTTATGCTCGAACAACAATTCGTGAAACATACAAACATACAAACATACAAAGCAAAATCGCCCAACTTACCACTAAGATCTTCGCTCGCTTCGCTCGCTCGATCGATAAAATATTTAATTAAGTATGTATTTAGACTATTTTTTGAGAGGGTAAATATAATATTTTAAATAAAAAGTAATGTGAGAATCAATACGGTTTTTTGTTTTTCTTTTAATAAATTAATATTAAGTGACATGGCAACCATACGTTGCAGCGAACCCAAAGCGAACCGAGCGAGCAACGATGAACGAACGAAGCAAACAATTTGATTTGATTGATTGATGGTTTTCTAGAGTTTGCTTGCAATTGCAATGCAAATCAAGTGGGGAATTTTGATGAAATGAATTTATACGAAAATTAAAACAATTAAAACTCTGGAGGACTAGATAAATGTGAAGCGATATGGCTTATGCCAGGTACGTGACGTGGCACTACCCGAGTACCAACAAAAGTGGATGCTATCCATTACAATAACAAGCGCAAGTAAGTATAGGTATATATTTTTGATACAATTCTGTAACATGCATAATATTCGTTGTAAAGTAGGTATTAATTTTTTGTTTTTTTTTTAAATAATTAGGTACCTACTAGCTAAACCCTCGCGGAATTGCCCCAATTGTGTTGGTGTATGGTGATAATGATGATGAAAAGTAGCTATACCCTTCCTCAAGAGGTAAGCTATCAAACGCAGAAATAATTTTTCAAATCCGACTGATAAGATTAGCGCGTTCAAACAAACAAACTCTTCCGACCGCTTTTATATTGGTATACTAGCAGCGCCCACGCGGCTTTGCCCCCGTAGTGATAATTTATGTGGATGATATAAAGAAGCATATAACCTTCCTCAAGAGTTTAGCTATCACATGCAGAAATATTTTTTTTCAAATCCGACTGTAAGTTCCTGAGATTAGCGCGTTCAAACAAACAAACTCTTCCGCTTTAATATTGGTATAGATACGTGTCTAACTAACCCATTATCGGTAAAATAATTAGAATGCCTGATGATCTGAGAAGACGAAATTATTAAGCGATCAAATTCTAAAGCTGTATATATTCACACTCGTGTTACGGCGGTCACGATGTGGTGTAATGGGCTGGAACCTTTAGTACGTTTAGACGCTCGATTAAAATAATGATTATGGCGTACATTGAGGTATTGTTATGATGCCGGAAACGTGTGAGAAAACGGAGATGGAAAAGCTTAAGCCATAGGTGGGCAACCCCCGGCCCGCGTGTCGGATGCGGCCCGTTCCGACTTTTATCCGGCCCGCGTAAATTCAGTAGACGTGGAGCTAAGTGACTTCTACAGATCCAACCTTGCGGAAGAAAAGTACCCGCAAGTTGCGGGCCGCAACTAAGAGCATTTGCCAAGAAAATGATTTGCATATCTGAAAGCACATATAAAATGAATGTGTGAAATTAAAAAATAACCGATTTTTTTAATATCTACCCTATTTTATATCTATGGCCCGTAACTTCTTTAACATCCTAAAGTTTGGCCCGCAACTATTTAAAGGTTGCCCATACCTGGCTTAAGCGATAGTATCTTAATACTTATTACGAGCGTAATAAGAACGGGAGTAAAAAGAGAAATGAACCAAGCTATAGGTCGACTCAGTTAAGAAGTTGCAATACCCCAAAATCATAGTCCTTGGTAATCATCATAGCTAGAGTGGACACACTGCGTTTTTTGCAATGCGTTTGTATTGATACAAACGCGATGTGAACGCGTTGCCCCCCCCCTCCCCCCCCTCCCGGTTCGCTTTTGTATGGAAACAAACGCGCTGCGAACGCGCGTTTGTATCGATACAAATGCGATGCGAACGTGCAGCTCAAAAACGCGCTGCAGAAAACGCAGTGTGGCCACTCCATAACGGCTGCGCGCTCCGTGCTTAGGCTCGTTAAATTTTCGGTCCCGACTTTTAAGTCCTTAAGGCCAAGCTCCAAAACGGTTATGATTGTTTGCCTGCAAATTGTAACTAAACGGAATATCTCATCAAGTTACAACTCCAATTATGTGATTTTTTAATCTTTTTTCTATTTAGTTCTAAAGGCAGAAACACGATTAATAGAAATTTACATGATACTTTTACGTTTTGAAAATGACACCTTTTCTCAAGATTTTTGCATTTTTCTTGAAAACTAGTTCAGCTACATATACAAAATAAATACTCACAGAAAGGAAATTTAGTCTTTTATTTGCTTCTAAGTTATCGTTTACCTAGACTGCTTATTTTTCTCATAATAAGCAAAATTAGTTTTGAGCTTTACTTCTGAGCACAGAGAGTTAAACGGATCAACCGAAAATCAACCTTATTGAGTCCCGAGTTGCTATATAAATAAACACAGAATCGAACGCAGCTCATTCCGCTTCTGGGCGGTCACAAGGTCGGATCCACGCGCGTTTTGACATTTTGACATTTGACAAGCTATTTGCCCGCCCCGGCTTTGTACAGGTAACAGAAAATGAAACCAAAAAGTCATAAAGTTAGTAAGTATTTAGTTTTTTTTTCGATTAGGAAAAACAATACTAACTTTACGACCTTAGTAATAATGCACAGTCCCTCCCTAAGGGTAATTTTGAATAAAATAAAAATAAAGTAGGTATTTAATTACTCTGGTGAATCAAACCAGAAAATATTTATTTGAAGTAGAACTTTATTGCAACCCCTTTAAAAATTCATAACTTAGTACTTATTATTTTATTTTTATTTAAGAAATTAGGTACATTTATTTCTTAGAAACTTGCCTCCTTTTTTCACCTTCTTGTTAGATAGAACAGAAGATCGAAGATCACTATAGATTACGAGTAGAACAAAAAATCGGCAAAATTAGTTTAGTAGTTACGGAGATACGTGGTAAAACAAACATTCACACAAACTTCTCTCATTTGTTATATAATAGGACTAGTCGAAATCGAATGTCATTCGGAACAAAATGGAGTGGAGTCGCATCCTCAACTATATAATTTGGCTTTTGTTCAAGGACTGTTTTGGCCAAGTGGGATATTACCCCGAATTTAGTTTTTTTTAGCTTCACTTGTATTCATCTATGTCAACAGAATCTTAGAACGTAGTTTTAATCCATTTCAAAACGTCGGATCAAAATGTGCACACTTATCAAGGATCAATGACATTATTATTTTACCACGTTTTTATTATACTTATATAGTCACTTTCTTGTTCGTCTGTCTATCTGTCTGTCGTTCCGGGGGAAATCTCGCGCGACTAAAATTTCGAGCACTTTCCGTGTAGCTGGCCGGCTAAAACTGTCAGGGTAGCTCACAACTCGATGACAACGCATTCTAAATAAATAAATAAAGACGTGGTTTTTAGTTTATTTTTTAATCTAAAATTAATTTACATAGTTAATTTTAGTACTGTAATTTTGTACTTTATCGACTCGTATGTAACTATAGCGTGTTTTTTAGTGTTTTAAACTCCGGTTGGTGCATATATCCAGTGTCGAGTGACCCGAGTGCTTATGGGCTTAATCAATGAAGGGGTTGTAAAGATATTAGGTACTCAAGGGGGTAAAAAAATAAAAGTTATACAAATAAATTTAATGGGGTGTCATATGAAAGTTTATGGTTCACAAATTGTAATTTACGCTAAACTTAACGTATTATGACAGTCCTAAGAAAGCAAAGTCGGCGTAGTTTGTAGTTTGTAGTTCACACAGTGAACACAGCATACAATTATTTGTGATTAGACTTATCTAGGTATAAAGAATATAATACATATTATGTCGGAGTTGGAGCTAGAAAAGGGAATGTTAATTGATTTGATACTTCGTTCTGCACTACATCCTGTTAACAACGCCATCTGTAGACTAATAATGGAAACGTCAAATAGACAACTGTCATTGTCACTTGGGTGTGGTCGACACAAAGTAGGCAGAGGGCGCTAAAGTCAGTTTTGTTGTTGGACAGTTCGCTTTCCTCGAGCGGGTGGCGAGCGGCGTGGCCACTTTGGTTCTGGCATCGGAGCGGAGCGGTCGCTCCTCGATAGTAATAATGTTCTGTGGGTAGCTTTGTCTCTTTCTGTTGAACTCACCGCGTTTCCATTTTGTTTTTTAAATGGTGATAGTAATTCTAATCGGCAAAAATCGAATCAATCCTCTGTTTAAGTCTTGTGAAAGTAATTGTGATTACAAAATAGACATCCTGACTACACGTTACATTGGTTATTTCGTGTCTTTGAACATATCGGACCATCCATACTTCACGCCCAGAACCCTCTCCCCGACAAGTATATGATCTTCTTATGAAATATTATCTTATTCTATTAAACGAGCAATATTTGTTTGTTTGTTTATTTGTACTCACATTCTCGAAAACGGCTCTAACGATTTCGATAAAATTTGCGGTACAGAGGTTTACGGTTTACGGGGGCGAAGAATCGATCTAGCTAGGTCTCTACCTAGCTAGATCGATCGAGACCTAGCTTTTTTTAAATACATACTTAACTCATTTTTCTTTTTCTTTTTTTCTCGATTTGCACCCAAGCAGAGCTTGGTCGCCCAGATATTCTATAATAAGTAATAATAATTATGAAGGTAACAACTAGGTATCACTACCATCGAAAAAAAAAAATTGATGAAGTCTCCATGACAATGTTCGCTACTTCAACAAGATGTTAAAATTATAATTATTCCAAGATAGTTTCAAAAGTTTTAACATGTCAAAATATCGTGAATAGATAGAGGGTAGAGGGGCGTTTGGGGGGAGTCAACGATGACATTTCTTTTGAAAGCTAATCCTTAAGCCACTACGGAGGCCTTTAGGCGGCCTAAAAACTCCGACTCCAGAGTTGACCACTACCTCGTACGAACTTACTTTTACTTAGTTCGAAAAGTTCGAAAGTTCTACAAATTCTGTCGATGACACTTCTATGTTGTATCGCAGTGTAGTTTTATTTTTGTATTGAACCTCGTGTGAAGATAGTGATCCTAACTGGATTAAAAAACTGTTTACCGTACGCCCAAAATGGGTAGACTGTTTTTTTGTAAATACATACCTACACATTATGCATAGAAAACACCCAGACCCGAGACAAATAGTTGCAGATCATATAAACTTTTGTTCCTCGGTGGGAATCGAACCCGCAACCTCCTGCTTCAGAGGGCTTTGTCAAGTGCTCGATGTTAGATCCATTAAATCCGTACCTCTGTAACCATATTATATGTAGGTATATGTGAAAGTGTGTTTATTTGTTTGTTTATTTGTCCTGCTTTAACGTCAAAACAGAGCGTCGGATTGACCTGATTTTTTGTGTGGGGATAGTTGGAGGGCTGGAGAGTAACATAGGCTACTTTTTATCCGGGTACCACGCGAGCGAAGACGCGGGCAGCAGCTACTATTTTATAAAAGTACCTACTATTCCCTGGATAACTTTCTGAGATCTTTTTGTTTTCTATATTTATTTTGCAACAACAAGATGGCCGCTCCATCCGCATAATACAAAACGAAGTACATGATCTACGGTTAACCCAAGCTCAGATATCAATTTAATATACTGGGAGCTGATTTTAATAAAATTGTTCTGGACCGAAGCCAGCGGCAGCTGCACGCTAATACATAGTAAAAACACGCCCGTGGCTAGACGTGGTGTTAGGTACAGTCGGCGACAGGTTTATCCTCACGTTTGAAGAAGTGGCTCTGTGAGTCTTTGAATCTTTGCATAGCTTAAAACATAATTAATATTTTAAACTGAAAAATCTTATCAAAATTTTCAATTCCGACGGGATTCGAACCCGCAATGATACAAGCGATCCTCCTTTAGCCGGAGTGCCTTTACCAATTCGGCCACGGAACCTCTGACGTCAGAGTTGAGAATCATGATGAAGACCATACTATCATACACACACACACACACATACACACGGACACTCACACACACCTCGATCACTGTCGATTTACCTGTTAATATAATGTAAATCCGTTATTGGCTGTCAGTAATATATTTAAGTTTTTGTGCACTAATTTTCTAAGAGCTGTGGATTTTGTTTAAGAAATAAATAAAAGAAATAAATAAAAATAAAAATCGATTATAGCATCGATGAGCGCCATCTACAGGATAACTGCTAAGTTAACTCCATGCTCATTGCCCGAAGTTACATTCAGGATCAAATGACGAGAGATGTCGCTTTTGCTAATTCTATAATTTTATTTGTTATAGTGTTAATCCACACTTGGGTATTTACATTTTAAACTGAAAAATCTTATCAAAATTTTCACGTCAGACGTCTCTGACGTCAGAGGTTCCGTGGCCGAATTGGTAAAGGCACTCCGGCTAAAGGAGGATCGCTTGTATCATTGCGGGTTCGAATCCCGTCGGAATTGAAAATTTTGATAAGATTTTTCAGTTTAAAATGTAAATACCCAAGTGTGGATTAACACTATAACAAATAAAATTATAATTAATATTCAGAATTCTCTAGTTTTGTGATGAGAAGGTGGTCCCAGGTGCTTCATCAACCGCTACCTAGTAGTTAAATTACCAATTCCACAGGTAGAAATCTAAAAGTGAGCAATATACTGCATTTTGAGGATCTATTCTGCTCATCACGCTGAAGATCTTCATCAGATCTTCGTTTCGAAATATGTGCATTAGCACCAGCTCTAAACGGTGAATGAAAACATCGTTAGGAAACCCGTGGCCTAGTTAGCCCCACACGTAGGTATTGACCATGTCTTTCCTGTGGATATGGCCGGTTAAGCTGAGAGGATGGTGTAGGTGCTACAAGCCTACTCCATCTCAAGCAATGTCCCAGGCACTACAGTGTCCGATTGCCTCCTGACATTGTATAAATCATCTAGTAAAGATGTAAAGGCCTAAGTTTTTAGCCAATACAGTAAGTAAATCTGGTTAAACAAACGTGAAAGTATTAAATAAATCTACTTAAAGCCAACTCTTTCAGCAAACTAACTAAATCCCTACGGGTTTTTCATCAAAACATTGCTGGACTAATAAACAAAGCTGACTCACTCATGGTTCATTTAAATGAACTCACGGATCAAAACAAGGACATCGATGTATTGTGCATAACAGAACACTTCATATTATCAGGAAGCGAACAAATTTTGGATCTACAAAATTATACCCTTGCCTCATGCTTTAGTAGGAGTGACAAATGTAGAGGCGGAGCATGCATACTTGTAAAAAAAACGTACAAATGGAGAGAGTTACAAGAAGTCAAAAAACTGTCATTAGCTAAGGCATTTGAATGCTGCGCTATTGAACTATTGGATTATAAAATAATCATTATTTGTGTTTACAGAATTCCTAGTAAAAGTAACTTAAACATATTTTTTAATAAATTAGATAAAACTTTGACATATATATCCAAACTGAATTGTAATAACATAGTGGTAGCAGGTGACTTTAATATAAATATGTTAAAAAACAACAGTGTAACAAGAAATTTTGAAAGCTTGTTTTTAAGTTATAATCTTAAATTAGTAATAAAACAACCGACACGATTGAAAAAAAAAACATGCATTGACAACTTTGCACATAACTACAAAAGGACATGTAAGACGGAAGTGCTCGAACTTGGGTTATCAGACCACACAGCTCAGATAATAACAATACCGGTGAAAAAAATTTTTAAACTACAATTTTGGCACAAATATATCAGAAACTATAATCAAGAGAATATTGAAAAATTTAAAATGTGTTTAAAAGAATTAACTTTTTCTGAAATGTACAAATCAAATGACTCTTCTGTAGCTTACTCATATTTCATCGACCAGTTTAAACTTTTCTATGATCTCTGCTTCCCAATAGAGAAAACCACTATAAAAGTCCTTAGAAAACAAAAATGGATATCGCGCGGCATAAAGATATGTAGCAAACGAAAAAGAAATTTACTCTGGAATTTCAGAACCAAACCTAATAGTGAAAATAAATTAGAATATGATATATACAACAAACGATTTAAAAAAATAATTAATCTAACAAAACGATCACAAAACATCTATAAAATAAAAACATCTGTCAATAAATCTAAGACAACTTGGGAAGTAATCAATAAAACACGACACAATATACCTAAAGAACCCATACTAAAAATTAAAAACTACAATAATGAATATATAACAGACCCTACAGAAATAGCAAATTTATTTAATAATTATTTTGTTGACAAGGTTAAACCAGTACCCGGCGCCGGTAATATGGTAACGGCAAATATATGTCATCGCAATAATTCAATGTTTATGGCGCCATGTTTGCCACACCATGTTATTAAAATTATCGATAATTTAAAAAACACAAATAGTACGGGATTCGATGAAGTTACAACGAAAATAATTAAAGCTGTCAAGAAATACATAAGCACTCATCTTAGTTATTTAATTAATCTCAGCATAGAAACAGGTACTTTTCCCCTAGGTTTAAAGATGACAATTGTGAAACCATTATTTAAGAAAGAAGACAAAGAACTAATGGAGTTCTATAGACCTATTGCTCTCATATCAATTTTCTCAAAGATTTTCGAAAAATATTTGTATAATGAAATTAATGATTATTTGGAAATAAACAATATTCTATGCAATGAACAAAAAGGGTTTCGTCGAAATAAAACGATTAATATGGCAATATACGACTTTTATAAAAACGTTGTGTGCCAAGTTAATAACAGAAATCCCGTTTGTACTATATTCTGTGATATGACGCAAGCATTTGACTATGTAGATCACAGTATTCTATGCAACAAACTAGAAGCATGTGGAATAAGAGGCAATGTTCTAGACCTAATCCATTCATATCTATCAAATCGAAAACAAGTAACAGAAATATCAAGGCTTAACTATAAGACCAAATATGACGTTGCTTATAAATCCGCTGAACGCGTCATTCAATATGGTGTTCCCCAAGGAAGCGTTCTTGGGCCACTATTATTTCTTATATATATAAATGATCTACCATTAATTAATAATAAATCAAATCAACATATGACATTATTTGCCGACGACAGCTCTGTAACAATAAAATCTAATATCATCAACAACTATGAATCGGACATAAATCAATCATTAAATTCAATAATCTCATGGCTTAACAACAATAATTTAAAAATAAACTTAAAAAAAACTCTTATAATGCATTTTAATCAAAAAAATAATAATCAATCTGACATCAATACTATATTTAAAAATAATACAATACAACAAACTAATTCGGTACGATTCCTAGGCTTACAAATTGACCAAAAACTAAACTGGAAAATCCATGTTGCGTACCTAAGCAAAAAGATTAACAGTTCGGCATATGCCTTATTTAGATTATCACTCACTGTTAATATAGAGACTTTAATAATAGCATATTACGGCCTAGTAGAATCTATTCTTCGGTACGGAATTATTTTTTGGGGAAATTCTACACATAAAAATATTATATTTAAAGCGCAAAAACGTTGCATGCGATCTATGTTTAAGCTTCACGTGACTGATAGCTGTAGACCACTATTTCTGAAACACAAAATTCTAACACTTCCGTCCCTATATATCATCGAAGTAGCACTGTTTGTGAGAAATAACCTCCACCTGTTTCCTCGTATGTCTGACAATGCGCCACGAAACAGACGCGTAGATAGGCTGCGTCTATTCGCATCAAAAACTGCACTACTAAGAAAAAGTATAGTATGTATGGCACCAAAAATTTATAATAAAATACCAAAGAGCTACCAGGAACTCACTAATAATGAATTTAAAAATAAGCTTAAAAAACTATTAACTGAAAAATGCTACTATAAGATTGACGACTTTTTGAATGACGAATTATGACCTAATTATGCAATTGTACATTTTAATATTTGACATTATCTTGATTTATTCTTTTTATTATAATTTGTATTTAATTTAATTGTTCAGAAGCATGCCAATCTCTCAATTTGCACACCGAATTCGGTAAACCATGTTGTGACATCCTCTATCATTATCATCTAATCTACACATGTTTAAGCAAATAAATAATCTTTATCTTTATCTTTATCTTTATCAAAACCCCGTTACTTCCTTAGAATACTACCCATTGTCATCTATCAAAGGAGTGATAAAGCTCCTAAATTGAATAAGGAAACATTGAATAGTTTCCTTCGGGTATGTTTTGTAAAGGATGTATTCACTTTGAATACCTTTACTCAGAATTGAGTGCTAGTTTTTTACCATTCGATCGCGTTAGCGTTTTTTATTTGTTTTGATTTAGCGATAGATGGTGCTGCTTAGTAACCCTAGACAAGCGCTTCTTATCAAATCTCCTTCTATCATCGCTAATCATTATTGTTCTGGGTTATTCCCGTTTGCCCCCTCGTCCTGTCCCCACGAGGTCATATTATAAATGTGAAAGTGTGTTTATTTGTTTATTAAATAAACAAATAAACACAAAATCACGTCAATCCGTCGCTCTGTTTTGACGTGAAAGCAGGACAAATAAATTTTATTTGTCCTGCTTTCACGTCAAAACAGAGCGACGGATTGACGTGATTTTTTGTGTGGAGAAAGTTGGAGGGCTGGAGAGTAACATAGGCTACTTTTTATCCGGGTACCACGCGAGCGAAGCCTCGGGCAGCAGCTAGTTGAATTATAATTCCCATTCATTTTCTCTGTTATCTAGTTATTTTTTCACTATCTCTAGGGTAGCTGTTTTCATAAAAATCTGCGTTTACATTAACGTGACATTTTTTTCCTGCCCTTTCCCCTCAAAAAAAAAACTTTTCACATTACCTATTTTCCAATAAAAAGCGCAAAATCCCTCAACAATACCAGTTACATTAATATAACGTAAGTTCGCAAACAAATATTTAGGACAGCGTGTCGACCGCTTGAAAGAATACGTAATAAGTTAGGAATTCGAATATTTGGGCGCCGGATTACAATAAAACAGAATTTATTGTTTATTATCGGAGTTTCGGACCGAAAGTTCGATACTTATAAATATTTATAAATTAGATTTATGTCTGAGGTCTGATTTTCAATTGTCTGGTAACTTTAGGGGTGATCTATTGGCGAGTTAACCACTAGCGAGCATGTAGTGTAGGTAATGTTAGATTCGCCATGATTTCTGAAAATGGTTGCATTGTTTTTTTCTTTTATGACAGCCAACAAAACAGTATTGTTCTCTTTTTGTTCCTCATGTCAATTGCTACCTTTCTCTGTTACACGACTAAGTAGGTACTGATGTCTGACGTGTGATCTCACTCTTTTACAATGACAACATTTCTTCGTGGTCATTCAAAGCTAGCGGCGCCGGTGCATCAAACGATTGATAATATTTCAATCAGTTAAGCGTCGATAGTTTATCGTTGGCTCTGCCCCTGCCTGTGAACCATTGATCACCTCTTTTTAAAACTAAGGAATTTATTTACCGATTTGGCAGCGAATAGAAAAATCAAATTTCCAAACCTATATTTTTTTCTCTGATAGTGAAAGCCGCCTTAAATGTTTAAGATCTAATACTGAAAAGTGATTTTTGGGTTTTAAGAGAAAATTGTAAATATAGCCAAAACAAATAAATAACTAAGTGAATTCTACACGATTTGGGGAAAACATTATTTTCAGTGATCCATCTTCTTTTTGAATGGTTAAGCGCTAGTGAAAAGAATTTCGAGTAAAGTGAATGTAAAAAACATTAAACAGAACCGAAAATTCTCTTTTTTTTCTCAAAAATCTGTCATGCAAAAGCACTATGACCCGTCCAATTTGGAAATGTTTCATACACCAGCGTTTATTTTTTGTCGACGGTTAATAAATTCTTTTGTGTGCTTTGTCTCGGTCACTCATTTCAATAATGTAATGATCTAGTCATTGTGGAAAGAATGAAATATCTCTGGAAGTACCAGTCGGATTTGAAAAAATATTTCTGTAATTGATAGCTAATTTTTTGAGGAAGGTTATAAGCTACTTTTCATCATCATAATTACCACATACGATGGTCTATGTTGTTTATGATGACAATGAAAAGTAGCCTATAAGCAGTGATGATTACGGAGGCGACGCCGTGAGGGTGCTGCTAGTAATAATTATAATACATCATAGGTCGAATAGGATTGAACTAAATGTAAACTTGACAACCCTCTTAAATATCTTTCAGGAATTTTTACTGTCAGAATGTGAGCTTTTCTGGGTATAAAGTCATTTTAAGAGTGTAATCAAGTACCTCCGGATTTTTTCTCGTATTTTATGAAACCATTTGTAATCTGTCATGTTGCGTCGGCTTAAAAATAGCTTAGCCTTTACAGAGTGGAAAAACAAAACACTTCATTTTAAGCATTTTTCAGCTTAAAATGTCGTGTTTTTATTTTAAATTGCACTGCATTCTCGTGTCCTGGCTTTTTCTAATTAATTTCGCTATAACACTGGATGCTCTTAAAAATATAACGTTTTGTGAAGGTTTCTGTGTAAAAACATGTTTTTCGCGTTTGTTCGGTATGTTAATGTTATGCGGAAATGCTATTTTTCTGGGTTATGCTGTTCTTTTGTGTGCGTCTGCGGTCGACACGTTTTTTGTTGACGTAATGTTGAATGTGTGAAAGAGTGGATGCGTTTTTGTTTACCTGCATAATTAATAGAATGTAAAACCTTTTTGAATGAATATTCATTTCATTTCAATAAACACTGTACTTAATTACATTTGGCGATCACCCGCCACTATGTGCATTAACACGAGCTCTAAACAGTGAAGGAAAACATCGTGAGGAAACCCGCGGCTTAATCAGCCCCACACGTACTCGTATTGACCATGTCTTTCCTGTGGATATGGCCGGTTAAGCTAAGAGGATGGTGTGGGTGCTGGGCAAGCCTACTCCATCTCAACATTGTCCCAGGCACTACAGTGTCCCGTTAAGTGTAAGCAAAGATTGCCTCCTGACACTGTATAAATCATCTAGTAAAAGATGTAAAGGCCTAAGTTTCATCACTAAGAAAACAGGCCTAAACTATGCCTTAACCATGAAATGTGTTAGGTAAATAATTGATTAATATACCGAATACCATAATTCAAGCTATAGCTTGTGTATACATTCCTCGTGTGTGTAAATCTGCGCCAGTCATACCGAAACGGTACAGTTTACTGAACAGTATAAATTTATGGGCATCATTATAAACGCTAGAATCAAACATTTGTGCACCAAAATATCTAGTGCCAAACAAAATACATAACATAAATTGAATCACATCTGCTTGAAGAGGGTAGACGTATAAGTTTAAACTGGCTACTACATACAGTTTTTGTCTGACATTTGTGTGTTGTTTTATACTACTAAGGTAGCAGACTAGCATACGGTCCACTTAATGGTAAGCGGTTACCGTAGCCTATGGACGCCTGCGACACTAGAGGAGTCACACTCGCGCTGCTGACCCTAAAGAAGAATCACTGCGCCGACAACACAATGGACAAGACTGGTCTACCAGTTGTCACCGCAGCGCTTCCTCGCAGGGCACTTGCAACCTCACCAAGACAACACCATTCGAGAAGAATGATGTTTTCTAGCTGCGATATTCTGTAAGGCGGAGGTACGTTAGGCTGCTCAAATATAGAGTGAGAAAAACCCACTTTGCCTTTCCTCCTACTCAAAATTCCTACTCCACGTTGTGTGGTGACGTTTTGGAGTAGGGCCAGATCGAAGGTACTCTAAACCGGCGATTGAATCGAATCTTGTATGAAGAATGTAATGAGAGTGAATGAAGTGAAAGAGGTAAGTAAGTTCGTATGAGCAAGTGGCCATCTGTGGTGACGGAGTTTTTGGGCCGCCTAAACACTTCCGTCATGGCTTAATGACTTAAAAGCCGGTACTGACAATTTAACGTGTCCTCCGAAGCACGGAAGCGCTTAGCTCGTAATGCCACTTGCTTGAAAGAGGTAAGTCAGGGTCGTAGCAAGTTGTATGTATATAATGTGATGATGATGATGATGACCAAAAAACTACTTAAGTGACACAAGCCAATAACGTGATGTAAATAGCTGGTGAGGAGGTGACACCACTACCCGGAGCGTCAAATATTCGCATTCCATTTACTATCCAGGGACGAATTTAGGACGCCATTCTAGCCAGGGTATTACAAATTTAACGACATTCTCTCAGGCTAAACCATTAACGCATACGAGTAGTCAGCCAGTTTAAGCCAGTTTCTATTATTCTAATAAATCTGTGGTTTTGGTTAAGGTGAAATCAGATGATTCATTTTTCATTTTCCGTCGTTCATTTTGCATATTTCACTCAAAGTCTCTGATCTGAACATAAAATGAAAGAAAATTGTCATTTAAAACCCCAGCATTCATTCAAGTGATCTTTTAGTTGAGTAAATCGTCTGATTCCACCTTTAGATATTTGACACTACTTCTACAGGGCGTCTCACGACTATGCAACTCAAATAAAATGTTTAAATATTGTATTGTGAATAGTACATTTTAATTAAGTATAGGATTAAGTAATAGGACATTTTGTTCTGTGGCACATTATATGTTTTACAAAGAACGTAATAAGTGCCGAATTAAATTATAAAAAAAATGCCTAAAAAACGGTATTTTCATGATGCCAATCCAAATGGTAAAAAAACAGATCAATGCCTTTTAGATAAATAAGTATCAACAGATGAATTCAATTATTAAATTGTATGAAGCTACTACAATTATTATGAAGTGTCTTTTGCTGACTTTCCGGACTACAGTACCTAATTATAAAGTTTCATTTAATTACGGGTCAATGATCCGATGCAGCGGATAAAATGGCGAAGGAAATGCAAATTCATCCCTTGAGCGCAATGGAGACTAGCGACACACAGTGCAAGTTTAAATCTAAATAGTCAAGCTCTAGTGGGAACCAATTCAACAAAGTGAGAGTAATTAACATTAAGTGCCACATATTAAAATAATTACAGGCATTCCTATAATGTTTTCTATTTCATTTCATTTCACATTATAATACATTATACCTATCTTGATATCTGTTTCCATCAAAAGGTTGTCTGGAAGAGATCGCTTCAAAGCGATAAGACATTGTACAATTAATTGTTTGGTTATTTCTTTCTTAATGTTATTTTAACTGTACAAAAAAGCGTTTTCATTCATTCATTATTCATTTACATATAAATTATTACCGAAACGAAAAAAAAACACTGACGTACGTTGGGGTTTTAAACCAAATAACTCAAAACTCAAAGATTATTCAATAAGATCATGTAGGTTGATCACTTTGACACGTCAATTGTTTGATATAGTTTTGATACAATATTTTATGATTTTCATATAAATAATCGGAGTTGGAGCATGTTCAATTCCACCCAATTTCAGATTCGGACGACTGCTGCTTTTGCAAACTAAGTCCATCCTTAATCCATCCCTGTGGACTACATTGAATGATTGATGAGTCGTTGAGGCAAAATATGTGGAAATGCTATTGTGCCGTTCATAGCATACCTACATTGCAAATGAGGAAGCAAGCAAACCGGTTCGTTTAGCACTGATTCTCTCTATTAAATCATTCACACTTTGTTTCATTGTTGTTCGAGTGGGAAAATCCGACTTTGGATTCAAAAAGCATGAGTTCGAAAGTTCGTTTTCCCGTCAACATGGCTGTATGTCTAACGTGACCATTTATTTTTTGTGTCGAAGCGGGACGCTTACGAAATTTTGTGGGGGGGTGAAAAAAAATCGCAACAGATCTTCATTTTAATTTTCGCGAAAATTTCATTTTCAATAAAAATTAGCCTGTTTCATTAGCTTTCATCAAAATCGATTTATGCGTTTTAGGCGTAAAAAGGTAACAGACAGACAGATACAATTACTTTCGCATTTGTAGGTACTACTTAGGGTGATTCGAGTGCAATAAATTTGATTTACTTAGTAGGTAAGAAAGGTTTGTTTGCAAAAGCGGGACATTTTTGCTCTCGCTGGGGACAGCGGGACAGGTAGCCTGAAAGCGGGACAGTCCCGCCCAAAGCGGGACGTATGGTCACGTTATGTATGGCGCAATTAACCCGCCTTGATTACGTAAGACTTGCAATAGCAATGCGATAGCAATCACTACGCGACCGGTCGGAAAATATCACTAAGGCTGGTTTTAGTGTCACGCGTACCGTCAGCGCTGATAGGCGAGTGATCTTTATTACAATGAAATAGGGATACTGATTGTTCAGCACTGACGAGTGCAATCAGCGTTGCCATTTTTGCTAAACAATCAGTATCCTAGTTTCATTGTAATAAAGATCACACTCGCCTATCAGCGCCGACGGTACGCGTGACACTAAAACCAGCCTAAGCGTGCGTTCACCACGGCGGGAACCGCGCGATTTCCATGCGATTCTGAAATCGCGCGGGTCTTATTTGTATGAGTTATTAAGTAATCGTTCAGACATAACCGCGCGGTTAATCGCTATACCCGCACGAAAATCGCATACTAACCGCCGTGTTTGAACGCACGCTAAAAATCGCATTTAGGAAGTCAGTCGCACGTCTATTGCTCGCCTGTCGCAAAATGCACTTTGGCCATAGTGCATTTACATACATACATAAAATCACGCCTCTTTCTCACAGGGGTAGGCAGAGACCACGGATTTCCACTTGCTACGATCCTGATACACCACTTTCGCCTCATTCACTCTCATCACATTTTTCATACAAGCTCGCTAGCTTAGGGTACTTTTGACCTGGCTTTTCTCCAAAACATCACCAATCAGTGCATTTAATTTTTTTTAATCATTTCCTTTTATCGATGTGATTGAGATATTTTTATTGAGATACAATCAGATATTTTTTGAATCCGATATTTTCTTTATTAAACGTTTTCAAATAAATTAACTAGAGTATTAAACGAATTGGTGTTATAAAGTATTCTATGTATGTATTTACAAAAAAAAAGTATATAAGTATTCTATCAGTTATCTGGTTCCCATAGTACAAGTATTTACAAACAAAAGTAAATAAGTATTCTATCAGTTATCTGGTTCCCATAGTACAAGCTTTGCTTAGTTTGGGGTTAGATGGCACTGTGTGAAATGTCCAGCAATATAAAAAATGCAATCGGGACGACAAATTGTCACGATAGAAAACTACGTATGGGCATGTGTGCTCATGATCATGTTGGGCTTGCCTCTAACTAACCCTCTTGATGTACTATCGACTATAAACTATACTAAACGAGCATCTTTCCAGTTTGGAAAAATTTTCGTTTGCACGCAGTTAGCTAGCTGACCCCGCCTTTTTCTTTTGTCTCTTATTTTGACCAGGGATTTGACGAGGATCGGCTTAGAACAACCGAACACATGTTGACACTCAATACAAAAAAGTCAATGTTTAGGAATGAACAGTTTTGCATTGCAAGTTTTTATTTTTTGAATGATCATTGAGGGGTTGAAAGGTAGGTATAGAAATTCCATGGTTGAATGTTTGTATGGAGAACCGAGATAAAAGCATTCAATGCGTGCGGACAAAGTCGCGGGAAACAGCTAGAATTAAATTTATAGTAATATTATAAAGAGGCAGTGTTTGTAAGTGCAGTGGTAGGTATTTCAAGAACAAACAAAAACTACCACTTGATTTGTTTGTATACCTAAAGTATATTATTTGGCTCAAGTTTCGTGAACTCTTACAATAGGCAATATGCGTCTGATTTAAAAGCGGGTTAAACGTATTTTTCTATGAACATTATGGCCTTAGAATTACCTATGTGTGTGTAATTATTTTTTTATATTATTTCACTTTCGCTTAGAAATTAATAATTAAAAAGTGCAAAAATATAGTGGGAATTTCATAAGACTTGAAACGCAACGCTATTTGTCACGTGTGCTGTGACGTCACACTCCTTCAAACTCGACAGAAAGTTTTTTTTTCTACCTACAAGCGCGTGTAATTGCTGTAGTTACTACTTATTTTATTGTTGGTTTATTTAAAGGAACGGTCAACTTGCTTGGGCCTACAACTTATTCTCAAAACAACCGAGCACATGTTTGTTTCTTGAATAAAACAAAGGGCTCTTTTTTTCTGGACACTCAATACAAAAAAAATCAACTGTGAAGCCACTTCATTCAGCTTTTTTGTACGAGCCCCGAATACTTTGCTGCTATTGGTGTTCAAAAATTGTAAAGACTAGTGACTGCTAGTCGGTTCATAGAAAAATCACCCTTAAGGTGTAAAGATGCTCGTTTAGTCGATAGTACATGCTTGTTGATCAGAGTAGGTACTACTGTACCAATGAATATAGTTGTATGTCTACGTAGCACTTAAGGCCCGGGCGAACGGCGAATTGTCCATACAAACGTACTACCGAAATCATTTAAAATTTGAGCATATTTTCACCACTTTGTGCTATTATTTAGATTAGGGAAGTATTAATCTAGGTTCCTGTTAAACTTTTGTTCTAAAAAACTTACCTGAAACAAAATGTAACCAAATTGTATTTCTAACATTTTTACAGCAAAAATATCGTGTTTTCGTTTCATTTGTTCTGTATGATAAACAATAATGATTGTAATATCCTTTTAATAGGAACACAGCTTAGATTGTCTAGTTACAGGCCATACAAAAAAAATTGCGAAATCATTAACTTTTCATTCATCATTTTTGGTATTACGGAATACATCGTAAATTCTTGTAAATTCTGAACATGAGTATTGCCGTACGCGTTGCTCGATTGACTTCAATGTGTGTGTATAGTCCCGGAGGCGGAGTTTCGACACTCACACTAACGCAAAAATGGACTGCACAGTACTTCTGGATTCCGATTGGTGCATAAAATTGCACGATTGCACGATTGCACGATTTGCAGTTTGCACCAATCGGATTTGTACAAAAAAATTCGGATTGGTGCAAACGGCACATCGTGCAGTTCGCACCAATTCGATTTTTTTCCACGAATTCACGATCACCACTTTTCATAATTTTTAGCATTTTTAGCTCGCTCGATGTGTAGGTATGTAGGTATAGGTATAGGTAGTATACATACTAACTAGGTAGGTGTACCTAGCGTAGATTAGAATTGATTTTTACTTTGAACAATTACCTATTTCAATTTTAAATGGTATGTAGGTAGGTAGGTTTTATAGACCCTTTTATGAAAATTACTTTCTTTTTAACCGACTTCAAAAAAAGGAGGAGATTCTCAAGATAGGAATATTTTTTTATGTAGGTAGGTATGTTTCTCGAGTATCTACTTGAATAGGTGAGCCTGGACCGATTTGGAAAATTATTTTTTTGTTTGAAAGGGTACCAGGTGGAGCTATGGTCATCAGATCAGGTCAGGATCTGATAATGGAGTCAGGAACTGTTCAACAGAACTCCTCAGTAAATAGGCTGATTGAGTTTAAACTCGGCATAATGTAAGCTGTCTTGTTCCGTTTCGTTCCGACTACAATGTCATGTAATATGTAATACCTATGCGTACCTATGGTGACTGCGAGCTGACCTGATGATGGAATCAGAAGCTGTTCAAAAAATGGTGCTGGTGATGATGATGACGAGTTTCAGCTCAATCGGCCTATTTAGATTTAGGTAGGTACTGATGTGTTCTGTTGAACAGCTCCTGACGCCATCATCAGATCCTGACCTGATCTGATGACCATGGCACCACCTGGGACCCTTTCAAACAAAAAAGAATTTTCCAAATCAAAAAAATTCCAAAAACATACCTACCTACATAAAAAAATATTCCTATGAATTGAGAATCTCCTCCTGTTTTTGAAGTCGGTTAAAAAGAAAGTAATTTTCATACTAAAGTTATGAAGTTGAAGTTATGAAAGAAGTTGAAGTTATGTTTTTAAACTTCAAAGTCTATAAATAGAACAGTAGTAGTTTTGTAATGACGTCACAAAATGACGGCGGGCCATTTGAATCTGCCAAGAGGGGCTTTTCCATCCTACTAATAATTTTACAGTGTGAAAGTTTGTGAGGATGTATGGATGTATAGATGTACCGCTATCTAGGGATGTTTGTATGTTTGTTACTCTTTCAAGCAAAAACTACTGATACACGCGCGGTCCGAGGGGGGGGGTCATGGGGGTCATGACCCCCCCCCCCCCCCTCAAAATCCTTGAGAAACCTGTAACATCCAGCAAAAAGAGAGGTAGGTACGCACTACCAAAACTAGTGACCCCCCCCCCCCCAAGATCAAAGTCTGCGACCGCCAGTGCTACTGAACGGATTTTAATGAAACATGGAATACATATAGGTAGGTACTTAAGTAGGTAGGTACCTATACGTACCATAATTTATGACCTGGAATAAAACATAGGCTACTTTTTATCCGGGTAGGTATCACGCGAGCGAAGCCGCGGGCGGAACCTAGTATATTTTACATTTGTCTCTCTGATGTTGGCTGTTAGGTAGGTATTATGTTTTATCTCGCTTCCATAGATACCTACCTACTCTACTGCCTATAACAGTGGCGGATTTCCAAATTTGCCGCCAGTAGGCTATTCAACTTTTGCCGCCCCTACACTCGATACCACATCACAATCATATTAATTACATTTTTTTTGTTAATGAAATTGTAACTTTTATGATTTGTGTAATATTATTTTTAACCGACTTCAAAAAGGAGGAGGCTCTCAAGTCGACTGTGTTTTTTTTTTTATTTTAGGTATATATTTTTTTTAGTTTTTTGTGTGTGTGTTACGCCATTTCTCCGTCAATTGTGGACCGATTTTGACAATTATTTTTTTTTGGTTACAAAGGATATACTCCAAAAGTGGAGGATCTGATGAGGGGATCCCATGGAAATCGAGGGGAACTCTCAAATTTTATGGTTATTTATTGTGTTTGTAGAACTATCGGGCTGAAATTTTTCACACTTATATATTCTCGGTGACAATGAAATATTATGGTATCAATCAAGCTTATCTGATGATGGAGTCAAGAGCTGTTCAACAGAACTCCTCAGTGAATAGGCCGATTGAGTCGAAACTCGGTATTTCTATCAAGTTTCAATTACAATTTAATAATATGGTGACAACGAGCTGATTTGATGATGGAGTCAAGAGCTGCTCAACAGAACTCCTCAATAAATTGGCCGATGAGTAAAAACACAGCATATCTGTGAAGTTCCGACACAATGTAATATAATAATATGGTGACGGCGATCTGATCTGATGATGGAGTCAGGACCTGTTCCATGGAACTTTTTAGTAAAATAGAAATAAGTTTTATTTTCGCCACTACGATACATACAACACAAATCAGAAATGCTACATTACAGTGACAAGAAAATAAGGTTACCCCTCAGCATTTGCTCCAGCAGCGCCATGGCTGTTAGAGCGCTGGTTTTCAGTATCTTAGTTTTTAGTAGTATAGTAGTAGTGACATGGATATCAAATGAAAGGGCTTGATGAGCGAAACACAATAAGTAGGTAAGATGACATCATTCTTAATAAAAAATAAACACTAAAATGAAAAAATAAAAAATAAAATACTTAACCGACTTTAAAACATACTTGCACTAAAAAGCAAAACATAAGAATATAAACAGATTTATTTACCTAATTACTAATTACGCGCACTCCGCACTTTAGGTACGAAGCTACAAGTACATTGGTGGGCCCGCCCGGGCGGGCCTTGGCAGGGTTCCCACTTGCCACTCGGCTCTAATACCTATCGCGTGACAACTCGACAACCCTTCCGCGTCACTCCGCGCCAGACAGTGACAGAGTTATGCGTTAGAAAGAGAGAATTTGTGTAGGCACGTGTCAGTGCATATTGCACTAGGCAAAGAACGCTTACGCGAGCTGAATTGAACTTTGTCGCATAATTCTGTGCTACAACGTAGGTATTTTATTCAAAGTTTTCGTCAGAATCTACGACTTTTTGCCTTCTTGCTCATGCTTATTTTTGAAATAAACATGTTTAAAATACAATAATAATCATCTACCTTTGTGATTATGCAGGGTTTTCGTTTTGCATGCATTTAGAATAAATGTACCTACCTACGTAAAACTAGATACATTGTGCTTACTTAATACATAAACTAAAATATATATAAAAATACCAACAACAACCAGCACCAACAACAACAACCAGCACCGACAACTCGTTTGGAGTTGTTTGCACACCAGCTTAAGATGAGCCGTACATTCAACGGTTCCTGTGCATTCCGGGTGTCAAGGATTCCGGATGTTTGTAATTTCAGAACTACAAAACCGATGACCTTGAAATTTTTACGGAACAATATATAAAGTACTTACTTTCAAACAAAGTAAAAACCGGTCAAGTGCGAGTCGAACTCGTACACCGAGGGTTCCGTACCTACCCATTATACCCATTAAGTTATTGAACAATTAGTAATTTTTTTGTACATATCCTAGTTCTGCGATAGCAGCGCCGCAAATGTTCTGCGCACACGAGCATAATATTGCAATAAATATTTTCTTTTATTTTCTTTCACACAATAGCACAATTTTATTTATTTACCTTATTTGAGGATGGTGCCAATTAAGCTAGTTCGCTTAATTGTATGAGCGCTCATACAACTCAGAAGACAATCTTAATTGGCGTCAACTATGTATGTATGTATGTATGGGAACACCCTTTAACTTTCAACTTTTTTAATTTTTTGGAATTTTTCCTTTATTTCTGCTATAAGGCCTTGCTTTTTGCCAAATTTCGTGATTCTAGGTCAACGGGAACTACCATTTAGGTTTTCGACCCAAAACCTCTAGGGTACTTCCGGTTGACCTAGAATTGTCAATTTTGGTTACAAGCAAGGCCTTACAGTTACAGCACAAGTAAAGGAAAAATTCCGAAAAATAAAAAAAGTTGATAATTAAGGTAAGTTTTGGTACTTACAAGTTTTCACGAAAACCTAAATTTGCCTATATCTTTTTATAGTGTTGACTCAGGACCTTGATTTTTATACTCACAATAGGGACTATAGACCTCAGTATATGGTATGAATTTCAACTTGCTAGCTCCACCCGTTCCTGAGATAATCGATGGTGACAGACGGACAGACAGATGGATAGACAGACAGACAGACAGACGGACAAGAAAGTGATCTTATAAGGGTTCCTTTTTTTACCTTTTAAGGTACGGAACCCTAAAAAGAATCAATGAAATCGGACTACGCGCTCATGAATTACAACCAGATACTTATTTTGACTTTCATCCCCTCTCCCTAGGGAACCGTGCTGAATTTCAGGATTAAAAGTATTTTATATTAGACCTCGTAGTATGCACTCAAATAATACCAGGTTTCATTTAAATCCAACCAGTAGTTTCGACGTAATGCGCGGCCATGATACGGACAGACAGACATGAATGAAAAAAATTACAGTTTTGGCTTCAGTATCGACAATAGAGAGCCCTCCAAAAAAAATTTCAAAATATCTTCAATGTACAGAATTTGACCTGTTACAGTTTTATTATAAACTAGCTGCTGCCCGCGGCTTCGCTCGAGTTGTACCCGGATAAAAAGTAGCCTATGTTACTCTCCAGCCCTCCAACTATCTCCACACAAAAAATCACGTCAATCCGTCGCTCCGTTTTGACGTGATTCAACTACAAATAAACAAACAAACAAACACACTTTCACATTTATAATAGGGGTACGGATACCTATTGATGTTTGATTGGTTGATGATTGATGATGATTGATTGATGATGTGAAATTTAATGATTAATGAAAATATGACTTGTCCTGAATATCCTGTTGGTCACAGCAAAACAGTCTCTTACTTAATCCACTAAAAACTAAGTTTATGATTTTTGGTACTAGACAGAAACTGGATGATTTAGTTCTACCTTCGGGCATCTCAGTCATGGGTGAGCCTGTTGAGCGGGTTTACGAGGCGCGAAATTTAGGTCTCACTATGGATGTGGGTCTTAATTTTGAAAAACATATTACTAATTCAGTAAAACATGTTTTTACAAATTAAAAGTCTTGTACAATATTAGACAATATTTGAGTGAAGAGTTGCGTGTGCAGCTCGTGGAATCTTTAGTACTTTCGAGACTAAATTACCTTGATACAGTTACTGGCCCTCGATTACTCCGCCGTACGCAACGTTTGGTGCAAAGGGTACAAAATGCGTGCACCCGTTTTTGTTTTAAGGTACCGCCTAGGAGCCATGTCACACCTTTCTTAAACCAACATTCCATCTTAAAAATGAGAGCGAGACAGAAATTACATCTAGCATGCCTACTTTTTGGCGTTCTTAAATACAGGACGCCAAGTTATTTATATGAAAGGCTTTCGTGGGTGTCAAAAACTAGATCGTTGCGTAGGTGTTCAAAGCAGCTGTCCACTCAAATACATCACTCGGCAGCCTTTAGAGGCAGTTTCCGGTACGCTGCGTCAAAGTGCTGGAACAACATCCCACCACCGATTCGTGACCTGCAAAGTATTCAGGGCTTCAGGCGCAAATTAAAATCTTACCTAACTTCCCATCAACTAGCTACGGGACACCTTCGAAATGAGGTTTCTATTTTGTAAAATAAACTAAAGCTATAAAATAGAAGCTTCACAGCCTTGTCACCTACAGGGACTTGGTTGCTTCTGTAAATTTATATATATATATATATTTCAACCGCCATCGTCGGTCGTCACCCGTCCTTCTTATCTTTTTTCACCACAGATAAATTAATGGGTACCTACTACGTCACCATTTTATAAAATTAAAGTATCAGTATCGTTCCTTTCAGTTCATCTTGGACTCTTGTATTATTTCATGTCCGTATAACGTCGGTCCACGAACGTATAAATGTCGGTGTACATGATATCTATTTATTTAACCTCTTATATCTGTCTTATTTATGTTCCTATACTGTAGGTATATTTATATTATAGTTCCTATATTGTTCCTGTATTGTATATTGTTCCTATATTGTAGGTATATTTGTATTACATTTATTATTTAATATAGGTATTTTCGAGTTATGTTTAAATGTTATTCTAACTGTTATAATTAAGTATGTTTAAATACTATTTTATTAGTAGACATCCGTGACTTCATTGCTAGGCTCCAACGGAAGATCAGCGTTGTGTTACCGTAATACAACAAATGCTGAGGTGGACGCCTTTCTGTGGCAATGTAGATGTGTAGATGGTCAACACCGGGAGAAGCACATTTCGGAAAACAACACCTAATAAATTATATTTCTGTTTACCTTTTTAAGTGGTTTGTGTAAGTACATCTACACTTGCATTGTTACAAATAAATGTTTTTTTCTTTCTTTCTTTCAAATAAAAATTCTTCGGTACACATAGGGATTTTTCGTACATGACGACCTTACACGTGCTGATTACAGCTACAGAAACAAACGATCAACAGGTAAACTGTTGGAAATTTTCGGGATACTACTGTAATTCGCGGGCCCATCTAAACGCACCGCCTTTATCGCTCGTTTCCAATCCAATTATGGAAAAAAGTTTTAAGCAAGAAAAGCTCTCACTCTAACAATTTTTAAAACATTACTTACATGTTGAATTGTTTGTGTGTACATAATAACATAGCATTATCAATAAATATAGGTAAATATTATTTTTCTGTAACACAAAAAAAATTGTTCCCTATTTGCCGCCCCTAAAATCTGCCGCCCTAGGCTCCAGCCTTCTCAGCCTATTGGTACCACCAATTGATTCGCCACGTCATAAGTACCTAAATATGCGTTATCCTTTGTTGCACTTATGGGGGCATCCATTAATTACGTCAGGCTTTTAGGGGGCGGGAGGGGGTTGAGCCAAATCGCACCTAATCCCATGTGGGATTAAAAATGAAAGGGAGGTCTCGGCAAATCTAGGTAGGTACCTGTTTAAGATTATTTTTTTTATCGAGCCAAATCTCAGGACATCTCACCAAGGGGGGAGGGGGTGCGGGGGTTGAAAAATCGCAAAAATCACCTTTAATTTTTATTCTTTAATTTTAATTAATGGACGCCCCCTAATTTCAGAGGGACAAACATCCGTTGTGACTTCAGTAGTTAGGTAGGTTAGGTAAGTACCTACTTACCTATAGACATTGGACAGAAAAAAACATAGGTAAGTACCTACTTAGGTACCTACTTCCCTTTGAAAATTTAGGTAATTGTGTACCTACTTATATAGGTAACAACCCACATATTCTGTCTAGCGTCATAATATCGATCTCATCCCTCCCTAAAAATCTTGAGAGTAAGGTAGGTAGAAGGTAATTGAAAAGTTTTATGGACACGGGATTTTATCGCGTAATTTACCTTATTTATCCCGACGGCGACGTTTCGGCTATGTTGCAATAGCCGTGGTCGCGGGCAGACTATTGCTATATATATTATTATATAGGCTATTGCAACATAGCCGAAACGTCGGGATAAATAAGGTAAATTACGCGATAAAATCCCGTGTCCATAAAACTTTTCAATATGAATAGTGATCGCGAAAGTTTAGAAAAGGGTAGGTAACTAGTAGTTCGCCCCGAACTGAGATCTCGCGCACCGTAGATGGCCAACATTTGGACTTTCTTCTGACTACCCCTATAATTTCAAGTGCTACTACTGCCGGGTATGCCTATTGCGCTAGCTCTTCATGGTAAAAAATACTAGCATGCATGCAATACATAATGTCGTGTCTAATTTTTCATTTATTTCATATTTATGAATTCTCGTCGTATTTTTAAAAGTATACGTCCTAGAATAAAAATAATAACTATTTTAGAATGTACAAATAAAGACCTTTCATTTGACACCGCACTCAATATATTTGTTTACTTAACTTTTTTTACCCCAATTATTTTCATTTTTTATCAAAAAATTTTTTATCATGAAAATAAATCAAGTAGCATCTAAAATCATTGCAAACCAAATCGCAACGATGCCACTCTCTTTTTAAGACCGACCAGTCAATGAGCTACGAAGACATCGAAACTCTATGAAACGGGAGCTCTTGCAGCTCTGGTTTCGTAGTTTTTGGTCTTTGGTCGTATTTCAAAAACTATACATCCTAGATTAAAAATAAAAACCATTTTGGAATGTACAAAATAAGCCCTTTCGTATGACACCCCACTCAATATATTTGTGTAACTTTCATAATTTTTTACCCCCTTGGGAACCCAATATCTTCACAACCCCTTCATCGATTAAGCTCATATGCTCCACCGTAAATTTCCTTACCACAACCTATTGACCTACCAAGTTTCATGCAGATTGGATGAACGGTTCGACAGTTATGCTCGAACAACAATTCGTGAAACATACAAACATACAAACATACAAAGCAAAATCGCCCAACTTACCACTAAGATCTTCGCTCGCTCGATCGATTACCTAGATATTGTAGATAAATTTCCAAAAAAAGCATTTTTACCATACATATATCTAACGATTCCATGAAATAAAATGAACATTATTCATTAGTGACTGACAATATAACATTTTTGGCCTCTCCAAAGATGCAAAAACTCAATATCAACAGGAATTGATCTCCATTCCGCAAGTACTTACCGCGCTGCAAGCGGAGCTCACAACGACTGAGCCAAACGTCCTGATGCATTTGTATTTGAAATTATTAAACAGTAGCTGCGCGTAATGTGTCCTGAATCGCGCTAAAAAGGGCGGGCCTCATATCAGACTCATATCTGCCAATCACAGATTAGGTAGAGGTAATACTGCCAATCGGGGCTGTGATTGCTCATAGTAGACTGAGTAGTACACCTATACTATACTACATAGAGTTTTTTGCGTGACAAGGACGAACAATTTAGATAGATACGTTGGAAGAGAAGTTCCGAGCGCGAGGGACCGGCCCCTTAACTTGTTAGGTAATTGAATTGTTCATGCGGTGACGACCTTACTTCACGCACAGTAGTGTCTGTGTAAATAGGTAGTTAGACGCCGCTTTTGCATAGAGATTTCATCGAGTATCCGGGGTGTGACATACCCCGGAGATTATAAGTCAGAATGGACTCTTTGTCTTTAATAAGGAGATCTATACTAATTATATAAAGCGGAAGAGTTTGTTTGTTTGTTTGAACGCGCTAATCTCAGGAACTACCAGTCGGATTTGAAAAATTCTTTCTGCATGTGATTGCTAAACTTTTGAGAAAGATTATAGGCTACTTTTCATCACCATCATCATCATCACCATAAACCATCACTACGTGAGCAACGCCGCGAGGGCGCTGCTAGTAACAATATAATTTCAACGAATTGACCTAAAACACAAATAATTTTTCACTCCACCAAAACCACAAGAAAAATGTAGTTTTAACCAAAAAGCGGAATTAATTTAATATTTAAACCATAATAAATAATCTGGAGACGACGTTCTTGGCACTGAATCATGGCTGGCACCGCTATTGTGGACATTGGCCCGCGCTCGGTTCCACGAAATAGGCTATCATAGTACTGGGCGAGAGAAAACTATTAATAAAAACAATTAAATTGAAAATTTAATGAAAAACCCCCTAAATATCTCTTCATAAACTAGAAAAGGGCTTATGATCTTCAAACGGCTAAACAGAGTTTCATGAAACATAGCTAAGAACACTCCCAACAGAGACACCTTTAAAAAAAATTTAAATCGGTTCATCCGTTCAGGAGCTGATACTACAGACAGACACACAGATACACATCTACACAGATTCACACTACAAACTTATAACACCCCTCTTCTTTGACGGGGGTTAAAAACACAAAATACGTAGCTTTTTCTTGAAAAAAAATCTAGACCTAGGTACATAAAATTTTATAATTTTTTTAAAAAATACTAAAGATAATGGTGGAAGCGTATGTGGAACATGAAAGTTCAATTTCGGTTTTCGGTAGTACTTTTATAACACCCTGTACATTCATTCGCCCTCGGTTTCACGAAATAGGCAATCATACTCTATTTATTGTTTTTTGAACTAGTTTACAACACAAATAACTTACAACACCAAGTTTTCGTTAGGAAAGGAATAATAAACTACTTACACATGTGGTTGATTTAGTAGTAGTTTGTACTTATAACCACACTTACACTTAGGCCTTTACATCTATATAATGATTTAAACAGTGTCAGGAGGCAATCTTTGCCTACACTTAACGGGACACTGTAGTGCTTGGGACATTGTTAAGATACAGCTTGCCCAGCACCTTAACCATCCTCTCAGTTTAACCGGTGTTAACCAGAGGAAAGACAATGTGGTCAATACGTGTGGGGCTGATCAAACCATGAGTTTACAAACGGTGAAGGAAAACATCGTGAGGAAGCTAGCCCTAAATAATAAGGAATGTCTTTAACACATGAATTTAAATTTTAGTACACGTATGAATGAATGAATGAAAATTATTTATTGCACACCTTGGAATAAGCGAAATACAACAATGACAAAACTAAGTAACAATATACAATGGGCGGCCTTATCGCTAAGAATCGATCTCTAACTCACGTAAAAAAGACCGCAAATTTTTTTTTATAAAATTTTCATTTTTATCGAAAGCAAAACAAAAAAAATAACGTAAGCCATTATGAAAATTAGTATTTGTCATTTCAATTCCGGCCTAAAAGGGCTTTTTCTTTAGACAATTGATATGAACTCATGATTATAATGAAGAAAAACATCGAAAGGAAAATGAGAAGAAAACCACCAATAAATCCACTGTTTAAAATGTTATATTACATATTTACATTTTCCAATTACCCTTTAAACCGACTTCAAAAAAAGGAGGATGTTTGTACATGTCCTTTCATTGTGTTTGTGTAAGCTTATTGTTTTGTGTTTCTTTTGTGTACCTACAAATAAAGAATGAAGATGTTCTCAATTCGTCGAAATCTGTTTTATGTATGTTCCCTGATTACTCAAAGACACATAGACTATGCAATTTGGTTTTATTTTTGATTAAAAGGGTATACCCCTCATGTGGTCCCATAAAACATTTGTGAGGATCTGTCGAGAATCTTCGGAGTTATGAACAGAAATGCACCTCGAGAGTGCAGAATGTTGCTCAGCTTATATCATTGAAGACGTTTTTTTTTTAATTCTATATGGGACGACCTTTACCTTCGACGAAGGATTGTGGGATTCAGTTAAAGATAGAGACGCTCGGAAAAGTTTGTGGGAGACCTTTGCCCAGTAGTGGAAAAAAACAACCCCTTTAGCCTTCCTTTTATCTGCATCACACTATCACATCACATCACACTAACATTAGAATGACAAAGTTTGGATGTTTGGATGGATGGATGGATGTATGTCTAGTCCTCTATAACTCGACAACAATTGCACCGATTTTATTGAAATTTAAACTACCTATAGTAGATCGATAATGACCGGGAATAGGACATAGCCTGACATAGGCTACTTTTTATTCGGGTACAACGCGAGCGAAGACGCGGCTAACTAACTAACTATAAATAATTTTAACCACTTGTAGATTTGTCTACTATACTAAGGGTACAGCCGAGGGACTGATTTTTGATAAATCTTTTGGTTACAACATGAAAATTACCCAGTTTCTCCGTAAAAAAGTCAAAGCCTTTGTATGCTAATACAAAGTGACAATATAGAAATAATACGAAATACATGAAATATGGCCGCGGTTAGGGCTGCCACAAACCCGATTGCGGGTATGAAACAAGAATAAATAATTGAGGGCCGTAACACGAACTCTTATAGCAATATTAAAACAAGCTTGAAACAGTCCAGCT
Organism: Camptogramma bilineatum; assembly: GCA_958496255.1. NCBI lineage: Eukaryota > Metazoa > Arthropoda > Insecta > Lepidoptera > Geometridae > Camptogramma > Camptogramma bilineatum. The sequence goes on from OY292474.1 coordinate 1,774,923, forward strand.
CTAGGCTTGCTTCAACATTCATAAAGCAGAACTGTTTCAAGCTTGTTTTGACATTGCTTGGATTCGTACTAAAACAATATTGTTTCAGTCCTGCTGCATGACTGCTTAAGTCATGCTTTAGTGCTGCTTAGTCACAAAATACGTCATATGTGTTATTCATGATAACCCCGGCTCCACACGTTGGGGCCAACGTTGGCGCCAATGCCACTCGCCAACGTGTGGATCTAGCAAAATCAGCTCCAACGTTGGCACCAACGTCGGTACCAATGCAATTTTGCTAGATCCACACGTTGGCGAGTGGGATTGGGACCAACGTTGGCCCCAACGTGTGGAGCCGGGGTTATGAATGTAATTAAATAGGACTAAAGCAGGACTGCAGCAATCATGCAGCAGGATTGAAACAATATTGTTTTAGTACGAATCCAAGCAACGTCAAAACGCGCTTAAGATAGTCCTGATTTAGGAATGTTGTAACAAGCAGGACTGTTTCAAGCTTGTTTTAACATTACTTTTAGAGTTTGTGGTACGGCTTCAGTATGCTAATGCAGGATTTTTTGTTTGTAAATACTTCTAGCGTCACAAAAAAGAGTTTGTTTTGTAGTCCGAAAGATATCCTATTGAATCTATGTACGCTATGCCCGAAACCAATATTTGATTAGTCTGTTCAATGGAGTTTTAAATCCTAAGCTGTGGTCAGACGAACATACAAAGGATGCTTTGAACAATATAATTGAATAGATATCTCTTTTTTCAACGCTGTTGGGTGCTTTTGTCCAATTTCTAGTGCACTAACTGGTTTTCTAATGATATTTTTCTTCACTGTTATATAAGTAACTTCGATCAGCAAGTGGCCAACTTTGGTGACGGAGTTTTTAGGCTGCCTAAAGGCCTCCGTCATGGCTTAACGACTTAAAATCCGGGACTGACGAAGCACGGAAGCGCTCAGCTCGAAATGCCAAAACTCGTGTCAAAGTGCATGTAAATTTTTAAAGAGTAAAAATTCCAAAATAAAATATATGTTAAAATAGACTGCTTACTTGACTCACTTTTACTTTTAGCTAGACTATATTTATAACAATTAAATTGACAATTTAATAAAATGGACAAATCCCTTCATCAATTAGAAAAGAGCTAATGATCTTGAAACGGCTTAACCGATTTTGGTAAAACATGACTATGAACCATCGCTAAAAACCTGCTTTCAAATAAAAAAAACAGCATTCAAATCGGTTCACCCGTTTAAGAGCTACGGTGCCACAGACAGACACAGACATACAGACATACACATAGCGGCGACTTTAAATAACACCCCTCTTTTTGCGTCGAGTGTTAAAAATAGTGAACTTTTGTGGGGTACCTTTATGATGAAATTTTTCTAGTTCAATTCCTTAATTCTTTATTGCACACAAAAAAATAAAATATACAAACATAGCTTTAAAAAGGTGATGCACTAACGAGCTTAACCCTAAAAGAGTTTTCTTACAGCAAACCTTGGGTTATAGAGAGATTCAGCATTTTGGCAACCCTACAATTCCAAGGATTTGTAACCCCATGCGAATGAAATATAAAATATAATTTTCGCGAGCAACCGTGCATGAAAGAATGAAGGATAATTTCGGCGGCAAGTGAGATATTCATTTCTACTTGAGTTAAGTCTTTTGTAAAATACTATGACTGTCAGATAGCGGTCAGTAAAGTACTGTGACCGTACCATGAACTCTTAGAGCAATGTTAAAACAAGCTTGAAACATGACTATGAGTGTCATTTATAAAGCAATAGGACTGCTTTAAGCTTGTTTTAACATTACTCTAAGAGTTCATGGTATGGCCCCTGTCGACACTTTTCATAACACGGGATAGCTTGATAGAAAGCTGCTGTTGGCGCCTTTTAAATCGGGCACGTAACCACGGTTTTCTGTGAATAATGTCACCTGTATACCTACAAGGGACATTATTCACGAGAAGTGTTTCATTTTGTGCAGTGTCTAAACATAACGTAAGTAGGCAATTTATGATCGGTTTGTCTTATAAAAACTGCCAATTTATAAAGGTATTAGTTCTATTTCTTTCTTGTACTCTCATATAAGTGAAAACTTATCCAATACTCGTAGATGATAGTAATGATCAACATATTGGTTGCCGAAGAAAACTGCTCCACAAATCGGAAGCAAACAGGGGCCCTAGCCATATTACACGATCTATCGTCGCTGTAGAACGATCTATCGTCGCTGTAGAATAGAACACTTCAAAGTGTATAGGAATTGACGTTCTGACCACGTGATTCATCTACTTGAAACGTCAAATCCTATACATTTTGAAGTGTTTCTATTCTACAGCGACGATAGATAGTGTAATATGGCTAGGGGGGCTGATTATGAATGCTACTATCGATTTCTTATTGGTGCCTTATCATTATGGCCGCTACATACCGTTAACAGTTTTTAAGAAATCCTTCAAATCTACTTTATTGCATTTTTATTTTGTTATAAATTTCATTCATATTCATTCATTCAGAACTCTGGTACTGAAGTGTTCATTGTGAGTATTTTTCAGTATTTTATAAACTTGGTAATCGGCAGTAGGAACTATTTACATCAGTGAATAAGAGGCAGGAGTGGCACAATAAATCGGAGGCCTACACCCAGCAATAGGTGAAATCTAATTGATCTGATGATCATCATCACCATCAGCCTATAGCATTCCACTGCTGGACATAGGCCTCCCCTAATGAGCGCCATCACTCCCTGTCTTCAGCTTGACGCATCCAACTTGTGCTAAAGTAAGTAAACTTGTGCTGATTATGATGATGATGATGAATAACAGTATTATTTTAATAGACGGTGATGGACTGAGCGTTCACAATTTGGATGGGTGATCGCAAGTGGTATTACGAGTTGAGCGCTTTCGTGTTTCGGAGGGCAAAAATAGTCGGTTATAAGTCGTTAAGCCATGACTTCGGCCTTCAGGTGGCTTAAAAATGCGTCTTATATTCGGCTTAAACAATTATGAGAATTTGTTATAAACCTTTCATAATTAAGTTCGTATGAGCTAGTGGCCAACTCTGGTGACGGAGTTTTTAGGCCGCCTAAAGGCCTCCGTCATGGCTTAACGACTTAAAAGCCGGGATCGACAATTTAACGTGCCCTCCGAAGCACGGAAGCGCTCAGCTCGTAATACCACTTTCGGTCACCCATCCAAATTGTGACCGCGCACAACGCTGCTTAACTTCAACGATCAATCAAGAACGTCTAAGCAAGCCGCGACGCTTCCTGATTCATTGCATTCACAAACTTTTCGTGATTCATTGCAGAAACGTGATCGGCAAATTCTCTCATTGCATGTTGCGTTTCACCATTCCGTACGCACCTTAATCACATCACATCACACTAATCACACTTATCACACTAATATCACACTATCACACTAATATTATAAATGCGAAAGTTTGGATGTTTGGATGTATGTTTGTTCCTCTATAACTCGACAACCACTGAACCGATTTGGCTGACATTTGAAACATAGCATAGATAGAAAATGACCAGGAATAGGACATAAGTTACTTTTTACCCCGAAAAAATGCACGGTTCCCGTGGGATAAACAAAATAGTAGTCCACGCGGGCGAAGCCGCGGGCGTCAGCTAGTAAAAATAAAATCTTTTATATCAGACTATTTTTTTAGTCCATAGTAGATACAATAATAGTGGATGTGAAACAGTACGTGCTTAAGTTGATTTTTGTTCGAAAATCGCACTAAAACACACCCTACTCGTAGCTAACGAGGAATTCAACAAATATTTGTAATAAAGTGCGATGTGCTCGCAAATTGACACGTTTGGAATTTTAAATTTATGCAAAATTTCGTTGAATATCGCTGTTAAATATGAATTACTTTATATCCTAGCAAAAACGGTTTATTTATCGATCGAGCGAGCGAAGCGAGTGAAGATCTTAGTGGCAAGTTAGGCGATTTTGCTTTGTATGTTTGTATGTTTGTATGTTTAATTTTATGTTCTCGCATAACTATCAAACCGCTTATCCAATTTGTATGAAACTTGATAGGTCAATAGGATGTGCTATGGAAATTTGCTGTGGAGCGTATGAGCGTAGGTAATCGATGAAGGGGTTGTAAAGATATGGGGTTCCCAAGGGGGTAAATTTTTTTCAAAGTTACCCAAATAAATTGAGTGGGGTGTCATATGAAAGTACTCAACTTATACATTCCAAAATGGTTTTTAGTTTTCTTCTAGGTTCTATATTTTTTGAAATACAGTCAAAAAGAAAAATTAAGAAAACCAATTAACGGAAGTATGGAGAGAGCTCCCGTTTTATAGAGTTCCGATGTATTCGTAGGTCTGGTTAACATACAAGGAGTGTGGCATCGTTGTGGTTTGGTTTGCATTGATTTTAGTTGCTAAGTACTTGATATTTTTTTCTTGAGATTGAAAATGAAAGCCGTGTTGGCCGATTGGAAGAGTGCTCGACTTTCGATTCATAGGTCGTAAGTTCGAACCCTGGCCGTGCTCATCAATGGATTTTTCGATTAGAAAAATTTAAATGCGCATTAACACGAGCTCTAAACGGTGAAAGAAAACATCGTGAGGAAACCAGTTAACGTTCTAATAGCGGCGATGGGCTTGCAACCTGTCACGTATGCAAATGCTAACTCCTGCAAATAGTGGGCTGGGCATGTACCAAAATTATAGAGGGAGGGGGAGGGTAGGGGGAGGGGGAGGGGTGGGGAGGGGAGGGGAGAGGAGGGGGAGGGGAGGGGAGGGGAAGGGAGGGGGAGGGGGAGGGGATGAGATGGGAGGGGAGGGGGGAGGGGAGGTGAGGGGGATGGGGGGGGGGGAGTAGAGGGGGGAGGGGGAGGGAATTGATTTTCTCATACATTTCGTATTGAACTGCTATTTTAATAATTTTTCGAACTAAGAGGCCTTCCCTGAGGCGCGGTACGAAGTTCGCGGGGTCAACTATTGAATATAAACACGACACGACTTAGGGAGTGTCCACATTGCGTTTTTTGCAGCGCGTTTGTATCGATACAAACGCGATTCGAACGCGATGCGAACGCGCAGCCCCCCGCGCAGCCCCTCCCGGTTCGCTTTTGTATGGAAAAATACGCGTTGCGAACGCGCGTTTGTATCGATACAAACGCGCAGCTCAAAAACGCGCTGCAGAAAACGCAATGTGGACACTCCCTTAATGTATTGCATGCATGCCTATAATCTTTACTATACTGAGGTAGCGCATTAGCGAGATATCATTCTGTGGTAAACACTAGAAGGAGCACTTAACGTAGGTATAGGGGTAGTCAGAAACAAGTCCAAATCTAGGCTATCAACACAACGGTGCGCGAGATCTCAGTTCGGGGCGAACTACTAGTTATACAAGTGGCTAAATTAAAAATTAAAAAGCCGATTTCAATGTTATAAACTGAGCAATTTTCTGCACTCTCGAAGTGCATTTTTGTTCAATAAGTATCATCCATAAAGTACCTACGTCACACGTTAGGGGGGGGGGGAGGGGGACGCCCTATAGTACGTCACTCGTTAAGGGGGGGAGGGGGTCGAAGAAGTCACAGATTACTGTGACGAAGTGTGAAATTGTGTGACAAGGAGTGGGAGGGAGTCCTAAGTTTCGTGACGTCACATTTCAAAACCTTATACATCTGTATTAGGGAGTGGACACATTGCGTTTTCTGCAGCGCGTTTTTGAGCTGCGCGTTTGTATCGATACAAACGCGCGTTCTCAGCGCGTTTTTAGGGTTCCGTACCTTAAAAGGTAAAAAAAGGAACCCTTATAAGATCACTTTCTTGTCCGTCTGTCTGTCTGTCTGTCTGTCTGTCTGTCCGTCTGTCCGTGTGTCACCATCGATTATCTCAGGAACGGGTAGAGCTAGCAAGTTGAAATTTATACCATATACTAAGGTCTATAGTCCCTATTGTGACTATAAAAATCAAGGTCCTGAGTCAACACTATAAAAAGATATAGGCAAATTTAGGTTTTCGTAAAAACTTGTGAGTACCAAAACTTACCTTAATTTTCAACTTTTTTTATTTTTCAGAATTTTTCCTTTACTTGTGATGGAAGACCTTGCTTGTAACCAAAATTGACAATTCTAGGTCAACCGGAAGTACCCTAGAGGTTTTGGGTCGAAAACCTAAATGGTAGTTCCCGTTGACCTAGAATAACGAAATTTGGCAAAAAGCAAGGTCTTACAGCACAAATAAAGGAAAAATTCCAAAAATTTAAAAAAGTTGAAAATTAAAGGGTGTTCCCATACATACATAGTTGACGCCAATAGGGAACATGCGTCTGATTCAAAAGCGGGTTAAATGTATTTTATTATGAACATTGTTGCTTTAGAGGTATATGTGTGTAATTATTTTTTAATATTAAACCATTTTCGATTAAAAAATAAATTTTAAAAATTGCAAAAAATAGTAGGAATTTCAAAATACTTGAAAAGGATGTGAAAGGATGTGACGTCACGAGTTCATAAGACGAGTCAAGGACGAGTCAGATATAGCGATCCATAGATAAGTTTTTTTTTTTAATTTTCACAATTCCTAAACTCGAACTTATTGTTGTCACAGATTTTTGTTGTACTTAGTATCAATTTGACGTCACACGTCAAAGTTCACAAATTGTTACTACAACAGTAATCTGTGACAACAATAATAATCGTGTTTCAGATGCGTGAAAATGTTGGTAAATTTCAAAAATTATTTTTGTTATAAAATTTTAGTTTTTCAGCGCTGGAATTTTTATTACGGTTATTTGACGATCTAACCTATCGTATAAAATCATTAAAAAAAATTGTGAGAGTTCTCTATTAAAATTGTCCTCCGAGTTGTATAGGCGCTCATACAATTAACCGGACTAGCTTAATTGGCACCATGGTACGGAACCCTCGGCGTACGAGTTCGACTCGCACTTGACCGGTTTTATTTTCCATACAAAAGAGAACCGGGAGGGGGGCAGCGCGTTCGCATCGCGTTCGAATCGCGTTTGTATCGATACAAACGCGCTGCAAAAAACGCAGTTTGTCCACTCCCTTAGAATGTAAGTATTATTAACGAATTTTTAATTTACTTAATAATTTCTAGATGTAAAATTGTAAGATATGTGACGTCACACTAGGGGTGGGGGGGGGGGGGTCTCACAAATGTGACCAACTGTGAGGACGGGGGAGGGGTCAAAAAATCACGAAATTAGTGTGACGTACTTTATGGGTGACCCCTTACTCGTAAGATCCTTAACAGATCCTCAGATATTGCTCGTTTAATTATTCTATTCTATTAAACGAGCAATATTTGTTTGTTTGTTTGTCTGTACTCACGTTCTCGAAAACGGCTCTAACGATTTCGATGAAATTAGCGGTACGGCGGTTTAAGGGGGCGAAAAATCTATCTAGCTAGGTCTCATATCTGGGAAAATTCGTTTTCTCGGCATTCACGCAAAAAGATTTACCATTGTAATGTGGTTCGTAATTTCACAGATTTTTTTAAGACCAAATTGACCGAGTGGTTGGGTGTCTGCCTTTCAGTCAAATGCTTCGAGTTTCAATCTCAGCCAGTGAAAGTTTATTTTTGTAAGTTTTTTCTTCTTTTTCTTTTTTAAATTTTCTCTATTTGCACCCGAGCGTAGCTCGGTCGCCCAGATATAAAAGATAATATTAAGCAATATTCACTATTATTTTAAACAATGACGTCATTTTTATCTCTTAAAATTCAGGTTTCATTGAAAATTCTCTCCTACCATAATTTTATGTGATATTTATCGACGTCAGTATGGAGAAGCGACAGCGTCAGGAAACCGATTGATTTACGCTTATTTACACTGACCGGAGCTAAAGGGGTTTCTAGAGATATCGGTAACCGTCATACGACCAGCCCCCTAATAAACATTACAAGTCTACAAATTTGTAAAAAAGCTACAATTTTGTCGAATTTTATGACAAGTGCTGTATGTAAACCTGTCAGAATTGTACTACATTTTTGTAAATTGTAGACTTGTAATGTTTATTGAATAGGGGCCTGTGATCTTTTTCCTTTTTTAAAAAGATCATTGCATTCGACCATTCACTTTGCCCACTTTCACATGAGAGTTAAAAAATAAGCGTTGAATTGAAACATGTGAATTTCTATGTATTTTTTCGCAAATCAACGCTTATAAGACGTGTCGCTTTTTATCGAGTGAATTCGCTAGTGATGTTTTTCAATTTTTCATTACGTCCGTTACGCCAGTTATTTTAGAAACTAAGCCTTACTAGACAGAGTGATGGCAAATGCACCGTGGGACGTCCGAGACACAATTCGTGCCTTGGAATATGTTGTGTTGATTATGCATTCGGGCTCTTAGACTAGCTTACTTCGTCTAGGTCTACAATATATTGTATTTAGACACTTACACGTACAGTAAAACCAGGAAAGAATGCTTTTTGTAAAACATCGGAAACAATCGCATAAAATTACAAAAACGATTGACGGAAAGTCATTTGGAAATGAAAATAACATAATTTCAACTTTATCGCAAACAAATAAATATTAATGTCATTTTTAAGAAAGGAATGAGGTTTTGCGAATTACTGTCAGTTTGGAGAATGAAACAAAACGCAGCGATAATCAAGCCGGAATGGTTGACATTGTAAATTGGAAAAATTGGGGCCCAGGTGGCCTAAAAACTTCAGTTTATGGGATATGATCTTTTTTAAATTTTCATGTCACTAAATATCACAGTCTATTTTTATGGTAAACGAAAATTAGTTGAAAAATCTTACCTTGCGCCAAAAACAGCACGAGTAGTGCCGATGTCATTGACCTGCCGGCCAGTTGGCCCGCTAGCCAGCATTCGTGACTGTTGCTCGACCATGAAGTGACCACACACTGACTTCTGTCACCTCACTGCCACTTTACTGTCACTATTCCGTCACTACACCGTCACTTTGCACTTAGTCGTTCATTTATAGGCAGTGACAGCTAGTTAGCTTTCGTGACTGTGATTCGAACACAAAGTGACCACACATTGATCTCTGTCACCTCACTGCCACTTTACTGTCACTATTGCGTCACTACACTGTCACTTAGTCGTTCACTTAGTGGCAGTGACAGCTAGTTAGCTTCCGTGACTGTGATTCGACTATTAAGTGACCACACACTGATTTCTGTCACTTCACTGCCACTTTACTGTCACTATTTTGTCACTTTACACTTAGCTGTTCATTTATTGGCAATTAATTTTCACTGTCATCAGTATCACTTAGAACACAGTATCTTTTGAGTTTTCTTAGTTATTATTAAGTTTAAGTTTGGCAGTAGGTTTCAATTATTGTCAACACATGTAGGTTTTTGGTTCAAAGTAAAGAAACTGTCACTATTTTACAGTTTTTATTATCACAGCCATTGACAATAAAACAGACGGGTCTAAGGGTAGCGAGAGTAAGTTTACTCTTAACACAACACCTCAATGCTCCAATTCAAAGTAACAACAATCAATTTAATTCTCTTCAAAACAAGCTAACTTCTTCGTTAACTGAGGCGCAAAGCCGAAACTTTATTTATTCAATTTAAGTTGAAAATTCCGAGGTTTTAAGTTAAGGATCGCGCCCAGTGCCGCAAACCATACTATGCTCGTAATATGATTGGTTTATTTTTACAAGCTTTTTTAACTTGCTATGTACCTGTACTTATGTACCTACATAAAATGTTTTTAAAATTTATTTTTTACAATTGTAATACTTTTGAATACCTACTGAATTTAAGGTTATTTTAATACTTAAAAAGAGTACTAGCACTGAATAATTTATTTTTGAGTACTGTATCAAAATTTAAACAAACTAACGGGACAATATCGCGTGATTACCTTTGTTTATTATTTCCCGACGTTTCGAGTGCGTTACTGCTCTCGTGGTCATGGATAGACTGATGTACTGGAGCCACCGTCGCTAATTGAGGGTAGAATCCGCGACTACCCTCAATTCGCCATCAGAACCAGGAATGGACAGTCGACGACACCGTTAGTTTGTTTAAATTATGTTTACAGATCGCGAAAGCTTAAAATGTGCTACTGTATCAAAACCTACTCTTCCAAGATAGTATGATGCGTTATAGTGGACGGACACCTTAATGTTAAACAAGTATTTATTTCGTTAGTGACAGAATTTAAAAGGGGAATTATTCGAGTTTGTTCGATGCTCCCAACCTGAAACAAGAGAGAAAATTTTAAGCGGCTTATTTAATTTTAAATTTAATATTTAAATTTTGCCTATTGATTCTTTTCATTTGAAGATTATAGAACGGCGAGAAAAAACTATTGAGGCCTTTTATGGTCTGTAAATCTGAGGAAAATATTTATTCAAAAATAAATGGGGAAAAAAACACAAAAATTAAGGTCTCTTGAGGGAGATTGTAACAAAAACATTCAAGAAACTTATGAGTTTTTAATTTATTTTATTATTATTATTTATTTATTTGGGAAACAAACAGAACAATGACACTTAAACATTAAATAATAAAAAGTTAAACATAATCCAAAAAAGTTTCCATATTAATTAACACATACACGCCAAACAAATGGTGGGACGATAACACACGAAATAGTTGAAAGTGAGATAACACACGGGTTGAATTTAAAACAAAAAAAAAAACATCATCAAACCAAAATAATGCATGTACAGAGAAACATAATCTACAGAGTACCTATATACATCACAATAAATTCAATCAAGCATAGCAATATTCCTTAGGGGTTTGACAAGCAAAGCCTAAGACGAAATATTACATCCAGATTTGATATCACACGTAACTTCAAACGGACCATTATTTACTTTGTGCCCCCGGCACTTGCCCTGCCAAAGTATTCGAAAACAATTATATAAGTTCGTCAGGTTTATGGTAAACTCCCCTATCTGCAAAAAGCAAAATGTTCAGGAGAGCGAAAAGACTGGAAAAAAAACATACATTTGCAGTTTTGAAATAGTTCCTATAGACCTATTTAAAAAAATTAAATACATTTGTGTATTAAATGGAAAGCATGTTTATATGTATTATTTAAAAATACATAATATTGTTTAAATAGCGTAATAATGCAGATTCGCGACTTTACAGCTACATACAAAAAATTGGTCAAAACAGTTTTAGCCCATGGTAAACTCTCCTATGTGTCATATTCGCTACTTTGCACCGTCAAAATTGGTTTTCGTTTAATTTTTCGACTGCAAAAAATTGAATCTAGTATAGAAAATGAGTTTAAAAACTTTTTAATTGATTGGAAGTCTTATATTTGAGACAATTTAGGGGTACAAATAACAACATTACACACAGACACACTAAATTTAGTAATTACTATAAAAAACAGCCAAGTACAAGATCTGTGGTTTGAGGTTCCGTAGTTATTTATCTTATTAATATCTGTTACTTGTGACGTCGTACGCGTTAGATTACTTTGATTATTACCTACGTAGTGCAGTAACGTTTTTAACGAAGCAAGCTTCCTTTTTTTAGGCCAATGCAATATTGGAACACTTGATTTTGCTAGCCATAATCAAAGGAACGGCTAGGTGCTTGTCGTTTCCTATTCTGTGGTCAGACATAACTCACTTTGCTCGCAAACACTCATGAAGCTTAAACGCGAGCAAAGCGAGCTTCCTCGCGAGTATCCTCGTGAAGTGAGCCGAAGTATTTTTAGACAAATGCAACAGGTGATAGGTACCTACTTGATATTGTTTACGGTGTAGAAAGAAAAGGCTGACTACTTGTCGGTTCCTTTTTTTGCTTAGACATAGTTCACTTTGCGTGAAAAATACTCATGAAGCTAGAACTCGAGCGAAGTGAGCTTCAGATTAGGCTGATTGTTTTTAGACAAATGCACCGTCTTACACTTGATTTTGCTAACTGTGCTCAAAAAAAGAGCTAGCTGCTTGTTTGTTTCCTATTCTGGGGTCTGACAATTCAGTGCATGCAAAATACTCAAGAAGCTAAAACGCGAGTGAAGTGAGCTTCCGTTTCTCGTCAACAGAGGCGATTTTTTTAGACAAATGCAACATTGTAATACTTTGTTTTGCTAACGGTGCCCAATGAAAAGGCTGGCTGCTTGTCGGTTCCTATCTGTGGTCAGACATTACTCACTTTGTTCGCAAAATGTAATGAAGCTAATGCTAAGCTAAAGAATGCGAGCGAAGCGAGCCGAATTAATTTTAAGACAAATGCGTGATGATATGATTTTACATTCAAACATTTTTACCCCTTTTCATCCTCTTTGGGGTATAATTTCCAAAACTACTTTATTAGGGAATCATTATAGGTACCTACTTCCTCTCTTAATCCATTTAAGAACACTTATAAGATTGGAAGACCCTCTTCTGGCACTCCCTTTGAAGGGTAGTTTTGAGTTTTGAGAAAACTTTTATACTGGTTTTTCTTAGGTATTTGTATTGCAAAAAAATTATAGGTACCTACCGAGTTTCAAGCGAATTCAACCACCCGTTATAAAGTTCCCATACAAACTTAGACACCCGTTTAACCACTTTTTAGGGGTTTGTTTGAAAAATCCCGAAACAGTGTCTATTTATTTTGCACTAACAAGACCTATTAGAATCAAGTTTCAAGCAAATCGCTCTACTACGCGTTAAAAAGTTACATACAAACGTTTTCAGCCCTTTTCAACCCTTTAGGGGTTAAATTTCGAAAAATCCAACCTTAGTGGGTGGTTTCAAGTATGTGCTCTCTTAGCTAAATAATGTTGGCAGAACGCGAATCTGCCATATTCGCTAGTTTACCGTGATCATTTTTCTGTTTCAACAACAGGAACTCGGTAGTAAAATGTCTTATCTACACTTACGAGAATTTACCTTGTTGCAATATCAAAAATTGCTCTGATTCGCTTATTTACTGCTATGGTATCTCAAAAACTATGGGAGCTACAGCCATGAGAATTTTACACAGTGTGTATCATCGCATTTTAAACTATTTGGCATTTAAAAGTCATTTTCGTCAAAAACGCAGATAGGGGAGTTTACCATAAACCTGACGAGTTGTATTACTTGAGAGACACGTGTTGCTTGCTAGCTAAAATTGTACAGGATAACTCAAGACTTCTTAATTTAATATTTGTAAAAAAGCATACCCAGCTATTTTTAAAGGCTAGTGAGGCTTATCCTAGGAATACTAGAAATCCTGACAGAATTGTCTTACCTAAAGTACCAAGAACGTCCATGTACTTAAACAGCAGTTATGCAATGTGTGGAAAAATTTATAATAACGGGCCCAGCTCAATTAGAGAACTTCCACTCAAAAAATTTAGTTTTAGGTTAAAATCATGGTTACAGGAAAAGTGTTTTTATAATCTTAATGAATATTTTGACATGAAATGAATTAATTATAAAATTGTTTACTTAAGAGTGTTTACTAATATGAAATTATTAATTGATTACTATTTAAATTATTATAATAAGTACTAATTATTGTATACCAACACTGATGGTAACATAGGGGAACACAAACATAAATTATCATCTTAATTGTACCTATGTTTTGCAATAAATGACATTCTATTCTATTCTATTCTATTCTATTAAAAAAATTTAAAGCTCTTGAATGGCGTAGCTTTCTTAGACGTTCCGTATAGATCATTGAAGTTAAGCGACGTACAGAGCGGTCACAAAAGATAATGTTTATTATGAAGACAAGTTGAAAAGTTTGCTATATAGCTAAATTTAATAATCCATACCCATTTTGTAAATGTGAAAGTGTGTTTGTTTGTTTGTTTTTTGTCCTGCTTTCACGTCACAACGGAGAGACGGATTGGATTATTTTTTTGTGTGGAGATAGTAGGAGGGCTGGAAGAGTGACTTTAGCAACTTTTTATCCCGAAAAAATGCATGTTTCCCGTGGGATAAAAAAGTAGTAGTCCACGCGGGCGAAGCCACGGGCGTTCGCTAGTAATTCAGAAATGAATAAATAATGCTGCAAATTTCACACAGCATCATCTAGCCCAAAAATAAGCAGAGCTTGTGTTATGGGAACTACATGACTGAATATAAGTGCTTTTTCATACGTCCTGGTTTGCCGGGTAGCCAGCGGCGAAGTGTATGGGCATGTACAAATGCCGCGTGAAAAGCCACTAATAGGTACTACTTACCTATATCTCCTATATCTCTCATATATCTTTTTTTGCAAATACCTACATAGATACTATACATAGAAAAACATCCAGATGGTCTGGCATTGCGTCACAGAGTTCTTTTTTTTTTTTTTTTTTTTTTAATGTATCCTTTAACCCATAACCTTTGTTTAGCCACAATCTCACCTGATGGTAAGTGACGATGTGGCTGACGATGGATCACAAAGGTCTAGAAGACACTTGTTCACTCTTGACTTGAAGAGACCCAGGTTATAATTTTCGGGGAAAACAGAAGCCGGCAGCGAGTTCCAGACCTTAGCAGTGCGGATGATGAAGGTGGATAATATCTATAATATTATACAGTGCAAATGCAACTTCTGACTCAAGCGACAATACGAGCTGGAAGCACGTGTAGAGCAGAATACAGCTGCTGTACCCCTAGTTCAGACAAAGACGCAATAGTTCAGTAAGACGGTAATGGCCACTCCACACACCACACGCGAGGCGGAGTTAGAAGACAGTGCAAATACATGCAGTAAGCTGATAAAAGTTGATTGAAAATTTTGGTAGACTAGCTACCGCGTCCGAACACAGGAAGTCAATCCAGTCGAAAACGCGTTATTTTGATACCTACTGCCATCGAACGCAGAGAGTCGCCAAAACTCGATGCAGCATCTATGCAGTCGCAAAACCGCCGATTTTTTTGATTGAAATTCCGATTGGTGCCACAAAAATTTGGTGGGGATTATGTCAAGGATCTTCGGAGTTATGAACAGATATGCACCTTGAGATTGCAGAAAATTGCTCAGCTTACAACATTGAAACGGTTTTTTTATTTTTTTTAATTTAGCCACTTGTTTCTTTAAGGTTCGAGCACCATTATGCTGGGCCGCAGCGGGGCGGAGCGGGCCGCAGCGCAGCGCAAAATGATTAGTGAAACATTAGTGACGGGCCGGGTCGCAGTGCATTGATGGATTTCGAGAACTATAACAACACTGCCAGAATTTGCGTGCAAACTGTACGTTATGGATAGGTCTGACGAAGAACTTTCCGCTTGCTGTAGCACACTTTGACGGGGCGCAGCGAGGCAGGGCAGGCCGCATCACACGGACGCAAATCCGCCTCGCCTTAATGCGAGCCGCTACGGCCCGACACAGTGTGTGATATGATAATTCATACATATTGTATTAAAGCGATTTGAGCGGATTTTTGCGCTCCGCACGGACACGCTGCGGCCCGGCATAATGTGCTCGAACCTTTAACTGACATTTTAAATTGAAATCTGACTCAGAGAAGATGAAGTCTTCCTATTTCAAATCGGTATTGTTTTCGAAAGAAAGGGTTGCAAACAATTATTTGATGAGTGAATCCAGTGTTCTTGAGTAAGTGACTTTTGGCTTTGATTAGGGACACAATCGTGATCCTATTTTCGTTCATTATCCTTCTGCCTATTGTATACTGTGTCAATATGAAGAGGTCTCCACACTGGCTGCCAGACGAAACACAGACTTGAGGGTCTGACGAGAGCAGAGCTGTTTTCTCGTTAATTTTTATTTTCTACAATGCTTTGTATGATTTTTACCAAAACCTCGTTAGTGGTTGATGAACTGCGGGGCAGAATTACAATAGGAATTGCAATATATGCCGTCCTAGTCACTTTTTCGTCGGATTTTTTTTATTTACCTGATTACTTGAAGACGCCTAAACCGATTTGATTTTTTTTTCTTTTCTTTGAAAGGGTAAACTTTCCGATTGGTGCCACAAAAGTATCGGAGGCCAAGACTCACTTTGGGTCCCTGAGCCAATGGAGTAAGTAAGTAAGTTTTTTTTGAAAGGGTAGGTATAAGTATACTTTCCGATCGGTCCGACCGAAAATTGGTGAGGATTTGTCAACGATCTTCGGAGTTATGAATAGAAATGCACCTTGAGAGTGCAGAAAGTTGCTCAGCTGGAGTCTGTTTTTTAAAAAAATTTAACCGACTTCCAAAAAAGAGGAGGTTCTCAAGTCGGCTGTACGTTTTTTAACCATTTGTATTTAATAAATACAATAAATTTCCATTTCACTGAGGTATTACGAAATATGAAAATATTTTATATTATTATCAATCCAAAAGTTATGAAATTCCATATTTCACTCCAAAACGATGACGGGAATATTACTCTGTCAGCCTAATCAGATTTGTGAATTGAAGAACCCGATTTGATGTAGGTACTTTACTTACTATAAGGTTAGTGTAAGGGAGTATGCACACGATATTTTTCGTACGCGCGTATTTTGAGCAGCACACTCGCGTGCACACTCTCTCATAGCTTGCCGACTGCCTTGCGTTCACTACGCATTATCAACACAAACGCGCGTACGTAAAACCTTGTGTGCATACTCCCTAAGTTTTTTATTAAGGATGGATTCGTCCGAAAGTCATGTTACTCCAGATTAACTTACCCATGAATAATTTTGCTCTTTGGTTTTACCTAGTATTCTGTGGTTTTACTATCAGTTAACTTTGTTTTCGTTTTTGCATCGCTATCGTAGAGTAGCAGTATAGCTTAAATTAAAACATAATAAATGTGTGATTTTCAATTCAAAGTGATTTTTTTGCCCGTCAGCCCCTTGTGTGTGCACCTCCCAGAAAAAAATCCCATATCCGCCTTTGATTCAACCAGTGCGGTTGTAGTAAGGTACATACTAGATCACTACGTGTTGCCACCTATAAGTGCGAGTGAGCACGCAATATGGTCTGTTCTCTCACGTTTTATACTCAAATTGCAGCAAGTGATTGTCTTGGTAAATGAAAACGTTACTAATAGATGGTGATTCAAGTCCTAAGCCTCTTAACCTAAGCTAAGTTACTTAAGGGGCCAACGAATGCTACTCGAAACTTCATTTTGAAGCGAGTGCAATTGTCAATCGAAATATTTCGTCCCTGACGTCACGCACGCATGACAGCATTACTAAGCGTTCAAAATGTACGAATATTTTAGATTATGTTTCGTAGAACCAAAAAAAGTTAATGTTTTCGCAAAGCTTTTTCCATGACCTAACAAGACACTTTATTCTAGGTTCCTATTACTCACATTGATGTTGGTTTTTAGTACAGAACGAATGAAAAGAAAACATGTAATTTTTGCTGTAAAAATGTTAAAAATACAATTTGCCTAGGTAATTCCATTTTAGGTAAGTTTTATAAGGAAATAAAGTAAAACAGGAACAAAATGAGTTTAAATTAAATCCTACTAATAAAAGCGAAAGTCCGTGTGCGTGTGTGAATGCTTGTTACCACGTATCCCTTTATCTACTAAGCCGATTTTGGTGTATGGAATGTAGATAGTTTATGTTCTGGAATAACACAAAGGCTACTTTTTATCCCGGAAAAATGGTTCCCGTGGGACAAAAATGGTAGTCCACGCGGGCGAAGTCGCGGCCGTTCACTAGTAATAGCATAAATAAAGTGAAATGAAAATGAAAATGTATTTATTTACTACTTAAATTACAAAAGTTTTGTAAGATTAAGATTAAGTACAGTATGGCGAACATCTAAGTAGAGAGGTTCCATAAAAATAAATTACTATCGATTCCCACACTAGGCTGGGCCTGTATCGTGGGAACCAAAAATACGATTGGCAATAAAAAAGGGCCTCAATTAGCTAGTAGTCAAAGTAATATCATTTCTTGCATCTCTTGCAGACCATTATATTAAATAAATAAATAAATACAAATACAAATTATGATGGGCAAAATACCGGGGAAGCGTAAGGCTGGAAGACGTAAGATGTCATGGCTCCGTAACATCAGGGAGTGGACGGGGATAAAGACGGTGGAACCACTGTTCAGACTTGCGATGGACAAGGAGAATTTTAAGAAGCTGACTGTCGACCTCCATTAATGGAGAGGCACTGAGAGAAGAAGAAGAAAATAAAATGCTCAAATTTTACATGATTGGACAATTCGTCCTCCGCCGTCCCCTTAACCTGAGGTACTTTGTACCGCCTAACTACAATACAAATCGAATTTCGTTCCTTCTTAAAATTCCGTCACAATGCCGGCGGTACGTCGTTTATAAAAATATTATCTAAAAGGCCGCGGTGCGGGCAAATCGAATTTTCTGGAACAAGATTGTTCCATTAGAATAATGCTGGTCTTCTGTCTTCGGGTGTCTTTTATAAGCTTTATGCACGATAAAGGCTTGCAGCCCGTCACGTTTACGAAACGTACTACTACAAATATTGAAGCTTGAAACCCACCCCTTAGGGCTTAGTTAGAGCAGTGGTTCCTAACCTTTTCAACTTTGTTACCAATATGACATGTCAACAATGAAACAGATTTTACCCCCTGTAACTTTCAACTTAAAGTCCCCCTCCCCCCTCTTTTAAAATTTCATGTAAATTTTTATCTTAAAAATTCCTTTTCATTCCGAGTATTTTAGCGAAAGCACAATGTTTTCGAGTAAAATTTTATTTGTTGATGAAGCTGAAAAGTATTTAATTACTTACCTTCTTATTTTCTTTTTATTTATTTGTTAGGTTACAGATCTGTACCAAATAGTACCTATCTATAAAAAACTGTTTTTTTTGGCATAAATATCTCGTTTCGTCCAAAAAAGCTATTTTACCCCTGTGGGGGTAATTACCCACAGGTTCGGAACCACTGTCTTAGAGCCTTGAAAGGGCTACATAGCGTTGTGCCTTATGCCCGAATACTGAAACGCTACTTAAATATTTGAGACGTACTTATCTTTTTGAGACGAAGCCGCGGGCGGAGCTGGTACCTACTTATAAATTTTGAATGAAGTTTCGTGTCAAAGTCTTTTACGAATATTAGGAATATGAATTGAATGGTCTAAATCAGAGAAAATAGCTAGCCAAGTTGCAAGTGGATAAGGCCGTGTTTATACTGGCAAAGCGAATGGAATGCGACGCCTAAAACAAAACCGGCTAAGCGAGATTCGGATACTTGTGAACCGAGGGTTCCGTTGCGTTTATTATTTGAAGTGGAAAAACATCAATACAAACTTAACTTTGTAGTTGATAGAGATGATCTTTCATAGATTCCAAATGTAGGTACAAGTAGAAATTTACTATATCAGATTTTTCCTACGTCATAATACGCATCCATTGTGACTGCTCAAAACGTGGCTTAACTTCAAGATCTATCAAAAAAGTTTAAAGATACCATTCCAAAACCCCACCCGCAGCGCTGCCAGGATGGCGGCGCTGACGAGATCCGAATGGTACCTATACAAATCCCTACAAAGTGGTGCGCCGCGGTGCTGGGTGGTACTGCCAAGCAGCACTGCCCCAAAGCAGCGGGTTTGGCAGTGCCGTTGGCAGTGCAGCCAACGGTCCTGTCGAGATCCGAACTTGCTACGAACGCTGCACGGCAGGTACATTGCTCTACACATATTCTGGGTCTTACTTATGAGATGTTTAAAGTTGAACACTGGTTAAACGTCCTGTCTCTGTTTGTCACTATCCACAAATAAAGACAGGACGTTGTTTAACCAGTGTTTAACTTTAAACATATTTCTTTGGTAAGGCCCATTATGATTAAAATCATTACGCAATGTGATCGCTATTTGTTTCACAAAATCACCGACAAATCGCTCGCGTCACCATTGTGACCACGACCTTATTTATTCACTTGTAACTGACCTACTTTGCAGCCTTTACTCTACTTTTAAAACAAAGTTGGTGGTGAAATGGCTATTAATATAAGTTATAGTTTTATTTATTACCTCTTAACTTACAAAGAACGGATAGTGATAGGATTTTCATTGGATATACAATCTTGTAATGGAATTTAATGCTATGAGATTCTCACAGTTAAAATAAAAAATAAAAAAATTGAGTCTTTAATCTTTTAATACTTAGATGTAAAGACCGATGATTTTATAGTGTCAGAAAATACACTTTGTCTACACTTAACGGGACACTAATGTTAAGATGGAGTAGGCTTGCCTACACCATCTTCTCATCTTAACGGGCCATATCCACAGGAAAGACTTGGTCAATACGTGTGGTGCTGACTGAGCAGCGGTTTGCCTCACTATCTTTTTCTTTACCGTTTAGAGTTCGTGTTAATGCGCATATTATTTTTTTGAAACCGCTACCAGCAAAATTGTCCTATACTTACCAATAGCTTATATCTCAAAAATATAACGTAAAAGTTGTACTTATCATAGTGTTATTGGTAACCGCTTATTGTAGAAAAGCGTTAAACAGGATAATTCAATCGATAATTGAGGTACTAACCCACCAAAGAGAAACTAGGTTCGAGCATCAACTGTGCTCCACGCATCTGCAAATTTTGGATTGGAGCACAGATTGGAGCATTCACAGCGGAGCGCGCTCCAAGAGCGGGACCGTATCCACTTTGCAGATGCGCGGAGCACAGATTGTGCGCGAAACTTCTGGATACCCAGTATAAAAGTTACTTTAGAACGTTAGAAACTCAAAAACTGTTATGAGCTCGTCTAGACGATTCGGAATGTTCTTGGCTCTATGCCCAGCGGCTAAGAGCCTTTACATTTTCATTTAGACCTGAGTGAATTGAAAAAGAAATTACGTCAGGCTATAAACTGTTAGTAATGAACGTTACACTAGCTTCCCCGGCTCCGCTCGCGTGATTCCAAGGTACCCGGATAAATAAATAAATAGTCTTCTAGACCTTTATGATCCATCGTCAGCCACATCGTCACTTACCATCAGGTGAGATTGTGGCTAAACAAAGGTCTATCTAGATAAAAAAAAAATTAGCCTATGTGTTATTCCAGCAATTCAGACCTTCTCGGAATGTATTCCGATTTCGAAAAGTGACATTTTTTTTTAAAAACGTTAACTTTCCGAAGAAAATCATCGAATCGGATGCATTTTCAAAAATCTGAATAGCACTGCAGGTCATAAACTATGTATATTTCAAGTATATTTCAAGTTATGACCTATCTAGATCGATTTTTCGCCCCCATAAACGCCAATAGCACAAATTTTATCGAAATCGTTAAGAGCCACTACTCTAGACTAGTGTTCCGCAAACTTTTTGTGTTCAAGGTACATCTAGGAAGTCGGGAAATTTTGAAGGTACACCATAAATGAACAACCATTTTATGCGAAACATGAGCTTGTTTAGTTGAGCATATGCGGTCCAAAGGAGTAGGTTAACTGAGGTTGGTAACCTTATTTTTCCGAGGCACACCAACTAAATGACCACGGTACACCAGTGTGCCGCGGCACACCCTTTGCGGAACACTGCTCTATACCACAATAGGGATTCAGTCGCAAGCCTGTTTACGTTTCATGGTTTAATAACAGATGATAAAATAAAAAAAAGAGATGATAATATCAGGGCGTCGATTCTCGTACCGAACTTTTTATCAACCTCAACCAAAACCTCAACTAAAGCGACTGTTTCCATGACTACTAATAACAAACGACTCACTTGTGGTGAGGTTTTGAACTTTGGCAGAACAAATTTTTGAAAAGCTATTCTACTATTTCACCAAATGGCTGACATTTAAGAGATCGAACCAAACCAAAGCGGTTGTCATCTAGTAGAATACAGGCCCAGTACGGTTATAAGCATAACTTCGCAACTCCTCGCAAACATTTATAAAATAAAATTATTAGTACTTATAAAACAGTATTTATTACATTAAAGAGGTCAATATCCCCAGAGCATTAAAAAGGTTTCATTAACCCTTTAAATTACTTCGTAAATCATTAAAATATTTATTAGTTATTACTCCAAATTTAATGGGTAAAGTTCAACCGTCTGGCTGACAGAATTCTAATATTAACGAAAAAATAAACACTATATTTACAGAATCAAAGAGGTATAAAATACCAAGCTTTAGAATTCTGAATTCAGTGGCTTAGCGAATGATGTTTTTGTTCGATGATTTTATAAAGTTATAATCATCAATCTCATTTATCTCTTTCATGTGGGGTCAACACAAGAAAAGTTAGATTAAAAATAATCCGTTTCCACTCTATCAATGATTTTGTACATGACACGTTAACTAGTCTCAACATAGAAGTGTATTATTTACTACTAGCTGCTGCCCGCGGCTTCGCTCGCGTGGTACCCGGATAAAAAGTAGCATATGTTACTCTCCAGCCATCTAACTGTCTCCACAAAAAAAATCACGTCAATCCGTCGCTCTGTTATGACTTAAGTAGGACAAATAAACACACTTTCACATTTCAGTGCCTCTAGTCAAAAAGGGCACAACTCAAATTCGGCACTTTTCAGGAGAGCCAAAAAACCAAACTTTTAATGATTTTTGCTATTTTGCAAGTGAAATCAAAATTTCTATTGATACAGAATTGTAGACAAAAAATAGCCCTTTCATTTAATGGTAATCACTTTCACGTTCGGTTACTATTTCTATATTTTTTTCTTGTTTTACTTGGATTGTGCCTTTGGTAACGCAGATGTAATGGAATAACGTTAACTATTCTAGTCAGTTTACTCGTACTAAAAGAAATATTACGACTTGTGCCTTTAGAATAATGGAATAACTTTATTAATACTAGTCGATTTACTCCTATTCAAAGAAATACTAAGACATAATCCATTAGTAACGAATACTTATTATGACAATAACGGCTTATTTCCATCAATTACTGATGTCGAGAGCTGTAGTTATGTAAATAGAATCTAGAGTTAAACAATAATTATGAT
The DNA here is from genome assembly GCA_958496255.1 of Camptogramma bilineatum. NCBI lineage: Eukaryota > Metazoa > Arthropoda > Insecta > Lepidoptera > Geometridae > Camptogramma > Camptogramma bilineatum. The sequence continues at coordinate 1,797,721 of OY292474.1, forward strand.
TTTGTTAATATTTATTTCAAAAAAATCAACATTATAACAAATGTTTTCAGTAAGTAAATTCTAAGTATTCCTCGGTATTTTAATTTACTTCCTCATTTTCTGGTATAAAGCACAAACCGGGGTCGTCTTCAGCTCTCTCTGGTTCAGAATTCAGTAAGTTGTATAAAAATCTTGATATTGTGGTAGATCCTTTATGCGTGGGGATAACCTGACTCACTAGTTATAAAGCCAGCTTAGCTTCTCCCAGAAGCTCAGAAGTTTCCTGGGGTCTTCACATGCTTCGAGGAGCGACCTCGGGTTGTTGAGGATATGCTGCTGTTGTGCTGCTACGCCCAGGTATTCCAGGACTACGTGGGCTGCTGATTCTTCTTCGGTTAGACATCCTCTGCAGAGTGGGATGTCCGTGGCACCGATGTTGTACAGCTGTTTATTGAGGGTACAGTGCCCTGTCAGCGTCCCTGTGATTATTTTGATGTCTTTTCTTTGTAGGTTCATCAGGCGTCGTGTCAGTCGTGGTGTGGCTGCTGTTATCGCTGCTCTGGACTGTCTGTAGTCCGTCGCCCGTGTCCATCGATCGTTGTGAAGGTTTTGGGTGTGTTCTGTATCCAGGTGCGTAGCTGGGAGAACGTCAGAGAAAGGAATGGGGCTGGGTATTCCACTTGTGTTTCCGAGCCCCTTCTGGCTAGTTCATCTGAAGTGACGTTTCCCAGTGATCCACTGTGTCCCTTGATCCATTGTAGAGTTACCCTGTTCTTTGCGGCGATACTTTCAAGGACAAGGTGACATTCGTATTGAGCTTGGAGTTGCATTTTTGGCTCTCCAGTGCTCTGAGGGTTGTTGTACTATCTCGTTGTAGTATCCCTATGCCGTAGTCTTCTATCCCTCTCCGTTTGATAGCAGTGGCAGCTGCGATTATGGCCACGCATTCGCATTGGAAAATGGAACTACGTGAGCCTAGTGTCATAGATAAGATAAGATAAGATTAGTTTTCATGTGTTTGTATTTTGTAGTGTTTCCGGGATGTCGATTGTCTTGGAATCTTATCACACGATATTATGGTAGAATAAATAAGTATCTCGTATCATGGTGGTCGCCAAAACTTTTTCTAAAACTTAAACAAAAATCGTCAATTTGGTAATACCGGAAGGCAGAACGAGATCAATTACATTAAAAAACAAAAATTAAGACTTATTTCCTTCATCACATTAAATCAATCAATACCAGCGATACACAGATTATTATAATACTTACTACGTAAAAGATACATTTATGTCTTATTATTATCCATGCTTATAATCACTAAAAGCAACAAGTAGAGATATTCCCTTAGAAACATGCATAACAAATGGATCAATTTCATTTATTTCTAACTCTGTTTATCTAATGCATTGGAACATCATGAGTTATGCCTTTTTGTTTCATTGTAATATTTTTTTAACTGAAATTATGCCTTCATGTTCGATGATGTTTTGGGCTTACTGCTACTTATTTCCTTTTAGTTGGGAAATTTTGTCGATAACTAAAGACGTTCCCTTTCTGACAGTCGAGTTATACCCTTGATGTAATTGAAAAAACCAGGTTAGGATGCAGCTAGAGTTATGAATTTTTGATATGTTATGTAACTGGATACGTAGATCACGATAGTGCAATAAAAACAAAAGGGCACAACTCGACTTATGTCCTTTTTGACTGGAGGCACTGATTTATTAAAATGGGTAGGTACGGAGCGCGGAGGTACGGATTGCAAAACGTCTTTTGGAGTATCTATGCACGTTGTTTCAGTGTGCGTAAGCTCGGGAGTTTGTTGTGTGTTTGTTGATTTAAACAGTTCATACAAGTATTTGTTCATACCTGCTATTTAATGAAAATCTCCACTCCGATACTGTGAAATCATCCATCTATTTTTAATCTCCACTCCAGACAACGGCCTTGGTCTGTAAAATCATTATGATTTTGCCGCTGTTTTTGTGTCTGTCTTGACAATGACAGTTGATTGATTTTGACACATGTCAAAATCGACGCTCATTTTGTATTTATTAATCGTGGGGCTGATTTTATTGTTTGTCTTTATTTTATACGAAGTAAGTTTGTATGAGCAAGTGGCCAACTCTGGTGGCGGAGTTTTTAGGTCGTCCTAAGGCCTCCGTCGTGGCTTAACGACTTAACGGAACCAACAATGAATTCTTATCAGCACAAGGCAATGCGGTGCGGTGCTTGTGCCGAGTTGATCTATAGTCGTATTGCTCATTATACGGACTAAAAACATATCAAAATTGAAGGAAAATTGTCATTTTTTCCTTCAATTTTAGTCCGTATAATGAGCAATCCGACTATAAACATCTATTACCTTTAAGAGGGCGGACATACTTTAAGGATGAGGTTTCGAAACTTTATAACACGGTCGCGAAAGTTGGGCACTAGTTTTTAGAAACCTATTTATTAATGCTTACTTATCCCTAAAGTCGATATTATACCATGCTGAAATCAGTGCGCTAACTGAATAACTCAACAAGCATTATTTCATAAATTAGTGCTCTGTCTCACTCTTCGCCCTAAGAATTGTGTATTGTGCAACCTACTTTTACAGATGCTAACTGACTGAAGCTAGCCACAGTTAACCTCAGTAAAAGTAGGATGCACAATACGCAATTCTTAGGTCAAAGAGCGAGGCAGAGCGCTAACAAACGCGAAAGAACAGGAGTAGAATCACCTAGCTCTTAAGACTGTAATGGTCTTTTTGAATTTTCCCACCGTTTAATATTAAATCGATAGCTTTTGCTCTTGTCATAGGACTTGAGTGCTGGCGCGGAATGTCACTGTCACACTGACAGCGTGTCAGATGACATTCCGCGCCAGCACTCAAGTCCTATGGCAAGAGCAAAAACTATCGATTTAATATTAAACGGCGGGAAAATTCAAAAAGACCATTACAAGACGTTTCAAAGTGGTCATAACGGTCCTACTGAATAAATGATATTTGAATTTTGAATTTATGAATGAACAAGCAGTAAGCACACTGAATTCAGCATCGTCTAATGTCAGTTTTACCTTGGCAAGCTATTTCAAGTATTTCTTTAAATATTCATTCATTTCCTTTTGCAGGCACCACTTAAAGTTTTGGAGTGCTCCGCTAACGAGAACTTTGAAAAAACTGAACTTTTAAAAATAATACTTTAACTTTTTTACTCTTTGGCAACTTTCGAGAGAAACTTCGAGTTTTATAGAGAAGTTGTTATTTTTCAAAATTGGCGATACGAATAGAGTTAAATTATTAATCGAAAACCATGACTTTACAATATTTTGTTATCTTGTTATCTGGCTAGAGCCGTGTTGGCCGATAGATAGTACCTACCTCGACTTTCGATCCGAAGGTCTTGGGATCGAATTCTGGCCGTGCATCGACGGATTTTTCGTTTTGAAAAACACGAGCTCTAAACGGTGAAGGAAAACATCGAGAGGAAACCCGCGGCTTAGTCAGCCCCATACGTATTGACCATTGTCTTTCCTGTGGATATGCACGGTTAAGCTGAGAGGATGGTTATGTTAGGTGCTGGGCAGGGCAAGCCTACTCCATCTCAACATTGTTCCAGGCACAACAGTGTCCCGATAAGTGTAGGCAAAGATTGCTTCCTGACACTGTATAAATCATCTAGTAAAGATGTAAAGGCCTACCTACGTTTTTTTTAGTATTGACCTAGTGAGATGCACCCGGCTTTAGTTCTATAGGTCGTGGGTTCGAGTTCATCACTACATAGTATAAAACAAAGGCGTTTTTCGCTGTCTGTCCCTATGTGTGCTTAGATCTTTAAAACTAGGTACGCAACGGATTTTAATGCGATTTTTTTTTAATAAATAGAGTGATTCAAGAGGAAGGTCTATATTATAAACCTTCCTCTTGAATCACTCTATTTATTAAAAAAAGCCCATCAATAATTTTAGAGGTTTGTAATGTGATGTGTGATGTGTGTGATGTGCGAAACTAGGTCGGGTCGCTAGTTCAGAATAAATATTTGTGTGATAAACGTAGCCGAGACCAAAACTCAGGCATAATCTTTTAGTAGATGATTTATTCGATCCCACAAACCCCTCGGCTAATACGGCTCCAGGTCAATAGTGCAAAACAAAAAACCCAGTAAAATTTACGATCTTTCTCTTAAATTCTATGAATTTAATTAAGTTTATAAAACTATACTCCTCTCGTAACTATCTCGCTCTGATAAATAGTCTCGTTAAAATTCGCGCCTAAAGTTTAACTCTGCGTCTTTTTAAATTAAGAACTATAAAGTACAGAGGAAAAGTTGGTACTCTTGAGTTCTATACACACGTATTTGTATATTTGAAAAATTTTGGAAATTAACTATTTTTTGAGATAATGTTGTTTTTTTTTTGTAGATGGACCTTTGTTTAGCCACAATCTCACCTGATGGTAAGCGACGATGTGGCTGACGATGGATCACAAAGTTCTAGAAGACTAGATGTCTTCTAGAACTCTTGACTTGAAGAGACCTAGATTATAGTTTTCGGGGAAAACAGAAGCCGACAGTGAGTTCCAGACCTTAGCAATGTGATTTATTGTATTTAACTTGTTAAATATAATAAAGTTTGTACGCTTTTTTTCTATTTTTATTTTTCCGCATTTGTACACAATTATTTACTGAGGCGTTTAGAATTTTTTTTTTCAAACAAAAGTTGAGCAATTTTGTTGAGCAGTGGGGAAGAAGCGCATTTTATAACAGAATGCCCTACCTACCTATTGATCAACTAAGTTGAGCAAAAAATAGTTGAGCTAAGAGTGTAAAATGTTCGGTAATACAAACTGTCCTAAGAAACAGATTTATAAGCACTTGTAATTTGGCTACGGGGAGCTAAGCGCCTCAATTCTACTAATAAATTTCTTAACAAAAGCCAAAAATTAACTATTTCGTTGCTTCAAATCTGCTAATGACAAATGAGGTTAGGTTACTCTGTCGTGATGACGTTTTCAAATAAATTACCAATGAGGTTTCGCAAAGTACTGTCACTTTGGAAAACGAAATAAAACGCAACAGTAATGATATCGGAATGCTACCGTTACAGTGTTTTGCCAAAACAAGGCTCAATCGTTTTCTTTTGATCTGTATTTAAAACTTTCTGCTACCTATTATATACATTGACGTTGTAAATTAGAAAAATTGGGGCCTGCTTCGTCATAGACTTCAATTGACATCGATTGTACCCGCATAATCACTTTGGATTGTTAGGGAGACAATACGGATAAATCTAGTATTTGACGGCCTTCGAAGGTATGTAGGTACAGACTACAGAGTGACAAATGAGATTAGAGTGTATTCTATTCTATTAATATAATAAATGACGGTTAATATGCTAATATCTGGGCGACCGAGCTCTGCTCGAATGCAAATAGAGAAAATATAAAAAAAAAGAAAAATAGATCAAAAAAAAACTTAGATAACTAAAAAAAAACTTTCACTGGCTGAGGTTCGAACTCGCAGCCTTCGGCTGGAAGACGGATACCGTAACTACTTAGCCACTCTGATCTCAACAAATTCCGTGAAATTATGAACCACATTGCACTGGTAAATCTTTTTGCGCGAAAATGTCGAGAAAACGAATCTTCCCAGATTATGAGACCTAGCTAGATCGAGTTTTCGCCCCGGAAACCCCCGTACCGCAAATTTCATCGAAATTGTTAGAGCCGTTTTCGAGAACGTGATTACAAACAAACAAACAAACAAATACCTATTGCTCGTTTAAAAGAATAGGATGGAATAGGATAATATTCAACAGCCAGAAAAACGCTTAGTTTTCCAGCCAGAACTAGATGGCGCGACTGAAAGTAAAAATGAGCCAAAGCTAGATTGCACTGACGAAAAAAAAAAACGCGGAGACAGCTAGTAAAATATAGAACAGAGCTGATGACATTCAAACGGCTGAACAAGTTCTCATGAAACATAGCTAAGAACACTCTCGACTAAGACACCATTAAAACAAAAAAATAATAATTAAAATCGGTTCATCCGTTCAGGAGCTGCAAAGTCATTCTGTAGACTCACTTCGAATTCACTCAAATGACCGAGCTCACTAAATACATAAGAATGTATTGTGAGATTCAAACGAAAACGAAGTTTGAAATCTCACATCAGCAGAGTCATTCTGTAAACTCACTTCGAACGTCGAAGAGCTGAATCCGCTGTGAGATATCAAATTTCGTATTCGAAATTTGAATCTTACCACAAACACTTACAATACATTCTTGCGTATTTAAAGCTCGGTCACTTGAGTGAATTCGAAGTGAGTCTAGTACAGAATGCCTCTGCAGATTCAGCTCTTCGACGTTCGAAGTGAGTTTACAGAATGACTCTGCTGATGATGCCACAGATAGACCCACAGATACACAGAGCCACAGATACACAGACTATGAAACTTATAACACCCCTTTTTTCGGGGTTGAAAATTATCTAGAATATTGAAAAAGGTTTTTGTTTTATATAAATACCGATATTTCGTTACGTGATCGTCCCGTTAACGTGTGAAAGTCACCTTGTAAGATCAATAGTCTGGTCTGTGGTTCAATTTAAAATAATGTATAGAACCTTTGACTTTTTAATAACTTCTAACACCTCTTCAAACAATTTTATGAAAATAGACTTTTCTAAGTTCGTTTCTTAATATTAATGGCGTAGAAAAGTTAAATTATTTATTTAGAAGTTTGAATTACTTTATAGTAAAAAAATACGAAATGAAATAAATAAGAAAATAACTAGGTATATCTCTATAGGGCTGTGTTTCTACTAAAGATGTGCAAGGATGTGTAGCGAGGGATGTGTTTGTTAAGCACCAATAGAATCACTTCAATTACCTAGCCTCGCTCAGCGCAGCTCTAGTGGAAACGGCTTAGCGGAGCGATGTTTTTTTAGATGCAAAACAAACGAATCCCTCGTTTGTTTTGTATGCAAATGTGCTACAGATTTGCGAGGGATGCGATGCTAAGGATGTGTTACTATGTATGTGTAAAACTTAAATAAAATACTGTACCTATCTACATGTCAATGTGGCGTTGTCAAATGAAAAGAGCTCGCTACGCGTCCTAGCACCACTTAGCTGAAGCGCATTTCAGACTACGCTATAATATGTTAGCATATTAAAGCGTAGTCATACAGCAAACAAAAAGTCATTTAAAAGCAATGCCGGAACTCCGTACCTACCTGGAATTACCTACAGTGAATACTTTAAACAATTTCTCGCGACTCACATTATAGCAAGACGTAAGGCAGTGAGCAGACTGCGTTAAATCACGATCGGAGGCTGTAAATCTTGCTCGAGTAGATAAAGTGGGTACGTGCAACGCACCCTAACAAGCCGTTAGCATCAGCCATTTATTGTAGGTTATATTTTAATGTAGGTACGTTTGTTTTGAGTTGTAGACAATTTTTATAATCCTACTAATACTAATAGTTCGCCCCGAACTGAGATCTCGCGCACCGTTGCGTTGATAGCCTAGATTTGGACTTGTTTCTGACTACGTGCTACGTCAGGTTTCCGGACAATTATTTTCTTTTTTTAACTTGAAAAAATTTCAAGTAGCAACTAAAATCATTGCAAACCAAACCACAACGATGCCACTCTCTTGATGCACTCTCGAGATACATTTCTGTTTAAAACTGTTTTTTTTTATTTTGGGACCACATTGGGAGTTGGGAGTACGCAGACAAACAAAGACTTATCAAAATCGGTCAATTGAAGGAGATACTATGAACATACATTAAAAATAAAAATACATACAGTCGAACATAGAACCTGCTCCTTTTTGAAGTCGGTAAAAAAGGATAGAACTATTTCTCATTTAAAAGAGATTTTAAATCGACTCATTTCAATCATGGTTTACATAAGAACTAGCTTTTAAAACTTCCTTTCGTATTTTCAATAAATTCCTTCATAACTTTCATTCCGATAAGTACTCTATCGGAAAACTATAACAGAAATACTTAGTTATGTTGTATTCCAATAAATTGAACGGATCTTAGGATGGTTTTATAAATCCTCGAAGGAAATGCGAAGACATTTTTTAATATGGCTAATGTAAAAATCGTGCCGCGTAGGCATGAAAAGAAATGAAATTACGATCACGATATACCTACTCATTTTTCCCTTAATTATGAAAGATGTTTAAAGTTGAACACTGGTTAAACAACGTCCTGTCTCTGTTTGTCACTATCCACAAATAAAGACAGGACGTTGTTTAACCAGTGTTAAACTTTAACCATCTTTCATAAGTAAGACCCTTCAAGTTCAAGTTGCGGTACCTACTTATAAAGTGGGTGATAGACGTACGAGCCTATACCGTGGTTTTAAAGAACGTCGGTTTTACTTGCGGCTCGTTGGTGCTGATCGACTAGCGAGTGACAGTCGTATCGTAGTCGAATTGAGCTTTTGAATTTTGAATTTGATCGAGCTGAGTAAAAAATGAAGCAAACATGACGAGCCGCGAGCCAGGCTCGTCAACTCACAAAACAGCGGTATTGCAATGATACACCGGCGAGCTTTGCTGACGAGCCATAAGAACACGGTTTTACTCGCTCGTCGATCAGGGCCTTTAGACATATTCTTTCAGCTCGTTAGATCCTTTAAAGGTGTCTAAGGGGGTAGTCAGTGGTATGCCCTGTCCAACTCCAAATACAATTCGGCACACATTTTGCAAAAGGTAGCATTCCATACGTGACAGGTTGCGAGCCCATCGCCGCTATTAGAATTAGAAAGCTAACTGGTTTCCTCACGAGGTTTTCCTTCACTATTTGGGCCTCATGCATTTTTGAGATGGAGTAGGCTTGCCCAGCACCTACACCATCCTCTCAGCTTAACCGGCCATATCCACAGGAAAGACATGGTCAATACGTGTGAGGCTGACTAAACCGCGGGTTTCCTCACGATATTTTCCTTCACATTTAGAGCTCGTGTTAACACGTTCACTGCGCCATCATTTTCAAAGAACTTTCAGCTGGTGCTTTGGAGACCTAAAAGATCTCCAAACTAACCTACCCGTTGGTGCGTTTGAGACCTAATCAGTCTCCTAAAAATACAGTTTTGAAAATAATTTATATCTTCCAAAAAACCAATGACATAATATTTTGAAGTTTTTGTGGGTCAAGAGAGCCTATTGCTCTACATTTTTCTAGGTTCGCACGCAGTTATGACATTAGAATAAACTACAAATACCAAAAAAAAATTAGGTATCGATTGTATCTCGTACCGCAACCGAAGATAGTTCAATATGTGTAGTAAGTAGTGATGGGAATAAAATAATATCTCAGTTGTCGATTGAAAAAGTTTTAATAGAGAAGTTTATTTAGAAACTATGTAAAGTGTTTTTCATTAAAGCATGGTAATCACTGTCACTATTAGCCAATGGGGGGCAAATTTGAAAATTTTCCAAAATTGTTATTTTACTGGACGTTGCAGCAGTATAGTCCGTCACTGATTTTTCGTTCTTAGAAATCTCACCAAAATAAATAGACTTTTTACACTTTTTCCTTTTTAAATGACTCATTTTAACTCACATTTAAAATAACGACCTCCCACGTCGATGCTAGGACAACACTAAATCGAGTCATGCAGCGCCCGCGCCGCCTACCCTCCCTCTCTTGCGTCTACGAGGCCTACGATTCCACGAGTATCGACATGTCTCCTAACGCAAGGAATGAAAATAATTATACTACTGTGCGTTAGGGACCTAATCCATCTCTAATTATTTTTTTTATGTCCTTGAATTCACCTTTAAGTCGGAAGCAAAAATGTATATTTGTCTTACTCATACATAAAGAACTTTCTATGTTAGGTTAGAGCCCCCCGCAAGGAGTGAAACAACACGATTATAGTCAACGCACAATACAAAAGTCCTGCACGAGATCTGATAGATCTCGTAATGCAACGAACGTGTTAATGCGCATATAAATTCGAAACGAAAAATACATTGTTGCAGGTTTCGAACCCACGACCTTCAGACCGAAAGTCGAGGTACTAATCCCCTCGGCCAACACGGCTCTGCAACCTCAGTAGTATAAAAACTGCTTAATCTGGGATCTTAGTGAATCAAATCTGTTTTCTTTCTTCTCTCCATCTTTGAAGAAAATGAGACGCTGTCTGTAGCAGACCAAATATTTATCGCAGTTATTTCCTAGGACTTGAAATGCTACTTTGAAGCGGAACACTCTTTGTGACACACGGACCTATACATAGCGTGACCATTTATTTTTTGTGTCAAAGCGGGACGCTTACGGAATTTTGTATACCGGGACCGAATGGAGACTAAATTAAAAAAAAAACATAGATCTTCGTTTTTATTTTAGCGACAAAAATTAGTTTATGGTCTGTTTCATCAAAATCGGTTCAACGGTTTAGGCGTAAAAAGGTAACCGACCGACAGACAGAATTACTTTTGTATTTATGATTCGAGTTCAATGAATTTGATTTAGTAGGTAAGAAAGGTTTGTATGCAAAAGCGGTACATTTTTGCTTTTGTTGGCGGGGCGACGCGACGCCACGCTATTTGATAGTTACACTTAGGTAATACTTATAATTTAAGTACATCCTTTACTAAAGATCGAACGTGTTCATCGTTTCATTGGTTAGCCTCCTAATTTTCATATACTTAAGTATGTAATAACATATACTTAACATATTATTAAGTAGGTAAGTAGGTATAATACTATTTTAGTTATATTTTTAATTTTTAAATTGAATTCCATTATTTTCGCCTTCTGTGTGTCACAAATTGACTTCGCAACTCAGTGCTTACCCGACAATGCTTAAGTTATTTTTATCTTAGTTTTATTTCATTTTGCTGCGACTGTTGGCAGAATCAGGTTGAAATTGTTGAAAACTGTTGAAACTGTACAGTCATCTATAATAAGATGTATACTAACTCCATTATTCATATTTCCATTACTCAACTGTCAAATTAGCACGGCCTTGGCGAAAGTTTTACTTTGTCACTCTTCCGTCAGGATATTACTTTATTTAAAAAAATGGGTGCTAATTAAACCGCCTTCTATTTAATAGCATTTTTCGCCTCTAAAAATTTACATTGACCTCTGAATTACTAAGTCAGCCACTATCAATGTGCCTCTAAAAAATACTATCTTAGCCACTAAATATCCTCGATGTAAGCCACTGTAAATACAACTCAGCATGGCAGTTATTTTTTAGCATCTAAATTTGTTTTGTAGGATCTAAATTTGTAACACATATTCAAGCGGGAACTCCTAAAATATATAAATATGGCACCAATAAAGTAAGTCTATCTACTTCTAATTTTATAACTCAGCATGTTTAAAATACCTATAGTGTAACATTAATTGTAATGCCAAAGCTTAAAATAGCGAATTTCAAAATAAAGAATGTTAGAAATGTATAAAGATCGATTGATCGAAGATTATAAAGACGATACTTGGAAGGTAGAATGCTTAAAATGTCGAAAATACCGGAGTATAATATATTGTATTCTTTATGAATTAGATTTCTGTCGCTTCGGCGGCCGCTGCCGCGGTACGCTCGCTACGCTCGCTTACCTCGTGCGTAGTTATTTCATAATCTAACCTAACCTAACCTAAACTGTTGGTTAGTTGTAAAATCCGTGGCTTAGTTAGTAAATTTGATGTCGATGTATAAATCAGTAGGTCAAGTAAAAATAATTGTTGTTATTTACTTGACGCTTTCTTTGGAATATTTAGTTGATGCTGGAAAAAGGACGAGTTAGTTTATTAGAAGGTTTCTTATTTTCCCGTTGCTTAGTTATAAAATCAGAAGGTAGGTTCCGTGGCCAAAAAATAATTCTGCGGCTCGACTTATTATTCCCCTAAAAAAATCTTTGCTTCTGTCAGTCAAAAGCAAGGATTTTACATACTACGTAACAGGATAGTGAACTCGACTTTAATGTAAAAGGGATTTTGAACCTTATCACGACTAAACACGATCTATTATAATTCAATCTTGGTTATAAGGATTGTCGGTCTTGTTAAAAGGCTTTCTTGGTAGCTTTGTCTCTTTCACACTCGTTGTTGGAATAGTAGTGTGCCCATGTCATTTAAATTTCAGGATATTTTTACCTTATCGCGCTCGACAAAATCAGCGCTTGATTTCGATCCATGGTTTCGATCCTTGAATTCGATCCTTGATTTCGATCCTTGGTTTCGATCTTGGATTTCGATCCTGGATTTCGATCCTTGATTCTTGAATTTTGAACCTTGAATCTGAAATCTTGAATCTTGAATCTTTGCAGTGACAGCTGTCAAACATCAAACGGCCATATCTTGGAAACTACTCGTCCTAGACTCCCCGTTCAAAGTTCAAATGAAAGCTATGACCAAGATCTTCATTTGAACTGACAGCTGTCAAACTTCAAACGGCCATAACTTGGAAACTACTCGTCCTAGACTCCCCGTTCCCAGTTCAAATGAAAGCTATGACCAAGATCTTCATTTGAAGTGACAGCTGTCAAACTTCAAATAGCCATATCTCGGGAACTACTCGTCCTAGACTCCCCGTTCTCAGTTCAAATGAAAGCTATGATCAAGACCTACATTTCAGATGACAGATGTCATTTTGACAGCTGTTATTGAAAATGTAGATCTTGGTCATATGAAAATGTAGCTTTCATTTGAAATTTGAACGGGGAGTCTAGGACGAGTAGTTTCCAAGATATGGCCGTTTGAAGTTTGACAGCTGTCACTTCAAATGAAGATCTTGGTCATAGCTTTCATTTGAACTGAGAACGGGGAGTCTAGGACGAGTAGTTCCCGAGATATGGCGGTTTTAAGTTTGACAGCTGTCACTTCAAAGATTCAAGATTTCAGTTTTCAGATTCAAGAATCAAGATTCAAAATTCAAGAATCAAAATGAAGGATCAAAATTGTATCAGTATTTTAATTCAAAAATCATGCCCAGAAACATCACGTAAATCAGAAAATGATGGAAAAGGCCCCTTAGGGACTAGGAATGTTTAGTTTATGGTCACCCTTTAGAAAGAGACACGCCGCCCAAGTTTTATCTCTCAAGCGGACCTTGTTTTCTGTCTCAGTCAGAATTCCAGGTACGTAGTATAGAAATTCCTTGGTCAAAAGAGATAGCCACAGATTCAGCAGCCATCTCAGCTTTAAAGGCCCTGATCTACGAGCGAGTAAAACCGCGGTCGTATGTCTTGTCGGCAAAGCTCACCGGTGTATCATTGCAATACAGTGGTTTTGTGAGTTGACGAGCCTGGCTCGCGGCTCGTCATGTTTGATTCAACCTTAATTCGACTACGATACGATTGCGATACGTAAGGCTGTGTCCCCAGTAGGCAAACTGTGAGCGGCCGACTGAGTTTGCGGCGTATTATATATATTATATTTAGTGCTGATCGACTAGCGAGTGAAACAGTCACTCGCTAGTCGATCAGCACCAACGAGCCACGAGTAAAACCGACCTTCTTTAAAACCGCGGTATAGGCTCGTACGTCGATCACCCACTTAAGGATGACTTACGCTAGACCGTGTCCAAGTCCGAGCCGACGGTCTAGCGTGAGTCATCCTTTAATCGCACTTTAAACATTCCAAAGTTATAAGACCTCAAAGCTCAAAGTGAGCGGAACAGCGGATAATAATCACAAAGAAACTACGCAACATTTTGGGACACCGTTCACGCCATATGCCACCTCTATATTTTGTTCTTTTGATAACGCTATCTTAATTTTCATCAACAATTTACACTTACCGCTTTGTCACCATGATCATAAGGAAAAACATATTTTGACAACAAAAAATCTTGTACATTTAGGGACAGTCAGCTAGATCAGAATGTTTGCTATTTTATTTCAATATAATACATGAATAGTTATAATAATACAGAAATAGTTTTTTTTTTTGGGATATTTAAAGGGTAAAGAAAAGGGTCAACTACGGTTTAATTTTTTTTTTAATCTGAATGGGTGATCATCACGTGAAAGAATCGTGTTCAAAGTCAAAATCCTAGGAGTTTGTTCAATTAAACTTCTTGTGAAGCATATCTACATGTTACATGGCTTGAATTGTCCAAATCCTGAATTTAGAAGATTTACATAAGAAAGTACCTAAGTAAGATAACTTTGTTATAACCTACAAAAACGCGCTCAGCGGTGCTAAAACAATAATATAATTTATTGTTATTATAAACAAGGCAAGCTACATTAGAATGTCTATATTAAAAGATAAAGAAATCTCTATCTATAATATAATAAAAACAAATACAAAACAAATTACAAAATTTATTTACCAAAGATACTTAGGTTACAGCGGGGTTTGCTGGTGGTCCCCGCACGAGGCAAGCCTGTGCGGGAGGCCAGTTTACAAGATAGATTATCTAAAATTGCCTTAAATTGAAAAAATAATGTAATAAGATTTTTAAATTAACAAATTACTATAACTCACAATATTGTGTGGTCAAGTGTACTTTAAATTAAACATGCGATAAGATACGACATTAGGGTTCTTAAAACCCGTGCTTACGCTGCAGACGTTATTAAAAGAATATCTTTCTAGCGGGTTTTATAAAATATGTCTTGCAAGTTCTGCTTTTAAACCACCGGCGAAAAATAGGGGGTTTTATAAGTTTGTATTGTGTATCTGTGGCGTCATAAACTGATGAACCGATTTTGATTCTTTCTTCATCGAGAGTGTTCTTAGGGAGCGTCCACATTGCGTTTTCTGTAGCGCGTTTTTGAGATGCGCTGCGAACGCGCGTTTGTATCGATTCAAACGCGTCTGCGCGGCCTGTGTCTGTGCGTGAATATTAACCTTTAGTCTGTCGGGACACAATAGAAAATCAATTGTGTCTCGACCAGATCTGTGCTCCGACGGACAACCGGTTAACGCACAGACACAGGCCGCGCAGACACGGACAGATATAGAATTCGCGCAAATAATTTTGTATGCGCGGTGCGTGTCTGTCCATGTCTGTGCGGCTAGGTTACGCTAGCTGGATTATTTTGGATTTATGGATTGGATTTTTTTTTCTAAATAGAAGAACATTATTTTGTCTGCCACGATGCGAGTCTGTTACGCTCAATGTGTGTAGATATAAACAGTCCTTTATACAAGCAGGTGTTTTTAATATATAAAAACATACGATACACAATATTTTTTCTGAATCCGTATAAAGGACTCGAGTAATTTAATTACAAAAAGGGTTACGGTATTCGTGCCTAATTTATAATAATAATAGCCGTTTATACAACGAGGTTCGCCATTAAAAACAGAAATAAAGTGGTTTTTGGTACAATTTTAATTAAAAAACATGAGGTTAATATTTTTGGAATACACTACGGGGCTATTTGTCTTTGGTTTGCACGTGGTCTAATCACAAGTTGTATGGATGATAAATTGGCTGTTTTTCCTGCTCTTTCAGTGATTGATATGATTATTAGAAGTAGGTACCTACTTGATTAGAATAACATAAGAACATCTCACAAACTTTTAGATTACTTAGGCTGGATTCGACCAAACTGTCATCTTACTCCCAGAGTAGTTATTCCGTTAGCCGACAGAATTCGAAATACAATTGTTTAGAAAGCGCAACCGAACATTATTAGGTGCATTCAAATTATCCTGGTTTTAAGGTGTCAACTTTACAATGTCAAAATATAAAAACAAACAGCAGTTTAATCTGTGGTTTAATCTCCAGATAAAACTTAATCCAGTTTGGTAAAATCCAGCCTTATTGTTTTAATGTTTGTGTTTCACTCGATTTGGATGATCTAGAATTCTAGACGGCCTAGAAACTTAACACAGTATCTACTATCTCATTCATGCCCAAAGAAAAGTACCTACTAGGCTAACAGAACAATGTAGGAAGTACATCATTCGATTCTGAGACGAAAAGATATGACGAAGATATTATTAAGACAGACTTGGAATAAAACGTTAGGAAATCGTTTTTAGAACATAAAGAAAGTACCACTACATGTTGGCGTAACCTTGCCGAGTTAACGCCAATGCCAACATGTAGACAGCACATTTGTCTTGCCTTGCCATCTCTCGGTGTCGCCTAGCTGCCGAGTACAAGCGCATGGCTTACATGTTTACATTGGTTTGCACTCGCCAAATGTCTGGACGGTAGAACTCGCCTTGCAGTAATTTGCCTAAGCTTGCATTGGCCTATGCTCGACAAACATGTATAGGCTTAGGAACTACATAACACAACTAGCTCACACAAGCTTGAAGAAAAGTACTAGGCGAGCAGAACAATATAGGAAGTGAAGTGTCTACTGCGTTCACCATAAATCGAAAACTTTCCTCTATTTCAGACAGCAGGCCCGAAATCACTCGCTACCTCATCCGACGTCACAACCTCACTATTATTTATCTCCTTTGCAATCCTCCAGAGAGAGTCCCGAAAAATGTGCCTTGATATAACTGGGCACAGTCCTATTTGGCATGGCGAGTTCACTGCTGAAAAAAACATTATGCGTAAAACAAACGGTGGGGCGTCGACTTTAAGAATATTTGTAGGCTCTTGTCGGTTTGTAGATCTTCTATATTTACAGATGTCCCTTTTCGGTGTATTTATATCTACTTCGAATAAATGGTGAAGCTAGCAAATAAAAAATCAAGATCAATTAACTGAACATAAGTGGTACACGCACATCATCATCATCATCATCATCCTCATCCACAGCCCGACTTCACCCACTTCTGGGTATAGGCCTCCCTTAGTTTGTGCCATTCGTCACGATCCTGCGCCAGTCCAATCCATCTTTTGCCCGCGACGTTGTCGATGTCGTCTGCCCATCTTGCCGCCGGACGACCAACATTTCTGTGTCCTTGTCTCGGCCACCATTCAGTTATGGCTTTACTCCACCTGCCATCACCTCGCCTCGCCATGTGTCCCACCCAGCTCCATTTGAGTTCCAAAATCCGATCACCAACGTATGAAAATATACAACCATTTCCGCCAAAAAACTAAAAAATAGTCTGAAAATTGCATCGAATCGAAATGTTCGTTAGTTGCATACTCGAAGTCAACTTTTAATGAACTGAACTATTTGGAATGACAGCAATATTTTTCAAATTCATCTCTAACATTGTTTTTCGAATTTTCATCTGAATGTTATGCGTTCGTATCCTTTCCGTTTTTCAGGATTTTAACACGAGCTTTAAATAGTGAAGAAAAAATTCGCTATCTACTATTTATTATATAGGAATTGTCCATACCCCTATACACCGTTAATTCTGGGTCAGTTTAAAGCCAGCACCCACTGCTTGTATTGCTTAATCGTATTCGTGTCGTTGGTTTAATTTTTGAATTTGATAAGTATTTCATACGAAACTAAATAGTTGAAAAGATTAACAAAAGTGAGGAAAACACTTGGTAAGGTGTCGTAGGCGCGCAGAGCTAATGACCTAGGTATGTATGTATGACTACGACATAGCGTAGACTTTACGCCGTAGCAACAGCTGAGCACAGAGCACGTATCTCCGTGATTTATCCTGCCTATGTTTCGTGATATTGGATTGATATTGAATTGCAAAAAAATAGATCTCATATTTATTATTATTTTTGAGTAAGGTTATCGATATAGATTACGTAGGCGCCGGCTTTAAACTGACCAAAAATAAACGGTGTATAAATGTGAAAGTGTGTTTATTTGTCCTGCTTTCACGTCAAAACAGAGCGACGGATTGACGTGATTTTGTGTGGAGATAGTTGGAGGGTTTGAGAGTAACATAGGCTACTTTTTATCCGGGTACCACGCGAGCGAAGCTGCGGGCAGCAGTTAGTAATTATATATTTAATATTATCTATAGTATTATCATTATCTATAGGTAATATTTTATTAAAATAGGTATGTTTCAAGTTTCATAGGCTAAAAAATACACAAAAATTTAGTTAATTTAAAGTTATATTTTTTTTGTAAAATAGTTCCAACTAACTGATAAGCTGTTTATAACTCTATACGTCTACCTCAATACTGACAACCCTACGAAATGTGGGGTCTACGAGAAGGCTCTACGAATTGTAGATCGTCTACAAACCGTAGACGGTCTACGATATTCGTAGAACCAACCCAACAAACAGCAATCCGATATTTGTCTGTTGTTTGAATATGAATTCCGTGGCCGAGTTGATTAAGGCACTCCGGCTTGAGAGGATCGCTTGTATCAATGCGGGTTCGAATCCCGTCCGAATAGAAAATTTTGACAAGACTGCATTTTAGCCGACTTGAGAAAAAAGGAGGAGGGTGAGACCCTCCTCCTTTTTTCTCAAGTCAATTCGGCAGAATATTTTTTTTGCGTTTTTTTAATGTATGTTCACCGATTACTCGAAGATGCCTGAACGGTTTGGAAAATTATTTTTTGGTTTTAAAGGGTATACTGTCCGATTGGTGTCACAAAAATTTGGTGAGGATCTGTCTAGGATCTTCGGAGTTATGAACAGAAATGCACCTCGAGAGTGCAGAATATTACTGTTTTAACATTGAAGTCGGTTTTTTTTATTTAATTTTTAATTTAGCTACTTGTCAATGAAAACCTAACTGTCGATTAAAACCATAGGTAAAATTTAAATTATAATTTTATATTCTACAATATTTGTAAGTGACCAAACTATTCACAAAGTACTGTATTCTAGCCTTTTGAAATCATAGCCCTATTTTATGTGCGTGTTCGTGCTAACTGTGCCCCGGGGCGGAGCTGAGATGAGCTGATCATGAACACTGGAATGAACTATGATAGTAGGTTCTATTTACTACTTTTTTCGTGTTCAGCTCGAAACGAACCTGCCCCCCTAGCCATATTACACTATCTATCGTCGCTGTAGAATAGAAACACTTCAAAATGTGGATTTGACGTTTCAAGTAGATGAGTCACGTGGTCAGAACTTCAATCCTATACATTTTGAAGTGTTCTATTCTACAGCGACGATAGATCGTTCTACAGCGACGATAGATCGTGTAATATGGCTAGGGCCCCAGGTTATGTAATGGTAAGCTCTCAAAGGTGAAGGAAAACATCGTGAGGAAAGTTAGCTTTCTAATAGCTTCGATGGGCTTGCAACCTGTCACGTATGGAATGTTAGCTTCTGCAAAATGTGGGCATGTACCAAATATTTATTTGGACATACCTCTGACTAGACATTATTTAACACACGGGAATTACTCGCGTAATAATATCGTCGATTTAGATACCGACAATGTTTTGAAAGTGAAATACCTCTGACTATCCTCTCTTCACTCGGCCAACACCGAGTGAAGTCATAAAATTGACAAAGTCTTTTATATGTCTACACAAAATATAAAATAAAATATGAACAGTTTATATTTACAGCATCTCTAAACAGAAACCGTCAAATAAACGAAACAGCAAATAAACAAAATGTTAGTAAAATGTTTACTTTCACATCAAAACAGAATTCTTTGCAATAATCATTTCCATAACAATAATACGAATATCTGATCCGCTAGGGATGGGAAGCGTCGATGAAATTATTTAAATCACTACGATATTGTTAGCAAAAAAGCGTAAGGTTATGATGGTACTTACGTGATTATCGTGGTTTATGAAAGCTTGCTGTTGCAAACGTTTATAAGCCAACAAGGGGCAAAATAAAAAATAAAAAAACCCAACCGAGGGTATAAAAGATTAAAACACAATAAAATCCACAGGATATGCATATTAAGCTTTGCTTAGTTTGGGGCTTAATGGCACTGTGTGAAATGTCCAGCAATATTGATTTATTATTTAAGTATTATTATTATTTATTATTAGTATATTGATAACTATGAGCCCTAGAAGTTATCCTAACTACGAGTACTTTACCCTATACCCTAACTAACGCCTACTAAGTTGATTAAATAAGCACAGTTAGTTTTAACTTATCAACCTCGATATTATTAAAAATAAACTCTTGAGAACGCAAAAGTTTAAAATGTGTGATCAAAAGATCGATAGGTTTATCGATAAAACATCCCTAGACTGTTGAATCCGTAGACTCGTCTTAAGATGTGAGTCAGTAGCCATTCCGCCATTACCGGGGTTACAAAGTTTAGGGTGTTCTTGGAACAGAACAGGGGGAGATACGACACGCTTTTTAGTAGCAACTGCTCGTAAAAGAACTGTAAAAATATTGCTTGTACGGCATTCTGTCAATATATTTTTATCCCGTGCTACACGGTAAATTGGTTTTCTAATTAAAAATAAAACATTATAGAAGATTTTATCCCCAAGACTCTGGTACGGTAGATTTTTAAATTAAAAAATAGAGCAGTTTATAAGGGAAAGTTCGAAAATTCAAAAAAAGAAGTGGCTTTTGACGAAACAAGATTTTTTAGAAAAAATTAGAAAAATTGAATTTTAGTCTTCAAGTTTTCCTTGCATTTGTTTTTAAGCAAATACGTTTACCAACACAAAACATTAACGCAGGCAATAATTATTTCATAGACCTAGGAAATGTAGACTGCTAGCTAGCATGCCGCCGAAAGGAACAAAAACTAAAGCGAATCCACAGTTTCGTGGAATTTGGCTAAGAACATTGATGTTCCAACCAAAGAAAAATGCAGCACGCGCAAAAGGAGAATAATAATACGCTTATTGTTTCTTTCTTTTACAAGAACTCTGTAATCATCCTTTTTTGTTTTGTGTGAAA
The DNA here is from genome assembly GCA_958496255.1 of Camptogramma bilineatum. Taxonomy (NCBI): domain Eukaryota; kingdom Metazoa; phylum Arthropoda; class Insecta; order Lepidoptera; family Geometridae; genus Camptogramma; species Camptogramma bilineatum. The sequence continues at coordinate 1,818,370 of OY292474.1, forward strand.
AGGAACGTGTCCGGAGTCCGGAAGTCTATAATATTGCTCTTTCTACGATACATTGACAAAGAAAAATAAATAGTACCTTTACGAGTTGAAAAAATTCTGAGGCCACAACTGATAGTGTGCTGATAGGTCCACTAGTATTGATATTTTAATTACCTGAAACAAAATAAAATAAATGAGGTTAGATAAATTTTTAGATGATTTTTTGACTTTGATTAGCTGGAGCAGATTGTAGCAAACCATTGTAGCGCTCGTGTAAACTATATTTGGGGCAAATATTACGAATATTTGCCCCAAATATAGTTTTTAATGTAAAATTTATATTGTGTATTATGTACTCTTATTTTTTTTTTTGATTAAGCGTCAATTCACACGTACCACTACCACACCACGTCGCAGCGACAAAATGTGGTCCAGCTGTGGTTACGTGTGAATAGTGTCGCAGCGACTTTTTGCAGTTGCGTTGTGGTACCAACAAAATGTCGATGTGGCAGGCGCCAGCTAGGCGCGCGCTGTTGATGACGTCATGTCGTCGCGATGTGGTTGCGATGTGGTTGCGATGTGGTCGTATTACACAGGTGGTCGATAACAACGACAAAATGTGGTACGTGTGAATTGGAAATTCATTTTCAATACAAATATACGCCCGACCACGTCGCGTCGTTGTGGTGTGGTTGTCGGTGTCGTGTGGTTGTGGTACGTCTGAATTGGCACTAAAGCTGTGTTGAGCGGCCGACTGAGTTTGCGGCGTATCGGTTTAGTACGCTCTTCCATATTTGAAATGGAGTGTCCACAGTTTGAGTGAGCGCAAAACTAGCAAACTGTGGACACTCCATTTCAAATATATGGAATGGTATACTAAACCGATACGCCGCAAACTCAGTCGGCCGCTCACAGTTTGCCTACTGGGGACACAGCCTTATAAACGTTCTTATCTCATCTTATCATTATCATCATCCACCATCTACCATCATCATCTTAACATAAACTTTAATTTCCAAAAGTTTAGATTAAAAAAACTACCTAAGCAATAAACCACAGTTACTAACCGTTTCAATCTAGCAACATCAGCCTTAATTTCGTTCGCTTCAAAAACATGGCTGTACCAATACATCGTGCGATGTCTAATGGCAAAACTTTCGTCTCTCGTGGGATGGAAAAACGATTTTCTATATTTACAATGCTTTTCTGGGTTCCGCTGATGTATTTTTAATATTTTATGGGAAATAAAATTATTTCGGACGAAAACCATTATTTTTGTGCGCTATTTTTTTTACCTATATCCTCCTAGCGAAGCAAGAAGGAGCGAAGAATACTCAAAGGATTCTCGTAACCGATTTTGATAAAAAGTAAAACTGTGTCATTAAATTTTAAAATAATAATTTCGCTACATATGGCTAATAGTTTCAGATTTGGCCCTAGAGGCACTCTTGAAAAACTAACCCTGTATTATACAGTACAGTATGCATCTTCTCACAGTCAACTCATCCTGTACACTGTAGGGTGAGTTTTGGGATGAGTTTTTCAAGAGAACCTAGTTATAAGTACCTACAGTTCTCACAATTGTTTGTTATATTCATTAGAGTTTATAATTTGATGTTTGGTTGATGGCCGCGCGAAAAAAAAAAAGGCACCAACCTCCCATACAAAATAGACATGGCCATTTGCCTTGCGGTTCAAAGACACAACCGTCCATTATCTAAAACCACGGAATAAAGTTTTAAAACCTCGAAGTTTTTATTTTAAAACCAGTTCGCGTCGTTAGGTAGGTACTAAATCTAGTTTCAAAGGAAAGTTACCGACCGGAGGCAGATTAAGATTTATTTTCAGTACTCGTTTTAAACGCCTTGCTACATGTATACGGTTTGAACAGTTTGTGTAGAAAACCTACGTGAGGGTGATTTTTCATCATAATAGGCAATATGCGTCTGATTCAAAAGCGGGTTAAACGTATTTTTCTATGAACATTATGGCTTTAGAATTATGTGTGTGTAATTATTTTTTAATATTATTTCATTTTCGCTTAGAAATTAATAATTAAAAAGTGCAAAAATATAGTGGGAATTTCATAAGACTTGAAACGCAACGCTATTTGTCACGTATGCTGTGACGTCACACTCCTTCAAACTCGACAGAAAGTTTTTTTTTTCTACCTACAAGCGCGTGTAATTTTGGTGACTTGTGACGTCACGTCCGTTTCAAGTGCATGAAAATGTTGATAAAGAATCTGGCCGGATCCTGCCCCAGAGCCGAATATCGAATTAGACTATGCGTCTGAATAATATTATTTAAATAAAATATCACAAAATTAACTGGTACATACAGAATACTTAGATATCTCGTGCCCTGTGGGAATATAATTATGTTATTTTATTAGTAACTTTAGTCACTTCCGGTACTACAGTCCGTAATGCCTCTCCAGACTCACGGCGAGAAGTTTCACCGAGACTTCTCGAAGAACAAACAAATTATCCACACTCTCAATTTTCTCACTCGTGATCTGTTTGAAATCCTTTGTCTCGGCCAAAAATAGGTACCGACACCGAAGCGCGAGAACAAGAAGGCGAGAAACTCCTCACATTCACGCTTCTCGGGTGTTGTCGGGGTTTCTTGCCGAGAGTCTGGAGGGGCTATTAGGTATCACAGAGAATATTTTTATCAGATAGACCTACCTTCTTTTTCGCGGTTGACATGACACTCAAATAGTAAACAAAACAGACGGACAAGAATTTGACAGATGTAAAAGGAATTTCGTTGAGTTTCAGTTGTGTGATTGTGTTGTGATGAGTGATTTATGAGGATTTATCATATTTTATTTAAAATTACAAAAAGTACTGACGCCTTGGGATATGCATACAGACTAAAATGGAAGTGGGCTGGACATGTAGCCCGTCTACAAGATGGAAGATGGACTAGGAGAGTGACAAATTGGGAGGGTCCAAGAGGTTGACGCTGCATAGGAAGACCATACGCTCGCTGGGACGACGACATCAAGAAAACTGCTAGACCAAACTGGCTCCGAGTAGCACAAGACAGGGACAGATGGCTGGCTTTGGAGGAGGCCTTCACCTTTGGAGCTTTGGAGGAGGGTTCTCTAGTACCTACTTAGATTATAAGCATTAGTGATAAAAAAAAAATGTTAATTATAGAGAAATAAAAGGCTTTTTGTTTTATTTATTTATAGATATTATATTTTATTTTAGGCGGTTAGTACAGAATCACTGCACACGAGTGTAGATAGTTTTATTGATGAAATTCCCAATTTTTCCTAAGTACTTTTCTTTTTTTACTTGAAATTGTAGGTACTGGGAGCACCTGTGTGCGTCATTTATTTTCTATACCTACTTCACTTAAAATTCTGCTAGTCCTAATAATAATGAAAAAGTAAATGTTCACACAGCGCCATCTATCCCCAACGTAAGCAAAGCTTTTACTATAGGAACCTTAAAAATATAGTTTCCTAGGTTCTCCGTTCATGCTGGGCGTCATAGGCTGCTGCTTTATATTAGAATAACTTTTAAATCCCACTTTTTAGAGGAAGAAGATGAATGGACTCTCATTATAAAATAAAAAAACAAACCCAAAAATCCTGATTTGGTCATGACGCAAGCATTCTTTCCTGTTGGCATCTGTGGGGCAAATTTATTCAAGGAATCGGCCATCTCTTTTTAAAAATTATTTTTGTTATAAAATTTTAGTTTTTCGGCGCTGGAATTTTTGTTACGGTTATTTGACGATATAACCTATCGTATAAAATCATAAAAAAAATTGTGGGAGTTCCCTATTATGCTGAAATCCTCACGTACCTACCTATATCGAAAAAAAAATTAGATAACTCACCGTTGGCAATTATTAAACCATCAAAATCGACGTTGACACGGTCAAACTTTAATATTACCCGTTTTACCCCCGAAGGGTATAAAACGGTTATTTAGGTTTCAGCCGAAAGGCTTGACCCAATGAGATTACCCTTCTTGTACATCAGCGCCATCTAGTAGTTTTGGAGGTGAAACCTATAGAGAAAACGTCATCGTGTTCGTGGAAGTGGTGGGGGTCAGCGCGGCGAAGCTTGTCGAGAGCCATTTTGTGGTCAGTACGCTTAGGATTGAGGCGAGGCTCAAGGCCGACTAGATTTTATTTTGTGGGTCAAGCCTTTCGGCTGAAACCTAAATAACCGTTTTATACCCTTCGGGGGTAAAACGGGTAATATTTAGGTGTTCGAGCCTTCAGGCTTGACCCAATGAGATGTTTCATATCTGTCGGCGCTGACACCCAAGTGTACTGTGATCCTGTTTCTGTTGGTTGGTATCGTTTATTAAAGCTACCTAGGTATCTAAAATGCTAGAGAATTCGGATACCCGAAAGAAAAATACTTTTAAGTAAGTATGGTTTATAATTATAATATTGTTTTACTGTACAGTTGTTATATTAGTTTAGTACAGATCATCTAATCAGTTTTCAATGTAAGTTCCACCAATAAAGAAATTTAACAATTATTATGACAATTTGTGTTTTAATTAAAAAACAAAAAACATTCTATAATGCAGTGAAATTATCTGATAGTGAAGGTCGATCATCATTTCTTGCTTCGATTTCCTTGAAATAATGTTTCAAGAAGATAGAAGAGCTACGCCAATTGCCTTTGCGTAGTACTTCGTCCAAGTCCAGATTCTTTTTGGACCAGTTAAATGTCGCAACAGCCGACCTGAAACTGCCAGGTGAATCTTTGATGTTGGCCTCCTTCAATACATGTCTGAGCCATCCCGCTATTATTGATTTTGATGCAGCTTTCACTTTGCCCCTGGTTGTAATAAACATATTTGTCAGGGTTGAATCAGCACTTCTTCTCGCTCTAGTCGCATCGATTAGTACCGGTATCCAGTGACATAAGTCCAGTTTTTGGTCACTATTTTTTGGATAAACACCATCCTGATTGTCGATACTTTGCAGTGTCGGTTTTTGAGCCGAATTTTGGCCAAATGATTATTTGACCTTCAGATATTTGACAATTATCGGAGTTGATGTGTAGGAGCGTCAGATCATGAATGCGTCGTCCCGTCGCTAGGAGTAACAAGGTTGCAACATGTTGGGACACTTGAAAAATGTTTGTCGCATTAATATCTCTTTGAGTAATCCATTTCAGAAGGTCGCCTACATCCCATGTACTGAGACGGTGGCTGGGAGGATTTGTCAACATTATAGCCTTAATTACCTTCTTTACGATTGGATGGTTACCAAGGGAATCCTTTGAAGGTTTGGACAATGTGGTTACCACTGACTTGTGGAGTAGTATGGTTCTAGGAGCTAGTTTCCGCACTTCGTGGAGAAAGATTAGATACCTTGCCAGATTTTCTGGATACGGAGTCGACGGTGCAACGTTATTGTTCTGTGCCCACCGAAGCCAGCTCTCCCAAGCTGGTTTGTATGTTTTCAGTGTGGATGGTCTCCATGCCGATTGTAGTAATTTGCGTTCGGACTCGCTCCAGTTCGTTATTTCAGCGGCCCAGCCCGTATTTTCCAGACTTCTAGACAAAGGTTCTGTACATCTCGAGGTGGAAGATCTGTTCGAAGGTCCCGGAGGTGGGCTTTGAGGTTCCTGATCCGAAAGGGAGGACACAGAGCTCGCCTTTTCACAACTGGTTTCCAATGAGCCTTTTTCCAGTTCGGTGCTATTAGTAAATAGTGGCCGGTGGAGAGGTTCAGGTGTTGGAAAACTTGTGGGATCAGAGCTGGCGGAGGAAATATCCAGCCTAGTCTGTAATTCCATGGTCGGCTGAAGGCGTCCGTAAATTCGCTCTTGTTGTCCTTCAGATCTTCGCTTACGTATCTGGGAACCACTGCTGAGGCTTCCGATGCAAATAGGTCTATGTCCGGAATCCCCATCTTTTGGAAGATTAGGGTTTGCATCCAGGAGTCGAGATGCCATTCCTGTTGAGACTTCAGCCTGGAAAGGCTGTCTGCAAGGTCGTTGTACTTGCCTGGTAAGTATTTTGGTACGATGTTGATGTCTAATGAATGGGCTAGATTCAAGATTTTTGACGTTATTTCGAGCAATTTTCGAGACTTTGTTCCTCCCTGTCTCCTTATGTAAGCAGCTGCTGTACGGTTGTCGGTTTGGAGAATAATGGTCTGGCCGCGCAGTTGATTGCCCTCTCTTTGTAAAACTTCGAAGAAAGTCCATAACTCCTTTTGATTGGAATGCCAGATGTTTTGATAGGAGTTCCAGTGTCCTGATAGCTTTTTGCCATTCACGATTGCTCCCCAGCCGATGTCTAAGGTGTCTGTTGCTACGAATGCCGTGGGTGGAGCGGTTTGGAGGGTTGATGACTTGTTTATGTTTCGAAGCCACCAAGACAGCTCTTGTATTATTATCCTTGGTAACGGAAACTTCTTGTTCCTTTGTGCATTTGGTAGTGGTTTTGCGGCGATTTGAATGGATCTGCAATGAAGAGCCCCCAAGGGTACAGCATTAGAAGCAAAATTCAATTTACCCAATAGCTGTTTTGCGCTAAGCCAGCTCCATGAATTTGAATACAGTGTTTGTGTTATTGTATCTTTAATATTACTGATTTTTAAATCAGGTAGACTTTTCTTATTTCTTTCAGAGTCCCATGAGATACCTAGATATTCAATTTGTGTGCTAGGTTTTAAGTTAGATTTTGATAAATTAATGTGCCACCCCATATTTTTCAGGAAATCAACTGTCCATTGTGCTTGTTGCGACAGAAGGTTAGCATCTTCGTTTAAGAGCAGAAAATCATCCAGATACACAATAGTTCTTATTCCTTTTTCGCGTAGTAGCAACGCTGCCCAGTTAGATATTTTACTAAAGGTTGACGGGGCACTGGAAAGCCCAAATGGTAGACAGTTCATGTTATACACCTTATCTTCGAAAGTAAAAGAGAGATATCTTCTGTGCGAATTACTCATTGGAATGTGATAGTATGCGTTAGAAATATCAATTTTGACCATAAAATCTTTCTTTTGTATCGTTTGCGAAACCTTTCGAAGGCTTATCAAGCGAAATTTTTGTGAGTAAACAAAATAATTCAAATTCTTTAGGTTAAGAATCAATCTGTGAGACCCGTTCGATTTCTCTCTCAAAAAGATTGGTGACAGATATCCACGGTCAAATTGATTTACAGAGATGGCCCCCATTTCCAATAGGTGTGATATTTGTTGAGACATGATTTTTGAAGGTGCATATTGTCTATGCATTTTTAGACTTGCTTTGCGTAAATTTATCAAGGGTGGTTTTTGAATGAAAGGTATTCCCTTTATAATATTCAAAATCGTAGTTGGTGCCCTGAGCGAGTCCCACAGATTAACCTTATGTTCCAGTTGACCCGCGGAAAAAGAACTACTAACCTTATGATTTCTTTCCTCCACCCTCGGTGGCTTTGTTTTTGTTTGAGAAATCTTTTTGTTGCTTGCTCCGAAAATTCTTTGACCCTCGAAATGGCTTTTTTTGTTTTGTAGTGTCACGCTGGGTTTTAGCGTTTTTCGTTGGGAAAGTCTTCTTCACTGGTTTATTATAGTTGTTCTTTCGTGGAAAGAACTTATTTGCTCCTCCTTGCTCCTTTATCACCTCGGCGATTTTCTCCTCCGAGAAAAGATGTGTATCCGATGGTGGGATATCATGAAGGATGTCATTAAGCACTTTGTTGACTGGCTTATATGTCTCTCGACGCGATTGTATAACTTCGGCTCTTCTGCCACAAGTGTATTGGAGTAGAGCATCCGAGTATTTCCTAAACGGGCAGTCACTCGCTAGGAATTTTTCCTGAATTTCTTGTCGAATACTAGGATTCAAGCTTTTGCATGTGTCTTGAAAGGCTTTTCGTTGGAGTAATAGCCCATGGGTTATTGCGCCCAAGGTTAGGTCTGTCTTTTCTAGTTGGCCTAGAGATGTCCAAGACGGGGTATTGGTGGCCAGGACGCTGTTCACCTTCAGGTGTCCAAAGACTGGAGTTGCGTGGAGGATCTTCTGAACGTCTGCATATCGTACGTTCTTCCATCCATCGTCCCCCAGCCGTTGGCATTTACGGCCCTGATCGGCTATTAGAGGATCAGCTTTTGCCAGTTTAGGATCGGCCTCCTTTGTGTTTGGCGAAAAATCACAGTCGAAGGAGTCAGAGTTTTTCGCGTTTGTGATCGCTGCTAATCTTCTCTGTGCATCTGCTATTTGAGCGGTTAATGCATCCTCCTCGGAGGTGTTTTGTGGGCTGTGATTTAGCATCGTTGATGTTGACATGGCACAGAAAGGTGGTGGTTGAAAACCCTCATCGGTTTGTGTATTTTCTTCCACTGATTCGAAGGACTCGTTCTCCTCGGATTCTGTTTGTACACAGTTTGACGTCAGTGATAAGACTTTAGCCGACACGTCTTCGATGGCTTTGGTTTGACTTGACAGCACTTGTATCATTTTTTCAAACAATGTATTCTGCACATCGTCATTTTCTTTCTCTGTGCGTTGTGCTTTTGCAGAAATTACGCTTTCTTGAGAAGTGGATCTTCTCTTTCTCTGCGAGCCACCCGAGGCTACGTCTCTTGATGTGAGACTAGGTTTTAGAATTTTTACGGTGGTCATGAACTGATCGTATGACTTTACGTGAATCTTTTCAGCCACACTGTGTGGTGCATATAATGTGGCTCGTCCTAGAGGCCACTCCAATAATTTCCTTTTGATGGATCGATATTTCTTTTCAGAAAGATAGGAATCTTCGGGTGAAAAAATGTTTGTTAATTCTGCCGTAGGGATCGCGAATCTCAGCTTCGCTTCCACTTTAGACGATATGGATTTTCCGAACAAGTCGGTATATGACAGGTTTTCGACCTCCCACGATTTCCAATCCGTCGGATAGTTGCATTCCAGTGCTTCGACGAGTCTTTGGTAGAATATTTGGTCCTCTTGAGAGACAGGATGGGAGCAAAGACTGCCCATCAATGTTGGAGCCATAGTCTGTAAAAAGAACAGATGCGTCAGTGATGCGTCAGCTCATGCGACCTGACCTATGCCTACTATACGACTGGTCGTATCAGTTATGTAGGATGCTTTCATGCGTCTTATCTTATCGATAAAACCACAGACTTGTATGTTTATTCGATACGTCCCAGTCGTATCAATGAGACGACGGACATTCGGTCCCGTTTTTCTGTTCGTTTGAAAAATACGGTACACCGGATTCGCATGTTTTTCCCATGCGTCCGGTCGTATCAATGAGACGAAGGACGTTCGGTCCTGCTCTTTGACAAAAATGCTGGTTGACAGGCTTGGATGTCTATCTGATACGTCTTGGTCGCATCAATGAGACGACGGACGTACAGTTCCGCTTTTCGGTTCGAACGAAAAATGCGGGTAGTAATGTGCTGTTATCAGTGGTATTTACTTGGCCTGGAAAACGGGTTTGTAATATGGGTTATACCTTAAAAAGGTGAGTCGTTCATTGCGAGACGACGGTAAGATAATTATCACTAGGATAACTAAACCCAAAATACCCTCTGAGTTAGCAACATAACAGCGATAAATTTACAAATCATTTCCCTAACAAACTAGGGAGATTCGTGAATTTCGCTGTGCTGAAAATTAATAACACTTTTAAATTGTATGGTACGTACCTTGTTTTCACTTTTTTTTTTTTTTTTAATATATTTTATTTCACTACTGACGACGCCGATATCCAAAAGTGTACTGACCACAAAATGGCTCTCGACAAGCTTCGCCGCGCTGACCCCCACCACTTCCACGAACACGATGACGTTTTCTCTATAGGTTTCACCTCCAAAACTACTAGATGGCGCTGATGTACAAGAAGGGTAATCTCATTGGGTCAAGCCTGAAGGCTCGAACACCTAAATATTCACTAGCTCCCGCCCGCGGCGTTTCGCGCGAGGTACCTACCTACAAAATCAAAATCAAATATCATTTATTCAGTAGGACCGTTATGACCAGTTTGAAACGTCTTAAGAGCTAGGTGATTCTACTCCTGTTCTTTCGCGACCAACACCGTGTTCACCCTGAAAGTTCATTCTAAATACTGGTGAAAGTGTTTTTGAGATCGGATTAGTAGTTTCGGAGATTACCTCCTACATACAAACAAACTTTACCTCTTTATAATATTAGTATAGAAGTATAGATATAAATTGTATTACTTACTGCTTGTATTATTTAAAAGCATTTCTATGAGTATTTAGTCAGTTTCAAATCTGAAACATGTCCACGTTTTCAAGTGGTTAGCAACCCGTGTGTCATTTTTGAGACGGTAAGAAAACACATACGTAGGCGTATTAAATTTCCACATTTCAATTGTTCCATTGTTATTTCACCTGGAATAAACATGAGCAAGATTTTAAAATAAAACTGTCTTTGTATGATTTTATGTTACAAAAAAAACAAAGGTATGAATAACCGTGTTCATTACTAGCAGCGCCCTCGCGGCGTTGCTCCCGTAGTAAGTAAGTTCGTATGAGCAAGTGGCCAACTCTGGTGACGGAGTTTTTAGGCCGCTTAAAGGCCTCCGTCATGGCTTAACGACTTAAAAAGCCGGGACCGACAATTTAAAGTGCCCTCCAAAACACGGAAGCGCTCTGCTCGTAATACCACTTGCGGTCACCCATCCAAATTGTAACCGCGCACAACGCTGCTTAACTTCAACGATCAATCAAGAACGTCTAAGCAAGCTACGCCACGGCTCCCGTAGTGATGGTATATAGTGTTAATGATGATGACATCCACCGACAAGATGGACAGACGACCTTGTAAACACTGCAGGTCGGCGGTGGATGTAGGCCGCTTTCAACCGCAATAGGTAGGTACGATTTTTGTAGTCCCTTTGAGGAACAGGGTGGAATAGTTCCCCAAAGGCAGAGTGGGTGGTTCCTCTGCAACGGGTCGGCCCATCTGGCCCACTTACCCGTGGTCTTTCGACCGACAGTTGATGTCGGATAGTTGTATACAAGCTTCAACTCGCTAGAAACTCCGCTTGCGAGATCTAGGGAATTCCGATGTTGCGTGGTGATTCCGGAGCCCATTAGCCTGCAATCTGATCTGAGGTGTGATACTGCACAGCGTGTTCTTCTTTTTGCAGTAGTAGTTGCTTTGGAGTAGCTTGGACGTTCTTTATCCAAGGATAACTCAGATAGGAGTCGTTGATGTCGAGCGTGGCGCCATCTGTAGTGCGTAGCATGTTTTCTGTAGTTCATCTAGCGACAGGTAGATGTCGCTACATATGGCTTAGATCGTACAAAAACTGCCTTCCTCTCACCAATTCAACCAATTTTTCTATATCAACGCTCGGACCAGCCATAGCGAGAACGCGAGTTCTTTGAATTTCTGAGCAGAGAACGCGAGAACGCAAGCGTTCCGAATGACCGCCGCGGTCTGACTGCGTTCTGTGTGCGCCGGCGCTATAGATCCTTCGCATTACAAAGAACGCTTTTAACTCTTTTAGAGAGGCTTATGTCCAACAGTGGATGTCCAACGGCTGAGATCATGAATTGACGCACGTCCGGGATTCGAACCTTCGGATCGAAAGTCGAGGCAGAAACCCACACGGCCAACACGGCTTTTATGGAATGAATACCTGACATTATTTTAACACACGGGAATTACTCACGTATAAATATCGACGATTTAGATACCGACAATGTTTCGAATGAATTCGGTATCTAAATCGACGATATTTTTACATGACTAATTCTCGTGTGTTAAAATGTCTATTACAACTCACGAAAGTTTTGAAAGTGAAATAGAATGAATACCTGTTCCAATCGAAGAGCTGATAAAGCTTCAAGTTTCCAACGATGTTTTTCTTTACCGTTTTTTATCGTTTTTGGTATTCAAAAAGCTCCGGATGAGGATATATTTTTATTTTCCGAAAATATATTAGTTTTCAGGAAACGCCCACTCCACACCCTGTCAGCGTCATACCCGTTCTGGTAACTCTCAATAAAAAACATAAACATCAATGTACCTACTTATTATAATGTTTTTTTTTTTCCTTTTTCTTTAAGTGTTCCTTTTATTGTTTTACTGTATGTCGTTACAAATGTAGGTATTTTCTTTCTTTATTTCTTTCTGTATTTCTATGTAAGCAAAAAAATCGTACAAACATGCTTCGGAACTCCATAAAAACTGCATAATGCAATAAGTAGGTATACAATTTTGTTGTACTCGAAAAGGATAGCCATTCCATGTAAGTTTCGAATGCGTATTTTTAACCGACTGTGGCGAAGCACAAAAGGTTATCTGTTTGACCTCATCCTTCCTGTGTCCACTCGTAACGTAATCACTCAACGGCTCAACCAATACGTCATGTAGGTACTTTCATAAAATTATTAAAAACAAAATAGCGGATTTTATGCGCTTTAGGCTTTTTTCACTCTTCAGCGTGTCGCCGGTCGTGTCCGCGAGTTGACCATTCACAGCACATTTCTCTGTGCTGTGAATGGTCAAAATTAATTTCTTTGTGCTGTGAATGGTCAACTCGCGGACGCGACCGGCCGATACGCTGAAGAGTGAAACAAGCCTTAATAAATAAAAAATAAATAAATAAAAATAAAATAAAAATATTTTATTTCAGACAATTATGAACTTGAATTAACAATGTGAGGGCTGATTTTTTTTGTTTAAAGTGTGGTAAAACTAAATGAATTTAAAATACAGGGCTTTAAAAGGCGAGTACGAAAATATACACAATCTTCATGTTTGAAAACAGGTTGGGGTGACAAATCATAAACTTACTTTCAGAAATTTTAAACATTTTTTTTCACATTTTTCAACTTATATGTCAACTGCGTATTACTTACGTTGATTAAGTCGATTTGAATAGGCCTACAGTTGTCATAAATCTTTCCTTAGAGCTGTAATAAAAGATTCATCAAAAAATTATCAAAAGCCAAACGTAAATCAAAGCGATTTCCTGAATAATTAAAGCAAATTATAAATTATGATTCCAATTAGCAGGCGGTCATTTCAAAAGGACATTAATCATTGAGAGACCTGCGACAAACTTGGCACATTAACATTCAAATGGCCTAACTGTTCGCAATTTTGACAAGATTATAATATCTGGTCTTTAAGAGGCTTTGTTCGTCATTGAAACATTGAGCTAGTAGCTGGTGATGCAGGAAGGTCTATTTGGCTTATTAACTTCCCCCTTACCTATGAAAGATGTTTAAAGTTGAACACTGGTTAAACAACGTCCTGCCTCTATTCGTCACTATCCACAAATAAACAGGACGTTGTTTAACCAGTGTTCAACTTTCATATTAACTTTCATAAGTAAGGGGGAAAGTTAATAAGTAAGTTCGTATGAGTAAGTGGAAAGTTAATAAGCCAAATAGACCTTCCTGCATCACCAACTACTTGCTCATACCTAATTACTGGCTTCCGCCCGCGGCTTCACTCGCGTGGTACCCGGATCAATAGTAGCCTATGCCGCCAATGGCCGGGTTTTGCGTCGCCTTGACGCTTAATGCAAAGCATGTCTTTGAAAATTGATGTAAGAGATATTGGAAAGTTTGAAAGTAGGACAAGTCAATAAGGTAGATGTTGGCATAACTTCCACATTTATTATGCAACAGGGAGGAATCCATTTCGTGGGAAACAAACAAGTTTTATCTATTTACATTATCAAAAGGTAAGTTTATGCCTTACACCGGGCGGGGGGGATAAAAAAAGGGAAGGGAGGCCTTTGCCCAGCAGTGGGATCCAGTGGGCTTTATTAAGCCCACTGGATCCCACTGCTGGGATCTATTGATTAGAAGTTTCGCTCGAATGGCTGTTTAGATTCTATAAATATTTCTCTCACAGATCAAAAAACAAAGCAAAGCATGTATGGGTCACGTAATTATTTAATTACACATTTGCGTTTCCGCATTTGCTCTGGCTCTGGATTATGGATGGTTTAATTTTGAACCATATTCATTATGAAGTTAAGTTAGGATTTTAAATGTAAGTCGCTTGGAACGTTGAAAAAAAAAATCAAGTGTAAGTTTGGAGACTGGTTTTTCTACTTATAACAGCATAGTGTGTAGTGCAATAAATCAATCAATAAAAATTTTATTGCATAGAATACACGTTTTACAGGGTTTTATAACTTTATAGGTATCAATGTATTCTGCCGTTTCGGGCGTGCAAAGTTTTTAGTCTGTGCCTGTGATAAGTGCCTGGGACAATGTTGAGATAGAGAAGGCTTGCCCAGCACCTAAATCCTCTCAGCTTAACCGGCCATATCCACAGGAAAGACATGGTCTATACGTGTGGGGCTGACTAAGCCGCGGGTTTCCTCACGATGTTTTCCTTCATCGTTTAGACCTCGTGTTAATGTGCAACGAAACCAAAAATCAATTGATGCACGACCAGAATTCCACGACCTTTTGGTCGAAAGTTGAGGTATCAATGGTCTTCTATATAAACTGATGTAGATGCGTTCTACCCCGCTCTGCATGGCGAACCAAAATCAAGCCAACTAGCTTGAGTCATCTCAGTCGCACTCTGTCTTGCTTCGATGTTACACGCATGTATTTACAAATATTATATAAGTATTTTATCAGTTATCTGGTTCCCATAGTACAAGCATTGCTTAGTTTGGGGCTAGATGGCGCTGTGTGAAATGTCCAGCAATATTTATTTATTTTTATATTTATTATTATTTACATGTAGCAAGCACATAATTTATCTCTTTCTGACAACGGAGTTTTATATATCTCTGCTATCTTGTAGTTTTCTTGAGTGATATAAACAAAACTGCGTATATTCTACGTAAAATTAAAAAAAAAATCAAAATCAAATATCATTTATTCAGTATGACCACTTTGAAACGTTTCTATTTCTATTTCTAATGAGTATAACGTCTCTATTGATAAAATCTTATTGGTTAGGTATACTATTCTCTCGGCCAACTCGGCTATTTGTAAGCAATTTAAGCCATGACAGAGACCAAAAAACCTTCTGGCTTGGTTCATACGAACTTCTGTTGATGAGTTTTATAACCGCCCAATTAAAACAAAGCTTATGTGGAAACAAAAAGATTACTCGAGGGACCTACTTTGAGGTCGAAATAACAAGATGATAGCGATTTGAAAATTTACACGTGAACAGGCGCACGACTGTTTCAACAGCATGATGCTTCAGACAACCCTTGCTCTGTAGAATGTTAGTTGATGCCTGGGGGGCTAAAAAGGGGGTTAAAATGCGGTATTAGGAATAGAACAACTGTAACTTATATAGGTAGATAGATAGATAAAAGCTTTATTGACACACACTTAACAGCACAGATAGGCAGGTGGGTGAATCAATACCATTGTTTAACATGTTTTAAACTGAAATACACATTATATTGTAACTTTCATGTCAGGGACACAAAAGGAGTGCCTTAAAAGTTTATTCACCCAAGTACATACAGAAAGAATAAAACATATACCTACCTACTTAAATAACAAGTTTACACACTACTTAGGTGGTGTGTCGAACGTTGAAACAGTGGTAGGTAGGTACACAATGAAACTTTGCGATATTTCTGAAATAAGACGTTGCTAGATCTTGCAATTTATCGCGTAAGGAGCCCTTTGCGGGCGGGCCTCCCGCCATACCCCAGTTTGCTTCCGGCACCGCGCAGAACACTTTTTATAGCGCATTTTTTGATTTTTCTAAAAAAAAAGTAAAAAATTTCCGCTTCTTTCACTTGCACCATTTTCTCGGACTCTGCACTGTAGGTTGGAGCTATGTACGTTGTACGTATTCATTAAACTTAGCAAGCAAAAGGCGCAAGGAAAAGCAAAGATTGCTTCTCAAGCGGGCGTCGCACTGGGCGAATTTGCTCGCTCTGTTTGGCGAACAGCTCGCTACAATGTAACGATAACAAGTTTGTTAACATTTTTTATTTTTTTGTGAACCACAAACTGCTTTTTTTGTTAAGAAGTAGATATGGTTTAGATGCTGGGCAAGCTTAATCCATCTCAACAATGTCCCTGGCACTACAGCATCCCATAAAGCGTTCGCATAGATTGCCTTCCAACACTCATCATCTTCCTGCCCTTTTCCCACTTAAGTGGGGTCGGCACAACATGTATTCTTCTTCCATTTCCCTCTATCAGCCGTCATCTCAACATTCACCCCTTTCTTACTCATGTCAACTTTCACATTGCCTTCCAACACTGTAGGTAAATATAAATTATCGCTCGCTAAAAACTTTAGTTTACCTTATCATGGCGCATGCAACTGTGCCAAAATATCGGAAAACCTAAAAGTCCAAAAATCATGGTAAATATCACGTTTATAGTGTTTACAATGTTTACAACCATGATAGTTTCAAAAGTTAGAAGACACATATTCACTCTTGACTTGAATTTCTTATTTATAAAAAGTTTATTCGTGGCTCCTGCATTCGCAGCGAGCATTCGTTATGTAACCGAGGCTTTAGACTCTTGACTTCTTAACTCAGATCGTTATTTATTTAATGTTGGCCTAGTTACACGACTTAAAGAGTTCAAAGATTTGATTCCCGGCTGTGCAATTTACTGGTAGTTTAAGCATAGAATAGATAATAATACTACTATAGAATGGCCACTGTTTTTGCATTTAGCAGATCGTCACTCCACCTGGCAGGAGGGCGTCCTACACTACGTTTGCCGAGACGTGGTCTCCACTCGAGAACTCGTTTACACCAGCGGTTATCAGTTCTTCGGCAGATATGGCCGGCCCACTGCCACTTCAGCTTGCTAATTCTCTGAGCTATGTCAACGACTTTGGTTCTCTCCGCCGTGCTTCGTCCAAATACTGCAGTACTTTATATTCACCGATATTCCATGAAACATACCAAATTGTCCAATCAATTTGGTAATCGCCTATTAATTTTGATCGCTCCAGTAACAACTGTGGATGTGTTTGTGGTCACAAAGCCACGGAAATCAGCACATAAAATGTCCAAAACAGAATCGGACATAAAGTTGGAATAAAAAACTCTACCCTTCGGCTACCCCAAAGCTTAGTTGGCAACCGTCAGTTAACGTCCGTAAGGCTGGTTTTAGTGTCACGCGTACCGTCGGCGCTGTTATGTGAGTGATCTTTATTCCAATGAAATAAGGATACTGATTGGTCAGCACTGACGAGAGCAATCAGCGTAGCCATTTCTGCTGAACAATCGGTATCCTTATTTCATTGAAATAAAGATCACTCACCTACCAGCGCTGACGGTGAGCGTGAGATTAAAATCAGCCAAAGCGAAGGATACATGAGGCTGAAATGCGAATGCTGAGATGGATGTGTGGAGTGACGCGAATGGATAGAATAAGGAATAAGTATATAGGAGGAAGTCTGAAAATGGTGCCTATAAATGAAAAGATGAGGAGCAATAGGTTAGCATGGTATGGGCATGTCATGTGTCATGTTACGAGAAGAGTGCTTGATAATGAAAGTGGATGGATAATGAGTAGAGGTAGACCAAAAGAAAAGATGGATGGACTGTGTGAAAGTTGGCATGAGTAAGAAAGGGATGAATGCTGAGATGACGGTTGATAGAGGGAAATGGAAGAAGAATACATGTTGTGCCGACCCCACGTAAGTGGGAAAAGGGCAGGAAGATGATGATGATGACGACCGAAGCTCCCGTTTGCACGAGAGCTTTTTTAACGTCCGTTCTGGACAGAGCCACATCACACGAACCGCTTATATGCGCCCCGTGTGACAAGATCCCCAGACAATCAACATCCCAGAAACACTACAAAATACAAACACATGAAAACCAAAGAGATCAGTCAGGTAACAACGAAGTCCGGGTCTATACTGACGGATCAAAAACAAACCAGGGAACAGGCGCCGGAGTACACTCCCTGGATCTCAACATCAACATATCAATGACACTAGGCGCACACAGTTCCATTTTCCAATGTGAATGTGTGGCCATAACCGAAGCTGCCACAGCTATCAAACGGAGAGGGATAGAAGACTACAGCATACGGATACTCTCCGATAGCACAGCAACCCTCAGAGCACTGGAGAGCCAAAAGTGCAACTCCAAGCTCATATACGAATGTCACCTTGCCCTTGAGAGTATCGCCGCAAAGAACAGAGTGACTCTACAATGGATCAAGGGACACAGTGGATCACTGGGAAACGACGCCGCAGATGAACTAGCCAGGAGGGGCTCGGAAACACAATTGGTAGGCCCAGCCCCATTCCTGCCCCTGCCGTTCTCCCAGCTACGCACTTGGATACGACAACACACACAAAACCTTCATAACGATCGATGGATACGGGCGACGGACTGCAGACAGTCCAGAGCAGCGGTACCAGCGGCTACACCACGACTGACACGTCGCCTGATAAATCTCCATAGAAAAGACCTCAAAATAATCATAGGGACACTGACAGGACACTGCCCCCTTAACAAACATCTGTACAACATCGGCATCACGGACAGCCCACTCTGCAGAGGATGTCTAACCGAAGAAGAATCAGCAGCCCACGTAGTCCTGGAATGCGTGGGCGTAGCAGCACAACGGCAGCAAATCCTCAACACTCCGAGGTCGCTCCTCGAGGCCTGCGAAGACCCCAGGAATCTTCTGCGCTTCTGGGAGGAGCTAGGCTGGCTCCATATCTAGTGAGCCAGGTCATCCCCACGCAAAAAGGACCACATTTGAGTCTAATTGCGGAAAAGGGAGTCCCCATACATACATACATACATACATACGTCCGTTAAAAGTTGAATTGAAACAGGATTTTCTATGGATTTATTCGCACGTCAGCTCTTTTAAAACGCGATTCTTGTTATCGAGCTATATTCAATTTTAAGCGCTACATGGGCGGTAGGTATTTAAATTCAATTTTAGTTTTAAATTCGCCAACGTTGAGGTTTAACGCAACGTTATTTTAACTCTCGTACGAAAGAGGCCAGTCAACGTCAACAACGTTAACACCACATACGCTAACACCAATTTTTTAACTTTCGCACCGTTTTGCATTAGGAATCAGATTTAGGCGACGTCCGTCTACTAACGGTGTGATGTGCGGTCAACAGCACCTCTTGTATAATAGATTATTTATACAGTGTCAGGAGGCAATATTTGCCTACACTTCACGGGACACTGTAGTGCCTGGGATAATGTTTGAGATGGAGTAGGTTGCTCAGCACCAAAACCATCCTCTCAGTTTATCCTGCCATATCCACAGGAAAGACATGGTCAGTACGTGTGGGGCTGACTTAACCGCGGGTTTCCTCACGATATTTTCCTCCACCGTTTAGAGGTCGTGTTAATGCGAATAAAAAAAATTCGAAACGAAATACCTTGGTTCACGGCCAGGATTCGAACCCACGACCTTCGGATCGAAAGTCGATGTACTATCCCCCTTGGCCAACACTGCTTATATCTACCTGTTGCATAAAGGAGCACATATAGGTGATGGCCGTCTTCTAACGTTGTGTCTAGCGGTAAACAGCACCTTTTGAATAAAGAAGTAGATATAGGTGACGGCCGTCTACTAACGGTGTGATGTGCGGTTGACAGCACCATTTGAAAAGAAGCACATATAGATGTCAGCCTTCTTCTAACGTTGTGTCTAGCGGTAAACAGCACCTCTTGCATAAAGAAGTAGAATAGAGATAAGTAAGTTGTATGAGCATGTGGCCAACTCTGTTGACGGAGGTTTTAGGCTGCCTAAAGGCCTCCGTCATTGCTTAGAATAATAGAATATAGATGACGGCCGCTTACTATAAAAAAATAAAAAAAACCGGTCAAGTGCGAGTCGAACTCGTACGCCGAGGGTTCCGTACCTAGCCATGGTGCCAATTAAGCTAGTATTAATTGTATGAGCGCCCATACAACTCGGAGGACAATTTTAATTGGCGTCAACTATGTATGTATGGGAACACCCTTTAGTTTTCAACTTTTTTAACTTTTTGGAATTTTTCCTTTATTTGTGCTATAAGACCTTGCTTTTTGCCAAATTTCGTTATTCTAGGTCAACGGGAACTACCATTTAGGTTTTCGACCCAAAACCTCTAGGGTACTTCCGGTTGACCTAGAATTGTCAATTTTGGTTACAAGCAAGGCCTTACAGCACAAGTAAAGGAAAAATTCCGAAAAATAAAAAAAGTTGATAATTAAGGTAAGTTTTGGTACTTACAAGTTTTCACGAAAACCTAAATTTGCCTATATCTTTTTATAGTGTTGACTCAGGACCTTGATTTTTATACTCACAATAGGGACTATAGACCTTAGTATATGGTATAAATTTCAACTGGCTAGCTTTACCCGTTCCTGAGATAATCGATGGTGACACACGGACAGACAGACGGACAGACAGACAGACAGACAGACAGACGGACAAGAAAGTGATCTTATAAGGGTTCCTTTTTTTTGCCTTTTAAGGTACGGAACCCTAAAAACCGGTCAAGTGCGAGTCGAACTCGTATGCCGAGGGTTCCGTAACTAGCCATGGTGCCAATTAAGCTAGTCCGCTTAATTGTATGAGCAACCATACAACTCGGAGGACAATTTTAACTGGCGTCAACTATGTATGTATGGGAACACCCTTTAATTTTTAACTTTTTTAACTTTTTGGAATTTTTCCTTTATTTGTGTTATAAGACCTTGCTTTTTGCCAAATTTCGTTATTCTAGGTCAACGGGAACTACCATTTAGGTTTTCGACCCAAAACCTCTAGGGTACTTCCGGTTGACCTAGAATTGTCAATTTTGGTTACAAGCAAGGTCTTACAGCACAAGTAAAGGAAAAATTCCGAAAAATAAAAAAAGTTGATAATTAAGGTAAGTTTTGGTACTCACAAGTTTTCACGAAAACCTAAATTTGCCTATATCTTTTTATAGTGTTTACTCAGGACCTTGATTTTTATACTCACAATAGGGACTATAACCCTTAGTATATGGTATAAATTTCAACTTGCTAGCTCTACCCGTTCTTGAGATAATCGATGGTGACACACGGACAGACAGACAGACGGACAGACAGACAGACAGACAGACGGACAGACAGACGGACAAGAAAGTGATCTTATAAGGGTTCCTTTTTTTACCTTTTAAGGTACGGAACCCTAAAAATGAAAAATCACGCAGTAATGTGCGGCCGACAGCACAGTTTTCATACATAACCAGATTTAAGTGACGACCGTCTACTTACGTCGTGTTTCACAGCCACCGTGCACGTAGAAAACCAGGATTTTTATATGGTGCTCAGGAAATAACAGAAATTTTACTGCTTGGCTCCGAAATCCTTTATTAAATTACAAGCTTTTTTCTGTGGTTCCGATTACATTGTACTAACATGTTGCGTAGCCTATTTACTTGCTCTGCTCTGCCTTCTACGCTGTAGGTCGTGGGTACGATTCCCACCCAGGATAAAAATTTGTGTAATGAACATAGATGTTTGTTTTGTGTCTGGATACTGCCATACTGGATGTTTTAAAATACTTTAGGTGTAGGGTAAAACCCCCAATTATTGGCCCTTTAAGGATCTTGATGTACTTAAATCATGATAACTGTCTTTGTTATGTGTGGCGAACAAAAAAAAGTTGTCAAAATGATAGAATGAAAGTTAATTGATGTTTTTAATACATGGGAAACGTACTTAAACATAGTTTTGTATTAATTTTTTTGCGGTTTATTTAAAAACATGATTTTACCAATTATGGGCATACTTTGACTAATTACTGGCATAAGTTGGACCAATTTATTGGCCCTTTTAACTGTTAAGTAAATTGAAATAAATCGCTTAAAGAGAGCTTATAAAAGCTTATAAATACATTCGTAAAGACTTATTTATTATTTTTCTTCATTCTTGTCATCAAACTCAGTCTAAAAATTCTCTATTTTAGCTATAGTGCAGCTGAGATGCAGTATTTTGTTTTGCTTGGTTTCATTAATTGTTTGTTCTTATAACATTAACATAGTCACTATCATTTTCTTCTTTTCGTCTTGTTTTTCATTTGGATTACAGTCTTCTTTTTGTGAGTTAAGGTTATTTCCACAGTATCTAACTTTTTAGGTAACACAAGTTTCGTTACACTTGTTTACTCTTTTGTTGTTTCCTTCCTAATTTCTGTTGTTTGGCTGATATTGTTGAAATTCCTCTTTTTCTTGTTTGATTCATTAGTTAGACCAATTATTAGCAGACTTATGCTCAAAGGAGAATCTAGCTGGGCTGGGCAGCATTTGGAAAATTGCGTCGGATCTTCTCGTCACCTATACCGCAGTGTTTGAAAACGAAAGTCTTCAATCAGTGCATTCTACCCGTTATGACATACGGAGCTGAGACGTGGACACTCACAGTACGGCTGGTCCACCAATTCAAAGTCGCTCAGCGAGCTATGGAGCGAGCTATGCTCGGAGTTTCTCTGAAGGATAGGATCCGCAATGAGACTATTCGGCAGAGAACCAAAGTCGTTGACATAGCTCAGAGAATTAGCAAGCTGAAGTGGCAGTGGGCCGGCCATATCTGCCGAAGAACTGACAACCGCTGGGGTAAACGAGTTCTCGAGTGGAGACCACGTCTCGGCAAACGTAGTTTAGGACGCCCGCCTGCCAGGTGGAGTGACGATCTGCGAAAGGCTGCCGGCACAAGTTGGATGCGTCAAGCTGAAGACAGGGCACGATGGCGCTCATTAGGGGAGGCCTATGTCCAGCAGTGGACTGCTATAGGCTGATGATGATGATGATGATGATTATGCTCAAACATTGGCCTAGTGTCGATAATTGGTCTACTCATAGAAATCTCAGAAATACCAATTATTGACCTCACTGCCAATAAAATGGAAATTAACTAATTTTGCTGTACCAAATGTTGGCACCGCGATAAAATAACAAATGCAATGCAATTCTTAAAAATTAGTGCTCAGGAAGCTCGAATAATATGTGTTGAAATGATTTAAAAACTATAGCAAAGTAAAACCCCCTGATAAACTTAGATTCGATAAAATTAAGAAAGCTCTTACCTTAGCAAAAACATAGATTCTCACTGCTCAAATCGAGACATTTTATTAATGTTGTTGTACCGACGCCCCTATGTTTATTTTTCGTTATTTAGTTTGTCAATATTGTAGCTAATGATTGTTTTCATCGATTTCGATAAGTTGAAGCACTGTGAGATTCGGTTGTTTCTTAATAAATAGGATAAATCAAAGGGGTGATAATAAATGGTGGGGGGCCAAAGTTAGGGCCGTTTACCCTATGTATTGAAAAAAAAATTGTGGCTAAATGGCGCTGTGTGAAATGTTCACCAATATTTAATTTAGACTTATTCTGAAAAAAAAAACATTGTGCCTTAAAATGTCAGTTCCGGGTTTTAAATCTTTAAGCTATGACGGAGGCCTTCAGGTGGCCTAAAAAACTCCGTTACCAGAAATAGCCACTAACTAATACAAACAAACATACAGTAAAAAAATAGTAGTAAGTAATTTAAACTCTTCCAAGGGCATGGTTAGGCTTTTGATGTAGGCTTCGTGTTTTCAAGAGTTAAATTATCAAACGATTTAATATTTTGGCTTTTCATTTTCAGTGGAGGGGCCTAAGGGCCCTAGGGGCGGCCATTAATTTACATGACAGGGACGCGTCAAAACCATAAGGGTATTGATCTCATGGTGTTTTGGATCGAAATGACATAGAGAATTCTGTCTTATTTTTTAGTGCAAATAATTCGTTTGGTCCATTTTTATAACTATTTTTCATAATCAGTTACGAAAGAAAATTTTTTTCACTGATTTTTTCATAACCAGTTACGAAAGAAGAATTTTGTCCCTGATTTGTTCATAACTATTTTTCATAACCGGTTACTTACGAAAGAAGGATTTTTCAGAACTATTTTTGATAACCAGCTACGAAAGAAAAAATTTTTTCACTGATTCGTAACTTTGAGGTTTTTCCGGGCGATACGAAAAAATGTCTAGATAAAAAATAAAACTTCGAAAAAATCACAAAACAAGAATTAATTTTCTCAAATAGGTATTTTTTTTTATCCCTTGAACGCTTTTAACTTCAGAAGAATTCATATTGATTCAAATAATCGCAAATAAAAATAAACAAAATAGCTAAAATATCGGCCACACTCGCTGTCTGAATAAACAGTCTTGTGTCTGGATCAGAATGTATCACTCGGTTAATCCTCAGGAAAATAATTTTTATCACGTTTTGATAAGATTCAATGTACAGTGTAGTTGTAATGTTGTCAGTATAACAAACAGCCTAGTTTTTCTTTCCGTGCCTGATACTGTCATACCACGGTCATAGCACGGCCATGGCACGGTCTAGTCAGCACGCGAGAATACTGAAAAGCTATGAATAGAATAGAATACGTTTAAGTGGTCATTTTTAAATACGATTCTGAAGAGTAAGAATGTCTCAAATATTTAAGTAGCGGTTCAGTAACTAACTAAATGTGGATATTTGGACAATATTTCTTACAAAAAATGTCAAATATCTAATTACAGTCACACCATAGTTCTAAACTAGTGGCCTCTTAGCTCTTAACTCTGCCTTCTGGGGCCTTACCATGAACTCTTAGAGCACAATGTTAAAACAAGCTTGAAATAGTCCTGCTTTAGAAATGTTGATACACGCCTAAAGCAGGAAGCTTGCAGCAAGCTTGTTTTATGATTTCTCTAAGGGTTCGTGGTACGGACCCTGCGCTGTAGGTCGTGGGTTCCATTCCCACCTAGGACAATTGTATTATAAAAAAGATGTTTGTTCTGTGTCTGCTATAAAGTATTGTTATGAACAGTGAAACATTGAAACAATTCAAATTATTACTAATCTGTGCTCTGGCCTCGCCTACTTGGCAAGCGCACGCGCCGGTCAAGGCGCCGTGTCACGCGATAGGTATGTACCATGCGACTGATTTGAACTTCCAACTATGTCGTCTAAAAACTCAACATCCCATAGTTTTTATTACTAGACATTTAACACACGGGAATTATTCACGTAAAAATATCGTCGGTTTAGATACCGACAATGTTTCGATTCATCCGGAGAATCTTCATCTGGGTAAGGAGGGAGTTGCTAGAACAACTATGTCTAGAACAACTCACGAAAGTTTTGAAAGTGAAATGTTTATTACTATTAACTGAAACACTAAGAAAAAACTATACTGTTTTGTTGACTGGCGCATACGAAAAAATAATGTCACGGGCTTTAGGCATCAATAGCCGTACCATGAAGTCTTAGAACAATGTTAAAATAATCTTGAAACATGACAACAAATGTCATTCCTAAAGGAGTATAACAGTTTCAAGCTTGTTTTAACATTGCTCTAAGAGTTCATGGTACGGCCCCAGGGCGTGTCTGTCATAAATATCAATGCGTTAAAACAGCGAGCATTTATTATAAAGAACTAGTTGACCCATGCAAAGCAAATTTTTCGGTTTCTAATTGTCAGGACAAAGTTTAGACAAACCTTGTCCTGAGAATTAGGAACACAACAAAACAAATCAGATTTACAAAAACAACAAAAAGAAAAAAAACCTTTTCTCTAGATGATCTTTTTTAAATGCGGTAATTGATTAATCCATACCCTATTATAATGTGCAAGTGTGTTTGTTTGTTTCTTTATTTGTCGGTGTCAATTCTAGTACCGAACTTTTTATCAACCTCAAGCAAAACCTCAACTAAACCTTAGATTTTCGACTGTTTCCTATTCTACTAATGACAAACGACTCAGTCAGTTGTGGTGAGGTTTTAGCTAAGGTTTGGACTTTGGCAGAACAAATTTTTGAAAAGCTATTCTACTATTCACCAAATGGCTGACATTTATGAGATCGAACCATAACGCAGCGGAATGATTGACGTTGTCATCTAGAAGAATTGGGGGGCTGCTTTCACGTCAAAGCAGAGCGACGGATTGACGTGATTTTTTGTGTGGAGATAGTTGGAGGGCTGGAGAGTAACATTGGCTACTTTTTATCCGGGTACCACGCAAGCGAAGCCGCAAGAAGCAGCTAGTATTTTATATACCTAAGTAGGTAGGTAAGGTACTTGTAACTTTGTGTGACGACTTCTGCCCTCCCCGGTCCGTACTCAGCGTAAAAATGAAATGTATGAAACACTCAGGGTCTACTTAAACGGATTTTTTGAGGACACTTTGCCGAAGTGTTGGAGTCAATATAATTTCTTTTACACGAGAAAAGGCGATACATTTCAAAGAGGAATGTCAAGAATAAGATGGATCGCATCGTCGTCCCTATTAGGTAACACTTGGGTGAGTGGCCTTCGCAGACGGCATGGCAAAAAAGCATAAGAATTTATATCGTATTTCCATTACGATATGTTTGAATGTCCAATGGTAATTTTAATCCTTTGTCATGCCGTCCCGGTTGCGTAGGCCTTAAGGGGTCATATTGTTTACTAGTTGCGCCCCTGCGGCGTTACCCGCGTAATGATGGTATAATGTTGATGGCGATGATGATGAAAAGTAAGCATTTGAATTAGGTTTTCAGTTACAGAAGGAATTTTGCAAATCTTTTTCAAACTAACAAACTTCCTTTTTATTAAATTGGTGGGTATAGATTTAGCAAGTGCTAAGCAATTATTACCCTAATTACGTAAATGCAATTTTTTGTTAGTTTGTACTTATGTAAAGAACAAGAAAATAGCTAAAAACTTAGTACGATGCGGCCTTGTCGCTAAAAGCGGTAAAGAAGGTAATATCATAGCAGCAACAACAATGCTAAGTAACTTGTATTAAGTGTAGGTATGTAGTATGCGTAGCGTATGTCTGTCTGTCTTTGTGAATTTTCATTTTTTCTACACGATCAAACGGCTGATCGAACCAAATGGATGATTGCTTATCCAAAAACATTAAAAAATTCCCAAAAACTTGTCTTCTTTATTTTTGTGTAACTTGAAACACAATAACAAATCACTGGTTAAATGCTAAAGTGCCACAAATCAAAAATCGTGAAAATCGTTTTTATTACAAAAATGTGATTTAAAATAGTCATTTTATAGTATGAGTAAAAGACACTTTTTATTTTCGCATTATAAACGACCAAAAAACAGATGTGGTTGTTCAGCATTATTACACTTTGGCACTAAATTTCAGAGCTAAACAGCCATTTTTTCAGTTGTGGTTTAGTAGCTGGCTAAAGCGCACGGAAGTTATATGCTACAGGGCCTTATGTCAAAAAAAATAAGAGTGTGTTAACTAAAATGTATATTCAAAAGTGCCATATTTTGGAATGTGGTCCTGTTGAATTTAAATTAAAGTAAAGTAACAAAATATTTTTTGCGCAAAGGTAACACATTCTGAAATGTGGTACCTTAGCACGAGAAATTGTATTATTAAAACATTTCGTGTATGTTCAACAGTGTCATTTTTGAAATGAGTTTGTTTTGTACATAACTTTTATGTGAACTCAAACATTATTTTTCAGAACGTAGTGTAAATTTTGAGATACTGTGCTTTTCAATTTAGATTTTTACGGGATTTAAATCATACTGTTACTGTCTATTTCGCATTAAAATCTACATGAACACAAATCTTCTTAAAGATAAAGTGCAAAGTTTGTTTCAGTGCTAATAAAAAGACGAAATCTATATTATTGTAATTCAGTTTTTTACATTCAGTATTAGACACTACAGACCTATATCCCTGGTTACAGTGGTAGCAGAGGTGCTGGATGGTGTGTTTGATTCACATTTAGGTAAATCTGTAAATCTGCATGATGCCCAGTCCGGTTTTAGATAAGATAAGATAAGATAAGATAACGTTTATTTGGCACACACACAGAGGATACAGAACAGAAAAAGGTACACAGAGAAATATAGTTCAATAGTCGTAGTCGTATTGCTCATTACACGGACTAAAAACATTTTTTACAGCTGGGCTATAGACTAAAACTGCAGTACTAAGCCTCAAACACACCGTTCAGTACTACACTAGCAGAGAAACACACCTATCAACTCCTGCTTTCCTGATCGTCAAAAGCGTTTGATCTAGTGGGGCATGACAGGCTGTAGCAGAAGCTTTGTAGTGATACTGATCTCCCCCGTGAGTTTATATCGCTTCCCAAGTTTTGGTATGGCAACCAAATCAATAATATCAGATGGACGGGATCGCTCTCGGACGTGTACAAATTGGAGAGCGGCAAGGGAGGTTGAGCTCTCCCTGAGCTTATAACTTGTACACAGACCGCTTGATAAGTGAGCTGAACAGTGTTGGGGTCATCTGCTCTATTGGTGGCGTTGAAATGAACAACATCAGCTATGCCGACGATATGCTAAGCCCATCGATAAATGCTCTCAGAAAACTAATAGGCATCTGTGTGAGATATGCGAATACCCACGGGCTCAGATAATAATACCTGCAAAAGTAAATTTTAATCTTTTAAATCAGGCTCCAAAACCTACAACACCATCACCACTGGTTTATCTTAATGGCAATAAGCTGAAGCAGGTATCGTGTTTTAAATATCTGAGCCATTGGATAACCGATGGATAACCGATGATCTCACAAATAACAAGGATATGGAGAGAGAACCCAGGGGATTAATCATAAGAGCAAAATGATAGTCCGTAGGTTTTCACGTTGTATACGGCAGGTAGTCTCAAGTCTTGGGATGCCTGTACAACAAAGGGTGCTGATGAAGCTGCCACGCTTTTGTAGTGTGTCAGGAATGTTTACTGATGCGATAATACGCAAAAGCAAAGCGTCCCTGATGCGCCGTGTTCGTGGCGTGGCGGCTCCAACAGCTACCTGAGAGGCTGGACACAGACTGCTTCTTCATGGAGCATTAGAGAAGAGCGCATTTCAGGCTTTCTTGACCAAAAGCTCCATTAGGTGGTTAATAACTGTTTGTCTTGGTGCGTGTGAAGTATTTATTTTGCTAGAAATATAATTTTTGTTAAGTTTTCTTTGTGTATTCATTTAAAAAAGTGTTTTTTTAGAATTTTTATATGGCTTTGTTGTTCGTGTACCATATTTATTGTATAATTTCACGAGATTGTGATTCAAAACTTAAAAGAAAACTTGATTTAGTGTCATAAACCTTAAATTTTTAATGAAATGTGGTCTTTTAATGATAATTTTTATTTTCATTTGTATCACTTTTTATATGCAAAAGTCACTTTTCTACTTTTATAAGAGTTTGGGTTGAAGTGACGGAAAAACTAAAAATGCACTTTAATTCTAATAAAAATTACGCGTCTTTTGATATGTAATACATATATATTTAAAAAAAGACTTGCTCAGAAATTCAAAAAAACAATTTCGAAAACTTTGAATGGCTCTCCTGAAAAAAGTGAAATTTTGGAATGTGGTAGTTTAGCATTTAACCAGCGAAATATATAGAATATTTTACTTGCTATTGCCTATTGCCATGAGCACATGAAATATAACGCTATTTGACAGATGCTCTCATTTTTCTCTATCCACTTAATGGATGGCGTTATTGTTATCCGTACCCCTATTATAAATGTGAAAGTGTGTTTGTTTGTTTGTTTATTTGTCGTGGAATCACGTCAAAACGGAGCGACGGATTGACGGGATTTTTTGTGTGGAGATAGGTGGAGGGCCGGAGCCTAACATAGGCTACTTTTTATCTGGGTACCACGCGAGCGAAACCGCGGGCAGCAGCTAGTTTATCATAAGAATAAATGTAAACAATAGTTCATACACCTTTAGTTCATAATTCATTCAGTAAAGAAATTAAAGTAAGAAGCATTCTTTCAAGGGTACTTTGGTACAAAGGCGCAAACTGTGTGAGTTTGTTCGACTTTGTACGAAAATATCGGAACTCTGTCAATTCATCACTACTTATGTCAGTTCACTGCTCACATCACGTCTCTATAGCCGTACCATGGACTCTTAGGCCTCTATTAATAAACTCCACTCAACTTGTGTCTAAGTTGCACCACGGATTTAAATATTGCCATCCATATTTGTCACTGTCAAACAAAAAATTATGTCAATAGTTAAATCCGTGGTGCAACTTTGACAGAAGTTGAGCGGAGTTTATTAATAGAGGCCTTAGAGCAATGTTAAAACAAGCTTGGAACCTGACAACGAATGTCATTTCTAAAGCAGTAGGACTGTTTTAAGCTCGTTTTAACATTGCTCTAAGAGTTCATAGTATGGCCCCAGGGCGGCTGAGCTCTGCTTGATGGGAATAGAGAAAACATTTTTTCCCATAAATTAGACATTTTCTCTTTAACAAAAAAAAAAGAAAAAATGTCTAGATG
Organism: Camptogramma bilineatum; assembly: GCA_958496255.1. Taxonomy (NCBI): domain Eukaryota; kingdom Metazoa; phylum Arthropoda; class Insecta; order Lepidoptera; family Geometridae; genus Camptogramma; species Camptogramma bilineatum. The sequence goes on from OY292474.1 coordinate 1,848,549, forward strand.
AAAACAAAAACCTGTCCATAGCTGAGATTCGAACCCGCAGCCTTCAGCCTAGTAGGCTAATGCTATTCAGACGGCGACGGCAGTGGTAAAATTACGAACCATTTTGAGAGGGCAAATCTTTTTGAGTGAAAATACAGGGAAATTAATTTTCTCATTTTACCCCGTAAACCCCCAAATTGAATGTTTCATTGAAATTGTTAGAGTCGTTTTCGAGAACCTGATTACAAATATTATACAAATATTGTTCGTTTAACAGTAAATAATAATTGCTAGTTTAATAGTAGGTACTTATAGGACTTTTTTTAAGAGATCAAAAGTCTTTTATAACTAAAAGGGTAGGTACATCAAAATACCTTATTGTATTGTATAACTTTACCAACTATCAAATAAATCCCCCATCAAAGTTCAGTCCTCAAAATTGCTCCCCAAAAATTGGGTGAATTCGAAAAGTTATTTCACTATGATGAAACTTTGGAAATGATTTCTGCCAATCGAAAAGTAATTTCGGATTCCCATTCCTTTTTGATGTCCCCTACGACAGACGCGTTTGTTTATAAGTTTTCCTGTATTCACTTTTTCCTGAATTAGTAAACATTGGATACGAAATTATATCCTTATTTAAGGTAGCGTATGATTTTTCAGATTGTAACAAGATGTTTTTACGAAGAAAAACTGTTTCTGCAATAACTTTGTCACTGGGTTCTAAACTATTTTCGTATCATAATATTCATAATTATCTGCTCCAAGAAACCCAGACAAAAATTCAGACAAATGGCTGTGATCAATCAACGAAGAAAGCGTGAATTTCATAGTAGTACCTATTTTAAAATAATTAATATTTTACGGTTTTACATTCGGGCTAAAATGGCTACTATACAATTATTTTGTGAATAAAAATTCATTTTATTGCACTTAAGTTTTCATTGATGAATCTTAGAAATATTGCCAAAAAGTCAAACCAGTTATGAAAGAATAAATTAAATCCAACTCAATACCTACATGACTGAAATTCTAATAAAATACCCACTTTCTTTGTTAAAAGATACATTGTATAGAAAAACACCTAGACCCAAGACAAATATTTGCAGATTATACAAACACTTATCTCTCGGTGGGAATCGAACCCACAGCCTACGGCCACTGCGCGACAGAAAATTAGAAAAAATTGACTTCAATGTTATAAGCTGAGTAATTTTCTGCACTCTCAAGGTGAATTTACTTTCATAACTCCGAAGATCCTCGACAGATCCTCACCAAATTTTTGTGGCACCAATTGGAAATAAGTACCTAAGTATACCCTTTCAAACAAAATAGTAGATTGTTGCACGAGGGTTGAAAGTAACCTATTCAGGCACGAGATGGTTTGGCGCCTGAGCGTAGCGAGGGCGCTAATAGTTCGAGTGCCTTATTAGGTCTTTCACCCGAGGTAAACACTGCTTTTCATTTCGAATATTAGGAAAGTAAATAAAAACCTAATTAGCTCATTTTATAAAAATCTCTGCTCTCGATCGACAGAACAGATAAAAATCGAATTGGTGCTTTAAAAAAAATACTGGCTGGTAGTTTGCCACTGAAAAAAAAAAACAAAAAAGGCGCCCGCCTTTTTTTTTTTTTTGCAGCCAGTATTTTTTTTTTTTTTCATGAAGATGGTAAATATTTTAAGCTCAAAACCTTGTTTAAGTAATAAAAATTTAGTGAAAAGTAATTATTAATAACAATAGTCATGTAATAAAATTGTTGAAAATATTTTTTACAGCAATTCTCAATAAAAAGGTAAAAGAGAAATGTCAAATATTACTTTTGCTATGTAAAAAGTTTCAACATAACTCAATAGAAATGTCAAAATAGAATGTTTTTTTTTTAATTTGACAGCAGGGAAAATTGCTTCCCAGGGCGGAAAAGTACTACTTTCATCCCTCTGTTCAGGTAACTTCAAGCTTACTTTCCGTGTATGAGTAATGATAAATATTTTTTCAAATCGGTCCACGCGTCTTCAAGTAATAGGTGAACATACTTCTGATGACTTGAGAACCTCCTCCTTTTGAAGTCGGTTAAAAAGATTGGTAACACAAAGTCAGGTCCAGTAGCAAGACCTCATGCCTAGCTCTCAATTTGAGAGCAATACAAGTATCTGTTTCAGTGGTTTCACCTTCCAAGAAATCCACACCCTCTGATGCTTTGATATCGATTCTGAAAGCAAGTTTAATTAAATTGGAAAAAGTTCCGTAAACAAACTTGAACATTTGCGATGTTGTCAAATATAATCACGACTCAAGGCGCATTAGACATTAGCGGCATTTACACGGTAGAGTTTTTACCACGCATCTGGACAGCGTTCCGAACCGCGGACAAATCTGTGCGGTTTTAACCGCGGATAAAACTGTGATAATTACTGTCACAGTTTAGACTGGCGCGTGGTACTGAACGGTGATGCGTGCAAAAAACTGTCACAAAAACTGTGCTAAAAACTTTGCCAGATCGAACTGTCAGCGTCGCGCATCTACACGTAAGGTTTTTAGCGAAGGTTGGAATGGCGCGTGCTATTTCCCGCGGTCCGATCTCTACGTGTAAAGGCCGCTATTTTCTGAGGTCTTTTTCGTTTTTAGATCTTTTGAAGATGTCAAAAAGAGTGTTCTTCTTGGTATTTACGATATATTGGTCTTTCTTCTTATAGTGCCTCTCCAGTTATTGAAGGTCGGCGGTCATCCTTTTAAACTCTTCCTTGTTTTAGGCTATTCGAAATAGGTCTTCAGCCTTTTTTATGTCTGTCCACTGCCTTATATTCCACAGCCAGGATAGTTTTCTCCTACCAACAGATCTTTTGCCTTGTATCTTCCCCATCATGATAATTTGCAGCAGTTGATAACGGTCATGTCATATTGGTATTTACGATACAGTATTTTCATATTTCAATAAATTTCATATTCAATAACCTTAGATTTTAAAGAGCGTTCCTCGTCGCTCCTAAGTAGTTTTTCTCTCCTAAATTAAATTTTCACTGAAATTGTTCAGTCGACGCTAACGATACGAGTACCACTAGAATATCGAATACGAATCCGCAATTTGCCCATCCCTCTTGACTACCCCTCAGAAATCTTCAAAGGATAGATATCTGAAGATCTACCGTACTTGAGAAGTCGATTTTTTGTGTATGTGAGCATACATTAAATCATGTTTTTTTCCAAATGGGTTGGCTAAGACCACAGATTCTCACTTGCTATGATCCTGACACACATTTTTCGTCTCACTCTGGGTTTTAGACTTTTAATACCTATTTGTCAGTCATGTACAGTATAACCAGAAAAAGAATGCGTTTACAAAAACCATTGACGACAAGTCATTTGAAAATGAAAATCCGTACCTCCGTACCCATATTATAAATGTGAAAGTGTGTTTATTTTGTTTGTTTATTTGTCTTGCTTTCACGTCAAAACAGAGCGACAGATTGTCGTGATTTTTTGTGTGGAGATAGTTGGAGGACTGGAGAGTAACAGGTTACTTTTATCCGGGTACCACGCGAGCGAAGCCGCGGGCAGCAGCTACAACTCATGATTTCAACTTTATCGCAAACAAATAAATATCAATGTATTTTCATTTAAATAATATTTTATAAAGTGTAGCTTAGTGACGCCCTGCTGTCGCATTCTGTTTTGTGGAATCATACACTGCTGTCGGACATATTCTGAAAACACGAGAATAACCGATTTCTAAAGCTTGAAGTACAGTAGTTCCCATTACCCAAGCTCTGTTAACAGTGTTAGATTTTTTTAATATAAAATAGCTCTATGCTTGGCTAGAAAATATGATACTCACTGGCTCTGGGTATCAATTTTAGTACTGAACTTTTTATCAACCTCAAGCAAAACCTCATCTAAACCTTAGATTTTCGACTGTTTCCTATTCTACTAATGACAAACGACTCGGTTGTGGTGAGGTTTTAGCTAAGGTTTGGACTTTGGCAGAACTTTTTGAAAAGCTATTCTACTATTCAAGCGATCGAACCAAAACGCAACGGAATGATTGACGTTGTCATCTAGAAGAATTGGGGGTCTGTAGAAGGAAAGAGGGGAAGAGGCCGCAGCCCAACACGATGGTCCGGATAGGTTCGGAAGTCTCTTTCCATCCAGATCCAGGATGATCCATCAGGAGGATCCAGCAAGAGAACCGAAAAACGATGATGAATGTCATCATAGCTATATTTCCATTCGTATTATTCTTCATACACAGAATCCTTGACTACTAAATCACCAACAAAAGTACATTCGCGCATAAAAGCTCTTAAGGACCACTGTCTGTTAACGAGGCACTCAACTCGAAAATATAGCCGATTATACTGATATCGTAGTCGCGTCTTTTGTTGTTACCATTGTTATTATCCTTATAACGGCAGTTGGCAGTCGTGAACTGTCATTTTTATTATTTGCCATAAGCACTTTCGTGCGTGATTGTACTCTGCTTGTTTGGGCAGTAAAGTTAAATGTTTTTGGTTTACTTTTCAAAGTTTTAGTTAATTTACACTTGGATTACTTTAGTAAATTGAATTATATTAAGGGCGTTCCCTGAGCCAAACACTGTATTTCCCTGTTTATACCCTCAATAAATAAAGTAAGCGGAAAGCAACTGAAAAGCCAACACTTTATTTTCGAATTCAATGTTTAACATTATTATTTAACATCGTATTTACTTGATCATAAATCAACGAAAAAACCACTAATAATAAGATAAATCTTTTTTTCTTCTTCTAAAGTTGATGTTATTTATATTTTTGGATTGCACCATTAGATAGGTCATTAAATAATTGACGTATGGTATGATCACTTTTTCGATCGGTTAAGTGATGAGAAATCTCTAAAAAGCTGAATTTTGTCGTGTTTCGGAGCGAGCAGCTGTCATAAGCGCCGCGGCCGAACGCATTCTAAATTCATCTTTATTTAAACAAAGCTAAGACAAATATTCGAAGTTACACTCATCGATGTGCTAATTTTAGCTCTAGGCACGGCCTTAAATTAAGGCTGTGTCCCCAGAAGGCAAACTGTGACTGGCCGACTGAGTTTGCGGCGTATCGGTTTAGTACGCTCTTCCATATATTTGAAATGAAGTGTCCACAGTTTGCTAGTTTTGTGCGTAACGCTGCAAACTGCGTACAGTGAGCGCAAAACTAGCAAACTGTGGACACTCCATTTCAAATATATGGAAGGGCATACTAAACCGATACGCCGCAAACTCAGTCGGCCGCTCACAGTTTGCCTACTGGGGACACAGCCTAAATCACCCACATGAAGTTAGCTTAAAGTTGGGACTGGCCTTTTTGACAACCCTGGCATAGATAGAGCAACAAGCAACAAGCATGCTGTTTGTTTAGGCTTCAGGCCTTCCTTATCTATCTACATTATGTAGGTATACGTAAAAGTATAAAACGTTTTTATTAACCGACTTAAAAAAAGGAGGAGGTTTTCAATTGTTCGGAATATGTTTCTTTGTGCTTTTTTTTATGTATGTTCTGGTTACTCGAAGATGCCTGGACCGACTTGGATTTTTTTTTGTTAGAAAGGGCATACTTTCCGATTGGTGCTACACAAATTTGGTGAGGATCTGTCGAGGATCTTCAGAGTTATGAACAGAAATGCATCTCGAGAGTGCAGAAAATAGCTCCGCTTTGATGTCGGTTTTTTAAAATTTTTAAATTACTTACTTTTTAATTTTTATTTTATTAATGGAATTATTTTATTAAACGCAATTAAGATGTAATGGCGTTCTGGAAGATCAGTATCCTATCTATCTATATATACGGAATACCTAACATGGTACCTACTTATGCACTATGGCTGATCTCGTGTCCTGTTCGGATAATAGATGTAGCTACTGACAGGTCAAAGTCTGTTGTAACAACGACACGAAAGAAGAAGAAGAAGAAGAAGAAGCAATATCTTCAGTATTTACAGTTTTTTTTTTTAAAAACAAAAGTGTGTTCTAAGTTGGTTCTAAGCCAGTTTCTATTTTCGTTTCCAATTCCGTTTTCGTTCCATTTGTAAGACAATTCGTCTACTGCTAATCCTATATTTTAATTATGTACCCTAATACAACCTAATTGTACTAGCGGCAGGCACCATGATCGAATACAGTTGTATAGAAGCGTAACTGCTACATTGTTTTCGACAGATTGCGAAATATTATTTTATCCTATAAGGTATTACACCCTTTTTCAAAAAGGTTTTAAATGATATTAATAAGTGTGTTCGTGGTGGTCCGACTGTACGTCAGCCTGACATCGTCAGTGTTGTGTGTAGTAGTGTGAACGAGGACTTTTCTGATTCTGAAGACGAATTGGGGGTAGTCGTGGATCCTACTCTCAATTCACGGTAGCTCCAATACTTCAGTCATCCCGTGACCACAAACGCTGTAACGTGTTCGAAACGTCGGGAAACAAAACAAATAAAAGGTACGCGATAAAATCCCGTAATAATAGTTATAATTAGGTTTTAAATGAGTCCTAGATTGCTAATAAACCACTAAAGTTTTTTATATACTTAATTTTTTTAAGACTGGTTGGTGCCATAAAAATTACTTTTCCCGCCAAAACGATAGCTGCCATTCTGTCTAGCTCCGGAAGTCACTATGACGTCACGTGACGTGAACAACTTGAAAAATTTTGAAATTACTTAGAACACTGAGCGGTGTGACGTCACGGCGGCATTAATAATGGCGAAAATCGTTTTGGACATTTGAGGCACAGACTAAAAAACACATTCTTAAAATTGAATCACCTATAAAATTTATCAATTTTTCGAAACGAAAAATCCATTGATGCACGGCCAGGATTCGAACCCACGACCTTCGGATCGAAAGTCGAGGTACCACCCCCCTCGGCCAACACGGCTCTCAGTTATTTAGTCACAGTAAATAAAATACGCATATAAAGTGAGTTTTGTATCTATGACTTCTTCCCGCCCGCCCTAACTCATCCGCCCTGGGCGCCTGTGCCATAATGTGATTAACTGTCCGCTTTTTTGGAACTTTTGTGGGTAGCAGCTAATTGTTTGAAAACATTGCCCTCTAGATATACCTACTGTGTTGATTGAGTGGGAAGTATATTGGTTACTATATGCTGCCCGCGGCTTCGCTCGCGTGGTACCCGGATAAAAAGTAGCCTATGTTACTCTCCAGCCCTCCAACTATCTCCACACAAAAAATCACGTTAATCCGTCACTTTGTTTGACGTGAAAGCAGGACAAATAAACAAACAAATAAACACACTTTCACATTTATAATATGGGTACGGAGGTACGGATGTTCCGAACGGAACGAAACGCTTTGGGGAAGACTTTTGAAATCACGTTTTTAGAAATTATAGTAGGTATCTAGATTTTTCTGATGTGTTTATATTTGATTCTGATCAATGATAGTCTCTTTGTTAGTTTTAACGTTGCTAAAAACCTTGACATCCTTTATTTACGACTAGTGAACGCTCGTGGCTTCGCCCGCGTGGACTATTATTTTTTTATCCCACGGGAACATTTTTCCGGGATAAAAATTAGCCTATGTTTTATTCCAGAACCTAAACTATCTACTTTCGAAATTTCATCGAAACTAATTTTGCCATAGTTGTATTTCCAACCTGTATTCATTTAATTAAGCTTCATATTCACAACGAACCATACCTTTATTTATAATGAACAGAATTAAATTGTCTAAAATCCAAAACAAAATTTTTTAGGTACTTAGATTAAAATTAAATTGTACGGCGTGTGATAACATCTCTAATTCTGACAGCAAACAGACACAATATAGCTTGTGCTCTTTACATGTGTAATATCTGGGCGACCGAGCTCTACTCTGGTGCAAATAGAGAAAAATAAAAAAAAAATTAAAAAATATTATATAAACTTCCATTGACTGAGATTTGAACTCGCGGCCTTCGGTTGGAAGGCGGACACCCAACCACTCGGCCACTTTAGCCTCAACAAGATACGTGAAATTACGAATCACATATCACTGGTAAATCTTTTTGCGTGAAAATGCCGAAAAAACAAATTTTCTCAGATAATGAGAATCGATTTTTCGCACCCGTAAACACCGCAAATTTCATCGAAATCGTTAGAGCCGTTTTCGAGAACGTGAGTACAAACAAATAAACAAAAAATATTGCTTGTTTAATAGAATAGGATACGGCTACCAGAAAAAAAAAGTCTAAAAGGTACTTATGTTCAACACTTTTGGTACATTTCCAAATTTTGCAGAAGTTAACATTCCATACGTGACAGGTTGCAAGCCCATCGAAGGTATTAGAAAGCTAACTGGTTTCCTCACTATGTTTTCCTTCACCGTTTTGAGCGCATATAATTTTTTCGAAACGAAAAATCCATTGATGCACGTCCGGGTTCGAACCCACGACCTTTGGATTCAAAGTCGAGGCACTAAACCACTCGGCCAACACTGCTCTTAATAATGTAAAGAAAAAATTATGAACTTCACTATAAAGCCATATTGGATCTAATTTCAAAGCAGCAAAGGCTATTTTCCTTTGAACTTTTGCCAGAAGAGACAAGGGTATGTGAACGCCTAGTAAATTGTTGATTATACAAAACAAACGAATGCGAGTTGGTTACAAGATGTGGTCAGACTTGTAGCGAAGTTATGCATGTTCGTATGAGCTTTAGCTAACTCTAAGGGCCTAGCCAACCGGCATTCGCTATGGAGCGATTAGATTTCTATAATTCGCTAACACTCGAACGTGACGTTTCATTGGCCGAACGTAAGGTCACGTGGTCTTCGTTTCATATCCACCAATGAAACATCGGTGATAGTAAGCGAAGCGATGAGAATTGTAGAAATAGAATCGATTGATGCCACTTGGCTAGAGGCCCTGGTGACCGGTCTTCGGTGACTGGTGACGGAGTTTTTAGGCCGCCTAAAGGCCTCCTTCATGGATTAGCGACTTAAAATCCAGGACCGACAATTTAACGTGCCCACCGAAGCACGGAAGTGCTCCCATTCAAGTATCATTACCGCTGCGTTTTGTTTCGAACTCTGTGATGCAAAACCTACGGGAGTGGACACACTGCGTTTTTTGCAGCGCGTTTTTGAGCTGTGTATTCGCATCGCGTTTGTATCGATACAAACGCGCGTTCGCAGCGCGTTTATGTCCATACAAACGGGAAGCGCGTTTGTATCGATACAAAAGATATAGTTCTCGCTGACACTCCGCCCAGTCCATGTTTATCTTTGATGTAGGATATGAATTAGCAGGAGCTGTCGCAACTGTCTCGCTGCCAATTAGCCGGGGAAAATGATAGCGTGCTTTCATTACATAGGTACTTGTGTATACTAGGTTTTACTAAGTTTACGCTAGAGCGCTTTGACTTAAAGGAGTTTTAAGGTTCGCGAATACTATAGCCGCGACGGGCCACAGCGCGCCGCAGCGCATTTTTTTTCTATGAATAACGGCCCGTTGCGGCCCGCCTGTAGTGTGCGATAGTTCATATAAAATGTATGAAAGTGATTTTAACTATGCGATGCGATGCGATGCGGCCCGCGCTTGTGCCTGTGCTCGAACCTTTAGTAGCGCTACTGCAGCGCCTTTTAAGGAGTGGGCACCGGCACACTGCGTTTTTTGCAGCGCGTTTGTATCAAACGCGATGCGAACGCGCTGTCCCACTCCCGCGGGGCTATTTTGACTCACACGTAAAGTCGTTAACTCGGATTACTTCCTACAAAAATAGTTTTTTTATAAATTACAAAATATATTTGGTGCGATCTGTCAAGATTTATATTTCAAAAGATTTATTACCTGCTGTGTGTGTGGTACGCTTAAATTGTGAAGGAATATATCGGGAGAAAACGACGCCTACCCAATGCCAACCAATATTAATTTATTTATCTATGAAGAAAATTCAATGACCTATTCTACGATCCGTCATCATCATCCTATAGCAGTCCACTTCTTCTACCAGACTTCCGAAAAGGGTGTGGAAGTCGCCACCTACTGGTCCAATACCGTTTAGTATTACAAAATAAGTTGAGTCTCGACACGAAAAGAAAAAGAAGCAGTCCACTGCTGGACATAGGCCTTTCCTAATGAGCGCCATCACGCCCTGTCTTCTACGATCCGTAGTTCTTGAATACTTTTTACCTTCGAACTTCGAAATGATTGAGTCGTAATGCTTACCTGTAATAAAAAAATAATTATTAATATTATTACCTCGAAAGCAAACAAAGGAATATAAAAGGAGATAACTTAAATCAACCAACAAGCTGTTTAAGCTAAGATGGTAAGTAAGTAAGTTCGTATTAGCAAGTGGCCCACTCTGGTGTAGGTGTTTGGCAAGTCTACTTAATAATTTTATTATCAGCAATGTACCAAGAACAACAGTGTTCTATTTAGTGTAGGCTAAAGAAGGCGGTTCGCGCCCGAGACCGGAGACCGAGACCAGCCCCCTGATTGTCTATCTTTGATAGCGACAAAAATCGGTCTCAAACTGTCAAATATGACAGTTCAGTGACAACGCAAGTAGCTCTGTCATCTTCATCTCAATGAAACGGAACAAAAGATACCTACGATCGTTTTGACAGTTTGAGACCAATTTGAGGTTTGAGACAAGTTAGACAAACAGCCTGCTGAGACAGGCTTTGTAGGGGCGCGCGAAAGTGACGCGAGACAGAGAATCGTCAGTTTATATGACATCGGTCTCCTGTCTTGGTCTCTGGTTTCGGTAGCCACCTTAAGATTACCTAAGTACCTCCTAACATTGAATAAATCATCATCATCATCATCATCTCCCTGCCCTTATCCCATGAATAAATCTTCTAATAAAATGCACCTTTTTAAGTAAAACCAAAATTAGATTTCGTGAAAATGTTTACCGGATTCTCTAATAGGTGAAAACATACATAAAATCACGCCTCTTTCCCACAGGGGTAGGCAGAGACCACGGATTTCCACTTGCCATGATCCTGAATTCCTGACACACCTCACAGATAAGCTGGATACCGGATAATAAACAAATACCCATCTCTAGTTTTGGTTTTATAATGATATACGGAACCCAAACCTGCGCTTTGCAGCGTAAACTATTTCCTTGTCAAATGGCATTCCGTAAACATAATGAGACATCTTCTCTTCGAATTTAAACGTTCATTGAAGATGGTCCAAGTGTAATGAGAAAACGTTTTATTTTAGAAGCTTTTATCAACAGATCAAAGACAGATGCAGGAACCCAAAGCGATGGTCTGACCAGCGAGATGATTGTCTAACTTGTCTCAAACCTCAAATTGGTTTCAAAATGTCAAAACAATCGCGTAGGTAACTTTTGTCGCGTTCGGTCTCGTTGAGATAAGAGTGACAGAGGTACTCGCGTGGTCACTGAACTGTCATATTAGACAGTTTGAGACTGATTTTGGTCGCTATCAAAGATAGACCATCAGAGGGCAATGTCAGAGTACTTAGGCTGAGACTCCACCAAAGCGGAGACGAGAGGAGATGACTTTAAACAATTACAATTTCGTCGATCGATCGTCGATAGGTTTGCAACCTGTCATGTATAGAATGTTAACTTTCGCAAAATGTGGGACCTAGAATTTCGTCGATCGGTCGTCGATGGGCTTGCAACCTGTCACGTATGGAATGTTAACTTCTGCAAAATGTGGGAATGTACCACATGTGTTTGGACATACCTTTGACTACCCCCTTAGACAATTTCAAAGGATCTAAAAATGCTTAAAGATTTGAAAGAATATGTCTAAATGAATAAATGATATTTGAATTGAGTCGTGATCATATTATTTGTCTTCTTTTTTTTTTTTTTGAATTTGTTGTTCTCACATCTCGTGACACAAACGAAATTACGTGTGTGAATAACGAAATTCTATTGGTTAAACAATGGGGGTTAAAAATAATAATCACCGACCCCAAAACCGCTAATCGCTTATACCTTGCAGCTTCATTTTCTATTCAAATACATTTCAATTTACCACTCGCTAGAGTAAATTTCATGAGGTTGATGCTTTCAAACAAGTTATATACTTGTTGTGATACAATGAAGAGAGGAGCTCCTTTGTGTCATTAGTTTCTTGAGACCTAGGTACTGAACACAGATCGAGATAGAAGCAAAGAGTATGTACCTCGCGTGCCGAAAGGAAGAACTGAGAACTTCCTTGCCGCGAAGTTCATTCGGAATTCATTCCATTGCGGCTTTAATTTGACGCGCCGGACTTGGCGAGCATTGAAAACCAGCAATGTAATCCGAACTGTCAACTGCGTTCGTCAAAGGACCTACGCAAAATGTTACACGGTCGGTTCCCATACAAATCAACGAAGTTTTTGCTTGTATCTCGATATAGTTCTTTGTGGTACTGAAGTTTGGCTAGAAAATTATCTTGCTCTTCATTGATAAAGAGTGAGCTCCATGGGCGTATATAAGGGGGGGTTTAGGGGGTCCAGGCCCCCCCCCTTTAGGAACCCTTAAAAAGTTGAAACCCTTTGATTTCAAGGGAAACCTAGTCAATCTTTGTATTTTTATAATCGTTAGCAATCGTTAGCCACCATTAGGTGAGATTGTGGCTAAACAAAGGTCTAAGTACCTATCTACAAAAAAAAATGATTGTGTAGGTACTTAACTAACCTGACTTTGTTTTATTTAGTTATGATAACCATCAAGAATCATAGAGCATGATTCTTCATGTTACGAACCCATCGAGCTCATAATAATTTGTTAACAGTAAGTCCTGGATAATCCCGTGTAGAGCTCATAACGGCAGTCATTACTTATACTTCAGTTACTACCGCCGTGAGCTACATTTATCATACTTGAGGTGAAAAGGGCAGTTTGTTCCTTATCTGGCTGTTACAGGAGCTAAGAAATATAACTTAAAGGGTGCTAATTAAACAGACTTTTTTTTAACAGCATTTTTCGCAAAAACGAGTAGAAACGGCAACTAAAATTTCAGTACTTTGGAAACCCTTTCTCTACCAATCTATGGTAAAGTACAGCCCCCCTAGCCATATTACACGATCTATCGTCGCTGTAGAATAGAAACACTTCAAAATGTATAGGATTTGACGTTTCAAGTAGATGAGTCACGTGGTCAGAACGTCAATTCCTATACATTTTGAAGTGTTCTATTCTACAGCGACGATAGATCGTGTAATATGGCTAGGGCCGCAGGTTTCTTGTCTATGGTACAGGTACCGAAGACGTCACTTAGAAGTAGGTAATAATTTACTTCTAAAATAGAATTTATCTATTTCGCATATTTAGCTTGCACAGTGGCGCCCCCATTTATTTTTATTATTTTGTGTCGGACTATAGTTATTTCACCAACTTTTTTTTTGACGGGTGAAAATCTGCTAGTGATAGTGCGTGTTGGTGAGTTAGTGAATTTGATGGCGATGTATAAATCATTAGGTCAAGTAAAAATAATTGTTGTTCTTTACTGTAAAAAAAAAATCAATTGAGCCTTTAGGCTGCAGAGCGGCACAATAAAATAAACATACTTACATATTACATACATACACTCGAAACACAGTACCCTCTTTTCTAGGAAACATCACCCTCCTTTCGGGGGGCAGTCGGTTAAAACATGGAGAAAACGTGTAAAGCTATAAATATTTAGTCTCCTCACGGTGTTTTCTCTCACTTTTATGAAAACATCGACCAGAACCATAATTTACCTTCACCGCTTTGCAGAGTCTTTTCCAAAGCGAGGGTGATTCATTTTGCGTAAATTGATGTACAGGCAATATCCGGGGCATACAGGGTGTTACAGAAAATATGGCTGAGGAAGTAAAAACCTAGGGTAATGTAAAATAAGAGCTTTAGTGTTCGTTTTTTTTATAAAACTACAAGCGGACGCCCGCGGCTTCGCCCGTGTGGACTACTATTTTTTTAGCCCACGGGAACCGTGCATTTTTCCATAATAAAAAGTAGCCTATGATTACCGGTCATTATTATACTTATGTTTTAAATTTCAGCTAAATCGGTTTAGTGGTTGTCGAACATAGACGAACAACATACATCCATCCATCCAAACTTTCACATTTATAATATTATAGTGTGAAGGCACTGGGTTGTAGTGACTGACGGAAGCGTAGGGATGCCTTTGCCCAACAATGGGACAGTATGTGCTACTATTACTATCCTAAGGTTGTCTGAAAAAATCGCTCATAGCGATAAGACCGCCCATTGTATTTCGCTTCTGTTTAGTGTGTCAGTAATTTGTTTTAATGGCTTGTGTTGTAAATATAAGTCTATATTCAACGTCAAGTTTTTTCATTAAAACTAACAAGGTAGGTTATACAAAACTTTTCGTCTAAATTACTTTTATAATAATTAGAAGTCTAGCAAGTTTCTGAATCAACAGATGTTTAATCTAAGAACCACATCACAACACATAAAAAAGTAAAGATTTATAGGGGCTTATTAAGAGAAAACATATCAGATATGTTTTCTCTTAATAAGCCCCTATAAATCTTTACTTTTTTATGTGTTGTGATGTGGTTCTTAGAAATTGCTTAGTTTCTCAAATTTCTATCAAAGTTAATCTTCTTAATAGAATTTGTTTAGGCAATTGGTTAAGTAATCAAAGTAAATTAGTAGATAAAATAACTTTGGCTTATGGTAGTATGAAGTAGATATACCTAAAGTTTTGCAGACGTTGTAAATTAAGATCTAAAACAATCCCCACAAAGTGTAAAACAAAAAACAAAGTGAAATCGCTATGTGAAATCGTCACAGTGTAAGGATACTGTTATAGCGCGTACACACGTTGGCCCAGGGTCGCATTGCCTCTCTATCGCTCTCGCCTTGAATCGATTCGCCGTCTCGCTCTCACTCGCCTAGGCTGGCCCAATATCTGTACGCGCCTTTAGTGTAGTGTGGCATAGGTACTAGTAGGAATCGGTCCTTATAGTCATTTTTGAGGATCAAGTGAGGGTAGTTCAACAAACGCCTTCGCTTTGCTGCGGTGCCAACACTTCAGTGTTCCCGCGACCACGGCTGGTGCAATCCAGTCGAAACGTCGAGCAAGACAATAAGGTAATTTACGTGATAAATACCCGGCGGATACATAATAAATAAATAAATAAATATTGCTGGACATTTGACACAGCGCCATCTAGCCCCAAACTAAACAAAGCTTGTATTATGGGAACCAGATAACTGATAGAATACTTATACATTTGCAAATACAAACTTATAATAACTCGTACTTTATAATGTATTTATAATCCCCACAAAGATTGCAAAGTGACAATTTCAACCCCCTGTCATATTACATGATAATGATAAAAATCTCTTAATTACATCAGTCCCTTCCGGATCATTACGGGATGATCATTAAGCACCATGTTTACTATTCCGCCTCATTAACCGGTTTGTGCCGGTTTGAACCGGGCATAATCCGGACAGAACCGGTACATTCAGCGACATAATTCGTAAATGTTCGAATTATAGCCTAAATAACTTTGGAATGGAATGAAAGGAAGGGCTTAGTGGGTTTTTCTCACTCTATACAATATATTCGAGCAGCCCGACTGGTAGTACCTCCTCCTTACAGAACATCGCAGCCAAAGAACATCATTCTTCTCGAAGTTCTGCGAGAAAGCGCTGCAGTGACAGCTGATGGGCCAGTCTTGTCCATTGTGTTGTCGGCGCAGTGATTCCTCTTTTAAAGGGTCAGCGCGAGAGTGACTCCTCTGGTGTCACAGGCGTCCATAGGCTACGGTAACCGCTTACTATCAGGTGGGCCGTATGTTTGTCTGCTACCTTAGTAGTAGGTTTAAACAGAATCATTCCTTCAAGCTAATTTTACGAGTATTTTGGTACAAAATTGAACAATCACGCATCAGCTCAGTTGGCCTCAAGCCCCGCCCACCGCAGCTTACTTTCATTCTGTCATTTTAAGAAAGAAGCTTTTGAGTTTTAATAGAGCCGTGTTGGCCGAGTGGGTTAGTGCCTTAACTTACAATCCGAAGGTCGTGGGTTCGAACCCGACCGTGCATCAATAGAGTTTTGTTTCGCCGCTATCTAAGTACCTAGTTACCTCACGATGTTTTCCTTCACCGTTCAGAACTCGTGTGATTGTAAATAAAAGTGACATTATTGATTCTTACGAAACAGATCTTTTAAAATAATATGAAACAGAAAATTTTACACTGACTTGTATGCTGACTGTACAATGTCAAATTTAATTTTATTAATTGAAAATTAATGTCGATGGAATAGTACAAAGCAAATGGTTTATTAAGCATCACTCAAAATTATTTGTTGGATAGGTAGGTACACGATTTAACTACCTATTAAAAATTTGATTTCCATTGGTTTGCCTATAGGTAGGTAATGGATCTAGATTTCACTATGTAAAATTTCATCCAAAATAAAATACAATTTATGTAAATAAATGCGAAAATTTATTAAAACTGAACATTGTCAGTCTTTAGATCGACATCTAATCGATTTTTGTTAAATGTCTGGTAATAAATATATTTCTATTTGTATTTGTATTTTTTGAATGATACTTAGCTAAAATGACACCACGCCGTTGTCGATGGTAATGAATAGAATAAGAAACAGACGAAAATCTATGGTTTAGACGTTTTGATGGTGGTTGATAAAAAGTTTGATAGTCAAAGTCAAAGTCAAAGTCAAATTCGTTTATTCAATAAGATCACAAGTGTACCACTTTGAAACGTCTTAAGAGCTAGGTGATTCTACTCCTGTTCCTTCGCGACCAAGACCGTGAAGAACCAGGGCAACAAACACGGTTTGGGGAAGTAGAATCGGCACCCAGGTCAAGAGTAGGTACTAGGTACCTACCTTAAACCGACGAGCTTGCATGAAGAATGTGATGAGAGTGAATGAAGCGAAAGAAGTGTGTCAGGACCGTAGCAAGTGGAGATCTGTGGTCTCTGCCTACCCCTATGATGGGAAACAGGCGCGATTTTATGTACTTAAAGTAAGTTGTTGAGAAAAATAGCTACAAGTGAAACCACAGGGCACAATTAGTGATTCATTATTATAAAAAACCCACAACTCAGAAACAAAAATAATTCAAAAACCCTTCGAAAAAGCGAAAACCGCGTGCAAAACTTTGACACGTACATTAATAATATCCCTTTTTCGAAGCTTTTTCGTAAATTTTCCGCCCATAATGAAAAACTCGACCCTTTTAGCAGTAGGTATGTCGGGTAACACACAGAAAAAAAAAACACCTTGTATAGCTTGCTTTTCTTTGTCGTTCTTGATAGATTGTTGAAAATGCGACTTTCGCCGAGATCACAAAATGGATAAGCGACTTTTTTAACACGACTTCAAAAAAAAAGGAGGAGGTTTCCAATTCGTCGGAATCTTTCATTTATGTATTTTCACCGATTTATCAAAGACTACTGGACCGATTTGAAAAATTATTTTTTTGTTTGAAAGAGTAGGTATACCTACTTTTCAATTGTTGCCATATAAGGGAGTGTCCACATTGCGTTTTTTGCAGCGCGTTTTTGAGCTGCGCGTTTGTATCGATACAAACGCGCGTTCGCAACGCGTATTTTTCCATACAAAAGCGAACCGGGAGGGGCTGCGCGGGGGGCTGCGCGTTCGCATCGCGTTCGAATCGCGTTTGTATCGATACAAACGCGCTGCAAAAAACGCAATGTGGACACTCCCTTAATGTGATGAGGATCTGTCGAGGATCTTCGGAGGTCTGAACAGAAATGCACCTCGAGTGTGCTGAAAATTGTTCAGCCTGGTACCTAGGTACCTAACATAAAAGTCGGTTTTTTTTTAATTTTTAATTTAGCCTCTTATAAACTACTCGAAAAAATTATTACTTTATTTTAGTCCCAAAGCTTGGTAGTACTTTACCAATACCTTTCAAAAGTTTAGTAAGAACAAGATGAAGCATGGGAGTTTCTCGCGTAAAACTATTTTCGGCACCAACAATATTTCGATTCGTCCCAAGAGAAAAAGGTTCTGTATTGAGTGCTTTATAAAAGGAAGTTTTGTCACATTCCCTGTGTCATAGATATCAGAAAACAACTATTGTGTACATACACAACGAATATTTACTTACAGTTCGAGCAAGCAAATTATGTGGAAGAAAAAATAAAGCTGTACTCGGTATTCGGGACTAATGTTGGGTATGACATGATTTTAGACTACTTTTGTCAGAGTAGGTTCATTTTGATTTTGAGCCGGTACCGTGAGCCGGTTCATTTGAGCCGGTCATTTTCAGTTGACTGTTCATTATTTGGCGAACTACTCACTCATTCTCATATGACAATCTGTCCGATCAGTTCAAAATTCTTTCTTGTCATTGTCAAGCGAGGTGTGATTGAAGATTGAATGAAGCTTGAGGAAAGAGTAACGTCATTTTCTGATTTTGTCATATTATGAACGGTCACATGACATTTGAATTGAAGCATGACATTATTAGAAAATGAGCCGATCACACAAAGTTGAATTTTGTACGGGACAAACGAGCCGCGTCAGTCACGTCATATTCAACACTATTCGGGACCCACTTTTGACCATTTTTACTCTATGAAGTACTTAGGTCACAGAAATTATAAATATTCTGATAATAGAACACAGGACAAACATCTATGTTTCCCACACAAAATGTTTGTCTTGGGTGGGAATCGAACTAACCTCGAAGGCAAAGGCCGTTAGCGCAATACCTTTTATGAATCATATTATGATTCGTTTATGTTTTTTTCTTGTCATTCTCATGTCTATGAAAAGAGACGGCATATAAAACAATTCTTATTATGACTGAGCTAAAGTGGCCTTTTAGCTTTTTAAAGCAGAAGACACTACCAAGTGAGCCGATTAAGTAGTGCCAAAAATATCTAAAAAGAAGCCCAAAAAGCTCAACCTCATTCGAAATCCGCCGGATTTGTCATAAGAATATTCCATTTCAAACCGAGGGTCCTCAGATTTCCACACCGTAAGCGGGGGTCAGAACGACCATGTAGCCAGAATGCTTGAACACGTTTCGTTTATCAGTTTTTACTGACAAAGCTCCGTATCCGGGACCGTGCCGAAACTTTGGGCCATTTTTACGACTTTTTAGTACAACCCACAGATAAGGAGTATTGTATCTGATTAGTTTAAGTAACCTTTTTGTTGGCGCGCTGAAAACCCAATGGAAAGAGGTAACGTTTTTCGGCTGAAATTTATTCATGGAAAGGTAGTGCTGTTATTGAAGTTTAGCTTCGGATTTTGTGCAGTTGTGGGCTTAGTAGCTTGTGTTTAGATTTTACAGGCAGCATTTTATAACATTGTGATATTTTTTTAATGTTTCATCAGTTTAAAATTAATATAAAAATAGTTTTCATTAAGATGGCGGTTCGCGCCCGAGACTGAAACACCTTTATGCCGCCTATACGTCATGTTGGGCGAGCCTAGGCCAACGCAAGCGAAGGCTAAGTGCTGCAAGGCGAGTGCTACCGTCCAGACGTTTGACGAGACTATGCAAACCAATGCAAACCATGCGCTTGTATTCTCGGCCACTCTAGGCGAGCGACACCAAGCGATGGCAAGGCAAGACAAATGTGCTGTCCACACATTGGCATTGGCGTTCACTTGGCAAGCTTGCGTCATCATGTAGTAGCAGCTTTAGATATCAATTGTAGATTTTTTATGTTGGTATCGCAACCATTTGAATTAAGCGCCGTTTACATGGTGCGAGTTTGCCTCGAAGATGCGAGTAACTCGCTCACTGACAATTCAGTGACAAGCGATTATCGACCTTCCTCGTATAAAATCAATGTTCAGTTTACATTATCATACTTTGACACTTGCTTTCGATAATCGCATCGCAAACTAGCACCATGTATTTCACTTTCAAAACTTTCAATTTTCAACTTTCAATTGCTCGCATTGTGCGACGCTCGCGCGAGGAGTAACCTTGCCGCAACTCCCTCCTTACCCAGATGAAGATTCTCCGGATGAATAGAAACATTGTCGGTATTTAAATCGACGATATTTTTACGTGAGTAATTCCCTTGTATTAAATAATGTCTAGCACCATGTAAACGGCGCATTAGCCGTTTAATTACTAGGCCGAGTGGTTGAACCTTCTAATGTATAGTTGAGAACATTAGTTGTCACCACAATCGATACTGTGCCATTGTATTCTATCACTAATTCAGTCGCTAGTGAGTTTTGTGCAGTACCACTCAATATGGAAGTAGCATCTGCTTCTAATGGAAGCACTGCGGTGACAACTGGTGGACTAGTCTTGTCCATTGTGTTGTCGGCGCAGTGATTCCTTTTATAAAGGGTCAGCAGCGCGAGTGTGGCTCCTCTGGTGTCGCAGGCATCCATAGGCTACGGTAACCGCCCATCAGATGGGCCATATAGCTTGTGTGCTACCTTAGTAGCATAAAAAATAAACTTCTAACAGATTTCACCCATTCCTGGTGGCTGATTGCATGCAACATCCGCACGTGTGTCATGGACACTGAACGCGTAAACTGTGGTAAATAAACGTATTATAAAATGTTAAAAGAATAAGCAAAATATGTAGAAACTAACTTATACCTGGGAAGCAGAGGTGCGTAACTATTCCAACTAATGTTATTTCAGGGCTGGACATTTCACTGAAATATTTTTTCGTGCCACTCTTACGTCAATGAAAATTGATGGCTGTTGCCATCAATTTAGCACCCAGTTGAGCTATAGGAAGCCTGTCAGTTCATTATAAACAGGGTTAGACTTGTGACACTATATCGATGCAACGCATAGTGTGTGTTGAACTGTGTCATGTGTGCTAATGGCAAAGTTTAGTGGTAAGTATAGTTGTTCACGTGCAATATACGTTTACATATTATAGCCCTTAGGCGTAAAACACAGCACCGCACTCCGTCGCGTAGCGCGGTCTAACATTGCATGCAAGTATCTCAATTTGTAGATATAGAAAACACGCATAGTCCAACACACTAACGCGCTCTGTCTCGGTCGCGTATTATTAAATTTAACTATGAGTAAGTAGATAAAACAACATACAGCCCTATCCTTTTACCTATAATTTTACCTAACAATCATCATCATCATCAGCCCATTTTCACCCACTGTTGGGTATAGGCCTCATCTTCATCGCGCTATTCTCTCCGATCCCTCGCGAGTCATAAACATAGACATAAACATAGACATAGACAGACGTTTATTCACTACTTGGCGCACAATATAAATCTCAAAAACATGTAGGTAACACAAAGAAAAACAGAAGGAAATAAGAGAGAGAGAGAGAGAGAGAGTTTTACTGTGGGTCACAGCAGCAAAAAGGCCTCGACTCAGCATTATGTCGTGCCACTGAGTAGTGGTAAGGCGCTGGTATTCTGCCGAAACCTTCATAGTCACTAGACCCTGTGAGACTACATCAGCGGGCTTAAAAAGGTAGCTATAGCTGAATCACAATAAGAATTGAACTATTATGCCGCCTCTTTTCACTGTCAGTCAATGAAAAGAGATGGCATATAGTACAATTCCTTGTGATTCCGCTATAGCGACCTTTTTAAGCCCGCAGGTGTGTTAAATAATGATTCTCGACCACGTTTACGATATCATTCGACCATCGGGTACAATACTGCAGTAAAAGTTTTTTAACTAAATAATGTTGAAAACAACAACAAAACAATACGCGCCGATTTCACTTTTCGTTTCGATCACATTTTATGTTGAATACCGTACATTTAACGATAAAAACAAATGCCAGCCGGTCCGAATACCGGACATCTGTCGATCCAGCCTTTTTATAACCGGATTTCGAGTCATCCGGTTTTTTAATGTCCTCCATCGCTGTGACGTCATGTTGTGTCTGAAATGCTATCCGGGCGAAATAGATTCGTAATCCTTTTGTCCGTGTATTTAAACTAAAATGCTACGTAAGTAGGTTGTTGCAATTTTTTTTTTATATTAACATACAGTAACATACTGACTTGAATTATTTAAAAAATTACGTACCTACTTATAGTCGAATTGCTCATTGTACGAACTAAAAATATTTGAAAAATGACATTTTGATCGTCAATTTTAGTGCGTATAATGAGCAATCCGACTATAGGTAAGTAATTGAAAGCTTTCAGTTCCTACAATAACTTAAAATATGTTATGTTAACAGAACTATACTGCCCTCCTAACGAAGAGTAACTCGATTTTTGGCAAAAACTAAAATATCTTCATTACCTACATGTAATTTTAAGGCTTGATTTTAGTTTTTGCCAAAAATCGAGTTACTGTACTCTTCGTTAGGAGGGCAGTATATGAAACATTCAAAGCAGTATCAGAATTAAAATATTTTTACATAAAAGATATTCAAAACATTTCATATTTTATTATTCAGCACACGTATTTGTAGATCAAAGACTAATTACAAAAAGGACCTATGTAAATATTATAACAAAGCCAACAAAATACTTTCTTTGTAGTATTTTAAAAATGTTCTCTTTTCGAGGACAACGAACTGCGTAAATGTTATGATCAAACAAAGAGAGGAGAAAATTAAACAAAACATTGAATGTAGTCTGGAAGCCAGTGGAGATATTCTCACGTCAGTCTTTGGATCAGACTCCAAACATGTAATTAATATTGCAGTACTAGATGTTAGAGCCGTGTTGGCCGAGGGGTATAGGTAGTACTTTGACTTTCGATCCGAAGGTCGTGGGTTCGAATCCTGGCCGTGCATTAATGGATTTTTCGTTTCGAAAAATTTATATGCGCATTAACACGAGCTCTAAACGGTGAAGGGAAACATCGTGAGGAAACCCCCGGCTTAGTCAGTCCCACACGTATTGACCATTATGTCCTGTGGATAGGTGTAGGTGCAGGGCAAGCCTACTCCATCTCACTCAACATTGTCCCAGGCACTAGTGTCCCAAATATTATGTGAAGTATAGGCAAAGATTAATAATAATCATAATCATAATATATTTATTGCAAATCAAAGGTAAACAGATGACAGTTAAAAAAATGTAGGTAGGTACAGGCCTTGACTCTGCTTCTAGCATGCAAAAAATAGTACTTAATAAAAATGGAAGTCACTTCATAATAAATTAATAAATCATGTCATAACTATGTACAATACAGCAAAATAATAAGTACCTATTACAATAACAAGTTTTCATTTTTCAAAATACGATACTTATCAAATTTAATTTTATTTCAAATTCTGAAAACTTGTCTGAGAGATATTCATTAATATTTATATTAATATTATTGCCTCCTGACACTGTAGAAATCATTTAGTAAAGATGTAAATGCCTAAGTTTACTACTTGTCGTTTACCATCAGGTGAGATTGTGGCTAAACAACGGTCTATCTAGAAAAAAAAATTAAAATTGACGTTCAAAAGCTACCATTTTCTGTCGGTCTATCCTCGAGAGACCAGTTGAGATCTTTTTACGAGTCGCAGCGTTGATTTGCTAAGAAGTGCGGTTTTGTACTTTTGATTTATAAAACATTCAAATTGCAGATTTGTATTTCTATGTTGTCGATTTTGGACCATTGGAACATAAATGTAAGCATTTAAATGTAGTAGGTATAATCAATATCAGTTACTTCCTTGTAATAAAAACGTGATGATTCATTTGATCCAATTAAGTTTTTTTTCTGTAGGTAGTTTGTTTTTTGGAACAAAACTGTAACAGGAACGTAGATAAATACTGCCTTTATCCAAATGATAAAAAATGCTCTGAAATTATTTTGGTATTACGTTCGTATGGACAATTCGCCTGTCTCGGGTCCACTGTGAAACTCATACTGTTTCTTAATATTTAAGTAAGTACATAGACGTATTAGGCGAGCTTTTGTGATTGATCAATTTTACGCCAGTTATGGTTGAGTACTTAGATAAGCTTGAAATATTTGACACGCCCTAAGGATATTAGTATTTTAATGGGAATTTTCTTCGAGAGGCAATCTCCGAGACTTGAGTAACTCGTTTACATCATCATCAGACTACTGAGGACTTCAGACTTTTAAAATGCATCCTAAAAAATTACAAACTTAAAAAAACAAAGTCATGGTTTCCTTTGCTACCAATATTTTCATGTTTTTCTTCCAATTTTCTCAATTGGAAGAAAAACATGAAAGTATTTCAATTAGTGAAAAAAAAACTTGCAAGAACTTGAGGAGAAAAAATTCCATTACAATAATAATTGTGTTTATTTTGTGCCACAACAAATATTTTATGTAAGTATATTGATTTCACATTTAATTTTGTATGTATTTACAAAAAAGTATATGTAGTAGTCTCGGCAAACGTAGTGTAGGACGCCCTCCTGCCAGGTGGAGTAACGATCTGTGAAAGGCTGCCGGCACAAGTTGGATGCGTCAAGCTGAAGACAGGGCGCGATGGCGCGCATTAGGGGAGGCCTATGTCCAGCAGTGGACTACTATAGGCTGATGATGATGATGATGATGAATGATATGTAGTATATACATAATGTATCTTCCAAAACACCAGCTCTGCTTACATTATTGGGGCTAGATTATGCTGTGTGAAATGTCCAGCATTTTTATTTTTATTTTATTTCTTTGTCATCAAATTATATTTGTAACAACAAAATTGGTTGTCACATTCCATGCTACATATCACCTTGTATGTTTATGTGACGGCTAGCAAACCCTCCGCCGATTCTTAGAATATTTTGCGTTTCAAATACCAGGAGCTCATAAATGCACGGCAGTGTCGCAGTGCGGGTTTTCATTTACTAGGTTTCTGTGGGTTGTAACTTAAAGGATTCCTAATAACTTACCTGACATATTAACGTATTTAAAACTTAGGAATTTGGTACAGTTAGCTACGGAAATTTGTGAAAAGTTTTAATCGGGTTGTTTTTTTTTTCATTAAAATAGGTTTGCGTTTTGCTCTCTGCATGATTTAAAGCAACAGTGTGGTCTGAAACTTTTTAAACTATCATGGTTGTACACATTGTAAACTTTTGCAACTGTGCTGAAACATCGGGAAACTCAAAAATCCAAAAATGATGGTAAATATCCCGTATAAAGTGTTTACAGTGTGGTTTAAGATGGAGCACGTTTACCTAGACGGAAATTATTAACTCTTTATTTGAAGACACATGTAGACCTTTCTGGAAATAAAGACCCCGGCAAGGAGTTCAACATTTTCGCAGTGCGTATGAGAAGGACTCAAAGAAAGGCGTTCTGCAGACATAGCAACTTTGAGCTGTCAGTCGCAACTCGCAACTATTTGGTCATCGGGCATATCTGACCCGCTTTGCGAAAAGTGGCAGACATTAACCAAAATAGTTTTAAACTAAGGAGAATAATGTGACCTTTCATTGCATATAATTATTTGTTAAAAAATCGACGGGGGAAAATGTACAGGAGCGTTTGAAAAAAATAAAAAACAAACGATTTCTGAGGATTTTATTTCATCTTTTGGCAACGGAGTGCGAGTCAGATCGCGAAACACATGCCTTATGAAAATGACCAAGGCAATTTGCACAAACAGCAGCATCTGGGGGTCTAAAGTGGCCACTTTTGATGAAACATCAGATGTTTCATATATTATTAGAAGCACTTGATGTTGATGAAACGTTTCATAAATGCTTCATATTCCTCATATATGCTTCATACTCGTATAATCCATACCCATATTATAAATGTGAATGTGTGTTTGTTTGTTTGTTTGTCCTGCTTTCACGTCAAAACAGAGAGACGGGATTGACGTGATTTTTAGTGTGGAGATAGTTGGAGGGCTGGAGAGCGACATAGGTTACTTTTTATGCCGAAAAAAATGCATGTTTCCCGTGGGATTAAAAAGTAGTAGTCCACGCGGGCGAAGCCGCGGGCGTCCGCTAGTGCTCCGCAAATGCTTTCCAAATGCTTCATTTATGAAACTTATCACAATAGACGAAAGTAACCTATTTACGTACGAGATGTTTTGACGCACGAGCGTAGTGAGGCCCAAATCCAGCTCTAAATCCTGATCCAGATCCAAATCCAGCTCTAGAGCCAAAATCCAAAATCCAAAAGCCAGATCCAGATCCGGAGCTAGTGGATCTGTATCTGCATCTGGATTTTGAACTGGATCTGAATCTGTATCTAGAGCTGGATTCGATCCAGATCCAGCGGGCTTAAAAAGGTCGCTATTGCAGAATCGCAATATGAAATGAACTATAATGCCGTCTCTTTTCAGTCTGACTGAAAAAAAAAGAGCCTATGTCACTTTCCAAGCCTCCAACTATCTCCACACTAAAAATCACGTCAATCCGTCTCTCTGTTTTGACGTGAAAGCAGGACAAACAAACAAACAAACACACATTCACATTTATAATATGGGTATGGATTATACGAGTATGAAGCATAATTATATGAAGAATATGAAGCATTTATGAAGTGTTTCATCAACATCAAGTGCTTCTAATAATATATGAAACATCTGATGTTTCATCAAAAGTGGCCACTATAGACTCCCAGATGCTGCTGTTTGTGCAAACTGCCTTGGTCATTTTCATAAGGCATGTGTTTAACGATCTGACTCGCACTCCGTTGCCAAAAGATGAAATAAAATCCTTAGAAATCGTTTGTTTTTTATCTAGCTCAAAATCCAGATGCAAATCCAGATCCAGAAAAGGCACCCGCTGCCTTTTTAAATGACCCTATGATTGATTTGGATCAAGTTGAATATAAAATATGTTAATGAATTAGCATTTTATTTAACTTTCCTGTATCACTCTATGAAACACTTGAACACTTAATTTTTTCGAGATTCCAGTGGCTCACATTAATGCGACTAGTGCCATAGTAAATCAGAGCCTTAAAACATTACATTCTGCTATATTTCGTTTTTGTCCGCCGTGGGTATGGTTTCCATACTACGGTGCCCGATGACCTTTACGATTTTCGTATAATTTTAAAAAACTACGTGCGCAGATGTAGCAACTCTAGTAGCAAGTTTCGACGATCGCAACAGTTTTCGGTTGATGTATTTGATGACAAAATTAATTCCATATTGCCGCAATTAGCAACTGACTTTGTACAAGTTGTGTCAATTTGCTGGTTTTTCCAATCGGCAATCGCAAGGCGATTTCACACCCTTTCCGTCCCCTGTAGAGCCAATCTTGTCTGAGATTTAAAAAGTTTATTTAGAATCGCGGCAACCGTAAACTAGGCTGTAACGTTCCAATCTGATCATGCCAAAATAATTGAAATATGATTTTTCGTCCAATCGAACGGTCATGCCAATCCACGTCCACACAAAATTGGCTGCATCTAATCGATTGGACGATAGAATTGATCGTGGGTGGCCGCCATAAGACAGTTGGCAGTAGGCAGGACTTCAAATCAGCTTAATTTCTATTTGACGGTGATGACGATATATCGCAGAAGACAGAGCTATTATCAACTGAGCTGAGAGCTCAGACTAGTAGGTACACAAATATTTTAATCGTATCTGCAGTGCAAGTACCGTTCTCATCGATTGCTAAATTTGACATTTAGAATAGACAAAATTCGATACAACTGGTTTTCACAATTTTATCGATTCTTGTCAATTCATAATGTCAAATTAAGCGATCGATAAGAACAGTACTTGCACTGCTGGGGTAACAAAACAACCCTGAGCCTGCTAACAAAACTAAGCAAAAAGTGAAAGCGCACGACTGAGAACATACCCTAGGGCAGATAACCCACTAGCTTATCTTAACGTCTCGTAAAATACATACAAAGGGGCGTGCAGACGACTTCGTAATCGGACTGATTAAAGTTTGTACGAGCCCTTAAGGCGAAGGTTTCGTGGCCGAGACAGGAGACCGAGAGGAGAGACAGGCTTTGTAGAGGTGCGAAAGAGACAGGAGACAGAGGACCGTCAGTTTATGACAATGGTCTCCTGTCTCGGTCTCCGGTCTCGGTCTCCGGTCTTGGTCTTGGGCGCGAACCACCAGCTTCAGGCAAATTTCTTACTTAAACTAACACTAGATTATTCAAACCGCAGCCACGATCAATAACCTTTCTACGATATTTTTTTGAAAAAAAATTCTAGGTAAGTAATTTAATAGGCATATCTTACTTAGTCAAGAAGACTTTAATTAGAACTTGTTACTATTTACAAGTGGGTAAATTAAAAATTAAAAAAAAACCGACTTCAATGTTATAAACTGAGCAATTTTCTGCACTCTCGAGGTGCATTTCTGTTCATAAGTCCGAAGATGCACGACAAATCCTCACCAAATTTTTGTGGCACCAATCGGAAAGTACACCCTTTCAAACAAAGCATTTTCCAAATCGGTCCAGGCCTCTTCAAGTAATCGGTGAAAATACATTAAAAAAAAGATTCCGACGAATTGAGAACCTCCTCTTTTTTTGAAGTCGCTTAATAATTTAAATAAAAAAATGTCTATTACCTTTTAAATTACTTAGTACTTGTTGTCTCTCGTTTTATAAAAGCAAAGCTTATCCTGCGACGTGGTGAGTCGGGATAATCCCAGCTCAATGAATCTCCGGGCATTAAGAAAAGAGAATTTCATATTTCACATGATACATTTAGAAGTATTTGATAAACCCTCTGTAAAGTCCTTAGGGGTAAGGGAGAGAGCACACTACGTTTTTTGCAGCGCGTTTGTATCGATACAAATGCGAACTCGGTTTGTTTTTATGGAAACTAACGTGCTGCGAACGCGCGTTTGTAACGCGATGCTCAAAAACGCACTGCAGAAAACGTCGAGTGCCTACCAACGCGGAGAGGAGAAGAACTGAAGAAGCGTAGCTAAGCGCCCATTACATTATCCAATTTCGAGAAACGCGCAGCGGTTAATGCCACTTGCGGTCACCCATCTGTTCAAGAACGTCTCAACAAGCTAAAAAATAATAATGTTGGACATTTCACACAGCCTCATGTAGCCCTAAAGTAAGCTGAGATTGTGTTATGAGAACCACATGAATGAAATACTAGATACTTACATACTTTTATTTTGTAAATAGGTACTTACATACTTATTATACATAGAAAACACCCTGACCCGAAACAAATATTTCAAGATCATACAAATATTTGTCTCAGGGATAGAACCCGCAACCTCCTGCATCTCAGGCGGGCCTTCACACACTGAGCCACAGAGGTCATCAAATGCGCCGCCACGTGCGTTTTATAGTGTAGGTACTCGCGTGGACGACTATTTTTTAATCCCACGAACCGTGCATTTTTTCGGTATAAAGAGTAGCCATGTTCTATTCCCGGTCATTATCTATCTATATTTTAAATTTCAGGTTCAGTGGTTGTCGAGCTTTAAAGGAACAAACATACATCCATCCATCAAAATATTCCCTTTTCGCAATTATCATTTAGTGTCATGTGAAGATTACGAGTAGGTGCAGAAATTTAAATTTCCATCTTAACTTTCTTCAACGTGTAACCTATAAACGTTCAGTTTGGTACTCAGACTTCTATATTTACTGGAGAATGCACATCCGGTGTGTGCTGTTGCCAAAATCTCCAGATTCTGTATAGATAGTCACATTTTAGTACTTTTATTAAGTAGGTCAAAATAAACTAATTCTCGCTCAACGAGCTATGGAGGTTAATCGTCGAATCCAACTCGGATGGGCAGCGTTCGGGAAACTTCGCAACATCTTCTCGACAAAAGTCTTCAACCAATATTGAGTGATGTGATGACATATGGAACAGAGACGTGGTCCTTCACTATTGGCCTCATGATCAAGCTCAGAGTCGCTCAATGAGCTATAGTTAGATAGCAATAGATATATAGATGGCTATACTCAGGGTTTATGTTCGGGATCGAATCAGAAATGAGGAGATACGTAGAAGACCTCGGGTCACCGACATAGCCAAACGAATTAGCACGTTGAAGTGGCAATGGGCAGACCATAGCAGGCAGAACAGATGGCCGATGGGGCCGAAAAGTTCTCGAGTGGAGGCCACGGACCAGCAAGCGCAGTGTTGGACGTCCACCGACAAGATGGACAGATGACCTTGTAAAGACCGCAGGTCGATGGTGGATGCAGGCCGCTTCCAACCGCAATAAGCAATTTGATTCAACGGGAAAAATGTTATGTCACAGTGTAACAGAGGAATTTCTTCTCCCGGTTCAGTAAACACTGTTACTGTAGGTTGTGACTCAACGGTATAATTAAGTATACTTGAGTCATAGTGTTACTCAAGGGGATTTTTTTTCCAGTTGAGTCAGTGTGACAGAAAGGGGTGTGACTCAGCGGGCATAACCTAAATCTTTGAGGGAGGCCTATGACCAGCAGTGGACGTCCAACGGCTGAGATGAGGATGATGATTAGGTCAAATTCAAAAACACAAGTACCTTACTTTGATTACATACATGTGCCAGACCTCGGTTCACTCGTCACTTCGGTCATTCTACTAAAAACCTTTTTTCAACCAAAGCCAAACGTCTATTATTTCGTTTTGTTTCTAATCTACTAATGACCAATGAGGTTAGGTTACTCTGTTGTGATGACGTTTTCGAACAAATTACCAATGAGGTTTAGTTAATTATTATCATTTTGGAGAACGAAACAAAACGCAGCGGCAATGATATTTGAATGGGCGTTTTTCCACTAGCCGGCACGGCACAGGCACCGGCGCCGGTGGTGGGGATGCAAAAATGTATGAAACCGTGCCGTTGCCGGCGCCGGTAAGTGGAAAAACGAGCAGTAAACGACCAAGTCAGGAGACCAAGACCTGAGACCGAGACCCGAGACCGAGACAGGAGACCGTTGTCATCAAGGATTGTATATACTACGTAACTGGATGGTTCACTGACATTTAATGTACAAATGATTTTGAACCTTATCACGACTGCCCAACGTTCTAATATAATTCAATCTTGGTTGTAAGGATTGTCGGTCTCATTGAGAGGCCTTCGTGGTAGCTTTGTCCCTTTCACACTCGTTGTTGGATTAGTGTGCCCATGTCATTAAAATTTCAGCATATTAACTAAGGATTAGGAATGTTTAGTTCATAAATTATGGTCGCCCTTTAGAAAGAGACACACCGCTCAAGTTTTATCTCTCAAGCGGACTGCGTTTTCTGTCAGTGAACTTTCCAGTTACGTTTAGTATACAAATTCCTTGCCGTCATAACTAAACTGACGGTTCTCTATCTCGTGTCACTTTCGCGCGCCCCTACAAAGCCTGTCTTTGGTCTCGGTCTCTGGTCTCGGTCTCGGGTTCGAACCGACTTCTAGACTAATTTTGCCTTATACGCCCTCTTAAATCTGGTTTACGGTTTATAATACAACAGGAATGCATCTGCTCCTAGATAATACGAGGTTTAAACTGAAAATGACGTAAATATACTCAATTACTCATGTCGTCGCTCTGATATATTACGTTATAAATTAAATGGAGTAATTTGAGATCCTGACGAAATTAACAAGGAACTCACACTGAAAGCTTGACATTTTCACATGTACACGGTTGACTAAATGTTAATTTGGACTTATATCCCTTCATGAACTAGAAAAGAGATGTCATCTGATAGGAGATAGGTTGTTGCATCCCCACCACCGGCGCCGGTGGTGGGGATGCAAAAATGTATGAAACCGTGCCGTTGCCGGCGCCGGTAAGTGGAAAAACGAGCAGTACATAGGTACATTTTCATACATTTTTGCGTCGCCGGCGCCGGTGCCGGTGCCGTGCCGGGCTAGTGGAAAAACGCCCATTGGTTGACGTTGTAAAATTGAGAAATTGGGGCTCTGAAATAATTTTGAAATCGAAAATTAGATAATTATATTGTCACTGAACGACCAAGGCTCAAAAGTTGAGTAAGATAATCCTGATTTATTTAATTCGACCAAAGCTTTATTTCAATTCAACAATAAATTAAACACGGCGGATATAAATTCGTCAGATGGTGTTTAAATTGAATTAACTGGTTTAAATTAAATCAGGGGCTATAGTAATTCTACTCGAACACGAAGTTTTTTTAATTTTGATTTTTTTCTCAGTTATTCGACTTTACTTGAGTAAAATTACCAGTAGAATAGTAATAAAGCAGCCTATAGAATATATTCGGAATATGTGCTTTTCTTTAGAAAGGGGAAGAGTTTGTTTGTTTATTTGAACGCGCTAATCTCAGGAACTGCCAGTCGGATTTAAAAATTTTATTTGAAAGCTGATTTTCTAGCGATGGTTTTATACATGTTTTATTAAAATCGGTTCAGCCGTTTGAAGATGAAATGAAATGAAAAAAGCTTTATTGCAACACAAATACATTTAGGTACACAAATACTAAGGTTGCAAATGGCGGTCTTATCGCAAAAGGCGATTTCTTCCAGACAACCTATCTCCTATCAGATGACATCTCTTTTCTAGTTCATGAAGGGATATAAGTCCAAATTAACATTTAGTCAACCGTGTACATGTGAAAATGTCAAGCTTTCAGTGTGAGTTCCTTGTTAATTTCGTCAGGATCTCAAATTACTCCATTTAATTTATAACGTAATATATCAGAGCGACGACATGAGTAATTGAGTATATTTACGTCATTTTCAGTTTAAACCTCGTATTATCTAGGAGCAGATGCATTCCTGTTGTATTATAAACCGTAAACCAGATTTAAGAGGGCGTATAAGGCAAAATTAGTCTAGAAGTCGGTTCGAACCCGAGACCGAGACCAGAGACCGAGACCAAAGACAGGCTTTGTAGGGGCGCGCGAAAGTGACACGAGATAGAGAACCGTCAGTTTAGTTATGACGGCAAGGAATTTGTATACTAAACGTAACTGGAAAGTTCACTGACAGAAAACGCAGTCCGCTTGAGAGATAAAACTTGAGCGGTGTGTCTCTTTCTAAAGGGCGACCATAATTTATGAACTAAACATTCCTAATCCTTAGTTAATATGCTGAAATTTTAATGACATGGGCACACTAATCCAACAACGAGTGTGAAAGGGACAAAGCTACCACGAAGGCCTCTCAATGAGACCGACAATCCTTACAACCAAGATTGAATTATATTAGAACGTTGGGCAGTCGTGATAAGGTTCAAAATCATTTGTACATTAAATGTCAGTGAACCATCCAGTTACGTAGTATATACAATCCTTGATGACAACGGTCTCCTGTCTCGGTCTCGGGTCTCGGTCTCAGGTCTTGGTCTCCTGACTTGGTCTCGGTCTCGAACCGCCATCTTGAGGGTTTCTAAATTTGATGACCTCTGTGGCGCAGTGGGCGAAAGCCCGTCTGAAACACAACACAGATGGTTGCGGGTTCGATATTCGACACGACGCAAACATTTCAGTCGGATTTGCTAGTATAGCTAGATATCCATAAGTATACTAGCAAATCCGACTGAAATCCAAAGTTGAAATGAAAAGGGTCCTTGTTAAAATCAATAGGGCGATACCGATTGATGACGCTGACTGTACATAGATGTTTGTTCTGCGTCTGGGTGTTTTAAAGTATTATAAGTAGGTATGTATTCACAAACATAAAAGTATTCTATCAGTTATCTGGTTCTCACAGTACAAGCTTTGCTTAGTTTGGGGCTAGATGTTGCTGTGTGAAATGTCCAGCATTTTTAATTTTTTTATGTGTGGAAAAATAATTTAAAAGGTTGCGTTGAAATCCCGATATACAATGCTATTTTTGAAGGATGGCGTCAAGTCCTATAAGTCCTTAAGCTGTTTTTAATTACGGTCCTATAATAAAGTACGGTCAAGGGTGTTCCTTTGTGCTAGTTAGAAATCACGCGTCCGTATTTGTATATACAGGGTGAATTTTTGAGATGGGGCAGTAAGGGCAGCTACCTTAACCGTTGTAGCTAGAGGAAATTGTTCTTAGGAGACTATCCTTAAATTTTGAAAATATTTCGACTTGCATTCACAGATTTTGAAAAAATGTACAGTCAGCGAGAAAATGGGCAATTTACACAAAAACTTTTTTTGATGCCAATCGATCCTGTTTTATCTAAGGATTAAAAGGCTCTTTCGGACCAACTGAGGTTAGAGTACTAGAAAAGTCAGAAATTTCTAAAATGTATTTTTGAGACGGAGCAGTAAGGGCCTTTGATCATACATTTCGCACGGAATCATTTTGTCATTTGTCATAATTTTTCATCATTTTGTCGAAACGTCTTCAAAAATAAGGTTAGTCTCCTTGAAACGTTTTCCTGTATCTACAACGGTTAAGGTAGCTGCCCTTACTGCCCCGTATCAAAAATTCAGCCTGTATATTCAATTTCAAATTGTTTTAACTATAATATCTGGAGGACCGAGCTTTGCTTGGCTGAAACTATTTTCACCCGAGCAAAGTTCGGTCCCCAAAAAAAAATTACCTACTTACCCAAAAATATAACAAAAATTGACAAAAAAACCTACCAATGGTTGAGATTCGATCTCGCACCTACTGCGCTTTACGCTCCAGCAACTGCTCCTGGTTGGTGACTTTCGCGAACTTTGCACGCTCCTTGTTTGCAAAGTTTGTAAAGGTGGTGGTTCGCGCCCGAGACCGAGACAGGGGGCGTACCACCAAGTCTTAGAGCAATGTCAAAACAAGCTTAAAGCAGGCTTACTGCTTTAGGAATGACATTCGTTGTCATGTTTCAAGCTTGTTTTAACATTGCTCATGGTACGGCTACAGGAGACCGAGACCAGAGACAGGCTTTGTAGGGGCGCGCGAAAGTGACACGAGACAGAGAACCGTCAGTTTATATGACAACGGTCTCCTGTCTCGGTCTCAGGGTCTCCTATCTCGGTCTCGGCCGCGAACCGCCACCTTGCCCGGGTTACACGAGGCTAGTTTTTCAAGCTAGGATAGCAAGCTAGTGTTAGTAAGCTAGCAAGCTAGTACTTCTAGCTTCGTGTAGACAAAACTTACTACTAGCTTAGAAATGAAGCTAGTTTTGTCTACACGAAGCTAGAAGTACTAGCTTGCTAGCTTACTAACACTAGCTTGCTATCCTAGCTTGAAAAACTAGCCTCGTGTAACCCGGGCAAGGCTAACTGGAGAGAAACCGGTGAACTTACATAAAAAAATATACAAACAGTCGAACATAGACCTTCTTTTTTGAAGTCGATAAAAATGCACAATGGTTGACCAGCCACAAAAGCAACCTAGTTAGGTACCACTAATCTATCAGCTAGTGATAAGTACCTATGATCAAAAACAAATAAACCATCACGTTTTCACTTGCGATTTTCCCGTTGTGTATTAATCAGATGAGCTAGCACTGGTGTCGACGGCCTCACATTTTATCGTCATCATAAGCAAAAATACTTACGTCCACCGACAAGATGGACAGACGACCTTGTAAAAACTGCGGGTCGGCGGTGAATGCAGGCCGCTTCCAACCGCAAAACATGGAAATTTTTGAGGGAGGCGGATCCAACAGTGAACGTCCAACGGCTGAGTTGATGATGATGATGATAAGCAAGCATACGAATAAACAAATAAAGTTGCTTGTTTTCTTGTAATTATTTTAATTTTTTGTTGTACAATAAGCATTTATCTATCTTTTTAACCGACTTTAAAAAAGGATCTCAATAAGTCGGTTTTTTTTTCTATGTTCACCGATTACTCGAAGATTTGTAAAATTATTTTTGTTAGAAAGGGTACTTATTAGCGTGGGTCACTCTTGTATGGAGAAAAAAAAAAGTTTAGTTTTTATACGGGCACAGTGACAAAACGGTGCCAATTGATGAGTGTAAATAGATTATGAAGTTTCATTGCAATCGGAATTGATCTTCTGCCTCCGAAATCATGTTGGGTTTCAACAAATATGGTTAAAACAGGCCTAACAGCACAACATTCAAAGTTACACTAAATAATCACTATTCATTAAAAAAAAGTCTTAAATCATTGGTAATTAAAGGTGTTTTAGAGAGCACACAAATTTTACTTTAAATATTATGGAAAACAATACTAGAATAATTATTAAAGTGAAGGGTTTAGTCTGTGGTGAAATCCTTTTTGCTGTCGAATTTCAGTATCGCTTTTCTCGAGTCTATTTGGGTTTTAAGAATCTTTCTGTCATTGTTTTATTGCATAAAATAGCTGATACTTCGGTCACAGCTTTAATTCCTCCTTCTACTGCTTTTTTGTGACACAGAAGGTGAAATAAA
Organism: Camptogramma bilineatum; assembly: GCA_958496255.1. Lineage (NCBI taxonomy): Eukaryota > Metazoa > Arthropoda > Insecta > Lepidoptera > Geometridae > Camptogramma > Camptogramma bilineatum. The sequence continues at coordinate 1,884,594 of OY292474.1, forward strand.
TCCAATTCCCCTTTACTTTTTTTGTAGAATTAATAATCGGAGAAATTTTAATAACAATAGCTTAGTGACACTTTTACACCAATTCAAAAGACCGAAATAATATTGATGCGTTAAGTTTGTCTTTACTAACTGAAACAGACGCATTTTGATGCTGTTTTTGACTTTTCTTTCAAAATTTGATATGCAACTAATTCACGAACGTGCGGCTGGAGATCAATCAACATTGCAAGCAAAATGTTTTGCGGGTGTGCGATAAAGCTGTTTTTTTTAATTACTGGATCGTTAACGGAAACGAGCTAATACATTTAGGAATAAATCTCGACACATGCAAGCCGAAATATCAAAGAAAACGTTACTTCCAAGCCGAGACTCTTCCACATTGTTTTTAGGTGTTTTTTGGTGAAAATAAAGAAGGTTTTTGCATTTTAAATGTTAAGTTTGTAATAATCCCTCATTTGTTTTGGTTCTACTGAGGGGTTAGAAGATTTTGACCATATTTAAATCAGGTTTGCAACTAAAACGGCCTCTATTTCTTTATACGTTGGATTTTTTTTTCGTTTCTTTCTTAAATTTCAACTTGTGTCGGGTCCACTCATAAAACATCATTAGATCTTCGTGATTTTGCAATATGCTATCTTTAGAATCACGTAATAACCAAATAAGGGGCCCTTCCAACTATTTCGAGTGCATTTCATTTTTCTAATGTCGTAAAACCAATGACTGGCACCCATGCGTTTTACCTATAAATTGTGCTTCACTTGTCTCAACTTCCACCGCACCCTGTCCCTCCCTTCTCCTTTGTACTTAAACTACACTAAACACTTATGTTTTTGTCATAACTAAAAACTATTACGCATGAAATCTGCTGTAAAATAACTTTAAAAAAAATTTGTGAAGTGACATCAAAAATCTACTTTTTTAAATAACTCTATGACAATCCGGAGGCAATAAACCTTAAAATAATGGGATGAAACTTTACATATCAATTAACAACACCATTTGGCACCTTTTTAACGCTGAGCGTTTTTAAAAATCAAGAAAAAAAAAAAACGACCCTCCCTAGTACTTATACTTTTTTATTGGTGTGACAAAAATTTGGTGAGGTTTTGTCGAGGATCTTCGGAGTTATGAACATAAATGCACCTCTAGAGTGTAGAAAATTGCTCACATTGAAGTTGGTTTGTTATTTTCTTTAATTTAGCAACTTGTATTTTATATAAACCTACTCTATTATAATTTTTATCTAGATTCGAGTGTTCCGATAAGTTTAGCATATTTGAAAATGAAAAATCTTATCAAATTTACAATTCCGACGGGATTCGAACCCGTAATAGTACAAGCGATCCTCCTTTAGACGGAGTGCCTTTACCAATTCGGCCACGGAATCCTTAGTCGTCAAGGTTGAAAATCTTGATAGGACCATAACTATCGATTAAAGCATCAATGAGGGCCATCTCTTGTATCATTAGAGGATCGCTTGTATCATTGCGGCTTCGAATCCCGTTAGAATTGAAAATTTTGATAAGATTTTTCATTTCTAAGTGTGGTTTAACACTATAAAAATTAAAAAGTTTAGCATATGTTTGCCTCGAACCTAACAACTAGCTAGAGTAGGTACCTCATGTAAGTTTCATAGGTCAATGATAAAGATTTGTGAGCTCACATATATTTTTAGTACCAGTGCCAACCGTCCAGTCGAGGAAATGACGTGCAATAAATAAAAGTCGACGGAATCCGAAGACGGAGCTCAGAAGACAGACTCCATTTATCTTGACTAATACCTATAAAGTGACGCTTCTGTCTTCTTAGGGTTACGTAAAAGTTACGTGGAAAAACATCACTTCATTGCTTTGATTTAGATTGAAAGCTAGATACGTTATCAGAGCCGTGTTGGCCGAGAAGGTTAGTGCCTCGACTTTCAATCCGAATGTCGTGGGTTCGTACCCGGATTGAAACATGTAAACTGTTGTGCTATTATAAGATGATAACTAGAGCTACTTTTGCCTCCTGATATCCGTGAGGTCAACACAGGTTTCAGCAAAATACCAGCGATTTTGCATAACCCTTCTTATTAATTATTATTGTTTGTATTATTTGTGGTGGTGAATAAATGCGTTCTATTCTATTCTATAAACATACATTCCTGCATCAATGGATTTATCGTTTCGAAAAATTATCTACCTACGCGGTGAAGAAAAATATAGTATGAAAACCAGTTGGCTTTCTAATAGCGTCAATGTGCTTGCAACCTGTCACGTATGTAATGTTCTCTCTTCTTTTCAGAAAAAGCCCTCGTATAATTTTGATGGAACTTCACGTTACGGTAAGTTCTGAAAAAATGTAGGCTGTCCCAAATAATGTATTTGGATATACCTCTGACTACCCCTTTAGACATCTTCAATGGATCTAAAAGCATTTTTATTTTTTTGTATGCCATTTTTACCCGGCTGACTGTCAAGTCACCGGGTTATGTAGATCGCGCGTTTCTATGTGGGTATGTATGTAATATTCTTTATTACCACGTTGCTCCTACACGGCTGGATGGATTTTGATGAATGAGGTATCGTTAGAATCGTCTCTATCTCGATTGTGCTCTAGGATACTTTTTATTTCGATAAATCTAATAGTGCGGCTAGAAAATGCAACAATGTGTGAATTTTCAGAAAAAAAATCTCGCCATCATATCAAAATCCATGTCAAAATCAAGAGTTTGGTGGACTGATATCAAATATAATTTTTTTAAAAATCTAACATGACATCTTTGAAGACTAAATCGAGTCTCAAAATTTTTGAAAATCTATTTTTCGCCCTAAATAGAATTGCTAAACAAAACGCATACTAAAACTTCCTATTTAGTCACACGCAACACTTAGAACAAACTGCATCGAAATTGGTTAAGCCATTTAGGAGATATCTCATATTTAAGAAATAGCTTACCAGTTTAATTTAGGTACACACAGAGCCATCTGTGTGTAAAATGTACACAACGTTTAGGAAACATGGCACGGCATCGAAATATAGTGAAATTGTGATTTAATCTTGTGATTGAATAAAGATCAGGTAAAAAAAAACCGGTCAAGTGCGAGTAGAACTCGTACGCCGAGGGTTCCGTACCTACCCATTATACCCATTATGTTATTGTAGCCCGCTTATTTGTATGAGCGCCCATACAACTCAGAGGACAATCTTAATTGGCGTCAACTATGTATGTATGGGAACACCCTTTAATTTTCAACTTTTTTAACTTTTTGGAATTTTTCCTTTATTTGTGTTATAAGCAGTGATCGGAATTAGGCGGGCTTAAATACCTAAAGTTCAAAAAATAACAGAGACAAATGGAGACGCTTTAGAACTAAATATTTTTCGGTCCAATTATTTCCGTTTTCGGGACATTACTAAAGAATATTAATGAATTAAGGTGAATCAATTTTTTACCTGAGTTAATAACAAAAACTAAAATGTAAGTTATAAGATAAAAAACTTTTTCCAGTCGGTTAAATAGAAAAATGATTTGAATTAGTTCACAATATTATTAACATTAATTTTGAATGTACTTACTCACTGCGAAAATTGTTCCAATTTTCGGCCCGATTGGGTCCAGTGAAATTCTTGTAGTAAGGAAGTGTTAGAGAGTGTAAACTCCATAGAATAAATAGGTACCAACCTACTTTATTAGTATTTAAAAATATTTGAAGTGTGTCAATTCCTGAAAGCTACTTCTGACTGTTTTTGCATATTAGATTTTTATCCCAAGTAAATCTATTTTCATCTTTGAAGATTATTTCTTTTATACTCCTGCTTCATCAGGTTATGGGCCCAGTATATGTACATGTATGTATGCGAACGTATATTTCGCTGCATTTTTTTCAAAATTTTACGTAAAAGAAACAATCTCCCAAAGGCACCATCACCATGGCAACGTCCACGGGTTCTACGGGTTCTCTGGCCATAGAAAAACTAAAAGGCATCGAGAACTACAGTTCTTGGAAGTTCATGATGAAAATGGCATTAATTCATGATGAACTGTGGGAGTGCGTCGAACATGGTGAGTCCAAGGATATCAGTGAGGCAAAGAAGCAAAAAGCTCTTGCGAAGATCGCATTGGCGGTGATGCCGACTGCGATACCTCACATCAGGAACGCCACGACGGCAAAACAAGCCTGGTGCAACTTGGAAAAAGCGTATGAAGACAGAGGACTATGTCGTCGACTTGGGTTACTCAGAACTTTGTTTGGCACAAAGCTGAGTGAGAACCGGAATATGGAAACTTACGTCAACAAAATCATGGAAGTCTCACAGCAGCTAAGTGAGATAGGTGCTGCACTAGATGATGATTTCATAGCTGTTATCATGCTGAGTGGATTAACAGCAGATTATGATCCGTTGATCATGGCCATGGAGAACTCCAACATCAAGCTTTCCAGTGAGTTGGTTAAAGGGAAGTTGTTGCAGGAGAACCTTCGCAGAGATGAAAAGTCTGAGGATGCCTCGGCTTTGGTTGCGCGCAAGCAGCCCCGATGTTTTAAGTGCAAGAAGGTGGGACACATTTTTAAGGATTGCCCTAAGCCTGGGAAGAAGAAGAATTCTAGTGCTGATACGGACACATCCAAGGTTCTACTAACTGCGCTATCGGCGAACATCAAGAAGGACTTATGGTACATTGATAGTGGTGCAACGGCTCATATGTGTGGTAACATTAGTGCGATGAGTGATTTTGTAAGTGGTAGAGCATTAGACGTGAATTTAGCGGACGGTAATAAGTTGTATACGGCCGGAAAAGGCACAGTAAAAGTGCAAATGATGAACAATGAGGTAAAGACAATAAGCAATGTGTATTATGTACCCAATTTAACGGCTAACTTATTATCTGTAAGCGCTATGGTTCAAAAAGGTTTCAATGTGGTGTTTAGCTCTAGCGGTTGTCAAATAACTGATAATGGAGTAGTAGTGGCTACTGGCACGCTACATGATGGAGTCTATGAGCTAGATATTGCCAAATTCACGCCTATTCAATGCAAGTTTGTAGATAAAGTAGATCTTTCTAGATTTACAGGTTCTGAGTGTGGACAATCAACCTCCACAATGAATGAGTCAAGTGTCAGTCACGATGTCGGTGAGACAGTGACTGTGATGGCTGCTGCTGCTGCGAAGGAAGCTACTGCTGCCACAGCTTGCTCACAAGAGGTTTGGCATCGTCGTTTAGCACATCTCAATCTACGAAGCATGAACTTGTTGAAAAAGGGTATGGTCAAAGGAATTTCATATGCAAATACTGATTTTGAACCATGTATTGCTTGTATCGAGGGAAAGCAAACTCGAACATCTTTTCCAAAAGAATCATTCAATAGAGCTGCAGATGTTTTAGAGTTGGTCCATACAGACTTATGTGGACCTATGCCCTGTACATCATTAGGCGGTTGTAGGTATTTTTTGACCTTGATTGATGATTTTTCAAGAAAGACATTTGTATACTTTCTTAGGCGAAAAGATGAAGTTTTTGAGAAATTTAAAATCTGGAAGGCCCTGGTAGAAAACCAAACAAATAAAAAGGTTAAAGCGATTCGAAGTGACAACGGTGGTGAATACTTGTCTTCTAAGTTTCAGAGCTTCTTGCGGGACAATGGCATCCAACACCAGACTACAGTGCCATACTCACCCCAACAAAATGGAGTTGCGGAACGAGCGAATAGAAGCATTATGGAGAAAACACGCTGTATGCTTCAAGAAGCCGGCCTAGGTCAAGAGTATTGGGCAGAAGCTGCAAATACAGCTGTGTATCTTAAGAACAGGTCACCCACCACTGCAGTCAGAGGGTATACTCCGGAGGAAAGATGGAACAAGAAGAAGGTATCTGTTTCACATTTACGTATATTTGGCTGTGTTGCCTATGTCCATAATAGAAAGAGGACTAAGCTGGAACCAAAGGCGAAGCTACATATATTTGTAGGATATTGTGAAAATACCAAAGGGTATAGGTTGATAGACCCTGAAAATGCGACAATATGCATAAAGGCTCGAGAAGTCGAGATGTGACATTTTTAGAAGATAAATATTTTAAGAAAAATATTGTGTCACATGATGATATTCAAAATGTTATATTCACACCCTCTGTAAGTGAGAATATTACTCAACCTCCTGCAGAATCATCGACTGAGGAAATTTCCGTTGAGGAAAATTCTGATGGCACAATAAATGCGCGTAGACATTCAGTCTTCAGTGAAACGGAGGAATTTGTTACTTCGGATGATTCGGCCGATCTTACTTACGTTCCAGGTAGATCAAGCATTGATTCAATGGACTCATGTCAGTCACTTGAAGATGCTCAATCAGAGTTCGCTGGGGTAGCAGAAATTGGTGAAAAGGACCTGCCTAGAACAGTGGAGGAGACATCGAGTAATAGTGAATCAGAAAGATGGAAAGAAGCTATGCTTCTGAACCATGCGTATATATTTACAACAATGATGGTGAGACGATGTTCGTTACAATGTATGTTGATGATATCATATTATTTTCATCAAGAACTTCACAGAAAAGGAAACTAATTAAAGTTACAAAGGGAAGAGATTGTGAATAATTGTAACTTTAATTTCCGGAGTCTCATAGGATGATTAATGTATTTAGCAGTATGTTCGAGACTTGATATTGAGGCAGAGTATATGACAATCTCTGGCTCATGTAAACTTCATGTAAAGAAGCTATGTTTCTACGCAGTTCTACGCACATTTGTAAAATAATGTAATGGTAGGTAGTGAATGTAAAATTAACTTGTTGAATGACAGTCTGCTCAAAAGTTGTGTTTGAATATTATATAACATTCACGAACAAAGCATATTAATATCAGACACCACTACATTAGAGAATTAGTAAATAAGAAATTAGTCAATTTAGGCTATCTTTCTACTGAGGAGATGTTGGCTGATGTATTTACAAAGTCTTTGTCATGTGAAAAACATAGTAAATTTGTATCAAGGTTGTTAAAAACATAAGTCTTTATGTTAGTAAGTTTTTGATCTAAGCAATTGTTATAGTATGCTTGCTTAGATAACTAGCATAATTTGAGGCCTAGGAATAGTCATATAAATTATAATTGCTATAGGAAGTAGGTACCTATTATTATAGAATAGTTTAAGGCCTAGTGTTAGAGAGTGTAAACTCCATAGAATAAATAGGTACCAACCTACTTTATTAGTATTTAAAAATATTTGAAGTGTGTCAATTCCTGAAAGCTACTTCTGACTGTTTTTGCATATTAGATTTTTATCCCAAGTAAATCTGTTTTCATCTTTGAAGATTATTTCTTTTATACTCCTGCTTCATCAGGAAGTCTCCCCTTTTTTGCCTCTGTTCTTTGAAGTTTAGGTATTTTAGCCCGCCTAATTCCGATCACTGGTTATAAGACCTTGCTTTTTGCCAAATTTCGTGATTCTAGGTCAACGGGAACTACCATTTAGGTTTTCAACCCAAAACCTCTAGGGTACTTCCGGTTGACCTAGAATTGTCAAATTTGGTTACAAGCAAGGTCTTACAGCACAAGTAAAGGAAAAATTCCGAAAAATAAAAAAAGTTGATAATTAAGGTAAGTTTTGGTACTTACAAGTTTTCACGAAAACCTAAATTTGTCAATATCTTTTTATAGTGTTTATTCAGGACCTTGATTTTTATAGTCACAATAGGGACTATAGACCTCAGTATATGGTATAAATTTCAACTTGCTAGCTCCACCCGTTCCTGAGATAATCGATGGTGACACACGGACAGACGGACAGACGGACAGACAGACAGACGGACAGACGGACAGACGGACAGACGGACAGACGGACAAGAAAGTGATCTTATAAGGGTTCCTTTTTTTACCTTTTAAGGTACGGAACCCTAAAAAGTACTTAGTATCTTAAAACCTACGTAGTCGTACAATAATAATTACAAAAACTGCAACGAGAAAACACATTTTATTTTATTATCTCACCTCGCACGGCATCGAACCCTAGATACCTACCTATTAATAAAATTGTAATTTAATTTTGTGATTGATAAGATAATGCTGTTTCCAACTTTTCAGTTCAGCCGGGTTTTTTTATTTTTGAATAAATTGCTTGTTTCAAAATGCAAAGTTTAATAAGGTACCAAAATGGCTTAAATAATATTTTAATAAAACTCCTAGCTGCAATCTAGATTTTCTAACTACTTCATTAATTTTGGCTGCCACTGTCATAAACACAGCCCAAGTACCTATTAAATCTCTTTATTAACTCTCTCTAAAATTTCAAATCTCTTTGTTCAAGATTGCAGCTTTATGAGTTTTTTACTTCCTCTTAAAATGTATTAATATTCATATCAATTTACGGTCTTATGCAAAAAAACTTAGTGCGTCGCTAGAGCGCACTTTTGTTTTTGGCAACAACGCTTTAGTGAGCTTAGTTGGCGCACTAAGTTTTGCGCATAAGACAATTATTGTTTCAAGTTGATAGTTACATAGATCTTAAGGTAGGTATCGAACGCAACAAGAAAACCGTTAGGGTACAACAAATAAACTAAAAAGTAACTTAAACTAACCAATAAAAAAATCTGCCGGAGTGCCATTTTTCATTTCAATGAAATAAAACCTAAGTGTGGTACTGCCCATGAATGGAACTCCCTGCTGCCCTACTTGTTTCCTGAAACTATGAATCTATGTGCCTTCAAGGCTAGAGTGAATAGATTTCTTATAGATCGATGTGATCCATCCTCGGCCACACCGTCGTCGCTTAACATCAGGCGAGTTGGTGGCTAGATCTATTTTCTATAAAAAAAACAATAAAAAAATTAAAATTAGGTACTAATTAAATCTACGGAACTCAAATGAATTAGCAAGACTCACTCTTGTTCTTTGATTTGCTTTATCACGTAACCTTAACGAAAAACGGAAGCGGTCGCGGTGTAGCTTAGACGTTAGATGGATCGTTGAATTTAAGCGACGTTATGTGCGGTGAAAAATGGTTAGGTGACCGCTATTCACAATAACAACTGCGGGGCTAAAAAGGCCGCTACAGTCGAATCAAAATCTGAATCCACATGCAATCTCTTTTCTGAGGCTCTCTTTTAAGTTCAGTATTGGACGTCCACCGACAAGATGGATAGACGACCTTGTAAAGAGCGTAGGTCGGCGGTGAATGCAGGCCACTTCCAACCGCAACACATGGAAATCTTTGAGGGATCTACATCCAACAGTGGACGTCCAACGGCTGGGATGATGATGATTAGGTCAAATACAAATACAAGGCGTGGCGGTGAGGTGCGGGTGTGGAGTTGACGGAATCAGCTATAACCTTTATAACCAACAAAAAACTTAGACCTTTACATCTTTACTAGACGATTTTATACAGTGTCAGGGAGCAATCTTTTGCCTACACTTAACGGGACACTAGTGCGTGGGACAATGTTTTAGATGGAGTAGGCTTGCCCTGCACCTAAAGCATCCTCTCAGCTTAACCGGCCATATCTACAGGAAAGACATGGTCAATACGTGTGGGGCTAAGCCACGGGTTTCCTTACGATGTTTTCCTTCACCGTTTAGAGCTCGTGTAATGCGCATATACATTTTTCGAAATGAAAAATCCATTGATGCACGACCAGGGGACCTAAAAAGGTCGCCTGGTCTGGAATATTGCAGAATCGTATTAAAGGAGTTGAACTATTGCCATCTCTTTTCACTCTCAGTCAATGAAAAGAGATGGCAATAGGTACTCAGTCAATGAAAAGAGATGGCAATAGGTACCTACATTCCTTTATTGCGATTCTGCAATAGCCTCCTTTTTAGGTCCCCTGGTTTCGAACCCACTATCTACTAATCGAAAGTCGAGGTACTAATCTCCTCGGCCAACACGGCTATAACCAACAACTTATCATCCTAATAGGAGACATCTGATTCATTATCTCTTCACTCCATCAGTCCACCTCGTTACCATAAAATCGAGGCCGTCAAATCAGGCAATCTTTTAACCATCGGCACTCCGTCCAGGAAGTTATCGGCCCGGACCGGAAGTGACGATAATAAATTTACTCTCCCCTCTCTCCCATCTTCCTCCTTACTTCCTCTCGCTGACAGCTGTAGATCTATGGAGGTTACAATTACTGGTACTATTTACTGACTTTCACCTGAATTCTGAAATGCTACTTTGTTTAAGTGGTGCTTATCATTGACATTGACTGTCATTTTTGTATACGATTCTGAAGAGTAAGGACGTCTCAATAAGTACGTTTCAAATATTTAAGTAGCGTGTCAGTGTTCGGGCATTACCTACTGTGGGAAGAGACATGCCAAACACATGCCGAAACAGTGCGTTAGTCGTACCTACAGCGCACGGACGATCGTGTTTTTTCATACAAAGCGAGCGGTGCGGCAACAGCGCTCGAGTCGAGCGTTCGCGGTACGGGCGTCGCGCAGTTGATGCACCGCTCGCTCTGTATGAAAAACACGATCATCCGTGCGCTGCACGACTAACGCACTGCTTCGGCACTGCATCAGTCCATCAAGAAACGCATAAATTGAAAGCGCCCTAAGGCTTGGGACATACAGAAAAGACGTAAGACGAGGACGCGTCGCAGACACATGTCTCTTCCGCGTCCCTTTCATAGAAAATGTATGGAAGCGTTGCGCCGCAAAGCATACAGAAGAGACGGGGCGCCGTCATATTTTGTATGAAAGGGACGCGGAAGAGACAAATGTCTGCGCCCCGTCTGTTCTATCTGGCCTGCGCCTAATATGGCATAAAAAAATGCATTGCAAATCGCATTTGTTTTTATTTTTGGTCTCGAATAAACATTGTTTTTAAAGGATCTTGACATGAGATCATTTCTCGGGGTTACAGATGTAAGCTTGCTTAATGCAGCAATATAATTCCAGGCACTAACGTTATCACCATAACTGCCTCATCAATAGTTAGCTGGCCATCCAATCTGAGAGCGCGCTATCAATCTCAATAACGAACGAACATATCGATTCTAATTACTGCCGATTCTACCTAATGTCCTCGAGAGCTTGTGTACAGGGTGCTCGTGTTTGCTTGGCTTTTAACCTCTTGGACAACTCTATTATCTCTAGAAGGTCATTTCTGCCCCCTGATATCTTTGATAGCATAGCGACCAAAATCAGTCTCAAAATTTCGAATATGACAGTTCAGTGTCCACGAAAGTGGCTCTGTCACTCCCATCTCAACGTTATCGAACGCTTCAAAAGATACCTACGCGATCGTTTTGACAGTTTGAGACTAATTTGAGGTTTGAGACAAGTTAGACAATAAGCCTGAATTGAATAGGTACCTAAAACAATAATTCTAGTGTGAATCAATGTTTTTTTTTTAGTTTATATGCAAAATGTGGGCATGGACCAAAATGTATTTATACTTCTGATTACCCCCATAGACAACTTCTAAAGATTTTATAACTATTCTGAGAGAATCTCTACCACACCTTGTGAATACAGTCGTGATTCATTATTTATTTCATTAATAATACATTTTCAGGAAATGAAAATCTTGCTTTGAATCAGCACAGTTGGATAATAATTAGTGGAGCCAAGGTGGCTGTAGATAAAACTATTCTATCTATATAATTTAATAATAGTGACTTTTAGGTCGCGACTTTTTGTCGTGGTATTTAAATCTGAAAACGTCAAAACCTTATGAGGGGTTTGATAAATGAGTTGATAAGAATAATCTAAAAAAATGTAAGCTCGTGATGTACGCTATTTTATGTGTGATCGAATTACACGGTTAGAATTTTTGATAGTAAACTGAGTACCTAAATAACAATGTACACTGAACATTGAGTCATTCGTGGAAGGTCGATAATCACTTGTCATTGTGAATTCTTCTCGCTTTTGCTATTCGTGTCTTCGAAGCGAGAAATTCGCTCCATGGAATTATCGCATAAGTCTGGTCGCGATTATTATGAAAGAAAATGTATCAGAAGAAAAAATATACACTGAAAACTTACGTTGCATAATCTTAGATAAGACAACAGTTAGCATAAGATTAATAAAACAATAAATTGACATGGACTCTAAAATTCAGTTTCACAAATACATTGCCCGTCTCTCTGCGTGGATAGATTTAATCCGATTATTTAACTCACAAAGCTACTGGACCAAAATTGCGTTTTTAAGTCGCGTCCGAGATTTCTCCCCTATCTGAAATCTCAAAGCGATGGGCGAATTTATCGAGACTAATTACGCTGATAGTGCAATGTGCACAAAACCCTGATACCTCATTTACACTGAAAGTTGGTACTGAAGCGTACCTACTCGTGGCGTTGCTTGCTTATAAGTTCTTGATAGATCGTTGAAGTTTGGCGACGCTCTGAGCGCTTACATTTTGGACGGGTGACCGCAAGTGGCATCAAACACCGTTCCGGCTTTAAGGTTGTTAAGAAATAACGGAGGCCTTTAGGCGGCCAAAAATCTACGTCAACAGTTAGGTGACGCGTTGTGTCTAACCTGCTTGAAGAGCCGTGTTACGCTGCGTTCACACGGAGGTAAGTTTTGTCGGGTCTTATTTCTGTTGGATCTGAAAAAACCGAACGTTGTGTTCACACGGAGCTGTCGTGTCCGACTGTCTCGGATCCGGGTGTCTTCGGTGCCTGTGTGAACGCACGATTCGATTTTTCGCTGCGCTGCCTGGCGCGGTATGGACACGATTGCAAGATCCGACAAAAAACTTAATCGACTGAACTTATACTGTGTGAACGCATGTATTAGAAATACTATGTCGCTTAAAACGGATCTTACATTGTCGGTCCGGTTCAAGCCGCCAAATCGGATGTCAACTTGAGTAAGATTAAGGTTTTTAGTCGGATCTTAAAACCGAATGCTCGTGTGAACTCTAGCATTGAAATACTGTTGCTACTGACCCGGATCCTACAAAAAATCAGATCCGACAGAGTAAGACACGACTCCGTGTGAACGGGATGTTAGCTGAGGGGGACAGTACCTCGACTTTCGATCCGAAGGTCGTGGTTTTGAATCCTGACCGTTTTTCGTCAGCTCAATCAGTGGTAGTCTGCTCCACACGTATTGACCATGTCTTCCCTGTGGATATGGCCGGTTAAGCTGAGAGGATGGTTTAGGTACTGGGTAAGCATACATATATAAAAAATATAAAATAAAATAAATACCTATCCATCTCAAACAATGTCCCAAGCACTACAGTGTCCCGTTAAGTATAGGCGAAGATTGCCTCCTGACTGTATCTATCCAGTAAAAGAAGTAAAAGCCAACCTGCTTCATCAGCAAACGCGTCCTAATGTCCTCGGCGTCCATTATTTGTTCCACCTCAGGGAATAAACCTGTAATGTGCCTACTGTACCAGGGCTATTGATAAAGTACTGTTTGGTAGACCGCTTTTCTATAATTAATTAACTGGTTTATAGAGGAGCTATAAATGTGGGAATGTACCATACCAAATATGGGACATACCTCTGACTACCCCCTTAGACACCTTCAAAGGATCTTAAAAAGCCTAAAAAAAATCTGAGAGACTCTACCGCGCCTTCAGTCGTGATCATAATTTCATTTTCATTTCAGGTTTTTTGAAAACATTTTTGTATACGATTCTTTACGAAACTTCTTCCCGATAACGAGCCTCTTTCATACATAATCCTCTATCCATTCCTAATATCCTTGTAAATATCCTCACAAATACCGTGCGCTATTAAATAAGTAATTCCCACGGGATAATGATAAACCCACTTTTCCTGCTCTTACTATACCCTTACAAATCACATTATCCGACCTGAGTATCTATACAATAACATAATAAAACGCCAGAGTTTGTTTGTCTACCATCGAACTAATATCAGTAGGTAATATTATAAATGCAAAAGTTTGGATGTTTCGATTGATGGATGGATGTATGCTTGTTCCTCCATGTTCGACAACCACTAAACCAATTTAGCTGTTTAAAACATAAGTATTGCGAGTTCTATAACTAGACAACCACTGAACCGATTTGGCTAAAATTTAAAATATAGATAGATAATGACCGGGAATAGGACTTTAGGCTACTTTTTATGCGGGTACCACGCGAACGAAGCCGCAGCCGGAAGCTAGTTTTGTGTAATCGTATAATCTGAAACTGTAGGTAGGTACCTATTTCTGGAACAGCCATCAGATTTATGTGCTTCGGAAGGTAGGTATATTAAATTGTCGGTCCCAGTTTTTAAGTCGGTAAGCCATGACGGAGGCTTTTAAGCAGCCTAAAAACTCCGTCACCGAAGTTGGCCACTTGCTCATACGAACTTGCTTACTTACTTTTCAGCCATGTGGAGGCCTTCAGATGGCCTTAACGCTATCAAATGCAGAAATATTTTTTCAAACGCGACTGGTACTTTTATAGCGCATTAAAACAAACAAACAAACAAACAAACAATAAACAAACAAAGTCTACCGCTTTATTATGGCATCGAATAGATTAAACGGCAAGTGAAACCACAGGGTAAAGCTGTTGATGCTAATGTGATAAAGAAATAACCAGTGATAAACGAACCGAATTTGCTGTGACCGAAAGTAAGGGAAGCGTGAGCCCGCAAATTGGCTAAACAAGATCTCCGGTGTTTCACATCACCGGTTTTTGATATCAACGACCGGATAATCAAGGATTGCTAGGGACCTATTTTGGGGACTAAAATATTCCCAGAAGTGAATAAATGTAAACTACTTAGGCTGGATTTTACTGGATTAAGTTTTATCTGGAGATTGAACCACAGATTAAACTGTTTGTTTGAATATTTTGACATTGTAAAGTTGACACCTTATAACCAGGAATGCACCTATAATGTTCGGTTGCGCTTTCTAAACAATTGTATTTCGAATTCTGTCGGCTAACGGAATAACTACTCTGGGAGTAAGATGACAGTTTGGTCGAATCCAGCCAGTAGTTCGCCCTGGTGTGAGGCTTGGACACTAACCCAAGAAAAGAACAAACTTTTGATAACAGAGAGAAGGATACTTCGAAAAATTCTAGGACCATCTCGAAGAGATGATGGGAGCTGGAGGGTTCGGAAAAACCTAGAAGTTGAAGAGCTTGGACCGGAACACAACATTTATAACCCCGTCATCGGTTAAGCTCATAATATGCTCCCCAGCAAATTTCCATAGCACAAGCTATCGACCTACCAATTTTCATGCAGATTGGACCAATGGTTCGATAGTTATGCGAGAACAAGAATTCGTGAAACACACAAAATATCCACAGGACAGACATGGTGTGGGGCTGACTAAGCCGCGGGTTTCCTCACGATATTTTCCTTCACAGTTTAGAGCTCGTGTTAATGGGCATATAAATTTTTCGAAACGAAAAATCCGTTGATGTACAACCAGGGGCCTTACTATGAACTCTGACTCGTAGAGCAATGTCAAAGGAAGATTATTCTGATTCCGTGCTAAGATAAGACTAAGGTAAGGTTAAAGTAAGCCTAACGCAGGAATGTTTTGGTAACGTCTCATCGTGGAGTGTCAAGTCATTGACGCAATGCAGGACTGTTTTCACCTTGTTTTGACATTGCTCTAAGAGTTGGTGGTACGCCAGCAGGACTCGAACCCATGACCTTCAGATCGAAAGTCGAGGCACTATACCCGGCCAACACGGCTCTACCTCTATAAGATACAACAGCTTTACAAGTCTCAAAGCTTCGCCTCAAAGTTGATATCGTTCGATACAGCTCTGTTTAACTTCAGAATTGAGTAGGTACGAGTATCTACTTATTTTACTTCCGAATACTTGAATGAGCTTTTGCAAGTAAACTGTAAAACCGTATTCTGATTAAAGGTATTTTTAACCCCGCAAAAAGAAGGGTGTTATTGACCCTGGCGCAAAAAGAGGGGTTTTATTAACCCCCAACGCAAAAAGAAGGGTGCTATTAACCCCCGACCCCAAAAAAAAGGGTGTTATAAGTTTGACTGCTATGCGTGAGTGTGTCTGTGTGTCTTTCTGTGACACCGTAGCTTTAAAACGGGTGAACCGATTTAAATACGGTTTTTTTTATAACAGTTTTTTTTAGCGATGGTTCTTAGACAAGTTTTGTCAAAATCGGTTAAGCCGTTTGATGAGCATCGGCTCTTTTCTATAATAGGTTATGAAGGGATATGTCGGGGATTTTTAATTAAATTTAAAATTAAATTGTATTTATATACTCGTAGTTATGTATAACAAAGGAAAAAAACTGGTAGAATGTAAAATGCTGAATATTTTACACTGCATCGTCTAGCCCCAAAGTATCCAAAAGTAAGCAGAGCCTATGTTATGGGAACCATATGACTGATATACTACTTAGATACTTTTTTGTAAGTACATACATATACATAGAAGTTCTTTAGTAAATTCTAAGAATGACTGTACCCAACACGTCTCTTACACCCGAATACTGAAACGCTACTTAGTTTAAGTGGTGCTTATCATTGACATCTGTCATTAACTGTCATTTTTGAATACGATTCTGAAGAGTAAGGACGTCTCAAATAGATAAGTACGCCTCAAATAGATAAATACGTCTCAAATAGATAACTACGTCTCAAAAAGAGAAGTGTGTCTCAAATTGATAAGTACGTCTCAAATAGATAACTAGGTACCTACGTCTCAAAAAGATAAGACCGTCTCAAATATTTAAGTAGGAAAGAAAGAAAGAAAGAAAAAGCATTTATTTAAGACAAAAATAAACAAAGATAAAAGTACTATCTCTAATTAAGCCATTAGCATTGTGTCCCAAATAGGTGTCCAACTCAGCATTTGTTGTTTTGCACATTTACAAGATAACGCTGATCTTGCGTTGGAACCTTTCGTCACAGTAAAACTAGAGATTAATTTTACTAAATTCAGTAGAGTTTCAGTATCCGTGCGTTAGTATTTTTACTTAATGTTTTATCGTGCATCTCTGGGAGCTTGCGGAAGCAATCACAGCGGCTCGCTCGGATCGCAATAAACCATCGCCCTTTATCGCCGAGTCGAGTGAATATCGTTGATGTATCACCAACACAATTGAAACGTTTCTCGGCTTGTACAGGCTTCGATAGGATATTGAGATCGGTCGGATGGGTAGATAAGTGGATACCTAGATATTTTATCGAATACAATACAATTAAATACTTTATTAGGTTCGAGAAAATGTTTTTGTAACTAACTGAATGAAACTAATCACGCAACTAACGCAAAAAGCTTACAATGCTCTGCGGGTCCAATACAATAATGCGTTTAGGATGCTGTTGCGGCTGCCGCGATTCTGCAGTGCCTCGGGTATGTTCACCCATTCCCGAGTAGATACCTTCGACTCTATCTGGAGGAAAAAGACAGCCTCTCTCCTCAGCAGAACTCGTGCCAGCAGCAACACCATCCTAAGCGCAATAGCTGAAAAATTTGATTGTCCTCTGATGTTAAGGCTTATTCAGAGGACCAAATCGCCATTACATTTTAGATACACCCCTAGTTTTAAGCTTACTAACAAAATGGACTGTATAAATTGTCTGAATAAATAAATAAATTATTATTATTATTATTATTAATCATATTTGCTACTTAACTAGTAGTTCGCCCGAATTGAGATGATGATGGATACCTAGATGACTTACCTATATTTGGACTTTCTTCTGAAGTGACAATAATGAATGAACCTACGTAACACAGTACACTGTTTTTAATGTTAACCAATTTTGAATTTGTGGAAAATGTTATTGAGATTCCTAGATACCCTTTTCCTATTGGACAAGATTTTTTCACTTTATATCCGTAACCATAATAAATGTGAAAGTGTATTTGTTTGTTTATTTCTCCTGCTTTCACGTCAAAACAGAGCGACGGATTGACGTGATTTTTTATGTGGAGGTAGTTGGAGGGTTGGCGAGTAGCATAGGCTACTTTTTATCCGGGTGCCACGCGAGCGAAGCCACGGGCAGCAGCTAGTACTATATAAACTTCACACTTTAAAGAGAGTAATCTTTTAATCTAACACTTGATGGAATATTCAATTCTCAATACGAGAGGGAACCTTCTTATTCAATGTTTATCCGATGAATACCGATGTAAATCGTTTCTCATTCAAATCCCTGTCGATTTATTCAATTTCAAGCTGAATAGATATCACAATGGGAAGGAGAGTACGTATTTTAATAAAAGATTTAATTTTAGAATGACAATGAAACCAAATATATATATATGGCTTACACAATGTTTTTTTGTATAGCTCTTGAGGAAGATTTTAGACTACTTTTCATCATCATCACTATACACCATCACTACGAGGGCAACGCCGCGAGGGCGCTGCTAGTCTCAGGTATAAAGTCGTGAGCCTGATAACATTATATCGATCTCAGAAAGTTGTAGTACAAAGTGTTACCTCACTTGAGTGTTTCGTGTTACAAACGGCCATGTCTCCAAACTTAATTTGAAACTTCAAGGCAAGTTGTTAGTCTAATAACTTGGCGTCAACTTCAGCTGAATTCCCCCTCCTGTCCTGCTGGTCTATACGGCCCGGTGCCCATTTACAGCACGGCATGGTAAGGTATTTTTAGACGATGAATAAAAATATAACCTAATTGTATAGAAATAAAGTTGAAATTTCAATGTAAACGGTCGTAAGTACAAAAAGGATACCGCGGTGTGCTTAGGCATGCCGCGTCGGCAGTTTCAACTTGTTCATCATCAGCCATTTTGAACCCACTGCTGGGCATAGGCCTCCCTTCGTGTCTGCCATTCGCCTCGATCCTGCGCTAGCCTCAGCCACGTACAACCCACGGTCTTGTGGACGTCATCAACCCATCGTGCCGGTGGACGTCCCCTATTTCAGTGTCCTTACCAAATAATCTATAATGGTCATAGATTTGACGACCCCCTTAGATATCATCAAATCTATCGTCTATCGTATTTGGGAAATACAGCCGTGATCATTTTTTATTTTTTTTAAACCGCGTAAAAACCGCGTAACGTTAGGTATAACTCTTACCTAGTAGTATTTCATAAACATAATATCTATTTACTATGTTTAGGTACTAATAGCTTACAATGTACCGTTTAATAAGCTACGTTAAGGGCTCGGCGAACGTATCTACTTACCTAGGAACGTAATACCAAAATAATTTAAAATTTGAGCATATTTTTATCAATAACTTTACGTTATTATTTGGATAAAGGTAGTTTTTATCTAGGTTCCTGTTAAACTTTTGTTTCAAAAAACTTACTATAGAACAAATGAAAAGAAAAAAATGCCATTTTTGGTGTACCTACAAAGATTTCAATTCAATTGGCTTACATTTCTTTTTAGGTAAGTTTTTCGGAACAAAAGTTTAACAGGAACCTAGATAAATACCTACTCTCCTAATCTAACAACATAAACTGATTTAAACATGCTTACATTTTAAATGATTTCGGTATTACGTTTTTATGGAAATTCGCCGGTCGCAGCCCTCTTAAGTGCAGAACATTATGCAACATTAATGTACTGAACACCCTGTATAAGCCTCGAAACGGCGTACACAGGGTGTTGCACTGTTAATCTACGTACTTTACACGAGGCGTTATACTCAATAACAATACAGAATACAGGGTGCTTCTTGTAAACTGCATTTAAAATAAAGACTATTTAGGGCTTATCTTAACAGCTTTCTGAAACATGAAAACGTTCATTGGGCAGCTTGCAGTCACCCATAAATTTTGTGCCTGCGCAGAATGTCGCTTAATTTCGATGATCTTTCATGAATGACTAAATGCGGCCACCTACGATCAATTCTGTCGTCACATCGATTGGATGCTGCCAATTTGGTCATGCCGAATGGACCGAGTGTGGATGTGGTTCGGCATGATCGTTCGATTGGACGAAACAATCGCATTTTAATTATTTTGGAAAGATGTTTGGATTGGAACGTGTATGGCGGTTGTAAGTAAACTGCAATATGAGGAAAATTGAATTCATAAATCTCAATGATAATTTATTTGACGACCGCTGTGGCGCAGTGGGCGAAGGCCCATCTGAAACACAGAAGGTTGCGAAATGAAAATAACTCTAAGGGCGCGTGCCCACGAGACCGGTTTTTAGCCCACAAGACCGGTTTTTAGGGGGCTCATGCACACGAGACGGTTTTAACACGGCCCGGTTTTTTGCGAGGGCGAACGCCGTGCCCGGTTGCTAGCGCCGGCGACATGTGCTTGGCTCCACAGTGTCCCATACAGGACACTGACGACCCGGTTTCACGCCGGGCTTAGCTCCGGCTCCGGTTTAGAGCGGCTCCCCGGCAACCGGGCCCGGAAAATAAATTCAATTTTAACAAATTTGTTAAGCACTCCATTATATTTCATTAACTTTTTAATAAATAAATCTAATTAGAAACCCTTCTGAAATCAAACAATCAGATATTGCTCCTGAGTGGCCCAAAGGGCAATGATTGTCTCTGATAAGGTCCTTTGTAGACGCCGGTACAAGGGATCTAATTGACCCCCTCCCAGTGACCCCTTATTGACGCAGATAGTAAGAAGTGCCTGTTTATGTTCGCGGACTTACAGACAAGAAACTCACAAAATGGGCCTACTTTTTGCAAAACACCCTTTTTCACCCGACTGCACAAAGCAAAGGAAGGGTAATGTGTTTATCAGTCTGTTTCTATGTGGCTTTCTAGAGGCCAAACGCGTGGACCGATTTTGATGATTCTTATTAAAGAGGTAATTTACGTAGCAGGTTGCAAGCCTATTGCAGCTTGTTTGAAACGTAACGTAACGAAAGACATTTTTAAAATTAGATGGTAAGTAACATTACAACATAATTGAAATCTGAAACTGCTTAGGCCTTTACATCTTTACTAGATGATTTATAAAGGGTCAAGAGGCAATCTTTGCCTACACTTAGCGGGACACTGTAGTGCCTGGGACAATGTTGAGATGGAGTAGGCTTGCCCAGCACCTAGGTACACCAGCTTAACCTGCCATATCCACAGGAAAGACATGGTCAATACGTGTGGGGCTAATTAAGCCACGGGTTTCCTCACGATGTTTTCCTTCACCTTTTAGAGCTCGTGTTAATGCGCATATAAATTTCTCGAAATAAAAAATCCAATGATACACGGCCAGGATTCTAACCCACGACCTTCGGATCGAAAGTCGAGGTACTATACCCCTCGGCCAACACGGCTGTTAAACCATAAACACACTTCAAACAGCTTCAAATTTAGAGTTTTGTTGAAAACACCATATGTAAGTCATCATTATCACTCCATATTTTCCGACATACCGGTTCATAACTTACATGTATACCTTTTTGAACAAATAAAATCAATAAATTCAGACCACTAAAATACAATTTCTATCCCTAAAGTGTTTTCTCAATCTCATTGACATGCAAAAGGACCTTACTTTCCAAACTGTTCGCCCGTGTGTCCTCAATAACTCAATAAAAAGATCCACCAATGTTTCTTGGTCTGTCGCTCGCTCAACTTCCTAGAAAAGGCTGTGAGAAATGGAGAAGTAACTATACCTTGTAGCTCAAGTTATACTGGTGATCCCTTCTGAAGAGGTCACTAATGGTTGTAGAATAAATGATAGTACGTTTCACTTGACAAAGACACTTTCAGGCTTAATGATTACTATAGTTTTTGTTCACGGCTTTCCTCGTATTTACAAGGAGATTTACCGACAAGTTTTACCTCATTTCGCATATAAAGGACTGTTTATACCTACAGACATTAAGGATGATTTTAGTCTCACGCTCACCGTCAGCGCTGATAGGCGAGTGATCTTTATTACAATGAAATAAGGATACTGATTGTTTAGCAGAAATGGCTACGATGATTGCTCTCGTCAGTGCTGGACAATCAGTATCCTTATTTCATTGTAATTAAGATAACTCGCCTATCAGCGCTGACGGTGAGCGTGAGACTAAAATCAGCCTGAGCGACAGACACGTAGCGTGCCAGACATCGACAGACAACAACAGACATCGTCGGTCGCGGCCGCTCTCAAACAAAATGTTGAGAGAGAAGAAGCACGGTCCCGTTACGATTCTCTATTTACATTGACCGGCAGCTAGCGCCGCTCAGACACGGACAGACGTCAGACACGTACCGGGCAGACGAAATTCTTTGCGCGAATACACAGTTCTGTGCGCGAATACTATGTTTGTCCGTGTCTGTGCGGCTACGTTACGTTAGATATGAATACATTCAAACAAACTGTATAGAAAAATATAATTTTGATAGCACGCTATGTGTCTGTTATTATGAGAGCTAGATCTACTCGTATTTTCGCCTCCGTAAACTCCAAAAACGCATATTTTCATCGAAATCGTTAGAGCCATTTTCGAGAACGCGAATACAATTATTTATACAAGAGCAGCGTTGCCCCCATAGTGATGGTATTTGATGATGATGATGATGATGAAAAGTAGCCTATAACCTTCCCCAAGAGTTTAGCTATCAAATGCAGAAAGATTTTTTCAAATCTGGTAGTTCCTAAAATTAGCACGTTCAAACAAACAAACAAACTCTTCCGCTTTATTATATTAGTTAGTATAGATATAACTAGGTAGTAGAGATTTAATAAGCTTATATAACTATACGTTGAGATAGTCCGAGTTTCCGATAGAGAAGACAAACATTTCATCCCTGTCGAGGGGTAATTAAGCTATGTTTTTGGTAACTAGTTAAGCTACTAGAGTTGTGAGCGTGTGTGGAGCTGGATTTCAATAGCATAGCGGCCATGTTAGCTCTTTTTAGGGTTCCGTACCTTAAAAGGTAAAAAAAGGAACCCTTATAAGATCACTTTCTTTTCCGTCTGTCTGTCCGTCTGTCCGTCTGTCCGTCTGTCCGTCTGTCCGTGTGTCACCATCGATTATCTCAGGAACGGGTGGAGCTAGCAAGTTGAAATTTATACCATATTATTATACTAAAGTCTATAGTCCATTTTGTGACTATAAAAATCAAGGTCCTGAGTCAATACTATAAAAAGATATAGGCAAATTTAGGTTTTCGTGAAAACTTGTGAGTACCAAAACTTACCTTAATTATCAACTTTTTTATTTTTCGGAATTTTTCCTTTACTTGTGCTGAAAGACCTTGCTTGTAACCAAAATTGACAATTCTAGGTCAACCGGAAGTACCCTTGAGGTTTTGGGTCGAAAACCTAAATGGTAGTTCCCGTTGACCTAGAATAACGAAATTTGGCAAAAAGCAAGGTCTTATAGCACAAATAAAGGAAAAATTCCAAAAAGTTAAAAAAGTTGAAAATTAAAGGGTGTTCCCATACATAGTTGACGCCAATTAAAATTGTCCTCCGAGTTGTATGGGCGCTCATACAATTAAGCGGACTAGCTTAATTGGCACCATGGCTAGGTACGGAACCCTCGGCGTACGAGTTCGACTCGCACTTGACCGGTTTTTTTATTTTTATTTAAGATAGACCTTTGTTTAGCCACAATCTCACCTGATGGTAAGCGACGATGTGGCTGACGATGGATCACAAAGGTCTAGAAGACACTTATTCACTCTTGACTTGAAGAGAGCCAAGTTGTAGTTTTCGGGGAAAACAGAAGCCGGCAGCGTGTTCCAGACCTTAGCAGTGCGGATGATGAAGGTAGAGGAGAACCGCGTGGTACGAGTGGATTGAATGTCCACAAGGTAAGGATGCTCTGAAGATAACATGGCCGCTATGCTATTGAAATATCATAATCTAATTAATTTTGACATAAGTACCTACCTACTGTTAAGAACGTCAAAATTACTTAATGGTGAACGCAGACTTGGCCGCACCGCAGTCGCTGCAGCCGCCGCAGTCATCGCTTTTGTTAATGGCGACGGGAACGAGTGCGGCGACTGCGACGAGGGTAGGTGTGCGAGGTTGCATAGAACTTCATATACAGAAATCGAATGCGGGGACTGCGGCAATTGCGGTGCGGCCCATATCTGCGTTCACCTTTGTTTATTGTATGCGCGTACAAATATTTTTATGCAAGCCTGTTCCGGGGCAACCCCAAATACTTTCAAATGTTGAACAAATAACGCCCATGTTATTTCAATCATATTGGTTTAGGGCAAATCAGGTCTATTTTACTGTGTCATTGTGAAAATCGTGATGGAAAACACGTTAGGAATTTAGATTGAATGTCCTATTTTCCTTTTTTTTTGTAAAGGTTTGTAAAAGAATAACAAGGATGTGAATGACAAAAAGTTCTTATTCAATCAAATAGAATAATTCTGTGATGGTATCTAAAAAAATTAGTTTGTCCGTCCATTTTAGAAAAAGATTTAAATATACATCTTTTAAAAGGATATAGTAGGCGGGCTACTTAAAATTCGTCAATTTGGTCCAGGAATGTGCGCCTAAGTCTTCCCCTTCCGACTGTCCCATTTACGCTCGCATTATGTACCCTGTTTCGTTTATCTTCTTTCATTCATGTATGTATTTACAAAAAAAAAATGTATATAAGTAGTATATCAGTCATGTGGTTGCCATAACACAAGCTCTGCTTAGCTTGGGACTACATGATGCTGTGTGAAATGTCCAGCAATATTTATTTATTTATTTATTTATTCATCCTCTCTACATGACCGAACCATCTTAACATACCCTTCTCAATTCTCATCACTACATCTTGCACTCCACAACTTTATTTATTTATTTATTTCAATTTATTTATTTATTTCAATTTAATTAATACGGTTACCCAATTACATTAATTAAATAGCAATCACAATGATATAATTAAAACAACGAAAATAGTATTCACTTAAAAATTATAGAAACTAATGAACTAAATAATACATTAATAATTATAAATGTCAAACATATTAAATTTATCCTTGGTTATGTCAATAATTATCTACCTATTTATGTGTCAAATCGCTCACAAAATCTTAAACAATCGCGCAATATCATCATCCATCCATCCGCAAACAAGTCACAGTTGGGGTTTTCATCCGTGAGAGCGTTGAGTGCTGTGAGGATGCGCGGCAAAGGGGAGGAGGCCCGCGCAACAGTGCGACAATCAGGGACGGCAAAAAGCTTGTGCCTTCGGCGGCCACTGCCTCTGCAGTAATTGTTCGGAGTATAGAAACGGCACAGCTCATCGCTGAGGTCCGGAGCGTCAATCAAGCCCCGAAATATTTTGCAAGCCGTAGTAATCTGGTCATTGGCACGCCGGGCTTTTTGAGAATTATACCCAAGACATCCTAAAAGGAATTCAGTGGGGTACATAAAAGGATAGTATCCAAAACGGAATTTGTAAAGATACCTCAAAAAGCGTTTTTGGACCTTTTCTAGCATCAAAATGTATTTGCTTTCGTGTGGGTTCCAAACACAGGCACTTGTTTCGAGTTTGCTGCGAACAAGGGAGTTATAGATAAGGCGGATGACGTGCTCGTTACGGAAGTCACGAGAATTCCTGAGAACAAACCCCAGGCGCCTGAACGACTCCTTTGCGAGAGTTTCAATATGGTGGCGAAAATTGAGCTCATGGTCAAATGTGACGCCCAAATCTTTTACCGTGCTGACTCGTGTGATAGGGTCGTTATTGATGTTGTAGTTATAAAAGATTGGGTACCTCATCCGACCAAAAGTCATGCAGTAGCATTTACTGGGGTTGAACTCCATCCCGTTGGCAACACTCCAATCAAAAATTGCGTCGACGTCACTTTGCAGCGCCTCACAGTTTGCCTCTGATCTTATTTCGGTAAAGAGTTTTAGATCGTCGGCATACAGGAGGCTCTTTGCATGTGTGGCGACGGCAGGGAGGTCGTTCACCATCAGTAAAAATAATAGTGGACCAAGTATTGACCCCTGACTTACTCCGGAACGCGTGTGATAGGGGTGGGATTCGTACAGGCCAAGTCTAACAAACTGTTGGCGGTCACGGAGGTAGTCCGCCAGAAACCGGAGAAGACCTGGGGCGAAGCCGATGGAAGCTAATTTTGCAAGCAGTAAATCGTTATTCACCCTATCAAACGCCTTCCGGAAGTCAAAGTAGAGCACGTCAACCTGGACTCCGCAATCCATTCGCTCGGATATGTAGTTCTCAATTGTCAGAAGATTTGTGTTAACAGATCTCTTGCTCCTAAAACCATGCTGCTCATTGCAGAGATATTTGTTCACTTGCGAGTAAATATGTTTGTGCAAAATGCTTTCGAATATCTTGGCAGCTGAAGATAAAATCGCAATAGGTCGATATTCTTCTACAGAGGATTTATTTGGGCCTTTAGGTATAGGTGTCACCCTCGAGAGCTTCCATTGAGGAGGATAGACTCCAGTCTGTAAGCCCAGATTAAAAATATGACAGAGTGGGATGCAGAATATATTTTTAGCATCTTTGAAGATAGCAGGTGGGATGTTGTCAGGACCTACAGAACTATTAGGCTTTAGCTTATTAATTCCATAGATAACGTCCTTAACCGTAATCTCTGTGATATTTACATAATTACTGTTAGAACTGTCGTCAAGAAGACAAGCTTGGGAAGCATTTAGTTGCGGGACGTCAGGCAAGAAGACACTCGCGAAGTAACTGGCATATGCCTCAGCTGCATCTGGTCCAGAAAAAGTTGTACCTCTATAGGTGACATTAGGTTCAAAGCCACCTCTTGATCGAAGACCGGTAATGTGCTGCCAGAACTGACGGGGATTAAGTTTAATGTTATGCTCAATGTGTTCTATGTAGGTATCATAGGCGGAAGAGACACGGTTTTTAATGTTAGCTCTAAGGTTTGAGAAGGCGTTGTAGGCAATTTCAGTTTGTTCACGTTTCCAGGCTGTGTGCAACTTCTTTTTTTGTTTAATGTCCTGGATTATGTCATATGTACATAATCCACAACGCTCTCTTATCACTTAACTACTTCATTATTTCCGTCTGATTCACGTAATGACGTTACGTTCACATTGTCCCCACTACTGGGGCATAAATGGGGCAAAAATGACTGTAGTTTCCGCAGGTGTCACAATTTCATATCAAAAGCCTACCTAGCTTTTTTCAGCGCAAACTACTGAAAACCTCTCTATGACGCTCAGCGGAAACTTTTTGAACGGAAAATGGATTTTCAAAGTTGAACCGAGTTGAAATCGAGGTTGTTAAATGGGAAAAATGGAGGGAGCGTTTCGCGGAGGTAAGCTTTTTTAGACTTGATTTATTAAGAATTTTTTAGGCCTCAAACATCCGTAGTAACACACTTTCACATTTATAATATGGGTAGTACACCCATATTATAAATGTGAAAGTGTGTTTATTTGTTTGTTTATTTGTCCTGCTTTCACATCAAAACAGAGCGATGGATTGACGTGATTTTTTGTGTGGAGATAGTTGGAGGGTTGGAGAGTAACATAGGCTACTTTTTACTCGGGTACCACGCGTAGCCGCGGGCAGCAGCTTGTAATTTATAAGTCTATACTTCTATACTAACTTCTACTTATACTTTATACTTTTTCATATTATAAGGAGGTAAAGTTTGTTTGTATGTAATCTCCGAAACTACTCATCCGATTACAAAAATTCTTTCACCAGTATTTAGAATAAACTTTTAGGATGAACATAGGCTATAATGTTATGTAGATACCTCGCGGGCAACGCCGCGAGCGGAAGCTAGTATAATATATCCTCGGTATAGGTATCCTTACAATAAGAATAACAAGTTGCCCCATGTCATCATAACATCCCCGGCCACACCGTAATCCCTAAGACCCTAGGCACATTCAATTGTCAATGCCTAAACGGCAATGCATAATATTTATAATTTTTTATAATAAAAAAAAACATCGTCACGTATGAAATGCTAACTTCTGCAAAATTTGGGCATGTATTTGGACATACCTCTGACTACCCTCTTAAAATACATTAAAAAGTATAATAATTAACTCACAACTATGAAGTTATTTATGAATCTTTAAATTACATTGTTGTATGCTTTTAAATGCACTGTTACACTTCAAAGATTTATTGTGATAGGGTAAGTTCCTAAAAGACAAGATATATATATTTTTTAGTTGTAAAAAACACGACATACAGACAGATGTATAGCCCCGTTATAATGGACTTACAAGCTTACTGCTAAATCTGTTGCCATCTCTTTTGACATAATATTGAATGACAAGAAAAAACATTATCTAAAGCCATACTAATTTGTCAGTTGAATAAGAATAATGAGGTAAGAGTTGAATTTATACATCATAAGTACGGCATCCTAAAAATAACGACGATTCAAACATACGACCTTAGGTTTGGCCCAGGGCGGGGTCACGTTTAATAGACGCTTGGGGTAAGATGTCATAAATAACGTTGACTAAATCGATAAATACTCGAAATTGGCCATAATAATTATATTGCTCGACCAACCGGGATGTTAAGGTTCTGTAATGGCGACCATT
The DNA here is from genome assembly GCA_958496255.1 of Camptogramma bilineatum. NCBI lineage: Eukaryota > Metazoa > Arthropoda > Insecta > Lepidoptera > Geometridae > Camptogramma > Camptogramma bilineatum. Next base: position 1,912,937 of record OY292474.1, read on the forward strand.
AACTGGAAAGAAGTAACATCACAAATCTAAGTGGGGTTACGTGGGATTCTGAAATAGTAGAAATGTTAGAAGTACGCCAAACCAGCCCCCCTAGCCATATTACACTATATATCGTCGCTGTAGAATAGAAACACTTCAAAATGTATAGGATTTGACGTTTCAAGTAGATGAGTCACGTGGTCAGAACGTCTCAATTCCTATACATTTTGAAGTGTTCTATTCTACAGCGACGATAGATCGTTCTACAGCGACGATAGATCGTTCTACAGCGATGATAGATCGTGTACTATGGCTAGGGCCCCTGGGCCCCAATTCTTCGAACTTACAACGTCAACCATTAAAAAGAGCTCCAGAAAAGAGCGATAAATATTGCTTAAAAAAGAACGTTAAATGTGTTTTTTGGGCCGAATAAAGATTGTGACAATCACAGGATGTTCGTGGAATTTGCCAGCATTCCAAAATATTCCTAAATTAATTTATATTTTTGTAATAAACATTCGTTTAGATTTTAAGTCTCTCAATATTCTCTATTGCGTTAATCTCCCGCTTTAAAAAATAAAAGAACTCTTCGAACAATGTTAAATCAAGCTTGAAACATGACAACAAATGTCATTTCTAAAGCAATAGGACTGTTTTAAGCTTGTTTTAACATTGCTCCAAAAGTTCATGGTATGGCCCCTGGACGTTTGCATGTGAAAAGGTAACAAGAAACAAATATTTTTTTCGGAATGCCATGTTTGGCTCAAGATCTCATGTGGGGGTTTACTCAATATACACAAGAATAAAACCATCATTTAATATACTTACTGCATACAGTAAGCTACAGTAATTTATGAAAGCTAAAGGTATTTCAACATAATGGGCCTTACTAAATGTCTCTCAACTTTGAACAATGGTTAAACAATGTCCTGTCTCTATTGTTAGGCGTCCAAGAGTGATTAGAACCAACATGTCCATGTGATTTTAAATAAAATAATCGGCATTTTACCTTTCTTGCGCGAAAAAAATATATTACGTGAGATTTGGCTCTACCCCCCCTAAAAGCCTCACGTAAGTAATGGATGCCCCCTAAGGCACTTTTAAACCCTTTGAAGATGTCTAAGGGAGCAGTCAGAGGCATGTCCAAAAACCCGTTTTGTTTTTTAAAAGAAACATCATGCTATCTCGCGACATCACATCCAAAACTGTCATGTCTTATAATACGACATACGTCAAAACAAACATTTGATCAGACGTAAACTTTTATGAGTATAGATTTTGATAACCGATTTGGATGTGGGTATGACGTCTGTTTGATAGGGATAAAAGGGATTTGAATATTGTTATTCCTATTTTATTGGATTTAGTTATTCAATTTGAATAATATTTATTCAATGTGTAAAGAAAATCCTGATATGCTACAATCCCATTACTACCTGTCGACTGAGAGACGTATTGGTCGAGTGGGTTAGCTTGACTTTCAATCTGAAGGTCGCAGATTCGAACCCGGGCGTGGATTTTTCGTTTCGTAAAATGTAAATGCGCATCACGAGCTCTAAACGGCGAAGGAAAACATCGTGAGGAAACCAGTTAGCTTTTTAATAGCGTCGCTGGGCTTGCAACCTGTCACGTATGGAATGCTAATTTCTGCAAAATGTGGGCATGTACCAAATATGTATTTGGACATACCTCTGACTACCCCCTTAGACATCTTCAAAGGGTCAAATGCCAAAAAGATCTGAGTGAATGTCTACCGTACCTTGGGGAGTCGTGATCATATTTCGTTTTTGTTTTTTTTTCATTTTATTTGAAGCAAGACGCTTCGCTCGGTCAGTAACTGACGGTTCCCTGTCTCGTGACTCTTTCGCGCACCCCTACAAAGCCTGTCTCTGGTCTCAGTCTCCCATCTCGATCTCGGGCGCGAAACGACACCTTAGAGCGTTTGTCCACCGCCGCCGTCACCGGCACGTCAACGAGAACAAGATGACGGCGCCGAGGTAGCGACCATACATTTACTATAGCCGCCTGTCCACCAGAAGACCGTCACGTCATCTTGATCTCATACAGAAATAATCTCGTTGACGGTGACGATTATTTCTGTATGAGATCAAGATGACGTGACGGTCTTCTGGTGGACAGGCGGCTATAGTAAAGTATGATCGCTACCTCGGCGCCGTCATCTCGTTCTCGTTGACGTGCCGGTGACGGCGGTAGTGGACAAACGCTCTTACACTTGGGCCAACGGATCTCGGCATTCGTGAAGTTGGCCATTTCGAAGCGTAGTGCAACTTTTTCATTCAAAATTTTCTACTGCGCAGCGAAAAGCCTAACTTCAGGAAAGTCTAGATCCATTGGCCCTAGTGTACCTCCTGGAAACTTGTCCAAGAGCAAGTTCCGTGGGCTATAGTTTGCACCAAAAATAGAACTCCCGAAATCCAACCAATGTCGGCAAGCGGGCTGTTGAAGTTTGTTAGTAACTACTTACACGCCAACAATTTGCACGGCCCAGGAATCGACTCAGCATCAGAAAGCTGTAAACTGGGTAATTTTGCAGTAAAAGTAAGTTCGTATGAGCAAGTGGCCAACTCTGGTGATGGAGTTTTTAGGCCGCCTAAAGGCCTCCATCATGGCTTAACGACTTAAGAGCCGGGACCGACTTTTAACGTGCCCTCCGAAAAAAGCGCTTAGCTCGTAATACCACTTGCGGTCACCCATCCCAAGAGTGACCTCGCACAACGTTGCTTAACTTCAACGATCAATCAAGAACGTCTAGGCAAGTTACGCCAGGAGCGCTTCTATTTTGCAGTAGTTTAATTAAAGTTGTATAGGTTTGGATTGAAAAGTTGTGAAAGTGTTGAGAGTTGAAAAGTGACGAATGAGGAAGTCCTCTGAAGAGCACAGCAGAAACGGGAACTTTGCATACCATCAAGCTAAGAAAAGTTCGTTATTTAGGACATGTCTTTAGACACGAGAGACACCTACTTCAATTGCAGGCTGATTGTCTAACTTGTCTCAAACCTCAAAATGGTCTCAATTTGTCAAAACGATCGCGCAGGGCCTGTATTCTATTAAATGACAACCGCTTTGGTTTTGGTTCGAACTCTTAAATGTCAGCCATTTGGTGAATAGTAGAATAGCTTTTCAAAAATTTGTTCTGCCAAAGTTCAAAACCTCACCACAACTGAGTCGTTTGTTATTAGTAGTCATGGAAACAGTCGCTTTAGTTTTGGTTTTGGTTGAGGTTGATAAAAAGTTCGGTACCGGAATCGACGCCCAGGTATCTTTTGTCGCGTTCGGTCACGTTGAGATGCGAATGACAGAGTGGTTCACCGTTCACCGAGTTCACCGGTTCTTCACGGTCTTGGTCGCGAAGGAACAGGAGTAGAATCACCTAGCTCTTAAGACGTTTCAAAGTGGTAGGTACCTACACTAGTGATCTTATTGAATAAATTAATTTGACTTTTGACTTTTGGTTTGCGTGGTCACTGAACTGTCATATTTGAGAGCTTGACACCGATTTTGGTCGCTTTCAAAGATGACAATCAAGGGGCAGATTATGATGGGAAAAGTCGCCGGCAAGAGGCGTGTTGGTCAGAGGAATAAATCTTGGTTGTGGAACATCAGTGGTCGGGGATAGCGAGCGCAGCCGAACTATATCGCCTCGCTAAAGATCGGGAACAATATGCCATATTGACTGCCAACCTTCGCTTGTCGGAGAGGCACCACTAACTTCAAGGAGGAAGTATTGTAATCGACTGGTACCTATCATAATTTTTATTTTTTTAGTGGTTTTAGACTTACTGTCTTATGCATAAAACTTAGTGCGCCGATCAAGCGTACTAGAGCGTTGTTTCCAAAAACAGAAGAGCGCTCTAGAGTTTTTGCATATAAAAAAAACAGTCTGTCTGTCCGTCTGTCAAAACACTTTTTCTCAAGAGCTTGAGGAGTTATCAAGTTGAAATTATTCATAGATCACATTTGAAACTTCGTCGAAATTCAACAACATTGTAACGGAGGGCACACAATGTCATTTGATTTTTTAAAGTTGAATTTGCACAATTGCATAACTTTTTTCAGTTAAAAATATATATTTATTGTAATAATGACAAAAAAAGACAATTCAACGATTTATTTTGTTAGGACTGATAGATGCCTAATGTGATCTTGTAGATTGGCCCTACTAAACTGTAGATTTAATATTATGGTCTCTGGAACATGTAAAAAATCATGCTTCAATGATTTGACCTGTCATGTTAATTTGTCAACGTTTATAAGTTGCAGTGTTCTTTTGTAGATTTTTGTGTAAACAACAACTTTTTGTCCCGTGCCTATCTGGAACAAAATAACCTTGACCGTAATGCTGAGCTGTTTATGATGGTGTTCGTTCCAAGTCGTCAATGACACGATTACTGCGCGTCTTTCCGCGTGAAACTACAAAAATACCTGACCTAGATGGCGACGGGCGTATTCTGAGACCGCTCCCAACTGATTATAAGATGATCTTACTTCAATAATAACTAAGTGGCGCTTACTATCACAGATTAGGCTAAGCACAAACCTGAGTCACGACAGAGATAGACTTGTCTTTCTCTCTCTCTCTCTTGTGCAGTTCCTGTAGGTCCGAGTATTAGACAATTTTGTCAGTGACCCGTTTTGTTTGAAGTGAGCGCGTCTTCATACTTTTTGTACAGTCTGTCCTAAGACTGTCGTGACTCAGGTCTGCAAAAACAACCAAACAAAATATTGCTCGAGAATAGGATAATAAAGGCAAAGTCAAATTGAGCGATCGATAAGAACGGTACTTACACTGCTGGTGATAAAGTCGTAAACCTATTTATATTTTCATACGACACACCAGAATAAGTTCGCGCCGCCGTCGCGACTTCTCGCCCGAGGCGTTCAGTTACTTTAGCATAATCTGTTGAAGCTCTAAAAAGTGAACAGATTTACTGCCTAAATGTGCGAGCTGTCGGCTCAAAACGATATCTAAATTTTTTTATTTAGATAAATGGCCAGATCATGGCTTTCGGTGTGAAGGTCGTCGGTCCAGAACGCGACGCCTGGGCCGATTTGGAATTTTTTTCTTTGAAAGAGATTGATTGAAATTGATGAAAGAGATCTTTCTGATTGGTGCCACAAAAATTTGGTGAGGATCTGTTGAGGATCTTCGAAGTTATGAACGGAAATGCACCTCGATAGTGGAGAAAATTACTCAGCTTATACATATTATATTGTAGAAATCGTTAAGATAATATTTTCAAACTAGGTACTTAACTCGAGCTCCAGAGACCCAGATAAAAGTTTCTTGCCTAGTTTGGGCCTCACCGAAACTGTTAAACTAGTGTAAGATAATTTTGGCAATAAATATTCTTTATTCTTATTATACTTATCTATGAAAATGAAGTAGGTTAATTTTCTTTGAAATATAGGTGAGGTTCCGGTAGGTAGGTACCCAAATGCATACAAACTTACGAAAGGTTGGATCGTCAGTATAATTAAGGGGTTTGTGCTATCGATTACTCAAACGGGATTCTTCATTATGTAAATATCATAACTATGATATTATTGAATAAACAAAGTACTTACTCACACCAATTTACTCGTACCTTAGTGAGTATTGTCTCGTTCCGTCGCGTTCGTCACGATTGAAATGCTAGCACGTAGAGATCTTAATTAAATGAGGGCACGTGCCTCAGACTACCCCTTAGCTGTGCAGGTATCTTGAACGAATATAGGCGAGGATGCTCTTTGATTTTTAGAAATATAAATAAATAAATATTGCTGGACATTGCATACAGCAGCATCTAGCCCCAAACTAAGCAAAGCTTGTACTATGGGAACCAGATAACTGATAAAATACTTATTTACTTTTTTTATGTAAAATACTTGTGATACTTTATAACACCCTGACACAGAACAAACATCTATGTTCATCACAACTGTTTGTCCAGAGTGGGAATCGAACCCACGACCTACAGCGCAGAAGGCAACACTACTACCAACTGAGCTAAGAGGATATTGAGAACAATGTTAAAATCTGCAGTCACGCACACCGCTGCGGGGTGCGTTACAGTGGGAGAACCTTCTATCTGGTGTCGAAAATATTTTTTTTTAAAAACGTTTTGTTCATCACCGCTAGCTTAATCCACTACTACTACTTCCGCAGAAACTATTTATTGCTTTAATTTGAAACTTACGAATCAAGAATTCAAAAACTTTACTTTGAGTTGGTTTTGGGTCAGCACAAACAGAATAACTCACTGCCACATTGAAACTAGAACATTCAAACATAAAGATGTTGTTTTAACACACGGGAATTACTCACGTGAAAATATCATCGATTCAGATAAAGATTCTCCGGATGAATCGAAACATTTTCGGTATATAAATCAACGATATTTTCACGTGAGTAATTCCCGTGTGTTATAATAATGTCTAGTACAACTCACGAAAGTTTTCAAAGTGAAATAAAGGAGATGTTTCATGAATCTAAGGAGCCTGGGCTAGATCGGTGTCCATTTGTATAATAATCACACTAATACTATAAATGCAAATGTTTGGATGTGGATGTGTGTTTGTTCCTCTTTATCTCGACAACTACTAAACAGATTTGTCTGAAATTTAAAATATGGATAGATAATGACCGGGAAAAGGACATAGGCTACTTTTATCCGGTATCATACGAGCAAAGCCGCGGGCTGAAGCTAGTAGGTAAATATATGAAAAACCTTTTCCCACTGTCATTTTTATATTATTCTGCATATCGTCGGCTAAATTCGAAAACCTCGTAACTCTGTCTTTTTTACGAAAATGATTTTATTGATGCAGTTTGGTAGAGAATTAGATTTTGTACCAAACTGCATCAAAAAAATATTTTCTTCAAAAAGACGGAGTTACAAGGTTTTCGAATTTAGCCGACGATATTATAGTGCATGCTCTTAGAATAACTTTCGCACGTAGAGCAACACAAAACAGTCTTTTCAGCTGTTGTCAATTTAGATAAGTATGATGATAATATTTTTGACAAATAGCGTAGGCATACCACAAAACACAACATAACTCCGACGAACCAATGAGAATGAAACAGTAACCTGTCGAAATCATAAATCAGTTAAGATACTGTTGTGATCCCAAAGTACGGTAGAATATTATAACCCTACTTTAAATGCAATTTTATTATGTGAAAGTGTGTTTGTTTGTCCTGCTTTCACGTCAAAACAGAAAGACGGATTGACGTGATTTTTTGTGTGGAGATAGTTGGAGGGGTGGAGAGTGACATAGGCTTTTTATCCCGAAAAAATACATGTTTTCCGTGGTATAAAAAAGCAGAATTCCACGCGGGCGAAGCCGCTGGCATCCGCTAGTATTAAATAACTCGTACTTGGTACCAGGTATCTTGTCGGGCTACTAAGAAAATGGCAGAAGCATTAAAACATTCTTCAAATTCTTCACCAACAATGTTTTGCAACTCCTTTACATCCAAGCTACGACGTTCGTATTTAAATTTACTTTCTCCAATACAGTTTAATCTAGCAAGGTCTTGGGTCATTGACCAAGCATGTAAAATGCATGACTACCTATTATTCACAGCGCTACGAAAACGTAGAGGTCCCGTCTACGAGCTACGCCGCGCTACGAAGGGGCTACGAGATTGAGAATCTTAGTTGTAAGATACAAAAGGAGAATTTATCTTTTTTGTGAGTTGGTTTAATATAAAATACATAGTACCTAGTTGAAATTTAAATAAGTTATAAAGTTTGTTGTAAGATATTAGTGGGTTAATAATTGTATCTTATACTTAAAACATTTAATTTCAGACAGTTGTTTTTGTATACCTACTTATTTTTTCTTTCTTATTTCACTAAATAAGTCTATTTAATAATAATATCAATAAGGTAGTTAAATATAAGTTAAATAATTAATTAAATCGACTAATTAAAATATAAATAGACATAAATAGAATAAAGATATAAATAGAATATAAATACAGTTTCGTAAGTTTTTTTCCGAGCTAGGTACCTAGATATATTTTATAGGTATAATGTACTTACTTAGTTATTTGTTTCTTTCCTTCTTATGTCCTACTTGTCAGTCTGTTTGTATTTTCAGCATCTAGCTCTTTATACCTATTTATTTACTTGTTTGTTTAGCTAAGTACCTGTGTCTTTTGTTTGTTATGTATTATGTACCTAGCTATTTTCCTGTGTGCGTGTTGTACCAAATAAATGTTTATCTATCTATCTATCTGTTTATCTAAATAATACAATGAAAAACTATAGACAAACAAAAATCAAAATGACCATTGTGTAATCTTGAACTGTGTTGATAGATAGTCATATAGTTACGAGTAACGTAAATATTTATATTTAGTAGTCAAATGATCAAAATAATACCTAGTTTGATTTTTAATTTATTTTTATTTAAATTAATATTTATAAAGTACGCAAATGACTATTAACCAATCAAAATATATTAAGAATCAGGAAGAAATAAGTAAACAGTTATGTAGCAGCTACTATAAGTACGTGAAAACCTGCAATTGGCTTTCTGCTTTTAACTTAAGATCTATTCTGTTTATTAAGCTGTTGGTTTTCCAATTAATTTATAAATATAACTTTTGAAACTATAGTCGTATTGCTCATTATACGGACTAAAATTGAAGGAAAAAATGTCATTTTTCCTTCAATTTTGATTAGTTTTGATACTTTTTATGTCAAAATTGAAGGAATAATGACATTTTTTCCTTCACTTTTAGTCCGTATAATGAGCAATACGACTATAATTATCATGGTTACGAACATAAATATTATTATCAACGGGATAATTACCATGATTATTGAGTTTTCTTACTTCCCGATATTTTGACGCAGTTGCATGCGCCAACATCACGGGTAACTGAAGGCTTTGTAATTTGTCTTTCATGGTAATTATCCCGTTAATAATAATATTTAAAATCTATAAATGTATGCCTAAGATCAAAACTATTCATAAATACTTTTTTTATAATTTCTTTCATTTATTGACAGCTAAATATCAGCTGCTGCTGATACTGATGATGATTGTCTATCATAATCATAATCATTAACTTGTAACAGTCCACTACTGAAAATTTTATTCATTTGTAACTCTTTGCTCGGCAAAAGAAAACCTTCTATCCTAATAATACGATTCAGAGTTTTTTTACATTTCTTAACTTGCACATATCGATACCTCGGGGCTCAAATGTCGTAAAGCACATTTTGGGCTTTTTGAGTTATTTACACCATCGTACTCAGTTTTTAATTCTCTATCGAACTGTATAATTAAAATAGCGAAATTAAAAAAAAAATTACAAATACAACCCATCATTTCGGTTACTCTAAACACAATCTATTTGAAAATTAGGGGTGTAAGTAGCATGTAACTGACAACACACAACAGCCTAAGTCGTATAACCCAGTTTGGTACAAAACTCTTAGATAGCATGTGCTTTACGACCAAAAAATAAAAATAGATGTTCCTTACACCCCACTGCAAAATTCACTTTGAGTAAGAGCATAATTATGATTTATCTCAATTATTAGGTTTTTATCTTGAGTAAATTGATAACTTTTATTATATTTAGTTTGCAATTTTAGTCATGCACGAATGGGTAGCTTTTAAGATATCAGATTTAGTACGTTAGTGACTGAATTTAAGTAAATCACCTATTTGATAATTTTAAAACATTAATTTCACAATTTATTACAAAATACAAAAGTTGAAAGTGAAATAATACAAAAGTTTTGGCGATTACACATAACTATTTACTAGACACGGGTCTTTATCGCGTAAAGCTTCATATTATCATCCAGACAGTTTCGCCAACTACCCTCACTTTTGATAAACGGATCCCATAATACCTCAGTGATTGATATCAAATATCCAAATTTTCAAAGACGGCTACAAACTTGAAAATCTATAGCCGTTTTCGTGGTTAAAAGTACTAGATACGTACGAGTCTTCATCGCATATAGCTTCATATTATCCACGTAGCAGCGAGTACTTCAGTCTACCCGTGACCACGGTTGTTCGAACACAGTCGAAATTGTCTGGATAATATGATGCTTTACGCGATAAAGACCAGTGTCTAGTAAATAGTTATGTGTAATGTGTAGTTAATAACTGCTAAAGATTTGTGCAAAAATATCTGCTTCTGTTGTTAGTTGTTCTAGTGATTATTTCTACTTTATTACTTTATTTTTACTTATTTTTACCTCGACTGAATCGCTGTACCCTTCCAGACACTCAATTCTTGTCTGAATAAGACGGTTATGAGAGTCTATAGCCGTCTTCGCGGTTAAAATTTCAGTACTTCTTGATATCCACCACTATGGTGTTATGGCATCCGGTTAACAAAAGTGAGGGTAGTTGGAGAAACTAACCTCACAACTGCGACGAAGGTAGCAGCGAGTACTTCAGTCTACCCATGACCACGGCTGTTCTAAAACATTCGCAACAGTCTGGATAATATAAGTTTTACGCGATAAAGACCCGTATCTAGTAAATAGTTACAAAAACATTTATATTTTCCACTAAATTGTGAAATAAAATGTTCTGTAATTCTTAAAATAGGTGATTTACTTAAATTCTTTCAATATCGTACTTAATCTGACATCTTAAAAGCTACCCATTCATGCATGACTAAAATTTCAAACAAATTATAATAAAAGTCATCAATTTACTCAAGATAAAAACCTAATAATTGAGATAAATCATAATAATATCTCATATTATAATCCTTTACAACCTTAAATCTTTATGCAAGTGTTGTATACTCCCCTGTTTCACTGCGATAAAACGACAGGTTGGGCTTTACGCTCTTGTGCTCTTGCTCAGGCTGTATTTCAGTGGGGCGTAAGGAACATTTTGTTTATTTTTTTGGTCGTAAAGCACATGCTATCTCCGTAAATATTAGACTAGGACAAATTTTGAAATAACTTTATGAAACTATGGAAAAATCTGATAACTTTGTTCCTAGGACATTTTTATGTAGCGCTAAAAATGAGAGAGTCATGACGAAAAACATTTTTATTTTTTTGTTTTTTGCTCCTCCTGAAAACCTTGGATTTGTGCTTTACGACATTTGAGCCCCGAAGTATCGATATTGCAAGGAACATGTTTGAATATAACAATATTAATAACATAAGTGAATTTCATCTTCTCAAGGACACCAATCTCACAGAGAAAACTGTATAAGAATTTTTGGATACCAACCTAGACATTCTCCCTCTTACTTATGAAAGATGTTTAAAATTAAACAACGTCCTGTCTCTATTTGTCACTATCCACTAATAAAGATAGGACGTTGTTTAACCAGTGTTCAACTTTGAACATCTTTGATAAGTAAGACCCTCTATATTATGTATACCTACATCTAACTACGAAACTGGAAACATCTGCAGTTGGTTACGCAGAACTTTATAAATCTCTTTTTTTAGATTTAAACTGAAAAACTCTTTTTTTAGGTCAAATTCTTTCCTATATACCTATCCTATACGCAATGTCACTTTCTCTAATACGTACTAAAACGTTTTGACTAATCATTATAAAGTCGTTCTTAAGCTTTTCTCAAGTTACAAAGGTCCTATTTCAAAATCTCAAAAGCAAGTCTCTAATTAGGCTAAAACTTACCAAGAATAGGCGACAACGATTAATCATTCGCGACGCCCTCGGCGAAAATATTCAGCTATTTCCATCCAAATTGGCAACACTACAAAGTCGATCAAAACACACACCGTTCACTTTTAACCGCACGAATTTAAAAAGTTGAAACGTCACTTTTGAATTAGGAATTCGATTCGCGTTTCAGGCGCGCGCGGCACGTCCGTTCTGCGCCGAAATCGCGGGACTACTGAAGATCTGATGCTGAAAAAGGTGAACGTTTCAGCGCGATGATGAGATGGGGATATTGAATATATTGGCCTCTCTTTCATCCGAGCGGGAAACTGCTGTCTAGCATAGAATAATTATAATCTAGGAACAAAATACTTACTAGACTTGTTAATCGCCTTTTGGCCTGGATAGGGTAATGCCCTCTAGGTATTTAAATTTACTTTTGACTATTATATTTAAGTGAGCAGTTTTTGGAAACAAAAATAACATTGAACATTGATACTTATGCATTACTAGAGAAATAATACCTTAAGAAGTAAGTAGGTACTTGACGTAACAAAGTTTCCACAATATGTTTCATATACGTGAACATTTTCACAAAAATGTCACAAATTAATAAAAACTTACTTCTACTAATAGTGCAGTCTAGGTTTAAGTGTGATTTATGCCATGACGGAGGCCTTTAGGCGGCCTAAAAACTCCGCCACCAGAGTTGGCCACTTGCTAATACAAAAGAAGAAGTGTGATTTAAGCCAGGTTAAAACTATAATAGAGACTATATCAAAATGAATACTTACTAATTGCATTGCACGTTAGTTTTGCACTAATTTTCTACTTTTCAATATCTGTATCAGCAGATGAAACAAAATAAAAAAATAACGTCGAAATAAAATATAAATAAAAAATACTGAAAAACTTTTACTTATTTATTTAGTGTACAAGTAGGATGGAAACGTATAGATCTCACTCAGTACAGCATTATTTAAAAATATATTCTCAGTATCAACAGATACTCAATTGCAATTTCATTCTTATTCTGTACAAAATAGAACTCAAATTCCCACTTTCATCTACGTTAGTAAATCTAGTGGTTTAAAATACAAACTGCAAGATTTACGTCTGATCGAAATTAAAGCGTGCTAAATGAAAAAAAAAAAAAAAGATAGCTGTTTTATTGCTCTTTTGTTCTCAGACATCTCTGCAACATGCCTTGTATTAAGGCTGAATTACACCAGGGCAACAACGTGCGACAGTGCCGCATGCTACATATTGTGACATGTGACATCTTGTGGCATGCTACAAATAGAAAGCAGTTGCGGCATTAGTGGCATGCGGCAGCCTATTTTACGCCGAGGCAACATCGTGCTTGGGTCAGTCTGCCACATGACGCAAGGTGTTGCCATGTCGCACGGTTCTTGCCACAATGTGCGACATTTTTTATTTTGTAGCATGCGGCCTTGTGGCATGTCGCAATGCCGCACAGTGTTGCCCCGGTGTAATCCAGCCTTTATACTCAGCGGACACTAGTCGTCAATTGACTTCTGCAAAAAGTTGCGGAAGTTACTTGCCAGTGGACACTTTGCTTTATAAAGGTAATACTACTTACTTACTCCATTGGCTCAGGGACCCAAAGTGAGTCTTGGCCTCCAAAACGAGAATTCGCCACTTCTTTCTGTCCATTGCTGCCTCTAGCCAGTTGTCGGCTCCGAGGTCGCGCAGGTCAGCTTCTATTCTGTAGCTCCAGCGATACTTTTATACATATTATATTAAATTTTATATTTTATATACATCTTTTTGCACGCCCAGGATGACTGGTAGATAATGCTTCAGCATTAAGTCCTCCTTGCACAATTTGTTATGTGTGAAAGTGTTAAAAAATTAAGTTAAATAAATAAATAAATACTTGGGACGACCAATCGGTATAAAGGTACTAAAGCCATTATATACACTAGTTAGCATAATAGGTTCCGATGAATGCACTTGACAAGTTCGACGTAAAGTCTGTCTAAAAATTTCCTGATCGAATACCTCATCTCCAATTTGCCGAGCCGACGGTCTGGAGGAAGTGGGGACATACGGTGAGGAAATGCGCCAAAAGACTGGATAGCGAAATAACATAACATTTATAAAATTTTGGCAACACACACATACGCAAAATGTTAGACGAACACTAACAAGGGCAAGTACAAACAAAGTTTAAAATTAGACCGCTATTAGATAACTAACTGGTTTCTTTACGCTGTTTTCCTTCACTGTTTAGAACTCGTGTTATTTTGCATTAAATTTTTCGAAATGAAAAGTCCATTGATGCACGGCCGGCTTCGAAACCCACGACCTTAAAGAAAGACGAGGTACCTACTACCCCACCCAGCCAACATGGCTCCAGTAATTTTATTGTACAAAAGCCACTGTGGACGCTTAGTTAGTGTAATGGGCCGCGAACAATGACTTGCCCCGAAGAATGCAATTGACAAGTCTTACGTGAAATCGGGCTAAAATCAGGTTTCCTCTGAGTTAGCCGTTCGAAATACCGCCCCGTGTGTTTCCTTACTGGAATCCATCGAATCAGACAGAAATTCAATTTACGATGCATTTAGTTCGCTCGGCACAGATAATTGAACTGAATTTTATTCAGTCATTATGGTTATCATGGGATATTACCTGTATCTGTATATAAGAAGGTACTATAGTATCTCGCTTTAGGGTTTATTTAAAAAAACCTATTTTTTTATTATTATTATTATCAGCCGTAAGTGTCCCACTGCTGGGCAAAGGCCTCCCACCACTTACTCCAGACATCGCGGTCTTCAGCAACAACCCTCCAGTCCGGCAAAAATTGTTCGAGTTCGTGCCGCCATCTCCGTTTTGGTCTACCGCGTCGCCTTCTCGCTGGGTCGGGCTGCCACTCGGTGGCTACCTTCGCCCACAGATCATTTGGCATCCGACAGACATGTCCTGCCCAGATCCACTTAACCGTCGTGGCTTTCGAAGCCAAAAAAAAAAAACATACCGTGTTAAATTAATTTGTATTTTAAACTAAATTTCCAACTAAAATGTAGTCTAGTCTATCACAAATGAAACGGCAGCTGTTCGCTTAGAAACGAAGGCTTTGTTCACAACAGTATCGAAAACCAGCAAACTTCGTGACTGACCGAAATTGATCTCTTTGGCGACTGTTTCAAGTTGACTAAATACTTGAAAACAGGAATGACAATACGGCTAAATTATAATTTAGGGAACAAAGTGTTTGTAGGTGAGTATTGAATTTTGTAACACTGCTCCTCAGTAATAGGGTCTAAATTACGAATACAATTTTCGCGTGAGTCGTGTTGCGGCAGAAGTATGCCGGATTCAAACATTTTCTACAATGAGAAAATACGGTACTTAGGTATTACAGTGTCGGGTGGCAGATTCAAACATTTTCTACGGTAAGAAAAAAACGGTACCTATGTAGTAGGTATTAAGGCACGGACCAGCCGCGGCCCACGAAGAGGCTACGCACGTCCGCCAAGCTTCGTTTTGCAGAAGACTGTATGTAGTTGTGTCCACTGCAGCCCACCCCACGAACACGCTACGCATGAATTTGACGTCATTGGTACAGGCGTGGCTTGCCCGAATATGGCGACCACGCAGCTCAACGCTGTCCACGCTATGCACGCGGTACACGAAATAATGATTAGTATGAATTCAAAATGTGCTGCGCAACAGTTGTATAACAGTCGTGGGTATTCGTGTACTGCAGTGGAAACGTAGACCCACGTTGTCAAACAGATGAACCCACGCAGCTAAAATGAGTCGCATGCACAGGATGCGTCGCTGTGGGACCGTAGCAGGCTTGTTTTACTCTTCAGCGTGTCGCCGGTCCCGTCCGCGAGTTGACCATTCACAGCACAGAGAAATTAATTTTGACCATTCACAGCGCAGATAAATGTGCTGTATCCGTACCATGAACTCTTAGAGCAATGTTAAAACAAGCTTGAAACACAACAACGAATGTCATTCCTAAAGCAGTAAGCCTGTTTTAAGCTTGTTTTGACATTGCTCTAAGACTTGGTGGTATGCCCCCTGTAAATGGTCAACTCGCGGACGCGACCGGCGACACGCTGAAGAGTGAAACAAGCCTTACATTAGTGTCGGGAGGAGGATTCAAACATTTTCTACATTTTCTGGCTTTGACTGGATGAAAAATCGTTTCAAAAGGATCCTTCGGACCTTAAATTTCCATAAACTAGCAAAGGGTAAATCAACCCCAATAACACACAAAATCTTAACTTACTTTCAGACCCGGAATATAAAGAAATGGTCTCGATAAGATGTTCCAAAAATTACCAATTTATTTTCACCCTTTTCGGTTGTTATCGGTTACATTATGTTATGAGAGCAGAATTAGCTATAGGGTTTTCTAGATTATCTCAATTTATGACCCTTCGCCGAATGCAAACTTTTATTTTAAACCGACTTAAAAAAAGGAGGAGGTTTTCAATTCCTCGGAATCTTTTTTTTGTGCTTTTTACCGATTACTCAAAGATGCCAAAACCGATTTAGAAAATTATGTTTTTGTTTGAAAGGGTATACTTTCCGATTGATGCCACAAAAATTTGGTGACATCTGTCGACCAATAGATAATGACCGGGAATAGGACATTGGCTACTTTTATCCGGGTAGGTACCGAAGACGAGGCGACCTGGGCAAAATAGTATAAGTATTAGAAATAAACGTTTGATTATTTTTATTTGTTTTTGATTCTTATCGGATCGACTCATTTGAATCGGTAATAATGATGACGAGCACGGGCCCTAAGCCAAGTGCACATCATTTTCTATTGCTGGTTGATCTTGTGTTCTAGTTCGGGGGTTTGATGTCTGTAAATCATGGAAAGCTCACTTTCTAAGAATTTACGTACTATTCTACAGATGTTCAGGATGACTTTTTGTAGTAATGCAAAAGTGTGCTTGGGCAAGTCGAGCAGAGCAAGCGACTGGAAAAGTTGACAAGGGATAACGCCGGTTGAGGATAATACTATAGGAATGATAGAAACTTTTTCTAGTCTCCACATCCGTGATATTTCGTTTTTGAGATAAACATACTTTGAAAGTTGCTCACCAATTGTATTTTGTAAATTGTGTGTGTTTTGAATGGCTATATTTATTAGAAAGCAATTGTATTTTGTAAATTGTGTGTGTTGTGAATGGCTATATCTATTAGAAGTGCTGTTTTACTTTATTTTTTTAGATTAGTAGGGTTAGATTAAATCGGAGACATTCTGAAAAAGGGCTTCAAGATTACCCTAAGCCTGCATACATGAAGAATGTGGGAAAGGCTTCGAAGGAAGGATTGTAGCAAGTGAAAATCCGTAATCTCTGCCTACCCTTAGAAAATAAGCGTGAATTTTATGAATGTTTCAGAACCTTTCAGAACGTTACTTTAGCCGTGTCGCATGGTATTTTTTATTTCAGTTCAAATCTTGTTCCAAGTTGATAACATAAAGGTCTTAATAATATTGATTCCGCAACAAAAATCTCGCTGTGGCACCGCAACATGTTTAGCACATAACAAAAAAGAGTGGTGCTATACCTATAGCAGCTGTTGATGCATTGTACCCCACTCTGCTTGGAGAACAAAATTCAAGCTAATTAGTCAACTCAGTCGCACTTTGTCTTGCTCCGTTGTAACACGCATTTACACGCAGCACGCACATAATTTATCTCGCGGTGGTAACGGTGTATCTCTGCTATTTTTTTAGTTTTCTTAATTGATATCAAACAAAGCTGCATATATTCTACTTAGGGAACTAAAACAAAACTTCGCCGCGTTCTAAAGCTGTTTCTAATGAGTATAACGTCTCTATTGGTAAAATCTCATTGCTTTGTGGTGACAGTGACACAGTTTATGTAAGCGTATGTGAGCAAACCCACGAGCGATTCTGTGTTCTGTGAGCAAACCGCGTTTGGCAAATTCATCAATTTTAATTATTCAAATTCTGGACGCTATAATCACACTCCAGTCCTCTCCCCGGTAACACACGTCTTAATAAGATGTTCGCGATAATATATTTCAACGTTGTAACCTCTGTGTAATAACCTAAATATAATTGATCTAAACTTTCCAAATGAACACTCATACTAAGGTTTGATTCACATAAACTTATCGTTTGAAACGTTTTAGGCAAACTTATTGAGATCAATGGTAGGTCTAATGAAGCAAATACTGAGAAATATCGTATTGACGGCGGATATAATGTTTGTGTGCTCAAACTAATCCTATTCTACACTCAACTTTGAATATCTGAGATACGCTGAATGATATTTGAAACTTCGAGCCCAGATGGAAATAGCTTTAACTTTTGATTTTGATCTATCAATTCTAATTTAGGACGAAATCAAACGTAATTGATGTAGATAGGTAATAATCAAAAATAATTACTCTGAAATTGTATGAAAAATCCCACTTATATATTATAAATGCGAAAGTTGGTGAGGGTGTATGGATGTTTGTTAGTCTTTCCCGTAAAACTACTGAACATATTTTAATGAAACTTGGAATATAGGTAGGTAGGTACATAGTTTTTGACCAGGAATAAGGTAGTGAATTTTTGTTCATAACTCCGAAGATCATAGACAGATCTTCACCAAAATCGGAAAATACCTATCCTTTCAAACAAAAAAAGAGTTTTCCAAATCGGTCCGGACTCCGGGCGTCTTCGAGTAATCGGTGAACATACATAAAAAAGCACAAAATAAAAAGATCCCGACGAATTGAGAATCTCCTCCTTTTATTGAAGTCGGTTGAATAATAGAACACAGGCACATCTAAGATAGCGAATTAATTAGAGGAGCTTTTATACATTAAGCTAGGAATTACTAAAAGCCGTTCGTAAATACTTTAAAACCTCCGATAGATATTTTAATTACGGACGGTTTCAGTTACTTTGGGATTTATATGCAACGTTCATAATTATCTAAAAAATATTAGGTTATCTAATACTAATATAATAAAGCGGAAGAGTTTGTTTGTTTGAACGCGCTAATCTCAGAAACTAGCAGTCCGATTTGAAAAATTATTTCTGCGTTTGATAGCTAAACTCTTGAGGAAAGTCATCATCATCATCATTACCATTATACAATCACTATGGGGGAACGCCGTGAGGGCGCTGCTAGTTTAATATAATAAAGCGGAAGAGTTTGTTTGTTTGTTTGAACATACTAATCTCAGGAACTACCAGTCGGATTTAAAAATGATTTCTGCATGAGATAGCTAACTCTTCTGGAAAGTTATAGGCTACTTGTCATCATCATTATCATAACCATAAACCATCACTACGGGAGCAACTGAGGGCGCTGCTCGTAAAGTAATATAAATAAACCGAACATACTTTTTAGTGTACCCAGAAAGGCCTAGTACAAAGTGCTGCAAGCCTATTCAATCTCCAGTGACGTAGCTACATTTGTTCTGGACCCTTCCTTTCCGGGTCATTAACCTGCGTAGGACAACCCTATGAATAGAGACACCCTTTTGTATTTTTTTAAAAAAGCCGTATTTCCTAGTAAATTTTTGTAATTCCATATTTATCTATCGAAATAATTCTAAAATTCGATGAATTCGGCGCGTTCACCGTTACAAAATCATAAAATTACTAGCTGTTGCCCGCGGCTTCGCTCGCGTGGTACCCGAATAAAAAGTAGCCTATGTTACTCTCCAGCCCTCCAACTATCTCCAAACAAAAAATCACGTCAATCCGTCGCTCTTTTTTGACGTGAAAGCAGGACAAATAAACAAACAAATAAACACACTTTCACGTTTATAATAATAATAATAAATATTGCTGGACATTTCACACAGCATCATGTAGTCCCAAGCTAAGCAAGTTGTGTTATGGCAACCACATGACTGATATACTACTTATATACATTTTTTTTTTCGTAAATACATACATAATATACATAGAAAACACCCAGACCCGAGACAAATATTATATTATAATATGGTGTAAAGTCGGACGTAGCGTAGGATCAAAATAGCCGGATACCCAAGATCTCTACCTGCCCAACGCTTTACCCTAATGATAATAGTTACGGGCTATTGAAGAAGGAAGCGTGTGCTTTTGATTGAAAGCCACCTTGCTTAGACGGCCGCCAGTTAGCGGCCGTCAGTGAACGCCCGTTAGTATAATATCAGAGATGCTTTACTAGCGTTTTCAAGTTCAACTGCTTACTTTTGTAAAATAGAGGAATTGGGGCCCAGGTTAAGTATGAAAATGTTCGTCAATATTCTCAAAAAAATACATTAGAATTGAGAACCTCTGCCTTTTTTGAAGTTGGATAAAAAAAGTTAAAATCTTGTGAATCTAAGTGAAGCACTCGTGGCGTAGCTTGCTTAGATGTTCATTATTAATCGTTGAAGTTAAGCAGCGTTGGGCGCGGCCACTCTTAGGATGGGTGACCGCAAGTGGTATTACGAGCTGAGCGCTTCCTGCTTCGGAGAGCACGTTAAATTGTCGGTCCCGGGTTTAGTCGTTAAGCCATGACGGAAGCCTTTAAGCGGCCTAAAAACTCCGTCACCAGAGTTGGCCACTTGCTCATACGAACTTACTTACTTAGGACTTTACATCTTTACTAGATCATTTATACAGTGTCAGGAGGCAATCTTTGCCTACGCTTAACGGGACACTGTAGTGCCTGGGACAATGTTGAGATGGAGTAGGCTTGCCCAGCACCTACACCATCCTCTCAGCTTAACCGGCCATATCCACAGGAAAGACATGGTCAATACGTGTGGGGCTAAGCCGCGGGTTTCCTCACGATGTTTTCCTTCACCGGAACTTACTACTTATAGATACTATACAACTTTTCTAACATGGCTTTCGCTAAAAGCGTTAGTACAAATCCCTCCTTACATCTAAATACGTTGAGAATTAACAATTATTTTGAAATACTCATTTACTTCTAATTACGCCAGTGTAATTACATACGTTCGCGGTAACAATCATGAAATAATTAAATTGCTTCACTAATTTACAAACAAGAAATACATTAGCTGAATACTAATAGAAAGTAATAAATATGGAGTAGGTAGGTAAGGTCCTAGCCTCCGCCCGCGGATAAAAAGTAGTCTACGTCCTATTCCCGGTCATTATTTATCTATTATTTTAATTTCAGGCAAATCGTAAAAAAAAGTACCATAATTTATGTATTTCCAGAAAAGTATAATTTGGGTGTCTTTAAATCGAGAGTCAATAGGTTCCTTCTAGGTAAGCGTGCTCCATCTTAGACCACACTGTTGCTTTACATCAGGCAGGGTGTGGTCAAACGCGAACCTATTTTAGTAAAAAAAAAATCGGTTCAGTAGTTGTCGAGTTATAGAGAAACAAATACACATCCATCCATCCATCTATCCATCCAAACGTCCAAACTTTCGCATTTATAATTATGTGATAATCCTTGTTTTGTCCACTAATATTGATTTATTTATTCCAAGAATTTTATGCATCATAGCACTATACAAAATCACTTTAAAACCTAACCTTCCGTTTGCTCGTGTTTTTTCGTGTAGTCGGGTAAAAGCTTACCTAAAATCTACTGCGCATAAATAACCACGTGGAAGCCACTTTAGCTGAATCAAAAATTGGAAATGTACCTATTATATGTACCTATGCCGTCTCTTTTCGTAGACATGAGAGGGAGAAAAATAAACATAATACGAATTATACATATTAAGTAAAAAAATGCGTTAACGGCCATTTTAGCCTCCCTACGGGGCTAAATAGGTCGTTATTAGCAGAATCATATGATTCATAGCGAGATTCTCGTATTAGAATCACAAAATTGACAATTCCTATAGTGATTGGTATCGGCAATTCATCTTTTTGACAGTTTTGTGGAGAATTGTAAAATGGCCGTACCTACCTACTGTTGATTGACCTGTCAAAACTTTCAAAACTTTCAAAAAGATGAATTGTCGAAACGCATCACTATAGGAATTGTCAATTTTGTAATTTCTAATACGAGAATCTTGCTAGGAATCATTTATGAATTTTATGATTCTGATATATCGACATTTTTAGCCCCGCTGGTCATAACTTTTATAAGTTACCTAATAAAATAGTGATGACCACGTCTCCAAAATATATAGGTCGCCTATTGAAGAACTAAGCTAATAAAACTACTGATCCAGCTATTACTGAGTTTACTACAAATTGCGGCTCTTAAATTACATTACATACTTGGAACGGCTATAGAAGACATTCTGCTTTTTAACCGACTTCAAAAAAAGGAGGTTTTCAATTCGTCGAAATCTTTTTGTGCTTTTTTATGTATGTTTACCGATTACTCAAAGACTCCTGGACCGATTTGGAAAATTCGTTTTTTGTTTGAAAGGGTATACTTTTCGATTGGTGCCACAAAAATTTTGGTGAAGATCTGTCGAGGATCTTCGGAGTTATGAACATAAATGCACCTTGAGAGGGCAGAAAATTGCTGTTTTTAACATTGGTGTAGGTTTTTAAAATTTATTATTTGGCTGCTTGTAGTATTGGCGATCTCTGAATTTTAATTTAATAATGTGAAATTCGAGTTTATATGTAATAGAATAAAGGCAGCCAATTTTTTTTTGTACCAAAATGTGCTCCATAATCCTTTGAAGGGGTGTTTCCATGTTTCATTTTGCATTCACTGGTTCTAGGTGACTATCAGTTGTGCCAGCAATAAAGACGTGGAAAGTAGCACTAAGGCCTATAATGTCTAGATATTCAGACGGTAATGTCAAAGTTTCAGGTACTGGGTCGCTGTGTCCTTTGGTCTAAGTAAGGAGCTGATCAGAAAGTTTTCCCCAAAGACTTTAAAAAATTTGAAAATATAAACGTACTTACCTAATTAAAGCTAAACTAAAAGCGCACGTATAAACATGTAGCGTCATCTACCTGTCGCTAGATGAACTACATAAAAACATGCTACGCACAACGAGCTTCAGCGAAGATGGTGCCACACAACATCAGAATGTCTTTATCTTGCAAGCGAAGTTTTCAGCGGAGATAGACATACCTATATCCGACCAACCGACAACAACTGTCGGTCGAAAGACCACGGGTAAGTGGGCCAGATGGGCCGGCCCGTTGCAGAGGAACCACCTACTCTGCCTCTGGGGAACGATTCCACCCATGTTTCCCAAAAACAGGTTTCTAATAGTGATATTTACCTCCAGAGAGATATTCACGAAATAATTTTTCTCAAACATAATTTTTATGCTACGACATACGACCATTTCTTACACAACCTTCATTGGAATAAATTGTTCTTGCTGGGCCAGAAAGTATCCAGTAATTTCTTATCTAGACTGTTCGAGCGGTCGGCAATGTAATTTAAAAATGGTACGAAATTTTTGAAACCCGAAGAACGCGTTGACGAAAGAGGTCCCTCAGTTAAGCTTGCTGCTGCTTGTTAATACGTACCTACCTACTGCTGTCGAATGGATTAAACTGCCTTCGTGTGTTTCCATCTACATATAACCCGAACACTTAGAGAAGGAGAGTTAATCGGCATTTTCTAAGGAAGCTCGCTCCATCGTCGACTTCATCCATTCCTAGGCAAGGAGCGAAGTCAAGAGCTAACCTATCAATACTTATAATATCTTAAATAAAAAAAAATAAAAAAAAAAGCTTTGACAAAAAGAATGCGCCATTACATAAGAGAAATCCATATTTGAGCGTGGCTATTTTCATTGTCCTTAAAGTTAGTTTATGCTGACTTCACCTATTTTAATTTACCCGCATGTTTTTATAAGCACTATTATATATTATTAAGCCTTGACCACAACTTAGCATTGCCGGACTCTGTGATGCGTGCCTCGATTCCGCCTCGGCTCACGATCGTCCGGCAATGCCGCACTTGTGGGCTTGCCGCATGTACTATTTTCATTTGATAATATTATAAATGTATTTTACTCGTAGTAAGCTTCATCAAGTTTTCACCAAGAATAGATGATTGACCCACAACTAACAGTCCATTCGAGACCTACATAGCTTTGATACCTAAAACCAAACTTAGTATTCTAGACTTCTATAACTTAAACACCATTACCTGCAAAGTATGCCAAGTACCACCGAAACTTACTGAACCCAATTTTAAACTCATGAAACGCCCCAGGATATAACCATCTCTATTACAATGAAATAAAGTCTGAAGTTCCATAAAGGTAGTTTCTTTCAAATGAGTGTAATATATTGGATTGTGGATTGTGTAAGGTTCTTAAAGTTTTAGGTACTATACTGTGGTTGTTGTACGAAAACCTATGACAGTTGAGATATGAATCAAAAGCCATGTCAAAGGAATTGAATTCGATTGTTTCGTCTAATCTTAAGTGGGTGATCGACGTACGAGCCTATACCGCGGTTTTAAAGAACGTCGGTTTTACTCGAGACTCGTTGGTGCTGATCGACTAGTGAGTGAAACAGTCGTATCGTAGTCGAATTGAGGTTTTGAATTTTGAATTTGATGGAGCTGAGTAAAAAAGGAAGCAAACATGATGAGCCGCCAGCCAGGCTCGTCAACTCACAAAACCGCGGTATTGAAATGATACACCGGCGAGCTTTACCGACGAGCCATAAGACCGTGGTTTTACTCGCTCTTCAATAATGGCCTTTAGGCGGTTTTCACACTGCAACGCATCCCCATGCGTTGTGCGTCGCTGCAGATTTTAACATCGTACGCAAGTATCTCAATTTGTATAGAAAACACGCATAGTACAACACACTGACAATGCATCGACGTGCGTGATTTACAATGATAAAATCTCCAGATCTGCACAACGCAGTGGGGTGCGTTGCCAGTGTAAAGCGTGTTCTACGCTTCTGTCTACACACGGTTTAAAACAAACCCAAAACTACAGTGTGTTTGAAACGCTCATGCTGAATAGACGTGTGTAGAATGCTTGTGTTGCACTATTACAAAGACGCCATGGCTCCTTGTTTATCAAAATTTCAAAAGTTTGGAGCTTGTATTGCACTTTTGTATGCCTTTAAAGAAAAATACATGAAAAAGGAAATGAATATGGATGAAACGGTGGTTGAAAGAACGACGCATCTACTATTCTATGATTGTTGTATTGTAACAAAACCTCTGATAGTTGAGATATAAATCAAAAGCTGGGTTATGCCAAAACAATTGAATTCCCTTTGGTGCATATTGTTTTGTCCAATTTACTGTCATGCCGATCCACGTCCACACACGGTCCTGTCGGCATGATCAAATTGGCTGCATCCAATCGATTGAATGGAAGGTGGGTGGGCTACAGATACCTACCTCTTTTGATGCCGCCTGTACGTGTTGGGAGAGCTTAAGCTTTTGGCTTTATTGGGCTTAAGCCAGCGCGAGCGAAGGCGAATTGATGCAAGGCGAGTGCTACCGTCCACACGCTTGGCGAGTCTAATGAAAACCAATGCATATTGGCGCTCATATACCTCAAAGGGGGTCCATATTTATAGGTATATCATATCCTATAAATATGGACCCCCTTTGTTGTCTGAAATACAAAAATTTTATTTTATTTATATACCTAATTTAAATTCACTCGGCCAGCTAGGCGAGCGATGGCAAGGCAAGGCAAATGGTGCTGTCCACACATTGACATTGGCGTTGGCTGCGCCAGCATGTATAATAGTAAACTTCATTATAATGTAAAACATTAAACACAACGATTTAACCACAAGCCAGGCAGGCTTGTGGTTAGATTTCATAATTTTATTTAATGTTTTAAACTTTCGCGACTTCATTTTAAAACTATTAACGGGACTTAGGCTGGTTTTAGTGTCACGCGTACCGTCGGCGCTGATAGGCGAGTGATCTTTATTACAATGAAATAGGGATACTGATTGTTCAGCACTGACGAGTACAATCAGCGTTGCCATTTTTGCTAAACAATCAGTATCCTTGTTTCAATGTAATAAAGATCACTCGTCTATCAGCGCCGACGGTACGCGTGACACTTAAACCAGCCTTAATCGCGTAATGAAATTATTTTATTTACCTCGACGTTTCGGCGACATTACAGTCGCCGTGGTCACGAGTAGAATGTCGCCGAAACGTCGAGGTAAATAAAATAATGTCATTACGCGATTAAGTCCCGTTATTAATAAAAAAAATTATTACATGTAATTTAAATGTCAGACCTCTAGATATAATAACAGAAATAAAATGTTGGAAAGAGTTCTAGGTCCCCCAACGATGTCATAACCTTATCCGTTTCATTTTAGTTTGCTGTTGGACTTTTCACAGGCTATTGGGCGTCTTGGCAGTTTTGCTATGCTATTTTTAATAGGAGTTTTCAGTTTTGCACCGGAACTGAACTTTTGACTTTTGTTAAGAAGTTTGAAAACTTCTCTGAATGAATGCACGGCTTTGCCTAAAAATGAAGGATTTTTTTTTCAATGTAACTTATATTCTATATTCTATTCTGTAT
Source organism: Camptogramma bilineatum (assembly GCA_958496255.1). NCBI lineage: Eukaryota > Metazoa > Arthropoda > Insecta > Lepidoptera > Geometridae > Camptogramma > Camptogramma bilineatum. The sequence goes on from OY292474.1 coordinate 1,938,998, forward strand.
TCTATAAAGTCAATTTATTCATGGACGAAACGTTAGGATTTATTTTAATGTAAATCTACGAGTATATTATGCGCGCACGCACATTTTACAAGAGTCCATCTATTCCATTTATTTAAAAAGTCAATTTATTAATGATCAAAACGTAGATTTACGAAAATATCTCATGGATAATTATTAATTAACAGGAATATCATTTTGTATGTCCTAATAAACGATAAATTAAGATTTAATCACTAATTTACGAAATTGCTGAGTAATTATAGCTTTCGGATGTTGAAACGGCACAAAATACACGGAAACTCGAATTGATCTTTATAAGAAGATGATACTTCACTACATAGTATAAAACAAAGTCGCTTCCCGCTGTCTGTCCCTATGTGTGCTTAGATCTTTGAAACTGCGCTACGGATTTTGATGCGTTTTTTTTAATAGATAGAGTGATTCAAGGTTTGTATGTACCTACCTATAATAATGCATAATATAGTAGAGAAACACTGATAATTTTAGAGGTTTCTAATGTGATGTGTGATGTTAGCCGTGCGAAGCCGGGGCGGGTCGCAAGTAAGATTTTAAAACTGACAGTTTGTTATAACTAGTGGACCAATTTGGATGAACCTTGGAACAAGTGTAAATGGCGTAGCTTACTTAGATGTCCTTGATAGATCTCTGAAGTCAACAACCAACGTTCTGAGCGGTTACAATTTGGATGGGTGACCGCAAGTGGCATTAACAGCGGAGCGCTTCCGTGCTTCAGTTGGCACGACAAAATGTCGGTCTCGGCTTTTAAGTCATTAAGCCATAACAGAGGCTTTTAGGCGGCCTAAAAACTCCGTCACCAGAGTTGGCCACTAGCTCAAACAACCATACACACATTAAATTAATTAATTTAGTAAAATTAATTTTAAATATGCACAGAAAATGCTGTCACCATTTTGATAGTGCCTCATTACGAGCCTATAACCATTGTGCCATAGTAATAGACAGATACTGTAACTATTACTGTGATATAACGATGAAATTACGAGATTTTCAAAATTAATAAAATTACCTAATTTACAAAATGAGGGGCAGATTTAAGCGGTTACCCCAAAACCACCTTTTAACGTAAAACAAAGACACTGTTTTAATTAAAGTTAAATAAAAAAGTTGGAAAGCGTGTCTACATGTTCAACTCTAGGGTTCTGCACAAATAATCATTACTAGTAAGTACAAACTACAATAACTACTAAATTAACACCAATAATTATTAGGCCTCATTTTATTTATCACCAATATACTCTATTTGTTGTGTGTTTGTAAATAGGTACATAAACTTTTTCAATTTCGTAATATAAGACTAACAAAGCAACAAAAAAAACCTATTTAGTTTGAAAATACGCCGACCAAATTAACAGAAATGAGATCAAAGAGAGGGTTACTTTAGTGGAATGTGATACAAGATAATATAGAGTAGGTAGTTACCTATTAGTACATACAATTATAAAAATTCATAAAAATATGATATAATTATTTATCTTCTAAGACATTATGACTGTATAATAATTTAATTTCATTAAAATTATCAACGATGACTTTCTATTTTAATTACTAAACCTAATTATTATCACAGTCCATTAAACATCTATTTACAACCCAAGCTTCATTTTGTAGAAATAACTCCGTCATAATGAGCGAGCGGGTTCCAGTTACAGTGTTTTGTTTACTGAATTTACAACCGTGGAACCCTAAAAAGGGCTCAAGGGTATCATTTTAAAACGCTCTATAAATCATGGGGCTTATTGCTCATAATCTTGCTTTAATTAATTTTTGTGGGATGAAAAGGGTGGTTTTTTTGTGAACTTTCTTTGTAAGGTTTTGTTTAATTTTTAAATCTCGCTTATCTTAGCTTCTTTTGAGAAGAAAATTCCATTGGTACCCACGATCTTTAGATCGAAAGTCGAACCTACTCGGCCAACATGGCTTATTATCCTAAAGGCTCATTTACATGGTGCGAGTTTCTCGCCCCGAAGAGGCGATTATCGTCATTAATGTCAAAATAAATGACAATGAAAACTAAACATTGAAATTATACGTGGAAGGACAACAATAGCTTGTCACTGAATTGTCATAGAGCTAGTTTTTCGCATCTTAGAGGTAAGAAACTCGCACTATGTAAACCTTAACTTAAGTCTTCTAGTACTCTTAGACTTTAAGACTTTTCTAGTACTCTTACCTCAGTTGGTCCGAAAGAGCCTTTTAATCCTTAGATGAAACAGGATCGACTGGCATCAAAAAAAGTTTTTGTGTAAATTGCCCATTTTCTCGCTGACTGTACATTTTTTTCAAAATCTGTGAATGCAGGTCAAAATATTTTCAAAAATTAAGGATGGTCTCCTAAGAGCGTTTTCCTCTAGCTATAACGGTTAAGGTAGCTGTCCTTACTGCCCAGTCTCAAAAATTCACCCTGTATAATGTTTCACATCACAGGACTATGAAGTCCCGGACCTTTGATATGCATGTATGGGGCCGAAGCCAACACACAGAGGCCCTTTTGACAGTTTTGATCTTATTGTGATGAAGACACTACCGACGACTACCCTGTATAAACACTATATAAATGCTTTCAAGGGCAGCCCCCGGTCTGTGCAGGACTATTGCAAAAAATGGAAAACTACTACCGGGCTACTGGAAAAACTATGGATATTATTATTATTATTAAAAACTGGCATTAAATTAAAAAACAGTATCATCACCGTTTCAGTATTTTAACTGAAATTGAAATAATCATCTGCGGCTTGTGGCTGGACAAACGAGGCCGCACGAGCAATTCTCTACGGACCGCGCGTCCAATCTGTTTACTGGCTTGTGGCTGCCGTTTTATATGTGGATCATACAGGTGTCAATAAATAGTTTCACTATGTATGTATGTATGAGCTAGTGGCTATCTCTGGTGACGGAGTTTTTAGGCCTCTGTCATGGCTTAACGAATTAAAAGCCGGGACTGACAATTTAACGTGCCTTCCGAAGCACGGAAGCGCTCAGCGGCCATGTTAATGCCACTAGCATTCACCCATCCACATTGAATGAATGAATGAATGAATGAACACTTTATTGTACACAAATAAAAGTAAAATATAACAACAGATTAATCAGTAGTAGTAGTCTTAATCAGTACAATGGGCGGCCTGGATTTCTTCCAGGTAACCTTTGGATGGAAATATTTTGACCGTTCAGAACGTCGCAACCCATAAGTGCTTATGGGAAGAGTTATTTGACCGACCGAGCGAAGCGAAGTCTGCTTCAGCTTGGACAAAAATGCTTTCGTTTGTGTATTTAATTTTTTGGGTTGAAAAATCAACCAATTATTTTTATTATTATTATTTCTTCCTGGCCGATTTCGGCCTCGGTGACCGACACAAGCTTTACACGGAAGAGCTTCGTTAGTGTGCTCTCATATGACTGATGTGTGCTTTGCAGAGGTTGCACGTGAGGCAACCAATACCCTGACCACCGGCACCGTGATTATTACCTACCTAATTATAATTAGAATAGTTTTTGGAAGCATAATTAGCGAACTTGACTCCCTTAAGTAGACAGCTGCAATGCTCAGTGCTGTCAAATAAATAATAAGAGCCATTAAAAGTGCATTAGCGCGAGAATCGCTTAGAAATGCAAATTTTATAAGTAAATGCACTCGTGATGTGTCCTGTGCCAACGAGTAGGGTGGCCATGCGTCAAAAAATAACTTACTTTACTTTAATGAAATAAGGATAATAAATAGGTAAGTACCTAAATAAAAAAATTATAAAAAAAGGAAAAAGATAAGAAGTGAAATATAGGAAGAATTATGGTTATTATTCACTGCCAACGAGCAATAAAACGTAAAAATAAAGTTAAAATAAAAATAAAATAAAGTAGGTACCTAGCGTAAGTGTCAAACTAATAGATAGACACCCGAATACGCAAATGTTACTTGGTTTAAGTGGTGCTTCTCATTGACTTTAATTGTCATTAAACGTCATTTTTGTATGCGGTTCTGAAGAGTAAGAACATCTCAAATAGATATGTACGTTTTAAATATTTAAGTAGCGTTTCAGTATTCGGGGAAGAGAATCCAAAACATTCCGTAGCCTATGGATACCTGTGATACCAGAGAAGTCACACTCGCGCTGCTGACCCTTTAAAAGAGGAATCACTGCGCCGACAACACAATGGACAAGACTGCTCCACCAGTTGTCACCGCAGCGCTTCCTCGCTCTGGCAACCTTACTCACCGCAGGAACACAACATCATTCGAGAAGAATGTTATTACGCTGCGATAAAAGCGAACCAATAACTAAAACTCGCAAAAATGTAGCTTTGAAAGCTACACTAAAGTGGAATTGGGCTGGACAGGACATGTCTGTTGCATGCCAAATAAGCTATGAGTGAAGGTAACTGTATGGCCCAACCCAACGAGAAGTCGACATGTCCGGCAATACTTTCACAACAAAAATTTTGCGTCAGTCAAAACCAAAAAAAATAATAATAAATAGTGCTGGACACTTCACACTATACCCATAAGGTATAGATAAGGAGGATCGCTTGTATCAATGCGGGTTCGAATCCTGTCGTATTATTATTATAATTTTTTTTTAATTTTTTATTTAACCTATGTCATCTCACTGCTGGGCAAAGGTCTCCCCCACATTTCTCCAACCACCTCTGTTCTTCGAGATCTCTCACCAAGTTTACTCAAAGGCGTCGAGATCGTCCCTCCAACGTTTTCTCGGCCGACCACTTTTACTTATTGGTTAAAAAAATTAAGTCTAGAATTAAAAATAACCGAAATCATGAGGCACGGAACGGACACTGACATTTATTTTATGTATTTATTTGGGAAACAAACAGAATAATAATGTACCTAAAGTTAAACATAATCCAAAAAAGTTTCCACTATTAATTAACACATTCTCTAGAAATACAAAATCTCACATAAATAAAAATAGAAGAGACAAATAAAAAATATCTGATGGTCACCGTATTAGTCATCTAATCAATATTAATGTTGACATGATGCTTTGAATATTTTAAAATAACTTAACTTTACTCAACATTGTTTATGGACATTATAAAACAAATATTTGATTAGTTTAATGTGTTAAACAATATAAAAATAATAATGTTGATTATGTGAGTATCACCATGTAATGTACTCGTAGCAATGAGATTTTACCAATAGAGACGTTTATACTCATTAGAAAAAGCTCTAAAACGCGGCGAAATTTTGCTATAGCTAGGTACAGTCAGCGTCATCAATCGGTATCCCCCTATTGATTTTAACAAGGACCCTTTTCATTTCAACTTTGGATTTCAGTTGGATTTGCTAGTATACTTATGGATATCTAATTTCGCTCGAGTTCCTATACTAGCAAATCCGACTGAAATCCAAAGTTGAAATGAAAAGGGTGCTTGTTAAAATCAATAGGGGGATACCGATTGATGACGCTGACTGTACTTAGATAGATAGATAGATAGATAACACTTTATTGTTTACCACAAAGAAACCTTAAGTATAAATTATCTAAACATAGGTAAAAACAATTGACAGCCTTATCGCTTAAAGCGATCTCTTCCAGGCTTAGGTAGAACATAAGCAGCTTTGATTAATATCAATCAAGAAAACTAAATAATAGCTGATATTTATAAAACCCCGTTGTCAGAAAGAGAAATTATGTGCGTGCTGCGTATAAATGCGTGTAACAACGGAGCAAGATAAAGTGCGACTGAGTTGACTCAAGCTATTTAGCTTGACTTTTGTTTGCCACGCAGAACGGGGTACAGTTTTTATAGAAGATCATTGACTCGTAGGTATCTATGAGCGGTGTTGGCAGAGAGAAACCAGAGGCTAGAAAGAAAATTCAAATACCAATACAAATACAAATAAGTACCTACCTAGGTACCTATGTTTGACAATAAGGCCTTAAGCGCACCACACACACAGCAGATAATATATCTTATGAAATAAATCTTGACAGATCGCACCAAATATATTTTGTATTTTATATTCGCTGTGTGTGGTCCTCCATAGAATTTGTATGGGCGCGATCTCAAAATTTATATTTCATTAAGATAATATATTATCTGCTGTGTGTGTGATGGGAATTAAAAAGACAAAGATAAGAACTATAATCCGTAGGTACCCATATTATAAATATGAAAGTGTATATTTGTTCTGCTTTCATGTCAAAACAGAGCGACGGATTGATGTGAGATAGTTGGAGGGCTGGAGAGTAACATATGCTACTTTTTATCCGGGTACCACGCGAGCGAAGCCTCGGGCAGCAGCTAGTTATAAATAAAAGATTATCAACGCATTCACAACCCGCTAACGTGAATAGATCACAAACAGCAGTTCACCACTAATTAGTATTATCCACATAGCTCTGCTAATTAGACCACTAAGTAGTTCCGACGAATTAGGTCAATTTGTAGACGTGACTTCGAAATCGTTTATGGTTTTCCTTATTTTAAGAGTAACATTGAACACATTTTTGAAGATATCGTAAGGACATTAAGGTGATATCAGACGGTTCACTCGGATGAATGTTCACTGGAGTGAGTGATTCATTTTTCTTTCATTCTATTATCACACGGCTTAGGCGGAATGATTAGAAAATAACATTCACTGTTCTATTATTTTAAATATGTATGTATGTATGGGGACTCCCTTTTCCGCAATTGGACTCAAACGTGGTCCTTTTTGCGTGGTATTTTAAATATGAAAATGACATTGTCATCGAATTGAATCGTGCATCTTGGATGGCTGACTCCGAGTGAACGTTCATTTTCGTGTTCAGACGGTTTATTTTTCTTTCATTCGGAGTGCGAGTGAAAGATGCGAATGAACCGATCCAACATTGTTGGATTGTTTAATTAATGAATTCACTTTTCATTTTTCTTTCATTTTATGTTCAGTTCAGATGCTCCATTCCTAGTGAAAGATGCCGAATGAAGAACAGAAATGAACGAAAAGTAAACCGTCTGATTCCACCTTTACCACACGTTTTGAACTTTTGACCATGTCTTTCATAGTCTAGTATGAAGAGCTGTGTTGGTTGAGTGGGTTGTGCCTCGACTTTCGATACGATGGGCGTGGGATCGAATCCAGCCGGCTCATAAGTAAGTACCTACCTAAGTTCGTATGAAACTAAAATATTTGTTTTTTACGTGTTAACGTCTTAAAAATCGATGAACACTGGCTGCAAGCGCGAAGATGGTACCTACCTGATGTATATTAAAAAATCTACATTGTTAAATTCATGAGTTCTTGTTTTAAAAAAAAAAAATTACGTGAAGTAAAATGTAACATGATAAGTAATGTTTGTTAATTTGTTTAATCTGCTGATAATAGTACAAAAAAAAAACTTAAACGGTCAAGCTATTTAAAAGAACGAAATAAAAAATAATACAAACAAACGCGCACCGGAATTTTATAAATAAGATAAATCAACTTAACCTTTTAACCTTTTTCAAGTCATCGACCGACCATTTTCCTTAAAACTTTCCCAAACCGTTTCAAAAATAAAAGCGTTTATCAATCAAGTGACACGCACTCGAATAACGTTTATCCTTGACAATAGGAGGAAAATGAAGCATACAGGGTGTTTCAATTTTACTCAGGAATATAATTTCAACGGATGCGGCTCTAGCTTTGAAATTTAGACTTTGTGAAAGAGACAGTTTATCATATTAGAAAAAAACTAAAATCTTTTAAAAATTTTACAGTTTTATGTGAGTGAAAAACAATTATACTTATTTGATAAAAATAAGGAGATTTCATTTTAAAAATGTCTAAAATAAAAAGATCTGAGAGAAAGTCTACCACGCCTGGGAATACAGTCGTGAATCGTGATCATTATATTTGTTTTAATTTTTTTTTTATTTATAAAAATTTGTAAAGATTACATAAGACGAATATCCAAATAAGGAAAAAAAAGTCAAGGATCTTCGGAGTTATAAACAGAAATGCACCTCGAAAGTGCAGAAAATTGCTGAGCTTAATCATTGAAGTTGGTTTTTTTTTATTTTTTTATTTAGCCCCTTGTTGAATCCATATGATTTAAATCTTGTACACCTTTCTAGGTCCCTAAGGACTTTAGATAATTTCATTTATTCTTAATTGATTAATAGTATTCAGTACGCCTACACAGGTTCAGCAGGTAGTAAGGTAGAGTCGACACCAGTAAGTACAAAAAAATTTAATTACATAATGAATTGAATTTTGATTTATCATTTGGTGCAATAATCTTTTAACCTAGCCTAAACCAGAACCTTAGCCTTCGTTTTAGATTATGACCAGTGGTTTTTATACACATTTAAAATATTGCATGCCTTGATAGTATGGGTCAAACTTGCTCAATCTGAATTTGACCACATCCCAATATCTAGTTGAATTACAATTTGGCACACCCTGTGTATTTTTGGTGACAATACAATATTATGGTACGAGCTGATCTAATGGACTCAAGAGCTGTTCAATGGAACTCCTCAGTGAATAACTGAAACTTCAGTGTTTATAATTTTTTTTTCTGTGTTTAGTGTTAAGCGGGCCCTAGACCTACAATTATTTTTGTACAATAGTTCATTGTACCTTCAAATGATTGAAATACAATTTTGAACCAAAACGATCTTCAATAATAAAGTATCTTTTTGCACGCCCAGGATGACTGGTAGATAACGCTTCAGCATTAAGTCCTCCTTGCACAATTTGTTATGTGTGAAAGTGTTAAATAAATAAACGGTAAATAATATTGTGCAATTCGCAATATTGTGGAATCAAATTGATCGTCTAGGCCCGCCTTATTGGAATCAGATTTTCTACTAAAATCTTGATACCTTTAAAATATGTTTAAAAAAAAACTTATTTTACACCCTGTTTGTAAAGGAAGAGATTTTATACCACACATAAAATGAAGGCATCGTTCATTGCACTCAATCATTAGTATTCCGTTCACGCGATTAAAAAAAACAGCTTTTTAAAAGGTATTTCCAATATTCTGATTGAGGTGCTGCTGAGTCACACAGAATATTAAGACTGATCGCAATTCGTGGCGTAGCTTGCCTACGTTCTTGATTGATCGTTGAAGTTAAGCAGCGTTGTGCGCGGTCACAATGATGGGTGACCGCAAGTGGTATTAGGAGCTGAGCGCTTCCGTGCTTCGGAGGGCGCGTTAAATTGTCGTTCCCGGCTTTTAAGAAGTTAAGCCATGACGGAGGCCTTTAGGCGGCCTAAAAACTCCGTCACTAGAGTTGACCACTTGCTCATACGAACTTACTTACTTAGTAGGTAGTAGAATTCATTAAAAATATTACACAATCTATACTATACACATCCTTACTTAATATATCCTAAGAACTAATATTATCAGAATAAAATCATATTTATCGGTTGAATACCGATGTGCTCTGAAAAAAAAAAACTAGGGATCCTACTCGTACCACTAGGCCAAGAGATTTTTACATTAAGAAAAACACAGGCCTTTACATCGTCTACTAGTTGATTTATACAGTGTCAGGAGGCAATCGCAAGTGCAAGGAAAGAACAGGAGTACTTACCTAGAATCACCTAGCTCTTAAGACATTTCAAAGTGGTCATAGAGGTCCTACTAAACTAAAAAAAAAAAATCTGATGAAGTAGGCTTACCGCTGGGTTAGCCTGCTTCATCTCAACATTGTCCCTACACCATCCTCTCAGCTTAACCGGCAATATCCACAGGAAAGACGTCATGGTCAATACGTGTGGGGCTGACTAAGCCGCGGTGATTCGAACCCACGACCTTTGGTTTGAAGAGTTACTACCCACTCGGCCAACACGGCTCATTACATACATTAACATAACGTACCTACATTGTTTACTTAAAAGTAAATAAACTTGCAAAGAATAAACAATGTCCGGTAAGAGGTAAACACGGGAATTTAAATGAGATTACTACTACAATGCTTTGTTGTAATTACTAGATGTGGCAAGGTTTTTAACGAAATATTAGTTAAGGCCCTACCATAGAATAGATAACTAGTAGTTCGCCCCGAACTGAGATCTCGCGCACCGTAGGCTTACATTTGGACTTTCTTCTGACTATCCCTACACTTTCAAGTGCTACTTACGACTACCGAGTATGTCTGTTGCACTAGCTCGTCATGAGAAAAATATACTGGCATGCATGCAATATAATAATGTCGTGTCAAATTTTTTATTAAATTTTGGTGAACTCTCGTCGTATTTCAAAAAGTAAGCATCCTAGAATAAAAAAATTAACTATTTTGAAATGTACAAATAAATACCTTTCATATGACACCCCACTCAATTTATTTTTTCATTATTTATGATTAAGCTCATATGCTCCATCGTAAATTTCCATAGCACAACTTATTAACCTACCTTTCATAGTCAACGTAGACCACACATTTGCATATTTTTTATACATTAGAAAGGTATTGATGTTTTTTTATTTATCATTATGGAAATACCATCAAATTATTTGTAAGTTTTAAAAAATCGAAACATAAATTGAATTTGGCGGGCTACCCGCGCGTAATCCACTTTACATAGGACAGAGTCAAAAGTGGTATGTTAACTAAGTATTATTATTTTATAATTAAGTTTATAACAATATTTACCGCTATTTAAGTTTTGAATAAGTCAATGTAGGGGAGAGGTGGCATGAAAGGGACATTTTTGATCTTGAGGCCCTAGTAAGAAATTGAGAAAATATTTGAAACAGGTTGGAGTCGCATAGGAAGCGTTTAATATTAAACTATTGAAATAAAACACAATAATTGCCATTAATCAATTCTTAGTTGTTTATTTTCGCATTTTTAAAAAATGTGTATTTTGTCCCTTTCATAAATGGACTGTATTGAAAGGGACGCAGTAATTTATGAAAGGGACAGTACCTAATTTCGAGGAAATATGTATACAAAACAACTTAAGTATGTTAAAAATTAAATTTAAAGGCGACAAGAATTATTATCATTATTAAATTTTACCGTTTTCATCTTAAATATTAATGTAACGAAGCACTTTTATATAACCTAAACAGAAATCAACAATATTATAATGTTTTTCGCAGTATAATGAACTTAAAAATTATTACTAGCTTTTCTTAAGACACTTATAATCATCAGTCTCCTTATATTAACAAGAAATAAAACACGTATAAAATTAAAGACAAATCAACAATTTCTTTTTTGTGTGATTGAAGTATTACAAAAATTGTCTTTTTGTAATACTTCATTCACTGCCTCTTCAATTTTGTGTGCATCGACACGCGTTCTCTTCTTAGGTGGCATTTTTATCTGAAAAAGAAGTAAAAAAATTAGTAGAAACCTAGTGAAAAATAGCAGTCTTGAAAGGGACAGTTATGAAAGGGACGTCCCATTCATAACCGTTTGTTGTGTCCCTTTCATAAATATCATACAAAAATTTAAAACATAACCACAAAATCTACAATTTCAAATTAAAGTTCACTGACCTTGTGTTCTCGTGTCTGTGGATGTCCAGCCTATCTTAAACTGTGATTCACACATAAATAATTAACTCGCAACACTCGATAAAACGTTTCACAATCATAACGGAAAAAATACAATTCAATCACATTATCAACACTCGCACGAATCCGCCATGTTTGAAATGACAGGAGAATGAAGTTAGCCGCGAACGAACTCTTGTCAAGGTTGTCATACGACAAAAATAGTGTTGTCTCGAAATTGTTTTTATTTTACCGGTTATTTGCATTGTCCCTTTCAATACGTGTCCCTTTCATGCCACTCCTCCCCTACTCATCGAATTTTGATCTAGAATTTAGCAAAATTAGTTAGCTATTTAACTAGCGGTGTTTTATGCAAATAAAACAATTAAATAGGAGATAGTAAAATCTTTATTGTATATTTACATAAAATTATAATTTTCAAAAAGAACCAGCCACCTAAGGATCGTAGGAAACGATCTATAGGTACTCGTAGGTAGCTCAATCCAAGCCACTGCCAGTCGGAAGCGTGCCCAAGCCACTGGCAGCTAATACCGTGCTGGATGACAATGCTGATCCGTTCTTCAGCTGAAACGACATCAGTGTTGTAAGCTGAGCAATTTGCTGCACTCTCGAGGTGTGTTTCTGTTCATAACTCCGAAGATAAAAGCGAAAAAAGAAGAGAAGAAGCGCTTGTGGCGTAGCTTGCTTAGGCGCGGGACATACAGAAAAGACGTAAGATGAGGACGCGTCGCAGACATTATGTCTCTTCCGCGTCCCTTTCATAGAAAATGTATAGAAGCGTCGCGCCGCAAAACATACAGAAGAGACGGGGTGCGCCGTCACATTTTGTATGAAAGGGACCGGACGCGGAGGAGACAAATGTCTGCGCCCCGTCTCTTCTATCTGGCCTGCGCCTTAGATTTTCTTGTTTGATCGTAGAGCTGCGCGCTTTCGTGCTTCGGAAGGCACGTTAAATTATCAGTCCCGGCCTTTAAGTCGTTAAACCATGACGGAGGCATTTAGAAAGAAAGAAAGAAAGAAAGAAAATACATTTATTCAACAAATACAATATACAACAAAGCAAAATAACAAAATGAGAAAAATAAGACAAACACAAAAAAAAAGTACTTGTTGAATCGGTGACAACTCAGCTTATTGCCTAGATCTAGAGATCAGGCGCTGATTTTCAGTGTCACCTAGGAGGAGGGAGGGGGGAGGTGTGGGAGGTACGGTGAGTAAGTGTAGTGTGGTAGGTATGTATTTAGGTGGCCTAAAAACTCCGTCACCAGAGTTGGCCACCTTGCTCATGAACTTACTTACTCCGAAGATCCTCGTCAGATCCTCACCAAATTATTAGTCCACATTTCATCCAATCTCATTATATTTTCCGAAATCCTGCGCTTTTGCGCCTAATTTGGAAACGCGAGCTACATCAACTAGTAACTTCGAAGATGTTTACGCATTTTAAATGATATAATAAAATCGTGACACATTATCTTGTCGGTCTGTTTGTTATTCCACTGAGTTACGTTTTGCGATCATAAATTAAAGTTATTCGCTCAGAATAAAGAATGTGTCTTCTTTATCCTCCTGTTTTGATGATCTGAGGATTATGTACTACGGATACTCGATTTTATCATAACCGAAACTTTTCTTAAGATTTTCAACTATTGGATCTTCTTATAATCCCAAATCTTTTAAACTTTAACTCCGTTTCGTAATGTTCTCTATAAAATTCTAAAAATTATCTAGGTAGGTATTTTTTATTTATTAAAGTGTTAAACCACACTTAGGTATTTACATAAAGGCACTCCGGCTACAGGAGGATCGCTTGTATTATTGCGGGTTCGAATCCCGTCGGAATTGAAAATTTTGATAGGATTTTTCATTTTCAAATTATCTAGGTACCTATGTATAAAACTTAATAAATTAAATATTTAAAAAGTTTTTATTTCAGGAAACTAGAATGCCTAAAGTACCTTACAAGCTAACTTACATACATAGTCTCAGGTAAAGTTACACCCATGATGGTCAGCCGGTGTGCTCATTCACCATCAACACAAAGCATTGTCACATGGGATAGGTAAACCTATCCGATATGGTTATCAGCGGTCTTAAAATGGTCGCTATTGCAGAATCGCAATAAATGAATTGAACTATTGCCATCTCTTTTCATTGATTGAGAGTGAAAAGAGACGGCATTATAGTTCATTTCATATTGTGATTCGGCTTTAACGACCTTTTTAAGTCCGCAGAACGTTGATGACTGTCCCGCACAGTGCTGATCAGCGATGCAGTTTTTTTGTGGAGGATGACTTCGAAACAATCCGTTCGATTGTTAACATCCCTGGTGCATTTCAGAAGCGAAGCAATCGTAACATTGTCCTGAAAATACTGTATACCTACGCAGATACTGTGAGATTGAGTCGAGTATCAGTAGTAGGACCCTAAGTGGGATATTTCCAGATTTTTTTGGAATTTACCACTTGAGTGTATCAACTTTCCCCCTTCTACTTATAAAATTCTGCACCGTTTAAACAACTGCAATCCTTTTTTCCCGACTGCGCAAAGCAAAGGAAGGGTAATGTGTTTATCAGTCTATGTTTGTATGTTTATTTTGTATGTTTGTATGTTTATTTTGTATGTTTGGATGTTTCTATGTGGTGTTCTAGAGGCCAATACGTGGCCCGATTTTGATGATTCTGACGTCAATCGATTCGTCTCAACCTTGCGAGTGTCACTAAAGACATGAAAGTAATCAAAATTCACCACTGCCACAACCACAGTTTAGTAATTAGTAATCTGTGCCACAACCAGATGCCATAATTGTCAAAATTAAAAAAATCAAAACTGACGAACTATGTCAAGTGGGGTATCGTTGAATAGGTGTTTAAAAATCAATGTTAGGTGTCTCTTACCATTTTTCATTTTAAATAATAGTTTAGGAAATATAACGGTTTATAATTATAACAATCATTCTCGCTAATTTACCTACCAAACTATAAGAAAAAATAAATTAATCAAAATAATCATCATCACATAATAAATCATACCTACCTAACTAAAAAGTGCAAAAAAAAAAAAATTAAAAAAACAAGAAACCCGACTGTGTAAAAATAATATAAAACTAGAAAGAAAAAAACAAGCCTGCAAAGAATGACTCACAGTCGGGATCCATCATAACATTGGGAAGATTTGATTGGTAAAATGAATGGGTACCGACTGTGAGTCATTCTTTGCAGGCTTGTTTTTTTCTTTTTAGTTTTATGTTAAGTTTTTACGCAGTCGGGTTTATTGTTTTTTTTTTTTAATATTTTTTTTTATTAAAGGTACCTATAGTGTCAAATAGAGACAGGGCGAGTCTTGAGCATTATTTAACCGGTGTTCAAGTTTATAAGTAAGGCCCTCAATTTAGTGATTTTCTCTGAACATCACTAAACATCGGTTCAATAATTGACAAACCTCCTTTTATTTTAATTCGGTTAAACATGCAGTATTTATGCATTTATACCATCGGAATCACAAACATGACGACAGTATGCAGTAACACTGTTTGGACGGCATTATGCAGCCCGCACTAATTCCGATTTATGTTCACGATAAGCTTCAGTTATTTACTACGTATTTTAACATTTGTTTTCGGTGCGGGAGCGGTACTTACTTCTTTACGATCACGTCACGTAAAACCACTGATAACTTATTAGTTTTACGGTATTTTTATATTCGTTTCGTTTTGTCTACAATAACTATTAAAGACAGCAAATATATATGTAAAATGTTATAGATATTGTCGTTCAAAATCAATAATAATTAAAAAATTAAAACAAGTCTCAAGGTACGGTAGACATTATTTCAGATCTTTAGGCATTTTAAGATCCTTTGAAGATATCTAAGGGGATAGTCAAAGCTATGTCCAAATATTGTCGAAGGCACTGCGACGGCGACGTAAGGTATAAGTACGTGTCGTGTACATACTAAATAATTGAAAATCAGTGTAAGCCTAACTCATAAAGTTTACTTCATTCACTCCACAACCGAGGGTGAATTTATGAAATAATACCTACATCTAAAGTTAACTAGTAAACACAAAAACTGTTTAGCCTGGAGCGTTACGAACATTGTGATGTGTAAATTATGTGATTATGAAACGAAAACGTTTAGAAAAGTGTTCACAAGGAAAAAAATTGAAGAAATGATATTTTCTTCGAAATCACTAAGGTGCAAGGCCACTTACAATTAATAGATAGTTTACTAATAAACGGTAATGGTTTAAACCTGTCACGTACTTGCAAACTGTAGGTACGAAACTGCACCAACTGTGAATTAGTGTGCTCTGCATTTGTTACTTCTAGATTTTTAACCAACTTCAGGAGGAGGTTCTCAATTCGTCGGAATCTTTTTTTTGTGCTTTTTTATGTATGTTCACCTATTACTCAAATACCGATTTGGAAAATTCTTTTTTGTTTGAAATTATAGGTACCTAGTAAGCAAAACACTTTTTTACAATTAATTAGGTAGGTAACCTACGTATTCTAGCCGTAAAAGTATTTATTTGTGATTAAGTAAAACTGTTTTTTATAATTAATTAGGTACCTACCTATTCTAGTCGTAAAATCGTCGTGATGTAAGCAAATATTTTCATCTTTGTCATAAATTATTTTTTTGTTAGAACGACCTTTCGACATTTTACCGAACTTATAATTCAAGGTTTATTTTCTATGAGTTACCTTCAAATTGATAATGAAGTCATGCAAATGTGTTCATTGTTTTCCAAAACAACTTGTTATAGAAATACAAAATTATCACCATTAATTTTCATTCAATAACGGCCAAGCAAGCATCGATTTAAAAATTAATCAAAACAATGTTGTACCTAGTGTTATTTTTTTTTTTCAAATAAATAATATTAATAAAAATACTAGCTAATATTTATAATCTTTTTATATTATTAATATTCGCTAGTACAATAATTATGAACAATATCCACGAATAACGGTTGATAGGACTAAGTGAGCGAAAAAACCGCTTATTCCAATTTGTCCTCCTAGTTGTCCGCCTAGGAGGACAAATTGGACAAAAATATTCCAAATAGTTCGCCTGACCAGGTGAACTATTTGGACATGCAGATTTTATTCCAAATAGTACTCCTATGAATTTTACGGTACACTCATGGTCCGAAACGTTAGGACGTTTCGCCGACAGGCCTTTACTGCTACAGAATGTACACCGACACGACGATAAACGTTTAGCTAAAGCATATCTACAGCTCATGTCAAAAATGACAGCTCATGTCAAAAATGACAGATATGCGAAAATGACAGTTAATGTCAAAAAATAACAGTTAGTGTCAAAAAATGACAGTTAATGTCAAAAAATGTCAATTAAGGTAGAAAATGACACTATATGTCAAAAATGACAGATATGCGAAAATGACAGTTAGTGTCAAAAAATGACAATTAAGGTAAAAAATGACACTAGATGTCAAAAATGACAGATTATGTCAAATTGACATATTATATTAAATTGACAGATTGGCCATATCTCGAAAACCACTTATCCTAGACTCTCCGTTCCCGGTTCAAATGAAAGCTATGACCAAGATCTACATTTTCAGTGACAGCTGTCAAACTTCAAACGGCCATATCTCGGAAACTACTCGACCTAGACTCTCCGTTTTCGGTTCAAATTAAAGCTATGACGGAGAACTACATTTTCAATGACAGCTGTCAAACTTCAAACGGCCATATCTCGGAAACTACTCGACCTAGACTCTCCGTTCTCGGTTCAAATGAAAGCTATGACGGAGAACTACATTTTCAATGACAGCTGTGAAACTTCAAACGGCCATATCTCGGAAACTACTCGACCTAGACTCTCCGTTCTCAGTTCAAATGAAAGCTATGACGGAGAACTACATTTTCAATGACAGCTGTCAAACTTCGAACGGACATATCTCGGAAAATACTCGTCCTAGAGTCTTCTTTCTCAGTTCATATGAAAGCTATGACCAAGATCTACATTTCAGATGACAGATGTCATTTTGACAGCTGTCACTTTAAATGTAGATCTCCGTCATAGCTTTCATTTGAACCGAGAACGGAGAGTCTAGGTCGAGTAGTTTCCGAGATATGGCCGTTTGAAGTTTGACAGCTGTCATTGAAAATGTAGTTCTCCTTCATAGCTTTCATTTGAACCGAAAACGGAGAGTCTAGGTCGAGTAGTTTCCGAGATATGGCCGCTTGAAGTTTGACAGCTGTCATTGAAAATGTAGTTCTCCGTCATAGCTTTCATTTGAACCGAGAACGGAGAGTCTAGGTCGAGTAGTTTCCGAGATATGGCCGTTTGAAGTTTGACAGCTGTCATTGAAAATGTAGTTCTCCGTCATAGCTTTCATTTGAACCGAAAACGGAGAGTCTAGGTCGAGTAGTTTCCGAGATATGGCCGTTTGAAGTTTGACAGCTGTCATTGAAAATGTAGTTCTCCGTCATAGCTTTCATTTGAACCGAAAACGGAGAGTCTAGGTCGAGTAGTTTCCGAGATATGGCCGTTTGAAGTTTGACAGCTGTCATTGAAAATGTAGATCTTGGTCATAGCTTTCATTTAAACCGGGAACGGAGAGTCTAGGATAAGTGGTTTTCGAGATATGGCCAATCTGTCAATTTAATATAATATGTCAATTTGACATAATCTGTCATTTTTGACATCTAGTGTCATTTTCTACCTTAATTGTCATTTTTTGACATTAACTGTCATTTTTTGACATTAACTGTCATTTTCGTATGTCTGTCATTTTTGACATCTAGTGTCATTGTCTACCTTAATTGTTATTTTTTGACATTAACTGTTATTTTTTGACCATAACTGTCATTTTTTGACACTAACTGTAATTTTTTGACATTAACTGTCATTTTATAACATTAACTGTCATTTTCGTATATCTGTCATTTTTTACATTTAGTGTCATTTTCTACCCTGATTGTCATTTTTTGACATTAACTGTCATTTTTTGACCTAAACTGTCATTTTTTTACACTTACTGTCATTTTTGCATGTCTGTCATTTTTGACATGAGCTGTCATTTTTGACATGAGCTGTAGATATGCTTTAGCTAAACGTT
This sequence comes from Camptogramma bilineatum, assembly GCA_958496255.1. NCBI lineage: Eukaryota > Metazoa > Arthropoda > Insecta > Lepidoptera > Geometridae > Camptogramma > Camptogramma bilineatum. The sequence continues at coordinate 1,957,604 of OY292474.1, forward strand.
TATCGTCGTGTCGGTGTACATTCTGTAGCAGTAAAGGCCTGTCGGCGAAACGTCCTAAGGTTTCGGACCATGAGTGTACCGTAAAATTCATAGGAGTACTATTTGGAATAAAATCTGCATGTCCAAATAGTTCACCTGGTCAGGCGAACTATATGGAATATTTTTGTCCAATTTGTCCTCCTAGGCGGACAACTAGGAGGACAAATTGGAATAAGCGGAAAAAACGCTACCCTTCCGGCCGTTTTCGCAACTAATTTCGTAACCAGTTGCGAAAGCGAAAATATCTTTCTTTACCCGCAACTGGTTGTGGTAGAAGAATCAATACTCTTCAACCGCAACTAGTTGGGATTGAAGAATTTTCTGTAAAGAAGAAATATATTTTTAAATTAAGAAAAAACATGCTGCACTAATCCCACCTAAAACTGGAATAAAAGCAGAAACAATGATGTGCAAAGAAAACGTACAATAAATAAAACAAATGAGATTAAAATAAAAATATCTCACTGTTATATAAAACTGCCCACGCGCAAGCCTGCCTGCCTTGTCCTTAAACTTGGACAGAACAGTTGCGTGTGCGTTTCGCGGTCGCCACACGTACTTACTAACTGGAGCACAGCAGAATTATACGCGATCTCAATTCGCGTTATTTCATGAACTTGGTTCTAGATTCGGAAAACATTTTATCAGAGCTATGCTCGAAAAATTCAATTTCTGCGAATTTTCAATATAAAATTCCAAAAACAATATAGAAATCACGTGATATTTTTTAAAGTATTGTTTTTTTTTATAAATACGCAATATTTTACTCAAAAATTTCAATTTCTGTTAATTTTCAAACTAGAATTTTAAGAACACTGTAAAAATCACGTGATATATTTTTTTTAATTATTGTTTTTTTATTTTTTTTTATAATTTACGCAATTGTTTGATACTAGTGTTGTGATATGGTTTTGTATGGACAGAGGAAAGTCGTGAATACAATGTTTTTTCACTACAAACGCTGAATCCACTCGACTCTTTCGTCATCCCTTTGAAAATTCATCCTGAAGTGATCTAAATAAAATCAGTTATTATAACAAACGGTAAGTCTAACTGTTAATATTAAATAAAATATTAATAATATTGAATAGTTAATAAAACTGTTAATATTTGTCACTGTGGATAAAGCGCTGTGTACATGGTGCGAGTTTTTTTGCCTCGAAGATGCGAGGAACTCGCTCCATGACAATTCAGTGACAAGCTATTATCGACCTTCTCGTATGACATAAATGTTTAGTTTACACTGTCATATTTTGACTTTTGCTTTTAATAATCGCACCATGTAAACGGCGCTTAAAGTCGTTAGCCTATTCACGTTGATTTTTAAAAGTATTATGTCTATGTTAACTTTAATAAAATGTTTTTTGGTATTGAAAACAATATCAGACTCGAATAATTCCGTACACGCAACAATAGAATGTCGGAAAGCTGAATTAATAACCAATAACCATGACAACATTATTCTATGAAGAATAAATTCAATGTTGGAAAATAAATGCGTAAAGTTTTTTGATAAAATACAAATAACAAGAGTGGTTTGGCCCCTTTGCGCGACTAATGTCCAAAATAAAAAATGTCCAATACAAAATTTGTCCAACACGAATTTCCTGCCAGGTGTATCCATCCCTTTATAATCCATATTCGTCGCTGGCCATGCACATGACCCCTCATCCCTAAATTGAAGACATCATGAAAGCTCTAATTTTCTTAAACATTCTAGTTCCTTTCAAGATGTTTCATCATCATCATAATTGGCAGTTCAAATAATAAAACTGCTGGGTATAAGCCTCCTCCCTCAAACGCCATTCTAATCGACCCTGTGCGGTTCTCATCCATGTCTTTCCCTCTATGGCCTCGATACCACCCACCTGATGGTCTGCCCCTGCTTCTATTACTCTCTCTTGGCCACCACTCGATGTTTCATAGTCAAAAGCATTTCCTTTGGGTTTCACTTTACAGACTACAAACTCAACGCCGGTGTTTCCTTGCGATGTTTTCCTTCACTGTTAATAAGTGCTTTTAATAAATAAATAAATATTTCTGGACATTTCACACAGCGCCATCTAGCCCCAAACTAAGCAAAGCTTGTACTACGAGAACCAGATAACTGATAGAATACTTATATACCTTTTGTAAATACATAGGTACATAGAATACTATATAACACCCAGATACAGAACAAACATCTATGTTCATCACACAAATGTTTGTCCTGAGTGGGAATCGAACCCACGACCTACAGCACAGGAGGCAGAGTTACTGCCAACTGAGCTAAGAGGTCAGTCAAAGCCGGTGTCCGTGTGTGTGTTCTCTAGGGATAGAGAGATGATGAAAATGTGTTAGTAATTTTTAAACGACTTGAGCAATTATATGATTATTTTCTTTGTTCGTCTATTATTTCTAAACTTCTTTCTAAATTTTCTTAACTGATTCTTAGCTTAGTTGGGCGCGTAGGTAAGTAGCGCTGTTTTCAACATGCAGGTTTTTTTTTTTAATTTTCCAACCACAAAATTTATGGTCAAACCAGCAAGCCACTTCCACTAATTTACAATACTTATTTACTAATTTTGGAAAAAAATCATATTGGACGAAATTCTTGTTGAACAAAAATTGTATTGGACATTAATCCTAGTTGGACATTTTATATTTTAAACATTAGTCGTCCAAAGGGTAGAATCGGTACCCACTACATCTGACGACTGGGTCCGCAGATATTTTAATTATTTTAGTTCGGGATTCTACCTCACCCATAAGCCGAACACATCCTACTAGGCAGTACCTACCCAGTTTCTATGATGTAATAATAACTATGTGAAATACATTAGCATTTTATAAATTACAGCGATCAAAGGTCAAGGACCTATATTGCAACATTCGCGGAACTAGTTATTAATTATTTAAATATTAAGTAATGTGGTCTAACTCGTATTAGTGGGCGCTAATGTAGGGTTCACGGTCATTTAGACAGACATGAAATTTAAATTTAATCAGACATTTTTCTCAAAAGTTTCGTTAAACCCGTTCGTAGACGACCTCTGTGGCGCAGCATCGAGAGACGTTGAAGAATTGTTAAGGAATGACAGAAATGTGACAGGAATGACAGAAAGTTTCGTCTCGATCTGGCTGTTTTCTAAGGTGGACAGGAGACCAAGACCTGAGACCGAGACAGGAGACCGTTTTGATATTAAAACTGACTGTTCTCTGTCTCGTGTCTCTTTCGCGCGCCCCTACAAAGCCTATCTCTGGTCTCGGTCTCCTGTTACGGTCGCGGGCGCGAACCGAATTCAGCCCCCTGATTGTTTATCTTTGATAGCGACCAAAATCGGTCTCAGACTCTCAAATATGACAGTTCAGTGACCACGCAAGTAGCTCTGTCACTCTCATCTCAACAAGACCGAACGTGAAACAAGCAATTTATTCAAAAATAAAAAACCCGGCTGAACTGAAAAGTTGGAAACAGCATTATCTTATCAATCACAAAATTAAATTACAATTTTATTAATAGGTAGGTATCTAGGGTTCGATGCCGTGCGCATTTTCATAAACGTTGTTGTGACAGTTGACACACAGATGGCTCTGTGTGTAAAATTAAAAGCGTGTAAGATATTTCTTAAATATGAGATATCTCCTAAATGGCTGAACCAATTTCGATGCAGTTTGTTCTAAACGTTGCGTGTGACTAAATATAAAGTTTTAGTATGCATTTTGTTTAGCAATTCTGTTTAGGGCGAAAAATAGATTTTCAAAAATTTTGAGACTCGATTTAGTCTTCGAAGATGTCATGTTAGATTTAAAAAAAATATATATTTGATATCAGTCCACCAACCTCTTGATTTTGACATGGATTTTGATATGATGGCGTGATTTTCATTTTGAAAATTCACACATTGTTGCATTTTCTAGCCGCACTATTTGATTTATCGAAATAAAAAGTATCCTAGAGCACAATCGAAATGGAGACGATTCTAACGATACCTCATTCATCAAAATCCATCCAGCCGTTTAGGAGTAACGTGGTAATAAAGAATATTACTTACATACCCACGAACATACCGACGGCCCCACCGAATAAACGTGCAAAGGCTCTTGCCGTAATATTTTTTTTTTCGATTTTTGGATTTATCGGCTTATAATACACCTTCTCAATTTTTTTTAGATTTTTTTACCAATTAATATTGAATTTATTGTATTCCCAATTTTTATTCTACGGAAAATAAGAACACCAAACTCACACGAATATTGCAATAATGTGATTGGCACACCGTCAACTCTCATACATTTCATGCAAACTTACTTTGGAATACTAAGCGTCGGAAATTAAAATTTGTAAAACAATTTTGCACTTTTAATATGCATCGTTAATTACAAGAATAACCGTGCAACTATCTAATAATAAACATTGCCAAATCCTAATGTCCACAGTAAAACAGGGCAATAACAAGATACACTTTTAGGTAATTACATATTTTCCCACGAATAATAGTGCAAACATTGAATACGAACAGCCGGCAAAGTTTAGTTACCAGAATAAACGTGTAAAAGGGGTTTTTTATTAATTTCTCGTAAACTATCAATATTTTCGTAATTTTTTTTTGGAAGAAATAAAGGTTGTTTTTTTGTCTTTAATTTGGTAGAACATTATATTGACGTAAATCTAACCAATAATGAGTTATTCGTTTTTAGGCTCTCCTGTAAAGTTACTGTTTTGACTTTGCACGTTTATTCGGTGGGACCGTCGAACATAGAAACGCGCGATCTACATAACCCTGTCTGACTTGACAGTCAGCCGGGTAAAAAGATACCTCACTCGAGCGTTTTGTCAGTTTGAGACCAATTTGAGGTTTGAGACAAGTTAGACAATCAGCCCGCAGGTCTTCACTAAAAGCCCATGAATCTATCATCAGATCAGCTCGCTGTCACTATAATATTGCATTGTAACTGAGAATCAAAAGTAGCAGACAAAATTAAGTCTTTCATCTGGATATTGGGAAGTTGTTCAAGTCTTGTTTAAAATATTTGAGGTAGGATCTGATGATGGAACCCCAGGGTTAATCCATTACATGCATCTTCTGTCGGTTTTAGATAATTGTAAAAAAAAAACAATCTACTTAGTTTACATTATTAATACCAATGTGACACTGATCCCCAGTCAATGCCACATTTGCAGGTCACCTGCACTTTGAGGGATCTTTGTGTGACCTCCGAAAACGCTACCTGTAGGTATCTCTGGTTAAGCATTTAGGCACCACTGAAAACCAGCGCTCCAACAGCCATGGCGCTGCTGGAGCAAATGCTGAGGGGTAGCCTTATTTTCTTGTCACTGTATTAAATAACATGTTTGATTTGTGTGTATGTACCGTAGTGACGAAAATAAAACTTTTTGCTAAGTAGGTATTTGCTATTTTTGCTAGTGGGATCGCAAGCCATAGTAACATTTGTATCATCAACACTTCGACCAAGAATATCACTGTGAGGTCAATTATTGATAGTATTTATTATCGCCTATAAAGATGACACAATTGACTCTATTTTTGTCACCACCGAAATAGTATTTTGCGGAAATCATATTTTGCTGTGATAATTAAATTAGAGCTGACAAATAAAGACTCCTCCTAACTTATCTTCCTCCATGACACCTTCCTCTAAAATGTGAATCACTAAACAGTGAAGGAAAATATTATGAAAACCCGCGGCTTAGTCACCTCTAATCATCATGTCCTTGCCCTTTTCCCACTAGGTGGGGTCGGCACCAAATGTTCTCCTCTTCTATTTCCTCCTATCACTCGTCATCTCAGTAGTCACTCCTTTTACACGCATGTCCTCTCTCTCACAATCCATCCATCTTTTCTTGGGCCGTCCTCTAACTATTTATCCTTCCACATTCATATCCAACACTTTCCTTGTAAGTAGACTTGTAATTAGTCTACCTACAAGAATGATCTACGATAATGAGAGGATGGTGTAGGTGCTGGGCAAACCTACTCTATCCCAACAATGTCACAGGCACTACAATGTCCCTTTATGTATTGCCACCTGACACTTTATTAGGTGTGATAAAAAACTTACTATAAAATACTTCACACATTTTTGAAGCAATAAATCCGCCAACTATTATTATAAAGTTAGATGTAATAATTATAGGTACTTACCTAGTAATTTTTGCTATAAACTTCCTTATGGCTTTAGCAGACATGCTACTTTTAGCATCGGCGATCGGCGATTTAGTCGATTTTAGACCAACATTCCAAACCACACAAAGCGGCGATCGGCGATCGCAGCAGTTGCTAAAAAAAGTCGCGATTCCGATACCGCGTCCCAACGCAGAAAGTCGATGTAGCATCGAAAACTCGCGATTTTGATACTGCGATCGAACGCAGAGTCGCTAATACGCGATGCATGAATGAATGAATTAACACTTTGTACACAAAGAAAAAATGTAGAAATTAAAAGAAGCTGTGGGTAGAGGATGACAGTGCACAGAAGTTTCAGTTTAAAAAAAAAGCAATGTTAGCTTAATAATGATTTTAAATAATCTGATCGCAACATTGCCGATGCTAAAAGCAGCATGTCTGCTATAGCAATAAAACCTTTATTAGCGAATCAATCTTAACAAGGTCATTGTCACGGCTGACGTCTTAGATTTTTTTAGGTAATTGTCTTGACTCTTGGTGTTTTTCGATTATATTAGTATCTGTAAGCTACATCAATCTGTAACATTTCATAATCATCATCATCATCCGCAGCCCGACATCGAGCCAATTTCCACGGTCCACTGCCGTGCCACTCGCTTCATCCAACTCCGTGCCCTGATTACGTAAAACTTGCAATAGCAATACGACAGCAATCACCACGTGACCGGTCGAAAAATATCACTAAAAATCGTATTAGGGAAGCCAATCGCACGTCTATTGCTTGCCTGTTGCAAAATGCACTTGGCCATAGTGCATTTTGCGACTGGTCGCGTAGTGATTGCTTTCGCATTGCTATTGCAAGTCTTAGGTACGTAATCAGGGTGCGGTCTGTAGTCCTACAAAACTAAAAACTATAAGTATCTTGCTAATTTTTATACTTATGTTGGTGGTAACTGAATTAAGAACATTTAGTCTCTTTTTTTTAGATGATTTAGAACAGGGGTGCCCAAACAGTCGATCGCGAAGCTTTTCGAGTCGATCGCCAGCAATATACCAATTATTAGTACCTGCTCATTCCTAACATATAGGTAGGTATGATCCCTTCATTTTCATGTAAGTACCTATATTCAATTTAAAAGTGCAGTAAAACCATGTTTAAAAAAATGTTTTCCAGTACCTAACCTACCTACGTAGTAGTTTAGTCGACCCTTTGCTTTCAAAATATTTTCTGGTCGATCGCCGACACTATAAGTCTGGGCACCCCTGATTTAGAACTTGTCTCAAACTTCAAATTGGTATCAAACTGTCAAAACGATCGGTATCTTGTCGCCTTCGGTCTCGTTGAGATGAGAGAGACAGAGCTACTTGCGTGGTCACTGAACTGTCATGTTGACAGATTGAGACCGATTTTGGTCGCTATCAAAGATAGACAATCAGGGGGCTGGTCTCGGTCTTCGGTCTCAGTCTCCGGCGCGAACCACCGCCTTAACAGTTAATTTTAACATCATCATAGTGCGGTCACCGCTATTTTGAGAAGCAAAGCTTTCAATCATTTTGTGCGTTATCCTACTTCCGACTACTTACTATAAATTAAATATTAATAATTTATTGCTAATGTCGCTGACTAATAAATTTTGCAAAAATAACGTCAATTAAACTTTTTGTTTCTTCCGTGAGCTATGATGGTCAAGTTGAATAGTGCCATTGAAGGTCGCAGATTCGAATCCCGATCACGCGTAATTTCAGATCAGATTTTTCGTTTCAGAAAGTGTATATTTGCGTTGACATAAGCTCTAAACGGTGGAGGAAAGCATCGTCAAGAAACAGGTAGCTTAGTTAGCTACATATTGACTTTGTCTTTCCAATAAATCAAAATCAAAGTCACTTTAGAGAATAATCACGTACGCAGACCGGAATTTATTATTACAAAGATAAATAATGCAAAAGTTGAGGACATTGACTCGTAGCCTAATTGTCAATAAAAATACGGTATTTTGCATCTGTTTATCTATACTATCTAATATAATAAAGCTGAAGTGTTTGTTTGTTGGAACGCGCTAATCTCAGGAACTTCTGGTCCGATTTGAAAAATTCTGCATTTGATAGATAAACTCTTGAGGAAGGCTAAATGCTGCTTTTCATCATCATCATCATCACCGTATACCATCGCTACGGGAGCAACTACGAGGGCACTGCTGGTATTAAAATAGGGAAATATAATAGGTTTTCTATTGTATTCTGAGCAACTCAAATATATAATTAATCAAGATACTTGTGCTTTGAAAATGTCTTAGGTTAGATAGATAGATAGATATTTTATTTATCGAAACCAATACACATTTTGTTTGTTATAATAGTGTCCTAAAGCCTATATTAGGTTTGACTATACACACTAAGGTTCTCTTAATATAAATAATTCTTAAAATGTAGGAATAGAAGCACACACGTTCTTCTTCAAGGTTTAACCTTAAACTGCTAACAAGGTTTTAAAGAACGTTCTTCCATCGATACACTTAAAATTAGAGACAGAGTACCTATTTACCTACTATCATAAACTCAGCACATCTTACTTATCTGTACAAGTAAGATGTGTAAGATACAAAAAGTCGCGACAGAAGCTGCCTACTTAGAGAACAAGAAAAAAATGGATTTGAAACAAAAAAACGATTGTTATTAGGTATGAAATAAGAATAATTGAAGGCCCAGTAAGTGGTCCAGAAGATTTTTTGTTTTTGGTTTTTTGGGGGTTTTTTTACTATTTGTACAACTATGTACCTACTTACTTCATTATTTTGTGTACCTAAGTATCTCTTTTGTTTTAGCTAGCGTTAGACAAAAAACACTAAATCCCCTAAATCTAATTTCACTATTTTGACGACATGTTTATAGCCTATTGAATTTCTACAATCAAGTCAAATCTAATGAATGTCCTCATACGTTATAATCCATCAAACTTTTTAGGCTGCAGAGCGGCACAAATAAATAGACATACATACACTCGAAAAACATAACGCTCCTTTCTGGGGCAGTCGGTAAAAACTAAGATGGTATTTGGTGCTCTTACTAGCACAAAGGAATGCACTGAAGCACTAAAATGTGCTTGCGTAGTAATGTATAGCTATTTAACGCCATAATTAAACAACAGATAAGTGTAATTAAATTGTTTGAGCTAAATGAAACCTAGATTATACTTATGACCTAGGTCATTGCAATCAGGTCCAGTTCTCAGTTAGGTGTTAGCTTTGAGCTAGATACCAACAAGCTGTGGACCAAGGTTTTCAATGTCAATAGTTTTATTGTTATAAAAGATCTCTTTACAAAAATTTAAAAAATCAAAGAGGCCTGGGTGACAATTCTACTACAAAACTTTTTATGAACCACAAGCAAAACCTCAACTAAACCTTAGATTTTCGACTGTTTCCTATTCTACTAATGACAAACGACCCAGCTGTGGTGACGTTTTAGCTAAGGTTTGAACTTTGGCAGAACAAATTTTTGAAAAGCCATTCTACTATTCACCAAATTACTGACATTTAAGAGATCGAAACAAAACGCAGCGGAATGATTGACGTTGTCATCTAGAAGAATTGCCACCCTGTTTACCTAGGGTTTCATTATCCAGATAGGTACTTACTGAATAGGTGACACCCTAGGGATATTACCCTTTCAAAGTAATAAATACCTTTGCCGCCAATAGTGGACCAAAAGTCCACAATTGGCGAATCAGGGAACAAACATAAAAAATGGTAAAAAACATAACAAAGGTTTTATCCTTTTTTTGAAGTCATTAATGCTATTAACTTTTTAAGTTCTGTTTGTTTTTCCAACAAGATAAATGAAAATAGAAATAATGGATTTTGCGTGTTAGACAAAAGTACGCACATTAACCTCAGTTTTTAACTGTGTAGGAAAACGTCATGAGGAAACCAGTAAACACATCCCAACTTTGAAAAAATATGAGCATTTGGATGTGCCTCAGACGACTACCTAAGCATTTTAAAAGAATCTTGAATGCCAGCTTAGGTCTCTGATCGGAACGCACAACGCTGCGGTATGCGGTATGCGGAGCTGGAAACATAATCTTATGAAAAACATCTAGTATGGTCTTCTGTTCCGTTGTGCTGTTGGGCAAGCCTAAGCCAGTGCGAGCGAAGGTGAATTGGTGCAATTCTTGTTTTTTTATAGATAGTATTTTATTCATCAACACAATACATTTGTCTGTTAAATAGTGTCTTAAAGCCTATTTTAGGTTTGACTAGACACTAAGGTTCTCTTAACACATAATAAGAATAGGAGCAGACACACGTTCTTTCAACCATTGGGTAGATATATGTATAACTAAATAAGAGGCTAGCGAATTAATTTGGCTATGAAAACCAATGAAAATTGATGCTTGTATTCACTTGACCAGCTATGCGAGCGATGACAAGGCAAGGCAAATGGTGCTGTCCACACGTTGGCATTGGCGTTCACTGCACCAGCGTATAGTAGCGGCTTCGCAGTATGCGTCAGCGGTGAGGGGCAAGCGCAATGAAGTAGGGATCGGGTACTCCGCACAGCCCGGCGTCGTTTCCACGCTGGGGTGTGCGTCATGGCTCGGCAGTGTATTTTTTTGATAACACGTCTACTTTTGGTAGCTGTGGCAAAATCAACAGATCGCTTCTCGGCACACGAGCACGACGCCGCGCTGTGCGGAGAACGCACTACCCACTTCACCGCGCTTGCCCCTCACCGCTGACTGCGACGGAACAAGAACATACCTAGACGTTTCTCATACGATTATGTGTCCGCACCGCATACCGCAGCGTTGCGCGTTTTGATAAAGAGTCCAAATGCTCTGAGAGAAATGTCTTGAATCGGTCGTGATCTTTCTTAATTTTATATAAATGATTTTTTTGTTTTAAAAACTGGATCCTTTCCGGTTAACAGGTACTATATATGGGGCTGATGTCCTCGGAACTGACCTTTCAAAAATGAAAGGTAATCATTGAATTTGAACTTTAAAACCTTTGAATTACGAATTAAAGTCTCAAAATGCAGTAGATGAGGTAGGTATGTGCTCCCTCGAGTAACTTTATTCGATTGTAGGTTAAGGATATCCTAACATATTGATTTCTTTGACACCTAACTAACAGTCACATACGTTGTTGACTCATACGGTCCTTGCGCGTGCTTGCGCTGTACGACTAAACGCAACGCATTGGCACCGCAGCAGGCCGTCAAGAAACGCATAAATAAAAGTCGCTCTAAATTGATGAAAAACAACACAAACAGTAGCCGTACCATGAACTCTTAGAGCTATGTTAAAACAAGCTTGAAACTTGACAATGAATGTCATTTCTAAAACATTAGGACTGTTTTAAGCTTGTTTTAACATTGCTCTGAGAGCTCATGGTATGGCCCCAGGTTATTAATGTCAGCTAAGCTATTTATATTTATATTTCAGAGCTATGCAGAGTGCGTTCGTGGTCTTAACGGTCGTGGCCTTGACCGTGGCCTACACACCACCTGACACCGGCAACCCAGCGGGACTGTTGCCTAATTGTAAGTACACATTCTTACTGCTGAATGAATGGGGTTTATTTATAGAGACTTTGACCAAGAAGATTTTAAAAGAAGGAAGGGCTAAAGGCTTGACCAAACCAGAGCGTCCACGGTGGCGTGCAAGGTGGCGATCAGTTTTTGTCCAATCAGAGAACGCATCGCGTCTCCTCCATCGTCCTCTGATTGGACAACAACTGATCGCCACCTGGCACGCCATCACGGACGCTCTAGTTTGGTCAAGCCTTAAGTCGAAAGTACCTGACAGCCTATTGTATGAAGAGTGTAATGAGAGTGATACGAAAGTGTGTTTTAAAGCCATTAAATATGGTCTCTGCCTTCATTTATGGGAAAGAACCTTACCAGTGGGCCTATGCTTGTCTGTTACCTTAGTAGTATAAAAAAAACCTTTTGGGGTTGAGACCCTGTGTCCGTGGTGTACCAGGACACATCGGGTTTTAAAATTATTTCAGTGCGTCGTCGGTTGAAGCAACGCATGTCTGGCACTTATTTGGCTCAACGTATCAGCATTGCCCTTCAGTGCGGTATACTACCAGTGTCTTGGGCTCGCTTCCGACTGGCAGTGGCTTGGATCAGTTAAGCCTCCTATAGATCGTTAACAACGATCCTTTGTTTCTTATTGTATTTTATCAAGTTATGTAGGACCTATTTTTGACATGTAGGTATTTATGGACAGGACATACATATCTACACAATTACACATCATCCAGCATAACAAGTTTCACAACTAAATTGACATTATTAATGTAGGTAGGTACCTATTATACAGGGTGGAAAAAATGAATGGGCCCCGGAGGGAAACTACTTTAAATCCTTAAGATACAGTATTTTACTTTAAGGAAACATTCCTTTATTTTTAAAAAGAAACAAAACTGCATTCATGGATTTTCTAAAATTCGCTTGCCTCACCCGGAATCGAACCAGCTAAAAATTAAAAAACAAACCTCGCTCTATTTAATACCACTAATCGATAGGATTAATGTCAGGGATAAATCTTAATAACACACATTTGGTTTTAGAAATAAAAAAGATCATGAAATCTAACATTAATTTTCACAATTTTTTTTCATTAATTTTTATTATTTCACCATTCACGTCAAAACTTTTCTAGACGGTATTTGTCTAATTGATGTGAGATTCAGACTTCCGAAAATGCATCCGATTCGATGATTTTCTTCGAAAAGTTGACGGTTTTTTTGCGAAGAAAGGTTTTTTTCCGAATTCGGAATACATTCCGAGAAGGTCTGAATCACACTACTGGATACCTCTCACCATTCCACTGTAGAGCTAAATTGCAATTAAAGCCCTTATGTACTAAATATTAGATTTCATGGATTTTTTGTACGACAGACGAGCGCAAGACCTCATGTTTCTTTGAGAAGTTTTATCTTTAGCATTGAATGTATCGACTAGTGGAATAAAATAGAGAATGTTTAATTTTTGAATTTTTAGCTGGTTCGATTCCTGGGTGAAGCAAGCGAATTTTAGAAAATCTTTGAATGCAGTTATGTTTCTTTTTAAAAATAAAGGAATGTTTCCTTTAAGTAAAATACTGTATCTTAAGAATTTAAAGTAGTTTCCCTCCAGGGCCCATTCATTTTTTCCACCCTGTATTATAGCGACAATTGTTTGTCGCTGCAAAAATCGATGAACATTTTGAACGATGAACATTAAAATTAAAAACTCAAAATGTTCATCCGTGGAGTTATAATCAAAATTTTAGCTTACCTATATTAAATGCTTTATAATTAGAACCTTTTTTTTATAATTAGTAACAGAGTAGGGCATTACTCTATTACTAATTATAAACAAATGTTGCCAATTTCGCACAAACTATGTCCATCCATTTTTGTCACTGACTATACCTCATAATAAAACTAGATTTGCCTTGCTCACTAGACTTGCCAATTAAAGTTGATCTAGTTTGACTTGAAGTCATTAAAATCTTTACCTTGATCTTGAGCGATTTTAATAGAATTAATGCTTGGAATGTCTTAAGCAGGGACTGAATAACCGAAAAATTAACCTACCTCTTTATAAGGGTATGACGTCATACCGTTATATTCCGGTTACCCAAATATTTCGGTACAGAAAAAATAAAGGTATGACAATAAGGGTACCGAAATTACAAACTTAAGACTCTTAAGGGCTCGGCGAACGTATCTACGTACCTAGGAACGTAATACCGAAATAATTTCAAATTTGAGCATATTTTTATCACTTTATGTTATTATTTGGATAAAGGCAGTATTTATCTAGGTTCCTATTACACTTTTGTTCCAAAAAACTTGCTATAGAACAAATGAAAAGAAAAAATGCAATTTTTGGTGTACCTACAAAGATTTCAATTCAATTTGCTTACATTTCTTTTTAGGTAAGTTTTTCGGAACAAAAGTTTAACAGGAACCTAGATAAATACCTACTCTCCTAATCTAACAACATAAACTGATAAAAATATGCTTCAATTTTAAATGATTTCGGTATTGCGTTTTTATGGAAATTCGCCAGTCGCAGCCCTCTTAAGTCTTAACTAGTTGATTTTAAAAGAAATAATGCTTGCAGTGTCTTAACTAGTTTAGAAGATCGAGTTTTACAACTATAATAAGTAGCTATTATAGATCCTGCGCAAATCGGAGGCTGTCCTTGAATGCATTTTTGCAGTGTTATACAGGGTGGACGCCGGTATGTGTGCTCATCACAATAATATCAAAATACGGTATTACATCCTTTTACAAATAGTGTTTTAAATGAATGAATTAACACTCTAACCACTATCATTTTATATAATTTTTTAAAACAGGTTAGTGCCATAAAATAGGGGCCTGCGACAGGCGAATTTACATTAAAACGTAATACCGAACTCATTTAAAATTTAAGCATATTTTTATCATTTTATGTTGTTAGAGAGAGTAGGTATTTATCTAGGTTCCTGTAACACTTTTGTTCCGAAAAACTTACCTGAAAAGAAATGTAAGCAAATTGAATTGAAATAATTGTAGGTAAGTACACCAAAAATGGCATGCTTTCTTTTCATTTGTTCTATAGTAAGTTTTTTGGAACAAAAGGAACCTAGATAAATACTGCTTTTATCCAAATAACATAAAGTGATATAAATATGCTTAAATTTTAAATTATTTTGGTATTACGTTCGTATGGACAATTCGCCGGTCCCTTAAGTCTTAACTAGTTTAAAAGATCAAGTTTTACAACGACTATCTATCTCGTTCTAAAACTCGATCTTCTAAACTATTACATATAATATTCTACACAAACCAGAGGCTATCCTTGAATGCATTTTTGTAGTGTTATACAGGGTGGACGCCGGTATGTGTGCCCATCACAATAAGATCAAAATACGGTATTACACCCTCTTTCAAATATTCATATTCATTTCCATTTACTTATTCCATTAATTTACAATCTTATTAATTGTGTTTGAAATTACATTATAAAAAATAAAACAAAATAAATATAAACATAAAATTAAATGTGTCGTATAGGTTAAAGCTTGGTGATGATGTTTCATTCTTTTTTGAAAATAACAAGTAGGTACTACAGACAACTTCTGAATTAAAATCTACTCAAAATTGAGCATTAACAACCATTATTTTGACCAACTCTCATCGAAGTTGTCACATTTCTTTAGGTTTTTTAATGACAATTATGAAAATATTATTGAAATTAACATTTATGACACATTTTCCTTAATTAAAAAGGTTTTAATGGTACTTCAGTAAACTGCAGTTACTTAATTCAAAAATTATCCTTAATTTGTTAAGAGCCCTTAATATGATGCACTTGAACATAAATTTAATAAAAAATTAATATACTGAGTGTAATTTCTTCACTTACCTACTGGCCTCTTATGACTGGCCTCTTAGCTCAGTTGGTAGTAGCTCTGCCTTCTGCGCTGTAGGTCGTGGGTTCGATTCCCACCCAGGAAAAACATTTGTGTGATGAACATAGATGTTTGTTCTGTGTCTGGGTGTTATAAAGTATTCTATATACCTTGTATTTAAGAAAAAAAAAGTATATAAGTATTCGATCAGTTAGGTATCTGGTTCCCACAGTACGAGCTTTGCTTAGTTTGGGGCTAGATGGCGCTGTGTGATATGTCCAGCAATATATATTTTTTTATTATGTAATGTATAAATCAGCACGGAAGGTCCACATACTTAGTCAATACATTTTCGAACTTCGACACGGCTATTATATCGGATAATATATAATTATTTTAATAGCTGCTGCATAACCACAGTACTTATGTAATAAAATAACCATAATAATAGTAAAAATATATTAATACTTTGTAATTTAATGGCGTGTCATCTTTAGTTAACGCTTCTTGCATTATATTTAACTTTGTATAGGAAGTTGTAGGTACATTTAGGAAATTAATAAACCTAGTCATTTTTAAATTGAAATTTTTGTATAAATTTACGCACTCCAAATTGGTGACATTATGGAAAAAAAACTTAGGTACATCTATACTAAATGATTCATACAATGTCAGGAGGCAATCTTTGCCTATAGGTACTTAACTGGACACTGTATTGCCTGGGACATTATTTGAGATGGAGTTGGATTACCTAAACATCCTCTCAGCATAACCGGCCATATCGACAGAAAAGACATCTTTGCCTATACTTAACTGGACACTGTAGTACCTGGGACATTGTTTGAGATGGAGTAGGATTGCCTAAACCAGCGATTCTTAACCTGTGGTCCGCGGACCCCTGGGGGTCCGCGAGTATATCGATACCTCGGGGCTCAAATGTCGTAAAGCACATTTTGGGGTTTTTGAGTTATTTATACCATCGTACTCAGTTTTTAATCCTCTATCGAACTGTATAATTAAAATTACGAAATTAAAAAAAAATTACAAATACAACCCATCATTTCAGTTACTCTAAGCACAATTTATTTGAAAATGAGGGGTGTAAGTAGCATGTTACTGACAACACACAACGGCCTAAGTTGTATAACCCAGTTTGGTACAAAACTCTTAGATAGCATGTGCTTTACGACCAAAAAATATAAATAGATGTTCCTTACACCCCACTGCAAAATTTACTTTAAGCAAGAGCATAATTATGATTTATCTCAATTATTAGGTTTTTATCTTAAGTAAATTGATAACTTTTATTATAATTAGTTTGCAATTTTAGTCATGCACGAATGGGTAGCTTTTAAGATATAAGATTTAGTACGATATTGACAGAATTTAAGTAAATCACCTATTTTGATAATTTTAAAACATTTATTTCACAATTTATTACAAAATACAAAAGTTGAAAGTGAAATAATACAAAAGTTTTGGCGATTACACATAACTATTTACTAGACACGGGTCTTTATCCCGTAAAGCTTCATATTATCATCCAGACAGTTTCGCCAACTACCCTCACTTTTGATAACCGGATCCCATAATACCTCAGTGATTGATATCAAGTATCCAAATTTTAACCGCAAAGACGGCTATAAACTTGAGAATCTACAGCCGTTTTCGTGGTTAAAAGTACTAGATACGTACGGGTCTTCATCGCGTATAGCTTCATATTATCCACGTAGCAGCGAGTACTTCAATCTACCCGTGACCACGGTTGTTCTAACACAGTCGGAATTGTCTGGAGAATATGAAGCTTTACGCGATAAAAACCAGTGTCTAGTACCTAAATAGTTATGTGTAATGTGTAGTTAATAACTGCTAAAGATTTGTGCAAAAATATCTGCTTCTGTTGTTGGTTGTTCTAGTGATTATTTCTACTTTATCACTTTATTTTTACTTATTTTTACCTCGACTGAATCGCTGTACACTTCCGGATAGGTACTCAATTCTTGTCTGAATAAGATGGTTATGAGAGTCTATAGCCGTCTTCGCGGTTAATAATTTTAGTACCTACTTCTTGATATCCACCACTATGGTGTTATAGAATCCGGTTAACAAAAGTGAGGGTAGTTGGAGAAACTAACCTCACAACTGCGACGAAGGTAGCAGCGAGTACTTCAGTCTACCCATAACCACGGCTGTTCTAAAACATTCGCAACAGTCTGGATAATATAAGTTTTACGCTATAAAGACCCGTGTCTAGTAGGTAAATAATTACAAAAACATTTGTATTTTGCGCTAAATTGTGAAATAAAAGGTTCTGTAATTCTTAAAATAGGTGACTCACTTAAATTCTTTCAATATCGTACTTAATCTGACATCTTAAAAGCTACCCATTCATACATGACTAAAATTGCAAACAAATTATAATAAAAGTCATCAATTTACTCAAGATAAAACCTAATAATTGAGATAAATCATTATAATATTCATCCTTTACAACCTTAAATGTGCGATAATAACGACAGGTTGGGATTTACGCTCTTGTGCTTTTGCTCAGGCTGTATTTCAGTGGGGCGTAAGGAACATTTTGTTTATTTTTTTGGTCGTAAAGCACATGCTATCTCCGTAAATATTAGACTAGGACAAATTTTGAAATAACTTTATGAAACTATGGAAAAATCTGATAACTTTGTTCCTAGGACATTTTTATGTAGCGCTAAAAATGAGAGAGTTATGACGAAAAACATTTTTATTTTTTTGTTTTTTGCTCGTCCTGAAAACCTTGGATTTGTGCTTTACGACATTTGAGCCCCGAAGTATCGATATGTATGGGGGTCCGCGGACGCATCTATGGGCCATTTAACAATAAATAAATAAATGCCACTAAAAGTCTTTGCATATCTACTGGAGTGCGTTGGCTGGATCTTGTCATACACGAGTACTAAAAGCAAATATAGAGAGAAACAGATTACATGTGTAATGCGGTTTTAAATTAAAACTTAGTACTAACATCAATCCAAATATCACTAATTTAGTTGCAAAAAAGCAACACCAACCTGCACATTACGTATTTTTAATGAAAAACAATTCGTAGGAATCTTTTTTTTTGTGCTCTTTTTATGTAAGTATGTTCGCCGATTACTCGAAGACGCCTAGACCGATTTGGAAAATTCTTTTTTGTTTGAATTGTAAGGATATATTTTGCGATTGGTCCCACAAAAATTTGGTGAGGATTTGTCGAAGATCTTTGGAGTAATGAATAGAAGTGGACCTCGAAAATACAGAAAATTGCTAAGAACGAACATTAAAGTCAGTTTTTTTAAATTTCTTATTTAGTAATTTGTTCGTATTTGTTGTATATGGTCCGAAATTTAGTTGTTTTTTGTATTAAGGGGGGGGTCCTTGATGATATGCATGATGTCCTAGGGGTCCGTGGACGAAAAAGGTTAAGAAACGCTGGCCTAAACCATCCTCTCAGCTTAACCGGCCAGATCCACAGGAAAGACATGGTCAATACGTGTGAGGCTGACGCCGCGTTTCTTTACGTTTCGGTTCGATTTAAATAGGTACTACTTACTTACATAATTTTTTTTTAATTTTAAGTAGTTTGAATCTTGTTTGAAATGTAAAATCAAAAGTCTTATCAGAATTCGATTCAAATCGGTGATATAACCGATAAATAATCTTATGAATATTTTCGGCCCATTTCGACCCGATGAATGTGGATTCCGTAGCCTCCGGCTTGAGCTTGTATGCGGGTTCGAATCCCTTCGGAATCGAAAATATTGATAGGTAAGGCTTTTATTTCAATTAAAAAAGTAGCATTTCAAAACAAATCAAATTTTGTGTTGTTTGGGATTTGAACTATAAACGGCAGGGTTTTTACTAGCCTAACATGACTTTAAATAATCAATTTGCGTTTTGTAAAATCAATTATTGTGTAGGTAGGTTGACAAGATCATAGTGGTCACGATTATAACGAATTAGCATTGAAAATATTGATATTATAGTAGTAACATTTACCTTATGGATGTCAAGAAGTGTTGACTTAAATAATTCTAACACAATGGATGAAGATGAATGCAATTGCGCAAATTGCATTGATTCAAGAGCCCATACAGTAACACACTTCTTCTAATGGATCTTGGCATTCGTGAAGTTAGCCGTTTCGATGCGCAGTAGTTACAACTTATTCATACAGAATTTTCTACTGCGCATACAAAAGTCTAACTTCACGAATGCCTAGATCCATTGGGACTACAGTACTGAGGATGACGTCATCGGCTGAAAAAACGGACCCTGGCGCAGAAATGTCGATTCAGTGGACGCAGTACCATGGAATTAATTTTAATTTTAGTGTTGTAATGTTTAATTTTAATTTTATTGTTCTATTTCTTGTGTTTTTATTTATTGATGTTTATTTTATGTGTACATTTTATTTATTAGCTATGATGATTTGGAATTGTTCTGTAATGTCATAGTTTTGTAAATAAAGAAAAAGAATAATAATATAATAATATAAGAATAAATGCTCCGATTCCGACGAAATGCACGTACAGCTTTATAAAACTTATCTCAACAACATATAAATATTTATGACCTTATGGTATCAACAAACTGATAACGGGTTCCGGTAAAAAAATTATATTGTTGGAAAAAATAGCAAATTTTTATTTGAATTCTAATTAGCTGTAAATTATTTGAACTTCCATAAAGTTTTACGTAATAGATGGTTAAACTATTTGATGATAGCATGTATAAAGTTAAGTACCTACTTAAATTATTTATTATACTGTAGGTAAGTAAAGGGTACCTATTGCAGTAGCTGGCTCCGTCATCGTTTAACACTTTTTTTATATTATTTGAGCTACGTTTCGCGGATTACCCTAAGGGAGTGGGTACACTGTGTTTTTTGCAGCGCATTTGTGTCGATGCGAATGCGATGCTCAAAAACGCGCTTCAAAAAACGCGGTGTGCCCCACTCCCACGCCCTGATTACGTACGACTTGCAATAGCAACGCGACAGCAATCACTACGCGACCGGTCGGAAAATATCACTAAAAATCGTATTACGGTCGCAAAAATGCACTATGGCTAAATTTCATTTTGCGACAGACAACAGACGTGCTTGGCTTCCTAATAAATACAATTTTAAGTGATATTTTTCGACCGGTCGCGTAGTGATGGCTGTCGCATTGCTATTGCAAGTCTTACGTAATCAGGGCGCCGATTCGCGTTTGTATCGATACAAACGCGATGTGAACGCGATGCTCAAAAACACGCTTCAAAAAACGCGGCCCCACTCCCGCGCCCTGATTACGTAAGACTTGCAATAGCAATGCGACAGCAATCACTACGCGACCCGTCAGAAAATATTACTAAAAATCGCATTACGATCGCAAAAATGCACTATGGCTAAATTTCTCTTTCTCATTTGAAATTCTGTTGTCACAGACGTGCGATTGGCTTCCTAATAAATACAATTTTAAGTGATATTTTTCGACCGGTCACATAGTGATTGCTGTAGCATTGCTAGTGCAAGTCTTACGTAATCAGGGCGCCGATTCTCGTTTGTATCGATACAAATGCGATGCGAACGCGCTGCTCAAAAACGCGCTAAAGAAAACGTCATGTGCCCCCTCTCTAAGGCTTGTTGTCCGTGCGGAAATGCATTTAATGCAAACATTACAATGCAAAGCGGCCAAAATGACATTTTGTTTAAATGGCCATTGCTTCATAACTCCGTAATAAATTAGCTTTTAGAGCGCACTATTCTATTTCCTGCTAATTAAACAAAGAATCATAATCACAATATTGTGTATACCTACAGGGTGGAAAAAATGAATGGGCCCTGGAGGGAAACTACTTTAAATCCTTAAGATACAGTATTTTACTTAAAGGAAACATTCCTTTATTTTTAAAAAGAAACATAACTGCATTCAAAGATTTTCTAAAATTCGCTGGCTTCACCCAGGAATCAAACCAGCTAAAAATTCAAAAATTAAACACTCGCTATTTTATTCCACTAGTCGATACATTCAATGCTAAAGATAAAATTTCTCAAAGAAACCTGAGGTCTTACACTCGTCTGTCGTACAAAATACCCATGAAATCTAATATTTAGTACTTATGGGCTTTAATTGCAATTTAGCAATTTAGTGGAATGGTGAGAGGTGTCCAGTAGTGCGATTCAGACCTTCTCGGAATGCATTCCGAATTCGAAAAATAACGTTTCTTTGCTGAAAAATTGTCAACTTTTCGAAGAAAATGATCGAATCGGATGCAGTTTCGGAAGTCTGAATCTCACCTCAGATAGACAAATACCGTCTAGAAAAGTTTTGTCGCGAATGGTGAAATAATAAAAATTTATAAAAAAAATTGTGAAAATTAATGTTAGATTTCTCTTTTTATTTCTAAAACCAAAGTGTGTTATTAAGATTTTATCTTGACATTAATCCTATTGATTAGTAGTATTAAATAGAGTGAGGTATGGTTTTTAATTTTTAGCTGGTACGATTCCGGGTGAGGCAAGCGACTTTTAGAAAATCTATGAATGCAGTTTTGTTTCTTTTTCAAAATAAAGGAATGTTTCCCTTAAGTAAAATACTGTATCTTAAGGATTTAAAGTAGTTTCCCTCCGGGGCCCATTCATTTTTTCCACCCTGTATACACAAAAGCAGGGACCGCGGAAGTACTCCTTGACTGGCGGGGAGACAAACTTCTTTTATCACCCCCTTCCTTCAACGTACATAGCACAGAGAAATAGTAAAATTGGTAGGGGCGCGGCCCCCTCTCCGTTTGACATTAGAGTTGCATTTTGCCCCCTCTGCCCCCCACTTTCCGTAACCAGTGAGCTTGGAGTGACTGCTCTAATGAAGACGGTACGCGCATCACCAGAGACAAGCATGCTCAACAATACTGTCATGTTTCGTTATCATTTCCAATCCTCAATTTGTTTCAGGTCCAGGTATAATGAAGAATGCAACGATCAGCGCAAAGTCAATGAAGCAGTTCACTGTGATCGTTCAGAGGGTAGTCAACGGGCAGGCGCGCCGCCGCTCTCTACCCGTCGAGACAGCTTGGAAGAGCTTAGTGAAGGACAAAGATATAGGTAGGTAACTATACAATACACACTAACTTAGATCATCACAATCACACTATCACACTTTACTAACATTATAAATGCGAAAGTTTGGATGTATGGATGTATGTTTGTTCCTCTATAATTCAACAACCACTAAACCGATTTGGCTGAAATTCAAAATACTTATAGATAAATAATGACCGAGAATAGGACATGGCTACTTTTTTTCTGGGTACCACGCGAGCGAAATAATATTTATACCACTAGAGTAAGCAGCCTATGCCACCTTACCCACTTAAAAAAATAAAATAAAAACTCAATAAATGTTTGTTCCAATAATTAAATCAACAAGTTCACCAAATGTAAGAATCCGAATGAAAAATATGACAATCCTATAAACTGCCATTCTTGAAGACATCAATAAATTTTTCCCGGTAATAAATTGAATACGTTGAAAATATTAGGCGCAGGGACGTATTAAGAACAGGGGCCATACCATGAACTTTTAGAGCAATGTTATAACAAGCTTAAAATAGTCCTACTGCTTTAGAAATGACATTCGTTGTCACGTTTCAAGCTTGTTTTAACATTGCTCTAAGAGTTCACGGTACGGCTACAGGAGGTTTTTTTAAATCAATTTTAATTTAGAGACCTGGGTCGAGGATCGACCATGTCAGTCTCTTATGTATCTCATAACTAAATTATTCTGCAAGCAATCTGAGTGTCTGTCAGTAGAGCATGATAATATCTGAGCAGCTAGCAAGCTCTGAAACAGACCCACATGTGCACCTCTATTTAAAATAATAAGCACACAAAGTGTTTCCACAATTAAACTACTTTATTATCTAAAATACTAACTTGAGCGCTAAATTATACAATCTTACTGGTATAACTGGTAATACCAGTAACAAATTCTTTAAGTTGTTTTTTTATTGCGGGGAGCTGCGCCCCCCTACACACCTTTCCCCCCCCCCCCTCAGTCGTGTCATTTAGTTGTTCAGTATGTTTGGTAAACTCTCGAATATTTTGTTTAAAAAAAAGGAATTTACCTACATGAATATAACAGAGGAGAATATACTTACTCAAATCTATATCTATAGATAGATTAACTCTTCATTATTACACCAAATTATGTAGATACCTACTTAATTAGAAAAACTTAAAGACTAATAAATGGTGACACAACGGGCGGCCTTATCGCTCAAAGCGATTTCCAGGCAACCTTTGGATGAACTGGATTGAAAAGTACGTGAGAGGAGGTGGTGTTACAATAAATACCTATGATCAAATAATAAATTAAAAACATCATGGAAACATTAAAAATAATAATAGCCCTTTTATTTCAACGTTAAACGCGAATTAAACGAACATTATTGCAAGGATACAATTTGTTTTTTTCTTATATAGGTATTATGTCTCTTAGGCGCAGGTCAGATAGAAGAGACGGGGCGCAGACATTTGTCTCTTCCGCGTCCCTTTCATACAAAATGTGATGGCGCCTCGTCTCTTCTGTATGTTTTGCGGCGCGACGCTTCTATACATTTTCTATGAAAGGGACGCGGAAGAGACATAATGTCTGCGACGCGTCCTCGACTTACGTCTTTTCTGTATGTCCCGCGCCTTAGTTCGGTGTGCCTTTTGGCATGGAAACATTGGTCTGTAATAAATGGAATAATTTAATCGAATCCAGCCCTGGAGCAATGCATGATGCCCCGTGAAGCGAATGCCTCGATTCACGTACCATTCATATTTTATTCATACCGGGGCCCACAGAAAAAACGTCGTATGTGACAAATTGCCGGATTCAATTTTCTTTCATTTGGAAATGGTTTTAGTGGAATTTTTGATCCTGCACTTGAGGTCAAAAAAATGTTATCGACTTTTCAAATTTTCCTCAATTCAAAGTATGAAGGTATATCCTATGGGAAAAGTTCAATACGGAACTTTGTTTCGCGAAATTGACGTTTTTTATTGCATAAAGTTCAGAGAATTTTTATGCATTTGTGAATGTATGAATGTATTTTAAATGTATTTTTTATCGTGTCAAAAGAGGACTCAATAACGCAATATTATTCTGAAACCACGATATCAATGAAATTTGATTCGTAGATCATATTTAAAAGAATTATTTTGCTTTTTACATGAGAAATGACCAAGCGTAAATTGCTACGTAACACATGTGGTAGTTCGGCAAACTACGTTTACGTGATAGCACGTAACGTAGACGGATATGCAGCTTTTCAGAGCAATTTTCAAAAGGCTTTTGCTGTGACGGGGAAATAAATGGTTTATTTTTAATTTTTCGTACATTTACGGTGGTACAGAATAGTACCTACCTACTTACTTATGATTTTATGCTATGGCTTGAGATGATAGGTTGCAAGACTGAGGTAGCGCATTAGATATCATTGTGTAGTAAACACTAAAAGTAGCACTTAATGTAGGTATAGGGGTAGTCAGAAACAAGTCCAAATCTAGGCTATCAACGCAACGGTGCGCGAGATCTCGGTTCGGGGCGAACTACTAGTAATAACTGGTTGCCAAACAATATTTTCCTTTAGTGATCAGCAGTGCGTTTTTGACCTTCTCGGAATGTAATCCGAATTCGGAAAGTAAACGTCACTTTCCGAATTCGGATTACATTCCGAGAAGGTCTAAAACTTCGCTGTAAAAAAGTCATCTTTCCGAAGAAAATCATTGAATCGGATGCATTTTCAGAAGCTTGAATCGCACTGCTGAGCTTGTATTAGAGAGAGTCGCGACTCGTGGTCCCACTGGGATTGTACCACTATTACTCGTGGTCCCACTATCCCTGAAATAGAGTATCACTACCATTACATAGTATAAAACAACGTCGCTTCCCACTGTCTATCCCTATGTATACTTAGATCTTTAAAACTACGCAACGGATTTTGATGCGGTTTTTTATAATAGATAGAATGATTCAAGAGGAAGGTTTGTATGTATAATACATGCATAATATAGTAGAGAAACACTGATAATTTTAGAGGTTTCTAATGTGATGTGTGTTGTGACCCGCGCGAAGCCGGGGTGGGTCGCTAGTATTATATAATCACTTAGATAAAATAATAAGTGGACGCTTAAACTGACAAAAGATCCGTGCCATGGGTATAAAATTATCTTGTTTCTTTTATCAATTTAATAGGGCCGTATTGGCTGAGAGGCAAAGTACCTCGACTTTCGTCCGAAGGTCGTGGGTTCGAATCCTAGCCGTGCATTAATGGGTTTTTCATTTCGAAAAATACGAGCTCTAAACGGTGAAGGAGAACATCGTGAGGAAACCCGCGACTTAGTCAGCCCCACACGTATTGACCGTGTCTTTCCTGTGGATATGGTTAAGCTGAGAGGATGGTTTAGGTGCTGGGCAAGCCTATACCATCTCAAACAATGTCCCAGGCACTACAGTATCCAAAGTAGGCAAAGATCGCGTCCTGACGCTGTATAAATCATCTAGTAAAGATGTAAAGGCCTAAGTTTTTTATCATCATAAGAATAAGCTGGAATAAAAAATGCTGGCAAGGCTAAAATGACTGGGCTATAAATAAATAACTCCATAAAGTTACGACTACTCATAAAATCAATTATGTATCTTACTTGGCACGCGTAACAATTGCTAGTAAAATAATGCACAATAACGTAATTTATATTTTACTACAATAGCAAACAATCAAACTAAAATGTTGACATAAATGGCTAACGGTGCGATGGAGTTTTTACCACATAATGGCTTCTATCATGGCTTAACGACTTTATAAAAAAACTTAGGCCTTATTTTATTAGGGGATTTATACAGTGTCAGAAGGCAATCTTTGCTTACACTTAACAAGACACTGTATTGCCTGGGAGATGAGATGGAAGTCTTGCCCAGCACCTAAACCATCCTCTCAGCTTAACCATATCCACAGGAAAGACATTGACGATACGTGTGGGGTTGACTAAGCCGCGGGATTCCTCATGTTTTCCTTCACCATTTAGTGCTCGATGCGCATATAAATTTTTCGAAACAAAAAATTCATTGATGCACGGCCATTAGAACCCCACGACCTTCGGATCAAAAGTCGAGATACTTATCCCCTCGGCCAACACGGCTTTATAACCAAGACCGATTTATCATGCCCTTCGAAACATGGAATCGTTCAGCTGTTAATGCGACAGTGCTCATTGATCCATTCATTCAAATAAAAGGCCTATTCAGATTATAAGCGTTTTTCGTCACTGCCGTGGAAAGCGAAAAATACACGGTATTCCGCAGGGTATTTGTATAAAGTTCCGAAGCTGGAGTGAACCCATCATACAGGGCTGCCAAGGGCAGCAAAGATTCCATAGTGACAGTAATATCCACTTACGAAAAGGTAATAATGAAAATACTTTAGTCCCATACTAGTGAACGCCCGCGCTTCGCCCGCGTGGACTACTATTTATTCCATGGGAACCATACATTTTTCCAGGTTAAAAGTAGCCTATGTAATCCAGAACCTAAACTACCTATATTCCAAATTTTATTAAAATCGGTTTAGTAGTTATGGAGATACGTAGTAACAAACATTCATACACACACACGGACTTTCGCCTTTATAATATTAGTAGGATGCGGTGCCAAAGAAAGGGCCAGCGTCGTGGTTTGCCATAAGCGTCGATAGCTAAGTTATTAACGTGTCAAACGACAATATCGCTTACTTTTTAACCGACATCAAAAAAAGGAGGAGGTTCTCAAATCGTCGGAATATTTTTTTTTTGTAGTTTTTATTCTGCTCGTCGTATCTCACACACGTGCGACTGATTCTCCGGTTGAATCGAAAAATTGTCACTAAATACTTAGACAAAAATTTTTACGTGCAGTAATTTCTGTGACATCATCATCATCATCATCATCTCAGCCGTTGGACGTCCACTGTTGGACAGAGGCCTCCCTCAAAAATTTCCATGTGTTGCGGTTGGAAGCGTCCTGCATCCACCGCTATATGGCCTGCCCATTGCACTCTGTTCTGAGTGCTATATGGCCTGCCCATTGCCACTTCAACGTGCTAATCCTTTTAGGTATGTCGGTGTCCCGAGTTCTACCTAAGGCGCAGGCCAGATAGAAGAGACGGGGCGCAGACATTTGTCTCTTCCGCGTCCCTTTCATACAAAATGTGACGGCGGCGCCCCGTCTCTTCTGTTTGTTTTGCGGCGCGACGCTTCTATACATTTTCTTTGAAAGGGACGCGGAAGAGACATAATGTCTGCGACGCGTCTTCGTCTTACGTCTTTTCTGTATGTCCCGCGCCTAATTCTTGTATGTTATTAATATTTTGTTTATCTTATTCCAGATCTCAAGAACCGTAAGACAGTTCTCTACGCCGTGGGTTTTCTCGACAGTTCGGTGTTCCCGCACTCACAGGCAATCGCTAACGCATACTCAAGAAGGGGTTACAACGTCTTAGTTACGGAGACATTCAACTTTCTCACTTATATCTATCCAAAGTAAGTCCAATTCATCATAATAGTCTTTAGAGCAGAACCACTTTAGGAATTCAACTATAAAATAAACATCATCACTATACATATAGTACACATTTATTATATTAAATAGACCGTAATTATGATTCATCACGCAAAATAAACGATTAGCAACCATTTTAATCAATAATATTGGTGGCCCTTTATTTTCCTTCCGGCTTAAAATTCATCCTAAACTAACGTTCATTTACTTATTTATACAGAATTTGCATAGTTTAATCGCTCATTACATGCTAATGAACTTTGACCTTGATTTGTAAATAAGAAATCTCATTGAAATAGTTCTGACTGACTGGTAAGATAGGTACACACGCCATAAAAGGCTGCGTTTCCACCAGAGATGTGCGATGGAAATGTATCGTGCGAAGATGTCTAGCTGTGCTGTGAAAATGTGTGGGGGTTTCCACCAAAGCTGTGCGATGAAAATGTGCCTACGAGGATGTGTAGCGGAGCTGTGAAAATGCGCATTAATGTGTGGTGCGAGGATGCGATGCGAAGCTGTGAAATGTGTCGACGAGGGTGCGTTCCTCGCAATACATTACTCGCAACACATTCCTCGCAACACATTCCTCGCAACACATCCCTCGCACACATCCCTCGCACACATCCCTCGTACACATACCTCGCAACACATCCCTCGGTTGTTTTGTATGCGCAAAAATCTAGCTCTGCTGAGCCGTTTCCACCAGAGCTGTGCTGACCGAGGCGAGGTAAATGAAGCGATTCTATTGGTTCTTTACAAACACATCCCTCGCTACGCATTCTCGCTCATCTCTGGTGGAAGCGCAGCCATAAGTAGGTACATAATTTTTAATGACTGTTTAAAGCAGCTCTAATTTACTTTTCTTTAAAATTACATTGGTTTTTATTTGTTTGAGATAGAGTTGAAATTGACTTTTCGTCAATGGTTTTTGTAAACGCAAACCTTTTCTGGTTTTACTGTACCTGAATTATATTTCACAGAAATAAATCTACTGCATATTTGAATAACTTTACAAAATACACAGTATCAATGTAGTTGAAAAACATTTACACAACAAAAACTGAAACAGAATTTCAAACGGAATTGAAATTCTGTTCTATATTCTTCGTTCATGAATAAAACCAGGGGCTTTACCATGAACCCTTAGAGCAATGTTAAAACAAGCTTTAAACAGTCTTGCTTAAGGGACCGGCGAACGTACCTATAGCCGGATTGCTCATTATACGGACTAAAATTGAAGGAAATAAAACCGGTCAAGTGCGAGTCGAACTCGTACGCCGAGGGTTCCGTACCTACCCATTATACCCATTAAGTTATTGGACAATTAGTAAGTAGTCCGCTTAATTGTATGAGCGCCCATACAACTCAGAGGACAATCTTAATTGGCGTCAACTATGTATGTATGGGAACACCCTTTAATTTTCAACTTTTTTAATTTTTTGGAATTTTTCCTTTATTTGTGCTATATGACCTTGCTTTTTGCCAAATTTCGTGATTCTAGGTCAACGGGAACTACCATTTAGGTTTTCGACCCAAAACCTCTAGGGTACTTCCGGTTGATCTAGAATCACGAAATTTGGCAAAAAGCAAGATCTTATAGCACAAATAACGGAAAAATTCCGAAAAATAAAAAAGTTGATAATTAAGGTAAGTTTTGGTACTTTCAAGTTTTCACGAAAACCTAAATTTGCCTATATCTTTTTATAGTGTTGACTCAGGACCTTGATTTTTATACTCACAATAGGGACTATAGACCTTAGTTTATGGTATTAATTTCAACTTGCTAGCTCCACCCGTTCCGGAGATAATCGATGGTGACACACGGACAGACGGACAGACGGACAGACGGACAGACAGACAGACGGACAGACGGACAGACGGACAGACGGACAAGAAAGTGATCTTATAAGGGTTCCTTTTTTACCTTTTAAGGTACGGAACCCTAAAAATGACATAGGTATTTCCTTCAATTTTGATATGTTTTTAGTCCGTATAATGAGCAATACGACTATACGTACCTAGGAACGTAATAAGGTCAATGCGGGGAAGACCGGCATACTTTTTTCAAAGTTCGGTTTGATTGATCATATCTCAGTCACTATGCATTTTTCTGTAAAGTTAAAGATATTCATCGTTAGCAAATTTATCCAAGAATCAGAAAAAGCTATTAAACCTTTAAAACTATATAAAATTAACAATAAAATCGGAGGTTTTTTAAAACTCGGGCAGTAGACGGTCTTCCCCGGCTAAATGAGGGAAGTCCGTCTAGGAGTTATTGTAGGCGACAGGAGATGTTTAGAAGAGTCTAAAGTAACTCACAGCATGTATTACATCTTAACAATGAATTTTATGTCTTCAACGATTCGAAATAAGGTCTCAATCCAAAGATATTGTCAAAAATGTGTAAAACGGGGTAAGTCCGTCACATTTTAGGATTCAGGGGCGGTGAACATTTTTGCAACATTTTCTTGAAAGTAAGCCCCTACCAAAGCATCCAATCCTTTGGTAGGGGCTTACTTTCAAACTAAGAACCATTATGTTTCTTATTAAACATTCTAAAGAAACATTATTTCTATAAAAATAATGTTATTATTGTAAGAAAAATGCACGGTTCCCGTGGGATATGAATACTTGCGATTTTTTGTGTTAATCACTTTATTCTTATTTCAACTTATTAAAACTAGTAGTTCGCCCCGAACTGAGATCTCGCGCACCGTTGTATTGGTAGCCTAGATTTGGACTTGTTTCTGACTACCCCTATACCTATGTTAAGTGCTCCTTCTAGTGTTTACCACAGAATGACATCTAATGCCTATAATCTTTACTATACTGAGGTAGCCCTCAGTATAGTAAAGATTATAGGCATGCATGCAATACATTAAGTCGTGTCGTGTTTATATTCAATAGTTGACCCCGCGAACTTCGTACCGCGCCTCAGGGAAGGCCTCTTAGTTCGAGAAATTATTAAAATAGCAGTTCAATACGAAATGTATGAGAAAATCAATTCCCTCCCCCTCCCCTCCCTTCCCCCTCCCCTCTCCCTCCCCTCCCCCTCCCTTCCCTTCCCCTCCCCCTCCCCCTCCCCTCCCCTCCCCTCCCCTCCCCCTCCCCCTACCCTCCCCCTCCCTCTATAATTTTGGTACATGCCCAGCCCACTATTTGCAGGAGTTAGCATTTGCATACGTGACAGGTTGCAAGCCCATCGCCGCTTCGCCGCTATTAGAACGTTAACTGGTTTCCTCACGATGTTTTCTTTCACCGTTTAGAGCTCGTGTTAATGCGCATTTAAATTTTTCTAATCGAAAAATCCATTGATGAGCACGGCCAGGGTTCGAACTTACGACCTATGAATCTAAAGTCGAGCACTCTTCCAATCGGCCAACACGGCTTTTATTTTCAATCTCAAGAAAAAATATCAAGTACTTAGCAACTAAAATCATTGCAAACCAAACCACAACGATGCCACACTCCTTGTCCGTTAACCAGACCTACGAATACATCGAAACTCTATGAAACGGGAGCTCTCTCCATACTTCCGTTAATTGGTTTGCATAATTTTTCTTTTTGACTGTATTTCAAAAACTATAGAACCTAGAAGAAAACTAAAAACCATTTTGGAATGTATAAGTTGAGTACTTTCATATGACACCCCACTCAATATATTTGGGTAACTTTGAAAAAAAATTACCCCCTTGGGAACCCCATATCTTTACAACCCCTTCATCGATTACGCTCATACGCTCCACAGTAAATTTCCATAGCACAACCTATTGACCTATCAAGTTTCATACAGATTGGATAAGCGGTTCGATAGTTATGCGAGAACATAAAAATGAAACATACAAACATACAAACATACAAACGTACAAACATACAAACATACAAAGCAAAATCGCCTAACTTGCCACTAAGATCTTCGCTCGCTTCGCTCGCTCGATCGATTATTAAAGTAGGTAGGTACAGTAGGTACCCGAGTAAATAAAAAAAAATAGTAAATTTCAAAATCTAAGCAGCACAATAACAATCTACTAGAGCAAGCAATCGCCAATTTTAACCCCGCATCCACACGTTGGGGCCAACGTTGGTCCCAATGCCTCTCACCAACGTGTGGTGCTGACAAAATAGCTTGGCGCCAACGTTGGGGCCAACGTTGGGGCTTGGCCGTGCCGTGTCGGTTTTATCAAAGGAAGTTGGCGCGCCAACGTTGGGGATCCGTCCACACGTTGGCGCTATGCTCAGTCCCGTTTCGACGCGCATCGTGAGCGCACGTGTCGACTGACGAGCGAGAATGTCATCGTATTCCTTATTTATTGTGTTTGTAGGACTATCGGGCTGAAATTTTGCACACTTATAGATTCTCGGTGACTATGAAATATTATGGTATCAACAAGCTGATCTGATGATGGAGTCAAGAGCTGTTCAACAGAACTCCTCAGTAAATAAGCCGATTGAGTTGAAACTCGGCATATTTGTCAAGTTTTGACTACAATGTAATAATATGGTGACAGCGTGCTGATCTGATGATGGAGTCTACTATTTTTTTTTTATGTTACGGGAACCGTGCAATTTTTTGGGATAAAAAGTAGCCTATGTCCTATTTCCGGTTATTATCTATCTATATTTTAAATATCACCCATATCGGTTAAGTGGTTGTCGTGTTAGAGAGGAACAAACATACATCCAAACATCCAAACTTTCGCTTTTATAATATAGTGTGTTGTGTGAAGTGTGATAGTGACATGATGTGATGTGATTGTGATAAAATTGGTATTCAGTAATGTAAAATCACTTAGAGAAATTTCAATTTCTGTATCGGACGCGCAGACATCGGACGTCTGCACGTTGGCTCTGACGGAACAAGACTGGTGTATCGCCAACGTGTGGATGGTTCACGAAATCTTGGCGCCAACGTTGGGACCAACGTTGGCCCCAACGTATGGAGCCGGCGTAAAGTATTTTACTAGGTTTGTGATTTTTATGTGTATACCTATCTAATAGTAGGGACTAAAAACAGAAAAAAAATTATAAGTAAGTAAAGACTTTCTGGTTATGTAGTTTAACACCTATTATGATAGTCAACCCTCTACTCTACTATATCATAATTTATTGCAGGGCCAAACCATACAAGATAATAGAAAGAAAATAAGGAACAGTTATTACTAATTTTAAAGAAATAGAAGACACGATCAAGGGGTCATGACAGGTCAAGGGGTCATGTGAGGTCAAAAGGTCATCAAGAGGTCATATCCAATATATTTGGAATAAAAAGGTTTACGATTTCTGATTTGAGGCAAGCCCGGCATATGCCGGTCTTGCCCCGCGTAAAGTAGACGGACTTCCCAACTTGAACTTTTGGAAGGTAGATATTTTTGGATGCGATTATCTCAGAAGATATGGCGTTCTTTTGAAATTCGATAAGAGAAATAGGAGGGGGCAATATTATTAAAAAACTCTTATCATAACAAAATCCGACAACTTCACTCTTTATATTTAAAATATTCGTTTTTGTCACCACATGTCTATCTCGATATTCGAGTTAAAATTACACGAAAAGTTTGTGAACGTTTTTTCGCGAGCTGTTGCGACATAGAAACATCTATTAGAGCTAGCTGAAACCATATGGATATGATTGATTTGCCAATATAGGTAAAACATGCGTAGGGTGCATAGTTTCGTCAAAAAGCTCAGTGTACGGTCTTGCCCCGCAGACGGACTTCCCCGCATTGACCTTACTAAAATAATTTAAAATTTGAGCATATTTTAATTACCTACTTTATGTTATTAGTTGGATAAAGGCAGTATTTATCTAGGTTCCTGTTACACTTTTGTTCCGAAAAACTTACCTAAAAAGAAATGTAAGCAAATTGAATTGAAATCTTTGTAGGTACAACAAAAATGGCATTTTTTCTTTTAATTTGTTCTATAGTAAGTTTTTTTGGAACAAAAGTGTAACAGGAACCTAGATAAATACTGCCTTTATTCAAATAATAACATAAAGTGATAAAACTATGCTCAAATTTTAAATTATTATGGTATTACATACGTTTCTGGGTACGTAGGTACAGAAAGCGTCATTAATTGGTATACCCCTAGTAAGAGGTCGGTTTGCAAGCCGTTGATCTCAACTTTTGTAAAAACTTTTACATCCTTGCTTAGGTACTTATGGATATCTAATTTCGCTCGAGTTCCTAAACAAAAATAGCTGATATAATACCCGACTGAAATCCAAGATTGAAATGAAAAGAGTCTTTGTTCAAATCAATAGGGGGATACCGATTGATGACGCTGACTGTACGTACGTTCGCCGGTCCCTTAAGGCTTGTTTCAAGTTTTTTAAAGTAGGACTATTTCAAGCTTGTTTTAACATTGCTTGGAATCGTACCAAAACTATATTGTTTTAGTACCTACTGCTGCATGACTGCTGCAGGCCTGCTTTAGTCCCATGTAATATCGTCGACTTAAAAACTCCGTCACCATGGTTGGCCATTTAATTATACGATAATTATAATAATAGGTATAGTATAGTACCTATAGAATTAACGTAGAGTACGCGCCACTACTGAAGTCCGATAGACGCGGCGCTGCTATCGCAGAACTAGGTTAGGTAAATATTAATAATTGTTCAAATAAGGCTTGAAAAAAAATAATTAGGCAAGTTTGTACGATCGTTAATTCTATACACGAGAACAACTGAAATACCGTGACTAAAAGAGCATAATAAATTAAATAGGTAGGGGAGACCGGGGACAAACGTAACGGCGGGTGGAAAGTAACAAACGCTCCGTAGCCTTGTCCAATAGCCGGAACGACGTGTGCGACCGTTGGTTGTTAGCTTGCACCGGCCCCCACGCATGAGTCCAGTCTCCGCGCCCGCACCACGCGGCAAGGTTAAGTTAGTGGACGTATCGTGATTTTTTGCACCAAAAGTAGGTTGCTTGTTGTTTATTCATTTAGTGTTTACGTAGAATTAAGATGCTGATAACAATTATGACTATTAGTTCGTTGATTAACCTTAAGATTGTCTTTAGCATGTTATAAGTTGTTTTCGTGTAACACGTTCAGTTTCAAGGTTATTTGGCATCAAATATCAAAAACGGGGTTGGGTACAAAAGTAACATCTCATGGCAGGACATAAGTAACGTGTTACTTTAATAGTAAATATGAGTGCGATGTTATGAAACTTTTTTTTTCTTTTTTTTTGTTTAACAGAATGCCACGGCAGCGTATTAGAAAAACTAATAGAGGCACCACTAGCACAGAAGTCTATAGAAAAGCAGCAGATGAACATTTAAAAGACAACACAAAGATAAGAAATATATAAGTACTAAATAGAAACAAGAATCTCAAGATAATCTTACATAAAAAGTTAATTATTTTTGTACTAGGTATTTAACTTTGAAATAATTAATTTGATTTAACGTTGTTTTTTATTGTTATTGTAACATAGGGGAGAATTTATACGGTGTTACTTTCGACCCACGCTATGTTACTATCGCCCTCACCATGGGGTCGAAAGTAACAATTTCCAATTTTTTTTCGCAGCTTAATAATTATCAGAAACCATGACATATTTTATAAAATTATAATGTACATTTATAGACCATAAACGAAAGTTTATTATGGCTATAATTATTTTAACATAATGGTTATTACTAACGAGAAATCTGGCATGGAATACAAACTGTTACGTTTGTCCCCGGTCTCCCCTACCTAAAACAATTATTAGTTCCCGCTTTTGCCGTAGGACTTGAATGCTGGCGCGAACTCTATGTATAGGGTTTTATAAGGTACCTACACATTGTTTTATTTACCATAAATGTTATGACGTATTGTTTCTGAGTTTGAATAGCTTATTATCGGTTCCTTATTGTACCACTCTAATGAGATAGTAACGTTTTACACGAGGCATCTGAACGACCTCTCTGGCGCAGTGGGCGGAGGGCCGCCTGATACACAGAAGGTTGCGGGTTCGATTCCTGTCGCGGGGCAAATTTTTGTATGATCTGGGTCCTAACTCCCAAAAACGAAAACAATAATCACGCCAATTACCGTAGTCTAACTTATGTTGGTCGAATGTTCCGAATTAGGCTTCCACCACCTTAGGCTGAACTACGATAATTGGCACGATATATCGATAAGATGAGATGCGGCCTTAATCTCTTATAATGTTTTTTTTTACTTTTTATTTTTTTTTCGGTCATGTGACATTAAAGTTTATTTAAATAAAATGGTTTCAGTACGTGATATTCCCAATATTAGTTTCAAGTAGTTTTTACTACTTTTTTGTTTCGAATTGGACCTAGATCTGTCCAGTATAATAATTCGAAGTATTACACATAATTGGTTTGGCATTTGAAAGAACCTAACCTTTAGTTTCTTTTTTCTGATGCATTTTAACTTGAATTGCATCTTTATTCCTTCCTGTTTTATTTTAAGCAAATGTCAGGTTGGTTAGATTATAGGCAATCGATAATATTTGTTGTATTTGAACCTGTTAAAAATTCTAAGACGAAAGTAAAACCATAATAGAGAAGTATGAATATCACACACACATAAAGTAAGAATTTGCTTAACAAAATAGGTGGTCACAGAATAATTCTGTGACCACCTATTTTGTTACCTTTGAATAAATTAAAAAAAGAGGATTTTGGAAGACAACTGTGTTTAGCATTATTCAATAGGCATGATGACTAATTTTCAAAATCTCTTCTATGATATTCAGAAGTATCTATTATGTCTAAAATATATCATATTTCTGTAGAAAATTAAGGTTTTTGTGCAATAAAAGTACATTTAAATTTAAATTTTCAAATTCACGCCAAAACGCTCGCCGGTGTCATGGCGTCTGTTTTTACGTCACGGATCGGTATATCAACCAGTGATGACAACTTAGCTACATAGAAACAAAATTACATTTACCGAGACGTGACGTAATGAGGAAGACTCACGATTTTAGTTGAGTATGCAGATTTGTAGATACAAAAAAAACAAAAAATACTGTGTTTTTGGTTTTTTAATCGGATCAAAAATGACCGAGTTACAGAGATTTTAGTGCATCAATCTAAAAAACGCTCGCGAGAAGGCCGCGACTGGCTCTGACGTCACCAGGCGCCCGCGGCTCGCTCCACTAGTACAAAATCCCTAGTTATTTTCAAACTAATTTCCGACCGCGGCATCGCTCGCGTGGCACCTGGATAAAAAGTAGCCTATGTCCTATTCCCGCTCATTACCTAACTATATTTTAAATTTCAGCCAAATCGGTTCAGTAGTTGTCGAGTTATAGAGGAACAAACATACATCCAAACATCCAAACTTTCGAGGTCATTCACGTTTTTTGTTAAGTAAGTACTTATACAGATTTGTAGATTTAAAAAAGTTATAAATGATTTCATTTTTATTTTTAAATATGATTACGACTGTATTCCCAAGGCACAGTACACATATTCTATCAGATCTTTTAGGAATTTTTAGATCCGTTGAAAAAGTCTAAGCGGGTAGTCAGAGGTAGAGAAGCAGTGTTGGCCGAGTGCGCTAGTGCCTCGACTTTCAATCCGAAGGTTGTGGGTTGAAACCCAGCCGTGCATCAATGG
Source organism: Camptogramma bilineatum (assembly GCA_958496255.1). Lineage (NCBI taxonomy): Eukaryota > Metazoa > Arthropoda > Insecta > Lepidoptera > Geometridae > Camptogramma > Camptogramma bilineatum. The sequence goes on from OY292474.1 coordinate 1,995,345, forward strand.
ATTTTTCGTTTCGAAAAATGTATAAGTAGGTACCTAAGTAGGTATGCGCTTTAACACGAGCTCTAAACGGTGAAGGAAAATATTGTGAAAGTGTGATAGTGTGATTTGAAAACCAAGTTTAGGTAGGTAGGTATGTGATTATTTTGACTCGTACATACAAATTATTAATTTTAGGTATTACGATTAAAAGTATGTATAAAAAATACCTATTCACTAAAAAGTTTAAAGGCGAAAATTATTTTTAAGTAGGTACCTACCTAGGTAAGTAGTAAGTAGGTAGGTACCTACTTAAAAATAATTTATGTAGGTAATAATTTAAGTAGGTAGGTAAATAATTTAGGTAGGTAAAGTTAATATTAGTGTGATTCGACTCCTGATTGTTAGTTTTGTTTGTTATTGTTTTCGGTAAGTACCGGTACCTACCTAAAATACCTATTCAGTAAAAAGTTTAAAGGCGAAAATTATTTTTGAGTAGGTACCTACCTACCTACTTACTACTTACCTAGGTAGGTACCTACTTAAAAATAATTTTCGACTTTAAACTTTTTACTGAATAGGTATTTTTTTATACATACATTTAATCGTAATACCTAATTAATAATTTGTATGTTCGAGTCAAAATAATCACATACATTACCTACCTACCTAAACTTGGTTTTCAAATCACACTTTCTCATCACACTAATCATACTATCACACTAATCACACTAATATTATAAATGCGAAAGTTTGGATGTTTGGATGGATGATGTTTGTTCCTCTATAACTCAACAACCACTAAACCAATTTGGTTGAAATTTTAAATTTAGATAGATAATGACCAGGAATAGGACATAGGCTACTTTTTATCTGGGTACTACGCGAATAAAGCCGCGGGCGGAAGCTAGTTAATATTAAAAATGCAAAAGTTTGGATATTTGGATTTATGTTTGTTCCTCTATAATTCGACAACCACTGAACTGATTTGGCTGAAATTTAAAACATAGATAGTTCTTGACCTGAAATAGGACATAGGCTACTTTTTATCCAGGTGCCGCGCGAGCGAAGTCGCGGGCGGAAGCTAGTTTGAAATTAACTAGCGATTTTGTACTAGTAGACCGAGCCGCGGGCGCCTGGTGACGTCAGACGCAGCGCGAAGCTCCGAGCGCGCGTTTTGAAATGGCCGAAAAGAAAACTTGAATAACTTCGTCATTTATTGATGGATTTTAATTATTTAAAAAACAGAATGCTCAGAATGCTAAAGAGTATACGCCCTCATACTTAGAAACCCAATATTACGTTTAGTGATTGATCCCCATTCGCTCTGATGGGTGTTTTAGCTATTGTAGTTGTATTTTGTAGATTTATTTTAACAAATAAATTATTAATCTCGACATTAATAAGAGAATTAATACATTTTTCAAAATCTTTGAATCCTATTTCATTAGATCAGATAAACATTTTGGCGATACTTGATTACTGTCATCATGCCTATTATTTAATACAAACAATTTGTATTAAATTTTAATGCTAAAATTTATTCAAAGGAAGACCTATCATTAGTAACAAAAGCTTCATCAGGTAACAAAATTACTGGACTAGTTAGTCAAATCTGCTAAAACTGAGAAGTCAATAAATATAATTGTATCGGAGTTTATGTGTCAAGTATGTCTGAATTTAAACTTTTATAATAACATAGATCTTTCTTTTCAGGTCCGTCCGTCTCGCCAGAACGCTGGGGTTCAAATTAGGAGAGTTATTTGTCAAACTTTACGAGAACGGATTAGATCCTAAAAACTTGGAGCTCGTTGGGACCAGTTTAGGAGCTCACGTCGCCTCCTTCGCCGGGAAATACTTCTACCAAGCCACTGGACTAAAACCTTCCAGAATAACCGGCCTAGACCCAGCCGGCCCTTGTTATCGAAACATCCCTTTAGAGCACAAGCTGGCTCCAACAGATGCTATGAAAGTTGATGTGATTCATACGAATATAGATGGGTTCGGCATCGCGGAAAGACTGGGACACGTCGATTTTTATGTCAATGGGGGTGAATTCCAGCCTGGAGATATTCCTTACATCCCCTGCCTAGTCGTCTGCAGTCATATCAGAGCTATAATCTACTGGTGGCAAGCTATGGAGCACCCTAAAAAGTTTATTGGCATGAAATGCGATTCTGTTCAGGATGCTCGGTACGCGAACTGTTTCAACAATTCTGAGACAAACTACATGGGGTTAGAGACCAAATTCCATAAGCAGGGGATATTTTATCTGTCTACCCACAATGAGTTTCCGTATTATAGAGCAAAGGAAGGATTGAAGAGGGATAATGAAATTTATACGTCTGTGGTGAGGAGTATTAACGCAGGTGATGATTTTGTTGTTTAGATTTGTGACGTGATTCGGAAATAGTTAATTTTTGTGTTCTATATTGCTATAGATTCAGCTCTTAGAACGCTTTCAGACTAGCGTTTTTGCTTTACGTATTCGGTCGTTTTGGCATACGCGCGTACACGGGCGTTATTCCGGCGCTCTCGCGCTTATACGAGCTTATAAGCGAGACAGGTTTTCTTGGGGCACGTGAAAATGACATTAGGTACTAAACAGAGAACCGTCAGCTTATATGACAACGGTATCATGTCTTGGTCTTCTGTCTACTGTATTAAATAATCATCTAGTAAAGAGGAAAAGGCCTATGATTTTTATTCATAACTAGCAGCGCCCTCGCGGCGTTGCCCCGTAGTGATGGTTTATGGTGATGATGATGATGAAAAGTAGCCTATAGCCTTCCTCAATAAATTAGCTATCCAATACCGAAAGAATTTTTCAAATCCGACTGGTACTTTCAGAGATTAGCGCGTTCAAACAAACAAACAAACTCTTCCGCTTTATTATAATAGTATAGATGGAATTAGAGGCTTCCTGGAGTTCAGATGGCTGCCAACTTTGTTGCCTTCTCTTTTCATTGACACAAGAGTGACAACAAAAAAACATTGTCTGATTGTCAAATTATTGTGAATAATAATGTAATCGGTATTTAATTAATTCAGGCGTGATTTTGCGGAAGTCCATCTTCAGATTTTTTGAAAATTCCAAAATATCTAGTACTCCTCCGCCAATCTATACCAAAAATGTTTCGTCAAGATTTTCACGCTAAAGTCACCCAACCACCCACTTACCTCAGCCTAGCCTTACTATGCCAGGCTAGTCAGGGCAAATCCAGGAGCAGCAACAGCGCGAAATCAAAAACTTGATGAAGACCATCGACACGATGTAATCGGGTTAGAATACTTTACTATTCCGAATCACGTCTATGCAATGCAACCGTAAATTCAATTTAGTTATTTTGTGATGCGCAAAATGTGGGTAAATTATCTGTGATTTTAGTTGTATTCTTAAATTAGATTTAGAATAAATTAATTATTTAAATTTGAATTATGTCACCGATTAACATGTTAATAAAATTAATGAAAAATAAATGATTGTTTAACTGTCGACCACAAAATAACTGAGTGCAGAGTAAAGGTCGCGTCATGTAAAGGTAAGCGTCCACTTGTCGGTATCGTACGCTTAGGACGCATCGCACGCAACGGATCGTAGTATTACTTGTATAGAAACTCATATAAGTGCGTCCACCTGTCCGCATCGTACGCATCACACATCGACAATGCCGACACCGTTGCTCAGAGAGGCAACTTTTGCGATGCCTGCCGATGACGTCATACGGAATGCCGATCAGTGGACGCACTCCGCGCGCTCGCTCTGTGCGTTCACTACGAAAATCCGAAAGAACTGGCATCGTCAATCCGATTGCTGGTACTTAACGTCAGCAAATCCGATCGCTGCCAATACAGTGGACGCATTATGAAAAATTAATCCGCTTGATGCGATCCGTCCGCTGCGTGCGATGCGGGCCTGTGGACGCTTACCTTAAAAATAACGCTGAAAGAAAGTGGAGGGGTGTGTTTTGTTTCATGTTTGCGCATGGGTTACCTGCGCCAATGCAAACACTCTCTTTCTCCACTTCTTTCAGCGTTCTTTTTACATGACACGTAGGTAGGTACTTCTATACGAGTTTGTTCCACAATTCGATATCGACGCCGGCGCCGTAGACGTGGATTTGTGAAAGGAATCAGCAAGTGAAGAAATCAGCAAATTACAAGGCCTAACGCATTAGTTTCAAGTTTTTGCTACTAGTTGGCGCTATTCTGATAATGATAATGATAATAATAATAATGTTTATTTCCAAAAAATAAAGGTTTTACAGGCTGTTTCTTAGTTTAAGCTAATTACACAAAGAAATATGTTTGTCCTTGACCTGTAAAGTCTTGTCGTTGACTCCTCACTTTAACTAAGTATTATCTACTTGTAATATAGACGTGAGAGATATTCTGGTCCCATACGAATCGTCTTTTTTTTTTTAATAGCCCAACCGATGTTATAATATCAAGTTTTTGAGTGATACAATGTTTTTGTTCAATTTGATTAAAACTAAGATAAGTACAACGTATCTCGCAGCTATAATAACATTATTTTAGGCTACATTGGCTTCGGCTTACATTATTTGGCTTTTTGGCAACTTACCTTATTATAACTTTATTATTATTAACCGACTTCAAAAAATGGAGAAGGTTCTCAAGTCGTCGGAATATTTTATTTTGCTTTTTTTCAAATGTTCACCGAATACTCGAACACGGCTAGACCGATTTGAAAAAATATTTTTTTGTTTGAAAGGGTATACTTTCCGATTGGTGCCATAAAAATTTGGTGAGGATTTGTCGAGGATCTTCGGAGTTATGAACAGAAATGCACCTCGAGAGTGCAGAAAATTGCTCACATTAAAGTCGGTTTTTTTTACAATAATTTAGATACCTACTTGTTTTGTATGTCAAGTTTAACAGCTCGGGACTATGGATTTCATGTAGGTACCTTTAATAGGCATGCATGAGTCTAACTTTAAACCAAACTGCTAGAGGCTACAGGGGCTCTTTTGACAAATTGATGGACCCACATACCGGTGACACCCTGGTGCAAATTCCGTTCTTATAGATAGCTAAATTTGATATTTAGAATCGACAACATTCGATAAAATTAGATTTATCAAAGAAAAATCAAATTTTATATAATTTTGACGATTCTAATTGTCAAATTTACCGATCGATAAGAACGGTACTAGGTTTAGGTTTAAAGAATTTATTCTCAAAAAGATATCACAATCACTTACATGAGAACATAACTAAAAGTAAGTATAATTTGTGTAGAAAGTCGTCGTAAATTAGATAAATAAATTTGGTAGACATGGTCGCAGGTTGTAAACTGTTTAGTAGGTAGGTAAGTTTAAATTGAAACCTACTCGTTCAATGCATTCAGCCAGTTAGGTACTAAAAGAAGTTTAGAAGTACCTATTATGTTGTTATAAAAATAAAACATGCATGCAATCAGAAGGCAATTTTTGCCTACACTTAACGGGACACGATTAAGTTAGATGTAGGCATAATATTCTCCTCCTGATACTGCATAAAATCATCAAGTAAAGATGTAAAGACCAAAGTAGATTATTGTCTGAATTTTCACGAACTCCTCTTTCATGCAGACATATTCCATTAAATTTCAATTTCCCATTGAAAACGGTAAATTTACGTGTCGGAACTCATCAGGAGAGCTTTTATTTTAATCGCGGCCTATGGAACCCAAATGTGCGGGCCCAAAAACAGGCGTTTTAAATCATCCAATTTGAACCGTAATCCCGACTTTCAGCTCGAAATTAATGCTCTTGCACATGATACTTTGTTGCGATAAGACGCATTATGATGAATAATTTATGAAGTTTTTTTAAATATTGAGAACACTTTACTTAAAAAAAAAAAGAATATTTAAAAAGTACAATTATTGCAATAACTGCAGATACTATATTGACTAAATATTTAAGCCTATTTGGTGGAGGATGGCCGCCGCATATTTACGTGGGGTCGATGTGTGCGCCCCATGGCGTACGGTTGTTTATTATCTTTGTTGCAATGTGTGGGTCTTGACCTGAGACATCTGTACCTGATACTATATTGTTAGAGAGTGGAATTGCTATGCCTTGACTCGTGACTGGTGTCATTTTGACTGAGATCACGGTGTCCGTGTCCGGTCGGGAGAGACTGCCTAAGAAGCTGTCATTTTGTGTGAAAAACAATAGGAGTTAGTAAGATTGAGATTGAGACTTGCCAAAACTACGAATTATTGAACAAAAAAGCTGTTGGATTGACCTTAATTATTAGGTGTAAATAGAGATAAGTATCTTTTTTTTCATACTCTCCTCAATGGACCACATTAGCGTACAATACAGTACCTACTTAGTTCTTATAATATGAACTAAACACGTCTGAATAAAATAATTGCAAACTAATTACAAAGTTGTTTTTTTAACAAAAAGGTCCCTTTATTAAAAGAAAAATTCGGTTTTGCCCATGATAACACAAGTACCGCGACAAGCCGCGGTGCGGTGTGGAATGAGTCTAATGAATTCAGAATGTTTTCATTTTACTCAATTTGGTGGGCGTTGTTTTTGTCACGTGGGATATCCGTACAGAATATAAGCACAAGTTATTGTCGTTAATACAACGAGTGGCCACATAATTTATTTGAATTAAAAAAAAACAGATATTATATTATCTAAAAATTGTTGTAGGTACTGTTGTACAGTTTAAGCATGGCAACAAAAACATGTTCTTAAACTATACTAGTAACCACCCGCGGCCTCACTCGCGTGGTACTTACCCAAATAAAAAGTTGACTATGTGTTATTCCATATCATAAACTATGTATATTCTAAGTTACAGCCAAATCGGTTTAGTGGTTGTCGAGTTATAGAGGAACAAACATACATCCAAACATCCATCCAAACATCAAAACTTTCCCATTTATAATTAGTGTGTTAAAAAGACCTAGGTACTCGTAATCATGTCGATACCACCAGAAACCAGTGCTCAGTCCACTGACAGCTCAGTGTGATTGGCTCCGTAACTTTTTGTACTGTTTGGCTAATCTGCATTTTTAAATGCAATTTCTGGGAACAAAAAATGAAAATGAAAACTGTTACCTTAAACTAGGTTCATTTGTTTGTTTTTGTGAGGCTGTGTTCTCACTGGAGATTGTATTATTAAGCAGTATGGTAAAAACCTAAAATCTAAAGAAAACAGAGAGAATAATAAATAAATATATAATAATATAATAAATAAATAAATAAAAAATAGTAAGAAAAGGACATAGTGGGTTTTTCGCACTCTAACTTTGAGCAGCCCGACAGAGGAAGTCCCTACAGAACATCGCAGCCAAATAACATCATTCTTCTCGAATGGTGTTGGGTTCCTGCGGTAAGGTTGCCAAAGCTCTGCTCTGAAGCGCTGCGGTGACAACTGGTGGACCAGTTTTGTCCATTGTGTTGTCGGCGCAGTGATCCCTCTTTTAAAGGGTCAGCAGCGAGTGTGACTCCTCTGGTGTCACAGGCGTCCATAGGCTACGGTATCCTCTTATCATTAGATGGGCCGTGCCATTGGGCGGAAAAAAGGCACTGATCTTTATTGGAAACGTACCTAGCTTAAGTTCAAGAGCGTTGAACCTTTTGACCTTAATTTAGAGTAAGAATTGAGAGTAATTACTTAACTTAAAAGGACTCCAGGCGCCGAATATCGAATGAGACGGTAAATAAATGCTTTGCTCATGACAGAGAGAGGCAGCGCAATACATCGCTATGCCTACGAGACAGTTTTCAGTTTTCAAAACCCACTGAAATTGCATGTATGGAGAATCTTCAGCAGATGTACAAATCAATTTCCTAGATTATGTTGTGTGCTTTTACATATACCTACCTACATTACATTATAGAATATTTACATAATACTTACTTAGAATAAAAATAATAATGGAAAAAGTGGTGTAGTAGAGTAGAGTAGGTAAAGCAACAGAGTTACATTTGAACTGTAGGTAGGTATTTGATTCATAAAATTGCATAGCGGCCATTTTAGCTCCCAGGTGTTCCTAAACCATTAAAACAACTTCTCAAACAAAAAACAAGATTTATCCGCCCATAAAACAGCAAATCCCAAATTTTAAATTCAAAAAACGTTAACATCTTGAAAATTGTAAAGTGCATAAAACTTTTAAAACTGGATATTATATATTTTTCAGATACGAAATTTCGCAGTAGAAACTGTTTATCAGACTGATCGGGTACGTGTCGTGATCGCGATTGCTCGGTTTGTATTGAAAGGCGTTGGTTGCTTTTAAAATAAACACAGTTTTTTTTAACCGTGTTGCCCTAATGGAATCGCCTTGTCTTTCGATCCGAAGGTCGTGGGTTCGAATTGGGGAAGAAAAACCTCCGAGGAAACCAGTAAGTTTTCTAATATAGCTAAGTTCAGCAAAATGTGGTACCTACTAAATTTGTATTTTGATACTTAGGTATACCTCTGAGTCTGACCATCCCCTATAACATCTTCAAAAGTTCCACGTAGTCCCGGAATGCGTTGGCGTAGCAGCACAACGGCAGCAAATCCTCAACAACTCGAGGTCGCTCCTCGAAACCTGTGAAGACCCCAGGAAACTTCTGTATTTCTGGGAGGGGCTAGGCTGGCTCCACAACTAGTGAGCCAGATAATCCCCACGTATAAATGAGCACCTTTGGGTCTAAATGCGGAAAAGGGAGTCCCTATACAAACATACATCTTCAAAAGTTCTTAAAGGACTAAACATTGAGTTTACCGCAGCTCGGGAATCTTCTTCTTCTAGTGCCTCTCCATTACTGAAGGTTAGCTGTCATCCTGCCAAATTTTTCTTTGTCTAGTGCTAGCCTAAACAGATCTTCCGCTTTCTTAATTCCTGTCCTGTTCAAACCTCGGGAATACAGTTGCAATAATTCATTATGTGATGTCTATTTAGTTGCCATGACACGTCATAGCACCCAGCAATAAAATGTTTACTTCCAAACCTTGGTTTCCCAAAATACGATAACTGTTAGATAAGTGATTTTGACATTTGAAGGATACCTACACCATCTCAAATATACCTGAGCTATTTGTTAACCCGGAAAAAATCGAAGCGGGCTTCTAGCATTTTTTTATAAAGGTAGCGGTTCGCGCAAACTGCGTACAGTTAGCGCTATTGGTCACTCCATTTAAAAACTTTAACTTTTAACTTTTTTTTTTGCAAACAGTTAGCCGCTCACTGTTCGCCTAATCGGGATGGAGGGACAGGTTTATCGTTCCTTCGTTAGTAAGTGGTATTCTTTATTATTCGCCATTTTGTAATGTCTTTTGGGTTTATTAGGCCTGCGGAAGAACTACCCCCTGGTCAGTAACTACCCTGGCTAGTTTGGAAGACCTTAAACAAGCTTAGAACACAAGTTGGGTGCTGCAGGCGTAACCTGAGCAGATGGGGCATGATCAGTGAAAATGAGACTCAATGCCCGTGTGGTGCCCAGGTGCAGACTATGCCACACGTGCTTGTGTGTCCATCATGGCCCAACACCACGACGGAAGACCTCATGGCTTGCTCAAACAGTGCCGTGCCGTGGCCACCTATTGGACAAAATGGCTCTAAAACTTGTTTAAAACTTGATACATTGCCTCGAAAGAAGAAGAATGTCTTATACCGCTTCATCACTTCCGTTACCAACGGTATCCTTTTTCCAGCAAAGCCTCAAGGCCTGCTGGAACTCGTAAAACAAAAGTGAGGGACGGAAAAATTGCCCGTCCATGTTTAATGAGCGGCTGAATTATGGATGGCGGGTTTATTAGCTGCTCGGGTGTTAATCTGCCTCACTTTAAAATATCAGATTTTGTTTGCGAATACCGAGTTTCTATTTTTATAAACTTATTGTTCAATCCTTGTTAAAAATAAAAGTGTTCTATCCGCGTGAAAAGAATCATACGACAATGAGAGAATCTGAAAGTTTTCTGCGTAAAATGAAACGCTTTCATCATCGATTATTTCGTAGTCCTAAATTGATGGAAGCGTTTCATTTTACGCAGACACTTATACATTTGGTGCTTGTTTTCTCAATGTAGAAGCTTTGAAAACATTTAACAATTGTTAACATTTGAGAATGTTAAAAAAATCCGTGTTAAACAATGTTATTTACCTACCTATTTTTTTTTACTGCTGTGAGGCAGCACCTTTAAACAATGTTTAGCAGTTGATTCATCTTTAAGTAATATTAATAAGTTACTTCTTAAGTAACGTGACTCTGTAACTAAAAGAAACCAACAACTGGTTAGCAACCGATCCACTTTAAAAGTAAGTACCTAAGTAAGTTTATATGAGCTAGGCCAACTCTGTTGACGGAGTTTTTAGGCCGCCTAATGCTAGCCATACACGATCAAGTTCCCCGTCAAGTTTGCAGCGGACTTGATGCGGCGTCCAGTACCTAAACTTGACGGTGTATGGGTATGGGTGTGCATAACAAGTCTACTTGAAGCGAAAATAGAATTTCGTTCTGCCAACTTGATCAAGTTTGCAGCGTCATGTAAACTTGAAGATGTATGTGAACGTTCAAGTATGTATGACGTTAGTTGGTCAATTCTTTTCGCTTCAAGGGGACTTGTCATGCACACCCATAGCCATACACCGTCAAGTTTATTGGGCGCCGCATCAACTTGACGGTGAACTTGATCGTGTGTGTTCTATATGGACGAACTGCAAACTGGACGCTGCATCAAGTTCGGTGCAAACTTGATCGTGTATGGCTGGCATAAAAGGCCTCCGTCATGGCTTAACAACTTAAAACCCGGAACCGACAATTTAACGCCCTTCGAAGCACAGAAGCGCTCAGATGTTGATGCCATTGCGATCATTTAACTTTACCAATCTATCAAGCAAACTACGCTCCAAGCGATGTGAAATTTCTAAAGACTCCTTCAGTTACTTCCTATTTACTTCAAAAGCCAATTTTTCCGAAACACTTTAATGGAAAGCTTCACTTCAGAGCTACAGTCACTTACGGAGTGTATCCATCTAGTCTCATAAAAGCTCCGAGCGAAGCCGGGAGCAATGTCGTTAGCTCCACTGCCTTCGGATGCTCGAAGATATCGTCTAGATGCTGACAATGAGTTTGATACTCGAATGCTAAGATTATCCCACATAATGGGCGTTTTTCCACTAGACGGTACGGCACGGCAACGGCGACGGCAACCGGTGGTAAGGATGCAAAAATGTACACGGTTTCATACATTTTTGCACCCCCACCACCGGTTGCCGTCGCCCGTTGCCGTGCCGTGCCGTCTAGTGGAAAAACGCCCAATGCATTCAACATTGCTAAGATTATCCCACGTAAGTAATGCATTCTATGCGTGTTCATCAAGCAACAAGTTAGAGACTGTCACTTCTTGACTAAGTAGTTACCTATATGACCAAAGTGTACACACGTACCTACCTTTACTAAGCATAAATAAATAGTAGAAAGCTAGTACTAGTATTTTGCTCACTAATGAAACGCTACTTAGTTTAAGTGGTGCTTATAATTAACATTCGAAAATCTGTGTGTGTGTGTGTGTGTGTGTGAATGTTTGTTACCACGTATCCCTATAACTACTAAACCGATTTTGATGAAATTTAGAATGTAGATAGTTTAGGTTCTGGAATAACCCATAGGCATATATCCCGCCAAAATGTAAGGTTCCCGTGGGATAAAAAATAGTAGACCATGCGGGCGAAGCCGCGGGCGTTCACTAATGTAATATAATAATCGAACTCAAACAATCGCACGCCACACGTCAGTGTTGCCCTAAATCGAATTTCAAATCCCGTAACGCTTGGGTAAATTAGAGGTCAAAACTTTGAACCGTTCAAATGCGTCTACCCTTGTGGGAATAACCCTAGAAATATCAAATTATCCCTCACTCGATTATCTCCCGATCGAGTTCCGACTCAACACTTTTTCTTTTTAAACACTTCGCGGATTTATTTTTTATTGGAAAAGTTGCCATGTTTTACACCCCCTCAATAAAAGTTGGGAGATGAATGTGGTAAATCGGGTTTTATTGATGTCATTATAACGGTAAGGAATTAAGGGCCAACTGAGGTGAATTTGTCAAAATAGAGGTTTACCGTTTTAAAGATTTTCTTAAAGCAAATCGTATTAAGATAGTGAAAAACATACTCTAAGTACTACCAATGAACTGATCTACACTGTGAGCTATTTTATATTTCAATATTTTATGTATTTTTTTAATAAATTACTGGACAAAGTACACAAAATATGAGCGCGGGGTTTTAAGCCTGACCGAACACTAAATTACTCAATTGAATTAAAAAATACGAAAACAACAAGTTCAATATTTTATCTATCCTGTGAGCTATTTTTTTTTTCGTAGGTGTAGCTATATTCAACACAATAAAGGCAAGAAAGTTGAAGATAAAACTCTCCATACATTTTTTCTATGGAGTAGCTACGATGAATAAAAGGACGATTCACTGCCAAAAATCGTCAGACGGCCGCGGCCATTGGAGCTGGGAGCACGTCACATTGCGTAAATACTATTAGCTAAGCTGTGGCAGAGCCAGTGACGTCACGTGACTGTGTTCTTACATGAGAAGCGGTCGCGTAAACGTGCTATGTCATATTTTCGATAAAATCAGATTACAGTAGGTATGTAAGGCATCTTTTGATAAAGATTTTGCCTGGCATAAAAATTGACTATTTTCTAACAGCATAGGTAAGTAGTAAGTACCTAGGTGCCTATAGGTAAAGTATACGTACAGAAGCATGCACATCCACATAGAAAGCTTTACAGTCATTTTATGTTTTTATCATCTGGATTAGGTGATGATGATGCTGATGATGATGCTGATGATGATGATGATGATGATCATGGAACTTTTTATTGATATGGGTATCAAATGAAAGGGCTTGGTAAGCAAAACACAATGCTGTTCTGTTGATGAGCGAAACACCATGCTGTTCTGATGATGAAGTCAGGCAGGACCTGTTCCATTCCATGGAACTTTTTTTTTATATGGGTATCAAATGAAAGGGCTTGATGAGCGAAACACAATCATCATCGTCATCGTCAAATCTTTATCTTTTCATATCGTCATAACTTCATATTTTCGTATCTTCGTAACTTCGTAACTTCGTGACTTCGATCTTCGTGACTTCGTAACTTCGTATCTTCTTACCTTCATATCTTCGCAACTTCGGAACTTCGCATCTTCGTTTCTTCGTAACTTCATAACTTCGCAACTTCGCAACTTCGCAACTTCGTATCTTCGTAACTTCACAACTTCGCAACTTCGCAACTTCGTAACTTCGTATCTTCGTATCTTCGTAACTTCACATCTTCGCATCTTCGCATCTTCGCAACTTCGCAACTTCGTAACTTCGTAACTTCGTAACTTCGTAACTTCGCAACTTCGTAACTTCGTAACTTCGCAACTTCGTATCTTCGTAACTTCGTATCTTCCTATCTTCGTAACTTCGCAACTTCGTAACTTCGTAACTTCGTATCTTCGTAACTTCGCAACTTGGCACCTTCCTTTCTAGAAGATACGAAGTTGTGAAGTTGTGAAGTTGCGAAGTTGCGAAGTTACGAAGTTACGAAGTTTTTCATATGGTCATAACTTCATATCTTCGTTCCTTCGTAACTTCGTGATTTCGTATCTTCGTGACTTCGTATCTTCGTAACTTCGCATCTTCGTATTTTCGTATCTTCGTATCTTCGTATCTTCGTATCTTCGTATCTTCGTAACTTCGCAACTTCGCATCTTCGCATCTTCGCAACTTCGTAACTTCGTAACTTCGTAACTTCATAACTTCGTAACTTCGCAACTTCGCAACTTCATATCTTCGTATCTTTGTATCTTCGTATCTTCGTATCTTCGCAACTTCGTATCTTCATAACTTCGCAACTTCGCAACTTCACAACTTCGTATCTTCGTAACTTCGCATCTTCGTAACTTCGTAACTTCGCAACTTCGTATCTTCGTAACTTCATATCTTCGTACCTTTGTATCTTCGCAACTTCGCAACTTCGTATCTTCATAACTTCGCAACTTCGCAACTTCACAACTTCGTAACTTTGTAACTTCGTATCTTCGTAACTTCGTATCTTCCTATCTTCGTAACTTCGTAACTTCATAAATTCGTAACTTCGCAACTTCGCAACTTCATATCTTCGTATCTTCGTATCTTCGTATCTTTGTATCTTCGTATCTTCGCAACTTCGCAACTTCGTATCTTCATAACTTCGCAACTTCGCAACTTCACAACTTCGTATCTTCGTAACTTCGCATCTTCGTAACTTCGTATCTTCGTAACTTCGCAACTTCATATCTTCGTATCTTCGTACCTTTGTATCTTCGCAACTTCGCAACTTCGTATCTTCATAACTTCGCAACTTCGCAACTTCACAACTTCGTAACTTTGTAACTTCGTAACTTCGTATCTTCCTATCTTCCTATCTTCGTAACTTCGCAACTTCGTAACTTCGTATCTTCGTAACTTTGCAACTTCGCACCTTCGTATCTAGAAGATAAGAAGATACGAAGTTGTGAAGTTGTGAAGTTGCGAAGTTGCGAAGTTACGAAGATACGAAGATACGAAGTTTTTCATATGGTCATAACTTCATATCTTCGTTACTTCGTAACTTCGTGATTTCGTATCTTCGTGACTTCGTAACTTCGTATCTTCTTACCTTCATATCTTCGCAACTTCGGAACTTCGTATCTTCGTATCTTCAAAACTTCGTAACTTCGTATCTTCGTAACGTCGCAACTTCGTATCTTCGTAACTTCGTATCTTCCTATCTTCCTATCTTCGTAACTTCGCAACTTCGTAACTTCGTAACTTCGTAACTTCTTAACTTCATATCTTCGTAACTTCATAACTTCGCACCTTCGTATCTAAAAGATATGAAGATACGAAGTTGTGAAGTTGCGAAGTTGCGAAGATACGAAGATACGAAGTTTTTCATATGGTCATAACTTCATATCTTCGTTCCTTCGTAACTTCGTGATTTCGTATCTTCGTATCTTCAAAACTTCGTAACTTCGCAACTTCGCAACTTCACAACTTCGCAACTTCGTATCTTCATATTTTCTAGATACGAAGGTGCGAAGTTGCGAAGATACGAAGTTATGAAGTTGCGAAGCTACGAAGATATGAAGTTACGAAGATATGAAGATACGAAGTTGCGAAGTTACGAAGTTACGAAGATACGAAGTTACGAAGATACGAATTTGCGAAGTTGCGAAGTTACGAAGTTACGAAGATACGAAGTTGCGAAGATGCGAAGTTGATAAGTTACGAAGATACGAAGTTATGAAGATACGAAGTTGCGAAGTTACGAAGATAGGAAGATAGGAAGATACGAAGTTACGAAGTTACGAAGTTGCGAAGTTACGAAGATACGAAGATACGAAGATGCGAAGATGCGAAGTTGCGAAGTTACGAAGACACACACACACACACGCTGCACACACATACCTCGAAAGTGCTTGGTTGTAACTATTTTTATTCTTATTGTTATTAACTTTTCTCTAAAACCTATACTACCTAGTGACTAGACATTATTTAACACACGGGAATTACTCACGTAAAATTATCGTCGATTTAGTTTAGATTTGAAAGTGAAATACCTAGTGACTGTCGTAATATATGTTTTACTCTAAAAAATGTAAATCCGTCATTGGCTGTAAGAAACATAAATAAGTCGATTTATTACTACTAAGAGCTGTGGATTTTGTCTAATAAATAAATAAATAAGATGCGAAGTTTTTTCAAATCTGACATGTAGAATATCGCGTTCAAACAAACAAACAAACTCTTTCGCTTTACAGAATTGGTATTAGATTGGTATAGATGTCAATACAAAATCGTTATGAAGTTATAAATTTTAAAACGTAAAAAATGTTTGCCGAAACTTTGACCGCTTTGTGTCAGAGCGGCCCGCACTGCGTGGCGCTTTCAATGTGTGCGTTCTACGCACACAAGCTTGAGCGCTACGTTTCCCGCCCGTAAATACCTAAAACTGACGAGCGGCATAGCGGCGGAGCCCTCTTAAGGAAAAACAGAATTCGGCTTATTGAAAACGGATCAAGATTTATTTAAGGTAGGTACTCATTCTTTTAGTTTTTTTTTGTCTATGATTTTAATTAATTTATGAGAGACAGTAGAATGTGTTACCTACTAAGTATTTAAAACAACAAATAAATATATACAACAGAAAAGGAGTTATGAACAGAAAAGCACCTCAAGAGTGCAGAAAATTGCTCAGCTTATAACATTGAAGTCGGTTTTTAGCCACTTGTTAGCAGTGTTGCCAAACTTCGTGAAAAACTACAATAATGCCTAACAAAAACTGTAGAAAACTGTGAATATCAAAGAATCAATAAATTTTTGCTCGTATCTAACTAGTTGACTTGCATCATTATAAAAAAAACTGTAGATTTGCTTGTAGGCTTAAACTGAAAACTGTTGACGTTTCCAAAAAACTGTAACTCTACAGTTAAAACTGTGGTGTTGGCTACACTGCTTGTTATTACTTGTCAAATGTCTAACAAAAGTGAGTAAGCAAAATCGTAATGCGAGACACAAATGAAAAATTTAAAAGTTAGGGTTTTCTAATGCGACAGACAAACAAAGTTAAGGTTTTTTAAAGGAAATAAAATCCATTTGAAGTTCCTACACATAGATATCCATCCAATGCATGTTAAAGTTTCCGACTCCATTATAAAGTTGTAGCTGCCGCGGGCACCCAACTTATCTATCGCGCTTTCATTGTTTCATTACAACGAACTTGGAGTTTAGTTATAGAGCAATTCAAGTTACAAAATGGTTACAACCAAATAATTTTATCAGGAATTTATAAGGGAGTGTACATATTGCGTTTTTTGCAGCGCGTTTGTATCGATACAAACGCGATTCGTACGCGATGCGAACGCGCAGCCCCCCGCGCAGCCCCTCCCGGTTCGCTTTTGTATGGAAAAAAACGCGTTGCGAACGCTCGTTTGTATCGATACAAACGCGCAGCTCAAAAACGCGCTGCAGAAAACGCAATGTGTACAATCCCTAAGTAGGATTATCTTTCGGGACCTACCGAGTGGTCCATGGGCGTCGCTATGGCTTTGTTATGGGAGGAGGGTCCAAGGGTTATAAAAAACTAAGGCCTTAACATCTTTACTAACTAGATGATTTATACAGTGTCAGGCGGCAATCTTTGCCTACACTTAACGGGACACTAGTGCCTGGAACAATGTTGAGATGGAGTAGGCTTGCCCAGCACCTACACCATCCTCTCAGCTTAACCGGCCATATCCACAGGAAAGACATGGTCAATACGTGTGGGGCTGAATAAGCCGCGGGTTTCCTCACGATGTTTTCCTTCACCGTTTAGAGCTCGTGTTAATGCGCATATAAATTTTTCGAAACGAAAAATCCATTGATGCACGGCCAGGATTCGAACCCACGACCTTCGGATCGAAAGTCAAGGTACATAAGGTAATTCCTCGGCCAACACGGCTCCAAGGGTTATAATAATAATAAATAATATTCTCATATTCGGTAAGTAGGTCCTTATTACCCCCAAATGTACTTGAAAAATATAACAATCGGTTTAATTGAACTTTATGTTGCCCTGTTAGGATTCAGATTCGAGCGAGGAGAAGTAGTCTGTTTTGTAAAGAGTTTTTAGCAGGATTACTAATGCAAATATTGCTTGTGAATTGACCTTGTAGCACGTCTACGAGGGTCTACGAGGGTTCGTAGCATTCTAAGCAGCGCGCGTAGCAATTTGCTACGAGTTTTGACATTGAAAATGTCTTTTCGTTCGCTCCAGTGCAGTGTAGGCTCCGAATTCACGAAAAAGTGCGATCCCTTTATATCTCAGAGAGTTGTGAAGATATGATATTCAAAAAATGCTCAAAGGAGCAAAAAGAGCTGTAAGGTGCAAAAATAATTATTCGAGAACATCAAAAACGAAAAAGTTATGGCCGAAATAGTGAAAATTTTCACCGTCACTCTAAAATTTAGAAAGATAAATAGATAATAACTTAATATCTTAGAAATACGTTGAAATTATGGTAAATAATTATACCATTTACAATTTTATATTTTCTAAAAAAAATTTTGGTGACGGAGTTCTTAGACCACCTGAAGGCCTCCTTCTGATCAATAAAACCCTTGAGACGTAAGTTATGTGACCGTACAAGGCTAACCGATCTTCTATTTCAGAATAATTTTATTACTTCCACCATTTTCCTTATTTGATGTAAACCAATCTCTTTTCGTCCACAAACGTGACAGACGTGGCTTGTGACGTCGATATGTGACGTCACACGACGTTTTCGAGGAAAACAATATTACTAAAGTAGACTACACACAATAATGTTCACCTGGCGGCGTTTTGCGCAGGAGACTGAAAATTATGAATGAATGAAGATGATGAATGAAAATTCCGAGTAAACGAATATTCCCAGATTATGAGACCTAGCTAGATAGATTCTTCGTCCCCGTAAACTCCCGAACCGCAAATTCATCGAAATCGTGAGAGCCGTTTTCGAGAACGTGAACACAAACAAATAAATAAACAAATATTGCTCGTTTATTAGTATAAGTACTTAAGTAAGATTGTATGAGCAAGTGGCCAACTCTGGTGACGGAGTTTTTAGGCCAACTAAAGGCCTCCGTCATGGCATAACGACTTCAAAGCCGGGACCGACCATTTAACGTGCCCTCCGAAGCACGGAAGCGCTCAGCTCGTAATACCACTTGCAGTCAGCCATTCAAACTGTGACCGCGCACAACGCTGCTTAACTTCAACGAACGATCAAGAACTTCTAAGCAAGCTACGCCACGAGCGCTACATAGTAGGTATAGGATAATTACATCAACTCTGCCCTCAATAATCAGCATCACACAACGCTCTCTAAACAACCCTCAAATAAACAATGTAAGGCTGGTTTTATGCTGGTTTTACTGTCACGCGTACCGTCAGCGCTGATAGGTGAGTGATCTTTATTACAATGAAATAAGGATACTGATTGTCCAGCACTGACGAGAGCAATCAGCGTAGCCACTTCTGCTAAACAATCAGTATCCTTATTTCATTGTAATAAAGATCACTCGCCTATCAGCGCCGACGACACGCGTGACTGTAAAACCAGCCTTACATGAAACAAAATTCTCCAAATTCTTTATAAACATGTTCAAAATGAACTGTCGAACACATTAGCCTTTTTAAAACACGTAAACATAATTATGGCGACAGTTAATTATCCTCTGATGACAATGATGGTAATGAGCCGCCCTCGTGTGTGCAAAGATGTAAATTACTTCTAGTGATGTGCCCAATGTGTGCAAAATGTTTTAGAATCGTTCTATTCGTTACGGATAAACTCGTTCACATACACACACTTTTTGTTGAGGTGTTTTTTTTTGCGAATTTTTGTTGAGGTTTAATCCTCCTTTTTTTCTTTTGACGACTTTGACGAGACTCACATTATTCGACTGGAACTTGACTATTTAGATTTTAAGCGGATGGATCACCGAAAAGAAAGCTAGGCCCCATACCGTGTTTGTTGCCCTGATTCTTCACGGTGTTGGTCGCGAAAGAACAGGAGTAGAATCACCTAGCTCTTAAGACGTTTCAAAGTGGTCATAACGGTCCTACTGAATAAATGATATTTGATTTTGATTTTGATTTTGATTTTGATTTTGATTTTGATTTTGATTTTGATTTTGATTTTGACACCAAACAAGATTTTCAAACAAAAAAAAAAAAACAACCTTAATTATTGTCGACGATATTTTGAAAACTACTGAACCGATTTTGAAAAACTTGCACTGTTTCCTAAATTGAAGTAAATACCCAACAAAAAGAATGATCGTACTACTAAGTACTTCAACTTAATAATTCTTCGCATTCTGGAGAAAAAACAGATTGACTTAGGCTGGAATCGACCAAACTGGATTAAGTTTAGTCTCGAGATTAAACTGCTGTTTGTTTGAATATTTTGACATTGTAAACTTGACACCTTATAACCAGGATAATTTGTATGGACATAATAATGTTCGGTTGCGCGCGCTTTCTAAACAATAGGCAATATGCATCAATTTTTTTTATGGTTTTAAACGATAGGTTATATCGTTAAATAACCGTAACAAAAATTCCAGCGCCGAAAAACTAAAATTTTATAACAAAAATAATTTTTAAAATTTATCAACATTTTCATGCACTTGAAACGGACGTGACGTCACAAGTCACCAAAATTACACGCGCTTGTAGGTAGAAAAAAAAACTTTTTGTCGAGTTTGAAGGAGTGTGACGTCACAGCATACGTGACAAATAGCGTTGCGTTTCAAGTCTTATGAAATTCCCACTATATTTTTGCACTTTTTAATTATTAATTTCTAAGCGAAAATGAAATAATATTAAAAAATAATTACACACACATAATTCTAAAGCCATAATGTTCATAGAAAAATACGTTTAACCCGCTTTTGAATCAGACGCATATTGCCTATTGTATTTCGAATTATGTCGGCTAGCTAATAGTCTCGAGTAAAAACTTAATCCACTTTTGGTCGAATCCAGCCTTAGAGACAAAAAATTAAATAAAAACCTAAATTGAATACCATTGAATGTGATTATCTAATGGTTTCGTTTTGAAACCTTTAGAAGTTGAATTTATAAACCATTTTTTGTTAAAAATAAATAACTACATAACACTTAAAAATAAAGCTGTCCCACCACTACACATCTTCAAAGCTATCACAATACAATTTGCATGCGAAAACAAAACTTACAGCCCGCTTCTAAACAAAGGCATAGGTACATTACTTCAATGAGACCTTTTCATTTTTATTCTAATAAACTTTTGATACGAAAATGGTTTAAACATTAGGGAATACAACTAATTATAATAGCGAAAGTTTGGATGTTTGGACAATCACTAAACCGATTTGGATGAAATTTAAAAAATAGATAGATAATGACCGGGAATAGGTAGCACTGGCTACTTTTTATCCCGAAAAAAATGCACAGTTTCCGTGGGATAAACAAAATAGTAGTCCACAAGGGCGTCAGCTAGTATTTTTATAATTTTCAATGGCATCGTAGTGGCCTAAATTAGTTACTATTTTGTTACTTTTATGCCGATGGTCTAAAATAAATAAATAAAATAATTGAAAACATGGAAGCCATTCAAAAAATGTGTTGAAACCAAGTTCCGACTGATAGGTTTTTCAATTCGACCGAGAATGTCACATATCTGCTATCCAGTCGCTAGGCACGTGAATGAGTGGTCAGTGTTCCTCACGGATATCGACTCTGATAGAATAGCCATATTTATGTACAGCAGTGACCGCAAATAAATCATGAAAATCCCCAAACATGTCCCATCATCAACTAGAAAAGAGTAGCAGGGCTAAAAAGGCCGCTATAGCAGAATCAAAATAGGAATTGCAAATCTTGACGTTCTTGTCTTTGAAAAGAGACGTCATATAGTTCAATTCCTACAATGATTCGGCTATACGCGGCCTTTGTAGCCCCGTTGATAATCTTCAAACGCCTGAAAAGATCTTCATAAATTATAGGAACTATCTCGATCACGTTAGTTTTTAATTAAAAAAAATGTTTAATGTTAATGATAGGTAGGTAGGTACTTAATGTTCTGTGACTTTACTATTATACTTATTATTAAATTTATTTATTAATAATTATATAATTATAATCATAACTTCAGTGCCTCCAGCATTTCAGTCTTCCCACGACCACGGCTGGTGCAATCCAGTCGAAAAGTCTCCGGCTAAATCAAAGGTAATTAACGTAATAAATATCCGGATACATAAATGTATTTATAAATACTAATTCATATACTTATTTAAATTACTAATAATTATTATTAAATTAATAGCTTGTAGGTATCGTTCCATCTTTCACAGTCATGTTCTAAGGACAATCTGTACGGATATTGTAAATGTGAAAGTGTGTTTATTTGTCGTGCTTTCACGTCAAAACAGAGCGACGGATTGACGTTATTTTTTTTGAACTGAAAAATCTTATCAAAATTTTCAATTCCTACGGGATTCGAACCATAACTATAACAAATAAAAAAACTATAACAAATAAAGTTATTTTTTGAGTTGAGATAGTTGGAAGGCTGGAGAGTAACATAGGCTACTTTTTATCCGGGTACCACGCGAGCGAAGCCGCGGGCAGCAGCTAGTAATTAATATAACTATAATTAAAAAAATGTACCTTCGACCGAAGTCCAAAAGTCCGTTCGCACTCAGCCTAACTCTACCAGGGTGACCATAAACGCTGATTATTTCAGGACAATATTGTTTACAGCCGCTGAGAGTGCATCGTAAACTCTAGTGTCGCCATTTGAAGATTACTGTCGTGGAGTAGAGGTAAACAAGAGATTCTGATGTGAATTTTGCTATTTTACTGTAGTTTTTATGTGTAATTGGGTCAATCTTCAAAAATCAGCGTGTTTAGTTGATTGCTATGGTGCTATTTAAATATCAATATTATTGCTTTTCTGAATTTTTATTTGGAAAAGGAGGTGTCTAGATAAGCATATTTTCATATTGGCCCCTGAAGGGGCAGAAAAGCAATAATACCGATATTTAAGGGGCGCCATAGCGATCAACCAGGTGCGCTGATTCTGAAGATTGACCCACTTACGAATAAAATAAAAATGTTGTGCTGTTATTTATTTACTTATTATCATTAGAGATTACTTTAAAAGACATTGTAAGTAAAATTAAGTCCTTGGAGGAGGCTTTTACCCAAAGGGGGTCCATACAAAACTAATGAATGATTATTATTATTTACTTGCTTATTTTTTGTATGGAATTGAATAAAGCTATATTATTATTATTATCTTAAACTGTAACGGATTCAGATAATGCTACAGCGCTCTCCTTCAGAGAGCAACGTGGATGGGAATGGGTTAACGTATCGACTGTTCATACTGAAGAAATATCTAATGTTGTTACTCTAAAGATTTGACTACTTTTCTTGTTTCATTCATTCAGTTCTTGTCATAACTTTGTAGTACATCAGGTTTTAGTATCTCTTTACTATTGTAAAGGGTAGCCGGATGAATTGTGGGAAAGAGTCATGCATTATTGAATCTCACTATCACACTAATATTATAAATGCGAAAGTTTAGATGTTTGGATGTATGTTTGTTCCTCTATAACTCGACAACCACTGAACCGATTTTGCTGAAATTTTAAACATAGATAGATAATAACTAGAAATAGAATATAGGCTATTTTTTATCCTATTAAATACTAGCTTCCGCCCGCGGCTTTGCTCACGTTTACTTGGATAATAAACTAA
Organism: Camptogramma bilineatum; assembly: GCA_958496255.1. Taxonomy (NCBI): domain Eukaryota; kingdom Metazoa; phylum Arthropoda; class Insecta; order Lepidoptera; family Geometridae; genus Camptogramma; species Camptogramma bilineatum. Next base: position 2,018,655 of record OY292474.1, read on the forward strand.
GCATATTTCAAGTTTCATTAAAAACCGTTCTGTAGTTGTTGCGTGAAAGAGTAACAAACATCCATAAATCCAAACATTCAGACATCCATACATCCTCACAAACTTTTGCATCTAAATCGTACTAATATTTTAAAGGCGAAAGTCCGTGTGTGTGTGTGAATGTTTGTTACCACGTATCTCTATAACTACTCAACCGATTTGGCTGAAATTTGAAACATAGATAGATAATGACCGGGAATAGGACATAGGCTACTTTTTATTGAAAAAATGCATGGTTCCTGTGAGATAAACAAAATAGTAGTCGAAGTCGAAGCCGCGGGCGTCAGCTAGTAATTTATATTAGTGGGATTGTTGCAAAGCTAACGTAGATAAACAAGCAGGAAGAGATACATCATACTTGAGGAGTTGTCCGCAAAAATCACGACAGATGGCGCCCCTGTGGCCACAAATCTCACGTATCTTCTATATTGCGGCCATTCTACCCGGCTATCAATCATTCCCTTTATCCGGCAATGCAACCGGCTTTGTGAACACTATTTTCTTGGTCACCCCGTTTTTAGTCACCCTGTATTCATTTATCTGTGGTTGGAAGAGAATATTGTAAGAAAAATACATGATATTTTACTCATTTACGCTCTTGCTTGGGAGATTTTTCTTTCAGCTATGGCTATAAAGTTATATAAAACTAGCGAAACCCCGCGGCTTCGCCCGCGTGGTCTACTATTGTGCATTAATATCGTGTATTTTTCGGGATCAAAAGTAGCCTATGTCCTATTCCCGGTAATTATCTATCTATATTTTAAATTTTAGGTAAATCGGTTCAGCGGTGGTCGAGCTACTTATAGAGGAACAAACATACATCCAAACATACATTCATCCATCCATTCAAACATCCAAACATTCGCATTTTAATATTAGTGTAAAGTGTGATAAACTAAACTAGTTTTTAATGATCTTGGGTTTACTCAGCATACAGCTTCCTCTACGCTTAAGCATTTTCTTTTCAAGGATTACCTAATTTTTAATAAAAAGCCCTTGATCAAACAAAGCTTAAGCTGAAAATTCCTTCACAAACTATTGAATGCTGGAAAATACAGATTCTCCCGAAACTTCGCCAAATTCCCGGGAATTTCTTAAGAATACCTGGCAAATTGCTTCAGAAAGTGTCTCTGTAATTATTGGGGAGATGACGGGCGAAATATGCTGTCTAAACAAGGCAATAATGTGTCCCTAATGGCAGGGGAAATTAGGACTGCTGCGTAAATGGTGATTTATGTCCCTTAGGGTCGCCAAACATGTCCAAGTTTGACGGACTGATGGAAAAATGTCTTACAACTTTCAAATTTTTTGCGAAAAATAAGTGAACCAATATTTCAGTGGCAAAACTTTATCGTGAATCTTTTTGTTTACACAAAGTTACTTCTTTGTTTTTGATCTGGTTTACTAATGACTGGTATCTCAGTTGGTAGTAGCTCTGCCTTCTCCTCTGATGGAAAAATGTCTTACAACTTTCAAATTTTTTGCGAAAAATAAGTGAACAAATATTTCAGTAGCAAAACTTTATCGTGAATCTTTTTGTTTACACAAAGTTACTTCTTTGTTTTTGATCTGGTTTACTAATGACTGGTATCTCAGTTGGTAGTAGCTCTGCCTTCTCGCTGAAGGTCGTGGGTTTGATTTCCACCCAGGACAAACATTTGTTTGATGTTTGTTCTGTATCTGGGGGTTTATTTATTTATGTAATAGCTTCCGCCCACGGCTTCGCTGACGTGGTACCCGGATAAAAAGCAGCCTATGTCCTATTCCCGGTCATTATCTATCTATATTTAAAATTTCAGGTAAATCGGTTCATTGGTTGTCGAGTTAAAGAGGAACAAACATACATCCATCCGTGCATCCGTCCATTCATCCATCCAAACATCCAAACTTTTGCATTTATAAAATTGGTGTGATTTATAGGAAAACGAACAGCAGAAGATGACTGAAAAAAATAACTCTGTTAGGTATTAATTAAAAAAGTAATGCTTCTTCAACTTAAACTTAAATCGAAGGCGCAGACAAAACCTAGTAAGTAGGTTTAGGTTAATTATCAAAAATCATGTGCACCCCACAAAAATTATAAGTGAAAGTCGAATAATGAACACCATCTATTTCAATCCGGCTTAATGGAGCTAAAACCATAATGTTTTCTATTCAACGATAATTAATCTATGGTATTCATTTTTTCTTTTTGTCGTCTACTAAATGGAAAAGATAATCTGTATTTTTTTTATTTTATTAACAAATCAATCAGTGTATTGTTATTATAATTTAGAATCATGAATCAAAGAACTTTATACGTTATTAGGTACTAGGGAGGGTCGTTTTTTTTTTTTCTTGATTTTTAAAAACGCTCAGCGTTAAAAAGGTGCCAAATGGTGTTGTTAATTGATATGTAAAGTTTCATCCCATTATTTTAAGGTTTATTGCCTCCGGATTGTCATAGAGTTATTTAAAAAAGTAGATTTTTGATGTCACTTCACAAAATTTTTTTAAAGTTATTTTACAGCAGATTTCATGCGTAATAGTTTTTAGTTATGACAAAAACATAAGTGTTTTGTGTAGTTTAAGTACAAAGGAGAAGGGAGGGACAGGGTGCGGTGGAAGTTGAGACAAGTGAAGCACAATTTATAGGTAAAACACATGGGTGCCAGTCATTGGTTTTACGACATTAGAAAAATGAAATGCACTCGAAATAGTTGGAAGGGCCCCTTATTTGGTTATTACGTGATTCTAAAGATAGCATATTGCAAAATCACGAAGATGTAATGATGTTTTATGAGTGGACCCGACAAAAGTTGAAATTTAAGAAAGAAACGAAAAAAAAATCCAACGTATAAAGAAATAGAGGCCGTTTTAGTTGCAAACCTGATTTAAATATGGTCAAAATCTTCTAACCCCTCAGTAGAACCAAAACAAATGAGGGATTATTACAAACTTAACATTTAAAATGCAAAAACCTTCTTTATTTTCACCAAAAAACACCTAAAAACAATGTGGAAGAGTCTCGGCTTGGAAGTAACGTTTTCTTTGATATTTCGGCTTGCATGTGTCGAGATTTATTTCTAAACTAGCTGACGCCCGCGGCTTCGCCCGCGTGGACTACTATTTTGCTTATCCCACGGGAACCGTGCATTTTTTCGGGATAAAAAGTAGCCTATGTCCTATTCCCGGTCATTATCTATCTATGTTTCAAGTTTCAGCCAAATCGGTTTAGTGGTTGTCGAGTTATAGAGGAACAAACATACATCCAAACATCCATCCAAACATCCATCCATCCAAACATCCAAACTTTCGCATTTATAATATTAGTGTGATTAGTGTGATAGTGTGATTAGTGTGATGTGATGTGATGTGATGTATTAGCTCGTTTCCGTTAACGATCCAGTAATTAAAAAAAAACAGCTTTATCGCACACCCGGAAAACATTTTGCTTGCAATGTTGATTGATCCCTAGCCGCACGTTCGTGAATTAGTTGCATATCAAATTTTGAAAGAAAAGTCAAAAACAGCATCAAAATGCGTGTTTCAGTTAGTAAAGACAAACTTAACGCATCAACATTATTTCGGTCTTTTGAATTAGTGTAAAAGTGTCACTAAGCTATTGTTATTAAAATTTCTCCGATTATTAATTCTACAAAAAAAGTAAAGGGGAATTGGATTTATTTCACCTTCTGTGTCACAAAAAAGCAGTAGAAGGAGGAATTAAAGCTGTGACCAAAGTATCAGCTATTTTATGCAATAAAACAATGACAGAAAGATTCTTAAAACCCAGATAGACTCGAGAAAAGCGATACTGAAATTCGACAGCAAAAAGGATTTCACCACAGACTAAACTCTTCACTTTAATAATTATTCTAGTATTGTTTTCCATAATATTTAAAGTAAAAATTGTGTGCTCTCTAAAAAACCTTTAATTACCAATGATTTAAGACTTTTTTTTTATGAATAGTGATTATTTAGTGTAACTTTGAATGTCGTGCTGTTAGGCCTGTTTTAACCATAATTGTTGAAACCCAACATGATTTCGGAGGCAGAAGATCAATTCCGATTGCAATGAAACTTCATAATCTATTTACACTCATCAATTGGCACCGTTTTGTCACTGTGCCCGTATAAAAACTAAACTTTTTTTTTTCTCCATACAAGAGCGACCCACGCTATTAGGTACTTACTTTTAAATTTTAACAAAAATGCCTCCACTCAGCATAAGCTGCGGTAGATAGTCTACCATAGCGCTGGTCTTCCGTGGTAGCACAAAGTACAAAATCTATTACAAAAATGAAGTTAGCTTCTGATTCTGTTAGGTATACTATCTCTTTTTACTGACATACAAGAAATATACAAAAATTATCTGCAAACAAAGCTAAAAAAAGTAAATAAGTTCGTATGGAGCAAGTGGCCAACTCTGGTGACGGGGTTTTTAAGCCGCATAAAGGAGACCTTTTAGAATGGGTGTTTTTCCATGTCCTACCTACTTATAACTTACGTAAATTATACCTACCTATGTATTTACAAACACGCAGCTCCCCTAACACAATCTCTGCTTACTGTGGGGCTACTAGATCATTGGTTCCAAACCTGGGGGTAATTACCCCTTCAGGGGTAAAATGACATTTGGGGGGTAATAGAACGAAGCGAAATCTTTCATAAAAAAAAGAAGTTTTTTTTTAATTAACCTAACAAGTACGAGTAGGTAGGTACCTACATTTCTGCTAGCGGCAAGACGGTGTAAAATCTGTTTCATTGACATTGTCATTGTGACAAGGTTAAAAGGGTTAGGAACCACTGAAGGTACCTACTAGAATCTAGTAGGTACTTAACACATTATCATCTAGTAACTAGATGATAATGTGTTAAGTACCTACCTACAGCATTATTAATTTATATTATTGAAATTCAGATCAATGCCCCAAATGAACCAGTAACAAGCACTGACCTACGATTTTGTTATTAAACAATAATAAATATTTAACCTACCTACTTTGTTTTTTTCCTTTGACCTTTACGAAAGTATAAGTAATTTTATAAATAGGTAATTGGTTATCAAATAGTTTCAGACTTGAATCTTTTTTGGTAAATTCAATAAATATTTTGAACAGCTATTTGCAATTCAATTTATTTTGTTTGAAAGTCAGCTGGGTCAAAAACCCTTTCGCATTCTTTTATAAGACGCCGAAAACATCTAGTAGATCAGTTTTCTAGTTTTAATAAAATTAGACATTTCATACATATTTGATACTAACTTCCGCCCGCGGCTTTGCTCGCGTGGTACCCGAATAAATAAAAACCGGTCAAGTGCGAGTCGAACTCGTACGCCGAGGGTCCCGTACCTAGCCATGGTGCCAATTAAGCTAGTCCGCTTAATAGTATGAGCGCCCATACAACTCGGAGGACAATTTTAATTGGCGTCAACTATGTATGTATGGGAACACCCTTTAGTTTTCAACTTTTTTAACTTTTTGGAATTTTTCCTTTATTTGTGCTATAAGACCTTGCTTTTTGCCAAATTTCGTTATCCTAGGTCAACAGGAACTACCATTTAGGTTTTCGACCCAAAACCTCTAGGGTACTTCCGGTTGACCTAGAATTGTCAATTTTGGTTACAAGCAAGGTCTTACAGCACAAGTAAAGGAAAAATTCCGAAAAATAAAAAAAGTTGATAATTAAGGTAAGTTTTGGTACTTACAAGTTTTCACGAAAACCTAAATTTGCCTATATCTTTTTATAGTGTTGACTCAGGACCTTGATTTTTATACTCACAATAGGGACTATAGACTTCAGTATATAGTATGAATTTCAACTTGCTAGCTCCACCCGTTCCTGAGATAATCGATGGTGACACACGGACAGACGGACAGACAGACAGACAGACAGACAGACAGACAGACAGACAGACAGACAGACAGACTGACAAGAAAGTGATCTTATAAGGGTTCCTTTTTTTACCTTTTAAGGTACGGAACCCTAAAAAATAGCCTATGTCCTATTCCCGATTATTTTATCTGTTTATATTTTAAATTTCAGGCAAATTGGTTTATTGATTGTCGAGTTATAGAGGAACAAACATACATCCAAACATTCATCCAAACATCCAAACTTTCGCATTAAAGAAAGTTATTGATGATTTTTTTCTTCGTTTGTTTGTTATAGGGACCTTTTTGCGCACTTTATTACCTAAAAAGGTACCTAGGTAAAAGGTGCGCAAAATAATAACTGTGCGTTATAAGGTAATTAATCATATTTTGATCAAGATTCAACCTGACACTGCCAAATTGCAAAAAAAAAAAGGAAATTTCAATTTTGCGAATGCTTAGAAGTATCTTCTCGTACCTATACTACAGCCAAAACTATGTCACAATAGTTGCGAAACATACTTAGCTCATTCCGAATTAACTTCACACAAAACTTAACAAGTTACCCTAAGTTTCTTATTAGGTGCGGATTACGTTCTTACCCATCTTACCCCTTCTTACCGTTCGGAAGTTATCCCATCGGGTAACTTTTAGAAGGTAGGTAATTGGGGTGACAAAGCTTTTAAAATAGGTAGATAATGTTTTTGTATGGCGATAGATAATCATGTGAGTAGCATCGCAAAGGTGAGTAGGTCATTATTATTCATTCTAATTATCTTTTTAATAAAATAACGAAATACAGTTAAACAGTCGTTAATTGTATTTATTATGTTGATATTTCGATGTAAAATAGTGTTACAATGGTTTAGGCTGCGGTATGAAACGAAAATATATTTTGGGTTGAAACAGAAAAAGGTTTTATTAAATTTTGTGCTGGAACGACATAATTTGGTGAGAAACAGAAAAAGTATATTTGTGGGTTGAACATGTGGGTTGAAACGGAAATACACCTTTTAGGTTTAGGCACAGTTAGCGTAAGCTCAAAAAAAAGAGCAAAATTCAAAAATTTAAAATCCAAATCATTTATTCAGTAAGAGCTAGGTGATTCTACTCCTGTTCTTTTGCGACTAACACCGTGAAGAATCAGGGCAACAAACACGGTATGGGGCCTAGCTTTCTTTTCAGTGATCCATTCAAACTTCAGTGGGGAGCCAGTCAAACAAAGTGAGGCACGTCGACTTGACGACTTCAAGAAAACCAAAGATTATCAGCAAAAATTCGCTTATTTTATACCTACGTTGCGTTATGATATGAGTGTACCTATGCATCGCGCTATCGCGCTACATACAAATTCTAATGCGCGGCCTCACTACGCTTATTATACGTCATCGTGAGAATTTGTAAGTAGCGCAATACAAGACGTCAAATGAGCCGCGTGAGATACGCTCAGTGTGTTTTCGCACTTACACTGTTTTAGTTTTCATAAGTGGTCTAATTAGGCTTACGCATAAATGTAATAATACGAGAGCATTCATTACTCCCTGCTTCTCATCCCACGTGTTTCTCTATTCCATGCTTCCCTGCTTCTCTCCATTCATGCTTCTCTCCTATTATGCTTCTCTCCTCGCATGCTTTTCTCCATCCTTGCTTCTCTGTTTTTCTCCTTCCATGCTTTTCTGCTTCTTTCCGTACATGCTTCTCTACTTTCATGCCTCTCTCCACTCATGCTTAAAGCGATTCGAAGTTACACGGGTCAGGTCGCGTAATAATAAGTAATAAGTATATTCATATAATGAGCTATTCCGTTTCATGCAAATCGGTTTGCGGAAACAACTCGCAATCTTCTTAATGTATATTAAGGTAAAGGCTCCTAACTCCGATGGTTTCTGAAAATGGACGGTAATTGCGAGGTATATAGAAAATCGTTAGTTTCAAGCTATTTACAAACCCTTTTTAACTGCAGGATACATTTCTCAATTAATAATATATCTGGTCGTGCTTACGCGAACAAAGGAGTGCTTTAGTGTGTTTACTTTTTACAATAATCGGTTAGTTTCGTGCCAGCAGCTGTGCCGAACGGTCGCTCCATACATTTTGGACCCTGTGCACGTGAGTACTACGGTTTACTAAATAGTGATTTTGTCTTTAATTTTGTACTGTGTGTGTTTTTCTTTAGGTTGGAATATTGAAAGGAGTATATTTGTAAGCGGAATCACTTAAAAATTCTGTATTTTTCTTCATAGATTAGTTAAAAATACGTTTTGAAAATACATCGGCATTAGCTGCCCAATATTTTAGGTGGTTCCTAATTTCCGATGTATACCGCGGAATTACGATTTCGTAGACCTCGTGTTATTTAAATTTTTTTAATCTGGTTTTGTAGTTACGCACTTGTTGTTTTGGATTTGACTACATAAAATGTCAATTCACATTAAAATCTAAATCCGAGGTACGTTTTGACGTCGCATTTACTAATCATACCATATCAAAGATTATCAATTTGGGTAGTAAAAAAATTAAGTTCTTGACGTATTTCGATACAATCTTGAATAGAATTGTACATGTTTTTGAAGGTATTGCATTGAAGCATTAAATTGTTTATGTGTTTTTGAAAAATCATTTACTTTTTAACCCTCGGAATTAGAAAATGTGTTTGGTATGAAAATTTTCAATTCCGATGTATTTACCTCGGAATTAGATCCTCATAGAATCTAATTCCGATGTATTGACACAAGTAACATACAGAGTGTTCATTATTTTACGCAGCTTGTCACTCAGTTTGAATGATTTTAAAACACAAATAATCAGTATCCTATTATTTACCCTCAAAAATAACTTTTATTACAATGTAGGTAGGTACCTACCTATGTAGATATTTAGTAAGATACGTTTATGAATAAAATTAATACTTACACAAATAAAGTCTATCAATAGTTTCACATAATTGACCGAGCGAGCAAAGCGAGCGCAGCGTCTCTACTTCAGCTTGGACAAAATTGCTTTCGTTTGTTCGGATGTCTGTTCGTCTGTATGTTCTCATCTACAGGTCGCATTTCTCAACTAATTCTCGTGAAATTTTGTGAGCAGGTCCGATGATTTATAGAATTACTAGCTGACGCCCGCGGCTTCGCCCGCGTGGACTACTATTTGGTTTATCCCACGGGAACCGTGCATTTTTTCGGGATAAAAAGTAGAGATACGTGGCAAAGAACATTCACACACACACACACACACACATATTTTATTATTAAGTACCTACTGTTTTACTTTAATACTTTTTATTTTGTTGTTGACTCTAATATCGCTAGCTTCCACTAAATTAATAATTGAAAGTACCTACGTGATTTTCATGACTGTAGTAGTGCCTTAATGAGTATCTCATATTGTGATAATAGGTACTGTTTGATAATAAAATGTGATAATTTTTGAACACCATGTATCATTCCTTCCATCCGTTCTCCTTTGTATTTTGTACACTCGGAATTAGGATCCAAATACATCGGAATTAGAATTTTTACATCGGAATTAGGAGCTTCCGACTTTTTCACATTTTAAATTATTTTAGACGCTAAATCAAATTTAAAACAACAAACTTTTTGTATATTTCAAGAGTAAAAACAATAACGTTTCTGATAAAAATAGCCAATTTCACAAAAATGCATTGTAAATGCTTAATTTTTAATGTCCTTTCTAGTTTTGGTGAAAATAACGCGGAATTAGGAGCCTTTACCTTAAAGGATGGTATTTTGTCATTTCTTTCAAACAACATCATAAACATTTACAATATCAAAGGAATCTTTCCCGAGGACAGCCGACTTTTGACTAAAACCCCAGTAGACAAAAGCCACATCGTCCCGCGAACGCTATTGTCTGTGGTATTATTCCCGCTGTTAATTTGCATGCCGAATGCCCGTTCTCGTCGCGACAATCGTATGAATATATAAGCTTGTTTTGCTAATAAACGGCTAACATACTTTAGTGGTCGTAATGCTTTCTTAATTAGGACGTAGGCTGCATGAAGCTCGTGGTGTAGCTTGGACAGACGTTCTTGATCGTTGATGATGATGCTATGTTAAGCTACGTTCTGAGCGATCACAATTTGGATGGGTGACTTTGGAGCCCTACAAAGCACAACGTTAAATTGTCAGCTCCGGCGTTTACCTGCGTGTTGTTAAGCCATGACGGAGGCCTTTAGGCAATCTTAAAACTCCCATCAGAGTTAGCCACGCAAGTGGCTCGACATTTAGGTAGGTACGTATGTTCACATAAGCAATTTTGTGAACCTACTTACCTAAATGTCGAGACTTTCTATCACGCTTTTTTTATTCTTTATAATTAGTGTTTCTATCGATTATATCGCCATCAGATTCTTTTGGAATTACAACTGTGGCGCTAAAGACATTATCGCAATTCTTTAGAGCATTTGAGATCCTATAAAAATGACTAAGGGGATAATCAGAGGCAAGTCCAACGATATTATTTGGCACGTTCCCACATTTAGCAGTCTTTTAAAACATATTTTATGAAAAGATTTTAAAACCATAATCGCACAGGATCTAAAAGCTATAGTCTAAAATAATATGCCTTGGAGCGTCCGTAAAATAACGGTGATAGCATAAACCAAGACTTAGAGCTTAGTATTCATCAGTCATAAGTCGCTCGCGTGGGATGTGCTTTAGGAATACGGGGGAATGAAAATCAGCAAAGTTGCGCGGCTGTTCTTTTTATTTACCATGGACGAAATAAGCTTGGTTTTTACCGACAGGTAAAATGAGGGGTATTTTTGTTATCATTCATTATTTGCCCTTTATAATTTTTTGTCCCTTGTAGGTAGGTACCTAATCTTTAAAATGTTATGAAATTAGTAGGTAAGTAAGTAGGTAAATTATTTTATCTCATAGGTAGTAAGTATTCTTTTTTGCCATCAGTTTTGTAGTAGCTTTAAGCTTTCAACAAACCCTATGGTAGCTGTTCTTATGCACTTTTATTTCGTGCTCTTGTCTATGTTTTACTATAAGTAAATTATTTTTGTGTTTCAGCAGAGTAGTGGCAGATGTCAAATTATTACTTAACAATTACTAATTTCCCACTTTCTGTAAGTATTTAATAGTAGATTGTTGCACGAGGGTTGAAAGTAACCTATTGCGGCACGAGATGGTTTGGCGCCTGAGCGTAGCGAGGGCGCTAATAGTTCGAGTGCCGTAATAGGTATTTCACCCGAGGTAAACACTCTGCTTTTCATTTCGAATATTAGGAAAGTAAATAAAAACCTAATTAGCTCATTTCATAAAAATCTCTACTCTCGATCGACAAAACAGATAAAAATTGAATTGGTGTTTTAAAAAAAATACTGGCTGGTAGCTTGCCACAGAAAAAAAAAAAAAAAAAAAGGCGCCCACCTTTTTTTTTTCAGCCAGTATTTTTTGTCATTGAAGATGGTAAATATTTCAAGCTCTAAATCTTGTTTAAATAATAATAATTTAGTGAAAAGTAATTATTAATAATAATAGTCATGGAATAAAATTGTTGAAAATATTTTTTACAGCAATTCTCAATAAAAAGGTAAAAGAGAAATGTCAAATATTACTTTTGCTGTGTAAAAAGTTTCAACATGACTCAATAGAAATGTCAAAATAGAATGCGTTTTTTTTAATTTGACAGCAGGGAAAATTGCTTCCCAGGGCGGAAAAGTGCTACCTTCATCCCTCTGTTCAGGTAACTTCAAGCGTAGGTACTTTCCGTGTATGAGAAATGAAAATCAATTTACCACTAAAATGATCTGATGATTCTTAGACACCTGAACAGATCTTCTTAAAATAGTTAGGAACCAGCTTTCATCACATCAGTTTTCAGTCAAAAAAACACATCAAAATCGGTTCATGCGTTTAGGAGCTATGATGCCATAGACAGACACACAGATACCTACACAAACTTATAACACCTTTCTTTTAGGGGTGTTAAAAATACCCTCACGGATCAAACAGGGCTCTTTGGGTGTTAAAAAATACCCTCACGGATCAAACAGGGCTCTTTGGGTGTTAAAAATACCCTTACGGATCAGACAGGGTATTTATTCGGTACACACTGTGTTTGTATAAGTAGGTGTAAAGTTAGATTTTCGAGAATTTTCTTCGTAAACAGTTGCATATATCCCGGATAAACAATAGCATTAAATACCAACCACAGGTGCTGCTAATAGCGCTGATATAACTACGTTTTGGCTGCGGTTTCTCTCGCTCGCTGAGTTTAATTGAACATCATAATTTATTGGTGATGCTTTTTGGCTTTTGTGTTCGTTGTGAAGATATTTTTGTTATTTAAAGAGTTGACGAATTTTACTAAACGGATTTTAAAATTAAATCTTACCTACAATTTTTTGAGAGAAGTTTGTGTGAATGTTTGTTACCACGTATCAATGTAACTACTAAACCGAATTTGCTGAAATTTGGAATGTAGAAAGCTTAGGTTCTGGAATACCATATAGATTTATCCACGAAGTTCTTTCCAGGTCAGCCTCCTTGACCTCCTTATACGACATGACAGCAACCCTCTTCTTCACTTGGCTCATGTAGCTTATCCTCGGTCTTCCTCTTCCTCTCTTTCCTTCCACTTTTCCTTCAATGATGTTCTTAATGAAACTGTCATGTCGTATAAGATGGCCAATCATCCCTCTTCTATTCTCATCAACTTGCAACAACGATCTTTCCTCTTCCACTCTTTGCAAGTATGCCAACACCACACGGCTCCCAAAATGGTATTAAAAACATGAACAACTTCTTCTCATACACACCTAAGTTAAACATGACTAACCTAAGGTACAAAGACTAACCTAACATCAAGTCCTTCACATTTGCATACACTATTAAGTTAGAGATGGTCCCAAGTTATTTATCAGTTGTGCGTGAAGGGCCGGAGACGAAAGATACGGGTAAGCGTTGTAGGTATGAACAAATCAACCCAAGTATGAACAAGTGGTGAACAGGTTGTGTAAAGTACGACAGTATGCTCTCTTTTACCGGTAGGCCTAACATGTGCAACATTTTTAGTAGATAGACCTTTGTCTAGCCACTATCTCACCTGTTAAGCGACGATGTGGCTGACGATGGATCACAAAGGTCTAGAAGAAACATATTCACTCTTGACTTAAAGAGACTAGGTTATAGTTTTCGGGGAAAACAGAAGCCGGCAGTGAGTTCCAGACCTTAACAGTGCGGATGATGAAGGTGGAGGCGAACCGCGTGCTACGAGTGGATGGAATGTCCACAAGATAAGGATGGTACTGCACCGTGCGTCTGCTTGTCCTGAAGTGGAATGGATAAGTTGGTATCAGGTCGTGGAGTTCTTGAGAACATTCCCCGAAATGTAACCTTTATAGGATCGAAAGGCAAGCGACCTTGCCACGGTGGTCGAGGCTTTGGATCTTAGCCTCCGCAAGGTACTGCTCACTGATGATTATGAAGGCTCTGCGTTCGATCGAGTGTAAGGCACCCAGCTGACGCCACGAGATAACATTGCCCTATATAAAATCATACCTCTAAGCAGAGCCTAATCAGTTTAGTAAAGGCAGGGTGACCCTGTTCAATGAATTTACGTGACCGTCCATGAATAATAATCACATGATAGCAGTTAATCACTAAACCATGATATCAGTTTAGGCGGTGAATTCAAATAACATGGAAACACCTCTGGCTAGAAAATGAGCCTTGCTTATTGCAAACTGCAAATAAACAGAGACACAGTGCAATACAAACGCGATGCGAACGCGCCGTTGTTAGGTAGGTACTAAATGCTGCAACGTGCACACACAGTTTTGTTTTAAAACATTCGATTCTAAATAAATAAAATTGCACGTCATTTATCTCATTCATAGTCGTGGGTGCTCGGCAGCCACTATTTACCTCTCGTGGATGCTGGAGCACCCGAGCACCCACGGAGTCGGCGCCCCTGCCCGATACTATTTTCAAACATGACATGTGTTCAACAACCTTTATCAAAAGAAGCATTGCGGCTAGACAAAACCCCTTTCCAACTGTTAGACGGTTATCAGATCAATGTGAATTGCTATTTGATAGCGATTACCGATTCCCGTCAGACGCAGGACCGGCGGCCTCTGTCATACAAATATTTCATTGAGGCTGTGCTACGTGCCTGACGTCGCGATCAGGGTGTGGGGGCTAGTCCCAGTTGCTTACATCGAATTCCACGATTATTTTAAGGATTTGCACGAAATATGGCACGTGAACAAAAAAAAACAAAAAGGCGAAAGAGAATTACCTAAGTATGTCTGTATCCATAAAGGTTGTCTAGGAGACGCGGGGCGTCGCGTGTCTCCGTTTACGAAGGCATGGTAGACACTCTTTCAGATCTAAAGTGGGTGATCGACGTACGAGCCTACAGGTACCGCAGTTTTAAAGAACGTCGGTTTTACTCGGTGCTCGTTGGTGCTGATCGACTAGCGGGTAAAACCGCGGTCTTATGGCTCGTCGGCAAAGCTCGCCGGTAGTACCCATCGTACGTAGTCGAATTGGACGTAGTTATGCATAAAGGATCCAATCCACACAATGATAGTTTTGAGAAAAAGCAGTTTTTGTTTAAATTGTGTATAGAAAAAAAGTTATGATTAATTTTAACAAAGTTTGTTTACAATATTGTACAAAATACTGTTTCCTATGTATGTAAGTGTAATTTCGGAGAAAAATATTAATATTTATAGTATTTTTTTTTTTAAAACCCACTGGTTCCTTTTAGCAAAATGGCTCATGTGTGGGTTGGTTCCTTATTAATTTATTCTGTTGTTGAATATTAAATGCATAAAATAATAAATAATCGTATTATATTTTGTGAATTTTATTCAAAAAGAAATATCTTAGGTTTAACATGAAAAAAAACTATAAAAATAATTTATTTCAGTAGGCTACATTTATTTTAGCCTAACTTTCCTCTACTTCCACATTAAGTTGACCTGAAAACCCTTCTAAATCGTCTTCTATGGCTTCATCTCCTACCAGATTCACGTAAAAGTCTTTTGACCTCTAAAAATCGCTGAAACAGGAAGACCTGTCACTAATACGAAGTTAAAAGACCTAAAAGTGTGCTACACTTGATTCCGCAAGAACCACACCACTTTTACGTGAATCTGGTAAGAGATGAAGCCCTAAAAGACGATTTAGAAGGTTTTTCAGGTCAACTTGATTTTGAAGTAGAGGAAGATTGGGTTAAAATGAATGCAGCCTAGTGAAATATGTATTTTTATAGCTCTTTTTCATGCTAGACTTAAGATATTTCATTTAATATAAAATTTACAAAATATAATTAAAATTAGGTACTTATTGATTACCTTAGGTATTTTATTCATTTAATATTCAAAGAGCAACTAGTGCAACGAGAACTAACCCACAAGAATGATAAAAAAAAATAATTTTACAAAGAAACATGTGGTTTGGTTCCTTACAGAAAAAAATAAATTTGTAGATTTTTCAGATTTCTGGGGTACCACAGAGCATGGATCTTTTTAGTTTATTGTACAAATGTTGTTATGTGGGTTGGTTACTTTGTCGAGAAAATGTTTTGTTAAGTCAAAATTGTCAGATCACTTTGATATTTACAGGGTTAGTAGAAGGTGGATTTTAAAAGCTTTCTGTATACTTAACTCAATTTTGACATGAGTGTGGATTGGTTCCTTTATGCATAACTACGTCCAATTGAGGTTTTGAATTTTGAATTTGTTCTAGCTGAGTAAAAAATGAGGCAAACATGACGAGCCGCGAGCCAAGTTCGTCAACTCACAAACCCGCGGTATTGCAATGATACACCGGCGAGCTTTGCCGACGAGCCATAAGACCGCGGTTTTACACGCTCGTCGATCAGGGCCTTAAATGGAATAGTGCTCAGAGCCTCGAGCTGGAAAACCTCGAGTGTAACATCAACCGCGCTAGTTTACGCCGCGCGAGAGTTAAGTGAGCGATTTTGATTCGAGCTATACAAAACCGTGTGCTCACAGAAGTGAGGATTGTAACGGTGAGCTATTTTAAGTCGACTCTGATACCGTCGCGTCAGTTGAAAGCGCCCGCAGTTACACCGACACTGATCGAGATTTCTTGTAGTTTGAAGCGCCGTGCAAATTTAAAAAGCAAATTTACTACGTTGCGGATGGTGCAATCTAGGCGCTATTTATTTTTATTTGAACGTCCCGTTTTTTATGAACCTATAATATTGCCCTACTTACCCTACTTTATACTCCAAACGACAATGATATTACTTTAATATTTAGGAGTAAGTAATAAATAATAAAGCAGATAGGTAGGTTGCTAGGTCGGTAGTACATTTTAATTTTTTGATAAGTACATAGGTTTATGAAGGTTGGTATCTATAGATGACGCTGATTTTGTTGTAGATTGATTAATTTAATTAAAACTAAAACCGATATGGCTCTTATTTCATTCAAGCTAAAGATCAAAACAAAACGAAAGCCTGAGTGACATTTCTAAAGTTACTATAATTGTAGTAAAAATGAAGTGGTTGGATAGTCGAGGCCTATTCAATAGAAGTGCATAAACAACAAACAACAAAGTTCAGTCGCATCCAAGCCATCATTAGTCGCGGTAAGTTCCTATTTATTTTTGTTAATGTCTAAAATTAGCATTATTTCAAACAATTACAAGCAAATGTTTTTATAATTGCTTGTTTTGACTTTGAAGTGTGTACAATAAAGAATGTTCTATACATATAGGTACTTATCCCTCTATCTACACTGTAGCTATGCACAGTTTTTTTGTATTATTCGTGACGTTTGTTATATTTTTTATTCACAGGTGTTATCGGATGTTCTACCTACCACACGAGTCGAGTTACTAATTACGTAAACATAAGGTCCAAAACTTGAAAGTAAGTTTTAGCTCATATAGGTACCCTACTTCTCTATACCACTGCTACTATTTTTACTTATACTCACATAGATACCCTCAATACTTTAAGTACCTACTGTTCAAGCTGCGTAGGTATTTCTTTTCGTGAGATCTTTAGAATAATGGGTACCTTACTGCTTGCGACCTACTTTGTAAATGTTTAAAACTATACATTTTTATGTTGTTCCTACCAGCCATAGGTTAAGTAGGTACTTATCGCACTTTTTTGTGTTTATTTACAGTGGATATACATACATTGGTAACGACACTCGGTGGGACAATAGCTGATGTGAATTCATCACCAACCACAATGCAGTCCAGCGCTCCAGACTCCTGTGATACACAGACCCTGCAGAACGCTGGTTCGAGTAATGATGACGCAGCAGTTATTTGTTGATTTTATAAGACTGATTTTTATATTTTTTACAAGGAGTTCCTTTTTTTATTATTTTGTTATGTTTATTGATTTTGTGATTTTATACTTTTACAATTATACTTTTTTTTACCCTAAAAACCTGTATTTTATTATAAGTAGGTACTTAATAAAGAGTAATTTATGACTATAACGTTAGGTGTCTAGAGTAAGGTAAGTAGGGCGTTCCAATAAAAATAAATAGCGCCTAGATTGCACCATCCGCAACGTAATAAATTTGCTTTTTAAATTTGCACGGCGCTTCAAACTACAAGAAATCTCGATCAGTGTCGGTGTAACTGCGGGCGCTTTCAACTGACGCGACGGTATCAGAGTCGACTTAAAATAGCTCACCGTTACAATCCTCACTTCTGTGAGCACACGGTTTTGTATAGCTCGAATCAAAATCGCTCACTTAACTCTCGCGCGGCGTAAACTAGCGCGGTTGATGTTACACTCGAGGTTTTCCAGCTCGAGGCTCTGAGCACTATTCCTTAAATGTGTCAGTTTTGACAAAATATACACGAAAAGCGAACAAAGTCACAAGCGTTCCCTACTATTAGTCTAGCTAGACTATGATCGTCTCTCAAAGGCTCGGGCTATTGTAGGTACCTTCTACTTGTTTATAAGCCTTAACCCACATTAAAATCCTTTATCCTTCTTTAGAATCCCTAGCCCGCTTTAATCGTTCATTAGAGCGAAATATTATATGCTAGGATCAAGATAATCTAGTAATAGAAGATGTTTTGTTGGAATTACGGAACTTCGGAGTCTTTATGAGTGTGAACATCTTAGAACCAGACTTTTCAAAAAAAAAAACACACGCTGGGTCAGCCTAAGGCTTGTTTCACTCTTCAGCGTGTCGCCGGTCGCGTCCGCGAGTTGACCATTCATAGCACAGCGAAATTAATTTTACCATTCACAGCACATAGAAATGTGCTGTGAATGGTCAACTCCCGGACGCGACCAGCGACACGCTGACGAGTGAAACAAGCCTAAGCCAATGCGAGCGAAGGATGTCCGTGAACTTAGCATATCATTTCCCAGCATATCACATTTTTATGTAAGTTCTCTTCGCATGCACATGAGTTCTATAGTTCCTGATACTTTTTAGCAATAGTTCTGGCAATTTAACCTGAAAAAAAGTCGATTGAAAAAATGATATGCTAACTTCCCGTAGCATATCATTAAACAGCAAATAAAAAAAAAATGTTAGTTCTTATCGCATGCGGATGAGTTCTATAGTTCCTGATACTTTTTAGCGATAGTTCTGGCGTTTTTACCCAAAAAAAAAAATTATTTGTCAAAATAATATTCCTTCTGAAAATACGAAAATTTTAATTTTAACTGTTTCAAACACTTCTTGCAAGCTAGAACTCTTACGTTTAATACGCATACGTAACAGAACTTTAACCTGCAACTCGATTGAAGTTTAGAAGTATCACTAAAGTGCCAGCATATCATGGTCAAGTAGTTGAAAAGACGAAAAAAAATATTTTGATAGTGTGTACACTTCTTAAAAGCTAGAACTATCCCGTTTCATATGCCTCCATAACAAAACTATAGCCTACATTTCGATTTGAGTCTAGAATTATCACTAAAGTGCCAGCATATCATGGTCGAGTAGTTGAAAAGACAAAAAAAAATTTTTTTGATAGTGTATACAAAGTTTAGAAGCTAGAACTATCACGTTTCTTATGCGTCCGTAACAGAGCTATAGCCTACCACTCGATTTGAGTCTAGGACTATCACTAAAGTACCAGCATATCATGGTAGACTTGTAAAAAAGTCGAATAATTTTTTTTTATAGTGTATACACTTCAAAGTAGCTAGTGAATGATATGCTGTATAATGATAATGCTAGTAATGATAACTAAAATTAAATGATAGGCTAAGTTCATGGACATCACAACAACATTAATTTAAGTTTACCTGTGAATAAGATTTCAACGCGCACCTAGTGCTACGAATTAGCTACGAAACATAGGTTCATTTCATGGTTGAGTAGTTCAGATGAAAAAAAATATTATGATGATAGTGTATAAACTTCTAAGAAGCTAGAACTATCACATTTCATATGCATCCGTGACAGAGCTATAGCCTACATTTCAATTTGAGTCTATAACTATCACTAAAGTGCCAGCATTCATGGTTGAGTATTTGAAAAGACTAACAAAAATATTTTGATAGTGTGTACACTTCTTAAAAGCTAGAACTATCCCGTTTCATATGCCTCCATAACAAAACTATAGCCTACATTTCGATTTGATTTAATATTTTTCTTCTTTTGAACTACTCAACCATGAAATGAACCTATGTTTCGTAGCTTATTCTAGGTGCGCGTTGAAATCTTATTCACAGGTAAACTTAAATTAATGTTGTTGTGATGTCCATGAACTTAGCCTATCATTTAGTTATCATTACTAGCATTATCATTATACAGCATATCATTCACTAGCTACTTTGAAGTGCTACACTATAAAAAAAATTATTCGACTTTTTTACAAGTCTACCATGATATGCTGGTACTTTAGTGATAGTTTTAGACTCAAATCGAGTGGTAGGCTATAGCTCTGTTACGGACGCATAAGAAACGTGATAGTTCTAGCTTCTTAAGTTTGTATACACTATCAAAATATTTTTTTTCGTCTTTTCAACTACTTGACCATGATATGCTGGCACTTTAGTGATACTTCTAAACTTCAATCGAGTTGCAGGTTAAAGTTCTGTTACGTATGCGTATTAAACGTAAGAGTTCTAGCTTGAAAGAAGTGTTTGAAACAGTTAAAATAAAAAATTTCGTATTATCAGAAGGAATATTATTTTGACAAATAATTTTTTTTTTTTGGGTAAAAACGCCAGAACTATCGCTAAAAAGTATCAGGAACTATAGAACTCATCCGCATGCGATAAGAACTAACATTTTTTTTTTATTTGCTGTAAAATGATATGCTACGGGAAGTTAGCATATCATTTTTTCAATCGACTTTTTTTCAGGTTAAATTGCCAGAACTATTGCTAAAAAGTATCAGGAACTATAGAACTCATGTGCATGCGAAGAGAACTTACATAAAAATGTGATATGCTGGGAAATGATATGCTAAGTTCACGGACATGAGCGAAGGCGAGTCGATGCAAGGCAAGTGCTACCGTCGTACAGCGTGTTTTTTCCGAAACGTCCGGCTCTCCGATGTTCACACTCCTAGAGACTCCGGAGTTCCGTAATTCCAACAAAACATCTTCTATTAAGTAGGTACCTACTAGATTATCTTGATCCTAGCATATACTATTTCGCTCGCGTCCACACGTTTGGTGAGTCTATGCAAACCAATGTAGGTAAGTTGGCGGGTGTGTACCTAAGTGTCACCTTCAGCAGTGCGATTCAGACTTCAAAAAATGCTTCCGATTCGATGATTTTCTTAGGAAAGTTGACGTTTTTTCAGCGAAGAATCGTAATTTTTCGAAATACATTCCGAAAAGGTCTGAATACAAAATAGGTAAAAAATATTTATTATTTATGCATTTATTCTTTGAATTTATCTTTAATTCTTTGAAATTTTCCAAGGGAGCACCTCGTCAGAGGTAAAACCAAAAACCAAACACCTTTATGACATGCCCGCATTTTGCAGAAGTTAACATTCCATACAGATGACGGTAGCTGTTTTGAGAGAACCAGAATAAAACATTCTAGTCTAGGTCCTATCTTTGTTACACTAATTTATTGTACCTACGTCCATAACTCGTACAAATCGCAAGGACATTGTGTAAGTTCGGCTTTGTTATGCGAGAGCTTAGATAGGCACTTGAGGCTTTTGTTTCTGTAATACTCGGGATATAATAAGCTAGTTTTTCAAGCCAGAATATCAAGAGAAGGATAGTAAGCTAGCAGCTCTGGCTTCGTGTAAACAGAACTAGGTACTTAGCTTAGAAAATAGGGATGGAAATGCATAAAAATGGGCCTAGATAGAGCGTCCATGTCTCGGTACTTATACCACAGAATACTAGTACTACCACAGCTTATACCATGTCTAGGTACCTTTAGATTAAATAAAACAAATAGGTAAGTACTTAGGTATTTTAAAAACACTTAAGACTTAGATAATTTTATTTAAGTAGGTATTTAAACTTAGGAATCTAGGTAACCTACCTACCTATTATTATTATAAGAGGGACTTATCTTAAGTATTATTATCATCAATGGGTCCAAATGGAATGATAATGATGATGAATAGTAGTAGGTAATAATAAACAACTACCACGGACACTGATACCAAAAATCACCGTCGGCGTCAAGCCAATCGATTATTTTCCTGTCGTGCCACAAAAAGGAACCCTTCAGCTTCGAAGAAGCTTCGAGGACCAAGTAGAGAACCCCTTTGGCAGCTTCATCTGGCTCTATTTCCCCTTCATTGTTCGCCATATCTGTTCTAACATGGCCTGGATGTACAGCATTGATAGAAATATTGTTGTATTTCCTTTGCCAAATTTTCGTCAAAGCAGTCAGTGCGATTTTGGACACCCTGTGCTCAGCATGCTTCCCGCCATCAGCAAAATCGTTCCTATCAAACGTTCCGTTCCGCACACTCTCCAAATACTGATCGACAAATTGATTTAGCTGTTCAACAGTCAAATCGGGGTTTTGAAGTATTTTCAGCCAGTGCGCGTTTTTCAGATTCGACAGATGACCGCATGCGCTGGAGACGTTCACGACCCTAGCGCCATCTCTTAGCAATGGGAATAAATACCTTTCAATGGTAAGCAGACTTTTGTAGTTTGTGTCGATGTTTCGCTTCGCTGCTTCGTAAGTTGGGTAGATCTGCTGCCATTCCAAAACCCCAGCGTTGTTGACTAGAACATCGAATCCCCCGTGCTTCGTTCTAATGAAATCAGCAAGTTTTTTAACACTGTCACTGTTGTTTACATCAAGTTGATGGTATTCTGGCTTCAATCCAATTTTGTTAAGAGTTTTCACTGCTTCTATGCCTAGGGCTTCATTTCGCGATGTAAGGTAAACTGTTCCGTCAAATTTCTGGCAGAGTCCCTTGACAATACCAAATCCAATGCCTTTATTTGAGCCGGTCACGATTGCTACTTTCTGGGTCATGATTCACGTCTTACACGTCGATCTTTCAATGCTACTCTGAGAATCAATGACAGATAACATTATTTTTAGGTCACTTTTATCACAGTCAAGTCTCTAGATATTGTTTTAATGTCGTAGAGGTAAGGTAAATATTTATTAATTAGGTAGGTAGGTACCTAGGTAGGTATACCTACCTACATAAGTAGTTAGGTACCTACTTACATTGAAAACAATGTAGGTCGTATTGCTCATTATACGGACTAAAAGTGAAGGAAAAAATGTCATTTTTCCTTCAATTTTGACATAAAACGTATCAAAACTAATCAAAATTGAAGGAAAAATGACATTTTTTCCTTCAATTTTAGTCCGTATAATGAGCAATACGACTAGGTAGAGTCCACGTCAGCACTCAAGTCCTACGGCAAAAGCGGGAACTAGAGTCGGATTCAGCACTGAAGTCCGATAGACGCGGCGCTGCTATCGTATAAAACATTATTAATTGTCCTTATAGGGCTTGAACAATAATAATTATGCTAGTTTGTACGTTTGTTAGCTCTACACTCCAGAACAACTGAACGACCTTGATTATAACCATTTAGGCGTCCGAGCGCGCGCGCGACTATACCCCCTAACGTCCGCTACATTCGCGTCCGTACGCGCTCTAACGCGCGCGCGGAGCGCGAGCGACCTTCTGATCAAAAAACGATTAGAGCAGCAAAAGTACCATGGCTAGATCCAAACAAAAAATACTTGCGGAAAGCTTATAAAATGCCGAATTTAATTATATGAAAAGTAACTTTCCTCAATTGAAGTACACAGGGTAAATAAAAGTTTAAACTTGGATATCACAATAATTTTGCCGTAATCGTTTTTATTTTGAGTATTACTTAAAAACACTATTGTATTAGTAAATAAAACCTATACTGGATTAAAGTACATGATCTACCCTTTTTTATGATATCAATATCTCAATATAAATATTATGCTTTGCCTACAAAATTATCAAAAGTATCTACATAGTCCTCACAAGGTCGTCAACTGGTTGGCGACTCAAAAATCTGCCAAGATGGCCGCCTAATGACCCGTCCACACTTGCTACTTTCAAAAAAGGTTGAACGGTAAAAAAGCTTTAATTTTTTGAGATCTGTACGAAAAGTCAATAATATGAAAAATATTAAAATTTTATAAAATAATTGATCATCAATTTTCTCAAAAACTACAAGTCGGACAAAAAAAAATTATACGATAAAAATGCTTTATTTTTACAAGATCTCTAAGAAAAGTCAATAAAATATATTTTTTTTATTTTTTATTACAGAATGAATTATTGATTTTCTCAAAAACTACAAGTCGAACGGAAAATTTTATACGGTACAAAAGCTTTAATTTTACGAAATCTTTATTAATTAAATACCAAAGCACCCAAAATAACAATTAAAATATGACACCAAAATGTTATCCAAATAGCCATGTGAAAAGAGCATAATTTACGTAATATTTTGAAACGTCTATGGTTACGAACGAGACCAACACAAAAATTCCGAATGAAACTTTTGAAAACTATGAAAATCAGAGAAAATTAGACACATAACGTTTGTAAGCGTACAAATATATGATAACAATGAATCCTTCTATTAGTTTTAGCATTTATCTTCAGAAAATAATCTAAATCTTGTATTTAATACAAAAGTAAAGTTGTAAAAACGACCGCCATTACGACGGCACATCTTTAGAAGCTGTATTATTTAAAGTTTTCGTTTCAGAACTTTCGTTATCATACATTATCGTAAAGCGTACATCTTTATCTTTAATTTGATATATAATTCTTGTGAAATTAGGTAGTAAAAACAGAGTACTTACCACATTTTCCGCAAGCCGGTTTATTCAATTCACTCGAAATCACA
This sequence comes from Camptogramma bilineatum, assembly GCA_958496255.1. NCBI lineage: Eukaryota > Metazoa > Arthropoda > Insecta > Lepidoptera > Geometridae > Camptogramma > Camptogramma bilineatum. The sequence continues at coordinate 2,042,852 of OY292474.1, forward strand.
AAATATCAAAATGAAAAGTAAACATGATTATTTTGTCGAAAAAAAGATTGCCAGCCTTGAAAACAATATCTGTACCGGAAGTGAACATTATTAACCGTTCTTTTGTCATGGAACATAGTCTTTTAGCCATTTAGTTTTGCTGGATGGATGGTTTCAAAAATTGTAAATATTTTTTTTGCGCTTGGTTACGTTAGAGACCAGGACGTTAGGCATTATAATTTCCGTGGACTCGAACGAGACCGTGGACGTCTGGATGGATAAGAGCGTATTATATTAAATAAAACAATTAGTTCCCGCTTTTTCCGTAGGACTTGAGTGCTGAATCCTACTCTAATTACTCTAATATTGCTCTTTTAGTCACGCTGGGCAATTCTACTAATGACAACCGCTGCGTTTTGGTTCGATCTCTTAAATGTCAGCCATTTGGTGAAATCTAGGAAGATTGAATACACGGAAGACATATTAAAATAGCTACTAATTTTTATAGTGTGTTGCTACTTACTCTGTGCTGGTAGGCGATGGGTTAGAGGGAGACAAATGTATTGTTCAAAGACCGCCGTTTATCCTTTCCATAACACTTTATATTTGTCATAGACAAATTATAGATTTCGATAGGGAAGGGAACATAGCCTATCGTAAAATTAATTATCGATAAAATAATTCCATAAGATGCTGACCAGAGAAACCAATCGTAGCTTTCAGCAGTTTTACAAAGTTTTCTCAGAAGTAGCGTTATAACTAGGTACCTACCTACCTAGGTTGTTTACTACTATTACGGCCGTGACTAGGACGGACAGACAGAAAGACAGGTGGACACGGGGAAACTATAAAGATTCTAAGTCGTGGGTTCGAATCCCGGCCGTGAACCACTGGATTTTTCGTTATACACAAGCTGTAAACTAATTGATTTAAAAAAAAATAGTGAATAGTGCATTTAAATCACCTAACTCTGTCACCAGAGTTGGCCACTTGCTCATACGAACTTAACATACAAAGTACCTACAACGTTTATTATTATTTAAAAATACAAAGTCAGTTTTTTTTAAAACATTATAAAATCTTTTGTAACACCACAGAATAAATAATAGTCCCATCAAATGGGGAAACTTGGGACGATTTTCAACTTCAAGAAAATCACTGGTGACCTAAATTATTATAAGGCAGCATTCATTTGGAACATTGTTGTTTAAAAATCACAGAATTCTGTTGTCAAATGCACTCAACCGAATAATTTTGTCGAGTTTTTAACAGTCTTATTAACCTAAGGTAAGAGATAATTTAGCTCAATTCTTAACCTAATAAGTAGGGAAACAAAAATTATTAATTTTCAAACATCATCATTCAAACATTTATAATAAGGAATATTATCAAATATTCACAGGAATATTCTCGGCCGCTTGATGTGTCCAATTTCAGGGTTCGGCAGTATTTTAATGGAAGAAGACATAGCAATGTCTACTTCCATTGAAATATTTTCTGATCCCTTAAAGAAAAAAAAAACAAAGCATTATAAACAAATCAGCATAGCATTGCATCGAAAAACCAAGAGCCGTGTTGGCAGAGGGGGATAGTATCTCAACTTTCGATCCAAAGGTTGTGGGTTCGAATCCTGGCCGTTCATAAATGAGTTTTTCGTTTCGAAAAATGTATATGCGCATTAACATGAGCTCCAAAAGGCGAAGAAAAACATCGTGAAGAAACCCGCGGCTTGGTCAGCCCCACACGTATTGAACCACTAGCAGTGCCCTCGCGGCGTTGCCCCCATAGCGGGTGTATATGGTGATGATGATGATGATGATGAAAAGTAGCCTATACCCTTCCTCAAGAGTGTAGCTATTAATCGCAGAAAGATTTTTTTAATTTCAACCGGTGGTTCCTGAGATTAGCGCGAACGAATTTTGCTGAAATTTAACATTAACATAGCAAAAACATCAGAATAACAAGTAGGCTATAATTTATCAAGGTACGTACAGTTTGGCCAACGGTTCTAGGCATACGTGAAGTTAGGCTTTTCGCTGCGCAGTAGAAAATTTTGTATGAAAAAGTTGCACTGCGCATCGAAACGGCAAACTTCACGAATGCCGAGATCCGTTGGCCCAACTGTACCACGTGGGCGTAGCCCGTAGGGGGAAGCTAGATTGTAATAAATGTATACGAGTAAATAACCTTACTTTGACTTTTTGGTTTGATTCTTGACTTTGCGGTAGTAAGAGCGTTGGTACTACATCAGGCTCTAACCTCCTTCTCGAATGTTGAATATTAGTTTCATTCGCAATCGCAAAGCATGCAGCAGTAAAATGTTTTGAGCATATTCTTCGAGCATTAGGGATCCAATTAGGTTTTTCGATGGCTTCCAGCCATTTCTTTTTGATTACCTATACAATTTTCCGGAAAACTGTATGATTTGAAAAAAAAAAACCATCTACGTAAATCTATCGGAAAGCTAGCATAGTAGTGTACCTTGAATTTAGGGGTAGGGGGGAGTGCTGTGTCGGATCTGTCACTCATTTAGAACCTAACCTACTCAAGTCGGGGTGATCTGTCTGACTGACTGAAAATAGTATTTCTTGACATGGACAACTCAAAATTCCGCGCTTTTTATTGACACTGACAAACAAAATGGCGTACATCTTGTAAATTTATGTCAAAAACGTCCAATCAAGTGTCAAAGATGCGTTCAGTAACTGACCACAGCCAAAACATTTCAAATAATTTCAAAATATTTCGAAACTTTAAAAATTAATATCTGAAAAACTATAAGTCAGCTTGGATTGAAACTTTTGCAGAAAGACTTCTTAGGTGAATACCTTTCTACCATAAAATTACGGCTGGCCAAATCTTGGTACAGGTATGCGCCGATAAGCCAATCTATCGATAGTCGATCGCACCAGGTACAACACTATGCTAACCTATTTGTTTGTATTTTTTGCATGTAAACAGCCAGTAAACCCAGAACAAACACGATTCTATGGTGGTATTTCGTATAAAACAACCCCCACACACTTAAAATTCGAGATTCTGATCTTACAATTCCAAAAATCACTTACCGGTGGAAGCTTATATTTGGATCAATATTTTCTTTTCTCGATGAATGCGACTTACACCCTGGCACTGCACAAGACATTATTAATAGTCACTCCTTCACTTTCTCTCGAATTTCATTCGAACTCTCCAGTATTTTAGTAAATTTTATATTTTTTTCACTCCGAACAAAGCGCCATTCACATGTAAACATAACTCGGATACGTAAAGATGTCACCAAGATGTCACCTCGATGTCACATTATCATACAGGTGAACTTTCAATATTTATTACCTATCTAATTTGGTATCGTTGTATAAGGAACCATGACGTCATGGACACCAAGTTTGACGTTTGGCCTGGGACAAGCAAAAGAAAAGAAAAGCTGATTAGAGTATACTTGTCTCATTCTGACACATAAAACTGTGCATTAAAAAGAAAGTGACAGGTTCAGTAAAATCAGTTTCGTTTTAAGGTTCCATCTTTGCTTTAGTCTTTAATCTGAGGGTGAAATCAAGGAAGTTTTATACCTACGTAGGTAGTATAAAATTTCCTTGGGTGAAATAGTAGAATAGCTTTTCAAAAATTTGTGCTGTCAAAGTTCAAACCTTAGCTAAAACCTCACCACAACTGAGTCGTTTGTTATTGGTAGTCATGGAAACAGTCGGTTTATTTGAGGTTTTGCTTGAGGTTGATAAAAAGTTCGGTACCAGAATTGACGCCCGGTGTGTAGAATTAAAGAACATACAAACTTGCTTAGCTATATTATTATTGTTCAAGCCATATTTGGACAAATAATAATTTTTTACTTAGCCTAGTTTTGCGATAGCAGCGCTGCGTCTATCGGACTTCAATGCTGACGCCAACTCTATCTATGTAGAAAGGAGCGATTAGTTGGCTTGATGTAATGCGTGAAACGGATCGTACTTCTGACAGCTGATTTCAATCGAATTTGACGTCTAGCACTTGACATTTGACTGTTGTCAAAAGTTGCTAAATTCCGTTCATGGGTGCAGTTCGTACAAAATTCAATTTAATAACGTAAAATCGAACATTTAGAAATTCTCTATCAGTGGTTACTATTTGTGCGAGAAGTGAATAAAAGTCCCTCTGTTATTACACAACAACCGGTGTTTCATTCAAACGCCGCTCATTTTTCCGGGTAAGTCGATGTATATTTTTTTTTTGCTGAGTAAAAATATAATTTTTCAGTGTTATTCTCATCTCGTGGTTGACGGAATGTTACTGATAAAAGATAACTTACGTCAAAGTGTAAATACCGTGTCGTTTTCTACACATCAGCTGTAGATTTTTCCTAAAATAAACTAGGAAAATACCTTGACCTAGCTTTCATTACCATTGGACGGCATTGCAGATCTAGATTTAGTTAGACTGAATAAGTGTTTGCGTGTAACACAGTTTTACAAAAAGTGCGAGAATTGAACTGGCATAAAAAAAGTGCATACAAAAAGGTTTTGTACCTACAAAACTATTTCGAATATGAATTGAGAACTGTGAATCCTTGACTGCCAGTGCTGTGTCTGTGTTTTTAGTGAAAATGATTTCAACTGTTTAAAAAATGTTTAAAATAAGAATTGCATGGCAGTGTTCAAAAAGTGTGACAAGAAATCCACAAAAAATGGTTTACCTTGAAACATACCTTGCAGGCATAATGTTATGCAAAGCACATACAAGATTATGATAGCCATGAGACTATGATAGTATAAATTACTACCTACCAACATAGACGTTGTTGACATACCCATAATTTTGGTTCATCAATTAGAATACCTACCAATAAATTGGCCAAAACCAATAATCATGCCAATATACTAAATAAAGCTGGCAAGTTTGCTTGTAGTCATATTTTAATAAGCTATCTCAAGCCTCCGAGTGTGCCAAAAAAGTTTTCCGAACTCATCGACAACTTTACCTAAGTACCTACCTGAAAATTTATGAAAATATTGAGTAGACTAGAGTAGGCTATAAAAATGTATGAAATTAATGAAAAATACTGTACCTAGCTTACCTATCTAGCCTAACTTAATAAAAAGCAGTAGTTAGAAAACTTTGTACCAAAAACACAGTCAAAATAAAATGGTTCTAGTGAAGTGTGGGCGCGCAATGGCATCTTTCGCCGCACAGGCCGCACTCCGTTCCCGCTGGAGTTCACTCATCGAGTCCACTAGCGTCGACATGCCCGGGGAGGTCACCGACGGAGTGCGATCCGTTGTCGGATGGTTGAAACAGGCATGTGGAGCTCATCTTACAATGGAATAAATTGCTTTAGAACTAGTGACCATTTCTATAAGACCTCTCATTTGGTTGTATCTTACAATGGAATGCTTTAGAACTAGTGACCATTTATAAAAGACCTCTCGTTTGGTAGTTTATCCGGGCATGACTAGTTCATTTTAAAGTAGTTAGAATGTGTTGATAGATTTAATGTACATTTGGCAATGCACAGACAATTTGTATCTTTCTCAAAATACTACACTAATGATGGTAGATGTAATTGGTAGCATATCTAGATTTAAGAGCACAGTAAGTACGTAAAATTGTAATTCGGAATGGCATGATTTGGTTCTATTTGTATTATATCTGATATGTTTTACTACTCGCACCTCACACTTATTTTATAGAGAGCTTCTTTACACTACTGTACCTATGAGTAGCTACCTAACTCATTTCTACATTTATTTGACAAAGTAGGTATGTTAAATTATTTCTAAGTACCTTCCTAAGAAGTATGGTAAGTTATGGTTCCAGGCATTGTACCACCTAGTAAATACTCTTACTTAGTAAATATAAATACCTAGGTAGGTACCTACCTACAGTTTTATCACTCAATCATTTATTAGTGAGTTGGAAGGTACATATTAGGTAGGTACCATACCTATAGATTGAACGCCTCAAAATCTTAATATCTACCTAAGTAGTGGTTTTTTTACGTTAAGTAAAGCAGGGTTGACATGATCCAAGTCAACTAGGACCGGACTTGGTCCTAGTTGACTCTGATTGACTTGGATGACTCTGATTGGATGCCGTCGGACTCACGTGACTCACTCGGACGACGGCGTCCAATAAGTCAACCCGGGTTAAAGCCGCGTGGCTAATTCTAGTGTCTGAGTTTTTAGCCTGAAGGCGTCCGTCATGGCTTGACGACTTAAAGGCCGGGACAGACAATTTAACGTCCCTCCGAATCACGGAACCGCTTTTAAATGCCACTAACCACTAACGGTCCCCCCCATATTGTGACCCCTCAAAACGTCGCTTAAGCAAGCAAAACCACGAGCGCTTCAAGCAATTAAAATACATTAAGAAGGTACCTACCTATACTTTACACGTAACTAGTAGGTACCTACCTACCTACCAGAGGGATTCCTAACTTCCTACCGTTTCGGTTAGCAAATTGGTTTGACATTGGTCTACAATTGGCACTTCACGTTGTGTAACACCCTAGGCGTTTCTTTTTTGACGGACAGGTAAAAATTGGGTACTTAAGTAAGTAAGTAAGTTCGTATGAGCAAGTGGCCAACTCTGGTGACGGAGTTTTAGGCCGCCTAAAGTCCTCCGTCATGACTTAATGACTTAAAAGCCGGGACCGACAATTTAACGTCCCCTCTGAAGCACGGAAGCGCTCAGCTCATAATACCACTTGCGGTCACCCATCCAAAGTGTGACCGCGCACAACGCTGCTTAACTTCAACGATCAATCAAGAACGTCTAAGCAAGCTATGCCACTAGCGCTTCTTTGGTAAGTGTTGCCACTAGAAATACTTGTGTTCCTAGTTTTTGAAACGCAAGTGGCCAACTCTGGTGACGGAGTCAAGTTAAGCTGTACCATAGCCGAAACGTGCATGCGTATCGACAGGAACAATATAGTACGGCCACCCCACACTCGTATTCTGGCCACGTTTTCTTGTGTGAATATTCTTGTTGTGATGTCGAGTAGGTGAGCTAGACGCGGGACGCAAACGTTTTCGCAATAAACCCCTTTGATATGCGGCAACTTGCCGACAGCGGCGCGAACGCATTCGAGTTCGCCTGAATTCGCAATTATTAGACCAGCGGACTTAAAAAGGTCGCTAAAGCTGAATCACAATATGAAATGAACTATAATGCCGTCTCTTTTCACTTTCAGTCAATATGAGATGGCATAATAGTTCAATTCCAATTGTGATTCTGCAATAGCGACCTTTTTAAGCCCGCAGACGTGCCGCGGTAACAAAAGTCTTCTTGTCGCGATAATGTAGCCGTAGCATGAGGTACAGTACGCACAATAGATCTAGGCAATCGTGAAGTCAGCCGTTTCGCTGCGCAGTAGAAAATTGTGTATGAAAAGCTACACTGCGCATCGAAACGGCTAACTTCACGACTAGAGATCCTTTGTGCGTACTGAAATTGTCACGATGAATATCAACCATCAACCTTGTAGCCTCACATAGCCTTGTAGACTGTATTTTACATAGACAAACCTTATCCGAAAATAGCCCGTTATATCTGCTTTGTTTTCATAAAAGGCACAAAAATATTCAAATGCGATTGACGGGCTAATCACGAATGTGCGTGTTCTAAAGTGAAAAGCACGCCCAAATAAGTATTCCACCGGCAGGTTTAAAGGGAAATTACATTACCTTATCAGGTCATGGTAGAAGTACGTAGGTATAGTGAGGTGTAGATAGTATACCTAAACGCCTGTGATGGTAAACTAGGTTAAAAATAGAGGTCAAGTTAATTGGTAGGGTGAACTAGGGTGTTACAGAGCTATAGTTACAATTTATGCTTCTTAATCCTCACAAAACTAAAAATATATTGGGCCTTTCATAGTTTAGGTTATGTTAGTCAAATGTTCTGAATTCAGTTTGTCCACCAACATAATCTGAGCTATAGTCGTATTGCTCATTATACGGACTAAAAGTGAAGGAAAAAATGTCATTTTTCCTTCAATTTTGACATAAAACGTATCAAAACTAATCAAAATTGAAGGAAAAATGACATTTTTCCCTTCAATTTTAGTCCGTATAATGAGCAATACGACTATACGAAAATTAGCACGATACTTATATTATAATTTTTGAAAAGACGGGTTGGCTGAGTAGTACCTCGACTTTCAATCCGAAGGCTGTGAGTTCGAAGCCGATTTTTCGTTGCGAAATATTCATATGCTCATAACAAGAGCTCTAAACGGTGAAGGTAAACATCGTAAGGAAACCCGCGGCTTAGTCAGTCCCACACTTATCGACCATGTCTTTCCTGTTGAGATGTCCGGTTCAGCTGAGAGGATGGTTTAGGTGCTGGGCAAGCCTACTCCATCTCAACAATGTCCCAGGCACTGCAGTGTACCGTCAGGCAAAGACATCTGACACTGTAAATAATCTAGTAGGTAAAGATGAAGGCCTAAGTTTTTGTTTATATTTGAAAGTAGCCCCCCTGACCGTGTTTTTATACCGTTAGGTATGGGTAAAATGTTGTGTCCATGAGTTAAACAACACATAACTCTCAAACTCGTTAGCAACAAACCAGCTACCCAATCTTACCCAGACATTGACATTCACAATCTGTGACCTATGACTGAAGTGTTTTGGCTGCTCGATGTCTAATCTATTTCTTCACATAGGAGACAGACGGCCACTGAACCACGAATAGTTAACCATCTAGATACTTAAGTTAGTACCATACCAACTAGTGTTTCCAGCAGTGCGATTCGGACTTCCGAAAATGCATCCGATTCGATGATTTTCTTCGGAAAGTTGACGTTTTTTCAGCGAAGAAACGTTACGTCATTTTCCGAATTCGGAATACACTCTAAATCGTACTGCTGATCGGTTTATGGAGGCCTAAATATTGTGTAGGTACTTACACTGTTAAGTACTTACAATACAATGCAATGTCTAAATCGGTAACCGGCTAGCTGCTTATTTTAAAACGTGACTGATTTACCAAATGTACTACTTAATTTTAAGAAACCCTCAACGCTTATGCTTGTTTTTCTTTTCTGCTTCATCATAAGACCCTAATCTGAACAAGATCCATCTATACCCTATTTATTGGGACCATTCCAATAAGCGCAATCGGATTAGTGGATACAGGTATAACACTGCCATCCGATATCTAAAACGCCGTTAAGTGACAAAACCATTTCTTGAGATATCGCAAAAAAACGCGCCCCTTCTTTACATAGTCTGAAATAAATAATATAATAATTTACTATCTTGCTTCGCACTTGCAGCTTTTTTAGGGTCTCTAATTAAAAAACTATAAACGATAGGAACCCAGTTCTAAGACTGATCAATAGAGAATTTTGAGCTTTATAACATGGCATTTAAAAGTAAATTTTGACCAAATGTCACTTGAGATATCGCTAAAAAACGATCCGCTTCTATACTACCTTGTTTCGCGCTTGCCGCTTTCTTAAAATCTCTAATTTGAAAACTATAAACGATATGAACCCAGTTCCAAGACCAATCGATAGAAAATTTTGAGCTTTATAACATGGCATTTAAAAGTGAAATTTGACCAAATGTCACTTAACGGCGTTTTAGATATAGGACGGCAGAACAGGAACAGGAGCAGAATGACCTAGCTCTTAGGTAAGAAATTTCAATGTGACCCTAGGTCCTACTGATAAATGATTTTTGAAAGTAAAGTTGACGTTTTTTCACCTCTGCAAAGAGGCCGGTTTTCTGCCATGTAGCAGACATTTAATAAGTAATACTCTGTTTCCAGGCGTCACTTGAAGTCCGTCAGGTTGGAAGACGAGCCGTCAGTCAGTTGGCCGGTCGAGGGATGGGAGACGATGTCGTCATCATACACTTCAACGATGTATACAATATCGAACAGACAACGAGTAAGTTTTGCTTTTATTTCTATTTAATTTTTAACCGACCAGCAAAAAAGAGGAGGTTCTCAAGTCGACTGTATGTTTTTTTTTGTATGTGTGTTACGCGATTTCTCCGTCAATTGTGGACCGATTTTGAAATATACTATATTTTGAAGTATACTCCCGAGGTGGTCCCATCGTCACCAAATCAGGATCTGATGAGGGGATCCCATGGAAATCGACGGGAAACCCTAAAATTTTATGGTTTTTATTGTGTTTGTAGAACTATCGGGCTGAAATTTTGTACACTTATAGATTCTTGGTGACAATGAAATATTATGGTATCAACAAGCTGATCTGATGATGGAGTCAAGAGCTGTTCAACAGAACTCCTCAGTAAAGAGGCCGATTGAGTTGAAACTCGGCATATTTGTCAAGTTTCGACTACAATGTGATAATATGGTGACAACGAGCTGATCTGATGATGAAGTCAAGAGATGCTCAACAGAACTCCTCAATAACGTTTTATTGTGCGTCACAGCAGCAAAAAAGCCTCGACTCAGCATTATGCCGTGCCACTGAGTAGTGGTAAGGCGCTGGTATTCTGCCGAAACCTCCATAGTCACTAATTATAATAATTTTGTGATATATTTGTAGACACAGAGCCCGTGGGAGGAGCGTTACGGTTCAGCACGGCTGTGAAAGCGCTTCAGCATCTCAACCCTTTGGTGCTTTTCAGTGGAGATGCCTTCTCTCCTAGCATGCGTAAATATTACCTTCCTATCTAAAAAACTCTAAGGAAAACATCGTGAGGAAACCCGTGGCTTAGTCAGCCCCACACGTATTGACCTTGTCTTTCCTGTGGATATGGCCGGTTAAGCTGAGAGGATGGTGTAGGTGCTGGGCAAGCCTACTTCATCTTAAACAATGTCCCAGGCACTACAATGTCCCGTTAAGTGTAGGCAAAGATTGCCTCCTTACACTGTATAAATCATCTCGTAAAGATGTAAAGGCCTAAGTTTATCTAAAAAACTCAGGCCCATCTTTACTAGATGACTTACACAGTGTGAGGAGGCAATCTTTGCCTACAGTTGACCGGATACTAATGCCTGGGACATTGTTGAGATGGAGTAGACTTGCCCAGCACCTACACCATCCTCTCAGCTTAACCGGCCACATCCACAGGAAAGACATGGTTAATACATGTGGGGCTGACTGAGCCGCGGGTTTCCTCACGATGTTTTCCTTCATCGTTTAGGGCTCGTGTGCACATAATTTTTCGAAACGAAGAATCTATTGATGTACGGCCGATTCGAACCCACGACCTTCGGATCAAAATTCGAGGTACGAACCCACTTGGCCAACACGACTCTATATTGCTCTCTTATCTGCTTGCTATCTATACCTATATAATAAAGCGGAAGAGTTTGTTTGAACGCACTAATCTCTGAAACTACCAGTCGGATCTGAAAAATTCTTTCTGCATTTGATAGCTAATTCCTTGAGGATTCCTTGTTTTTCATCATCATCATCATCATCACTACGCAGCTGTTACATTAAATTGTTTCTTTCAGTTAGCACATTCACAAAAGGCGAGCAGATGGTTCCAGTATTGAATGAGATTGGCACACATTGCGCTGTATTTGGCAACCATGATTTCGGTAAGTATTTTTCCAAATCAATAATATAACTTTTGAAACTATCATGGTTACGAACATAAATATTATTATCAACGGGATAATTACCATGATTATTGAGTTTTGTTGCTTTCCGATATTTCGACGCAGTTGCATGCGCCATGATCACGGGTAACTGAAGTCTTTGCGAGGTAATTATCCCGTTGATAATAATATTTAAATCAATAATAATCAATCAATACCCTTTCAAGCAATTCAATGTGAAGTTACAAACATTCAATAATAAATGTTTTTAGGGTTCCGTACCTTAAAAGGTAAAAAAAAGGAACCCTTATAAGATCACTTTCTTGTCCGTCTGTCTGTCTGTCTGTCTGTCTGTCTGTCTGTCCGTCTGTCTGTCTGTCTGTCCGTCTGTCTGTCTGTCCGTGTGTCACCATCGATTATCTCAGGAACGGGTAGAGCTAGCAAGTTGAAATTTATACCATATACTAAGGTCTATAGTCCCTATTGTGAGTATAAAAATCAAGGTCCTGAGTCAACACTATAAAAAGATATAGGCAAATTTAGGTTTTCGTGAAAACTTGTAAGTACCAAAACTTACCTTAATTATCAACTTTTTTTATTTTTCGGAATTTTTCCTTTACTTGTGCTGTAAGGCCTTGCTTGTAACCAAAATTGACAATTCTAGGTCAACCGGAAGTACCCTAGAGGTTTTGGGTCGAAAACCTAAATGGTAGTTCCCGTTGACCTAGAATAACGAAATTTGGCAAAAAGCAAGGTCTTATAGCACAAATAAAGGAAAAATTCCAAAAAGTTAAAAAAGTTGAAAACTAAAGGGTGTTCCCATACATACATAGTTGACGCCAATTAAAATTGTCCTCCGAGTTGTATGGGCGCTCATACAATTAATATTAGCTTAATTGGCACCATGGCTAGGTACGGAACCCTCGGCGTACGAGTTCGACTCGCACTTGACCGGTTTTATTTATTATTCATTCCCAGATTTCGGCCTAGACGTCCTCTCAGGGTTAGTGGCTCAATGCAACTTCCCCTGGCTTATGAGCAATGTGATCGACAACGAGACCGGCCGTCCGCTGGGCGACGGCAAGATAACACACGCGTTAGTCTGCAACGGACATAAGATCGGACTCATCGGATTAGTTGAACAGGTGAACTATTCTCCTAAGTTACTTAGAAGATTGTCACTAGAATGATGTATGTATAGCTTTGTAATGTGATCGACAATGAGACCGGCCGTCCGCTGGGCGACGGCAAGATAACACACGTTAGTCTGCAACGGACATAAGATCGGCCTCATCGGATTAGTTGAACAGGTGAACTATTCTTCTAAGTTACTTAGAAGATTGTCACTAGAATGATGTATGTATAGCTTTGTAATGTGATCGACAACGAGACCGGCCGTCCACTGGGAGACGGCAAGATAACACACGCGTTAGTCTGCAACGGACATAAGATCGGCCTCATCGGATTAGTTGAACAGGTGAACTATTCTTCTAAGTTACTTAGAAGATTGTCACTAGCTGTATTCGTTTGTATAGCTTTGTAATGTGATCGACAATGAGACCGGCCGTCCGCTGGGAGACGGCAAGATAACACACGCGTTAGTCTGCAACGGACATAAGATCGGCCTCATCGGATTAGTTGAACAGGTGAACTATTCTTCTAAGTTACTTAGAAGATTGTCACTAGAATGATGTATGTATAGCTTTGTAATGTGATCGACAATGAGACCGGCCGTCCGCTGGGAGACGGCAAGATAACACACGCGTTAGTCTGCAACGGACATAAGATCGGACTCATCGGATTAGTTGAACAGGTGAATTATTCTTTTCAAGTTAGGCTCAACTCACACTGACGTAGAGTCGAAGCGAAACGACGCGATGTGTTTAAACTTCTAAGTAAATTCAACTCTATTTCCATTAGGTAAGGTCCAAATTTGTGTTCTTCCCTTTTAGTTTCACTGTTTCGTTATATATCAACATCATCATTACCATTATACCAACACTACGGGGCAATGCTGCGAAGGCGCTGCTAGTTTATTTATATTCTGCTAAAATTAAGGCTAGATGACGTTGTGTGAAATGTGTCCATATCTTCTGTTATATTATTTTCAGGAATGGCTAGACACCCTCGCTACAATAAATCCAGAAGAAGTAACGTTTATAGACTTCATCCAAGCTGGTTCTAAGCTAGCCTCGCAGTTAAAACAAGAGGTAAACACTTTTTAATTTTTAACTATGGAAGGCGACTCCGGGGCAGGCCTAAAAAGCGCTGGCGTGATGATCTGGACGCCTTTAAAGAAAACTGGGGCCCTAGCCATATTAGACGATCTATCGTCGCTGTAGAACGATCTATCGTCGCTGTAGAATAGAACACTTCAAAATGTATAGGAATTGACGTTCTGACCACGTGACTCATCTACTTGAAACGTCAAATCCTATACATTTTGAAGTGTTTCTATTCTACAGCGACGATAGATAGTGTAATATGGCTAGGGGGGCTGGAGAGAAACCGCACAAGATCGCAATGAGTGGAAGGTAACGGGGGAGGCCTTTGCCCAGCAGTGGGACAGTTTAGGCTAGAATAAAAAAAAATATAGAAAGCTTAATCGCTCCCCTTTTCCAGCAAAAACAAAAAATAAACTGATACTCGGTTTCTAATTACAAGGAAATGGTATAATATTTATATTTGTTACAGGGTTGTGAATATGTTATAGCTCTGACTCACATGCGAACTCCGAATGACATCAAATTGGCTGAAGGATCTACAGATATAGACCTCATTTTGGGCGGACATGACCATGTTTACGAAATATTAGAGGTAAGGATACCAATACAACTACTTTTTTAACCGACTTCAAATAAAGGAGGTTCTCAATTCGTCGGAATTTTTTTGTGCTATTTTATGTATGTTCACCGATTACTCGAAGACGCCTGGACCGATTTGGAAAATTATTTTATTGTTTGAAAGGGTATACTTTCCGATTGGTGCCACAAAATTTGGTTAGAATCTGTCGAAGATCTTCTTAGTTATGAACAGAAATGCACCTCGAGAATGCAGAAATTTACTCAGCTTATCTGACATTGAAGTCGGTTTTTATACATTTTTAATTTAGCTATTTTACAGGAAAAAAAAATCCAAATCAGCCCAGGCGTCTTCGATTAATCGGTGAACTGCGGGCTTAAAAAGGACGCTATTGCAGAATCGCATTAAAGGAATTGAACTATTGCCATCTCTTTTCATTGACTGAGAGTGAAAAGAAATGGCATCATAGTTCATTTCATATTGTGATTCAGCTTTAGCGACCTTTTTAAGTCCGCTGAACATACATAAAAAATGATTCCGAAGAATTGAGAGCCTCCTTTCTTAAAGTCGGTTAAAAATAGAACGAAACGAGACCTTTGACAATATCATTCTTAGAATTGAATAGAATAGTAATCGTTTACTTACTAACTACCGTTTTATATCTGTTTTTATTGAGTATTTTTGATTTTTTTTTGTTTTCAGATAAACAACAAGTACATAGTGAAAAGCGGCACAGATTTCCGTCAGTTTTCCAAAATCAGTATTAACTTCAGCGGTGAGAGTGCCCAAGTGGACATAGCAGATATGCACGTCGGTAGTTCGTACGCAGAGGACACTGTTCTCAAGGCTAAAGTTGAGAAATACTCAGGTGAGTGAACATTTTAGAATAGAATAGAATAGAAAAACGTTTTTGCGACACGCACACATAATACACAGATATGAAAAATTATCAAAAGTACCCTAAACCGGCGAGCTTGTATGAAAAATGTGATGAGGGTGAATGAGGCGAACGAGGTGTGTCAGGATCGTAGCAAGTAAAAATCCGTGGTCTCTGCCTACCCCTGTGGGAAAGAGGCGTGATTTTATGTATGTATATATGAAAAAAATTAAAAGTACAGTACGGTAGAGAGTAGTCCCAGCAAGTTACAGACAATCACACGTCAGTTTTCCAAAATAAGTATTAAGTTTAGCGGTGAGAGTGCCCAAGTGGACATAGTTGATATGCACGTCGGCAGTTCCTACGCAGAGGACACTGTTCTTAAGAGCCAGCTATATGCCAGCTCGAATCTAAGTTTTGCCCCCACCTCACTGCCCGGCCGTGCAGCCACCCGCACCGCGCATTCGCAGCTATCTCGCTCGCACGAGTTCATCACGCGACAGGGGTCACGAAGGCTATTTTCTAGTATTCTGTGATTCTAGTGCAGTAAAACCAGAAAAATAATGCGTTTACAAATTTTTTTTCGTTTTTTTTCCGTTGGTATTGACATCCTGTAACAAAATATGCTTCACTTCATGGTTCTATGTTCATTCTCATAATTTTTTTAGTCATAGTTTTAAAAGTCATAACGTTTCACGTCCTAATATTTGTTATTCATAAGCATTTCTAATAATAACATCATTAGGTAGGTACTCCTACCATCACTTGTAATAATTCAACTAAGTAATAAAATATAAATGTCATAATTTTTTAAGTTATATTCATTGATAATCCTAAAATATTTAGCCATATTTATAACTTGACATACAATTTAGTACGCATAATATTTATCGTCATAATAGTATCAAGCCATACTACTTCGATAAACAAAAGTTTTTAATGTCATAATTTTTGAAGTCATATTCATTGAAAATCATAAAATATTTTAGTGTCCTGTCGTGTCCCAATCCCAAACTACTTCCTGCACTGTCTGTACGCCTATCCCTGCTTGAATTCAAGCAATACAACGATATAATGATATGAAGACTACGGTTTTATTCAAGAATCACATAGCTTACCCGGCTAGGATAAAATGTATCCTAGCCAGATTATTTTTTCTGAGAGCAAGCCCTTTCTACGTAGGTGTGTGATTTTTTTCTGTGAGCAAGTCCTTTCTGCGTGGCTGTGTGAAACGGGTGCTATAAAAAAAATAACCAAAACATACTAGTTTTTTCTGTGAGAAAGTGCTTTCTGCATGGGTGTGTGAAACGCGTGCTATAAAAAAAAAATAACCGAAACCTTCTTAGTTTTTCTGTGAGAAAGTCCTATCTGCGTGGGTGTATGAAACACTTTTTATACCTGACCTATTTTGCCTACTTATGATAAAACAGTAAATTAGGACTACCTACTAAACATTATGTGTAATAAATTTTAGGACATAAAAGTTTATTTGTAACAAAATTAGTATCAAAATGTAGTATGACAAAAAGTTTTAGGAGTTGTCACCATTATGCTCATTACCATTATGTTTAAAAAATATTATGACATCAGAAAGGTATGCCTTGAAATAATTATGCGAATGTAATAATATGACTACAAAATTTTATGACTAGATACGTATGTCGTATGATTTTATGACAAATAACATTATGCGAATGAATAGGTCACCGTTCTTGATGTATTTCCAACGATCCCACTGGTGGGGTGGGCCAGGGGGTCGTTGGGATTTTTTTTTACACCAACCCCACTGAATTAGGTGGTGGGGTCGTTTGGAAAAAAATTCCCAACGACCCTACTGGTGGGGCCCACCCCACCAGTAGGGTCGTTGGGAATTTTTTACCAACTCAATATTATGTGATCATGGCAACTTACTGGGATGACAACCCTAAAAAAAATAAATCAAATTATTTTAGCTAAATTGATAAACATACAATTCTACAGTTTTCATTTTCTTTGTTGCAGTCAGTATCGAGTAATATTTGTTTATTTCTGAAAATGAAAACTGTTAGGTAGGTAGTTGGGTAAGTACAATAATATGATTACGAAACAGGTAGGTACATATATCTAATTTACTTACATAGATAGGTAGGTACCTACCCATTAGGTACCTACACTACCTACTAGGTAGGTATACTCATGAAGGTAAATTACCAATTCATTTAGGTACCTACTACTTATAATCGTGTTTCATGTCAACAAAACATAATCATACCTACTCAGAATAAGTAAAAAGTAACTCAGGTACTTTTTTACTTTTACTCAGAATTGTAGAAAGGTGCAAACAAACGTTTTATGACTCTCAGGTAGGTACTTCCTTCATTAATTTATTCATGTAGGTATTTAGCATTTTCTTTTCTCCAATTCCGTCTTTTTATTTTCTTGTACTTATCATTCCCCATTTCTCTACACTTTTAATTTCTTAGGTACGTATCCGGTAGGTATGCGTGAGAGCAAGCGACACGGGCTCCCCGTTCGAATGGCGGAGCGCGACTGAATTCGTGCGGCGGACGCTGCTCACACGCAATATTTCAGAATTGAATTTCTAACAACGAAAATAAAAACATTATTTTAAATTCAGATCGTATGAACCATGTATTGTACTTAGTTGAGTTTATATACAAAGTTTAATTAGTATAAGCAAAGTATTCATTGACTTCTGCGATTTATTAGTAAAATTCAGAGGGAAGTTTGTGAATTTTTTCTATCGAGAAAATTTTAAGTAATCGTGTTTTCACATCATATGAACCCCGGTGCATATCCTCAACTTTACTATATATTTTTTTCAATATTATTGGTTCAATACTTTTATTGATATACGGGATCAAAAGTGCGAGTTGGAGCAGTTTTGACGTAGGGTAAACTCTTAAGGCTAAAGTTGAGAAATACTCAGGTGAGTGGGCATTTTGTAGGCTATGATGTATGGGCCCAGAGGTCAGTAATGTTGTGAGTTGACCAAAACCACAGATATCACGATCAAAAGTTTATTAGTTTATAGTTAACAAAAAAGTTGAAGTTTGAAAGTTAGTTAGGAAGGATGCTAATCCGCGGTAGTTCGCTGAGTTAGTTATTATCAACTTAAATATCTATCTATCTATTCAGCCTTTATGCACCCACTGCTGGGTATAGGCCTCTCTACTCCGCCATTCTCTGCGATCCCTTGCCAGTCTCATCCATAGCTGATAATTAAATCAAATGTATAAGGTAAAAGTAGGTCGCAGCGTAAGCAAAGCTGTGGATATAGCCGGTTAATCTGAGAGGATGGTTTCGTGCTGGGCAAGCCTTCTCCATCTCAATGTCCCAGGCTTCAGTGTCCCGTTAAGAGCCAGCTATACGCCAGCTCGAATCTAAGTTTTGCCCCCACCTCACTGCCCGGCCGTGCAGCCACCCGCACCGCGCATTCGCAGCTATCTCGCTCGCACGAGTTCATCACGCGGCAGGGGTCACGAAGGCTATTTTCTAGTATTCTGTGATTCTAGTGCAGTAAAACCAGAAAAATAATGCGTTTACAAAAACCATTGACGAAAAGTCATTTGGTAATGAAAATTAGGTAGGTAGGTAGGTAGGTTTTCAACTTTATCGCAAACAATTACATACCTACTTATTATCAATATCATTTTACTTTTTTTCATGAGTTGTATTGTAATAGTAATTATTTTTACATACGGGATATTTTTACGTAAGTAATTCCCGTGTGCTAAAATAATATCAATGTCTAGAGCTGCTGTCGCATTCTGTTTTGTGGAATCATACACTGCTGTCGTACGTACCTATTCGGAAAACACGAGAATAACCGACATACAATCTAGAGCTTGAAGTGGTGACCTATTCATTCGCATAATGTTATTTGTCATAAAATCATACGACATACGTATCTAGTCATAAAATTTTGTAGTCATATTATTACATTCGCATAATTATTTCAAGGCATCCAGAACGACGGCGAGATTGACCGAGACATCAAAAATAGAATGAATGCGGGATGGATGAAATGGCGGCAGGTCTCTGGAACTGTTTGTGATCGGAGGATGCCCCTTAAGCTTAAGGGGAAAATATACAAAACGATCATCAGGCCTGTCGTATTGTATGGATCGGAGTGTTGGGCGACCAAAGCGACGGATGAAAGAAGAGTACATGTGACTGAGATGCGAATGTTGAGATGGATGTGTGGAGTGACGAAAATAGATAGGATAAAGAATGTGTATATCAGGGGAAGTTTGAAAGTAGCGCCAGTGACTGATAAGTTGAGGAGTAAAAGGTTAGCGTGGTATGGGCATGTCATGAGGAGGAATGATAGCCACGTTACACGGAGAGCGATGAATATGAATGTGGATGGATACACCGGCAGGGGTAGGCCTAAGAAAAGATGGATGGACTGTGTGAATGCAGATATGTGTGTGAAAGGAGTGAGCACTGAGATGACGAGTGATAGATTGAAGTGGAAGAGGGAAACATGTTGTGCCGACCCCACCTAGTGGGATAAGGGCAGGGAGATGATGAATTATTTCAAGGCATACCTTTCTGATGTCATAATATTTTTTAAACATAATGGTAATGAGCATAATGGTGACAACTCCTAAAACTTTTTGTCATACTACATTTTGATAGGTACTAATTTTGTTAGAAATAAACTTTTATGTCCTAATATTTATTAGACATAATGTTTAGTAGGTAGTCCTAATTTACTGTTTTATCATAAGTAGGCAAAATAGGTCAGGTATAAAAAGTGTTTCATACACCCACGCAGATAGGACTTGCTCACAGAAAAAATAAGTAGGTTTAGGTTTTTTTTATAGCACGCGTTTCACACACCACGCCAAAAGGACTTGCTTACAGAAAAAATAAGTAGGTTTTGGTTATTTTTTTTTATAGCACGCGTTTCACACACCCACGCAGAAATGACTTGCTCACAGAAAAAAACAGTAGGTTTTGGTTATTTTGTATAACACGTGTTTCACACACTCACGCAGAAAGGACTTGCTCATAGAAAAAAAAATAGTAGGTTTTGGTAATTTTTTTTAGCACGCGTTTTACACACCCACGCAGAAAGGACTTGCTCACAGAAAAAAAAATAGTAGGTTTCAGTTATTTTTTTTATAGCACGCGTTTCACACACCCATGCAGAAAGGACTTGCTCACAGAAAAAAACAGTAGGTTTTGGTTATTTTGTATAACACGCGTTTCACACACTCACGCAGAAAGGACTTGCTCACAGAAATAAACTAGTAGGTTTTGGTTATTTTTTTTATAGCACGCGTTTCACACACCCACGCAGAAAGGACTTGCTCACAGAAAAAAATTACACACCCACGTACAAAGGACTTGCTCTCAGAAAAAATAATCTGGCTAGGACAAATTTTATCCTAGCCGGGTAAGCTATGTGATTCTTGAATAAAACCGTAGTCTTCACATAATTATATCGTTGTATTGCTTGAATTCAAGCAGGAATAGATATACAGACAGTGCAGGAAGTAGCTTGGGACGCGACAGGAAACTAAAATATTTTATGATTTTCAATGAATATGACTTCAAAAATTACGACATTAAAAACTTTTGTTTATCGATACTATTATGACGCTTAATATTATGCGTAGGTAATAAATATATCTATAATAGTATGTCAAGTTATAAATTTTATAACTTGACATACAATTTAGTACCTACGCATAATATTAAGCGTCATAATAGTATCAAGCCATACTACTTCGATAAACAAAAGTTTTTAATGTCGTAATTTTTGAAGTCATATTCATTGAAATCATAAAATATTTATCCATATTTAATATGGATAAATATTTGACATATATGGATAAATTATGACATTTATATTTTATTACTAGTTGAATTATTACAAGTGATGGTAGGAGTAGTGATGTTAATACTACAAATGCTTATGAATAACAAATATTAGGACGTGAAACGTTATGGCTTTTAAAACTATGACTTATTATATTATTTCAGTCATTCCAATCCGACCAACTGAACAGACTAATTAGTAGTGCAGAATGGAACTCGATGAAGATTAGGGTTGGGCCGAAATTCACTTTAGGACAATTACGTTGATTTTCCAAAATGTTGAATTCCGAAAATGTTTTATTATTTTGATGATAAAATACTTAGATCTACGGTTATGTAGGTAGGTAGGTACATCAGGCGATTAGGGATGGGCCCTGATGAATTTTTTTTATGACAAAAATGATGAATGACAAACCAAAATTGTTTTTTTACGATGAATACTTTGAAATGGTAATGAAAAAAGTGATAGACATTTTTGTTGTGTAAAATATGTGAAGTAATTTTATGCTAAATAACTTTAATGTTGTTCGTGAAAAAAAAAAACAATTTGTTTGAACGAATCCGAGTTAGCTGAATAATAAACTAAATATAAACTGATCATCTTATTTGTAACGTCGTAAAGTCAGGTTCATTTGTATTTTTAGAACTACTGGCATCCATGAGTTCCGTTGGTATTGGCATCCTGTAACAAAATATGCTTCACTTCATGGTTCTATGTTCATTCTCATAATTTTTTTAGTCATAGTTTTAAAAGTCATAACGTTTCACGTCCTAATATTTGTTATTCATAAGCATTTCTAATAATAACATCATTAGGTACTCCTACCATCACTTGTAATAATTCAACTAGTAATAAAATATAAATGTCATAATTTTTTAAGTTATATTCATTGATAATCCTAAAATATTTAGCCATATTTATAACTTGACATACAATTTAGTACGCATAATATTTATCGTCATAATAGTATCAAGCCATACTACTTCGATAAACAAAAGTTTTTAATGTCATAATTTTTGAAGTCATATTCATTGAAAATCATAAAATATTTTAGTGTCCTGTCGTGTCCCAAACTACTTCCTGCACTGTCTGTACGCCTATCCCTGCTTGAATTCAAGCAATACAACGATATAATGATATGAAGACTACGGTTTTATTCAAGAATCACATAGCTTACCCGGCTAGGATAAAATGTATCCTAGCCAGATTATTTTTTCTGAGAGCAAGCCCTTTCTACGTAGGTGTGTGATTTTTTTCTGTGAGCAAGTCCTTTCTGCGTGGCTGTGTGAAACGGGTGCTATAAAAAAAATAACCAAAACATACTAGTTTTTTCTGTGAGAAAGTGCTTTCTGCATGGGTGTGTGAAACGCGTGCTATAAAAAAAAAAATAACCGAAACCCTCTTAGTTTTTCTGTGAGAAAGTCCTATCTGCGTGGGTGTATGAAACACTTTTTATACCTGACCTATTTTGCCTACTTATGATAAAACAGTAAATTAGGACTACCTACTAAACATTATGTGTAATAAATTTTAGGACATAAAAGTTTATTTCTAACAAAATTAGTATCAAAATGTAGTATGACAAAAAGTTTTAGGAGTTGTCACCATTATGCTCATTACCATTATGTTTAAAAAATATTATGACATCAGAAAGGTATGCCTTGAAATAATTATGCGAATGTAATAATATGACTACAAAATTTTATGACTAGATACGTATGTCGTATGATTTTATGACAAATAACATTATGCGAATGAATAGGTCACCGTATGAAACATTTTATAAACCTGACCTAATTTGCCCACTTATGATAAAACAGTAAATTAGGACTACTAAACAATATGTTCAATAAATATTAGGACATAAAGGTTTATTTCTAACAAAATTAGTATCAAAATGTAGTATGACAAAAAGTTTTAGGAGTTGTCACCATTATGCTCATTACCATTATGTTTGAAAAATATTAGGATATCAGACATGTATGCCTAT
The DNA here is from genome assembly GCA_958496255.1 of Camptogramma bilineatum. Lineage (NCBI taxonomy): Eukaryota > Metazoa > Arthropoda > Insecta > Lepidoptera > Geometridae > Camptogramma > Camptogramma bilineatum. The sequence continues at coordinate 2,065,859 of OY292474.1, forward strand.
AAATAATTATGCGAATGTAATAATATGATTACAAAATTGTATGACTAGATACGTATGTCGTGTGATTTTATGACAAATAACATTATGCGAATGAATAGGTCACCGTTCTTGATGTATTTCCAACGATCCCACTGGTGGGGTGGGCCAGGGGGTCGTTGGGATTTTTTTTTACACCAACCCCACTGAATTAGGTGGTGGGGTCGTTTGGAAAAAAATTCCCAACGACCCTACTGGTGGGGTGGGCCAGTGGGATCGTTGGGAATTATTTACCAACTCAATATTATGTGATCATGGCAACTTACTGGGATGACAACCCTAAAAAAAATAAATCAAATTATTTTAGCTAAATTGATAAACATACAATTCTACAGTTTTCATTTTCTTTGTTGCAGTCAGTATCGAGTAATATTTGTTTATTTCTGAAAATGAAAACTGTTAGGTAGGTAGTTGGGTAAGTACAATAATATGATTACGAAACAGGTAGGTACATATATCTAATTTACTTACATAGATAGGTAGGTACCTACCCATTAGGTACCTACACTACCTACTAGGTAGGTATACTCATGAAGGTAAATTACCAATTCATTTAGGTACCTACTACTTATAATCGTGTTTCATGTCAACAAAACATAATCATACCTACTCAGAATAAGTAAAAAGTAACTCAGGTACTTTTTTACTTTTACTCAGAATTGTAGAAAGGTGCAAACAAACGTTTTATGACTCTCAGGTAGGTACTTCCTTCATTAATTTATTCATGTAGGTATTTAGCATTTTCTTTTCTCCAATTCCGTCTTTTTATTTTCTTGTACTTATCATTCCCCATTTCTCTACACTTTTAATTTCTTAGGTACGTATCCGGTAGGTATGCGTGAGAGCAAGCGACACGGGCTCCCCGTTCGAATGGCGGAGCGCGACTGAACACGGGTAGAAATGTTCCTAGTCAGAAGCTTGGACTTGCATATAATCTGTGCTTTGATCAGAAAACTATGTATGACAGTTCGTTCTCCGCTCCTCAACTCTTCCGATTCCGAATGAGTTGCTATTTTGATGACAATGTCAATGTCAATGAATGATTGAGATCTTTGAGGGTAGGTATATCTCTGTGGATGTGGGTAGTCTGTGCTCTGCGGTCTAATGTCTAACGATCATTGTGTATTTAGTTTGTTGATTTTCCCCGCCTATTTCTGTTCCTTATTAGCTGCAAAAGGTTTGTACCTTCAGTACCTACGATGTATTTTATGTGTTGTGTTAACTTGTGTTGTACCAGGTTGTACAAATTTGCGAAAGGCCGCTGTATTCCATATTCCCAGTGTGTAGTGTAATCAGACTTAAAAAGTGGCTCGATTGTTTATGCAGTGGTTTGTTGAGAAACGTGAGTTTGAACGAGATTTCAAGACGCCAAGTGTGTCACAGACATTTTGAGGCCTTTATGACCCGCCCCGGCTTCGCACTGGTCACATCACACATCACAGAAACCTAAGATTCATCAGTGTTTCTCTAGGTACCTACTATATTATGCATGTATTATACATATAAACCTTCCTGTTGAATCACTCTATCTATTAAAAAAAACCGCATCAAAATCTGTTGCGTAATTTTAAAGATCTAGGCATTGCTTAAATCTTTAAAACTACGCAACGGATTTTGATGATGTTTTTTTTTTACATAGGGACAGACAGCGGGAAGCGACTTTGTTTAATAAACAATATACCTACTATGTAGTGTTAAGAAAAAATTTAAAAAATAATAATAAATGATTATCTATGTTTCGTTGTTTTCTATCAACAACACCTTCTTTCCCTTAGGCCACTGACCTTTACTATGGCATTGATCTCAATAGTACATTGAGATCAATGCCTTAGAAATATTGAATGAAAAAAGCAATCCTACCAAATTAATTTGTTTGGTAGAATGACAATTCTGCTCGGTGCCGGTGTAGCAGAAAAAAAAAAGAAACGTCATACATCGTTTTCTGATAGCCAATCAGGAGTTAGTAACATCTATCTATTCTGTGAACACAAGTCCACACTAAAATGTTCCCGACATTTCCATCTGATACGTAGTATCTCTACCTAATCTGTGCGACTGAATTCGTGCGGCGGTCGGCGGACGCTGCTCACACGCAATATTTCAGAATTGAATTTCTAACAACGAAAATAAAAACATTATTTTAAATTCAGATCGTATGAACCATGTATTGTACTTAGTTGAGTTTATATACAAAGTTTAATTAGTATAAGCAAAGTATTCATTGACTTCTGCGATTTATTAGTAAAATTCAGAGGGAAGTTTGTGAATTTTTTCTATCGAGAAAATTTTAAGTAATCGTGTTTTCACATCATATGAACCCCGATGCATATCCTCAACTTTACTATATATTTTTTTCAATATTATTGGTTCAATACTTTTATTGATATACGGGATCAAAAGTGCGAGTTGGAGCAGTTTTGACGTAGGGTAAACTCTTAAGTGTAGGCAAAGATTGCCTCCTGAAACTGTATAAATTATCTAGTAAAGATGTAAAGGCCTAAGTTTTTGTTTCTCCATGCTTACCTTTCCTACATACATACATAAACTCACGCCTGTTTCCCATCATAGGGGTAGGCAGATACCACAGATCTCCACTTGCTACGATCCTGACACAGTTCTTTCGCTTTGTTCACTCTCATCACATTCTTCATGCAAGCTCGTCGGTTTAGAGTACGTACTCTTGACATGGCCTTTTTCCAATAATTTGTCAATTTGGTCCAGGAATGTGCGCATATCTCTTCCCCTTCCGACGGTCCCATTCACACTCGCCTTATGGACCTGTTTTGTCAATCTTTCATTTATCCTCTCTACACGACTGAACTATCTTAACATACCCTTCTCAATTCTCAATCTTCAATACCTTTTCTTTCAGCAATGATCGAAGGCAAGATGGACGAAGTACTAGGCAAGTTCTGTGTGCCGCTAGAAGGTCGGTTTTCCCGTATCCGCGCGTGTGAATGCAACCTCGGCAACTGGATCTGTGATGTACTACTTTGTGCCACGGCTGCTGATCTAGTACTGCTCAACTCCGGCACTTTCCGCTCTGATCAGGTACTAATTCAGATTATGATGCTGCTTTATCGGCTTTTTTAGCCTCGCAGGTACAGTCAGCGTCATCAATCGGTATCCCCCTATTGATTTGAACAAAGACTCTTTTCATTTCAACCTTGGATTTCAGTCGGGTATTATATCAACTATTTTTGTTTAGGAACTCGAGCGAAATAAGATATCCATAAGTAAGCAAGGATGTAAAAGTTTTTACAAAAGTTGAGATCAACGGCTTGCAAACCGACCTCTTACTAGGGGGATACCAATTAATGACGCTTTCTGTACATACTGTTTGAACTGTATGCTCTCTTTTCATAGACTGAGAGTGACAAGAATATATTGCAATTCTTTGTGATTCTGCTATCTACTGGTCCAAACCGAATTCTTTCACTCTTGACCAGGCATCTACTGTTCCATTCCAGCTTATTTTTTGCTACTATCATCTACTACCCTTCAACTCCTTCCCTAGACAAGATGGACGAAGTAATAGGAAAGTTCAGTGTGCCGCTAGATTCTAGCGGATGCGGGAAAATCGACCTTCTAGCTAGCCACTAGAAAGTGCGTTTTCCCGTATCCGCGCGTGTGAATGCAACCTCGGCAACTGGATCTGTGATGTACTACTTTGTGCCACGGCCGCTGATCTAGTGTTCCTCAACTCCGGCACTTTCCGCTCTGATCAGGTACGCTCCACTCCGGAATTTTCCGCTCCGCTTAGATCAGAGACTACCAAATTCCGGAATAATCTTCGACCAGCCCCCTGATTGTCTATCTTTGATAGCGACCAAAATCAGTCTCAAACTGTCAAATATAGTTCAGTGACCACGCAAGAAGCTCTGTCACTCTCATCTCAATGAGACCGAACGCGACAAAGGATACCTACGCTATCGTTTTGATAGTTTGAGAATAATTTGAATTTGTAGACAAGTAAGACAATCAGCCTGCTGGTACAATCACGTCGACTCATTCATCTCCCAAAATACCCGCTTGTTTTATTCCGGACTTTTCCGCTTTGTCTAGGTACTGCTCAGCTTCGGCTCATTCCATGCTGACCAGCGGGGCTAAAAAGGCCGTTACAGCGGAATCAAAATATGATTCGTATTTTGTTTTTGTTCGTGACACTCTCATGTCTATTAAAAGAGATGAAATATAAATTTGAACGTATATTTGAATATAAAATTGAATTATCTCATGAACTACCAGTCAGATTCGAAACAGTGTTTCTGCATTTGATAGCTACAAAAGGAAAGGTTATAGTCTACTTTTCATCATCATCATCACCATATACCATCACTACGGGGGCGATGCTAGTCTATTTATAAATAAATAACTATTTCTCAGGTGCATCCAGCAGGCGAGTTTACGCTCCGGGACCTTTCCACCATCATCCCCATGAGAGACCCCATCGTGGTGGTGGAAGTGACCGGCTCCGTCATCCTGGAAGTTCTAGAGAATGCCGTCAGCAAATACCCCACCTTGGAAGGAAGGTTCCCCCAGGTGAGACCCTTCCCCTGGAAATAGCCTGGAAATAGTTCAATTACGAACCACATTGCACTTTTTGCATGAAATGCCGAGAAAACGGCTTTTCCCAGATATTAGACCTAGCCAGATCAATTTTTCGCCCCCGTAAACGCCCGTACTGCAAATTTCATCGAAATCTTCAGAGCCGTTTTCGAAAACGTCAGTACAAACAAACATCAAAGAAAAATTTCTTGCTTAATAGAATAGAATGTAGCAGAATATCATAGTAAACTTGTCTCCCCAGGTGGCGGGTATATCGTTCGCGTTCGATCCATCCAAACCGGCCGGACAACGCGTCGCCGAACAAGTCGTTAAGATCGGCGACGAGTACCTACAACGCAGTCAGAGCTACAGATTAGCTATCAAAGAATATCTGTACGCGGGGAACGATGGATTTACTATGCTGAGGAACTCCAAACTCATCGTAAGAATATTTTTTTCAAAACTTACTAAGACTAAAAAAAAACACTTTTTAATACATAATCACCACAGAATTATATCGAGATAGAAGCAAAGAGTGTTACCTCGCGTGCCGAAAAGAAGGGCTGAGGACTTCTTTGCTCGCCGCGAGGTTCATTCCGAATTCATTTCATTGCGGCTTTAAGAGGCCTGCGACAGGCGAATTTCCATAAAAAAGTAATACCGAAGTCATTTAAAATTTAAGCATATTTTTATCAGTTTATGTTGTTAGATTAAGAGAGTAGGTATTTATCTAGGTTCCTGTTACACTTTTGTTCCGAAAAACTTACCTAAAAAGAAATGTAAGCAAATTGAATTGAAATCTTTATTTTTATTTGTTCTATAGTAAGTTTTTTGGAACAAAAGTGTAACAAGAACCTAGATAAATACTGCCTTTATCCAAATAACATAAAGTGATAAAATATGCTCAAATTTTAAATTATTTTGGTATTACGTTCCTAGGTACGTAGGTACGTTCGCCGGTCCCTTATTGTTTTTTAATGTTTTCATCAGGTATCAGACGATATGTGCCCCGAGATTGGCATGGCGGTTCAGAATCACTTCGCGGCCATCAATGTCCGCACCGGCCGCGCCAGACCCTCCAAACATCGCCAGTCACTAGTCACACTCAGTCGGAGGTAACGCACTTTATTCTTACTAGTCTCTTATTCTCTTTACTCTCTACTCTCTATTTAAGCTGTTGGTTTTCCAATAAATCTATAAATCTACGGAATCCAAATTCATCAGGTTGAAAATCTTGATTATGGAAAGTTGGTAAAGGCACTCCGGCTTAAGGAGGATCGTTGTATCATTGCGGGTTCGAATCCCGTCGGCATTGAAAATTTTGATAAGACTTTTCATTTTAAATTAAACTTAAGTAGGTACATACTTATTGTAAACACTATAAATGGGATATTTACCATGATTTTTGGATTTTTGAGTCTCCCGATATTTCGGCACAGTTGCATGCGCCATGATCACGGTAAACTAAAGTTTATGGTCATGACGCATGCAACTGTGCCGAAATATCGGGAGACTCAAAAATCCAAAAATCATGATAAATATCCCGTTTATAGTGTTTACAATGTTTACAACCATGATAGTTTCAAAAGTCTTTAAGTACCTACTTACTTTTTGTACTTTTAGGCACAGTTTAGTGAAGATGCTGGACTGTAGCGAGCTGGATGGCCCGCCGCCGCTGAGACGAGCTTCCTCCGCCGCCGTGGAGCCCACCTCTCACAGCAGTCACCATAGGTAACCTTAGTAGGCACACGATGTTTTCTGAAGCGCGTTCTTTAGCTGGGGAGATTCTGTAAGGGTCAATTTATACTAGCGCAGAGTCGAAGCGCATCGAAGCGTCTATCCAAAACTGAACATAACAAATTCAACCTTAACTCCACAGTGTAACGCTCACATTACTTCTGAGATTTGAAAAAGACGCGCGCATTCTTCGGAATTCACGCGTCTGCGCGTGACCAACGCTGATTGGTTTTTTGACGAATTTGATGAATTTGACGTTTCGATGCGCTTAGACTCTGCGCTAGTATAAATTGACCCTTAGTAGGCACACGACGTTTTCTGAAGCCCGTTTTTGAGCTGCGCGTTCGCATTGTCATTGTATCGATACAACGCGCGTTCGCAGCGCGTTTGTTTCCATACATATTTCCATACAAACGCGAACCGAGAGTGGGGCAGCGCGTTCGCATCGCGTTGCAAAAAACGCAGTGCGCCCACTCCTTTACCAGCGATATAACTAATGCACATTCCTCCTGATAAACATAAATAATAAAAAAACTTAGGCCTTTATCATCATATAATCATGCTGTGTTTACCTCTAAGTGGTTGTGCAGTCGGCCACCAAAGTACTTATGTACGTTTTGTATATGTTAGCTACCTTAGAATGTATTGCTGTAACAATCGTTGGTAAACCAAATAAATAAATAAATAAATAATATATCATCACATCTATTACCTACTAGATTATTTTATACAGTGTCAGGAGGCAATCTTTGCCTACACTTAACTTGACACTGTAGTGCCTGGGACATTGTAGAGATGGAGTAGGCTTGTAGCACCTACACCATCCTCTCAGCTTAACCGGCCATATCCACAGGAAAGACATGGTCAATACGTGTGGGGCTGACTAAGCCGCGGTTTCCTTACGATGTTTTCCTTTTTAGAGCTCGTGTTAATGCGCATATAATTTTTTCAAACGAAAAATCCGTTGATGCACGGCCAGGATTCGAACCACCTTCGGATCGAAAGTCGAGGTACTATCCCCCTCGGCCAACACGGCTCTCAATTTTTGCAAAACCTATCATAAATAGGTAGGTACTTACGTATGTTTTTCCTAACTTGGTGTAAAATTCCCTACTCCATTTTCCCAGGTTAACCCGTCGCGCCTCATTGGAAGATCTAGAGCAGCAGTCGTGCGAGCTGGCGCCTAAAGTCGACAACAGAATCATTATTCTCGATAAACCAGAGGTACACTTCTTCCAATGGCGTCCCGATCGCCAGTACGAATTTACTATTCTATCCGTGACTATCCGTACCCATATTATAAATGTGAAAGTGTGTTTATTTGTCCTGCTTTCACGTCAAAACAGAGCGACGGATTGACGTGATTTTTTGTGTAGAGATAGTTGGAGGGCTGGAGAGTAACATAGGCTACTTTTTGTCTGGGTACCACGCGAGCGAAGCCGCGGGCAACAACTAGTAGTAAATAAAGGACAATTGTATGGCCTGAACTTTCCCTGGGAACCGTGCATTTTTTTTCGGGATAAAAAGTAGCCTATGTCCTATTCCTGGTCATTATCTATCTATGTTTCAAATTTCAGCCAAAAGGGTTCTGTGGTTGTCGAGTTTAGAGGAACATACATACATCCAAACATCCAAAATTTTGCATTAATAATATTTGTGTGATTAGTGTGATAATGTTTTTATTGATTTCAGAAACTGCAAGAGCTCTTAGCAGAACGGACAAGATGGGAATCAGATACCATGATCAAGGAAGTAGACGAAAATTCACCGTAAACTTATTACTAGCGATGCTTTACTAAGACTTCAATATTTTTGCGTAGATTCGCATTTTTAACTAGAATGCAAGTTGTATTTGTGTACGAAAATCGAAACAGGATCGAATTACTTATAACTTCATCATTCATTTACACAGAACTATATCGAGATAGAAACAAAAAGTTAGTTGATTTGCATGGAAACCGACCGTGTAACATTTTGCGTAGGTGCTTTGACGAACGCAGTTGACAGTTTGGATTACATTGCTGGTTTTCAATGCTCGCCAAGTCTGGCGCGTCAAATTAAAGCCGCAATGGAATGAATTCCGAATGAACTTTGCGGCGAGCAAAGAAGTCCTCAGCCCTTTATTTATTTATCTCGATACAATTCTGTGTTCATTTACGTCTTAAACATACAACATTTTACTCTATTTATATTTTATGAGAGCAATAGGTATCCAATTAGACATCTTCAAAGGTTCTTAGATGCCTAACGATCTGAGAAAATATCTACCTTTTTTAAACTTTCTATTAAACTTTTTTTTTTACCCTGCGTTACTTAGTTACATCATAAAGGATGACTCACGCTAAACCGTGCCGGGTCCAAGCCGAGCTTCAGCCATAGCAAGGTCACTGAGCCGGCGTTGTCCGTTTCTCTCACTCGGTACAGCGTGAGTGTGTTCATACAAATTTTCCTACTAATATAAGTCTGTGTGTGTGTGTTTGTTACCACGTATTTCCTTAAAAACTAAACCGATTTTGATTTTTGGAATATAGATATTTGACGTTCTGAAATAACACATAGGCTACTTTTTAACCCGAAAAAATGCACGGTTCCTGTGGGATAAAAAAATAGCAGTCCACGCGGGCGAAGCCGCGAGCGCCCGCTAGTATGTAATAATATAATCGATCGAGCGAGCGAAGCGAGCGAAGATCTTAGTGGTAAGTTGGGCGATTTTGCTTTGTATGTTTGTATGTTTGTATGTTTGTAGGTTTGTATGTTTGTATGTTTGTATGTTTCACGAATTGTTGTTCGCGCATAACTGTCGAACCGTTCATCCAATCTGCATGAAACTTGGTAGGTCAATAGGTTGTGGTAAGGAAATTTACGGGGGAGCATATGAGCTTAATCGATGAAGGGGTTGTGAAGATATTGGGTTCCCAAAGGGGTAAAAAATTATGAAAGTTACACAAATAAATTGAGTGGGGTGTCATACGAAAGGGCTTATTTTGTACATTCCAAAATGGTTTTTATTTTTAATCTAGGATGTATAGTTTTTGAAATACGACCAAAGACCAAAAACTACGAAACCAGAGCTGCAAGAGCTCCCGTTGCATAGAGTTTCGATGACTTCGTAGCTCATTGACTGGTCGGTCTTAAAAAGAGAGTGGCATCGTTGCGGTTTGGTTTGCAATGATTTTAGATGCTACTTGATTTATTTTCATGATAAAAAAAATTTTGATAAAGAATGAAAATAATTGGGGTAAAAAAAGTTAAGTAAACAAATATATTGAGTGGGCTGTCAAATGAAAGGTCTTTATTTGTACATTCCAAAATAGTTATTATTTTTATTCTAGGACGTATACTTTTAGAAATACGACGAGAATTCATAAATATGAAATACCTAAATGAAAAATTAGACACGACATTATGTATTGCATGCATGCCAGTATTTTTTACCATGAAGAGCTAGCGCAATAGGCATACTCGGCAGTATCAGTAGTAGCACTTGAAATTATAGGGGTAGTCAGAAGAAAGTCCAAATGTAAGCCATCTACGGTGCGCGAGATCTCAGTTCGGGGCGAACTACTAGTTATAGTCGTATTGCTCATTATACGGACTAAAAATATATGAAAAATGACATTTTTTCCTTCAATTTTAGTCCGATTTGAGTCCGTATAATGAGCAATACGACTATAGTTGACCGTGCTACGGCCGACGCTCGACTCGGACCCGGCACGGTCTAGCGTGAGTCATCCTTTAATCTAGCTCATCTACCTCAAACTTGTATTCCATAAAGTTTTGCTCATAGTATTAAAAGACGCTTAATATTATCATGCTTATAGAATAGTAAGGGAGGAGATGGGTTTATTCTTGATATAGACTGAGAGACAACAGTCGAAATCTCATGTCATTTAGTACCAGAACCTAAATCTTCTAAAACATTTTTTAGTGTGAATTTTTCATCGCACTAATTGTTTTTTTTTATAAACTAATAATTTAACTTATCTCCGCCTTTTACGCGTAGGTCTTCCGTTAAAATACTATGTTAAAGTATAATAATTGGGCTATAATGGCTGAGAGAAAACTGCTGTAAAGCAATGCGTATGAGTGAGAACACGCAATATTAAGATATTTTCATGAAGCGTTGTGTTAACTTATCAGTAACTTAGAAGACTTAGATTATCTTCCATAGACATCTGAAGTATTTTACATCTATTTATCTGCGAAAGATGTCTGGATATAAGCTAGTCTTTGCTATCTTGTGCTATTTTTTTAATTATAACTTGAAGTTTATAACGGTGACTAATTATACTAATGTAGACAATTAGTATTTTAATTTTTGCTCACGATGCACAGTGTGGGATTTGACGTGATTTTCGGACATGGTCTTTTTATTGCAGAATTCGTTAGTATTAACGATTTAAAACGTTAGAGTAGAACTCCCGTGTTTCAGTTAAGTTTAGTTTCAGAGATGTGAATTTTTGAAAATACCTATATTTTTTGTGCTAAAAAATTTTAAAGCGTTGGTGCGCCTACATTATAGGATTATTTAATAATTTGATTTCTGTATACCTAAGGATGTTTCAAGCTGCAATTTTAGAAATTATTTTGAATCTTCTATATGCTGTAAAACGCGAGTAATTAATTATTTTATATTTTTTGTTTTTATTTTTTTACTCCGAATTTAGGTCGTTGTAGCACATAATTTCTTCATAACACATAGCCCCAGATCCTAAGCAACAATGTGGTAAAAAAACGGAAAGCTAATCTCGCGTGGATTGGAAGTTACAGTGACTTAAGTTTTTTCGTTATGGTTGTCACAAATATTTGGTCAAATTTTGAACGTTTTTGGCAAAAAATTTAAAAAAATTGATAGAGCTGAAAATCTCAGTGATACCGTGCCTGTGGATATTTATTTACCCCTGCAGGGTAATTTTGTTTTTTTTGGGTAATAGAACGAAACGAGGTATTTATAAAAAACAGATTTATTTATCAATATAAAATGTAGATCATGCTATTTTCCACAAAATTTGTCGTATATTCTTTTTCCTAAGATTCACCATTTCTGAGATTTAGCGATTCTAAATGTAAAAAAAGTGTTATCCTCAATAATATGCACAATAATATAATGTAATTGAGAATAGCATAATCTAAGGATCGTTGTAAACGATCTAAAGGAAAATTAAAAACAAAATAAGTTCCTTTATTTTTGGCAAAAAAATTATTATTTAAAAAGTGACAACCCCGACTGTAAAGTTTTCGGCAAAAACGTTATTATTTAATAACTTCCAATCCACGCGAGATTAGCTTTCTGTTTTTTTACCACATTGTTGCTTAGGATCTGGGGCTATGTGTTATGAAGAAATTATGTGCTACAACGTCCTAAATTCGGAGTAAAAAAATAAAAACCAAAAATATAAAATAATTAATTACTCGCGTTTTACAGCATATAGAAGATTCAAAATAATTTCTAAAATTGCAGCTTGAAACATCCTTAGGTATACAGAAATCAAATGATTAAATAATCCTATAATGTAGGCGCACCAACGCTTTAAAATTTTTTAGCACAAAAAATATAGGTATTTTCAAAAATTCACATCTCTGAAACTAAACTTAACTGAAACACGGGAGTTCTACTCTAACGTTTTAAATCGTTAATACTAACGAATTCTACAATAAAAAGACCATGTCCGAAAATCACGTCAAATCCCACACTGTGCGATGTTGCGATATGCACAATGTTTTATTTATACTCATATTAAAATTAATTTATGTAAATAAATACTATTTACTTACCTAGGTAATTATAATTTGCGAGGCATATCATTCAATGTGATCTGAAATTTAATTTTTAGAGGTTACCACCAATAATAATGATTGTTGTAAACAGTATTGATGTTAATTATAATTAAGTAAGTACTTTATTTAAATGCAAAATATTCACATATTTTACGTCATAATTACCATATTGTATGTCAGCCTAAATAGTAAAATAATAATTTAACCTTGTACTTTGAGTATAAATGGTAATTTTTTGCGAATAGTTATAATATAAGTAGACCATTAAATTACAAATATATTTTTTACGCATAAATTTTTCTCGCTACCTGTACCAATTTGTAAATAGTTTTGGAGTAATAGAACAAATAAATAGATCTGATAGTAGATTAGTTATATGTCCTTAAATAAAAAATAAAACGCGTTAATACGCGTAGTATGAATGGCCTCTAGCTCAGTCGGTAGTAGCTCTGCTGTAGGTCGTGGGTTCGATTCCCACCTAGGACAAACATTTGTGCGATGAACATAGATGTTTGTTTTGTGTCTGGGTGTTATAAAGTATAATAAGTATGTACTTACGTACAAAAAAAGATATAGGTAAGTATTCTATCATCTATCTAGTTCCCATAGTACAAGCTTTGCTTAGTTTGGGGCTAGATGGCGCTGTATAAAAAATGTCCACCAATATTTATTATCATTAATAACGGCGTCAGAAACCTTACTTCTATTACCATCATAAAAAATCACACAACACCATTGTTAAGGTATCAAAGTTGAAAATACTGGCTAAGCCACGCAGATACTATTATAATGTAAGTTTCTGAACGGTTGTCTACAGGTCTATAATATAGACGTATTTATATTTTATACATTTAATTAATTAAGTAGGTACACAAAAAAGCTTAGCTTTAATATTTAGACGGCACAATTTAAAACACATTACCTATGTACTCTATTCAAATATGTTAGGTAGTGTCTACCTAATTTATTTCAATCAAAGTCATGCCGCACCTTTTCATAGACGAGAGTGACAAGAGCAAAACCTAAAGTCGTATTGCTCATTATACGGACTAAAAGTGAAGGAAAAAATGACATTTTTCCTTCAATTTTGACATAAAACGTATCAAAACTAATCAAAATTGAAGGAAAAATGACATTTTTTTCCTTCAATTTTAGTCCGTATAATGAGCAATACGACTATAATACGAATCATTATAATTCTGCTGCCCTTTTAACCCCGTTGTAAGCAAGGAACATAATACTCTCTACCGAGAGAAGAACGATAACTCTGTACATAAAAAATGCGACCACAGATACATACACACACGTATACTAGCGACGTTACGGTTTAGCAAGTAAACTAAAATGCGCGCGAATATTCAAATAGGTAAGTAAGGTACTGAATATTAGTTTCTCATAATAATTAAAGTAACAGATTATCATGAAATACACTTTGATAATCTGTTATGATAATGTGTGTATTTCATGATAATCTGTTACTTTAATTATTTATGAGAAACTCTATTGATTTGTTGAAACTAATATTAGGGAAAATTAAACAAGGTGTTAAGTTTTATTTATTTATTTTTTAAAATTCTCATTTTCCTTTCTAAAGACTTTTTTCTATCTTCTTCTCCTATTTCCCTATTTTTAATTACAGTGAATCTTTTAATACATATAAAAAAAGTACACACTTTTAAATGTGTTTTGTTTATAATGAAATGTGTGGGACATTTATGCAAAAAATTTAAATCGATTGCATTTAAAATATGCATTATTTTTTCTTTCAAAAACGGGTTAAATCCGTTTGTCTTCAAGAACTCATTAATTAATATAGCCATGGCCTCTACTGCCTGAATAACATTTTTTTCAATATAGTGCAAAGAGTCACTATTATTGTATTCTTTAAAGCTTGTGAATATGTGTATGGCTTCATGATTTTGCGTCAAAAACGCCTTTTGACATTGTAGGCAATTGTTGTTTCGGAGCTTTTTGAATATGAAGCCACACACATATCCACAAGCTTGTCCCTCCGGCGTCGCCAGCTCCACCGCCTCGACTGCGTCTGCAACAGCCAGCTCGAGTCCTTCAGTGCCCAGTTCAGCGTTATTATCTGAATCTGTGATGGTGGTGGTGGCAGCAGTTAAAAATGTTGACAAATTGTTTGACAACACTCCAGCGTCGTCTTCACAATTTTTTTTTTGCCCAGTATGGCGCAAATTTGCTATTATAGCAGTTTTAACGCCTGCTATAAATTGATCTATGGTCGGATTTATATTCGACCCACAACTATAGCGGATGCAGCCGAAGAAGTTCTCAAGTGGGTCTTGATTTAAGCGACGCGTGGATAGGCTTTTAATTTTTAGCATCTGCAGATTCTTCCATAACCTTTCAATTGCATTCATAGTGTGTATCCATCCGTCCTGTGATGGAGGTTTAGATTTTGCACCTATATATTTCATACACGAGATATATTTTTTCATTTCCCCAAATAACTCTGCATGAGGGCTTCTGGCAGTCATGTTAGTCGAATATTTTTTTCCTCCTCGTAAGTCCGGAGTATCTGCATTTACGGCATCGAACAACTCATCAATTTTTTTAAGGAATGACGCAGTTGTTAGTGCTTCTGCTGGAAGTTCATCTGTGAAAAAATATAAATTATAAATTTCAAAAGGTAATATAAAATAATATAATACATACATACATATGCTCACGACTGTAATCCCCGACTGTAGTCAGAGAGATAATAAATATAAAATGGTAGAAAATGCTTTTAGCATTAAGTCCACCTGGTCGTACATTATTACTTATGTAAATTGTGCAATAAAAAAATAAATAATAATAACAAAAGATGTAAAAAATATGCTAGGCACAGTAAATTCAAGTATTTACTGAGACATTTTTGACGTTAAAATCATGAAAAAGTAAAAAGCTTACAGGAATAGACACAAATTATTATAAGTATTATTATAATAAATATCATGTACTCACTTAACGCAACTTTTGCTAATATGCCCGCTGTTACAGAGTGGCTGAATATTTGTGCAGCAAATTTCACTCTCATCTGTTGCTTCACGTTTGGGTGTATGTGCTGGTCTGTCAGAGCAGGGGCAAAAACAAAATTGGCATTGTTTTTGTCCAGGTTGTAAAAATCTACAACATGAGCCCATTTTGCTATGCCTAGAACAAAGTATTAAAATATATTAATAGATATTCATAAACTATATTTCCTTATTTAATAATATGTAATAAGCACCTTAAAGATACAGGGTATATGCAATTATTTATATATCTATGAATGCTGTTTATAAATTTCAAATAGAGTATTCAAGATGATTTGGAAATGGATATATATTTACCTGTGCTATTACTCTCGTTACCCTGAACTTCTGTAGGACATTTGACATCATGTTTCATAAATAAATTACGAGTGCATTTTAATAGATGAGGTGCATCTAACACTGTCACGATTTCTCGTCCACAGTGTGAAAAAACAGGTTCTCTTGTAGTTGCACCTAATGTCTTCAAAACTTTCATGTTAACTGACGACATGTCACATACAGTAGCAACCACATTCATGTTTGCTTTGATGCATTCTGTTACGATCTGAAAGTACAAAACAAAAACTTTACAGGGTGTAAAAAAAGGGTATAGTAAGCCGAAAGGTCGCCTCCAGTCGGCTGTAGTAGGCTAAACAACTTTTGCTCTACGAAAAAAATGTATTTCTCCATGGATTTTTTATTTAAATAGCTGTTAAAACTGAAAACATTCTTATGTTTTATTAGTGCCAGATAGACAGAAAAATACTGCTATTTTAAAATCTATAAAGTTATGGCACCTTTTGTAAAAAAAATATAAAACAGAATATTTCCAGTTTCTAACAGCTGTTTTGACCACCTTTGAATTATGAAGAAGCAGGAAAAATTCAGGAAAATACTTACATCTTTCACAATTACAGCCATTCGATCGGAGTTTAATATGTTTGAGAGATAGAATGCGATGGGCTGTTTCCAGCGCTTTCTTACACCGGAAAGCATAAATACAAGGGCTTTGCTGGCAATTTCATTATTTCTGCCATGATTTCCGTGGTCTTGAAAGCCTTGTATTAAGTCTAATTTGACATTATATTGAAGATGCTTTCGAATGGACATTTCATCGAAAGACAAGATGCACATGTTGTCTTCTGCTGTCTGTTTCTGTGCCATTTTTTTTAATGCATCGAAAATGTGATGATTTATGCCTGGCTGCAGTGGCACTTTGTTAAGCATGTTATTTAAGCTGCTTTGGCACGGCAATGCAAACATTCTTCTCAGAAGTCTATAACAAGCTGGAGACTTTTTATATAACACAAGAGCCATGGTTTTATCTTTTAGGCTATATCTTCTGCCTTTCGCCTTTCTTGGCCAATTTTTTAAATTGCTTTGTAGCAAAATAGCTAATGAGCTACTTATTTTTAAGTCAAAAAGACTTTTTATAGTGTCATCCTCTGATATGTTCTTCATAATATTCTTGGCCTTAATATTTTTCACCTTTTTTCTAAGACGAAATATTTCTTTCATTTTTCGTTTACAAATTTTGTACAGCTTTGTCTCTCTTGGAGTCATTTCTTTGAGCTTTTTAACGTTTAATTTTCCTAATATTCCTTTTGAATCATTCCTTATGGCCGATGTCAATTCCAAACATTGGTTTTGTGTTAGGAGCTGAAATAAAAATATTTTCCATCAAATACATAAGTACATCTCTACACTATTATTATAAAGAGGAAAGATTTGTATTTTTATATGTTTGTTATGAATAAACTCAAAAACTACTGGGCTGATTTCAAAAATTCTTTCATCATTTGAAAGCTACATTCACCCTAATTAACATAGGCGTGATAAGCAAACGAAAGGGTGCTCACCCGACTGAGCTACCACCGCTCTATCATAATATAATTATGTAACATTTTTTTCTACTAACCGGTCCTTCTACACCTGATTTAGACGTTGTTCTTTCCACACCATGAATACTTTGTCCTCCACTTGTAGAAAGCTGATCCGCCATCAGAAAACATTGATAATCATCACTGCTTTCTTTTTGTGAAAGGTGAACTTGTTTTGATGGATTTGGTCCTTTGCCCGTCCCTTGTTTTGGATTCTGAAAAAAAGAGTCTATTTAGTTGGGTGTTTAATGGCATTTTATATTATAGATACTGGCTTATGATTGGCTCATTTTATCACCCAATGGATAGTGGTAATAGACTTAGCCATAGAAATCATAATATATCTATATCCATAAAAATATATTCTACAAACCTGTTCTTCTACACTCGATTTAGACATTGTGTTTTCCAAACCATGAATACTTTGTATTCCACTTGTAGAAGGCTGATCATCAACAATGTTTTCTTTTTGTAAAAAGGGCACTCGTTTTAATGGATTCGGTCCTTCATCTCTCCCTTGTACTGGAGTCTGAAAAAAAGAAAGTCTATTAAGTTTGTGTATAAACTTTTTCAGAAAAAATATAAAAACCTTAATACAAACCTTAATAAATTCTACTTTTTTTTACCTGTTCACAAATATTTTCTTTATCATTTGATGTCTCTTCCAAATCATTGGGATAAGGTAAGGCATATATGCTAAGTTTCTGCCGCTTATTATCATAGTAATCACATGTTCTGAAATGCCGTCCACATAAAACTTTGTTTGAAGTGTAGATAGCAGCCAAAGATGCCACAGAATTCCAATCATCATTTGGCCAACAATATTCAGCCCAAGCTCGAGCCCTGAAAGTAACATAAATAAAATAAAGGAAACAAAATTTAAGATAAGTACTAACTTAAAAGTTATTGCGCCATATTGTACCCAAGCTGTAGACCTTATATTAATGTAATCTTCAGCATCAGCCACAGATCATCATGATAGGTATGAATTTCATCACTTGAATAAAGCGGAGAAAAATATGAATACTAACAAATCAGCATGTGTTATTTTCTATCTATCTATCTAGTGTGGTAAGACAGCATTAGCCGTTATTTGGAATGTAGGCATAAGTGCCCCCAAGGGTAAAAGGCGATACAAAACACAAAAGAAAACAACATAATAAAAATGAGTGCTTACTTTCTGAGATTTTTCACGCCTGGTTTCGGAAACCTGTGATAGCTCACCGATGGATCTTCAGCGCGTGTTTTACCACACTTGGAACATTTCCTGTGATTGTTAACTGACATTGTAACACAAAACACTAACTGAAACGTCCTATCGTAATACACTAACCTAAAAACACCAACGTAAAACACTAACCTAAGAAATGTCCTATCATAACTTATGCACTAAATATAAACGTCCTTTCGTAGTAAGCACAAAACAATTAGCGATTAAACACCGGTAACATATTACATAATACAACAATTGTATGTAATAAACATGGACTTTCGTAAAAAACAGAAGTCAGTGGTGACAGTTAGTGTGGCCATTTTAAAATTTGAAAATTAACCACATTTGTCACAAAATATTTATGAAATTTATGGTGGTTGGTGTATCTTTAATAAATAGACAAAACGATTAGATGTTGTATAGACTATGATTTAATTAATTGTCGTTTGAAACTTGTTTGAAACTAATCGGCAGTAAATTTACTTTTTATTTATATTGATGATCCATTAGAAAATTGCCCAAATTTTGTAAAACAAAGCTCATATAGCAACACTGTTTCGTACTTTGATATTTGACTTGCCAGAAGAAAAAAAAAAGTTACTTTTTTTTGCTGTGGCATCTTAGAGCAACAAACACAATCAAAGATTGCGTATGTGTGCAATTTCAAGAACACAAGATTCACTATATGAGTTGATAGACCCTGGTTGTAAGTCGATAAAATTTCGAAGCTAAATTTATTTTTAAACAAATCTTATGAAATGTTGGACAGTGCCTTGCATTAAAACAATAGGGTATTTTTCGTATTGAAGCATTTTGTGTTCAAAACTTATGAAAATAGCTATAAAGTAAAATCTATAAAAACGGTCTACTTTTACTTTGCAACCTTTGAATTAATTTTTAAGCAGAGTTATAATAGACATTGAGAAGTAATAAAATTATGTAAAATACAAAAGTAATTATCTACACAAATGACTACAGACTATGAAAGTACAGTAGGCCTGAAAAAAATTTCTCGACTCTTTTTCTCGTGCAAAATCGTGTTATCTCGTTCACCTGCGCTATAATGACAGCTCAGCATATAGATCTCGTCTCGTTCTGTCAAATGAAGACGATAGTTATCGCAGGTTGACATTATGAGATAACTCTATTTCGCCCGAGAAAACGAGTCGAGAAAATTGTGTCACGTTACGCATGCTAAGCCTGCGGACTTAAAAACGTCGCTAAAGTTGAATCACAATTTGAAATGAACTACCGTCTCTTTTCACTCTCAGTCAATGAAAAGAGATGGCAATGGTTCAATTCCTTTAATGCGATTCTGCAATAGCGACCTTTTTAAGCCCTCAGTCTACTTGGGGTATGTCTGACAACCCCATTAGACGTCATATTGAGTCGAAATCTTTAATAATTTAAGTCTAAATACTTCAAGGTCTATCTTTAATGCTTAGATAATGTGAGTCAGTTTATTTTATTATTGTTTAATTTAGTAGATAATCTCACGAATAAATATAATTTTAAGGAACTACTAGGTAGTTTGTAGTTATGCACTGCAGTTTATGTGAGCTTACTATATCTATCGAAAATATATTAATAATGCTTTTCTATAAACATTTATAAGTTAAAATCGGAATTAACATCAAATTATTTAAATTTCTAATAATCTTTAAGCAGTCTGTAAGTATTAAAAAACTAAAATATACAATGATAGGTATACTTACTTACTTAATAATATATTTATGTTGATTTATTCACGAAATCGTATTCGTTCATCAATTTAATGTATAATTAGTAACGAATGTGTTGTGAATGTTAATTTTAATAGTAGGTACTTATCTACTAAAGACACGCGCAATGAAGCACTTGGTAGAAAAATACTTAGTTGTGGAAAAATTAGCAACCAAAGGCCTAGTGTCCACCGATGGTGATTCTTATTTCCTTTCTGAGATTAATTAAGTTCATAGTAGCTCCACTTCAGTTTTCGGTTTAGTGGATACTGGACCTAAACAAAGATTATGTTTATTTTATTTAAGTATTTATTTAACACTTTCACACATGACAAATTGTGCAAGAGGACTTATTGCTGAAGCATTATCTACCAGTCATCCTGTACGTACTTCATTTATTATATGGGTTACGGGATCAAAAGTTCCAATAGCTTTCAGCTTTAGTTGCAAATTGTTTTAAACTCGTATGAAGTCAACGGTGCTGACTTGTAAGAATTGTAAAACAAATTGAATTTACCTACCTACCTGCAACAGTACCTTACACTTCTCACAATGGATCTAGGCATTCGTGAAGTTAGCCGTTTCTCTGCGCAGTAGAAAATATTGATATCGAAACGGCTAACTTCACGAATGCTAAGATCCATTGGAAGAAAATAAGCAGAGTTGTTTTTACCCTTGATGATAAGAAACATTCAGTTTCCGTGACAAATAATCTATATTGAAAGGGTAAAGTTACCCTTGACGGTAAAATCTGTTGAATGTACCCAATAAAACACCATTTTCTGTAAATAAATCTATGATGCGCTACTGTGCTTTTGTTCAAATACAAGTTATTATGTTGAGTATGGCTAGTTACGTGAAATATTTGTGATAATAATCAATTTTTATGTTGCTATTGTTGTTTTATAAATATACAATTTAGAGTGACTGATTTTTTTTACTTACTTCAACCATTTTTACCTTTACTACACTCGTCCTAGCTCTGCCTTTTGCGCTGTAGGTCGTGGGTTCGATTCCCACCCAAGACAAACATTTGTGTGATGAACATAGATGTTTGTTCTGTGTCTGGGTGTTATAAAGTACCTATAATAAGTATGTAGGTATTTACAAAAAAGTACCTATATAAGTAGGTATTCTATCAGTTATCTGGTTCCCATAATACATGCTTTGCTTAGTTTGGGGCTAGATGGCGCTGTGTGAAATGTCCAGCAATATTTATTTTATTTATTTTTATCCATTCCTCGTGGACATTTCCAATATTCGTACCTACACGTACACAAAGGTTTGGATCCACATTCATGATTATGTACAGCCCAGGAATGGAACTCCCTGCTGTCCTTGTTTCCTGAAAACTACAATTACAGCTCCTTCAAGGCTAAAGTGAATGGATTTCTTAAGATCTATGTGATCCATCCTGGGCCACACCAGGCGAGTTGGTAGCCATACAGCAAACATAGATCTAACATTAAATCTAAAATTAATATTATAAGTAAATGCGAAAGTTTGGATGTATGTTTGTTCCTCTATAACTCGACAACCACAACTGATTTGGCTGTAAATTATAGATAGCTAATAGGACAGGCTACTTTTCATCCGGGTAACATGCGAGCGAAGCCGCGGGCGGTAGCTAGTTTTCTATAAAAAAACTTGGAGCATATAAAAACAAGATTAAGGGTAAGAAATAATTTATTTACACTAATTACAAAATAGTTTTATCTGATTCATCTTTCATCTTTTCAACCATAATCACAGCTCCATTACAAATTCAACCACATTAATCTAACAGTTAGCATAACAATTAAAAATAAGCATAATTTCAATTCTGTTAGGTGATAATTTTAGTTATTAAATGGAATTTTAGTTTCTAATGGAGTGGACACACTGCGTTTTTTGCAGCGCGTTTGTATCAATACAAACGCGATGCGAACGCGCAGCTCAAAAACGCGCTGCAGAAAACGCAGTGTGGCCACGCCCTATATTGTTCAACTCTTAGGCTTGCACATTCATAATCAAATTAATTTTTCCATCCAGATTTGCTACCTGTAACATCACTATCTTAGATAAATACAGCCAAGCCAGAACCAACTCTCATAAGTCAACTTTAGCTCCGATATTGCTGAGCGGGATAGCTTGCAGCTCGGTCCGGAGACAGAGGAACTCTCCGGCCACGCATGTGATCGCTGCACAAGCTATGTTGAGGGTCCACCAGGAGAATGTTGTTGGAAATGTGCCGTTGTACATCCAACAGCCCAGTAAGTGTATACAGTGGAAGGTGCAACTGTGAACAAAAGAAAAGGTTTAAGATATTTATTAGATTCAGTCATAGAATAGATAATAATACTACGTATAGAATGGCCACTATCCCCCTCCCACCAATCGGGGCTTCCTCACCGCGCGAGCGAATTTGAGCTGGCAAGGGGCTGACTTTGAGCTAGGGACGCGCCACGCGCGCAGACGCGACAACGAGACCGAGACCACAGTGTACAGTAATTATTCATAAGAGTGTCTGGGGTGTGATTCAGTGGTATTTTTTTAATGCTGAACAATAACACAAGACTGAGAGGACACTCGCTAAAGCTGCAGAAGGGGCCTGGTACCAGCAAAGCAATAAAGCATACTTTGCCCAACCATGTTGTGAAGGACTGCTTTTACTATTCTTTAATGCACAGGCAGCTTATAAGCTGATGTGTGCATATCCAGTTATTGGTCAGTGCACTTAAAATGTTTGTCTAGTCTGTTTTTAAAGCAGTTCACTGTGGGAGCACTGATAACTGATTCTGGCAGCCAGTTCCAGTCCTTCACAACAGGGTTGGGCAAAGTATGCTTTCTTGGTTTGCTGGTACCTGGCCCCTTCTGCAGCTTTAGTGAGTCTTCAGTCTTCTGTTATTGTTCATTGTATATAAGGTTGAGTTGTAAACTTACCTGAAGTCTAAGCACAGCTTGGTCCTCCCAACAATGTTCCACACCACAACGGCTCCAATAAATGCATTCAGTACAAATGCAAATATGACTGCTCTGCCCTCATTGTCTCTTACATGTATTTCCTGAAAACAAAACATGACTTCCTTTAAAAGACTCTCAATGACACTACCAGACTGGCCCTCTGAATATCTGCAAAGCCCCATGATAAATTTACTATTTCATCAGCTTCTCTCCAAAAATGGTATATTTATGCATGCTTACTGGTAGGTACATACATGAGTAGGTTATGAGCATGTTATGCACAGGGAAGAAAGTCATATTACAAGGTGTTGGATAAGAATGTGGAAGGATACATAGGTAGAGGACAGCCAAAGAAAAGATGGATGGATTGTGTGAGAGGACATGCCTATGAAAGGAGTGACTACTGAGTTGACGAGTGATAGGAGGGAATGGAAGAGAGCATGTGCCGACCTTACCTAGTGGGAAAAGGGCTAGGAAATAATGACTGTAGGTACCTAGGTATAGTTCGCATTATGTAAAAAGAACGCTGGAAGAAAGTGGAGGGGTGCTTTGTCTCATGTTTGCGGATAGGTAACCCTACGCAAACATGAGACAAAACACACCCCCTAACACTTTCTTCCAGCGTTCGTTTTACATGACGCATAAGAAGCAACAGCTGTAAGTATAAACAAATTAAATTAGGCCGCTTACGTGATATTCAAAGATATGGTCAAGTGTTCTCGTTGACCCAGTCAGATCCTGCATAATAGCCATCAGCACACACAGAGATAGGTACACAACAGACTGCATTGCCACTATTTGGGAAGAAATCAGACAAGGGTCCCATTGTGTATAGCGGAAAGAGCCTTTTAGTTTCTTCATTTTGGACATTTATTTAGCACTCGAGTCGAAATCGTTCATGGGATTAGGTAGGTAGTAACTCGTAGATTTCTCTTCGTATTATTTTCGACGGTATTAGTGTAAACATAGGGAAAAGATGAGATTATTTTCGGAAAAACATTGAATCGCGAAATCACGATACTCGAATACGAATTGAAATGAAATGAATGACGTTTATGACGTGACTTGACAGTTGACTTCGTTGTTGACGTTGACATTGGCACATTTAGTATTTGCACTGCAATTGGGACGCGCGGACGTTGAAACATTTGAATAAAGGTAGTGCCATACTCAACACAATTGAAATGCGCATCTTGCTTGTTTTCTTTTCAAAGGTGGTTTTCATAAAAATTTAAACGATTTTGTACTATGGGGTAAAACAAAGGTCTACTACTACAAAGGTCCACCTAAAAATTAGAATTTTCCCAGATTTGGTAAAAAATGTTGCATCCGCGGTATTATAATGCCGAGAGACGCTATATAAGTAGGTACCATAAATCATAAATAGGTAGGGTGAGTGGGGGCAAGATCGAACGGTTTTTTGATGAGATGAGCAGTGTTGTGTTTGATCACTTGTAGAAGAAAATGTATTAACTTATGCTTAAAATTAATTAGTTGTCCTTAAAGAGGAAAGAGTCTACTTTTATATTACATCAATAATTGCCTGTTATATCTGTTCCAAAAGTAGAAAAAAATAAGTTAAAATATTTTTTCACGAAAAAAAAGTTGGGGGAAGATGAAATGGTGGCGGGGAAAGATCGAACGTTTTTCTAAAATCGTGAAATCAGACAATAAATGATTATTAGGACGTTGTTGATGGCCCCTAGTCTATAGCATTTTTTGTCCTGAAAACTCTAAACTGACTCTTGTCCCAAAATTCCTGTTTTTAACAAAGTTATAACAGATTTTCATATTTAGAATATATCAATCTTACCCCACCGGGGGAAGATTGAAGTAAAGGTTCTCAAACTTTTCCACTCGAGGTCAAAGGTCAATGACCCCGGGGTCAACGGTCAATGACCTCAAGTTGACCCGTCGTCGTTCCCCCGCCCTAATACTCCCGCATCCCCCCTCTCCCGAAGTATGATATGGCGTTGTTTTTTGTGAAAAAATAGTTTTCATAGTGGTGCGTTTTCTATACCTTGACCCAAATATCTCAGAAATTATAATTATCACTAACGAGATTCAATACTATTTGTTTGTATTGTAATCACTTCCTCTATCGATTGACAAATTATGTATATTATCTGTGGCTGCCAAAACTATTTTGTTTTTAAATGGCGGACAGTAGGTATGCCTGGCTCCATACATAAATGTTCGCACCTCTTTGAAACATAAGAGGGTACCTACATACCTATTTAAATAAATAAATAAAAAGTTCAGGAAAAGTTTGAGAACATCTGACTCTTACTATGAGTTTTGAAAATGAGGTAAGATTGGTACTTGTATATGTTCGTCTTACCCCGCAAAATTGAGATGGGGAAAGACTAAAAGTTGAAATAAATCCTAAACTACGAGAAGTAGCCATATTTAGGCGTAATAACACAAGTAAGAATTAAAAATAATGCGTAGATATATCAATAAAACACTCGTACTTACCTTGTAGCTCAAGTTACTGGACACGGGGTAAGATGAAAGGACTTGAGTACTTTGCGTAAAAGTCACTGTGTCAGAAACTTGAACTTTTTACACAACCCCTGGATCTAAGCAGCAAATGTTGACTGAGGAATGAGACGTGACAAAATGGTGGTCTTGACAATGTTACCAGCACTGTAAAAAGATTACTCAATCGGGAGTTATTGACTACTTTTTGTCTTACCCCGTTTTCGATCTTGCCCCCACTCACCCTACCTACATAAGTAAGTACTTTTTTGTAGGTAGGTATTTTTATACCAGCTTGGTGGTTTTTAGTAGGTAGGTAGATAGGTAAGTAAGGTACACATTGGGACAAAAAAAATGTATTTTTTTAAACATTTGCGAGCTTTTTTTTTACAATTTTACAAACATAAAGCCAAAAATTAATAGGTACCTACTCACTTATAAAAATTGAGTAGGACCATGGTATCGCATTGAAACGTGTCGGTCGTAAGAGCTAGGTGTAGGTAGGTACTTTAATGTTCCTTCGCGCGACCAATACCATGAATTATAGATTAGATATGGCCTAGCTTTCTTATTGTGATCCATCCTCTCTCTCTCGTTTTTAGTCAAGCTTCACCAATCAATTAAGTGATGTTCGTAGGTATCTTCTTAACCCATTCCCTGCGATGCTTTGTATGTACCTACCTAGCTCCAGGAGCACAGTGCGGCGCTTATTGGGCACTGAACTCTTTAAGTAATAGATAAGTATGTTCAAAAATAACAAAAAAACTGGCATTCGAGTTTTCACTCGCCGCCACGTTATAGAAGTGCTAGAGATTAACCGGAGCTAAGCTAACGTGTTAATAAACCGCGAGGTTCTGTGAGGCCCGCCCAAGGAAAGTGCGCTGCACGCCGTCGCAGCCGCGCGGGCGATCGGCCGCGGCGCACGTTACAAGGATGCGCCTGGCAAAGCGTGACGTCACGTCTTGCAGATCTGCTAACTAACGCTAGTGATCTATGTACAGGATTGTAACATCACACTACTAGGAGATACACTTCCATTATACCCTGTAAACTTAAGCCTACGGTTGGTGCGTGAAAGGAATAAATTCACTTGCGCGATCTAGGTTTTTCCCAAATTTTTGTTCTAAAAATTAGCATAAATACACTTTTTGCATTCATTCTCATTTTTCAAAGCTTCAGTTAATACACAGATTCAGAAAATAAACACAAGTCGAAATTCAGGGTATAAAAACTAAATTTTAATTATTTCACGTCCAAAAATGCCATTCTACCGACATCTAGTAACGGCTTTGATAACCAAATTAAGGCTTCCTCTAGAGTAATCTGTGGTATTGTACAGAATAAGTAACACGTAGTATTAACAGTTGTTGAATAAGTTGCCTAAAATTTGCCGGAAAAGTTACAATAAACAGGGCTAATAATAGTGCTACCTACGAGTTTAGGTACTCGTGAAGAGTTTCATCAAAAGTAGTAGGTATTGAGTAGGTACAGCTGTTGAGGTTTGCTTAAAAGATTATTAAACTGACTAAGAAATAATTCTAAGTAGGACATAATCTACTGCTGAAACATAATAATTACTTACTAGAAACATAATAAAGTTAATGAAAATTATAATTCTGTTCATAAAAATAATAAGCTCGTTAAGGAACAATAAACATTTGCCCCTTTTTCCATGACGCGTGACGTGCAATTTTATTTACTTACCAGTAAATATTTATTTTTGTCCGAGTGTGTACGCACCGTACCTAATGATACGCAAATAATTGTTTTTATTTTATTTTCGAGTGTGTACGCACGTAATGATACGCAAATAATTGTTTTATTTTTTATTTTTTAATGACGCTAATTTAAATAATCTACACTACAGGTAAGTACTTACCTATACTTATATAAAACTAAAATAATATTTTCATTTAGGAGATTTTACTAATTTGCCTGCCTTTACAAAAAAAAAAATTTTCTTAGAAAAGATTTCAACGCGCTCGACGCGACGAGTGACGTAGCAATTCGTAGCACGCTGTCTCACTTCGAACTGAAGCGCTCGTGGCGTAGCTTGCTGAGCTTGCTGCTACCTGAAAGAGATCGCTTTTTAAGCGATAAGGCCGCCAATTGTTTTTACCTATGTTTAAATAATTTATACTTAAGGTTTCTTTGTGGTAAACAATAAAGTGTTATCCATCTATCTATCTATATCTGTCTATATATCTTGCTGAGATGTTCTTGATGTTGTGCGCGGTCATAATTTGGATGACCGCAAGTGGCATTACGAGAACGCTACCGTGCTTTGGAGGGCATGATTGTAAGTCCCGCTTTTTAAGTCGTTAAGCCATGACGGAGGCCTTTAGGCGGCCTAAAAACTCCATTACCTACCAGAATTGGTCACTTGCTCATACGAACTTTCTTACTTACCTACTTATTTCGATCTTAAAAAAAAATATAATTAAGTAAGTAGGTACCTACATACATACTTATAAATTTGAGCAACAGGCTATGGTGATCTACGGAGATTTTGTGTATATAGGTAGTTAGGTATGTCCTATTGGAGATTATGACATTCCTAACCCAGCCATGTACTAAGTACCTACCTACTAGAGTCATTTGGGATAAGTGATCGCAGTGGGTAAGTGGGCGCAGTGCCATTATCTCCGAAACGGAGCACGGGGGGTATGCAGTTTGTTTGGGTAAGTTGGCAACGTTTATGCAGACAACTAGTTGCGACACATAGTTTGACCGCGCTGTGCGTGTACGAGTTGGTAAGGAGCGAATTACAATTTTGACAATTTAAAGTTAGTTTTGGGTTATTTTACGAAGCGTGTAGCATATACGTTCTAAGGCCGATAGTGTTAAGGCTTTAGCTATAGATTTGAAACTTATCTGAGCGTGTTTTGCAAAAGAAAGTTCTTGGCTGAATGAATAATTTTCTGATTTTGTGTGCATTCATTCGTAATTTGTCCGTTTGGGGTAAGTGGGCGCGGGTAAGTGTTCGCACTTTTACGCTAAGCAAATAATTAATAAAATTATTTTTTTAGGTTTATAAATTTTATAATTATTAATTATTTCATTTGCCAACTTACTTAAGATAAGTTCTAGGTTTTTTTTTAACTTGATGTCAAATTCGATATACTAATTATGATTAACTGATCTCTAAATAGGTAAAATCTATGCAAACATAGAAGTTAAAATTTTGTTTAAATATATAGGTAAGTACCATAACATAACGTTTTATTAGGTATATAAATTTTATGATGACTGATTATTTCATTTGCCAACATGCTAGTATAATATTTAAAGTGATTCCTTCTTATGTGTTTTCTAAGTGTATTTTATACTTGTAATCGGAATAAATAATGCTTGATTTACTTTTATTTTGCAACGCGAACACTTAAACCACATGCAATCACTTACCCCGTAAGGGTGCGAACACTGCAAGTCGGGGCAAGTGTTCGCATTCCGATTTTTCGTCTTAAAATGCATTTATTTCAAAAACTGAAATAAATGACAGTACAAATTTCATTTATTTTAATTGACAAATAATTTTTCTAACTAAAAACAATACTTTAGGTGCTCTAAATACTAGATCTTGAGCACAGTGAGGTGTCAAAGTGGAAAGTGCGCCCACTTGCCCCGAATGACTCTACCGATATTTAACTCAATACCATTAGTAACTTCGATGGTGTTTACAGTACCTACCTAACTAAATAATAAGTCTTTATACAGGCTCACGACTGTAACCCATTCTTTTTAATAGTAGTCCGCTCCGGTGAAGCTGTGGGCATCCGCTAGTATTATAATAATAAAACAAAGCTTTCGATAAAATAATTTAGCAGATAAGTAAATTTTTTAATAGGTAAGTACTGTTTAAAGACACTAACTTAAAATAATTATTATTTCTTAAGCCGATCAAAATACTGTGCATTTGAGGAGTTGACCCTCAACGTGCGGGATCGAATGACTTGGCTGTAGAAGCTTGCGGAGGAGCGAGGGGTGCGGGTTCGATGATCCGACGTGTAGTCCACTTCATACAGTCCGAACCGAGTTCTGAAAGTAGTATAGAATATTATTTTGACGTAATATATACTAAAATAAATAAATAAATTGGTGGACGTTTCACGCAACGCCATCTAGCCCCAAACCACAGATAATATAATACTATACTAAAACCCAAACTAAACAAAGCTTGTAATAAAGGAAACCATAGAATACAGTGTATTCAATACACCTTATTTATTGTTGTAACCTAGGTAAGATACCTACTTACAATACTTTTTTATAAAAATTAACAAGATACCTACTGATAGTGAACGTCTGAAATTGATTTAATAAAATGAAATAATAATTTTGTCACCCTAAATAAATTCAGGGACAAAAATTCCTGTTGGTTCGTTGTGGGGACAGAACGAGGGGACAGACAGGAAGAACCGAATACCCAGATACATAACATCTATGTTGGACTTTTTGGCGAGAATTTGAAAAGTGATGATTTGAAGATGATTTCGTTTTGTTTTGTTTGCCAAAACTTGTGTTTCTTCGAATGTTAATGTGTAATAATGGTGGATTATTAACCGTTAAGTGTTCGTAAATGTGCATAAGTGTGGGCAAGTGAAACAAAATTGGATAGCATTGCTTTTCGACTTCTCCCAAGAAAGGCTACTCACTGATATCCATCAATCCACTCGAAGTTGTCCATCAATGACCAGTAAGTGTACCCTGTGACGTTGACTGCGTCCATATTGATGGAAAGAAGAATCTGTAAACAATATATTTTTAAAAAAATATTTCAATAGGTATGGGAAGGTGTTTCTTTTTAGTGGCGGACATTTCACACATTGTCATCTAGCCACAAACTAAGCAAAGCTTGTACTATGGGAACCAGATAGCTGGTAGAGTACCTACTTATATATTTTTAGTAAGTAGGTACATACATACTTACTATAATGCTTTATAACACCCAGACACAGAACAAGCATCTCGGTTCATCACACAAATGTTTGTTGGTGGGAATCGAACCTACGACCTACAGCGCAAAAGGTAGAGCTAAGAGCAACTGAGCTAAGAGGCCAGTTACTATATAAATTTTATTAGCAGCATCATAGTCAGCCTGTAAAAATCCACTGCTAGCCCTAAGCCTCGCCAAAAGTGCGCCATTTCACTCTGCAATCAGCTCCTACTGGCGATCTTCCGCAATCAATAACTTCAACTGTGGAACTGTTTCGAAAATCCTTCTATTCTTTGAAATTAATACTTCCGAGGTCCTCTAGTAAGTCTACATCTGATGATGGAATCCTAGGAAGAATCCAATGTAAAGGAACTTTAATTTTAGTGTCTGTTTTTTTTACTTTTTTGTAAAGATTTACCATCTACCTACCTACTGATTACCTATGTAGTGTGCATGGAAATGTATTGTGTACTTTTTAAAAATGTTCAATAAAGTTATTATTATTAAAAAAAAAAAAAAATAAGGTGGAGTGCCGTAATTGCAACTATCCGGTAATTGCAACTGGAGTCAATAACTCCCTCTAGGATCACTTTTTTGAACATCGATAGATGTGGTATTCAACTTCTTCTAAAAGTCTCAGTCTAAAAATATAGATGGTGTTGATAGGACCAAAACTGAGCAAATGACAGGCCTTTTTGTAAAACTGCCAATTTTTTGGAAGTGACACCGCTCGGAAGCTCTTCGTAATTTATTGAAAAACATTGTTTTTCGTGGTTTTTCGCCGGTGTGTTCACAGTGAGAGTGATTATAAGACACAGTAAGTTGTTTTTTATGTGTTTGTTGTATTCTACGATAAATCTATTCAGAGTTATGGATGTAGTTACATTTGCCAGACAAAAAGTGCATAGTCTTGTAATTGTAACTATTTTGTTTATTTTTTGACAGTTGCAATTTAACGACTGGTTTTGTATGAAGTTTGAAAAACCCAGTGATGTAACAATGACGATGACTATGTCGATACCTATGTAATATTTTATTGAAAGGGATACTATCTACTTCCATACTATGCTATGAGTTCTTAGCAATTAGTTTGAGTGATTGAGTCCCTTTATTATGTTGGCGCTATCGGAGCCCTTTCAAATGTGTGAAAAAAAAAATATGTGAAACCAGTATAAAAAGGCTGTTTAACTTCTAAAATATCACTTATTGCGATTGAAATAAAGTTAGAAAAAATAATTAGTAAAAGATAATAGAAGACTTTAAACATAAGAGTAAAAGAGGCTTTTTCATAACTAAAAGATTACTGTGATTAGAATAAACATCGAGTCGATAAAAATCACGATAAGGTTCCCATCACTATTTGTAGTAAAATAGTTGCAATTACCGGATTCATTGCTGAAAAGTGTTTTCGCGCAAAATTTGACATTAGTAGCAAGGGCATAGCTATATAAATCGAAAGAATGATTTTCAAGGCATGTGTTCTGTATTTTCCAGTAGTAAGCGCCATAGAAAAATAAGAAGTAAAAACAAGTAGTTGCAATTACCCGCAAAAACGGGTAATTGCAACTATTGCTCCCTCTGTCATGAATTTATGCAATAGAATTTTATTCTTTATCGCTTTACTTTCTTCATAACAATGATATAAATCTACATAAAATTTACTTTAGAACAGATCTTTCCAAACAATACATTTATGATATAAAATATGGAATTATCAAGCGATGAAGTTAGGACTCCACTTTTTTTAGTTGCAATTACGGCACTCCACCTTAAAAAAAAAAAAAATAAAAAAAAAAATAAAAAAAAAAAATCTAACCTGTTCTAAATGATCTCTAATGTAGTTGATTCTCTTGGTGTCCTTTAGGTCTCTCCCTGATGTGGAGAATCCATTCTCCGAGATGAAGAACTCCTGGTTTCCGTACTGCTGCTTTAGCCAGGTTAGGAGCTCACGAAGTCCTTTGGGGCAGAGCTGTTAAGCATACAAACTAATTATAAATACAGACGAACTTGCAACGCTGATTCCAATGGCGGATTATCCTTAAGGCAAACTAGGCAACTGCCTAGGGGCACGAGGTTACAGAGGGGCGCGCGCAAGGAAGTTTTTAAACAAAAAAAATTATAAGTAGGTAAGTAGTTGGATAATTACAAAGCGCTACTTCAATAGCGCTTCCGAAGTGCGTCCCGTCTTCTTGATTACTGCTACGTAACCCGTTTCGATTCAAATAAGACAGAATTACGATGTTGGGGTGCGGGGCGCCCCGGTGAGCCATGCGACAGGGATGATAGCGCCGGAAATTAGTTAATAGAGTAGGGGGAGGTAGAAATCCTGGGACCTAGGGGCACCTAAGAGGAGCTTTTCTAGGGCGCTCTCGAATTTATTCTGCCTCTGGCTGATTCCCTATTCCTTTTTTTCCTACTTTTACAGAACCAGAACTATCAAAATATCGTGATCGAAGAACTCCCGCCCCGTCTTTCACTTCGAAGGCTCGGATCACAAGCTTTCGTAGTATGGTTCACAATCGGTTATCTTTTGTTCATATACCTACCCACAAGCTAAATATTTTACAGTAGGTTCGTATAAATTGAAATTGAAATTGAAAATATATTTATTCAGACATAGTAATCCATTTTGTTAGTAACATACAATAAAATTAATACTAACACATTTGTGTTAGTATTAATTAAGTTATATAATTAGTATAGTATAAGCTAGTGAAGGAATTTTCTGGCCGCCTGAAGGCCTCCGTTATGGCTTGACTGAAAAGCCGGGACCGAGAATGAAACGTGCCCTTCGAAGCACGCACGATCACACATACAAATTGTGTCCGCTCAAACCGTTGCTTAACTTCAATGATCCATCAAAACGTCTAAGCAAGCTAAGCGAGCGATACTATAATGTCACTGAAAAAAAATTCCGGAATGCATAAAAACAGATTTAGCAATGGTGCCATCTAAGAAGCCTAGAAGGTCATTATGAACAGGGTTAAGTTTTAAGACCTTACAACTAAAATCCTGGAGGCTCCATAGGGCGCGCCAGGCTGCTCCTCCATCACAGCCCTCAGCTCTGGGATACCCTCGAGGAGCATCGGAGCCACCTTCTCATCAGGCTTGGCGCGGCGCACCAGCCGGCACGTGTAGTAGTTCAGTGCGAAGAAATCGTAGGTTCCTGATATAACATGAATAGACAATATTAAATACCTACCTAGCCTGCATTATTATCTAATCTATACCATCATTAAAGCGGAAGAGTTTATTTGTTCGTTTGTTTAAATCTCAGGAACTACCAGTCGGATTTGCAAAAAAATACTTGTGCATTTGATAGCCAAACTATTGAGGAAGGTTATAGGCTACTTTTCATCATAATTATCACCATATACCATCTCCACGCGGGTTCGCAGTGAGGGAGCTTTTTGATTGCGGCCAGGGTGGACTGCCCTGACTGACGAGGCACTCTTGCGAGTGACACCTGTCCAGCAAGCCAATTAGTTTATTCTTTGTGTGTTCGTGTGCCTACCTACTGTACTTATATGAGTTCTGCTCGAAATAAACGTATTTTTTTTTTTTTTTTTTTTTTTTTGATAGGTCAACATATTTCCCTTTATATTTCACTAGCAGCGCCCTCGCGGCGTTGCCCTCGCTCCTTCTTAGTATAGAATGGATTGTTAAAGTCATAGTTAAACACCTTGTACAGTATTATCTTATATGTGGCTTAACTCACTCACCTCTAATCAGCTCCACTTCTTGATCCGAGAACTCTGGCAGCCTGGATACTTCGTACCCCTCTTTATAGCTAGCCTCCTGCATGATCTTCACAGTTGAAATAGGCCAGCCACCTTCCTTGGAGTAGATTGGATGAGTGTACCGACCGATCTGAAAACATAGGTCATTCCATAAGTAACGTGGTAAAAAACATCAAATGTTTGGTTTGAATTTTGATTCCCGTTTCAAATAGGTCTTGTCCACTGTTCACTCTCCCCGCGATGGGCTATATAGGAATAACCCGTTTTTTTGTTCGTACATGTAAAGGTTTACATCTTTACTAGATTATACAGTGTCAGTCAATTTGCCAACGCCTAACGGGACGCTGTTGTGCCAGTTTGTACATTGTTTAAGATGGCTTGCCCAGCCCAGCATCTAAATTCTAAACCGACCCTCAGATTAATCGGCCATATCTACAGAAATGATGAAGCGCTCGTGGTGTACCTTGTTTAGACGTTCTTGATAATGCTGCAATAGTAGGCGCTATAGGGTCACGTTATATAAAAGTTGTAAGAATTACTTATAAAATAGAAGTTTTGCTTACAGCAAAATCTCTGGCCAATTCGGTGAGAGTCCAGTCTTTGCGGGCGAACGGTTTATACCAAATGAAATGGTTGGCGATGGATACCTTTCCTATAAAAAAAATGTGCAGTTGTTATAAAGAAAATTTGCAGTAGTGGTCTAAATGTAAACATTTTTCTGTCATATGGAAAAATTGGTAGGTACTCACCATGATACAACGGCTTAAACAGTTCATCATAAATCCTCCAGGCCTTCGCATGAGCCAGCAGCACATGCCTGTTGCACAGAAACGGCGAAAAGACCGTGTCTTCGTACCCTGGAGCCAGTATACCAGTGGTGTACGCCACGTCGCATATTGCTACTGGTTCGTTGATGGTTATCCAAGTTTTCACGCGGTCTGCGTAGAGGGAGAAGACCACGCGAGAGTAGGATGCAAACCAGTCTGCTATGAGAGGGTTCGTCCAGCCACCTGGAAGAGTCACGAGATTATGTTATGAGAGGATTTGTTTATCCACGGTGAAGTGAAATAGAAGATAGAAAGATGAAATTGTGTTTAAAAACACCTGCTGTGGGAATCTTTTGCGAAATAAAGAGGACAGCAAATTTAATGCGTACCAGAGTTAGTATCTGCTGCCTAGTCAAATAGAGATGTAGTCGTAAAGCTCCTAACCCTGTATAGTTGGTAAGTATACTTGTGTTTACTTTCGATCTCCATTCAGTCGAGCTCATCACGGTAAAAGAAAAAATCGTGATAAAATCAGTTGATACGGTTCTGTCCTAAGTTCAATAATAAGTAGCAGATGGGTTTGCAACTTGTTTCATGAAATACCTACTAACTTCTAGCAAAAAGTGAACATAATAATCAGAGATACTCCTTTTCAAAGAAGCCAGCTTAAAATATTCTGTCTGATTGAATATCTGTGTCCAATTGTTATCCTCTTCTTCTTTCGTATGAGCAAGTGGCCAACTCTGGTGACGGAGTTTTTAGGCCGCCTAAAGGCCTCCGTCATGGCTTAACGACTTAAAAGCCGGGACCGACAGTTAACGTGCCCTCCGAAGCATGGAAGCGCTCAGCTCGTAATACCACTTGCGGTCACCCATCCTAAAAGTGACCGCGCACAATGCTGCTTAACTTCAACGATCAATCAGGAACGTCCAAGCTAGCTACGCCACGAGCGCTTCAATCCAATTGTTATGCAAATCCTGTTTCAGAACATCACAACTCACCAAGTTCCTGCAAGTTCTGTGGTAGGTCCCAGTGGTACAGAGTGACGACGGGTTCAATGCCCTTCTCCAGGAGCCCGTCTATCAGATCGCTGTAGTACCGGGCGCCGTCATCACTCACGTAGTTGCTGTAGCCAGAGGGGAGGAGACGAGGCCAGGATATGGAAAACCTGAGAGATATTAAGAACCTGAGAGAAGTTAGGATTTAGACTAGAGCCTCGGACACTAGAGCTGATGAATCTAACATCCAAGGTTGTAGCAGCTGTTTGAAGGATTTAGATTAATGTCTGATTATTGCAAACCTTCGCACTTTTTGTTCATTTAGCTTCGTTGTTTCCGACTAATCGTCTGCTAATGTTAATTAAGTTATGTGAAGTTTTATGCGACGACGTTTCATGCTTTGGACGTGTTTAGTTGTTTGATGGCCATCAGACAGCATATAAACTTCGTAACCACATTCGACCATTAGCAAATACGAAGTTGAAGTCGGAGCCCTCGGAGCCATCCGAAGTACAGAAGCACTCAACTGAGTATTAGGTAACTAGGTACCTAATGGGTCTAGCTAGTCACTTAGAATTCAGTGATTTTTATTAATGTACTTTTGCCATGTATCTGCATCTGTCCGATTGTGACTGGCTATAAAGTCATAAAATAAAATACCTAGAGTGGGTAAAAATGTTAAGTTAGTAACAACCCACATATGATATGAAATGCCTGAGGATCTGACTAAACGTCCTGCCTTGAAAATACAGCCAGGCTCCTGAACAGTCTACCTGTAGAAGTGTAGTCCCAGCTCGGCGGCCATGTCGACGTCGCGGCGCCAGCGCCTGTAGGAGTCGCAGGCCACGTCGCCGTTGCTGAGGTCTGCCACCACCGTCGGCTCCGCGTGCGTGAACCGGTCCCAGATGCTCTCCGCTTTGTCTGCAATCATGATGAAATAGAAGATGAGTTGATGAGTGTCGTGATGATGAGTCATCATCACGATATATTTCCATCATGTGGGTAATGCCGCGAGGGCGCAGCTAAACTTAGACCTTTACATCTTTACTAGATAATTTATACAGTGTCAGGAGGCAATCTTTGCCTATACTTAACGGGACACTGTAGTGTCTGGAACATTGTTCAAGATGGAGTAGGCTTGCCCAGCACCTAAACCATCCTCTCAGCTTAACCAGCCATATCCACAGGAAAGACATGGTCAATACGTGTGCGGCTGACTAAGGCGTGGGTTTCCTCACGAGGTTTCCCTTCACCGTTTAGATCTCGTGTTTATGCATGGCGAGGATTCGATTCCACGACCTTCGGATCGAAAGTCGAGGTACTAACCAACTCAGCCAACACGGCTCGGAGGGCGCAGCTAGTATCAATATAAAAAATAGGTACTTATTTGTTTTAAGTATGTGGGTATTCGCAGACTCACCACTAACGTTCCATGAACCTTCGATCTGATACGATGATGTAGCGGACCCGAATTTAAACCATGATGGAAACTTCACCTCAGCGGACCAAGATAGACTGAGCGCGGCACTGAAATTAAATTCATAAGAAGTATTTTATTGTGCATAATAATTTATTTATTTGGTAGATACGAGTCTACTTAAAAAAAATTACGTTAAAATTATCACTCAAAACCCCACCTTGATCCATTTTCAGAATTATTTGCCTTTGGAACATAGATAGAGTTTCAAAGTCAATATAAAAATGTTAATTGGTAATTTCAAATTCTTTATATCTTTAGATCTTATAGTAGGTACCTACTTTTTGCTATGTAATAAAAATAATTAAGGTTAGTGCATAATTTAAAAATAATTTATTTAAGTAAGTATAGTTTTAGGTAGGTAATTAAAATCTTATAAAACTCACCAAAACACCACTGCTTTAACAGACATGATGCTTGTCTGAATCCCGTTACAGACTAGGCAGGTACTTCAATTACTTTTTAAAAATCATCATTTTTTGTTGCGGGCCAACAAAAAAAAACAAACATTTCGAAAAATAAACTTTTTGCAGAGATACTAATTAATAAATAAATAAATATTGCTGGACATTTCACACAGCGTCATCTAGTCCCAAAAACAAAGCTGCTATGGGAACCAGCTGGGATATTTTGTTTCATACGTAAAATCGCTAACTCGGATTCGGTCCAACAAAAATTGTTTTTTACGATGAATACTTTGAAATGGTAGATTGTTGAAAAAAGTGATACTTAGACATATTTGTTGTGTAATATATTTATTTATTTATTTTCTTTTTACAATGTCATTAGTCATTACAGTTAAAACCAAATCGACACTGGAAAGCACTAGTAGAATAGGTATAGGTATAATATGTAGGTAAGTACTTAAAGTAGGTATTTTTGCAATAAATAACTTTAATGTTGTTCGTAAAAAATTTCACAATAAGTAGGTACCTACGT
Source organism: Camptogramma bilineatum (assembly GCA_958496255.1). Classification (NCBI taxonomy): domain Eukaryota; kingdom Metazoa; phylum Arthropoda; class Insecta; order Lepidoptera; family Geometridae; genus Camptogramma; species Camptogramma bilineatum. The sequence goes on from OY292474.1 coordinate 2,104,073, forward strand.
ATCGATGTGTCGTTTTTGGACTTGCCTCTGTCCGCCCTCTAGTTCGTCTTTCACACAATATTATTGTAAACGCTGCGTTATGAAACTCGCCGATATTTCACAACTTCCAGTAACATTCGTTTCCTTAGAACATTTTCGGAAACAAGCAATGTCAGCCGTTGAGGTCAGACGCTTCAAGGGTTGCTGAAGGTAACCGGTTATTCAATGAAGTTATTCATTTGCGCACTTAAATACGCAATATTATTTAGGTTGGATTTTACCAAACTGGATTAAGTTTTATCTGGAGATTAAACCACAGATTAAACTGCTGTTTGTTTGAATATTTTGACATTGTAAAGTTGACACCTTATAACCAGCCCCCCTAGCCATATTACACTATCTATCGTCGCGATAGAATAGAAACACTTCAAAATGTATAGGATTTGACGTTTCAAGTAGATGAGTCACGTGGTCAGAATGTCAATTCCTATACATTTTGAAGTGTTCTATTCTACAGCGACGATAGATCGTTCTACAGCGACGATAGATCGTGTAATATGGCTAGGGCCCCAGGATAATTTGAATGCACATAATAATGTTCGGTTGCGCTTTCTAAACAATTGTATTTTCGAATTCTGTCGGCTAACGGAACTCTGGGAGTAAGATGACAGTTTGGTCGAATCCAGCCTTATTATCTAATAGAGAAATCTTAATTATTTATTACTAGCAGAGCCCTCGCGGCATTGCCCCCGTTATGATGGTATATGGTGATGATGATGATGAAAAGTAGCCTATAACCTTCCTCAAGAGTTTAGCTATCACATGCAGAAATAATTTTTCAAATTGGACTGGTAGTTCTTAAGATTATAGTTCAAACAAAATACTCTTCCGCTTTATAGTAGGTACTGTAGGTAGGTATAGATTATAAGTTCCAATTCATTAAAAATCATCACAAAATATGATTCATTTACTTAGCTTGGGGCTACCTACATGATGCAGTGTGAAATGTCCAGCATGATTTATTTATTTATTATTTATTTAGTCGTGTTGTCTAAAGCACACTTGTTCTTTTCCGGTTGGTAATGGCCTCAAGCCTTTCACTGTGTTCTACGTAATACTAGTAAAAAAAAATTAACTGCACTAAGGATACGTTTCCTTATCACTTTGTTTAGTAGGTAGGTACTATTTTTAATTGAATAAAATATAGATTATAGCTACCTACTTATATGTAGGTGCTTAAGAGGCCTGCGACAGGCGAATTTCCATAAAAACGTAATACCGAAATCTCATTTTACCTAATTTATTTATTTTCTCATGATATTTTTTAGATTATTTTCGAAAAATAATGATTAGAGACCGGATTATACGCAATTTGCATATTGCATTATGCATTTGCTTAGTTCCGAAAATTTGGAACAGGTCGAGAGTACCTAGGTACCTAATATTGAATAATTTTTAAAAAATGTGCAAATTACTATTTTTTTTAATTTAATGTTGCATATTTTGACATATTTAGACATTTTTCATGCATATTTTAGACATTTTTAAGGCCCTGCCCTGAGCTAAGCACTGTATTTCCCTGTTTATATCCTCGATAAATAAAGTAAGTGGAAAGTAACGAAAAGCCTACATGTATGTATATCTAACATTTTATCTTCTGATTCCGCGTTAAATATTTTTATTTCACGTCAATTATTTGCTTGATCATAAATCAACGAAAAAAATCACTAAGCATAATATAATATTATCTTCATCTTCTTTAAATGTAATTTATGTTTTTGGATTGCACCATTGGGTAGGTCATTTAATAATTAACTTATTACCCGATCACTTTTTCGATTGGTTGATAGTGATGAGAAATCTCCAAAAAACTGCATTTTTGTTGTGTTTTGTAGCGAGCGGCTGTCGTAAGCGCCGCGGCTGAACGCATTCTACATTCATCTTTATTTTAACGACGCTAAGACAAATATTTGAAGTTGCACTTCGACGTGCTAATTTTAGCTCGGGGTAGCGCCTTAATATGAGCAATCCATTAAAACCAATGTCCAAACATAAAATAAAACATAAGTTACTTTTAGTTGGATTTTAAAAATATGAACAAGTACAGTCAGCGTCAAATTGATATGAGCGTCTAGAGTAGTCAATATGATAACATTGAGAGCTTTGTTTACTAAGATAATTTTGAACACTGACTGCTCATATAAATATGAAACAATAAGTAGTAAGATATTTTGAACACCTTAGGTGCTTGCAATAATATGATGATTCGAACTGCGAATTTCAAATTGCTTTTATGTTTTTCAGATCATTTTGACTACTCTAGACGCTCATATCAATTTGACGCTGACTGTACATACATAACACGGTTCAGAGAGTACCTACATACATAACACGGTTCGGAGAACTTACCTACGTCAAAATTAGATATTCAGTTTAAATCATGTTGCGTTTGACAGCGGTCATTTTTTGGTGAGTGTTATTTAACGTGAAAAAAATGGTGATGGAAAACATTACTAGAAACTCTTTAAAATAAGGATCTTTTAGTACCTACCTAAAATAAATAATAACGTCAGAAACCTATGCCTACATTGAACGGGACGCTGCTGTAGAGGCAAGAACCCTCCTTTCTAGGGGTAGTCGGGTAAAAATAATGTGTGGATGCAGTGAGCCATGTTTGCAGAGTGTTAGTTATTATATAATAATAATAACATTCATAATAATAACATTATTTAATGCAACATTAGAATATGTTACAAGATGTTATTTTTCTTTATCTACAGCCCTTAAGTAATGAATATCTTAAAAATAACATAGGTACCCACCTACATATTTTATATACTGGATGAATTTTGAAAAAAAGGGCAATAAGGGCAGCTACCTTGGCCGTTGTAGAGCTACAGGAAAACGGAGACTATCCTTTTGACGTTATTTCGACTTGCATTCACAGATTTTGAAATGGATGTAGTCAGCGAGAAAATGGGCATTTACACAAAAACTTTTTTGATGCCAATCGATCCTGTTAAGGCTCTATTGGACCAACTGAGGTTAGAGTAGGTACTAGAAAAGTCAGAAAAAGCTAAAATGTATTTTTGAGATGGGGCAATAAGGGCTACCTTAACCATTGTAGCTAAAGGAAAACGTCCTTGAAACTATCCGTAACTTTTAAAGATATTTGACCTGCATTCACAGATTTTGAAAAAATGTACCTAAGTACAGTCACCGAGAAAATAAGCAATTTACATAAAAACTTTTACCTATTGATGCCAATCGATACTGTTTCATATAAGAAATTAAAAGGGTCTAACGGACCAACGGGGGTGTGTTTTATCTCATTTTTGCGCGTGGGTTACTTAATCGCAAACATGAAACAAAACACACCCCTCCTCTTCCAGCGTTCTTTTTACATGACGCGAACTATACCTATAGTCGTATTGCTAACTAGCTGTACCCGGCATGCGTTGCAATGCCACGTGAAGTGAAGTAAAAAAGTGTTTGGTTTTATATTCTGTACATAAACAGATTTTTTTGGATTTTAAATTAAATAAGTTTGTGTCATGTATCCCCGTCCCGTCCCGTCCCGTCCCGTCCCGTCCCGTCCCGTCCCCGTCCCCGTCCCCGTCCCCATCTCCTCCTCCCCCTCTCCCCCTTCCCCTTCAGCTCGATGTCACCATATCATTACATTATATTGGAAACTTGACAGATATTCCGAGTTTCAAATCAATCGGCATATTTACTGAGGAGTTATGTTGAACAGCTCCTGACTCCATCCTCAGATCAGCTCACTGTCACCATATTATTACATTGTACCTAGTTGAAACTTGACAGGTTTGCCGAGTTTCAACTCAATCGGCCTATTTACTGAGGGGTTCTGTAGAACAGCTCCAGAATTCCATTATCAGATCCTGACCTGATCTGACCAAGACACCACCTTTCAATCAAAAAAATAATGTTCTAAATCGGTCCAGGCATCTTCGAGTAATAAATAATCGAGTACCTCCTTTATTTTGAAGTCGGTTTAATAAAAACGTTTTAGAGCACGCGTAGACTAATAAGTGACTGCCGCGTGTTTTCATCAGCGCGATTCAGAAAATGGTCATTTTTAGTCCCGCCATCTAGTTTTGATTTTTTTCAAATTTAACTGGTACGTCCAGAGATTAGCGTTATCAAACAATCAAACAAACTCTTCCGCTTTATTATATTAGTATAGATTAAAGATAAAGATAAGTATAGATTATTTCCAACTTTTCAGATCACCGGGTTTTTTAATTTTTTGTTAATATTTTTTTTGGAGACACACAGCGCCATCTAGCCCTAAACTAAGCAAAGCTTGTAGCTACTATGGGAACCAGATATCACAATCTGGTTTCAGCTAGCTCCAATAGATGTCTCTATGTCCTTTGTTCTCGAAAAAACTTTAAATTTAATGATTGAAGTTGTCGTATTTAATTACTTACTTGTGATAAGAGTTTTTTAATAATATTGAAACTCATGCAAAAAGTTCATTGTAACTTGGATATGCTGGGTAACTGTGGGACTTTAGTTCAGAACAGAACTATGCTGGGTAATATATGACTCATCTCAGAAATGACTTTACCAATTTTTATGCAGTTTTCACTGTTGTATTTTGGTAAGCCTGGGTCATTTTTTAGTGTAAGTTTCATCAAAATCCGTTCACAAATAAAAAAGATACATCCTTTTTTATATTATTTTTTTACTAAAGTCACAGTACATTCTTTAAATGCACATATCTTTTTTATTTGTGAACCGATTTTGATGAAACTAACACTAATAAAAGGTCCAGACTTACCACAATACATCAGTGAAAACTGCATCCAATGCGGTTAAGCCATTTCTGAGATCAGCGCGAACAGCCAACAGAGAACTAAAGTCACAGATTACAGCACTTTTTGCGTTCTAGATCGCGCTTACGAAGTGTTTTGAGACTCTAGGGTTATATAGATCAAAAACTGACTTCACTTAATTGAATACTTATAAGTTTGGGCTTAGACTTCATTCTTATTATAAGTATAGATATAGATAGATATAGATTCTTATTATAAGTATAGATTATACGGACTAAAATTGAAGGAAAAAATGTCATTTTTCCTTCAATTTTGATTAGTTTTGATACGTTTTATGTCAAAATTGAAGGAAAAATGACATTTTTTCCTTCAATTTTAGTCCGTATAATTAGCAATACGACTATACATCTATTTTTCATTTTCAGCTCACTTTTTTACACGTCATGTTGCGTGGAAGTCAAGTTTCCATCGTGGTTCAAGTTCGGATCTTCTACAGCCGCTTACCAGACTGAGGGAGCTTGGAATGTCAGCGGTAAATCAAAATAAATAAAATATAAAATAAATAAATAATAATTGCTGGACATTTCACACAGCACCATCTAGCCCCAAACTAAGCAAACCTTGCACTATGGGAACCAGATAACTGATAGAATACTTATATACCTTATGTAAATACATAGGTACCTACATAATACTTTATAACACCCAGACACAGAAAAAACATCACAAATGTTTGTCCTGGATGGGAATCGAACCCACAACCTACAGCGCAGAAGGCAGAGCTACTACCAACTGAGCTAAGAGGCCAGTCAAAAAACAGGCCTTTTACATCTTTATTAGATGATTTATACAGTGTGGACGCCATCTTTGCCTATACAACGGGACACAGTAGTGCCTAGGACATTGTGCAGTGTGCTTCCTCCAAGGACACTGAGTGCATACTACCAACTCTTAGAGCAATGTCAAAACAAGATGAAAAGTCCTGCGTTAGGCTTATTTCAAGATTTCTAAAGCAGGATTGTTTCCACCTTGTTTGGATTCGAACCAAAACACTTGACACTCCACGATGACGACACCAAAACATTCCTGCGTTAAGTTTAAAATAAGGTTAACTTAGGCCTGCGTTAGACTAACTTTAACCTTACCTTAGTCTTATCTAAGTACGAAATCAGAGTAATCTTACTTTGACATGGCTCTAAACTGGTGCAAGGACCTTCTATGAACTCTTGTTCATAGAAGGTCCTTGCACCAGTTTAAGTGCTGTTTCACCAATCACGCGGCCCTCGAACTCGTGACCCGTAGGCCGAATCTATGAAGTCGTCTCTAGTGGCCTAATTTTGATACCTAGGTACAATGAATTGTTTGAGATGGAGAAGGCTTGCCCAGCACCTAAATTATCCTCTCAGCTTAACCGGCTGTTGGCCGAGGGGAATAGTACCTGGACTTTCGATCCGAAGGTCGTATGTTCGAAACCTGGTCGGGCATCAATGGATTTTCCGTTTCGAAATATTTATATGCGCATTAACAAGAGCTCTAAACGGTGAAGGAAAACATCGTGAGGAAACCAGTTAGCTTTCTAATAGCGTCTTTACTGTTCAGTCTGTGGGTTGCTGTCCAGTGATTAAGGTAATTTCATTTACCATGAAAATCATCCAACAATGACGGATAGAGTCGACCCATCATAGAATTATGTTATTCTTTCTTCATGAAGCTGTTCTATTTGTAATGACCCTATCATTACAATATTTTTATCATGATTGCAGACAAAGCGGAGAGCATCTGGGACCGGTTCACGCACGCGGAGCCGACAGTGGTGGCAGACCTCAGCAACGGCGACGTGGCCTGCGACTCCTACCGGCGGTGGCGCCGCGACGTCGACATGGCCGCCGAGCTAGGACTACACTTCTACAGGTACACTGTTCAGGATCCTGTAGCCGTACCGGGAACTCTTAGGGCAATGTTAAAACAAGCTTGAAATATGACAACTTTGGGGAACAGGGTGGAATCGTTCCCTAAGTTAGTTGCTCTAAGAGTTCATGGTATGGCCCCTGGATGGATCTTCAAGGCAGGTTTGACCTTACTGAGTTATAAGGAAGGAATGTTTTGAAAGACTGTAGTGACTGTCTGTCTATTTCTGTAGCACGCTACGCAGCCAACGCCTTGAAGAACTGGTGTTAGATTCAATTCTATTAGATTTTTTTTTATACTAGTAGGTGGCAGACAGGCATACGGCCCACTGGTAAGCAGTTACTGTAGCCTATGGACACCTGCGACACCAGAGGTGTCACACTCGCGCTGCCGATTAGATCAATTTTTTTAGGGCAAAAGTTGATATTAGTACTACTCGGGTTTATTATATTAATTTCAACTTGAGGGTAATGTCCTTCGAGAAGCTCGATGGTAATATCAGTCAAACTATAAAAGACTGTCACAATTAAGAGCCCCTCCTTTCTCCTTTACTTCTCTTCAGTCGTTTCTATTGATCTATAGGTACCTACTCTATTTAATTCAAATCTTCAGAATATCAATAGCGTGGACCCGTCTCCTCCCCACGGGTTACAGCAACAAGATCAGCGAGGATGGAGCCAGGTTCTACAGCGACCTGATAGACGGACTCCTGGAGAAGGGCATTGAACCCCTCATCACGCTCTACCACTTCGACCTGCCTCAGAACTTACAGGAACTTGGTAAGTTGATTTGGAGTTACCTTGTTTAGGTATAGTTCGTGTCATATAAAAAGAATGCTGGAGGAAAGTGGAGGGGGTGTGTTTTGTTTCATGTTTGTGCAAGGGTTACCTATTCGCAAACATGAGATAAAAGACACTTCTCCACTTTCTTTCAGCGTTCTTTTTACATGACGCGACCTCTAACTTGTGTTTACAATGTTTATAATAGTGTCAAGTGATGTAAGGTCGAGACCTTCCCAATGCAAAAATGGATTTTTTAAGTACCAGTAAGAAGTAAATCAATTTGAGACCCAAAGTAACAATATATCAAATCTCCCTTTCCAGGTGGCTGGACCAACCCCCTAGTAACCGACTGGTTCGCCTCCTACGCTCGCGTAGTCTTCTCCCTCTACGCAGACCGCGTGAAGACCTGGATCACCATCAATGAGCCCAATATCATCTGCGACTTGACGTATACCACCGGCCTCCTGGCTCCAGGGTTCGTAGACACGAAGTTCGCGCCGTACCTGTGCAGCAAGAATGTGATGATCGCTCATGCTAAGGCCTGGAGGATATATGACGAGCAGTTCAAGCCGTTATACCATGGTGAGTAGAACTATAAGCCTTTAGGCCTTTACATATAGATTGTGTTGGCCTATGTACTTATTGGACGTGTTGAACTTTCGACCCGATGCGATGGTTGCGAGTTTGAATCTCGGTATAGTGATTTTTCGTTTCGGAAAATTAATATACCCAGTAACATACTCGTAACGGTGAAGGATAAAGTGTGGAAACCAGTTAATATTCAATTCTATTCTAATAAGCAAATGGCTAGCAACCTGTCACGTATAGGATAGTACTAACTTTTGCAAAATGTGGGCAATGTGGGCATGTACCTAATTTGTATTTGGTAAAGTTTAGTACATGTCTCTGACTACCCCTTTATTTATTTATTTATTTAACACTTTCACACATGACAAATTGTGCAAGGAGGACTTAATGCTGAAGTATTATCTACCAGTCATCCTTTAGACACTTTTTAAAGTTTGTGATTGCCTAAAAATCTGTGAGATGCTGATCTTGTGTTTCGTGTTGTTCACAGGAAAGGTGTCTTTGTCCAATAACCTCGTGTGGTTCTCTCCATACTCAATCAAGGAATATGCACTGACCAAGCTAGCCATAGATTTTACTGTGAGTATCCAGTGGTTGATTTTGATCTTCCATTTTGTATGACCACGGCTGAAGGAATGTCTGAGCTACCTGAGAATGAACATCGATCCATGATTGGCCTAACTAAACAAAACTCATTAAAAACTACGACACCACTCTTGCACAGTTCACTGCATCATCATCTCTCTGCCTTTTTCCCACTAAGTGCCAAAAACTGTTTCTTTTTTCATTTCCTCACTCACTCGTCATCCCAGTACCTACTCACCCTTTTCACACATATTTGCATTTACAGAGTCCATCTATCTTTTCGACTTGCCTCTTGTATTCACAGGGTCCTATTGGATTGTACTTCGACTCTATACGCCGGCGCCGTTTACGATTATCGAAAGCAGAATGACGAAATATGAAAATGTAAACTAAACTTCGAAATCATACCTAGAATACGTGGAAGGTCGATAATAGCTTGTCACTGAATCGTCATGAAGCTAGTTTCTCGCATCTTCGAGGCAAACAACTCTCAGCATATAAAAGGCGCATAAGGCACAGTTTAATGCTTTTAAAATGTGTACCTAATCTATTGTGCTCGATTTTAAGTCTATTTTCGATTGTAAGTGAGCGATGACCCATACTGTCAATTTTACGTGATTGCCTGGAGGAAATCAATACAAGGGTTGTGAGTTTAATATTCCTCAGATCTGATTTCGTGTTTAACAGACAGGCCGTTATAGCCATCCGATCTACTCCAAGGAAGGAGGCTGGCCGCCAAGCATGGTGAAGCTGATGAGGGATATTAGCAACCAAGAGGGATACAGCTCGTCCAGGTTGCCGGATTTCACCCAGGAGGAGATTGAACTTGTAAGAGGTGAGCATCAAGATAGGGATTTATGATTTTGGAAATTAATTTGCGGCCCCGACAGGCACAGAGCGGACAACGGAGAGCGATGGATATGAATGTGGGTGTATACCCGGCCAATCTTCCATTATTTAAGATTCTTCTTCATCCAAAGGTTGCCTGGTAGAGATCGCTTCCTAGCGATAAGGGCGCCCAATGTACATTGTTACTTTAATCTGTCATTATTGTATTTTGCTTATTCTAAGGTGTGCAATAAAGAATTTTCATTCATTCATTCATACACCGGCAGGGGCAGGCCTAAGAAAAGATGGATGGACTGTGTGAATGCAGATAATATGTATTGTGTGTGAAAGGAGTGAGCACTGAGATGACGGTGATAGAATGAAATGGAGGAAGGAAACATGCTGTGCCAACCCCACCTAGTGGGGTAAGAGCAGGCAGATGATGACAAGCAGTCGTTCCAGCCATAGAAAGAAATAAAAAATAACTAAAACTGTGTCAAGAAGTGTCGAGATGTGCCGGTGATAAAAGTACCGGATCTGTACATTTATTATGATTAGAATTACACTAACAAAGTTTCTCATGACGCAACGACACGACACAGTACCATCCCAATAGAAATCATCCTTAGGTTGTGAGAAATAAAGTCTTTTTCCAGGAACATACGACTACTACGCCATTAACTACTACACCTGCCGATTGGTGCGCCGCGCCCGGCCTGGTGAGAAGGTGGACCCGGCGTTTCTGCAGGGCATTCCGGAGCTTAGAGCCATCATGGAGGTGGAACCTGGCATGATGTTCGCCAAGTCCATGTTTGTGGCGGTAAGTTATTCTCTTTTTTTTATACTACTAAGGTTGCAGATAAGCATAGGTACGTCCCAGCTGATGGTAAGCGGCTACCGTAGCCTATGACCGCCTGTGATACCAGAGGATTCACACTCACTCTGCTGACCCTAAAGAGGAATCACTGTGCCGACAACACAAAGGAGAAGACTGGTCCACCAGTTGTTACCGCAGCGCTTCAGAGCAGAGCTCTGGCAACCTTACTCACCGCAGGAACACAACACCAGAGAGAAGACTTATGTCTCTCTCTACAAGATGTATGTATCAGTATGTATTTGGACATACCTCTGACTACCCCCTTAGACATCTTCAAAAATCAAAAAATATTTAAATAAGTACTTATCTAAATAAATGTTTAGGTACCGCATTTTGAGGATGTTGTCGTGATCAAGCCACTTGGCTAGCTTTGACTTAAGTTTCATAGAAAACTGGTATTTCAGCTGTGCCCAAAAGGTCTTCGGGAGCAGATGGCCTGGCTGAAGGAACAGTATGGGAATCTTGAGATCCTGATCACCGAGTGCGGATACTCCACGACAGGAAACGAGCTTAAGGATGGGAACAGGATAAGCTTCATCAAGGATCATTTGGAACAGGTGAAAGAAAGAAAGAAAATATGTTTATTCAGCAATTAGGTACACGGACAATAAATAAAAACCGGTCAAGTGCGAGTCGAACTCGTACGCCGAGGGTTCCGTACCTAGCCATGGTGCCAATTAAGCTAGTCCGCTTAATTGTATGAGCGCCCATACAACTAGGAGGACAATTTTAATTGGCGTCAACTATGTATGTATAGGAACACCCTTTAATTTTCAACTTTTTTAACTTTTTGGAATTTTTCCTTTATTTGTGCTATAAGACCTTGCTTTTTGCCAAATTTCGTTATTCTAGGTCAACGGGAACTACCATTTAGGTTTTCGACCCAAAACCTCTAGGGTACTTCCGGTTGACCTAGAATTGTCAATTTTGGTTCCAAGCAAGGTCTTACAGCACAAGTAAAGGGAAAATTCCGAAAAATAAAAAAAGTTGATAATTAAGGTAAGTTTTGGTACTCACAAGTTTTCACGAAAACCTAAATTTGCCTATATCTTTTTATAGTGTTGACTCAGGACCTTGATTTTTATACTCACAATAGGGACTATAAACTTTAGTAAGTATATGGTATAAATTTCAACTTGCTAGCTCTACCCGTTCCTGAGATAATCGATGGTGACACACGGACAGACAGACGGACAAGAAAGTGATCTTATAAGGGTTCCTTTTTTTACCTTTTAAGGTACGGAACCCTAAAAAGGCAATTAACTAACTAGGTAAGTACTTAAAACTAAAACATTGTCCGCCTGCTGAAAAGGCAAGAGCTCAGCTTCTGCCTGGTTGGAACCAGACGCTGTTTTTCAGCCTTACCTATGAGGAGAGGGAAGGAGAGGGGACGGGAGGGTTGGAAGTGTAGGGAGGGAGCGATATCGCACCTCCAGAATAGAAGCGACTCAATTCAAAAATCATGATTTTGGGAATTGTGATAAATGGCCGCTTTCCGCGGGAGAGGGAGGAGAAACTGCCGAAATGAAAGAGACACAACTATTATGTTTTTCACGTTCTAACAAAAAAGTAGAACTTTTTGAATAACTAGCAGATTTTTTTTTCTGAGTGTTTCTACGTATTCAAGTCATTTTCCCAATTTTTTGAATTGAGTCACTTCGCGGGAGGAGATGATAGAATTTTCTTATTCATAGAGTGTGAATAACGAAATTCCATTGTTTGTGTTTTAGCTTCAATTTTATTGTTTAGGTGCTGTTATCAATTCAACAAGACGGAGTTAATGTCACCGGGTTCTCTTACTGGTCAATAATGGACAACTTCGAATGGATGGATGGATACGAGTAAGTTTCAATCTAGATAACGGAAAAAAGTATCACACAATGCATTGATGCATATACAAATTTTATTTACTTACATTATAAGTTATTCCGCGATCTGGACCTGAAGCACATGTGCGTCATGGGATGGGGCACTAAAAGCTTTAAAATTTTTAATTGAATATTGTAAACCAAGCCTAACACTTCTTACACTGGCTTTTTACTCAACAGACCTGGTTGCCTGAATGAAATCGCTTTAAGCGATAAGGCCACCTATTGTATCTACTAATTTATGTTTGGTAACCTGCTTACATGCAATAAAGTGTTTTGGTTCATTCATTTATTCATTCATTCCAAGCCCTAAACACGCTGAGTGACGCCGACGCATAACGTTACTCTTGTGCGGGCTCCTTTACAGGGCAGAACTTGTCAGTGAAAGCGTAAGATTGCCTGGAAGAGAAAGCTCCGTAGCGATAAAGCCGCTCATTTGTACATTGTTACTCAGTATAGGTATTACCTTTACCTTGTCTTCTAGCACTAGTTTTCATATATTTGCATGATCGAATGTATATTATGTTGGTGGCACAAATAAATAAATAAATCATTGGTTGATTTTTGTTTTATGGTTCTCTAAGCAATAAAGAAGTTTTTCTTCATACCTACATGTTTCTTTTTTTTTGTTTTTTTAGGACGAAATTTGGTCTTTACGAAGTGGACTTCTCATCAACTGAAAGAACGCGCACTCCGCGAGCCTCAGCCAGCTACTACAGCCAGGTCATCAGGTCACGAGCGTTGAGGGTCACCTCGCCTTATAGCAAATACTTCTTTAAATAAAACATACTACTACTATCCTGGCGCGTCGACCCCAAAGTGGGTCTTGGCCTCCGACACAATAGAACGCCACCGGCTTCTGTCCTGCGCCGCCTCCGTCCAGTCCGTGGACACATGAAGTGAGTGAAGGTCTTTGCCCACTTCATCTCTCCACCTGTATCTGGGTCGGCCGACTGGTCGCCGTCCGATCGGCACTCCTTGGAAAGCACGTTTTAAATAAAACATAGCTTAAGAAAATTAATAAATAAAGGATAGTAGGTACCTAACCTACCTTAGAATAAAGAATAAGTATTTATTGCCAAAATGATCTTACACTAGTTTACAGTTTCGGTGAGGCCCAAACTAGGCATAGAAGCCTGTATGTATAACGGAAAGAACCCGCACTCCGCGAGCCTCAGCCAGCTACTACAGCCAGGTCATCAGGTCACGAGCGCTGAGGGTCACCTCGCCTAGTAGCAAATACTTCTTTAAATAAAACATACTACTACTATCCTGGCGCGTCGACCCCAAAGTGGGTCTTGGCCTCCGACACAATAGAACGCCACCGGCTTCTGTCCTGCGCCGCCTCCGTCCAGTCCGTGGACACATGAAGTGAGTGAAGGTCTTTGCCCACTTCATCTCTCCACCTGTATCTGGGTCGGCCGACTGGTCGCCGTCCGATCGGCACTCCTTGGAAAGCACGTTTTAAATAAAACATAGCTTAAGAAAATTAATAAATAAAGAATAGTAGGTACCTACCTTAGAATAAAGAATAAGTATTTATTGCCAAAATGATCTTACACTAGTTTACAGTTTCGGTGAGGCCCAAACTAGGCATAGAAGCCTGTATAACGGAAAGAACCCGCACTCCGCGAGCCTCTGCTACTACAGCCAAGTCATCAGGTCACGAGCGTTGAGGGTCACCTCTCCTGATAGCAAATACTTCTTTAAATAAAACAGCTTAAAAAAATTAAATAAATAATGGTGGGCATTTTTCACACAGCGCCATCTAGCCCCAAAGTAAGCAAAGCTATAGCGATACTCGAATACTTTTAGATACTTTTTTTTTTGTAAATAGCTACATATTTATTATACTTTATATACAAGAGTTATCTATTCTATGACAAGAGCATGTAATCCAGTGTAATAGGTACTATGTTTAGGACCTTGTATACTTCTCTATAAGATGTGTACCACCATGTACCTACCTAGCAAATAAATAAATAATATTCTATTCTATTCTAAGAAAATTTATTTTCTAGCCTAGGTACCCAGTGAACGCTGTAGTGCTAAGTCCATGATAGAATTTTTGAGATGGAGTAGGCTTGTCCTGCCCGGCTGAATATACATTATACAGTCGATAATAAAAATTAAAATTTAATATTCACTCTCTCTTCGAACCATAAAAGACAAAGATAATATATAATCCAAGAAATTACTTAATTGTTAGCATTATCTCAAGGCTTATCGACGTGCCTTGGCATTCTAAATATTATGAAAAGTTAATTGTATGTTGTCTGTTTGTAAAAAATATTTGTCGAGTTGAGTTTTGTTATCAGTGAAAGGGATCGAAATTACAAATGTAGGCCTTTTTTTAAAAACATTCAGTTATCTATATCGGTAATAATAAAGCGGATAAATTTGTTTGTTTGAACGCGCTAATCTCTGGAACTACCAGTCGGATTACAAAAAATCTTTCTGCTATCATGTATTATTCTATTCTATTCCATAAAACTTAGACAAGTCCAATAATAAAAGGATATACTTACTTAACTATTTTTTGCTCTACCTACTTGCAAATAATTATACTTAGGTATTTGAATCCTTCTTGTTTCCTCCCGATGTTTCCCTACACCCCGTTTAAAGCGCGTGATATTGCACATTTACTTGTCGATCGGAAGGTCTTGATACTGTGCAACGGATAAAAGCTTGTAGAAAATTAAATTAAAACATTTTGTGAGTGAAACCTTGGTTTCAACTAGTATATGACCAGAGATAATACTTATTGTTGTTACAATTACATTACGAAATGATATCGATTAGCGCACTTGTGTTCAGGTGAGTGTTTAAAAACATTAGGCTTAAATTTTGAGTAAATGAATAATATCATAATCCATGAATAATATCAATAATAGTAAAACAAGTGGCCAAATTAAAATTAAAAAAAACCGACTTCAATATTATGTCTAAGCTGAGCAATTTTCTGCAATCTCACCAAATTTTTATGGCATCAATCGCAAAATATTATCTACCCTTTACAAAAAAGAATTTTCCAAAACGATCGAGGCGTCCGTCCGCGTCTCCAAGTAATCGGTGAACTTAATAAAAAAAAGATTTCGATGAATTGAGAACCTCCTCCTTTTTTTGAAGTCGGATAATAATAATATAACTAAATTATTAAACGTACGAGGTACGCCAGACCAGACCCCTTGCTGAGATCGTTTGCAACGATCGCGATCCTTCTCTACTGCTTCCAATGTCTTTTGTAAATTGTAAATAGGTACTAAGATGGTCTGTAAATAAATATAAAGGTAAGTAAGTATAATACAAATAAACATTGTAAAAATATAAGATACTTACTTAAGTAAGTACCTATAAGTATAAATATTTAGTGATTTGGTTCCTACAGTAACAAATTTTAGAAAATTCTCAATTAGTACACCGTATTTGCACACCGTATTTTCTACCTGTATTTGTCATAATTGTAATTTGAGTAAACACTGTAACACTGTAATTTACATCAAGTATGCATTTACCATTGCTCAAACTCAATTAGGTAGGTATGTTATTAATACTTTTCAGAATAAGTATTTTATAATTTTTTTGTAACTTATTTTCTGAAATATAATATAAATTTAAATCCGAAATCCTAAAGATTACCCCAAACTAACGTAACTTCTTTATCTCTAATAACTTATTAAATACCGGCATGTATCTACATAGATAATATGCTAAAAAAAAGAAAAAACAGGCCTTTACCTACATCAAGATTCTATATTATTTTTACACATTACTTATGCCTCCTGCCTTGAGTATGCGTTCACTGGCCTTGAGGCTTTCGTAGCACCAGTAGCACCTAACCCTCATTTTGAAAACATCACATAATTCTATTTGAAAATGAAAAATCAATTTTCAATTCCGACGGGATTCGAACCTGCAATGATACAAGCGATCCTCCTTAAGGGCTCGGCGAACGTATCTACTTACCTAGGAACGTAATACCAAAATAATTTAAAATTTGATCATATTTTTATCACTTTACGTTATTATTTGGATAAAGGTTATGGAAATTCGCCGGTCGCAGCCCTCTTAAGCCGGAGTGCCTTTACCAACTTAGCTACGGAATCCATATTTGTCAGGTTGATATCGAAAGCATCGATGAGCGCCATCTACAAGATTCCAAGAAAAAGTGGACTGTGAAGAGTGACATGACTAAGAAGAGATGACGAATGCGAGGAATTAAAGATAAGAACACTAAGTCCACGCGTGGGAAAGGGACAGAAAGATAAAGAGAAATGTATTCTTGTAATTGTTGTAGTATTCTTGTATCGGCGACATGGAGTGCGGAGGACCTGCCAAAAGAGGATTTGACTTTCCCTTCGAAGTTCCTCTTCGGAGTCGCCTCATCGTCATACCAGGTGGAAGGAGCTTGGAATGTCAGTGGTAAGTCATCGAAGTCTACCGTACAAGGGGTCGCGTAATCGATTCCCGTCGGAATCCAAAATTTGTCATCATAATCATCCACAGCCCGATTTTACCCACTGCTGGGTATAGGCCTCCCTAAGTTTGTGCCATCCACCACTGTGCCAGTCGCATCCACTGACGCCTCGCGACGTGAACTATGTCGTCAACCCACCTCGCCACCGGTCGCCCGACACTCCTTTGTCCCATTCTCGGCCACCATTCAGTCGGGGCTTTGCTCCACCTGTCATCACCACGCCTTGCCATGTGTCCAACCTAACTACTCTTGAGTTCCAGTTCCATTTGTCACTTTTTAAAAAAATCTGATTTGTGCTTTGTACATGGTGGCGAAAATAAAACTTTTTTTCTATTCTATTCTAAAATTTTGATAAGCATTTTCATTAAGTCATACTCGTACCTAATCCTGTTTTAAAACCAAAACTACTTTAAAACTTTCAGACAAAGGCGAGAGCATATGGGACAGGTTTTCCCACAAGAGGCTAAAGGACACGGGAGACGTGGCGTGCGACTCCTATCATCTTTGGAGGAGGGACGTTCAGATGGTCCAGGAATTAGGGGTCCATTTCTACAGGTAGGTACTCACACTTTTAATACCTGCTTCAACAGATAGCACGTTTCGGTCATGAGGAAGGTTTTAGAACAGGCTAAGACTAAGACCCCTCGAGGACAAGAAATTTTTCTTATGTCCTATTTTGGTCAGGCTCTAATCATTAAGAAGATGAATGCAAGGGCGCAAGCTACATACACGCATTTATATGCCATCTATGAAGACTTGCTGCAGATATCTTCCATTTTAACGCGTTTAGTGCCCATGATGCACATACGATCCGGGTACCTACAGCATGTGATACGTTCAGACAACACCGCAGAGCCAGGGCTTAGTGGGTTGAATTCAGTTTGCACATACGATCCGGGTACCTGCATCCGGGCACAGCATGTGATGCCTTCAGAGAGCACCGCAGAGCTTTAATGGGTTGAATTCAGTTTTTCGTTCCAGATTCTCAATATCTTGGACGAGAATATTGCCGACTGGCTTCACAAATCGCATCAGCGCTAATGGTACCAAGTACTACAGTGACCTGATAGATGCCTTGCTGGAGAAGGGCATTGAACCCGTCGCCACACTCTACCATTGGGATTTGCCACAGAGGCTGCAAGATCTTGGTAATGTTGAACGTTTTTAACTTAAATTAAGTTTTGTTAGAATTAAAATACTGTTTTACTGTTTACTGGCGGTAGTTTCTAGGTGTAAAGAACGTCTAAATACATATTTGGCACATGTGTGAACATATTTTGCAGAAGTTGAAGTTAGACACGTGACAGGTTGGAAGCCCATCACCGCTATTAGAAGCTAACTGATGGTTCCTTTCTTTCACCATTTAGAGCTCAATATCTCCTACTCTCTTCTACTCATAAGTCTCTGCCCTAGTTTAAACTTATAAAGAAATATGTAACACTTGGTAAGACTTTTCTGAATAAGTATTCATTTCATTTCAATACGACGTAATGACACAGAAAATCCAAGTACCTAACGAATCCAGGACTACGTATGTTACTTATGGATGTTATCAACCAAGCAACCAACCAATTGCTCTTGTTCCAGGTGGCTGGACCAACCCTCTCATAGCCAAATGGTTTGCCAACTACTCCCGCGTGGTCTTCTCTCTCTACGGCGACCGCGTGAAGACCTGGATCACAATCAACGAACCACTCATTATTTGCGACTTGCCGTATCAGTACGGCATCTTGGCACCTGGCATCATCAGTCCCGAAGGCTCGATGATGTGCACCAAACATGTGCTGATGGCTCATGCAAAAGCCTGGAGGGTTTATGATGAGGAGTTCAGAGCTAAATATCATGGTAAGGACATTCCTGCTGATATTATAAATCTTGAAGGTTAATGAGCATTTTAGTGTGTTCTTGGGCAACGCGGTCGTGGCGTAGCTTGCTTAGACGTGATAGATCTTTGAAACTAAGCTACGTTCTGAATAGTCACAATTTGGATGCGTAACCGTAGTCCGTAAGTGACTTAACAGCTGCGCGCTTCCGTGCCGAGGGCACGGGTTATCGGTCGCGGCTTTTAAGTAGTTCAAGCCATGACAGAGGATTTCAGGCAGACTAAAAACGGGTTGGATTTAGTATTAAGAAGCAGGATTTTGGGGGCAGAGTGAGGGGGGAGGTGAGGGGGGGTTCCCCCTCCCCCCTGGTACCACTCCCATTACAAGGTAACGCACCGTTCTGGAGAAAATCAAATGTAACCTAACCTAACCTTTTTTTTTTAACCTAACCTATACGGGGCAACCGAAACGGGGCAACCTGTAGGTTAGGTTAGGTTTGTATATAAAAAAGCGAGCGAAGCGAGCCCATCCACTTTTGTGGATGGGCTCGCTTCGCTCGCTTTTTAACCTACAGGGTGCCCCGTGTCGGATCTGATTTAGTTTCTCTTTTAGATGTGATGGGGGTTTGTGCCACCAGATTTTGTGGGTGGGCTCACCCACAAAATCTGGTCGCACAAAACTGGTATTTGGGGGGGGGATCCCTCCCCCCCCCCAAATACTGTTACTGAATACTAAATTTTTACCATTTTTACCAGTTTGTATATAAAAACAAAAATTTGATTATCTCCAGAACGGTGCGTTACCTTGTAATGGGAGTGGTACCAGGGGGGGAGGCGGAACCCTCCCCCTCCTCCCCCTCTCACTCCCCCCCCCAAAATCCTGCTTCTTAATACTAAATTTTTACCGTTAACAGTCACATAACTTAGTTCTCGCAAACTAGGATTATCTAAGATAAGAGTAGGTATTAAAAACTATGAGGAGACTATTGGGTCACAATTTCTAGGCTTGGAACAAATATTTGCTGATCATGTTACCAATAATTGCTGATCGTGGAAATTAAAGCCGCATTTCATTCTGCCATGAAATCAAGGTAATGAAGTTCTATCCTTTCAAGGATTGGAATAAGTAATGCTTGCTTGTCTCAGGTCGTGTTTCCCTGACAAACTTCGAGATGTGGATCCAGCCAGTTACGAAAGAAGATGAGGGTCTTGCTGAGTTAGCACTACAGAATTTGGTGAGGAGATTTCTATTTAATTTGTAAACGAGCCAACATTACTATTGAAACAAAAACCGAACTACGGGTATGAAAGACCAAAACTCAAAACAAAATTACCGGGCGAGCAGCTCCTGAAGTCCTGACTCCAGCATCAGAAGGTGGCTGAAAAGACCGCTAAAGCAGAATCCCAATAGAAATTGCAATATATGCCATTCTTGTCACTCTCAGTCTTTGAAAAGAGACAGCATATTTTATTTTATTTTATTTTTATTTTCGAAATCTTAGGAAAACTTACAGCTAGCTTAGAGAATAAATACATACATATTATTATACACCAATGCAAAGAAGAGGTATATAATAGACGAAGGCCAATTATAGTGCAATTCCTATTGTGACTCTGCTATAACGGCATTTTTAAGCCCGCAGCTCGCTGTCAACATAATATTAGTTACAACCAAGAATCTACAAGTGTGCCTTTCAGCTTAACCGGTCACTTTCAGGATGGGTGACCGCAAGTGGTATTACGAGCTGAGCGCTTCCGTGCTTCGGAGGGTACGTTAATTGTCGGACCCGGCTTTTAAGTCGTTAAGCCATGACGGAGGCCTTTAGGCGGCCTAAAAACTCCGTCACCAGAGTTGGCCACTTGCTCATACGAAAAAAGAAGAAGAAGCTTAACCGGTTGAGGATAACTGCTTTAAAATTCAGTTTCAAGATTTCACCAGAACGCTTGTAAAAAGACTCAACAAGTCTTGTCGATTATTCACAAATGATAATAATGGTTTGTTCCAGGCTGGTCTCTACTCCAGTCCAATCTTCTCCAAAGAAGGCGGCTGGCCACCAGCGGTCGAGAAGGTAATAGCAGAGTACAGCAAAAAGTTGGGATACTCTCACTCTAACCTGCCAGCACTATCTAAAGAAGAAATTGACCTACTCAAGGGTATGTTTAGTTATAATTGGAATTGTATTTTAGAAATTACTTAACCCATTCCCTGCCCAGTCACGAGTGTACGTAACATCTGCACGGTGCACGTGCGTCATGGGTACTAAAAGCGTTAAGAACAAAGTATTTTGGGGTCTTTGGATTTAGCTTTGAGTCATTAAACGTTTAGTTGGCCACTTGCTCATACGAAAGAAGAAGATTTTGTTCAGCCACCTACAAAGGGAGGCGGGAAAACAAGGGAGTTTCCGAAAACAGAAGCAGTACTTGTAAACCATGATATTTATAACAGTCTGGCTTGTGTTGCCTTCGTTTGGCTGTGAAAAACAACGTTTATTGCTTTAGAGCCTATCTTACTAGGTCACCATGGTGGTGCTAGCACAATCGCAGCATCAACAAAATGTTACTTGATTGCGCAACCAAGCGGACACCAAGTGTGGTACCCTCCAATACAGGTGTATACAGTTTGTTGATGACGTGACTGTAGTGGCGCCACAATGGGATTATCTTTCTTCTCGAATGATGTTGTGTTGCTACGGTGAGTAAGGTTGCCAGAGCTCTGCTCTGAAGCACTGCGGTGACAATTGGTGGAACAGTCTTGTCCATTGTGTTGTCGGCGCAGTGATTCCTCTTTTAAAGGGTCAGCAGCGCGAGTGTGACTCCTCTGGTACCATCAGTAGGGTTAAAAAGTCTCATTACAGGTACCTACGACTTCTACGCACTGAACTATTACACCAGCCGGACCATCCGTGCAGCCAACTCCAGCGAAGAGCTGGAGCCGTGGCCGGTTGGCGACGCACCGCAGCTGAACGCCAAGTTGGGATACGATCCTACTTGGGAAACCACTGCCACTTCCTTCTATCCTGTGAGTTTGGGTTCCTGGAACCTATTTTTAATAGTATTTTAGTAGGTTTATGACCGGAATCTGGAAGGAGGCATGTTGGCCCAGTTGGTTAGTACCTCGACTTTCGATCCGAAGGTCGTGGGTTCGAATCCTGGCCGTGCATCAACAGATGGACCCACGATCTTCATTATTGTGGTCAAAAGCCTCTTTAGTTGACGCGGATACCACCACAGAGGGTTTAATAAGATGGAATGAATATGATATACTTAAATTTATTTTCTGTAGAACAATCCTATTTTTCATAGAAACATCCAGAAGGCATCAGAAAGCAGTTGAACTGGGTGAAAGAACAGTACGGAGACATCCCGATCATGATCGCAGAGAACGGCGTCGGCAACAGCGGAGGGCTGCAGGACAAGGATCGAATTGTATTCTTCAGGGACTACTTGAAACAGGTGAAGAATCCATTCATCCTAAATCTGCAAGGCGACTCTGAGATCTGATTTTGTTCAATCAAGCAAATATGGAATGTTATATTTAGGTCACATCGCGGTACGGAAGCCATTTTGGTCCCAAAGCCATAATATATGCCTGTCACTGAGTTCACCGACAGTCATGCTTAAGGCAATACAATTTGAGCAGTCGCTTTATAAGGCATGGTGAGAGACTGTGGATTTTTTTCACATTTTGTTCCAGAAGTAAACCACTCAATCGAATGCTTCTTTCTCTAGGTGCTGTTGGCCATTAAAGAAGACGGCGTCAATGTGACCGCATTCACTGCTTGGTCTCTTATGGACAGCTATGAATGGATGGATGGATATAGGTAAGTTTCTTCTATAACATACGACACTTATATTTAATTAAGTACTAACTATTTAACGACATCCACCTGTCGCTTGATGTAGGTACTACAAAGACATGCTACGCACTAAGAGCTTCAGAAAAGATGGCGACACATCATGTCTAGATCGCGCAAGCAATGTTTTCGGGAGCGATCGAAATAATATACGACCAACCAACAACAACTGTTGGTCGAAAGACCACGGGCAAGTAAGCCAGATGGGCCGGCCCGTAGCAGAGAACCACCTTATATGCCTACCATGTTCCCCAAAAGTAAGTTATAAATTTAACGTGTGTCTGTCTGTGGTGTCATAGGAGCTGCCTAACAGATAGACCTGGTTTAACTCGTTTTTTTTTATAAAGTGACTCGAGCGAGTCTAAAACTTCCTCAAGTCTGATCAATTTCATTAGCGCAGTTTTAGCGTATCAGAGTTTTTTTTATTTTAGCTTTATCTTGTTATAGGCCCAAGTTTGGCCTCTATGAAGTGGACTTCTCCTCTGCTGAAAAGACGAGGACTCCACGTGCTTCGGCCGTCTTTTACACCAACCTCGCAAAGACCCGTACTTTGGACATCCCTGAGAATATTTCTTCGGACATTACCGTGTAAGTTGAGAATGCTCTTAATCTATAGACAAGCTGCGTACTCGCAGCGTTAATTGCGTAGGTATATGGTGATGATGTTGATGAAAAGTAGCCTATATCCTTCCTCAAGAATTAAGCTATCAAAAGATAAAATATTTTTTTGAATCCAACTGCAAGTTCCTGAGATTAGAGAAACTCCTCCGCTTTATTATTATCTAACCTTCCTAGATTAGGTACTAGCTTTCTCCCTTGTGGTACCAACATTTGAAATAGCCTATAAATAGAAATGAAACGACACCCTAAAATCTTGAACCAGACATTCAGACCATGCGACGAACTACTGAAAAAAAAATTATACATATTCTCATAATTTTTCAATGCAAAATTTTGAATGAAAAAAATCATCTTCTTGCGCTATCTTAGGGCGTCTTGCACCACATTCTCAATTGGTAGCCTAAACGCAAATTTTGTATGCTTTAAATGCGTTTAGCTTAGTATAATATACCTACTGTCATCATGGACAAACCCTTTACAAGATTTAATATTATAATCTGTTACACCTTTTCTTAATTGCTTATTAAATGCAAATTATTAAAATTTTCCAGGCACGCAAATACTCAAACAACCGCGAAAACATCTACCTACATCTTCATAACCGGAGGAGTAGCTGTAGCGGTGGCCGTCGTAGCTGCAGTGTTGGTCACCAGACATCGAAGGTTGACAAAGAAGAAGGAAACCTACATCAGTGTGCGCACTGAGGAGTTGACTCAGAGAGGCCTCTGATGGGCGAGCGAAGCGAGACATCACATACTCGCTTATCATCTGTGTGATAAAAAGGATAGTCTGAAACGAGCATAATTTGCTTTGGGTTTCCAAAGCGTGAAAAATCATAATGTACCTAACTTATTGTTTAAAAGAGCGAGCTAAGCAAGCCACAAAGCGTTACAAACGTTTAAATAAAATAAAATATTATGTTGCTAAATTAAAAATAATTATACCTAGGTAATTAAGTTTAATTTGACGTTTAATTTATGATAAACTGTATACATAATAGGAATGTATGTCTGTTATTGCCCGCTTAAAGAAATATATAAGTACCTACTTATAGATTATCTTGACAACCAAACACCGTAAAGCTAGATCAATGATAACAAGATTAGTATGATAACTATAAGTAATGATAACTGCCGTAGATCCCAAGTTATTCAATTTATTGTTTTCTTGATCTGCATTTATCAGTTCTGGGTCAGGGTGTTCTAAGCACGGCATAGCGAATTTTGTTGTGTTTAACATAACAATATAACAATCAAATACAATCATGTATGACTCTTTAAACATTTTGGTTGTCATTATGTAAAAAAACCTTAGGTAGGTATCGTAAACAGCACGGCTCGCTGCACATTCATTTTCAGAGAATAATAAAAACTGTAGGTAGGTAGGTATCTAAGAGTTCATACATTTTTTCAGAGAATAATAAAAACTGTTAGGTAAAAATGTTTAGAATTGTTCAAAAATGGGGCTAAAATGGCCGCTATAGCAGAATCACAACTGCCGTTCTTGTCACACTCAAGCGTGTTCTACACGGTTTGAAACCACAGCTTCTACCAAGGTGACCTTGCTAGAATTTCGCATGACATTGATTGACAATAAATTTCGCTACAGACGCCATTGGTTGACAGTAAATTTCGATGACGCCATTGGTAGAAAGAGCCAAGGTCACCTTGGTAGAAGCTGTGGTTTCAAACCGTGTAGAACACCCTTGAGTCTATGAAAAGAGACGGCATTATAAAGATCAATTGTGATTCTGCTTTAACGGCCTTTATAGGCCCGCTGTTTTTGAACTATTCTGAACATTCAAGAAACTTAATTCCTAAATATCTGGGCGACTGAGCTGAGCTATGCTCGGGTGCAAATAGAGAAAAATTAAAATTGGCTGAGATTTGAACTCGAAGCCTTCGCTTCGGTTGAAAGGCAGGCACCCAATCCACTCGGCCAACAAATACTTACTGTAAAATTACGAACCATGTTACACTCGTAAATCTTTTTGCGTGAAAATGCCGAGAAAACGGCTTTTCCCAGATATGAGACCTAGCTAGATCGATTTTTCGCCCCCGTAAACATCCGTACTGAACATCGAAATCGTTAGAGACGTTTTCGAGAACGTCAGTACAAATAAACATCAAACAAACGAATAGAATAGGATTAGACAACTCGGTCCAGCCAGTCGTTTTCAGGCGCAGGCACAAATAACTGCACAGTTGCATTTCAACTGTGGACTGCAACGCAACGGGTTGATTAAGGCTTGCTCTTCAGCGTGTCGCCGGTCGCGTCCGCGAGTTGACCATTCACAGCACATTTCTCTGTGCTGTAAATGGTCAAAATTAATTTCTCTGTGCTGTGAATGGTCAACTCGCGAACGCAACCGGAGACACGCTGAAGAGTGAAACAAGCCTTAAAGATTAAAAGATTCTGCGCCGACGATGTGAAGCAAGCCTTACAAAGGTTAAACGACAACGCTTATATTAAAAAAACTAGCTGTGCCCGCGACTTCGTTCGCGTATGCTAATTCTACTAATTTGCGAAATGTGAAAGTTTGTGAGGATGGATGTATCGAAGCTAGGCCCCATACCGTGTTTGTTGCCCTGATTCTTCACGGTGTTGGTCGCGAAAGAACAGGAGTAGAATCGACGATTCAAAGTGGTCATAACGGTCCTACTGAATAAATGATATTTGATTTTGATTTTTGATTTTGATGGATGTTTGTTACTCTTTCACACCAAAACTACTAAACGGATTTTATTGAAACTTGGAATAATTACTTACATAGATTATGACCTGGAATAACACATAGGCTAGGTTCTTTTTATTCAAATTTTTTAAAACTCATTAGGTAGGTATTGCACTGGTAAATCTTTTTGCATGAAAATGTTGAGAAAACGAATTTTCCCAGATAAAAGACCTAGCTAGATCGGCTTTTCGCCTCCGTAAGCCCCCGTACCTACCGCAAATTTCATCAAAATCGCATAGCTTGTACTATGGGAACCAGATAACTGATAGAATAGGTAGGTACTTACCTACTTCTATATTTTTTTGTAAATACTTTAGGTAGGTAGGGACTTAATACTTGAATATCTGGGCGACCGAACTATGCTCGGGTGCAAATAGATAAAAATTAAAAAAGAAAAAGAAATAAAACTTACAAAAAGTAAACTTTTACTGGCTGAGATTCGAACTCGAAGCCATCGGTTGAGTTGAGAGGCGGACACCTATTTCACTTGGCCACTTTAGTTTCAACAGACATTGTAAAATTACGAACCACATTGCACTGGTAGGTAAACCTTTTTGCGTAAAAATGTCGAGAAAACGAATTTTCCCAGATATGAGACCTAGCCTAGGTAGATCGATTTTTCGTCCCCTTTAACCCCCGTACCGCAAATTTCATGGTCCCAACGTATGGTGCCGGCGTATACGTTGGGACCAACGTTGGTCCCAACGTTGGGGCCAAGATTTCGTGAACCATCCACACGTTGGCGATTACACCAGTCTTGTTCCGTGACGGAACTTCCGTCAGAGCCAACGCAACGTGAGGACGTCTGATGTCTGCGCGTCCGATACAGAAATTGAAATTTTTGTATCGGATGTATATGAAATAGATTTTTGAAGACTTCTATGTTCAAATTACGATTTAAATACTTGGCTATAATTTACTTTGGCGCTGCGCTGAATTGGGGAATTTGTTTTCTAAAATATTGAATTCATTTAAAGCTCTGATTTTTATATTTTCGAAAATTTAAGGAAGATTAATATTCAATTGAGGTTTTAATTATATAACATTTACAGATTTAAGTCTATTGCGCTGAAACAACATACGGTTTTGAAACGCAAAAATTTGTATATTCCTGCTTGTTTTCTAATAGCAAATCGCAAGAAGCTATTTCTGTTTCGTAAAAATAGCTTAGGCGTGCTATCTAGTTACCTATTTTTCCTATTTACAACTATCTAGTTGGGGTTTGGGTGTTTTAATTTCTAATCTATCGTGATAAATACTTTTAAAATAAATACATAGGTATTTAACATAATAAATACACGGATAGAAAATTTGAATAAGTACTTGGAAATAATTTACTTTGGCGCTGCGCTGATTTGGGGAATTTGTTTTCTAAAATATTGAATTCATTTAAAGCTCTGATTTTTATATTTTCGACAATTTAAGGAAGATTAATATTCAATTGAGGTTTTAATTATATAACATTTACAGATTTGAGTCTATTGCGCTGAAACAACATACGGTTTTTAAACGCTAAAATTTGTATATTCCTGCGCGTTTTCTAATAGCAAATCGCAAGAAGCTATCTCTGTTTCGTAAAAATAGCTTAGGCGTGCTATCTAGTTACCTATTTTTCCTATTTACAACTATCTACTTGGGGTTTGGGTGTTTTAATTTCTAATCTATCGTGATAAATACTTTTTAAATAAATACATAGGTATTTAACATAATAAATACATGGATAGAAAATTTGAATACTTGGAAATAATTTACTTTGGCGCTGCGCTGATTTGGGGAATTTGTTTTCTAAAATATTGAATTCATTTAAAGCTCTGATTTTTATATTTTTAACAATTTAAGGAAGATTAATATTCAATTGAGGTTTTAATTATATAACATTTACAGATTTGAGTCTATTGCGCTGAAACAACATACGGTTTTAAAACGCTAAAATTTGTATATTCCTGCGTGTTTTCTAATAGCAAATCGCAAGAAGCTATCTCTGTTTCGTAAAAATAGCTTAGGCGTGCTATCTAGTTACCTATTTTTCCTATTTACAACTACTACTTCATGGTCATCACCTACCTAAAACCAATTTAAGTAATTATCATTAAGTAATTTTGAAATTCGTAGGTAATAAAAAAATGTTTAAAAATTTCCATGAGTGCAAAAAGAGGAGGTCAGACGGTCACCCATCCCAACATTTTGTTCCCCATACAAACTTTCAACCCTTATTTTTTTATCTCAACCATGATAACATATGAAAAAAAGTAGCCTACGTCCTTTCCTGGGATATAATCTATATCCATGCCAAATTTTATCGTAATCTTTTCTTTAGAAAACAAAGTGTTTAGAAATTTAGATTGAATTCTTTAAATGTACATATCTTTTTTATTTGTGAACGGATTTTGATAAAAAAATTCTATTTTTTAATCCCAACTTACCATCATACAACAGTCAAAACTACATCCAATTCAGTAGAGCCGTTTTTGAGATTAGCAGCAATAAACACACAGAGAAACTAAAGTCACAGTAGAATTCTTTAAATAGATATATCTTTTTTATTTGTGAACGGATTTTGATAAAACAACCCCTATCTTTTAATCCCGGCTTACCATAATACAACAATGAAAACTGCAACCAAATCAGTTCAGTAGTTTCAGAGATCTTAGTGCTCAAACACACAGAGAAACGAAAATTTCAAAGTCACAGATTACCAACAGTTACTATGAAGTGTTTGCGTTCAAGGTCAACGTAGATCGCGCTTATGACATTTTTGGACGTGAAAAGGTTATATGGATCAAAAACTGACATCACTTAATTGAATACTTATAAGTTTGTTCTTAGACTTCATTCTTATTATATGTATAGATTGATTGATGATTGATAGTAAGATAAGTGAACAGCATAAATGTGACTGTTTCGTTTATCTCACGGAGATTGTGATCATGTTGTCAAGGCTTGCAGTAGCAGTTATCTGGTTAGTGTTTTTTTTATTCTCAGTGAGCGCAAATAAAAACATTTCTATCGCTAGAATAAACGCTACGCAATATGAGCCGTGGTGAGCCAGGCATACTTAGCCCAAACATACAGAAAATAAGTTCTATTTCATCATGAAATTAAATAAGGCGGCACTGCGACGAATCCCGCTGCGTTTTGTGTTTAATATTGTATGCATGTATCTCAATTTGTATAGAAAACACACATAGTTCAACACACTGACAACGCAATGACGTGCGTGATTTATAGTGAGTCTCTACAACGCATGCGGGTGCGTCGCCAATGTGATAACCGCCTAAATGTTGGCGAAGATGTATTTTGTTAGATTTTGATCCAAACTGAGCGTCAATTCCCTTGAAGGAATGCTTTCATACCTATTTTATTTGGTTTCACTGAGGTGGTTCAGTACCCTATTCATTTTGGTAGGCGATTTCAAAGTAGGTTCATGTTTTCAACAATCTTAATTTTATCCTAGTGCTTGCGGAGTAGCTTCGAGTGAACATTTAAATATTCCATCATGGTTCAAACTGGGCACGGCATCATCATCATACCAGGTGGAAGGAGCTTGGAACGTCAGTGGTATGTACCTACTTATTTTCTAGGGGTAAGTCACACTTTATTATTTCACACTTTGAAACCGAGCTCTTAGGTACCTACCTATACCTACTTAACTTTTTTTATTATGGTCAATGATATAAATGTCCATATGGAGCATTTAAGCCGTGTTGGCAGAGAAGATAATACCTCCACTTTCGATCGAAGGTCGTAAGGTCGAATCCTGGTCGTGCATCAATGGATTTTTCGTTTCGAAAAACCTATAAGCGCAATAGCACGAGCTAACGGCACAGATGACGGTGAAGGATAACATCGTGAGGAAGCTCGGTCACCGGTCACCCATTCATTTATGTGACTACGCAAAACATCGCCAATCTATCTAGCTCGTAGTTTCTCAACCTTATTTTGCCCACCGCCCACTTTGAGAAAATATTTTTTTCAAGAGCCCCCCTCCCCATATCTTGCACCATCTCAATGCCCTTTTTTTCTGGGTCTTCTACTGCCCCCCTGAATGTCTCAAACGCCCACAAGGGGGCGATATCGCCCACGTTTAGAACCTATGACTAGCTAGAACGACAAAGCAAGCAATGTTATTTACTTACAGATAAGGGTGAGAGCATATGGGACCGTTTCCTTCACAACCGCCCAGAGCTAGACACTGGGGATGTTGCCGCGGACTCCTACCATCTCTGGAGAAGAGACGTGGAGATGCTGGACGAAGTTGGAGTGGATTTTTACAGGTAGGTACCTACCTCTCTCTCTTATGCATTATTATTCCCATCTGATGGTGGTGGTCTGCTTTTCTCGTCATCTTCAACTTCGTTCCATCTAACACGTCGTCGGGAAACATTGCAGTGCGAAAGATCGTTTTTGATCACGTCTGTCCATTTGTTTTTTGGTCTTCCTCTTCGCCTGGACCCAGGAATGTTCAGCGGGATCATTTTTTGTGGAATGTGCTCAGGTGGTCTTTTTTGGATGTGTCCAAACCAGCGGAACCTATTTTAGAAGCATAGCATAGAAGAATCAAGCAACATACGAGTAGTTTGTTTCTTGAATCTTCTCATCTTGTCTTGAGGTCAAAGTAACTTTCAGATTCTCCATATCCTGGCCTCGTCTCCTCCCCGAAGCGTATCCTCACTACATCAGCGCTGACGGGGCGAAGTACTACAGCGATCTG
Organism: Camptogramma bilineatum; assembly: GCA_958496255.1. NCBI lineage: Eukaryota > Metazoa > Arthropoda > Insecta > Lepidoptera > Geometridae > Camptogramma > Camptogramma bilineatum. The sequence continues at coordinate 2,134,509 of OY292474.1, forward strand.
ATAGATGCTCTCCTAGAGAAGGGCATTGAGCCCGTGGTTACCATCCACCATTGGGAACTGCCCCAGGTTCTACAAGATAAGGGTATGTCTTCTACATTTATACCTAAATCGTGTTAGTTAGGTAAGTAGGTACCTACCATGATTCTTTCACGCAAGATCCGTGGCTGGGCAGGGAATGTGCTAAACGCACTTAGGAGGGAATATGGTGAAATTGTTCCCCAAAGGTAGAGTAAGAGGTTCTCTGTTACGGGCCGGCCCATCTGGCCCACTTGCCCGTGGTCTTTGGATCAACCGTTGTTGTTGGTTGGTTGTAGTTGTAGATATATTTGTCGATCGCTCCCGTAACGTTTGCTTGCACGATCTAAACATTATGATCTTTTCTGAAGCTTGTAGTGCGTAGCATGTCTATGTGTTTCACCTAGCGACAGGTAGATGACGCTACACGCACGTTTTTCTGTCTTCCAGGAGGCTGGACAAACCCACTCATAGCAGACTGGTTTGCGGACTATGCTCGCGTGGTCTTCTCTCTCTACGCAGACCGCGTGAAGACCTGGATCACCATAAACGAGCCCCTGAACATCTGCGACCTGTTCCATGCCAGTGATATCTGGGCTTCTGGGATAGTCGACCAAGGGCATAGCGATTACTTGTGCAATAAGCATTTGCTGCTAGCACATGCTAAGAGTTGGAGGGTTTATGATGAGGAGTTTAGGGCAAAATTTGGTGGTGAGTGTGCTTTTTAGCTGACTTTAAAGTATGAGCAAGTGGCCAACTCTGATGCCTAAAGGCCTCCATCATGGCTTAACGACTTAAAAGCCGGGACCGACAATTTGACGTGCCCTCCGAAACACGGAAGCGCTTAGCTCGTGCCACTGAAAAAAGAGGGGGAATTGATTCATGATTAGAAGTAAAGTTGGTATAAATACATAGGATACGGTAATTTGTTTACTTCTGAATCTCAATTCGATGATATTTTTAGGTAAATTGTCAATCGGCAATTTTATATTCTGGTACGAGCCGTACTCCGAGGATGACAAGGAGTTGACAGACCTTGCTATGGAGTATACAGTAAGTCATCATCGTGTCCGCAACGGTTGCGGAATCTTTTGGACGTGCACCTGACTAGTCTACTTATTACTTGGGTAAGTACTTATGTGATTTCAGAATGGAAGATACTTTCATCCCATATACTCGAAGCAAGGAGGTTGGCCTCCAGTCATAGAGAAGGTCATTGAGGAGAAAAGCTTGAAGCAAGGATACCCTCGGTCGAGGCTCCCATCCTTTACTGAAGAAGAAATTGAGCTGGTTAAAGGTAGGTTGACTTGTATTGTATTGTTTTTAACCTATACTGTCTCACTCCTGAACAAAGGTCTCCCCTCAAACTACCTAACCTTAAAATTTGATTCAGGCGGGATTTGAAACCCAGCCATACCGTGGCGTGGCTACTCTTCCAATTGAGCTACTGAAAGAGGGTGGGTTTCCATTATGTACGCGCAAAATTGTGCTCGCAAATACGGCTTACTGCCACCTAAGCCGTTGGTTTCCTCACGACGTGTTCATGATGCACCTATCATGACTCATGTAGAGAGAAGAGACTGATACAAATCTTTCCTTTTGTAAGTACCTATAAAGCTTCTCTGGTAACTGCATAGTTAGAGGAGGTCTTCATTACAGGAACGTATGACTACGTGGCTTTAAACCACTACACCTCCCGGCTAGTCCGTTCCGCTTCTCCTGACGAAGACATCTGTACTTCGACGGCAATCAGGAGCTGCAGGCAGTGTTGGAAGTCAGCCCCGATTGGGAGCCACAGCTTTCTGATCTCATTCCGGTAATTCATCATCATGAAGCGCTCGTGTAGTAGCTTGCTTAGACGTTCTTGATTGCAGCGTTGTGCGCGGTCACACTTTGGATGGGTGACCGCAAGTGGCGTTACGAGCTGAGCGCATCCGTGCTTCAGAGGGCACGTTAAATGGTTGGTCCCGGTTTTTAAGTCGTTCAGCCATGACGGAGGCCTTTAGGCAGCCTAAAAACTCCGTCACCAAAGTTAGCCACAGCTCATACGAACATACATACCTATAGGTACATCATCACATGAACTTCTCTTTACTTAATCGTGTTTATATGGCTGTAGGTACCTACCTACCTACTCTAAACCGCCTGAAGATCCTGGTTGTGACTAAACGACTTAGTTAAAGCCGGGACAATTAAACTAGCCATCTGATGCACAGAAGCGCTCAGATTTTTAATGAAAAACCCCCAACATATTTCTTCAACTAGAAAAGAGTTGATGAACTTCAAACGGTCGAACAGATTTTCATGAGACACAGCCTACAGCTAATAACACTGTTGATAAAGACACTTTCAAACAAAAAAAAAATAATTAAAATCGGTTCATTCTTAAATTAAGAACATCTCTGTGGCTATGTGTCACACAGCTCCTGAACGGATGAACGGATTTTTTTTTTGTTCGAAAGTGTCTATGTCGACAGTGTTTTTAGTTTTTAGTTTTTCATGAAAATCTGAATGATGAATGTTCCTTACATTGTATTTTGCAGCTTCATTACGAAGGTATACGCTATGCAGTTGCCTGGTTCAAGGAAAGATACGGAGACATGGAGATGTTCATCTCTGAGACCGGCTTCACGTCTGCCGAATCCTTGGATGATGATGACAGAAGTCAGTTCATTGACCGGTATTTGGCCCAGGTAATTGAACTTATAGGGGTGCTAAAAACTGCGCCAAAATACCTAGGTAGGTACCTACCTACTAGTGGCTATGTGAGCTATAGACCTCGCAAGTTTGCAAAGCCTAGAGAAAAGAGATTTTTAGGAGTTATTCTGCTTCTCACGCTGAAGATCCTCATCAGATCAGACCAAAGTTTTATGAGGCCAGCCCTTTCAAATAAAAAAGAAACCATCGAAATCGGATGTCATAGGTAAGGCGAAGATATCCTGTAACTCACTTTTTGGAGGAAGTAGGAACCTACCCCCCCAGGAGCCCAATCAAAAATCCCCGGTGACAAAATATCTATAAGAACCTATATTATACTTAGGTACCTTAAATTGCACGAGAATTGGTTGAGAAATTTTTTAGCTGATGCTGATCATCAACGAGGATAAGACGAACATGACTGGATTCACGTACTGGTCATTAGAAAGAAAGAAAGAAAGAAAGAAGAAAGAAATCATTTATTTGACACACATTACACAGATGATTGACTCATTGATGGACTCTTTCGAATGGAGCAGCGGGTATAGGTAAGTTTATGTTTCCTAAATGTTATTTGCTTACAAATTACCTTTTTTTTATACTACTAAGGTAGCAGACAAGCATACGGCCCTGATTGTAAGCGGTTACCGTAGCTTATGAACGCCTGTGACACCAGAGGAGTCACACTCGCGCTGCTGACCCTTTAAAAGAGGAATCACTGCGGCCCACCTGATCGTAAGCGGTTACCGTTAGCCTATGACTGACTGGATGCCTGTGACACTAGAGGACTCGCGCTGCTGACCTTTAAAAGAGGAATCACTGCGCCGACAACACAATGGACAAGCTCTGGCAACCTTACTCACCGCAGGAACACAACACCATTCAAAAAGAATGATGTTATTTGGCTGCGATATTCTGTAAGGCGACCTATTACTATACCTACATTACGTCAGTTTCTGCGAAAGTTTTCACCTTACATTTCTATAAGTACTATTCTATATCTATACTACTTACTACCTACTTAATTATATAAAGCGGAAGAGTTTTTTGTTTGAACGCGCTAATCTCAGGAACTACCAGTCCAATTTGAAAAATTATTTTTGCACTTGATAGCTAAACTCTTGAGGAAGGTTATTAGGCTACTTTTCATCATCATCATCACCATATACCAACACTACGGGGGCAACGCCGCGAGGGCGCTGCTAGTTATGTTATAATAATTTATTTGGAGACATGCAACTTTAGACTTTGAAAACAACTTACATACAATGCATAATATTGTTTCAGTGATAAGATGGGTCTTTACCACGTAGACTTCTCGTCTCCAGAACGCACACGGACTCCTCGTTCCTCGGTCAAACACTACTCCAATATTATTAAGAATCGGATCTTGGAGCTGACAGACAATACCAAACCATGAGCAGTAGAGCATAAGCAATAAGTTCCAATGTTCATAAATATGTTAAATGGTGCTAAGTCAAAAATAAATGAAATTCGCTATGAAAAGAGTAACATCTTGGTACATTTTATTAATGAGCAAGTGGCTAACTCTAGCGGAGTTTTTAGGCCGCCCAAAGGCCTCCGTCATGGCTTGACAACATAAAAGTCGGGACCGACAATTTAACGTGCCCTCCGAAGCACAGAAAACACCCAGACCCGCAACAAACAATATTTGCAGATAAAACAAACTTGTCCTGCGGCGAGGATCGAACCCGAGAATCACAGAGATAGTGAAATAAGCGAAGTTTAGGGAGTGGACACACTGCGTTTTTTGCAGCGCGTTTGTATCGATACAAACGCGATTCTAACGCGCTGACCCCCTCCCGGTTCGCTTTTGTATGGAAACAAACGCGCTGCGAACGCGCGTTTGTATCGATACAAACGCACAGCTCAAAAACGCGCTGCAGAAAACGCAGTGTGGCCACTCCCTTAGGGACAATGAAAAAGACCAGAGATATTATCATATAAAATGTTATAATATACTCAGTAACATGTGCTATAATGTACATGCGATATTTAATCTTCTTCTTCATCCGACGCGCCGTTCTGTTGAGGCACTGCATCGTCCATACCTGCGTCACCCATACCTGAAATAATACAAATTGGCGTTGATCCCCTTGTACACTGAATAATTTAATTAATTATAGGTAAATATATCCGGGTATTTATCAAGTACAGTAGGGCCAACGGATCTAGGCATTCGTGAAGTTAAGCTTTTCGCTGCGCAGTAGAAAATTTTCTATGAAAAAGTTGCACTGCGCAGCGAAAAGCCTAACTTCACGAATGCCTAGATCCGTTAGCCCAAGTGTAGTTATCAAGTAAGTTGACGTGTTAGGCTGGTTTCACTCTTCAGCGTGTCGCCGGTCGCTTCCGCGAGTTGACCATTCACAGCACAGAGAAATGTGCTGTGAATGTGAATAAAACTATCTTTGATACAAAGAAAACGACGCAAAACAAAGTGCTTTTAGAAATGTCACTTTCAATGTCATTCTGATTTGTACAAAAACGAGCTAATGCGCGCAGCTAAAACGCTGGTCTGAAATTGCCCTAAGGCAGTGTTCCGCTGTGTGTGTGCCGCGGCACACTGGTGTACCTACCGTGGTCATTAGTTGGTGTGCCTCGGAAGGACAAAGTTACGTATCTCAGTTAAGCTACCTACTCCGAATTTGGACCGCATTATGATCAACTTTTATGGTGTACCTCCAAAATTTTCCGATTTTCTAGATGTACAGTCAGCGTCATCAATCGGTATCCCCCTATTGATTTTAACAAGGACCCTTTTCATTTCAACTTTGGATTTCAGTCGGATTTGCTAGTATAGGAACTCGAGCGAAATTAGATGTCCATAAGTATACTAGCAAATCCGACTGAAATCCAAAGTTGAAATGAAAAGGGTCCTTGTTAAAATCAATAGGGGGATACCGATTGATGACGCTGACTGTACCTACCTTGGAGATTTTACTGATACTAGATTTTAAGCGGATGGATCACCGAAAAGAAAGCTAGGCCCCATACCGTGTTTGTTGCCCTGTTTCTTCACGGTGTTGGTCGCGAAAGAACAGGAGTAGAATCACCTAGCTCTTAAGACGTTTTAAAGTGGTCATAACGGTCCTACTGAATAAATGATATTTGAATTGAATTGAGAATTGAATTGAAGACAAAAAGTTTGCGGAACACTGCCCTAAGGGTAAGTAGGGCTCCGGTTACCTTGGTCCTCGTCTTCCTCTGCGGAGTCTCCGGCAACCTCTGCATTCTCAGCCTCCGCACGCTCCATCTGTCTCGCCAGCTCCGCTTCATCCGTCGCCGTCACCACCTTGGGCTGCAGACAAACACAGTATAAAACAGAGGGGCTCAAAAACTAAAGGGGCTCAATAGGTCGTTGTAGCAGAATCATAGCGACCTCTGTGGCGCAGTGGGTGAAGGCCCGCTTGTGACGCAAGAGGTTGCGGGTTCGATCCCCGCCGCGGGACAAATGTTTGTATGATCTGCAAATATTTGTCTCGGGTCTGGGTGTTTTCTATGTATATTATGTATGTATTTACAAAAAAAAATGTATTTAAGTAATAATATCAGTCATGTGGTCCCCATAACACAAGCTCTGCTTAGCTTGGGGCTACATGATGTTGTGTGAAATGTCCAGCATTATTTATTTATTTATTTATTTATAGCGAGATTCTGTCTGGACAGCCAGCGGGTCTATAAAGGTCGCTATTGCTGAATCGCAATAGGGAATTGAACTATTATGCCATCTCTTTTCATTGACTGAGTGAAAAGAGACGGCATTATAGTTCATTTCAAATTGTGATTCAATTTTAGCGACCTTTTTAAGTCCGCGGGCCTCTTAGCTCAGCGAGTCTAAAAAAGTCACTATAGCATTATAGCAACATTCACATCCCAATTTTTAGGGTTCCGTACCTTAAAAGGTAAAAAAAGGAACCCTTATAAGATCACTTTCTTGTCCGTCTGTCTGTCTGTCTGTCTGTCTGTCTGTCTGTCCGTCTGTCCGTGTGTCACCATCGATTATCTCAGGAACGGGTGGACCTAGCAAGTTGAAATTTATACCATGTATTGAGGTCTATAGTCCCTAATGTGAGTATAAAAATCAAGGTCCTGAGTCAACACGATAAAAAGATATGGGCAAATTTAGATTTTTGCGATACCTTGTAAGTACCAAAACTTACCTTAATTTTCTACTTTTTTTAATTATCGGAATTTTTCCTTTACTTGTGCTGTAAGACCTTGCTTTTAACCAAAATTGACAATTCTAGGTCAACCGGAAGTACCCTAGAGGTTTTGGGTTGAAAACCTAAATGGTAGTTCCTGTTCACCTAGAATCACAAAATTTGGCAAAAAGCAAGGTCTTACAGCACAAATAAAGGAAACATTCCAAAAACTTAAAAAAGTTGAAAATTAAAGGGTGTCCCCATACATACATAGTTGACGCCAATTAAGATAATCCTCTAAGTCAGGGGTGCCCAAACAGTCGATCGCGATCGACCGGTCGATCGCGAAGCTATTCGAGTCGATCGCCAGCAATACCATCCTATGAAAATTACGCGGATAATACAGTGTTATCCTCATCATCAAGACAAAATTTGTGATTCGAAAGTTACGATTCATCCATTTTGATGTACCTATATTCAATTGAAAAGTGCAGTTAAACGATATTTAAAAAATGTTTTTCAGTAATACCTACCTACATAGTAGGTATGTAGTTTAGTCGATCCTTTGCATTCAAAATATTTTCTGGTCGATCGCCGACACTATAAGTCTGGGCACCCCTGCTCTAAGTTGTATGGGCGCTAATACAATTTAGAGGACTGACATAATATATAATTATGGTGGTATAATAGGTAGGTTCGGAACCCTCGGCGTACGAGTTTGACTCGCACTTGACCGGTTTTTATTTCTGAAATGTGGGCAGCGCTCCAACTATCAAGTTGTGAATCGAATTATTAAGACTATACATACCGCCATCTGAATGTTGAAGACTCCACCGGCTGCAGTGATGGTCTCCTTGATCTTGTCGATGGCATCCTGAAGGGCTTTGAGACCATCTGTCTTCTCAGGGGTGGACGTCGTCATTACTGGAAAATAATGGTCATCAAACTTTATTGTTAAAAATGTATTGTTATGCTATTAGTAGGAGACACTTTAAATAGCCAGATTTTCATTAATTTTATCAAAATTATTGAATACTAGCTACCGCCCGTGGCGTTGCCCGCAAGGTACCTACTTAACATATAGCCTTTGTTCATCCTGTAAGTTCATTCTAAGTGAAATAATTTTTAGAATCAGATGAGTAGTTTCGGAGATTAGCTCCTACATACAAACAAACTTTTACCGGTATTAGGTTTAATTAACTAAACACTAGTTATAAAAACCCTGTAAAACCAGTTTTGTGAGAGACTGGTGCCTGTGAAAGGTTCTTTATTATATTAGTATAGATCTGGCTTTATAAAGTTAAAGAAACTTATTGATGATTATTTTGTTTGTTATACAGGGTGTGGCAAATTGTTGGTCCCTGAAGGGTAGCTACCTTTTCTCTTGTAGTTAGAAAGTTTTGTTCTTAGAAAACTTCAGTTTTATTTTGAAGAAAAAAATAATTGCATTTTTAGATTTTTGAAAAAAGTACAGTTAAGCCCGTCACAGACTTAGCTATAATATATATTAATATTTTTATAGCTAGGCATATTACTATATATTTTCTATACTAATTTTCGCGTGACCACACACATAGCTATAATATATACGGTATAATAGTACGGTATATTAATATATATTATAGCTAGGTCTGTTACGGGCTTTAGCCTAAAAAATTACATTTGTCAAAAAAAAACAAGTTGGTCTTAATCGACTCTATTTCCCACCAGGAACACTTCTCCCAAAGTAACTTATCAAATCAAATCGAAGTTTTTACAATAATTCAAAAAAACACACCCATACATTTTCTATGAAATTAGTAGTTGTAAACATTATAGTGCCACTTATTCGATGGTTATTAAATTAAATTCGTAACTGATTCGGCATGCTGGGAGGCTATTGTAAAGCCTTAGGCGCCTAAGACAGAGCCGCAAGAGAGAATGGTATGCATGGAGCATACCATTAGTACATCTGCAGGGAAGCACTTTGTTCTAAATTTAAATACGCGCTTTACAATAGCCTCCCAGCTTGCCGGAGCAGTTATGAAATTAAATTAAGAACGATCGAATAAGTGGCACTATAATGTTTACAACTAAGTACTAACTTCATAGAAAATGTATGGGATGTGTTTTTTTGAATTATTGCAAAAACTTACGATTTGATTTGATAAGTTACTTTGGGAGAAGTGTTCCTGGTAGGAAATAGAGTCGATTAAGACCAACTTGTTTTTTTTGACAAATGTATTTTTTTAGGCTAACTGTACTTTTTTTCAAAAATCTAAAAATGCAATTATTTTTTTTTTCAAAATAATACTGAAGTTTTCTAAGAACAAAACTTTCTAACTACAAGAGAAAAGGTAGCTACCCTTCAGTGACCAAGAATTTGCCACACCCTGTATATAGGTACCTACTATATAAGTTATTTGCGCAAAACATACAAGATACAATTGAAAAAAAGCGCAAGGAAATTTGAATTTCGCGGGTTATAGTTTAAGATACGCACCTTTGGCAAAAATTGGTTACCTAATGACGAAAAGCAGTTTTGATGATACGCATAAAACCCGACTCATCCACCTTAACACATTTACTATAGTAACTTACCATACAAAGGCGGAGCAATAAGATTAATCTTAATAGGCAAGTCGATAGTAGACAGGGCGAGGCCAGACTTAAGAGCGGTCCGGACAGCATCAATCCCTTCATACCCATAGCAAGCGCATTCAATGTCGGCGCGGATCTTAACTGCTTGGGATGTGAGCTTCCTCTTAATGTTCGAGAGTAGAACCTCTTTTGTGTTCTCGTCCAGGCCGCATTCATTTAGTACCGATGGGTCACTGTAACATAATAAGTTTAGCAAATAAGGATAAGGTTGTTTTTACTATAGAAAGGACAGGATTATTAATTGTTTTTTTCTTAGAAGAATATTTTTTGAAAAACATTAGTTTTCAAGCTGACTATAATAAACACATAAATAAAATTTGACACAGCTCCATCTAGCCCCGAACTAAGCAAAGCTTGTACTATGGGAACTAGATTACTGGTAGAATACTTATAATATGTATATTTGTATAACACCCAGACACAGAACAAACATCTATGTTCATCACACAAATGTTGTTCCTGGGTGGGAATCGAACCCACAACCTACAGCGCAGAAGGCAGAGCTACTACCAACTGAGCTAATAGGTCAGGCATTGGGCACAAGGTTTCTTCTCTTCATATCACTTTAGAGTAAGCCATGTTGAAGGCTTTGAAATCTCCCATCAGTAGGTACCTATTCATACAAACTAAGTTTAAAATTCTTTTTTTTAATATTTTAATTTAGAGACCTTATTCGAGTGTCAACCATGTCAGTCCAATAGGTCTCTCATAACTCAGTTATTCTACAAGCAATCTGATTGTCTGTTGGTAAAGCAAAATCACTGCATCAGTGTCTGAGCAGATAGTAAGCTCTGGAAAAAAAAATCTTTATTACTCACACAGCTGCCTGCTTGAAAAAATCATATGCCGATGCCTTCTTCTTGTACTTCTCTTCAAAAAGCCAGGCTGTCCTCTTGTAGAGCTCTTCTAGCTGCTCCGAGCTCTCATAGTGCAGTAGCTCGGCCACATGCCGCAGGATGGAGTTCACAGCTTTGGCCTTGGCGTACCGCTCTGTGCACTTGTCTATGTCCTCTGCGGAGACTCGACGCTTTGATAAGTCTATGTAACCTGAAAAAAATTTTTATATTGTATTCTTTTAGGTTAGTACAGAGGTAAACATAAAGATGCAGAAAGGGCCAGGTACCAGCAAACCAAGAAAGCATACTTTGCCCAACCGTGTTGTGAAGGACTGGAACCGGCTGCCAGAATCAGTTATCAGTGCTCCCACAGTGAACTGCTTTAAAAATAGACTAGACAAACATTTTAAGTGCTCTGACCAATAACTGGATATGCACATATCACCTTATTGACTGCCTGTGCATCAAATAATAATAATATAATAATAAGATTGCATATGAACTAACTGTCTTCTTCGCCTCAACCAGATTAATAACCTAACACGGATAGATTGGGAGATAAAAAGAGCAACAACAAAGAAAACAATATTACTACGGAAATTTTGTCGTGTGTTTTATAAAATAGGGACCAACCTTTTTCTTTATCCACTCTGATGACGACTACAGGCTCAGTTTTGCCAACTCTGATTAGTTTGTTGATAGAACGAATACGTCTTCTCGACAACTCTGAGAGCAATATCATGCCTTCAATGTTATTGTATTCGAGTAAATGGACGTACGCGCCCATCTCTGCTATCGATCTCACGTTCACCATCACCACATCCTCAACCTCAGGATACTTCTCCTGGTAAAATCGACACGACAACGGCATCTGAAAGGTATCCACCAAATCATAACCTATAGGTTCACGGAACTGTGTTAGACATCCCTACAAATGGTTCAAGATGAAGCTTTTAGTCACCTTGGTACTGTGTTTATTTTCTTCGTCTTTATTTAATTATCAGCTATCGAAAAAATGATGAAATAATTCACTTATTCACGTTGACGACCGTGCGAAAGACACAACTTGACTTGAATTTAAATACGTTCCAAGCTACGGATGAATGGATAGTTTTTAGTTCGTCTAACATTGTTTTTATTTCACTTATTTTAAGATTTAAATTGCTGAAAAATATCATTTTTTTACGAGTTTATTTATTGTTCCATTAACTCAAAGAAAGATAAATTAAATGTTAAATGTTATTTTAAATCAAACTAAATACAAATCTCTAGGAAGATTTATAACAAAACTACGTGAATTGAAACGCTCCTTTTCTGTCGCGTTCAAGGAATTTTTATACTAACGTAACTGGAACGCGCACTGATACAGAAAACGCGGTCCGCTTGAAATAAAACTTGGGCGGTGTGTCTCTTTCTTTTTGCTACTGTGTGAAAGAGACAAAGCACCCAAGAAAGCCTCTCAACAAGACCAACAATCCTTATAACCAAGATTAAATGATAATAGATCGTTGTGTAGTCGTGATAAGGTTCAAAATCCTTTGTACATTAAATGTCAGTCAGCATTCTACTATGTATGAAATTTCTTTGGTCGCGTTTTCTTGTTTTGACATTGACAGTTTGACAGCCGAGTTTAAATGCTAGTGTCAAAAGGTCAAAAGTATTCAAGACTTTTTTTTCTGCTTCAACTTGGCTTCGCACGGTTGGTCAATAGAGCTTCTTTGAAATTATTTGAACCTTTGAACTTCTCAAATTCCCGCCAAAAAGCCAATCTGCAAAAGACTTGTTCCGTGCATGACATTATAAATCAGCGCGCCAACATTTGAATGAGTCATAGTATCTCTACCTAATCTGTGGAATGAGTTGCGGTTAATATCAGTGAAACGCCATGCAGCATGCAGCTCTAATACAGGCCTAGCCATTTTTGATGGAATTCTTCAGCCTTTCATTGTGAAGCTCCGAAAATTATACCTACTTACTTAAGTAGGTAGGTACTTACCTAGGTACTTTTTTACTAACTATTTTGGTTCGTCTAAAAATCCAAAGAGTTTTCAAAATTCTAATAGGTAGGGGAACCTGTTGAACCTCGGCCACACGATCTTATTTAATTTTTTTTGTGTATAAAGATTGGAATTAGGTTTACCAAATATGGACACATGTAAAGATACACTATTTGACTACATATTTATGAAATAAATTTTGTATTTTTAATGATACTTTAGAAGATAAAGAGGTTTGAACAAAAAATGGGAAATTGTCGAAGGTACAACAAACCAGATATACCTTGGTCACTGCAAGATGTACCTTGACCTTACTAGTTTTTTTTCATGAAATTACCATGTTATCGAATCAAATAACGATTTTTTTTTAATTAATGGAAAGAACATTTATAAAGTATGTACTTTAGATAAAAAAATATATATATTTACATTTTTATCTTAAGTTATGCTAAAATAATCAAAATAACTAAGTTCTTAAAATTTCTGTGATCTTAAGATCATTTTCGCGTCCTATTATAATAATTTATCAACAAAAGTTCAAATACTTAACAGCTTTTATGACAAGGTAGACTTCTCTCTTTGTTTGAACCTTCTTCGGTGTTTTTTTTTTCTGTTTGATATCTTGATACAAATTTGTACGTTAGCTCATGTCCAAAGTACAAAGCAAAAGTGGTGGCAAAGGTACAACATTGCCTCATTTTAAATTGACGAATTTTTAAAATGCACTTTGAGTTTGATTTGGGTCGATATATCTATGCCTATCTGAAGTCAATTTCACCTATATTTGATTGCACGAAATGGTTAACTCGTAAGTATGTTCTGTTATATATGAATTAACTTAAAGTAAACTTAAAAATACCCTCATTTTGAGCACTTTTTTATATTTTTAATGCGCACGCCTCACTCACTCCACGCTGGTTTTTCGATTCTAGCTTCATGTTGGTGTTGACCAATGACGATTATAATACCACAGACAAAAACAAAAAAACTCGCACAGATTACGAAATAAGCCTTGGTGGCCGAGGGATATCAATGGACGAGGTTCAACAGGTTCCCCTACCTACCTAGGTAAGTAGTAGGTACTTACTTATGTAGGTACTTACCTACTTACTTACCTACCGAAGTGCTGTGTGATCTACCTACAACGGTACACAATGAGGAGTTATTGAAGTGAATATTCATTATTGATAATGGTTCTTAAACTCAGTGTGGTTTCGCAGCCTATTAAAATCCATTAAATGTTACCAAAGCTGTCGCATACCTACCATTATTGTATGCGGAACAGATTACGTAGTCTTCTGAGAAGATATCCTATATTCGTTGCATTACGCGTCTTCAATGAAATATGATCAAGCTACTAAATACAATGAAACATGGCGATATTCTAGTACAGTTCGGCCGACGGATCTAGTCGTTCGTCGCTGCGCAGTAGAAAATTTTGTATGAAAAAGTTGCACTGCGCATCGAAACGGCTAACTTCACGAACGCCGAGATCCGTTGGCCCTACTGTAGGTAGGTACACACCTACCTACCTACTAACACACTATTGCAAGATTGGTAGCTGGGTGGGGTGCCCCATAACAAGGAAACCACCGTGACTTTTTTGTTATTTAAATAGAGAAAATCTTTTATTAAAGTACTTACTTACTTACCTAGATACTTTAGGGTAGGTAAGTATACCTACGCTGTAAGTTTATTATCAGTTAGGTAGGTACCTAGGTACTTCCAACTTTAAAATTGGAAGTTCGAAAAACCTGATGAAATAAAATAATTAATTATGTAGGTAAGTCCTTACCTAAGTAGGTATTTACAAGGTCATAAAAACTGGAGTGAGGTAGGTTATGAGGCTGTTAGATGAAAATGATGTGTTCGAATTCCTTTAGTCATGATGCCATTAGCGATAGGCCTGACGAAGTTCACAGATCAAAAGCGGTCTCTTTAATCAATTAAAATGTACCTACACTAGCGTTCCCAAGAGGTTTTGTTTGATTAGATACTTACTGGCTTGTGTACCTACTTACTTACTTATGTAGGTAAGTAGGTAGGTAGGTACTTACCTAGGTACTACCTATTTACTTAGGTAGGTAGGTAGGTAAGTAAGTACTTGTCCCTATAAAAAATAAACCAACTCAGAACGTGAAAACATTCAACCTATGTAGGTACCTAGGACTTAGTTCGGTACGAAATTGCCAAAATGTAGGACAATATTGATGTTGTTAATGAAAACAAATGGCCATAGAAATCGATTGATTTTATTGCCACCAATATTTGCTAGTCGTACAGACAGACATCTCTGCAATTGTACAGAATTAAAAACGTCACCATACAAATTAATTGAAATATTCGTCTCATACAAATCTCTGTTTGATTAGCTTGCGGTAGTGGTTGTCTAGCATCCGTCTCTGTGCCACGCGGGAAATTAAAAAGTTGAAATTGGAGGGAAAATTAAGTCTGAGGGAATGAGGAAAACTATGTTTTGAGTTTTTGTGATATTGTTTGTTTGTTTTTTAACTAAAATGAATTTAGTGGTTTGGTAAGTTAAAATTTCTTTTTATTTGTTCAGAAAATTCCCTACCTACTCAATTGGGCGTTTAGTAGGTATACCTCGGACTTCTTCATTAGGTAGGTACCTACCTACTTCTTCGCTCCTTCTTTAGTAGGTACCTCGGTTTAAGGAAGTTTCTGGTCTATCTAGGAGGAGGACGTTGGGATTGCATCCTTTCACGTCACAGTATGGAATTCATTCTATGTTTAAGGAATTCTGCAAAATGTGGGCATGTCCTGAATAATGTATGGCTGAAGGTCCAGTGTTATTTTTTTAATTTTGTTACTGATTGTACCTACCTACCTACAGCCTATTTTGTTTTGTAGAACAACTCGCCACAGATTAGGTAGAGATACTACGTATCGCAATTCGCAATACGAAGACACAGAATACTCCAGACTATAAGCTTGGTTGACGACAAATATGAATAGAGCTCTAGAGCTCGTAAAAATTAAAGCATTTGTATTTCGTTGAGATAACTTCTTTTTTTAATGGGATCGTCATCTTTGGCGCCCAAAATTGGCTAAAGAAGTGTTTAAGGTACCTAGCGATAAGTTTTGGAAAATGAGTTGAAAAAACTATTCCGAAAAAATAAATAGAATTCGGTAAAATAAAAAAAAAAACACCCTTGGCCATTCTTGGCCAATTTAAAGAAAAAAACGTTCTCAAGTTACATGGGGTTATCTGTTTCTTCAGGTTTTCATGGGGTTAAAGACCCATTTGGTATAATATAAATATTTTTTTGTATAATAAATAGCTAAGTACTGCAATTTCTGGAGGTTACAGATTTCGAATTATCGGATCTATCTTCGGGAGATTAATTTCAAGGAACACAAGCCAACATTCCATCAATAAATTCTTAATTCTCGAGGTTAAGGATTTCAAAAGATTGGGTCAATCTCGCGATTCATTTCAAGGTTTCAAGGAACCAGATCCAAGGTCCGCGTCATATTGGCCTAACTAACTGATTGACTAATGAAGGTCGAGAAGAAGTGGGTCGCGCGCCGTTTGGTAGATCAATTATTTGTTGACCCATCCAATATATCGGGATTTGATGCCGTCTGATGTTTCAATTTGCTAAATTTGAATCTTGATCAACAGTGTTCTGAATCCTATTCAAAACACTGTTGATCAAGATTAAGGCGGTAGTTGGCAGGTAAAGTCCTATGATAGGACCTTACACTTCTTCCAACGGATCTTGGCATTCGTGAAGTTAGCCGTTTCGATGCGCAGTGCAACTTTTTCATACAAAATTTTCTACTGCGCAGCGAAAAGCCTAACCCACGAATGCCTAGATCCATTATGACAACTGTACCTGCGAGCCTACTTCCTGCGAGCCTACTACCGCCTAGTCATCTTAAGAGGAATTTGAGCCATCTTTGATCAACGTTTTGAATTATCAAAATCTTGAACAATCATTTTCAATGAAATTTTTAAAGAGTCTTCCGTGCTGTGGAGAGAAAAGCTAAAGTCAATAGGAACTAGATTTGATCTTTTTTGGATTTCCTAACGATTTGGAGACTCAAAATTTAAATGCTGTTCGTTGGTAAACGTTTTTTAAATCCCGCCAAAGTTTTACCTAACATAAAATGGCGACTTTTTGTTTTTCAGGTTAACATTGCTTATTCTAGCAATAACAGCAAGTCATCGATGTATAGCACAATCATTAGGTTAGTAACCTTTCAAATCCCTTAATAGCATGTCTTGAAGTAGGTTCTGCACTTGAAAGATTCAAGAACAAAAAGTGCTCAACTTGTATCATGTTTAGTGTCGTTCTTTTTTTATCCCACATCATTCCACATTATTATTTTTTATTACGTGTGAGCTCACTCTTCAATGACAAGATTTTTATGCAGTCTCTCAAAGTGTGTAAGGGTAAACGCAGATATGGGCCGCACCGCAGTCTCCGCAATCCTCGCATTCGATTTCTGTATGAAGTTCTATGCAACCTCGCAAACCTAGCCGCGCCGCAGTCTCCGCAGTCCCTTAAGCGAAGCGATGACTGCGGAGACTGCGGGGACTGCGCGGTGCGGCTAAGTGTGCGTTCACCATAAATGATCAATGTCAAAAACTGTTCTTGAATGACCTCAACCTTTAGTCTGTCGGGATTCCTGACACAATAGAAAATCAATTGTATCTCGACCAGATCTGTGCTCCGACAGACAACCAGTTAGGTAAATGCGTGTACTTCCGTCCTTTTGAGAATGTCTTCTTGGGAATCTGTCTTCTTGAGAATCTGTCTTTATGCTTTATGAGAATATGTCTTTTTGAGAACAAAGGATAAATATGCCTCAACATTTCCCAGACAACACAACAGACTCCCCTTTCACCTGGAACTCGCAATGCTCCCCGCTGAGCCCTGGAGACGTGGACTTCCAGACCCTGGACCTGATCGCGGTGTACCGGCTGGATCGGCCGAGGGCGACCGGGGTCACCATGGTGCAAGGGTCACGGGACCTGCAGCGAGCTTATAGGATAGGGGGAGGGGCTAACCTTACTATGGGGTTACAGTAAGTAGCTTCAACAAAAGTAGATTCTTTTCAAATAGGTTGTAGCTGGACTTTATTCGGGAAGACACCGGAAAATATTCACCTGGAGAAGGCGCACCTTTGAGGTGTGACGGACAAAATAAAACACTTTACCATCGATCAATAAGACTGAGGGTCTTGCTCCACAATTTGATGAGTATTTAAGCTGGCCTTCATGTTTTTTATTGTATGCGTTAAGTGCTTTTAGCCTAGCTAACAATTGAATCATGGTGCAATTTGATTGGCCGAGGGCGACCGGGGTCACCATGGTGCAAGGGTCACGGGACCTGCAGCGAGCTTATAGGATAGGGGGAGGGGCTAACCTTACTATGGGGTTACAGTAAGTAGCTTCAACGAAAGTAGCTTCTTTTCAAACAGGTCTGGACTTTATAAGGGAAGACAATGTTTCGATTCATCCCGGAAAATATTCATCTGGAGAGGACCTTTGAGGTGTGACGGACAAAATAAAACACTTTACCATCGATCAATAAGACTGAGGGTCTTGCTCCATAATTAAATGAGTATTTATGTTTTTTATTGTATGCGTTTAGTGCTTTTAGCCTAGCCAACAATTTAATCATGGTGCAATTTGATCGGCCGAGCACGACTGGGGTCACCATGGTGCAAGGGTCACGGGACCTGCAGCGAGCTTATAGGATAGGGAGAGGGGCTAACCTTACTATGGGGTTACAGTAAGTAGCTTCAACGAAAGTAGCTTCTTTTCAAACAGGTCTGGACTTTATAAGGGAAGACAATGTTTCGATTCATCCCGGAAAATATTCATCTGGGCGCACCTTTGAGGTGTGACGGACAAAATAAAACACTTTACCATCGATCAATAAGACTGAGGGTCTTGCTCCACAATTTAATGAGTAGGTATTTATGTTTTTTATTGTATGCGTTAAGTGCTTTTAGCCTAGCTAACAATTAATCATGGTGCAATTTGATTGGCCGAGGGCGACCGGGGTCACCATGGTGCAAGGGTCACGGGACCTGCAGCGAGCTTATAGGATAGGGGGAGGGGCTAACCTCACTATGGGGTTACAGTAAGTAGCTTCAACGACAGCAGCTTCTTATTTATCAGGTTGTAACTGGACTTCGTACGGGAAGACAATGTTTCGATACATCCGGAGAATATTCTGAGATTCATTCAGGCTTCTTACCCAGATAGGCCACAGAATAGGCCAAAATTGAGGGTTAAAATACCGACTTGGTGCAATGGTGCAATTTAAAAAATCACGTATCCAGGCTAATAAGCCTGTTAGACAATAGTCTAACTTGTCTCAAACCTCAAATTGGTCTCAAACTGTCAAAACGATCGCGAATGTATCTTTTGTCGCGTTCGGTCCAGTTGTGATGAGAGTGACAGAGCTACTTGCGTGGTCACTGAACTGTCGTATTTGAGAGTTTGAGACCGATTTTGTTCAATAACAAAGATAGACAAGGAGTCTGTTGTTTGAAAGGTCTAATTTATCTAGGCAGGTGTTCCCAAACGGTCTCCCACACAGCTTCAGCGTGGTAGGAACGTTCAACTCTCGCGGTCAGCGTCGTCCGTGGAGTCTCATCAAGGCGCGCTCTAAGGAGATGCTGTTCTCATTAACTCTGCTGCCTAAAGCGCAAAAACTGGCCGTCTTCTTCAATAGAACCAGGCTGATGTTCGATACTTTGGAGGTCAGTGCTTCTTTTCTTCTTAGATGCTAGCCAAGAACGTCGCCAGCCGATGTGGTGGGGGGGGGGGGAGTTTTTATATGGAGGTAGAATGCATTTAATGTGCTGCGAGGCCTTGACCATGTCCCAATGCTTGATTGGTCATGTGAGTGGACTTAGGACTTTGATTTCTTGGCATTTAGCTAGGGGGGGGGGGGGGGCAGCAAAATGACCAAGAATTTCCATCAGTACGATCCTAATCCTGACTTTCCTCATTTACACTCATCACATTCCTCATACAAGCTCTCCGGTTTATGGTCTTTTTCACTTGGCCTCTCTTTTTTGTAAATTGCACAAGGATTTAGGTGAGGTATCCCCACAGATATACCAGAACAGTATCGCTATTGGTTCATAAACCACTTCGCATAAAAATTTGAACAGTCTTCTTTATACATATACCCCCTTACTTATGAAAGATGTTTAAAGTTGAACGCTGGTTAAACAACGTCCTGTCTCTATTCGTCACTATCCACAATTAAAGACAGGACGTTGATTGACCAGTGTTCAACTTTAAACATCTTTCATAAAGTAAGACCCTTAAATTGTAATGTAAAATTTTTTCAGCTATTTACTCCTGGATGGCACAAGTTGAATGTGGCCGTTGACAACGAAACAGTTCACGTCGCTGTCGACTGTATGGAGGTAACATAATAACCCGAATCATAATCTATTCTTGGTCAGAATTGAAATCTTCTTTAAAAACTCAGGGCCTTACTTATGAAAGATGTTTTAAGTGAAACACTGGTTACCTAAACAACGTCCTGTCTTTATTTGTGGATAGTGACAACCAGAGACAGGACGTTGTTCAACCAGTGTTCAACTGTAAACATCTTTCATAAGTAAGGGGGGAAGTGTCCAGATTTAGTTTTATACAAAAATCACAGAAAAAAACTATTGCATTTTAATTACAGTTAGAGCCAGAAGACATTATCCAGACTGATTTCTTAACACAAGACGCTAAGTCAGTGACCATCGTATCAAATGACGACGGAACTCCCGCACCTGTAAGTATAATTATAGTTTATTTTTTAATAATAATAAAAATAAAAACGTTTATTTCAGGCAACAAAGTTAAACAAATAAAAGATGTTAAATACTTTGATTATTTTGAAGATAGTTTATTTTACTTTAAGAAAACATTCCTTTATTTAAAAAAAAAAACAAAACTGCAGTCAAAGATTTTTTTTAATTTGCTTGCTTCACCCGGAAATCGAACCAGCTAAAAATTCTAAAATGAAAACCTCACTATTTTATTCTACTAGTCGATACATTCAATGTTAAAGATACAATTTCTCTCATCTTAAGGATTTAAAGTAGTTTCCCTTCAGGGCCCATTATTTTTTTCCACCCTGTATAATTTGGTTATAATTATTTTTTAATTTCATTATTTTTTAATTACTTATTTTTTTTATAATTTCAGGTAGATCTCCAGTGGTTATCTTTGAGTTGCAATATTTATAACATCACGAACGAAAGCTGTGACGAAATCGTAAGTGAACGTATATAAATCACTATTTTATTTTAAATAGATACTTACATACTTAAAATTAATTTACTTTTCAGGATGAGGTCGACTTTCTTACTGCGACTTCTGCACCAGTAAGTTTAAGTATTTTACGAAAATGTATCCAATAGGAAATATCTAAGAATAGAACTATTCTGCACACTTTTTGACATTTGACGACCTCTATGGCGCAGTGGGTGAAGGCCCGCCTGTGACGCAAGAGGTTGTGGGTTCGATCCCCGCCGCGGGACAAATGTTTGTATGATCTGCAAATATTTGTCTCGGGTCTGGGTGTTTTCTATGTAAATTATGTATGTATTTACAAAAAAAAAAATGTATATAAGTAGTATATCAGTCATGTGGTTCCCATAACACAAGCTCTGCTTAGCTTGGGGCTACATGATGCTGTGTGAAAAGTCCAGCATTATTTATATTTATTTATTTATTTTTAAATTTAACCCTCTACTGCATGAATTATCAAGAGGGGTAGAAAAAAAATATTTTGTTGTTTTATGCTGTTACATTTGGGCTAATTAGGAAATACAAGGTGAAGAAAAATATTTATTTTGATTAGTATGGAAAATAATTTTCAAAGCCAAAAATGGCTTCGTATGCACTAACGACTATGAATGCAATGCCATTTTTGGCTTCCCATGCATAGAAAATACTTCTTTATGCCCTAATGAAAATTCTGAAAGCCTGATTTTGAACAGTTTTTCATGACCTGACCTTTGTAATGTTAGCTGTCTTTGTTAAATTGGTCGGAATGGTCTTCAAATTCGACTGATCAGTTATAAAATCCTTCAAATCATTGGTGATAAAATGATTTATAAAATTCAGCGGAAGTGTTTAAGATTTCTATGAAATCTGGCAAATTCTGGCTACCAGTGAACTTTATTTTCTTCTCGTCGTATGAAGGTATTTTTTTTGTATGTATCTTTAATTTCTTTCTTTTACTTTTGTTTTTGTTTTACGCGAATTTAGTTTTGGTTCAATGATCATCTTCAGAAGGATCTGTATCAGATTTATGGATAATAATAGGTGATTTGCGGAGGCTAGATATGCGTAAGGTGCAGAGTCATCGAAGCAATGAAATAATCCCCAGGAATAACATTGCTGTACTTAGATCTCCCTATAAAAGCGAAAAAAGATCCATTCTGAAAAGCCATTAGAATATTCGGTTAATGCATACGAAGCCATTTTTGGACGACATTTTTAAACCGTAAATGCATACGAAGCCAAAATTGGTTTCCGCGGAAAAGTAAGGAAATGTTATAGAAAAGATAATATTGTAAAAAAAACTAAGATGGTCAAAGCGAAAGGAGGATTAGACCATTACATTTCATATTTTTAATTTGAGATTTCTAGCCTTATTGACCTATTTGTAGGCCATCAATGTTTCTCGTAATTATACTAAGTGCAATAAAGCGCGCACGCGTTGGTAAAAGTTAGATAAGTTGGTAAATATTACATTTAAATAAGTCAATTAAACTACGTTTTGATGCACAACATAGTATTGAACAATGCTTGTAAAGTTTTATCAATTTTAAATAAACGGAGAGTAGAGAAAAAAATGTTGAAGTTTAAAAACCAATTTTGGCTTCCCATGCAATAGAGGGTTAATCACTTGGAACCTGTTTTATTGAATCCTTGGTTGTTTTTTAAGCGCCTACGAAAAAGAGGGGTACCTACCTATTACTATAATTTTAATTTTGTAGTGTGTATGTGTGTCTGTCTGTGACATCATCTCCTGAACGGATGAACCGATTTTAATTATTATTTTTTGCTTGAAATGTGTCTTTGTCGAGAGTGTTTTTAGCTATGTCTCATGAAAATCTGTTCAGCCGTTTAAAGATCATCAGCTCTTTTGTAATTATGAAGGAATTATGTCAGGGATTTTTCATTAATTTTTAATTTACTTAATAGTTTTTATAAATTAATTTATTTTTACAGTTCGGGGTAGATGCTTCAATGAATACCATTCCAGCTTTAGGAGTATGCAATACAACATGCCCTCCCGTAAGTATTATTTCTAAAATGTTTTATCAAAATTTACGATTTCGACGGAATTTGAACCTGCACTGATACAAGCAGCCACGGAATCAATATTCATCGGGACGAAAATCTTGATAAGCTCATCATTATATCGGTTAAAGCCCCGATTAGACTATACCTAAGTATGGCTTATAGTATTATTTAATTAGTAAAATAAAATATTTTTTTCATTATAATTTATGCCACAAATTTTTCATCTCTATTTATGTTGCCATGCAATTTTATTATTATAGCTTGTAATTCCATACGCAATTTTATATAGGTTCCTATTTAATTTGATATATTTTTCAGGGTCCACAGGGCCCCATAGGACAAAAAGGGGAAGCTGGGTTAAGAGGGTACACGGGGTTACCGGTGAGTATGTTTTATTCAATTTTGTTTATTTATTAAATAATCACAAATTAATCGTTTTCTTTAGATCGCACTAATTCATTCTAGTCATGGAATTGTTCGAGTGAATGAAGCGAGCGAAGATCTTAGTGGCAACTTGGGCGATTTTGCGTTGTATTTTTGACTATTTTACTTAACTTGGCTGGTGCGTCTTATTAAGACTTTGTTTTAAAAATAATGTTCGATTCGTGTGATTTTTTTTATTTTTTAGGGTTATAGAGGTGAAACGGGACCTATGGGACTTATGGGTCCTAAAGGCGATAGAGGAGAACCGGGAATACCTGGTTTAATTGTAAATGTAAGTAACTATGATAAGTGATCTATGGAAATTAAATTTCTTTTTTCATTATATTTTATTTGCATACAAAAATACATTTCATTTGCGAGTACCTACAGATATACTAAAAAAGATATAATTGGGATTACTTACCGGACTTAAATAAATTACAAACCTAAGCGCAATATTTATTAGAGTATTTTACAGGAATTTTGAAAACACTATGAAATCATTTTTAAGCCAACTAAAGAAGGCTAAGAATAAATAGTTAGAAATAATAATACATAATAGCTAGAATAAGAAGGCTATGAATAAAATGTTTTAATCGGATCATTTAATATATTTTTAGGGTACTTCAGTACAAGGCCCACCGGGAGAACCAGGTAGATTGGGCCCTAAGGGTGACAGAGGAGAAGTCGGAGAAAAAGGTTAGTAGGTATAAGAATATTAAACTAAAAAAAAATTTCAAAAAAAAATACTCAACCGACTTCAAAACATCTTGCACTGAAAAGCAAAAAATAAGATTATAAACAGATTTATTTAATTACTAATTATATTATTTATGTTATAATGTTGAAATCGGTGTGCATAAAATTTAATATTCTTATAGTCATTGTTTTATTTACACCGATTTCAACATTATAACATAAATAATATAATTAGTAATTAAATAAATCTGTTTCTAATCTTATTTTTTGCTTTTCAGTGCAAGATGTTTTGAAGTCGGTTGAGTGTTTTTTTTTGAAATTTTTTTATTTTTCCATTTTTAGTGTTTATTTTTTTATTTAGAATGACGTCACCTTACTTATTGTGTTGCGCTCATCAAGCCCTTTCATTTGATACCCATGTCACTAAAAAGTTCCATGGAACAGGTCCTGACTCCATCGTCAGATCAGCTCGCTGTCACCATATTATTACATTGTAGTCGGAACTTGACAAATATGCCAAGTTTCAACTCAATCGGCTTATTTACTGAGGAGTTCTGTTGAACAGCTCTTGACTCCATCATCAGATCAGCTTGTTCATACCATAATATTTCATTGTCACCAATAATCTATAACTGTGCAAAATTTCAGCCCGATAGTCCTACAAACACAATAAAAACCATAAAATTTGAGGGTTTCCCTCGATTTCCATGGGATCCCCTCATCAGATCCTGATTTGGTGACGATGGGACCACCTCGGGAGTATACCCTTTGTAACAAAAAAATAATTTTCAAAATCGGTCCACAATTGACGGAGAAATCGCGTAACACACATACAAAAAAATAAAAATAAAAATAAAAAAAAACCGGTCAAGTGCGAGTCGAACTCGTACGCCGAGGGTTCCGTACCTAGCCATGGTGCCAATTAAGCTAGTATTAATTGTATGAGCGCCCATACAACTCGGAGGACAATTTTTATTGGCGTCAACTATGTATGTATGGGAACACCCTCTAGTTTTCAACTAGAAAACCTAAATTTGCCTATATCTTTTTATAGTGTTGACTCAGGACCTTGATTTTTATACTCACAATAGGGACTATAGACCTTAGTATATGGTATAAATTTCAACTTGCTAGCTCTACCCGTTCCTGAGATAATCGATGGTGACACACGGACAGACAGACGGACAGACAGACAGACGGACAGACAGACAGACAGACAGACAGACAGACAGACAGACGGACAAGAAAGTGATCTTATAAGGGTTCCTTTTTTTACCTTTTAAGGTACGGAACCCTAAAAACATACAGTCGACTTGAGAACCTCCTCCTTTTTTGAAGTCGGTTAAAAATAGAGTTGCTTTTTTATTTATTTGTCTATGACATAGAAAAAATTACACGGTAAATACCAGTAACATAGACTCCATGTTACTGGTATTTAGAGGTAGGTATGTACTATTAAATTACCGTGTACTTTTTCTAAATTCGAAACTTCTTTTTAGAAGCTAGTAATAGTGTATGATAAAAATCAAATATTTTAAAGTTTTCTATGATTCACAGGTGATAAAGGGGAACCGGGGCTTATTGGACCCCCGGGCTTGTACGGGCGAGATGGCAAAGATGTAAGTAATTAATTGCAAAAAAGTTATTATATGCGAAATGTATATTTAAACAACTTTCACCTTTTAAGACGTTACCCTTTGTAAAATAGCATGAAACCCCCTTTAACTCGTGGAAAAATCGCGGAAAATTGCGGATTTTTTATCTATAAATATTTCTTGTCAAAACATTGAGAAACCATAGATACCTACATTATTGGAAACGTATTATGTTTTACTTCACAAAACTCTACTAAAATCGACTTAAAACTAAACATGAAACAATCAAGATTCTAGATTGTCTGATTTGTTGTTTAAGATATTTATTGTTGTTCTTTTTAACTTACATTTTATAACATTAGAAAATAAAAAATCTTACCAATTTTTTTTTAATTCCGACGGGGTTCGAACCCGCAATGATACAAGCGATCCTCCTTAAGCCGGAGTGCCTTACCAATTCGGCCACGGAATCCTTATTACGTCAGGTTGAAAATCTTGATTTACATTTTATAATATCACAGGGAGCACCGGGCCCGTTCGGACCAGTTGGTCCGCGAGGGGAGATGGGGTTAATTGGACCTCCCGGTCCAGCTGCGAATGTCAACGCATCGCTTATAAGAGGTAAGTTTGTTTATAATAGCCTAATTAGATATACGTATGGATGGAATGCCAACTTTTGTAAAATACAAATATAAATGTAAGTACATACTTGTTTCTGACTACCCTTCTAGGCATCATTTTTAACCGACTTCAAAAATAGGAGGAGGTTCTCAATTCGCTGGATTTTTTTTTTTTTTTGAAGGGTTATGTGTATTTTCCGAATGGTGCCATAAAAAATTGGTGAGGGTCTGTCGAGGATCTTCGAAGTTATGAACAGAAATGCACCTCGAGAGTGCAGAAAAATTCTCAGCTTATAACATTGAAGTTTTTTTTTTATTTTAATTTAGCAACTTGTTTCTTATGCTTACTTTTTTTCATCTATGTTTTATCTAAATACCTACACATTGCGGTTATTTTCAGGAATGAAAGGAGAAAAGGGTTCAGCTGGAAACCCGGGTAGAGACGGCAACCCTGGACAAAGGGGCCCCCCAGGAATAGATGGCACTCCGGTAAATACAGTTACTTTTAACTAATGAAAAAGTGGTGTGTTATAAGTTTGTAGTGTGTTTCTGTGCATCTATGATCTGTGTCTATCTGTGGAATTATAGGTCCTGAACGGCTGAACCAATTTTAAAATTTCGATGCGGTTTTTTGTTAAAAAATAGAGAGATCAAAATAGTTATTAGCTATAATTTATGAAATTGTGTTCAGGCGTTTGAAGGTCATCAGCTCTTTTTGATGAAAGGATATATTGGGGTTTTTTATTAAATCCATACCCAATTATAAATGTGAAAGTGTGTTTATTTGTTTGTTTATTTGTCCTGCTTTCACGTCAAAACATAGGGACGGATTGACGTGATTTTTTGTGTGGAGATAGTTGAAGGGCTGGAGAGTAACATAGGCATACTTTTTATCCGGGTACCACGCGAGCGAAGCCGCGGGCAGCAGCTTGTTTTGAATATAATCATAATCTGATTATTTAACCTAAATATTTCCAGGGTCAGCCAGGACCACAAGGTATCATGGGTCTACAAGGGAGAGTCGGGTTAAACGGCCCCCCTGGACCCCCAGGGCCGACAGGAGAGAGGGGACCCGAGGGACCACAGGGGGTTGAAGGTCCAGCGGGGAAGCCGGGGTCCCCGGGACCCCCTGGGACATTGGTATCACAAGCTAGTGTTCAGGGACAGCCGGGGATTCCAGGAGAGAGAGGGTTTGTAAGTAGTGTGTCTTATTAGTTTTATTATTCTACCAATATAAATAGTGTCTTAAAGCCTAATTTGGTTTGACTTGACACTAAGGTTCTCTTAAATGTAAAACAAAGATTAAAGGCAAGTTTAGGTAGGTTTAGAATTAGAGATTATAGCCTCATGATAAATTTTACACTGAACTATGGATCACAATGACAATGGCTTGTATAATCTCTCAGTCAAGCTGTATAATAATATGTGAGTTGTATAAGCTTGTATAATAATTGTATTACTATTTTATTTTATTCATGTCAAGCCTATTCTATTTCAACAAAGTCCCAGCACTACAGTGTCCCCTAAATGTAGGCAAATATTTCCTGTAACACTGTATAAATCATCTAGTAAGGATAAGTCATTTATAGTGATGTGATGATTGTTGGAGTGTTAAACAAAATGTTTATTTCAGAAAGGGGAACCAGGTCAACCAGGGACCCCTGGTCGTGACGGTATGGACGGGGTCCCCGGGGCCCCGGGACCAACTGGGTCCCCCGGCCTGCCTGCGCCACACAGCCAAATTGTACAGGTTAATATTACACAATTTGTATGAGCGAGGTGTTATTTAAAGTGTACACTACATAGGCGTAGGTAGGTACTGCGATTCAGACTTCCGAAAATGCATCCGATTCGATGATTTTCTTCGGAAATTTGACGTAATGCTGCGTCGTAGCCCATTTGCTACTGTAGCACACAAACAACTTATTTTGTACTTGATTAGGTCTTGTACCTTTCTGTAACTTTATTCATAATTATTACGTTTCTGTGTTTAGTAGCAAATAAATGATGTGTCTATGTCTATGTCTATGTTTCTATGTATTTTCAGCAAAGAAACGTATTTCCGAATTCGAAATGCATTCCGAGAAGGGTTGAATCGTGCTTTTTTTTCTGTTTTAAATTGATTTGATTCTTTATTTTCAGTCACAATCAATAACGGAGGGTGAAATTAGAAATATTTGTGAAGATTTAATAAGAGGTGAGATTTCAATAATAAATCAGCTTAGGATAATAAACTTTGTTTTAAATTAAATAAGTTATTTATTATGTTATGTTTTTCAGTAAGGTTAAGAGAATTCAGTGAATCACTGCTACAGTTGAAGCCAACATCTTCAGTGGGCAGGCGGGGACCGCCTGGGATACCGGGGCAGCCTGGACCCCAGGGTATGTAGCCCCTGTTTTTAGCACTGCTAGAATATAATGTACAATGCAGGATACGTATTAAGTCGCTACGCATAAGCAGGCGCCATGTTTATTACTGTTACAATATGTCAGTCAAGGTGGAATCAGACGGTTCACTTTTCGTTTATTTCTGTTCTTCATTCGGCACCTTTCACTCAAAGTGACACATCTAAACATAAAATGAAAGAAAAGTGTCATAAAAAACCCCAGCTTTCATTCGAGTGATCTTTCACTCGAGTGAACCGTCTGATTCCACCTTTCACTGAATGAATATTCACTGGAATGAATGATTCATTTTTCTTTCATTCCATGTTCACACGGCTTAGACGGAATGATGTAGAAAAGAACATTCACTGTTCTATTCTTTAATGTCATCAAATGAAGTCGTGCGTCTTGGATGGCCGACTCCGAGTAAACGTTTTCTTTTCAGACGGTTCATTTTTCGTTCATTTGGAGTGCGAGTGAAAGATACGAATGAACCAAAGTCCTTGGAATGAACCGATCCAACATTGTTGGAATGAATTCACTTTTCTTTTTTCCGTAATTCTTTGTTCAGACGCTCCATTCCTAGTAAAAGATGCCGAATGAAGAACAACAATGAACGAAAAGTGAACCGTCTGATTTCACCTTAAGTGTTTTAGTAGGTACATACTCGTAGTTATTGTAGTAAAGTTGTACGGTGTGACTATCAAATAACAACATAGTTTGTTCCAACACATTGGGCCTTCTTATGAAAGATGTTTAAAGTTAAACACTGGTTAAACAACGTCCTGTCTTTATTTGTGGATAGTGACAAACAGAGACAAGACGTTGTTTAACCAGTGTTCAACTTTATACATCTTTCATAAGTAAGGGGGTTTATTGCTAACATCTTTTTCTCTAGTTTTTAGTTAAGAATTTTGTTTGTTTAATGTTTATTCTTTAGGAATGATGCTGTGCTTTTCCTGATGTACTAACTGTAACTTGTGTGTGTCAAATAAACGTTATTCTATTCTATTCCAAAATCTTATTAGGTACTCCCGGTGACCCAGGGGACACTGGACCCAGGGGAGCTACAGGCGAAGCAGGGGAGCCGGGCAGGGCTGGACCTCCGGGAAGTCGGGGGGAGAAGGGGGACAAGGGGGAGAGAGGGCCACAGGGTATCGGCTTGCCGGGGACAGATGGACAGAGAGGAGTTCCAGGTAACTTGGAATACGTTTTTAGAGATGTATTTAAAACCAGAGACCCAGGGACCCATAATCAGGGGAGCCGGGCAAGGCTGGACCTCCGAGAAGTCGGGGGGAGAAGGGGGACAAGGGGGAGAGAGGGCCACAGGGTATCAGCTTGCCGGGGACAGATGGTCAGAGAGAAGTGCCAGGTAACTTGGAGTGTTACGTTTTTAGGGATGTATTTAAAACCACTTTAGGTATCTGCCTGCCAGTAACCCAGAGTCTCCCAAGATACAAGAACCTAGGGGCGCCATTGGCAAAGCAGCTTTTAGGTAGGTATTTAAAACTTCTTAGGGAGTGGCCATACTGTGTTTTCTGCAGCGCGTTTTTAAGCTGCTTCACTGTAAAAAACGCACTGCGAACTCCCGTCTGTATCGATACAATCGCGCATACAGCTCCCTTCTCACAGGATAAATAGATATTGTATCTAAACAAACGCGATGCAAACGCGCGTTTGTATCGATACAAACATGCAGCTCAAAAACGCGCTGCAGAAAACGCAATGTGACCACTCCCTTAAAAAATTCGCGCGGCCGAACGTACCTAATCTGCGGAGTGACACCCCCCTACTAAAACCACAAAATAAAGCGCATCACACACACAGCAGATAATGTATCTAATGAAATTTAAATCTTGAGATCGCGCTCTTACAAATTCTATGGAGGACCACACACAGCGAATATAAATTACAAAATATATTTGGTGCGATCTGCCAAGATTTATATTTCATAAGTATATTATCTGCTGTATGTGTACTGCGCTTAAATAATAGTGCTACGCTAAAACAAACTGAATGCACAAACATTGCTCTAATAAGATTTCGAGAAACAAAGCACAAATAATACTTATCTCTACCGTAGCACTCTCGTAGCAATTCCGTAGCTATTTCGTAGCTGTTTCGTAGCTATTTAGTTTTCGTAGCTGAGTTTGCTAAGTATAATTTTGGACGACACGTTTGTTAAAAGACCACAAACGACAAAAACCCGGTTATAAGAAAATAAACCAAACAATCAAGGTGCGGTAGACATAATAGACATAATCTCAGATCTATAGACATTTCAGATCATTTTAAGATGTCTAAGAGAGTAGTCAGAGACATTTTCAAAATGTTATATGCCTACTTTTACAGAATTTGGCGTACCATACGTGACAGGTTGCATTATATTTGCTTCTACGACAGAGGCCTTAAGGCGTCCTAAACACGTTGCAAGCGTTGGTTAATGAGGTGTGGAGAGATTCAAACTTACTTATTTCCAGGTGTAGTAGGCCCAGCGGGTCCAGAAGGCCGCTCGGGGCCTAGAGGCGACCCTGGCAGAGAAGGCCCCATAGGCCCCCGGGGTGTTCCGGGGCCTAGAGGGTCTTGCGAGTGTCCTGTCGCCGCTTACTACTCTTACGGCCCGGGATATATTAAGGGACCTTAGATATTTTCGGGATTTGCCGAATACTGAAACGCTACAAAAATATTTAAGACGTACTTAACTACGTTCTTACTCAGAATCGTAAACAAAAATGACAAATTATGTCAATGATAAACACCACTTAAACTAAGTAGCGTTTCAGTATTCGGTTGGTCCCGATAATGTTTTCGAAAATGTGTTCAAGTTGAAAGTTTTAAATAAATAAACTTTTGTTTACTTACAATAATTTTATAACAAATCCCTTTAGTTAGATTGAACCTTAAAATGTTGATTTATAAAACCCTAAGTTGTTGATTGAAGGAAAATAATAGTTTACATATTAAGTGCCAAAAACATTTGAGTCTTTTTATATTCGGGAATATTTCCTATTAAGTACTATATCCTTATTTGAACAGTACTTAAACAGTACTTATAAAATTGTAACTACAAACTTCGTAACCGCGAGGTAATGAAACTTCTGTTTGAAATAATAAATAAAACACTTTAAATCACCTTTGAATACATATTTTATTTCATTTAAGATATTAAATACAAGCATAAAGTATCACCACACTTTTAATATGTATAACAAAGAAATATCATTCAAAATAATGTTATATTCAAGTTTGTAAAATAAAATTTAAGTCTTGTTCAAAAATAACAACAATAAATTATTTCATACAACATTTCACCCACTCTGATTTACGTAAAATCAAGGAATTTCTATACTACGTACCTGGAACACTGACTGAGACAGAAAACAAGGTCCGCTTGAGAAAGAAAACTTGGGCGGTGTGTCTCTTTCTAAAGGGTGACCATAAACTAAACATTCCTAGTCCCTAAGGGGCCTTTTCCATCATTTTCTGATTTACGTGATGTTTCAGGGCATGATTTTTGAATTAAAATACTGATACAATTTTGATCCTTCATTTTGATTCTTGAATCTTGAATCTTGATTCTTGAATCTGAAAACTGAAATTTTGAATCTTGAATCTTTGAAGTGACAGCTGTCAAACTTAAAACCGCCATATCTCGGGAACTACTCGTCCTAGACTCCCCGTTCTCAGTTCAAATGAAAGCTATGACCAAGATCTTCATTTGAAGTGACAGCTGTCAAACTTCAAATGGCCATATCTCGGGAACTACTCGTCCTAGACTCCCCGTTCTCAGTTCAAATGAAAGCTATGACCAAGATCTTCATTTGAAGTGACAGCTGTCAAACTTCAAATGGCCATATCTCGGGAACTACTCATCCTAGACTCTTCCTTTTTAGCTCAAATGAAAGCTATGACCAAGATCTACATTTTCAATAACAGCTGTCAAAATGACATCTGTCATCTGAAATGTAGGTCTTGGTCATAGCTTTCATTTGAACTGAGAACGGGGAGTCTAGGACGAGTAGTTACCGAGATATGGCCATTTGAAGTTTGACAGCTGTCACTTCAAATGAAGATCTTGGTCATAGCTTTCATTTGAACTGGGAACGGGGAGTCTAGGACGAGTAGTTTCCAAGATATGGCCGTTTGAAGTTTGACAGCTGTCACTTCAAATGAAGATCTTGGTCTTAGCTTTCATTTGAACTGGGAACGGGGAGTCTAGGACGAGTAGTTTCCAAGATATGGCCGTTTGAAGTTTGACAGCTGTCACTTCAAATGAAGATCTTGGTCATAGCTTTCATTTGAACTGAGAACGGGGAGTCTAGGACGAGTAGTTCCCGAGATATGGTCATTTGAAGTTTGACAGCTGTCACTTCAAAGATTCAAGATTCAAGATTTCAGATTCAAGGTTCAAAATTCAAGAATCAAGGATCGAAATCCAGGATCGAAATCCAAGATCGAAACCAAGGATCGAAATCAAAATCAAGGATCAAAATCAAGGATCTAATTCAAGGATCTAATTCAAGGATCGAAACCATGGATCGAAATCAAGCGCTGATTTTGTCGAGCGCGATAAGGTAAAAATATCCTGAAATTTAAATGACATGGGCACACTACTAATCCAACAACGAGTGTGAAAGAGACAAAGCACCCAAGAAAGCCTCTCAACAAGACCAACAATCCTTATAACCAAGATTAAATGATAATAGATCGTTGTGTAGTCGTGATAAGGTTCAAAATCCTTTGTACATTAAATGTCAGTCAGCACTCCAGTTACGTAGTTTAGAATCTTCTTGCGTAAAATACATAAAATACATGTCATGGCTGGCGAGGAAAACCGTTGTTTTCTGGCGGAGCAAAAAGAGGCATTATCAAAACAAAACGGAGGTTGTGTTCCCGAGTTCATAAGCGGTTAATGTTTTCCCAAAATTATGGAAAAAGACGTGAATTTGTAATAGTGACAACATAATAGATCGAATAATTAGGTATGACTTTACTCTTCCAAATTCATTAGCCTGACCGCAAACAAGCCACCGACCACAACCACAAAACGCTGCCGACCCATTTCCTGTAGTTTTCATACATTTTATATAGACTCGCCGCACACGGTTGACGCGGGTGGTGGCCACACCTTTGCAGGTTTGTGGCTGTGGCATGTGGCCCGTTTGCTTTGAATCTAAGTAATACCATAGAATAGATATACCTAATACGACAATACTAAAAAGATACGAAAACAGATAACATTTTTAGGTGTAAGAGTATCACATAATTGTTACACGAAAATTCACTTTAACTTTGCTGTTACTTCAAAAAAGTTTTCAAGTACCTATCTACCTATTGGTCCAAGTTTTGCTCCAAAATATAAACGATTTTGATCGCTCAGACCCAAAACTTGGAAAAATCTGTAAAAACCCTGTCATTTCTTATTCCGTGTCTTCGTCAGATATTCGCCGCTTCGATTTCTTTTACGGAGTCGATTTCAGTTTTGCAGAAGAAGCATTGCTTGCTGTTCAATAGATGTTGCATGATGCAAGCTCTGAAAAAAAGGTACCTACTTATAAGTACAGTACGGCCAACGGATCACGGCGTTCGTGAAGTTGGCCGTTTCGATGCGCAGTGCAACTTTTTCATACAAAATTTTCTACTGCGCAGCGAAAAGCCTGACTTCACGAACGCCTAGATCCGTCGGCCCAACTGTACTTAGGTACTTAAGTGATTTTGATTTTTTTAATTCTTTCAGTATTCCTATAATATGGCCTTAATTGAGACTGCAGTTTCAAAATTACCTGCAAGAGTGGTGTCCACACGGGTTGAAGGCGGTATCAGCGAGTCGTGCGTAGCATATAGTGCAGAGTAACTCAGACTGCGCGTCACTAAAATCTTGGTTACTTCACTCGCAATTTTGCGTTATGCGCTATACGTAGGGGGTGGTTGTCTGTTTACTTCACTAAGGCTCAGTTTTAAGAGAGTCTGCACGGGTTTAAAGTTAGACTCCGAACGGGTTGAAAGCGGTAGCAAGCAGTGGGTTGTGCGTAGCATATTGTGCAGAGTAAGTCAAACTGCGCGTCACTTAGATTTTATAGATTTTATTGACTTCACGCGCACTATTTCGTCGTGACCTTAGATCTTAGTGACTTCGCGTGCACTATTTCGTCGTGCGCTACGCGTTCCATTTTTACTTTACCAAGGCTTAGTAACATTAACATGGCACTGTGAGAACACGGGTTGAAAATTACCTGCAAGAGTGGTGTCCACAAGGGTTGAAGGCGGTATCAGCGGGTCGTGCGTAGCATATAGTGCAGAGTAAGTCAGACTGCGTTCCACTTGATCCGGGTGACTTCGACCGTATTATTGCGTCGCGCGCAACGCGTAGTCTGTCTACTACCACTTCTAATGCTTTTAACTCTGCGGTTGTCACATCTTCGGGGTCTGAGAATAATTGCTCAATTTTAGATTTCTACCAGTAGAGTTGGCCCTTTAACTACTAAGTAGGGATTGATGAAGCACCTGGGACCACCTCATTACAAAACTAGAGAATTGTGAATATTTATTCTATTTTAAGCTATGCAAAGATAGACTCGTGAGATCTACAGCTCACAGAGCCTCTAGTTACTAACATTTGTAGAATGAGAAGTGCTTCCCTTTCGGCCTGCCAAGCATGAACTCGAGTCCATCTACTCGGAATAGCGGCTCCGTCACCAGAGCCTTTGTTACTTTTTCCAGGTGCTGGAATACAATGATTAAATGTGTAACACTTTTAAGTTGTTAGTTTAAACATTCATGATAGTTATTGAATATAAGAGAGTAGATTTCGAAAACGGGATTCTCTACCAGTCAGGAGCAGACGGCACCCAACCATGTAGGTAAGTAGGTACTTATTTCTAGAGCTGGCGTTGGGTCCAGCATTCTGACGAGACATCCGGCAACTGGTACCAGCGCCACGTAGTAATGTACCCGGTCGGTATCCGGCAGACCCCGTGCCACCAGTCAAAAAAAGAGTGTGCTGCACGCGACTGAAATAAAACTTCCGTTCGCCTTGCCCGATCACACTTTTCGTAACGCTCTCGTCACGCATTCACCAACTTACTCCCCAAGTCAAAGGTGCGTAAAGAAGTTTTACTTCAAAAACTGCGCCCAACTATTTGCTTTATGCACTTACTTCTGGTGCTAACTTCGGGTCTAGCATCCTGACAAGACAGCCGGCAACTGGTGCCAGAGCCACATAGTAATGTACCCGGTCGGTATCCAGCAGACACAGCGCTACCAATAAAAAAACTGCGCCCAACTACTATGTTAATGATATGTTTACATTCCATTGACTGTAAATGGATTAGAATTGAGACATAAGTTTTATGTTTTAAAACACTTGCCTTGCATGACTGATGGTATAATTGGACAAGATTTTTTGATGCAATATAATTGTATTTTAAATTTTGAAATTAACACATTGACTATGAATTACGCCGAAAATCAACTAGTATTACCTTTAAAAACGGGTTCTAAAGGGAGTAACAATTACTTAAAAATTCCATCGAGATGCGAAAAAATATTTTATATTGATACTGAATTGAAGAATGAATGCGTGATAGCACCGAAAGAGTTGTGTGATGGAGTATTCATAGCTGGAAGCATCGGTAGACCTTTAAATGGTCGCTTAGCGATACAAATTTTAAATACACGTGAAAGTGAAATTGGACTTAGTTATTTTAAACCAGATGTTGAGGATTTATCTAACTATTCAGTGTGTTCATTTGACAAAAACATTGTTGATGGAGAAAGAGTGAGAAAAATGTTTTCCTACTTATCTTTAAATTACTTAAATTCGGAAGAAAAATCATCTATAGAAAATATTTGTGGTAAATATTCAGATATTTTCTATTTACCGGGGGATAAGTTGTCAACGAATAATTTGTATGAACAAAGTATTCAGTTAAAACCACATTCTGATCCTGTGTACGTAAAGCAGTATAGATTACCATTTTCACAAAGGGATGAAATGGAAAGACAGGTAAAAAGTATGTTAAAAGAAAATATCATAGAACCAACACAAAGTGAGTGGTCAAGTCCAGTGTTATTAGTTCCCAAAAAATCTGATAAAAACACGAAAAAATGGAGATTAGTAATTGATTTTAGAAAATTAAATGACAGAATTATGGACGACAAATTTCCACTACCAAATATTACAGACATTTTAGATTCTCTATCCGGTTCAATATATTTTTCACAGTTAGATTTAACACAGTCATATTATCAATGTAACTTGTCACAGCAGAGTAGGAAGTACACAGCTTTTACAACCCCCTCGGGACAGTATCAAATGACACGCCTCCCTATGGGGCTGAAAATTAGCCCAAGTGCATTTTCACGTGTAATGACAGTAGCTATGTCGGGTCTTAACTACGATAAATTATTTGTTTACATGGATAATTTAATCTGTTTTGGTCGAAATTTGGAACAACATAATAAAAACTTATTAGACATTTTTGATAGATTACGACAAGTTAATTTAAAACTTAATCCAGATAAATGTGAATTTTTGAAAAAAGACATTTTATTTTTGGGTCATGTTGTATCAAAAGACGGAATAAAACCCGATCCGGAAAAAATAAAAGTAATTCAGAATTATCCGATTCCTAAAAACACAGATGAAGTGAAAAGATTCGTAGCTTTTTCAAATTATTACAGGAAATTTATTCCTAATTTTGCTCAAATAACAATGCCAATGAATAATTTATGTCGTAAAAATGTAGTTTTTAAATGGTCTGATGAATGCCAGAATGGTTTTGAATCAATCAGAAAATCATTAATTTCACCACCTATTTTACAGTTTCCAAACTTTGATCAAGGTAACACGTTTATATTAAAAACAGATGCTTCTGGATATGCGATCGGATCCGTGCTTTGTAATAGTAATCATATGCCGATAGCATATGCAAGTCGAAGTCTAAATAAGGCGGAGCGGCGATACCCTACTGTGGAAAAGGAACTTTTATCAGTCGTATGGTCTGTTAAATATTTCCGTCCGTATCTGTATGGTAGAAAATTTAAAATCGAAACGGACCACAGGCCATTAATTTATCTTTTTAACATGACAAACCCTTCGAGCAGATTAATGAAATTCAGATTGTTACTAGAAGAGTATGATTTTGATATCGAGTATGTGAAAGGTCGAGATAATGTAGCTGCAGATGCATTGTCACGAATAGTGTTATCCAGTGAGGATTT
Source organism: Camptogramma bilineatum (assembly GCA_958496255.1). Lineage (NCBI taxonomy): Eukaryota > Metazoa > Arthropoda > Insecta > Lepidoptera > Geometridae > Camptogramma > Camptogramma bilineatum. The sequence goes on from OY292474.1 coordinate 2,172,113, forward strand.
GAAAGATATGAACTATCAGGTTATGGCAGTACTTACACGAGCGCAGAGTAAGAGAATGAATGAGTATGCAAAAAGTGAGAGCGATAAGTCAGGGGTAATTGACTCCTCGTCTGACAACTGGACTGATCACCCAAGAGTCGTCGAGATGCTCAAACTACCGAAAACTTATACAGAGTTAATGTTGCTTACTGAAAGGGAATGGAATGAATGTGAAAAGGCCTTAAGTTCAGAAAAGGGTTTCTTAAAATTTTCATCGTCAAAAAATATAATTTTTGTTAAGCCATTTCCTCGATCACAACGCGCACGAGATGCCTTTGTGAAGGATTTGTCTGAATTTTGTAATAAATTAAAGTTGTGTACACTTTATCTCATTAAAACTGAAGATAATTTTAATACAATAAAAGAGTTAACTCGGAAAATAAATGAATTATCAACGTGGACCGGTCCGCGAATTTGTATTGTAAATGGAGTAAATAAAGTAGATAACGATGATATGAAACGGATTATTATAAACGACTATCATATTTTGCCGTCCAGCGGACATGCAGGTATAAGGCGTATGACCAATAATATACGTAAAAAATATTTTTGGCCGAATATGTTGAGTGACGTTACGAATTTCGTAAATAAATGTGCTAAGTGCCAGAGACACAAACATCAGTTACCTGTAAGGGAACCGATGATGATAACGAATTCAGGGAATTCTGCATTCGATAGAGTGTATTTAGATTTAGTTGGGCCCTTAGTTAAGGATAGTTATAATTATAGTTATATTCTGACGCTCCAGTGCGATCTTACCAAATACGTCGAAGCGTATCCTATTACATCGAAAGATGCAGTCACAGTAGCGAGCAGTTTTGTAAATAATTTTATTTTGCGATATGGAATACCACGTGAAATAATAACAGATAGGGGTACAGAGTTTATTAATAGCACAATGCAGGAAGTTTGTAAAATTCTAAACATAAATCAGCTTAGTTCTACGGCATATAGACATGAAACAATTGGTTCATTGGAAAATACACATAAACATCTAGGTGCGTTCATACGTATGCAAGTAAATAGCGAAATTCAACAATGGAGTGAATGGTTACCATACTGGTGTTTTTCTTTTAATACAACTGTCCATACAGAAACCAAATATTCACCATACGAATTAGTGTTTGGAAAACTATGTAACTTACCATCTAACTTAAAATCTTCTTTAGATCCTATGTATAATTTTTACGATTATCCTTTGGAACTTAAATATAAAATTCAGAAATCTCAATATGATGCAAAGCAAAATCTGTATAAGAGCAAAGAGCTAAGAAAAAGTAGATACGACACTTATGTTAATCCTATTACTTATAAGTCAGGTGACTTAATTTTAATTAAGAATGAAAATTGTACGAAGTTGGACCCATTATATTTAGGGCCATATAAAGTGTTAAAAGAAATAGAGCCAAATGTAATCATTTTAAAAAATGGCAAGGAAATAACTATTCATAAAAATAGGACTAGATTGTTCAGAGAATAATTAAAAAAAAAAAAAATGTTTTCATTTTTTTTTTTTCTCTGTCGGTTAGTGATATAAGGTATGAATGAACTGTAATCCTATTATGTAATCTATGTAAGTATCTTAGTATTAAGATCAGTAATAAATCAATATTCATTTAGTTTACACGTCTCTTTCATTCAACCTACTCCCGACCTTATAGCGTTATGCACTTACTTCTGGTGCTAGCTTTGGGTCCAGCATCCTGACGAGACAGCCGGCGACTGGTGCAAGGCCTTAACATCTTTACTAGATGCTTTATACAGTGTCAGGAGGCAATCTTTACCTACACTTATCGGGACACTGTAGTGCCTGGGACAATGTTGAGATGGAGTAGGCTTGCCCAGCACCTACGCCATCCTCTTGGCTTACCGGCCATATCCACAGGAAAGACATGGTCAATACGTGTGGGCTGACTAAGCCGCGGGTTTCCTCACGATGTTTTCCGTCACCGTTTAGAGTGTTTAGAGACTGGTGCAAGAGCCACGTAGTAATGTACCCGGTCGGTATCCGGCAGACCACATGCCACCATTCAAAAAACTGTGCCCAACTATTTGCTATAAGTAGGTATGCACTTACTTCTGGTGCTAACTTCGGGTCTAGCATCCTGACGAGACATCCGGCAACTGGTGCCAGAGCCACATAGTAATGTACCCGGTCGGTATCCGGCAGACCCCGCGCCACCAGTCTGGAGAAACCGGCCCCACCGCCCCCACGAATGCACACCCTTGACACCACTGCCATCAGAATCTGAAAAGCCGCCTTTACATGCTGGGCGAGCCTAAGCCAGCGCGAGTGAAGACGAGTCGATGCAAGGCGACTGCTACCGTCCAGACGCTTGGCGAGTCTATGCAAACCAATGAAAATTGGCGCTTGTATTCACTCGACCAGCTAGGCGAGCGATGGCAAGGCAAGGCAAATGGCTGTCCACACGTTGGCACTGGCGTTCACTCGGCGAGCCTGCGCCAGCGTGCAGTAGCAACTAAAGGGTTAATTTGTTTGTCTTCGAACACAATGCTAAAGTAGCGATTGCACTATTCAATTTATTTCAATTTATCCAGTTAGGATTCTGACAAATTGGATAGCGTAATCGCTTAATAAAAACCTAGCAAATATTTTTCTTCTCAATCTTATTCCTGCAGGCTGATTGTCTGACTTGTCTCAAACCTCAAATTGGTCTCAAACTGTCAAAACGACCGCGAAGGTACCTACTATCAAAACGATCTTTTGTGCCGTTTGGCCTCGTTGAGGTGAGAGTGACGGAGCTACTTGCATGGTCACTGAACTGTCATATTTGAGAGTTATAAGCGTACCACACACACAGCAGATAATTATATCTTATGAAATATAAATCTTAACAGATCGCACCAAATATATTTTGTGATTTATATTCGCTGTGTGGCCCTCCATAGAATTTGTATGAGCGCGGTCTCAAGATTTATATTTCATAAGATATATTATCTGCTGTGTGTGTGATGGGCTTAAGACCGATTTTGGTCGCTATCAAAGATGGACAATCAGGGGGCTGTTATCGTACACACCTGACAAGTCCTGCCCAACAGCAAGTCGTGTTGGTTGTCACACGCCTCCGGCTTGGTGAGCAGTGTGGGAGCGAGATGCATGGTCATCTCCAACGTTCTCGCGAGCCCGTGAAATAGATCGAAGCAGGTCGCGCAGAGCTTGATCTGACGGGACTCCAGTTGGGCGTCCACGTGGACTCTGTCCATCTGTGGAAGTAGACCTTTATCATGCGATTGGTTTTGTTATAAGCTGAAATTGAGTATTCAGACTATGACTCTGTGACACATAGAACCACTTTTTCCAAAGAATTTCAAATTACTAGGTAAGTACATTTTTGAGTGTGAAAGTAAATACCTACCATTAAGAAAGTATTAACTGGGTGACCGAGCTCTGCTCGGGTGAAAATACTTTATGAATTTTCTCAGAAAAGAGACATTTACTTACCTACTTAATAAAAGCAAAAGGAAAAAACAATAGCATAAGATTTATGAAATGAAATGAAATGAATGAAATGAAATGAAATGAAAATACTTTATTGTACACAATTACAAAAGAAACTTAAGAACTAGTAAACCTTAGCAATAAATTGTACAATGGGCGGTCTTATCGCTATGAAGCGATTTCTTCCAGACAACCTTTGGATGGAATGAAACGAATGAGATGGTAGGAATGGCAGGGGTGCACAAAAAGTATAATGATTTATTTACTTACTCAAAATAAAAAAACTGACGAAAAGAAAAAAAGACCTATCCTTGGCTGGGGCTCGAACCTTAGGCAGTCCAATATTCTAATCTTTGGTTTATGAAGGTTTTATGCTATACTGACGACAGCAGTGACGGAGAAATCACAAATCATCTGTGACATACGTGACATAACACACGGGAAAACTTTTTTTAAGTGAAACATCGCGAAAATGATTTTTTCCAGATATGAGACCTAGCTAGATCAATTTTTCACCCCGGTAAAGCGCCATATCGCAAATTACATTGAAATCGTTAAAGCCGTTTACGAGAACGTGAATACAAATATAATTTACTGCTACTGCTGGACTGCTAGATGCTAGTGACATGTAAAACTGAGTCCCTCTAAAGTTTAGAGGTACTCAGTTTTATATTTCACTAGAATTTACTTGAAATTAATCTAAATTAAGAAAGGTTTAGAGTCTAAACCTTTCTTAATTTAGATTAATTTCAAAGCCATTTTTTACTTCACTCGGTCACCGTTTGCGACAAATAACAGACATTTTGCAGTTACTCAACATTTCAACAATTCCGCTGACAAATTGGCTTTGAACTAACTTACTTACCTAATGAATAAATTTGCTTTGGTTGGGAACGTCAATTTGTTTGTTTGTATGTTTCGGATGAATTTAACTGAAAAGTCATTGTAGTTGTTTCAATACGATGAATTGGCATTTCGAGCTGAGCGCTTCCGTGCTTCGGAGGGCACTTTAAATTGTCGGTTCCGGCTTTTAAGTTGTTAAGCCATGACGGAGGCCTTTAGGCGGCCTAAAAACTCCGTCACCAGAGTTGGCCACTTGCTTATACGAAAACTTAGGCCTTTACATCTTTTACTAGATGATTTATACAGAGTCAGAAGGCAATCTTTGCCTGCACTTAACGGGACACTGTAGTGCCTGGGACAATGTTGAGATGGAGTAGGCTTGCCCAGCACCTACAGCATTCTCTGAGATTAACCGGCCATATCCACAGGAAAGACAAGCTCATACGAATTTACTTGCTTAATACGATGAATATTTGATTTTTTGTTCTTGATAAAAATTTTCGCGAGTATTGCATTAAAAATGTAGGTAGGTACTCAGTAAGGCTCTATTACTTCTTGCATCATAGTGATGAACTCCGAGAAGGCCCAGTTGAGCTGACTGAGGAGCGAGTTGAGGAACGCTGCGGATTCCTTCGGATGCTCCACCAGATAGTCCCTAATTCTGCTCTGGATGACGTCGGAAGGGCATGGACCTGGAGAATCAATGATAGTGTAGACCAGGGACCGCGGAAGTGGGGAGCAGAGGGGGTCAAATGCCCCCATTTGGCCCCCTCTGTCCCCCACTAAAATCAAATGGAAGGGGGGTACCTCCACTTTTACTACCTGGTAAAGGTTTCTCTGTGATATCTTTCCCAGTTTTTCGAAACCAAAGAATTTTTCCCCCCATCCCTAGTCCCCGTTATGGTACAGTCAGCGTCAAATTGATATGAGCGTTTAGAGTAGTCAAAATAATCTGAAAAACATATCATTATGACGACCTCTGTGGCGCAGTGGGTGAAGGCCCGCCTGTGACGCAAGTGGTTGCGGGTTCGATCCCCGCCGCGGGACAAATGTTTGTATGATCTGCAAATATTTGTCTCGGGTCTGGGTGTTTTCTATGTATATTATGTATGTATTAACAAAAAAAAAAAATATGTAGGTATATAAGTAGTAAGTATATCAGTCATGTGGTTCCCATAACACAAGCTCTGCTTAGCTTGGGACTAATTAATTAATTAATTAATTAATTAATTAATTAAGATGCTGTGTGAAATGTCCAGCAATATTTATTTATTTATTTTATTTATATCAATTTGACGCTGACTGTATATGGTCCCTGGTGTAGACTTAGTAGAAGATGTTACCAGAACAATCGAGAAGGTGAGTCAGTATTAGTTAGGTACCAAATAGGATTTTATTTCATCTCAGCAAATGAATGGTTACAGTTTTGGATCGCATTTCTATTTCCTCAGGATGTTTTCCTTCACTGTTTAAAGCTGTGTAATATCACATAGACAGCGTAAATGCACTGATCATTCATTCATTGACAGCTGTAGCCCACTGCTGGGCAAAAGCTCCCAAAACGCAATTTAGCTCAATCCTGTGCTTCATTTATGAATAAGCTAAACTAAGAAAAGATGGTTTTAAAATACCGCAACGAGATTCACCCTAAACATATTACACACTAAATTGAATAAAAGCTTGGATAACAAAAGTTGGTCATAAAAGCATCAAAGAGCCCTCGCAGACTGTAGACTTTCTATCGACCGATAGTTTAGTGGATATGAAGATGTATGACACACAAGATGTATGAATACAAGCAAGGACGCCACCTAGGGGTGAAGGGAGGGGCAGTTCCCCCCCCCCCCCCCCCCCCCTAGAAGGTAAAAAAAAATTTGGTAGCCAATTGCAAACACTTCAAAGTCTTAAGTCCACTCACTTGACCGATCAAGTATTTGGACGTGGTCAAGGCCTCACAGCACGTTAAACTCATTTTGCGATTAAAATTCATACTTTTCCCATCCTCCGTTACATTACTTATATTGCCCCCTGGGCTATCGACTGGGGACGACCTTGTAGGTATGCAAGTGCGCACACTACAGCAATTTAGTATCGCTGTAAACAATCGGCCGATAGAAAAGTCTGCAGTCTCCGAGGGCTCTAATAGTTTGTTTGTTCATGAGAGCAACAAATATTTACCGAAACACTGACTCATGAGGCCCGCATCAACTTTCGCTCCGAGATTGTTTACTGTCGGCTCCCTATCTCCATACCTGGAAAATAAAAACAGGCTAACTACTGAATCCCTAACTCGGCATTATTTAGCATGGCACCAACATTTTAAATCACGCTTATATTATAAATGCGAAAGTTTAGATGTTAGGATGGATGAATGTTCGTTCTAACTCTACCACTGAACCTATTTGGCTGAAATTTTAAATATAGATGGATATTGACCGGGAATAGGACATAGGCTTTTTATCCGGGTACCACGCGAGCGAAGCTAGTAGTCTATATTACGATAAATTCTTTGCAAGTGTCAATCAAAGTGTTTGTAAGTATGTCAGTCAGTCTACAAACTTCATCACAAACACAAACATTTAAAGAACCCTTCCTCAATTCCTAAATATATTATTAATATTAAAAACTTTCTCTATCCTCACTCCAAAATACCGCAGTAAAATATCTTGTTTTTCATCGCCATTTCGGTATTCCTTCAAGGTCAAAAAACAAAACAATAAACTAGATCTCAGACAACAGGAGAGGCAAGTAATGAGACGATATTATTCCTAGAAGGCACTCCTAGACCTACGACCAAACTTCACCATGGATAGTTAGGCCTTGGCACAGACTAAATACCTAATATCACTGGTTTCTTTGCTTGGAAAAACAAAACACAGATACTTATACTTAACTGCGCAGTAAGCAATATTTATAAAAAGTAAGCAAATTAATACCATCGCGCACAAAAGTTTTTAATTACGAAATGAAAAAAACAATTGGCCTTTTACTTTCATGTGCAAGTGTACCCATGCTCAAACTTACCCCTCCACTGTCTTCCAGCGTTCTTTTTACCCGACTGCGCAAAGCAAAGGAAGGGTAATGTGTTTATTACGTGACGCGAACTATAGGTACCTAATCTGAACATTTTGTAAAGAAAAAACAATGAAGGCCTTTTGTATCTTTACTAGATGATTTATACAGTGTCAGACAGTGTTAGATCTTTGCCTACACTTAACCGGCCATCAAATCACACGAATATTAGAAATGTGAAAGTTTGGATGTTTGTATGGATGGATAGATGTATGTTTGTTCGTCTATAACCCGACAACCATTAAACCCATTTGGCTGTTTAAAATATAGATAAATGATGATCGGGAATAGGACATAGGCTACTTTTTTTCTACCGTGTCATTTGCAACATTAATTCCTTCTTTCACTATGAAAATATTTCCACGCGATCTCTCAAACCTAGGGCTTACCTAGTAATTTATATCAATGATTTAACCACCCGTTTATTTAATGGTTAATTTGTTCAGTGGCTAAGTGGCCTACGGTACTAATTTGCCCTAATTTATTCGCTAGGCCGCTCGCTTTGAGTGGGCTAAATTATGTGTTTTTGCTATTTAACTAATTCTTTCCTGCGGCTTATATTTTCTGGGAGAATTATTTAATTTTACACTTTTAGAAAAATACGCCAATGTAGGTAATAAAGTAGTTTCTTTAAAAAACCTAGTTTAAAGATTAGGCGTTTACAACACAACAGCGAGCTACAACTTAATCATGGGTATTGTTCTGTGATTAGGCAATCAGTTAACTGTCACCGAAAAACCATAAGTTTGCCAAATTCAGCTAAGGCTGGATTCGAACAAATGTCATCTTATTCCCAGAGTAGTTATTCTATTAGCCGACATAATTAGAAATACAATTGTTTAGAAAGCGCAACCGAACATTATTATGTGCACACAAATTTTCCTGGTTATAAGGTGTCAACTTTACAATGTCAAAATATTCAAACAAACAGCAGTTTAAACTCCAGATAAAACTTAATCCAGTTTGGTCGAATCCAGCCTAAATCGGATACCGTGAATAAAGTTTGCATATATTGAAACGAAATAAATATCTATTGAAATCTTATCTTACATATCTACCAACATGGCCAGCTAAAAAAAAACCTTAATAAGCTTTCAAAATAGTAAAATAATAAACCGGGTATGTTTCTCTTGGTAATATTATCTTCAAAAACAAAATACAGGTACCTACCGTTCCTATCTCAGTGAGCACTTTCATGCAATTTAGTTAACGATGATGGAGGACCAAAGACGTCAAATCTCAAAGCTGAGTTCATACTTGTACGCTTTATTACTAGCTTTTATTTAACTTGTCCCTATCACAACTTAGGCTCTACCATTTTAAAAACAGTTTCCCTTGCAATATGTTAGCTAAGTGATCCAGCTTCTTTCTTTTGTTCGCTCCTTGCGAAAAATCCTACGTCTTTGCATCCTCGAAACTCCAAAAATCTCAACACGTGCAATCTTCCCGACCGACTGTATTGTCCATTTCAAACAAAGGCAAAAAGTAATACGTAAGTAAGTTCGTATGAGCAAGTGGCCAACTCTGGTGACGGAGTTTTAGGCCCCCTAAAGGCCTCCGTCATGGCTTGACGATTTAAAAACCGGGACCGACAAAAAGTAGTAAAATTTTTGATCAGTTTGCAGTTTTAGAATCTATTGAATTTTTTTGGCCATTAAAGTCATGCCAGATGTGATTTTTGAGATTCCCAAACTACTTCATTCTGTTAAAATATGAACACTAACACACACTTTAAGCTGTGAAGGAAAACAGTGAGAAAACCACGTGTCAAAGTGCAAAATCTGTTCAATGTGCCCACATAATTATTGAAATGCCTCTGACCTAAAAGCTCTCTCAAGCAATTTCAAAGGTTCCTTATTGATTTTAAAGCATTTAGAAGTTAGATCCTATTTAAATTTCTTTTCGTAACAAATTAAAGATGCAGATGATAAAAAAGTCACAATTTGGACGGGTGACCGCAAGTGGCATTACGAGCTGATCGCTTCCATGCTTCTGAGGGCACACTAAATTGTCGGTCCCGGCTTGGAGGCCTTTAGGCGGCCTAAAAACTCCTTCACCAGAGTTGGCCACTTGCTCATACGAACTTCTTTTTAACCGAACTTCAAAAATAGGAGGAGGTTCTCAATTCGTCGGAATCTTACTTTACTTATAAAAGAAAGTGCAAAAGTGTAGCCATAGATATTGGCAGTCGACAATCCCCTTATCTTCTTCATTTTAGATGTGAATCCGATCCAATTTATTCAAGCGAAAGATTTGGGATGATTGAACAGTCGCTTAGAATATTTTTTAGGAAATAACCACCGACATTTGACGTAGGTGCACGTAGTTATCTTCCACGTTACCAAAGATTGTAGATAGTTCACTGTTATTGAAATTTAGTCTTATAATAGTTTTTTATCTACAAATCCATAATTCGGACCGGGGGGTCCGAATTATGGATTTGTAGATAAGCCCCCCCCCCCCCCCCCCTTAGCAAGTATTTGTCGAAGTGATTTTTTTAAGTTCGAGGGAAAACTAGTCAATCTTTGTATAGTGTACCTACCTATACTAGGACACGTTCAGAAAATATGTGTTGTGGAAAATATGTGTTTGGAACCCATGGACCCCCCCTTAGCAAAGCTATAGCTCCCAAACTGTTAAAAGGTCCTCATTAAAAGCATATTTGGCAGTAGGTATATATTCTGAGTATGCTCTGATTCTGCATCTTAACAATTACATAAAACGGTATCTGCAACTTAGAAATCTCAACAAATAACATAGCTTTATCGCCATCCATTACCAAAGACGTCGGCTACAATTACAGACTTTGGAATATAAAAAGCCTATTACAGGTTTATTCTAAAAAATCTCGAGAGTTTATTTACAAAACTCTGTGAAATATGTACCTACCTACTTTTTTAGTACATACTTACTTACATACATAGTTATTAGTTACATCCTGTAGTTAGGTACCTATTTATTTTAATTAGTTACGCCCTGTGGTTATTAAAATCCATCGAGCCGTTTAGGCGGCACAAACAAATAGACATACATACAATACATACACTCGAAAAACAACGCTCCTTTTTCGGGCAGTCGGGTAAAACTATTTTGTTAACAGAACAGAATCATCAACCTTTAAATAATTTTCAAAGCAATTCCAGTGTCTTATCGTAAAAAAAAATCTGATGAATTGGGAACCTCCTCCTTTTTTGAAGTCGGTTAAAATCTTTATCTTATTTTATCTTTTTCCTACCTGGCAGCAAGATGAGGCCACTGCCGATGACGGAACCCGAAGCCGGTGCCGTGCCAGAACCGAACCAGCACCCAGTTGGACTGCGCCCACGCACGGTTCTGGTACGGACGGACCAGCTCCTCCACCATGTACATCTGTCTGGAAAACGTAAACAGGATGGATCTCTCCACTGGAGCTTGACTATTTAGATTTAAGCGGATGGATCACCGAGAAGAAAGCTAGGCCCCATACCGTGCTTGTTGCCCTGATTCTTCATGGTGTTGGTCGCGAAAGAACAGAAGCAGAGTCACCTAGCTCTTATGACGTTTCAAAGTGGTCATAGCGGTCCTACTGAATAAATGATATTTGAATTTTGAATTGAGAGGGCATGAGAGATGCTCCATGCTCTGAGAGAGCGCTCCACAGCTGCACTCGCACACACACTACCATACTCTGAGATGATGGAACAAGCTCTTAGTTAAGCTACACGTGCTGATAGGGCCCTCGATGCTTTATACATAAATTCTCGCTTCTTTCTCTAAGGCGTCAGCAAAGACCATTTACTACGATCCTTACAGACATTTTTTGACAGATTGCTTAGATATAGGTTGCAGGTTGCTTACAGGTACCTACCTACTTTCTCTCTATAAGGCGTCTGCATAGACCACAATTTTCCATTTGCTTTTCCATTTGCTACTATCCTTACAGACATTTTTTGCCAGGTTGCTAACTACTACAGGAACCTTCTGCCTGACCATTTATGTCAAGTATGTTTGTATGGACTAAGCTACACGTTCGGTAAAGTACACTTACTGCTTCAGAAGAACCGGTTCGATGGTATCTGGACTAAGCTACACGTTCGGTAAAAGACACTTACTGCTTCAGAGGCACCCGTTCGATGGCTCTCATTGTGGCCGGCTGCGTGGCGAAGGAGGCCAGCGTCTGCACCAGCGACTCACGCGTGCTGGCCAGCACAATACGCTGGTCTGCAAACTCTGCGCAGAGGAACGTTGCGCAGGATACCACCAGCTCCTCCCATTCTGAGAAAAAAGTGGATGGAAGATCAAAAATCCCTTTAAAAGAAGAATTACTGCGCCGACAACACAATGGAAAAGACTGGTCCACCCGTTGTCATCTATCTATCTATCTATCAATGGGATGGGATTTTCAGGATAGGATATTTAGGATATGATATTCAGGATATGATATTCAGAATAGGATATTCAGGATAGGATAGGATATTCAGGTTGGGGCAGGATATTCAGGATAGGATAGGACATTCAGGATATTCAGGATATTCTGGGAAAAGTGAAATTTTAATATAAGAGTTTGGGAAATAAAAAATTTGTATGTTTAAAAAGGCCAACCATTATTTTTGAAACCCATTGGTTTGTTTTGGTTTTATACACACAAATGTTTAATTGATCAGTAGAGCGAGGGTGGGCCGGGAGAAATCTTGCCCAGGGCGTGGTAATGCTAAAACCGGCACTGCTACAGGGACAACGCCGCGAGGGCGCTGCTAGTTACATTATACAACGCTCACCTGGTATTTAACACAGAGCCGTATTGGCCGAGAGGTATAATACCTCGACTTTCGATCCGAAGGTCGTGGGTTCGAATTTTGGCCGTGCATCAATGGATTTTTCGTTTCGAAAAATTTTGCGCATTAACACGAGCTCTAAACGGTGAAGGAAAACATCGTGAGGAAACCCGCGGCTTAGTCAGCCCCACACGTATTGACCATGTCTTTCCTGTGGATATGGCCGGTTAAGCTGAGAGGATGGTGTAGGTGCTGGGCAAGCCTACTCCATCTCAACATTGTCCCAGGCACTACAGTGTCCCGTTAAGTGTAGGCAAAGATTGCCTCCTGACACTGTATAAATCATCTAGTAAAGATGTAAAGGCCTAAGTACCTGGTATTTGCTGCAGCGGCACCGTCGGGTGCATGTACAGACGCAGTGTATTGCACAGCTCCAGCATAGTGTCCACGTGGTACTCCGGCACGAACGCGAACAGGGAATCCGTGAAGTCTTGGCTATCGGCTGTAACGTCATCAAACAGGAGAAGCAGAGAAGATACCTACTCAATCAAAGCGGAGACGAAAGGAGATAATGTTTAAGCAACCAATAGAATTTCGTTATTCGCATCTCTCGTCTTCTCTTTGGTGGAGTCTCAGCTTTAAAGTGGTTTTTAACCGACTCAAAAAAAAGGAGGTTCTCAATTCGTCGGAATCTTTTTTTTTCTGTGCTTTTTATGTATGTTCGTTCAGTTCACCCATTACTCAAAGACGCCTGGACCGATTTGAAAAATTATTTTTTGTGTGAAAGGTATAGGTACTGTCCGATTGGTGCCACAAAAATTGGGTGAGGATCTTTAGAGTTATGAACAGAAAATTGCTCAGCTTACTAATTTAGCTACTAGTTCTCTTGTCATTACATTCCATTCAAAAGAGTGACAACGTAATTACTTAGCTGCTTTTGCAAGTTTATCCATTATGAAAAACAGGGATAAGTCTTTACATCTTACAAGTATTAGATGATTTATACAGCCTCAGAAGGCAATTATGTCTATGCCTATACTTAAGAGTCGAAGCACACAGGCCACACGCCACAGCCACAAACGCCGCCACCTGAAGCTAGAAGCTACAAAGGTGTGGCGACCACCCGCGTCAACCGTGTGCGGCGAGTCCATAATTTAAATGTATGAAAACTACAAGAAATAGGTCGGTGGCGGCGTTTTGTGGTTATGGTTGGTGGCCCGTGTGCGGCCAGGCTAACAGGTCGCTGTAGGCACTAGCCTGGGACGTAGTTGAGATGGAGTAGACTTGCCTAGCAAGGTGCTAGGTAATCTTACTTATAGGCTAATTTTAGTCTCACGCTCACGTCAGCGCTGATAGGCGAGTGATCTTTATTACAATGAAATAAGGATACTGATTGTTTAGCAGAAGTGATGCAAATGTGACGCAGATGGTTCTCGTCAATGCTGGACAATCAGTATCCTTATTTCATTGTAATAAAGATCACTCGCTTATCAGCGCTGACGGTGAGCGTGAGAATAAAATCAGCCTTAGTGCACAACAACTCGGACCAACAACTACACTCAATCCTAAACTGACAAGCTCCACAAATACCTCTGTAGTTATAGGATCCAAAATCGAAAACGCGGTCACGTTTCCAGTAAAATTACGTATGCAATCATACCGTAGGGACGCCTAAAGAAAGCCTATTTCAGGAGTAAAATACTCTCTCTCTCGATTATCTAACATAGAAAGCTAACGCGGTTAAGGTAAGCCCTCAACACATTTTTAGAAGCACGTGCGAGTTTTTTTTGGACCGAATTAACTGTTTTTTTTTTATTAGGTAGGTAGGTACTTTACGTTAGCTCTAAAATATAACAAAAAAAGATGTACTTACCTATTACAAATAAAATTAATTTAATATGCACAACAAAGTTACCGTTTGCTGCTTTACCAATCTAGGTAAAGGTTGCACATATTATTTTGCATAGGTACTTTTAATACTAACATGGATAAAATAATGTACATATTGTGCCGATCACAACTAGTAAAATAAAGACCGGCAGATGATGATAATGATGACAATAAAATAATAATTAAATTTATTTCAAAAAAACATGTAACATACACACATAGGATAAATAATTAGGGCAAATAATTTACAAGGAACCTGTTATTTACAGTGAAAAATAACCGTGCAGTAAGTTCACGGAGAATATGTGAGCTTGTCGCTGTAATGGTCGTATACCTTTAGAGTGAAAGCTAAATTTCGTATTCAGGCTACGACTTTCAGAAAAATAGTATCCAATTTTCTGGCTCAAAAGTGTCCCGTAAGCGTCCTAGATAGCGCTTTAGGGTCACTGTAAATAATGCTACTGTTTTTCTACTTTTGGATCCGTTCCAGGCAATTAAAAAGATACAAACGCGTGTGCGCGCACCAACACAATATCCAGTAAATTCTTTCATAGCATGAAACATATTTTTAATTTCCCATTTTGGTTTAGTCTGAACCACTAACTTAGACAGAGCTACAGCTAGGTACATTATAGGCCGCTCGGCCCCAATTCTTCGGTTTAAAGAATTTATTCTCATAAGAACATTACACAGTTCACTTAAAATGAGATTAACTATTTTCTTCTAATTTACAACGTCATTCCTATTCATTATCGCTGCTTTTTGTTTCGTTCTCCAAAATAACAGTAATTTGTTTGAAAACGTCACCACAACAGAGTCGTTGGTCATTATTACGAGTAGATTAGGAAACAAAACGAAACCTATGGTTGTAAGTGACGGTATGCTTTGCGTTGGTTGATAAAAAGATCTAGGGCCCTGGAAACGTTGTTTTTTAGTCACACAAAACAAGGAAGGGTAGTAATGCAAAACTATTGTGATGAAAAAAGAGACAAAGCTTATTTTTGGTCCATTAGCACGTACCGCCTTTTTCTTTGGTTGTAACGTCGTTCAAACCGAGTACTACGAAATTGTAGATTAGCTTTATTTTTTGTCCCATTTCGGCGGTATGCTAGCTAGCAGTCTATATATTATATAGGTACTAGGTCAATGACCATTATTCAATCTTTCTAAGGTAATAATATAAGTAAGAAATTATCAGCGGTCTTAAAAAGGTCGCTTAAGCAGAATCACAAAATGAAATGAACTATAATGCTGTCTCTTTCCACTCTCAGTCAATGAAAAGAGATGGCATAATAGTTCAATTCCTTTTGCGATTCTGAAATAGCGACTTTTTTAAGCCCGCAGGAGTAAACAAACCTTGTTTCCCGTTCAATGTTTGAGAGTTCAATGTTTGGGACTTAATCGCGTAATTATATTTCATTACGCGATTAATCCCGGTAATAATAATTTAAAAATGTGTTCAAGTCGCAAAAGTTTAA
This sequence comes from Camptogramma bilineatum, assembly GCA_958496255.1. NCBI lineage: Eukaryota > Metazoa > Arthropoda > Insecta > Lepidoptera > Geometridae > Camptogramma > Camptogramma bilineatum. The sequence goes on from OY292474.1 coordinate 2,187,649, forward strand.
AATACCGGTATAAGTAATATTTTCGACTTATGCCGCATGTCGGTTTAAACGACTCGATAACCAACCAGTTGTTTTGGTGAACTATGGCCTCAGCTTGTGTGCTTTATTTGTTGCTTTAGACATTGTTTTTTCAGGGCCAACCAATTATTTAAGCTGCTAACGAACTAAGTCAGTTGCTAGAACCGAAGCTAGGTATTTTTTTGTGCTTTTTTATGTATGTTCCCCGATTACTCGAAGACGCCTGAACCGATTTGGAAAATTCTTTTTTTGTTTGAAAGGGTATACTTTTCAATTGGTGTCAAAAAAAATTAAGTGAGGATCTATCAAGGATCTTCAGAGCTATGAACAGAAATGCACTTCGAGAGTGCAGAAAATTGCTCCGCTTTGAAGTTGGTTTTTTAAAGTTGCCACTTGTTTTAAACTGACTGAGTTGACTATGACAATAATCCTTCTTCCCTGTACCTACCCTTCATTTTTTAAATAAAAAAAAAACATAGGTAGGTACATACATACAGCCGAACATAGAACCTCCTCCTTTTTGAAAGTCGGTTAAAAAGTAGGTACTTACGATTTGTAGAGCCTGTCTGTGTGTTTGATCCCAGTCGAGGAGTGGCCGATCTCGATGTAGGACTTTGAGGACTGCGAAATAATAAATAAATAATAAATGAACATTTCACACAGCATCATGGAGATCACAAAACACCCAGACCCGTGACAAATATGTGATACAGATCATATAAACACTTGTCCCGCGGCGGGGATTGAACGCGCAACCTTGCGTCTCAGGCGGGTCTTCACCCACTGCGCCACAGAGGTCGTCAAATTTTCAAATTACATATTTACCTACTTAATAAGTAATTTTTTTTTGGAAAATTTGAACTCCTAGGCGCTGGACACACAGAAAAGACGTAAGACGCAGACGGGGCGCGGAAATTTGTCTCTTCCGCGTCCCTTTCATACAAAATGTATAGAAGCGTCGCAACGCACCCTAGGTATAAGAATCTCCATGATAGACCTTTAAAAATTACCTTTGATCAGAGCTTGAGGTATACTCCAACTGAAGAGACGCGTAGCTCGAAGATCCAAGGAGAGAACTCTTACCAGGCAGAATCTCTTTACTGGCGGCCTGAAACTTCACATTCCAACAGTACTGTGTAAATATATTGGCCATATATTATTTAACACACGGGAATTACTCACGTGTGAGACGCGACCGCGAGGAGTAACCTTGCCGCAACTCCCTCCTTACCCAGATGAAGATTCTCCGGATGAATCGAAACATTGTCGGTATCTAAATCGACGATATTTTTACGTGAGTAATTCCCGTGTGTTAAATAATGTCTAGTACACCTCACGAAAGTTTTAAAAATGGAATATATTGGCCATGCCTGACTCCTGATTTTACAAAATGTACATGAACACTTAAGCACACGCATATGAGTAGGTACATAAGCTTCCTAAAACTAACAGCTGTTTAATATATTGCCATCTCTTTTCATTCATATGAGAGTGAGCGAGTGATTACCTGCACGTGTGCCGCGTAGTCAGGGTCGGAGGCTACTCGCAGCGAGTGCAGTGTTCCAGCGAAATGCTTAGCAAGCTCGTGTTGACGTTGCTTCGTCCAGATGGCTCCAATAACCCAGCCCATCTGCAACGCACCCGCTTCTAGCTTCTCCTGGCAAGAAAATTCAAAATTCAATTCAAAATTCAAATATCATTTATTCAGTAGGACCGCTAAGACCACTTTGAAACGTCATAAGAGCTAGGTGATTCTACTAGTGTTCTTTCGCGACCAACACCGTGAAGAATCAGGGCAACAAACACGGTATGGGGCCTAGCTTTCTTTTCGGTGATCAATCCGCAAGGGTAAAAACAGGCCTTTATAACTTTATTAGACGACTAGCTGCGCCCGCGGCGTTACCCGCGTAGTGACGGTGATGATGATGATGATGAAGTATAACTTATAACCTTCCTCAAGAATCAAGTTATGTAATGCAGAAATAATTTTTCAAATCAAGGAATAGGACCCAATCCATTCTCTCAGCTCACATACTCGTAGGTACATTATCATCAAGGAACACAAATTATACACAATATCATCAGTCAATACTCAAAGGTTTGCTGGTAGAAAACTCTTTTAGGGTTAAGCTCGCCTTTGTACCTGTACTTTTTAATGTCTTTTGTAAATGTCCTCATGTGTAGGTACAATAAAGAATTACAGAAATTACAGAAATCAGTGAACTACAAATTCGAACCTGTTTAAAATAAAAAGATAAATAGGCAAAATAACAATAATATCTTTAGTTTAGAAGTAACCTCGTAAACAGCTTGGGACCTTTCCAGCTCTTTCAGAATCTTCTCCATCAGCTGCCTCTTAGCTTTCTGCTGTTCTGACGCATTCGGTCCTATGATAAATTAATAAAACGTATTTTCAAAATTTATTTTTGTAAGATTAAATAAACAAGTTGGATGCGTCAAGCTGAAGACAGGGCGCGATGCCGCTCATTAGGGGAGGCCTATGTCCAGCAGTGGACTGCAATAGGCAATAATGATGATGATGATGAGATTAAATACATCCCTATTAAAACTGCTAGAGCTTGTTTCACAATCTCCAAGTAGGTACAGTAAAACCAGAACAATATTGCGTCTTGGAAAAATCGGAAACAATTGCATAAAATTACAAAAACGATTGACGAAAAGTCATTTGGAAATGATAATTACTCATAATTTCAGCTTTATCGCAAACAAATAAATATCAATGACATACATTTTTAAGAAAAGCAAAGCTGCAAGCCGTGCGAGTGATAACGACGTGCACTTCTATCGCATTCTGTTTTGCAGAATCATACACTGCTGTCGGACATATTCGGAAAACACGAAAATAACCGATGTCCATTATAAAGCTTGAAGTACTGTACATACCTACTTTATCACCCTTCCGGGCCCAAGGCACAACTACTATGCTCAACTGATTGTGCCGTGGGTACTTTTGATTCCCTTCTACACAACTGAGTTCCCTGCGACTCAACCCAGACCTTCTGCACAACTACTATGCCCACCTGGTTGAGTTGTAGGGAACTCTGAAACCTCTTTGATTCCCCATAGTACAACTACGACAATTCTCTGAAGCCAGATTATACCAAGACAAACAGAATATGTCAAAATGACAGATGATGTCAAAAATGACAGATTATGTCAAGAATGACAGAATATGTCAAAATGCAGATTATATATAAATTGACAGATTATATTAAATTGACAGATTGGCCATATCCCAAAAACCAGTTATCCTAGACTCTCCGTTCTAAGTTCCAGTGAAAGCTATTGAATAGATCTTCATTTAAAGTGACAGCTGTCAAACTTCAAACGGCCATATCTCGGAAACTACACGACCTAGACTCCCCGTTCTCTGTTCAAATGAAAGATCAACACTAAGATCTACATTTAAAGTGGCAGCTGTCAAACTTCAAACGGCCATATCTCGGAAACTACTCGACCTAGACTCCCCGTTCTCGGTTCAAATGAAAGCTATGACCAAGATCTACATTTAAAGTGACAGCTGTCAAACTTCAAACGGCCATATCCGGCCATATTGACAGATGACGGATGTCATTTTGACAGCTGTCACTTTAAATGTAGATCTTGGTCATAGCTTTCATTTGAACTGAGAACAGGGAGTCTAGAACGAGTAGTTTGCGAGATATGGCCGTTTGAAGTTTGACAACTGTTACTTTAAATGAAGATTTATCAATAGCTTTCACTGGAACTGAGAACGGAGAGTCTAGGATAAGTGGTTTTAAAGATAAATGGCAAATTAAATCTGTCAATTTAATATAATTTGTCAATTTATTGTAATTTGTCAATTTGACATAATCTGTCATTTTTAACATCATCTGTCATTTTGACATATTCTGTCATTCTTGACATAATCTGTCATTTTTGACATCATCTGTCATTTTGACATAGGTATTCTGTCATTCTTGACATAATCTGTCATTTTTGACATCTGTCATTTTGACATATTTGCATATATGCGTCTAATTTTCGTCAGTTGGGCCAAAGGTACATTTTTTTCCCAACGAATCAATCAGTTGTGTCTCAAAAGAACCCACGGCACAACCAGGGATTCGAGTTTTCGTCAGTTGGGTCATAGGTACATATTTTTTCCGGAACGGACCAATTAGTTGTGTAGAAGGGAATCAAAAGTACCCACGGCACAATCAGTTGAGCATAGTAGTTGTGCCTTGGGCCCGGAAGGCTTTATCACCCCTCTTATTGCGCGGGGGCTAAAAATAGTTTTCTGAGCAGTTTTCGAGTAATTCTAGATTCTAAAAAAAATTCTAATGAAAATGTTAAAGACGCTATTCAGCTATGGTGAAAACCGTGTGCGTGTTAGGCCTCGTCTATTCGGGTTTCTTGTGTTGGGCTGTTCTTTCTTGGGTACGAAAAGTTACCAAGCACAGCACACTGGTATGAGACGCTCGCGCGACGAGTAACCTTGCCGCAACTCCCTCCTTACCCAGATGAAGATTCTCCGGATGAATCGAAACATTGTCGGTATCTAAATCGACGATATTTTTACATGAGTTTGCTAAAACAATGCTCACTAGAATGTTCCTACTTACCTTCAGTGTGCAACTCCATAGTGATGGCTGCGATTCGCTGCTCAATATCATGCAAGCAGTCAGCCATGTCTAACTGGTTGTCTCGTAGCTCACAAAGCTGTTGAAAAGAAAATAACATCTTGCTTTACATTATTATCATTACTTATCACATCCTTATTGTAAAGGACCTTAAAATTATTTAATAGTAAGTATATTTTCCTTTAGACATTTTTTTTAAACGGTTATTATTTAGCTGTTTTTAAAACCAGAAAAACGTTGCGTTTTAGAAAACATCGGAAACAATCGCATAAAATTACAAAAACGGTTCACGAAAAGTCATTTGAAAAACGAAAAAAAAAGCCATTTGGAAATAATGACGTGCGCTTCTGTCGCCTTCTGTTTTGTGGAATCATACACTGCTGTCGGACATATTCGGAAAACACGAAAATAGCCTATGTCCATTCTAAAGCTTGAAGTACTGTAACGATATTTTAAATATTACAAAATGGTTGAAACATATTCATTCTAACACTTTTATAAAAGTTAAAAACTTTTATAAAAGTATTAGAATAGATGTTGTTATTATCTGTACTTATAATTAACTTTTCGAAACCCCACTAAGCTCAGCTACTAATTAAGAGCCCGCACCGCATTACACTAGACCTCTTTAATGATCATCCTATGGAAATTGAATTTTGCAGAGGTTAGGGCTGTCAACTCAAAATAAAACAATATTTTGGAAAAAAAAATATTTTTTTTAATTTATAATTTATATTGTCTTTAAAGCTTCATTATTTTTAAAATATAATTCATAAATTGTCTTTATAGCAGGTTATTGTAAAACTAAAATTAAATCTTAAAATACTTAGCCGTATCTTTTATCTGTTATTTTTTCGACCTGTATAGTACCGATTTGCCTTTAGAGATGACCGATTTGTTTTTAGAGATCTGTTCTTTTCAAAACAAACAAACAAACATAAATATCAATTAAATTCTATTTTGCCTAAACTGACTTACGTTGCGAACTATGTAGTAAACATGTATATTTAGCCACAGAAAATATAATCACTACGTTTATATTTAGCGGTACGACTAAACATATTTAAATAGTAATAAAAACAGCAAAATAGGGAGCAGGGCTCACGATTTAAGAAAGGTCTTTATCCATAAACTCTTCCACAAATACTGTAGGTACAGTTGCCAGCATTAATATGTTTACAGAATAATAAAATTGTTTAACTATTAAATTAAATACACTTAATTTGCTCGAAAATTATGTAACCGTCAATTAGTGTCAAAAACATGTAACCAAAATATTGGTATCACGTAGATTTCAATAATTATGTAAGTAAGTATTAATTTTTTTATTATTTTTTGGGTTGACTGGTTTAATGTTCTCTAGAACAAAGCGATTATAATTTTGTTTATGAAACACTATTTTCAATAAATTGTCATTTAGGTAGGTACTCTATTATTCCTAAAGGACTAATAAGCTTCCTAAAGCTCAAACAGCTGTTACGTGTGCTACCATTTTTTTCCAATGAAATTTGAGTGACAAAAAACATTCAAAAGAAATGAAAAATGGGATTAATGTAAGTTAGGTTTGTCGGGACACAATCTGTACTTATCAAAAGTCGTGTTTGAGTGTTGTACTTCAACTGAAACTGTACAGTTTCAACTATTTTACATAACTATCCTGACAGCCCTAGATAAATAATGGAACATTCTAGACAGGAGAGCAATTCACTTCTGGAATCTGTTTCCGTTAAGTGAGGCGAACGAATTGTGGCGAGTTTTTGTCAACTCATGTGTTCTGGCCAAATGTGAAAGTGTCATTGTAATATCTTTGTTTTTCTGCCTTGTTGACTTGGCGTTGACATTCTTCTGGATATTTTAATTTGATTCCTAAGGTAAGAGATTAAAATACCAAAAATGATATTTTTTGCTCTGGCTCTTTTTTCTGTAAGATACGAGTATTAAAGGTTTCAGATATTATGAAGGTTTAGTAAAGTTCAGATATTATTATTATTTAAGGTTTCAGGTATTAAATTCAAAAAATTAAAGGTTTATGGTTGTGAGAAAAACTATTTTTAGCCCCTACCCAAAAAGAGGGGTGATAAAGTAGGTATGTACAGTACTTCAAGCTTCATAATGAATATCGGTTATTGTCGTGTTTTCCGAGTATTTCCGACAGCAGTGTATGATTCCACAAAACAGACTGCGACAGAAAGTAGCCTATGTTACTCTCCAGCCCTCCAACTATCTCCACACAAAAAATCACGTCAATCCGTCGCTCTGTTTTGACGTGAAAGCAGGACAAATAAATAAACACACTTTCACATTTACAATATGGGTATGGATATATCTACTGAACCCGTGGAGTTATAACCAAAATTTTTCTAATATTAAACGCTTTGCCTTGTTATAGGTAATACAAATTTTAAACAAAATATACCAATTTCGTACAAAACGTAGAGAAAAGCAACTTGAAAAACTATAAATGTTACTACTACCTATATGGGTACGGATTTTCATTTCAAAATGACTTTTCGTCGATCGTTTTTGTAATTTAATGCGATTGTTTCTGATGTTATCCGAAACGCATTCTTTTCCTGGTTTTTCTGTAAATGTTTACAAAAGAAAACATAATGTCAGTCAAGTGGACTACATGACTGTATTGATGGTGTATGATCATTAGAGGAATCACCTTCTCAGCATGCTTGATAGCAGCTCCATGGTACAGCGCCAGTAGACCGTCTACCAGCCTGAGTTGAGCAGACCGCGCGTCGATAGACCCAGCTCCCGGCATCATGGAGCGAGTGCCTTTCAGGGCTAGTGCTGTCTCTCCTGAGGTCCTGAGGGTATGTAGGATCACTAGCAGATGCCCGCGGCTTCACCCGCGTGGACTACTATTTTTTTATTCCACGGGAACCATGCAGTTTTCGGGATAAAAAGTAGCCTATGTCCCAGTCATTATCTGTCTATATTTAAAATTTCAGACAAATCGGTTTAGTGGTTGTCGAGTTATAGATGAGCAAACATACATCCATCCATCCAAACTTTCGCACAAACAAGATTGAAAATTCTAACTAGTGTCCTCATAATGTTTTTCTTCACCATTTGTAACTCACCTATCCGGCATCGGTGGCATGGGCTGGTGTAAGAACCTTGCCATTGAGGATATAACCTGCGGCAGCGTCGCTAATCCAGGTGAACCGGCAGCCATTTCACTCACACCTACAAGATGGATAGACGACCTTGTAAAAACTGCAGGTGGATGCAGGCCGCTTCTAACCGCAATACATGGAAATCTTTAAGGAAGGCATGTATAACAGAGAGCGTTCTACGGCTAAGATGACTGCTGATAGCTCAAACAGCTGACAAATCAATGGCAGAGTGACAAGAAAAGGCTAAAGCCTTGCCAAATCGACGGGTGACTGAGAAATGGCTATTTACCCGTGTCAATGCCCCCGGCTCTGTTATAATTCGGCTCAAAGCTTTGTATGAAGGGATTATCTTCTCCAAGCACACTGACGAGGTCTTGTCTGCGGAACAGTTACACGATTTTAACCTCTATGATTAAGGTTTAAGGTTCATATTGTAATCGGGTAGATTATGCTAAGTCATTGTTAGCATTTTTTGGGTGAAGCTAAACGATTTTGGCTTACGTGGCAGTTTTTTATCTGTTTGTACAGAAAAGTGAAACTTGTACACAGGCTTATTAAACTAAGCTTTTTATAGGACCTAAATCATAATCATCATCATCTCAGCCCATTTCCACCCCCTGTTAAGTATAGGCTCCTCTTTTTACCGCCATTCTCTCCGCAAAAATTGAAGAACTCTTTAACTCTTCTAAAAATTGTAGGAACCTTTTTCATTTGACAAGATCTTTTAACAAGTACTTATCAATAAATGCTAAAAAAACAACTGAAACCTTATGAACATAAAGTACATTCTACTTTGGAACTTTTTGCACAGATTCCTTATACAAGTGTAAAAACACACGTGACACGTCAATCGAAACTATTTTATACTCAAACATAAAGAAAATAAGACTAATTTTAACTTGCTGGTCAAGCTTATCATCACAGTGGACAATTATCAGATTTAACGTAATGAGAATAAGGTGCATTTTACCTTAACGTCCGTACTAGGAAAGGGAGTACGCCACCCAATCGGTCCACGTTATAAAAATCCAGCTCGCCATCAATGAAGGTCTTAGCTGGCACGTGGGGAGGCATTTGACTGGAAGATACAATTTGATTTTAGGGGGCTGCAAAAAACACAGTGTGCCCACTACGCGGTTCACGTTTGTATCGTTACAAAAAAACGCGAACCGGGAGTGGGGCACACTGGGTTTTTTGTGAAAAATGGAATTAAAGTTGGGTATAGAGAAGATTTCAGTTACTTAGAATGTTTTCGCAGTATCATTAAAGTAACAGGGACACTTGAAATCAATCATTATAATACCCCTTTTTGCGTCAGGGTTATAAACTTAGGTCTTTACATCTTTTACTAGATGATTTATACAGTGTCAGGAAGCAATCTTTGCCTACTTTGTAGTGCCTGGGACATTGTTTGAGATGGAGTAGGCTTGCCCAGCACCTAAACCATCCTCTCAACTTAACCGGCCATATCCACAGGAACGACATGGTCAATACGTGTGGAGCTGACTAAGCCGCGAGTTTCCTCACGATGTTTTCCTTCACCGTTTAGAGCTCGTGTTAATGCGCATATAAATTTTTCAAATAAAAATAGGGTCATAGGTCAGGGTTATAGGTAAAAGAAGAAAGACAGTATCTACGAGTTTCCAATCGGATTTTCGCTCCATAGCTTCATTGTGGCCGAGAGAAGACGCGCGTGGCAGCACCACGAGATGGACGGCGAGTTGCGAGATATGTTGAACAGCCTCTGAAATATGTCATACAGTTTAGAAGCAAACAAGCAACTGTAACAGGATGGAAGACATTTTCAAAAATTTATAATCGGTTCATCATCAACATCATTGGCAGCTCAAATATGAGCGGCGTTTAACGTAAAGTTCGGAACGCGGGAAACAGCACGCGCCATTCCACCCTTCGCTCCAAAACCTACATGTAGATGCGATCTGGCATGTCGACAGACAGTTTTTGTGACAGTTTTTTTGCACGCATCACCGTGTGGACGCCAGTCTAAACTGTAACAGTAATTACTTAGCACGACAGTTAGATCCACGGTTCAAACGGCACAGATCCATCCGCGGTTCGGAACGCAGTCCAGATGCGCGGTCAGAACTTTACCGTGTGGCGGTCGCTATTGTATTTCCAGAAAAGTATAATTTGGGTGTCTTCAAATCGAGAGTCAATAGGTTCCTTCTAGGTAAGCGTGCTCCATCTTAGACCACACTGTTGCTTTACATTAGGCAGGGTGTGGTCAAACGCGAACCTATTTTAGAAAAAAAAATAGCTTGCTGCTGAGGACCTCCCTGAAACGCCACTCTAATCAGCCATGTGCCGTTCTCAAATCATCTGCCCTAATGGTCTGCCCCTGCTTCTCAAGATTTTCGACCTGAGGAATAAGGATTTCGTTGCCGAGTTGTTTAAGGCGCTCCGGCTTAAGGAGGATCGCTTCTATTAGTACGGGTTCGAATCCCGTAGGAGTCGAAAATTTTGATATGACTTTTCATTTTCAAGTAAGACAAATAAGAGTGAATTAACACTATAAAAATTAAAAAAAACGAGTGTGCTTTATACTACACGACTGAGTAAACTTCTGTTCGCCTCGCCCGAGCAAACTTTTCGTAACGCTCTCGTCAGTTCATCACGCATTCACCAGCTTATTCCCCAAGTCAAGCGTGCGTGCTTTAATTTTTTGAAGTAAAACAGTAAACGCATACAGAAGTTTTACTTCAAAAAATTAAAGTTAATAAATTGTTTAGTCATTACGGATTTCTTCAAAAATAGTTGGCCACTAGCACAGATTAAATAGGTCTGTCTAAATCTGTCTAAATCTTACATTCTGACCATTCTGTGCATCTAGTACCTACTACCACTTTAGGCTTACCATATCCAAGATGCAGTTGTCCATGATGTATCTTCTAAACTTCTCCAGGTAGATCTTCCTGGTGGAAGGCACCATGTTGGTGCCATCAGTATTGTCAAGCAGCATCAGGAGAAATTCCAGCTAAAACAAACATGTCTTTTTCATGCTTATAAATCTCTCAGGTCTCTATTAATAAACTCGTATTAACTTCTGTCAAAGTTGCGCCACGGATTTAACTATTGCCATCCTTATTTGTCACTGTCCAACACAAAAAGGATGGCAATAGTTTAATCCGTGGCGCAACTTTGACAGAAGTTAATACGAGTTTATTCAGGCCTCAGGTTTCGGTTTGTTTCACGATTACAAAATTGTTATGCAGCATCAAAATTCAAATTAAGTCGGATTGAAGTACGGACTTTGTAGTTAAAAAAGTTGAAAGTAATGAGATCCATTTGAAATTCATTTTAACTTGATACCACCCGTTCCCAGGAAATAATCTCTCGGTCTTGACAAACAAGATAGACCAAGATCCTATAATAAGGGTAGGTACACTGCCTTTTGGCAATGAAATTGAAAAAAATCATGCGCAAGAGTTACAAACCTTAATTACAAAGATTACCTTTACGTTTGAATTGGATTTTTGTATTAATATTTGTGTGAACCATCTAATTTTATTACATTCGAATGTGTTATAATACACAACGGCCATTATCTGCCGAAGAACTGACAACCGCTGGGGTAAAGGAGTTCTCGAGTGGAGACCACGTCTCGGCAAACGTAGTGTAGGACGGCCTAACGATCTGCGAAAGGCCGCCGGCACAAGTTAGATGCGTCAAGCTGAAGAGAGGCCGCGATGGCGCTCATTAGGGGAGGCCTATGTCCAGCAGTGGACTGCTATGGGCTGATGATGATGATGATGATGATGATGATAATACACAACAAGAAACCCCCCGAGATATTTATGATGGATTAGCTACAGCACTCGGATGCCTCAGCGAAATATTAATCTTGATTTAGAAGCTCTCCAATCAACCTCACTCGTCTCTAGAGATGTTCAGATTAAACAATAGTTTGTTGCTTGTTGTTTATTATCCATCACACCCAATGATAATACTAGCTTCTGGAATAAACAATGTTTTGTACCTAAATTACGTTACGTTTTATTTACAATCACATCACATCACACTAATATCACACTAATATTATAAATGCGAAAGTTTGGATGTTTGGATGGATGGATGTTTGGATGGATGTTTGGATGGATGTTTGGATGTATGTTTGTTCCTCAATAACTCGACAATCACTGAACCGATTTGGCTGGAATTTGAAACATAGATAGATAATGACCGGAAATAGGACATAGGCTACTTTTTATCCCGAAAAAATGCACGGTTCCCGTGGGATAAACCAAATAGTAGTCCACGCGGGCGAAGCCGCGGGCGTCAGCTAGTTAACTATAACTGCGAAAGTTTGGATGTTTGGTTTATGTTTGTTCCTCTATAACTCGACAACCACTGATCCGATTTGCCTGGATAATTAATATATAGACAGATAATGACCCGGGATAGGACTTAGGCTACTTTTTTAACCCTAAAAAATGCTCGGTTCCCGTGGGATAAGAAATGAGGGTGAAGCCGCGGGCGTCCGCTAGTCTGTTGACTTGCTATGTATGTTTTCTTCCGGTGAAATCTTGCAATTGAATTTTAAAGCAGTTATCCTCAACCGATTGTCAATACAATATTACGTTGACAACACGCTGATCTGATGATGGAGTCAGGAGCTGTGCTGTCACAGTTTCGCCCGCGTGGACTACTACTTTTTCATCCCACGGGAAATCATTTTTTCGGGATAAAAAGTAGCCTATGTCACTCTCCAGCCCTCCAACTATCTCCACACAAATCACGTCAATCGGTCTCTGTGTTTTCACGTGAAAGCAGGACTAACAAACACACTTTTACATTATGGATATGGAGGTATGGATGTGGGTCTACCTCCCTATGATATACTTTCTCTTGCTCACTTGTATCTGTTCTAGCGGTTCAATGGCTTTGGTGATCTTAGCGCAGTCAGCTCTGTACTGCGCCTCCCGCGCCGCATCGTCCTTCGCTGATGGCAGGAGTTTCGATATCTTGTCTGTTAAAAAAAGGCAATCACCATGGGCGTAGCTATAGCTTTGTTATGGGGTCCAAGGGTTCTAAAATACAAAGAACTTTGTTATGGGGGGTCCATGGGCTCAAAAATACAAAGATTGACTAGGTTTTCCCCGAAATCAAAGGGTTTTAACTGTTCAATGGTTCCTAAGGGGGGGAGGGGTCCGGACCCCCTATAAACCCGCCTTATATACGCCCATGGCAATCACACTTACCATACATTTATGATTCGTCATTCGATTAATCGCGAAGTGTGACCGTACCTCGAGTCTCTCCCTCTTACCACGATGAAGAATCTCTGAGTGAATAGAAAAATTAAACAAAACTGAAACACCGTTTAAACTATTGTCATCCTTTTTTTGTTAGATAATGACAAATAGTTGGCGCGACGATATCGATGCCTTTGAGAGTGACTGGTGGGAGACGGCGAGGGATAGAGATGTATAGAGGGAGTTGGGGGAGACCTTTGCCCAGCAGTGGGACGAGATAGGTTGAATAAAAAAAAAGAGATTACAAATAGTGACAGAACGAATCTTGAGCATTGTTTATCCAGTGTTCAAGTTGAGACGCGTTTATAAGGTTCAATATTTGAGTGGCTCAACTCAAAAAAGTTTTAAAAGTTAAAAGCTTATATTTCTGTAGATGTTGTTTTAACTTTTTACTATAAGTACGTTACAAGTATCTACTTACCTGTGCAAGTAGGCGCGAACGGGTGCTTGATCATTCCCTTTTCCGCCATCTCTATAAAAGAAGTCGATATAATTATTCATAATTCATAATAATTCATAATAATTTATTGTGGATAGTGTGTAAGATAAGATAAGATAAAAGACATATCTTGAAGGAAGAGGGCGATTAAAGAAGTTTGCGACAATACATTTTTGGGATGTGTTTCAAGATCTTTTAATAATCCCAAGTGTAAAAACAGGGAGTAGGTATACCTATTTTAGCTGTTTATAAATGGATATCGGTATCTGACGCCGATACGATATCGGGGCAAGTAAAATGTATGAAAGATGTCCGCTCCGATATGCGATATCGGGTCGGACAATGTGAAAGGCAGGTACATATTCCATACATTTTACTTGCCCCGATATCGTATCGGCGTCCGATACCGATATCGGATCGGATAATGTGGAAACGCTCTCAATCTCCAGAATCAGCGGATCGCTGGTTGATCGCTATGGCGCCCCTTAAATATCGATATTATTGATTTTCTGCCCCTTCAGGGGCCAATATGAAAATATGCTTATTTAGACACTTCCTTCTCCAAATAAAAATACAGAAAAGCAATAATATCGATATTTAAGGGGCGCCATAGCGATCAACCAGCAATCCGCTGATTCTGGAGATTGAGAGCGTTTCCACATTATCCGATCCGATATCGGTATCGGACGCCGATACGATATCGGGGCAAGTAAAATGTATGGTGCACGAGACGGGGCGAACTGCTAGTAAATAAATGAATATCAATTTACCAGCTACCCTGGGATCTGTCTCGCCTTGCACTGAGGTCGGTCGTTGCCACCAGGGGCTCTTTATCACTGTCCGCAGCACGCTGTCGTCTGGACACTTCACGTTTAGGAAATTATCGAACCTACCAAGGATAACATACAGTCATTAGAACTTGGTTTTTTGTTATAGACTAGCTTCCGCCCGCGTCTTCGCTCGCGTGGTACCCAGATAAAAAGTAGCCTATGTCACTCTCCAGCCCTCCAACTATCTTTACCACAGAGAAATGTCTTTACACAAAAAATCACGTCAATCCGTCGCTCTGCTTTGACGTGAAAGCTGGACAAATAAACAAACAAATAAACACACCTTCACATTTATAATATGGGTAAGCACGGATAAGTTGACCGTGCCACGGCCGAAACTCGGCTCGGACCCGGCACGGGCTAGCATGCGTGATTCATCCTTAACTTGTTTATGTACCTACTTAAAAATGTCTTACGTGATCTTATTGAAGAAGACGTATTTGACGAGATGGTGCCTGGTCTCCTGATGCTGCATCAGACCACAGAGCACGTAAACACCTTCCATTTGCTGCGTGAAATTCATGTCCTGCCAACAAAATGGTTCATCAACCTGCGGCGTTTTTATTATTATCTGACTGAAAACGAGATTATTGTTATTTTAATATTTATATTTTATTATTATAGTGCATCGTTTCCTAACCTTTTCAGTTCACGGTCCCCTAAGAAATCGAGCATTATACTAAAGACCCCCTTAATAAAAAAACAGCAATAAACGGACCTTTAATTTTAGTACTACAAATATCAAGCACAAGGGCAGTTGGGTAAAAATTCGATAAAAATGACGCCGCATTTAAAATTATTCAAAAAGATCTTTCAGCTCAAAAACTCGCGACACATCTTTGCCACAACCAACGCACTCCAGCACGCAAAAGACTTTTAAAGACATTTATTTAAAGTCAAATGGTCCATAGATGAGACTGCGAACTCCTATACTCGAAACGCTGTTGTAGTGGATTTTTTGGCTGTCACTGTGGCCGAAATGGCTGAACCTGAACAGGTTTAGACAATCGCAATGCCGCTGGATTACCGGAGACACTAAATCGAAGAGTAGACACTCCCTCACTATGCAGTGTTCGAAAACATCGCACAACGCTGACTCGTCCAGAAAGGTCCACAGGAGGTCCATCATGGTGCACAGTCTTGGCTGCGGCTGTGACTGCATTTTCAGCGATAGATTCACCTGAAATAAAGGTAAGCTTACATTTTTTAATTTTTTTTAGGGTTCCGTACCTTAAAAGGTAAAAAAAGGAACCCTTATAAGATCACTTTCTTGTCCGTCTGTCTGTCTGTCTGTCTGTCTGTCTGTCTGTCTGTCTGTCTGTCTGTCTGTCTGTCTGTCTGTCTGTCTGTCTGTCTGTCTGTCTGTCTGTCTGTCCGTCTGTCCGTGTGTCACCATCGATTATCTCAGGAACGGGTAGAGCTAGCAAGTTGAAATTTATACCATATACTAAAGTCTATAGTCCCTATTGTGAGTATAAAAATCAAGGTCCTGAGTCAACACTATAAAAAGATATAGGCAAATTTAGGTTTTCGTGAAAACTTGTGAGTACCAAAACTTACCTTAATTATCAACTTTTTTTATTTTTCGGAATTTTTCCTTTACTTGTGCTGGAAGACCTTGCTTGTAACCAAAATTGACAATTGTAGGTCAACCGGAAGTACCCTAGAGGTTTTGGGTCGAAAACCTAAATGGTAGTTCCCGTTGACCTAGAATAACGAAATTTGTCAAAAAGCAAGGTCTTATAGCACAAATAAAGGAAAAATTCCAAAAAGTTAAAAAAGTTGAAAATTAAAGGGTGTTCCCATACATACATAGTTGACGCCTATTAAAATTGTCCTCCGAGTTGTATGGGCGCTCATACAATTAAGCGGACTAGCTTAATTGGCACCATGGCTAGGTACCTACGGAACCCTCGGCGTACGAGTTCGACTCGCACTTGACCGGTTTTTATTTAATATTGGTGGACATTTTCACACAGTGCCATCGCAAATAAAATGATTTCATTTCATTTCATAGGATTTGTTTAGTGATTCGTATCGACAATTAATCTTTTTGATGAGTAAAATGGTCAGAATAGAGTAAAATAAATGATTAAGGCTGGATTCGACCAAACTGTCATCTTACTCCCAGAGTAGTTATTCCGTTAGCCGACAGAATTCGAAATACAAGTGTTTAGAAAGAGCAACCGAACATTATTAGGTGCATTCAAATTATCCTAGTTATAAGGTGTCAACTTTATAATGTCAAAATATTCAAACAAACAGCAGTTTAATCTGTGGTTTAATCTCCAGATAAAACTTAATCCAGTTTGGTAAAATCCAGCCTAAGTATAACATTTACATCACTAACATTTTACGAAAATAAAGAGGAATTTCTAAGGACACTTTAGCTGAATCATAATATGAATCATAATTATGATGATAGTTCTGATTCTGATGATAATTATGATTCGTAATTATCATAATTATGATTCTACTATGCCTTTTTAGCCCCGCTGGTCTGCTAGTTTTATGTTATTTTTAAAACAATGTGCAATTTTATTTTTTGATGTGTTAAAGACTAGTAGATCTGCTAAATTGCGTTCATGGAACCCTGTGCCTCTAGCCAAGTGGCATCAATCGATTCTATTTCTACAATTCGCTTCGCTTCGCTTACTATCGCCGATGTTTATTGGTGGATAAATGAAACGTAGACCACGTGACCTTACGTTCGACCAATAAAACGTCACGTTCGAGTGTTAGCGAATTATAGAAATCGAATCGCTTCATAGCGAATGCCGGCTGGCTAGGACCTCTGGTTAGGTTGAGTCTGATAAATAATTAAGCAGCTATTCAACTCCGAACTAAAATAGAATGAAAAGGGACAGCAATGCTTGTGACAACAGACATTGACCGCCAACTGACTGGGGTAAGGCCGGTTTATACTAGAAAGATAATTTACGTGATAATTAAATGCATAATGTATTATCCTATTCTATAAAACGAGCAATATTTGTTTGTTTGTTTGTCTGTACTCACGTTCTCGAAAACGGCTCTAACGATTTCGTCGAAATTTACGGTTTAAGGGAGGCGAAAAATCGATCTAGCTATAGCTAGGTCTCATAGGTCTCATATCTGGGACAATTCGTTTTCTCGGCATTTTCACGCAAAAAGATTTATCAGTGGAATGTGGTTCGTAATTTCACAAAATTTTTTGAGACCAATGTGGCCGAGTGGATTGGTCGCTCGCCTTTCAGCCGAAGGCTTCGAGTTCAAATCTCAGCTAGTGAAAGTTTATTTTTTGGAAGCTTTTTATTCTGTTTCTTTTTTAATTTTTCTCTTTTTGCACCCGAGCAAGTTTAAAAAGTTTAAAAAGTTGACAATTTATCGCTTAGAAATAAATATTTGAATTAATCAACATATTCAACATTTTTATTATCTTCTTTATCACTTTCTTTTTCATGAGAGCTTTTTAACCAACTTCAAAAAAAGGAGGTGGTCCTCAAGTCGTCGGAATATATTTTGGCAATTTTTTGCACTCTCGAGGTGCATTTCTGTTCATAACTCCGAAGATCCTCGACAGATCCTCACCAAATTTTTATGGCACAAATTGGAAAACCCTTTCAAACAAAAAAACAATTTTCCAAATCGGTCTAGGCGTCTTTGAATAATCGGTTAACATACTTAAAAAAAAGATTCCGACGAATTGAAACCTCCTTTTTTTAAGTCTGTTAAAATTAGTGCAAAAAAAATTTTAAAAACTTTTATTTTAATATGGTTTCAACGTAAACTGACCCTAGCCTGCCCATTTAAGAGGTCATTGTATTTCTCGGGGCACGTGTAGTTTTTGAATCTTAAGTTCATCGCGAATTAGGACTTTTATTGAACGAAAAGTCAACATTTGTGCTTTTGTTTTAAATATAGACTGAATTAACCAATTCATCGGTCATATTTGAGGTCAATCAGCTTAAAAAGAGACAATGTTGACCTTTTAGCTGGACTAAATAAATTATACTTAAACGTTCGCGACCTGAACACATTTTTAACCGACTTAAAAAAAGAGGAAGTTCTTAATTCATCGAAATATTTTTTTGTGCTTTTTAGGGTTCCGTACCTTAAAAGGTAAAAAAAGGAACCCTTATAATATCACTTTCTTGTTTATGTATATTCACACTCGAAGACGCCTAAGCCGATTTGAAAAAATATTTTTCTGTTTGGAACATAATGGTATTACCTACTTTCCGATTAGTGCCACAAAAATTTGCTGAGGATCTGTCGAGGATCTTCGGAGTTATGAACAGAAATGCAATTAAAAAAAGAACAAAAAAAAAACTTACAAAAAATAAACATCCATTGGCTGAAATTCGAACTCGCGGCCTTCGTTTGAAAGGCGGACACCCACAGGACAGGAGTGAAATTACGAACCACATTGCCACATTGCATTGGTAAATCTTTTTGCGTGAAAATGCCGAGAAAACGAATTTTCTCAGATGTGAGACCTAGCTAGATCGATTTCCTTACAAAGTTGTCCTCCCTAGCCTTGACAAAGTATTCAGCTGCGTGAGGGTCAGCATTTAAACCACCAGTCTTCAAGCCGAGAGAACCGCGTAAACGTGGTAGCAGCTCGTTCACAACCACATATGACAGTCGAAGCACGCTACCAAGTTCCACCACCACGATCCGAGCGAGGGACATCAGAAACGCCTGGAAAAAATAAGAGATTACACCAATGATGTTTTCATAAGGTTTTCATAGGTTTCACTAACATCGCATGCAAAAACTTGGGCTCGGTGCACACTACATACACCAAAATATACACATTGTGGATTTTGTCGAATCTGGCTGAATGGAGCCGATACGATAAAGCCCGGGCGCTCTGCAACGCTGTCTCTCTCGCACGACTGCTTTAGTTGCTCTCTCTCTATCCTTGTGTACCTATTAGCAACTTCAAGGTGCATTCGAGACGATGATGTTCCGCGCGGTACTGAGGGCAGGTTTGTCCATTGGACTCAGTTTAGTAGGACCAGGGTTCATGATGACTGAGTCACCCCCTTTAAAAACATCATTGGATTACCTACACAATCAAATTTGTTGGAAACCGATCTAGGAATCATCGCTCTGTCTCACTTTTTGGCCTACAAATTGCGTATTGTGCATCCTAGGTAGGTACTTTAATTATCCTAACTGTTGCCAACTTCAGTCAAATGTGGGAAAAAAAAGTAGGATAGGTAGGAAGTTTTCGCTACCAAGTAACTAAGTGCTAGATTAACCTACCACCATCACTCAGAATCACACTAGAAGCACAACTTGATAGTCAAACTTAGTAATTCTCTGTCTCTCAACCACACACACATACGTTTATCACACACAAAACACGCCATACCATTAGCACTATTATGGAAGCGAACATGTGGAGCTTTTTGGTTTTTCTATCCAATTTCATTTTATCTTACCTTCTTAGACATTTTCTTGATCTCGGCACTTTGTGAGTCGACGAGGGAGTGCGGGGAGGCGCGGGGGGTGTACACAGAGTTTGAGCTGTGGATACGAAGAGCAACTTCTTCTTCAGCTGCTTTGGATGACTCTGACTTAGCCTGGATGTAATTTGTATTGAATAGAGACCATTGAAATCTATTGATAGATGTAGCGACATCTACCTGTCGCTAGATGAACTACATAGACATGCTACGCACTAGGAGCTTCAGAAAAGAGGGCGACACAACATCATGTCTAGATCGCGCAAGCAGTAATTTTGGAAGCGATAGACCTGTATACAGCCAACCAACAACAACTGTCGGTCTAAAGACCACGGGCAAGTGGGCCAGATGGGCCGGCCCGTAGCAGAGATTCCATCTACTCTGCCTTTGGGGAACTATTCCACCATATTCCCCAAAATGGATGTAGAAAATATGATAGGTAAAAATTATTTAGAAAACCCTTTACAAATCTTCAAATGATCGTAAATACCTAAAGAGCCAATTTGGCTTAATACCTTGCTGCTTTTAGCAGTGAGTGAAGCCTTCAAGTCAGTCACCCGTGATATCTCATCTATCAGAGCGTCTAGTGACTTGAAGAGAAGCGCGGCGCGTGCGCACTCCTTTGTAGGAGCCGCCTGCAGCGGGGCGAAGCCTTCTACTGGAAACCTGAAAACATCATTTGAACCAATGATTTTCCAACATTATGAAGAGGTTTTGACTTGATTGATTTATTTGTTACGATTACAAATCACACTAACAATATAAATGCGAAAGTTTGGATGTTTGTATGTCTGTTCCTCTATAACTCAACAACCACTGAAACAATTTGCCTGAAATTTAAGATATAGTAAGACAATGACCGTGAATAGGAAATAGGCTACTTCTTATCCCGAAAAATGCATGGTTCCCGTGGGAAAAAAAAATAGTAGTCCACGCGGGCGAAGCCGCTAGTAATTCAGTATTTTCCTTACACAAAAGGCACGTGTCCGAAATTAGCGTATAGATGCTCCTGCATGGCCAATGACACTGCCGGGAAGTAGGCAAGCCCGGAGCCGTGGGTCACCTTGTCAAACGCCATGCCCATAGACACGCCATTCCTAAAGACAAACAGATTCTCATGAAAGGAGATGAAGGTTTCATGAAGACATGAAAGGAGGCTAGTGGCAGTCAGATGATGATGATGCTGATACTTATTCTCCTGATACATGGTTTGAAAATCAAAATTCAAAATTCAAATATCATTTATTCAGTACGACCACTATGATCACTTTAAAACGTCTTATGAGCTAGGCGATTCTACTCCTGTTCTTTCGCGACCAACACCATGAAGAATCAGGGCAACAAACACGGTATGGGGCCTAGCTTTCTTTTCGGTGATCCATCCGCCATCTAAATAGTCAAGCTCCAGTAGGGAGCCAGTCGAACAATGTGAGTCTCGTCAAAGTCATCAAAAGAAAAAAAAAAGAGGATTAATACCTCAACAAAAAATCGCCTTTGAAGCTTACGTAACATTTAAGAAGTACCTATTGTTGATAAGATCTGATAAAAGCATCTTTTTAACATGAATAATGATGGACAGCCGTGTACACAATAGAGACATTCAGATTACTTAAATCTATTTGAGAAGCTATTTATACGAGATTCCCTGAAACCAATAATCCATTCTAGTAAACCTGCAAAGTAAACAAATTCACCGACCTTGGCCGCAGATATGGTACACTCTTACCCGAATACTGAAGGGCTACTTAGTTTAAGTGGTGCTCATCATTGACATTAACTATCATTAACTGTCATTTCTGTATATGATTCTGAAGAGTATGAACGTCTGAAATAGATAAGTAGGTACGACTCAAAATTTAAGTGGTTTTTCAGTATTCAGGCATCTGTGCCATACATTTCTAGGTTATTTAAAAACCTTTGAAGAAAAATTATTTAACACTCTCCCTCTCCTTGTAATACGACTTTCTTCCCTCCGCATCATCATCGCATTCATCATCATCATTGGCAGCTGAAATAATAGCCCACTGCTGGGTATAAGCCTCCTCCCTCAAACGCCATTCTAATCGACCCTGTGCCGTTCTCATCCATGTCTTTCCCTCTATGGGCTCGATATCGTCCACCCACTTTACTGATGGTCCCTGCTTCTATTACTCTCTTTTGGCCACCACTCGGTCACGACCTTACACCACCTGCTATCACCAAATCTGGACAACACAGGTTAAATAATGAAATTATAAGTATCACGCTCAGCGAACACGGCAGACTATGCCACACGTGCTTTGTGTCCATCATTCCCCAACACCTGTACAATGAATGACCTCATGACTGGCTCAAATAATGCCGTGGATTCACCTATTGGTCTAAATGGCTCGAAAAATTGTGGATACATCGATCCGAAGAAGAACAAGCGAACACGGCTCAACTAAAAATACTATCTTCCTATTGTTTCCGACTGTACATGCAAATTCCACGTATCAGTCTATTTCACTGTGTTTGCTGCTTTCCGGTTTGAGCAGCGAAATTGCTTTTGTGTTTCTGTAGCGTCACATGTGGAATTACCCCTGTTTATCCCCCTCTTAGGTCACGGTCATTTTGTGTAGCTTTGAGAAAAACATGCAGCTTCATGTAAACAAGCTATTTGTAATCTTCAGGTAAATACGTGCCTTACGAAAATTTACTCTGATATTAAGAATTCCAAAGTTTATTTTTTGAAGAAAAGCTAAGGGGATAGTCAGAAATAGGATCCTCCAACCTTTACGCACAATGGATCTAGGCATTCGTGAAGTTAGCCGTTTCGATGCGCAGCAGAAAATTTTGTATGAAAAAGCTGCACTGCGAATTGAAACGGCTAACTTCACGAATGCCTAGCTACTCCGTTGTGCGTCCTCCGTTGGAGGATCATAGTTCTGACTATGCCTAGATCCATTGTGAGTACCGTAAGATACTGGTGGAAATGGAGAAAGCCAAACAATGTGTCAATGGGCTAACAGAAACAGTAACCTGTAGTATTCAAGCGTGCCCCGGTCCAGGTCAATACACGCTCCAATGACGTCCCCCGGCAGCCAGGCCTGTCCGTACGGCGACGTGGCCACGTTCCACCGGCGCACGCGCCCGCCGTCGTACGCGTACGAATGCGCAGTGTCGCCCACGCCTGTGTCCATTGAGAATACGCACGCTGATGTGCACCAGCCTATCTGGATTACGTAAAATATCAAACAATTCATATATTCACAGTTAAACCGCTACTACATGCTGGCGCAGGCTTGCCGTGTGTGAACGCCAATGCCCATGCGCGGTCCGAGGGGGGGGGGGGGCGTCATGGGGGTCATGACCCCCCCCCCTAAATCATTGACGAACCTCTCTAACATTCTGCAAAAATTAGGTAGGTACGTACGACGTACTAGCAAAAAGCGTGACCCCCCCAAAATCAAAGTCTGCGACCGCCAATGCCAATGCCAACGTGTGGACAGCACCATTTGCCTTGCCTTGCCATCGTTCGTCTGGCCTACACTTAACGGGACACTGTAGTGCCTGGGACAATGTTGACTGAATATAAGCTCAAATATTCAATTTTTTTGTACAAATGTTACGTAAACTGTAAACTGCCAATACGAATACTGTCATAAATAATTACATAAACGACTTTTAGACCTATAGTATAAAATCTCTTTTTGCTTGAAATGAAAAGGCAGAAAGCAAACTTCAATAAAGCTTTGTACAATAAATGCCGTATCATCAAAAAGAATTCAATTCTTAAACATTTTTAAAACTCACGTCACGGATCCAAACTTCTTAATATTGAAAGTTTTGAGATAAATCATTTTTATAAAAGTTTCATTTCATTTCTCAGTCTAAAGCTGGTTTCATATTAATTGTCTCAGATAGCGGTCATCAGAACTTTCGGTTTTAGTGAAAAAATTGATCATACAATAGAATCACATTCTGGTGTCTGTAGATTCTAGCTTTAATAATAATATTCAATTATACATAATACCTAAAATATAGTCTCAGAGCAAATATTTTAATATTTTGTCACCAGAATAAAATTCACAATAACAGACTAATTACAAGTTGTAACCGGGCACAAGCCCCTCACGCCACCATTTATCTGTCGAAGATTCATACTCATATTTTTCGCCTTTAGAGAAAGATGTTTTTCTTTATTTTTAACTGGACAGCATCACAAATTGTACCAAATAAATTACTAAGTGAAAAATAAGGTATCAAAAGAGATTTTTTCTTAAAATCCCTTTTTATACTTTTTAAGATCTAAAAACGCTTTTTAGAAGTCTTCGATCTCTCTAAAAATTTGTCATGATCATTTAAACATAACAAAAAAAATAATAATTTTCAAAATCTGTCCACAATTGACGGAGAAATCAGTGAATATACTAACACAAAAAATAACATAGGTACGTATAGCCGAACATAGAACCTCCTTTTTGGAAGTCGGTTAAAAAGTAGTATTTATGCTTTCTGTTCAAATAATTTGTCATAAGATGTATCAAAGAGTGCCGCTAACTATGTTTAATGTGAAACAAGCTTTATCCATTGGTCATGCAGCGTTGGCCGGTCGCCAGTAATACGATATTAATTTAGTTGACTTTTATTAAATTAAAATGAATTTTTTTATGAAATTATGTTCTCTTAAATTGCATGGAAGAAACTGATACGATAAGTTGGTAGTATCAGTAGCTCTGCAGTTAAACTTCAACCGATCTGGTGATACAATGCATTAATTTATGTTTGTAAAGTGTTTGAAGGTGAAGTACCTATGTGACACTATCCATATAATTAAGATCTTGTTAGGATCATATTTTTTTTAATGATTTGATTTGATTGCCTCCTGACACTGTAAAAGATTTAAAGTCTAAGTTTAGGTATCTACTACGTAATAGAACGGCTTATTCCATTATGCTCCCACTTCGTGATCCCTGTGGGATCATACAAAACTTTTGAGTTCATTAATACATACAAAAAGTTTTATCGAGAATGGGCGTTTTTCCACTTGACGGCACGGCACGGCAACGGCAACGGCGACGGGCCGGTGGTGGGGATGCAAAAATGTATGAAAATCTCATAACGCCGGGCCGGTGCCGGCACCGGTAAGTGGAAAGGCGAGCCGTACATTTTCATACATTTTTGCGTCCCCGATTGCCGTGCCGTCGCCGTCGCCGTTGCCGTTGCCGTGCCGTGCCGTCTAGTGGAAAACCCCCCAGTGGGAGTAAAATGGAATAAGCCAATAGAACAGGCGAAAGCTAGTACCACAGAATAAATAGTACTACGTACTAGTACTTACACTTCTTCCAACGGATCCTGGCTTTTGTGAAGTTAGCCGTTTCGATGCGCAGTGCAACTTTTTCATACAAAATTTTCTACTGCGCAGCGAAAAGCCTGACTTCACAAATGCCTAGATCCATTGTGACTGTACCTGCATAATTCCTTTAGTCCCTAGCTGCACCTCATACATCCATTTTCCTGAGTAGACGCAGGCTGTGGCCCTGATGGTGGCGAAGCTGGAAAGACCCTGGACGCTCACCCTCTCGTCTCCAACCAACACCAGTCTACCAGTTCCTGATACAATTAATAAATCCTATTATATTTGCAACTAGCTGCTGCCCGCGGCTTCGCTCGCGTGGCGCCCGGATAAAAAGTAGCCTATGTTACTCTCCAGCCCTCCAACTATCTCCACACAAAAAATCACGTCAATCCGTCGCTCTGTTTTGACGTGAAAGCAGCACTTTCACATTTATAATACCTTGGCGACCGAGCTTTGCTCGGGTGAAAATACCGAGAAGACACGTTTTCCCAAATATGAGACCTATCTAAAGTAGATCGCGATTTTTCGCCCCGTAAAGCCAAATTTCATCAAAATCGTTAGAGCCGTCAATCCATCGCTCTGTTTTAAACAAACAATTAAACACACTTTCACATTTATAATATGGGTACGGATCCTTGAGCTAACCTGTTGATGCATCGAACACGACAATTTTCGGTCCAATGCGTCCATTTCTATCATCCGTAGCTTCGGCTGTCTAAAACGATAAACAATATCTATTTAGCTAAATAAACAATATAATAAAACGGAAGAGTTTGTTTGAACGCGCCAATCTATAGAACTAAGGCAGTAGGCAAACTGTGAGCGGCCGACTGAGTTTGCGGCGTATCGGTTTAGTATACCATTCCATATATTTGAAATGAAGTGTCCACAGTTTGCTAGTTTTGCGCTCACTGTACGCAGTTTGCAGCGTAACGCTGCAAACTAGCAAACTGTGGACACTCCATTTCAAATATGGAAGAGCGTACTAAACCGATACGCCGCAAACTCAGTCGGCCGCTCACAGTTTGCCTACTGGCGACACAGCCTAAGTACCAGTCGAATTTAAAAAACCTTTCTACATTTCTACATTTGATAAACTCCGGGGAGTATTAGTCCAAAGGTCAAAATATCCAAGGGTAAAGGACTGACTAAGCCGCGGGTTTTCTCACGATGTTCTCACCGTTTAAAGCTCGTGTTAATGCGCATATAAAGTTAAATAAATGATTGTAATGAGGTACCTCTGCGATAGGTGCATGTTTCTTTGTTGTCTTCTTGTGACTGACGACCTTGGTGTCGAGGCTCTTGGAGAGGTTGTCGCGAATGTAGCTCACGTACCTACTCCGTCTGGAAGTTAATAACTTGGGCCTTTAATTTATTCTGAAGAGCAGGCGTGCCTGGAGTAATGTTTTAAAGCTGCCCGATGCCTATACATACATGTTTGGGGAGCCTAGGCCAAGGGCTTTTAAATTACCAAACAGCATCAAATCCAAAATAGGATAGGATGTAT
This sequence comes from Camptogramma bilineatum, assembly GCA_958496255.1. Lineage (NCBI taxonomy): Eukaryota > Metazoa > Arthropoda > Insecta > Lepidoptera > Geometridae > Camptogramma > Camptogramma bilineatum. The sequence goes on from OY292474.1 coordinate 2,214,245, forward strand.
CCTACTAATATTATAAAGGCGAGAGTCCGTGTGTGTGTATGAATGTTTGTTACCACGTTTCCTCATAACTACTCAACTGATTTTGATGAAATTCGGAATGTAGATAGTTTAGGTTCTGGAATAACACATAGGCTACTTTTAATCCCGGAAAAATGTATGGTTCCCGTGGTATAAAAAAAAACAGTAGTCCACGCGGGCTTCGCTAGTAGATCAATATTTCGAATCTGAAGACCCATCTATTAATGAATAATTGCTTTTTGATTTTGACTTTGATTTTAATGTGGGAGGTTATTAAACGTGAGTTGCGAAAGAAATGTATAAATATTGCATCACAAAACATACTGGTTATGTTTATCCGTGTTGTCTTTCATCACCATTTCGTTGCCGAACACTCTCCTTATAGTGTCATGCACCTCGCCTTTCTCCGCCGAACTACTGCAGACCCCGAACATAGACCGCAATACGTTCATCATCACTTTCCTTTAATCACTGATGATTCTTCTTCACTAATCACTTCTGATGATTATTCTTCACTAATCACTTTTGATTCTTCTTCACTAATCACTTTTGATTCTTCTTCACTAATAACTTCTGATGATTCTTCTTCACTAATCACTTTTGATTCTTCTTTACTAATCACTTCTAATGATTCATCTTCACTATTTGGCTTCGGTAGTTTTGTAGTCACAATTCTGCCAGTTTTCTTTTCATGCTACTGTCGTAAATATTTCTGAAGATGATTCACTAATAATATAGTGTACTAGGAGAAATTCTTCCAAAATGCTGCTTTACCAGAGTGATTTTTCTAGAACAAAAGAGACGAAACTAAAATATAGTACCTACAACACAGATAAATTGAGTAGGTTACCGAAAATAGTTATTATTATTTCTAGCCTGTATTGTCCCACTGCTGGGAAAACAGAGGGCAAAGGCATTCTTATTCCCCTTCCCCTATCTCGGTCTAATGAAATATAGCTAGCGAGACTCATTCCGGATGGATCTCGGATGAGCTCATCCCGCCACCTCAATCTGGGCCTATGTAAAAAGAACACTGGACAAAGTGGAGAGGGTGTGTCTCATGTTTGCGGGGTAGCATGGGTTACCTATTCGCAAACATGAGACAAACACTCCACTTTCTTCCAGCGTTACACATACATGGCTAATATTATCATACTTTTATAAATCACCAAAAACCGCTGGTGAAATCTACAAAATATGCAACTGACAATATGAAGTTTTCTGTTGACAGTTTTGATTTAGTGCGTAAAGAGGTTGGAGGTTTTCGTTCAAAGGAGGTTAAGCTACGAGTACAAAGGTCACGTGAAGGCTTTTTCCGTCTCAGCCAAGATCAGAAGGCAGCTTAAACAAGCTATCATACGTGTAGACATACTACAAATGGCTAAATTAAAAAAAAACAAGTTTAATGTAAAAAACTGAGCAATTTTCTGCACTCTCGACATGCATTTCTGTTAATAACTCCGAAGATCCTCGACAAATCTTCACCATTTTTTTCTGGCACCAATCGGAAAGTATATCCTTTTAAACATAAAAGGATTTTTCAAATCGGTTCAGGCGTCTTCGAGTAATCGGTGAACAACTTTCATAAAAAAAGCACAAAAAAATGATTCCAATGAATTGAGAACCTCCTCCTTTTTTTGAAGTCGGTTAAATAGAGTATGCTTATGATATGGGCACGCTACGTACCTAGTAGAAAATATGCAAGCTTTTTAGTTGGTATGTAGTGTAAGTGTATATGGGCGTCAATTCACTTTAAGGCATGATTTGGTTTTGCATTGGGGATGTGACGTCACATCCAACCCGTGTTTTTGGTTAAGATTAGAAATGGGTTTGTAATTAATATTAGACAAATTGTGAATTGATTTAAGATGATTGTATTGATTGGATTATGATTTTTAATTGATTGTGTTTGTTAGATAGCGGATGTGACGTTTGCTGGTCACATCCGATATCTAAAAATTAAGCATGAAATTATTTTTAATTCATTTTAATTCATTTCCAATTTTTTTAACTAATTAAGACATATTTTTTACCATTTAGAAATAATTCGTAATTATTTGAAACCTATATCCGGTCTTCTTTACAATCGGTTCATTTAATTTATTTTAAAATATTTATATAAATTATGCAAATATGTTTAAAAATTAATGTAATATTAATAATGATTTTTGAATAGATTTTAGTAATTTAAGATAGCTTTATTAGATATTTATTTAGTAAGTTGCTTTGTTGTATTTCCGATAAGCCGGGTATAAAAGGCAGTGCTTTTCTGCATAGAGTCAGTTATCATTCGACCGTTGTACTGATTTTATTAAAAATCACGTTTTATTGTTGCGTCATGGCGGATGACGAGCAGCCTGGCGACATGTCGCCGACATGTACCTACTTAAATAGGTAATATTTCATATTTTTTTTTATAATAAGTACTTACCTATCTTTTAAGATTTGTTTATGTACATCTTTGTCCAAGCAACTATACTAACCTTTTATAGAATTACCTACCTTTCATACGAAGTGAATGTTTTATTAGAGGTTCATAATCCACCATTTTGACCTCATCCTACAAAAGGTCATGTCCCAGGAGACTTCACTCACTGGAAATATGAAATAAATACAAGGAATATTTTATTTGCTCTGGGCCCCAATTCTTCTAATTTAGAGTTGGCCACTAGCTCATACGATTACTTTACAACGTCAACCACTCTTATATCATCACCGCTCATCACAGAAGCGCTAGTGGCGTAGCTTGCTTAGACGTTCTTGATTGATCATTGAAGTTAAGCAGCGTTGGGCGCGGATGGGTGACCGCAATTGGTATTACGAGCTGAGCGCTTCCGTGCTACGGAGGGCACGTTAAATTGTCAGTCCTGGCTTTTAAGTCGTTAAGCCATGACGGAGGCCTTTGGGCGGCCTAAAAACTCCGTCACCAGAGTTGGCCACTTACTCACATACGAACTTACCGCTGCGTTTAAGTGGTTAAGCCATGACGGAGGCCTTTAGGCGGCCTAATAAACTCCGTCACCAGAGTTGACCACTAGCTCATACGAACTTACTTACCTACCGCTGTGTTTATTTTCGCAAAATGACAGTAATTTATTTGAAAACGTCGTTGGTCATTATTAGATTATGAAACAAAAAGAAATCTATGGTTATAGTTGACGTTAGCTTTGGTTCATAAAAAGTTTGTTAAAAGAATTGGGACCCAGTAACTATAAATATATCTAGTTGTCTTAATGTTTGTCAGTAATATTACTAAGGTAAATAAAAAATAAAGATACTGAGAATTTGGACTATAACTTCCAGTCTAGTAAGTTACCTTTGGCCGTTTGTCTAGTGTTGGGATCTTTCGGCTTCTTTCGGACCAATTCGGCTTTGCATATTATTTTATCATTTCTGGTTATAAGAGTAGGGGCCCAGCCCAGATTTTAATGCCACTTGCGGTCAACCATCCATAGTTTGACCACTCAGAACATTACATAAATAATAATAATAGTAATAATAAAAGTTTTTATTCGACACACACAGAAGAAAAGCATGAGGTTACAGTAGGTACATAAGTAGGAACATACAATAGTAGTGGTGTCGAACAGGCTCAGTCTCAGCCGTCTCAGCAGTCTCAGTCTCAATACCACTCCTGAGGGAGACAGCGCTGGTTTTCAGACTGGGCCTTACAGAGTGTCATCACGGACACGACAGGACAAAAATAGATATATAGAAGTAACAATAAACAACATAACTTCAACGATCTATCGAAAACGTTCAAGCAAGCTACGCCACGAGCGCTTCTGAACACTGAAATTTCGATTTATAAGTATTCAGTGATCCAATAAGACTACAACACTCAAATATAACACCTATACCTTTGAAATAAAACACTTTTTTACACATGACACAATGGACCTCCGAGTTTGGCTTTTTCGAGGTAAACACTTCCGGTTTCAAGGTCAAAAGGTAGGTAATATGATTAAGGACATTTCCGGCTGTTGGATTTGGCCAATCGGAACAAATTTGTTAAATTGAATTTCGGCCTTTTGCTCTGTTTTGACAATTAGAGCGGTAAATTATTTGGTTTCAATTCGTCGACATCTTATTTTTGTGCCTTTTTATGTATGTTCACCGATTACTCGAAAACGCCTGGACCGATTTAAAAAATTAAGTTTTTGTTTGAAAGGGTCTAATTCAGGTCACAAAGAAAACGGAAAGCGATCCGAAACATTACATACATTAGATTTCTCCACGTTTTCTACGCATCGCGTTATAAGTTCGGTACTAGAATTGACACCCCGAACTTTTTATCAACCTCAAGCAAAACCTCAACTAAACCTTAGATTTTCGACTGTTTCCCATTCTACTAAGTAATTACAAACGACTCAGTTTTGGTGAGGTTTTAGCTAAGGTTTGGACTTGGGCAGAACAAATTTTTGAAAAGCTATTCTACTATTCACCAAATGGCTGTCATATAAGATCGAATCAAAACGCAGCAGAATAATTGACGTTGTCATCTAGTAGAATTGGGGGAAGGCCTTTTCGTTCAAATTATTGGGCTCTAGATTGGCTCTAGATTTTCGGTCAAAATCCAAAATCCATGCGAATAATAAAATTGTTTACAGGAAAACCCTGAGTTTAGATGTCTTATAATAAAGTATCCATAGTATTGATTAGAACCATCTAACCTTGAAGATGTTGTTCCAACGTGATAGTAAAAATGTGCTCAACATAATCCGCTCTACTTATAAACTGGAGTTTATAAGAGCGTTTTTGATAATATGCACATGTTTTTAAATATATACCAGGAAAATTATTATTTTTAAAATCGAATGATGCAGTTTTACTTTTTATCTAAATCGGTTTCGAGACTCCTTTGAGTGTTTTTCGATATCGCTAATAGTTTCAGATTTGACCCTAGAGGCACTCTTGAAAAACTCACCCTGTATAACTCGGTTCTGACTGATGGATAGGTTACACAGTGCGAGCAGCTGATGTGACAGTAGACAGCTACTGTGCCTGTGTACTCGTATGACAGTAGCTCGACTCGCCTCGCACGGTCATACTATGCACAATCAAATATCAACTGCTGGCGTCACAGAAGACAGCTACTGCACCAGTTTACTGGCATAATTCGTCTGTATATGTAAACACTGCACCCGGCGGCGTGGGCCCGAGCATACGAGCTACTGTCATTTCGCAAAATCGTGCGTTGACGACCGAGCGGCGTGCGAGTGGCGTGGTGGGGGAAGGCAAGTAGCGAGTAAAAACAAAAGATGTTGAAGTAACTCGGACGCGAGCAACTGTCCCACTCGCACATGACAGTAACTCGTATGATGCGGTCACACGTGCTTAGTAGCTGCACCTCAGTAACTGACTCGGTCAGCTCGCATGCCAGCTCGCACTGTGTAACCTATCATGCTGTGTTGACAAAAATGGTTTGATAGACTCCAGTTTATATTTTGATGTTTGGTTGATGGCCGCGCAATAAAAAAAGGCACCATTTTCCGGCTAGGCTTTTCAAATTACTTTTCCTCACTGAAACCAGTGTGCAAAATGCGACTTTGCACACTGGTTTCTCGCAGCAAAGGATACCCCTTCGAGCTGTTGAAGTGAAAAATAATTTCTCTACTTGATCACCAGATTTCGTTTGTGTTTACAAACTTTATACTTTGTCATGTGCATACAGCCGGGTAAACAGCTATGTTTTTCAAAAAACATCCTGTCTGCTCGCTAACAAATAACCGCCATTTTCACATTTTATCGCTCCAATTTAAAAGTTACTGGAAGTCCAATAACGTTTTGTCATAGATTCCAACCCAGCAATAAAATCCGAGAATACAAATGGTGTTTCTAATCAACGACCGGCTTTGTTTACGAGCGTTTCAGCGACAAAAATCGATGAACATTTTGAGTTTTACATTTTAACTAGCTGCTGCCCACGGCTTCACTTGGTACTTGGATTAAAAGTAGCCTATATCACTCTCCAGCCTTCCAACTATCTCCACACAAAAAGTGTATTTATTTGTTTGTTTCAGCTTTCACGTCAAAACAGAGCGACGGATTGACGTGATTTTTGTGTGGAGATAGTTGGAGGGCTGGCTGTAACATAGGCTACGTTTTATCTGGGTACCACGCGAGCGAAGCCGCGGGCAGCAGCTAGTCCTACTAATATTATAAAGGCAAAAGTCCGTATGTGTGTGTATGTGTGTGTGTGTGTGTGTGTGTGTGTGTGTGTGTGTGTGTGTGTGTGTGTGTGTGTGTGTGTGTGAATGTTTGTTACCACGTATCTCCATAACTACTGAACCGATTTGGCTGAAATTTAAAACACAGATCGATAATGACCGGAAATAGGACATAGACTACTTTTTATCCCGAAAAAATGCATGGTTCCTGTGGGATAAACAAAATAGTAGTTCACGCGGGCGAAGCCGCGGGCGTCAGCTAGTACTTTATAAGACACAGAACAAATATTTATGTTCAACACAAAATTTTTTGTCCTGGGTAGGAATCCTACGACCTACAGCGCAGAAGGCAGAGCTACTACCAACTGAGCTAAGAGGACAGTCAAACTTGATTTTCGTCTATTAATTTTTCCTCCAAACGACTTGTAACAAGCCTACAAGTCTCTCTTTCTACCAGACGACTTATAACAAGCTTACAAGCTTCCATTCCATATCAAATGTAGCGTCTAAACAAGAAATACGCTGTTCGAACGCTTGTAAACAATGTCTGCCTTTTGGTGTTTATAAACACCATTGTATATTCGGATTTAACTGCCGCAGTAAGAGGACAAAGTGAAGGAGTTTACTGTTTGATATTTTTTAGATCTAAGAGCTTTTTTGACGCAAAAAAGCGCAGAGATGCGTCACCAGCATGAGCCACTTTTTTTAACGAAAATAGGTTCGCGTTTGACCACACCCTGCCTGATGTAAAGCAACAGTGTGGTCTAAGATGGAGCACGCCTACCTAGAAGGAACTTATTGACTCTCGATTTGAAGATACCCAAATTATACTTTTCTGGAAATACAGACCCCGGCAAGCACTTGGTAGTCGAATAGTGTTTATTTGTTGAACAAAGGTCTCCCACATGTTTAAGAAGTCCCTGCAAATTAAAAATACGCTTTTCTACTAAAAAAACAACTGTATCACACCATAAATAAAGCTGGAAACATTTTCCAGAAAATCCACACCCCGGGAGAATATTAAGCAATTTGCAAAAGGTTTTCCGGGAATTAAAATTTCTGGCGCAATCTTCATAAAAATGCAAAAAGCGTTGGGTCATATAAAATGAGGTAGGTTTATTCCCTTAATTTGGGAAAAGGGTTGAATATTTTCACTATGATTCTAGGCATATTAAGTGGAATCGCAGAGAAAATAATTAAAATCGACATAGGACCTTTATTTTCCTTGGCACTACCGCTTGGCTCTATTAGTAGAGTGAAAGGAAATTTTACTTTCCCGTTACACTACTATTCTTATTGGGCTGATTAAACGCATACAATTAAATCTCCTTGTATGTTTGCATGTTTGAATAATCTTCCGCCTGTGACGCAGGAGGTTGCGGGTACGATCCCCACCGCGGAACATGTTTGTATGATCTGCAAATATTTGTCTCTGGTCTGAGTGATTTCTATGTATAATAATGTTAAAAAGTACCTATATAAGTAGTAAATCAGTCATGTGGTTCCCATAACACAAGCTCTGCTTACTTTGGGGCTTCATGATGATGTGTGAAAATTAAATGTCCAGCATTATTTATTTATATAACTACCTAAAATACAGGACTGATAATTTAACGTTTTTTGTTTTTTTTTTAAACCCAAAATACGATCTATAGTCGTATTGCTCATTATACGGACTAAAAGTGAAGGAAAAAATGTCATTTTTCCTTCAATTTTAGTCCGTATAATGAGCAATACGACTATAGTACCTACTCCTCCGCTAATCTATACCAAAAAGTTTTTTTTCAGGATTTTCACGCAAAATTTTTTTGCCTCCGAAGTACGGAAGCACTCAGTTATAAATGCCACTAGCGGTCACCCATCCCTTGTGTATCTAACTTTAACGATCTATCAAGAACGTCTTCGTTTACGCCACGAACGCTTCTCTCCCTTCAAGAAATTCGTTTTATAAAAAAAAAACTTAGGTAAGTATTTACATCTTTACTAGATGATTTATACAGTGTCAGAGGGCAATCTTTGCCTTCACTCAACGGGACACTGTAGTGCCTGGGACATTGTTTGACATGGGCTTGCCCAGCACCTACACAATCCTCTCAGCTTCACAAGAAAGACATGGTCAAGACGTGTCGGGCTGACTAAGCCGCAGGTTTCCTCACGATGTTTTCCTTCACCGTTTAGAGCTTGTGTTTTGAATTTTTCGAAATGAAAAATCCATAGATGTACGGCCAGGATTCGAACCCACGACCTTCGGATCGAAAGTCGAGGTACTAACCTACTCGGCCAACATGGCTCTGTGTGGTTTTACCAGCATTCAAAATACATTTTTGTCCACGCGTTTCCAATTCAATCGAATCAGTTTGTAAACAAGCACATCAAAGAGTTCGATCAAAGAACGTTTATTTCTGGGACAGCCATCTGTTGAAGAGCATTTACTCACTCATACTATACTTATACCAGTATACCAGACCCCGGACTTCGACGAAATCTCTATGCAAAAGCGGCGTCTAACTACCTATTTACACAGACACTACACAATGTCATTTTTGTTCACGCGTAATTGTGTGCGTGAAGTAAAGTCACCCCATGAATTATTATTGTACACTGTGGTCTCGGTCTCGTCGTCGTGTCAGCGCGCGGGGCGCGTCCCTAGTTCAAATTCAGCCCCTCGACAGCTCAAACTAGCTCGCGCGGTAAGAGAGCCCCAATTGGGGGGGGGGGGGGAACACTGGGCATTCTATACGTAGTATTCTATGCTTATACTTACTTTTACTAACTGCGCCCTCGCGGCGTCATGGACACTCAGCGCGTTCAAAGCTAATACCTATACCTACAGTAGGGCTAATTTATAGATCACATTCCGCCCGCGGCGTTACCCGCGAGGTACCTACATAACATATGTATAGGCTATGTTCATTCAAGTTCATTATAAATACTGATGAAAGAATTTTTGAAATCGGATGAGTAGTTTCGGAGATTACCTCCTAAGTACATAGGTAGGGTCAGGGAGGCTAGGTTGGCTCGGATTTTTTCAGAGGGCTCTAAAATGTAGAAGCTTTAAGTTCTTCTTACCTTGATTAACCTGAAATTTGCACATGTTGTTGCTAAACTATCCTAGTTTAATATGGCATCATTATATTTTCATTAAATACTGCTAAAACAAAATTACAAACCAAAAATCAAAAAGTGAGAATTGAGCAACTGTGTACCACCAGGTGTACAGAGTGGCTCAGTGATTCAGTAGTGGTAATTAGTATTAATAAATGAAAAAACGTTGATTATTTATCATTCATTTTTTATGAGAAATAAAGAAGAATTATTCTAGTATCAAAATGTTGTTCATATCAACCTAAAATCATTATTACTGAGATCAACCTTATCCCCTCTTTTATTCTTTCAGCAGGAGTATTTCCTATTTTTCTCGTCGTGGTAGTCGGTGGCCGTGGCATTCTATTGATGAAAAAATAAAAATAGAATTATAGAGTGCTAAATTAATTTATTTTAGGTCTTTACGCTGCACCAATACACAGTGACTCATGAGTCACTGTGTACTTTTTAAAATTGAGTCACTGTTCGCAACTACGCCCTTTTGAAAATATTCAATGACGACAATCGAATCAGCTAACAAACACATCAAAGAACTACACAAAGAAGACTTCTACAATATCTACTATACGGCATACATAATGGTCACCACAAATTACGATAAACTAAGGTATGACAAACAAAAGAAATTTGCCTTAAAAGTAATTTTGTAGGCACGGAAATGAAGAAATGCGGTGACACCTCGGTACTGCGCTCGATCCGCCGCCTGATTGGTTTGAACACATTTGGGGTACACACGCTTCAATTATGTGACAGAGATAGCCATCTGAAGCACGTCGTTCTAGTCAAAACACGTGTGAGCCACTGTTGTCTCCTGAGTCACCGTACCCTCCCTGACCCTACATAAAAACTTTACCTCATTAGTAAGTATCAAGTATAGTTGAGTATAGTATAGAGTATAGATTTGGCATCTGTCAGTCCTAACAAAAGAAGTATGGCGAAAGTCGACCCAATATTTTATAGAACCGTGCATGGTGAAGAACATAAAATATAAATATTATTTTATTGTCAGACTTTCATCCTAAAAACTAGTGATTTTTTAAAGCTGGGTATAAAAAATTAAATGTTTTTCAAAAATGTGTGTAAGATTGACAACAAAACCTTTTCAAGGATGCGAAAACTAAACGAAACTTATCTGTTATGAGACAATGTCAGACTGACATTATCTAAGCTAGTAGCATTGAGTTCAGTTTTTCACTTCGATTTCGTTCGTGTTTGTTTGCGCAGAGATTTCGTGGTGTTTATTTAATTTAATTTGTATTTAATCCCAACTTTTAGAGGGTAACTTTTAGTATTATTTTGTTTGCGGTGGTAGGTTGTACAAATCTTGGTTTATTTCGTTCATGAACGAGGCAGATTATAGTTGGGTCGTAGCTTCAAAGAACTTCGCCGGCATTCTTTACTTTTTTTCGTCATTATTACAATAAATATGTATTGTTGAAAAAGGCTATGCAACTTTGAAAAATCAAATAATATTGTGTGCCCTCCGTCATCACCTTATTAGACAATCATACCTATATCATACAACTTTTATTTTATATTGATTTTCAACTTTTATAATGTGAAATCATAAAAGTTTACAAACGTCATTTAATATTTTAAAGAAAGGTACACAAAGAAAAACGACATAGAGATAATTAACTTTACTAGAGAATAATAAAGTAAATTATTTTAAATAAAAATAAAAATTCCAGATAGAAAAAAATGAAAATATACCACGACTGTATCCCTTAGGCGCGGTAGACATTATCAATACTTAGTCAAAATTTTGAACAAAATCAAGGCGGGCAACTAGTCAAGTATAATCTTCCCGCTATGAAAATAAGGAATTCCATTATGAAAGGCAATTCAAACCCCATAGCTTAGAAGAATGCAAATAGCCCTGACACCATAGCGATTATGGCGACACATTTCCGAGAAAATTCTCTCACTTTAATAAACAGAAAACCGACTAAAACAAAAACCCCTCCATCCTTCCCAACCTTGTATAAATCAGCGCTTTTTAAATTCATTGCGTAATACCCAAACAGAATCCCTTAGAGTTTTCCATTAACCGGGCAATTTAAAAAGTCGTTTCGTATAAACTAGGCTATAGTCATATAGGTGTTTTTAAATCGGTCGGGTTATAATTTCTGGATCGCCCCGCCCCTATCGGTTCCCCGTGGCTCGTCCATTCATTCAGCTCCCAGCTACCGAGCAGGGCACACGTATCGCGACCGTGACGAATATAAACAATACGGTAATTGCAGAAGGAAAAGGTAAGTGATTTGTTAATGTTTTTTTAGTTATTCTTAAGTGAAATTCAACAGTGAGTTGTAGGTTTTATTTTTTAATTTATAGGTTGAATAGAGGTTTGTGAGCGTGAAAACGTGGCGAGATTGTGTTGCTCTGTTATTTGTGAGATTTTAAGGTATGATAGAATGGGTATCTTTTTTGTTTGACAAAGTAGCTTAAAACGAGGTGACTGTTTGTATTTTAAAGCTTAATGTGCGGTAAAAGAGTACATTTTATTTTCTATGAGTAGGTACACAACTTATAACCCTTATTTAAAATAACAAAAAAAAACATTAGACAAACACTCAGTGTAAAAGTCTACTAAAAAACAATTATGTTTAAACCAAATCAAATATTTCATCAAAATAATATTAAGAACATTTTTTTTTTAATATGACTACATCTTAAAAATCTGTAATTGCGAAAATAATCCAACTATCAAAATATTCACTTATCGAAACATACGTACTTAGCATAAATCAACCGCGTAGCAAGTTCGTAGACCGCTACGCCGTAGCACCCCAGACAATACAAATATTTATTTTGCGTATTGTAACATCATAAAATATAGACGGGATAAAGATTTGAAGCTTGCCAAGTGTTAGTATAGATACTATAGTTAAATAAATAGAAAACTTATCTATATCATTATGTATTATGTACGGTAGGTATGTATGTTATGGCTCTGGTGACGAAGGTTTTTAGGCCGGTAGAAAGCCTCCGCCGTGATTTAACGACAAATTTAACGTGCCCTCCGAAGCACGAAATCGCTGATAATTCCACGGTCACCCATCCAATATGTGACCGCTAAGGAGGTCGCATAACTTCAACAATCTTTGAAGAACGCTCTCGCTATTTTTGAATTAATTGAATTGAAAATTGAATCAATCTCGTGAATCCACTAAGTTATTACAATTGTTTATTTGTTAGAGTTATAAATAGAGTTTTGTGAATGAATCTCCACTCACATTTCCAATACCTTATTGTTGTTTTTATACTCTTAATACCTGCGATCGGTGATCTGAATTGTTTTTTATTTATAGTCCGTTTAGAGTGGGTTAGAGCCTCGATTTTCAATCCGGAGGTCGTGGGTTCGAATAACGGCCGTCCGTGGATTTTTCATTTCGAAAATTTATATGCGCATTAACACGAGCTCTAATCTGTGAAGGAAAACATCGTGAGGAAACATGTTAGCTTTCTAACTCTAAGCTAGCTAACTTCTGCAAAATGTGGGCATGTACCAAAGAGGCTGCTCATAAGAACAAAGCTACTGTTTTATTTATTAGTTCACATTATGTAGGCTTTATGTGTTTCTGAGTATACTCGTATTTTCTTTGTACTTATATATTTTTTTTTTATTTCACACAGCATCATGTAGCCCCAAGATAATCAGAGCTTGTGTTATGGGAACCATGACTGATAAACTAATTATATACTTTTTTGTAAATACATACATAGTTTAATAGCGTTGGTTCATTTATCGAGATAAATATCATCCATAGGCTTCTGTAACCGCTTATAATCAGGTGAGCCGTATGCTTGTCTGCTACCTTGCTACCTCTGAGCCAAAATTCGCCCAGTAGCCGTACCATGAACTCTTATAGCAATGTTAAAACAAGCTTGAAATATGACAACAAATGTCATTCCTAAAGCAATAAGCCTGTTTTAAGCTTGTTTTGACATTGCTCTAAGACTTCGTGGTACGCCGCCAGGTCTTCCTTCCGGCTATGATACTGCCTTATACTCTTTGTTCAGTTAAACGACTAATTCATCTAACCTTTCAAATAACCACGTATGTGATGGGGTGGGGTACGAACTATTGTATTGTCTGTTGGGTCTTCAATAATTCATCGAATCGTTTGGTCCGCTCAATAGTTTCGAGTCCGTTTAGTTTCGTAAGCATTCGAACTAATAGAAGGTTATTCAATTAAAGGTCGCTGCATACGTAACGTGATTTTTCTCGTCCCGGACGGAACGTGACGATTTCTTGACATCGTTTCATATAAAAATATAGTAGCAAAATACACGTAACGAGAAATCGGATGGGACGGGACGGCAGGTGAAAAAACATCGTTATGGACGTTAGTGTTCTATGTTAAGGACGATGTTATGTCACGTCTCCGTCCCGTCCGAGGTTTTATCCCGTTACGTATGCAGCGACCTTTAAAGATAAAACTAGCTGATCCGACGAACTTCGTACCGCTTCTAAATTAAAGATATCATTATTAGAACAAAGTAAGCAGAGCTTGTGTTATAGGAACTATATCACTGAAACTAGTTATATACTCTTTTTTGTAAAATTTGCGAGTAGGATTGTGCCTCTACTTTCAATCTGAAGGTCATGGGTTAATTCCTGGCCACGCAGCAATATTTTTTTCTTTTTAAAATGTTTTATGCGCCTTAACACAAGCTTTAAACGGTAGAGAATAACAACGTGAGAAAACCCGCGGCTTAGTCAGCCCCACACGTATTGACCATGTCTTTCCTGTGGATATGGATGGTCTGGGTGCTGGGCTCCATCTTAACAATGTCCCAGGCACTACATTTGGGGAACATAGTGGAATCGTTCCCCAAAGGCAGAGTCCTATGCAACGGGCCGGCCCATCTGGCCCACTTGCCCGTGGTCTTTCGACCGACAGATATTGTCGGATAGTCCTACTTATATACGTACAGATAATACGTGACAATTTAGTGTAGTGTTATTTATAAAATATGTATGTTAGTTGTAAGGTATTTATTGCTATGGGCCGTAGACTAAGTAAAATAACATCTTGTAACTTATTCTAATGTTGCCTGAAATAAAGTTTATTATTATTATAATTATATCTAAATCCGTTGGAAACTTTGCTTGCGAGTTCTAGACATGTTGATGTTGAGTATAAATCTGTAGTGCGTAACATGTTTTTATGTATTTCATCTAGCGACAGGTAGATGTCGCTACACTACAGTGTCCCGTTAAAGGCAAAAGTGGCCTCTTGACGCTGTTTAAATCATCTACTTAGTAAAATATGTAAAGACCTAAGTAGTACTTCTTTTTGTACATAGAAAACATCCAACCTCGACACATATATTAACACATCATAAAAACATTTGCCTCGCAGCGGGAATCAATCCCGCAACCTTCTGTGTTTCAGGCGCGCCTTCCACTGCGCCACAGAGGTCAAATATTGAAACTGTCTATCATGCTATGGTGATTGAGTGATGATTATGTTTTCGCGGCCTTCGAAATCGAGGAAAATATAACTCGGAAGTGCGTACGCAGATTATAAACAAAACGGTAACTCATGAAAGACGTATACCATTTGTAAACATTATACAACATTAATGCCCGTTTATCCTATAGTTTTGACCACGAATTGAATTATAGTCTAAATATATTATTTACAGAAACTATTATACCGCGATAAAAACAGGTCTGGTTAGTAACAACTAAGGCCTTTACATTTTACTAGATGATTTATACAGGGTCAGGAGGCAATCTTTGCCTACACTTAACGGAACGCTGTAGTGCCTGGAACATTGTTTGAGATGGAGTAGGCTTGCCCAGCACCTAAACCATCCTCTCAGCTTAACCGACCTTATCCACAGGAAAGACAATGATCAATTCGTGTGGGGCTGACTAAGAGCCTGTCCAGAATGGAGGCGTTTCACGCGCGTAAGCTATTGCCATCCTCTTTTGTTAGACAGTGAAAAATAAGGATGGCAATAGTTTACGCGCGTAAAACGCCTCCATCTGGACAGGCTCTTAGCCGCGAGTTTCCTCACGAGTTTTCCTTCACCGTTTAGAGCTTGTGTTAATGCGCATATAAATTTTTCTAAACGAAAATTCTATTGAATTTCCATTGAATTGCACGGCCAGGTTTCGAACCCACGACCTTTGAATCGAAAGTCGAGGTACTAATCCCCTCAGCCAACACGGCTCATTACGGCTCACACGTCTGGTTAGTAACACCATTTATAACTCAAGATTTGCTGAACCAATGTCTATGATCATTGATTTGTTGGATCTGTCTTTACCCTGAATTCTACTATCCTATCCTACTGATATTGTAAACGTGAAAGTTTAGATGTTTTGTTATTCAGTTACGCCAAAACGGCTGAATGGATATGGATGAAATTTTGCACAGAGATAGATTATAGTCTGGAATAGCATATAGACTACTTTTTATCCTGGAAAAATAGACGAAACCGTGGCACATAGGATAAAAAAATAGTAGTACACGCGGACGAAGCCGCGGGCGTTCGCTAGTAGCAGAATAACTAGGAAAACATCGGAAAAATCACAAGTAAAAAAGAATAGAATATTTTTCATACATTTTAAACGAAACGGCTTTGAAGATTTCTTGAATTCTGAAGTGGTACGAAGTTTGCCGGGTCAGCTAGTTATTTATTAACAACTAGCTGCTGCCCATGGCTTCGCTCGCGTGGTACCTGGATAAAAATTAGCCTATGTCACTCTCCAGCCTTCCAACTATTTTCACACAAAAAATCACGTCAATCCGTCGCTCTGTTTGGACGTGAAAGCAGGACAAATAAACTAAACTAACAAATAAACACACTTTCACATATGGGTACCTACGGATTCTTTCGTTTTTTTCTTCTAGACAGAACAAAGTTTAAAAAAAAAACAAGGAGTCCGTCTCACTTTATTTGAGTATCTACTAAATTAAAATTTTCTGGAAAACTTATACTTACCTTGTTTTTTTTTTAAGTTTCTAAAAATGACAAAAGATCTTGTCTACCGCCCTTTGGTAATACAGTGGTGATCGTATTTTAATTCAAAATGTCATACCTAATAACACCTGCACGAATCGGACATTGTTTTTACTACACGCTGTATACTGAATAGCGGGGGTATCATATTAACCTTATAAACCCTGATTCAAGTTGAACTTTTGCCCGTAGAGCACTTACGTGGTACGTGGGTAAGCCGTGACGGAAATATCTACGTGTTTGTTTTACGGAAATAGCTTTTATCGATGCTTGCAATGGCATACTTTAAAATGATGATGGAAAACATTAAAGCATGCTTTATTGTTGCGAATGATGCTTACTTTGACGAGCTTCACATTGTTCGATTAGGTCTTCACTGGAGCTTGACTATTTAGATTTTAGATCGAACAGAAAGCTGCTTCGAACGATGTTTGTTGCCCTGGCTCTTCATGGAATGAAATCATGACAGAATAGGAAAGTTTAAATAAATCATCCAGCTCATTCTACTTACTAAAATTTTTTCAATTTTTTTTTTTCAATTTTTTCGACATTCGACATTTTTTTTGACATCGCAGGCAGAATTCGTCGCGTATTTTCTGCATAGTATGCTTATATTATTAGGCACTTACCATAGAAGCTGTATAAGGACGTACTCAGAATCAAGTACAAAAAACATTATACTCTTAACCTTATAGTTCAAACTTATCCTTGAATTTATATTACTATCGGCATTTGTTTTAAAGCTGGTAAAGGCTTAAAGAAAGCAGTCCAAGGATAACAACGTATTTATTGCGTTCATGCGAAGGCTTCAAGTACAAGTTCAAGACTTGCGTGCTCAGCCATGGCGCAGAACACAGCCATGGCCTTAACGTTCGCTGTGGAAACGAAACCGGCAAACAACTATATAAGACTGACGTTTAATAGCAGCAACACGCAGAGATCGGCCCGCGAGAAATAGCACGCGCCATTCCAACCTGACAGTTTTATCCGCGGTTATCTGTACAGATATCTGTACAGTCCAGATGCCGCGGGAAATAGCACGCGCCATTCCAACCTTTGACAGTTTTATCCGTGGTTATCTGTACAGATATCTGTACAGTCCAGATGCCGCGGGAAATAGCACGCGCCATTCCAACCTTTGACAGTTTTATCCGCGGTTATCTGTACAATCCAGATGCTGCGGGAAATAGCACGCGCCATTCCAACCTTTGACAGTTTTATCCGCGGTTATCTGTACAGATATCTGTACAGTCCAGATGACGCGGGAAATAGCACGCGCCATTCCAACCTTTGACAGTTTTATCCGCGGTTATCTGTACAATGTACATATACATATCTGTACAGATATCTGTACAGTCCAGATCCGTGGTAAAAACTCTACCGTGTAAAGGCCACTATTAACTACCTACAGTGCTACCAGATAAATAATGCGTTTCGGAAAACATTGGAAGCAATAGGCCTCTCTTCGTTTCCAACATTTTACTTGGAATCATTTCTAAAATAAGAACATACTATTCATTTACAGGTTACAAATTCATGAATCTGGTCTCACAATGTTTTCCTTCACTAAATTTTCTGAAACAAAAAATCGATCCCAAGACCCAAGATCTTTGAATCGAAAGTTCCACTTGGTCATCACGGCTTTTACCGTTTTCTTTAAAAATGTTGTCTTCAATTCTTGCAATCTCCAAACTTTACGACGTAACTTCACGTAAGGTACGGTTGTTACGTTATTCGTATTGATGTTTGAAGTCGAGAGTTCAATGTCACTCTTGAAGTTTCCTTTAGAACAGCCAACGTACCACCAACTCTATGTCAAAACAAGGTGAAAACAGTCCTGCATCGCGTCAATGACTTGACACTTGACACTCCACGATGAGACGTTACGACGTTACCGAAACATTCCTGCGTTAGGCTTACTTTAACCTTGCCTTAGTGTTGTCTTAGCACGGAATCAGAGTAATCTTACTTTGACATTGCTCTAAGAGTTCATAATAAGACCCCAGAATCGTTATCACAAGTAAAAGACGGAAGCAATGCGGAATACACACACATGCTACATAGTAGCACATAAGCACACTATTATGTGACATAAGCAAGCTAAATAGTTTCGAGCAGTAGCATATAATTAGCACGTGTAAGTATACATACGGAAAAAAGTGTCAGTAGCAAACAAGCATGCTTTTTAGTAACATGTATTGTATAATGTCCAGGCTTTAAGTTAAGGAATATTTTTTTATTTCATATTAAGCATCTCCGTCAAGCATGTCTGGAAGAGATCGCTTCCAAGCGATAAGACCACCCATTGTACAATTATTCATTAGGTTTACTCTTTCATATGTTTTTTAAGACGTGTACAATAAAGAGTTTTCATTCATTCATTCATCTACATACAATTTGAAATACCTACACCTCAAAAAACACGTAGGGATTTAACTCGCAACCCCAGCCTTTGGCCACCATTCTACCAATGGGCAATCGACATAATAATTGAACTTTTTAGTACGAATTTTTTATTGTTTTTTTAATAACCTTCATTTTTTCAGTAATTAATAAGTCATTTCACACATACCATAAACCGACGTGTCTCAGCTCAGATAATAGTAGCGGTCGCTTCAAAATTTTAATTAAAACATTCTGTTAGCACAAGCTCATATAGAATTTAAGGACAGCTGCACTGAGGGAATTCACAATGCACATAGCCTTCTCAAAGCAAGAATTGTAGTTTTTTTAACACACAAGAGGGGTAGGGGATTTTGTTTTGCTTATTAGAGTAAAACTTTTTTACGCACGCTTGACTTGGGGGTAAGCTGGGGTAAGCTCGTGAATGCGTTACGGAAGCGAGCGTCACGGAAGTTTTTTGTTAATTCTCATATAGTAGGTATTTTAAAGATTTTGGATACATCAATTTTATACTTAGTTTATTGTTTTTAAATATTATTAGATTTCTATAATATATTACAATGCTGTAATATAATTGATGGTTAAACAAACTTACCAAGTGAAGTTTGGCCATAATTATACGAGACGGTTACATCCGAAGAGATCATAATATTTTTGACCATGTAGTTTCACTTCTCAATGTACTAGGGCATCACATAATTTTAGAGTACTGTAAAATCTGTAAAATTAAAGCATTAGTAACAAAATAATGACACTCTGGCATCTGACATCTGGCAACCCCACTCGCTCGGCTCGCGCCAACTTCATTTCTTCAGAGACACTTATGTCGTTAAAATAGCAAGGGCCTTTATGGGTTCGGGTGGGACCTTCTTGATCTCTTCGGATGTAACCGTCTCGTATAATTATGGCCAAACTTCACTTGGTAAGTTTGTTTAACCATCAATTATACTACGACGGTTACATCCTCAAGATCATAATATTTTTGACCATGTAGATGTTTAGCGACCTTTAACGACATAAGCGGTTAACGCAAAAGCAGGTAGGTACATTTATACCTAATGTTGTCTTACGATCAACTTACGATTGCATGTTTTGACAAAAAATGGAATCTGCAAATACCTAAATAAATATTCAATTCAAAATATTCAATTATTTAAATATTGGTGAAACCGATAGAATACTTAAAATATTTAACAAAAAAAAACATCACGCTCATCATTTTGGGTCAAATGTAGAACTTCTGACCAAACGAGTCGGTTCGTTATAAGATTTCTATTGGGACTCCGTTACGCCTATGCGTAACCCGATGTGAACTCATGTCTTATGCGGAAAAAACATTCTTGTCGACGCCACTATCTGACTGACAGAATCTGCATTATACATCGGCTTATTGTCGAGACACTCGCATTAAATAGCGGTTTGTAAGAAAAATTTATCTGTTAAAGAAAGAATTTCGAAAGATGATCAAGCACCTACAAGATTCAGATTTCAGATTATTTTCATTCTTGGAAAAAACAAAGTTTAGTTCTATTCTATCATCTTGACTCATCCGTTTACAAAATATCAGAGCAAGCGCTGAATGACAAGTATTCAAAGTCGAATAGTTTGAACCAGATTTATATTAGCTAACTAGAAAATCGATTACAAATAGAATATAACTTCTAAAAGGTCAATTTAAAGTTTGGTGCAAAAATTGCCACCATTTTGTGGAATCACAGTTGTTATTGTTTTAAAGAAATTTTAGAAAAAGATGATAGGTATATCAATTTTATAGCACTCGCTTACAGTGCTAGTCTTGAATAGGCTTGCTCAATAACAGCGATGACACTAGGGTGTCGCTGCCAGAGTCTGAAAGTTGAAAAGAGTACCTAATGTGGTATTATGTAAACTAGTTTGCCTTGAGATATATATATATATATATTTAATGAACAATGAATAACATGGTACCAAGGCCGCTAGGCCAATAAGGGACGACCAATTCCAGTAGCACGATTAGTGCTTAGTTTACTTAAGTATATTAAAATGAATGAAAAATGGAGGGAATGTGTAGAAAGAAATAAACACTCCAGTCTAGAGTAAACGCATCGAAATCGAATGCGGACGGATCTCGTTTCAAGAGACGAACTTATGACATTTACATATTTATTCTAATGGCAAATAAATCATTTTCATAAATCATTCAAACTTGTTTGAGATATACTCCATATTGTATCGATAATAATTTTAAAACATCTGGATCCCTGGTCCAGCCAGCATCTTTTTTAAATTTTGGATTTTTCGAATATGCTACACTATAACGCCGCTACTAGATCTTTCTACTTAAATTGTTTAAATGCTTAAACTGGACACCTCTTCATCATAATTACATTTAGCGTTCGTTTTATCGCTACGGATCAAAATTTATTTTGTACTAGCTGTACCCGGCATGCGTTGCAATGCCACGTGAAGTGAAGTAAAAAAGTGTTTGGTTTTATATTCTGTACATAAACAGATTTTTTTGGATTTTAAATTAAATAAGTTTGTGTCATGTATCCCCGTCCCGTCCCGTCCCGTCCCGTCCCGTCCCGTCCCGTCCCGTCCCGTCCCGTCCCGTCCCGTCCCGTCCCGTCCCGTCCCGTCCCGTCCCGTCCCGTCCCGTCCCGTCCCGTCCCCGTCCCCGTCCCCATCTCCTCCTCCCCCTCTCCCCCTTCCCCTTCATTTCGATGTCACCATATCATTACATTATATTGGAAACTTGACAGATATGCTGAGTTCCGAGTTTCAAATCAATCGGCATATTTACTGAGGAGTTATGTTGAACAGCTCCTGACTCCATCCTCAGATCAGCTCACTGTCACCATATTATTACATAGTACCTAGTTGAAACTTGACAGGTTTGCCGAGTTTCAACTCAATCGGCCTATTTACTGAGGGGTTCTGTAGAACAGCTCCAGGATTCCATTATCAGATCCTGACCTGATCTGACCAAGACACCACCTTTCAATCAAAAAAATAATGTTCCAAATCGGTCCAGGCATCTTCGAGTAATAAATAATCGAGTACCTCCTATATTTTGAAGTCGGTTTAATAAAAAAATGTTTTAGATCACGCGTAGACTAATAAGTAAGTGACTGCCGCGTGTTTTCATCAGCGCGATTCAGAAAATGGTCATTTTTAGTCCCGCCATCTAGTTTTGATTTTTTTTCAAATCCAACTGGTACGTCCAGAGATTAGCGCGATCAAACAATCAAACAAACTCTTCCGCTTTATTATATTAGTATAGATAAAAGATAAAGATAAGTATAGATTATTTCCAACTATTCAGATCACCGGGTTTTTTAATTTTTTATTAATATTTTTTTTGGAGACACACAGCGCCATCTAGCCCTAAACTAAGCAAAGCTTGTAGCTACTATGGGAACCAGATATCACAATTTGGTTTCAGCTAGCTCCAATAGATGTCTCTATGTCCTTTGTTCTCGAAAAAACTTTAAATTTAATGATTGAAGTTGTCGTATTTAATTACTTACTTGTGATAAGAGTTTTTTAATAATATTGAAACTCATGCAAAAAGTTCATTGTAACTTGGATATGCTGGGTAACTGTGGGACTTTAGTTCAGAACAGAACTATGCTGGGTAATATAATATGACTCATCTCAGAAATGACTTTACCAATTTTTATGCAGTTTTCACTGTTGTATTGTGGTAAGCCTGGGTCATTTTTTAGTGTTAGTTTCATCAAAATCCGTTCACAAATAAAAAAGATACATCCTTTTTTATATTATTTTTTTACTAAAGTCACAGTACATTCTTTAAATGGACATATCTTTTTTATTTGTGAACGGATTTTGATAAAACTAACACTAATAAAAGGTCCAGACTTACCACAATTCATCAGTGAAAACTGCATCCAATTCGGATAAGCCATTTCTGAGATCAGCGCGAACAGCGAACAGAGAACTAAGGTCACAGATTACAGCACTTTTTGCGCTCTAGATCGCGCTTACGAAGTGTTTTAAGGCTCTAGGGTTATATAGATCAAAAACTGACTTCACTTAATTGAATACTTATAAGTTTGGCCTTAGACTTCATTCTTATTATAAGTATAGATTGATTTGCCAGCGAAACACTGTAATTCTATAGAAGCGGCTTTTAGTTCTAAAAGGTTGGTAGTGTATCTGGCTCGGCAGTCCCAGAAACCGTTTACATGTTCTCCGTTAAAATTAAAACGCCCCAATCCTTTAAAGGCGCATCCATAAAAATCTAATACCATAAATAGGATTATTTGAAATTAAAATATAATTTCGCCACAAAGACAAATCTGGATATAAGCTACTCGTAGGTATATGTGTGTTGTGTACCATGTAGAAGTCATAATCGTTAAATCAAAGCAGCTAGAAATTTCTTAATTTCAAGTCAATTCGAAGCTAACCTACAGCCGTCCACGGGCAACTGCAGGACAAGCTGAGCAAAGTAACACGAAATAATTTCGTGAAATCCCTTAGGGTTAGTGAACGAATTTTAACAAGATAAGTGTTCTATTTGTGTTAAAATTCTGACAAATTCAGGCACCTGTTAGGTACGAGAGTCTAATTCGAACTTAAAAAAGTTTTTTTTTTTTTTTTTTTTTTTTTTTGAGATGATTAGATTACTTTTTTTTTTTTTTTTTTTTTTGGTTAATAATAATAAAACCCAATCTTAAAGGTTTCCTTGACTCTGTCGTGGTAATTATAAGTATCATTTTATGCACTGAATTTCATTTTAATAAAGGACTAGAATCAGTCCGTATTTCTTAGATAAGAAATGACAGGCCCTTATGGACCGGGTACTAAAAAACATATGCATCTTGCAAGTCTATCGCAGCCATGAAGCAGTCTTTAATAAGTAATTTAGCAGCGGTGCAAGTAGGTATCTACTATTTTAAAATGTTGACTTAAAGATAAATCGATTTAACACTAAATCTAGAAGTGCTTTCACGAACAATTTGTCAAAAAAGTTTTAGATAAAAATTGTCCGGAATATGTTTGATGTAAGCATCACAGATTCTGATGACTATAACTTATGAGTAGCTGAACAAAACTGCTCTACGAGTAACTCCGTATTGCTAAACTTTTGGTTAGCTTGTTCCAACATTTGTACAGGAGGCCTACTATTAAACGGGATTTTAAATCCATTCATATAGCTAGGTACAGCTAATGATATTTTTCCAACAGAGACGTTATATTAATATTAAACTCATTATAAAAGCTTTCAAACGCGGCGAAATTGTTTTACAGCTAAGTAGGTAGAATATATGCAGCTTCATATACATTACATCACTCAAGAAACCAAAAGATAGCAGAGAAATACAAAACCTCGTTGTCAGAACGAGATAATTACAATTTTCACAATTACGTGAGCAGCAAGTCGCAAATGGACAGCCAGTGACGAGCAACCGAGTTGACTCAAGCTATCCAGCCCGAAGTTAGTTCGCCACGCGGAGCGGGGCACAACACAACACATCTACCTCAGTTTATAAGATATAGTAGAAGATCATTGGGTACAGCAGAGTGCGCAGTAATTATTCATAAAATAGCGCAAATTGTTAGCATGAAGTAGTATTACTTACCTCTTATGCGTTTTGCGGGTCCTGAACTCAGTCTTGGTGCAGGAAGAGCTCGCGGCAGGTGGTGGTCTCCGCCCTTGGAACGGGTACCCATCTTGAGACGATTACCTCAGATTTGGCATCTGTTCTTCGGTCCACCCCACTTGAATGGTCTGGGTGGTTTAGTTCTGGAATGGCCTTCCAGTTTGCCTGCTCCTGATTCGATCTAGAGAGTAAGCTAAGGTCATACCTTTTAATCTGAAGGCTTTTATGTTTATAGAATATTTAAATATTAAAGTATTTTTTACAAGGTCTCTTTGGTTTTCTTGGTCTCGGTCACCTTCCACCAGAATCCGACCCCAACGTTTAGAGAGTTCCTATAAAGATAGATAGTTATAATAATAATATATTTCTTTATTCAGACATAATGCATGAACCGATTGTCATGGTCTGACTATGACAAATAAAGTAGAGCTCCCGGTGATGGAGTCGGGTATTGTAATAGCCGCGCTCTGAGAGTGGTAGAAGACATACTACGCTTTCATCAAAGTTACAAAAGTCAGGTAATATAACCTGTACAGTACAATGTGCAGTCTGTAGTTGTTATTGGATTTAAAGTCATTGGTCGTCGTCACGTGACGACATGAGACTGAGCGATAGAAACTTGTTCGCGTCACGCAGTATGACGCAATACTTACAGGTAAACATACTTACAATCTGCAGTTTGCAGTATTTATTATTTTAAAACCATTGATCGTCATCACGTAATAAAACAAGACTGAACGATATCAAACGTGATCGCGTCACACAATATCACGTAGGTAGGTATTGGGCAGGTATACATAATAATCAGTGATCGGAATGAGGCGGGCTAAAATACCTAAAGTTCAAAAAATAACAGAGACAAATGGAGACGCCTTAGGACTAAATATTTTTCGACCCAATTATTTCCGTTTCCGGGACATTAATAGAGAACATCTAACATTAAGGTGAATCAATTTTTTACATGAGTTAATAACATAAACTAAAATGTAAATTATAAGGATAAAAAACTTTTTTCCGTCGGTCAAATAGAAAAATTATTTGACAATATTATTAACATTAATTTTAAATGTACTTACTCACTGTGAAAATTGTGCCAACTTTCAATAAAATTCTTACTTACTACAAGAATAAAATTCTTGTAGTAAGGAAGTCTCCCCTTTTTTGCCTCTGTTCTTTGAACTTTAGGTATTTAAGCCCGCCTAATTCCGATCACTGATAATAATACTTACTATCTGCAGTTTGCAGTTTTTATTATTTTAAAATCATTGGTCGTCATCACGTGACGACACGAAACTAAGCGAAATCAAACGTGATCGCATCGCCCTATAACGCTGGGTAGATATAATATCACCCTTGACCTTTATGCACAGATAGACATATACTTACGATCATATACTTACGATCTGCAGTTTGCAGTTTTATTGTTTTAAAGTCATTGGTCGTCATCACACGACGACACGAAACTGAGCGATATTGAACGGGATCGCGTCACCCAGTATAGGTAGATTTTCCACCATCTTGACTTGTATGCACAGGTACTTACAATCTGTAGTTTGCAGTTGTTGTTATTTTAAAGTCATTACGGACTAAGTGATATCAAACATGATCGCGTCACACAGGTAGGTTTTTCACCTCCTTGAATTGTATGCACAGGTAGACATACTTACAATCTGCAGTTTGCAGTTGTTGTTATTTTAAAGTCATTCCAGACTAAGCGATATCAAACGTGATCGCGTCACGCAGTATAACGCTGGGGACCTAGGTTTTTTACACCCTTAACCTGTGTGGGCAGGTAAACATATACATCCAATCCGCAGTCTGCCGTTTTTATTGTTTTAAAGTCATTTGGGCGATATCAAACGTGATCGCGTCACGCAGTATAACGCAGGTAGGTTTTCCACCTCCTTGACTTGTATGCACAGGTAGACATACTTACAATCTGCAGTTTGCAGTTGTTGTTATTTTAAAGTCATTCCGGACTAAGCGATATCAAACGTGATCGCGTCACGCAGTATAACGCTGGGGACCTAGGTTTTTTACATCCTTGACCTGTGTTGGCAGGTAGACATATCCATACAATCTGCAGTCTGCCCTTTTTATTGTCTTAAAGTCATTGGTCGTCATGATGTGACGACACGAGATTGAGCGATAATTATCAAACGCGAGCTCGTCGCGTAATATATCGCAGGTAGGTATTTCAACATCGTTGGTGACCTGTATGCAAAGAAAAAAACACCGGCCGTTTTTGGCACTTTGACAAAATTGTTATTACTAAGACGTAATCTAAATCGTTTATCATAATGGATAAATGTCACAATGCAACGATAAACAATACAACAATAAACACGAGACAAAAATAAAATGAAGGTAGTCACATATTTTTTAATGCGAATTGTCGACATGTAACAATTATTTGTCGTAAATAATTTACGGTATTATTTGTCGTATGCATCTATAGGTAATATTTTTTGATTATTGGGTGAAATTGAGTACCTAAACAAAAAACTGTTACCTCCCTTCATCTCTCGTAGACGAAGATTTCCATAAACTCCTTTCCAAAAGTTTAATCTTCTTTCTTATTCTATAATCACCACTTCGTTTACGTTATTTTACCAATTATAAACTTTTAATTACAACTTTCTTGCGAAAAAAATAATTTCGTAATTATTGCGATGTTGCGATGCCCGCACATAAGAAACGAATGAAGTTGGCGCGAGCCGAGCGAGTGGGGTTGCCAGATGTCAGATGCCAGAGTGTCATTATTTTGTTACTAATGCTTTAATTTTACAGATTTTACAGTACTCTAAAATTATGTGATGCCCTAGTACATTGAGAAGTGAAACTACATGGTCAAAAATATTATGATCTTGAGGATGTAACCGTCGTAGTATAATATATAAAGGTTTCTGAAATAAAAAGTGGTTCTAATGATCATAAATTGAGAAACGTCATGTGCGGGTCACGGTCGCCATGTTGGATTTCTATCGAGCATGTTGGGTATGACATGATTTTAGATTGACTTTTGACAATACTTTTTTCAGGATAATTTTATAGAAAAATTATATCATGTAAACAGATAATCATGAAGTCTTGAAACTAATAAATTATACGGAATATTTAACGGAATATAACGGACCTACTATGTGGTCTAAAGCAAACGCGTTTTTTTAACACACAAGAAGGGTAGGCGGACTTTATTTTGCTTATTTTAGATGACAGGGGGGAGCAGTTCAAGGTGATTTAACTTTTGACTACTTATATGGAAAAACTTCGTTCATGTGCTCGAAATAAACAAGCCTATTGTGTCATCAGAAATTATTCTATCTACAATTCCACTCATCCTGACACTCAATTTACATTCAAAGCAGTGTTATTGGATAACAATTTCAATTTTCAATTTCATTTTCGCCACCATTGCATGTTTTTGTATAAAAAGGCTAATATTCTGGCTTTTTCTCTTCATTTCTATGGGCTAACTTCTGAAAAATGTAGTCATTTACCAAATATGTATTTGGACATACCTCTGACTACCTTAGATATTTTCAAATGATCGTAAATGTCTGTCGCCTTGAAGATACAGTCGTGATCATAATTTCATTGTCCCCTGATTGTCTATCTTTGATAGCGACCAAAATCGGTCTCAAACTGTCAGATATGACAGTTTAGTGACCACTCAAGTAGCTCTGTCACTCTCATCTCGACGAGACCGAACGCAACAAAAGAAACCTACGCGATCGTTTTGACAGTTTGAGACCAATTTAAGATTTGAGGCAAGTTAGACAATCAGCCTGTAGCGACCTCTACCTGTCGCTAGATGAACTACATAGACATGCTATGCACTACGAGCTTCAGCGCAGATGGCGCCACGCAACATCAGATTCCTAGATCGCGCAAGTGAACTACTCAACGCCGATCGGGTTATATACAACCAACCGACAATAACTTTCGGTCG
The DNA here is from genome assembly GCA_958496255.1 of Camptogramma bilineatum. Taxonomy (NCBI): domain Eukaryota; kingdom Metazoa; phylum Arthropoda; class Insecta; order Lepidoptera; family Geometridae; genus Camptogramma; species Camptogramma bilineatum. Next base: position 2,242,486 of record OY292474.1, read on the forward strand.
AAAGACAACGGGCAAGTGGGCCAGATGGGCCAGCCCGTTGCAGAGGAACCACCTACTCTGCCTTTGGGAAACTATTCCACCGTGTTCCCCAAACAGCCTGCTGTTAACGCTAACATTATGCACATATCTTTAGATTGCCTATGGATCGATATTTTGCAATATACTGTACGAAGCTTCCACCTGTCTCACCAGGCACCGTGTGACATAAATCAATTATTAAAGCCTCCACACCTTTAGTAAGGACCTGGAAAGCTTTTAATCGAACAAGTTTTTTTGAGCAAATTAGGTACTCAGGTAGTGATTAAGTTTTTAGACATCTTGAAGGTGTTTGTCAGGACTCATTGATGACAGATTTCACTTTGCTACTTGTTTTCGCTACTTTTTTCGTCCTTTGTCAAGTCACAATTGCCCACTTTCATTCTCAACACGCGAGTTGCTTGAAAACAGTAAGCATAAACACTTGATTACAGCTGTTGCGTGCCGTTAGTGTAGCTCATAATCATAACAGCTACTACAGTCATAAAGACTACGCTTTTGAAAAGATTTTTTTTTCGGGCTTTCCTACTTACCTCATAAAGTGAAACGAAATCAATATTGTTTATCTGACTGTGATCTGACTTTAGGCCTTCGTTGGACTAAAACAATGCGCAAAATTCTTAATTCAAAAATCATTTAATTTTATTCAGTAGGACCACTATTATCACATCAAAGAGCTAGGCGATTCTACTGTTTCTAAATTTTCTGAAAATAATAATAATTTTCATTTTCAGAAAATTTATAATGCAGTCTTGATCATTTTTCATTTTATTTTATTTATTACATTTATTTTTACAGTATAATAATATACTAGCCTTGTTTTAAGACCGTGGTGGTTAAATGGGTTGGTGCCACGACTTAGATCTGAAGGTCATGGATTCGAATCCTATCTATGGATCAATGAAAGTCGTAGCACCAACCCATTTAACCACCACGGTACTAAAACAAGTCTAATATATTATTACGAGTAAGTATACTGTAAAAATAAATGAAATGAAAAATGATCAAGACCGTATTCTCAAGGTGCGGTAACCATTATTCTTTCAGATCTTTAGGCATTTCTAGAGCCTTTGTCTTAGGGGGTAGTCAGAGGTATGTCCAAATACACATTTGAACATACTTCTAGTACCATACCATAGTAATTTCGTGAAATCTGTTATTTTTATTGTCCCAGCTATTCCATCAGAGCTGTGAACAAAGTGGTCATAAATTAAAGAAATTGTTCTTTGTTGTAGTCTAGTATTATTCTAAGTAGGGACTGAACATTTCACACCTTGTTTAAATGTTTTACGAGGTTTATGTAAGTGTTATGACTTGCTTCTGACTACACTGGCCTCTCACTGGCTGACGAGTAGATTACTAGCAAAGCTTTTGCGAATCTGTAATGGAAGTGGAAGGACGTTCCTGTGCGCGCTTATAGCACAGAATACTAGTACTTATAGCTTCTTATTTAGTTTATATACCTACCTAAAGGTTGAAAGAACGTGTGTATGCTCCTATTCTTACAATCCAGATTATGTATAATATCTATCTATCTATCTCAGTTCAGATAATAGAAGCTCTAACCTTCCGTGCTCTCGTCTGATTGTGGCTTCGATTTCTTCTGTAAAGTAAAAAATAATGGTTGTCTGTAAAGTCGGTATACGGACGAAAATAATTTTACATGATAACGTCACAAGAAAACATTGATGAAAAATTGTCAAATATATTAAAATTTATATTTTCTTCTGTCAAAAATTATAAAACATTCTAATATTAATGTATCGGATCGGATTATTTACCAAAATAAATAACTTCGTAGCTAGTGCTACGAGAACCATCTGCTGCGAGTTGCCACATGCAAAACATTGCAACGCGAGCGGTCACCGCTTGACTGGAGTGCACGCTCGTTGCCCCGCACCGCTGCCGCGCCGCTGTTTTCGAATGCCGGTCCATTTGATTTTACGCGTAAAGGCTGCATTACACCGGGGCAACACTGTGCGGCATTGCGGCAGGCCACAAGGCATGCTACAGAATAAAAAATGTCGCACATTATGGCAAGAACATGATGACACGGCAACACCTTGCGTCATGTGGCAGACTGACCCAAGCACGATGTTGCCTCGGCGTAAAATAGGCTGCCGCATGCCACTAATGCCGCAAATGCTTTCTATTTCTATTTGTAACAATATGTAGCATACGGCACTGTCGCACGTTGTTGCCCCGGTGTAATGCAGCCTTTAGATCCTGCCGCTTCCGCGCCGCAACGCCGCCGCCGCCGCGCCGCTCCGCTGCCCGCAAGATTCGAGGCAGCGGCCTAAGTTCGTACGCCTATTACCCCCACATTTACCTTGAATATTAAAGCCTTCGCAAACCAGTCAGGAACAGACCAAAAAGCCAAAATTTGCTTAACAACCTGCTACAGCTCATTACATAATAATTAAACTTTTCAAATTAAACCACTTCAGATGAGTACTTATCTCAAGTTTGGAAATCTACTAATAAATTATTTTTATAGTTAATGACCGCTGGCATGGCACTTTCGACTTTTGTGTTGGATCAGAAAACAGATTGATCTCAGAAAAAAAATCATCTTCCCTATAGGGGTGGCAGTGCGCGCCCGAAACCGAGACAGGAGACCGAGACAGGAAACCAAGACTGGGCCTCAATTCCTCTATTTTACAACGTCAACCAATGGGCGTTTTTCCACTAGACCGGCACGGCACCGGCACCGGCACCGGCACCGGCGCCGGTGACGCAAAAATGTATGAATATGTACTGCTCGTTTTTCCACTTGATGGCGCCGGCACCGGCAGATTTTCGTATTTTTTTGCATCCCCACCACCGGCGCCGATGCCGGTGCCGGTGCCGTGCCGGCTAGTCGAAAAACGCCCATTCAAGTATCATTGCCACTGGGTTTTGTCTCTTTCTCCAAAATGACAGTAATTTGCTAAACCTCATCGTTAATGTGTTTGAAAACGTCATCACAACAAAGTAAACCTAACCTCATTAGTCATTAGTAGATTATGAAACAAAACGAAACAGTTGAAGTTTTGCTTTGATTGATAAAAAGTTTTTTGGTAGAATCGAGGGGCAGCCTCCCTGATTATCTATTTTTGATAGCGACCAAAATCGGTCTAAAACTTTCGAATTCTTATGAGTTCTTATGCGGAGTTTTGAGTGAAAGCGCCATATTAAAGGCCGGCGACTGTGTCGCCCGCAAGGCTTAAAAGTTGCCAAGTTTTGAGGAAATCGGTAGCATCGCGTAGTTAATAGGCGCCAATAATTTATTTTAAAAGCTGGCAATTTATATTTTCTGAACTGGATAAAACTGACTAAATTAATAACGTTTCAAACTCGCCTTTGTAAATTGGCCAACTTTGACGTAGAATATTTTAAAGTCTCAGCTTTAGCTTAATAAAGTTTTAAAGCTGTTTAGCTCGTTTTTGTCAGCCATTTAAGCAATAGCATTTTTTTAAAAAGGCTATGCATTTATGTTGTTGGCTCACTTTATTCGACTGGCTCCCCACTTTAGCTTTTTACTGTCACGCGTACCGTCAGTGCTGATAGGCGAGTGATCTTCATTACAATGACATAAGGATACTGATTGTCCAGCACTGACGAGAGCAAACAGCGTTGCCATTTTTGCTAAACAATCAGTATCCTTATTTCATTGTAATAAAGATCACTCGCCTATCAGCCAGATTAAGCGGATGGATCACTGGAATCTGCAACCGTTCACCGACGGCCGTTTCGCCGATGGACTGTTCGCCGACAGGACTTTAAGCTAGGCCCCATACCGTGTCTGTTACCCTGATTCTACATTGTGTTGGTTGCGCAAAGGGGGTAGAATCACTTAGCTCTTATGACGTTTCAAACTGATCCTAGTGGTTCTACTGAATAAATAATATTTGAATTTTGATAATTTTGAGCAGCATGCATTTTGAAAAGCATGAAAATTCCTGCCTGTCCCCGAATTATATTTTTTAACTTGTTTTCTAAAAATTATGACACAAATCGAAAAGTAATTATTAAATAAGGGATTTTATAGCTTAAGTATCTTTTATTTCACTTGAAAGTCAGCCGGGTTAAAATTGCAGATTCACCTACTATACTCATCAACTTTCCAATTTATAGTAAGTAATATTAGTAGACAAAACGATGAAAATTCCAATGAAGCTGTGAAAATTGCCAGCGATTTGCACCAACCAACGATGCAATAAACACATCAATTTCGGCATTTAAAGCGACTACAATACTGGGGTTAGTGGTCGTAAATTGTACTATCTGATACGATCGTGCGTGGATTAAACTGTTGGTTTACTATTGTAAACGACAAGCTGTATTCAGATATTAATTTATAGCCTAGGACAGAGTGTGCATTTTGCAATTTGTAGTTCGAAATCGTTATATCTCAGAAACTGAGAAAGTTCCCACCTTAATATTTGGGGAAATTATACTTTGAACTCTCATCTTGGATTCTGTCCTTTTTTCAACTCTGGTGACGGAGTTTTTAGGCCAACTAAAGGCCTGTCCTTTGAAAACAAGATTGGTAAAAATTTTCATTTACAGAAACTAAACTAAGTTAAAATAATAATTTCGGGTTATTCCTGTTTGTCACCTCGTCCTGCCTGTCCCCGCGAGGGTCACAGGAGTCACAATTCTAACTTATTAAATAGGAACCTAGGGTACTTTATATTTTTTTCGAAATGACGAATTCATTGAATTTCGTGACCTGTGTATCATTAGTATAGGTAAATCTAAAAATTATAAGACTGCCCAACTTTTCTGTATTGAAAATCAAAGTAAAATTGTATAAAAATACGATTTTTGCACCCACACAGTCCTGAATCAGTCGACATTGCCTAACCAAATAACATTCTAGCCAGCCGAATCGATCGTGTTGAATCGGGGAACTGGACCGGATAACCGATTGCGAATAAGTGGCCATATTTCAGGCATTATTGAAATGTTATCTGCTTCAATGAATATAAAAGAGTTTGCCTTACTTTAGTACCTTTCTAAATTTTTTTTAGGGATAATGAGATTTTATATCGATTCTTTTTATATTAACCTAGCGGACGCCCGCGGCTTCGCCCGCGTGGACTACTACTTTTTATCCCACGGGAAACATGCATTTTTTCCTCGTATGTCACTCTCCAGCCCTCCAACTATCTCCACACAAAAAATCACGTCAATCAGTCTCTCTGTTTTGACGTGAAAGCAGAACAAACAAACAAACACACTTTCACATTTATAATACCTATGTGTATGGATAGTACCTAGGTACAACGGTCGTTTTTGTAAAGATACTTCTTAGGGAGTGGGCACACGCGAACGCGCTGCCCCACTCCCGAAGTGCAAATACCGTTTCTATCGATCGATAATTTAGAATCGACAAAATTCGATAAAATTGGATTTATCAATGAAAAATCCAATTGTATCGAATTTTGTCGATTCTAAATGTCAAATTTCGCGTTTATACCTATACAAACGCGCCGCGAACGCGCGTTTGTATCGAATCAAACGCGATGTAAACGTGAAGCTCAAAAAAGCGCTTCATAAAACGTCGTGTGCCCACTCTCTTACAAAAAAGTACTTACCACAAACTAATGTTTTAAATCTGCCTTAACTTTCGCTCCAAAGGTCGTGGTTTCGGATCCCAACCGTGGATCAGTTAATTTTTCGTTTGCAAAAAATTTTTACGTGCCTTAATATAAGAGAGCGTCGAAAACGACGGTGAATTAATCTTTTCTCATGATAAAATGGGACAGCGATGGGCAAGCGAGCTCGCTTTTACCTTTTAAAAACTCTTTTGCGCTTTTAAAACAGTTTTTACCCATTTGTTTTTCTTATTTTGAATTAAATACATGATCACAACTGTATCTGTAACAAAATCTGTAAAAAAGTGAAAAAAACCGTTTTTGATTCACTCTTGAATGCAGATATTGAATTTGAGCCTAACTTTATGGCCGTGCGCACGTAAAAAGCCTCCATTGAATGTTTCCGCGAAATCTGGGCACGTGCCGTCTAAGTTATGGCGCGGACGTGAAGGAAATTATTTAATTTTACGCTGTTACTTTAAATATAATTATATGTAATATATGTGTTAAAAAATGACATTTCAAGGCGACAAATACGGCTGACTCAAACATGTACCCCTCTACTTACAAAATTCTGTTAAAATTGAAACACCGCCACCGTTTAAACAATTGCCATCCTTTTTTGTTAGATAGTGTCAAGTAGTGACAGGGTGAATCTTGAGCATTATATAGGTATAACCAGTGTTCAAGTTTTTAAGTAAGGCATGTAATAAGTAAATCACGATAGGGTTAAATATTTGAACCATATAAGGTTGAGACCCTAGGTCCGTGGGGTACCTACCGGTGCACATTGCCTTTTCTAAATCTTTTCTGGGCGTCTGGTCGAAGCGAAGCGACGCGTGATGCAAAAGCTGGCACATATTTGGCTCATTTACTTATTACTTTAGGTACTCATTACTTTTTATCATCATCATCACTATACACCGTTTATTTTTGGTCAGTTTAAAGCCGGCGCCTACGTAATCTATATCGATAACCTTACTCAAAAATAATAATAAAAATGAGATCTATTTTTTTGCAATTAATAATATCACGAAACATAGGCAGGATAAATCACGGAGATACGTGCTCTGTGCTCAGCTGTTGCTACGGCGTAGAGTCTATGCTACGTCGTAGACATACATACATACCTAGGTCATTAGCTCTGCGAGCCTACGACACCTTACCAAGTGTTTTCCTCACTTTTGTTAATCTTTTCAACTATTTAGTTTCGTATGAAATACTTATCAAATTCAAAAACTAACCCAACGACACGAATACGATTAAGCAATACAAGCAGTGGGTGCTGGCTTTAAACTGACCCAGAATTAACGGTGTATAACATCACTACGGGGGCAACGCCGTGAGGGCGCTGCTAGTTATATAAAAGTTTTAAAAAATACATATAAAAAATAAAAGCTTTTCCTAGTAAAATCATTGGAGAGGAGAAAATCCGTGTTCCGAAATTGAAGGGATCCTGAAATCCCGAACACATTAATAAAAGTTTCGCAAGCCATCCGTTATTTAGCCACCTGAGATATCACGCAACACCGCATCCGTTCGGACATCCCGCACCCCTATTCACAAACAGGGTATATTCACTCATATCCGTGTTTTCTCACCCTTCGAGCAGCCCGGCAGGGGTGACGTCTTTCTAAATTAAAAAAAAAACAGGAACAAGTAAGTAAATAAAATACAACACTAAAAATGGAAAAATAAAAAAAATCATAAAAAAAATATACTTAACTGACTTCATAAAATACTTGCACTAAAAAGCGAAAAATAAGAATACAAACAGATGTATTTAATTTGTTATAATGTTGAAGTCGGTGTTAAGTAAAACAATGACTATATTTTATGCACACCGACATCAACATTACAACAAATAATTATAATAACAAATTAAATAAATCTGTTTGTATTCTTATTTTTCGCTTTTTAGTGCAAGTATTTTATGAAGTCGGTTATATTTTTTTTTTGAAATTTTTTTATTACTAAAACATTGGTGTTAATGATGATACTTGTACCAGTTGTGACCGAGCCTTTGAGAATAAAGGCTCGGATTAGGGTTTGGCAGACAGGTCCAAATAACCGGATTAGGTAGGAAAGCCGGATGAGCCGGCTTCCGGTCAGCTCGGGATTCTATTGACTTGGAGGATTTAATGTGCCAGTGATTTTTAACCGACTTCAAAAAAGGAGGTTCTCAAGTCGTCTGAATCTCTTTTTTGGGTTTTTTGATGTAGGTATGATCACCATTCGAAGACGCCTGGACCGATTTATAACAATCTATTTTTGTTTGAAAGGGTACTTTCCGATTGGTGCTGTATAAATTTGGTGAGGATCTGTCGAGGATCTTCGGAGTTATGAACAGAAATGTACCTCGAAAAAATTGCTCAGTTAAAATTAGGCTCAGGCTAAATTAGAAATTTTAGAAAACCGACTTCAGTGTTATAAATGAACTGAGCAATTTTCTGCACTCTCGAGACTCTGGATTTCTGTTATTCCAAACAAAAAAGAATTTTTCAAATCGGTTGAGTATATCCCGAGTAATCGGTGAACATACCTACATAAAAAAAAGCACGAAAAAAGATTCCGACGAATTGAGAACCTCATTTTTTTGAAGTCAGTTAAAAACATACCGGCTTATTCCCAAATTGTCCTAATTTCCTTTCTAGTGATTAATATTCATCAATGATAATGTTATGTAGATAGGAAAAGTTGGTGTAAGTATAGTTCAAGCAAATATTTGGAAGGAAAATATTATTTTGCTAGTTTGATGTATGGGTGTATTTACATTCCATTCGGGTGATGCTTTCAGATGATGAAATACTCCATCTGCTTTTTGTTGTTTACATTGTTTGATGGTAAAGCGAGTTGTTTATCTATCAAGACAGGGCGTCGATTCTGATACCGAACTTTTTATCAACCTCAACCAAAACCTCAACTAAAGCGACTGTTTCCATGACTACTAATAACAAACGACTCAGTTGTGGTGAGGTTTTGAACTTTGGCAGAACAAATTTTTGAAAAGCTATTCTACTATTTCACCAAATGGCTGACATTTAAGAGATCGAACCAAAACCAAAGCGGTTGTCATCTAGTAGAATTCAGGCCCAGGGGCTCGATTCCGGTACCGAACTTTTTATCAACCTCAACCAAAACCTCAACTAAAGCGACTGTTTCCATGACTACTAATAACAAACGACTCAGTTGTGGTGAGGTTTTGAACTTTGGCAGTACAAATTTTTGAAAAGCTATTCTACTATTCACCAAATGGCTGACATTTAAGAGTTCGAACCAAAACCAAAGCGGTTGTCATTTAATAGAATACAGGCCCAGGCCGATTATAACTAGCAAAAACTTTGTCGGTGACAGACGAATGTCCAACATGCGTAATACCCAAGTAATACCTACCAAAATCTTTTAATACATACATACATACATAAAAATCACGCCTCCATCCCACAGGGGTAGGCTGAGACCACGGACTTCCACTTGCTCGCTTCCACATCATCTTTTAAAATTTAAAATAAATAAGTTTTAAATTTAAAATTTAATTTAAGCATATTTTTATCACCTCTTACATATTTCACTTTCAAATATTTCACCTTGCCGCAACTCCCTCCTTACCCAGATGAAGATTCTCCGGATGAATCGAAACATTGTCGGTATCTAAAGTGACGATATTTTCACGTGAGTAATTCCCGTGTGTTAAATATAATACCTCTTACATAGTATAAAACAAAGTCGCTTCCTTCAACATAAAAGTCAGTCGGAAAAAAAATTGATTGGAAATTAAAATTCCACTGAGCAGGTTCATTGGTCAAATAGGGATTCGAACCCACAACCTTCGGATCGGAAGTCATGGTAGTATTCCACTAGGCTGTTGCAACTCTGAAGTGTGACCTTGAATCAGTAGCCTTGACTGCCAATACTGCATAGGCCTGCATTGCAGGCCTGCCAAGAGGCTAATTTACTGACGAATAATAAATTATATTTTAACCTTCATTAATTAAAGAATAAAAACTAATTAAAGTAAAAGTAAGTTCGTATGAGCAAGTGGCCAACTCTGGTGACGGAGTTTTTCGGCTGACTAAAGTTCTTCGTCATGGCTTAACGACTTAAAAGCTGGGACCGACAATTTAACGTGCCATCCACGGAAGCGCTGAGCTCGTAATGCCACTTGCAGTCACCCATCCAAATTGTGACCGCGCACAACGTTGCTTAACTTGAACGACCAATCAAGAACTAATTAATATTTAACTAAACTAAATTATTTGATATGCTTCTGGAATTTTCTAAAAAAAAATAAAAAAGAGCAATAGAAATTAATAAATCTAGAAATCCCTAAGTGTGAGGTTAACATTATAAATTAAAGTCAACAAATAGGTACAAATAGGTACTAAGCTGACCCAGCGACTTTGCAACGCCTTAATTTTTTTTTTAATTTAGATTTTTGTTCTCAGAAGACCCAACCAAAGTTTCATCACGATATGCAGTGCAATTCAGACCTTCTCCGAATGTATTCCGAATTCGGAAAATGACTTTTCTTCGCTGAAAAACATCAACTTTTCGATGAAAATCATCGAATCGGATGCATTTTCGGAAGTCTGAGTGAAATTGCTGATCACTGGTTTAGAAATAGAGGACAAACATACAAACATTATTTTTATATGAATGGAAAAACTAAAAATAAATTCATATTATTTCATTTGTAACGTCAATATAATGTCATGGAATATAGGCATTGCGTGATGGGTCATACTCAAATAGATATTGAATTACCAAATCGGATAGATGTTACTATGTGAACCTATTAAATCCTCTATTTCAACATACTCGTATTTACTAAAATAAAATCCCGTTTTAGATACAAATGACTGACCTCTTAGCTCAGTTGGTAGTAGCTCTGCCTTCTGCGCTGTAGGTCGTGGGGATTCCCACCCAGGACAAACATTTATGTGATGAACATAGATGTTTGTACTGTATCTGGATATTATAAAGTATTATATGTACATATTTACAAATATCTAAGTATTCTATCAGTTATCTGGTTCCCATAGTACAAGCTTTGCTTAATTTGGGGCTAGATGGCGCTGTGTAAAATGTCCATCAATATTTATTTATTTATTTATTTAAATAAGTCACAGGCTTTTAGTAGTCAACCACGATGTGCCTAAACACTGGTATTTTAATCTTATCCACGTTTTAATTAGTTAACTGTGTTGCCTTCATAATTATTTAAAAATAAATTTAAAAAAAACATTTATTGCCACACTAAAATATATTAATATATAAAATATTTATGTTAATTTTCTTATAGAATGTTTTATATTTTCTAAAGTCCTACAACTAATTATTACCTACATTATGGTACAGTTTTTAGATAAAAGACTGAATGAATGTTTTGTTGACAAAAATATAAATGTAGAGTGAATTGAAAACTCTCTCCACGTCTCATTATGATAAAATATTGATAATATTCAGTGGTACTTTAAAACAAATCTTCGCGGTAAGTGTTTATGGACTGGCTATAAACGATTGGCGACAAATTCTACTCGTGCAGACTTTGAAATTAAATTAACATAAATGGCGAACGTTTTATTCCGTTCGCACTAACATACATAAATAGCATGTTAATTAAAGTAAGTATTATTTTGTAAAAGTTAGTAAAATTGTTTATATTCATCATCATCCTAGCGCCTTCCCGGTTGCGTCCTTTCGGGGCCCAGGGTCCGCTTTCCTACTTTATTGCCTCCACTTCGGACGGTCTTCTGCATCCTTTCTGGTGAGACCGTTTGCAAGCATGTCATCCACTACGACGTCAAGCCAACACTTCTTGGGTCTACCCCTTCTACCGGGGCCTGGTGGAGGCAACATAGCTAAGCATTTTGTTCCCCACGTAGCTTGCCGGTTTTCGTATTTCGTAAAATTGTTTATATTGATGGGTTATATTAGTTCACCAGTGCGAATCAGACTTCCGAAAATGCATCTGATTCAATGATTTTTTTCGGAAAGATGACGTTTTTCTGACGACATTTTTTTTTGATAGATAAGTATATAATTAATAATAAATATAATATATACTTAATATATATAATTAATAATATTGATAAATTATATTTTATTCATCAACATTTCTAATGGTCTCATATTCATTGATTTCGCCTTTATAATATTAGTTGGATCATAGCCCTGTATAAATAGGACACGTAATAATATACTTAGCATTATAATCATTAGTGTTATCACTGAAATTGATCATATGGATTATTGAACTCGATAAGACGCTGTTGTTACTGAATAGGTACCTACAACCAATCCAATGTTAGATTTCTATATTCAATGGAATGACCAAGAATGACAATGAACAAGTAGGTACCTATCGTTAAAGCGTTATCGTTTCAGTATTATTTTTTTATTGTTTTTCATTACCTATCTCAGATCTTTATGCATTTAAGATCCTTGGATGTCAAAGGTGGTAGTCAGAGGTTTGTCCAAGTAAATTATTTGGTGCGTGCCCTCATTTCGCAGATGTTAGCATGGAACGCTAACATCTGCGAAATACGTCACAGGTTGCAAGACTATAACCGTTATTAGATTTCTAACTGATTTCCTCACGATGTTTTCCTTCACCATTTGTGATAATTTTTTCGAAATACAATCCTACTTGGCCAATACCGCTTTAACTCAAATAGTCTTTCGACAATATTATCAAACACACACACTAACATATAAGTATTTCTACCTACGTAAACAATGTTTTGAGATCAATCAAAGAAACGTTTACCATGGCACCAATTTGTTTTCAATTTACCAAACCAATATGTTACCTACTGAGATTGCCAATAAATCTTTATACGTACAAAACCTGCGGTTTTTCGCATTTCTAATGGAAAACGATGAGATTTTGGTTCAGCAGTGCGATTCATTCTCGAAATGCATCCGATTCGAAGATTCGAAGATACCTATTTCAGGCACCAGTTGTAATATCTGTTATGTAATAACGAAACGCCAATTGATAACAAAACGTCAAGTTGAGAACCCCTTTCCGGGGCAGCCTTTTTGCATAGAGATTTGTCACAGAGCTACAAGGACATCTTTGCATGGAGTGTTTTGTAATCCACATGGTTTTAGTTGTGCTTATAATAAAAGCAATAAGTATTAAGAAGAATCTTTTATTGATCAATACATGGCGCAGCCGTACAAGAATCTACGAGAACAGTTCCAAGAAGGAAGATAAAAACATTAATAACGCGTGCTTATGCCGCTGGGTTCGACGAATTTTCATAACGAAGAAGGCGAAGAAGATATCACAAACATGGCGTCAGGCGTGGAGTATCGAATGCCGGAACCTATAAACATGGATAATATTGACGAGCTGTATCCGCAATGGAAACGATTCCAATCCAGTTTTCTAATATTCCTATCAGCGGCGGGTCTGAGCAAGGTTACGGAGTTCAGAAAAGCAGCAATTTTGTTAAACTGTATCGGGCAGCCAGCTCAAGAATTGTATTTCAATACCCTGAAACAAGATGAACAAGAAAAGAAACTTGAAGAAGTGATTGAAATTTTTGAGAATTATTTCAAACCTAAAACCAATGAAATAATTAATACATTTCACTTCAATCAAAGATTTCAGGAAGATGGTGAAAGTTTTGATACTTTTTATACAGAGCTGCGGAAAATTGCACGAAATTGCAATTTTTCAACTTTCCTGGAGAGAATGCTGAGAGACAGGATAATACACGGAATAAAAGATAGAAACGTACAACAAAAACTACTAGGAAAGAAAGACCTGACTATAACACAAGTGGTGGATATCTGCAGAACCTCGGAGCTGTCCAAGGAGTATGCGAAGACCATCAATAAGCAACAGGAGCCAACTTTTGAAGTAAATGCAGTGCAGGCGAGCAAACCTCAGGAAACAGTTCAACAGACATCAACAAAAGCTAAGTTTAACAAATTAGACAGTTCAAACAGCACTACATACTTTTGTAAGAAATGTCATAGGCAACATGGACCTAGAAATTGTCCAGCTTTTGGTAAAATTTGCTCCAGATGTAAAAAAAATAATCATTTTGCTGTCGGTTGTAAGTTCAGGAATGTGGTGCACTCTGTAAAGACTGGTGAAGAGGAAGATGATGAGTGTCCCGTGGACTTATGACTCGTGCGAGCTTGTACATCTACTTGAAGTTCTACATCATTTTTAGTCTCAGAAATTAATTTATTTTTAGTTTCCTCAGTACATTGTAAATATTTGGCCAGTCCAACACAATGAACAACTTCATACATATAAGAGTCATCAATGCCATTACAATCCAGAAAAGAGCGAGATAACAAGTCCGAGATATCCTCAGTCTAATGGAATGGCAGAAAGGGCAGTACAAATTGCAAAGAAAATGATAAAAAAATGTTTTGAAGATAAGACTGATTATAGAATAGCATTATTGAATTATAGAATTTCACCAGTTTGTGGCACTAACTTTTCACCAGCACAACTAGCCTTTAATAGAAATTTAAAAACAAAGTTACCTTGTAGTCTTTCATACTTAAAGCCAAAGATAAATACTAATGTAAAAATGGAGTTTAGTAAGTGTCATAAAAGAAATGTGAAAAATTATAATGCAAATTCTAGATGTAAAGATGATTTTTATGTTGGTCAAAGGGTTTGGTTTCTGAAAGACCCTAATACAAATAAATGGTTGTCTGGTATCATAGAAAAAAAAAATGGTTTAAGGTCCTATAATATTAAGGAAACCAATGGTGTAACATATACTAGAACTTCTTATCATGTTCGACCTGGATGATGTGTCTATTTACTAATATAAGCAGGGACAGGGTGGATGTGCAGTATGGTTAGGGTCTAAATAAAACAAAATGTATTAGTTAAGTCTTTATTTTTTTTGTGTGCAAACAATGTTTAGTTTACTATTTAGTTTATATCGGTTCCTTCCGAATAGTGTGTGGGAAGGGAAGAAAAAGTATGTTAGTTTAAAGTTGCTTAGAATAATCTTTGAAGCTTTGAAGTATGTTAGTTTAAAGTAGCTTAGAATAATCCTTGAAGTTAAAGTTTTCTTTATTTTGTTTTGGAAAAGGGAAAGATGTAATATCTGTTATGTAATAACGAAACGCCAATTGATAACAAAACGTCAAGTTGAGAACCCCTTTCCGGGGCAGCCTTTTTGCATAGAGATTTGTCACAGAGCTACAAGGACATCTTTGCATGGAGTGTTTTGTAATCCACATGGTTTTAGTTGTGCTTATAATAAAAGCAATAAGTATTAAGAAGAATCTTTTATTGATCAATACACCAGTCTCTCACAAAACAGGTTTTTATAATAACCTACTTTTTGATATTTTTTTCTGTAAGTAAGTAGGGGAACCTGTTGAACCTCGTCCATTGATATCCCTCGGCCACCAAGGCTTATTTCGTAATCTGTGCGAGTTTTTTTGTTTTTGTCTGTGGTATTATAATCGTCATTGGTCAACACCAACATGAAGCTAGAATCGAAAAACCAGCTTGGAGTGAGTGAGGCATGCGCATTAAAAATATAAAAAAGTGCTCAAAAAGAGGATATTTTTAAGTTTACTTTAAGTTAATTCATATATAACAGTACATACTTACGAGTTAACCATTTCGTGCAATCAAATATAGGTGAAATGGACTTTAGATAGGCATAGATATATCAACCCAAATCAAACTCAAAGTGCATTTTAAAAATTCGTCAATTTAAAATGAGGCAATGTTGTACCTTTGCCACTTTTTTGCTTTGTATTTTGGACATGGGCTAACGTACAAATTTGTATCAAGATATCAAACAGAAAAAAAAACCACCGAAGAAGGTTCAAACAAAGAGAAAAGTCTACCTTGTCCTAAAAGCTGTTAAGTATTTGGACTTTTGTTGATAAATTATTATAATAGGACGCGAAAATGATCTTAAGATCACAGAAATTTTAAGAACTTAATTATTTTGATTATTTTAGTATAAGATTACTTAAGATAAAAATGTAAATATATGTCGGAGATTTAGTGTGGAAAAATCTAGAATTAAGCAGCGGCAACACTGCTGCGGAAATACTGCAGCGCCATCTGTTATTATTTGATGGAAACTCTGTTTCTCTGCGGAAATACTGCAGCGCCATCTGTTATTATTTGGTGGCAACTCTGTTTCTCTGTCGATAAAACCCGAACGCAAGATGACGACCGAGCTCGTCATTCTTGGGTGCAGCCGTTGGAGCGAGCGGTCACTTTAGCACCGGAGCTCGAACAGAGCGGACGTGCCTGTTTGGTTTTATTAAGACTGTGAAAAGTGATTTCGTTGGTTGTCAAAAGTTGGGTTAGGTTACCGATTGTGATTTATTTGGTCGAGGCCATCCACCATGTCTTAGCTCGACGACGATAGGAGCCCACAGTATCCTGAAAACTCGGTCATCCCCGACATATATATATTTTTTTATCTAGAGTACATACCTTATAAATGTTCTTTCCATTAATTAAAAAAAAATTGTTATTTGATTCGATAACATGGTATTTTCATGAAAAAAACTAGTAAGGTCAAGGTACATCTTGCAGTGACCAAGGTATATCTGGTGTGTTGTACCTTCGACAATTTCCCATTTTTTGTTCAAATCTCTTTATCTTCTAAAGTATCATTAAAAATACAAAATTTATTTCATAAATATGTAGTCAAATAGTGTATCTTTACATGTGTCCATATTTGGTAAACCTAATTCCAATCTTTATAGACAAAAAAAATTAAATAAGATCGTGTGGCCGAGGTTCAACAGGTTCCCCTACATATTTATACTTTTCTGTATAATTATAATTTTTGTTTGTGAGAGAAAATAAATAAATAATTTGATTTTGATTTGATTTTTTTTCGGAAAGTTTACGTTTTTTCACCGCAAAAATGTTAGGTATTTTCCGAATTCGGAATACATTCTGAGAAGTGAGAATCGCCCTGCTGAAGTCCTTAAATACAGACGTGATCATTCTTTACCCGACAAAGTTACCTATAAGTTTGTATGTTGTTGACATAAAAGTATGTTGACCAAGACTAATGCCCGGGATACACGAGGCTAGTTTTTCAAGCTAGGATAGCAAGCTAGTTTTTTACTAAACTATCCTGGCTTACTAACCTGGCTTGGAACATGCTAGTTCTGTTTACATGAGGCTAGTTTATTTTAAGCTAGTATTATTGCAGTGACTGAAGTGACCACACGTCCAAAATGAACTGCATGCGAAAAAAAAAAACACTATTCTATTGCAAAAGTTACTTTGAACACTGTGCCAATTTCCACTAGAAACTAGCAGATGAATTACAAAACCGGGTATGGACAAGACCATGAATAATAAGAAGAGATGAACGTGAATCACTCTGCTTTACTTTATTTTATTCATACTGCTTTGGAAGAATTTCGCAATGAAGATTTAGGCGAATATCAGAGTATTTTGCGAATGACAAAATGCGTGGTTACTGTTTACTAGCCAACCCAAAACTAGCTTCGCCGGCCACATGAAGCTAGTACAGCTTACTAGCTTAGAAATGAAGCTAGTTCTGTCTACACGAAGCTAGAAGTACTAGCTTGCTAGCTTACTAACACTAGCTTGCTATCCTAGCTTGAAAAACTAGCCTCGTGTAACCCGGGCATAATTCTTGTCAGTTTAGTTATTAAGTAAATAATTGTTGTAATTTATTTTGATTTCCTTTCAATACCGTGAGTTGTAGATATTGGGTCTTACTTATGAAAGATGTTTAAAGCTGAACACTAGTTAAACAACGTCCTGTCTTTATTTGTGGATAGTGACGAATAGAGACAGGACGTTGTTTAATCAGTGTTCAACTTTAAACATCCTTTATAAGTAAGGGGGAATATAGGTACGTACATATTAAACAGGGGAATGACTCACGTAAAAAAATCCTTGATCAAAATAAAAACAATCGAAGTTTTATTTAGGTGCCTATGTCAGTAATTAACTACAGTTGTTTTGTTATACATGTCGAAGGAATAGCCTCCGAGCGCTTTTTAAAAAGCGTGACGTCAGCAGTGCTGACGTCACCATTATCCTTGTCCTGGTCGTCGTCAGCCATTGAAGAAAAACACCCGGCAGCTGTGGTTGTAGAAGTATTTATTCCAATCCAGAGGTCTGCTCCGTCCGACGGCTCGAGCGCGAATGAGCTCCGGCCCGGCCGTCGGCCGTATTTATAGCAAAGTTAGCCTCGCGCCGAACAAGTCCGACCGACACCGATTGGCAACGATTCGAAGTTGTTGCCGCGAAGCTAATTCTTTGACTTTTTACAATGTTTTTCTTAGCTTAACTTAACCTTATGATTAACTTTAGTAATTTTAACAATCAAAGTAATTTTTAAACTAATCATTCTTCATAAAATCACGTTTTCGCGCCGATACGGCCATTCTGACAGGCGGTGCGTGCTCTGCACCTGCCTGGATTCTGGTAGGTAATCTGTAACAATGACATGGTTTTTCTTTTGAGTTTGGCATCTGTTTACAACTCAATCGAGTTGCAACTAAGTTTTATTAGAATTTGGTAAGGTCTCAAAATGTGTTATAGGATTCTATCTTAGGCTAGAAGTATGTAAGAGTTCTCGGAGGTTCTCGAAGGTTCTCGATGGTTCTCGTAGGTTCTCGCAGGTTCTCGTAGATTTACAAAGGTTCTCGCAGAATATGGTTAGTTTCATAGAGATTTCTAGAACAGTTGAAAAAGAATGACAAGGCAGAGTATATGACTGAACATGATGTAAAACTAACTCACCTGTTTTAGTCATCATTTGGGTTCTCAGGTAGCCTAGCACGAGAGGTGGACGGCACAGGCTCTGGCTCGTTGACTACCGCGTTTGGAGGACCTGGTGGATCATCTTCTTCCGCCGATACGGTCTCTTGACTGCCAGGTTGTGGGGCGCGACGAAGCTGGTCATGTGCCACCTTTCGCGGTCGTCCTCTGCCAACAACACGCTTGACCAAGTAGCGGTCATTTTCTAGGATTCTGAAAATCTCATACGGTTCACTAAATTTAAGATCTAGAGAGGTTTGATTTCGCGGGTTATTTTTGATTAAAACGTAGTCTCCTCTTTGAAAATGGTGGATTTTTGCTTTACGTTGATTAAAGCGTTGTCTGTCTTGTTCGGCTGTTTGTGACATTCTTCGTTCTACATGTCGAGTAAGGGCTTCTATGTCGACAGTTTGTTCATCGATGTTCACTATGTTTAACAGTTCAGGTGGAACGCAATGTTTACGTTGTGTTATGAGTGTGAGTGGTGCTACACCTGTCACTCTGTGGGCGGTGCAGTTCATCGCCAGCTGAAGTTCATCAAGGGTAGAATGCCAAGATTCGGTATCGTAGTTTTTTATCATCACCAATGCATTTTTGAGTGTAGCCATAGCACGCTCCACTTGTCCATTCGCTCGGCTGACTCCTGGCGCAATAGCATGAATGTGTATGCCATAACGTTCGCAATAGGTGCTGAACTCACCTAAGAATTCTCTCCCTCCATCAACAATGATTTGAACCGGTGTGCCGAATAAATGAATGGTTTTCTTTAAAGCCGCCAGTGTGCTGTGCTGATCTTTGTTGGTAGCGTGGTAAAATAACACATATTTTGTAAACGCATCAATGGTAACGATTACGTACTGCTGATCATTTGGTGTTCCTAGCTTCCCCGTAATATCCATATGCAGAACCTGAAAGGCTCCTGTTGGTTTTTCGATAGGGTGGAGTTCTGCTTGTATGGCACCCGACGTGCCTTTAGAAGTTCTGCATATAATGCAATTATCAACAAACTTGCGAACTGTCGAACTCATTTTCTCAAACCAGTAGGTCTCTTTAATCTTTTGCAAGGTCTTTTCCCAACCAGGGTGTTTGAGCGCAGTGTGATAAGAGTTGATGATGCTCCACTGAAATGACTTCGGGACGACGATGCAGAGTTGTTCACCAAAGGTGGAGTTTGGTACATTTTTCTTTAGGACATCATTTTCCAGCGTATAACCTTCCACCGGGTTGTTATCTGACAGGGTATCCATTATTTGGCGAAGTCCTTCATCCCTTCGTTGTTCAACCTTCAACCAGTCCAGATCTCTGGTTATAACGTTTACTAACAGCTCACTCGGGTTTCTACTGAAGTAGTCGGCATGTTGAAGACGTTCTCCTTTACGGTATTCCACCTCAAACTCATAGTTTTGTAAGAATGCCCACCAACGGTGGATTCTTGGCAAGAGATCCTTTTTGTGTTTTGAGGCCTTCAATGCATTGCAGTCCGTGATGACCGTAAATTTCCGTCCATATAAGTATTGACGAAAATGCTTTATAGCACGTACCACCGCCAACGTCTCTAGCTCGTACGAGTGGTAACGACTTTCAGCATCGGTGGTCCTCATGCTCATGTAGGCGACCGCACGTTGTCTTCCATCAATAACTTGGACTAGTACAGCACCAAAACCCAGACTGCTTGCGTCGGTGTACAGTTGTATGGGTGCTTCTTCCTGGAACAGAGTAAGTACTGGGGCTGACGATAAGTATTGTGTTACTTGGGTTCTTGCTTTTTCATGACGCTCATTCCACTCCCATTTAGCTCCTTGTTTTGTTAACTCGTAGAGTGGCACCATAATACGGGAGAAGTTGGGAATGAATTTTCTAAAGTAGCTGGCTAGTCCATTAAACTGTCGTACTTGCTTGGCGGTTTTAGGTGCGGGTGCTTTCACAAGTGCTTCAACTTTTCTTGGGCTTGGCTGCACTTGTCCGTCTGTAACAACATTGCCCAGATATTCGATTGTCCTCTTGAAGAAACTGCATTTGTCAGCATTAATTGAAAATCCAGCCTCCTGTAGTGCCACCAGGATGCGCTCCAGGTTCGATAGTCCTTCAGAGAAATCGGCGCATTTGCTTAACACATCATCCACATATACCTGTGCTATTGAACCTAAAACGGTTACCAACGCTCTGTTGATGCAGCGCTGATAGACGGAGACGGCATTGCACAAACCAAACGGCATAGTAGTGTACTCGTACAATCCGTCTGGGGTTACGAAGGCAGTTTTCTCAATTGAGGTCTCAGCAATAGGAATTTGATGAAATCCTGCCGCCATGTCCAAACTTGTAAAATATTTACCATTGGCCAGTTGATCTATCTGATCTGAGATCAATGGAAGTGGATAATGATCCCGCATAGTGTTGGCATTAAGCTCTCTGTAATCCACACAGAGTCGATCATCCCCGTTCTTTTTCTTGACCAAAATTATTGGGCTGGAATACGGAGAACTACTTTCACGTATTATGTTGTGTTCTAGTAGTTCCTTGATTATAGCACGAACTTTCTCCCGTTCTACTGGACTGAGGCGATATGGTCTTCTTTCTACGTATTTGTCAGGATTCTTCAGTCGTATTTCCAACTCTCCAGTATTGACTCGGGTTCGTGGATACCCACGAATGAATAAATGCTCGTACCTGTTCAGTAGTCTCTTCAATTGTTCAATTTCGTGATCGTCTGAAATGTCACAGTCCAGTGTCTCAAAAATAGGGTTGTTTGTACTCAATTGGTTCAGGGAGTACTGACGAATTAGCTTTGTCCCATTTGGCGTGATTACCACACTGAGGTTAGTGTCATGGATCAGGTTCATGCCCACCAAGATATCATTAGACATTTCATTGTCAGGTAGAACGAAAAACTGCAGCTCAACACTGATAGAATCAATGATGCAGACAGTTGTCAGTTTCATCAATGAGAATACCGGAAAACGCCCGATGCCTTTTAAACAATTGACTGCTTCGGATCTTTGTCCAGGTAACGATGCAGCGATCGATTCTCGCATGATTGAGCACTCTGCGCCGCTATCAAATACTGCATGCATATTCTTGATACCAATTTGGATAGAGATTGGTGCTTGTTTTGTACCTGCTACGCAATTCACATTTGATGTTAGATCTCGCTCCCTTTTGAAACATGTTTCGAATGTATGTCCTGGTTTCTTGCAATATGAGCAGCCAAAAGTATCAGATGTTCTGGAAGTAGTTGATTTAGGATCTTTGATACCTTGATCTTGTTTCGCATCAGGTGGTTTGAATCTGCATTGCTCAGTTTTGTGGTTTGTCTTCTTGCAAATGCGACAGCTAGATGTAGATGGTCCATTTTCCATGATGCGAGGGCGTTTGTTTGGCACAGTAGATGTTGAGTCCGATCGTGAGCGTCGCTTTCGTATCGTTGATGCAATCGAGATAAGTTCAGGAACAGTTGTCGCTCTTGCATTAAGTAACTCGATTCGTAAGCGTTCATCACTGACGCAACCAATTACTGCTTCCACAGCATCATCATTACCGAGTTTATCTTTAGTGACTCTTTTCCACAAAACCCAAGCGCGAGACAGAAACTCGGCGATATCCTTTGAGGAATCATAGCTGTGTTCTCTAAACCGGATGATATCGCGAGAATACCTGTTCTCTGGTTCAAAAGTAGTGATGAGATTGTTGCGCAGCTCTTCCCACGAAGATGTGGTAACCATCCAATCATCCACCCACATTCTTGCTCGCCCTTTCATTAGACTACCAACCTTCATGCGCACATCAAAATCATTCAGCTTGTATGTTTCCATTGCTTTGTCAATGTGCTTACACCATTCCCTTATCTCTACATTGGCATCCGGATCGAATGAGGGAAGATAGACATCTTTGATGCGTATTTTAGTTTCTATGGGTGAAGTACTGAAACGCTCCGACATTTGCTGCATCATTTCCATCATTTTCATGACGAAATGTGGAGGTATACCTGCCATGGACAGCTGTGAAGCGTCTGCGGTTGTTGCACCTTGCTGTGGAAACGTTTGTGGTAATTCCACTGGTTGGTGCGTGGTTTCGATGTTTGAAAGTGGTTGCACCTGTTGGTGCGTGGTAACGATGTTATCAGTCAGCGGTAAAGGTAGTGACATGCCTAATTCTGCCCGTAGTCCATGGTTTGGATCAGGATCGTTGGCAGGTCCTGATCCCACTTCTGATGTCGAAGGAATAGCCTCCGAGCGCTTTTTAAAAAGCGTGACGTCAGCAGTGCTGACGTCACCATTATCCTTGTCCTGGTCGTCGTCAGCCATTGAAGAAAAACACCCGGCAGCTGTGGTTGTAGAAGTATTTATTCCAATCCAGAGGTCTGCTCCGTCCGACGGCTCGAGCGCGAATGAGCTCCGGCCCGGCCGTCGGCCGTATTTATAGCAAAGTTAGCCTCGCGCCGAACAAGTCCGACCGACACCGATTGGCAACGATTCGAAGTTGTTGCCGCGAAGCTAATTCTTTGACTTTTTACAATGTTTTTCTTAGCTTAACTTAACCTTATGATTAACTTTAGTAATTTTAACAATCAAAGTAATTTTTAAACTAATCATTCTTCATAAAATCACGTTTTCGCGCCGATATACACATTTCGTAATTATATTCAATTATGTCATTGTAATACATTTTTTCTATTTTGATTTAGACAGCCTTGAACTTTAACTTTCTCCTGGAATATACATGCTACATAGTAGCACATAAGAACACTATTATGTGACATAAGCAAGTTATTAGCACGTGTACACAAGCGAATAGAGTATGCTTATAACATAAGCATGCTACAAGCAAACAAGCATGCTTTTTAGTAGCATGTGTATTTCAGGCTTAAAGCGAATTTCAGACTACGCTATAATATATAGCACATAGAATATACATAGCACATAGATAGAACCATACATTTTTTAAGCCAATAATAAATCGTACAGTACAGTGTCCATAATTAATGTATGGTGCGCGATATTGTTGTGCTATTAGCTATATGCTAATAGCACAACAATATGCTAATTATGATAATAATTATAGCGTAGTCTAAAATACGCTGAATATAACACTTACCTAACATACGAATTATCTCAGTCCCTAGCTTCACCCAAATCGGTTCAGTTTCACCGTTAAGAAAACCCGCATTCTCAAACAAATAGGGTTTCTCAGCCAAAAACATAATTTACCCGCATTTATGAGAATGGAAGTAATAAATTTCAGAGCTCTGACTTTTCAGACATACAGACTAGGTGTTACGTTAACAAGCCTGCCCCGTTAGCATGGCATCGTAGAAAAGATTTGTCTAAAGAAGAAAGAGCATAAATCTGCCCATCCAATATAAATCGTCAAAACATAAATCGTCGCTTACCATTAGGTGAGATTGTGGCTAAACAAAGGTCTTTCTACAATAAAAAAAACTAGTAAGTAAGTAAAATATTTATCTACTGAAATTGTATTATTTCAGTAGATAAATATTTTACTTACTAAGCAGACACTAGTATTGTAGATACTACTACTTATTTGTTAAAATCATTCACTAGAAAAAAAAAACGTAAGTATACGTATGCGACAGAGCTACAAAATAAAGAAGGAAAAAAAACCATACACAAAAAAAACGAAAACTTAAGTTTTTAACTTTGGAACTTAACATTTTTGGATCGTCGAATATAGAAAAATAAAAAATAAAAAAAAATCATTTATTACCACCATGTGATACATTAAAAAAAATGACAAAGAAGCTGCTTATATACTACACTGAATCTAGTTCACAGGGCAAAAAGTCAATAAAAAATGCAGAAAGGGGAAACCTTTACCCAGTAGTGGGACAGCGTGGGTTAATAAACAAGCAATTTATTCAAAAATAAAAAAACCCGGCTGAACTGAAAAGTTGGAAACAGCATTATCTTATCAATCACAAAACAAAATTAAATTACATATTTATTATTATGTAGGTATCTAGGGTTCGATGCCGTGCGCATTTTCCTAAACGTTGTTGTCACAGTTGACACACAGATGGCTCTGTGAGTTTGAAATTAAATGCGTAAGTTATTTCTTAAATATGAGATATCTCCTAAATGGCTGAACCTATTTCGATGCAGTTTGTTCTAAACGTTGCGTGTGACTAAATAGAAAGTTTTAGTATGCGTTTTGGTTAGCAATTCTGTTTAGGGCGAAAAATAGATTTTCAAAAATTTTGAGACTCGATTTAGTCTTCGAAGATGTCATGTTAGATTTTTAAAAAAATTATATTTGATATCAGTCCACCAACCTCTTGATTTTGACATGGATTTTGATATGATAGCGTGATTTTCATTTTGAAAATTCACACATTGTTGCATTTTTTAGCCGCACTATTTGATTTATCGAAATAAAAAGTATCCTAGAGCACAATCGAGATGAAGACGATTCTAACGATACCTCATTCATCAAAATCCATCCAGCCGTTTAGGAGAAACGTGGTAATAAAGAATATTACTTACATACGAACGAACGAACGAACCCACATACATAGAAACGCGCGATCTACATAACCCGGGTGACTTGACAGTCAGCCGGGTAAAAAAAATTAGCAAAATACATACTCGTATCACATCGTATTTAGATACGGTATTATTACGATCCTTTATTTTCTAGGGGCATTAGTGCTCTTAGAAAATATAGGAGTATTTTTCCTTCTTTCTTGGAGTTCTTGCTAAGATTGCTAAGTTAAGCAGTCTAGGGCACCCATAAAAACTATCCGCAATAACAAATATCATGAAAACTGCTGAAGTTCGCAAAGACACAGTGAACGTGAAGATAGCTGGGTATCTCTGTAATTTCAATTCAATTCAATTCAAATCATTTATTTCACAATAGACAAATTAAATTGCACTTTGGAACGTCTTTACAATGTAGTGTAAATAATAAAAATGATAAAATAATGTAAATAAAAGCGCTCGTGGCATAGCTCGCTTAGACGTTCTTGATTGATCGTTGAAGGTAAGCCTTGTGAGCGGTCACAATTTGGATGGGTGACCGCAAATGGCTTTACGAGCTGAACGCTTCCGTGCTTCGGAGGGCCATCAGTTCCAGCTTTTAAGTCGTTCAGCCATGACGGAGGCCTTTAGGCGGCTTAAAAACTCCGTCACAAGAGTTGGCTACTTGCTCATACAAATTTGCTTGTTTCTGTAAAATTCCATGTAAAACAAAAATTGGGATCTCTCCGGGACACGTACATTCTCACAGACTTTTACGCTTTCAAGATCCTTGGAGATTACCTATATTCACAATTGGATGTAAGCGACATATTTTTCTAAGATTTATCTAATTAAATAAATAATGACATTTCACACAGCATCATCTAGCCCCGAAAGTAAGAAGAGCTTGTGTTATGGGAACTGCATGACTGATATAAGTAGGTACTTATTACTTTTATACTTTTGTGCTTTTTTTGTTGCAAATAAGTACATACAATTATTATATACAATTTTTTCCGCTTTATTACATTAGTAAAAATAGAAAAACACCCAGACCCGAGATAAATATTTGCAGATCATACAAACATATGCCTCGCGGCGGGAATTGAACCCACAACCTTCTGTGTTTCTGGCGGTTCTGCCACTGCGCCACAGAGCTCTTCAAAATCCATTGATGCGTGATTAAAACAAAAGCTTACAATCTTTCAACTTTATTATTTATTTATAGTATGAATTTTCTCTCTTTGTATTTTTTAATTTTACTTGCGTGTGACATTTTTATAATTTTTTAATATTGTATTGTATTATTTAAGTATATTATTTTTAATTGTAATGTAATTTCAAACACAACTAATAAGATTGTTAATGAATAAATGGATATGAATATATGATACTCTGAACCAGCCTTCCTTCTCTTCCAAGACGGAACCAGGAATATTTACGACTGGAACAATAGGGGACAATGAAATCGAACTACCAGGGAAAGTCCGGGACATTTCCCGGCAGGGGAAAGTTAGTAGCTGGCAACACCTGCTATTCTTCGATTAAAAGAATTTACGAGTTTTTTAAAGAGCAGAGTTTTTTACAAGAAAAGCTCACACAAAAAATCGTATAATGATTATAACTAGGCGCGGTAGACAATTTTTAATTTCTTTTGACTTTTAAGATCCCTTGATGAGCCGAGATTCAAGTGTATGGATGTGTGTATTCATGGTTATTTATGTATAACTTGACTTGCCTGTTATGTAAGCTTCCGCCCGCGGCTTCGTTCGAAGCCTATGTCCTATTTCCGGTCCTTATCTATCTATACTTATTTTAAATTTCAGCCAAATCGGTTCAGTGGTTGTCAAGTTATAGAGGAACAAACATACATCCATCCAAACATCCAAACTTTCGCATTTATGATCTTGATCACACAACGAAAAGTAGGTAATCATATCACACTAATGTGTGATGTGATAACGTTCTGATAAATAAATGAAACTGAAACCCATAACCTATGGAAGTTCGAGGCAAAATTCCACTCGGCCAACACGACCCTCCCCCAAAACAAACTTGTACCTAAATAAATTGCGTCCAGCGGACAGGATTTTCCTGAGAGATTGCGTAGGCTCATAGATATTTATTAACTGGGCCCTGGGTTACGAAACTCTGATATATTACACCTTAATTCGGGCATCGGATCCTGGCCTAGATAGGCTTAGGCATAATATTAATGCTGAGCTGAAATTAGGCTAAGCAATTTGATACATTGTCCATACATACATAAAATGACCGTAAGATACGTGTTGGCCGAGTGGTAGAGTGCTCGACTTTCGACTTTTCGATCCGAAGGTCGTTAGTTCGAATCCTGACCGTGCATCACATGAGTCCTAAACGGTGAAGGAAAACATCGTGAGGAAACTAGTTAATTTTCTAATAGCGGCGATGGGCTTGCAACCTGTCACGTATGGAATGATATAACTTCTGCAAAAAGTGGGCATAGTCCCAAATATGTATTTGGACGTACCTTTGACTACCCTTTTAGACCCTTTAGACATCTTCAAATATCTAGAAAGCCTAATAAGATCCGTGAAAAATGTCCGCCTTTGGACTATACAATAATGATCACATAAAATGACTAAAGATTTGAAAGAATGTTTATCGCATTTTGGGAATTCATGATCATATTTTTTTCCACATTTCGTTTTCACAATTAGGTACCTTTTTAAAAGCGATTCTGTATAGATATCTGGTTCTTTCACTACTATTATACTAAAAACATTATTTCTTTTGTTACAGGAACACAAAATAATATGGCTCATAAATAAAAATTACCTAACATAACATAACTGACAATAAAACACGCCAAATCATTTTTAAGAAAAAATACAAATTATATTCAATACAAGATTTTCATATACACACAAATATTTTATTGAAATAGAAAGATTTTTTTAACTAGTAACATTTAGTGATTTCAAGTGACAAAAAAAACTTTAAGTGACAAAATCTATCGATAGAAATTCAAAATTCAAAATTCATAATCTTCAACTCAAAATTCAAATACAAAGTTTGAATAAATCCGTCAAAATTAACTTTTTAAATTTAAAAATGAGCATAGACTCGACGGCGTCTTCAAAGAGGTTGAATTTGGAGAGGGCCTCGAACTTCATGAGGCAGTTCCGAGACCCTGACTCCAGAGAGCTGAAGAAGCTATCAGCCAACCAGTTCATGGAGGTCTGGAGCCATTATGATAGAGATGGTGAGTATTTACTTCAGATTTTTAGAAAATTAAAAAATTATAGTTGGTTGGCTTTAGCGTGATAACCCGATTCGAAGGTCGATCTGAAGGTCGTGGATTCGAATCCTGCGTGCATCAATAGATTATTCGTTTTGAAAAAATTATACGCGCGTTAACACGAGCTCTAAACGGTGAAGGAAAATATCATAAGGAAACCCGTATTGACTCTGTCTTTTCTGTGGATATGGCCGGTTAAGCTAAGAGGATAGTTTAGGTGCTGGTCAAGCCTACTCCATCTCAATAATGTCCCAGGCACTTCAGTGTCTCGTGTAAGCAAAGATTGCCTCTGGACTATAAATCATCTAGTAAAAGATGTAAAGGCCTAAGTTCTTTATCCATCTTGTCATGCCATTCAGCCCGATGCCTAAGCAGCACGAATAAAATATTCACTCGACGCTCGTCACTCGCGTCACTCTTTACATTTCTTTTATTCGTTACAGAACGGGCTCTATTCAGTGAAATTGTCCCGCATTGTATGTATGTAGTACCGTAAATGTGACCCACATTCACATGAGAACACTTCCTAAGCCCTGCATTTCTGTAAAATGGTTTCCGCTTTTACAGGCGTCGGTTCCGCGCTGAAGACCAAGACAAGAGACCGAGACCAGAGACCAAAGACCAAGAAAACTATAGACTTCTGGATCGTCCCTTCTCACTCACACAAAAATAAAGAAGGATATATACAAAATTCTTGTGAAAAAATGAGACTGAGCATAATATCTTTTGTCCCTCATCGTGTGCCGGCTCTTTGTAGGTAGAGAACATCTATGTTCTAAAATTCTGTACTAATAGCTTATGTGTACCTACTAAAGATGGATCCACTTAGGTAATTTTTGTCCCTTTCGGCGGCACGCTGTCAGTGAATCAAGTACTACGAGTATTATACGTACATCTACGCCAGAGACAGGCTTTGTAGGGGCGAGCGAAAGAGACAGGAAAAAGAACCGTCAGTTTAAATGCTAACGGTCACCTGTCTCTGTCTGTGGTCTTGGTCTCCAGTCACGAGCTCTGGTGCCAACCGCCAGCTTACTGTTAAAAAGATCGGTCCACGATATCGGTGAATAGAGGATACATAAAAAATACAGTTGAACATAGAACCGTAGAACCTTCTCCTTCTGAAATCGGTTAATTAATAAAAACACAACAATTCTATAGAGCGCCCCAAAAGCAGTTTACAGTTTCGATTGAACATGTTTATTCGATTTTT
Organism: Camptogramma bilineatum; assembly: GCA_958496255.1. Classification (NCBI taxonomy): domain Eukaryota; kingdom Metazoa; phylum Arthropoda; class Insecta; order Lepidoptera; family Geometridae; genus Camptogramma; species Camptogramma bilineatum. The sequence continues at coordinate 2,271,842 of OY292474.1, forward strand.
TATTGTGAACACTCTATCACTAGTAGTTCGCCCCGAACTGAGATCTCGCGCACCGTAGATGGCTTACATTTGGACTTTCTTCTGACTACCCCTATAATTTCAAGTGCTACTACTGCCGAGTATGCCTATTGCGCTAGCTCTTCATGGTAAAAAATACTAGCATGCATGCAATACAATAATGTCGTGTCTAATTTTTCATTTATTTCATATTTATGAATTCTCGTCGTATTTCTAAAGTATACCTACGTCCTAGAATCAAAATAATAACTATTTTGGAATGTACAAATTAAGACCTTTCATTTGACACCCCACTCATTATATTTGTTTATTTAATTTTTTTTACCTCAATTATTTTCATTCTTTATCAAAAATTTTTTTATCATGAAAATAAATCAAGTAGCATCTAAAATCATTGCAAACCAAACCGCAACGATGCCACTCTCTTTTTAAGACCGACCAGTCAATGAGCTACGAAGACATCGAAACTCTATGAAACGGGAGCTCTTGCAGCTCTGGTTTCGTAGTTTTTGTTCTTTGGTCGTATTTCAAAAACTATACATCCTAGATTAAAAATAAAAACCATTTTGGAATGTACAAAATAAGCCCTTTCGTATGACACCCCACTCAATATATTTGGGTAACTTTGAAAAAAATTTACCCCCTTGGGAACCCCATATCTTTACAACCCCTTCATCGATTACGCTCATATGCTCCACAGCAAATTTCCATAGCACTACCTATTGACCTATCAAGTTTCATACAGATTGGATAAGCGGTTCGATAGTTATGCGAGAACATAAAAATGAAACATACAAACATACAAACATACAAACATACAAACATACAAAGCAAAATCGCCTAACTTGCCACTAAGATCTTCGCTCGCTTCGCTCGCTCGATCGATTATTTTAATGATGTACCGAGTAAATGCGACTACACACATTGTATCATATCGACAATTATTATTTATAACAATGATTAATGAACGACTTGGTTTCGACTCTACATCGTTATGTTTAAATCAAAATGAAATATAATGGTAGTATTCGTGGTATCTCTACCTAATCTGTAATTGTAGTTATCCAAACATAAATTTGACATATTACCTACCCTCATTTTGTATAAGTAAGCCCTGACTTAAGCCTAGACCAAACTAACGTGTTGCTAACGTCCGCGGTGGCGTGCAAGGTGGCGATCAGTTGTTGTCCAATCAGAGGACGCATCGTGCACACATCGACACCGATGCGTCCTCTGATTGGACAACAACTGATTGCCACCTTGCACGCCACCGCGGACGTTAGCTAAATGCGTTGGTTTGGTCTAGGCTTGACGGAAGGAATATAACGGTTACCGTTTCTTAGTAGATCGCTACACTCTTGGTAAGATAAATATTTGCTGACGCGAAATTAGTATTATTGTGTTTGTGGAGCAAATAAAGATGTTTGAAGTGAAATAAGAGATTAAAAATAAGTAGATACCAGTTACTTACCGAGATTTTAACAAACTCTGCTTACTTTGGGGCTACAAGATGCTGTGTGAAATGTCCAGCATTATTTATTTATTTTATTTATTTATATTTATATTTTATAGCGCAGGATCGAGGCGAATGGCAGACACGAAGGGAGGCTTATGCCCAGCAGTGGGTTCAAAATGGCTGATGATGATGATATTCGTAGTGGCTATCTCTGCTGAAGGAGTTTTCAAAGGAAAATCTATTTTCATCTCAGTATATTTTCTGGAAAATTCTATTACAGTTGACGAAGGCAAGAATTCTCTGGAAAATTCTGAAGGCAAACACGAAAACTCACTTCAATATCTTTCTCAGAAGTTACTTTGGTTCGTCTCTTAAGAGGCCTGTAAACGGGCTACAAAAATTGCATAGTTGTTGGCAATTTTATTGACCAATATAGCTCAGTATTATATATATTTATAACATTATATATTTGTAACATTATACCCTTGCTGCAATTTCATTATTCAATCATTTGCAATCCAGCGAAGACCTTGTTGGGGTTTCAGATAGGGCCCTATAGGTGGAAAAAACTAAAACAAAAATATATTATGATTTCATAGCCTTTTAGACATTGAATACTTGCGATTACTATCAAATATCTTGGTAATATCGGCGGGCTACACTGCAAAATTGCAGCAATTGTTGCACTGTACCTATTGAGCGATATAGGGGAGCGGAGGGTATTGCCGTACACCTAACTTCTAACATCATTTTTATCGAATCTGCCGAGTACAAGGCCAATTATTTATGCACCAAGTCACCCTAAATTTATTTGAGTTTTCTATAAGCAAATGCATATTTAAATGAATCTATCGTGGAACGAACAAAATCAAGTTTTTCGCCAACTTGCCGGCTATACAACTGCAGCAAGAAATAGTCAAAAACCTTTAGTATATTCTACAAAGCAAAAGCATCATAGTAAGTAAGTACCTAGGTAGGTACCTATTATCTCGTAGGGAAAATAGAAAAATATGATGTTGATAATATCTACATTATTGTCAACATCATTATTCTTGAGCTGAAAAACAACGGGGAGATGGCACATTAAAAACATTGCTACATTTAAGCCGCGAAATGGCTTGGGGTAAAAAGAGATTCGTTGCGGGAAGTTCAAATTACATAAAGTTCTTTTTACATAAAATATATATTTCGAAATGTAGGTACCTATATTTTTGGAATAAAGGCCTAAGTTTTGTACTTTTCCGCTAAATTGATTGAATGCGGAATAAAGATTGGAATTGAAGAATTATATAGTCTGACTATATATTAGTCTGCAACAAATCTAGATTGAACAACTTAACCTCTTAGATATGTATTATAGCAAAATTTTGAAAATATCATGCAATCGGCCTGAGGCCAGTATTCAAACCCACTACCATCTGCTTGAATGCAGGGTCTCCTACTAGATTAACGCGACTCCCACTTGTCCCAAACGGGTCGTAATCATCCCATACTGCCCATAAATCAACCCTCACTAAATTATGTCACGTTGTGGTGCATTTATTACAACACAAACAATTTCAAACTCTGTAACTATCAACATAAAGGTCTTGATGATACAGCTACATACAGACTAGACAATTGACTTTGACTCTAAAGTGGATAGAAACAGAGATGGTTTCGTTTTGCACAGTTGTCAAGTACGTGCCTACATTTTCAGGTGCTACAGTGTCGCACTGTCATTCAAACAATTCCAGAGTAATTTTGTTCTTGCCTAAATTTGAAAACGCTCGTTGTGTAACTTGCTTAGTTCTTGATGTGGGCGCCTCTCATTAACTTAAGCCTTTACATATTTCTTTCTTATACAGTGTCAGGAAGCAACATTTAACGAGACAATGTAGTGCCTGGGACATTGTTTGAGAAGGAGTAGACTTGCCCAGCTAACTAAACCATGTTCTCAGCTTAGCTTAACCGGCCATATCCACAGGAAAGACATGGTCAATGTGTGTAAGTACTATAAGTAGTTTGAATTTTATCGAAGGGGTAGTCAGAGGTGCAAAATACATATTTGCACATGCTTACAGTTGGGCCGACGGATCTAGGCGTTCGTGAAGTCAGGCTTTTCGCTGCGCAGTAGAAAATTTTGTATGAAAAAGTTGCACTGTCCATCGAAACGGCTAACTTCACGAACGCCGAGATCCGTTGGCCCTACTGTACTATACAAAATAACATTTTTTAAGTATTAACTGTACGAGTAGCTTCGCGAACTAATTAAATAATGAATTAATTAGGAAGTGTAGGTAATAATAAATTAATGGAACGTAGTTTTAAAAGTAGGTATTGATCTGAGCTGTACTGAATTGTGTATAAGGAAGGTCGGCTGGCCCAAGGTAGAGGGCATATAGACATCTTCAAAGACACGTGTACCCTACATAATTACATCTGTACTAGATGATTTATAAAGTGTCAGGAGGCAATCTATGCCTACACTACGGGATGATGTAGGCCTGGGACATTGTTAAGATGGAGTAGACTTGTCTAGCAGGGAATAAGATAAGATAAACGTTTATTTGACACACACACATGATAAAGAACAGTATTGTAGCGACATCTACCTGCCGCTAGATAAACTACATAGACAATAGACATGCTACGCACTACGAGCTTCAGCGAAGATGGCGCAACACTACATCAGAATGTCTAGATCGCGCAAACGGTAATTTCTGGAGCGATAGACATATAGCCAACCAACCGACAACAACTGTCAGTCGAAAGACCACGGGCAAGTGGGCCAGATGGGCCGGCCCGTTGTAGAGAACCACCTGCTCTGCCTTTGGGGAACGATTCCACCATGTTCCCCAAAGTATCTAGGTAAAAGATATACGGAGAAAGTTATAAACATAGAAACAGACAATACAAAGGTTCACTAATAGCGACCACCCACGATCTTATTCTATCGTCCTTCCGATTGGATCCGATCGATCGTATCCAATCGGCAGCTCACCACACACGTTCAATTCGAACCGTCCATTTGGCAGTGGACCGTGTGTAAAGGATACCTCCACACACGGTCCATTCGGCATGATCAAACTGGCAGTATTCAATCGATTGGACGATAGAATTGATTGTGGGTGGCCGCTATAACAGTGGTGCCAAAAAAGCCCAGTCTCAGCTTATGCTAGGTAGGTAATCCCATGAGGTCCCATGGGAGACAGCGCTGATTTTCAGACTGTGCCTTTTTATGGTGATTACACGGAAACTACAGCGCGACATAAAATGTTTTACCAAATAACACAACAACATTAAAAGAATTTTAGAATGGGTTAATATTAAGTTTATAACGGGAACATAACCCAGTTTTCTGGTGACAACTTGAGAGCTCTTCAATTTGCAGACGGATTCACTCTCGACTAGATACTCGTATGGGCACAGTGACCTACAGCATAAGTCAAAAGGTGCAAAGTCAAATTCATTTATTCAATAAGATCACTTAGTATACCACTTTGAATCGTCTTAAGAGCTAGGTGATTCTATTCCTGTTCCTTCGCGACCAATACCGTGAAGAACCAGGGCAAAAAACACGTTTTGAGGCCTAACTTTCTTTCATACCTAACATCATCATCTGCAGCTATGCTATACCCAATGCTGGACATAGGTCTCCCTTCGTGTCTGTCATTCGCCTCAGTCCTACTACGTTTGAGAGGAAGGGCATAGTGGGGTTTTCTCACTCTATATTCGAGCAGCCCGACTGGGGAAGTACCTCCGCCTTACAGAATATCGCAGCCAAATAACATCATTCTTCTCAAATGGTGTTGTATTCCTGCGGTGAGTAAGGTTGCCAGAGCTCTGCGAAGAAGCGCTGCGGTGACAACTGGCGGACTAGTCTTGTCCATTGTGCTGTTGCCGCAGTGATTCCTCTTTTAAAGGATCAGCAGCGCGAGTCCTTTGGTGTCACAGGCGTCCATAGGATACGGTAACCGCTTACCTTTGCCGTCTGCTTGTCTGCTACCATATAAAAAACGCTACTTAACACTTGAGTGCCATCGAATGCAAATTACAGTCATTTTGGAGAACGAAATAAAACGCAGCGGTAAAGATACCGGAATGGTTGACGCTGTAAATTAAGATAATTGAGGCCCAGTAGCCGTACCATGAACTCTTAGGCGCGGGACACACAGAAAAGACGTAAGACGCAGACGGGGCGCGGACAATTATGTCTCTTCCGCGTCCCTTTCATGCAAAATATATAGAAGCGTCGCGACGCAAAACATACAAAAGGGGCGCGGACGCAACACTGTTCGCTGGTGCCCTGTCTGCGACGCGTCCGCGTCTTACGTCTCTTCTGTCTGGCCCGCGCCTTAGAGCAATGTTAAAACAAGCTTGAAACGAATTGAAACGAATGTCATTCCTAAAGCAGTAAGCCTGTTTTAAGCTTGTTTTGACCTTGCTCTAAGACTAGGTGGTACGCCCCCTGTACCAAAGCTTACTGCATACATACGGAGCTGCTCATGTATTCATAAACAAGTTTACTGCCGTACATCAACCCCGCCATATATTATTCACGCATAAGCCACGTCCTCGACGCAGACGCTTCGCTTTGTGGTCTTTACTAGCCTTTTGTTGAATTCTTTTTAACCGACTTCAAAAACGGAGGAGGTTCTCAACTTGTCGGAATCTCAATTAGTCAAAGACGCCTGGACCGATTTGGGATCCTTTTTTTTGTTTTTTAAATGGGTAGGTATACTTTCCGATTGGTGCCACGAAAATCTGTCGGGGGTCTTCGAAGTTATGAACAGAAATGCACCTCGAGAGTGCAGAAAATTGCTCAGCTTATAACATTGAAGTCGGGTTTTTAATTTTTTTTAATTTAGCCACTTGTTTGGCGTTAGCTCCTATCTCTTTTCAATATGGGAGTGACTAAGATCAATGAATTTGACCGGAGAATAGTGATAGCTATTGCTAGTTTAGTTTTATTTTATCAGACTACTAGCAGCGCCTTCGTGGCGTTGCCCCCGTAGTGTTGGCATTGTGACGATAATGATGATAAAAAGTAGCCTTTAACCTTTCTCATTTTAGCTATCAAATGCAGAAATAATTTTTCAAATCCGACTGGTAGCTCCTGAGATTAGCGCGTTCAAACAAACAAACTCTTCCGCTTTATATATTGGTATAGATTGGTATAGTATAGACAATGAGATACTACCAGTTTATATCGAAGATCATTGGGTATAGATAGATATATCTAGCCACATCTCCGACAGCACAACAGCACCGCTAAGCATTAACGAGTGGGAATCGCCTCTCTACGTCACCCTTCAGCAGAGTGGCAACCTTTTGTTCACGGGAACATAAGACTCAGAACAAGTAGGTGTGTAGTGATTTGACGGATCTTTGGCAAGCTGAAGAGCAAATGAGTTTGGAGATGAAGCGACGTAGCGGGTTTTAGAGGCATTTTTATATTTCAGTTTTAGACTTTTTTTCTTAATCTAGGTAGACCTTTGTTTAGCCAAAATCTCAACTGATGGTAAGTGACAATGTGGCTGACGATGGGTCACAAAGGTCTAGGAGACAATTCACTCTTGACTTGAAGAGACCCAGGTTATGATTTTCAGGGAAAACAGAAGCCGGCAGCGAGTTCCAGACCTTAGCAGTGCGGATGATGAAAGTGGAGGCGAACCGCGTAGTACTGACACTAAATACGCGCGAACTAAGTAAGTATAATTCGTTCAAGAGAATCAGGGTGGTTATTTAAGCGTAAAATATCTAAGGACTGTATGTATAATTATGCTTAGTTACAACAAAAGCCCATCCAAAACTTGGGCAGTAGGTAAAACGTAGTCCAATTTGTTTTTTTCAGTATCCTGCTGGGCTAAAAAAAGCCGTTAAAGAAGAATCATAATCTGAATTGCACTATATGCCGTCTCTTTTCATAGACATGAGAGTGACAACAACAAAACTTAATACTTACGAATCATAACTATGATTCTGCTATAAAACGGCATTTTTATCACCGTTGACCATTCTTACCGTTGACCATTCTTCACTCTTCTCTATCTGTAATTTCCATTTATTTTTTTACTTATGTACCAAACGAAGGCAGAGTTCTTTCATAAACCAAAAACTCCACTGAATTTTTTATCACATAATAAATTGAAACCCAGCCGCCATTCCTCAAGATAATTGGCATTGTAACGGTTGAAATGAGAAAACTTACCCCAAGATTAAGTATATACAGAGTGTGGCAAATTCTTGGTCACTGAAGGGTAGCTACCTTTTCTCTTGTAGTTAGAAAGTTTTGTTCTTAGAAAACTTCAGTTTTATTTTGAAGAAAGAAATAATTGCATTTTTAGATTTTTGAAAAAAAGTACAGTTAGCCTTAAAAATTACATTTGTCAAAAAAAACAAGTTGGTCTTAATCGACTCTATTTCCCACCAGGAACACTTCTCCCAAAGTAACTTATCAAATCAAATCGTAAGTTTTTGCAATAATTCAAAAAAACATATCATACATTTTCTATGAAATTAGTAGTTGTAAACATTATAGTGCCACTTATTAGATGCTTATTAATTTAAATTCGTAACTGCTTCGGCATGTTGGGAGGCTATTGTAAAGCCTTAGGAGCTTCAGACAGACCCGCAAGAGATGTTGGTATGCATGGAGCATACCATTTGTACATCTGCAGGGAAGCACTTTGTTCTAAATTTAAAAACGCGCTTTACAATAGCCTCCCAGCTTGCCGGAGCATTTACGAAATTAAATTAAGAACGATCAATTAAGTGGCACTGTAATGTTTACAACTCTTCATTTCATAGAAAATGTATGGGATGTGTTTTTTTTTAATTATTGCAAAAACTTACGATTTGATTTGATAAGTTACTTTGAGAGAAGTGTTCCTGGTGGGAAATAGAGTCGATTAAGACCAACTTGTTTTTTTTGACAAATGTAATTTTTAAGGCTAACTGTACTTTTTTTCAAAAATCTTAAAATGCAATTATTTGTTTCTTCAAAATAAAACTGAAGTTTTTTAAGAACAAAACTTTCTAACTACAAGAGAAAAGGTAGCTACCCTTCAGTGACCAAGAATTTGCCACACCCTGTATATACCTACCTAATTATATTATATAGGATAATATATACCTATATATATATAAACAGGGTGGACAAAATGAATGGGCCCTGGAGGGAAAATAAAATACTAATCCTTAAGATACAGTATTTTACTTATAGGAAACATTCCTTTATTTTTAAAAAGAAAAATAACTGCATTCAAAGATTTTTTAAAATTCGCTGTATTATGTATGTATTAATGTATTATATGTTTATTTAATAAACACTCGCTATTTTATTCCACTAGTTCGAACCAGCTAAAAATTCAAAAAGTAAACTTTATTTTTTGAATTTTTAGCTGGTTCGATTCCCGGGTGAGGCAAGCAAATTTTAAAAAATCTATGAATGCAATTTTGTTACTCTTTAAAAATAAAGGAATGTTTCCTATCTTAAGAGGCCTGCGACAGGCGAATTTCTATAAAAACGTAATACCGAAATCATTTAAAATTTAAGCATATTTTTATCAATAGGTACGTAGGTACGTTCGCCGGTCCCTTAAAGATTTAAAGTCGTTTCCCTCCAGGGCCATTCATTTTTTGCACCCTGTATATTATGTAGGCGAGAATAACTCCAGTCGGGCGGTCAATTGCTTGAATCTTTAAAACGTGGGCCACTAGCACGGCGATTCAGAGGTGATACATGTGCAATTTTAAGGAAATATAGCTGTTTCGTTTGTAAATTACATGGGAATTCGTTCCCAAGTTATGAATCATGTAAGCTTATTGCTAAAAAGTGAGTTCGAGTAAAATCTGTTTTGATACAGTTCAATTTATAGGTACCTACTTAGTCAAACTCAAATCAGAAACTTTTTATCGTGCAATATCAGATGACGTCCGGTCCAAGCGAAGATAAAGCGAAAAAAAATGCATTGAAACATCCAATATAATAAAAAAATCTAATAATGTACTTAATGATTTTCTCCCAATTAATGCGCCGTTTACATGGTGCGAGTTTCTCGCCTCGAAGAATGCGATCATCGAAAGCAAATGTCAAAATATGTAAACTAAGCATTGATTTCTTACGTGGAAGGTGGAAGGTGGAAGGTGCATCGCTTGTCACTGAATTGTCTTGGAGCGCGTTTTTCGCATCTTCCAGGCAAAAACTCGCATCATGTAAACGGCGCTTAACCTACCCCACGAACACACAATATTATTGTTAAGTTATTATAGACCTGTCTGAACTTATCACTTAACCAATTGTCGGTCCCAGCTTTAAAGTCGTTAAGCCATGACGAAGGCCTATAGGCGGCCTAAAAAAACTTCGTCACCATAGTTGGCCACTTGCTCATACGAACTTACTTAACAAAAACCGGCTACTCTAAAATATATGCCCCAGAGCCTCATTCATACTTACGCACTTTGTTTTGATACACTAATATTAACTTAGCTGATTATTCATCGAGTTTCATAGCCCTAATAAAATGTGTCTCATCAGCATTTTTATCCCCGGGAGATAAAATCTCGCAGCCACTTGATCTCTGGACCTTCTTGACGGCTGCAAAACTGTATTAAAATCATAAAAGGTCAGAGTAAATTGGGTCTTATGAAAGTAAATCAATCGATCATCCCTTTAACCAAATTGTATTATTTTGTTAAAGGTTTTGCGCCACTTATCTTTGTTTAAAACACTGGCATTTACATATTTATTATATGACTAGTAAACGCCCGCGGCATCGTCCGCGTTTACCATTTCTGTATCCCACGGGAACCATAAATTTTTACCGGTAAGTATAAAAATTTGCCTATGTGTTATTCCAGAACCTAAACTATCTACATTCAAAATCGATTGAGTAGGTTTGGAGATACGTGGTAACAAACATTAACACATACACACACACACACAGAATCGCGCTTTTTATTTTTTGCTTTTTTATTTTGCTTTTCCCGAAAAAAACACTGGCAACGACACAGATCCTCAGGCATTCAATATTCTTTGATAAAAACCAATTTAAAAAATCAAAACTTCTACGACATTTTTCTAAATAACGTAATTATCAAGCCATGCCCGCCATCTGGTAGGGAAGTGGGTCAAATCGTTAGATATTTAGTAGGTAATGGACGAACTATCAAATTATAGGTGGTACAGTTGGAAACAGAAGTCTTTCAATAAGTTAAATTTGGTAAAATACAAGAAAAATTACGCATATTATTTCAAAACATAAAAAATGTTGATTGGTAAATTTAATCATGTTTAGAGAACAACTCCACAGGAAAACAATCAAATAAATATCCATGCATAACTGCTAATTACGAAAAATACTTAGTTATGATATGGTAGAAACTTGGAATATTATTTCTGCCACGTAGTCATTTAAGGCTGGATTTTACCAAACTGGATTAAGTTTTATCTGGAGAGTAAACCACAGATTAAACTGCTGTTTGTTTGAATATTTTGACATTGTAAAGTTGACACATTAAAACCAGGATAATTTGAATGCACATAATAATGTTCGGTTGCGCTTTCTAAACAATTGTATTTCGAATTCTGTCGGCTAACGGAATAACTACTCTGGGAGTAAGATGACAGTTTGGTCGAATCCAGCCTAATGGGGCGTTTAAACGGCGCGCCAATACGCGAGCCGAGCCTGGCTCGGCTCGTGACTCGGCGAGTCACGCGCCGTTTAAACAGCTACGCTCGGCTCGGCTCACCAAAGTTTGCACGATCCACGGACGGCTCGGCTCGCGTTACCCCGCGTCGTGTAAACGATCAGGCTTGCGTTCGTATTTAGCCGAGCCGCGCCTCCACGGACGGCTCGATACGCGAGCAGAGCCTGGCTCGGCTCGTGACTCGGCGCGCCACGCGCCGTTTAAACAGCTACGCTCGGCTCGGCTCGCATGTCCACGGACGGCTCGGCTCGCCTTACCCCGCGTCGTGTAAACGATCAGGCTTGCGTCCGTATTTAGCCGAGCCGCGCCTCCACGGACGGCTCGGCTCGCGTAGGCTCGTGATATCCCGCGTCGTTTAAACGCACCATAAAACTTGCAGTTTTAATCATTCATTTAGGTAATAAATCTGACAAATTAAAAGTACATTTAGTGTTAGTATAAATGCAAGTCTGTTCCAGCGTACATTTAGTTTTGGAATCTCAAATTACATAAGATAAGATGAGATAAACGTTTATTAAATAAAGGTATTATTTATTGGATAAAGGTTTATGCTTTCGCCTGTACCTTACCAATAAGTTGGACCGGTCGATAGTTTTTCAGTTCATTTTGTCTGTTTGGTCAAGTTATGTAACCAGAATATATTTATAGCGCTACGCCATTTTGGTTCGTAATATTCTAATATTCAACTAAAAATGCATACGTTTGTATGAATGCAAGATCCACGTAGTCCTGAAATGCGTGGGCGTAGCAGCACAACGGCAGCAAATCCTCAACAACCCGAGGTCGCTCCTCGAGGCCTGCGAAGACCCCACGAAACTTCTGAGCTTCTGGGAGGAGCTAGGCTGGTTCAACTAGTGAGCCAGGTCATCCCCACGCATAAAGGACCATCTTTGAGTCTAAATGCGGAAAAAGGAGTCCACATACATACGAGTACATCCACTATCCTAATATTCAACTGAAAAATGTACTTATACGTTTGTATGTTTGCAAGGGTCGGGTATATTGGTACTAGCATATTTGTATACATTAGTATAGATTGATGATAAGTAAAACCACTAACAGAAAATAGAAACTGGGAATTAAGGGACAACTTGTAATGTATATTTGTACTTTAGATAGAATTTTCTCTTACAGGTAATGGCTACATAGAAGGCACAGAGCTGGATGGCTTCCTGAAGGAGTTCGTGTCCAGTGCCAACTTCAACGACTTCAGTCCAGACGTAAGTAAACTATTGAAATAAATTAAATTGATGTAACTTCAGTGTGAAAATACCGTTGGTGTAGTTCAGAAGCCTTACCATAGACTCTTAGGCCTCTATTAATAAACTTGGCTCAACTTGTGTCTAAGTTGCACCACGGATTTAACTATTGCCATCTTTATTTGTCACTGTCTAACAAAAAAGGATGGCAGTAGTTAAATTCGTGGTGCAACTTTGACAGAAGTTGAGCCGAGTTTATTAATAGAGGCCTTAGAGCAATGTTAAAACAAGCTTGAAACAGTCTTACTTTAGGCTTTCAACATTCCTTAAGCAGGACTGTTTCAAACTTGTTTTGACATTGTTTGGATTCGTACTAAAACAATATCGTTTCTGTCCTGCTGCATGACCGCTGCAGTCTTGTTTTAGTCCTGCTTAATAACGACGACGAAATGACGAAAAACGTACCTAATACATCATCTAAGTTATTACTTAATGTGTAGTACCTGATGGGAGAGGTATTTACTTCAAAATCAAAGGAAACTCAATCAAAATTTGTACAGCAGAGAAATAAAACTTTACTTTTTGTACAATTTCAAAAGTGGGCCCTCAACTAGCATGCTTCACAAAGTAAATCGCAAAATCTTTTACTGATCCTTTTGAACTCCAACTGTAGGGGTGGACTGTAGTTTGTTCTGCTGGCTGGGTGGTAGCACAGTGGTGGTAGACAGTAAAAGTGGAGTCAAAGACCCAAGGAATTTTTATACTAACGTAACTGGAACGCGCACTGATACAGAAAACGCGGTCCGCTTGAAATAAAACTTGGGCGCTGTGTCTCTTTCTTTTTGCAACTGTGTGAAAGAGACAAAGCACCCAAGAAAGCCTCTCAACAAGACCAACAATCCTTATAACCAAGATTAAATGATAATAGATCGTTGTGTAGTCGTGATAAGGTTCAAAATCCTTTGTACATTAAATGTCAGTCAGCATTCTACTATGTATGAAATTTCTTTGCAAAGACCTCGATCTCATACGAGAAGAATCTCATAAATTGTCTATGGTAATGTAGGCATAGACAATAAAATTTGCTTTTAAATAGTAATTTGGTTCACAGATAATTAAAACTCAAAACTGTAAGTTGATCTGCCAACACTAACCCAAGTAAAAAAAAACAGTTTTTTTTTAACCTGACTGTAAACCGGTTATGCACTATTTTGCGGACAATAATTTGATTAAAGTGACCATTAAAACCAAATTAACGCAAATCGATCAACCGTGACCATTTAAATTCAATTATTCTTTCATTTCCAAGCCGATCACAGTCATATTAACATGAAAATAATATTATACAGTGTAATATTAAGCGTTTTAAGTGAAACACGATGTGCAAATTACGATGGGAGAAGAAATTCTCGTTGGGAAAATTCCCAGTCGGAAAGTGATGAGTTATCCGGGAGCAAAGAATGGGGTGAAAACTATGGGAATTTTAGAGGAAATTCTCGTTGGGAAAATTCCCGTCGGCATAAGGACGGGAATGATGGTAAATCGCTAGGAATAACTAAGTATTCAGCGTTTGTGGGTGATCAATGTCCTACAGGTATGATGAAGTTTAATTCAATTTGTATTGAAATTGATTATTAAATTAGAACGTTTTGTAAGATATGTAAGATAAAATTGTCAATAGGTACATTGACTTTACCGTCAATTTTTTTTAATTATTTTACCAAAATACCATACCTACATAGGTAGGTAGGTACATATACCTGTAAATATTATTATTTTGACGACACCATTACATTTTTTTTTTTAACGTTGATTCGTACAAAAATAATAAATTGTATGAAAATTATTTTGATAAAATATAATATCTAATACTTACTTACTTACATGATAACTAATTGTATGTTTTATTTTCACTAATATAATAAAGCGGAACAGTTTGTTTGATTAAACAGATTTGAAAAAATATTTCTGCATTTGTTAGCTCATTGAGCAAGGTTAGGCTAAAACCCTATCCCTTCATAAATCCCTGATGATCTTCAAACGGCTTAACCGATTTTGATATAACATGTCTAAGAACCATCGCTAGAAAATCAGCTTTCGAATAAAAAAAAACCGCATTGAAATCGGTCAGTGCCAGACACACACACACACACATACATACAAACATACACACACACACACACACACACACACACACACACACACACACACACACACACACACACACACACACACACACACACAGACAGTTTTTGCGTCAGGGGTTAAAAAATAATAAAATTAAGTTGGGATAAAATACTCGTAATAAAACAAGAAATTAAGTACATTATAATACGGTTTAATAAGAATAAAAACTTTAATAAATCCATACATAATATTGTGAAATTCATAAACTTTAGTGTGAGGATGTTGTCTAGACAAAACGTAGTTTATAAATTACAACCACATATTTCCTCTAGACACGTCACTAAAACATCTTCAAACTAACGCTTATGATTTTCATAAATAAATAGTACAATTGTTTAGATTATTTTTATTATAGAAAACCGTAAATCATGCGGAGACCGAGACCAGGGGGCGTACCACCAAGTCTTAGAGCAATGTCAAAACAAGCTTAAAACAGGCTTTAGGAATGACATTCGTTGTCATGTTTCTTGTTTTAACATTGCTATAAGAGTTCATGGTACGGCTACAGCCCCTTGATTGTCCATCTTTGATAGCGACCAAAATCGGTCTCAAACCGTCAAATATGACAGCTCAGTGACCACGCCAGTTGCTCTGTCACTCTCATCTCAACAAGACCGAACACAACAAAAGATGGTTTTGACATTTTGATACCAATTTGAGGTTTGAGACAAGTTAGACAATCAGCCTGCAGGACTAGAGACAGGTTTTGTAGGGGCGCGTGACAGAGACAGGAGATAGTTTAGATGACAACGTTCTTCTATCTCTGTCTCTGGTCTCGGTCTCCTATCTTGGTCTCTGGCGCGAACCACCAGCTTTACACTTTTATTTTACCCCATTACTCATAATCAAGGCTTTAGCGTTGTTGAATGCGTCAAGCTGAAGACAGGGCGCGATGGCGCTCATTAGGGGAGGCCTATGTCCAGCAGTGGACTGCTTTAGGCTGATGATGATGATGAAGGCCTTAGCGAGTGTATTTTTTCTTGTCACTTACACAACATTGAAAAGAGGCGGCTCAGATTTATCAGTAGCAAGCACGCTTTTAAGTCTATTATGAATAAGGGGGCAACATACATACGATCGAATCCATACCTTGGAAAGACATGAATGAGAACGGCACAGGGCCGATTAAAATGGCGTTTGATGGATGCTTATCCCAGCAGTGGGCTATTATTTGAGCTGCCAATGACGATGATGATGAATTCATACTTTTCCTGCAATCCTATCAGCTATACTCTTCCCCAAATATCAAGTAGATAGTAGTACCCATAGCCTCGATACGACTGGAAGCGAACAGTGATGTTGTTTGATCCTATGCCTCCCGATGCAACCCAGGAAGAGGCCCATTGTGTACCACCTATCTCCGTGGCTTGAACCGCTGTGATTAATGTGGAGGCATTCCCTCGGTAGATTACATCTTCGTACTGCACGGTGTTGGGGGTCCCTACCTTACTCACGTATGTTCTGAAAGATAAAACAAAATCATGTTTCGAATCCTATATCCTATTATACCTATATGCCCTTCCTCCCGTAACCACTATGCCCTTCCTTTCGAAACCCCTTCCTCCCGTAACCATCTATGCCCTGCCTCCCGTAACCCACTATGCCCTTTTAACCGTAACCCACTGTGCCCTTCTTTCCGTAACACACTATGCCCTTCCTCCAGTAACCCACTATGCCCTTTCTCCCGTAACTCACTATGCCCTTCCTCCCGTAACCCACTATGCCCTTCATCCAGTAACCCACTATGCCCTTCCTCCCGTAAGGTCGATTATGCTAAGAGATTGGTATAGAGATGATGTGCCGGCCTCTATCTTCATTGATAAATGTAGCTGGTAGCATTATCTAGAATAGATGTTCATAGAAAAATACGTTTAACCCGCTTTTGAATCAGACGCATATTGCCTATTATTGTAACGGATTATCCCTTGGAGTTTTAAAGAATACCTACGTACTTCCTGTAAAGTTAAAAATCGCAAGGTCAGTCTCTGAAAATAATCTGTCATTACTAATAAATTACACAAGTCTTGATGTCTATCAAACTTACAACCAAATGAGTTTGTTTTAGTTGTTGTTAGTTAGGTGGGCTTTTCTCAAATTTCTTCAGGCATATAAGGACAAAAAAAAGGCGCATGAAGCTAGCCGCCCCTCGCTCTCACCCAAATGTGTTTTAGTTGTTGTTAATTAGGTAAACTTTTCTTAAATTTCTTCAGGCATTTAAGGCAAAAAGAAAGGCCCATGACAGTGAGAGTGAGAGGCGGCGCAAGCCGCCCCTCACTTTCAGCCAAATGAGTTTTAGTTGTTGTTAATTATATAGGTAGGCTTTTTTTAATTTCTTCAGACAGGACAAAAAGAAAAGCGTACGAAACTGAGAGCAAGGGGCGGCTTGCACCGCCCACTAAATGAGTTTTAGTTGAGGTTGGCTTTTTTAATTTCTTCAGGCATTTAAAGAAAAAAAAAATGCAAGAACCTGAGAACAAGGGGCGGCTTGCGCCGCCTCTCGCTCTCACCTTCATGTCTTGGGCCTTTCTTTTTGTCCTTATATGCCTGAAGAAATTGTGTGCCTGCTGAGAAGGGCGGCTTGCGCCGCCCCTCTTAGCCTGCCGCCCCGGGCCATGGCCCTCTTGGCCTAAGGGTAAATACGCCCCTGACTATACCTACTGATTATTTTTTTTTAGATCAGTAAAT
This sequence comes from Camptogramma bilineatum, assembly GCA_958496255.1. Lineage (NCBI taxonomy): Eukaryota > Metazoa > Arthropoda > Insecta > Lepidoptera > Geometridae > Camptogramma > Camptogramma bilineatum. Next base: position 2,289,080 of record OY292474.1, read on the forward strand.
TTTGTTTCAATCGCGCCATAAGGGCTATAGCAGACCTGCTGCTTTTAGCATCAGGATTTTGTGACTGCATCGATGCTGCATCGCGTTTTGGCTACTCTCTGCGTTCGATCGCAGTATCGCGCGTTTTCGATTATTGGCTCGATTTTGATTAAACTTGGAGCACCCATTCATGGATTAACTTGGAATCGTATTAAAGGCCAGTGGCGGCCTTTGGGGGTGGCGAGCAGGGCACTCGCCCGGGGCCTCGCGCTTGTAGGGGCCTCGCACAGCAAGCCGACTAGAGAAAATCTTTTATAAGCATTAGCAAACCTACCCGTTAAAGATAGACAAATTCCATTGTGGGCTTTTCTGTATACTTACTAAAATAATAATGATACATAATATAAAATGCCTTCCTACATTAAGTATCTCAAAAGGATTAGGCAGATTTTTCTATGAAAACTCCCAGTCGGCTATTTTTTTTCGACATTTTCAACAATCTTCGTCATATTTTAACTAATTTACACAAAAACTTAACGAATTATACACCTAAACCTTTCTCATGAATCACTCTGTCTGTTTAGATTAAATTTCATAAAGAATAGAAAAAAAAAACGAAACAAGATCACGACGAATTACTAGATTAGATCTTTGCGTTATCTCAATCATAAAAAACAATAATATTAAGAAAACAGTGATGAAAAATTTAAAATTTGAAATGTTTAGTTTCAGTTTAGATAACCCAACCTACCTTGATGGCCAATCTGACACTGATGGACCAAAAACTTTATAGATTAGATACTGTTAGTTCGTCTAGAACAGTGATGTGCAAACAAAGGCCCGCGGGCCATCTCCGGCCCCCGAACCGTTGTAATCCGGCCCGCGCCGGCCGCGCCAACATTCCTACTCAATCCGTACTCGTCTCAAATAGTATCGAAAATAAAGACACTTGCATAATCTTATTAAAAGTATAATTACCTGTACAAAAGCCTATCTCCTGCTACGATGGTACCGATGTTGAGATTGGTCCGTGGGCTGGCCTTGATGACTGAGGAGCTAGCCACAGCCACGGCAGCCAACACGGCGGCGAGTACTAGTACTAACTTCATCTACAACAATAGTTATGAACTTAGTTAAAATCTTACAAATAAAAAAAAAGAAAGAAACCCCCGACACAAATCCTAGTTTAAATACCAAAAATGCGAAAGTAACTCTGTCTGTCTGTTACGCTTTGGCTTGACTGACTTTTTTATAAAATTTGGTAAAGTACCTACTTAGTTTGAAATCTAAGAAAGGACATAGGCTACTTTTCATCCCGGAAAAATTCCAAAAAACATGCAGCATAGCTCACACTCTCCAAAAACACCTTTCAAACAAAAAGCAAGCAATCAAGGGTTAAGAACCAAGCTGTTTTCTTGTGACCAAGTGGCTATTCCTAACAAATCATCGTTAACCTTTTGTATTGCAGAGTCAACTTCTGATGGTTTGACTGAGAGATAAATCTGTACGTCGGCGTCGTCGGCATAAATACGGTATCTACAATTTCGAATGCGCTTAACGATATCTGCCGTGTAGATTGAAAATAAAATAGGGCCCAAGACGGATCCCTGAGGGACACCCCTATCCACAAAAGCCTCCTTTGAATAAATTGGTAGTCAGAGGTATGTCCAACAAATACCTACACATGTGGTGCATGCCCATAATTTGCAGAAATTAGCATTTCATAAGAGATTGCAAGCCCATTAGTACGCTTTTAGAAAGTTAATTGATTTCCTCACAATGTTTTCCTTCACCTTTAGAGCTCGTGTTAATGAGCATCATTTTTTTTCGCTGGTGGCATCATCAACTGAGAGCTTCCGTACTTCAAAAGGTCGTTAAGCCATGACGGAGGCCTTCCGATGGCCTTAAAATTCCGTCAACAGAGATGTTATAAGGAGTAAACTTAAGCTACAACTATTTTAGGAAAAAAAGTAATGAAAATTGTCTTACCTTTCAATAACTAAGTCATAAAAACACTTTAGTCAAAGAGAGAAGTACAATAAATGAAATTCTTAAAACATGATAATGTACCTAGAGACGACAAGATAAGATTAACTTATGACACAGAATAAATCTTATGACAAGGAACAATCTGGCCCGACTTTACTCGAGGATGTCATATTTTTTTTTAAACTAGCTTACTCGGCAAACTTTGTAGGTCCTCATAATTCGAGATATTATCAATAAGGGTTCCTTGTCACCTAGTATTGTGTACAAGTATTGTGATTCAGACCTTCCCGGAATGTATTCCCAATTCGGAAAGTGCGACGTTTCTTTGCTAAAAAAACGAAACTTCCGAAGAAAATCATCGAATCGGATGCATTTTCGGAAGTCTGAATCGTACTGCTGATTGTCTTTTATACAGGTAGGTTTTAAAATGGATGACAAACAAATGTCGTATTTTTTATGTAAGTAGTGATTGACTGACAAATCTGTTATACAGCTTACTTATATCCTTACCTTATTGGTTTAAGATATCTCTCACCTTTATCTACATAGAGATCAAGATAAAGACAAGATCTTGAACGGAATTTTATCAAAGTCAAAGTGATAGAATGCAGCAACTTGTAACAGAAGGTGGTGGTTCGCGCCAGAGACCGAGACCGTCTATCTATCTATCTTTGATAGCGACCAAAATTGGTCTCAAACTCTCCAGTTCAGTGACCACGCAAAAAGCTCTGTCACTCTCAACAAGACCGAACGCGACAAAAGATTTTTAAATAATCTAGGAAAGATGTAAAGGCCTGTTTTAATCGGTCTTTTGCTGTAATATCGCGTGCACACGAGACGGTTTTTTGCCGGAGCTAAGCCCGGTGTCAAACCGGGTTGTCACAGTAATGTATGGGACACTATGGAGCCAAGCACACGAAGCCGGCGTTAGCGCCGGCTCCCCGGCAACCGTGCACGGCCCCCGGCGCCGGCAAAAAACCGGGCCGGATTAAAACCGTCTCGTGGGCACGCGCCCTAAAGGTAATGAAAACCAAACTTTATTATATTCGATTGTATATTCAAAAATCTACAATCTACTGTCCCCAAACTTGGAACAGATAGTTGTACCCTTCACCGTGGTACGCATGGATCCTGGCGGTGACGTGGCTCTGAGCCAGGCCCCCCGCTGTGATCCAGATGGCGGCCCTGTCAGCCACCACATCTGTGGCCTTGATCATGGAGATTACGGTAAAGTGTCAAACCCTTCTATCACAACCAGTTGCGGGTAAAGAAAGATAGTTCCGATTTTGGAACTGGTTACGAAAAGGCCGCAAGGTTCATTTTGAGGAATAGCCTTATAGTCTTTTGCAGTAAAGGTAACGAAAACCAAACTTTAATTCGATTGTATATTCAAAAAATCTACAATCTACTGTCCCCAAACTTGGAACAGGTAGTCGTACCCTTCGCCGTGGTAGGCATGGATCCTGGCCGTGACATGGCTCCGAGCCAGGCCCCCCGCTGTGATCCAGATAGCGGCCCTGTCAGCCACCACGTCTGTAGCCTGGATCATGGAGATTACGGTGGTGGCGTCAAACCCTTCTATCACAACCAGTTGCGGGTAAAGATAGTTCCGCTTTTGCAACTGGTTACGAAAAGGACGCAAGGTTCATTTTGAGTATTTTTGAGGAATAGCCTTATGGTCTTTTGCAGTAAAGGTAATGAAAACCAAACTTTATATTCGATTGTATATTCAAAAATCTACAATCTACTGTCCCCAAACTTGGAACAGATAGTCGTACCCTTCGCCGTGGTAGGCATGGATCCTGGCCGTGACATGGCTCCGGGCCAGGCCCCCCGCTGTGATCCATATGGCGGCTCGATCAGCCACCAAATCTGTGGCCTGGATCATGGAGATTACGGTGGAGTGTCAAACCCTTCTATCACAACCAGTTGCGGTTAAAGAAAGATAGTCGAATTGCTCGTTGTACGAACTAAAAATATATGAAAAATGACATTTTGACCGTCAATTTTAGTGCGTATAATTAGAAATACGACTATAGTTCCGCTTTCGCAACTGGTTACGAAAAGGACGCAAGGTTCATTTTGAGGAATAGCCTTATGTTCTTTTGCAGTAGGTAATGAAAACCAAACTTTATTATTCGATTGTATATTCAAAAAATCTACAATCTACTGTCCCCAAACTTGGAACAGATAGTCGTACCCTTCGCCGTGGTAGGCATGGATCCTGGCCGTGACATGGCTCCGGGCCAGGCCCCCCGCTGTGATCCATATGGCGGCCCTGTCAGCCACCACGTCTGTGGCCTTAATCATGGAGATTACGGTGGTGGCGTTGCCGGTGTACACCACGTCCTGTATTTGAACGGTGTTCGGCTCTGCGGTCCGATTTACGTATGCACTGAAATATAACTTTAAACTAATAAATCGGAAGATATTTGTTGTTTTTTTGTCGTGATTGTTTTAGTAACTTGAAAGTTATTTCAACAATTTGATAGTAATTAGGTAAGTTTTTTTGTTAAAAAAATTTCAAGACAAGCTTTTACTGGGTAATGGTGAGCTGATTAAATGAGCCCAAACACGGATGTTCTACTGTTATTCACTGAGAAGTTCCATTAAACAGGTCCTGACTCCTGACTCCATCTTCGGATCAGCTCGCTGTCACCATAATAATTACATTGTAGTTGGAACTTGACAGTATGCTGAGTTCCAAGTTTCAACTCAATCGGCCTATTTACTGAAGAGTTCTGTTGAACAGCTCCTGACTCCATCCTCAGATCAACTTTCTATCACATTATTACATTGTAGTTTGAATTTGACTTAGATACCGAGTTTCAATTCTATAGGCTTATTTAGTTCTGTTAACCGGCTCCTGACTCCATCATCAGATCAGCTCTATGTTACCTACCATAATATTGCATTGTCACCAAGAATCTATAAGTGTGCCTTTCAGCTCAATCGGACACTGGAAAGTGGGTCAAATTTAACTTGCAAGATTTGACTCTAACAAATATACATACATAAGCCATTGCAAGTTAAATAAAAGCTTTTAAAAAATAAGGCTTGTCACAATGATCTACTTACATTAATTTAATAACAGTACAGCTTGAACCATGACAACGAATGTCATTCCTAAAGCAGTAGGACTGTTTTATGCTTGTTTTAACATTGCTCTAAGAGTTCATGGCATGGCCCCAGGTTTAATCGGGACGTACCTGTACAATAGCGTGTCTCCTGATGTGGTAAAGCCAAGGTTGAGTCCAGTACGAGGGGCAGCCTTGACTACTGCGGAGTTGACAGCCGCAACAGCAGCCAACACGGCGACGAGAGCTAGTGCGGCCTTCATCTAAAACAAGATGAATTACCTACTGGCTCTTTATGTCCTTGAAGCGCTCGTGTCGTAGCTTACTTAGACATTCTTGATAGATCGTTAAAGTTAAGCAACGTTCTAATCTAAACAATCACAATTTGAGTGGGTGACTGCAAGTGGTATTAACAGATAAGCGCTTCAGTGCTTCGGAAAGACGTTTAATTACCGGTACCGGTTTTAAGTCGTTAAGCCATGACGGAGGTATTTAAGCGGCCTAAAAACTCCGTCGCTAGAGTATTTGACTACTATGTATGAGAGGTAGTCAACATTTTTAGATATCGATGGTTAACAGCCAAAAAGGGATAAGCGACATTTTTTGCGAAATCGACTTTGCTTTTTTCCGATTTTTTTTTGTTGTAATCTAAATAAAATAATCGGAATAGAATACTGCGTTCGGTTCGGTCACGGGCATTGCAGACGTTGGGAAAGCAGCACGACTCTAATAGGACTAGGTGGGTCACGTGCATCCCGATATAATTGAACGAATGCCGCAACACTTCGAAAGCCCGACGGGATGCGAGTTCGTGGGAGGCCAAGGAAACGTTCTCGATGCTTTTGATTGGACTTAGTGGGAAATGTCGAAGAACAGAGATGGGTGAAAGGATAAGGGTGATAACTTTGCCCAGTAGTGATACGACAAAGGTTAATAAAAAAAATATTGATAATAATCCAATTAACATAAATCTTACCTTTCGAATTCCGTAGCAATATCTTAATCAAGGAAGGCGGAATTAATTTCTAAAGAGTGGCTACTCATTATTTATACTGCATATGACAAGATAAGATAATTATTATCATAACGACCCGACTTCGTTTGGTAGGAAAAAATCTTATTTAATTAAGTCTAATATAATCGTCACAGATCGACTTCTACAGTACTTCCAGATATATAGTGGAAATTAGCTAATTTCGTGTTTTCCCACTTTATGTCCGACAGCAGTGTATGATTCCACAAAACAGAATGCGACAGAAGTGTACGTCGTTAGCTGCGCAGCTCGCAAGGCTTGCAACTAATTTGTTTTCTTAAAAACGACATTGGTATTTATTGGTTTGGAATAAAGTTGTAATTATGAGTAATTTTCATTTCCAAATTAATTTATGTCAATCGTTTCTGTAATTTTATGCGATTGTTTCGATGTTTTCCGAAACCCATTATTTATTTATTACTTTACCTAATTGTAGATTTTGACGACCTCTGTGACGCAGTGGGCGAAGGCCCTCCTGAAATATCAAAGTTAAATCCAACCAAAAACATTTTAAGGTCATCGCTCACTGCGCAGTATCATAAGCGGGCCGAGCCATGACCGAGCCCGTCACGAAAATAGCACCTTACACAGTAAGACCGTATCATACTAGGACCGTCGCATAACCGTTTTGCGAAGCGTAATCCCGAGCCTATACCACAGTAATAGACATTTTGTTGGTTTTATGCTAAACACACAATTATTCTGAAAGCCCATTTTAAAACTTATCACTCAATTTTTTTGTAAAATACTATCGTAAATATAGAGCGTTTACAAGCTAAACCACACTAAAATACATATTACACACATTTTGTCGGGTTTACTAGCAAAGTGCAATATTTCATCATATTTTGTGTAACTTTAAATGGGAGTTTTATCTACAAGGTTTAAAAAAACAGACTTTTAAGAAACCTTTTTAAAAACCCAATTATAATCCATAGTGATGGCATAATAATTATTGCGATCATGATGATGATGATGAAAAGTAGCTTATATCCTTCCTCAAGGCTCCTGAGATTAGCGTGTTCAAACAAATTAACAAATAAACTTTTCCGCTTTATTACTGGTTGGTTGGTATAGATTAAGTGTACTTTCACTCTACATTCAAGGTTTTATGAATAACTGGATATTTTTTTAATTTGTAAGCTTATCTTTTTTCTCGAAATCGTGTTTTTGCTGTTACTACACTTTGATTTCGGAGGGCAGTATGGGATTTTGACGTTTGATAAATGTCACATAACGTGCGGAACGCATTCAGTGATGCTAGATGGGGGGTTTTCAATTCAAAAGGGTACGAACATTTTTGTATGGAGCCTGGCATACCTACTGTCGGCCATTTTGAAAAAAACTCGATTTTGCTGCCAGTGATGAAACATGTGTCAATCGATAGGGGAAGTGATTACAAACAAAATATATTCAGTAATAAAATCTCGTAATCTTTATACTTTCCGAGATATTTGAGTTTGAAAATGTAAAAATTAAAACTTGAAAATGCTAATTATGCTGCCAATAATAACCGGTAGGTATTTGAATATGTCTACTGTGACTGGGGATAAAATCGTGAGCCAATTTCGTTTATTTTTTAGGTAATTTTTTTTTTTTTTATTTGAAATTATATTTTTTGAACACAGTTTATTTCATCATTTTGTGCTAAATAGTACCTAGGTAGAAAATGAATGATGAAATAAACTGTGTTAAAAAAATACAGGGTGAATTTTTGAGACGGGGCAGTAAGGGCCTTATCCGTTGTAGCTACAGGAAAACGTTCTTAGAAGATTATCCTTAACTTTTGAAGATATTTCGACTTGCATTCACAGATTTTGAAATAAATGTACAGTCACCGAAAAAAATGGGTAATCTACACTGTTCAATCATTGAACATGAATGTTCATACACAAGTACGAACATTTACCTAATCCATTTCACACTTCAATTTATTATTCTATAAAACTAAATTCTTACGTGCCTTTGACGAGTTTAGCATTGCAGCGTCAGCTCGACATAGTTACAAAGCAAGAGATGCTGCGTCGAGCTCTTACACCGACGACACACAAATACAAATGTGTATTAGTGTTAATCAGATAAATCTGTATTTAAACTGAAGATAAATCTGAATAAAAGTCAATCTCCAGCAAGTCGTCGAGTTACCATCATCTCCGAAGTACCTCCGCTGGAGGAGCGGCCCTGACGTCCCCAGCAACCGCTGGACGAACCGCCCACGGATGTGCCCAGCAACCGCTGGAGGAGCCGCCCGGTCATATTCAGCACCCGCTGAACGACCGCCTTACTACCAACAACTACCCCGGTGTCCCGTGGTCTACAAGCCTGCGTACAGTAGGCAAACCCTGTGTCCCGTGGTCTACAAGCCTGCGCCCAGCAGGCAACCCTGATGTCCCGTGGTCTACAAGCCTGCGTCCAGCAGGCAACCCCGGTGTCCTGTGGTCTACCAACAACAAAACTAAACTAAAACAAAACTAAAACAAAACTAAACTAAAACAAACTAAACTAAACTAAACTAAACTAAACCAAACTAAACCAAACCAAACTAAACTAAACCAAAGGAGGAGCGAGGAGAGGAGCGAGGAGAGGAGCGAGGAGCGGCCCTAACGTCCTGAGAGGCCCCAGAACATGTTCAAGCATTGAACATGTACCAGCCTGCTGTCCCGTGGTCTACCAAGCCTGCGTGCCAGCAGGCGACCCCGGTGTCCGTGGTCTACCAGCCTGCGTCCAGCAGGCGTCCCCGGTGTCCAGTGGTCTACCAACAACAACCCCGGTGTCCCGTGGTCTACCAGCCTGCGTCCAGCAGGCGTCCCCGGTGTTCCGTGGTCTACAAGTCTGCGCCCAGCAGACAACCCTGATGTCCCGTGGTCTACAAGCCTGTATCCAGCAGGCGACCCCGGTGTCCTGTGGTCTACCAACAACAACAACAACAACCAACAAACATCTAATCAGCGCGTCTACAGTATTCCAACTAAGAAAACATGTAAACCTGACCTGCAATGCTAAATGAATCAATCGAACTATACCAACTAGAGTCTCTACCCTGAGAGCCCCCAGAATGTTCAATCATTGAACATGAATGTTCATACACAAGTACGAACATTTACCTAATCCATTTCACACTTCAATTTATTATTCTATAAAACTAAATTCTTACGTGCCTTTGACGAGTTTAGCATTGCAGCGTCAGCTCGACATAGTTACAAAGCAAGAGATGCTGCGTCGAGCTCTTACACCGACGACACACAAATACAAATGTGTATTAGTGTTAATCAGATAAATCTGTATTTAAACTGAAGATAAATCTGAATAAAAGTCAATTACCAACAAGTCATCGAGTTTCACTCATCTCCACGAAGACCTACCTAGAAGACCCGGGGAACCTCTGCAAGAAGTACCTAGCAACCGCTAGAGGAGCCAACCAGGAGCGCCCAGCACCCGCTGGAGGATTGGCCCACGGACGTGCCCAGCAACCGCTGGAGGAGCCGCCCGATCGTGCTCAGCACCCGCTGAACGACCGCCCCTTTCACAGCTTCCTCTCACTGCGGCCAAGACACCTTTAGCCGTCAGTAGATCGGTCTTGTGAGTCTGCTCGACCGGCAGTGAGAAAATCCATCCTGTGTACATTGCACGCCGTACACTACCCTTATTTCCTACCCACCTTCCGTCTGTCACCTTAGGTCTCCTGGTGACAGACATCCCGCACTTATCTATATATACATTATATATTTATATGGATAGGTTAGGACACACACACGTTAGGTTCCGTACGTAGATACTCTATCTACGTCACGTGATTAGGTAGGTAGGATTTATTAGGTAGGTAGTTGCAGTAGGGTAGATTAGGGTAAATTGAGACACTGGGTGTTTGTAAGTACACCCGTGTGCTCACTCATACTGACACACGTCGGGTCAAGTACCAAACACTAGGTGTCTCTTAGGTAGGAATTCATCCTGTAACTCACCTACTAGTCACACACCCATACGTCTACCTTAGGACGCATGTAGAGTTAAGTGCCGATTAGTAGGTGATTTTACATACACAAAAACTTTTTTTGATGCCAATCGATTGTTTCATATAAGGATTAAAAAGCTTTATCGGAACAACTAAGGTTAGAGTACTAGAAAAGACAGAAATTGCAAAAAACTTTGACTAAACATTTCGTAAAAATCATTTTGTCATTTGTCATCATTTTTCATCTATTGTCGAAATATCTTCAAAAGTTAAGGATAGTCTCGTAAGAACGTTTTTCTGAAGCTACAACGGTTAAGGTAGCTGCCCTTACTGTTCCTTCTCAAAAATGCATTTTAACAATTTCTGACTTTTCTAGTACTCTAACCTCAGTTGGTCACATAGAGTCATTTAATCCTTATTTTTAACAGGATCGTTTGGCATCAAAAAAAGTTTTTGTGTAGAATACCCATTTTTTTCGGTGACTGTACATTTTTTCCAAAATCTGTGAATGCAAGTCAAAATATCTTCAAAAGTTAAGGATAGTCTCTGGAGAACGTTTTCCTGTAACTACAACGGTTAAGGTAGCCCATACTACCCCGTCCCAAAAATACATTTTAGCGTTATCTGACTTTTCTAATACTCTAATCTCAGTTGGTCCGCTAGAGCCTTTTAATCCTTATGTGAAATAGGATCGGGTGCTAATTAAACCGCCTTCTAATTAATAGCATTTTTCGCCTCTAAAAATTTACATTGACCTCTGAATTAGTAAGTCAGCCACTATCAATATGCCTCTAAAAAATACTATCTTAGCCACTAAATATCCTCGATGTAAGCCACTGTAAATACAACTCAGCATGGCAGTTATTTTTTAGCATCTAAATTTGTTTTTTAGGATCTAAATTTGTAACACATATTCAAGCGGGAACTCCTAAAATATTTAAATATGACACCAATAAAGTAAGTCTATCTACTTCTAATTTTATAACTCAGCATGTTTAAAATATAGTGTAACATTAATTGTAATGCCAAAGCTTAAAATAGCGAATTTCAAAATCAAGAATGTTTGAAATGTATAAAGATCGATTGATCGAAGTTTATAAAGACGATACTTGGAAGGTAGAATGCTTAAAATGTCGAAAATACCGGAGTATAATATATTGTATTCTTTATGAATTAGATTTCTGTCGCTTCGGCGGCCGCTGCCACGGCACGCTCGCTACGCTCGCTTACTTCGCGCGTAGTTATTTCATAATCTAACCTAACCTAACCTAAACTGTTGGTTAGTTGTAAAATCCGTGGCTGAGTTAGTAAATTTGATGGCGATGTATAAATCAGTAGGTCAAGTAAAAATAATTGTTGATAATTACTTGACGCTTTCTACGGAATATTTAGTTGATGCTGTAAAAAAGACGAGTTAGTTTATTAGAAGGTTTCTTATTTTCCCGTTGCTTAGTTATAAAATCAGAAGGTAGGTTCAGTGGCCAAAAAATAATTCTGCGGCTCGACTTATTATTCCCCAATAGGATCGATTGGCATCAAAAAAAGTTTTTGTGTAAACTGGCCATTTTCTCGCTGACTGTACATTTTTTTTTAAATCTGTGAATGCAGGTCGAAATATCTTCAAAAGTTAAGGATAGTCTCATAAGAACGTTTTCCTGTAGCTACAACGGTTAAGGTAGCTGCCATTACTGCCCCGTCTCAAAAATTCACCCTGTATAATGTAAAAAAAAAAATTTTACCTAAAAATTAAACGAAATTGGCTCACGATTTTATCCCCAGTCACAGTAGACATATTCAAATACCTACCGGTATTATTGGCAGCTTAATTAGCATTTTCAAGTTTTAATTTTTACATTTTCAAACTCGAATATCTCGGAAAGTATAAAGATTACGAGATTTTATTACTGAATATATTTTGTTTGTAATCACTTCCCCTATCGATTGACACATGTTTCATCACCTGCTGCAAGATCGAGGTTTTTTCAAAATGGCGGAAGAGTAAGTATGCCAAAATGTTCGTTCTTCTTTGGGGTATTTACCGACTCAGAAGGAAATCCTTTGGGAGAATTTTCGTAGGTAAAAATTATAAATTATATACCTACTTGATATTTAGGGGTGATATTTGATAGGTTTAGAATGTGTACATGTATATGTGTATAAATGGGGGTACTTGAAAGACTTTGTGAAGTGAGAAAAATAACTGAATTATTATCTAACCAATATTGGAGCGTTTCCTCTTGCTCCTACTCGATTCTCCTACTGCTCCTGCACGAGGACCAATATATCCTTATAAGTATATCCTCGTGCTCCTACTAATGGACAGTCAAGGTACAATACCCCAAAATAAAACTATCAAATAGGGGCACAGCCGCGAAGCCGTATTTTGATAAACTTCAAAACAAGATAACATCTTCATCATCAACAAAAAATAAAATCGTTATTCTTATAAATAAATACTTATGCTATGATCAAGATCTACATTTAAAGTGACAGCTGTCACCAAATGTACCAATATAATGTATAAAGTAGAATGCTGACTGACATTTAATGTACAAAGGATTTTGAACCTTATCACGACTACACAACGATCTATTATCATTTAATCTTGGTTATAAGGATTGTTGGTCTTGTTGAGATGCTTTCTTGGTAGCATTGTCTCTTTCACACTCGTTGTTGGATTAGTAGTGTGCCCATGTCATTTAAATTTCAGGATATTTTTACCTTATCGCGCTCAACAAAATCAGCGCTTGATTTCGATCCATGGTTTCGATCCTTGAATTCGATCCTTGATTTTGATCCTTGATTTTGATTTCGATTTTGATTTCGATCCTTGATTTCGATCCTTGGTTTTGATCTTGGATTTCGATCCTGGATTTCGATCCTGGATTTCGATCCTTGATTCTTGAATTTTGAACCTTGAATCTGAAATCTTGAACCTTGAATCTTTGAAGTGACAGCTGTCAAACTTCAAATGGCCATATCTCGGGAACTACTCGTCCCAGACTCCCCGTTCTCAGTTCAAATGAAAGCTATGACCAAGATCTTCATTTGAAATGACAGCTGTCAAACTTCAAACCGCCATATCTCGGAAACTACTCGTCCTAGACTCCCCGTTCCCAGTTCAAATGAAAGCTATGACCAAGATCTTCATTTGAAGTGACAGCTGTCAAACTTCAAACGGCCATATCTTGGAAACTACTCGTCCTAGACTCCCCGTTCAAAGTTCAAATGAAAGCTATGACCAAGATCTTCATTTGAAGTGACAGCTGTCAAACTTCAAACGGCCATATCTTGGAAACTACTCGTCCTAGACTCCTCATTCTCAGTTCAAATGAAAGCTATGACCAAGATCTACATTTGAAGTGACAGCTGTCAAACTTCAAACTGCCATATCTTGGAAACTACTCATCCTAGACTCCTCATTCTCAGTTCAAATGAAAGCTATGACCAAGATCTACATTTCAGATGACAGATGTCATTTTGACAGCTGTTATTGAAAATGTAGATCTTGGTCATAGCTTTCATTTGAGCTAAAAAGGAAGAGTCTAGGATGAGTAGGTTTCGAGATATGGCTGATTGAAGTTTGACAGCTGTCACTTTAAATGAAGATCTCTTCAATAGCTTTCGTTTGAACTGAGAACGGGGAGTCTAGGACGAATAGTTTCCGAGATATGGTGCTTTGAAGTTTGACAGCTGTCACTTCAAATGAAGATCTTGGTCATAGCTTTCATTTGAACTAAGAACGGAGAGTCTAGGACGAGTAGTTTCCGAGATATGGCCTTTTAAAGTTTGACAGCTGTCACTTTGAATGTAGATCTTGGTCATAGCTTTCATTTGAACTGAGAATGAGGAGTCTAGGACGAGTAGTTTCCGAGATGTGGCCGTTTAATGTTTGACAGCTGTCACTTTAAATGTAAATCTCTTCAATAGCTTTCACTTGAAGAGAACGGAGAGTCTGGGATAAGTGGTTTACGAGATATGGCCCATCTGTCATTTTAATATACACCTAATCTGTCTTTTTGACGTAATCTGTCATTTTGACATAATCTCTCATTTTGACATGATCTGTCATTTTGACATAATCACGGGCAGACTGCCCGCAACCACGGCTATTGTAACAGCCAAATCGTCGCGTCGTGATAAATAAGGTAAATTACGCGATAAAATCCCGTGTACATAAATCAACATCCAGTACCAACAATACGAACCAACTCGGTGGCGCAGTGTGCGAAGGTCCAGCTAAAACACAGAAAGTTGCGGGTTCGATTCCCACTGCGACGCAAGTGTTTGTATGATCTGCAAATATATGTATCGGGTCTGGGTGTTTTTCTATGTAATATTATGTATTTACAAAAAAAGGATAGGTACCTACAAGTAGTTTATCAGTCATATAGTTTCCATACAAGGTCTATTTACCTTGGAGCTAGATGATGCTGTGAAATATCCAGCATTATTTATTTATAGAAAAAGGCTGAAAAGCTGCCCCTAGGGGCTGACCTGGCTACGCTACTAATATGATGGTTACAAGGAATTTCTATACTACGTACCCGGAACGCTGACTGAGACAGAAAACACGGTCCGCTTGAAATCAAACTTGGGCGGTGTGTCTCTTTCTTTTTGCAACTGTGTGAAAGAGACAAAGCACCCAAGAAAGCCTCTCAACAAGACCAACAATCCTTATAACCAAAATTAAATGATAATAGATCGTTGTGTGGTCGTGATAAGGTTCAAAATCCTTTGTACATTAAATGTCAGTCAGCATTCTACTATGTATACAATTTCTTTGGATGGTTACATGGATTGACAGATGGGCGGGGCTTGTCATTGATTGTCAGCAAAATAATCATGGCGGCCGGAGATTGACAAGACGGCCATGGCACGGGCAGGGCACGCGACGGTGTAGGAACGGTGTGGTGTGGGGCGTCGCATACATTTCAATACAAAGAATATCATTTTTGCCGGGACGGTGTTGCTACGGTCATGCTATGCGACGGGGTAGAGACGTGATAATGTGGCAGCACCCTTAATGAAACATTGTAAACACTTTATACGGGATATTTACCATGATTTTTGGATTTTTGAGTCTCCCGATATTTCGGCCAAGACGAGAAACATAACATGAATATGTTTTTGATGCGATTTGTTTTTTAGTTTTTTTTTAAATTGATTCAGGCGTGACTTTGTGGAAGTATCTACTAGATATTTTGGAATTTTCAAAAAAATCTTTTAGTTTTTACTTAGTTCTTCAGATCATGAACAGACGTAGACACAGATGTTGTTTTGTCTGGTGATACGGAAGAATTTTTGATAAGGAGGAAGCCATCACTTCACATTATCTACATTTTAAAGTTTTCTATCACCTTTAAGTAAGAATTACTTATAGATTACTAAGACAAAACTCTTGAATGGTGAACAAAATATTATGACACAGAGAAGTCAATAGTCATTATGAGTACGTACCTAGGTCAGTTATTTAGTTAAGTACCTACCTACCTATCAAATTCACTTTACATGTTTTTGTTCTTATTAACCGACTTCAGAAAATGGAGGTTCTCAATTCGTCGGAATCTTTTTTTTTTGTGCTTTTTTTATGTACTTACCTACCTATGTTCACCGATTAATCGGAGACGCCGCAACCGATTTAAAAAAATCTTTTTTTGTTTGAAAGGGTATACTTTCCGATTGGTGCCATAAATAATTTGGTGACGATTTGTCAAGGATCTTCGGAGTTATGAACAGAAATGCACCTCGAGAGTGCAGAAAATTGCTCAACTTATAACACTGAAGACGGTTTTTTCAGTTTTTTATTTAGGTACATACCCACTTGTTTTCGTTACACAAAGGATCATGTAAAAATGTTGCCAATTTATGACAATGTTCAAAAGGTTTTGATATTGTAATAAAAGATTATAAAAACATCAACAATAAAAAAATAATAGGGAATTCTACTTCTTCTCTTTCGCTACACTCTTGACAGAGTGGTCGTGGTCGTCATGTCGGAGGGGGTTGTGGCGGCTTTGACGATCCTACGCCATTCGTCTCGTATCGCAGCCCTTCTGGTGCATTCGTATAGTGGACCGTCCAATGCAGTCTTGGGAATTCTACAAAAACACGAATACATTTATAAGTTTTCTTTTTATTTTTTCTCAAGGACCAAGGAATAAGGTTCATTAGATTTATCCAGATTATGTTGGTAACAATATTTTATAAGTAAATCAAAATAACACATGAACTTCATTATCCTGAAAATGTTGTTGCGAAAAAATAAGCTACCTACAACAAACTTTGCTTCGAGTTTTTGGATCCTTAGAGCCTTTTCATACGTCCCGGTTTGCCAGATAGCCGGCGGTGGCAAGTGTATAGGCATGTATAGTCTGGAAAAAAATAATAGACATAAATGGGGGCGCCACTATGCAAGCTAAATACGCGAAATAGATAAATTCTCTTTTAGAAGGAAATTATTACTTCTGACTAACGTCTTCGGGATCTGTACCATAAACAAGAAACCTGTACATTACCATATATTACTAGAGAAAGGGTTTCTACCCGTTTTTGCCAGACTATACGGTAGCTTTCATACGTCCCGGCGTAACTTGCATACACACGCCGCCCGGTAACCGGCACCGGCCACCCGGAAACGGGAACATGTGAAAAGCCACTTATGCATATTGAGCACGAAACTCAGTTCTAGCAGATGCTACCACAAACTTTGTGAATCCTATTTAGCGACGAGATTTTGGTGGATTTGCGGCGAAACTCGCATGCAATTTCGTATTCCTGGATCGTACTGAATAACTACAAGCATGGGCGTAGTAGCTATAGCTTTGTTATGGGAGGGGTCCAATCCAAAAATATTTGTTCTCACAAAGGAATGATACGTAAATGGATTCGTAAAGACGAGTCAGGTCAAACAAAGAGTTTCGCTGTATCCTATTGGACCATGAGACTTTCAGGGGGGCAGTAGAAGACCTCGAGAAAATTAGGGGGCATTGAAATGAAGCAGAGGGTGCGAAAGTGTTGTCTAAAATAGGCAAACAAAAAACACCCTAATCACATACCTAAAGTTGAAATTATAACAGGAAAACCACATATTGGGGAAGATTTAATTTTACCAGCAGTTAAAGGAGTAATAGCCACTGTGTTCCAAAAAGGTGTTTTAAATTCGCGGCAGATGGACAGAGAGGGGGGGGGGGGGGGCTCTAGAAAAAAAAAGTGGGCGGTGGGGAAAATAAGGTTAGCTTCTCAACCTTATTTTCCCCACCGCCCACTTTGATTTTTTTTTTCTAGAGCCCCCCCCCCCTCTATCCATCTGTCGCGAATTTAAAACACCTTTTTGGAGCACAGTGGGTATTACTCCTTTAACTGCTGGTAAAATTAAATCTTCCCCAATAGTTTTCCTGTTTTAATTTCAACTTTAGGTATCACATACCTAAAGTTGGTGTCTTTTTGATCCTAGGGTGTTTTTTTTTCGCCCCCTCTGATTCATTTCAATGCCCTCTAATTCTCTAGGTTTTCTACTGCCCCCCTGAAAGTCTCATGGTCCAATAGGATACAGCGAAACTCTTTGTTTGACCTGACTCGTCGCTACGAATCCATTTAAGTATGTTCCTTTGTGAGAACAAACATTTTTGTTGCTTTATTTCCGGTCGCGTTCGTCAAATAAGCTTTATTTCAGTTATTTCAGTTGAAATCGCGTCGAATGTAATATTCTGGGCAATTTGTCAGGGCACGTCTGTGGCACTCTGGGGCAGACACGTAGCTAAGGGTTACAAACTGGGGGCTAGGTAGGTACCTACTACATACTTGGATTAGGTAAGTATGCTATATTTTTTGACCTACTAGGTAACAAATTCATTTTGTTTTTTATTTATTTATTTTAGCCTTTTGTATTCCACTGCTGGCAAAGGCCAGAGGGACACAAAAATCTGGGTGTTATAAAGTATAATAAGTATAAAATATTCTATCAGTTATCTGGTTCCGTACAAGCTTTGCTTAGTTTGGGGCTAGATGGCGCTGTGTGAAATGTCCACTAATACCTATTTATTTATTTATTTAAAACCAGCACGCACAACACATGCTAATATCTTGCAAGTAACACGTGACAGGTTGCAAATCCATCTCAATGACCATGATTCATCCAGTTCTGCGAAACTCCTTATCAACTACGTAGGCGTCGTACTTGACTTTGGCCACTTTGATATCACATGTTATAGGATGGACTAGTTAAGTTTATTAGATCATTTTATTATTATTTGTATGGGGGGCAAACGATCAGGCTCATCTGATGGAAAGTGATTACCCCCGCTGCAACATCAAAAGATCTGCAAGTGCATTGCTGACCTTTGAGGAGTAGGCTTTTTTCTTGAAGGTCTGGAAATGCAGCTCGCGATAGCTGATTTCACACGCAGTTGTGCGAGGCAGAAATTGGCGTGAACCGTACCGTGTAGGTAATATAGATAGAAGATGTAGATACACAAACAGTAAGTAAGTATAAGTAGAAGGTGTGGGGTAGAAGATATACTATTGTGGCAAGTGAGCAATCGGCAAATATTAGGTCAATGTAGCGTCACTCACACCATTCATAGTCACGGAAACAGTGATCCGAAGTTAACGCGTTCAGTGCCAGGATTCTCTGGATGAATCGAAACATTAATGATAATGATAGCCTTTATTAACAATCTGAAAGTACAATGCATCTTAATTCTACTTAATGTTACTAAATCTAATTTCTTAATAAACTGTGTTTCCTATTCGACACCGGTTTCTTGATTGTCTTGCTTTTCAGCATAGGCCTCCCCAAGTGTTCTCCACAAAGATCTGTCTCTTGCTTTTCTTGTCCAAGTCGTTCCCGCCTCCTTTCTTATATCATCTTCCCATCTTCGAATCGATTATCGGTATTTAAATCAATGATTAAAACGTGAATTTTTTTTAAATTATTTTTTAGTTGTTCCCGTATCAATATTTATGTTTTGTTTTTTCTCGTTGTCCTTACTCCGGCCCTGCGCTGGCACGTTCCCAGCACATATCGCTTGTCGTCATTCCACTTTATTGGATCTGAAACTTGCGCAATTCTATACAAGAGTACAAGAATTCAAGTTGGGATCGTACCGCTCGCAACTTCAGGTGTGTGCCAACACTGAAAGGATAATGTGATTTCGATAAGTTTACTTTATAGGTTCCTAGAAAGAGTTTGATTGTACAATCTTTAAGGTATAGCTGACCACTCGGACGAAAAAGTCCTTGGCTGACCAGCGGGCTTAAAAAGGTCGCTATTGCAGAATCGCATTAACACGTTCAGTGCGGTACAGGACATATATGGGTTGTACGCGACTTTCTTCTGGTGCGGAAGGTAAAATTGTAGTTTTACCGCTGGTGCGGGGGCTATTTCTATACGAAATCCTTTATGTAAAAAAGAGTCAAGTATACTTTTCTGTAGCTTATTAAAAATATAAGCAAAATTTGCCATAAAATTGTACAGGACACATATGGGTAGTACGCACTTAAAAGCAATTTTCGTAATTCTGTGCGTTACCATACATATATGTCCTGTATCCGCAGACCCGGTGTCGCGCTGATTTTTACAGTAGTGCGGAGCAATCCCTATCTTATTAGCACGTCATTTGTCGATTATTACATTAACGCCAAAATTAAGCGATCTCATAAAATGTTATCGATGGTCGCAATTTAATTGAGGATTGAAAATCATCAACATCCTAACCCAGTTATTAAAAAAATCAATTGCCGCATGTATGTTCCCGCATTACTTGAGAACGGCTTGATTGATTTGATTGATTCCTTTTTTGTTTTGTTTGTAATTGTACGGACAAGGTTTTTATAAATAAAAAATTTGTAAGTATTATATTATGCGGTAGAGGTCTGCGCCGAACAAAATTGACCAAGGATGCACCAAAAATGAGTCCTGCATATACTTCCACCAGGACCATAAATCCATGCCGGGGTGTTTAACTTAGCTTGTAATTTAAGTAAATGAAGTTTTGTTCATATTCAGAGAAATAAATGCTCCTTATCGATATCGATTGTTCAAAATACGGTTAGAACATCACTAAACTTGTGTAAAGGACAAACGTTTTGACCCTATTTTCAGTGCGGTACAGGACAATTGTGGTGGGTATTTAGTTTTAGGTATAGCTTCTAAAGTATTCACCAGATCCCCGTCCTGGCTTACCATATGTTAGATAAGGTTATAATCTACCCAAATAATTAAAAAAACAACATTAAATTACGAAATTCATTAAATTATAGACATTTAAAAAAAAACATAATACAGGACATATATGTCATGTACCGCACCAGGAGAAACTCTCGTACCTACCATAAATGTCCTGTATCGCACTGTCTGAAAGTCTTGCAAATACGGTCCCGCACCGAACGTGTTAAAGGAATTGAACTATTACCATCTCTTTTCATTGACTGAGACTGAAAAGAGACGGCATTATGGTTCATTTCATATTGTGATTCAGCTTTAACGACCTTTTTAAGTCCGCAGTTGCCACCCGCACCGCATTATTGGCCACGACCAATTGACCATGTCTTTTCTGTGGATATGGCCGGTTAAACTATGAGGATGGTGTAGGTGCTGGGCAAGCCTTGCCTCCTGACACTGTATAAATCATCTAGTCCTACTAATATTATAAAGGTGAAAGTCCGTGTGTGTGTGTGTGAATGTTTGTTACCACGTATCTCAATAACTACTAAACCGATTTTGATGAAATTTGGAACGTAGATAGTTTAGGTTCTGGAATATACACATAGGCTACTCTTTATCCTGGAAAAATGTATGGTTCCCGTGGGATAAAAAAGTAGTCCACGCGGGCGAAGCCGCGGGCGTTCACTAGTAAAGATATAAAGGCCTAAGTTTTATTGATTTCTCAACTAAAAGAAATAATTATCTGAAATACAGAGAATACGGCAGGAATACATCTCCCAACCACAGACAACTGGGTTCGCTAGTTCCTCTAGAAATCGCACCTCCAGCATAGAAGTGACTCAATTCAATAAATTGGGAAAATGACTTGAATAGGTACCTACGTGGAAAGACTCAGAAAAAAAACTCTATCTGCTAGTTATTCAAAATCTGCTACTTTTTGGTTAGAACGTGAAAAACATAATAGCTGCGTCTCTTTCATTTCGACAGTTTCTCCTCCCTCTCCCGCGGAAAACGGCCATTTATCGCATTTCCCAAAAATCATTATTTTTGAATTGAGTCACTCTGTTCTGGAGGTGCGAAATATTGAAACATTTTCTGTACAAAACCACGCGACGATGAGTTCGCCTCAAAAACGTGCCATCGCCTCGCCTCTATTGAGGTATTGACACAGCTATTTGCATTTCAATCAGCTCATTTGAATTTCTCGATAACAAGCCCTTGTTACTTCTTTAGAGATTTTTCCCAGTGATTTTCTCTCGCTTTCTTGTAGGTACTTTTCTACTATAAGGCTGGTTTTACTGTCACGCGTCGGCGCCGATATGCGAGTGATCTTTATTCCAATGAAATAAGGATACTGATTGTTTAGCTGACGAGAGCAATCAGCGTAGCCATTTCTGCTAAACAATCAGTAT
Source organism: Camptogramma bilineatum (assembly GCA_958496255.1). NCBI lineage: Eukaryota > Metazoa > Arthropoda > Insecta > Lepidoptera > Geometridae > Camptogramma > Camptogramma bilineatum. Next base: position 2,310,690 of record OY292474.1, read on the forward strand.
CCTTATTTCATTGTAATAAAGATCACTCGCCTATCAGCGCCGACGGTACGCGTGACATTAAAACCAGCCATAAAGTTTTGTAGAATGAGACAAGGTAACTTTATTCTTTTTTCTGGACTAATGACAGAATGGCCAGTTGGTAATAGCTCTGCCTTCTGCGCTGTCGGTCGTGGGTTGGATTCCCATCCAGGATAAATATTTGTGTGATAAACATAGATGTTTGTTCTGTGTCTGGGTGTTAAAAAGTATAAAATTTATGCACTTACTTATGTATTTGCAAAATCCATCCAATTGCTCGTACGCACTCTTTTCAATGCAAAATGAATCCATTAAAATATAATCGTTTTATCTACTGGGTAAGTATCTAAAACTCGAGCCTAAAGTTCTATTGTGATAATAACCTAATAACAACATTTAAATTCTTGGCAGAAAACAAATTCAAATTGAATTCCAGATTCAAATTGTGATATTCAGCGAAGAATACTGCGACAAGCAACGTTCTAAGTTTAAAATTACTTCCTTTTCAACGGCCAACAATAGCGCCAGAGCGTACCGGAAACTTTTTGCCAAAACGAAAAAGAGTTTTTTATCTAAAGAGGTTTTACTCTCTTCTACATTTGGTTGGATCCAATGTCTTGAGAGGGGTCGCTTAATTTTGTCAGAATGTTTAATAAGGATCAAATGGAATGGTGATCTTTGTTTTTCCTCTTTTTAGAGGCCGTTTTAACAGGGCTATTTGTTTCAAAACCCAGAAAAAATATTCATTTAATTAAAATCTTTTAGAAATAAGTAGTAGGTACTTTTTTAAAATAACTTCCGCCTACACTTCCGCTCGTTGCATTGTAGAGCATGCAAGGATAATGCAGTTTCCCTGAATATTTTTTTAAATCAGTTCATTACATTCGCAGATTTCCTTGGACTTCCAAATTCAAAAACAAACTTTGTCTTTGTGATTTGACTTGCTGGCTCAGGATTATTGAAAATCTGCAAATCTAAGAGTACTAACCTTCAAATACTTATAAGACAAAATCGTGATTTCTGGTTTCGTTGTTTCTGTTGATCTGATCGCTCTAATAATACAGGATCACAGCACGCTGAGTTTGAAGATTTTAGTTTTTAAGATGACATTCAAATACGATTGTGAAATTGTTAATGAATAGATACGTAAGTAAACGAAATGAAAAAAATAATGAAATGTTTGCCTAAAAATTTTATCAAAATCGGTCAAGTCGTTTTAAATCTTTGTTGATGTAATGAATCATTGACATAATTAAACAATTGACGTAATGATTTTGATCTAATGTATGACATCCCAGGCCCTACAATGTTTTAGAAAACTAATGCTTGTTTCAGGCCGTGTCAGACGAAATGCTAGTGGAACTCAAAGCATGCTTCATGGAGGCCTATGATGACAATCAAGATGGCAAGATTGATATACGAGAGGTAACGTATCGAACTTGAACGTATCTAAACCGAAACTCATGGAAATTGCACAATTTATTTTGGAAACTTATGAGTTATTATGACATGATTTATGAGTTTCCAAAATAAATTGTGCTCAACTCGCAAGATACTTACCTCAATTTATTTAATTCTTGATTATTGTTTCGATTTTAATTTTAATTTTCTGTTATCATTGAGTATTTTGTAAATTGTATTGTAACTTCTATTTTATTTACTTGTAACACTGATTTGGTATGTACTGTTACGGTGTTATAATTGTTTCTGAAAATAAATAAATAAATCTAAAGCTGCCTAATGTTTGGCGAGTCTAGGCCAACACGAGCGAACAAGGCAAGTGCTACCGTCTAGAGCTAGACGTTTGGCAAGTCTATGCAAACCAATTGCGCTTGTATTCACTCGGCCACATGTCTACACATTGGCATTGGCGTTCACTCGGCAAGGTTGGGCCAACATGTATTAGCGGCTTTAGAATGGTTGATCGTTTTTAAACATTGCCCCTTATAAAGGTTACCTTTTCTTTTTTAGTCAGAAAGTTTTGTTCTGAGGAAACTACTTACCCATAGGTTTAACTATTATGAAAAAAAAAATGACATTATTGGATTTTTGAAAAAACATACAGTTAGGGAGCCAAAAAATATAATACTTACCTACCTAAAACTTACTTATTTGTAAAAAAAAAAACAAGTTGGTCATAGTTTCCGGAAGTGCTTACCATAAAATATCAAAACGTACCTGTTTCAGCTAGCGCAACTGTTACCAATGGAAGAAAATTTTCTTCTTTTGTTCCGATTCGACAACCCTTTGGAGTCGAGCGTAGAATTTATGAAGGTAATAACTTTCCTTATGGCTTTAATGAACTAAACATACAAAGATTCAGTTTATGATCATCTACCCAAATATTTGATCATTTTACTGAATTTTCATATCCAGGGCTTGCTTTACTATCTTTAAGTAAAGTTTTGATTAGTACCTAAGTACCTATTGTCTATAATATCTGGGCGAGCTCTGCTCGGGTGCAAATAGAAAAAACCGGTCAAGTGCGAATCGAACTCGTACGCCGAGGGTTCCGCACCTAGCCATGGTGCCAATTAAGCTAGTCCGCTTAATTGTATGAGTGCCCATACAACTCGGGGGACAATTTTAATTGGCGTCAACTATGTATGTATGGGAACCCTTTAATTTTCAACTTTTTTAACTTTTTGGAATTTTTCCTTTATTTGTGCTATAAGACCTTGCTTTTCGCCAAATTTCGTTATTCTAAGTCAACGGGAACTACCATTTAGGTTTTCGACCCAAAACCTCTAGGGTACTTCCGGTTGACCTAGAATTGTCAATTTTGGTTACAAGCAAGGTCTTCCAGCGCAAGTAAAGGAAAAATTCCGAAAAATAAAAAAAGTTGATAATTAAGGTAAGTTTTGGTACTCACAAGTTTTCACGAAAACCTAAATTTGCCTATATCTTTTTATAGTGTTGACTCAGGACCTTGATTTTTATACTCACAATAGGGACTATAGACCTTAGTATATGGTATAAATTTCAACTTGCTAGCTCTACCCGTTCCTGAGATAATCGGTGGTGACACACGGACAGACGGACAGACAGACAGACAGACAGACAGACGGACAAGAAAGTGATCTTATAAGGGTTCCTTTTTTTACCTTTTAAGGTACGGAACCCTAAAAAATAAAATGTAAGTACCTACCTACCTACCTACTTACCCGAAAAAAGAAAAAAAACTGACAAAACGAAAAAAAGATTATGAATGGCTGAGATTTGAACGTGCAGCCTTCGGCGTACCGCAAATTTCATCGAAATCGTTAGAGCAGTTTTCTGATTGTGATGAAACTTTGGTAGGGTCTTCTGAGGACGCTTGCGAGAGTTCCTGTCCCCAAAAATCTATACTTACATACCTATAGATAAAAAAAATTAAGACGGTATCAAGGAAATTTTAAACTACGGTGATAGGTACTACGAGTTTGTCGGGCCAGGCAATTTTATGTAAGGCCTCCTTTTGTTAATTTATGTTTTACCTTTTTTGTTTTACTTTCAGATATGGCGAGAATACGATACAGATGGAAGTGGGTACATAGAGGCTGACGAATTGAAGGTAAAGTTGTGAAGAAGTAAAATGGTGGTCTCACTTTATAAAGCTATGAGTGTAGGTATCAGGATTTAAATTAAAGTGAAGTAGTTTTTTTTAGTGTTACACCCTTAGCATATATCATCGAAATGAAATAACTTTTAAATTATGACCTGCCCATTCCAAAGGTTGCCTGGAAGAGATCGCTATCAGCGATAAGGCCGCCCATTGTAGGTAATAAGTACCCTAGATGCTTTTTTTTATTATTTTTATGGACTCTTACTTTGTTTCGTGGGTATTTATTTCAATACTTAACAATACAATACAATACAATACATCTTTATTGACATAAATACCCACAAAAATACAGAGTCAATTAAAATAACGATACAAATATATGGGGTACTTAAAACAATGGGCGGCCTTATCGCTGAAAGCGATCTCTTCCAGGCAATCTTTGGATGGACAGGACAAAATCTAAAAGATAAGGACGGTGGTAAACACTTAACGATACTTACCTACTTACTTTATTAACAGAATTTCCTCCGAGACCTACTGAAGGAAGCGAAAAAAATCAACGATGTTTCAGAAGACAAACTCATTGAATATACAGACACAATGGTAAGTTTTTTTATTCAAGATAGACCTTTGTTTAGCCACAATCTCACCTGATGGTAAGCGACGATGTGGCTGACGATGGATCACAAATGTCTAGAAGACACTTATTCACTCTTGACTTGAAGACGCCTATATACATGTTTGGCGAGCCTAGGCCAACGCGAGCGAAGGCAAGTTGATGCAAGGCAAGTGCTACCGTTCAGACATTTGGCAAGTCTATGCAAACCAATGCAAACCATGCGCTTGTATTCACTCGGCTAGCTACGCGAGTGACAGCAAGCGATGGCAAATATGCTGTCTATACGTTGGCGTTCGCTCGCGTTGGCCTAGGCTCGCCAAACATGTATAGGCAGCTTTAGAGGACGCTATGATGCCAACAACAATACAATGGTCTCCCTTAATTTGTAACACCTTGTAATTATTTTTTTCAATAAATCTCACCGCATCAAGAGAAATAAATTCCAATTCATTTTTCTAAACCTTATTTTATTTATCTTGTGTAAGTAAACAAAGATTTAATTAAAAAGTAGCTCAACTGACTTTTCAATTCTAGCGGGAAAACAATAAAAACTTTTTTATTGTTTCACTAAAACCTTGCTAAAACCATTGTCCGCAGCTCCAAGTGTTCGACTCGAATAAAGATGGCAGATTGCAACTCTCCGAGATGGCCAAGTGAGTTTTTATTTTCAATTTTCTCTCATAGTTTTGTTCTCGAAAGTTTGAAGCTACATTAAGCGCGGTCACTAAAGTTATGGGTGACCACATTTTGAACTTTCGCGATTTTTTTTTAATTTAAAATCGTTTGAAAGTGTCTAGCGGGGTAGTCAAAGGTCTAAGTATCCAATAGTAGATTGTTATACTTACTGATTGTTATGAGAGAGTAAATTAAAGAAACAGAGTTATAATGGGGTTTTAGTGGGTCTTAGCTCCCGCCGTGTGTAACAGGTACCTACCTACTATTTTCACTTTAGTTGAGAGAAAATAAAATTGCATATTGTAGTTAGATATTTGACAATACTTCAAGAACTTACTAAAAAAATTACAAAACCTTACTACGGTAAGCAAAACCACAGATAGAATATCGAAACTGGTCGTAGGGGTAGTATGATCATATCGTGGGCATCATTGAATAGGGGCGTACAAACAAAAATACATTTTTTTTATTGCGGCATTCAACTAAGAGTTTAGTGATTCACTAGCGGACGCCCGCGGCTTCGCCCGCGTGGACTACTATTTTTTTTATCCCACGGGAACCGTGCAATTTTTCAGGATAAAAAGTAGCCTATGTCCTATTCCGGTTATTATCTATCTACATTGCAAATTTCATCAAAATCGGTTTTGTAGTTATGGAGATACGTGGCAACAAACATTCACACACACACACACACACGGACTTTCGCCTTTATAATATTAGTAGGATTACAAAAAAACAATCATGCTTATTATTTTTTTATTTAGTCATTAAACTCACATTATTCTTTAAAATACTTATAATTTATTAATTATTAAGTAAGTATTCCAAGTATTTTGAAAAATCAGGTAAAATGTTCGTAAATTTTAGAGTTCAATTGGATTTAGTCAAGGTCGGGAGATTAAATTAAAATGGAAAATTCGATATTCAGCGGGCTGCGAGTAATATTATCATCTGCGGCGGGGCGGCTCGTGTATCGATACAGACCAGTTTTAGTACCCCAAATAACTTCATATTCATCACGATAGGTGGAATCAGACGGTTCACTTTTCGTTCATTTCTGTTTTTCATTCGGCATCTTTCACAATGGAGCGTCTGAAGATAGGTAAAACGTAAGAAAAGTGTCTTAAAAAACCCCAGCTTTCATTTGAGTGATCTTTCAGTTGAGTGAACCGTCTGATTCCACCTTTATAATTACTTACTTTAATTTTCATTGGTTTCTCTTTTAAAATATTTTTAGGAATCAAAAAATATTTCATCTTAAGAGATTGCAAACTTTTTGACGTGTTGCCGTCTTATAAATCGATGAACACCGGCTGCACGCACGAAAGTGTCACGTTCCGCCTACGAGACGTAGCGCTGCTACGAGACGTAGCGATAGCTACGGTTTTCGTAGCACTAGCTACGAAATAATTTATTTTGGTAAATAATCCGATCCGATCGTTTCTTTAACACGTAAAATTATCGTCCGTAAACGGACTTTACAAACAACCATTTTTTTTTAACTAGTCAGTTATAGATATGACTATGCCAGTCAGTCTGGCAAAAACGGGTAGGTAGAAACGGCAAGTAAAATTTAATTACAATGGAAACCTTTTCTCTACTAATCTATGGTAAAGTACAGGTTTCTTGTCTATGGTACAGGTACCGAAGACGTCAGTCAGATACTTTCCTTTTTTGAGAATTTATCTATTTCGCGTATTTAGCTTGCACAGTGGCGCCCCAATTTATGGCTATTATTTTTTCAATTTTTTGCCAGACTCTAGCAATTTTATTTTTTTAATAAGCATTCTACCCAGGGTACTAACATTCTTTTCTATTGATGATCACCTATCTTCTATCGAAATGATTGTGAATTGTGAAAATAAGTTCAAACGAAATGTGCGTGATGTTTCAGGTTATTGCCCGTCAAGGAGAACTTCCTCTGCAGACAGGTATTCAAGGTGAGTGACACGCGATTTCCCGCGCAACCGCTTTTGACAATAGGGATGGCCGATCGACATTAGCTTCAATAATAATATGCATAAAAAAATTGCTTTCATTATCTGCAAAAAGTAGAGCTAGAGATAGAGTCGGGAACTGCAATGGATAAAGTAAATTAACATAATTTTAAAAAGGATTCTCGTTTTTTTATTTTAGGTCCCCCTAGCAAAAATTGTAGGCATGGGTTACTTATATTAGACGGGTACATTGTACAAAATTAAATACTTTAAAATGTATTCATCCAGAATTAAAATAAGTTAAAAAAATTTAAAGTTTTACCTAATTGTACCTAAGGCCTACTTGTGTTTTGAAAATATTTTTTAAAATGTATGAAAAACTCCTTTTTGTTTAAGTAAGTATAATTATAAGATTATAATTAGGTACCTAATAGTAACTACGTAGTCATGAGGTAAGTAAACACTTCACTCACTTAGAAACATCACATTACTCATATCCCCCGAGTACCTTATATACTTACAGTCAAAGTAATATATATTTTTATGTTTTAACTGTAAACCAAATTATTTAACATTTCAAACATACAATTAACATAAATTGTAATACAATACCTACACTGTAGCATTTTTAAATATTTAATTTATTATGCACATAATTCTATGCATCTTTCTGGCTTTAGTCGTATTTCATATTTTTTTGTTTGCTTAACTTTTAGTACTTAATTTTTTTATCTTCTACATAATAAAATTATTAAAAAGTGCTTACAATCAGCTTTCAGCGCCCTCGCGACGTTGCCCTCGTAGTGATGGTATAACGGTAATGACGATGATGATGAAAAGTAGCCTATACTTTCCTCAAGGATTTAGCTATCAGCTGCAAAAATATTTTTTTTAAGCTGGACTGATAGTTCCTGAGATTAGCGCGTACAAACAAACAAACTCTTCCGCTTTAGTTTAAATAGATAAATCTATCAAGTAGGTAAGTACTCAATTTTATGCTGTTCTTATGTTATTACTGATTGCAAGCACTTATTAGGTAAGTAGATTACAATACATTATCTAGTTGTTTTACATTCATACTCAAGTGTCATTTCGAGTTCGAGAATGCCATACCATAAACAACTCTAATAAATTGAATGTAAGAAAACTTATATCTATAAAAAAACAAAATAAATTAAGTATCAATTTGAATGATTAAAATTGTGTTATATAAGTAACTGAATAAATGATGAATGAATGAATACAAGTGGCTAAATTAAAAATTAAAAAAACCGACTTCAACAAGAAATTTTCTGCACTCTCGAAGTGTATTTCTGTTCATAACTCCGAAGATCCTCGACAGATCCTCACCAAATTTTTGTGGCATCAATCAAAAAGATTATCCTTTCAATCAAAAAAAGAATTTTTCAAATCGGTTCACGCGTCTTCGAGTAATCGGTAAAAAAAAAAGCACAAAAAAAAGTTTTTTTGAAGTCGGTTTAAAATGAATGAATATTGTAATATACACTTATAATTTACAGTTAGCATGTTACCTGTCGTTTATTTGCCTGTCTCTGTCTGTAACACTAACGCTTGTCTCCTGCACTGCACACATAGGAAGGCATTGAGGTGAGTTCTAGTATTTCTCAAAATGATGCAATCGTGGATAAAACTAGTTTTTATTTTAATTAATCAGTGCTCAACCGATAAATATGAACTTAACTAGATTTCAGGCCCTTCATCGGTGCTCAACCGATTAATATGAACTTAACTAGATTTTAAACCCATTATCGGTGCTCAACCGACTAATATAAACTTAACTAGATTTTAAACCCATCATCGGTGCTCAACCAATAAATATGAACTTAACTAGATTCTAGGCCCTTCATCGGTGCTCAACAGCTAAATATGAACTGAACTAGATTTTAGGCCCTTCATCAGTGCTCAACCGATTAATATGAACTTAACTAGATTTTAAGCCCTTTATCGGTGCTTAACCGATAAATATGAACTTAACCGAAAAAACCAAAAACGAACGAAAAAAAACGAAAAAACAATGGTGCATCATTTTGAGAAAACATTCTGAATGAATAGACAACACTCTAGACTAGATGAAATGGACACAACAGAAACAATTAAACACTTTTAGCAAACAATTTTGTTCTTAGTGATAGCGCACACTTATATAAAAAATAAGACGTTAAAATTTTTTAAATAAATTATAAATCAAAAATAAGTTTATCCATTTTTTTTTAGGTAAGTTGTATGTTTTGTTTTTGATTTCTTAATACTTAATTATATTACAGGGTGCAACCAAACTGACAAAAGATGACATTGAAAGAGTCTTCTCTTTATACGACAGGGTAAGTTCATCCTATACTTACTTACATAGTTCTGTGATGCTAAATCTGGAGCTGAGATGCATAAGGTCGGATCTCGAAAATGACAATTTTCGAGATCCGACCTTATGCATCTTTGTTTGATTGTTATTTATTATTATTAATAATATAGGTAGGTAGGTAAGTACTTAATGCTTAGGTACTGCCTTAATCCAAACAATAACAAAGGTAGGTAAGTAAAGTGTTAAAAAACCTACGCTCTAATTTTAAATTACGTTTCTAAGGACAATTCGTCTATCACTGGCCCCTTAAAATGTTCTCATAATGTCACCTGGATATTATTAAATTAAATATTTTCTAATTCGTATTTTTTTTATCGCCCTTACTTTTCTTTTATGGATCTTATTTTGTGAATCTTCAAATCCACCATGTCTTCATGCTTTCATAAGTTTGATGATAAAATAATTAATTAACAAATAAATCACACTATCACACTAATCACACTATCACACTAATCATCACATCACACTAATCACAGTAATATTATAAATGCGAAAGTTTGGATGTTTGGATGTTTAGATGTTTGGATGTATGTTTGTTCCTCTGTAACTCGACAACCACTGAACCGATTTGGCTGAAATTTGAAACATAGATAATGATCGGGAATCGGACATAAGCTACTTTTTATTCCGAAAAAATGCACGGTTACCGTGGGATAAACAAAATAGTAGTCCACACGGGCGAAGCCGCGGGTGTCAGCTAGTTAATTAATAAAAAGTACTTAAATAAACATTACTAATTAATTAAGCATATTTATTATAAATACGTATTATTATAATTTCAGGATAATAATGGCTCAATCGAGAACGAAGAACTGAGAGGTTTTCTTAAGGATCTCCTAGAATTAGTGAAAAAGGTAATTTATCCTTTCACAACTGATTGATATTAAATGAAATATACCTACTCAACATAGTTTTAACACACGTAAAATACCTAATCGCGTAAACATATCGTCACCTAGTACAACTCACGAAAGTTTTGAAAGTGAAACATACTTAAATATTACTCAGTTTAAAAACTGCTTTAGAAAATCTGAGGTAACAGGTGAATTAACATTGCCTAGTGTAAATAAAAAATATTTTCCTCAACTTTCAGGACTACGACGCTCAAGACCTTCTAGAATTCGAAGAAACCATCCTCCAAGGAGTAGAGTACAGCAGCGAAGGGAAGATCAGCCGGAAGCAGCTCACCATGATCCTCCTGGCCCTCGCCAAACATCATCAGGAGGAAGAACCATCCACCCCATAAACATTTCCGAACGCCATCGCCACTCCGTCCCGATTTCCGAACGTATTTTTTGGCGGCAACTCTGATCTTCCCTAAAAAACAATTCGAGCAATAGACAAATTTTCTACGCTGCTGCTACTGCTCAGAGTAGACTACCTACTACATTATTTTTAACTCATTTATTAATAATACTTAGGTACCAACTTGGGTACAGTCTATTATTTTCGAACATTTCTGTCACTGCGTGAGTGTAACCTCAAACCGTGTGAATATTATTTAGGAACCTATAGGTCTAAGTACCTAATTCAAATGAAAAATAAAGCTTATTTTATTATCTATATACCAACTGAGGATACCGATTACCGACACTAATTCATGCTAGGGTAGAGATATTTTTTTTTCTTACAGCTGCAATTTACCGGGTAAATCTTCAGGAAATTGAAAAAACCGGAAGTCTAATTCGTCTTTGTCGTCACAGTCAATAATTTAGAAAATATTGTGTAACCGACATTGAAAAAATAAAAATAGGTACCTAGGTAACTAAAAAATTCTCTCAATGGACTGCTGCTAAGGTTTTATATTTTTAGTTACTTTAGTAGATAATCAAGAATATATTTTAACTTATTGGGTGTGAAAATAATGACAAATCAGACTTCCGGTTTGTTCAATTTCTAAATTCGCCCTACCATACAATGCTCAAAAATTATGAACACATTTATTTAAAAACAAAAAGGACTAAGTTCCTTTAGGGGTTTAGGGGAGAAGGTACTATTAGGGGTACCTAAGTACCTACCTAAATGATTATAATATCCTTAAAAGTAGGTATGTAGGTACTTATTGGTATTATTCAGATGGACAGACGGACAACCAAGTTTTTTTTCCAAAGTAAGTAGGTATTCAATTTTCGTACCTCTGCTCTACCTACATAGAAATAATTATGATATTTTACCTAGCTATTTATTGACATGCATGAGGAAAAAAATATTTATTCTACCTATGGTTTTCTATAATCTCTCTGCGAGCGATCTCTCATTGTGCGAGCGATCTCTCTCTTTGTGAGAGCGATCTCTCTGTACAAGCGAGAATGTTCTAAATAGGTGTAGGTAAGTAGGTACAATTTATTATTACTATTAAAGAATGCTATGAATGTACCATAGGGCTGTGTTAGTTTTCATAAAGTTCAATATTTTAGCAAAAATCAAAGTAGAAATCGATAAGCCAAAACAAATGCCAAAATAGCGTACCGACCTACTAAAGTTAGACTACACGCAATCCGATTATTTTTTGTTACTTTTATAGACAAAGACTAGATTCATATAATATAGTCTATGGTTAAAGATTTGACTACATGTAGCCGGATTTGGTATTTTACCTGTTAGTCCGTCCCGTACCGTACCTATCTACCGGTTGCTTAAACTTTTGTGACCACATAGAAAGTTACTGCGTTAAAAAAAACCATTCCCTGCCCGCCCAATCACCACGGTGTGATCCAAGTCGGCGTAGGTAGGTAGGTACCTACTAATTCTATTTGAAAAATAATCAAATTATTATCTAAGATCTTCTCAACTATTTTCGTAAATTCTTTACTACAGACGTTACATATCATTCCATAATCACTTCAGCACATACCTCACGTGACACACTAGAGTCGTAGAGTCCGTTTCACAACGGAAGTCCCTTGGTAGCTGCACTAAGTAGGTACTCGGTGGTAGCAGGGCGCCCCGGGGCGTTATAATAAGTATATTAAAAAAAATCTAGTTTAAGTACCTACCTAATTTAGTACAAGAGTAAGTCGTTAAGCCATAACGGAGGCCTTTAGGCGGCCTAAAAACTCCGTCACCAGAGTTGGCCACTTGCTCATACGAAAGAAGAAGAAGTACAAGATAAATTTTGCCATAGAAAATCCTCAATTTCTTTAGTTCCGTGAAATTCCGAGGGACTTCTTTTGTGAAAAGCACTCTATCTAAAACTTCCTGGGCCTTACTTATGAAAGATGTTTAACGTGAAACACTGTTTAAACAACGTCCTGTCTTTATTTGTGGATAGTGACAAACAGAGACAGGACGTTGTTCAACCAGTGTTCAACTTTAAACATCTTTCATAAGTAAGGGGGTCTATTTCTATAATTATCTAGCCATATTGTGACTTTTTCCCTTTTCTATAGTCACGTATTTTCCTAAACTTTGCAACTTTTCAACTTTCCTCTTATTCTAGTAAACGTCTAGTAAAATTAACTGATTTTCATAGATCTAAGTGTCCCTGTAGGCTCAAATTGATCGAAAAAATCTGGTTCAGTGGTTCAGTGTCAAAATCTTATGGTGGGGCACTGGTAGCCTGCGAAATTGCAATTTTCTTGCGTTTTTTGCAATTTGCCCTACTTGATCAAAATTATGATACGCGATTAGGGATATTATTTCCATACCTACTTGGTAATAAACGGGCTACCCGTGTGGATTTAATAAATCAATGTAGGATCGATTAGCGATGATCAAGAGCTTTCAATGTCTGCTTGAAAAAATAATTCAATCGTCAACGTAGATTGCTTCAAATTTGAATCTCGATGTGCTCCTAAAATTAATGTTTTATACATTCTTTAATTAAGATGAGGTAGGTAAGTGAACTATTGGTGGTCTGTAACGTTGCTTCCACACAGCAGATAACTAAGAAATACTAAACCTACCTACTTATTATAAAGTCAACAGACGTTTACTTTACGTTATTCGGAATAGAATTTGAGAATTTGTAAGTGTTGTGTAACGTTTTGTGATAGGTACCTATTATGTATCTACTGTGTGGAACAACAAGAAATGTCTTGAAGTAGGTAAATGGCTTGATCAGCAGCAAAATGTTGTTGTACAAAGATTTTCAAAATGTTGACAGACGCCACATCTTGTTAGTTTTATATAACATTGTTGATTGTTTGTTACGACCTAAAGTATGACTGTTACGAAAATGTTTAATGTTTTCATAGATTATTTGCAAAATCTAAGTAGATTTGTTGTAAGATTGCTAATTTTATATGAGAATAGGTATTTCGATGTGAGGGTAATAGATTTGTATAACTTTATAGTTAATCGTGTTTATGCAGCCCTAAATGTGTATCGATGTTTATTTTTTTAAGTGGTTAAATCTGTGTTGTGATCAAATGTTTAGCTTTAACGAATTAGTTATAAAAGTATCACTGGTTTAATTATACATTGATAGGTAAGTAATAAATATTGTGCACAAAAGTTGTTAGGTAAATTCACAGATGATTTAAATTAAAGATATTTAAAACCGTTGTTGTACATTACGATATACTTAATATTTTTTCCTTAAAAATAGACTCTTTTCCTGTTTTTTTTTTTTTGTTGATCTGAGGGCTTTTGACAACAAGTTTTTTCGCTATGAAAATCTACGGTTAATTCGCCGTGTCTAGGCAACGCAACGGTTGTCAGTGTTGTAGAAGACACGGGCGCACGGTAACTTACACGCCGCGCCGTAGGTAGGTAGGTAGGTACCTACTTACGGTTGAAAAAAACGCGGAAAAATGTGTCGTGGCTAAAGACCCTTAATGTACCTAACTAAAGTTTTTTTATGTAAAATAATTATTATCTATCTAAGAAAGTAAGAACGATGTGTATTTAGACGGTGGGAGTAGTGTTTGACTCTGATCGAATGTTTCCTTAAAAAACAACAAATGGACATAGATACGCTGTGTCGCTGTGTATTCTGTCAATTTAAATTCTGAATTGACATTGAAGCCAATAATTTAAAAACTTGTAGAATGATTTGAGGTGGTTTTTATAGATGGCGTCACACAACAGAAAAAACCGCTGTAAAAATTCCGGATGCTTGTGGTCCAGGCCTTCACGTCCGCATATTCAATTATCTGGCACTACACTGAATGACGATAATTTGTTATAAAATGTTTATATTTGTACAAATACCTACTTGTTTTATTCATTAGATTAATAGCACAACAACCTCAATTTAGCCTAATAGAGGTACCTACCTAGGTTGGTAGGTGTTTGTAAACCCTTGGCGTACAAAAATGCCTAATAGTTTGCTTGTTCTGATAACGTTACGAGTATCTGGGCGACTCTAAATTCTCGAAGGGGCGTCTGGGTGTAATTCGAGAAAAATTAAAATTTACCCTTACAAAGAACAAAAAAACTATCAAAGGCTGAGGATTCGAACTCGCAGCCTTCAGCGTTAAAGGCCCTAAATACCTACCTACCCTAAATACCTACCTAACTCGCGAAATAAAATGTACATAAGGGGCGAGCCTGGGGGGGGGTTACCTAATAGTGGCCACTTTTGGTATTATTTTACAACAAAAACTGCAATTACTTAATTAAATTAAATATTTGCTGTTTCATATTTATTAGAAACATAATTTCAAGAAACCCCTGAGTTCAAAAGAACCTGTGAGTGAACAAAAAACATCGTGCACCGGAAGTGCTCTGGTTATGATACGACATCGTTGTAGTGTGAACGTCGACGGCTCAAAAGCCACCATTCCAAGCCAAATAAAAAAAAAAAGAGGACTCCATTTTTTTTTCTTTCTGTGTAAAAAAGGAAACCACCGCGTTGCGCCGCTGTGCTTGAAATATTGTCCTAGAATAGTCAATTTGTGCCTAAAATGGGTGTGAATGTAGAAACCATCTCCCCCGGAGACGGTAAGTTAATTTTTGTCATCAATTTACAACATTATTCATTTTTTGAGGTATCTTTCGTCCGGTGAAGGAACACACCTTGAGGTTCAAAGATTTTCATGGAACTTGGTTTCATAACTGCTCCTCTGCTTTTCCTACTAGAATGATATGTTACTGTCGACATGTAGAAATAGAAGATTAGCAGGCGTAGGTACATAGATGAGTCAGTCTTGTCTTGCCCGAACGTTACGTAGTATTTTTATCTGGTCTGTGCCTACTGAATAGTCATGGTTGCACTGTCCTTCAAAAATTTACATTTTACCGGAATACTTGGCTTCAACAAACAAACAGATTTAATACGACCTTCAACCCTACTATCAGGTTATCTCGCCTCATTCAACCATCTTACAAAGTTCTTAGTTACCCATTACAGGTATAAGTACCTACTGTAGAACTAGACCCCCTTACTTATGAAAGATGTTTAAAGTTGAACACTGGTTGAACAACGTCCTGTCTCTGTTTGTCACTATCCACAAATGAAGACAGGATGTTGTTTAAACAGTGTTTCACTTTAAACATCTTTCATAACTACGGCCTAGATAATATTTCTACACTTCCCTCAATGGATCTAGGCACTAACTTCATTACGATAGATTTTTTTTTTGCATACAATTTGCTGATGATGCTGAGAAGCTAATGCCTCTTTAGTTTTTGCAGTCTTAGGTGAGAACCTTTTTCCTTATTAGCAGGTACTGTCCTAGCCTTACACCACAATCACTTGGTATTCGGCTGGAGCTCCAACAAAGATTTAACAAATGATACAATATATTCGTGAAGTTAGCCCTATCATTGCACCTTTTTCATACAAAATTTTCTACTGCGCAGCGAGACAGCTAACTTCACGAATGCCTAGATCCATTGTGAGAAGTGTACTGTCCATAGTATGTTTGCAGAACATTATATATCGTACTAGTGACCCACCCCGGCTTCGCACAGGCCACATCACATTAGAAACTTCTAAAATTATCAGTGTTTCTCTACTATATTATGCATGTATTGTACATAGGTATAAACCTTCCTCTTGAATCACTCTACTAAAAGAACCGCATCAAAATCGGTTGCGTAGTTTTAAAGATCAAAGCGTACATAGGGACAGACAGCAGGAAGAGACTTTGTTTTATACTATGTAGTGATAGACTATACTATACCTACAATGTTCTACAAACAGAGCAGAACCAAAGCTAGTCTTTGTAACAAACAATGACTGTAATATGATATTCTGAATATAAAGTAGCTATGTCATGTGCAAAGATAATTCAATGAAGATGGACATAGAAGTCTTTTATTCAGTACAACTCCTGAGATCAATGTAGAATACATAAATAGTTTTAAGAGATTGATTCTACTTCTGTTTCTTCCCTGCCAATACTGTGAAGAACTAGTCAGGTTGTAACCACTTGTCCCATTCAAATCCAGACCCCCAGGGGATCACACAAGCACTCAAATGTTCCACTACGATCCCCTATGCTGGGAATTCTCTAAGTACTAATAAGTGCTATTCTAACTAGTGTGGAGGGTAAAGTTCTATAACGATCTGTTTGTCTATTTTGTTAGTAAATTTTAACATTATGTAGACACTTGTTTTGATTAACAAACATTATTATTATCATTTAATGCACAGGCAGCTTATAAGCTGATGTGTGCATATCCAGTTATTGGTTATCCACTTAAAATGTTTGTCTAGAGTGTTTTTAAAGCAGTTCACTGAGGGAGCACTGATAACTGATTCTGGCAGCCGGTACCAGTCCTTCACAACACAGTTGGGCAAAGTATACTTTCTTGGTTTGCTGGTACAGTCAGCGTCAAATTAATTATCTGAAATACATGATAGCATAAAATTGCTTTCATGTATTTCAGATACTTTTGACTACTCTAGACAATCATATTAATTTGACGCTGACTGTACCTGGCCCCTTCTGCAAATAGTAAAATAGTTTAAGAGATTGATTCTACTTCTGTTTCTTTCCTACCAATACTGTAAAGTACCACCCAGTTTGTAACTAGTGTAGAGAGTAAAGTTCTATACTATCTGATTGTCTATTCTGTTATTAAATTTGAACATTTAGACAATTATTTTGATCAACATACAATAACTTATCTTATCTTTGTGTAAAGACTCATATCACTTTTTAGTGGAGCGTTCCCGGAGCGGACCTATGAGGCAGGAGCTGATTCATTTTCACAACAATGTCCTATATGTAGGCTTATTTCAGAGTATGCTGGCTGCACCCATTTCTTATGCAGCAGTCACAGTCATGCTTTATTAAGTCAACATACTTTATGATAATGAATAATTTTACGTTTAGATTTTCCTATGGGACTGACATAGTTTTAATGTAACTCTCAAAGTCCCTAAAAAAATAGAATTAAAAAAAAATCTTTGTGTAACTAACAAGATTTCGAGCTTAGCTATAGAACTGTTAATCTCATTACAGAGTCCACATACCCCAAGTCGGGGCAGACCGTGGTCGTCCACTACACTGGCACTCTGACAAGTGGCAAGAAGTTTGACTCATCCCGAGACCGCGGCAAACCTTTCAAGTTCCGCATCGGCAAGGGAGAGGTCATCCGTGGTTGGGACGAGGGTGTTGCTAAGGTAATCATCATAATTTAATGATAATTATTATTACGGGATTTTATCGCGTACCTTTTATTTATTTTGTTTCCCGACGTTTCGAACACGTTGCAGCTAAATAAATAAAAGGTACGCGATAAAATCCCATGATAATAATTATCATTATGTTAACAATTCGCGAAAGTTTAACAAGTTATATCATTATTAAAACTCGGTTCATTATAGAAACGAATCTAATCGAACGAGGCGCTTATCATGTTCTCTCGCTTGCACACTAGTTCCGTCTATACTCACGGAGCGAGAGAACATGATAAGCGCCGCCATTTTAGATTCCTTTCTTTAATGAACCGGGTTATACAAATCATCATTACAAGATTTGCTTAGTTTGGGGCTAGAGGGCGCTGTGTCAAATGTCCAGCAATATTTATTTATTTATTATTATTTATAAACTAAACATAATTACTTAAAGTATGTTCTCTTAATTTCAGATGTCAGTAGGTGAGCGTGCCAAACTTACCTGCTCCCCAGACTATGCGTACGGTCAACAAGGACACCCCGGAGTCATTCCTCCCAACTCAACCCTCATCTTCGATGTCGAGCTCATCCGCCTTGAATAACCACCATCACTTACCCATTAGTACAGTTATCACAATGGATCTAGGCATTCGTGAAGGCTTCTCGCTGCGCTGTAGAAAATTTTGTGTGAAAAAGTTGCACTGCACATCGACTAACTTCATGAATGCCTAGATCTGTCAGAAGTGTATGTATAACTTCTCAATGTCACTTAAAGATTTATTACTCCACTATTGCAATGTTCTTGTAAATTCATTAAGAATGGCCAAAATGTGGATAAAACAACCTAGATATAGTTTTGAAAGATTCCAGAGAATTTCTATGTAGTTGTCACACTGTTACTGAGCTATGTTTGTGGAACTGTGTCTAAGTAGAGTCAATTCAGAGAGCAAATATACTACCGCTAAAAGTAGATCAGATTTTGTGTAGAACATTTTAGAATTGAGAAAACTATCTATGCTACAAGTATTTTAGGACTAGTGGTGAAATCCAATGGATAAATTTAGGAATGTAGTCATCTTCTAGTGAATTGGGAATGGTCTTTTCATCATCATTATCTCAGCTGTAGGATGTCCACTGTTGGGCATAGGCCTCCCTTAAATATCTCCATGTATTGCGGTTGGAAGCAGCCTGCGTCCACCGCCGACCTGGACTTTTAGTACTTAAGATCTATTGCCATTTAACAATGAATTTTTCGTAGTTTATTGTGACTAGAACCTAGTGCCCCAATTATAGCATTTGAATAACATTCCTTGCTAGCATTTTCTCTTGCATATAGAAATCTGGGAGTACTTCTAGATTAAATCATGTTTTTTGCTAAGTTTCGAACTTAGTTTTCATATTACAGAAATATTTTTAATTTTGTACTTCAACTGCACAAATACAAAGCATTTGACGGATTTGTCTTGTACCTAGGTATTGGTGATTTCATTACTAAAGCTTTATTCATAATATAAGTTAATAAACTTATTGTGAGATTTGTTTGTTTCATTTTCTAAGTGATATGAACCTGTTATGTGATTTACTGCGATGAATCTTCAGCTTCTAACCTAACCTAAATATATGTGATGATGATTTTTTGCATGATTGTGATAATAGGTACTCAATCGCGTCAATAGAGCTAATTTGGCACATTTGTATGTACCTATTTGTAACTTTGGTACCGTGGTAGTTTCAAAAGTTTTAATGTAGGTACATACACACACACACACTCACGCACTCTCACTCACTGGTACCCACTATTGTCGTTTTCTTTTCTTTAGTCTGTCCTCTGTGGTTTGCCTTGTCTTGTGTTATCCTCTCTGTATTGTATAGCCCAGTCATCTTAGCCAAAAAAAGGGCTCAACCTCGGAATGAGAGATAATAAGCTGAATTTTCGTATGCAGCTTCATTTAGGCGTCCTAAAAGTTGTCTCAAAAGTCTCATAAAATCTCGTGTCTGCGTCTTAAGTTATTCAAGGTCAAAGGTAAAAAAAATAGTTTTTCACGAATATCTCGGTTGCTATTGGTCCAATGATGTTAACATCTATTATAAAGTTGTAGAGCATACAATTTGCGACAAATTTTGTTTAAAACATTATTTCATGCGCTCAACCGTTTTCGCGATAGAGGAGGGTGAGTGCGCAGCGCTCAGCCATACGCGTAGGTACTGTAACGCAAAGTCAAACGTGAATATCTGTGAATACCTTGAATTTTGAATAATTTGTTTTATTTATCAGTTAATTATCGACCAAGCGAGCAAAGCGAGCTAAGATCTTACGATTTTGCTTTGTATGTTTTTAAATGTAATTTTTATGTTCTCGCATAACTATCGAAACGTTAATCCAATCTGCATGAAACTTGGTAGATAACTAGGTTGTGCTATGGAAATTTGATATATGACATATGAGCGTAATCGATGAAGGGGTTGTAAAGATATTGGGACCTCAAGGGGGTAAAAAAGATAAAAGTTACACAGATATATTGAGTGGGGTGTCATATGAAAGGACTTAATTTGTACATTCCGAAATAGTTTTTATTTTTGTTCTAGGAAGTATAGTTTTTGAAATACACATACTGAACGCTTTGCGCTCACGGCCCTGTTTCGCAAAAACGGTTGAGCGCATGGAATTTTTTTTATTATGAATTGGTCGCAAATTTTAAGCTCTACAACTTCATAATAGATGTTAAAATCACTGGACCAATAGCAACCGAGATATTCGCGAAAAACTATTTTTTTTACCTTTGACCTTGAATAACTTAAGACGCAGACACGAGATTTTATGAGACTTTTGAGACAACTTTTAGGGCGCCTAAATGAAGGTATATACGAAAATTCAGCTTATTATCTCTCATTCCGAGGTTAATTCCTAATTTGACTGGACTATGTAGTAGGTAATCGTATTTGATTTTAGGTCTCCCGCGATACAGGCTCGCCCTAGTGCGGGGACCATCAGTAATATTTGTATGTGTTGTATTCTCTTTTGGTAAATAAATGTATTTGTATTTGTATAGGTAACTAAGCTCTTTGAAAGCCTACTATACCTTTTTGTTAGCTAGGTCCAAACTACAGGGGAAAATAAAAGACAATCAATATGTAGGTACTTTGTTTATATTTTTATTCTTAAATCTCGTTATAGAAATTTGTTATAGTTTCACTCTTTTTTATAAACTCAATTATAAAAATTATAATCACTCAATACTTAATTTGGAAATACCTAAGTTAAGGTACTAGTCTAAGTTGCACTAAGCATATTTACAAAGCCAATTTAACTTAAAATTTCACTTAGCAGTAGGTTAACATTTAAATGGTACGTTCACACGCTTCCAAGCAAACAATCAACCAGTTCAGTGACCGGTAGCTCTGTCACTCTCATCTTAACGAGACCGAACGCGACAGAAGATATCATGCTCGCACAATTTATATAGGTACCTGTCTCGTTCAATGTATGTTTGCTTGGAAGCATGTAAACACGACATTAAGGTCACAAACAAACAAAAAAGTATTTTACAAACTAATAAAAATATTTCTGGAGCTGAGATGCATAAGGTCGGATCTCGAAAACTGTAATTTTCGAGATCCGACCTTATGCATCTCAGCTCCAGATTTATCCTCGCAATGCGATCACTCGGATCCACGGGATTTCAAAACTTTATGAAAATATTTTGACCAATGTTTTCACAAACCTATCATTTGCAACTTCGGCTTTTCAAGACATTCTTACAAACTAACATAGATAAATCAGTCTACAATATTTTTAAGTGAATAAAAATATTCTACATAATATCCTTAAACTTTAGCAAAAAATTGGATACATTTCACAATTAAATAAGAAATTCCACGGAATTTTACAAAAGTAACAAAATCTCTGCACAACATTGATCACTAGATGCCCAGGATACATGTTTGGCGAGCCTAGGCCAACGCGAGCACAGGCCAACGTGTAGCATAATAAATGCAATCGCTCGGTGTCGCTCGCTTAGCTGGCCGAGTGAATACAAGCGCATGGTTTGCATAAAGAACTAACAGACGAGTCGGACCGTACAGCGTACTTGGTCATTGCCTCTCTATCGCTCTCGCCTTGCATATATTCGCCTTCTCGCTCGCGCTCGCCTAGGTCTGTGGTATGGTCCGATCGTGTGTTAGGGCTATTAGACTTACCAAACGTCTAGATCAGACGGTAGCACTTGCCTTATATCAATTTGCCTTCGCTCGCGTTGGCCTAGGCTCGCCAAAAACGTATAAGCGGATTTAAACCTTTAATCATTCGTGATTCTATAGAGAGAGTAAAGATAAACACTTATTTATGGGGAAATTGACTCTACCTAAACGTATGCATTATCTTAAAAAATATGTAGGTACCTCTAACATGATCCATTCGGAATTGTCATAGAAACATTTTAGCAACAACAAATGTATGAGAATTAAGGTATCCATAGCCCCGGCTTAGAGGAATAAACTTTAGTTTAGTATTCAAGAGTGAAATAAACTAAATTCGATGAAAATTAAATCAATTGCACCTAATGCCAATAATAATTACACTAAATTCTCACATACGGCCCTGACCGTTACTGCATGAGAATGCAATAAACCTTAATTGTAATAAGTACTTACTTAGCCTATAATTTACAGAATAATTTTTCGTAAAGTATTTAAGTATATTCGAATCTATTATTTTATATAACGTAACTATATAATTAATATTTAACTATACATACATTTTAATATCTATGTACTTTGAAATATATTCTAGGAACATAATTTTTTGAGAAAAAGTAATATTTTTATCGGTCCAATATTTTGCAAGATTTTAATTAAGTTGGTAACAAAAATAATGTTCTCACATGCAGACGATTTATACTGCACAAATATTTGTAAAAAAAAGCTTATTCGCTTAGTACTATCAAGTATTATTGTTTCAAACACTATTCACCAACAAAAATAGAAAATAAATTGTATTGCAGACGCGAAGTAATTTTAATTTTAGGGGAGTACGGAGTTTCAGACATTTCTACATGCCAACAATGAAAATACGGTTTGCATATTAGTTGCACAATTCCATTAAAAACACTATGTGTTTGGTAGTTGCTTCAGAGGTCCTAAGCTTAAAAGCCCCTCTGCACCGAGCGCCTGCAAGTTTTTGGTCATGCCATTTTGTGCGTTATGTACTGAGATGATAGGTAAACCGAAGCACCCACCCCCACCGTCCTTACCTGCTAATGGAATATAACTATAGATGCCTAAACTACTCAATCTCTTCAGATTTTCTTCCTGAGACATGTCGACCACTGGTATACCCAATTCCCGATTCGGTCCGACAACATTATGGAACACCCGTTTATGATGCTGTAGTTGTAGGATTTTAGGGTACGCCGCAGGGCATTCTTCGCACCGGAACATTGGAAGTTTGCTGTTCGGGTGGGCGGTCGACATGTGAGCTGATAGCGAGTTCTGGTTCATGAACATTTTATTGCAAACTTTGCAGGAAAGCATCCCGCCGCCCACTTTCGCCTCCGGTATTGAGAAGTTGCTCGATCTAGAGGTGTGTTTGATGCTGACTCCCGCGCCAAGATTCGGAATGTGTGGGACGGGCCGTTCGGGGGAAGGCGATCGGCTTTTCTGCTTCTGTTTGACGCTGATCCCTCTAGTAGCTAAGATGTTAGCCATAGCGCTGGCTTCTTTGTTCACAACCTTCTTGGTTATAGAGATCTGACTGCCGAGGTTCAGTTTATCCTTTGCTCCTTGTACGCTCTGGATCAGAGGCATGCCTTCGCGCTGCTTCTGAAGAGCCATCACTTGGCAGTCTTCGTTATCATGTTTGCCAGGTAGAAGCATCGTGGGTCGTTTCTTCATGGCGGGTCCGGGGCCGGGCATGCCCGGCCGCTTCATCGGCATCCGCATCCCAGGCTTGGCTCCTCTGATCTGCCCGTGGACTTGTATTCCAGGTCTGATCGTCGGTCTCTGTCCCCTGACGTTGGGCATTCGTGGCCGCGGGCCCGACACGTTAGCGGCCATCCTGATCTGACCGGGCGATGGCATCTGCCCTCCGACCACCTGACCTGGCGCCAATGGCTGCGACGGATCCGAACCATGGCCCTGCCCTCCCATCATCTGACCAGGGGGGAACGTTTGGATATTCTGTATTCGGATTCCACTACTGGTGGTCATAGGCGGTTTCATCATCCCAGAGCTGGAGGTCGGGACGTACTGATTGCTGTGTGGCGCTGGAGGTGGCCCCATTTGGCCCATTTGTGGTCCCATGCTGGGCTGTCCGTATACCGACTGCTGCATGCTTTGTAGTGGGGACGCTGTGGAAAACGGCGAGGAGTCGAAGGAGTTTGGAGGGTAACCTGGTTTGGGCATGGAGTTTTGAAACTGTCCATATCCTTGTTGACCCATGTAAGGCTGGTTGGGGTATTGTCCGGGCATCGGCTGCTGTTGCGCACCGTACATGCTGTTCGCAGGTTGGTATCCTGGCGGCATATTTTGTTGTCCATAGGAGTTGTACGCTCCTCCTTGCTGCGGTATCACAACTCCCCCAGCGCCCGGATATGCCTGGATATTTATCATCACATTCTGCTGATGCGTAAATCCAGGTCCTCCCATACCGGTCATCTTCCCCACTTGTTCCACCATCTGTTTCACAGGAAGCAAGCTTTGAAGTATGCTCGAAGTTCCCCCAGGATTGTACGGTAAAAGAGTTGACGACGACGGCGCTATTAGGGACTTTGAATGTCCCGT
Source organism: Camptogramma bilineatum (assembly GCA_958496255.1). Classification (NCBI taxonomy): domain Eukaryota; kingdom Metazoa; phylum Arthropoda; class Insecta; order Lepidoptera; family Geometridae; genus Camptogramma; species Camptogramma bilineatum. Next base: position 2,335,152 of record OY292474.1, read on the forward strand.
CATTCTCATGTGATCATCTAATAGAGAAATGCTAGTAAATCTAGTATTGCAGACGTCACACGTGTGCTGGGGACCTAGGGTGTCTAAGGATATGTATTCGCTTGGTTCTGAGAATCCTTCTTTTTTAGGAGTATTCGAGAGAAGGCTTTCAAAGATATCTTCCGCGCTTTTTTCCAACATGTCTATAGGAGGTTTGGAGTCTGGTGCGTTCCAATTGAAGGAGTGGTTCTTTTCTAGAGATGCGCTCCGTGGCAAGGAGTTGCCATAGGATGACGTTATGGGGTAGCCAGATTGAGAGTTGTAGTTAGGGGTTGACGAGGCAGGGTAGGCAGGAGGGGGATAATTCACTTGTTCAATTCTGCCAGTCAACATTGGCTCCGTTTTAGGTATAACTGGTTTAATATCAGATGCCGGGGTCGCTGATACTACGCAGCAGTCATCATCTTCGTCGTTGGAGTCTCCATTAATTTCTATGATTGTCACTCCAGTGTCTTCGGTCTTAGTGATTGGGAGTAAAGTTGGAGGGGTAGTTAGACTGAAGAGAGGTTGAGCATTCTGCATAGACACTGGTTCTGTCTCTGTCTTAACAGTAGTTATAACAGGTGTGATGGTCTCGGGAGGCGGGGAGGATCTCTCTGTTTTAATCTGACCGGAGAAGAGAGGTGTATTTAATTGAGATTCAACAGGTTCAACCTCCGTTTTGACAACTACGTTTTCTGTACTCCTGTCATGTGATTGTCTTCGTTCCGGAGTAGAGTTTGAAGGAGCTAGAACGGTTATTTCAGTAACTTTGGGCCCTTCCTTTGGGGGAAGTGGTAGGTTGGCGCCTCGTTTTGGTGTTTGTTTCATGCTTGGTCGCCCAACTGGTTTCGGAGGAGGCTGTTCTTTCGAAGGTGTCCTGATAATGGGTGCTGGTTTTACCGGCGATTTCACTTCAACTTTTGCTACCGTTTTGCCCTGCAAGTTTTTGAGAACGTTTGCAATTTTTGCATTTGTGACTTTATTGTTTGCTGTCTTCTCATCATCAGAATCATTATCTGGTTCTGATTCTTCCGGTTCGTGTTCCTCTGATTTTAATGGTTCATCATCCGAATCTCCTTCAGGATTGTCAGGCGTTTTGTCAGTTTCATCCTCACTTTTATCCTCATCGTCAGATTCCGTTTTAAAATCTTTTAATCCGTTTATTACTTTGAAATTACTGGAATTCGTGCCCTCACATTTTATTTTGAGTTTCAAACCTCCTAGTTTCCCTAGTTTCTGCATAACATCGCTATTTTTATCGGTTTCGGGTTCGTCCTTTATCGGGGTATTGCTCTTTTTTATCGTGAAACCTAAGCCGCTTAGTTTATCGAGCGCGGAGTTGGCACTTTTGGGGGGTTCTGGTTTTTTGATGGAGAGGCCAGTTTTCTTTAGTAATTGGGATACGTCTATTTTTTGGGGGGTTCGAGGGGGGGTTTGAGGGGGTGCTTCTTCTTCATCAGACCAGTCCTCGTCACCCGACTGGGGGGCATCTTCGTCGTCGGACGGCAGCTTGTCGAGTACCAACAACGGGAGGGACACGTGACTTATGAGATGGGTTTCCAACTCCTCCCAGTTGGAATATTCTAATTTGCAGGTGAAGCAGTAGTACTCCTGTTTGGGCTGTTTGAGTGCCCCGGAAGACTGCAGGCGTTTCAAGATGTCAGCGACATTGTTGTTCGCAGGTTTCTTGAAGACCTCGTCTGACTCTGATTGTTCTTCTTGATCTAATGAATCTTGTTCCTCTCCATCTGGAAGATAATAATGATAGCATTAGAATACATATGTTGTTGCCAACAATTAGTTAAAGTACTTACTTATAGTTTAAACAGGGAAGGTACTTTACTTTTATAGGCTACTTTTCATCATCATCACCATAATAATGTACACCATCACTAACTGTGTACCTCCACGAGCGTGAGAATCGCGGCGATATTATCGTCGTGCCACGTATTTCTATAGCTTCTTTCGCCGCGATAACATCGCCGTATGGAAACACGTTCGTAATGTATGAAATATGAAATATGTGGCACCACGATAATATCGCCGCGATTCTCACGCTCGTGGGGACGGCGCCAATGTTTGCGATGTTATACGCCAATGTTGGGCCAATGATGGGGCCAACGTTGCCAGGGTACTGGTAGTTCAAAAAATTGAGACTCAAATTATGTTAGATAGGATTATATCTACTTTCAGCCAATAAATAATACGTTAAGCAACATTATTAAGTAAATTATATTCTCATTCTAATCTACAATGTGAAATAATACGATAGGAAGAAAATCACAAAACACTACATTAATTGATTTGTTGAAAGTGAAAATATCAATAAAAATAATCTGTAATTTTTCAATATATTTAAATTACTTCAATTTCATTTTCAAGAATCAATGCTCAGCAAAAAACAACTCAAAATGAAATAAAAGCTTTGCTTGGTCTAGCGTTGTGTGAAATCTGTACTATACTAATATAATAAAGTGGAAGAGTTTGTTTGTTAGTTTGTTTGAACATGATTATTTTAATTATTAATTATGTAAAAATCCATGGAAAAACAAAGTTCTTAAAGAGAATGAAAGGTTGATTATGATTGCTGTCTTTTAATTGTAAAATCATTCAATTTGCAACAGATTATTTACGTACTGAATAAACTTGATCATATTGTTTTTTATTCAAAAACTAGCCAATTAAAGCTGTTTTATTTCATTTTGTGGTTTGTTCTTGGATAAAATTTTGACAAACCTGATTCATCATTAGGTGGTGATGATGGAATCTCAGGTTCAATCTTTGTTGCCATATCTTATGAGACCTGTGAACAATTAAAGTGATTTTAAATTCACCATGAAGTCTTGAAGTTTTGACACTAGGTAACCTGACTTAAGTGATATTTTATGGAACATAATAAATATTTCTAGAGCTGTGATGCATAAGGTCGGATCTCGAAAATTGACATTTTCGAGATCCGACCTTATGCATCTCAGCTCCAGATTTAGTTAGGCACCTAAATCAAAATAATATATTAGAAATACCTCGGTCTGCTTTCCTGTTGCTATACCCTAACAGGGTTCATGTGTGAAACTAACTACTAACTATAACAACTATGTATCTAAAATTATAAATAAAATAAAAATATTAACACAATTCCATTTCTACTACGATGTCCAGCAGGTCAAAAAAGGTCAAAATCATAATATGAATCATTTTATGACAATAATTCATAATATGAATCATATTATTATGATTCAGCTAGTGGTCCTTTAGACAGGCAGATTAAATCATATTATGATTCAGCTAAAGTGACCGGCAGATTAAATTATTTGATGATTGAATTAATTGAACTAAGCGTAGGTAGGTAGGTACCTAATAATGACATTTTTGAATGAAAATTGTAGGTCCCTAATTATGATTTATCTAAAGTGGTATTTTTAGTATGACAATAACCCTTAGGTATTCGATGCATGGAATTTGTTATAATAGATTGGACTTGACAGTATTTAAGAAAATTTAGCAGCCAGCTACCTACTTTAAAAAATTAAAGGTGCCTCCTCTTCAACTTTCTAAAACTATTTAGATACCTATTTATTTATCTTTCTATCCAATCCTTCCTACTTACTTTATCCTTAGTAAAGCTGTATGTACCTAAGTAGGTAATTCATAACCAAATAAAAAAGGTTTTGTTTATGTTGAATTGTTGATTAGGCGTAAAATAACAACACAAAACACAACATCAACCAATCCAATGCATAGCATGCAAAATTAGTTGTTAAAGGTGAAATATTAGGTAATATTAAATACTTAACTCACATTTATCAGTCCAGAAGAAAGACACGAAATAAATTAATCCAGTTTGATTTCAAATCCTGTTGATTCCGGGTTTTTGCATCACAAAAATGCTTGGACGCCGCTAACTGTTTTCTATTGCCCGGTTTACACACACAACGATGTCAGTGTTAGTCAAAAACAAACCACAAGTTAATTAAATATTCAGTTCACAAAAATCGACCTTGAAAATTCACAATTCACTTTGAAAAACGGCAAAAACTTATTTAATTTCGCAAGCTTCTGTCATCCGATCGAAATTTTTGGAATCGGTGAAAATACAAAATGGCCGCCCAAAATAAAAATGACCGCAGCCCCGCTCGCTCTGTCTAGCTGTCACAAAAAGTCCGACAAAAGCAAAGTGACGACTTCGACTTTCAACAAATGTTGTTGATTGCTAATCTATAATTAATGCAATTGCTCATTTGCAAACAATTTATAACGCAATTATTACAATGCTACACAAAGATAGTCACGCGAAGAGAGCGAGCACAACTAGGGATGTTCGATACGATACGATATTTTCGTGTATCGATACAATGGCATACGATACACCCGATATTTGTATCGATACAATGGCATACGATATGGCGTATCGATACAACACATGCAAGGTGTATCGGATCGAAAATATCGTATCAAATTATTTTGATAACGAATTGTTTTGACTTGCAAGTTACCCGGTTAAAAGGTGGCATAGATAGTTCCTATTTCCGGTCATTACCTATCTATGTTTAAATTTCAGGCTAATCGATTCAGTGGTTTGGTTGTCGAGTTTTAGAGGAACAAACATACATCTAAACTTTCGCATTTTTTAATCGATCGAGCGAGCGAAGCGAGCGAAGATCTTAGTGGCAAGTTAGGCGATTTTGCTTTGTATGTTTGTATGTTTGTATGTTTGTATGTTTCATTTTTATGTTCTCGCATAACTATCGAACCGCTTATCCAATCTGTATGAAACTTGATAGGTCAATAGGTAGTGCTATGGAAATTTGCTGTGGAGCATATGAGCGTAATCGATGAAGGGGTTGTAAAGATATGGGGTTCCCAAGGGGGTAAATTTTTTTCAAAGTTACCCAAATATATTGAGTGGGGTGTCATACGAAAGGGCTTATTTTGTACATTCCAAAAAGGTTTTTATTTTTAATCTAAGATGTATAGTTTTTGAAATACGACCAAAGAACAAAAACTACGAAACCAGAGCTGCAAGAGCTCCCGTTTCATAGAGTTTCGATGTCTTCGTAGCTCATTGACTGGTCGGTCTTAAAAAGAGAGTGGCATCGTTGCGGTTTGGTTTGCAATGATTTTAGATGCTACTTGATTTATTTTCAAGATAAAAAAATTTTTGATAAAGAATGAAAATAATTGGGGTAAAAAAAGTTAAATAAACAAATATAATGAGTGGGGTGTCAAATGAAAGGTCTTAATTTTTACATTCCAAAATAGTTATTATTTTGATTCTAGGACGTATACTTTAGAAATACGACGAGAATTCATAAATATGAAATAAATGAAAAATTAGACACGACATTATGTATTGCATGCATGCTAGTATTTTTTACCATGAAGAGCTAGCGCAATAGGCATACTCGGCAGTAGTAGCACTTGAAATTATAGGGGTAGTCAGAAGAAAGTCCAAATGTAAGCCATCTACGGTGCGCGAGATCTCAGTTCGGGGCGAACTACTAGTATTAGTTTGATATCACAAAACACCTTTTATGACAGTTAGAATTACGCACATTTTCGTAATAGTGCTCCCAATAGTGTACACTAATAAACACTAAAGAAATAATACTAAAGTACCTGCATACTTTGTCTTGATTCGATACTGTATCGATACGATATATCGTATCAAATGCCCTGTATCGATACGCGTATCGATACAATGCGTTACGGTATGTTGCGATACGAAATATCGATACAATCCGAAATATCGAACATCCCTAAGCACAACGCAAACGCAACGCAGACCATCGCACGGCACGGCACGGAGTCTGATCGAAACGCTTCGGACGATTATTCGAAACCAACTAGACAAGAATGCGAGCCGGGCCGAGTTCAACCGAACTCGTCGAAAATGTTGTTACTTTCTCGCACAGGCTAGGCGCGGACTGGCACGAACGGTCCAACGAATGCCTGTGCCAGTATGGCTTGCTGCCAGCATTATTTGCCTGGAAATTCATAGCAGTTCGTCGCTAACGATAACCGTCTCTTTTGCACATGTTGCTTCTAGCTTTAGCCGTCTCTTTTTTAGCCGATGCGGTCGGCTACAGTCCTACAGATAGCAGTAGCCACAATGAATTAATTATGATGGAACGGTACGGAATGGGTCGTCGGTCGGTCGCCCCCATCTCCGTTGATAATAAAGGTATGACCTCGGTCGCGTCGATAGAGTTCCACTCGTCGTGAATTCAAATAGCGTGACGCATCAAATAATAATATCAAAGAAAGTTGAGCACGCGGGTGTCATTATTTTTAATTGCATTATTATATTATGTGTATGACTGGTTCTAATTGGTTTTAAGAACTACCAGCAATAACCGTATTATGGTTATGATAATGATGATGAAAAGTAGCTTATAGAGTTTAGCTATCAAATGCAGAAATATTTTCAAACCCGACTGGTAGTTCCTGAGATCAGCGCGTTCAAACAAATAAACAATCAATCAATCAACCAAACAAACTCTTCCGCTCTTATTAATAATTTTATAGTTTATACAGCGTGTGGCAAATTCTTGGTCACTGAAGGGTTCACCTTTTCACTTGTAGTTAGAAAGTTTTGTTCTTATGAAACTTTTGTTTTATTTTGAAGAAAAAAATAATTGCATTTTTAGATTTTTGAAAAAAGTAGGTAGGTACTACTTACCTACAGTTAGCGTAAAAAAATTTAATTCGTAACTGCTTCGGCATGCTGGGAGGCTATTGTTACCAAATCCGGTAATAATGACCACTCAGTAATAATAACCAGTACCAGTAATAAACACTCAGTAATAGACAGTATCATTGATGACCAGTCAGTAATAGACAGTAGCAGTAACGACCACTCAGTAATAGACTTTACTAATAATGACCACTCAGCATGGACGTATATAAGGGGGGGGGGGGGTTTAGGGGGTCCAGACCCAGTTCATTTATTTCGTAAGTAGTGAACTCACTGGTAGGTACCTACTCTCATTTAACATACCAGTAATAAACACTGACTCATAGACAGTATCTACCAGTAACGACCACTAAGTAATATACAGTACCAGTAACGACCACTCAGTAGGTAATAGACAGTAGCAGTACCGACCACTCAGTAATAGACAGTACCAGTAACGACCACTCAGTAGGTAATAGACAGTACCAGTACCGACCACTCAGTAGGTAATAGACAGTAGCAGTAACGACCACTCAGTAGGTAATAGACAATACCAGTACCAACCACTCAGTAGGTAATAGACAGTAGCAGTACCGACCACTCAGTAATAGACAGTACCAGTAACGACCACTCAGTAGGTAATAGACAATACCAGTACCAACCACTCAGTAGGTAATAGACAGTAGCAGTAACGACCATTCAGTAACAGACAGTATCAGTAACGACCACTCAGTAGGTAATAGACAATACCAGTACCTACCAACCACTCAGTAGGTAATAGACAGTAGCAGTAACGACCATTCAGTAACAGACAGTATCAGTAATGACCACTCAGTAATAGACAGTACCAGTACCGACCACTCAGTAGGTAATAGACAGTAGCAGTTCAGTAATTACCACTCAGTAATAGACAGTATAAGTAATGACCACTCAGTAATAGAGAGTAGGTAGGTACCAGTAACGACCTATCTATGACTATAGTAGGTAGGTATGTTTATTTATTCTGTGACTGTAGGTAAGTACCTACTAATAACTGATACCCATTCGCTAGCCGCTAGGGGTACAAAACCTACTATTAAAATAGGTCATTATTTTTAGATAGTACCTACCTACCACTACCTGCGCCACTACCTAGGTACCTACATACATACCTACCTACATGTATAATAAATGTAGGTACTTAGATAAAAATAAATTATACGCCAATAATAATAATAATCCCATACCCATAGCCATATTATGGATTGATCAATCAAAACCGGAATAATTTCAATCTATAGGAACAACGGAATGTTAGCGCGGTCTGCCTCTCCAGTCAAGTTGAGTGAACGATCGAACGCGAGCAACAGAGAAACCGGTTCTGATCGTCTGTCCCTCCCGCACTCGTTGGCATTTTATGATGCTCGCTTCGGTAAGCCTCGTGTGGGCCGCATCGCTAATAATAATATCATGGATATAATACTATAATAACATAGGTTCCTACATATTATTATTATATTATACTGATTATACCTACCTACTATACTTACATAGTTTGTGGTACTTATCTGCAATGCTGCATTGAGTGGTATTTTTATCTACATAGAAACCTACGTGCATACTATGGTAAGTACCTACCTACCTAAGATGAATGTACATACCTAGGTACCTACCTATACCTAATAATAACTACATCTTACCTAAGTACATGGGTAATTAATAGGTTACCTAGGTAAGGTACATTAGAATCTACTTAATTGATTAGTTATTAGGTAGGTACTTATGTAAGTTTTAATTAATTAGGTAGGTACGGTACCTACCTACTTACTTAGGTACCTTACCTACCTACCTATAGTATTGTATTGATCAATCACTTTTTATTCCTCTACCAACCTAAAGGTTCTTATCTTACCTACTTACTTACCTACCTACATAATGTAATAGATAAAAACTTGGAAGGATAAGAATGTTATCTTATCTCTCTGTGTAAAGTTATCTAAGTTGGTATGTATTTAGCATAAAAACTAAGCTAAATAAAATTCCAAGCAATTAGTTCTAACAATACCTAGGTACCTACCTACCTACGATTACGAATGTTTCCCGTTCAACTATGACCTCATTACTATTCATTTGAATTCGCTTCTCGACTCGACTCACAATTCAATTGTGTTCGCGTACCAAGCGCTTCATATTTTTAGCCACAACCACACAAACACAATCTCGCTGCCCAAGGGCGCCCTCCATAAGCCTTTGGGAAGCCAGAGAATACTAAACCTTAAGTGCTACTAGACAAGGTTGACTATTGAGATCCTTACTAGTCAGACGAGTGTGTGTGTGTCATTATATCCAAGGTGTGTGTTGTGACTCTCGCAGCGGGCTTAATCTCCCCTGTCCCTCTCCCCGCCTACCTCTTCCTCTCACTCACTCTACCAAGGTAGGAGTAGGATAGATAATGCTGAGTATTGACTGCGCATTTTAGTAGACGAGACTATACCTACCGACTACGTATACCTACCGACGTACTTATGGAGGATATCTCACTTTTTATTACCCACTGCGGAGTGATAAAGTTCTTTAGCTTTTTCTTTAGCATTCTTATTTGTTCTCTTTGTTTTATTGAATAGGTTTGATTAGGTACCTACAAAATAGAAAGGGTTTACTTATTAATTTCAAAATTAGGCGTTCCCCCCTAGTGAGGTGATGATGATGATGAAAAGTCGTAGTCTTTAGCCTTTCAAGAGTTTAGCTATCAGAAAAAAATTTTAAAATCCGACTGGTTGTTATGCTCGAAGGGTTGTCCCTGAGATTAGTGCGTTCAATTCTAACAAACAAACAATCAAACAATCAATCAATCTATCAAACAAACTCTTCTGTTTCCGTCCGTTCTACCAATTTATAAAACGGAAGAGTTTTGATAGATTGATGGTAGGAAACTACTATAATTAATGGTAGATTAGATTAGATACATAGAGGAATTGAAGTTCAATGACGATTAACGATGATCCTCGATGCGATGATAGAAAGAGAATCGATACGAAACGTTTTGTTATGGCTACCGGCTAGGGGGGTTTGTCAAGCAAGGTGACTATATTTTAGCCTAATTAAAATAATTTAGCCAGATTTTAAATAAAGCCAATAGGTCAGTATTCTCAAAAACGCGCTTCAGAAAACGTCGTGTGGCTACGTAGTACCACAGAATACTAGTACTACGGTAGTACTAGTATTCTGTGGTGTGGCCACTCTCTTATGCCGCGTTCACACGCTCGCGTGCAAACAGACATTCAACAGACAGGCACATTGTCTTTTGTCGCGTTTGATCTTCTTGAGATAAGAGTGAGAGACCGAACGCGATAATGAGCTTGTCGAATGTCTGTTTGCACGCGAGCGTGTGAACGCGCCATTAGGCATAGCCCCCTGTGACGCTGTTTATCTATTAATGGCCTAAAAATGTAGGTACCTATGCGTTATTGGCCTAACTGTGTACAGGCCATAATTATATTAAATCTAGCCTTATTCTATCCTATTCTATTAAAAGAGCAATATTTATTTTTTGTACCTACTGTTCTCGAAAACGGCTCTAACGATTTCGATGAAATTTGCGGTACGGCGATTTCTCTTATCGCGTTTTGCCGCTCCGGCCGGTAATCCTAACCTTACACAATCCGTCCGATCTCCGGCCAAACCTCTACTAATGTTCTTTCCATTCGTCCCCAACTCCCCACACTAGAAAATACAATAGACTGCACGCACGACTCGTTCCTTCTCAGTCACACGAAACAGAAAAGGATATACTAGATTCATATGAAAGAATGAGACAGCGTTGTTTTTTGTTCTGTGCAGGTGCTGGCTATCGTCAAGGTTAGCACATTCTTGTGCTAAACAGTTTAACATTCACCTCGCCAGACGTTTGTTTGATTGTGCTGACGTAATTAAGTAGAATTTAAGACCTAATAAGTACCTACTTACCTACCTACATTTGTATTCCAATTTTGTGTGTAGCTTTATAAAAAATGGTACATTGCAGTGTTCTTGGATGCAATAGTGATAGTGAAAGAAGAATCGATGGAATGTCATTTCATGTGTAAGTAACAAAAGGGGATTCTTTACAAAACATACGAACGAAAATGGTTTAGAGGGTTGGGGGGGGGGGGGAGAGTGGGGGGAGGGCTACTCCCGCCGGAACTCTCGCGAAGTCGCCCCTGAGTGTCACTTCACCCACTCAACCTTCACTGCGCTACGGAGGTCGCAGGCTCGCTTTGCTCGCCACCTCCCCCCTTCGCTTAGCTCGGTTTCGAGGGCTTGCTCCACTCAGGACCTCCCACGCGAGCTTCTGGCTCCGCGTTTTTTTATATTATACACTCTAGGGCTGTCACGCACAAGACCATTTAGGGTCGGGGTGCTCTGTGTCGGATCTGTCCCTCATTTTGAACCTAACCTACTCGAGTCGAACCTGTGTTTTGAGTTTTTCTAACTAAAATAAATTCGCACGAAATAAAAGGTTGGTACGGGGTAGGAAAAGCAACCCCAAACGTAATCCAACCCTCAGAAATATCAAATTCGTGCGTATGTTTTCTAAAACCGACCCTAACAAAATATTGGATACTCTACTCACTTTTTTGGGAGTCCGCAACCGTGGGCATTTTCATTCAAGGCAACGTCGGTAAACATGCATGCGCTATCCAGCTGAAAGCTCACAACTCGGTAACAATGCATTCTAAACAAAAACGAGTGTGCTTTAGACCACACGACTGAAGTAAAACTTCCGTTCGTCTCGCCCGATTTCACTTTTCGTAACGCTCTCGTCACGCATTCACAGCTTACTCCCCAATACAAGTCAAGCGTGCGTAAAGAAGTTTTACTTCAAAATGTTTTTAGATTAAGTACTTACCTAAATAATTATGGTATTCCCTATATGTAGGTACTTAAGAGGGCTGCGACCGGCGAATTTCCATAAAAACGTAATACCGAAATCATTTAAAATGTAAGCATGTTTATATCAGTTTATGTTGTTAGATTAGGAGAGTAGGTATTTATCTAGGTTCCTGTTAAACTTTTGTTCCGAAAAACTTACCTAAAAAGAAATGTAAGCCAATTGAATTGAAATCTTTGTAGGTACACCAAAAATGGCATTTTTTCTTTTCATTTGTTCTATAGTAAGTTTTTTGAAACAAAAGTTTAACAGGAACCTAGATAAATACTACCTTTATCCAAATAATAACGTAAAGTAATAAAAATATGCTCAAATTTTAAATTGTTTTGGTATTACGTTCCTAGGTAAGTAGATACGTTCGCCGAGCCCTTAACTAATACGTAAATAATAAAATACTTATTAATTGTACAGGTTCGCCCTAACCATTACAAAAAAACATCGTGATTGAACATCACAAATCACAATAATCAAATGGAAGTTGATGATGAAAATCCCACTATAGATCATGTACAAGAACCGAGACAAATTATTGGAGTTAGGTAAATTAATTTTTATTTTATTTTTATTATTCATGACTTTAATAATAATTTACTAAAACCAAACTAAAACGATGAAATTATAGGTTGAATAAAGCGCCAAAAACTGCTGCAGAACGTGGTCGAGAATACAGAGCACGAAAAGCACTGCTAAGACAACAAAATAAGCAACAACAGAAACCAGATGCAATAGTTGAAATTGCTACAGAAGATATTCGAAGTGCTGGTCCATCAGAAGACAATCAACCTGAACCCTCTGAAATAAGGACAATAGACAAAAGAGCGAAGTCGGCAGAGGCAACACGGCGATGGAGAGAGAGAAAAAAAGGCTTTAGAGAGTCATCAAAAAAACAGGCGAAAACTGCAGCTCAACGCATGCGAGAATACCGGAGGAGAAAAAAATTGTAAATATTTTATTGAAGTAGTACCTACTCCTTTATGCACACTTGACTTGGGGAGTAGCTGGTGAATGCGTTACGAAAAGTGAAATCGGGCGAGGCGAACGGAAGTTTTACTTCAGTCGTGTGTTCTAAAGCACACTCGTTTTTTTTATTCTATATTCATTCATTTGCTTGAATTACGTTTTTATTGCAGTGATAAAGTGCTATCAGAGTCAGATATTAAAGCTCTTTTTAGTTTTTCTCAATTCAACAACAGTCAATATAGGTACTTAAATTCAATGATCATTTTCAGATTTCCGAACTTCTCCGAACCATATGTACTGAATCAATGGATTGAATCGACTGGACGACAAAACTGGGAACCTAAAAAGGGTTCTAGGTTATGCAGCAAACACTTTCTCAGTAGTTCTATATTGAGAAAAGGATGCAAAACGTATTTGCACTCTAGAGCTGTTCCAATCAAGGTTTGTATTATAGTGTTTTGTGTCTCTACTCTAATAAAGTACTAAGAGAGCGAGCACACTGCGTTTTTTGAAGCACGTTTGTATCGATACAGACGTGCTGCGAACGCGCTGCTAAAAATCGCGCTTCAGAAAACCCCGTGTGCCTTGGATTTTCAAAATGCATCCAAAAAATTGCACCCAGACCGGATTTCAACCCGCAAAGCTAACTAGGCCGTGCTCCAGTCCAATTATAAGGGTCCCGACTGTTTATAATGAAAAAAAGTTACATGTAATTACTACATTTATTGAAATGATTTAAATTAATTAATTAAATATATTTAAATGCAGTAAGAGAGATTTTATTCAGACAATTAGCACAAAGAAAAAATATTACTAACTTTTTGCATGCAATGTTAATGCGTCACACATCTTCCCCTTTTTAAAAAGATCATTGTTACAACCTCAAACATTCTAGAAACATCCTTTCATAATCCTTGTAACTCCTCCCTTCAACCATTCTGTTGTCCGATATGTATTGCTTTAATGAGTTTTCAGTCCATATATTAAGGTTTTCTATACCAACGTGTAGTGTTTTATCAGTTTTTTGTAAGTTTAAGATGTTGTCGTTCAGGCGCTTCTTGATTTTGTCTTTTGTTTTCTCTTCCTCTGTAGTTATTGGTGTGATATCTGTAAAAAATATGATAGCTTAGGTATTTGAATCGGTAAAAGTTTAAAAGGTTATTGGGGATTAAATTCAAATTGTTATTTTATTTTTATTTTTATTTTATTGGGGGTAACCAATGATGTTTTCAAAAAGGGGGAGATAGGTGATCCACCAAAAGCCAGCCCCCCAATTCTACTAGATGACAACGTCAATAATTCCGCTGCGTTTGGTTCGATCTCATAAATGTCAGCCATTTGGTGAATAGTAGAATAGCTTTTCAAAAATTTGTTCTGCCAAAGTCCAAACCTTAGCTAAAACCTCACCACAACTGAGTCGTTTGTCATTAGTAGAATAGGAAACAGTCGAAAATCTAAGGTTTAGTTGAGGATTTGCTTGAGGTTGATAAAAAGTTCGGTACTAGAATTGACGGTTCCTACTAAACTGAGTCCTGAGGACAAATCTGCCTTCAGTGCCGCGCGGAACATCATCTCGAACGCACCTGAAGTTGGTAATAGACAAGGATAGAGAGAGCAACTAAAGCAGTCGTGCGAGCGAGACAGCATTGCAGATCTTCCCTTTTGAAAACATAATTGTTGATCGCTTTGTACCTAATGAAAAAATCTTACCCAAAGTTAGATCAAATCTTTTCGCATCTTCAAAGAATCGCACCAAACTTTCTAGTTCACTCCTTATCGCCACCTCCTGAGCTAGACGAGCTAGGTTCCGAGCTAGGCTGATAGACGGGCAAAGCATTGAGGTGGTGACGTCATCGTCCTGCCACTTCGCGTAGATCTGATTCAAAGTGGATTGAACCGATTCAAAGATCCATATCTTTTCGCCGCTGGAAGTGAAAAATGTTCTTTATGCATACCTACTATACATGCTACTAAAAAGCATGCGAACTGAAAGAATACGTCTACCGCACCTTGGTAACACAGTCGTGATAATTATTACATTGTAAGGTAGCGTGCTTACGTCATAAGCATGCTCTTTTCGTAATATAGATACACGAGCTAATTGTCAGCTCGAAACTAGCTTGCTTATGTCACACTAGCAGCGTTGCTTCCGTAGTGATGGTATTATGTTGATCATGATGATGATGAAAAGTAGCCTATAATCTTCCTCAAGAGTTTAGCTATCAAATGCGGAAATATTTTTTCTAATCGGACTGGACTTTTAAAGTTCCTGAGATTAGCGCGTTCAAACAAACTCTTTACCTATAATATTGGTTTAATTAAAGACATAGTAGACGTTTTGCTTTAATTGATAAAAAGTTTGTTAGTAGAATCGGCCTCCTGGGTGGGAATCGAAATGACTTATAAAAAAACTTATAGGTAGGTACCTACTTTAAAACTTAGAAAAAAGTAAACTTACTTCTCCAATACTAGTTTTCTGTTCTTATCCAGGCTAAACTTCTTCAAATACATTCTCAACTCATCCACGAACTTAGGATTTCCATTATCTGCAACAGATTCACCACTTTAACTTCATATAAATAAAGTTCAATATAGCTTTGCGATAATGCTCAAAATTACCCAACATCGAGTGGTATAGAATCAGTGGTGAGTGGAGTTTGAACTATTCACAATGGATAGTGAACTTTATATGGTTGAGTTTAAGTATAAAATGTGTTTAAGCAATGATTTACTATCTCGTGTTTAAGTATTTATGAATAAAATGTATTTAACGACATTTTATACTTAAACTCAACCACATAAAGTTCACTATCCAATGTGAATAATTCAAAGGGAAGGAGAGTTGTTTGCAAATATTTTTTGTTCGTGACGGCATGTTTGATGTTTAGAAAATGCACGATAGCGTTTGACTAAAGCATTTTGTAAGATGATTATGGCTATATTAAAAATTATACAGGGTGTGGCAAATTCTTGGTCACTGAAGGGTAGCTACCTTTTCTCTTGTAGTTAGAAAGTTTTGTTCTTAGGAACATTATAGTGCCACTTATTCTATGGTTATTAATTTAATTTAAAATGTAGGCGATGTGTTTTTTTGAATTATTGCAAAAACTTACGATTTGATTTGATAAGTTACTTTGGGAGAAGTGTTCCTGGTGAGAAATAGAGTCGATTAAGACCAACTTGTTTTTTTTTTTGACAAATTTAATTTTTTAAGCTAACTGTACTTTTTTTCAAAAATCTAAAAATGCAATTATTTTTTTCTTCAAAATAAAACTGAAGTTTCCTAAGAACAAAACTTTCTAACTACAAGAGAAAAGGTAGCTACCCTTCAGTGACCAAGAATTTGCCACACCCTGTATAGGCTAAATTAAAAATTTAAAAAAACCGACTTCAATGTTAAAAGCTGAGCAATTTTCTGCACTCTCCAAGTACATTTCTGTTCATAACTCCGAAGATCCTCGACAGATCCTCACCAATTTTTTATGACACCAATTGGAAAGTAAAGTGCCCTTTCAAACAAAGAAATATTTATCCAAATCGGTCCAGGCGTCTTTATTCAGAGCTTCTCGGAATGTGCTCCGAATTCGAAAAGCTTTCCGAATAAAATGATCGAATCAGACGCATTTTCGAAAGTTTAAATCGTACTGCTGGTGTAGGTAGATGCATAAAAAAAGACAAAGAAAAAAAAGATTCCGACGAAAGAACCTCCTTTTTTTGAACTCAGTTGATTAACAAGCAAAAATGTAGGGTCGCGGAAAGACTGGCAGATGTGAAAGAGGCTTGAAAACAAACAATACCTACCTATTATGCGGTAGTTATTTGCAGTAGTTGGCAAACTTTGCGTGGGTCGTTCGCCTTCCATCGATCGCGGCGAGGACAAAAAGCAAACATTTGTTGACCCGTCCCCCACATAACTTTGTCAGACCAAAACATACTCTACCCCCATACACATACGGTAAACTTTACCAAGAACTATTATCACACTCGCCAGAGAAATATGAACCGAGTCGCGTGCAAATAAAGTTGGTAATCATTTGGCAAACAACATGAACATTTGTGCAAACAGCTTACAAACCACATTCCGACGCGGATCGTCGTCAGAAACGGACGTGTCTTTTTCTTGCAAAATGGATTGGACCAACGAGGCTATCCTTCGATTTTTACGGCTGTACAAATCTCATCAATGTCTTTGGGACACGAAACAGAGCAAGCAACATAGGAACCGCGATCGCGTGAACGAAGCGTGGCTTGATATTCAAAAGAACATGAATAATATGAACATTCCGTGTACAATACAACAATTGAAGAAGAAAAAGGAATCGCTTATGTCTGCGTACAGGGCGTATAAAACCAAGATAAAGAATTCAACGTCCGTGGTCGGTGGGACAGTGTATAAACCTTCTTGGTTTGCCTTTACGACAATGGACTCATTTTTATCGACGGTGTATCTGTGTAACGCTACGTCGAATTGGAGGAATTATCAATCTGAGGTAGGTCACAGTATTCGCCCATAAACTTTGTCATTTCCAAGTTTATTTAAACCGTATCTACTTTCAAACGTGGTTAAACTGCTTGGACTTGCCGTTGACTACCCTGAACATCTACAAAGAACGGCAAATTTTATACCTATCCTATAGGATGCTGTAAAATGCAGTATGGAAACCAGTTATAACAGAAAAAGGATATATTAACGTGTGATCAGTTCGATTGGTATGGACGTATGGAAAAGAGATCGACGAATCACTCAAGCAAGCCTTTTACTTTGGAACAGCGTCCCCTGAGCGGCGCCTGTCCGAACTAATTGGTAAAGTAGGAATCCTAATGATTTAGGTTCAATTTTAGTTGCGTGGTGCGGCTGTTGACACAGAGATGGTGTGATCGACAGATTCGCACGAAAATTTCATAAAAATACTAGGGCGGCCATATCAATAATCTTTATAAATAAAAGTGTATGTTTGTCCTCTAGCGTTAGTAAACCATTGATCAGATTGTGATGAAACTTTGGTAGGGTTTTCTGAGGAAGCTCGCGAGGGTCTCTGGTTAGGGTTGCCACCTTTTTTTCTTGCAAATAAAGTATATTGGTTATTTATGCAAGAAAAAAAAGTACATTGTGTCAAAATAAAGTACAATTTATTTTTTAACCAACCTAAAAAAACAGGAGGAGGTTCTCAATTCGTCGGAATAATTTTTTGCGTGCTTTTTTATGTATGTTCACTGATTACTTGAAGACGCCTGTACCGATTTAGAAAATTATTTTTTTGTTTGAAAGGGTATACTTTCCGATTGATGCTACAAAAATTTGGTAAGGACTTGTCGAAAATCTTCAGAGTTATGAGCCATTATACAATTTCGCGCTCGACAAAATCAGCGCTCGGAGGGACAAAAGTTGCTAAATTCTAACACCCGATGAACAGCGCTCCGTTTCTTAGACTAAACGGTTTTGGTAATTTTCATGTGATTGATTTATTTGCGATAGTAAAAACACTTTTTGGGTAGGTACTTAGGTAGGTATAGGTAAGTATAACAAAAAACAAAGTCGGGTTAGTTACACCTTGAATACAAAAAATAAATGTTTGTTTCTTTGTCCCATAAACCATATTGTGCTGATCTGATGGAGTCAGGAGCTTTTCAACAGAACTCCTCAGTAAATAGTCCGATTGAGTTGAAACTTGGATCTCAGCATGTCGGTCAAGTTCCGACTACAATGAAATAATATGGTGACAGCTAGCTCATCTGATGATGGAGTCAGAACCTGTTCCATGGAACTTTTTAATGATATGGGTATCAAATGACAGGGCTTGATGAGCGCAACACAATGATGATCTGATGATGGAGTCAGGACCTGCTCCATGGAACTTTTTAATGATATGGGTATCAAATGAAAGGGCTTGATGAGCGCAACACAATGCTGATCTGATGATGGAGTCAGGACCTGTTCCATGGAACTATTTAATGATATGGGTATCAAATGAAAGGGTTTGATGAGCGAAACACAATGCTGATCTGATGATGGAGTCAGGACCTGCTCCATGGAAATTTTAGTAATATGGGTATCAAATGAAAGGGTTTGATGAGCGAAACACAATGCTGATCTGATGATGGAGTCAGGACCTGCTCCATGGAACTTTTTAATAATATGGGTATCAAATGAAAGGGCTTGATGAGCGCAACACAATGCTGATCTGATGATGGAGTCAGGACCTGCTCCATGGAACTTTTTAGTAATATGGGTATCAAATGAAAGGGTTTGATGAGCGAAACACAATGCTGATCTGATGATGGAGTCAGGACCTGCTCCATGGAACTTTTTAATAATATGGGTATCAAATGAAAGGGCTTGATGAGCGCAACACAATGCTGATCTGATGATGGAGTCAGGACCTGTTCCATGGAACTTTTTAATGAATGGGTATCAAATTAAAGGACTTGATGAGCGCAACACAATGCTGATCTGATGATGGAGTCAGAACCTGTTCCATGGAACTTTTTAATGATATATGGGTATCAAATGAAAGCGTTTGATGAGCGAAACACAATGCTGATCTGATGATGCAGTCAGGACCTGCTCCATAGAACTTTTTAATGATATGGGTATCAAATGAAAGGGCTTGATGAGTGCAACACAATGCTGATCTGATGATGGAGTCAGGACGTGTTCCATGGAACTTTTTAATGATATG
Organism: Camptogramma bilineatum; assembly: GCA_958496255.1. Taxonomy (NCBI): domain Eukaryota; kingdom Metazoa; phylum Arthropoda; class Insecta; order Lepidoptera; family Geometridae; genus Camptogramma; species Camptogramma bilineatum. Next base: position 2,354,395 of record OY292474.1, read on the forward strand.
GGTATCAAATGAAAGGGATTGATGAGCGAAACACAATGCTGATCTGATGATGGAGTCAGGACCTGTTCCATGGAACTTTCTAATGATATATGGGTATCAAATGAAAGGGTTTGATGAGCGAAACACAATGCTGATCTGATGATGGAGTCAGGACCTGCTCCATGGAACTTTTTAATGATATGGGTATCAAATGAAAGGGCTTGATGAGCGAAACACAATGCTGATCTGATGATGGAGTCAGGACCTGTTCCATCGAACTTTATAATGATATGGGTATCAAATGAAAGGGTTTTATGCGCGAAACACAAAGCTGGGTTAGGATTTACTTTTGATTTCGATTTTTGATGTTTGATTTTTCATTTTTAATCTTGATTTTAATTTTAAAATCAAAATCAGGAAATAAAAATCAAAATAAAAATCCGAGATCCGAGAATCGAGAAATGAGAAACAAGAATCAAGAATCAAAATCAAAAATCAAAAATTAAAAAATTGAAAATCAAAATCAAGAATTACGAATCCGAGATACAACATCCGAGAATCGATAATCGAAAATTGAAAATCAAGAATCAAAATCAAGAACCAAGAACCCGATATCCAAGATCCGATAATCAAGAATTGAGACTCGAAAATCGAAAATCAAGAATCCGAGATCCGAGAATAGAGAAACTAAAATTGAAAATCAAGAATCAAGAATCAAAGTTAAAGTCAAAATCAAGAATCAAAGTCAAAGTAAACCCCGACCCAGCTTTGTGTTTCGCTCATCAAGCCCTTTCATTTGATACCCATATCATTATAAAGTTCCAGGGAACAGGTCCTGACTCCATCATCAGATCAGCATTGTGTTTTGTTCATCAAGCCCTTTCATTTGATACCCATATCATCAAAAAAATCCATGGAACAGGTCCTGACTCCATCATCAGATCAGCATTGTGTTGCGCTCATCAAGCCCTTTAATTTGATACCCATATCATTAAAAAGTTCAATGGAACAGGTCCTGACTCCATCATCAGATCAGCATTGTGTGTTGCGCTCATCAAGCCCTTGCATTTGATACCCATATTATTAAAAAGTTCCATGGAGCAGGTCCTGACTCCATCATCAGATCAGCATTGTGTTTCGCTCATCAAACCCTTTCATTTGATACCCATATATCATTAAAAAGTTCCATGGAACAGGTCCTGACTCCATCATCAGATCAGCATTGTGTTGCGCTCATCAAGCCCTTTCATTTGATACCCATATCATTATAAAGTTCGATGGAACAGGTCCTGACTCCATCATCAGATCAGCATTGTGTTGCGCTCATCAAGCCCTTTCATTTGATACCCATATCATTAAAAAGTTCGATGGAACAGGTCCTGACTCCATCATCAGATCAGCATTGTGTTGCGCTCATCAAACCCTTTCATTTGATACCCATATCATTAAAAAGTTCCATGGAACAGGTCCTGACTCCATCATCAGATCAGCATTGTGTTTCGGTCATCAAGCCCTTTCATTTGATACCCATATCATTAAAAAGTTCCAGGGAACAGGTCCTGACTCCATCATCAGATCAGCATTGTGTTTCGCTCATCAAGCCCTTGCATTTGATACCCATATTATTAAAAAGTTCCATGGAGCAGGTCCTGACTCCATCATCAGATCAGCATTGTGTTTCGCTCATCAAACCCTTTCATTTGATACCCATATATCATTAAAAAGTTCCATGGAACAGGTCCTGACTCCATCATCAGATCAGCATTGTGTTGCGCTCATCAAGCCCTTTCATTTGATACCCATATCATTATAAAGTTTGATGGAACAGGTCCTGACTCCATCATCAGATCAGCATTGTGTTGCGCTCATCAAGCCCTTTCATTTGATACCCATATCATTATAAAGTTCGATGGAACAGGTCCTGACTCCATCATCAGATCAGCATTGTGTTGCGCTCATCAAGCCCTTTCATTTGATACCCATATCATTAAAAAGTTCCATGGAACAGGTCCTGACTCCATCATCAGATCAGCATTGTGTTTCGGTCATCAAGCCCTTTCATTTGATACCCATATCATTAAAAAGTTCCAGGGAACAGGTCCTGACTCCATCATCAGATCAGCATTGTGTTTCGCTCATCAAGCCCTTTCATTTGATACCCATATCATTATAAAATTCCATGGAACAGGTCCTGACTCCATCATCAGATCAGGTCGCTGTCACCCTATTATTAAATTATTAGTTACACTACAATTCAGATCATTATTCTGCTTTAACGGCCTTTTTAGCCCCGCAGAAAATATTTAAAATAGGTAATTAATAACTTAGCAACCAATGTATCAAACGCTCCTATTGCGCTATATTCTTCGTAGCCGGCGACGTGCTTTACGAGTCGACTCCGGGATGCAAAGCGATACGTCCACCCTCTAGAAGCGCTCGGCGCGGACTGTTTGCGTCGAGTAGATAGGGTAGTAGATACGGCGCGTTTTAGGTTGTTTTAAAAGATTTTTCATTGCCTGTTTTTTAATCTTTTTGCATTTTTTTTTTCAGAAAAGGATTGATTTTGAACTGAAGTTTATTTCTGTTTTGTTAATTTTACGAACGAGAGTTCTAAGTCAGTTCTAAGTAGCCAAAATCAAAAGCAATTCTTTGGCCGTTTTCTCGAAATTTGGACTAAGTTAAAGATTTTTTTACTAAAAAACTAAATAAAGGTAGTAAAAAGTGATCCATTTAATAGTTTAGTTGACTATCACAGCAATACATCGTAATTTTTTTATACCATTTGGACGTCAAAATGATTCGTAAATATGGTGATTTCTAAACCTCTTACAGCAAAAATTCACAAAACAGTCGCCGGTTTGAGGTCGTTTAATCAAAAAGAAATAATAAAAATACAAAAGTAGCTCATTTAATAGTACAAAATTGAAATGATATTTCATGCTGTGCCATAACATTTTTAAAAATATAGTGTTTTCATTGAAAAATCCTGCCCCAAAACATCACGTAAATCAGAAAATTTTGTTTAAGGGCTCTTATGATCAGAAATGCACCTCGAGAGTGCAGAAAATTGCTCGGCAAAGTTGGTTTTCAAAATGATAAATTTAGCCAGTTGTCTTAATTAATATGTTTAAAAACATACTTTTTATTGCTTTTTCGCAAGCTGTATTAAATTATTATCACTGTTAAACAATTGCACAACATCTTTACAGTCGACATTTAAATTAAAGTAAATAGTAACTCATTATTGTTCAGATTCAGAGACGCTTTGTTTCTTTCGTCTCGCCATTTGCGCCACCTAAGTTTCCATGCAAAATAAACTATTTTAGCGTACTTTATTGTGCTCATAAAGTATAGAGTACAATTAGTCGAAATAAAGTACAATACTTTATTATAAAGTACGGGTGGCAACCCTATCTCTGGTCCAAAAAATCTAAATAAGTAGGTAAGTACCTACTTAAATATAAAAAATAAGGCCGTACGAAGTTAGACGTGTTATCTAGTCAGAAATATTAAACCCAATTTTAACGGCAAAAACCGACTTTAAACAAAAATGGACATCAAAAACTTCTGTTAGTGTTCGTCAAATGACTAACTTTAATTATTGTTTCGAGCCTTGTGCTATAAAGAGGAAGGTATTGTTGGTTTACTGCATAGATTCTCAACCTTATTTTCCCCACCGCCCACTTTGAAAATATATTTTTTTCTAGAGCCCCCCAAAAATTAAAAAGTAGGTAAGATAGCGGGGGGGGGGGGGGGGGGGGTTGATATCTTACCTACTTTTTATTTTTCTTACCAACTGTCGCGAATTTTAAACACCTTTTTGGAGCACAGTGGCTATTACTTCTTTAACTGCTGTTAAAATTAAATCTTCCCCAACAGTATGTGGTTTTCCTGTTTTAATTTTAGGTAGGTACTTTAGTGATAGTGATTAGGGCATGGTCGTCACACTTTTCTGGTTAAGGGCCGCATAGGACATTGTGAGGTATCACTGCGGGCCGCACATTCTTGAATTATTTAGTTGTCGATTTTTCGAAATTCCTAAAGGGGTTAAAATCCAAGGTACCAACTAAATTGAAATTTATCATAACTTTACGGGGCTCGAAGACTCGCTGCTTATCAGTTCCTATTTTGCGGTCTGACATAACTCACTTTGCTCGCAATATAACTCCTACTCATGAAGTTAAAATGCGAGTGAATTGAGTTTCAAACCAAGCGAGCGAAGCGAGCCGAATTTTTGTCAGTCAAATACAATACGTGACATTTGATTTTTTTTGCAGTTTTCTAAGAAAAGCTAGCTTATCGGTTCATATTCTGTGGTTAGACTTTACTCACTTTACTCGCAATATACCTTACTTATGAAGTGAAATGCGAGCGAAGCGAGCCCAATTTTTTAACACAAATGCAACATAATGATATTTGATTTTATTTGCGCTGATCAAAAAAAAATCTCGCTGCTTATCGGTGCTTATTCTGTGGTTAGACTTTACTCACTTTACTCACAATATACCTTACCTATGAAGTTAAATGCGAGCGAAGCGAGCCGAATTTTTAAAGACAAATGCAACATTGTGACACTTGATTTTGTTTGCGGTGATCAAAGAAAAAAATCGCTGCTTATTGGTTCCTAATCTGTGGTTAGACTTTACGCTCTTTACTCGCAATATACTTTACCTACTCATGAAGTTAAATGTGAGCGAAGCGAGCCGAATTTTTTAAGGCCCTATACCCTGACAATGCACCAAAAGGCACTTGCAAGATCCAAAAGTTTAAGAGTTTGGCTGAATTGTATTACATAAAAACAAAAAGGTAGTAGCTCAATAGATGTGCCAACAATAACACCGCGAGATAATTGCAAAATAATTACTTATTTCCGAGAAGAAAATAGATAAACTCTCTCAAAAATCCCGAAATCGACCTTTTTTTGTTCCAATTTTTGAAAATCCCCATTGGAGTTTATAAAAATCTTTATTGTTCACGATAGACACAAAAGTATGAACAAGAGCAATACCGCGCTAGATTTTGATTAAATCTCATCGTAAAGTTGAAATCTACGTCTGAACACTATTTATTTTTCGACGCAAAGCGTGCGCCTGCGTCCATACATTTTACTATGGAGTAGGTACGGACCGAACGTCGCTTTCTGCGCTGTATAAATGGAACGTTGACGTGCGAAAAATGGCAGTGTCGTCGGGGATACCGAGGTGGGAGGACGTCCGTTTTCCATCCGCTCACGGACGCACGCACATTTTAGGGTGGGGTGTGACTGTCACCGCAATAACTATCATTATCATCACTTTGTATGACGTATTTTTAGTTATAGGAAATACTTACCTATTTTTAACCGACATCGGAAAAAGGACAACGTTCGTCGTTTTTTTTTGTGCTTTTTTTTTGTTTTTTTTTATGTAGGTACATGCTTCTCTCCTTCCATGTTTCTCTTCCTTTCTCCTTCCATGATTACCTACTTACCTATCTTTGATTAATTATATTATGTCTAGATGGACTCTCTCGCTTCAATCGCAACAAGAACAACAGGCCAGGTTTGAAACGCTAGTGTGCGTATTAGGCACACAAGTATGCGAATCTTCTATTGTCTATACAGGTGCGCTGCGTCACCTGTCAACATTGTCATCCATTTTTAGTGATACCAGCTCTTGAAAATTTCCCATAAAAGTAGGGGAAAATATGTTATGATATCGAAATGTCTCTAAAATTTGTTTCAAATTTTTTGCGGTCAATACTGGTTTTTGTTTACTTAATTTTTCTTGTAAGTATTCGATCCTTGGTTTCGATCCTGGATTTCGATCCTTGATTTCGATCCTTGATTTCAATCCTTGATTCTTGAATCTGGAATTTGAAATCTTGAATCTTTGAAGTGACAGCTGTCAAACTTCAAACCGCCATATCTCATGAATTACTCATCCTAGACTCCCCGTTCTCAGTTCAAATGAAAGCTATGACCAAGATCTTCATTTGAACTGACAGCTGTCAAACTTAAAACGGCCATATCTCGGAAACTGCTCGTCCTAGACTCCCCGTTCTCAGTTCAAATGAAAGCTATGACCAAGATCTTCTTTTTAAGTGACAGCTGTCAAAATGACATCTGTCATCTGAAATGTACATCTTGGTCATAGCTTTCATTTGAACTGAGAACGGTGAGTCTAGGACGAGTAGTTTCCGAGATATATGACCGTTTTAAGTTTGACAGCTGTCAGTTCAAAGTTTAAAACAGCCATATCTCGGAAACTACTCGTCCTAGACTCCCCGTTCTCAGTTCAAATGAAAGCTATGACCAAGATCTTCTTTTTAAGTGACAGCTGTCAAAATGACATCTGTCATCTGAAATGTAGATCTTGGTCATAGCTTTCATTTGAACTGAGAACGGGGAGTCTAGGACGAGTAGTTTCCGAGATATGGCCGTTTTAAGTTTGACAGATGTCAGTTCAAATAAAGATCTTGGTCAAAGCTTTCATTTGAACTGAGAACGGGGAGTCTAGGACGAGTAATTCATGAGATATGGCGGTTTGAAGTTTGACAGCTGTCACTTCAAAGATTCAAGATTCAAGAATCAAGGATTGAAATCAAGGATCAAAATCAAGGATCGAAATCAAGCATCGAAACCAAGGATCGAAATCAATAAGGTAAAAATATCCTGTCAATGACTTGGGCACACTACTAATCCAACAACGAGTGTGAAAGAGACAAAGCTACCAAGAAAGCCTCTCAACAAGACCAACAATCCTTATAACCAAGATTAAATTATAATAGATCGTTGTGTAGTCGTGTTAAGGTTCAAAGTCCCTTTTACATTAAAGTCGACTTAACCATCCTGTTTGTATATAAAATCCTTGGATTCAACACTTTTTTTTATTTGCTCACGCTTTCACATGGGTAAAATCAAAGAATAATTATGGCAATCCTTTTAGAACATGTTAGGATAAAATTACAAAGTTTTATTTTCTTGTTTTCATAACTTATAGTTATTTATAGCTTACTTACCGATGCTATGTAACTTCCTCATTTATTTTTAGTCGTCCTTTGTAATTCCTGCACACTTTAATGGCACAAATCGCCATTTTTGTTTGCCGCCAAATTCATGTTTACAGTACAACGACCTTAGCGCGACTGAATGAGCGAAACGAACAAGTCAACCAACAGTTGGTGACTTTTTTTGGCGTTTTGACGCTCGAAATCGGGGTCTAGATATTTAGTTCGTCCAAATTACCTACATACTTCTTATCTCACTATATTATAAACCTTCCATCATCATTATGACAATGCACAAAGTAATGAAACCAATCGGAAGTTGCTAGTGTGCTCTAGAACCGAATCTGACACGATAACTCAAGTAGGTACCTACGGCTCGACCGATTTTTATGTTTACCTACAAGTAGGTAGGTACATAAATTAAATAATATTTATAGCGTTTAATAAATCAAAATTGATTGAATGTACAGATATCGGATGTACCTTCAGCTTCAATTTATAATACCTAATAGTTCGGTTCGAATATAGACTCAATTCGAACCGTGCAACCGACTTGGATAGCGTCAACCCGGTTTACACTATGGCTCCACCCTTAGGCAACAAACACTCACCATGACATTTACGCCGGCCGGTATACATTGCGCATTTTCTAGGACATGCTTACAAATGCTACAGCGATGACGCGCAATGAGAAACAAACAAACAAATAAACGTTAGTGTGCATGCGTACTACGCTACGAGTTGCAGATGTGTGAGTGTAAAATTTCAAAGTGTGCGTAGAATGAGAAATTCCCACGCTCACAATGTTCAGGCTTAAGACAAATGCAACATGTAACACTTGATTTTGTTTGCGGTGTTCAAAGGAAAAACTCGCTGCTTATCGGTTCATATTCTGTGGTTAGAATTAACTCACTTTATTCACAATATAACTTTATAAATAGGGATTTATTAAGATTAAGACAAATGTAACATGTGACGTGACACTTGATTTTGTTTGCGGTGCTCATAGAAAGGCCCGCTGCTTGTCGATTTCTATTCTGTGGTCAGACATAACTCAATTTGCTCGTATTATACCTACTCATGAAGTTAGATGCGAAAAAAGCGAGCTCCAAACCAAGCAAACAAAGCAACCTTCCCTATCTCGAAGTTTTATAATCAATTATAATTATTATTGTAGCAACGTAGGTAGTATCATTCATCATCATCATTTCCTTGCCCTTTTCCAAGTAGGTTGGGTCGGCACAACATTTTCTCTAACGTGGTAGCATCATTATATATTATCTATTAAAATTGTTTGCTTGTCAGCGGGCTGCACCAATACCGTCCGCGGGCTACACTTTGACGACCACTGGATTAGGGTGTTTTTTTTGCCTATTTTAGATTACATTATCGCCCCCCTGCTTCATCTCAACGCCCCCCAATTTTCTCTAGGTCTTCTACTGCCCCCCTGAAAGTCTCAAACGCCCACAGGGGGGCGTTATCGCCCACGTTGAGAACCTATGGTTTACTGTCTTCAGAAGTTACAATAAAATAAACCTATACTTAACTATATATAAGCGATTCCGTGCTTCGGAGGGCACGTTAAATGTCGGTCCCGGCTTTTAAGTCGTTAAGCCATGACGGAGGCCTTTAGGCGGCCTAAAAACTCCGTCACCAGAGTTGGCCACTTGCTCATACGAACTTACTTACTTACTATATTATAAATTCTAATAGTATTCTTATTGTATTTTATAAAATTATGTAAATAATAGCACCTAAGTAGTTTTGTTTTTGTAAATAAAATTGTTCTATCAAGGTTAATTTTAATAAAAACAGTAGCATTTAGAAGTAAGGCGCATACAAAGGTTTTGACAAACAATATTTCTATTTTTTCATTGGTATTTTCTATTGTGTATGTAGGTATTTAAAAAGTATGTAAGTAGTATATCAGTCATGTTAACACAAATTCTGCTTAGTTTAGGCACAGAGTAGGTACTAGTTTTACAAAATAATTTAACTAAAAATACGACTTATAGTCTGACAAAAACGGGTAGACACGGCAACTAAAATTTCAGTACTTTGGAAACCTTCTCTACTAATCTATGGTAAAGTACAGGTTTCTTGTCTATGGTATCTACAGGTGCCGAAGACGTCAGAAGTAATAATTTACTTCTAAAGAAAATTTATCCATTTCGCGTATTTAGCTTGCACAGTGGCGCCCCCATTTATTTACTATATTATTTTGTGTCGGACTATACGGGTTTATTTTAACTAAATTAAGCTTAGGTATTTATTCTATCAAATACCATCCGTCCGTCAGCAGTAGGTACCCTGTCAGTTTATTATTTTTAACACAACACGAGTGACACCGCGCGGCGCAGTAATCACACACACACAGCAGATAATCTATCTTTTGAAATATAAATATTGACAGATCGCACCACATATATTTTGGAATTTATATTCGCTGTGTGTGGTCCTCCATAGAATTTGTATGGGCGCGATCTCAAGATTTTTTATTGTTGTTGTTGTTGTTGTTGTCAGCCATCAATATCCCACTGCTGGGCAAAGGCCTCCCCCCACTCTTTCCATTCATCCCTCTCCTGTGCTAGTAATGTCCAGTCGGATTTTTTATTAAGTATTTTATAAGATATATTATCTGCTGTGTGTGTGTTGGGCTTTAGTTCATTTCCATAAGTGACAGCCCTACAAGAATAGGCTGTTATAAAAGTCGATGTTAGACGGCTGTTTCTCTGTAGTTGTCTACTCGGTGTTTTAGGGCTAGATGATGCTGAGTGAAATGTTATTCACAACTTTTCGCTAGTTTAAATTGTAATCTCGGTAGACTTATTGACACAATGTTTTGTTGCAGAACGAACAAAGCACAGAGAACGCAGACGCTCAATTTGACGAAGCGAACTCCACAGAGGACGAAGTAATCCCACGAAAGCGGACCAAACGACAGAGCATCGATATCTACCAACCTCATGCAGACTACTCAGAAACCCACGAGGTCGACTTGTCCCACGAAACCTCGCAACAGGTCGACGACGAATGCGAAATCCTAACAAAACTATGGGCGAGGAAGCTAAAAAAACTCCCCGAAGACAGACGAGAGAACCTTATCTACCAAATAAACAATCTACTATACAAAGAATGTATAGACTACCATGGAAAAATGAAGAAGTCTGCTGTGCCGGCTCCCGTTCAGATACTGAAAGAAGAATTGAGCGATTGTTACTCTGAAGGGTCGCAGAATGAATCGAAATTGGATGAAGAATCGAATGGATATATGATAACTATTACTAAAACTGAACCAGAGGACGAGGACTCATAAGGGATCATCCATATAGTACGTCACAAGTTAAGGGGGGAGGGCGAGAGGGGGGGGGGGCAACGAAGTATGTCGCTGTTTGACAAGGGGCGGGAGGGGTCCTAAGTTTCGTGACGTCACAATTCAAAATCTTATACACTAAAAGCAGAAAAAGAATGCGTTTACAAAAACCATTGACGAAAAGTAATTTGGAAATGAAAATTACTCATAATTTCAACTTTATTGCAAACAAATAAATACTTATCAATATAATTTTTAAGAAAAGCAAATTAGAGCTACTGTCGCTTTTTGTTTTGTGGAATCATACACTGCTGTCGGACGTATTCGGAAAACACCAGAATAACCGAGATCCAATCTAGAGCTTGAAGTACTGTACAATCTGTAGTACATCTGTGTTACTTTGAACTATTAACGCAAGACTTTTTTAATTAATAATTTCTTGATGTGAAATTGTAAGATATGTGACGTCACACTAGGGAGGGGTAAAAAAATCACGAAATTAGTGTAACGTACTTTATGGATGACCCATAAGAGGAAACGCGGGCTAGAAGCAGGGACCGATTCGCAAACCCTTGAAGAGTTTTTCGAATGGGTTTATTTGAGGTATTGGTAAAAAACCCGTTCCTTACGAGACATTATTGAACCCCTTTTCACCTCTTCAAAACCCCATCATTTTGTTTACCTATTAACAGGGTTTTCAATAGTATTGGATTTTGCTGTTATTCAAAAACCCCCTGTATAGGGTTACCCTTTCGATTGAAACACGATAACACATTCCGAATTGAAGCAGTGTGATCTGATCTATGTCTATGTATAAGGTTTAAAATCCTATACCTACTATTAAACGAGTAACTTTTGCTTTCAAAACTTTCGTGAGTTGTACTAGACATTATTTAACACATTTTCGGTATCTAAATCGACGATAATTTTACGTGAGTAATTCCCGTGTGTTAAATAATGTCGAGTAACTTTTGTATAAAATATTTTTTTTTAAATGTTGTATTTCTTTTCTTGTATACTTGTATACCCTACTTGTATTCGAAAACCCTATCTGCTATTAGCTGTGCAATTTTCTGCACTCTCGAGGTGCATTTCTGTTCATAACTCCGAAGATCCTCGACAGATCCTCACCATATTTCCATGGTACTAATCGGAAAGTATACCCTTTCAAACAAAAAAAGAATTTCTCAAATCGGTCTAGGCTTCGAGTAATCGGTGAACATACAAAAAATCACAAAAAAAAAAGGTTCCCACGAATTGAGAACATCCTCTTTTTCACTTTCAAAACTTTCGTGAGTTGTACTAGACATTATTTAACACACGGGAATTACTCACGTAAAAATATCGTCGATTTAGATACCGACAATGTTTCGATTCATCCGAAGAATCTCTCACACAGTGTGAGACGCTCGCGCGAGGAGTAACCTTGCCGCAACTCCCTCCTTACCCAGATAAAGATTCTCCGGATGAATCTAAACATTGTCGGTATCTAAATCGACGATATTTTGACGTGAGTAATTCCCGTGTGTTAAATAATACCTCCTCTATTCTTTAACGTCGGTTTAAAAATAGGACACCAACCTGAAATCTCGTATGAACAGCTCTCAGAAACATCGAGATCCATGCTGAGTTCCAATTTCTTGTGCCGTTTCTCTCTCCGTTCCTCGTAGAACTGACGGATAGAAGCAATTGTTTCTTGTGGTGAATTCGCGAGAGAAGTTTGACCTGGGGAAATAAAGTTTACATTGTAACAGGAATTTTGGTAGAAAATTAAAAGATTTATCAAAATGGCCATGCTGATTTTGTAAGGGAGGTTGGTGTCTTTTTTTTTTCGCGCAGTTATCAACCAAACATTAAAATATATACCTACTCTTAGGCTTGATTCGACCAAACTGGATTAAGTTTATACCCGAGAGTAACCTGCTAGCCGAGTTAATTCGAAATACAATTGGCGAACATAATTATGTGTTAACTTTACAATGTCAAAATAATCATTCAAACAAACAGTAGTTTACTCTCGAGACTAAACTTAATCCAGTTTGGTCGAATTCAGCCTTAGGAGTATAACAAACAATACTTGTGAGAACAGTATACATCTACACTCAGTCAGTACCGAGTTATACAGGATGAGTTTTTCATGAGTGCCTCTAGCGCAAAGCTAGTTAATAATAAAACCATGAAATTTAAATATTTTTCATGAATACGTACTAGCAGCTTGGATCCTCTCTGCATCATGGAAACTCCTGAAGACGGCTGTGAGATTCTCCTTCACGTTCTGAGTCTTCCTCTCAATAGCGGCCGCTGATATGATGAGACGTTTGAGCTCGTCTCTCTTCGCTATCTAAGGACAATACAAGGTAATATTCACAACATACAGGGTGAATTTTTGAGATGGGGCAGAAAGGGCAGCTTTTTTTTACCTTTAAAGATATTTCGACAAATGATGAAAAATGTTGACAAATGACAAAATGATTTCGTACGAAATGTATACTTAGACAAAGTTTTTTGCGATTTCTGACTTTTCTAGTAGTTACCTACTCTCAGTTGGTCCGATAGAGCCTTTTAATCCTCATATGAAACAGGATGGATTGGTACCAAAAAAGTTTTTGTGTAAAACACCGTTTTAAATAATTACCATCCTTTTTTGTTAATTAGTGTCAAAAAGAGACAGGGCGAATCTTGAGCATTATTTAACCAGTGCCAGTGTTCAAGTTTATAAGTAAGGCCTTGGTAAGGCCTTTTAATACTATCCATTCTACAGTGAATAAAAGCAGGTCCCCCGCGGTCCCCTCCCTCCGCCGTTACGAAGACCCCCCCTCGCTCCCTCAGTTCCTGACACAGCCCCCTTAGAGCCCCCTCGCAGCTACTATAGTCTAACTTGGACTATACTTACGATCGCCTTGTCGACAATGAACACGCCCCCCGCCGATTGAAGACCCCCCTCACCCCTGAGTTTTTGACACAGCCCCCTTAGAGCCCCCTCACAGGTGGTATAGTCTAACAACTTGGTCTATACTTACGATCGCCTTGTCGACAGTATGCACGTCCCCCGCGGCCCCCTTAGCCCCACCCCCCGCCTCACGAAGACCCCCCTTTCTCCCTTAGTTCTTGACACAGCCCCCTTACAGCTACTATAGTCTAACATGGTCTATACTTACGATCGCTTTATCGACAGTATGCACATCCCCCGCGGCCCCCTTAGCCCCGCCCCCCGCCGTGGCAAAGACCCCCTCTTTCTCCCTTAGTTCCTGACACAGCCCCCTTAGAGCCCCCTCACAGCTACTATAGTCTAACAACTTGGTCTATACTTACGATCGCCTTGTCGACAGTATGCACGTCCCCCGCGGCCCCCTTAGCCCCACCCCCCGCTGTTTCGAAGACCCCCCCTTTCTCCCTCAGTTCCTGACACAGCCCCCTTAGAACCTCCTCACAGCTACTATAGTCTAACAACCTGTACTATACTTACGATCGCCTTGTCCACAGTATGCACGTCCCCCGCGGCCCCCTTAGCCCCGCCCCCCGCCGTCGCGAAGACCCCCTCTTTCTCCCTTAGTTCCTGACACAGCCCCCTTACAGCTACTATAGTCTAACATGGTCTATACTTACGATCGCCTTATCGACAGTATGCACGTCCCCCGCGGCCCCCTTAGCCCCGCCCCCTGCCGTGGCAAAGACCCCCTCTTTCTCCCTTAGTTCTTGACACAGCCCCCTTAGAGCCTCCGCCCTCGCAGCGCTTCGGGCACGTTCGCAGCGAAGTACTAGTAGTTCACACGCCTCGCCTGATAGACAATCCTGAAGAATAAATAGGATAACATGTGATGAAAGAGCCCACCAATTCTTCTAGATGACAACGTCAATCATTCCGCTGCGTTTTGGTTCGATCTCATAAATATCAGCCATTTGGTGAATAGTAAAATAGCTTTTTAAAAATTTGTTCTGCCAAAGTCCAAACCTTAGCTAAAACCTCACCACAACTGAGTCGTTTGTCATTAGTAGAATAGGAAACAGTCGAAAATATAAGGTATAGCTGAGGTTTTGCTTGAGGTTGATAATAAGTTCGGTACTAGAATTGACACCCAGGACAACAAAAGTACAGAGATTGTCTTTCTTTTTATGCGGGTACCACGCGAGCGAAGCCGCGGGTGGAAGCTAGTTTAATAATAACTAGCGGACGCGGCTTCGCCCGCGTGGTCTATTTTTTTGTCCCACAGGTACCGTGTATTTTTCCGGGATAAAAAGTAGCCTATGTCCTATTCCCGGTCATTATCTATTTATATTTTAAATTTCAGGTAAAGGTTGCCGAGTTATAGAGGAAGAAACATTCATCCAAATCCAAACATCCATCCAAATTTTCGCATTTATAATACATAGTAGCTTCTACCCGCGGCTTCGCTCGCGTGTTACCTGGATTAAAAAGTAGCCAATGTCCTATTCCCGGTCATTATCTATTTATATTTCAAATCCGTTCAGTTTTTGTCGAGTTATAGAGGAACAAACATAAGTAAATCCAAACTTTCGCAATAAGTTTTTTATTGAAACAAAATTATTCAAGTCACAAGCTTAAGCCAGTAAGGTTTGCTGGAAGAGAACTCTTTTTAGGGTTAAGCTCACCTTTGCCATTACCTGTCTAGATCCAAGCATTTTATAACTGTTTCATTTGTGTTACAAGAATAAATAAATAAGCTTTTAATGATGATCTTACATTAAGTTCGTTGAGGGAATCTGCGAGTCGATGACTGGCTTGTTTGATATGCGCTCTATTTTTTAGGGCTTCCAGCGCCAGATTGCATTGTAGGGCTGCGGTGTGGGCTAGCACTGACTGCGGCGTCTGCCTGTGGATATAAGTAAGTCAAATCAAATAAAGAAAAAAATAATTATTGCTGAACATTTCACACAGCGCCATCTAGCCCCAAAGTAAGCAAAGCTTGTACTATGGGAACCAGATAACTGATAGAATACTTATTTACTTTTTTTTGTAAATAAAAACTTTTATAAAGTATTCTATGGTATGTATTTACAAAAAGTATATAAGTAGTCTATCAGTTATCTGGTTCCCATAGTACAAGCTTTGTTTAGTTTAGGGCTAGATGGCGCTGTGTAAAAAATATCCACCAATATTATATTTATTTACTAGCTTCCACCCGCAGCTTGGCCCGCGTGGTGTAATTGGATAATAAAAAAATATTTTAAAAAAACAAAAACCCGACTGCGTCAAAACTAAAAAGAAAAAAACAAGCCTGCAAAGAATTACTCACAGTCGGTCCCGACTGTGAGTAATTCTTTGCAGGCTTGTTTTTTTCTTTTTAGTTTTGACGCAGTCGGGTTTTTGTTTTTTTAAAATATTTTTTTATTTAACACTTTTTAGTTATGATAAAGTTGATTTTAAAATACCTATTCAACGATACCCCACTTGATATAGTGTGACGATTTTGATTCTTTTAATTTTGACAATATGGCGTCTGGTTGTAGCCTTGGTGAATTTTGATTACTGTCATATCTTTAGTGACACTCCCAAGGTTGAGACAAATCGATTGACGTAAGAATCATCAAAATCGGTCTACGCGTTTGGCCTCTAGAGTGCCACATAGAAACATCCATAGCGAGAATTATTATTAATCAACTTTAAACCGTTATTTTTCCTAAACTATTACTTAAAATGAAAAATGGTAAAAGAAACCTAAAGTTGATTTTGAAATACCTATTCAACGATACCCCACTTGATATAGTGTGACGATTTTGGTTTTTTTAATTTTGACAATATGACGTCTGGTTGTGGCACTGGTGAATTTTGTTTACTGTCATGTCTTTAGTAGCACTCCCAAGGTTGAGACGAATCGATTGACGTAAGAATTATCAAAATCGGTCCACGCGTTTGGCCTCTAGAGTGCCACATAGAAACATCCAAACATACATAGACTGATAAACACATTACCCTTCCTTTGCTTTGCGCAGTCGGGTAAAAAGTAGTCTTATGTTCTTTTCCCGGTCATTATCTATCTATATTTTAAATTTCAGCCAAATCGGTTCAGTGGTAGTCGAGTTTTATAGGAACAAACCTACATCCATCAGCGGCAGCTAGGAGAATATATATATAGATTTACGTACGCGAAGACGTATAAATGGTTACTTGTAATTTAAAGTGTTAATTCTTAAGTATACAGTACGGCCAACGGATCTCGGCGTTCGTGAAGTTAGCCGTTTCGATGCGCAGTGCAACTTTTTCATACAAAATGTTCTACTGCGCAGCGAAAAGCCTAACTTCACGAACGCCGAGATCCGTCGGCCCAACTGTAACTGTCTGTCTTCCGAATAAAATAAAATAAAATAAAATTACCTATCGATATCCTGGGTTATATCATCGCCTACTGCCGTCCGACCGCACAGTCCCGCCCGTCGCTCCAACAGTTGTGTGAACACGACATCGCCGCGGCATCTCACCAGCGACGACACTTGCTCTTCTGTACACAAATCAAATAGCCCTTTACACAATTGGGAACATGCGTCTGATTCAAAAGCGGGTTAAATGTATTTTATTATGAACATTGTTGCTTTAGAGGTATGTGTGTGTAATTATTTTTTAATATTAAACCATTTTCGATTAGAAAATAAATTTTAAAAATTGCAAAAAATAGTAGGAATTTCAAAATACTTGAAAAAGATGTGAAAGGATGTGACGACACGAGTTCATAAGACGAGTCAAGGACGAGTCAGATATAACGATCCATAGATAAGTTTTTTTTTTTTAATTTTCACAATTCCTGAACTCGAACTTATTGTTGTCACAGATTACTGTTGTACTTAGTATCAATTTGACGTCACACGTCAAAGTTCACAAATTGTTACTACAACAGTAATCTGTGACAACAATAATAATCGTGTTTCAGATGCGTGAAAATGTTAGTAAATTTCAAAAATTATTTTTGTTATAAAATTTTAGTTTTTCGGCGCTGGAATTTTTATTACGGTTATTTGACGATATAACCTATCGTATAAAATCATAAAAAAAAATTGTGGGAGTTCCCTATTACTATACTCTAGCTCATAGTTTCTCAACCTTATTTTGTCCACCGCCCATTTTGAGAAAATATTTTTTCCTAGAGCCCCCCCTCCTATCTCAATGCGCCATCTCAATGCCCCCTAATTTTTTCTGGCTTCTAATGCCCCCTGAAAATCTCAAACGCCCACAAGGGGGCGTTATCGCCCACGTTGAGAACCTATGCACTAGCCAAAACCAATCCGTACCCATATTATAAATGTGAAAGTGTGTTTATATGTCCTGCTTTCACGTCAAAACAGAGCGACGGATTGACGTGATTTTTTGTGTGGAGATAGTTGGAGGGCTGGAGAGTAACATAGGCTACTTTTTTAGGTACCACGCGAGCGAAGCCGTGGGCAGCAGCTAGTGTACAATATTTACTAACATTGCACTGGCAGATCAATCAGCTGATAGCAGGAATAGACCTATCACAGAAAACTGAGATTCATTACGATTGACCATATTGAATCAGTGCTAATCATATTTAATCTCAGTTTTCTGTGATTGGTCTATTCCTGCTATACAAATAAAATAAAGCGGAAGAGTTTGTTAGCGTCTTTGTTTGTTTTAACGCACTAATCTCAGTAACTACTAGTCGGAATTAAAAATTATTTCTGCATGTGATAGCTAAACTCTTGAGGAAGGTTATAGGCTACTTTTCATCATCATCACCGTAAACAAATGAACAAACAAATTCTGCCGCTTTATTTTAGTATAGATTTTATGTTACCTGTGTCATTGTCGCCATTAGTAGACGCAATTGAGGAGCAGGCGACGGGATTTGCGACCGACAGCAGCGACACGCCCGCGCGACTTGTCGCGTTCGCGCGCGACACGGTCGACAGGCACTTGTCTAGCTTACTCTGCAAATTTCAATCTTATTAGTGAGAAATAAAGAGCATATTTCCGTAATCTGTGAAGCTATAGAGATTTCGAAGCATAATCGGTGCTTTAATCGATAAAGTGATCAACCTGACGAATATGGATTCCGCGGTCGAGTTGGTAAAGGCACTCCGGCTTAAGGAGGATAGCTTGCATCATTACGGGTTCGAATTCCGTCGGAATTGAAAATGTTCATAAAATTTTACAATTTGACATGGATCTGTTGAGGATTTTCAGAGTTATGAAAAGAAATGCATTTCGAGAGTGCAGAAAATTGCTCATCTTATAAGGGATCATCCATAAAATACGTCACACGTTACCTAACTTTGACAGAACGATATAGAGAGTCACTGTGTATTTGTATTTGTATTTATTTATTTAAAACACGAGTTGGGCTTACAGATTAAACCAAAGCGCCCAAAACGTCTATGCTAATTACAGAATGTGGTAGGTACCTACTTAAAACTATCTTAAATATAGTCATGCCATTGTAAATAATAATAAGTAATAATAATTCATTAATTAAGAAAAATAATATTGGTAAGTACATTTAAAATAATTATTACAATATAATTCCTAAAACTAAGACAAGAGAGAGCAATAGGTACAGGTACAGGATTAGATAAACATGTCAAAAATTAAATAAACATGTCAAAAATTAGTCATAAAACATGTCAAAAATTAGTCATAAAATATTAGTACTTATTTAAAAAAGATAACATTAGCCGATAGAACCTTGTGTGGCTGTCAAAAAATATGTCAGCATCTGTATATAAAATAAATTTATTGAGTGCGGTGAGAGCCCTTGCCGTTGGAGCGGAAGCACCAGCAACCGTCCTCACACCGGGGAGCGGAGCAAACAGCATGGGGCGACGCCTCGGGCCTAAGGCGCCCTCAGCGCCCACCATGTTGAGACGTGGCACAGCTAATCCCATTTTCTGCAGTGCGGTTGGGTTATCTACTTTACCGCAAAACAACATGTAGTAGTGGGTAAGCAGAAGCAAACTCCGCCTTAGCTGTAGAGAGTCCAACCCGACCATGCCAGACACAAATAAAGATGGGTAGAGGTATGGATAATATCCATATAGCCTTTTATATGCATACCGGGCAAACTTCCTCTGCACCCTCTCGACCATGAGCGTGTATTTGGCTTCATGGGGATCCCAAACCACAGCTCCAAACTCTAGGCGACTACGGACGAACGCGTTGTAGAGCATCAAAGCCGCCTGTATGTTTGGAAAGTCCCAGGTGACCCTCATTATAAAGCCTAGAATTTTACACGCATGCCTACAGGTTGTCGAGATATGCGTGTTGAAATTAAGCATTGGGTCCATCAGCAGGCCCAGGTCTCGTATTATTTTTACGCGTTCCAACGGAGAGCCGGCAAGACTGTACGTGCATTCAATGGGAAACCGACGTCGGGTAAAAGTGATAGTCTTGCATTTTGAGGCATTGAAGGCAAGGTGGTTGGATTCACTCCAGGCCGCTACGAGATCTATATCCCGCTGATGTGCTAAACAGTCATCAACTGTGCTAATTGTCCTGAATAGCTTAAGGTCATCAGCAAACAATAGACTTTTGGAGGAGGTGATAACTGTTGGTAGGTCGTTAATCATCAGCAAAAATAATGTCGGCCCTAGAGTGCTACCCTGGCTTACACCTGAACGCGTAAAGAATGTTGGGAAAACGAACTTCTGGAGAGCAATGTATTGAGTTCGGTTTCTCAGGTAGCTGGCGAAAAAGGTAAGAAGCTTCGGTGTGAAACCCATCCGAGCTAATGTTTGCAAGAGAATGTCGTTATCCACCATGTCGAAGGCTTTCCTGAAGTCAAAGTACGTAGTATCAACCTGCAGCTTGTCATCCATTGCACCTGATACAAAATCGACGAAATTGATGTGGTTCGTGACAGTAGATCTGGCTGATCTGAAGCCGTGCTGGGCATCACATAGGTGAACAGAAAGCTGACAGCGAAGAAGAGAGTCAATTATTGACTCGAAAAGTTTGCCAAAGACTGATGGGACAGCTATCGGTCGAAAAGTTTCGATGTCAGAACTCGTACCCTTTGGTATTGGGGTCACTTTGGAGACCTTCCAGCATGCTGGATACCGACATTGTTGCAGCGAGAGATTGAACAAATAAAGAAGAGGTTGTTCAATCGCGGTCCTACAGTCCTTCACGATATAAGCTGGAATCGCGTCAGGTCCTGCCGATGATCTAGGCTTAAGACGCTTTAATGCAGTTCGCAGTTCAAGGAGAGTGACCTGTTCGATCGAAACTTGGTTGGCGTTTCCTATACCACTTGCTTGAGCCTTTTCTGGGTCCAGTAGAGGCACATGGGTGTGGAAAACTGATCCGAAATATTCTGCAAAAGCATCGGCAGCACCTTGACCAGTCACTATCTCATCTCTCCATGTGAACTCACGAGAGATTTGCAGATTCCTACGTTTGTCCTTTACGTACTGCCAAAACTTAGCAGGGTCGCGAATGATATTGAATTGGGCTAGCTTTATGTGGTTTTTGTATGCAATATCTATAAGCTCCTTGACATGCAGTCTATAGAACCTGAAGAGCTCTTTATTAAATTCTTTACCAAATTTTTTGAACTGACGTAGATGAAAATACTTTTTTTGTATATTTCTAATGATATCACTGGTATACCACTTAGGGTACAAGTATTTCCCTGTAGTTTTAAATGTCTTTTTAATTGGTACGTGCTCAGATACACATTGATTAAATTTGTTATAAAATTCTTGGGCGGCTAAGTCAATTTCATGGTGATTGTAAACATCAGACCAATCGATATTGCAAATAGACTCATAAAGTTTGGGAAAGTCTGCTCTACGAAAGTTCCAATCTGGCGTCGGATGAAGACGGCTGGGTACACAATCATCATTGGAAGCTGTTAAGGGCTCAGAACGCCCGATAGGGAGAACAAAGTCAATCTGAAGTGGTGGGTGATACAAGCGATCAATAGGCACCAGTTCCTCCTGTGCGTATGAAACCTCCAAGGACTCGGACCCCATCGCACTCAATACTAAATCCAATGTACTTCCGTCATATACATTGACAATACTGTTGTGTTGTCGTAAGTTACAGATTTCACAGAAAAGTTCGAATTGATTTGTAACGTTGACAGAGCATGAATTCGGATTAAAATCTCCAATAATGATTACTTCCAGGTCTGAGTACTTACAAAATACATTTTCCATGCAATTTAAAACATTAATATATTTATCGTCACTATAGCTCGGTGGCAGATATACAACACAACATACAAATTTTACTCTTTTATAAATTACCTTAACAACTAGTAGTTCCATATCGTCCGTTAGTCCGTCAATGTCAGTGATTGGTCGTAAAACCACATCATTACGTCCTGCCAGGAGCAACCCTCCCCAGCCCTTATCACCGGCACGGTCTTTGCGAACTACACTAAAATTACTTGGAAAGAGTTCTGCATCATACACAGAGCTAGTAAGGGACGATTCTGTTATAGCTATTAGGTCGGACATACACATGGTTACATTTTCAAGAAAAGTTTTGGTCTTAGACCGAAGACCACGTACATTTTGGTAGTAGATTGAAATCCGTTTAGAGTTGTCTCTCCTACTGACTTTCGCTTTTGCCACGAAAAAGCTGTTGCCAAGGTTTGATGCAGATGTCCTTTGTCCAGTTCTCAGGAGCAAGAACACTCTGAGACCACTTCATTAGGACGCTTAACTTGAAGGATGCATAGCTTCCACGGGACTTCAGTAGTTGAGCGGTGCAAGGATCGTTGCCACAGATGGTTTTCAAATGGTCGAGAACATTGGTTTCAGTGGTGCCCTGCTTGACGTAAAACAAATGCAGGTACTGGACTCTCTCTGAAGCCTCGAGAGTCGTCGTGCCAGGTGTGGCAGTACCACGAGATACAGCAGAAGCGGAGGCACGAGTACGTTTCCTTCTCACCTCAGTCCAGCTGTTACTCTCCTCACAAGCTGTCTCAGGCGTGATAGACGACACTGCTCGTGTATGAGGGGTTGTGGTGCGAAGTTGCGTAGTTGGTAAAGCACTAGCGGCGCTGGTCATTTTTGTACCTGTTGCAGTTTTCGCCTTTGCCTTATCTGTTCTTGACCTCTGCTGAAGGGTAGGTTGAGGTTGAAGCGAACAGACTGGACCGGCGATTTTCGCAGTTCCAGTGAGACTTTTGCCCTTAGGTATTGTTTCACTTGCTGGGGGTGCCGTCTTGGGTGAAGAACACGAAGCTCCGGCGGCGCTGGTACTGGAGGCAGACATTTTTTTTCCGGGTGACGAAGCCATAGCTCCTAGATCTTTGCGCGAGTTCATGATCGTAGTCTCCGCCACAATCGAAGGGTCCGCCACCGTCACGACGGACTCATCTGAAGGAACTGGATCAACTGGAACAGAGCTACCAGCGAGATGGGCTCCTCTATTCGATGTTGGTGATGTTGACGATGACTTTTTCATATCGGGTTGTTGATGTTTAAGCCTCTCCTCGATGGCATCCATACGCTCCCACAACCTTGAGAAATTCTCGAGTAAGGTTTTGTGACTTTTCTCCAACATAGTCTGAAGACGCTTTTCCAGTGCGCTCATACTCCGGGCCAGCTCCTCAGATATGTGGGTGTAAAAGGCTGAGGAGTCTTGAATAGTGGATTGCTGGGACGATTGATGCAGAAGAGTGCTCTGGTCCCGCCTTTTTTGGGTTCTTAAAGTTACATTTTCATAGGCCACTTCTGTTGTGTTAGGGGGAGTTTCAGTTCCGGTGTTTCTGCCGCCACGGACTGGTGTCAGGGTGTTATCAGTTTTTGGCATCTTACTGCGGCATTCTATACAAAGCCAGGACGACCTGTTTCGTGCAGAAAGGGACTCGAAGTCTTTTTCACTAATATTCCCGCAAAAAAGATCATATAGACCGTTACACGTCGAACAGGTCAAGTGTTGGTTGCCAAGTATGATCGTTCGGCATCCTGAACAGGTGTTTGTGGCCATTTTAAATAATATTATATAATTTATTGTTTTAAAATCAACAACCCTTACGATTATTCGAATCGATTAATCGATCGTAGAAAGTGGTAGATTTGTTGACTAGTACTTATGGCAACACTTCAACTGTCACTGCCTGGTGTCAGCTGTCATAACAATCGATCAATCAATCGATTCGCCGGCCGGTCTTTCTTCTGTCAGTGTCTGTCTCTTTGCTATGTGTTGTTGTGATGTGAAATTTTAAATAATTGTGTAGAATTCACGGTATGTGCATAAAAAGAGATCCGTTTTTATTGGTCAGATTTCCAAAACATTGATTGTATTTGTGTGTGTGTAGTGATTTTGAATAAAACGTTCAAAGTATTCAGCTTTATGGAAGTGATTTTATGATGATAAAACAGATTTGGTGTTGTATGGGTACCTTGGCTGGTTTATTCTGCCAGTAATCTTCAGGTTTCCTCCGCTTTTCTGAAGGTTAGATGCTCGTTTCTATTTTTAACTTTGATAAAAACTTCGGGAGCGAGACAGGCACTGTTTACTCAATCAACTCACACACACACTGTGGACGCCCTCTGCCCCATCGAGGGGACATAGGAACTTAAGTCAAGTCCAAACTTTGAAGTCGGTTCTTTTAAATGTTTAATTTAGCCGCTTGTTCAGCAGGCAACTTATTTACCTCTACATCCAGAGTCTCATCGACGCAGCAGAGTGAAGAAGCGATGCTCTTCGTCTCCTGTAAGTTCACCTTCCGGTCGTGCAGCTCAGCACTGATCTGTTGCAGAAGCCACGACCTCCTCTGGGCATCTTGTAGTCTTTTCTTCAACAAGTTGCGCTGCGCCACTGAGTAGGTAAAGTAAAGAAATAAGTGAAAGTAATTTCATAATACTTAGGGGGCGTCCATTAATTACGTGAGGCTTTTAGGGGAGGGGGTCAAGCCAAATCTGACCCTCTCTCACGTGGGGGAGAGGGGGTCTCGGAAAATATCACGTAATTTTTTTTTCCGCAAGAAACGTGAAATGCCGATGAGTATAATTAAAATCACATGGACATGTTGGTTCTAATCACTCTTGAGACCACAGAAATCCCCGTAGACTGATTTAGAATGAATATTCATTTAGGAATTTGAGTAGGGACTTTACCTAATGTATTTAAGAACTAGCTGCTGCTCACGGCTTCGCTCGCGTGGTACCCAGATAAAAAGTAGCCTATGTTACTCTCCAGTCCTCCAACTATCTCCAAACAAAAAATCACGTCAATACGTCGCTCTGTTTTGTTGTGAAAGCAGAACAAATAAACACACTTTAACATTTATAATATGGGTACGGATATAATTGTTCAATTTTCAATCTCACGTAAGATTAGGGGGTGGGGGAGGGGGTCGAGCCAAATCTCACGACATCTCACCGAGGGGGGATGACGGTCGAAAAATCGCAGAAATGACATCACATAATGAATGGACGCCCCCTTATATAAATCATATTATAGTAAGATTATTTTTTTGGAATTTCGCGTCGCATTGCGATGATAGTTATTTGTAATAAATGATTATTTGTAATTTAAAGTGTTAATTCTTAAGTCTGTATAACTGTCTGTCTTCCGAATAAAATAAAATAAAATAAATAAATAAATAAATAGAGTAAAAAGATGTAAGGGCCTGCAAGATACTGTCAGGTTTTTCATTCATCATCATGCACTTACATTTACTTGAAACTTTATTCACTATCAGGTCCAGACGGTCCCGTTCTTCAGAGACCCTGGCTTCAGCATCAGCTACCTGTTCCTTCACTTCCATATGCTGTCGCCAGAGGGACAGCTCTGGGGGCATGTTCACATCGAGCTGGAGAAAATATTATAATCATGCATTATTGTGGAATGATATTAGTTTTTGTAAAGGCAGATGTTTATAAACTTTACAGTTGGACATTTCACACAGCGCCAACTAACCACAAACTAAGCAAAGCCTTTACAGTACTTCAAGCTTTAAAATGAACATCGGTTATTTTCGTGTTTTCCGAATATGTCTGACAGCAGTGTGTCATTCCACAAAACAGAATGCAACAGAAGTGCATACAGGCTTGCAACTAATTTGCTTTTCTTAAAAATCGTAATGATATTTATTTGTTTGCGATAAAGTTAAAATTATGAGTAAGTTTCATTTCCAAATTACTTTTCGTCCATAGGTTTTCTAATTTATGCAATTGTTATCGATGTTTTCTGAAACACAATTCTTTTTTTTATTTCACTGCACTATGGGAACCAGATAATTGATAGAATACTTAAACTTATAAATTTATTTGTAAATACATATTACTTTTACCTACTTTATAACAACCAGACTAGACACAGAACAAACATCTATGTTCATCACACAAATGTTTGTCCTGGGTGGGAATCGAACCCACAACCTACAGTGCAAAAGGCAGAGCTACTACCAACTGAGTTGAGAGGCCAGTCAAATATCTTATTAATATTTTTAAAGATAGACAAACCTCGTTAAAAACATTCTTCTTCTTGCACTTAGTGATATCATCATTGAAGACCTGGAGTCTCTTTGTCAAAATAGCATCTTTAGGTCCGACATGCTCCATGAGGCTTCGCCAGACCATATAGTATTGGCCTCTACACATTCTAAAAAATAAATTGGATTTTACAGACACTGCACTAGGTATGTACAGATGATATTTGGTATAAGTTTTAATAGTAAAAATGTAAATCTTATTACATACGATTAACGTAATATTTTAAGATCCTCTGAAAAGAAAAAATAAATTCTTTATGACAGAATTATTAACTACAGATCTGGTTTGTTTCACTTTCAAAAATAAATAGGAATAAAAAGAATGGTCAGGGTGTAGAAACCAGGGGTGTAAAAAATAATAATAATAATAAATTCATTTAATTCAGACAAATTGTGTCCATATTTTACATAGGTACCTAATTAAAAATAGGTAGTACAAATAATAAAGTTGAAATCAAAATCTCTCCAGTTAAAAATTATAAATGTAATGACTAGGTACATAATGATGAACTATAATACAGCTTAAATTTAATTCATTTTTGTAAAATAGGAAAAATAAGTTATCTTACTCAGAAAACTTATCCAGAGGAGGAACATCTTCGGGAGGGCATCCCATAGACAGGAGCCATTCCGCGAATTGGGGAGGCACTTGCTCGCTACTCAGCTTTTCTTCACTCATTTTTAGTTGCTAAGCTGTTATTTCAATCTCACGCAAAATGGAATATCTTCGTAGCAGAAACAAATCAAATCAAAACAAACACAAACAAACCGGTGAAAATTCAAATTGTTGAACAACAGACAGACAGTGCTGCCAGCTGTTTAGGTTAATCTTGTTGGACTTGGAACTTGGATGGATTTTGTTTCACAATTTACCATTGCTTGTTTTGCGAACACTAAACAGCGATATTTCTAAAAAACATTGCACAGAATGATTTCAGATTTTTGATTTTCATTTCACTCTTAATCTCTGAAGAAAATGTAATACATTGGAATCGCAGTATTGAAATTATTTTTTACGGACATTTATTTTTACTCAATTATGGCTTGTTCTAGCCAAGACGGATTAGTTGGCAGCACCAAGCCACTCACAGAAATGTCAACTGTTCCCATTTTTGCTGTTGTCAGTGTCATAAAATAGGAATATGTTAATGTCACGCATGTCAGAAAACAATCACCAGTTTATAATCAATCACAATCAAAGTCAATTATGATAAAAAGTCAGATTAATTAGTGACGTTCAAGTGACGTTAGAAGATGGAAAAAAAGCAAAAAAAGTTGAAAAGTTTTGTAAACAAACAGCGCTGCAATCTTATTTTTGATTGTTTTTTATTTTATTTTCAAAGATGCTGGGAAATTTAAAAGAGTTTATATCGGTTATGCAAGATGGCATAACATCCAACAACAACCTGCGACAAACACTTCAAGAAGTGCAAAAAGTTACCAACTTGTTCAACAAAGATACCAAACTTCCACCTGGCGCTATTCCCAAAACCGATCACCAAGTGAACTACGGCGCTGGTGGCGAACTACTAGAGAAATACCAAGAAGACTGGGTAGCTACACACGACAATGCTGAGAAAAATGCTAGAGCAGCTGAGGAAGTCGATAAATTAATCCTAGAAATTCATGATACGATGGAACACCGTTTGAAAAGTGCGAGAGAGTTAGCGCAGCAGTTAGCCTACATCCCGACGTTGACCGCCACTGTAGCGGAAGTCATGGACAGCTTGAAAAACGTGCAGAAACTTATGAAAACTGTTGAGGAAGAGTTGGTGGAGTATGAGGATATTGTGGAGAGGAGTAAGATGGACAACTGGAAACTAGATCATCAATACCATTTGACGCTTTATAAAGAAAAGAAAATGGGTAAGGCCAATTCATACAAATCTCAAAGATACATCTAGTTTCTTCGCAAAATAAACATGTACAGTACTCACAATGAACCTAAGCATTCATGAAGTTAGCTGTTGTCGATGTCTATGTGCAGTAGAAAATGTAGTATATAAAAGTTCCACTGTGCATCGGAACGGGTAACTTCACAAATGCCTAGTTCCAGTGTGCGTATCGTACCCTAGTCTAGTAGTGTTAATAAATAATAAATAAATATTGCTGGACATTTCACACAGCACCATCTAGCCCCAAACTAAGCAATTGATGCTTTAACTATTTGATGTTTTTTTACTCGACTGCAGCAGGAGGGTTAGGTTTTTTGAGTGCATGTTTCTATTTTGGCTCCCTCTACAGCTCTTCTAAACAATGTCATAAAAAAATTAAAAACAAATAGGTACTGTAATTTTTTAATACTTTCCTTTCCAGCGGCTCTAGAGGAAGTGAGAACCAAGCTGTCCACGGATCAAAGTTGTGAGCGAGAGAAGAGGCAGCTGGCAGAGCTGCAGGCACGCAGGGAGCACAGCTCCGTGGCATTCCAGAACGATGTGGCAAAGTACCTGGCCAGCGGGAGTGTGCCTGCAGGTGAGACTTGTCTTTCTTGAGAGGATGGTTTAGATCAGTGATCATGTCATGAACTCCCGTGGCCAGTATGGAATTGCCTAAATAGACTGCAAACCCAAGTCGGTTGATGTAGGAGTAACCTCAGCAAGTGCCTTCCTTCCACTCTACACCACCAAAACGACACCATCCGTGGTGTCGTATGGAATCACTAGTCCATACGACACCACCCTAGTGATGTCCAGAAACGCGTGTTTTTGACTAACAGCTCCCAGTTCATTAAAATAAATAAATAAATATCAGACAACATCACATACATTGATCCAACCCCAAAGTTATTATTTCAAGTTATCTATAGTTAAACGATAATTAATAAAACAGAGTTTATGAAATATTATTTTTTATTTCAGTGAAGTAAGTAGTTATATGTATAGGTATTAAAGAACGGACCGGAAAATGATGACCATTTGAGTGACAGATAAATATAAACTTTATCAAATGACATACCTCATTAATGAAACTGCTTGAACTTTAGAATCTTCTTGGCTTGAACATAATTGGAGTTTTCATATCAACAACTTTGTATGTAGGTAACCTCACTATTAGTCGGTGGTGTCGTATGGACTAGTGATTCCATACGACACCACCGATGGTGTCGTTTTGGTGGTGTCGAATGGAAGGAAGGAGCAAGTGGGGCATGGTCGGGGAAAACGATACAGTGCCGTTGTGGTGCCCAGGGGCAGTCTGTCACACTTACTTGTGTGCCCCTCCTGTCCCAACTCATGCACTATGGCTGATCTCATGTCCTGCTCGTATAATGCCGTAGATGTAGCTACTTACTGGTCAAAGTCCATATAGGTTGTAACAACGACACAAAAAGTGATGGGCAAAGTGCCTAACCCAATACTGATAGTACACCATCTCAACAATGTCCCAGGCATGCATTGTGGAATAGGGGATAATAGATATATTTTGCCTAAAAATGTGGGATTATTGTCCAAAATATAATTAGTTACTGTTATAAAGACAAAGAAAATGTTTTTTTTTTAATGAAAATACAGTGCTGTAGGTACTTACTAATAATAACTGTCTGATTTACTCTTAAAAGCAGAACTGTGGCTTTCCTTTCCCCACACATTTAATTTAGGGCACAAAATCAAGATAGAGTTATTATGGTGCAAATGCAAACACAATGCTGAGCCAGGAGCGAGAAGGCGAATCGATGTAAGGCGAGAGTGATAGAGAGGCAATGCGAGCCTGGGCTAGCGTGTGTTTGCACCTTTAAAGCAAGGTAGAATGATCTGATAAAATGTTTTGTGATTCCAGGTCCAAAATCACCTCCTAAAGTGTCTCTAGAACAGATACAGCTGGATGATGACCCCACAGACTTGGAGAAGTTCCTCGACAGCTGATGAAGAGAAGTTGCCTTGGTAGAGTAAGTTAGATTATTTATATAAAGATGATTTTAATATATTATTGTTGATTATAAATGACTTTTGATTTTAATCATAGGAATTTTTAGATTAATTGTATTAGTTTTGGGTAATACTTTGGGCCTTATTCTGTAAGTCCAAACAAAACGTAACGCGGCATTAAAATACGTGGCTCGAATCGATTTTGAACTGAATACGTGAAACTTGCATGAAATCAATATTTACAATCAAACATACATCATCTATTTTGAAAAAGGGTATGCAGAATTTCTAGCAGGACGTTTTAGTAATTGAAAACAGTTGAATTCGTATACAAATTATTAATGACTAGTAAAAATAAGCACATTGCTAAAACAGCTTGAATATACAGGCCGTCGCATCAGTTCAATATCTCTTTGGGATCTCACAAAAACGATTAAAAAAGTATCACTCTGGCTCTAAACTGGCGGTATCAAAATGTACACATTAATTTTTACAAGTTCTTTTTAAGTTTTTCTCATGATTGGGTGTAAATCTCCCCCACCGTGGGCGGACATTTTCATCTTTCCCGGCTTGGCCCTCGGTCCCGCGTCCTTGATGGAGCCCGTTTCATCGTCGGAGGAAAAGTCAGACACGCATACTGTAAGGTATCGTTTCTTAGGAGGGATTATGTGGAGAGACCAGCGCATAGGTCCCTTGTGAGTCTTCACAACGGCCTCTTTACCCTCGTAATCGGTATCAGACGCCGCGCGTTGTGTTTCAGCCTTTAAACTCCTAGATTTGCCCTTTTTTCCCCCCCTCGGGGGGCCGCTTAAGTTTTTTAAATTCATAACACTCGATGACTGCTTCGTATTTAAATCTGGAAAGTTCTGTGAGTAAATCACAACGCTATCGACGGGTTTTTCTTTATGAAATTTTGCCGCCTTTTTTGGGTCTTCTGTGGAACTGTTTGACGGCTTCTTCTCCGCGGAGTTTCCGCTGCTGCAACTCGTGTTGCTGTTGCTATATTGCTCTTCAGCTTGCTTCTCCAGCTCTTGGAATTTCGTATCTATGCTTTCATCTGAAGCTTTGTATTGCTCTAAAGCCTCCTTTTCCAGCTCCTCGAACTTATGGTCGGCGTTGGGGCGGATTCTCGTTCCAGGCAGGATCTTTGGGTTCAGTTTTAAAATACCAGGAGCTAGCTTTTGAGCGAGTCTGACGCATCCGACTGGAGTTAGACTTATTTGAGTCGGAGCGCTCGTGCTTAGTACTGTGCTGTATAAGCGTTTCGTCCGTAACCCGGATTCTAAAGCCGCGGCGCTGGTGGAAGGGACCTGCCCGTCTACGACCACCTTCTCTTTCGGGCTCTCTGGGGTTTCCGGTTGAGAGCTCGAAGGTTGCGGGTCTTCTTTTTCAGGTTCTTTTAAATCCTCTTCTGTTTTTTCCTCTGTGTTTGGCGTAGACTTTCTTGGAGACTTTGGTGGAGGTTTCGGCAGGTTCTGTGTGAGTTGGAACCTGTGGTCGAGTCTAGGGTGGTCTCTAGGCCACCAGACGTAGCGCCTGTCTTGGCAGCGGGCGGGCCGCTGGCCTGTAGGTGCATAGCGGCTGACGTTGGTGCCTCGGTAAGGCGGGCACCGCGATGAGGCCCGAATGGCGGCCGTCACGGTGGCAGTCAGGCGGCCCATCGCTCGCTGGCAGTCTACCAGCTGAGGAGGTCGTGGAGGATCGAACTGGAACTGGAAGAAGCTTCTTAGAACTCTCTAGGTCTATTGCTGTTTTTTTGCAATGAGAAAAAAGAATCAAGGGAATCCGATACGAGTCAGACATTAGCTAGGAGCCATCTCGATCACGTCAGCTTTCAAACAAAAAAACCTCATCAAAATCGATCCATTCGTTCAGGAGCTATGATGCCACATACAGACACACAGATAAACACCTACACAATACACATACACACTACTTTCTTCGAGGTGCAATGTGCGTTCAGTGATTGATTCTGTATTAAAAAAAAATTAAAAGATACTTTAAACTACAAACTTATTTCGACCCTGCTTTCGGGATTTATTTGTCGGGGGCATAGAATAGATAATAATACTACTCGGGGGTTAAAAAAAGCAGTTCATTAGTGACTTACTTTACAAGTAGGATCACAGAACAGCTGAGCGGGCATCTCCAAGCAATACGCGGGCGCTGGAGGCGGCAGCGCCGTCAGTCGCCGCGGCTGGCGTCTCCTTGCGCGGATCTTGCGGGGGGGTGGTGGGGGGCTGGGTGCGCGGGGGGGTCGGGCCCATAGGCCTCGCACGCTGTTCACGCGCGCTGCTAGCGTCGCCTCCTCGCCCCGCGCCCAATGCGGGCCCCAGCGCTCGCTAGCTGCCGATCGGTGTCAGTTACAGTCACAATACAACAGATTATACTAGATGAAGGATCCGGGGGGGGAATGGGGGGGGTCCACGAAGGGATCCAGGGGAAGAGGTGAGGGGGGGGGGGGCACCACACGCGACCCATGTGCAAAATCCAATTGAGAAGCTAAGAAACCGGCATTAAATACTACATGAAGGATCCATTGGGGGTCCACGAAGGGATCCAGGGGAAGAGGTAGGGGGGGAGGGCACCACATGCGACCCACGTGCAAAATCCAATTGAGAAGCAAAGAAACCTGCATTATTTACCCAGACCCTTCCCTATCTTTAGCTAATTTTGAGGGCCCTTGTTGTGGTCATAATTGTTTACGAAAGCATGTTAGTCTTTACTAGAATTTCACATAGTCATCATCCACAGCCCGTAAATACCCACAGCTGGGTGTAGGCCTCATTTTTCTCATTTCCTGCACCGCATCGCAACGCCTTGTGCTGTAAGTGATTCTTTGTATGGAATTCTATGAAGTAACGCTCACTACATCAACTCCTTGACAGCTTGTGACTTGATCCGGTGACGTTACGAAGTTGATGTAGTGAGCGTTGGTTCATTGAATTCCATACAAAGAATAACTAACAGCACAAGGCGATGCGGTGCGGTGCTGGTGCCGAGTTGATCTAAACAGCATGACCTTAACGGTGGTCCCTGCTGGGTGTAGGCCTCCCCTTGTAACACCCATAATCCGGTCCTGCGCTGTGCCAAGCCATCTTCGGCCGGTCCTGGGCCACCATTCGTTCAAAACTTAGCTCCAACTGCCATCACCTCGTCAAACACTTCTAATAAATTCAGAACGTGTACGCACAAATCGTCATCGGGCAGCATCCGATACTGGCGCCGCCGGCGAGGAAATATGCTGCGGTCCGCGGAGTCGTCTATCAACTTGCGGAACCAGTACTCCACCTAGAACAGAAAAAATCTTCAACAATAGTAAAAGAACGAAAGAAAAACGTAAAACTTATTTAATTTAGGGCGATTTCAAATTACAGTTTTGTCTAGTTGCCAAGTCCAACAATAATGTGCCAGGTTCTTGAGCGTACATACATAGGTACATAAAATCACGGGTCTTTCTTTCCCACAGGGGTAGTCAGAGACCACGAATTTCGACTTGCTACGATCCTGACACACCTCTGCCTCATTCACTCTCATCACATTCCTCATACAAAGTTGCCGGTTTAGGGTACTTTTGATCATTCCAAAATGTCACCAATTTGATCTAGGTATGATCTTGAGCGTCCCGTTAAGTATAGCTAGGTACCTACCTAGGTACGTATATATAGGCTGCCTTGTGACGCTGCGCTGCATAAAACATCTAGTTTAGATGTAAAGGTTTTCTGCTTTAGCTTAAGTACGATTAATGCGGCTGAGTCAGAGTCCAGTCCAAGATACGAAGACAAAGCTTGAGACCCATTAAGCAAATAGTTTGCGGTTCACTGCCTACTTATACATTTTTGATGGAGAGATCATAAAACGCGCACTGTTACGCAGTTTGCGAAGTAAACGTTTTTTGTCAGCTAACCGACAGTAAGCCGCAAAGTATTTACCTAATGGGTCTATCACAGCCTAAGAACCATTTATGTTAAGCACGCGTGAATTCATGAACACTGTAGTTCAACCGAGCGCTTTGTCCTAATACCTATATTATGTTCTGTGCCTATGTCTAACGGTCCAACTTAGCCTTGCGTAAATCTCCCTAAGGCACAGGCCAGACAGAAGAGACGTGAGACGAGGACGCGTCGCGGACAGGGCGCCAACGAACAGCGTTGCGCCCGCGCCCGCGCCCCGTCTCTTCTGTATGTTTTGCGTCGCGACGCTTCTATACATTTTATATGAAAGGGACGCGGAAGAGACAAATGTCTGCGTCTTACGTCTTTTCTGTGTGTCCCGCGCCTAAAAGATTAGACGGTGTAGTTTTCAGTCTATTTTATGACCTTTACGTTGATTTCCCAAATTTATTCGCAAACAAAACAGACGAACATGACCAAAGGGAATGAATACATCAAATGCGAGAAAAGTTCTTGTCTTTAAGGTACCTAGGTACCTAAATAAAGATTATCAAGGTGATGGCACAAGCCAACCATGGTACTACCTATGTGATCTTCGAAGAGAGTCAGGAAGTAATGGAAAGTTTTTAGAAGGAAAAGCGGTTCCCTCCAATTTTATAGAAGCCTTTTAAAACTGTCCTTTTTAAAAGGAAGTCGCACAGTTGCAAACCTCCTTTCATAAATCCTGTGGGATAAGTTACCTCTGGCAGCATCCAGCACTCCGTCAAATCAGTGTTTTCGTTCCCCTGCCCGTTGCAGCCATGATAGTTAACTCTTTCGTTTGGATTAGAGTAGCATTTTTCTCTTGAAACAGAAAAGAGGTTTTATTAGAATCTGAAACAAAGATGGCGGGCGGATGACGGAAATGAATTTTCGCGCTAAAATGTCAGGTTGGTTTAGGCAGAATGTCAGTGAATAAAAATCGTATTTCGGGGCAAGTGTTTACTAAAAAAAAGTCTTTGTAACCGAATGGCGAACCTATGTTCGTCGTAATAGAAATTTCCATAGAATTGTGCTAATCTTGATTCGGGTATGACTTCTTTTGCGTTTCTCCTGCCACTGCTCCCATTATCCTGGTTTTGGCTTGATGCTGAGCGTTTGATATCTGGAAAGACGTAAAAAACCATTAGGAAACTATTACAATCTCAAAGGAAAACAAATACAATAAACGAATTGGTAAGAACAAAAGCTTACTTATTAGTTAGCTCTTGAATGTGACTACTTTTGGACGATATAGTAAAAGAAACTACCCAAATGGAGTCATATTATTTTTCATCAAAATCTTCACATCGGCTTATGACAGCTACTGTTGAAACAAAGATCTAGTACCTCCAAAATCTCATCACACCACCCACACAGATTTTTAAAACTACTAATATCGTCTTGTGCCCAACTCCCAGTATCTTAGGTCATTCTTTGTAGGTCGTCGAATGGTGTTCACTATTGAGCAATCATCTAAATACCTGTTAAATCACATTGACCTGCTTGCAGATGCTGTGATTCGGATGTCGTATCCTGTAATACTTGTTGAACACGACAGTGCTGTGCCCAGAGGCGCTGAAAAAGAAAGATCTTGAGTCCACTGACGTAAGAAAGAGAGGCGGAATTACAAGTGCACAATGGTGATAGTGATTTTTGAAGATGGATTTGTAAGAAGTGTGAACGTATTCTTCTGCAGCTGAAATTGAAGAGCCTACCTGATTGGCTATAATGAACTCATCATGTGGTTCTGCAGCCCATGTGAGATCCGCACAGAGGGCGATATGTGCCCACGAAGACCGGTCTCCGTCGAAGCTCATTCAATGTGACATCTCACATACAACTATCTATATCAATAACCAACTTAAATCATAAATCACTAAATTCCAACAGGAAAATTAACGGTAAAACATGGAATAAAAACGGCGACAATTTGAAAGACATTGGTCAAATCTACAATAACAAAATTTTACTATTTTTTGATAGATACATATTTTCTCTTTTTACTTCAACTTCAAATGGCTTTTTGAATTTCGTACCGGGTGATTCAAATGAAGTTGTCATCGAGTTGGCTCGGTTGTTAGTTTCCAAGGAGGGTTTATTTAGCTTTATGGTAAGCATTTCTAAAAAGGTTAATTACAATTATTAGTCAACTGCCTAAATGGTAAAACCAAACCCTGAAGCACGCAATAATATCAAAGTAAATACAGAATCCATTAAAGTTCATGAGCGAAGAGTTGTAGTCAATGAAGAGTCGTGTCGTCGTTTCTTCTCGAGTTTATGGTAGAAAACATTAGCCGGCACATGGCAGCATTGAATATATTTTTCTAAACGGCATCACAGACCCGCCCGGTGCGATCCGTCACTCAGTTATGTCTGGTTATGTCAGTTTGTCTTGCGCAGTCAAGAGGCGTAGCCGTTGGTTTCGCGCCACGAATCTCTGAGGAGGCTCAATGAACGGACAATAATTTATTAATTTTATGGTTTATCTATTCAAAATAAACTTTTCTATCAAACCAAACGTACAAACTAGTACTTTTGTTTATAAAAAGTGTATTTATGTATTGTAAAGTAACTAGCAATTATCTACAAAATAATTAATAAAAAAAATCGATTGTTATACGAGTGTTCTTTTTTCGATTTATCTCATCGTCTTTTGCAACAAGTGCGTTCGGATGAACTGGTTTTGTGTCCGTTGAGTTTTTTGTGCTATGTATATTTGTTTGTGTTGTGTGTATGTATTTCGCGAGTGACTGTAAGAGGTTGTTCCGTTAGTGATGCTGCAATCCCGTGCAGGTTCTCACTGACAAGTCATCGCTTCTATAAGGTAGGTGAATTCTATAGCCACTTGCGCTTTAAAATTATGCAACGTCCAAGAGTCCAAGATTTAGTTGTATACTTTTCTTTGTTGTACGCCTGCGTTCAGATCCAATTGGACTGATGTATCTCATTCAAGTTATTGGTACTTATTTAACTCATCTATATTCCGATTCAATTGGTTCGTAAGTATGTTCAATTGATATGCATCCATTGTCTCTAAGTATATCATGATTACTTACCTACATACTATATATTCATTTAATACATTTTACTTCATTACCTAGGTACTGACTCTGTCTTCTGTCTTCAAAACTTCGACTATCTGTATACCTATATAATGTTTATTATTCTTTATGATACCGTTAAGAAGTCTCCTGTGTGGTTTATATATTAATTTCTAATAAGTACATTTTTCTTCATTACCTACTGACTCTGTTTTCTATCTTCAAAACTTCGACTTTCTGTATACCTACCCTACATGTTTATTATTCTTTATGATACGGATACCGTTAAGAAGTCTCCTGTGTGGTTTCATCTCTAATTGTTTTTCAGGTTTGGTCAGAAAGCTATAAAACACGCAGGCTAAGCCCTTTCCGTCTGCTCCATTTTTATTATTAACGACAATATTCATACTTATAGGCGTGGAGATGACCACATTGCGTGATTTATTATTACTTACCATTTTAATGAAATTTTGCTAAACAATTTTCCGGAACGAAAAATCCGTAACTGCACCGGCAAAAACGCTCTCCATTTTTTGACAATATAAAGTTGATAGGTATGGCGATAACTTTACGTTACGGTGTATGGAAACTTTCCATTAAATCTCTACGCATGAAACCGCGGGAAGCTAGTCTTTAATAATGTATAAGATAAATCAATATATAAATATAAATAAAGCTGGACATTTCTCACAGCATTATCTAGCCCCAAAAGTAAGCAAGCTTGTGTTATGGGAACACCCAGACCCGAAATAAATATTTCAAGATTCAAACATTTGCCTCGCGGCGAGAATCGAACCCGCAACCTTCTGTGCTTCAGGCGGGCCTTCGCCCACTGCGCCACAGAAGTCATCCCCTGATTGTCTATCCTTGATAGCGACCAAAATCTGTTTCAAACTCTCAAATATGACAGTTCTGTGACCACGTAAGTAGCTCTGTCACTCTCATCTCAACGAGACCGAACGCTACAAAAGATACCTGCGTGATCGTTTGACAGTTTGAGACCAATTTGATGTTTGAGACAAGTGACAATCAGCCTGCTGAACTAAGTGCCTACGGTATGGCTGTGTCTATTGAATACTCTATTGAATACAATGATTTATTCCCAATGGACATCTTATGATTAGTATTCATACACTCACAATAATAACTATTGTGTGCTGATTCATTGCAGTCACTTGTCTTAGATCTGTTCTGATAAGTTCAATGAGTTCGTAATGTGGGTTAGCAGGTTATCTTTCTGATTTAGATAGTATAATTCTTTATAATCTGTGCTATCTTTTGTTCTCATTTAAATGTTTTGGTGCCCTTTCTTATTTTCTATTTAAATTGACATATAAAGCGCTCGTACCTAACTTGCTTAGACGTTCTTGATAGAGCGATGTTCTGAGCGGTGACCCCTAGTGGAGTTAACATTTAAAAGCTTGATTTAAGCCCTTTTATACCCACTGTTGAGTAAAGCTTCCTTTTTTACGCCATTCCTGTACCTTGCGAGTCTCATAGTATCACTATGAGCTTCAGTTTCTGATCCAAAATGCTAAATACCCTTAAAAAGTCTTGAGAGAAAAGACATCGAATTATTTTCAGAAATAATTATTCCGTCTTTTTCTTCTTCGTCGTGTCCATGATACAAATGTTACTATAGCATATGCTCCCAATATTCAGCCATAGCTATTCTGTGACAAGGTTGCAAGCCGCTGTTAAATTACTAACTCGTTTCCTCACGAGCTCTTGTTTATGTGTAAATGTTCCAAAACAAAAATCCATGCACGACCGTGAACTCCTAGCCCTCATGTCGGCAGTGCGTTCCACTAGGCCAGCACGGCTCTCGAGTGATTCTTAGGCTGCTGACGATTCAAATTTTACTTGCGTCACTAGCAGTTGCTAGATTTACTATTTTTCCCTATAATGCTTATCAGCAAATTTAACTTTCAACATAGTTGCTGCGTCTGCAAAAACTATTCTTCGTATAACACGTACTTTATCATGTTCGGCGTCATTTCAATTGACCTTAATACAATTTCACCGTTATTATTCAATGGCCTTGCAGTTAAATTGCTGTAATATAGCCATATTGTGAGATTGTTACTTGATTTATTCGTTAATCCTCTGGCAGTTGGTTCAACCAAGTGGTGCTATAAGTTTTCCTGTGACACTACCGTCCTCGATAGGGGATTAAGTGCAGATATCTGAGAACTTAGTAATAAGAGGAGGCCTGTTGGCCGAGTTGGTACCTCGACTTTCGATCCGAAGGTCGTGGATTCGAATCCTGACCGTACATCAATGGATTTTTCGTTTCGAAAAATATATAGGTTTTGATAAATGATTATTCTGGCTATCATCATAATATGTATTTGTATACTTATATCGAAGATAACCCAGTTCAGAATGTACATCCACACAAAGTGAACCAATTCATTGTCACCATATCGTAATTGTAATCAAGAAGCCTACAGGTTTACCTGAGAACAATCATAAGAAAAAGAAGCCCATTCCATAATAGGGAAACATGGGGCTTATAAATAAAAATAAGTAAATAAACTTCTTTAGTATCTACAGGACCGGAAAATCCGGACCTGTTATACCTGAAGGACCAATATTGCAAGACCTGTAGTGTATGTAGTATGACGTGACTGATGCGGCTCTTTTGTCCCGTACAAAATTCAACTTTGTGTGATCGGCTCAACTTCTTATAATGTCATGCTTCAATTCAAATGTCATGTGACCGTACACAATATCAAAAAATCAAAAAATCAAAATCAGAAAATGACGTTACTCTTTCCTCAAGTTTCCTTCAATCTTCAATCACTCCTCGCTTGACAATGACAAGAAAGAATTCAGAACTGATTGGACAGATTGTCATATGAGAATGAGTGAGTAGTCCGCCAAAATAATGAACAGTCAACTGAAAATGACCGGCTCAAACGAGCCGGCTCACGGTACCGGCTCGAAATGAAAATGAACCTACTCTGACAAAAGTCAATCTAAAATCATGTCATACCCAACATTACCTGTGATATAAAATAGCAAGATAACGTTCTAGTTAGCGTTAAATTTTCGCAATGTCCCTCTGCGGGTCCGGGTGCCCTTGGCCTATTTCCCGAAAAGCTATCCCTAAGCAGGCTCAAAGAATATTAACCTTGAGAGCACCTTTTGTAATGAATTCTATGAAACAGGATCGCATAGCATGGTAGACAATTTCGCAGATCTTAAGTCTTTTAATAACATTTTAGGCATACATTGATATGGGAATTTATCGCGATATTTAGCTTTAGCTCTTCAGAAGACCACAGTGGACTCTTTAGCCGGTTTAGCCTCTTCAAAGTAATAGAACAAGTGGCTAAAGTAAAAATTAAAAAAAACCGACTTCAATGTTATAAGCTGAGCAATTTTCTGCACTCTCGAGGTGCATTTCTGTTCATAGCTCCGAAGATCCTCGACAGATCCTCACCAAATTTTTATGGCACCAACCGGAAAGTATACCCTTTTCTGAATTTTGTGACTCTTTCAAACCAAAAAGAATTTTCCAAATCTGTCCAGATGTAAGTATGAAAAAAAAAAAGATTTTGACGAATTGAGAACCCCATTTTTTTTAAGTCGGTTAAAAATTATCAAGCAAATAGTTAACTTATTTCATGCACAGGAAACCGAAAAGAGTTCCTAATCTCCCAAAACAAACAACCCCTATCCATTTCAACTCATCAAACATCTAAGATATACATCCAATTTCTCCGTTTTTTGCTCCCAAAGCCAGCTGAGGGTGTAACCTTGGCCCCATTTCGTCCTACCGGGGATCTATTATGATCCTGTTAAGATAAATTCTTTTTGACAGCTCTGGTAACGGTAGCCAGTGGTGTTATATTATTTTTTGCTTTCATGCCGGGTACAGACGAGCGCGTCTTCTGTCGCGTTCGGTCTCCTTGAAATAGGAGCGACAGAGCTACTTGCTGCTCGCTCTAATCATATCTCTGTCTCGTCTCGTTGAATGTCTGTTTGCACGCGTGTGAAGCCGGCATTACGGATTAGCCTAGGATGTGCTTTGCCTTTCGATTTGAAGATCGCTGTTTCAAATTCTGTCATTATTTTATCTTTCTCGAACGTTTTTAAAGAGCTGACCATGCGCGTTTTTGATGAGCGTGATTTCTGCGCGTTTTAGTAGGTTGTATGCGTTTGTATCGATACAAATGCAAGTGGATCAGACAACAGACAAACAGCCTAGCCGGAGCAGCGGGAAAAGGATCGCACTTACCAATGCATCTGCGCCTTTGTAGCGATGCAAAGATGAGGGTCGCGTGCAACACAACTTGCCTTGCGTTTGCTGAGCGTCTTATTCGCGTCCAACGCTCGTCGTCATCTCTTTTAAAAACGTCGTGTGCAAAGGCGGTTCTCACACTGGCGACGCACCCGCATGCGTTGTGCAGATCTGCAGATTTTATCACTGGGCTGGTTTAACTGTCACGCGTACCGTCAGCGATGATAGGCGAGTGATCTTTATTACAATGAAATAAGGATACTGATTGTTTAGCAGAAATGGCTACGCTGATTGCTCTCGTCAGTGCTGGACAATCAGTATCCTTATTTTATTGTAATTAAGATCACTCGCCTATCAGCGCTGACGGTACGCGTGACAGTAAAACCAGCATCACGCGCGTCGATGAGTTGTCAGTGTGTTGGTGTTGTACTATGCGTGTTTTCTATACAAATTAAGATACTTACATACAATACTAAAATCTGCAGCGACGCACAATGCAGCGGCATGCGTCGCAGTGTGAGAACCGCCTAAGCCTAAATTTGCGGCTTATCAACTCTATAATTTAGATTAATTAATGTAAAAACTTATCCGAACGGTGTTTGTGAAATAGAATATGAACCTAGGTTATTTCAGTCATCACCATGGCCTGGTTTACTGAAACAATGGCTTGTAAAACCAATAGATTATCTCAATGCTGCAAACTAATAAACTACGCTTATCAACCGTAACAGAATACTTCTGAGTGATGTTTAGCAAGCTATGCGCGTAAAAAAAAAAGTGTAGGGGGCGAAAAATCGATCTAGCTAGGTCTCTTATCTGGGAAAATTCGTTTTCTCAGCATTTTCACGCAAAAAGATTTACCAGTGCAATGTGGTTCGTAATTTCACGTACGTTGTTGAGACTAAAGTAGCCGAGTGGGTAGGGTGTCCCCCTTCCAGCCGAAAGCTGCGAGTTCGAATCTCAGCAAATGAAAGTTTTTTTCTTTTTTAATTTTTCTCTATTTGCACATTTTGCAGCCGAGCAGAGCTCGGTTGCCTAGATATTGAAATTAAAGACTTTAAATGAAATTAATTTTCGGAAGAACATGTACCACTAGCTAGGACATCAAAGCTCACAAAATAATTAGAGTAACTGACAATTTAGCCAAAAATTGTAACGGATGTAAGTTGTAACGAGTGGTCAGTTAGCTAATTCTCTTGTTTGTCCGACCTACATAACGCTACTGTTTTTTACGTGATCTACTCATTGCATCGTCTAAATTCCACATTACTATTTAGTACCTATTTAGTACTACTCACGTTTCCGTGCTTCGGAGGGCGCGTTAAAGTCGGTCCCGGCTTTTAAGTCGTTAAGCCATGACGGAGGTCTTTTAGGCGGCCTAAAAACTCCGTCACGAGAGTTGGGCACCAGCTCATACGAACTTACTTTACATAGCCGCCATGTTAGTTTTAATATTAACCCTTTTAACCGACTTCAAAAAAAGAGGAGGTTCTCAATTTATCAAAATCTTTTTTTTTTTTTGAGGTTCTCAATTCGCTCAATTTTTTTGTTTTATTTTATGTATGTTCACCGATTACTCGGAAACGCCTCGACCGATTTGAAAAATTGTTTTTTTTGTTTGAAAGGGCATACTTTCCGATTGGTGCCACAAAAATTTGGTGAGGATCTGTCGAGGATCTTCGGAGTTATGAACAGAAATGCACCTAGAGATTGCAGAAAATGCTCAGATTAGTAACATTGAAGTCGGTTTTTTTATTTTTTATTTAACCACTTGTAACTAGACGTATTATTATCTGTTCCATGACTAGACATTAAAAACCTAACGAAAGAAAGGTGACGTCATTCACTTGCTAAATACAAACCAAGTATTAAAATTTTAGATTTCAAGCATCAAGATTGTACAACTTAATCTATAAATACCTAGTCAGGTCAGTGACTAGATCCAGTATTGGTTATTTTAGAACTGTAATTCTGTTTTGTTAATAAAACCCGTCAGCAGACGATTGCTCATAAACTATTTATAGATTCTTCCCAAGGGAGCTTGCCCTCAAATGCATCTAAATG
Source organism: Camptogramma bilineatum (assembly GCA_958496255.1). Lineage (NCBI taxonomy): Eukaryota > Metazoa > Arthropoda > Insecta > Lepidoptera > Geometridae > Camptogramma > Camptogramma bilineatum. The sequence goes on from OY292474.1 coordinate 2,397,227, forward strand.
TTATGAAAATACTTAGATTTGATTTCAGTCTTGTGTGTAACTTCGAAGTGTAGGTGTATTATCAAACTTTTATAAAAAAAAGTCAACTAAGTAGGTAAGTACCTACTTATAATTTTTATTTTGTTAAGTATAGTGTTAAACCACACTTAGGTATTTACATTTGAAAATGAAAAATCTTATCAAAATTTAAACGAACTAACGGGACTTTATCGCGTTATTACCTTTGTTTATTATTTCCCGACGTTTCGAGTGCGTTACAGCTCTCGTGGTCACGGTTAAAATGTGCTTTCAAAATTTTCAATCCCATTGGAGTTGAAAATTGAAAATTTTGATAAGATTTTTCATTTTCATACCTACTTATAACCTAGATTTTGTTTTGTTTCCAACTATGAATAATCGACGACCAAGGAATTTCTAAACTACGTACCTGGAACGCTGACTGAGACAGAAAACAAGGTCCGCTTGAAATAAAACTTGGGCGGTGTGTCTCTTTCTTTTTGCAACTGTGTGAAAGAGACAAAGCACCCAAGAAAGCCTCTCAACAAGACCAACAATCCTTATAACCAAGATTAAATGATAATAGATCGTTGTTCAGTCGCGATAAGGTTCAAAATCCTTTGTACATTAAATGTCAGTTAGCACTCCAGTTACGTAGTTTAGAATCTTCTTGTCGACGACTGTTGTAGTGACGTTTTCAAACAAACTACTTTAATTTTGGAAAACGAAACAAAACGCAGTGGTGATGATAACGGAGTAGTTGACGTTGTAAAACTGGGGCCCAGATTTTAATGCCATTTGCGGTCACCCATCCGATTGTGACCGCTCAAAACGTCGCTTAACTTCAACGATGTATCAAGAATGTAATTAATTAACTAGCTTCCAATCCTAGCGTAATTACGCTGCGTAATTAACTCAGTAAGACACCATGCAAGCCCATATCTTCTTTTACGAGTTTCTTTTACGTTTGCTTGCTTGTTTCATCATCAGCAGCCTATAGCAGTCCACTGCTGGACATAGGCCTCCCCTAATGAGCGCCATCGCGCCCTGTCTTCAGCTTGACGCATCCAAATTGCTTGTTTGCTATTGTAGTGTGGTTGTAAGTTTATCCTCCCATTAAATGGTACTTAATTGTAGCCTACAGTCTTAACTGGGGCTTTAACTTGGCTAAATAACCTGCAAAATAGTCCATTTTAATTAGCTTCTTAGCCGCCCAGGGCCCTTTCCTCTATTTTACAATGTCAACCATTCAAGTATCATTACCGCTGCGTTTTGTTTCGTTCTCCAAAATGACTGTAAGTTTGAAAATGTCACCGCAACAGAGTAACCTAACCTCATTGGTCAAAACTAGATTTTAAAAATAAAAAAAATCTACCTATCACCTAAGACACCTAGGTCTTAAGAGCTAGGTAGCTTTAAATGTTAGTATCACACGTGAATCATAAAAAGCTAGTCTAACAGGTACTTGATTCATTCTAAACATTTTCATTCTATACGTGATTCATTCTACAAACGCAGTAGTTACTTTAACCGTTCTGTAACTCGATATCTAGGTATCCATAATACTCCCACGACTGAATGCGCTTCCCATAGCCCACTTATGATTACAGTGAATTCTGTATTGATTAGAATTGTAATAAAGACACGAGACGATCATAAACAGCTGAGTACCATGTTTTTACTTATTTGATCGCGTTTTTGTCGTATTGTTCAACCAACACCACTACTAATTCAACCAACAACTTCAACCATTCCTGTATCATTACCGCTGCGTTTTGTTTCGTTCTCCAAAATGACAGATTTGTTTGAAAACGTCACCTTAACAGAGTAACCTAACCTATCATTGCTTGCTATCTTTTTCTCTCATTATAAAACAGTAATTCACTATCTCATTCTTTCCACTCAGTCACGAGGATTGGAGCTTTCTTAAGCTTTTTTTGCTAAACTTATTGTTATAATTCTCCTTTTAACTTATTCATGAACTCATTGGACCGTTTTTTTTTATCCAACATGGCGTTAATAGCTAAGTACGACATCTGTTCGCTTTGTCATCTCAGTGAATAACATCTGTTTTATCCATGGACCAAGTATACACATGGACTGCTGGACACTCACACACTCACTCAAAACAACATATATATGTTACGGGCAACTTGATTAATCGGGCAGTATTCATATGGACCGGTCATTATGCATAATGACCAAGAGCGTCGGGCAGTTTGATAAATTTATTACTTTGACCGGTCCATATTCATAATGCCCGACGGCCCGTGGTCCATTTAATAAATCAAGGCTTGAATTTATCACTTAGACCGGGCAGTATGAATAGTGCCCTACTTCTAGCCGGGCAATGTGATAAATTGGATTAAAATCTGTAGGTTAGGTTATGTTAGGTTAGTAAAAAAACTACGCGCGAGGCGAGCGAAATGTAGTAAATCAATTAAAACACTGCAATTCATCTAATTTATTACATTGCCCAAGATAGGGTGGTCATTATTCATAATGACCGGTCAAAGTGATTAATGATGCAGTTTTTATCACATTGCCCAATTGACCCGGTCATTATGCATACGGACCGGTCATTATTCATAATGACCGGATTTATCACATTGCCCGTAACATATACATACTTACATAAAATCACGCCTCTTTCCCACAGGGGTAGGCAGAAACCACGGATTTCCACTTGCTACGATCCTGATACATTCCTCCTCACGATCCTCTTTCGCCTCATTCACTCTCATCACATTTTTCATACAAGCTCGCCGGTTTAGGGTACTTTTGACCTGGGTGTCAATTCTAGTACCGAACTTTTTATCAACCTCAAGCAAAACCTCAACTAAACCTTACCCCGCATCCACACGTTGGGGCCAACGTTGGTCCCAATGCCTCTCACCAACGTGTGGTGCTGACAAAATAGCTTGGCGCCAACGTTGGGGCCAACGTTGGGGCTTGGCCGTGCCGTGTCGGTTTTATCAAAGGAAGTTGGCGCGCCAACGTTGGGGATCCGTCCACACGTTGGCGCTATGCTCAGTCCCGTTTCGACGCGCATCGTGAGCGCACGTGTCGACTGACGAGCGAGAATGTCATCGTATTCCTTATTTATTGTGTTTGTAGGACTATCGGGCTGAAATTTTGCACACTTATAGATTCTCGGTGACAATGAAATATTATGGTATCAACAAGCTGATCTGATGATGGAGTCAAGAGCTGTTCAACAGAACTCCTCAGTAAATAAGCCGATTGAGTTGAAACTCGGCATATTTGTCAAGTTCTGACTACAATGTAATAATATGGTGACAGCGAGCTGATCTGATGATGGAGTCTACTATTTTTTTTTATGTTACGGGAACCGTGCAATTTTGTTGGGATAAAAAGTAGCCTATGTCCTATTTCCGGTTATTATCTATCTATATTTTAAATATCACCCATATCGGTTAAGTGGTTGTCGTGTTAAAGAGGAACAAACATACATCCAAACATCCAAACTTTCGCTTTTATAATATAGTGTGTTGTGTGAAGTGTGATAGTGACATTATGTGATGTGATTGTGATAAAATTGGTATTCAGTAATGTAAAATCACTTAGAGAAATTTCAATTTCTGTATCGGACGCGCAGACATCGGACGTCTGCACGTTGGCTCTGACGGAACAAGACTGGTGTATCGCCAACGTGTGGATGGTTCACGAAATCTTGGCCCCAACGTTGGGACCAACGTTGGTCCCAACGTATGGAGCCGGCGTTAGGTTTTCGACTGTTTCCTATTCTACTAATGACAAACGACTCAGTTGTGGTGAGGTTTTAGCTAAGGTTTGGACTTTGGCAGAACAAATTTTTGAAAAGATATTCTACTATTCACCAAATGGCTGACATTTATGAGATCGAACCAAAACGCAGCGGAATGATTGACGTTGTCATCTAGAAGAATTGGGGGGCTGGCCTTTCTCCAAAACAAAGAAGGATAATTAATACAAAATTCTCGTGAAAAAATGAGACAAAGCATAATATATTTTGTCCCTCATCGTGTGCCGGCTCTTTGTAGGTAGAGAACATCTATGTTCTAAAATTCTGTACTAATATGGACCTTATGTGTACTACGAAACAATGGATCCACTCAATTTTTTGTCCCTTTCAGCGGCACGCTATACATCTATGGTTTTATCTAACACTATGAAAAGTTTAATCTATAAAAATAAATAATGCCTTTGGGCTTTAGTAACATTACAAGTGTCTAAATAAAAAATTTTAATAAACAGACTTCAATGTTATAAAGCTGAGCAATTTTCTGCAATCTCGAGGTGCATTTCTGTTCATAACTCCGAAAATCCTCGACAGATTCTCGCCAAATTTTTGTGGCACTAATTGGAAAGTATACTCGTACCCTTTCAAACAAAAAAATAATTTTCATCGGTCCAGGCGTCTTTAGAGTAATCGGTGAACATACACAAAAAAAATCACAAAAAAAAAACCGATGAGAACCTCCCCTTTTTTTTGAAGTCGGTTAAAGATGTCCGCATATTATATGAAATCTTTCGCCCACGCCATCCAGTTGCTTCTATCTTTCATTTTCCCGCCAATGTAGGCTAGCTTTATATTGTCTGTCAATCAAATGAATATAGGGCATGGCTAATGGATATAATACGAGTATACGTTATGGTGCGTTTAAACGACGCGGGATATCACGAGCCTACGCGAGCCGAGCCGTCCGTGGAGGCGCGGCTCGGCTAAATACGGACGCAAGCCTGATCGTTTATGGTGCGTTTAAACGACGCGGGATATCACGAGCCTACGCGAGCCGAGCCGTCCGTGGAGGCGCGGCTCGGCTAAATACGAACGCAAGCCTGATCGTTTACACGACGCGGGGTAACGCGAGCCGAGCCGTCCGTGGACATGCGAGCCGAGCCGAGCGTAGCTGTTTAAACGGCGCGAGTCACGAGCCGAGCCGTCCGTGGAGGCGCGGCTCGGCTAAATACGAACGCAAGCCTGATCGTTTACACGACGCGGGGTAACGCGAGCCGCGCCGTCCGTGGATCGTGCAAACTTTGGCGAGCCGAGCCGAGCGTAGCTGTTTAAACGGCGCGTGACTCGCCGAGTCACGAGCCGAGCCAGGCTCGGCTCGCGTATTGGCGCGCCGTTTAAATGCCCCATTACGTAGATAGTATGTTAAATGGAAAATGGTGTTCTGATGTTTTAGTAACTTCAAGGGATATCCAATGGTTTTTTTTGTGCTTTTTTTAAGTATGTTCATCGATTACACGAAGACGCCTGGACCGATTTGGAAAATTCTTTCTTTGTTTGAAAGGGTAGTTGAGTACCTATACTTTCCGATGGTGCCATAAAATTTGGTGAGGATCTGACGAGTATCTTCGGAGTTATGAACAAAAATGCACCTCGAGAGAGCTGAAAATCTGTCCAATTCTACTAAATGACAACGTCAAACATTACGCTGTGTTTTGTCATTTAGTGAATAGTAGAATGGCTTTTTCAAAAATTTGTTCTGTCAAAGTCCAAACCATAGCTAAAATGTCGCCACAACAGAGTCGTTGGTCGTTAGTAGAATGGAAAACAGACAAAAATCTAAGGTTTAGTTGACGTTTAGCGCGTGGTTGATAAAAAGTTTGGTAGTAGAATCGCCACCCAAGCTTAATAACATTGAAGTCGGTTTTTTAATTTTTACCACTTGTATCTGATATAATATACCTAAGGTTATCCCAGAATGTGACGATAAGCCGGCAAAAGGAGAGGAAAGGGAAGAAACATTGAATTATGCTACTGAACTGAGTTATCGCCAATCGAATGCTAATCCGTCGAATAAAGTCAGATCACGTACCAACAACAAAATAAAATTGTGCAAATTCTGTTTGCTCCATCGATTTCGCATCTTAGTAGACTTTTGCATTTTCTGACGCGACAGAGTTTAGGTAACTTTCAATATTATTTTTGCGCTGAAGCTTGCTTAGACGTTCTTGCTTGACTGATCGTTGAAGTTAAGCAGCGTTGTGCGCGGTCACAATTTGGATGGGTGATCGAGCGATACGAGCTGAGCGCTTACGTGCTTCGGAGGGCACGTTAAATTGTCAGTCCCGGCTTTTAAGACGTTAAGCCATGACGGGGGCATTTAGGCAGCCTAAAAATTCCGTCACCAGAGTTGGTCTCTATAACAATATTAGGTACCTACGCATACAAAAATACCATGTTTGCTGACTTGAGCTCCCTTAATAGTTTTGTTTGAAAAGGGTAGTCTTTGTCTTCGAGATAGCTCGTTTAAAAGATATTCATCTAAAAGATGTTATTACCCTTTGCGGTTTTTGTAGGGTGAAATACAGTGAGACATTCTTTTTTAAGATTTTCTGTGACTTTCATCTTAAATTATGACGGTCTAGTAAATTAAAGCGCTTTGTACAAAATCGTAGCCAAACATCACATAATAGTGGTTAGGGAGTGTACACATTGCGTTTTCTGTAGCGCTTTTTTGAGCTGCGCGTTTGTATCGATACAAACGCGCGTTCGCAACGCGTTTTTTTCCATACAAAAGCGAACCGGGAGGGGGGCTGCGCGTTCGCATCGCGTTCGAATCGCGTTTGTATATGCAAAAAACGCAATGTGTACACTCCCTTATGTGCCATGTTTAGCATAAAGTTAACAGGTTGCAAAGTGACTTTAGACTTAAGTCTGACGAAAATAAGCAATTATTCTGCGCGGACAGACTGCAGGACAGACTCGCGAGGTCTACAGCTCACAGAGCCACTAGTATTATAACTGCAAAAGTTTGGATGTTTGGATGTACCTACTTATGTTTGTTCTTTTACAACTCGACAACCACTGAATCAATTTGGCTGAAATTTAAAATATAGATAGATAATGACCGGGAATAGGAAATAGGCTACTTTTTATCCGGGTACCACGCGAACGAATCCGCGGGCTGTTACCCATATTATAAATGTGAAAGTGTGTTTATTTGTTTGTTTATTTGTCCTGCTTTCACGTCAAAACAGAGCGACGGATTGACGTGATTTTTTGTGTGGAGATAGTTGGAAGGCTGGAGAGTAACATAGGCTACATTTTATCCGGGTACCAGCCGAAGCGCGAAGCCGCGGGCAGCAGCTAGTATTCTACAAATCAGAACTACCTTTGTATTAGTTAGTTCAAATACAGGTACATGTTTTGTGTATTGCCACAGCATATAAAACAAAGCCTACGCAAATGAATCGATAACATCACGTGCGCTAAAAACTGCAAACAATGTCGCAACACGTTTTACAAGCTCATAAATACTTTTTACCCGACTTCATAAAAAGGAGGAGGTTCTCAATTCATCGGAAACATTTTTTTTTTATATAGTATGTTCACTGATAACTCAAAGTCGCCTGGACCGATTTGGAAAATTCTTTGTTTGAAAGGGTATAGGTACCTTCCAATTAATGCCACAAAAATTTGGTGAGGACCTGTCGAGGATCTTCGGAGTTATGAACAGAAATGCACCTCGAGAGCAGAAAACTGCTCAGCTTTTAATATCAAAATCGTTTTTTTTTTTTTTAATTTTTAATTTAGTTATTTGTTATAATGTCTGTAAGCTGACTTTTGGTACAAATGAGTACCACAATTTTACCACAGTTAATAAGCATTAACAGGGGCGTATTTACCCTTAGGCCAAGAGGGCCATGGCCCGGGGCGGCAGGCTGAAAGGGGCGGCGTAAGCCGCCCCTCGCTTTTAGCTTCATGCGCCTTTTTTTTCCTTAAATGCCTGAAGAAATTTAAAAAAAGCCAACCTAATTAATAAAATCTAAAACTCAGGCAGAGAGCAAAAGGTGGCTTGCGCCGCCCCCCTCGCTCTCAGCTTCATGTCCCTTTCTTCTTCGCCGTCTTTCTATGCCTGAAGAAATTTAAGAAAAGCCTATCTAATTACCAACAATTAAAACTCATTCGGCAGAGAACGAAGGGCGGCTTGCGCCGCCCCTCGCTCTCAGTTTCTTGCGCCTTTTTTTTGTCCTTATTATCCCTGAATAAATTTTAAGAAAAGCCTACTTAATTAACGACAGCTAAAACTCATTTGGCAGAGAGCGAAGGGCGGCTTGCGCCGCCATCGCTCTCAGCTTCATGCGCCTTTCTTTTTGTTTTTCTTATGTCTGTAGAAATTTAAGAAAAGCCTATCTAATTACCAACAATTAAAACTCATTTGGCAGAGAGCGAAGGGCGGCTTGCGACGCCCCTCCTTTTTTTGTCCTTATAATAATGTCTGAAGAAATTTAAAAAAGCCTAGGTACCTAATTAACAACAACTAAAACCAACTGATGTGGTTGTAAGTTTGATAGACATCAATATTATGGTATTACCAAGGAATTTCTATTAGAATCTTCTTGGGTATTACTGACCGGCCATTTTCAGAGACTGACTTTGCGATTTTTAACCTGACAGGAAACTGTAGGTATTCTGTTAAACTCTAACTAAGGGATAATCCGTTACAATAATAATGAGATTCTGGGAATAAATTTTCGAGGCGATTTTAGGCAATCATTTCCTTGAGTATTACATGTTTTTTTATGTTGCATTTGTCTTAAAAAAAATCGGCTCGCTTCGCTCGCATATTAGCTTTATGAGTGTTTTGCAAGCAAAGTGAGTTGTGTCTGACCGCAGAATAGGAACCGACAAAAAGCCATTATTTTCTTTGAGCACGATAGTAAAATGAAGTGTCACATGTTGCATTTGTTAAAAAAAATTCGGCTCGCTTCGCTCGCATATTGAATAGCAACCGGCATGCAGCCAGCCTTTTCTTTGAGCACCATATGAAAAATAAAGTGTCGGTTGTTGAATTTGTCTTAAAAAAATTCGGCTCGCTTCGCTCGCATACTAGCTTCATGAGTTGTTTGCGAGCAATGTAAGTTGTGTCTGACCGTAGAATAGGAACCGATAAAAAGCCATCTTTTTCTTTGAGCACGATAGTAAAATCAAGTGTCACATGTTGCATTTGTTATAAAAAAATTCGGCTCGCTTCGCTCGCATATAGAATAGGAACTGACATGCAGGCAGCCTTTTCTTTGAGCACCATAATAAAAAAGAAAGTTCTTGCATTTGTCTTAAAAAAATCGGCTCGCTTCGCTCGCATACAAGCTTCATGAGTATTTTGCAAGCAGAGTGCAAACCAAGTTTCAAGCCCGAAACAAAATATTTGCAAATCATAAGTAGGTACAAACATTTGTCTCGCGACGGCGTTGCGCGTACGGTAATCATAACACGTACGAAGTCACGGATCACAGCTAGTAGGTATAGAACCTAAACTAACTATTGCATTTTTTGTTTTTCTTCTGATTCTCTCTGATTCTGCATTTTCCGCTAATTTATGGGGCGGCAAACCTTACTAGCCCAGGGCGCCGAATTTTAAAATACGCCCCTGAGCATTAAGTATACATTTTAAGCTTCTACATTTTAAGCATCAGCATTTCAAGGATCGGCATTTCGGTTTTCGGACTTTTCATATGAACCCACCACAATATCATCAACGGTACTATTTTATCTAGAAAAATTCAAATTCAAAAACATGTATTTCTCTCAACAAACCTCAAGGCTTGTTTCACTTCAGCGTGGTCGGTCGCGTCCGCGAGTTGACCATTCACAGCACAGAGAAATTAATTTTGACCATTCACAGCACAGAGAAATGTGCTGTGAATGGTCAACTTGCGGACGCGACCGGCGACACGCTGAAGAGTGAAACAAGCGTAAATAAACATATCGGACCCCCAGAATAGAAGTGACTCAATTCAAAAATCATGATTTTTGGGAAATGCGATAAATGGCCGTAAAACTATTCTGGAGGTGCGACATGGAAACATGAACTAGTTATGAAAAAGTAGAAAACACGCTAGCCTAGATAGCATTTTGATAGCATCGTGCATGATCTACACTTTCATCGTAAAAATCGTGCAGTAGTCGCGTTGGTCGCTCAATCATCGCGAATAGCGTTAAATTATAAATTTCTTTATCGCCTCTAATGATACCATGTGCAGGTACTGTCAGCTTCAAAAACTATTAAACCATCTTACTTACTTACTTACTTCGTTGGCTCAGTGACCCGAAGTAGGTCTGGGCCTCCGCCAAAAGAAGACCATTTACTCCTATCTTGAGCTAGTTCGCGCCAATCCCCATTGTAGAGATCTTGTAGGTGTAGGTCTACCATGTCCCTCCAGCGATATCGATATCAGGATATATAAACCATCTTACCGTACTTACTTGTTATTTTAATTTATATTTGTTGTGTTTTCTTTTGTTTCTGTGTATCTGTGTTTCAGGTGAGAGTCCGCCTGAAACACGATGATGATTGCGGGTTTGATTCTGGCCGCGAGACAAATGTTTGTATCTGCAAATATTTGTCTCGGGTCTGGGTGTTTTTCTCTGTATAATATTAGGTACTATGTAAATGTACGTTAGAAACATACCTTCCGAAATATTACAAAAACTCTTACAAAAACATTTCCTTACATAATTTTCCTATACCTACTACTTCGACTCCTTATTCATAGTAGACCAGACGAGCTATGTTCAGCGGTGTGATTCAGACTTCAAAAATCCGTCCGATTTTTCAGCGATGATACGTGACTTTCCGAATGCGGAATACATTCCGAGGTTTGAATCGCACCGCAGATTCACTTTGTGTTCCTACGCCAAAAACGTTGCGGTTGGTACACATAGTTTTTGCAGATGACTGTATGACCATGTGGTATTATTACCTGTGGCTCTATTGTTCTGCTCTAGCTGACACAGTTGAAAGCAACACAAATACGACGGATTCTAGAACTCTATTATTGTAGATGTTACTGTTATGTAGGCCTATTGGCAGTTATCGATAGGATTTTAAACGAAACAGTAGGCCTACTCCCAGCACTAAACACGATATAATTATCGTAGTTCAACCTAAGTTGGTGGAAGCCTAATTCGGAACATTCGACCAACCTAAGCTGAACTACGATAATTAGCATGATATTACGTTTTTGGGAGTAAGGGCACACCCCGGACACTCGACGAAATCTATGCAAAAGCGGCGCCCTACTACCTATTTACACAGACACTACACAATGTCATTTTTGTACACGCGCAATTGTGTGCGTCAAGTAAGGTTGTCACCGTATGCATAATTACTGTACACTGTGGTCTCGGTCTCGTTGTCGTGTCTGCGCGCGTGGCGCGTCCCTAGCTCAAAGTCAGCCCCTCGCCAGCCCAAATTCGGTCGCGCGGTGAGGAAGCCCCGATATTACATATAAATATGCTGTAGAAGGCCTAAGTGGGTGGATAAAATTTACGGTTTAAATACTAACACGAGGTATATCTGTTTTAGTTATGAATAAGGTGCTTAGGCAATTAATTGGGTTCAGAAAGCGTTACCATTTGCAGTGTGCTGCATGAGTGTGACATTATTAGGTGTGTAATCTTAAATTGCTCTATTGTTTGTCAAAAGAGGTTTTTATGTGCCTTACGTGAAACCACAGAATAAATGTGAAACCAAAAAATGTATTTTGTCGTTTTGTAAAGGTTTTTAAACATTTAAAGTCTTACTTATGAAAGATGTTTAAAGTTGAACACTGATTAAACAACGTCCTGTCTTTATTTGTGAATAGTGACGAATAGAGACAGGACGTTGTTTAACCAGTGTTCAACTTAAAAAATTTTTCTTAGGTAAGGGGGTTAATTTTTAAACTATTGTGGCATAGAATGGCGACTCTTTACGTGGTGTGTATCAAATCAGGGGATTTGATAAACCAAAAATTGTGCGCAAACTGCTACTAAGTCATCATAACGAAGTTAAGGTAATTAGCGAAGCAGACATAATGCGTTTCAGGCATTTTGCTGCTAAGACATAAAGCGATTTAGGTAATTTACAGATCAGATGTTATGCGTTTTAGGCATTTTGCTACAAAAGCAAATTACGTTTTAGATGAAGCGCGAACGACCCCTACAATCGACGACGTGGTTGAAGTTTTGTAGGATAGTTTTTTCAAAGTTCCTCTGTACTTGATGTACAAAAGAAGTTTATAATGTGTTCCATATGGTCTATAACCACAAAAGGCCAGGTGTTATGACCACTTACTGACGCGCATCAAACCGTGGCATGTAGGGTGAGCATGTCGAAATATTATGTAGAGTAGGCGAGTAGCTTTATATTAATTAAGATAAGTAAGTACATAAGTAATTAAAAACTTCTGTTGCTAGTTTTTTTAACCGACTTCAAAAAAAGGAGGTTCTCACTTCGTCAGAATCTTTTTTTTATTTGTATGTTAACCGATTACTCGAAGACGCCTGGACCGATTTGGATAATTCTTTTTTTGTTTGAAAGGGTATTCTTCCCAATTGGTGCCACAAAAATTTGGTGAAGATCTGTCGAGGATCATCGGAGTTATGAACAGAAATGCACCTTGAGAGTGCAGAAAATTGCTCAGTTTACATTGGTCTGTTTTTTCTAAAATTTTAATTTAAAGTTATAAGCAAATGGGTTAATTCAACCAACCTCAATGGGAAAGTTGTGAGATATTACCTATGTAAATATGTTAGTATAGGTAAGTAAGTAGAATATTATCAAGTAAAAATATTGAGTCTTCACTTTCCACTTTACTTACTTACTTTACTTAGGTACTATTTCCCCAAGCATAGCATAAGAATGATGGCAACCCTGTTATAATAAGTAGGTGTGGTGCAACCGTCTTACCGTCTCGGTTGGTGACCACCAGACGGCAAGATGCGATATTGTGCTTATAAGTACAGTGCGCGGCTGCTGATGTGGCGCGCGCAGTTAAATATTTACGATCTGTCTCTAACGGCCGTTTTAGGTGCATTTCTACTGAGGCGAAGCCGAGCGGAGCGGAGCTTAGGCGGTTCTCACACTGCGACGCATCGAACGTTGTGCGTCGCTGCAGATTTTAACATCTCAATTTGTGTAGAATACACGCATAGTACAGCACACTGACAACGCATCGACGTGCGTGATTTACAATGATAAAATCTGCAGATCTGCACAACGCAGCGGGGTGCGTTCCCAGTGTGACAACCGCCTTAGCGGCGCATAAATTGGCCAATCAGTGTGCCGCGTTTCGATTTCATCATTTTACATGTGGTTAATTCATGCGCCGCCGCTCGCTATGGTCATTATCTATCTATATTTTAAAATTCAAGAAAATCGGTTCAGTGGTTGTCGATTTATAGAGGAACAAACATACATCCGTTCATCCAAACATCCAAACTTTTGCATTTATAATATTACTTAGGCTGGATTCGACCAAACTATCATCTTACTCCCAAAGTAGTTATTCCGTTAGCCGACAGAATTCGAAATACAATTGGTTAGAAAGCGCAACCGAACATTATTAGATGCATTCAAATTATCCTGGTTATAAGGTGTCAACTTTACAATGTCAAAATATTCAAACAAATACTTAGCAGTTTAATCTGTGGTTAATAAAACTTAATTCAGTTTGGTAAAATCCAGCCTTAGTGCAATATTAGTGTAATGTTAACATTACACTAATATTGCACTAAGGCTGGATGTGTGATGTGATGTGATGTGCCATATCAACAGACGAGCCAGTATGCCGGTGATGAATGATGAATTGATGACGCAAGTCTAGATCCTCATTGTTTCCAAAGAATACTTTTATTGCGTAAATAGTTTATGTGTGTTTTTTACGTGATATCACTCACTTTCTATTGGCTTAAAGTATAGTTTACATCAGGCCAGCGCTGGCTTGGTATTTGCCTCGTGTAAACAGTTTTTCAAGCGGGGAGGCGGAGGTCACTGGCTTAAAAAATAGACGGGCGCTCTATTCTCGCCAGCAGCGCTGGCAGCCAGCGCTGGCCTGGTGCAAACTATACTTAATACCCTTGACTTTTGAAGGTCTTTGGTAGTACGTCATCTGATTTTTTTATCTTTATCTTAGTATTATAGTCTGCTTATTTGACCTGCATTAAGAAGCCTTCTTACCTACACACACAGAATGTACACTTAAAAGAAGTTGCGTGTGTGTGTCATTAGGCGGAGATATATTTTTGCCCCTTTTTGGAGGAAGTACCCCCCCTCACAATTAAAAATCTCCGATGACAAAAAAATCTATGAAATTATCGAACCTGCTCACAAAACACGAGAATTGGTTGAGAAATGCGACCTGTAGAGGAGAACAGACAGACAGACAGACGTCCGACAGACATCCGGCGTACAAACGGCAGCATTTTTGTTCAAGCTGAGGCAGAAACGCTTCGCTCGCTCGGTCAACTATGTTTTATCCTGAAAAAATGATGGCTAAGGCTTGTTTCACTCTTCAGCGTGTCGCCGGTCGCGTCCGCGAGTTGACCATTCAAAGCACATTTCTCTGTGCTGTGAATGGTCAAAATTAATTTCTCTGTGCTGTGAATGGTCAACTCATGGACGCGACCGGCGACACGCTGAAGAGTGAAACAAGCCTAAAGGAGACTTCACGCAGATGAAATCACTGGCTACAGCTAGCATCCAATATTTCGTAACAGACACGGCCTCGCCAAGGGATTGGCCCTTCAAACCGGAACTAATATCATTAAATATCTCACTGTTTCGAAAGATATTAGAATAGTGTCCAGTTTGAAACATTCATCGGAAAACCACATGCTTTGGTTAAACAAGTACTTCAAGCTTTAAATATACATAAACACATAGGTACTAGCATGCAAAGGTACTTATAGACAATTTTCTGCCAATAGTAGACTTTATTTCTTACTTATATTTTAGTACCTAACTTCTTATTAACATCATTGATATCATCATAGCCAAACACTTTCCTTGATGTAGAAATCGCTAAGAAATATTTTTAAACATAGGTAACTCGAGCTCCAGAGACCCAAGATACAGGCTTCTATGCCTAGTTTGGGCCTCACCGAAACTGTTAACTAGTGTAAGATCATTTTGGCAATAAATATTCTTTATTCTTTATTATTCTTTAGAACAGACATCGGTTATTTTCGTGTTTTCCGAAATGTCCGACAGCAGTGTACTATGATTTCACAAAACAAAATGCGACAGAAGTGCACGTCGTTAGCAGCTCAGCTCGCACGGCTTGTAATGTAACTAAATTGCTATTCTTAAAAATAACATTGATATTTATTTGTTTGCGAAAAAGTTGAAATTAGGAGTAATTTTTATTTTATTGACTTTTCATCCATCGGTTTTTAATTTTATGCGATTGTTTCCGATGTTTTCCGAAACGCAATATTTTTCTGGTTTTACTGTCTAGTGTTGGCTAAATAAAGCTCGATACTCTAGTTTTAAAACCAGATACTTACCATAAAAGTTCTCAATCGGTTCTAAGAAAAACATCAATAAAATCGATCAATGAACCTTGTAAATGGACTGCATCCCTTTCCGCTTGTAATGGTGCGAAAGATATATCCTGTGGAGTCGATGACAGAATTGTAAACGTTGCTGTCATGACTAATGAAAGATATTGCCTTAAAGCCGGCACAGCAGATATATCTAATGAAATATAAATCTTGAGATCGCGCCCATACAAATTCTATGGAGGACACACAACGAATATAAATTACAAAATATATTTGGTGCGATCTGTCAAGATTCAAATTTCATAAGATATATTATCTGCTGTGTGGTGCGCTTTACTGTGGTGGGTTAAGTAAAAATTTAAAAAAAATTGACTTCAATGTTATAAGCTGAGCAATTTTCTGCACTCTTGAGTTTCTGTTCATAACTCCGAAGATAGGTACTCGACAGATCCTCACCAAATGCTTATGGCACCAATAGGAAATTATACCCTTCCAAACAAAAAAATAATTTTCCAAATCGGTCTAGTAATCGGTGAACATAAGTAGGTACTTACATAAAAGAAAGCACAAAAAAGTTTCCGACGAATTGAGAACCTCCACCTTTTTTTGAAGTCAGTTAAAAATCGTTCAGGCCGTCTAAGCTGAAAAGCTTGCCAAATAAATTACTTAAGTAGGTAGGTAAGGTACAGTACTTCAAGCTTTATAATGGACATCGGTTATTTTCGTGTGACAGAAGTGCACGTCGTTAGCTGCGCAGCTCGCAAGGCTTACAAATCAAATCAAATCAAATAACTTTATTTGAGACCAAAAAGTTAGCAACTAATTTGCTTTTCTTAAAAATGACGTTAATATTTATTTGCTTGCGATAAAGTTTAAATTTTGTTTTTGAGTAATTTTCATTACCAAATGACTTTACGTCAATCGTTTTTGTAATTTTATGCGATTGTTTCCGATGTTTTCCGAAACGCATTCTTTTTCCGGTTTTACTGTACCTATAAAACCTAACCCTTTTGACCTAATCCTTTTCTGGTTTTACTGTAGGTACTCGAAAAGCATAGGTAACCCTCCGAGTCCTGACGCAGTCGGGTAAAAATAGAACTAAAAGTTTATAAGCTTAAACAACTCACTAAGTCTCATACGAGCCCACATAATGGCTTACGAATGAACCCGATTCACTGGTTTTTTCCTCATTCTGTAGTATTGATCGTGTAGCGCCGGGGTCAATGCACTCCCATTCATCTGTTAGGTAATGCCGTGATTTTCGACTGACAATGGCGATCGTGATTTGAGAAATCTCTTTTTTATTTGATTTTTTATAGACAAGATTGACAAAAGCTTACATTGTCTGCTTTAATCATTTTTAACCGACTTCAAATAAAGAAGGAACTTCTCAATTCGTCAGAATCTTTTTTAATTGTGCTTTTTATGTATTTAGGTAAGTACTTATGTTCGTTCACCGATTACTCGAAGACGCCTGGACCGATTTGAAAAATATTTTTGGTTTGAATGAGTATAACTTTCCGATTGGTGCCATAAATATTTGGTGAGGATCTGTCGAGGATCTTCGGAGTTATGAACAGAAATGCACCTCGAGATTGCAGAAAATTGCTCAGCTTATAACATTGAAGTCGGTTTTTTTTAATTTTTAATTTAGCCACTTTTTATTTTGTTTCTAAATCATACACAAATAAACCTTTTTCCCGTAGGTAGGGTTGGCAGAGACCACTGACAAATTATAATAGTCACATAATATCGAAACATTTTAGCCACATCTCTAAACCGGTCAAAGAAAAACAAAACAGATTTCTATTTCCATATTTCCCATCGCTAGAACCTTATAAAGTTATAAATAAACTCGGTCATAAACATCTTCACAACATGACTGTCAACAAGTAGGTCAACGAAGCCAACACCACAACTCAAGATGTGCATTATAATACGCCCTTGTCAATTGATAGTGTACAGTCAGCCTTAGATTTATATGGGAACAAATTAGTGAACTGATTTGGATAAAACTTGGAATTGTTCCAGAGCGTGGTCTGTATAATATCATATTGGCTATAAAATGTTGGTAACACATACACGAGTGTAAGTATGTACAGTAAAACCAGTAAAATAATGCGTTTCGGAAAACATCGAAAACAATCGCATAAAATTACAAAAACGATTGACGAAAAGTCATTTGGAAATGAAAATTAGGTAGGTACTCGTAATTTCAACTTTATCGCAAACAAATAAAGTAAGCAAATAAAATAAGCTGCGCGATAAAAAAATAAAATAAGACAAATAAAATAAGCTATGCGAGCTGCGCAGCTAACGAGACGTCGCATTCTGTTTTGTGGAATCATACACTGCTGTCGGACGGACATAGTATTCGGAAAACACGAAAATAACCGATGTACATTCTAAAGCTTGAAGTACTGTACACGAATGTATCCAGGCTGAGTTTTTTTCAGGGCCACTTAGGGTAAGTCTGAAACCGTGAGAGTTATCGAAAAGTCATGTTAGGAGTTACGGGCTCAAAAAAATTCACACTGTATATTTCGCTGATTGTACATGGTGGACAATCAGTGACCATCGTCTCGTCAAGACAATTGACCTCGCGAGGGAAAACAATTGGACTTTTGACGGATGAGGATATTGTGACCTTCGAACAAAACAGTCCAAATGTATTGTCTTCAGCCTATCTGATGTTTTACTCTAAGGCGAAGGCCAGATAGAAGAGACGTAAGACGCAGACGGGGCGCAGACATTTGCCTCTTCCGCGTCCCTTTCATACAAATACATTCGCTCGTGTGGTACCCGGATAAAAAGTAGCCTATGTTACTCTCCAGCCCTCCAACTATCTCCACACAAAAAATCCCGTCAATCCGTCGCTCTGTTTTGACGTGAAAGCAGGACAAATAAACAAACAAACACACTTTCACATTTATAATATGGGTACGGATTATTTACAGGTGATAATATTATTTGCGAACAACAAAGCCAGCAAATTTTTTCGAGTGAAATGTAGTTTTGCTATCAAAAAACTAGATTTCTCCTATCCAATAACAACAGTATTGTGGTACGTTTGTTCGTTATGCATGAATCAGTTTTTTGTGCACGAAATCTGTATTACGAGTTGAGTCTTTGTTAGGCTGTGTCCCCAGTAGGCAAACTGTGAGCGGCCGACTGAGTTTGCGGGGCGTATCGGTTTAGTACGCCCTTCCATATATTTGAAATGGAATGCCCACAGTTTGCTAGTTTTGCGCTCACTGTACGCAGTTTGCAGCGTTACGCGCAAAACTAGCAAACTGTGGACACTCCATTTCAAATATATGGAAGGGCGTACTAAACCGATACGCCGCAAACTCAGTCGGCGGCTCACAGTTTGCCTACCGGGGACACAGCCTTATTGAGTTGTACGGAATAGCATTCAGTCTCAGTGAAAAATGTAATCGATTTGCAACATAGCCGTCTAACTTTTTAGCTGATTGGCTAAGATAATGTAATTCGAATTTTATTTAAATTACGCTAGATGGCATAATACAAGTGGATAGCTGAGCAATTTCCTGCCGAGGTGCATTTCTGTTTATAACTCTGAAGATCCTCGACAGATTCTCACCAGATTTTTGTGGCACCAGTCGGAAAGTATACCCTTTCAAACCAAATAAAAATTTTCTAAATCTGTCCAGACGTCTTCGAGTAATCAGTGAACATGCACAAAAAAAGGCACAAAAAAAAGATTCCGACGTAGGAGAACCTCCTCCTTGTTTTGAAGTCGGTTAAATTAAAACATAGGTTCTCAACGTGGGCGATAACTCCCCCTTGTGGGCGTTTGAGATTTTCAGGGAGGCAGTAGAATACCCAGAGAAAATTAGGGGGCATTGAGATGGCGCATTAGATATGAAGTGGGGGGCTCTTAATATATTCTCTATGTGGGTGGTGGGTAAAATAAGGTTGAGAAACTATGGGTTAAAAAGACAAAAAAAATTGAGCCTAGCAAAAATTCCTTCCTATTTTTTATTCTGTATAGAGGCGTGTGCAATCCAATTTCTCCCAGAGTAATAAGGCTGGCTTACCCTCTGGTATCTGGGTACTTTTGCGAATCTTTTCGTCCGCTTTCTTATTGAAATCTCTACGTGCTCTGAATTCCAATTTGGCATTGACTATATCATTTCTTCTATTAGGTGTGGTATACCAAATCTGAGTCTTCAAGGTCAACCATCCGAAATCTACGCAAGGTCAACGCCTAATCATCATCCACATTGTTGCGTTCGGTCTCATTCAGATAAGAGTGACAGAGCTACTTGCATGGTCACTAAACTGTCATATTTGAGAGTTTGAGACCGATTTTGGTCGCTATCAAAGATAGACAATCAGGGGGCTGACCCCCCTATGCCTGTAGCACACCTCCGCTGCGAAACTCAAAGGGCGAAACCGCAATAGTTTCGCTGTGAGTTGTGAGTTCTTTGGCGGCGAAACAGTAGCGAAATTCCCTGCTCTAACGTACAAAACTGACTATGATCTTGTCTCTTTCTGACATGATTTCGCTCATTTGCTCAGGCGCCTACTACATCTCCGCCCGTTGTCCGCTATTTACCGAAGTACTGTTGCCCAGCGAAACTCGCTCAGCGGTTTCGCAGTTGTTGTTTCACAGCGGAGGTGTGCTACAGGCATTAGACATATTTAAAGGATCTTAATTGCCGAAAGATCTGAGAGAATGTCTACCGTGTTGATACAGTCGTGATCAAATTTCATTTTCAATTAAATTGAATCAGAACTACAACAGTAATGTGTAGGTCAGTGACCGAGGACGCACTTCGGTTTAACGACGGCGCATGTGGAAGACATTAACAGGACTATTATCTTTTATAACTCGGTGTTGTGTTCGTAGATCCTTGTCTGGGACTGTACGTCGGAGTGGAACGGTTTTCCTACTTTTGTAAGTTTGTATGAACTAGTACCTATAGTCCGACACAAAATGATAGAAATAAATGGGGGCGCCACTGTGCAAGCTAAATACGCGAAATAGATAAATTCTATTTTAGAAGTAAATTATTACTTCTGACTGACGTCTTCGACACCTGTACCATAGCCAAGAAACCTGTACTTTACCATAGATTAGTAGAGAAAGGGTTTTCAAAGTACTGAAATTTTAGTTGCCGTTTCTACCCCTTTTTGCCGGACTATAGCTCTTGGCCACTAGGTTAAGGTGGCCGCACACCTATCCGCGCCGAACGTGCCGAACGAATCGAATTTTAGAATTCTTTATATCAAATGATGAAACCTCGCACACCTGCCCTGAATTCAGCGCGGATAGGTGTGCTCTCAGCTTTAGGCCGCCTAATGGCCTCCGTCATGACTTAAAAGACGTTATCGACAATTTATTAATCTCTCCATGTAACTTTAATTGTGCCATGATATTTTATATATATACATATATATATTTGTATTTAATGTAAGTAAGTATATAATTATGTTTTATGTATGTAAGTAGTTATTTTTTATTTGTTTTTACATATTTTAAGTAGGTGTAAGTATATTTGTATATAGATATTAGTTTAGTATTATTATTGTTAGGTTTAGTAAAAGTTGCCTTTCTGTAAATTATTGTTAATCTCTTCTCTCTCATGTATGTACACATTTCTATCCATAACTTTATAATAACCTCTCTCTTTATCCCTAGGTTTGCTGTAAGAAAACTCTTTCAGGGTTAAGCTCGCCTTTGTACATTACCTTTAATTTAATTGTCTCTGTATATGTTATTGTTTTGTGTACAATAAAGAATTTAAGAATTTAACATGCCCTCCGAAGCACGGAAGCGCACAGATTTAATCTATTTATCTTTGCTCTTCATTTTAAACTACCACCATTTCCCTGGTGTCGTAATCGACTCCTCTACGATTTATTGGCTGACCTGTTCTTACAATTTTTCACCAAGTTCTGATCATAACTTTTTTCTTTTACAGGTATACCCAGGATACCTTGAACCTCTGTAGGTAAGGCCCATAACACACATGCGCCGGCGCAATTTCAATTGTCATCTCAAACAGGCCTTCTGCTTTTAGAACTAAACTTTACTAAAATTACTTCGTAGTCATGTTACAAGGAGCTTTGTATGATGGATGAGTGTGGAAGGATACATAGGTAGAGGACGGCCAAAGAAAAGATGGATGGATTGTGTGAGAGAGGACAAGCGTGTGAAAGCAGTGACTATTGAGATGACGAGTGATAAGAGGGAATCTAAAAGAACATGTTGTGCCGACGCCAAGTGGGAAAAGGGTAGGGAAATGATGATGACTTCCTATTCCTAGGCGATAAAATTCCCTTTCTATCTCTAAACTACACATTTAGCTTAAAATATTGTGACCTAAAACATATACTTACCAATTTCGTATGTAACCATTTTTACCGTGTGGGCGTGCGTGGGCCAGCCTTTTGTCCAAATTTGGATAGCCGTGGGCTGATTAAATACTTATAATTATCATTGTTGGAACAAGCAAGTGTGAGAGGCGTCCCTGACTTATCATCCTCCACCCTTCCCTTCTTGCCCATTGGTTGTCTATCTTTGATAGCGACCAAAATCGGTATCAATCTCTCAAATTATCACGATTTAGTGATCACGCAAGTAGCTCTGTCAATCTCATCTCAACGAGACCGAACGCGACAAAAGATACCTACGCGACCGTTTTGATGGTCTACTTAAGCTTCCCAAATATACATTTTAAGACAACAATTTCGTCACAATTAATTTGTCAACAGTATGTTTGTTTGTTTGAGCTATAGTGACTGTGGTGACAGACTTTTTAGGCCGCCTAAAGGCCTCCGTCATGGCCGTCATGGTAAACAAGAGTGAGTTAGTCATTTACAGCGCCAGTCTAGTCGTTTCATGTGGGAGGACCAGCTATAAATACCATTTATAAACTTCCTAAGGCGGTAATGGATTATGTGGTAATGGTCTACGCAATGTGCATAATTTCTAACGAGTTGCTAAGCCACGCTACACGGCACCGCACTATAAAGATTCGGACAAGTAACGTAGCTGCGGTGCCGGTGCGGCGAATCCTAAAGGTGGACGCACACATATGTGTAGGCCCTCTAAATCACTTCTTCTCAAAACTCCTTCTCACTCCTCCAGCTGCTACAGTGACTCGTTCACTGTTCAGGCGGTAAGACTTTGGAATGACCTTCCCCACATCATACGAGACACTAAATCTCTAAATATATTTAAAAGTAAAGTTAAAGAGCACTACCTATCGCTATAAAATTATTATTTTGTAGATTGTATGTAGGTATATATATATATCATTTATATTTATGTAGATAGCATCATTATTGTATGGTAGTTTATGTATTCATGTAGTTATTGGCCTAGTTTATGTATTTATAAATACTAGATATGCATTTAATATAGGTACTTATATATGGATATATTTATTTATGCCTTTGTTTTAGTTTTATATACATAATTATTATCATTATTCCTTTACGCCTAATTTTTCTTGTGTACACGACCCTGCGCTTCTAATCATCTCTCTCTAGCCTCAAAGGTTTGCTGGAAGAAAACTCTTTTTAGGGTTAAGCTCGCCTTTGTACATGTCCTTTCATTGTGTAAGTTTATTGTTTTGTGTTTACTCTGTGTACAATAAAGAATAAAGAATAAAGAATATCCGCACCGTACGAATCGAATTTTATAATTCTTTCGCACACCTGTCAGCGCCGAATCGTCCAATTTGTTTTTTTTTATTTAATTTAGCCACTTGTTAAACCCCATCATAACCTCAGTTAACAGTAAACCCCAGCTTTGTACGGGTGTTCTATTGACGGCCATACCTTAGCCGCAAAGGCGTCCGCGTAGATGAGGCGTAGGCGAGTATTCGCTAGCTTACCAGCAGTATTTTTCTCTAATCGATCACCCCCTTTAGACCAATGACAGGCACCTAGGAGTGTGCTTTTCCATGCGTTTCATTTCTAGTTACCTACGTTAAGTACTTTCACTTTTAGCTAGGTAGGTACTAACTAGTTTTATATCACCTACTGGGTGATAAAGATGTAATAAATAAATATTGTGAATACGTAAGCCAAACAGTGTTTCGAGTACCTAGTCTAACTGAACCAGCCCCCCTAGCCATATTACCAGTGATCGGAATGAGGCGGGCTAAACTACCTAAAGTTCAAAGAACAGAGGCAAAAAAGGGGAGACTTCCTTACTACAAGAATTTTATTCTTGTAGTAAGTAAGAATTTTATTGAAAGTTGGCACAATTTTCACAGTGAGTAAGTATATTTAAAATTAATGTTAATAATATTGTGAACTAATTCAAATAATTTTTCTATTTAACCGACGGAAAAAAGTTTTTTATCCTTATAATTTACATTTTAGTTTTCGTTATTAATTCAGGTAAAAAATTGATTCACCTTAATGTTAGATGTTCTTTATTACTGTCCTGGAAACGGAAATAATTGGGTCGAAAAATATCTAGTCCTAAGGCGTCTCCATTTGTCTCTGTTATTTTTCGAACTTTAGGTATTTTAGCCCGCCTCATTCCGATCACTGCATATTACACAATCTATCGTCGCTGTAGAATAGAAACACTTCAAAATGTATAGGATTTGACGTTTCAAGTAGATGAGTCACGTGGTCAGAACGTCAATTCCTATACATTTTGAAGTGTTCTATTCTACAGCGACGATAGATCGTTCTACAGCGACGATAGATCGTGTAATATGGCTAGGGCCCCTGGATTGGTTACTGTTGAGCTATCTTTAGATTGATTGGAAGCTAATTCTTACTATACGTAATATTACAAATATGGAAGTTTAGATGGTTATAATTGTATGGTTGTGAATACGCAAACGCTGCTAGACAGTTTTGGATGAAACGTGGAATATAATGCCTGGAATAAACTTAAAACTTTTTAAAATTACACTACACGAGCAAAGCCACGGGCGGATGCTACATTACTCTAAAATAAGATTTACATAGAAATCGATAAATAAAGATGGTGCAATGCCGTCAATACCTAGCTTTCATTGCGACATTTATGACAGCAAGACCTATGCTTAAAGACCTAGGTAGGTACTTAGAACTACGTGGGAGATTTAAAGGGAGAATGCAAACAGGTTGGGCGAGCTATCATGTTGTGGGAACGTGTCGCTTAAGCTGACAAAACTAGATATAAAGCGTATGACCTAAATTAAGAGTTTGAACCGTGACTAGCCTTTTTTGGGCCCAGTTATGCTTCTGCGCAAACTCTAGATAATAGTATTATTGGTAGTAAGACTTAGTAGTCGAATTTCGATCCCAAAGTCGTGGGTTCGAATCCTAGTCGTGCATCAATGGATTTTTTGTGTATGCCCACATGTATTGACCATGTCTTTCCTGTGGATATAGTGTAAGTGCTGGGCAAGCCTACTCCATCCATCTTAACCAATGTCCTAGGCAGTAATGTAGGAAAATTTTGCCTCCTGACACTATATAAATCATCTAGTAAAGATGTAAAGGCCTAAGTTGGCTAATATGGCTATTTGAAATGCTGATACTAGCGAAGCCGCGGGTCCGAGCTAGTCTAGAATAATTTTAAATCCTAAGTATAGTATACATATTGTAATGTAAGGTCCCAGGATATTAAGTATCGATTGAAATGCGACACCGTGCCATGGCGGAGTCAGGACGGATGCCGTTGCCATATTGGAAACCATTCATTTCCATTGCTTAACTATATTATAACTGTATGTTTTTACGTGCCTTATAATTATTATACCACTCTATAAATAAGTTATTCCAATTTTCAAATCCGTATCATCTTGAAGTCTGAAAATTTAGTTAATTATTAAAATACTTTCAATTATGTAACAGTATTCCACCAAAAACATTTTCATGTAAAATGTTGCCAAGACGAGACCATTATGGCTCACACTTTCAAAAAGTTACCAGATTTCATGTCAAGCTTGTAACTCTACACGCCCTAACTCTACAAGCTAATATAACTTCACAAACTCTACACCTTAGTCAAAATACGTTTCGTTACTACAAAAACTATCGTGTAAGTAGTACTTAATGAAAAGTGATTAAATTTTTCACCTTTCACTTAGGATAGGAAGAACTGCAGGCTGAAAAAGGTCGCTAAAGCAGAATCACATTTGAAATTAACTATAATGCCGTCTCTTTTCACTCTCAGTCAAAGAAAAGAGATGGCATATAGTTCAATTCCTATTGCGATTCTGCAATAGCGGCCTTTTTAAGCCCACTGGAATCTGGAAGAACAGGAAATCCGTTCGATGCGTTCGGTACGGATAGGTGTGCGTTCACCTTAAGTGAGCAAAAATATAAAAGCTACAACACAATTCTTTTAAAATGACTTAAAATTTGAATCGATGCTTGGTCCTATCATGATTTTCAACTCTGGCGACTAAAGGATCCGTGGCCGAATTGGTAAAGGCACTCCGGCTAAAGGATCGCTTGTATACGGGTTCGAATCCCGTCGGAATTGAAAACTTTGGTAAGATTTTTCATTTTCAAATTAATATTTGAATTAAACTATCTATTTCACTTTCAAAACTATCTATTTTAAATTACCCTACGTTCACTTCTTGTAACCAGGAAGGGACCGCTGTGCATTAACATCCTCATTCAAACTCAATGCTAAGAATCTTAAGCGCGTTAATTAGTGTTACGTAATACGAACAATGACTTAACTTATCATAAGGTCAAGAAACAAACACTAATGAGATGAGTAAACTCAGGTGCAGGAGTACCACTGGTTCTTTCTTGGTGACACTGCATTAAAAACTTAAGCCTTTACATCTATACTAGATGATTTATACAATGTCAGGAGGCAATCTTTGCCTACACTTAACGGGACACTGTAGTGCCTGGGACATTGTTGAGATGGAGTAGGCTTGCCCAGCACCTAAACCATCCTCTCAGCTTAACCGGCCATATCCACAGGAAAGACATGGTCAATACGTGTAGCATTAAATACAGATACCTAGTAAAAAAAAAGATCTGTCTGTCTTTATTTAGTTGGCCAGCCGCGCCCAAACCTCACCGCATCGCCTCGGTATTCTTTGTATGGAATTCTATGGACCAAAGCTCACTACATCAACTTCATAACGTCATTCACCGGAGCGCCGCATCGCAAGCCAAAAGTAAAGGAACAAGTGAACGCGCCGTAAAGGCGGTGCGGATGCGACTGGTCAGCTATAACCTTTATTAGGGTACTTTCAACAAGTAGATACTTAACTAAATTAAAATTTTTAAAGAAACGACTTCAATGTTATAAGCTAAGCAATTATCTGCTCTCACGAGGTGCAATCGGTTCATAACTCTGAAGATTCTCAACAGATCCTCACTAAACTTTTGTGGCACCAATCGAAAAGTACGTAGTACCGTAGTACTAGTATTCTGTGGTAGTACCTACCCTTTCAAACAAAAAAAAAAGAATTTTCCAACTCGGTCCACGCGTCTTCGAGTAACAGGCAACCGATGGTTGAAATGATTACAGGTTCGATCATCACTACAATCTGAAATTTTAAGGGTCAAGGTATTCGGGGATGCAATATGCAGGAATCCGTGACAATGCGAGCCAGAGGTCGGCATGCCATGTACCTAAACATGTGCTTACACTGCTTACGTACTGTCTCCTGTCGCAGAATACGGCTAAGTGGCTACTTTAGAATCGGCCATTATCTTTCTGGCGTTTACAAATATATCCTATACTATTAAACGAGCAATATTTGTTTGTTTGTACTCACGTTCTCGAAAACGGCTCTAACGATTTCGATGTTTGCGGTACGGGGGTTTACGGGGGCGAAAAATCAATCTAGGTATCTGGGGAAATTCGTTTTCTCGGCATTTTCATGC
Source organism: Camptogramma bilineatum (assembly GCA_958496255.1). Lineage (NCBI taxonomy): Eukaryota > Metazoa > Arthropoda > Insecta > Lepidoptera > Geometridae > Camptogramma > Camptogramma bilineatum. Next base: position 2,424,357 of record OY292474.1, read on the forward strand.
AAAAAGATTTACCAGTGCAATGTGCCAGCTCTCAATATAAAGCCGCTACTACACGCTGGCGCATGCTCGCCGAGTGAACGCCAATGCCAACGTGTGGACAGCACGATTTGCCTTGCTTTGCCATTGCTCGCCTAGCTCGCCGAGTGAATACAAGCGTCAATTTGCATTGGTTTGCATAGACTCGCCAAACGTCTGGACGGTAGCACTCACCTTGCATCAATTCGCCTTCGCTCGCGCTGGCTTAGGCTCGCCCAACATAAGCCACAAGGCGGCATAAGGCTGTGTCCCCAATAGGCAAACTGTTAGCGGTCGAGTGAGTAAAGTGAACTTACTGCAAATTGCGTAAAGTGAGCTCAAAACTAGCAAACTGTAGACACTCCATTTCAAATATATGGAAGGGCGTACTAATCCGATACGCCGCAAACTCAGTCGGCCGCTAACAGTTTGCCTACTGGGGACACAGCCTTAGAGTTCCAGCTACGTCGGGATAAATAAGGTAAATTACGCGATAAAATCCCGTGTCCATTAAAATTTTCAACATGAATATTGATCACGAAAGTTTAAAAAAGACTAGAGTTCCAGCTAATTGTACACCGAAGTGACGCAGGCCGCGTCGGTGTGAACGAACTGAAACGTGCGTTGAATAAATAAAGCTCGAGCGGACACTTATGCACAGAAACTCTTGCACTTATGTGTCGCACTGTACTTAAGCTGTTTTCAAAAAAGCGTTGTCCTTATTATTATCTACCAGTCCTCGCGGGGCGTTGCCCCCGCAGTGATGGTATATAGTGGTTGTGATGATGATGATGAAAAGTAGCCTTCCTCAATAGCTTCTGTAATTCTGTAATTCTTTATTGTACACATGAGAACATTTACAATTTATAAGACAATAAAAAGTACATGTACAAAAGCGAGCTTAACCATAAAAGTGTTTTCTACCAGCAAACCTTTGAGCAAACCCTAGTTTAGCTATCAAATGCAGAAAGAATTTTTGAAATCGGTCCAGTAGTTTCGGAGCCTATTCGTTACAAATAAAAAACCGAAAAAATATTTCCTTTTTAAAAATTCTTTCACCATTTAGAATGAACTTTCAGGGTGAACATAGGTTTATCGATCGAGCGAGCGAAGCGAGCGAAGATCTTAGTGGTAAGTTGGGCGATTTTGCTTTGTATGTTTGTATGTTTGTATGTTTGTATGTTTGTATGTTTCACGAATTGTTGTTCGAGCATAACTGTCGAACCGTTCATCCAATCTGCATGAAACTTGGTAGGTCAATAGGTTGTGGTAAGGAAATTTATGGTGGAGCATATGAGCTTAATCGATGAAGGGGTTGTGAAGATATTGGGTTCCCAAGGGGGTAAAAAATTATGAAAGTTACACAAATATATTGAGTGGGGTGTCATACGAAAGGGCTTATTTTGTACATTCCAAAATGGTTTTTATTTTTAATCTAGGATGTATAGTTTTTGAAATACGACCAAAGACCAAAAACTACGAAACCAGAGCTGCAAGAGCTCCCGTTTCATAGAGTTTCGATGTCTTCGTAGCTCATTGACTGGTCGGTCTTAAAAAGAGAGTGGCATCGTTGCGGTTTGGTTTGCAATGATTTTAGATGCTACTTGATTTATTTTCATGATAAAAAAAATTTTGATAAAAAATGAAAATAATTGGGGTAAAAAAAGTTAAGTAAACAAATATATTGACTGCGGTGTCAAATGAAAGGTCTTTATTTGTACATTCTAAAATAGTTATTATTTTTATTCTAGGACGTATACTTTTAAAAATACGACGAGAATTCATAAATATGAAATAAATGAAAAATTAGACACGACATTATGTATTGCATGCATGCTAGTATTTTTTACCATGAAGAGCTAGCGCAATAGGCATACCCGGCAGTAGTAGCACTTGAAATTATAGGGGTAGTCAGAAGAAAGTCCAAATGTTGGCCATCTACGGTGCGCGAGATCTCAGTTCGGGGCGAACTACTAGTATTTTATGTAGGAACCTCGCGGGCAACGCCGCAGCATAAATGAGATGATGAGCTTTGCTTACTTTTGCTAACAAGGGGGAGGAGGGGGTTAAAACTAATAAATTTCTGCTTACGTACACTTCTCGTATCGTCTATTCGTGAAGTTAGCCGTTTCGGTGCGCAGTAGAATTTTTTTATGAGAAATCTGCACTGCGTAACGAAACGGCTAACTTCATGAATGCCTAGATCCATTGTGAGACGTGTCTTGGATGACCCCTTACCTGCTGGGTAGTTCACAAGTCACCCTTCACATAAAACATAACTTATTTGACGTCCTCAATTTGACGGCGTCGCTCTTTGTGGAACGCGGTCTGTCTGCCAGGCGTTTTTAAATACGCAGAGTGGTAAGATGGTGACTGTTTTAAGGAGTCACACCAACTGTATGCAACAAACGTAACTGGCGTTCATGCAGTACTTTAATAGCAATTGAAAAACTGACTTAAGTTTAAAGAAATAAAATATTTATTCATCAAGCAAGATATGCGGATAATTTTTAATTTTTATAGTGTTAAACTACACTTAGGTATTATTTCATAGACAAAAAAAGCCTTGTAAAAAAAAATGGCTGTCTGTAAAGTCGGTTTACGGACGATAAATTTTTATGTAAGAAAACATTGATGAACGATCGTGCCTCTATCGCTTGTTCCGCGTTCTCGCTTGCACGCTCGGCTCAGGCGGAACGTGACACTTTTTCGTGCGCGTAGCCAGCGTTCATCGATTTATCACGTCCAAAAAAAAAAGAATTTTTAAAGCGCGGGTTCGAATCCCGTCGGAATCGCAAGTTTTGATGAGACTTTTCTATTTCAAAAGATATGCGTATTAAGATAGTTGTTAAGAGGGGCGTTTATAAGTAAGACCATGTCCACTCTATGTATGGCGATGTGACAGCGCCACGAGATGGCATGCCCGAAATAGGCCCAGCTCCTATTACTGCCCATTTTATAAATATCCACTTAGATATGCATATTTACGGTCTCATAATGGGCTTTTAGGCTTAAACAGCTGCTAAATCTGGTGCTATTTCTTTTTATTGGCGTTAGAATGACAAGGGAAGACTTTTAATTGAAAATGGAAGTTCTTATCAATTTAGAATAGAAAAAAAGTATTTTTTTCGCCACAACGATACATAGGTACAACAAAAATCAGAAATGTTACATTACAGTGACAAGAAAATAAGGCTTCCCCTCAGCATTTGCTCCAGCAGCGCCATGGCTGTTAGAGCGCTCCGACGATTCCAACGGGATGAGAGCCCGCATTGATCAAATCGATCCTTTAAACTTGCATTTGAATCTAGACCTTTCAACCCGGGACCTGACTCGATGATCTTACCCCTCTACCCAAAAGGTATAAGACACATTTGACAAATCAATCAATCTCGTCACTAAAAATTACCTTCATAATCGATTCTTATCAGTCTCTGTATCGTTATCACCAGGGGCGGCTTTAGCTATCGCGAGGCCCCGAGCCGTAGATCTTTGCGAGGCCCCTGGTGACGGGCGTGAGACCAAGATTTTTGGGAGGAACACATGATATTTTGCTGAGGAAAGGGGGGTGGGGGGGAAGGCGAGCGAAGCGAGCCGATTTTTTTAGCACTTTTTTTTCACTTTGCTAGCAAAATAATGAGCCTAATATGCGAGCAAAGCGAGCTCCCTACTCTCGCAAAATACCTATGAATTTAAATGCGAGCGAAGCGAGCCGAATTTTTAAAGACAAATGTAACATAATGACACTAGATTTTGCTTACACTCAAAGAAAAGGCTGGCTGCTTGTCGGTTTCTATTCTGCGGTCAGACATTTCACTTTTTCGTCACTTCGTTTGCAAAATACACATGAAGCTAAAATGAGAGCGGAGCGAGCCGATTTTTTTAAGACAAATGACACATTGATATGACGCTATGAAAAGGGCTAAAAACGTTTGTACGAAAAATTAAGAATTCCTAGCATTTAAGAATTTGAGACATTATAATGCTGGATGCTGGATCAAAGATTTTGGGGGGGTGAGGTGTCATGGCCCTGGGACCGAGCCTGCCTAGTAATTGCGAGGCCCTACCAAAGTTCCTAGGTAGGTATTGAAATTTTGATGACGAAAAGTCGGAGTCGCGCACATATTCTAAAACAAAGTCCTTCGCCCCCTCATAAACTACTGAACGGATTTTTATTTGTTTTTTTCACCAATAGACAGACAGAGTGGTTTATGAGGAAGGGTAGGTAGGTGTAGAATTCGTTTAGGTTTTGTAAGTAAGTAAGTTCGAATGAGTAAGTGGCCAACTCTGGTGACGGAGTTTTTAGGCCGCCTAAAGGCCTCCGTCATGGCTTAACGACTTAAAAGCCGGGACCGACAATTTAACGTGCCCTCCGAAGCACGGAAGCGCTCAGCTCGTAATACCACTTGCGGTCACCCATCCTAAGAGTGGCCGCGCCCAACGCTGCTTAACTTCAACGATCAATCAATTAGGTTTTGTGTAAATTGGTTGAAATATGATGATGATTGTTAAAAAAGTTGGATAAAATATAGGTAGCTGACTGGGAGTTTTCCTAAAAAAAGCTGCCTATTCTTTTTGAGATACTAACAAAACAATGTAGAAGGCATTGTTCTTATTTTATAGGTTTAAAGAAAAGTTCACAATAGAATTTGTCTATCTTTAACGGATAGGTTTACTAATGTAATGCTTATAAAAGATTTTCTCTATTCGGCTTGCTGCGCGAGGCCCCTACAAGCGCGAGGCCCCGGACGAGTGCCCTGCTCGCCACCCCCAAAGGCCGCCACTGGTTATCACTGTGGAAAGTGCTCCGAAAGTCTAAGATTTGAATCCACGTGGCCGGCAGTAGCAATGGACCGTGTTACGTGGAGAAAGGGGAGATTTTTGCCCAGCAGTGGGACAGCGTAGGTTAAAAAACTAAAATCATCGTTTCGTTTATTGAATTAGTTTACAGTGGCACCGTTGTTATCATGCCTGCATTAACCGACACCATATTACCGAAGGTTGGAACTAAAAGCTAATGTTTACGTTCAGATAACGAGATAAAAATCATATTAACCTGACCCGCGTGCCTACACTTACTAAGAACTTCATTACTGCATGAGAGGAGCGATGAGCGAAGCGGGAATTCATGGTTAGATAAAACTTGGATTGATTCAGTGCGCTTTTAGTTTTCTAATGAAAAACATGTTGGTAATAACCCCCGAGAGAGAAAAATGCTTTCATTTGTCCGCCGGATGTCTGTCGGACGTAGTCTGTCTGTCTGTATGTTCTCCTCAGGCTACAGGATATCTCCGCCTTATAGACATCCGATTTCGATAAATCTTTTTTGTTTGAAAGGTTGTAACTTTAAGTTGGTCTCATAAAAATTAGCTGAAGATCTGATGAGGATCTTCAGCGTGATGAACAGAATAGCTCCGCAAAATGCGGTATATTGCTCACTTTTAGATTTCTACCAGTGGAATCAGCCGTTTAACTACTAGGTAGGGATTGATGGAACACCTGGGACTACCTTCTCATCACAAAACTAGAGAATTGTGAACATTTATTCTGTTTTAAGCTATGCAAAGACGGACTCGCGAGGTCTGGAGTTCACAGAGCCACTTTTAGTCTTTTATATAAGGTGCGTTAATTAGGATTGAAAATCTAGAGTTGTCTTTTTTAAACTTTTGCGATCACTGTTCATATTGAAAATTATATTGACACGGGATTTTATCGCGTAATTTACCTTATTTATATATTCCGACGTTTCGACATACTCCAGTCTGCCCGCGATCATGGGTATTGTTACCTACATAGCTGAAACGACGGGATATATAAATAAGGTAAATTACACAACCGAAACGTCGGGATTTATAGGTAAATTACGCGATAAAATCCCGTGTCCATATAATTTTCAATATAAATCTAAAGCCATTTTCAAACGCTACGCTTATGAACAAATCTTAGCCTTACTTCTCATTGTTAAGTGTAATGCGCACACGACTAACCTAATTTTCACGAAGAAGATTCAGCTCACCGTTATTTCTGTTTTAATTCCAAACGATTATTTTGATTATGATAATTTCAACTTTCACGACACTCTACTTTCGTATAATAAACATAACTACCTGTTTACTTAAATTTTTGTTTTTTTTTTTAATGTTTACTCCTTCTTTATTTGTACCTTTGTAAAAGCAAATATATTTTTTAGGTACCTAGGTACCTACTTAAACATATTTTTTCATATCTCAAGGCATTTTTAAGATCCTTTTGTGATGTCTAAGGGGGTAGTCAAAAGTATGTCCAAACACATTTGCACCACTCTACGTGACGTGACAGGTTGCAAGTGCAAGCCCATCGACGTTATTAGAAAGCTAACTGGTTTCCTCACGATGTTTTCCTTTACCATTTAGAGCTCGTATTAAAACGCAATATAAATGCACGGCCGGGTCCGAACCCACAACCTTCGGATTGAAAGTCGAGGCACTAACCCACTCGGCCAACACTGCTCCAGAAGTTAACATTCCTTATTAATCCGGAAAGATAGTACAGTTGCACAATGGATCTAGGCATTCGTGAAGTTAGGCTTCTCGCTGCGCAGTAGAAAATTTTGTATGAAAAAGTTGCACTGCGAATCGAAACGGCTAACTTCACGAATGCCAAGATCCGTTGGAAGAAGTGTAAAGTTTAATACAGTAGAATGAATCAGAGTCTGCAAAGTGCATGTACCATCAATGTTATCATTTTGTCCTATTTCGATAGTGCGTATGTGAGATAATTTCATTGTCTGTAATGTAATGATCTATATATAAACTGAGGTAGATGCGTTGTACCCCGCTCTGCGTGGCGAAAAAAAGTCAAGCTTGAGTCAACTCAGTCGCACTTTGTCTTGCTCCGTTGTTACACGCATTTACACGCAGCATTTTATCTCTTTCTGACAACGGGGTATTATAAGTCTCTGCTATTTTTTAGTTTTCCAAAGCTGCTTATATTCTACATAAGTAGCTATAGCAAAACTACGCCGCGTTTTAGAGCTTTTTCTATTGAGTATAACGTCTCTATTGGTTAAATCTCATTGGCTGTCTGATGTACGGTATTAAAGACAATAAGTAGGTACATAAATAATTATGTTATTATCAGTATTTACTGCGACAGTAGTGGTCGATAAAGCTGTTTATATTGTTTCATGATATCGTTAAATAAATAATTTAAGAGTTACATCACTGGTGAGAAAGTTCAACATCCAATCCTACTATAGTACCTACCTACTATAAATCTGAAAACTTGTTTATGGTACAATCAAACAAAACTATGGACCAAAGCTAGTTTTTCCGTAGGAGGACATTTCATCCTTCGCATAGGTACTCCCTTTTTAACAGACTTCAAAAAAAGGAGGAGGTTCTCAATTCGTTGGTGACTTTTTTTTATGTATGTAGGGGGACGCTACTGGAACAAAAATTTGCATTAGTAGCAACCCATAAATCATTTTAAAAGACCTATTCAATGATACCCTACTACACGATGGGGTAGACGGTGAAAAAAAAAATCCATACTTCACAGGTAGGGGAGATACCCTAAAAAAAATATTTTCTAAAATTTTATTTTACCACTTTGTCGGCGTAATTGATATACACACACACCCCTACAAAATTACAGCTTTCTAGTACGGTCTCTTAGCAAAACCTCGGACAAACGGACAGACAGACAGACAGGACAAAACTATAAGGGTTCTTGTCAGGACTACGGAACCCTAAAAAAAGAACTTTTCAAACTAATACCTTGTTCTAGTTACCTTTACCGCAAATAAGTAAAGTCCTAGTGGATGGCCGTTGGCAGTTTCTTCTTCTTCTTTCGTATGAGCAAGTGGCCAACTCTGGTGACGGAGTTTTTAGGCCGCCTAAAGGCCTCCGTTATGGCACAGATTACTAATTACTACAGATGCCTGACTCCGGGAAAACGTTTATTTAAATAGCGAATCTATCATCAATACTACAACGTTCAATTCAGCTCGCACAAGCACTTCATGCCTACTCGTTTTTATACCTAAACTTGGCGCCTCATTCTAACTCTGTCTGTCGGCGTAACTCTGTCCCTGTCTTCTATCTGGCGTGGCACTAAGGGTTGCTTCTCGCGACATAATATTTATTAGGTATTATTATCTTTTGGTAAAATTGATCTACCGTTATGCAGGTAGGTACCTACATAATTATCTCTATTCTAAAGGTGGTATCACAATCTCAAAGGTAGGTACCTACCTACACTAGGTGAGTAGATTACGAAGAAAGCAAAATAGGTAGGTAGGTACCTACCTAATGGATCCTTGCTCCTTGCTCTTTGTACGGAATTAGGAGTACCTACTATACCTAAGTTTGTGAATGTAGGTAGGTAGTCAGTGTTCCTAAAAAATGACGCTGAGCAAATCAAAACGTATTACCTACCTAGGTAGGTAGGTACCTATTAGCTTTCAATCTTTTTAGTAACTTTAGTACCTAGGTGGTTATTTATTATTATAGTACCTAGGTACCTACCCAAACAACACAAAAGTATTTCACTTTCAAAACTTTCGTGAGTTGTACTAGACCAAGTACCTACCAGATGAAGATTCTCCGGAATCCAGATGAATCGAAACATTGTCGGTATCTAAATCGACGAAATTTTTACGTGAGTAGGTAATTCCCGGGTGTCAAATAATGTCTAACACAAAAGTAGGTACTTATTAAAAAACATATCTACTACATCTATAATAACCTAAAGGTAATAAGTAATAATAAATGATAAAAGTAAGTAAGTACTTCTTACCTTTCCATGTCATTGGGAAGAGAGAAAAACGAGAGATCCCGATTGCTGTCATTATTTCCACAGCTATAAACTATACAGTAGGTAATTTTTTGGTTTCATTTTATAAATATTCCGGCCGAGCCAGCCGAGCGCGGCGTGGCGCGGCGCGATATGGCGCGGCGGCACGTGCCACTCCACTGAGCTCGGCCCGCCCGGTGGGCTCGCCAATGTACTTGTAGCTTTGTACCTGACGCGCGGAGTGCGCCATCTGTTAGTAATTAGTAATCTGTGGTTATGGCTTAACGACGCGTGCGCCTGCGCTGGCATCTCGCAATACTGTTACCGTTTAGGGTTGACACACACACACACACACCACACACACTTATACAATACCTACATATGTATATTGCAGGTAAGTTTAAACTTCATCATACAAAATTATCGAACCTGCTCACTATACGAGAATTGGTTGAGAAATGCGACCTGTAGAGGAGAACATACAGATAGACATCCGGCGGACAAACGAAAGTATTTTTGTCCAAGCTGAAGCAAGACGCTTTGCTCGCTTCGCTCGCTCGGTCAATTTACCCTACAGATGTACGATAATCAGTGAAATTAAGCAAACTAGAAGTTTCTTTACCTTTGACGTAGGTAGGTAAATTCTTTTGTCAACATTGCTATATTGAACATCCGTATATTCATGCTGTTCCTGAAAAGTGCTCGTTGTCATTATGGCAGTGTGATAGCCCTATTCGAAGCTGTCAATGAGTAACTAATGTTATACGTAAAGTGTAGGTAAACACTTGTATGCAAAGTGACAACTAAACAGAATCAAGGTAAGCACATAATGTAATGCAACTAACGCAACTAACTTGCTACTATTTTGACATCCTAGACTGGACTCTATGGGTCTTACTTATGATTATGAAAGATGTTAAAAGTTAAACACTGGTCTTGTCTTTATTTGTGGATAGTGACGAATAGAGACAGGACGTTTGTTTAACCAGTGTTCAATTTTAAACATCTTTCATAATTAAGGGGGTTTATTCTAAAATTATATTTATCAACTCTTTTTTAGCAAACTCTGTTATATATTTTCGATCGAGCGAGCGAAGCGAGCGAAGATCTTAGTGGTAAGTTGGGCGATTTTGCTTTGTATGTTTGTATGTTTGTATGTTTGTATGTTTCACGAATTGTTGTTCGCGCATAACTGTCGAACCGTTCATCCAATCTGCATGAAACTTGGTAGGTCAATAGGTTGTGGTAAGGAAATTTACGGTGGAGCAATGAGCTTAATCGATGAAGGGGTTGTGAAGATATTGGGTTCCCAAGGGGGTAAAAAATTATGAAAGTAACACAAATATATTGAGTGGGGTGTCATACGAAAGGGCTTATTTTGTCCATTCCAAAATGGTTTTTATTTTTAATCTAAGATGTATAGTTTTTGAAATACGACCCAAGAACAAAAACTACGAAACCAGAGCTGCAAGAGCTCCCGTTTCATAGAGTTTCGATGTCTTCGTAGCTCATTGACTGGTCGGTCTTAAAAAGAGAGTGGCATCGTTGTGGTTTGGTTTGCAATGATTTTAGATGCTACTTGATTTATTTTCATAAAAAAAAAATTTTGATAAAGAATGAAAATAATAGGGGTAAAAAAAGTTAAGTAAGTACCTAAACAAATAATATTGAATGGGGTGTCAAATGAAAGGTCTTTATTTGTACATTCCAAAATAGTTATTATTTTTATTCTAGGACGTATACTTTTATAAATACGACGAGAATTCATAAATACCTATGAAATGAATGAAAAATTAGACACGGCATTATGTACCTATTGCATGCATGCTAGTATTTTTTCATGAAGAGCTAGCGCAATAGGCATACTCGGCAGTAGTAGCACTTGAAATTATAGGGGTAGTCAGAAGAAAGTCCAAATGTAAGCCATCTACGGTGCGCGAGATCTCAGTTCGGGGCGAACTACTAGTTATTATGTAAGTACCTACACTTCTTCCAACGGACCTTGGCATTCGTGAAGTTAGCCGCTTCGATGCGCAGTGCAAGTTCTTCATACAAAATTTTCTACTGCGCAGCGAAAAGCCTAAATTCACGAATGCCGCACCCTGTTTGTATTTTTGGGTTTATCCATTACAAACATAGGCACAGAATAAATAATAATATTAAGTGACATAGGCACAAAAAAAAAATATATTTGCTCTTTATAAAAAATTGTGTAGGGAACATAAAAGTTGATTAAACTGTCGGTCGTCGTGAATGCACTTACAAAGGAAGTAGACGCCCACTTCAATCTAGTCTAGTGCTTACCGCGTATCCGCTGCCAACATCCCCTTCCTTCCTAGTTCATTGATACCTATCGACCAAGCCGCTAGGTGCTTGCCTATTCGTTTTATTCTATCTTCTTATTCTTAGTTATGAAAAACTAGCTGACGCCCGCGTGGACTACTATTTTGTTTATCCCACGGGAACCGTGCATTTTTTCGGGATAAAAAGTAGCCTATGTCCTATTCCCGGTCATTATCTATCTATGTTTTAAATTTCAGCCAAATCGGTTCAGTGGTTGTCGAGTTATAGAGGAACAAACATACATCCAAACATCGAAACATCCAAACTTTCGCATTTATAATATTATTAGTGTGATTAGTGTGATTAGTGTGATTAGTGTGATGTGAAGTGTGATAGTGTGATTTGAAAACCCTAAACTTGGTCCTGGGGCCGTACCACGAACTCTTAGAGCAATGTTAAAACATTCTTGAAACAATCCTGCTTTAGGCTTGTTTCAACATGCCTAAAGCAGGACCGTTTCAAGAGTTCGTGGTAAGACCCCTGCAGAGCTAAAAAGGTCGCTATCGCAGATTCACAATATGATTCACTGCGAGATTCTCGTTAAGAAATCACAAAATTGATAATTCCTATTACAAATTTACAATTCCTTGATTGTTTTGTGGAGAATCGTAAAATAAAATGGCCACCTATGTCTGCTAGTTTGTTTGCTAGTTTGCTTGCTTGCTAGCTAACTCTATGTTTTTCGGTCGACTAAACTTTCTTACATATTATAATCTAGCTTATTTTTACCCCAAAAGTGCTTATAAACTCCTTAGTGAAGGAACTTTTTTAATCTGTTGGAATTTTAAAATTGGAACGATATTGGCGGAAGTTCAAAAGCGGATTTTAGTTCGTTATTTTTAATCTGCTTCGGTATTCAGTTGATTTTAGGGGTGTATTCAATTATTATTATTTTCATGATTACCTATGTATAGAAGATAGTTTAATATTTTGGTAGCTAAAGGTAAGTCATCGGCACGTATAAATTCTTAGTTTCAAATTTTAAATCTATGTGACGACACTGCACTGGTCCATAAAAAAGTAGGTAAGTACCTAAGTATAATATAAGTACTTAATTTGGAATAAAAAATAATCAAGAGTCAAGATGACAAAGTTTTTGCCAAAATTAAGTAGGCGAGTACCTTCAATTTAAATTGAAACTACTTATCAAAATATCCGTAAAATATTGTGGACTACCTAACTTTAGTTTAGTCTAAAACTAAAAAAAGTGCCTTGCCTACTAAAATATTCTAAGTAACAAACTTTATAATTACGTTAACCTAATCTAATCATCAGAAAGACTTCCTTATCTCCTTTTAGAATAAAACAATTATTACCCGAGGCACAGAATAAATAGGTACAGAAGCCTGACTTCGCGAAAACATTTATTTAAATAGCGACTCTTGCCGCGATGCAACAAAGTGCAATTCAGCTCCCGTAAGCGCTTATTGCCTAGCGCAATATTCACCTAAACAAATCCTATCTTTAAAACGCATACAGAGTTATGCGCTATCTGGCGAGAAGTGACGCGGAAGGGTTGTCGACTTGTCGTGTGATAGGTATTGGGTATTACGCGCGACGTGGGCTAGCGTACGAACCGAGCGGCAAGAAACCCTACCTGCCAAGGCCCGCCCGGGCGGGCCCGCCATTGTACTTGTAGCTTTGTACCTAAAGTGCGGAGTGCGCCTTCTGTACATATTCTATGCCCGATGCCAGAGCTCTACCACAGAGTGCCAAGTACAAGTTTGTTTCACCAATCGGTATCCACGTATGGAATTGTATGGAATCAGCCAATCTCAAGCCTTAAGTTTCATGTTTTCCCCGCTAGTTGGCGCTATTCTGTGCCTCGAGCACAGTTTAGTATGCACGAGTTTAGTATTATATCCGTGACAAAGTATGGACAATTGTATGAACTGAACTTAGTTTAGTCAAGTTACCGCTAGAGGCGCTGCACTGAATTCCATACAAAATGAAATAAACTCGTACTTGACTCTCTGATTAAATAATGCGACTGTTACTATCGTCATCAGAGTATTGTTACTGACACCCGATGCGCTTGCGCAAGTCAGTGTTTAGTTTACAGCGTAAGCAGTAAAATGAACTACCTCCTTGATCTATGGCCAGATTGTGTAATTATAAGCAAGTTACAAATTAATTAGCAACTAGTTTTTAGGGTACCGTAGTCCTGACAAGGAACCCTTATAGTTTCGACATGTCCGTCTGTCTGTCTGACCCCCCCCCCCCCCCCTCCTCCTCTAAAAGCTAAACTGCTGGCTTAAAAAATCTGGAAAAATTCATGGTGATAGTCCATTTCATGAACTTTGAATGAAAATTATAGCGGTTAAGATAATTTTATTAGTTTAGCAGTAATAGTCATTGAACTTGGGTGTTGGATAATTTTGTACCAAATACAAAATCCTTGGAATAAATCCTTTAAAGTGACTAAGATGAAGTAGTTGCTTGTTGTAATGGGCTACTACGGAACCCTACACTGCGCGTGGCCCGACACGCACTTGGCCGGTTATTAATTTTTTAATGTGCTAAACCACACTCAGGTACCTATCACATTTCGTCGAAAATGTAAATTCATATCAAAATTTTGGTTTCCTGTGTAGCTTAAACCACAAACTTTAGGGGGATCGGCTTGATTAATACGGGTTCGAATCCCGTCGGAATCGAATGTCTTGATAATAATTTTTCATCATTAATTAACGAATGTTTAATTTAATTATTATCCTTCTATTAGTATAAAAAGTGGCTTAAAAAACCGACTTCTTATGAGAAATAAATAATTATCTTAAACCTGATTTCAATGTGAAAACTTTAAAACTGAGTTATTTTTTGCACTCTCGAGGTGCATTTCTGTTCATAACTCTGAAGATCCTCACCAAATTTTTATGGTAGGTATCAATTTCAAACAAAAAAATAATTTATTTATTTACGGGAGATCCAACAGCTTTCTTACATTAGGAGTTAACAATTTGTATTATTAGAGTTAACAATGTTCTAGAATTTCCAAATCGGTCCAGGTGTCTTCTAGTAATCGGTGAAAATACATAAGAAAAGCACAATAAAAAGATTCCGACGAATTGAGAACCTCCTCCTTTTTTAAAGTCGGTTAAAATTAATTCATTTTTTTTTATTTGATGCACCTAAATTTAGCCCTGAATTTAGTTAGTTAATACTGAATCCGTGCCTACCCATATTATAAATGTGAAAGTGTGTTTATTTGTTTGTTTATTTGTCTTGCTTTCATGTCAAAACAGAGCGACGGAATAACGTGATTTTTTGTGTGGAGATAGTTGGAGGGCTGGAGAGTAACATAGGCTACTTTTTATCGGGTACCACGCGAGCGAAGCCGCAGCAGCAGCAGCTAGTAACCCTATGTAGTAAAGTCACAAGTTTATACCACCTGTGAACTCCGGAAGCTAGTTTAAGTAGTTTATCAATAAAATCCATCGCCCATTCACCATTTCTATCCTCAACTTTGTAGTCACACTGTGGTGTATTTTCTCATAATCACGAGCACTTTGCTTTAATCTCACGTAATTAGAGAAAAAAACTAGTAAACAAGCAGGTACTTTCATTTTCCCGCGCATTAAACTTTCTACTCGCTTTGCTGAATACATTAATTATATTATTGCTAGTTATTGATTGCCGATTGGCGTTTAGATCCCTGACTATAACCCCATGACCTTTGACCCCCTGTTACCATGATTTAGTTTGGTGAAGAAATTAGATAATTGCCCAAAAGATTGTATACAAAAATATAGCAAAACTGACGACTTGGCATAGAAGGAAAATGAACAGTACCGTTTTTGAACGACGTTTATTTACCAAAATAGGTAAGTATACGTGACATTTTGCAAGCCTATCGTAGCTCATTAGAAAACTAAACAATTTTCTCACGACTTTTTTCTAAAAAATGCAGGTTAAATCCTAATAACACAATAATTATAGTCTAATTTACTAACGAGTTGGTAGAAGGGTGAACTTTACCTACTAATAACTTCACAAATTAGAAGTAATTGCTAAAAAACTATTGTTAGGTGCAACTAAATACATCATTATACTAATTTAAGGACGTCCTGTCTCTTTTTGGACATTAAAAGGGATTGAGAACTGATTGTAGAGCTCAGTTTTATCTACGTGTGCCCACCGAACTAAGTGAAGTTCTTATTAAAACTATAACGGTTTTTTATTCAAGTATTTATAAATCATTTTAAGTTAAGACTAACGAGCATTTTATATTAAAAGTTGTTGTTTCATAAATTAATTTTCAGATAAAAAACCAGTGAAACTGTTAAAAAACTTATGGACTTTATTATAAACTGGCATCGAACGAAGTTAGGTAAGAAGTCATTACTAAAATGGCCATACCGATTTTGTATGTACCTAGTATTAAAATGTAATGATGCAGTTTTACTTTTTATCAAAATCGCTTATGAGACTCCTTTGAGTGTTTTTCACTATTGCTAATAGTTTCAGGTTTGGCCCTAGAGGAACTCTTGAAAAACTCACCCTGTATAACTCGGTCCTGGCTGAGTGAAGCTGTACTGTTCTCACAAATATTGTTTGTTATACTCCTAAGAGTTTATATTTTAATGTTTGGTTGATGGCCGCGCGAAACAAAAAAGGCACCACTTTCCGGCATAGGCTTTTTATTCGATTAGGACAACCTTCTGTTGCGCAGTGGGCGATGGCCAGGCCCAGAATAAGGGATCCAGGGCCCCTAGGCACTTGGTATTTGGGGGCCCCCACTGCCGTACAATATTTCTACATGAATAGACAGACAGACAGACAGACGGGCTACTTTGTTTTATAATATTTGCGCGGATCCGACTTTTCTTGTCATCAAAGGGGCTTCATGATTACCAAATACAAAATCTTTCTTTTCTAATTGATGAAGGGATAATGTCAAGGTTTTTTTTTTTATTTAATTGCTTGTAAAAAGGGCAGAATCCTAATGACATGTCATCGTAAGTCATCGACTCGTCTATCGGTGAAAGCGCTTCTTTTCATCTGTTACGTAAAGATTACGATGGGTTTCTGTAAAACGTTGACCGTCATGAAATTGAAATGACGGCTAACATTGTTCTCAATGTTGCACCTAGTACTTCAACTACATTTTAATCTTATTTCTTTAAAGGATAATGGACGCCAATAGAATTTGGTATGTTAACTTTTGAATTAAGTACAACATTTTGTTCTATTTTAAGTTTCTATCAGGTTTATGTTGTGTTAGAAGAAAACCTTAGAACTTGGTAAGTTATTTAGTAAGTTTTTCTTATCTAGCATAGGTGATTTAATATGATTTTGATGAATATGATCTTACTGTTATTTAACCAACATTCTTTAATCGGAACCTGATACTCTAACGGCCAGTTTTTGTGTAAAGAAGTTATGTTAACATATCTTATGTAAGAGTGAAGAAAAACACAGATAGGAAGAATATTGAATCTTGAGGTAAAAACACTTGAAAATAAAATTGCCTTTCCATTTTTAACCGACTTAAAAAAAAGAGGAGATAATCAATTCGTCGGAATCTTTTTTTTTTTGATTACTCGAAGACGCCTAGACCGATTTGGAAAATTCTTTTTTTGTTTGAAAGGGTAGGTATACTTTCCGATTGGTGCCACAAAAATTTAGTGAGGATCTGTCGAGGATCGTTAGAGTTATGAACAGAAATGCACCTCGAGATTGCAGAAAATTGCTCAGTTTATGACATTGAATTTGGTTTTTTTTTAATTTTCAATTTAGCCCCTTTTTACAGCTGTCATATTATTATCTTTCGCCGCTTTTTAGAAACGCTTTACATAAACATTTCAAAAGAACCATTGAGAAAGTAATTGAAAGATATTGTTTGTACACGGATTTCTATATGACTTTGCAGATGGTTATTAATTTATCTGAGTTAATTCACCTTCAAGTTAATTGCTAGATGAATGTTCATTTAAAAGATGAGCATAATAATATGAATAAATATGGAACTGAACAAGTTTTCATACAAAAGACTTCAACGCGCTACTTTATTGACTTGGAAACTTTTTGACGAAAAATCAACGTAAATAAATGGACTATAGTTAGTAAGTTAAATACGGAACGCTTCGAGTTTTTTTGTCTACGACAAGAAATAGACTACGAGATAGATCTACGAGAAGAAGAGCATACCTTGTTGATCCTTTTCCTTTTATGTACCTACACTACACACTCGCACATTATTCACAGTTAATTTAACATTTAAAAATACGTAATTCTATAAAATATGCATCAATTATCGCTTATTCTTTATAGATTTTCATAGTTGACATAAAATGCTTTCTTACAATGTGTACTATCTTATTGTTATAGTTCTTGGGTGCGCGGAGGAGGATGAGCGCGGTGGCTGTCGCGTGCGTGCGGCGCCATGGCCCTGTCTTGCTACCAACCGTGTCGAGAGCACCTCGCGCAACCCGCTAGGTAAGCATACACTCATACAAACTGAACTTCGGCCTTCCTTATGATTTATACGTCAAAAGAATTATAATCTATGCCTACACTTATACCATTACACACTTATTACCTTACACAGTAATTACACTTATTACCACGGATAACGTTGAGAGTAGTTTTGCTTGGCACCTAAACCATCCTCTCAGTTTAATCAGCCTTAGGAAATAGAAATAAATATAAACGACTTCACGAAACTTAAACTGTCGTAACCTAAAAGAACATTTTGCCATGGCTAGCCTTGTCTCCTCGGAATGGTCCTATGAAAAGTATAAAGTTCCTTTGATTCTTGTGGTCTTAAAGTAGATCCTCCAACCTTAGGCGCAGGCCAGATAGAAGAGACGGGGCGCAGACATTTGTCTCTTCCGCGTCCCTTTCATACAAAATGTGACGGCGCCCCGTTTCTTCTGTATGTTTTGCGGCGCGACGCTTCTATACATTTTCTATGAAAGAGACGCGGAAGAGACATATGTCTGCGACGCGTCCTCGTCTTACGTCTTTTCTGTATGTCCCGCGCCTCAGGTGCTTAGACGACGAGGAGGAGCGGCTGTACGCGGCGACGCTCGCGCTGCGCCGGCGCCAGTTCATCGAGCGATGTCACGAAGCGCGCGGCGGCAGACGCGACGTCAATCCTATTCCTGAGGTCAAGGTACGTTTAGGATAGGGTAGGTACAGAGGACGGTATGGACAAAGACAGTGATGGAGAGGTGGCCAGCACGCAAGGTGTAAAGGAGGGTCCTTAAATACTGTGACTGTATTTGAAATACTAAAGTGGAAGAGTTTGTTTGAACGCGCTAATGGGCGTTTTTCCACTAGCCGGCACGGCACCGGCACCGGCACCGGCGCCGGTGGTGGGCATGCAAAAATGTATGAAAGCGTGCCGGTGCCGGCGCCGGCAAGTGGAAAAACGAGCAGTACATTTTCATACATTTTTGCGTCGCCGGTGCCGGTGCCATGCCGGGCTAGTGGAAAAACGCCCAATCTCTGAAACCGCCTGTCAGATTTGAAAACTTTTTTAAGGATTTCAGAGCTTTTGTCTTGAGACATTATAGGACATTTCTTTCAAATTAAATAGCTGATGGATCCGCCATGCACTGCTAGTCAACTAAAATCATAAATGCGAAAGTTTGGATGGATGTTTTGATGTATGTTCATCTATAATGGCTGATTTACACAGGGTCAGTAACTGACTACAAATTCGAGGCAAGTCAGTGCTGACCCGAAAAAAACCCTGTGTAAACTGATTGGAAGTCAGTACAGTGGCTTGAAGTCAGCGCTGACTTTTAAAGTCAGTTGGCGCCCCCCGCCACCCGCGCACCCCCGCGCCAGCCAAATAAACCCCGTGTAAACAGACAAGTCAGTGCGTGGTTAGTCACTGCCGCTGCGTTGTAGAGTGACCACGTTTTTTTCGCTGGCGATAAAAATCATGTCGTTGAATAGAGCTCGATATCATTGTGTGTGAAATGTCCAGCATTATTTATTATTTATTTATTGACAGCAATTCGTCAAAATTCTGTGGTGACATCCTCATAGCCAGTTTGTACTCCGCAGGATCTTCAAATCGCAATTGCTTCAGCAACAAAGCAGAGCCACCAGTTTCGTTTCTATCGTCAATCCATTTTCTTACCCATTGTCGTTTATTTTTAGTTATCTCATTTTCTACCATTTCTATTAACTCATTCAACAGCAAAATTGATAAATTTTTCAACAAATAATTAAATCGTCGTTTCAGTTGTTTTGGCGAATTCATTTTTCCCACTGACTTCACACACGTGTGCTCACCGTGAGAAACGCACCACTACTACTTACTTCATGTAAACAGTTAAAGTCAGTCGCGGCGCCGACATTGGCGCTGTGACTGACTTGTCTACTGACCCTGTGTAAATCAGCCATAACTCGACAATCACTGAACTGATTTGAAATATAGATAGATAATGACCGGGAATAGGACATACGCTACTTTTTTGGGTTCCGTACCTTAAAAGGTAAAAAAAAGGAACCCTTATAAGATCACTTTCTTGTCCGTCTGTCTGTCTGTCTGTCTGTCTGTCTGTCTGTCTGTCTGTCTGTCCGTCTGTCTGTCTGTCCGTCTGTCTGTCCGTGTGTCACCATCGATTATCTCAGGAACGGGTGGAGCTAGCAAGTTGAAATTTATACCATATACTGAGGTCTATAGTCCCTATTGTGACTATAAAAATCAAGGTCCTGAGTCAACACCATAAAAAGATATAGGCAAATTTAGGTTTTTGTGAAAACTTGTAAGTACCAAAACTTACCTTAATTATCAACTTTTTTTATTTTTCGGAATTTTTCTTTTACTTGTGCTGTAAGGCCTTGCTTGTAACCAAAATTGACAATTCTAGGTCAACCGGAAGTACCCTAGAGGTTTTGGGTCGAAAACCTAAATGGTAGTTCCCGTTGACCTAGAATAACGAAATTTGGCAAAAAGCAAGGTCTTATAGCACAAATAAAGGAAAAATTCTAAAAAGTTAAAAAAGTTGAAAATTAAAGGGTGTTCCCATACATACATAGGTGACGCCAATTAAAATTGTCCTCCGAGTTGTATGGGCGCTCATACAATTAAGCAGACTAGCTTAATTGGCACCATGGCTAGGTACGGAACCCTCGGCGTACGAGTTCGACTCGCACTTGACCGGTTTTTATCTGGGTACCACGCTAGTGATAATCCCCAAGGAAAGCGAAGCTAGACGAGGCGAAGAAGATCAAGTCTTGGAGTGAAATCAAGCGCGAAGCTCAAGACAGAATGAGATGAAGAGTCACTGTGTCACAGAGTCACGCCCTCTGCCCCATTGAGGGGACATAGGAACTTAAGACCACGCCAGTGGAAGCTAGTAGGATATAAAAGAGCTCGTTCCTTCCAGGTTTCAGTGCGTAAGACCCGTGAGGAGCTGACGAAGCATGCGTCACAAACAACGCCGCTGAGCCGGCGGCTGAACGTGGAGTCAGGCTGGTCCAAGGTCGAGGAGGTGCGCAAGAAGTTCGAAACTGCGGCTGCGGCGGCTTCCTACTCGCGGTCCTTTGAATCGCCTCCCAGGTGTGTACAATCACCAAAAAATCCGCTCTACCACCTTAAGGCTGATTTTAGTCTCACGCTCACCGTCAGCGCTGATAAGCGAGTGATCTTTATTACAATAAAACAAGGATACCTACTGATTGTCCAGCGAGAGACGGCAAATAGTTCAATTCCTATTGTGATTCTGCTCTAAGGGCCATTTTAACATACGTCTTTCAATTCAACAGGCGCCGGCTAGCCGACTCGCTGTTCGCGAGCTTCAAGCTTCCCCGCAAGAAAGAGAACATGGCGGCCCCGCGGTCGCTGCCGCAGCACCAGCACCAACAGAAGAGGAAGTCGGCAGTGGAGCTGCTGGCGGAGACCAAGGCCTTCTACGTCAAGTCAGAGACGGTGCTGGATAGGAAGCAGGAGCTGCCTTTGAGGGTGAGGCCATTGATTCGTATGAGTAGTTTTTTGAGCTGCTGGCGGAGACCAAGGCCTTCTACGTCAAGTCAGAGACGGTGCTGGATAGGAAACAGGAGCTGCCTTTGAGGGTGAGGCCATTGATTCGTATGAAGAGTAGATTTTTGAGCTGCTGGCGGAGACCAAGGCCTTCTACGTCAAGTCAGAGACGGTGCTGGATAGGAAACAGGAGCTGCCTTTGAGGGTGAGGCCATTGATTCGTATAAGTAGTTTTTAGAGCTGCTGGCGGAAACCAAGGCCTTCTACGTCAAGTGAGAGACGGTGCTGGATAGGAAACAGGAGCTGCCGTTGAGGGTAAGTCCGTTAATTCGTATGAAGAGTAGTTTTTTGAAGTAAAACTTCTTAATGCACGCTTGACTTGGGGAGTAGGTAAGTTGGTGAATGCGTGACGAGAGCGAGACGAGAGAAATTTTACTTCAGTCGTGTGGTCTAATTATAGCACACTCGTTTTTTTTTATTTATTCATTTTATTTGTCCATTCATCCTTAAGTATATTACGTGACCAACAAGTTGTCTGATGAAGTTTAGCTCTGTCTCGCACTTTAGAAACAGAAATAGAAAATAGTTTATTTTGTGTAAGTACTTAGACTAAATGACAAATTTGAAAAACTTATAACTAAGCTTTGACCTAAGAATTGTGTATTGCGGATCCTTGTCACGGGGATTCGCCAAAGGACGAAGGACAACTTGTTTGTCGAGTATCTACTATACAGTATACTAGTTCTAAAGAGCACGCTCAGTCAAGTAACATTTTAAAAAGTCCCTTAGGTGCATAATGACGTGACACTGAGGGGGATGCGCAATACGCAATTCTTAGCCCATGAGCGAGACAGCTGTCTCGCTCATGGGCCTAAAAATTGCGTATTGTAGAGCTATACGTCACCGGACAACTTGTTTGTTGTATTATAACAGTCATTAGAGAGCAACAATGATGATAAGAACAATTCCTTTCCAGGTGAGCAGCGGTCTGAGTCAGGCGATTGCAGCAGGCGGGTGCCATCTTGTCAGCTCCGGCGCACTTAACAACGACAACTGCTGTAACCCTTGTGAGTTCTTTATATTGTTACGAGCTGGGTATCTTGATAAATTATACCACCTATTTTATCGAAATGACTTTATTGGGCACTAAACAAAACAAGAAATCAACTAATGAAACTTAATTCACTATCGCAGTCAAATCCCAGCCTTCATGTCCGCTCAGTTGTTAAAACTAGAACTTTTAAGCTCTCCATAAATGCTCTTGGGCGTAGACTATTCCAGATAGCGCCGGCGTAACAATATCATTACCTATACCTTCTCTACAGATGTTCATTATTCTGCCTGTTCCTAATAAAACTGGTCTTAAAATATCGAAACCTGGACTTCTTCAGATATTATAAATTCCTACATTATGTATCCGGGTATTTATCACGTAAATTACTTGTGCCGTACCTAGTAGTGGGAGCCGGCCCTTATAGCCATTTCTAGGATCAAGTGAGGGTAGTTCAACAGTTGAAACAGTTCCTTTCCTGCGAGTACAGTAGGGCCAACGGATCTTGGCGTACGTGAAGTTGGCCGTTTCGATGCGCAGTGCAACTTTTTCATACAAAATTTTCTACTGCGGAGCGAAGAGCCTGACTTCACGTACGCCTAGATCCGTCGGCCGAACTGTAATGGCTTCGCTTGTAAGGTTTTCAACAAATGTTCCTTTCAGATGCCACGACGGGTCGTGCGGTCACCCGCCGCGCTATCAGCGCTGGTGAAGGCCTGCAGAGCACCCTGAGAAGACTCCTCGAGCACTCCGACAGCAGAGAGAACGTCTACTCACCACCTTTTCTTAGTAAGACCACTTTAAACCTCTTTAACTAACCAACTGCCTGGGAATCCACTTGCTTGAAAGATCTTTTAATGGTTAACACGTTCTCTGCCTCTGCTACGACATGTACATCATGTGCGTCGAAGGCAAACTTAGGCCTTTACATCTTTACTAGATGATTTATACAGTGTCAGGAGGCAATCTTTGCCTACACTTATCGAGACACTGCAGTGCCTGGAACAATGAGATGGAGTAGGCTTGCCCAGCTAAACCATCCTCTCAGCTTAACCGGCCATATCCACAGGAAAGACATGATCGTGTGGGGCTGACTAAGCCGCGGGTTTCCTCACGATGTTTTCCTTCACTGTTTAGAGCTCGTATTAAAAAATCGAAAAGTCGTCGATGACAGCGATCGTGTTAATCCATGGTTTGACGCTTATGAAACAATCTACAAGTATAACTAATACTATTTTGTCTTGGTATTTTGTACCTGCACTGTAACTTGGTCTTTCTATACCTGTAAAAGCTTGGAATTGGTGTGGTTATAACATAATCGATCGAGCGAGCGAAGCGAGCGAAGATCTTAGTGGCAAGTTAGGCGATTTTGCTTTGTATGTTTGTATGTTTGTATGTTTCATTTTTATGTTCTCGCATAACTATCGAACCGCTTATCCAATCTGTATGAAACTTGATAGGTCAATAGGTTGTGCTATGGAAATTTGCTGTGGAGCGTATGAGCGTAATCGATGAAGGGGTTGTAAAGATATGGGGTTCCCAAGGGGGTAAATTTTTTTCAAAGTTACCCAAATATATTGAGTGGGGTGTCATATGAAAGTACTCAACTTATACATTCCAAAATGGTTTTTAGTTTTCTTCTAGGTTCTATAGTTTTTGAAATACAGTCAAAAAGAAAAATTATGCAAACCAATTAACGGAAGTATGGAGAGAGCTCCCGTTTCATAGAGTTTCGATGTATTCGTAGGTCTGGTTAACGGACAAGGAGTGTGGCATCGTTGTGGTTTGGTTTGCAATGATTTTAGTTGCTAAGTACTTGATATTTTTTCTTGAGATTGAAAATAAAAGCCGTGTTGGCCGATTGGAAGAGTGCTCGACTTTAGATTCATAGGTCGTAAGTTCGAACCCTGGCCGTGCTCATCAATGGATTTTTCGATTAGAAAAATTTAAATGCGCATTAACACGAGCTCTAAACGGTTAAAGAAAACATCGTGAGGAAACCAGTTAACGTTCTAATAGCGGCGAAGCGGCGATGGGCTTGCAACCTGTCACGTATGCAAATGCTAACTCCTGCAAATAGTGGGCTGGGCATGTACCAAAATTATAGAGGGAGGGGGAGGGTAAGGGGAGGGGGAGGGGAGGGGATGGGAGGGGAAGGGGAGGGGAGGGGAGGGGAGGGGGAGGGGAGGGGGAGGGGAGGGGGAGGGTGGGGGATGGGAGGGGAGGGGGAGGGGGGAGGGGAAGGGAGGGGAAGGGAAGGGAGGGGGAGGGAGGGGGAGGGGAGGGGATGGGAGAGGAGGGAGGGGAGGGGGAGGGAATTGATTTTCTCATACATTTCGTATTGAACTGCTATTTTAATAATTTCTCGAACTAAGAGGCCTTCCCTGAGGCGCGGTACGAAGTTCGCGGGGTCAACTATTGAATATAAACACGACACGACTTAATGTATTGCATGCATGCCTATAATCTTTACTATACTGAGGTAGCGCATTAGATGTCATTCTGTGGTAAACACTAGAAGGAGCACTTAACATAGGTATAGGGGTAGTCAGAAACAAGTCCAAATCTAGGCTACCAATACAACGGTGCGCGAGATCTCAGTTCGGGGCGAACTACTAGTTATTAAGTACCTACTAACTATTAACTATTCTTTCATGACAATGATTGAGAAAGGATTTTCCAGCAATGCTTTTAAGGAGTCAACGATTGTATGGTACAGCGGGCTTAAAAAGGTCGCTATAACAGAATCGCATTAAAGGAATTGAACTATTGCCATCTCTTTTCATTGACTGACAGTGAAAAGAGACGGCAGTATAGTTCATTTCATATTCAGCTTTAACGACCTTTTTAAGTCCGCAGGTCTTCAGCGGTGTTTGTGTAGGTTTTAGTAGGCTGGATCTCCTCGCTTCCCTACTGCTTTCTCCAGCACGGCCCTTCTTTTCCAGCGCACAAAGTATACGAAAGACGGCAAAAGGAATACTCAGACACGATACCTCGTTCCAATCACAATTCTGGAACCTTCTCCGGAACTTCCTCATCAGGAACCTCAGGGTCGAAAGCTAAAGAGGAGCTGAAGAATAGACCCTTGAGTTTCGGAGACGCGAGGGTCTTCTTCCCCGAGTCTTTTGTGATACCGAGGCAGAGGTGTGATCAGGATAGAGTGGTGATCAAGAATGCTTATTCAATACGTAAGTTACTAAACTTCCATGGAAGAAATTGACCTTTCATAGCAGAAATGACGTGTCAATGTCTTTATGTATGTCATCATCATTCTCCTGCCCTTATCCCATGCTAAGTGGGGTCGGCACAACATGTGTTTCTCTTTCGCTCACCTCTATCGTTCGTCAACTCTGAACCCACTCCTCTCACATTCATATCCTCTTTCACACAATCCTTTATTTATGTGAGTTGTTATTTTGTTTGTAAACTTGCTTTGGTGACGGAGTTTGTAGGCTAAATGCGTCAAGGCTTAATGATTTTGTAACTAAGACCAACAGCATAATATTCTATCCGAAGCAAGGGAAGCCCTCAGTTGCAAAGACATCTCACGACTCAAGCAATCTATAGCTGTTCCATCATGTTCCTCTAAATCATTTTTGTGCTAGTCTTTGTACGACAAGAAATAATTAGAGGCTCGACATCCATCACAACACAATTCTTATTTGGTTCTGCACGCGTCGAACAAATTGAAAGAAACCAATATTAAATTTTTTTTAACCTCGCACACCAACCCGTCTCGAATCGTCCAAACCTGGCAGGTATGTGAGGTTTTATAGTATTTCCAATAATTCGATTCTTTCGATTCGTTCGACGCGCTCAGATCCGATAGGTGTGCGTTCACATTTACTAAGAGATCAACCGAGTTCATTCCTTTAGTTCCTCAAGGTATTGGTCGCAAATGAACAGTAGAATCACCTAGCTCATAAAACTATTCTCTGTAATCACGGTGAATAAATGACCTTTAATTTGAAAAGAAAGAAAGTAAAGAAAACATGTTTATTTATTTAGCAATTAGGTACAAGGACAATAAAAAAGACAAATTAACTAACTTAAAACTAAAACATTGTCCGCCTGCTGAAAAGGCAAGAGCTCAGCTTCTGCCTGGTTGGAACCAGACGCTGTTTTTGGTCTTTGAGATAAGGATCTCTCCATATAAATGACCACACTTAGGTCTTATTGACAATGCTTCGGTTATAATCCCAATCCATTGTCACAAGGGTTATATTCGCGTATTTGTATTCCAGCAGCCAGTTCCCACTCAAGTGTGGAGAACATGGAACTGCCAGAACCAGTGGTGAGTGGGTCGGGATCCCCTGCGGACCCCATGGACGCCATCAGCCCACCAGCACAATACGCCCACTCCGCACCCAGGTACATCAGGTCAGTGTAGGTGGTGCGAGCTCGTGCCAGGACCGCTTCATGGCTTAAATTCCGTCATGGCTTAAGATTCCGTCATGGCTTAACGTCTGGAAGCAGCAGTCCAGTCGGTAGCTGCCTGAAGCTGGTAGTAGTAGATTCTTAGCTGAAAGCCCCGTCATGGCTTAAAGGCTGCTAGAGCTGAAATAAGTTTAGCGTAGTTGTAGGCTATAGAAACGAATGTTATAGTGCTCAAGTTTCTTCCTATGCCATCAAATATTATATAGTCAACAGCTGTTTAGGCACATAATTGTGTAGGTATCTAAGTAGTTGGGACCAAAACGTAAACTTGATTAGGTAGTAATCGTACTTCCTATGATCTATTGGCAAATTATTGTTACCTAATTTTCATAGTGGCAATATTTCACATCACATTAATACGAATTCGTAAAGATTCCTTTTGGACTGCAAAATGCTCCAAGATCTTTGATGATGATTAGACCTTAACATTTATTCTAATTATTTTAAAAACATTCGGATGCGTTATATGGCTTGTATAGTTAGAATATCTTATCTAGATGATTAATCTAAAGGCATTAGGAGAAAATCCGTAGGGCGTTTGCAAAAATTTTCATAGAACGAAGCTTTTCGTTTCAGATCAAATTCGCACTCCCAACCGTCTATGAGAGAGGAAGAGGGCAACACCAACATTAACAGTCACAAGTCGTTGCCTGATCTACACACACAAGCCAGATGCTATACGGAACAGTAAGTATTTAATTTAAATTCCTTTATTACCTTTATTTATTATTAGCAGCGGTGGCTCCAGTAGGTACATCAGTCTACCCGTGACCACGAGAGCTGTAACGCACTCGAAACGTTGGAAAATAATAAATTAAGGTGATTACGCGATAAAGTCCCGTTTAGTTCGTTTAAATTATGTAAGTACCTATACAGATCGCGAAACTTTAAAATGTGCTATATTTACTTAGTAAGTATTTATATCATGTGTAGGAGAGTTAGACCAAAATAAAGATGATTTTGTTTAAAAGTTGGTTATCGCTGTTTGGCAACAGAATCAATCACCGATTCTAATTTAACTAAGTTATAGTTTATTGTATTGTTTATGAAGTTTTTGCATTCATAGGAATTAGGTCTAAAATGGCATCATCACCAATTATTAGGAGACTTGCCTCTGTCATCCGTACCAGTGCCCTGCGGCGTATTATATCAGCCATGTGGTTCCCATAACAAACTCTGATTACTTTGGGGCTACTTAATGCTATGTGATATGTCCAGCATTATTTATTTATTATTTTATATGAAAACTAGCTGCTGCCCGCGGCTTCAGTCGCATGGTACCCGGATAAAAAGTACCCTATGTCACTCTCCAGCCCTCCAAATATCTCCACACAAAAAATCACGTCAATCCGTCGCTCTGTTTTGACGTGAAAGCAGGACAAATAAACAAACAAATAAACACACTTTCACATTATGTAGTAATATAGGTACGATTGTACGAATATGTATATAATATGGGTACGAATTGTAACGATGTCGTTTTTAGTTTTAAAAGTAGGGACCAGAAGAATGTTTGTTGTGTCGATATTGACTAACTTTTTTCCCTATTTCAGCACTAACACGGGTCACACGGAGACGATAGGGAGGTCCCCGCGACGGAGACGGCACTCCTCACATCAGAGGACCGCCTCCTGCTCCTCCAAGGGAACCAGGTCTATAAAAAAGAAAAAAAAAAGAAAATAAGAAACAAAAGAATCATTCATTTACTTATTTATCTATTTAAGTATTTATTTTTAGCCCACATCGTCCAACTGCAGGGCAAAGGCCTCCCTCCCTTTTTTCCACACCTCTCGATCTTGAGCCAAACTGCGCCAAGTAAAATTTTTGTAAAGGCACTCCTGCTAAAAGAGGATCGCTTGTTGTTGCGGGTTCGAATCCCGTCGGAATTGAAAATTTTGATAAGATTTTTCATTTTCAAATGTAATAGGTAAAACCTAAGTGTGGTTTAACACTTTAAAAAAAAATTATATTATTAATTTAAAGTGTGGTTTCTTCACTATCGAACCCGAACATGTGTCAATATGTTTTAATAAAATAAAGTTCGGAAGTACTTAGGTATTTTTATTTCAGATCAAACCATTCATCACTGATGTCTTCATGCGATGCTTTCTCCGAACATCCATCACCGGGAGAAGATAACTATCAGTCATATACCAGGTATTAAAATAATAATAAATATTGCTGGACATTTCACACAGCGCCATCTAGCCCCAAACTAAGCAAAGCTTGTACTATGGGAACCAGATAACTGATAGAATACTTATTTATTTGTAAATACATACTTATAATACTTTATAACACCCAGACACAGAATAAACACGACCTACAGCGCAGAAGGCAGAGCTACAACCAACTGAGCTAAGAGGCCAGTCAAATTTTGACTACAGTTTACAGTTTTGTGTGTAATAAAGTGTTATCTATCTATCTATAGTGTTTGTGTTTAATATGCGTTGTTTCTAGCCGCTGTGGGTCCTCGTTCGCTCGTGACTCGGGAGGCTCTAGTGGTCACTACACTCAGAGGAGCGCTCCACCTCATGCGTTAAGAACTGACTCTGGATCCTCCACGCAACACGATCACGCCAGGTAAGGACAGGGGATAGTAGGTACATAGTTAAAATCCGACGTCAAATGACATGAAATTATTCTTTAACTAGGTATAAGTAGAGGGTAAAAAAACTGGTGCGATAGAATGGCTTATTCGCAACTTTAACCGATTCTATGGTATGAGTTTCTCTCCACCGTTTGCCGCCTTCGCCGAGTTGGTATATCGAAAATAAAAATACATTTTTTGAAAAAAAAAAAAAAACAGATGAGTTATTTATGGATTAAACCTTTTAAAGTGAAAATGAAATATCATCACTACTGCATTCCCAAGGTGCGGTAGACATATTCTTTCAAAGTCAAAGTCATTCTTTTTTTTAATAGGATCACTTAGTATACCCTACCACTTTGAACTTTTCAGATCTTTAACATTTTTAAATAAGAGGTCTAAGGGTGTAGTCAGAGCAGAGGTATGTTTGTAGCGACATCTACCTGTCGCTAGATGAACGCTACTACTTCGCTACGCACTACGAGCTTTAGCTAAGATGGCGCCACACAACATCATAATGTCTAGATCTCGCAAGCGAAGTTTTCAGCGGAGATAGACATATATCCGACCAACCGACAACAACTGTCGTCGGTCGAAAGACCACGAGCAAGTGGGTCAGATGGGCCGGCCCGTTGCAGAGAACCTCCTACTCTGCCTTTGGAGAAAGATTCTACCATGTTCCCCAAAAGTTCAAACATATGTGGTACCTTCCTACATTTTGCAGAAAAAAAGGTATAAAGTTTTAAGTGAGCTTACTTAATCCTTCCAGCCGGTACAACAGTTACTACGGCGAGTGGTCCGGTTCCCTAGAGTGCTACGTGTCGGCCCCCCCTCAGTTCCAGGACGGCGCCCCCTCCCCCCCCGCGCCGCGCACGCCCCCCGCGGGCCCCCTCGCGCCCCCACACCCGCACTACCAACATCCACACGTCGGGATACACTTCCAGGTAAACAAGAGACCAATTTGAGGTTTTTTTTTTTTTCTTTATTTTGGCTTCGCACGGCTTGTGCATTCAGCCAGTGTCAAGTAAGTAAACTTCAAGTTTTTATATAAATAAGATATACAAATACATATCAATACATAAATATAATATCCCACCCCTCCCTTGTGCCTCAGTAAAGATGCGGGACTTTACTGAAACATCAACACGGACTTTTTGGGAGAACTCGAAAAGTAATGCTATCCAATTTTGTTTCACTTGCCCACACTTATACACGTTCACGAACACTTAACGGTTAATAATCCACCATTATTACACATTCGAAGAAACACAAGTTTTGGAAAATAAAACAAAAACGAAAATATGACTTTTCAAATTCCCGCCAAAAAGCCAAGAGACCAATTTGAGATTTGAGACAAGTTACCCCGGCTCCACACGTTGGGTCTAGCAAAATTGCATTGGCGCCAACGTTGGGGCCAATTTATGGTTAGAGAAATTTATTGACTCATAAAAGAGCAGAGTTCACTTATAATGAGCTTAAAAACTAGGTTTATAACTAATAGTTAATTAAGTAAGTTTCATTCCAGAGATCTGGCAGATACATTAAAGTCTTGTCCCCGAAAGGAGACAAAAAATCACTTTTTACGTTTGTTGAAGCCTATAGCACATTCAGGCACTACAGTGCCCCGATAAGTGTAGGCAAAGATTGCCTCCTGACACTGTTAGTTAATTGATTCAGGCGTGACTTTGCGGAAGTCCATATTCAGATTTTTTTTGAAAATTCCAAAATATATATAAGGTAGTCCTCCGTTAATATATTACCAAAAAATATTCTTCAAAATTTTCACGCTAAAGCCACCCAACCACCCACTTTCCACAGCCTAACCATACTATGTCAGGCTAGTCAGGAGGAGTACTAGATATTTTGGAATCCTGACACTGTATAAAATCATCTAGTAAAGATGTGTAAAGGCCTAAGTTTTTAATTCCCGTGTAACAATAATGTGTGAAATGTCCAGCAATATTTATTTATTTATTTAATAATGATAATGTCGACAGGCTAGTGCGCCCCCGCCACAGTTCCAAGACGAGCCTCCTCTCTACGACTACGGTGACTACGAGTGTAGCTACAAGAATCCAGCCAAATGTACCGGCACACCAAGAAAGGACTATACCAAGAGAGATTATAACAGGTACATACAGTATTTACCAACGATGGATCTAGGCATTCGTGAAGTTAGGCTTTTCGATGCGCAGTGAAGCTTTTTATACAATATATTTTTGCCCGTCCTTACCTATGGTGTACAAACATGGTCTTTAACTGAGTACCAAAAGTCCAAACTCAAGGTTTGCCAAAGGGCGATGGAGCGCAGCGTGCTCGGAGTCAAAAGGGGAGACCTTTGCCCAGTAGTGGGACAGTAGGTACCTAGAGGTTGAAAAAAAATATATTTGGATTTTCACATTACAAGGGGTAGAATAAAAATCATTAAAATTGGAGGTTAAAGTTTGTATAAAGTACCTATGTAAGTATAGGTTTTTTATCAACCCATTCCCTGCCTCGGCTCTGCGGTGCTACCCGAAGGAGAGCGCCGTATTTAATCGTGCTACTCTACTACTATGAAAAAATTGTTACTAGTGAAAAATGGAACATAACTGAGAAATACAGTATTTACCATTAACATCTGGCGAATTTTAATTCAATTTATAGTTTTTTTAAACGTGTAGGTACAATAAAGAGTTTTCTATCTATCTATGTATTTACTAGCGGACGCCAGAGGCTTCGCCTGCGTGGACTACTATTTTTTTTATCCCACGGGATTATCTATCTATGTTTCAAATTTCAGGCAAATCGGTTCAGTGGTTGTCGAGCTATAGACGAACAAACATACATCCATCAATCCATCCATCCATTCATCCAAACGTCCAAATTTTCGCATTTATAATATTAGTGTGTTTAGTGTGATAGTGTGATTCATCCATCCATCCATCCAAACGTCCAAACTTTCGCATTTTATAATATTAGTGTGTTATAAAACTGATTCTTTTCTAATAGATATCACGAGCAGAATCGCGAGGAGATAATAAAGCAGCAGCCGATTTACGCGGAGGTGCGCAAGCGCCCGCCGCGAGCCGACGACAACAAGGAGTACGGCAACACCACGCAGGTAACTATCCCACTGCTGGGCAAAGGTGGTGTTTAGGCAAACAAATTCAGTGCCACAAGTATAACTGTGGTGGTGTTTTAGTTCCTCAAGGAACTAAAACGGAAAAAACGGAAAAAGAGTAATAAGATGCGAAATATCATTATACTATCCTATACAAATACGCAAATGATTAAATCTCTCTTACATATTTTCCCAAATTTCGTGGTATTTTCTGTACAGTTGCAATACTGGCATTGAACACGGCAAGTTAATCTGTACCTACATATTGAAAACTATATGGACACAGGATTTTATCGCGTAATTTATCTTATTTATATATCCCGACGTTTCGGCTAGGTTATACAACAGCCATGGTCGCGGGCAGACTGATTCTGATTTATCTGTAGGTACATTATGAAACAGACCCTACGTGGCTTAGTGTAAGCATATAAAGCATAGATTGCCTCCTGACGTTCACGTTGTAAGATGCAATAGTAGATTAGTATCCAAAGGCTGTAAGGCATCAATTGCAGCCCGAGATATTTAGGCGCACGAGCGCAGCGAGAGCGCCTATAGTTCGAGGGTGCAATTGATGCTTACACCCGAGCTAACTACTCTGCTTTACATCTTGATTGTGAGGTAAGTAGAAAAAAACCGGCATTACAAGAATAAACTTAAAGTAAAAGTGTTCTATCCCGCCTTTTTTCATCTTTTTTTTATTTTATTTTTTCAAGAACGAAATTGAGCTTCGTTATTCGATATTATTATACTCATACGAAGACAGGGCTGAATATCGAAGCGACCTCTTTTGTCATTGGGCTGAATGCATGATGTCTATTGCCAGTATGATGGTTAGATGTACGCGAACTTTTTGAAAGAGTGAAGTGTTTTTTTTAATTACTTACCGCCCTAGGGCTTTTCTAGCTACATTATTACCCTAAAGCGCTAATTGGTCACTTACAAGCCCCATTTGGGGGTAATAAGGACCTACTTACCGAATATGAGAGATGTAAAGGTAATTAATTGAGATGTTTGTTCCAGCTGTGCCCAGGTGAGGAGGTGACGTCACCGCTGGGCACGTTCAAACGACAACGCTGTCTGCGGTACAAGCAACGCCGGCCCAGGCCCATCCTGCGATCCAAGTCTGACATATCTGATAGGTGAGGATAATATTCTAAAATACTAAACAAGCAATATTTGTTTGTTTGTACTCACGTTCTCGAAAACGGCTCTAACGATTTCGATGAAATTTGCGGTACCTACGGGGGTTTACGAGGGCGAAAAATCGATCTAGCTAGGTCGCATATCTGAAAAAAATGGTTTTCTCGGCATTTTCACGCAAAAAAAATTACCAACGCAATGTGGTTCGTAATTTCACTTAGCTTGTTGAGACTAAAGTGGCTGAGTGGTCGGGCGTCACGCCTTTCAACCGAAGGCCGCGAGATCGAATCTCAGCCAATGGAAATTTATTTTTTTGTAAGTTTTCTTTTCTTCTTTTTCTTTTTTAATTTTTCTCTATTTGCACCCGAGCAGAGCTCGGTCGCCAAGATATTACTAAGGATAATATTCTAAAATACTAATATGCTGAACTAGCAGAGCCCTCGCGGAGTTGCCCTCGTAGTGATGGTTTATGGTGATGATGATGATGATGATGAAAAGTAACATATAACGTCCTATAAGAGTTTACCTATCTATCTCATGCAAAAAAAACTTTTCAAATCGGACTGGTAGTTCCTGAGATTAGCGCGTTCAAACAAACAAACTCTTCCGCTTTATGTATTTATACCTTGTCTACTTAACTTTGTTGAAATAGTAGTAGGTACTTTTGTTTCACATAATATTTCATGCTGATAATCCTAACAATAGTTTTGTACTGTCGTTCAGTCACACTGACATTTGTGACATTGACATTAGCGTTTGACAGGTTAAGAACACTGCCTCTTCCCTCTCTCTCTTTTGTCGTGACCCGCCATGATAGGTAACCTTTTTATTGTAATTTCTAATCCTATAATTATATCTTTAATAATTCTAACCATCATTGACGACATTGTTCGTCTGTTTATTCTGAGTAATAAAAGCGGACAATTGAAGAACGCCCTTGTTGTCATTTCTCATCCAAGATCTCTGAGCCAAGATACAACATGCATTGATGTAATACCAACGTGTTGCATCCATGATATCTACAGCATTTGGTGGCCTCTCATTCATCAGAACTATCAGCTGATGCCATTAGATCCAACTGGTTTCAGATCTAGTTCCAACAGGTTTTGCGCCCAGAGTGCCAACACATTTTGGTCCCGGTGTCAACAGGTCGTGCTCAGACCTACACGTCAAAGGCCACGTTCCCACTGTGTTGCTGAAGATTTTGTTGTTGTGAATATTTCCCGACGTCTCCGGCGTGTGTGCGCACAAAGTGCACTGTGTGCACGTACACGTGGTTGTCATGGAAGACAGGCTATCTGGAAGTGGAGTCTTGGGGCCTGGTGCCGGTGTAGCAATGTCCTCGCTCGGCGGAGGCATTCATATTGAGAAATTGGAAGGCGTTAGCAACTATAATAGTTGGAAGTTCCAAATGAAGATGGTGTTGTCGCTTGAAGGATTATGGGATTGTATTGAGAGTACTGCGGACAGTGTGACAGATTTGGTGCGAGATCAACGAGCTCTGGCACGCATATGCCTTAGTGTGAAGACGGCGTGTTTTCAACATGTGAGATGCTGCGTCAAGGCAAAGGACGCATGGCAAAGGCTTGCTAATACCTTTGAGGACAAAGGTTTGTACAGGCGTGTGCTATTGTTACGTCAGCTGCATCATACTACTGAGTATGGACAATTCGCGTCAATGACGGATTACATCGACGGAATTATGACACGTGTACAGCAGCTTGCGGATATAGGCAAAGTTATTGAAGATGCTGAGGTCGCGGAATTGCTCCTCAGTGGCCTACCTCAGGAGTTCGATGCGCTGGTTTCTAACCTAGAAACTGCGTGTATAACCAACGAGTTGTCGAGTGAGCTGGTTCGTGCTAGACTTATTCAAGAGGCTTACAGGAAGAACAACTTGAACGGGAATGACACCGCCTATGTGTCAAAAGGGAAGAGTGATCAGTTCAAGAGCAAGATCATCTGCCACTACTGTAAGAAGACAGGTCATGTAAAGTCTAGATGTTTCAAATTGAAGAGAGACAAGACGAAGCCAGAAGAATCATCGCTCGTGGCTACAGCGTTTGTGGTTAAATCTCAAGACAGTTGGTTGATTGACTCTGGGTGCTCCGGTCATATGTGTAACAATAGAACTTTATTTGAAGAGCTAAAAGACTGTAACAATGTTATTAGTATCGCAAATGATGAGAAGTTGGAATGTTTGGGTAAAGGTACTATTCATGTAAACAATGGAGGCATGGTAAGAAAACTTTTAAATGTTTTATATGTACCTAAACTTTCTCATAATTTATTGTCTGTCAGCTGTCTTACGCAGGAAGGTTACACAGTTTTGTTTGATCATGGGGGTTGTTTAGTTTACGACAAGAGCATTAAAGTTTCTGGTAACCCAATTTTGTGTGCTGTAAAGGTCAATGGTTTATTTATGGTTAATTTGGGGGTGTGTCGATCTAGTAGGTACTCGCAATGTGTGCACTCTTCTCTCCTGTGTGATAGACAAGAGGCCCGGAGTGCACAGGATACTGCTCAATTTGTGCCCATTGATGTGTGGCACAGGCGGCTTGGTCATATTAGTATGCAAGGTTTGTGTACTTTAAAGAATGTTTGTGGTAATGGTGTTCTGTTTCAGACTGGCAATGTACAGAAGCTGAAGGAATGTGTACCATGTTTGTAGGGAAAGATGTCTGCCAAGCAGTTTCCGGTTGGAGAGGCGAGGCGGGCTACCCAGTCCCTCGAGTTAGTTCATTCTGATGTTTGTGGGCCCATGCCTGAGAGCAGCTTTGGTGGTGCGAGATACTTGGTTACTTTTACTGATGACTACACCAGGAAGACCTTCGGTTATTTAATGAAGCACAAGTCTGAGGTAATGTCTCATTTCATTACGTTTAAAAATCTTGTAGAGAAACAAGTGGGGTTACCAGTTAAGATTTTGAGGTCTGATGGGGGTGGTGAATATTGTAATGATCGTTTTTCTAAGTTTTTGCAACAGCAAGGAATTATTCACCAAACAACTGTACCATACTGTCCTAGCCAGAACGGCGTCAGTGAACGCCTAAACAGGACACTTTTGGAGAAGACTCGGTGTATGCTGAGAGGAGCAGGTCTCGGTGGGCGATATTGGGGTGAGGCAGTAATAACTGCAATTTATTTGAAGAATAGGTGCCCCACTTCGGCTCTTTCCGGACGTACACCAGAGGTTTGGACCGGATCTATACCTGATCTTCGTCACCTCCATGTGTTTGGCTGTATTGCATACTCTCTGGTTCCCGAACAAAAACGTCGTAAGTTAGACCCTAGAAGCAAAAGGTATGTTTTTGTGGGCTATTCTGAGACTTCAAAAGGTTATAGGTTATTGGACCCATCAGTTCCTACTAAGGTTATATTGTCCAGGACTGTAGCATTTATTGAAAATAAATTTTATAAAGATTTTCATGACATGGACAATGCTAATGATGAATGTATTTATTATGAATTGACTAGTGGAATGGATAATTTGAATTTTGATAATAATTTAATAAATCAATCGAATGAAAGTCCCTGTGATATTGATATCAGTAATTCTAATTCCATTAATGATGATGCTACAATTTCTAGTCAAAATATTAGTTCAAATGAACAGTCTGTATCTAAAGAAATTACAGGTGGCATAATGGCTTTTTCAGATGAGGAGTACTGCACGGGCAGCGAGGACGAGGGTGTCCCTGCTGCATCGCCGGAGAGTGATGTCCACGAGCAGCGTGTGACGTCCTCCCATGACGTGTCGGCTAAGGGCGGAGGTGACCATTCACCCCCGGTATCCACGAGTCGGCGTCCCATGCGTAGTACTAGGCCACCGGTAAAGTACAATGACTACGAAACAGACTTCTCTTTGATAGCACAAGGTATTCCATTGGCTGAACCTCAGTCGTATCGAGAAGCTGTAAGTTCTCCTGATAGGAATGAATGGCAGGCTGCAATGCAAAGTGAATATGATTCACTGATTTCTAACAATGTATGGAAATTAGTTGATAGGCCATCTAATAAAAATGTTGTTAAATGTAAATGGATTTATAAGGCTAAATATGACGCTAATGGTAATTTTGATAAATTCAAAGCACGTTTGGTTGCCAGGGGCTTTAGTCAAATAAAAGGCTTAGATTATAATGATACTTTTTCCCCTGTAGTGCGTCATAGTACTATGAGAATATTATTTTCAT
This sequence comes from Camptogramma bilineatum, assembly GCA_958496255.1. Classification (NCBI taxonomy): domain Eukaryota; kingdom Metazoa; phylum Arthropoda; class Insecta; order Lepidoptera; family Geometridae; genus Camptogramma; species Camptogramma bilineatum. The sequence continues at coordinate 2,461,947 of OY292474.1, forward strand.
TAGCTACTGAATTAAATCTAAGTATTGATCATATTGATGTAACAACTGCATTTTTAAATGGTGACCTTCAGGAAACTATATATATGGAGCAGCCTCCAGGCTTTATTGATGACAATTGTAAAGACAAGGTTTGTTTACTGTTAAAAGGAATTTATGGCCTTAAACAGGCGAGTAGAATTTGGAATCAAAAAGTACATGATTTATTGTCAAGTAATGGTTTTATGCAAAGTAAATGTGAACCTTGTGTGTACATAAAAAAATGTAATAAACATATAACTATTGTAGCTTTATATGTTGATGACTTTTATGTATTTTACAGTAGGTACTGAATGTAATGATGTATTTTCTTTGCTTGAAAATAATTTCAATGTAAGAAACTTGGGAAGTTTGAAAAATTGTTTAGGAATGAATATTGAGAGAGATCAAGCAAAGGGAATAATGAAATTAAATCAATCTGAGTACATAAAGAGATTGTTAAAACGCTTTGGTATGGAAAATTGTAATGCTGTAAAAACTCCTATGCCTACCAACTGTAAGCTAGTTAAGGGTGTAACTAGTTTAAGTGATGAGCAGTATAGTTATAGACAGCTAATGGGATGTCTTATGTATTTGTCTGTATGTACTAGGCCGGACATCTCATTTGCTTGTAGTCAGTTAAGCCAGTTTAACAACTGTTTTGATGTCACTCATTGGCAGGCAGCTAAAAGGATTTTGCGTTATTTAGCAGGTACAATTAACTATTCTTTATATTTTTATAAAGGGGGTCAATTGAATTTGACTGCTTTTGCAGACGCTGATTGGGCCAATGATCCCATTGATAGAAGGTCATACACTGGGTTTGTTGTAAAGCTGGGGGACAATGTTATTAACTGGGAGTCTCGTAAACAACGTTGTGTAGCGCTATCTAGTACTGAAGCGGAATATTTAGCAATAACAGATGTGTGTAAAGACATTTGCTTCATAAGAATTTTTATGTATGAGGTCATGCTGAAAGAATGCAATGTAACAATTTTTAATGATAATCAGTCAGCTCAGAAATTGTTACAAGTCACAGAATATTGTCATAAACGTACTAAGCATATAGACATTAGATACCATTTTGTAAAAGATTTTGTTAAAGAGGATTCTGTGACAATTAAGTATTTGCAGACAGATTCTATGATAGCAGATGTTCTAACGAAGCCACTAGGTACTGTGAAACACAATAAATTTGTAGATGTTATGAATGTAAGGGTCTAACATAGTAAGTGTATAGTTAAGTGACTTTTTAAGATGTTACTATGTTACTAATTATCATAACAGACATTTTATTGTTTTTCTTTTGTGTAGAGTGTAAGTACTCATTGGACTTGTGATAAATTATAGAGTCATAGAACATTGTACAATTTCTGACAGTAGAGTTGTAGAGTACTTTTAATTTTTGTAGAGTGTAAGTACTCAATGGACTTGTAATAAATTGTAGAGTCATAGAGCATTGTACAATTTGACTATAGAGTTGTAGAGTACTTTTAATTTTTTATGTAGAGCTCTAGAGTAGGTACCTAGTAATGATAGTTGATTGATTTTAATGTGACATGATATTGTTTGGATTAAGGGGTAGTGTTGAAATAGTAGTACTTTTGTTTCACATAATATTTCATGCTGATAATCCTAACAATAGTTTTGTACTGTCGTTCAGTCACACTGACATTTGTGACATTGACATTAGCGTTTGACAGGTTAAGAACACTGCCTCTTCCCTCTCTCTCTTTTGTCGTGACCCGCCATGATAGGTAACCTTTTTATTGTAATTTCTAATCCTATAATTATATCTTTAATAATTCTAACCATCATTGACGACATTGTTCGTCTGTTTATTCTGAGTAATAAAAGCGGACAATTGAAGAACGCCCTTGTTGTCATTTCTCATCCAAGATCTCTGAGCCAAGATACAACATGCATTGATGTAATACCAACGTGTTGCATCCATGATATCTACAGCATTTGGTGGCCTCTCATTCATCAGAACTATCAGCTGATGCCATTAGATCCAACTGGTTTCAGATCTAGTTCCAACAAACTTAAGATAGGTATGTACCTAAAATCGCCTCTCTTCCGTAGGAATAGGCATCACACATTTCAACGTGCTACGATCCTGAAACATCTTTAGACTCATTCACTCTCATACATTTTTCATCTTACCATATTATATCTGTCTCTTTCAGGTACCGTCGTACAGACGGCCGAAGCCCCGCGTCTGCGCCGTGCGAAGGCGACGACTCCCCCTCCAGTCCGTCAGAAGACTCCGGCCGGCTGCGCCAGTTTTTCGAGCGACTAGGGCTCCAGGAGCGACAGTACGAAGCCCTGGTGTCAGCTCCGCCAGACAGTCCTGTGTTCTTCTCTTCGGCGTCCACTGTTGATTCTAACGCTTTGCCTGCTACAGCTGATTATACGGTGAGTGACAACCGGCTGCGCCAGTTTTTCGCCCTGCAGGACACAAGCGCTATTTCGCGTATTTAGCTTGCACAGTGGCGCCCCCATTTATGTCTATTATTTTTTGCCAGACTATAAAGGTATTTTCATACTTAAAAGAGGGTCCCAAACCCACGAAATGTAGGTAGGTATAGTCCGACACAAAATAATAGAAATAAATGGGGGCGCCACTGTGCAAGCTAAATACGCGAAATAGATAAATTCTCTTTTAGAAGTAAATTATTACTTCTGACTGACGTCTTCGGTACCTGTACTTTACCATAGATTAGTAGAGAAAGGGTTTCCAAAGTACTGAAATTTTAGTTACCGTGTCTACCCGTTTTTGCCAGACTATAGGGTACCTAGGTATTAGTTACAGAAATAAAATATGTGTAAGTATTTGTTTATCCCCAGGTGCAAGGTCCTGGCGGTGCGCAAAAGCAAATCTACAGAAACACGGAGCCACCGAGCGTGGTAGAACGAAACGCACGTATTATCAAATGGCTCTGTCAGTGCCGTAAGACACAGATGTTGCCGCCGCAGTGAACAAACCAGCCCATTGTCTATTGATAGCGACTAAAATCGGTCTCAAACTGTCAAATATGACAGTTCTGTGACCAAGTAGCTCTGTCACTCTCATCTCAACGAGACCAAACGCGACAATGATCTACGGTTTTGACAGTTTGAGACAAGTTAGACAATCAGCCTGCAGAGTATGTGTGACATGAAAATTGGGATATTTTTATTGATATGAGAAGCTTATTCAAAGATACTACTGCCACAGAACATATAATGCTACTGCTACTCGTAACAATAATAGCCCTGCCAGTGCCGTAAGACAAGAGAAGAAGGCTAATTCAAATTAGAGGCTTAATTTTGATGTACCTAACAGAAAATGGGGCTTCATGGACTCTATGGAAGTCTAAGGGAATATTAGCTAAAAGACTTTTGTAACTTTTAAATTTTTTTAGTATTAATCCACACCTAGTTACATTTTTTATGAAGCCCTAGGAAGCCATTTGAAAAAATGCAATCCATGAAACGGCATATTAATTGATACAACCACCAAAAAATCAAATTAAAATGAAGAATGTTATAAAATAAAAACGAATTAAACTGTTTTGAAATGAGAGAGAACCAAATAAATTTGCTCATAAAAATCGTTCTAAGTATCATTTAGTTAAACTAAATTTACGTAATCATTATTATAACGGGTAGTGAAACATTTTTTAAATGCGTTAGACTAAGGGTCGATTCACATGACGAAAGATACGTCGCGGTCGGGCGCGCGAGTGTACCGAGTTTGATACGCGCGCTGCGCTTACGTCTCATCGGTTGAGTTGAGTGTGTAAGGTTGAATGACCGTTAGGGCGTTACGTGACTGACGATACGCGACGCATCTTTTTGTGAATCGATCCTTAATTTACTAGGTACATAATACAAGTAGTGATATCTGTACCTACTGGTGTAAATTGTTAAACAAAGTAAAGATCTCGCATCATACAAAGTTAAAATATGTACCTATATCAAACCAAAATCGTTCAACACTTAGATACAAATTTGCATATGAATTTGCTAAAGAAATTATCTACAAGAATTAAAATTAACATCTGTAACTAAATTAAATATTTTGATGTTACCGTTTAATTCAATTTAAATGTACTACCTATTTGTACAAGTCCCGAGCTTAGACAAAAGATATGTTCAATCTTAAAAATAAACACTTTTTATTTAATAAATATGTCGTATCTAATAAACTTAACAATATTCGGACTTCGTTTCGTTACTGAGCTGAATTTGTACCTATAAGTACTTATTGTTTTGGAAACGAAAATGTCATCGATCATTTGTGTAAGGATCATTGTGTAAGTTTAAAAAATATGTTCCTGTTATGGATTTGTTAATATAAAATTTTGATAAGTACTTGTAGTATTCTAATATTATTTATTTTATATAGGTTAATTATGCTAGCTTAAGTGTTTCGGGAGCACAAAATGGATCAATAAAGATGCTATATTTTTGTGCCAAATAAACCATATATATTTTCTCTATTTTCTGGCCTAACAGACATGACACAATTAATATAAAATTGTATCTAAGTATCTAAGACAAGTTAGCTTGAGGGTTGATTTATATCTAAATAATACAAGTTATTACGCAAGTACGGTGATAAATAATTAATCATTATTAATAATTATTATAATAGAAATAAAGACAATATACAGAAACGAAGTTTAGGCTTAAACTACACTGCGACGTCATTATACATAATGTTAAATTTAAATTAAATATAGTTCATTCAACGCAACAATTTTGTAAATAATAAAATTTTCTTAAATTACAGTTGTTCTAGTTGAGTTAAAATTAGGTAAATATAGGTACTGACTTTATTAAATCTAGATTTTTTTGTCATTAAAATAAAAATGTTCTAGCTAGAGGAATAACGTCGTTTTAGGCATTTACAAGACTGTTGTCATTTCTCTTTTTATTGTATGTTCTGTGATAAAATAGAATTGAATTAGATCGTTTTGTGTATGTTTTTTGCTTTCGTGCTAATATTGTGCGCAATGTTTGTGAATTCTAAAAGGTGTTCTATAAAAAATACGTATACTTACCTACTTACGTATTTGATGAAATTATCTCAAAATGCATACACAATATAATAGGTCTATCTTTCTGAATTATGCTCATCTAAATACTTCTGCGGGGCTAAAAGGCTGTTATAGCAGAATACCAATAGGAATTGCACTATATGCCGTCTCTTTTCATAGACAGAGTGACAAGAACGGCATTATATTGTAATTTCTATTGTGATGCGTGTGCCTTTTTAGCCCCGCTGAATAATACCTACAATAACTTATGAGACTCGTTACTCTAACTAATTAATATAAAATCACTGACTGTTAAAATCCAAGTATCTAAATTATATTCAAACATTGAACACTATTCGAAGACCCGTAGGTAGGTTTTATCTGATTTATTATCTTAACTAGGATTGTTTTCATTTAAAATCCTGTAAAATACGTGTTCTAAATGAATAAAGTATTTGAGACTTATGGTTAGTATTTGACGATTTGTAATCAACTACCTACCTACCTACCTAAATTGTATGACATTGTACGATGTATTAGCTTATCTATTAATTTGATGCTTCCATTGTGTAAATAAGATTTACCTACGTAATTAATGTACGTTAGCATTTTATCGAAAAATAAAAATGTGGTCGAATGTTGTTTATTTTATTTGACCTATTGCTAAGTTGATAAGATAGAGGTACGGTACGTTACCATAACAGAAGAAATTACAAAGAACTTGATGCTATCGATGCTAATCCAGTGGGTTCGTGTTGCTAAATACGTACATAATGTACGTAGTTCGGTAAGTCGGTTCACATCTGACGGAAAATTGCGGAAGATCTATCGGGCGTATCTACCGAGTTTTGCATGCGCTCTGCACTAGCGTCTCATCGGTCGAGTGTGTAGTGTACTTAGGGTTGAACGATTTACTAATGGCAGAGACGAGTTACTGGGTAATTATAGGTAGGTACCTATATACCTACCTTTGATTATAGTTATACCTACCTGGTAGTACTAGTATTCTGTGCTGGTACCTACTTAGGTACTTGTGATTATTAAGTAGGTACATTTATACTATACTACTAGTACCTACTATTATCCGCTCGAGTGCTATCGACCCATTTTTCTGTGGTATTACCAGGCCTGTCTCACTTCTCACTTTAGGTATTTATCGGACGCGCGCCGCCTCGGGGGGCGCGCGACATAGGTTGCCACTTGCCGCTCGCTCGGCTTGCGGACTAGACGCATTGTGCGTAATTATCGTGATCTCGTATACATCGTTTCTTGTGATTTTTGCACGATAACTAAACGATCTAATCCGTATAAAAGATACTGCTGTGTCTACGGGTGTCTAAACAAAAGGAAAAGCAATGAATGGACATTAACATTCCACAAAATTCCGGAAGATATTGAAAGGTTGGTAGGTAGCTACTAAGCTTCTCTATAATTTGTTGTAAGTACCTATTTAAATAAATCATCAATAAATACCTAGGTAGGTACTTACTTTTACTCTGTAACTGTAGGTGCATAATGAAAACGAGATTTTATAGGTACCTATTCGATTCCTTTTTGATTGAATAGGTACCTGTTTACAAATAAACAAACATAATACACGTACAAAACTACCTACCTACAAAACTGTAGGTAGGTAGGTAGGTACCTACAGTTTTGTTTATTTACATATCGCACCTTCGGCAGGACAAGGTCGTAACTGTCCAAAATTCCAAAAATGAGTTGAGTATGCCCAAGGGCCTAAAAAACGGCCTTTTATCTGAAACGACAGAGATTCTTTCTTAGTTTGGCTTTATTTCGCTATAGGGCAACAGTGTCTTTGTCAGATTATTGCGATTTTTCGTCAATTCTGGCGCGACAACGCCGTAAAGGTTAATATAGGGCATATTCAAAGACCACATATTTTTGTTTTTTGTTTAAGTTTGTGGAGGAACAAAGTCATATTTAGTACTTATTTTATGTTTTATATGCAACCCTAATTACAAAGTTGTTTAACTTTTGGAGGACAAGGGCATAAATGTGACCCCTTTTTTAAAAAAACCTTCTAAAAAACAAATAAAAAATATTTCACTCATTTATGAAACATGCACCGATTCATAAAAGTTTAAAGTATATTTTGTGCAAAGAACAATTTCTTCAGAGCAGTTTATACAGAATGATACGACGTTGAATGAATAAAAATATTTAAAATGGCTCTCCTGTAAAATCACAAAATGTGCAGTTGAGACCTTGTCCTGTTGAAGGTGCGATATGTACCTAAAAGTAACTTATCCATTAAGTAGGTACCTAACCTACTTAATATAATAATTGTAAGTGTTTAGAAGTTACATTACATTCATAGAGCCATGTTGGTCGAAGTGATTAGTACCTCAACTTTCGAGACGAAGGTCGTGGGTTCGAGTCCTGGCCGTGCATTAAATTGCAAATGTGATTGCAAACCTAACATTAAAAGGGTGATTATCGGATAACGGCTCCCGGTCTAGTTGTGTGATGATGATGATTGTGTGTGTCTGATCGATGTCTAGGTAGGTATGAAGGTATAGATATTTTGAAATGCAATTGTTTACAAAACGAACGAGATAATAATGTATCTACCTACTTCACCTACCTACGTACAATACGTAGTACCTACTTACTACTATTTATTCTGTGGTAACGGTAGATTAAATTATATTTAGGCCTACTTATTTTAGAACTTAAGTAGGTACTGTTGTTGTGACAGATAAAATAAATTAATTTATTTGTGTTGTCGCAAGCGCAAATTCGACAACCCTTACGAGTCGCGTCACACCGCGCCAGACAGTGACACAGTTACGCATTAGAGCAGGATGGGAATGTTTAGGCAAATATCTCGATAGGTAATAGGCCCATAGGCGAGTTGAATTGCACTTTATAGCTTCGCCGCGAGAGTCTCTATTTAAACAAATTTACTCGCGAAGTGACCCTTCTGTACGTAGTACTAGTATTCTGTGGTATTACTACTATTACCTTGTGATTCACATTGTAATTTAAGGTACATTCACTCTTAAAATCAACCCTAATAAAAATAATTTAAATATTGTAATTAAAATGACCTGTGTCTGGTTGGGAGTTTTTTTCGAAAAACCGGTTTTTTGGGGGGATTTTTTAGTTTAGGGGAAAATTCATTTATCCATCTGGCAGCACTGGCCCAAATGTCAAGTCAAATGTCATGTCGTGTCAGTTGCGTGTCAGTCAATCAATTTTATCGACGCAGCGCAGCAGTGATTGTTTTTGTGTGTAAAATTTGTTAATTTGAATTAAAATTCTGCTGTGCTGAAAGGACTGTTGTGTGCAGTGAAATAATAATTCTGAGTGGTGATAATTAAATATTTTCAATTAAAAGAAGTGAAGTAAGTCTCCAGTGATTTACGTCATGATAACGTAAAATCTGTAAACATTACGTCATAGCATCTAGGAATCCAAACGTTGTTTTCTGTTTCCAGCTTGGACATACAGCAAGTGATATTGCGTACAGGGGCCAAAACTGTTGGTAACTCTTTTATATGATATTAGAAGAAGACCTTGATACAACGATGCCGCCTGCAAAGCGAGTTAGAAAAGTCAGCAGTTGTGATGATGACGATGATGATTACAGACGTCGGAGGGATAGGAATAACGAGGTAATTATTCTAGATCTTATTTTTACTCGGAAGGGAGAAAGAAAAAAAAAATTTCATTGTTCAATTTTGAAATGTTCAATCGACTGAATAATTAGGTAAGAGGGCCCGTTTTAACACAAACATCTTTATAGTATCTATCTAAACCAGTTTTAAGTTTACTTGTGCAATATCTACTTTTTCAGGTTTAAGACCTATTTATTGTGTTGTAATAAAAAGATAAAATTGTTACTTTTGTTGTGTGGGACAAAGGTAAAATTAAATAATTAATAGAAAATGCAACAATGGTTGTGCATTGAGTTACAAAATGATTGTCATGAATTTGTAGATGGATGCTGGTATAATAATTTATCTATTTCACAATATACTGTAACAAGTTTACGGTGTACTATTGCACAACACCCTTCAAAGTTGTGCGAATTTTAATAAAACCAAACATATAATTTTGAAGCAGCCATTTCAAAGTCAGCTATCAACCATGATGGTGATGTACAAAAAATGGTACCTGTGAAGTGTTAGTAGTTGATTATGCTAGTGCAGAAGTGTTTTTTTTATCCATTATATAATGGTAAAGTAGTTTCCTCTTAAAAGGCTAGCTAGGTATTCAACTTTTCGGGTTGAGCCAAACAGATCAGGGCCTCTAGCCAAGTGGCATCAATCGATTCTATTATCTACAATTCGCTAACTATCGCCGATGTTTCATTGGTGGATAAATGAAACGAGGACCACGTGATCTTACGTTCGACTAATGAAATGTCACCTTCGAGTGTTAGCGAATTATAGAAATTGAATGCCGGTTGGCTAGGCCCTCAGATATTTCTGGCGGGCCACTGATGGTTAATATTTTAGTTACTTATTATTATGTAAATTACTGGAAGCATTGGATTCGACTGGCTCAGGACCGAGATAAATGGTGTGAAAATGAGGCCTATACACAGCAGTGGGTGGATGTGGGCTGATTAGATAGATAGCTTAGATCAGTGGTCGTCACACTTTTCTGGTCAAGGGCCGCATAGGACAATGTGAGGTATCACTGCGGGCCGCACATTCTTGAATTATTTAGTTGTCGATTTTTCGAAATACTTATACGTGATAAAATCCTAGTAGGTACCTACTAACGATCTTGAAACTTAGCAGCATAAGTTCGCAGTGCTCAAAGACTCGCTGCTTGTCGGTTCGTATTCTGCGGTCTGACATAGCTCACTTTGCTCGCAATATACCTTACTCAAGAAGCCAAATGCGAGCGAAGCGAGCCGAATTTTTTAAGACAAATGCAACATGTGACACTAGATTTTGTTTGCGGTGATCAAAGAAAAAACTCGCTGTTTATAGGTTCTTATCCTGTGGTTAGAATTTACTCGTAATATACCTTACTCATGAAGTTAAATGCGAGCGAAGCGAGCTAAATTTTTTGAGAGAAGCGCAACATGTGACACTTGTTTTTGTTTGCGGTGATCAAAGAAAAAGCTCGCTGCTTATAGGTTCTTATTCTGTGGTTAGACTTTACTCACTGTACTCACAATATACCTTACTCACGATGTTAAAGGTGAGCGAAGCGAGCCGATATTTTGAAGACATGCAACATGTGACACTAGATTTTGTTTGCGGTGATCAAAGAAAAAACTCGCTGCTTATAGGTTCTTATTCTGTGGTTAGACTTTACTCATTTTACTCGTAATATACGATACTCATGAAGTTAAAAGGGGCATCCACACGCTGGCTGTTTGTCACAAACACCGCAAACAGCAAACGAAGTCCCAAACACCAACCACAATCACCCAACACAAACAGCCATCCACATGCTTGGCGAACGTTCATAACATTCCGAATCGGCAAACATAAATCCTTTGATCTGGCAAGAAAACCGACACCGATGCCGAACACTGCCCGACACAAACACAAACAGGCAAACAGCGACAAACACCCATCCACACGTCCGTGTTTGCTGTTTGCTGTTCGCTGTTTGCCATTGTTTGTCAAGCGTGTGGATGGGGCTAAAGGCGAGCGAAGCGAGCCGAATTTTTTAAGAGAAACGCAACATGTGACACTAGATTTTGTTTGCGGTGATCAAAGAAAAAACTCGCTGCTTATAGGTTCTTATTCTGTGGTTAGACTTTACTCATTTTACTCGTAATATACCTTACTCATGAAATTAAATGCGAGCGAAGCGAGCCGAATTTTTTAAGAGAAACGCAACATGTGACACTTGATTTTGTTTGCGGTGATCAAAGAAAAAACTCGCTGCTATAGGCTCTTATTCTGTGGTTAGACTTAACTCACTTTACTCGCAATATACCTTACTCATGAAGTTAAATGCGAGCGAAGCGACCCGACATTTTTAAGACAAATGCAACATTTGACACTATATTTTGTTTTCGGTGATCAAAGAAAAACCTCGCTGCTATAGGTTCTTATTCTGTGGTTAGACTTTACCCACTTTACTCGTAATATACCTCACTCATGAAGTAACTGGGAGCGAAGCGAGCCGAATTTTTTAAAACAAACGCAACATTGTGACACTAGATTTTGTTTGCAGTGAGCAAAGAAAAACTTGCTGCTTATAGGTTCTCATTATGTGGTTAGACTTTACTCACTTTATTCGCAATATACCTTACTTACGAAGTTAAATGCGAGCGAAGCGAGCCAAATTTTTTTAGAGAAATGCAAATTATGACACTTGATTTGGTTTGCAGTGCTCATAGAAAGGCTCGCTGCTTGTCGGTTCCTATTCTGTGGTCAGACATAACTCACTTTGCTCGCATTATGCATTCGCATTGGAGCTCTCTTTGTTCGCATTTTAGCTTCATGAGTACCTACTCATGAAGCTAAAATGCGAACAAAGAGAGCTCCAAACCAAGCAAACAAAGCGAACTTCACTATCTCGAAGTTTTTAAATCAATCAAAATTATTATTGTAGCAACGTAGGTAGCACCTTTCGTCATCATTATTTCCTTGCCCTTTCCAACTTGTTTGGGTCGGCACAACATGTTCTCTTCTAACGTGGTAGTATCATTACCTACTAAAATTTTATGCTTGGCCGCGGGCCGCACCAATATCGTCCGCGGGCCGCATGCGGCCCGCGGGCCGCACTTTGACGACCACTGGCTTAGATTATGTATAATACAACAAAATAATATACAATAATAAGCATTGATTAGTAACTTCCTATAACACTACTCAGTAAAGCGGTAGAGTTTGGTTGGTTTAAACGCACTAATCTCAGGAACTACCAGTCGGATTTGAGAGATTCTTTCTGCATTTGATAGCTAAACTCTAGAGGAAGGTTATAAACTTTTTATCATCATCATCACCAAATATTATCACTACATTTTATAAAGTTTACTAAGTATCTCATTTTTTTTTGTCCAATTTATAAACAAACTTTTTGTTGCAGGCGGTCAAGAAAAGCAGATACAAGTCGAAACAGCGGACACAGGAGACATGCTCACGTGTAAACAAACTAAAAGCAGAGAACCAGATGCTCGAGGAGAAGGTCAAGACCCTGACAAAAGAGCTCCAATTTCTGAAAGAACTGTTCCTAGCACACGCATCCAATGCTCCCAACCCTAAGTTTGATGGCATCGATCTGAATAAGCTCTTAGAAGAAGTGCCAGATGACACTAAAAGTAGTAAAAAGAAGTAGATATAGCATTTATGTGTGACTAAGATTGGAGAAGGTTACGAATGAGGAAGTGCTGAAAAGAGTTGACGAGAAAAGGCTTTTCATGAACATAATACAAAACAGAAGAGGGAAAATGATTGGACATCTTATACAACATGACATCATAGAAGGAAAAGTAGAGGGAAGACGAGGAAGGGGAAGACCAAGAATTAATTGCATGAGTCAGATTAAGAAGAAGGTCGCTGTCATGTCATATAAAGAAATAAAAGAAATCGCATTGGAAAGAGACAGATGGAAGATTTGCATCAAGAGCTGAGCTCTTAAATTTACATAAAGATAAACATTACATTATACGGGATTTACGTAAAATATGGTCAATTTAGATAAGTACTGATAAGTGTTTGAGGAAGAGTGACTTTGCAGTATGTAGAGTTGATATAATATCTAGTACAATTAACGAATGTTTTGAAAGTGACAAAGTTAAGCAATTTGTTTTGTTTGTGAAATAGTTATTAGCGGCATTTACACGGTAGAGTTTTTACCACGCATCTGGACTGCGTTCCGAACCGCGGGTAAATCTGTACAGATTTAACCGCGGATAAAACTGTCGTGCTAATTATTGTCACAGTTTAGACTGGCGCGTGGTACGATTATGAAAGAAAGAAAGAAAGAAAGAAAACATGTTTATTCAGCAATTTGGCACGGACAATAAAAAAAGACAATATAACTAGGTAAGTACTTAAATTATGAACGGTGATGCATGCAAAAAACTGTCACAAAAACTTTGCCAGATCGAACTGTCAGCGTCGCGCATCTACATAGTTTTTAGCACAGTTTTTGTGACAGATTATTGCACGCATCACCGTTCATAATCGTACCACGCACCAGACTAGACTGTGACAGTAATTAGCACGACAGTTTTATCCGCGGTTAAAACTGCACAGATTTATCCGCGGTTCGGAACGCAGTCCAGATGCGCGGTTAAAACTCTATCGTGTAAAGGCCGCTATTCAATTAGTGTGTATGGCTTTTGTATGAATTGGGTTTAGTGTACCTAATTAATTTTAAGATCCAATGGAATAATTAATTATAAGCACAAAATAAATTTGTACAAATTGTATATAAACAATATACAAAATAAAACAAAATTGTTCAACATAATATTTTTAATATGAAAATATCCTATTCTATACATAAATTACAATTATGTGGTAAATATACCGTAAAATACGCCAACATTGCCCGCTTTTTTCGAATAATTTCAATTTTTGTAAAAAATTTCTATGGGAACGTAAGTATTTTCTTTTATCATCTGCTATTATAAGATTATGTGCATGTATTACTTTATCAGATTTTATGATGCGTCAATATTTAATTAAGTATTTTATACATTTTGATGGCGGGCAAAGTTATCTGGACTTTTAGCCAACATTGCCCACGTTGATTTTTGACGCAAATATAGCCTCTAGAGAGATGAAATAAAAAGCCAATACAAGAATTTAGGCAATAATGGCGTTTACTTTAGGTTTTAAAACGATACTATAGAAGGTTTCCTAGCAAAGTGGCTGGGCAAAGTTACCCTGACATTTTTTGTCTTTTTCATACAAACCGCATTTCACAAATTAAAAGTGCTAGGGTTGGCACTTCTTAGTTAACTGATATTGTGATCGTAGTTGTTGTAGGTATAAAAAAACTGGTTATTTTTCATTCAGGTATTTATTTAATAAACTTTAATCAACATATTTATATAGGTACCCAAATGAAAATGAAATACTAATTGAGATCAAATGATGTTAGGAGCTAAATTAAAATAATTACTAAACTATTAGACATTTTCAGCTAACTGTCACTATTATTATTGCATTGTCACCGAAGACTCATAATTTTACCTAAATTCAGCTCAATTTGACACCGGGAAGTAGGTCAAATTAAGCTTGCAAGAATTGACTCGGACAAACATACTTACAAACATAGGAACTTACAAACATACAAACATTGCAAGTTAATTAAAAGCTTTAAAAAAACAAGTTTCTGAAGTGCCAACGATAAGCTTATTTTGATGGCGGGCAATGTTGTCAATGGTAGATCGCTACATTACTGGATAACTTTGCCCACCGCTATAACTCTTGTTTGAAAAGACATTCAGCAACGATAATAACATATTAATACTCCTAAAATGTTCTTACATATCATAATATTAATAAAACTAACCTGTGTTTTCGCCATCACTCACAATTCACTTATGAATTTGCACCAAAAGAACCATGGGCATCATTGCTTGAACACTGGACCCACTTCGTCCAACAGCGATGACACATATGTCATATGAAAGCTCTTGGAGTGTACTTTATTTCATTCTATCACAGCTAAGTTCAAATCGAGCGCGAACATGGTGTTTTGGTGCAAAAAGGGCGCGATAGTGGTGGTTTCTTTGAACGAAACTAGAGAGCTGAAACTTGGAAGGTAGCTTTCTTTTCTAGTAAAACCACCTACTAAGTCATTTTATTTTCGAATTTCAACCCCTAATGGGGTGAAAAGTAGTGAAAACTTTTACTTTTCACCCCTTTAGGGGTTGAAATTCGAAAATAAAATGCCTTAGTGGGTGGTTTTACTAGAAAAGAAAGCTACATTCCAAGTTTCAGCTTTCTAGTTTCGTTCAAAAAAACCACCATTATCGCGCCATTTTTGCACCAAAACACCATGTTCGCGCTCGATTTGAACTTAGCTGTGATAGAATGAAATAAAGTACATTCCAAAAGCTTTCATATGACATATGTTTCATCACTGTTGGACAGGGGGGCCCAAAATGTCGCAACGTTCTTTGCCCGCGAAAATACGCACCGTACTCGAAGAGTTCCAACAAGTTACTGAGTGAAGCTAGCGACACACCAGATAGACAGTGTTGCTAGACACATAACCTATTTTCTATCAAAGTCAAAAAATGTTAACATATTATTAAAATATTTTTGCAATTTAAAGATTTGCTTAAAAATTGATCTTCGGGCAAAATTACCCTTGGTGGCAATGTTGGCGTATTTTACGGTACACGTTTTATAAACAACTCAGTCGTTTTAATTGACTAACTAAGACTGTAGATACTAAATTAATCTCTAAAATATGAAAATGAAAAAAAATTGCAACATTGCAAAGCAAATCACAGTTGGATGTAAGACTAAATACAAATTTAACAAGATACATAATAAAGTAATGTTACCAACATCATCGTTTGCAGATAAGTGAGTGAAAAGAGACAAATTGAATTTTATACAACAATTTTCCGTTTCCACTCACTGTTGGGATCGAAGGTTGGGATGGATGTATGTTTGTTTCTCTAATAACTCTACAACCACTGAACCTATTTGGCTGAAATTTAAAATATAGATAGATTAACCTGGAATAGGTCATAGGTTACGTTTTATCCCGGAAAATGTTTCCCATAGGCTACTTTTTATACATTTTTCATTGGATAAAAAAGTAGTCTGTCTTATTCTAGAACCTAAACTATCTACATTCCAAACTTCATCAAAAACAGTTTAGTAGTTATCAGTGGCGGCGTAGCATGGGTTGGCACCCGGGGCGGTATTCTATTGAGCACCCCCCCTCCAAAAAATAATTTCTGACAATATGGGTGCAAGACACAGATAAATGTTTGGATAAATATGCAAATATTTATAACGTAGGCGCCGCGCCCGCCGGCTTGAAACTCGGTTTACACTTTGCTCGCAAAATACTTACTCATGAAACTAATATGCGAGCGAAGCGAGCCGATTTTTTTTTAACAAATGCAACATAATCGCAAAATACTGAAGCAAATATGCAAGCAAAGCGAGCTCCCTACTCTTGCAAAATACACATGAACCTAAGTGCGAGCGAAGCAAGCTGAATTTTTTAAAGAAAATGTAACATGTGACATTTGAGTTTGGCTGCTGCTTAAATGCGAGCGAAGCGAGCCGAATTTTCAAAGACAAATGCTACATAATGAGATGACACTTGATTTTGCTTGCGGTGCTCAAAGAAAAGGCGGGCTGCTTGTCGGTTTCTATGACTAAAATAGACATGAAGCTAATATGCGAGCGAAGCGAGCCGATTTTTTTTTAACAAATGCAACATAATCGCGAAATACTGAAGCTAATATGCGAGCAAAGCGAGCTCCCTACTGTTGCAAAATACACATGAACCTAAGTGCGAGCGAAGCGAGCTGAATTTTTTAAAGAAAATGTAACATGTGACACTTGAGTTTGCTTATGGTGCTTAAAGAAAAGGCTTTTACTTAAATGCGAGCGAAGCGAGCCGAATTTTCAAAGACAAATGCTACATAATGAGATGACACTTGATTTTGCTTGCGATGCTCAAAGAAAAGGCGGGCTGCTTGTCGGTTTCTATGACTAAAATAGACATAAAGATAAATTCGAGCGAAGCGAGACGATTTTTTAAGACACATGACACGTTATATGACGGAATGACAAGGGGCCGCAAGCCGCGGCTGGGCCGGGCGATTGCACTGTTCGCCACCTCCTAAGGCCGCCACTGCAAGGCATTATACTTACTTTGGTCGCAAAATACTCAGTAAAGCTAATATGCTAGCAAAGCGAGATTAAAACGAAGCAAGCGTCCTACTTTTTGAGCCGATTTTTTTTAAGACAAATGCAACATGTGACAACACTTGACTGTGCTTAAAGAAAATGCTGGCTGCTTGTCGGTTTCCATTCTGTGGTCAGACATACCTAACTAATTTTGCTCGCAAAATAGTTATCTACTCATGAAGCTTTAAGCGAGATCCACGAGCAAAGAGAGCCGAATTTTCTTAAGACAAATGCGTGATGATACTTTTTTCATTCAAATACCCATTTACATCCCCTTACGGTTAATACCAATTTGGAACACCCTCTGGCACTCCCTTTGAAAGGTAGATTTTACAAAAAAGTACGATTTTTTTCACCGTGGTCCACGGTGACACCCCCCTAGTGCGTGGCGCCCGGGGCGGACCGCCCCGTCCGCCCCCCCCTTACGCCGCCACTGGTAGTTATGGAGATACGTGGTAACAAACATTCACACACGCACGAACTTTCCTCTTTATCATATTAGTAGGATACCGCTCGAATCTTCGGCGCCTAAGCACACCCCGGACATTCGACGAAATCTCTATGCAAAAGCGGCGTCTAACTACTTATTGTACACTGTGGTCTCGGTGTCCCTAGCTTAAAGTCAGCCCCTCGCCAGCCCAAATTCGGTCGCGCGGTGAGGAAGCCCCGATTGGTGGGGGAGGGGGACGGTGGCCATTCTATACATAGTATTATTATCTACTAGCTGCTGCCCGCGGCTTCGCTCGCGTGGTACCCGGATAAAAAGTAGCCTATGTTACTCTCCAGCCCTCCAACTATCTCCACACAAAAAATCACGTCAATCCGTCGCTCTGTTTTGACGTGAAAGCAGGACAAATAAACACACTTTCACATCTATATCTATACTATTTTAATAAAGCGGAAGAGTTTGTTTGTTTGTTTGAACGCGCTAATCTCAGGAACTACCAGTCGGATTTGAAAATTCTTCGTGCATGTGATAGCTAAACTCTTGAGGAAGGTTATAGGCTACTTTTCGTCATCATCATCACCATAAGCCCTCACTACGGGGGCAACGCCGCGAGGGCGCTGCTAGTTTATAATATGGGTACGGATTTTATGGCCTAAGTCCTACTTCCAAACATTGATGAGACCATCATGCCCGGCGCTAACTAAAACGGGTGCTGCGCCCTCGGCCCTCGTTAGCGCCGTGACGGGCGCTGCGTGCGGCGCCACCTGCGCGTGCAGCGACACGCCGTCCTCGGGGGGCGGAGCCCGGGGCACCAGGTGCTCCTGGATCACTGTGGTGCCGTCGATGATGCGGCTCCTGGGGAAATTAACGTTACAGTCAGGTTATACGTACCTAAGTAAGTATTTTAAACGACTTAAAAAAAAAATATATACGAGAGAGAACGTTAGACGTGACGGAATTTTTATATGGAATTCCAGGGTCCAAGGTTACGACTGAGAAGACCAAGAAGTTTTGCCGCCAATTCTACCACTGGCGTGTTCATTGGCGTTCCTCCGCGTTCTTCTGACATCGGACACCTTGCGAGACTCTCATCGGCTCCACATCAGCCTGGACTATCCGAGGGGAGTACCTACCCTACCTCCGCCTTTACGAGTGCAACCGTTCAATCAGTGACCAGGGCCATTATAGAACCGTTTTTAATAAATTTGTATACTGCCAGGTCTGTTTTTCATTCCATAACCAGCCTGACACGTATCACTACTTTTTTTTTTTTTTTTTTTTTTTAACGAAAATAGGTTCGCGTTTGACCACACTCTGCCTGATGTAAAGCAACAGTGCGGTCTAAGATGGAGCACGCTTACCTAGAAGGAACCTATTGACTCTCGATTTGAAGACACCCAAATTATACCTTTCTGGAAATACAGACCCCGGCAAGGAGTTCCACATTTTCGCCGTGCGTATAAAAAATGTAGAATCAAAGCGCTTAGTACGAACACTGGGAATATCAACCATGTACAAATGGCGCCTTTCCGGGTATCTGGAAGTCCGATGGAAGAAGGGAGATGGCGGAACCAGATTATGCAGTTCCTGAGCACACTCTCCGAAACCTACCTAGGGTAAACCAGACTATTCTTGCCACCCCCCACAATGATTGACTGGCCTCTTAGCTCAGTTAGTAGCTCTGCCTTCTGCGCTGTAGGTCGTGGGTTCGATTCCCACTCAGGACAAACATTTGTGTGATGAACATAGATGTTTGTTCTGTGTCTGGGTGTTATAAAGTATTCTATGTATGTGTTAACAAAAAGGTATAATAAGTATTCTATCAGAAGATTCCGACGAATTGAGAACATCCACCTTTTTTTGAAGTCGGATAAAAACAGGTTGGCAATAGTCGGATGAAAAACCATGTTTCGATTTTGATAGAAGTTGAGAAGAGTTTATAAGTAGAGGAGTTTATAAGTAGAGCGGTAAATCGCGGTGTAAGAACCAGATGAACGGATCTACCAAAAATTTGAAAATCGTTTTATGTTCATTAATGGATCTTCGTTCCAGTCCTCCTGAACAAATTTATTTGCGGACTGAACAGCACAATTCTCTCTAACTACCCCCATCGGTCTGAATTTATGTTCAGATGAGCAAGTAGGACAATTAAGACCCATTTATGAACAAAAACTATTTTCGAAATTTTGGTAGGTTTTTACACCGCGAAATGCCAATTAATTTGTCAACCTGAATTTGGAGGCGTGTTCCTTGGAGTCCTGCGGGGCCAACACGTAGGAGGCCTCGGCTCGGTCGAGGTCCCAGTACCGGATGCGTTGGTCGGAGCCCCCCGTGATTAGAAACCGGGAGCCCCCCGCGCGGCCGTAGCACATCGCGTGCGTGTAATGGGACGCCTGGGGAAATAAAAAAATAAAAAAATCTTTTTATTTCACACAACAAAGGGGGTCCATATCTGGACATCGTTCTCTGTTGTTTGACACCCCATCTAGTTTTAGTATTTAGTATAGTTTTACGGTTGTCTGGAAGAAATCGCCAAGAGCGATAAGACCGCCGATTGTAGGACATTGTATTTCTAAAAATAGCCTAACTAGATAATACCAGGCCTGTCTCACTTCTCACTTTAAGTATTTATCGGACGCGCGCCGCCTCGGGCGGCGCGCGACATAGGTTGCCACTTGCCGCTCGCTCGGCTTGCGGACTAGACGCATTGTGCGTAATTATCGTGATCTCGACATCGTTTCTTGTGATTTTTGCACGATAACTAAACGATCTAATCCGTATAAAAGATACTGCTGTGTCTACGGGTGTCTAAACAAAAGGAAAAGCAATGAATGGACATTAACATTCCACAAAATTCCGGAAGATATTGAAAGGTTGGTAGGTACCTACTAAGCTTTTCTATAATTTGTTGTAAGTACCTATTTAAATAAATCATCAATAAATACCTAGGTAGGTACTTACTTTTACTCTGTAACTGTAGGTGCATAATGAAAACGAGATTTTGTAGGTACCTATTCGATTCCTTTTTGATTGAATAGGTACCTGTTTACAAATAAACAAACATAATACACCTACAAAACTACCTACCTACAAAACTGTAGGTAGGTAGGTACCTACAGTTTTGTTTATTTACATATGTACCTAAAAGTAACTTATCCATTAAGTAGGTACCTAACCTACTTAATATAATAATTGTAAGTGTTTAGAAGCTACATTACATTCATAGAGCCATGTTGGTCGAAGTGATTAGTACCTCAACTTTCGAGACGAAGGTCGTGGGTTCGAGTCCTGGCCGTGCATTAAATTGCAAATGTGATTGCAAACCTAACATTAAAGGGCAAAAACGCGAGAATCTGTACATTGGCATTTTCGAGGTGTCCCCAGGTAAAATTGACTGCTACGCAGCTCTGTATAAGTTTTACAGGAGTTGTAACCACATTATCTGATTCATGGTGAAATTGGCATGCCATATTTATTAAAATGTAACGCTTAAAACAACATTATGATATAGAAAATTAAGTTTAAAAAATCGCAATTTTAGCCTGTAGTACTGTCCCCTAAGCAAAATCCGACCTTTAGCAGCGTTTGGTTAAAAATAATTCCACTAGACTGGCAAACTTTTAGCTATACATTTGAAGTTTAGTAGGTTACCTAGGGTTCTAAATGTACAATTTGCTCCAAAAGCCAGCATTTCTACTAAATAAGTAATATTTAAGCCTGTCCCCGGGATTTGGGCCAACTGGACATGTCCGGATTCCGTTACCGCGTTTTAGAATGATTTTACAGTTTTTTTGTTCCGAGGGGTAGTTATTTTTTTACTTAAACAACAACATTGCAACGAGACAGACGTAAAAGTAAAGGGGATGTCTATAGTTTTTAAGTCAAAATATTCAAAATAATTGTTTGATTTTCGGCGTCAGTGAGAGGTTGCGTTTTTTCGGGCACTGTCCGGTGGGTATTCAATTTTTTTTTAATGTTTAAAACGTATTTCCAATGCATATTTTTATTTCAGAACTGAAATAAACTATCCAAGATTAACTTAGTGTGAAAAATCGTGTGATAAATATCAGCAAGTTGAGATAATTCATATTTTTGTGAACAGGTACCTAAGTTCGTTACTTCCGATTCGATACCATAGAGCTGGTAATCACGTAAAGCAAGGTTTACATAGCGTACACTTTATTTTATCTATTATTATTTACCCATTATAACCCTACTGTGCGAAGGCAAAAGAAGGTATTGTTTTTAGCAGATATTGTACTGTGTGCATGTAGGTAGGTAAATTGTAAGCGAAATCTTTCATTGTATCTCATTCATATATTGATCTATCTACTAAACTGATTTTGATAATGAGTTATCAAGTTAAATAAAATGAGCAAAATTTGTTTTTTTTTCGGATACGTATCTACCTACTTAGTGTTTGATATTAAACGACTTTTTTTTGGAAAAGAGGTCAAAATATGAATTATTTTGGTAAACCTACGGCCACCATAGGTATCAAAATTATTCGTTTTAGACCTATGTTCCGAAGAAAAAGTGGTTAAATATCAGTAGGTACCACTGTTCAAAATTTTTTTTTTTTGTGACGAAACAAATTATTAAGCTTAGTTACTTTACTTAGTTAAGACTAATTTTCACAAGTTTTAGTTTACTTCTAAAATTGTTAATTTCAACGATTTCATAGCTAGTAAATAAAAATTCAAAAAGATTTAGAATTTAGCGCTATGTAAACCTAACCTTAGATGTCTGTCCCCCAAATCCAAGTTACAAAAATGTTAAGTTTGTATTAAAAAGTTTAAAATAAGTGTAGACATTGTTTAGCAAAATGATGTGGTTTCTCAAAATACTCAAAATTTAAATAGTTAATTAAGAAAATAGTCAATTTTGGGAATTTTATTAAAACTTTAAAGGCCATTTTAGAGCATAGGTAACGCACTGGAAAGGAAAAGTAGATAAAACTCGTGTATTTCTAAGATAACAAACTGATTTTATATATTTAATAATTAAAAACATATCCTCTTTCTTTACTAAATAAATTAATAAAATAATTTTGAGTTTTACTATCACAAAAAACCAAAAACCAGCGGTAACGAATTGGATTAAAATTTCTCCCTACAGTACTAAACTTGCTAATTTCTCCTAAAATAACAATTTTACAAGAAAACTTTTTCGTTTTTAGATAGAATAATAATTATAGATAGCATATAAATAAACATTTCAATGAAATTCCACAAAAAAAAATCTAACCACAATTTTGAGAAAGTGTACAGATTTGCGCGTTTTTGCCCTAAAAGGGTGATTATCGGATAACGGCTCCCGGTCTAGTTGTGTGATGATGATGATTGTGTGTGTCTGATCGATGTCTAGGTAGGTATGAAGGTATAGATATTTTGAAATGCAATTGTTTACAAAACGAACGAGATAATAATGTATCTACCTACTTCACCTACCTACGTACAATACGTAGTACCTACTTACTACTATTTATTCTGTGGTAACGGTAGATTAAATTATATTTAGGCCTACTTATTTTAGAACTTAAGTAGGTACTGTTTTTGTGACAGATAAAATAAATTAATTTATTTGTGTTGTCGCAAGCGAAAATTCGACAACCCTTACGAGTCGCGTCACACCGCGCCAGACAGTGACACAGTTACGCATTAGAGCAGGATGGGAATGTTTAGGCAAATATCTCGATAGGTAATAGGCCCATAGGCGAGTTGAATTGCACTTTATAGCTTCGCCGCGAGAGTCTCTTTTTAAACAAATTTACTCGCGAAGTGACCCTTCTGTACGTAGTACTAGTATTCTGTGATAATACTTTGAAATTGTGTCCTCAATAAAGTTCTTATTTATTTATTTATATTTATAGGTACACAGCTATCAAAATGCAACACAACATAAAAATTAAAATTAAGAGAACCTATAACACTATAAGAATGTGCCAGAGGCGATCAGTCAAGGAAATATGTTCCTTCACTGATCACTCTCTGCACAAAACACTTCCAAAGTGGGGATACAATTGAATCTGCCACATATACACAAAATATTGCAATGACTATTTTATCGGAGCCCCCAGTGATCAGGAAATGTGAGCCCCCCGCGCGGCCGTAGCACATCGCGTGCGTGTAATGGGACGCCTAGGGAAATATGAAAGTATTTTAGCTATCGGTTTTCGTCCTATTGCTAAGCAAAAAAACCTTTACAGTAAGTGTACAGTAAGTTTACAGTCTCTTAAGGGGCCCGCGACAGGCGAATTTCCATAAAAACGTAATACCGAAATCATTTAAGATTTAAGTATATTTTTATCAGTTTATGTTGTTAGGTATTATCTAGTATAATTATAATATAATCTAGTATTATAATAAGTATTTATCTAGGTTCCTGTTACACTTTTGTTCCGAAAAACTAACCTTAAAAGAAATGTAAGCAAATTGAATTGAAGGGCAAAAACGCGCAAATCTGTACACTTTCTCAAAATTGTAATTAGATTTTTTTTGTGGAATTTCATTGAAATGTTTATTTATATGCTATCTATAATTATTATTCTATCTAAAAACGAAAAAGTTTTCTTGTAAAATTGTTATTTTAGGAGAAATTAGCAAGTTTAGTACTGTAGGGAGAAATTTTAATCCAATTCGTTACCGCTGGTTTTTGGTTTTTTGTGATAGTAAAACTCAAAATTATTTTATTAATTTATTTAGTAAAGAAAGAGGATATGTTTTTAATTATTAAATATATAAAATCAGTTTGTTATCTTAGAAATACACGAGTTTTATCTACTTTTCCTTTCCAGTGCGTTACCTATGCTCTAAAATGGCCTTTAAAGTTTTAATAAAATTCCCAAAATTGACTATTTTCTTAATTAACTATTTAAATTTTGAGTATTTTGAGAAACCACATCATTTTGCTAAACAATGTCTACACTTATTTTAAACTTTTTAATACAAACTTAACATTTTTGTAACTTGGATTTGGGGGACAGACATCTAAGGTTAGGTTTACATAGCGCTAAATTCTAAATCTTTTTAAATTTTTATTTACTAGCTATGAAATCGTTGAAATTAATAATTTTAGAAGTAAACTAGAACTTGTGAAAATTAGTCTTAACTAAGTAAAGTAACTAAGCTTAATAATTTGTTTCGTCAGAAAAAAAAAATTTTTGAACAGTAGTACCTACTGATATTTAACCACTTTTTCTTCGGAACATAGGTCTAAAACGAATAATTTTGATACCTATGGTGGCCGTAGGTTTACCAAAATAATTCATATTTTGACCTCTTTTCCAAAAAAAAGTCGTTTAATATCAAACACTAGGTAGGTAGATACGTATCCGAAAAAAAACAAATTTTGCTCATTTTATTTAACTTGATAACTCATTATCAAAATCAGTTTAGTAGATAGATCAATATATGAATGAGATACAATGAAAGATTTCGCTTACAATTTACCTACCTACATGCACACAGTACAATATCTGCTAAAAACAATACCTTCTTTTGCCTTCGCACAGTAGGGTTATAATGGGTAAATAATAATAGATAAAATAAATTGTACGCTATGTAAACCTTGCTTTACGTGATTACCAGCTCTATGGTATCGAATCGGAAGTAACGAACTTAGGTACCTGTTCACAAAAATATGAATTATCTCAACTTGCTGATATTTATCACACGATTTTTCACACTAAGTTAATCTTGGATAGTTTATTTCAGTTCTGAAATAAAAATATGCATTGGAAATACGTTTTAAACATTAAAAAAAAATTGAATACCCACCGGACAGTGCCCGAAAAAACGCAACCTCTCACTGACGCCGAAAATCAAACAATTATTTTGAATATTTTGACTTAAAAACTATAGACATCCCCTTTACTTTTACGTCTGTCTCGTTGCAATGTTGTTGTTTAAGTAAAAAAATAACTACCCCTCGGAACAAAAAAACTGTAAAATCATTCGAAAACGCGGGTAACGGAATCCGGACATGTCCAGTTGGCCCAAATCCCGGGGACAGGCTTAAATATTACTTATTTAGTAGAAATTCTGGCTTTTGCAGCAAATTGTACATTTAGAACCCTAGGTAACCCACTAAACTTCAAATGTATAGCTAAAAGTTTGCCAGTCTAGTGGAATTATTTTTAACCAAACGCTGCTAAAGGTCGGATTTTGCTTAGGGGACAGTACTACAGGCTAAAATTGCGATTTTTTAAACTTAATTTTCTATATCATAATGTTGTTTTAAGCGTTACATTTTAATAAATATGGCATGCAAATTTCACCATGAATCAGATAATGTGGTTACAACTCCTGTAAAACTTATACAGAGCTGCGTAGCAGTCAATTTTACCTGGGGACACCTCGAAAATGCCAATGTACAGATTCTCGCGTTTTTGCCCTGAAATCTTTGTAGCTACACCAAAAATGGCATGTTTCCTTTTCATTTGTTCTATAATCAGTTTTTTAGAACAAAAGTGTAACAGGAACCTAGATAAATACTGCCTTTATCCAAATGATAACATAAAGTGATAAAAATATGCTCTTTTAAATTATTTTAATATTACGTTCCTAGGTACGTACGTTCGCCGGTCCCTTAAGATCTAAGGACACATAGGGACAGACAGCGGGAAGCGACTTTGTTTTTACCCGGCTGACTGTCAAGTCACAGGGTTATTGGGTATGTATGTAATATTCTTTATTACCACGTATGAGTAGAGTGCGCCGCAAACTTAATGGCGGCTGAAGTGCGCGGCAGATTCGACTTGCGCAGGTAAAGTCGACGCAATAGAATAGAGTAAACTTTATCTACATAGCCCGCCTAGCCCCGCCCCTCACCGCCTTCACTTCCCCGCAATAGGCATGATGACAGTAATCAAGTCTCGCCAAAATATTTATCTGATCTAATGAAATAGGATTCAAAGATTTTGAAAAATGTATTTATTCTCTTATTAATGTCGAGATTAATAATTTATTTGTTAAAATAAATCTACAAAATACAACAATCCGCCATGATAGCTAAAACACCCATCAGAGCTAATTACGTCACGTCTCGGTAAATGTCATTTTGTTTCTATGTAGCTAAGTTGTCATCACTGGTTGATATACCGAGCCGTGACGTAAAAACAGACGCCATGACACCGGCGAGCGTTTTGGCGTGAATTTGAAAATTAAAATTTAAATGTACTTTTATTGCACAAAAACCTTAATTTTCTACAGAAATATGATATATTTTAGACATAATAGATACTTCTGAATATCATAGAAGAGATTTTGAAAATTAGTCATCATGCCTATTGCGTCGACTGTACCTGCGCAAAGTCGAATCTATCGCGCACAGCCGCCATAAAGTTTGCGGCGCACTCTACTTACCGGTGCGGTCCCGTATTGCAGTGGTTGCGGCGCGTTGCCCGCGGGCCACAGCGCGTGTGTCCGTTGAGTGGACTCTAGACACCAGGCTGCTAGGTCTCTGAACCCACTCGCCCACACCTGGGATGTGGACCGACCGAAGCCCACGATGCGGCGGACGCGTTCAGCTGGACAGAACACAAATTAATTAATGTATTGGTCGTTCAACGATCTATAGTGCGGCAAAAACGGGTAGACACGGCAACTAAAATTTCAGTACTTTGGAAACCCTTTCTCCACTAATCTATGGTAAAGTACAGGTTTCTTGTCTATGGTACAGGTACCGAAGACGTCAGTCAGAAGTAATAATTTACTTCTAAAAGAGAATTTATCTATTTCGCATATTTAGCTTGCACAGTGGCGCCCCCATTTGTTTCTATTATTTTATGTCGGACTATACACGTTATGTGATAGCGACTAAAATCGGTCTCAGACTGTCAAATATGACAGTTCAGAGACCACGCAAGTAGCTCTGTCACTCTCATCTCATCTCAATGAGACCGAACGCGACGAAAGATACCTACGCGATTGTTTTGACGGTTTGAGACAATTTAAACAATCAGCCCGCTGATCAAGCTTATGAGACAGATAATAATTAATAGTGATAGGCAGTTAGAAGCGCAGAATATATCCATGGCACTTTTAAAGTCGCTTAGATGCACGAAAAACTGAGTGAAAATCTTACGGACAGATGAGGAGAGATGATTATTATATGACCAAAAGAGTTAAGGATATAGAAGACGGAAAAAGAGGTCGCAATGACCTGGCCCTTATTCAATAAGCATTGCAAGTCAACAAAGTAAAAAAGTGACAATTTTGACGAATTTTGTGACAAGTACTGTAACCTGTCAGAATAATTCTGACAGGTTTATACAGCACTTGTCAGTCTACAATTTACCAAACTGTAGTACAATTAACTAGAAGTGCCCACGGCTATGTATCCACTGCTGTTGGCGTAGAGACATGTTAGCACGGCTGTCAGTGACTTACAGTTGGGGTGACGGAGCTGTGTGATGGGCAGTTGGAAGCGCAGGTCCCACACACAGATGGCGCCACTAGAGGTGCCCACTATGTACATGTTAGCACGACTGTCAGTGACTTACAGTTGGGGTGACGGAGCTGTGTGATGGGCAGTTGGAAGCGCAGGTCCCACACACAGATGGCGCCACTAGAGGTGCCCACTATGTGCATGTTAGCACGACTGTCAGTGACTTACAGTTGGGGTGACGGAGCTGTGTGATAGGCAGTTGGAAGCGAAGGTCCCACACACAGATGGCGCCACTAGAGGTGCCCACTATGTGCATGTTAGCACGACTGTCAGTGACTTACAGTTGGGGTGACGGAGCTGTGTGATAGGCAGTTGGAAGCGAAGGTCCCACACACAGATGGCGCCACTAGAGGTGCCCACTATGTGCATGTTAGCACGACTGTCAGTGACTTACAGTTGGGGTGACGGAGCTGTGTGATAGGCAGTTGGAAGCGAAGGTCCCACACACAGATGGCGCCACTAGAGGTGCCCACTATGTGCATGTTAGCACGACTGTCAGTGACTTACAGTTGGGGTGACGGAGCTGTGTGATAGGCAGTTGGAAGCGAAGGTCCCACACACAGATGGCGCCACTAGAGGTGCCCACTATGTGCATGTTAGCACGACTGTCAGTGACTTACAGTTGGGGTGACGGAGCTGTGTGATAGGCAGTTGGAAGCGAAGGTCCCACACACAGATGGCGCCACTAGAAGTGCCCACGGCTATGTATCCACTGCTGTTGGCGTAGAGACATGTTAAAACGCCCTGTTTCAGGTCGCTTTGTAACTTCCACGCGTTTCCTGAAAATTCAGTTGGTAAAAGTTACAAATCTGGCAACTGAGGTTTTTTAATCGCATAGATATCTTTTTGGTTTAGTTAAGATTAACCATCTTAACTAAACCAAAAAAACTTAATCTCAGTCCTGACGATTCAATGTATCGCTTGAAATTTTAAGAGCCAATAACGGTCTGAAACTTGTTTGGTGACCGCAACAATTAATTTAAAGCGTAGAAAATCTTGGGTATCATCTTTACTAGATGATTTCTAGTGTCAGGAGACAATCTTTTGCCTACACTTAACGGGACACTGTCTGCCTAGGATAATGTTTTATAATAATAATAATAATACATCATTTATTTCAGGCAACAATAGCAAGTAAAAGATGTAAAATACTTAAAACTACGGCCCATATAAAATATATACCTTAGAGTCTAACATACATAATTTATATAAACTTATCTACTAGCACGTAATGTCGGTGACGTGTTACACACGTGTGCTGTCGGTAAACGCCCTCGAAAACGCCGGAACAGCACATTCTTCGGCCAGAATTCTTCCTTAGTGTAGGTCGAAAGATTATCAGTTGGAATACGCACCACGAAAGATTTAAAATCTCTATGACGCGACTCCAACTGCTCGACCCTCACCATGTTTTAGATGGAGTAAGCTTGCCCAGCACCTACACCATCCTCTCAGCTTACCGGCCATATCCACAGGAAAGACATGGTCAATACGTGTGGGACTGACTAAACTGCGGGTTTCCTCACGATGTTTTCCTTCACTGTTTAGAGCTCATGTTAAAAAGAGCCGTGTTGACCGAGGAGATTAGTACCTCGACATTCGATCCGAAGGTCGTGGGTTCGAATCCTGGGCCTGTATTCTATTAAATGACAACCGCTTTGGTTTTGGTTCGAACTCTTAAATGTCAGCCATTTGGTGAAATAGTAGAATAGCTTTTCAAAAATTTGTACTGCCAAAGTTCAAAACCTCACCACAACTGAGTCGTTTGTTATTAGTAGTCATGGAAACAGTCGCTTTAGTTGAGGTTTTGGTTGAGGTTGATAAAAAGTTCGGTACCGGAATCGAGCCCCTGGCCGTTCATCAACCGGCCTCCCGCACTACCCCGCCCCGCCCCGCCCCGCCCCGCCCCGCCCCGCCCCGCCCCGCCCCGTCCCGCCCCGCCCCGCCCCGCCAGTACCTGGTGCCCGCAGGTCCCACCCGCACACCGCTCCGTGCAGCGTGGCGTAGGAGATGACCCCCGCGTGCACGCCGCCCGCGCACGCGCACGCCACGCACCCGCCCCGCGCCGCGCCCGCGCCCGCGCCGCCGCCCACCCGCTCCAACTGACGACACTGGGAGAGTGTCATGCGAGAGGAGGCGCTGTCCGGTCTGCGAACAAACATGTCAGAACATTGTTTTTAATACAGTTGCTCAAAAAGTGGCGTATTGCAGGGATGTATAGCGTTCGGAAAGTGGGCTATTACACACTCGTGCTTTTTTTTTACCTTTCCCGCACTCGTGCGTTCTCTTTCCCAACTGTCAAAATAATGTCTATTAAAAAGAAAAACCAACCATGAAGTTTTTACTAAAAAAAAAATCCTAGAAGTTTTTATAATTCATGCAAATACGTATATTTCTAAAAAGAAGCTAATAATTTGTTTCTATATCAGATTTAATGATTTGATTGAATGAGTTAGGTTAGGTTTCATTTCATTTCATCTCATTAAATTTCATTTTCATTTCATATCAATAAAAAAATTCTACTGAAGACTTGGCTGTATGGGCATAGTTCCCTTTGCCTACCAGAATCGGTGAAAAAAAATCTCTTCTTATATTCTACGGTTGGCGCCATTTTCTAAAATTTAGAAAATGGCGCCAACCGTAGAATATAAGAAGAGATTTTTTTCAATTAAATTGCTTCATTTTTTCGCAACTGTATTAAAAATAGTCGTTCAGTACACGTTCGGAACCGTCATTGCAACTTATTCCGACTGTCAACCCTCGCCTTCGGCTGCGCCTCGGCTCGGGTAGACATTTGTCGGAACTCTTTGCAATGACAGCCTTTCCGAACTTGTACTGAAATATACTATTTAACATTGTTTTTGCAAGTGGAAGTCCGTGGTCTCTGCCTACCCCTGTGGGAAAGAGGCGTGATTTTTATGTATGTATGTATGTTTTAACACACGGGAATTACTTACGTAAAAATATCGTCGATTTAGATACCGACAATACCCAGATGAAGATTCTCCGGATGAATCGAAACATTGTCGGTATCTAAATCGACGATATTTTTTACGTGTGTAATTTCCGTGTGTTTAAATAATGTTCTTACTTATATCAAAATATCAAATAACTTTATTTGTTAACTTCGTCTTTGCCTGTAAATATGAAGGTTACCTGAGTACGAATATAGATCCTTCCTGCGTGGCCGCTACTAGAGACTGGCCGCCCTCACACGCAGCCAGGGAAACCACGGGACCCGCGCTTCTATTGTACATAGACTTAGACCTGTAATCAAACACACATATTATTGACCGAGCGAGCGAAGCGTCTCTGCTTCAGCTTGGACAAAAATGCTTTCGTTTGTCTGCCGGATGTCTGTCTGTACAGGTAGGATTTCTCAACCAATTCTCGTGAAATTTTGTGAGAAGTTTCGATAACTTTATGGAGCCCCATTTTGAAGAAGAATGAGATTTTGTCGCAGATACTGTATCTCGCTTCTTTAAAAGTAAAATTTCATGGACTTCCTTTTATTTAAGACTAGCAGTGCCCTCGCGGCGTTGCCTCCGTAGTGATCAAAAACTATTTTGGGTTTTCTGCCTTCGGTATTGCAATTTTCTTACGGATCCCTATTTTTTGAAAATACCTATGTTATACCCTGATAATGTACTTTTTTACTGGTGAAAGAATTTTTGAAATCGGCCCAGTAGTTTCGAAGCCTATTCGTTACAAACAAACAAAAAAAACTTTCCTCTTTATATATAAGTGTGATGCTATGTTACTTGAAAGAAAATAATCCTTACGATTGAGCCTCTTGATCGGTATCATAAAATTACGGGTGTTTTGTTTTACAATTTGGCGGGTTCGATTCCCGGTTCAGACAGGCGATTATTCAAAATTCTTTGAATGCAGTTTAATTTTTTTTTAAATCAAAAGACTTCTTTTAGTAAAATTTTCTATCTACATTATTTAAGATACTTGAGATACTTAAGAACATTGCCCCAGACACTACAATGTCCCGATAAGTGTAGGCAAAGATAACACTGTATAAATCATCTAGTAAAGATGTAAAGGCCTAAGTTTACTGTAGGCAAGGCTCCTGATACTGTATAAATCATCGTAAAAATATCGTCGATTTAGATACCGACAATGTTTAGATTCATCCGGAGAATCTTTATCTGGGTAAGGAGGGAGTTGCGGCAAGGTCACTCCTCGCGCGAGCGTCTCACACTGCGATATTTTTACTATAATCGACGATATTTTTACATGAGTAATTCCCGTGTGTTAAATAATGTCTAGTACAACTCACGAAAGTTTTGAAAATGTGTAAATCATCTAGTAAAGATGTAAAGGTCTAAGCTTACCTATTTATATGAGCGTGTCCTTGCAACCTCTGTACGTCCCACAATCTGACAGTGCCATCGTCGGAACACGACCCGAATAGATTGCGTTGAGCTGGTAACGTCACTAAATCGTTCACACGCGCCCTGGGAAAATATGATTGTTATAAATGTTTGTTTAAGACAAGTTTTATCCTATTCTATACTATTAAACACGTATTGACCATGTCTTTCCTGTGGATATGGCCGCTTAAGCTGAGAGGATGGTGTAGGTGCTGGGCAAGCCTACTACATCTCAAACAATGTCCCAGTCACTACAGTGTCCCGTTAAGTGTAGGCAATGATTGCCTCCTGACACTGTATAAATTACCTAGTAAATACGTAAAGGCCTAAATTTTCAATAATACAAGCACATTTTGATACTTGTATTCATGTATTTGCGTTCTCAAAAACGGCTCAACGATTTCTAACTATAATTGGAATTATAGTTCTAACTCTAACTATTTCGATGAAATTTGCAATACAGACGTTTACAAGAGAGAAAATTTAAGAGAGAGACTTTATAAAATACCGTCTTTCTCTCATGAAAAACAATAATTGACCATTTCACTCAGTTTTAATAGCTATAAATAAATAATGGATGTATGTTTGTTCGGTATACATAACGGCTTATACTTATTAATAATAGATAGCTTATTATATGATAGCTTACTTGTGTTCATGCAGATAAGCCAGGAGCTGGCTCCCGGGACGCCAGGACGACGGCGTCGGGATATCCTCTCCATCATCACAGGCGCTGTCATGGCTACAACAACATTGTATTGAGTATGATAGTTGGCTGTTTCGATGCCTACGTCATGGCTTAGTGATTGTTAAGCCTTTAAGCTAATCCGTGTAGGTGTGTACATAAATGTTTGGGTGGGAATCGAACCCACAACCTACAGCGTAGAAGGCAGAGCTACCACAAACTGAGTTGAGAAGCCAGTCAATCACACTATCCGTACCCATATCATAAATGTGAAAGTGTGTTTATTTGTTTTTTTATTTGTCCTGCCTTCACGTCAAAACAGAGCGACGGATTGACGTGATTTTTTGTGTGGAGATAGTTGGAGGGCTGCAGAGTAACATAGGCTACTTTTTATCCGGGTACCACGCGAGCGAAGTCGCGGGCAGCAGCTAGTACTTAATAAATGATTGATTGATTGAAATGGTTGGGGTCTTACCGTAGTGATTTCTGGAATTTCTGTTGCATCCTCGCTGTTAAGTCTCGCAACTCGACGCGGCACGGCGCCATGCTGTCTGCGAATATAATATTTAATTAGAGAATCGCCAGAAAATGAAATCCTAAATACTAACCCCCTTATGAAAGATGTTTAAAGTTGAACACTGGTTAAACAACGTCCTGTCTCTATTCATCACTATTCACAAATAAAGACAGGACGTTGTTTAACCCGTGTTCAACTTTAAACATCTTTCATAAGTAAGACCCTAAAAACGCAAGATCGAAGTCTTTAAGTCAGTGTAGGCAAAGATTGTCTCCTGACACTGTATAAATCATCTAGTAAAGATGTAAAGGCTAAGTTTTTTCTTTAAGTACCACGCGAGCGAAGCCGCGGGCGGATGCTAGTCTATACTAATATACTAATCCGTACCCATGTTATAAATGTGAAAGTGTGTTTATTTGTTTGTTTATTTGTCCTGCTTTCACGTCAAAACAGAGCGACGGATTGACGTGATTTTTTGTGTGGAGATAGTTGGAGGGCTGGAGAGTAACATAGGCTACTTTTTACCCAGGTACCATGTGAGCGAAGCCGCGTGCAGAAGCTAGTAACACATATAAAGCGGAAGGGTTTGTTTGTTTCAACGCGCTAATCTCAAGAACTACCAGTCCGATTTGAAAAATTCTTTCTGCATTTGATAGCTAAACTCTTGAGGAAGGTTATACTTTTCATCATCATCACCATATATCATCTCTACGGGGGCAACGCCGCGAGGGCGCTCTTAGTTATAATTATAAATCTCACTGACATTGCACGTAGCTAGCGCTATGCCCCATTTGCGAGTGCGCTGGCTGAACGGACGCCGCGGAGACAGCCGCGCTGGTTTGGGAGACGCCGGCCTGAGACGTCGAATCACCTACTGCAATATATAATTTCATATATTAAAACTTATTAGCAGAATAACTATTAAGGCGGTTTTCCTGCAACAGAACAAAATTAAAGCGACAGAGCTCCGGGTGCGTGAATTTTGGTCTGTTGACCCGCACACCGCTGCCGGGCGCGTTGCAGTGGGAAAACCGCCTTAAACATCGGAAAAATTCACATTAAAAAATTATAAAAAAATCATTTTCTCGTACATTTTTGTGCTTTTTTCTATGTATATTTACCAATTAATCGAAGACGCCTGGACCGATTTGGAAAATTATTTTTTTGTTTGAAAGGGTATACTTTCCGATTGGTGCCACAAAAGTTTGGTGAGGATATGTTGAGGATCTTCAGAGTTATTAACAGAAATGCATCTTGAGAGTGCAGAAAATTGCTCAGCTTATAACATTGAAGTCGGTTTTTTTATTTTTAATTAGATATTGAAAAATAATGACAGGGCGAATCTTGAGCATTGTTTAACTAATGTTCAAGTTGAGAGGTGTTTATAAGTAAGGCTTCTAGAATATTAGTCTTTGTACCTCTAGAATGGTGGTCGTTGGAGTGTCCGAACATGTGTTGCCATTCTGTATTCATGTGAGCTTCCTGTGAACCAGACGTCTTGTGGGTCCTTCTGGAAGTTTATATATAAATATTGCTGGACATTTCACACAGCGCCAAACTAAGCAAACCTTGTACTATAAGAACCAGATAACTGATAGAATACTTATATATTTTTAAATACATACTTATGATACTTTATGACATCCAGACACCGAACAAACATCTATGTACATCACATATATGTTTATCCTGGGTGGGAATCGAACCCACGACCTACAGCGCAGAAGGCAGAGCTACTACCAACTGAGCTAAGAGGCCAGTCGAATTTCGAAAGATATTTCAGTTCGAAAGATATTTCATAGTAGTTGCAAGTAGGCAATCTAGCCGGCTAGACATTGAGTCTAGCCGGCTAGATTGCCAATGATTTCAATGTGTTACACAATTAAATTGCATAAATTGCAAATATACTGAGCTATATTGGTCTATAAAATTGCCAATAAGATGCAATTTTAATTATTAAATCTAGTTAACAATATACTTACTTGTTCTGCGAAGACGTGTATAATTTGTCGGTAATATTCTGTGGTAGTGTTGAGTCGAGTTGCACAGATCTCGATATAGATGTGTTGTTGATCACCAAACGGCCCGGCGCTTCGGTTATGTGCTGATGATAGAAATATAAACATTGTTATTCTTAGACATTATTGAACACACGGGAATTACTCACGTAAAAATATCGTCGATTTAGATACCGACAATGTTTCGATTCATCCGGAGAATCTTCATCTGGGTAAGGAGGGAGTTGCGGCAAGGTTACTACTCGCGCGAGCGTCTCACACTGTGAGAGAGCTTCTCCGGATGAATCGAAACATTGTCGGTATCTAAATCGACGATATTTTTACGCGAGTAATTCCCGTGTGTTAAATAATGTCTAGTACAACTCACGAAAGTTTTGAAAGTGAAATTGTTATTCTTAGGCTGGATTCGACCAAACTGGATTAAGTTTTTACCCAGTAAACTACTGTTTGTTTGAATATTTTGACATTGTAAAGTTGACACCTTATAACCAGGATAATTTGTTATACACATAATAATGTTCGGTTGCGCTTTCTAAACAATTGTATTTCGAATTAAGTCGGCTAGTTACTCTGGAGTAAGATGACTTCTGGTCGAATATAGCCATAGTCGACTTTGCTGAGATTCGAACCCGCGACCCGCGGATTGCAAATTGAGAGGATGTCCCACAACGTCAACTTAGCATTGAGAATCTTACTAATCACACTAATATTAAAAATGCGAAAGTTTGGATGTTTGGATGTAAGTTTGTTCCTCTATAACTCGACAACCACTGAACCGATTTGGCTGAAATTTAAAATATAGACAGCTAATGACCGGGAAAAGGACATAGGTTTCTTATCCGGGTACCACGCGAGCGAAGCTACGGGCGGAAGCTAGTTTTAAATAAATATCAAAATGATACCTGTGTCGATGAACTCTGTATTTTGATAAGATGTGCACTCATCGCTAAGAGCTGGTTTTCCACGTGTTCTGTCATACCTGGAAACAGAGGTTGTATTTACTTGTATCCGTATTCAAAAACAGATGAAGAATCATGTAGGCTTTTTGGCGGGAATTTGAGAAGTCGTGTTTCGTTTTTGTTTTATTTTCCAAAACTTGTGTTTCTTCAAATGTTAATGTGTAATAATGGTGGATTATTAACCGTTAAGTGTTCGTGAATGTGCATAAGTGTGGGCAAGTGAAACAAAATTGGATAACATTGCTTTTCGAGTTCTCCCAAAAAGTCCGTGTTGATGTTTCAGTAAAGCCCCACATCTTTACTGAGGCACATGGGGAGGGGTTGGATATTATATTTATGTATTGTAATATGTATATAAATAACTTATTTATCTATAAACTTGAAATTTATTAATTACTTGACACTGGCTGAATGCACAAGACGTGCGAAGCCATAATAAAGAAAAAAAAAAAAAAAAAAAGAATCATGTACTGAAAAGTAGCTTATTATTTATATTCAACACACAAAACATTTATGATAGTAAAGTTCTTAAATAAACAATAATTTATTTAACACACGGGAATTACTCACGTAAAAATATCGTCGATTTAGATACCGACAATGTTTCGATTCATCCGGAGAATCTTCAGCACACTTGCCGCAACTCCCTCCTTACCCAGATGAAGATTCTCCGGATGAATCGAAACATTGTCGGTATCTAAATCGACGATTTTTTACGTGAGTAATTCCCGTGTGTTAAATAACGTCTAGTACAACTCACGAAACTTTTGAAAGTAAAACAACTATTTATTACCTAACAACTTTATCGAATAAACAAATGGTGTGTTGTATGATTATCCAAACACAAAGTAATTGTGTGTGTTTTTAATTATGTGTTTAACATTTCGACAAATTAAACAAATCTGTATAAGATAGATAGATAGATAATTATTTATTGTTACACCAACTTATTAGAAACTAAAATACTAATGCATGGTGGGCGATCTTACCGATCAAACCGATTTCTTCCAGGCTACCTGATGAAACTTTTTTTATTTGGATAAGCCCATTTGTGTTTTAAGAGCCTACTGAGGTGAATTTGTCAAAATAGAGGTTTACCGTTTTAAAGATTTTCTTAAAGCAAATCGTATTAAGATAGTGAAAAACATACTCTAAGTACTACCAATGAACTGATCTACACTGTGGGCTATTTCATATTTCAATATTTTATGTATTTTTTTAGTAAATTACTGGACAAAGTACACAAAATATGAGCGCGGGGTTTTAAGCCTGACCGAACACTAAATTACTCAATTGAATTAAAAAATACGAAAACAACAACTTCAATATTTTATCTATCCTGTGCTCTATTTTTTTTTTCGTAGGTGTAGCTATATTCAACACATTATAGGCAAGAAAGTTGAAGATAAAACTCTCCATACATTTTTTCTATGGAGTAGCTACTATGAATAAAAGGACGATTCATTGCCAAAAATCGTCAGACGGCCGCGGCCATTGGAGCTGGGAGCACGTCACATTGCGTAAATACTATTAGCTAAGCTGTGGCAGAGCCAGTGACGTCACGTGACTGTGTTCTTACATGAGAAGCGGTCGCGTAAACGTGCTATGTCATATTTTCGATAAAATCAGATTACAGTATGTAAGGCATCTTTTGATAAAGATTTTGCCTGGCATAAAAAATGGACTATTTTCTATCAGCATAGGTACCTAAGTAGTAAGTAAGTGCCTATAGGTAAGTATACGTACGGAAGCTTGCACATCCACATAGAAAGCTTTACAATCATTTTATGTTTTTATCATCTGGATTAAGTGATGATGATGCTGATGATGATGATTGTGGGGGTTGGCCTACAGTGGGTGGTGGAGGTGGAAATGATAACTCGGTGGTGATGGTAGTGGACTGTATTTCTTTGTTCTTATAGTAGGTACACCGCTGGATTCCTATTCTGCTACTGCTTGTTGACTTTTTCTTGGTTGATGTGTTGCTGTACTGAGCTCTCGAGTTGAACTGAACTGAATATAATAAAAATAGCTCCTGTATTTATACAAAATGACATCGATTAATAACCAATCAGAATATTGCTACCAAAAATTCCTCCAATTAAACAGTCGGACTTAATTTCCATACCGAGGTTATAAATATTGGCTACGCGAACTATAGGTACCTACCTCATTATTCTTTCGACCGTCGCGTAGCAACCATCTTAAAATAGCATATTTCAGCCGTAAAACTAATTATATCTAGGTATCTCGATATAATCAAACATAAGTCTAAGTTTACATAGGTCATCATAAAAAACAGGCTAAAAACTTCAGACTTCCAAATAAAAACACAACATAAGTTTATACAATTCAAAATAATTAACCAGGCTAAAAACTTCAGACTTCCAAATAAAAACACAACATAAGTTTATACAATTCAAAATAATTAACCAGGCTAAAAACTTCAGACTTCCAAATAAAAACACAACATAAGTTTATACAATTCAAAATAATTAACCAGGCTAAAAACCTTAGACTTCAAATAAAACACACTAAGTCTAAGTTTATACAATTAAATTACCTAACCAGGCTAAAAACTTTAAACTATACGAAGTTGTCCGTAACAATGATGCTGATGATGATGATGATGATGATGATGATCGTGGAACTTTTTATTGATATGGGTATCAAATGAAAGATTTTGATGAGCGAAACACAATCATCATCGTCATCGTCATATCTTTATCTTTTCATATCGTCATGACTTCATAACTTCGTGACTTCGTATCTTCGTAACTTCGTAACTTCGTGACTTCGTAACTTCGTTTCTTCGTGACTTCGTATCTTCGTAACTTCGCAACTTCGCAACTTCGTATCTTCGCAACTTCGTATCTTCGTATCTTCGTATCTTCTTATCTTCTTATCTTCGTAACTTCGCAACTTCGCATCTTAGCAACTTCGTATCTTCGTATCTTCATAACTTCGTAACTTCGCAACTTCGCAACTTCACAACTTCGTATCTTCGTAACTTCGCATCTTCGTAACTTCGTATCTTCATGACTTCGTAACTTCGTATCTTCTTACCTTCGTATCTTCGCAACTTCGCAACTTCGTATCTTCGTAACTTCGTATCTTCAAAACTTCGTAACTTCGTTTCGTACCTTCGTAACTTCATACCTTCGTAACTTCGTATCTTTGCAACTTCGCAACTTCGCATCTTCGCATCTTCGCATCTTCGTTTCTTCGTAACTTCATAACTTCGCAACTTCGCAACTTCGTATCTTCGTAACTTCGTATCTTCAAAACTTTGTAACTTAGTATCTTCGTAACTTCGTTTCGTACCTTCGTAACTTCGTATCTTTGCAACTTCGCAACTTCGTATCTTCGTATCTTTGTATCTTCGTATCTTCGCAACTTTGCAACTTCGTATCTTCATAACTTCGCAACTTCGCAACTTCACAATTTCGTATCTTCGTAACTTCGCATCTTCGTAACTTCGTAACTTCGTATCTTCTCAACTTCGCAACTTCGTATCTTCACAACTTCGCAACTTCGCAACTTCACAACTTCGTATCTTCGTAACTTCGCATCTTCGTAACTTCGTAACTTCACAACTTCGCATCTTCGTAACTTCGTAACTTCGTATCTTCGCAACTTCGCAACTTCGTATCTTCACAACTTCGCAACTTCGCAACTTCACAACTTCGTATCTTCGTAACTTCGCATCTTCGTAACTTCGTAACTTCACAACTTTGTATCTTCGTAACTTCGCATCTTCGTAACTTCACAACTTCGTAACTTCGTAACTTCGTATCTTCGTAACTTCGCAACTTCGCACCTTCGTATCTAGAAGTTACGACGTTGCGAAGCTACGAAGATACGAAGATACGAATTTACGAAGATGTGAAGATACGAAGTTGCGAAGTTACGAAGTTACGAAGATACGAAGATACAAAGTTACGAAGATACGAATTTGCGAAGTTGCGAAGTTACGAAGTTGCGAAGTTGCGAAGGTGTGAAGTTACGAAGTTACGAAGATACGAAGTTGCGAAGATGCGAAGTTGATAAGTTACGAAGATACGAAGATATGAAGATACGAAGTTGCGAAGATATGAAGATACGAAGTTGCGAAGTTACGAAGATACGAAGTTACGAAGATACGAATTTGCGAAGTTGCGAAGTTACGAAGTTGCGAAGGTGTGAAGTTACGAAGATACGAAGATACGAAGTTTTTCATATGGTCATAACTTCATATCTTCGTTCCTTCGTAACTTCGTGATTTCGTATTTTCGTGACTTCGTGACTTCGTAACTTCGTATCTTCGTATCTTCAAAACTTCGTAACTTCGTAACTTCGCAACTTCGCAACTTCACAACTTCGCAACTTCGTATCTTCATATTTTCTAGATACGAAGGTGCGAAGTTGCGAAGATACGAAGTTACGAAGTTGCGAAGCTACGAAGATATGAAGTTACGAAGATATGAAGATACGAAGTTGCGAAGTTACGAAGTTACGAAGATACGAAGATACGAAGTTACGAAGATACGAATTTGCGAAGTTGCGAAGTTACGAAGTTGCGAAGTTGCGAAAGTGTGAAGTTACGAAGTTACGAAGATACGAAGTTGCGAAGATGCGAAGTTGATAAGTTACGAAGATACGAAGTTATGAAGATACGAAGTTGCGAAGTTACGAAGATAGGAAGATAGGAAGATACGAAGTTACGAAGTTGCGAAGTTACGAAGATGCGAAGATGTGAAGTTGCGAAGTTACGAAGACACACACACACACACGCTGCACACACATACCACGAAAGTGCTTGGTTGTATGTAACTATTTTTATTCTTATTGTTATTTACTTTTCTCTAAAACCTATACTACCTAGTGACTAGACATTATTTAACACACGGGAATTACTCACGTAAAATTATCGTCGATTTGGTTTAGATTTGAAAGTGAAATAGTACCTAGTGACTGTCGTAATATATGTTTTACTCTAAAAAATGTAAATCCGTCATTGGCTGTAAGAAACATAAATAAGTCGATTTATTACTACTAAGAGCTGTGGATTTTGTCTAATAAATAAATAAATAAGATGCGAAGTTTTTTCAAATCTGACTTGTAGAATATCGCGTTCAAACAAACAAACAAACTCTTTCGCTTTACAGAATTGGTATTAGATTGGTATAGATGTCAATACAAAATCGTTATGAAGTTATAAATTTTAAAACGTAAAAAATGTTTGCCGAAACTTTGACCGCTTTGTGTCAGAGCGGCCCGCACTGCGTGGCGCTTTCAATGTGTGCGTTCTACGCACACAAGCTTGAGCGCTACGTTTCCCGCCCGTAAATACCTAAAACTGACGAGCGGCATAGCGTCGGAGCCCTCTTAAGTAATACACAATGTCTTATCATAATGCAACTTAATATTAGAAAGAGAATTAGACAATTATTCAGTGTTTTTAGTGACAATTAATCAATAAAAGACAAGCTAAACGCAGAAAAAGACCAAAGCAATAAAGAAACCTTGGCTTATGAATACTTCCTTTGTGAGAGCGACATAAAACTTAGCGCCAGGAGGGACAAGCGTGTAAGAGCAGCGGCGATAGCCCGAAGAGCGGAAACGGCGGCCCATACTGGGAATACCAGAGAGCTATACAGAGCTGGTAGAGAGCTCTGCAATAAAAAACCAAAAGCGCGGCCCATAGTGGACAAAGCAGGTAAACTACTCGCAACGCTAGAAGAACAAATGCGTAGGTGGCACGAACATTTTGCCGAGATCTTCCGCGCTATGGATGACGAGGTTGAAAAGGGGGAACCAGTTTCTACAGATGAGGTCTTGGACATCAAAATTGACCCTCCAGATACCGATGAAATCTCACGTGCCATAAAAAGCTTGAAGAGTGGAAAGGCCCCAGGCAATGACTGCATCCCAGTGGATGCTTTGAAGACCAATCCAAAAGCAATGGCTAGTATATTGCACCCATTAATGACTGCCATTTGGGAAACAGGTCAAGTACCCGAAAGCTGGAAGGAGGGGATCATTATCAAGCTACCCAAGAAAGGTGACCTATCCCAGTGCTCGAATTGGAGAGGAATAAACTTGCTGCCTGTCTGCTCTAAGGTGCTATGCAAGGTCCTGCTGAACAGAATGACGGCGGCTGTCGATTCCAAGCTCAGGGATGAGCAGAGTGGGTTCAGAGCGGGACGTTCGTGCACGGACCAGATAAACGTCTTACGCATGATATTAGAACAATGCAATGAAATGCAAAAAGAGCTCCATGTCCTGTTTGTAGATTTTGAAAAGGCTTTTGACAGGGTGAAGTGGACAAGCATATGGCGAATACTGAAACAAAGGGGAATACCAGACAAGGTCATAGATATAATTAAGTGCCTTTATGAGGGATCCACCTGCCGAGTAATGCACAAGGGCCAACTGTCAGATCCGATACCCGTCACTGCTGGAGTCAAACAGGGCTGCTTGCTGTCGCCTTTGTTGTTCTTGACTGTTTTGGATGATGTGATGCGCAGAGTGACAAACCAAGAGGAAAGAGGTCTGCCATGGGCAAATGGTAAAATCCTTGAGGACATTGATTTCGCAGATGACTTGTTCTTATTCGCCACATCACGAGACCATCTGCAGTCGAAGACTAATGATCTAGCCAATGCCGCTGCTAAGGAAGGTTTGCGTATTAACTGTTCCAAAACCAAAGACATGCGCTTAAACACCAACCACACAACCCCAATCCATGTGAACGGTGAGCCGGTCGAACAGGTAAAGAAATTCACTTACCTCGGGAGCGTAGTGGACCCACAAGGAGGAGCAGAAACGGACGTTGAAGCGCGCATTAATAAAGCCCGTGCCGCATATGCGCAGTTAAAACCCGTATGGACATCCCCAGTTATCACTCGCCGTACAAAGCTAAGGGTTTTCAACTCCAACGTCAAGTCGGTGCTCCTATACGGATGTGAGACATGGCCCGTCAAAAAAGATATCACCAGTAGACTCCAGGTGTTTGTGAACAAATGTTTGCGGCGGATTCTGGGAATCTACTGGCCACGGACCATCTCTAATGTAAGTCTATGGGAGTTGACCGGCCAAAACCCTATAGCCGAAGAGATTATCCTGAGGAAATGGCGCTGGATAGGACATGTGTTGCGAAGACCAGACAACCACCTATCCAAACAAGGTCTGACGTGGCAAGTTCCCGGGAGAAGGAAACCAGGTCGCCCTCGTACCACCTGGAGGCGCACAGTGGAGAAGGAGGCGGCATCAATTGGCCTCGGCTGGAAGGAGCTGGAGGTTGCCGCGCAGGATCGAGT
Source organism: Camptogramma bilineatum (assembly GCA_958496255.1). Taxonomy (NCBI): domain Eukaryota; kingdom Metazoa; phylum Arthropoda; class Insecta; order Lepidoptera; family Geometridae; genus Camptogramma; species Camptogramma bilineatum. The sequence goes on from OY292474.1 coordinate 2,505,588, forward strand.
CAAGTGGAAATCCCTTCTGAGAGCCCTATGTCCCTGATGAGGGACAACAGGATTTAATCATCATCATCATCATCATTCAGTGTTTTTTAAGATTCTTACCATCGGATGCTAGCCTTCTAAACAGATTTCTGAGTTGCTGGCCCATTTCTGAATACTGTGGCATGGTCCCTTGTTTCACCTGAAAATATAAAGCAATCGTAATTATAGCTATCTACATACATCAAGGTTAAGCGACATTTTGTGCGGTTGCATAGATGTGTTCCGCAAAGGGTGTGCCGCGGCACACTGGTGTACCGTGGTCATTAGTTGTTGTGCCTCGGAAAAATAAGGTTACCTATCTCAGTTAAGCTACTCCAAATTTGAACCACATATGCCTCAACTAAACAAACTCATGTTTCGCATAAAAAAATGATTATTCATTTATGATGTACTTCCAAAATTTTCCGATTTCCTAGATGTATTTTGAACACAAAAAGTTTGCGGAAAATTGGCATAGATGGTTGTACTTTTGTTGATATAGACAGGGTGGTCTCACTGCGCAGTTTAGGTAAGTTCGTGGTAAGCGTAAGGCATAGGGTTCCCACTTGCCACTCGGCTCGCCAACTAGCCGCCAGCCAAGTACCTACCTAATCTATACGAATATATAAAGCGGAAAAGTTTGTTTGTTTGAACGCGCTAATCACAGGAACTACCAGTCGGATTTGAAAAATTCTTTCTGAATTTGATAGTTAAACTCTTGGGGAAGGTTATAGATTATTATTAACCTTGCCGCAACTCCCTCCTTACCCAGATGAAGATTCTCCGGATGAATCGAAACATTGTCGGTATCTAAATCGACGATAATTTTACGTGAGTAATTCCCGTATGTTAAATAAGGTTATAGATCTTAAAGATTAGCATTTTTACCTCTACAAACTTCAAATGTTTTTCAACACTACCTTTAGTCTTGTGTTCCGTCTCTCTCTCAAAGTGTGGACCAGCCTATCGACGTCGCCGTGCCTCAGTACCGCGTCCAACACCTTCCTAGGAATGGGGTCGGCTAAGCTTTCTAGTAGTAGCTCAGCTCTTTCAACCTGCAATGAATAATAATGCTACATAATATTGGGTTTACAAATTCTGAAAAACAAAACAGTTCATCAAACTATCACACTAATCACACTATCACATCACATCACACTAATATCATAACATCGCAGTGTAACGCGACTTTGACTTTAACTTCATTGCGTCACTATAAAATATCCCGTTCACTATGTCCTATTCCCGGTCATTATCTATCTATATTTTAAATTTCAGCCAAATCGGTTCAGTGTTTGTTTATTTATTTATTTAACACTTTCACACATGACAAATTGTGCAAGGAGGACTTAATACTGAAGCATTATCTACCAGTCATCCTGGGCGTGCAAAAAGATGGTGTGGCGTGTCTTATAAAACATTTTTAATTTAATGAAAAGGTCGGATTCCAAAAATTAAATACTATATTATAAATACTGTAATAATACTGTAAATAATTCGTCGAGTTATTGAGTAACAAACATCCATCCAGACATCCATCCAAATATCCAAACTTTCCCATTTATAATATTAGCGTGATGTGATTCAATGTATTGACATTTGCACGTTTGTGTTTTAGTGTGTTTGTGTATTCGTGAGTATGAATACAAGCACAGTGTTGGACGTCCACCGACAAGATGGACAGAAGACCTTGTAAAGACCGCAGGTTGGCGGTGGATGCAAAATCTTTGAGGGAGGCATTAGGGAGTGGGCACACTGCGTTTTTTGTAGCGCGTTTGTATCAATACAAACGCGCAGCAGAAAACGTCGTGTGCCCACTCCCTTATGTTCAACAGTGGAGATTGAGATGATGATGATGATGAGTAAAAATGTGTGTGTATTAGTTACCTTTACCTGTATGAGCTTGTGCTTAAGATGTGGCCACACGAGAGGCAATATCTTGCAGTTCACGTCGATCGGGTTTAGCAGGCTCGCGACACACGAAATCAAACCGCATACTTCGTGTCTTATCTAAAAAATAATAAATAAATAGTAGACATTTTCACACAGCGCCATCTAGCCCTAAACTAAGCAAAGTTTGTACTATGGGAACCAGCAGGGTTAAAATGGTCGCTATAGCAGAATCACAAAAAAAGTTCTTGTCACTCTCAACTCAAGTCAAATAAAAAAATTCAAAAAATAAAATCAAATAAAAAGAGACGCCAAATAGTTCAATTTCATTGTGATTCTGCTTTATGGCCTTTTTAAGTCAGCAGATAACTGATAGAATACTTTTATATTTGTTGTAAAGTAAAGTATGAAACTTACAATAGATACACACAATGGATCTAGGCATTCGCAAAGTTTTTTCATACAAAATTTTCTACTGTGCATCGAAACGGCTAACTTCACCAATGTGCGTATTGTAAGTTTCATACTTTTACCAATTTTTTGTAGATTTTTTTTTTTAAATTTCAAAATATCTAGTACTCCTCCGCTAATCTATACCTACCAAAAAAGATTCGTCAAAATTTTTACGCTAAAGCCACCTAACCACCCACTTTCCACAGCCTAACCTTACTAAGCCAGGCTAGTCAGGGCAAATCCGGGAACAGCACCAGCGCGAAAACAAAAACAAAAACTTGATGGTCTTCGACACGTGTTTCACCCCTCCACGGGAATTTTTGTATGAAAAAGCTGCACTGCGCATCGAAACGGCTAACATCACGAATGCCTAGATCCATTGTGAGAAGTGTACTTACCCAAAGGTTAGGATGTGCCAGGCACACGGCACTTTCAGCGACCAAATCGCAAAGCGCTTGCTTCGGCAGTAAACCCAGCTCTGCTAGACTGGTGGTAGCCCGCAGAGCCTTGGCTATTATCCACTCAGACTGGTCCGTGAGGCCCTGGGACAAAGGAAAACACTTCAAATTCTATACTATAGTCGTATTTACAATTATACGCACTAAAATTGACGATCAAAATGTCATTTTTCATATATTTTTAGTTCGTACAATGAGCAATTCGACTATAGTCTGCTGGTTTAAAAAGCCCGCTCTAGCAGAATCATCATAGGAATTGCATTATATGCCGTTCTTGTCACCCTACGTCAATAAAAAAAAGATTCCGACGAACTGAGAACCTCCTCCTTATTTCGAAGTCGGTTAAAAAGAGACGGCATATAGTTCAATTCTTATTATGATTCTGCTGTAGCGGCCTTTCTAACCCCGCTGGACCACACAAACCACAGTATGTATAACCCGGTTCATTAAAGAAAGGAATCCAAAATGGCGGCGCTTATCATGTCCTCTCGCTCCGTAAGTATAGACGGAACTAGTGTGCAAGCGAGAGAACATGATAAGCGCCTCGTTCGATTAGATTCCTTTCTTTAATGAACCGAGTTATAATTCGATTCAAGATGTGACAGCTAGCTAATGTCAAAGACCAAAATAAAGTTGTGAAAATAACGATGATTCGCTGTAAATATTTTTGTACTTTTTCCATACAGTACTTCAAGCTTTATAATGGACATCGGTTATTTTCGTGTTTTCCAAATATGTCCGACAGCAGTGTATGATCCACAAAACAGAATGCGACAGAAGTGCACGTCGCTATCAGCGAAACTCGCACGGCTTGCAACTAATTTGCTTTTTTTAAAACTGACATTGATATTTATTTGTATATTTTAAGATTTTAAGTTACAAATAAAAGCTTTATCTATCTATCTATCTATTTGTTTGCGATAAAGTTGAAATTATGAGCAACTAGCAAACGCCCGCGGCTTCGCCCGCAAGGACTACAATTTTTGTCAATGTAGCCTAATTAGGGATTAAAAGTATAGAGTATAAGATATAAGTGTGTTATTCCAGAACCTAGCTATCTACATTCCAAATTTCATTAAAATCGGTTTAGTAATTATGGAGATATGTGGTAACAAAGATTCACACACACACACTTTCGCCATTATAATATTTTCATTTCCAAATGACTTTTCGTCAATCGTTTTTGTAATTTTAAGCGATTGTTTCCGATGTTTTCCGAAACGCATTATTTTCCTGGTTTTACTGTACATACCTGTTGTAAAAGCGGCACTAGTATTGGCGCAGCGTGTTGGCCCACATAAGACGCGACGCCCACAACCCTTTCGAAGAAACACCCTCTTAACGCCACTTCGGTCTTGTCGTTCAAAAACGTAACCATGTGCGATAGAATCACGTCGTTGGCTGTAATAATAAATAAATAATTATAAACATTGCTGGACATTTGACACAGCGCCATCTAGCCCCAAACTAAGCAAAGCTTGTACTATGGGAACCAAATAACTGATAGAATACTTATATACTTTTTTTTGTAAATACCATACATATAATACTTTATAACACCCAGACACAGAACAAACATCTATGTTCATCACACAAATGTTTGTCCTGTATCTATATCTATAAGTACTAATGTAATATAGCGGAAGAGTTTGTTTGAACTTTCTTTTGATTTTTTTTATTTTGATTTAAAAATTTATTTCTGCATTTGATAGCTAAACTCTTGAGGAAGGTTGTAGGCTACTTTTCATCATCATCATCACCATATACCATCACTACAGGGGCAACGCCGCGAGTTTTTAAAACCTGCTGCTTTGATGGCTTATATCTTGGAAAAGTGACACTTTGAGATTTTGTGTTCTATTATTTTGTGCTTATTGATGTCAGCTATCGATTTATACACAGGTTTTATGGGTGGCCGCCATTTTGAAACAAATCAAAATGGCCGACAGACATTGTGTTAAACAAACTATTTTCTTGATTTTATTTTATTTAAACTTGCGTACCTTTTTGTTTCCCGAAGAATATGCAAAGTTTGGTGATTCCGTTTTCAACTAGCGCCCTCTTCACCACCGCCTGTGAGTCCGTAAGTAGATACGACACCGTTGAACGAACCTTTGAATAAACATATTTATAAAATTAGGGCTCTTAAAAATTTATATTTTTGGGCACTTAAGGATAGGTAAGGTACTAAGGCTGGAATCTACCAAAAGTCATCTTACTCCAGAGTAACTAGCCGACTGAATTCGAAATACAATTGTTGAGAAAGCGAAACCGAACATTATTATGTGCATACAAATTATCCTGGTTATAAGGTGTCAACTTTACAATGTCAAAATATTCAAGCAACAGTATTTTACTCTCGAGTAAAAACTTAATCCAGTTTTGCTCGAATCCAGCGAGTAGGTAGTTAAGAAATTAAGACCAACTTGTTTTTTTTTTGACAAATGTAATTTTTTAGGCTAACTGTACCTACTTTTTTCAAAAATTAAAAAATTCAATATTTTTTTCTTCAAAATAAACCTATAGTTTTAAGACCAAAACTTTCTAACTACAAAAGAAAAGGTAGCTGAAGTGCCCAAAAAATTGCCATAGCCTGTATAAAGCGCAAGAGTTTGTTTGTTTATATGAACGCGCTAATCTCAGGAACTACCAGTCGGAGTTGAAAAATTCTTTCTGAATTTCATAGACTCTTGAGGAAGGTTATAGGCTACTTTTCATCATCATCATCACCGTACACCATCACTACGGGGGCAACGCCGCGCTGCTAGTACTATTATAAACAGTTAAGTAACTTCAAGTATTGTTATAAACGGTTCAGATTGATAACAATTTTTAGGATAAGAGTTATACCATTTCATGCAGCGCAGACAACTCGGTCTCGTAGTTAATGTTAGCTGCATCCTTGTCTACCATGTTTTGTGTTTGGTCGAGGAATCGTACAGCTGTCTCTGCTAATTTCGCTGCAAACAAACAATACGTTATTCTTGATAGCAGACTTCAAAAAACTATGGTTTTCAAAATTCGTCTGAATCTTTTTTTTTAAATCTGTTCACCGATTACTCGGAGATGCCTGTACTGTACCGATTTGGAAAATTATTTTTTTGTTTGAAAGTGTATACTTTCCGATTGGTTCCATAAGAATTTGGTGAGGATCTGTCGAGGATCTTCGGAGAACAGAAATGCACCTCGAGAGTGCAGAAAATTGCTCAGCTTTTATAACATTGAAGTCGGTCGAAATGTCGTAGTTTTCTTTAAAAGAACAGGAGTAGAATCACCTAGCTCTCTCAGCTCAAATACCACTGGATATCTATCCTCCAAGATAGTCTCGTTTTCATACCTTGGTTGTTAGCGTAAGCTATCCGTACAGGCGTGGCGGGGTCGGCGGCGCGGGGCGCCAACTCTGGCAGAATGTATTCGGGGAACACGTTGCAGTCGGCGCGCGGCAACGATCGCACGCATCGCACGCAACGCGCTGCCGCGTGCACGGCGGCGGCGCGCACGCGGGCAGACGGATCGTGGCTTAAATGGATCTGATAAGGATTAGATTAGATCAGTGATTCCCAAAGTGGTCCAGGTGGACCCCCAGGGGTCCACGGGAGACTCGAAAGGGGTCCACGTTGGCGAGAATCAAAAATGGGGGTGCACAAGTTTTTTGGGAATATGGTAGAAATGTAGCAGCAGGGGGTCCACCGAAACCAGTAAAATTTTGAAAGGGGTCCATGAGAAAAAAAAGTTTGGGAACCACTGGATTAGATAGATAGATAGATTAACACTTTATTGTACACCACATGAACATTAAAACAAATTAATAATAATAATCATAATCAATCATTTATTTGCAGAATACATTACATGTCGAGATCTTATAGCTATTTAGGTAAGTCATTGTATTCAGCCTGCATGCAGGCTTTAGTCTTTTTTAAACTTTCGCGATCACTATTCAAATCTATCTATACTAATATACTCGTAATAAAGCGGAAGAGTTTGTTTTTTGAAGGCGCTAATATCAGGAACTACCAGTCGGATTTGAAAAATTATTTCTTCATTTGATAGCTATACTCTTGAGGAAGGTTATAAGCTACTTTTCATCATCATCATCACCATTAACCATCACTACGGGGGCAACGCCGCGAGGGCGCTGCTAGTTATTATTATTATGCTTAATGTTTTAAGTTTTTTATACAATAGAGTATTTTCATTCATTGATTCAATCTTGTACTTACAATATAAGGCAATATCCGATCCAGTATCGTCTCAGAGCTTGTATTCTCACACAAAAGCAACAGAATCTCCAAACTGTACAACTTTGACGTACAATGATGCAATCCCCTTATACATGACGTCACCAATGACGTAATCAGAATCAACCCTTCACTATCCGGCCCTAGTTCTTTCTCCTCCACATTCCCGTCCGTTTCTTCGTCAAAATCTATGATGTTAACATTGAGGACTTTGAAACCGTCTTTGTAGTTCTCTATTGTCTCTGGTTTAAGGTCTGTGGTATCATCGACGAGATCTTTGTAGTTTTTCTCGTCAGATGGCTGGGTAAAAATCTTTATTATGTTTCGTATGTCTTGGTGGATTCGTAAGATTTTCTCGTCTGGTGGTAGGATTGGCTGAGCGGAGAATATCAGCATGTATGATTGGAGGAACGAGTAAAAGTATTCGGGGAATAACCTGAAATGGAACATGTTTTTGGTTGGCGCCCAACACGGGGCAATTTACACCACGTTGGGTGCCAATTGAATTTTAGAACAAAAATACAAAGAAGGTTGCAATCATCCCTTGGGCATCAGAAACCACAATATGACAGTACAGCATCAGGAGGTAATCATTCTTACACTCAACGAGACACTGTAGCAGTACCTGGGACATTGTTGTAATAGACTTGCCCAAAACCTAAATTATCCATTCAGCTTAATCGATTTTATCTACAGGACATACAGACATCACACTAATATTATAAATGCGAAAGTTAGGATGGATTGATGGATGTTTGGATGTATGTTTGTTCCTCTATACCTCGACAACCACTGAACCGATTTGGCTGAAATCTAAAATGTAGATAGATATGACTGGGAATAGGACATAGGTTACTTTTTATCCAGGTACCACGCGAGCGAAGCCGCGGGCGGAAGCTAACTCAATTCTATCACTGTGGATGTGTTATAAACACTTACTGGCCCCTAGCTTCATCCAGATACAGCTCAGCGCTCCGTCTATCCTTGGGGTTCCTCTCCGTCATAGAATGTAGTAGCGCCTTTAATTGAGGTTCGCAGTCTACCACCGTCATAGTGGGGGGCCGCTCCTCGCCGTTGCGGTACGCTAGGAGACCGGGCAGGTCTAGCGCGGGCGTGCCATCGTTCCATAGCTCTAGGAGGGCGCAGCTGGAAGAATTGGGTAAATTATGTTGTGTTTGTGTGTGGTATAGGGAGAGGAAGTGTGTGTATGTGTATGTGTGTGTGTGTGTGTGTGTGAGAGAGAGAGTGTGAGTGTATGTATGTAGATGAGGGTAGTTGTTAACCGAAACAACATTATTAAAATGCACAAGCTTAATAAAAGTATGTTTGAGTATCCATCTGGCTAGTTAGGAATAGAATTGATCCAAGTATTTTTTATATATTATTTTTTTTATATTCTTCTGGAATATTAAAGTTTATAAAAAGCCAACTATAAGTCGTATTGCTCATTATACGGACTAAAAGTGAAGGAAAAAATGTCATTTTTCCTTCAATTTTGACATAAATCGTATCAAAACTAATCAAAATTGAAGGAAAAATGACATTTTTTCCTTCAATTTTAGTCCGTATAATGAGCAATACGACTATATGGCAAAAGGAGAAAGATAATAATTAAAAAAGTAGTGCATTTTGATGTATTCGAGGTGTATTCGAGCAGGAAAGTGATAATTATGATATTGAAAGCAAATAACTCACCCAGCTGAGAAGATATCCATACTTGGTACCAGTTCTCCAATCTTGCAAGGAGATTCACTGAGCAATAATCCTTTGTCATCCCCCTGAAAACAGAAGCATACTAAGTCGTTTTTTTTAGTACACAGTTAGTTTAACGGTGGAGATATGTGTTGGCCGAGTGCGTTAGTGTCTAGACTTTCGATTCGAAGGTGGCAGGTTCGAACCCAGGCGTGCATCAATGGATTTTTCGTTTCGAAAAAATTATATGCGCATGCACATGAGCTCTAAACGGTGAAGGAAAACATCGTGAAACCAGTTAGTTTTTACTCGAGAGTAAACTACAGTTTGTTTGAATATTTTGACATTGTAAAGTTGATACCAGGATAATTTGTATGCACATAATAATATTCGGTTGCGCTTTCTAAACAATTGTATTTCGAATTAAGTCGGCTAGTTACTCTGGAGTAAGATGACTTTTAGTCGAATCCAGCCTTAAAAGTGACTTTTTCTTACCACAGTCCTGTTGTTAGGGTCCGGTGCCCGGACGAATCTCTCCGGAGCCACATAGCACAGTCTTCTCCTAGAGGTATCGAAGAAGTAGCTGAAATCTGCGGGGTTGTCGTCGGGCAGGAACGTCGGCTTGAACGAAGCTATGTCTGTAAGGAGGACCCATAGCCAGGAGGTCACCATTATGTTCTCTAACTGTAAGAAAACAATGTTTTGTAGCTGTGAAAAAATATAAATTTGGTACACATCACACAATGGATCTAGGCATTCCTGAAGTTAGCCGTTTAGCTGTGCAGTAACCACAATGTCAGTTTTGTACACAGTAAGGTTGTCACTGTATGAATAATGTAAGTACACTGTGGTCTCAGTCTCGTCTATGCGTCTGCGCGTATGGCGCGTTCCCTGCTCAAAGTCAATTCCTCACCAGCTCAAACTCACAGTGTCCTTTCTAAACATAGTATTATTATCTGTTCTGTGCTAGTACCTTAATATCACCATGACAGATGCCGAGTTTGTGCATCCGATGCAGAGCGTACAGCACTTGGAAGGTGATCCACTTCTTCTCCAGGACTGTCAGAAAGGGCCGGGTGGACAGACGGTCGTACACACTGCATCTGCAGTACTCTCGCATTAGGAGACCCGCTTTATCTGTAAGCTAACAATATGTTTATTTATTTATTTTTGTTGCACAAATGAAACAGTTATAAAATGCTTAGATCTAGACAGATAATGGCAAGCCAGCTTAACCCTAAAAAGAGAATTGAAAGAAGAAATGTGAAAAGAAAGCCCTTTCTAACTTGTGCGTGGCAATCCCTTAGTGGGGTTGCCAGCTTAGAAAACTTTGTTAAAGATAAATAAAATCTTTATACCGAAATATAAAGTGGAAGAGTTTGTTTGAATGTGCTAATCTCAGGAACTACCAGTCGAATTTGAAAGTTTCTTTCTGTATTTGATAGCTTAACTCTTGAGGAAGGTTATAGCCTACTTTTAATCATCATCATCACAACGGGGGGAACGCCGCGAGGGCGCTGCTCGTATAAAGTATAACCATGCTTTGACATTAGATGGTGTGAGACAGGACAACAATGGTGTATTTCCTCATTTCACCTAATTTTGTTTCATTTAATCATGATTAAATGAACTTATTTTAACTTAACTTATTTTCGGAAATTATGACATAAATAGAACCTTTCCTTAAAAATTAGGTTTGAATGACTCATGCTTACTATGACCCTCTGGAACGGCAAGCAATTGAACGCAGACACCAGCTGCTCTTTTATCTTCAATATCCTCTCCTTGTGCTCCGCAAGGGGCAGTGATGGGTCCTGTATTGCAAACACCTTCACTACTATGAGGCCTTCTCGGGACTTAGCTCGAGCAACTTTGAGGAACCTTGTGGAGCCCAGGCTGAGGAAAGATAAGTGTTTTAATCTTATTTTTCTTATGAAAAAAGTTTTAGGTCATGAGAAAATTTATTATTTAATCTGTTGAAAAGTTTGTAGGCAGAGCAATTATGAAATTTTGAAAACGTTCTCATAAAAGGGGTAAGTAATATTTATAAAAGGGGTGGTTCATAGAGGCAATTTGTAGTTTTTTTTACAAATTAAATTAGTTGTAGATGATGTGAACAATCAGCTGTAATTAATTTGGACATGATACATACCTTTGGTCAAAGTTGAGGTCGACATGGTCACTTAGATAGTGCTCGACAGGAAATATCTGCGAAGGAGCCACTCCAACCAGTTGATTACCCATTCTTCTATTATTTCTAAAAAACTATGGTACACAAGAATCACTATAAAATGTTCATCACTTTACAAAAAGCTGAGAAGTGTTTCACGTCTTATAGCTAATTTGAAACGAACATGTTCTTCTTGCAGATCAAAGAATAACAAAGGAATCAATGGATTATTTAGCAATTTTTGATTATTTTCTATTTGGAAAAATCAAAACAAAGTTTATTTTGCTGTCCTGTCCGATGACGTCTGACACGAAAATGACAGCGACAGCAAAATTGACATGACAGTTCTTCTGTCGCCAACTCAAAAAGTCAAGTTTGAAGTTGTCAAACATTTTGGGGGATTGGGGGGCTTCAAGGCCTTTTTGGTTTTGTTGCCTTTGAACTTGAAGCTTGCTTGAAGCCCCCCTTGCAAATAGGCTTCATTTAAAAACCACTTTTGTAACTAATTAATACTACCATACCAAAGCTGTAGCCACAACAAAAAGAAGTGAAGTGAAGTCTTGTTTTTTTTTTTCAATTTTATTCAAAGACAATGACATGACAGACACCTCATCAATCCAATCCGTCTGTCACTTCACTTGTCTATGATCTCTTCCTCTTCCCTTCAACAAACAAGCATTCCACCCATTTTCAGTTGTATTTCGTAAAATCCAATAGATTTATTGCAAAAATGACTTCGAAAAGTGAAAAGGATCGTGCCAAACAGATCCAGGATCGATGTCAGAACATATTACTTCAGATGCTCAAGGATGAGGACAACAAATATTGTGTTGATTGTGATGCAAAAGGTATGTTTAACATTTTGTTATTTTATTTCCTCTCCCACGGTGTTCTTGAAGCTAGAAAGTATTTTGGCATTGAAATAAGATCTAGCCCCTCCAAATACCGCATTTTCGTAGAGGTCTGATTTGATTTTGACGTTGTATTACGGCTGAAAAAATCGTCAAATGAGTCATTACTTTGGCCCTTTTACGTCTGTAATTATTACAGAATATATTTTCATATCGTCGTATCAATCAGTCCAATTTAAGCTATTAACATTGTTGTTCGCATAATATACCTGGTTGGGAATAATGGACACTACAAACCCACATTATCATTATCAGTTGAGGATTAGGACATGTGATACAATTTTATGATTTGAGGATAAATTGTTCTGGTATTTACTATCCTCATTATCATTACAGGGGACAACATATGTTCTAGTAAAATCCTTACAGTAATTTATGCAAAACAGATACTATTTTACATAGACCAAGCAACTAAACTCAAAAAAATAATACAGTTGAATGATAATTAAACTCACACCAAGGTTCCATAATCCCAATAGTAGATCTGTCAAGTCACCTTCACTATCACTATCATTACATAGTATAAAACAAACTCCCGCTGTCTGTCCCTATGTTTGCTGCAACAGATTTTGATGTGGTTTTTTTAATAGATAGAGTGATTCAAGAGGAAGGTTTATATGTATAATACATGCATAATATAGTAAGAAACACTGATAATTTTAGAGGTTTCTAATGTGATGTGTGATGTGACCCGTGCAAAGCTGGGATGGGTCGCTAGTTTTAAATATTATCTTAAAACCACTCTTGTATCACAGAGAGAAAAATTTGTATCACACATTTCCACTTGTATTTGTTTAAATCATTGCGAATGTCCCAAAAAAGATAGTGAAGGCCACATTGAATCAATATTTACCAAATGTAGGTGAAGAGTATTATTGGCTTAATTTAGCTACTTAAGGGACCGGCGAACGTATCTACGTACCTAAAAACGTAATACCAAAATAATTTAAAATTTGAGCATATTTGTATCACTTTATGTTATTATTTGGATAAAGGCAGTATTTATCTAGGTTCCTGTTACACTTTTGTTCCAAAAAACTTACTATAGAACAAATGAAAAGAAAAAATGCAGTTTTTGGAGTACCTACAAAGATTTCAATTCAATTTGCTTACATTCCTTTTTAGTTAGGTAAGTTTTTCGGAACAAAAGTTTAACAGGAACCTAGATAAATACCTACTCTCCTAATCTAACAACATAAACTGATAAAAATATGCTTAAATTTTAAATGATTTCGGTATTACGTTTTTATGGAAATTCGCCGATCGCAGGCCTCTTAATTGTATGTGTGCAATGACAGCTATCATTGGACTAGGAAAAAACAAATTAATTTAGATATTAGGTATGTTTTTGACCACTGGCCTGATGTTTATATGACATTGTAAATGTAATTGTAAATGTGGCAGGGAAAGCTTGGATCAGGATTGCACAGGACCGAACTGGCGAAATAAAGAGGAGGCCTATACCTAATTACCCAGCAGTGTGGGTGCAACCAGACTGAGATGATGATGTGTTTGAAGGATTATTTGAAAACTACCTACTACATACCATAACCTTATCACTTAATATTTCGTTTTTATAGTATTTTGCTCAAAATCTAAAAAAAAAGATGATGACCCTGGGACCGAACCTGCCCTGTCATTGCGAGGCCCTACCAAAGTAGTATTGAAATTTTGGTGACGAAAAGTTGGAGTTCTTCTCGTGCACCTAATAAAAATCAAGATGACAAAAGTTGTGAAAAAAAGATAAAAATTACATGTATCATTATTAATATTAAAAGCTGATGTGTCCCATTGCAGGGCAAAGCCCTTCCCCCTTTTTCACTCCTCTGTCTTCAGCAATAAGGGCTTTTAGTCTGCTTAAAGGCCTCCATCATGGCTTAAGCCTGGACCGACAATTTAACATGCCCTCCAAGTGCCCAGCTCGTAATGCCACTTGCGGTCACCCATCCTAATTGTGACCGCGCACAACGCTGCTTAACTTCAACGATCAACCAAGAACATCTAAGCAAGCTACGCCGTTATTTAAGTCATAAGGTGACATTCGGCGTTTTTCCACTTGACGGCACGGCACGGCAACGGCAACGGCGACCGGCCGGTGGTGGGGATGCAAAAATGTATGAACGCCGTGCCGGTGCCGGCGCCGGTAAGTGGAAAGACGAGCCGTACATTTTCATACAATTTTGCGCCCCAGATGGCCGTGCCGTCGCCGTTGCCGTCGCCGTGCCGTCAAGTGGAAAAACGCCCATCGGCTTAAAGTTAATCCATTGCGTTCCAGGTCCTCGATGGGCGTCCTGGAACCTCGGCATATTCCTGTGCATCCGCTGCGCCGGCATCCACCGGAACCTCGGCGTGCACATCTCCAAGGTCAAGAGCGTCAACCTGGACTCCTGGACCCCGGAGCAAGTGGTAAGCAATGTAGACGTTATTTTTGTGTTAACTTCTCACTTCCAGCGATTGTTCACATCCTGCGAAGAATCGCCAATGCACCTTGGTTCACAAAGAACGATGAAATGCTCGAATACCTCAACATGCCGACTGTAGCTTCTGAGATAAAGAAAATCAAGAAGCAGTAAGACGGTTTTTCGCTGGAGCTAAGCTCGGCGTCAAACCGAGTCGTCACAGTAATGTATGGGACACTATGGAGCCAAGCACACGACGCCGGCGCTGGCGCCGGCTCCCCGGCAACCGGGCACGGCGTTCGCCTTCGCAAAAAACCGGGCCGTGTTAAAACCGTCTCGTGGGCACGCGACCTTAGACAATCAGCCCGCTGTTGTCTTAATAAAAAACTTAGATATTGTACTCATAATGTTCGAGACTCTACCAAGCTACCTTCTCCTAGAAATTTTAACTGCCTGAAGGTCATACATACATCTACCTGGTTATACTGTCGTGTACAATGTCCAATTCCAACCAATCTTATTTGCCCAGGTTTCCCTCCAACAAATGGGTAACTCCCGCGCGCGGGCGGTCTACGAAGCCAACCTCCCGGACTCCTTCCGCCGGCCGCAGAACGACTCCTCGCTGGAAGCCTTCATCAGAGCCAAGTACGAGCAGAAGAAGTACATCGCTAAAGAGTGGGTGCCACCAGCCAAACCTAAAGTTAACTGGTAAGTGATATCTTATTGTTACGAGCTTATTCTGATAAACTTTATCCTATTCTATTAAACGAGCAATATTTGTTTGTTTGAAGTTTGTTTGTACATACGTTCTCAAAAACGGCCCTAACGATTTCGATGAAATTTGCAGTACGGGTGTTTACGGGGGCGAAAAATCGATCTAGCTAGGTCTCATATCTGGGAAAAGCCGTATTCTCGGTATTTTCACGCAAAAAGATTTACAAGTGCAATGTGGTTCGTAATTGAACCACTAGATGGCGTTATGCACCCGAACAGAGCTTGGTCGCCCAGATATTTATACACTAAACAAAACAAGAGATTAGCTTATAAAACTTAATTCACTTCGTATCGCAATTAAACTTTAGCTTTTTATGTCCGCTCAGTTGTCAAAACTAGACTGACAGCTTGCGAGAAGCCGCCGTTATTTGTATAAGCCGACCCGACGTAGTAGAATATTCTAGAAAAGTCATTAACTTTCCTCAGTCTTCTCTCGCTTATGGAATGTCCTCGAAACATCGCGATTATTCTAGAGCTATATCGAATGTTCTAGAAAGGTATCTAACTGTGTCGAAGCTTCTCGAAGTTTCTACAAACTTCGAGATTCATGTAGAGTTTTCTAGAACTGTAAAGCTCTCTATAATGCTCTTGGGCGTAGAATAATTCAGACAACCTCAGAGTATTGGAATCGTTCGTGCGTGCGTGCGTGTATGTACGTGTACGCACGTCTAAATTTCGGATGAAAACGCATGCAAACTGCGAGCGGCCTTATTCTGTTCGAGCGGAAAGTT
This sequence comes from Camptogramma bilineatum, assembly GCA_958496255.1. Classification (NCBI taxonomy): domain Eukaryota; kingdom Metazoa; phylum Arthropoda; class Insecta; order Lepidoptera; family Geometridae; genus Camptogramma; species Camptogramma bilineatum. The sequence continues at coordinate 2,521,325 of OY292474.1, forward strand.
GAAGTGATGTTTTCATATATTTTTTTGGTCTTTCAGGGATAAAGAGATAGACGAAGAGCTAGAGAAGCAGAAACGGAAAAAGAAAACCACTTCATCATCAGGAGTTGGGCCGTTGCCCGCTCCTTCGGCCAGTGATAAAAAGTACAATGTAAGTTAAACGTTATGTTCTTTGAATAGAGTCTCGAATCATTTTTGTGATCATCAAAATCACAGGCCAACCAGCGGACTTAAAAAGGTCACTAAAGCTGAATCACAAAATGAAATGAACTATAATGCCGTCTCTTTTCACTCTCAGTCAATGAAAAGAGATGGCCATATTTCAATTCCTTTAATGCGATTCTGCAATAGCGACCTTTTTAAGCCCGCTGGTCTGTATCGAAACAAACGCGCGTTTTATCCATACAAACGCGAGCCGGGTAAGCACACACAACGTTTTTTGAAACGCGTTTTTGAGCAGCGCGTTCGAAGCGTGTCTTTAACGAAACAAACAAGCGTTTTATCCATACAATTTTTTGAAACGTGCATTTGAGCAGCGCGTTCGCAGCTCGTCTGTATGTAAACAAACGCGCGTTTTATCCATACACAAACGCGGTTTTTATCCATACCCAAACGCGAACCGAGAGTGGACAGTTTGTTGAGTGGAGCGTTTTTTGAAGCGTGGTTTTTAGCAGCGTGTTCGCATCGCGTTTCTATCGATACAAACGCGCTTCAAAAAAAGGAACGTGCCCACTCCCTTAGGCTGGTTTTACTGTCACGCGTACCGTCGGCGCTGATAGGCGAGTGATCTTTATTACAATGAAATAGGGATACTGATTGTTCAGCACTGATGAGTGCAATCAGCGTTGCCATTTTTGCTAAACAATCAGTATCCTTGTTTCAATGTAATAAAGATCACTCGTCTATCAGCGCCGACGGTACGCGTGACACTAAAACCAGCCTTAGATTATATAATTTTCAGAAATCCGACGTAATCCCGAGCATACCAAAGCCGAAGTCGTCCGTCAGTCCGAAGCTCGGCCGAAACACTCCGCCGACGATTCCCGAAGCAAAGCCGAACGGAGCTACCGACCTCCTCGGACTAGACACAAAAGAAGCCAAAACCGACGACATATTCTCCAGCTTCTTCTCAGCACCAGAGAAACCAACCGAAGTAAAAGAAGACTCAAAACCCGATCTCAAGACCGAAGAGGAAAACTTCTTCAAACAACCCGCACCGACCGAGAAAGAAAAGTCCAAACTAACTAAAGATAGTATCCTAGCGTTGTACAGTCAAACACCTTCGTCGTACCAAGCGCCGGCGACCACGTTCCAACCCCAAACGTTCCAACAGAACCAAACGTCAACCGGTCAGTTCAACCAGAATTTCAACCAATTCGGCTCGTATCAACAGCAAGGGTTCACGCAAAACCAGTTCAGTAATCAGAACGGAATGCCGTTCAATCAGTTCCAAGGAAACCAGTATCAGTTTGGTATGCAGCAGAATTTACCAGCCCAGAACTTACAGCAACAGAACTTACCGCAGCAGAACTTACCACAACAGAATTTACCTCAGCAGAATTTACCGCAGCAGAATTTACCGCAGCAGAATTTCCCGCAGAACTTTTTCCCACCTCAGAATGTTGCCCAACAGTTCGGGAGTCTTAGCTTAGGACAAAGTTTCCCTAATTCTTTCGCTCAGAATAACGTTAGCAACACATGGCAGTAAGTACGATTGTATATTTTTTTATGAGCACTTTTGTTGTCCATGTAGAGTTGAGTTTTTGTGTACAGGCTTGTTAGGGTCCGTGCCCACTATTCCGTACCGTACCATGTACGTACGCACATGAAAATGTCACAAACATGAAGAGACCTTTTGAGTTGGCAAGTGATTATTTTTAGAGGGCCATTTAGATTTTCATATTACGTTGACAGCAAGCAACAAACTGAGATGTCTGTCTTTCGGCCTGTGTTGCAAATCAGTGACTAATCAGAACAGTATTATTATCAAGTGACTGTCAAACTGTAGCTAAGCAACTACTGACCAATACAAAACGATAATCACAAATTACGTGCTTAATAAGTACTGTTGAGTTATCATTGGCCACTATTCAAAATATTGTATACTTACTGATGACTCACAGTGTGCTATTGTGGGTGCTAGAAAGATGTAAGTCTAGATTACACAGTTGAAAACTCCGTCATCAGATTAGCTCATTACACACTAAAGGATGACTCACACTAGACCGTGCTGGGTCCGAGCCGAGCGTCGGCCGTGGCACGGTCACAGAGCCGGCGTTGTCATTTTCTCGGCCGTCAATCGGTATAGCGTGAGTGTGTCGATACAAAATTTAAGTAATAATAAGTTGACCGTGCCCCGGCTGACACTCGGCTCGAACCCGGCACGGGCTAGCGTAACACATCCTTAAAACGTTTATATTGTAGCATGGTCATGGTACGTGATATGGTAGTGGGCTTAGACCTTTAGGTCAGAACTTGAATCGAGTTTCAGGCATCATTATTTGTCGTGAAAATAGCCTCTAAGGCAGAGGTAATAGCTAGAATTAGTGTTTTTTACTGAGGGCCTAGAAAAAGTATTAAGGTGGATGTGCCACTGTAGCCCGCGAAATTCAAATTTTATTGCGTTTTTTGCAATTTGTTGGACTGTGTCAGGTTGTATCTTGATTAAAATATGATTTGTGACAGTTCTGAAAATTGCAAAAGAATTTTTTTTTTTTCCGCATAATTAATGTTGTCATGTAAAGACAAAACTCACACTAGGCCCGTCGTATTGACACTATGGGCTTTACTTACAAGAGCCTCTCAACTTTGAACACTGGTTAAACAACTTCCTGTCTATAATAGGGAACTCCCACAATTTTTTTTATGATTTTATACGATAGGTTATATCGTCAAATAACCGTCATAAAAATTCCAGCGCCGAAATACTAAAATTTTATAACAAAAATAATTTTTGAAATTTACCAACATTTTCACGCATCTGAAACACGATTATTATTGTTGTCACAGATTACTGTTGTAGTAACAATTTGTGAACTTTGACGTGTGACGTCAAATTGATACTAAGTACAACAGTAATCTGTGACAACAATAAGTTCGAGTATAGGAATTGTGAAAATTAAAAAAAAAACTTATCTATGGATCGTCATATCTGACTCGTCCTTGACTTTTCTTATGAACTCGTGTCGTCACATCCTTTCACATCCTTTTCAAGTATTTTGAAATTCCTACTATTTTTTGCAATTTTTAAAATTTATTTTCTAATCGAAAATGGTTTAATATTAAAAAATAATTACACACACATACCTCTAAAGCAACAATGTTCATAATAAAATACATTTAACCCGCTTTTGAATCAGACGCATATTGCCTATTGTCACTATTTAACAAATAGAGACAGGACGTTGTTTAACCAGTGTTCAAAGTTGAGAGACTTTTGTAAGTAAGGCCCTAGTTCTTTAAGTTGAATGTATTATCCTACTAAACATAATTCATAATTTTGTGAGAATGTTTATCATATAAATGATGAAATTTGGAATGTATAGAATTCATATTTATTCATATTTATTAAATAAATTAAAACAAATAATGCTGGACGTCTGCGACTTCAGTTACACTCGCGCTGCTGACCCTTTATAAGAGGAATCACTGCGCCGACAACACAATGGACAAGACTGCTCCACCAGTTGTCACCGAGCTCTGTTGGATGTCCGAAGATCTAAAAGATTGTCTACTAAACTTGAGGATACAATCTTACCCAGTTATTCAGATTTGATTTATAGGCTGTCTAGAGTACAAACGGCTGCTAAATATGTTGCCATCTCTTTCCATTTACATAAGAAAAAGAAGAAAAAAACATTATCTAAGTCCTCGCTGAATTGACAGCTGAATATGAATGGGGTTAAGCTTGTTCAAGTTTTTCGTTGCTCTAAACTTCAAGGCTTTATAGCGAGTGAAACCGCAGCCCGATGCTGTTATTATGGCGCGTATATACGCTGGGCCAGACTGGGCGAGTGCTAGCGAGAAAGCGAATCGATGCAAGGTGAGAGCGAGAGAGAGGCAACGCGTTCACTCGGCGAGCCTGCGCCAGCGTGAATACGCGCCTTTAGAGTTCAGACTGAGATTACAATTAAAAGAAGTTGAATTATCATCAAAACAATCAATTTAATATCGATTTATTTTATAATATTGTGGATAATAGTGCAATGTGATTTATACATAGTTATTTACAATTATTTTTATTTTTTTAACTTAAATAATCAATATTACAATGGGGATTAGGCATAGATTGATCTCGGCATAATTAAGGAATATTTTGTTTAGAAATAATTTGCTTGAAACAGATTATGATACGATTATGTCAGAATTCAAACGCCAGGAAAGATTTTTAACAGTTGTTTTTTTTTTTTTTTTTTTCAAAATGGCGGCCAATGAAATAAAGCGTTGCGAAGGTAGTTGCAACGTTGTTCATAATAGACTACTTTAGCTAATCTTCGCTTTATACAAAAATCTTACCTCACGTTTGACATAATTTTATTCTAAACTCTACCCAAAACTAATGTACAATATTTACTAACATTGCACTGACAGATCAATCAGCTGATAGCAGGAATAGACCTATCACAGAAAACTGAGATTCATTACGATTGGCCATATTGAACCCGTGCCAATCATATTTAATCTCAGTTTTCTGTGATTGGTCTATTCCTGCTATCAGCTGATTGATCTGTCAGTGCAATGTTAGTAAATATTGTACATTGGTTTTGGCTAGAGTATAATTACTTTTACGAAGGTAGATAGAGCTATCCCCATTGTCCTAGCACACTACGTTCCTCGTAAATATTGCACATTATAAGTTTGTGTATTTTAACGCTTGTTTTTTTAAATGTACTTATATGAATCGTGAATATAACTTTAATGCTAGGCACAGCCGTGCAGAAAAGTTTTTGAAATTTTCACATTGTTTTATATTTTTTATTTGGCGGTGTGTGCACGGCTGAGACACAAGACATTTCCGCGGGGCGGGACAAATATTTGCATAATCTACAAATAATTTGTTCCGGGCGTAGACAGAGAATACTATAGATTGCTGGACACTTTTTCTTTCAGTCACTCAAAACAAAGTAGCATTTATACAAGATTCTTAAAAAGAGACTAACAGTATTTTGTATCCTTTAGCGCGTTCCGGTAATTTCAATTTAACTTTGTTTAAAACATTGTTGTGCTAAACCATTCTTCTATTTCGATTCGCTTAATTTTTTGTCCCTTTCGGCGGCACGCCAGCTAGCAGTCTATCTCTGTCTACTGTGCCTCGAGCACGAGTTTACTATTCTATCCGTGACTATAGTAAAGTATCTCAATTGTATGGAATTCAGTGCAGCGCCTCTAGCGGACTAAACTAAGTTCAATCCATACAATTCTTGTCCATACTTTACTTTAGTCAGTCACGGATAGAATAATAAACTCGTGCTCGAGGCACAGTAGACAGAGATAGACTGATAGCTGGCGTGTCTCTTCATTTGTCGTCTCGTTCTGACAAATGAAGACATAACGCGCAGGTTGACATAACTACATACTCTGTTTTGCACGAGAAAATCTGTCACGTTGCGCACGCTAGGCCTACTGGACTATGTGAAGGCGCGAATACACGCTGGGCCAGCCTAGGCGAGCGCGAGCGAAAAGGCAGGAGCGATAGAGAGGCAATGCGAGCCTGGGCCAGCGTGTATTCGCACCATAACTGTTGGGTGTTTATTTTTCTGCATTTAGATCATCCACGGTCCAAGTGATTGGTGCATGAATGTTATATATTGTGTAAAAAGTACTTATGATATTCAATTATATTGTTCAAAAATTAAACCCCTACAATAAAATTATTAGTACCTAATTATTATAACATAGTATTTTATTTTTTGATTCACACTACTTCATGTAAATTAAATCTGTAAAAATCTATGTACCTACCCACACGTCATAAAAACCTCCTACATAACTGTTTTAGTCAAAAGACTGAAAAATATTGTTCTTTTGAAACAGGGTCGTGATTGTAATTTTTACATTGTCTTCATTTAATTTTAGTAATTACTTAAAAAACCTAGATTCAGTAAATCTCATTGCAATGTTAACTTTGAATTGTAACATAAAGCTTCCACGAAGCAGTTTTTATATTAGCAATATACAGGGTGTCTCAGAATGTGACGATAAGCCGGCAACAGGCGAAAGGCCTACTTGTGACGACGTTATATTACAGAGTCTATAATTTAACGCAAGTAGGCGTATCGTCACATTCTGGGACACCCTGTATCGAGATTTAACAAGCTTTACATTACACCATCTCTTCTAAATAACTTGATAAAACATAACACATTAATAAAATTATATAACCGTAATATAAAACTGCTAAGTGGAAACACCAATATAACGCTTTGTATTGTAAATAATTAATCTGCATTACATTTTTCAACTACAAAAAGTTATAGGTACACGGTGTGTGGCAAATGAGGAAGACTCACGATTTTAGTTGAGTATGCAGATTTGTAGATACAAAAAAAAACAAAAAATACTGTGTTTTTGGTTTTTTAATCGGATCAAAAATGACCGAGTTACAGAGATTTTAGTGCACCAATCTAAAAAACGCTCGCGAGAAGGCCGCGACTGGCTGTGACGTCACCAGGCGCCCGCGGCTCGCTCCACTAGTACAAAATCCCTAGTTATTTTCAAACTAATTTCCGACCGCGGCATCGCTCGCGTGGCACCTGGATAAAAAGTAGCCTATGTCCTATTCCCGCTCATTACCAAACTATATTTTAAATTTCAGCCAAATCGGTTCAGTAGTTGTCGAGTTATAGAGGAACAAACATACATCCAAACATCCAAAGTTTCGAGGTCATTCACGTTTTTTGTTAAGTAAGTACTTATGCAGATTTGTAGATTTAAAAAAGTTATAAATGATTTCATTTTTATTTTTAAATATGATTACGACTGTATTCCCAAGGCACAGTAGACATATTCTATCAGATCTTTTAGGAATTTTTAGATCCGTTGAAAAAGTCTAAGCGGGTAGTCAGAGGTAGAGAAGCAGTGTTGGCCGAGTGCGCTAGTGCCTCGACTTTCAATCCGAAGGTTGTGGGTTGAAACCCAGCCGTGCATCAATGGATTTTTCGTTTCGAAAAATGTATAAGTAGGTACCTAAGTAGGTATGCGCTTTAACACGAGCTCTAAACGGTGAAGGAAAATATTGTGAAAGTGTGATAGTGTGATTTGAAAACCAAGTTTAGGTAGGTAGGTATGTGATTATTTTGACTCGTACATACAAATTATTAATTTTAGGTATTACGATTAAAAGTATGTATAAAAAATACCTATTCACTAAAAAGTTTAAAGGCGAAAATTATTTTTAAGTAGGTACCTACCTAGGTAAGTAGTAAGTAGGTAGGTACCTACTTAAAAATAATTTATGTAGGTAATAATTTAAGTAGGTAGGTAAATAATTTAGGTAGGTAAAGTTAATATTAGTGTGATTCGACTCCTGATTGTTAGTTTTGTTTGTTATTGTTTTCGGTAAGTACCGGTACTTACCTAAAATACCTATTCAGTAAAAAGTTTAAAGTCGAAAATTATTTTTAAGTAGGTACCTACCTAGGTAAGTAGTAAGTAGGTAGGTACCTACTTAAAAATTTTTACTGAATAGGTATTTTAGGTAAGTACCGGTACTTACCGAAAACAATAACAAACAAAACTAACAATCAGGAGTCGAATCACACTAATATTAACTTTACCTACCTAAATTTTTACCTACCTACTTAAATTATTACCTACATAAATTATTTTTAAGTAGGTCCCTACCTACTTACTACTTACCTAGGTAGGTACCTACTTAAAAATAATTTTCGCCTTTAAACTTTTTAGTGAATAGGTATTTTTTTATACATACATTTAATCGTAATACCTAATTAATAATTTGTATGTTCGAGTCAAAATAATCACATACATTACCTACCTACCTGAACTTGGTTTTCAAATCACACTATCACACTAATCATACTATCACACTAATCACACTATCACACTAATATTATAAATGCGAAAGTTTGGATGTTTGAATGGATGATGTTTGTTCCTCTATAACTCAACAACCACTAAACCAATTTGGTTGAAATTTTAAATATAGATAGATAATGACCAGGAATAGGACATAGGCTACTTTTTATCTGGGTACTACGCGAATAAAGCCGCGGGCGGAAGCTAGTTAATATTAAAAATGCAAAAGTTTGGATATTTGGATTTATGTTTGTTCCTCTATAATTCGACAACCACTGAACCGATTTGGCTGAAATTTAAAACATAGATAGTTCTTGACCTGAAATAGGACATAGGCTACTTTTTATCCAGGTGTCGCGCGAGCGAAGCCGCGGGCGGAAGCTAGTTTGAAATTAACTAGCGATTTTGTACTAGTAGACCGAGCCGCGGGCGCCTGGTGACGTCAGACGCAGGGCGAAGCTCCGAGCGCGCGTTTTGAAATGGCCGAAAAGAAAACTTGAATAACTTCGTCATTTATTGATGGATTTTAATTATTTAAAAAACAGAATGCTCAGAATGCTAAAGAGTATACGCCCTCATACTTAGAAACCCAATATTTCGTTTAGTGATTGATCCCCATTCTTGGTCACTGAAGGGTAGCTTTTCTCTTGTAGTTAGAAAGTTTTATTCTTAGGAAACTATTGTTTTATTTTGAAGAAAAAAATAATTGCATTTTTAGATTTTTGAAAAAATGTACAGTTAGCCTAAAAAATAACATTTGTCAAAAAAAAAACAAGTTGATCTTAATCCCTAACCCTTCAGGGACCAAGTATTTGCCACACCCTGTATACTTACCTACTGCAAAAATACTTTTTATATACCTAACTGGTTATTGTATTTTTGTCATGATTCAACAAGATATTTTTGTAGTTGACTGCTTATTTTACCATGTTTAGTAATTATCAGAAAAGAATGTTTGGATTTGTAAGTAAATCGGTCGCGATGCAGGACAGATGCAATGAGTGAGCGCGACGGCAATATACTCGTATTTCCACGGGAGCAACAGAGAAAGGTACTGCGTCACGATCGGATTTTAATTACCACACCTATATAAATACAAATTATAAAATGGACTATAATATCAGTTCTGTATTGTCTAGCTAGATAGAGTGTAGAGGTTTTTTTTTACCTATTTTGGTGTATTTCGTTGATAAAAATAAGGTACCTATATAGAAACCGGACAGGCACTTGTCATATTGGCCAGTGATTGCTCCAGATTGAACCTGTATCTCAGTTTACACAAATAAATATTACGCCATTACCTACATGCTGTTTTTACTCTTCGTCAGTCCTAACTTTGTAAGTACCTACCTACCTAAGTCTCCTAAAAATAATTCTTATTTGTAGGTATGCTATAGTGTAACATCACAGGACTATGGAGTCCTGGATCTTTGATAGGCATGCATGGGGCCGAACCGAAGCAAACTTACAGGGCCTTTTTGACAATTTTGATCTTAATATTACTATTATTTTATAAGCTCGTGTCCCACTGCAGGGCAAAGGCCTCCCTCTTCTATTTCTACTCTCTGTTTATAATAACTAAAAAAACAAAAGACATCATACTTGCAGACACATTTGCCACAGAACATAGGTACCTAGGTTAATAATTCTAATATCGTAATAATAAAGCAAAGCAAATATTGAGTGAGGCACAGTTGTCACAATGGATAATATTCATTCGTGAAGTTAGGCTTTTCGCTGCGCAGTAGAACATTTTGTATGAAAAAATTGCACTGCGCATCGAAACGGCTAACTTTGCACACGAATGCCAAGATCCGTTGGAAGAAGCATAGGTAAGTGTGTACTTTACCAATGTACTAAAAATGTTAACTATCCTACTACAGTAAGCAAAACCGAAGATAGATGAAACTGAAGTAGGTACCTACCGAGCAGGAATACCACTTTAAATATCCCGCTGTTAAAAGCTTTTTGGGGGTTGACGATAGATGGCGCTAATAATAAGCTTCCGTTCATTTTGTCGGCCTTTTCCTTTGTGGTGTGGAGGTGGTTGTGGTGCTCACCTAAAAATTCAAAATCAAACAAAAAAAAACCGGTCAAGTGCGAGTTGAACTCGTACGCCGAGGGTTCCATACCTAGCCATGGTGCCAATTAAGCTAGTCCGCTTAATTGTATGAGCGCCCATACAACTCGGAGGACTTTTGATAGGCGTCAACTATGTATGTATGGGAACACCCTTTAATTTTCAACTTTTTTAATTTTTTGGAATTTTTCCTTTATTTGTGCTATAAGACCTTGCTTTTTGCTAAATTTCGTGATTCTAGGTCAACGGGAACTACCATTTAGGTTTTCAACCCAAAACCTCTAGGGTACTTCCGGTTGACCTAGAATTGTCAAATTTGGTTACAAGCAAGATCTTCCAGCACAAGTAAAGGAAAAATTCCGAAAAATAAAAAAAGTTGATAATTAAGGTAAGTTTTGGTACTCACAAGTTTTCACGAAAACCTAAATTTGCCTATATCTTTTTATAGTGTTGACTCAGGACCTTGATTTTTATACTCACAATAGGGACTATAGACCTTAGTATATGGTATAAATTTCAACTTGCTAGCTCTACCCGTTCCTGAGATAATCGATGGTGACACACGGACAGACAGACGGACAGACGGACAGACGGACAGACGGACAGACGGACAGACGGACAAGAAAGTGATCTTATAAGGGTTCCTTTTTTTACCTTTTAAGGTACGGAACCCTAAAAATCAACTCACCTCAACCCACAGAACAGAAAAAACTTCTCTTCAGGGATCGCTCTTCAGCGCTTCAGACAAGAAATATTTTACGTTCCATTTTACGACAACCACCACTCAGCACAGCCCACCTTGGAATTAAAATTTGGAATCTTGCGTTAACACTTTCGTTGCCGACGACTCGCCGGGCGCGTTCTCACGATTCCATATCGCCATGCCGCGAACTCGCCAGGCGCGTTCTCGGTTTTTCATGGATAATTCAAAGATTTGGGTATATTTTCTATCAGAAAGCGGAGAGCATAATCCTCATGCCCTAAGCTAATGAGTTTTGAAGTGGCCCGCAAGTTCTAACAATTTTTTTATGTTATCAAAAAAAAGTAATTATGTAATGCCGCGAACATGCCAGGCGAGTTCAACTACCAGGGGTTCTCAACATTTATGGAGTACCTAGTAGATTCCCAGGGAGCGTGCCGGCCAAACATACACAAAATGGTTTTTTTTTTGTTATAGGTGGGTAGGGTAGGTAGTCAATGGCAAGAACATACAGTACGAAAAAATTACAAACTTCATAAAATATTTAAGTTCAATGATGAATGACAGCAGATGTCCAAAATGACACGAGACGTAAAAAAATAGGTTAAGTGCGAGTCGAACTCGTGCGCCGAGGGTTCCGTACCTACCAAAATGAATACCTACCGCAATGAATTTAGAAATGAAACGAACTTTTCAAACCCGAACATGTTGTTTTTTGTTGTTGTCGTGTCGTTTTTTTTGTTGTTTTTACGTTTTTTGTTTTCATGTTGTTTTTGTTGTTTGTTTATTTTCGTGGGTTTCATTTTTTTGTTGTTTTTCTATTTTTTTTATTTGGTGTTTGATTTGTTATATTTTTTTGTTTTTGTTTTTTTTTTGTGTTTTTGTTTGTAATTGTATTTTTTTGTTTTTGTTTTTTATTAGTTTTTTGTTTTTTGTTTTTGAGGTGTTTTGTTTTCTTAATACAAAAAACAACTAAAAACTACATAAAAAAACAAAAACTTACAAAAAAAATGAAAAAAAAAAACAATAACCAAAAAAAAAAACTAAAAACAAAAAAAAAACCTCAAAAACAAACAAAAACAATAAAAAAAACGAAAAAGAATTAACAAAATTACTAAAACCACAAAAAAAACAAAAAACAAGAACACGAAACAAAGAAATACTTCAAAAAAAAAAAAAAAAAAATGACCTCAAAAACAGAAAACAAAAACAAACCTAACAAGAAACAAAAACAACAAAAAAAAACCTAAAACTACTAAAAAAACCAAAACAAAAAACAACAAAAAACGAAAAAAAAAAACCTCAAAAACAAAAACTAAAAAGAACCAACAAAAAACTTTAACAACGAAAATAATACAAATACCTCAAAAACAAAAAACAAAAAAAAAAAAGAAAACGAAAAAACTTACAAAATACTAAAACCACAAAAAAATAAAAAAAAAACAAAATCAAAAAACGACCTCAAAAACAGAAAACAAAACAAACCTAACAAAAAACAAAAACAACAAAAAAAAACTAAAACTACTAAAAAACAAAAACAAAAACTACAAAAAAAAATTAAAAAAAATTAAAAAAAAATTACCAAAAAAGCAAATCAAATACCATAATAACCAGAAAAACAGAAAATACCTCTAAAACAAAAAAAAAACAAAAAACAAAACAACAAAACACCTCAAAAACAAAAAACAAAAAAACTAATAAAAAACAAAAACAAAAAAATACAATTTAAACCAAAAATGACAATAAAAACAACTAAAAACCAAAAACTTCATTAAAAAAATAACAAAAAGAACTAACAAAAAAACTAAAACCACAAAAAAAAAACAAAAACCAAAACAACACAAACACTAAAACAAAAAAAGACAAAAAAAAAAACTACAAAAAACAAAACCACAAAAACAACAAAGAAACAAAAAACCAAAACAACAAAATAAAACAAAAAAACCTACAAAAAACAACAAAGAAATAAAAAAAAACAAAAAAAACGACAAAAACTAAAAAATACCATAAAAACCAAAAACTACCTACACAAAAAACAAAGAAAACAACTAAAATCCAAAAACTAAAAAAACTACATGAAACAACAAAAAAAAAACTAACAAACAGACTAAAACCACGCAAAAAAAAAAAAAAAAAAAACCAAAATAACTTATTTAAAAACTACTTTAAAAACAAAAAACAACAAAATAAGCAAATAAAAAAACAAAAACAAAAAAATCCATAAAAACCAAAAACTACAAAAAAAAAACAACGAAAACCATAAACTACATAAAAAAAGAACTTGCAAAAAACTAAAACCACAAAAAAGAACAAAAATCCAAAAAAACCCAAACAAAAACAATAAATACCTGGGAAACAAAAAACTACAAAAAAAAAACAACGACAACGACAGTAAATACATGTTCGGTTTTAAAAGTCTCAAACATGCAATTAAAAAAGAAAAACTAACAAAAAAAATAAAACCGGTCAAGTGCGAGTAGAACTCGTACGCCGAGGGTTCCATACCTACCCATTATACCCATTATGTTGTAGCCCGCTTATTTGTATGAGCGCCCATACAACTCAGAGGACAATCTTAATTGGCATCAACTATGTATGTATGGGAACACCCTTTAATTTTCAACTTTTTTAATTTTTTGGAATTTTTCCTTTATTTGTGCTATAAGACCTTGCTTTTTGCCAAATTTCGTGATTCTAGGTCAACGGGAACTACCATTTAGGTTTTCAACCCAAAACCTCTAGGGTACTTCCGGTTGACCTAGAATTGTCAAATTTGGTTACAAGCAAGGTTTTACAGCACAAATAAAGGAAAAATTCCGAAAAATAAAAAAAGTTGATAATTAAGGTAAGTTTTGGTACTTACAAGTTTTCACGAAAACCTAAATTTGCCAATATCTTTTTATAGTGTTGACTCAGGACCTTGATTTTTATAGTCACAATAGGGACTATAGACCTCAGTATATGGTATAAATTTCAACTTGCTAGCTCCACCCGTTCCTGAGATAATCGATGGTGACACACGGACAGACGGACAGACAGACGGACAGACGGACAGACGGACAGACGGACAGACGGACAGACGGACAGACGGACAAGAAAGTGATCTTATAAGGGTTCCTTTTTTTACCTTTTAAGGTACGGAACCCTAAAAACACAAAAACATAACAAAAAAACAAAACCAATAAAAAAATTACATATCAAACAAAAAACCAAATAAAAAAATAGGAAATACAACAACAAAAAACAAACAGCAAAAACAACAAGAAAACAAAAAACCAACATTCAAGAGAGTGTCCAGCAATTTCTTATCTGGTCTGCTCGAGCGGCAGTCGAGCACACCAGATAAGAAATTGCTGGACACTTTTGGACCCACTACTAGTGCGAAAACGATTTATCCCAAAGAAGGATGTGTAAGATATTACGGTCGTATATCGTAGCATGTTTGAGAAAAAGTACCTACCTAACAAAAGGTTGAGATTCTCTGATCAATTTACGAAAATTGCTGTCAATCATGCAATTTCATCTTGCAGTGCCGAGAGCGCGCCTGGCGTTATCGCGTTCTTTTATAGGGCGGCATCGCTGGGAACTACTAGAAAATCATGGTGGCAATGAAAGTGTTAAATGAAACGTTTTCAAAGTTTTCAAACGTAAAAATTTTTGTTTGCATTGCAGGGACTTGTTTTTTTATTATTTTTGGGAGAATGTATTTCATTTCGTACAAAAAATACAGTGCAACAAAATAATATGGATTGTGGGTAAGTTTTCAGAGTTCTTTTAAATTGATCTGACTGAAGTTTGCTCACATAATTTAATCTAAAAACTAATTCATATTTGTTTTGGCGCCAGCCAGAGACGCCATGTTGCTCGAAACAGCTGTTGTACGCCTCTTGAGCGCTCCGTTGTTTTTATCAATTTTGTGACAAAAAAATGTTTCTAAAATAAATTGCGCGTTGTAAATAATGCTAAATGTGTGTGCTTGTGTTGTGATAAAAAGAACGTAAAGTTATATTGTTCCGGTATGTTTATAATTTGAGTTTCGTCATGGCCTGTGGAATGCCTTGTTACGACGATGTTCCCGTTGAGGAATTAGAATTCCAAGCGAAATGGAGCAAGTTCTCCGACTGGCTGCACTGCATATGTGTCGTTACCTTCGATTTGGAGCTGGGGCAGGCGATGGAAAGCGTCTACCCTCCAGGCGTGAAGTTGACCGACCAAGAAAAGTGTAATATTTGCTATCTAGCATTCCCGGATTCTAATTCTGGATGCATGGGAGACACCCAGTTTCATGTGCGACTGCGGTCAAGGGCGCCGCTCACTCGCCAGCAACTGATTTACAACGAAGAGAGCGTACCTACTTTACGCGCTGATTCCACTCACTACTGGGGCTTCGTTTATTTCCGTCAGGTCAAAGATCCGTCCCTACCTCGAGGTTACTTCCAAAAAAGTATAATTCTATTAACAAGATTGCCTTTTAGTAACTTGTTCTACAAGGTCATCCAGCTCGTTGCTCCCAAACATTTTGAAGAAGGGGAGAGGAGTTTGGAAGCTGCTTGTCACGATATCAATAGATGGCCGACGTTAGACGCAGGTCAGAATGTCTTATTGCCAGTGTTAGGTACGGTATTTCAGTCGTACATTCCAAACCAGCAGACTGGAAAGATTACAAGGTCAGACATAGCGAAGCCACTTGATTCACGCAACGTGCCCCATATCTTGGCATCATTGCAGGATGTGAACGTTTTTGATGCATTGTCCAGTGTGATTTCACATCTACATTTACTGTGGGAGCTGGTCTTAACTGCAGAGCCAATAGTGGTCATGGCCAGTTCTCCGACGGAGTGCTCAGCTCTAGTGCAAGCCCTGACCTGTCTGATCCAGCCGTTGCCCTTCTCTGCTGAGTACCGGCCATACTTCACAATCCATGATAGCGAGTTCAAAGAGTTCACTAGAAAGCAGTACAACCCGCCTTGCATCATACTTGGTGTAACAAATCCATTCTTCACAAAAACATTGCAACACTGGCCTCACACTATAAAACTTGGTGATGCAACAACTATAAAAACTAAATTAAGAAAAGTTGGGAACATTAAGCTTCTAGACACGGCTCCTGGAGTCTATACTCAATATAAGGCCTTTTTAGAAAAAGACAAGTCAATTATAAAGAAGTTACACAACGGTATCAGGACCGATCGTCCATCAGAGGTTCAGACCGCGATGGTGAAGCGCCATCTGTTAGAATTGACTCAAAGTTTCATGATACCATTAGAAAGATACATGGCCTCTCTGATGCCATTACAGAAGAACATCTCACCATTCAGAGCACCCCCTGTACCATATCCATTCAACCCCGAAGACTTTTTTGCAATGCTCCAGCAGTCAGGACCTCAACTGACCACCGGTATAAAAGGAGACTGGATAGGTCTTTATAGAAACTTCTTCAGAACTCCAAACTTCAGTGCATGGTTCCATGAACGACACAGTAACTTGACCAATAAGCTTCATGCGTTACAGCTAGAGGCATTAGCTGAGAGTGACTTGAAGAAATGGTCTATTGGGAAGAAGGAGGTGGAGATAGTAGATATGGTGTTGAAGCTGAGAGAAGTGTTGAAGAGTAACCCTCCAGTTGCTGATAACACTCGGACATTGCTAGCGAGACGACTGGAGGATTTGAACTGTGTTCTGCCGGATGATATGAAGTCTATACTGAATGCAGCTTCGTGACATCAGCAATGCTGCGCCTCGAGACTGAGAGGCTGCGGCAACGACTGCAATTATCAGTTCACTGTCTGTGCGTGACTCCAGAATTACCTGGTATATTAGCGTAAACACTTTAACTGGTACACAGCAGCTTATTCAAGGCAATATGTTGCCATTGCGAGGTTTATGTTGCAGTTGGAGTGTTATGAAAGAATTTTGATGTGAATGGCTTAATCAGGAAACAGTTTTGACACTGACATAGAGCAACAAGCTGCCCAAGTGACATCACAGTTGAAGTGTTAAGAGAGTTTTGAAGTTAACAGCTAATTCTGGTAACGGAGTTTTAAGGCAGCTTAAAGTTTGTTTATTGCAGTACCAATATTTTAACTTGCTGGCTGTAGTGTTTGTACTTTGTATCTATACAATAGATATATTACATTGTCTCATGTACACCAGTTGAGGGCAACACTGAGCCGTCAATCGTCAGTCTAGCGGTAGACGCGGTGCGGGTTGGACGTGCGCGTGTGCTCGGATCTGAGTGTAGTAGTGAGCCAGTGAAGCACCGATACATTAGTGATTTGTGTGATAGTGATCACTACAAGTGGCGACGAGTATAAAAGTCAGTAAATAAATTTATTTATTTGTTTAAAAGGGAAGGAAGGTGACAATAAAAATAGTTGAATTTTATATAATCCATTATTCGGTATTTTTATACCGTATTTATATTTCTTACTGGGCGAACGTAATAGTTTAATCCTATTCTATTAAACGAGCAAAATTTGTTTAATGTTTGAAGTTTGTTTGTATGTACTGAGGTTCTCGAAAACGGCTCTAACGATTTCGATGAAATATGCAGTAAGGGTGTTTACGGAGGCGAAAAATCGATCTAGCTAAGTCTCATATCTGGGAAAAGCCGTTTTCTTGGCATTTTCACGCAAATAGGTTTACCAGTGCAATGTGGTTCGTAATCGAACCACTAGATGGCGTTATGCATCCGAGCAGATCTCGGTCGCCCAGATATTAGTAAAATTAATCTGATAAAATCTAACTGATCGATTTAACAGTTAGATCGATAAGGAATGTTTTTTACGCAAAATAATTCCAGTGAGTCATCCGTTTCATTCCACTCTTTTCTACTTGAAAAGTTCAAGTTGGTATGGATGAAGAGAAATAAAAATAAGAAAAAAAACCATTAGATGATTATGTACCTTCTTTATCTTTTAACAAAATTAAAAGAACAGAAATTGCTACTTACTGTTAAATTATTCCGTGTAGATAAAATAGGAATATCTAGTTGTATAGTATGAATCATTGTTAGACATTATTTAACACACGGGAATTACTCACGTAAAATTATCGTCGATTTAGATACCGACAATGTTTCGATTCATCTGGAGAATCTTCATCTGGGTAAGGAGGGAGTTGCGGCAAGGTTACTCCTCGCGGTCGCGTCTCACACTGCGTGTGAGACGCATGTGTGTTAAATAATGTCTAGTACAACTCACGAAAGTTTTGAAAGTGAAATGAATCATTGTTGTTTATTGAATAAAGTGCAGGGTGATTGCATTGAACGACATACCTACCTACCTAGATTTTTATAAACTTTCCTAGTGAGGTTAGGAACCTACTAATATTTTATAGGCCGTTAGGTACAAGGAGTCGTAATGATAGGGACGATTCCTTAGGTACGAGTAGGTACATAAAGGTTGTTTTGAAAACCCTTTATCGAGTTGTTTTGTTATTGTATTTTGACTGAGAAGGAGGGTAGACCCTTTTGTCTGCACATAACTAAACTACCTACCTTCTATCTCGCAAAGACTTCGGTTACCCGTGATCATGGTGCATGCAACTGCGTTGAAATATCGGGAAGCAAGAAGACTCAATAATCATGAGTGTTTTCTATTCTATTCGATTGGCCTCTTGGCCTAGTTAGTGGTGGCTCTGCCTTCTGTGCTGCGGGTCGTGGGTTCGATTCCCATCCGGGACGGGCATTTGTGTGATGAGCATGGATGTTTGTTCTGTGTCTGGGTGTTGGAAAGTGTAATAAATGTGTATTTACAAAAAGTATATAAGTGTTCTATCGGTTGTCTGGTTCCCGTAGAGCAGGCTTTGCTTGTTTTGGGGCTGGATGGCGCTGTGTGAGGTGTAACGATATTGAATTATTTATATTTATTCTATTTTCTATTATAATTAGTATAGATAGATTTTATGTAAGTACCTATTAGTACCTAAGATTTAATATCTGTTTATTAACGTTATCGTTTAAACGGAGCATACCTAGGTAAGTACCTACTATAAATATTAATTAATAGGCATCAAATAATCATCATAACAGCACAGGCCTTTCATTCGGTTAGATATTATTATTATTATTATTATGTTTTGTGATCTACATGAGCTCGACTCAGAGAAAGCCGGTAATTATCTAGGGCACACGGGCCTAGGCCAAGTGTGCACTAGTTGTTGGTTGGGCATTGTTATTTGTTTGTAACATTTCAGAAGAGGAGTCATTTTGTAAGAATTTGACTATCCTACGTGTATTTAGTATTAGGTACAGCTTTCTATAGTAGGTAGAACAAAGATCTGCTTTGGTAATTCCAGCATATCCTGGGGCTGAAACAACTGCTTTGGAATAACTTACAGCTGGTTTGGAATAACTAACAGCTGGTTTGGAATAACTTTATTATTATTATTATTATTGATTTTCGATTCTTATCGACTCGACTCATATGAGTCGGTTGATTAATGATGAACACAGGCCAAAGCCAAGTGCACATCATGTGGGGTTGATAATGAGGTTTGATGTTATTATTATTATTATTTGTACTTATTTTAAGGTTCAATATTTTGGGACTATGGAGTCCCGGACCTTTGATAGGCATGCATGGGGCCGAAGCAAAACACAGAGGCCCTTTTGACAACTTTGATTATTTGTTATTATTATTGGGGTCATAGTGCCTACTTACAATCAATAAAATGAATAATCATAGATTTTTATTAGAATTGAAATAAACCAACTCTTTGATTTTCATTAAGTAAATTAAAAATATGCAGATACCCACAACAAAATAAAAATCTTGATTTTCATTTAATTGAAAATAAACTGGATTTCCATTAAATTGAAAGTACCTATGTTATGTTACAAATTGAATTTGAGACTGCAGACTTCTTTTAAATAAGAGGTAGGTATTATACGTAGGTGCGTACCATATGTATGGACTTTCATTAAATTGGAGGTGACTTTCATTGAATTGGAGGTATCTAGACGTCTATTTAATTGGATGTATGGACTTTCATTAAATTGGAGGTGACTTTCATTAAATTGGAGGTAAGGACTTTCATTAAATTGGAGGTGACTTTCATTAAATTGGAGGTAAGGACTTTCATTAAATTGGAAGTGACTTTCATTAAATTGGAGGTATGGACTTTCATTAAATTGGAGGTGACTTTCATTAAATTGGAGGTATTGACTTTCATTAAATTGGAGGTGACTTTCATTAAATTGGAGGTGACTTTCATTAAATTGGAGGTATTGACTTTCATTAAATTGGAGGTGACTTTCATTAAATTGGAGGTATGGACTGTCCGTGGCACCGATGTTGTACAGGTGTTTGTTGAGGGGACAGTGACCTGTCAGGGTCCTGTGATTATTTTGAGGTATTTCCTTTGTAGGTTCATCAGGCGACGTGTCAGTCGTGGTGTGGCTGCTGGTATCGCTGCTCTGGACTGTCTGCAGTCCGTCCACCGATCATTGTGAAGGTTTTAGGTGATTTTCCGTATCTAGGTGCGTAGCTGGGAGAATGGCAGAGAAAGGATTGGAGCTGGGCTTTCCATTTGTGTTTCTGAGCCTTTCTGACTAGTCATCTGCGGCGTCGTTTCCCAGTGATCCACTGTGTCCCTTGATCCATTGCAGAGTTAGGTACCCTGTTCTTTGCGGCGATGCTCTCAAGGTCAAGGTGACATTCGTATATGAGAAGAAGTTGCAAGTTTGGCTCTCCAGTGCTCTGAGGGTTGCTGTACTGTCGGAAAGTATTCGTAGGCCGTAGTCTTCTATCCCTATCCGCTTGACAGCAGTGGCAGTTGCGGTTATGGCCACACATTCGCATTGGATAATGGAACTGTGTGAGCTTAGTATACTCCGGCGCCGGTTCCCTGGTTTGTTTCGATCCGTCAGTATAGATCTGGACTTAGTTGTTTCCTGACTGATGTCTTTGGTTTTCATGTATCTGTATTTTGTAGTTTGGTAATTGCAGTGTTGAGTTTAGTCTTTTCCACCGAATAATAGCACCATATGTCACTGTTGGTCTTACTATGGCTGTGTATAGCCATATGGTTATATTTGGTGTTATCTCCCACAACTTCCCAAGCATTCTGCTACATTGTAAGAAGAAAGTGCATGCTCTCTGTAGTTTGTGGTCAAGATGCTTATTCCAAGCAATCTTCTGTCCAGTATGACTCCGAGATACTTGACTTCGTTGGTTAATTTGAGCTCAGTACCTATTAAGAAGTTTGGGGGGTCTTAGATTGCTAAGTTTCTCTTGTGTAAACATTATGAGTTCTGTTTTGGTTGAGTTGACTGATATACCGTGGCTAGTGCCCCAGGTTTCCACCATTTTTGAAGGCTGTTTTCATCGTGTCACACAGTGTACTCTCGAAGCATCCAGTCGCTAGGATGGCGAGGTCGTCTGCATAGCCTCCGGTGACGAGCCCGCGACCATTTAGTTTGCGGATAAGTCGTCAACTACTATGTTCCAGAGAAGGGGTGAGAGGACGCCGCCCTGAGGGCAGCCTCTTGCTACAATTCCTCTGGTCGTCTTGTTAACTGTTAGCTGAATCGCTCTGTATGTTGTTTATCCATTCTGCTAGCGTCGGGCGATCCCGTATCTTTCCAGTGCTAGGTTTATACTGGTGAATGTCATTTTATCAAAAGCGCTTTCTGTGTCCATGAAGGCACCTAGTGTCGATTGTTTTGCTGATCGTCCGTCTCCAATCCGGGAGACAACGCTGTGGAGAGCGGATTCTGTCAATTTGCAGGGCTATAAGCATGCTGGTTGGGGTGAAGTAGGTTGTGTAGGAGGGTGTTACCTCTGATTTCTAGTACCGGTGATTTGAAGGGAAGAGAGCTGTTGATTGCCAGAGTACCTTTTCTCTGGAGACAAGGTTTTGGGGCTACAAAGTCAAAGTCAAAGTATCGTTTATTGCTCTGAATACATGTAGAGAAGGTGTAAAATGTGTGGTTACAATCAATGTATTCTACCTTAATTTTAGGCATGCAATATTTCAATTTACATTCAATTCAATAATAATTATAAAATAAGTAGATAATTGCTTAGAGAAAAATAATAATAATGTCAGCTTACTAGAATAGTCATTCACTTATAATAATATAACATATAATACTACGCTACGTTCCAGTCTTGGTTGCTTGCTGCTCTGTCGTAGTGCAACATCCATTTATGAGATACCGTTATTTGGCATCCAGGAAAGTGAGTCGCCAGCAGTAGTTCGCTGGTTTCTTCATCTGTTTTTGTGTAGGTGTTATCGTACCTTTTAAGGTGTCCGATGGTACGTTCAGGATCAGGCAATAGTATGCCTTTTATTGTGAACAGGCATTAAATACCCATGTTGAAAAATATAAACGAGACAGATAATGACACTGAAGTTAGAGATCGGGATAAGTTACAAAATGAAAAAGGAAAGGAATGAAGGAACTGGACAGGGACTACGAAGGAATGTGGTGTGAAAATGAAAATTAGTGGTAGAAGAGACCAATGGAAATGAGGATCAGATAAATTAAATTAAAGATAAAGATATAAATAAAGCTATAAAATTAAAATTTAATGCTATATTAGAAATCATTGATTGTCTTAGTAAATAATAATTAAATGATTATCTAGAGTATTGATTACATTTAAAACAAAATAAAATTTGTTAAAAAGGAAGGGATGTAGTGTTTGTACTTTGTATCTATACAATAGATATATTACATTGTCTCATGTACACCAGTTGAGGGCAACACTGAGCCGTCAATCGTCAGTCTAGCGGTAGACGCGGTGCGGGTTGGACGTGCGCGTGTGCTCGGATCTGAGTGTAGTAGTGAGCCAGTGAAGCACCGATACATTAGTGATTTGTGTGATAGTGATCACTACACTGGCGATAGCTTAACATTCATCAAAAACCCTTTTAATTGTCACAAATAATGAGTGATTTATTAATGGTACATTATTTTGTAAGCATTGTTTAGCAATCAATTTAAAATATCCTGGCCAAAAATAACTTATGTGGCAATTAAACTCGGCTACTTCTATCATCAATACCTCAAGCAACATCCTTTAAAATGATTCATTTTAAGGTAAATGGCCTATTCTTAAAGCTCCACTTTTCAGAATTTATAATATCTATAATAATAAGTTAAGTACCTATAATATAGGTTGTTTGTACAAATTACCATTAATAAATTGCAACCAGACTAAACTTCCAAGGTTAAGTTGTCCGAAACCAATTTTATTATGCATGAATTATACACCTACATTTGAACGCAATATTTTTGTACATACAAAGTTATCCTGCGTCATAGCAAGATAATATTATTTATTTATTTACATTATGATGAACAGTCATCATCAAAATTTGTAGAACATTTTGAGTTAATTTAAGAGTATTGGTCTGTCTCATAAAATACTGTCAAAATGGGAAGGTTTTGGAAATTATACTCTAGCCAAAACAATGTAGAATATTTACTAACAATGCACTGACAGATCAATCAGCTGATAGCAGGAATAGACCAATCACAGAACTTTATGATTGGCACTGATTCAATACCTATCTTGTTTATGTTTTAATTCTATAAAACATATTTGGATTAACTTTTGTGGATGAGTGTAGAAGTAAATTATGTAGAAAACGTAATTTTAAACTTTATGCAATCATCACTTATCAGTAATTTTCGTGTTTTTATTGGTAATTTGTGTAAGTACCTACCTACCTACAATTTTATGTAAATAAGTAGCATTTTATTAAAAATGTGCAGTGCAATTTATAAAACTAGTTTGGGCTACTCAGAGCGTGACAAATAAGTAAATAGATTTATTATTATTCATTTGTAAGCCTGTTCCAAGTGTCCCTACTGATATATCCCTACTGGTAGAGATAGTTGGATTTTTTCCCTACCGGTAGGGATAAATGGACATAAAATTTCCAATTATTTCTACCGGTAGAGATACATGGAAAAAATCCAACTATCCCTACCAGTAGAGATACTTGGAACAAGTGGTTAGATTAGGCCTCAAATAATATTTTTTCTTATTATTACTCTTAACGTCAAAGAAATGAGATGGGAAGAGATGTCATCGAATAGTTTGTGCTATAGAAATTCTATATATAGGTACCAATACTATTTTCTATAGCTACCCAGGTATAGATGTAAAAACCTAATGTAAAGACCTGTAGGGCTATTTTGATTCACTCATTAAGTCACTAAGTCGCTTACTTAAAAATAATAACTTTTATTGTGTAAAATAAAAGTTATTAGCATATCTTCCTTCCTTATTCAACCCATTTCATGCATTCATTCCTCGTAAAAGAAATCAAATATTTAGCGACTTAACGTGTGAATCAAAATAGCCCTGCTGAAGTAGTAACATAGATTATAACTTTACATAGTACCTATATAAATGTCGATTATTAAAGTACCGATAACACTTGGGCTGGTATTTCACTATGTGGATTGTAAATAGTAGATAGGTAATCAATATAAATGTAAAGGTTTTTGGCTCCGTCTGGCACTAATGGCTGAACAGATTTTATATTGCAACATTATGCCATTCTTGTCACTCTGTCTATGAAAAGAGATGACATATAGTGCAATTCTTATTGTGATTCTGTTATAACAGCCTTTTTAACCCAGCTAGAATATCTTAAATCCGGTACTTCTAGAACGGACCCTCAGGCGAAAGCTAGTAGTTTATGTACCTACCATAAGAGATAAAAAATGAGTTTATGTACAGTTGTCCCAATAGATCTAGGCATTCGTGAAGTTAGGCTTTTCGCTGCGCAGTAGAAAATTTTGTGAAACGGCTAACTTCACGAATGCCAAGATCCGTTGGAACAAGTGTACCATAGGAGTATTGTTGTAACAGTTGAGCTACCGAGCAATCGACGTCGTGACGACGTTGATCGAGATTTAAACCCGACCAATCTCACGCTTAGGGACATTTAATTATTAAGGATAAATTTTAACTATTGATGATATGGCGATTCAATATATAAATAATTATACAGAAATGACTACTAAATTTTAGGTATGTTTATCTCTCTTGTGCTGGGATTCCAGACACAATAGAAAATTAATTGTGTCGTTGAGATCTAGGGACATTCGGGCATTATGGGTAGTTTAGTATGATTTTAGAATCTCGAATAGTAATTGTTTTGGAAATACGCCTCTAGCTTTGAGCGACCGCACGTAAATGTTGAAGAGCGTGTTCACTCATAATTTTATCAATTTGTAAATTATAAATGTCTATCATTGCAGTAGTTAGGTATCATAGGTAAATAATCCCTCCATCAAGTGAATACTAGGCCGTTAAACATTGTTATGTGTTTTATCAATACTTTGTGTTTCTTGTCAACTGAAATTGACTGTTACATAATTCAAAAGATAATTTAAGGTGGGTATCCAATCGATTAAGTTCGCGCAACTTGTGCTCCGCGGATCTGCATCTGCGCTGAACATACCTAACCCTAACATGAGTTTTAAAATGTATGAAAAATTGTTAGTACATCAACTATCCGCAAGAGGCTCTGTACAATTCTTCATAGGTACTACTCAATCTACATGATTGACAAAACTCGTGGTAGAGGTAGGTCTAATCTAGAACATTATGGAATACTTACCACCTTTAGATATCAATGATTTAGTAACTGTTATGTCGGTGATTATTATTAGATAGGTAGGTACGGTACCTACTTCAATTATAATTTCCATCACAACATAAAGGTTGTCTGTCTCTTAAGAATTTTATGGCATTTTAGTTGATAGATGTTAAAAGTTAATTGTCCATTGATATTGTTAGAACATGTAAATAATATTATAATGAATTATATAACTTCTATTAATATTTTACTTATGTAACTGCTTTATCTGTGCGTCTTCCGTATCTGTTTGACATTGCCATTTGATAACGAGCAACAAGATAAATTTTAGAGCTTTGTCTGCTTGTAGTAGAGGGTACAGTCAGATACAGAAGTCAATTAATATTTGCTTTTATACTTCAAAAACTTTTAGAACTATTACTTTGACCAAGATTTACTCATACAAACTCGATAATCCCTTAGTAGGAACTCACTCCTAAATAATAAAAATGCATTTTTTTTCTTATGCCAATTCGTTAGGTTTGTCGATTGACTTTTGTTAGTGACTGTATTTATGATAAGTTTAACTCCTATAGTATAGCCAGACTTCATCGAACGTTTGTTTATTTGTACAACAGCTGCACAGATTTGGATGACAATTTAAATTGGTTGTTTGTGACCTGGAATCATAGGATACCTAGCGAGCAAAGCTACGGGCGGAAGATAATTATAATTATTGCTTGATCTTAAATGGTCAATATATTTTAGTAAAAGCATCTTGGTGCCAAAATTAGAACTTCGAATTGGGCTTATTACCCCGCAAAGTTATTGTGGAGTTGTTAAGGTGGGTATCTATTATGTTCGCGCGCTAACTGTACTCCGCGTATCTGCCACTCCTCAAGAAACACGCGCATCTGATTCTCCTCAAGACACGCGCATGCTCCGTCCGACTGAAAACCAAGAAAAACCGCCACTGGAGCGCTCACCGCAAACCGCGCAACGTTACACGCTCCAAGAGCGCGAACGTATCAACTACTGGAGTGGTTACAGATGCGCGGAGCACAGTTGGTGCGCGAACATATGAATACCCAGCTTTACACCCATTATTTTTGGTACATTTCTAGGCTTAATGACTGCTCAATAATATCAACTACTGGTAATCCCATCGTTTGAACCACATGTAAATAATGTACAAATGCACTGAAATTAAATAAAAATTATTTTTCAAATAATTCGTTTTATTAACACTTATTTAAAAATTGTGCAATCACCGATCGGGGGGAACAATATCGGTATTTAAAGCACTAGAACAAATCTGAAGTGCGAGACATGGAATTAATAAGTAATCTTGCACTTAGATCCTTTGGCGATGGTACAAGCGTCCCACTCATTGAAATAACAAATTTTTTGTTATCGAAAAACTCAAGGCAAAAATAAATCATACCAAACAAAAATAGGTTTTAAAAGTCCAGCTTTTTATAACCAAAAGAAGCATCTTCATAAATTTTAAATAGGTTTATCTTTCTAAGAAAAAATCTATTGTTTGCGATGTTGCATAGCAGATTCGTGTGTCGGCCCTACTTATAAGAAAAGTGTTCATCAAAAGTGTACTTAGTTCTATAAGCCAAGTTTTCATAAAGTTCCAATCTACTAAGCTTGAAGGGCCAGTCTTTTAGCTATTGCGTTTAAAAGGTTTCAATCATGAGTGGGACGCAATATAAACATAACTAAAAATAAACAGTCTATTCACATTAACTAGAGGCGGATTGATCACAATCGGTTGTATTTCGCTTTGCTCCAAATATTGTCGTTGTCCGTTACTAATGTGTATACTCCGGCTAGGGTTAAGCCTACGGCAGCGCCTAGGCCCATGGAGCGGAGGCCTGAGGTGCTTTTGTAGATGATGCCAGTTGTGGCAGCGGCTATGAATGTGTTGCCGGTGTCTTCTTTATCTCGGAGCCAGGTGACGCCGAGGGCTATGCAGGAGTAGAACGATGCTATTATGCCTAGGGTGCATCCTGTAGTTGTACCTGAAAATTACAAACATTGTATTTAGGCATGGATAAAAATAGGAAAGACCTTCGCCCAGCAATGGTAAAATAAGTTTTAAAAAGAAACAGCAAAATGAGAATAACAAATTAGGGTTGTATTTAACAATTTAGTATTAATTGATAGGTTTTGTACAAATATACGAGTTGAGGCTAGTACATTTCTTCCAACGGATCTTGGCATTTGTGAAGATAGCTGTTTCGATGTGCAGTGCAACTTTTTCATACAAAATTTTCTACTGCGCAGCGATAAGCCTAACTTCACAAATTCCTAGATCCATTGTGACAACTGTAGGTAAGGTATTTGAAATATATTTGTATTGATGACTAGTGTAATATAAACAGTTGGAAAATTTGATAAGCTCGAGATTTAAGACCTAAGTAGTGCATACAAACTATACCTTGTTTCATGACGTAGTTCACCACTTGTGTCCTTCGAACTTTGCCGACTTGTCCTGCCAGGGTGGTGGCTCTTAGGCCTTTGTATAGTCCGGTCACACCTCCCAACCCTGAAACCATATTCAATATTCTATTAAGAATCTTTTAAAGACAGACTTATTCATGAAACTATCTTCATCCAGTTTAGTCTCGAATCTATCTTTTATTTGCTTGGCCTTTCTACTTGGTCACAATTTGGATGGCAAGTGGCTTACGAGCTGAGCGCTTCCGTGCCTGAGGGCATGTTAAACTGTCGGTACCGGCTTTTAAGTCGCTAAGCCATGACGGAGGCCTTTAGGCGGCCTAACAACTCCGTTACCAGAGTTGACTGCTTGATCATACAAACTTACAGACTGAAGCAACTTTTGAGTCTTTTATCAATTGTCTTTCAGGAACTCCTTTCTTAATAATTTAATTGAAGATTGTTTCATTGAACAACTAAAATGTTGGTGTTATGTAAAATTTGTAGGTTATAATTTCATCATTTACCTGATCCGGTCATAAAGGACATTCCGATGATAGGTAGGGCTACGTTAGACCTTCGTGCGGTAGAGGCCATGTGACTATCATCAGGGTATAAGAACTCTGGTTGAACTTTAGATATATAAGAAGGATCGAAGTTTAGGTAAGGGGATAGGTTCGCTCCAGCCTGGCTCGGCTTTTCCTCGCTCTTGGGCGACAGGATATCACTCAACAGCGACATTTCGTTTTATTTGCACTAAACTAAATTACACTATAAACGTGTTTCGCTCACTTCGTGAATTTACAGAAATTACTCGCCCTGAGGCTGAGGTGAAATTCGAATAAATAAAATCGACGTCAATCAAAGTGTCAAAGTCAAAAAATAAGTGACAGTGACAGATCGCGAAACGATATGTCAAATTCAATCGAAATTACCATAGATAAAAAGTGCTACCAGCACAAAGTTTTCAAATGGCCAAAGAAAATCTAATCTAAACGCGGGAAGTTCAAAAATTCTTATTTCAATGTAGATTAAAGATTCTATAGATGTTTGTTTTTAACCCCCGGAAAGAAGGGCGTTTTAAGTTTGTTCTACTTTTGATTAGCAATAAACAATGCAATCATTTTTCGTTACAGAGAGACAAGAACATCAGAGGAAGTTAGGAAAGTGATAAAAACTGCAAAACTTCATGAGTCTGAGCTTACGGAAACGACACAAATCTTAAGATTTCCTGGGCATGGTCAGCAGAATGACAACCTGAGACTATTGCAACTAGATGACAATCTGCTGAAGCAAATCGAAGCAGGAAACGAACTGGTATTCAAAGGTGGGTAATTAAAATGTAGCTTTGTAGCTTTTACACAAAATTTTCTACTGTGCAGCGAAACGGCTAACTTAACGAATGCCTAGCTTGATCCATTGTGAGTAGGTATGAGCACAGAATAGGTAGTAGGTAGGTAGGTAGGTACTGTAGGTAGGTACCTGATAAAATACCTGATTGATAGATAGTAAAGTAGGCTAAAGCACACATAGAGTAATAGCGATTTAAGAAACATTTGTCATTGTGCTATTATTATTTAATTACACAGGCACTGTATCATAAAGTTAGCGTTAAATTAGTTTGAGTTTAAATATCAGTAGGTACTTATTTTTTTTAGGGCGGATTTTTTTAAATTTGTACCATTCTGAAAATGTTGTAAAAATTTTTTTTCTTCAAATATCTATTTCTGGGTATAGTGATCTTATAGCAAGATATGTAAAGTTTCATGAAAACCCAAAAGTCATGTAATTTACTGAAGAAAACTTGATTTATTGGTATTTTAATACTGATACTGTGGTCAAAATTGTCCAATGAGTAACGAAATTGTTTTCTGGATAAATGAAAAAATAAAAGACGTATAATCGTAAAAAGCCTTTATTTGAATCCAATTTAAAATCACAATAGAATAATCAGTGCATATTCTTTGAATATTAACTAGAAATATTAAATATTTCAACTTTTATGTCAGGTGACTAACTTTTGGTCAAATTTTTCTCAGTCTTTCTAGTGTTTCTTAGAATTTAGAACCCGTACAAAATCAAGTAAATTACACATAATACTATTTAATATTATCTCACCAAGGAACACAAAAGTTTGTTAAAAAACAGTGGGCTTAATATCTAAAATACGATTTCAAAAAACTTTTTCGAGAGGACAGTTAGTCAGTGGACCGTCGATGTTAGTTAGAGGACAAGTAAGGCTTGTGTTTACAATGGCAAGATATTCTGACTTTTACAACTATAGAGTGAGCGTTTTATTAATAAAATACGTCTATTTTGCATAGTGCTTTGAACTACCTCTCAACCGTGAAGTCACTGATGATGCCCGGGACTGCCCCACGGTACCACATTTATTTAACAATTATGACACATTTTTACTTAAATCTAAGATATATTCTATCTTATTTATGAGATCCGGTAACTTTTATAACAAAAACTTGAAAAAAATCTAGAGTCAATCATTTATTTGTGGAAGTATTTTTCCATGAAAATTCCAACAGGAAAAGTCAAAAACCGAGTGAAAACAAAATTTCCTAACGTGAAAAAAGAAGCCATTTTTGCAATAAAAAAGCTGAAAGATTTCAATAATTACAAGTAAAGTCAAGATATTCAACAGTGCATTTACTTGTGTTTTACGATTATCAACAAAATCTGCTTACCTACTACAAAATTAGTTTACGAGCAATGTGTTAGAGGTTATTATCATCACAATGTCGTTGATATGCACAAAATGTCTTAAAAACATCCCAGAAAGGCAACATCTCACCTGTGTCAAATGCCAAAAGAACTTCGATATAGAATGTGCAAATATCTCGTCAACACGTTACTACGGCACAATGGACAGAACAAACTGGGAATGTTATCAATGTATTGCCAAAAGAAAAATGCAAAAAAGCATCGAGACCCCGACATACCAACTCGCCGGCCGCCCACAACGACAAATCTTCCCAAGTCGAAAAGTCATAGAAGCTGCTGCTTCCTCCGGACAAGTGACTACACTCAGTGACAACACAAATAAAACCCCCAGAAGACAAAAGCGACAGAAGAAACCACAGAACATCCTGGACACATCGTCACCTGTGATGACATCATCTGATGAAGACATAGAGGCGTTAGGTGATACCCAAGGTCTGGATAACACAATTGGCTGCCAGAAGACTCCATCAAACACACAAACAAGTCCAACGATAACGATTGACCAAATTGAAGCTTTACTGGATAGAAAATTTGAAGACATCAAATCATCAATGTTGAATGAGGTAAAATCGACAATTATTTCTGCAACTTCAAACCAAATATTAAAATTGAAACAAGAGGTAACTGATAAAACCAATAATCTGTCATCGGAGCAGAAATTACTCAAAAAAACCATAGAAGAAACCAACAAAAAAGTAACTGAACTCTTACAAGAAAATTTAAAATTGAAAAAAGAGATTGAACAAATACAAAAACACAATGCTATCTCCCCCGAGGCTCAGAAAAAGATCCCTGTTGAGGATAATACTAAAAAAATTATTATCTATGGCCTAGAAGAGAACAAAAGGGAAAATGAATATGAATTGCATGACAGAGTAATATATCTATTCCAAGAGGTACTAAACCTAAATCTAACAGGCTACATAGAGGAAACAAAAAGAATTGGAAAGCGGGGAAGCCGCAGACCCCTAGAAATTGAATTGCTCAGTAAAAGTATGACAAAGCATATACTTCAAAACCGGAGATACTTCAAAAATACTGGAATAGCGATCTCAGAAGTACTAGGACCTGAATCACTACAAAACCGAAGAAAATTAGTTGAAAAACTAATAGAAGCCCGAAAAAATGGACACCGTGCCAACATTATAAATGGCAAACTAATTATAGATGGGGAAGAATATAAGCAAATAGATAATATGAAACCCGTTGACACTAAAGCTGAATATAACTTAAATCAAACTTCAACGGGAAGAGAAACACTACAAGATGAATCAAGTTCATCAATGAAGACGTTTTTTCGGAGGGAAGTTTAGCATTCTCTTTCAAAATATAAGAAGCTTAAGTAAAAAACGACACTTGCTGGAAGCCACCACTGAAAAAAACAAGAATATACAAGCATTATGTATTTCTGAAACCTGGATAACAACTGAAAAGCTAGATTTGCTCTGTGTTGAAGGATTCAAACTAGTAACATTCTTCAATCGATCTATTTATAAAGGAGGAGGAGTATGTATCCTTTTGAAAGAAGACATAGAGTTCATAGAGTTAAATTTTATTACAAAAATGTCGATAGAATACGTAATTGAAACATGTGCCGTAGAAGTTCCTAAATTAGATTTAATATTAGTCTTAATATACTGGCCAGAAGAAAACAGAATGAAAGAAACATTCTTTGAGACATTAAAAAATATTTTAATATTTTTAAATTTAAAATTTAAAACTAAAAATATAGTTATTGGTGGTGACTTTAATGTAAATGTATTAGAACATAAAAATACTACAGCAACCCTCCTAAATTTAATGAATAGTTATAATTACTATCAACACATAAAGGAACCAACAAGAATAACTGATAGTAAAGCTTCTTGCATAGATTTGGTATTTACAAATTCTTATTTCAATGATTCAATAAGCAACGTCAAAGAATATGGTTTTTCAGATCACAAGGGCATCCTTGTAAATATTCCAACTGAACAAAACAATACTTGTAAGGAATGGTTTACCAACAAAAGACTGTTTAATGAACAAAATATAAAACGTTTTGTGTCTGAATTACAAAACATAGACTATGTAACTATATTCTTGGATAACAACAATGTTAATGAAAATTATAACGCTTTCTGTGAGATTATAAAAAAAATCCTAAACCTATGTAGACCAAAAATACAAATAAAAATACGCCACAAGATAAAAAAATCCTGGCTTACCACCGGAATACAAAAATCATGCCAACATAAAAGACTACTAAAAATATTGACAACACAAATTAATAACCCAATCTTAAACGAACACTATAAACAATATGAAAAAACTCTAAAAAGAACAGTTACAATTTCTAAAAAACTACAAAATATAAAAAAAATGGAAAAATCTGATAATATTGTAAAAACGATGTGGCATTTAGTCAAAAAAGTAACGAATAAATTACCAAATAAAAACAGGAAAAATATAAAAATGTTAATCAATAATAAAGTAACGGAAGAACCTACAGATATAGTTAATTCATTTAATAATTTTTTTGCTTCAGTTGGAAATTGTACATCTAGTGTGACTAGCTCTCCCCAAATAGGCCAACCGGTAATAAACCCTTCAGAAAACTCAATGTTTTTACAGCCGGTGACCACAAAAGAAGTCTTCAAAATAATTCGAAATTTAAAAAACAAACGAAGTTTTGGATATAATGAACTACCACCTTTACTCATAAAAAAATGTGCAAAAGAATTATCACCACCCTTATCATTCTTAATAAACCAGTCATTCGCAGAAGGGAGAGTCCCTGATGCACTAAAACTGTCAATAGTAAAACCCCTTCACAAAAACGGAGATAAAAAAGACTTTAATAATTATCGGCCAATAGCTCTACTACCAACTTTTTCAAAAATATTTGAAAGTGCAATGTCTAAACGCCTCTATTCATTCTGTGAAAAATTTAATTTATTTAATGAGTGTCAAAATGGCTTTAGGAAAAATCGCTCTACATCACTTGCTGTCTATAAATATATATGTGAAATACTTAATATAATAAATGAAAAACAATATGCTATAGGAATATTATTAGATATGAGCAAAGCATATGATAGAGTCACTTATAAAATATTATTGGATAAGTTATACGGAATAGGAGTACGCGGTCTAGCCCATGATTGGTTTGTGTCATATCTAACAAATCGAGTTCAACAAGTAGAAATAGAATACTTTAATGATACAACAGGAGAAATTAATAAAATCAGATCTCATCAAATTAATATAACCCAGTCAATACCACAAGGTAGTGTGCTTGGATGTGTATTATTCTTAATTTACATAAACGATTTGCCAAATATAATAAATAGTCACTGTACCCTTTTCGCTGATGACATATCAGTAGTAATTCCATTTAAAAATATTGTTAACAACAACCTAAATGAACATCTGGATAACATATTATCAAAAATAGTTAAATGGCTGCTGGACCACAATCTTCAAGTAAATTTTAAAAAAACAAAAATTTTACAGTTTAAACCTTATCAAAAACAATATCTACAAATTGACTACTCTTTTCAAAACACAAAACTAGAATCCGTAAAACATTACTCTTTACTAGGAATAAACATAGACTGTAGTATAAACTGGAAGGAACATATAAATAAAGTTGTATCTAAACTGTCTAGATTCACACATGCATTGTTTGAGTTAAAAAAGAATACCAATAAAAGAACTGCTATCTGTGCATATTACGCATATGCGCATGCTTGGTTACACTATGGAATAGTCCTTTGGGGTAACAGTACAGATCATAATAAACTATTTTTGTTGCAAAAAAGATGTATAAGAATTATTCAAAACTTGGACGTAATGGAAAGTTGTAGACCTCATTTCAAAAAAGAAAAAATTCTAACCCTTACTTGCATTTACATACTTGAAACTAGTATTTTTGTAAAAAATAACATGCACTTTTTTCCACAATACTCACGACCTCCAAACCTCAGGCCACGAAACAGACTAGCGCGACCGAACTCTACCCTTCAAATTATACATTCCGGACCTTATGCAATGTGTGTAAAAATTTATAACAATCTCCCCAGTAATATTAGAGATGAAAATAGGCCTATAAAATTTAAAAATACTTTAAAAGCATATCTCATAGACAACAGTTTTTATTCTTTGCATGAGTTTTTGGGCAATACATGGTCATGAAGACCCTAAGGTTAGTTTAAGTTTAAAGTTAAAGTTTATTGTTTAGGTCATAAAGACCCTAAAGTTAGTTTAAGTTTAAAGTTAAAGTAAGTTTAAAGTTAGTTTAAATTGCATGAACATAGTTGTTACCTACTTAGTAGGTGGGTATTTATGTAGATTTAAAATTTAAAATAGATTAAGTAGATTTCAAAAATACTTTTATATCTATCTGTAGGTATTTAGTATTAATGCGCCTCTTATGGCAAACAACATTGCGGCGCCCTTACAGGGTTTATGTTTGAAACTTTCAATGTAACATTAACACCATAATGTAAACAACATAAGTGCAATAAATAATTTGACTTTGACTTTGAAAAAAAACTTAAATACCACTTAATCGGTACTTATTAGATAATAGAATAGAATAGAAAAGAGTTTTATTTTCGCCACTATACGGTACATGCACACAAATCAAAAATGTTATAGCAGGTACAGTGACAAGAAAATAAGGCTACCCCTCAGCATTTGATCCAGCAGGTACATTTTGGTACATACATTGCAAGTTAAATAAAAGCTTTTAATTTTAAAAACACAGTCAACTTGAGAACCTCCTCCTTTTTTAAGTCGGTTAAAAATACAAAAATTCCGCAATATGCACTTGACTTTACAGGTCAGATGACTAACAATTTGTTCGGATGACTAACGTTTTTGCAAATGTTCCTCAGCTGACAGTAACGAAACCGTGGCAAGGAAAATGTTTTTAACTTTTCTGCCGAATGTAATAACATAATCCTGTGGAACTGCTATTATTTCATGCAACCGGAAGTTAAACTATTCATTGCGAACTAGTAATATGCCAAAAAGTTGTTTCTTACCTTCAAAAAACAGCAGTTCATCAGCGGACCTCGGACAGCACTTCACCTACCTACACACTTCACTGACTCATAAAACAGTCTGATTACATCAATACATCAGAGTGGCAGTCAGAATGCCAGCAAGAGTACCAGTTTATTAAAAAAAATACCACATTAGTAGGATTGCAATAATCCAAGTAGCTCAAAACCCGTTAGTCAGCCGGACATGTCCAAAAATGCCAAAAATCTGGACTGAGGTTTAAAGCTAAATATCTAATAATTTAATTAACTTACATGGTTTTGCTGTCTATTATTTGAAAAACAGTGAATTTATCATGATAATAGACTAGAAAATGTGTCTCAAAACTCGATCTATTGAGTTGTAATGACACGATGAAAGTTGCAAACTGACGAGGGGACATGGTAAAAATGCAGTAAAGTATTACTTATTTTGCTTTATTTTAATTAAAATTATATGGTACCCTATATATGTTTACGTTGAAAATGGATAAAAGATTGTTAATCTATCCGAAAAACACCATATCCGTACCACAAATCTATTAGAAGTATTAAAATAATGCACTGGAAGTCGATGGACACGCTGAAAATGCAATGTACAAATTTAAAAAAATCCGCCCTTTACCAAGGTTCCTGGTTCATAATAATATTTTTAAGAGAAATATTCTTCGCTCCTGCGCAGTTGCCAAAAGAGAGTGATCATGATAATTAACACAGAATATATTGATTAATTTGGCACAGGGTCTAATCGAATAAATAAAAATAAATAAATATTGGAGGACATTTTTCACACAGCGCCATCTAGTCCCAAACTAATGGCGTTTGAGGGAGGTGGCTTATACAAAGCAGTGGGCTATTATCCCAGCTGCCAATGATGATGATGATAATGATAATTAACCAATCTTTACAGGTGATCCAGACGAAAATGTAGTGTTATGCACAAGCGACAAAACTTACGACGTGAAAGAAGCTGAAACTTCTAACAGTCTACTACTCGTGCCTAGTCTACTCTTTGCAGCGTCTACTGGCCTAGATGAGACCATTCAAAACAATTCCATGGACGACTCAGACACATCGCTGGATAAATCTAACAACAGCCTAAACAAATCCACCGATTCCGACGACGGCAAACC
Organism: Camptogramma bilineatum; assembly: GCA_958496255.1. Lineage (NCBI taxonomy): Eukaryota > Metazoa > Arthropoda > Insecta > Lepidoptera > Geometridae > Camptogramma > Camptogramma bilineatum. The sequence continues at coordinate 2,558,030 of OY292474.1, forward strand.
TCCCAGAAAGATAGAATACAAAGAAATAATCAACACATTCTTTACATACTACGAATTAAAACCTTGCAAACCAAAACTATCTAAACTTGTAAAATTACTAGAACATTCGAAATACCAAGGCCCGGAGTTAGAATACGCGGTTGATAAAACAAAATTACTGACCTACGAGGATCTTTTAGATCAAATACAGGCATCTAGAAAGGAGTTAGATGCAGAACTGATAAAAGTTCAAGCGATAAATATAGATGGATTCTATCGGTTATTAGACTTTGATTTCGAGTTTAGAGTGCTTTCTCACATGCTAGATCTGATTGAGGAGAATTCTTGGAGCTTAGATAGGGTTTCTAAGGAGGTTACGTTAGAAAGTTTGAAAGATTTGGTGCCTGAATGTATTTTGGAAGCTGTCTTCGAGTTTTACACAATAGAAACGGCAGTCGAAGATGGAGTACAATATTATAAATACAAGCAGGACCAAGTATGTAGATTCTTAGCAAGGGTTTTGTTGAAGAGTGCAGGGAAATTCAATTTGGTTGAGTTTTTGCAAGCGTGGAGAGATTCCGTCCCTGAAGGAATGGTCACGGATGTAAGTTGAATTTTCATTTAGAAATACCTACTGGGTCTTACTTATGAAAGATGTTTAAAGTTGAACACTGGTTAAACAACGTCCTGTCTTTATTTGTGGATAGTGATGAATAGAGACAGGACGTTGTTTAATCAGTGATCAACTTTAAACATCTTTCATAAGTAAGGGGATCTGACTTTCAAACTTTTTTCTATTAAAAGTGAGCCCAGACTCCAGAGGAGTCCAATACAAATTAGTTTTTCTTTATTTTTATAAAAAAATCTTGATCACAATTAACAATCTTCCCGAGATCAATGTATTTGCCAACGCAGTCGAAACATCGGGCGGGACTTATGAAGGATTTCCATTTTCATTGTAGGTACCTAATTTAAATTGTTCTTTCTTTAATAACGTTTGATCCGTGTAGTTTAAACCCAAAATGTAAGAAAGACAATAAATAAACGAACAATTTTAACCGCGCGCTATAACAGTCATTCGTCTTAGTATCTTCAAGTTGAAATTCCAAAATCTCGAAGTGTGAAAAACAACGCATTACCTACAAAACATGTTTAATAATCTTTTTCAGGAGACATTATTGTCAGGAATTGCGCTAATAGATAAGTCCAGCACGCCGCAAGTTGTCTGGGGATTCTCCGAAAGCGATCTACCGGAGAATATAAATGAACGGTTTAAGATACTCTTCCAAACCAAGCCTAAGTGGACCGTGGATCAGATTTCACCGTACATTGAGTAAGTGCCTATAACATAATGTCAATGATACCCATCTCTTCTTTAAAGATTTACTAGCTGCAGCCCGCGGCTTCGCTCGCGTGGTACCCGGATAAAAAGTAGCCTATGTTACTCTCCAGCCCTCCAACTATCTCCACACAAAAAATCACGTCAATCCGTCGCTCTGTTTTGACATGAAAGCAGGACAAATAAACACACTTTCACATTTATAATATGGGTACGGATTCTTCTTTTTAGATTTTGCATTTGCAGAACAAATGTTTATTTCTCTTTACAGGTGTTTCGCGACAGAGAAATTGAATGTGAATGCATTGTTGACTAAATACGCAAGGGCTTCTACTCAAGATGGCGTTAGAGTATTTTCTGCAAAACACATGAAATAAATCCTTTTTGATAAATCATTTTAGACTGAGGCCTCGGTATTTTTAAAAATATCAATGACGTTAAAGTTCTCCTATTTAATACTAGGTAGGTATACTTCTCGGATAAAAAAATTAAAATATTTCTTCAGAAATTATCTCTTTTATTAATATCATTTTAATAAGTAGGTACCTACATAATTTATTTATTTATAAGTTATAACTAAGTTTAAAATCTTAAATTACACTTAAAATACATTTATTAACCTATCTAACACAGCCCTATTTCCAAAAAGAAAATCCTTCTAATTTCATTACATTTCTATAAATTCTTTAAAATAATTAAAACACTATTATGAGGGAATGTTTATGAGTTTTATACAGCGTTTTAATCTCGTTATGATCATGATTTAAGTTTAATAAAGGTAATGAGCGTTTTACTGCCTTATAAAAAGCGCAATGAATCTTTGGTTTACGACTGTTGGATGTTTTTGCGGAGTTTGTTTAGTTCCTCCCACATTTCTGAGGGCAAATCTTCGCCGACCTCTTCTTTGAAATACTTTTCGATCGCATCAGCCTGGAAACAAAAAAACCAAATTAAATCTCTACATCTTTACCAAGCAAGTGGCTAAATTAAAGATTAAAAAAAAACAGATTTCAATGTTTTGAACTGCAATTTTCTGCACTCTCGAGGTGCATTTCTGTTCATAACTCCGAAGATCCTCGACAGATCCTCACCTTCTGTAGCACCAATCAGAAAGCATACCCTTTCAAACAACAAAAGAATTTTCCAAATCGGTCCAGGCGTCTTCGAGTAATCGGTGAACATACATAAAAAAAGCATTTAAAAAAAATCCGACGAATTGAGAACCTCCTTTTTTGAAGTCTTTTAACAAGTGGCTAAATTAAAAATTTAAAAAAACCGACTTCAATACAAACTGTTATTGGATAATGCTAGGGGTGGGCTAATTAAAATTAGCCCAAACATGGATGTTCCACTGTTATTCACTGAGAAGTTCCATTGGACAGGTCCTGACTCCATCATCAGATCAGCTAGCTGTCACCATATTATTACATTGTAGTCGGAACTTGACCGACATGCTGAGTTCCAAGTTTCAACTCAATCAGACTATTTACTGAGGAGTTCTGTTGAACAGCTCCTGACTCCATCCTCAGATCAGCTCGTTGTGACCATATTATTACATTGTAGTTGGAACTTGTCAGACGTGCCGAGTTTCAACTCAATCGGCTTATTTACTGAGGAGTTCCGATGAACAGCTCCTGACTTCATCATCAGATCAGCTCAATGTTACCATAATATTGCATTGTCACCGATAACCTATAAAGCTTTTAAAAAATACCCTAATCGCTTCAAGTGTGCCTATAAAATTTGAAGAGTTACCTCGATTTCTCCAAGATCCCATCATCAGATCCTGACCTGATGACCAAAAGGACCAATTGGAAAGTGTACCCTTTCAAACAAAAAAAGAATTTTTGAAATCGGTCGAGGCGTCTTCGAGTAATCGGTGAACATACATAAAAAAAAAAAGCACAAAAAAAAAAAAAAAGATTCCGACGAACTGAGAACCTCCTCCTTTTTTCGAAGTCGGTTAAAAAGAAGAAACAATGCGGAAATGGACTTAGAGATAGGCACACTCACGTCAAAATATCTATAAAATAAATCGACGATATTTTTACGTGAGTAATTCCCGTGTGTTAAAACAATGTCTAGTCCTACAACTCACGAAAGTTTTGAAAGTGAAATTTTATGAAACAGTCGTGGGTTCGATTCCCACCCAGGACAAACATTTGTGTGATGAACATAGATGTTTGTTCTGTGTTTGGGTGTTATAACTTATTATAAGTACTTATGTGTATTTAGGTACAAATATATAAGTATCTATCAGTAACCTGGTTCCCATAGTACGAGCTTTGCTTAGTTTGGGGCTAGATGGCGCTGTGTGGAATATCCAGCAATATTTATTTATAAAAAAAACATAGATGCAAACATCTCACCTCCTGCATCCAGAATTCCTTAGGTATGCTAAACAGCGTGTCCATGTCCAGTCTGCCCAGTTTGTCAGTGTTCAGTGCCCCAGGGGAAGGTATATTGCCCAGCGCGGTCTCCGTGTGGCAAGGCTCGTTGTCACAGCGGCGCAGGATCCAATCCAATACACGGGAGTTCTCGCCGAAGCCGGGCCAGAGGAACTTACCCTGATGATAATCATTTTATTATTAGTTAAGTTTGTAAGTATAGGTAAGCAAAAAGACCCGTGTTGGCCGAGGGGTATAGTACCTCGACTTTTAATCTGAAGGTCGTGGATTCGAATCCAGACCGGACGAATTTTTAGGCAATAACGCGAGCTCAAATATCGTAAAAATAGTGTCAGAATTTAAGGCTGCCTGAAGGGACTCCTTAGGTATCTATATACACTGTAAAGTATGGAAACGCTCAGTTATGCCACTATCGGTCACACATCAATGTTTCTACCGCACCAAACTCGTTAACGCGTTCTGTGCAGTTGCATGGGATCTATGCCGCTCTCCATCGGAGAGCATTGTCTGGGTAGGGAACGTTTAATATAAATAAAATAAATAATCGTTTAAAATAAACGAATGATGGTATCCAAGGATCGGAGACTCCGATCCTTGGATACCAACATTAGTTTATGCGCCATAATGTGCCAGTTGCTTCTAAGCTGCGCGAGTGAGTTGTCAACTGGGCTCCCCCTGGTCACAGAACAGATAATAATACAACCTACGTATAGAATGGACACTGAGTTTGAGCTGGCGAGGAGCTGACTTTGAGCACGGAACACACGCGCAGATGCATAGACGAGACCAAGACCACAGTGTGCATTATTCATAAGGCGACAACCTTACTGTGTACAAAACTGACATTGTGTAGTGTAAATATAGGTAGTTAGATGACGCTTTTGCATAGAGATTTCGTCGAGTGTCAGGGGTGTGGTATTACTTCATCTTTTACTTGCTATTGTTGCCTGAAATAAATGATTTATTATTATATTATTATTATTACCTGGTCGTCCTTCCGGAACCAGTTGACGTGGAAGACCTTGGGCATGGTCCGTCCCGCGCGCGGCATGGCCAGCCAGTGGCGGAGGTACTCGCCGAAGTTGTATCCGAAGAAAGGACGCATCGCGAACGGATCGTGCATCACCACTTTACCCTGAGAATAAGTGTAAAATATTTGTTCAAGGTCCATTCATATTATTATTTATTTATTTACTAGTAGTTTGCCCCGAACTGAGATCTCGCGCACCGTTGCGTTGATAGCCTAGATTTGGACTTGTTTCTGACTACCCCTATACCTACGTTAAGTGCTCCTTCTAGTGTTTACCACACAATTATATCTAATGCGCTACCTCAGTATGGTAAAGATTATAGGCATGCATGCAATACATTAGGTCGTGTCATACAAGCTCGCCGGTTTAGGATACTTTTGACCTGCGGAGCTAAAAAGGTCGCAATTCCAGAATCGCATTAAAGGAATTGAACTATTGCCATCTCTTTTCATTGACTGAGAGTGAAAAGAGACGGCATTATAGTTCATTTCATATTGCGAATCTGCAATAGCGACTTTTTTAGCTCTGCTGGCCTTTCTCTAAAATGTCACCAATATGTTAATATCAACAACTCACGCTGTGTTCTGCAGCAGCAGTGGCCTCAGATCTCATAGCGGCCCCCATAAAGACGCCATGTTGCCAATCTCGCGACTCCACGACTAAAGGCACGCCCTCGGGCCGGCGTCCTCCGAGCAAGATGGCCGAGATTGGCACTCCTTCCGCGCTCTCCCAATCGCCGTCGATTATGGGACATTGCTCGGCTGGGGTGCAGAATCTAAGGACAATATTTAATTTTATAAAATAGGTACCGATAAACATCCATAACTTTGCCTAGTGTATCTTTGCCTGAATTAAATATGCTCGTGATAGGAAAATAAATAAGTATCGTACTTTTTATAATTTAGGCAAAGATACATAAACAAGGCAAAGTGATAAATATAAAAAATATAATAAAAAAAGTTGTACTAAGTGGAAGTGGACGCAGAACAGGACAGAGTAACTTATTTATTTATTTTCACAATAAAAAAAACACAAATGGACAAGAAAAATCCAATTCGTCCAAATGCTAGGTATAAAAAGAAAAGCAGTTTAAAAATAATACTTAAAATAATCAAAAAGTAGGTACAGTAAAAAACGAACAAACAAAGGAAATCAAAGAAATTATTTACATTTCATGTTTTGAAGATTTGAGGGTCACCATATTTAATACGAAGTGATAAAAATTGAAAACCTGAAAGTTTTTAGGTAGGTAAGTATTTAAATTAATCTAAAAAACAACAATTTGGATTGATGTTCCAATTTCAAATTCTAAGAAATCTACCTCGACCTCGGGCAAACATTATTAGCTGGTAACAATCACGTCAACAAACCATCAACAACGTTTTTTTTTTAATCGAAACAGCTTGACATTTTCTTACATTCTACCCATATATTTTTGTTCTGTACCTTGAATTCGGATGCGCATTTTCTTACATTCTACCTTACCTACCCAGTATTTTTGTTCTGTACCTTGAATTCGGATGAGCTGCAGGCTTACTGCCGTCCCAGGGTTGTCCCTTCCAGTCTATCAGACCCTCAGGGGCCTTGCCCATGCCTTCCCACCAAACACCGCCGTCTTTGGTCTCTGCTACGTTGGTGAATACTGTGTTTTTGAACACCGTCGCCATTGCCATGGGGTTGGTTGCTTCTGAGGTTCCTGAGAAGGATAATCAAGATTTTATTATTTGTGTCAATAAACTGTATTACCTACCTACCTATTACGTACTTTACGTACTTTATGAACTAAAATATGAAATTTAAAGGTCTAACTATCTACACTAGAGTTTTGTAATAGATAGAGAGAGAGAACCCGTTCTTAGTTAATAGCCCTCAGCACGCCGTCCTTGTCGAACTTCATCCAGGCGATATCGTCACCGACACACTCGACTTTGTACCCTGGCAGTGTGGGCGTCATAGCGAGAAGACTTACCCGGTGCAACTCCAAAGAAGCCGTTCTTAATTAAAAGCCCTCAGCACGCCGTCCTTGTCGAACTTCATCCAGGCGATATCGTCACCGACACACTCGACTTTGTACCCTGGCAGTGTGGGCGTCATAGCGAGAAGACTTACCCGGTGCAACTCCAAAGAAGCCGTTCTTAATTAATAGCCCTCAGCACGCCGTCCTTGTCGAACTTCATCCAAGCGATATCGTCACCGACACACTCGACTTTGTACCCTGGCAGTGTGGGCGTCATAGCGAGAAGACTTACCCGGTGCAACTCCAAAGAAGCCGTTCTTAATTAATAGCCCTCAGCACGCCGTCCTTGTCGAACTTCATCCAAGCGATATCGTCACCGACACACTCGACCTTGTACCCTGGTAGTGTGGTCGTCATCAGACTTACCCGGTGCAACTCCAAAGAACCCGTTCTCCGGGTTAATAGCCCGCAGCACGCCGTCCTTGTCGAACTTCATCCAAGCGATATCGTCACCGACACATTCCACCTTGTACCCGGGTAGTGTGGGCGTCATCATAGCGAGATTGGTTTTGCCGCAGGCGGAGGGGAAAGCGGCGGCGATGTAGCGTTTACGGCCACGAGGGTCTGTGACACCGACGATCTGGAAGGAGGGTAGTTGGTTAGACATTGGCACAGAACAGATATTAACACTACGTGTAGGTACCATTGGGCAGTTCTTTCTACTAAAATTGTTACTTTGACGGTTTTTACTAATGATGTTTTTGGTCATTGTCGGTCCCGGCTTTTAAGTACCTAATCAAGCTATGCCGGAGGCCTAACAGAACAGAGTTGACCACTAGCTCATACGAACTTACTTTTTAACATCTGGTTTTTACCAACTTTTTATCCCTTGATTTTAAGGAAAAACATTGATGCTGGAATGATTTTGTAAGTAGGTATGTTAAAAATAAGTTAAGTTGTAAGTGAACTAAAATTACCTTAATTAAATTACTCCAACCTATCGACAGCAACAAAAAGTACCAAATTATTTTATTCAATAGATTCAAAATCTACTCTAAAAGATGCGTCCAAAAAACTCCAAAATAGCTATTTTTCGTAAAAATCTGTTTAGCCGTTTGGAGTTCTTCTCTTGAATAGTTGATGTAGGGGGTTTTTCATTAAATTTTTAATTTAATTGTTATTTTAACAAATTCCCTTGTGTTACCTATCATAAAGTTCGTCTACTCACCAGCATGTGTTCAGCCAGCCATCCCTCCCTCCGCGCCAGTACGGACCCGAGCCGCAATGCGAAGCACTTCTTGCCGAGCAGACTGTTGCCACCGTAACCACTGCCTGAACACATAACACTACGTTATTATAGCAACCAACGCGCCTCGACTTTCGATCCGAAGGTCACAGGTTCGAACCTGGCCGTGCATTCATAGATTTTTTATTTCGAAAAAATAATATGCATTATCATGCTAAGGAAAAAAACATCGTGAGGAAAGCAGCGGCTTAGTCAGCCCCATACGTATCGACCATGTCTTTCCTGTGGATATGGCCGGTTAAGCTGAGAGGATGGTGTAGGTTCTGCGCAAGGACTGGGTAGGCACTACAGTGTAGTGTGTGTGGGAAATTGTTTGAGATAGAGTAGACTTACCCAGAACCTAAACTACCCTCTCAGCTTAACCGGCCATATCCACAGGAAAGTCATGGTCAATACGCGTAGGGCTGACTAAGCCGCGCCATTCATCACGCTGTAGTCACTACAGCGTCCCGTTAAGTGTAGGCAAACAGAATCCTGAGCCTCGAGCACGAGTATGCACAGAGTCTACTATTCGATCCGTGACTGTAGTATAGTCTCTCAAATGTATTGGGATTTTAGTTCAGTCAAGTTACCACTGGAGGCGCTCCACCGGAATCCCATACATTTGAGAGACTATACTACACTCACGGATCGAATAGTAAACTTGTGCATACTGATGCTCGAGGCTCTGACCTGACACTTAGTACAGTTGTCACAATGGATCTAGGCATTCGTGAAGTTAGGCTTTTCGGTGCGCAGAAGGAAATCGCTGCGAAGCAAGATTCTCTGTAGATTGGAAGGATCTTTCAGAGTGTTAAGGCCCGGGCGAACGGCGAATTGTCCATACAAACGTACTACCGAAATCATTTAAAATTTGAGCATATTTTCACCACTTTGTGCTATTATTTAGATTAGGGAAGTATTAATCTAGGTTCCTGTTAAACTTTTGTTCTAAAAAACTTACCTGAAACAAAATGTAACCAAATTGTATTTCTAACATTTTTACAGCAAAAATATCGTGTTTTCGTTTCATTTGTTCTGTATGATAAACAATAATGATTGTAATATCCTTTTAATAGGAACACAGCTTAGATTGTCTAGTTACAGGCCATACAAAAAAAATTGCGAAATCATTAACTTTTCATTCATCATTTTTGGTATTACGGAATACATCGTAAATTCTTGTAAATTCTGAACATGAGTATTGCCGTACGCGTTGCTCGATTGACTTCAATGTGTGTGTATAGTCCCGGAGGCGGAGTTTCGACACTCACACTAACGCAAAAATGGACTGCACAGTACTTCTGGATTCCGATTGGTGCATAAAATTGCACGATTGCACGATTGCACGATTTGCAGTTTGCACCAATCGGATTTGTACAAAAAAATTCGGATTGGTGCAAACGGCACATCGTGCAGTTCGCACCAATTCGATTTTTTTCCACGAATCCACGATCACCACTTTTCATAATTTTTAGCATTTTTAGCTCGCTCGATGTGTAGGTATGTAGGTATAGGTATAGGTAGTATACATACTAACTAGGTAGGTGTACCTAGCGTAGATTAGAATTGATTTTTACTTTGAACAATTACCTATTTCAATTTTAAATGGTATGTAGGTAGGTAGGTTTTATAGACCCTTTTATGAAAATTACTTTCTTTTTAACCGACTTCAAAAAAAGGAGGAGATTCTCAAGATAGGAATATTTTTTTATGTAGGTAGGTATGTTTCTCGAGTATCTACTTGAATAGGTGAGCCTGGACCGATTTGGAAAATTATTTTTTTGTTTGAAAGGGTACCAGGTGGAGCTATGGTCATCAGATCAGGTCAGGATCTGATAATGGAGTCAGGAACTGTTCAACAGAACTCCTCAGTAAATAGGCTGATTGAGTTTAAACTCGGCATAATGTAAGCTGTCTTGTTCCGTTTCGTTCCGACTACAATGTCATGTAATATGTAATACCTATGCGTACCTATGGTGACTGCGAGTTGACCTGATGATGGAATCAGAAGCTGTTCAAAAAATGGTGCTGGTGATGATGATGACGAGTTTCAGCTCAATCGGCCTATTTAGATTTAGGTAGGTACTGATGTGTTCTGTTGAACAGCTCCTGACGCCATCATCAGATCCTGACCTGATCTGATGACCATGGCACCACCTGGGACCCTTTCAAACAAAAAAGAATTTTCCAAATCAAAAAAATTCCAAAAACATACCTACCTACATAAAAAAATATTCCTATGAATTGAGAATCTCCTCCTGTTTTTGATGTCGGTTAAAAAGAAAGTAATTTTCATACTAAAGTTATGAAGTTGAAGTTATGAAAGAAGTTGAAGTTATGTTTTTAAACTTCAAAGTCTATAAATAGAACAGTAGTAGTTTTGTAATGACGTCACAAAATGACGGCGGGCCATTTGAATCTGCCAAGAGGGGCTTTTCCATCCTACTAATAATTTTACAGTGTGAAAGTTTGTGAGGATGTATGGATGTATAGATGTACCGCTATCTAGGGATGTTTGTATGTTTGTTACTCTTTCAAGCAAAAACTACTGATACACGCGCGGTCCGAGGGGGGGGTCATGGGGGTCATGACCCCCCCCCCCCCTCAAAATCCTTGAGAAACCTGTAACATCCAGCAAAAAGAGAGGTAGGTACGCACTACCAAAACTAGTGACCCCCCCCCCCCCCCCAAGATCAAAGTCTGCGACCGCCAGTGCTACTGAACGGATTTTAATGAAACTTGGAATACATATAGGTAGGTACTTAAGTAGGTAGGTACCTATACGTACCATAATTTATGACCTGGAATAAAACATAGGCTACTTTTTATCCGGGTAGGTATCACGCGAGCGAAGCCGCGGGCGGAACCTAGTATATTTTACATTTGTCTCTCTGATGTTGGCTGTTAGGTAGGTATTATGTTTTATCTCGCTTCCATAGATACCTACCTACTCTACTGCCTATAACAGTGGCGCATTTCCAAATTTGCCGCCAGTAGGCTATTCAACTTTTGCCGCCCCTACACTCGATACCACATCACAATCATATTAATTACATTTTTTTTGTTAATGAAATTGTAACTTTTATGATTTGTGTAATATTATTTTTAACCGACTTCAAAAAGGAGGAGGTTCTCAAGTCGACTGTGTTTTTATTTTTATTTTAGGTATATATTTGTTTTAGTTTTTTGTGTGTGTGTTACGCCATTTCTCCGTCAATTGTGGACCGATTTTGACAATTATTTTTTTTTGGTTACAAAGGATATACTCCAAAAGTGGAGGATCTGATGAGGGGATCCCATGGAAATCGAGGGGAACTCTCAAATTTTATGGTTATTTATTGTGTTTGTAGAACTATCGGGCTGAAATTTTTCACACTTATATATTCTCGGTGACAATGAAATATTATGGTATCAATCAAGCTTATCTGATGATGGAGTCAAGAGCTGTTCAACAGAACTCCTCAGTGAATAGGCCGATTGAGTCGAAACTCGGTATTTCTATCAAGTTTCAATTACAATTTAATAATATGGTGACAACGAGCTGATTTGATGATGGAGTCAAGAGCTGCTCAACAGAACTCCTCAATAAATTGGCCGATGAGTAAAAACACAGCATATCTGTGAAGTTCCGACACAATGTAATATAATAATATGGTGACAGCGATCTGATCTGATGATGGAGTCAGGACCTGTTCCATGGAACTTTTTAGTAAAATAGAAATAAGTTTTATTTTAGCCACTACGATACATACAACACAAATCAGAAATGCTACATTACAGTGACAAGAAAATAAGGTTACCCCTCAGCATTTGCTCCAGCAGCGCCATGGCTGTTAGAGCGCTGGTTTTCAGTATCTTAGTTTTTAGTAGTATAGTAGTAGTGACATGGATATCAAATGAAAGGGCTTGATGAGCGAAACACAATAAGTAGGTAAGATGACATCATTATTAATAAAAAATAAACACTAAAATGAAAAAATAAAAAATAAAATACTTAACCGACTTTAAAACATACTTGCACTAAAAAGCAAAACATAAGAATATAAACAGATTTATTTACCTAATTACTAATTACGCGCACTCCGCACTTTAGGTACGAAGCTACAAGTACATTGGTGGGCCCGCCCGGGCGGGCCTTGGCAGGGTTCCCACTTGCCACTCGGCTCTAATACCTATCGCGTGACAACTCGACAACCCTTCCGCGTCACTCCGCGCCAGACAGTGACAGAGTTATGCGTTAGAAAGAGAGAATTTGTGTAGGCACGTGTCAGTGCATATTGCACTAGGCAAAGAACGCTTACGCGAGCTGAATTGAACTTTGTCGCATAATTCTGTGCTACAACGTAGGTATTTTATTCAAAGTTTTCGTCAGAATCTACGACTTTTTGCCTTCTTGCTCATGCTTATTTTTGAAATAAACATGTTTAAAATACAATAATAATCATCTACCTTTGTGATTATGCAGGGTTTTCGTTTTGCATGCATTTAGAATAAATGTACCTACCTACGTAAAACTAGATACATTGTGCTTACTTAATACATAAACTAAAATATATATAAAAATACCAACAACAACCAGCACCAACAACAACAACCAGCACCGACAACTCGTTTGGAGTTGTTTGCACACCAGCTTAAGATGAGCCGTACATTCAACGGTTCCTGTGCATTCCGGGTGTCAAGGATTCCGGATGTTTGTAATTTCGGAACTACAAAACCGATGACCTTGAAATTTTTACGGAACAATATATAAAGTACTTACTTTCAAACAAAGTAAAAACCGGTCAAGTGCGAGTCGAACTCGTACACCGAGGGTTCCGTACCTACCCATTATACCCATTAAGTTATTGAACAATTAGTAATTTTTTTGTACATATCCTAGTTCTGCGATAGCAGCGCCGCAAATGTTCTGCGCACACGAGCATAATATTGCAATAAATATTTTCTTTTATTTTCTTTCACACAATAGCACAATTTTATTTATTTACCTTATTTGAGGATGGTGCCAATTAAGCTAGTTCGCTTAATTGTATGAGCGCTCATACAACTCAGAAGACAATCTTAATTGGCGTCAACTATGTATGTATGTATGTATGGGAACACCCTTTAACTTTCAACTTTTTTAATTTTTTGGAATTTTTCCTTTATTTCTGCTATAAGGCCTTGCTTTTTGCCAAATTTCGTGATTCTAGGTCAACGGGAACTACCATTTAGGTTTTCGACCCAAAACCTCTAGGGTACTTCCGGTTGACCTAGAATTGTCAATTTTGGTTACAAGCAAGGCCTTACAGTTACAGCACAAGTAAAGGAAAAATTCCGAAAAATAAAAAAAGTTGATAATTAAGGTAAGTTTTGGTACTTACAAGTTTTCACGAAAACCTAAATTTGCCTATATCTTTTTATAGTGTTGACTCAGGACCTTGATTTTTATACTCACAATAGGGACTATAAACCTCAGTATATGGTATGAATTTCAACTTGCTAGCTCCACCCGTTCCTGAGATAATCGATGGTGACAGACGGACAGACAGATGGATAGACAGACAGACGGACAAGAAAGTGATCTTATAAGGGTTCCTTTTTTTACCTTTTAAGGTACGGAACCCTAAAAAGAATCAATGAAATCGGACTACGCGCTCATGAATTACAACCAGATACTTATTTTGACTTTCATCCCCTCTCCCTAGGGAACCGTGCTGAATTTCAGGATTAAAAGTATTTTATATTAGACCTCGTAGTATGCACTCAAATAATACCAGGTTTCATTTAAATCCAACCAGCAGTTTCGACGTAATGCGCGGCCATGATACGGACAGACAGACATGAATGAAAAAAATTACAGTTTTGGCTTCAGTATCGACAATAGAGAGCCCTCCAAAAAAAATTTCAAAATATCTTCAATGTACAGAATTTGACCTGTTACAGTTTTATTATAAACTAGCTGCTGCCCGCGGCTTCGCTCGAGTTGTACCCGGATAAAAAGTAGCCTATGTTACTCTCCAGCCCTCCAACTATCTCCACACAAAAAATCACGTCAATCCGTCGCTCCGTTTTGACGTGATTCAACTACAAATAAACAAACAAACAAACACACTTTCACATTTATAATAGGGGTACGGATACCTATTGATGTTTGATTGGTTGATGATTGATGATGATTGATTGATGATGTGAAATTTAATGATTAATGAAAATATGACTTGTCCTGAATATCCAGTTGGTCACAGCAAAACAGTCTCCTACTTAATCCACTAAAAACTAAGTTTATGATTTTTGGTACTAGACAGAAACTGGATGATTTAGTTCTACCTTCGGGCATCTCAGTCATGGGTGAGCCTGTTGAGCGGGTTTACGAGGCGCGAAATTTAGGTCTCACTATGGATGTGGGTCTTAATTTTGAAAAACATATTACTAATTCAGTAAAAACATGTTTTTACAAATTAAAAGTCTTGTACAATATTAGACAATATTTGAGTGAAGAGTTGCGTGTGCAGCTCGTGGAATCTTTAGTACTTTCGAGACTAAATTACCTTGATACAGTTACTGGCCCTCGATTACTCCGCCGTACGCAACGTTTGGTGCAAAGGGTACAAAATGCGTGCACCCGTTTTTGTTTTAAGGTACCGCCTAGGAGCCATGTCACACCTTTCTTAAACCAACATTCCATCTTAAAAATGAGAGCGAGACAGAAATTACATCTAGCATGCCTACTTTTTGGCGTTCTTAAATACAGGACGCCAAGTTATTTATATGAAAGGCTTTCGTGGGTGTCAAAAACTAGATCGTTGCGTAGGTGTTCAAAGCAGCTGTCCACTCAAATACATCACTCGGCAGCCTTTAGAGGCAGTTTCCGGTACGCTGCGTCAAAGTGCTGGAACAACATCCCACCACCGATTCGTGACCTGCAAAGTATTCAGGGCTTCAGGCGCAAATTAAAATCTTACCTAACTTCACATCAACTAGCTACGGGACACCTTCGAAATGAGGTTTCTATTTTGTAAAATAAACTAAAGCTATAAAATAGAAGCTTCACAGCCTTGTCACCTACAGGGACTTGGTTGCTTCTGTTTTATATATATATATATATATATATTTCAACCGCCATCGTCGGTCGTCACCCGTCCTTCTTATCTTTTTTCACCACAGATAAATTAATGGGTACCTACTACGTCACCATTTTATAAAATTAAAGTATCAGTATCGTTCCTTTCAGTTCATCTTGGACTCTTGTATTATTTCATGTCCGTATAACGTCGGTCCACGAACGTATAAATGTCGGTGTACATGATATCTATTTATTTAACCTCTTATATCTGTCTTATTTATGTTCCTATACTGTAGGTATATTTATATTATAGTTCCTATATTGTTCCTGTATTGTATATTGTTCCTATATTGTAGGTATATTTGTATTACATTTATTATTTAATATAGGTATTTTCGAGTTATGTTTAAATGTTATTCTAACTGTTATAATTAAGTATGTTTAAATACTATTTTATTAGTAGACATCCGTGACTTCATTGCTAGGCTCCAACGGAAGATCAGCGTTGTGTTACCGTAATACAACAAATGCTGAGGTGGACGCCTTTCTGTGGCAATGCAGATGTGTAGATGGTCAACACCGGGAGAAGCACATTTCGGAAAACAACACCTAATAAATTATATTTCTGTTTACCTTTTTAAGTGGTTTGTGTAAGTACATCTACACTTGCATTGTTACAAATAAATGTTTTTTTCTTTCTTTCTTTCAAATAAAAATTCTTCGGTACACATAGGGATTTTTCGTACATGACGACCTTACACGTGCTGATTACAGCTACAGAAACAAACATGATCAACAGGTAAACTGTTGGAAATTTTCGGGATACTACTGTAATTCGCGGGCCCATCTAAACGCACCGCCTTTATCGCTCGTTTCCAATCCAATTATGGAAAAAAGTTTTAAGCAAGAAAAGCTCTCACTCTAACAATTTTTAAAACATTACTTACATGTTGAATTGTTTGTGTGTACATAATAACATAGCATTATCATAAAATATAGGTAAATATTATTTTTCTGTAACACAAAAAAAATTGTTCCCTATTTGCCGCCCCTAAAATCTGCCGCCCTAGGCTCCAGCCTTCTCAGCCTATTGGTACCACCAATTGATTCGCCACGTCATAAGTACCTAAATATGCGTTATCCTTTGTTGCACTTATGGGGGCATCCATTAATTACGTCAGGCTTTTAGGGGGCGGGAGGGGGTTGAGCCAAATCGCACCTAATCCCATGTGGGATTAAAAATGAAAGGGAGGTCTCGGCAAATCTAGGTAGGTACCTGTTTAAGATTATTTTTTTTATCCTCACGTGAGATTAGGGGTGGGGGAGGGGATCGAGCCAAATCTCAGGACATCTCACCAAGGGGGGAGGGGGTGCGGGGGTTGAAAAATCGCAAAAATCACCTTTAATTTTTATTCTTTAATTTTAATTAATGGACGCCCCCTAATTTCAGAGGGACAAACATCCGTTGTGACTTCAGTAGTTAGGTAGGTTAGGTAAGTACCTACTTACCTATAGACATTGGACAGAAAAAAACATAGGTAAGTACCTACTTAGGTACCTACTTCCCTTTGAAAATTTAGGTAATTGTGTACCTACTTATATAGGTAACAACCCACATATTCTGTCTAGCGTCATAATATCGATCTCATCCCTCCCTAAAAATCTTGAGAGTAAGGTAGGTAGAAGGTAATTGAAAAGTTTTATGGACACGGGATTTTATCGCGTAATTTACCTTATTTATCCCGACGGCGACGTTTCGGCTATGTTGCAATAGCCGTGGTCGCGGGCAGACTATTGCTATATTATATTATTATATAGGCTATTGCAACATAGCCGAAACGTCGGGATAAATAAGGTAAATTACGCGATAAAATCCCGTGTCCATAAAACTTTTCAATATGAATAGTGATCGCGAAAGTTTAGAAAAGGGTAGGTAATTACCTAGATATTGTAGATAAATTTCCAAAAAAAGCATTTTTACCATACATTTATCTAACGATTCCATGAAATAAAATGAACATTATTCATTAGTGACTGACAATATAACATTTTTGGCCTCTCCAAAGATGCAAAAACTCAATATCAACAGGAATTGATCTCCATTCCGCAAGTACTTACCGCGCTGCAAGTGGAGCTCACAACGACTGAGCCAAACGTCCTGATGCATTTGTATTTGAAATTATTAAACAGTAGCTGCGCGTAATGTGTCCTGAATCGCGCTAAAAAGGGCGGGCCTCATATCAGACTCATATCTGCCAATCACAGATTAGGTAGAGGTAATACTGCCAATCGGGGCTGTGTACTCATAGTAGACTGAGTAGTACACCTATACTATACTACATAGAGTTTTTTGCGTGACAAGGACGAACAATTTAGATAGATACGTTGGAAGAGAAGTTCCGAGCGCGAGGGACCGGCCCCTTAAGCTAAAGAGTAGCAGCTACATACAGGGGAGGTCGCAAACTTTGATTTTGGGAGGTCACTTTTTTGCTAGTCCGTACCTACCTATTTTTTTGCAGGATATTAGAAGTTTGTCAAGAATTTGGAGAGGGGGGGGTCATGACTCCCATGACCCCCCTCGGATCGCGCATGGCTACTTACCATAGCTGATGATCTCGTTCTCCGCCGGTTTGTGGAGTATGATGGTGCGCGGGGGGTCACAGGGCCACCCCTCCACCCCCGCACCGCCCCCCGCACCGCCCCCTGCACCGCCCACCGCGTGCAAACAACGTACGAACTGCTCGTCCTGACGCAACGCTTCCAACACCCGCGCACCTGAACAACCGTAGAAGAGTCAGTGATGGTGATTGTGTTGTACACTGGCTAACTAAATTGCTAAATCTAAACGTTCTTATTTCTTCCACGTTAAAGACCAGGCTGTCTCTTTTCATAGACATGAGAGTGACAAAAAATCTTAATTTGTACCTATTACAATTACAAATACCTACCTATACTTACATAATACTTATATATTTGATACTAAACTAGGTACCAAAAACAAACATTAACAAGAATCATTGTTACTGGTGGTAACGTGGCACGAGGGGTTAGCCTGTCTCGCGAGAGACCGGGTTTTACAAAATAGAATTACCAAGGTAGGTATTCTAAAACAAAGCAACAGGGAAACAGCATTTTAAAATACATACATACCTACATACATAAAATCAAGCCTCTTTCCCAAAGGTGTTTCGCAGAGATCACGGATTTCCACTTGCTACAATCCTGACACACACCTCTTTCACCTCATTCACTCTCATCACATTTTAAAATACAATTTTAATGTAATTCTTAAAAGGATGTGCGTGCGTGCGCATTGAATGCGTTAAAGAGCGTTTAAAAGACAACTTACCCATCCTTGTCATGACACGCATGGAGTAGACCACGTAAGGAGAGTCTGTGATCTCCACGCCGATCTTGGAGAGAGGGGATCCCACGGGACCCATAGAGAACGGGATTACGTACATAGTGCGACCTGAAGAGAAAAAAACGTTATAGAAACGTCGTTCAAGTTAACATTATATTAATCGCTGTGTTTGTTTCGGCCCCATGCATGCCTATCAAAGGTCCGGGACTCCATAGTCCCGAGATGTTAAACCTTGACAATTGACATACAAATAATAATAATGTCGGACATTTAACACAGCATCATCTAGCCTCAAAGTAAGAAGAGCTTGTGTTATGGGAACTACATGACTGATTAGGTACTTATATAGGTACTTTTTTTGTAAATACATACATATTATAGGTAAGTACATAGAAAACACCCAGTCGCAAGACAAATATTTGCAGATCGTACAAACATTAGTCCCACGGCGGGGATCGAACCCGCAACCTCATGCATCTCAGGCGGGCCTTCACCCACTGCGCCATAGAGGTCGTCACCTACCTTTGTATGATATTTGTAGAACTTACCTTTGGCAGTTCCCAGATAGGCTCTTATAAGTACTAAGTCTCACCTCGCATGCACCCCGGGAACCTGTCCCCCACCGCCTTCTCATAGTCCCCTGCGCTGATATAGTTCCCTAGCGCTGACTTCTGGTACTATTGCTCGTTTAATAGAATAGGACAGTACTAAGTCTCACCTCGCATGCACCCCGGGAACCTGTCCCCCACCGCCTTCTCATAGTCCCCTGCGCTGATGTAGTTCCCTAGTGCTGACTTCTGGCCGAGCCGCGCCGCGGGCACCACGTCCCGTTCTTGCGCCGAACAGATGAACGTACGGGACTCTACACGGGCCACGTCGGCGGGGTCTGTCCTGGCTAGCCAGCTGGAGACAAACATATTGAAATAAGAACGACATAGGTAATTATCGCAAAAAATCCTGTAAGGATTTTTTAGAGAATGGTCATCAAGTTTTATGATCAACTTAAAGTTACAACCTTTCAAATAAAAAAAGAACCATTGAAATCGGATGTCATAGGGCGAAGATATCCTGTAGCTTCCTTTTTGTCCCTTTTTGGAGGAAGTAGGTAGGTACCCCCCCCCCCCCCCCCCGATCCAAAATCGCCGATGATAAAAAGTTCTATAAAATTATCGAACCTGCTTAAAAAAATTCACGAGAAATGCGACCTGTAGAAGAGATCTTACAGACGTCTGTCTGTATGTTCTCCCCCAAACTCCTCAAGACAGACATCCGTTTTTGATAGACAGACAGGCATTTTTGTCCAAGCTAAAGCAGACACGGTTATACGACAATAAAAACTCATTGTTAGCTACAGACACTCACCAGTTGTCGTATTTGGGCAGTGGTTTGATGGTGCCTTGCTGCTGCATAAGACTGAGCAGCGCACCCGCCTCGGCGTCGGAGCCGTCGCACACGTGCACGTGTGACGGCTGGCAGAGGGCTGCGCTGCGCTCAACGAACGCACGCACCTGGGGACGTTATACTAGTGTTAAAGCCTGTGTTAAACTGTAAAGTAACTAGGTAAATACATAAACCAAATTTTAGAGTAGGTAGGTAATTAGGTAGGTATACTAATATAGTATAATTTTAGGAATTTTTAAACAGTGCAGTGTCTTAATATAATAGGGGGCGGTGGCCACAGAGCACAGTATTACCTAGTTTTTACTTTAGTGTGAACGAAATTAAGAGCTTTTAGATTTTGCGATAATTTAGATCAGTGATTCCCAAAGTGGTCCAGGTGGACCCCCAGGGGTCCACGGGGGACTCGAAAGGGGTCCACGATGGTTCTCATTTTCTGACGAGTTTTGGGAATATGGTAGAAATGTAGCAGCAGGGGGTCCACCGAAACCAGTAGAAAGGGGTCCATGAGAAAAAAAAAGTTTGGGAACCACTGATTTAGATAGTTAGTGTAGGTAGGAACAACAGAATCATTACCATCACCAGTGACATACCTTCGGTGTGAGCGCAGCTAGTTGAGGGTTGGGCTTGGTGGCCCCGCGCAGCGCGGCTTGGTGCGCCGCGCGGCTGCAGCCCAGGGCTATCTGCGCGCATCTGGGGACAAAGCATAATGTAAGCCAGCCATACTCAAAGTGTCGCAAAGCCTTTGTGGGGTCTCCGCGAGAATACTAGTAATAATGAGAATTGATATTAATACTCAGGTAATTAATTTTTTTTATAGATTCTATACCTACATTTATTGGAAAAACAACAGCTTAAATAACAGAATAGATTAACTTAACTTAGAACCAGAAAGCCAATTATAGGTTTTCACGTTTAGTAAACAGTTAATAAAATATGAACAAAGTGTGAACAGATACTAGATCTAGTTAGGTAGAAAGTTAATTAATAACAAGTAAAAATACACCTCTTCTATACTTCAGTGTTTATCACTATGTTAAAACTCACTATGTCACACAGTCACTATGTCAGATTAACTTTTTCCTTTATTTTGGGCAGTGGCGTAACTATATCGTCTGGGGCCCGTGGCAAATTCTTTTGATGGGGCCCTATCCAGGGACGTAGCTATAGCTTTGATAAGGGGGGGGGTCCAAGGGTTCCAAAATACCAAGATTGACTAGTTTTCTGCCGCACTTAAATTGTAGATCCGGGGGGGGGGGGGTTGAAGGGTTCCAACCAAGTAGTGGCGTATGTTAACTCAGAACCCCGGGCCAGCCTGGCTTTTGCCACTCCATAGATAGGTTCAATACATTGTGACCCGCGACTTCGTACGCGTTAGGGCTACCGTACTCGCACGCAACGCGTTAACGACATCGATTCCCGGGCTTGAAACTTGGTTTACTGTCCACTCGCAAAATACTCATGAAGCTTATATGCGAGCGAAGCGAGCCCAAATTTTTTAAAGACAAATGCAACAAATGACACGTGATTTTTAATTTTTCTTATGATGCTTTTGAGCACCATAAGCCTGGCTGCTTGTCGGTTCCTATTTTATTATGCGAGCGGAGCGAACCAATTTCCAATCTCAAATGCAACACGTACCTAACACTTGATTTTGCTTATGTGCTCAAAGAAAAGGATGGCTTTTTGTCGGTTCCTATTCTGCGGTCATACTTAACTCACTTTGCTTGCAAAATACTCATGAAGCTAATATGCGAGCGAAGCGAGCTTAATTTTTTTAAGATAAACGCAACAAGTGACACATGATTTTTCTTATGGTGCTCAAAGAAATGGCTGGTAGCTTGTCAGTTCCTATTTTATTATGCGAGTGAAGCGAGCTGATTTTTTTTATCACAAATGCAACATGTGACACTTGATTTTGCTTACGTACTCAAAGAAAAGGATCGGTTCCTATTCTGCGGTCAGACGTAACGCACTTTGCTCGCAAAACACTCATGAAGCTGTATGCGAGCGAAGCGAGCCGAATTTTTTTTAAGACAAATGTGACACTAGGAAATGTTTGCCTGAAATCGCCTCGAGGATTTATTCCCAGAATCCCAATTATTGTAACGGATTATCCCTTCGAGTTTTAAAGAATACCTACAGTTTCCTATAAAGTTAAAAATCGCAAGGCCAGTCTCAGAAAATGGTCTGTCAATAATAATTAGTCATTACATTACTTACTGGAACTGCTCCTAAAACTTCCACCCTCAGAACACATCTGATTATGGCTGACGAGCCGATAGCAGATAAAAAGGAAAAAAAAAAAAAAAAAAATTAGATTACTAATAAATTACACAAGTCTTGATGTCTATCAAACTTACAACCAAATGAGTTTGTTTTAGTTGTTGTTAGTTAGGTAGGCTTTTCTTACACTGGTTCCAAAATGTACAAAGATTAACATTACGCCCTGGGCGTCGATTCTGGTACCGAACTTTTTATCAACCTCAACCAAAACCTCAACTAAAGCGACTGTTTCCATGACTACTAATAACAAACGACTCAGTTGTGGTGAGGTTTTGAACTTTGGCAGAACAAATTTTTGAAAAGCTATTCTACTATTTCACCAAATGACTGACATTTAAGAGATCGAACCAAAACCAAAGCGGTTGTCATCTAGTAGAATTCAGGCCCAGGGCCTGAATTCAGTCATTTGGTGAAATAGTAGAATAGCTTTTCAAAAATTTGTTCTGCCAAAGTTCAAAACCTCACCACAACTGAGTCGTTTGTTATTAGTAGTCATGGAAACAGTCGCTTTTGTTGAGGTTTTGGTTGAGGTTGATAAAAAAGTTCGGTACCAGAATCGACGCCCAGAGGTATTTAATAATAGAAGTTGTGGTTTTTTATAGTTCCCAATTTTTTTTTTTATAAGTTTAAAAAATTGTTCTGGCCAAGCATGCTAAAAAAAACATTAAAAAACATAACTCGAGAAATACAAAACATCGGGTGTACCAAGTTTAATATTTTGTTTTTTTGGACGTCATGAACCATCTGTTTACGCACGGAAATACCTGTTCCGCCAGTTTTTTTTTTTATGCTATTGCTAAGGAGGGGGGGGAGCGTCTGGACCCCCTAAAGCCCCCCTCCCCCTTATATACGTCCCTGGCCCTATCAGTAAAAATCATCACGAGCTCGCGGCCTCTTGAGCCGGGGCCCTCTGGGGTCGGGGGCCCGTGGCATTTGGCCACCCCTGCCACCCTATAGTTACGCCACTGATTTTGGGGTTCCGTCAAAAATTTCGCTTTTCAAAAGGGTTCCACCACCACAAAAGTTTGAGAACCGCTGCTGTAAGGCAAGATACTGCTGTTTGCTCACATTCGCACAAATATGCAAACCCATTATAGGTTTGCGAAGAATACTATTATGAGAAATATTCACGCCTACAAAAGGTAGGTACCTACACGAAGGTTTTCGCACATAGTTAGGTAGGTACCTATTGTGGTTTGGTTACCTATTAATTAACGTCCAGTTTCAATATTCTATCAATCATTAAAACAACAGAATATAAAGACTTCGAGACTAAGGTAATTTTAATTAGGTAGGTAGGTATTTATGTTCTAAAAAACATTGTCCCAGGGTAGGCAAAAGATGCCTCCTCAGCTCCTCACACTCTATAAATCATCTCGTAAAGATGTGAAGGCCTAAGTTAGTTAGGTATTACTTATGATGTGCTAGGGCCAAGGAGGCTAGGAGCTAGTGTTGTTTTTAAATAAAAAATATTTTTCCGAGGGTGACCATGAAGTTATGAATAAAGTTGATATTTTTTTGACAAAAAAATCGTGTTTTTTTTGTGCCTCATCATCAGTCATCACATCATTCAGAGGTATGAACAGAAATGCACCTCGAGAGTGCATAAAATTGCTCAGCTTAGGTATAACATTGAAGTCGATTTTATCCTATTCTATTAGACAAGCAATATTTGTTTGATGTTTGAAGTTTGTTTATTTCACGTTCTCGAAAACGGCTCTAACGATTTCGATGAAATTTGCAGTACGGGTGTTTACGGGGGCGAAAAATCGATCTAGCTAGGTCTCATATCTGGGAAAAGCTGTTTTCTCGGCATTTTCACGCAAAAAGATTTACAAGTGCAATGTGGTTCGTAATTGAACCACTAGATGGCGTTATGCACCCGAGCAGAGCTCGGTCACCCAGATATTAAATCTTTAATTTAGCCACTTCTATTCATTTTACCTAAATTAAAATTAATCTCAATTGTTAATTTTTTTTTCATTGATACTCTATTAGGTACGAGTAGGTATGTAGATTTTAAGATAGGAAGTACCTACCTAGGTACCTACAACTACATACCTACTCCACTATGCGCATGAGTGAGTGGGTATATCATCTTTTTAGACTTTGAATTGTATAAGCATTATGTTATCTATTGGCCTCTGTGGTAAATAGGCTCTTTGACAAGTGAACTCGATAACTAGGTACCTACCTACTTTGTCGGGGCCGGGCACAGATAACGTATTAGTTACTAAGGCACATAGCATGCCTACAATGTTGAGAAATATTTATTATGTCGACATAGACTGCACTGTAATAAGAAACGTATTTGATGTGAGTAGGAACCTACAAACTTAGGTACCTCAAGTAATTTTTATTTTACCTACTGTGTTACACTTTTTATTATTTTATTTTTTATTTTTATATCTACCTTTCTATGAAAGATAAATTTGGAAATTGCAGGAGGAAAAATTAAAAAGACCAATGGTATGAAATAAGTATCTTTGGAAATTTCAAATATTTAACTGTTAATTGTGTGCAATATATTAAAATTTTAGACTGATGATGACAGTACCTAAATGTAAATATCTTGGTGTAAGGTTTTTAATGTTTTGATGCTATTTTGATCACGATTTGATCTGGAAAGCTAGAGGACCTTTGTACAGCATTGGACACGATACGAGGAACAATAAAAAAAATTGATCCCATAATTTAGCTAAGTAAGTATACTTCCTAGTTAATAAATGAAAAAATACGAGAGGTGGCTAGTAAATGAGAGATTTCAGTTTTCAAGAAGAAAATTGCAAGAAATATGTTAGAGGTAGAGTTAAAATAAAATAAAAACTTACTGTGCAGCCTTCCTCACGTAGTCTTCAGGTACAACTTTAAAATGCAACATATTGAAAATACTTTTAAGAAAATAAATTAAACCAACAAGTAATACTTTAAAAATTTAAAAACTAGCTAGATTTTATCAAAATTACTAAAACTGAAGAGGAATATCAACCACCTATAGTATCCTATTATATTAAATCTATCACCCATTTAATAAATAGGTGTCTTGTAAGGATTACGAATTAATAATGTTAGGAATTGTGCTCAAGAGTGGCTTTTATATTCCGAGGGAGTGCGCGCATGTCGCGCTGTGATTGGTCGAAAGCGCGGGTGTGTCGCTACGTGCCTATTCCACAGCTTACACACGAGTTACTACATGACTATGACGTAGGTACTGCGAACAAAAACAATAAAATTGAAAACCAAACTCTTTTCGAATCATAATCGATGAGTGTGCTTGCGTAAGCCATTCGAAATCGAATCATAAAATAAGGTAAAGTACGCGGTGAATTCCCCCAATATTTAATTAGCGTTTAATAATAAAATAATCACCTAATAATTAAATACCAAATTACCTACTGTGATCGCGAAAGTATAAGAGAATAATTCGAAAAATAATTTTCTTCTCTTTGTGTGAACTTTGTAGTAAGTAGGTATACTTATTATTATAAAAATAACAGTCTTCTGTAATGTAGTGTGTGGTTTCATCAGCTCCATTCTACAAATCTCAAGGCACGATTGCATCACTCACTGTAGGGCCGTTGGCCGAGCTAGATAGTGCATGCATAGTGGCACGAATTGCAAGATCGTAAATTTCTGTGGACTATGGTATACGTTGATTGGTCATTGGAAGGTACCTTCCAATGACCAATCAACGTAGATTTTTTATGCAGCTAAATTAGTAGGTTTTAATAATTTTAATTATTAATTTTTTGTTAGATAAAAATTTATTATATTTCGCAAACGGGTCAATCAAAATGTGGACACCCTATTTTTATGAACATAAAAATTAGACGTCCTTATGGAGTTCTCATAGAAAATCTCATCTGGTTTGATCTTTTGTCCGAGGGTTTGATGTGTATTTTTTTTTTATATTTCGAGATATTAGGTATATCATCTATCTACATAAATAAATTCGGTACGTAGGAGGTACGTAACGTAGGTATCTTTAATGAAATGAGTTTGTAATGTGTCCTATAATTTATAATTGGTTGATACTAGTTAATTATACATTTAAGACACGTTTAAGTAAGTACCATAAATACCTAATACTTAGGTAGGCCTATTAATTAAAGAATCTGCTTTTAAGCAGTTTAAAGTAGATTGGATGAGCTACCGTCATGTCATGGCCATTTAAATTATTGTCCGGGTTCAATTGGATAATTTACGATTTTGTTTACAAAATAATAATTATACCTATTAATTATTTTAATTACTTCGTCTGATTTTACGATAATAACTGCTCGTGTAAATACAAACAGTGTAAAGTGTGAGTTAAATGGAGTATCTGGGTTCCGCATAGTTTTTAACCGCTGACGAAAAATGGGGGTATTGTAGTTATAAGTTTGAAGTGTGTATCTGTGTGTCTGTCTGTGGTACATAGCTCCTGCACGGATCGGATTAACCAATTTTGATACCTACATTTTTTTTTTGTAAAACTGACGTGATCGAGATAATTCTTAGCTAGGTAATAATGAAGATCTGTTCAGGCGTTTGAAGATCATTAGCTCTATTCTAGTTGAAGAAGAGATTGTGTCAGGATTTTTTCATAAATTAATTCTAAAAATGTGTTTAATGTTTCACGATTTCACGAAGGATCTAACCTACATTGAAATAGAAACTTGATATTGGAACTAGTTGATCCATCTAAGGATCGTTGAAAGCGATCTATAGACAGCTTTTGTTTTGATTGGAATTACACTGAGACCGTCATCAAGTTATCGTATTGTCACGTTCGTAAGCCAGTTACTAAATATATTACTACTTACATTGCAGATAAAGAGTGGGTGTGTACCGAAGTCCAATTATAATCACAGGTCCAATATTCACGAACCGTTCTATTTTAGCACAGATTCGTAGGGAGTGTCTATTATGCTTATTAATATCAAGGAAGTGAAGTGGATTATTAATTTTTTTTTTTATATTTTTATTTATAGTGCGTAAGACTTCTTTTATATAAAATTCCAGTGTGTGTACGGTGCGTATGTTCGTAATTTTGTTGCTCTTCAATGGCTTGACCGGTTTTGATGATTTTTCTTTGTCTGAGTATGTGGTCTGGTGTTTCTATAGTTGGACTCTGTAGATGGCCCAGTTGTCGAAATCCAAAGTATTAAAATATTCATAATCATCAACTTTCAAGTTATTTAATTAAAAAACCTAGCTACATACCTCAATTTTTTTACGTAATGGTAAGATAGTAACTATTCTGTTGTAACGGTTTATCTAAATACTTGAAAAAACAAATACTTACCTACAGATAACGTGTTTTTGGTGGTAGCATGAGTTAACAAAAATATTTTGTGTTTTTGTTCATTTGGTAACTGGTTACTATCTAAAAATACCACTTAAAGTGGCTAAAACTGGGCCTGATCATGAGACATCTAAGATTGATTTTCCTAATAAAAGGGTAAGCAGAGCCACGTTCAAACAATAGCTATGATTGCTTATTTGTATAAAAACAGACTTTATCTTGGAATTTATTATAGGTACTTACATAATTTATACAGAAGCAGGAGGTAATAAATTATTTATTATCAACTCGTTTATTTAACGGATTTATAATAATAATAATATACTTAATACAAACAATTTAAAAAACTGTCCTCTGTAAGTTTACGGAGCCCATACCTACTTACCTTAAAATAATCTATAAATTACGACCATTATTATAATTGGTCTAAGTTAAATTGCATTGAAATTGGAATCACCATACCTAGACAAAAAATAAGTCAATTATCTATATTTTTAGAATAACAACGAAAGGTAGGTAAACTAAGGTTTTTACAATCTAATTTACTGTTTTAGAAATATCTAGATTTCCTTTGTGATTGAAGGCCAAATGACAGTCGAGTGAATGGAGTTCACTGGCATTCAGGAAGCTGACTTGATCTTTGGAAGATAGCTGTTTATCTAGTATTGAGATGTCTTTGTTCGTTTAAATAAGTGAAGGCTGTAAGTGACTCAACTAAAAGAAACGAAAGACTTTACATCTTTACTACTTACGTACACGATTTATGACATTGTCAATCTTTGTCTACACCTAAAGGGACACTGTAGTGCCTGGGACGTTGTTAGAAAGGAGTAGGCTTGCCTTATGATGCCTAATCATTGCCTCACGGCGTTGGTCTCGAAGTAACAGGAGCAGAACCACCTAGCTCTTAAGACGATTGAAAGTGATCATAGTGGTCCTACTGAATGATTTTTGAATTTTGAATGAGGTCAATTATTATTCTAGTTGGTTCTAACATTGAACCTGGTAAGTAGCGCTAAAATATAACGTAAAACATTGCGTAAAACTAACTAAACCAGCTTAGCCTCTGCCCAAAGTTTATAAAGGTTAAGATAATAATGACACTTATTTTTTTTTATCTAACGTACAATAATTTGCACACCACCTCCTATCATTGTTTAAATAATTTGTGTAAACAAACAAATTTTACGGCATATTGTGTCACCAACTCGATAAAACTATTGTAGATCCGTTTCATTTTAATTAGGCGATATCTAAGTTTTGTAATTGTTATTATCTAGGTACCTTGGTACTTATCCTATATTTTTCCATGTCTTCTTTGTTTTCAAATAACGTTACCTACGTAGTAGGTATTAGGTATGGTACCTATATCTTTTTATTATTTTTAACCGACTTCCAAAAAGGAGGAGGTTCTATGTTCGGCTGTATGTATGTTTTTCTGTATGGAGTACGCACAGAGTGGAGAAAATGGGGGAGGCCTTTGCCCAGCAGTGGGACATAGATGGCTCATAATAATAATCTTAATATTAATAATGGAGGTACCTACGAAAATTGGCACGATATTTCGTTTTTGGTTTACCTAAGAGCCCCACTCTTGTCAGGCTTGGCCAGTTCTTAACGCAAAAGCGATTATATTTCACGGAACCCTAAATTTTGTCGGAGCAGTGAAAATAAAGTAGGTACCTACTTACCTATCATTATTGTTTCAAAATTACCAAGTTTCTTACCTACTCAGTAAATTAATGTTTTAATAAGTAGGTAGACTATTTATTATTAATTTTCTTTAAAAATATACTTAACCTTCCAACCAGTCAAAATGACCTTTTAAACCAGTAGACACACCTCCAAGAACAAAACGAGTTCAACAAGATCTCAAATTCCATTTCCATCGGTTGTTGATAACTGTTGTATATTCTGTGCAAATGATGTTGCCAGTAGCGGTAGTCAGGTACTTTTCCACATACGACACAGACAGTCACAGTCACAGTGAACTTATCCTACTAATATTATAAATGCGAAAGTTTGTGAGGATGTATGGATGTCTGGATGTATCGATGTATGTATGTTTGTTATTCTTTCATGCAAAAACTACTGAACGGATTATTTTTATCTAAATATTACTAGTAGTTCGCCCCGAACTGAGATCTCGCGCACCGTAGATGGCCAACATTTGGACTTTCTTCTGACTACCCCTATAATTTCAAGTGCTACTACTGCCGGGTATGCCTATTGCGCTAGCTCTTCATGGTAAATAAAAAAATATTTTAAAAAAACAAAAACCCGACTGCGTCAAAACTAAAAAGAAAAAAACAAGCCTGCAAAGAATTACTCACAGTCGGTACCCATTCATTTTATTACCAATCAAATCTTCCCAATGTTATGGGTCCCGACTGTGAGTAATTCTTTGCAGGCTTGTTTTTTTCTTTTTAGTTTTGACGCAGTCGGGTTTTTGTTTTTTTAAAATATTTTTTTATTTAACACTTTTTAGTTATGATAAAGTTGATTTTAAAATACCTTGATTAACTATTACCTACCCAACAAGAAATTAATAAACCAACTAAACTAAGTAACTTCTTATCGCCCTAATTATTTATTCAATTTTATTCATCAAATCCATCCAATCCAATTCCCCATCAGCCAATAATTCAATCCAATCCAATAATATCAAAAACTTTCGATAATGGCCCTCAAAAATTGATAGAATAGGTAAACTTTTCAAAACGCAACGATAGCGCGATCTAGGATTGGTTCAGATTTAGCAGCGACATCTAGTTGTGTTTTTGGTAATTAATGTAAATAAAAAATAATACTGAGGGTTGCGATGTTTGTAACTTCTGAACTACAAAACCGATGACCTTGAAATTTTTACAGAACATTTTAAAGTAGGTACATACCTACTTTCTAACAAAATTACCCTTCCTTTGCGTTGCGCAGTCGGGTAAAAAGAATCAATAAAATCGTACTATGTGTTAATGAATTACAACCAGATACCTACCTACTCATTTTGATTTTCATTTCCTCTCCCAAGGGAACCGTCTTGAATTTCAGTAAGTAAGTAGGTATAGTAATCAAAAGTATCCTATTTATACCTCGTAGTAGTATAGTATGTATGCACTCAAATAATACCAAGTTTCATTTAAATCCGTCCAGTAGTTTCGTTCGACCGAGACGTGATGCGCGGCCAAGATACACACAAACAGAATTTTAAACCGTTATATTTCCTAAGTTATTATTTAAAATGAAAAATAGTAAAAGAAACCTAACATTGATTTTTAAATACCTATTCAACGATACCCCACTTGACATAGTTCGTCAATTTTGAGTTTTTCAATTTTGACAATATGGCGTCTGGTTGTAACACTGGTTAATTTTGATTACTTTCATGTCTTTAGTGACACTCGCAAGGTTGAGACAAATCGATTGACGTTAGAATCATCAAAATCGGTCCACGCGTTTGGCCTCTAGAGTGCCACATAGAAACATCCATAGCGAGAATAATTATTAATCAACTTTAAACCGTTATTTTTCTTAAACTATTACTTAAAATGAAAAATGGTAAAAGAAACATAAAGTTGATTTTAAAATACCTATTCAACGATACCCCACTTGACATGGTGTGACGATTTTGATTTTTTTAATTTTGACATTAAGGCGTCTGGTGGTGGCACTGATGAATTTTGATTACTGTCATGCCTTTAACAACACTCCCAAGGTTCAGACGAATCGATTGACGTAAGAATCATCAAAATCGGTCCACGCGTTTGGCCTCTAGAATGCCACATAGAAACATCCAAACATACATACATACATAGACTGATAAACACATTACCCTTCCTTTGCTTTGCGCAGTCGGGTAAAAATACTAGCATGCATGCAATACATAATGTCGTGTCTAATTTTTCATTTATTTCATATTTATGAATTCTCGTCGCATTTTTAAAAGTATACGTCCTAGAATAAAAATAATAACTATTTTAGAATGTACAAATAAAGACCTTTCATTTGACACCACACTCAATATATTTGTTTACTTAACTTTTTTTACCCCAATTATTTTCATTTTTTATCAAAATTTTTTTTTTTCATGAAAATAAATCAAGTAGCATCTAAAATCATTGCAAACCAAACCGCAACGATGCCACTCTCTTTTTAAGACCGACCAGTCAATGAGCTACGAAGACATCGAAACTCTATGAAACGGGAGCTCTTGCAGCTCTGGTTTCGTAGTTTTTGGTCTTTGGTCGTATTTCAAAAACTATACATTCTAGATTAAAAATAAAAACCATTTTGGAATGTACAAAATAAGCCCTTTCGTATGACACCCCACTCAATATATTTGTGTAACTTTCATAATTTTTTACCCCCTTGGGAACCCAATATCTTCACAACCCCTTCATCGATTAAGCTCATATGCTCCACCGTAAATTTCCTTACCACAACCTATTGACCTACCAAGTTTCATGCAGATTGGATGAACGGTTCGACAGTTATGCTCGAACAACAATTCGTGAAACATACAAACATACAAACATACAAACATACAAACATACAAAGCAAAATCGCCCAACTTACCACTAAGATCTTCGCTCGCTTCGCTCGCTCGATCGATAATATTTAGAGGTTTCTAATGTGATGTGTGATGTGACCCGTGTGAAGCCGGGGCGGGTCCCTAGTCTATATCTATACTAATACGAGTATAATAAAGCGGAAGAGTTTGTTTGTTTGAACGCGCTAATCTCAGGTACCTACTACCAGTCCGATTTGAAAAATTATTTCTGCATTTGATAGCTAAACTCTTGAGGAAGGTTATAGGCTACTTTTCATCATCATCATCATTACCATTATACCATCACTACGGGGGCAACGCCGCGAGGGCACTGCTAGTTGTTTATATTTTTCATTTGTTATTGGTGTGCAGTGTGATTAAGTATTTTCTATCTAATTATCTATCTATTCCATAAAACCAATAAAATATCACAACAATATTACAAAAACAAATAACAATATAACAATAATATTTGCTGATGATGAAAGAGGGTGTGCGGCCGTGCCTCCATGCTAGGTCGCGGCCTACGGGTTATCTATGTGATAGCATGTTGATGAAATAAACCAACTCTATATCAATAACAATAAGGTTGAATCTGTTATAAAATATATTGATAAACTAATAGAGCTCTATTTCTGCACGTATAAGATATAAAATTATGATGAGGAGGAAAAGTGATTGTAATGCTTTCGTCATTTTATAAAAAAAAAAATCGTTTGATAAACTATTTTTACCCGGCTGACTGTCAAGTCACCCGGGTTATGTAGATCGCGTGTTTCTATGTATGTGGGTTCGTTCGTTCGTATGTAAGTAATATTCTTTATTACCACGTTTCTCCTAAACGGCTGGATGGATTTTGATGAATGAGGTATCGTTAGAATCGTCTCCATCTCGATTGTGCTCTAGGATACTTTTTATTTCGATAAATCAAATAGTGCGGCTAAAAAATGCAACAATGTGTGAATTTTCAAAATGAAAATCACGCTATCATATCAAAATCCATGTCAGAATCAAGAGGTTGGTGGACTGATATCAAATATATTTTTTTTAAAAATCTAACATGACATCTTCGAAGACTAAATCGAGTCTCAAAATTTTTGAAAATCTATTTTTCGCCCTAAATAAAATTGCTAACCAAAACGCAAACTAAAACTTTCTATTTAGTCACACGCAACGTTTAGAACAAACTGCATCGAAATTGGTTTAGCCATTTAGGAGATATCTCATATTTAAGAAATAACTTACGCATTTAATTTAGGTCCTCACAGAGCCATCTGTGTGTCAACTGTGACAACAACGTTTAGTAAAATACGCACGGCATCGAACCCTAGATACCTACTTAATAATAAAATTGTAATTTAATTTTGTTTTGTGATTGATAATGATAAGATAATGCTGTTTCCAACTTTTCAGTTCAGCCGGGTTTTTTTATTTTTGAATAAATTGCTTGTTACTAGTATCGATATGTCAAATTAATTAGAAAGAGATTTAGCAGGACTCTGGAAATCACTTTTTTGTAGAATTTTTTCATCTTTTGTAATAAAAAATAAATGTATGCTTGGGTTGGGCCTACGTTCAAATAGTAAGTTTGGCAAATTAATAAGAAAGAGATTTAATAAAATTATGATGATTATGAACTTCAAATACTAAGTTCATATGGACTAGTGGCCAACTCTGGTGGCAATAGACCATTTATATAAATGGTCTAAGGGTGACTACCCACCTATAATAGCAACTTTGAATACTTAATGAAGTAGGTAAATAAAAGTAGGTTATTTTATAGAGTTAAGTACCTATAAGTAGTGCTCTAGAAATATTATCTTTACAAATACCAAGAAACCTAGAAAAGTAACAGGTTCTTTGAATAACAAACACCTTTGTGCAAATTCTTTTGAATAGATACTATTTTTACTTTTAATCCACAAAGAGAAATAGCAGTATGAAATAGATACCTACCTATGCATTGTAGGTACTAATGTAATGTAATGAGACTTGCTGTTTTTTTTAACATTAATGTGAGTCACCACACGCTCGCAAATCAATTTGATTAGCTTTATCATATTATTTATTATATTTTGCTTAATTTTTTTTACCTGACTGTACCTACTCAACAGCTTCAGTAATTTGATGGTGTCCGAATCGACAGTAACAAAAACATTAAAAATAAAAGTGTCAATTGGGACACTGTGTCCCAATATATTTTGTCCGAATCGACAGCAAGTCTAATGTTCAGAGTCAGACGGCCAGCGTTTTTTTTATGACTATGAAAAAAGTCTCGCTGATGAAGGGAATTTCGGGAGTTTTTCATACATACATCCATACATAAAATGACACCTCTTTCCCACAGGGTTTTTCATTAAATTTTCAATTTACTTATATTATTGCTTGTTTACACCTTATTCGTGGGGTCATAATTTTATAGAAATAATTACCTACTTCCCTAATAAATAATTATTTTTATAGGATTTTAAAAATGTGTTCAAGTCGCGAAAGTTTGAAATGTGTTACATACAGACAGCTATTGGATTTCAAACATTATCTATCATAAAAAAATTAAGGGAATCTTACTTACTTTTTCGATATTCTCTTGATGATAAAGACCATCCTGCTGAATGTCCCTCTTCGATGTTCTGAAAAAAATTAAATTTTGTCAAAAAATCTCTATTACTCGACTGCATCAAGAGTTATTTATAATGCAACTAGCTGCTGCCCGCGGCTTCGCTCACTTGGTACCCGGATAAAAAGTAGTCTATGTTACTCTCCAGCCCTCCAACTATCTCCACACAAAAAATCACGTCAATCCGTCGCTCTGTTTTGACGTGAAAGCAGGACAAATAAACAAACAAATAAACACACTTTCACATTTTATAATGTGGGTACGGATTATTTCCGTATTTACACGCTCTCTTACTTTATAGGTAATCTGTTTGCGATTAGTAATCATTAATCAAGTAGGTACCTACCTACATTATTGATTGCATAGAGTACCTACACTATCAGTGGAACTAACCCAAACATTATTGACTAATTAGAATTACGGTAAAATAATCAACATCTTTGTTTACTTGATGACCAGTGGAGGGAATTGGCTTTGGATCGAAAAGTGTGGAAAGCTAGAGGGGAGACCTTTGCCCAGCAGTGGGACAGTATAGGTTAAATACAATACAATAAATTATCCTACTAATATTATAAAGGCGAAAGTCCGTGTGTGTGTGTGTGTGTGAATGTTTGTTGCCACGTATCTCCGTAGCTACTGAACCGATTTGGCTGAAATTTGAAACATACATAGATAAGACCGGGAATAGGATTTTATCCCGAAAAAATGCACGGTTCCCGTGGGATAAACAAAATAGTAGGTAGTCCACGCGGGCGAAGCCGCGGGCGTCAGCTAGTTAGATCGTAAACACAAAAACAAATGTTTTTAAACTTTCGCAATAACAACACAACTAAAAATAATACCTTTTTGAAATAATAACTCAAACCCAACACTCCACGTAAAAGAGAGATTCACAAAATTCGCATTCTATAACAAAATTCGTGACATCTTCAAAGAATAAAGGCTACCGCAATTTGGAGGAGTCTTTCTCAGTAATAATGATACACTATTATACTGAAGAATTGAAGATCAATACTGACTGAGGGTAGTTGTGAAAACTACCGCTTCTCGGCTAGAGTCCGCGCCAACACTCAAGTCCAGGCGTCTTTGAGTAATCGGTGAAGTGAACATACACAAAAATAAGCAATAAAATATTCCGATGAATTGAGAACCTCCTTCTTTTTTTGAAGTCGGTTAAAAATAAGAATCGGACGGAGCGATGAATGGAGGTCAATTAAACGGTTATGTTCCGGAGTCCGGACGTTGCCGCCGACACTGAATAACTTACGTACCGCGGAGTTACTAAAGTACCTAAACTAGTTACTATGAAGACCAATATGCCTATACCTACTAGGTATTTATGCTAAACGGACCATCTAGTAAACCCACAGATTATTGAGCAGTTACTACAGCCACAGTCAGTAACACACAGATTATGTAAAAATTACTAAAGAACTCCACCACAACATCGAGCCTACTAGTAAAACCATAGATTATAAAGCAGTTACTAAAGCAACACACAGATTACGTTAAAGTTATTATAGAAATCCACTACATCTTACTCCTAGTGCTCCTAGTAAGTAAGCCCACAGATTAAAGACTAGTTACTAAGCAAAATAACTTACATAGTGTAGCCTAGTGTAGCTCAACAATTTCTACAGGACTACACACCACAGACAATAAATAAGTAAAACCACAGATTATCAACTAGTTACTAAAGAAACTTACCGTTCGAAATCACAGCGTATCAATACAGTAGAAGCCACAAAGTTATTTCGAACCCGCTGTTTTGTGCGGGAAAGTAGATACGTGCAGAGCTCATACAAACAGATTGATCACTGACGCGTACAATACAATGTAACTCTTCCACGAGCGATATTATAATGCCAAGTAGTATTTTTGGAGCAAGTTTCATTGATAGGTAGGTAGGTAACTACGATTTGATATATTGTCCCATCTTGCCTAATATCAGTACTAATATCTAAGATTGTTATTTTTATCGGTGATGCTGGCAGATTGTCACGTGAAATATATCTAGGTATTTTGAAATATTTACTTGTGGAAAGTGTGCAAAGATTACCTACATTAGTTACTATGCACGCACACTGTACCAATCTAAAGATAAAAACAATACAACAAATTAAACTAACTTAAATATGATAGGTATACAATCGGCGGTCTTATTGCTAAGGAGCGATCTCTGCCAATGTAGAATTTAAGCTGTTTTGGTCGCGTGGTATACTTCGGCTGAAGTTCGGCTTCGATCTGAAAGTCGTGAGTTCGAATCTCGGATGTGCATCAATAAAGTTTTCACTTCAATATAATGAACTTTGACGCGAGCTCTAAGCGGTATTAGGCTGATGATGATGTTGAATATTCTCTACACTAGATGAATCGAAACAGTGCCGGTATTTAAAACGACGATATTATTATTAAACGTTTTTATTGTCACTTTCTTGTTTGTTTGTCTGTCTGTGGAATCTTGAAACTCAAACGGGCACTTTCCGATTAGCTCTCCAGCTGAAACTTTCAGGGTAGCTTACAACAGCTGCAACTGCTTATAAAAAAAAAAAAACATTTTTTTAGATAAGTAGGTACTTAAGTAAATTAATTTGCTTGTTTTTACGTAAACTAACTTTAATTTATAAATGTTGAGTTCAATTGATATCTACTGCATTAAAACGTCATAATTACGCGGTAATATAGGTACTGTAAATAGTTTTAATAGGTATCTTCTTGTTTGTTAAGAATTTGATAAGAAATCGTGGAATTGTTTTGATATTAAATTATGTGTGTATCTTTCCACACTTATTACTCACTATTTCGTAATAGGAAAATATGTTTGAAAATGATGTGAGTAAAGTTCAGGGGGTCTAATGGCCACTTTTGATATAACATCAGATGTTTCATCAAAAGTGGCCATTAGACCCCCTGAAAAGTGGCCACTTTAGACCTTTGTTTAGTTATAAATGTGAAAAATAAGAAAGGGTGTTGTTTAGGGGAATAAAAAGTGAAATAAATAAATAGGCATGAATCCTAATTTTCAAAATCTCTTCTATGATATTCAGAAGTATCTATTATGTCTAAAATATATCATATTTCTGTAGAAAATTAAGGTTTTTGTGCAATAAAAGTACATTTAAATTTAAATTTTCAAATTCACGCCAAAACGCTCGCCGGTGTCATGGCGTCTGTTTTTACGTCACGGATCGGTATATCAACCAGTGATGCCTACATAGTTACTATAGAAACAAAAGGATGTTTACCGAGACGAGACGCAATGACAGACGCCATGACACCGGCGAGCGTTTTGGCTATCATGGCGGATTGTTGTATTTTGTAGATTTATTTTAGCAAATAAATTAGTAATCTCGACATTAATAAGAGAATAAATACATTTTTCAAAATCTTTGAATCCTATTTCATTAGATCAGATAAATATTTTGGCGATACTTGATTACTGTCACCATGCCTATTGTAAGTGCAAGACCTAGAAAGCGATGGCACGACTACTAGCTGAATGCTTTTAACATGGCGTGGGTCCAAATGGCACAGGATCGTGATGTTTGGAAGGATCAAGGGGAGGCCTTTGCCCAGCAGTGGGACATTATGGGCTAACTATAATAACTAGTAGTTCGCCCCGAACTGAGATCTCGCGCACCGTAGATGGCTTACATTTGGACTTTCTTCTGACTACCCCTATAATTTCAAGTGCTACTACTGATACTGCCGAGTATGCCTATTGCGCTAGCTCTTCATGGTAAAAAATACTGGCATGCATGCAATACATAATGTCGTGTCTAATTTTTCATTTAGGTATTTCATATTTATGAATTCTCGTCGTATTTCTAAAAGTATACGTCCTAGAATAAAAATAATAACTATTTTGGAATGTACAAATAAAGACCTTTCATTTGACAGCCCACTCAATATATTTGTTTACTTAACTTTTTTTACCCCAATTATTTTCATTCTTTATCAAAATTTTTTTATCATGAAAATAAATCAAGTAGCATCTAAAATCATTGCAAACCAAACCGCAACGATGCCACTCTCTTTTTAAGACCGACCAGTCAATGAGCTACGAAGTCATCGAAACTCTATGCAACGGGAGCTCTTGCAGCTCTGGTTTCGTAGTTTTTGGTCTTTGGTCGTATTTCAAAAACTATACATCCTAGATTAAAAATAAAAACCATTTTGGAATGTACAAAATAAGCCCTTTCGTATGACACCCCACTCAATTTATTTGTGTAACTTTCATAATTTTTTACCCCCTTGGGAACCCAATATCTTCACAACCCCTTCATCGATTAAGCTCATATGCTCCCCCGTAAATTTCCTTACCACAACCTATTGACCTACCAAGTTTCATGCAGATTGGATGAACGGTTCGACAGTTATGCGCGAACAACAATTCGTGAAACATACAAACATACAAACATACAAACATACAAACATACAAACATACAAAGCAAAATCGCCCAACTTACCACTAAGATCTTCGCTCGCTTCGCTCGCTCGATCGATAATAATAAGTACAAGGCGTCGTCGAATAATCGGTATACATAAAAAAAAAGATTCCGACGAATTGAGAACCTGCTATTTTTTTTTGAAGTCGGTTAAAAATGATCGGAGCCTGTGGGTATCTACCTAAGCGAGTGAAATCGCGGGGCACAGCTAGTTTTTCATTCAAAATAAAACTAGCTTTTACCGGATTGTTTGACATTTATTAGACATTTTCAAATTAGATCCTGTTTGTTGCTAAGGTTAATTTTAAAAAGATTAATAAAGATTTAAAACTTAAAATATCGGAATTTAAATGAATGCCCAGTGGAATTCTTCCATTTCGTATTTTAAATGAAAGTTGGATCTAGTCTAGTCTAGAGGGCGTAGGATCAAAGTTAGGAGTATTTTCGCGTCTAAGACAAACCAAATAATGGTTTTTTAGACGTTTTTACACTACTATTTGTAGGTTTTTTATATGTATAAATAAATAAAATAAATAAATGTATTGTAATGTCTTGAATTATAAAAAAAAATCACAGATTTCGTGCCTCACAAGACTATCGAGCACATTGGAAATGAATATACGGAATTAGAGAAAAAAAATCTATTATATTTTTCAAAAGGTTAGGTTACAGCGCAAACCCTTAACCCGATCGTCTTTGTTTTAGGCTCAAATTGTAGCTGACTAAATTGTGCAGAGGAGTTTTTCTCAAATTTTTAATATCATTCTTCGTTTCCAAAATATCGAGCGCCGAAATGAAAAATTCGGAAAAAAAATTTTTTTTCACTCTTTCGGCCATAACTTTTTTCGTTTTTTACTTTCTCGAATAATTCTTTTTGCACCTTATAGTTCTCGTGAATACGCGTCTTTTGAGCATTTTTTGAATATCCTAACTTCACAACTCTCCGAGATATAAGGGGATCGCACTTTTTCGTGAAATCGGAGCCTACACTGGAGCGAAAGAAAACACATTTCAAATGTCAAAAAAAAAACAGAAACGAAACAAGATCACGGCTCATCATCTACCAGGGCCCCAATTCTTCTAATTTACAACGTTGAATGACGTTATCAAATTATTGAAGGTTAAAAGATGTTTTGTTATGATAAGTTTGTTTCGAAGTACTCGTAATAACAGATAATATGAACACACCTACAATGATAAGGTTGGCAAGTTTTTTGAGGCCAATACAAGTCAAGCGTGTTATGAGAGTACCTATATACTTAGGCCTTTACATCTTTACTAGATGATTTATACAGTGTCAGGAGGCCATCTTGGCTTACACTTACTTATATCAGTTTTGCAATTCCCATAACATAAGCTCTGCTTACTTTGGAAAGAAAAGATAATAATTGCTTTGGGGCTAGATGATGCTGTGTGAAATGTCCAGCATTACTTATTTATTCAAATGGGCTCGTACAATATGGCTTCCACTTGCCTCTATCAGTCGTCATCTCAGCACACTCCTTTCTCTTACTTATGTCGTCTTTCACAAAATTCATTCAATCTTTTCTTTAGTCTAAAAACGTAGGTATGTAGCTTTATTTTTTACTAGCAGCGCCCTCGCGGCGCTGCCCCCGTAGTGTTGGTGGTGATGATGATGATGATGAAAAGTAGCCTTTCTCAAGTATTTAGCTATTACATGCAGAAATAATTTTGAAAATCCGACTGGTAGTTCCTGAGATTAGCGCGTTCAAACAAACAAACTGTTCCGCTTTATTATATTAGTATAGATTAGATATTTATAGATTTCTTCGATAAATAATTTATTTTCATATTCGCAAACAGATAAGCGAATTCTCAAAGCATCTAAGACTATTTAGACCTTTGAAGGATTTCGTTTCAAAGAGAGTTTTCCAAAACATCCATAAATATACAATACAATGGCACCCACAGACAGATGTTGATGCAAGTTGCAGCTTCCGGCTGTTGTCGTGGCACATAAAAGCATTGTGGCGCTGGAGTGTGCACACTACGTTTTTCTTTTCGTATGCGCGTATTTGAGCAGCGCGTACGAAAAACTTCGTATGCACACTCTCTCACAGCATCCCTGCCTTGCATCGATCTCTTGATTTTGACACGGATTTTGATAAGATAGCGTGATTTTTTTTTAAATTCACACATCGTTGCATTTTCTATCCGCTATAATTGATTTATTTAATAAAAGCATACTAGAGCACATAGATATAGTCGAGATTGAGACGATTCTAACGAAACCTTCATCAAAATCCATCCAGCCGTGTAGGAGCAATGGGGTAATAAAGGGCCTTACTTATGAAAGATATTTAAAGTGAAACACTGGTTAAACAACGTCCTGTCTTTATTTGTGGATAGTGACAAACAGAGACAGGACGTTGTTCAACCAGTGTTCAACTTTAAACATATTTCATAATGGGGAAAGAATATCACTTACATAGGTACATAGAAACGCGCGATCTACATAACCCTGTGACTTGACAGTCAGCCGGGTAAAAATGTGTCACAGCAATAGCTCCTATCTTTAAATTCTTTTATCCTCTGACCGTTTTGTATGAAGCCATCTGTAGGTTCCCAGATATTGTACAAGATACATCAAAGGTGCTATCAGGGGCGGCCTTAGCTATCGCGAGGCCCCGGGCGGTAGATCTTTGCGAGGCCCCTGGTGACGGGCGTGAGACCAAGATTTTTGGGAGGAACACACGATATTATGCTGAGGGAAGGCGGGGGGGGGGGGCGAGCGAAGCGAGCCGATTTTTTTAGCACTTTTTTTTCACTTTGCTAGCAAAATAATGAGCCTAATATGTGAGCGAGCTCCCTACTCTCACAAAATACCTATGAATTGAAATGCGAGCGAAGCGAGCCGAATTTTTAAAGACAAATGTAACATAATGACACTAGATTTTGCTTACAGTGCTCAAAGAAAAGGCTGGCTGCTTGTCGGTTTCTATTCTGCGGTCAGACATTTCACTTTTTCGTCACTTCGTTCGCAAAATACACATGAAGCTAAAATGCGAGCGAAGCGAGCCGATTTTTTAAGGCAAATGACATATTGATATGACGGGATGAAAAGGGCTAAAAACGTTTGTACGAAAAATTTAGAATTCCTAGCATTTAAGAATTTGAGACATTATAATGCTGGATGCTGGATCAAAGATTTTGGGGGAGTGAGGTGTCATGGCCCTGGGACCGAGCCTGCCTAGTCATTGCGAGGCCCTACTAAAGTGCCTAGGTAGGTATTGAAATTTTGATGACGAAAAGTCGGTGTCGCGCACATATTCTAAAACAAAAGTCCTTCGCCCCCTCATAAACTACTGAACGGATTTTTATTTGTTTTTTTCACCAATAGACAGACAGAGTGGTTCATGAGGAAGGGTAGGTGTATAATT
Source organism: Camptogramma bilineatum (assembly GCA_958496255.1). Taxonomy (NCBI): domain Eukaryota; kingdom Metazoa; phylum Arthropoda; class Insecta; order Lepidoptera; family Geometridae; genus Camptogramma; species Camptogramma bilineatum. Next base: position 2,600,424 of record OY292474.1, read on the forward strand.
AGTTTAGGTTTTGTGTAAATTGGTTGAAATATGATAATGATTGTTGAAAAAGTTGGAAAAATATAGCTGACTGGGAGTTTTCCTAAAAAAAGCTGCCTATTCTTTTTATTGAGATAACAACAAAACAATGTAGAAGGCATTGTTCTTATTTTATAGGTTTAAAGAAAATTTCACAATAGAATTTGTCCATCTTTAACGGATAGGTTTACTAATGCTTATAAAAGATTTTCTCTAGTCGGCTTGCTGCGCGAGGCCCCTACAAGCGCGAGGCCCCGGGCGAGTGCCCTGCTCGCCACCCCCAAAGGCCGCCACTGGGTGCTATTTCCATGTCCGATGTGTCAGCCTTTGATAGTTTGAAGATTAAGGCCTGGTTATACGAAGATAGAAGACAAGATCGCGTTTGTTGGTTTTAAGCATGGTAGACGACGGGTCATGCAATAATTTACACTTTAAATTAAATTTAAACTTTTTTTATTCTGCTCATCACGCTGAAGATCCTCATCAGTTCTTCACCAAAGTTTTATGAGACCAACTTAAAGTAACAACCTTTCGAATAAAAAAAGAACCATCGAAGTCGGATGTCATAAGGCGGAGATATCCTGTAGCCTCCCTTTTGCACCTTTTTTGAGGAAGTACCCCCCCCCAATCAAAAATCCCCAACGACAAAAAAAAATCAATAAAATTATCGAACTTGCTTACAAAATTTTACGAGAATTGGTTGAGAAATACGACAGACAGACATCCGGCGGACAAACGAAAGCATTTTTGTCCAAGCTGAAGCAGAGACGCTTCGCTCGCTCAATTATTTTAACAATATTCCTAACAATATCCACCCCAGCAGTTCAATAATTTCTAATTTTCCTATCATAAAGCCGCGAGACATTTTCCTATAGGTAACCACCTGTGCTCATAAACCTAGTTTAAGCGTAAACTGGGACCACTAACTGTTCCTGAAAAGCATTGACCGTCAAATTGAAAATGTTGAAACGAAAGAAGGCCTCTACAAACCAACAATTTAACTTAATCAGGAAATAATTAAAAGATACTGAGTTCAGAATATTATACCATCATATCTGAATCACGAAAATGAGAACCAGCAGTACATTGTGGGCTTAATGATAACGGCTTGATGGGTTTTTAAACAAGAGGTGTTTTTAGCCTAGTATTAGCACGTATCAGCCTCCATTGTGGGAGTGACGTCGTTCATAACATGTCAATGAAAGTTTTGAGGGGTTTTTAGAAAATGACATAGGTAATAGGTACTTACCTATTTTTTTAAATAAGTAAAGTAAGTTCGTATGAGCAAGTGGCCAACTCTGGTAACGGTGTTTTTATGCCGCCTAAAGGCATCCGTCATTAAATGCCGGGCCGACAATTTAACGTGCCCTCCGAAGCTCGGAAGCGCTCAGCTCGTAATGCCACTTGGTCACCCATCCAAATTGAGACCGAGGACAACGCTGCTTAACTTCAACGATCAATCAAGAACGTCTAAGCAACGTTTTTTACGTACTAATTATTCTTCTTTTACTTGTTGAAAAATACTCTGATGGCCACCGTTTTTCAGGAGTCAGAGTTGCCTCTTAACGCGACAAGATACGGTACTAAGGACCCTTTTGAACCTGTGGGGTAGGCTGGTACTGTTTTATGACATACGTGCTAAAAGCTCCTATTTTTAACCGACTTCGAAAAAAGGAGGAGGTTCTCAGTTCGTCGGAATCTTTTTTTTTTTTTTTGTGCTTTTTTTTTTTATGTATGTTCACCGATTACTCGAAGACGCCTCGACCGATTTCAAAAATTCTTTTTTTGTTTGAAAGGGTACACTTTCCAATTGGTCCTTTTGGTCATCAGGTCAGGATCTGATGATGGGATCTTGGAGAAATCGAGGTAACTCTTCATATTTTATAGGCACACTTGAAGCGATTAGGGTATTTTTTTAAAGCTTTATAGGTTATCGGTGACAATGCAATATTATGGTAACATTGAGCTGATCTGATGATGGAGTCAGGAGCTGTACAAAGGAACTCCTCAGTAAATAGGCCGATTGAGTTGAAACTCGGCACGTATGTCAAGTTTCAACTAGAATGTAATAATATGGTCACAACGAGCTGATCTGGGGATGGAGTCAGGAGCTGTTCAACAGAACTCCTCAGTAAATAGTCTGATTGAGTTGAAACTTGGAACTCAGCATGTCGGTTAAGTTCCGACTATAATGTAATAATATGGTGACAGCTAGCTGATCTGATGATGGAGTCAGGACCTGTCCAATGGAGCTTCTCAGGGAATAACAGTGGAACATCCATGTTTGGGCTCATTTTAATTAGCGCACCCTTAGCCTTACCCAATAACAGTTTGTATTGAAGTCGGTTTTTTAAAATTTTTAATTTAGCCACTTGTTTTATTCCAAGGTTGAGAGGTTATAGTTCCCGTGGGCGTGAGTGAGGTAAGTCATTTTAGCGTGTAATCTAGGGATAGTCTTAGCAATTTGAAAGGTTTTTTAGCGACGGTTGTTCAGATGTTTTATCAAATTCAGTTCAGCCGTTTCAAGATCATCAGCTCTTCCTGGTCCCCTTCCTTTCTAATGAAGGGATTTGTCGGGAGTTTTTCTTTAAATTTCAAATTGTACCGCTGCAGCAATTGAGCAGCTAAATCAGACAAGAATCTAGACTTGAAAGTTTTAAAATATATTTGTTTGTTCAAATTTGAATTGAATACCTCAAGGGGATGATACAAGCCTACTTTTATATCTGCGCGGTAATACGAAAAACCGTAGGTGTTATGGGAAAACTTATTTAATACTAGTGGAATAGAAACGCAACTCACTTGCTTTATATCGTTGCGTATGCTTGACGCTAAGTTAAATTGTAGGACATAATTATACGCCATAGAAGCGAATGGATTGTTCGTTTCGAAAAATTGATATGCGCATTAACATGAGCTCTAAACGATGAAGGAAAACATCGTGAGGAAACCCGCGGCTTAGTCAGCTCCACATGTATTGTTTGATCATGGCTTTCCTGTGGATATGGCCGGTTAATCTGAGAGGATCGTGTTGGTGCTGGGCAAGCCTACTCCATCTACAGTATCATGATAAGTGTAGGCAAAGATTGCCTCCTGACACTGTCATCTAGTAAAGATGTCTTGATGAGACTGAGAGATGAGAGAAAGATCTCTTATCTTGATTCATAAGGCCTAAGTTTTTTTAACGCTTAGAATCGTAAAACGTAAAATATGTCTTCTAATGTTTGATAAAGGTGGGAAGTTACATCTTTAACATTCGTGGAGCTCTGGCAATTTATTTTATACCATTATTTTAACTTGACGTAGTGTGCGCCGCAAACTTTGAGGTGGGTGAAGTGCGCGGCAGATGTGACGTTGCGCAGGTACAGTCAACTCAATTGCGGGGAGGTGAATGCGATGAGGGGCGGGGCTAGGCGGGCTTTGTAGATAAAGTTTACTCTATTCTATTGCGTTGACTGTACCTGCGCAAAGTCGAATCTGCAGCGCACTTCAGCCGCCATAAAGTTTGCGGCGCACTAAAGCAGTGTTTCACATCTATGCTCTATCTAGTATAGGGTATGTTCCGCGCAGGATCACCCTGGATCAAGGTATATAAAGGTGAATGCGGATTTTTAAATTCATTTAGAGAAAAGAGTCCGTTGGGAGGAGTGAGAGCACGGTGGTTCAATGAGATCTGTTCGGTTCGGGTGAGTGTTGCGATTGCTATTGCTATTGGATTTTTTTATTTTTCTACACTAAGTGTCCAACCTTCCAAACCGTGATCAAACGAAGTAGCACGTTATTACTACGCTATTACTACGTACGCATTATTTTATTAAGAGTATAGATAATATATGATTAAATAAGTGTGTAGGTAATGTAAAATAGTTATAATTTACTTTAAAGTGATTTTTTTTATTTTGCTCTTTATTTAAGAGCAGGCACGTGGGTATAACAAGCAGCGTTTAAAAAAGTCATGGGCAGAAATTACGGACCTCCGATTAGGTACAATTTTTATTTTTTTACATGTTAACTTTTCTTGGACCAAGTCCAACTTGGATGACTCTGATTGGACGCCGTCGTCCGAGTGAGTCCGACGGCGTCCAATTAGAGTCATCCAAGTTGGACTTTGACTTGGATCGTGTCAACCCGGCTTTAAGTAGGAAACCACGCAAGAGAAACTGTAGACTCCCTGAAAGAATTTCATCACTTACTTCATCTTATTTTATCGTAAGTAAATTGTTCTATGCATGCTGTGTTCTCATCAAGGTCTTTCACTACATGATGTTATAAAAGTGTATGCGACTCATGTTGATATTAACTGTGATAAGTCCAGTTTTCATCATCATCTTCCTGCCCTTTTCCCACTTACGTGGGGTTGGCACATGGATTCTTCTTCCATTTCCCTCTATCAGTCGTCATCTCAGCATTCACCCCTTGTGATAAGTCCAGTTTTGAGAACCATTAATAAAAAATAAAAAAAAATCACCTTGTGTTTGTTGCAGGGGTATTCCGATCGGTTCCGTTGTTGGTTGCAGGGGTATTCTGGCGATATGGGCGTGTGCGCTAGCCTGCGCGCTGGTGTCCGCTCAGATCACGTTCAGCCGCGACTGGACCGGCGGCAAGCGGAGCCCGCACCTGCCTCTCGACTGCTCGCAGTTCACAAGGCTCTGCCGGCATTTCGTAGTGAGTCGCATTTTACCTGGATACCAAAAATAAAAATTACCTACTAGCAGCGCCCTCGCGGCGTCGCCGCCGTAGTGATGGTATAAATATGGTGATAATCATGATGATGAAAAGTAGCGTATATCAAAGCCTATTAACCTTCCTCAAATATCGTGTTCAGTGTCCATGACGCATATTAAAAACAGAGAGACAATTAAAAACGATTAAGTATATTTGTTTACCTATTTGCAATGTTTCGATTTCTCTGACGTCGCTTTCAGGCAAAAATATAAACATCTTCCTCCTATTGGCAGCACGAGCTAAAGCAGACGTTGGCTACGGAGATGGGCGGCAAGCACCAACGCGAGGACCTGGACAAACCTCCTCTATACGACGATGAATAAACTCTTGGAACCCGACAATTAACGGGCCTGCGACAGACGAATTCCCATACAAACGTAATATATTTTTTATCGGTTCATGTTATTTAGATTATAAGCCAGTATTTAACTAGGTTCCGTTTACACTTTGGTTCCGAAAAACTTAAAACAAATGTAAGCAAATTGAATTGAAATCTTTGTAGGTTTAGCTAAAATGGCATGTTTTCTTTTAATTTGTTTTGTAGTAAGGTTTTTGGAATTAAAGTGTAACAGGAACCTATAATAAATACTGCCTTTATCCAAATAATAACATAGAGTTATAAAAATATTCTTTTATTTTAAATGATTTTGGTATTACGTTAATATTCAATTCATCTGTCGTTGGCCCCATAACTCTTCATGGATTTCTGATGACTACGCTACAATTATGACTGAATGTATAACGGAAAATGAAAGTTAAGTACTAGTTTAAACAAGCAAGTATAAGGTTGTATAAAATGTAGTTTTGTAAATATATTTTGGGCTGGATTTTGTGGTTTTTACAATTTAAAAGAGTAACAAAATATGATACAGATCAGTTTCTAATTGTTTTCCTTAGGAATTACATTTTCTACATAATAAAATACCTAATACTCATTTTGAAACTCACAATTTTTTAACTATACCTACTCGAGCCATTTTGGATGTACAATGTTTACTAACATTGCACTGACGGATCAATCAGCTGATAGCAGGAATAGACCAATCACAGAAAATTGAGATTCATTACGATTGGCCGTATTGAATCAGTGCCAATCATATTCAATCTCAGCTTTCTATGATAGGTCTATTCCTGCTATCAGCTGATTGATCTGTTGTCAGTGCGATGTTAGTAAGCATTGTACATCCAAAATGGCTCGAGTATAGGTACAACAAATTGGGAGCATAAAATATATGGAAAGTATGACATATTTCTACAGCGATGTCTAGGTAGTTTGAACATTTTGATTTAATATAAACTATATGGTAGGTAAATATGCAGAAAGATTGAACTAAATGCGCGACAACTTATGATAGTGTTCATTGTAGTAACCTACTATTATTCAATTATTATGTAAGATGTTAACTTAGCATGTAATATGCACATTAAAAATCCATGTAATTTGTAATTTATTTTCCTGAAATTTTTAACGCATTTACAGGGTTGGGCAGGGACTGTGTTTTGTAAGGCTTTGTCTAGTCACATTTAAAATATAAAAAAAAAAACAAATATTCCTTAAAAATAACTTTATTGTCATGGAATAAATTGATTTTATTTACACATTGCATAATTATAATATTCTACATTTATATTAAATCGTAATTATTGCAAATTAAAATCAACACACACACTTTTTAAAAAAGCTGCAATTAAGGTGCAGCGGGGCAATTCTGGCAGCGGGGTAATTATGACACATGGCTATATCTCTCGTTCTATAACTGATACCTCGAAGAGACATCTATGTACGCGTAGAGAAATGTTTTGTTCATTCATAAACGATAGGTGGCATTTCTAGCGCAAAAACTGACTGATTTATAGCATCATTTTGACAGTCAACCAATTTTCGGAGGGTGTAAAAATATTAGCTCCTCGAGTTTTTGTAATAATTAAGTGGTTTTCGCGGTTTAATTGAAAATTGAACAAGCTAAGGAGGTGTATTTTAGACTGGAGATTATTTTAATCGTACTAGTTCGTTTCTACTCATTGTTTCTTCTGTGTTATTGCATCCGCTATAATTACCCCACAAATTGTTGTTTTTATGTAATTTTATCGAAATCGGTTGCCATAATTGCCCCACCGATTTTGTATGAAGTTATAAAAAACCAGTGATGTCCACAGCATTGAAGTAAACGTCGATAAAAATAATACTTAACTAATCGAGCGAGTGAAGATCTCAGGGTTAAATAATGCGATTTTGCTTTGTGCAAGTATTTGTTTGTGGCCTTGTTTGAGCTTAATTAAACCATAGTTAACACGCATTAAAATTTTCGATCGAGCGAGCGAAGCGAACGAAGATCTTAGTGGCAAGTATGGCGATTTTGCTTTGTATTTTTCACGAATTCTTGTTCTCGCATAATTGTCGAACCGTTCATCCAATCTGCACGAAACTTGGTAGGTCAATAGGTTGTGCTATGGAAATGTATGGTGGAGCATATGAGCTTAATCGATAAAGGGGTTGTCAAAATATTGGGTTCCCAAGTGGGTAAAAAAACTAACGAATTTATTGAGTGGGGTGTCATTTATGAAAAGTCTTTATTTGTACATTCCAAAATAGTTATTATTTTTATTCTAGGATGTATACTTTTTAAAATACGACGAGAATTCATGAAAAATTAGACACAACATTATGTATTGCATGCATGCCAGTATTATTTACCATGACGACCTAGCGCAATAGACATACTTGGCAGTGGTAGCACTTGAAAGTATAGGGGTAGTGAGAAGAAAGTCCAAATGTAAGCCATCTACGGTTCGCGAGATCTCAGTTCGGGGCGAACTACTTCTCATGCAACATCATTTTTGCGCGAAATTTTTGCGTATACTTACTCCGTTTATCGATAGTCAGCGTCCCAACACTAGCATGTATGGGCGACTAAAGAGTGATGCCAGAATTACCCCACAAAAATTTTAACAGGTTTTTTACCCGAGGTTACGTTTGCGCCATTGATTTGCCCCATTAATGGTGGAAACGTAACTGATTAGTTATGTTTGCGCCATTCAAATTGATACAACTAATCTAACCTTGCTTTCCTCGCCGTAGATAAAATCTATAAAAAATTGTTTGTTTAGCGTTTGTTTTTTACATGTATGACTGCCCTACCGTACCACCGACGATACCTTCAGTGGTACAGTGGGTAATTATTTTTACCCACGGTACCACGGATGTCAAAAATGACACTGGATGTCAAAAATGACAGATAATGTCAAAAATGACACTGGATGTAAAAAATGACAAATAATGTCAAAAATGACACTTGATGTCAAAATGACACTGGATGTCAAATATGACAGTTAATGTAAAAAATGACACTGGATGTCAAAAATGATAGATTATGCCAAGAATGACAGAATATGTCAAAATGACAGATGATGTCAAAAATGACAGATTATGTCAAGAATGACAGAATATGTCAAAATGCAGATTATATATAAATTGACAGATTGGCCATATCTCAAAAACCAGTTATCCTAGACTCTCCGTTCTCAGTTCCAGTGAAAGCTATTGAATAGATCTTTATTTAAAGTGACAGCTGTCAAACTTCAAACAGCCATATCTCGCAAACTACACGTCCTAGACTCCCCGTTCTCAGTTCCAGTGAAAGCTATTGATAAGATCTACATTTAAAGTGACAGCTGTCAAACTTCAAACGGCCATATCTCGGAAACTACACGTCCTAGACTCCCCGTTCTCAGTTTAAATGAAAGCTATGACCAAGATCTACATTTAAAGTGACAGCTGTCAAACTTCAAACGGCCATATCTCGGAAACTACTCGTCCTAGAATCTCCGTTCTCGGTTCAAATGAAAGCTATGATGAAGATCTACATTTCAGATGACAGATGTCATTTTGACAGCTGTCACTTTAAATGTAGATCTTGGTCATAGCTTTCATTTGAACTGAGAACGGGGAGTCTAGGACGAGTAGTTTGCGAGATATGGCCGTTTGAAGTTTGACAGCTGTCACTTTAAATGAAGATCTTATCAATAGCTTTCACTGGAACTGAGAACTGAGTGAAAAAACTGAGAGAGAAAATAAGTGGTTTTAGAGATAAATGGCCAATCTGTCAATTTAATATAATTTGTCAATTTATTGTAATCTGTCAATTTGACATGTGTCATTTTTGACATAAAGTGTCATTATGACATATTCTGTCATTCCTGGCATAATCTGTCATTTTTGACATCCAGTGTCATTTTTGACATTATCTGTCATTTTTGACATCTGTTTATCAAGTGTCTAATAGTTGCCACCTGAAGGAGTTTTAACTAGATACACACTTCAATTTTTTTAATACGGTCTGTTTGTCTGTTTTTTCATTTCCCTATCAATCAATGGTGCAAACATAACTAACCAGTTACGTCTGCCCCATTAATGGCGCAAACATAACTAATCAGTTACGTTTCCACCATTAATGGGGCAAATCAATGGCGCAAACGTAACCTCGGGGTTTTTTATAGAAACTGGACCATCGTAGGAGATTAAAATGTTAAAATTCGCGTGTATTGTGTTGTCTAGTTTGTAAAGCTTCTGGATTTAGTATCATAGCATCATTGGTTCGAATAATATCACCACCTGACGGAATTACCCCGCTGAGGGGCTATTCTGGCATTTTCCAGTTTTTAGTTAAAATTGTGTTATTTCACCATTTAAATATGCTTTTTTTTTAACAAAAATACAATAAAGAAAAGGGCAGATAAAGGTTACATAACGCCAATTTGTCAGAATTAGCGTAACTCAACAAGGAACGAGAATATTGAAGTTTTAAATTTTGACTAAAAATTTTCGGCCAGAATTGCCCCGCTGCACCTTATATACTATTCAGTACAAAATAAAACATAATCTAAGTGAATAATTGAAAAATGTATATGTCGCAGCCAATTTGTAGCATGTAGGTAAACCTGTGGGCTGATTGTCTAACTTGTCTCAAACCTCAAATTGGTCTCCAACTGTCAAAACGATCGCATAAGTATCTTTTGTCGCGTTCGGTCTCTTTGAGATGAGAGTGACAGGAGCTTCTTACGTGGTCACTGAACTGTCATATTTGACAGTTTGAGACCGATTTTGGTCGCTATTAAAGATAGACAATCAGGGGGCAGATTAGTGGTAGACATTTGACTTTTTTGGCATAGAAGTACTGTCAAACATCCAACCACAGAGAATATTAACTGTTTTCTTTTTTTTTTAGGTAGGTAGCCAAAAACGTCATTGATTCGTTAATCTGCAAGTCGTAATGTAATACCGAGTTATACAAATACAGCTACGACATTCACATCGACGTCTTTTTTACATTACGGCTACTTTCAATATTGTCTTGTAGTTGTTGTAATCTATTGTTTTGCTAACTATTGTTAGCTAAAATGGGCATTAGCGCATATTCCCTATGCATAAGGTACATATTACAGAGGTGTGTCAGGTTCATATGGAAATACGTGGTCTCTAACCCATGGGAAGTCGGGCGGGTCGCTAGTCATAATATAAAAGTTAGTAAGGTACAAAAATCTATAAGCTATGTTAATGATATTCCTTCATGTACCTACCTACACGTCTTTCAAGGGATCTTGGCATTCGTGAAGTTAGCCGTTTCGATGCGCAGTGCAACTTTTTCATACAGAATTTTCTACTGCGCAGCGAAAAGCCTAACTTCATGACTGCCTAGATCCATTGTGACAATTGTACTCAAATATTTAAAGCTAAACTCAGTCTAAATCTAATGTGATACACAACTTAAAATTACGATTAGTAATTGTTTAAAATTAAGTGGATTAAACAAATCTTACCACGATTTGGAAAAATATTTCGTGAATTTTTTGTTCACGATGTCAAAAATTAAAATTACAGATAGTTATGGCACTGCCATATTAAAATAAGCTTTAAGTACAGGGAATACTTAGGACATCAATGTTAAGTCCAGAGACATAATTATATTGGTCAAAAAGGTAGTCTATTGAGTGTGTATGAAGAATGTAATGGGAGTGATTGAGGCGAACGAGGTATGTCAGGCCTACTCACAAAACTAAAAACGATATATCGCGTAATTTTCGTAGTTTAGCTTATGGAAAGTTCGTATGAGCAAGTGGCCAACTCTGGCGACGGAGTTTTAGGCCGCCTAAAGGTCTCCGTCATGGCTTAACGACTTAAAAGCCGGGACCGACAATTTAACGTGCCATCCGAAGCACGGAAGCGCCAAATTGTGACCGCGCACGTTGTATAACTTCAACGATGAATCAAGAATGTTGTATGGTTATGGTGGAAACTGATTTACATAGGTAATATATTCATAGATAATTAATTAATTTGTGTTAGGTACCTTATATGCTGAAAACCTGATTAAGGCTGATCTGTATTTTTTAATTTGACATGTCTGCTTTTGTTGCACCCATTTTCGCAAAAAATGAATTATGAATTCGGAACATTTAATTGGCACGATGTATCGCTTTCGGTTTTGGGATTATGGGAACAGGATCGTAGCGAGTGGAAGTCTGTGATCTTTGCTATCAATCATTAGACCCTCCTATAAGAAGGGAAGTTCTCTAAGAATCTATTCATCGTCGGTAGTACAGCAGCGAGCGTACTCCAAAGCAGCGTTGAGTCGTTCGATCCACACATCCCTATCGCTCGCAGTGTCTGCGGCTAACAGATGTCTCCTGACTACCCCCTCTGCCCTCTTGACGTTGACGAGCGACCCTCCCTCGGGGACTATGAGTCCGGGAGGGACGGAGGTCTCTAAGGCGCAGGCCAGATAGAAGAGACGGGGCGCAGACATTTGTCTCTTCCGCGTCCCTTTCATACACAATGTGACGGCGCTCCGTCTCTTCTGTATGTTTTGCATTCGCTTCTATACATTTTCTATGAAAGGGACGCGGAAGAGACATATGTCTGCGACGCGTTTTATGTCTTTTCTGTATATCCCGCGCCTAAGAATCTATTCATCGTCGGTAGTGCAACAACGAGCGTACTCCAAAGCAGCGTTGAGTCGTTCGATCCACACATCCCTATCGCTCGCAGTGTCAGCGGCTAACAGATGTCTTCTGACTACCCCCTCTTCCCTCTTGACGTAAACTAGCGACCCTCCCTCGGGGACTATGAGTCCGGGAGGGACGGAGGTCTCTAGGAGGATTGTGTTGGGACGGGCGCAGAGGTCGCGCGGCGCTCTGATGGCTTTCTCGGAGATTACTGTTGTTAGATCGATGTCGCCGATCGGCATCTGAAATTAAATTACATATTAATAAACGAAACACGATCACGTAAGGCGCAGTTGTTGTTATTATATGACCAGCCCCATGATTGTATATCTTTTATAGCGACCCAAATCGGTTTCGAACTGTCAAATATGACAGTTCAGTGACCACACAAGTAGCTCTGTCCCTCTCATCTCAACGAGACCGATAGCGATTAGCTAAAAATGATACCTACGCGATCGTTAGAGACCGTTTGCCGATTTTGGTCGCTATCAAAGATAGACATACAATCAGCCCCTTGATTCAATTGCACAATCTTTTCGCGAATTCAGGCTTCTGTACCTATTTATTCTGTCATTACCTTCTTCTGTACATCATCCGGGTATTTCCAGTAGGCTAGTCGCGGCGGCTGTAATCGGAACCAGCGTCGATGCCAGGCGCCTAACCCCGATACATCGTCGAAGGCGGTGAGGAAGGCGGCGCCAACACGCGGACACGGGCGGAGATGTCGATGCTGATGGTGCCTTCGAGGGGACTGTGGTATTACCTTCTTTTGGACGTCATCTGGATACTTCCAGTAGGCTAGTCTCGGCGGCTGTAATCGGAACCAGCGTCGATGCCAGGCGCCTAACCCCGATACATCGTCGAAGGCGGTGAGGAAGGCGGCGCCAACACGCGGACACGGGCGGAGATGTCGATGCTGATGGTGCCTTCGAGGGGACTGTGGTATTACCTTCTTTTGGACGTCATCTGGATACTTCCAGTAGGCTAGTCTCGGCGGCTGTAAGCGGAACCAGCGTCGATGCCAGGCGCCTAAACCGGATACATCGTCGAATGCTGTGAGGAAGGCGCAGTGCGGCGCCGGCGCTAGCACGCGGACACGGGCGGAGATGTCGATGCTGATTGTGCCTTCGAGGGGGCTGTGGTATTACCTTCTTTTGGACATCATCCGGGTATTTCCAGTAGGCTAGCCGCGGCGGCTGCAGACGGAACCAGGGGCCCTAGCCATATTACACGATCTATCGTCGCTGTAGAACGATCTATCGTCACTGTAGAATAGAACACTTCAAAATGTATAGGAATTGACGTTCTGACCACGTGACTCATCTACTTGAAACGTCAAATCCTATACATTTTGAAGTGTTTCTATTCTACAGCGACGATAGTGTAATATGGCTAGGGGGGCTGCGTCGATGCCAGGCGCCTAAACCGGATACATCGTCGAAAGCGGTAAGGAAGACGCGGGCGCTAACACTCAATCATCTAGTTAAGATGTAAAGGCCTAAGTTTTTACCTTCTTTTGGACGTCATCCGGGTACTTCCAGTAGGCTAGTCGCGGCGGCTGTAGTCGGAACCAGCGTCGATGCCAGGCGCCTAACCCCGATACATCGTCGAAAGCGGTGAGGAAGGCGCAGTGCGGCGCCGGCGCTAACACGCGGACACGGGCGGAGATGTCGATGCTGATGGTGCCTTCGAGGGGACTGGCTGCTGGGACCTGGGGATTAAAAAAAAAAAAAGAATACAAAAAAAAATACGCCGTCGCAGGACGCCTGGATGTGAAACATCTACATTATTTTGTGCAGATGTTGATGATGATGAATAATTAATTTAATTTTTTGTAACGTTAAATTGGTTGAAACTAAAATACAAGAATGGAGGGCGTTGGTGCCTGCGACACAGTTTTTACAAACTTCTACAGGTAACTTGTTTCAAAAGTATTGTAAGACACTGTAACTGTTCCTCAATAAATATGATTTATGAATTAATCACCGTACAAGATGTCTCATACTATCAGATAGCGTAGCGGCTAGCCAAGCCAACAGTCGGTCTGACCCCCGCATTAGATGTTTTACATCAAACAAAAAAAATATATTTGATTACGACTGTTTACTACCAGCGCGAGTTATCTTGAGACCTGGCTTTTTGACGTTTGTCAAAAAATACAGTGCGCAATGTATCGCGCACTGTATTTTGGCACATAACCCAGGTCTCAAGTTAACTCGCATGGGGTAAACATTATTCAAGTCTTTAGGCAACTTGAAAAGCTTGAAAGGCACAGCTAAATCAAGTACTAAAGCAAGTGCCGTTTACACCTTTCAACTTGTCTAAAGTTAAAGAACTTGCATATAGACTTGACTACAGATTTGATTGATTGGACTTGGCCAGATTTGGTGATGGTAGGTGGTGTAAGGCCGTGACCGAGTGGTGGCCAAGAGAGAGTAACAGAAGCAGGGGCAGACCATCAGGCCAGGTGGGTGGACGATATCGAGGCCATAGAGGGAAAGACATGGATGAGAACGGCACAGGGTCGATTAGAATGGCGTTTGAGGGAGGAGGCTTATACCCAGCAGTGGGCTCTTACTTGAGCTGCGAATGATGATGATGATGATTAAATACTTTAATCTAAACCGGCCATCCACCATAGTTATCTACTAGCTAATACGAACATTTACAATGGGTGTTTTTCCACTAGACGGCACGGCACGGCAACGGCGACGGCAACCGGTGGTGGGGGTGCAAAAATGTACACGGTTTCATACATTTTTGCATCCCCACCACCGGTAGCCGTCGCCATTGCCGTGCCGTACCGTCTAGTGGAAAAACGGCCAATAGGCAACTAAAGTATTACCTTGTTCAGCGTAAAACTCTTCCTGTTAGCCTGCGGTAGTGCAAATATGCAGTATCCGTAGAGTTGGAACTGAGGCGAGCGCACCGCCAGCGGCCCGGCCGGGCTTTGTACCGTGGGCGTTTTTAACGACGCCGACTTCGATTTGGGCGTCAATAGCTTTGAGTTCTGGAAAAGTATACAAGAATTTTTTAAAAACTTTTGATAACAAAAACCATTTCATGGGCATTTTTAATATCTGTATTTCCAGAAAGGTATAATTTGGGTGTCTTCAAATCGAGAGTCAATAGGTTCCTTCTAGGTAAGCGTGCTCCATCTTAGACCGCACTGTTGCTTTACATCAGGCAGAGTGTGGTCAAAAGCGAACCTATTTTCGTTTAAAAAAAAAAAAAAATCTTTTTTGCTCTGACAGCGTTGCTTGAAACCAATATAGTATCGCAACGCCTTAAGACCTGATTGTCTAACTTGTCTCAAACCTCGAATTGGTCTCAAGCTGTCAAAACGATCGCGTAGGTATCTTTTGTCGCGTTCGGACTCGTTGAGATGAGAGTGACTGAGCTACAGTAATTCAAGATAAATAATGGTTTTTAGGAAAACATCGGAAACAATTGTTTAACATTACAATAGTAGATTGTATTATAAGGGGGCAAAATAATATTTTGACGGCGAGGGCGCTTTTTTTTGAATCCAGAGCGAAGTGAAGGATTCTAGAGTAGAATCCCGAGCGTAGCGAGGGATTCTTTAGTAGAATCCTGAACGTAGCGAGGGATTTAAAGTACGTCGCCCGAGCCAAAAATATATTTTGCGCCCGAGTGATACACTCTACTTTTCATTACAATCTATGAGAAAATAAAAGGGAAGAGAAAAGAATGTGTTAAATCGACGAAGTTCCACTTGAGAAGAGTAATCGGGGATTAATTTTTTTTATTTAGACTTTTTATCTGATACTAGCAGCGCCGAGTAGTGATGGTTTATGGTGATGATGATGATGAAAAGTAGCCTATAACCTTCCTCAAGAGTTTAGCTATCAAATACAGAAATAATTTTTCAAATCCGACTGGTAGTTCCTGAAATTTAGCGCGTTCAAACAAAAAAACTCTTCCGCTAGAATTGCTCAATAGTTCCACGAAAACAAACTAGATGGCGGTAGTAAAAAAGACCGTTTTCTAGATCGCGCTGACGAAAACGCACAGGATTTTATGAAGTTGAAATTACAATTTTTGATGCTACGCCATGCTACGCCATGGTACGCCATGGTACGCTATGGTACGCCATGGTACGCCATGGTACGCCATGGTACGCCATGGTACGCCATGGTACGCTATGGTACGCTATGCTATGCTATGCTATGATATAGTATGCTATGCTATAGTATGCTATGCTATGCTATAGTATGCAATAGTGCTAAGAGTCCTCCCTCATTCATCTTGGTAGATTCGAGATGAATGAATGTGGAAAGTAGTTGTACCTCTAAAGTGCGCGGCAAAGATAATTCCGGCGCACTTAAAGGGGATTAAAAACTCATTACTGCCCGCTAAATTTATAAAGAGGATTAAAAACTCATTACTGCCCGCTAAAAGTTCCTTGAAGAGGAATCATCTACTTTGGGCGCACTCAAAGGCGAACAAAGTCGTCCTTTTCGAATAGATGGAATGAAAAAACATTTTTATTGACACTTCAACAACTCGGTTGAAGTGCCAATAAAAATGTATTCTTACTATCTAATTGAATTTTTCAGTATGACATACCTTCTTGCTAGAAATATGATACTTGACGTCGTGAGGCAACACCTCCTTCGATGCTTGGAGAAGATAAACTTCCACTGTGACCTGCAATGTAAAAAAAAATTGTACTTTTATTATCAAGCATTATGCAAGAGACAAGAGCTTTTAGATGGACAGTAGGCTGTGAATATGTTACCTTGAAGTCGCTAGCGAGTCCCTGCATATGAATCTGATCGGGGAAGTGTAGACGAGACGCGTTTGGCTGTGTTAGCTGCATTCCGGTCGCCAATACACGGTCGCGGCATTTTATTAGGCATAGAGCGTGGTGGCCTACTGCGCCGTCTGGAATGTTATAATAAATTAAGGCGCGGGCCAGACAGAAGAGACGTAAGACGAGGACGCGTCGTGGACAGGGCGCCAGCTAACAGCGTTGCGTCCGCGCCCCGTCTCTTCTGTATGTTTTGCGTCGCGACGCTTCTATACATTTTGCATTAAAGGGACGCGGAAGAGAAAAATGTCCGTGCCCCGTCTGCGTCTTATGTCTTTTCTGTGTCCCGCGCCTAAGACTCCGAGTGCAATTCAGACCTCGGAATGTATTCCGAATAAGTAAAGAAAAACCGTAAACTTTCCGAAGAAAATCATCGAATCGGATGCGTATTCGGAAGTCTGAATAGCACTGCAGGAGAGAGCAATCTGTAATTCGAGTGAAGATATCAACATCAAGGAATTTGTATACTAAACGTAACTGGAAGGTTCACTGAGACAGAAAACGCTGTCCGCTTGAGACATAAAACTTGGGCTTGGTGAGTCTCTTTCTAAAGGGCGACCATAAGTTATGAACTATAAACATTCCTAATTCTGAGTGAATATCCTGAAATTTAAATGACATGGGCACACTACTAACCCAACAACGAGTGTGAAAGGGACAAAGCTACCAAGAAAGCCTCTCAACAAGACCGACAATCTTTATAACCAAGATTGAATTATAATAGATCGTTGTCTAGTCGTGTTAAGGTTCAAACTCCCTTTTACATTAAAGTCGAGTGAATATCCTGTTACGTAGTTTATAAAATCCTTGATTGAAGTCTCTAAAATCTGTCGGGGTTACCAGTTGTTTGTTATGATGTTTACCTGCGTTGAGCTGTCGTACATATTCCCTCCTAAGCGGCAAACTGAGTCCGTTGATATGTAGAGAGGCCATCCCCGCGGTCGCGGCGCAACCCGCGCCTTCCACTTGCAAGCGTTGCATCTCGTGCACACACGCGCTGCGACGGTGGGCTGTTGGGAGATAACAATTTGATTATAACAACTGTAGCGACTGCTACTGGAATGTGTAACATGATTTTGGCTGACGCGTACAATAGGTTGTGTAAGCGTCGCCAGTCGTCTCTGCCTCCTCGTTGTGTTAACCTGTATTGGATCGTGGACAATTAATTACAACTGAAATCATGAAGACTATTTAATTATCAATCTATGAACTCCGACTCCAACACAACTTAGAAGCGCTCGTGGCGTAGCTTGCTTAGACATTCTTGAGGGCTATACTAACATTCATCAGTACATACACACTACACTTACTCACCGTACCTACCTCCAAAATTCAAATATCATTTATTCAGTAGGACCATTATGACCGCTTTGAAACGTCTTAAGAGCTAGGTGATTCTACTCCTGTTCTTTCGCGACCAACACCGTGAAGAATCAGGGCAACAAACACGGTATGGGGCCTAGCTTTCTTTTCGTAATCCATCCGCTTAAAATCTAAATAGTCAAGCTCAAGTGTGGAGCCAGTCGAACAATGTGAGTCTCGTCAAAGTCGTCAAAAGAAAAAAAAGAAGTTTAATACTCCCCCCACTCTTCTTCCTTCTCTCTTCCTGAAAATCTCTACACTACGTCACTGAAAATCTCTTAGCGCGATCCCTGGATCTAGGCAAATAAGCTGAGGTGTCACCCATTTCAACAAGTATTTTTTTTGTTTTTTTTTTTTCTCATTTTGTTATTTTGCTTTGTTGTATTTGTTGAACAAATGTATTTTCTTTCTATCTTTCTTGATTGATCGTTGAAGTTAAGCAACGTTATGCGCGGTCACAATTTGCATGGGTGAATCAACACAACACACAAGCTCTGCTTAAGTTGGGGCTACAAGATGCTGTGTGAAATGTCCAGCATTATTTATTTTATAATTTTCATATTCTAAGAAAATATACTCATTTATTTAAAGTTTTTCTTTGGTAACTTACTAGCTAGTAACAGCAGTCTTTCCCCTTCAGCCTGTTCGGTCGAGCCACTGAACTCGATCGTAGCTGCGCATAAGTTCAGTGCTTGGCTAGCCTGCAACAAATCATTTATTTAAACAATAATAGCATAAATATAATGGACTATTTATGAAATTATCTATTATGATGATCAATGAGTATGGGATAGGGAAGAGTAGGAGAAATCTTCTTACCCCGGCTTCACACGTTGGGGCCAACGTTGGCCCCAATGTCACTCGCCAACGTGTGGATCTAGCAAAATCAGCCCCAACGTTGGCCCCAACGTTGGGGCCAATGCAATTTTGTCAGCTCCACACGTATGTGAGAGGCATTGGAGCCAACGTTGGTCCCAACGTATGGTGCCGGGGTTAGAAGGCACTCACACCATGCCATGCCAGAATCTAATTTCGGAAATTGTGCGCATTGCGCAGTTTCTAGAAGTTACTGAGCTATGTCGACACCACAAATTAGTGCTTTGGAGGGCACGTTAAATTGTCGGTCCCGGCTCTTGTGCTGGGGTCCCACGGCGCGTGTTATCACAGGCGAGGCCGAGCCGCGCCACGCCTGTGGACGCCTGTGGACTGATGGCGGCTCGCGCCGAGCCGTTCCCACGGCGTGTGTCGGCCTGTACCGGCCTGTCGTTTCCATTCATCCACTCCCTCATTTGCGTGTACGCGCATGCGCCGCAGCAAGAGAAATGAATGAGTTGAACCAACGCAGACGCGCGCTCACAGGCCGCGGCAGGCACCGTCGCTCCGCGCCGCGCCGCGCCTTTGAGCTTACCGACTCCCGATCGATCGGTTCAGGCGCCCGCGGGCGACGACAGGCGCTATCGGATGCGACGGGTCCCACGGCCTGTGGCCTGGCGTGGCGCGGCCTCGCCTGTCTGTTTACAGGCCGTGGGACCCCTACTTTAAATCGATAAGCCATGATGGAGGGCTTATGGCGGCCTAAAAACTCCGTCACCAGAGTTACCCACTTGCTCATACGAACTTACCACAAATTAGTACTATCTCTGTCTGTCAGGAAATATTAAACCGCGACGCATATTATATCTGCATATTTCGTTCGAAATTTGCAACACGGTAGTGCCAAAAATATTATTGTGACAATAAAAGATAAATTAACAAACTAAATACAATACTAGACTTTATAATAGATACTTACCTAAATAAAATTTAGTATATATTTAAATACAAGTAAATATAAGTTATAAATTCACTGATCGGAGTAGGTAGAGCTATTTAGGTTCATTGACCGCAAACATTGATGTTAATATGGATATTCCACGGGATTCCGACTAATACTCCGGGATTCGATTATTATAATTCTTTTCATGTTTCGATTTTTGAGGAACTAATAATTTGTATGGTATGTTCTTGTACAACTTCAGAATGAAAATGTTAAATGATTGTTGATTCTTGTATGAATATAAGAAATTGTTACATAAAAAAATATATGTGTGTTCATGAATCAAGTTTCTATCTATTTATTATACAATCCTTAAACCCGTATATAGCAAAAAGCAAAAAGCTTTTTATTATTTTTCTAACTAAAAAACGAATCCCGGGATTCGGGGAATATCCATATTATTCTATCATATGGCAAGTACATAAAATAGCTCTACCTACTCCGATCACTGGTTATAATATAAAAAGGGTGCTAATTAAACCGCCTTCTATTTAATAGCATTTTTCGCCTCTAAAAATTTACATTGACCTCTGAATTACTAAATCAGCCACTATCAATGTGCCTCTAAAAAATACTATCTTAGCCACTAAATATCCTCGATGTAAGCCACTGTAAATACAACTCAGCATGGCAGTTATTTTTTAGCATCTAAATTATAGAGATCTAAAATATATAGATATTTGTTTTTTAGGATCTAAATTTGTGACACATATTCAAGCGGGAACTCCTAAAATATTTAAATACGACACCAATAAAGTAAGTCTATCTACTTCTAATTTTATAACTCAGCATGTTTAAAATATAGTGTAACATCTAATTGTAATGCCAAAGCTTAAAATAGCGAATTTCAAAATCAAGAACGTTAGAAATGTATAAAGATCGATTGACCGAAGTTTATAAAGACGATACTTGGAAGGTAGAATGCTTAAAATGTCGAAAATACCGGAGTATAATATATTGTATTCTTTATGAATTAGCTTCCTGTCGCTTCGGCGGCCGCTGCCGCGGCACGCTCGCTACGCTCGCTTACCTCGCGCGTAGTTATTTCATAATCTAACCTTACCTAACCTAAACTGTTGGTTAGTTGTAAAATCCGTGGCTGAGTTAGTAAATTTGATGGCGATGTATAAATCAGTAGGTCAAGTAAAAATAATTGTTGTTATTTACTTGACGCTTTCTTTGGAATATTTAGTTGATGCTGGAAAAAGGACGAGTTAGTTTATTAGAAGGCTTCTTATTTTCCCGTTGCTTAGTTATAAAATCAGAAGGTAGGTTCCGTGGCCAAAAAATAATTCTGCGGCTCGACTTATTATTCCCCATATAAAAAAACACAAGAAAGTAAATATTATGACGATGTTGAGCATGATAGCGTTAAGTAATGATGACGAACCAAGTTTTTAAAATAGGAAGAGATTTAGCAGTATAAAAGTTTGTGGAATATTGGTCTACTGGGTAGTATACCTGTGAGATGACGGTCTGCTGCTTGGAGATCTCGTTCTGCAGCTCCTTGATCCGTTGCCGCACGGTGGTGACGTTGGCTGAAGACTCCTCGACGGGTGTATCGCGCTCCGGTGACTGGTGTCTGACTTGTCTCATTGGTGTCGACGGTGTTGATGACTGAAACACAAGATGCAAAATTAAAAAAAATCGTGTCACCGTTGTGTGTTGTCTGCCAAAAACGGGTAGAAACGGCAACTAAAAAGTACAGGGTTCTTGTCTATGGTACAGGTACCGAAGACGTCAGTCAGAAGTAATAATTTCATTCTAAAAGAGAATTTATCTATTTCGCGATTATAGCTTGCACAGTGGCGCCCCCATTTATAGTTCAAATGGAATACTCACAGCATTCTGCATCCTCCGATAGAAGCTGACGCTGTGCACCAGCTCGGATCCCTTGTCCCGATGGCTGGCGGGGGTGGTGGGGTGTGCCTTGAGGGGGGACTTGAAGGCTATCTGCTCCTTGCTGCTCTCATTATGCTAGACTAAATAAGTCCAGTAGCAATATAGTTCAAAATTGTATACTCACAGCATTCTGCATCCTCCGATAGAAGCTGACGCTGTGCACCAGCTCGGATCCCTTGTCCCGGTGGCTGGCGGGGGTGGTGGGGTGGGCCTTGAGGGGGGACTTGAAGGCTATCTGCTCCTTGCTGGTCTCATGCTAGATGGTGCTAAAGTCCAGTAGCAATATAGTTCAAAATGGAATACTCACAGCATTCTGCATCCTCCGATAGAAGCTGACGCTGTGCACCAGCTCGGATCCCTTGTCCCGGTGACTGGCGGGGGTGGTGGGGTGGGCCTTGAGGGGGGACTTGAAGGCTATCTGCTCCTTGCTGGTCCGCTCCTGGTATACGAAGCTCGACGATGATAATCCGTTCTGTAAGACGATGACAAGACGCTCAATATGGTAACAGCCCCCCTAGCCAAGTTACTTGCCTACAATCGCTAACTACTCGTAATAACAGAGAAAATGTAAGGGAGTGGGCGCACGATGTTTTCTGCAGCGCGTTTTTGAGCTGCGCGTTCGCAGCGCGTCTGTATCCATACAAACACAAACCGGGAGTGGGCACACTGCATTTTTTGAAGTGCGTATGTATCGATGCGAATGCGCAGCTTAAAAACGCGTTGCAGAAAACGTCGTGTGTTAACTCCCTAAGGGATTAGGGAGGTCAGAACAGAGGATTAGCGCGAAAGAGATTCGATACGAAGCGCTTGTAATGGCTAATATCAAAGAAAAATCTCGAATGAAGTTATGTTAAAGTTATGTTGAAGTTATGTTGAGTTGAAGTTTATCAAGTTTATATTTCTAGTAACTTTCTATTAGAAACAAATGTAAGCTAACTCTATCTAACTTTGTTCCCTTGTCGCGAGATTCAACTGGTGAAGACGATTTGGATCGCAGCGGCGACAACAAACAGTTGAAGGTAACCCTTTCGTGGTACAAGAAACTTGAAGATGTCAGTCGGTACTGCAATGAAAGCTAAAGTTACAAGAAGGAGTAACCTTACATTGAACTATTCATAACGTGTAGCTACAGTCAAATTCGTAAACAAACAGAGCGAAAGCTAAACTAAAGTCCTATTCTAATTGTATTTATTACCATACATTTTGAGACACTTTCGCAGGGGTCCAAGATTTCCTCATAATGAAACTTTATCAGTTACCACATTTAGTTCACAAACTTCAAAAGAACACTACAACACACCTCATATTTAACTTTTGAATACACATCACCGGCATTTACTTGTTTTTAAAAACGACTAGAAAGGAAAAATAATTCGAGAACTATGATTTTCTATAATTTTTGTTCACATAATCGTGCAATCTACAGTGAAACGGGTCATAAACTAAAGGACTTAGGTATAAATGGATGAGGAAAAAACATGTGAACGCATGTTGTAAAAACTACGATTACAATACAATGTGCTGTCCTAGTAACTACGTCCTTTGTTTGGTTTACAATGGTACTGTGGCTAAGCTATGAAGCGATTATGTGTAGCTCAATTTTATGCTATCTAACTTTACCACGTAATAAGTTAGATTAGTAAGTACTAAGTAAGTTCGTATGAGCAAGTGGCCAACTCTGGTTACGGAGTTTTTAGGCCACCTAAAGGCTTCCGTCATGGCTTAACGACTTAAAAGCCGGGACCGACAATTAACGTGCCCTCCGAAGCACGGAAGCGATCAGCTCGTAATACCACTTGCGGTCACCCATCCTAAAAGTGACCGCGCACAACGCTGCTTAACTTCAACGATCAATCAAGAACGTCCAAGCAAGCTACGCCACGAGCGCTTCATAAGTTTGATTAAAATCTATAGATGAGGTTGTACAGCAGAGGCATTCTGTACTAGACTCACTTCGAATTCACTCAAGTGACCGAGCTCACTAAATATGCAAGAATGTATTGTAAGTGTTTGTAGTAAGATTCAAATTTCGAATACGAAATTTGAAATCTCACAGCGGATTCAGCTCTGCGACGTTCGAAGTGAGTTTACAGAATGAGCCTACTGATCACACATAAGGTGAGATAATGTAATAACCAGTGATCGGAATGAGGCGGGCTAAAATACCTAAAGTTCGAAAAATAACAGAGACAAATGGAGACGCCTTAGGACTAGATATTTTTCGACCCAATTATTTCCGTTTCTGGGACAATAATAAAGAACATCTAACATTAAGGTGAATCATTTTTTTACCTGAATTAATAACAAAAACTAAAATGTAAATTAGGTATAAGGATAAAAAACTTTTTTCCGTCGGTCAAATAGAAAAATTATTTGAATTAGTTCACAATATTATTAACATTAATTTTAAATATACTTACTCACTGTGAAAATTGTGCCAACTTTCAATAAAATTCTTACTTACTACAAGAATAAAATTCTTGTAGTAAGGAAGTCTCCCCTTTTTTGCCTCTGTTCTTTGAACTTTAGGTAGTTTAGCCCGCCTCATTCCGATCACTGGTAATAACCCTATTAATATTTAAATGATATTTTTATAGATATTTTTAAACTATAGATATTTTTGTCATCGGGGATTTTTGATTGAAGGGGTACTTCCTCCAAAAATGACGCTACAGGATATCTCCGCCTTATGACATCCGATTTCGATGGATCTTTTTTTATTTGGAAGGTTGTAACTACAAGTTGGTCTCATGAAACTTTGGTGAAGATCTGATGAGGATCTTCAGCGTGATGAGCAGAAAAGCTCCTCAAAATGCAGTAAATTTTTCACTTTTAGATTTCTACCCGTGGAATCGGTCCTTTTAATACTAGGTAGAGATTGATGGAGCACTCGGGACCACCTTCTCATCACAAAACTAGAGAATTGTGAGCATTTATTCGATTTTAAGCTATACAAAGACAGACACGCGAGGTCTACAGCTCAGAAAGTCTAGTAAAATATGTAAAGGCCTAAGTTTTTATATACGTAGGTTAGATTATGTTACCTTATTGACCTTAGGAGGAGTCGGCCCCTCGCTTTCTTCAGCTAATGCCTCATCCAACATATCGTCTAACTCGCTGTCGCCGGCGCCAGAGCTGTCAGAGTCGCTGTCTCGCACTGCCTTTCTGTAGCTAGAGTTGTTTTTCTTCACCACCTGTTCACACCATTTTGATAACTTAGAAAAAATTAGAGATCCCATGCACCAGCGGGCTGATTGTCTAACTTGTCTCAAGTAGATTGTCTATCTTTGATAGCGACCAAAATCGGTCTCAAACTGTCAAATATTACAGTTCAGTGATCGCGCAAGTAGCTCTGTCACTCTCATCTCAACGAGACCAAACGCGACAAAAGATACCTATGCGATCGTTTTGACAGTTTGAGGCCAATTTGAGGATGAGACAAGTTTATTTATAAGTTAGACAATTTGCCTGCAGGGGGCTGTTAACAACGTTTTGATAACCGCACAGAATAGAAAAAAGTATAATAGTTTTGCGAGAATACGCGTAGGTACTTACGTTCATAACTTCACGTCCAAATGATGTTTCTGCCCAGTTGTCTGACTTATTCAGAAGATCGTTTTGGCTTACTTTTTGTGGAATGTTTTCCGTACTGAAAGAAAATAAGAACACAGTTAGTAATATGTAATTCTAACAGTTATAATGTAGATATTGTAATTTACACTATTTTGACGTGTGAATTCGTACTTTCTGAGGGTAAGGCTTCGAGCATTTAGAATATTTTTTAATCTCTAAATGCTCGAAGTGGTAAGGTCTCGACTAAAAAGTCGTTAAGCTATGTCGGAGGCCTCTATGTAGCCTTAAATTGTTTGACGATTACCTTAAACAAGCGTTTATTCTCCTTACCACTGTAAAAATGACAATCCGTGAAGTATTTGGTATATTCGTGTGGATTCTTAAACTAACCCTTTCTTTTGTTTACTACGTCTTACAAATTCTAAGGGATAATGTTTTGTTTAAACGTTCCTCTGACCACCTCTTTCGTGCATTCTAAGGAAACTAGATTGTGACGAACAATCGAGAATTTTTAAGCTACTGCTTACGCATTATTTTTGAAAAACTACGTACATTTTGACATTCAGTCCAAACCAACCGTAAGGGGTATACCTATCTTTTTTGTATAGAATTTTATGAACCAACGCTCACTACATCAACAGTTATTCATCGTCATTCCACTAGCTTTTATTATTATTTACTAGATGTCTCTATACCAAAATTCATCAAAATTGGTTGAGTGGTTTAGGCGTGAAAAGGTGACAGACAGGATTACTTTCGCATTTATAATATTAGTATGGAGTATGGATTATTGTTATCGTTTTTATGTTATCATCATCATCTTTCTTCCCTATACCACTTTGTTGATACAACAATTATTTTTTCGCAGAGATAGATCAGATTTAATAGGTTAACTAGCGAACGCCCGCGTGGACTACTATTTATTCATCTCACGGGAACCATACATTTTTCCGGGATAAAAAGTAGCCTATGTGTTATTCCAGAACCTGAGCTATCTACATGCCAAATTTCATCAAAATCGGTTTAGTAGTTATGGGTGGGGGTACGTGGTAACAAACATTCACACACGCGGACTTTCGCCTTTACACTCGTAGTAATATTAGTAGGACGGGAGTAAATGAAACGGATGTGTGTCAGGATTTTGGCATCTATAAATCTGTGGTCTCTGGCTTCTTCGAGAAACAGGGGCGTGATTTTATTATGTACATTGAACGGAATACTTTTCAAGTACCTATTGATGCGAGTGATGGCTCAGCATTCTATCATTCTACCATACCACTTCGTACGGAAAATAAAAATAATGGTATGTGGTTTTATAGGCCTTACTGGAATTTTCTAATCTGAAGATGGACTTCCGCAAAGTCACGCCCCTGAATCAATTAACTGACCTTATACAAAATTCATACATAAAATCACGCTTGTGTTACATCATAGGGGTAGGCAGAGACCACTGATCTCTATTTGCTACGGTCTTGACTTCTTTCGCTTCATTCACTCTCATCACATTCTTCATGCAAGGCTCGTCGGTTTAAGGTACTCTTGATATATTGTACTCCGACTATAACTATAGATAAAATCACGCCCCTTTCCCAAAGGGGTAGGCAGAGAACCACAGATTTCTACTAGCTACGATCCTGACATCTTTCTTCTCATTCACTTTCATGTACCCCACACAGCTAAATAGTTTCATATCATCTGGTATTCATTATCTTTTGATAGGATGATAGGTATGCATCTAAGGTGGTAGCAAGAGGTAAGTCCTTCGCTAGGTCGAATATAATAACTTTTTTTTGTCCGCTGTTTATCAGGGTTGTCATTTTCACAGTTTTTAGGAGAATAAAAGCAAAAATCATGTTCATATTTATTTTATTTACAAATTAGAAAACCATTATCACAGACAACAAAATATTTTATAGATTAATTCATTCAAATAACCTGAAAATAATTTGGAAAATTAATTATTAATTAATAATTTAAGAAACTGATATAGGTACACACATTATCTAAAATCTTATACAAAATCTATTCTAATATGTAAAGCGGAAGAGTTTGTTTGTTCGCGTTCAAACAGCGGGCTTAAAAAAGTCTCTAGAGCAGAATCACAATATGAAATTAACTATAATGCTGTCTTTTTTCACTCTCAGTCAATGAAAAGAGATGGCATATAGTTCAACTCCTATTACGATTCTGCAATAGCGACCTTTTTAAGCCCGGAACGCGCTAATCTCAGTAACTACCAGTCGGATAGCTTAACTCTTGAGGAAGGTAATAAGCTACGTTTTAACATCATCATCATAACCATAATACCGTCACTACGGTGTCAACGCCGCGAGGGCGTTGCTAGTACAATAATAAAATTACAGACGTGCCCCATTTATATTCAAGTTAGCACGGCTTTAGTGAATGTTTTTTCCTTGCCACTCTTATGTCAACGAAAAGAGATGGCAACATATTTAGCAGCCATTGAGCGATAAGAAGCTTACAAGTCCATTATGTATAACAGAGTAAGCGTCAGTTGTCGTCACACAAGTTGGATGGCTCTCAAAATATCGCTGTCTCTTTTAATTCAGTCTATTAGAAAAAGACAAAACTACTATTTAATATAAGTACTGCAAAGATTCTATAAAAAGGCTGAAATGCATTGACGTACCTACTTAACTACAAACTTGCACATAAATTCTATGTAAGTAGTTATAATATGATATTCTATCTATTGGACTTCATGATGTAGAGTCAGATTCAGCACTGAAGTCCGATAGACGCAGCGCTGCTATTGCAGAACTATGTTATATAAAAAATTACTAATTGTGGAAAAAAGGCTTGAACAATAATAATTATGCTAGTTTGTACGTTCGTTAGCTCTACACACCAGAACAACTGAACGACCTTGACTAAAAGAGCCTAATAAAGTAAATAAAACAATTAGTTCCCGCTTTTGCCGTAGGACTTGAGTGTGCTGAATCCTACTCTAAACTTATTATTATAGGTCACATCGCCGTCGTGTAAATAGAACGCTGGAAGAAAATGGAGGGGGTGTGTTTTGTCTCATGTTTGCGCATGGATTACCTATTCGCAAACATGAGACAAACACACTCCCTACACTTTCTTCCAGCGTTCTTTCTATATGACGCGACCTCTACTATTACTTATGTAGGTACTTATATTTGTTAGCTACATGATTTACATAATATTGTACTTATAACAACAAATTGTACTATATAATTATTAAAACTGTTTAGGTAAGGCTGCCATACACTAACAAACGTAGAAATTGTACAAAAGTGTAGGGTTCACACACACGATCAATTTTATTGTTCTCAATTTCAGGGTCAGTCCCTTTTTAGTCCAAAGATAAGATAATATAATTATTATTATGTCATAGATGCCTAGGGTACCTACCCCA
Source organism: Camptogramma bilineatum (assembly GCA_958496255.1). Taxonomy (NCBI): domain Eukaryota; kingdom Metazoa; phylum Arthropoda; class Insecta; order Lepidoptera; family Geometridae; genus Camptogramma; species Camptogramma bilineatum. The sequence goes on from OY292474.1 coordinate 2,629,059, forward strand.
GGCAAGAGGATAAAAACCAGCGGCACGCCCTGACATCGCTTTGGTTAAAACACAACCATTGGAATTAAGGGATCATACGCGAAAGGTCAAATACGTATAAATTCAAAACCTACATAAAGTCAAACACTTTTAAAAGTTAACTTTTTTAACTTGTCAAAACTTACATCCTTTTGCCATTTTGAGTATTTGACCTTCCGCGTATGATCCGAATTAAGTTTGAAAATAAAAAGTTTGAAGTGAAAGATGAAGAGAAATGAAAGGAAGAAACAATACAAAGGTAACTGATGTTTCTTAGATATAGTTTGAGCCGGTAGGGGGGGCTGTAGTTGAAATTCAGATATCTTTCAAATCAATTTAGACAGCACAAAGACCGCTAGTATTAGAATAAGAGTCGATTTAAGTCTGACGGAAGATTCGTCGGGCGTACCGTGTTTTGTATAAGTAGCGCTCACAAAAAGCTGACGTCACTGGTCTGCCTGTCTATCTCTGGTCGAGTGTGTAAGGCTGAACGTTTTTTTATGTACTGTCCACCGATACGCGACAGATCTTCAGTCAGATGTGAATCAACCCTATGAATTATTGATACTGTCTCTATTGATCGTGTGTATGAGACCTTACTGATAACTTATCCTAACTTTATATACAAATGTTCAAAATTCTACCACTAAGTAGGCAAAGTACAGTCTTATTATGTAGTTACAGTTGATATCAAAATGGCAATAATATGCAGTATATTTAATTAGCTACCTTATTCAACTAGGAAACCGACTTTTAATACTATGGGTCTTACTTATGAAAGATGAATAAAGTTGAACACTAGTTAAACAACGTGCTGACTCTATTAGTCACTATCTAATAAATAGAGACAGGACGTTGTTTAACCAGTGTTCAAAGTTGAGAGGCTTTTGTAAGTAAGGCCCTATCTATAGTTTTAAGTTTACTTATTCATAATATAAATCGTCTGCTAATTAAAGTGGCGAGTAGTATGGTGGTATATTAAAAAACTTCAAATAAATATTAATAAATAAATATTAAACAACGTTGGACTTTTACACAGCGCCATCTAGTTCCAAACTAAACAAAGCTTGTACTATTATAACCAGATAGCTGATAGAATACATTTACTTTTGTAAATCCATACTTATAATTATAACACCCAAATGAACAAACATCTATGTTCATCACACAATTTTTTGTTTGGGTGGGAATCGAACTTATTGAAGTCATTAATATTTATTTTGAGCTATTTAACGTTTAACTTATAGATATCTCTCTTCCTTTGTTTCATACAAAAGAAACATTCTTTGACATATTTTTTTAATATCTGTCATACCTACAAGGAATTTCTATACTACGTACCTGGAACACTGACTGAGACAGAAAACAAGGTCCGCTTGAAATAAAACTTGGGCGGTAAGTCTCTTTCTTTTTGCAACTATGTGAAAGAGACAAAGCACCCAAGAAGGCCTCTCAACAAGACCAACAATCCTTATAACCAAGATTAAATGATAATAGATCGTTTTAGAGTCGTGATAAGGTTCAAAATCCTTTGTACATTAAATGTCAGTTCGCACTCCAGTTACGTAGTTTAGAATCTTCTTGCATACCTATTATCATTTTGAAAAAAAAACCAAGCTTATTCCAAAAGCCTCTGCCGGAAAGTGGTGCCTTTTTTCTTTCGCGCGGCCGTCAACCAAACATTAAAATATAAACTCTTAGGAGTATAACAAACAATATTTGTGAGAACACATCTTCTCTCAATCAGAACCGAGTTACAGGGTGAGTTTTTCAAGAGTGCCTCTAGGGTCAAATCTGAAACTATTAGCAATAGCGAAAAACACTCAAGCGAATCTCGTAACCGATTTTGATAAAAAGCAAAACTGTTTCATTAGATTTTAATCAAAAAGATAATTTTCTAAATCGGTCCAGGCGTCTTCGAGTAATCGGTGAACAAACATTAAAGCACAAAAAAAAATATTCCGACGAATTGAGAACCTCCTCCTTTTTTTAAAGTCGGTTAAAAAGTTATGTGAATTGTAAAATTTATTCTTTTTCGTCTGTGGTTTTGTTATCAACAGTTTTATACAATACAGTTAGTAATTAGTCGCAATGCATGCAAATCACTCGATACTTTTACTGTGTTACTGGAGCGAGTCGATATGGTGGTCTTTCATGAATATTCATCACTCATTCTTGCGAAATACACTCTTTGAAACAGTTGATGATATGGTATTGGAGAATAAATCTGAAGAACAAAATGTATAGAATGGCGTATGTTTTTGCGATTTGTTTTTACTTTTCAAAACCGAGTTCATACAAGTAGCAAAATTAAAAGTAAAAAAAACCGACTTAAATGTTATAAGCTGAGCAATTTTCTGCACTGTCGAAGTGCATTTCTGTTCATAGCTCCGAAGATCCTCGACAAATCCTCACCAAATTTTTGTGGCACCAATCGGAAAGTATACCCTTTCAAACAAAAAAGAATTTTCCAAATCGGTACAGACGTCTTTGAGTAATCGGGGAACATACATAAAAAATAAGCACAAATAAAAAGATTTCGACGAATTGAGAACCTCCTCCTTTTCTTGAAGTCGGTTAAAAAGCCATGCTTTAAACTTAGAAGCATGGCTTTCTACTTACTTTAATGTTTAAAGTAAGTTATTTTAACTTTTAAGTAGAAAATAATTCAGTTTTAATTCGTAAAGATTTCAAATCCAAAAAATCATTATCTATGGTATGACGATAAATCGGAATAATTTTGCTAAAAGTAAACATCTCGCAAGAAAGTGGTCCGCCTTTTGTGTACAATAGTGAAACCGGTTTTTGTTTTGTTGCTCGAAAACCGGTGGTTTGGCGCCTTTGTCAAGGTCTAATTTGTACCTTACAACATTACTACAGACTATACCTCAGTGTCCAACACATAAATTGATAAGCTCGTATGAGCAAGTGGCCAACTCTGGTGACGGAGTTTTTAAGCCGCCTAAAGGCCTCCGTCATGACAAGCCAGGACCGACAATCTAACATGCCCTCCGAAGCACATAAGCGCTCAGCTCGTAATGCCACTTGCGGTCACCCATCTAAATTGTGTCGTGTTTGGAGCGTGCAGCTGTCGTAAGCGTCGCGGCCGAACGCATTCTAAATTCATCTTTATTTAAACGCTGCTAGAATAAATGTTTAAAGTTGCACACATGTACTAATTTTAGGTCGGGGTAGAGCCATAACTACTTAAAATCCTGTACCTATCAACAATTTAAGTGTCTTTTTGGGTTTTTACTTATGAAAGATGTTTAAAGTTGAACACTGGTTGAACAACGTCCTGTCTCTGTTTGTCACTATCCACAAATAAAGACAGGACGTTGTTTAAACAGTGTTTCACTTTAAACATCTTTCATAAGTAAGGCCCTATATGAATTTATATTCTTGCTTTTAGTGCTAAAAGAAAGGGAGAGAGAGATCTATATTTTTAAATATTTGTCTTAAACAATAGTTCATCAATAAGATAACTAAACCAATAAATACCTACACTATAACGTCCTAAACCTAGCAATTCTCTGAAAACAAAGAATTTACATCAGACCCCTATATCAGACCTAACGTATCTCAAACTGGTATCTTTACTTAGAAATAACCTCACATTTTTTAATTTCTACCCCTCGATGTATTCTCTTACATGGAGTTAAATTTAAGGAATTAGGTTAAATAACCTGACATTATTTAATTAGTTACATTGGATCTACAGTATTTTTACGAAAATTGGAAATTAACTTAAATTTTAACCCCATGATGGATTTTCTTACAAGGGGTTGAATTTAAGGAATTAGTGTAAACACATATTAGAGTAGAAGAGTAGAATTAGAGTAGAAGTTTACTCTAATTCTACAAAATGGTAGGTTTCTTTTGATATATGTATATCAAAAGAAACCTACCATTTGACGCAATAACTATATTATGAACTGCTCATATTTCACGTATATCTGTCACAATTTCTACATACTTTTTATCTTAAGTAGCAAATTGATATAGGCCGATAAGTACCTATTCTAAGATCTATACCTACATAATTATCGAGTGTCCCTTGTTTTGTTAATTCAAAGTTTATCACCTAGATACGGGTATTACTAGGCAAGAATATAGCTTTAGGGATGGTTTACACTGATCTAGTGACTGGCGACAGTCACTGTCGCTAGCGAACGGTATTAGGGGAAGATCGTCACCATTCGTACGGCAGGCACATTCGTACAGTGCTTATAAAACACAAACGAAAAGACCCGCGGACATTTCTTTTGCATGTGTGCTTAGGTGGCCTAGCAGCCAATACGTGAAAGTAGTTTCGTGCCAATCCCATCGGTGAGAACGAAGTGACAGGCAGCATAGTGTTTTCGCGCACGGTAAGTAATTTTTTCATCAAAGTTTTCGTGAATTTTTACACTATTAATAATATGTTTTCCTACGCAGTTTTTTTCCAGTAACTATAAAACATCCTAAAGATATGTTTTTAATAACAAATTAATCAAGTTTTCATATTGATATTAAAACAGGTTTTATTTAATCGATCGAGCGAGCGAAGCGAGCGAAGATCTTAGTGGTAAGTTGGGCAATTTTGCTTTGTATGTTTGTATGTTTCACGAATTGTTGTTCGAGCATAACTGTCGAACCGTTCATCCAATCTGCATGAAACTTGGTAGGTCAATAGGTTGTGGTAAGGAAATTTACGGTGGAGCATATGAGCTTAATCGATGAAGGGGTTGTGAAGATATTGTGTTCCCAAGGGGGTAAAAAATTTTGAAAGTTACACAAATATATTGAGTGGGGTGTCATACGAAAGGGCTTATTTTGTACATTCCAAAATGGTTTTTATTTTTAATCTAGGATGTATAGTTTTTGAAATACGACCAAAGAAAAAAAACTACGAAACCAGAGCTGCAAGAGCTCCGGTTTCATAGAGTTTCGATGTCTTCGTAGCTCATTGACTGGTCGGTCTTAAAAAGAGAGTGGCATCGTTGCGGTTTGGTTTGCAATGATTTTAGATGCTACTTGATTTATTTTCGTGATAAAAAATTTATGATAAAGAATGAAAATAATTGGGGTAAAAAAAGTTAAGTAAAGAAATATATTGAGTGGGGTGTCAAATGAAAGGTCTTTATTTGTACATTCCAAAATAGTTATTATTTTTATTCTAGGACGTATACTTTTAGAAATACGACGAGAATTCATAAATATGAAATAAATGAAAAATTAGACACGACATTATGTATTGCATGCATGCTAGTATTTTTTCATGAAGAGCTAGCGCAATAGGCATACTCGGCAGTAGTAGCACTTGAAATTATAGGTAGTCAGAAGAAAGTCCAAATGTAAGCCATCTACGGTGCGCGAGATCTCAGTTCGGGGCGAACTACTAGTTATTATGTGGCTAAGGGGCACATTCGTACATAACCAGGTGGGGCACATTCGTACGCATATGACCGACGTGTTTATGTTTATTTTATAGGACCTACCTACATAATATCGCCGTCCCCGGGGAACAAAATGATAACTGCCATTATCTTCGTTTTAGTGTTATGCCATATTTGTGATCTTTGGGTGCTAATACATCTGCTCAATTTTTTTCGTAACTTTCATGCAGTTATTCACAAAGTTACAAAATATTACAATACTATTCCACGATTCGACCCATGCCTGAAGTTACAAGAATAAAGTTGTACTATAATATTATCACATTGTATTTACACCTGTTAATATGACAAACATTCATATCATTATGTTCTCGTGAAAAATATTCGTCTAGACAATGATAACCGCATGTTATCATTTTATTCTCGTTAAAACTCGACCTTGCATTTCGTATAATATGTTGTTAGTAAAATAAATGACTCTTAAGGAGCTAAACTTAAAAATATTGCCACTCTCCTATAGCTTAGATTTCAAGGCAATAAATTGAAACAGCAGACTTGTATCACACTACACATAGTACATTATTTATATTTCAAAATATTTGCAAAAAATTATACTTATTAAAAATATAATATGCATAGAAGCTCTTCAACTCCATCTTGCTCGAAGGTACTAAGCCAGAAGCATGGAACAAGAGCGTGGTAGTGCTATTCTTTAAGAAAGATGACAACACCTTCTTGAAAACTACAGACCCATGTCGAGTTATAAATATGGTTGGGCTATGTTTATAATTTAAGCTGTTTTCATGGATCATCATAAATCGCCTCGATCGCAGATTTGATGACTTCCAGCTTCCTGAACAAGCCGGGTTCCGAAAAGGCTACAGTACCTTAGACCACAATAAGCTGCGGCAGACCATACAGAAGACCAAAGAATATAACTTGCAGCTTTGTCTCGCGATTGTGGATTATGAGAAAGCCTCCGATTCGATCGAAACATGGGCGGTGTGTCAGTCATTCCAGCGATTCCGAATTAACTATCGGTACATCGAAGTGTCGAAGTGTTGGTATTGGTATAAAAACGCCACTATGTTAATCCAAGTACAGGAACAGAGTTCGAAGGCTAAAACTTTTTAAGGAAATCGCCTTCGATCGAACTCTGTTACGCCTCTTGGTAAGACAGGAAGGTGTAATTTCTCCGAAACTGTTTACGACCGCTCTGGAAGATGCTTTCAAGCTCTTGAAATGGTATTCGTGGTCATGGAAAAGTCGATGGAAGAACTAAGCACGATGCTCGAAGGCCTCAATTAGCCTACCGAAGAGTAGGCGTTAAAATGAACACGGACAAGCAAGATAAAGGTTATTTCGAATGTTCATGTTATGCTTACCCTTGTAATGGTTAAAAATTCTGCTCTTGAAGCTGTCGACGCGTATGTATATCCAGGACTAACAGTGCAATTAGGTAGGTTCAACTTCAAGAAAGAGGTTAATCGTCTAATCCAACTAGGCAGCGTTGTTTCTCTACGGAATCAAATCAGAAATGAGGAGTTACATAGAAGAACTCGGGTCGCTGACATTGCCAAACGGATAAGTTAGTTGAAGAAGCAATGGGCAGTCCATTTAGCACGCAAAACAGATGGCCTGCGGGGCTGAAAAGTTCTCGTGTAGAGGCCACGGACCGATAAGCGCAGCGTTAGACGTCCACCAACAAGATGGACAGACGACTATGTAAAAACTGCAGTTCGGTGGTGGATGCAGGCCACTTCCTTGGATGAATACATGGAAATCTTTGAGAGAGGCTTACGTCCAACAGTGGACGTCCTACGGCTGAGATGATGATAGAAAATGAAAACTACTTTAGAAGTTGTTAATACTCATTATAACTGACTGTTTGTTTCGGTTTGTAAGATAAAAATTATATTGAGCATTAACAACTTTTAAATTAGCTTTGAATAAAGTAAAATAATAATAAATAACAACCATAATAATTATTATTATGGTTATTTTTTATTATTATTTTACTTTTAGAGCATAGTAGCCCTTTTATAACGATAAGCAACAATCTTATAGTGGTTTGTTACATAAAAAGCACTTGAAAACATGATTAAAACAATAAATCAATAGTTGATTATTACTAACATGGTTTTATTTAATAGCACTTATCAAAATAAAGTTAGACCAATCTAAACGAGAATAAGATGATATTCAACTATTATCATAATCACTTCCACCCCTAAAAAGCGTAGAACAAAATGATAGAACAGTGGTGCAATTGGTTTTGGCAGTGGTTTTGCCTAGAATATACGTGGAATAAAATGATAATCGACATTATAGAAATTAGACGATGACTGATTTTGACTAACTTCTTATTTTTGAAATATCTCTATTTTGGCATATATTACGCTTATTTCATTAAAACATTCCGAATGCATAAAAAATCAGCATGCTTAAAGCTAACAATCATCTGTCTACGTCCAGTATTTATGAAGTTATTAACGAAAACATGTTTTTTGCTTCTCCTGAAAAGTTACGTTTTTGTAGTTATCATTTTATTCTCCGGGGACGGCGATATATGGTTTTTACAAAAAAAAAATGGTGCAAAATTATAATCCGAAGAAGACACGTAACCAAACGTGGATAAACACTGTCGTCTTCTCAAGTTTTATTGGTTATTAACAGGGTCCTCATCTAAACGGCTACTTGACGATGATATAATCTGCACCAAATATTTCAAAAAATGATTAATCTCTTTTTTAGATTTGATTTGTATTAGCTAGAATTTATGAACGTACAAAATAATTAATTTCAAAAAAGTTTTTGTTGAGTATAATAAAAATAATTTAATATTTGGAGACTAGACAAAAAGTCATTGAATTTTTGTTAACAAGAAGATAAAACTTTAATTTTTGTTGACTTGAAGAAAAGTTATTGATTTTCGGTAAATATGTAAATATTATTTACTGTCAAAATAAAAAAAAAGTTAATTCTATTTACAGTTTTAATCGCACTGTACGAAGGTACCCCATAGCGTACGAAGGTACCCCCGACACTGTACGAAACTACCCCACACATGGGGCACATTCGTACGAATTCCCGATTGGTGTTTAAATCATCATTGTGCATTGAATATGAGTTATAATCATCTGATTTTTATTTTATTTTAAGCTCAGATATATATACTAGTAGTATATGCAATTAGTTCACTTCCCAATGAAATATTCGAGATAAAAAAAAATAAAACGTAAAAACCGTACGAGGGGTAACGACCTTCCCCTACTGTCTATTTTTAGTATATTAGTGGTCGTGTTTACAGAAAGTTTATTCGATCCAGGAATGTATTTTTAGGCCCTGTGATAATACGTAGCATTCGTTGCAATCAGTTTCTAAATGAAAGGAGCAAACACATAATCATGTTGAAACGTATAGTCGTATTGCTCATTATACGGACTAAAATCGGACTAAAATTGAAGGAAAAAATGTCATTTTTCATATATTTTTAGTCCGTATAATGAGCAATACGACTATAGTACTGTACTTAAGTAGTTTGTTTATACTATTATACACATACTCAACAAAAATATCGTGTAAATAAGTAGGATTTTCAATCGACTGGTTGAAATTGATTGCAGCATAGTGTGTTTTACATTATTTAGTAGAAGTTCTATGTAAAAACACTATGCTTAGACGAAGTAATATTCCTGCACTAGCGCTAGTCACTATCTCAGTGTAAACCAGCCTGTACCATAAGATTATGGGCAGTGGTAACATCGCAAAAGCGACCTTATGTCAATAGAAGTAAGACATAAATTGTACCTATACTGTACAGTAAACCTAACTAGTATACTGGTTATAAGTAGAATAGATCATTCAAATATTAGCTTCCTTCTAAAATTACCTACAATTAATTTTTCTTAATTGTTCAGAATGTTTGCAAGACGATAAATGCTTCTGACAAGAGCTACCAAATTCATAACAGACAGAATTCATTTACAGAAAACAGTTAGATATTGGTATTTTATGGAAATTTATAGGTTATCTTTTTTGTGCAATAAATTCCCGTAAAACATCAACAGTCCTTGACAATCGCCATCATTTTATCTTCATATCCGGCTATCCATAATTTCTTCCAGAAAAAAATAAATGCTGCATCAACCAAATATCCTTACAGCTGCGTTTCAAATCTGTGCGTTCCATCGCCATCTTGTCCGCCATTTTGTCCGCCATCTTGTCCCTGCAATTCAGATACAAAGAAAGAAAAACACACATTCAAGTGTGTAATGCCCGCACCTAGATCCGCCACAGTCCGAATATTCCTCTTGCGAGTTCGTGTTGTCAGTTTCAATGTCAGATAGATGCGGGTAAAGCCTGGGCTGGTTTAGAACAGCACCATTTGTTTTTTCGTTCACTTTTATACGTTTAACGTCCTCTACTACTGATAAGACCACGGGTGAGTCTTGGGAACCTGGAATGAAAGATTACAGAATTAGTAAGTCATCATTTATAAACCGACTTCAAAACAGGAGGAGGTTCTTTGTTCGACAGTTTTTATGTAGGTATGTTCACCATAGGACATTTGACAAGGCGGGAAGACGGTAGATGGACAAAGGCAGTGACCGAGTGGTGGCCGCGTGAGGGTCATAGAACACCACGCAGACCACCAGCCCGATGGACTGATGATATAGTGAAGGTAGCGGGGAAGCATTGGATTGGACTGGCTCAGGACCGAGACAAGTAGCGTGAAAATGAGGAGGCCTATACTCAGCAGTGGGTGGATGTGGGCTGATTAGATAGATAGATAGATGTTCACCAATTTCTACGCCAGGTTGTCCCTTAATTGACAAATATCAAGGAAGTGAAGTCGGTTTTTAGTTTTGTAAAAATTTATTGTTTTCCTGCAATTATCATCACGGATATTTCATTTCGAAAAAGGTATAAGTATGCGCACAGGTTCTAAGTCTAAATGGTGAAGGAAAACTACGTGAGTTTTTTTTTTAAGAAATTTATTCGGACATAGCTTTAGCTCTGGATTGTATGAATCCAGGGTTTAATTAAGCTAACCAAATCCATTCATCTGTTTCTGCGTGATGTAGTAACAAACATACATACAGACTCACAAATTTTCACATTTACAATACTACTAGCAGCGCCCTTGCGGCGTTGCCCCCGTAGTGATGGTTTATGGTGATGATGATAATCATGAAAAGTAGCCTGTAACCTTCCTCAAAAGTTTAGCCATCACATGCAGAAATATTTTTTCAAATCCGACTGGTAGTTCCTGATAGCGCGTTCTAACAAACAAACAAACTCTTCAGCTTTATTATACTATTAGTAAGTATAGATGATTGATCAAGGCCTCAAAAATCTTTGTGACGAAACTATAGTTTCATTAAAATTCAAATGTTTCAACCTTCATTTCTACTAATGATGAATGAACGAGAGTAACAATGACAATAACATCTGAAAACCTCGACAACAAAAGGTAAATTGTAAAACAAACAATACTTTTGCAAACACGCCATTTTGCAACTCCTCGCTAAGAACTAAAACGCGAGAATATCGAGTGACTAAATAAAAAGAAAAGTGTGACGAAGTCGGGTCCAATGGCAGAGAGGTTTCTTTGTGAATCACTTCTGTTTGAGCAATAGTTAGCGGAAGACTTTTTTAACAAGAATTTGCTGACCCAGACTGTTATATTATATTAATTTAATTTTATGGGTATAGATAAGAAAAGTAGATAAATATTAAAAATAGCAAATTGAAACTAGTAAGTAGGTACCGAATGTTATTTTCAGTATGAAAAAAAAAATTAAATGTTTCCGACTAATGTGATAAAAAGTAAAATTACTCGGTGTTGCCGATTACAGCAGGTGATGCCACTTCCTGTGAGACATCTGTCTGTGTATTGGCTATAATATTCTAAATAATTACCCGTGTGCAACCTAAGCTTATAATTTAAGAGGACATTGATGTAAAATGTCACGGTGTCTATAATTTAGAGATTGACATTTAGAAAGGTCAGGTCAAAATACCCTAAGCCTTCTAGCTTGTATAAAGAGTTTAATGAGAGAGAATGAGGTGCAAAACATGTGCCAGGATAGTAGCAAGTGCAAATCCGTAGTCTCTTCTCTGCCTAACTAACCCTTTGGGAAAATGACGTTATTTCGTGTATGTTTGTGTATGTAATTTAGAAGACATCCTTGTCCTGTTTTATAGTGAATTGAACTTGCCCAGAGCAACCACCATCTTTATTTATTGGAGATCCAACAGCTTTCTCACACTAGGAGTTAGCAACGAACTTTAGACTTTCTATCTATTACTGGAAGTCATGCCAGAAACAGTCAGTGTCGGAATTTACCTGTGCCTAACAGAAAATAATTTTCCTACTACCTATAGATTCTTATTATTATTATTTATTATTCTATCCTATAGGGCGCCGCCTTGTTGGACGTCCCCGATATCGCTGGAGGGACATGGTAGAGAGGGACCTACAAGATCTCTACAATGGGGATTGGCGCGAACTAGCTCAAGATAGGAGTACATGGCGTCTTCTTTTGTCGGAGGCCAAGACCCACTTCGGGTCACTGAGCCAGCGGCGTAACCTATAGATTTCAGAAGATACCTACAGTTTTACATTCAATAAAGCTACTTACTTCTCCGTTTAACAGGTTGCGTGCCAATAACCTTATCCTCTTGATGCAGTGCCGTCTCAGACCTGGTCTTCTCAAAGGTCACTTTGGGCACATTGGCCACTATCTCAGGTTTCTTGGTATTAAGGCTGGTGGTGCTCTTCATTAGAGGCGCCTGGTCAGATGGTTCGGTGTCGCTTTGATCATCGTCTGAGTCATTGTTTGCCTCTTTTTGTGGTGGCTGAAATGGTGAAAAAATATTTTAGAATAGCAGCGCTCTCGAGGCGTTGCCCCCGTAGTGATGGTATATGGCAGGGGTCGGCAAACTTTTCAGCTCAAAGAGTCAAATACAAAAAAAAGACAACGATAATTATTGAAGAGCCACAACTTTCCATCTTAGTCTGCGCGCGTGGCGAGGGCTGTGCTGTCTCTTTAACGTAGAATACTTTTTTTTTTACCGAAACTAAAGCTACTAGTAGTTCGCCCCGAACTGAGATCTCGCGCACCGTTGTATTGGTAGCCTAGATTTGGACTTGTTTCTGACTACCCCTATACCTATGTTAAGTGCTCCTTCTAGTGTTTACCACAGAATTACATCTAATGCGCTACCTCAGTATAGTAAAGATTATAGGCATGCATGCAATACATTAAGTCGTGTCGTGTTTATATTCAATAGTTGACCCCGCGAACTTCGTACCGCGCCTCAGGGAAGGCCTCTTAGTTCGAGAAATTATTAAAATAGCAGTTCAATACGAAATGTATGAGAAAATCAATTCCCTCCCCCTCCCCTCCCCTCCCTCCCCGTCCCCTCCCCTCCCCTCCCCTTCCCCTCCCCTCCCCTCCCCCTACCCTCCCCCTCCCTCTATAATTTTGGTACATGCCCAGCCCACTATTTGCAGGAGTTAGCATTTGCATACGTGACAGGTTGCAAGCCCATCGCCGCTTCGCCGCTATTAGAACGTTAACTGGTTTCCTCACGATGTTTTCTTTCACCGTTTAGAGCTCGTGTTAATGCGCATTTAAATTTTTCTAATCGAAAAATCCATTGATGAGCACGGCCAGGGTTCGAACTTACGACCTATGAATCTAAAGTCGAGCACTCTTCCAATCGGCCAACACGGCTTTTATTTTCAATCTTAAGAAAAAATATCAAGTACTTAGCAACTAAAATCATTGCAAACCAAACCACAACGATGCCACACTCCTTGTCCGTTAACCAGACCTACGAATACATCGAAACTCTATGAAACGGGAGCTCTCTCCATACTTCCGTTAATTGGTTTGCATAATTTTTCTTTTTGACTGTATTTCAAAAACTATAGAACCTAGAAGAAAACTAAAAACCATTTTGGAATGTATAAGTTGAGTACTTTCATATGACACCCCACTCAATATATTTGGGTAACTTTGAAAAAAATTTACCCCCTTGGGAACCCCATATCTTTACAACCCCTTCATCGATTACGCTCATACGCTCCACAGCAAATTTCCATAGCACAACCTATTGACCTATCAAGTTTCATACAGATTGGATAAGCGGTTCGATAGTTATGCGAGAACATAAAAATAAAACATACAAACATACAAAGCAAAATCGCCTAACTTGCCACTAAGATCTTCGCTCGCTTCGCTCGCTCGATCGACAAATATTTTAGTAAAAGCAGCATGCGCTCGCGAGCCGCGGTTTGCCGACCCCGGTATGTGGTGATGATGATGAAAAGTACCTTATAACCTTCCTCAAGAGTTTAGCCTATCAAATCATCAACTACTTTTGTTATTAGTGCTACATTACATAGCCTAGATTTTTCGTACCTTATCTATCAATATATAAAGCGGAAGAGTATGTTTGTTTTTTTTAAACGCGCTAATCTCAGGCACTACCAGTCGGATTTGGAAAATGATTTCTGCATTCGACAGCATAATTCTTGAGAAACAACCTCGAACTGGTGAAAGAGTAAAAGATGCAATGGCTAAGGATATTATATTACCTCTCAATTTCTCGAAAACCTATGGATAGGATATATATGTGGAATCGGTACGTGTCTTTTTCAAAGATTTTACTTAGTAGGTACTTAGAAATATTTAAGAGACTAAATTGTAGGGTCATATAGTATTATTGACAGGTTAATACCGTCAATCAATACTTCATAAACATCTATTGCAGCATTAGTAAATTATTCTGGCCTACTTTACAAAATTTTCCTCAACACGCACCGTGAGGAAAATTATCTATGGTTAGTTATGCGTTTAAAATGCAGCTTCGAGGTAAGGGAAAGTAAACTGCTATAAGTGACACTAGTAGTATGTTCAGCTATTGGTTTAGCCACACTAGCCAATCATCTTATCTAAAGGCGCGTGTACACGTTGGCCCAGGCACGCATTGCCTCTCTCTCTCTCTCGCCTTGCACCCACCGATGCGCCTTCTCGCACGCGCTCGCCTGGGCTCGCTTAGGCTGGCCCAGCGTGTATACGCGCCATAAACTGCCATGGGTTACCTATTCGCAAACATGAGACAAAACACGCCCCTATACTTCTTCCAGCGTTCTTTTTAAATGACGCGAACTATATTGAATTGTAGAACAATTAGAGTAAGGCAAGGTGGTAAAAAAATATGTAACTTAAAGGGAAAAATCGCGTGCCTCTAGTTTTAAACACGTAATTAGGATGTTATAAATACTAACTTCACTGTGTCATTATCTTCTCAGCTTGTGTAATTGTAAGTAAGCTATTATGTGGATGATTACGGTTGAAAATAGAAAAGGAAGAAAGGCATGCCGTGTAAAGTAGTACCTAAGTTTGTATACTAGTAGTCAGCAGGCTGATTGTCTGACCTCAAGCCTCAAATTGGTCTCAAACTGTCAAACGATCGCGCAGGTATCTTTTGTCGCGTTTGGTCTCGTTGAGATGAGAGTGACAGTGCTACTTGCGTGGTCACTGAACTGCCATATTTGACCGTTTGAGACCGATTTTGGTCGCTATCAAAGATAGACAATCAACAAGGAAAAGTTCTGGTGACGAGAGCTTTTATGCCGTCTGAAAGCCTCCGAATTGGGAAAACATGGTCTATGGGCCCCTCCTACTGCCAAAACCGAAAACGATATATCGTGCCAATATTCGTATGAATGAAAATACTTTATTGTACACAATTACAAAATAAACTTATGAGCTAGTAAACCTTAACAATAAATTGTACAATGGGTGGTCTTATCGCTAAGAAGCGTAGTTCAGCGTATGTTGGTGAAATGTTCCGAATTCAGTTTCCTCCAACATAGGCTGAACTACGAAAATTGGGACCTGAAACGGGACCGACAATTTACTGTTTAACGCTATCATTGCTCTGTTACCTTCTGTACTTCTGTACCTTATGAAGGATATGAGCGCTTGTAGACGTCCGTTTTTTTCGCCGGACAATGGACCGTCATTAAACTGATATCAATATCATCACCATCATCTCCCTGCCCTTATCCCACTAGGTGGGGTCGGCACAACATGTTTCCCTCTTCCACTTCATTCTATCACTCGTCATCTCAGTGCTCACTCCTTTCACACACATATCTGCATTCACACAGTCCATCCATCTTTTCTTAGGCCTACCCCTGCCGGTGTATCCATCCACATTCATATTCATCGCTCTCCGTGTAACGTGGCTATCATTCCTCCTCATGACATGCCCATACCACGCTAACCTTTTTCTCAACTTATCAGTCTTATCAGTAAACTGATATCAATATAAACGGCATAAATTGATCGCCGGACCGATCTCCGGCGCGTGTACAAACATTCATTACGCGCCATACACCACCGCGAATCCGGTGAAAAACACGGTCCGTTGTCCGGCGAAAAAAACGGACGTCTACAAGCACGCTATGGCAGCAGCACTGCCTGCAGCCTATACCATATTGCATATTATGCAGCGCAGAATCAGTGTTGACAACATGATTATTAAAAAAATTTAGGCTTCGAAAAGAAGACGGATGACATTTCGAGATTTTGGCCAATCAAACATAGACTTTCGAATTTATATTAGCGGGAACAAGTCCCAAAAATCACACGTATTGTGAATACATTATCACATCTTGTAGACACAGTAACAACTGTTTGCGTATTACGTCACACATGCGCGTTTTTCTTGACCCAAAAACGCGAAACTCGTAAACTGATTCGAACACAATTTATTCATTTATGACACAAGATTAAGTAAAACTTGTCTGATAGGATAACTATACATAAAAGTATAAGGACAGTTAGAAATTTCATTGCCGAACAAATGCGTAGGTGGTGTCTTAGTATAGGGCAAACGATTGCTTAACCATAACAGATATCTAGCCCATAGTAGATAGTCCCACTAAAAGGTGCGAACTCTGTTAAAAATTTAAGTTTCTTTCTCGTTTCCCTATGAAAATGAAAGGTTAATTTGTATATTTGAAGTTATAACCAACGTGATTCTTCCTTACGTGATTATAAAGAATTGAAGGTCATGATTTTTCATTTATAGATGATTGATTCACTATGCGGCGTTGTTAGCTTCAATACGCTACCTAAGGTAGCAAGCTTACCAGAGTGTGCTTACTGACTACAAACATACACTCTTTATACAGAAGTGTTTGTATTGTAACTTGCTTAGTTGTTCTTGCGAAGTTCTAAAAGCGGTCGCAATTTGGATAGATGATGGGCGGCCTGTAAAATCCCTCAATAGAATGGCTACTACTTCATTCATACTTTTACGTGGATATATTCTGCAACTCACCTTATAATGGAACCTGTTCTGCAGCATCTCCATCTCCTTCTCTCTCTCTTGCTTAAACTTGTTAGCAATCGTTGATTCACTAATCGTTTGTTCCTTATTGAACAACGCTTGTAGCTTCCCCTTTATTCCACCACCGAGAGAGCTCTGGCTGATATTATCATCAGGTAGTTCTTCCTTGGAGTTACTTCTAGATGAGGTACTGGTTGAGCTGATCGATTTTGTTGGGGTTCGTTGTTGTGTTGGGGTCCGTTGTTGTGTTGGGGTCCGTTGTTGTGTTGGGGTACGTTGTTGTATTGGGGTACGCGGCGTAGGCTTTTTGTTATCAGCTGAAAAATACTAAACGATTAGCGACATATCGACGTGTGTAAGAATAAAAATGTCGTGCTGTCTCGCTGACCTCATAAAGCTTAGCAAATTCAATTCCAATAATATTAACTAGTAGTTCGCCCCGAACTGAGATCTCGCGCACCGTAGATGGCTTACATTTGGACTTTCTTCTGACTACCCCTATAATTTCAAGTGCTACTACTGATACTGCCGAGTATGCCTATTGCGCTAGCTCTTCATGGTAAAAAATACTGGCATGCATGCAATACATAATGTCGTGTCTAATTTTTCATTTAGGTATTTCATATTTATGAATTCTCGTCGTATTTCTAAAAGTATACGTCCTAGAATAAAAATAATAACTATTTTGGAATGTACAAATAAAGACCTTTCATTTGACAGCCCACTCAATATATTTGTTTACTTAACTTTTTTTACCCCAATTATTTTCATTCTTTATCAAATTTTTTTTTATCATGAAAATAAATCAAGTAGCATCTAAAATCATTGCAAACCAAACCGCAACGATGCCACTCTCTTTTTAAGACCGACCAGTCAATGAGCTACGAAGTCATCGAAACTCTATGCAACGGGAGCTCTTGCAGCTCTGGTTTCGTAGTTTTTGGTCTTTGGTCGTATTTCAAAAACTATACATCCTAGATTAAAAATAAAAACCATTTTGGAATGTACAAAATAAGCCCTTTCGTATGACACCCCACTCAATTTATTTGTGTAACTTTCATAATTTTTTACCCCCTTGGGAACCCAATATCTTCACAACCCCTTCATCGATTAAGCTCATATGCTCCCCCGTAAATTTCCTTACCACAACCTATTGACCTACCAAGTTTCATGCAGATTGGATGAACGGTTCGACAGTTATGCGCGAACAACAATTCGTGAAACATACAAACATACAAAGCAAAATCGCCCAACTTACCACTAAGATCTTCGCTCGCTTCGCTCGCTCGATCGATAACATTAGTAACTAGTAGTTCGCCCCGAACTGAGATCTCGCGCACCGTAGATGGCCAACATTTGGACTTTCTTCTGACTACCCCTATAATTTCAAGTGCTACTACTGCCGGGTATGCCTATTGCGCTAGCTCTTCATGGTAAAAAATACTAGCAAGCATGCAATACATAATGTCGTGTCTAATTTTTCATTTATTTCATATTTATGAATTCTCGTCGTATTTTTAAAAGTATACGTCCTAGAATAAAAATAATAACTATTTTAGAATGTACAAATAAAGACCTTTCATTTGACACCGCACTCAATATATTTGTTTACTTAACTTTTTTTACCCCAATTATTTTAATTTTTTATCAAAAATTTTTTATCATGAAAATAAATCAAGTAGCATCTAAAATCATTGCAAACCAAACCGCAACGATGCCACTCTCTTTTTAAGACCGACCAGTCAATGAGCTACGAAGACATCGAAACTCTATGAAACGGGAGCTCTTGCAGCTCTGGTTTCGTAGTTTTTGGTCTTTGGTCGTATTTCAAAAACTATACATCCTAGATTAAAAATAAAAACCATTTTGGAATGTACAAAATAAGCCCTTTCGTATGACACCCCACTCAATATATTTGTGTAACTTTCATAATTTTTTACCCCCTTGGGAACCCAATATCTTCACAACCCCTTCATCGATTAAGCTCATATGCTCCGCCGTAAATTTCCTTACCACAACCTATTGACCTACCAAGTTTCATGCAGATTGGATGAACGGTTCGACAGTTATGCTCGAACAACAATTCGTGAAACATACAAACATACAAAGCAAAATCGCCCAACTTACCACTAAGATCTTCGCTCGCTTCGCTCGCTCGATCGATAACATTCATGTCTGTTGGTGAAGTGTTCTATTATTTTTATTTTTGTCTGGGCGAGACCGCTTTTAGCGATAAAACAGTCCATTTTCTTTTTTTAACAACCGTCCAAATCTTTTCTTTTTTTTTTGTTTTTTATTTTACGATTTTTCAATTCACGATTTCATACACTGATATTTGACTTCGAAGCCACGAGAAAAGGATCTATCAGCAGATTTTCTACATCAACCGAAACACATGCGCATTACAAGTAACAAAACTATAAAACCAAGCACTATTTACACTTCACAGTAAGATAAATCCTACATGAGGTCGAGGTGAACGATCAAGACTTAGCTAGGTGCCAACAATGAGGACTTTTTGTACATAATCTCTGATGTATTAGCCAATACAGGTTTTTATGTGATTCTTATCGGAAAATAGTTCTTAGTACACGGTAATACAGTTTAAATTGCAATGTAATTGACGCTTGGTACGTGTATTTGAAGAGTAGATCCTGATCAGCTAAATGTATTGAATGATACGACACGTTTTTCGTGGTAACGAAGCATGATTTAATCAATTGTAAGTAATGATGATGCTAAATGTTGTAATAAAGTACCATTGAAATTCAAGGAGTTTCTATAATTTCTTAAAGATTAATGTCTTGATTTTTTTTACCTTACATAATGGCTCATGCATTTACGACTAAAGTATGCCCGTACCGACTAGATGAAGTTTTCTTATAGAATGGCAAAACCGTTTTAACATAGGCTAATAAATAAAGGGTGAAAAGGGGTCGCTCCCCAAAATTCAAACGGGAGCTTCAGCCCTGGATTATAGAATGTGAATAAAAGAGGATATGTATCCTTGGGTCTAATTATCATCAGGCTAACTAACTTGTCTCAAACCTCAAATTGGTCTCAAAGTGTCAAAATTATCGCTTTTGTCGCGTTCGGTCTCGATGAGATGAGAGTGACGGAGCTACTTGTGTAGTCTCAGAACTGTCGTATTTGTGAGTTCGAGATCGATTTTGGTCGCTATCAAAGATAGACACTCAGCGAGCATGTTAATTATGCGAGGATATAAGGTCTTCAAAAATTCAGCTTCAAAAGCAAAAACTAAAACGAATAATCTAGTATTTTCTTTTATTCTTGATGTTCGCGTTCGATATTTCCACAATACCATCATACCCAATCATACCAATTAAATTGTCGAAACATTTACAAAACTTTTACTTTTTCGGTGCGTATCGATTCGTCGATTATCTTTATAGTGGGTTAATTGTTCTGGTTAACGAGTTTTTGATTAAGTGAGAACATCTGTTCGTAACAAGGTAGCAGATTGTAACATGATAAGTCGAATTGATCTTGACAGTTATACACAAAACAGTAGATTGCAATTAAAAACATTTTATAGTTTTCACGAAAGACGTTTTAGATAAGTAGTGGATTTTTTAACAAACTTCAAAAAAAAAAAAAAAGGATTCATCAAAAGAAATTTTTTTTAAGTGCTTTTCTGTTATGTATGTTCACCGATTACTCGAAAACGCTTGGACCGATTTGGAAAATTCTTATTTATTTTTACGAACGCAGAAAAAAAAAAAATAAGTACAAAGGCGGAGTTTTTTACGTTACATTATAATTTAGATGTTCCTTGCAAGGGTTTATCTATTTAATAGCGGAAGCTGCGATTGCAATCACATTGTGCACGGCACTTTGACACTTCAGTACCTAACTATAAGTACCATTTAAGTATTCTGTGATATAAGCGTTGGAACAATGTGCAATTTAACGCTTTGACAGATAACGGGCTGACACGCTGAAAATTAACCCAATTTAGGATGGAGTGGAAACTACCTATATTTTATAAGAATAAATAAAAAAACTAATTTAAATTATTATCTACAGCCAGCGTGGAAACCGGATGGCGACTTTTTTTATGTCCCCCCCCCACGCACGCTGTATATTGTTGCTACTAAATATGTTGCCGCTTTTGCGAAAAAATCGTTTTAAAATTGCCGCTGGAACTACAATAATTAGTAAACTAAACACAGATCAGAGAAATAACAGAAAAGCTGTTCTTTCATTTAATTTGTTCAAACTGCAATAGTGTTTTCAGAAAGTGTTCAGTTCCAGTGTTCAGAAAATCACCTATGTATTACTTTTTCAGGCAGAGTGCACGCAAATTCTGCACGTGCGTTAAGAGCACTGAACGCGTTAAGTTTTCGTGAATAGTTTAGGTAGGTGTGAACAACAACTGTGTCATATTCGGAATGAATCATAAAACCAGCTTATAAGTTATCATATAACCCTAAAAGTTGTCAAGTGGATTTTCCCTCGCGTCACGTTATGTCCTATCCGTAGTATTATGTATAGAATATATGCATTATGTATAGAAAAGCGAACGAATTTGCATATTCAACATAATAACCATGTACTTCATGCATTCTTAGTATTTATTGTAAATAATGTCGATAAGTCAGCATAACTACAGATTTTTACATTAATTATATTGCTTGATAAAATTAAATGTAACTTCTGGTATTGTATTGTTAAGGTAATTATGATTTGTATAAATATCTACTAATTCTGGTTTTACATTGAATTGCATCAATCACTATTAGCGATTATTAGCAATTTCAATCGATTGTGCTTTCAACAAGTCATGAAAAATCGTGACTGACGTACGTACGTTCAATTAATCTGTATAGTAATATAGGGTTTGTATTTATTGTACAGTCAGCGTCAAATTGATATGAGCGTCTAGAGTAGTCAAAATTAGACTCTAGACGCTCATATCAATTTGACGCTGACTGTACCACAAGGTAGAAAAACTAAACAAAGACATTGATGGAGAATTTAGAAATTTTGTTAACAAAAAATGCATTTCTGTAAGTGCTTTGAAAAATACATGATATTTGAAAAAACTCACATTTTCATCATAATCCAGAATTCCAATTATTTATCACTATTCAACTAGATTTATTTTCAAAAAACAATCTAACACAAGTCACTCACAAACCACATAAAAATGCGAAATTTTATTTGAATTCCGAACGGATGAAGGCTGTATGCGCGCGCGCACGTTGCGGCAGAATGGCTATCGCACAAATCGACAAACGTAGCTTTACCTCTAACGACCGATTACGTAAATACAACTTGTTGGCGATCGACATAAAGTCGAAACTTGGTGACATTTGAAGCCTTTCGGTCGCGCAAAGACAACGTTATGGCGTAAAATATGCTTTTAGTTGGAAATTAAGTTGGATATTACAGAACACAGTATGGCTCTGGGTAAGAAGGCTTTCTTACCCAGAAAAATGAAAATGCTCTCGATGTATCAAAACATTGTCGGTACATACCTAAATTGACAATATACTACATACCTAAGTAATTTCTGTATGGTATTATACACGTTGACAAATCAAAGTTCTAAAAAACTCGGGAAAGACGAGCTGCGTGAAGCGCATAAAGCGAAATATATGAAACTTTAATGACAACTGCTTTTCGTGGGTGATGTTGTGACATATTGATTTACCAAGAACATAATGTTTTAGATGACACTTTCTCTCGAAGACTAATCTAATCGTAATGTCTTTCGTGTTGTGATGTTCGTGATCGTAGGATTACAATCTAATTCCGTTTTTGTTGTCATGTCCGTGTGTCGATTGCGTGATTTATCTGAATCACAACTGGGTGTGCTAGTCTACGAAAGAATTCATTTTTCAACTTTTAGCAGTACAAAACCTAAACAGATCTCAATGATTATTTACTACAAGTACCTAGTAAAGTGTGACCTTCCAAGATTTTCTTAGGGTCAACTCATTATGTGCTTTTATGACTTTATAAATCCTCAACAATTGGCTCCAATTTCCAGCTGTCCAAGATCATAGAAAAATCATAAAACGGAATTACAGTTTTACGTGCCTGCCCAAGACATTGAAATCAAAATGTGTCTTTGCGACCCTTCAGGTTTCATTGTAGAAATCAGGTTCGCTGTTGACAGACACACCAAGAAACAATATGATCATCAATTACATTATCACTTAGCAAAGTGAATCCAATGTCCATCATATCAGGAACCATTGGCAATTGCCATCGACACGTAATAGCCACCACTTCCGAGTCTCACGGCACAGCTTTTGTAGATTTGTGACTATTTTACGCATCACTGGACTGCTGTTCCGTTTGCCAATGAGGGGTGACGGCGAGTGTTCATTTCACTATCATCAATTTAATTTGTTATCGAGATGAATTACATTGGCTATATGGTTAGGCACTAATGGTTAACTGGTAATGGCTTTTTGATTGCTGATTGATAACCCTATAGCCTAACCGTAGAGTAGACGACGCCTAGGGTGAGCAATTACTGCACGATTTCACTGCACATGAATTAATAAATGAAAATTCATTTGAAACCAATGATGATAACTAAAGCGGGGAATTCACTAGACGGACATGCCCGCGGGCAAGTCTGCAGATAATGCCCGCCGGACCTCGCTACTATAGGTCTGTGCAATGTTTGCTAGTGTAGGACTGTCGCAGTAAGTCTGCCAGACTGACTGTCACGGTCCAATGTATAATGTTTGCTAGTGTAGGACCATCGCAGTAAGTCTGCCAGACTGACTGCCCCGGTCCTACGCTAGCAAACATTGCACAGACCTATAGCTAAGCATACACGTACGGATATGCCTGACAGATTTGCCTGGCAGGCAAAACTGCTGGTGTATGGTGAAAACAGACACGGGTTGGCAGGCAAATCCGTGTCTGTTTTCACCATACACCAGCAGTTTTGCCTGCCAGGCAAATCTATCAGGTAGATCCGACGGGCATATCCGTACGTGTATGCTTAGCTTATAGTAGCGAGGTCCGGCGGGCATTGTCTGCAGACTTGCCCTCGGGCATGTCCGTCTAGTAAATTCTCCGCTTAAACGTAGTCTTTAGTGTTGTGAAAAAACATAGATACCAGATAGGCCGTTGACTAGTTTGCCACATAAGCAGTAAACAAAAGAAATGGTGATGATAAAGCTGAGTAGTTACCAGAGAGAAGCGTAGGCGCTCTAGTCGCTATGGTGAAGTAACAGGAATGGTTTAAGAAACGCAAACAACACAGTATTATATTATGTGTGTATGTAGCTCGACAAAACCACAGCAATGGCTGCGGTTGATGATGTTGAAGCTATTTACAGGCTCATTGAGGGTCATCGAGAAGGTACTAGACTAGACGATGAGTTTTAAATACTAGGTATAACTGTTGGTAATACAGAAGAAGTTACAAATTCCTTTGGAATCAATATGAAACACGGAGCAAAGTGTCAAACATACATTTGCCTGTAATGATTTCTAGCACTTAATTAAGAAGTTCATTTCTTTTTAGCCACTCGGCTTCTGGTTCTTAATCGCCAAATGTAATAACATAATGAAGATCAAATGGAAAATAAGTCTGATTTAAATAAGTCTTCTTTATCGAATTTGATGACAGCAACCAACGAAAATCCTGATGGTATTATAAGAAACTATTTTCAACGAAGACTTTACTTTCTTTTCAAACCGAAATCTACTAACCCTGCTGCAATTTATGGTAGGCTAATATCAAGGTATCACTGCTTATTACAATGATTGCATAGTATCACTATCAATTTGGGTAAAAAGAACCTCTTTTGAAAGCGAAAACTACCTAATGATATAGTGTCTATAACAAACAATATGGTATTGTATTGTATCATTTTGGAAATGGGTCACCCTAGTTAACTTAAGTTTTTGTACACTTGAGTATAATATACTAACCAAAGTATTTCAGAAGATCAATAACCTCATTTAATTACAATATAAGTATTCTATTCGACTTTTAAGATCCGAAGAATCGGAACCACCTATTTTTGAAGTCGGTCGAGACGGACTAATACATGATTCAGGCAGTAATAAATAATTGGCACTAAGTAGGTAATCATCTATGAAACAGGTTACGCTGAAGAATCTTTTTTATGAAGTCTTTGAAGACATGATAAATAATGATAACCATAAGATATAAACTGATAGATATGAGTAAGTACATCTTGATTCGAGCAAAGTGCACGCGACTTTGACTCACTGTGACCCCACGCGGATCAATAAGTGTCCCGAATGTGGCTTCGCCGTTATTTTGTCTTCTGATTCGGCATGAGGCAGTGTAGTTCTACAAATTGGTTATTTGTGAGAATACAAGAAATACTTTAATGATTGATTAGGTTCATTATTAGGACTTACACAGGCTTTAGTAATCTTACTAGTACCTAAACTAAGATAGTTATTGTGAGATATTGCCTGGAAGAAATACATTGTAGCGACTAGTAATATGAGATGAAACAAAAACTCATTGATATCCAAAAGAGCGAAACTCGGCATATGAAAAGACTTGCAACAATTTTTTTACAAAAGTTCAATTTTTTGAACTTTAGTTTTAGTGAAAGTCAAAGGCCAATAGTTCACGGCAATATCACAAAGACAAACAAACCTAATTAACGCATTCAAAAACAATAACTGCTATAAGAATTTGCATTTTATAATGGTAACGTTGTCGCCGTATGGTTGACCGTAATCGCTGTTCATTGTCTTATGGTTAGGGATCACAGAACAGAAAAAAATAGAGGCAGCATCCTAATAATATCACCTAATATTATAAATCTTAGAGTTTGTAAAGTTTTCAGTCATGCCTTAACCTGTGGATCGATCTGGAATAGATCGTGGCATGTAATAGCATAATTAGATGTTTTAGTGTTGATAACACGCGAGCAAAGACGCGAGCGGAAACTAGTTGTTTATACACATATCCTTAGTCCTCGGACTTGATTCCAAGAGTCATGGTTATAAGAAACTATCGAGTGCCACAATAGACACAGAACCAATATTTGCAGATCACGCAAACATCACCCATTTGACTCGTCACGCAGCAAAAAGCGTAGTTCCGCCTATTCCGAGTTTCTGAGATGACATATCAATGGCTTGAAATTTTGAACCATGGATTTTCGCTAATATTTCGAATGATTATAATTTTATTATAATTGAATTTATGTTGAACCTTGTGTAAATAAAGTTTGATAAATAAACACAGAGGTTTCATACTACTTTTGTTTTTTTCTGTTCTGTGTCAAATTGCGGTGCGGTTGCCTGACGGCGCCAAGTGTCGCAACTGCATTTTATCATTCGTGTACTTTTACTTGATTATCGCTGCTAAGCTAAGCGTGGCCCATGAATCAATTAATCATTAAATCCTTTGTTTTTTGTTGTGTTGGAAACAAAAATCGAAAAACAAGAAATAATCTGAGTGCCTGTTTTCTAAACCTTTTCGTCTCCAATTTATGTAAACAAGAATTTTTGAAAAAAGAAACAATTTGAATATAGGCAAATGTCTTCACGTGCAACGTATCATAACGTTATTAACAAATCGACATCACCGATTTCTATATTTATTGTCTTCTTCTGGATTACATTATCCATTAGCTGACTAATGGTGGATTTCTGATTAAAATTTAAGCATGTACCAAATATGTATTTAGGCATACCTCTGACTACCCCCTTAGACATCTTAAAAGTATCTTAAAGATGCCTAAAAAGGTCTGAGAGAATGTCTACTGCGCCTGGGGATACAGTCGCAATCATATTACTAATGGAATAACTAAAAACAGTAACTCAGTAGTTAATCGATTACAAATAGTAAATCTTTCCTCAATTAGTTTATAGAAGAAGAATATACTTAACTCTGTAACAAGGAAGTATTGAGGCCACGTTCAGCTCGCTCGTCAATGCCTGATTCGATTACACGACCTTTACACGACAATCTGTGGTTTGAGCCTTACCCTTCTACTTAAACTGGAGCTTGACTATTTAGATTTAAACGGATGGATCACCGAAAAAAAAGCTAGGCCCCATACCGTGTTTGTTGCCCTGATTCTTCACGGTGTTGGTCGCGAAAGAACAGGAGTAGAATCACCTAGCACGAATACGATTCAAGGTGGTCATAGCGGTCCTACTGAATAAATGATGTTTGAATTTTGAATTAAAAAAAAAATCTGTTAAAATTGAAACACCGTTTAAACAATTGCCATCCTTTTTTGTTAGATAGAGTCAAAAAGAGACGGGGCGAATCTTGAGCATTATTTAACCAGTGTTCAAGTGTACAAGTAAGGCCTTTAGTGTCTGAAACTTGCTGAGCAGCATTCTATGTATTGTTTGAGGACGATTGAACGAAGTGTGACATTCACAGGTCAATAACTCAAGCTGAACTTTACAGAGGAAAGGAACGTTTGGTATGTAAGAACTATCTCTGGTATTCACAATGGACTTATAAGCTTGCTGGAGCTTAGACGAGTATAATCCGTGCCTCGATCGCCAGTATGCACGAATTTACTAATCTATCCATGACTATAGTAAAGTATCTCAATTGTATGGAATTCAGTGCAGCGCCTTTAGCGGTAACTTGACTAAACTAAGTTCGTCGATACTTTACTATACGGATAGAATAGTAAACTCGTGCATCTGGCGATTGAGACACAGATGTCGTCTTGATGACGCGCTAATCTCAGTAACTACCAGTCGGATTAGAAAAATTCTTTCTGCGTTTGATAGCCAAACCCTTGACGAAACTAGACGAAGAATAATAGTTTTAGCTTCAAGGACGCCATTTTAGGAACAACTTTCAAAAATTAGTTGGTCTGGAATACATAGTCAGCTGCTACTGGAAACCAGGAGCGATTTCACCAGAAGTTTTATGGCCGGAAACAAATATCGTGTCAAGCCTAACCAAGGATGATTTTGTGATTGTACTGACTGGGTTGAATGATAGGAATCCTAATGACTTCAAATTTGCTATTAGATGTTTTTTGGAAAATACTACAAATACAAATGTAATTTTTTCAGAAATCCCATTTAATAAATATCTTAATGAATTTAAATTAAATTATGAATTAAAATTTATATGTTCCAGATTCAATAATACAAGCTTTGTTAATTTGAACACTTTGAGCTTGTTTCGGGCTCCTAGACGTGTTTCTTTAGTCTTACATAAATGCCAGATACTTTTAAAAGAGATGCTTCGTTTAAATTATAAGATGAAATTTGAAGAGCATCAAAGAAAATTGACGTGCCCAGAACCTGACTCTATAGTCTTAGTGGACAAATACACACAAACAGACCCGGAAAATAACTTTGCAGTAAATCGGGAACTAGCAGAGGAGGTAGAGAGCGAAGAGAGACAGCTTTTTCGTGTCTAAACAAGTTCACATTTTGCATCAAAATTTAGATGGTTTATTATTGAAATCAAATTTATTGTCGGTAGCTGTGGAATCGCTTGGCAATGAAAATTTATCTATAGATGTTTTATGTATCACTGAACATAATATGATTAATAGTGATTACAAACTTATAAATATCCCTAACTTCTCTTTGGGTTCCTCATTTTCGCGCAAAACTAGACACGGAGGTGCTTGTATCATGGTACGTAATACCCATAAATTTAAAAAAATTGATCAAATAGATAAATTTAGCCTGGAGAGCATCATAGAGTGTTCCGGTGTTGAGTTATTAGATCTTGGAATTTATATTATATGTATTTATCGACCCCCCCGAACAATCGTAGAAGATATTGACCAGTTTTTTATTAATTTTTCTTCCCTTCTTGACGAACTAGCACGTGGAAAAAAGAAAATAATTATTTGTGGGGATTTTAATATTGATGTTCTCATAAAGTCAAAAGATTCAAGGAACTTTATGAATATTTTATCATCCTTCAGACTCAAATTAGCATTACAGGAAGTCACAAGACCCGCATCTGGAAAATGTATTGATAATTTTCTTTTTAATATAAAAGGCTGTAAATGTAAGGTATTTGAATTTGCATTATCGGACCATACGGCACAAGTACTAACTTGTCCTGTCAAAGTAAATTTCACATTCAAATACTGGTATATAAGCAGACGTGACTATAGTCAAGATAATATAAGAAAATTTAACAATTGTATCAATGCCCTATCATTTAATGACGTATTTAATTGTGACTGTCCTAGTACTGCGTTTGACATGTTTTATGAATTATTTACTCTATTTTATTATCTGTGTTTTCCGGTCCAACAAATAAAAATACCAATACAAAGGCGCCCAAAATGGATAACAAAAGGTATAAGAAAATGCTGCACACGAAAACGACAGCTATTGTGGGAATATCGCAAAAAACGCACTGAAGTTGCTAAAAATAATTTCCTGGCTCTATCATCACGTCTAAATTGGATTATTAAATCTACACAGAAAGTACAGAATGAACACTACATTTCCAGATCCAAAAATAAAAGTAAAGCTACCTGGAATGTAATAAAGCGTTCAAAATTTAATCTTCCTAAAGAAGAAATACAACAGATAAGAGTCGATGATAATATTGTTAATGACCCTCAAAAGATTGCTAACTTATTTAATGACTTCTTTATAGATCAAATAACAAACATAGATAAAAATGACATGACAATTAACCCATCAAACCACTATGAATCTCTATTTATGACGCCCACAATTCCCAATGACATTCTTAAAATCATCTTAAATCTAAAAAACACGTATAGTACAGGTTACGATGACATAACAACTAAAATAATTAAACACGTTGCTAATAAGCTCTCACCCGTCCTGTCACATATAATAAATTTATGTATATCTCATGGTGTGTTTCCACAGCAATTAAAAATAACTGTTATAAAACCACTTTTCAAAAAAAATGACAAAAACGACATGGCTTGCTATCGTCCCATAGCATTGATACCAGTTTTATCAAAAATCGTTGAAAAAGTTATATATGATAAGCTTTATGACTTTTTTGAAAAAAACAAATTATTTGCGAAGGAACAGATTGGATTTCGTAGAAATAAATGCATTAATCAAGCCATTTATACTTTTTTACATTCTGCAATGACTAATGTAGACAACAACTCTACAGCGTGTGCTCTTTACATGGATATGACGAAAGCTTTTGATCATGTTAACCACGCAATTTTAAAAAATAAACTTTACTCATACGGTGTAAGAGGTAATGTGTATAATCTCCTTGAATCATATCTAACTAACAGAAAGCAAAAAACGCAAATAATTAGAGTTTGCCCAAAATCAAAAAAGGAGATAAACTATTATTCGTCAATAAGAAGCGTAAGTGTTGGAGTACCACAGGGTAGTGTACTGGGACCTCTACTCCTTATAATATACATTAACGAATTACCCAAGATAACTAATCATCAAACTATAATGTTTGCCGATGACAGTACAGTCATGTTTACAGGAAAAAATCATTATTTGTTAGAAAATGACATAAATCTCACACTCACTAATATTATTAATTGGCTTGACTCAATCAATTTGAAAATAAATTTAAGTAAGACTAATTTGATGATTTTTAGAAATAGGAAAATAAAAATTAAAGACATTGACGTAAATTATTTAGGACATCAAATTCAACATATTGACACAACAAAATTTTTAGGTTTAAGTATTGACTGTAATCTTAGCTGGAAATCCCACATTGAAAATTTATGTTTAAGGATAAATCAACAATCCTACGCACTCTATATGCTCTCTAAAGTAGCAAGCGTCTCTACAGTACTAACTGCATATCATGGCTATACAGAAAGTATTCTTAGATATGGAGTCATATTCTGGGGCAATTCAACTGGAAAAGAAACCATTTTTAAGGCACAAAAGAAATGCGTCAGAGCTATCTGTAAATTAAAATATGACGAAAGCTGTAGGCCATTCTTCTCTCAATTAAATATTCTAACGTTACCATCTCTATACATTTATGAGATTGCACTATTTGTAAAAAATAACACTAATTTGTTTAAAAGATTCAGAAGTGAACGTCAGTGCATGAAGTTTTGTTGCCCTTCAAGTAAGACAGCTCTGTTTAACAATAGTGTTTTCTGCATTGCACCACGTATATATAATCATTTGCCTTCTGATATATTACAAATAAATACAATTAACAGTTTTAAATCAAAATTAAAGAAATTTTTATGTAAAAAGGTATTTTATAGTCTTAATGAATATTTTTTGGACAATTTTGGTGACATTTAATAATTAAGCAGATATAATTTGTTATTTGACATTACTGAATTGAATTATTTAAACTAAATACCTACTTGACATCTTGACGTTAGTATTGTAATCACTTTGTTTTATTTTTTTGTGTTGTATAACTTAAAATTTTTGCATGCTATTAAGTTGATCATGGCTGTGCTTGCTTTTGTACCATTTAATATCTATTTAACCCATGTATCGCAAAATAAACGAATCTGAATCTGAATCTGAATCTGAATCTGAAGTTATAGGCTACTTTCATCATCATACTTTCATCATCATCCTTACCATTAAAACTTTTAACATCCTTACCATTATACCATCACTACGGGGGTAACGCCGAGAGAGCGTTGCTAGTGAGTAATAATGGAAGCCTTTACATCTACATATTTGATTTATGCAGCAGCGTTAGGAGTTTTCAGATACCTAAGTAGTCATGGTCAATTGTTCAGTTTTTGCTACTACGTTTTCTTTACCGTTTCATGCACGCATTGTTTTGTCCATTGATGAGAGGCTGGGATCCCACGACCTTGGATATTTTAAGGTACTGTTAGCAAATTAGATTAACGGTTTAATTTTGTGGAGCTCTGCCTGATTTGCTGTAGCTACTTCTATATTGGACAGACATAAATCAAGCCGACTTTACACCATGCTGAATTCAGTGCACTAACTGCTTGTTCATTCATAAATTAGTGCTCTGTCTCGCTCTTTGGCCTAAGAATTGCGTATTGTGCATCCTACTCTTACGAGAGTTACTGACTGAAGTTAGTTAGCCTCAGAGTAAGAGTAGGATGCACAATACGCAATTCTTAGGCCAAAGAGCGAGACAGAGCACTCATTTAGCAGTTAGCACGCTGCATGCAGTGTCGTGTAAAGCCGCCATCAGTCCTGATTCACGACGTACCTATCAAGACCACAAGGGAATTACCTAGTAAATCTCGAATTACACTATTGTGAATAATTCATCTATACCATACCAATTATATGAAGAGTTTGTTTGTTTGTTTGAATTTTGAACACGCTAATTTCAGCAACTACTAGTCCGATTTGAAAAATCATCTCTGCATTTGATAGCTAAACTCTGAGGGAAGGTTATAGGCTACTTTTCATCATCATCACCATCACTACGGGGGCAACGCCGCGAGGGCGCTGCTAGTAACTAATAAAAACAATTCAAATCGAGTTACCGTCGCGATCGTGTAGTTCAAAAAACTGTTATTGGAACCTAGTTGATTTTGAGTCTGTTTGGTTAGGAGCTCACAGTAAACAAACAAAGTATGAATAATTGTAAGTTCAATGTGACAGAGACCTTAGCAGTGAACATGCTAGATCCAGCAAATCCTTATCCGTTCTAAGAATTTACAGCTTGTTTTGGTTATGTTTGCACTTGAATGTTCAACTGGCAATAATACATTATGCAAATTTAAGTGTGCGTGAGCGCATATGTATCTAAAGCTGGGAAAACCCCCGAGAGGTTCTCAATTCGCCAGAATCTTTTTTTATATATGTTTCCCGATTACTTAGACGCCTGGACCGATTTGGAAAAATCTTTTTTGTTTGAGAGAGTATACCCCCGATGTAATGCAACAAAAATTTGATGAGGATCTTCGGAGAAATGCATCTCGAGAGTGCAGCTCGAAATTGCTCAGCTTATAATATTGTAGTCGGTTTTTTTTAAAGCTAGGATGTTTAAAAATTAAAAAAAAATCAACTTCAATGTTATAAGTTGAGCAATTTTCTGCACTCTCGAAGTGCATTTCTGTTCATAACTCCGAAGATCCTGGACAGATCCTCACCAAATTTTTATGGCACCATATCGGGTGCCATAAATCATTTATCACACTTTACCATACATCATACTTTCAATGCAAGACAAAGAGTCAAATGGTTGTTCAATCAGTTCGTTTCAGGATTCAGTTGTCCAGGAAAAAAATCGGTAATAGTAACGTCTATAATCTAAGACTGAATTAGGACAGAAGTGATGTTTCACTATGAGTATCTCAGTTACCACATTTTCAGTGTCAATGAGTCATGTGCTCTGTGGTCACCAAACCAGGTGACACAGTTCGCGAAACTGCTAAAAGTACCAACTGTACCAAGCTAACCGTTAAATGGCACGCACAGTTTTAGGAAGTGTGAAGTGAATATTTAAATATTGAATCGGCAACTGGAGATCGGAAGCCTTACTGACCTTAATTCCTGCGCAAAAGTAAACAGACTTGTCTAATGTATAGTTTGGGTAAATCATTGTATGAGTATTATCTTCAGTGCCAAGTTGTCAACATGAAAGTCTAACTTTGAACATGATTAGACATTCTCTCAGATATTTAAACATTCAAGATTCTAGTAGGGTTCATTGAAAAATAACTTTTAATGTAAAAATGATCATATTTTAAACCTACGTAATTGTAACTTGATGTTTAGCGCGAGTACATTTTCCAAGAACATGTGCGTTCTAACGATTCAAACCTCGAGGAAATTTGTTTACTCAGTAAACATAAGTAAAAACACTGTATTTCGCAATCAATCTTTCTATGCAAATAATATAAAGATGTATTTGTTTGTTATATGGGTACCTACTCTACCAAGTAATTTTTAAAATTATTTCACTACTAGGTAACTACATTATGCCTACGTATAGTATACGTTATATTATATCCAGTGAAGCCACGGGCTCGAAAGATAAGAAGCGAAGATGTGAGTTTTGTGTGTATGTGGTGGGTTTGAAAAATTCCGCCACAATTTGAAAAGGAAATTATTCCACATGAACATATTATGCTTTTTTATTGACCTAGATGGCAGGCCGCTAACATTTAAAAAGAAAGATTCACGAGTCATATGTTCCTAAGTTTTGGAGCAAGAACGTGCGAGGCATACAAAAAGTTTGATCTTTAGATTCTCGCATTTAGCTGTAGAGCCTCTACCTGACGCAATCCAGTGAAATATACAAGGAAACTACCAGTCATCGGAAAAAGTATTTACCAGATTGTAAAGGAAATATGAAATCATTATGCAAGAGAAAGGATTATTTTAACTTCACAATAAATGTCCTTTAATGTGAAATTAAAATTGTTGATCTGTTGGTTGCAACTATTGTGAAATACTTGACTATTTGAGGTTCAGTAAACACGTCTTATTAAACCGGATGATCCGACAAAATATTGTATTGGGAAATGATGATAATGATGAAGATTTCTGAAGGCAGGTAATATGCTGAGAGACTGATGTTAAAGTCAATAACATTACATAGTACATGTTCGACATCTGACGAA
This sequence comes from Camptogramma bilineatum, assembly GCA_958496255.1. NCBI lineage: Eukaryota > Metazoa > Arthropoda > Insecta > Lepidoptera > Geometridae > Camptogramma > Camptogramma bilineatum. The sequence goes on from OY292474.1 coordinate 2,663,332, forward strand.
GTATGAAGTAATAATTCAACACTCCAATACCTTGACACTTGAATTGTTGTTTAGAGAACTGAGCGACACGTCAAAGACATTGACCGAGAAGTGATTAGAATAAACTACTAGGAATCCAATCAGTGATTATAACAAACTAATTATATGGAGTGAAGGATTAGCACAGATTATATCTGATAAAGGCATCCTCCTCCTACTTAATCGTTCCCCTTAGTTGAGGGTCGTGACTCCGCGTATTACCTGTTCTATAGTTTTTCTTCATATACCACGATCTTTGGCTTGATGGAGAGCGACACTGACGGACATAAGTGTTCTGACACCAGCTCCCTGATTGTCTACTCTGATAGCGACCAAAATCGGTCTCAAATTGTCAAATATGACAGTTCAGTGACGAAGAACGTAGCTTTATCACTCTCATCTCAACGAGACCGAACGCGACAAAAGATACCTACGCGATTGTTTGACAGTTTGAGACCAATTTGAGGTTTGAGACAAGTTAGACACTCAGCCCTCTGCGCTGCTGGTCAGACCATCGCTTTGGGCTCCTCCCTCCGGACTTTTGCTCTCTATTTTGCTTGTTGTTATGAGCTTCTCCATATTGTCGGCGTTTCTCCGTTCGATAAAGGCATAAATGGTTCTACAACAAGCAGAGCGCTTCAAGGAATTTAAAAGGTAAGAAAGCTAAGTTACGCTATACCGGTTCTTTTTCCTGTCCTTTTCAAAAAGGAAATTCTGAGAATTGGTTTATGCGGGTGAGGAAAACTGTGCATGAATTTAAATGACAAGCCTGCGCGGCTAAAAAGGCTGTTATAGCAGAATCCTGAAAAAAAGGTGACGAGGAAACATACAACCTTAGAAGATTTGTCGTTTGATCGATAAATCGCCTAACAGTAAAAATAACATCTAATAATTTACAAAAACAGTTAAATTGACTTCACCGTTTACCAACTAGTCACACGAAACCATGATTACATACCTATATATCATCAGCAAAAAAAAAATCCTAGACATCAGTCAATTTAAAATCGTGGCCTTATAAATTATTCAAGAGTATGATCCTTATCTAATTTATAAGCAAAAAGTGATAGCAGACATTAAAATGTCTTAGATAAAAAAAAACTGGTTTGAATTTATCTTATAATAAAGAATTTAAAATGCAAAACCTGATAGTGTGAAAAAACCCAATGGCTAAAATATGATAATTGCAACTTGTTTGTTTTGATTGGCAATTCATTTAGATACAGTAGAATATAATGCAGTTTATAGTTTTATGGCAGATTAAAGAGGTTCGTAGGTATGAATGAAAACAATTCGCAGGTATGTTTGTTAAGAGGATGTACCTAGTACCTTTAAGTCAGTCGATTTCAATCAAATTAATCGCCTTAAGATCCTTCAAGCAATACACTAGTTCGGATTCATGAAAATGTGCTCTTTTCCTTAATTTTTTTAATAATTTCGTGCCTATTTATGTTCTATTATTTTGATGATTAGTGGTAATGGTGATGATTTGAGATTTTTATACATTTTGGCTAAAATACCTGACCAACTAAATATTTACACAAATAAGTTACCGCTTTTAAATCCATCATTACAATTTGTAAGTATGTATTTTGAAACGATTATAATAATGGTCCTCATTGTTGGCAGTGAACAGAATAAAGCAAATAGTGACTCACCTTTATTATCGCCGTACAGGGTTTTGACGGAGGGTGCCTGTCCGAACGGCGCTTTTGGCACAATAGCGGCACCCTTATTTTTTTCAAACAGCGCCTTTCGCTCCCTCAGCGACATTTCCGCCGGGTCCCTGGCCTTAGGGCTCCCGGCTTCGAACATCGCCGCTTTAGACAACACCGAGGTCCGGTCCACATTTCCGTTCAATCTGGGTGCGATCCGTTTTATTACAGGGGAACCTTTATCCAAAATTGGCTTTTCGAGTCCGTCAGCCGGTTCCGGCTTTGTTTGTTTACAATTCGACGCGTCATTGTCGTTCTCCTCTCGCGGTAGCACATTGTTCTCTTTGTCTTTTTCACTTTCACACTCGTCGTCTGTCAACGCGTTGCCCGGCGGCGTCGGGGCTTTGTACTTCTTCAAGGAGGGTTTCTTGGTGACCGGTGCGGGAGCGGTCGCGACCATTGTCGCCATGTTGGGGGCTGCTGCTGCACTGGGGGTTGCCGCGCTCGGCTCCTGTCGGCGGGGATCGGCGCGGTTCGGTGCGGTGAAGTCGTACACCAGCCGCGATTGGCTCGCGGAGACGCGGCGGTACCCCTGGCCCTCCTACGATTGGACAACGGGATAGACGGCGCGGGGTGAGCACGTGCGTTCGATACTACCGAGTTTACGTTACGCCGCAGTTGCAAGTAGGTTAGCGCTAAAAACCGTGGCGGAGTTGCATCATTCGCGTGTTTTCTCAGAGCTTCAGTAATTAGCAGATTTGAAAACAAAGGCATCCATTGAGGCGAGACGTATTATATCGCGGGCGCGTGAGCCGCGGGAGGCGTCGTGCATTCAACTGGCGGCCGGCATAAGCAGAGGCACGCACGTGTTACAAACCGGACCAGCTGATAATTATTTTGACGCACAAAGCGTATGCATCATTATTCCTAATTGTCGAATTCCTATTATTATAGTACCTACTTTATAGCTTCAAATGAGGGTAGTTAATGTTTTTCTCACTGAGATAAAATTACTTAATTCTAAAGGCATTGTTACTACATATAGAACGATAAAGAGTTCAAAGCTACTGGTTGACCTCATTAACCAATTCCCTCTACTTAAAGTTCGGGTTATCCCGAAATTGTGATAGACGCTCTCCCCATTCCAAATGTCAATGACTTCATCAAATTAACTTTTAGGTCAAATATTAAATAGAACGCAGTAAATGTAACATTTGTTTATAAAAAAAATTGCAAAACTGTCTGTGGATTCAAATGGATAGAAGTAAAGTATAGGTATTATAATAGTGTCGCAATAGCCCCTAGGTAACTTGCAAAATGTGGACATAATTATTTTGAAGTGCCCAAGACTCGCCTTAGATACAATCAAAGGATAACGAATATATTATAGCTATCCTAATTTAAAGGGTTTATAATGCACTTTGCCACACTCGTGTCTATGGTTAATATAAGACACCATAGAAGACCCTAGATAGGTATTCTACAAACAAATATTGCCAGAAACTTTCGACGATTTCAGCCAAATAACAAAACCCGAAGTAGCATATCCTTATTCAGAGATAGTAAAACAAGCCCTAATGAGAATTATTTTAACAGATGGTTACAGTAACTACCGATTTAAATTCAGTTCGATGCACTTAGGACAGTTCACGCTATTCAACAAAAAGGTAGGATAGGCAGCTAGTGCCAACCGGTAAAAGGTGCGCAAAAACACAGTTCAACAAACTATACAGCTGATGGAGTCGGGAAATGTATTCTGAATGCTCTAGAGATGATTGAGCAACCGCTTTGTCATGCTTGAGCTACTGTGACGTCACTAAATTGCTACGATCTATGATTTATATTATTGAGTCTGGCAGGATTTTTTTGACCAATATGTATCAGGATGCAATATGCAATATGCACCCATTGTCGTCTGGCAGAAAGGATTTTTTTGACCAATAGGTATGTATAGACAATGGGTGCATATTGCATCCTGATTGGTACAATATAAACCTACCTAATTTATATTCTAATTTTTGACTGTTTTTTTTTAACCTAGGTACTATGGATCTTGTGTCTGTATGAAGAAATATATTATTGACATACAATCATAGAATATATAGGTATTCTAGATTCAGTACTATGAATTAACGATGTGTTACGCCACATGCGTTGCTTCTGAGATGTAACTGTGACGTAATATTGTGCAAGACGATGAATCCGGTAGACTGTAAAAACGACGATAAATACATCGGGTGGTACATTTCATTGGGTTTTGGGAGCAGAACAGGGTGGCAATTCTACTACAAAACTTTTTATGAACCACAAGCAAAACCTCAACCTTAGATTTTCGACTGTTTCCTATTCTACTAATGACAAACGACTCAGTTGTGGTGACATTTTAGCTAAGGTTTGGACTTTGGCAGAACAAATTTTTGAAAAGCGAAGAGATCGAAACAAAACGCAGCGGAATGATATTTTTCAAATCCGACTGGTAGTTTCTGAGATTCGCGCGTGGAAACAAACAAATTCTTCCGCTTTATTATATTAGTATAGAAAATCGAGCCACTACAGTAGACGTAAATATGAGACCAAATCCTTACAGGTCAGCGGCTCCGCACCGCACGTTTACCGAGCGGCAGATCTGACTCACGATCTAGATATATTCCATTTTTTATGTTACTGTATTTATAACTAAGTATGACCTGCGGTTTAAGCCGAGGTACATTATGTTAAAAGTCTTCTATATACTTTAAAGTCTTTAAACCGTTCCAGATTTTGTTTATGCTATTCCACAGGCACCGTCATTTTTCAGATTAAAAGGAGCTCAGATTTTTGCTTTTTAAGTTGTTGTTCTAGGCCACGAATAATGTGTATTTCAAAGTTTAAGAATTTACATTTTAGGTACATGTAGGTACGCGGTTTCCCATTCGCAAGAATATGCGAAACCAAGTGTAGGAAGGATTCGCAAATATCTATGCCACTTTTTTATATACTAAATTTAAAAAAAATAAAAACCAACTTCAATGTTTTATAAGCTGAGCACTTTTCTGCACTCTCGAGGTGCATTACTGTTCATAACTCCGAAGATCCTTGACAGATCCTCATCAAATGTTTATTTTATGACACTAATCGGAAAGTATACATACCCTTTCAAACAAAAAAGAATTTTCCAAATCGGTCAAGGCGTCTTCGAGTAATCGGTGAACATACATACAAAAAAAAATTAAGTCGGTTAAAAATGGACAAAAATCCAACAAATGAAATTTATATGTACAACAAAGGATATTGACCATTTTGGACCAAATGCTGCCCAGGCATGGGTATACCTTTATTTTTTTCCTTACACGAAGAGCTATTAAAAAATAAGTATTTAAAAAAAAAACATCCACGGGTTCATACGGGTGAATTTTTGAGACGGGGTAGTAGGGCAGCTACCTTAACCGTTGTAGCTAGAGGAAAACGTTCTTAGAAGACTATCCCTAACTTTTGAAAATATTTCGACCTGCATACTCTGATTTTGAAAAAAATGTACAGTCAGCGAGAAAATGGGCAATTTACACAAAACTTTTTTTTATGCCAATCGATCCTGTTTCATCTAAGAATTAAAAGGCTCTAGCGAACCAACTGGGGTTAGAGTACTAGAAAAGTCAGAAAACGCTAAAATGTATTTCTGAGACAAGACAGTAAGGGCTACCTTAACCGCTGTAGCTAGAGGAAAACGTTCTTAGAAGACTATCCTTAGTTTTTGAAGATATTTCGACCTGCATTCACAGATTTTGAAAAAATGTACAGTCAGCGAGAAAATGGGCAATTTACACAAAACTTTTTTTGATCCTGTTTCATCTAAGGATTAAAAGGCTTTATGGGACCAACTGAGGTAAGATTACTAGAAAAGTCAGAAATTGCTAAAATGTATTTTTGAGACGGAGCAGTAAGGCCAGCTACCTTAACCGTTGTAGCTACAGGAAAACGTTCTTAGAAGACTATCCTTAACTTTTGAAGATATTTTGACCTGCATCCTCTGATTTAAAAAAAAATGTACAATCAGCGAGAAAATGGGCAATTTACACAAAAACTTTTTTTGATGCCAATCGATCCTATTTCATCTAAAGATTAAAAGACTCTATGGGACCAACTGAGTACTAAAATCAGAAAACGCAAAAAACTTTGATTATACATTTCGTACAAAATCATTTTGTCATTTGCCATCATTTTTCATCATTTTGTCAAAATATCTTCAAAAGTAAGGGTAGTCTCCTAAGAACGTTTTCCTGTAGCTACAACGGTTAAGATAGCCCTTACTGTCTTGTCTCAGAAATACATTTTAGCATTTTGTGACTTTTCTAGTACTCTTACCTCAGTTGGTCCCATAGAGCCTTTTAGTCCTTAGTTAGATGAAACAGGATCGATTGGCATCAAAAAAAGTTTTTGTGTAAATTGCTCATTTTCTCGCTAACTGTACATTTTTTTCAAAATCTGTGAATGCAGGTCGAAATATCTTCAAAAACTAAGGATAGTCTTCTAAGAACGTTTTCCTCTAGCTACAGCGGTTAAGGTAGCCCTTACTGTCTTGTCTCAGAAATACATTTTAGCAATTTCTGACTTTTCTAGTACTCTTACCTCAGTTGGTCCCATAGAGCCTTTTAGTCCTTAGTTAGATGAAACAGGATCGATTGGCATCAAAAAAAGTTTTTTTGTAAATTGCCCATTTTCTCGCTGACTGTATATTTTTTTTTAAATCTGTGAATGCAGGTCGAAATATCTTCAAAAACTAAGGATAGTCTTCTAAGAACGTTTTCCTCTAGCTACAGCGGTTAAGGTAGCCCTTACTGTCTTGTCTCAGAAATACATTTTATCGTTTTCTGACTTTTCTAATACTCTAACCCCAGTTGGTTCGATAGAGCCTTTTAATCCTTAGATGAAACAGGATCGATTGGCATCAAAAAAAGTTTTTGTGTAAATTGCCCATTTTCTCGCTGACTGTACATTTTTTTCAAAATCAGAGTATACAGGTCGAAATATCTTCAAAAACTAAGGATAGTCTCCTAAGAACGTTTTCCTCTAGCTACAACGGTTAAGGTAGCTGCCCTTACTGTCCCGTCTCAAAAATTCACCCTGTACTTTTATATTTTTTTCTCAATACTCCTCGGATAGATTCTGAAGCGCTTTGGGTTACAGACTAGTATTAGTCTAAGGAACATTATGCACTATGATTCAATGTTGGGCAGCACTTGGTCCAACGTCCATACAAAAATGGTCAATCTCCTTTATATGTACAATGTATGAAGGTTTGAGAATTATAGCGGCCCCGGTAAAGGCGCTTATTCCATTCTGCCCTATTACATTTTTTTAGATTTTTTTTAGAATTGTATCATTGGTTCAAGAACAAACAAACTTAGGTACTTAGTTATTTTGTTACATACTGCCAGTTGTTTTTATAACATACTTTTTAGCATAAACAGTGCATTATCCTTATAAGGTAGCGCTGGTTTTTAGACGGCTATTTGATAAGATTTGACCTTGAATACTAAGTATGAAATGCTAAAAATATGTTTTTTTGGAACAATCACATCATACCGATTTCGTAATTTAGTTGTGAAAAGTGGTTCAATCTTATTCTTATACCATTATAATAAAGCGGAAGAGTTTGTTTGAACGCGTTAATCTTAGGAACTACCAGTCGAATTTGAAAATTCTTTCTGCATTTGATAGCTAAAATCTGGAGGAAGGTTATAGGCTACTTTTCATCATTATCATCACCATAAACCATCACTACGGGGACCTTCTCGGAATGTATTCCGTCGGAATGCGAAAAATGGCGTTCCTTCGCTGATAAAACGTCAACTATCCGAAGAAAATCATCGAATCGGTTGCATTTTCGGAAGTCTGAATCGCACTGAAGGTCAGTTACGTGTATCATTTAGTTAAGAAGCTTTTATTATTGGTATTCATTGGCATTATGAACATCAAAACCAGTCAAGCCGTTTAGAACTACGAACACACCAACACCGATAGTTTATTTAAAAAGACGCTTCGTTTATATTTAGTTCAATATAAAGATGTAACTGACAGGACAATGCGACTTCTAAGCACTGATCCATTACCAGTTCTACAAAACGAATCAGAGCTTGCCTTATATGTTTTTATGGCAAGCGAGATACGGCACGAAATTTTCTATGAATCTTCCAGAGTGATGATAAAAGATTAGGTATAGAGTAACACAGGCAGTTTCTATATTCTCTGTGGTTGGTAGTTTGACCTTACTTTTATGCTAAAAAAGTCTTATGTCTACCACATTAAGTAAATCTACAAACAGAATTTAGAAATGTAAGTAAATAAAGTACTAAGAGTACCCGGCTGGCATGCGTTGCAATGTCACTTAAATGTGTTTGGTTGCCATTTTTTTTTTGGGAAAGAAAGGCGGTTTTCCTCAGAAGATTCTACCAAGTTTCATTACAATCTGATCGATGGTTTAAGAACGCATAGAGGACAAACATAATTCAGAAATATTTACCTGGTTAAACTTAAAAATGAACTTTCAAAAAGCTTTGCTGTTTTGCCCTATAAGTAAGTTCGTATGAGTAAGTGGCCAACTCTGGTGATGGAGTTTTTAGGCCGCCTAAAGGCCTCTGTCATGGCTTAACTTGTTTTGCCCTGTATTTTATTTTTAAAATTAAAAGTAAGTACATAATTTGTTTTCAAAAAGAAGGTTCAAACAAGATTTTCATCAGGCCAATCCATTTTATCTCTCTTGTAGTGTATTCTATATCAGTGGAGTTCTGCACCGATTGAAACCGGATATTTTAACAACCGATCAGGCAATATCATGGTGATGGTGTTGCATTACAAAATCGGGTCGGACGTTAATTGATATGTTTTGGTGTTCATCACGGTTCTAGGAAGGGTTTAGAAGATCGGTGAAATCGACTAGCCCACCCACATAAACTCTTGAGGAGGTTATAGGCTTTTCATCATCATCATCATTACCATTATACCATCACTACAAAGCAACGCCGCGAGGGCGCTAGTTTTACACCCATATTTACGAGTATAAACAAGTAAAAGTGATTACTTTCGTAAAAGTAATTACTCCATCAATTATTTTTATTCTGTAGTTTAGTAATTAGTTGGAACTGTCAAAAGCTAGAATTCTTCGCCAAGTAATAAGGTAAGCGTCCACATGTCGGTATCGTACGCTTCGGACGCATCTCACGCAACGGATCGTAGTATTATTTGTATAGAAACTCATATAAGTGCGTCCACCTGTCCGAATAGTACGCATCGCATTACACAGATAATCCGCTTGATGCGATCCGTCCGCTGCGTGCGATGCGGGCCTGTGGACGCCAAGCTATCACCATTTTCTTTACTTGAGCATTGAGAACTCAACCATTTTGCGTTTGATTTTGACATTACATTACTTATAGAATATAGAATGATTTTATAATGAAGAATTCTATCCTCAAGTAATGACGTCATTGAGAAATTACTTAGCAGCAAGTAATTGTTTGTCTATAAATACGGGTGTTAGTATAATCTCCAGTTTTCCCTAGCTCAAACCCTTGGTTTTTCTTTTGTAAATAAAGCCAATGATTATCTAAAGAATACAATCATTGGAACGGCCATAACGACCTAAAGGTGTGAACATAACACTTTACATAACTCCCGCAGGTCCGCAAATCGGGTCGAGCGCACGGAAGCGCCCGTTTCGACACGAACATGACAACTTGTGAAATGGATTTCACAGTGGAACCAGTAGAACTGTCCCCTAGACAAGTTTTTTACTAATAGAAATAGAAAATCTTTTTTTTTTGTGCATACTAAATTACAAATTCGAAAAAAAAAAAATTACTTACTAAAATCTAGACACAATGGCCTCTATCAATAAACTCGGCTCAACTTGTGTCTAAGTTGCACCACGGATTTAACTATTGCCATCCTTATTTGTCACTGTCTAACAAAAAAGGATGGCAATATGTAGTTAAATCCGTGGTGTAATTTTTGACAGAAGTTGAGCGAAGTTTATTAATAGAGGCAAATAGGTGTAGGTAAGTACCTAATCTAGTTTGTTTTCGATACGAAGAAATCAAATATAAAAAGCTCGAAGTTACATGTTCCTAAATATTAAGGCTGATATTAAGACTGTCAGTCCCGGCTTTTAATTCGGTAAGCCATGACGGTGGCCTCCAGGCGGCCTAAGAACCCCGTCACTAAAGAAAGCCACTAGCTTATTCGAACTTACTTTTAGGGCGATAACTTTTACAGAAACTGAGATAATCGAGAAATCGTAGGACCAATTTTGCCTAGAAAACCTTCTTATACAAGTAACCAAATTAAAAATAAAACCGATTTGAAAGTTATAAGTTGAGCAATTTTCTTTTTGGCGGGAATTTGAGAAGTCATGTTTCGTTTTTGTTTTATTTTCCAAAACTTGTGTTTCTTCGAATGTTAATGTGTAATAATGGTGGATTATTAACCGTTAAGTGTTCGCGAACGTACATAAGTGTGGGGAAGTGAAACAAAATTGGATAACGTTACTTTTCGAGTTCTCCCAAAAAGTCCGTGTTGATGTTTCAGTAAAGCCCCACATCTTTACTGAGGCACAAGGGGAGGGGTGGGATATTATATTTATGTATTGTAATATGTATTTATATATCTTATTTATCTATAAACTTAAAGTTTATTAATTACTTGACACTGGCTGAATGCACAAGCCCTGCGAAGCCAAAATTAAGAAAAAAAAAAAAAAAAAGTTGAGCAATTTTCTGCACTCCCGAGGTTCATTTCTGTTCATATTAACCAATCGGAAAGTATAGCCGTTCAAACAAAAATAATTTTCCAAATCAGTCAAGGCGTCTTCCAGTCATCGGTGAGCATTTATAAAACAAAGCACAAAAAAAAATTAAAGATCCCGACGAATTGAGAACCTTCTTATTTTGAAGTCGGTTAAAAAGAAGCAAGTAAGTTTCATTTTCACGTATATAGATAGCGATACGGAAGTACTGAATCGTACGTGGGCAAGCTTAAAAGCGTTCAAAACACCACTATTCTCGGAAACATAAACACGGTCTGCACCGTCGCTTTAACGACTTATTTCGAGCTTTCACGGCTAAATTTAAAAGTCCTGCCGCACCGTCTGGGTGGCCGGAGCGAAGGGAACATCGGAATGACAAAATCGTAGATGTGAACATAAAATTGATACGGTAATATGCTGCATTTCAAACCCGTGCTTTAACGTGTCAAAACATCATGAGGAACATTTGAGTTGATTCAAATGAAATGATATACGGTTTTTTTTACTTCCATTGAGGAGTTCCGTTGAACGGGTTCTGACTCCTTCGTCAGACCAGGGTACCTAAAGTGGCCACTTTTGATGAAACATCAGATGTTTCATAAATGCTTCATATACGCTTCATCGACGCTTCATCAATGCTTCATCTATGAAGAATATTTTAAAACACCTTTTTTGACAGCTGGATTCTATAGAGAACTGTCAAAAAAGGTGTTTTGAAATATGCTTCATAGATGAAGCATTGATGAAGCATATATGAATCATTTATGAAACATCTGATGTTTCATCAAAAGTGGCCACTTTAGCTCGTCTCTGCCACAACAGTATTGTCACCAAGAATCAATAAGTGTGTTACATTTCAGCTCGATCAGATACCATCAAGTGGTTAAAAAATGGTTTGCAAATTCATCAAAAGTTGAACATAAAAGCTAATAATAAAAACGGACTTTGATGCCTTCCCTGTTTTTACACCCAAAAATTGAGACTAGTCACTCAAAATTATTCGCGAAGAAACCCTTGCTTACCATAAACCGCAAGAATTCCGTTGAAGCCCTGCGGGCAATTATATGCGCTCGACTGGCACCTTTGTTCTGAGTTTAACGCCGGCTCCATACGTTGGCCCCAACGTTGGTCCCAACGTTGGCGCCAAGATTTCGTGAACCATCCACACGTTGGCGATACACCAGTCTTGTTCCGTCAGAGCCAACGTGCAGACGTCCGATGTCTGCGCTTCCGATACAGAAATTGAAATTTCTCTAAGTGATTTTACATTACTGAATACCAATTTTATCACAATCACATCACATCATGTCACTATCACACTTCACACAACACACTATATTATAAATGCGAAAGTTTGGATGTTTGGATGTATGTTTGTTCCTCTCTAACACGACAACCACTTAACCGATATGGGTGAAATTTAAAATATAGATAGATAATAACCGGAAATAGGACATAGGCTACTTTTTATCCCAAAAAATTGCACGGTTCCCGTAACATAAAAAAAAATAGTAGACTCCATCATCAGATCAGCTCGCTGTCACCATATTATTACATTGTAGTCAGAATTTGACAAATATGCCGAGTTTCAACTCAATCGGCTTATTTACTGAGGAGTTCTGTTGAACAGCTCTTGACTCCATCATCAGATCAGCTTGTTGATACCATAATATTTCATTGTCACCGAGAATCTATAAGTGTGCAAAATTTCAGCCCGATAGTTCTACAAACACAATAAATAAGGAATACGATGACATTCTCGCTCGTCAGTCGACACGTGCGCTCACGATGCGCGTCGAAACGGGACTGAGCATAGCGCCAACGTGTGGACGGATCCCCAACGTTGGCGCGCCAACTTCCTTTGATAAAACCGACACGGCACGGCCAAGCCCCAACGTTGGCCCCAACGTTGGCGCCAAGCTATTTTGTCAGCACCACACGTTGGTGAGAGGCATTGGGACCAACGTTGGCCCCAACGTGTGGATGCGGGGTAAGGATTATGTTGTATTGTTTCGTGCATTTTGAACGCAGCTGGCACTTAAGATCGTCAAATCATAAAAGAGTTTGCGGTAAACGTTTTCATTGCCTGATGTTCATAAGGAAAAGGAAAAAAAAAACAGGTTAAGTGCGAGGTAGGCTAACAGACGAAGAGGTACCACCATACATACAATGTAGTTTGATTAATAGAGTAAAAAACGCCACGGTTTTTTTAAGCTTTATAATGTTCCAATCAAGGCTGTAAGTAAGCAAAAAATCACCAAAATCGGTTTAGCCGTCATGAGTAAATTGCAAATCAAAATCACCCTTTCTAATAAACAAGTAGCAATGTTAAAATTTTTTAAAATCTACTTTAATGTTGCACTCTCGAGGTGTTTCTACGGGGTTAAAAAGGCCGTTATAGCAGAATCACAATATGAATTGATCATATACCGTCTCTTTTCTTAGACTGAGAGTGACAAGAGCGGCATTTATTGCAATTCCTATTGTGATTCAGCTAAAGTGCCCCTTTTAGCCCCCCAGTTCCCCCTAAATTCTTATGGGACCACATTGACCCTTCCAAACAAAAATAATAATCATCCAAATCAGTCCACGGTTGACGGAGATATCGGTGAACATACATAAAATATAGAACCTCCTCCTTTTTTGAAGTTGTTTAAAAAGTATGATATGATTCGTCCGAAAAAATAATATGTGAGGATTATTTTTTATCTCTCGACATCCTATGATGAATTTCAGAATAACTTGATAATGTTGTAGATAATATTGTTATATCGCTGTTCGAGCATGCGTGGAATATATTATGAGATAGTGATGGGCCACGGGTTTTACTTTCAAAACCGACGTGCGTGATGGTCAAGGCCGAAAACTTAGTTTTAGTTAATGTGATTTGCATTTGCTTAATCCATTTTACGACTTTCAAATTCAAGAATCATTTATTCGGAGCTAGGTGATCTAGGTGATTCTACACCTGCGGGGCTAAAAATTCCGTTATAGCAGAATCATAATCTGAATTGCACTATTTGCCGTATCTTTTCACATGAGAGCGAAAAGAACAAAAACTACTTAATACGAATCATAATTGATTCTGATTACCTAGATCAGAATCACCTAGCTCTGAATAAATGATTCTTGAATTTGAAATTCGCAGCACCAAAACAATCAGTCCGATTAGGCCTTTAGGCGGCCTAAAAAAAACCTCCGTCACCAGAGTTGGCCCTTTGCTCATACGAAAGAAGAAGAATGCTTTTGCGAGCTACGATACGACGATCTCGGTTCGCTTTTGTATGGAAACAAACGCGCGTTCGCAGCGACAAACGCGCTGCAAAAAAGGCAGTGTGTACTCCCTTAACTTGTTAGATTTTTTTTAGATGTGTATCTATTTATGTTGACACGAGTTGCCGAGTAATAAATGACGTCCTTTGTATAGGACACAAGGTTGCCCTGACCATTATGGTCACAATAAAATATTGTATTTATCATTATTCATTCACATTACTACCTAGTTGTAGTTAGAAAATCTGGGTCAAACAGCGGGGCTAAACAGGCCGATAAAGCAGAATCATAATCTTAATTGCACTATATGCCATCTCTTTTAATAGACATGAGTGACAAAAACATATTCCGATTCATATTATGATTCTACTATAACAGCCTTTTTAGCCCCGCAGTACAATGTAAAATGAGAGAATTGGTATTTTTAACGTTTCCTTAGGGCCTATGCACACGACGACGCGTGTTAAACGCGAATAGGACGGTTAGCATAGCAGATTATAATAGTCCCGTTTATTTTTAACAGACTTCAAAAAAAGGAGGAGCCACACTGCAATATGCAGATCTGCAGATTTTATCATTGTAAATCACGCGCGTCGACGCGTCGTCGTCGTGTGTTGTAATGCGTGTTTTCTATACAAATTGAGATACTTGTATACAATATTAAAATCTGCAGCGACGCATAACGCAGCGGGATGCGTCGCAGTGTGAGAACCGTCGAAGGGTATACCTTCCGATTGGTGCCACAAAAATTTGGTGAGAATCCATCGAGGATCTTCGGAGTTATGAACAGAAATACATCTCGAGAGTGCAAAAAATTGCTCAGCTTATAACATTGAAGTCGGTTTTTTTTAATTTAGCCACTTGTTTTATCTACATAGGTACAGGAATCAAGAAAATCATTTGAAATATTAACTTCCTAAACATTCCATGTCATGTCAAGAGCATTTTAGAGTGGGTTCATGACGTTTTCTGAAGCGCGTTTTTAAGCTGCGTGATCGCATTGCGTTTGTATCGATACAAACGCGCTGCAAAAAACACAGTGTGTCCACTCCGCTAGCGGAGCTAAGCGTATTCTTACGTAGGTGACTTATTGCTATGTGTGCCATTCCCACACAAATTTTTTCTGTTCAGTTAGCTCAACAGATTTTTTGATCAAAATCGGTTATGTATAATCTAATTTGTCTGTATGGCGCTTGCCACACATTTGTTTACAATAGGCAGTTACGAGTTGGATCCGATTAGGTGATCGGTTGATTTGTATTCAATGCGGGCCCGATCGGCGACTCAATGGTGATTGGGGCAAGAATATAGTAGAATAGATTGTTGTGAGAAAAAATTGTAATTTCTTATTTTTTTGCTTCCGTGTGTAAACTACGTTAAATTATGTTACGGAAACACTACCTTTTGAAACAAATAAATGTTTTTGTAAGTATTTTTTTTTTTTTGCTAACGTGTTGAGTGTCAGGGATGAAGTACCTACATATTCCCGTTAACCTGCTTAAAAAAAATGACGGCATGCCCACATTTTGCAAGTACATGGAATTACAAACGTTTTATAAAATTAAATAGTATTGTATGACATTTACTTATAGTTAGGTAATAAGTTTTTTCATACGAGTAAATCAAGCGCTTTGGTCACAACGTCAACGGTTTCAAAAATTTCGGATACGATTATATTTTTAAACTAAAAACCTATATTTCAATCGTCAGACAATTTTACCCTGAGGAATATGTCAATGTCAATGTTGCTATTTGACATCTATTGTATAGAAACTAACAGTAAGATTTTAATCCAAACATTTATTATTTGGATTAAAGTTATTCAAAAAATTGCTAAACGTAGGTAAAAACGACCAATGCAAATTGGTGATCAAAAAATTGTGCCTTATTTTTCAAAAAGGAAACAAAATAATTTGTTACCAAATACGAACCGACAAACGAA
Source organism: Camptogramma bilineatum (assembly GCA_958496255.1). Classification (NCBI taxonomy): domain Eukaryota; kingdom Metazoa; phylum Arthropoda; class Insecta; order Lepidoptera; family Geometridae; genus Camptogramma; species Camptogramma bilineatum. The sequence goes on from OY292474.1 coordinate 2,678,999, forward strand.
GATGCAACTGCGCCGTTCAAACCGTCACCAACACAGTTCTTATTAGATAATTTCACCCACACCATTGTACCAATCGTAAGAAGCTGAGGGGTAGTTAGTGGCAAGGACTGTTACTTTATTAGTCAAAAAGAAAGAAGAATTCTTAGTATGAAGTAGAATTTTTAGATTTGATTGTAAATAACTAGTAGTTCGCCCCGAACTGAGATCTCGCGCACCGTAGATGGCCCACATTTGGACTTTCTTCTGACTACCCCTATAATTTCAAGTGCTACTACTGCCGGGTATGCCTATTGCGCTAGCTCTTCATGGTAAAAAATACTAGCATGCATGCAATACATAATGTCGTGTCTAATTTTTCATTTATTTTGTGGCGCATTCGAACCTGCGCGCGCGCCGAAATGCCGCGCAAGCACACCACTGCGCTGTGACCTACATTGTAACGGTCCCGCGGTGCGGGGCGCGGGGCGCGCGGCAGCGAGCGGAGCTCAGTCGACGCGGCTCGCCAGTGACCAACGAGCACCTCATCCGCGCCGGACCTGTGTTACTTTGCCTCGCAACGCCGATACTCGATCGCAATATTCTTATTTCTACTTTCGTTCCTTTCACTTTCTTTCATCGCTATTTCTTGCTTTGTATTCTGTCGCGTCCCAAACTTCTTCTTCCACTCTCTGTACGTCTATCTCTGCTTCAATACAACGATATATGTGAAGACTGCGGTTTTATTCAAGAATCCCAGCCAGGATAATTACTGTAGGCTCCACATAACCGGTGACTCCGTAACGAACGGACAAACGCTGCGCTATGGAACGTTCTGGAACTACCGGTGACGCTGAGAAGACGGAGGAACAACGATCGGTACCCGCCTCGGTACCCGGTGCGTCGGTTGAACGCGTCACTGTGCGTTTACCGCCATTTTGGGCCGAAGACCCCGAGATATGGTTTGCCCAAATTGAAGCTCAGTTTGCTGTGTCAGGTACGACTGCCGATTCAACGAAATTTTACATGGTCGTTCAGCAATTGGATCACAAGATCGCACGCGAAGTACGTGACGTTATTACTAACCCGCCGAGGACGGATAAATACGACAAATTGAAAAAGGAGCTAATCAGACGTTTGTCGACCTCCCGCGATCAGCGGTTACGCCAGCTTCTGACACACGAGGAACTGGGAGATAGAAAGCCGTCCCAGTTTCTACGGCATTTGAGAACATTAGCAAGTGACGGCGTGCCCGATGATTTTTTACAAAGCCTGTGGGCGAATCGTTTGCCTGCGCACGTACAAGCCATTATCGCATCGCAGAAAAGTACATCGTTGGACGACATCGCCGAGCTAGCGGACAAAATATGCGAAGTTACGACGGCGCCCGTAACGCAAGTGGCGAGTACGTCGGGCGGCCATTTTGATGATATGTTGAAGCGGCTGGAAAGTGTCATTACTGCAAAAATTCAAAGCGAAATTACGGCTCAGCTGGCGCAACTGAATTTTAATCGGCGAGGACGTTCCCGCCAACGTAACTACTCAAGCCGCTCAAGGAGTAGAGGTCAGAGTGCCAGCGGAACCCCAGGTATGTGCTGGTACCATGATATTTATAGGGAAAAAGCCCGTAAATGCAGAGAACCTTGTAATTTTAACGAAAATAAGGAGAAGACTAATATTCAGGGAAACTCTCGCGGCAGTCAATAGACGCGACGACTGATTGCTACGCTATGAATAGTCGCTTATTTTTAACCGATAAGAAATCTAAGATCCAGTACCTGATCGATACCGGTTCTGACCTCTGCGTCCTGCCACGACGTTTCCTTCGCCAGTTTCGTAAACCTACGGGATATGATCTAACGGCTGCGAATGGTACGATCATTAACACTTTCGGCACGCAGAACATGCATCTAGATTTCGGACTGCGAAGAGATTTTACATGGAATTTTGTTGTAGCTGCGGTGGACAAGCCCATCATCGGCGCTGACTTTTTATCACATTACAATCTTCTTGTGGATTGCAGGAACCAGCGACTGTTAGACAGCGTCACCAACCTTTCTGCCCAGGGCTCGCTCACGAGTTGCCAGCTTTTCAGCATCAAAGCTGTATCCGGTAACAGTGAGTACCACCAGTTATTAACTCAGTACCCGAATCTCGTGAAGCCATCGGGTGTTTTTCGTAAGGCCAAGCACTCAACAGTCCATTACATACGAACGACACCAGGACCGCCTGTGTACAGTAAGCCTAGACGTTTAGCTCCAGATCGTCTGAAGATCGCGAAGGAGGAGTTCGAGAATATGCTGCGAGATGGCACGGCTCGTCCATCAGATTCACCTTGGGCTTCTGCTCTTCACCTGGTGCCAAAGAAGGACAACAGCTGGAGGCCTTGCGGCGACTACCGTGCTCTCAATGCACGCACGATTCCTGACAGATACCCGATCCGTCACTTAGAAGATTACAGTAATCGACTGGCAGGTGCTAAAATCTTCAGTAAATTAGATTTAGTGAAGGCTTATAACCAAATTCCGATTTTTGAAGAGGATATACCTAAGTCTGCTATAACGACACCGTTCGGAATGTTCGATTTTCCGTTTATGACATTTGGACTTCGTAACGCAGCCCAGACCTTCCAGCGTTTCGTCGACGAGGTGCTCCGCGGACTAGACTTTACTTATGCCTATATCGACGACATTTTAGTCTATTCCAGAAGCCGAGAAGAGCATCTAGACCACCTGCGCCAAGTTTTTCAAAGGCTTGAGGAGTACGGCCTGCTCCTTAACGAGTCCAAGTGTATCCTGGGAGCAACAGAGGTAGATTTCCTCGGGTATACCTTAACAGAGCAAGGGACACGTCCTATAGACACCAAGGTCAAGGTGATACAGGATTTCCCGCCTCCGAAGACAGTCAACGGCTTGAGAAGGTTTCTTGGTATGTTGAACTTTTACAGACGCTTTATACCTAACGCAGCAACCGATCAAGCGCCACTGCATGGCATGATGTCTGGACCCAAGGTCAAGGGAACACAGCCGCTTACTTGGACTCCAGAGCTTGAGGCAGCTTTCAACAAATGTAAGAATAGTATAGCTCGCGCCACGCTACTCATACATCCTCAGCACGAAGCGCCGCTTGCGCTTGTTACCGACGCATCGAACACTGCCGTAGGCTCGGTGTTAGAACAGCTGATCGACGGCGCGTGGCACCCACTTGCGTTCTTTTCGAAGAAACTGAACAAGGCTCAGATGAAATATAGCGCTTACGATAGGGAGTTACTCGCAATCTACGAAAGCATCAAGCATTTTCGCTTTATGGTCGAAGGAAGACATTTTGTAGTTTATACAGACCACAAGCCGCTGACTTTTGCCTTTAATCATACTGAACGACAGTGCTCTCCAAGGCAATTCAATCATTTAGATTTTATCTCACAATTTACCACAGACATAAGGTTTATCGAAGGCAAAAATAATGTTTCAGCTGATTGCATGTCACGGGTGGAAAGCGTAACGAAGCCGCCTGAGTTCGAGACCCTCGCACAAGCCCAGCAGACCGACACAGAGCTGCAAGAGGTACTTCAGACTGGTACGACATCGCTAAAGCTGAAAAGTGTTCCAATCCCAGGTACAAATTTGAATTTATTTTGCGACACCACGCTGCAGACGCCTCGTCCTTTCGTGCCAATGGAGATGCGTCAGCAGATATTCAAATCGCTGCACGATTTAAGCCATCCTGGAGCAGCTGCATCGACAAAGCTCGTCACCGAAAGGTTCGTTTGGCCCTCTGTTCGGAAAGACTGTCGACTTTGGACCAAGACGTGCGAAGCCTGTCAGCGAAGCAAGGTACATAGACACACATCTTCGCCTCTCAGTGATTTCAAGCTACCAGCTGCCCGATTTAGCTTTGTACATATCGACCTGATTGGCCCGCTACCACCGTCTTCAGAGTTCCGGTACTGTTTAACGGCTATTGACAGATTCACTCGCTGGCCGGAAGTCACGCCCTTGCAGAATATAACGGCGGAGACGGTTGCACGAGCATTCTTCGAGACCTGGATTGCGAGATTTGGTTGTCCACAGACGGTGACGACAGACCAAGGCCGTCAATTTAATTCCCGACTTTTTAAATCTTTGACAGATTTGTGTGGCGTCCAGCTGCGTCATACTACCGCCTATCATCCAGCGTCCAACGGGATGATCGAGCGTCTGCACAGGACGTTGAAGGCAGGAATCATGGCGCATGAAGGCGAGAGATGGACTGACGCCCTGCCATTGGTACTCCTTGGCATGAGAGCGGCATGGAAACCGGACATACAGAGTTCGGCGGCTGAGATGGTGTACGGTGAGACGGTCCGGATGCCTGGTGAGTTTTTTAACACTCATACAAACACTCACACCACAGAAGCCAATTTCGTCACCCTACTCAAAGAACATATGACGCGATTAAAGCCTAGTCCAATCCTAAGACACGGAAATAGATCAGTATTTGTTCACGAGGATCTCAATACATGCTCACACATATTCATACGCAAAGATGCACTACGAGGAGCGTTACAACCTCCATATACAGGCCCACACAAAGTCATAAGCAGAACAGATAAAACTATAACCGTAGACCTGCCTAAACGAGGACCTGTCACTATTTCAGTGGACAGAGCTAAGCCAGCATATACGTTGACAGATAACTTAGAGGAGGCGACACCTGGTCGCATACAGAAAGACGGTCCCCGCACTACTCGTTCGGGCCGTCGAGTTAAATTTCCTGATTTTTTTTCAGATCACCTAACATTGTTTCTCCAAGGGGGGTGATGTGGCGCATTCGAACCTGCGCGCGCGCCGAAATGCCGCGCAAGCACACCACTGCGCTGTGACCTACATTGTAACGGTCCCGCGGTGCGGGGCGCGGGGCGCGCGGCAGCGAGCGGAGCTCAGTCGACGCGGCTCGCCAGTGACCAACGAGCACCTCATCCGCGCCGGACCTGTGTTACTTTGCCTCGCAACGCCGATACTCGATCGCAATATTCTTATTTCTACTTTCGTTCCTTTCACTTTCTTTCATCGCTATTTCTTGCTTTGTATTCTGTCGCGTCCCAAACTTCTTCTTCCACTCTCTGTACGTCTATCTCTGCTTCAATACAACGATATATGTGAAGACTGCGGTTTTATTCAAGAATCCCAGCCAGGATAATTACTGTAGGCTCCACAATTTCATATTTATGAATTCTCGTCGTATTTTTAAAAGTATACGTCCTAGAATAAAAATAATAACTATTTTAGAATGTACAAATAAAGACCTTTCATTTGACACCGCACTCAATATATTTGTTTACTTAACTTTTTTACCCCAATTATTTTCATTTTTTATCAAATTTTTTTTTATCATGAAAATAAATCAAGTAGCATCTAAAATCATTGCAAACCAAACCGCAACGATGCCACTCTCTTTTTAAGACCGACCAGTCAATGAGCTACGAAGACATCGAAACTCTATGAAACGGGAGCTCTTGCAGCTCTGGTTTCGTAGTTTTTGGTCATTGGTCGTATTTCAAAAACTATACATCCTAGATTAAAAATAAAAACCATTTTGGAATGTACAAAATAAGCCCTTTCGTATGACACCCCACTCAATATATTTGTGTAACTTTCATAATTTTTTACCCCCTTGGGAACCCAATATCTTCACAACCCCTTCATCGATTAAGCTCATATGCTCCACCGTAAATTTCCTTACCACAACCTATTGACCTACCAAGTTTCATGCAGATTGGATGAACGGTTCGACAGTTATGCTCGAACAACAATTCGTGAAACATACAAACATACAAACATACAAACATACAAACATACAAACATACAAAGCAAAATCGCCCAACTTACCACTAAGATCTTCGCTCGCTTCGCTCGCTCGATCGATTATTCGAACATTTGTGCGTAATAAAATTTTACGCAATAATATAAAAAAAATGTATACTTACTCACTTCATTTAATTAACATATTAAAAGCTTTAAAAGCATTTTTATTTCCTTTTAATGTTTATATGATCGCTGAAAAACCTAAATTATACACAAAAATTACAACTGAAATAACAAACGAAGAAATAAATAGTTTTATCACAAAACCGCGTTTGTATGTGTATTACAGTTTCTTATAACATGCAAAATTTGATTAATAAAAACCTACCACACATCAAAAAAAGTTTGAAAAGTTAAAAAACTTTTTTGATCCCAAAAATTATTATAAAAACCCCTTTATGGATTTCTTTGTTTAATTTAAAATACAAGATTTAGAATAAAATATTGTTCTTATAACAAGGAAGAATTTATTGTACTTATATTTTTTATTATATTTTAACGTATTATTATGTTTTCAAACTGATCGCATACTGTTTTTTTTCATGTGTGTACGACGCGCCTGAAATAAATAGCATAGCAATCTTCGAAGCTGCTCTACAATAAGAATATTTTAGGAGCATTAGTAAATAATGCAGCTAGTCAAAATCGATACTATCTAATAGAATATTCGAACACAATACACACAAAATCATAAAAATGATTATTTATCAATGTTAATATTTTTTCTAAAATCAAAAGCATTTAAGTATATAAATAACATTTAGAACAAAGTAACACTGGCAATAAAATAAAACACAAACGAAGGCAGACAATAATAGTCACAGATGATCGGAAATTCGGATTATCGATCGAGCGAGCGAAGCGAGCGAAGATCTTAGTGGTAAGTTGGGCGATTTTGCTTTGTATGTTTGTATGTTTGTATGTTTGTATGTTTGTATGTTTGTATGTTTCACGAATTGTTGTTCGAGCATAACTGTCGAACCGTTCATCCAATCTGCATGAAACTTGGTAGGTCAATAGGTTGTGGTAAGGAAATTTACGGTGGAGCATATGAGCTTAATCGATGAAGGGGTTGTGAAGATATTGGGTTCCCAAGGGGGTAAAAAATTATGAAAGTTACACAAATATATTGAGTAGGGTGTCATACGAAAGGGCTTATTTTGTACATTCCAAAATGGTTTTTATTTTTAATCTAGGATGTATAGTTTTTGAAATACGACCAATGACCAAAAACTACGAAACCAGAGCTGCAAGAGCTCCCGTTTCATAGAGTTTCGATGTGTTCGTAGCTCATTGACTGGTCGGTCTTAAAAAGAGAGTGGCATCGTTGCGGTTTGGTTTGCAATGATTTTAGATGCTACTTGATTTATTTTCATGATAAAAAAAATTTTGATAAAAAATGAAAATAATTGGGGTAAAAAAAGTTAAGTAAACAAATATATTGAGTGCGGTGTCAAATGAAAGGTCTTTATTTGTACATTCTAAAATAGTTATTATTTTTATTCTAGGACGTATACTTTTAAAAATACGACGAGAATTCATAAATATGAAATAAATGAAAAATTAGACACGACATTATGTATTGCATGCATGCTAGTATTTTTTACCATGAAGAGCTAGCGCAATAGGCATACCCGGCAGTAGTAGCACTTGAAATTATAGGGGTAGTCAGAAGAAAGTCCAAATGTGGGCCATCTACGGTGCGCGAGATCTCAGTTCGGGGCGAACTACTAGTATTATTTGGTTCCGTACATACGGTCTTATCACAGGACTCCTCTCACATACGCGGTTTTGATCCGTCACATACGCGGCTTTGTCCTATCACATACGCGGTTTTGTCCTGTTACATTCTGTTTTGATTAATCAGTGATATTGGACGATTGCTTACAGGCTAGGTACTCACCAGTTCAGCTACTATCTGCTTCTGAAGTCTCTGGCACTCGTTCACTGGTTTCTTGAATGTTTGCGTGTTCACTTTTGCAGCCTGTAAGAGTTTAACCACATATAAATACACATTTGATTAACATTATAAAGACTAAGGCGTCAACTGAATGGTGTTCAAGAACCTCGGGTCTGGATTCTGGGTGTTTTTCTATGTATATGTATGTATGTATTTTTAAAACAAAGTATTGTACAGTAGGGCCAACGGATCTCGGCGTTCGTGAAGTTAGCCGTTTCGATGCGCAGTGCAACTTTTTCATACAAAATTTTCTACTGCGCAGCGAAAAGCCTGACTTCACGAACGCCTAGATCCGCCGGCCCAACTGTAAAGTAGTTTATCAGTCATGTAGTTCCCATAACACAAGCTCTGCTTACTTTGGGGCTACATGACGCAGTGTGAAATGTCCAGCATTATTTATTTATAATAATAATAACGAAGATTACTAAGAGATTGTCTATGGCATTTGGAGACAGTCATTTTCTTTCTTTTTTAGGGTTCCGTACCTTAAAAGGTAAAAAAAGGAACCCTTAAAAGATCACTTTCTTGTCCGTCTGTCCGTGTGTCACAATGGATTATCTCAGGAACGGGTGGAGCTAGCAAGTTGAAATTTATACCAAATACTGAGGTTTATAGTCCCTATTGTGAGTATAAAAATCAAGGTCCTGAGTCAACACTATAAAAAGATATAGGCAAATTTAGGTTTTCGTGAAAACTTGTAAGTACCAAAACTTACCTTAATTATCAACTTTTTTATTTTTCGGAATTTTTCCTTTACTTGTGCTTGTAACCAAATTTGACAATTCTAGGTTAACCGGAAGTACCCTAGAGGTTTTGGGTTGAAAACCTAAATGGTAGTTCCCGTTGACCTAGAATCACGAAATTTGGCAAAAAGCAAGGTCTTATAGCACAAATAAAGGAAAAATTCCAAAAAATTAAAAAAAGTTTAAAAATTAAAGGGTGTTCCCATACATACATAGTTGACGCCAATTAAGATTGTCCTCTGAGTTGTATGGGCGCTCATACAAATAAGCGGGCTACAATAACAAAATGGGTATAATGGGTAGGTACGGAACCCTCGGCGTACGAGTTTTACTCGCACTTGACCGGTTTTTTTTTTGTTTTGATTAGAATAACACAGATTACACATTTTATTTACCTTTTGTTTAACTAACAGAAAAATACGTTCGCGTTTGACCACACCCTGCCTGATGTAAAGCAACAGGGTGGTCTAAGTCGCAAGCCACATTGGATCTGGCGCGAGTGCGAACAAGGTACGGACGTCTTTCAAATTTTGTACAAAATGCATGGAAATAGAGTCGCAATTTGAACCGACATGACGCGCATTATGGGCGTCAGTGCCATATCATTCGGTGTGTTCAAATTGCGACTCTACTTCTATGTATTTTGTACGAAATTTGAAAGACGTCCGTGCCTCCTTCGCGCCCGCGCTAGACCCAATGTGGCTTACCTAAGATAGAGCACGCTTACACTTCTTCCAACGGATCTTGGCATTCGTGAAGATAGCCGTTTCGATGCGCAGTGCAACTTTTTCATACATTTTCTACAGCGAAAAGTCTAACTTCACGAATGCCTAGATCTATTGTGACAACTGTATATCTAGAAGGAACCTATTGACTCTCGATTTGATTTACCTGTTTAGGCGTCGGCGTCGTCGTCTTCAGAACCTTGTTGATATCAGTGATTGAGTGAATGGACACATCAAGTGTGGACGCTTCTAGTTTATCTTTGATCTCTGGTTTTGAAGGCTTTGTTTGTTTCGTAGCCTTCTTCGCTGGCTCTGTGTTCTAAAATTGTAAAACTGTTGTTAGTACGTTTATAACAAACATGCAGCGCCCTCGCGGCGTTGCCCTCGTAGTGATGGTTTATGGTGATGATGATGATGAAAAGTAGCCTCAAGAGTTTAGCTATCACATGCTGAAATAATTTTTTATCGTAGTTTAGCATATGTTGGTCGAATGTTCTGAATTAGGCTTCCGCAAACTTAGACTGAACTACGATAATTGGCACGATATATCGTTTGTAGTGTTGGGAGTAGGCCTACAGTTCACAGTTAGCTTGTTCATTCATAAATTAGTGCTCAGTCTCGCTTTTTGGCCTAAGAATTTCGTATTGCGCATTTTACTCTTACTGAGGCTAACTGTGGCTAACTTCAGTCACTTAACATCGGTAAAAGGATGCACAATACATATTTCTCAGGCCAAAGAGCGGGAGAGAGCACTAATTTATGAATGAACAAGTAGTTAGCATGCTGCATGCAGCCAAATGTATTGTTGGCTTTAACTTCAACGATCAATCAAGAAGCTTGTGTTACCGTTAACATTCACAGCTTCGCCTAGTGTAGGTATCTTTGCCTACATTATAAAAAGTACGATACTTATTATCACGACAAGTTGTCTTGATAGGAAGGAAGTATCGTAGGTACTTTACCTCATAATAAAAAGTACCTACAATAGTATTTATAATGTAGGCAAAGATACCTACACTAGGCGAAGTTAGGTATTGTAAAAACCATTAACGGGATATTTACCATGATTTCTGGATTTTTGGTTCGAAAGTGAAACCGGTGGTATGGATGTTCGGCGTAGTAAATGACTGAGAAAGAGGGTAGACCGTTTCGTCTGCCAGTGATTACCCAAACTCGATAAAAACTTTAGTTTACCGTGATCATAGCGCATGCAACGTTGCCGAAATATCGGGAAACTCAAAAATCCAAAAATCATGGTAAATATCCCGTTTATACTTATAGTGTTTACAATGTTTACAACCATGATAGTTTCAAAAGAAGTTACGGATGTTTACCGGTACTTACAAAGGTATGATGAGAGAGATCATCTTCCCAGTTATTGATCTGATCAGCGAGCGCCGCCAGCCTTCCGAACTTCTTCTTGCAGCCCTGGGGCTCCTGCGCCGGCTCGGGCGCCGGCGGCGTCTCCGAGTGGAAGTCCAGCTCGGTGCGGTGGATGGGAGATGATAAGTTTGGGTTATCTGAAGTTAAAAATATAAACCAGTTGGGCGCCAATCGCGTTACGATTTGATTTGGTAAGTTACTGTGGGATGAGAAATAGAGTCGATTAAGATCAACTTGTTTTTTTGACATAAGTAATATTTTTGGCTAACTGTAGGTACATTTTTTTAAAAATCTAAAAATGAAATTATTTTTTTTTATTCAAAGAAAACAATAGTTTCCTAAGAACCAAACTTTCTAACTACAAGAGAAAAGGTGTGTGTTGATTGAGAAAAGGTTGTGTTGACCTTGGAGTGCTCAAAAATTTGCCACACCCTGTAGATATAGATTAGTATAGAATCTATACTATAGATAATAAAAGATGACAGTATGAAGCTTACCTGAATACAGATTTCCGAGTCGGTCCAAACGTGATTTGAAGTTATTTCGGTTATTTCTCTCTGATTTGTGTTCTTCTGTCAACTTCTCCATCTTGCTAGATGGGTCCTGGTGGTCTGACTGACTGTCTGCAAATGACAAACATTTAATTAATTTATTTATTTTAGCCTAGTACTGTCCTCACAGGGCAAAGGCCTCCCTTTATTAAACAAACATTTAATTCGGTAAATTAATTTAATTTCAATAAATAATTATTTATTGAAATTTAATTAAATGATTTGGTTTTGTGGCCTAAATGTCTCAAAACAGAACCAATGTAATAATTGTTGTGTACAGGAAAATAAATAGATTAATAAGCATCTGTAACTGTATTATGGTCGTAAGTTAATTTGCATTTTCAGAAATATTTAAGTAAATTTATTTAAAAACAATTACAATTAACTTTTTGATAATTTTATTTCTTGTTATACCTATCTTTAATTATCTCTGGAAGAGATAGCTTTTAGCGATAAGGCCATTGTAATTGTTATTTTTATTAAATTTAATTAAATTGTACTGTATTTTATTTTTTGTGTACAATAAAGTGTTTTCTATTCTGTAGGTAAGTATGAAAAGAAACAAAATTTATGACTTTTAGCCATTATCTCCTTTATTTCAATTATAATCATTATGAGAAGCATTTTACTAATAAATACATGAAAACGAACAAAATAATTATTATTTCTGCAAATCATTAATATTTTTTTTACTTACTCATACATCACCAAAATCAACTCTTTCAAATCAAATTCATAAAAACAACTTCCCAATAAAATAACAAAACTACTTGTAACCGTGCAAAAATATAGATTTCTAGTAAAAATTTAGTAAAGCACCAGTTTATTCCACCAAAAAACATGTAACGACTACACCAGCTTATTTTACTAAAAACTAAAAACATTTACTAAACCACAAAGTTGTATTGTTTACAAGCCAATGTACAATTCCCTGTAATTAACTAATTGATTTGTTGTATCTGTGGATGAGTAATTAGGAAGTTGTTTGTGTATTTAAGTTTAATGAACTTTTTATCAGTAGCTTGGTAGGACTCTATGGAAGTGTAAAATAGAAGTTTAGAATTCATCATCATCATTTGCATAACTGTTGAAAGATCTACATGAGATGAGTCATCTATACAATACTAGCGACTTGTCCTGGCTTTGCACGGGTCAAAGCACACATCACATTAACCTCTAAAATTATCAGTGTTTCTCTACTATATTATGCATGTGTTATACATATAACCCTTCCCCTTGAATTACTCTATCTATTAAAAAAACCGCATCAAAATCTGTTGCGTAGTTTTAAAGATCTAAGCACACATAGGGACAGACAGCGGGAAGCGACTTTGTTTTATACTATGTAGTGATACATCACACGAAAGGTATACTTTACATGACTACCCCCTTAGGCTCAACTCACACTGATGCAGAGTTGAAGCAAAGCATCATGTTTTCAAACTTCAAAGCATATTCATCTCTATTTCCATTACATATTGTGTTATGTAAATTACGAAAACGACGAGCGAATTCGCGGTCTACACTTAGTTGGAATTGAGAGATTTGCATAACACAAATTTGTACCATCACTCATGGAAATAGAGTTGTAAATACTATGAAGTTTAAAACGCATGATGCTTTGCTTCTACTCTGTATTAGAGTTAAGCCTTAGACATCTTTATGGATGTTAAAATGCTTAAAATAGATCTGAGTCTACCACTCCATAGGGATAAAGTCAATTTCATTTCAAACATCACACAAAGTTTGTGATTGCTGTAAAGTTGATGATCAATGTAAAGTTAGATAAAAATGGTTTTTATTAACATAATCAAGTGATACAGGTTTTATTGAATCCATGAATTTTTGACTGGCCTCTTAGCTCAGTTGGTAGTAGCTCTGCCTTCTGTGCTGTAGGTCGTGGGTTTAATTCCCATCCTGGACAAACATTTGTGTGATGAACATAGATGTTTGTTCTGTGTCTGGGTGTTATAAAGTATTATAAGTTTGTATTTACAAAAAAAAAGTATATAAGTATTCTATCAGTTATCTGGTTCCCATAGTACAAGCTTTACTTAGTTTGGGGCTAGATGGTGCTGTGTAAGTCCAGCAATATTTATTATTATTGTTAAACCTGTATCACTTGATTATGTCAATGTAAAACTTACCTTCTATCTCCTTGATAACCACATTGCCTTCATATGCATCCGAGTCATACACAACGCTGATCGGAGCGTCCTTCTCTTCAACTTGAACCTCTATTTGAATATCATTCCGATGAGAAATGTTGATCTCGACCGATACATCAGAGTTCCGTCTCGGGAGACTTCCTCGTTTAGAGCTTTTGAATTCTTTCTTGGTCACTATTACGTCGTTGCGTCGCGGTGAAGCTACCTGGTCAGATTTATGAGTGCTGGATCTTCTGTTAGAGACTTTCACTGGAGCGACAGCTTTGGATGGCTCTGTGATCGATTTTCGAGGTGATGATACGGAACTTCTAGTGTTTTTCGCTGGAGGCGATGTGATTGAAGCTCTCGATGATTTAGCTGGCGTTTTGGAAGGAGAATTGTCGTTTTTTATTATATTTTCTGTCAGAGGTTTCCTCTTCGGCACAGCTTGACCGGAATTGGCTAATTTCTGATCTATTTTCTCTTGTCTCGCCCGTGCTCGCTCAAGCATACGCTGTGGATGTGCATTAATTATAAATAACTGAAGAATTTCAAGTAATTTTGAACACCGCAAGACAAAATCACAGCCAAACTTACTTGAGTGAAAGGATCCATTTTACACTTGATTCGAACTTGTTTTACACTAAAAACATACTTTATTACAGTTAATATACGCGTAGAACGTAAAATTATTGAATAATTCACAGAAAGGCGAAAATTCTAACTCAAAAACACAAATAATTGTTCACCCGTTGTGATTTGATTTTTTTGATTTGAAATAAGTGACAGTTTCGGACAAAAACGGCAATTTTGAATTTCACGCACCAACCAACCAACCAGTAGGCGTCCTTGCCGTATTTTTTTTCGTTCAAAAATCAAACCAACATATTTTATTTAGTGCAAGAAATTAATAATTCTTGAAAATAGGGTATTAAAATTAAATAAAATACCTACTTTTTTAAATCAGTTTTAATATTTATTTCTCATAAATAAAATAAGGCTAGGCTATTCTAAAAACTATGAGACGCATTTCGTTTTTTTTTCAAGATGTGGCAGTGACATCTACTATTGTACGACCGACACAACACAATACATGTCACTGTCAAGAGTGCCAAGGCAAAGGTACGGTCAATTTAGTTCGCTATTTTTGCAACAGATGGCACAGTTACGGAAAAAACACAAAATAATGATTTATTTTTATATTTTTATAGATGTAAAAGGTAGGTACTAATAAAAATAAATCATAATAAAATTAAATCTATAACAATACAAATTGAAATAGATTTATTATATTAAAAATCCTCTTTACAAATATCTACATAATGCTCGTTAGAAAGTAAAAAAATAAAACTAATAAGTAGGTAGGTACTTACCTATAGGTAGGTAGGTGTAGTACCTGTAGGATAGGATAGATCTATCTATCTATCTATAGATGCACACCCTACTATACCTACTAACTAGGTAGGTAGGTACTTATACATAACACAGTTTGTACACAATACAGTATGACTATAGTAGGTAGGTAGGTACCTACCTACACATACAACTATGTGACGAGACTCGAGTTGAATCCAGTCACAGTCAGTGACCGGTGTTCAAGAGTGCCTGTGGTATCATTTGCGTAATGGGTAAGCGCCAAGACTATTTTGATTTCGAAGATGGAAAATTTTATACCTACTTAGGTACCTACCTACTGAGGTACTTACTTAGGTACTTACCTACCTAGATAATGTTAATTTAGGTACCTAGGTACCAAGTGAAAATAAAATTTGGCAGTAGGTTAGGTAGGTACCTACCTACCTACTTACCTGCTACCTACATTTTTTATATTCGGGAAACATACCTAACTTACACCTAATTTACAGACGGTATAGGGAAGCACCGCATCTCAATCACTATCATCCTCTCCTCATCATCAATCACTACGCGACCGGTCGAAAAAAAAATATTAATAAAAGTCGTAAATATTACGGTCGCAAAATGCACTATAGCCGAAGAGCAACAAGCGAGCAATAGACGTGCGATTGGTTTCCTAAATACGATTTTTGGTAATATTTTTCGACCGGTCGCGTAGTGATTGCTATCGCATTGCTATTGCAAGTACTTTCCAGGTGGCCTGTGCCGGCGTTTCTAATGCTGGGGCCACACTACGGGAATATGGCAAATTATTTGCCAAATTTCGTATAGCCACAATACAGAATACCGGCAAATCATTTGCCATATCCCCGCAGTGTGGCCCCAGCATAAGCAAATTACGCGGGTACGTATGAAAGCCATATTACATGCCCATACACTTCGGCGCCAGCTACCCGGCTAAGCAGGTCGTATGAAAAGGCACTTATTTGCCTACCGGACCTACCGGTTGGAACCGGTAGGTCTGTTGTCGCTATTGCCGAGGTCGTAAATGTTTTTTAGCTATTTATTTGGGAATTCAAGTGATTGTCATGGCATGGATGACAATAAAGACCCCCAGGCTGCCCCCAGGTTATTCAAAACTTATAGAGAACTGTA
Source organism: Camptogramma bilineatum (assembly GCA_958496255.1). Taxonomy (NCBI): domain Eukaryota; kingdom Metazoa; phylum Arthropoda; class Insecta; order Lepidoptera; family Geometridae; genus Camptogramma; species Camptogramma bilineatum. The sequence goes on from OY292474.1 coordinate 2,694,838, forward strand.
GAGAGTAGGTAAGCTTTAGGTACTTTTACATAATAGGTAGGTATCCAAGAAAGTAATTAAATATCTAACAGATAATTTTATCTGTGGACACGGTGCCCGATGTGACCTATATGCCTTACTTACTTAGATTACACTGTTTACTATTTAATAATTCTATGTAGGTAGGTACCTATTTGCTTGCTCATAATATTGATATTTATACGTAAATCAATCACCTTCTAGATAGGTACCTTACTTAACTGCCTTACCTATATGGATTGCTAAAATTATAGGAGAACCGCCGGATACTGCCAGTATTACCTATTCTGTGCTGCCAGGCACACACAACTAGCTGTTAATACTTAGGTATAATTTGATCACTTTAGGAATGGTAGCCTGATTTGTAAAATAATTGCATAGCGGTCATTTTAGCCCCGCTAATTATTGAAATTTCCACAACATATTCTTGCAAAAATCGATGCGCAGGAGTCGTATAAGTTACACAAGCCTTGCATAATAACTACCTAAAGTCAAGGATGATCGATGCAACATTCGCAAAAGCAGCACAACCTGTTTGTTTACTAATAATTGCTTGTACCTAGATCTATTAAAATAAATTACCCATAATTAAAATGTATAGGTAATGTGTATATGGTACTGGAAACAAAGTTTCCAGGTCCATGATTAGGTATCTAGGGCTCAATATTTTACCATCTCCAAGTAAGTTTTGCTCTATAGTTGTGAAATTTATGGTGAAAGCCTCTGACAGGAGTATTATGTTGTTCTGTGGTGAAGGCCTTAGGCCCCTTTGCATGCCGCACATTGAGCCACTAATCATGACTACTGAACGCGACCAAAAGTAGCGAGCGCGACCGACTCTCGCAGCTTGTGGCTCGAATGCTGGCACTATCGGTTTGCGCCCACGATGGCATAAGTACCTAATTTTAAGTTTTACTACAATTTTACAAAGTAATTTAATTTGTCAGAGAGGCATTTATTTCTCCTTTTTTACCTCTGAGGTAAATCCCACAAATCTACCTAGAGGAAAATTACTATTTTCTTTAGCAGTTTAGCACACGTAGGTACCTACCTACCTAGGAGGTACCTACCTGTGTATGATCGATGAATAAGAAAACATATTTAATTAACTAATAGCTCTTAATTTATGAGTTTTATGACGCATTGAGTAAGCAGGTAGGTGTACGTACACATGACAACCACAGACTCACCGCAAATTATTAATTAGCTTGTCAATAAAGGTCGAGGCAAAGCTAGGCCTCAAACCGTGTTTATATCCTTGGGTTTGTTTTCACGGTATTGGCCGTGAAGGAATAGAAGTAAAGTTGCCCACATTATGATGTAGACATTCTAGAATTTTTAAAATAATGATTTCAATACTAACTTTTCAATTTTCGTTACACTACTAAAACACCTAGAAACTTACATTTATTGATTTTACTCTGATAATAATTAAAAAGTATAAGTAGTCGACTGTACATGTTTCTTCCTCCTTAGGTAATTCTCTTTAATAATTGGTGGCCATGCATGATTGCATGCGGCCATGCCGCTCAGAGGTCTTTGATGCCCTTTTAACTCCTTCGTCTCCTATTAATTTGATTGAACTGGCTAAAGTACTTTAGTTAGACACCGTTGAGTAATTTGACACTGAAGAACATTGGATGAATCACTTATGCATCATTAGATTTGATTATTTACATCCTTTCTCACATAAGTACCTATAAGTGATTTTATTCTTGTATGGTTAGTACATACTGAACAAGTGTATTGTTTTAAATAAATTGTTAACGTTGTATTTTATGTTATGCATTCACTACGCAACTGCCTGTACTCGCATCGATGGTATAGGCCACAGGTCCAGGCGCTAGCTACTGAATACAAAACCAGCAGTGCAATTCAAACCTTCTCGGAATGTAAAACTTTTGAAAAATCATGGTAAATATCCCGTTTATAGTGTTTACAATGTTCCTTCTCGGAATGTATTCCGAATTTATGAAAAACGTCGTAATTCCGATGAAAATCATCGAATCGGATGCATTTTTGGAAGTCTGAATTGCACTTCTTCTTCTTCTTTCGTATGAGCAACTCTGGTGACGGAGTTTTTAGGCCGCCTAAAGGCCTCCGTCGTGGCTTAACGACTTTAAAGCCGGGACCGACAATTTAACGTGCCCTCCGAAGCACGGAAGCGCTCTGCTCGTAATACCACTTGCGGTCACCCATCCTAAATGTGACCGCGCACAACGCCGCTTAACTTCAACGATCAATCAAGAACGTCCAAGTAAGCTACGCCACGAGCACGTGAATTGCACTGCGGGTCTGCACTTGCACTCTGTCTTTAGTCTCAGCCACCTTTAGCAAGCTAAGCCATAAGCGCTTCAATTGACTAACAGTTTGCCTCTTATGTTTCAGGTTCCCTGACGTTGATTTTGGCTGTGTTGGCCGTGGTGGTCACAGTCTCTTATGTAGAAGCTGGTAAGAGCTGTTATATAACTTTTGTAAGAACGACAGTTACCTAACAGTTCGAATAGAATGAATGAAGGAATGAAAATATTCGCACTATCACTATTTGTCACTATCTCACAAAAAAATGATGGAAATAGTATGAACCTGTTGAAACGGTGTTTCAATTTTGACAGAAGTTGAGTGGAGTATATAAGTAGAGCGGCGCGGTGCCCTGACTTGCAATAGCAATCCGACAGCAATCACTACGCGATCGGTCGAAAAAATCGCAAAAAATCGTATTACGGTCGCAAAATCCTTCCGGGCCCAAGGCACAACTACTATGCTCAACTGATTGTGCCGTGGGTACTTTTGATTCCCTTCTACACAACTAATTGGTCCGTTCCGGAAAAAATATGTACCTATGACCCAACTGACGAAAACTCGAAACCCTGGTTGTGCCGTGGGTTCTTTTGAGACACAACTGATTGATTCGTTGGGAAAAAAATGTACCTTTGGCCCAACTGACGAAAATTAGACGCATATATGCAAATATGTCAAAATAACAGATGTCAAAAATGACAGATTATGTCAAGAATGACAGAATATGTCAAAATGACAGATGATGTCAAAAATGACAGATAATGTCAAAAATGACAGAATATGTCAAAATGACAGATGTTGTCAAAAATGACAGATTATGTCAAGAATGACAGAATATGTCAAAATGACAGATGATGTCAAAAATGACAGATCATGTCAAAAATTACACTTTATGTCAAAGATGAATTTTTATGTCAATAATGACAGATCATGTCAAAAATGACACTTTATGTAAAAAATGACAGATTAAGTCAAATTGACAAATTACAATAAATTGACAAATTATATTAAATTGTCAGATTGGCCATTTATCTTTAAAACCACTTATCCTAGACTCTCCGTTCTCAGTTCCAGTGAAAGCTATTGATAAATCTTCATTTAAAGTAACAGTTGTCAAACTTCAAACGGCCATATCTCGCAAACTACTCGTTCTAGACTCTCTGTTCTCAGTTCAAATGAAAGCTATGACCAAGATCTACATTTAAAGTGACAGCTGTCAAAATGACGTCCGTCATCTGTCAATATGGCCGGAATGGCCGTTTGAAGTTTGACAGCTGTCACTTTAAATGTAGATCTTGGTCATAGCTTTCATTTGAACCGAGAACGGGGAGTCTAGGTCAAGTAGTTTCCGAGATATGGCCGTTTGAAGTTTGACAGCTGTCACTTTAAATGAAGATCTATTCAATAGCTTTCACTGGAACTTAGAACGGAGAGTCTAGGATACCTGGTTTTTGAGATATGGCCAATCTGTCAATTTAATATAATCTGTCAATTTATATATAATCTGCATTTTGATATATTCTGTCATTCTTGACATAATCTGTCATTTTGACATATTCTGTCATTCTTGACATAATCTGTCATTTTTGACATCATCTGTCATTTTGACATATTCTGTTTGTCTTGGTACAATCTGGCTTCAGAGAATTGTCGTAGTTGTACTATGGGGAATCAAAGTGGTTTCAGAGTTCCCTACAACTCAACCAGGTGGGCATAGTAGTTGTGCAGAAGGTCTGGGTTGAGTCGCAGGGAACTCAGTTGTGTAGAAGGGAATCAAAAGTACCCACGGCACAATCAGTTGAGCATAGTAGTTGTGCCTTGGGCCCGGAAGGCGCAAAATGCATAATTATGACCTTAGTGCATTTTGCGACAGGCGAGCAATACTTACCTAGACGTGCAATTGGCTAAGCCAATTGCACGTCTAGGTAAGTATTGCTCGAATTGTATTACTGAAGCCAATTTGGCTTCAGTAATACGATTTTTAGTGATATTTTTCGACCGGTCGCGTAGTGATTGCTGTCGCATTGCTGTTGCAAGTCTTACATAATGAGGGCGCGGAATATGTTAAGATTTTTTAATTTTTTCTTCCAGCTGGAAACTGCCCCCTGCCGTCGAAGGTTTACGGCTGCAGCCCCAAATGCGTCCAGGACTACGAGTGCACTAACGGCAAGGTGTGCTGCAGTAACTCCTGCAACGCCAAGAGCTGCTCCATTTCCGCGGCATCTGGTACTGGCACCGGCAGCAGCAACAAGAACGGATGTGAGGAAATACACCTTATTACTACTACAACTAGACACAATTTCCCGCAGTTTGAGTCGACGTGTGAGCAGAGCAGAGCATATTCGTGCTCACTTCAACTTACAGGTCTTGCGGCTAGGTACGCGTTCAAAATAAAACAATAATAAGTAGGTACCTACTTACCTATATTTGAAGTACCTACGTAAATCGTGTGAATGTGAAGCGCATAGTGCAATAATACCTAATAGCACTATGCGCTTCACACCATTCATTTCTTATTGAGCTACCTATCACAAATTGGATGATTCAATTTAATTCATTATAGGTAGGTACCTAATGCTTCATGTTGGTACACAAGGATTGTGATTGACTGCTTCTGCCTTTACACGGTTCAAAACTTCGTCCATGATTTTGAGGCGGTAAAAAATGAACGTCTCAAATATTTAAGTAGCGTTTCAGTATTCGGGCATTTAGGTACTGCAAGTTGGCATAGGAGGTTTATGACGCAAGTTATAGTATAATAGGATGCAAGTTGCTAAACCATTTGTTCTCTTCCAGCCGGTAGCGGTAATTCAGTCTACTGTGACAACGCGAAGTGCAGCTCTGGTGAGATCTGCAAGATGGATCCGAAGACCAAGAGGAACAAGTGCAGCCGTGCCTAGGACTTGAAGCATTATTTTTAAGTTTCCTTCTTCATCTAGATCTTGTACCACATCTTCATCCTGAAGCGCTCGTGGCGTGGCTCTTGAAATTAAATTTCTATTTTCTATTTTTTATTGTAGGGACTAAGTTTGGCCCCATAGGAGCCACAAAACGCGCCTCCACAAAACGCCGCTACCAATCTATTGTCTGTAGCCGTACCATGAACTCTTAGAGCAACGTTACCTATAACAAGTTTTCTATGGCGTCATCGTACTGTCAACCAATGGCGTCTGTAGACTGTTAACCAATGTCATGCGAAATTCTAGCAAGGTCACCTTGGTAGAAGCTGTGGTTTCAAACCGTGTAGAACACGCATAAAGCAATAGGACTGTTAGTAGGTAAGCTTGTTTTAGCATTGCTCTAAAGTTCATGGTATAGCCCCTGTAGTTTTCATATATTTTGTATAGCCGGCCACATTTAGGGGTGTAGCTAGCAGACATGCTGATGCTGGCTGCTTTTAGAATCAGCGATCGGCGGTTTGCATCGATGCTACATAGCGTTTGGTAACTCTCTGCGTTCGATCGCAGTAGGTATCAAAATCGCGCGTTTTAGCAATCGATCGCCTGCGATCGCCGATTGCCGGTTGGTGAAGTGTGGAATGTTAGTCGCTGCATTTTGCTTCTAAAAAGCGATCACTGATGCTAAAAGTAGCATCTGCTAGAGCCCTTACCTACAATAATTATATTGATGTGTAACTTTTGTACCTATTAAATAAGTTTGCAACAAAATTTTGTATTTTATTATTATGAAAATGAAAAGTCTTATTAAAATCTTCAATTCCGACGAGATTCGAACCCGCAATGATACAAGCGATCCTCCTGCCTTTATCGAGTAGGCCACGGAATCCATATTCCTATGGTTGAAAATCTTGATAACCTCGGTATCTGAAAAAACAATATTGATTTAACAAGTGGCTAAGTTAAAAGTTTTAGGTAGGTACCTATAAAAAACCGACTTTAATGTTATAGGTAGGTACTGAGCAGTACATTTTCAAGGTGCATTACTGTTCACAACTCCGAAGATCCTCGACATACAAAACATAACTGACCACAGACCAAGTCGCCCCCGCACACTAAAATTTCCTCATAACTTTAAAGTTAATAGGAGAAAAAAAAAACGTTTTTAGGCTTGTATAAGGGGTCACTCTCATTTCAAAATAAAAACGGGGTACCTACTTACATCAAAGTAACCCCGTTTCAAGTATGAAGTTGAGAGGCTACTTTTTTTTTCTCAGAATCTACTTATCCTAATTTTTTCATTTTATGTATTTTTGTTCCTTATCATCTTCCCCCCAATAGAATTTTTTTTCAATTTTTTTGGGCCAACCGTTATAGTTTTAGAATGGGGTTTTCCTCAAAATTAATTAATCTAGTTCTAGATCAATCAATTTAGAAATTAGTGAGTAGGTAGGTATAGGTATAGGTTCAATACAAATATACGCCCGACCACGTCGCGTCGTTGTGGTGTGGTTGTCGGTGTCGTGTGGTTGTGGTACGTGTGAATTGACACTAATTATACCTACTCACTAATTTCTAAATTTCAGGTAGGTACCTACCTACTACCCGGTACCCAGGTACCCGCGCGAGTTAACTTGAGACGGCTTTTTGATTTTTAAATTGTGCACAAATACCTACAGTGCGCAATATCACTACTGGGTTTACAAAAAATAATATTAATAACTCACTGGTATAGTAACCCGAGTAGTATATTCCAATAGATTGATGGGACCCGTCAATAGGGAACTCCCACAATTTTTTATGATTTTATACGATAGGTTATATCGTCAAATAACCGTAATAAAAATTCCAGCGCCGAAAAACTAAAATTTTATAACAAAAATAATTTTTAAAATTTACGAACATTTTCACGCATCTGAAACACGATTATTATTGTTGTCACAGATTACTGTTGTAGTAACAATTTGTGAACTTTGACGCGTGACGTCAAATTGATACTAAGTACAACAGTAATCTGTGACAACAATAAGTTCGAGTTTAGGAATTGTGAAAATTAAAAAAAAAACTTATCTATGGATCGTTATATCTGACTCGTCCTTGACTCGTCTTATGAACTCGTGTCGTCACATCCTTTCACATCCTTTTCAAGTATTTTGAAATTCCTACTATTTTTTGCAATTTTTAAAATTTATTTTCTAATCGAAAACGGTTTAATATTAAAAAATAATTACACACACATACTTACCTCTAAAGCAACAATGTTCATAATAAAATACATTTAACCCACTTTTGAATCAGACGCATGTTCCCTATTGTGCGAATATCTCCAGGTCCCGGCTGTCTTGCCCGAACTCCCACGCTGCCTCCACCACCAGCAGACAAGCTGCCAGCAGACAACTCCTCATATCGACATGCAATAAAGAACAGCGATAAAAACTACTGGCATTTATACATCAACTGTATATGGGTTCCTAGTCTTTAATTAATATCTTGTAAACCATTTTTCTCATTGAGTTCTATTAACAGTAACTTCATTGTTGATAAAGTTAGAACCATGAATTTTTAGTGACATGCAGTGCGAGACCCTCTCGCAATGTATTCCGAATTTCCGATGTCTATCTCTTAGCTTAAGAGAGCCGTTTTTCAAAAGTTGGTTCATACTAGGTTTTGAAATCGAGCAGCCGTCTGCCCTGCAGTGGGTTGGTGCAGGCTAAAAATAAAAATATAATGAACCTCATGATTATTTATGCAGACACACACTTGACCGCATTTACTGAAAAGTTTATCCAATTTCTAGCAGTTGGCGGGTTACAAATCAAATTAAAGGCGTGTGTTTGAGAACAACGACAATGTCGTTAAATAAATTGGAATCGTAATTATACATTTTTTATTTAATTGAAAAAAATACCTGATAGGTAAAATTGACTACGTAGGGGAACCTGTTGATCCTTGGCCACATTTTTTTTATTTAATTTTTTTTGCCTATAATGATTGGAATTAGGTTTACCAAATATGAACACATATTGTACCTAAAGATACACTATTTGAGTAAACAAGTAGGTACATAATTTATGAAAGAAGACGAGAAACTAGGTATTATTTAAGTAGCATGACTTTCAATCGTCATTCTTTTTAGGGTTCCGTGCCTTAAAAGGTAAAAAAAGGAACCCTTATAAGATCACTTTCTTGTCCGTCTGTCTGTCTGTCCGTGTGTCACCATCGATTATCTCAGGAACGGGTAGAGCTAGCAAGTTGAAATTTATACCATATAATAAGGTCTATAGTCCCTATTGTGAGTATAAAAATCAAGGTCCTGAGTCAACACTATAAAAAGATATAGGCAAATTTAGGTTTTCGTGAAAACTTGTGAGTACCAAAACTTACCTTAATTATCAACTTTTTTCATTTTTCGGAATTTTTCCTTGTAACCAAAATTGACAATTCTAGGTCAACCGGAAGTACCCTAGAGGTTTTGGGTCGAAAACCTAAATGGTAGTTCCCGTTGACCTAGAATAACGAAATTTGGCAAAAAGCAAGGTCTTATAGCACAAATAAAGGAAAAATTTCAAAAAGTTAAAAAAGTTGAAAATTAAAGGGTGTTCCCATACATACATAGTTGACGCCAATTAAAATTGTCCTCCGAGTTGTATGGGCGCTCATACAATTAAGCGGACTAGCTTAATTGGCACCATGGCTAGGTACGGAACCCTCGGCTTACGAGTTCGACTCGCACTTGACCGGTTTTTTTTATTATTCTCTAGCTTATCCTATGATAAAAATGTTAATTATTACATTTTTTGATCTAAAGTAAATGGGTACTTACCATATTTTCCTTTTTTTACCTTTTAAGGTACGGAACCCTAAAAACCGGTCAAGTGCGAGTCGAACTCGTACGCCAAGGGTTTCTGTCACTGAAAATTAAAAAATTAGGCCTTTTACAATATTTATTAGATGATTTAAACAGTGTCAGGAAGCAATGTTTGCCTACACTTAACGGAACCCTTGTAGTGCCTGTGCGTTGTTTGAGATGGAGAAGGATTTCCCAGCACCTAAACTATCCTCTGAACTTAACCAGCCATATCCACAGGAAGGACATAGTCAAAACGTGTGGAGCTGACTATAGTCGAATTGCTCATTGTACGAACTAAAAATTAATGAAAAATGACATTTTGATCGTCAATTTTAGTATAATGAGCAATCCGACTATAGTTTAGTTTAAGGGTGCTGCCACATTATCACGTCTCTACCCCGTCGCATAGCATGACCGTAGCAACACCGTCCCGGCAAAAATGATATTCTTTGTATTGAAATGTATGCGACGCCCCACACCACACCGTTCCTACACCGTCGCGTGCCCTGCCCGTGCCATGGCCGTCTTGTCAATCTCCGGCCGCCATGATTATTTTGCTGACAATCAATGACAAGCCCCGCCCATCTGTCAATCCATGTAACCATCATACAAGGAATTTCTATACTAACGTACCTGGAACACTGACTGAGACAGAAAACAAGGTCCGCTTGAGAAAGAAAACTTGGGCGGTGTGTCTCTTTCTAAAGGGTGACCATAAACTAAACATTCCTAGTCCCTAAGCGGCCTTTTCCATCATTTTCTGATTTACGTGATGTTTCAGGGCATGATTTTTGAATTAAAATACTGATACAATTTTGATCCTTCATTTTGATTCTTGAATCTTGAATCTTGATTCTTGAATCTGAAAACTGAAATTTTGAATCTTGAATCTTTGAAGTGACAGCTGTCAAACTTAAAACCGCCATATCTCGGGAACTACTCGTCCTAGACTCCCCGTTCTCAGTTCAAATGAAAGCTATGACCAAGATCTTCATTTGAAGTGACAGCTGTCAAACTTCAAACGGCTATATCTTGGAAACTACTCGTCCTAGACTCCCCGTTCCCAGTTCAAATGAAAGCTATGACCAAGATCTTCATTTGAAGTGACAGCTGTCAAACTTCAAACGGCCATATCTCGGAAACTACTCGTCCTAGACTCCTCATTCTTAGTTCAAATGAAAGCTATGACCAAGATCTTCATTTGAAGTGACAGCTGTCAAACTTAAAATGGCCATATCTCGGGAACTACTCGTCCTAGACTCCCCGTTCTCAGTTCAAATGAAAGCTATGACCAAGATCTTCATTTGAAGTGACAGCTGTCAAACTTCAAACGGCCATATCTTGGAAACTACTCGTCCTAGACTCCCCGTTCCCAGTTCAAATGAAAGCTATGACCAAGATCTACATTTAAAGTGACAGACCAACAGTTCCCAAACTTTTTTTCTCATGGACCCCTTTCAAAATTTTACTGGTTTCGGTGCTGCTACATTTCTACCATATTCCCAAAAAACTTGTGCACCCCCATTTTTGTTTCTCGCCAACGTGGATACCTTTCGAGTCTCCCGTGGACCCCTGGGGGTCCACCTGGACCACTTTGGGAATCACTGAGTTAGATAGATAAGGAATAGGTAGGTGCCTACTCTGGCTCGCACGTTGTCAGTTTCCTAATTTCCTGCACAATCATCAAAGCAGTACCTAAGTATGTACTTAAAATAAATTAGGTAAAAGTAATTTTAAAAACATGTAGTGCCAATTAAACCTATTAGTTTACTGTTGTTGTTAATTAAATTGCTGTTTATAATGACAGAATTTGCCAGAAATTCATTTGGTTCACCTCGACCGCAGAACTGGCAGTAGCTGCCATGTGGCAAGTTTTAAGCCTGGCAGCTGTTTTGCTGGTGACAGCAGTAGAGTCTAATGTGAATTGGGAATTCGGGCAAGACAATCGAAACTTGACATTAATATATCAGAGAAACGGCGCAATTAGAAAACTTCAGCATATCAAGAAGATTCCTATACGAGTAAGTAGGAAGATGCAATCTTACAAGAATAAACCCTCTTACTTATGAAAGATGTTTAAAGTTGAACACTGGTTAAACAACTTCCTGTCTCTATAGGTCACTATTAACAAATAAAGACAGGACGTTGTTTAACCAGTGTTCAACTTTAAACATCTTCCAGCACTGACGAGAGCAATCAGCGCAGCCATTTCTGCTAAACAATCAGTATCCTTATTTCATTATAATAAAGATCACTCGCCTATCAGCGCTGACGGTGAGCGTGAGACAGGCTGGTTTTAGGCTGGTTTTAGTGTCACGCGTACCGTCGGCGCTGATGGGCGAGTGATCTTTATGACATTGAAACAAGGATACTGATTGTTTAGCAAAAATGGCAACGCTGATTGCACTCGTCAGTGCTGAACAATCAGTATCCCTATTTCATTGTAATAAAGATCACTAAAACTTTTAGTGTCACGTGTACCGTCGGCGCTGATAGGCGAGTGATCTTTATTACAATGAAATAGGGATACTGATTGTTCAGCACTGACGAGTGCAATCAGCGTTGCCATTTTTGCTAAACAATCAGTATCCTTGCTTCAATGTAATAAAGATCACTCGTCTACAAGGAATTTTTATACAGAATTTCTTTGCTCGTCTATCAGCGCCGACGGTACGCGTGAGACAGGCTGGACAAAACCAGCCCTAGGCTGGTTTTAGGCTGGTTAGGCTGCTTAGGCTGGTTTTTTTATTCATCGCACACGATTGTACTTCCAAATATTGTACATTTTTTAAGGTTTTTTTAGCATTGAAAAAGTGTGTGAACCTATAAATGTGTGATGTGACCACCAATATTCATTTACTTCTAGGTGCCAAAATGCATGGAGGTAAAATATGTTTTGGTGTCGATCTACAACCGGGTCAGCACGCCGGCTGTGACCTACATTAAGGACGTCAATAATGTAAAGATTTCATACAAACGGCACAAACTGTCGAGTCCATCAAGGTACCTAAGTTTTTATGTCTACCTAATCTGTGGTTTTTATGAAACGTCAAACGTCAGAACAATATTTATATTTCATTATTATTATTTTTCCTTAAATTACCATTCATTCTTTGTCGTTTTGACTCAGGATGACTGAGGATTGGAAAAAAGACGCATGACTAGGTACATCACTCTTCGAAAATGTACGAGTATATTAAAATTAAAAATTCTTTTTTAAGGTATGAAGTTACGGCTAAGGGAAAAAGAAGACCAAATTGTGTTGGTGGTGTAAAACGACTTTGGGGTGGTGGAGGCGGTGGCGGAGGCGGTGGTGGTGGAGGCGGGGGCGGTGGTGGTGGTGGCGGGGGCGGTGGTGGAGGAGGCGGGGGCGGTGGTGGCGGAGGCGGGGGTGGTGGTGGCGGAGGTGGGGGTGGTGGTGGCGGAGGTGGGGGCGGTGGTGGAGGAGGTTGGAGCGGTGGCTTTCACGGAAGGTGGAGGCCGTGGGAGTATTAGGTCCATACATACTGAAATATTTCTACCGACGTTGTAGGTATTTGCTTAAAACTGGTAAAAAATATAGTAATTGTTAAATTCAAGTGCGCAGTTTTATGTTTAAAGCAATCCCTTTATTAAAAACTAGCTGTACCCGGCATGCGTTGCAATGCCACGTAGGTAAAGTAAAAAAGTGTTTGGTTTTATATTCTGTATAAGTATTAAATAAATAAACAAATAAATATTGGTGACATTTTTTCACACAGCTCCATCTAGCCCCAAACCATATCATAGAATAGATCCAAACTAAGCAAAGCTTGTGCAATGGAACCAGCTACCTAACTGATAGACTACTACCCTACCTACTATATTTTTTTGTAAATACATTATCTACATACTTACTCATAATACTCTTATCACTTTATTGAAATAGGTACCTACCTACTTTTCAATACATCCGAAATTCATATAAGTACCTACTTAGGTATTTTGATCTTTTTACTTGCAACGACACAAATTGGTTGTAGGTAGGTATTCCTAACGTAGGTAGGTACCTACCTACCCTAGTACTAAGTATTAAGTTTTTGAATTGGATGGTCATATGCATGAAGTTTCAGGTGAAGAAATTAGGTAATGGGACAATGCCAAGTAGGTACATACCTATATAAATAAAAATGTACTTATGTATGTTTGTCCGCTATGCGTTCCTAGACCATTGACCAGATTGTGATGAAACTTAGGTGCTGATCTTCTGAAAACGCCCTCGATGGTAAGTACCTATCTGGTCCAAAAATCTATAAAACCTAGGTAGGTACCTAACACTTTTTTACTTTGCGTTACGTAAAGATTTATTTCACTTCACACAATCACAGCTAGCTGTACCCGGCATCACGTAATTTACGTGCCTAATTCATTTCTTCATTTGAAACTTCATGTTCACTACGTATAATACTACCTAGCGCCAGCACTCAAGTCATACGGCAAAAGCGGGAACTAATTGTTTTATTCACTTTATGCTCTTTTAGTCACGGCCGTTCAGTTGTTTTTAACCGACTTCCAAAAAGGAGGAGGTTCTATGTTCGGCTGTATGTATGTTTTTTTTTTTTTTTTTTTTTTATGTATGTTCATCGATTTCTCCGTCAATAGGCAATATGCGTCTGATTCAAAAGCGGGTTAAATGTATTTTATTATGAACATTGTTGCTTTAGAGGTATGTGTGTGTAATTATTTTTTAATATTAAACCATTTTCGAATAGAAAATAAATTTTAAAAATTGCAAAAAATAGTAGGAATTTCAAAATACTTGGAAAGGATGTGAAAGGATGTGACGACACGAGTTCATAAGAAAAGTCAAGGACGAGTCAGATATGACGATCCATAGATAAGTTTTTTTTTTAATTTTCACAATTCCTATACTCGAACTTATTGTTGTCACAGATTACTGTTGTACTTAGTATCAATTTGACGTCACACGTCAAAGTTCACAAATTGTTACTACAACAGTAATCTGTGACAACAATAATAATCGTGTTTCAGATGCGTGAAAATGTTGGTAAATTTCAAAAATTATTTTTGTTATAAAATTTTAGTATTTCGGCGCTGGAATTTTTATGACGGTTATTTGACGATATAACCTATCGTATAAAATCATAAAAAAAAATTGTGGGAGTTCCCTATTGTGGACCGATTTTGAAAATTCTTTTTTTGTTACAAAGGGTATACTTCCGAGGTGGTCCCATCTTCACCAAATCAGGATCTGATGAGGGGATCCCATGGAAATCGAGGGAAACCCTCAAATTTTTTGTGTGTTTGTGAAACTATCGGGCTGAAATTTTGTGCACTTATAGATTCTTGAGAACAATGAAATATTATGGTATCAGCAAGCTGATCTGATGATGGAGTCAAAAGCTGTTCAACAGAACTCCTCAGTAAATAAGCCGATTGAGTTGAAACTTGGCTTATCTGTCAAGTTCCAAATACAATGTAATAATATGGTGTCAGTGAGCTGATCTGATGATGGAGTCAAGAGTTGCTCAACAGAACTCCTCAATAAATAGTCTGATTGAGTTGAAACTCGGAACTCAGCATACCTGTGAAGTGTCAACTACAATGTTATAATATGGTAACAGCGAGCTGATCTGATGATGGAGTCAGGACCTGTTCCATGGAATTTTTTAGTGAAATGGGTATCAAATGAAAGGGCTTGATGAGCGAAACGTAATAAGTAAAGTGACATCTTTCTAATGAAATATTATGGTATCAGCAAGCTGATCTGATGATGGAGTCAAAAGCTGTTCAACAGAACTCCTCAGTAAATAAGCCGATTGAGTTGAAACTTGGCTTATCTGTCAAGTTCCAAATACAATGTAATAATATGGTGTCAGTGAGCTGATCTGATGATGGAGTCAAGAGTTGCTCAACAGAACTCCTCAATAAATAGTCTGATTGAGTTGAAACTCGGAACTCAGCATACCTGTGAAGTGTCAACTACAATGTTATAATATGGTAACAGCGAGCTGATCTGATGATGGAGTCAGGACCTGTTCCATGGAATTTTTTAGTGAAATGGGTATCAAATGAAAGGGCTTGATGAGCGAAACGTAATAAGTAAAGTGACATCTTTCTAAATTAAAAAAAAACAGAAACAAGGAATAAAAAAACACAACACTAAAAATGAAAAAATAAAAAATTTTCAAAAAAAAAAAATATAACCGATTTCGTAAAATACATGCACTAAAAAGCGAAAAATAAGACTACAAACAGATTTATTTAATTTGTTATTTTATGTTTGTTATAATGTTAAAGTCGGTGTTAAGTAAAACAATGACTAAGTATATTTTATGCACACCGATTTCAACGTTATTTTAACAAACATAAAATAACAAATTAAATAAATCTGTTTGTAGTCTTATTTTTCGCTTTTTAGTGCATGTATTTTACGAAGTCGGTTATATTTTTTTTTTTGAAAATTTTTTATGGTGTGTAGAATTAACGAACGTACAAACTTGCATAATTATTATTGTTCAAGCCTTATTTGGACATTATGTAATTTTTTAGCTGACCTAGTTCTGCGATAGCAGCGCCGCGTCTATCGGACTTCAGTGGTGGCGTCACATCACATCATCACACAATATTATAAATGTGAAAGTTTGGATGAGATGGATCGATGGATGGATGGATAGATGGATGTATGATTGTTGCTCTGTAGCTCGAAAACTCACAGCAGCCTAAAAACTCCGTCACCAGAGTTGGCCACTTGCTTATAAGTACGGACTTACTTATGATGCAGATCTCGCCAAAAGGCTGAGACTCCACTAAACCGGAGACGAGAGGAGATGTGTTTATACAATCAATAGAATATCGTTATGCACACAATGTCATCTCGTGTCACGAGATGTGTGTGTCCGCCGGTATGCATGCTACGGTGTAGCAACCGCTACGTCGGTTCGGTAGATATACTAACCTCGCATCCACACGTTGGGGCCAACGTTGGCCCCAATGCCTATCACCAACGTGTGGAGCTGACAAAATTGCATTGGTCCCAACGTTGGGGCCAACGTTGGGGCTGATTTTGCTAGATCCACACGTTGGCGAGTGACATTGGGACCAACGTTGGCCCTAACTTGTGGATGCGAGGTAATGCTGTAGCAACCCCTACGAGCTACGAATGTAGACACCCCTCTACGAAGTTGCAACCCCAACAACTGTATAAAAAATAACATACTGCACTGTAGCACCCGCTACGTCGGTAGACACCCTACCTACGCTATAGCAACGCTACGTCGGTAGGCATACTACGCTGTAGCAACCACTACGTCGCAGTCTGTCGGTTTGCATGCTACGGTGTAGCAACCCCTACGAGCTACGACTGTGGATACTCTTTACAAAGTTACAACCCCTAAGATTGTAGAAGACCCCTCTAATTTGTAAAACCTGTAGTGTAGGTTAGTGTTAAGATAGTTGTAGGTAGATATAAGTAGATATAGTTAGTTGCAAATAAATATTACCTATCATGTTGTTTCATTTAAGCTAGGAAATAGAGGCTTTTAGGAATTAAGAAATAGGAATAAGAGAAGTTCTCTGTTATGTCTTGCCTCAAACACTGGTGGACAAATTAGACTAGAGATACAACTGTTTTAATTAATTATTAAATACCATGTACCTATCTACGTACTTAGCATTTGCCATTTATTTGCACTTTTTGGTTGTTATAAGTCAAGTTATTAAGTTAAAAGTTTTTAATGTTTTTTTTTATGTTTTGTTTAATGTTTGTTTATTTTTAATTTCCTTTGTTATTTTGTAAAGAACGTATTCATGCGGTTCTGACGGAAGATCAGCGTTGTGCTCACGCGCAATAAGGCTGAGTCAGACGCCTTTTTGTAACAGTAAGTTTACACAAGTTAACACTTTTGTTTAATTAAGGCTTATTTTAGTGCTGTATGTTTATGGTGTACAATAAAGTAATATTCTATTATATTATATTCTAAGATTTATAATTTTATGTAAAGCATACTACCTATATTTTTAGTAAGTTTAGTAAAAATAAAAATAGGAAGTTTAAATTAATTAAAATGCACATTAAATAAATTAAAGCTTGATTTTCATTTTTTCATTTCCAAAACTCATAGAAGTAATGTAAACCAGCCGTGATTTGTTGGGTAGCAAGTTTTTTACTATATCGGCCGCCCTCTTTCATAACCTCATAATAAATTATATAATAAGTACTTAATAAGAATAAAATAAGAGGAGGAATGGTATTAATACCTACTTAATAAATTTTAACTAGGTATAGGTACTAGACAAGATTAAAAATCTTTGTAAAAAAATTCTGCCAGTCCATATAATATCCTAACTTTGATTATTGTTTACCTGTTAAAGTTCTCTAGGTCCCGTTCAAGCGTGTTCTTGATGATGATGATAATGAGCAGTAGGTTAAATAAAAAAAAAAAATCTTTCAAAAACCTTTATTTTATAACATAGGTAAGTACCTACTTACATATTTTATAACAGAAAAATATTACACTATCAACAATTTATCTACTTATTTAAAAATAGAGAAATACACTTATCAACTGCCTACCCATTTCAAGACTTTCTAGGGTATTCTTTATATTCATGCGAAATAAGGTTTACATTATTATATTACCTACTTATTTACCAACACCACCTCTGCCACCTCTGCCACCTTTGCCGCCGCTAGCCCCACCCCTGCCACCGTGGCCACCGTTGCCGCCGCTAGCCCCACCCCTACCGCCGTGGCCACCGTTGCCGCCACCAGCACCACCTTTGCCACCTCTGCCACCGTTGCCGCCACCACCCTTGCCACCGTGGCCACCGTTGCCGCCGCCAGCTCCACCTCTACCACCGTGGCCGCCGTGGCCACCACTAGCCCCTCCACCGCAATAACCACCACCAAAACCACCACCTCCTCCTCCACCGCCACCACCTCCTCCACCACCGCCACAACCACCAGCCCCACCGTAGCCACCACCACCACTCCCGCCGTAGCCGCCACCACCGATCACTCGGCCGTAGGCGTCAGTAACAACATAGCTACCACTCTCCCCGTAGCTGTCCCAGCCATCTTCCCCGTCTTCGCCATCACTACCATACCAGCCATTATACCAGCCAAGTTTTTGTACATCCCTATTACAATGAGGAATGTTTTTCCCTTTAGCTGTAATTGCATACCTAAAAAATAATGTATTGCCATCGGTCCTTGACAAGTGTGCAAACTGAACTGTAGCCGTACCATGAACTCTTGGAGCAATATTAAAACAAGCTTGAAACATGACAACGAATGTCATTTCTAAAGCAGTAGGACGGTTTTAAGCTTGTTTTAACATTGATCTAAGAGTTCATGCTACGGCCCCTGATTTCGAGGTAGTTTTTGTTTGAAAACTTACGGGATCGAAATGGTTCTTACCTATAATTTATGAAGACCTGTTCAGCCGTGTGAAGAACGGGGCTAAAATGGCCGCTAAAGCAGAATCACAATATAAATTGCAAAACCTATACTTATGTCGTTCTTGTCATTCTCAGTCTATGAAAAGAGAGAGACGGCATATAGTTCAATTACTAAGTATTGTGATTCTGCTATAACGGCCTTTTTAAGCCCAATGCTCTTTTCTGGTCTATAAAGGGATATGTGTTATATGGATGTTATAGGAATATATATGTCGCAGCCAACTGGTTGAATTAGCCATTCAATTAAATGCCTAGGCATTTAATTGAGTGCCGCCATTCAACTAAATGCCTAGGCGGATAGTTGAATCATTGAAGCGTTTGAAACGTTCAACACTCTGCCTGATTGAAAGGCCGCCATCTCATTGAATTAGTATGTTTTTCTGCCACCGCGGCGCTACTTTCGCTTTGTTCACAAGATGGCGTCTACAGCTGGTGTTTCTTGAATGTTGTGTGTTGTTTTGTCGTGAAAAATAAACAAAATAAGTTCCCAGTGTTATTCGTATGCCACAAAATAATGGATTTACCTTCCAGCAGCCTTTCTGCGTGGGTGTGTGATACGCGTGCTATAAAAAAAAAACCAAAACCTACTTACTTTTTCTGTGTGCAAGTGAACCGCCTAGCCATTTAATTGAGCGCCGCCATTCAATTAAATGGCTGACCTTCGTTTAGCCGTAGTGTGGAACGTTGTGTTCAACACTACGCCTAAACGAAGGTCAGTCATTCAATTGAATGGCGGCGCTCAATGAAATGCCTAGGCATTTAATTGAATGGCTGGGTTGGATTTAGTATTAAGAAGCAGGATTTCGAGGGGGGCGGTGAGGGGGGGAGGTGAGGGGGGGTTCCCCCTCCCCCCTGGTACCACTCCCATTACAAGGTAACGCACCGTTCTGGAGATAATCAAATTATTGTTTTATATACAAACTGGTAAAAATTGGTAAAAATTTAGTATTCGGTAATAGTATTTTGGTGGGGGGGGAGGGTGGAGGGATCCCCCGCCCCCCTGGTACCACTCCCATTACAAGGTAACGCACCGTTCTTGAGAAAATAAAATTATTTAATTATAACCTTTTTTTTTTTTTTCTAACCTAACCTACACGGGGCACCCTGTAGGTTAGGTTAGGTTTGTATATAAAAAAGCGAGCGAAGCGAGCCCACCCACAAAATCTGGTCGCACAAACCCCCATAACATCTAAAAGAGAAACTAAATCAGATCCGACACGGGGCACCCTGTAGGTTAGGTTAGGTTTGTATATAAAAAAGCGAGCGAAGCGAGCCCACCCACAAAATCTGGTCGCACAAACCCCCATAACATCTAAAAGAGAAACTAAATCAGATCCGACACGGGGCAACCTGTAGGTTAGGTTAGGTTTGTATATAAAAAAGCGAGCGAAGCGAGCCCACCTACAAAATCTGGTCGCACAAACCCCCATAACATCTAAAAGAGAAACTAAATCAGATCCGACACGGGGCACCCTGTAGGTTAGGTTAGGTTTGTATATAAAAAAGCGAGCGAAGCGAGCCCACCCACAAAATCTGGTCGCACAAACCCCCATAACATCCAAAAGAGAAACTAAATCAGATCCGACACGGGGCACCCTGTAGGTTAGGTTAGGTTTGTATATAAAAAAGCGAGCGAAGCGAGCCCACCCACAAAATCTGGTCGTACAAACCCCCATAACATCTAAAAGAGAAACTAAATCAGATCCGACACAGGGCACCCTGTAGGTTAGGTTAGGTTTGTATATAAAAAAGCGAGCGAAGCAAACACTTTCAAAAAAAAAAAAGGTTAGGTTAGGTTACAATTATTTGATTTTCTCAAGAACGGTGCGTTACCTTGTAATGGGAGTGGTACCAGGGGGGCGGGGGATCCCCCCCCGAAATAATGTTACCAAATACTAAATTTTTACCAATTTTTACAAGTTTGTATGTAAAAACAATAATTTGATTATCTCCAGAACGGTGCGTTACCTTGTAATGGGAGTGGTACCAGGGAGGAGGGGGAACCCCCCCTCCCCCCTCCCACCCCCCGCCCCCCCAAAATCCTGCTTCTTAATACTAAATTTTTACCGAATGGCTAATTCAACCAGTTGCCTGCGACATATATAAGTAGATATGGGGTTTAATATAAATTTTTCATTTCATCGTTATTACTAGGAGCACCAAATTATACGTACCTAGATCGACCGAGTTGACTGAGCATTTTGTATGAAATCTTCACAATGTTGGTGCCTTTACTGTAGGTCACAGTTGGCTTGCTAAATTGGTTTTTTACCACCACCAAAATATATTTTACCTCCATGCATTTTGGTACCTTTAACAAATATTGTTATTAACGTATTTTGTAAATTGATTTTACTAGTCTATGAAAGCCTACATGGCCATAGACAAATATCTACTTACATATCTAGATAAATATCTACAGGGTCCATACGACGAAACTCTTAGAGCAATGTGAAAACAAGCTTGAAACAGTCCTGCTTTAGGCTTGTTTCAACATTCCTAAGACAGGACTGTTTCAAGCTTGTTTTAATATTGCTTGGATTCGTACCAAAATAATATTGTTTTAGTACTGCTGCATGACTGCCGCAGTCTTTACGAAAACAGATCATGAACGATATTTTCGAGATTGTTTTTTATTTGTATCTATAGATAGATAAAAATCTTCCCCTAAATTATACTTACTCGTATAGCAATCTGCTTGGTATTCTCCAATTGTCTTATTTGACCGTTTATTTGGTCCACCAGTACCAAATCCGTACTGTCTTGGCCAAACTCCCACTTCACCTTGGTCTCCGCTAGCCTCGCCAGTAGCAGAGCTGCCAGGAATAAAAGTCGCCACATTGCAGCTACTACCAGTTCTCTGGCCGAAATGAATACAATGAATTTCTAATGAATTTTTTCAATATTTAACCGCCATATAATTATTAATGGTAGAATAGTTAATTTGTGTTTTCAGATTATTAGGTTCCGCATGTTTTTAAATTACCTATAATTATTTGATTGGTAATGCTTTGCCGGTTTTGCAGTAAACAAGACATCGGCAAAGATCGAACCAAGAAACACTCGTAGGGTTCCTTGTAAGAACATCTTAGCTTAGGTACCTACAATGAAAATTGATTTTAGTTTCTGCTTTGAGATAATGATTGCAGTTTGACCAGAGGCCTACCTAAGATTACTCTGATTCCGTGCTAAGATAAGACTAAGGTAAGGTTAAAGTAAGCCTAACGCAGGAATGTTTTGGTAACGTCTTCGTGAAGTGTCAAGTGTCAAGTCATTGACGCGATGCAGGACTGTTTTCACCTTGTTTTGACATTGCTCTAAGAGTTGGTGGTACGACGACGGCTGTATTATTTTTTAATTAATGAATTATCACGACTTATTATTTGTTACAATGACGTTATACCTATTCATGAATGCATGGATTTAGTTCATGTAGACCATGGGTTCTCAACGTGGGCGATAACGCCCCCCTGTGGGCGTTTGAGACTTTCAGGGGGGCAGTAGAAGACCTAGAGAAAATTGGGGGGCGTTGAGATGAAGCAGGGGGGCGATAATGTAATCTAAAATAGGCAAATAAAACACCCTAATCCAGTGGTCGTCAAAGTGTGGCCCGCGGACGGTATTGGTGCAGCCCGCGGCCAAGCAAACAATTTTGATAGATAATAGCTAATGATGATAGATAATGATGCCACGTTAGAGAAAATGTTGTGCCGACCCAACCTAGTTGGAAAAGGGCAAGGAAATGATGATGATGAATGAAACTACCTACGTTGCTACAATAATAATTATAATTGATTATAAAACTTCGAGATAGGGAAGGTCGCTTTGTTTGCTTGGTTTGGAGCTCGCTTTTCTCGCATCTAGCTTCATGAGTAGGTATCATACGAGCAAAGTGAGTTATGTCTGACCACAGAATAGAAACCGACAAGCAGCGATCCTTTCTATAAGCACCGCAAACAAAATCAAGTGTCACATGTTACATTTGTCTTAAAAAATTTGGCTCCCTGCGGTCGCATTTAACTTTATAAATCCTTATTTATAAAATTATATTGTGAGTAAAGTGAGTTAAGTCTAACCACAGAATATGAACCGATAGGCAACGAGTTTTTCCTTTGAACACCGCAAACAAAATCAAGTGTTACATGTTGCATTTGTCTTAAAAATTCGGCTCGCTTCGCTCGCATTTAACTTCATGAGTAAGTAAAGTATATTGCGAGTAAAGAGCGTAAAGTCTAACCACAGACTAGGAACCAATAAGCAGCGATTTTTTTCTTTGATCACCGCAAACAAAATCAAGTGTCACAATGTTGCATTTGTGTTAAAAAATTGGGCTCGCTTCGCTCGCATTTTCTGCATAAGTAAGGTATATTGCGAGTAAAGTGAGTAAAGTCTAACCACAGAATATGAACCGATAAGCTAGCTTTTCTTAGAAACCTACAAAAAAAATAATCAAATGTCACGTATTGTATTTGACTTACAAAAAATCGGCTCGCTTCGCTCGCTTGGTTTGAAGTTCAATTCACTCGCATTTTAACTTCATGAGTAGTTATATTGCGAGCAAAGTGAGTTTTGTCAGACCGCAGAATAGGAACTGATAAGCAGCGAGTCTTCGAGCCCCGTAAAATTATGATAAGTTTCAAGTTCGTTGGTGCCTACTAGGATTTTAACCCTTTAGGAATTTCGAAAAATCGTCAACTAAATAATTCAAGAATGTGCGGCCTGCAGTGATACCTCACAATGTCCTATGCGGCCCTTAACCAGAAAAGTGTGACGACCATGCCCTAATCACTATCACTAAATAACAGCAATTAAAGAAGTAATAGCCACTGTGCTCCAAACAGGTGTTTAAAATTCGCGACAGTAAGAAAAATAAAAAGTAGGTAAGAAAGGGGGGGGGGGGGGGGCTCTAGAAAAAAAAATATTTTCAAAGTGGGCGGTGGGGAAAATAAGGTTGAGAATCTATGATGTAGACGTTTTTGGCGCTTTGGTATATGTGTAAGCCCAACTCGTGTTAAATACAACACAAATACAATGTCTCCTAATTGGAAAACCTGTGTAGGTACAGAGGGTGATTAATTAAGGGAATCTATTCCTCCGGTATCCCTTTATACAACTCTACTAAGTACTTATTTTAACTTTTTAATATGGACTACAGGAATTGTGTGAAATTAAATATTTTATTTTATTTAGGAATTTATACCAATAAACAAAGCGGAAGAGTTCGGTTAGTTGGATTGTTTGTTTCTAATGCGATAATTTCAGAGACTAGCAGTCGGAAAGGTTCTTTACAGGGGCCTTAGAGCGTTTCCACATTATCCGATACGATATCGGGGCAAGTAAAATGTATGAAATATGTACCTGCCTTTCACATTGTCCGACCCGATATCGCACATCGGAGCGGACATCTTTCATACCTTTTACTTGCCCCGATATCGTATCGGCGTCCGATACCGATATCGGATCGGATAATGTGGAAACGCTCTTACTATAAACTCGAGCAATGTCAAAGTAAGATTACTCTGATTCCGTGCTAAGATAAGACTAAGGTAAGGTTAAAGTAAGCCTAACGCAGGAATGTTTTGGTAACGTCTCTTCGTGGAGTGTCAAGTGTCAAGTCATTAACGCGAAGCAGGACTGTTTTCACCTTGTTTTGACATTGCTCTAAGAGTTGGTGGTACGCCGGCAGGCTACTTTTCATCATCATCACCCATCATCACCATATACGATCGCTACGTGGGTAACGCCGCGAGGGCGCAGCTAGTAATGTATCTTCTTGTGATGTTCTTGTAAAAATAATAATGTTACTTAACTCTGGCTGGCTCTCACTTTACCAATTTTCTTATTGTTCTTGCACAGTATCGCGTAGTAAGTAATTACGAGTGTAATTTTAAAAACATACAGAGATTGTTAATTTCTATTACTTTCTATTAAAATCTATTACTCTGCCATTGTTAATTAATTTGTGGTACCTATACCACGTAACACTAAATGATTTTATGTCTATCTATGTACCTACCTTCATTGAATTAATTTGCACGCAGTGCAGTAGGTACTGAGCTTTTCGCGACTCGTGCAAACTCTTGTGCCCTTGAGAATTGGTTTTAAACGGAAAATAACCCAAGTTGGTCCTTCTTGGTTTGATTACTGCTCCTGGAGATCACTGGTACGCCTTAGTTACTGCACTATTTGCCAGAAGTTCATTTGGTTCACCTCGACCACAGAACTGGCAGTACCATGTGGCATGTTTTCTGCCTGGTAGCACTACTACTGGCGAGGACAGTGGAGTCCAAAACTTGGGAATTTGGACATGACAGCCGGAGATTGGCGGTAGTGGATCAAATCAGAGGGCGAATGAAAGACTTAGAGACAACCAAGGTGATTGCTATACGAGTAAGTGCATACAAAACACTATTGAAATAGTTATTTGTGCAACAAGAGAGCAAAGTTGATGTTAGACATTATTTAACACACGGGAATTACTCACGTAAAATTATCGTCGATTTAGATACCGACAATGTTTCAATGCGAGGAGTAACCTTGCCGCAACTCCCTCCTTACCCAGATGAAGATTCTCCGGATGAATCGAAACATTGTCGGTATCTAAATCGACGATAATTTTACGTGAGTAATTCCCGTGTGTTAAATAATGTCTAGTACAACTCACGAAAGTTTTGAAAGTGAAAAAGTTGATGTTTATCTCGAGTGCTGATTTTGAATCCCGAGCGAACGAGGGATTCTAAGAATTGAATCACGAGCGTAGCGAGTGATTCTACGTTAGAATCCCGAGTCTAGCGAGGAATTCAAAGGCACGAGATGTGAAAAACTTTGGTCTCGTGTAGCACACAAAATTTTTCACCTCAGCAGCGAGAACATTAACCTACAAATAAAAGATACAACTTTGTACATAATGAAGCAACCAATCCATAATAGGTATTCATTTAAATCTATTTAAAAATAACGCATTTTTTTCAGAAATTAAACGAACATAATTAACAGTTATTGTAGTTTTGTAAATTAAAAGTTTCTGTTTTGTTCAGAACTTACCTACGTGCTTCTCAGGAAGGGAACTTTGTTCATCACAATCACTTTTTGTCTCAACTCTTCTCTCTGGAGATAAATTAGTGTATTCGCCACTGGTTTCACTCATCTTTATTGTTTTATGAATTTTCAACAAATAACTAGCGTAACAGAAACAAATTCCCGCTATTTTATTTTTAAAAGGTGCGTTATTTTTTTTTTTTTTTTCATAGACAGGCTAGCGATTGACCGCCATGCACTACCACGTGTCAATCGACGACATTCGAATTTCAAATCACTTTTCCTCACTGAAACCAGTGTGCAAAATGCGATTTTGCACACTGGTTTCTCGCAGCAAAGGATGCCATTTCGAGCTGCTGAGGTGAAAAAATATTTTCACCTCAGCAGCTCGAAATGGGATCCTTTTGCTGCAAGAAACCAGTGCGCAAAATGCGTTTTTGCATACTGGTTTCAATGAGGAAAAGTAATTTGAAATTCGAATGTCGGAAATTGTAATTTTTGTGCGTTCGGAGAAGCATTTGATTCTAGCATAAACTTTAAATTAGTTTCTTATAAACGCGATTTTTGTTTTTGAACACTGTAGAGTTATTTATTATCTACATAATTCAATTAGAAGTTTAATTTAAGGTTGACGTTTTGCTTTTGCTGATAAAAGTTTGTTAGTAGAATCGGCCTTCAAACTTCCGATAGAAAAGTTTGCAGTCTACGAGGATGGCATCGAAGAGTGAAATCATCAAATCATCTTACTTTTAAAGTAGGATTATTTTATTTTTACTGATCTCAAATACCTATGTACAGAAAGCGTCATTAATTGGTATCCCCCTAGCAAGAGGTCGGTTTGCAAGCCGTTGATCTCAACTTTTGTAAAAACTTTTACATCCTTGCTTACTTATGGATATCTTATTTCGCTCGAGTTCCTAAACAAAAATAGCTGATATAATACCCGACTGAAATCAAAGGTTGAAATGAAAAGAGTCTTTGTTCAAATCAATAGGGGGATACCGATTGATGACGCTGACTGTACCTACCTAGATTATCGCTTTGGATTATTCTGTAATGATAATTTATAGTAAAACAAATAATTGACTAATAAACATTATTTAATTATTTCTAGGTGCCAAAATGTATTGCTATTAAATATGTTTCGGTGGTGGTTCAAAACAATATCTACACGCCGACTGTCACCTACAACATGAACCTAAACACTGTGAAGATTTCTTATGCACAGCTACTGATCGGTCCATCTAAGTAAGTACCTTCCTACAGATTGGCAAAAACCAGTACCTACCTACTACCTACATCTACACTCTATTTTACAAGCTTTCATAATCGACTCTCACCTGATGGTAAGTGACGATGTGGCTGGCGATGTATCACAAAGGTCTAGAAAACACTTATTCACTCTCTCAGGCCAGATAAGAAATTGCTGGACACTTTCTGAGCCAGTGCTGCAAGACTTTAATCCCAAAGAAGGTTGTGTAGTTAAGGTATTTCGAAGCATGTTTGTGAAAAAAAGAGCCGCGCTGGCCGAGTTGGTTATAGTCGTATTGCTCATTATACGGACTAAAAATATATGAAAAATGACATTTGTTCCTTCAATTTTAGTCCGATTTTAGTCCGTATAATGAGCAATACGACTATAATACTTTGACTTTCGATCCGTAGGTCGTGGGTTCGAATCCTGGCCGTGCACCAATGGATTTTTGTTTCGAAAAATGTATATGCGCATTAACACGAACTTGAAACGGGGAAGGAAAACATTATGAGGAAACCCGCGGCTTAGTCAGCCCCACACGTATTGACCATGTCTTTTCTTTGGATATGGCCATTTAAGCTGAGAGGATGGTTCAGTTAGGTGCTGGGCAAACTCCATCTCAAAAAATGTCCCAGGCACTACAGTGTCCCGTTTAGTGTAGGCAAAGATTGCCTCCTGACCCTGTATCACATCACACTATAATAAATTCGATAGTTTGGATGCATGGATTTTTGGATGGATGTTTGGATGATGCATGTTTATTCCTCTCTATCTCGACAACCACCGAACCGATTTGGCTGAAAAAAAAATTGATGGATAATGACCGGGAATAGGACATAGGCAACTTTTTAACCGGATACCAAGCGAGACAAGCCACGGGCGGAAGCTAGTAATTCATAGGTACTTATTATAACACAATAGCATTTTTATCGTTTTTATAATTCACTACACGAGACAAACAGCGTCTAGAGATCGTTGCACTGCTTGACGTGGACTAAAGACAAGACGTTCCAATTGGGACGTTTTCGAGTCTTTATTATATTAACATAGGTATCGCACCTCCAGAATAGAAGTGACTCCATTCCAAAATCATGATTTTTGGGAAATGCTATTGTAGTAGTACCTAACCTATCAGGTTCCTACTGTTGAGGCTTAAATACTTGGAGAGAGAGAAACGCAGTCGGCGAGTGTAAATAACGGAATGAATTTATTATCGAACTTACATCTATATTTATACTAAACTTATCAGACTAACAAGGTTGCACCAATAAAGCGAGACAGACATGTCAACCAATCACAGTGCGGCAAAAGCCGCGCATGCGCCGATCGTCTCGGTCGCGCGGGGCGGCGCGCGGAGAGTGGGGGACGCACAGCCGAGCCGAGTGCATAAATATAAGTTGCGCTCTTAGCGACACGCAGCTACACTATAAATGGCCGTTTTCAGCGGGAGAGGGAGGAAAAACTGCTGAAATGAAAGAGACGCAGCTATTATGTTTTTCACGTTCTAACCAAAAAGTAGCAGTTTTTGAATAACTAGCAGATAGAGTCTTTCTACGTAAGTATTCAAGTCATTTTCCCAATTTTTTGAATTGAGTCACTTCTATTCTGGAGGTGCGATATACCTATCTATTAATTATTCAATATCATTGTTTTCAGGTATCAAATTACGGCGAAAGGAAAATGGAGTCCACTGTGTAGTGATAAAGAGAGACAGAAACTATCGCACGGTGGCGGCGGTGGTAAAGGAGGAGACAACATCATAGTATGCATCAATTGTAGCAATTGTTGTAACAATCAGTAACCGGCCAAGTGCGTGTCGGGCCACGCGCAGTGTAGGGTTCCGTAGTAGCCCGTTAGAACAAGCAACTACTTCATCTTAGGCTGGATTTTACCAAACTGGAATAAGTTTTATCTCAAGATTAAACCACAGATAAACTGCTGTTTGTTTGAAAATTTTGACATTGTAAAGTTGACACCTTATAACCAGGATAATTTGAATGCACCTAATAAGGTTCGGTTGCGCTTTCTAAACAAATGTATTTCGAATAGGCATGAATCCTAATTTTCAAAATCTCTTCTATGATATTCAGAAGTATCTATTATGTCTAAAATATATCATATTTCTGTAGAAAATTAAGGTTTTTGTGCAATAAAAGTACATTTGAATTTAAATTTTCAAATTCACGCCAAAACGCTCGCCGGTGTCATGGCGTCTGTTTTTACGTCACGGATCGGTATATCAACCAGTGATGCCTACATAGTTACTATAGAAACAAAAGGATGTTTACCGAGACGAGACGCAATGACAGACGCCATGACACCGGCGAGCGTTTTGGCTATCATGGCGGATTGTTGTATTTTGTAGATTTATTTTAGCAAATAAATTAGTAATCTCGACATTAATAAGAGAATAAATACATTTTTCAAAATCTTTGAATCCTATTTCATTAGATCAGATAAATATTTTGGCGATACTTGATTACTGTCATCATGCCTATTCTGTCGGCTAATGGAATAACTACTCTGGGAGTAAGATGACAGTTTGGTAGAATCCACCCAGTCACTTTAAAGGATTTTTTCTAAGGATTTTGTATTTGGTACAAAATTATCCAACACCCAAGTTCAACGACTATTACTGCTAAACTAATAAAGTTATCTTAATCGCTATAATTTTCATTTTAAGTTCATGAAATGCACTATCATCATGGATTTTTCCAGATTTTTGAGGTAGGCAGTTTAGCTTTTAGAAGGGGGAGGGGGACGCCCTACTGGAAAAAATTTGCAAAGAAAAACACAATAGAATAACCCATTCTAAAAAATCCATTTTCAATAAAAAAATATGTATAATTGTAGATTTTCATAAACAAAATTGCCATAAATTAAAGGTATAAAATAAAGCATAAAGATATTATCAGTTAATTTTCAAATTAGGAAAAAATTAGGAAAAGTTTACTAAATTATTAGGTACCTAGGTACTATAAAAAATATTAGGACAAAATTTAATTATGCCTGATTCTCTAATATGCTGAAAGATCAATATCCAAATATAAATTAGGTATGCAATACTTGTTACGCCCTAACATATTATGATTCAATAAAATTTATGCCAAAAGCAGTTCACCCAGCTCGGAGCGAATTGAATCTTGAGTGACAGAACCACGATACTAATGCGATTTTTGAAAAATGTTTGGACCATATTGCGATACACAATAGATCGAATTTAGAATAATTTAGTTGAATAAATGTACAAAATGTACGTGGCGAGACTGCGTAATATACGAGAGCTCATGAGCAATATCCTTGCCTCAACGTATAAAATCGATAGATTTTATTATAACGTTTATTTAATATAGCTTCAGCCCGCGACTTCGCTTGCGTGGTACCTACCTACCCGGATAAAAAGCATTGTGTTATTCCAGGTCATAAACTATGTAAATTCCAAGTTTCATTAAAATCTTAACTATTAATAAAAACTAATAATCTAATCCAAACTGTATATTATGGTTATGTTCATCGTCAGTTAACTTATGGGGAATTTTTTTGGGGAAATTCAGTCAATGTTAAATCTACTTTCTTGTGTTAAAAAAGATAGAGATAGAGATTTTGCAGCCGGATCTTAGACTAGTCGGCCGACTGAAAGTCCGATACGTGTGCGCGCGTGGAAGAGCGCCGTACTGATCAAGCAGTCTGCCGCCAGTTCGCCGATAGGTAGTTTGCAAACTTACTATCGTAAGATACTAAATCGGTGTAATGTGCGCGCCTGCATACATCTCCATACTGATCTAGGAGCCCGATTAACTATCGTACGAGAGAAAGTTTGTGATGTGTTTCGTCCCAGGATCTTGTTTACCTAATTAAAATATCAATTAAACTTGTTTCAAACTAGGTGTCTTTGTACTTTCTTAAGGACATAGATACAAAGCAAAACCTATACCTGCCAAATCTGAAAATACAAATCTATTAGGTACCTACTCTACTATTTCAATTGCTTGGATTAATTTTCCATGATTTATTATTGTTTTACGTTATGCTTGAATTGAAATTGAATTAAAAAGCGGTAGGTATAATATTGAAAGAATTTACCAAAAAATTTAGTTCATTTCGGCCAGAGAACTGGCAGTAGCCGCCATGTGGCGACTTTTCTGCCTGGCAGCTCTGCTGATGGCGAGACCAGCGAAGGCTAATACGAACTGGGAGTATGGCCAGGATAGCACGGACTTGGTAGTGTTGGATCAAATCAACGGGCAAATTCAACCACAGCAGAAAACCAAGCAGATTGCTATACGAGTAAGTTGGTTGTTTTTTTTTACCATTACATTTACATTGGTTGTTTACCAAGTTCTCGCTCACCTGACGTGGGAAGTGCATTGTCTTCTTTGTGACGGCCGATGTGTGTGTGCGTGCGTAGATATTTGAGTACCTACATCTTTTATTTTTCATATTTTTTAATTGCTATAACTAGGTAGGTACTTACTTAGGTAATAACGTTGCTGTGTTTTGCTTGCATTTGAGATTTTTGTTGTAATAATTTCGAGAACCTAGTGTTTAGTCAAACTTAATCTAAGTTTAAAAACACTATTAGCCAGATCCTAAGTTAGTATTCTGTATTTTTGGAAATAAATAAAATAAAATAAAAAAAGTAGGTAACTGTTAACTGTTACTTACATTCGTTTAAACTTTGTGGATTGTAGGTATACAGGGTGAATTTTTGAGATGGGGCAGTAAGGGCAGCTACCTTAACCGTTGTAGCTAGAGAAAAACGTTCTTAGGAGACCATCCTTAATTTTTGAAAATATTTTGACCTGCATTCACAGATTTTGAAAAATATGTACAGTCAGCGAGAAAATGGGCCATTTACACAAAAACTTTTTTTGATGCCAATCGATCCTGTTTCATCTAAGGATAAAAAGGCTCTTTCAGACCAACTGAGGTTAGAGTACTAGAAAAGTCAGAAATCGCTAAAGTGTATTTCTGAGACAAGACAGTAAGGGCTACCTTAACCGTTGTAGCTACAGGAAAACGTTTTTAGGAGACTGCCCTTAACTTTTGACGATATTTCAACCTGCATTCACAGATTTCGAAAAAAATGTACAGTCAGCGAGAAAATGGGCAATTTACACAAAAAAATTTTTTGATGCCAGTCGATCCTGTTTCATCTAAGGATTAAAAGGCTCTTTCGGACCACCTGAGGTAAGAGTACTAGAAAAGTCAGAAATCGCTAAAATGTATTTTTGAGACGGGGCAGTAAAGGCAGTTTGTTAACCGATGTAGCTACAGGAAAACGTTCTTAGGAGACTACCCTTACTTTTGAAGATATTTCGACAAAATGATGAAAAATTATGACAAATGACAAAATGATTTCGTACGAAATGTATAATCAAAGGTATTTGCGTTTTCTGACTTTTCTAGTACTCTTGCCTCAGTTGGTCCAATAAAGTCTTTTAATCCTTAGATGAAACAGGATCGACTGGCATCAAAAAAAGTGTTTATGTAAATTGCGCATTTTCTCGCTGACTGTACATTTTTTTCAAAATCTGTGAATGCAGGTTGAAATATCGTCGAAAGTTAAGGGTAGTCTCCTAAAAACGTTTTCTTGTAGCTACAACGGTTAAGGTAGCCATTACTGTCTTGTCTCAGAAATACATTTTAGCGATTTCTGACTTTTCTAGTACTCTAACCTCAGTTGGTCTGAAAGAGCCTTTTTATCCTTAGATGAAACAGGATCGATTGGCATCAAAAAAAGTTTTTGTGTAAATGGCCCATTTTCTCGCTGACTGTACATATTTTTCAAAATCTGTGAATGCAGCTCGAAATATTTTCAAAAATTAAGGATGGTCTCCTAAGAACGTTTTCCTCTAGCTACAACGGTTAAGGTAGCTGCCCTTACTGCCCCATCTCAAAAATTCACCCTGTATATATTATTACAGGCGACTGTACTAACTGTAAATATTTGTCTATAGTCATGTAGTTGGCTTTACGAGTCTACGAAGACCTTCGTCTACGAAGGTCTACGAAGGTCTACGGAGGTCTACGTCTACGAAAGTCTCTGTAGACCAGTGGTTCCTAACCTTTTAGTGATGAGGGACCATTTGATAAACATTCTGACTTGTCGCGGACCACCAACAGTACCCAACTGACTCAACATATCAAAAGCAGAAAAGTTTTCTCTTTCAACTTTGATCCTTTGTCACTTGTTTAATTTTTTCGGATAGCTTCGCGGACCACTTCGGGTGGTTCCAGGGACCACCAGTGGTCCGCGGACCATAGGTTGGGAACCACTTGTAGACTCGTAAAGCCAATTAAGTACAACAGTACAACTCACGAAAGTTTTGAAAGTGAAATATTGGTTTCCTTCTAGGTGCCAACATGTATGGAAGTAAAATATGTTTTGGTGGTGGTTAAAAACCAGTTTAGCACGCCAACTGTGACCTACAGTAAAGACACCGACGTTGTGAAGATTTCATGTAATGTACTGAGTCAAGTCGGTCGATCTAAGTACGTATAGTTAGGTGCTCTTAGTAATTAATAACGTAGTCGTGGATCCTACTCTCAATTCTCGGCGGTAGCTCCAGTACTTCAGTCATCCCGTGACCACGAACGCTGTAACGTGTTCGAAACGTCGTCGGGAAACAAAATAAATAAAAGGTACGCGATAAAATCCCGTAATAATAATTATCATTATAATTAATAACGTTTGTAGTGTGTAAAGTCCGTGGTCTCTGCCTACCCCTGTGGGAAAGAGGCGTGATTTTATGTATGTATGTATGTAGTGTGTATCTGTGGCTCTGTGTGTCTGTCTGTGGCATCGTAGATCCTGAAAAGATCCTGATTTTTCTTTGTCAAGAGTGTTCTTAGCTATGTTTCATGAAAATCTGTTCAGCCGTTTGAAGATCTTCAGCTCGTTTCCCATAGTTTCAGACCGGTTGAGTTCCCTCAAAATAATGGTTCCATATCGCATAAACGACGAAACGTGGCGTGGCCATGGTAATCTAGATAAATTAGATCCCATCAAAAACATTAACAAGTACAAAAATGCACAAGTCTCGCAACGCAAGGCAGTTCTTCTGCCGTAATACTTATTTTACTTAACTATCAATGTTATTCTTTTTTAGGTATGAAATTATAGCTAAAGGGAGAAACATTCCACAGTGTAATGGGGATGTGAAAATACAAAAACGCTGGTTTAATGGCCTTGATGGCCAAGATGGACAGGATGGACAGGATGGTGGCTGGGCTTATTTTTATGACAGCTCCGGGGAGATACGCTACGTTGGTGGGGGTGGTGGCGGATATGGTGGTTGGGGTGGTGGTGGGGGTGGTGGCCCCGGTGGCTATGGTGGTGGCTATGGCGGGAGTGGTGGCCACGGCTGGGGAGCTAGTGGAGGCAAAGGTGGTCAAGGTGGTGGCTGGGGGGGTAGTGGTGGCCAGGGCGGCAAAGGTGGGGCTGGTGGTGGCAAAGGTGGTAAGGGTGGAGCTAGTGGTGGCTATGGTGGCAGTTGGGGGGCTAGTGGAGGCCAGGGCGGAAAAGGTGGCGGTTGGGGGGGTAGTGGTGGCCAGGGCGGCAAAGGTGGCGGTTGGGGGGGTAGTGGTGGCCAGGGCGGCAAAGGTGGCGGTTGGGGGGGTAGTGGTGGCCAGGGCGGCAAAGGTGGCGGTTGGGGGGGTAGTGGTGGCCAGGGCGGCAAAGGTGGTGGTTGGGGGGGTGGTAGTGGCCAAGGCGGCAAAGGTGGTAAGGGTGGGGCTAGTGGTGGCCACGGTGGTCATGGTGGCAGTTGGGGGGGTAGTGGTGGTCAGGGTGGCAAAGGTGGCGGTTGGGGGGGTAGTGGTGGCCAGGGAGGCAAAGGTGGCGGTGGAGGGGGTGGTGGTGGCCGGGGTGGCAAAGGTGGCAGGGTTGGGGCTTGTTGCGACCACAGTGTCACTGGGGGGGTTAGTGGTGGCCAAAGTGGCCTCGGCGCAAGATGGACTGTGGGGTTATGGTAAATAAGCAATAATGTAAACCTAAACCCTATTTCGCATGAATACCTACAAAGAAACTGTAATATTTCTCTCAGTTTTTCTTAAATAAATGAGTAGAACCTACTTATGTTATAAAGGTTGTTGGGTTTTTTTATTTACCTACTCTACCGCGCTATTTATATGTAGAGCTTCTGCCCGCGGCGTTGCCCGCGAGGTATCTACATAACATATAGCCTATGTTCAATGCAGTAAGTTCATTCTAAATACTGATACAGCCGTACCATGAGCTCTTAGAGCAATGTCAAAACAAGGTGAAAACCATTCCTGCCTTAGGCTTGTTTTGTCATTGTTTTGGTCCGAAAACAATATTATTTTATTCCTGCCTTGGTCTTAACGCAGGATTGCAGCAGGACATGCGCATTACACTCTCTCGACGCTCTCTCTGCGCATGTCTTGCTCGATGACATCGAGCAGGACATGCGCAGTCCTGCTCGACGTCATCTAGTCGATGTCATGTCACCAAAACATCCCTGCGTTAAGGTTGTTTTGGTCCTAAGGCAGGATTAAAACAAGGTTGATTTAGGCCTGATTTACGATGGAGTTATGCCTGCGTCAGTCTTACTTCAGTCTTGTACGGACCAAAGTAATCTTACTTTAACATTGCTCTAAGACTTGGCAGTACGACTGCTTACAGTTTTATTATAAGTATTGATTGATGATTGATAAGTATAGAAGGATAGATGTAGGGAATAGAAACTACAATATCACTTCCACGCTTTTATTCTCATACGTCGATAAGGCACCACAACATCAGAATCATCTCTCCCTGGCTTCGCCACCTCCTTTTGTATCTCCACAATCATTCTAAGCATGAAGTTTACAATCTGACTGCATGTCCCGTCTCGTAATCTCGGGAAGTCCTTGTTTGGAAGTGTCTTGGAGTTGATTGTGACGGTTTGATGTGATAAGGAGGCGAGGAGCCGTTTGATGATCTCGACTTTCTTGGAGGCTGATAGCGGGCGGAGACGAGTAATGAAGTGTAGGAGGTACTCGATTAGCATGATGTCTTCCTGGAAGACAAGTGGCTAAATTAAGAATTAAAAAAACCGACTTCAATTGGCAAGAGGACGTGATGGCAGGTAGACTAAGGCTTTGACTGGGTGGTGGCCAAGAACCGGATATAGGAATCGAGGCCGTCCAACTGCGCGATGGGTCTATGACATCAAAAAACATCATAGATTTTGGATGCGTGAGGCACAGGACCGGAATGAGTGGCGTAAACAAAGGGAGGCCTACACCCAGCAGTGGGATATTATTGGCTGCGGATGATGATGATGATGATGATGACTTCAATGTTATAAGTTGAGCAATTTTCTGCACTCTCGAGATGTATTTCTGTTCACTCCGAAGATCCTTGACAGATCTTCACATATTTTTGTGGCACCAATCGGAAAGTATTTTCAAACAAAAAGAGAATTTTCAAAACGGTCCAGGCGTCTTAGAGTAATCGGTGAACGTTACTTAAAAAAAGCTCAAAAAAAAGATTCGGACGAATTGAGAACCTTCTCCTTTTTTGAAGTTCGGTTAAAAAGGGTTATTGGCAATGATGTTTTCAAAAGATAGGTGATTCACCAAAATACCCGGTTCTAAAACTGAGTTCATTAGACAAAACTGCCTTCAGTGCCGCGCGGAACATCGTCTCGATCGCACCTTGAAGTTGCTAATAGACAAGGATAGAGAGAGCAACTAAAGTAGTCGTGAGAGCGAGACAGCATTGCAGAGGGGCTCTATAGTATCAGCCAAGGATTTTATATACTACGTAACAGGATAGTGAACTCGACTTTAATGTAAAAGGGATTTTGAACCTTATCACGACTGTACACGATCTATTTATAATTCAATCTTGGTTATAAGGATTGTCGGTCTTGTTAAAAGGCTTTCTTGGTAGCTTTGTCTCTTTCACACTCGTTGTTGGATTAGTAGTGTGCCCATGTCATTTAAATTTCTGGATATTCACTAAGGATTAGGAATGTTTAGTTCATAAATTATGGTCACCCTTTAGAAAGAGACACACCGCCCAAGTTTTATCTCTCAAGCGAACCGCGTTTTCTGTCTCAGTTAACCTTCCAGTTACGTATAATATACAAATTCCTTGGTATCAGCTCCATTCGGCCGGAGATAATGAGAGCTGTACTATAAGGTGCAGAAGACCGTCCAAAATGGAGGCAAAAGAGAAGGAAAGTTGATCCCGGGCTCTGACTGGAAATCGCTTGGATGATGATGATGATGACTCCTTACCCTTTGCATAGCTAAGATGCAAGACTCCACGTCATGAGATCTACCGACAATCGTGGTCAGATCTTCTCTGTCCAGGACTGGTTGCTTCAAACCTTCGAACCACTCGAATAGCAGACCTGTTAGCACCATTGGATCCTCCTGAAATAAAGTATTATACTTACTACTGACTGACCTCTTAGCTCAGTTGGTAGTAGGTCTGCCTTCTGCGCTGTAGGTCGTGGGTTCGATTCCCACCCAGGACAAACATTTGTGTGATGAACATAGATGTTTGTTCTGAGTCTGGGTGTTATAATATCCTATGTATTTACAAATATATAATATAAGTATCTATCAGTTATCTGGTTCTCATAGTACAAGCTTTGCTTAGTTTGGGGCTAGATGGCGCTGTGTGAAATGTCCAGCAATATTTATTTATTTATTTATTTACTTAGGCTGAATTCGACCAAAATGGATTAAGTTTAGTCTCGAGAGTAAAATGCTGTTTGTTTGAATATTTTGACATGGTAAAGTTGACACCTTATAACCAGGATAATTTTATGCACATATTAAAACTAGTAGTTCGCCCCGAACTGAGATCTCGCGCACCGTAGATAGCTTACATTTGGACTTTCTTCTGACTACTCCTATAATTTCAAGTGCTACTACTGATACTGCCGAGTATGCCTATTGCGCTAGCTCTTCATGGTAAAAAATACTGGCATGCATGCAATACATAATGTCGCGTCTAATTTTTCATTTAGGTATTTCATATTTATGAATTCTCGTCGTATTTCTAAAAGTATACGTCCTAGAATAAAAATAATAACTATTTTGGAATGTACAAATAAAGACCTTTCATTTGACAGCCCACTCAATATATTTGTTTACTTAACTTTTTTTACCCCAATTATTTTCATTCTTTATCAAAAATTTTTTTATCATGAAAATAAATCAAGTAGCATCTAAAATCATTGCAAACCAAACCGCAACGATGCCACTCTCTTTTTAAGACCGACCAGTCAATGAGCTACGAAGTCATCGAAACTCTATGCAACGGGAGCTCTTGCAGCTCTGGTTTCGTAGTTTTTGGTCTTTGGTCGTATTTCAAAAACTATACATCCTAGATTAAAAATAAAAACCATTTTGGAATGTACAAAATAAGCCCTTTCGTATGACACCCCACTCAATTTATTTGTGTAACTTTCATAATTTTTTACCCCCTTGGGAACCCAATATCTTCACAACCCCTTCATCGATTGAGCTCATATGCTCCCCCGTAAATTTCCTTACCACAACCTATTGACCTACCAAGTTTCATGCAGATTGGATGAACGGTTCGACAGTTATGCTCGAACAACAATTCGTGAAACATACAAACATACAAACATACAAACATACAAACATACAAACATACAAAGCAAAATCGCCCAACTTACCACTAAGATCTTCGCTCGCTTCGCTCGCTCGATCGATGAGCTTTCTAAACAATTGTATTTCGAATTAAGTCGGCTAGTAGTTTACTCTTGGGTATAAACTTAATCCAGTTTGGTCGAATCCAGCCTAAAGTCCAAATTTAAATTATAACTCTGAAGATCCTCGACGGATCCTCACCATAATTTTGGCGGCACTAATCGGAAAGTATAAAAGAATTTTCCAAATCGGTCCAGGGTCTTCGAGTAATCAGAACATACATAAAGAAAATCACGCAAAAAAAAAAAAAGATTTTGTTGAATTGAGAACCTTTGAATTGAAAATTTTGAAGTCGGTTAAAAATAAACTAAATAAAAGCTAGTACTTAGATAAAGTATAAAGTATCTTATCGAAGCGACGCGTGATCCCAAGTCTGGCACTTTTTTGGCTCAACATAATATCAGCATTGCCATCCAGCGCGGTAATGCTGCCAGTGTCTTGGGCACGCTTCCGTCTGGCAGTGGCTTGGATCAGTTGGGCTACCTATAGATCGTTTCCAACGATCCTTAGGTGGCTCAACTGGTTCTTTTTGTATTTTATACTTTTATGTAAATATGTAGTAGTTTGGTTTCTGTAAATAAATGTATTTAAGTAGATAAAAATACAAGATAGGTAACCTCTTCATCAATTTTGGCAAATCCTTCTCTCCTCTGGTTGATCTCGTTGCGCAGTTGCTTTATGTACTTCTGTTTCTCTTCTGGAAGATACTTGTGATCTGATACGAACGCCTAGAATAAATATAAATACTTAATTCTAAGTGTTGATTTTAAATATTATAATATTATAACGAATAGGATACGATTAGGTACGATAAGTTGTTAAAAATTACCTCATGGATAAAACTTTTGATAATCATGGCTATGAATATTATAACTACCTACCTAGGTACTTACTAAAATATGTAAAAACTT
Source organism: Camptogramma bilineatum (assembly GCA_958496255.1). NCBI lineage: Eukaryota > Metazoa > Arthropoda > Insecta > Lepidoptera > Geometridae > Camptogramma > Camptogramma bilineatum. Next base: position 2,734,249 of record OY292474.1, read on the forward strand.
TTGTTAGAAGTATATTCGATATATGAGCAAAAATCTGAAAAAAAGTACCTTCAACCCCGCCCACTTACACCCTCAGCACACCCCCCCACCCGCAAGGTATCAACTGTACCAATTTACAAAACTACACATACTATTTCCTCTGATTTCATTAATTTTCTTGAATTAAAACAGGATATTTACCATGATCCGTGGATCTGCGTCTTGCAACTGTCGGGATCGTTCGGAAAACTCTAAAATCCACGAATCATATCCCGTTTTCTGTGATTAAAATACCTCATGGTCATAAGCCGTGTAGGCCGAGGGGTACCTATAGTACCTCGACTTTCGATCCAAAGGTCGTGGCTTCGAATCCTGGCCGTGCATCAATGGATTGGTCACTTGCTCATACGAACGACTTTTATCAATGGATTTTTCGTTTCGAAAAATGTATATTCGCATTAACACGAGCTCTAAACGGTGAAGGAAAACATCGTGAGGAAACCCGCGGCTTAGTCGTCTCCACACGTATTGACCATGTCTTTTCTGTGGATATGGCCGGTTAAGCTGAGAGGATGGTTTAGGTGCTCGGCAAGCCATCTCAACATTGTCCCAGGCACTACATTGTCCCGATAAGTGTAGGCAAAGATTGCCTCCTGGCACTGTATAAATCATCTATTAAAGATGTAAAGGCCTAAGTATAGAATAGAATAGAATATAGTTTATTGACAACACACACAGAAGACGGAGGACAGAGCTTAAAAAAACAAACATATTGCAGGTACCTACATAAATTAAATAATGTGCCAAATGATTTTGTTGCGTAGGTACCTACCTATATACTTAATAACTACCCACCCACCTATAGTCGTATTGCTCATTATACGGACTAAAAGTGAAGGAAAAAATGTAATTTTTCCTTCAATTTTGATTAGTTTTGATACGTTTTATGTCAAAATTGAAGGAAAAATGACATTTTTTCCTTCACTTTTAGTCCGTATAATGAAAGGGCCTCCAGACTCTCGTAGAGAACCCCCGAGAACACCCGAGAAGCGTGAGTGTGAAGAGCTTCTCGCCTTCTCGTTCTCTGGCTCGCCTGTTCTCCGATCGGTGTCGGTATTTTTGGCCGAGCCAAAGGATTTCTCGGGCGAGAAAAGAGAAGGGTCCTACATTCACGTTTTGTCTCATTGCAGATTAATGAGCGGCGGTGGGCAGACATCCATATTGTTTGTTTTTTCGAGAATTTTCTTTCGTAAAAATGTGGAATAATAAATAGAGTTGAAATTTATCGATTTTTTTCAATCTGAGCCTATTTTATGGGATGCTTGTAGCGTATAGTGTGGGGTTTGGATAATGTAGTGGGCAACACTGGGGTGTTGGAATAAATGATTGTCAAGGTGTGCAGGTAGGTCAGTCGTGCTGTGGCACGCGAGTAGGACGGTAGTCCCTGCACACTTGACAGACAACTGGCAACCTGTGTATTATTTCAACTACCTGATACCTATATACCCTGATACCTATTTATATAAGTGCTGGACGGTTGTGTGAAGGCATACACGAACCTGTACAAGTGGCGACCGTGACAGGACTGTTAAGTACAACATAAAAAAAGTGAGTACCAATTTAAAACACACAAAATTAGAGGTAAATCAATGAGTGGATAAACTGTTTTGTTTTGCAAAATTATTTGACATGTTGGTAGATAGGTATCTGCTTATCTATATTTTCAACTGGTTATTAGAGTTGAGATAAACTGAGTATTTGTATTCTTTCGTGTAGTTTACTGTTCCAATGATGTTTCAAAATACCTACCTTATTTATGAATATTTTTTCAATACTACCTATTTTATATCAATTTCCTTACGCAGATAAATAATATCAAAGTAAAATAAAAAGTGAGGAATTGGCTTTCAACATGTTTACGAACGTACATTGTAGAACATTCTGGTTGTTTACCTACTCATTGATTGGTACCTGCAAGCAGACATGCCGTCGCGAACCTACATAGGTGGGTACGAACCTACATAGGTGGGTACGAACCTACATAGGTGGGTACAAAACAAAGTGTTACCTCAGGCCGTTTACAACAAGTTCATAATTAAATAATCTGTACCTATTGAGCAACCTACCCTATATTTTAAAATGGGCCATGTAGACTGGTCATTAAAAAGTGGTTGCATTAACTAGGTAGATAACTAATGTGACCATACGTTCCGCTTTGGGCAGGACTGTCCCGCTATCAGGCTGTCTGTCCCGCTGTCCCCAGCGAGTGCAAAAATGTCTTGTAAACAATGCTTTTGTAAACAAACCTTTCTACGTACTAAATCAAATTCATTGCACTCTAATCAAAAATGCGAAAGTAATGTTACTTACTGTCGATCTGTTACTTTTTACGCCTGAACTGTTGAACCGATTTTGATGAAACAGCCTAATTTTTATCGAAAATGAAAAAATAAAACTATTTTTTATTGCGAAAATATAAACGAAGACCTATCTGTTTCCAAATTCCGTAAGTGTCCCGCTTTGACACAAAAAAAAAAAAAAAAAAAAAAAAAAAAAAAAAGTAAATGGTCACATTATAGATAAAAAAATGTCAATTTCGTTGTAATGTAAATACTAAATACCTATCGTTAGAAATTAGTAAATACCTAATCAATTTGAGTGTACTAGTACTACACTATTCAAGATACATGCAGTTTCTTGTACCTAGTACCTACATGACATAATAAAATTAAGTTACCTATTTGAAATTTCGTAGGTTAGTACCAATTTTAAAAGAAGTGTTTACCTAAACCTATTTGCCTTGTTGTGATGTCTTGAGGTTCCACTGGAAAGGTAGTTTGGTTTACATTGGTTTATCAAACGGTACCTGTAAATGACGGCTGTTGCAAGTGATAGTTTGACAAAATGTTGAACGGTATCTGAATTGGTAGTTTGGAGAAATCCGAACGGTACCTACAATTTGTAAAATTAAATGATAGTTTGACAAAATGTTGAACGGTATCTGAATTGGTAGTTTGGAGAAATCTGAACGGTACCTACAATTTGTAAAACTAGTAGTTCGCCCCGAACTGAGATCTCGCGCACCGTAGATGGCTTACATTTGGACTTTCTTCTGACTACCCCTATAATTTCAAGTGCTACTACTGATACTGCCGAGTATGCCTATTGCGCTAGCTCTTCATGGTAAAAAATACTGGCATGCATGCAATACATAATGTCGTGTCTAATTTTTCATTTAGGTATTTCATATTTATGAATTCTCGTCGTATTTCTAAAAGTATACGTCCTAGAATAAAAATAATAACTATTTTGGAATGTACAAATAAAGACCTTTCATTTGACAGCCCACTCAATATATTTGTTTACTTAACTTTTTTACACCAATTATTTTCATTCTTTATCAAAATTTTTTTTATCATGAAAATAAATCAAGTAGCATCTAAAATCATTGCAAACCAAACCGCAACGATGCCACTCTCTTTTTAAGACCGACCAGTCAATGAGCTACGAAGTCATCGAAACTCTATGCAACGGGAGCTCTTGCAGCTCTGGTTTCGTAGTTTTTGGTCTTTGGTCGTATTTCAAAAACTATACATCCTAGATTAAAAATAAAAACCATTTTGGAATGTACAAAATAAGCCCTTTCGTATGACACCCCACTCAATTTATTTGTGTAGATTTCATAATTTTTTACCCCCTTGGGAACCCAATATCTTCACAACCCCTTCATCGATTAAGCTCATATGCTCCCCCGTAAATTTCCTTACCACAACCTATTGACCTACCAAGTTTCATGCAGATTGGATGAACGGTTCGACAGTTATGCTCGAACAACAATTCGTGAAACATACAAACATACAAACATACAAACATACAAACATACAAACATACAAACATACAAAGCAAAATCGCTCAACTTACCACTAAGATCTTCGCTCGCTTCGCTCGCTCGATCGATTAAATGATAGTTTGACAAAATGTTGAACGTTACCTGAATTGGTAGTTTGGGGAAATCTAAATGGTACCTAAAAGTTGTAAAATTAAAATAATAGTATGATAAAATGTTGAATGGTATCTGAATTATATTTCAAGAGGTAGTTTGGAAAAATCTGAACGGTACCTACAAGTTGTAAAATTAAAATGATAGTTTGACAAAATGTTGAATGATATCTGAATTATATTTCAAGAGGTAGTTTCGTTTCGAAGTAGTCTACAAGAGGATTTACTTTCGTTACAGATTAGCCTTTGAAAATGTCACAAATACCCTCATTAAAAAGAGAGGGCGAACTGTAGAAAAAAAAAAATTTTTTTTCGACATGACATTAGATAAAGTGAGTTATGTTGCAAATTCTTATAGACAGTTGATGAACAACTAAAGTGGCTTTGTGTATTAAGGCCAATAAAGATACCTATATCAATAAATTGGTTGAAAAGTTCTATTTGCTAGTCCAGCTGTTCTCGTTGCGGTGGTAATAGAATAGAATAGAACAAAGGAATGTTTTATTGCACAGCATTATTAAAACAACTGAAAATTAACAATACAACAGATTAAAATAACATAACTATGACATACAATCCGGCGGGTTTAGGTATCGCTAAAAGCTTCCAAACAATATCGCACCTTCGGCAGGACAAGGTCGTAACTGTCAAAAATTCCAAAAATGAGTTGAGTATGCCCAAGGGCCTAAAAAACAGCCTTTTATCTGAAACGACAGAGATTCTTTCTTAGTTTGGCTTTATTTCGCTATAGGGCAACAGTGTCTTTGTCAGATTATTGCGATTTTTCGTCAATTCTGGCGCGACAACGCCGTAAAGGTTAATATAGGGCATATTCAAATACCACATATTTTTGTTTTTTGTTTAAGTTTGTGGAGGAACAAAGTCATATTTAGTACTTATTTTATGTTGTATATGCAACCCTAAATACAAAGTTATTTAACTTTTGGAGGACAAGGGCATAAATGTGACCCCTTTTTTTAAAAAACCTTCTTTAAAACAAATAAAAAATATTTCACTCATTTATGAAACATGCACCGATTCATAAAAGTTTAAAGTTTATTTTGTGCAAAGAACAATCTCTTCAGAGCAGTTTATACAGAATGATACGACGTTGAATGAATAAAAATATTTAAAATGGCTCTCCTGTAAAATCACAAAATGTGCAGTTGAGACCTTGTCCTGCCGGAGGTGCGATATGTGGATTCTGGATGGGATAATAAACAATTTCATATGGAAATATAAATAGGTACCGTAAACCCCCCCAAACTTTGCCTATTTTTTTCGAGTTTTTTTTAAATTTTGCGCCAAACTGATCATAAATGATCGATTCTGTCATGCTGAAGTCAACAAATTACTTAAGGGCTTTCAATGTGTGCGTTGAACACACAGCATTGAAAACTTTGCTAATAAGTAAAAAAAAAAAAAAAAAAAAAGTGGTCAAACTTAAGGCAACGAGCCTAACTTTGCCTGTGGTCCATATTTTCTGTAAAACTTGTTAATAATCATAGTGTTTCAATGAGCTTTTGTTTTTGGAAAGCTGATGATAGTTGCCAACTACTGTAAAGATATGAAAGACGGGCCTCAGACCAGTTCCTCACAATGACACAATTTTGTGGGCCAACTCAAAAAATTACGTGATTTCCATCGAAAACTTTTTGCAACTGCTATGAAATGGCTGCCGTTATTTTAAAGCTAGATAGTGCATTATTGGCAGTTTATGATTTAGGTTTCTACCAACGAACCAAAATAAGTGTTGTCAAGATAGGAAAATAAATATCGTACTTTTCATAATTTAGGCAAAGTTACCTACACTAGGCAAAGTTACAGGGGTCTACGGTACAGTAAAACCAGAAAAAGAATGGTTTTCGTAAGACATCGGTGTTGAGGAGTGGAGCTTCAGCTCTTCAATGAAAACTCCTCTCGAACAATATATGCGTATAATCAAATACTGCTTCTAGTGGTACGATTTTAGAGTAATATATAATAAAAATGATGAAATACGTTGAAGATGATTTTGCTTGTTGCGCGTCAAACGGCCAAGTGACGGGGCACCGCGGAGGGGCGCGGGAGGCTTTTCGATCACGACGCGAAGAAAAGGGTAGACGTGTATTTGTTCAAAAGAATCGGACACAATCGCATAAAATTACAAAAACGATTGACAAAAAGTCATTTGGAAATGGAAATTACTCATAATTTCAACTTTATCGCAAACAAATAAATATCAATGTAATTTTTAAGAAAAATATTAGTTGCAGGCCGTGCGAGCTGCGCTGATAATGACACGCACTTCTGTCGCATTCTGTTTTGTGAAATCGTGCACTGCTGTCGGACATATTCGGAAAACACGAACAAGACCGAGGTCCATTCTAAAGCTTGAAGTACTGTAAGTAGCTGTACCTACCTTATACCTACGAATTAGAAATGAATAAAAAGGTAGGGTAAAAGTAAAATTTATTTATTTTGCGATAAACAAGTGTAAATGTAAACAAGTACAAATTAGAAGTAACTTAACTAACACTATATAACAGTAAGTACCTACAGACAGTACATAAAAGAACAAGAAAAACTAGGTACTGGAAATAATAGTTAGTGTTAGAAATAAATTAAAGTACTTAGTTATAAAATTTGTACCTACACTAATTCCCACCCTAGAAAAAATCTGTGTTGTGGGTAGTTAGTCCTTTTTGATAATGGGTCATTGTGTTCAATTGTGGGTCAAACAAATGAACTATGATTTTGTATAATATGTTATAAACATGATAAACCAATATACCTACACGTATACATACACTATATACACATACAGATCAAAGTATAGTAAATTATGAACATATCTAATGAACAGAACTATCCATGACAAAATCTTTAAGTATAATGCCTTGCGTAAAAAAAAAAAAACAAACAGTTTTTCAAGCAGAGGCGGAGATCCCTGGCTTAAAAAATAGACGGGCGCTCTATTCTCGCCAGCAGCGCTGGCAGCCAGCGCTGGCCTGGTGTAAACTATACTTAAGACTAGAAATGCGTGATGAACAAATCAGTGACTACAGGACAAATAGTGTTCCTTCAACATGGGAATCATACAGCGGAAAGCCATATTTCTCAATGTTTGTGATGTCATGATTTTACTGACGCAGGTATTCCTCTACGTTTGAACATCCCGCTAACGTAGTTAATGTTGCAACAGACCAACTCGGCGAGTTAGTCCAACAGGGCAATTCTACTAGATGACAATGTCAATCATTCTCTTGAATGTCAGCAATTTGGTGAATGGTGGAATGGTTTTTCAAAGATTTGTTTTGCCAAAGTCCAAAACTTAGCTGAAACCTCAGCACAACTGAGTCGATGGTTATTGGTAGAATGGGAGACAGTCTAAAATCTAAGGTTTGGTTGAGGTTTTGCTTGTGGCTTTTATAGGTTTTGTACTAAGTAAAATTGCCACCCAGAGTCATAAACGCGAGCGATATAGGTGAGCGATCATGAGCGAGATGAATCGTCTCAAACTTCTGTTGCAAACTTCTTGATTTGTGAGTATGTAAGTATGTAATTCATGGGATCAACAAGAAGAATTTCTTTTCATCCGGCTTCAGTGCCAAGTTTTCGTCAATGGCACTAGGCAATGGCACTCTATCATGGGGATCCATGCAGTCTCACAACTCTTTCGTGAGCGTGATACAAAATATAGATCCTATTCTAAACGAGCAATATTTGTTTGTTTGATGTTTAATGTTTGTTGTACCTACTAATGTCCTCGAAAATGGCTCTAAAGATTTCAATAAAATTTGTAGTACGGGTGTTTACGGGGGCGAAAAATCGATCTAGCTATGTCTCATATCTGGGAAAAGCCGTTTTCTCGGCATTTTCGCGCAAAAGGTGCAATGTGGTTCGTAGTTGAACCACTGGATGGCGTTCGTTGGTTGCCGACGAGCACAGCTCGGTCGCCCAGATATTGTAAGTAAAATACGAAGCTACGCATAAGCTGAAGCTGTTTAGAAAATGATGATTTCATAAATATTATTAAAATGAAATAAAAGTTCTATTCGAAAAAGCTCTGTGCTTTTGTTGGTAATAAATAATGTTTAGCAATAATTATGTGAAATATCTTATCGAAATACCCTAACTAGAAATCAGGGCATGTCTCAATATTTGGCAATAAATTATGTCGAGTAAGTCATGTCTTGGGCTCTGTGAATTTAAAATTATCTATATTATCCATAAGTATCTTCCATTCAAATCTTAATACCATAGTAAGATACACAGACTAGGAGTAATTTGGGCATAAAATGTCGCTATTTTGCCTTTAGTTTTTCAATTAATGCAATCAATTACTTTATGAAGACATCTTGGTTGTAATTGCCGAAAAAACTCAAAATTGATTGTAGCTCAAATTGATCACGTCGTGCGCTAAGGTTATAACTTCTACCGGCACTGTCCGAATATTAGGTGTAACTTTTCTTACAGATTTTTGGCAATCGGACTTTCTGGTCCTACTGTTTTAAGTGAAATTGCAGATTGCAGATTTACTAATAATAATGAATTTTCCACAGACATGGGAGTGAGAGCGCAAAATATTATTATACTCAAACATGATATGACAATGAAGTGTAAACCTCTTGCAGAGTTTTCACAGATGCTAATTTGGAGATAAACTACCCAATTGTGGAAACTTATGAAGTTCGGCCATGTAGACTTTGAGAAAAAGAACATGAAAACAAAAAATAATAATAATAGCGTAAATCAATAAATAATCATTTATTAAGTACCTATGCAAATCAAATGAAAAAAAACAAAAAGAAGAGATGACAGGTAGAATCTGCGTTTCAGCATATAAAAAAAAAATAGAAATTTTAATAGGAGTGACTCCTTAACAAATTAATAAATAATGTCAGAAATGCGTATGATACAAAAAGTATGTCTTACTAAGTTATCAAATTTATATTTATTTAAAATTCCGAATACTTGTCTGAGAGATAATTCATTAAAGCTATTAATAAACAGTTTGTAATAATAATATCTGTAACTTAAATATAACGTAGTATATTATAAATTATTTGATTATTTTGTGTTGTTATGATAATGATTAAACTAAATTAGTTAACATATAGATTCATTGTAAGATGTATACTAAAAGGTTCAACATTATTTCTTTTGTCTTTTGTAAAAGGTAGATGTAGCGTATAGTGTGGGGTTTGGATAATGTAGTGGGCAACACTGGGGTGTTGGAATAAATGATTGTCAAGGTGTGCAGGTAGGTCAGTCGTGCTGTGGCACGCGAGTAGGACGGTAGTCCCTGCACACTTGACAGACAACTGGCAACCTGTGTATTATTTCAACTACCTGATACCTATATACCCTGATACCTATTTATATAAGTGCTGGACGGTTGTGTGAAGGCATACACGAACCTGTACAATGCTAAATATCGAAACTACTAAGATAAAAGTTTTTTACATTAAGTATTTTTTTTAAGTATTTTAATTAAGTAAGTTTTTTACATTATTTTTAGTTACAACATTCACAAAGTTACAGTATGCAATGGCACACAGAGCCGAACCGGGTGCAGTTTCAAAAGCGACGTCCATACCGGATAAGCAACAGATCACGACTGAGAACAATTGAGAGTGTGGATAGCTTGTTTGTTCTTCGCGAAGTCTCGGGCGAGACTTCTCGCCGAGCCTTCTCTCGAGAGTCTGGAGGCCCTATGAGCAATACGACTATAGTATGTTTGTGCATACCTCGTGAATCTCCAAGGCTGGTATCGTGTCGTGCGATGTGGAAGCGCCGGTGAGCCTGCTGACCGTCTCCAGGTTCCTCTGGATGTCCTCGTCCACTGGGTCACGCCATTCCACCATCGGCAGCGTGGGGACAACCGAGCGATCTGTAGTGTTTGCAATAAATCAAGTACTGATATGTATTTTATTATGATGTCACAATCAATAACTGACTGACTGTTTATGGCGGTTCTCCCACTGCAACGCACTCCACAGATTTTAACATTGTATGCAAGTATCTCAATTTGTATAGAAAACACGGTTATTACAATATACTGACAACGCATCGACGCCAACGCATCGCGCAAAGTGATTATAGTGAGGTAGTGAGTGACGCGGGGGTTTTCTATAAAACTACGGTGTTAGCCAAAAAAGACCTTGAGTCGACTCCTCAGGAGTGGTAGGATCGGGTGGTCTGCTCTCCCTCAGCTTGAAGACCAGGAAGTTCTTGTAGAAAGGTCTACTTCTCACTCGGAAGTCCAGCCCGGCACTGTTATGGCAGCCGCAGAGTTTGAGGAGACGCTCACAGAGGCAGTACACTATCTGGAGAATAAAGGTCGCTGCCTACGTAACGGGATAAAACCTCGGACGGGACGGAGACGTCGTCATTATCACAGAACACTAAGGTCCATATTGATGTGTTTTCCGTTTTTGACGTTTTTTCCGGCAGGTGAAAACGGAAAACACATCAATAAGGACCTTAGTGTTCTGTGATAAGGACGACGTCTCAGTCCCGTCCGAGGTTTTATCCCGTTACGTATGCAGCGACCTTAAGTGTCTTTTTATAATTATTCCCATAACTGTAATTTTAGAATTTCGATCCAAGGGTCGGGTCTTGTCGGGTCTGAGTTCCGGCCAGGATATATTTAATTTCGGAAAAAATTGTTGTCTAAACGGTGAAAAAAGTCATCGTGAGAAAACCTTCTAATGAGACGGTCTGCATGTCAACAGATGCTAACTCATCTGGTGACAGGATGCAGAAGAATGTCCTATTATGTATTTTAACCCGTTGGCCAAAATACATATTATTAGAACATTCTTCTGTATTCACTTCTATTCTTTTAGTATTTAAAGGATCTTGAATGCCTCATCTGAAAAAAATTCTACCATGCCTTGAGAATACTGTTGTGATAATTCCGTTTCATCTACCTTAGGCAGTTCCTTAAATGTTCTCTCCTCCATGCCGTGAAGTGTGGCCCGTTGTCTATGCAGGTGCTGACGCAGTGTGAATTCTGATGACTTATTGTCCTTGCACAGTTTATAGGTTTCTCTGTAACATAAATATTAAGCCCGCTGGTCTAAAATGGTCGCTACAGCATCACAATAGGAATTGCAATGTATGCCGTTCTTGTCACTCTTATGAAAAGAGACGACATATAGTTCAATTCTGCTGTAACGGCCTTTTTAAGCCCGGAGTAGACCAAGAAGTGAGCCGCGTTGGCCGAGTTGGTTGGTACCTCGACTTTCGATCCGAAGGTCGTGGGTTCGAATCCAGGCCGTGCTATGAATTTTTCGTTTCGAAAAATTTATATAAGTACGCATTATTAACACTAGCTCTAAACGGTGATGGAAAACATCGTGAGGAAACCCGCAGTTTAGTCAGCCTCACACGTATTGACCATGTCTCTCCTGTGGATATGGCTGGTTAAGCTGAGAGGATGGTTTAAGTGCTGGGCAAGCCTACTCCATCTCAAACAATGTCCCAGGCACTACAATGTCCCGCCCGTTAAGTGTAGGCAAAGATTGCCTCCTGACACTGTATAAATCATCTAGTAAAGATGTAAAGGCCTAAGTTTTTTTTTAGACCAAGAATCAGGCGCAGTAAACTCACTTGGAGCTGAACACAACAGTCTGCGGCAATAGGTAGTGCTCAAATTGCTGCACGCAGAGGATCTGGCCCGAGGTCTGCACGGCGCGAGGTCTTTGTCTCCTCACCAGCCGAATGGCGTCGTTGGCCCTCACTCTCAGAGAATATACCAAGTAACAGGCTATCAGCACACCGGTTCTGCCTAGCCCTGTGGTTATTATTATTTATTATTATCAGCCATTAATATACCACTGCTGGGAAAAGGCCTTCCCCCACTCTTTCCATTCATCCCTCTCCTGTACTAGTGATGTCCAGTCGGCACGGAAATTGGCAAGCTCGTCTCTCCATCTCGTCCGCGATCTGCCGCGACGTCGTCGCAACGTATCAGGGCACCACTCCGTGGTTCGTTTGGCCCACTGATCTCCCGACATGCGGCAAACGTGATCAGTCCAATTGTTATATAAGATATTTTTCAGAAAACCAGAAACAGAGCTCAAAGTGCCTGCTAGCTGATGCATCATCAGATTCTGACTTGATGAGATCACCATAATTTTACTCTTAACAAAAACTAGTAGTTCCCTCGCTACTACCGTAGTGATGGTATATGGTGATGATATTGATGATGAAAAGTAGCATGTAAGCCCATTCCTTAAGAGTTAAGCTATCAAATGCAAAAGTATTTTTTCAAATCCAACTAGCTTCAGAGATTAGGGCGCAAGCAAACAAACAAACTTTTTGGCCTCTATTAATAAACTCCGCTCAACTTGTGTCTAAGTTGCACCACAGATTTTAACTATTGCCATCCTTATTTGTCACTGTCTAACAAAAAAGGATGGCAATAGTTAAATCCGTGGTGCAACTTTGACAGAAGTTGAGCGGAGTTTATTACTAGAGGCCTTTAGAATTATATTGGTACCTATTAGATTTAAAAAAAAACAGTTGAACTTAGAACCTCCTTCTTTATTTTGATGTTTTTTTTTTGAAGTCAGCTCAAAAAAATCCTCAAAGCCATGTTCTAAAATGGAATGAGATCCTTGTACCTAGACAGCGTCTGAGCGACGGAAATCGTCACAACCTTGCCCTTGGACTAACGAGGTCTTGTAGACAGATTACACTTAAGTCGAGTGCCACTTTAAAAATCCTCTATGGATATTAAAGTTACTTAAGTAGTATTTAGTAAAAATTGTGAAATAATAGTAAAAATAGTAAACCCACCCAGGTGCTCTGGGTGGGTTCTATCAATTTACCTGAGCATTTAAATTTTCATTTTCATTTTCATTTAATTATAATTTTAATGTTTTGTGTTCTGTCTAATTTTGTATGGATTAATTATTCCGAAATAAAATCTTTTCTTATCTTATCTTATCTAAACATTTTTGTAAAAATGTAATTACTTATTGAGCTGAAAAGTTCAGGTGTAACAGGTGAACTAGCACATTACTGAGGAGATCTTGCTAGACAAAGCACGACTAAGTGCCTTTTCATACGTCCTGGTTCGCGGGAAGCTGGTGCCGGGTACCCGGCTGCGAAATGTATGGGCAATGGGCATGTACGGTAGCTTTTACACATTCGGTGGTGATATGCATGTTACGGGCAATGTGATAAATCCGGTCATTATGAATAATGACCGGTCCGTATGCATAATGACCGGGTCAATTGGGCAATGTGATAAAAACTGCATGATTAATCACTTTGTCCGGTCATTATGAATAATGACCACCCTATCTTGGGCAATGTAATAAATTAGATGAATTGCAGTTTTTTAATTGATTTACTACATTTCTGGCGCTTCGGCGGCCGCTACCGCGGCACGCTACGCTCGCCTCGCACGTAGTTTTTTTACTAACCTAACATAACCTAACCTACAGATTTTAATCCAATTTATCACATTGCCCGGCTAGAAGTAGGGCACTATTCATACTGACCGGTCTAAGTGATAAATTCAAGCCTTGATTTATTAAATGGACCACGGGCCGTCGGGCATTATGAATATGGACCGGTCAAAGTAATAAATTTATCAAACTGCCCGACGCTCTTGGTCATTATGCATAATGACCGGTCCATATGAATACTGCCCGATTAATCAAGTTGCCGGTAACATGCATACAAACGCCGGAAACCGGGTCATGTGAAAAGGCAGTGACGGTAGATAATGTAGCGTGAATCATCTATTGTTTTTAATTAAAAAGCGCACTTCGAACTTCATAAAATTAAAAAAATATACTATACTAGCGGACGCCCGCGGCTTCGCCCGCGTGGACTACTATTTTTCTTATCTTACGGGAACCCTGCAATTTTTCGGGATAAAAAGTAGCCTTTGTCCTATTCCCGGTTATTATCTATCTATATTCCAAATTTAATCAAAATCGGTTTACTAGTTATGGAGATACGTGGCAACAAACATTCACACACACACACACGGACTTTCGCCTTTATAATATTAGTAGATATTATATGAACACGACTAAGGTGCGGTTGGACATATTCTTTTAGATTTTTTAGGGATTTTTAGATCCTTGGATGTCTAAGGAGATAGTAAGTTAGAGGTATGTTAAAATACCTATCTACACATGCCTTCATTTTATAGAAGTTAACATTCCATACGTGACAGGTTGCAAGCCCATCGACGCTATTAGAATGCTAACTGGTGTTTTCACGATGTATTTTTCACCTTTATGAGCTTGTGTTAATGCGTATACTAATTTTTCGAAATGGAAAATCCATTGATGTACTGTCAGGTTCCAAACCACGACCTTTAGATCGAAAGTCGAGGCACTAATTCACTCGACCAACACGGCACTAAATACATATTCATTTGAATGTAAATAGGGGATTTTGAGAACAATCACAATGTGTATTTCATTATAAGGTTAATGATTAATATTCGTCTAGGTGCAACGAACGGCAAATGTAAATTAGTAAAGGCCTTGTCAAAAATAACTCGAAGCGAACCGAACCGAAAACGTGGAGACTGTAATGTAATGTACGTATGTATCGGTTCGCTTTCACTCTTCGATGTGACTAGATTCTAAGGACACCATACTCAATATAAAAACTCTTCGCCACGCTACCGATTCGCTGTCTGTTTGACAAGGCCTTGAAAGTTAGAAGAAAAAAAAGTTACATTCAAAGCCATAATCATTTAATTCCAATCACACCACAGAATACTATTACTCCTAGCGAATCACACACCAAAAACCTCCTGCTTATTTCCACTTATTATCTATTTGATCACATTTTTTTTTCATAACTTCGATATTTACAAAAACAGATAAGTACGAGTACCTACACAGACCTACATCTATCTCTTGGGGTCATGTCGATCCAATAATATACCTTGAGCTTGAGCCAGTCCACCATCTACTAGGTTTAGCATGTTAACAGAGCTGGTCGTTATGTCGGGATGACTGGTATGTGTACAACAACTACTTTTACATGAACACCAGCGATTGAAGATGTTTAACTGTTAGTGATGATCAAAGATTTCGTCCAAACCTTGGCAATCAGCTCTTCATCTCTCGCCAGTTTCGATTCTACACCTTCCTGACACTCACTGTAATATCCCCCTGTTCTACCATCTAACTCTTCGGCCACTGCTAGATATATTGACGTCTGAGCTCCTTGATCTGCCGTTTTGAACACCGTACCAATCAGAAATAGGCTTATTTTTTTAATAATAGGAGGTGCTCTGTCGAAGATGTTGGTTTTCACAACTCCAGGATGAAGGACGTTGGCAGTGACTCCATCTGGCCAATGCTTGGCCAAAGCCCTTGCCCACAGCACATTGCATAATTTACTATTCGCGTAATTTATGAAGTAATGAATCTCATTCAGACCTCTTAGATCCTCTATGTCTAATTTTGCGATCTGATGAGCTAAGGACGATACTATGATCACACGACTAGGTCTCGACTCCACCAGCTTATGTTTCAACAGGTTTGTGAGTAAGAATGGACCGAAGTAGTTGATTTGCATGACGATGTTGTTCCCGTCTTCGGTGATCCGATGTTTGAGGCCTGCGCAGCCAGCATTGTTCACCAAAATGTCCAGACGGTTGTAAGATTCGTCAAAGTCTTTTGCGAATTCTCGAATATTTCCAAACTTTGCAAGGTCGAGGTATCTGTGTTCCACTTTCTTATTTCCTGTAGTTCGTATGATATCCTCAACAGCTTCAGCAGATTTTTTTTCATCTCTAGAAGCGATGATGACGGTAGCACCTCGTCTTGCTAAATCTCTAGCTGTTTCTAATCCAATGCCGGAATTCCCGCCAGTTATCAAAACAACTTTTCCATGTAATTTTGCATTACTTTTACAACTTTTTATCGTGAGAATAGAGTATATTTTAAAACGTATAAGAATAACAGCTAAAGTTCCAATAAAAAATAAAACTGAATGTAATAAAAACGTATAAAATAAAGTTAGTATATACATGTTTGCTGTGTGGTTGGTTAAGGGTCAATGCGAGAATGTCTACGTTTATAAACAGATGTAAATAAGGTGAGGTGAAAGGTTATCAATGGACTTCGTGACTAACGATGAGACAGTAGTTAGGTACCAAAAAAATTTAAACTACTTAACTGGAATGTTCACTGACTTTTAATGTACAAAGGATTTTGAACCTTTTTACGACTGCACAACGTTCAAACTTGGTTATTAGTATTACAATAAAGAATTGAATTGAATACGGATTATCGGTCTCGTTGAGAGGCCCCTTGAGGTAGCTGTGTCCCTTTTACACGCGTTGTTTGATTAGTAGTGTGCCCACGTCATTTAAAGATTCAATTTTCAGAATCATTAAAATTCACATTACAGAGATCTTGCTAGACAAAGAATGTTCGACTAAGTGCCTTTTCATACGTCCCGGTTGATTGTATGGGCATGTACGGTAGCTTTCACACGTACTGGCGTAATTTACGTACAAACGCTGCAGGGTAGCCAGCACTGGCTACCCCGAAACCGGAACGTGTGTAAAGGCAGTGACTGTAGATATTATGTAGCGTGAATCATCTATTGTTTTTAATTAAAAAGCGCACTTCTAACTGAATTCATCAAATTAAAAAAAAATGAACGGTGCAGTAGGACATTTATTCATTCAGATTTTTAGGGATTTTTAGATCCTTGGATATCTAATAATTTCTTTCAAAAATGCCAATTTTTATTTGATTTTCAAGACCATTTAATTCTAGAGCTAGATAATAAATTTTTCAAAACGAAATATTCAAAGTAAGTTAGGGTTGATTTCACAGGCATAGATGCTAATTTAGAGAATGGTAAAAAAAGTTACATTCAAAACCACAATCATTTAATTTCAATCACACACCAAAAGCCTTCTGCTATTTGATCACCTTTTTTGCATACTAGTAACTTCAATATTTACAAAAACAGATAGCCTTAACCTTGGGGTCATGTTGGTCCAATAATATACCTTGAGGTAGTCCACCATCTAGTAGGCTTAGTTAGCATGTAGACATAGCAGGTCGTTATTTTAGGGTGACTGGTATGTGTTCAACAAGGACTTTTACATGAACAACAGCGGATGAAGATAGTATCTAAGTATTAACTGTTAGTGATGATCAAAGATTTCGACCAAAATTTTGCAATCAGTTCTTCATCTCTCGCCAGTTTCGATTCTACACCTTCCTGACACTCACTGTAATATCCCCCAGTTCTACCTTCTAACTCTTCGGCCACTGCTAGATATATTGACGTCTGAGCTCCTTGATCTGCCGTTTTGAACACCGCACCAATCAGAAATAGGCTTATTTCTCTAATAATAGGAGGTGCTCTGTCGAAGATGTTGGTTTTTACTACTCCAGGATGAAGGGCGTTGGCAGTGACTCCAGCTGGCCAATGCTTGGCCAAAGCCTTTGCCCACAGCACATTGCATAATTTACTGTTCGCGTAATTTACGAAGAAATGAATCTTATTCAGTCCTCTTAGATCTTCTATGTTTAATTTTGCGAACTGATGAGCTGAGGACGATACTATGATCACACGACTAGGTCTCGACTCCACGAGCTTATGTTTCAGCAGGTTTGTGAGTAAGAATGGACCGAAGTAGTTGATTTGCATGACGATGTCGTTCCCGTCTTCAGTGATCCGATGTTTGAGGCCTGCGCAGCCAGCGTTGTTCACCAAAATGTCCAAACGGTCGTAAGATTCGTTAAATTCTTTTGCAAATTCTCGAATATTTCCAAACTTTGCAAGGTCGAGGTATCTGTGTTCCACTTTCTTATTTCCTGTAGTTCGTATGATATCCTCAACAGCTTCAGCAGATTTTTTTTCATCTCTAGAAGCGATGATGACGGTAGCTCCTCGTCTTGCCAAATCTCTAGCAGTTTCTAATCCAATGCCGGAATTCCCACCAGTTATCAAAACAACTTTTCCATGTAATTTTGCATCACTTTTACAACTTTTTATCGTGAGAATAGAGTATATTTTAAAGAGTATAAGAATAACAGCTAAAGTTCCAATAAAAAATAAAACTGAATGGAATAAAAACGTATAAAATAGAGTTAGTATATACATGTTTGCTGTGTGGTTGGTTAAGGGTCAATGCGAGAATGTCTACGTTTATAAACAGATGTAAATAAGGTGAGGTGAGAGGTTATCAATGGACTTCGTGACTAACGATGAGACAGTAGGTAGGTGAGTACCAAGGAAATTTTAAACTACGTAACTGGAACGTTCACTGACATTTAATGTACATAGGATTTTGAACCTTTTACGACTGTACAACGTTCTATTATAATTCAATCTTGGTTATTAGTATTACAATAAAGGAATTGAATTGAATACGGATTATCGGTCTCGTTGAGAGGCCCCTTGAGGTAGCTGTTTTACACTCCTTGTTTGATTAGTAGTGTGCCCACGTCATTTAAAGATTCAATTTTCAGAATCATTAAAATTCACATTACAGAGATCTTGCTAGACAAAGAATGTTCGACTAAGTGCCTTTTCATACGTCCCGGTTGATTGTATGGGCATGTACGGTAGCTTTCACACGTACTGGCGTAATTTGTGTACAAACGCTGCAGGGTAGCCAGCACTGGCTACCCCGAAACCGGAACGTGTGTAAAGGCAGTGACTGTAGATATTATGTAGCGTGAATCATCTATTGTTTTTAATTAAAAAGCGCACTTCTAACTGAATTCATCAAATTAAAAAAAATGAACGGTGCGGTAGGACATTTATTCATTCAGATTTTTAGGGATTTTTAGATCCTTGGATGTCTAATAATTTATTTCAAAAATGCCAATTTTTATTTGTTTTTCAAGACCATTTAATTCTAGAGCTAGATAATAAATTTTTCAATACGAAATATTCAAAGTAAGTCAGGGTTGATTTTACAGGCATGCTAATTTAGAGGATGGTAAAAAAAGTTACATTCAAAACCACAATCATTTAATTTCAATCACACACCAAAAGCCTTCTGCTTAGCTATTTGATCACCTTTTTTGCATAACTTTAATATTTACAAAAACAGATAGCCTATCCCTTGAGGTCATGTCGGTCCAATAATATACCTTGAGGTAGTCCATCTATTAGGCTTAACATGTTGACAGAGCAGGTTGTTATATCAGGATAACTGGTATGTGTACCTACAACAAGGATTTTCACATGAACATCGGCGGGTGAAGATATGTATTAACTGTTAGTGATAATCAAAGATTTCGACCATACTTTTGCAATCAGCTCTTCATCTCTCGCCAGTTTCGACTCTACACCTTCCTGACACTCACTGTAATATCCCCCTGTTCTACCTTCTAACTCTTCGGCCACTGCTAGATATATTGACGTCTGAGCTCCTTGATCTGCTGTTTTGAACACCGCACCAATCAGAAATAGGCTTATTTCCCTAATAACAGGAGGTGCTCTGTCGAAGATGTTGGTTTTTACTACTCCAGGATGAAGGGCGTTGGCAGTGACTCCAGCTGGCCAATGCTTGGCCAAAGCCTTTGCCCACAGCACATTGCATAATTTACTGTTCGCGTAATTTACGAAGAAATGAATCTTATTCAGTCCTCTTAGATCTTCTATGTTTAATTTTGCGAACTGATGAGCTGAGGACGATACTATGATCACACGACTAGGTCTCGACTCCACTAGCTTATGTTTCAACAGGTTTGTAAGTAAGAATGGACCAAAGTAGTTGATTTGCATGACGATGTCGTTGCCGTCTTCGGTGATCCGATGTTTGAGGCCTGCGCAGCCAGCGTTGTTCACCAAAATGTCCAGACGGTCGTAAGATTCGTCGAAGTCTTTTACGAATTCTCGAATATTTCTAAACTTTGCAAGGTCGAGGTATCTATGTTCCACTCTCTTATTTCCTGTAGTTCGTATGATATCCTCAACAGCTTCAGCAGATTTTTTTTCATCTCTAGAAGCGATGATGACGGTAGCACCTCGTCTTGCCAAATCTCTAGCAGTTTCTAATCCAATGCCGGAATTCCCGCCAGTTATCAAAACAACTTTTCCATGTAATTTCGCATCACTTTTACAACTTTTCATCTTGAGAATAGAGTATATTTTAAAGGGAATAAGAACAATAGCTAAAGTTCCAATAAGAAATAAAACTGAGTGTAGTAAAAATGTATAAAATAGAGTTAGTATATACATGTTTGCTGCGTGGTTGGTTATGGGTCAATGCGAGAATATCTACTTTTAAAAAACACATTTAAATGAGGTTGTCAATGGACTTCGTGACTAAACGATATGGCAGTAGATAGGTTCACGCACACTGAGCGTTTTTATCGTCTTGAAGTTTGCGTTTTTAATGACGTTGAAATTGTAGAAACTTTCTTGATTCATAGTAGATTGTTGCACGAGGGTTGAAAGTAACCTATCGAGGCACGAGATGGTTTGGCGCCTGAGCGTAGCGAGGGCGCTAATAGTTCGAGTGCCGTAATAGGTATTTCACCCGAGGTAAACACTCTGCTTTTCATTTCGAATATTAGGAAAGTAAATAAAAACCTGATTAGCTCATTTTATAAAAATCTCTGCTCTCGATCGACAAAACAGATAAAAATCGAATTGGTGCTTTAAAAAAAATACTGGCTGGTAGCTTGCCACTGAAAAAAAAAAACAAAAAAGGCACCCACCTTTTTTTTTCAGTCAGTCACCTTTTTTTTTTGTCATTGAAGATGGTAAATATTGCAAGCTCAAAATCTCGTTTAAATAATAATTATTTAGTGAAAAGTAATTATTAATAACAATACTCATGTAATAAATTGTTAAATATTTTTTTCATTACTCATACACGGAAAGTACGCTTGAAGTTACCTGAACAGAGGGATGAAAGTAGTACTTTTCCGCCCTGGGAAGCAATTTTCCCTGCTGTCAAATAAAAAAAAACATTCTATTTTGACATTTATAATGAGTCATGTTGAAACTTTTTACACAGCAAAAGTAATATTTGACATTTCTATTTTACTTTTTTATTGAGAATTGCTGTAAAAAATATTTTCAACAATTTATTACATGAGTATTGTTATTAATAATTACTTTTCACTAAATTATTATTATTTAAACAAGATTTTGAGCTTGAAATATTTACCATCTTCAATGACAAAAAATACTGGCTGAAAAAAAAGGTGGGCGCCTTTTTTGTTTTTTTTTTTTCAGTGGCAAGCTACCAGCCAGTATTTTTTTTAGAGCACCAATTCGATTTTTTTTATCTGTTTTGTCGATCGAGAGCAGAAATTTTTACAAAATGAGCTAATCAGGTTTTTATTTACTTTCCTAATATTCGAAATGAAAAGCAGAGTGTTTACCTCGGGTGAAATACCTATTACGGCACTCGAACTATTAGCGCCCTCGCTACGCTCAGGCGCCAAACCATCTCGTGCCGCAATAGGTTGCTTTCTACCCTCGTGCAACAATCTACTATTACAGCAATTCTCAATAAAAAGGTAAAATAGAAATGTCTAATATTACTTTTGCTGTGTAAAAAGTTTCAACATGACTCAATAGAAATGTCAAAATAGAATGATTTTTTTTTAATTTGACACCAGGGAAAATTGCTTCCCAGGGCGGAAAAGTACTACTTTCATCCCTCTGTTCAGGTAACTTCAAGCGTACTTTCCGTGTATGAGAAATGAAAAATATTTTTCGATTTCGATTCCAATTTACTGCGAAAACGATTCTGATCGTTTGCGAATTAAAGTGAGTGGTTTTTTTTTCATGAGAGAGTCATAGACAATCTCGAAAACCTAAGACCTATTTTGCCTTAAATGTCCTCTTAAAATCCATTTTTCATTGGCAAGCACTGTTGCTTGCCGATCTTGAGTCGTATCAGTGAGTGAGAAGTGGCTAAAACGCGTTGTCCTACGATATTTTGACGAGTAGCTCTAAAAACGTAGTAAGACTGCGTCTTCAAACGTCTTGTGTACTAACCTAACACATTAACATACTCGTAATGAACTTAACTATTAGCTCTGCCCGATATTTTGTAGTTTAAAAAGTTAATGTTTATTTAACTAACCATAATGTTTTTCTTAATGACTATTTTATTTGACGACCTCTGAATTAGGTAAATTCCCATTCTAATATACCTACCTACTGTTTGTTGAATAAATATGAAATCCTAATTTAAATCAATGATGAATTTAACTCGTTCCTATTAAACAAAGGTCGAAAATCAGTATTTTCGAAAATCAGTATTAATCAGTATTAAGTACTGATTTTCGAAATAAAATTGTCATAAAATTAAATCTAAAACACGATTTTGGGAATTGATGCTGTGTGAAATGACCAGCATTATTTATTAAAAAAAATTAAACTGTGTTTGGTTTAAAAAAAGACAAGATTTGATTAAGTACATAGTTACAAGTGAAGCTAATAGATAGAGCGTATTTTTAACCGACTTCAAAAAAGTTTTTTGTGAGTAGGTATGTTGTTTTTTATAGATAGATAGATAAAGCGTTTATTTGTATCATTAGAAATGAACGTTTATTTGTAACTTAAAATCTTCCTAAAATATACAACAAAATAAAAATTAAAACAAAGGAGTAAAGAACTTTACTATTACAAAAAGGAGTCTGACTCAGCCTTATGTACCTGTGTTCACCGATATCTCCTTTTTGTTGTTAATTGTGGACCGATTTGGATGATCATTTTTTGTTTAAAGGCTCAAACACAATGTTGGGCCAGCCTAGGCCAGCTTAGGCGAGCGCGAGCGAGAGGGCAAATCGATGCAAGGCGAGAGCGATAGAGAGGCAGTGCGAGCCTGGCCCAACGTGTGTTTGAGCCTTAAAAGAATATACCTAGGTAGGTACTCGCAATGTGGTCCCATAAAAAGGTGAGTTCACCGATTACTCGAAGAAGCCTGGACCTTTGGAAAATTCTTGGTGAGGATCTGTCAAGGATCTGCAGAGTTAAGAACAGAAATGCACCTCCAGAGTGCATAAAATTGGTCAGCTCTAAATAACATTGAAGTCGGTTTTTTTTTCAATTTTAAATTAAGCCACTTACATTTTGCTATAGAATACCTACTTCTTAGTCTCTTCTCTAGTTTAACCTTATAAAGAAACATGTTTCATTTGGTAAGACCTTTTCTGAATAAATATTCATTTCATTTCACTTGTAAAAAAGTGTGTACCTACCTGCATGGCAGTGAATGGCCACTCTCCCCTCCTGGGTGGCGAATGATAGAACCTTGGCCATGTCCAACAGCCCACAGAGGCTGGCCTCGCCGTAGTCTGGCCATGCGAAGTTATAGTAGTAAACTGTAATAAACATAATTAAATATTAAGATTTTCCCGATTTTTTTATTTCTAAAATTAAAAAATTAATTATTCAGTAGGACCACTAGAATCACGAATACCTAATGTGATAATTTGATGTGGCCACAATTTTTATAAAATACAAAATTACATTTAAAAAAAATAAGTCTCATTTTTATTAAGAACTACCTACAATAATTGTGTGAAATAAAATATTTTTTATTGTATTTTTAATAGGATATCAAGCTGTGTAAAAAAGGAGGTTCTTTCTTACTTTCATTGGCCATGAAGATGTGGGGGTCATAGGTGAACCCCGACTTAGTGAGGGGCGGACCACAGCTGGCGTGCTCTCCAGGCGTCTGCAGGTTTATCACGGTACGAATGCCCCAGCTGAAACCAACAATTTAGCCTTGAATTTTCTTTAAAAACAGAATATGGCGCTGTTTAACATTATTTTTCTTACAATAGCTGACAAATCTCAAAATTTATTACTCAGATGCTAAAACAATGTGCTGTTTCCATAGATTCATGATTCCTGAGATATCAAAGTAAACTAATGGTTTTCTAAAGTAGTCATTTTTAAATATACTTACACAGAATATTTTCTTATTAGAAAATTTTCATCACTCTAGCTAAGATAAAAAAAAATATTTTTAAACCATTTCCCCTCTAAAAAAAGCTGAAACAGTAAATAAAAGCATAATTTTTTTAGCAAAAACAGAAAATCAATAAATTCTGAAAACAACTTTACCTAGTTTGCTTTACGGGTTTCGTGAAGAGGAACACTTAAATTATATTTACCTGTGGAACTGCTGAATAATGTTCCTAGCTGCGATGCTAGCGGTGCTGGGGCGTGCCATCGCTAGGATTTCCTCGGTCACCCTGCCGACAAAACCATTCGTTTGCAGCGTCAATATATCTAAACGCTTTTGCATAGACTCATAGAGGTTTCGTCGAGATTCCGGGGTGTAGTTTCAGTTTTTTTTTAAACAGCGTGAACTGAGAGCCTTCTCCTTTTGTAAGTCAGTTAAAAGGTTGTAGAACATACAATTACTGAAGTGTGCCTCGAGCACCAGGTTTACTATTCTATCCGTGATTAATGATTATATATCTAGTAAAGTATCTCAATTGTATGGAATTCAGTGCAGCGCCTCTAGCGGTAACTTGACTAAACCAAGTTCAGTAGTCACGGATAGAATAGTAAACTCGTGCATACTGGCGATCGAGGCACTAAGTACACAATACAGTAAGTTAACGCAGTAAGTTAAGTTAACCTAATGAGGTAGCACAGTTTCGTAGCACCCGCGTAGCATCTTCGTAGACAGTATTTCGCTACATTTCGTTTATGTTTCGCCGAAACGTCTTCAAGGCAAATTCAATTTCAATTCAGTTTATGTAGGTATTTGAATGTAATACGCACTCCAAAGTCAAGCTAAAATGAAAACTTAATTATGAATAACTAGCTGGTACTCGGCATGCGTTGCCATGCCATGTAAAGTAAAAAATGTTTGGTTATTTTTTTTTTAATTTTCACAGATTAATTTGCCCCATTTCTCAAAAGAGATTACCAAAGTTTCATCATAATCTGAAGCAAAGCATAAACCGTTTAAATTATTAATACATTTTCGAAACAAAATATATTCCCTGCGGACCCACCATACCGCTAGACCGCATACAAAACTATATCCCATGCCCTTTTTCGTGTATTTTTTTTAGTACTTAGGTATTTCAATATCAACCAAGCTCGGCGAATACATAGAACTTAGTCACTATTAAAAATACCATTAAACTTGAATCACAAAAAACATTGTCGCGTGACATAAAACACTTTATGCTAATTAATATTACAATAACTCTCAACATGTCTGGGCCTAGTTGTATTGCAGTTGAATTTGAACCAAATAATTATACACATGCGAAACTTTGTGTACTAATGCGCAATATTTGCGGTAATACCGCGCCAGGATTCGAATCCTCGATCTCGGGTCAACTAGATCAATGGAATAATTAATGTTCTCAAGAACTTCACGACCTGATACCGCCTTTCTATTCCAGGATAAGCAGACGCACGGCGCAGTACCATTCTTATCTTGTGGACATTCCATCCACTACCACGCGGTTCTCCTCCACCTTCATCATTTGCACCGCTAAGGTCTGGAACCTGGCTTCTGTTTTCCCCGAAAACTACAACCTGGGTCTCTTTAAGTCAAGAGTGAATAGGTTTTCAAGATTTTTGTGATCTATCGTCGATCACATCGTCGCTTACCATCAGGAAGATAGTAGCCAATCAAAGGTCTATGCAATAAAAAAAATGTGGTGTTTAAAAATACGTCTCATATATTCGTTGTCTAAAACTCTTTTCAAAATTCAGCGCTTGTTTCAAAGCATAAGTTTTGGAGTTGACTCTTTACATCTTTTTAGAAACTTAACAGAGTTCTTGTATAGCCGTTGCGCATGATTCTAAATTGCTCATGTTTCAAAAAAATCGCACGCGCTTTAATATGGAAAAAAATTATGATAATTCCATCGTAAGCACATTATTTCCAAAGTTGGTACGTGTTCGATTTTGAAATGGTGAGTTAGTATTCTGGAATCTTACCAATCGGAGTAGAGCCCCTGTATGGCCGCCCGCTGCTGCGTCATCGGCTGTTCATACTGACAGCGACTGCCGCCGCAGAAGAGCGCGCATTGCAGCGCGGATGGCGTGCTGGTGCGGAGACGCTCGCCCAGCGCGGAGTACAGCGCTGACGGGGGGTGGTTGATGCGTCTTCGGGATTCACGGCTCCTGAAGAATATGAGATGGTTTAAACTGTTACCCGGATAAAAGTAGGATGTTACAAATCATCTTCATCATTATCACAGCTTTACCGTCTCTTGTTTATTCGTCACGATCATTTGCTAGCTTCAATCAGCGTGCAACGCAACGCTCGGTAAATAATTACGCCTGTCACAGTTGTCACAGTTGTATTGCAAATACACCTAAACTAAAATTCTTCGACAAAGGTATTCAATTATTTTTCACTTTTTTATTGATCAGTAAATTCAATAGGGACATTTGGGGGTCAGTTACAAATATTGAACAGTCCAACAATATTACATTCATGTGTGACATCTAAAGTAGACTTTTTCACTGACCATTGATTGTAGTGTAGCGTGATTTTACTTCTGATTTTGTGACCGCGATAAGAAATTCCCACTGTAGTTTCATTAGTTAGCTTAAATAAACGTTTAAAGGTCTGATTTAGTTTTTTTGTGAAAGTTGTTGTCACGTGGTGGGCGCCAATTTACATATCAGACCCACGTTGGGCGCCAGTTTATAAAATAGCTTTTCTAATGTTTGTTAGAAAGGTTTAATTAATTAATTTGTAAGTACCTGTTGGGGGTAGTGAAGTGTCCTTGACCAACGGTGGTATAAAGTAATGTTGTGAAAGTAAACAGCGATGTTAGTCAAGCAAGTGGGTCGAATTTCAAATTGTAAGTATCGCGGTCGTTCATCAATTGGGTTTTACGATTGAAAATATATTATGTGCATTAGCATCGATTCTAGATTGTACCTATATTGATGGATTCTACGTTTTCAAAACTTTATAAAACAAGGTCCAAAAAAATCAAGAAATATCGTTAGTAAACCAGTTGGTATTCTGGATTTGCCAACTGTCATGTGGAATTTTATGTAACTAAATTAAATTAATATATCAGTCTCAGTTTTTGTTTATTAAAAATAATTAATCAATTTATTATTTAGACAAATATCTCACCTGTCCAAAAAATGAAAACGTGGGTAGTTAACCCAATTAATGCTGGATTTTCTCCTTTCCAAATGAAACTTAATTTTAGACATTTTGTCGTGTTGGCCTTTTGAAGGGCTATTTCATACTATTTCATGTTTTATGGAAAACATAAAAGTGGTGGAGGTAACGACAGCAGAAACATAATCGAATAGTTTTGTAAACTTTTACAATTGCCGTAGGAAATTATAATAAAATTAAAGCTAGCCTAGCCATGTTTGTTGCACTGATTGTTAATGGTATAGGTAGCCAAGGTACAGGAATGTTAGGTACAAAGGTCTTAAGATATTTCAAATAAAGTGATCCAGAAATTACAATAAAATTAAAGCTAGCCTAGCCATGTTTGTTGCCCTGATTGTCAATGGTATTGGTAGCCAAGGTACAGAAATATAGGTCTTAAGATGTTTCAAATAAAGTCATCCAAATTCATTGCCAGTTAATGAGGTCCTACTGAATAAAGGTTGTAGCTACCTTGTCAACTACGCACCCGCACCGCATCGCATCGTCTTGTTCGGTTTAGGTTTTCTTTGTATGGAATTCCATGATCCGGTGACGCTACGGAGTTGATGTAGTGAGAGTTGGTCCAAAGAATTCCATACAAAGAATACCTAACAGCACAAGACGATGCGGTGCGGTGCGGGTGCGGAGTTGACATGTCAGCTACAACCTTAAATGTTTTTCGAATTTTGAATTTTGATGAGATCTCTCTTCAAAATTCAAAATCCACAGAGCCAGGGTCAGTCGTGATCATTTTTCATTTTTTTTTTTTTTTGGCTGATAGATCAAGCTGTTTTTCCCAACGCTCCCCATTAGTGTGCAAGTGTGAGCCAACAATAACTCAGATGACAGGTAAGATTACCGCCACCACGACAATTATTTGTGTTCCTACGCGATAGCTGTGTTTGTTGACGAAAATAACTAGTTATAGCTACAGGTTTATTTTGTTTGTTACCAAACGAAAAAATGGTGTTTAAGCTTGCCGTGTGTTGTGTATCTGTCTGTGGCATCATAGCTCCTGAACGGATGAAGCGATTTTGATGCGGTTTTCTTTTTTTGAAAACTGACGTGATCGAGATGGTTTTCAGCTATAATTTATAAAGAAAGAAAGAAAGAAAGAAAATACATTTATTCAACAAATACAATATACAACAAAGCAAAATAACAAAATGAGAAAAATAAGACAAACACAAAAAAAGTACTTGTTGAATCGGTGACAACTCAGCTTATTGCCTAGATCTAGAGATCAGGCGCTGATTTTCAGTGTCACCTAGGAGGAGGGAGGGGGGGGGGAGGTGTGGGAGGTACAGTGAGTAAGTGTAGTGTGTAGGTATGTATGAATGTTTGTGTGGCTCTCCTGCTAACACAAGTCTCAGGGCTAAGAGTCAGGGCTTCACAGGAGAGCAGAGTCAGAATTAATAGTGGTACGAGAAAAAAAAAAAAAAAACTGTATGTGAGATGTGAATGTAAGTGATAGGAGATAGTGTGTATGACCGAGAGCATGTGTGCCTGTGCGCATGATCTGTTCAGGCGTTTGACTTTCATCAGCCCTTTTCTAATTGATTGTCGGTCGAATGGGCTGGGCGACTTTCGATCCGAGGGTAGTGGGTTTTGAAAAAACCGTAAATCATTCCCATTATTCAACTTTCAAATTATTAACGCTTTAGGTAATTAAAATGAAGTTTTTTTTTCAAGACATTTCATTGAAGAAACCTGGATGTAGTCAGACGTAAGTCCTACTTAAAAAATCTTATTCCAAAGGACATTATTAACCTATTTCCGCTGTGCGTGCGCGATCCGCAATTTATTGTTTTATATATAAGTGTGTGCGTGTGAAGAAAGCAGCTTAAAGAATGTAGCTGGGGCACTCCTAGCCTTAATTCTTACCAAATACCTACGTAATCGAGATCGGTTAAACTGCTCTAAAGTATCGTTAGACCCGTCGTCCGATCGAGATATCTCTCTCAATGTTGCGCATGCTAGGCCCACAGGATTCGAACCCACGATCTGCGGATTGAAAGTCGAGGCACTATCCCACTGGGCCAACACGGTTTAAATAATATTAGATTATATTATAAATTAGGTCCTGTCTTTGATTATTTATCTGTAAATAAATCAAAGAGTCCTGTCTACACAGATGCTACGCGGGTGCTACGAAACTGCTACAAAATTTTCAATTTACTTATAAGGTAGTTAAAAATTAATAATCTTTATATTATTCAACAGTTTACCTAGTGTTTGTAGGACTTTACTTATAAACTTGAACACTGGTTAAATAATGCTCAAGATTCGCCCTGTCACTATACTAACCCTAAATACTAAACTTGCTTGAACAAAAAAGGATGGCAATGGTTTGAACGGTGTCTCAATTTTAACAGAATTTTATAAGTAGAGGGGTAAGTCACAGATTAGGTAGAGATACTACGTATCAGATGGAAATGTCGGGAACATTTTAGTGTAGACTTGTGTTCACAGATTAAATAGATGTTACTCGCTCCTGATTGGCTATTAGAAAACGATGTATGACGTTTTTTTTTTTTTCTGCCACACCGGCACCGAGCAGAATTGTCATTCTACCAAACAAATTAATTTGGTAGGATTGCTTTTTTCATTCAATATTTCTAATTACATTGATCTCAATGTGTACTATTGAGATCAATGCCATAGTAGAGGTCAGTGGCCTAAGGGAAAGAAGGTGTTGTTGATAGAAAACAACGAAACATAAATAATCATTTATTATTATTTTTTAAATTTTTTCTTAACACTACATACAAGGTAGGTATATTAAACAAAGTCGCTTCCCGCTGTCTGTCCCTATGTAAAAAAAAACAGCATCAAAATCCGTTGCGTAGTTTTAAAGATTTAAGCAATGCTTAGATCTTTAAAACTACGCAACAGATTTTGATGCGGTTTTTTTTAATAGATAGAGTGATTCAACAGGAAGGTTTAGACGTATAATACATACATAATAAAGTACCTAGAGAAACACTGATAAATCTTAGGTTTCTGTGATGTATGATG
Organism: Camptogramma bilineatum; assembly: GCA_958496255.1. Taxonomy (NCBI): domain Eukaryota; kingdom Metazoa; phylum Arthropoda; class Insecta; order Lepidoptera; family Geometridae; genus Camptogramma; species Camptogramma bilineatum. The sequence continues at coordinate 2,764,331 of OY292474.1, forward strand.
TGACCAGTGCGAAGCCGGGGCGGGTCCTATAGGCCTCAAAATGTCTGTGACACACTTGGCGTCTTGAAATCTCGTTCAAACTCACGTTTCTCAACAAATCACTGCATAAACAATCGAGCCACTTTTTGAGTCTGACTACACTACACACTGGGAATATGGAATGCAGCGGCCTTTTGCAAATTTGTACAACCTGGTACAACACAACACATAAAATACATCGTAGGTACTGAAGGTACAAACCGTTTGCAGCTAATAAGGAACAGAAATAGGCGGGGAAAATCAACAAACTAAATACACAATGATCGTTAGACATTAGACCGCAGAGCACAGACTACCCACATCCACAGAAATACCTACCCTCAAAGATCTCAATCATTCATTGACATTAACATTATCATCAAAATAGCAACTCATTCGGAATCGGAAGAGTTGAGGAGCGGAGAACGAAATGTCATACATCGTTTTCCAATCAATTTCCAATCAAAGCACAGATTATATACAAGTCCAAGCTTCTGACTAGGAACATTTCTACCCGTGGGGTAAGTGCCTTCGGATCTAAAGCCGAGGTACTATCCAACTCGTCCAGCACGCATCTTCACGGCATACCTACTGACTTTTTAAAAATGCACACAACGTTTGTATGGTGGAAAATTCTGTTCTTGGTGTGAAGATTACAAAAACCTTGTTTCCCCGTTCGCGGCTCAGTGATTGAGCTACCTCCCGGTTGTACCTATAATTGCGTCCACAGGCTACCGGTTGAAGTAAATAAGCTGCTTCCCTCAAAGCTGTGAGTAGTGAACTCGTAAATATAGGTGAGTAGGCTGCGTCACGCCACAGCTGCGTGACTTTTAACCCGCAACCGACGACATTACACTACTTTTTATCAATCATAAAAAGGAAGGCTTTTTAACGAATTTTAGTTCGAATCTTAGAAAGAAAGTAGGTATTTATAATTATAGCTAGCTGACCCCGCCAAATTTTTAATTTTCGTGAACTTCTCCCTAACCTGGACTTTATTGTATAAACTCAGTATTCAGATAATAATATAACACACCGAAAAACTTCAACCCATGAAGTACAAACTTAACTTTGTAGTTGAAACAGACATTATTTCATACATTCCATCTGCTAATGTAACTTTGTAGGTACCTAATAAAAAAATTGTTTTAGGAATGTGTTAATAAAAACTAGTAAATTTTTCTTCATCAATAATAATAAAGCGAAAGAGCTTGTTTGAACGCGATAATGAACCAACTAACTAACGCGTCGGATTAGAAAAATATTGCTGCATTTGATAGATTTATTATTGAGGAAGGTTTTCATCATCATCGTAATCACCAACTCACTATGCGGGGAACGCCGCGAGGGCTCAGCTAGTTATCTAATCCATGTCGTGCAATGATTGAGTAGGCTTATTCGTAGCTTTCACACGAAAGGCTAGAAATTCGTGCGACATACTTAGGTAGTTGGTGTAAACACATAGGTACCGGTTTATTTAATGCTATCTTTTGAAAATCCGTATCCGTACCCATATTATAAATGTGAAAGTGTGTTTATTTGTTTGTTTATGTCCTGCTTTCACGTCAAAGCAGAGCGACGGATTGACGTGATTTTTTGTGTAGAGATAGTTGGAGGACTGGAGAGTAATATAGGCTACTTTTTATCCGGGTACCACGCGAGCGTAGTCGCGGGCAGCAGCTAGTATGAATGTATAAATCTCTGACTACTCCCTTAGACATCTTCCAAAGCATGTAAAATGCCTAAAGATCTGAGAAAATCTCTTCCTACGCCTACGTGTTACGTGCCATTCGTGAAGTTAGCCGTTTCGCTGCGCAGTAGAAAATTTTGTATAAAAACTACACTGCGCATCAAAACGGCTAACTTCACGAATGCCAAGATCCGTTGGGAGAAGTGTACCTGTTGGTGGCTGTTCCGTTGACGGGCGCGACCCGCCGCCGCCGGCGCCACCTGGCACACACGCAGCGGGACCAGCTCAGCCGACGCCAGGGGGCGCAACGAGTCTCATCACTCACATCGCCATTCATGATTCGATTCCATACAAACCCTCCCAATAAACACTCATCGATACACTGATCGAGTGGTTGAAATTGGAACGTAATTCGTTCGATTTTGATTTTTTGTCACAAAATCATCCTCATTATCCCGCACTTTTTTTTTAATTCGTGTGTTATTTTTGGTTATTTCCTTATTATGTCATCTTGATATCCTATTTGTAACTTAAGAATTCTTTCATTTGAACGAGAAATCTGCAAATCTATGTTCATAGCGAAAAAAAGGCACGAATTAACTATTTTTTAATTTTTATTACCTAGATAAGTATCTACTTATAGCTTATTTTTTTTATTCAACTTGCAAAATATTCAACTACCTGCAAGAAACCTGTAAGCTTTCTTCTTAATTAAGCAAGTACATATTGAATGAGACCCATGCATGTTGTGGTAAGTAGGATAGTCATTAAGTAAACAATTTCGAACTAAAACTACTTACTTATTAAAAAAATTGACTGCTAAATTGCATAGAAGGCACAGGTATAATTTTCTCCTTACTTATTCACCTCTAGGATGTTAGTAGTGCAATGGGCACTGAATTAGCCAGGTATAATCGATTTTATAGCAAGAATTTATTATTAAGAGACAAAAAGCCTACGAACAGGCAAAATACTTATTGTTTTCGCATTGGTTTTGGCAAAACTGGTTTTGTTTTAAAATTTTATTTTCTTCATCACATTTTCAGGCTTTTATATAGGTTCCTCTCTTTTAACGCCTTATGTACCGTACGGACCACAGTTTTTTAATTAAGTATTTAGGTAGGTAATATTTTTCATTTATAAAACTTTCCTAATTCGCGTCTTTGATTTTTTATTTCTTTTATTTTAATTCGCAATTCAAACTATTTTTTATTCAGCATCTCCAGTGATACAGTTTTTATAATGAGTTAGTAATAAAGAGGTCCGTTAAATTTTTCAAACTTAATTCCGAATTCAAAACTCATGTTCACAACAAAGAGGTCTAGTGAACTTTTTCAGTAAAACTTATTCGAAACTCCGTGTTTATTTTTTTTCCGCGCGCAGCTGGTTGGAATCAATGCGAAAGTCGGGCGGCCACTGAAGAATATCGACTACACACAACGCCAAGAAAGGGTAACGACAGCAACATAAATTATTATGGTTTTTCAGCGTTTCGTGTGAGAAATATGAGGAAAGGGAAGTAGGGAAATGCATGCGCTGGTAACATTCAATGTGCACAGAGGGTCATTAACCTCTACGGTGCTTGAGAAAATGAAATACCTACGGTACCTACCTTCAAATGGGTGCATGAAATTGTATCAGAAGAGATCTTACGCTTGTTACCAACGTAACTAATTACTTACAGAACAAATTCTGTGTAAGTAGGTAGGTACCTAATACTTACCTACTAGTACATTTATAGGAGAAAAAGCTGACCTGATCAATAATAAATGGATTTCTCAAGGTAAGAAAATTATAATTAAGTAACTATAGTTATTTGTGCAACAAGAGAGCAAAGTTGATGTTTTCCTCGAGTGCTGATTTTGAATCCCGAGCGAACGAGGGATTCTAAGAATTGAATCACGAGCGTAGCGAGTGATTCTACGTTAGAATACCGAGTCTAGCGAGGAATTCAAAGGCACGAGATGTGAAAAACTTTGGTCTCGTGTTGCACACAAAATTTTTCACCTCAGCAGCGAGAACATTAACCTACAAATAAAAGATACAACTTTGTACATAATGAAGCAACTAATCCATAATAGGTATTCATTTAAATCTATTTAAAAATAACGCATTTTTTTCAGAAATTAAAAGAACATCTAACAGTTATTGTAGTTTTGTAAATTAAAAGTTTCTGTTTTGTTCAGAACTTACCTACGTGCTTCTCAGGAAGGGAACTTTGTTTATCACAATCACTTTTTGTCTCAACTCTTCTCTCTGGAGATAAATTAGTGTATTCGCCACTGGTTTCACTCATCTTTATTGTTTTAAGAATTTTCAACAAAAAACTAGCGTAACAGAAACAAATTCCCGCTATTTTATTTTTAAAAGGTGCATTATTTGTTTTTTTTTCATAGACAGTCTAGCGATTGACCGCCATGCACTACCACGTGTCAATCGACGACATTCGAATTTCAAATCACTTTTCCTCACTGAAACCAGTGTGCAAAATGCGATTTTGCACACTGGTTTCTCGCAGCAAAGGATGCCATTTCGAGCTGCTGAGGTGAAAAAACTATTTCTCCATACAAAACCAGTAGGTACCTAAGCATTGTCTTGCAAAATTATTGGTCGAATCCAGCCTAATTATGGTACTAGATCCGATACTAATAGGTCATTCAGTTGTAGTATTTCATTTTCCCTGTGGTCATCGACAATTTTTCGTCCATATTTTTCTTGGTTGTGCGTCTGTGGTAGGAAGAATGTGAAGGCATCTCGTAGTTCATACTAAGATGACACTTGGTGCTGGATGGTGGTTTGCAATCCGGTTCCTGCGCTCACATTTCATTCCATTGCAGTATTTCATCCGGATATCCGCTGAAAAATATTATTTACTTATAATCTATAAGTACTATAATACACTATATTACTATCATATCTTATAATAATAGGTAATCTTCGAAACTACTCATCCGATTTCAAACATTCTTTCACCAGTATTTTGAATGAACTTTTAAGATAAACATAGGCTATAATTATGTTATGTAAGTATATTATGTAGGATCGTCGTTCCTCCTGAACATACTGTTTTTATGAATTGAACTATATTGCCGTCTCTTTTCATAGACTGAAAGTGACAAGAACGGCATATATATATTGCAATTCCTGTTGTGATTCTGTTACAGCGGCCATTTTAACGCCGCTGAACGTTCACAATTTAGACGGGTGACCGCAAGTGGGCACTTTAAATTGACTGTCTCAAACCACAGAGAACTAGTTGTCTACTCGGTGCCATGACAGAGGCCTTTAGCCTTTAGATGGCCTTAAAACTCCGCCACCAGTTGGCCACTAGCTTATATACGTTATTATAGTTACCTACTGCTATTAAAGAATCAATACAGAATAATGTTGAATCATAATGACCGGCTATTCATTTATTGGCTACGCAAAAATTTGCTTATCATCGACATTAGGTACCTACTTATAAAATTCGTTCCATTACAACCATAAATAAAACTGACTGGTTCCTATAGTTCTTCTAATCTTGAATTCCGGGCTCTACTCTATTTCAGTTATGCTAGAGGTACTCGGTGAACGCAAATAAAATGCATTGGAAGTATCCCTCTCTATCTTTAGAAAGAGAACCGCAGTGGCAGTAACTAACGTGAAAATCTCAAACTATAGTCAATACGACTACTTATAGTTTTAGTTAGCTCGTTAGCTCATTATACGGACTAAAAATATATGAAAAATGACATTTGTTCCTTTAATTTTAGTCCGATTTTAGTCCGTATAGTGAGCAATACGACTATAGAGTCCGTTTTACGAAAGTCTCGCGGGGCATTTATTGTGGTAAGAAGTGCCATTCCATTTTCCTTAGTATGAAAAAAACTCTACCAGGAAACAAGATCGATTAGGGAGTGTGCACACTGCGCTTTTCGTACGCGCATTTGTATCGATACAAACGCGCTGCGAAGGCGCTGCTCAAATACACGCGTACAACAAACGTAGGAACGTAGGCTAGGTACCACCTAGTTGCCCACACCCTTATGCCGTTTGTCCACCGCCGCCGTCACCGGGACGTCAACGAGAACGATATTATTTCTGGCTGAGATCAAGATGACGTGACGGTCTTCTGGTAGACAGGCGGCTATAGTAAATGTATGGTCGCTACCTCGGCGTCGTCATCTCGTTCTCGTTGACGTCCCGGTGACGGCGGCGGTGGACAAACGGCCTGACACTGAAATGTACGTCGGTTATAAAGAAAATGTTGACAAATTAGTGAGTTCCGATATTTTATGAGTTTGTGTGATTTTGTACAAAAATGTGAAGAGTTTTTATAGTTTTATTTGCGTTCACTTCTACTACTCTACTTTCGTTGTCCTTCTCTCTCCTTACCGTTGGTTCTATGGCCAGACTGGGCCAGAGCACAGGACTTCCTGCCCAGGTAGTCAGGGCAGCACAGGCCGGGGTAGCACTCCTTGTCCGAAATACACGTGCGTGTCGGCTTGATCCAAGATGGCGGCGGACAATGGCCAGCTGAAACTATTTTGTAATGATTTTAATTTAATTTGTAACAAATTAATACGAGAGTAGTAGCCTATAGGTACTATTATTATAAGCAAAAAAGAGTAAAGTTAATTGGGTTTAGCTGTTTTATTTTATTACAGGCACTACGGCGGCGGCACCCTTAAATTATTTAGAATGGATTTGTTTTATTTTTAATTAAACCATTGTTTACGCCCGGTTGATGGCAACACTGGCTCCAACACGGCAACACTATTCGACGCTCGTGACGTGGTCATTAACCTAGCTTACCGCCATTTTGAACTCTTCATCATACATTTTTCTTTTCAATTTTCTAACAATTTAATGTGTCGTATTTTATGTAAACGCGCATTATACGTAATCCAAAGTCAAAAAACTAGTTTATTTTCAAGTTTGTTCCCTACATCGAACAAAACTGGCGACCGTGACAGGACCGAACCGACTTGCACGTAATTCGTTTTACAAGTTCGACAGGTCCTCAAATACCAATCCAAGGTGAACTGGAGCATCACAGTCGTCGGGAGAGGACCAAGAAGCAAACATTTCGTTGGATTATCGCGTCCAACGGCAACGGAGAAGACGAACGAGAACGCGTGGTCGCCCCGCGCGTACGCACATAACCTATCTGCGGGGCGCATTGGAGGTGCCTACGTCTCCTGGAGCCGCCTAAGCAGCTGACAACACAGCTGGGGATCCTGGATACCTACCTCTTCTGCTTCGCCTATCATCTAAAAGTGAGCCCGTTCCTATCATTTTCCTAGTTTGCTCCCCTTCTATCTGTGTGTATGTACCGTTTTTTCTCTGAGTGTTGGGTGAAATCTTCGATTCAATTAAGTGCTAAGTGCCTACTCAATTACGTGCCTATAGAATTAGCGGTAAGCATTTTGCCTAGTCATTCCAACAAAGGGATTTTGCACGCTAAATTCATTGCACGCCTAATTACCTACTACTTTGATTTCACTCGCCTACGCTGTGCACTCACCTACTATTGAAATATTTACCCAGATAAACCGACCAGCATTTAGCCTATATTCCTATTTTTGCAACGCAAACCATTCCTTTATTTTCAAGCCTAAGTTTATTGCCCAGTTTATAAAACTAAAAATTACATACTTGCTCCTCGACCCAATTGTTACATTTTACAATCGTTTCAACCCTACTAAGTGCATCACTGCCTCACATTTACCAAGTTAAATGCACTTTTGTTAGTAAACTTCTGTCCTCCTGCTCTTTTCGCTTAGCGCAATCAGCTGTTTATTTGTCTCGACGTTGATTCCAGCATAAACGAGTGCGGGTCAACGGCCGGGCGCGTGCCTGCATTCCTGCTTACCTACACTGCTCAGCTGATCGTGTGCACTGCTGATAAGACGCCGGGCCTACACTTCGTGCCGGACAACGAAACGAGGAGCGTATCGTACTCAATTTAATTTTCTATTTACTCACTGGTGTTCGGATACTTCATCGCAATGCCTTCTGACATAAAGTTTAAAGATTTAACTACTAAGCGTGGTTCCATCAAGGGACGCATAACTAAATTCAAAACATATCTAGATTCACTAGTAACATTTGAGAGTATCTCGTCCGTGGAACTCAGCAAGCTTGCAATGAAGTTATCCCGAATGGAAGCGTTGTTCATTGAGTTCGATGGGTTGCAGAGCCAAATAGAAGTACTTAGCGAAGCTAACCAAGATGTAGAAATAACTACTCGTGATTTAATTGAACAAGAATTTGACAATTGCATTTCAATCGCCCAAGATTTGATTCAATCACACAGTTCGCCTCCCAAGGTTGCTGAAGGTAATGTTTCTAGCTGTTCTCATTCTAATGGATGTCATCATCATCATCATGAACACAATGGTTGTGATACACTAGGTTTCAAATTGCCTACTATAACTATTCCTAAGTTTGATGGTACCTACTACAAATGGTTAGAGTTCAAAGAAGTGTATTCCTCACTGATTCATGATAATTCTCGAATTAAAAACATTCACAAATTCCATTACCTCAGTTCCTATTTGGAAGGCGAAGCTGCGCGAGTGCTAAGTAACTTGGAAGTGTCTGATAAAAATTATTCTGAAGCTTGGACACTTCTCTGCAACCGTTTCGATAATAAGAGGCAGCTTATAAACAATCATTTAAAATCTCTATTTTCGATCGAATCTGTTCGGGAGACTGACAAGTCTCTCAGGTTTATCATTGACCATGTAAGCAAAAACCTACGTGCCCTCAACTCACTAGGGCTACCTACTGACAAGTGGGATGTCTTAATCATTCACATCCTAGTGGCAAAGTTAGACAACAGTACTGTTTTCAAGTGGGAAGAACACCGCAACAACTTAACTGAAATACCTACTCTTGATGAATTCTTTTCATTTTTGAAAAATCGTGCAGATGTTCTCGAAACTGTAAACAGGAACAAAACTGACAGACTGACACACAACAAGCAAGTCCCAAACAATTCAAATCAAAACAAGTCACAAATTAAATCTCTGGTTGCTACGTCTAAGGGGTCTACATCCTCTTCGCCTAGTCACATTGAGTGTGTAGTGTGCTCTGGCAAGCACCGCATTTATGAATGCACCACATTTAAGTCTAAGACACCTGAAGATAGGAACTCCACTGTCGCATCACAGAATTTGTGTACTAACTGCCTAAGATCTGGTCATACTAGTCAGGCTTGCAAGCTCCCCGGTTCATGTCGTTACTGTAAGCAAAGGCATAATTCGCTTCTACACTTGACGGATACCGTGTCCTCGGCTTCTAGCCCATCTAAATCAGTAGTCATGTCTGCTTTGTCGACCCCAGAAGTTCTACTATGCACCGCGAAGGTGCGCCTAACTAATCCTAATACCAATGAATCTATTAGTGTCCGAGCGTTACTTGACAGCGGGAGCCAATCGTCATTTATCACTGAAGGTGTTAAGCTAAGACTCAATTTGACTCCTCAGCCATCAAATGTCAGCATCGTAGCTATCGGTAATAACACTCTAAACCTAAATCCAGAGCGATGCGCTCTCAAACTAAATTCCATAACAACTTCATTCGAAGTAACTATGTCATGTTTAGTACTGAAGACTATAACGGATGATCTACCCAAACATCCCTTCAGTATTGATTCCCTGAAACTACAGGACTATGAACTTGCAGACCCCGGCTTTAATGAGCCATCCCCTATAGATATGCTTATCGGCTCTGACCTGTTTTGGGATTTGATAGGTTCCAAACAGCAGTCTCTAGGGTGCAATAACCCTAATCTTCGTAGCTCCAAGCTCGGATGGCTCCTCGCAGGTCCTGCGCCTAATCAAAGTCAATTTCCGCCTAACAAGTCTCTAGCTTGCAACTTTCTCATTAAAAATGAAAGTCACACTGACATCGAAAAGGAAATATCTAAATTCTGGGAACTTGAGAACGTTCCCTCAGTTCAACCTCTTTCCGAGGAACAAAGGCTTTGTGAGAAGCTCTACCTCTCCACTACTTGCCGCGAAAGTGACGGCCGTTTTTGTGTAGGCATTCCACTAAAGGACGAATTAGATTGTCTGGGCGAATCCTACTTTATAGCTAAGAAAAGGTTCCTTAATCTTGAAGCTCGATTTAGAAAAAATCCTGAGTTAAAAAAGATGTACTCAGACTTCATTCATGAGTACGCAGACCTTGGCCACCTTTCAGAGTCTTCGGAGACTAAACCGCCTAACTCATATTTTCTTCCTCATCACCCAGTCATCCGAGAGAAAAGTGAGTCTACCAAACTCCGCGTAGTATTCAACGCGTCGGAGCCTACCACCTCTGGCCTCTCGGTCAATGACCTCCAAATGATAGGACCAACAATTCAAGATTCTCTATTTAACATTCTTCTTCGATTTCGACAGTACCGTTACGTCGTCACTGGAGACATAGAGAAGATGTATAGACAGGTGAACATAAGAGAATCAGATCGCAACCTGCAGCTAATTCTATGGCGCGATAATGAAGATGACTACTTGCGCACCCTAAAATTAAATACGATTACGTACGGTTTCGCGAGCTCAAGTTTCCTCAGCACTAGATGCATTTGGCAGATTGGGGAAGAGTGCAACGACTCTACTATTAAAACTATAATCCAAAACGATTTTTATTGTGACGATCTCTTAACAGGGTCTAATACCGCTGAAGAGCTACGTTACATTCAACGCACCGTCTCCAATGAACTCGCTAAAGGTTGCTTCCCACTAAGGAAATATCGTTCTAACTTACCTGATCTTCTCTCTGTCTCTGATACATCCGAAGACTCAAATCTGATCATCAGTAATGCCTCTAGTACGCTCGGCATTGGCTGGTCCCCTCAACACGATCACATCAACTTTCCTCTTGACCACTCCCACTCAACAGACACTAAGTCCACTAAAAGGACTATTTTGTCTACAACATTCAAAATTTTTGACCCCCTAGGGCTGTTGTCTTTGTGCACTATCAGTGCGAAGATCCTTCTCCAAAAAATTTGGGCTGAAAAAATAGATTGGGATGAACCAGTCCCCCACTCTATCCAAGTTTCTTGGCAAAAATTCAGTCAACAAATAAATACACTTTCGTCTCTAAAAATCCCAAGACATGTCCTAGCCGATAACACAAGTAATGTTGAACTTCATTGTTTTTGTGACGCTTCACAGTTGGCCTACGGAAGCTGTATCTACCTCCGATCGGTCGACAAGGATGGCGAGGTGCACGTCAACCTACTATGCGCAAAGGCCCGCGTAGCTCCCATAAAGGCTTGCACGATTCCTCGCTTAGAGCTATGTGGCGCTCTCCTAGGCGCTGAATTAAGCGCTGCTGTCAAAAAGGCTCTGAGAATTGAGATAAAACGCTCTGTATTCTGGACCGACTCCAGTGTTGTGCTAGGCTGGCTAAGATCACCCAACAAAACCAAAACCTTTGTAGCAAATAGAGTAGCCGCAATAGGTGAACTTACTGATTCAGACGCGTGGCGCCATGTTCCCACTTCTCAAAACCCAGCCGATCTTGCCTCTAGAGGCGTAGAGCCCCAAGAAGTTAACAACTTGACCTTATGGTGGCATGGGCCATCGTTCCTCAAACAACCCGAGTCATTTTGGCCCTCCTTCTCTATGGAAAGGGACATGGAGCTATCTGAATTAAAAGCGCTGCCCGCTTTGGTGGCGGAGGATGTACCTACGGTACCGAACCTAAACTTTGAAAAATATTCGAAGCTCTCCTTTCTACAAAGAGTCTATGCCAGGGTTTTCAGATTTATTCACAATTGCAGAAATCCAAATAATAAGCTAATTGGAACTCTACAAGTTCATGAACTAGACAAGTCTATCACTTGTCTCTCTAAAATTGCTCAAAATGATTCTTTTTCTAAAGAAATAATCTCTTTAAAGGCAAAAAAGTCTCTCAAACCAAATACTCATCTCTGCTCGTTAAACCCGTTTCTTGATGATGCAGGGGTACTTCGCGTTGGAGGTCGCATTGATACCTCTGCCTACCCCTATGATAAAAGACATCCTATAGTTTTAAAGGCTAATCATCATCTAACTAAACTAATTTTTCAAGCTGAACATTTCAAACTTTTGCATGCAGGTCCGCAGCATATACTCGCTTCTGTCCGAGAGCGCTACTGGCCCATAGGAGGCCGCAAGCTCGCTAGAGACGTCGCACGACACTGCTTCGTTTGTCGGCGATTCAAGGGTGAAACCATGACCAATATAATGGGGAACTTACCTGCGGATAGAGTAGAACCTGACTTCCCTTTCAGTACTGTTGGCACTGACTTTGCCGGTCCATTTCTAATTACAGATCGTAAGGGACGAGGGTGCAAAATATCAAAATGTTACTTGTGCATTTTCGTTTGTTTTAGGTATAAGTGCCTTCACCTAGAGTTAGTTAGTGAATTAACCAAAGATGCGTTCATACTAACATTAAAACGATTTATTTCTCGCAGAGGAATGCCTAAGATTATTTATTGTGACAATGGTCGCAACTTCGTAGCTGCCGCTAAAGAAATTGGCAGTTTTCTACAGTCTAATCGCGACTCTATTTGTGACTTTGCTGCCTGTCGGGGCATTGAGTTTCGTTTCTCCCCCGCATACGCTCCTCATTTCAATGGTCTGGCCGAGGCCGGCGTCAAATCAGCAAAGTTTCACTTGTATCGCACTTTGGGTCAATCACACCTGACCTTTGAGGAATTGACATCTGCATTCACACATATAGAAGCTATCCTAAATAGCCGACCCTTATGTCCTCTAAGCCCGTCGCCTAATGACTTCCAGTCCCTTACCCCAGCTCACTTTTTGATTGGCAGACAGATGATGGCGCTCCCTTCAGCAAGCTACCTGGACTCCGCTACGCACAATCTCAACCGGTTCCAGCGCCTAGAACAAGTGAAGCAGCACTTCTGGAGCAGATGGTCTTCAGAGTACATCGCTGAGCTTCAACAAAGAATCAAGTGGAGAGTGAAGTCCCGGGACCTCAAGATTGATGACCTTGTTTTGATAAAGGAAGCCCAAACTCCGCCCCTATGCTGGCGCCTAGGGAGAGTGAGTCGTTTATACTTGGGCTCCGATCAGACGCCTAGAGTAGCTGACATAGCGACGTCCACTGGCACCATAAGGAGAGCAATCAATCGGCTCGTCTTACTACCTACCTCCGAAGAGAAAGGAGAGCATAAAGCTTGAAAGCCTCCATAGAGCTTTCAACGGCCGGGAAGATGTTTACGCCCGGTTGATGGCAACACTGGCTCCAACACGGCAACACTATTCGACGCTCGTGACGTGGTCATTAACCTAGCTTACCGCCATTTTGAACTCTTCATCATACATTTTTCTTTTCAATTTTCTAACAATTTAATGTGTCGTATTTTATGTAAACGCGCATTATACGTAATCCAAAGTCAAAAAACTAGTTTATTTTCAAGTTTGTTCCCTACATCGAACAACCATTAATATTATAATTCAATAAGCTACAGTCTAACTAATCAATTCAGAAATACATGAACATAAAATTTATTTACTTATATGTAAGTACCTACCTATCCTACCTTTTTAATAAATTACCCGACGTTTTATTCTTTTGTCAGAATCTTTTTAAATTAGTGAAAGAGATGTACTAACTATACTAACCTTTCACTTTCTTGATGATTGATCTGCCGGACCTCTGAGAGAGGGCACAGGACTTCCTGCCCAGGTAGTCAGGGCAGCACAGGCCGGGGTAGCACTCCTTGTCCGAAATACACGTGCGTGTCGGCTTGATCCAAGATGGCGGCGGACAGCGGGAAGCTAAATTAAAAGTTGTATTTTACGAGTTTTTAAAATTATATTTGTGTTCTGTAGTAAGCTGCGTTTGCCTTTAAAGAATACCTAAACATAAGTACCTAGGTATTATAGTATCTATGTGATAGAGCGAAGTGGAAGAGGAAATCCTATTAAGCCGAACTCACATTAATTTTTGATTAGACGTGGTCCACTAATGAATAAACTAATATTCTTAATATAAAGTTATTCGAAATTAAAAATACTAACCATTTATCGCCTGTATGGACGCACAGACGGTCAATATCACCAAAAATGCGTTTAATCTCTCAAAAGTTCCTGAAAAAGTGTGTTTTGTATTTGTTAAAATAGAAATAGAAAAAAAGTTTATTTTCGTTACTACGATACATACCTACAACACAAATCAGAAATGCTACATTACAGTGACAAGAAAATAAGGCTACCCCTCAGCATTTGCTCCAGCAGCGCCATGGCTGTTAGAGCGCTGGTTTTCCGTGGCTACTTATCCTACTTATACAGTAGTTAGTTACAGTTTATATCGTAAAGAAACCCGCAGCTTAGTCAGCTCTACACGTATTGACCATGTCTTTCCTGTGGATATGGACGGTTAAGCTGAGAGGATGGTGTAGGTGCTGGGCAAGCCTGCCATCTGAACAATGTCCCAGGCACTACAGTGTCTTAGGCGTAGGTAAAGATTACCTCCTGAAACTGTATTGATCGAGGGATGCAAAGGCCTACAATATTGTCAATTTAAAATTCTAAAACTGAATTTCAGAGATGAATTGAGCTCTAATTTTTGAACACAATTGATAACTTTGAGTTATAGGTACTATAGGAAGTATTGAAACTTACCCATGGCTACTGTTATTCTCCTCGATGAATCAATAGTGACTAATATTCGTTGGGAAAAACTGCTCATTTAATGTCTTTTGTGGTAGGTATAATACCTACCTATAAGAACTAGGTATACCTATACGTAATGCATCTTTATGTAGGTATGTGTAACTAAGTAAAAAGTAACTCCCTATATTAGTTTAGAGAAAATATTTATGGATGTTTGTATGTTAGTGCAGCTGCACTAGTGATTCAGATTCGTTTGTGGTACTTCTAGTAGGTAAGTAGTAAAAATTTAAATCAAAATTTAAAATTAAGTAAGTAAGTACCTACTTACCTAAGTAAAATAAACTAAAAACGGAACGTGAACACCCACATTTGAAATGTTATACCTACCTATGTAAATCTGCTAAGTAGGTACCTACTTACTATTTTATATGCCTACTTACCTAAGTAGGTACCTACCTTCTTAGCTAATTATTTAGAAAAATGAAAAGATACGAGTAAGTAGGTATTACTTATACATATTTTTTGGGTTTTTTTTTTACGGTCGAAGCCGTTGACCAGTTACAGTTTCCTATAGCTGTGTACTTTCTGTGTGTTAGATAAGTAGTAGGTATTCCCGGATTTCCCCTGTAGCATTCAACTTATAAAGTCAATAAGGAAAAACTCTAAAAACATTAATAATTAATTATCTAGGTGCTTATGTAATTAATGTTCAATAATACTAGTTTATAAAAAACTTGGGCCTTTACATCTTTACTAGATGATTTATACAGTGGCGGCGTAAGGGGGGGGCGGACGGGGCGGTCCGCCCCGGGCGCCAAGCACTAGGGGGGTGTCACCGTGGACTACGGTGAAAAAAAATCCGTACTTACAAAAGTTTTGTAAAATCTACCTTTCAAAGGGAGTGCCAGAGGGTGTTCAAACTGGCATTACCCATAAGGGGATGTAAATGGGTATTTGAATGAAAAAAGTATCATCACGCATTTGCCTTAAGAAAATTCGGCTCTCTCGTGGATCTCGCATATAGCTTCATGAGTAGATAACTATTTTGCGAGCAAAATTAGTTATGTCTGACCACAGAATGGGAACCGACAAGCAGCCAGCATTTTCTTTGAGCACCGTAAGCAAAGTCAAGTGTTGTCACATGTTGCATTTGTCTTAAAAAAATCGGCTCAAAGAGTAGGACGCTCGCTTCGTTTTAATCTCGCGTTGCTCGCATATTAGCTTCACTAAGTATTTTGCGCCCAAAGTGAGTATAATGTCATGCAGGGGCGGCTTTAGGGGGTGGCAAACAAGGCAATCATCCCGTTGTATAACGTGTCATGTGTCAGATTTTTTTGAAAATTTCAAAATATCTAGTACTCCTCCGCTAATCTATAAGTACCAAAAAAGATTCGTCAAAATTTTTACGCTAAAGCCACCCAACCACCCACTTTCCACAGCCTAACCTTACTATGCCAGGCTAGTCAGGGCAAATCCGGGAACAGTACCAGCGCGAAAACAAAAACAAAAACTTGATGGTCTTCGACACGTGTTTCACCACTCCACGGGGCATCCTCAGGAAATAATTGACGTCTTGTCGCTTCGAGCGCTAAACAGAAAGTTCGAAGCGACAAGACGTCTGCGCAAGCACACAGAGGGAGTCCATCAAGTTTTTGTTTTTGTTTTCGCGCTGGTGCTGTTCCCGGATTTACCCTGACTAGCCTGGCATAGTAAGGTTAGGCTGTGGAAAGTGGGTGGTTGGGTGGCTTTAGCGTAAAAATTTTGACGAATCTTTTTTGGTATAGATTAGCGGAGGAGTACTAGATATTTCGAAATTTTCAAAAAAATCAGGATATGGATTTCCGCAAAGTCACGCCTAAATCAATTAACTATCTTATGTCATGTGTCTTAAAAAAACGGCTCTCTTCGCTCGATTTTAGCTTCATGTCTATTTTACGAACAAAGTGAGTTATGTCTGACCGCAGGATAGAAACCGACAAGCAGCCCGTCTTTTCTTTGAGCACCGTAAGCAAAATCAAGTGTCATCTCATTATGTTGCATTGTCTTTAAAAATTCGGCTCGCTTCGCTCGCATTTAAGCAGCCAGACTTTTCTTTGAGTACCGTAAGCAAACTTAAGTGTCCATGTTACATTTTTCTTTAAAAAATTCAGCTCGCTTCGCTCGCACTTTAGGTTCATGTGTATTTTGCAAGAGTGGGGAGCTCGCTTGGTTCGAAGCTAGCTCACTTTGCTCGCATATTAGCTTCAGTATTTTGCGATAATGTTGAATTTGTCAAAAAAAAAATCGGCTCGCTTCGCTCGCATATTAGCTTCTTAAGGCTGCTCCGCGGCTATGCCGCTCGTCAGTTTTAGGTATTGACGGGCGGGAAACGTAGCGCTCAAGCTTGTGTGCGTAGAACGCACACATTGAAAGCGCCACGCAGTGCTGGCCGCTCTGACACAAAGCGGTCAAAGTTTCGGCAAACATTTTTTACGTTTTAAAATTTATAACTTCGAAACGATTTTGTATTGACATCTATACCAATCTAATACCAATTCTGTAAAGCGGAAGAGTTTGTTTGTTTGTTTGAACGCGATATTCTACAAGTCGGATTTGAAAAAACTTCGCATCTTATTTATTTATTAAACAAAATGCACAGTTCTTAGTAGTAATAAATCGACTTATTTATGTTTCTTACAGCCAATGACGGATTTAGATTTTTTAGAGTAAAACATATATTACGACAGTCACTAAGTAGGTAGTATAGGTTTTAGAGAAAAGTAAATAACAATAAGAATAAAAATAGTTACAACCAAGCACTTTCGTGGTGTGTGTGTGCAGCGTGTGTGTGTGTGTGTGTGTGTGTGTGTATCTTCGTAACTTTGCATCTTCGCATCTTCGTATCTTCGTAACTTCGTAACTTCGCAACTTCATAACTTCGTATCTTCCTATCTTCGTATCTTCGTAACTTCGCAACTTCGTGACTTCGTAACTTCGTAACTTCGCAACTTCGTAACTTCGTATCTTCCTATCTTCCTATCTTCGTAACTTCGCAACTTCGTATCTTCATATCTTCGTATCTTCGTAACTTATCAACTTCGCATCTTCGCAACTTCGTATCTTCGTAACTTCGTAACTTCACACCTTCGCAACTTCGTAACTTCGCAACTTCGCAAATTCGTATCTTCGTAACTTCGTATCTTCGTAACTTCGTAACTTCGCAACTTCGTATCTTCATATCTTCGCAACTTCGTATCTTCATATCTTCGTATCTTCGTAACTTATCAACTTCGCATCTTCGCAACTTCGTATCTTCGTAACTTCACACCTTCGCAACTTCGCAACTTCATAACTTCGCAACTTCGCAAATTCGTATCTTCGTAACTTCGTATCTTCGTATCTTCGTAACTTCGTAACTTCGCAACTTCGCATCTTCACATCTTCGTATCTTCGTATCTTCGTAGCTTTGCAACTTCGTAACTTCTAGATACGAAGGTGCGAAGTTGCGAAGTTACGAAGTTACGAAGTTACGAAGATGCGAAGTTACGAAGATACGAAGTTGTGAAGTTGCGAAGTTACGAAGATACGAAGTTGTGAAGTTGCGAAGTTGTGAAGATACGAAGTTGCGAAGTTGCGAAGATACGAAGTTACGAAGATGCGAAGTTACGAAGATACGAAGTTGTGAAGTTGCGAAGTTGCGAAGTTATGAAGATACGAAGTTGCGAAGTTGCGAAGATACGAAGATACGAAGATACGAAAATGCGAAGTTACGAAGATACGAATATACGAAGATACAAAGTTGTGAAGTTACGAAGTTACGACGTTATGAAGATACGAAGATATGAAGTTCCGAAGATGCGTAGTTGCGAAGATACGAAGATAAAAAGATACGAAGATACGAAGATATGAAGTTGCGAAGTTACGAAGATACGAAGTTGCAAAGTTGCAAAGTTACGAAGTTACGAAGTTACGAAGTTACGAAGTTACGAAGTTACGAAGATACGAAGATACGAAGATACGAAGATGCGAAGTTACGAAGATACGAAGATGAGAAGTTGTGAAGTTACGAAGTTACGACGTTATGAAGATACGAAGATACGAAGTTCCGAAGATGCGAAGATGCGAAGATGCGAAGTTGCGAAGTTACGAAGATACGAAGATACGAAGATACGAAGATACGAAGATACGAAGATACGAAGATGCGAAGTTACGAAGATACGAAGATACGAAGATGCGAAGTTGTGAAGTTACGAAGTTACGACGTTATGAAGAAACGAAGATACGAAGTTCCGAAGATGCGTAGTTGCGAAGATACTAAGATACATAGATACGAAGATATGAAGTTGCGAAGTTACGAAGATACGAAGTTGCAAAGTTGCGAAGTTACGAAGTTACGAATTTACGAAGTTACGAAGTTGTGAAGTTACGAAGTTACGAAGTTACGAAGTTACGAAGATGCGAAGTTACGAAGATACGAAGTTGTGAAGTTGCGAAGTTACGAAGATACGAAGTTGTGAAGTTGCGAAGTTGTGAAGATACGAAGTTGCGAAGTTGCGAAGATACGAAGTTACGAAGATGCGAAGTTACGAAGATACGAAGTTGTGAAGTTGCGAAGTTGCGAAGTTATGAAGATACGAAGTTGCGAAGTTGCGAAGATACGAAGATACGAAGATACGAAGATGCGAAGTTACGAAGATACGAATATACGAAGATACAAAGTTGTGAAGTTACGAAGTTACGACGTTATGAAGATACGAAGATATGAAGTTCCGAAGATGCGTAGTTGCGAAGATACGAAGATAAAAAGATACGAAGATACGAAGATATGAAGTTGCGAAGTTACGAAGATACGAAGTTGCAAAGTTGCAAAGTTACGAAGTTACGAAGTTACGAAGTTACGAAGTTACGAAGTTACGAAGATACGAAGATACGAAGATACGAAGATACGAAGATGCGAAGTTACGAAGATACGAAGATGAGAAGTTGTGAAGTTACGAAGTTACGACGTTATGAAGATACGAAGATACGAAGTTCCGAAGATGCGAAGATGCGAAGTTGCGAAGTTACGAAGATACGAAGATACGAAGATACGAAGATACGAAGATACGAAGATGCGAAGTTACGAAGATACGAAGATACGAAGATGCGAAGTTGTGAAGTTACGAAGTTACGACGTTATGAAGAAACGAAGATACGAAGTTCCGAAGATGCGTAGTTGCGAAGATACTAAGATACATAGATACGAAGATATGAAGTTGCGAAGTTACGAAGATACGAAGTTGCAAAGTTGCAAAGTTACGAAGTTACGAAGTTACGAAGTTATGAAGTTACGAAGTTACGAAGTTACGAAGATACGAAGTTGCGAAGATGCGAAGATGCGAAGTTGTGAAGTTACGAAGATACGAAGTTGCGAAGATGCGAAGTTGCTAAGATACGAAGATACAAAGATACGAAGATATGAAGTTGTGAAGTTACGAAGATACGAAGTTGCGAAGTTATGAAGTTACGAAGAAACGAAGATGCGAAGATGCGAAGATGCGAAGATGCGAAGATGCGAAGTTGCGAAGTTACGAAGTTGCGAAGTTACAAAGATACGAAGTTACGAAGTTTTGAAGATACGAAGTTACGAAGATACAAAGTTCCGAAGTTGCGAAGATATGAAGGTAAGAAGTTGCGAAGTTACGAAAATACGAAGTTACGAAGATGTGAAGTTACGAAGATACGAAGTTGTGAAGTTGCGAAGTTATGAAGATACGAAGTTGCGAAGTTGCGAAGATACGAAGATACAAAGATACGAAGATACGAAGATATGAAGTTGCGAAGTTACCAAGATACGAAGTTGCGAAGTTACGAAGTTACGAAGATGCGAAGTTACCAAGATACGAAGATACGAAGTTGCGAAGTTGCAAAGATACGAAGTTACGAAGGTACGAAGTTACGAAGGTACGAAACGAAGTTACGAAGATACGAAGTTACGAAGTTTTGAAGATACGAAGTTACGAAGATACGAAGTTGCGAAGTTGCGAAGATACGAAGGTAAGAAGATACGAAGTTACGAAGTCATGAAGATACGAAGTTACAAAGATGCGAAGTTACGAAGATACGAAGTTGTGAAGTTGCGAAGTTACGAAGTTATGAAGATACGAAGATACGAAGTTGCTAAGATGCGAAGATGCGAAGTTGCGAAGTTACGAAGATAAGAAGATACGAAGATGCGAAGTTGCGAAGTTACGAAGTCACGAAGAAACGAAGTTACGAAGTCACGAAGTCACGAAGTTACGAAGTTACGAAGATACAAAGTCACGAAGTTATGAAGTCATGACGATATGAAAAGATAAAGATATGACGATGACGATGATGATTGTGTTTCGCTCATCAAAATCTTTCATTTGATACCCATATCAATAAAAAGTTCCACGATCATCATCATCATCATCATCAGCATCATCATCATCAGCATCATCATCACCTAATCCAGATGATAAAAACATAAAATGATTGTAAAGCTTTCTATGTGGATGTGCATGCTTCTGTACGTATACTTTACCTATAGGCACCTAGGTACTTACTACTTACCTATGCTGTTAGAAAATAGTCCATTTTATGCCAGGCAAAATCTTTATCAAAAGATGCCTTACATACTGTAATCTGATTTTATCGAAAATATGACATAGCACGTTTACGCGACCGCTTCTCATGTAAGAACACAGTCACGTGACGTCACTGGCTCTGCCACAGCTTAGCTAATAGTATTTACGCAATGTGACGTGCTCCCAGCTCCAATGGCCGCGGCCCACAGATTAGGTAGAGATACTTTGTATCAGATGGAAATGTCGGGAACATTTTAGTGTGGACTTGTGTTCACAGATTATATAGATGTTACTCGCTCCTGATTGGCTATCAGAAAACGATGTATGACGTTTCTTTTTTTTTTTCTGCTACACCGGCACCGAGCAGAATTGTCATTCTACCAAACAAATTAATTTGGTAGGATTGCTTTTTTCATTCAATATTTCTAAGGCATTGATCTCAATGTGTACTATTGAGATCAATGCCATAGTAGAGGTCAGTGGCCTAAGGGAAAGAAGGTGTTGTTGATAGAAAACAACGAAACATAGTTAATCATTTATTATTATTTTTTAAATTTTTTCTTAACACTACATAGTAGGTATAGGTATTGTACAATAAACAAAGTTGCTTCCCGCTGTCTGTCCCTATGTAAAAAAAAAACATCATCAAAATCCGTTGCGTAGTTTTAAAGATTTAAGCAATGCTTAGATCTTTAAAACTACGCAACAGATTTTGATGCGGTTTTTTTAATAGATAGAGTGATTCAACAGGAAGGTTTATATGTATAATACATGCATAATATAGTACCTAGAGAAACACTGATAAATCTTAGGTTTCTGTGATGTGTGATGTGACCAGTGCGTCTCGTTCTCGTTCTCGAAATCTCGTTCAAACTCACGTTTCTCAACAAATCACTGCATAAATAATCGAGCCACTTTTTGAGTCTGATTACACTACACACTGGGAATATGGAATACAGCGGCCTTTCGCAAATTTGTACAACCTGGTACAACACAAGTTAACACAACACATAAAATACATCGTAGGTACTGAAGGTACAAACCGTTTGCAGCTAATAAGGAACAGAAATAGGCGGGGAAAATCAACAAACTAAATACACAATGATCGTTAGACATTAGACCGCAGAGCACAGACTACCCACATCCACAGAGATACCTACCCTCAAAGATCTCAATCATTCATTGACATTGACATTGTCATCAAAATAGCAACTCATTCGGAATCGGAAGAGTTGAGGAGCGGAGAACGAAATGTCATACATCGTTTTCCAATCAATTTCCAATCAAAGCACAGATTATATACAAGTCCAAGCTTCTGACTAGGAACATTTCTACCCGTGCCGCGGCCGTCTGACGATTTTTGCCAATGAATCGTCCTTTTATTCATAGTAGCTACTCCATAGAAAAAATGTATGGAGAGTTTTATCTTCAACTTTCTTGCCTATAATGTGTTGAATATAGCTACACCTACGAAAAAAAAAATAGAGCACAGGATAGATAAAATATTGAAGTTGTTGTTTTCGTATTTTTTAATTCAATTGAGTAATTTAGTGTTCGGTCAGGCTTAAAACCCCGCGCTCATATTTTGTGTAGGTACTTTGTCCAGTAATTTACTAAAAAAATACATAAAATATTGAAATATGAAATAGCCCACAGTGTAGATCAGTTCATTGGTAGTACTTAAAGTATGTTTTTCACTATCTTAATACGATTTGCTTTAAGAAAATCTTTAAAACGGTAAACCTCTATTTTGACAAATTCACCTCAGTAGGCTCTTAAGTAGATATTTTGCGGCGTTACAAATATTTGCATATTATCATCCAAAAATTTATCATTTATCTCTGTGCCTTGCACCTATATTGTCAGATTGTCAGAATGTCACTTTTGTCTTTTTGGAGGAAGGGGGGGGGGGGGGGGGGTGCTCAATAGAGTACCGCCCCGGGCGCCAACCCATGCTACGCCGCCACTGGATTTATACAATGTAAGGAAGCAATCTTTGCCTACACTTATCGGGGTAATGCAGTGCCTTGACAATGTTAGGATGGAGTAGCCTTGCCCAGTGCCTACACCATCCTCTCAACCACTGGCGATGGCGGTCGCAGAATTGGATTATAGGGGGGGGGGGGGGGGGGGGGGGGGTGTCACTGGTTTTGATAGTACGTAGGTACCTACCTATTTTTTTGCTGGATGTTAGAGGTTTCTCAAGGATTTTGGGGGAGGGGGGTCATGACCCCCATGACCTCCCCGGTTAAGCTGAGTCAGCTTAACCGGCCATATCCACAGGAAAGACATGGTCAATACGTGTGGGGCTGACTGCCGCGGGTTTCCTTACGATGACAATTAGGTTTTTTTGTTTCCGATTAGGTAAATTAAAAATTTCTAATTAGGTAGGTATGTACGATTCCAATTCAATTAGGTAACGACAAATGGAGTTGTTCTCAAACACACGCCTTTAATTTGATTTGTAACCCGCCAACTGCTAGGAATTGGATAAACTTCAGTAAATGCGGTCAAGTGTGTGTCTGCATATCATAATGAGGTTCATTTTATATTTTAATTTTTTAACCCACTGCAGGGCAGAGGCCTTGATATTTTTTCACTTTACACGGTGTTTTGGCCTAGACCACAATCCACAATCGTACTGGCCACGAACTCGTCAGCAAGAAATTGGACTAGTTCGCAAGGAACTCAAGGAAGTGCTTGAGTTTCTACTTACAAAAACCAGTTGAAAACACTAGCAGTCATTATTTAACACACGGGAATTACTCACGTAAAAATATCGTCGATTTAGATACCGAAAATGTTTCGATTCATCCGGAGAATCTTCATCTGGGTAAGGAGGGAGTTGTGGCAAGGTTACTACAAGGTAGATAAGTGAAACACTAGCAGTGTTTTCAACTGGTTTTAATAGGGGTTTCCCCTCTACTTATAAAATTATGTTAAAACAGAAACACTGACCGTTTAAATAATTGCCATCCTTTTTTGTTAGATAGAGTCAAATAGAGACAGGACGAATCTTGAGCATTATTTAACCAGTGTTCAAAGAAAATGTTGCTAGACAGTCAAATCAAAGGTCATAAGATTAACCGTCACATCTAACTGTTAAGTTACAATAACTATTAAGCAACTTTACAATTGTTCGAAAACTAGGTAAAGGTAATTTGGGAAACTCCTGCAGTGCGTTTCAGAGTTACGAAAATGCATCCGATTTGACGATTTTCTTCGGAAAGCTAACGTTTCTTCAGTGAAGAAACGTCATTTTCGAATTCGGAACATTGCGAGAAGGTCTCGCACTGCATGTCAAAGGGTCAATCTTCAGAATCAGCGCACCTGGTTGATCGCTATGGCGCCCCTTAGATATATACTATTGCTTTTCTGCCCCTTGGGGCCAATATGAAAATATACTTGAAGGGACACCATCATATCTCTGGATTTCAGGAGCATCAGGAGGCTTCATATTTACGTGTTGCTATGGTTACGTTGACATTAGGTAGGTGTGAGTTATCGGGCGAAGAGAATAAAAGGTCATAAGTATTCAATATCTGTTATATTATTATTATCGTAGCTCTGCTATTGTTCATCGTAATATGGATCAGGATAGATGCAGGATAATCTTATTAACACTCCGCCGAACACGTGATGCCCGTCCGCGATGAGAGCCGGTTCGATGTGTAATCCTGAATGATGACAATCGAATTGGTCTCCTCGCTCAGCACCCGCGCTCGTAGTTATGTCAGAGTGACGTAACCTCCATGTAGTTCTTGTCACTCTTATCAAGGAGGTTGCATACTTATTTAGACACCTCCTCGAAATAAAAATACAGAAAAGCAAAATAACGATATTTAAAAAGCACCATAGCGATCAACCAAACACGCTGATTCTGAAGATCCCTAAAAATTCATGGTTCTAACTTTATCAGCAATGAAGTTACTGCTAATAGAACTCAATGAGAAAAATGGTTTACAAGATATTAATTAAAGACTAGGTAAGTACCATAAAGTTGAAGTATAAATGCCAGTAGTTTTTATCGCTGTTCTTTATTGCATGTCGATATGAGGAGTTGTCTGCTGGCAGCTTGTCTGCTGGTGGTGGAGGCAGCATGGGAGTTTGGGCAGGATAGCCGGGATCTGGAGATATTCGCACAATTGACGGGTCCCATCAATCTATTGGAATATACTACTCGGGTTACTATACCAGTGAGTTTTTAATATTATCTTTTGTAAGTAGTGCGCAATATTGCGCACTGTATTTTTGCACAAACGTCAAAAAGCCAAGTCTCAAGCAGTGTCTGTAATTTAGATATTACTTAGTAGGTGCTAATCCGAATACAAATAAGTACCTACAAAAATCCCCTAGTCTATGTTTCAGAGAGAAATTAATTAATAAGAAATACTTAACTACGAAATTATTTTTCGTTTGAAAGGGTAAGGTATACCTACTTTCCGATTGGTGCCACAATTTGGTGAGGATCTGTCGAGAATCTTCGGAGTTGTAAACAGAAATGTAACTATGTAATGTAAGAAATGTAACGAGAATGCAGAAAATTGCTATCAGAAAATCAGTTTATAACTTTGAAGTCAGTTTTTATTAAACTTTTAATTTAGCCACTTATTAAATTATGTTTTGTTTTTTCAGATACCAGATTGCTCACGAATAAAATACGTCCTCGTCGAAGTGGACAATTTACTTGGTACACCCGAGGTGACTTATAATAAGGGATCACGCACTGTGGTCATCAAATACAAATTTATCCATTGGACATGGTCTAAGTACGTACCTAAACCTAAATATATCCTAGAACCAGACAAGATACAAGAATACAAGAATACAAGAATACAAGAATTTATTAATAAAATCATTATTTTACAAGTCAGTAAAAAAAAAATCGTACTTTAGTATATAAATACCTAAGTATATAATTATTTAGTTGGTATGTCAATTAAAAAGATAACAATATTTTTAAGTGTTCGGCAGTTCCAGGAATTCACCTATGTTATAAAAAACCCTTTCCAGCAACCACGATTTCAGTCGGTTTTTAAACGCTGCGGCGGAAACTGCATTCCTGATCTCAACAGGTATTCGGTTATAAACTGCGGGGCCCAGGATGTACACGGATCGTCCAGACTTGTGGAGTCTGTGCGTCGGAGTGACGAGTCTGTGCTGGTACCTATTGCTGCGCAGGGCGCGATTTTCGTTAACCCCTCGGCGCTGGAACAGGTGCAGATTTAGGTGTGTGAACAGGGCCACTTGAAGTACGTGTTCACTGGGAAGGGTCAAGATTTTAAGTTCCTTGAAGTGTTCTCTGCATGACTCATCGCTTGGCACGCCCACTATAGCTCGGATGGCCCTCTTCTGCATCACGAAGGCTCGCTCGGCGTCACTGGCCGGCGCCCACAGCTCTACGCTATAGGTGAGTGTACTGTGAACCGTCGCGAAATAACAGGACCGCACTACATCGCGGGTGGCTGTGCCTGCCAGTCTACGTAATGCAAAAGAAGCCCGGCCGAGTTTTGAGCAGATACTCTCTATGTGGGCGTCCCACACGAGGGAGCTATCTAGCTGGAAGCCAAGCAGCTTTGTTGTTTGCACCTGTTCCAGCGTCGCTGAGCCCGCCAGTACCCTAAGCGCTGGGGGTCTCCCGCCGTTAAGCTTGAAGTTCATGAAGCAGGTCTTGTCTCGGTTTAACGCGAGGCCGTTTGACCTGAACCATGTCTCGAGCTGTTCGACCACCACGTTCAGCTTTAGCTCTAGTTGGCTGTCTGTAGGCGCCGTTACTACTGCAGCTACGTCGTCTGCGTACATGAAAATGTCTGCACCCTTGATCGCCGCGGGTAGATCATTTAAGAGTAGGCTAAACAGCGTATTGGACAGGCATGATCCTTGCGGAACGCCCATGTCAGTTTCCAGTTCTGAAGATAACACCCGACCGCCGTCGCCTACCACGACCTGTGTTCGCTTGGCCAAGAATGATGCTAGGATAGACGCTGCAGGGCCGCGAATGCCGTAAAAGTGGAGTTTGTTAGCGACAAGGGAGTGGTCGGCGGTATCGAACGCGCGCGATAGGTCACAGCACAGCAAGGCAACGCGCAGGCCGGCTTCGCGCGCGCTCAGCACGCGCCAAACGACTTCCCTTACCAGGTCAGTGGTGGCGCGGCCGGGTCGGTACGCGTACTGCTTATCAGTTAGCGAGTTGTGTAGGGCCACAAATTTAAGTAATCTGAGGTTAATATCGACTTCCAGGATCTTCCCTAATGCTGGGACGAGTGATATGGGGCGGTATGATTTGGCTTCTGATTTTTTCCCTTTGCCTTTGTATAGCGGGCTTATTTTTACTTTTTTTAGAACCGCGGGATATAACCCCTGTCTAAGGCAGGCGTTACACATCGCGGCGATCGTGGGAGCAAGAGGTTTCGCGGCAATTTTTATTATGTTAGATGACAGGTTGTAAACGTCTGTGCTATTTTTTGGAGCAATATGGCAGTTTACGATCTTCATTACCTCCTCTGGTGTAAAGGGATGCAGTCTGAGTGATGTATCACAGGCTATTAACTCGACGGACATGGCCGAGGCTGCGCGCGGGACGTCGGCGGGGGGGGGCACCGCACTTGCTCGCTGCAGATACGAACTCTTCGTTGAGTGTGTCCAACAGGAGCTTCTTGGATGGAAAGGGGCCACCGTTTTGGTCTCGGATGCAGTCCGTAAAGTCAAGTCGTTCACGCCTGCCGCGGCCTAACTCGGCGTTCACAACCTGCCACATACGTTTCGATTTATTAGGGTCTTTGTGAATTTGGTTAGAGTAGTATTCCGTACGCTTATGTTTCAATAATAAATTATATTTTATTGTTAATTTCTCAGCAAACGCTGCTACTGCTTCATTTTCGGGAAAGCGACTTTTAAGGTTTACTGTGTCGAATAACAGATATTTAACGTTTAGTATTTCTGAGTCCACCCATCGTTTATTATTTGTTGTTACGGGAAGTTTTTTTAAGGGGAAACAGATATTCATTTTATTTACTAAATTTGTAACTAATACTTCGGCCAGACTGCAACAATCATGGTGCGATGATTCCACGATTTCGTTCCAGTCGACTGAGTCCAACGCCGTAACAAAGTTCAACTTGTTTGATGTGTTAAAGCTGCGTCTTAACGTCTTAACGATAGATAGATAAAAGCTTTATCAACACACAAAAAAGTAGGTAAGTACCTACAGAAGTAAAAACTTAACTAGAGAAATAGACAAAAGGAGAAGGAACAAAGAAGAGGCGAATTACAAAAATACTTTTTAATAAAGGTAGGTAGGCAGTAGGTACCTTCACAAACAGTCGAGTAAATAGGCTAGTGAAAAAAGGTCTGCGCTTTTTTATACCGACTTTACAGACAACTAGAACAAGCATTTTTTTAATTACCTACCTACTTATTATTTTTTCTAGTTACCAAATCATGGCAAAAGGGATAAGAGTGCCGTGCAAGGATGATGACGATCATAACGTTGATGACCTTCGAGCCCTAAGCGGAAGGATTCTGCCAGGTTTTGGTGGTAATGTTAGAGGAAAGTCAGGGGGCAGTCGTCCCAAAGACGGTCGGATTATTCGAGACGAAGAAGGCCGATATATAAGAGTTCCAGGTGGTATCCAGATTGGGCCAAACGGAAATAAGACGATGGGAGAAATACCTAAAAGATATGGGACGAAAAGTATTGGTGGTAATGTTGGGGGACAGTCAGGGGGTATTCGTCCCAAAAGCAGTTGGACTATTCCGGTCGAAGAAGGCCCATTTATAAGATTTCCAGATGGAATCCAGTTTGGTCCAAACGGAAATAAGATAATGGGAGAAAGAATGATATATGGGAACCCTCTAT
The DNA here is from genome assembly GCA_958496255.1 of Camptogramma bilineatum. NCBI lineage: Eukaryota > Metazoa > Arthropoda > Insecta > Lepidoptera > Geometridae > Camptogramma > Camptogramma bilineatum. Next base: position 2,793,095 of record OY292474.1, read on the forward strand.
CAAATGCTATGAACGCCCTTAAGAAGAATAGAAAAAGGAAACGGGGCTGGAGAATAAGGGCAAGAAAACGTAAATCACCTAAAGGTAGAGGCTACAATGCTAAAATACGAATATATCGTGGTAAACGAAAACCATCAAAGAAACCAATGCTTAGTTTGGTCCCATTATTAATAGACCAGATAGGTAAGTGGAGAAGCAAAAGACCGCAAGTTTGAAGACGATTTGGAATAACAGAAAGAAAAAAACTTTTGCTGGTTAGCTTAATAAAAACTAGGTACCCTCCTCAAAATGTTGGTTTTATTTGTTAGAGTTCTTTTTAAGATAAATATACTTGAAACAGTTCACGAGGAAATATTTGAAGGGAAGTGGACGTTATGACAAAAGATAGGGACAGATAGGGCATAAGCCTTTGAAATTTAAACGGGTCAATCTTCAGAATCAGCGCACCTGGTTGATCACTATGGCGCCCCTTAAATATCGATATTATTGCTTTTCTGCCCTTCAGGGGCCAATATGAAAATATGCTTATTTAGACACCTCCTTCTCGAAATAAAAATACAGAAAAGCAATAATATCGACATTTTAAAAGGCACCATAGCGATCAACCAAACACACTGATTTTGAAGATTGACTGACCCAAACACGCTCACGTATTATTAATTAGGTACTAGGGGCCGTACCACGAACTCTTAGAGCAAGGTTTAAACAAGCTTGAAACAGTCATGCTTTAGGCTGCGTGCTGAGTCACGGCGTATCGTGGAAGTGGATCCGCCGCGCACAAAACAAATGCTCGACATGGTTGAATCTGTCCGAACTGCGAGCGGGCGCGGACTCAACCACGTCGAGCATTTGTTTTACGCCGCCGCCGTGACTCAGGACGCAGCCTTGTTTCAACATTCCGCATGACTGTTTCAATGTTTTAACATTGCTCTAACCAAGATTCCGTGGTACGGCTCCTGTCGAAATAATTTATCAAACCAAGTAGGTATTTAAAATACCATGAAGTTGTCTAATTATATTCACTACCTAGGTACCTATTTTTACGGTTTATGGTGATGATGATGAAAAGTAGCCTATAACCTTCCTCAAGAGTTTAGCTATCACATGCAGAAATAATTTCTGAAGAACTCTTGAGGAAGGTTATCAGGGGCTACGCCGCGAGGGCGCTGCTAGTAAGAAATAAAATGAATTATATCTGTGAAAACTCTTTTATTTAGGCCCAGCTTCTTAGAATAGGTTCCCAGTCAGCTTGCCGTTCTCCTCCACTGACCCACGGTTTCTTAGGACCACGACCTTTATTCAATTCCTTCCCAATCTCTTCTAGGGTAGAAACCTCTTTCTCATTCTCACTCACTTTTAAGAGACAATCCTCTATCTCACTCCCCTTGGCAATTATGTCGTAACTGAAATGGTACAAGCGATTAAATTAAATTCATCAACTAGAAAAGAGCTTATGATCTTCAAACGCCTGAACAGACCTTCATAATAGCTAAGAACCATATCGATCACGTCAGTTTTCAAACATAAAAATCGCATCAAAATCGATTCATCCGTTCAGGAGCTATGACGCCACAGACATAGCGTTCACTATGGCAAGAGCAAAGGGAGGCCCAGCAGTGGGAGAAATCGGGCTGCGGATGATGATGAAGATGATGCTATCAAGGCTCTGCGGTTTCTCTGAAGGAGATGGCCGCAGGACAAGTTGCTAATTAAAAACATGCGCATCAAGGGCATGATCTTGTTAATACCCAGGCTGATTTTAGTCTCACGCTCACCGTCAGCGCTAATAGGCGAGTGATCTTTATTACAATGAAATAAGGATGCCGATTGTTTAGCAGAAATGGCTACGCTGATTGCTCTCGTCAGTGCCATATTTAGTACTCAACCGACGGTCAGCGCGTACCGTACGGCTCTACAGGCTCTCTCTGTAGGTATCCGCGTAGCAATCACTCATACGTTTTCATTGATGCAGCTACGTTCGACCGACCTCAGCGCTGACCGTCGGTTGATCACTTAAATACATTCCCCCTTACTTATGAAAGATGTTTAAAGTTGAACACTGGTTGAACAACGTCCTGTCTCTGTTTGTTACTATCCACAAATAATAGACAGGACGTTGTTTAACCAGTGTTTCACTTTAAACATCTTTCATAAGTAAGGCCCATTATACTTACGTTGACATAGTATCATCCATTGGCTTGTAGATGATCGGAACCGAGTTGTTGCCGCTCTCAAAACTCACTGATGGTGCGTTCAACTGATTGTGTATTTCAACTTGCACGTATTTTATTTCTGTGCAATCCGGAATCTTTAAAAAATATCAGCTATTTTTGTATTTAATCATGGTGTATTTACCTAAACACACATACTGAGCTATACCTAGTATAGACATCATTGTGTAGTGAGGGAACTCAGCAGACGTAGCATTGAAGCGTATAGGGGTAGTCAGAAACATGTCCAAATCTAGGCTATCAATGCACCGGTGCACGAGATCTCAGTTCAGGGCGAACTACTAGTTATTTATTTATTTAATCGTATGACATTGTACAGGTTACTTAAAAATACTCTTAGGCTAAATAAAATTATATAAAACTAAATTAGGTAAGTACTTACTCTAGCTAGTTAATAATACAAGATCAAACTTACATCAAACACAACGGTTTTCTGGTATTCAAACGGCCCTATACGACCCGTTTTCTGATCAAGGACTTTGTATGCTGGGTCGTCGTTTCTGCCGAATTTCCAAGATACGGATTCTGTCTGTTGAAATAGTAGGAAACCTGTTAAGAGGTAGACAATCATGTCTAATCTAACCAACCTTCGATCTACTAGGTACAATATTGATCGATGTGTCCTATCACAAAAGAAGTCCTGCGGAATTTTGCGGAACTTATGAAAAATCCATGGCAATTTATTTTCACAAATAGGATAGAACTAGCGCCGCGCCACGAAGGGACTTCTTTCGCGGAATGGACTCTACACGGCAAGACTATTTAGGTAAACTCAAGTCAAGATTTAAGTAGGTACCTACTTAAGTACTTACCTAGGTATTCTACCTATTAATCTTCGTTGGTTGTAATAATTAATTAAAAACTTGAAATTTTTATTGCTCGGTCAATCATTGTAACTAAATTGAACAATTTTACCCATTTTCGCAATAGGTACCTACCTAACCTATATAAGTAGGTACCTAGTAGGTAAGTTTATAGGTTTCTTAATATGTAGGTAGGTATAAAGGGTTCCGCTGTACCTACCTACCAAAACTATAGGTAGGTACTTAACAAGAATTGGTTTGTAAACACAGAATACGTAGGTAGGTACCTACTATACACCGTTAATTCTGGGTCAGTTTAAAGCCAGCACCCACTGCTTGTATTGCTTAATCGTATTCGTGTCGTTGGTTTAGTTTTTGAATTTGATAAGTATTTCATACGAAACTAAATAGTTGAAAAGAATAACAAAAGTGAGGAAAACACTTGGTAAGGTGTCGTAGGCGCGCAGAGCTAATGACCTAGGTATGTATGTATGACTACGACGTAGCATAGACTCTACGCCGTAGCAACAGCTGAGCACAGAGCACGTATCTCCGTGATTTATCCTGCCTATGTTTCGTGATATTATTAATTGCAAAAAAATAGATCTCATTTTTATTATTATTTTTGAGTAAGGTTATCGATATAGATTACGTAGGCGCCGGCTTTAAACTGACCAAAAATAAACGGTGTATTTATCAATAGGTACCTACTTACCTATAACCATCGAGATAATAACTAGAGAAGAAAGTACAAACCATAGACGTGTCACAAATGAGTCGGAACATGAGCGGTAGATTAGACACCGCACAGAAGCGACACAGCTTTTTTACCTACTAATTATTACTCTGCCATATCTAAATAAATTGACTAGGTCGTGGGTTTGATTCCCACCCAGGACAAACATTTGTAGGATGAATTATATTATTTTATAGTATTATAGGTACCTATGTATGCATTTCCAAATAATATGTATTCTACCATTTTTTAGCCCTGAATAGCAGAATAACTATTAAAATATCAAAAAAATCACGGGAAAAAAAATTATAGGTAGGTAGGTACTACTTACAGGAAACTTAGTTTTGAATAAATTAGGTTTGGGTTTGGTTAGTGAAAAATATCCTTTTTAAACTAAGTAAAATAAAAATCTACCATTACAATTTGATAATAAACTTTAGTAGGTACTGATAGACAAACAGACAGACAAACGGCATAGGCTGAGTAGGTATTTTATGATCTAAACAATAATCAGTTAAGTATATTATACCTAATTGAGTTAAAATAACTAGGTGCATATATTATGAGTTCACCAACATTTATTACCTACCGTGTCCAATCTGTACAGTTCCATTTTCATATTCTATGATTTTCTAGAAATGGCGGCAAATTATGACAAAAATTAGTTTCGCTTGGTTTTAGTTGATGTTTTGTTTACTTACCGATGATAAGTTACGCCACTGTCCTTTTTTTGTAGTTGATGCGTTTTTGTAAGATTCTAAAATGCAAGACGGCATTTTTGAAAGTCATTTTTATACCTTTCGTCAACATTCAACACCATAAAGCCAGCGACCGATTGCCATGAACGTGAGCTAGTGAATGAATGAGCTGACGCTGATCGGCTTCAATTGTGGCGTCAAGTCTGAGTTCGCCGGTGTCCGTTCTAGTTTACATATTTCTTCAAAGCCTATAACCTAATTTGGTGACTAGGTACCTTGACCTATATGGTCTGTAGGAACGTAAAAACTTTCTTTTAACCCTTTAGTTCGCAGACGAAAAAAAAAACAAAAATTTAGATTTTTTCTTGAATGGGAGGTTAACCTTATATATGAATATACCTACAGATATTTTTAAAAAAATCTACCTATTATAGTTTTCGAGAAATATTATGTTGGTAAGGTACAACATTGCGAAACATGCAGTGATGTACGTGGCAGATTTTATGTTGTACACAACCAACACTGCGGCTTGTATGGAATCAAGGATTTAAAAAACAATACAAAATTTACGAAGAAACGTTTTATTATAAACCAAATCTCACCCGAGTCATCAAACTTTAACAAAATCAAAATTATTTTACACCTTGACATGGTATTCATAGAAACAATTTCTTTTCTCTAACATGCATAACCTTAGATTACACTTAGTGCTACACACACTTGTGTAGGTACCTTTTTTTTGAAATTTTTGCACTGTCCTTGAGACACAAATATTGGGAGATGTCCTACATTGTCATAGCGCACAGAATCAGGTGGCCTTGGAGCAACAGGAGCTTTTATCTTCACAGACGCCTCATTTTCATTGGATCTTGCTTGTGGTGTTCTGTTTTTATGGAGAAGCTCTGTCACTACTCCGATTCGAAAGACTTTGAGAGACATCTGGTTTTTCTTATCTGGACGATTTTGTTGTTGTTGTTATGTTGTTTAGAACCGACATAGAAAATGGCATGCACTTCACTAGTCAAATGAGCAGTGTTGTTTTGGAACAACATTCATAACGCTCAGTACTTTACACGATGCATCGCAGTGTCGGTGGCAAACAACATACAGGTTGACAACCTCATAAATCATTATTTTGATAGACAAATTCGATGACTTACACATTGTATCAATAAAATATGTATTTTAGAAGGAAAATCTAATGTGTATAAATCATAAAATTTGGGATAAAACATTATTTCAAAAAATATTTACCTTCGATTCGCCCGGTACGGGCGGCCTCGGTGCCATTTTACGAAAAAGAAATGGGAATAGTGACTAATTTTGCCAGCTATAAATTTTATTTGGTTGCGTTTTGTTTTTGCTATGACATAAAAAAACTGTCACAGTAAAAAGATAAAAATACCGGGTCAAGATTTTTTTGTTTATGATGTTGGTCAGGGCTGTCACTGCGAATTAAAGGGTTAAATCGCTACGCTACTGGCATCACAGAATAATCATGTCGCTTGTAGCTGGGTTGGAGCTAATACTTAAATAGCTGGAGCAAGTAAAGATGCGGGCTATTTGCGTGCGCAGGCTACTTGCGCGCACATTTGAATCGCGCGCGTATTAAGTACATTAGGCCCCTTTCACTCTGTCGCGTGCGGTCGGTCGCGTGCGAGCGCGACCGACGCAAGTAGCATGGGAGTGAATGGCGGCTTTCACTCTGTCGCGCGCGGTCGGTCGCGTTTTTCGAGACGCCGGACCGGCGCAAAAGGCTGACCGGAGCCCGCGCGCCCCGCGTTTGCCGGTTGGCGCGCGGGCCAGTGATGCCACGTGAGCTTTCACTGTTGAGCGTGCGCGTGTGCGTTTTGCGTACAGTCATGACGACTGTTGTTAGGAGAAGTAAAAAAATGCCTGCTATTTGAGATTATAAAACCTGTTGTATAAAAACAGAGTTGTTGGATGGAATTAGTTAATGAAAAAGTTATAGGTACCTAGTGTTAATGTTATAGTACCTACACCTTAACTGTCGTTTATCTAGGTAGGTATATCAGAATTCGTTACCTACTCAGTTTTTCTATCTTTAGAGTGATAAAAAATATAATGATGTGTGTGTACCTACTTTAAAAATGAATAAAAAGTTATTTGAAAATGTTGACAGGGACGCAAACAGATTTTCTTTTTCTTCATTCTGAAGTAGAGAGGTACCTACTTAGGTCCCTAATTAAACATTTTATTTTTGCATCTTCTCGTAGTTGTGAATACGAATACAGCGTTACGTTAGATGGGCTGAAGTTATAGGATGCATGAATAATTTTCCTTTTGGACTGACACGGCGTTTTTTGTTTTAGGCTTGTTTCACTCTTCAGCGTGTCGCCGGTCGCGTCCGCGAGTTGACCATTCACAGCACAGAGAAATTCGAAAATTCAAAATTCTCTGTGCTGTGAATGGTCAACTCGCGATCGCGACCGGCGACACGCTGAAGAGTGAAAGGGCCCTTAATGCTATCACAGAAATTAGAATAACTTTTTTTATTACTTGTTTACATAATTGTACACGTCCAGCTCAACGTTGGCGCACGCCGAACTGTGAAAGGTCAACTCGACCGACCGCGTCGGACGCGACCGGTGACACGCTGAAGAGTGAAACAAGCCGTGGTGTTAGTGAGTGTGGTGCTGCAACCATTGGTTGAATGAAACTGAACGATTTTGTTTTTACCGGTTTTTTATCTGTGCAGTTCTTGTATAAATACTCTCTTTCGTGGTCTCTATCAAGGAATTTCTAGTCTCTATTGCTACTATTAATATAATAAAAAGAGCGAAAATCCGAACTTGCACAGATTAAAAACCGGTAGAAACATAACCGAACCGACCTCACCGCTCTACGCCACACCAGTGATGCCAACTTAGCTACTTTATAGCTAGATCTGGCTACTTTTAGGCTACCGTCAGCTACAAAATTGAAAAAGTTGTAGCTAAAAAAGTATGATTTAGGTTGAATAAATCTTTATAACCTACCAAGACAACACTGTGGACAACACCGTAGACAGCAAGTTTTTTTTCCCTTGGTTACATCTACCTACTTTTTGAGAAAAATCTGGTTATCTAGCAACTTTTCAGGGCAGATTTAGCTTCAAGTCTGATGGTAGAGTTGGCAGCACTGCGCCACACACACTCACAGCACAACACTACTTTCCTATTTTTTATTTTGACATAATTGCTACCTGCCTAGGGACACGGTATCGAATAGAAAGTATCGATACTGTACTCATGAGTAGTATCGATAAAAAAGTATCGTACTCGTAAAAGAATCGACACAAAAGTATCGATACCTCAAAGTATCGAGTACTTTTCTCAGGCAGGGCCTCCGCCAAACTTTTTTTATCTTTTTTCTTTATTAAAAAATATTATTGGAGGATTGCACCATTGGAGAAAGAATCTACCAATCTAAGGAAATATAGCGTAGCGATTTTGGTTTAGTTGTTATTCAACAAAATTGGTGGTGATCGGGGTTTTCACAAGGTGTTTTTGTGTAACTTACCCACGCAGCAGTCCGCGGTTCATATTTTGCGTAAACGACAATTGTGTGAACAGTTCCTGGCGGAAATATGAACCGCGGACTGTTGGCCGTCTCGTCCCCTATTCTAAACGTAAATGCTTGGTAAACTGACAGTTTTTGTTCTGCTACTCACTACTAGATGGTGCTGATTGAACTACCCCACAGATTTGGGGAAAAAAAACCAATACTGGCAATGAAAAAATTTTGAGAGAAAAAATAATCTGTGGGAAGGGTCGGTCAGTTTTTGTTTGCGATTTTGTGTGTAGTGAACGGTCTGAATAAATCTTGTAAGTACTTTGATTTTACAACGTAATTCCACAAGAATTATACATCAAATTAAAGCTAAAGGTGTTAGGATTACGATGGTGTATGATAAATAAAGTTTGAAAACGAGAAAACTGTAATTTGAAGCTTGAAAAGATACGACATTTTTTTGCCGTTTTTTTTGGAAATTTCATTGTTTATTTTCTTATTGTTATTCGTATTAGCTTCTTAGAATTATGATAAAAATAAGGAAAGGATGGTTTTTAGCTATGTTTATCATGGTTTCACAGACATTTTTTATTTTGATCTAGCTATAGTACTTTTTCTACTGTAATCGGATTTGTTGAGTACGCCGCGCGTGGCTGGTGTGCGTAAATCGCGCTGTTTTGGGGCGGACGGTGAGGGGGAATGTTAGCTCGGCGCGTGGACTGGAGAGTGGTTACGCGAATATTGTAGGGAATTTGAAGTAAAAATCACAAATATTTTACTGCGTTGTGTAGTTTCATTCAATAGACATACATATACAAATGATAATTATTACAAAAAGACGATATTTTTTTTTTTATTAAATTTTTTGTTGTGACACCTCGGTGATATTTTATACACAAATGTACGTAAAATCGTTACACAAAAATACCTTCCGAGACAAGAAAATGTACAAATTTTTTGCAAATGACTCATAGGTCATTACGTCTTTTTGAACGTTTTCGTCACAGAATTTATTCGATACGATCACCTGTCCAAAGTACTTGTTAAGTAAAAATATCGAATACAAAGTATCGAGTACATAAGTACTCGATACAAAAAGAAAACTACTCGATACCATAAAGTATCGATGCTTTTTTCGTGTCTCTATACCTGCCGTGCCCAGTGTTGCCAAGTTAGCGACTTTGTCGCTAGAAATAGCGACTTTTGGACCTGTGTCAGCGACAAAAAATCGGTTTTAGCGACAAAAAATATTTAGCGACTTATGTAGCGACTTTTGGACTTCGACCAAGAAAGAAATTAAAAGTATTTTATTGGTGGACTTGGTGAGTGACAGACACCAAATGACAGTAATAGACGCCAAGCGACAGTGACAGACACCATTAAAGTATGATATTGTCTTGTGTACATTTTGACGGAAAAAAAATACGGAACTTCATGTGCGTGATTACTACGGTGTATGTCAATGTCCCGCGTATCAACCTTTAACTATCAAACTCTATCGAACTATGAACTATGGTCAATGAATGCTGACGAAGATTTTGAATTAAAATAAAATTATAAAAAAATTACCCCCCCCCCCCCCCCCCCGCTAGCTCCTTTTGCCTCGTTTAGCGACTTCTAGCGACTTTTCGCACTCAATCTAGCGACTTTTATTTTTTGGAGTTGGCAACACTGGCCGTGCCGTGTTTTTGTACACGTACGTTTTACACAAAGTGCGAATAAATTTATCAGTGACGTCGTCATTTACCGCTTGTTTTTTTACAATTATAAACGAATTTACACGCAATAATGTCGTCTACCGAAGATACCACTCAAAACAAACTGGCTGGACACCCACCGGCAGGTAAGATAAATCCTTTGTTTCGAAACTTTCCAATACAAGAACTACGCAATTTATTGGTTCCAAAACTTGTTTTATGCTATATAACCTGTAAGAATTTATACGCTCTTATTTGCGAGAGTCTACCTACACAATATACCTTGTAAACGCTATTTAGATACTTGTTGTCATGAGTTGAGTTGTGCAAGACCTTGTAAGCGTTACCTAGGTATAGGTATGACGTCAGGGCCTATCAGTTTAACGCTACGGAAACTTTAAAATTATTGTTTGCAAAGAATTGAAGGTCAAACTAGCATACTGTATTTTTTTCTACCAAACAACTTGCACATAACTGTTTTTTTGCATATCTTCTCGTAAAGCATAATTCTTTGTAGATAAGCATTACAAGTGCTTGAGACATTTACTGAAATGTCTCAGTAGTATCTAAAAGCCATTTAAATTACATTGTATGTTTTTTTTTAATAGAAACTAGATCTATGTTTGGCCTCCAACTCGCCTGATGTTAACCGATGTTGTGGCCGAGTATGGAGTAATGTTAGCAGCTGCTATTTAGACATGTCAGTCTACCACTAAACATCGCATCACACTAATATTATAAATGTGAAAGTTAGGATGGATGAATGTTTGTTCCTTTATAGCTCGACAACCACTAAACTGATTTGCCTGAAATTTAAAATATCTATAGATAATGACCGGGAATAGGACATAGTATGTATAAGTATTCTATCAGTTATCTGGTTCCCATAGTACAAGCTTTGCTTAGTTTGGGCACTGTGTGAAATTTATTTTTATTTATTTATAGGTTACTTTTTATCTGAGTCGAGCGAAGCCGCATTTGGAAGCTAGTTTAATATAACCTTGAATTTCTAGATCTGACTACACAAAAAAACTAACTGTAGGTATGTTTATCCCACAGTGAAAGCTGGAGGAATGAGAATCACACAACACAAAGTGCCTCACACAAAAGACACTGCCAAGGAGCCTGCGTATGAAGACTTCACCGGCCTGGCCGGGCCTAACCCTGTCCCGTCAAACCCTGTGTCCATAGCCGGAGCACCAAACCGGGGGAACGCTGATTACACTCCGGAGGCAGCGCAAGTGGCTCACAGCCCTAAGCCTCCTCAGACACATATGAATATGAACATCAAGCCGAACATTCAACAGCCCAGGAAGTAGGTGACAACTGCGTGTAGGAGAGGTACAATTAACACGGATACTATATTTTACGTTTGGATATTGTTGCATGTATTGGATCTTAGCTGTGTCAAGTCTGGGATAGTGAAGTGTTAAGTTTAGTCAAAATTTCACTTCTTTTTTTTAAGCTATGGTCACAAGTCAAGTACGCTACTCACAATGAATCTAGGCATGCGTGAAGTTAACCGTTTCGCTAGTAGAAAATTTAGTATGAAAAAGCTGCACTGCGCATCGAAACGGCTAACTTAACGAATGCCTAGATCCATTGTGAGAAGTGTAGATTCTATTCCTGACCACATTGACTAATGTTTTAACATTTTTTTCAAATATGTTCAAGTCGCGCGAATCTAGTACTTATTACCTTCAGTTATGCAACTGTTTACCTATCGCTCTTTTATTGTATATTCTGCAATGTCAAAACAGTTCTTATCTAAGTAGATAACAGCTATTCATCTTTAAAAGCTAGTACACATTGGGCGTTTTGAACGCGCTTTATTAACGCGCGTTTTAAGAACCAAAAAGTTTTGAAAATCAAAAGCTAGAGAGCGTTGCGCAGGCGTTAGGCGCGCGGCTCGAAATGCGCCGCCATTTTGTTTACCATTTCTTTCTCCTGGCGACAGCCCAAGCCGAGGTCCGTACCTAAGTGGTGCCCTTGCGCATGTCGCCCCAACACTTTCTCCGGCGTAGAGCCTTCTACTCTCGCCATAGTCCGGTGAAGTTGCGACGGTCGACACGAGACCAGTCAACATAAAAGCCAGTTCGAAAAGAAAAAAACAAATGTACCATTTCATTTGGTCGCTTTCGTTACGCGTTACATTAATGTCCACATTCGAACTGAAACCAAAAAACTCGACTGCTAACGCGCGTCTAACGCGCGCTTAACGTAACGCCGAGCGCCGAATGTGTGCTAGCCCTAAATCGAGTGTTCAATATTATCCATAAAATATAGTATACAGTGTTAAACATACTTAAAAACTACCAGTTATCTGCTAGTTCCTAATTATACTAAATGTTTTAAAATATTTATCTACATGTGCAGTGGATTTCAAAATCTTTAATAATTGAGGTCAAACTACATAGCAACAGATACAAAAGCGATGTTTATTATTTTATGATACGAGCCTCACTTTGTTCGAGCCCCACTGGAGCTGACTATTTAGATTTAAGCAGATGGATCACCGAAAATAAAGCTAGGCCTCATACCGTGTTTGTTGCCCTGATTCTTCACGGTGTTGGTCGCGAAAGAACAAGAATAGAATCACCTAGCTCTTATGACGTTTCAATGGGATCTCTTAGGTCCTACTGAATAAAAAAAATGTAACCCTAATTATGTTAGCTAGTTCCCAATTATGTTCTAGAAGTTTCTAAAAGACTCCATCGTGGCTTGATATAAATCGAGAATTACAAATCTGAAGCATCATGTAGTTTGACCGAAAACTAACAATATGTCAGTAAATAGTAATGTTTTTCTACAATCAATGATAAGTGCACCTGCGCAAACAGTTTTCTTATCGTGATGTGTTCAATAACAAATATTCTGATAGAATATAAGTGTTTTTAGCATCTTTTTACTAATGTTGATTTCAGATATAAAAATAACTTAAAATACTTGTTTTTAAGATATAAAAGGTCCGATTAGAATATACTGTAGGTACAGTGTTTTTGTCTTTGTCTCTCCTTAATGTTAGACAGAGATAATGTGCAAACGTAGACGGAACATTAAGACTGCTGGACACGTTCCAAGTCAAGCAAACCAAGGAAGGATATATACAAAATTCTTGTGAAAAATAGAGACAAAACGTAACCTCGCATCCACACGTTGGGGCCAACGTTGGTCCCAATGTCACTCGCCAACGTGTGGATCTAGCAAAATCAGCCCCAACGTTGGCCCCAACGTTGGGGCCAATGCAATTTTGTCAGCTACACACGTTGGTGAGAGGCATTGGGGCCAACGTTGGCCCCAACGTGTGGATGCGAGGTAATACTTTTGTCCCTTAGCGCATGCCGCCATTAACTTTGGTTAGAACATCAATGTTTTTAACTAAGTACTATCACGAAACTGGATTCACTTAATTTTTTGTCCCTTTCGCGGCATGCTAGCTGGCAGAAATTTAACTGAGATAGCATAGGTTCTAGAATTTTGTATAGTATCCTGCTTGCACAAAACCGCCAGGAGTGGCGTGATGGAGAAGAGGCCTTTGCCCAACAGTGGGTGTTACCGGCTGCTTAGATAGATAGATATAGATAGTGTCAAGAGATTATCTGTTTACTATTTTATTTAGGTACTAGGTACTATTGGTAGCGTAGCCCTAAAAACATGTAAAAAATGTTAAGTTATTTGTAAAGTTTCATATTAGGGAGCGGGCACACTTCGATTTTCGTACGCGCGTTTGTATCGATACAAACGCGCGTACAAAAAACGTCGTGTGCCCACTCCCTTATGTTTATACATTAGAGGTGACGCTGACGGGAGTTTTTTTGACCGTCTGAATTTTTTAGCCGTTCGGCCGGCCACTTATGTCGGTTTTTGTCAACACAACTGTCCCCACCATACATTTGCTTCCGACTGTCGACTGTGTTGCATGTTCAAACAAATGTATGGTACCAACGCCTTCAGACAATCGGACCGACAAAAAACCGAACGTATGTGGCCGGCCTTATCAAATATTCGTGCCCTAAGTACGAAAGCGCTCAGCGGGCTGATTGTCCAACTTGTCTCAAACTATCAAAACGATCGGGTAGGTATCTTTTGTCGCGTTCGGTCTCGTTGAGATGAGAGTGACAGAACTACTTGCGTGGTCACTGGACTGTCATATTTGACAGTTTGATACCGATTTTGGTCGCCATCAAAGTTAGACAATCAGGGCGCTGTTAAAGCACTAGCGGTCACCCATACTTAATGTGACAGAACGTCGCTTATCCTAGTAATGAAGATAGTAAAAATAATATTAATTTTAATCATATCAGTACTATACATTGAAATACTAACTTAAATTCATACGATTTTCAAAAATCCGAAGAATTTACCAATAGCAGATTTTATTGTTAAATGGTAATTTTTTGCATTTTTAATTCATAAAAAAATGTTAAAAATGAACAATGAGTTCTGATAAACCCTTAAAAATATTTAGCACAACTTTTAATTTTATTTTGCTAATTTTATTTGCTTTATTTTTCTAAATTCTATTTGAAAGTCTATTTATGTTTATAATGGTGCTAGCCAGAACTATTTAAAATTGGTTGCATTTTGTATAACATTCCTTGTTTGTGTGTTATTATTTCTGCGTGTGTTCTTTTTATATATCGCGTCTCCAAGACCAGTGGTAAATATGTGCCCAAATATTGCGTACTAACCCGTTCACTGCCATCATCTGCGATGCCTTCCAAAGGTATTTTACGAGACTTTTTCCCACCATTTGAGAAAAATAAAGACGTGTAGCGACATCTGCCTGTCGCTAGATGAACTACAAAGACATACAAAGAATGTAAAGCTTCAGATCTCGCAAGCGAAATTTTCAGCAACGATAGACATATATCCGACTAACCAACAACTGTTGGTCGAAAGACCACGGGCAAGTGGGCCAGATGGGCCGGCCCGTTGCAGAGGAACCACCTACTCTGCCTTTGAGGAACAATTCCACCCTGTTCCCCAAACACGCTATACTTGTTTTATTACACTTTAAAATCTTTTCCATGGCTCTTGGTGTAAGTTTTCGAACGTTTTTTATTTGCGCACATTTTTATCATCGTTCTTCACTTGGCATTTGTCTAGATGTGTGGACAGGGCCTTACGGTCTATGATTTGTCATGGGACCACGTTAATCATTCTTTCCTAGTTTTAAATAAAATAAATATAAAAAGCATGTGTTTTTCATTTTACTCACACAGGATTCACCCTCTTGAAATTCAGCATTTTTTTTATAGTCATTGGACATTTGATAATTATAGTCGTATTGCTCATTATACGGACTAAAGTGAAGGAAAAAATGTCATTTTTCTTTCAATTTTGACATAAAACGTATCAAAACTAATCAAAATTGAAGGAAAAATGACATTTTTTCCTTCAATTTTAGTCCGTATAATGAGCAATACGACTATAGGCTTACTGCTCATTAGACGTTTCGCGCTGTTGGACATTTAGCTACTTGGACCTTCTTCAGGGCTATTTGACTCGCACGTAAAGTCGCTAACTCTGATTTCTTCCTACAAATTGATTTTTTACGAACAATATTAAAGTTATAGAATGCAGAATTACTTTCAATATTTTACACAATTTAAATGTCTATCACTTTTTTCAACCATCTACCATTTCAAAATATTCATCGTAAAAAAACAATTTTTGGAGGACGTAATCAAAATAGCCCTGCTGATTGGCAGTGCTCAGGATGGATTTACGCAAAAACTACTGAACGGATTTAAATGAAACTTTGAATAAACTTACCTGGAATAACACATAGGCTACTATTTATCCGGGTAGGTACCACGCGAAGACGCGGGCGCATACTAGTAGTTTAACAAAAATGATTTGGAAGATAGTAAAATTTATTTTTTTAACTCTAAAAATGGTAAAAATAAATACCTAAATAAAAATGTATAGGTACAAAAAAGCGTTAGAAGTTCGTCTGTCAATTACGCCTTCTTTCAAAAGATCTCTTGTTCTTCATAAAAGATGTGTTGTATAACTGAAAAAAAAAAGGAAATTAGTTAGGAAACAGCCTTTTTGTATGGGATTTTTTGTAGAACACAAAAGGACAACATTATTTGAGTGATTTTATGATATCACTACCTACTAGGTATTATAAATGGAAAAGTTTGAGTGGATGGATGTTTCGCCAGAACGGCTGCACGGATCTGGATGAAACTTGGAAAAGGTAGGTATAGTCTGGTAGAAACGGCAACTAAAATTTCATTACAATTGAAACCCTTTCTCTATTATTATAGGGTAAAGTACAGCCCCCCTAGCCATATTACACTATCTAGCGTCGCTGTAGAATAGAACACTTCAAAATGTATAGGATTTGACGTTTCAAGTAGATGAGTCACGTGGTCAGAACGTCAATTCCTATACATTTTGAAGTGTTCTATTCTACAGCGACGATAGATCGTGTAATATGGCTAGGGCCCCAGGTTTCTTGTCTATGGTACAGGTACCGAAGACGTCAGTCAGAAGTAATAATTTCCTTTTAAAAGAGAATTTATCTATTTCGCGTCTTTAGCTTGCACAGTGGCCCCCCCATTTATGTCTAGTATTTTTTGCCAGACTATACATAGGTAGGTACTTGGTTTAAAATCTGGAATAACATGCTTAGGCTACTTTTTATTCGTATAAGTAACTACCACGGGAACGAAGCCGCGGGGTAAGTAATAGTAAAATAATGAATAGGATACCTCTTCTTCAGATTCCACTCGTTGAGGAACAACGGATGAATTTGAACTCATTTGCACGCCGATCCTACTGTCTGCGCCAAATTAAATTACTTATTAGAGAATTCGATCAATAAATGAAATATGGTGTTAATGTTAATGTAACATTAACGTCATAATGTAAACAACATAAGTGCAATAAATAATTTGACTTTGATCACGACTATATTCCCAGGGTCTTACATAGGAAAGACTTTTAAGGTTGAACACTGGTTAAATAACGTCCTGTCTTTACTTGTGGATAGTGACGAATAGAGACAGGACGTTGTTTAACCAGTGTTCAACTTTAAACATCTTTCATAAGTAAGGAGGCCAAGGTGCGGTAGACATATTCTTTCAGATCTTTAGGCATTTTAGTTCCTTTGAGGATGTATAAGGGGGATAGTCAGAGGTACTTATGTACAAATATTTGGTACATTTTGCAGAACTTAACATTCCATACCTTCGTGAAGATTTACAAGCCCATCGACGCTGTTAGAAAGCTAACTGGTTCCACGATGTTTTCCTTCACCGTTTAGAGTAATTGCCGAAAAATGAAATGAATGAATAGGTACTTAAATACTTAACTGTTACCTTTTGATTTTTCAGACTGCAGTTTCTCAGGCTGTAAAAATAAATGTTTTTTAAGATCGAATGTATTGACTGTCGGGTATTTTTTATACAAGGACCCAGCAGCCCTCGCGGCGTTGCCCCCGTAGTGATGGTATGGTATACTATACAGGGTGTGGCAAATTCTTGGTCACTGAAGGGTAGCTACCTTTTCTCTTGTAGTTAGAAAGTTTTGTTCTTAGGAAACTTCGGTTTTATTTTGAAGAAAAAATAATTGCATTTTTAGATTTTTGAAAAAAAGTACAGTTAGCCTAAAAAAGTACATTTGTCAAAAAAAACAAGTTGGTCTTAATCGACTCTATTTCCCTCCAGGAACACTTCTCCCAAAGTAACTCATCAAATCAAATCGTAAGTTTTTGCAATAATTCAAAAAAACACATCCCATACATTTTCTATGAAATTAGTAGTTGTAAACATTATAGTGCCACTTATTCGATGGTTATTAATTTAAATTCCTAACTGCTTCGGCATGCTGGGAGGCTATTGTAAAGCCTTAGGCGCCTCAGACAGAGCTGCAAGAGAGAATGGTATGCATGGAGCATACCATTTGTACATCTGCAGGCAAGCACTTTGTTCTAAATGTAAATACGCGCTTTACAATAGCCTCCCAGCTTGCCGGAGCAGTTATGAAATTAAATTACGAACGATAGAATATGTGGCACTGTAATGTTTAAAACTCCTAATTTCATAGAAAATGTATGGGATGTGTTTTTTTGAATTATTGCAAAAACTTGCGATTTGATTTGATAAGTTACTTTGGGAGAAGTGTTCCTGGTGGGAAATAGAGTAGATTAAGACCAACTTGTTTTTTTTGACAAATGTAATTTTTTAGGCTACCAGTACTTTTTTTCAAAAATCTAAAAATGCAATTATTTTTTTCTTCAAAATAAAACTGAAGTTTCCTAAGAACAAAACTTTCTAACTACAAGAGAAAAGGTAGCTACCCTTCAGTGACCAAGAATTTGCCACACCCTGTATATGATACTATATATGGTATACTATATATGGTGATGATGATGATGATGATGAAAAGTAGTTAACCAACAACACTACCTACATTATGCTGGTTCTTAGTTAAATAACACAACCTTAATAAGAGGTCATTATGGATTAATACACAAAATCTTTGGTTTAGGACAAATATACTAAAATTAGATTAATCTTATTCTATGTATTTACCAAGTCCACCAAGCTAGACTTGTAGTATTTTGAGTTTAGTTCTTTTTCGCTCGTTCCTCCTGTCAATATCGGAGTCGCTGTGGAACACAAAATTAAATAAATTATCTTTTAATATTTTTGGACACTTGGTTCATTCATTTTGCAAAGAGGAAAGATTGTTGTTGCAAGTTGTCGAGAATAGAAGAGAGTATAGTCGTATTGCTCATTATACGGACTAAAAATATATGAAAAATGACATTTGTTCCTTCAATATACGGACTAAAATCGGACTAAAAGTCCGATTTTAGTCCGTATAATGAGCAATACGACTATAGATGATTGGCAATCTTATACGACATGACAGTTTCATTACGAACATCATTAAAGAAAAAGTGGAAGGAAGGAGAGGAAGAGGAAGACCGAGGGTAGGCTATATGAGCCAAGTGTAGGAGAAGGTTGCTGTCATGTCGTATAAGGAGATCAAGTAGGCTGCCTTGGAAAGAGCTTCGCGGAGAATGAGGCATCAGTTATGGCGACAAGGGGCAAGGGCAATTGAAGAAGAAGAGAAGGTTCATTCATTAGCATTCTCATGGACGAAACTACTGGACACAGGCGTTATCCATAATACTTGACTGTGTGTGTGTGTGTGTGTGTGTCTCACAACGCAGCACAGTATTGTTTTTTGCCTACTTTGGGTGGGTACATTTTAACAGAGTTTCGTGTTTCTTTATTATTAATATCGAGAACCTAGTGTTTAGATAAACCTTACATAGCAAACTTGTAACATTTGTATTTTGATAAATAAATAAAAATAAAAAAATGAATTGAATTGCATGCATTTGAAAATGTAATCTATATCTATCTATATCTATACTAATATAATAAAGCGGAAGAGTTTGTTTGTTTGTTTGTTTGAACGCGCTAATCTCAAGAACTACCAGTCGGATTTGGAAAATTCTTTCTGCATGTGATAGTTAAACTCTTGAGGAAGGTTATAGGCTACTTTTCATCATCATCATCACCATAAACCATCACTACGGGGGCAACGCCCCGAGGGCGCTGCTAGTGTTACATACAAGTCTGCTTGCCCCAGACGGACTCGCGGTAGTTGACGCGTCTCAGCCGGCGACGTTTCGACCGCGGAAGGCGCCGCGCGCGCGACTCGGCGGACAGACGACGTGTTACTTTGTGGTAGAGGCAGCGAGATGATACGTTGGATATCTGGAAATACAACATAATATCCTATCAAATACATATGCATTTCCTATCCTGCCAGGTGGAGTGGCGATCTGCGAAAGGCTGCCGGCACAAGTTGGATGCGTCAAGCTGAAGACAGGGCGCGATGGCGCTCATTAGGGGAGGCCTATGTCCAGCAGTGGACTGATATAGGCTGATGATGATGATGATGATGATGATGATCCTATTATTAAGATAAATGCGAAAGTTTGTGAGGATGTATGGATGTACAGTAAAACCAGAAAAAACCGTTTCGGAAAACATCGGAAACAATCGCATAAAATTACAAAAACGATTGACGAAAAGTCATTTGGAGTTTTTTTTTACTAGTTTGGCAAAGGGATTTATTTTTGGCTCTTGAAAATTAGGATTAGAAAATGAAAATTAGGTACTCATAATTTCAACTTCATCGCAAACAAATAAGTATCACTGTCATTTTTAAGAAAAGCAAATTAGTTGCGAGCTGCGCTGCTAACGACGCCGACGTGCACTTCTGTCACATTCTGTTTTGTGGAATCATACCTGACGTTGACTGTACCTGCGCAAAGTAGGCCGCGCACTTCAGTCGCCATAAAGTTTGTGGCGCACAATGATGGTCGTCATTGGTAATGATGATGGTCGTCAATGGTAACAATGATGATCGTCATGAGTAATAATGATGGTCGTCATAGGTAATAATGATGGTCGTCATTGGTAATAATGATGGTCGTCATTAGTAATAATGATGGTCCTCATAGGTAATAATGATGGTCGTCATTGGTAATAATGATGGTCCTCATAGGTAATAATGATGGTCGTCATTGGTAATAATGATGGTCGTCATAGGTAATTATGATGGTCGTCGTTGGTAATAATGATGGTAGTCATTGATAAAAACGATGGTCGTCATGGGTAATTATGATGGTCGTCATTGGTAATAATGATGGTCGTCATTAGTAATAATGATGGTAATACAGACCAGTTCACACTGTGTATCGTCCAGCTCGTCTTCCATAATGTCCATCTCGTCAGCATCCTTCGCGGGGACGATCAGAAGCTTTGTCTCAGGGCAGGTGGCGCTGACGATCAGTTGAGACGACTTGGGAAAGACCAGACGGTGAGCTGTTCTGGAATGAGTGAAACTGTTTGTAAAATTTTAATGAAAAACTCCTGACATATCCTACTAATATTATAATGGCGAAAGTCCATGTGTGTGTGTGTGAATGTTTGTTGCCACGTATCTCCATAACTACTAAACCGATTTTGATGAAATTTGGAATGTAGATAGATAATAACCGGGAATAGGACATTGGCTAATTTTCATCCCGAAAAATTGCAGCGTTCCCGTGGGATAAGAAAAATAGTAGTCCACGCGGGCGAAGCCGCGGGCGTCCGCTAGTCCCTTCATAAATTAGAAGAGCTGATGATCTCCAAAAGTTTGAACAGATTTCCATGAAACATAGCTAAGAACACTTTCGACAAAGACAGCTTTCAAACAAAAAATATAATAATTAAAATCGGTCCATCCGTTCAGGAGATTATGATGCCACAGACACACAGATACACACTACAAACTTCTAACACCCCTTTTTTTTGTCGGGAGTAAAAAAATAGGAAATGGTGGTACACTTGTTCTATCTCACGTAGTCCGTTTGGTCTTAATTGTGTGTGTTCACATGCACGTTGTTTCTGTGTGCGTAAGCTCGGGATCGCTCAGAATCACGCACACAGAAACAACGTGCATGTGCAACGACACACACAATTAAGACCAAACGGACTTCGTGAGATAGAACAACTGTAACAAACATAACGAGATCGCAGCTTTAAGCCCATCACACACATAGCAGATAATATATCTTATGAAAGATATATTTTCCTATCGCGCCCATACAAATTCTATGAAGCGTCACACACAGCGCCTATAATATATATTTCAACAGATAAAATTCCGATTGAGAAATATATCTGTCAACCTATCAAAATATAAACTACAGGTGTTCTCGTAACTCACAAGAAAAAAATTAACTGCAGTTCATCATTATTATATTTTACTTCCTTAAACCAGAGCTGCGAGGCTAATAAGATCGTTATAGCAGAATCATAATAATTGATGACGTAGTTGGGATATAATTTACAGGGTGTGGCAAATTCTTGGTCACTGAAGGGTAGCTACCTTATCTATTGTAGTTAGAAAGTTTTGTTCTTAGAAAACTTCAGTTTTATTTTGAAGAAAAAAATAATTGCGTTTTTAGATTTTTGAAAAAAAGTACAGTTAGCCTAAAAAATTACATTTGTCAAAAAAAACAAGTTGGTCTTAATCGACTCTATTTCCCACCAGGAACACTTCTCCCAAAGTAACTTATCAAATCAAATCGTAAGTTTTTGCAATAATTCAAAAAAACACATCCCATACATTTTCTATGAAATTAGGAGTTGTAAACATTACAGTGCCACTTATTCGATCGTTCTTAATTTAATTTCATAACTGCTCCGGCAAGCTGGGAGGCTATTGTAAAGCGCGTATTTAAATTTAGAACAAAGTGCTTCCCTACAGATGTACAAATGGTATGCTCCATGTATACCATTCTCTCTTGCGGCTCTGTCTTAGGCGCCTAAGGCTTTACAATAGCCTCCCAGCATGCCGAAGCAGTTACGAATTTAAATTAATAACCATCGAATAAGTGGCACTGTAATGTTTACAACTCCTAATTTCATAGAAAATGTATGGGATGTGTTTTTTTGAATTATTGCATAAACTTACGATTTGATTTGATAAGTTACTTTGGGAGAAGTGTTCCTGGTGGGAAATAGAGTCGATTAAGACCAACTTGTTTTTTTTGACAAATGTAATTTTTTAGGCTAACTGTACTTTTTTTCAAAAATCTAAAAATGCAATTATTTTTTTCTTCAAAATAAAACTGAAGTTTCCTAAGAACAAAACTTTCTAACTACAAGAGAAAAGGTAGCTACCCTTCAGTGACCAAGAATTTGCCACACCCTGTATATTATCTGCTGTGTGTGTGATAGCAAAAATATAAAATATTTACATTACGACCTATAACTTATATTATCTGCTGTGTGTGTGATACGCTTTAGACAGTCATCGCGCGTGAAACAGCAATCGAGCACAAAAGAGCGCGTCTAAGGCTGGTTTTAGTGTCACGCGTACCGTCGGCGCTGATAGGCGAGTGATCTTTATTACAATGAAATAGGGATACTGATTGTTCAGCACTGACGAGTGCAATCAGCGTTGACATTTTTGCTAAACAATCTGTATCCTTGTTTCAATGTAATAAAGATCACTCGTCTATCAGCGCCGACGGTACGCGTGACACTAAAACCAGTCTAAAACAATACCTAGGAATGTAGCATGGCGGTTGAAATATCTCCCTCGTAGCCATATCTTGGCACACCCCGTCTAGTAATACTATATCTTCCATTAGTTCATTCACTACGAAAACCTGTAAAATATTATTTTAGTAAGTAGTAACTAGGTACATATTATGTAGGTATCCATACCCATATTATAAATGTGAAAGTGTGTTTGTTTGTTTGTTTGTCCCGCTTTCACGTCAAAACAGAGTGACGGATTGACGTGATTTTTTGTGTGGAGATAGTTGGAGGGCTGGAGAGTGACATAGGCTACTTTTTATCCCGAAAAAATGCATGTTTCCCGTGGGATGAAAAAGTAGTAGTCGACGCGGACGAAGCCGCGGGCGTCCGCTAGTGTTCGTATAAGTTAGTGGTGAGTTCTGCGGGCTTAAAAAGGTCGTTATTGCAGAATCGCATTAAAGGAATTCAACTATTGCAATCTCTTTTCATTGAGAGTGAAAAGAGACGGAATTATAGTTCATTTCATATTGTGATTCAGCTTTAGCGACGTTTTTAAGTCCGCTGGTGACGGAGTTTTAGGCCGACGGAAACACTGATAGCCCTGACCCAGAAATGTGTGGATAGCGCTTTAACCAATAGAAAGCTTCATTATCAGAGAAAAACAGGCTATAATATATTTTCAAAAAAATTAGGGATCCGTAAGAAAATTCCAATATTGTAATGTAAAAATAAAAAATAGGGCGTTACGAAAACCTGGCCAGCTAGTCCGTACCCATATATAAATGTGAATGTGTGTTTATTTGTCCTGCTTTCACGTCAGAGTGATGGATTGACGTGATTTTTTGTGTGGAGATAGTTGGAGGGCTGGAGAGTGACATAGGCTACTTTTTATCCGGGTACCACGCGAGCGAAGCCGCGGGCAGCAGCTAGTAAATAAATAAAAAACTTACCTTGAAAGCCTTCAAGCAGGGCACGAAGGCGTGTTCTAGCCTCATGCTAAGCTTCTCGTTCGACCAGCCGTGGTAAGCTGGCACCGTGGCTAGAACCAGCAGGGATAGCTTTATGCCTATCTCTCTCCACATAACCGCTTCTAAGCTGAAAAACACAGTAAAAAATATTTCATTAGTAAAGTAAGTTCGTACGAGCCTCGACGGAGTCTTTAGGCCGCCTAAAGGCCTCATGGCCTAACGACTTGAAAGCCGGGACCCAAAATGTAACGTGTCCTCCGAAGCACAGAAGCACTCCCATCCAAACTGTAACCGAGCACAACGCTGCTTAACTTCAACGATCAATCAAGAACGTCTCAGCAAGCTACGCCACGAGCGCTTCTTTTTAACGAGAATGGTTGTTAATCAACTTTGAACCGTTATGTTTCCTAAACTATGATTTAAAATGAAAAACGGTAAAAGAAACCTAATATTGATTTTTAAATATCTATTCAACGATACCCCACTTGACATAGTTCGTCGATTTTAATTTTGACAATATTGCGTCTGGTTGTGGCACTGGTGAATTTTGATTACAGTCATGTCTTTAGTAGCACTCGCAAGGTTGAGACGAATCGATAGACGTAAGAATCATCAAAATCGGTCCTCTCGTTTGGCCTCTAGAACGTTACAACATATATACATACATAGACCGATAAATACATTACCTTTCCTTTGCGTCGCGCAGTCGGGTAAAAACCGGCGGCAAGCTAACACTGCTATGTATAGGTAAAGTTGGTTGTGGGTAGTACTTACCCCATGATGGGATGTGGTGCTAGATTGAATGCTTCCTTTATAACCGGCAAGGTGATGTAGTACGCCTGCACTGCTGAATCGCACCTTACAGTGTAGCTATAGGGTCGATTTGTCAGCACCTACAAAGATAAATAAATTACACTAATAAAATAATAAAACTAGATTTTAACTAGTAGGCTAAGGGCGGCCTGCACCAAATTTTATTTAAATTTATCAACTAAATACGATTAAGATAAATTTAAACGAAGATAATGTTACGTTTACATCTCTCATATTCGGTAAGTAGGTCCTTATTACCCCCAAATGGGGTTTGTAGGTGACCAATTAGCGCTCTAGGGTAATTAATGTAGCTAGAAAAGCCCTAGGGCGGTTACTTACCTCACAATCGAGATGTAAAGCAGAGTAGTTAGCTCGGGTGTAAGGCATCAATTGCAGCTCGAGATATTTAGGCGCACGAGCGCAGCGAGGGCGCCTATAGTTCGAGGGTACAGCCCTTGGCTACTAATCTACTATTAGTGACTTGGCAAACATCGTTAAATATAAAATCCAGATCATACAAAGATACATACTAGTGAAGGTCAATAAGTTTTTAAAATTAACTAATTACACAATTTCGCAAACTAAGGGATGCCTATACTATTCCCAGCAATGGGTAAAATTGGGCTATGGATGATGATGATGATGAAACTTACCCCCAGCACCCCTAGCGCGTTCCCAGACACGACATAATCAGAGCTCGGCTCATGATACTTCAGTTCTGTAAGGAACTCGTAGTTAGGGATAGCTTCATCGAACTCCTCCTCGGGAGGGAAGTAGGAAGCTTCCACCAGCCCTGACACCAGGATGTACAGGCCTTTGGGCTCGTCTCCTGAAAACATTTCCATTTGTACATGGTTGATATTCCCAGTGTTCGTACTAAGCGCTTTTGAGTCTATATTTTTCATACGCACGGCGGAAATGTGGAACTCCTTACCGGGGTCTGTATTTCCGAAAAAGTATAATTTGTGTCTTCAAATAGAGAGTCAATAGGTTCCTTCTAGGTAAGCGTGCTCCATCTTAAGAGGCCTGCGACCGGCGAATTTCCATAAAAACGTAATACCGAAATCATTTAAAATTTAAGCATATTTTTATCAGTTTATGTTGTTAGATTAGGAGAGTAGGTATTTATCTAGGTTCCTGTTAAACTATTGTTCCGAAAAACTTACCTAAAAAGAAATGTAAACAAATTGAATTGAAATCTTTGTAGGTACTCCAAACCGGCATTTTTTCTTTTCATTTGTTCAATAGTAAGTTTTTTGGAACAAAAGTGTAACAGGAACCTAGATAAATACTGCCTTTATCCAAATAATAACATAAAGTGATAAAAATATGCTCAAATTTTAACTTATTTTGGTATTACGTTCCTAGGTAAGTAGATACGTTCGCCGGTCCCTTAATAGGTTCCTTCTAAGTAAGCGTGCTCCATTTTAAGGTGGGGTCCCACGGCCCGTGTTATCACAGGCCAGGCCGGATCGCGCCGCGCCTGTGGATGCCTGTGCGGCTGATTGCGTCTCGCGCCGAGCCGTTCCCATGGTGTGTGTCGGCCATGGTCTGTCGTTCCATCATTCATCCACTCCATCAACTTATGACATGATTCATGAGTTTCCAAAATAAATTGTGCTCAACTCACAATAAGTATACCTACCTAAATTTATTTCATTCTGATTATTGTTTTGCAAATTAATTTATTTTCTGTTATTATTGAATATTTTATAAATTGTACTGTTTAATTAATTTTACTTTCTTATTTACTTGTAACACTGATTTTGTATGTACTGTTATGGTGTTATAATTGTTTCTGAAAATAAATAAATCACGTGCGTGTAGGCGCATGCGCCGCAGCAAGTGAAATGAATGAGTGGAACCGACGCAGACGAGCGCGGAAATTTTAACATTTTTTACTTTATTCGCTTTTATAATACTAGTATGATAGTAGGATGCTTCCGAATCAGGCTCGAAAATTTGAACATCTAAGGGAGTGAGCACACTGCGTTTTTTGTAGCGCGTTTATATCGATACAAACGCGCGTTTGTATGGATGCAAACGCGATGCGGACGCGCAGCTCAAAAACGCGCTGCAGAAAACGTCGTGTAAAGATGGTTAGTTATATGCAAAACCTACCTCGTGAGATAAGGATGTCCTCATGGTTGAAATTGAGTATTTCAGAGTTTTCTAGAAAGAAATCTGCAACTCGCTCGTTGCCTTGTAACCAGGAGATAGAGCGTAGCTGAGTCTAAAGAACAAAAGCGCAATGTTAATGAATAGGTACCTACTTGCTGCTGCAAACGAACTGGCACCACAGAAAACCAGCGCTACAGTAGCTCTATGCTACTGTAGCCCACGCTGAGTGGTGACCAATTTTGTATGTAGATTTAAGTTCTCAATTTATAAGTTTTTTCGAATTTGTCATTTAGTATCCCTACTTACACAAAATAAATGATTTTCTATTTCTATTTCTACTTACTTAAAAAGCTGTATTTAATATTTTTTCATTCGCAGTTGTGATGATGATTTATTGTTTTCACAGGTATCGATAGACGCGTAAGGTGATAAAAAAAATATATAGACGGTTTTATCATGGACGAAATCATGGTTTTTTGTAAGCAGTGTAATAAATAACCAAAACGAACTATTTCAAAAGAAAATCTGCAGAAAAATAATACAAATTGGTACCTCAGCAATTCCAAAACTTAAACTATCTAAGTACCTACATTCCAAATTTAATCAAAATCAGTTTAGTCGTTAAGGGGATACACACACACACACACACACACGGACTCTCGCCTTTATAATATTAGTATGATTTGTTTTCCTAATCTATTGCGGAAGCTACTATTACAATAACCTCGGGAGAAGATGGCGCCACCAAGCTGCCTTTGTGCCGACATTGCTGGACCTTTTCCTCTATCGCACGCACCAGTAATGCATACTCCATCTCATCTAGGAAGCCTGGAAGAGTAGTTTTAAAACATTTTATTTTAGACAACATGAGACGATGATGATGATAGGAAAAAGCTGACAGAAGTTGTGTTTTTTTGCCTTTGACACACCATTTTACCCCTTTAAGGGTTGATTTTTTTTTAATTAAATTGGCCTTTGTGTCATTCCAGGACCTAAATTATACTATCTGAATTCCAAATTTCATCAAAATCAGTTTAGTAGCTATGGGGAAACGTAGTAACAAATACAACGACTGAACCGATTTGTCTGAAATTTTAAATATACAGATAGATAATGACCGGGAATAGGGCATGGACTATTTTTAATCCCGAAAAATGCACGTGGGATAAAAAAATAGTAGTCCACGCGGGCGAAGCCGCAGGCGTCTGCTATTTGAGAATAAAATCTACATAAGTCACCGCAGCGCTTCCTCGTAGAGCTTTTTTTTTAATTTAATTTAATTTCTTTCTTCCTTACCTTCCTCCTTAAGCTGCATAGCTGTTATAATCATGATATTAAGCGTGGAAGTTGTGGCTTGTCGAGTTTTAACTGTAATTGCGGTCCACGGTCGATCGCGCTGCAGTAAACCCAACTGTCGCGTCACCGCTAGTCTAAGGAAAAAAACCGGTCAAGTGCGAGTCGAACTCGTACGCCGAGGGTTCCGTACCTAGCCATGGTGCCAATTAATCTAGTCCGCTTAATTTACAACTCAGAGGGGCGTCAACTATGTATGTATGGGAACACCCTTTAATTATCAACTTTTTTAAATTTTTGTAATTTTTCCTTTATTTGTGCTATAAGACTTTGCTTTTTGCCTTTCGTGATTCTAGGTCAATGGGAACTACCATTTAGGTTTTCGACCCAAAACCTCTAGGGTACTTCCGGTTGACCTAGAATTGTCACTTTGGTTACAAGCAAGGTCTTACAGCACAAGTAAAGGAAAAATTCCGAAAAATAAAAAAGTTGATAATTAAGGTAAGTTTTGGTACTTACAAGTTTTCACGAAAACCTAAATTTGCCTATATCTTTTATAGTGTTGACTCAGGACCTTGGTTTTTATACTCACAATAGGGACTATGGACCTCAGTATATGGTATGAATTTCAACTTGCTAGCTCCACCCGTTCCTGAGATAATCGATGGTGACACACGGACAGACAGACAGACAGACGGACAGACAGACAGACAGACGGACAAGAAAGTGATCTTATAAGGGTTCCTTTTTTTACCTTTTAAGGTACGGAACCCTAAAAAGTGGTCTCTTAGACCTTGAAGTTGTCTAAGGGGGTAGTCAGAGGTATGTCCAAATCACAGAACTATATCGAGATAGAAAGCAAAGAGTGTATGTACCTCGCGTGCCGAAAAGAAGGGCTGAGGACTTCTTTGCTCGCCGCGAAGTTCATTCCGAATTCATTCCATTGCGGCTTTAATTTGACGCGCCAGAGTTGGCGAGCATTGAAAACCAGCAATGTAAAAATAAGCAATCCAAACTGTCAACTGCGTTCGTCAAATTACCTACGCAAAAGGTTACACGGTCGGTTTCCATACAAATCAACGAACTTTTTGCTTCTATCTCGATATAGTTCTGTGGTCCAAATACAATGTCTTTCCTGTGGATATGGCCGGTTAAGGCTGAGAGGATGGTGTGAGTGCTGGGCAAGCCTACTCCATCTCACATTGTCCCAGGCACTACATTGCCCGTTTATTATGTACTTAGGCAAAGATTGCCTCCTGACTGTATCATCTAGTAAATGAAGGGAAGTATACCTATCAGCTTCAAGTTTTGCAGAGGATGGTGTGAGTGCTGGGCAAGCCTACTCCATCTCATTGTCCCAGGCACTAGTGTCCGTTTATTATGTACTTAGGCAAATATTGCCTCAAGTATCATCTAGTAAATGAAGGTAAATAGTATACCTATCAGCTTCAAGTTTTGCGTACAATCTGTCCTGTATTTGTTTGTTGTCCACCAGTTGTGGAAGGAGATTGCAAACTTCTTGTTCGCCCGTCACGAAACTCTGCAAAGAAAAAACTCTGAAGTCGTACGATCGTGGCTATAGCTTTGTTATGGGTGGGGTCCAAGGGTTCCAAAATACAAAGATCTTATTATGGAGGGGTCCAAGGGTTCTAAAATACAAAGACTCAAAAATCAAATCAAATATCATTTATTCAGTAGGACCGTTATGACCACTTTGAAACGTCTTAAGAGCTAGGTGATTCTACTCCTGTTCTTTCGCGACCAACACCGTGAAGAATCAGGGCAACAAACACGGTATGGGGCCTAGCTTTCTTTTCGGTGATCCATCCGCTTAAAATCTAAATAGTCAAGTAAACCTAGTCAGACTGACTAGGTTTCCCCCGAACTTAATGAGGTTCAACTGTTCGAGAGTTCCAAAATTTTTTCTTTGGACTTCATGAACCACCTGCATTACAGATACCCCATGTCGGACAATACAGATTACTCTTTCTAAATAAATAATGCTGGACATTTCACACAGCATCATGAAGCCCCAAGCTAAGCAGAGCTTGTGTTATGGGAACCACATGACTGATTTACTACTTAAATACATTTTTTTTTGTAAATACATACATTATATACATAGAAAACACCCAGACCCGAGACAAATATTTGCAGATCATACAAACATTTGTCGGGCGGCGGGGATCGAACCCGCAACCTCCTGCGTCACAAGCGGGCCTTCACCCACTGCGCTACAGAGGTCGTCGAAGGGGGATCCGATTTAACGTGCCCTCCGTAGCACGGAAGCGCTCAGCTATTTAATGTCATTGCGTTCACCCATCCACATTAAATAGAAAATCTAGTGCTAATATTTCATAGGCTGGCCTCCTAGCTTAGTTGGTAGTAGCTCTGCCTTCTGCGCTGTAGGGCGTGGGTTCGATTCCCATCCAGGACAAACATTTGTGTGATGAACATAGATGTTGGTACTGTGTATGGGTGTTATAAAGTATTATAAGTATGTATTTAAAAATATATACACCGTTAATTCTGGGTCAGTTTAAAGCCAGCACCCACTGCTTGTATTGCTTAATCGTATTCGTGTCGTTGGTTTAGTTTTAGAATTTGATAAGTATTTCATACGAAACTAAATAGTTGAAAAGATTAACAAAAGTGAGTAAAACACTTGTTATGGTGTCGTAGGCGCGCAGAGCTAATGACCTAGGTATGTATGTATGACTACGACGTAGCATAGACTCTATGCCGTAGCAACAGCTGAGCACAGAGCACGTATCTCCGTGATTTATCTTGCCTATGTTTCGTGATAATATTAATTGCAAAAAAATAGATCTCATATTTATTATTATTTTTGAGTAAGGTTATCGATATAGATTACGTAGGCGCCGGCTTTAAACTGACCAAAAATAAACGGTGTATAAGTATTCTATCAGTTAACTGGTTCCCATAGTACAAGCTTTGCTTAGTTTGGGGCTAGATGGCGCTGCGTCAAATGTCCAGCAATATTTATTTATTTATTTATAATTTATTATCTAGGGCGCTGTATCACTACACATGGAATTAAACCTTGCTTATCGCCGCCAAAAAATGCCGTTTGTTCAGGTATTACTTACCTTCCCAACATCATATCCAAACGCCAGCTGAATGTCTATCATATGATCGATATACGACATTATTTTTGGAACAGACACCCTGAAAATATGAAACAGGCAGATTAAACGAAGGGTCAAAACTGTGGTCTTTTTATACCCCTCACCGCTTATAAAATTCTGTTAAAATTGAAACACCGTATAAACAATTGCCATCCTTTTTTGTTACATAGTGCCAAATAGTGACAGGGCGAGTTTTGAGCATTATTTAACCAGTGTTCATGTTTATAAGTAAGGCCTTCAGGCCTCTATTAATAAACTCCGCTCAACTTCTGTCAAAGTTGCACCACGGATTTAATCTATTGCCATCATTTTTTGTTAGACAGTGGCAAATAAGGAAGGCAATAGTTAAATCCGTGGTGCAACTTAGACACATGTTGAGAGGAGTGTATTTATATTGCGGATAAAGTTATTCATATTAGACTACTAGGCTCCCTAGAGCACGGATGGCTGCGAAATCTTTTGCCGTCTCTTTTCGTTTCGTGACAAGAAAAAACCACTCTTCAAATACTTGATAAATTGCAGTTTTTTGGGAGTTCAATTCAAATTCCATTAAATATTTTATTATGAATAATCTTTCCTTGGTTTTTCTTATTTTGTGGGCTCTTTTATGATTTTTACATGGCTGTTTCTACCTTTTGGAGATAAGTACTTAATATTTAATATCGGTTCATATAATTCTTAAGTCAGTGGGGTGGTTGGGAATTTTTTTCCCAACGACCCCACTGATGTGGAGGGTTAGTGGGGTTGTTAGTACCGTAAAACACGCCAACATTGCCACCAAGGGTAATTTTGCCCGAAGATCAATTTATAAGCAAAATTTTAGATTGCAAAAATATTTGAATAATATGGTAACATTTTTTGACTTTAATAGAAAATAGGTTATGTGTCTAGCAACACTGTCTATCGGGTGTGTCGCTAGCTTCACTCAGTAACTTGTTGGAACTCGTTGAGTACGGTGAGTATTTTCGCGGGCAAATTTTGGTGCAAATTCATAAGTGAATTGTGAGTGATGGCGAAAACACAGGTTAGTTTTATTAATATTATGATATGTAAGAATACTTTAGGAGTATTAATATGTTATTATCGTTGCTGAATGTCTTTTCAAACAAGAGTTATAACGGTGGGCAAAGTTATCCAGCAATGTAGTGATCTACTATTGACAACATTGCCCGCCATCAAAATAAGCTTAGGGTTGGCACTTCAGAAACTTGTTTTTTTTAAAGCTTTTAATTAACTTGCAATGTTCGTATGTTTGTAAGTTTGTATGTTCGTAAGTTCGTATGTTTGTAAGTATGTTTGTCCGGGTCAACTCTTGCAAGCTTAATTTGACCTACTTCCCGGTGTCAGATTGAGCTGAATTTTGGTAAAATTATGAGTCTTCGGTGACAATGTAATAATATAGTGACAGTTAGCTGAAAATGTCTGATAGTTGAGTAATTATTTTAATTTAGCTCCTAACATCATTTGATCTCAATTAGCATTTCATTTTCATTTGGGTACCTACATAAATATGTTGATTAAAGTTTATTATATAAATACCTGAATGAAAAATAACTAGTTTTTTTATATCTACAACAACTACGATCACAAGATAAGTTTACTAAGAAGTGCCAACCCTAGCACTTTTAATATGTGAAATGCGGTTTGTATGAAAAAGACAAAAAATGTCAGGGTAACTTTGCCCAGCCACTTTGCTAGGAAACCTTCTATAGTATCGTTTTAATTCCTAAAGTAAACGCCATTATTGCCTAAATTCTTGTATTGGATTTTTATTTCATCTTTCTAGAGGCTTTAGTTGCGTCAAAAATCAACGTGGGCAATGTTGGCTAAAAGTCCAGATAACTTTGCCCGCCATCAAAATGTATAAAATACTTAATTAAATATTGACGCATAATAAAATCTGATAAAGTAATACATGCACATAATCTTATAATAGCAGATGCTAAAAGAAAATACTTACGTTCCCATAGAATTTTTTTACAAAAATTGAAATTATTCGAAAAAAGTGGGCAATGTTGGCGTATTTTACGGTAATTAAATAGGCACCTGGCTAATTTGCAAAGCCTCAGGAATCGCAACATCCTCAGTAGCTTAGTAGCAGTTAGTACGCTAGAGTTCAGGTCGTTCCACTTATCCCAGGGAGTCAGCGAGTCTACTATATCTAGCACCAGATCTGGAGGTATAATTAGGTTAGTTCTCTAACAATAAGTTAAAATTGTATAAGTTAGTGATCATGTTTGGGTTAACTATCAACCAATAAGACCCACTTGCACGTTACACGGTTATCTTAACTCGCCAAATTACGATGTTTAGCTTCTTTTATTATCTGTAAACTAAATTACTTTAAATAATTCGCACATTGGATCTGAGCGATCGTGTGATCGCCATCTTTCTCTCTTTGTAACGATTCATTCAATTCAATTCTTTATTGTAATACTAATATAACATTACATTCATGTGGAGTGCTTTGCAATAAACACAAAACAATGTAAAAAGACGTTTCCACTTCCACCAATCTACAACCCAGCTAGAGCAAACCTACAGTGCACTTCATTCCCACATTAGCTACTAATACAGGGTTAGTTCAATAATTTATCTTGCATCATCAAAAGTTAACCCACAAAAAGTTTTTTACTTTACGTGGCATTCCAACGCATGTTGGGTACAGCTAAAAGCAAAAGGCAAAGTTCATCAACTTTCAGTAACAAAAATATCAACGGGATAATTACCATGATGACTTCACTTAACCATGATCATGGCGCATGCAACTGCGTCGAAATATCGGGAAGCAAGAAAACTAAATAATCATGGTAATTATCCCGTTGATAATAATATTTATGTTCGTAACCATGATAGTTTCAAAATTTATATTTCAGTAACAAATTGTAGGTATATACCTCCAGTAGCCATCACGATGATGAAGAAGTCCAGCTTGTTCCAATGCGACTTAAAGTACCCTCTCACACTGAGACCGTACATTTTGAGGATCATCTCCAACAGATATATTGTATAGAAAAATCTGGAACAAAATTCTAAACATTAGGACTACGAATCTACAACTACATAGTTTTGGTTAAAACTCAACTGACTAAATAACACATTAAAAAATAACGATTTTAATGTTATAAGAACAATTTTCTACACTCTCGAGGTGCATTTCTGTTCATAACTCCGAAGATCCTCGACAGATCCTGACGAAATTTTTGTGGCACCAATCGGAAAGTAAGTATACCCTTTTAGAAATAAAAAGTATTTTCCAAATCGGTCCAGGCTTCTTCGAGTTATTGGTAATAAAAAGACTCCAACGAATTGAGAACCTCCTCCTTTTGAGGATCTTCGGAGTTATGAACAGAAAGGCACCTGGAGAGTGTAAAAAATTGCTTATAATATTGAAGTCAGGTTTTTTTTATTTTTATTTAGCGACTTGTAGTTAAAACAAAGGAGACTGTTTTTTTTTATATGGGGAGTGGTCTATGAACCAATAGCGATACTGTAGTGGTATTTCTGTGGGGATACCTCAACTCCATCCTTGTGCAAGGGGGCATCAAAATCCAACCCGGCAGTTTTGAGAAAAATAATACTTTAGAATTCACATTTCTTGCAAAAATGTTTTTATTTTAGAAACGATTTGAACGGTTATTGTGGTTAGTGTCTGTAAAGTTCGGACTACAATGTAATAATATGGTGACAGCGACATGATCTGATGATAGAGTCAGGAGCTATTCAACAGAACTCCTCAATAAATAAGCCG
This sequence comes from Camptogramma bilineatum, assembly GCA_958496255.1. Taxonomy (NCBI): domain Eukaryota; kingdom Metazoa; phylum Arthropoda; class Insecta; order Lepidoptera; family Geometridae; genus Camptogramma; species Camptogramma bilineatum. Next base: position 2,827,944 of record OY292474.1, read on the forward strand.
ATTGAGTTGAAACTTGGCATGTCTATCAAGTTTCAACTACAATGTAATAATATGGTAACAACGAGCTAATCTGATGATGAAGTCAGGAGCTGTTCAACAGAACTCCTCAATAAATAAGCCGATTGAGTTGAAACTCGGCATGTCTGTCAAGTTTCAACTACAATGTAATAATATGGTAACAACGAGCTGATCTGATGATGGAGTCAGGAGCTTTTCAACAGAACTCCTCAATAAATAAGCCGATTGAGTTGAAACTCGGCATGTCTGTCAAGTTTCAACTACAATGTTATAATATGGTGACAACAAACTGATCTGATCATGGAGTCAGGAGCTGTCCAACAGAACTCCTCAATAAATAAGCCGATTGAGTTGAAACTCGGCATGTCTGTCAAGTTTTAACTACAATGTAATAATATGGTGACAACGAGCTGACCTGATGATGGAGTCAGGAGCTGTCCAACAGAACTCCTCAATAAATAAGCCGATTGAGTTGAAACTCGGCATGTCTGTCAAGTTTCAACTACAATGTAATAATATGGTGACAACGAGCTGATCTGATGATGGAGTCAGGAGCTGTTCAACAGAACTCCTCAATAAATAAGCCGATTGAGTTGAAAGTCGGCATGTCTGTCAAGTTTCAACTACAATGTAATAATATGTGATGTGTAATAATAATAGGTGACAACGAGCTGATCTGATGATGGAGAACAGTGGATGATCTGTAGGAGCTGTTCAACAGAACTCCTCAATAAATAAGCCGATTGAGTTGAAACTCGGCATGTCTGTCAAGTTGCGACTACAATTTACATTGTGTTACCTGTCCGTTTATTATTTTTAACACTACACCGCGCGGCGCAGTTTGTTTATTTCCATAAGTGAAAGTATAGGCTTTTATAAAAGTCAATGTTAGACGGCTGTTTTTCTGTAGTTATCTATTAGGTGGTACGGACGAGAAACGACCAACAACTGTGCCCATATGTATGGATGTATGTATGTGGACTCCCTTTGCCGCATTTAGACTCAAAGGTGGTCCTTTATGCGTGAGGATGCTCATTAAAACTGAAGCCCGCCTAGCTCCTCCCAGAAGCACAGAAGTTTCCTGGGGGCTTCACAGATTAATTATAGTGTTGAGTTCTGTTCTGTTTCACCAGACCATAGCAACGTTTGTCAGTGTTGGTCTTATTACGGCTGTATAAAGCCATTATGGTTATTTTTGGTGTTAAACCCCATAGGAGACTGTTTTTTTTTGTATGGGAAGTGGTTTATGAACCAATAGCGATACTGTAGTGGTATATTTGTGAGGATACATTTGTCACCATATTATTACATTGTAGTTGAAACTTGACAGGCATGCCGAGTTTCAACTCAATCGGCTTATTTATTGAGGAGTTCTGTTGAACAGCTCCTGACTCCATGATCAGATCAGCTCGTTGTTACCATATTATTACATTGTAGTTGAAACATAACAGGCAAGCCGAGTTTCAACTCAATCGGCTTATTTATTGAGGAGTTCTGTTGAACAGCTCCTGACTCCATCATCAGATCAGGTCGCTGTCACCATATTATTACATTGTAGTCCGAACTTGACAGACACTAACCACAATAACCGTTCAAACCATTTCTAAAATAAAAACATTTTTGCAAGAAATGTGAATTCTAAAGTATTATTTTTCTCAAAACTGCCGGGTTGGATTTTGATGCCCCCTTGCACAAGGATGTAGTTGAGGTATCCCTACAGAAATACCATAGCAGTATGGCTATTGGTTCATAGACCACTTAAAAACAGTCTCCTTTCTCTGAGCTGTTTTTACAAAGCAAGAAACTAAAACATACTTACAAATTCAAAACCTTGATCACGGTCAATGAGACACTTGTAGGCGACTTCAGCATCACCTCGCTCAGAATAACGGGAGTGTTACACAGAATGATAAGGTATATAAACCCGTCGAACCATATGGTTGAGATGAGTGAGTGGCACCGTCGTCTGCAGGCGGAGCGGGGGACCTGGGTTGAGGTGGTTTCTGTCGCCAGCATTCGCATTATCTTGCGACGAAGCCAGACTGCGTGTGCCTAGGAAGAAAAACACCAATAATAACAGTCATTATCACCTCAGCAGTTGGACGTCAACTGTTGGACATAGGCCTCCACAGAACTATATCGAGATAGAAGCAAAAAGTTCGTTAATTTGTATGGAAACCGACCGTGTAACATTTTGCGTAGGTACTTTGACGAACGCAGTTGACAGCTTGGATTACACAATTTTATAGGATAAGAGCCAGAAGACTCCCAAAGACCAAGACTGACACAGTCGTGGTATGAGAATTAATTTCCCAAAGAAAAGTGTAAGAAAAAAAAGCCTTCCACTGAAAAGGACCTCTATGATTTTGTCACCACCTGCTAGTAAATAAAAGATCCGACCAATTTCAATGATTTCGCCATAAATTGCTAGCAAAAACACTCTTTTCTCGTCTTCCAGCATGTGAGTAGGTAGGAGATGGCATAGGTGCTACCGAAGCGAAGCTAGCAGGTTTGATTTTACGGCGACGAGCCTTGGTCGACCACGAATGGTAAAATAAGTATCTAGACATCTGTGAAGAAAGTGTCAGAAGATTAGGTATTCCTCAAGATACCTTAGGCCTCCACAACGTGCCGAGCTGGTCCAGGTTAATCCTGCCATCGTTGGAATCGGTGGCCACCTCCACAGCTTGAACCAGCAGTCGGACACCATCCTTGCTCACCTTACCGTGCTCGTACTGACGCCAGTACGAGATCTTCAAGGCTTTGAGAACTCGTTGGTTTGCTTCCCTGTACCAAAAGACTTAACTGGATATCTTTTGGTAGATGAACTACCGTTTGTCATGTAAAGACTATCAGAACATCTGATACCCTTGGCCATTTTAAGTCAGTAAAGCGTGGAACAAGCAGACCATAAACATATAGGGTCTGCCTGTTCCGCGGTTTCCTGACTGAAAAGCCGGGACCGAAAATTGTACGTGCCTTCCGATGTACGGAAGCGCTAAGTTGTCAATGCCAGAAGCGACCACCCATCCAAATTGTGACTGCTCAGAAAGTAAAAGGTATAACAGTACAGACTACGCGTTTGCAGTCACAACAGTCAAACGTAGTCGATTCTATCTGCAGGCTGATTGTCTAACTTGTCTCAAACCTCAAATTGGCCTCAAACTGTCAAAACGATCGGGCTGGTAGCTTTGTCGTGTTCGGTCTCGTTGAGATGAATGTGACAGAGCTACTTGCGTAGTCACTGAACGGTCATATTTGACAGTTTGAGACCGATTTTGGTCTCCATCAAAGATAGACAATCAAGGGGCAGTGCTGACTACGCGTTTGCAGTCACAACAGTCAACGTATTCGATGCTATCAGGGGGTCTAAAGTGGCCACTTTTGATAAAACATCAGATTTTTCATCTAATAAAACATATAATTTTTCATCAAATGTTTCATAGATGCTTCATATAATGATGAAGCATCTAAGAAAAATTTGATGAAAAATTAAATGTTTCATAAATGCTTCATTGTAGCATATGAAGCATCTATTTAACATTTGATGAAAAATTTGTATCAGATGTTTCATCAAAAGCTCCGCAGGTGTATTCACCTCATCATCTCACTGTACTCTTTCTTCGTCGGCTCATTGGGTATCTCCCTCTCGCAGTCTGGGCAGGTGGTGTAGTGGTAGCCTAGGTACGCGTCATCGTCACTGTCTTCGTCCCGCCCTGAGATCTGCAGCTGGTATGGATGCTTTATTGTTGTTCCTAGATTTAGGTATAAAACTGTTATTGTAATGGAAGCAAACAAGCAAAAATGATTTATTGAACAAAAAACTAAATTTTACTAACTTTACATCTTACCTAGAAGATTTATACAGTGTCAGGAGGCAATCTTTGCCTACACTTAAAGGAACACTGTAGTGCCTGGGACAATATTGAGATGGAGTAGGCTTGCCCAGCACCTGCACCATCCTCTCAGCTTAACCGGCCATATCCACAGGAAAGACATGGTCACTCAACACGTGTGGGGCTGACTAAGTCGCGTGATTCCTCACGATGTTTTCCTTAACCGTTTAGAGCTCGTGTTAAAGCGCATACACATTTTTCGAAACGAAAAATTCATTAATGCACGACCAGGATTCGAACCCACGACCTTCGGTTCGAAAGTCGTGGTACTATACCCCTCGGCCAACACTAGCCTAAATAGCACTCCCACAATCAAGCCAAATCTAATGACACCTCATGGGTTAAAATCTATCGACCCTTTAGGCACAAGATCGGCACAAAGAAATATATACATACATACCTCCTTTCTGCGGGCAGTCGAGTAGAAACAGTAAACACTTAACACTATTGAAGCATACCTTCTTGAACCAGATCCCAATTTGCATCAGCAAGAAACTTGTCCATCTTCAGCATCGAGATACAACGATCTCTGGTCAGCATGACTCGCTTCACGCAGTTTGTCATGTTAGCTTTCTTAGCGAGGGAGATCTCGGCGAGGCCTAGCAACTTGAGGACTTTGCGCATGGTGGTCGCGTTTATAAGCAGGGACAGGATCACTAGGCCTGCTGTTTGGATGATGAAGATCTATGGGGGAATGACTGATGTTATACTTTTGCACTGAAGTGACCGATTTTACCCATTTCTGGCTAACTGGCTATAGCCAGCAGTGGGTAAATCGGTCACTTCAGTGCCCTATAGGCCTCCCTAAGTTTGTGGCATCCACCACAGTCCAGTGCTAGTCACATCCATTGCCGCTTCGCGACGTGAACTATGTCGTCGATCCACCTCGCTACTGGTCGCCTGAATGATGATTGGTTGGGTCAAAGAATAGTTTATGGCCTGAAATAATACATGACATCATTCTTCTCAAATATAATCATTCTTTTCGAATAGTGTTGTGTTCCTGCGTGAGTAAGGTTGCCAGAGCTCTGCGAGGAGGCGCTGCGGTGACAACTTGTCGACCAGTCTTGACCATTGTGTTGTCGGCGCAGTGATTCCTCTTTTAAAGGGCTAGCAGCGCAAATGTGACTCCTCTGGTGTCGCAGGCGTCCAAAGGCTACGGTAACCGCTTACCATCAGGTGGGCCGTATGCTTGTCTGCTACCTTAGTAGTACAAAATAAAATAAAATGCTACTTTAAAGTCGTACAATCAGCCAACACCGCCGCGAAACGTCAACTATCGAGTGGCAAAATACCTTATGTCTACTAAGCTAGTACTAAATAGTGCCCAGATCTGTTGTTTGAGCCTCCCTCATCATGAAGGCTTCCTATAACAACCGCCATACACGGTCCATTCGGCACGATCAAACTGCTTGCATCCAATCGATTGGACGATTGGGGCCATAAGACCGACTTACACTTATTGACCGCCATAAGTGTAAGTTGTGATAAGTCCACTGACCTCTCCCGCATCAGCAGTAGCCGGAGTCTGCATCACTATAAGGGCCAGGCAGAGAGACAACGGCCCCCGCAGACCGCCCCATACGCACGCCATACAATGCTGCCACGTCATGCGATAACCGATGTGTTTGAGAAGTGGAGATAGCGCGGCGAAGACCAGCATTCTGTGACCGTCAGTTTGTGATACAAGCCAACGTATGATACAGTGACAGTTACTAATCGTCGGCTAAATTCGAAAACCTCGTGAAAATTATTTTTTGATGCAGTTTGGTAGAAAATCTAATTGTCGACAATACTGTATCAAAAAATCATTTTCGTCAAAAAGACGGAGTTACGAGGTTTTCGAAATTAGCCAACGTGATGTATTTTTTACCGTCTTCCAAAAAAAAGAGGAGATTCTCAATTCATTGGAATCTTGTTTTTTGTGCTTTTTTTTATGTATTTGTTTTATGTACTTACCGATTATTCGAAGAAGCCAGGACCGATTTAGAAAATTCTTTTTTTGTTTGAAAGGGTATCCTTTCCGATTGGTGCTACAAAAATTTGGTGAGGATCTGTGGAGGATCTTCAGAGTTATGAACAGGAAAGCACCTCCGAGAGTGCTGAAAATTGCTGTTTATAACATAGAAGTCGATTAAAATTTTTAATTGAGCCCCTTGTATCTATGATAGTCAGGCTGTGACAGTCAGTGGCCAACTCCGTCACTAGAGTTGGTCACTAGCTCACATACGAACTTACTTAGTCAGTGTGTGATACAGTTACTCTGTAGGCTCGGTCTGTAGGTAACACACAGTCTGTGATACGGTCAGCATTACACTGAAATGCTGAAAAATACTGAAGACTGAAAATCTCTGAAACAGAGAGTTTATCTGTCAACATATAATCATCATCATCAGAACACATGGCACTGGCATTGTCGTTTACAAAAAATTGTAAGTAAATATAATATTGTAATGCCAGCTAATACAAAATACCTCTTACCTTGAACAGTATATCGTGGTATACGTAACAAATATCAAAGCCACTTGTCTCACACTGATTACACTGGTCACCGTCTTAAATATCACCACACCCACCATTGTAAACACAAGGGTGTTCGCCAAATGCGCCAATATCGTCCAGAAATGCGTCACAACTACCTCCACATCCCCAGCTACCGTCGACTTCTTGTTACTGACCAACACCCCCGCAATCACAGTTCCCAACAACCCAGACACATATAAAAACTTTTCGCCGATGTAATAAGTTAAATAAGCGCCAGATAACGTCACTATCACAGCGCATAGCAAGTCGTAGTATGTCAAAGATAGTAAAGTCCCAATAATCTTCCCCATCACAATCCCTAGCAAAATCCCTCCTCCTGCATACCTTAAAAGAAGAAGGGATATTTGTGACGCATCAGTAATAGCCATGGCTAAGTATCCGAACACAGCAGTAAATTCTATCATCACCGTCACATCTCCAATTAAACCTTCACCTAAGAGTAGCACACTCAAATACTTCCCTCTACTCATCTCCTTCAATTGTTTGACGACTTCCATAGGATATATTGGAGAGCATACTATCCCGAATAGTAAAGCTGTTGCGAAGTTCCAAGAAGTTTCTATCAAGTAATAAGCCATGAAAGACGTGATCAATGCTGTTAGCAACGCTCCTGGCACACCGACCAGCAAAATCTGGGGGAAACTTCGCCAGAATGAATGGGAGTCAACGCTGTATGACGTGCTAAACAACAAAGTTGGTAAGAACATAATGAGGATGATGTCCACGTCTATAAAACATATCTCCACGATCGGTTTGAAAGTTGGGTACTTTGTCGCACAGTAACCTAACACACCTCCTATGGAGAACATTATAACTCTGTAGGGTATACAATGGAGTCCTGTCCATAGCATTACTGCTCGAACTATCACACCGATAAGCAGGATGAAGAATATGAAGAGAAATCCGAGTGAAGTCGGGTATCCGAGCGTAGGTCTGCTAGGATCGTCCAAGAAAATCGTAGAGTCATTTTGCGCGGAAGTTTTGGTAAGGCAGAATGATACAAGTAAAAATAATTGTTTTGGTTCCATGTTTGAGGCATGGTCAACTAGATTCTATAGTGTAGGGATATGCTGTTTTTTGATCTTCTTAAAAATTACTTTTATATTACTAGTTGCTGCCCGCGGTTTCGATCGCGTGGTACTCGGATAAAAAGTAGCCTATGTTACTCTCCAGCCTTCCAACTATCTCTACACAAAAAATCACGTCAATCCGTCACTCTGTTTTGACGTGAAAGCAGGACAAATAAACACACTTTCACATTTATAATATGGGTACGGATTACTCTAAATAATGAGTATAAGATGAGTTTGCATCCAAATATCATTTAATTTAGCAATTGTGCTTTGCAGGGGTAGCAAATTTTTTTTAATAAAAATATCTTAATTATAAAATCACTTGGTTTATTATTAGAACATTATCAAACAAGACAATTAAACGTACTTACAAATAGTTAACCTAATCTTAAAGTTCTACCATCAATAAATTACAGGCTTCAAAACCAATTATTCAATAACTTAAGAAATACACGGTCAAAATTATTAAAATTCTTATTTTTGGTGTTTTCTCCAAGAAAACCCTTTCATGACAAGAAATTCTATTGGACTGTCTCATTAGGACTTCATCTCATTAGGACTTCATATAGCTCAAACGCTTATATAGCTGTTGTCTCTTTTTATTGGCTTGAGAGTGACAAGGAAAAAAGTCAAGACTTGCAAAAATAACCAATTTTGATGAAACATACCGAAGATTTTTATGACGGTCTATATTGTCAATAACAATTTAATAAGTTGGTTTGTTTTTTTGTTTGTTTGAACGCGATAATCTCTGGAACTACCTTTCAGTCGGATTTAAAAAATTATTTCTGCATTTAAAGATATTTTTGGGCCCGAAAAAGTGACCTTAGAAGACCCTGTTGTTTCATCACAATCTATGGCATAGATTGTGATGAAACAACAGGGATACCATAGATTCTATGGTATCAATGGGTTAGGAACGCAGAGGACAAACATACAAACATTCATCCTATTTATATAGATAGATTAGTATCAATTAGTATAGATGATAACTGAGCATATTTGTGTAGTCTTTTTTAAACTTTCGCGATCACTATTCATATTGAAAAGTTTTATGGACACGGGATTTTATCGCGTAATTTACCTTATTTTTCCCGACGTTTCGGCTATGTTGCAATAGCCGTGGTCGCGGGCAGACTGGAGTATGTTTTCAAGGTCCATTGTGAATCGGCGGTAGTATCCAAAACTACCCTCACTGATCTTCAGATTCCGGATCGGCTGCATTTACACCACGGCTATTGCAACATAGCCGAAACGTCGGGAAAAATAAGGTAAATTACGCGATAAAATCCCGTGTCCATAAAACTTTTCAATACATATTTGTGTAAATTTAACCTGAAAAATGTTAGCTTACTTAGGCTGGATTCGACCAAAACTGGATTAAGTTTTTACTCAAGAGTAAACTACTGTTGTTTGAATATTTTGACATTGTAAAGATGACACCTTATAACCAGGATAATTTGTAAGCACATAATGTTCAGTTGCGCTTTCTAAACAATTGCATTTAGAATTGAGTCAGCTAGTTACTCTGGAGTAAGATGACTTTTGGTAGAATCCAGGCTTAATAGGACACTTCGTCATGTAGACACCTCGTCGTTTTTTTTTATTTAAAGTAGTGGTGCAATATCATAGTGTAGAGTAGGATTTAGCACTCAAGTCCTACGGAAAAAGCGGGAACTAATTGTTTTATTTTTACTTTATTAAGCTCTTTTAGTCAAGGTCGTTTAGTTGTTCAGGTGTGTAGAGCTAACGAACGTACAAACTTGCATAATTATTATTGTTCAAACCTTATTTGGACAATGAGTATTTTTTTACATAGCCTAGTTCTGCGATACCAGCGCTGCGTCTATCGGACTTCAGTGCTGAATCCAACTCTAGTTGATCAAAGAATAATAACATCAACAAATTACTTACAATAATTCAGATCTCTCAAAACAGCTATTATTTAGTAACAGAGCCATCCATTTTCCAATCATAACTCAAGCGGAAAGAGCAGTCTAACTCCTTTAATTTTAGCAGGACTTTTGTAAGGGGAAAACTTCTGTGGCGTTTTCCTAGGAGACCGCCTCTGTGTCTGCTCTTTCTCTTCAACTCTCTTTTGAGATTCTATTCTCTTTAGTTCTCTCTCTCTTTGTTTCAGTTCTTCTAGTTCCTTGTAGGCTGTTTCTAGCATACGTCGCTTCCAGTCTTCGTATGGTTCTGTTTGTGGTTCAGTAGGTTCCTCTTTGAGAGGTATATCAACTTCCATTGTCTCTTGTTCAGCTAAAAAAGTTAAAAATACTTATTAGATTAAAATTTAGCATAGAGTATTTCTATGTTTAAAGAAATATTTTTGCTTTCAAAATATTTTCTGGTAGATCGCCGACACTGTAAGTTTGAGCACCCCTGCAGGGCTATTTTGACTCACACGTAAAGTCGCTAACTCGGATTTCTTCCTACAAATTGATTTTTTACGAACAATATTAAACTTATAGAATGTAGAATTACTTTGAATATTTTACACAATATAAATATCTATCACTTTTTTCAACCATCTTCTACAACTTCAAAGTATTCATCGTAATAAATCAATTTTTGTAGGAAGTAATCCGAGTTAGCAACTTTACGTGTGAGTCAAAATAGCCCTGCTGATCTTGGCACTCGTGAAGTGAGCTGTTTAGATGCGCAGTAGAAAATTTTGTATGAAAAAGCTGCGCATCGAAATGCTAATTTCACGAATGCCGTGCATACTGTAATAGGGTTCAAAATTACCATCACTGGTCTTCTTAGGTCTTCCTCTCTTTTTCTTAGTCACAGCAAAATGAGCGTCGACGAACTTCGTCCAATCAGCGTCGAGCTTCGCCCACTGCGCGGGCTTTAGGCGAGATTTCTCTATAACCTTACTTTTGGGTACTTTGTGCTTGTTTACCCGACAGGCGTGGAAGACGGCCATGCAGACGTATTGGGGAAGATTTAGGTCCACTTCCTGCAAGATAATTAAAATAAATAAAATAAATATTGGTGGACATTTCACACAGCGTTCAAGAGCCGTGTTGGCCGAGGGGTATAGTACCTCGACTTTTGATCCGAAGATCGTGGTTTCGAATCCTGGCCTGGTGCATCAATGGATTTTTCGTTTTCAAAAATGTATATGCGCATTAACACAAGCTCTAAATGGTGAAGGAAAACATCGTGAGAAAACCAGCGGGTTAGTCAGCCCCACACATATTGACGATGTCTTTCCTGTGGATATGGTCAATTAAGCTGAGAGGATGGTGTAGGTGCTGGGCAAGCCTACTCCATCTCAACATCATCCCAGGCACTACAGTGTCCCGATAAGTGTAGGCAAAAATTGCCTCCGGACACTGTATAAATCATCTAGTAAAAATAAGTAAGTTCGTATGAGCAAGTGGCCAACTCTGGTGACGCAGTTTTTAGGCCGCCTAAAGGCCTCCGTCATGGCTTAGCGACTTAAAAGCCGGGACCGACATTTAATGCCCTCCAAAGCACGGAAGCGCTCAGCTCATAATACCACTTGCGGTCACCCATCCTAAAAGTGGCCGCGCACAACACTGCTTAACTTCAAGGATCAATCAAGAACGTCTAAGCAAGCTACACTACGAGCGCTTCAAATCATCTAGTAAAGATGTAAAGGCCTAAGTTCAGTAGCAGGTTAATATACGAATTTCTTTCTGCATTGCGACCGGACTTTTAGTAAAATTAAATACCATTTTAGCTTGCTTCTGGTACTCCATCAATATCTGATCAGCCAAGCTCTGTACCCCAGTACACTGCAGTGCAGCGCAAAGTATTGATGTCGTCAGCCTATCACAGTCCAGCTCTAGAAGGTTCTGCACCATTTTCTTGCAGTTAGTGTACATTGGTACTTTGAGGCCAGAGTATTTTATTGCAGTTTTCTGAAATAGATGAGAAAATATTCATTTACCAGCCCACGGCTATACTGGATAAAAGTAAAAGGTTTGAATTAATGAATTTTCTTCTAATCTATCTGGTCCAATCTAATAAGGCCAATGGATCCCACTGCTGGGCAATGGCCTTCTCCTTTTCCATTCATCCCGGTTTAAGCCTTATACTTTTTTTTTAATTCCCTCTAATTCTTATAGCCAACTAGCGAAACCCCGCATGGACTACTATTTTATTATACCACAGGAACTATACATTTTACCGGGATAAAAATTAGCCTATGTGTTATTCCAGAACCTAAACTATCTACATTTTAAATTTTATTAAAATGAGTTTAGTAGTTATGGGGGGCAGCGCTTATCATGTTCTCTCGCTTGCACACTAGTGTTGACTATACTCACCAAAGCGAGAGAACATGATAAGCGCCGCCATTTCAGATTACTGGGTTAATAATACCTTCTGGCTTACTTGAGTCTTTCAGCATTAAAGATCCCAGATGTCTATATCAACTTAATAAAGGACATATATCGTAAAAGTAAAAGCAGAGTAAAGCTAGACAAAACAGGCGAAACGATAAACATATGCAGAGGAGTCAGACAAGGGGACCCCCTTTCCCCCAGACTATTCATTGCTGTACTACAACACCTAATGTCAAACCTCAACTGGCACCAAACTGGCATATACATCAATACCAAACGTCTGAGTCATCTAAGGTTCGCAGACGACATCATTGTTATAGCTGAGTCTTCCAAACAACTAGAACTAGTAGTTCGCCCCGAACTGAGATCTCGCGCACCGTAGATGGCTTACATTTGGACTTTCTTCTGACTACCCCTATAATTTCAAGTGCTACTACTGATACTGCCGAGTATGCCTATTGCGCTAGCTCTTCATGGTAAAAAATACTGGCATGCATGCAATACATAATGTCGTGTCTAATTTTTCATTTAGGTATTTCATATTTATGAATTCTCGTCGTATTTCTAAAAGTATACGTCCTAGAATAAAAATAATAACTATTTTGGAATGTACAAATAAAGACCTTTCATTTGACAGCCCACTCAATATATTTGTTTACTTAACTTTTTTTACCCCAATTATTTTCATTCTTTATCAAAATTTTTTTTATCATGAAAATAAATCAAGTAGCATCTAAAATCATTGCAAACCAAACCGCAACGATGCCACTCTCTTTTTAAGACCGACCAGTCAATGAGCTACGAAGTCATCGAAACTCTATGCAACGGGAGCTCTTGCAGCTCTGGTTTCGTAGTTTTTGGTCTTTGGTCGTATTTCAAAAACTATACATCCTAGATTAAAAATAAAAACCATTTTGGAATGTACAAAATAAGCCCTTTCGTATGACACCCCACTCAATTTATTTGTGTAACTTTCATAATTTTTTACCCCCTTGGGAACCCAATATCTTCACAACCCCTTCATCGATTAAGCTCATATGCTCCCCCGTAAATTTCCTTACCACAACCTATTGACCTACCAAGTTTCATACAGATTGGATGAACGGTTCGACAGTTATGCGCGAACAACAATTCGTGAAACATACAAACATACAAACATACAAACATACAAACATACAAACATACAAACATACAAACATACAAAGCAAAATCGCCCAACTTACCACTAAGATCTTCGCTCGCTTCGCTCGCTCGATCGAAAAATGTTAAATGACCTTCATAGAGAAAGCGTCAAAGTTGGCTTGGAGATGAACACCTCCAAAACAAAAATACTTACAAACAGGACAATGAAACAAATAACTATAAATGATAAGGAAATAGAATACGTGGATTCATACATTTATCTGGGAAAACAAATATCCTTTGATAAAAACAGAAATATAGAAGAAATTAAGAGAAGAATAAATATAACATGGAGTAAGTACTGGAGCAATATAGTAAGTACAGGTACAATAAGAAGGCAGAAATGGCGCTGGACTGGACATATGATGAGGTCCCGGAAGAACAAGTGGGCATATGACTGTACAGTTTGGTACCCAAGAGATGGCAAACGCAGTAGAGGGAGACAGTTAAAGAGATGGGAGGACGATCTGCCCAAGGGTTGGCGCAGAGCGTGCCTAGACCGCGCTCAATGGCAGAGTCTGGAGGAGGCCTTTGTCGAAGGACAACCTGACCTAGGTTTCGATGTCAACGAAACATCTAATTAAGTTTAATAGTTAAGTACCTATAGGTTTAGTTAGTAATTTAAGTTAAGCTTAAGTCATAATGTTATAATAAGGTCAGAGAATAAAGGCTCTTTTTATTTTTATTTATTTTTTATTAAGTACTGGAGCTACAAAGAGATAATGAAATCCAAACTACCTATAAAACTAAAATCTAAAGTTATGAATTCGTGTCTATTGCCATGTCTGACATATGCTTGCCAAACCTGGACATTCAACAAAACAGCAAAAAGTAAAATACAAGTGTGCCAAAGGGCGATGGAGAGAAGTCTGTTAAATATAAAGCTAGCACATAAACAAAAAAATTCACTAATAAGAAGTAAAACAAAAGTAATAGACGCTCTTCAACTCGCACAAGCCTTAAAATGGCGATGGGCAGGGCACTTGGTACGTACAGAAGATGACAGGTGGACCCGTGAAACAACCCTATGGAAAGGCCCAGCTGGAAAAAGAAGGGCAGGAAGACCACAGGAAAGATGGCAAGATGAGATAGTGGCCATAGCAGGAAAGTCGTGGGCTAAGAAAGCACAACACAGAGAAGACTGGAAGGCTTTGGAGGAGGCCTATACCCGTAGAGGGGTCTTCAGCGAATCTAACTCTTAGAATAAAATTAGTATTAGTATAGTCTCAAATGTAAAGCTGAGGAATAATAAAGGCTTTTTTATTTTTTATTTTATTTATTTATTTTATTACTTGAGTAAAAAGAAAACCAATAATAACTTGAGATGTGTCTTTTAAATTAAAAAGAAGGACTTACAATATCCAGATCAGCTCCAAACAAGCCTGCAGCCAGGTCCAAGCAAATCACCACCTTACTAGTGTCCGTCATGTTACTGTTGGCTATGGATTTTGTCTGAAGCAGTCGCTCGAACTCCGCTGCTTTACTGCAAAACAGATTATCAACTTATTAGTTCTTCTGAGAAAAGTATAATTCAAAAGTTTTTTTTCAACGATTTTTTATCAAAATCTTATTATTTTGCATGTCAATTGAACATCTCTGAACTAAGGTGTCCCGGACCTATAACAGGCACAAATAAAGCAGGTAAAAATTAACCACATAAAACAGTAAATTCATAAAGATTACCTTAGCACTTTTTCTTCATCGGCAAGTCCAACTTTGGAGGCTATTAGTTGCAATGTTTTGTTGTGTGTCGCCATTTTCAGTCTGTTGTTAGAAAACAGTGGTAGAAATAGAAATAAGAAATTCAATCTATTCCTGAAACTTTTGGATATACAGAAAATAAAGAAAAACTGGCATCATGCGAGCACACACAGCGCACGGGCCGGGCCGTTGTTTGTTTTTGTTGTTTTCAGTTCAGACTTTCAGAGTTGCCAACTCCAATTAAATCGTGGTCGCTAGATTCAATCTGAAAAGTCTGAAATGAATCTGAAAAGGAAGGGGGGGGGGGGTGGAATGTTGTTTAAAATAACAATAATTTGTTGATAGTACAAAGAAAATAACGCTTGATGTTTTAATTAATAGTAGCCAGTTTGTTCATTGCAAATACGGAACAATAACCAAATTATGTTATTTAAGTTAAAAACACTTCTTTCTTACAAGATCTTATTAAACATAATACAACTGCAGGCTATTCATAAACTGAAAAATCTTTAATTATTTTTTTTAAGTTTACTTTTTGTCTATTCCACTTTGCCATTACTTGCCCTAAAACTGTTTTGGTATAACAGGTTGAAGTCCAAAAGTCGCTAGATAAGTCGCTTAATATAAATATTTTGTCGCTAAAACTGATTTTATGTCGCTAACACTAGACCAAAAGTCGCTATTTCTAGCGACAAAGTCGGTAAATTGGCAACACTGGTTGTTTTGTTGATTGATAGAGATTTGTTTGTTGTGAGATGATTGATTGATTTTGATTTTGATTGATTTGGTGGGATGTCACAGATTGACACAAACAGAATCAAAAGTCTGACATTGGCATTGGCATTTTTTTTTTTTTTTTTTTTCTTTATTATGGCTTCGCACGTCTTGTGCATTCGGCCAGTGTCAAGTAATTAATAAATTTCAAGTTTATAGATAAATAAGTTATATAAATACATATTACAATACATAAATATAATATCCCACCCCTCCCCATGTGCCTCAGTAAAGATGTGGGGCTTTACTGAAACATCAACACGGACTTCTTGGGAGAACTCGAAAAGCAATGTTATCCAAAAGCAATGTTATCCATCTTTGTTTCACTTGCCCACACTTAGGCACAGTCACGAACACTTAACGGTTAATAATCCACCATTATTACACATTAACATTCGAAGAAACACAAGTTTTGGAAAATAAAACAAAAACGAAACACGACTTCTCAAATTCCCGCCAAAAAGCCCGGCATTGGCATTGGCATTGCAATGAAGGAATGAAACTGTTTTTTTTTTTAGAGAATGAATGAGACAGACCGTTGTAAAACAGCTGACATTGACATTTATATTTTTTAATTCATTTCACTCAAACTCAATCAAACGATGGCGCCATAGACAATCAATCAATAGACAAAAATAAGGATTGCAGTTCGAACGAGTTCGTAAATCGATTATTTTTATCTCGATTTTTATGTCCAAACTTGTTTCAAGTAGATTAAAAATAAATACTGTAAAGTTGGAATTCCAATGCCAATGCCAATTGTAAAAATAAATGAAAAATATAATTAATAATGATTCATTGTCTTGTCTTAGAACGAGGTTATTTTATTTAATTTTTTATATATAGAATACTTACCAAAGATTTATAAAGAAGCTCTAAATGTAGGTATATACCTATAGATCACGGTATTTAGTTTTATGTACATAATTGGTTAATAATAATTATGGTAGCAAAGTAAAATGATTAATCAATTTTTGAGACTTGTTGGAGTTGACACCGTTTCACGGCTCCCTTCGCTCACATGTAGGCGAAGGGAGCCGTGAAACGGTGAAATATAATGTTAGAAATAATCTGAGATAATACATGGCAATTATTTCAATAGGAAAATAAAATTGGCGAGTTAAAACTGTTTTCAGTAAAAGCAAAACTACTCAAGAATTAATCTATCAAATCGATTTATCGAATCTCGAGTTGACCACGCCCCTTTATCTCGATTTTGAAGTGTCAATGATAAAACACCTTGCAATACCACAGGCAGGCAGGAGACATGTTGATTTTTTTCTATAGGTTCTGTGAAGCCGATACGGTACGGATCCGCTGTCATTGCTACAAAATGTCTTTGTAGATATCAGGGTGTAGGTCATAAAATTGTAGTCCTACTAAATAGTGCTAAGTTTCGCAAAGGAAGTACGTATCGCAAAAGAAAGAATAGAAGAGGATCCTCCACCCGAACCAGGGGTGTGTATGCAGTGACAGACCGATATAGATTTGTATCAAAATAATCCGAAGCTATTTATAAATATTATTTTCTCAGCTTTTACTTATGTTCAAACGTTAATAGTAACGTCTGGTCTATAATTAAACCGTGAAAGTTTATAAATATTACAGTATTTTATGGTGGAGTCGCGAGCTCTGTCGGTTCTGTATTGCCAAAGGTTGCCATTTTTCAGTGATTTTTTGGCGTTGTGTTGTGATATCGGGGCGTGATCTGTCGTGTGATGCTGTAGACGTTACGGGAGGTAGTGGAAAAGTGGAAGTGAAGTGTGGTGGTTACTGGTAGATATGCAACTGGTGTCAGTGTGTTCAAGTTAGTTGGAAGCAGTTGAGTGAGTGAGACGATGCGGGTGCAGTGAGGAGGGACAGCGTCACCACGGCTTCGTCAGTGGCGGGTGGCGCGCGGGGAGCCGAGTCTCCTTCGCAGGCCAATCAGGACACCGTGGATAACGCCACGCCCACTTGCTGGTGAGTCTACCAACGTCTTCCAACTCACCTTGAGAATCCTCTCATTTATAAAACACCCCTCCCAAACTCATTCAAGACTTGCTAACTTCGTTTAACAGCGGGGCTTTATAGGCCGCTATAAGAAGCACAATAGGAATTGCAATATATGCCGTTCTTGTCACTCTCATTCTATGAAAAGAGACGGCATATAGTTCAATTCCTATTGATTCTGCTGTAACAGCCTTTTTAAGCCCGCAGGACTTGCTAACTTCGTTTTACTGATGCCACTATCAAGCTACATACAGACTGATCAATTACTGGCAATATTTAGTCAAATATCTTTTTATGAGGTTATACTATCATTCAAATTCAATCGTCAGTATCTATAAGTTCCCTAAACTGTTTTTATCGAAACTTTCGGCAACGAAAGAGACAGCAAGTGCTATAGTAGAGTCACGAGTCCATTATAAGAGTAAGAGAGAACACTGTCGAGTAATTGCTGACTCATCCAACCCATCTCACCTTACAAGGCTTTTTTTTCATGTTTAAATGTTTAAAAAAAGGGACGGCAACAGATTGGGCAGCCTTTTGAGGATCCTAAACTTCTAAAGCCTATAACAATGATATTTTCAAAAAAGGTAAATTGGTGTCTCACCAAAATGCCTGGTCCTGAGGACAAACCTGCCCTCAGTCCCGCACAGAACATCGTCTCGCATGTTGAAGTTGCTAATAGATAAGGATAGAGAGAGCCATTAAAGCAGTTGTGCAAGAGAGACAGCATTGCAGAGCTGCGGTCAGGCTATTGCCAGCCCTGATACTCTATCAGCTCCATTTGGCTGGAGCCAGCAGAAAAGGCCAGAAAAAAAGGGACAGAAAGGGCTGATATAGCAAAACCACAATAGAAATTGCAATATTGTATACCATTCTTGTCACTCTCAGGCTCAACATTGTCCCAGGCACTACAGTGTCACTAAGTGTAGGCAAAAATTGCCTCCTGACACTATATCATCTAGTAAAGATGTAAAGGCCTAAGTTACACTCTCAGGCTATGAAAAGAGATAATACTTAGTTTAATTCCTGTTGTGATTGTGCTATAACAGCCATTTTAACCCTGCAGCATTATTAATTTATCTTATTATTTAGCACTTGACCATACTTGTCCACTAAATTAACTGGAAAAATGCTATGTTGATATGGTCTGAGTCAGAAGAAGATATCTTGTATCTTGTATCTTATTTCATAAAACTATTTTTTGCAATAGAATAGAATAGAATAATACTTTATTGTACACCATAAAAATACAAAAGTAATTACTTAATTAAAAAACAGTGTAGTAATGGGTGACCTTATCATCATTATTTATGCCTTATTTCATCTCAAAGGGTTTAGTCAGGGGCATATCCAGACATATTAATTAGTTGTACACACAATTATAAACAAGTGGCTAAATTAAAAATTTAAACAAACGACTTCAAGCTGAGCAATTTTCTGCACTCTCGAGGTGCATTTCTGTTCATAACTCCAAAGATCCTCAACAGATCCTCACCAAATTTTTGTGGCACCAATCGGAAAGTATACCCATTCAAACAAAAAAATAATTTTCTAAATCGGTCAAGGTGTCTCCAAGTATGGGTGAAGGGGCATTCCATTGTGACGGGCGGGACATTTTCACCCCGTTTTGCTCAAACTTTATTTATTTTCTCCTAAAATAGCAACGCAGTTCGTTTTAAAATAATAACATTTGGAAGCCAGATATTTGTTTTAAATAAAACCATCAAAATAAAATCCTAAACTACGTAATTAACCGAGAAAATTGACTTAATCTAAGTGTGACGGGTCGGACGCGCTTGGCACTCACCTAGCTGAGTAGATGGCTTCGCTTCCAAAATCAAGACAAACCGTAAATATTTTGTTAAACAGTTTTCTCGTATATTGTTACGAGAATGTTAAGCTCCCATTTTATATGTAAATAACATTATAATACTAGCAAATTTTCTGAATAATCAAGGAGTAGTTTGTGACGGGTGGGACAAGTGACTAATGACTACAATATAGTTCGTTAATAAAACGCCCACAAATGTTTAGACTTGTATATTTATTAAATTAATGATGAAATTACTTTAATTAAACAAATAGAAACGAAAAAAAACTATGCAGGTGGACGAAATTAACCTTTTATTTTTCAAAAATTTAAATGGAATTTTGAAATAAAAAATATGGTTTATCCTTTACTGTTTTAATAGTTGGTTCCGAAAGGATGTTTAAAATTAGCTTTTTTAATGTAAAACACATCTTTCTCGCTTTCACTGTAAGCATCAAAATAACTCAGATTGCCTTTTTGAAATCGCAGTACAGTTTTGAAATAAAACACAATAATATAGAAAATAACTACTTCCAAATGTAATTAATCAATAAATAAACGAATAAAACACAGTTTAAAACACGAATTCATCGAGATTTAGTTTGCCCTACCCGCCGCTGTGACGGGTAGGACACCCTTTCAAATCTAAATATCTCCATAATAATGTTCACTAGCTCAATGACATATTAAGCCAAAACCGTTACCCATAGCATGATGGTTACTTTTGGAAAGCCGAAAAGCAATAGGATAGATAGTTTTACGTGAGGATAAAAAAATATATGTTTTGCAGTGACGGGTGGGACACGAGGTAAGCATGTCGTTGAACTTTTACAACTTTTTACCAAAAATAATCACATGCAATAACTTAACACTGTTTTAAACTTCTTGAATTGTTTGTTCTTTTTGTATTATTACTTTTCACAGTAACTCAATAGACGACGGAGAAAAAAAAATCCAACTTGAAGAAAAAATACTGTACCATTGACGATCGCAGCACGGCTGCATTCACAAGCAATAAAAATAACGAAAATCGTAAAAATATTTAAAAAAATGGTTGATTCCTGTTGAATTAACTTATTGGCTTTACTGTAGTCACAGATTCAAGTATATTTTATGCAATTTAGTTTTGCAACCTGAGGTGTCGTTTTCGCTGGAATGCCCCTGAACAGACATAAAAAAAAAAGTTTCCAACGAATTGAGAACCTCCTCCATTTTTTGAAGTCGGTTAATAAAATATCCCCAATCAAATAGGTACCTTCGACCCCGCCTTCCACAAAAGACTTCGGTATTTGCCGTGTGAACAACATGGTTTGTTTATTTAAACACAGTCATAAAATCGGTACACGTACCTACTGACTAATGTCCAACTGTGGATTCTGTGTTTCTAAAACTTGCAATCTACACAATCTTTACATCTATAGTATCACATTGGAATCACGTCTTAAAATTACATAAATCACATCTTAATTTTACACAATTTTAGTTAATAGTCTAATTTAAACTTTCACAATCACTATTCATATTGAAAATTATATGGACACATATTACATTATATTAAATTTCGCGATAAAATCCCGTGTCCATATAATTTTCAATAGGAGTTTTAGCTAAGATTACTAAAAAATTTAAAACATCTAGGTAGGTAGGTATTTAATTTAAATACAGTCAAAGAAAAAAATTCGTTATAAATGTTAGTCTACTTTAAATTATTATCTCTCTATCTAAATACCAGTATACCTACCTAGGTATATTCAAACAAAGTCGGGTTAGATACCACATTAACTTAAGAACGACTGGACCGATTTTTATGATCTTTTATTTGTTTTGTCTCCGCCCCGAATAGGAAAAACAGAATAACATCGGAAAAAATATTTTTCTACTTTTTGGGTAGAACGACTTTTTTGATGATAGGTAGCTCGAATTCTGACGCGGGACGAAGTTCGCTGGGTCAGCTAGTATAGTATGTAATATTTTAAATAGATATTTGGCACCATGATCTTAGTTTTACAATATTTTTAAACTGTATTTCCTGTACTAACTCTAAAATAAATTACTGGGATAAAATAAATACTAGATAGTTCTATGATCAACCTGTAGGTGTGCATATCGAATAATTTCTTACTCAGCAGAAACATTTTAGATAGCTGAGCTTTTGTTCTAACACTAGCTTCTGCCCGCGGCGTTGCCCGCGAGGTACCTACCCTACATAACATACCTATAGCCTAGATGTCCATCCTGAAAGTTTATTCTAAGTACTGGTGAAAGAATTTTTGAAATTGGATGAGTAGTTTCGGAGATTTCCTCCTACATACAAAACAAACTTTACCTCTTCTTTATGATATTACCTAGTATAGATAGTACATCAACTCTCGATCCAAAGACCGTGGGTTCATCGTGAGGAAACCCGCGGCTTAGTCAGCCCCACACGTATTGGCCATGTCTTTCCTGTGGATATGGCCGGTTAAGCTGAGAGGATGGTGTAGGTGCTGGGCAAGCCTACTCCATCTCAATATTGTCCCAGGCACTACAGTGATCCGTTAAGCGTAAGTAAAGATTGCCTCCGCTTAACCAAGCCGATAATGATGATGGAGTCAAACTATCCAATGGAACTCCTTAAAAACTGGCTTATTGACTTGTACCCTAACATTTCTAAAATGTCCACTGGCAAGTAGCTGCCGCAATTTTGAGCAGAAGTCAATTGACGACTTGTTTCCACTGACTGCAATTTTTCTATTTGCATACACGTGGGACTTGCAGCAAGTTCGATAAGTCAGCAAAACTTGCAGAAGTCCACTTGTGCGAGCGTTTTCACGTTGGAAGTCGCTTGCGCAAGTCAACTTATTATGCTAGATTTGTTGCCAGTGGACACTTTGTTTTAAGCTGGTGTTGGAGTCAGTAGTTTAAATTAACTTTTCAATGGTTAAGCTCGTGAAATTTCTCTAAACGTTTCTCTACAATTTTGGTAACAGATTGTAAACTCATTGCCGATTTCTAGCAGCGTGTTTTGGTTTCTTTGAATCACTATGACTCATGTTATGTTGTAAACGTAAACATGAACAACATATTTGTTATTGTAGTGGTTTATTTGTTTACTTGTTTATAGTAAGTGTTTATTCTAGGTAAAGTCACCAAAAGTTTTAGTACTGAGCTGGTAGAGACGTCCTGCTATAGATACCTAAATGTAGGTATTTTATTTGAAAAATCCAATTATCAGACCGCGTTTACACGCTCGCGAGCAAACAGACATTCAACGAGTCAGAGATATGTTTAGAGCGAGCTTGAAGTAGCTCTGTCGCTCTCATATCAAGGAGACCGAACGCGACAGAAGATAAATTACCCGTTAAAATGTCTGTTTGCACCATTATAGGAAAACAACAATGTACTGCATAGTGCCTATCTAATTGATGTCAACTGAGTTAGGGAAGAGAGCCATGGAGCGCGCCATGCTCGGCATCAAGCTTATAGACCGTGTTCCTAATATCGAAATACGAAGTCGAACAAAGGTGAAAGATATTGGGAATCGTAACACGGAGCTAAAATGGAGTTGGGCATGACACCTGGCACGGAGACATGACGACAGGTGGAGTAATGCGTCTACTGAATGGCGTCCAAGAACAGGATACAGGAACGTCGGACGTCCGGCTGATGATAGTAGATGGAATAGAAGATGGGCAGATGATATAGCTATGTCGTGGGACGAAATTGGATGAGGCTAGCACGGGACTGAGGAGTGGCACAGAAAAGCGGAGCCCTTTACCCAGCAGTGGGTGAAGTCAGGTTGCGGATTATGATGATGAGTTTGGGAATACGGCAGCAGCTGGGCACACGTTAAATTGTCGGTACAGGATTTTGAGGCCTTTAGATGGCTTAAAACTCCACACACAAGGTGTCTTTCGATATACGCAAACACTCGAAAAATAATCTTTATCACAATCTCCATTTCACCCTGTCGATTTCGAAGTCGGGGCGAGCCGCTAGTAGAGCAAAAAAAACTAAACATGGTCACGACTGTATCCCCAAGGCGCGATAGACATTCAAATCTAATAGACATTTCAGATCCTTTGAAGAGTCTAAGGAAGTAATTAGGTAAATAAATATAAAATTATAATAATTAGTGTAGTTTTAGAATAAGGACCGCATTCCCACCTGTGGGATTATTGGCTCATAAATAGATATAAAATGGCTTCTATATTTATCCCTAATTAGGATTTCTCACGGTAGACGCTGCATTGTTGTTTTTGCTGGCCGCAGTAATCGGTTAACTTAATAGATTCCGATTGAGGACATAATTGGCCCCTTAGCTCAGTTGGTAGTAAGAGCCTTCTGCGCTGTAGGTCGTGGGTTCGATTCCCACTCAGGACAAACATTTGTGTGATGAACATAGATGTTTGTTCTGTGTCTGGGTGTTAGGTAAGTATGTATTTACAAAATATATAAGTATTCTATCAGTTATCTGGTTCCCATAGTACAAGCTTTGCTTAGTTTGAGGCTAGATAGCGCTCTGTGAAATGACCAGCATTATCTTCTCTACAAATTAAGATTATGTTTGTCCCCTATGCGTTCCTAAAAAAATATCAAATTGTGATGTAACTTTGGTCGGGTATTCTGAGAATGCCCACGAGAGTTTCGGGGCCAAAAAATGTATACAGAAGATACAAATAAAGATTTTTTTACTTTACGTGGCATTGCAACGCATGCCGGGTACAGCCAGCTAGTCTTGAATAACATCCAACTGTGATGAGCAAGAACCCCGAAACTGGCAATTACAGAAATATGGGTGAAAACATCGTGAGAAAATTAAATTCCAAAAAACCGCGAAAGGTTTACGCATCATGATGAATGTTAACTAGGTACTTGCATGTAAATAAATTTTGGCATATGCCAATTTTGTGTTTGAACTTGCCTGTAACGAAAGTAAGATATTGATAGACCGAAGATAGTAGGAATTTTGTAATACACTAGCAGCGCCCTCGCGGCGTTGCCCCCGTAGTGATGGTATATGGTGATGATGATGATGAGAAGTTGCCTAAAATCTTCTTCAAGAGCTTAGCTATCAAACGTAGAAATAATTTTTCAAGTCCGACTGGTAGTTCCTGAGATTAGCGCGTTCAAACAAACAAACTCTTCCGCTTTATATATTGGTAAGGATTAGTCTTGCAATGTAAAGACTAATCTCAAACCAGGTGGGCTTTAGAACTAGGTACAATGACTCAGACCCGATATTATTTGCTGATCAAAGTCAACAGGCATTTATCTAATAAGATCACTGGAATCACTTCAAAACTCATAAAAGCTGGTCACTCTATCTAGCAAATAGTAACGGCGAACGTACTTAGATCGAATTATTTATTTATTAAATAAAAAGTTACATTAAACGACTTCCATTCATACATTCGCCTCACGTAAAAAAATTCGTCGATTTAAATACCGAGAATAAAATAAATAAATAATACTGGACATTTCACACAGAGAATGATACACTGTTTCTTTTCAGTTTAAGACAGATCTTAGGCTGCGTTTCCACCAGAGATGTGCGAGGATGCGTTTCGAGGGATGTGTTTGTAAAGAACCAATAGAATCGCTTCATTTACCTCGCCTCGGTCAGCACAGCTCTGGTGGAAACGGCTCAGCGGAGTTAGATTTTTGCGCATACAAAACAAGCGAGGGATGTATACGAGGGATGTGTGCGAGGGATGTGTTGCGAGGAATGTGTGAATGTGTTCGCGTTACTCCGCTCCCACTACACCGCACCCCCGTCGACACATTTCACAGCTTCGCAACGCATCCTCGCACCACACATTAATGCGCAGTTTCACAGCTCCGCAACACATCCTCGTAGGCACATTTTCATCGCACAGCTTTGGTGGAATCCCCCGACATTTTCACAGCACAGCTAGACATCCTCGCACGACACATTTCCATCGCACATCTCTGGTGGAAACGCAGCCTTATTGTGTTAAGATGTGAAGGCGAGACTCGATAGAATAGGGATGAAAGTAAAGCACATACCCATGGGATTACTGAATCTTACGCTAATCTTTTAATGGAGAATCCTGACACCATGCATATTTTAGGGGACAGGACCTTTGCTTTTCGTTAATTCCTTTCATTACCTTTCATTTCAGTAGGAATACATAGCATGATTTAGCAATCCAATTTTAGAGCTCGTTATGCGCATATAATTGTTTTTGAACGAAAAATCCATTGATGCACGGCCATGGTTTGAACCCACGACCTTAGGATCGAAAGACGAGGTACTCTCACACTCGGCTCCTAAGGCGCAGGCCAGATAGAAGAGACGGGGCGCAGACTTGTCTCTTCCGCGTCCCTTTCATACAAAATGTGACGGTTCCCCGCCTCTTCTGTATGTTTTGCGGCGCGACGCTTCTATACATTTTCTATGAAAGGGACGCGGAAGAGACATATGTCTGCGACGCGTCCTCGTCTTACGTCTTTTCTGTATGTCCCGCGCCTAAGATATCTGCTTTAGAACTCCACAAACTGCTTAACGAAGCGCTGCTCAACTAGGTAGGAACGTATTCAAGCAGCACGAACCAAACACCAGTTGATTGGCTCCATCCCCATCCCCGGAAACACCCGGGAAATTGCAAATTGCTTCGTGCAACTTTTTAATCCTTTTCTCGAAACTTCCAGTCGAATTTTGCTAGTCCTCAGGCGAGTAACCTGAGAACTGCTAACAAAAGTAGACTGTTTTTGGCAAATGATGATGAAAAATTTGTTGCAGATGTATTCGGAATTTGCATGTATGGATGTACCTATAAACAATATTTTCAGATTATTTTAAGGCTGTTCGCGCACCTATCCCAGACGAATTCTCGAAGTACTGCCACCGCGGGCAGGTGTGAGAGGTTTCATACGATTTCATTTAAAAGAGTTCTAAAATTGTATGCGTTCGATAGGTGTGCGGCCACCTTAAAATGGAACTAGTGATTAAAATCACCAGTAGTACCATCATGGTAGTACTGTTAATGTAGTGGCAATGAAGCTACTACATCACACATATTCTACAAGAGTTTAAAATGAAGATATTCCAACTGATGCAATACCTACTCATCATCCATCATCATCATCCACAGCCAATAATATCCCACTGCTGGGAAGTAGGCCTCCCTTTGCTAACAATCCTTCCGATTCCGTGATCACGCATTCAGTATCTATGGTATTTTGGATGTCATCGACCCATCGCACAGTTGAATGAATAATATATTTAAAGAAAAACATATTCAAAAGAATATAATTCTCAATAAGTTTTCAGGTGACCGTGACCGTGAGCTGACTCAAACAAGCCTAAACTTGAGTGTTTTAATGTCATTCAGTGAAGAGTATCGTTTTAAATCGAAATACATAAGGCGCGGGACATACAGAAAAGACGTAAGACGAGGACGCGTCGCAGACATAATTCTTCCGCGTCCCTTTCATAGAAAATGTATAGTTAGAAGCGTCGCGCCGCAAAACATACAGAAGAGACGGGGCGCCGTCACATTTTGTATGAAAGGGACGCGGAACAGACAAATGTCTGCGTCCCGTCTCTTCTATCTGGCCTGCACCTAAGATAGCTCGTTATAATGTTACATTGTCACTGAGAATACTTAGGTATGCTCCAGCTCAATAATGGAAGGGATCGGTTTGAAATTAAAATGCAAGAGTTATCCCAAACATTTATGGGTCTTACTTATGAAATATTGTTTATAAAGTTGAACACTGGTTAAACAACGTCCAGTCTTTATTTGTGGATAGTGACGAATAGAGACAGGACGTTGTTAACCAGTGTTCAACTTTAAACATCTTTCATAAGTAAGGGGGTAAATGTTTGGATGATCCTACGTGGATTTACTGTAGTATAAATTTTTTGGTTCGGAAATATGTTATGAGCGTCAAAAACGGCGAAGGAAAACATCGTGAGGAAACCCGTGGCTTAGTCATCAATCACACGTTTGACCATGTCTTTCCTGTGGATATAGCCGGTTCAGCTGAGGATATATTAGGTGCTGGAAAAGCCTACTCCATCTCAACAAAAGTCCCGTTAATTGTAGGTAATAGATTGCCTCCTGTCCTGCCTGACACTGTATAAATGATCTAGTAAAGATGTAAAGGTCTAAGTTTTGGCTTTTCACTAGCAGCGGCGCTGCCAGAGCAGTGATGGTATGTATGGTGATGATGATGATGATGATAAAAAGTAGCCTTACCTTCCTCAAGAGTTTCGCCAACGAGTCCTATAGTAAATCATTGAGTTTAGCCATCAAATGCAGAAATAATTTTTCAAATCAGACTGATAGTTCCTGAGATTAGCGCGTTTAAACGAACTCTTCCGCTATCTCATCAGATCATGAGTTCGAATTCCAACTGTACCTGGGTGTTTCGCAGGACTCGTGTTTTTGGCATGTCCGGCCTTGCGAACCTATTAAAATGACCAGTTTCAGTATTGCTGTATTTTTATTTGGAAATAGTATACGAGTACGCTATTATGGCACTAGTAATATCCTCAATTATATACATAGGAAAGCTGTAATTAATTTCTAAAGTCGTGAAATCTAAGTTCTTTGGTGTGTCCGCGACACCCCTATCTGCATTCAATCGCTTATTACGCAATAATGAAATATAAATTGACACTTTTTATAACGTTAACGTTAATATAGATACTATTAGGTAGTGGTGAATCAAATTTCATGTTATTTTAACTCCACGTTACTGTTTTACAAAGCAAACAAATGTGTCCGCGATAAAAAACTAATTTCTCTGTCGCTAATTTCTTTGGCATTTTCCTAATTTCTCTGGCATTTTGCTAATTTCTTTGGCATTTTGCTAATTTCTCTGGCATTTTTCTAATTTCTCTGGACCAAACCTAATTTCAATGGGCACGAATATATTTAAACCACTAAAACTTCAAAACGGCTCTATCAAATTGAGGGCCGCTAACATTAAAATGCATGTCTTTGAGTGCTTAATTAGGTATGTTATTTTTTTTTTTAAAATAACCAAAAAAAAAATTGCGAAAATGGGGTACCGTTTTTCGGACCGCTTCTTGCGAATCATCCATTGGTGTTTCGCAGGACTCGTGTTTTTGGCATGTCCGGCCTTGCGAACCTATTAAAATGACCAGTTTCAGTATTGCTGTATTTTTATTTGGAAATAGTATACGAGTACGCTATTATGGCACTAGTAATATCCTCAATTATATACATAGGAAAGCTGTAATTAATTTCTAAAGTCGTGAAATCTAAGTTCTCTGGTGTGTCCGCGACACCCCTATCTGCATTCAATCGCTTATTACGCAATAATGAAATATAAATTGACACTTTTTATAACGTTAACGTTAATATAGATACTATTAGGTAGTGGTGAATCAAATTTCATGTTATTTTAACTCCACGTTACTGTTTTACAAAGCAAACAAATGTGTTCGCGATAAAAAACTAATTTCTCTGTCGCTTATTTCTTTGGCATTTTCCTAATTTCTCTGGCATTTTGCTAATTTCTTTGGCATTTTGCTAATTTCTCTGGCATTTTTCTAATTTCTCTGGACAAACCTAATTTCAATGGGCACGAATATATTTAAACCACTAAAACTTCAAAACGGCTCTATCAAATTGAGGGCCGCTAACATTAAAATGCATGTCTTTGAGTGCTTAATTAGGTATGTTATTTTTTTTTTAAAAATAACCAAAAAAAAAATTGCGAAAATGGGGTTACCGTTTTTCGGACCGCTTCTTGCGAATCATCCACCTACATCAGATTTTGCATCATCATACGCCAAAACTATACTATACTATACTTTAGCACCTATGGCCGTACAGACTAAGATTATCAGGTTTCTCATGTGAAAATAAATCAAATACGAGCTTGTAAACCGTCGCTTGTATTACCCACACCCAAAACTCGTAGTTCAAGCAGAAGGAATAAATTCGTCAAGATAAGAATGACGCAATGAACTTTCCCGAAAGTGGACATAAGGAATGCACGCACACGACTGCGACACCATCTGTGGCGCACTTTCAACGGACATGGGTACATCTTGTCCCATTGTAGTGTTCGATTGTGGAATTTTAATCAGTTAACACCATAAGAGACCACCATTTAAAAACCGTGTCGGCTTATGGCCAGTTTCAGTTAATCTTCTGTGATTTTGCTTACTGTGGTTAGATACACTTGTCACAATAGACTGTGCAATAGATCTAGGTATTCGTGAAGTTAGTTTCCCTGCGCAGTAAATTTTGTATGAAAAAGTTGCACTGCGCATCGAAACGGCCAACATCACGAATGCCAAGATCCATTGGAAGAAGTGAACTTGACTTTACTTCTTTTCGTCGTCGCGTCTGCGCGCGTGGCGCGTCCCTAGCTCAAAGTCAGCCCCTCGCCAGCTCAAATTCGCTCGCGGAGGGACCGTGGCCATTCTATACGTATTATTATCTATTCTAACCCTTTATTTCGCAACGTGATCGAGCTGATACATCCGAAACAAAAATTTTTTTCGCGAAAACCAATTATGATTTGTTTTCAATTTCTTCACTATTTTATTCGGCATATTCTTATCATCTTGTGATAAAATAACGAAGCCACACACACGCATTGTTTTTTTCTAAATTGCAAAATTGTACCGCCATGTTGTCGAGGTCGCGGACGCACGGTATGTTTTATTTAATTTATTGATAAATAGTGAATATTTCAACAATTTACGACTATAAATTGTTTGTTAGCAACTGCCTTCAACTATAACATGCATTACTAGCATTTGAATGTGTTTCGTTTTGATGTAATCTATAGGTTTTTTTGTACGTATCACCCGTAATACATCGCGCCACATACGGTAAACTAGTTTTAGTTTAAGTGGTATTACGGATGATACACTGCGCAACTACCAACAAAATAGGTTGGACGCTTATTTTTTAATTTTATCCTTTGTAAAGGCTATTTAGTCCTTTTATATGCTGGTACAGTTTATAATCTTCATGTTATGTTGGTATTATAGATAACTGCCCTAATGTATTATGCTGGTTTTTAGTGGTAATAAGGAGTCGTATCAAGCCTGGGAAGAAGTATCATCGTCCCGGGCGGTAAATACCCATTTTCTCTGAAAAAGGAGTATTATCTTCGTCTCCAAGTACTTCAAAAGAGTAGTTCTAGGAGCAAAGTCAAAGCACATTAGCAATATTGGCGAGAAACTAGTTCACCTTCCTTCGGGAGTGCGATCAAGTCTCTCGCCAGAGCTGTCCTTGGGAGTTTCTGTAAGCCATCCTCTACACCTCTGCAAAGGAAAGACCATTCACTGGCCCAACTTGACCTTGAACAACGAAGAACATCCACTGCAAACCATCCCACAGTGTAAAAGGGCATTGCCAGAAGATCACTTCCAGCAAATAGAAGTGCGCAAAACCCTGTTCAAGTTAAACGTCTACAGGTCAAGTGGGCCTAATGGAATTCCTCCAATTGTGCTTAGGACGTGTGCTCCAGAGTTGGTTCCAGCTCTGACGAGTCTCTTCTGGAACTTCTGCTCACTGGGCGTAGTCCCAGAGCTCCTGAAAGACGGCTTTAGTGCACCCGATCCCGAAATAAGGCGACTGCTCAGACCCGTCCAATTATAGACTCATCGCCATTACCTCTCTCCTATCCAACATAATGGCATCATCAACTGCCAACTCTTGGGGTATTTGAAGAAGCACCAGCTCATAAATGAACAATAGTATGGATTTCGTTAGGGTCATTCATTTGATCAGATTTTCTAGTTTCCCTAAATCATCGATGGGTGAAGGCAAAATTGTTGAACCAAATACTCCTCGTGGCATAGGAAGATGGCATAGGCCATGTTCCGGTATTTCATGAACGTGGGAGGTGCTGATGCTGTACCGAAAGGCAACCAAATGATCATTGAGTGAAACGTCACCTGCATCTTTGTTTTGTGCCGAAGAGAAACTGCTTTTAAACTTTCATTCTAAGTTGAGTCTGATAGTTTTTCTTTAAATTATTTTTTTTTTCTTATGATTTGAGTCAATAAACTTTGTTTTTAACAATATTTCTAAAAATAAATTAGAACCCTAACAAGGACAATGTAACAAATATGATACACTACTTTTACCTGCTACTTCT
This sequence comes from Camptogramma bilineatum, assembly GCA_958496255.1. Classification (NCBI taxonomy): domain Eukaryota; kingdom Metazoa; phylum Arthropoda; class Insecta; order Lepidoptera; family Geometridae; genus Camptogramma; species Camptogramma bilineatum. The sequence continues at coordinate 2,859,358 of OY292474.1, forward strand.
CTGTATGTTGCGCAACGTATCATATTTGATACATACAATTTCCAAAAAAGTACAAATGTGGGATTTTTTTTATTTATATTTTTGACATCTTTAGTAACCAAATTACCATACTATATACGAAAAATACTAAATTCAAAGAAAAAAATTCTTGGTCGTTAAAGGGCTAAGGTCTCAGCAAGCAACGCCACGAGCGTTTCTTTCATGTAACTATGTAGGTAACTGAAATACACAGAACAAACATTTGAAAAGGGGTTAATGCTAAACTGTTATTGTGACAACTCCCCTTCATTACGGGGCGGCGTGTGGGTGGTAACAAGGGGGCAGTTGTATTGCAGCCGAGCCGTCAGACCCTCAGACAAATTTAGCTCATTTATCTGATCGGTAAACCATAACAGAACTATAAATAGACTGTGAAAAAGGCAGGGTCAAATCAGGCGTTAAAATAGCATGGCAAACAATGTGATAGAAAAAACTTTTATTGTCTGTGGATTCTAATTTTAGGCTTTTATTTATACGAGCTGATTGCACATCAGACAGGACACACTGAACATTCTGTACTTTTGCTAGTTAAAATATGGTGTACCTACATTTGGTGAAATGTACCTGATAATTTATGGAAGTAGGTAGGTATATTACTAGGTAAAATGTTTGGGTAAATACATGGTCTTTGAACCTCTCAAACAGTGAAATACTTTCAAGTGCAGTAGGTTGCTAGACAAGATTATTAAGGGATTATTATAAAGACATCCGAATCAGCAAAAAAAAAATCAGAATCGATTCAGTAGAACGACTTATTCGTCAACTCGTCCCACTTGAAACTGGTCCCATAGGACGAGTTGGCGAAATTCAAAATAAATAATATTTTCATTCGTCAACTCGTCCCATGTCTTAATTAGGGTTTGATTTAGTACAGTCAAGGAAAAAATGTTTGGTAAAAATTAGAAAATGTAAATGAAAGACTATTTACCTATTATAAAATATGTTTATTCGAAAGTCTCCCTAATCTAATAATTAAACAATAATCAACAAAGGTTAAATTTTGCTTAATTTCAATCAAAAATCACAAACCGCGCCCTGGGGTTATCCCCATGTCGTGATCATAATTTTTTTTTTCTGTTGTTTTGAGTTTTGATACCACGCTAAAAAAGTAATTTATATTAGTGCTTACCTAAAGAAATTGAATCGAAACACGTGTGCAACGTCACCAAACATGTTAATCAACCAGATTACATGTTTGGTAACTTTGCACAAAATCAGAGTCAAAAATAATTTAGATTCTGATGGGTGCCAAATCTGTGAGCGTCATCCAATGCTGTCTCCACAGAATTGAGAATTTCTCTGTTCTGTGGCTGTCTCCATCATTGACTGTGAGATGATTTTCAGCCAGCTATTTTTAAGCATGACGATCTGCGAAAGGCTGCCGGTACAAGTTGGATGCGTCAAGCTGAAGACAGGGCGCGATGGCGCGCATTAGGGGAGGCCTATGTCCAGCAGTGGACTGCTATAGGCTGATGATGATGATGATGATGATGATTTTTAAGCATGCCACCGTTGAATCAATTACCTTGCTTTGCACTAATTGAACATGCTCGTAAATGCTAGTAGCAAACGAAGTTTCGTATTGATAATTGGTTTTTTAAGCCACCTGAAAACCTCCGTCATGGCTTAGTGACTGCCAGAACCGACAATTTACTTGACTTCCGAAGCAGCAGCTTCTATGAAATAAAAATCCTAAGAAGGCTTATGATGAAAGGATTAAGGTGCAAAAACATCTTTCATCATCACCTTTGTTGCCAAAACATTGACGTGACGATCTGATAGTTCCCTAACAGCAATATAATAGCGTTTAGTTTCAAACTAACTTGGGCCATTAGACACCATTCAAGGCATTAGTAGTCAAAGTTGACCGTTCTTAAAACAAAAGGCACATAATGATTCTTCTAAAATAGAGCGCAACGCCATCGTGCAATTTTTACTGCCTAACCTATTGTAAATAATCGGCTTAACGCTACCTATGGGCTCGTCATAATTTTTGCATTATGATTTATGATTATGATTTACAACAACCCATAATATAATGCTGTTTGTTCAAAAAAATAGTTTAGGTTTAGAACTTTTTAGTAGGTACTTAGGTAAGTAGGTATATATATTCGTTGAAAATCCAATAAAAATAATCATTTATGATAATAAAACATAATACCGTACCGAGTTTAGTTTTCAATTTACGCACAACACTTTTCTCCGTGAGTGTACTTTATGTTGATTAGGGCCCTAATCAGAAGCGATTAAATGATCGGGCGAGTTGACGAATGAAAATATTATTTATTTTGAACTTCGCCAACTCGTCCCATGGGACTAGTTTCAAGTGGGACGAGTTGACGAATAAGTCAAGTAGAACGGAACAAATCAGTTCCACTCAAACAAAAAAATCAGCAGTAATCTTCTTTTTTTGACGTCTGTTAAAAACAGAATCTCCAGTCTATATTTAATCGGTAAGCGTCAGGTCCCCTGGACCAAATGCGATATTTAATGTTTTGAAACTACCAATATTTAGTACCTTTTTGGTACTATTTGGTACCTAAATCAGATTTTTTAGTACCTCGATGAATAGCGAAAAAACATGAAAATAAAGTGGTCAGACATTCTGACGTCAGGTTGTCTGGACCATATTTTTTTCACATAGTTAGAGACAATATAACTTAATTATTTCTTTCTAGATATTTAGTACCTTTTTAGTACCTTAGCGTACCTTATTTTTTTTTATTAAATAACGTCCCAGAAAAAAGTTATGGATGAAATAAATTTTGCTGTTTACGTTCTCCTTCTTATTCAGAGTAAGTAGCATTCTTATTAGTTAAAGGTCAAAATCAGTCGAAAATGCAACCTGTAGGGCCTGTAGGCGAGATCAGAAATTATTTTTTGACCAATATCAAAACTGAGACGCTTCGCTCGCTTGGTCAATTATGAATGTTATAATGCTAAGCCATAGAACTAATAGTTTACATAAGCAGCGTCACTGGAAACACTAGGTACCTACATAGTTACCTTTTCATTCGCATAATGTTATTTGTCATAAATTCATACGACATAGGTGTCTAGTCATAAAATTTAGATTCGCATAGGTATATAATTACTGGCATTTTCCGGTGACGGAAAACATCGTGAGGAAATATCAAATATTGACAAAAACTATTCTGGACATGAAATAAAAGAAATTGACATGACTAAATTCTTAGGTTTACTTTAAACCACTGAATCAACTTGGCTGAAATTTAAAACATAGATAGGTAATTACGGGAAATAGGACATAGGCTACTTTTTTCCAGGTGCCATGCGAGCGAAGCCGCGGGCGGAAGGTAGTTTGAAATGAACTAGCGATTTTGTACAAATCTGTATACTTAACCCATTTACGCCTGCTGTCCCCATTTGGGTCCACTTATTGAAGTACCTGCATTTTCTAGCATATTTCAGCTATCTTTTGTTTAGAGGTGAATTTGTGGTACCAAAGAGTGTGGCTTTATGATGCAACGTATGGTTTTGCAATTTATTGGACTAATTGAATAAAACAAGTGACTTTATTTACTTCATTGATCAAAAAAGTTTTCGACCAAAGGGAAGTCATAATTTTTTTATTTGCACAGTTATTTATTGTATGTTTTTTGTATTTTTCACTCGGCAGTAGTGTTAACTAGTAGATAATGCTGTTATATCAGTTATTTTCTAAGATTGAACCATAATTCGAGGTATTTTAGTATGGTGTCCTCGAATGGGTCCAATGGGCTGATTGATATATTTTTATTTATTATTTGTAGGTATAGTTTCAGAGTAAATAATGACAAAACGATTATTCAATGCTTCCAATGATAATCGAAAACTGGATGAAGCTTTTAAAAGCATTTTGAATGAAGAAGATGATCCTGCTGAGTTATGATATAGTGGCCATCCCTCCAGACCCAAGTGTTCTCATTGATAATGATAAGGCGATGAAGATGACATCCGCCGGACAAACGAAAGCATTTTTGTCCAAGCTAAAGACGTAAGTAGGTATGTCGTATGAATTTATGACAAATAACATTATGCGAATGAAAAGGTAACTATGTAGGTACCTAGTGTTTCCAGTGACGCTGCTTATGTAAACTATTAGTTCTATGGCTTAGCATTATAACATTCATAATTGACCAAGCGAGCGAAGCGTCTCAGTTTTGATATTGGTCAAAAAATAATTTCTGATCTCGCCTACAGGCCCTACAGGTTGCATTTTCGACTGATTTTGACCTTTAACTAATAAGAATGCTACTTACTCTGAATAAGAAGGAGAACGTAAACAGCAAAATTTATTTCATCTATAACTTTTTTCTGGGACGTTATTTAATAAATAAAAAAATATTTTAAAAAAACAAAAACCCGACTGCGTCAAAACTAAAAAGAAAAAAACAAGCCTGCAAAGAATTACTCACAGTCGGTACCCATTCATTTTATTACCAATCAAATCTTCCCAATGTTATGGGTCCCGACTGTGAGTAATTCTTTGCAGGCTTGTTTTTTTCTTTTTAGTTTTGACGCAGTCGGGTTTTTGTTTTTTTAAAATATTTTTTTATTTAACACTTTTTAGTTATGATAAAGTTGATTTTAAAATACCTTGATTAACTATTACCTACCCAACAAGAAATTAATAAACCAACTAAACTAAGTAACTTCGTATCGCCCTAATTATTTATTCAATTTTATTCTTCAAATCCATCCAATCCAATTCCCCATCAGCCAATAATTCAATCCAATCCAATAATATCAAAAACTTTCGATAATGGCCTTCAAAAATTGATAGAATAGGTAAACTTTTCAAAACGCAACGATAGCGCGATCTAGGATTGGTTCAGATTTAGCAGCGACATCTAGTTGTGTTTTTGGTAATTAATGTAAATAAAAAATAATACTGAGGGTTGCGATGTTTGTAACTTCTGAACTACAAAACCGATGACCTTGAAATTTTTACAGAACATTTTAAAGTAGGTACATACCTACTTTCTAACAAAATTACCCTTCCTTTGCGTTGCGCAGTCGGGTAAAAAGAATCAATAAAATCGTAGGTACTATGTGTTAATGAATTACAACCAGATACCTACCTACTCATTTTGATTTTCATTTCCTCTCCCAAGGGAACCGTCTTGAATTTCAGTAAGTAAGTAGGTATAGTAATCAAAAGTATCCTATTTATACCTCGTAGTAGTATAGTATGTATGCACTCAAATAATACCAAGTTTCATTTAAGAGGCATTATACAAAATTTTCTGATTTACGTGATGTTTTGGGGCAGGATTTTTCAATGAAAACACTGTATTTATAAAAAAATTATGGCACAGCATGAAATATCATTTCAATTTTGTACTATTAAATGAGCTACTTTTGTATTTTTATTATTTCTTTTTGATTAATCGACCTCAAACCGGCGACTGTTTTGTGAATTTTTGCTGTAAGAGGTTTAGAAATCACCATATTTACGAATCATTTTGACGTCCAAATGGTATAAAAAAATTACGATGTTTTGCTGTGATAGTCAACCAAACTATTAAATGGATCACTTTTTACTACCTTTATTTAGTTTTTGAGTAAAAAAATCTTTAACTTAGTCCAAATTTCGAGAAAACGGCCAAAGAATTGCTTTTGATTTTGGCTACTTAGAACTGACTTAGAACTCTTGTTCGTAAAATTAACAAAACAGAAATAAACTTTAGTTCAAAATCAATCCTTTTCTGAAAAAAAAAATGCAAAAAGATTAAAAAATTGGCAATGAAAAATCTTTTAAAACAACCTAAAACGCGTCGTATCTACTACCCTATCTACTCGACGCAAGCAGACCGCGCCGAGCGCTTCTAGGGGGTGGACGTATCGCTTTGCATCCCGGAGCTCGCACTGAGTCGACTCGCAAAGCACGTCGCCGGCTACGAAGAATATAGCGAAATAGGAGCGTTTGATACATTGGTTGCTAAGTTATTAATTACCTATTTTTAAATATTTTCTGCGGGGCTAAAAAGGCCGTTAAAGCAGAATAATGATCTGAATTGTTGTGTAACTAATAATGTAATAATAGGGTGACAGCGAGCTGATCTGATGATGGAGTCAGGACCTTTTCCATGGAATTTTATGATGATATGGGTATCAAATGAAAGGGCTTGATGAGCGCAACACAATGCTGATCTGATGATGGAGTCAGGACCTGTTCCCTGGAACTTTTTAATGATATGGGTATCAAATGACAGAGCTTGATGAGCGCAACACAATGCTGATCTGATGATGGAGTCAGGACCTGTTCCATGGAACTTTTTAATGATATGGGTATCAAATGAAAGGGTTTGATGAGCGAAACACAATTCTGATCTGATGATGGAGTCAGGACCTGCTCCATGGAACTTTTTAATAATATGGGTATCAAATGAAAGGGCTTGATGAGCGCAACACAATGCTGATCTGATGATGGAGTCAGGACCTGTTCCATGGAACTTTTTAATGATATGGGTATCAAATTAAAGGGCTTGATGAGCGCAACACAATGCTGATCTGATGATGGAGTCAGGACCTGTTCCCTGGAACTTTTTAATGATATGGGTATCAAATGAAAGGGCTTGATGACCGAAACACAATGCTGATCTGATGATGGAGTCAGGACCTGTTCCCTGGAACTTTACAATGATATGGGTATCAAATGAAAGGGCTTGATGAGCGAAACACAAAGCTGGGTCGGGGTTTACTTTGATTTTGATTCTTGATTTTGACTTTCACTTTGATTCTTGATTTTCAATTTTAGTTTCTCTATTCTCGGATCTCGGATTCTTGATTTTCGATTTTCGAGTCTCAATTCTTGATTATCGGATCTTGGATATCGGGTTCTTGATTCTTGATTTTGATTCTTGATTTTCAATTTTCGATTATCGATTCTCGGATCTTGTATCTCGGATTCTTAATTCTTGATTTTCAATTTTTTAATTTTTTATTTGTGATTCTTGATTCTTGTTTCTCATTTCTCGATTCTCGGATCTCGGATTTTTATTTTGGTTTTTATTTCTTGATTTTGATTTTAAAATTAAAATCAAGATTAAAAATGAAAAATCAAACATCAAAAATCGAAGTCAAAAGTAAATCCTAACCCAGCTTTGTGTTTCGCGCATAAAACCCTTTCATTTGATACCCATATCATTAGAAAGTTCCATGGAACAGGTCCTGATTCCATCATCAGATCAGCATTGTGTTTTGCTCATTAAACCCTTTCATTTGATACCCATATCATTATAAAGTTCGATGGAACAGGTCCTGACTCCATCATTAGATCAGCATTGTGTTGCGCTCATCAAGTCCTTTCATTTGATACCCATATCATTAAAAAGTTCATCAAAATCATCAGATCAGAATTGTGTTTCGCTCATCAAACCCTTTCATTTGATACCCATATCATTAAGAAGTTCCATGGAACAGGTCCTGACTCCATCATCAGATCAGCATTGTGTTGCGCTCATCAAGCCCTTTCATTTGATACCCATATTATTAAAAATTTCCATGGAGCAGGTCCTGACTCCATCATCAGATCAGAATTGTGTTTCGCTCATCAAACCCTTTCATTTGATACCCATATCATTAAAAAGTTCCATGGAACAGGTCCTGACTCCATCATCAGATCAGCATTGTGTTGCGCTCATCAAGCCCTTTCATTTGATACCCATATTATTAAAAAGTTCCATGGAGCAGGTCCTGACTCCATCATCAGATCAGAATTGTGTTTCGCTCATCAAACCCTTTCATTTGATACCCATATCATTAAAAAGTTCCATGGGACAGGTCCTGACTCCATCATCAGATCAGCATTGTGTTGCGCTCATCAAGCCCTTTCATTTGATACCCATATCATTAAAAAGTTCCATGGAGCAGGTCCTGGCTCCATCATCAGATCAGCATTGTGTTGCGCTCATCAAGCCCTGTCATTTGATACCCATATCATTAAAAAGTTCCATGGTACAGGTCCTGACTCCATCATCAGATGAGCTAGCTGTCACCATATTATTTCATTGTAGTCGGAACTTGACTGACATGCTGAGGTCCAAGTTTCAACTCAATCGGACTATTTACTGAAGAGTTCTGTTGAAAAGCTCCTGACTCCATCAGATCAGCACAATATGGTTTATGGGACAAAAAAACAAACATTTATTTTTTGTAATTATTTGTATTCAAAGTGTAACTAACCCGACTTTGTTTTGTGTTATACCTATAGGTACCTACCTAAGTACCTACCCAAAAAGTATTTTTACTATCTCAAATAAATCAATCACATGAAAATTACCAAAACCGTTTAGTCTAAGAAACGGAGCGCTGTTCATTGGGTGTTAGAATTTAGCAACTTTTGTCCCTCCGAGCGCTGATTTTGTCGAGTGCGAAATTGTATAATGGCTCTTAAATCCGTCCAGTAGTTTCGTTCGACCGAGACGTGATGCGCGGCCAAGATACACACAAACAGAATTTTAAACCGTTATATTTCCTAAGCTATTATTTAAAATGAAAAATAGTAAAAGAAACCTAACATTGATTTTTAAATACCTATTCAACGATACCCCACTTGACATAGTTCGTCAATTTTGAGTTTTTCAATTTTGACAATATGGCGTCTGGTTGTAACACTGGTTAATTTTGATTACTTTCATGTCTTTAGTGACACTCGCAAGGTTGAGACAAATCGATTGACGTTAGAATCATCAAAATCGGTCCACGCGTTTGGCCTCTAGAGTGCCACATAGAAACATCCATAGCGAGAATAATTATTAATCAACTTTAAACCGTTATTTTTCCTAAACTATTACTTAAAATGAAAAATGGTAAAAGAAACATAAAGTTGATTTTAAAATACCTATTCAACGATACCCCACTTGACATGGTGTGACGATTTTGATTTTTTTAATTTTGACATTAAGGCGTCTGGTGGTGGCACTGGTGAATTTTGATTACTGTCATGCCTGTAACAACACTCCCAAGGTTCAGACGAATCGATTGACGTAAGAATCATCAAAATCGGTCCACGCGTTTGGCCTCTAGAATGCCACATAGAAACATCCAAACATACATACTTACATACATAGACTGATAAACACATTACCCTTCCTTTGCTTTGCGCAGTCGGGTAAAAAAAATAAGGTACGCTAAGGTACTAAAAAGGTACTAAATATCTAGAAAGAAATAATTAAGTTATATTGTCTCTAACTATGTGAAAAAAATATGGTCCAGACAACCTGACGTCAGAATGTCTGACCACTTTATTTTCATGTTTTTTCGCTATTCATCGAGGTACTAAAAAATCTGATTTAGGTACCAAATAGTACCAAAAAGGTACTAAATATTGGTAGTTTCAAAACATTAAATATCGCATTTGGTCCAGGGGACCTGACGCTTACTTTAATCGTAGAACAAAAATAGACGTCTGAGAAGCGAATTTAAAATCGCTTTGTAGTCGGATTTGTAACTGTCAAAGACTAACTACGTCAGGCTGATTCATTCATCAAACCGTGAAAGACAACACCTGAATTCGTGTTCTGAGAATCTGTTTATGTACGTCAAAAATAATTAAATACCTATAAGAGAGTGAGTGAATTTATTTTGCGGTAATCTTACCAATATTTGGATGTATTTATCAAAGGATAGTATCGAGTTTTGGAACAGCTACCTCGCGGCGGCACATCTCCACAGCACATCTTAGGCGCGGGACATACAGAAAAGACGTAAGACGAGGACGCGTCGCAGACATAATATGTCTCTTCCGCGTCCCTTTCATAGAAAATGTATAGAAGCGTCGCACCGCAAAACATACAGAAGAGACGGGGCGCCATCACATTTTGTATGAAAGGGACGCGGAAGAGACAAATGTCTGCGCCCCGTCTCTTATATCTGGCCTGCGCCTTACTCGCCCCGCTACATATCTTAGTATCAGTGAAAACGGTCACATAGTTTCGTAGCTTAGCTTTCACAACCTCGCAGCATAGCTGCATAGCACATATCTGGTGGAAAAGCACCCTAACCGCGCTAGTTTTATAACATGGACATCAACGTTTCTAATGCTTATTGGGGACCTGCCTGACCTCTAACATTAGTATTTGATAAAACTGGAAGCAGTTAAACTTTAGTACTCGCCCGTGTATGAAACCAATTATGGACAGCGATAGACATTGACCTGTGGGATGTACCTGCATGGACATTTCGACCGAAGAGCTTCGAATCCTGGCCGTGTACCAATGGAATTGTCATCACAATATTTAAAGTGCGAAAGTTTGGATGGAAGGGTGCATGTTTATTCCTCTGTAACTCGACAACTTCTGAACCGATTTGGCTGAAATTTAAAATATAGATAGACAATGAAGCGAAGTCGGGGGCGGAAGCTAGTAAATGCATAATAATAACAACAACCTAAAAAATGAAAATTTACAGTTGCTGAAGAAAATACGAGTTAACAAATACAGTGTTAAAAGTATTAATGTGATGAGTGGGCTTGTTTCTTGTCGCAAATTGAATAATTTTGGACAATTTTAACCTTATTCTGACCCAGCATCAAGTCGATTTCTGTATGTATTTCGTTCTTATCATGACCACTTGACCAGGTGTGAAAACCCACTTGGCACTTGCCGCCATTACATAAATTTTGTCGCGAACCCCCTACCGTCAAATAGCGAACCCCTACATTATGGCTTGTTTCACTCTTCAGCGTGTCGCCGGTCGCGTCCGCGAGTTGACCATTCACAGCACAGAGAAATTAATTTTGATCATTCACAGCACAGAGAAATTAATTTTAATCATTCACAGCACAGAGAAATGTGCTGTGAATGGTCAACTCGCGGACGCGACCGGCGACACGCTGAAGAGTGAAACAAGCCTTAGGGTTCGCGTACCCCACTTTGAGTAACCCTGGTCTATACTATACATAGCAGAATCGTGAAATTTCATCCTATACTATCCTCTCACAGCCTTATCTACAGGAAATACATGTCAGTAAGTGCGGAGCTGATTAATCTGAGGGTTTCCTCACGCTTTTTCCTTCACATTATAATGCAGTTGATAAATGCCTGTGTACACATTTTATATTCTCACGTTTCAATAATGCAGGTACTACGTTGCCATGTACTTGATAATGCTTCATGGAAATGGTTCTCAGACATTTTGAAAATGGAATTTTTGTATCGTCTCTATCATTGGTTCTCTCTCTGTCTCCTACAACGGTTGCTTATCGATTAACTTGTCTCCTGAAAGGGATACGGAGAGTTTTACCCAAAAATTCGACGTACTTTTTAAATAAAAACGTAGAATTTGCCTGATGCTAAGTCCGAGACACTTTCATCTGTTGGCACAATATAGGTAGATATCAACTTTTTGTAATCCACGTGATATTTTGCAAGCCCATCGTCTAAGTATTTGGACATACCTCTGACTACCCCTTAGACATCTTCAAAGGATCTAAAAATGCCTAAAGATCTAAAAGAATATGTCTACCGCAGCTTGGCAAAACACGTCGTGATCATATTAAATTTTTTATTAACATCGTCTATTGCAATAAATAAATTAAAAAAAAAATCGTTTATTTCAGACAAGCAGTCAATAGCAATACTCACGATGTTTTCCTTCACTATTTAGAGCTCTTGTTAAAAATATAATTTTTCCAAAACTAAAAATCCATTGATGCACATCACAGATGCGAACCTACTATATCGAAAGCAATAGCAATATCAATAACCGCTCTGAACTTGAAATATCCAAAAACAGAAGCTACTCAAACAGTTTACCGAGATCACTTTGCATACGTCCACCGTACAAAAGGCGGCTCATAATAGCCCCATTAGCATATTTGTTGCATTACCGGCGAGTAAGCTGTCAGAATGGCCCTACACTTGTGCCACAGCGGAATTGGACGCAGTAGGACAACTTGGCTTCCACTACTTGGAAAAAGTGGGGTGAAAAGTGGAGGATTTTTCGGGATGTGTGGGATGATCCTCTCAGTGAGTCTTTTAAACAAAGATTTAAAGACATTTGTCATCGAAATAATAGCTAAGTTCGCTAGTTAGTATTCTAAAAGTAAGTATTCTAACTGACTGCGATAGAATAACATGTTAGAATGCTAAACATGTGCCAAAATATGATTTATTAAATTAAATTATTTATTTGCAACATAAACACATATGGTACAAAATTAATAAGTACATAATAGACAAAGCTTTTATGTTACAATGATGCCTAACTCAGCACTATGTTGTGTTTGTAAAAACACAACGCTGATCTTCCTGATATGGGCAATTGGACATGCTTCTGACTACAACTTCCTCCAAAACGTTGTGCCAACTCCACGTAAAGTAGGATGTTTCATATTGAAATCTGTGCAGGAAAACTAGACCCAAGAGTAGTAATGACTCATAGGAAAAGTAGGCTTTATACTCGAAAATTCTAAATCCGTAATTCCATTTCATTTTACATCTGGGTTTTTCATTTATCCCACAGAAATTGTTTTTGTCTTAAGTTTTCCAAGTTTAGTCATGTAACGTTTGTCATAGCGACTTTCTGCCTGACAGTCATGTTAAGGTAAATCCTATGTGCCTGTTTATGTTGAATTTTAATAACAAAATTAGTGCTTTGAGACTTCCTAAATTTGAATGAACTTAATCATAAAAAGAAGTGTAAGCTTTTTCTACATTATTAATATACATAAGCATACATCGAGTACATAAATTAAACTATTGCTAGAGATCGCGTCATGTAAAAAGATCGTTGGAAGAAAGTGTAGGGGGTGTGTTTGTCTCATGTTTGCGAATAGGTAACTCATGCGCAAATTGAGACAAAACAAACCCCCTCCACTTTCTTCCAGCGTTCTTTTTACATGACGCGACCTCTATGTAAATGAAGCCACGGACAAAAGCTAAAAGTATTAAGTAGTAAGTGCGAAATAGTAGACTTGACCTTCTGTGAACGAGTAAAATGTGAGTTTTCTGTGGTCTGCTCAATGTGAGCGCACAACGGACGTGTGAGGTCGGCAATTCGGGTATAGAATTGTCTTTTTAGCTTTAGTCATAGTGATGTCTCGGCTAAGTATTGAATTTGAATTTTTGTTTGGCGTCTTCGGAAAGTTTGTGAAAATAATGAACAATGATGAAGAATCTACCGAGGAGGAGGCGCGTCTGTTACTTCTAACAGAATGTATGTGAATAGCGAATTGACTAAAAGTACTAATTTACATAATCATTTTAGGATTTTTTCTCAAAGAATGATCTAATAAGCAAGATAGATAGATAAAGCGTTTATTTGTAACTTAAAATCAATCTATCTATCTAGCAAGAAATACTAGGTGACTCAATTTAGGTACCTACTCTAAACAGTTTTATCATAATCTTGAATTGCACTAATAATGCCGTCTCTTTTCATAGGCATGAGAGTGACAAGAACAACGTAATATGAATCATATTATGATTCTACTTAAGCGGCTTTTTTAGCCCCGCTGAAAGTCGAGAGCTTCGACGATCTATCAAGAACGCCTAATGCTGGGCACTCACGATCAATTCTATCATCCAATCGATTGGATACTGCCAGTTTGATACTGCCGAATGGACGGATGTGTGGACGTGGATCAGCATGAACTGCCGAATGAACAGCTCGAATTTAACGTCAAATAAATAAACGTGTGTGGTGAGCTGCCGATTGGATACGATCGATTGGATCCAATCGGAAGGACGATAGAATTGACCGTGGGTGGCTGCTATAAGACTTGTTTCATTCTTCAGCGTGTCGCCGGTCGCGTCCGCGAGTTGACCATTCACAGCACATTTATCTGTGCTGTGAATGGTCAAAATTAATTTCTCTGTGCTGTGAATGGTCAACTCGCGGACGCGACCGGCGCGGCGACACGCTGAAGAGTGAAACAAGCCTAAGCGCGAAAAACGCTTCACGCCATCGAGTCCAATTTTAACAATCGCATCATTTGTAACCTAAAACAAGATTGGCAGACGTAGTTCACGTTTATTTCTTTGATTTCAATTTAAATCTGCTTTCATGGGTTGTCAGTCTGGTAAATATCAAACGTGACATAGACGAACTCTTATCATGTTGCTGATGTTTAAATCTGAACTGGCTTTGGGAGTCATCGACACAATTTGATAAAAGAAGCGTATCGACTGTATTACCTATATAAAGGCTGTTATAGCAGAATCATAATATGATCCGTATTATGTTTTTGTTCTTGTCACTCTCATGTCTATGAAAAGATACTGCACTGCATTCGACTGGCCTCTTAGCTCAGTTGGTAGTAGCTCTGCCTTCTGCGCTGTAGGTCGTGGGTTCGATTCCCATCCAGGACCAATATTTGTGTGATGAACATAGATGTTTGTCTGGGTGTTATAAAGTATTATAAGTACCTATTTACAAAATATATAAGAATTCTATCAATTATCTGGTTCTCATAGTACAAGCTTTGCTTAGTCTGGGGCTAGATGGTGCTGTGTGAAATGTCCAGCAATATTTATTTTTCCTGTAGGTAAATTTCAATAGGTGCACGGACAAAGTCCATCCATATTTCAACTTGACCTGGTTGAGTCAGAGGCACTGTTTACACGTGGTAAATAAAAGTACCCTAGGTCGTGTCGGATGATAAATCTCAAAACAATTACTCACACGTTTTGTCTTGTTTGTCAGCATGCTCCATAATGTGTAGGTACAATGCGTTCACTGCCCCTTTCTTCGGAACCGCAGAGAATGGCAGTAAACGCGTTGTAGAAGCGCTCGTGGTAGCTTGCTTGGACGTTCTTGATTGATCGTTGAAGTTAAGCCTCGTTGTGCACGGTCACTCTTGGGATGGGTGTGCAAGTGGTATTACGAGCTGAGCGCTTCCGTGCTTCGGAGGGCACGTTAAATGTCGGTCCCAGCTTTTAAGTCGTTAAGCTATGACGGAGGCCTTTAGCCGGCCTAAAAACTCCGTTACCAGAGTTGGCCACTTGCTCATACGATCTTACTTTTTACCCGACTGCGCAAAGCAAAGGAAGGGTAATGTGTTTATCAGTCTATGTTTGTATGTTTGTATGTTTGGATGTTTCTATGTGGCACTCTAGAGGCCAAACGCGTGGACCGATTTTGATAATTCTTACATCAATCGATTCGTCTCAACCTTGGGAGTGCTACTAAAGACATGACAGTAAACAAAATTCACCAGTGCCACAACCAGACGCCATATTGTCAAAATTAAAAAAACCAAAATCGTCACACTATATCAAGTGGGGTATCGTTGAATAGGTATTTCAAAATCAACTTTAGGTTTCTTTTACCATTTTTCATTTTAAGTAATAGTTTAGGAAAAATAACGGTTTAAAGTTGATTAATAATAATTCTCGCTATGGATGTTTCTATGTGGCACTCTAGAGGCCAAACGCGTTGACCGATTTTGATGATTCTTACGTCAATCGATTTGTCTCAACCTTGGGAGTGTCACTAAAGATATGACAGTAATCAAAATTCACCAGGGCTACAACCAGACGCCATATTGTCAAAATTAAAAGAATCAAAATCGTCACACTATATCAAGTGGGGTATCGTTGAATAGGTATTTTAAAATCAACTTTATCATAACTAAAAAGTGTTAAATAAAAAAATATTTTAAAAAAACAAAAACCCGACTGCGTCAAAACTAAAAAGAAAAAAACAAGCCTGCAAAGAATTACTCACAGTCGGGACCCATAATATTGGGAAGATTTGATTGGTAATAAAATGAATGGGTACCGACTGTGAGTAATTCTTTGCAGGCTTGTTTTTTTCTTTTTAGTTTTGACGCAGTCGGGTTTTTGTTTTTTTAAATTTTTTTTTTATTTACCGCAGTGTTTTTCTATGTAAAAGTGTATGTACCTATACAAAAATAAAGTATAAAAGTAGGTAGTTATATCAATCATGGAATTCCCATAACACAGCTCTGTGTTTAATTTGGGACTAGATGCTGAAAATATCGAGCATTATTTATTTATTTGCAACTCGTGTCGAAACCATGTTGCAATTGCAACACAAATGTTTAGTGCTGACGAGTCTTTCTTTAGGAACACCGGTTAAAACTCTTTTAGCTAGTTCAATAGTTTTATTTCCAATAGTAAATAGTATTACGAGTTTAGCCTCTACTAAAACCAAGCCGAATCTAAGCCGTTTAGGCACGTAGTACGTTATCGAAACAGTACATGCTTCAGCTATCAAAGAGTCGTTTTTATGAAAAACATAAACAAATCGGCCTGCCCTAGAATCATCGAATTTAGCAGAGTGATTTTTTTTAATTAGGAATTATACAAGACTAGTTGCAACCCGCAGTTTCTGTCATGAATTGATAAATTAAATTAAATTATCGATCGAGCGAGCGAAGCGAGCGAAGATCTTAGTGGCAAGTTAGGCGATTTTGCTTTGTATGTTTGTATGTTTGTATGTTTGTATGTTTGTATGTTTGTATGTTTGTATGTTTCATTTTTATGTTCTCGCATAACTATCGAACCGCTAATCCAATCTGTATGAAACTTGATAGGTCAATAGGTAGTGCTATGGAAATTTGCTGTGGAGCGTATGAGCGTAATCGATGAAGGGGTTGTAAAGATATGGGGTTCCCAAGGGGGTAAATTTTTTTCAAAGTTACCCAAATATATTGAGTGTGGTGTCATACGAAAGGGCTTATTTTTTACATTCCAAAATGGTTTTTATTTTTAATCTAGGATGTATAGTTTTTGAAATACGACCAAAGAACAAAAACTACGAAACCAGAGCTGCAAGAGCTCCCGTTTCATAGAGTTTCGATGTCTTCGTAGCTCATTGACTGGTCGGTCTTAAAAAGAGAGTGGCATCGTTGCGGTTTGGTTTGCAATGATTTTAGATGCTACTTGATTTATTTTCATGATAAAAAAATTTTTGATAAAGAATGAAAATAATTGGGGTAAAAAAAGTTAAATAAACAAATATATTGAGTGGGGTGTCAAATGAAAGGTCTTAATTTGTACATTCCAAAATAGTTATTATTTTCATTCTAGGACGTATACTTTAGAAATACGACGAGAATTCATAAATATGAAATAAGTAAATGAAAAATTAGACACAACATTATTGTATTGCATGCATGCTAGTATTTTTTACCATGAAGAGCTAGCGCAATAGGCATACTCGGCAGTAGTAGCACTTGAAATTATAGGGGTAGTCAGAAGAAAGTCCAAATGTAGGTAAGCCATCTACGGTGCGCGAGATCTCAGTTCGGGGCGAACTACTAGTATTACAACTATATAACGGATCAGTGGTTCCAGAGAGAAAAGTAAATTACTTGGTTACCTCTTTATAATAAAAAATATATCATTATAATATTTTACAATAATAGCAAATGCATTTGTTGATTTTATCTTTTGACTAGCAGCGCCCTCGCGGCGTTGCCCTCTTGGCTCTTAGGCATATGGTGATGATGACAATGATGATGAAAAGTAGCCTATAACCTTTCTCAAAAGTTGAACTATTATTAAATGCCTGAAGAATTTTTCAGTCCGACTGGTAGCTCCTGAGATTAGCGGCTTTAAACAAACAAACTCTTCCGCTTTATTTATTGGTATAGGTAGATACTAGAGTTATAGACTGAAACTGTCATGATGAAACAGCTGAAACGTTTTTCATGAAATTTATGATATAATAAAAACCGGTCAAGTGCGAGTCGAACTCGTACGCCGAGGGTTCCGTACCTAGCCATGGTGCCAATTAAGCTAGTCCGCTTAATTGTATGAGCGCCCATACAACTCGGAGGACAATTTTAATTAGCGTCAACTATGTATGTATGGGAACACCCTTTAATTTTCAATTTTTTTAACTTTTTGGAATTTTTCCTTTATTTGTGCTATAAGACCTTGCTTTTTGCCAAATTTCGTTATTCTAGGTCCACGGGAACTACCATTTAGGTTTTCGACCCAAAACCTCTAGGGTACTTCCGGTTGACCTAGAATTGTCAATTTTGGTTACAAGCAAGGTCTTCCAGCACAAGTAAAGGAAAAATTCCGAAAAATAAAAAAAGTTGAAAATTAAGGTAAGTTTTGGTACTCACAAGTTTTCACGAAAACCTAAATTTGCCTATATCTTTTTATAGTGTTGACTCAGGACCTTGATTTTTATACTCACAATAGGGACTATAGACTTTAGTATATGGTATAAATTTCAACTTGCTAGCTCTACCCGTTCCTGAGATAATCGATGGTGACACACGGACAGACAGACGGACAGACGGACAGACGGACAGACGGACAAGAAAGTGATCTTATAAGGGTTCCTTTTTTTACCTTTTAAGGTACGGAACCCTAAAAATGATCCAATTCGTGCCGTAAAAAATTGGTGAGGATCTGTTAAGGACCTTCGGAGTTATGAACAGAAATGCACCTCGACAGTGCAGAAAATTGTTCAATAACATTGAGGTCTGTTTTTTTTATTTAGACTAGCTTTTATTTATGAGACAAGTCATCCTTTCTCATCCTATCAACCCTTCTCATCCTACTATCTTTTCCCCCGCAATGCTGGTAATGAATTTCTCTCTCGATTGAAAGAAGGTTTCCCGTTGACTCCAGGTGGGCTGCGTGGTCAGCCATGGGCTGTTTCGGTTCCCCGGGCGGGAAGAGCGGCGCCGAGGGCGATGACATTAAGTCGCAGAAGCGCCGCAGTGATGCCATCACCAGGCAACTGCAGAAAGATAAGCAGGTAAGCTTTTTTTTTCTTCATTTTCGCTTCGCACGGCTTGTGCATTCAGCCAGTGTCAGGTATTATTTCAAGTCTGAGATAAACGAGATTTACAAATCATCATCATCATCATCAGCCCTTCTCGTCCCACTGATGGGCATAGGCCTCTCTTCGCTTTTGCCATTCGCCTCTATCCTGCGCCAATCTTACCCATGTACAAATAAATATATAAATACAAATGATTTACAAATACATAAATATAATATCCCACCCCTTGTGCCTCAGTAAAGATGTGGGGCTTTACTGAAACATCAACACGGACTTTTTGGGAGAACTCGAAGAGCAATGCTATCCAATTTTGTTTAATTTGCCCACAATTATGCACGTTCACGAACACTTAACGGTTAATAATCCACCATTATTACACATTGACATTCTAAGAAATACATGTTTTGGAAAATAAAACAAAACGAAAACATGACTTCTCAAGTTCCCGACAAAAAGTCCCAGCTGTTATTCTATCAATCAATCTATGCATCAATGTGCAGAGTTTATGTATGTCGCTATCTCTATGACGACCTCTGTGGCGCAGTGGGTGAAGGCCCGCCTGTGACGCAGGAGGTTGCGGGTTCGATCCCCGCCGCGGTGAATTGCGACGTTTTGGCGTAACATGTAGGTATCATTTATTTGTTTTTGTCATAATAATATGGACATTCCCAGATTTAGTATGGAGTATTACTCACGTGAATCGATGTGAGTAACCCCCTTACTTCAGTCACAGAATAAATAGGTACAGTAGAAGAAGCCAGAAGCCCGACTTCGCGAAAATATTTATTTAAATAGCGACTCTTGCTGTGACGCAACAAAGTGCAATTCAGCTCCCTTAAGCGCTTAGTACCTAACGGGATATTCACCTAAACATTGTCTCTCTTTCTAACGCATAGCTCTGTCACTGTCTGGCGCGAAGTGACGCGGAAGGGTTGTCGACTTGTCGCGTGATAGGTATTAAGCGCGACGCCCCGCGCCGACGCGGCTAGCGTGCGAGCCAAGCGGCAAATGGGAATCCTACTGCCAAGGCCCGCCAATGCACTTTTAGCTTTGTACCTAAAGCATAGAGTAGATAATAATACTACATATAGAATGGCCACTGTCCTCCGCTGTCCACCAATCGGGGCTTCCTCACCACGCGATCGAATTTGGCCTGGCGAGGGGCTGACTTCGAGCTAGGGACGCGCCGCACGCGCAGACGCAACATCGAAACCGAGGCCACAGTGTACAGTAATTATTCATGCGGTGACAACCTTACTTTACGTGTACAAAATTGTCATTGTGTAGTGTCTGTGTAAATAGGTAGTTAGACGCCGCTTTTGCATAGAGATTTCGTCGAGTGTCCGGGGTGTGCTAATAGCCTAAACCAAATGTTTCCAGCTATACCGCGCCACGCATCGCCTGCTGCTCCTGGGCGCCGGCGAGTCGGGCAAGTCCACCATCGTGAAACAGATGCGCATCTTGCACGTGAACGGATTCTCCGACCGCGAGCGTCGAGAGAAGATCGAGGACATCAAGAAGAACATACGAGATGCTATCCTTGTGAGTATACCTTTATAATTGATCAGATATAGCCTGCTGCTTGGCGAGAGTAGGGTTTTTTTTTTTTAAATTTATTTAGGTCTGCTTAGTTGTTACACCAGTGCCTCGAGCACGAGTATGCACAAGTTTACTATTCTATCCGTGACTGTAGTAAAGTACCTCAATTTTATGGCATTCAGTGCAGCGCCTCTAGCGGTAACTTGACTAAACTAAGGTCAGTCCATACAATTGTCCATACTATACTGTAGTGACGTGTCAGTTTGTTTGCAATTTGGTGCCATATTTTCCTTGAAGGAATGCTTTCATGTTTTTTGCGTTCAATGTGTTACAAAATAGTTGTCTAATCCACAAGTTGTACTACAGAACGGATCCATTCTGCCGTAACCGAAACTGCTAGAAACAAATATTTTTGTGTATAAAAAAAGATGTGAAGGACAGATATTTTCTCCAAAAACTTGAAGTGCCTATGTTTGTAGTGAGAATGAGATTTCAAGAAAATGCATGTGTAAATAATTTGTTGCTGTTCTATTACAGACAATTACCGGAGCGATGAGTACCCAAGTGCCTATGTTTGTAGTGAGAATGAGATTTCAAGAAAATGCATGTGTAAATAATTTGTTGCTGTTCTATTACAGACAATTACCGGAGCGATGAGTACCCTAACACCCCCTATACCGCTGGAAAAACCCGAAAACAAAGCGCGCGTCGACTATATTCAGGTAAGACACTGTGCCCAGTTCTCGGGAACATCGAATGTCAAGTAGTAAGTCACTGTGCCCAGATCATCAACTTTAGCTCAGATGTTACTTAGTTCAATAAATACTCAATCCACTATACGTGTAGACATAATTTATTAAAGAAAAATAATTCTTAAAATAACGCTGAGTTTTGACTATGAATTTGTTATTCCAGGATGTAGCATCTCAGCCGGATTTCGACTATCCCATGGAGTTCTACGAGCACACGGAGGCGCTGTGGAAGGACCAGGGCGTGCAGCGCACTTACGAGCGCAGCAACGAATACCAGCTCATCGACTGTGCCAAGTAGTAAGTCACTGTGCCCAGTCATCATGCCCAGTATGTGGCGCATTTACTGTGAGAGCGTACTTACGAGTTCAGAAACGACTGTGCCAAGTAGTAAGTCACTGTGCCCAGTCATTCAGTGTGCCCAGTCATCATGCCCAGTACGTGGCGCATTTACTGTGAGTGTATGTCCAGTTCATCGACTGTGCCAAGAAGTAAGACACTGTGCCCAGTCATCATGCCCAATTATATGGCGCATTTACTGTGAGTGTATCTCCATTTCATCGACTGTTCCAAGTAGTAAGTCACTGTGCCCAGTCATAATGCCCAGTACGTGGTGCATTTACTGTGAGAGTGTGTCCAGTTCATTGACTGTGCCAATTAATAAGTCATACAATAAGATCACTGATTTCTTCACTATGTTTTCCTTTACCGTTTGGTCGTGTTAATACGCAGTGTGTCTTTTGCTACATGAAAATAGGGTTTATTTTGGATCGGTATACTTAACTTAATTTTGGCCAATCGTTTTGGAGTAACACGGTCCTATTTCTTTCCCCAGTTTTCTGGATCAAGTGCACACAATAAAGCAACCTAATTACACGCCGTCTGAGCAAGATATCCTGCGCTGCCGAGTGCTCACCTCGGGCATCTTCGAGACGCAGTTCGTTGTCGACAAAGTCAATTTCCAGTGAGTATACCCGTCTACTTCTATTGTAGTGTGAGTGCACACTCGAAATGAGCCATAGCTTTCGATATCTATATCTATACTTCTATATCTATATCTATATCTATACTAATTATATAAAGCGGAAGAGGTTTTTTGTTTGAACGTGCTAATCTCAAGAACTACCAGTCCGATTTGAAAAATTATTTCTCCATTTGATAGCTAAACTCTCGAGGAAGGTTATAGGCTACTTTTCATCATCATCATCACCATACACCATCACTACGGAGGCAACGCCGCGAGGGCGCTGCTAGTAGTTTATAATCATGTATTAAGAGGCCGGCTACAGACGAATGTCCATACGTAATACCAACATCATTTAATATGAAAGTGAAACGGGGGTAAAATCTGTTTCATTGACATGTGATAGGGGTAAAAAGGTTGAAAAGGTTAGGAACCACTGCGCTAGATGAACACTAACCACGGGAACAGGCAGGCTTTGTTTGGTTCTTCTACGTCCACGACTTTCGAATAACCAGAATATAGTCTCGAGCTTATTTACAAAAAATTTCAAAACCATGAAGCGCATCACACACACAGCAGATAATTTTTATATTATGAAATATAAATCTTGACAGATCGCACAAATATCCGTACCCATATTATAAAATAATTATGTAAAAGTGTGTTTATTTGTCCTGCTTTCACGTCAAAACAGAGCGACGGATTGACGTGATTTTTTGTGTGGAGATAGTTGGAGGGCTGGAGAGTAACATAGGCTACTTTTTATCCAAGTACCACGCGAGCGGGAAGCAGCTAGTGAAGATATAAAATGATGATGATGAGCATATTATTAAAATAGTCTTTTAAACTTTCGCGATCACTATTCATATTGAAAAGTTTTATGGACACGGGATTTTATCGCGTAATTTACCTTATTTATCCCGACGTTTCGGCTATGTTGCAATAGCCGTGGTCGCGGGCAGACTGGAGTATGTTTTCAAGGTCCATTGTGAATCGGCGGTAGTATCCAAAACTACCCTCACTGATCTTCAGATTCCGGATCGGCTGCATTTACACATATTATTAAAATTCACATTCTCCCTTGCAGTATGTTCGACGTGGGCGGACAGAGAGACGAGCGACGCAAATGGATCCAATGCTTCAACGACGTCACAGCCATCATCTTCGTGACCGCCTGCTCCTCTTACAACATGGTGCTGCGGGAGGATCCCACGCAGAACAGACTGCGCGAGTCGCTCGATCTGTTCAAGAGCATATGGAACAATAGGTAACAAAAACTTAGGCCTTTACATCTTCCCTAGATAATTTATATTATACAGTGTCAGGAGGCAATCTTTGCCTACACTTAAAGGGATACTGTTGTGTCTAGGACATTGTTTACTCTCAGCTTAACCAGCCATACCCTCAGGAAAAACAAGGTCAATACGTGTGGGGCTGACTAAGCCGCGGGTTTCCTACGGTTCTAATAGGTAACACCCAGGAAATGAAGAGTTGAAGTCTGAAGAAGAGTCTAGAGGGGAATGCAGAATGTGAGTATTTAGGTCTAGGATGAGGAGTCTAGAAAAGAATGGACAGCTTCAGGGCATATAAGGACACAAACTACACCCCCCAAATATATTACAGGTCTTAATGATAACACTAAGACCTGTAAAATTCGGACGGTGTCTTGGATAGCCAAGATTAGGAGTTGAGAGTATGCGCACACAGCTTCAAAATACAGGTAATACTTAGACATCCTATGGGATGGTAAAAAGAGTCAAGCAATCATTCATTTATTGCAAAAGGCATACATTTATTGCATAAAGTCTAAATGAATGAACAGCATAAGGACCATAATAGAACAGGTATTTCTCGAACGCGACAAGTCTAAAGTTTGCCCAAGGTGAGTGTCCAATGAAAAATAGATAGAAACTGACGTCTGTTTAAAATGAATTCTGTAAAGAAGTATGATTTTCATCCTAGAAAGACGTCAGTTTCTATCCATGTGAATGGAATAGTACAGAAGGTGCCGTGCACGCTAGCCGCGTCGCGTGTTAAACCTATAACACACAAGTCGACAACCCTTCCGCGTCACTCCGCGCCAGACAGTGACAGAGTTATGCGTCAGAAAGAGAGGCAACGCTTAGGTGAATATCGCAGTAGACTGAAATGCACTTTGTAGCGTCGCAGGAAGAGTTGCTATTTCAATAAAAAAATTCGCGAAGTCAGACTTCTGTAGCTATTCACTGAAATACGGGGGTAAAGGAGAGGGGGGGGGGGCAATTTATATTACAATATATATTATAATAATAATATTTTTAACAAAATAAAACTTTTTTTTTCCAGATGGCTGCGCACGATATCCGTGATCCTTTTCCTGAACAAGCAGGACCTATTAGCCGAGAAGGTGCTCGCGGGCAAGTCCCGTCTCGAGGAGTACTTCGCTGAGTTCGCGCGCTACAGCATCCCCCTCGACGCGCCGCCCGACGCGCGCGACCATCCCGACGTCACGCGCGCCAAATACTTCATACGCGACGAGTTCTTGGTAAGAAATGTTTTAAAGAGACATTAGTACGCCATCCGACGTCATGAAACATCCAGAAGATACTTTAGTACGCCGTCCGACGTCAAGCCGAGAAGGTGCTCGCGGGCAAGTCCCGTCTCGAGGAGTACTTCGCTGAGTTCGCGCGCTACAGGATCCCTCTCGACGCGCCGCCCGACGCGCGCGACCATCCCGACGTCACGCGCGCCAAATACTTCATACGCGACGAGTTCTTGGTAAGAAATGTGTTAAAGAAACATTAGTACGCCATCCGACGTCATGAAACATCCAGAAGATACTTTAGTACGCCGTCCGACGTCATGAAACATCCAGAAGATACTTAAGTACGCTATATGACGTCAAGATTCATCTTAGAGACCACGCGCGCCAAATACTTCATACGCGACGAGTTCCTGGTAAGAAATGTGTTAAAGAGACATTAGTACGCCGTCCAACGTCAAGCCGAGAAGATGCTGGCGGGCAAGTCCCGTCTTGAGGAGTACTTCGCTGAGTTCGCGCGCTACAGCATCCCTCTCGACGCGCCGCCCGACGCGCGCGACCATCCCGACGTCACGCGCGCCAAATACTTCATACGCGACGAGTTCCTGGTAAGAAATGTGTTAAAGAGACATTAGTACGCCGTCCAACGTCAAGCCGAGAAGATGCTGGCGGGCAAGTCCCGTCTTGAGGAGTACTTCGCTGAGTTCGCGCGCTACAGCATCCCTCTCGACGCGCCGCCCGACGCGCGCGACCATCCCGACGTCACGCGCGCCAAATACTTCATACGCGACGAGTTTTTGGTAAGAAATGTATTAAAAGAGAAATTTAGTACGCCGTCCGACGTCAAGAAACATCCATAAGTACGCTATATGACGTCAAGATTCATCTTAGAAGCCACGCGTGCCAGATAGTTCATACGCGACGAGTTCCTGGTAAGAAGTGTCTTAAAGAATGATTTAGTACGCCGTCCGACGTCAAGCCGAGAAGGTGCTGGCGGGCAAGTCCCGTCTTGAGGAGTACTTCGCTGAGTTCGCGCGCTACAGCATCCCTCTCGACGCACTGCCCGACGCGCGCGACCATCCCGACGTCACGCGCGCCAAATACTTCATACGCGACGAGTTTCTGGTAAGAAATGTGTTAAAGAGACATTAGTACGCCGTCCGACGTCAAGAAACATCCAGATCTTGACGTCGGATGGCATACTTTCGTACGCTATATAACGATAAGAACCATCTTAGAGACCACGCGCGCTAAATACTTTGCATGCGTCGAGTTTCTAGCATGTAGCGACGTCACGCGCTAAATACTTCATACGCGACGAGTTCCTGGTAAGAAATGTGTTAAGTAAGTTAGTATCAGCAAGTGGCCAACTCTGGTGACGGAGTTTTTAGGCCGGCTAAATACCTCCGTCGTGGCTTAACGACTTAAAAGCCGGGACAGAAAATTTAACGTGTCCTCCGAAGCACGGAAGCGCTCAGCTCGTAATGCCACTTGCTGTACACCCATACAAATTGTGAAATCGTATGAAACCTCGCTCACCTACCTGCGACGAATCGTCCGATTCGTCCTAAAGCCCCTTTCATTCTGTCGTGTGTAGTCGGTCGCGTGCGGACACGACCGGCGCAATTAGCATGGAAGTGAATGGCGGCTTTCACTCTGTCGCGTGCGGCCGGTCGCGTTTTTCGAAACGCCCAACCGTCGCAAAAGGCTGACCGGAGCCCTCGCGCCCCGCGTGTCCCGGTTGGCGCGCGGGCCAGTGTTGCCACGTGAGCTTTTACTGTTGGACGTGCGCGTGTGCGTCTTGCGTACAGTCATGACGACTGTTGTTAGGAGAAGTAAAAAAAGGCTAGCAGGCCTTTTTTTACTTCTTCTAACAAGATTACGATACAAGATTACTTTGAGATTTACGAAACCTGTTGTATAAAAACAGAGTTGTTGGATGGAATTAGTTAATGAAAAAGTTATAGGTAGTAATGTTATTGTTAAAGTAAGTATACCTACCTATCAGAATTCGTTACTCTGTTTATCTATCTTTATAGTGATAAAAATATAATGATGTGTGTGTACTTTAAAAATGAATTAAAAGTTATTTTAAAATGTTGACAGGGACGCAAACAGATTTTCTTTTTCTTCATTCTGAAGTACCTAGGGAGGTACTACTTAGATAATTAAACATTTTTTTGCATCTTCTCGTTGTTGTGAATACGAATACAGCGTTACGTTGGATGAGCTGAAGTTATAGGATGCATAAATAATTTTCCTTTTAGACTGACACGGCGTTTTTTGTTCTAATGATAACACAGAAATAAGAATAACTTTTTTTTATTACTTGTTTACATGATTGTACACGTGCAGCTCAACGTTGGCGCACGCCGAACTGTGAAAGGTCAACTCGACCGACCGCGTCGGACGCGACCGGTGACACGCTGAAGAGTGAAACAAGCCTAAGCCTACTTAGACTCAGCCTTAATGTTAAAAAGCTAAGACTAGTTTGCGTTTCCAGCGCATCAGCACGGCGTCCGGTGACGGTAAACACTACTGCTACCCTCACTTCACGTGCGCCGTCGACACGGAGAATATAAAGCGCGTGTTCAACGACTGTCGCGACATCATCCAACGCATGCATCTGCGCCAGTACGAGCTGCTCTAACGCACTGTGAGTACACCGCCTTACATCTCTAAGGACACTCGACGAAATCTCTATGCAAAAGCGGCGTCTAACTACCTATCTACACAGACACTACACAATGTAATTTTTGTACACGCGCGTTTGTGTGCGTGAAGTAAGGTTGTCACCGTATGAATAATTACTGTACACCGTGGTCTCGGTCTCGTCGTCGCGTCAGCGCGCGTGGCGCGTCCCTAGCTCAAGTCAGCCCCTCGCCAGCCCAAATTCGGAAGCCCCGATTGGCGGGAGGGGGACAGTGGCCATTCTATTATTATTATTATCTATTCTATTCTATGTCTAAGGCTGGATTCGACCAAACTGCATTAAGTTTATACTCTCAAGTATAAACATAAGCAGTAAACTACTTTTGTTTGAATATTTTGACATTGTAAAGTTGACACCTCCAGGATAATTTGTATGCACATAATAATGTTCGGTTGCGCTTTCTAAACAATTGTATTTCGAATTATGTCGGCTAGCTAATAGTCTCGAGCAAAGATCAAGTATCGTCGTTCCTCCTGGAGATAGAATTATTTGAATAGAATGATCAAAGTCATAATTTTACTTCCTTTCGTTCACCACCCGCGTTAGGTACTTAAAATTTAACCCTGATTGCTCATTGGACTAAAAAATAACACTGCTGCGTCATCGAGAGTTGGGCGTCAACTTGGGTTAAAGCTTAAAATTTTTAACCCACCGATATTGCAGAGTTAAATCGGCTAACCCCGGGTTAGAATGTAAAAAGGAAAAACAAGGAAGTCTACATAAAGAGTACCGTAGTGTAAAAGAGATACATACAAGTTTCATGTTTGTTCATTCGTTCATCTTTGATCGGGTATATTACATCTGTGGTAGGTGCACAGATATTTTGAATAAATAAATAAATGTTGGTGGACATTTTCACATAGCGCCATCTAGCCCCAACCTAAGCAAAGCTTGTACTATGGGAACCAGATAACTGATATAATACTTATATATTTGTTGTAAATATTTTTTTTTTGTAAATATATTTGTTGCTCTGTAGCGCAGTGGGTGGAGGCCCGCCTGTGACGCAGGAGGTTGCGGGTTCGATCCCCGTCGCGGGACAAATGTTTGTATGATCTGCAAACATTTGTCTCTGGTCTGGGTGTTTTCTATGTATATTATGTATGTATTTACAAAAAAAAATGTATTTAAGTAGTATATCAGTCGTGTGGTTCCCATAACACAAGCTCTGCTTAGCTTGGGGCTACATGATGTTGTGTGAAATGTCCAGCATTATAATAATAATATAATAATAAATACATACTTATTTTACTTTATAACACACAGACACAGAACAAACATCTTATTCATCACACAAATGTTTGTCCTGGATGGGAATCGAACCCACGACCTACAGCGCAGAAGGCAGAGCTACTACCAACTGAGCTAAGAGGCCAGTCATGCTTCCACCAATCCAAAAAAAAGTAACGTCGGATTAGTTATTTAGAAATTTTGTGTGTTACAGAGAAAACGTCGCTAGGCAATCTCGGCGCGCCGCAGCCCTATGTCCGGTACAGCAATACTTACTTATATAACCGTTGTAAACTGTGTCTCATTGTGGGCCCGCTACGCCGGCACGGGGGCGATACTTACTTTTCATAATCTTTATTTCACATCTGTCCTAATATTTGTTTTTA
The DNA here is from genome assembly GCA_958496255.1 of Camptogramma bilineatum. Lineage (NCBI taxonomy): Eukaryota > Metazoa > Arthropoda > Insecta > Lepidoptera > Geometridae > Camptogramma > Camptogramma bilineatum. The sequence continues at coordinate 2,888,219 of OY292474.1, forward strand.
ACTTTGATTTGTGGAAGATGTTCTAATTAATGGCTCATCAAAGAGTTGAGACGTTTAATATTATGTTCACGTACATATTTTATAACTGTCTTGAAACTTATTATATTGAAAAGATTATCTGAGAACAGAATTTTCACTTGCATTACCAATTATAGGTTATAGTTATAGTATTTAATTTGAAGGAGCATCTTCAAAATTATTTAGAAAAATTGATCTTTGTACTTAAAAATGTTGAAAAATACGTATCGCCCGTTGTGCAGGCCTTGTGTCTAAACACACTATGCGGAAATTATGCGACAGAAATTCGGTTGCCGTCTTTTGTTTCGTAGGTTCGACGACGAACGTTTGAAATTCGATTATAGAATTCGTTGCCGACGAAATTACGCCTTACCGAAGTTCGGATCGCCAAAACGTGACGTAATTTCGGCAAATGTGTTGCTAGTAATTGAAATAGCGGCGCAATCACGCCGAAATTCTGTCGCGTATTTTCGGCATAGTGTGCTCATGCACTTAGGATCGCAACATAGCCCTTATTTCAAATCTAACACCAAAATGTGACTTTATTCTACGCAATAAGGTGCATAATACTGTTGCGATCTCAGCGTGATGCCAGTTATATAACTGTGATTCTTATTAATTATAAACATTTCTGAAGAACATCGATTTCGCTTCGAGTTACCAGAATCATTCGAACAAATCGATTGTTAGATTCTCATCGATAGTTTTACCAAAGTGTTGAATTAAAACTGGCGACATTTTACACAAGTTTTAGAGTTGTCATTCCAATGCATCGTTCATTCGGTCTAATCGCGTATCGAGTTAATATATAGTAACTACTTATTACTTGAAAGTGATACTAAATCGAGCGATTATGGATAATCGGTAAGTATCTTCAAATGTCATACTTATTGCGGACATTTGAACAAGAAATATATTTGTCATGATCTCAGATAGCGTCTACGAATAGAAAGAATAGAAATGGACTGATATCTCTTATTCTTGTCTATTATAGAATGAGCATGATCATACTAGACAGAAACTTGTCTACTGAAGTGTGGGCAAAAGTATAACAATGTAGATAATCGCGGCATTTTTCGATATTTAGTAAGAATCGAAATAATTATAGAAATTTACCATTTCCCTGATATGCATCTAAATTAATACACTTATCGTTCAACGCTTCCGTAGATAGGTTTTGTCTATTGTGCTCAGAGGTAAAATGTCGCTAGTGTTGTGTGTAAGAAACGATATGAAGCGAAACCGATTTATTTCAAATTGACACAAAATGGTGTTTCCGATTATACAAACCGCATCGCTGGCAACTGTCGATAGTGAAATGCACATCACTACGACCATAGACATTTGTTTTTATAGCATGTAATTTCGAACTGTCATTTTGAAAGTTACCTAAGTTTTTAGAAATTAAAAAAAGTAATAATTGTAGAGGGCGCCATCACTGTTTCAATTGGTTGAAATGCACCGCCATTTTTGTTCTGTTATTTGATTGGCTGAGCTTTCGCTAGTGGCGCGTAATTTGAGCTACCTGGCAAAGCTAGGATTTTAAATTTGGAATAGGTAGTGATGTGGTAGTCTATTTCGGGTTGTGACGTTTCGGTTTTACATTTTACCATTGTTTTTTCGTTAGATATTTATTTCGTTGAATTGCTAGTTTAGTGCTGGGAAACTATCGATGTTATTATATCGATGAACAGCGACGGACGTGCGGTGTCGATACCATTTTATATTAAGGATCATCGATAAAAATCGGTTTACCTCGAGGCTAGTAATAGTATTCTCTTCGCGTATCCGTAGAAAACACAAGCTTATAATAGTCAAATAGTTTTTTGTTTTATGATTAATGCATATCACTTGTTAATTATTGAGTGCATGCTAAGCTCAAATTAGGCCAAATTCTTTATCACTTTATTTATTTAGTAGCCAGTATGTATTTACACACAAAGTAACATAGATGGATAATATACATTTTTTTACAGTTTTTTTTATAGTTTGACGTTTACTAATTTGAATTAATTGTTATGTCTGTATATTTTTGATTACAGAATCAATATTTTATTTTTTTGACATTTGGTTGTCGCATTATTGTTTTGATTCTTCTAAGGTTTTATTTTTAATTTTATAAATTGTATGTCTTCCATTATTAGTGTCTTTAATTTTTAATAACATTTTTTTTTGAACGTCGTACTGCGTTTGATAAATAGCACAATTTTTTTACTAAACTTTAACAACAGGCAAGTGCTTCGCTGTAGATTTTAACTTAGATTATTTAGAATATTATTTAATGTTACGAGCTTTTAGTAGTAATATAAGGTCCAAAGATGCAAGATACGGGTCGTATTTGATGCGGCCAATGAAATAACGTAACTGTAGCAGTATTTTAATTTCAAATATTTTCAAAGAATTAATTATTCGGATTATAAGATTTATTTTTTCTTTCGTTAAGAACTCTTTTAGCCGTAAGTACAAAATGTTACTAACCTTATCGCCCTAACATTTAATAATTAATGATAGCGTTATTATTTATGGAGAAATTGGTTTATGTACTTACCCCTGTTCTATTTTAAGAAATGTTTATGAATATAAAAAAAATGATCTATTTCTATATTTCCTATCGTTATCTTGATGAATCTAAGTGACTTTTTTGTTTTAGTGTAACTATTAAACTAGACAAATGTATTTAACTGAATAGGATCGAAAGAACAATTTATCGATAAATATTCTATGTCACATCACTATACCTTATACAGTTAAAAATACGTTATTTATAGTTTAATTTGAAGTATGGTCCTTAATATAAGAATGTTCGAGTTAATTTGTAATATTGTGCCATAAAGTAGTGTTGCCAGGCGGAAACACCATAAATAATGTTACCATACTTAAAAAAATCAACAAATTATGAGCAAGTAATTCCTTCCTTGTGTAATATATAACGCTATTTTTGCTTTTTAATCGTAACAAAGTTATTTTGAATATAATAATAATGTTTTTTTGTGTTAACGTTAAGTTTCTTTGGATGTAAGTAGGAACGAAAATATACATGCGTATAGAAATGGAAATATACTGTTTGTCATTGAGTTTATCGGAGATTGTCGCACTATGAGAAATTTGAACGATTTTGACCAGGGAAGAGTTTTTAAATTTCGGTATTTTACCAACGTTTTTTAGCGATGTGGTATTTCACAACCGTTAATCGGTACCTTTATTTAATATAAACCTTTTGGTACCGAAACATACAGACCGACATAGCAGGATGTCCCATTTGGGATGTGTCGTTTCGCAAACTTTAGTCTTACTCAAATAAATGTAGCGTTAAATGTTGGTGCCGTTTTTACTTTATCTAAATATTTTTGGTTAAATATCGGTACCGTAGCTATTATCACGATTTTTCGGTTACACTTAATTTTTTATATCGGTACTTATATTTTCATACCGTTATCAAGTGATACCATAATATTATGTTACCGATGTGTTAGGATACCAATATATTATGGACATGAGTAAATAAGAGTAACACGTTCACACAGCGGTTTTTATCGTATTCGTTTTTATTCGTCGATGGCGTATGTGGTCTTACAAGCGTGTTCACACAGAAGACGGCATTACTAATTCACTAAAAAATACAATAAGTAAAGAAAAATTATGTTAATAAGGATCCGTAAATACTGAACTTCTGTGTGAACGCGCTGTAAAGAGTAGTCTTAATTTTGTGGCAATTCTGAATTAGCACAAAATTGAAATGATTTTGGCAAAACCTTTTGATATCGGTAGGTACTTACGAAACGTAGCGAAATGTAGACAAACATTTTATAACCGAGTTTCAAATACTTTAAAGTGCAAGAAAACCATCATAAATACGACTTACACCACCAATTTATAAAAACATAGATGTACTTATCTAAGCATTAAAATCGAAAAAATACCGCTTTATTTAGCTAACATTTAGATGTAGGTAGGTATTTAAGCTAAGCATCAAAATCGAAAGAATACCGCTTTATTTAGCTGACATTTTGACAGTGGTATCGACTGACAAACTTTCAATATTCGGATGTTGTGTTCAAAATCGATCAATTTTCTTCAATGTGTATGGTCTTCGGGACGTTATCATCCCATTCATTACGATTACATTTACTTGCTGAGAATATACTATGCATGTTAGCATTATATGTAAATATTAAAGTTGAGATTTTAGAATTTACTTTAGTATATTCCCAAAGTATTCGGAACTCTTAAAAAACTTATAAACAACAGTAAAATAAAATGATTTTGAGAACCTTCAAAAACATGACCAGAATTAACTGTCAAGAAATATTTTCATTAAGTTCTATTGACACTTGAAATTTACACTTGAAATTTTCCCTCATTTTTAAATCCTTACTACACATAATAAATATCTTAGTACATTTAGGCGCTGCGCAAAAGTAGACTCTTTGATACCGACATGGCACACCACACGAAACCGTAGCGCCGCCGTACAATTGTGAGGATTAATGTTGCTTGTGTTTTCATTCAACTGATGACTTTTATTTTCCAGTTTCCAAACACTTGATTAGAGATCAGTATGTCTCAATGGAAGCACGTCTGCGCAGGGAATGGCTGATTTTATATTGATGATAAGAAAATAAAATATTCACCGGTATCTTGTATCCCACACAAGACACAAGTGTCTAGGTTTGCGCAGCGCCTTAAATAAAGAATACTTTTATCTATTAAAGCGTCATTGCTACATGCATATTAAACTCCCAGCTGCAATCGGTAGCTATAAGTTAGAACATCTACAAATAACTTAGAAAGGCAAGTTTACTAAGTTCAGCATGACTTCCTTACTTCACGCTTAGTAACATTTCTGTCAAACCAGCCAACAATTGTTGAAAACAGCCTGAATGACTCTACAAATCGACAATCGATATATCTGATTACGGTTCCGTTTATATTGGTGTAAGTTGAACTCGTAACATTTCCCCAACATAAGCTGAACTATGAAAATTGACATTTATCGTTTTTAATTATTAGAGTAGGCCTACGGGCTTTTTGATGGAAAGGTATTCAACAATAAGAAAAGATTGTGTTACAATATAGCGATTTTAGAAACGCATAGTTTAAAAATCTACTCTAAACGAAATTATAAATTTTGCTAATAGTAACAAACGTAACAAAATACCTAGGTAAAAAAATATGTTTGTTTCGAAGTCTACATAAAAAAATCGTAAATATAGGTTAAAGGAAGTCATGCTATATTCTACTTTGGGTAATAGGAAATGTCGAAGGACTTTTTTGGGAAAACTATTACCTAAGTCAGATAAGTTATAAAGAAAAAGGAGCTTTAAACACCAATGCCAAATAGAACGAGTCCGATTTTAAACACTTGAGAAACATCAGTAAGAAAAACAGCATTAAGATTTGCGCGGTAAAATCATATAGAATATTTTGTCCAAAAAGCCCTAAGGCTTTTCGAGTACCTTCCCACTAAGCTTACAGTTAGCGGTGCAAAGTCTTAGAAAGTTATTAAGTTTAAAATTGGTACAATGGATACCGTAATCTAATTCTAAAGCAGCCGTTTGAATGATCGTAGTCTCAAAAGCGAATGATACGAATGTGATAGGTAACTTTAGTCAAATGTGGGGTGCAAACTGACAACTGAGTTCGTCGCTAACTTTGACCTAGTGTGAGAGAACCGCAAGGAGTTATTGAAATAAAGTTACCGTTATTTTTAGCTACTAAATTAGCCTTAAACGATAGTCTACACACTACTAAATAATAGTAGCTCAACCCTTTTCTATGTTCTATCGCTCACATAATATTTTGGTTGTTTATTTACTTCTGAGACTTAAGAATACGTAAATTATTTTTTATATTGTATATATTACTTCTCTTTCGCGCACTTGCCTATAAACGATAGAGAGAGCATGTCTAAAATCAAATATAACTTCTAGCCCGTAAAGTGTTTTTGAGTGTACCTAACCGTTCATATAAGGCTCTTTTTGTTATATAAATTGAGATATTTAGAATTAAAGGAATGTGGTAATTATGATTAACTCGAATGATCGTGTTAGATTAGAACTATTGTATAGTTACGCTTATCAATTTATATTCTAATTGAGCCTTCATTATACACCAAATCTTGTATATTAAATATCCGGCCCCGCTGAATACAGTATAAGTAAACGCAATAAATCAAGTGAGTCTTGTATAAAGTAGCTTAGTCTACATTTTTCTATATTTTTTTCAATAATTAGACGAAATACTGCCAGTGTCGTAATGTATGTAGATACGTCATTATTTTGCGTAAATCGTGACATGACACGGCGCACGTTTCGTGATCGGATTCTTGTAGTTTAATGTCCGTTGCCAATCACCAAATAGTATTGAAATGATTCCTCATTTTTTAATATATCTGCGTACCTAGTTGTTAAGTGATGTACTTGCGCACAATGTATGGTACATGTACCTCTATCAAATGCAGCGCGACTGCAAATATTTTTGGTAAATTTTACCTTAAGGGCCATAGCGTACACGATACTTTTTGTATCGGCGACCACGGCTGTCACTTTTAAGCGACTTGCTGTGTTCATTTGCGGTGTCGTTATTGCGTGATCCATTACTAAAAAATTACTAAATTCCAGTACTAAAATCGCGGAAAAAGCCTCCAGTCCTTGCATCAAGTGTGGAAAGGTTTTGGTCCACTGAGGAACTACCTTCCAAGGTATTTTTAAGTCCCGATGATCAACGCTGTGAAGAGATCTATAACTAAATCAAACCCACCAAAGTATTTAACCCTATATAGAGTGCTCGCGATTAAGTGTTGTCTTGTTGCAAACGATGCACTCTTGAAGATCAAGGTTTTTAGTAGCTGTCTCCAATCTATCTAGCTAGGTACATCGTAAGTTTGAACACAGGAAGTGCGCGTACAATCGCGGAAAGAAAGGGTTGTCACCGGAGGGTAGCGCCGTAAACGTTAAGGCCTCTATTAATAAACTCGTATTACCTAACTTCTGTCAAAGTTGCACCACGGATTAAACTATTGCCATCCTTATTTGTCACTGTCTAACAAAAAAGGATGGCAATAGTTTAATCCGTGGTGCAACTTTGACGGAAGCTAATATGAGTTTATTAATAGAGGCCTAACTGCGCAACCACTCACGTAAGTCTACTACCTACACTAAGTATATTAGAACGAGATGATTTTGCATAAAGACGTTGTGCAAACCATTGAGAGATAAAATTTCCCGATTTGTACCACCAGAAAAACAGAACTTCTAAAATAGCTCCAGGGAATGAGAGATAATTATGTGCGATTAAGACCATCGAAAAAAAAAAATGTAAGTACCTAGGTACTAAAACAGGGTACCTACAATGTAATTATGTGCAAAGTTGCTGTGCAGTGAACACTATGTACCTACATTGTTTTAAGGCTGTTTCGCTGAAGTACCTACCTATATCCCTGAGATATTCAATTTTCCCTTGGGCGATTCAAAGTCCTATATTTCAGGAACTAATTATGTTAACTTGGACAAATATAACTTTCTTAACGTTTAAGTTTCATTTCGATTATTTTATAAGTAGGTAGGTAAGTATTTCTAAAGATTTTTTATGGATCTAGGCATTCGTGAAGTTAGCCGTTTCGCTGCGCAGTTGAAAATTTTGTATGAAAAAGCTGCGCATCGAAACGGCTAACTTCACGAATGCCTAGCTAGATCCATTGTAGATTGTGAGTGTATATTCGAACTCCCTAAGGGGCCTTTCACTCTTCAGCGTGTCGCCGGTCGCGTCCGCGAGTTGACCATTCACAGCACAGAGAAAATCGAAAATTCAAAATTCTCTGTGCTGTGAATGGTCAACTCGCGAACGCGACCGGCGACACGCTGAAGAGTGAAACAAGCCTAAGTCTAGATCGCCGATGCTGAAAGTGGTTACCGTGTGCGCTAAGGCCCTTATAGCGCAACATTAGATCTGTCTCGCAGTATAAATTATTGGTGGCATTTATCTAGTGCTCATATAGATTTCTTTCCGTTGTAGCACAAATATCGTATTTTCTTTTTTCTTGTTTGTAGTACGATTATTTTCGATTAGATCCCATATTTTGTAGCCTAGCTCAACAGTTTGGTTCTCTCAGCAACATGAGCTAGAGTCCGTTGACGGGACACGGATCGCGTTGTAAACTAAACCAACGTTTAAAATATACACTGAAAGTCTATATTTTTAACAAATTTAATTTTAAATAAACCTAATGAAATTCCTAAAGATAAAAATTAAATTTTTAATATTATGTGTATAGTAGTGTGAGGTGATCTAAATAACAAACGCTTATATTTTTTATTGTCTCCACAAAATCAATGAGTTTAATTTTACTGTCCATGAAATTCTTAACTGATGTGTACACAAATCAGTATGCTCCAGACATTTTGAATCCGACTTAATGTATGTAAAAATAAATGTTGTTTTAAAATTGTGATTTTTTATTTAACCCTTTTTGAAAACCAACTAAAGTGAGTTTCAGAACAGATTATACTGGAATGTAATAACTATCAATGAAACAAAAGTATTTACAAAAATCAATTTTATTTAAAACCAAAGAACACACTCTGTGTAACTTACTTCTAAAAGAATTTAAAAAATGCATGCGAGTCTAAAAAGTAAAGGAATAAGAAATAAATATTATTTACACTGAATATGTATGGCAATACATAACAATATCTTTGGGTTGCCAAATACAGCACAATACCGGCAAGTCAAGAAATAAAAGCAAGCAAGTGGACAGTGAATAAGTAAGTACACATACTTTATTTAACTTAGAATGTAGAAAATTTTAAGAAAATCGACATCCTATATTTTAAGTTCAGATCAAAGGCAGCCTTATCCATAATATTAATTTATCTCCGATAGCTTAATCGACATCTAATCAGTTAAAATTTGGCCAATGTTACGTTGCAAGCAAGGAATTAATTTATAAACAAAGTCTCTATACCTAGGTTTGCTGTAAGAAAACTCTTTTAGGGTTAAGCTCGCCTTTGTACATCACCTTTTTAATCTATGTTTGTTATTCTATTTTTTTCGTGTGCAATAAAGAATTTAGGAATGCATAGTAAAGTTTACGTCACAATCTCGAAAACATCCAAAAAGTCCTAGAAAATAACAAGTATTATGAATAAGGCACAGAATAACCTACTAACACGCTGACTGCCACCGACGCACTTTGACTTGCGCAGGCGACGCTCCTTCGGGTGTCACCGAAAGGACATGCCAGTGTGTTATACTTACAAGTAATTTTGGTCTCTTTTGGAGCCGTTCATACAAAACTAATTATAAATATAAGCGTACAAATTTGCGGGACTAAAAAGGCCGTTATAGCATAATTATAATCTGAATTGTACTATGCCGTCTTTTTTCATAGTGTGACAAGAACAAAAGTAATACAAATCATATTATTATGATTCTGATTCTAACGGCCTTTTTAGCCCCGCTGACCTTCAGAGAGCTGAGTTAGCAAACTCTTAAAAAACATACAAGAAATTATAGTATGAAAATACTTTTACAAAATTGTCTTTTTACTTTTCTACGATCACTATGTAACAAGACAACAATAAAGAATTTTTATTGACATCTTATCAAAGGTAGAGTGCGCCGCAAACTTAATGGCGGCTGAAGTGCGCGGCAAATTCGACTTTGCGCAGGTACAGTCAACGCAATAGAATACAGTAAACTTTATTTACATAGCCCGCCTAGCCCCGCCCCTCACCACCTTCACTTCCCCGCAATTGCGTTGACTGTACCTGCGCAAAGTCGAATTTGCTGCGCACTTCAGCCGCCATTAAGTTTGCTGCGCACTCTATTTGCACTGATCAATAAGGCAGTTTTTTGCGCTAGTCTCTAACTACCCCTCTAGAGTCTAGTCTAGACTATCAAAATGAAATGAAATCAAATGATTTATTTGCGATCATTACTATTAGTGCATATTACGAGTTAGTTCCACTATTCGGTATCGACGCCGTAAAGGTGGCCGCACACATATCCGCGCCGAGCGAAGCGAATTTTAGAATTATATGAAATCGTATGAAATCTCGCACACACGTGCTCGCCGAATCGTCCGATTCGACCGAATCTCCATCAGTACATCGAGAATTCGGCGCGGAATAGGTGTGCGTCCACAATAAATGTGGATTTGTATGGATATATCAGGAATGTATCTCAAGGCAAGGTAGAAATTTCCTTCTGATCTTTACGCATTTAACATCCTTTGAAGATGTCTAAGGGGGTAGTCAAAGGCACGAGTTGAATTTAGCAAGTTTCTTTCATTATGATAATTAATTTTTTTTGTTTAATGTGCATCTGTTATCCAATTTGTGTCTAGAGAAGAAATTCATCCAAAACTTAAGAAATAATAGTAAATACTAAGTTCGCAATATAAAATGAGGTATTTATGTACTAAAGTACATAATCATTACATTAAACTATCCAAATGACTATGTAACAATTTAATCATAATTCTAAAAACTCTTAAAAAGTATCCAAAAATAGTAACCTATGTCTAATTATAAAATTGAGGCACATTAACATTGGCACTGTCTTTTTAAAATTAAGGGCTGAAACACACGGGCCACACGCCACAGCCACAAACGCCGCCACCATCTTGCTTATAAGGCTGTGTCCCCAGTAGGCAAACTGTGAGCGGCCGACTGAGTTTGCGGCGTATCGGTTTAGTACGCTCTTCCATATATTTGAAATGGAGTGTCCACAGTTTGCTAGTTTTGCGCGTAACGCTGCAAACTGCGTACAGTGAGCGCAAAACTAGCAAACTGTGGACGCTCCATTTCAAATATATGGAAGAGCGTACTAAACCGATACGCCGCAAACTCAGTCGGCCGCTCACAGTTTGCCTACTGAGGACACAGCCTAGCCTTATGCATTAATCTAATGCTAGCATGCATCAACAAATTTAAAACAATCATTAATTTCATTCAATTTTATCTATGAGTGGGGGACCTTTATTATATTTGTGACAGAAAGCAGAGTTCCTTTTTATTAAAATATTGAAAGGAATTTGTTTCTAAATAATAACACCTTTCCAAACTTTTACCGAACATAAGTTCCTTTTGAGTGTATTGTATATTATCAAGGTAGCAAATGGAAAACAGTAACATCTATACTAATATTATAAAGAGGTAAAGTTTGTTTGTATGAAGGAGGTAATCTCCGAAACTACTCATCCGATTTCAAAAATTCTTTCACCAGTATTTAGAATGAACTTTCAGGATAAACATAGGCTTTATGTAGGTATTTAGCGGGCAACGCCGCGGGCGGAAGCTAGTCTGCTCATACTGATGACGTGAAAATTCTGACCATATTCTCACTTGGAAATATAATTAGAAAATTTTAAACCAGTAAAAAACATTAAAAACAGATACTCTCAAAATGACTTTATATAAATACAAAAATTAAGATAAAAATAGATTCCTAAATAGGGAGTATTTTTAAAATTCGTTGCATTACGTATAGAAAACATGGGATCTGTCTGTATTCACATAAAATTTAATTAGGGTGAGTGGGGGCAAGATCGAAAACGGGGTAAGACAAAAAGTAGTCAATAACTCCCGATTGAGTAATCTTTTTACAGTGCTGGTAACATTGTCAAGACCACCATTTTGTCACGTCACATTCCTCAGTCAACATTTGCTGCTTAGATCCAGGGGTTGTGTAAAAAGTGCAATTTTCTGACACAGTGACTTTTACGCAAAGTGCTCAAGTCCTTTCATCTTACCCCGTCTCCAGTAACTTGAGCTACAAGGTAAGTACGAGTGTTTTATTGATATATCTACTCATTATTTTTTATTGTTACTCGTGTCATTACGTCTAAAAATGGCTACTTCTTGTAGTTTAGGATTTATTTCAACTTTTAGTCTTTCCCCATCTCAATTTTGCGGGGTAAGACGAACATATACAAGTACCAATCTTACCTCATTTTCAAAACTCATAGTAAGAGTCAGATGTTCTCAAACTTTTCCTAAACAGATATTGGATGTATTAAATAGGTATGTAGGTACCCTCTTATGTTTCAAAGAGGTGCGAACATTTATGTATGGAGCCAGACATACCTACTGTCCGCCATTTAAAAAAAAATAGTTTTGGCAGCCAGAGATGAAACATAATTTGTGTCAGTCGATAAAGAAAGTGATTAGAATACAAACAAAAAGTATTGAATCTCGTAAGTGATAATTATAATTTCTGAGATATTTGGGTCATTGTGTAGAAAACGCACCACTATGAAAAAAATACTTAGAATTTTTTTCACAAAAAACAACGCCATATCATACTTCAGGAAAGGGGGGATGCGGGAGTATTAGGGTGGAGGAACGACGATGGGTCAACTTGAGGTCATTGACCGTTGACCCCGGGGTCATTGTCCTTTGACCTCGAGTGGAAAAGTTTGAGAACCTTCACTTCAATCTTCCCCCGGTGGGGTAAGATTGATATATTCTAAATATGAAAATCTGTTATAACTTTGTTAAAAACAGGAATTTTGGGACAAGAGTCAGTTTAGAGTTTTCAGGACAAAAAATGCTATAGACTAGGGGCCATCAATAACGTCCTAATATTCATTTATTGTCTGATTTCACGATTTTAGAAAAACGTTCGATCTTTCCCCGCCACCTTTCCATCTTCCCCCAACTTTTTTTTCGTGATAAAATATTTTTACTTATTTTTCTCTACTTTTGGGACAGATATAACAGGCAATTATTGATATAGTATAAAAGTAGACTCTTTCATCTTTAAGGACAAGTAATTAATTTTTAGCTTAAGCTAATATATTTTCTTCTACAAGCGATCAAACACAACACTGCTCATCTCATCAAAAAACCGTTCGATCTTGCCCCCACTCACCCTAGATATTTTTTGCATGTTTACCATAGGAATGATATTTAAAGGTGGCCGCACACCTATCCGGGCCGAAATCGACCGAAACGAATTTTAGAATTTTTTATATGAAATCATATTATGATACCTCACACACCTGCCCGCGTCGAATCGTCCGATTCGACCGAATCTGGCAGTACAGAATTCGGCGCCGATAGGTGTGCGCTTAGCCTAAATCATAAGCAGAGATCGGAGTAGGTAGAATGATTTTGCGTGCTTCCATCACGGTTTCATAACATGGATATGCCTTTTTTTCCGGAAAGTTCCGATATTTACCTAATTAAAGTAGTATCATACTTTATTGGTGACAGTGACAGACACCAATAAATAATGATATTGTGTTGCGTATATTTTGACAGAATAAAAATACGGAACTTCATGCGCGTGATCACTACGTGTATGTCAACGTCAATGTTCCGCGTATCTATATTTAACAAACTATAATCTATCGTTTGAGGTCATTGATCCTAAATCATTCTATATACTTACTCCGATCTCTGATCATAAGCTAAACAAAGTCACCTTCAGTCTAAATAAACGTAAAAGTTGTCAGTCCCACAATAGCGAGATGCAAAGGCTTTGCCCGAGGCGGTGGGCGCGCTGAACGCAATATCTTCAGTTCGCAACGCGACGCCGTAGAGGAAGGACGCGCGGGCGCAGTCTAAAAGGCGACGAGCTACGCCGCGCCGACGGTGGTTTATGTGGGTCCAGATCCGGGAAATTCCGCATCTGAGGGGGTAAATTTTATTTATAACTTTTATTTGTTATAGTGTTAAACCACACTTAGGTATTTACATTTGAAAATGACAAATCTTATCAGAATTTTCAATTCCGACGGGATTCGAACCCGCAATGATACAAGCGATCCTCCTTTAGCCGGAGTGCCTTTACCAATTCGGCCACGGAACGTTTAGTCGCCAGAGTTGAAAATCATCGAATTCGAATTCGAAAAAACCGGGTTCGAATCCCGTCGGAATTGAAAATTTTGATAAGATTTTTCATTTTCAAATGTAAATTTTAGTTATTTCTTGATAAGGCAGCGTCAGTAGGTTATGGAATGAATTGTTTAGTTTGAGTTGAGTACCTAGCACCTCACTGAAGTGGACTAAAAAACTTACCTAAAACGAAGTATAAGCAAATTGAATTGAAATCTTTGTAGGTACAGCAAAAATGTAATGTTTTCTTTTCATTTGTTCTGTAGTAAGTTTTTTGGAACAAAAGTGTAGCAGGAACCTAGATAAATACTGCCTTAATCTAAATCCGTACCCATATTATAAATGTGAATGTTTATTTGTCCTGCTTTCACGTCAAAACAGAGCGACGGATTGACGTGATTTCTTGTGTGGAGATTGTAGGGCTGGAGAGTAACATAGGCTACTTTTTATCCGGGTACCACGCGAGCGAAGCCGCGGGCAGCAGCTAGTTTAATTATATTCCCAATTTGTAAGTGCACTCACTTGACTGGATAATGTTCAACACTGCAACAGTCAGGCTCGCCTGGGATAAGCTTGTATGCTTTAGTCTTGGTCTCTGCTATCAAACAGCCGATTATTTGCTTCTTTTCTATACACAGGAACGCCTGGAACAAAGTTTATATTTTAAGGTGACTGACAAACTATTGTTTATATTCAATACCAGTATTTGAGCTAGTGAGTATTTGGCTAACTCTGGTGACGGAATTTTTAGGCCGCCTAAAAGTCTCATTCATGTCCGAACGATTTAATAAATAAATAATGATGGACAATTCACACAGCATCATGTAGCCCCAAACTAAGCAGAGCTTGTGTTATGGGAACCACATGATTGATATGCCTTCGTGATGGCTTAACGACTTATGAGGGAAACGAGTGTGCTTTAGTTAGACCACACGACTGAAGTAAAACTTCCGTTCGCCATCACACTTTTCGTAACGTTGTCGTCACATATTCATTAGTATAAGCAGTAGTCCACGCGGGCGAAGCCGCGGGCGTGAGCTAGTAGATTAATATACTTACAGTCATGCTATGAACGTCTGTGTTACTAAGCGGTCCCTCGTAACCTAGTTGTGGATGTATGACTCGTCGTAACAACGCCTCCACTCTTCAGTTGTTCTCTAATATACTTACAGTCATGCTATGAACGTCGGTGTTACTAAGCGGTCCCTCGTAACCTAGTTGTGGATGTATGACTCGTCGTAACAACGCCTCCACTCTTCAGTTGTTCTCTAATATACTTACAGTCATGCTATGAACGTCTGTGTTACTAAGCGGTCCGTCGTAACCTAGTTGTGGATGTATGACTCGTCGTAACAACGCCTCCACTCTTCAGTTGTTCTCTAATATACTTACAGTCATGCTATGAACGTCTGTGTTACTAAGCGGTCCGTCGTAACCTAGTTGTGGATGTATGACTCGTCGTAACAACGCCTCCACTCTTCAGTTGTTCTCTAATATACTTACAGTCATGCTATGAACGTCTGTGTTACTAAGCGGTCCGTCGTAACCTAGTTGTGGATGTATGACTCGTCGTAACAACGCCTCCACTCTTCGCCAGTTATGTTCCCCACCGCGCACTCGGATGTATCGGCTGCTTTCTGACCGCTCTATCACACATTCTTCTTTCCATCCCTGAAGAATGAATAAATAAAGTAAATAAATAAATATTGCTGGACATTTTACACAGCGCCATCTAGCCCCAAATTAAGAAAGATTTGTACTATGGGAACCAGATAACTGATAGAATACTTATATGTATACTTTTTGTAAATCCATACATACTTATCCATCCATATTATACTTTGAAACACCCAGACACAGAACAAACATCTATGTTCAAGACGCAAATGTTTGTCCTGGGTGGGAATCGAACCCACGACCTACAGCGCACAAGGCAGAGCTACTACCAACTGAGCTAAGAGGCCAGTCAAAATGTAGAACTTGTTGTCTTCCCGCGACCACGGCTAAATTCGGCTAAACGGCTGCATTCCAGTCGAAACTTCGGGCTAAATTAGAAGGTTATAATTTACATGATAAATACCGAGATACAATTTGTATTTATAAATAGAGAACTTACGTTGAATCGCAGAACATCTGTCGCGTTGTGATGAACTAAATGGTCGTGTTCGTCTTGTGGATCGCCAATCTGTAAAATCGAAATCTGTAGTATCGAAAATAAATGTAAGAATAATAAAGTATGTATTTCTCACAGATTAACAAGTAGCTAAATTGTAATTGGGCGTCAGCATACATGTACCTTTACATATTATTTGTTATTTCTATAAATGTACCTAGCTGTAAGTTTACCGAAATAAAAAATAAAAAATAAAAAAAATAAAGATATGAGTGTGATTATGATATGCATCTTAATTGGTACGATGAATGAATTTGTGGATAGTGACGAATAGAGAAAGGACGTTGTTTAACCAGTGTTCAAAGTTGAGAGGTTTTTGTAAGTAAGGCCCAATGATATGAGTGTGATTATGATATGTATCTTACTTGGTAAATGGTCCCGCATTCGGCGCACTGTGTAGCGCCGAACTGTTTTTGTCCCGCGTCGATCACGTACTGGTCAGTGCCAGTCTTTAGTAACTTCTTACTGCTTTTATCACCTAAAAAATAAAATTTAATAAGTTTTTTACGTAATCTAAAAGAAAAAATACGTGTATATCCAATATCTTTTACTCATCTGACTGTCAAGTCACAGGGTTAGGTAGATCGCTTTTCTATGCATGTATGTAATTTCATCTATAGTCTGGCAAAAACGGGTAGAAACGGCAACTAAAATTCCATTACAATGGAAACCCTTTCTCTACTAATCTATGGTAAAGTACAGGTTTCTTGTCTATGGTACAGGTACTGAAGACGTCAGTTAGAAGTAATAATTTTCTTCTAAAAGAGAGTTTATCTATTTCGCGTATTTAGCTTGCACAGTGGCGCCCCCATTTATGACTATTATTTTTTGCCAGACTATACCTAACCTACCTAATCTGTGGGAATTTCTATGTACAGTCCGACAAGCATAACTTGGCGCACCTGTGCGCCACTGTGCTCGGCTCGAAACCAGTGCCCTGCTTACTGTGTGGAACTTAACCAAAAACAAAGTAAAAAAAAACGATTTTTCACATTGATTTTATTCAAAACAATCTCCATGCATTTTAACTAGCCTGGCATAAATTTTTACGCTCTTTAGTTCTAGAAATCTCCACCGCCAACTTATACTTGTGGCACTGTAGAAATCTGAATGAATAATCTAGTAGTTTTAAGCATGACGTCATGCTACAAACAAAAAGCGTAAGTTTGTTTGTTTGAACGCGCTAATCTCAGGAACTACCAGTCCGATTTGAAAATTTCTTTCTGCATTTGATAGCTAAATTCTTGAGGAAGGTAATAGGCTACTTTTCATCATCATCATCATATACTACTACTACGGAGGCAACGCCGCGTAGGCCGCTAGTAATTTTATAAAAATAGCGTACCTTTAGATGTGGGCGTGGTCACTCCAGGGTTAGGCTTGCTGAATATCGGGAAGAGTTTAGACTTCTCACTTATCTCTTCTGGCTTCGTCGAATCTGAAATATTACATAAATAAGTTCGTATGAGCAAGTGGCTAGTGACGGAGTTTTCAGGCCGCCTAAAGGCCTCCGTCATGGCTTAACGACTTAAAAGCCTTCGCGATCAGAACACATTATAATTACATAATTATCCGGGTATTTATCAAGTAAATTACCTTTTTATTTATAGCCCGACGTTTCGACTGGATTGCACCAGCCGTGGTCGATTAAAAAAATAAATTTATTTTGTCAAATAAAAATGTAATTTTGTTTTTGTCAAATAAAAAAGTAATTTACGTGATACATATGTATTTATCACTTAAAAGCCCTTAACTAAGGCTGGATTCGACCAAACTGGATTAAGTTTTTACTCGAGAGTAAACCTACTGTTTGTTTGAATATTTTGACATTGTAAAGTTGACACCTTATAACCAGGATAATTTGTATACACATAATAATGTTCGGTTGCGCTTTCTAAACAAATCGCACCCCTAGATGAAACCCCAGGTAACTCGAAAAACCAATTTTTTCAGAAATGACAAAAAACTGATTTAGAAAACTATGACAGACTTACTTTAGAAAACTATGAAAAATGTAATATTATATTCATGAAAGTAACATTTTTTCAAGCTTCTTCAATTAACTCATTTGTATCACCGTATGGATATTGAGTTTAGGAATTCGAAAACGCAACTAACTCCATTTGGGCAAATTTTGAGTTACCAGGGTTTCCATCAAAGGGTGCGAATTGTATTTCGAATTATGTCGGCTATTTTCTGGAGTAAGATATCTTTTGGTCGAATCCAGCCTTCGTTAATTCACGTGACAGTTTGCAAGTCCATCGCCTATTAGATACTGTAAGTATGGTCTTACCATTGACAGCGATGTCTGTAGACGCAAGTACCGCCTCCGCGTTAATATTGTTGGTATGCGCCATCTTCAGTATCTGTTCATCCAGCATCTTCAACTCGCGTTCGATCTCATCTAAATCTGGTAGTATTTCTTGCTCTGAAAATTACATCACATTATACTAATAAGTTACTAATACTACTTAATAACTTATAGCATTGAAAAGTCGGATTTAATTTGAATGAAGATTGCTTCTGCCCATGACTTTGCCCATTATAGATGACTTTTTACAGTTCTTACCAAATCTTAGTTGTAAGATAAACTACTTTGATTTTAATAATTAGTATTATAAAATATAAGCTAGATTAAATAATAAGTAGTTACTAGTCAATTTATTAATTTTCATGACTAGTAGTAAAACGTTTTGCT
The DNA here is from genome assembly GCA_958496255.1 of Camptogramma bilineatum. NCBI lineage: Eukaryota > Metazoa > Arthropoda > Insecta > Lepidoptera > Geometridae > Camptogramma > Camptogramma bilineatum. The sequence continues at coordinate 2,906,949 of OY292474.1, forward strand.
ACTAGCTGAAGAAATCGTGAAAACGAAAGTTCAAAATACAAACAAACGCATTTTATTGTAGCATAATCTTTTCAGTCAATTTTTGCTAATCAAAAAATTAAATAAATATATTTACCATGAACAGCATTTTCCTCCACAATAATATATCCACCTTCCACTGGTAGGAATTGTCCATTTTTTGCGGTGCCATGGACGGCTTCGTGACTATCTACATCTGTCATCACGACATCTTGTAATCCGTCTGTAATAGGTACTGGGGATTTAGTCGACCCATTCTGGGTTATAGTCGTCCCATTCTGGGATATAGCCGTCCCATTCTGGGTTATAGCCGTCGCATTCTGGGATATAGCCGTCCCATTCTGGGTTATAGCTGTCCCATTCTGGGATATAGCCATCCCATTCTGGGTTATAGCCGTCCCATTCTGGGATATAGCCATCCCATTCTGGGTTATACCCGTCCCATTCTGGGTTATACCTGTCCCATTCCGGGTTAAGGTCGTTCCATTCTGGGCTATGGTTAATTCTTGAGGTTGACCCCCCAATTCGACAATAACAGCTTCGTTATCGCAAGGTATGGAGGCGGTTGTGACGTGGACAGCTGTGATTGGTTGGAAGATTTGGTTTGTCTCGTCTATGACTTTACTGCTAAAGCAAGGAAGCTCCTTGGGTTTGGAATGGGGTAGCTCGGATTGTGGTATCTCCTCTTCCTCCCATTGGCTTAGGAGCGCTTCAATTGTTTGTTTCTCTTTGTCGAATAGGTCGTGTTTGTCTGTGAAGGGAAGTTTTATGAAGTTTTCTTTAACTTTTGGGTGTTATGTTAGTACTGCGTTTTAGATTGTTTCAAAATAGATTGAATAAGAGTTAGTCAAGAACGAAAAAAAGTTTTTGTAAAAACTAACTTGTAAGCTTTTTAGGTTCTATCTCACGAAGTCCTTTTGTGTGTAGATGCAGATGCACGTTGTTTCTGTGTGCGTGGGCCGATTCTGAGCGCTCCCGAGCTTACGCACACAGAAACAACGTGCATGTGAACACACACACAATAGGCAATATGCGTCTGATTCAAAAGCGGGTTAAATGTATTTTATTATGAACATTGTTGCTTTAGAGGTATGTGTGTGTAATTATTTTTTAATATTAAACCATTTTCGATTAGAAAATAAATTTTAAAAATTGCAAAAAATAGTAGGAATTTCAAAATACTTGAAAAGGATGTGAAAGGATGTGACGTCACGAGTTCATAAGAAAAGTCAAGGACGAGTCAGATATGACGATCTGTAGATAAGTTTTTTTTTTAATTTTTACAATTCCTAAACTCGAACTTATTGTTGTCACAGATTACTGTTGTACTTAGTATCAATTTGTGAACTTTGACGCGTGAAGTCACAGTTCACAAATTGTTACTACAACAGTAATCTGTGACAACAATAATAATACGTGTTTCAGGTGCGTGAAAATGTTGGTAAATTTTAAAAATTGTTTTTGTTACAAAATTTTAGTTTTTTGGCGCTGGAATTTTTGTTACGGTTATTTAACGATATAACCTATCGTTTAAAACCATAAAAAAAATTGATGCATATTGCCTATTAAGACCAAACGGACTTCGTGAGATAGAACAACTGTTATCCTACAAAAAATTTATGAATTTCAGAATAGTCTCGTAAGATATAAGATGAAAGTTTAAACTTAATTTATTAAACGATAGTGGGCAAACTTCACCCAGCTCCGCCAGCAATGTAACTAATATGACTCGAAAGACCTAACAAAATTAAGCATTTTTTATTATCGACGCATTAAAATCTATCCCAGGGGTCACTAGATAAATCCATGTTTGTACCTAACCTGAGTAGTACTAGTACTAGATTTTATGACAAGGGAGCAATTAGTAGATTGTTACAAGTTGGTTGAAAGTAACCTATTCAGGCATGAGATGGTTTGGCGCACGAGCGTAGCGAGGGCACCAATAGTTCGAGTGCATAAATAGGTCTTTCACCCGAAGTAAACACTGCTTTTCATTTCGAATATGAGGAAAGTAATTCGCCGGCCAAGTGGCCAAACAGTTCGTATTGAAATGTATGGCAGATAACTCACTTGGGTACGGTCAGGATCCCGATCCCGTGATCCAGATCTCGTGATCCTGATTCCGTAATCCTAATCCCATGATCCTGATTCCATGATCCTTATCCCGTGATTCAGATCCCGTGATCCTGCTTGATCTTGATCCCGTGATCCTAATCCCTTGAACCTGATCCTGTCATCCTGATCCAGTGATCCTGTGTAATCCTGATCCCGTGATCCTGATCCTGTGATTCTGATCCAGTGATCCTGCGTAATCCTGATCCCATAAACATAATAACGAATCATTATTATGATTCATAAAATGAATTGCGGTAACGGCCATTTTAGCACCTCTGAAAGTTGAACCAATTCGACTTAAAATAAATAGAACCCTCGGACAGACTTTGATGCGCATTGGCACAGATAAACATGGCAGTGATACCTTTTAAACAAAAGTATTCTAAGCTGTGGCGGCCGTCGTGGGTCCATACATTTATGACCAACAATGCGGTAACGGCCATTTTAGCCTGTCTGTAAGTTAAACCTATTTGACTTAAAATAAATAGAGAACCCTGGGACAGAATTTGATGCGCATTGGCACAGAGATACATGGATGTGATACCTTCTAAACAAAAGTAGTCTGAGCTGTGGCGGCCGTGGGTGAAGTGCCCATACATTTTTGCCCACACTCCTTTAAAAACTCACCATTCTCCAAATCCTGTGAAGAATTCTGGCTGATCATCGACGCATTATTAGTTGCATTAGAAATCGTCGAATTCATGGTTGAATTCATAGTAGAATTCATTGTTGAATTATTAGGAGTCACCTTTCCATTGTTGTATTTTACTATCTTACTCTTATACTTAGGTTTTCGTATCTTATGTCTCACACCCAAGTTGATTTGTCCAGGTTTCCGTTTACGCTTATTGGTGTGAGAATGGTGGAAGGGTTTTCTGTAATTGGCTGTGCTGACTTCGATCGCGTTAGATAACTTTGCTGTGACATTGGTATTTAGTTCTGGATTTGTTTTACCGTAGAAGGATTTCGTGGATAGAATTTCCTTGAGTTTATCACTATTGAATAATGATAAGCGAGCTTTGGGCGTTTCTAAGCGTGGATACTTTGAACTAGGTCCGCTCTCTGTGATACTCTCGTTTCGAAGTCTCTTATAGCTTTTCTCGCTGTCGCAAGTAGATTCTGGGCTTTCGGCAATTTCGATGCCAGATCGACGATGACCGATTTTCGGTGGCGAATCAGCTTCAGTCGTGTTCTGTGGAGTTTTTTGTATCTGCGTTGGGGAGATTATGCTACTCATATCCATTTTTGTTAGGCAGACTACAGCGGTCTTCATAGGAGATACTCCGATTGGAGAGTTATTCTTTTTCTGTTCTAGCAGTATACCCTTGAAGCTATGGAATTTGGGTGTGAGTTTCACAGTCCGGTTAGAACGTCTCACGGATTTCGTCGGGGTGTTTTCTTTGGAATCTGTACCGGAGTCGGAGTCGAAGTTTAGGTCTTTCAGCGAGCTACTGCAGCTTTCTGTGTCGGCTATAAGACTTGCTAGGCTTTTCCTAGCCCGGCTGGATGTTGACGAGGTTGTATGAACGCTGGTGCAAGAGTGAGTGGATGATGGAGTTCCAGGATGAGTTTGGAGATGTGGAGTCACCGGAGTGGACACGGATCCTGTGCATCTTGAGTCCGGATACGAGCATCGGTTCTGGAACTTCTTGAGTGTAAAAGGAGACTTGATAAAGTTCTTCAGATCATTGTTTTCTTTTAGAAATCTTCGTGTCTGATTTCTCGTCTCATCTGTTGAATAAAATTAAGTTAAACAAAGACATATTTAAATAAATTACGAAATTCATTGGTTGATTTTAGTTTTTACGTAATTTAAATACAAAGGGGCTGATGTAAGTGACTAATTATTAATATTTTTTCGTCTGTAATTATATAATTTAGCTTGTTAGCTAGGGACCAGATGCTACGTGGATTTCCGAGTTTTCCGAAATTTCGACACATTTGCATGCTTCATGATCACGGTAAATTGAGTGCTAACAATGTTCTTATGCATGTTTAGTTATCAATAGTTTTTCTATGGATTTTTTGTTTTGAAAAATATATTACCTAGGCATATAATATAGTTAGTACACATTGTACCTACCTTGTGAATAATGTTACTGAGAGAAACAAGTTCTTTTTTTTTTTTCATTCAATGCAAGGACATCGAATTGAGTTATTTTTTGTTACTTAAAATACAAGCAGTACATAGGTAAGTTGTTTTTGAAGCTTAAAATTAAATGTAAGGTTAACAAGTTTTACAACAAGTAAAAAAATTAATAATTAGTGTGTAGTATACAGCTCACCTACGGTACGGAAACCATGACTCTAACACAAAAATCCGCTGAAAAGTTCCGTGTTGCGCAGAGGGGCATGGAGAGAGCGATGCTCGGGATCTCCCTGCGAGACCGGATACGTAATGACTGGATCAGGAACAAGACCAAAGTGAAAGATGTCATGGCCGTCATAGCTAAGAAAAAGTGGGCATGGGCAGGGCACATTGCGAGAATGGACGAAAGTCGCTGGACAAGACGAGTCCTTGAGTGGAGACCCAGGGCGGATACTAGAGGGCGCGGCAGACCATCGCAGCGCTGGACAGACGACATCCGACGACACGGAGGCCGAGACTGGATAAGTCGGGCACAAGACCGTCGAGAGTGGAGGAAAAGGGAAGAGGCCTACATCCAAGATTGGATCACGACAAGGCCACCATGATGATGATGATGATACAGCTTTAGTCTGCCTATGTTTTTAAATCTTCATTACAATATAGTCTACGAAACAAAAACAGGTCATTACTGTACCCTCAAACTTTAACAGACCTCCGATTGTGTATTTCAAAACTTTCCGTGCTTCGGAGGGCACGTTAAATTGTCGGTCCCGGGTTTTAAGTTGTTAAGGCGAATATAGGACCTGATTGGTCTTATTTGGAGGCATTCTCCTCATAGAGGAATCAGTTTTATGTGCTCGAAAAAATATATGTTATTCTTTGACCTTTTATCTACAAAGTGAACTTTTGAAAAAGTTCTACCTGTTTATTTACTATGTGAAAAAAAATAACAAAGTGAAGCTGTTTTCGACTTTTGATTCGATTCAACCTCTAAACGACATAAAATTTTGACATTTTTTTTTTACTAAAATGTGCGCAAAGACTTTATCTTTAAGTTGTACTTGCGATTTTGTGCTGCGACGGTTTTTCTCGTGGCAATTAATTATATTCCATTTTTCCGAATAATTAGTGGGCGTTACGGTCGCAGGGGCGACGGGCGGCAGAGTAATGCTGACTGTCGTACGGGATGGTTGTGTTCGTCTGCCTCGCACTCACCTTTTTTTGCTTGTCGACTTATTGGTATTTTATGTTATTTGCACACAGACGATTTATTTAGGAATCTAAGTTAACCGCGCATGAACGTTTTATTTAGTGTTACGAAATTAAATGTTATTAGCGCATGGACGCTTTATTTAGTGTTAGATAATAATTTGTTGTTAATACTTACCTACCTATTAGAAATATTAAGTACCTATGTAGATTTTCATGATTTTAAGTATGTTTGTTATTTTAAAAGGTCGTGCAAAAGACAACTTCCCGATAAAGAAAATAGGTAAGTAGGTAGGTATTATACCAATTCCAAAAGAAAATGATATCGTGTAACCTACCTATACCTACTACCACTAGATAAGATACCTACTACATAAATAGTTAGGTAGGACCTCTCTGGCGCATGTACATAAGAGTCAATTCACATTGTAAAACCAATCAGTAGGTACCTATAGGTGCTGTGTATGTATAGCTATGTGTTGTAGCGTTGAATATGACGTGACTGACGCGGCTCGTTTGTCCCGTACAAAATTCAACTTTGTGTGATCGGCTCATTTTCTAAAAATGTCATGCTTCAATTCATGTCATGTGACCGTACACAATATGACAAAATCAGCTGATTTTGTCATGCTTCATTCAATCTTCAATCACACCTCGCCTACTCACTATGACAAAGTCATATAACATGACGCTACTCACTCACTCTAATGTAGTATGACGTCAAATCAAATGTCATAGCTTCACTCAAATGACAAGGATGGAATCTTTGTCATATGACTATCTCTTCCTGCTTCAAATCACTCCTCGCAGACCGAACAGATTGTCATAGAGTCGGCGTCAGCACTGAAGTCCGATAGACGCAGCGTTGCTATCGCAGAACTAGCTTGTAAAAAATTACTAATTGTCCAATTATGGATTGAACAATAATAAGTTTGCAAGTTTGTACGTTTGATAATTCTACACACCAGAAAAACTGAACTACCTTAACTAAAAAAGCATAATTATGCTCTTTTAGTTTCTAGTAGCATTTGCCGTAGGACTTGAGTGCTGACGCCAACTCTACTTTTTGAATTGAACGAAACGCAGGCGGCTCGTTTTGAAAAAACGTGTTTTGAAAACAAAAATTGGTTTTCGATGTTTTCGATTTTGCGGGTTTTCAAACGAACGAACGAAACAAAATATCACCGGACTGCCTAAAGGGCAATAGTAGAGTCGGTGTCAGCACTGAAGTCCGATAGACGCAGCGCTGCTTTCGCGTAAAAATGACTAATTGTCCAAATAAGGCTTGAACATTAATATTTTAGGCAAAGTTGTATGTTCTTTAATTCTATACACAACAACTGAACGACCGTGACTAAAAGAGCTTAAAGTAAATAAAACAATTAGTTCCCACTTTTGCCGTAGGACTTGAGTGCTGACACCGTCTATATGATCTACTATAAAAAAAATCTATTCAAGCGTTACAATTTCTCAGTATTTGTGCAAAACCTTTTTTTTTTCTAAAAATGTTCTACATAGCCCCAATGTACGGTATGCTCATTATTTGGCGACCTTATGATAATTATGTAAATAAATGATTAAATTTAAATCAGCGTTTGTTTTTTCTTATCAATCAGCACGATTAGAAATTACATTTTTCCAAACTCACTTTTGAAATAGTAGTTACCTAACCTAAGATCGCACCATGAATGAACATTAGACCGGCTCTTCGAGTTATATTAGTCGGCGTAGGTCATTATGAACTGTCAAGTTGAAAATGATCGGCTCAAAAGAGCCGGCTCACTGAACCGGCTCATTTTGAAAATGAACCTACTCTTACAAAAGTCAATTTAAAATCATGTCATACCCAACACTAATGTGTTGTCCTTCAATTCAACACTAGCCAATTCCTATACTCTGCACTCAACTCGCGCGCGGACAGTAGGTACCTATAGGTAGGAAAGAACAAATGAACGAAGATAGATGTAAAGAAGTAGGTATGTATTTTACTTAGTAGGTACCTACCTACCTAACTTACCTGTAGGTACCTAAATACACTCGAGAAAAGGTAATGAATCTGGGTCACCGACGACACATCAGAGCGACCCGTATTCTTTTCTTCTCATTCTTACTTATTATTGTTGGGTAGGTGTCTGTCTACCGTACCTACTGATCTCACGTACATTATTATTCATTTACATGTACAGAGACCGAACAAGTTCAAGTTGAAAATGGAGTGATAATGCTTGAGTAGGTATACCAACCTACTAGAACATCCTTGGTAAAACATCCAAAGTCAAAGTCAAAAATATTTTATTCAATTCGAACACAATAGGATCACCTTGATTTGGTGACCTATTCATTCGCATAATGTTATTTGTCATAAAATCATACGACATAGGTACGTATCTAGCCATAAAATATTGTAGTCATATTCGCATAATTATTAACAGGCATACATTTCTGATGTCCTAATATTTTTCAAACATAATGGTAATGAGCATAATGGTGACAACTCCTAAAACTTTTTGTCATACTACATTTTGAAAATAATTTTGTTAGTAGGTAATAAACCTTTATGTCCTAATATTTATTAGACATAATGTTTAGTAGTCCTAATTTACTGTTTTATCATAAGTAGGCAAAATAGGTCAGGTTTATAAAATGTTTCATATACCCACGCAGATAGGACTTGCTCACAGAAAAAATAAGTAGTTTAGGTTTTTTTATAGCACGCGTTTCACACACCACGCAGAAAGGACTTGCTTAGAGAAAAAATAGTAGGTTTTGGTATTTTTTTTTATTGCACGCGTTTTACACACCCACGCAGAAAGGACTTGCTCACAGAAAAAAATTTGGTTATTTCTTTTAAGCACGTGTTTTACACACTCACGCACAAAGGACTTGCTCACGGAAAAAATAGTAGGTTTTGGTTATTTTTTTAGAGCACGCGTTTCACACACCCACGCAGAAAAGACTTGCTCACATTTTATCATAAGTAGGCAAACTAGGTCAGGTTTATTAAATGTTTCATACACCCACGCAGAAAAGACTTGCTCACAGAAAAAACTAGTAGGTTTTGGTTATTTTTTTTTATAGCACGCGTTTCACACACAAACGCAGAAAGGACTTTCACAGCCACAACAGACGCCTTTCACCAGACTCGGCCACTTGCTCATACAAACTCACTCACAACCTAAGATTTGTGCAAATTGTGTCTTTAGTCCTCAATAAAGTTCTATTTATTAAAAAACGTTAGAGCCGTTTTCAAGAACGAGAATACAAATAAACAAACAAATATACAAATTTAGTTAATAAGGATAGCATAGGATAAATCCGAAAGTTTAGTATAGAAGCTTTGGATGTTTATGTTTGAATCACATCTTAACCAGTGGATATGCTTTAAGGGTAAATTGCACTGTGGGAAATAAAATTATAGAATTACATAGGCAAAACCACAGGCAGAAACTAGTATTCCAAAATTACATGCTTAGGGAGTGGGCACACTGCGTTTTTTGCAGCACGTTTGTGTCGATACAAACGCGATGCGAACGCGCAGCTCAAAAACGCGCTTCAGAAAACATCAGTGTGTCCACTCTATAAGGCGCGGGCCAGACAGAGAGACGTAAGACGAGGACGCGTCGCAGACAGGGCGTCAGCGAACAATGTTGCGCCCGCGCCCCGTCTCTTCTGCATGCTTCGCGACGCTTCTATACATTTTGTATGAAAGGGACGCGGAAGAGTCCGCGCCCCGTCTGCGTCTTACGTCTTTTCTGTGTTCCGCGCCTAATACCGCAAACATCTTAACAAAAAAGAAAAAAAAAACAATAAAGACCAATCAGACACGAGCTTGACCCAAAATTGATAATTTACTACTCTGAATAAGGAAGCAAATTGAGGCCATACTTATAAACAAAGGATTTAGGTCACAATCTAATGAAACTTATGTTTGAAGTAATCAGTACTTTTCAATCATACTCTATTTCTAGGTATAGATTTAATTTTGTTACGACCTCTGTAGCCCAGTGGGTGAAGGCCCGCCTGAGGTGCAGAAGGTTGCAGGTTCTATGTGGGACAAAATGTTTGTATGATCTGCCAATATATCTCGGGTCTGGGTGTTTTCTGTTGTATAAAAAAACTTAGGCCGTTACATCTTTACTAGATGATTTATAGTGTCAGGAGGCAATCCTTTGCCTACACTTATCGGGATAATGTAGTGCCTGGGACAATGTTGAAATGGAGTAGGCTTGCCCAGCACTACACCATCCTCTCAGCTTACCGACCATATCCGCAGGAAAGACATGTTGTTGTGTAAGTTTGTATTTACAAAAAGAAAGTGTACAAGTAGTATATCAGTCAATAATTCCTATAACACAAGCTCTGCTTACTTTAGGGCTACATGATGCTGTGAAATGTCCAGCATTATTTATTTATTATTTGAGTTGGTAAAAAAAGTTCAATTTCAAAATTTTTTAACAATTATGAAACAGGCAACACAATAGCAGAGCTAAAAGGTTGTTAAAGCAGTACCATAATATTGATTAAATCATTGTGAACATGTTATCTTTAGATTGATGTAGAAATTTCTACAAACTTAGGATCTAAAAAACATAACCCTTCCTTGACAGTTGGGTAAAAACACCGATATATTGTAGACAGAGATATGTTGTACTGTACAGTATGCACAATGGATCTACAGTCATGTTTCAGATGCAAAAGTTTGAATGTTTGGATGGATGTATGTTCGTTCCTCTATAACTCGACAACCACTGAACCGATTTGGCTGAAATTTAAAATACAGATAGATAATGACCAGGAATAGGACATACGCCACTTTTTATCCGGGTACCTTGCGAGTAAAGCAGCGTGCGGAAGATAGTTCTTTCTAAATTTGATAGCCAAACTCTTGAGGAAGGTTATAGGCTACTTTTCATCATATGCCATCAGTACGGGGGCAATGCCGCGAGGGCGTTGCTAGTATATTATAGGCCTTACATATAAACTTGAAAACTGATTAAAAGGCTCAAGATTCGCCCTGTCACTATTTGACACTATTGAACAGAATAGGATGGCAATTGTTTCAATTTTAACAGAATTAAGTAGAGGGGTTTATGCTTACGCCAAAGGTTTCTCTCAGGGGTCTTTGGAGATCCATGGTCATTCTCATCGGAGCTGGAGTCCAATGTGCTGATGATGCCAAGGTCACAGTCTTCGCTGTCACTCTCACTGTCCACCACAGGCAGTTTCCTGTGCTTCGTCAGCGACTCCCGAGGCGGCTCCGACCCACATTGAAATAACCCCTTCTTCCTATCGGACAACTTCGGCGTGTGAGTGTGAGGAAGCCGCGAGGATCTCCTGGGAGTCGTCGCAGCCATGTCTTTGATGCTAGTTTTAGTGTCCATTTATCAAAAATCGAAAAAAATACAATGCCACACAACTTTGGAAGCGCGGCAAGGTCTACTTTGCCGAGCGTTTTGAGACGCAAACACAATAATTTTGTGACATCATTTGTCAACAACAGTAAATAATCATTAAAAGAGTAAATCCACGATAGTTTTGAATAAAATAACTGAGAAAAAGAATCGAAAAACAGGTAAAATAGAGATTAGCAAACGTTATTTTGCCAGATGAGCAACCATTGTTGTTTGGCGCGTAAACACCTGTCACTAAGCAATGTTGCCAGCAGATAAAAATGTTACTAGATTTTGACCAAGGAATTTTCTTCTTTGTTATTTGACACACGAAACTAAAACACGTGGAAATTTTGAGGAAAACTAGTATTAAATAACTCTTAATGGTAAGATTTTACTTAATTTACTTTAGTTAGATTTTAACAGTAGTTATACTTTATTGTAACCTTATGGTAACCATTTTTAAATGGCAATAATAAAAGCGGAAAAGGAAAAGGCCGTAAAGGCGGAAAAATTTAAAATAAAATTTTAGGATTTTTGTTATTTTTTCAGGCATAGATTAGATCACCTCACCTCAGGATTCTGCGCCTCAGGCTGCCTCAGGATTATTTTAACAGAACGAATTGTAAATCTTGTATCTTATTATCTTGTAGATCTTGTAAATAAATTAGGTGCCTTGCTGTAGGTAGGAAAGGTAGGTACCTAGAAAAGTGATCTAGGAACATTTTAATAGTCACATACCTTCGAGCTGGTCACATACTTAAATACAATAAAAAGTAGGTAGGTAAGTATAGTACCTATCGTAAGTAGTAAGTAGTAGGTACTTACCAACAGTTTCATAATTAAAATGCAATAAACGGAACAATTTATGCGCAAAGCAGGCCAAGTTGAGAGTTATAACGACTATAACTTTACCTAATGATGATTATCATTAGAAAAAGGAGTTCAATGATAGGTATGCTCAGTCATTTGTGACGGGGCACACCATTGAACTCATGTAATTATGATCTATGTTTGTCATAATTACCTAGCCATGTGCAGTCCGTCGATGTAAAAAAAAAAGGTTGATTTCCTATGGATTTCCTGCTAGCTTGGCGGGAAATACAGTGCCACAAGTATAAGTTGGCGGTGGCGATTTGAAGAACTAAAACGGAAAAACGGAAAAAGAGTACTATGATGCGAAATATCAATAAACTATCATAAACAAATACGCAAATGATTAAATCTTTCTTACATATTTTCCCAAATTTCGTGGTATTTTCTGTACAATTAATTATATTTTTTGAACACAGTGGCGCTCAGCCGCGCCAAGTTATACTTGTGGCACTGTACTTCGCATATCAAGCAATGAAAATGATGTCCATGTCCACCGTATTAACGATCTTTTAACGTTCTTCGTGTAGGTAATCGTAGGTCATACCATTCTAAGTAAGTACCTACCTAGGAAGAAATTTTCAACGTTTTATAACAAGCAACTTCTTCGACAAGATAAACCCTTCAGGTAGGTAGCTAGCTCAAACACCTAGGTACCTACATTATAATACGATAATAGCCATTTTCTTAAAAAAAAAACATTTTCTAAAGTGGCAGGTGAAATAATAATTGTAGGTAAGTAAGTACCTATAGGTATACTAACCAACCTAGGTACCTATAGTCGTATTGCTCATTATACGGACTAAAGTGAAGGAAAAAATGACATTTTTCCTTCAATTTTGACATAAAACGCATCAAAACTAATCAAAATTGAAGGAAAAATGACATTTTTTCCTTCACTTTTAGTCCGTATAATGAGCAATACGACTATACTTATGAATTGAGTAGGTAGGTACGTATTCATATTAGTAATCTTGCAAAAAAGTTGGTGTAGAGGACATTTACCTGACAGCACAATATGGAGCGATTTAATTTCAAAATGGCAGAACCTAAAGTTACAAAAAGCTTTGAATTAAATTAACAGGGCAAGTGGGTGTCTGGCTCCTTTGTAAAGGGTTCCGACGTTTTTCAAATTACCTATGGAAAACAATGTTGCAAAATTGAGCTTTAATTTTTTTAGTGGAATTTCCTTGGTTTTTTTTGATAAACAGTTTAATTCTGACTGACTACCCCGTTTGACATTTCATAATTATGCTTATAGATCTAAGAGAATCGTTCTTTTATGGCCGTCCCAGCTAAGTAGAAGCTGTGGTAGCAGCTACTATACCTACACGACGACGGACGCTGCGATGTAGAATTTCAGGCGGGGGCGTAGAAACTCCGTCACCAGGCGTTCCTTTTCATGCGTAGGTTGTCTATGTAGGTACTTACCTATTTACAATCGTCAGCTAAAAATTAAGTACCTACGTGCGGGACCCTACTCCCAAAACAAAAAACCATATTTTGTGCCAATTTTTGTAGTTCAGCCTATGTTATATTAGTGGAAACTGAATTCGGAACATTTGACCATCAACACACCTAAAGCTGAACTAAGAAAATTGGCACCTATCGTTTTTAGTTAGTAGTAGTGTTTAGGGAGTAGGGCCCTGTAGAGTCGGCCACTGATTCTTAGGTTAGGTAACTACTCACTTATTAGTTGACGATTGTAAATAGGTACATAAAAAACCTACGCATGAAAGTCACGGAACTCCAAAAAATACGTGAGCCGTATCAAGCAGGAAGGGAACCGGTTGGGTCATGCATCGACGAATATTTTTTTAAATGCTGCATGCGTGTACGAATAAGTACGAAAGGGCAAGGAACGAGAGAAAGGTACCTAGGTAGGTACCTGTTGTGGTCAGTTAGCCACGTGGTTAGGCCATGGTTATGTATGACACAAAAAAAGTGCTCGTGGCGTAGTCCGGCGGGCTTAAAAAGGTCGCTATAACAGAATCACAAAAGAAATTGAACCATATGCCCTCTTTTCATTGACTGAGAGTGAAAAGGTGAAAAGAGACGGCATTTAGTTCAATTTCTATTGTGATTCTGCTTTATCGACCTTTTTAAATTCTCAGACCTTCTTGTGAGCGATCGCAATTTGGATGTGTGACCGCAAGTGGCTTTACAGAAGCGCTTCTGTGCTTCGGAGGGTTAGATTGTCGCTTCCGGCTTTTAAATCCTTCAGACATTTTTTTAATAAATAGGTAGGTACCTACCTACTTACTTACCTAATTTTTTAAACTGACTTTTTTTGGTAGGTACCTACTTAAGTAATAAATAAATAGACATACTCAAGACATAAAGGAGACCTTCAGGCGGCGGCCTAAGAATTCCGTCACCAGCCAGAGTTGTCACAATGGATGGATATTATTATGCATGGTTTCGATGCAGTGCAATTTTTTCATACAACATTTTCTACTGCGCAGGGAAAGGCCTAACTTCACGAATGCCAAGATCCGTTGGAAGAAGTGTACCTAATTATTTAAGATCATTTGAATAAGTCCGATTTCACTGCTCCATTAAACTGGTATTAAAAATGCTAAGTCGTTCTCCGCGGCCATTACAAATAAATAATTACAGTTCTAGCTCCGATACAGCGAGTTGAGCTGGTTAATAGGTGGTTTGTTTATGTTTTTAATCCAGATCGGAGGTAGGTAGGTAGGTATGTCCGTTCGGAGGCACGCGATTTGAATGTGCTTGAGTAGACGTGAAAATTGGGCAAGGCTGCCTATTAATTGAACGAGAACTGCCTTTATAACTTATTAGATGACTAGCTGCGCCTTCGCGGCGTTAGTGATGGTAAATGGTGATAATGATGATGAATATAGCTCTACCTATCAAATGTAGAATGAATTTTTCAAACCCGACTGGTAGTTCCTGAGATTAGCGCCTTCAAAGAAAAAAAAAAAAACTTTGACAAGACGTTGCTGCTGTAGTACCACTGACCTGTATCTATACAAGTACGCTAGATACAGGTCAGTGTGTAGTACCTATAGGTATCTTGTTTTTTTTTATGCTGATATTTTTAATTTTCTTGTAGGTACTTGTTTTTTTTTTTATTTTTTTTTATTTTGTGTTGCTGCATTTAAAAATAGACCTTTTATTTTTACCTGGCTGACTGTCAAGTCACAGGGTTATTGTTTAGTTTTTTTTACGTAAGTTAATGATCTAGGTAACTAGCTAGATTACCTAACGACATATTTAAGTATTTGTAATGTTACGTCTATAAAAAAAAATAACACAAGTATTCATTAGCTAGTCTAGGTATTTGTCGAGGGTATAATTATCCTATACCTACCTAGGAACCTCTTTCAACAATTATTCCTATTGTGATTCTGCTCTAACAGCCTTTTTAGCCCCGCTGATGTTAGTTTAATAGGGAACATGCGTCTGATTCAAAAGCGGGTTAAATGTATTTTATTATGAACATTGTTGCTTTAGTTTAGAGGTATGTGTGTGTAATTATTTTTTAATATTAAACCGTTTTCAATTAGGAAATAAATTTTAAAAATTGCAAAAAATAGTAGGAATTTCAAAATACTTGAAAAGGATGTGAAAGGATGTGACGACACGAGTTCATAAGACGAGTCAAGGACGAGTCAGATATAACGATCCATAGATAAGTTTTTTTTAATTTTCACAATTCCTAAACTCGAACTTATTGTTGTCACAGATTACTGTTGTACTTAGTATCAATTTGACGTCATGCGTCAAAGTTCACAAATTGTTACTACAACAGTGCCTCGATCGCCCCAGTATGCACAAGTTTACTATTCGATCCGTGACTGTAGTATAGTCTCTCAAATGTATGGGATTCCGGTGCAGCGCCTCCAGTGGTAACTTGACTGAACTAAAATCCCAATACATTTGAGAGACTATACTACAGTCACGGATCGAATAGTAGACTCTGTGCATACTCGTGCTCGAGGCTCAGTACTCTGTGACAACAATAATAATCGTGTTTCAGATGCGTGAAAATGATGGTAAATTTTAAAAAAAAATTTTGTTATAAAATTTTAGTTTTTCGGCGCTGGAATTTTTATTACGGTTATTTGACGATATAACCTATCGTATAAAATCATAAAAAAAAATTGTGGGAGTTCCCTATTAGAGACGAACGAAGGATGTAGGTAGGTATTTAGAAGTTCCATTGAGGCCTAAACTAAATTTAGCTTTTAACATTGTACGTAGACTAATATTTATCCTATTTAAGTACTATTAAACGAGAAATACCTACCTATTTGTTTGTTTATTTGTAAGTATTCACGTTCTCGAAAACCGCTCTAACGATTTCGATGTTTGCAGTTAGCGGTGTAAGGGGGCGAAAAATCGATCTATAAGACTCCTATCTGGGAACATTCTAATTTCTTTGAAAAATTATTTTCTCTATTTTTACCTGAGCAGAGCTCGGTCGCTCAGATACTGTTTTTAGGGTTCCGTAGTCCTGACAAGGAGCCCTTATAGTTTCGCTATGTTCGTCCGTCCGTCCGTCTGTCCGAGGTTTTGCTAAGAGACCGTTAGTACTAGAAAGCTGTAATTTTGTAGGAATGTTTATATCAGTTACGCCGACAAAGTGGTAAAATAAAATTTTGGAAAATATTTTTTTTGGGTAGCTCCCCTACATGTAAAGTGGGGATACATTTTTTTTTTCGTCGTCTACCCCATTGTGTGGGGGGGTATCGTGAATAGGTCTTTTAAAATAAATTAGGGGTTGCAAATACTATTTTTCGATTTAATGCTCCATTTACGAAATATTCAACTTTAAAGTGAAAATTTTTGTTCCAGTGGGGCGTCCCCCCCCCCCCCCCTCTCTAAAAGCTAAACTGCTGGCTTGATAAATCTGAAAAAAAATCATGATGATAGTGCATTTCATGAACTTTAAATGAATAACTTTATAAGTTTAGCAGTAAGTGGTTGAACTTGGGTGTTGAATAATTTTGTACCAAATACAAAATCCTTAGAATAGGTACATAATTTAAAGTGACTACGGTAAAGTAGTTGCTTGTTGTAACGGGCTACTACGGAACCCTACATTGCGCGTGGGCCGACACGCACTTGGCCGGTTATTTATCATATCAATCAATGCTCCTACCATTGGAATTGAAGGCATCAAGAATTATCAATGAATTTAAATCTGTAGGTACTTATTGACAATTTTTTTGCTGAAAGAAAAAAAGCTGGCAGGTAATTTAAATAGGTAGGTATGTAGTGTATAGGTAGGTAAGGTAGGTAAATGTTTTTATTTTATTTTATTGACAGTTTATTTTTATTATTGTTTCTTTTTGTGGTGTTTTAGTGACTTTAATGTTTATTTTTATTGATGTCGTGTCGTACATACCTTTATTTATGATAATTAATTATATTTCAGACACGATTGCTATGTAGGTGAATTGTTTTTGAATGAATGAATGAATATTGACGACCTCTGTGGCGCAGTGGGTGAAGGCCCGCTTGTGACGCAGGAGGTTGCGGGTTCGATCCCCGCCGCAGGACAAATGTTTGTATGATCTGCAAATATTTGTCTCGGGTCTGGATGTTTTCTGTGTATATTATGTACTTACTTATGTATTTACAAATTAATAAAAATGTATTTATGTAGTAAACCTTATATCAGTCATGTGGTTCCCATAACACAAGCTCTGCTTAGCTTGGGGCTACATGATGCTGTGTGAAATGTCCAGCATTATTTATTTATTTTTTATTTATTTATTAAGTATAATTTTTCAAAATGAATAAGTAGATAGCGGCCATATTAGCCCGCTAACTTGAATTTTAGCCCCCCTATCATGATTGTGTTTCCTAAGTTAGTAGGTACGGTCCAATGCTAATTTTCTTCCTCTTCATGTCATTATAGTGAACACGTTACTCGTAATAATTTAAAACTGTCTTGTCTAGATACCCCGTAATAATCAGCATCATCACCTCCTTAACTATTATCACCTGTTTGTTTTACCCTCTGCTCTATCAGCCTATTCGCTCCTTACTTGATAACAGCTTTGACATGTCCCGTACTGTACCTAAGTGCTAATATACCTACCTATAAAACCTATATACTTACCTACCTATTCTGTATTGTATCGGTACAAACAACAGCTGTTTTTACAACATGACTTTACATACAAAGTTGCTATGGAAGATGACGGAATTCCTATGAGCAATTGAAAACAAAGTGCTTACCTACATAGAGACTTTCTCTGACGTTGGCACATTCAGGCCATGTTTTAGAACTGTGTTTTGATGAATATACAAACTTGGTCTTTCGCTTGTACCTACTTACTGCATTCTAGCGCGTCTTTTGAAAGTATTTTTCATCTGGCTAACTAAACATTCTCAGAGCGAGAGTAGTATTCTCAGAGTATCTTCACGCATTTTTCATTCACGGAAACCTTCCATTTTTTCGGGAAAACTACCTTACCTACTTACCTAACTTACAGTACGGCCAACGGATCTCGGCGTACGTGAAGTTGGCCGTTTCGATGCGCAGTGCAACTTTTTCATACAAAATGTTCTACTGCGCAGCGAAAAGCCTAACTTCACGATCGCCGAGATCCGTCGGCCCAACTGTACATTCACTTTGATCTTGAAACATTATTTTTTTATAGTAGGAACCTAAGTAGATATATCTAACTAAAGGTAGGTAGGCAACGGTAGGTAGGTACATGTCCAAATGTTGGCTCATGTACTAACACCTTATTAGTACCTACCTAAGTAGGTATCTACTATCAATCACCTACAATTTATTACATAATTATTCCTGTCTAGCTAACATAAATATAGGTCATCGTAAATCGGGAGACGTCACGTGGTGAATATGAGTCAAAGGGCGTCCATCTTGGATTTATAATGAACGAGCCAATGGCGGCAGTGGGCGGCGCATATCACTGACATATCCGCCAACTAACGTTCCTAGAAATCGTAAACATGCTCAAGGCCGCATCCAGGGATATTTTGTGAATTTTCAGGCTTTCAGGAAGCTTTGCTTTGCCTTTTTTTCATTTTCTCGAATTTTTCTATACGTTTCTCCACAGTTGGGTATGAAAGAGAATAGGTAGATTAGATAAATAGGTAGGTACCTGCCTTTGTAAAAAAGAGGAATATCATTTTTCTTCATCACCATCATTCTATCTCTTGCGAGACTACCCTGTGATTTCTGCTACAATGACTGGATATCTTTCGTCCAACGGTGGTGGTCTGGTCTGGTCCTTCTATTTAAATAAAGTGACTTATAAAGAAATACCTACTTACATAAGTATCCTTGGTTCTGACTGTGCCAAAAAACAAGTAGGTAATTTGCTAACCTACTTTTATATCGACTGTAAAGTCAGTTGGCATACTCTCGATATTTACAAAACTTCAGCTGCGTTTGCGCATGACATTGTCCAATTTGGCAACTCAAGGTCTAACACAATGAGAAATAATGTATCCGTGGAGAATTCTCATCATTATTATTATAATGAGAATAATAAGCTTATTACAAAAAGTTATTCACTAAAAAGTTGTTATGGTAAATTGACGGACGCTACGTTGCTGATGCTGTCTCCTATAAAATTTCGCGTAGAAAAACAAGTTATTTTTTGATAAAACTAAAAAGCAACTTTTTTGACACCTAGGTATGTTAAGACCACCTGCATGGTAACCAAGGAAGTTTTATACCTACGTAACATGGTAACTCACATTCGATTCAAAAAGTTGACGTAATTTCAGCGAAGAAACGTTACTTTTCGAAGATTTAGGTACGAATCGAATGCATTCCGAGAAGTGAATCGCGAAATTACCCTTTTTATGACACACAATTTAATAAGTATTTAAAAAGTAGGTAATCTGATAAGTAGGTAAGTATATTACCTATATTTATAACAGAAGATTTCATATTTAGGTAAGTGAAACCTACATCAAATTATTCTTACTCTACCTACAAAAACTTTGGTACACAAACAGAGAACGGACTCAATATGACGGCTACTTGCTTTTAGAAAAAATAATTTTATCTGAGAAAATTCAAAATACATCTCTGAACCAACCTCATCAACAGCATGATTTTTGGTAGATTTTAATATTTTTAATGTAGATATAAAAATATTATTAAATTAGTAAATAAGTCAATTTGGCTTTAATTCTGTTGTAGTTACATGATATGAGCTGATTAAGATATTTAGAAGATATTTTTCAGAGGGTCATCTGAGGCCCTTAGGCAGCTTATTAAACACCATCATCATCATTTCCTTGCCCTTTTCCCACTGGGTGGGGTCGGCACAATGTTCTCCTCTTCCATTCCCCCCTATCACTCGTCAACTCTTTCACACGCATGTCCACACAATCCATCCATCTTTTCTTTGGCCGTCCTCTACCTATGTATCCTTCCACATTCATATTCAACACTTTCCTTAAAAATTAAACACATAAGTACCAGAATTATCCAATAGCTCATACACAGAACGTAGTGAAAGGACCTTATTACAACAATCCTTGAATGAAGGGGTTAAAAAGCTAAACGCAATTAACCTTCAGATTCAACAGTCGCTTTAGCGGAAAAGACGCAAACAGTGTCACAGCATTGAACTCCCAATGTAATAGACGTAGGGTTAGGGGTCAACATCAACAAGACAAGTTTGTTTACACAAGGAATATCCGGGTTCCTTTTATTATTTTTATTTTGTTTGGAAAACAAACAGTATTAAAAACCAGCTAAGGAAACAACTTAGTAAACTAATTACTAATTATATGTTTTCGCTTATAAAAAACTAAAAGGAGTTTTGTTGACAAAGAAAAACACAGAAGTAATAAAATAACAGTTTGGAAGAGAACATTTTTGTAAAGCTAACTAAACAGCTAACTAGATAACCTAGTTAATATAGGTAGGTACTTACCTAGTTAAATAAAGTGAAATAAATTAAAAGTAACAAAAATTTTTTAAAACAAGCTTTTATTTAAATGCTCTGGAAGAAAATAACTCAGAAATCAACATAATCGTAGTATTATTCGAATCTTCATTGAAAAGATTTCAACGCGCACTACCGAATTTTCCTCTTGTAAAGAGCTACGGAGCTCAAGGTGGTCACTTTTGATGAAACATCAGATTTTTGATCTAATAAAACATCTAATTTGATGAAAATTGTTTCATCAAATAGATGTTTCATCAGATGTTTCATAAATGCTTCACATCTATGAAACATTTGATGAAAAATTTGATGTTTAATCAGATGTTTTATTAGATAAAAAATCTGATGTTTCATCAAAAGTGGCCACTTTAGACCCCCTGATAGCACAAAACTACAGAATAGATAATCGATCGAGCGAGCGAAGCGAGCGAAGATCTTAGTGGTAAGTTGGGCGATTTTGCTTTGTATGTTTGTATGTTTGTATGTTTGTATGTTTGTATGTTTGTATGTTTCACGAATTGTTGTTCGAGCATAACTGTCGAACCGTTCATCCAATCTGCATGAAACTTGGTAGGTCAATAGGTTGTGGTAAGGAAATTTACGGTGGAGCATATGAGCTTAATCGATGAAGGGGTTGTGAAGATATTGGGTTCCCAAGGGGGTAAAAAATTATGAAAGTTACACAAATATATTGAGTGGGGTGTCATACGAAAGGGCTTATTTTGTACATTCCAAAATGGTTTTTATTTTTAATCTAGGATGTATAGTTTTTGAAATACGACCAAAGATCAAAAAGTACGAAACCAGAGCTGCAAGAGCTCCCGTTTCATAGAGTTTCGATGTCTTCGTAGCTCATTGACTGGTCGGTCTTAAAAAGAGAGTGGCATCGTTGCGGTTTGGTTTGCAATGATTTTAGATGCTACTTGATTTATTTTTATGATAAAAAAAATTTTGATAAAAAATTAAAATAATTGGGGTAAAAAATGTTAAGTAAACAAATATATTGAGTGCGGTGTCAAACGAAAGGTCTTTATTTGTACATTCTAAAATAGTTATTATTTTTATTCTAGGACGTATACTTTTAAAAATACGACGAGAATTCATAAATATGAAATAAATGAAAAATTAGACACGACATTATGTATTGCATGCATGCTAGTATTTTTTACCATGAAGAGCTAGCGCAATAGGCATACCCGGCAGTAGTAGCACTTGACATTATAGGGGTAGTCAGAAGAAAGTCCAAATGTTGGCCATCTACGGTGCGCGAGATCTCAGTTCGGGGCGAACTACTAGTAATTTATGGTTAAAAGAACTTACCTTAAGTGAATTTCTACCAAAATTACACGAGATGCTGCATCCGAATAGATTTAATCTACATGGTAAAATTAAATCTAGAGGATGCAGCATCGACGTGTAATTTATGGTTAAAAGAACTTACCTTAAGTGAATTTCTACCAAAATTACACGAGATGCTGCATCCGAATAGATTTAATTTTACCATGTAGATTAAATCTATTCGGATGCAGCATCGACGTGTAATACTACGACAGAACACAATAAGGGTATGGTCACTTCAACCAAACCCTCAAATAACGAAAGCTTGATGAACCCCGGTACCCCACGGATCCTAGTGACTCAATCCCAAATGACTCATTTATATGAGTCTTACAAAGACAATTTGAGTTTTTTCATGTTCGTATTTGTCGTGAATTTTGGTTCTAATTCTAACGGGTGAAACTAACACATGAAAATGACGAAAACCGAAATGCCAATCCTTGAAATGCCGATGCTTGAAATAGCGATATCAAAATATAGAACGGTTAAAATATATAAAGCCTGATCTTCATTTCGGTTTTCGTCATTTTCCTAAGTAGGTACCCAATTCTACGAGTAACACTAGCAAGTAGCATGCCATCTGACGCACAAGGAGATTTGTTACTGTAGTTGCTGAGAGCCGTGTTGGCAATGTGAGATGGTACCTCGACTTTCGATCCGCAGGTCGTGGGTTCGAATCCAGGCTGTGCATACCTACCTATAACGGTAAGCGTTGTCCCCGTAGATGGTAGGTAGGTATATAATGATGACGATGAAAAGTAGCCTATAGTCTTCCTCAAGAGTTTAGTTCAAATGCAGAAATTAGGAAATTATCAGGAAAGTGACGTTTCTTCGCTGAAAAACGTCAACTTTCCGAAGAAAATCATCGAATCGAATGCATTTTCGGAAGACTGAATTGCACTGCAGGACCAAACTTTGGATCATTCATTTAACATTCACCCCCTTACTATGAAAGATGTTTAAAGTTGAACACTGGTTAAACAATGTCCTGTCTCTATTCATCACTATTAATATTAATTAATATTGCTGGACATTTCACACAGCATCATGTAGCCCCAAGCTAAGCAGAGCTTGTGTTATGGCAACCACATGACTGATATACTACTTATATACTTACATTTTTGTAAAAACATACATATTATACATAGAAAACACCCAGACCCGAGACAAATATTTGCAGATCATACAAACATTTGTCCCGCGGCGGGGATCGAACCCGCAACCTCCTGCGTCACAGGCGGGCCTTCACCCACTGCGCCACAGAGGTCGCAACTATCTACGAATAAAGACTGGACGTTGTTTAATCAGTGTTCAACTTTACATCTTTCATAAGTAAGACCCTTGCGTAGATTAGAGCATTTTTCTAGCTCGGAACGGGTACAAAAAAGGCTCCTTACGTCACTGCGTCTCAAATCTTGACGACGACATTTTTTCGACGACGTAAATTGCGTAAATTGGCCTTCCGGACATATATTATACAAAGACCCCTAAAAGTGCTAATTACAAAGCAAGCTAAAGAACACTAAGTAGGTACAGTCACATCAAAAGTTAGAAACTTTAGCCTTTATTATAATGACCGGGAACAGGACAGGGTACTTTTTATCCCGGAAATATGCATGGTTCCCATGGGATTAAAAATAGCTGTCCACGCGGGTGAAGCCGCGGGCGTCCGCTAGTCCTACTTCCTACTAATATTATAAAGGCGAAAGTCCGTGTGTGTGTGTGTGTGTGTGAATGTTTGTTACCACGTATCTCTATAACTACTAAACCGATTTTGATGAAATTTGGAATGTAGGTAGTTTAGGTTCTGGAATAACACATAAGCTACTTTTTATCTCGGAAAAATGTATGGTTCCCGTGGGATAAAAAAAGTAGTTCACGCGGGCGAAGCCGCGGGCGTTCTCTAGTAACTTATTAAAGATGACCACCTTTTGCAAAAGTAAGCATTCCATACGTGCCAGGTTGCAGGTTTTGTGGAAGACTGCCTGATAAATTCTTAAAGACCTTACATAAACATAAATACAGATATATCCGGGTATTTATCACGTAAATTACCTTTTACCCCGAGACGTTTCGACATTGTGGTTTCGACTGGATAGCACCAGCCGTGGTCGCAGGAAGACTGAAGTGTTGGAGGCACCGCAGCAAAGCGAATGCGTTTGTTGTACTACCCTTACTTTTGATCCTCAGAAATGAGGGCTGTTCCCACTAATACGGCACATTACACCTTACATAATGTTTATCAAATTCTGAAGCTGATTGTACCTACGTTTACTACCTACCTACTTAAATATATAAGTACCTACTAAACGTCAAATGCACAACACGGCCTCAAAGTTAATAGCCACTGATAATAATCTGCTGGTCAACCTGACTCAGTTATAAATTAGCTCTAATTATATTTCAAAACTAGCTATTAGCTTACAAGAATCCCTACAGATACTTCTAGATAAAATACCTAAAACGCATTAAGGTAAAACCTGGTAAAACTTGATGCTTCTTATAAGACCGCTCATTGTAAGTATAGGTAAGTAGGTATTCAAAAATAAATTGTAAGTAATGCTGGATATTTCTCACAGCATCATAAAAGCAGCTTATGTTATGGGAACCACATGACTGATTCCTACTTTGAATTAGACTGATTTTAATATGGCTTTTCTTTTCGGAGAAGGTGGTCCCAGGTGCTCCATCAATCCCTACCTAGTAGTCAAAGGGCCGATTCCACTGGTAGAAATCTAAAAGTGAGCAATATAGGTACTGCATTTTGAGGAGCTATTCTGCTCGTCACGCTGAAGATTTTCACCAAATGTTTACGAGACCAACTTAAAGTTATTTTGCAGAAGTTAGCATTCTATACGTGACAGGTAGCAAGCCCGACGACGCTATTTTGTCCATAAATAAATCAGTTTTGTCATTGGGATGCATGCCTTCATCGGCCTTGCCTTTTTCGGATTGGACAGGGGTTTTTCCACATTGTATTTTCTCAAATTAAGTAATACTTATCTAAGTATATTCGAAAAATGAGGTTTTCCTTCTAAATTCTGGCATCCGTCAGTTTACATTGATTACGTAGTTATAAACATACCGACCATAGCTTTTTACTACAAAACCTGAAATATCCAATCAAAGCTATAAACAAACACCATTGCGGATGTAGATGTACGATTGAAATAAACACGTGTTTTATCTCACCATGTCGTCTTTACTATCAAAAACTATCGCAGTATTCCGAACTGATGCAGCAATGTAAATCTAAATGAAAAGCCTATCTAAATTGTCGATTGATCGACCTTGCTTCTATTGAATGAACACGGCAAATAGTCAAAACAATCTCAAAACACACAAACTATTTCTACTTTCCCTAAATTACCGTAATGAGGTTGTCAAACTGCAGACGCAATGTATTTTAATGTCATCAACAAAAATGTCACATTCGCATTTTTCAAAAAAATAATGAAACGTCATTTTATTGAAGCGACCGCGATCCGATACTCAAAACGCGCGCGCTGCCTATCGAAGCTTCAGAATGTGATTTTGAATTCAGAATGGAGCAAAACCAGCAACGGTGGTTGCACCTGGTAGCAACGGTGCGTGAATTTCGAAACGAGGTAAGGTAAGCTAGCTATCTCATCATTGATAATGCTCGGTTTGGCAACGTCGCGTCGCTCACCTGGCGCTACCTGCGCACTGTCAACAGGGGGGCAAGCGAGCGGCGGCAGTCGATCCACCGATCCGACAGACACGCTCGTGTCTGTCTGTTCTTCATAGAAATATTCCATCAAAACCAACAAAAACTCAAACAGTGCAGTGTACCGCGAGTCTATACAAAGACAATAACAGTTCGAATTTCGAATCCGCGGCGCGGAGTCGAAAGCTCCCGGACAGACTATAGGCATTCGTGTAACAAATAATGTGAGTTAATTCTAGATTTTCACCTGCGGAAACGGCTTACGTAGACTAACGGTAAACTGCGTCCGCACGCGATTGAGTAACCGCCAGGTTTCTAAAAGTTCGACGCGTCCAAGACTCAAAACTGACACCTACGTAGCGCGGCGGAGTGGTTTTGGTACTTTACAGTTAGAAAGTGCAATCGTGAAGTGGAGTTCGGATGGTTTGTGCGAGTGTGACATTGCATGGCGCGATGATCAGCGGGGGCTGGGTGTGTGCGCTGCATGTGCGCACGGCCGGACTCGGCGGCGCCGCGCTTGGATCCGACGAAGAGGAGATAGTCTATCTCGCGTTTGTTGTTATCGACGTACTCACTAATCAGGTAAGACAGCTGAACGATTCGTCAGACGTATTAATAAACCTCTAACTATAAGTTTACTCAAGGAAGGCAGGCAAAGAACGTTATGTTCATCATACCGTTACTGATTACGACTTAGAGCCAAACTGATGTTTTTTACAAACTGAAAAGCATATAATATGCCTCTATTAATAAACTCTACTCAACTTCTGTCAAAGTTGCAACACGGATTTAACTATTGCCATCCTTATTTGTCACTGTCTAACAAAATAGAATGGCAATCCGTGGTGCAACTTTGACAGAAGTTGAGTGGAGTTTATTAATAGAGGCCATAGTGTACACAATAAGAGACAAGTTTTCAATCAGGGATCCTACTCTTGAAACCAAAAACGATATATCGTGCCAAATATTAGGTACCTAAGACAGCTCCAGCTCCAGAAGAATTCTTACGTTCATCATACCGTTACTGGATCATGACTTAATGCCAAACTGATGTTTCTTATTAATTGAAAGACTAGTGTAGGTGTACAATAGGAGACTTTAGTATATAATTAGGTACCTAAGACAGCTCCAGCTCCAGAAGAATTCTTACGTTCATTATACCGTTACTGGATCATGACTTAATGCCAAACTGATGCTTCTTATTAATTGGAAGACTAGTGTAGTACACAATAGAAGACTTTAGCATATAATAATCAGGTAAGACAGTTAAACAACGCTAATGATTCTCAGATGTAATTGAAACAGTTTTCTACTCTGCAAAATTAATATCAAAATGATGCTTTCCCATTTTGAACCATACGCACAGTAAAAGAGTAAAAGACAAGCTTTCTACAGCAACCTTCGAATTAAGACAACTTTCGAGCTCGTAAACTTGATTTTGGACTGTCCTGCTAAATGGCTCAAATAACTTGAGAGAAAGAAAATGAAAGAAGACAAGTGAAATCAGACGGTTCACTTTTCGTTCATTTCTTTTCTTCATTCGGCATCTTTCACTCGAAGTGACACATCTAAACTTAAAATAAAAGAAAAGTGTCAGAAAACCCTAGCTTTCATTCGAGTAAACCGTCTGATTCCACCTTTATTGCCAACACTTTCAGCCTAACCTGTAAATCGCCTCTCAACTTATGAAATACTGTTTAAAATTCTCCCTGTCACTATTTGTCACTCTCTAAAAAAAAAGATGTCAGTATTTTGAAAGGTGATTAACTTTTGACAAAAGATTAGCGATATTGACAAACCTTTGGAATACACAATCGAAGAAAAAACACTGAATTTGAATTTAGAATCAATGTTATTACCTAATACAATTTATAATAATTATAAATTATATTAATAACATTGATTCCTTGCAACTATTGCTTGGATATCTGAAATGTTGCCGTCTCTTTCTTAGAGATCGGAATAACAAGGACCACGATATGATACCGTCACATTCTGTTTTGTTTGCAAATTGACAAAACTTTTACCTAGAGAGTAACTTAACTATAAAATACTTTAGGAAAGATTTGCTAAAACCAGTTTTCAAACTATTCTCCATATTTATGATTTAACAGCGTCATGGTTGAGGCAACATTAGGTACCTTACCTATCTTTACTGCTATCGTAGCGAAGAAAACGCCGTAAATATTATAATTTCTTTCAATCGCGCTTTACAAATGAACACAAATAAATAAAAAGGTAGAGAAGATGAGTATTTTTGTACAGAAAATAAATAAAAATTACTGATTGGATTATGAAAAATGTCAAAACTAAAACTTTAACCCAAATTATCAAGTAAAATCCAAACAGAGAAGTCAAAAGGGAGAATGTCTCTGAGGTTTTTTTTTTTTATGATTCGTGTTGCCGAGAGGGTTCCTCGACTTTCGATCCGTAAGTCGTGGGTTCGAATTTTGGCCGTACATCAATGGACTTTTATTTGTTTTTTTTTTTTTACTGTCAAAATAGTGAATGAGTACCTACATGACTAGAAATGGAACTAGACGCCAATAAGAATAACCACTTAGGCTTCTATTAATAAACTCCGCTCAACTTCTGTCAAAGTTGCACCACGGATTTTTGCCATCCTGTTTTGTTAGACAGTGACAAATAAGGATGGCAATAGTTAAATCCGTGGTGGAACTTAGACACAAGATGAGCGGAGTTTATTAATAGAGGCCTTAGGTACCTATCAGGTATCCTTATTTAGATTTAGATGATTATCACCTTCTACTAAATTAAATATGGTATCTTCGGTCAATTACAACAGAAGACCACAAAATCCGTACCCATATTATAAATGTGAAAGTGTGTTTATTTGTTTGTTTATTTGTCCTGCTTTCACGTCAAAACGGAGCGACGGATTGATGTGATTTTTTGTGTGGAGATAGTTGGAAGGCTGGAGAATAACATAGGCTACTTTTTATCCGGGTACCACGCGAGCGAAGCCGCGGGCAGCAGCTAGTAACAAATAAACGGACAGTTAAATCAGGTACTTGACCCCGATAGCTAAAGTCCGTCGATTTGGAAACTTTAGAGCATTAGTTATGCATATTTGTTAGATAGCGACGCTTAGAAACAATAAAATAACCAGTTATTTTTTTTCTTTAAGTATTTCTATTGATTTTCGATGGTGGTCTATGGATATTTTTTTTTTAATAAATGTGGGACGTAAGCGCATAATTAAATCATTTAATATTAATTTAACCTCGATGTTTCGAACGACAAAACTGTCATTTAAAAAAAATGTACTTAGTAGAGTAAATTAGAAAAATTTTTGAACTTTTTGATTGACAAGTGTTGTATGCTAAAAATATGTCAAGCCGCCATTTTTGTTGTTGAGATTAAAACTATTTGGCGATTTAAAAAATTTGCTCAAGTAGTCATACCTACATTTGAATTTCTTATATCTTTTTACTATAAGTTGCTATTTTAAATATCAAAACGTTTATTTGTATTCTTTTTTATGTCTTAATAAATTAAATTTATTGTACACTTTGAACAGGTGGAAACCAAATAATTTAGTCATCAGTAGGTACCTACGGGTTTGTATAGTAAATACAATACCTAATACCGTTTTTATAGTACCTACCTACTGAATAGGTACTCGTAGTCAATATAAGTACCTACCTACTTTAAAATAAGAAGTTTAATTATTACTGCGGCTTGACTATTTAGATAGCGGATGGATCACCGAAAAGGATGCTAGGCCACATACCGTGTTTGTTGCCCTGATTCTTCACGGTGTTGGTCGCGAAAGAACAGGAGTAGAATCACCTAGCTCTTAAAACGATTCAAAGCAAAGTGATCATAGTGGTCATATTATACAAATGATTTTTGAATTAAGAATTATTTGAAATACTTATCAAAAAACATTTAAGTACCTAGTTAAATATTAATGTAAAAAAATAACAAAAAAACTATGATTTGCGCTCAGTAGTTCGAAAAGTTATTACTTTATTATTATTCGACGAAAAAAGGCTTTGAGTAGTGGTACCAGCAATAATCAGAAGTGCAACCTGTGCAGCGTACTCTACAGGTACCTACTTTGACAAAAAACAAAACCTGAACCAAAACCTTTATAAAAAAGATTTACTTTAAGTAATGTATTCATAAGCGTTAAAAATCTTTGAGAACTGCGTAGCTAAAATGGTCGCTAATGCAGATTCACAAATGATTTGCGTCGAGATTCTCGTATTACATCACAAAGTTGACAATTCCGTACCGGCAATATCATCTTATTGTTTGACAGTTTTGTGGAGAATCGTAAAATAAAATGGCCACCTATGAATTGGAATTGCACTAAGTGTCAATCAAATATTATTTATGTTTAATAATGATAATAAAACATACTAAATACTTACTTAAAAACCAAATACTTATTTACAGAGTATTAGTAGTAATAATACGATGCAATATTAAATGAAAACCAACCGGGTTATTTTTTTTCGTGTGGCAATTTAAGGCCTAGCATGTGATTCTGCTGTGAATTGAATTGCGTACAATTCAGCTAACATTTGACGGTATTTAAAGATGAAATGCTTTAGCAATATCAATACAAATCACCCGTGAATCATATTATTGTGAATCTGCATTAGCGTCCATTTTAGCTCTGCTGATCCTAAAATGAATTTTAGACAATAATTTCTCGAAATATCATACCGAAATACCTGAAAGTGTAGCAGAAAGGGATTTTCTCAATGTTGGTACCGTTTAAAATTTGGAATAGGGATCTTATCTCTATGGATCAAATCAGCCTTTTCTCAAGTATGTTTAAAAACTTGGAATATGGATCTTATCTTATTCTATGGATCAAAACAGTCGCTCTGTGTTCCCTTGAGAACTGAAGAAGTCATAAACAATTACAGCACCCATAAACATAAAACTGTAGACGATAAGTCGTTTAACAATAAAAATGAGATAAAAGATGAGATATTTCTACACCATGAAATAATAAAACAGATACAAGATTCAGTTTTAGAAGTTAATTTGGGTTGACAACTATTCATCATCATCATTATTGGCAGCTTAAATAATGGCCTACTGCTGGGTATAAGCCTCCTCCCTCAACTCGACAATAAGCAGCTGTCGTTTTTATTTGATTGTAGAAATTAAACGTTTTTAATTTTTATAGGTAGGTATAATTATAAGTACCTATGTGTTGTCAATAAACTATGTTCTTTCTTTCTTTCTACTTATAAGTAAGAATTTCGTTGAAAATGAAGTCTTATCAAAATCCCGAATTCGAACCCGACTTCGGGATTTTGAGAAGACCCGAAGTCGGGTTCGAATTCCATCGGAATCGAACATTTTGATGACTTTTTATTTTCAATGAAATTAAACGTTCTATGTTTTCAGATTAGATTGTAGATAACAATTAGCAATAAGTACATAAGTTTAAGTATTCAATTAATAGAAAATATCATCATAGATAGATAAAACAACGTTAGCAAAAGATACATTTTGTCCAGTCACTGTGATTATGCATGTCTATAAATATAAACTTCCTTCAAAATGTTGTTTGTTTGTTTGAACTATACTTTTTTTAAATCATAGTAGGTATATAGTTCGCGTCATTTAAAAAGATAGTGGAGGGGTGTAATTTGTCTCATGTTTGCGAATACGTAACCCATGCGCAAACAAGAGACAAAACAGTTATTTTGGAGAACGAAACAAAACGCAGCGGCAATGATAGGTACTTGAATGGTTGTCGTTGTAATAAAAAGAGGAATTGGGGCCCAGTGGAGCTAAAGTAGCCACTTTTGATGAAAAATCAGATTTTTCATCTAATAAAACATGTAATTTTTCATCAAATGTTTCATAGATGCTTCAATTCCTCGTGGTCAAACCAGTTGGACTAAATAGTTTGACCACGGGGAAGAACCCCATATTATGAAGCATATATGAAGCATTTATGAAGCATTATTATGAAACATCTAATTTTTCATCAAATGTTTTAAAGATGCTTCAATAATGCTTCATATTGAATCATCTATGAAACATTTGATGAAAAATTAGATGTTTTATTTTATCAGATGTTTTATTAGATGAAAAATCTGATGTTTCATCAAAAGTGGCCACTTTAGACCCCCATACATACATACATACATAAACTCACGCCTATATCCCATCATAGGGGTAGGCAGAGACCAACGATCGACCACCTTAGACCTCCATAGCTACCAAATTGCCATTGAAAACATAAACTTTCTAGCATCCATCGATTTTGCGAACTTTATAACAACTTTGCCACTTGCTTATTCTAAGTCGGTGTATGTCAGTGACACTAGTTTTCCTAAGTATTTTTAAATTCTATCACGTAGCGAAACAACTGATTATGTATTTCACTGTCTCTGTGTTAGTTGGTCAGTCAATGTTTACATATCAGCTATCTACGTTTTACAAAGTACTGATAGAATATCTGGTGATAATTTTAAACATACTACTTTTAAACATCTACTTACGTACTTTAAATATTTTAGAGAAGTATGTTTGTTGGTTAAAGGAAATCGAAACTAAGTACTCAATTGATTTTAAAAGTTATTTGACGGGTTGAATGAAAGCTGCAGTAGGTATTCCTGAGTGTGTGTCGTGTTATAGTCTAACTAAGTTAGTTACCTACTGTCTTAGGGCGATTCCGCGGAAGACAATTCTTGACCTCGATTTTGAAATCACATTATTTGTTACTTTTTTTGATATCAGTGCAAAGAACAAAATTCAAGTTTAATATAAAAACATATTTTTTAAATTTTTCTTAAAATTTGAATTTTTGGCGAGCTTCAAAGTGTTACCACAAAGTGTTCTGACGATGTTTCTGAACGATTGAATGCAAACATTTCACTGCAATCGTGCATAGAGACGCAGACTTGCAATTTGAAGACATTATCGTGAAGTTGGAAGCGCCAAATAAAGACATATGGAAAATTCCTTGTCATAAAGTTTTCGGCTAATATTGACGTATTTGAAAAGAAATAACTAACATAAATAAATTAAAACTGTACTTTATTAGTAATTAAACATTGTTTGATGTCTTATTTCGTTCGTATATACGTTTTTATTGATGTTATACTCACTTAAACTAGACAAATTGCACTACATGTTGCACCCGCGATTGCTTGAAAAATTAATAATTAATTGGATATTTTTGTTTTCTTTATACTTTTTTATTTGTCTACTTGATTAATTCAACGCCTTACGAATTATTATGGCATAACATAATAAATGTTTCACAATAAACAGCATTTTGTGTTTTTGTCCTATGATCTGGAAAGGTAGGGCCGATTTCGTTGCACCTGCGATAGCACTTTGAACCTTCCTCCTGGCCATTTAAATATTAGATGCAAATTCTGATAAGCGAATTTAAATTAAACAAGGTAAAATGTAGTTCTTCCAAGATTAATTTCATTAAAAATGTTTTCTATTTCATTGTTATGAGGCTTTATATGCGTCAAAATGTTGCACCCGCGATAATGGAATGGCCCCTTAATTATATATTAATTAAAAAATGACGTAAGTTTTGACTGTTAATTTAGTAATTTTCATTACAATACATTAATACTTCTATCTATCTATCTAATCAGCCCACATCCACCCACTGCTGAGTATAGGCAATATAATAATACTTAAGTACTAATTATTATTTAGTAGGTAGGCTCCTAAATAATAAATAATAATAATTAGTCATGCTAAGGAATATTGTTCAAAGCTGTTCAATTTGTATTAAAAAAGTTTTTTTCAATGAGTAAGCACTAAAAGTGCTTACTAAAATTGCTTACTCATTATAATATTGCAGTCGAGCAAATTCAAGGATCAAAATGAGTGCGTCACACTATCAATGAACTTTGTACATTCAAGAATAATAAATTAATAGTGCCTACCTACCTAAATAAGAGTAGGTACTGACTCATTATATATTGCAATCGTGCAAATTAGATTCCAAAGGATCAAAATGCGTGCGTCACACTAGCATTGAACGTTGTACATTCAAGAATAATAAATTAATAGTAGGTACCTACCGAAATAAGAGTAGGTACTGTTCCACTGTTTATTGAAGTTTTTAAAATAATGGGTAAGTACCTACTAGGTCATTAATAGTTTTATTATTAATTAATTAATTTTAAAATTTATTACCTAAAAAGAATGTATTTGGTTTGTACATTCATTGTCCCAAATTAGTATTTTTTGCGCTGTCCTTATAAAATGTAGGTAAAACCATACAACGCAAAATTAACACGATAATCAGATATAAGTACCTACTGCTAATTTAGTGCTACCTATTAGTACTTAGGTATACTGATAATTTTGGATGATGTCGGATTATGTAGGTATTTACACCCACAATTATTAAAGTTTCAATCAAAAACCTGCAATTTATAAGTAATTATTTTAAATAGGTAATCTATTTTAAAAAACATTTTAAATACATTATGTATCCGGGTATTTATCACGTAAGTACTTAAATTACCTTTTTATTTAGCCCTACGTTTCGACTGGATATGTATTTAAGTATAATGTGTACTGATCGTGAAAGTTTAAAAAAGCCAATTGTTTAAAAAAAGTTAATTTATTGACTAAATAAATTGTCCTGTCAAGGAACAGTTTTACCTTTTCTTTCTTGTTTTATTCATAAGGACAATTTAATTACAAAAATGAAAACTCCTTGACATGTCTCTTCATAAACTAGAATGATGATCTTCAAACGGCTGAACAGATTTGCGTGAAACACAACTAAGAACATTCCTCGACAAATACACCTTTCAAGGAAAAAAATAATAATTAAAATCGGTTAATCCGTTCAGGAGCTATAATATCACAGAAAGACACAGAGATACACACCTACACAGACACACAGAGACTCAGATACCTACACACTACAAACTTATACACAGACTGGCGACCCGCCCCGGCTTTGCACGGGTCACATCACACATCACATTAGAAACCTCTAAAATTTTCAGTGTTTCTCTACTATATTATGCATGTAAATATAAACCTTCCTCTTGAATCACTCTATCTATTAAAAAAAACCGCATCAAAATCCGTACACCCTTCGTTTTCGCGGGGGATTAAAAGAATAAGCGCGTCTAATTATTTTCAAGAAATGCTGCCATGTTTTAATTGTATTCGTATACCTACTAAGTATTGTTTTTTTTTTTTTTCAATTAAAAATAATCATCAAGTAATTTGTACCTACAATTATTCTATCACCTGTAATATTTCTACATTTTTTCTGTTTAAAATTTTTTCTGTTTAACGATTGTCGATGTTTTGATGCGATGTCCATGTTCGATTCCTGGCCAGGAAAATGATTATTTTTAAAATGTAATGATGCAGTTTTACTTTTTATCAAAATCGCTCACGAGACTCCTTTGAGTGTTTTTCGCTATTGCTACCTAATAGTTTTAGATTTGGCCCTAGAGGCACTCTTGAAAAACTCACCCTGTATAACTCGGTTCTGACTGAGTGAAGCTGTATACTGTTCCTACAAACATTGTTTGTTATACTCATAAGAGTTATAACTTAATTAATGTTGTATTTTAATGTTTGGTTGATGGCCGCGCGAAAAAGAAAAAGCACCAACCTCCCATAAAAATCGGCATGGCCTTTGGCATCAATTTGTTAGTTAACATGTCTTTTGACCAGTCTGACGTAATCCTTCGTCTATTTCTGTAGACGTTTAACTTGTCTCCAGGCCATTGACATCAGGCCCGACCAGTTTCAGTATCCAATCATTTGAATACATCGCTGGAAGGTCTAAGTTCGATCGACAGGTCAAATGCATGATCTCAGCAAGCTGGTTGTCTAACTTGTCTCAAACCTCAAATTGGTCTCAAACTGTCAAAACGATCACGTAGGTATCTTTTGTCGGGATCAGTCTCTTTGATATGAGAGTCACAAAGCTACTTGTGTTGCGTGGTCACTGAACTGTCATATTTGACAGTATGACCGATTTTGGTCGCTATCAAAGATATAAAATCGGGGGGCAATTGTGTGGAATCAAGACATTCTTTTTGTTTTTTTTTTTTTAACTGAAATAGGTTTGCGTTAGACCACACCGTGCCTGATGTAAAGTAACGACACAACAGGACTGAGTAGGCTTGTCCAGCACCTCAACCATCCTCTCAGCTTAACGGGCCATATCCACAGGAAAGACATGGTCAATACGTGTGGGTCTGACTAAGTCGCGGGTTTTTATCACGATGTTATTCTTCACCGATTCGAGCTCGTGTTAATGCGCATATAAATTTTTCGAAAGCTAATACAGCAGTGATTTAGTTAGAAAAGTAATTAATTTGACTATTAGAACGTGAGATGAATTATGCAACATTAAAAATCAATTGACATACAAACTGTCTAATTGCTTAGCATAATTACATATTTTGATCATACCGATGTCCTAATTGTCGTAAAGACGTGATGAAACACATTAATCATATCAATTTGGTAGTCAATTTATTAACACAGTCATACTATCTCATTGCCGTGTCAGTAATTTAATCTGAATTAAATTATAAATAATTCTAGGATAGTATTTAGCGTATATAGTATAGGGAAGGATTTAAAATTATTTGGTTGTTTATTTCTTATGCTGTTGGTATGTATTAACTAGCTTCCGCCCGCAGCTTCGCTCGCGTGGTACCCAGAATTCAGTACCCAAATTTCAGCCAAATCGGTTCAGTGGTTGTCGAGTAAAGGTCGATTTACACATATCAGTGAAGTTACAGTTTCGACGCAGTACCGGTACAGTTCCGACGCAGTTTTCATACATCATTCAACTTCTTTGTGGCTACTGTGACTAGGGTTGTCACAATTCTGCAAGTGTCCGTGTCATGTTAGTATCCTAAACTTTGCTGGAGAGTCGTGAAAAAAATATGGGCGGTGTATGCAAAGTGAACTATTCCACTGAAGCCGCGTTGACACGATCAAAGTACACTATATCCTAGTGCAACTTGGATGACTCTGATTGGACGCCCCGTCTGACTCACGTGACTCACTCGTACGACGGTGTCCAATCAGAGTCATCCAAGTAGCACTAGGATGTAGTGTACTTTGATCGTGTCAACGCGGCTTAACACGAAGAGCACTGTGTCGTCACTGACACTGACAAATGCAGATGCTTTCATAGAGAATGTATGAAAGAACATTTCGCACTGTGCCGGTACTGTGTCAGAACTGTGGCTTCACTGATATGTTTGAATCGACCTTTATAGAGGAACAAACATACATCCATCCAAACATCCACACTTTCGCATTTATTATTAGTGTTATAGTGTGATGTGATTATTTAAACACTTTTAAACTTACAAAATAAACAGTAAACCTTAGTTCTGACTGTACAATGGGCGGTATTATCGCTAAGAAGCAATCTCTTCTATAAAACCTGTGAATATGTTATGTATGTTATATTTTTCGAGAGGACATCGACCGAGCTCGGCATCACACGTACTAAGTCAATACGATATATTCACATTGATAACAGATAACACCTTATCATCTAAACTCATGATCGTGATAAGCTGTTATCAGTATTATTCTTGTCTCGTTTTGCAAGTTATGTTTACCTTTTCTAATATTTTTAAGTGAATCCTACTAATATTATAAAGACAAAAGTCCGCGTGTGTGTATGTGTGTGTGTCTGTGTGTGTGTGTGAATGTTTGTTACCACGTATCCCCATAACTGCTAAACTGATTTTGATGAAATTTGGAATAGAGATAGATTTGCTTCTGGAATTGCTAAGGTATCAAATTTTTTAGTGACTTGCAAAAAACACAACTTGTCTCGGTTTTTTGCCATTGTCTTATGTTGACTTTTGTTTTAATAAAATGACCTTTTGATTTTCTTCAAATTAAAGTAGGTAATCGGCGTCAGATGGTAAAAAATAATAAAATAAAATTTACAACTATTTTACAACGTCAACCATTCCAAGTACATATCATTGCCGCTGCGTTTTGTTACGTTCTCCAAAATGACAGTAATTTGCAAAACCTCATTGGTAATTTGTTTGAAAACGTCATCACAACAGAGTAACCTAACCTTATTGGTCATAATTAAGAAACCAACGAAATAGTTGACGTTTTCCTTTGGTCGATAAAAAGTTTTTTTGTAAAATCGACCTACAGGCAACTGAGACCATGACCATTGTGACCATTGACCATGTCTTTCCTGTGGATATGGCCGGTTAAACTGAGAGGATGGTGTAGGTGCTGGGCAAGCCTATTCCATCTCAACATTGTCCCAGGTGTCCCAGTGTCCCGATAAGTGTAGGCAAAAGAATGCCTCCTGACACTGTATAAACCATCTAGTAAAGATGTAAAGGCCTAAGTTTTCAACTGAGACCGCGATCCCAGTTTGAAGCGATTCAGTCGCATGAATACTACTTGAAAAATGTTTTGGTATCTAAACATAGTACCTACGTACCTTCATTAAAATTAAATTACGGTTGATAAAACTTAATCGATAAAAATATTTTAAATAGGTGAATCCAAATGTAAGTAGGTAATTCTAGATTAGATTAGGCATGTAATGCCAAAATAATTTGTTCAATGTTATTGCTAACTGCAAAGATCTTCTATATTGTATAAACTGAGGTAGAAGCGTTGTACCCCGATCTGCGTGGCGAACAAAACTCAAGCTAATTAGCTTGAGTCAACTCAGTCGCACTTTGTCTTGCTCCGATGTTACACGCATTTACACGCAGCACGCATCATATATAGTTTATCTTATTCTTACAACGGGGATTTATAAATCTCTACTATTTTTGAGTTTTTTTAATAGATATTAAACAAAACTGCTTATACTTAGTTATATTCTACCTAAGTAGCGATACCAAAATTTCGCCGCGTTTTAGAACTTTTTCTAATGAGTATAACGTCTCTATTGGTAGTATCTCTGGCTAAATGCGCTACTCACACACACACCTGCCGCTGGGGCAATCTAGGGTGCATGGCGGTTGTGGCGATATCGGGAGTATCTCTACACACTTGCCAAATTGCCCCTGCATGCCTACACACATCACAATTAAGGATGCAATTAAGGGTCATCCCCACTCCTACACCCTAGATTGCCCCTGCGACAGGTGTGTGAGTAGCGCCTTTAACTGTGCTGATTATCGCAGCTACCCAATTTCTTCTTTCGATTAGTCTTGCAATTTTCTATGCTGGGACTACATAATCGGAGTTCGGTGAGTTGTCGCCTTTGTGTGACTAGTACATCAATATCCCTCATTATAGGATAGGAGACAGAAAACAAACCTTGGCCGAATCTCGATAATGTAGCTAATTTATTTGAGCAAGTCTTTTCATTTCGATAAAGCTCATAATAAAAAAATCATAAAGCATTATTTTATAGAGCCGTGAAGGACAAATGAGATGTGAGTTGTTTAATTTCGAGGGTCGCAGGTTCGAATACCAGTGGTGCAATACTGCCCCCCTAGCCATATTACACTATCTATCGTCGCTGTAGAATAGAAACACTTCAAAATGTATAGGATTTGACGTTTCAAGTAGGAGTCACGTGGTCAGAACGTCAATTCCTATACATTTTGAAGTGTTCTATTCTACAGCGACGATAGATCGTTCTACAGCGACGATAGATCGTATTATATGGCTAGGGCCTCTGGATTTTTGGTTATAGGCTACTTTTAACCCGGGTAGGTACCGCGAGCAAAGCCGCGGGCGGAAGCTAGTCGGATATAAAGTTCATCATTATTAGCAGTGAAGGAAAACATCATGCATGACGTACATTCGCGGGTTTGTTTACGTCATATTCAATATGTTTTTTTAATAAAATGACCAACAGCCATCTGTCATCCGCCAAGAGGAAGCCACATATTACTGCCATATATTCATGTAACAGAATTACGTAAATATAATAACAGTGTACGTTTACGTGGTAATAAGACTAGTATTCTGTGGTAATAGGCAGTCGTTGAAGTCTTGCGACGATGTAGGTAATTATGGCTGCTAGAACTAAACGAAATGTGGTTCCAAATTATTAATTTGTATAGTACAAGCTTGCAACCTGTCAAGTATGGAATAAAATAAATAAATAAAATAAAATATGTTTTATTTCGACCAACAAAGGATCATTATAATTATTAATTCTAGCCTATATAAAATTCTAACACACATTTCACATATAAAATCAATTAAAAACCAAGAATAAAATAAATTGAATGGATGTTGACTAAAAATTTAATTGAATTAAATTAAAATACCTAGGTACTTATATTAAAATTAAAATTACAGTCACAATAACAATTTAAATTTAGGATTGTGATGTAGCATGCAGCAGTGGTTGAGGTACTCACAGTCGTACCTGTTTGCAAACATGCTCAGGATGGTGTTGGGGCTGGCTCGGATCCTGCGCACCAGGGATGTGCCCCGCTTACGCATAGTGGTGTAGAAACAGTCCACTCTCGCGTCTTTGTGGAATGTTCTTCTCTTCTCTCAGTGCCTCTCCATTAATGAAGGTCGGCAGTCAGTTTCTTAAAATTCTGCTTGTCCAGCGCAAGTCTGAACAGTTGTTCCACCGTCTTTTTTCGTCCACTCCCCGATGTTACGGAGCCATGACATCTTAGGCTGGTTTTAGTGTCACGCGTACCGTCGGCGCTGATAGGCGAGTGATCTTTATTACAATGAAATAGGGATACTGATTGTTTATCAAAAATGGCAACGCTGATTGCACTCGTCAATGCTGAACAATCAGTATCCCTATTTCATTGTAATAAAGATCACTCGCCTACTATTGACGAGAGCAATCAGCGTATCCATTTCTGCTAAGCAATCAGTATCCTTATGTCATTGTAATAAAGATCACTCGCCTATCAGCGCTGACGGTGAGCGTGAGACTAAAATAAGCCTTACGTCTTCCAACCATACGCTTCCCCGGTATTTTGCCCATCATGATGGTCTGCAAGAGATGATACCGGTCATGTCGCAGTTCAAGTCCGAGGTAAGCGACGACCTTTCGCTGTTTAATGGAATGTTACTTCTGCAAAATAAGGGCATGTTTAAATAAATTATACTGCGCTTCCAGTCCTCTAGATTAGTTGTTTTCTTATTTATATTACTACTTGTAGTATCGCATAGTTACTACCACTCTGCACTAAGTTGAGAATTCAGACTTTTTTTTTTTTTTGTGGGTACCTGTCTACCCCGCTCGGTAATCGGCCATCTTTATTCATTCGCATTTTAGTGCTCAAGCCACTCGCACTTCTCGCTCGTTATTTTCGCGTATATTTTCGAAAGTGTTTTTTATTTTACGTTTTATTTAAAAAATGAAGTGTTAACTGTGTTGTGCTCCAAGGAATTCCAAGGATCAAGGATGGGAAACTACGTCGATGTGACGACGTCGGGTACATTGGACCTGATTTTTACCAAATCACAAATCACGACATTGTGAGGATAGCGGTGCCAGCGGTACAGGTGATTACCTACCTATAATTTTTAACGTGTTTACGTAATGTAATAAATGCAATCTGAGCTGCCAGTAGACAGACCTACCTATAATTTTTTACGTGTTTACGTAATGTAATAAATGCAATCTGAGCTGCCATTGGGGCTACCTCGCCGCATAGAAATAAATGCAATCTGAGCTGCCATTGGGGCTACCTCGCCGCATAGACACACGGTTGGCGTTCTTTTCGCTGGGGATCGTAACCTAACCTTTTGTAAACAGATAGCCCTCGTTATCAAATTATACCTACATGTATTTACGTGCAATATTTTACTTACCAATGCAAATTACCTAAGTACCTACCTACTGAGATGGTTTATACATAATCGCCGCATAAACTTACGCTGACGTTCTTTCCCCTGGGGACTGCAACATAACTTTTTACAAACAATCATTAGCCTATTTGGACTACAGGCAGTGGAACAGGTGTTTACCTTTCGGATCAGTAATTGGGGCTGTTTCGCCGCATGGACTTACGGTTGGCGTTCTTTCCGCTGTTAACTGCAACCTAACCTTTTATTAACAATCACAGAATTGGTAAAGGCACTCCTGCCTAAGGAGGATCGCTTGTATCGTTGCGGGTTCGAATCCCGTCGGAATTGAAAATTTTGATAAGATTGTTCCTTTTCAAATGAAATAATACCAAAGTGTGGTTTTCCACTGTAAAAATTAAAAAATTATACAGTATTTATCTTGCGATTTTTACGTATCGACGTATTCTGTATAAATGCAGTCATTGGCGCTGTCTCGCTGCATCGACCTACAGTTGGCGTGTTTTCCACTGGAGAAAAATATATACCTACTTAGACTAAAGTAGTCTTCCACTATACAAAGACACATTCTGTTTAGAATGAGATCAGCATCATCATTATCATAACTAGTCTGAACATCCACTAAGGATAATAAAATATTTACCTACCTATAAGTATCTAAGTAGGTAGTGTTTTGTAAATTATTACAGGACACTATAAAAATTGGTGACTTCTCTATCATCATCAGTTTATTTTCAATAACGCACCGATGGTTAATTACAACTGTTTACAGTGGGACTTCTGACACAGACACGTCTGTGATACAAAATCAAATCAAATTGTTTTAAAAAAGTATGTTTCAACTAAAACAATGATTTTATTGGTTTTTTGATACTCATCTACTTGACTCATTTGAGTCAGTTTAATGACGAACACGGGCCTAAGCCAAGTGCAAATCATTTACTAAACAACATTTCACCTAATTACGAAGAAGAAGAAGAAGAAGAAGATTTCACCTAATCATCATTTAACCTAACGTTCAATTAATACAACAACAGTTGAAATAGTTTCATATGTCATAATTTCATTTGACCTACTTATTATTTGACATAATTTCATTTGTCCTAATTTTTAGTAACTTAGTTTCATTTGACCCAATTGTTATTTGACATAATTTCATTTGACCTGATATTTATTTAACATAATTTCATTTGACCTAATTTTTATTAACTTAATTTCATTTGACCTAATTGTTATTTGACATAATTTCATTTGTCCTAATTTTTATTTAACATAAAATTTTTATTTCACATAATTTTATTTGACCAAATTATTATTTACACATTTTATATTTAACGGGAATAATTTTTTGAAGAGGTCCAATCCAAACCACAGACCGACGTGTCAAGTTTTTAAACCGCACTGCCTAGTAGGCATACAGTTTGCCGGACGGCGCGCCACGTCGCGTCGTCGGTCTCCGTCGGTCGCCCCAACTGCGTTCCTCGCAGCGAACTCCTGTGCGCCTCCGCGCCCTACCTCCTCCGCCGCCATCGAGGCACGCGCACTCATCGCGGACGTCGTCGCAGCAACGCTGATACTGGATACCTACAGCTGAGTACCTCGACACCTTTCATATAAAAATAAATTGTCTCGTACAACAAACTTTCGCACTACCTATCCTATTAAGGATAAATAGGTATGAAATAATTTTTTGCGCACTCAGCCAGTAGTGATAAATTTTATTAAATTGACCATTTTAAGCTTAGGTACTAAAGTACTTATTTAGCTATTATTTATTATTTAGCTTCGTTACTGAATGGCAGTTCTTCATCTCAAAATTTTTTTATTACAAAAATTCATCAAGAGTCAAAGAAATAAATAATATCAAAGATTTTTGAAGATTTAAAAAATAAGTGACTTTAGTGTTAGCCTGCCCTGTCGTTGAATAGGTACGGCTGGTACACATTAACAAATGGAAAGAGTCAACTCTTAATTTAGAAGACGGATATTAAAATAGGTTGAGTACCTATGTTACTTATGTGATTTCCTCAGTCCCCTCAGCCTGATATCAATTGGTAGCTTATTAATAGAGATGTTACATCAATTTAGAAGGCGCTTAATTTTCTCTGTCTCTCTCTGACGCCTCAACTATGGGGTGTGGGAGTTTCCTAGAACGGCTGTACTGCGAGCGGTAGTGGTCAATAATGAAACAGAAAAATCTCATTACTTATAATTAATTAATTATTATTTTATTAATTAGGTATCTTGAGCTACTTGCTGCATTCAAAGCTCTTAAAAGTTTTTTGCTCGTAACATTATCTGACTTCCAGATACTTGTATGAATCGACAACACTGCCGCAATTCGCATACCAACAACAATTCAATAGACTGGAAAGTCCCGGGTATTAAGTAATGTCTAAGACTGGAAAGTATTCAATATCCACGTTTCGCACAAATTATAAAATTGAATTTTGGTATTGGTGCTAAAGTAGAAGTTATGTGTTTTTGCGTGTTACATTTTCATCAATTTGTGATAACTTTTTGACAATTTTGTCTCAAGTAATTAGATTAAGTATGTCATCCTGACATAGAATCAGCTTATCAGAGTTAAGTGATACAGCCTTTGAAACTTTGACTTATCTTTTGATTTTTATATTGACAGTTTGCACTTTAGTTTTTTAATAATTTATCAATCAAAGATTGAGTATACTACTACCAATAGGTCTTGGCAAAGTGATCCTGACGCACTGACTGTAGCTTCATTTACCATCTCTTGGACAAAGTAGAAATTTTATGCCTTTCCTTCCTTTCTTCTACTATTCTAGAAACGCTTGGAAAAGTTATGACAAACAAAACTAGGAACATCATGGTAGGACCATACTGGCCTACATAACTGTAGTATCCGGTTTTTTTTTTAAATCCCGTCTCATTACAGAAACTGAAAAATTGCATGCATTATTATCGTACTCCGGTTTCCGGATATGCAACTCATTTCCTGGCGCAATATTCAAAACTCAGCGTTAAACATAATATTATACGCATAATTAGCAGACATTTCGACGAAATAATATGACACAAGATACTTGTATTTGATGATTATATTACATTGTTAAACTAAGTTATCTAAGTAACTGATTTTTATGACATTTCTGTACTTCAAGTAGGCAATTTATTTTATGATACATCTTTTCAACGAGGGTTTTTACTATGAAACTTATTATTAAACTCGTGATCGGTCATGTCCTTAATTTTAGGACCACGATGACAACCATTTGAAAATTTTGTCTAAATGTGTATTCTTTCCAAGATAACTTTGTTCTAGACCGTTCGTTCGTAACGGGTTCGTTGCCTAATAATAAATTTGTTGGTGAAACTAAATAAATG
Organism: Camptogramma bilineatum; assembly: GCA_958496255.1. NCBI lineage: Eukaryota > Metazoa > Arthropoda > Insecta > Lepidoptera > Geometridae > Camptogramma > Camptogramma bilineatum. The sequence goes on from OY292474.1 coordinate 2,951,715, forward strand.
TCACTATGTTACTAGCTCTCGAGCACATTGAGTTCCTAACATTGTTTAAAAAACAATAAGATTTTATGAGATTAAATAGTAATCATTAAAATTTCATACAAAATTAAAACCTCAAGACTAGGTTATAAGCAACCAGTATCACCCCTACCTTTCTTGAATAAAAGGCCTACCTACTGCCTGAACAAAATGAATTTCAGATCAATTCAATTCAATTCAATATAATTTATCGCTTCAAGTTCATTTAGAAAATATTTCACACTATTAACGCTTACAGCACAGTTGCCATCTCACGAGCTCACTTAGTCGGTGTGAACATTAATACCGTCCGTTACACAGCCGGCTGGCTGGTACAAGCGGTCCATTACCTTTACTCGTTTCTTTAAATACCTATACTATGTCTATATTCTATATAGTTGACCATGATACTATAGATCTGACTTATTCGGTGTTTGATTAATATCAGAATAACTACCTACATAATTAAGTACTTAATTAATTAAATCTAGTGATCTAAATTTTAAACAAGGATTTGCAAGATCTTAAGATCTTCTGTTGAATATGAAATGTTTAGTTACGGTTTATAATGAATACTTACCTCTATGTTTTCAAAAAACCTACTTCTTAAGTTTTCAGAAAATGACAAGTTTGTTGATTGTTTTCCCTAATGACTCTCAAAGTCTACAAGTAGTAATATAAATAAGAAAACAACTAATCTAGAGGACTGGAAGCGCAGTATAATTAAGGATTAAACGAACTTACCTGTGAGTGAAGTTCTATCCTAATTATACTAGCGCCCAGTCCGAATAGATTAGTGTGTCCCGCCCGCCCAACGCGCGTGAAACACACACTTATCCCTCAATATTACATAATTAGGGAAAACATCAATAAAATTGGTTGAGATTATTAACTCCTAACTATATGAATAAAGATGGCCGATTACCGAGCGGGGTAGACAGGTACCCACAAAAAAAAAAAAAAGTCTGAATTCTCAACTTAGTGCAGAGTGGTAGTAACTATGCGATACTACAAGTAGTAATATAAATAAGAAAACAACTAATCTATTCGGACTGGGCGCTAGTATAATTAGGATAGAACTTCACTCACAGGTAAGTTCGTTTAATCCTTAAATGTACCTAGTTCTGACTTAAAGTAATAGGTACATTTCACATTAAATTCCAAATCGACTCGCATGTTTACTTACCTACGTGTAAACGCTTCTGTGCTAGAAATTGAATATCAAAAGACTTTCGTTTCAATTTCAATTTAAGTATTTATTTGCAATTTACTTGAATACCTAGGTACCTACTTATTTTATTTGCATTGCAAGCACATGGGAAAATACAAAATAACATATTTATATAGAAACTAGGCGTTTCTGTTAACGACGCGTTTACATCTTCAAATGATCAAATCTGAGAGATTGTCTACTGTGTTTTGAGGAATCGAATATCGTTAATAGCTTCCAAAAAACTTATAAGCTAATTTATAGAAGCTATGTTGTAGATAGATTAGAATCCTGTTTGTACCTAAACTCGTTTTATGCGGTTAGTTTTTGTACTGTTTCGTTAAAAACAACATGTTTTGTTGGTTAATATTTTTTGTGAGTTATATTCCTAAATGTATACTTAATCAAAAACAAAATACCTATGTGTTAGCATTTTACTAAATTTATTAATATTTTCTGTTTTTAGATGTAAAATATCAAGCTTAAGTTATTAGGTATTTAATTTGAACTGTAAGATGTCTTATTTTACTGTGTCTTGCTTTACTTGGTTTACTGTGTCTTACTACACTGTGTCTTACTTTTAATCATTTTGCTTAGCTTATTGAGGGTAGATTGTCAACGATATAGAAGAAGAAAAAACTCGAGAAGCGCAGGCATTCTTGTAGACATTGCTATGTACTGTAAAGACGTCTCATTTTTAGAGTCATTGACCATAGTAATAAGTCAGTACCGGTGTACGATAAGTAATTGTTACATGTACAAAGGAATAAAATGTACAATGTTATTATGAAGGTTTGTTTTATTGGTGAGGCTAATAAATCAGAAGTGTTGATGAAGAACTTCGGCCTGCATTGGTATGTAATTTGTAATATTACTTCACTCGTAAATGCGTCTGAGGACTGAAAAATGAGCTATGGCCTACAACTATTACTTTATTGAAAAGTCTGAATAGATAGTACCAAACCATGGTACCCCCCTACTTATTATGATTATTATTATTTGTAATACACAGGCGGCTCTCGGAGCTGATTCGTGTATAATATTCTATTTCTATTTGTCGTGTATAGTATTATATTTGTACTCACCCGAATTTTGCAGAAAAATGGTAATTACTTACCATTGCATATTACATTTTTTTTTGTTTTATAAGTACCTAGTACCGCAATACTGAAGTCTGGAGTAATTAGCGGTTTTTGTTGAATACAATGTGACTAGGTATCACACTGTATTTTACGTAGGTACCTACTTAACTATTTTTATCTAGGTACCTACCTCCTTTCTATGTTTACCTACTATTATTTGGGTACTGCTGCTGTCTAATTATTACACAGGTAAAATAAAATAAAAATAACCGAAAGTTGTGGATGTTGTTGTCTAACCTATATTTTTATACTCCATACTGTATTGTGTATTCATTATGCAAGTAAACTACCGTGTGAGTTTCCATGGATCGACCTTAATCTGGTCTCCCATCCTTTCACGGCACTCGTGGTTGGGTATGAGTTATGTTATGACATGACTTTAGATTGACTTTTGTAAAAGTAGGTTCATTTTCATTTTGAGCCGGTTCATTTGAGCCGGTCATTTTTAATTGATGGTTTATTATATTGTGAGCATGCCGATGGGTGACCAACAACCGATCGGCCTGGAAATTATTGGCGGACTACTCACTCATTCTCATATTATTTAGGACAATCTGTTCCGTCAGATCATTCTTTATTGTCATTGTCAAGTGAGGAGTGATTGAAGATTGAATGAAGCTTGAGGAAAGTGTAACGTCATGATTTCAGATTTTGTCATTATTGTGTACGGTCATATGACATTTGAATTGAAGTATGACATTTGTAAAAGTTGAGCCGATTTTACAAAGTTTAATTTTGTACGGGACAAAAGAACCGCCTCAGTCACGTCATACCCAACACTCACGACACAGGCTAGGAAATCAGTACGACGTACCTACAGTTGTGTTTGTGGAGATCCTCTTCGATCAACAATTTACCTAAGTACGTAGAGAGTTCATACCTAGTCCAGGTGTAACCAAGGTAGCAGAAGACTTAGGTATGTACCAACACATTGCTTGGTTATCTCCTCTATAGTAGAGGGTCGTGTTTAGTCGGATCTTAGACTACTATGATTTATACCTATTACAGTATCTACTTCAAGCCTTATAAATATAATGGACATCGATTGTTTTCGTGTTTTTCGAATGTGTCCGGCAGCGGTGTGTGATTCCACAAAACAGAATACCTACGGCATGACTTGCAATTGCAACTAATTTGTTTTTTTTTTGTTTTTAAAGTTGACATTGATATTTATTTATGTGCGATAAAGTTGAAATGAAGTACTTACTTAAGAGTGATTTTCATTTCCAAATTTCGTCAATCATTTTTGTAATTTTGTGCGATTTTTTCCGATGTTTTCCGAAACGCATTATTTTCTGGTTTCACTGTAAAGCAAACAATTACCTACCGTGCATTTATGTTCTGTTTATGCTGAGGTATTTAGGAGTACCTATGCATTATGCAATTTGTACCTACCTAGTTCAATCTCAGAAACTGTGAAAGTTATCACGTTTATATATATTTCGGGCAAAGATACTTCGAACTTTTATCTTGGATTCTGTCCTTTGAAAACACGATTGATGAAAATTTACCCACTTGATAAATTATTTTTTGAAAAATACCTATTTTGCACACATTTTGCTATTTATCCCGAGATAAATCAGCATCCAGCATTTTGTTCGGTTTTTGTTTTGTCAAGAACCCTAGAAGTATTTCTTCAGTTCTGTTTTTTTATTTTTGTTTGATTGGTGGTTTAATTAGCTTTTTAATACCTAACCTACCTACCTATCTATATTTAAAAAAAAAAAACTGAATTTTCGTCGCATTTCGGAACGAGCAGTAGTCGCAAGCGACGCGGCCGCTCGCATTCTAAATTAATCTTTATTTTAACGAAGCTAAGACCGATATTAGAAATTGCACTTATTAATGTGCTAATTTATGCTATGGTACGATTATAGACTCCTAAGTAAAATAAATTGCAATTTGGATTAATTTGAAACATACTTTATTTGCTAGAAAATATTTAACTCAGTTCAGTGTTAATTCTACTGTTTATTTTGTTTAATGTTTAATTGACATAAGTACTTACTTACCTAATTTTATGATTTATATACTTACCTACACAATTCAAAATGCTGTAATTTGAAATTGATAAAATTTAATACTGATGTCTTCTCCTAAGTCGGCATCTTCATTAGTACTGAAGTAGGTACCTACTCTAGTCAGAAAACTGGATTGATCACTCGCTGTATTGTGTTACCCCACATTTTTATGTCTTTGGCGGTCTTCAAAGCTTGGGGTTTGTTGTGACCAACGGGTGGGTGAGCGACCGCGAGCTCTTTTCCCGTCGATTTTATCCACTACCTACCAACAGTTTTTCAAAGTTGTCAGGGTCTCTGCGAGCAACGTGTCCGAAATAACTGGGTATGCATTGGAAGCATATAGCGGAGACGATTTTGGTTCTGCACAGGAATATCGAGAATACCAACTTTCTTACCAGCCTGACCTAAGCCTTTCGGGATATATTTCGGTCTTTCTTTAATTTGGTGAGCTTCGTCATAGCGGCTTTGGATATTTGAATTCATCGGCTGAATCTCTTGTCTCTTTATTGATAAGAGAACCAAGAAACAAACTCATCTACAAAATCTAGATTTTTGAGATCGATGAAACGAGTCAGCGTATTCGATCTACACACTACCAATACCTTGTCTTTGTATTGTTTATGCTGAGACCAACCAACTGAAATAAAGTAACACTAAAAAAAAATATTTATAAATAATTATATACTTACTTACTTAAAGAAAACCTTAATTATTTAGTACGGTATAAGTTAACGGTTTACACCGAAACGTTTAAATTAAAATCAAACTGTTTCAAATTAAACTAAGATAAACTCTTGTCGTGGAAATGATGGCACGCATGCTGTCGTTAAATAAATCTAAACAATGGATCTGAACCTCGTGTATGCAGGCATTGATTTGAGTTGGCCTAAGTGTACCTCTTGCCCTGACTGACACCTAACCTACTGTATTAGTGTGTAGTAGTAGTGACCTAGGTGGTAGTTCTACTACAGAACTTTTTGTGAACCACAAGCAAAACCTCGACTAAACTTTACATTTTCGACTGTTTCTTATTCTACTGATGACAAGCGACTCAGTTGTGGTGACGATTTAGCTGAGTTGTGGACTTTGGCAGAACATATTTTTTTAAAGCCATTTTATTATACACCAAATGGCTGACATTTGGGAGATCGAAACAAAACCCAGCGGAATGATTGACGTTGTCATCTAGTAGAATTGCAAACCTGGTATAGTGTAGTACTCTGGTCTGAAACTTTTTGAGTTAGACATACTTACTGTCTCCAGTCATTTAAGTACCTAACGTTTGATTGCTTTGAAAAAAAAAAAAAAAGTTCAGCAGTCATTATTTACAATGTTAAATATTTTACTAAAATCGAGAAACATAGTGTCAATGCGCCGGCGAGCGCCCAATTCTGTAGCGACATCATGCTTGATAAGAGAGATTGAAGTGGTAAAAGAGTGGCTCTTCGAAGGCAGATAATCTTTAACTACAGCCTGTAGAAGGTTTAAGATGTCGTAACTCTGCTTAATGTAGATTTTCTGATGAAACATTCGTTACTAGTACTAAGCGTGCGTTGGCGGAGCTTAAGCTCAGCTATATCGGTTTTCGAACTAGTATGATTAAGATTATAGTATTTGGCAAATGCAGCAGCAGCCTATTTACTGGCTGCCCATCGACCTTAATTGTTAACCTGATCTGTTTTTACACCTATCCATAACAAATTTCCAAAATTGTGCCGGATCGCGACTAATATTAGACCCGACAATGGCCATGTAACCGTAATGTATATTATTGTTTACCAAAACAACTCTTTAATAATGTCTTATTTAGGTAGTAACTATTTAAATACTTCATGGTCAAATTGCAAACCTAGTTCTTTATATTTGAGCAAATGAAAATATTAGATTTTAGTTTACTTCATAATTATTATTCTTGTGTAAACCATATAATACTTACTATTATACTGATGGTTTTACGAGAATACCTAAGCGTACCTAATGGTCGGCACAGGATTTTGATACATATTCTTATAAACTAGTAACTTATAAGTAAAGTAGAATCTATACCTATTCTATTGAGCTAAGACATAGTATATACTATGTCATCTACTACCAGTCAGTGGTGAATAACTTAATTACAGTGAATTAAAGTCAGCTTTACCAAAAATTATAATCGTGAGCTAGCATATGACTGAATAGTCACAATTATTGAGGTATCATGTACTGAAATAGGGCTTAAATGACTGTTTAAGGTTATCTATCACGTATACCCGAGTCATATACGGCCCCAATTGGCGTCATTATATTTTATAAAGAAGAGATAATATAAATGTTTTAACACCTTTTCCTGATGTAAATGTAATATAATCGCAATTGTGTTCCCGGGGTGCGGCGGATATATTATTTCGGATATTTAGGCATTTTTGGATCCTTTGAGGATGTCTATGGGGGTGGTCAGAGGTGTTTCCAGGCACATTTAGTGCATTCCCACATTTGGCAGAGGTTAACATTCCGTACATTCCTGTTAGTACCTATATTTCTCACATTGCAAGATAGAAAGAAGAATAATTCTTATAGACTGGGGATCATAAATGGTTAAAGCAAGCCCGTTTTTATGTAATTAAGAGCAAAAAGTTATGTCCTAAGTTTAGCGGACTTTTTGGGATAAGCGATAAGGATTACTACGAAGTTTTCTATTATTAGCGGGCATTCGAAACGCAAAATAAAAAAAAAAAAAAGAAATGTTTATCCTGCTGATGCATACAAAACTACTATACTGTAGGTACCTACATACCTACTACTATAAATTGATATTGACTATTCTCCAAAAATACATATAAAAAAATAATAAATAATAAAAAGATGCATAACGTTTTCGATACAACAAGATATGATTACCTATAGGTACATGATAATATTATACATGATACCTATAAGTATTATGATAGATACAACGATGATAATAATTTAAACACAATTGACTAAGATGATGAATAAATTTTATCACTATTAAATTATTTAGGTGAGATATGCTACAATATTGTGGTGAACACAAGTTTTATCCTTGTTACATTTTGTACAGAAGTGCCGTTTTGATGTCGGTCTCACTCTATGATGTGAAAAATGCTGCGTTGGTCGCGGCGGGCCTTTGTCTCTCTGAAGTTGACTGTTATTATGATCTATCTCCCTTACTCTAAGCAGTATGTGTGTGTATGCACTATTTCTTGCACCTAGCCTCAGAGGGACGAACATTCGTTGTGACTGCACTTTGATGTGTACTTTGATTCGGTTCACATTAAGACAGTCACACTCGCTTAGTTTTATACTTATAAACAAACAAAGAGAGTAAATTAAATTAATTTTGAATTAAGTAATATTATACCTTCCAAATCTAATTCAAACCAATATCATTTATTAAACAATGAACACAGTATTAACTATTAATATTACTCATACTCATACCATACATAACAAAAATGATAAAATATTATATTTGATAATAAGTATCTTAGATACTTAGTCATTATTTTTAATCTTCTCGCAGTCTAAGAGAAAAAACCTTAATTTCATAATATTCATAATTACCTATATAATCTTTCTGGCCTATTTCTACTATCGAGGCGTTTGGCTTAGTAATTTATTTGTTTACATAATATACTCATCTACGGGCTTGGGTGTTAAGCCCGCAATAATGTCTGATATTTACCTATTTTTGCGCCAAAGAACCGCTTACATGGAACGCAAGTTATGGTGCCATTAATTTGTTTATAATTTAAATTGGCAGGCGATTTATTTCTCATAATTACGTTTTATTTGACAAAAGTTTCATAATGTTATCCTTAAAATAGTGATGCCTTTAGTTATATGTACAGCTCCTAAGAATTTATTTATCTACTTTTGCTAGTCTTATACTTGGCAAAGACAGTTTAAAATCTATTTCTTGTCTCATAGTTATGAATGACACATTTTTTTGAGAATCCATTTAATTATATCTTTGAATGTACATTAAATTAACATGAATATTATTACAATGATGGCAGTCTGATATTAATCTCTTTGAATGTATTTTAAAGGTTTTCCCTTGGCTCAATGTCTGTAAATGCTCTCTTTTGGAGAACAAAAATAATTTGGCTGATAAGCATTTACAAGTGAGATACACCTGCTGCTATAACTATTGTGATGAACACTGGACCTAAGTTCAAATAAGATATTACTCAACCTAAATATATAGTAAGATGGACCAAATGCATCATGGAATGGAGACCACGGCTCGGAAAGAGGAGCGTTGATAGTCCATCCGCCCGATGGTCCGACGACATAAAAGCATAATATGCCGGGACAGACTAGACCAGGAAGACCAGTGATAGAGCAGTGTGGAAGAATATTGGAGAAGTGTATGCCCTGCAGTGGGCGAATATATGCTGAAGAAGAAGAAGATGAAGATCTTTTATTCAAGTGAAATATGCTGCTAGGATTGCGGTGATCACTAAACATAAATGTCTTTTATTCAAGTGAAATATGCTGCTATGATTGCGGTGATCAATTTAACATAAGTATCTTTTATTAAAGTGAAATATGCTGCTATGATTGCGGTGATCACTGATCTAAAGTGCATTATAAATATAAAATTGCATCATATAACCCTATCATATTTAGCAAATTAAATATAGCATCATGAAAATACGAGAATGAGACATTCTGTTACTTATTTACAGTGATCATCAAAATATAAAATGTTGAACAGCTACAACATAATTATTTGTTTTAAAATTTTATTGAAATGCAGATATATTAACACACTTTTCAATATTATTATTAGTGTGAATCATTATTCCTGAATCAGATCGATTTGGTATTAAGTACCTAATTTCTTTGATACAAAACGCGTTTGGATAATAATTTAATTTATCTGTTTTATTATTTGTGAAAATAAAACACAACCTCTATTTAAATAGTCTATGTTAAGCATTGAAATAATATTACTCTCGAATTTTGCAGATCTCCTTGTAACCGGCATTATCTAGTCTTCAGTTTTGCAGCAAAACACTCGCACAGCTCTGCAAAACTCCTAGTATGCGATCAAGAAGTACAGATAGTACCTACCTACATTTATTTGTAATATGTACCTACCGAAAAGTTAGAACCAGGCTATCGTTTGTTATTTTTGTTTATTTTTACAATTTTTTTTGCATTCTTTATTTTTGTGTTGTCTATGATTACTGCTGACGCGTATTTATGTACCAATATTTTTTTTAGTCTTCTCTTCTCGAATGGCCGAGACGGAATAGGGTCATTCCGTTTACAGGACGGCCGTCTGTTAGCATTTTACTAAATTTATTAATATTTTCTGTTTTTAGATGTAAAATATCAAGCTTAAGTTATTAGGTATTTAATTTGAACTGTAAGATGTCTTATTTTACTGTGTCTTGCTTTACTTGGTTTACTGTGTCTTACTACACTGTGTCTTACTTTTAATCATTTTGCTTAGCTTATTGAGGGTAGATTGTCAACGATATAGAAGAAGAAAAAACTCGAGAAGCGCAGGCATTCTTGTAGACATTGCTATGTACTGTAAAGACGTCTCATTTTTAGAGTCATTGACCATAGTAATAAGTCAGTACCGGTGTACGATAAGTAATTGTTACATGTACAAAGGAATAAAATGTACAATGTTATTATGAAGGTTTGTTTTATTGGTGAGGCTAATATATGTAGATATACATTTTCGGCCTTGTCACATCACACTAATATTATTAAATGCTAAAGTTGGGATGTTTAGACGGATTTGTTCCTCTATAACTCGACAACCACTGAACTGATTTGGCTGAAATTTGAAATAAGTATAGATATATAATGACCGGGAATAGGATATAATCTACTTTTCATCAAGGTACCAAGTTTCGGACAAAGAAAAATCAAAAACGGTTCACAATTGACGGAGAAATCATTGAACATACAAAAAACCTCCTTTTGAAGTCGGTTAAATGTTTAAAATAAATAGAAAACCACAAAAAAAAACTAAATGTTTTTATTACCTATCTATTTCATAAAAAATATCCCATACATAAGGTAAGATAAATCGCACCCTCAAGGCGATAAACCAGCACCATCTAAACGACGCTTTATCCATTGGATTGCGTGACCTAGACTATTGTAATAGACATTTTCATAAATTAAATGACACCAATTTTTTCATGCATCATTTATTACTTGTTCTTAAAAAATAACCTCCAAAAACACCTGGTAAAACATTAATTGGTTCACACGACCTGGCAACTGACAATAACAAAATTTAACCCAGTTTTTTCTAAGAAAATTAAAATTTAGCCAAATGAGCTGCATGTTGTTGTCAGAAGAATAGATGCAGCATTTATCAGATTTTATTAAGTAGCCGTGTGGGACAGTGCCTCAACTTTCGGTCCAAAGGTCGAATCGCGGTCTAACATTGTACCTAGTCCGTCATTGTAGCGCATTTATAATAGGTACCTACCTACCAGAACGGGATAAAATAAACTATTTATAAATTGTGTTGAATTAAGTATTAAGTTTTTTCGCAATCGTAGGTAATAAAAAATAAGGCGCTAAAACCCATTTTACAGGTGTGGCAAATTTTTGGGCACTTATCAGAAAATGTATGGGTTGTGTTTTTTGAATTATTACAAAAACTTACGATTTGATTTGGTAAGTTACTTTGGGAAAAGTGTTCCTGGTGGGAAATAGAGTCGATTAAGACCAACTTGTTTTTTTTTTACAAATGTATTTTTTTAGGCTACCTACCTAACTGTAGGTTTCTGTACTTTTTTTCTTTTGACGACTTTGACGAGACTCACATTGTTCGACTGGCTCCACACTGGAACTTGACTATTTAGATTTTAAGCGGATGGATCACCGAAAAGAAAGCTAGGCCCCATACCGTGTTTGTTGCCCTGATTCTTCACGGTGTTGGTCGCGAAAGAACAGGAGTAGAATCACCTAGCTCTTAAGACGATTCAAAGTGGTCATAACGGTCCTACTGAATAAATGATATTTGATTTTGATTTTGATTTTGATTTTTGTAGGTAGGTAACTGTAGGTTACCTTTATTCAAAAAACCTAAAATCTTTTTTTTCTTCAAAATAATCTATAGTTTCCTAAGAACAAAACCTTATAACTACAAAAAAAAGTAGCTACCCTGACTGAAGTGCTCAAAAAATTTGCCACACCCTGATAAGTCGGTTTCTTAGCGACGTAGTAGTAAAACTACCTCGTATAATTCAGAAATCTATTCGAAACGCAATAATTTCTTTCCTAGTATAAGATATGCGGAAGATAATAAATATGATTAAAGAATAGGTACCTAATGTAAGTAATGAGACATTAAATTATTAATTTTTATGCTCTTTTTACGCAATGTTATCTATAAGTACTTACATTAGGTATAATTATAAAATAAAAGAGCATGATTAAAACTTATAAAGTCTGGAAAAAAGAACATTAAAAAATGTAAAGACTCATAAGACAAAGACTTCTTCATAATGAATGGTAATTACAGGTTAAAAATTTTAAAAACTAGCAAACGCCCGCGGCTTCGCCCGCGTGGACTAAGTACTTACTATGTTTTATCTCACGGGAACCGTGCATTTTTCCGGGCCTTTGTCCTATTCCCGGTCATTATCTATCTATATTTGAAATTTCAGGCAAATCGGTTCGGTGGTTGTCGAGTTATAGAGGAACAAACATACATCCACCCATCCATCCATTTTTATCCGAGTACCACGCAAGATATCATGTTCTCTCGCTTGCACACTAGTGCCGTCTATACTTACCAAGCGAGAGAACATGATAAGTGCCTCAATTTCAGATTCGTTTCTATGTATATTGAACCCCCTATTACAACGTCAACCATTGAAGTAGGTATCATTACCGCTGCGTTTTGTTTCGTTCTCCAAAATGACAGTAATTTGCAAAACCTCATTGGTAATTTGTTTGAAAACGTCATCACAACAAAGTAACCTAACCTCATTGGTCATTAGTAGATTATGAAACAAAACGAAATAGCTGAGACGTTTAGCTTTAGTTGATAAAATCGTACCCCTAGATGAAAGCCCCGGTAACTCAAAAAATCTACTTTTTCAGAAATTACAAAAAACTGATTTAGAAATCAATGACAGACTATGCAAAATGTAATTTTGTAATTCATGAAGGTAACACTTTTTCAAGCTTGTAGGTATTCAGTTTAGGAATTCGAAAACGCAAATAACTCAATTTTGGGGAAATTTTGAGTTACCGGAGTTTTCATCTAGGGGTGTGAAATGTTTTTATAATTTTCTGACATGTTCTAAAATATGTAGCTAAGTATTTTTTTGACGAAAGAAATTTTTTGATGAAAGACGAAACCTTATATAAATATGAGTACTAAAACCGTTTAAAACCGCGACATTGTAAATACTAATTAGGTGGGTTTTACGTCGTAAAATATTACTATCAGACCTGTCATTAGTCAGAGTCAAGGCCTGCCCTGCCGTCCCCTGTGATCTTAGTGTCAGTTGTCAATGCAATTAGCTGGTATTACAACATTACAGGTTTTTATCTCGGGTTGATGTTCACCAATAAACCAGCGGTTATCTTAAAGCTACTAAGACGTTTTTAAAGGCTCATTAATATTATTTTTCATGGAGTAGGTAGTTCATATTAGCCAACTGAAACCGTGTTGGCTGAGTACCTCGACTTTCAATCCGAAGGTCATGGGTTCAAATCCTGGCCGTGCATCAACAGATTTTCCGAGCCCTAAACGGTGAAAACTAGCTGCCGCCCGCGGCTTCGCTCACGTGGTACCCGGATAAAAATCAGTCTATGTCCTATTCCTGGCCATTATCTATCTGGGTCCTTTGCAAAAAAGTTGTACATTTTGAAAAAAAATTGTTCCCCTCCATTCAATTAAGAATTAAAACAAAACTATTGGTGGTACAATGATAAAAATTAGTTACAAATGTTGTTTGGAAATCATGTATTTAATCTAACGTAGTATTTATCTTTATTTCTATTATTTTCTATTTCAAAATTTAATTCAAAAAACTGCTAATTTCTCTCTCCATACAAAATTCTGATGTCCACTTTCGGTTTTCGCAGGTTCAACATTTAAATTTATGCTACTAACTTCATAATATTACTAGATTAGTTAATGGGTACATCAGATAAGAAGTTGCGCTATATAAAAATGACAATAATAGTATTATAACATTAAAAACTGAATTATTTATTCGAGTTTAAAGTCGTGGTCCCTGTTTTTGGTATTTTGTGTAACTCGCCCTGTGTAACGCTCTAGCTGGGGTATTTGGCTTGTTGTGAACGTATGCATAATTTATTTTAAAAGTGCACCATTGGAGGAAGCTACCAATCTAAGGAAATATAGCGTAGCGATTTTGGTTTAGTTGTTATTCAACAAAATTGGTGGTGATCGGGTTTTTCACAAGGTGTTTTTGTGTAACTTACGCGAATATTATAGGGAATTTGAAGTAAAAATCACAAATATTTTACTGCGTTGTGTAGTTTCATTCAATAGACATATAATACAAATGATAATTATTACAAATAGACGATATTTTTTTTTTATTAAATTTTTTGTTGTGACACCTCGGTGATATTTTATACATAAATGTACGTAAAATCGTTACACCAAAAATACCTTCTGAGACAAGAAAATGTACAAATTTTTTGCAAATGACTCATCTATATTTCAAATTTCAGTCAAATCGGTTCAGTGTTTGTCGAGTTATAGAGGAACAAACATCCATCCAAACATCCAAACTTTCGCATTTATAATATTAGTGTGTGTGATGTGATGACAAATTAGGACTGAGTCGTGTTTTACACAGAGAGAAATGTGTCGAGTTTAAAGGTGGGTGGGATATAATTATTTTGAATTAATTGTACGTAAAACTCTACTTAACCATCGGTTATGTGTTGGTGTTACTTCGCGTTATGACGTGTTTAAGAACTAAATTGAGTTGTGGCGTAAATAGAACAAAAGACTATCTGAGATAATGTGAAGTCATTTTAGAAGTGTTTGGAATAGAACGCAACGCAACCCCTTGTTTTGCAAAGTTGTCGACTTGTTCGTGTTTATTTACGTTTCTAGTGTTGGCACTTAGACAGTGTTTCCAGATTCACTGTAGTTACAGTAGATTTACTGTATTTAGGTACCTATTTGTATGAAAATTAAATACAGTATATTCCATACCCTGTATTTTATCATAACAGTATACAGTAGAAAAGTCTAAAATACAGTATATCTACTTTAATTACAGTGAATCTGGAAGCACTGCTTAGACCATTTTGTAGGCAGCATTGTTTTCTTTATACCCGTAACCACAGAGTAGGTATACATTGCATATAGCCCGTTACAACGTTGATAAAACTCTCATGAATTTTGTGTCCTCTTCAAGTCAAATAAAGAGGCTATGTTTGCAATTTGACTTTTCCTCAAATAAACATGCTTTAATTAGCTCACTCCAACCTCGTAATGCTGCCTTCATTACCAATGTGCCCAATGCCCATAAATCGTTTTTAAATTGCCCAAAATAGGCAGAAATTCGACTGGGCGACCGTCAAACGTCACCTTTAGGTACAAGAGGCCGAAAATGACAGTCGAATCGAAGATGTCAAAACTGACAGCTTTTAAGGTAATCTTCTTTTCAGTCAGTCTTTTTGGCGGGAATTGAGGTCATGTTTTCGTTTTTGCTTTATTTTCCAAAATTTGTGTTTCTTCGAATATTAATGTGGATTATTAACTGTTGAGTGTTCGTGAACGTGCATTGAAACAAAAATGAAGAGCATTGCGTTTCGAGTTCTTCCAAAAAGTCCGTGTTGATGTTTCAGTAAAGCCCCACATCTTTACTGTTCAGTGTTCCTCATTCCAATTTGTTTCGATGCGCAGTGCAACTTTTTCATACAAAATTTTCTACTGCGCAGCAAAAAGCCTGACTTCACGAACGCCTGGATCCGTCGGCCCAACTGTACTTCATTCGGCATCTTTCACACAAAGTGACATATCTAAACAAAAAATGAAAGAAAATTGTCATAGAAAACCCCAGCTTTCATTCGAGTGACCTTTCACTTAAACCGTCTGATTCCACCTTAAGCAAACTACGCCACGAGCGCTTCAAAGGAAATGAAATGGAGGAACGGATGCGTAGAGTCGTAGAATACAGTCATGATCATTTTCGATTACAAACCTAATCCAGGATCTAAGTTCAAATGACTGACGTCAGTAACTTGATGGTTTGACTATTGACGTCAATTCGGTTTTCCACTTGCCCTGCGTCATATACCTGTTATTTTGATGTCTTAGGTTCTCAAAACGTAAACTTGTTACTTACCTATTTATTTGTTGACTTGATAAAGTAATGTTTGTTTAAAGAAACGGATACGATCATTGTAACGATGGTTAATACCTACAAGAAAAACTCAACATTCAACTAGTTTTTATGCTTTAAATATTCAGAAAATTATATAAATGTAGTGTCGGTTTGCATTTTATTACTTAGATAAATCTAGTTTTTTTCTAACAAAAAAAACGTAAGCAGGCTAATAACTGTACTTTTAGATATAGTAGACATAATAGACACTTATATTATGATTATAGACACTTTAGACATTCTTGACTCTTTGAAGATGTCAAAGGGGTAATCAAATATAAGTTCTTACACACAATTGGTAGTTTGTTTTGCAAAAAGCATACCACATGACACGTTGCAAACCCATAGCCACTTTTACACACGTATCTTGCATTCTTATAAGTGGGTAATCACAGAAACCATTATATCATTACTTAATTGATTTGTTTGAACTGCACTTGCTGCATTCTTGCTCGCAATTACATATTATAAAGTTATGATTTATATAAACGACATAGTAACACAATCAACCTTACAATATTCATCAAACAAAGCAATCAAAATGCTTAGTTCAATAATTGATGAAAAATACTCAGCTAATTTATAGACGTTTTTGCTATTTTAGCATTTGATAACGATTTAAAAATAAAAATAAATAGTAAAAAACTTTTACATGCAGAATAGACCACCCTAGACCACAAAACAGAAAACAAAAGTAGGTTTACAAAACTGATTTTACCCAATAAGTGCAAGTATCAAGTTATTCGGATGCCGTTCGGTCTGCTCGCTGACCCAAATGTGTTTTTTCCGAGAAAGTATTTTTCAGATCCTTACTTATGATTATTCGGTTATTATTGTTATGTAAGCTTCCGGATAACGTAAAATCTATGAAGATAATTTACTGAATAGGCTAAGTACTCTATGGCGTGACTGAGCGTCTATTTTTGCACTTCCTTGAATTGATGACCCTAGAGTTGCACTTAGCCTGTTGACTCAGTATGCTTGTTTGTAAAGCAATACAATATCTGTTTATATTGTTCAACTCTAAAACGTTTAGGTATTGATACCTACAATTACTTAACATTGAAGTAAAATCATCATCTGCCCTAGTGAAGCGCTCGTGGCGTAGCTTGCTGAGACGTTCTTGATTGTTGAAGTTAGCAGCATTGTGCGAGCTGAGCGCTTCCATGCTTTGGTCGGACAATCCCGGCTTTTAAGTTAAGCCATGACGGAGGCCTTTAGGCGGTCTAAAAACTTCGTCACCAGAGATGGCCACTTGCTCATACGAACTTACCTACTTAGGTACTTTAGTGAGCGCAAATCCCTGCCCATATCCCGCTAAATGGGGTCGGTTTAACATGTGTCCTTTCTCCATTTTGAGCAATGACAATCATGTCAGCACTCACTTCTTTCACACATTTTTACTTTCACTTTTAATCAAAATATGAAATGAAATTAGCAATAAGTATAAGTAAAACACGTGATACAAAATCAATATTATGTCTAAATAACTTTGATGGAAAACGTCACTTTAGAAAAACGAACTTTACTTATAATAAAAAAAAACAGTCCATGCGTTTGGCCTCTAGAACGCCACATAGAAACATACATAAACCTCTATACACATTACCCTTCCTTTGCGGCGCGCAGTCGGGTAAAAATGCACGTGTAGCAAATAGTTATGACGTGATATTTCGCGTAGTTCTACCTAATTTGATTTCTTAGCATTACATTGGAATTTTGATTTTAAACCGTATTGTATAAAGTTAAGTTTGGATTTCAAATGATAATTTTCAGCTTGTGTAAATAAGGTTCTTAATCTGTTTGATGACTATTCTTTTAACTCTAAATTGGTCCATAGATACTCATTTTAATGGACCATTATTGTATGGTATGTTTAATACAACTTTTCTTAGTCATTTGTACCTACACCTACGTATATATTTTCAGAGTTATTTCTGTTCTGTGTTTGGTAATAGCCGTAGCCATTTTGTTGTGGTTATCATTAATAGCAGGTGATCAACAGCTCACTAAAGACATCTCTAAGATAATCCATTAAAATTTAATGGGGCAATTTGAATCTATTACACATAAGTATAGCGATAATGATGTACCATATGTTTTTATACCTGTCTCTTACCCTGCCTCTTGTATGGCTGCCAAACATGGGTTTTCTCAAACACAACAAAAAATAAGATTAGAACTACTCAAAGGGCGATGGAAAGGAGCTTACTAAAAATCAGGAAGATACAAAAAATTAAAAGCAGCATAATCAGACAAAAAACTAAGTTAACAGATGCACTCACACAAGCCCTTAGATTAAAGTGGAGATGGGCCGGTCACATATCACGGATAAAAGACAAGAGATGGACCTTCCAGACCACACAATGGACAGGACCAGCCGGTAAAAGAAATGTAGGCAGGCCATGTAGACGGTGGACTGATGATATAATAAACATAGCTGGGAAGGACTCAGTGGCGGATTATCCTTAAGGCAAACTAGGCAATTGCCTAGGGGCGCGAGGTTACAGAGGGGCGCGCAAGGAAGATTTAGAGCAAAAAAAAATTATAAGTAAGTAGTTGGATAATTAAAAAGCGCTACTTCCATAGCGCTTCCGAAGCGCATCCCGTCTTCTTGATTATTTCTACGTTACCCGATTCAATTTAATTATGATAAAATTGCGATGCTGGGGTGCAGGGCACCCCTGCGGCAGCCGGCGCTGCTACGCGGTGGGCCTTGAAAATATGTCTTAAAAAAATCTGCTCGCTTCGCTCGCATTTACCTTCCTAAGTAGGTACCTTTATTGCTAGTAAAGTGAGTTATGTCTGACTGACCACAGAATAAGAACGACAAGCAGCGATCCTTTTCTTTGATCATCGCAAACAAAATCAAGTGACACCTGTTGCATTTGTCATGTTGCTTTGCTACCAGAGGGGCGCCCATGAGGAGCTTGCCTAGGGCGCTCACGACGTTTAATCCGCCCCTGGAAGGACTGGATGGATGCAGGAGCCGACGAAGAGTCATGGCTAAAGATGGAGGAGGCCTTTACCCAAACAGGGATCCATTTCTCTCAATAAATAAGTACTTACCTACTAACAATTAGGAATAGAAACTAGCTTTAAGATACCACTAACAGTTTAACTTTAAAACTCATTAATGTAAACTTTATTCTAAGAGGTTTGGAAATAAAAGGTTATATTATATATTATATATTATATGTTTTTATACCATCACTAGTGAACGCTCGCGGCTTCGCCCGCGTGGTCTACAATTTTGTATCCCACGGGAACCATACATTTTTACCGAGAAAAGCCTATGTGCTATTCCAGAACCTAAACTATCTACATTTAAAATTTCATCAAAATCGGTTGAGTAGTTATAGAGGTACGTGGTAACAAACATTCACACACACACGGACTTTCACCTTTATAATATTAGTAGGATTACCATGAAAAATGTATTTTATTTATCTGTTGTTCGATGATGGAGAAGTTTCCTAATTTTTCTCTCTTTACTAATTTGCAAGGTCTTAAAAATACAAAATATGTACCTACCTAATTAACGAATTTTTCGAAACATACGTGACAGGTTGCAAGCCCATCGACGCTATTATATCTAACTCGTTTCCTCACGATGTTTCCTTTCACCGTTTGGAGCTCGTGTTAATGCGTATAAACATTTTTCAAAACGAAAAATCCACTGATGCACTGCCGGGTTCGAACCCACGACTCTCGGAACGAAGGTCGAGGCACTAACCTACTCTGCAAACAAGTTACGGCTCTCTGTATTTATCTTTTTAAACTTTCGCGATCAGAACACATTATAAATACCTACATAATATGTATCCGGGTATTTATCACGTAAATTACCTTTTTAGTTAGCCTATGACTTTTCGACTGGATTGATAGATAATGCTTTATTGTACGACAAATAAAATAAAAGTAAATCACAAGAAACAAAACACAGCTTCAAAATTAGTACAATGGGCGGCCTTATCGTTAAAAGCGATTTCTTCCAGGCAACCTGTATTTCTTCCAGGCAACCTGTAATTAGTAGGTAAATATATAAAGTTTCTTAGGTTAACTGTATTAAATGTAGTAGGTAAGTAAATATATACTTACTTAAAGTTTTTTTTTGCAAACTATATTTACCTAAATGTAAACTTGTTTTAGGTTGATGCCTCAAAGCTTTCACTATAGACTTTTCACCATTTAGGTAAAGCACGATGTCATTGACCGAAGTCTAGAAACTAAACCACTATGCAAATACCACCCAATCCATATTTATAGCGATATTACAATATTAATGACCGGTGTAATATATTAGACGTGTTCCACTTTCTCACTTCCGAAAAATATTCGGTTTTAAAACTGATTTATATTTTAATCTAGTTTTTGAGGCAGTGATGGTATAGTGGATGGATTCGAAATCAAAAATCGATAAAATATTATCGATTCTGCAGTGCGATTCAGACCTTCTCGGAATGTATTCCGAATTGAATCTTGATCAAAAATGATATTTTGATCAAAATACAACCTGACACAGTCCTGCAAATTGCAAAAAACGCAAGAAAATTCTAACGATGTTACCACACCAATCGATTGAAATCGATCGATGGACGATCGAAGTTGATCGATTGGTATCACCATACATATCGACGTCGACCAATCCTTTCCACCATCGATCGATGCCGTCGATCGACGATCGATCGATTGGTGTGGTAACACCCTAACTTCGCGGGCTAACCACGCACATCCACCTTAAAGTTTATCTGGTGATGATCTGGAGTTGTTCTGTAATGTTAGGTATAAATATTAATATGATCCTACCGGCTGCGCCATGTATTGATCAATAAAAGATAAGTACTTCTTAATACTTATTGCTTTTATTATAAGCACAACTTTAAACCATGTGGATAACATAACACTCAATGCAAAGATGTCCCTGTCGCTGTATGACAAAACTCTATGTGTATCTATATGAAAATGGCCGCCCCGGAAGGGGGTTCTCAACTTGACGTTTTGTTATTACTTGACGTTTCGTTATTACATAACAGATATTACAGCTAAGTTGTAAATAAATAATTAAATAGAATTGAAATTGGAAGACACATCACAACACAAAGTTAAGTAGTGTTCATCAAAACCGGCTTCAGTATTTGGACTTCGGTCATTGCGTGACACGATAGCTGCGTCATTCCCATCGTGTCCTCGTGACATTGTGTCGCTAATACCTGCTTCTCATAACCCTGGGTGATGACATGGGCCATTGAATTTCAGGGCGAATTGTACATTGAGGGAACCGAGACCAGTGCAAGGATGAGTCCGCTGTATTTCATCATTTGGGTCTCTAGGTAGGTTATATTATGGTACAATGATTCACCCACACATACACTTCTTCCAACGGATCTTGGCATTCATGAAGTTAGCCGTTTCGATGCGCAGTGCCACTTTTTCATACAAAATTTTCTAGTGCGCAGCGAAAAGCCTAACTTCTCGAATGCCTAGATCTATTGTGACAACTGTACTTATATTTTTTCCAAAAGATAGCTAGTTACAGGAGAGATGAAGCACCGTTTACATGGTGTGAGTCTTTTGTCTCAGAGATGCGAGAAACTCGCACCATGACAACTCAGTGACAAGCGATTATCGACCTTCCACGTATGATGTCATTGTTTAGTTCACATTGTCATATTTTGACATTTGCTTTCGATAATTGAATCTTTCAGGCGAGAAACTCGCGCAAAATATAGTGATTTTTACGTTTTTTTACCAAAAATAAGATACTTTTTATCTAAACATATAAAACTAGAATTAGACCAGTACTTATAATATTTCTTTATCTGTCTGTCCCGAAACACCACATTTTTGAATTCCCTTCAAAATCACGTTTACAAAACTCGTCTTATTTCACGTCCTTGCTATTGTATTCGAAGTTTGTTTTCAAAAGTGTGGGATACATTGTCTTTTATTTTTCAATTATCTAAATTAATTAAATATAAAGCCTAATTAGTATATATTAAAGTACATGTAATATTTCAAAATAAATTGTTATTTTATCAATTTATCGTTCACAAGCTTTTTTCTCATGTTTTAATTTTACCACCACATTGAGATGAACACATTGAAAATCAAGTAACTCTACGTCTTATAATTTACAAAATAAAATTTACGCCTGCAGTGCAAGTACCTACCGTTCTTATCGATCGCAAAATTTGACATTTAGATTATAAATAGTAAAAATAATAATAAATATTGCTGGACATTTCACACAGCATCGTGTAGCCCCAAGTTAAGCAAAGCTTGTGTTATGGCAACCACATGACTGATATACTACTTATATACATTTTTTTTTGTAAATACATACATAATACACATAGAAAACACCCAGACCCGAGACAAATATTTGCAGATCATACAAACATTTGTCCCGCGGCGGGGATCGAACCCGCAACCTCTTGCGTCACAGGCGGGCCTTCACCCACTGCGCCACAGAGGTCGCCGCCACAGATTCGACAAAATTCGATAATATTGGATTGGTAAATCCAATTTTAAAATTTACTTGCACTGCTGTTTCATAAATGAGTAGGTAGAGATTGTGAATTTTCACTACTATCCTGATATAATTACTTCTCCTCATCAACTCTCATCACATCATCACATTCTTGAAGAATGCTCACGAAAGAACTTTGACTTGAACCTTTCTCAAAACGCCTAAAATTTCATCCAAGCATGTAGGAGATCTTCTTTTCCCAGAAGTTTTATTCACACTCACCTTGCACACACACATGCCCAAAAGATGAGTTTATTTATATTATTACTAGCTGCTGCCCACGGCTTCGCTCGCGTGGTAGCCGGATAAAAAGTAGCCTATGTTACTCTCCAGTCCTCCAACTATCTCCATATAAAAAATCACGTCAATCCGTCGCTCTGTTTTGACGTGAAAGCAGGACAAATAAACAAACAAATAAACACACTTTCACATTTATAATATGGGGGGTATGGATTACCTATAAGTAGGTAGGTAAGGTGGGTACTCAAGTTTTATAAAGTTACATTTTTACAAATTAAATAAGAAGGATCAAAAAATAATGCTCGCGCTTAAATCTTTTGTACGTAGCAAGTGCTACGGGGCAACGTAGCACTTGCTACGTACAAAAGATATAAACGCGTAGCCCAATGTTGTATTGTTTCGTGAGACTATTATTTTACTGTTTGTAAAACATATTTCAATTAAACAGTTCGCTAACATACCTAATTGTCAACTAAACAGCAAGTTACGTCAGCGTCCAAAAAATTTTAATTTTGGAAAGTAAATGAGTACATAGGTAATGTCATATTTTCAGTATATTCGTTGAATCGTAACGTGAAGCGTTTCCCAGTCATTGTTGGTGACTTTTGAACTGCGCATAATCAATGCGTGTCGCGACCTCCATTTTACATACAATGAAGTTGAAATTCTACACGAATCCACAATTTTTATTCTGTAATCAAAAGTTTTAGGTTTTTACAAGCAGCATTGACACGTTGCAAGATTATTGCTGCTTAGGTACGTTAGAATAAATATTACTTTTTTTCTCACGATGTTTTCCTTCAGCGTTAAGGGTCCTGCGACAGGCGAATTTCCATAAAAACGTAATACCAAAATCATTTAAAATTTAAGCATATTTTTATCAGTTTATGTTATTATTTAGAGCGGTATTTATCGCTACGTTCCTGTTACACTTTTGTTCCGAAAAACTATGACATGTTTTATTTTTATTTGTTCTGTAGTAAGTTTTTTGGAATAAAAGTGTTACAAGGAACCTAGATAAAAACTTACTGCCTTTATCTGAATAATAACATAAAGTGATAAAAGTATGCTCAAATTTTAAATTAAGTAGGTATTTTGGTATTACGTTAGTATGGACAATTCGCCTGTCGCGCCGGTCTAAAAATACTTCTCGTAGGTACAGGTACCTACGTATATTTTACTTATGTTACTAACCAAATGGATCTTGTCTGAATAAACAATTTTATTATTATAACAAAAAATACGACTTCAGATTGTAAACAAACTTTTTGCTAATTTTTTCTTAGCCCAGTAACATTTTACTTATTTGTAATAATGACTTGCAATTTAAAAGATCAAGTTAAAAATATTTTAATGCAATATACTTACCTACTTACATTGTAAAAAATAATAGATTATGTTTTGACTATATTTTCGTTGATATTGAAAACAGTGTCCGTAAAGATGTATAGTCCGGCAAAAACGGGTAGACACGGCAACTAAAATTTCAGTACTTTGGAAACCCTTTCTCTACTAATCTATGGTAAAGTACAGGTTTCTTGTCTATGGTACAGGTGCCGAAGACGTCAGTCAGAAGTAGTAATTTACTTCTCAAAGAGAATTTATCTATTTCACGTATTTAGCTTGCACAGTGGCGCCCCCATTTATGTCTATTATTTTGTGTCGGACTATAGCGTATAGTGTCGTGCAAACTATTTTGGCATAACTAACCTAACCTATTTGCTACATCAAGGTTAAAAGCGTCATTCCCGCCACAACACCGCCATTACTGCTTAATCATTCCCATTACCTGATTGGCTTATCTTTGCGCATGCCTAATCACATTGTACTCTGATTGGCCGACTTCAGCACGTCCCAGTTTGAAATTAGAACCGCGTGGGTTGAGCTGGGAGCTCACGTATCCTATAAACAAAACGAAACGGTAGTTAAATGTTCTATCTCCTTCTTTTGTTAGACAGAGATAAATCTGTAGAGATAAGTTTGTAAGAAGAAAATATTTTTTTCTAATTCTAAATCCATAACTAATAGTCTGAATTTATACCTATTTCACGATTGTAATTTTTTTCTCTGAATGAAAGAGACATAGGTACACATACGGAACTTGAAGATAAATAATGCGCATCGGCTAATTTCATGTTTTCCGAATATGACCGACATCGACAGCATCTAGACTAGATTCTAGGCATGTGCATTCAAAACAGAATGTGACAGAAGTGCACGTTGTTATTAGCTGAGCAGCTCGCAAGGCTTGCAACTAATTTGCTTTTCTTAAAAATCACATTGATATTTATTTGTTTGCGATAAAGTTGAGATTGTGTGTGTTTTTATGACCAAACGACTCTTTGTCAATCGTGCTGATGCCGCGTTGCGGTGCGGTTCTGGTGCCGAGTTGATATAAACAGCTATATATACAGGGTGAATTTTTGAGATGGGGCAGTAAGGGCAGCTACCTTAACCGTTGTAGCTAGAGGAAAACGTTTTTAGGAGACTATCCTTAATTTTTGAAGGTATTAAGACTTGCATTCACAGATTTTGAAAAAAAATGTACAGTCAGCGAGAAAATGGGCACTTTACACAAAAACTTTTTTTGATGCCAATCGATCCTGTTTCATCTAAGGATTAAAAGGCTCTTTTAGACCAACTGAGGTTAGAGTACTAGAAAAGTCAGAAAACGCTAAAATGTATTTCTGATACAAGACAGTAAGGGCTACCTTAACCGTTGTAGGTAGAGGAAAACGTTCTTAGGAGACTGTCCTTAACATTTGAAGATATTTCGACCTGTATCCACAGATTTTGAAAAAAATGTACAGTCAGCGAGAAAATGGGCAATTTACACAAAAACTTTTTTTGATGCCAATCGATCTTGTTTCATCTAAGGATTAAAAGACTCTATGAGACCAACTGAGGCAAGAGTACTACAAAAGTCAGAAAACGCAAAAAACCTTGATTATACATTTCGTACGAAATCATTTTGTCATTTGTCATCATTTTTCATCATTTTGTCGAAAATCTTCAAAAGTAAGGGTAGTCTCCTAAGAACGTTTTCCTGTAGCTACAACGGTTAAGGTAGCTGCTCTTACTCCTCCGTCTCAAAAATACATTTTACCAATTTCTGACTTTTCTAGTACTCTTACCTGAGTTGGTCCGATAGAGTCTTTTAATCCTTAGATAAAACAGGATCGATTGGCATCAAAAAAAGTTTTTGTGTAAATGACCCATTTTCTCGCTGACTGTACATTTTTTTCAAAATCTGTGAATGCAAGTCTTAATACCTTCAAAAATTAAGGATAGTCTCTTAAGAACGTTTTCCTCTAGCTACAACGGTTAAGGTATCCCTTACTGTCTTGTATCAGAAATACATTTTAGCGTTTTCTGACTTTTCTAGTACTCTAACCCCAGTTGGTCTGAAAGAGCCTTTTAATCCTTAGATGAAACAGGATCGATTGGCATCAAAAAAAGTTTTTGTGTAAAGTGCCCATTTTCTCGCTGACTGTACATTTTTTTCAAAATCTGTGAATGCAAGTCTTAATACCTTCAAAAATTAAGGATAGTCTCTTAAAAACGTTTTCCTCTAGCTACAACGGTTAAGGTAGCTGCCCTTACTGCCCCATCTAAAAAATTCACCCTGTATATCATCATCCCGAGAAGTGAACGGTTAGTAGGTCTACCTACGAAAACTCGAATGAAACACGAGCCGCAGTGTTTCTTAAATTTTAATCTGTAATTTGCGTGCGAGGCTTAGTTCACCGTTGGAAACTTTCTCTTTTCTTGTTGCTATTTTTCTTAAGCTCATACTTAACTATTATCACAGCCTTGTTTTGCTCACTGCTGGACATTCTACGAGTACCTACCTTAAATTTGCGCTGTCTAAAATATACTTCTACTGCCGCTTTGGTAACTAAATTGGACGTAGGACATACCTAGTTGACCGTAGTCTTTTTTTTAAACTTTCGGGATCACTATAATACATATTGAAAATGATATGGACACGGGATTTTATCGCGTAATTTACCTTATTTTTTCCGACGCCGACGTTTCGGCTATGTTACAACAGCTGTGGTCGCGGGCGGTGGTGTTGTAACATAGCCGAAACGTCGGGATGAATAAGGTAAATTACGCGATAAAATCCCGTGTCCATATCATTTTCAAAATAGTTGACCGTAGTATCATTGACGACCCACTCTACGAGCATCTAAAAATATATCAATTTGAATGTTATGTAGATAAAGTTAAAAAAAAATTGCTCCATTCAATTCTTCTTCGATTCAACTTGCTGTGTAAGTATGTTTGTTCAGATGGAATCTTGCAATGCACCGTCATTTTGAACCACTTCCGGGTATCCGCGATTGCTTTTTATTTGGTACATTTTTTTTTCTTCTTCATTTTGGCTTCGCACGCATTTATCCAGTTCATTTTGCATTTAGCCAGTGTCAAGAACAGTACTTCAAGCTTTATAATGGACATTGGTTATTTTCGTGTTTTCTGAATACTTATGTCCGACAGCAGTGTATGATTCCACAAAACAGAATGCGACAGAAGTGCACGTCGTTAGCAGCGCAGCTGGCACGGCTTGCAACGAATTTGCTTATCATAAAAAGGACATTGATATTTATTTGTTTGCGATAAAGTTGAAATTATGAGTAATTTTCATTTCCAAATGCCTTTTCGTCAATCGTTTTTTGTAATTAACCGACTTCCAAAAAGGAGGAGGTTCTATGTTCGGCTGTATGTATGTTTTTTTTTGTACTTTTTATTTTAATTATACGATTGTTTCCTATGTTTTCCGAAACGCATTCATTTCCTGGTTTTACTAACCTCTTTCAGTTCATTGTTTGCCTTTTTTGTTTTTGGCGTGCAATTAAATATTTTCAATTCGTTTCTGCTGAATTATAATATTCCTCAATAATCTAACGACATTTCAAAGCCCCAATTTTCTGCGGCTTCTATACACTAAACTAAAGCTTAAAGAAACCGCACCCAATCAAAAAATAAGCACACATAAAACTACACTAAAATACACCTTAATTTATAAGAATAGAGTTGTAAACACAATGACAAGTGCAAGTAGGTGAGTTGGGCAATGGAGTAGCGTAATCTACACGTAAATGCAGTCGTAAACACATTTCATTTCATTTGTGTCTAACGATGTATCACCTGCTTGTTAAGTCTAATGAGTTCCTGATTGACCACACAAAACAAATAGTACAGTAAAACCACAAATGGTTTTCGTAAGACATGTCAACAACAACAATCGCATAAAATTATAAAAACGCTTGACGATAAGTCATTTGGAAATGAAAATTACTCATAATTTCAACTTTATCGCAAACAAATAAAGATCAATGTCATTTTTAAGAAAAGCAAATTAGTTGCAAGCCGTGCGAGCTGCGCTGCTAACGACGTGCACTTCTGTCGCATTCTGTTTTGTGGAATCATACACTGCTGGACATATTCGGAAAACACGAGCATAACCGAGATCCATTCCAAAGCTTGAACTACTGTAGATTATTATCTTCTCTTTCGCCTACTCTTGACAGAGTGGTCGTAGTCGTCATGTCGGAGGGGGTTGTGGCGGCTTTGACGATCCTACGCCATTCGTCTCGTATCGCAGCCCTTCTGGTGCATTCATGTAGATTTATACAAGGAGCTAAAATAACAGATTATTATACGAGGTACTTTTACCATTACCTTTTACCATTCGACCTGGTATCCTACAATGTGCTATGGGATAAGCTCCGGAGAGAAACTAGAATACCTCAGGTATTTATTAATATTTTAAAATATTGTTATCAGAACCAAGTTAATAAGGTGAAGTGGGCAGGCTCTTACTCTACTGATTATGGGTTAGAATGTGGTGTCAGGCAGGGCGGCCTAACATCTCCGCGCTTATTTAACCTGTACATCAACGGCTTGATTGAGGAACTTAGCAGAACCACTGTTGGTTGTTCAATAGACGGTACTTTTGTTAATAATATCAGCTACGCAGATGATATGGTTCTGCTAAGTCCCTCAATCAGGGCACTCGAAGTGTTGTTGGGTACTTGTGAAAGGTACTCTGTAGCACATGGTCTCCGGTATAATCCAAATAAAAGTGAACTCCTGGTATTTAAGGCAGGGAACAAACAGCCTAAGTCTGTCCCTCCCGTTCAACTTGGAGGAGTACCCTTAAATAGAGTTACTAAATTTAAATACCTTGGACACTGGGTTACAGATGACCTTAAAGATGATATGGATGTAGAAAGGGAGCGCAGAGCGTTGGCGGTGAGGTGCAACATGTTGGCTCGGAGGTTTGCAAGGTGTACGAAAGACGTAAAGTTAACCCTTTTCAGAGCATTCTGTCAGACGTTCTACACCAGCAGCCTTTGGGTTAACTGTACACTGAAATCTCTCAGCGCTCTGCGCGTCCAGTACAATAATGGCTTGAGGATGCTGTTGGGGCTGCCTCGTTTTTGTAGCGCATCAGGAATGTGCGCAGAATCCTGTGTAGATGGATTCCACGCTATTATGCGAAAGCGAGTTGCCTCCTTGATGCGCCGCGTGCGAGATAGCTCCAATAGCCTCCTCAATACCATACTCGACAGATTTGACTGTCCCATCGTACGCAAATGGAATGCCATTCATATGGCGTCCAGAATCGCCATGTTCAATGTACGGTAGGGTTTTGAAGATTTGTGTTTTGTTTAGACTAGGTATAGGTAATGTTATTATGTGTTGGCTCTCTTTAAAATGTTTTTTGTATGGACTTGTTCTGAAATAAATGAATTATTATTATTATTATTATATTATTACACCCGAGCTTTTAGAAACCGAGTTATATTGGGTCTTATAATAGAGAAGCTTATTGTTGCAGGGTAAGATTGCAGACCGTGCCTAAAAATAGACAAAAATAGACTCTAGGTTCGGTCACTTCTCGGTCGTATAAAATTACTGAATTTTGAATCGAATTAAGCTGTTTTCATGGTGCTAAGTAAAATATAGACGTTATACATTGTACGTAATGTAATGAGTAACACCTGGCGTCATTAGCCATTTAATTTAAATCATATTTAAATATCCTTTTGTCTGGCTTCAAGCTAATAAATATTTCAAGATCAATTCAAAGGCAAATTATTTAATTGTTATTGTTTTGTAAATAATGCAGATAATAAGGTAGGTACCTACTTACCTAACATTAGTTAGCTTGGTATAATGTACCTTATGTACCTTATATAAATATTTTTTGCCTTGTAATAACTAAGCAAATAGTAATAATTACAATAATAGAGATACTCGTACAATAATTGTACTAATAACCAGCCCCCTGATTATCTACATTTGATAGCGACTAAAATCGGTCTCAAACTGTCAAATATCAGTGACCACGCAAGTAGCTCTGTCACTCTCATCTCAACGAGACGAACGCGACAAAAGATACCTACGCGATCGTTTTGACGGTTTGAGACAAGTTAGACAATCAGCCTGCTGATCATCGAGAGATTTAGACTGTCAAAATCTGACTACTTGAAACAACGTCAATTTTTATGAGTGTTTCTTTGTTTCGGTAAAATAAATATTTATTCATGTATTTTTGTAGTTCAGCTTGTGTTACTGAAATGTTCAGAGTTTAGTTTCCACCAATAGAAGCGAAAACACGATAATTGTCCGATTTAACGATTGTCGATTAAATGTCTTGGATATGACTGACAAGCAGTGTGATTCAGACCTTCTCGGAATGTTTCCGAATTCGGAAAGTGACGTTTCTTCGCTGAAAAAACGTCAACTTTCCGAAGAAAATCATCAAATCGGATGCATTTTTGGAAGTCTGAATCGCACTGCTGACTTAAATTTTTTTAATCTTCGATGGAAAAGGAGGTGTTAAAAGTTTGTAGTGTGTATCTGTGACTCTGTGTGTAACCACTTATATTTTTTTTTGTTTGAAACGTGTCTTGTGTTTCATGAAAATCTGTTCAGCCTTTGGAAAATCATTAGCTCTTTTCTAGTTTATGAAGGGATATTGCGTCTGGAATCCCGACAGACCAAAGGTTAACCATTCTTTCAATTGTTTCAGATAATAGGAGAGCGGGAATATGCAGTGCGGCCGACGAGAAGGCCGTCAGACGAACTGCAGACCGGACAGCCTTTAGATATAGTTGTACAACAGGTAACATTCAATATATTCCTCCAAAAAACTCCTTAAGATACGTTTCAGATTAGCTAAAATAATTTAAAAAAATATATATATGCGCATTACCACGATCTCTAAACGGTGAAGGAAAACATACACAGAAACCCACCGCTTAGTCAGCCCCACACTTATTGACCATGTCTTTCCTGTAGATAAGGCAGGGACGGATATAAGGGGGGGGTTTAGGGGGTCCGGACCCCCCCCTTAGCCCATTAAGTTCGGAGGAAACCTAGTCAATTTTTGTATTTTGGAACCCTTGGACCCCCCCCTTAACAAAGATCTTTTTATATTGGAATCTTTGGACCCCCCCCTTAACAACGCTATATATACGCCCCTGAGATAAGGCTAAGAGGATCGGATTTTTTTTAGTCTGGGCTAGATGGTACAATGTGTGAAATATCCACCAATTTTACTTATTTATTTAAGTATCATCTATAAATGTGAAGTAATTAGAGACGCTACAGATTGAACAGGCTGCAGACACTATGAGATAAACATTTTCACACCTACAACACAATCACTTTTATCTTGTAACATAATGTAACCTGAAATGAAAGCTATTATTATAACCTTTAGGGTACGTTTCCACTGAGGCGGAGCTGAGCGGAGCGGAGCTTAGCGGCGCATGAATTGACCAATCATGTGCATTTTGACGCGTTCCTATTTCTTCGTTTGACATGTGATTGGTCAATTCGTGCGCCAAGCCTCTCCGCTCCGCTCAGCTCCAGTGCAAACGCACCCTTATAACCGGTAGTTATAGATCACTTACAAGAAATCAATCAGTTAGACACCTTATGACCGCTGTAATTAAATTTTAAGTTAAAATTTGATTTAACTGCACAATTTATTTGCCGGATAATTGTTTATCAAGGCTTTTCCGTAAATAAAACGAAATAGTCCGTTCGCTCAATATTTGATTGAAAGCTGCTGGTTGAAGATAGGTAGATAGATACATTTTATTCCAAACTAGCTTCCGCCCGCAGCGTTACCCGCGAGGTACCTACATAACTTAATATTGTTTAACTACCTACTAATATAAAAACTTAATATAACATTTTTGATTTGTGTGTATATACTTTAGTGGCGAAAATAAAACTTTTTTCTATTTCTATTCTATAAGATAGTCTACGTTCAAAGTTCATTCTAAATACTGGTGAAAGAATTTTTGAAATCGGATGAGTAGTTTCGAAGATTACCTCCTACATACAAACAAACTTTACCTCTTTATAATATTGAGTAAGTATAGATTAGTATAGATAAACAAAGCAAAAACATCAAGGTAGGTAGGTAGTGTAAAATTAGTGTAAAACATCGGTTTATCAGTTCAGTTATGAATAAAACACAAGCTATTTAGAAATTGATAATTCTCGAGTGCAAATTCACAAGCCTTTTATAGATTGAGGCCTTTGACCAGATTATTCCGAGGCCGTCCGTTTGGCCGCGTAAGGAAACCTGCCCAAGTATTGAACTTCTGCGAAATTCGTAAATACGGGACAAATATAGCATTTTCTATGATTTCTGATTCATATGATAACCTTACATTATGAGTTGTTCAATAGGAAATTAAGATATTTTTTTTATAAAATAACAAAAATGCCTCTCTAAAACATAGTACCTAGGTAGGTTTTGCTCTTTGAAAATGTTACTGATGTTTATTTTTAATTTTTAAGGTACACATTTACACTAATTAACTCACCAAATTGACATTAAAACGGTTAAAATCATGATGACAAATCAATGAGGACAGGTATTCAAATACCGCCCTTCGCCTTACTAAAGTGCCCTGGAAACGATCAAATATGCTTGACAAATTTGTTTGTCAAACTTCACGTTTTCATCAAACAATAGCTTAAACGATCAAACCAAATATCAAACAAATTTGTTACTTCCTCGTCACAGATAACACATTTTCGGTAGTGTTCTCCAATAATGCCAAGGCAACCACTGAGATCTTGTTGACAAACACAGCCGCACACCTTCAAACATGTTTGTCAAACTCGACATCAATCCAGATTTTCATGAAACACGACAAACACGTAGATTGTTTGACAAACGCCTCAAACACAGCAGGACACTATCAAATAATTTGACAAACACGTAAAATTTGACAAATAATTTGATCGTTTACAGGGCACTTTAGTTACCTACAAATGTTTTGAGAACCGGTAAACAAATTATAATTACGTACAGTCCTTCCAGATAAATAATGCGCATCGGTTAATTTCGTGTTTTCCGAGTATGACCGACAGCATCTAGGCAGTATTGATATTAGGGTGGCACTGAAGCGCTCGTAGCGTAGCTTGCTTGCACGTTCTTGATTGATCGTTGAAGTTAAGCAGTGTTGTGCGCGGTCACTTTTAGGATGGGTGACCGCAAGTGGTATTACCTACGAACTGAGCGCTTCCGTGCTTCTGAGGGCACGTTAATTGTCGGTCCCGGCTTTTAATTCGTTAAGCCATGACGGAGGCCTTTAGGCGGCCTAAAAACTCCGTCACCAGAGTTGGTCACTTGCTCATACGAAAGAAGAAGAAGGGTGGCAATTCTACTAGATGACAAATTTAAAAAAGAGCAGCTAGAGCACTGTTGGCCGATTGGGTTAGTGCCTCGACTTTCAATCCGAAGGTCGTGGGTTCGAACCAGGCCGTGCATCAATGGATTTCCATTTCAAAAAAATTATATGCGTTACCGATGAGCTCTAAGCGGTGAACGAAAACATCGTGGAAAACCCTGTTAGCTTTCTAATAGCGTCGATGTGCTTGCAACCTGTCACGTATGGAACGTTAACTTCTGCAAAATGTAGGAATGTACCTAATCATAATAATCATAATCATATAGGTATTTATTGCGAATCAAACGTAAAAAGAAAGATAAGGTAAAGGCTCCTAATTCCGCGTTATTTTCACCAAAACTAGAAAGGTCATTAAAAATTAAGCATTTACAATGCATTTTTGTGAAATTGGCTATTTTTATCAGAAACGTTATTGTTTTTACTCTTGAAATATACAAAAAGTTTGTTGTTTTAAATTTGATTTAGCGTCTAAAATAATTTAAAATGTGAAAAAGTCGGAAGCTCCTAATTCCGATGTAAAAATTCTAATTCCGATGTATTTGGATCCTAATTCCGAGTGTACAAAATACAAAGGAGAACGGATGGAAGGAATGGATACATGGTGTTCAAAAATTATCACATTTTATTATCAAACAGTACCTATTATTATTACATATATTTACCTATATTTATATTTACCTATATTATTATTAGTATAGTAAAAATGCACGGTTCCCGTGGGATAAACCAAATAGTAGTCCACGCGGGCGAAGCCGCGGGCGTCAGCTAGTAATTCTATAAATCATCGGACCTGCTCACAAAATTTCACGAGAATTAGTTGAGAAATGCGACCTGTAGATGAGAACATACAGACGAACAGACATCCGAACAAACGAAAGCAATTTTGTCCAAGCTGAAGTAGAGACGCTGCGCTCGCTTTGCTCGCTCGGTCAATTATGTGAAACTATTGATAGACTTTATTTGTGTAAGTATTAATTTTATTCATAAACGTATCTTACTAAATATCTACATAGGTAGGTACCTACCTACATTGTAATGAAAGTTATTTTTGAGGGTAAATAATAGGATACTGATTATTTGTGTTTTTAAAATCATTCAAACTGAGTGACAAGCTGCTTAAAATAATGAACACTCTGTATGTTACTTGTGTCAATACATCGGAATTAGATTGTATGAGGATCTAATTCCGAGGTAAATACATCGGAATTGAAAATTTTCATACCAAACACATTTTCTAATTCCGAGGGTTACAAAGTAAATGATTTTTCAAAAACACATAAACAATTTAATGCTTCAATGCAATACCTTCAAAAACATGTACAATTCTATTCAAGATTGTATCGAAATACGTCAAGAACTTAATTTTCTTACTACCCAAATTGATAATCTTTGATATGGTATAATTAGTAAATGCGACGTCAAAACGTACCTCGGATTTAGATTTTAATGTGAATTGACATTTTATGTAGTCAAATCCAAAACAACAAGTGCGTAACTACAAAACCAGCTTAAAAAAATTCAAATAACACGAGGTCTATGAAATCGTAATTCCGCGGTATACATCGGAAATTAGGAACCACCTAAAATATTGGGCAGCTAATGCCGATGTATTTTCAAAACGTATTTTTAACTAATCTATGAAGGAAAATACAGAATTTTTAAGTGATTCCGCTTGCAAATATACTCCTTTCAATATTCCAACCTAAAGAAAAACACACACAGTACAAAATTAAAGACAAAATCACTATTTAGTAAACCGTAGTACTCACGTGCACAGGGTCCAAAATGTATGGAGCGACCGTTCGGCACAGCTGCTGGCACGAAACTAACCGATTATTGTAAAAAGTAAACACACTAAGGCACTCCTTTGTTTGCGTAAGCACGACCAGATATATTATTAATTGAGAAATGTATCCTGCAGTTAAAAAGGGTTTGTAAATAGCTTGAAACTAACGATTTTCTATATACCTCGCAATTACCGTCCATTTTCAGAAACCATCGGAGTTAGGAGCCTTTACCTTAGATAGAAAATATACATCTATACTTATAATAAGAATGAAGTCTAAGAACAAACTAATAAGTATTCAATTAAGTGAAGTCAGTTTTTGATCCATATAACCCTAACCCGTCCAAAAATGTCGTAAGCGCGTTTTAGAACGTCCTTGAACTTTTTGTTCGAAGGTCCTTATTCTGAGGTTCATAGTAACTGTTTGGGTAATCTGTGACTTTGAAATTTTCGTTTCTGTGTGTTTGAGTCCTAAGATCTCTGAAACTACTGAACTGATTTGGATGCAGTTTTCATTGTTGTATTATGGTAAGCCGGGATTAAAAGATAGGGGTTGTTTTATCAAAATCCGTTAACAAATAAAAAAGATATGTCCATTTAAAGAATGTACTGTGACTTTAGTAAAAAAATAATATAAAAAAGGATGTATCTTTTTTATTTGTGAACGGATTTTGATGAAACTAACACTAAAAATTGACCCAGGTTTACCACAATACAACAGTGAAAATTGCATAAAAATCGGTAAAGCCATTGCCGAGATGAGTCATATATTACCCAGCATAGTTCTGTTCTGAACTAAAGTCCCACAGTTACCCAGCATATCCAAGTTACAATGAACTTTTTGCATGATTTTCAATATTATTAAAAAACTCTTATCAAAAGTACCTAAGTAATTAAATACGACAACTTCACTCATTAAATTTAAAGTTTTTTCAAGAACAAAGGACATAGAGACATCTATTGGAGCTAGCTGAAACCAGATTGTGATATCTGGTTCCCATAGTAGCTACAAGCTTTGCTTAGTTTAGGGCTAGATGGCGCTGTGTGTCTCCAAAAAAAATATTAGTAAAAAATTAAAAAACCCCGTGATTTGAAAAGTTGGAAATAATCTATACTTATCTTTATCTTTAATCTATAGTAATATAATAAAGCGGAAGAGTTTGTTTGATTGTTTGATCGCGCTAATCTCTGGAAGTACCAGTTGGATTTGAAAAAATATTTCTGGTTTTGGATAAGTAGCTAATTTTTTGAGGAAGGTTTTAAGCTATTCATCATCACGAAAAGGCAAAAGCCGAGCAAAACGAAAGAAAGCCAGATAAATGCTTGGTTTTCCGTAATCAAAACTAGATGGCGGGACTAAAAATGACCATTTTCTGAATCGCGCTGATGAAAACACGCGGCAGTCACTTATTAGTCTACGCGTGATTTGAAACACTTTTTATTAAACCGACTTCAAAATAAAGGAGGTACTCGATTATTTATTACTCGAAGATGCCTGGACCGATTTGGAACATTATTTTTTTGATTGAAAGGTGGTGTCTTGATCAGATCAGGTCAGGATCTGATAATGGAATCCTGGAGCTGTTCAACAGAACTCCTCAGTAAATAGGCCGATTGAGTTGAAACTCGGCAAACCTATCAAGTTTTAACTACAATGTAATAATATGGTGACAGTGAGTTGATCTGAGGATGGAGTCAGGAGCTGTTCAACATAACTCCTCAGCCGATTGATTTGAAACTCGGAACTCAGCATATCTGTCAAGTTTCCAATATAATGTAATGATATGGTGACATCGAGCTGAAGGGGAAGGGGGAGAGGGGGAGGAGGAGATGGGGACGGGGACGGAGACAGGGACGGGGACGGGGACGGGACGGGACGGGACGGGACGGGACGGGACGGGACGGGACGGGACGGGACGGGACGGGACGGGACGGGACGGGACGGGACGGGACGGGACGGGACGGGACGGGACGGGACGGGACGGGACGGGGATGGGGACGGGGATACATGACACACAAACTTATTTAATTTAAAATCCAAAAAAATCTGTTTATGTACAGAATATAAAACCAAACACTTTTTACTTCACGTCATGTGGCATTGCAACGCATGCCGGGTACAGCTAGTAGAAAATAAACATATATAGGTACAGCCTTGACTCTGTACCAAATGTGCTTACCTCTGACTACCCTTAGACATCTTCAAAGGATCTAAAACGCGTAAAGTCTAAAAGAATATGTCTACCGCAACTTGGGAGCACCAGCCGTGATCTTATTTAATTTTTCTTTTTTTTTAAATCGTGATGCCCTTTCCTCGAATAAATTGCCAAACATTGCAAACCGGAGTCGCGTGAAAGCGGCCGGCCGAGTTTTGGGACCCTTCATTATTACGACTGGTTTGTAACTGTATGTGCGCCTGGGAAGTGTTTATCTGCTCCTGTGTTTTTTAAAAACTCCAATTACAAGTTTTTGTAAGGCGAAACTCGGCCCTTGTTTTTTTTTTTGATAATTTATTCATCGAACACAATACATTTGTCTGTTAAATAGTGTCTTAAAGCCTATGTTAGGTTTGACTAACTAGACGCTATGGTTCTCTTAACACACAATCTGTATTGTAAGAATAGGAGCAGACACACGGTCTGAACCGCACTGCTTATTCAGACCTTCTCGGGATGTTTTCCGAATTCGGAAACTGACGTTTCTTCGCTGAAAAAACGTTAAGTTTCCGAATAAAATCTTCAAATCGGATGCACTTTCGAAAGTCAGAAACGCACTGTTTTTTAAAATGCTATTGTTAGCCCGAACTGTCATCCTTTTTTTAAGTCGGTTAAAAAAGGCTAAGAAAATAAAAAGTAATTAGTGATCATCTCAGTGTTTGACTAAACATTCATACGACCTTGGGAAGTATGCATTGAAATGGCTAATTATAATTACATGCCCATTTTTTGTGTCAAAATATGTTTTTCTTTGGCTGTAGAACAATAGATTTACTTAACATTTTTGTTTGTCTAGAAAACATGGTAGGTAACGCTTTAACTTACAATAGACAAACACAGAGAAACGAATTTAGATAAAGACACTCTGATACGAGCTAGATATCTGA
This sequence comes from Camptogramma bilineatum, assembly GCA_958496255.1. Taxonomy (NCBI): domain Eukaryota; kingdom Metazoa; phylum Arthropoda; class Insecta; order Lepidoptera; family Geometridae; genus Camptogramma; species Camptogramma bilineatum. The sequence continues at coordinate 2,989,872 of OY292474.1, forward strand.
TAGATATCTGGGCGACCGAGCTCGCTCGGGTGCAATGCAAATAGAAAAAAATTAAAAAAGAAAAACGAACAAAAAAAAACTTACAAAACAAAAAAAAATAACTATCACTGGCAGAGATTCGAACTCGCAGCCTTCGGCGTTGAAGGCGGATACCCAACCTCTTAACCTCTCTGGTCTCAACAAATTCCGTTGAAATTACGAACCACATAGCACTGCTAAATCTTTTTGCGTGAAAATGCCGAGAAAACGAATTTTCCCAGATATGAGACCTAGCTAGATCGATTTTTCGCCCCCGTAAACCGCCGTACCGCACATTGAAATCGTTAGAGCCGTTTTCGAGAACGTGAGTACAAATAAACAAACAAATATTGCTTGATATGTAAAGGATATAGGATAGGATAGGATACTGATTCTTCATGCATGGTGTTGGTCGCAAAATAATAGAATCACCGTGACCAATCCACTGATTTTTTTTATCAAGGGTTTAACTTTTAATAAATCCTTTTTTGTTTCAAGGGTGTTTAACCTTCTCGTCTGAAACTACATAGGTATCGAAAGAAACATGGACCCCCTTACTTATGAAAGATGTTTAAAATTGAACACTGGTTACACAACGTCCTGTCTCTATTCATCACTATCTACAAATAAAAGCAGGACGTTGTTTAACAAGTGTTCAACTTTAAACATCTTTCATAAGTAAGACCCAGAAAGTTTGACCATGTATGTATTATCTGTTACTTTCTAACATCGATGATCAGATCTTATTTAATCAAGGGAAGTCGGTGTTTTTCCGCACCGCATTCCAAGACAGCAGACAAACCGTCTACGGGATGTGGGAACCTGTTCCTAACTGTACCGGTCGCGGGTTCGACGCCCGCCAGGTATTTGCTGTGAGACAGTTACTACACAGAACTGTGGTCTTTATGAATTTAGCTGTGAGCACAGTTAATGTCTCAAAGCCAAGTAGGTCCTAGTTAAGTAAGTAAGTTCGTATGAGCAAGTGGCCAACTCTGGTGACGGAGTTTTGTAGGCCGCCTAAAGGCCTGAGACCTGACCGACAATTTAACGTGCCCTCCGAAGCACGGAAGCGCTCAGCTCGTAAAACCACTTGCGGTCACCCATCCAGATTGTGACCGCGCACAACGCTGCTTAACTTCAACGATCAATCAAGAACGCCTAAGCAAGATACGCCACGAGCGCTTCATAAAGTTTTACTTACTACTAAAATACTGCTAAAGTAAGTTCGTATGAGGGTATGAGCAAGTGGAAAACTCTGGTGGCGTAGTTTAAGCACCCTAATCTCACCCCATCGTCTCAGGCTGGTTTTACTGTCACGCGTACCGTCGGCGCTGATAGGCGAGTGATCTTTATTACAATGAAATAAGGATACTGATTGTTCAGCACTGACGAGAGCGATCAGCGTTTCCATTTTTGCTAAACAATCAGTATCCTTATTTCATTGTAATAAAGATCACTCGCCTATCAGCGCCGACGGTACGCGTGAGATTAAAACCAGCCTCAGTATTCTTTGCATGGAATTCTATGGACCAATGCTCACTACATCAACTTCGTAACGTCACCGGATCGCCGTATCGCAATCCTAAATTGAAGGAACAAGTGAACGCCGAAAAGGCAATGCGGAGGCGACTGGTCCGCTTTGATGTTTTTAAAAGCCGGCGCCCTGATTACGGAAGACTTTGCAATACAATGCGACAGCAACCAATAAGCGACCGGTCGAAAAATATCACTCAAAATCGTGTTATGGAAGCCAATCGTACGTCTATTGCTCGCCTGTCGCAAAATGAACTTTGGCCACAGTGAATTCTGCGACCGAAATACCATTTTTAGTGATATTTTCGGCCGGTCGCGTAGTGATTGCTGTCGCATTGCTGTGCAAAGTCTTATTTAAACAAGGCACTGCTGGACCGACAATTTTACGTGCCCTCCGAAGAACGGAAGCGCTCAGCTGTTAATGCCACAAACGGCCACCAAGTTGTGAGCATCTATCAAGAACGTATAAGCAAACTTCGCAACGAGCGCTTCATGTTATTTTTGACATAATCTGTCCGGCTTGAGTCGTTGGTTGGTCCTCAGTTGTGTAGAAGGGGATTCAAAGTACGCACGGCACAACCAGTTGAGCATAGTAGTTGTGCCGTGGGTCTGAAAGGGTGTCTCAGCACTATGGTGGTATCGTAGGGAAAAATAATTACCCACCGTACCACTATAGGGGGGTATGGTCGGTGGCAGTGGGTCAGTAGTGCTTAAATCACTCGATGGTGAAAGCCGTGTGTCGTTCATACTTTAACAGTTATATGCTACATTGTACCTTACTTGGAAATGGCGAAACAATAATAATCTAGGAAAGACCAAATAACACAAACACTAATAGTTAGGTAAATTAGCACTTCGAGCATGACAACGTATTTGGCATGTTATGTGCCTTGTAAAGCTAAGTATTTGTTAGTGAAAAGGACAATCAAACAACGTTTGGTGAACGGTACTTCAGAATACCATCTTAGTTTAAAGCGAGAACCAATATTTCTGTTCATATTTCCAAAAACCCTTTACAGATCCTCACCAAATTTTTATGGCACCAATCAGAAAATATGTCCTTTCAAACAAAAAAATAATTTTCCAAATCGGTCCAGGCGTCTTCGAGTATTTGTGTAACATAAGTAGGTACTTACATAAAAAAAATCTGATGAATTGAGAACCTCTATTGAAGTGAAAGAAGATTCGGCAAAATTGCTGCACATTTGTTTTTATCAAAATTTTCGACCGACGTCGAAAATCTTGATCGACGTCGAAAGCGGGTTCGAATCCTGTCGAAATCGATTTTTTTTTAAATCATTTAATGCCAGTGGTTCTGAATAAATGATTATTGACTTTGACTACTCTCTTCTGAGACACAAAATAATCACATTGAGACGAGAAATAAAGTAAAAGAATTAGGTCTAAGAAAATTCATAGAGACAAAACGACAATCGATGTGCAATCGATACCTATATCGATTGTCGATTTGTAAAGACTCTAGTGTGGAAGTTGGAACCGAGACTTTGTTAAACTAATAATTATTTTTATGTACAAATAGCAAGCTAATAAACCTTCAATATGTAATTTCGAACAATTAACAGCAAATTATTGTGCTCAAAGGCAAAAACTCCGGCAACTGTTAATTGTTGAAAATAACACGTTACCAGCTTTGTAAGTTTGTACCGGGAATTCTCATGGACACCATGTAGCTCCACTAGGCCAACGAGGCCTCAACACTCGATCTGATGGTACTAAGTTCGAATCTTGGTTAGGAACAGCCCGTATATTCCGGATAAGATTGATAATTCGTCATCAAAAATTCACCCATTTAGACAAAATCGGGTTTCTCAATTTCATTCTCTATCAAGATTACCAGAAACTCTTTACTTTTTCGATTTGATAGATGCAAAAGTTTTTCATCGAATATTTTTAAATAGGTACCTACTTAGCACAATCTCAGCTTTTTTTTAAATGTTGAAAAATCGAAAAAAAATAAATCACTTTGTACCTACTTACGTTTTTAATAGGTTATTATAATGAAAATAAGAAATCTTATCAAAATTTTCAATTCTGACGGAAATGTAAATACTTACCTACGAGTACTTACCTAAGTTTGATTGAACACCATAACAAATAAAAAAATATAGGTTATTATAATTACCTACTTACCTACTTATATGAAATGAAATGAAAATTGCTCAAAATGTGGTCAAATACAGATGTATTAGGTAAATATGTTTTTTGTACAAAGTTCGCGCCTATCCATCGCGGTGTCCCTTTCCTTCAATAGAAAAGCATTAATTCACCATCTCGCTCGGATTAAGGCCCTATTAGGTACTAAATAATACAGAGTGTATAATTTATACAGAGCCTCGAGCATCGGTGCCTCGAGCATCGGTATGCACAAAGTCTACTATTCGATCCGTGACTGTAGTATAATCTCTCAAATGTATGGGATCCGGTGCAGCGCCTCCAGTGGTAACTTGACTGAACTAAAATCCCAAGCGGCAGATTCGGGAGTCACGTTCGATCAGGTGCACGTTTCAAAATACTCTACTTGAATAGACATCTTCATACATTTTGCCGCGGTTTGCGAGCACGAGTAGCAATTTGACAGCTTTGATAAAGTATATGACCTAACTTGTCAAGTAAAATCACTCACGGCCATTTTTCATCGTGACAAGATACTTTAGAGAGATTTTGTAGCATTTAATGTGCTTTCTTAGTATTGTGTAGTGAAATTGTGAATAACTAATATTAAAATGATGTCAGCTTGACACGATTTTGCCTGGCAAATGGCGAAAGCAACACTAAAAGTGCACAGTTTTGAAGAATGTACCTACTCACAAAAACTTGCGAAAAAACTAAGTTGTGCAATATCTACAACAACAATGTAAAGTACATTGTGCCCTTGGAACCTTCCTTCACAAAAATACCCACCTACCTAACCCTAGATGCAAAGGTAAGTTTTGTTTTTCTACAACACGTATTGTTCCAAGAACGAAAATGACCTTGGGAATGTGTGGTTGTGCTTCCTATTACATACTTACAATACAACATTTATAATGTTTTATGTTGTGTATTTATGATGTTGATTATTTAGTAGGTACTAGCAACGCCCTCGCGACATTGCCCCCTAGTGATGTTAAAGTTGATGATGAAAAATAGCCTATAACCTTCCTCAAGACTTTACTTTTATTATTGGTAGGTATAGATGTACTTAAATATGTAATTACCTAATGAAGTGGTTATTATTTTCAGGTATTTAGTGCCCTTTTCTTTTGAACTCATGGAGATTACCAACATGTCGCTGGAGTAGCTAATGTATTTTCTCAGACTTCAATTAAAATATCACTGATGCGTGGAACAATACAAGAGCGAAAAGGACATTTAGAAGCTGAGGTATAAATAAGTTTTTATTAAATAAATGTTTTTCAAGACAAGCTTTTATTGGGTTAGGGTGGGCTAATCCAAATTAGCCCAAATACGGATGTTCTACTGTCTTTCACTGAGAAATTTCATTGAACAGCTTCTGACTCCATCATCAGATCATCTCGCTGTTAGGTACCTAGGTACCATAATATTGCATTGTCACCGAGAATCTTTATGTTTGCCAAATTTCAGCTCAATCGGGCACTGGGAAGTGGGTAAAATTTAACTTGCAAGATCTAACCCGAACAAACATTGCAAATTAAATAATAACTTGTAAAATACAACAAATGCTGCACATAGTTTTCATAATATAATTACCTTCTCTACTTCCTATACAATGTATTTAGATCACTATGTTAACAAACAATAATTATTTACAGATGATGGTGAGACAAATTAGGTATGTGCAGCAAAGAAACAATTAACACATTCCCTGTCCCACCTCTGCGGTGCTCTCCGAAGGCAAGGACTGTCTACTCGGGCTCGGCAAGTGCGTCGCGGGCATTGAACGTGTTAAGCCACCAGTAGGTATTGATATTATAAGAGGAAGAGCTTTGCAGGTCAACTTGTCTAAAAAACTAAGGCTTGTCAAATTAAATATAAAACAATGTTTTACATTCTCAGTGTAACTACATAAGACTCTGTAATCTGATATTATACTTTATTACATTTGTTAATAAACATAGTTTTCTGTTTCGTATCTAGCCTTTATTTAATAGCCTGTCCCTTAATAAATAAATATAACCTAAGTCTATCATGAGGAGGAAGTATCTCACAAAATAAAAATACTTAGTCTAGGATATGAAGTTTCTTTAGAGTGCATAACGCCATCTAGTGGTTCAATTACGAACCACATTGCACTGGTAAACCTTTTTGCGTGAAAATGCCAAGAAAACGGCTTTTCCCAGATATGAGACCTAGCTAGATCGATTTTTCGCCCCCGTAAACACCCGTACTGCAAATTTTATCGAAATCGTTGGAGCCGTTTTCGAGAAGTACATACAAACAAACTTTAAAGATCAAACAAATATTGCTCGTTTAATAGTATAGGATATTTGATTATAATCTAATGTACTATGTATGAAAACGTAAGTATATTAGTAGGTATAGATTCAATTAAACCAGTTTAAACCAATTGTTTTAATTAAATAAACATGTCTTATTATTATGAATAAATAATATTAAACACTACAAATTTACAATTTAGTAATTACAACTGAAATGTATCAATAATTAAACCTAATACAAAATAAAGAAAGATTTAAATTAAATTAAATTATAGAAATAGTAATTACATTATAATGTCATGTATGTACCTACAATAATACAATATAGGTATACTAAAGTATTATGATGTAGCTCACAGAGCCTTAAACATGCAAGCAATAACATCTACAATCCACCCGCAAACAAGTCACAGTGCTGTCCGAAGACATTGAGCGCATTGAGGAAGCGGGGCACGGGGGATGATGAGTTTTAATGATGCGGGGCGGCGAGGCGGCAGGGTGAGCTGGGCAGGCGATTTTGGATGCACATTCATGGGCTTGACTGGTGATCCCGTTCTGCCATGTTCAACCATGAAAGCATTGTTGAGCTTGATGTGCTCGGCTGGCTCCAATTTGCTTCTGCAATAAACATCAAACACTTTAAAGCATTGGTCACATTAGGGAAGAGTGTTAAAACGTTGAATCAGATAAATTAGTGTTCATCATTATTTCAGATAAAAATCATCATTTTAGCCATGGGACATCTACTGCTGAAAATAGACCTCCACCTTATGTGTCATCGTAACACTTGATTAATTTTTAAAGTTTAATCAATAAACTTACTAAAATCAGCATTTAGCCTGCTGCTTGATCACTGCAGCAGCTGAAGGAGGTTCTTGTTCCTCAGTCGAATGAATATTCTGTAAATGTGAAATTTTTTAGCCATAGTGATAATGGTATGTATGTAGCTAGATTTTCAAGTATATTTTCTATATACCTACCCAACAAATTATATTGATTGGTGGTTGTTTCTCTAGTAATCTAGTAGTACTAGAGTGATGGAACCTAGCCGCTCCTTATAAGATTTAAAATAAGGCTAGTATTATGTCCACAAAAGTGGTGCTTTAGGCATGTGGGTGAAGGTACTGTCACGAGTAGGTAATAAAATATTTGCTTTGAAAACAAAAGTAAAATAGTAATGCCTACCTTTCTCTACGTCCCATTGGCATTGAACAATCAGCCCATCGGTATAAGTTAGTCATTCTCCCGTGGCGAGCCTCAGCTTGTTTGCGGTCGTCTTCGTGTCTAAAACATTAAAATATCATGATGATTAACTTGAATTATAAGTTGGACAGATGGTTGAGACTATGTTATTCCTAATTAAAAGTAATCCACTCGTGTAAAAGATAGTTAATAGTACCTAAGTATCAATCAATAGATTTTGTTTTCCATACAATTGTTAAGTTTAATTTTTATGCTTGTGTACGTACCTACACTTACTGCTTCATGAATTCTCCCATCACATTAAAGCACGCACGGTTTTCTTGTTTAGTTTCTTTAATGTACAACAAGAATAAACTTTATTATCATTTCACAAATAAATCATCAACTCAAAACAGCTGACTGAGTTGACCATATTATAGCCATAAATTAAGAAGTACTAAACTTTATACAAAAACGCCGTACACACAACACTTTGCATTTTTGCCGGGTTATACAATCATTCATTCAAAAAGGTTTAATTACCATAGACAAATAAAGATTTCAAAGTCCTCATTCGCTTTCCTTATCTATTTCATAGAAAAGAAAGAGAAAGATATATTGATTGTTGACGTTTGCTTTTTGACATTGAGTACTCCAGTCTGGTGAACAATACCAACATGAAATAATAAAAAAACGGACTTCCTGTGGTGTCAAACGCACCAGCCACGTAAAGTTTTTAAAAACCGGTGCTCGCATATGTTTATTTAACTTGACAAGTTGAGTTGTCTGTCACGGATCGAATAGTAGACTTTGTGCAAACCGATGCTCGAGGCTCGGTTTGCACAAAGTCTACTATTCGATCCGTGACAGACAACTCAACTTGTCAAGTTAAATAAACATATGCGAGCACCGGTTTTTAAAAACTTTACGTGGCTGGTGCGTTTGACACCACAGGAAGTCCGTTTTTTTATTATTTCATGTTGGTATTGTTCACCAGACTGGAGTACTCAATGTCAAAAAGCAAACGTCAACAATCAATATATCTTTCTCTTTCTTTTCTATGAAATAGATAAGGAAAGCGAATGAGGACTTTGAAATCTTTATTTGTCTATGGTAATTAAACCTTTTTGAATGAATGATTGTATAACCCGGCAAAAATGCAAAGTGTTGTGTGTACGGCGTTTTTGTATAAAGTTTAGTACTTCTTAATTTATGGCTATAATATGGTCAACTCAGTCAGCTGTTTTGAGTTGATGATTTATTTGTGAAATGATAATAAAGTTTATTCTTGTTGTACATTAAAGAAACTAAATAAGAAAACCGTGCGTGCTTTAATGTGATGGGAGAATTCATGAAGCAGTAAGTGTAGGTACGTACACAAGCATAAAAATTAAACTTAACAATTGTATGGAAAACAAAATCTATTGATTGATACTTAGGTACTATTAACTATCTTTTACACGAGTGGATTACTTTTAATTAGGAATAACATAGTCTCAACCATCTGTCCAACTTATAATTCAAGTTAATCATCATGATATTTTAATGTTTTAGACACGAAGACGACCGCAAACAAGCTGAAGCTCGCCACGGGAGAATGACTAACTTATACCGATGGGCTGATTGTTCAATGCCAATGGGACGTAGAGAAAGGTAGGCATTACTATTTTACTTTTGTTTTCAAAGCAAATATTTTATTACCTACTCGTGACAGTACCTTCACCCACATGCCTAAAGCACCACTTTTGTGGACATAATACTAGCCTTATTTTAAATCTTATAAGGAGCGGCTAGGTTCCATCACTCTAGTACTACTAGATTACTAGAGAAACAACAACCAATCAATATAATTTGTTGGGTAGGTATACAGAAAATATACTTGAAAATCTAGCTACATACATACCATTATCACTATGGCTAAAAAATTTCACATTTACAGAATATTCATTCGACTGAGGAACAAGAACCTCCTTCAGCTGCTGCAGTGATCAAGCAGCAGGCTAAATGCTGATTTTAGTAAGTTTATTGATTAAACTTTAAAAATTAATCAAGTGTTACGATGACACATAAGGTGGAGGTCTATTTTCAGCAGTAGATGTCCTATGGCTAAAATGATGATTTTTATCTGAAATAATGATGAACACTAATTTATCTGATTCAACGTTTTAACACTCTTCCCTAATGTGACCAATGCTTTAAAGTGTTTGATGTTTATTGCAGAAGCAAATTGGAGCCAGCCGAGCACATCAAGCTCAACAATGCTTTCATGGTTGAACATGGCAGAACGGGATCACCAGTCAAGCCCATGAATGTGCATCCAAAATCGCCTGCCCAGCTCACCCTGCCGCCTCGCCGCCCCGCATCATTAAAACTCATCATCCCCCGTGCCCCGCTTCCTCAATGCGCTCAATGTCTTCGGACAGCACTGTGACTTGTTTGCGGGTGGATTGTAGATGTTATTGCTTGCATGTTTAAGGCTCTGTGAGCTACATCATAATACTTTAGTATACCTATATTGTATTATTGTAGGTACATACATGACATTATAATGTAATTACTATTTCTATAATTTAATTTAATTTAAATCTTTCTTTATTTTGTATTAGGTTTAATTATTGATACATTTCAGTTGTAATTACTAAATTGTAAATTTGTAGTGTTTAATATTATTTATTCATAATAATAAGACATGTTTATTTAATTAAAACAATTGGTTTAAACTGGTTTAATTGAATCTATACCTACTAATATACTTACGTTTTCATACATAGTACATTAGATTATAATCAAATATCCTATTCTATTAAACGAGCAATATTTGTTTGATCTTTAGTAAAGTTTGTTTGTATGTAGGTACTTCTCGAAAACGGCTCCAACGATTTCGATAAAATTTGCAGTACGGGTGTTTACGGGGGCGAAAAATCGATCTAGCTAGGTCTCATATCTGGGAAAAGCCGTTTTCTTGGCATTTTCACGCAAAAAGGTTTACCAGTGCAATGTGGTTCGTAATTGAACCACTAGATGGCGTTATGCACTCTAAAGAAACTTCATATCCTAGACTAAGTATTTTTATTTTGTGAGATACTTCCTCCTCATGATAGACTTAGGTTATATTTATGTATTAAGGGACAGGCTATTAAATAAAGGCTAGATACGAAACAGAAAACTATGTTTATTAACAAATGTAATAAAGTATAATATCAGATTACAGAATAGTCTTATGTAGTTACACTGAGAATGTAAAACATTGTTTTATATTTAATTTGACAAGCCTTAGTTTTTTAGACAAGTTGACCTGCAAAGCTCTTCCTCTTATAATATCAATACTGGTGGCTTAATTGTTTCTTTGCTGCACATACCTAATTTGTCTCACCATCATCTGTAAATAATTATTGTTTGTTAACATAGTGATCTAAATACATTGTATAGGAAGTAGAGAAGGTAATTATATTATGAAAACTATGTGCAGCATTTGTTGCATTTTACAAGTTATTATTTAATTTGCAATGTTTGTTCGGGTTAGATCTTGCAAGTTAAATTTTACCCACTTCCCAGTGCCCGATTGAGCTGAAATTTGGCAAACATAAAGATTCTCGGTGACAATGCAATATTATGGTACCTAGGTACCTAACAGCGAGATGATCTGATGATGGAGTCAGAAGCTGCTCAATGAAATTTCTCAGTGAAAGACAGTAGAACATCCGTATTTGGGCTAATTTGGATTAGCCCACCCTAACCCAATAAAAGCTTGTCTTGAAAAACATTTATTTAATAAAAACTTATTTATACCTCAGCTTCTAAATGTCCTTTTCGCTCTTGTATTGTTCCACGCATCAGTGATATTTTAATTGAAGTCTGAGAAAATACATTAGCTACTCCAGCGACATGTTGGTAATCTCCATGAATTCAAAAGAAAAGGGCACTCAATACCTGAAAATAATAACCACTTCATTAGGTAATTATTTAAGTACATCTATACCTACCAATAATAAAAGTAAAGTCTTGAGGAAGGTTATAGGCTATTTTTCATCATCAACTTTAACATCACTAGGGGGCAATGTCGCGAGGGCGTTGCTAGTAGGTACCTACTAAATAATCAACATCATAAATACACAACATAAAACATTATAAATGTTGTATTGTAAGTATGTAATAGGAAGCACAACCACACATTCCCAAGGTCATTTTCGTTCTTGGAACAATACGTGTTGTAGAAAAACAAAACTTACCTTTGCATCTAGGGTTAGGTAGGTGGGTATTTTTGTGAAGGAAGGTTCCAAGGGCACAATGTACTTTACATTGTTGTTGTAGATATTGCACAACTTAGTTTTTTCGCAAGTTTTTGTGAGTAGGTACATTCTTCAAAACTGTGCACTTTTAGTGTTGCTTTCGCCATTTGCCAGGCAAAATCGTGTCAAGCTGACATCATTTTAATATTAGTTATTCACAATTTCACTACACAATACTAAGAAAGCACATTAAATGCTACAAAATCTCTCTAAAGTATCTTGTCACGATGAAAAATGGCCGTGAGTGATTTTACTTGACAAGTTAGGTCATATACTTTATCAAAGCTGTCAAATTGCTACTCGTGCTCGCAAACCGCGGCAAAATGTATGAAGATGTCTATTCAAGTAGAGTATTTTGAAACGTGCACCTGATCGAACGTGACTCCCGAATCTGCCGCTTGGGATTTTAGTTCAGTCAAGTTACCACTGGAGGCGCTGCACCGGATCCCATACATTTGAGAGATTATACTACAGTCACGGATCGAATAGTAGACTTTGTGCATACCGATGCTCGAGGCACAGTGTCAGTTTTCATGATGTCATCGTAGACGTCAACTTGCTTACCTCGAACGAAGTGTTTGATGGCTACACACTAATAATTAGTGTGTAGCCATTAAAAGTTGATGCGTTTATTTGACCTGAAGGTGAAGATTTCCTGTTTTTCCGTGTCTATTACTTACTAAATTACTGTAATTGTTGACGAAAATAGCAATGTTGAGTGGAATTACTAATATTTTACAGCAAATAAGAAAAATTAAAAAATGTGTCGGTATTTATAATAGGTTTTGTAAATTTTCAACGAAAAATGTTGATATAAATCATAAAAATGCGTTATAACGTTTTTTTCAGGCGCAATGACGTCACGACCTAAGCAGCATGGCGACTATAATAGCGTTTTTGCGCGAAAATTAAAAGTATTTTATATGTCACTACCTAACCGGTTTTAATAAAAATACGAGCATAATTATAGTGGGATATTAACACTCTAGGATTCATTTAAAGCACTTTTTGAAAAAAGGTGTAATACCCTATTCTACTAGTAATTATTGTACTTTTTATTATTTATGAGTTGCGATAAGTGACGTCACCGATGTGCGCGTGTTTGTTTGATATTCTAGCGAAATAAGCATCTAATTCTCTTGAATAAATAAATAAATAATTTTGGACATTTCACACAGCAGCTTTAGCCCCTTTGGGGAAGCGCTAGCCGTTTCCCTGGATATCTCGAAGCTTTCGACAGGGTCTGGCACGATGGCCTTATTAGTAAGCTTCCATCTTACCTACCTAGTAAAAATGTATAAAGGCCTAAGTTTTCTGTGTACCTATAAGTACTCGTACTACATCCATCCATAATAAATATTTCTCCTCCATCTATAATGAATATTTATCCTCCATCTCTAATGAATATTTGTATACGTTTCAGTTTGACGACTTCGTGCGATCTCTACAAGTGGACCCCCACTCACCTCTCTTCAGGCTCGTCACAGATGGACAACCACCTCTCAGGTAATTACCCAAAGCACACCCTGCCGGCGTACCGCCAACTCTTAGAGCAATGTCAAAACAAGGTAAAAACAGTCCTGCATCGCGTCAATAGCTAAGCATACACGTACGGATATGCCCGCCAGGCGAGACTCGGATTCGGATCCGTGATTTGCCACACACGAGTTCGGGCATCAGTTCAAATCGTGATTCCATCTTATACGGTTGTCTGTAAAAATGTTTCTTTCAAAGCAAAAATTAGCAATAATATGTGGTGTTTTTATTTGTCTTGAAGAAAGAAAACGAAGAAGAGTTTGGGTAAAGCAATGGCTAGAAAAACGGCCGCGATATAGCCATAAGAATCTACTCAGAGATTTGTCAATCAATGAACCTGCTGATTTGTCCAATTTTTTAAGAATGGATATATCAGCTTTTGAATACCTACACAAGTTTTGGAAAATAAAATAAAAACGAAACATGAGTTCTCAAATTCCCGCCAAAAAGCACTAAGAGCGTTAGTGCGCGATGAGATGAAATCTGGTGGGTCCATCCGTCGCTACGCACACACGCATAGTTGGGTGCTCGGATCTACCTGCCCCGTGCTCTGATCCGGTCGATTTGACCACGGGCAGCGGGCAGACAGATGGCAGGCAAATCCGTGTCTGTTTTAATCATACACCAGCAGTTTTTCCTGCCAGGCAAATCTGTCAGGCAGATCCGACGGGCATATCCGTACGTGTATGCTTAGCTAATGACTTGACACTCCACGAAGAGACGTTACCAAAACATTCCTGCGTTAGGCTTACTTTAACCTTACCTTAGTCTTATCTTACTTAGCACGGAATCAGAGTAATCTTTACTTTGACATTGCTCTAAGAGTTCATAGTAAGGCCCCAGAGCCTTTTTTTTCTGTCACGCATACAATCTTATAGGTACTTACTTACTCTTTTAGGTACCTACCTAAACAAAAAAAATATTTTCCAAATCGGTTCAGGCGTCTTCAAGTAATCCTAATCGGTAATCGGTAATACATAAAAAGGGCGCAAAAAAAAAGATTGCGACGAATTGAGAACATCCTCCTGTTTTTGAAATCGGTTAAAAATAGGCACCATTATTATTTTCTAGTTTTGGGAGTAGTATGTGGCCATGCGCGACTCCACTAAGATGAAATAAACGCATCTGATTCAATGATCTTCTAAATAAACTGAGGTAGATACGTTCTACCTCGCTCTGCGTGGCGAACAAAAGTCAAGCTAATTAGCTTGAGTCAATCAGTCACACTTTGTCTTGCTCCGATGTTACACGCATTAACACGCAGCACGCACATAATTTATCTCTTTCTGACAACGGAGTTTAATAAATCTCTGCTATTTTTTATTTTCTTCATTGATATTAAACAAAGGTGCTAAAATACTACCTACCTTATTATTATTAGCTGTAACAAAATTTCGCCGCGTTTTAGAGCTTTTTCTAGTGAATATACCGTCTATATTGGTAAATTCTCATTGATCTGATAACTATCTTTCTAAATAGATCATTTGTCCCTCAGTAGTTGTAGCTCAATAGACGCTATTGAATTATTAAAATCGGCTTATGCCATTCAGTGCGATACCAATCTTAGAACATCCGGTGTTGTCACAAATGATGGGTGCTTGTATCCAAGATTTTATCGTACGAATTTGTCGTACGGCTATTGTGTTTTTTTTTTAATATTGGTGGACATTTCACAAAGTGCCATCTAGCCCCAAAGCAGAGCTTGAACCTACACTTCTTCCAACGGATCTTGGCATTCGTGAAGTTAGCCGTTTCGATGCGCAGTGCAATTTTTTCATACAAAATTTTCAACTGCGCAGCGAAAAGACTAACTTCACGAATGCCTAGATCCATTGTGATAACTGTAGGTACCTACCTACTATTATGAATGGGAACTAGCTCATCAGATGCTTAGGGAAAAAAGGAATTTTTAAGTAAAAAAAGTATAATATGGCTTAAACTACATTTATGTAAACATTTGTAGACACATTTAGATAAAGTATTTAATAAAACAAACACAGAACAAATATTACTTAAGTATTAAGTATTCATCCAACAAATGTTCGTGCTGGATCTATGGATGGGAATCAAACCCATGACCTACAAAATGCAAAAGGCTTCCTAACTTTGAATAAAGCGTCTGTATGCGAATTAGAAGGGAGTTTGTTTGTTTTTTGTTTGTTTGAACGAGCTGTTTCTGGAACTACCAGTCACATTTGTAAAATTATTTCAGTATTGTTATGTAGCTTAATTCAAGAGGAAGGCTACTTTTCATCATCATCATCATCAACACCAAATACACTACGCGGGTAATGTAGGCGAGTAGTTAAATAAAGGTAAACGGCTACTGAACTTTAACGAGCCAAACCTTTTCTTATCGCGTTTTCTAAAGAATGAGTTAATTAAAGTTACTTTCCATTATGCATTATGTATGATCCCTTGAATATACAAATCGGAAGGGACCTACATCAATGGGTATTTTAAGCAATGGTATTCTAATTTAAACCATGTGACAATGAAAACAAACTGATTGAATCTTTTCATACATTATTTAGTTCAAATCAGGGAATCATGAATATTTGAACCTATTTCAAATGTTTAAGTACAAAGGCCATTTGCTCGGTCAAATTGAAGAGATTTAAGTAATTATGCTATCTACGATCGGACGTCCTGTTTGTGACCTTCATAATATTATTCTAATTTAAAATGCATTTATTCCAAGCCTAATTTAGGTAAATAAATACCATTGTTACATAAATCTTTTGTGGAAACAAAAGTACAGACAATAATACAAAAAAATATTGAGGATTAAACATTTTTGATTACAGTTTAAGGGTGCTTGAAAATGAAAATTATATTTTTTTATTATACAGTTATAAATGCTTGGAAATGGCAATACTCAGTTCTTAAATTTAACTTAAAATAATACTAAACTTACTTATTAGTTTTTTTTTTTTTAAATAGAAATACCTAGGTATTTTATTAAGTAGGTAGGTACAAAAATAAGTAAAAATTATTTGAAATTAACACATTTATATCATTTTTCATTACACCGAGGCGCAAACTCAGCCCAATCGGGTTGTTATTTAATTATAAATATTAATACCGCAACGTCACCGCGCACCGACACACACATTCCATTTGGTTACAAAGATTGGTGTATTTTTTTAAATATCTACTAAAATGATCTGTTTTATGTTCCAGACAATGCCTTCACCCTGAAGCGTGCAGTAAAGACATCAGTCTACCGACGTACTACGCGCGTTTCCACGACGTCCGCAAGGAGTATGTGCGCGCGTACACGTTGCGGGCGGTGGCGCCCCCCCGCGCATCCGCGCCCCCTCCCCCGCCGCCGCCGGACCATCCCCAGTCGCTGCACGATATGTTAACTTGTATCCTTTTGTACGTGAAGGTTTGGCGGGCCGGTAGCTTTATGATGAAGCAAGATAGGCTTAAAACGTAAACTGACAAAATTTAAACAAAGAAACTAGATGGAAATTATGATAGAAATTTCAATATTAGTAGGTATGTTTTCTGGCATTTCAAGAAGAATTTAGAAAAAAAATAAGTTCGTTTTAGCTATGTATGAGTATCAAATCGCTAAGACTGAGTGCACACCTATCCGTGCCGAGCTTTCCTCGAAGTACTGACA
This sequence comes from Camptogramma bilineatum, assembly GCA_958496255.1. Lineage (NCBI taxonomy): Eukaryota > Metazoa > Arthropoda > Insecta > Lepidoptera > Geometridae > Camptogramma > Camptogramma bilineatum. Next base: position 3,006,482 of record OY292474.1, read on the forward strand.
GTTACTTTAGATTCGATTCGTTCGGCGCTTTCGGTACGGATAGGTGTGCGACCACCTCTGCTCTGTCCAATCCTAACTCAAATAATATGTAAGTACCTACTTACTTAATCCTAACTCAAATAAATCAAGGTAAGTAATTAAGTAATATAAATTTTAATATCAAGTCAGTTATTATTCGATTGTAGATCTAGAAACAAATAAAATGAATTGATGATCTTTTTGTGGTCATACCCACTTGTTACTGGGTGTCTAACTTTTCAAGGGTAAGCCAGATAGCCAAGAAAGAAATCCAGAAACGTTACAGGCTTCTAGCAGATAATTTAATATAATTTAATAGAAAGAGAAAATCTAATAAATACACCTAATCAATTATTGTTCCGATACTTGTGTACAGATTTAGGTATAACTCCATACACGGGTGACAACTTCTACGCCGCGGAAGTAAAAGACATGGCTAGTGTGATACAAAGAATTATTTCTGACGGTGAGCGCCTTTTGTTATTTTATTAGCAAGTATCAGCGTGAAGTTTTTTGTAAACTGTGTCTAAATTGTGATAGGTGCCTTATTTAGAGCAGTGGTCGGAATGGCAGGTACCATAACACGTTTAGGTACCTCCGACGCACATGCGATAGTTGTGCCATATTAAGGTGCTAGTCCGAGACGGACCGCAGACTGCATCTGCGGTCTTCGGTTAACTGCAACTGCAAACTGCAAATCTATGAAATTGACTCAGATAGGTAGGTAAGTGGTAAATCTAATGGTAAATCTGTGTCAATTTCATAGAGATTTGCTGTTTGCGGTTGCAGTTTGCAGTGTGCGATCGGACTTGTACCTATAACTATGTTCTAACCAACCCTAAGGTACAACTCTTAACCACACACACACATACACCCGCACCGAATTCTCGGGGTACTGCCAGATTCGGTCGAATCGGACGATTCGACGCGGGCAGATGTGCGAGGTTTCATACGATTTCTTAATAAAAATTCTATTTGTTTCGGTCGATTCGTTTGGCACGTTCGGCGCGGATAGGTGTGCGCTCACCTTTATCCTGTGGTGAGAGCACAGAGATCATTTCTCCTTTGATTCGTGTGGGTTCGATTCCCAACCACGTAGGTATCAATAGATTTTATACACAGCTCTCAGGACTTGAGGTTCACTTACGATTAACGAACGATTTTTCATTCGTTTTTGTATCTTTTCAGGTTTTCGGTTAGAAATCCCTGAGACTGTCGACTTAGTTTTAGAAACTGGAATTTGGTGAGTACTTTTAAACTTTCTATTTTTTGATCTTAAATAATGATAATTTTGAATGATAAGTAGCCTACTTAGAAATTATTTATACTTACTCAACATTCACGTGCATAAATCTCCTATAGGTACCTACTTAATAGAATAATAAAATAGTTATTAAAACATTAATACCCATTCGACTCCTAAAGAGAATTAAAGAGCAAAGTAGCTATAGCTATGCTTGCATAGCCTTCCTATCTTAATTTTTAAGTTAAAAAAATCCAATATTATAACGACTTAGATACTAATACCTACTCAACTAAGTAGGTAAGGAGGTACTTATATTATTTAACTTTTGGATTAGTACTTGCAAATGAAAATGAAAATAAATTCGAGACTGCAATCGTAATTTCATCGAATAACATGTGACTTATAAATGGCCCCAAAAAACCAATTATAAACTCGTTTGTGATTGCACCTACATAATACTTAAAAATCCATTTTTTTATACAGTTTATATATCGCGATTTCATAAACAATTATTTGACATCGACGCTTTTAATGTACTTTTGCCTTGTGTTAGGCTGAGCGCACACCTATCAGTGCCGAATTTTTGAAGTTCTGCCAGATTCGGTCGAATCAGTGCGAGGTTTTATACAATGTCATAAAAAGAATTCCAAAGTCTCAAACACACGTTGGGCCAGCCTAGGCGAGCGCAAGCGAGAAGGTGAATCGATGCAAGGCGAGAGCGATAGAGAAGCAATGCGAGCCTGGGCCAGCGTGTGTTTGAGCCTTAAAATTCGATTCGTTCTTGCCGCGTTCGGAACGGATAGGTGTGCGGCCACCTTTGATGTGCCTTTTTATTTTTATATCTCCTTCTTGTCCTACAAAGGTAAGTTTAGGTACCTACATCATGGTTTTTATAAAGGTTTAGTTTTTGCTTTAACCTTCAAAAACCACAACTGTAATGCCTAAGACATGCCTCATCTCAGTCAAAACATATTACCACAGCTCATAAAAGTAAAAGCTAGAATGTTATATTGCCGTAGAATCCTACTAATATTATAAAGGCGAAATTCCGTGTGTGTACCTGTGTGTGTGAATGTTTGTTACCACGTTTCTCCATAACAACTAAACCAATTTTGATGAAATTTGGAATGTAGATAGTTTAGGTTCTGGAATAACACATAAGCTTTTTATATCTATATGTAACCTATGTGTTATTTCAGAACCTAAACTATTTACATTCCAAATTACATCAAAATCGGTTCACACACACACACACACACACACACACACACACACACATGGACTTTCGCCTTTATAATATTAGTAGGATTAGGATCTTTGTAATTCTTACTTAGACTTATACAATAATATTATTTATTCGGTGGCACACACGTCAGTTACACTAGAATTACATTTCATGGAGTGATTCAGCTGTTCACTACAATCTGTGGTTGTGGTCATCTGATAATACGTTGCATTTGTCCTCTGGGCCGACCTTGCCGAGACCACGGGGTCTAATAACATCATTACTAGTGTCATTACTTGAATCGTTGCTCGATCGTAGAGGTCACGCTATTTCTTTGTTCACTGTGGTTTGAAAATTAAATAAAATGAAAATGAAATGAAAAAAAATTAAATATGATCACAACTGCATTAGGCGCGGTAGACATTCTCTCATATCTTTTTAAGCATTCTTTAAAGTCTTTCGAGTCTAAGGGGTAGTCAGAGGTATGTCCAAGTACATATTTGGTACATGCCCACGTTTTGCAGAAGTTAGCATTCCATACGTGACAGGTTGCAAGCCCATCGACACACTGTAAGTTAGGATAATATAGCTAACGCAAAAGTTACCATAAGTTAGGATATTATAGCTAACGCAAAAGTTACCAAGACACTTTTTGAAAAAAAAATTAATGGAAATACTTTTTGATTCCCGATTATCTCACAGACCCCATTGTCCGTAGATTTTCAGATTAATTGACCGAGCGAGAGAAGCGAACGAAGCGTAAAATACTTTTTGATAAACAAAAAAGCAAAGATAGACTCGAGGTCTACAGCTACAGGTCACAGAGCCACTTAGTTTATGGTACAAAATTATGAAACCCGGGTAAATTCCTAAACAGACTAGTGGGTCAATCTTCAGAATCAGCGCACCTGGTTGATCGCTATGTCGCCCCTTAAATATCGATATTACCTATTGCTTTTCTGCCCCTTCAGGGGCCAATATGAAAATATGCTTATTTAGACACCTCCTTCTCGAAATAAAAATACTGAAAAGCAATTATATAAAAAGCACCATAGCGATCAACCAAACACGCTGATTCTGAAGATTGACCCATTAATTTCTTCATTCAATACTAATTGCCATATAACAATACTGGTTCCGAACAGAACACTGTTTCATACGAATGACCAGAGCTAGAAGACCATGTTGTAAGCACATGTTTGTTTTTTTGGCTATTGTTTGGTGACGCAAAAGGGACAAAACTTATACCTACCTAATGGTTATTGAGCAGTTTTTGTTGCCATCCACAAAATGACTCTGGTATTTTTTGATCGGATTAGTACAGAAAGCGTCATTAATTGGTATCCCCCTAGTAAGAGGTCGGTTTGCAAGCCATTGATCTCAACTTTTGTAATAACATTTACATCCATGCTTACTTATGGATATCTTATTTCGCTCGAGTTCCTAAACAAAAATAGCTGATATAATACCCGACTGAAATCCAAGGCTGAAATGAAAAGAGTCTTTGATCAAATCAATAGGGGGATACCGATTGATGACGCTGACTGTACCTACTTTGCTTGATGTTATTGACATCATGACATGAAATAAAAATAATTAGCAATCAGCAAAAAATATGAAAAAGACTCTGATGATCTATACTAAGTATAAGTACTTTACTAAGTACCTTCACCAACAAACTCGGGTATGCAAGCCACCAGAGAGCGCACCAAAGGGTGGAACAACCACACCCAAGTTCTCAAAGTTAAATATGCCTGTCCAGTCCAAATCAGTCGCTGTGGTCGAAATCGGCCATGACAGATTATTATTATTATTATTATTTGTGTTTTTTACTTTTCGTACTCAGTTTACGTTAAGGGTAAACTGGAAGTTAACTGAAATGCACGGGCCGTATTATTATAAGTACTTACTACATATCATGTAAGGCCGGACTTACACTAGTGAATTTTTACGTAAGTTTTACTCACGCAAGTGACAATGCAAAAAAAGCTACTTTATTTCCTTTGCGTGGTTCTATAAGCTCGAAGCTTGCGTGAGTAAAACTTACGTAAAAACTCACTAGTGTAAGTCCGGCCTTACATGATATATGTAGTACTTAAGTCCGGCCTTATCGATGAACTAACAGTAAGTTTCAATATCAGTCTAAAAGTTATATAAGAATTCATGTCTTCCCGGAATCTTTATGTAAGAGTAACCGCAGATCAAAGTATGTTAATGTTATAGCACAGATAATATAACACTGTAGTAGTGTTATAGTAGTACCTAACTAGGTATTACAAATATCTACATACCTAGTAACCAAAGAAAATGTCCATAGCTAATCTATAATCACCTAAACGTGTGTAGGTAATCTTATAGATAACGCCACCTATATAATTACTGAGTAAATCTGATATTATACTTACCTAACACTCTTGTTTCTTCATTCAACCTATATGCGTGTTTACTCACATGTTTTTCATTTTTACTTAAGTACCTATGCATAAAAAAAACTTACTTTAGTATACATGTGCCAATTACATCGCTTCGTTTGCTCTCTTTTTTTGCAGTCTTCTTTAAAAAAAGAACCGAAAAAAATACTAGGCCTCGCTTGTACGAGAGTTAAAAAACGTTGCGAATTTAAAACTGAAATTCAATTTAATGCCTACCACCCAGAGCTCAAAATCGAACATAGTTCGAAAAACAGACAGACAGACGAACATAACATCTTAAAAGCGATGATGTGCGAATAGAAATAGAGATTCATATGAGATATAGGTACTTAGAGCGTTAAATAGAAATCTTACTAATATTATAAAGGCGAAAGTCCGTGTGTGTGTGTGTGAATGTTTGTTGCCACGTATCTCCATAACTACTTAACCGATTTTGATGAAATTTGGAATGTAGATAGATAATAACCGGGAATAGGACATAGGCTACTTTTTATCCCGAAAAATTGCAGGGTTTCCGTGAGATAAGAGAAATAGTAGTTCACGCGGGCGAAGCCGCTGGCGTCCGCTAGTAAGTACATAAATGTTTCAACGGAACCTCTCGTGATTCTGCTATAGCGACCTTTTTAAGCCCGCAGACCTGCAAGGCAATTCACACTTTATGCGACTGCATTCGAAAATTCGAAGATATTGGACGATTCGAGGACGTTTATTCAGCGACGAAACGTCACTTTTCGAAGAAGATCTTCATTCAGAATCGAATAAAGTGTACAAAAACTACTGCAGAAAGGCAGTTAAGTACCATCCTGAAGAAGCATAATTTGACACCATCAGTCAGCAATAAAATCCACATGTCATGTCACCTATTTAAGAGGTTAGGCCCACGCTGACAATGCTCAAGTAGGTACTTCAGAATCCTTCGTTTTCATTCTTAACTTCAAAACAGCCACAAATCCATAATCTCAAATCATAAAACAACAGAAATGCGCAAACGCAGAAATCGTCATACGTCACTTGCTTTGCTCCCCTCATTCCTCCGCCGACCGTCGTGCGGTGCGGACGTCTTAACCCCGTCTTATCCAAAAGTTATTCGAACTTTGAAAAAAAATCGGTTGCCAGTGTAATAAAAAAGCGATAACAAGTCCTGGGTCTGAAGTGTTTGACTGTTTGTCTTGTGATTAGTGTGCTTTTGGACGGTGTTATCGCTCCCGGCTACGTTCGCGATAAGAAGGTGAGAAGGCGATAGCTTATGCAGGGTTGATATTTCCTTTCGTTCTAAGACGTTGATTTAATCGAGCTATTCTTTAAATGTACTTAGCTTCTAATGTGACTTTCGGAGTCATATTGCATGATATGTTATGATTAGCATGATAAATCACCCTTGTCTAAATTAGTCCAGTGATTACAGTTTCAATAGTTAGTCTATCTATCTTTGGTTTTATTTGAGCTTTAATATTTTTACAATTATATGATAGCATATAGCTTATAGTTCATAGCACAACAATATCGCGCACCATACAATTATTAAGGACAGATTCACACCTTACTGTACGATATTAATATTGGCTTGCTATAAAAATGTATGGTGCACGATATTGTTGTGCTATGAGCTATATGCTATGTGCTATATATTATAGCGTAGTCTGAAATGCGCTTAAAGTCTAATAATTATAATGTCAAATCTTAATTTTTAATTTTTGAATTTAAAAATTAAGATTTGACATTTTATTTAAGAAATGTCAAATATCTGTCAAGATCACAGATTACAATATTAGATTAGGTTAATAGAAGTTGGTCGTTGGGAAGTAACCACACCACATAGAATAATAACAATCAGATATAGAGGGCACATTGTTCATGCCATGAGACAGTAACAATCATATTTATATGGCACAAAATCGTTCATGCAATGTTCTACAATAATGATAATGATGATGTATGTAACACATGCAACCTGTCACGTATAGTACTTACTAAGCAAACATGTGCAGATGACTGACTGAATCTAAAATCTACAAATGATCAGCGTGTCGAAAAGGCCACTTTAGCTAAATCATTAAGGCTGGATTCGACCAAACTGTCATTTTACTCCCAGAGTAGTTATTCCGTTAGCAGACGAAATTCGAAATACAATTGTTTAGAAAGCGCAGTCGAACATTATTAGGTGCATTCAAATTATCCTGGTTATAAGGTGTCAACTTTACAATGTCAAAATATTCAAACAAACAGCAGTTTAATCTGTGCTTTAATCTCCAGATAAAATTTAATCCAGTTTGGTAAAATCCAGTCTAAGTATGTGAAATTTTTATGCACTGGCAAGTAACTTCAGCAATTTTTGCAAAAGTCAATTGACGACTAGTTTCCACTGACTGCAATTTTTCTATTTGCAATATTTGCATATACGTGGGACTTGCAGCAAGTTCGATAAGTCTCTAAAACTTGCAGAAGTCCACTTGCGCGAGCGTTTACACGTTGGAAGTCGCTTGCGCAGGTTAACTTGTGCAAGATTTATTGTCAGTGGACACTTTGCTTAGTGCTATGGATTACGTGTTAAAATAAGATGTTACTGTTAGAGTCTAGAGCTCTAGAAGAAGTCTACCGTATTTTAAATTAGCTGACGCCCGCAGCTTCGCCCACGTGGACTACTATTTTGTTTATCCCACGGGAACCATGCATTTTTACGAGATAAAAAGTAGCCTATATCCTATTCCCGGTCATTATCTATCTATGTTTCAAATTTCAGCCTAATCGGTCCAGTAGTTATGGAGATACGTGGTAACAAACATTCACACACACACACCATTGCCTTTATAATATTAGTAGGATAGGATTGTGGTAACAAAAAAAAAAAGGGTTTCGTCCCACCCTATCCCCAGGGGTATGGGCAGGGGTATGATGGGTTCGAAGGGTATCCCACACAACCGCACAACATGTCTTCCTCTTCCACTTTCTTCTATCAGTCATCATTTCAGCACTAACTCCTTCCTCACGTCCTCTTTCAAACAACCCGCATGGGACGCACGCAAGAATATAAAAATCATTTATTCAGTAGTTCCTCTAGGATCACAAAACGTTGAAAATGAAAAGTCTTTCCAAAACAGATAATTTTTATTTCATTTTCAATTAAATACACACATCAAAAGTTTGAGATCAGTTTAAAAACATAAAACTTTTTCAATATTGAAAACCATTGACTTCGTTTTATACAAAGAAACCAAGAAATATTGTGTTTTTTTTTTCAAATTAAGTAGGTAGGTACCTATGTATTTTTAAACGAAGAATATCATCCTTACAGACATTTTAAAAATAATTTTAGGAATCATAAAATACTTCAACTGTTAAAAGTGATAGGAAACTTTATTGATGTGTGTATTATGTACCTTAGTGTGGATATCACTATAAAAATTAAAATCAAAATGTAGGCAAGCATGACCGTCTCTTATCATACTGTACCTACGTAAGCAGACCTACGTAGTTGACTTGTAAATGTACGGCGCATAGTTTTGTTATTCATTCGTATTTCTTAGACATGTTCCTAAATTGAATTATATTCCAGTTGTTAAACTGATAGTTGAATTATGACTTAGGGGAGATGAATTTGAAACTTCTCACAATACAATAATAATGAAGTAGGGACATTAAATTAATTAATTCAACCTTTATGGATGCAGCGTTTTGGCCGAAGGGTGTTTTATACAGGCGATTCCGTGGACGCCTGCGAGACACCCCGTTAGTGCGTAGGTACAGATAATACGTGACAATTTAGTGTAGTGTTATTTATAAAATATGTATGTTAGTTGTAAGGTATTTATTGCTATGGGCCGTAGACTAAGTAAAATAACATCTTGTAACTTATTCTAATGTTGCCTGAAATAAAGTTTTATTATTATTATTATTATGTATGTCAATTTGAACATCTCGGGACTATGGAGTCCCGGACCTTTGACAGGCATTATTATTATTATTAAATTAAAGGCATATAACCGCTTTGCCAAAATATCCAAACGTGACAGTAGGCCGCGCATAACGCTGCTTAACTTCCATGCCACGAGCGCTTCCTGTTATCTATGAAAGATGACCGTGATTAAGTTTCATTTTATACTCTGACAATCAATTGCTAGGATTTCTAAGTATACATAAAGGTTTTTTTTTATTTGAAGTTAGTGCCTAGGCTAGGCATTTCACTTTACCTAGAAACAATAGGCAAAACTAAATATAAAACCTTATCGCAAACAGCCGGCGAGAACCGATGATAGTCACGTACCTTGCAACTTGCAGGTTCAAAGTCTCTCGTGTTGTTGAGAACTATGACGTCATTCTCGGGGAGTTTCTATACATTATCTATAATCCTAAGCGGTTGGACTCTGCGATTAAAGGTGACCAAAGTCTGAACCTGACCAGTCGCTGACCAGTCGCACCGCATCGCTTTTTCGCCGTTCACTTGTCAGTGACAATCCAAAAGTGACAAGTTGTCACTTTTGGATTGCGATGCGGTGATCCGGCGGTGTTACGGAGTTGACATTGGCGTAGCTATAGCTTTGTCCTTTGGGTCCAAGGGTTTGAAAAAACCAAGATTGACTAGGTTTCCCCCGAAATCAAAGGGTTTTGACTGTTCAAGGGTTTCTAAGGAGAGGGGGAGGGGGGGTCCTGATTCCCTAAAAAAAACTATTTGTTGTGTTATCTTTTTAACGTCAGAATTGATTCGCTCTTTGCCCTCACGATTTAAAAAAACGTCCGGAAAAATAGTTACCATATTTCATGGAAGATTGCAACCAGTCATGACCCGTATCTAAATTCCTCTGTTGATTCTTAGAATTTTGCATCATTTTTGCAATGGTTCTTACCCTTTGCACGACTAATGTCCAATTATGAAAAATGGCAAATACTTAGTCTAAAAATGTCCATTCATTCAGTCATGCATGACACCTAATATATTTAACGTAGTGTAGTGTAGGTATGTATTATTTATGTTAGATATGTTGATCGCAAAAGTTGTAAATCATTCAAATTACAAAACTTCGGCCGAGTATCAATAAAATTCTCAGAGGAGTTATCAAATTCGCTTTATTTGTTTTCTACTTATTGTCGGTGCATAGTTTTGGCGTGCGTTCATAATTTCCGATGACTCTTTTTGGTGTTTGGTTGCGAAAAGGAAAAATATTCTCACTTTCGGAGCGTAGATAGTTTAGGTTCTGGAATAATAGGCTACTTTTTTATCCCGAAAAAATGCAAGTTTCCCGTGGGATAAAAAAGTAGTAGTCCACGAGGGCGAAGCCGCGGACGACCGCTTAAGAGTGTTAAATAATAATTTTAAAATTGTACAATGGTAAAATTAATAAGGGTAGTCAAATAGTCAATAAGGCAAGTCCAAATACACGTATATTTAGCACATGCCCATATTTTACAGAAGTTTATTAAGTAGGTATCTATTTTCTAATATTCTTTACGTAAACACACTTTGCTGACTCGCCAGAAGGGATTTCTCAGAAAGCATGACTTTTACAACTTAGCGTAGCGAAATTCGAAACCAAATAATATTGGGTTAAGTTGGGTTTGAGCTGTGTAAAACTTTATGACTTTTAACTAAACAACAATTTAAAGCTACCATTTATTACCGTTTTATACTTTTGTTAGTTTCAAGAAACTATCCAGTTACACGCGTATCAATTGACCGTGTTTTGATTAGATGGTAGGTAAAGGTACCTGGCCAATTCTTGACAACGTCAACCATTCCGCTGCGTTTTTTTCTTTCTCTTAAATGTCAGTCATTTGGTGAATAGTAGATAGAATGGCTCAAGAATGGCTCTTTCAAAAATTTGTTCTGCCGTGGTCCTGCCAAAATCCAAACCATAGCTAAAATGTCAACACAACAGAGTCGTTGGGTCTATAGTCGAATTGCTCATTGTACGAACTTAAAATATATGAAAAATGACATTTTGATCGTCAATTTTAGTGCGTATAATAAGCAATCCGACTATAGTAGAATAGTCATTAGTAGAATAGGAAACAGAAGAAAATCTAATGTTTAGTTGACGTTTTGCTTGTGGTTGATAAAAAGTTTGGTAGGAGAATCGGCACCCTGGCAAGCTTACTCCATATCAACAATGTCCCAGGTTTATTTGTTTGTTTATTTGTCCTGCTTTCACGTCAAAGCAGAGCGACGGATTGACGTGATTTTTTGTGTGGAGATAGCTGGAGGGCTACTTTTTATTCGGGTACAGCAGCTAGTAATTTATATAAGAATGGCTTGTATGTAACTCCACAAGCCACCAATGTCGTTAATAAATGTAATCATAATTCGATAAGCAGTAGACACGATTATCGAATCTGTTCATCAATTAGGCAGATAAGATAAGAAAAGGACCCACCAAGACAATCCAAAACAAATTAATAAAATAACTACCTAATGACGAATAGTAAAAACGTTTTGATAGCTGTGTAGTGCGTGCATGTGAAAAGTAACGAATTTTAGAAGATCTTCGGCATGGGCTTGGTATAACATAGGTAGGTACTATCTAATGGTTTTCTCACGATTTTTTCGAGAGAAGAGATGATAGAGAGGAAAGGAGAGAAAGAGTGAAGAGTCCTTTAAAATTTCTTAATTCTATTGAAGGACGTATTCAATAAGGTAGGTACTTACATGTTGTCCACTATCAAATCAGATGTTATGCGTTTTAGGTACCACAGTATATATATTGCCTTCTGACACTGTATAAATCATCAAGGTATATTAAAAGACTAGCTTCCGCCCGCGGCTTTGCTCGCGTGGTACCCGGATAAAAAGTACTCTATGTCCTATTCCCGGTCATTATCTTTCAAACAAACATACATCCATCCATCCAAATATCCAAACCTTTGCATTTATTATATTAGTGTGATGTGATGTGATGTAAAGGCCTAAGTTCAGAGGCGTATTTTAAGATTCAACGCCCTAGGCCAGTAAGGTTTGCCGCCCCCTGCAAATATTTGTCTCGGGCTTGAAACTTGGTTTGCACTCTGCTCGCAAAATAGTCATGAAGCTTATAATAAGCGAGCGAAGCGAGCCGATTTTTTTTAAAGACAACAACAGACACTTGATTTTGCTCACGGTTCTCAAAGAAAAGGTTGGCTGCTTGTAGGTTCCTATTCTATATGCGAGCGAAGCGAGCCGAATATTTTTATGAAAAATTCAACATGTGACACTTGATTTTGCTTACGGTTCTCAAAGAAAAGGTTGGCTCCTTGTCGGTTCCTAGTCTATATGCAAGCGAAGCTAGCCGAATTTTTTTATGACAAATGCAACATGTGACTCTTGATTTTGCTTACGGTTCTCAAAGAAAAAGTTGGCTGCTTGTCGGTTCCTATTCTATATGCGAGCGAAGCGAGCCCAATTTTTTTATGACAAATTCATCATGTGACACTTGATTTTGCTTACGGTTCTCAAAGAAAAGGTTGACTCCTTGTCGCTTCCTATTCTATATGCGAGCGAAGCGAGCCGAATTTTTTATGATAAATGTAACATGTGACACTTGATTTTGCTTACGGTTCTCAAAAAAAAGGTTGGCTGCTTGTCGGTTCCTATTCTATATGCGAGCGAAGCGAGCCGAATTTTTTTATGACAAATGCAACATGTGATACTTGATTTTGCTTACGGTTCTCAAAGAAAAGGTTGGTTGCTTGTCGGTTCCTATTCTGTATGCGAGCGAAGCGAGCCGAATTTTTTATGACAAATTCAACATGTGACACTTGATTTTGCTTACGGTTCTCAAAGAAAAGGTTGGCTGCTTGTCGGTTCCTATTCTATATGCGAGCGAAGCGAGCCGAATTTTTTTATGACAAATGTAACATGTGACACTTGATTTTGCTTACGTTTCTCAAAGAAAAGGTTGGCTGCTTGTCGGTTCCTATTCTATATGCGAGCGAAGCGAGCCGAATTTTTTTATGACAAATTCATGTGACACTTGATTTTGCTTAAGGTTCTCAAAGAAAAGGTTGGCTGCTTGTCGATTCCTATTCTATATGCGAGCGAAGCTAGCCGATTTTTTTTATGACAAATGCAACATGTGACACTTGATTTTGCTTACGTGCTCAAAGAAAAGGCTGGCTATTTGTAGGTTCCTATTTCGCTTTCAGACATAACTCAATTTGCTCGTAAAACACTGATGAAGCTAATATGCGAGCGAGGCGAACCGAATTTTTTGAAGTAAAATGCAACATGTGACACCCAAAGAAATGTTTTCCTAAAATCTTCTTGAGGATTTATTCCCAGAATACCAATTTATTGTAACGAATTATCCCTTCGAGCTTAAAAGAAAATCTACGTTTCCTGTTAAATGAAAATCTCTGGAAATGGCCAGTCAGATAATCTAAAACGTTACCACCAAATAAGTTTTTGTTTTTGTTCCTCGCTCTCAACCAAATTAGTTTTAGCTTTTGTTAAATAGGTACCTAGGCTTTTTTTTAATTTCTTCAGGCATATAAGGACTAAGAGAAAGGCGCATGAAACTGAAACGAGGGGCGACCCAAGCCGCCCCTCGCTTCGAGCCAAATAAGTTTTAGATTTTGTTAGTTAGGTAAAGTTTTTTTTACTTTCTTCAGGCGTTTAAGGACAAAAAGAAAGGCGCGTGAAACTGAAAGCACGGGGCGGCGCAAGCCCCCCTCTCTCTCAACCAAATAAGTTTTACCTTTTTTTTAGTTCGGTAGGCTTTTTTTAATTTCTTCTAGCATGTAAGGATAAAAAGAAAGGCTCATGAAGCTGAGAGCGAGGGGCGGCGCAAGCCGCCCAAACCAAATTTTAGTTTTTGTTAATTAGGTACCTAGTAAGCTTTTTTTAAAATCTCTTTTGGTATTATAAGGCCAAGGGCCAAAAAGAAAGGCCATGGCCCGGGCCATGGCCCGGGCCATGCCGCCCCGGGCCATGGCCCTCTTGGCCTAAGGGTAAATACGCCCCTGCCTAAGTTTATAAGTGTGTGGTGTAACATTGATTGTTCGATGTTTTGATTCTCAACCGTCTGCTATGTAGGTATGTACGTACCTACATATTGTAGGTATGGTGGGATTGTTCACATGTCCATATACCTAGTCACCTGATTTGAACCAGTGCAAATATTTAACCTTCGTATTCTGATTAGTACCTAAGGAAAACGAGGATTTACTAAGCTGATTTTTCAATACCTAGATAACTTTTATCTGAGTAAATAAATATGCGATTTGACAGATATTGTATTGAAAATATGTCATAACCTTGTCATAACGCCATATTTATTCCTCATATAAAAATTATTTATCGACATTTATTTCCTCAGATAAAAGTTATCTAGGTATTGAAAAATCAGCCCTTAGTAAATCAAAAATGTAACGAAAACCCCCGACTATCCCTTCATAAACTAAAAAGGAGCTGATTATCTTCAAACGCCTGAACAGATTTTCATAAATCATAGCTAAAAACACTATTGACAAAAACACCTTAACTAGTGAACGCCCGCGTGGACTACTTTTTTTTATCCCACGGGAACCATGCATTTTTCCGGGATAAAAAGTAGCATATGTGTTATTCCAGAACCTAAACTATCTACATTCCAAATTTCATCAAAATCGGTTAAGTTTTAATGGAGATACGTGGGAACACACACACACTCACACGGACTTTCGCCTTTATAATATTAAGAAGGGGAGCACGCTGGGATCTTTCCATTGACAAAAAAGTTGAGCAGTATGGGCATTTTCAGCAATTATCCTCAGGAAATACATAATCAATGGAATTAAATTATCTAGACATCTCAAATAAAATGCAGAGCAATCGTGATAGGCAATTTCCCTCATACGAACAGATAAACTGCCGCACTCGTAATCGCCAATTAGTTCAATAATGTATCGAACGTGAAGGAAAATCTTTACTTTCGACTTCATAATCTGATGAATTATCGACTGCTATCAATCAGCAATCTAATATCATATTTTTGATTTTTAAGTATTAAGTCCGCGGAAATTCTCACCTATTATGATACTAATTTTTGTTGCGTAGCTGGATTTTTTTTAATTATTGCAAAAACTTACGATTTTATTTGGTAAGTTAGTTTGGGAAAAGTGTTTCTGGTGAGAAATAGAGTCGACCAACTTGCTTTTTTTGACAAATGTATTTTTTTAGGCTAACTATAGTTTATTTCATATTTCTAAAAATGCAATTATTTTATTCTTCAAAATAAACTTATAGTTTTCTAAGAACAAAACTTTCTAACTACAAAAGAAAAGTAGCCCATAAGTACCTACCCAAAAATTTGCCACACCCTGTATACTTACCTACCTACCAATGAAGTCGTATTTTTTAATACTTTAGCCATTTGTTTTCGTAAGTACTTATTATACTTACAGAAATAATAAAACTACTATTTAGAAGACTATGAATAAAAAACATCACATCGAAATTGAGAAACACATACGGGTTATCTCGTTTTTAAATTGATTAAAAGTTATCTAAATAATAAATTATTAAGATCGTGAATGTTTAAGCAAAACCTATGGTTATTAAATTCCTATCTCTGAGCACGGCCATTATAGGAAGAGTAGTAATTTCCATTGACTGTGTTTTGCTTGACATCGGGTCTAGGTCACAATATGAACCGTGATAACTGATAATATTCAGTGATATAAACTTATTTAGGTATAAGTCGACAGCAAATGAACACTACAAAATAGTTTTAGCTTACTAATTTTATAAAATAAATAGTTTTTGCCCGCGCTTCGTTCGTAAACCTCTTTAGTCAACATGTTCGGGTTTAAAAAGTTATTTCCATTTTCAAACTACAAAACGATTTATCCCAAAGAAGGTTGCGTTAGAATGGTCGTAATCGTGCATGTTTGAGAAAAATATCTTAGACCGGTCGTGGTCTACCGAGAAAAATTTAGAGAGTCGAAATAAACAGAAAAGAACAATTTTGCTAAATATTGAAAAGTTGCCGGCAAGCCGCTTGCTTTTTTTTTTCTCAAACATGCAACCTTCTTTGGGATAAATCGTTGTGTAGTTTGAAAATGGAACGAACTTTTTATTATTTTTTGTTGTAATAAATATTTTTGTCTCCTTTTTCCCAAGAACATTATCCTTCTTTGTTTTAGGTAGGTAACTAAATATCCTAAACCAGCATTATAATAATATTATATCCTAAGCAGTCTATTTATTTATCTACTCTGTGTTCTATATTTAAACCAAAAAAAAATCGAACTCTGTTTTTTTAATCACAAAAAAAAATTTCAATGTGTTAATTGAATAGCATCTGCTGTAAATATAAATGTGATGTGTTTGTTTGTTTGTTGCAGCTCAAAAGACGATGAGATAGACGGTAACTGCATAGTGCGAGCGAGAGGTCTGCCGTGGCAGTCTTCGGATCAGGACATTGCCAAATTCTTCAGAGGACTCAATGTGTCCAAGTAAGTTAAAAAAGTTTTTGTAGTAGTTACAAACCTCATTGCCGATAATTCTGTTGACAGTTGAAAAAAAATGGGCTTTTGGGCGGGAATTTGAGAAGTAATGTTCTCGTTTTTGTTTTATTTTCCAAAACTTGTGTTTCTTCTTGCATTTCGAGTTTTCCGTGTTAATGTCTCAGTAAAGTTGGTCCGATAGAGCCTTTTAACCCTTACATGAAACATGATCGATTGGCATCAAAAAAGTTTTTGTGTAAATTGCGCGTTATCTCGCTGACTGTTCATTTTTTCAAAATCTGTGAATGTAGGTCGAAATATCTTCAAAAGTTAAGGATGGTCTCCTAAGAACGTTTTCCTGAAGCTACAACGGTTAAGGTAGCTGCCATTACTGCCCCATCTCACAAATTCACCCTGTATTGTTACTTGACACTGACTAAATGCACAAATCTAAATGAATTTTTCGAAAATTTAAATCGTTCGTATATAGGTACTTATTATGATTATTAAAATTAATGTGTCACATTTTATCTTATTTGACTTAATAATGTATTTTTTCGACTAATTAAATTATATTATTGCATGCTGACTGTGCTGAACTTATTTTTATTTTAAGACTGACATCTGTACTTGACCACATTTTGAACAATAAATTTCATTTCATTTCATTTCATTTCAAACAGTGCGAAGCCAAAATGAAGAAAAAAAAAATTATTTTTTTTAGAGGTGGCGTAGCATTGTGCCTATCGCCGCAAGGGAGACGCAACGGCGAAGCGTTGGTGCGTTTCATCACTCAAGAGCACCGTGACATGGCGCTCAAGAGGCATAAACACCACATCGGCCCGAGATACATCGAGGTTAGTTCAGATTTTTTTAAAACTCCAAAATATCTAGTACCTACTTACCTACCTACTTCAAATACAAATACAAATACAAAAATTTATTCATAAAACCAGTTTTACAAGTCAGATAGATATAATATAGATATAGATAGATATAATACTTCTACGCCAATCTATACCAAAAAAGGTTCTTCAAGACTTTCACGCTAAAGCCACGCACCACGCACTTTCCACAGCCTAGCCTTACTACGCCAGGCTAGTTAGGGCAAATCCGGGAGCAGCACCAGCGCGAAATCAAAACATACCTAATAAGTAGGTACTTAGTCTTCCGCAAAATCACGCCTGACTCAATTAACTACCAGTAATTTTATTGCTATGATAGTTTATTGATCAAAAATTGTTATCTACTTACCTATACCTATACTAAAACAAACAATAGAGCGGAAGAGTTTGTTCGTGTTTGTTTAAAACGCACTAATCTTTGGAACCGAAATCAGTCAGAATTATAAAAATTATTTACCTCAGTAGGTATTCATAAATAACTGTTATTTTAACGATTATTTTTAGGGCCTAGATTCATTGCTAACTTCACTAATGCCTAGATCCATTGTACTGTATTTTGTAAGAAAACATTTTTTTGATGTGCTAACATCTTATAAATCGATGAAAACCGGCTGCACGCATAAAAAAGTGTTACGTTCCGCCTACGAGACGTAGCGCTGCTACGTCTCGACGTAGGGAGAGCTACGGTACTCGTAGCACTAGCTACGAAGTAATCCGATCTGATCGTATCGACTTTACAGACAACCATTTTTTTATCTTTGTCTTCTCAGGCTCGTTTACGCAGAGTCAACGTGCGACAGTGCCGCATGCTACATATTGTGGCATGTGGCATCTTGTGGCATGCTACAAAAGAAAGCATTTGCGGCATTAGTGGCATGCGGCAGCCTATTTTACGCCGAGGCAACATCGTGCTTGGGTCAGTCTGCCACATGACACAAGGTGTTGCCATGTCGCACGGTTCTTGCCACAATGTGCGACGTTTTTTATTCTGTAGCATGCGGCCTTGTGGCATGCCGCAACGCCGCACAGTGTTGCCCCGGTGTAATTTAGCCTTAAAATCCTTGAGGCAACCATTTATTAACCTTTGTCTCCTATAACTCGTGTTTAGGTGTACCGGGCGAGTGGCGACGACTTCCTATCAGTGGCTGGCGGCGCGACCTGTGAGGCCGCGGCCTTCCTCTCTCGAGGAGCGAAGGTCATCGTGCGCATGCGAGGGTTGCCCTACGATGCCACACCCAAACAAGTCGTAAGTAATATAGGCCTTTACATCTTTACTAGATGATTTATACAGTATCAGGAGGCAATCTTTGCCTAAACTTAACGAGACACCGTAGTGCCTGGGACATTGTTGAGATGGAGTAGGCTTGCCCAGCACCTACACCATCCTCTCAGCTTAACCATATCCACAGGAAAGACATGGTCTATAATGCTGGACATTTCACACAGCATCATGTATCCCCAAGCTAAGCAGAGCTTGTGTTATGGGAACCACAAGACTGATATAATACTTATATATACCTATTTGTAAGTTTATACATAGAATACACCCAAACCCGAGACAAATATTTGCAGATCATATAAACATTTGTCCCGCGGCGGGGTTCGAACCCGCAACCTCTTGCGTCACAGGCGAGCCTTCACCCACTACGCCACAGAAGTCGTCTTTAATTTCACTCCCTCACTCATTCATTCATTCAGCTGGAATTCTTCACTGCCGGCGAGGACCCCGTCCAAGTTCTAGACGGCTCCGACGGCGTCCTCTTCGTGAGACGCGCCGACGGCCGCGCCACGGGAGACGCCTTTGTCCTCTTCTCTCAAGAGGAGGACGCGCCTCGCGCGCTCTCGAGGCACAGACGACTCATCGGGGCGCGGTATATCGAGCTGTTTAGATCTACACATGCTGAGGTCCAACAGGTAATTCTTGAAGACTTTTAGGTGCTATGAAAGCATAAAACATTACCTCTTTACTGAAGTGACATTAAACGGGGGACGCTTTTGTCCTCTTCTCACAAGAGGAGGACGCGCCTCGCGCGCTCTCGACGCACTGACGACTGATCGGGGCGCGGTATATCGAGCTGTTTAGATCTACACACGCTGAGGTCCAACAGGTAATTCTTGAAGTCTTTTAGGTGCTATGAAGGCAAAAATTACATCTTTACTAGATGCTGAAATGACATTAAACGGGGGACGCCTTCGTCCTCTTCTCTCAAGAGGAGGACGCGCCTCGCGCGCTCTCGAGGCACAGACGACTGATCGGGGCGCGGTATATCGAGCTGTTTAGATCAACACACGCTGAGGTCCAACAGGTAATTATTGAAGACTTTGAGGTGCTATGAAGGAAACATTACATCTTTACTAGATGCTGAAATGACATTAAACGGGGGACGCGTTCGTCCTCTTCTCACAAGAGGAGGACGCGCCTCGCGCGCTCTCGAGGCACAGACGACTGATCGGAGAGCGGTATAACGAGCTGTTTAGATCTACACACGCTGAGGTCCAACAGGTAATCATATTATCACGTGTATCCGGGTATTTATCACGTATATTACCTTATTATTTTGCCCGACGTTTCAACTGGATTGCACCAGCCATGGTCGCGAGAAGACTAAAGTGTCGGTAATTATAATGTGTTCTGATCGCGAAAGTTTAAAAAAGGTAATCATTTTTGAAGTCTTTGAACGCAAAAAACATATTATGGAACCGCACTTTTTGAGTAAAATGTCTGTTGTTCTTAAACCGTGTATGATTTGAGACCCAGTTTTGTTTCCAAATTTTATTTATCCGACGTCTACTAGCATTTATGGTGAACGCAGACCTGGGCCGCACCGCACGCGCCGCAGTCCCCGCATTCGAATTCTTTCTAAGAAGTTCTATCGACTGCGGCGCGTGCGGTGCGGGCCAGGTCTGCGTTCACCTTTAGTGCGCTGAATTCAGCATAGTCTAATGAGCGCTTAAAGCTTACAAAAGCTCAAAAACCGTGGCATTAACAGGTGAGCGCTTCCGTGCTTCGTCGGTCCCGGCTTTTAAGTCGTTAAGCAAAAACGGAGGCCTTTAGGCGGCCTAAAAACTCCATCACTAGATCCACTAGCTAGAACTAGTCATAAAACTTATCAGTAATGTAACAGGTATTATTGAATATTTTTATGTTCCTAGCGCGCCCTTGAGTGCCGGTAAGTGGTGTGATGAATATTATTTCAATTTCAAGTAAATCGCTTGCATGTTCGTACAATAGTTTATATTGCTCGTATAAGTTATAGGATTTATGTTAAATCTTTTTTTATGATAAAATCAGTTTTTGATAGCATTTATTGATTCACACTTTTTAAAAGATTTAACAAAAATTAAATTCTGTTAAATGTATTTAATAACATTTAACAGAATTTAATTTTTGTTAACTTAAATAATTTGCTGTTTATCCACTTAATGTTAAAAATATTGATACTTACCTATTTCTTTTCGAAAAATATATCTTATTGAGGTAGGTATATTTATATATTTATTATCTAATTACCTAATTAACTAGTAGTTCGCCCCGAACTGAGATCTCGCGCACCGTTGTATTGATAGCCTAGATTTGGACTTGTTTCTGACTACCCCTATACCTACGTTAAGTGCTCCTTCTAGTGTTTACCACAGAATGATATCTAATGCGCTACCTCAGTATGGTAAAGATTATAGGCATGCATGCAATACATTAAGTCGTGTCGTGTTTATATTCAATAGTTGACCCCGCGAACTTCGTACCGCGCCTCAGGGAAGGCCTCTTAGTTCGAGAAATTATTAAAATAGCAGTTCAATACGAAATGTATGAGAAAATCAATTCCCTCCCCCTCCCATCCCCCCTCCCCTCCCCCCTGCCCCTTCCCATCCCCCCTCCCCCTCCCCTCCCCCTCCCCTCCCACTCCCCTACCCCTCCCCTACCCCTCCCCTACCCCTCCCCTACCCCTCCCCTACCCCTCCCCTACCCCTCCCCTACCCCTCCCCTACCCCTCCCCTACCCCTCCCCTACCCCTCCCCTACCCCTCCCCTACCCCTCCCCTACCCCTCCCCTCCCCCTCCCTTCTCCTTCCCCCTCCCCCTCTCCTCCTCCTCCCCCTCACCCTCCCCTCCCCTCCCCACCCCTCCCCTCCCCTCCCCCTCCCCCTACCCTCCCCCTCCCTCTATAATTTTGGTACATGCCCAGCCCACTATTTGCAGGAGTTAGCATTTGCATACGTGACAGGTTGCAAGCCCATCGCCGCTATTAGAACGTTAACTGGTTTCCTCACGATGTTTTGTTTCACCGTTTAGAGCTCGTGTTAATGCGCATTTAAATTTTTCTAATCGAAAAATCCATTGATAAGCACGGCCAGGGTTCGAACTTACGACCTATGAATCGAAAGTCGAGCACTCTTCCAATCGGCCAACACGGCTTTTATTTTCAATCTCAAGAAAAAATATCAAGTAGCAACTAAAATCATTGCAAACCAAACCACAACGATGCCACACTCCTTGTCTGTTAACCAGACCTACGAATACATCGAAACTCTATGAAACGGGAGCTCTCTCCATACTTCCGTTAATTGGTTTTCATAATTTTTCTTTTTGACTGTATTTCAAAAACTATAGAACCTAGAAGAAAACTAAAAACCATTTTGGAATGTATAAGTTGAGTACTTTCATATGACACCCCACTCAATATATTTGGGTAACTTTGAAAAAAATTTACCCCCTTGGGAACCCCATATCTTTACAACCCCTTCATCGATTAAGCTCATACGCTCCACAGCAAATTTCCATAGCACAACCTATTGACCTATCAAGTTTCATACAGATTGGATAAGCGGTTCGATAGTTATGCGAGAACATAAAATTGAAACATACAAACATACAAATATACAAACATACAAACATACAAACATACAAAGCAAAATCGCCTAACTTGCCACTAAGATCTTCGCTCGCTTCGCTCGCTCGATCGATAATTTTGTTTCGTATTGATTGATTTTAGTATAAAAAAGCTTACTTCTCTCGTCTTTTGCTTTACTATACCTAATATGACATTCAAACAGCATTATGACCTAACTAAACGCGAAAATATTTTTTTGACTTGATAGCCATTTTTTGTCCGAATTATCGATCGAGCGAGCGAAGCAAGCGAAGATCTTAGTGGCAAGTTAGGCGATTTTGCTTTGTATGTTTGTATGTTTGTATGTTTGTATGTTTGTATGTTTGTATGTTTGTATGTTTGTATGTTTCATTTTTATGTTCTCGCATAACTATCGAACCGCTTATCCAATCTGTATGAAACTTGATAGGTCAATAGGTTGTGCTATGGAAATTTGCTGTGGAGCGTATGAGCGTAATCGATGAAGGGGTTGTAAAGATATGGGGTTCCCAAGGGGGTAAATTTTTTTCAAAGTTACCCAAATATATTGAGTGGGGTGTCATATGAAAGTACTCAACTTATACATTCCAAAATGGTTTTTAGTTTTCTTCTAGGTTCTATAGTTTTTGAAATACAGTCAAAAAGAAAAGTTATGAAAACCAATTAACGGAAGTATGGAGAGAGCTCCCGTTTCATAGAGTTTCGATGTATTCGTAGGTCTGGTTAACAGACAAGGAGTGTGGCATCGTTGTGGTTTGGTTTGCAATGATTTTAGTTGCTACTTGATATTTTTCTTGAGATTGAAAATAAAAGCCGTGTTGGCCGATTGGAAGAGTGCTCGACTTTCGATTCATAGGTCGTAAGTTCGAACCCTGGCCGTGCTCATCAATGGATTTTTCGATTAGAAAAATTTAAATGCGCATTAACACGAGCTCTAAACGGTGAAAGAAAACATCGTGAGGAAACCAGTTAACGTTCTAATAGCGGCGATGGGCTTGCAACCTGTCATGTATGCAAATGCTAACTCCTGCAAATAGTGGGCTGGGCATGTACCAAAATTATAGAGGGAGGGGGAGGGTAGGGGGAGGGGGAGGGGAGGGGAGGGGAGGGGTGGGGAGGGGAGAGGAGTGGAGGGGAGGGGAGGGGGAGGGGAAGGGGGAGGGGACGGGTAGGGGGAGGGGAGGGGGAGGCGGAGGGGAAGGGAAGGGGAAGGGGAGGGGTAGGGGAGGGGAGGGGTAGGGGAGGGGAGGGGTAGGGGAGGGTTGGGGAGGGGAGGGGAGGGGGAGGGAATTGATTTTCTCATACATTCGTATTGAACTGCTATTTTAATAATTTCTCGAACTAAGAAGCCTTCCCTGAGGCGCGTTACGAAGTTCGCGGGGTCAACTATTGAATATAAACACGACACGACTTGATGTATTGCATTCATGCCTATAATCTTTACCATACTGAGGTAGCGCATGAGATATCATTCTGTGGTAAACACTAGAAGGAGCACTTAACGTAGGTATAGGGGTAGTCAGAAACAAGTCCAAATCTAGGCTATCAATACAACGGTGCGCGAGATCTCAGTTCGGGGCGAACTACTAGTTGTTATAAAGGGTTGTTTATACCCCCGAGATGGTCCCATCGTCACCAAATCAGGATCAGATGAGGGGATCCCATGGAAATCGAGGGAAACCCTCAAAAGAGACACGGTCTAGCATAATTTATCCTTAAACATAACACTCGGTTAAAAATATTACCTACGAAGTAAGTTTATATGTCTACACGATTACACAACACATATTCCTGCTTACAAGTCTGTTTATCTTTGCAAAGGGACTGGTTGCAGCTCTTTTGCAGCTATAGGTACTTTAAAAGGACCAGCTTTCTAGGAAAAGTCTCGGCAATAATTGAAATAACAAATAAGGACCTAGTAAAAAGGAGGTTTTTGAAAAACTTAAAATAACATTTTGTTCGAAAAATGATTGTGTAAATCCACTTTAATTATCCATTAGGTCCTCAACCGATCTCTTGAGACGCGGACGAGTCAGAACAGCACGCCTGCCGCGTCAGCGCCCGCTGAGGGCATTCTGCCAGTGGCATTGTTGCCTCAACACGTCATCACGTCTGGCACAGCTAAGGACTGCGTGAGGCTACGTGGGCTGCCGTTTGAGTCTCAGGTATTTTTTTTTTCGGACGTACTTTTATGTTGACTGGTCTCGTGTTGACCTTTGCAACTTCACCGGACTATGGCGAGAGCAAGGCTCTACGCCGGAGAAAGTTAGGTTGGGGCAACATGCGCAAGGGCACCACGTAGGTACGGACCTTGGCTTGGGCTGTCGCCAGGGGAGGGTTTTTTGAGGACGGCCGCAGCCCAGAAGGGGCGGAAACGGTCTCAGGTATTCATTTTATACCTTTTCTTATAGTTCGCGTCATGTAAAAAGAACGCTGGAAGAAAGTGGAGGGGTGTGTTTTGGCTCATGTTTGCGAATAGGTAATCCATGCGCAAACATGAGAAAAAACACACCCCCGCCACTTTCTTCCGGGGCGTTCTTTTTACATGACGCGACTTATACCTGCAGTGTGATTCAGACCTTCTCAGAATGTATTCCGAATTCGGAAACTTTTAGAAGAAAATCATCGAATCGAATGAATTTTAGGAAGTCTGAATCGCACTGCTGATAATTATGACATTAAGGTGGTATCACCTCACATCACAAGAGGCGAGGTGTAACTCAAAACAACCAAAACTTAGAAAAGTGACTAGAGCCTCCAGGAACGTGAGACGTTTAATTATTAACGGAACGTTAGTTAGGACAATAAGTTTTCTAATACTTTTCTCATCCTCCATTAAAACTTCTTGCCTTGAAAACCTCTTGGTTTGTCTTTGCTCTTAAAAAAATTCGGCAGACCATTTCGTTTGACGCAGCCTTAGCTGCTTACCACGGTCATGTATCTTCAATCATTGGCTATGGGTTGTTATTGTGGGGTAACTCAGTGGATGTCGAAAGAGTTTTTAAAATACAAAAGAGATGCCTGAGAGTGATAACCAAATCTTGGTTCCTTGATAGTTGCAAGCCTCTCTTCAAGAACTGTAATATCCTGCCCCTCCCCTGTATGTACATAAGGGAAGTTTGCCTCTTTGTGAAATCACATCCAAGATACTTTAAAAAACGTAAAGATGTGATTACTCGGCAAAAAAGAGCCAAATTTGAAAATCTGCTCTACAATCCTGTGTGTCGTAAGGATATATATGCAAGAAACGCTTATAACATGTGTATAATTATTTATAATAAACTACCAGAACAATTAAAAGTATTGAATGGATTGGTTTTTAGGAGAAAATTGACTAGCTGGTTAGCTGACAATTGTTTTTATAATGTTAGTGAATTCCTAAACTGTAACTGATAATTGTAATAATAAGTTTTGAAAATAATTTTAAATTAAATTTTGACATAAGATTTGCACGCCTGCATGCAGGCTGAATACAATGACTTACCTAAATAGCTATAAGATCTCGACATATAATGTATTCTGCAAATAAATGATTGATTTGATTTGATTTGATTTGATTTGGACCATCGGTTGGCGACGCCCTTGACTTTAATCTCCATAAACACCTTTTGTATAATTTTGCAGGTCGAGCACATCCTAAGCTTCCTAGACGAGTTTGCGAAGAACATAGTGGTGCAAGGAGTGCATATGGTTTACAACGCACAAGGCCACCCGAGCGGGGAGGCGTTCATACAGATGGACAGTGAGACCAGCGCATTCCTCTGTGCACAGCAGAAACATCACCGTTACATGACCTTTGGGAAGAAGCAGCGGTATATTGAGGTAAATATATTAATAGTTGTGGCGTCAATTCTGGTACCGAACTTTTTATCAACCTTAAGTAAAACCTCAACTAAGGCCGGCCGCATACGCACGTTTTCCCTATACGTTTTCCGAATTCGGAATGCACGCATTCAATACAAATTGTTCTACATGCCGCACACGTTCTTATTTTTTCCGAACGGAAAAAAACTTGACGTTCATTTCGAAAACAAACCGTGCGTACAGGTCATACGAACTAAAATTGAACGTCTGCGTAAAAAAAAAAACGAATTTGGAAAACGTATACGGAAAACGTGCGTATGCGGCCGGCCTTAACCTTAGATTTTCGACTGTTTCCTATTCTACTAATGACAAACGACTCAGTTGTGGTGAGGTTTTAGTTAAGGTTGGACTTTGGCAGAACAAATTTTTGAAAAGCCATTCTACTATTCACCAAATGGCTGACATTTATGAGATCGAACCAAAACGCAGCGGAATGATTGACGTTGTCATCTAATAGAATTGGGCGGCTGATACTGAACAAAATCAAAATTGGACGTTAACAGGCGACAGGGAAAATACATGGTCTTTGGGAAGAAGCAGCGATAGATAGTGGTAATATTATTTAACGCCTTCTTATATGGTAACCCATATATCCCCACGCATAAAGGACCACCTTTGAGTCTAAATAAAAAGGGAGTCCACATACATACATGGTAACCCATAAAAGAAGACACGTAGAACCTTCACCCTGTTAACCGTGTCGTCTTCTTCTTTCGTATGCGCAAGTGGCCAACTCTGGTGACGGATTTTTTAGGCCGCCTAAAGGCCTCCGTCATGGCTTAATCCGTCGTGTCCTAAATAATAATTCCTTACAGGTGTTCCAATGCTCCGGCGAAGATATGAACCTAGTCCTGACCGGCGGCGTGACCCCCGCCACGTCCCCCAAGGTGCTCTCCCCCGGTACGTTGATGTCCCCCCCCGCCCCCCGCGGCGCCCGCGCCCCGCCTGCTGGCACAACACATTGCCCACCAGAACCTTCTCGCGAGACAACACGAAAACCTCCTCCTGGCTTCCCTCCGCCCGCAGATGCTCCCAATGTTGCCAACATACGCGTCGTTACGGTCCCACACACCCCAACAGTACGCTCTCCCCCAACTACCGACAATGCTGCCAACCAAACGCAGCTACGACCGCGCTTTTACCCCGGAAGCGACGGCCGCGAAACGTCAATATATCCCGCAGATGTCAATGCCGATGTCGCTTCCGGTGCTTTCCTACGGCGCGTCAGCTCCAATTTTTTCGTACGCGAACACAAGTCCTATGCTTTCGACTTATGCGAATAGTTACTCGTTGCCTACGGCGATACCGACGGCTCTGCCGGCTGGGTACGGGGCGGCTCTTTCTGCAGCTATGCCGGGGTCGATGGCCTCTATGGGCAGCCCTTTCCCGTTGTCAATGTTTCCAACTTACCCTTACTATCCCGGTGTTTAAGTAAAATAACGATGCGTAAAATATAGTAGTTTTCGAAGGTGGCAAAAAATTACTTAAATATTGAAGAATTAACGCCAGACGTATTTATGACTTCGTGCCGGCTAATACCTTGTGACAATACAGTAGGAAGCGCTACTGTAAAAGTACCTGTCAAAAACCAGCTTGTGGTATACTTTGTAGTTTAATATTTTCCATCTTAATATTTAAACGGCGAAACATATTTTCTTTTGAATTTTAAATATAAATTCTTAAGTTTAAAAGCTATTCGGCAGCTATAATTATATTAACAGGGTAAAAATAAATGACAATAAGCTATAAAAGCTATGTTGTGCCTTCTATGCATTTTGGATATTCATATGAATTTACTAAGAAACTTAAATCACTAAGAATATTTTTAAATAACTTTTTATAATTGATATACTTAATGATGAAAATCACTTTTTATAATATCACTTTTTTATAATGAAAATCAAAAAAGTTACTTAAACAAATGATTTTAGAAATCGTACATTTTAGGATACGGCAACTATTTAGCAGCTCCAGATATTCCATTAGGCTAAGATTACTTAAAAACTTATTGTTGAATTTATATTGACTTTAAAGTTGTTAAACTCTCATATTTTACTTAATAATTAAGTACTTAGTGAATCAACGGTTGTTATAAAGTAGGTTAAGGCCTTATATTTGTGAGTTTTAATCATAGACATTCCAAGTTAAAAGACAATGACTTCCATGATTTTTGCCGATTATCAAGTCTGACTTATAGTCTGAAAAATAGTACTATGAATTCATTTGATTCAGTACAATTCAGTTAGGTTTAGAAATACACTTTTTATAGGTTAAGTGTATTGTGTTGTTTTTGTTTGCATTTTTGCACATTATGAATTAGAGTAGGCTAGTTTTTTTTCCGTTGGCAACATTTTCCCATTTCATTCCATCCCTGACCCTGATGTTTTGGTAAATAGACACTTAACAACGCATTTCCACCTAGCTTAACGTCATGTTTATTTTACCTACCTCACACCACATAATTGTAGTCATTGTTTACTTAAATATAATTAAACAATAATAAAAATATATTATCGATTGTGTGCTCAAATTTAAATAAGTACTTAAAGGCATTCGAAAATATATTTTTAATATTGGGTGAAAAGTTAATGGATAATTAATTAAGATAACTTCATTGTTTTATGGTGTTGCCATCGTCTCAATATTTCACAACTAGGTTTATGGGGCTTCAGTCACAAACACGGTGTAAAGGCTAATCTTTGTTCTGTCATTCTGAATATCTAACTGTTATCGGTACCTATATAATATGTTTGGAGCAGATTTATAATATATTTTTCAGTAACTTGACTGTTTGAACTTACAGTGATTAAGATTACTTTGTGAACCTGTAATGCAATCAAATGTTGATTAAAGTTTATGAGTTCCAGTTGTGATTAATTTTTTATCACACTTTAAGTTTATATTTTTCAAGATTTTGAATGAAGGTCATAATGATTTTTTTTTTTAATTAACAAAAAAAGAGTAAGATTTACTGACAGTCAAGTTATTGCTTATTTTTTCGGCAATGCAATGAACACATTCTAATGTGTCAAGTGTTTGTAGTTGCATTGTCAATATATTTATTGTACCTACGTACCAACATGAAATGAATATTGTGTTCATTTTGGCAAGAACTGGTTGTAAGATGGTGTATCCGAACGGGGCTGTGTTATGGAAAGTCGCATGATTATGTGGGTTACGGTAAGTTGCGCACTATTTAGGGGAATAATTGTTATTAAACCATTATGTCTCATGGCAACTTCGTGGGTAGTTCAACTAAAAGTTTTTCCTAAAGGATTATAGCATGTGCTTTGTCCGAAAAATATGTTGCATGAATTGTTTTTACAGCTTGGTGTACCTAAATTAGACTTTTCCACAGCACATTCGCGCCCGGATACAACAGATAGACATAGTTACTACTGTCCGAAATCAAATGACAGCTGTCTTATGAATACAATTTTTGAATTCATTCATTCAAGTCATTAAAAATCACTAACTATAAAATGTGATCACTTGTTAAACAATTTAACAGTTTTTAGATTTAACGATACGTTTTTTAAATCTTGTTAAATATTTAAAACTTGTTAAATTTTAGTAGTCATACCTTGTTAAAATTTAACTTTTCGAATCACTTTGATTTTGGATTGTAGACTCGTTTTATACCTTGTATT
Organism: Camptogramma bilineatum; assembly: GCA_958496255.1. Lineage (NCBI taxonomy): Eukaryota > Metazoa > Arthropoda > Insecta > Lepidoptera > Geometridae > Camptogramma > Camptogramma bilineatum. Next base: position 3,036,080 of record OY292474.1, read on the forward strand.
AGATAAACTGACTACCTACTTTGAATACCTAGCTTCATCTAGAACCGGTCTAGGCTTCCTCCAGTCATTGATGCCTTTCTCACAGCTTTCTATCCTATGCTCTTGACTATGAAGCTATCTATAAGCTTTTTATTTTGTTGTCTGAAATCTCACAACGGATTTTCAATAAAGTTCAGTGCATGTTACCGTGTTATCAATGAATTTAGCCGTCATAGATTTAGATAAAAATATTTTTTATCTATTTTTTTAAGAAAATTTGTCTTTTTATTTAAATATTTGAAATAATTTTAACTCATTACAGTTGCTGTAATAAATATTGAACATAATCACTAATATCAGTTGAATTAAAGAATTCAATTTTTTATTTCTGCGTAGTTTACGCTATCAAGGATTTTTTTAAGTTATGTTTAACTGATATTCTGGTAAGATGCTGAATTTTATTGAAATATCCGGCATTTTAGTGACTGGGGGATGTGGTGTGAGGACTTTAGGCGTTTAACTATTTCGGGGTCACAATTTATTGCATTGTTTTAATATTACAATGTGTTGAGTTTCTTTTTTAAACATAATCAACAATACTCGACACATTTTGTTGAAACTTTTTAAACCTTTTATTGATTATGATTTAAACTGTTTTCTCTAGATTTACAGTTATTAGTTATATTAGTTGATTAATTTTACTTTTAACTTTAAAATAAATCAGTAATTTACGTGTTAGAATAACATCGCGAGTTTTATATGGTCTATGGTTGTGCTATCGTATCTATTATTATATATCTGTAGAATTTAAGGTACTTGTGAAGGAGGGTTTACTAACTAATGCTTATTTCTACCGTATTGTCCGTATGTGTACTAACTCTACTTCATGTTACATACATATCTGGGTGGTTGGGAAATATACCTATACACGGTGAGTTATACTAGAATATCTACATGAACGTTTAGGAACGTATATACAGGGTGTGGCAAATTCTTGGTCACTGAAGGGTAGCTACCTTTTCTCTTGTAGTTAGAGAGTTTTGTTCTTAGGAAACTTCGGTTTTATTTTGAAGGAAAAAATAATTGCATTTTTAGATTTTTGAAAAAAAGTACAGTTAGCCTAAAAAATTACATTTGTCAAAAAAAACAAGTTGATCTTAATCGACTCTATTTCCCATCAGGAACACTTCTCCCAAAGTAACTTACCAAATCAAATCGTAAGTTTTTGCAATAATTCAAAAAAACACAGCCCATACATTTTCTATGAAATTAGAAGTTGTAAACATTACAGTGAAACTTATTCGATCGTTCTTAATTTAATTTCATAACTGCTCCAGCAAGCTGGGAGGCTATTGTAAAGCGTGTATTTAAATTTAGAACAAAGTGCTTCCCTGCAGATGTAAAATTACCATTCTCTCTTGCGGCTCTGTCTGAGGCACATAAGGCTTTACAATAGCCTCCCAGCATGCCGAAGCAGTTACGAATTTAAATTAATAACCATCGAATAATTGGCACTATAATGTTTACAACTAGGCACTAATTTCATAGAAAATGTATGGGATGTGTTTTTTTGAATTATTGCAAAAACTTACGATTTGATTTGATAAGTTACTTTGGGAGAAGTGTTCCTGGAGGGAAATAGAGTCGATTAAGACCAACTTGTTTTTTTTGACAAATGTAATTTTTTAGGCTAACTGTACTTTTTTTCAAAAATCTAAAAATGCAATTATTTTTTTCTTCAAAATAAAACCGAAGTTTCCTAAGAACAAAACTCTCTAACTACAAGAGAAAAGGTAGCTACCCTTCAGTGACCAAGAATTTGCCACACCCTGTATAAGAATCCATAAGTAGCACCCAGGAACTAAAAATGTAGGTATAAAATGTTGAGAGTTAAAGTGCGTAAGAGCGTACCTACCTAATGGGCACTTTCTTTCAAAGAAAGATACAAGTAGAAAAGTTTATTTATCAGGCAGGCTCGTTAACATTTTTTTTTTCAGATTTATACAGTGTCAAGAGACATTGTTGAGAGAGTAACCTAAATCATCCTTCCAGCATGATTGAACATATACGTTCCATACACAGAAAAGCAAAAGACAGTCAATTCATAGAACTTACCTACTACGCGGCTGGGTTACCTCACGATGTTTTGTTTCACGGTTTAGGGACGCTAAAATGGCTGCTAATGCAATTTATTTTATGAATCATAATATAATTCGTAATTATATTTTTTTCTTGTCACTCTCATATCTATGAAAAAAAAAACGGCATATAAAATACCTACAATTCATATTAGGTACGATTCAGCTAAAGTAACCTTTTTAAACCCGCTGAATATAAGGCAAGCTCAATAGGTAAGTAACTAGATAGAACTTCTGTAATAATAAACTGTCTGTAATAATAATTATAAAGAACTTTGGCAAAAGATCGAAAGAGATGGAAGCGACCTTTGCCCAGCAGTGGGATATATGGGTTAAAAAAAAAGAACTCACACTAATTAGTATAATTTTCCTTCACAATGTACATCTAGATACTTTACGCACAATCATCCCTCTCCCTAACAGCTTTTAACCTAAGTTAAGTTAAATGTTTGGGATTGTACAAACTCATGACAAGTGAACGTCAACGGTCTCTTCAAAGCACTTAGCTTCGACATTTATTTAACAAGGTTTGGGGCTGAGATCGGAAGTAATTCAAGAAAAAAATATTTACCTTTTAAAAATCATTTTAAAACCAAGATTAAACTTATTAACTCAACTCACTCGCACTTTTAACAAAGTTTAATCGCTAGACTTTTAACAAAGTTTAAATTATTTAGATATGTGTAGATTATGGCTAAATGCTATTAAATTCTGTTAAATTTAATAATATTTAGACGTAGGTAATCTACACATGGTCTAAATAATTTAAACTTTGTTAAAAGTCTAGTTAAATCTGTTAAATTTTAAAATTATTTTCATAAATTTAAAGAAGATCGTTGTAGATAGATTATTATATTATTATTGCAATTTGTTTATTAGTTTAAAAAAACACTTGAATTATTTACGAGGACCAAACGAACTCGCCCCAATAAGATCTACTTAATAGCTTAAATGCATGGAAACTACAGGTGAAAGAACGTCTATGGGACAGCTTAGTGTGTCGTAGAAGGAACCAGTTTTTGTGCTTGAACGATCATGGGTAAGGTGTATGTTAGTGTCACAGTCAACTATAACAAAGTAAGTACTCTCTTCATTGTTGTGGGATCACATAAATATCTTCTATTCTTGAATTTACTGCAAATTGTTGCGCTCTCAATTTCTTAAAATAGCTTTTTATACTTTACTAAAATATTGATAATCGCTTTTAATTAAGTGCACTAAGACAATATAATATAAACGTTAATTACGTATTAAATGATAGTATATTTAATATAATTATGATAATATAATTTAGGCATTAAATAAGCTTGTAGTTTTGGCTTAAATTTGAAGTTGAGTCCGCAACAAACGGTGCTCAAGTACCAGGGCTACATAAGTTAGAGGCGCTAAGTTTAGAGTCCGCAGCTTGGTGTTGGCGGCAACGGCGACGTGTGTAACAGTAATGGTGTAACTGTAAATGCACTGCTTTGGTGGACTGTTAATGCGAACTGAGATCCTGGTGAGTGTTCATCTTGTTTTTAATATTACACGGCGTTATAAGGCATGGAAGTTCAGCAGGCTGATTGTCTAACTTGTCAAACCTCAACTATAATAGGCTCAAACTGTCAAAACGATAGTGTAGAATTCGCGACCGATTCTAGTTTGGTCGCTATCAAAGATAGGCAATGAGACATCAGTTCCTATAGGACTATAGTTCCGGGTTTTTATTTTATTTTCCAATCAGAATCTTACAATATCTCAGCACTTTTAATATTTTTATTAGTTTGAAATTAAAAAATTTATGCAACACGATTTACACAATGAAAATACCTACCTACATAAGTATTAGGTATTTCACTGATAGTCCCATATATTTTAACCGTCAATAGAACTATGTGTTGTGGGTATCAGAATGTCTACATCCAGATTTCATGCACATAGGTAGGTAATATATTCCGGGATATAATCCATATCTTTCACGTCTCAGTCGAGATTTAACGGTCAGGCCCGATTTTCATTAGCATCATTACTAGCCTATAAAAATCAGCAAAAAAGTTCATCCCAAAAACTGACCTAGTCTTATTATTTTGTTCTTTTTCAAATATTTCTATGCCTTATAATTCTAGCATTGTGATCGTCTGATCGTCTGTGTCGTTGACGTCACAGCACAAGATGCTTAGCTTCCAGCACTCTACCTTGAAGCTAGCATTTTATTATTTAATAATTTATTTACCTACTTCGTATCTTTTTAATTTTCGGTATCAAAAATATTCAATGCATTCTTAAATTGTCTTATTTCATGTCTTTTATCGCGTCCCTTTAATTTCTTTAAACTTTCAACTGTGTTAGTCATGGTTATGGAAAAGCTAAATATTAACTAAGTAAAATAAATATTTATATTTAGTTTTGACAAAGATATAAATGATGACTTAATGAGACTGGTACTTAATATTAGTTGGGTGATCATTTTTTATGGTATTATTATAATTGGATCATTTGGGTATGGGATTTTTAAGAGAAAACTCATTGGGAACAAAACAGTATCTACCTACATAATTCTTATTAAATTATTTAGAAAAATAATAGACCTAAACATACATTTCATAGTGGTATAAGATATATTAAATTATCAGTGTGACTAACATTATGCATGAAAAAAATATTGGGATCTTATAGTAAATTGATGTTATCATTTTTAAATGGTATGTTCGTTACAGTTTAAGTAAAAATAACAGTCAAAATAACTTGTGAAGTCTGCACATTAAACAATACTTAACTAATTTAACAAATCTTATGCGTTTATAACATCCGGTAAAAACACCTACGTTCACTAAATAAAATAAATGTCTTATTTATATTGTTGCTTAATTAAATTATAAGTTCGTCCACGGTTTTGCTCGCATCGAACCAACCAGTAGTAATTTTAAATAAGATAACGATCTGTTAATGTTCCAAGTTTTATCCATTCGGTTTACTGGTTAAAGCGTGACTGAAACAAAAACTTTCGGAGTAATAATGTACTTATATTATGATTGTTGTTGAGGTTTGTAAAGCCAAGATAATATTGTAATAGCTGTTTTGTATGTCTCAGGTCCTTTAACGTACTACTACCCTGCTATGGGGCCGACCTTGCCGCCGCCGCTGGTATACTGGGGGTACCCCACACCCCCTGTGTCTCCGGCACATTATTATCATCCGCCACCCCACCCGCAACCTATTGTAAGTACAATATTAGCAAAAAATTATCACTACCTACTGTATTATCAAGGTGCGGTAGACATGTTTTTAGGCATTTTTAGATCCTCTGAAGATGGATGGGGGCAGTTAGAGGCATTTCTAGATCCTCTAAAAATGTATTTTCTATGGGGGTAGTCAGAGGTATGATAATGTCCAAACACATTTGGTACATTCTCACATTTTGTAGAAGTTAACATTCAATACGTGACACTAGATGGCGAAATCGCCATTTGTAGGTACCTAATAATATCACATCTTAGATAACTGTTTCATTTTCGTTCAAGTAATATTTAATCGATGTTTTCCATTTGGTAAAAATACTTTATCGTAACTAATCACTTTGTTTTGGGAGTCTAACGAAGTAACGAACAGAAAATTATCCTTTTAATTTCTGTTAACTTAAAAATATTTTTTATTTAAAAAAAAATTTTAAAATAGCTTCAATAAGCTTAAGTATTTTTATAATTCCTAGCTTACCTACTTAATTTTCAACTAAGGATAATAATTTTGAATATACCTACCTAAATTAAAAATTTCTAAAAAAACACGTTTTAATATTTTTAATGTATTGTCATCGAGTTGTGAGCTATTCTGAAAGTTTCAGCCCGATAGCTACTCGGGATTCGGGAAGTGCTCGGAGTTGCAAGGTTCCATCTGGAACGACAGACATACAGACAAACGATAGAATAGAGTGACTTAATAAAAACGTGGTAATAAGAAACTAAGATTTTTTGTTTTATTAAGCTAGGTGACTTAATGATGATCTCAATTTCAGATGCCTGAAGTGATGTCTGTGAATGGTGGTTCTCCTATCCCCATTCCACCACCAGCCGCTTGCCCAGAATGGCCAATTTTCATGGTCAACTAACCGTTTCCAGATGCCTACAACGAGTTATATTATCAAAACATTAGTCCTCGATATTTGACGTCATTTTATTGATTTAATACAAAGACGCAATTTAATATAAGTAATATAGATTTTATTTATTTAATATTTTTTATGACAGATGTTAAAAAATCATGTTAAGTTTAAAGATATTCGTACTATATTTTAAAGACTTTGTTATACATATTCGATGTTTGAAAATCGAAGTATATTAAGTTATACAAATATATAAAACATCTGTTAATTTTTAAGGCCTCTATTAAAACTCCGCTCAACTTCTGTCAAAGTTGCACCACGGATTTAACTATTGTCAATCTTATTTGTCACTGTCTAACAAAAAAGTAAGGCAATAGTTAAATCCGTGGTGCAACTTTGACAGAAGTTGAGCCGAGTTTATTACTAGAGGCCTAAATGTTGAAGTTCACTATTTTTTAAATTTTCCGCACTTATTTGTAAGTGCTAAATAGTTTAGTATCTTCCTAAAAACAACGAATGCTACAGTGATATGACGGTGCTGTTGTTAATTTACTTTAGAGTTTAAACCAAATAATATATATTTTAGTGAATAATTTAGTTTGTAGGTAGATCGAAGCTCAATTAGTTTTACTGATAGCGAATTAAACAACACAATCCAGTCAGAATTTATATCAATGACTATTTTTGGTTACTTTCGACTAAATAGTAAGAAATACAACCATAAATAAATATGCCATAATTTTTAAGTTATGCTTGTTGTTTAAGTGAGAACTTAACTTGCTCACGTTATTTTGTTCAGCTTTTGTTTTAAAACGCAATAAGCCAAGATACCTATTTCTATTAAAACCTTTAATTTGTACAATTATTTGTACATCATATTTTTCTCTTGCCCGAAAAAAGGCCAGTAAATTGTAAATTACATCAAAGGTATTTACAATAAAGGCTTGGGAAAAACATAATTAGTATTAGTCCTATCGATAACTGCTATTTATTGAAAATAAAAAATGTTTAAAAATATATTTCAAGTTGTAGATTTAAGTATTAACGGTGAAGTAAAACATCGTGAGGAAACTCAGCTCCACACATGTCTAAAAGGCAAACTATGATGAAAAGATGTTAGATTTAAACAGACATCATTAACAAATTCCCTGCCTCGTCTCTGTGCTCACCGAAGGAGTGTCGCAGGACATTGAAATGTGCGACGCGGGCATGTAACGTGTTAATACTGCCAGCAGCGCACATTGTAAACAGGCTGCTTCTGCGGCCCTTCTTCAGAGGGTACCGTAGAGGTTGGCAGTAAAATCTTTAAACACCGGCCCAGGCACTGCAGAGCGGTTCTTTAAAAGGCTACTTCCTGACTTTGTAAACATCATCTATTATAGCTATAAAGACCTACGTTGATTTATATAGTAGGTATTAGTAAATAATTAAAAATAGTAAGTAAATAGTAGATACCAATTATAATCTCGAAGGATACTTTATTAGACTTAAGTAGGTAATCATAAGTTATAAATATTTTAAAGTACACAGCTACAAAAATACACAGAAATGTACTAAACCGATTTTCTATATCATGACAAAACTACAATGCCCCTTGATATACAGGAATTTTAGAAGTAATACTGATCCATTTGATATTTATTGAATTAGATTATATTTATACATTCCTTGGTTCTACTAAAAATATAAAAGTTTGTTAAACTGTTTTAGATAAAATATTTACAAAGGCCGAAGTTAGTTTTGCCCAAAGTTGTAAACCTTATTATTTTTACCATAATTAATAACGTTATGTAACGAAACGTTATAAATATTATGTTAGATAAAAGTTATCGTGAAAAATAATCGTCATAGTAGGTTTAAAATTGATTTATTGTTTGCAATATTAACAACAAAATCAAAATGTCTTCCAATAATGTAATAATGTCTTTTGATAGAAAAATGTCACAAATATTGTGATAAGACGTGTTAAACATAAATTAAAAGTTAAGTCATACATATCATGGACCAGTTATATTATTGAGGTTTTATATTGTTTTATTTTATAAATTAAACTATTTTTTACAGATAAATATAAAACTATATTTACGTTATTTGATGTACCTACCATTTCAGTAGTTTATTGTGTACTACCAAATATAAAGTTGTTAAAATGCAAGTTAATTATTGAGTATTTGTTTTGATGTGGTTTTGTTGTCAAAATATTACTTACTTTATTTTCACCTAATATATAAATTATTGTTTTAAAATTACAAACGAATAAGGATAAAGTTTTATAATGTCTAAAATTTTATATAAATACATATTATATTATATTCCATGACATAGTCTAAAAAAATCACAATATTGGCAGTGCCTTAGCAATTAGGTATATTTTTAAGTTAAATTTTAATATATTCTTGTTATTTTGTTACTTTTTTACTTCAAAATTTATGTTACTTTGTTTTTATAACCAGTGATATTATCTTTCGAAGTGATCTTTCATGTTTAATTAGGTTTAAAACTGACAGAATCATGACATTTTAATTTTGCACAAATAGACGGTGTTTAAAACAGCTTTGTTTACTAGGTATCCAAGTTAATAATAATATGTAAGTACCTACCTAACTATTATATAGGTACCTATATTCATTCAAAGTATATAATATAATATTCTCCTTCTGCTACTTGGTTCAACTAGCACAGCAATAATGGTAGTGAACCTAGCCAGAAAAGAAACTGGCCATTTTCGGAATGGCCAGTTTTCTCAACTTTCTGTGAATGTTAAATTGTCATCCGTTCCAGGCTCGACGCAGCTAACTGCTACCTAATATTTTTTTTTATAAACCTATACCTACTAGGTACCTACTTGGCAAAGGTCTTTAATGATCCTTATCTAACCTATCGTACCTATAGGGTCTTATTTATGAAAGATGTTTAAAGTTGAACACTGGTTAAGCAACGTCCTGTCTCTATATGTGGATAGTGACGAATAAAGACGGGACGTTGTTTAACCACTGTTCAACCTTTATACATCTTTCATAAGGGGGTAAATGTTAAAATGACAACTTTCTGTCAGTTTTTCGTTTTTCCTGATATAGGTCTGTTGATTTAGTTTAGACTATTCTACGATAAATATACTTAGCAGTAGGATAGAACGTGCAATTCTAGCATTAGAAACCTAATATATTTAACGCCAAAATAGATGTTTGGTTTAGATACAAATTAGTAAATGTTCCGATAAATAAATAAAATTTAGTTGAATACGGACTTGTTTTTTATTTCAAATCAAATGGTGAGTCACTAGCATTAATGTTATTTACTAGGTAAAGTACCTACCTAAATCAATTATACACTTCTTCCAATGGATCTTGGCATTTGTGAAGTTAGCCGTTTCGATGCGCAGTGCAACTTTTTCATACAAAATTTTCTACTGCGCAGCGAAACGCCTAACTTCACGAACGCCTAGATCTATTGTAAGTGTAACAATAACTGTATTTTTCTAATAAATTGATAGACTTTTGCTAATAACGTAGGTTTTGTTAGTAAAATAGTGGTTTGAAAAATAAAAAGAAGTAAAATACATCATTTCGATTTATTCTTACGTCACCACGAATAGTATGACACATTACAGGATGGACTTAAAGTTACGAAACTAAGAAAATTCATTCAATACTGTCGCTCTCATAATACACTCAACATTTTCTCTCGTAAACGCTGTTATAAACACTGCTTAAAGGTAGCCTTGTCACTGTCTATAGCTGTACAATGGAAAGAGATGGCATTACTTTAAACATTGTTTATTTAGACAGATTTGTACAAAGTTAAACTAACAAGCACATGAAAAAATACATTTATTCATTGTCATTATCTGTTTATGATCTTGATTTTAACATACATGAACAAAAGTTAACGTTTCCCAGATTTTCTTACATAGACAACGGTAGAATGTTAATGGACGTTTTGGCAATGGTATCCATGTCCATCGTACCATGAATTTTAACCAAAATAAAGCCCAAGTCAAACGACCACGTGTCATTTATTTATTTATTTGTGTCATGATAATTATGGGTGCGAAACTCCCAATATGAAATTATTGGAGATTTGAAATATCTTATCAAACATAAAACATAAATCAACTGTTAAGAATGTCTTTACAGTAGGTAGTTATTTGTATTGATTTCCGAATACAGTATACTGTCTGAGAGCGACAAGATATTATATACAAAATGTATGGAAAGAACAGGCATACGCTAATACACTATTATACATTCAATTATCGCCTTTAATGCGAACATAAAGTGCAAAGCACCTGCAGTGCTTCCAGATCAAAAATATACCTATAAAACATAGGCTAACGATAATATAAATTGAATAATATTTACTAAAAAAAGTATAGAAGGCCTTCCCCATTTTTCATATTTAACTGTCAATTTAGGGCTTTAGAGAATGCTCTTTTGTTGTCACTCTCGTGTAAATGAAAAGAGATGTCAACAAATTTAGCAGCTGTTCGAGCTATATCAAGCTTATATAGGGTATGTCTACTGCATCGGACAATAACTTACCTATAATCCTCAAGGATAGATAAGACGTAGGCTACAACTAGAGCGTGTTTGTTTATTTTACATGACATGTTGGCCATTACGGTAATGGCCAATGGCCATAAAAGTTTCCGGTGTCATTTTTTGTAAGCATTGGTGTATTTTGCTCAGTTGTAATACAAATTGTTTATTTCCATTCAATCTAGAAGCACTGACCACCAAAAACATGATTCGATTACAAAAATATAAATACGCGTAAATGGCATTGATCGATAGTTCAAAGCAAACTCCGTCTTATATTACATAAAAAATAATAAAAAAGCATTCAAAAATCAAGTAAACCCACCCTACTCACAACCACCTATACTGATCACAGCTTTACAATGTTGCGTTACTAGCTAACTTCATAATATACCAGATGCGACAATATCATTACATACTTAAGTGCGCCGCAAACTTTATGGCGGCTGAAGTGCGCGGCAGATTCGTCTTTGCGCAGGTACAGTCAACGCAATTGCGGGGAGGTGAAGGTGGTGAGGGGCGGGGCTAGGCGGGCTATATAGATAAAGTTTACTCTCAACGCAAAGTCGAATTTGCTGCGCACTTCAGCCGCTATAAAATTTGCGGCGCACTATCTATACAGTATGCACAATGGATCTAGTCATCCATGAAGTTAGCAGTTTCGCTGCGCAATAGAAAAAGTTGTATGAAAAAGCTATATTGCGCATCAAAACGGCTAACTTCACGATGCCTAGTATGCCCTAGATCGATTGTGAGTACTATACCCGGCATGCGTTGATGCCACGTATACATACAAACTTTTTTTGGATTTTTTGGGCCTGAAATACTCAGGGGCTCTCAGAAGACCCTATCACAATTTCAACACAATCTGATCAGTGGGTTTTGAATGCATAGAGGACAAACATACTTACACATTTTATTAAGATACAAACTTATAAAGTAGTTCTATAAATTTGTAAGTTTTTCTCCTTACTTTGAGATGTTTTTTTTTAATTAAAAATGGCTGCATAATGCCTAAAAAACGGATTTAAATGAAGAAATGACCCATTTCACTATTAATCGGATGGTCGCATCTGGTTAATTATTCACAATTTCCAATCCTTAATAAAAATTAATGAATGAACTTTATATGTATAATCTTTCCATTGTACGTTTTTACGACACAATTTAGTCAGCAGACTACAATTACTACATTAATGACTGTATATCAGCATCAAACGAATCTTTTGATTTTTATTTCTAGACGACATTTATGATTGGCTAGGTTTCAAACATGGACCAATTGGATCCTTCGAGTATAACGCAATGAGATTTTACCGATAGAGAAGTTTTACTCATAATTTCAACTTTATTGCAAAACAAATAAAGACCAGTGTCATTTTCAAAAAAAGTAAATGTTCATACCCGTCTATTCTCTTTTATCTAATAGTTTATTTAATTTCTTCTGATGCTGATACACAGTTTAGACACAAAGGGATTTACTTATGAAAGATGTTTAAAGTGAAACACTGGTTAAACAACGTCCTGTCTTTATTTGTGGATAGTGATGAATAGAGTCAGGACGTTGTTTAACAAGTGTTCAACTTTAAACATCTTTCATAAGTAAGGGGGAAATACGTAACGTTTACAAATGGAAGTCTCAAGCACTGTAGACCATGATCTGGAATGCTTCTCAAGTGAATGAGCGAATTTAGTTATAAATTACAAATCGTTGGATTAGTGCGCGAAAGCCTCATGCGAGGCGCACCGTCTCTTTTCAACACACTGGTCATTTTATGGTCACCATATAGCGAGAGATAGTTAAGTTTTGTTACACCCGAATTCTGAAACGCTACTTAGATTAAGTGCTGCTTATCTTTGACATTAACTGTCATTCTGAAGAGTAACACCGTCTCAATTAGATAAGTATGTCTCAAATATTTAAGTAGTTTTTCAGTATTCGGGCCTTAAAGATTTCCAAGAGCTACTTTAAGATTACTTACTACATAATACGTATGTAGCGATATGGTAAGGTAGTCTTAGTTTTTGATACCAGACACAAGGAATCTCAGTGCAGGATCAAGAATGTGACCATAAAATAACCAGTGTGAAAGAGACAGTATTAGTAGAAAAATAAAAACCTTAAAACCGATAATTAATGTTTTTTACAATGTCACACATTGCGTAGTCCGTGATAGTTTAAACCTAATGTACTTATTTAGAAATGTTTAATTACATAGTTACCGTGGTTTAGCAAAATTATTATACAATCTATAATCTTTCGGTTTGGCTCACAGTTCAAGCGTTTGCGCTGTTGTGGGTTCGATTCTCAACCAAGACAAAGAGTGATTTAAGTAAGTATAATTTTTAATAGCACAATCTACATAGTTTGGGACTAAATATCGCTTTGTGACCACCAAAATATATATTTAAATTATTTAGAGATTTTTTTTTAAAGAACACAGAGTCAATAAAAAAAAAGCAGTGTCCAATACAACGTCTTCTAACTTTATTACATCAATTCTTTTTATCAAGGTTTCAACCCGTAAAAAGAAAAAGAGTGGAACGAAACGGGATCACAACGCCGCCGTCCCCGGAGAACAAAATGATAACTACAAAAACGTAATGTAACGTAATGTTTTCGTTAATAACTTCACAAATACTGGACGTAGACAGATGATTGTTAGCTTTAAGCAATGCTGATTTTTTTTGCATTCGGAATGTTTTAATGACACACGCGTAAGAAATGCTAAAATAGAGATATTTAAAAAATAAGAAGTTAGTCAAAATCAATCACCGTCTAAGTTCTATAATGTCGATTATCATTTTATTCCTCGTATTTTCTAGGCAAAACCTAATATTGTACCACTATTATATCATGTTATTCGACGCTTTACCAGGGTGGAAGCGATTATGATAATAGTGTATTATACGAAATGCAAGGACGAGTTTTGACGAGAATAAAATGATAACATGCGGTTATCATTATCTAGACGAATATTTTTCACGAGAACATAATGATAATGATTGTTTGTCATATTAACAGGTGTAAATACAATTTGATAAGATTATAGTACAACTTTATTCTTGTAACTTCAGGCATGGGTCGAATCGTGGAATAGTATTGTAATATTTTGTAACTTAGCGAATAACTGTATGAAAGTTACGAAAAAAATTGAGCAGATGTATTAGCACCCAAAGATTACAAATATGGCATAACACTAAAATTATGATAATGGCAGTTATCATTTTGTTCCCCGGGGACGGCGAGTCAAGTGTATCACTAAAGCACAGTGGACATTACCGTAGTACATAGTAGACATTCACTATCTTTAGGCATACAAGATCCTTTAAAAGCTGTCTAATGGTGCAAATACACGCTGGCTCAGGCTCGCATTGCCTCTCTATCGCTCTCGCCTTGCATCGCCTTCTCGCTCGCGCTCGCCTGGGCTGGCCCAGCGTCGCACCATAAGGGTAGTCAGAGGTGTATCCAAATATTATCATGCCTACATTTAGCAGAAGTTAGCATTCAAACGTGACAGGTTGCAAGCTCATCGCCCTTTATCAAACCAGTACAAAGTTTGAGTTTCTATATAATAATTTTGCTGAACGACATCATGGTATACTCAATACATAATTATATCCTAAATGCAGAATCTTAGTGAAGAGAGGAACCAAATCAGTTTGTATTACTTTTTCATTATTTTAAACAGATTTTTTCGGGATAAAAATTAGCCCATATCCTTCAGGCCTCTACTAATAAACTCGGCTCAACTTCTGTCAAAGTTGCACCGCGGATTTAACTATTGCCATCCTTTTTTGTTAGACAGTGACAAATAAGGATGGCAATAGTTAAATCCGTGGCGCAACTTTGACAGAAGTTAATACGAGTTTATTAATAGAGGCCTCAGAGTGCAAACTATGATTATACGAAATTTTATAAAAATCCGTCAAGCCGTTCGGGCATGAAAGCGAAACAGACAGAGTAATTTTTTGAAATCTTACCGTTAGATGAAAAATTTTAAGTTTTTTGTAATATTACAAACTGATTTAGTCCCGAATGTACAAGACGAAGAGTGATTACGTATTTTACGTGTAATGTCATTGAGTCGAGAATGCGATGCGAGATTAATAAATAACTAGCAGAGCCCTCGCGGCGTTGCCCCCGTAGTGATGGTATATGGTGATGATGATGAAAAATAGCCTATAACCTTCCTCAAGAGTTTAGCTATCAAATGCAGAAATATTTTTTCAAATCCGACCGGTAGTTCCTGAGATTAGCGCGTTCAAACAAACTCCCGCTTTATTATATTATATAGTAGATAGATATAGATAGATAATACAATAACAATAAAATAAAGCGAAGAGTTTGTTTGGACGCGCTAATCTCAGGAACTACCAGTCCGATTTGAAAAATTATTTCTGCATTTGATAGCTAAACTCTTGAGGAAGGTTATAGGATACTTTTCATCATCATCATCATTACCATTATACCATCACTACGGGGGAAACGCCGCGAGGGCGCTAGTTGTTCATAAATCTCACATCACATAATTTCGCGTGCCGGAGGGTGAATTACAAAATAAATAAAGAGAATACTAAAACAAGCACCGGTAGAGGTAGAAGGGCGTTTTATTGCGCAGTTATTTGCTTGTCGATTTTATGCTAAAGTGGATTCACTTATCTTATTATCAGGAGTAATATGTTGATACGTAGGTTTTCCAAATGTACTAACAGTGTGAAGATCACACTGTTTGCTTATTCTCAAATATTTTACAATGGCAGCCTATGGATCAACTACACTCAGTTGGCATACATAGCTCTTCGAGTCCAATATAACAATGCGCTTAGGATGCTGTTGGGGCTGCCTCGCATTGATGGTTTCCACGCCATCATGCGCAAACGGATAGCCTCACTTGGGCGGCGGTTGCGGGCCAGCACCAACAGCCTCCTAAGCACAGTGGCTGAGAGGCTTTCTCTTCCGAGAACACTGGGCGAAGAGCCATGTTCTACAGTGCAATGCACTGCGCTGTGCTAAATGAGGTCAATTTTATTTCATTTATTTTGTAATTGAACATTATTTGTTTTTTTTTTTTTTTTTTTTTTTTTAAATAATGCTGGACATTTCACACAGCATCATGTAGCCCCAAGCTAAGCAGAGCTTGTGTTATGGGAACCACATGACTGATAATACTACTTAAATACATTTTTTTTTTGTAAATACATACATAATATACATAGAAAACACCCAGACCCGAGACAAATATTTGCAGATCATACAAACATTTGTCCCGCGGCGGGGATCGAACCCGCAACCTCCTGCGTCACAGGCGGGCCTTCACCCACTGCGCCACAGAGGTCGTCTAATTGAAATTTAATTGAATTGTATTTTAATTTGATGTATGTTTGTGCTGTGAATATTATGGATTTATCTAAAATAAATGAATACAATACAATAAAATTATAATGTCAGATGAAAGTAATAAAACAAATATAAAGTTATCTATAGGGCTAGATGGCGCTGTGTAAAATGTCCATCAATATTTATATACCTATTTATTGATTTTTTTTTCACCTTCATGAAGAAGCTACTGTAGCCCACTCTGAGTGGTGAACAATTTTGTGTGTAGATTTAAGTTAATTAATCTTATTTTTTTCGAATTTGTTATTTAGTTTATGTACACAAATAATATAATATAGACATCCTATTGAAACAATACAACAAATAAATATCTGCGCAATATTAATAAACGCATAATGAGCTTTCAAGAGATATACGCAATAACATACGTTTCGACAAAATGGCGGCGATGGGTGTGGCCTAAGATACCTGATTTTTATAAATGGTACTTACAATGTGAAAAGATCATTTATTCGGTCGAATCAAAGGGTCACTTAATATAATACGTTCGTGCGCATTCGCGTGAAAAAATCTGAATAGGAAAAACGATTTTCAAAAATGTAAAGTAGGTAATATACTTATATTTTTAAACACATATTTTATTTGTCTTTTAAGTCAGCAACTGAAGTTTCTAGTACGTATTTAAAATAAGCCAATGTTGTTCGAAATACGTTATGTTAATGTACTTTTATGGTTATTTTGAAAAAAAAAAGACCCAAGCCACACCCAAAACCGTTCTCACTCTATAATCTATGGCAACATTGTAACATAGTTCAATAAAACCTTAACACGAAAATGACAAGATAAACCTGATCACCTGATTGTACCAAAACAGCCCTCGCGAATTCGTTAACGCTATCTATCCATCTCTTTCACTCTCCATGCAATCTGAAACAAAACGAAAAACATATGAAAAGGATATCAAAATAACAAAGCAACTATTATAATGATCTATTGTAAATTGTTAGACGTAAAGGCACAGAATAAGTCATAGTACTACTTACAGAAGCACAGAAGGCTCACTTCCCGATAAAAATATAAATAGCGACTCTTGCTGCGAAGCAACAAAGTGCAATTCAGCTCGCATAAGCGCGGCTAGCGTGCGAGCCGAGCGGCAAGTGGGAACCCTACTGCCATACCCTTCCCGAGAGGAGCGCCCCGGCCGTACCTAAACTGCGCAGTGAGACCCCCCTGATGTCGTATTTTAATCAAGCGATTTTTTTTAGCGTCTTTTTAAGCCCTGGTGATACGTGGTGAGGTTTTATACTAGCCCACCCACGTTGGTTGGCTCCTGACACTGTAAGGATTCCCTAGGTAGGGCAATGTTCCGCAAACTTTTGTGTTCAAGATACATCTAAATCAGACTTTTTTTAGATACACCATAAATGAAACATCATTTTTTTAATGCGAAACATGAGCTTTTTTCGTTGAGCATATGCGGTCCTTTGAATTAACTTAACTGAGATAGGTAACCTTATTTTTCCGCGGCACACCAACCAATGACCACGGAACACCAGTTTCCCACTTACTTATGAAAGATGTTTAAAGTTAAACAACGTCCTGTCTCTATTCGTCACTATCCACAAATAAACACTGGTGTACCGTGGTCATTAGTTGGTATATCTCAGAGTAAAGGCCTAAGTTTATACTCACATTGCGTTGTCAGTTCTTGTGGAAGTGGTGTATGCATAGTTTGCATGACCAGGAGCCTTCCGGAGGCGTCTCCAGCGGCGGCGCCAGGCAATACATGTGGTAACCACGGTCGCAGTCGTCACAGAACAACAACTGGTCCTGAAATACATTATTATTTAAATTTAAGAGCTCCCCGGGGTTAAAAACTCGCCAGGACTCCCCGGGTCCTTCTAGGTAAGCGTGCTCCATCTTAGACCGCACTGTTGCTTTACATCAGGCAGAGTGTGGTCAAACGCGAACCTATTTTCGTTTAAAAAGGTCGCTATTGCAGAATCGCAATAAGAATTGAACTATATGCCATCTCTTTTCACTCTCAGTCAGTGAAAAGAGATGGCATATAGTTCATTTCTTATGATTCTGCAATAGCGACCTTTTTAAGCCCGTAGGACGAGGAGTTACATAGAGCGAAGTAGAACAAAAAGACGAGAACAAGCAGACCTCACAATCAGATGGGAATAAGAATCTCTTTGTCATTTGAATGAATGAATTAACCGATTTTGATGCGTTTTTAGCGACCTTTTTAAGCCTGCTGGGAAACATTGCAGTCCAATAGATTTTTTGGCCTATACTTACAAAAATACCCCATACATGTAAATTTCGTTTAAAATCCATAGA
The DNA here is from genome assembly GCA_958496255.1 of Camptogramma bilineatum. Taxonomy (NCBI): domain Eukaryota; kingdom Metazoa; phylum Arthropoda; class Insecta; order Lepidoptera; family Geometridae; genus Camptogramma; species Camptogramma bilineatum. The sequence continues at coordinate 3,054,500 of OY292474.1, forward strand.
GTACTCACATCGTTATCACTTGTCCCGCAGATAGAGCAACATTTGCACTCGATGCACTGCCAACGATACTTGCGCACCGATACTATCATGTTGTCCGTGAACTGCAGGCACGTTGGGTGACCTGCACGCGAACAATGCATTAGATCTTGGACTTATAATTAAGCAAATATACCTAAGATATTTAAAATTACCTGAGTAAAAAATTACATTTAGAAAACTACATTGAAGCAACTAGTGTTTCACATAGGCTGGTCTGTCACGCGTACCGTCGGCGCTGATAGGCGAGTGATCTTTATTACAATGAAATAAGGATACTGATTGTTTAGCAGAAATGACTACGCTGATTGCTCTCGTCAGTGCTGAACAATCAGTATCCTTATTTCATTGTAATAAAGATCACTCGCCTATCAGCGCCGACGGTACGCTTGACAGCAAAACCAGCCATAATCTACCAGTTAACATTATGTAAAATCGTACAATAACAGTAGTAAAATAAACATTAGAAGTTATTTGAACTACCAACCTAAATTCGCGTATCCTATATTTTAGTAGTTATGTAGGTATAGTTCGCGTCACATAAAAAGAACGCTGGCAGAAAGTGGAGGGAGTGTTTTATCTCATGTTTGCGCATGGGTTACGTATTCGCAAACAGGAGACAAAAACACACCCCTCCACTGTCTTCCAGCGTTCTTTTTACATGAATCGAACTATAAATATTTCGAAAGTTAAAATGGCTTAGGATTCTTAAGAGTTGAATGTTATAAGTAGCGTAAATTAAAGTACTTTTTAAAACTATTTGTAAGGCACATAACATTCTTACCTTGTCATCTTCTCTCTTCATTACCACAGCGATATATCACAGTAAATATAAGGGTATATAATGCTATGTGCCGAACAATAGTGAAATAATAAAATAAAACATAATACAATAAATAATTCTCACAAAATCACATAGTATATTCAATGTAGTATGGAAGTGCCATTTTCACTATTCTTCAGCACAACAAAATGAAACTATTTGTTGAATAATTTTCGTTTAATTCTAAAACACTGTATACAAAATTAAACAATAATGGTATGTAACTTGTTCCTAGGGCCAGCGCAGACATCAAACTGAGCATATTTCCAAATTAACCGCATTACACGGCATTGAATGGCATTTTGGCCATCTGTTTTGCTCATACCGTAGATTCGATTAATGGTGGCACAGATATCTCAGATCCAGTCAATATTTTTTTGAGAAAAAAAATTAGTAACACATCTAGATTTTCGACCCGACAAATATGAATTCCGTGGCCGAGTTGGTTAAGGCACTCCGGCTTGAGGGGGATTGCTTGTATGCGGGTTCAAATCTCGTCGGAATCAAACATTTTGATAAGCCTTTTCATTTTTAAGAACATTTATAAGCACTAACAATCTTCAGTTTGGGTGATTGCCAGGGAGACTAAAGGTGATCTAATGACTTCTCCAAACGATCTAGCAGACGTGAGAGGATCTTATCTACCTTGTTTTGGAAGCCTTGATTTGTTTCTTTTTCAAAACAGGGTTTACTAAATGGGGATAATGACAAATTTTTTTTTGTTCGTCTAATAGATTTATTGGACACGTATTTTTCCTTTTTTTTACGTTATCAAAAATTACATCGATATGTCGATTTAAAATGACATCACAATTGTGTAGATTTTATACAAATTGTGACGTTGCGAGCCCCCACCCCCAACATTAATGCGTATTATCTGAGTCATTTTTTACAAATAAGTACTTACCTGATATTTTTTATTACCTGACATACGGTCTAAATATATATTTTTTTAGCCCAGGCAACATCGCTATTATAAATAATGCTCAGTTATCACTTCAGTCTGCACTGCCCCTCACGCATAACACGGAATAACACACAACAGCACTTTTCTTTGGCCGTAATAGCACTTCCAACTTGCATTCTATACTTTGGTTTTGTATGTCAAACGACTTGGTCCTATCAACTAATCTAACGGCCGTACTCACTATAGTCATTTAGATTGTTCTAAATAATAAAAAAACAAGTAACTCTGAGTACGGCCGTTTTACATATGTACTTAGATATGTAGGTATTTCTTATATAAAAACTGATATCTATCAAAGCGCGGAAACTTCGAAATATGAAGACTCCAGTGAAAAAACCAAACTTTTTTTTCGAAACTAATCTGTAAATCCGATTTTGTAGGGAATTTCCGGTACTATACGATAGTAAACCGAACAGTACCTCGATCGCCAATATGCACGACATTACTATTCTATCCGTGACTATAGTAAAGTATCTCAATTGTATGGAATTCAGTGCAGCGCTAACGGTAACTTGACTAAACTAAGGTAAGTCCATACAATTGTCCATACTTTACTATAGTCATGGATAGAATAGTAAACTCGTGCATACTGGCGATCGAGGCACAATTAAACGAGCAATTAGTCTTAAAGTTCTGGACGTTTAAAAAATCGCATACAGGGAAAAAGCACAAGGTTCCAAACTTTAAAAATGTAACTCAAAATCTTTGTTGCTTGACAAGTTCATCTTTTCCCTGGGGTCTTCATATTAATGATTTTCGCGCTTTGGTATAACTTGGTTCATTAAAGAAACGAATCTAATCGAACGGGGCGCTTATCATGTTCTCTCGCTTGCACACTAGTGTTGTCTATACTCACCAAGCAAGATAACATGATAAGCGCCGCCATTTTAGATTCGTTTCTTTAATTAACCGGGTTATAGATACTGGCTAGAGCATAGATTCTCAACCTTATTTTCCCCACCGCCCACTTTGAAAATATTTTTTTTTCTAGAGCCCCCCCCCCCCCCCCTTTCTTATCTACTTTTTATTTTTCTTACTGTCTCGAATTTTAAACACCTTTTTGGAGCACAGTGGCTATTACTTCTTTAACTGCTGTTATTTAGTGATAGTGATTAGGGCATGGTCGTCACACTTTTCTGGTTAAGGGCCGCATAGGACATTGTGAGGTATCACTGCGGGCCGCACATTCTTGAATTATTTAGTTGACGATTTTTCGAAATTCCTAAAGGGGTTAAAATCCTAGTAGGCACCAACGAACTTGAAACTTATCATAAGTTTATGGGGCTCGAAGATTCGCTGCTTATCAGTTCCTATTCTGCGGTCTGACAAAACTCACTTTGCTCGCAATATAACTACTCATGAAGTTAAAATGCGAGTGAATTGAGCTTCAAACCAAGCGAGCGAAGCGAGCCGATTTTTTGTAAGTCAAATACAATACGTGACATTTGATTTTTTTTTTGCAGGTTTCTAAGAAAAGCTAGCTTATCGGTTCATATTCTGTGGTTAGACTTTACTCGCAATATACCTTACTTATGCAGAAAATGCGAGCGAAGCGAGCCCAATTTTTTAACACAAATGCAACATTGTAACACTTGATTTTGTTTGCGGTGATCAAAGAAAAAAATCGCTGCTTATTGGTTCCTAGTCTGTGGTTAGACTGTAAGCTCTTTACTCGCAATATACTTTACTTACTCATGAAGTTAAATGCGAGCGAAGCGAACTGAATTTTTAAGACAAATGCAACATGTAACACTTGATTTTGTTTGCGGTGTTCAAAGGAAAAACTCGCTGCCTATCGGTTCATATTCTGTGGTTAGACTTAACTCACTTTATTCACAATATAACTTTATAAATAAGGATTTATAAAGTTAAATGCGAGCGCAGCGAGCCAAATTTTTTAAGACAAATGTAACATGTGACACTTGATTTTGTTTGCGGTGCTTATAGAAAGGCTCGCTGCTTGTCGGTTTCTATTCTGTGGTCAGACATAGCTCACTTTGCTCGTATGATACCTACTCATGAAGCTAGATGCGAGAAAAGCGAGCTCCAAACCAAGCAAACAAAGCGACCTTCCCTATCTCGAAGTTTTATAATCAATTATAATTATTATTGTAGCATCGTAGGTAGTTTCATTCATCATCATCATTTCCTTGCCCTTTTCCAACTAGGTTGGGTCGGCACAACATTTTCTCTAACGTGGCATCATTATCTATTATCTATCAAAATTGTTTGCTTGGCCGCGGGCTGCACCAATACCGTCCGCGGGCCACACTTTGGCGAACACTGGATTAGGGTGTTTTATTTGCCTATTTTAGATTACATTATCGCCCCCCTGCTTCATCTCAACGCCCCCCAATTTTCTCTAGGTCTTCTACTGCCCCCCTGAAAGTCTCAAACGCCCACAGGGGGGCGTTATCGCCCACGTTGAGAACCTATGGGCTAGAGCTTAGATTATTTTCGCATTGTATTAGATCCAAATCTTTTTCTGTTTTTTCTACTAGCCGTACTAATCACATCTGTTTTCTCAGACTGATTGAACGCTGCACACATTCTTTTGGTAGGCACTAGATTTTTAGACAACAGTGTAAAATCTAGGTATGTACCTTACATTTTACTATGAAGTTTGCAGTTACAAAAACAGTCGAGAACTAAATAAATATCTACTCTTTTAAGTGTGCAGGTATATAGATATAATATATAAAGTATTATGTAAAGACCTTTACATATAATTATTATATAAATAGGTAGAACATTGCACAATATAAGGCACCAAACAAGGGAAAATTCTAAGTACAAAGTAGAGTAAGAATTTCTAAACAAAAATAGCTTATTACTAATTATAATTACTAACTGATATATTAATTGTCATAATATAACATTTTATAGAGTAACATATTTCTAACATAATCTATATCTCTATCATAAAACAAATTAACTATAGGAATGAATGTTAAAATTTAAATCAATAACAACAAGTTAGTTTTAAACGTTTAAAATAAACATTTTCGTTTCAACATCTTTGGGTTAATTTAGTATATTTTGTCCTACAAGTAAAAGTTAAAGAATCTAAACAAAATAACAATGAATTATTTAGGAATCTAAGGTTTTCTAGAACAAATTAATCACAAAGGCACTAGTAAGCTCTGGATTGAACAGAAATGACTTAAATTGTGTGTGAGGCACGACACGGGTTCTACCAATATCATAAATGTTGAGTCTAAGCCCCTACTCCCAAAATCGAAAACGATATATCGTCCCAATCATCGCAGCTCAGCTTATTTGGTGGAAACTGAATTCGGAACAATAACCAATATAAGCTGAGCTACGAAGATTGACACGATATATTGTTTTTAGTTTTGGGAGTAGACCTGGGTTTTAATCTTTCCGTGTATGACAAGATCGGACCGACAAGGTAAGCGGTTACCGTAGCCCATGAACTCCTGTTACACCAGAGGAGTCACACTCGCGCTGCTGACCCTTTATAAGAGGAATCACTGCGCCGACAACACAATGGACAAGACTGCTCCACCAGTTGTCACCGCAGCGCTTCAGATCAGAGCTCTGGCAACCTTACTCTAATATTTAACTAGACAAGACCATAAAAGCCTAGATGTAGCTCAGTCAATTGAACTAAGACTCAACACTCGAATTATTAAAAATGGTCGAGATAGAACCGATTTACTTGTTAGGTTATACAAAGCTAGTTAAATAACGTGACTAAAAACAACGACAAACATGGCATTTATGACTTTATGCAATCGAAATGCGTTCTAATTCTTCAATCTTATAAACATTATCTTATCTTATAAAGCGCTGGTCACACCAGATGCGTGATGCGTGGCGTGCGCGTGGCGTTTAAGTTGTAAAGTATGAAACTGTAAAAAAGATTCCAGTCCCTCGATTCTACTATAAAAAAAAATTATAAACCAAAACAAAACGTCAACTATTTTGTTTTATTTCTTAATGTATTAATGACTTTACTCTGTTCTGATAACGTTTTCAAACAAATTACCAATGAGGTTTTGCAAATTACTGTCATTTCGCCGAACGGAACAGAACGCAACGGCAATGAGACTTGAATGGTTGATGTTGTAAAATAGACAAATTGGGGTCCAGACCAGATGCGTGACCATAGTTTTTCATACATTACAACTGCGCCACGCGCACGCCACGCTTCCGGTGTGACCTGGCCTTTAGAGCAAAGATAAAACAACACGGGATAGATGAGATATATCTATTACGAGGAATTATGTGGCAAGCTAGAGACAAACTGATCCTACGTACGCAATGCAATGCATTATGACATCTGACATCTTGATCTTAAATTGAAATCTATGCAGTAGAAACACACAAAGGGATGATTTATATTAGACCGGGCCGTCTTCGGGCCAACCGTAGTGTAGACGAGCGTCGTTTGTTAGTAGACGAGCCCGGACGGGACACGGATCAAGCACTGTTTAAAATAAACTGCTTCATATAAAAAGTATGTAACTTTTCAAATCGGTGTACCGTCCGGGGCCACGTACACAGCACGGCCCGGTCTAATATAAATCACCCCTTATCGTACGTCACGTCGCATACGATGTGTTTCTACTGCATATATTCTCATATCAAATCAAGACGTCAGATGTCGTATGCGTTGTATACGTGGCATACGTGTGACCAGTCTGTCTCAAGCTTTATTCAGCTCCATCTGAATTAACCATGTTTTAGGTGACGTCATCAGTTTACTTAATTTACAAACTTATTTAGGCTTTTATTCGATACGGGTGTGCCGATGACTTCAAACAAAACAAGTAAGGTTTTGTGTAATTATCGTACTGACTTGATTTGACGCTTGACTAGATAAGCTAGGAATAATGTTATTGTTACAACAGATGTCAATAGATATTCTAGATACTTCTGATCAGAAATGTACTTGATATTGATACTAATAAAATATGATCTTTCAGTTTAAAACTTTAAAAGTGTTTGAATTCAACCATCGTGAATCGTGACATTATTTAAACATTCGAGTTATCAATGGTAATGTTTTAAAATGAATTTTAAATTTGTAAAAGCCATGATAATGAAACTATAAGGCACATTTTTATAAATCAATTATACTAAAAAATTACATTAATTTGGCATCACATGAAATTATTTAACAACACGCCAACACATAAATTTGAAGTACATTCGAATTAGGAACTAAACTCGGCTTTAAAAATTCATAAAACGCCATTTTGTGTTGCCATCTCATTCTCTCACACAAAGTTAGAGAGAGAGGATATGATTGGCGATCTTTACATAGAATTGAATGCAAATATGTAGGTTTAATTTCTGGATAATTAACGGTATTAATAAAGAAATATTTAAACTTTGAATTAAAATACAGATAAAACTATTGTTTACTTATCATTAACTTTGATTTTTCATCAAAATCCAATAAATATTTTGAGAAATTTCTATTTTACACAGGCGTTCTTAATTTACTTATGAATAAAAACTCCAGTAAAACATCATTTTTACTTCATTCCCATCCAATCACTTCAAGATAACATTTTATTCTAGTGACGAAATTCAACGCCAAAAAACGTCTTTTCAAATGTGTTATATTATTAAAATATGTTGCAATATATAAGAAATCTATATAAATACAAATTCATGAAACTCGTGGATCAATAAACACAGAAAAACATCCTACCGGCAACGTGTCATGCATTTAAAACACCAACTATCTACTACCAAATAAGTACCTTAGATGAGATTATATAACGATATTTATACTATATCATGGAATGTCCAAAAAATATAACTATGTAAATAATATCTTTATCCGAAAAACTTTGGTAAAAAGGCAATCACGTTGTGACTGCCAGGTATTTATCTATGATATATATTTTATAATATATTTATAAACCATCACGTGGTTAAACTCTATAGTCAATTCAATAACAAAAAATATCCATTTGTGGTATAATTTGACAGTGGTCCAAATATTTTATGTGATATTCATAAATAGCTTGTTGAATTTTGAATCAACACAATCATTTGTTGTTATCTAGATCATAGTCCTGCTTCGAACCTTTTAGAAATAAAAAAAAAAATAGGTACGTCATCTTTGTAGTATGCCTACATTGATTTTTCATATCTAAGGTAGTATTTATCTTTCTATTGTATATATCTGTCTATATTCGGGGCGAAGTCGAGGCGGGCCGCATGCTTTTAGATAATTCATTACAATGGCGTATTTTACAACATCTTGACTACGCCGCTCAACTTGACGTTGTCTCTAGTTTGTCAAGTTGATCTGGCGAGTTGCCTACTTGATGAAGTTATACATACATACATACATACATAAAATCACGCCTCTTTCCCACAGGGGTAGGCAGAATGATGAAGTTATGTCTACACAAAAAGAACTTTGAATAGAAAAATAATCGCTTTTACAAAGTAGGACTCTGCCTAGACGGCGGCGAAACAGCGTTAACATAATCATCCTTCAGCAACTTCGTCTGTGTGGCAAAAGAATCGAATGCATCGGCCGAATACGACATAGATGTGAGTATCTCGACTACGCCGTTCAGCTTGACGTAGTCTATAAGATGTTAAGATGTTAGTAACTTGTTGAAGGATCTACGTGACTTTTACAAAGTAGGACTCTGCCTAGACGGCGGCGAAACAGCGTTAACATAATCATCTTTCAGCAACTTCGTCTGTGTAGCAAAAGTATCGAATGCGTCTGCCGAATACGGCATAGATGTGAGTATCTCGACTACGCCGTTCAGCTTGACGTAGTCTACAAGATGCTAGTGACTTGTTGAAGGATCTACGTGACTTTTACAAAGTAGGACTTTGCCTAGACGGCGGCGAAACAGCGTTAACATAATCATCCTTCAGCAACTTGGTCTGTGTAGCAAGTATCGAATGCGTCGGCCGAATACGACATAGATGTGAGTATCTCGACTACGCCGTTCAACTTGACGTAGTCCATAAGATGTTAGTGACTTGTAGTATGTTTGCTTTTACAAAGTAGGACTCTGCCTAGACGGCGGCGAAACAGCGTTAACATAATCATCTTTCAGCAACTTCGTCTGTGTAGCAAAAGTATCGAATGCGTCTGCCGAATACGGCATAGATGTGAGTATCTCGACTACGCCGTTCAACTTGACGTAGTCTATAAGATGTTAGGGACTTGTAGTATGTTTGCTTTTACAAAGTAGGACTCTGCCTAGACGGCGGCGAAACAGCGTTAACATAATCATCTTTCAGCAACTTCGTCTGTGTAGCAAAAGTATCGAATGCGTCTGCCGAATACGACATAGATGTGAGTATCTCGACTACGCCGTTCAGCTTGACGTAGTCTATAAGATGTTAAGATGTTAGTAACTTGTTGAAGGATCTACGTGACTTTTACAAAGTAGGACTCTGCCTAGACGGCGGCGAAACAGCATTAACATAATCATCCTTCAGCAACTTAGTCTGTGTAGCAAAAGTATCGAATGCATCGGCCGAATACGACATCGATGTGAGTATCTCGACTACGCCGTTCAGCTTGACGTTGTCGATAAGGTGCTTGTGCCGCTCGCAGACTCTGTTCTCGCTGTGGTAACAGTTACCTGAGCGACCGCAGTCGGAGCAGCTGACTAGTTGTTCCGGTGTGCCCGTCTTTTTGTTCTCGCGGTCGTCGCCGAGGCAGAAGTCGCAGTATGGAGATGGCGATGCCTAGAAATGAGGAATTATTTAGTAATTTTGTTCAGTGCTACATGTAGCGACATCTACCTGTCGCTAGATGAACTACATAGACATGCTACGCACTGGCGAAGATGGCGCCACACAACATCAGAATGTCTAGATCTCGCAAGCTAAGTTTTCAGCGTCGATAGACATAATAAAAGACCAACCGACAACGACTGTCGGTCGAAAGACCACGGGCAAGTGGGCCAGATGGGCCGGCCCGTTGCAGAGAACCACCTACTCTGCCTTTGGGGAACGATTCCACCATGTTCCCCAAAGGTATGTTGCGTGCATTTGGCTGGGCAGTGAATGGGTTATACACCTAATAGAAGGCGCACTCCTTACTATATTTAAATCATCAGTATTAACCTTGCTATGTCCCCCAAGTACGGGTTTCGGTTCAGGCTTATCAACAGCGGGCGGTGTAGGCGCAGGCGCAGCCACGGTTGGCGGGACGAGCGGCGCGTGCGCAGAGTCCGAGCTCGACGTGTCGGCCGACGCGGGCCGCGGGGGCGGGGAGGGGCGGCGGGGCACCGCGGGCGGCGCGGGGGCTGTGGGGGGAAGGGCAACTTACCAAACTGTACAGGACGCGTTAGTACTCAAAGCAGCGGGTCTAAAAGGCCTGAATCATAATATGAATTGTATTTATGCCGTCTCTTTTTATAGACATGAGTGTCAAGAAAAAAACATAATTACGAATCATATTATGATTCATAAGAGGAATTGCTGTAGCAGCCATTTTAGCCTTCCTGTAGGCCTAATATGTGCAACATCGAGAATCGAGAAACCAAATTTCTCGATCGGTTTAACTGCTCTAACGACGTTAGAGCAGATCGACCGATCGATATGTCTCTCGATGTTGCACAGTTGTTAGGCCGGCTGGTCACTCATATGCGCGCAAAGTTTCGTATGTTTGGAATTTTGTATGGGAAAAATTTTAGGCATTCGGGAATGTTACACTTGGTTTGTGCGAATGTGAGCGACCGGTGTTAGAAGTCTGTTAGTTTGCAGGCAATGTTTAATAGACATAATAATATGAGAATTACTCACGTCAGATAAAGATTCTCAGAAACATTGTCGGTATCTAAATCGACGTTTTTACGTGAGAAATCTCAGTTATTATTATGTCTAGTGCATTTTTTAAAGTGGAATATTAGAAGTCGTTTCAACTAGGGATGCAACAATTTGTACGATTCCGGAAAATCAATATCCGTTGCATAACTAGTTCTAACACCAGACTGTACCTGTTTTGATGAGCACCATCGATTGTATGCATGGAAACCATGATTAGACCAGATATTATTGTATACGTCGTTCTCATGAAGCTATTGCGTAAATTACAAGCTAATATTTCAATATTATGAGCTTATATTTTATGCAAATAGCACTATTTTAATGTTCTAACATGATGTGAGTAAGGATTCTATGAAGTTTTATATTATACGTCTCTAAATGCATATTTCACCATCTTTGAGTAATTCAAGTGAGCTGTTAAATTGTGAAGCCATGCAGCACACTTTTAACTAGCTGTTTAGCACTAACCAGCCGTCATTTATAGGAGTTACTGGTTATTTTCATCAGTTATTTTTTTATCGGATAACGTTATTTAGGTAGTGGTTTTGGATCTCGACCCAATGGGATATTTTGTGCTATATATGCAGCAATGAACATTAGATGGTGAAACAAGCCCGCAAGGTTGGTCCACATCTGACGGAAGATTGGGCTTATCGTGTTTTGTAACGTCTCATTGAATGCGTAAGGTTGAATGTTGAATGTTTTATTTCTACTTGTCCGTCACGCGACCAACGATACGCGCATGTCAGATGTGGGCCGACCCTCAAACTAAAACATACCTTGCAATCAGCACTCCATCTCCGTACCGTAAAACTAATCGGCGAATGATACGGCACAGTACATAGTACTCACCGCTGCTGGGCGCACCGGCCGGGTTATTCAAAAACGTGACGTAACTGTCTTGATACTCGGTAGCGGGGCCGAGCGCGACGGGCGGCGTGTGAGCCCCGGCATCCCTGGAGTCCCCGTCGGAAGTCGCCGCGGGGACTGCGCTGGCGGCCTCCTTGTGTGTGTGCGTGAAGTGGTACGTCAGGCCGGGGCGGGTCTTGTATTTAGCGCCGCACACTGTTTGAGATGAGCGATTTAGTGATAGTTTTGGGATTGAATGGAATTGATGGAAATTGACGAATGTTTACCCCGATGTTTTTGTTAGTAGGATTGTAGAATTCAACCAGAATTCTACCAGTCTACCAACTATAAGATGACTTGAAAAATGGCGTCAGTATGATGATACCATAAATTGTCGTTAAAACTATCGAATTCATGTCTCCCTCAAAATTTTCCTCTGATCTCTGTCTCTCGCGATTTTGGGGGAGACCTTTGCCCATCAATGGGACACAATAGGTAAACAAAAAAATTCACGACACCGATTACAATCGATAGATATATTAGATAACATTTAAATAATCCATAACTTTTTACATCAGAAAAAGGTACTAGATAAACATGACTTGCAAAAATTATATTAGAACATTCGTCAATTTCCATGTAATGAGTAAGAAAACTCAACTCACCGTGATGCCTCCTCCTTGTTCGCCTATCTAACGTAAAGGGGTGGGGTAGCCTGCGTCATCAGAACAGAGGAGGCACCACGGAACCGTCGCCTTCCAGATTATCGGTCATCAATCAAATACACGAACACAACGAGTTTATACGAACGATGATCATCGCATAAATATTCATAAGCTAATGAAAACTTTCAAAAAAGTTACTAAATTCGCATAACGAATGAACCAGACATAAAACTTTTGATGGAAATGAGGGTAGTTGCACATAGTTCGTATAAACTCGCAGGAAAGCCGGGCCGCCGTGATGTCTGTTCGGTTCTAAGGACGCGGGCTCCAGAGGGGGGCTAGTTTGATTGATGACTTCAAATCAATGGATCCGCCCATACAGCATATTTTGTAGTGAAATAATAAGAGAAAACCCATTTTTTGTGACACGGTTTGACTTCACTCGTGTTCGATTAGCCGATTAGTAAACTATGGCCTAAATTGTACTCATGATGGTTGCTAAAGTTGATGATTCAAGATTATGACCAGTCCGCCATTTTATTTTCATAATGGCGACCACTAACAACAAATACCTAAGTCGATATCACCAAAGTGCACAGCTTTAAGATTTACCTAAAGCACTTAGTTTTTAAAACTTACGCTCGTCGTGTAAAAGCTTCAAATTTCGTGCATGAGTTCTGGAAAAATGGCGAAAAATTATCTATATTGATTTTACTGACTGACTGCATAACGTTATGAGTAAAGTCATCTTGTGTCACAAAAACGATCCAACTTTGTAGTCCAATCAAAACATTGAAATCATAATAAATAATACATTAGGTAGTTTTATTCCTTTATCAACATAAATATTTCTTGTATAAATTCATAACAATCTTTGGGTGTTTATGTACACTGACGAGCAAAAATTGTGTCTATAGAAATACGGGTTCCAACAAATGTTAATTTACAAAACAATTTCATATACTTCTATCAAATACTACAAATATGTCCAAATGTTATTGCGTATGTGTTTTTGCACGCCAATGTAATGTGGACCTTATGATAACGCAGTCTGAGTCTGTTTCACAAAACATCCAAATCACGAGAAGGGGAATTTGAAATTGAATCCACCATTTCTTCCTAATTTTCTGAATTATGTTTTATGGTTAGTGTTCAATAAGGGCCACAGGGCGTCCACACCAAAGATGCAATAAAATCACCAATTACCTAGAAGTTTTACTGATAACCTCCACACTTCACATCTTTGGTGCGCAATCCATCTAAAAAGTGCTTAGAAACTTGCCGCATTTCAAACCTCCCATACATAAGTTATATTCATTTTTTACCAATTTACAACCTAGGTTTAATTATGCACATGTGATGTAGATATAACTGTTGTGTGGGAGCATTATACGAAGTCACGAAAATGTGAAATTACTTTATTGCGACAGTGAAAATAACTTATGACTAAATCAATCTATGCAATTATGACTTACGCTAAAATGAACTATTTATTATCTGTGACATAATCGTGACGTGTATAAATGAAAACAGTTCGCACAACGAAGCAAATTTCTATCCACCTCATAACATTCTGATTTTTATTACACTACTATATTAAAATAAGCCTTAAATACAGTACAATCAATAAAATTTCTTACCGTACATAAACAAGAAATCGCCTAACACTCAACCAGACAAAGATTTCGAAAAATTGATTAAAATATTTTTAAATTTTCTATGTATATAAAACAATCATCCCGAAACGTCTATATTGATTTACAATGACTAAATTTTTACTTAAACATTGAAAGAAGAATGGACAATCTCGGCCAAAGTTAAAAACAAATTCCTGCTGGGTTGACATTGATACATCTGTGCTTTAGATAGAGCTTTAGAATCGCTACATTTCCTTTATGACAGCGCTAAAAATATACAGCAGAAATCGAGTAAATTCCAATCAAAGATCTTTTTGAATTCGTTTGACATTCAGAGTGAATGCAAAATGGTCACTGGCGTCTTTGATTATCCCTATTTCTGTAGGAGGAAAAACAGAAAATATAGCTTCTAAAGCCCTTTCAAAATATGTTTTTGTCAACCCTGTAGGCATTTGTTTTTCAACCTTGGTCAAAGCTCCATTTGCTCATTCTCCTTTTGAAATAAGGGTACCTAAAACATGATTCGATTTTTATAGTAGATATTTCAGGGTTTTTTTTCTTCTAAGAAATGGAAGACTAAAAATTACTAAAACGTATGATGATGAATTTATCTACCAGCGAAAAAAGGTTTTATAAAAAAACTTAGAAACAAGAAGCACGCCAAGCCTTTAAAACGTCAAAAGCAAGCAATAAAACAATAAATTAGCGAAGAAATAAATTAATATAAACGAATAAAATAACTGGTTTCAATATCAGTGTAATTAATCTGTTTCTTTTTCAGTGTCATCTTTAGAAACATAAAAATAGAGCACATTTTTTCATAGTAGTAATTATAAACAATAATTTTGCTGATAAATCTACCTAACCTTTGACAAATTTTGAATTTGAAAATTTTGGGAACTTTGTCTCTAAAAAAGCGACATTTTGTAATGTGTCTACCTACCTGATATTTACTGGGAGGTAAATATTTTTACTATGGATCATGGCGTTTCAAACAGAGAAACTGATACGTATTGAGGTATAAAAACATTGTAATTTAGTCATTGCACGATACACATTCCTAATTGCACTCTAAAAGGAAATGAAAATAAATAAACTATCACAGACACATGAGTCAAACATACAAACCAATCAGTGCTAAATTAGAATACATAGTGATTCATAAGATTCCGTTTAGAATGTTGAAGCCACTAAAGCTTCATATTGCGTTGATTCTCTTCAATCATTTAAACTAAGAAAATGAAGCGATTAATGAAATCTTTCCATGTGAAATATTCAGGGACAGTACAACTCCGGTTTCGAGATAATACATTCAAATGGGCCATGGCCAATGGCCACAAAAATCAGGCCGAAAGAGTTTATACTAAAGAGTTTATACAGATCTATGTGAACGCCACAGACATTATTGTAAATACCAGCAAGTGGCAGAATAACGTAACGATCAAATGCTTTATTTTAGGAAAAAGACTGAATGATTAATGAAGAATTTTTTTTTTTTTTTTTAACTGTAAGAGCGCTTGTAGACGTCCGTTTTTTTCGCCGGACAACGGACCGTCAATAAACGGATATCCTAAACGGCATAAATTGTTCGCAGGACCGATATCCGGCGCGTGTATTCATGACGCGCCATACACCACCGCGAATCCGGTGAAAAACACGGTCCGTTTTCCGGCGAAAAAAACGGACGTCTACAAGCGCGCTAAGCGTTACCTAATGAAGTTCCATCATGGATCTGTTAATAGTACTTAGTGACAATGAAGCATGTGAACGAATTTAAGTTGTTTCTATTTTACGGTCAGTGTTTTAAAAAGTCAAAGCGTTTGGTTTAAAAGAGAATCAACGCAAACAATTAACCTACGACTAACCTAGGCTAAAATCCGCTGATTGGTATAACTGTGGCAGTGTTTATAACTATGTTTACTTAAATTGGTGTTATACATTCCCATTCATACCATACTTTGAACTTTGTGATGTAATTGACGGTAGCCCTCTTGTGGGAGATTGAAGGGAAGAAAAATGAAATAAAAAATTAGCGTTTTTCTTGAGTTTTTAGTAATTTTGAAGTGTGAGGCCATTATTCCATAATCAATAATTCTAGAAAATTGAATTAGACAATTATTGCTTTTATTGAGTTTTTAGTAATTTAAAAGGACGTGTGAGGGCATTCTTCCATGATCAATAATTCTAGCATTCAAGACTAATGAGGTGAGTTTTAATATCATTGCAATTTTATTCAAAGCAGAGTTTTTTTAAACGTTAAAAAATCGTTGAATTGAAACATGAATTTCTAAGTATTTATTCGCACGTCAGCGCTTTTAAAACGCGTCAAGCTACGTTCAATTTTGAGCTCTGGTCAGTAGGCATTAAATTGAATTTGAGTTTTGAATTCGACAAAGGGCTTTTTTAACGGACGTTAAAAAAACTCTCATGCGGACTGGGGCAAACTCGTCTACCTAATAAAATTACTTTAAAAGCGGAAAAATAAAATATTATGCAGATGATTTGCTAAATAATATTCTGAATATTCAATCCCATCCACAAAGGGCGAAAACACAACACAAAATATACACTTAAAAACATGATTCAAGAATTTAAAACACTAAAAACTTAAATAAAATTCAATCTAAATGCACAAACTTTTCGTTAAATAAGATTAAATAAAAACCAACTACAAACGTTTTCTGAAACATCATTTCAGCCGCCTACTTTATTACCTAACTTTTTTATTATATTTCTGCAATCCCCGATTTGAGAATAGAACGATTTTTAAAAGAGGATTTAATTCTTGCCTAGAACCAAAGGAACATTATCCTTAGACAAGGCTAACGTATCTTGAACCTAGACACGGTACCAATAAAATAACTTTTACCATAACCAACACAGAAAGTGGTATATTATATCTGCCATTTTATTTGGTCTACTCATGTCATTACCGAGGTACCTAATACCTATACACCATATCGCCCCAATCTTAAGGCCGTTAGGCTGACTACACATTGGCTATCGCTCGGTCGCTTAATTAATCTACCGACAGGTGTCTTGTTAATTTAGTCTAAGGGCATGAATCCACTCTGTTGCTGAGTTTATTGAGTTGTTGAGTTATCGGTAGCAGAAATTGTCCTAAAACTGTACATATCTTACAATTTTAACTGACAAATAAGCTTATCAAGATTTTCGAGTCCCGTCGGAATCGAAAATTTTGACGACTTTTAATTTCCAATGTACATATCAGTTCGAAAAGGTTCATTTTTGAACTACCGCATACGCGTAAAATCTACCATATGAAAGGTACTACGATGTGACCGCTTCTTGCGTTTAATCGCGTTCAATCAGTCGCGATAGCTCAAGCGATAGTAATCAATGTGCTATCATTACCCACTCCGTGTAGAAATCCTCACAACTTCTTGGGTGTGAATGCCCGCAGAGATTCTCTTACTCACTAATCAAGTATTCCCACTTATACATTACATACACAACAATAAAAGGCATATTTGCGACACTAACTGACAAACGCAGAGTATTGTGCGCCGGTAGCCATTTTGCGGAGGAAATTGAAACTAATTTTCCAAAATGGGTGACTAGGACTACACTTTTTAATTTATTTCAGTTAGTTTATATTTTTTTTATTTAACATATTTATTTATACAATTTTAGTCATATCATAAACATATCGTTATATTACAAGAGATTTGTGACTTATTTAGTTCTGTGCAGTATAAATCTATGCAAAGATCTAGGTAATGCCAACCAGCGCACAATAACAAGCGTACCAACAATATACAACGTAGTATTGCTTGCCCACGATCTAATTTAGATACAACTACGTTACGAGTACTCATTGGCCCTTCACTATAAACCATGTGATGCTTAGTATAATGATATATTTTATTGCACCGTCCAGTATACAAACAGATTACAGAAGACGGATTTTGGACTAATTTCCAAAATCCATGGTCGGCCCAAGAATTTTGGAAATTAGGGAACTAAGGAGAGACAATGTTCATATTAGTAGTAACTAAATTTAATAGTATCGATTATGTAGTTCGCCAATACTGAACATTCTTATTTCGTTCACGCTAAAGATCAAAATATCATGAGAGACTACTAAAAGTAGCGCGACGAAATCGGGCTCAAATTTTCAAATATGACAGTTCAGTGACCACGTAAGTAGCTCTGTCACTCTCATCTCAACGAGACCGAACGCGACAAAAGATACCTACGCGATCGTTTTGACAATTTGCGACCAATTTAAGATAAGTTAGACAATCAGCCCGCTGTTGTGCCTTAGAGCGTTTGTAGACGTCCGTTTTTTTCGCCGGACAACGGACCGTCAATAAACGAAATCCATATAAACGGTATAAATTCGCTGGACCGATATCCGGCGCGTGTACACATTCATTACGCGCCATACACCACCGCGAATCCGGATGAAAAACACGGTCCGTTGTCCGGCGAAAAAAACGGACGTCTACAAGCGCGCTTATTTGACATTGTGAAATCTTCATGAAATGTTACTAGAATAATGACACATAACAAACAGGAAAAAACAAAGACGCAACCAGATTGACCTAGCTAAGCCATCTGTATGTATACTGCACAAGTACATGTTTTATCTAAATAACGAAAGCTCAGGTCCTTTTGTATCAAAACTATTGAGCAAATCCATTATTAGATGGATTTTATCCGCTGTTTTACTCAACTCACTCTAAAATCAGTAGACATTTATTTATGAAAACAACTTTACTGGGATTACTCTGAATTTAATATAAGCTGTGGGCTGATTGTCTAAAGGTCGCTGCATACGTAACGGGATCAAACCTCGGAAGGGACGGAGACGTCGTCCTTATCACAGAACACTAAGGTCCATAACGATGTTTTTTCACCTGCCGTCCCGTCCCGTACCGTCCGATTTCTCGTTACGTGTATTTTGTTACTAGATCTTTACATCAAACGATGTCAAGAAATCGTCACGTTCCGTCCGGGACGAGAAAAATCATGTTACGTATGCAGCGACCTTAATTTGTCTCAAACCTGATCTTCCCCTCAATTCAAACATCTACTGGGTTGAATATGTAAGTTACTTGAATTTGTAAGTAGTTGTCACTTTCTGACAAATAGAGACAGGACGTTGTTTAACTAGTGTTCAAAGTTGAGAGGCTTTTGTTAGTAAGGCCCATAGAGTAGAATATCCAATACCCGATGATTAAAAAAAGCCGCTCTAAATTTCAAATAATCTCTAATTTGTTTTTTTATAGAGTGAGTTGAAAAAAAACCATAGACAAAACCCTGCTAAGTGTAGAGGTATACAAATCGTACCTAGATTTTCATATTGCACACACATGGGAATGTCTTATTCTAAATCTATGGTTGGTATCTACTGTTTTGTGTTGCCATGCTTTCTTTGGAGAATTTACTTTACATAGATGGGCCAAAAAGTTACATTAACTTCTAATTTTTCTTGGTGAGCTAGTATCTAAGTGAAAAGGGAATAATCTTAAGGGCACTTACATCTATGATTTCATAAGAGCACGGTTTTTTTTTGTACATTAGGTGCCGTAAAATGCTTAAATCCGTCAATCACCAATCTAAGAACATTTTGTTGACTGAATCAGAGCTAGAAAGAGATATAGATCTAATTCACAAAAAAAGATTGGAAATATAGCTAAATTAGTGTAGTTCGCGTCATGTAAAAAGAACGCTGGAAGAAAGTGGAGGGGTGTGTTTTGTCTCATGTTTGCGAATAGGTAACCCATGCGCCAACATGAGACAAAACACACCCCAAGACAAACAAGACACACACGCGTTCTGTACTCCTTGATTGATTTTCTACTTTGATTTACTGTCATTTTTTTAAAACCTTTTATGTAACTTCAGTTGTGCCTTTGTTGCTTTGTATATCCTGAAATTTTGCAAACATTATTTTTATGATTGAAATTAAGTTTAGCGTGCGCTGAAAGGGACAAAAAATTAAATGAATCCATTGTTTCGTATTACATAAGGTTCATATTAGAACACAATTCTATAACTTATAAGTTCTCTACCTACAAAAAACCGGCACGCGAGGGGCAAAAGATATTATGCTCTGTCTCTTTTTGTCACAAGAATTTTGCATATCCTTCTTTTTTTGTGTGAGTAAGGAGTCCAGCAGTCCATATCTTTACTAGATCCATTTAAACATAATTCATTTAGACATAGACATAGACATAGACATAGACACATCATTTATTTGCTACTAAACACACAAAATACACAGTGAAACGTAATAAGACAAAAAGTTACAAAAAGGCACAAACACTAATCAACCACAATACAAAAAATAGGTTGTTTGTGTGCTACAGTAGCAAATGGCAAATGGCATTTCACTTTCAAAACTTTCGTGACTTGTACTAGACATTATTTAACACGCGAGGAGTAACCTTGCCGCAACTCCCTCCTTACCCAGATGAAGATTCTCCGGATGAATCGAAACATTGTCTGTATCTAAATCGACGATATTTTTAAATATGTGTGTTAAATAATGTATAATTCATTTCAATTGTGAAAGTTTCAAATACAGATCTTCAACCGCAAAAACTGATTGGTAAGATTTATTCGAACAGCAAGTACCATTCTTATCGATAGCTAAATTTGACATTTAGAATCGACAAAATTCGATAAAATTAGAAGACGGCACTCGGCGCCGAAATCGATTTTTCATTGATAAATAAAGGCCTGTAAAGTAAAGACAAAGAAAGCACGGCTTAGCTTAGGACCTGAGCTAAGTGTTCGGTTAATGCTTCCGACGGGACTTACGTTCGCAGCCGAAAGGTTTCTCGTTGTCGCCCGGCACCTCGTAAGGGAGCGTGCCTTGCCCGGCGCGCTTGCGGCCGCGACCCTGCAATCAGATACACTGTACAGATAGATACACACTAATACCATACAATCTTCTATACTAATATAATAAAGAGGAAGAGTTTGTTTGTTTGTTTGAACGCGCTAATCTCAGGAACTACCATTTATAAAATCTTCGAATTGTTTTGCGTTTGTGGGGTCATCCCTGTCTGAAAACCAGCTTCCCACGAATGTGTGGAGCAGCAATATGTTGAGACCGGACCTATTTGTCTCACACGACACAGAGGGGACTAATTAGCACACGCACACCTTGAAAGAAAGAAAAAGAAAGAAAATACATTTATTCAACAAATACAATATACAACAAAGCAAAATAACAAAATGAGAAAAATAAGGCAAACACAAAAAAAGTACTTGTTGAATTGGTGACAACTCAGCTTATTGCCTAGATCTAGAGATCAGGCGCTGATTTTCAGTGTCGCCTAGGAGGAGGTACGGTGAGTAAGTGTACCTTACCGATTTAATTTTGTTGTTCCTGTTTTTATTTTTTATTTTTCTTTCTCTATTGTTATTCTTTACTATGTTAAGTGTTTTGTGTTTTCTGTGTAATGTGTGTCAAATAAATGATTTCTTTCTTTCTTTCCTTTACCAGTCGGATTTGAAAAATTATTTCTGCATGTGATAGTTTAACTCTTGAGGAAGGCTACTTTTCATCGCTAGGGCGCTGCTAGTAGATAATAATACTACGTATAGAATGGCCACTATCAAACGAGCAATATTTATTTGTTTGTTTGTACTCACGTTCTCGAAAACGGCTCTAACGATTTCGATGAAATTTGCGGTGCGGGGGTTTACGGAGGCGAAAAATCGATCGAAAGATTTACCAATGCAATGTGGTTCGTAATTTCGCGTGATTTGTTGAGACTAAGTGGCTGAGTGATAGGTAGGGTGTCTGCCTTCCAGCCGGAGGTTGCGAGTTCAAATCTCAGCCAGTGAAAGTTTTTTTTTGTTATTTTTATTTTTTTCTATTTGCACCCGAGCAGAGCTCGGTCGCCCAGATATTGTAAATGTAAGTGACATTACTGCGGGGTTGCGTCTGTTCTCTAGTTTGTATGTAGATGTAAGTGACATTACTCACGGCGCGGCCCCGCTTGGCGGGCGTGTCGTCGGGCTGTGACTTGCGCGTGCGCCCCCCGCGCGAGCCCGGCCCGGTGGGCGTGGCCCCGCCGCGTCGCTTGCGTCTGTTCGCGTACGTATCGTCGTAGTAATCCTCGTCTGACTCCGGATCGGGCTCCTCGCCCGTCTCCATCTCTTCCATCGCTAGCTCGTCGTAGAACCACTCCTGGGAAATTATGTTCTAATAAATCATTATTACGAAGATATTATCAAGAGATACAGTGTGCCGCAAACTTTATGGCGGCTGAAATGCGCGGCAGATTCGACTTTGCGCAGGTACAGGTCAACGCATTAGAATAGAGTAAACTTTATTTACATAGCCCGCCTAGCCCCGCCCCTTACCGCCTCCACCTCCCCGCAATAGCGTTGACTGTACCTGCGCAAAGTCGAATCTGCCGCGCACTTCAGCCGCTATAAAGTTTGCGGCGCGCTCTACCATCAATGGCATCTGCAGAAGTTTAAGCTGTCACAGACATTAACACCTCTCAGAGAGAATTTAGACCATTTATACTTAGTGGTATCATAATAAAAGTGTACATATTGCATTATTGTGTAAAAGTGAGTGCATTGAAATTGAAAGTTATAAATAAACAGACTTGTGTGGGTACCTGCATAAAGCCGCGTTGACACGATCAAAGTACCTACACTACATCCTAGTGCTACTTGGATGACTCTGATTGGACGCCATCGTACGAGAGTCACGTGAGCCGACGACGTCCAATCAGAGTCACCCAAGTAGCACTAGGTGTACTTTGATCGTGTCAACGCGGCTTAAGATGTTTGAAACACAACAACCTTATAAAGCTGTCTTGAAAAACCAAGTAAGTTTATAACAAAGTTGAAAGGTCATCCAAGTCTATCAAATCAGAGTTTCCAAGTAAAATATTTAAACATCTAATTTCTAACCTTAGGATCGTCCTTAGCTGCAGTCTGTGATCCGTCCCTGCTGTCATCACCTCCGAGTGCCTCCCCTGGTATTCCGGAGCTGTTCTCTCCATCACCGGCGTTCTCCGTAACATTCTCAGCGCCGCTCCAACCCCAGCGGGTGGATGACATTGTGAGGTATTGACGCCGAGACTTGCGCCATCTACACAGATTGTTTTTGTATGTATTTACAAAAAGTATTCTATCAGTTATATAGTTCCCGTTGTACAACCTTAGCTTAGTTTGGGGCTAGATGGCGCTGTGTAAAATGTCTCAAAATATTACTAGTAGTTCGCCCCGAACTGAGATCTCGCGCACCGTAGATGGCTTACATTTGGACTTTCTTCTGACTACCCCTATAATTTCATGTGCTACTACTGCCGAGTATGCCTATTGCGCTAGCTCTTCATGGTAAAAAATACTAGCATGCATGCAATACAATAATGTCGTGTCTAATTTTTCATTTACTTATTTCATATTTATGAATTCTCGTCGTATTTCTAAAGTATACGTCCTAGAATGAAAATAATAACTATTTTGGAATGTATAAAATAAGACCTTTCATTTGACACCCCACTCAATATATTTGTTTATTTAACTTTTTTTACCCCAATTATTTTCATTCTTTATCAAAAATTTTTTTATCATGAAAATAAATCAAGTAGCATCTAAAATCATTGCAAACCAAACCGCAACGATGCCACTCTCTTTTTAAGACCGACCAGTCAATGAGCTACGAAGACATCGAAACTCTATGAAACGGGAGCTCTTGCAGCTCTGGTTTCGTAGTTTTTGTTCTTTGGTCGTATTTCAAAAACTATACATCCTAGATTAAAAATAAAAACCATTTTGGAATGTACAAAATAAGCCCTTTCGTATGACACCCCACTCAATATATTTGGGTAACTTTGAAAAAAATTTACCCCCTTGGGAACCCCATATCTTTACAACCCCTTCATCGATTACGTTCATACGCTCCACAGCAAATTTCCATAGCACTACCTATTGACCTATCAAGTTTCATACAGATTGGATTAGCGGTTCGATAGTTATGCGAGAACATAAAAATGAAACATACAAACATACAAACATACAAACATACAAAGCAAAATTGCCTAACTTGCCACTAAGATCTTCGCTCGCTTCGCTCGCTCGATCGATAATGAAATTCATGGCAGCATTTGGCATTGTGTGGTAAGTTGGCCAAGCAGATAAAATTTAAAAAATGTGGTAGGTAGGTGGTATTGAGACTTTTCTCAGTTTTGCTACATTTCAGTTTGTGTATTTTTTTTGCATAAAATATATTAGTTTGAAGTGTGTCCCAGTTTACCATTACTATATGAGCTCGTGGCACGACTTGTTAAGATGTTCTTTATTGATCGTTGAAGTGAAGCAGCGCTGTGCGTGAGCTCTTCCATGCTTCGAAAGGCTCGTTAAATTGCCGATCCCGGCTTTTAAGTTGCTAAGCCATGACGGAGGCCTTTACGCGGCCTAAAAACTCCGCCACCAGAGTTGGCCACTTGCTCATACGAACTTACTTTATAACTGTATGGCACTTGCATTTTGAACAGTATTTGTCTTCAATTTAAATGCTTCTAAGAGCTGAAAAACTTAATTATTGATTTCTTACCTTTGTGCTGGATATGTGTAGACCTGCCCCTCTTTCTGGCCGGGCATGCGCTGTCGCTTCGTCATGAATAAATTGCAATGGCTTTGAGCGACGCCTAAAATATGAATAAAATTACTTTGATTATTCTAAATAGGGTACTAAGTACATAAATATGGTTCAAATAGAACGTTCATCAAGGCTACATGCTCTCACAATAATTTTATTTACTTTTTTGGAACAAGGACGAATTAAATTCTAGGGCGTCAAAACCAAGATGTAAGCAAAATCGATAAATATTATTCTCACCGGTTTGAGTGTCGATAAAAGGCATCCGCATCCTCCGTTCCGCACATAGTCGTGAGTTGAACGTGGAAGAGTTCTCAATAATTTCCTTGTAGCTTGGATCATTGAGAAAACTGCAAAACAAAATCGATTGAAAACACCGCTTCACCGAAAGACAATTTCACTATTTGCACAGCACTTTTTCCTAATTTTCGTTTACGGACTTAATGTATAGAAACAAAGCTACATTAGACGGTGGAAAATATCTGTTTACCTCTCGATTTTAGCTAAATTTGATGGATTTACTATCTGAATTTCGGCCGCCGCCATTTTTCTAGCAAAAGACGCTATTTTGATGACGTCACAAGCAGGGTTGCCAGGTGGCGAATTCAAAATCTCGTACCAGAGCTGCCAAAAATCTCGTAATTTCAATACAAATCTCGTAAAAGTATAAATAAATACCTATTCAATTTTATTAGGTACCTATATAAAGTCTCTTATATCTAATTTACACTGGGCCTTACTCATGAAAGGATACATCTAAACTACGACTTAAACTGTGCTCAATGGAACCATAGTGGAGCGGTCTCTCAGGTTTAAATCAGTCATGAAATTGGCTTCACTTTATGGCAAAAAAAAAATTCTCTGTTGTTCAGCCGAGAAACCCACAGATCCACGAAATTTGAACGATTGACACGATTTTACATGAATAGCCGACTTTAGACGAACGCAATCGGCAAAACCACGATTTTTGCATCTGTGTGGTGACAAACAAGTCAGTCAGTGTCAATCTGTCAGTCAACTGATTTGTTTACAAAACTTGGGATTGTTTTTATTTCTATTATTTTGTTTGACCTACATTTTTTATAATGTTTTTGGTTTGTATACTTAAGTTATCGCACGCAGTCAACATTATTAAAATCTCGTAAAAAAGTTTACGAGATTTTTACTTTTCTCGTTTCTCGTAAGAGACTGCTAAATCTCGTAAAAGTACGAGATTTCTCGTAAAAATGGCAACCCTGGTCACAAGCTATGTCTGTGCTGCCAACTCCAATAAATCTGAGTCGCTATATTCAATCTGAAAAGTCGCCAGAAAGTGGAAAACTGTTTGGATTATTTTGTAGGTCGAAGTCCAAAAGTCGTCAGTTAAGTCACTAAATATTTTTTAACGCTAAAACTGTTTTTAAATCGCTAGCACACACCACACTCAAGCAAGAGCACAGAACAACAAGAGTCACTACACTTAGCGACAATCTCGTTAAATTGGCAACACTGTTCAACGTCATCAATCAATATTGATTGATTGATATCCGGTAAGTGTTACAGTCTTAATTTTCATAAAACTACCAAAATATAAGTGCCTAAATCCATATTTCATTGAATAAGCCATTTAAATGATATTAAATTCAATTATAATTTATTATAAAAATAGATTTATCCAAAGATAAAAAAAAATTGGGGACAAAATAAGCAAACACTGATGCCGATGGGATTCATTCATCATCGTGGTAGAAACGAAAACAGGTTGATAACAGTTGGTAACCCTGCAAACGTCAAGCTGTGACTGGTCATCGGTGGACGAATCGTGTGTCTGGCGCATTTCCAGTAATTGGTGATTGGAGATCTTCAAATATTACCCTGATTATTGGTTACCTTGCTTTTATTAAATTGTGTCGCGGTTTCTAATAACTTAAATAATATATTTTGGATAATTAGTTGTGTTTTGGCACGTTTTCTCGAGGTCTGCTGGTCGTACGATTGTATCACAAGATGTCGGTGTGCTTCTTTGTGAATGCGTAAGTTCCTACAATATTTTGTTACCCAACTTCACAGCACTCGATTCTCATACCTATTTATTTAATTACCGGCTTCTGAACCTTAAAAGTTTTCAATTAATTAGAATTGATGAAGGAAATTACCTTGGAGGACTAAGTCAGGTGCATGTAGGTCAAGAAAATTATATTTGCATCAATAAAAATTTGATAGGGGTTTTTGACCCTTTAAATAAATGGGAATTCCATTTTATTTAAAGGGTCAAAAACCCCTATCAAATTTTTTAATTGTTAATATTTAATAAATTGTAAATTTTTAATGTACCTACTGAATTAAGCAGACAAAAGTCAAAATGTTTTGAATTTCACTATGTACCTACAGTAGTACTAAAATGTAGGTACTTATTTGTCTGTTGGTTACAAGCATTTAAATAAACTTCCAAATACCCCTTACACTCCCTAGATATAATATAATTTTATTAACTGATTTATATAAATAAAAAATATTGGTGGAATTTTCACACAGCGCCATCTAGCCCCAAACTAAGCAAATAGTACCTAAACTACTGATTTCTCTTCAGTGACCAAGCCGGCTCATCGAATGTGGAAGAGATCGATGGAGAAGCGGCTGGAGAGGAGGGAAACCCGGGAGAGACATCGCAGCAGACCCTCGAGCAGTTCTGGGCAAAAGTCACTGATGACGTCAGGAATGTCACTTCAGTATGTAGACTCATGTTACTCTATGCCACTGCATTGTACAGAATAGCAGAAAGAAGCCTTTTTTTTATTACCTACTATAAGAATACAATATCTAGGCGACCAAGCTTTGCTCGGGTGCAAATAGAGAAAAAAGAAATAAGAACAAAAAAACTTACACTGACTGAGATTCGAACTCGCAGCCTTCGGCTGGAAGGCGGACAGACTACCCGCCTGGCCGCTCTGGTTTCAAGAAAAACTGAAATTGCGAACCACATTGCACTGGTAAATCTTTTTGCGTGAAAATGCCGAGAAAACGGATTTTCCCAGATATGAGACCTAGCTAGATCGATTTTTCGACCCCGTAAATCCCCGTACCGCAAATTTCATCGAAATCGTTACAGCCGTTTTCTAGAACGTGAGTACAAATAAACAATCAAACAAACAAACCAACAAATATTGCTCGTTTAATAGAATAGGATAAAAATAAAATAATAGGTGACGAAAAATGAGTAGGTAGGTACCTACTTATATCAAGTAGGTATTTCGTTTTAGCTACATTTAGTCCAAAGATCCACTTTGGACAATACCTTGAATTCCGAAATGGTCCTTTGAACTGGATTATTTGTGTACACTTTAGAATGGTCCTTCATATTATTTTCCATCTATTTCGATTAAGTATGGTACAGTCAGCGTCATCAATCGGTATCCCCCTATTGATTTGAACAAAGACTCTTTTCATTTCAATCTTGGATTTCAGTCGGGTATTATATCAGCTATTTTTGTTTAGGAACTCGAGCGAAATTAGATATCCATAAGTAAGCAAGGATGTAAAAGTTTTTACAAAAGTTGAGATCAACGGCTTGCAAACCGACCTCTTACTAGGGGGATACCAATTAATGACGCTTTCTGTACATACATACATAAAATAACGCCTGTTTCCCATCATAGGGGTATAAGTATGGTATGGTACAATAAATGAAGTTTATACTGATGAGGTTATCTAGTAGCCTCAAAACTCCATCATCAAAGTTGCCCATTTTTTGTCTCTTTCTAGGAGCACTTCAAAACCCAAGCGCTACCCCTAGCCCGTATCAAGAAGATCATGAAACTAGATGAGGAAGTGAAGATGATATCTGCAGAAGCACCTGTTCTCTTCGCGAAGGCGGTCGAGATATTCATTCATGAGCTCACACTACGCGCCTGGAGCCACACTGAGGATAACAAGCGCAGGACTTTGCAGGTAAAACAGAATAGAATATAACTTTATTGTACACCATAAAAATACAATAGTAAAATAAGCCTTAGTTAAAAAAGTGTATCAATGGATGACCTTATCGCTGAAAGTGATCATGTCCAGGTAACCTTTGGATGGACAGGATAAAAACGGTAAAATTTTTTTTGGTCCTTCGTACCCGATCCTAGTGTTGAGAATAAAATGGTCCTTCGTTCCGGATCTTAATTTTAATGCTTTATGGTAATTCTGCTCAGCACAGTGTTGTTATGAAAGACTAAATAGACGCGTTTTACCTACCAATAAAACGCATATTATTTACTTACCTTATTCGAACCTTATTAATTGAGATAGGCACTGCGTTTCCCGACTTCCGTTTCCTTTAATTTAATGAATTCACCCTTGACTTCCGGCTGCTTCCTGTGCTTACGTCACTTCCACCAGGCAGGGTGGCGCGCGATCTGAGCGGCGACATCTTTATTCCTCATTGAGTCGAAAATCACCAGGCAGGGATTAAAGTGTAAGGTTCGAATAAGGTAAGTAAATAATATGCGTTTTATTGGTAGGTAAAACGCGTCTATTATTGACTTGACCGTTATTCGAACCTTATTAATTGAGACGTGTTTGTTATCGCCTGGTGGTGGAAGAAGTGATGCCAATGTGATAGACATACTAATAACATGAAAGTAGTATTGAAATTTTTAAGTCAAAAGTACGAGAACCTGAACTTTAGTTCGTAATTTATATACTTATCAGAAACTTCATAATACAAGCTGAGCCAGAAGCAAAGGATTTTACAGCAAGAATATCAAAAAGAAATTACCTATTGGTAATAAAAAGTATTGAACTTTCTACATTCAACATAAGTACCTAGGTAGAAGTAAATCAAATCGATTTACATAGTTAAAAAAAAAAAAAATAATAATAATATTATTATAGCTTGCAGCTAGAACTGATTGCTTATTGCTTTACAAAAGGTAGGTATTAACTTCCCTTTTAAAGTTATTTGGAAATTTCCAAGAAAAACATGTAGTCTTTGTTCACCACCCGTATGGGGACGAGGCGTGATTTTATGCATAGATATAATATGTATAAAAACCAATAACTATAATACTTCAAAGATGTGTAGCGATATACTTTCGTTTCTATCGCTTTTATAAAGGTACTTAACTTTTATTTCACCTATTCTGCAGAAAATGAGTAAACTATGACCTTTTAGGAGATATTATGTAGTAGCAGAACAAAAGATGTAGCCTAGCAAACAAAAATATTGGACCCAATTTTCTACGTTTGAAAAACAGTCTCCAGCACGATTTTACAATCTATCTTCGACCCATAAGCAGGCCTGAGGGTCGCCAGAAATTTTCAATTTAATGTAATGCTCAGCATCCGTTTAACTTTCGACCAGAATGCACAAGGATCAAGGTCACAAAATAGTACCAATATATATTTGCACTTGAAAAGTAAAAGAATAATTCCTAAATTATTTTTACTCAATGCCTTTATTCATAGCTAGCACAGAGCAATAGGCTTCCTGTTGGAGCAAACAGATTTAAAACCGAATATTTTGTTTGAGTTCATTTGACACGATGAATGAATGAATAATACATTATGAAGCTAGACTTCTTTCTATACCCATACTTGCTTGGTTTGAATTGGTCTAAATATTTGGATTGAAGAATTTGATAGGTACACCAAAATATGGAACTAATTCATTCAGTAATATTTTGCATTTGCAGATTCATGCAAGAGAATAATTTGTACTGTCAAGATAAATCGTGAACCAAAGGAAAATTCAAAATAATCTAACCACTTTGTTATCTTCCAGATAAAGTGGATCAATATTTTAGGATCAATTGAGCCATATAAGGAGCTAAGAAGAACGTCATTCTTACGGCAGATTAACCTGGCTGCCATTTCAGTATTTTAATTCATTTGTGCACTTGTTTACACGTTTGCGCACCCTGACGGAGACAAACATGGCAGCTTCGTCGTCACGCCTAACATGGCTTAAACATTGCAAGACATCGGACATCGGACATCGGACGAATTAGAGAAATTGACGGATGAAGGCAGCTGCTAGTAGTCGGCTGAGGTCGGCTCACCCATAAACACGATGCTTAAATGTACTTTCGGTATTAGGAAAAGGATGGAGGGTAGGTACCCAACCCACACGTGAGAGGGGCCACATTCGACCAAACGCGTCGCGAATAAATGCTCAGTGATTGTTTACACTGCACCATAAACATTATTACTACCTATTCTTATCTACCTATATACAGGCAAACAGTATTGATACTCCATCTAGCAAAAATTCTTTGTGCATTTGTTCAACAAGTGCCGTTCTGGAACGAATCGAAAACTCGGCAGAGAACCAGCTAACTGTGGCTCTGGTGGCTGACAATAAACTTGGAATATACTTATAGGATAAACTGAAAAAATCATTTTGGTTGTCGTAAAGGTTTTTGGAATTCGTTTTGATGAATGCTCGCTCGCAGGATGCGTGAAACATGTGTAAAGGCCAACCTGCACGCACACTCAGCACAAAAGGCATTGTGCATAACAAGTAGATACCTACTTTAAATTTATAATAAATTCAGATCAAAACCCACTTTGGCACCAGCCGTCTTTTATTATTATCATTTCCAGGTCTAATCAAGTCATAGCAATTATCAAGTTACATAATGTAATGATCAGTAACCTATCCCTTCGTGAGTAGGTATTAAGTAAGGAATTCTATAAGTTACACTAGAATTTAAAATCTCCTAACTGGTTTACATTTGCTATTTCATCGTACTTTTTTAGCACGGCTTGAGATATGTTCCTAAAAAAGCACCCACCTAGCATGTGTGAACCTGCTTGGATGAATTCGTTTGCTATAAATCCCAATCTGAGCGGCTGTCAGATTTGGGATTGCGCTTGTACTTTAAAATCAAAAGAAAATGGCGGCGGTGAAGTGGACGAAGTCCTTGACACGAAATTTACTCACTGAATAGGTATGAGAAATATGAGTGCCCTTGGAATTCTGTGTACCTAATAAATAATGTGAATAACTGTATCACATTTTAAACTTTCGCGAACTTTTAGTCCAGTTAGTTCGTTTAAATTATGTGAATAACTGTGATAAAATAACAACCGACTGCAATGTTGATTCCATTTGATACATTTAAGACTGAAAAATCTGGCAAGCTGGGCAGATTGGAATGTAAATTTAAAAAGCAATTAAATTATTAGGTACAAAATTTGTGTTTTGGAAGATTTTTTAGCAAGCTTTAAAATCTACAAATCCAAAGCAAATGTAAACCAGCCATAACGCTTTGATAATCAAGTTGATCATTAGTAGCAAAAAGCCTTGGACGCTGTAAGTACTCAGATCAAATGGACGACATTTATCAATATCAGTTCTACTTTTATTTTATTTTTCTTTACTGAAACTTGAAATACTTCTAATCCGGCGAAAAATAGTAGGTAGTAAGCGACTGAGAGCAACGTTTAGGTACATTCAGGTACAGTCGCATGCAAGATACATTTTAAGGTATAAAGATCCACTCAACAAATTTCAAAACGTCGTTGTTGGAACCAATAAAAGTAACCTTCGACGTTTAATAACGATAATGATATTAGTGGATGGTTAGATATTTGTTGTGTACTTATGTAAATATCCCGACGTTTCGGTTATGTTACAATAGCCATGGTCGCGGACAGACTATATAGTAGGTATAGGTATGTATTCAAGGTCCATTGTGAAGCGGTGGTACTTAGTATCCACGACTACCCTCACTGATCTTCAGATTTCGGATCGGCTGCATTTACACCACAAAACACTACACTATCCGTACCTTGACCGTATGTCACCATATGTTATTATTTCGTATAAGTTAACCCGATACTATTGTATAGAATATGGCATGAGTATCTCTTAGTGGCAGGTGACTGTACCAGTTAAAGAAAGGATCAGAGCAATATTCCTTGAAATTTACGGTCATAATTACGCAACCACATTCCACAAAAATTTAAAAAGGACGACCCATTTTAAATTTTTCTTTAAGTTTCTCTTATCTTAACCAGCAATTTATACGACTGGAAACTTGGTAGCTGAGCGTACCATTCGATAACACCATTGTCTAACAACGTTCATTACGAAGCATAATGGAAACTCGGGTTGTCTTTACTTTTTAACATCCTAGTTTTATAGAATAAATAAGAGTAAGATTCCTGCAGGGTATGCGATACCCTTATAAGGTCTTGTGCGCAAGGCAAGCCTGTTCTAAAAGTCATGTCATTACTTACGGTATTTATTTCCTCTTAACTCTTATTGTCGAACGATGAGCGGTCAGGTCACATGCCTCAATCATGGCCCCTGCTTGGGTTGATTTTGTGTGTCGAGCGACAGATCAGATTAACATTACAACACAAGAAGCTATGTCGAAAAACCCTGCGAGGGTTCCTTTTAATTTGCGTGCTCCTGTGAGGAGACGCGACCACACAGCCGTATCGAAAACCCTGCGAGGGTTTCTTTTCATTTACGTGCTCCTGCGAGGAGACGCGATGGCACAGCCGTATCAAAATCCCTACGAGGGTTTCTTTTAACTTACGTGCTCCTGCGAGGAAACGTGAGGGCACAGTCGTATCGAAAACCCCTGCGGGGGTTTCTTTTAATTTACGTGCTCCTGCGAGGAGACGCGACGGCACAGCCGTATCAAAAACCCTGCGAGGGTTTCTTTTAACTTACGTGCTCCTGTGAGGAGACGCGAGGGCACAACCGTATCGAAAACCCTGCGAGGGTTCCTTTGAATTGACGTGCTCCTGCGAGGAGACGCTCATTTTAATAGTCTCAACCTGCGAGGATGAGGTTAGCGGCCACATGTTTGAGGCCGCACGTTTTAGACTTTTTTCCAATGAAAAACCAGCTCGAGCAAAAGGTACCTGTGTAGCGAGTGTCGCCTTAACAAGTGAATCTATGGGTGTTT
This sequence comes from Camptogramma bilineatum, assembly GCA_958496255.1. Classification (NCBI taxonomy): domain Eukaryota; kingdom Metazoa; phylum Arthropoda; class Insecta; order Lepidoptera; family Geometridae; genus Camptogramma; species Camptogramma bilineatum. The sequence goes on from OY292474.1 coordinate 3,087,764, forward strand.
TATCTCGCATAAAATTGCAGCACTTTACCATGCTCTAGCTCATTCAAAATTAATTTTATCACAAAGGTGACAACCTTACCTGCCTTTGAATTTTAGCACAGGACCACACCCATAATAAAAATTATTATTAAGCATAACTATGAAATAGCAAACACGACTGGAAAAAGAACTTGGTCGATTTTTTCAGAGCTAGGAACTTCGAATGCCAAGATACATTATAATGTAACGACCAGTTGAACTAGATATTTATCCATTTCGTCTCATGTTCAACGAAATTTTATGTACACAATTTACTCTCATCATAATAGGTTAAGACTAATGACGAAACATTTAATTGTTATCAACGAATTAAAAATTTCAAACTTTATAGGACAGATAACGAAATATACATAAATATACGTTAGCGGTGTTTATATCTGCCCCCCCTCTTTTTTTACACGCTGACTGCGACGTTATAGAAAGCACGTGGGAGACACTCTGTCACTGCTCTATAAATTATAACCCACATATTTGTGCAGGAATTACCACTTTAGAATACTGAAAAGCTAAGAGCTTATCACTAAGAACTTACGAAAATAAAATTATTTTTAAATAAGTAATCCAATTAAAAAAAAAAATCGAACGGTAAACCGTTAAATATCTAAAAATCATAATTTAAAAGGAAAAACGAAAAGCCATTCAATCGTTTCAAATATCCAGGCACTTGGCCCTTACCATAAATTAAACTGCCACGGTCAGATAATCTCGGTACAGTACCGACTGGCCCGTGCCAGAAAAACATGGTTAAGTTTAGGCAAATAATTATTATGATTTGAGATTTGTATTATATTGTGGGTACTTGACATCCTACACATTGAAAGGTATTCGCAGATCCAGATAGTCTCGGTTCAATACCGACTGGTTCAAGCGAAAAACAATTCAACGAAGTAAGTATAACAAAATTACCCACAATTTTTTTATGAAGTGTTCACACAATCGGATAGTCTCGGAACAATTCCGACCGAATCATGCCAACAAATCTTTATAATAAAATCAAATCATAACTAAAGTTACATACATACTTAATCCACGTGTTCAGACACTGTAGACATATTTAAATTTAAAATATTATAAATGATTTACGAATACTTTTCTGCATTTTACAGCAGAATATTTTAGCCTCTAAAAGAAAAGAATAAATTTACTTACGGTTTGGAACAAACTCACTTTTAAACACAAGAGATATGCAATCTCTCTGCAATTTTAAATTATTCAAAGGAATAAAATAACTTCTTCAAGACGTGGTTGCACTTAGCAAGACACGTCCGCACTCGGCGGGAAACAAGACGCCAATGAGGAATAAAGATGTCGCCGCTCAGATCGCGCGCCACCCTGCCTGGTGGAAGTGACGTAAGCACAGGAAGCAGCCGGAAGTCAAGGGTGAATTCATTAAATTAAAGGAAACGGAAGTCGGGAAACGCAGTGCCTATCTCAATTAATAAGGTTCGAATAACGGTCAAGTCAATAATATACATTTAACACGTTCAGTGACCGCGACTGCGAAAGTTGTTTGTTTGTTCCTCTATAACTCCACAACCACTGACCCGCCGGAAATTTAAAATATAGATAATGACCGGGAATAGTACATACGCTACTTCTTACCCTCGAAAAATGCACGGTTCCCGTGGGATAAAATAGTAGTCCACGCGGGCGAAGCCGCGAGCGTCCGCTAGTCACACTAATACTGTAAATGCGAAATTTTGGATGTTTGGATGGATGTATGTATGTTCCTCTATAACTCAACAACCACTGACCCGATTTGGCTGAAATTTTAAATATAGACAGATAATGACCGGAAATAGGACATATGCTACTTTTTATCCGGGTACCACACGAGCGAAGCCGAGGGCGGAAGCTAGTAAATAATACTTTAACAAAATTACTTTCATCTGAGGAAATAAATATGCGATTTGACAGATATTGTATTGAAAATATGTCATAACGTCATATTTATTCCTCAGATAAAAGTTATTTATCGATTGAAAAATCAGCCCTAAAAGAACTTCGAGGGCGGAAGCTAGTAAATAATACTTTAAAAGAACTTCTCAATTTCAGCGCAACGACATAGCTATGGCGATCTCTAAGTCTGATCAGTTCGACTTCCTGATCGACATAGTGCCGCGACACGAGATCAAAGCGAACAAGCCAAGGTACGAGACTGTGTGGAGCCACAAGCCGGCGCAGGAACAAACTGTTAGGACACAACAGGTGATTATAAACAAAAACGTAGGTAACTAACTAAACAAACGACATCGTCATCATTAGCGCTCGTGGCGTAGCTTGCTTGGACGTTCTTGATTGATCGTTGAAGTTAAGCAGCGTTGTGCGCGGTCACTTTTAGGATGGGTGACCGCAAGTGGTATTACGAGCTGAGCGCTTCCGTGCTTCGGAGGGCACGTTAAAAGCCGGGAGGCCCCGTAAATCCCTTTACCGCAAATTTTATCGAAATCGTTACAGCCACTTTCGAGAACGTGAGTACAAACAAACAAATTCTTATTATTTATTCTAAACTGTACCTACTGTATCTTCCAGCCGTGCTTACAACAGCCATCGCAGCAACACCACGCAACACTGCAACAGAACACGCAACAACCGCAGATAGTTCTGCAACCTATGACGCAAGTCGTTCAGGTAAGATACGATAAGATAAACATTTATTTGACACACACATAATACAGAACAGTAAAAGATACTCGTATACGGAGAAAATTATAAACATAGAAAGACAATATGATTCACTAACAGTCGCTCCAAAAAGGCCCAGTCTTTTTAGGGTTCCGTACCTTAAAAGGTAAAAAAAGGAACCCTTATAAGATCACTTTCTTGTCCGTCTGTCCGTCTGTCCGTCTGTCTGTCCGTCTGTCCGTGTGTCACCATCGATTATCTCAGGAACGGGTAGAGCTAGCAAGTTGAAATTTATACCATATACTAAGGTCTATAGTCCCTACTGTGAGTATAAAAATCAAGGTCCTGAGTCAACACTATAAAAAGATATAGGCAAATTTAGGTTTTCGTGAAAACTTGTGAGTACCAAAACTTACCTTAATTATCAACTTTTTTTATTTTTTGGAATTTTTCCTTTACTTGTGCTGGAAGACCTTGCTTGTAACCAAAATTGACAATTCTAGGTCAACCGGAAGTACCCTAGAGGTTTTGGGTCGAAAACCTAAATGGTAGTTCCCGTTGACCTAGAATCACGAAATTTGGCAAAAAGCAAGGTCTTATAGCACATGTAAAGGAAAAATTCCAAAAAATTAATAAAGTTGAAAATTAAAGGGTGTTCCCATACGTACATAGTTGACGCCAATTAAAATTGTCCTCCGAGTTGTATGGGCGCTCATACAATTAAGCGGACTAGCTTAATTGGCACCATGGTCATGAGTCGAACTCGTACGCCGTGGGTTCCGTACCTAGTACGGAACCCACGGCGTACGAGTTCGACTCGCACTTGACCGGTTTTTTTTAATAGGAAGACACACATCAATCTAAAGTTTTGATTTCAGACATCGAATACATCAGCATCTGGTTCGAGCAACCCTCACCCCGTCGCGCTGGTCCAGTCACACCAAGTATTGTCCAATGGAGACATTCAAAACTTACCCGTAAGCATAGAATACATAATAATCCTACGTATAGAGTAGGATTCAGCTCTCAAGTTCTACGGAAAAAGCGGGAACTAATTGTTTTATTTACTTGAATAAGCTCTTTTAGTCAAGGTCGTTCAGTTGTTCTGGTGTGTAGGGCTAACGAACGTACAAACTAATATAATTATTATTGTTCAAGACTTATTTGGACAATTAGTAATTTTTTACATAACCTAGTTCTGCGATAGCAGATTCAATTCTGCGATAGCAGCGATGCGTCTATCGGACTTCAGTGCTGAATCCGACTCTAGAATACCGAAACCACATCAAAATCGGTTCATCTGTTCAGTAGCTACGATGCCACAGACAGACACACAGAGTCTGTGTGTAGTATGTAGTCATCGTAGAACACAAAAAAATCTGTGTGAAAGATACAGACAGATACACACTACAAACTTAAAACACCGCTCATTTTCGTCGGGGGTTAAAAAATAACCAAGCTTCAATGGAGTGCTATTTTACTAAATTGTTATTTTATCTCCCAGTCACAGATCCAACTAACGCAAGCGCAGTTGAACATGATTCGACTGCAAGTCCAGAACAATCCGAACCAACCCATCATCATCCAGGCCCAGCCGCAGCAATCACCACAGATTATACAGGTAACTCCACAGAATAAATAATAGTACTACGTACAGAAGGCTCACTTCGCGAAAACAATTTATATAAATAGCGACTCTTGCTGCGACGCAACAAAGTGCAATTCAGCTCGCAAAGCGCTTAGTGCCTAGCGCTATATTCACCTAAACATTGCTTCTTTTTCTAACGTATAACTCTGTCGCTGTCTAGCGTGGAGTGACACGGTAGGGTTGTCGGCTTGTCGCATAAGTAGGAACACACTGCCATACGCCTGCCCGAAGAGGCGCGCGGCCAAACGTACCTAAACTGCGGAGTGAGACCCCCCTAATAACACTCGCATCCAATTATTACCAAATAATAATGAATTTACAATGCTAAAAATTAAAAAAAATACGAAAAACCCCATACCGACATATCCCTTCGTTTTCTCATTGACTGGCTAGTAGCTGTCCCTTCTGCGCTGTAGGTCGTGGGTTTGATTCCCATTCAGAACAAACATTTATTTGATGAACATAGATGTTGGCTCTGTGTCTGGGTGAATATGTACTCGTATTCACAAATATATATGTATTCTATCAGATAACTGGTTCCCATAGTACATGCTTTGCTTAGTTTGGGGCTAGATGGCGCTGTGTGAAATGTCCATCAATATTTATTTATTTATCTAGAAATAAGCTGATGACCTTCATTAGAAAGCTAATTTGTTTTCTCACGATGTTTTCCTTGTTTTAAGCTCATATTAATGGGCATATTATTTTACCCTCTTCTCTCCCTTCTTCAGGTGACGTCACAAGGCCAGCATCAGCCACAGCAGCAAGTTTACATCGCGCAAGTCCAGTCACAGGACGATTCATAAATACCTTGAAACACAATGTTGGTCATATTTGATTAAGATCTAAATCAGTGTTGCGCAAAGGGTGTGCCGCGGCACACTGGTGTACCGTAGTCATTAGTTGGTGTTCCTTGGAAAAATAAGGTTACTTACTATCTCAGTTAAGCTACTCCAATTTTGGACCGTATGCTCAACTAACCAAGCTGATGTTTCGCATAAAAAATTGATTTTTCATTAATGGTGTAATTACCTCCAAAATTTCCGATTTCTTAGATGTACCTTGAACACAAAAAGTTTGCGGAACACTGATCTAAATTAACATCCGTAAAGGAACTGAGATGGTTTCGGAAGTATGTAAGCATGTAAATAGATAAAACAGACTGTATATGTACTATAATGTAACAATGTAATGCCCATCTTTTCGTAAATTATTTCATCGAGTATAAACCTACCACAAGCGTTTTATGTAAATTTTTATCCAATATTGTTTGAGCAGCCGAAAGTCTAACTTACATACTCAAAAGTGTTGAAGCTAGGTAACAGGCTTCACCTGTTGAGGTGAAGAAAATTAATAAATATTAAAAAAATATAGGTAGATTAATATTTTGAGTATGAAAGTAAGTCCATATTCCAAGCATGGTCTGTATATTTTTGTATAATATTTCGATATTTTTGGACCTAACTAGAAGTTTAGTTCGTCCTTACAACGTTCAGTGTGACAAGTTAGACGAAGATTATGTAATTTATTACTTATTTTATTAGCTAGGTTTAAGTATTGTAAGATATTAAAATAAAATAATAATATTAACTTCATTGTTTTAATGAACAAACACTTTAGCTTACAAAGAAATAACACAGTTTATCTAACGAAATTAAAAAAAACCGAAAAATTAAACTTCATACCAACACTAACAAAAGATTTCAATCAACAAAAAATACATACAATAACAATTCATATCAGTATAAGTAATTATAAAGCGAACTAATAATTCCTCAACTTGTTAGCAATCCTAACGGCAAAATGTTATTCAATAAACAAAAGACAAAAGTTGAACCACATAAACATCTCAATCATGGTTCATTCATGTAGACTTCAAGTAGTACAGGAAATAATATGTAAATTCATTTCTGCTCTTACGGATGAATAGATATTTTAAATCTATTAATACATCCAGCTTGAAAACGATCACTCAACGGAAAAATAAAGATACTTACATTTAAATTGGATGCAACACTACACAATTGGCCGTAGCGTAGGTTAAGATTTCTATTCTATCTTGCCTTTAAACCCGGCTGATTGGGGCATAGTTCTGAGGAGTAAGGGTGAGGCCAAACGAGCGAATTTTTTTAATTTGTGAGTCGCGCAAAATACTTTCAACAAAAATAGACAACTCATTTTGCGTGTGAACGAAACAAGAGTTTTGTATGAAACCGAATGTAACAGAAATTACGCTACTCAAAAAATTACACTCGTCTAGCTCCACCCTAATCGATCCAAATCTAACGAAAGATCCGTAGCGTATCGTAACGTAACGCCAGAACAGACAAGTACATAGTAAAACGTCCAACCCTACTTGAGCGATACGTCGGCGTAGCATGCATACAAAACTCGGCACACCGACGGATCTTCTGTTACTGGATCGACCCTAAAATGTTGCAATGAAACCATTCTTTCGTTAAAATAATGTTGTTATACTACTGGAGCGCATTAGTGAACCATCAATGGTTCACACAGGTGGACTATCCATGGTTCATCCAGTACAAACTGGTACGATACCTAGACCTATTAAATGTTAGTTATTGAGAATCAGTCCTTCTGCTCCTCTCAATATGGTCTATAACCGCTTGCACGTCCTCTTTTAGAAGTATGACCATAGCCCGTTTCTGCTCACAATCATCGCGGATGCAATCGAACACTTGCTGTTTCCATTTCTCCATGAAATTGCTGTCCACTTCTTGCGACCTGAAAAATACTCTTTTTTATTGAAAATTTTTATTTTATTTCTCTCACAAACATTAAAATTGTAAAATAAATATACAGAATAATTAATATTAAAAACGTTGTAGGTAGCTATTATGAAAACCTGCTTTGTGAGAGACTGGTGCCTGAAATATTATGGTGCGTTTACATGCTTCCGAGCGAATAAAACATTCAACCAGTTCAGTGACCGCGCTAGTAGCTCTGTCACTCTCATCTCAACGAAACGGAACGCGACAAAAGATGTCTGTTTACTCGGAAGCGTGTAAGTAAACGCGACATTAGATGTAGTAAAACTTAAGCCTTTACATCTTTGAAGAGCCGTGTTGGCCGAGGGGTATAGTACCTCGACTTTCGATCACCTCACGTAATTATGTTAAGAACCTGTTATGCACGCAGCGGGCGAACAATGCATACGGTGAGCGAACGACATCTTTTATAATGAGAAAGAATCACGATTTTAGTTGAGTATGCAGATTTGTAGATACAAAAAAAACAAAAAATACTGTGTTTTTGGTTTTTTAATCGGATCAAAAATGACCGAGTTACAGAGATTTTAGTGCACCAATCTAAAAAACGCTCGCGAGAAGGCCGCGACTGGCTGTGACGTCACCAGGCGCCCGCGGCTCGCTCCACTAGTACAAAATCCCTAGTTATTTTCAAACTAATTTCCGCCCGCGGCATCGCTCGCGCGACACCTGGATAAAAAGTGGCCTATGTCCTATTCCCGCTCATTACCTATCTATATTTTAAATTTCAGCCAAATCGGTTCAGTAGTTGTCGAGTTATAGAGGAACAAACATACATCCAAACATCCAAACTTTCGAGGTCATTCACGTTTTTTGTTAAGTAAGTAGGTACTTATGCAGATTTAAAAAAATTATAAATGATTTCATTTTTATTTTTAAATATGATTACGACTGTATTCCCAAGGCGCAGTAGACATATTATAGCAGATCTTTTAGGAATTTTTAGATCCGTTGAAAAAGTCTAAGCGGGTAGTCAGCGGTAGAGAAGCTGTCGGAGACAAATCGTATCTCCCGCCACCACTGCAACGGGACAGCGGCCAGCGGGGACCGGGGGACGAGGCGCCGAGAGGCGCTCTGGCGAAACTTCATTTCATTCAACATTCATACAACTCATTCATTCTCTCATACACAAATCACGGACCAAGGCGCGCGTTCTTTTATGTCCTCAATATACCAGTCTATTACAGTCCGCTAGTTTTATTAAAAATACCTCGAAGAATCCTCAACATATGGTCCTTCGAGCCGGATCAAGGCGCGCGTTCTTTTATGTCCTCAATATACCAGTCTATTACAGTCCGCTAGTTTTATTAAAAATACCTCGAAGAATCCTCAACACGAAGGTTACCAAACGTCACATTCTTTCTGTTATAAGTCAAATATTCGACCCATTAGGGCTCGTAGGTCCATGCGTTGTCGAAGCTAAATTGATTATGCAGAAATTGTGGGTCAATAAAAGCTCTTGGGACGAAGAAGTTTCGTCAGAGATTTTACATCTCTGGTCTTCATTTGCTAACACATTACCCTGTCTTAATAAGTTACAAATTCCTCGATGGGTTCTTAGTGATCTTTGCGTAAAGATCGAAATCCATGTATTCACAGATGCATCTGAAAGTGCGTATGGGGCATGCGTCTACATTCGGTCTGTGTGTAACTCGGGGCTTGTGCGTGTTCAGCTCTTAATTTCAAAAAACAAGGTTGCACCGATCAAACCTACAACTATCCCACGTCTTGAGTTGTGTGGGGCTTTATTAGGTGCGAGACTGTGTACTAAGGTACAAAATTCACTTACGATAAACATAACCATGTGTCGTTTTTGGTGCGATTCCACGATCGTCTTAGGGTGGTTGTCCACCCCTTCTAATCAACTTAATCAATTCGTACGTAATCGTGTTAATGAGATCAAGGAAAGCACCAGCGGTCACACGTGGAGCTACGTGCCGTCCAAGGAGAACCCGGCAGATCTTGTTTCTCGCGGGGTGAAGGCTGATATTATCAGCGACGCCTCGTTGTGGTGGTCGGGCCCATCGTATTTGCTCGAGTCAGAGCATTGTTGGCCTAAAATGCCTAATGAATCCCAGAAACAGGACCTACCGGATCTCCAATCTTGTCTTGTTATAAAAAATGATGTTAGCAAGAACGATGATAAACTATTTACAAAACTAATACCTAAATATTCACAATTTACACGGTTACAAAGAGTTATAGCCTATATACAAAGATTTATTTATAACTGTAAAAACAAAACGAATCGATTCAGCGATCATCTTTCTTGTGAGGAATTGCAAAATTCATTTAATTTTATCATGCACACTGCACAGCTAGAAATGTTTCCAAATGAATACCTTATCTTAAAATCAGGTCACGCATTACCAAAGAAAAATAAATTAATATCATTGACCCCATTCTTAGATTCCAATGATATCTTGAGAGTCGGCGGTAGACTTGATAATTCACCTTATAGCTATGATACAAAACATCCTATATTATTATGTAGCAAACATCATTTAACAAAAATCATATTTCATATGCATCACTTAAAGCTTTTACACGCTGGACCTCAGCTATTGTTGTCCAATATTCGTCAAACCTTTTGGCCTTTAGGAGGAAGGAATCTGTCTAAATCCATAACGAAAAGTTGCATAAAATGTTTTAGATTTAAAGCCAGCAATGTTCAGCCCATAATGGGACAGTTACCAGAATCCAGAACTACACTGGAATTCCCTTTTTTACACTGTTCGGTGGATTATGCAGGCCCAGTTATGATAGCTAACCGTAAAGGTCGAGGTTGCCAACTGATTAAATCTTACTTGTCCATCTTTGTCTGCTTGGCTACAAGGGCCGTGCATTTGGAGCTCGTGACAGATCTCACTAAAGAGGGATTCATGGCCGCTCTAAATCGGTTTGTGGCTCGTCGAGGGAAGTCTCAAAGTATAACCTCCGATAACGGAACTAATTTTGTAGGTACATGTAACGAGTTACATCGTTTCTTACAGGACTCAAGTACTCAAATTAGTTCTGACGTCGCCCAGGAGGGTATAGACTTCCTCTTCATTCCGAGCTACACCCCCCATTTTAATGGTATGGCTGAATCTGCTGTCCGTTCCACTAAATTTCATCTTCGTAGGCTTCTCCAACTGACGCATTTCACCTATGAAGAAATGCACACTTGCCTGACTCAAGTGGAAGCGATCCTTAATTCACGTCCTATCACCGCCTTAAATTCCGACCCTACAGACTTCACACCTCTAACACCCGCTCACTTCCTAATAGGACGATCACTTGTGTCAATTCCACATCCACAGCTGACAGAAAAGATAACCAGTCTTGAGCGATACAAACGAATCGAGTTCGTCAAGCAACATTTTTGGAAACGATTCTCCAACGAGTACGTCACCACTCTGCAGCAAAAGACGAAGTGGCCTACTGCGTCAAGCGAACTCAAATTGGGCTCCTTAGTCCTTATAAAGGACAAAGCACTACCTCCGTTACGTTGGGCCCTGGGTCGCTGTGTGGCCGTTTTCCCAGGAGCTCAGGATCAAGTCGCTCGAGTCGCCGATATAAGGATCAAGGGAGGAACCATTATTCGAAGGGCGTTTAACAACATTTGTCCCCTTCCAGAACCTGCTTGTTGAATCAGCTGCCTACCTACCTACTTCAACCCGGGGAGTATGTCGGAGACAAATCGTATCTCCCGCCACCACTGCAACGGGACAGCGGCCAGCGGGGACCGGGGGACGAGGCGCCGAGAGGCGCTCTGGCGAAACTTCATTTCATTCAACATTCATACAACTCATTCATTCTCTCATACACAAATCACGGACCAAGGCGCGCGTTCTTTTATGTCCTCAATATACCAGTCTATTACAGTCCGCTAGTTTTATTAAAAATACCTCGAAGAATCCTCAACAAAGCAGTGTTGGCCGAGTGCGCTAGTGCCTCGACTTTCAATCCGAAGGTTGTGGGTTGGAACCCGGCCGTGCATCAATGGATTTTTCGTTTCGAAAAATGTATAAGTAGGTACCTAAGTAGGTATGCGCTTTAACACGAGCTCTAAACGGTGAAGGAAAATATTGTGAGAAAACCAGTTAGCTTTCTAATAGCGTCGATGGGCTTGCAACCTGTCACGTATGGAATGTTGTCTGCTGCAAAATGTGGGAATGTATCAAATGTGTTTGGAAATACCTCGGACTACCCCTTAGATATAAAAAAACAATAAATACCTACTTACTGTGTTTTTGTTTTTTTAATCGGATCAAAAATGACCGAGTTTTATTACAGACAGAGATTTTAGTGCACCAATCTAAAAACTCTCGCGAGAAGATCGCGACTAGATGTGACGTCATAGGTACCATACATCGCCCAATCGACTGCATGTAGGGATGTGCGATCTTTTCATTTGATCAGTCTTTTCATTTGAACAATCGGTTCAGTGGTTGTCGAGTTACCTACAGAGGAACAAACATACATTCAAACATCCATCCATCCATCCAAACATCCATGCAAACATCCATGCAAACATCCAAACTTTCGCATTTTAATATTAGTGTGATTCGACTCCTGATTGTTAGTTTTGTTTGTTATTGTTTTCGGTAAGTACCGGTACCTACCTAAAATACCTATTCAGTAAAAAGTTTAAAGGCGAAAATTATTATTAAGTAGGTAGGTACCTACTTAAAAATAATTTTACCTACCTACTTACTACTTACCTAGGTAGGTACCTACCTACTTATTACTTACCTAGGTAGGCACCTACTTAAAAATAATTTTCGACTTTAAACTTTTTACTGAATAGGTATTTTAGGTAAGTACCGGTACTTACCGAAAACAATAACAAACAAAACTAACAATCAGGAGTCGAATCACACTAATATTAACTTTACCTACCTAAATTATTTACCTACCTACTTAAATTATTACCTACTTAAATTATTTTTAAGTAGGTACCTACCTACTTACTACTTACCTAGGTAGGTACCTACTTTTTAGTGAATAGGTATTTTTTATACATACTTTTAATCGTAATACCTAATTAATAATTTGTATGTACGAGTCAAAATAATCACATACCTACCTACCTAAACTTGGTTTTTAAATCACACTATCACACTTTCACATCACACTAATCATACTATCACATCACATCACACTAATATTATAAATGCGAAAGTTTGGATGTTTGGATGGATGATGTTTGTTCCTCTATAACTCAACAACCACTAAACCAATTTGGTTGAAATTTTAAATATAGATAGATAATGACCAGGAATAGGACATAGGCTACTTTTTATCTGGGCACCACGCGAACAAAGCCGCGGGCGGAAGCTAGTTAATATTAAAAATGCAAAAGTTTGGATATTTGGATTTATGTTTGTTCCTCTATAACTCGACAACCACTGAACTGATTTGGCTGAAATTTAAAACATAGATAGTTCTTGACCTGAAATAGGACATAGGCTACTTTTTATCCAGGTGCCGCGAGAGCGAAGTCGCGGGCGGAAGCTAGTTTGAAATTAACTAGCGATTTTGTACTAGTAGACCGAGCCGCGGGCGCCTGGTGACGTTAGACGCAGCGCGAAGCTCCGAGCGCGCGTTTTGAAATGGCCGAAAAGAAAACTTGAATAACTTCGTCATTTATTGATGGATTTTAATTATTTAAAAAACAGAATGCTCAGAATGCTAAAGAGTATACGCCCTCATACTTAGAAACCCAATATTTCGTTTAGTGATTGATCCTCATTCCGCGACTTATCAACAGCCTGCCGCTTGATTTACGGAACAGTTTGAGACAAGCTAACAGTAAATACAAGCTAAAAAAATATTTTTTAAATTGATATTTGTTGTAACTATGAGGAGTTACCTACCATCTTTTAAAATAAGCTACCTACTACCATAGAATAGATAATAATACTACGTACTATTACCTATTGTTAAGTATAAAATGGCTCGCAATAGCACGAGACAAATCTTAGTGGTTTAAAGTGCTATTATAAATAAGTAAAATTTTGTATTCTTTTTGTGTATTTGGTAAATAAATAAAAAAAAAAAATTAATGGACGCCTCTTTACTCAGAGGATGGTGAAACAAAGCTGAATACTTACTTTCTATATAATTCAGTGAACTTTTCATCCATCACCCTGACCATATCCGCATATATCTTGTATAACTGGTGGAGTTCTTCCTTCTGCTCAGAATGCTGCCTATGAGCCTCAACGAATAGGTTTATAAACCTGAAAATCCGTACCCATATTATAAAATGTGAAAGTGTATTTTTTGTTTATTTGTCCCGCTTTCACGTCAAAACAGAGCGACGGATTGACGTGATTTTTTGTGTGGAGGTAGTTGGAGGGCTGGAGAGTAACATAGCCTATGTTACTTTTTAACCGGGTACCACGCGAGCGAAGCCGCGGGCAGCAGCTAGTAAATTATAATGCTGGACATTTCACGCAGCATCATGTAACCCCAAAGTTAGCAGAGCTTGTGTTAAGGGAACTACATGACTGATTATACTGTTTATACACTATAGTGATGATTTTTTTTTTTGTGAAAACAATGGCTGATTTAGGGCTAGACACCTACTGTGGAGATTCCATCAAAGTACATACATAAAGGCAAATCAAATTTTCGGAGTTGTTAAAATATACTGAGCTATAGACTTTTCTGTAAGGCGGTGGTACTTCCCCTGCTCGAATATAGATTGAAAAAAACCCACTATGCCCTTCCTCCTTGAATTCCCTTACCGCGTGCTGCCTTTTTCTTTGGTCGGAACATATATTTTTTGTCTTTTCGGGGGTATTCTAGCTATAAATCATGTGCTAGGTCTATGGGTGTAATGTACTATTTTACTCACTTTTTACTTGTGTTTTGATTGTACTCGACGAGTGTGGTGTTTAGCTTTTCCATAATATTCTGTAATAAGTCCTTGTAGGGCATGCAAGCATCTGCAATATTGAAATAACATTACAGAGACAGCGGGCCTATAAAGATCGCTATTGCAGAATCGCAATATAGGAATTGAACTATTGCCATCTCTTTTCATTGACTGTGAGTGAACAGAGACGGCATTATAGTTCATTTCATATTGTGATTCAGTTTTAGCGATCTTTTTAAGTCCGCAGGTCAAAGAAGAAATGTATGAACTATGAACGTAAACAAGCAAAAATTATTGTACTCATATCGTAGTTGTTCGTAACTTACTAACTACTGTGGATTTACTACAAAAAAAAAGGTTCCAACGAATCCGAAAAACCTCCTTTTATAGACGTTATTTAAAAATAATAGAAAACATACCTCTTTGGGTGATTGGGACAGCTCTTCTAAACCAATCGTTGACGCTTGATATGCTTGGTCCGCTTTCAGATATTATAACATCTTCCGAAACTTCGATCTTTTTCGACTTTCTTTCCAGATCACAAAATTCATCTGTATCTACGTTTGGTTTTACACGTCTCACCCTTTCACTCAGTATTGGAGAAGTCGATTTTCTTTTCATTGATTTCGCTATGCTTTTATTGGATTTTTGTAGATCTTTGACTTTTTTCTTGGAAAAAATGCTCCGTATCTTTTTTATGCATTCGTCGTCGGAGCTGTTTTCAATGTTAGATGTTACTTTGATGGGGGATATTGTCGATTTAGATTTTTCCATGGTTTTAGGCTCTATGTCCTTAGTAACAGAACTTGTTTTGAAAGATTCCACAATACGGTCCGTGCATACTTCTATATCAGGTTTAGTGGTGTTACGTTTATCTGTAGCACTTTTGATAGATATAGGGATATTCAGCTTTGAAATTGAAGGTATTTTCTTAGTGTGAATGTCTTGAGAATCTTTACGATTTGGTTGTTTGAAATGTCTGTCATTTACATCATTATCACTGTCTGAATCAGTTTTGACAATTGCTTTTGCACTTTCCTTAGTCTTTTTCTTGATAAATGTATCTTTTTGTTGTTTCATTGGTGATGTTTTAACCTTAGATTTAGATCTGGTTCTATAAACCAGTTTCAAATCACTTGGTTTTTGAAGTGTTGTATTTATTTCGGTTTCAAAACTCGGCATCGGCAGCCATTTGTTGAACTCTTCCAGAGATATTTTTTCTATCGCTACAACTGGTGATTTAGTTTCAGTTGATTCTTGTACTTTTGTTGTAGCTGATTTCGGGGTAGTTTCATTACTGATGCTTAAATCAATTCGTTTAGATGTTTGGTTGGTTTTAGTTTGGCTTCTAACTTTGCTGGTTTGCGAGCTATCTGTATCGGAGGTACGTCGAGACGGCATCCATTTACTTATGTCTTCGAATGAAAGTCGTTTAACAGAAACGATTGGGGATATAGCACTTTTATTTTTGTTACCCTTTTCTTCAACTTCTCTTCCATTTGTGTTATGGATTTCTCTAGTCAGTTTGTTGAAATAATCTCTCATAGATTGGTCCATGTCTTGAAGTTCTCTTGGTTGAAGTTCTTCTTTGATTGTTTCAGTGTTAGGTGGTGCCTCGTCAAAATCCCCATGAGCGTTAATACCATCACTTGCTATAGACATTTCTGTCTTATCAATATTTATTGTTCCTATATCATCATTTTCAGTAATCTCATTTAGAATTTTAGCTGTTTTCTGTTTCCTACCTCTTCCTGCTTTAGCATCTACGTTTTCTTTGTCATCTTCAAAGTATATCTCATCTGTTGTAGTACGATTATGTGCACTCTGATTAAATCTTTCTACATCTGAAAGCATATTCTGTGTGTATACGGAATCGTTAATAACGTCTGGGCCGTCTTTGTATATCCTCTTAAATTTCTGAAGCATATTAGTTGTTAGGGAGTCGTTGACGTCTTCTTTTTGTCTAGGCATAGACTCCACTACAAGTCCTGGTAGAGGACTTATAGTCCTGTCATCATCCTTATCGGTTACAGCCCTATCTTTTTTTGCTAAGCCTTTTTCTTTTTTAATTTGAAGTATTTCAGTCTTCTTATTCACTCTCTTGCTAACTTTCTTCTTTGAGGCTAATGAATTATTAGATTTATCATCGTGTATTTGATCAACTTCAGTCTTTTTAGCTCTTTTTGCAGTTCTTCTCTTTGATGCGAGTGTATCATTAGACGCACTATCGTGTGTAAGTTCTTTTGAAGTTTTCTTTGACAACATCGTATCATTAGATTCGCTAGCATGTCGTACTACTGGAGTTTTTTTCGCAATTTTCGAAACGAATGTATCATTGGATACGCTATCATAGATTTCTTCCATTCGAGGTCGTTCTATCAATGCTGGTTCAGCCTCTATTGATACCAGATCTACATGTTCTTCAATTACAATAGAAGTGTTCAATTCTTCTTTAGCAGCATCTCTCATTCTTTCATCTACCAGATCTAGCTTATCTCCAACTAAGTCCACAACAGGAACTTTTGTTTCTGTGTTCCGTTTGGTAGTACGTTTAGTAACTTTTTTACGTTTTGGTTTGGTCTTTGTTTCTTCGTAGGAACTGTCTGTTTCTTTAGTACGTCGTGAGTATTTGCCTTTCTTAACAGCTGAATTAAGATTAGTATCAGTGTTGGCGCGTTTTTTTACTAACACTTTCTTCTTGAAATCGTCATCGTCACTCTCACTTAAAGTAAAGTTATACACATCTGAGTTTTTATCGGCAAAAGTAATATCTTCGTTACTTTCGACTGTTTTTTTTAGGTTGTCAAACATGGAATTCAATTTAATAGTTCGAGGTGATGGCATTTCTAAGACTTTGGCTTTAGATTTCCGTGATTTTGTTATTCGAGTGAACTTCTTGCGCTCTCTCTCAAGGTCTTTGTAGCATGTTGCAGTTGTTTTAGTGCGAGATTTCACTTCGGAGAGAGGTACATCATCGCTATTTTTATCTGTAATAATTCCTTTTACTTCTTTCTCGATGTCATCGTCTTTGGGAGAATACAGTTTTCGTTTTCGTCGTCGTATTGGGGTTTCTATATCTTTGACACCTGATGTTTCAGGGTTGACCTCATTTTCATTTATCGCATTTTCAACATCACTGACTGGGTTTATTTCTTCCAGGATAGTTTCTTCCTCTTTTTGCTCAACAATAGTTGACATTTTCGCTATCTTTTCCTGTTCAGCATTTTTAGCTTTTTTGGTGACGCGCGTTTTAGCTTTCTTAACAGGGTTAGTTGTTGGTTTGTATTTCAGTTTGATGTTCCTTTTTTGTTTTTCAATTAACGGCTTAGATTTAGGAGTTCTATAATTAGTTTCATTCATTTTGTTTGTTTCTGTATTCTGAGTAATTTTATTGCCCGATTTGAAAGTATCTTTGAATAAATACTCTGTACATTTATCAAAATCGCTACAAACTTTATCCACGATGTCGTTCAAGCAATCTATAACAGCTATATCATTAAAAATGGCCTGTTCTATGTCTGTATTAACATTATCATTCAAGTACTGATCATCGAAATTTCCACTTGTCTCTGAGCTAGAATCGTTGATTTTTCTAGCTAGGGTCGGACTTATAACGATTTCTCCTCTTTTGTTTTCTGCGATGTGTTGTGAGAAGAATTCTTCGACAGATTTTACGTTGTAGGATTTTTCAGCTTCGATAGACTTAGGATTGTTACAAGCTCGAACTTTTCTAGTGTTTACAAAAGCTGGTGTTTCATTAATAGCTTCTGTGTTAGACTCATCATCACTCGTGGACTTGCTTACGATGGTGCAGACTTTCTTAAGAGGCACTTTGCTTCTTAATTCTCTTATTTCATTGGGTGTATCGTCTATAGCCTCACTTTCTTGACTTTTCTTTTCATCTGTATTAATACCGCTATCAGAGACTTCCCTGGTATTGGGTTTAGCTTGCAAAGCCTCCTCAATGAGAAGATTCACTATATTATCACCCTGAAAATCTTTGGATTTGGACAATCGCTCTACAGTTTCATTGATGACAGAATCGTTGGTCGACCCTACTGTTGCTACTAGAAGGAGACTCGTGGAGTTATCATCGCTAACTACAGGAGACAACAGTCTTCTGCCTCCTCTAGACTTCTGCTTAACAATTTCCCCGTCACTTTTAGATTTTGTTTCAGTGATTTGATCGATACGTGGTTTGAAGCTTTTATAGCAAACGCCATAAGGTTGAAATTTGGCTGTAGTGGCGGTGTAAATGCTGCGGTCGTCTTGTTCTGTGAGCTCAGTAACGTTGGACAAAGCCGGTTGCGCGCATACACTTATAGGTTCTTTATCGAACTTGTATCGTGGTAATGCTGCTAGTCTGTCTTTTAGCTGAAATTAATAGAAGCTGATTAAACAATTGGATTATTATATCTTTTTGTATATACATACATACATAAAATCAAGCCTCTTTCCCACAGGGGTAGGCAGAGACCACGGATTCCCACTTGCTACGATCCTGACACACTTCTTTTGCCTCATATCTTATTGTGATCAAAAATAACCCTATGATAACATTGTTTGTTTATTTTTACCTCTACATCCCAACTTTAACCTCACATCCTCTCCTACCTATCCATAATACCTATACTCTAGACAAAACCAAGAGAGAATATTTACTAACATTGCACTGACAGACCAATCAGCTGAGAGCAGGAATAGACTTATCACAGTAAACTGAGATTCATTACGATTGGCCATATTGAATCAGTGCCAATCATATTTAATCTCAGTTTTCTGTGATAGGTCTATTCCTGCTATCAGCTGGTTGATCTGTCAGTGCAATGTTAGTAAATATTCTTTCTTGGTTTTGGCTAGAGTTTAGGTAAGTATATCTTGTTTTGTTTTCCGCCCGATAAATAAGTCGTGTGGGTCCTACCACATAAATACAATACATGTATGTACAATACAATACATACTTTAAGTACATACGAATACAGTACACTCTTTTGAGACTTACTTGGATCAAAGACGACGTAGAAGCAGTAGACGGTGAGATGGTACCTTCAGTGTGCTTGGTCCTCACTTTATAACCTGAAAAAACAAAATTACTTCTTGTTCAGACGTGCATACATATTCAACAAATACATAAATAAAATCACGGCTCTTTCCCACAGGGGTAGGCAGAGACGACGGTTTATGACACAAATCGTAAATATGATTTGTGTTTCATTTTCAAAACTTTTGTAAGTTGTATTGACGACATACAGACATTTGTCGGCCTCTGTGGCGCAGTGGGTGAAGGCCCACCTGCATAGAAGGGGGTTCGATTCCCACCGCGAGGCAAATTTTTGTATGATCTGAAAATATTTGTCTTGGGTCTGGGTGTTTTACTATGTAATGAGAGTATTTAAAAAAAAAGGTAAAAAATAGCAGTCATGTAGTTCCCATAACACGAGATCTGCTTACTTTGGGGCTAGATGATGCTGTGTGAAATGTCCAGCGTTATTTATTTATTAAAATTTTCATACTGAGACCCCGAAGAGTGACCGTAAAACAAGCAAGTTTTTAACCGACTTCCAAAAAGGAGGTTCTATGTTCGTCTGTATGATGTTTTTTTTTTAGATATTCGTAGCACTCGTGGCGTAGCTTGCTTAGACATTATTGATTGATAATTAAAGTTAAGCAGCATTGTGCGCGACAACACAACTTACAAGTTGGATAGGTGACCGTTAGTAGCATTACGAACTGAGCGCTTCCGTGCTTCGGAGGACACGTTAAATTGTCGGTCCCGGCTTTTAAGTCGTTAAGCCATGACGGAGGCCTTTAGGCGGCCTAAAAACTCCATCACCAGAGTTGGCCATTTGATCATACGAACTTACTTTTTCGTAGCACTGTAAAATTTTTGCGTTTGAGATTGTGCGTTATAATCACTACGTTTATAACACAATCTAACTAAACAACAATGGGGCCTTAGCTTCTCTCTGCCATACCATTTAAATCAGTAGTTCCAAAACTTTTTTTCTCATGGACCCCTTTCAAAATTTTACTTGATTTGGACCCCCTGCTGCTACATTTCTACCATATTCCCAAAAAACTTGTGCACCCCCATTTTTGTTTCTCCCCAACGTGGACCCCTTTCGAGTCTCCCGTGGACCCCTGGGGGTCCAACTGGACCACTTTGGGAATCACTGATTTAAATTAATGCAATGTTTGCGGCACTGTTAAGTGATAGCTAATACCTATTCGCACACAACTCTTTCATTTCATTTGACAAATATTCACCGCCAATACAGATCGAATCGAAATCGAATCGAAACGAGCTTCAATTTATTGTAGCCATAATATAAATTAAAACGCCATACCAATGTGTTTTCGCCGTTTAACTTCGACAGGATGCGAGAATCTAATATCTTCTTCCTAAACAACACCATTTATTATGACAACACTCTCATTGTACAAACAAAAACATCAAAAAAATTTTTTTAGGTCTACCCTCAATTGGAAATCAAGAGCAAGAAAAATAAAACATTGACAAGTTTTTTTTTTTTTGCTTCGCACGGCTTGTGCATTCAGCCAGTGTCAAGTAATTAATAAACTTCAAGTCTAAAGATAAATAAGATATACAAATACATATTACAATACATAAATATAATAATCCCTTGTGCCTCAGTAAAGATGTGGGGCTTTACTGAAACATCAACACGGACTTTTTGAGAGAAGTCGAAAAGCAATGCTGTCCAATTTTGTTTCACTTGCCCACAATTATGCACATTTACGAACACTTAACGGTTAATAATCCAGCATTATTACACATTAACATTCGAAGAAACACAAGTTTTAGAGAATAAAACAAAAACGAAACATGACTTCTCGAATTCCCGCCAAAAAGCCTTTAAAAGTTTATAAAAATGATTGCTTGATGTGATGACTTGTGAATGAGTTGTGAATGAGATGACTTTTTCGTTTTAAAAAGGTTTGATCTATGATACTGGGTGTAGAGTCCGCGCCAGCACTCAAGTCTTACGGCAAAAGCGGGAACTAATTGTTTTATTTACTTTAGTATGCTCTTTTGGTCACGGTCATTCAGTTGTTCTGGTGTGTAGAATCAACGAACGTACAAACTAGCATAATTCAGGCCTTATTTGGACAATTAGTATTTTTTTTACCTAACCTACTTCTGCGATAGCAGCGCTGCGTCTATCGGACTTCAGTGGTGGCGCGTACTATAAACAGGGCATAATTTTATCAATGCGTCGAAAACCCAGTCTGTAGGGCTAAAAAGGCCGCAAGGCCGCCTATAGCAGAATTACAATGAGAATTGAAATATATGCCGTTCTGTGGGCTTAAAAAGGTCGCTATTGCAGAATCGCAATAAAGGAATTGAACTATTGCCATCTCTTTTCATTGACTGAGAGTGAAAAAAGACGGCATTATAGTTCATTTCATATTGTGATTCAGCTTTAACGACCTTTTTAAGTCCGCTGGTCACTCTCAGTCTATGAAAAGATAGTATATAATTCAATTCCTATTGTAATTCTGCTATAACGGCCTTTTTAACCCCGCAGTACCTAGATATTAGTAGGTAGGTACCTAAAGTAATTTCAAAAGTATCTGCTTACCGAGTTGAATTCATTCTTGTTCCTGTATGATCTTTGTGGTGACTGCGATATGTCCGTATCCAGATCGATTAAAAGCTGTAAACAAGTTACCCTTTTCAAATTCAGGCTGATCGCACAACTACCCGCGCCTAATTCTATAGAAAGGTAAGGTAAACTCACTGAACCATATACACCGTGGTTTTCGATGGTGCTTCATCCTCAGAAGTCGAAGTGAGTTACCTAATCAATGCACTGTTTTTGAGTTAACCCACGCCGAAAATCGTAATAAATCATCACACGAAAATTTTCACAAGTTTCATCACATTTTCATGTTGTTCATCCATGGTGATGAACGACATGCAACTTTTAAAATGGCGCCAAAAGGTAAAAAGACAATTGACAGTTGTGAAACAAACTGTATTCAATGAGTTCCATTTTTAAATGTACTTTATTATTACTTTTTAAATATTGTTTATGTAAGTGGCCAGTTCCGGATATCTACATGAATAGCAGCCCTCGTATAAAGAATTCTAAAATTCGATTCGTTCGGCGCGAATAGGGATAGCTCGCAAAATTAAAATTTTCTTGCGTTTTTGCAATCTGCAGGACTGTGTCAGATTGTATCTTGATCAAAATTATGATTCGTGCTCCATCTCAACAATGTCCCAGGCACTACAGTGTCCCGTTAAGTGTAGGCAAAGATTGCCTCCTGACACTGTATTAATCATCTAGTAAAGATGTAAAGGTCTAAGTGTTTTTTTATAACATACATACATTACATACATAAAAACACGCCTCTTTCCCACAGGGGTAGGCAGAGACTACGGACTTCCACTTGCTACGATCTTGACACACCTCTTTCGCACTCACTCTCATCACATTTTTCATACAAGCTCGCCGGTTTAGGGTACTTTTGACCTGGCCTTTCTCTAAAATGTCACCAATCTGATTTTCTTATAACAACTACTACAATAACTATCTCATAGGACTTACCTGGTATTTGTCCCCAAAGGTAGTCCTCAAGGCCCCATCTAGGCCCCTCAGGTCGGTCCGTGAGCTGACCACTATGGATAGGCCGCGTCCCTCACCGGTACTGAGATCTGAGGGCCGGAGATACGGCGCGCGAACAGTTTTCAGTGATATTGTCAGCCCTAGCGATTCCCTGCGAACAAAAAACTTATTTTTATTATTAAAATACAAGTTTTGACTGGCCTCTTAGCTGTTGGTAGTAGCTCTGCCATCTGCTCTATAGGTCGTGGGTTCGATTCCCACTCAGGACACAAATGTGTGATGAACATACATGTTTGTTCTGTGTCTGGGTGTAATAATGTATTCTATCAGTGGTTCCCATAGTACAAGCTTTGCTTAGTTTGGGGCTAGATGGCGCTGTGTGAAATGTCCAGCAATATTTATTTATTTATTTAAGTAAGTACACTTCCCACAACGGATTCGTGAACTTAGCCGTTTCGCCGTGCAGTAGAAAATTTTGTATGAAAAAGCTGCACTGCGCATCGAAACGGCTAACTTCACGAATGCCTAGATCCAATTGTAAGAAGAGAAGTATAGGTACCTACGTATTTCGATAAATGTACCTAGATACTTGCATAATGGTCACAACGTTGTGTTCTGTGAGTAATCGTACGTAACACACTGACCTCCCGGATGTATTGAAATCCAGCCATCAGTTTCTCTGTACCCATGAATTATAACAATAAGTTAGTCACCTTTGTAACAGAGCAGTCTCAGTGATATCATCATCCACGAGTAGGGTCTCACAGGATCTATGCTCCTTCACCCCAAACACCTCCAGGACCCTTGGATCCAGGAGCACAGACACCGACCTCCCGGATGTATTGAAGTCCAGCCATCAGTTTCTCTGTCCCCATGAATTATTACAATAATTATGTTAGTTACCTTTGTAACAGAGCAGTCTCAGTGATATCATCATCCACGAGCAGGGTCTCACAGGATCTATGCTCCTTCACCCCAAACACCTCCAGGACCCTTGGATCCAGGAGCACAGACACCGACCTCCCGGATGTATTGAAGTCCAGCCATGACTGCTGTTTCTCTGAACCCTGGAGGTCAAAATCACACATGCTATAAACTAGCTGCACTAAAATTTTAGTAAGTGGCCAACTCTGGTGACGGAGTTTTTAGGCCGCCTAAAGGCCTCCGTCATGGCTTATCGACTTAAAAGCCGGGACCAACAGTTTAACGTGCCCTCCGAAGCCAGCTACTAATGCTACTTGCGGTCACCCATCCAAATTGTGACCGCGCACAACGTTGCTTAACTTCAACGATCAAGCAGGAACGTCTAGGCAAGCTACGCCACGAGCGCTTTACTAGCTGCACTTATTTAAAATTTTTATTTTAATAAAATTTGAATTAAAGTCCCGTTCTGTCATTTTTTCTACGGGCGAGTTCGGGTACATAAGTAAGAAGTAAAAAAAACTAAGGCCTTTACATCTTTACTAGATGTTTTATACAGTGTCAGGAGTCATCCTCTCAGCTTAACCGGCCATATCCACAAGACAGACATGGTCAATACGTGTGGGGCAGACTAAGCCGCGGTTTCCTCACGATGTTTACCTTTACCGTTTAGAGCTTGTGTTAATGCGCATATAAATTTTACGAAACGCAAAATCCATTGATGCACGGCCAGGATTCGAACCCACGACCTTCAGATCGAAAGTCGAGGTACTAATCCCCTCGGCCAACACAGCTCTTCAAGTAAGAAGTAAAAAAGAAGTAAAGACTTACATTAATTATAACGACTTCTCCAATGCAAAGCCGCCTGCAGACCACAGATTTCACCAACCCGTTACCTTCATTCAGAGCGTTTAGAAAATTCCTGGCATCCTGCGAAACAGAAAAAAAAACAATAACATCTGGCTTGGAAATCAACAGCGTCATCTGTCTAGTCAGCGGGGCTAAAAAGGCCGTTAAAGCAGAATCATATTATGAATCGTTTTAAGTTTTGTTCTTGTCTTCTCGTCATTCCTCAAAAGTCTACCGATACCTTCAAAAACGGGTTATGGCCTGGGCGTATATAAGGGGGGGAGGGGGTTAGGGGGTGCGGGCCCTCTTATCAAGAGCAAGAAAAATATTTCGCGGAATGGATACGTATTTATAATTTGTATCCGACATGGGGTACCTGTGATACAGGTGGTTCATGACATGACTTCTAAAGTTTAGAACCCTTGAACAGTTAAACCACATTAAGTTCGGGGGAAACCTAGTCAATCTTTGTATTTTGGATCCCTTGGACCCCACCCATAACAAAGCTATAGCTACGCGCTACGCCCAAGGGTTATGGCATTGTATCTACTATCCTACAGGACTCTCACTTACCTGAAAGAAGTTCATGCAGCTGCTATTGAGAAAAAAGTCCCTTATATGCTGCAGACTCAGTTGCGATGGCATTTACCAGCCAAATCAAATCCAATATCGAATAGATCCTCTGCAAACTTTGAAGATATCCAGTCAATAAGCTATGATGCTGAATATGTCCCTGGCAAGCTGCAGAAACAAGCGAGGCAGCATTCATACACCATCAAGATCATCACATCCTATAGTCAACTGAACCACTCACCTGGAAGAAGTTCATCCAGCTGCTATTGAGGAACAGGTCCCTAGCTGGCTGCGGCCGCATTAACTATCCACCCAGATCATCACATCCTAAATCTAACAGAACCCTCACTCACCTGGAAGTTCATCCAGTTCTTATTCAGGAAAAGGTCCCTTCCCTTAGGACATTGGTGGAAACTGGTCACTTTCTACCAAAGTCAGTGATGCATGTAGAATTCACCTGCCTCAGAGGTTGTCCTATATCCTACAGATTCCTCACTCACCTGGAAGAAGTTCATCCAGCTGCTGTTGAGGAACAGGTCCCTAGCTGGTTGAGGACACAGAGAGTCCGGCAGCCAGCGCTGGGCTGCGGCGGCCCTCAACGCGCGCTCCTGCCTCGGCACCAACCAGCGAAGCAAACACTCCAACGCGACGTACTGAGCGGGGAGGAAACCACAGCTAGCCATCTGAGACGCTAAACCACTCACCTGGAAGAAGTTCATCCAGCTGCTATTGAGAAACCTTACTGCTGCAGACACAGTTGCGACGGCGTTTACCTATTTACCAGCCACACACCCTAAAGATGTCCAGTCCATCAAGCTATGATGCTGAATATGTCCCTGGCAATCGGCAGAAACAAACAGCATTCATACACCATCACATCCTATAGTCAACGGAACCACTCACCTGGAAGAAGTTCATCCAGCTGCTATATTGAGGAACAGGTCCCTAGTAAGACGGCGACACGAATCAGCGCAGCAGGAGACCCTACATCTCTTCTAGCAAACACTCACCTATGGAAGTTCATCCAGCTGCTATTGAGGAGCAAGGATGCAGGTCCCTAGCAAGAGCCGCATTAATTAGCCACTCAGATCGTCACATCCTAAATCTAACAGAACCCTCACTCACCTGGAAGAAGTTCATCCAGCTGCTGTTAAGGAACAGGTCCCTAGCTGGTTGAGGACAGAGAGTCCGACAGCCAGCGTTGGGTGGCGACGCCAATCAGCACAGCAGGAGAACTTACATTAATTAATAAATTCTGATTCTGAAATTCTGATTCTCATTCTGGTTACATCTCATCTAGCAAACACTCACCATGGAAGTTTATCCAGCTGCTACTGAGAAACAGGTCACTAGTCACCACATCCTAAATCTAACAGAACCCTCACTCACCTGGAAGTTCATCCAGTTCTTATTCAGGAAAAGGTCCCTTCCCTTAGGACATTGGTGGAAACTGGTCACTTTCTACCAAAGTCAGTGATGCATGTAGAATTCATCTGCCTCAGATCCTATCCTACAGAATCCTCACTCACCTGGAAGAAGTTCATCCAGCTGCTATTGAGGAACAGGTCCCTAGCTGGTTGTGGACACAGAGACTCTGGAAGCCAGCGCTGTGCTGCGGCGGCCCTCAACGCGCGCTCCTGCCTCGGCACCAACCAGCGAAGCAAACACTCCAACGCGACGTACTGAGCGGGGAGGAAACCACAGCTAGTCATCTGAGACGCTAACTTCACACTGTAACAACAGTTAGGCCTTTACATCTTTGAAATGAAATGAATATTTATTCAGAAAGGTCTTACTAAGTGTTACATAATAGAATAAAAGTGTTACATATTAATTTATAAGTTTAAACTAGGGCAGAGACTTATGAGTAGGTATCTATAACAATATATTATTGCTGTTACAAGCCCTTATTACCCTTACAACAATGGTGTAGAGACCTAGTTACAGACGCGGGACACTGTAGTGCCTGGGACATTGTTGAGATGGAGTAGGCTTGCCCAGCACCTAAACCATCCTCCCAGCTTAACGGCCATATCCAAAGGAAAGACATGGTCAATACGTGTGGGGCTGACTAAGCCGCGGGTTTCCTCACGAGGTTTTCCTTCACAGTTTAGAGCTCGTATTAATGCGCATATAAATTTTTCGAAACGAAGAATCCATTGATGCACGGCCAGGATACGAACCCACCACCTTCGGATCGAAAGTCAAGGTACTATACCCCTCGGCCAACACGGCTCTACTGGAACTGGACTTTTATAATTAATCGAGAGAGCGAAGATCTTAGTGGCAAGTTAGGCGATTTTGCCTGCGCCAGTGTGTAGTAGCGGCTTTACGGGAGGAAGGGCATAGTGGGTTTTTCTTACTCTATATTCGAACAGCCTGACATAATGCTGGATAATGCTGGACATATCACACAGCATCATGTAGCCCCAAGCTAAGCAGAGCTTGTGTTATGGGAACCACATGACTGATATACTACTCAAATACAATTTTTTTTTGTAAAACATACATAATATACACAGATACACCCAGACCCGAGACAAATATTTGCATCATACAAACATTTGTCCCCCGGCGGGGAACGAACCCGCAACCTCCTGCGTCGCAGGCAGGCCTTCACCCACTGCGCCACAGAGGTCGTCATAAATAAAATCGTCATACATAAAATCAAAGAACTAAGTAGCAATATAAAACTTACAAATAATCCCCAAACTTGGTCCTCATGGCGAATCTAATCTCCCTGCTTGACTCTGCACAGACTATGTTGAGGCAATGCAGGATCTCGTGTCGTTGGAACACATCGGGTCGGGGCGCAGTGGCCAGGTCGAAGAGACAATCCGCGGTGAGCTCCACCAGCGTGTTGGGGACGGATGGATGTTTTAGCCGGATCTCCTGTTAATTTTATTCACATGTAGCGACATCTACCTGTCGCTAGATGAATTACATAGACATGCTACGCACTACGAGCTTTAGCGAAGATGGCGCCACACATCATCTCGCAAGCGAAGTTTTCAGCGGCGATAGACATATCTATCTAGGACCCAACCAACAACAACTGTCGGTCGAAAGACCACGGGCAAGTGGGCCAGATGGGCCGGCCCGTTGCAGAGGAACCATCTACTCTGCCTTTGGAGAACGATCCCACCATGTTCCCCAAATACATACTAGCTTCCGCCTGCGGCCTCGCTCGCGTGCGACCTACCCTACCCGGATTAAAGTAGCCTATGGCTGTTTTCCCACTGCAACGTGCCCCGCAGCGGTGTGCGGGGCGCGTTTCAGTGGGAGAACAGGCTTTTTCATTAAAATCTGTTCAGTAATTTTTGCGTGAAAGAGCAACAAACACCCATAAATCCTTATGTATGGCATATAATGCGAAAGTTTCTGAGGATGTCCTCAGAAACTTTCGCATTATAATATTAGTAGGAAGTACTTACCTACAGTAAATGCAATTAATAGGTGTTAGGGTTATTCTTTTCTGTATACAAAATATAATCTAAATGTAATACAGTTCACACTCTTTTCATAATGTATTTAAAGAGAGTGTGAATTGTGTCAGTTTCTTTGAAATGTGATGGATAAGCTCTGAAACTACTGCACTTATTAAAAAAATATTTTAACATTTGAACATCTAAAATTATTTCAAAGTCTGCATGTGCTGTTGGTGTATTTCAATTTATCTTTGTTTTCAAATTGTATGTAGGTAGATAGGCCTTAATAACTACAGGTCTGTCTATATAGGTATAGTGCGCCGCAAACTTTATAGCGAGACGCTGCGCACTAGCTTATTTTGGGTATCAGCGGGGAGGTGAAGGTGGTGTGGTAAGGGGCGGGGCTAGGCGGGCTATGTAGATAAAGTTTACCTACTCTATTCTATTGCGTTGACTGTAACTGCGCAAAGTCGAATCTGCCACGCACTTCAGCCGCCATAAAGTTTGCACAGTAGCTATAGCTTTGTTACGGGGGGCGGGGGGTCCAAGGGTTCCATAATACAAAGATCTTTGTTAAGGGGGGGGTCCAAGGGTTCCAAAATACAAAGATTGACTAGGTTTCCTCCGAACTTAATGGGCTAAGGGGGGGGTTCGGACCCCCTAAGCCCCCCCCCCTTATATACGCCCATGGTAGGTACTCATTTATATAAAAACACAAAAAAATACCTTTATAAATCGGAGAATCAGCTTCAGAAACATCCACCAACGAGGGCTGTGGTTGACCAAGTGTTTCCTGATCGCCTCTAGCCAATACTGCAGAAGATAAACCAACTCCTTGGCTAGGACTCCCCATACTTTAGAAGGAGGTGTAGCGAGTAAACGCTCGAATATTATGCAAGCAACACCATTCTCATCACATTTGTTGAGATACTGGAATAAATAAACAAATATAAATGTTGCAGGACATTTCACACAGTGCCATCTAGCCCCAAACTAAGCAAAGCTAGAATATAAAAATTGAATACTTATAAACTTTTTTTTTTGTTAATACATACATAGAATACTTTATAACACCTAGACACAGAACAAACATCTATGTTCATCACACAAATGTTTGTCCTGGGTGGGAATAGAACCCACGACCTATAGTGCAGAAGGCAGAGCTACTACCAACTGAGCTAAGAGGACAGTCATAATAGGAGAAAGCATGCACTTTTATGTTATAAGGTTTGATTCCCACCCAGGACAAACCTACCATACTTAGTATGGTAGGTCATTTTCATGTTATAAGTAAGATTTGTATGTATAAGTAATTATTATTTAAATCTTACTTTAATTTAAATAATTAAACAGATTTCAACAACTCAAAGATAGGGTAAGAAACTTTCAGAGTTTAAATTGCAGATGTATTTTAAATCTTGTTAAATGATTGGCTATTGTTTGTGTGTTATGTGCAAAATTCTAGTACGGCTGGACAATTTTTCCAATAGGGTCTACCCCTCCCCCCTCCCTAATTATAGTGTCCACATACCACACACATAGGCAGACTAACCTACCGACTAAAAATTTTCCTTAGACTAGGTAGGTAGGTATTCTAAAATTTTATTTTACTGTAGGTGGTGCCTACTTACTTTTGAAACTTTGGTAGGTACAATAGGTACCTTGTTGGTGACCGTACCTACTTACCCATTATGTACCTATCTTGTTGCTGATCGTACCCATTCCTAGGGATGTTCGATATTTCGGATTGTATCGATATTTCGTATCGCAATATATCGTAACGCATTGTATCGATACGCGTATCGATACAGGGCATTTGATACGATATATCGTATCGATACAGTATCGAATCAAGACAAAGTATGCAGGTACTTTAATAATAAAAAAAAATATTTTATTTAATAATATGCACTATTACGAAAATGTGCGTAGTTATAACTGTCAAAAAAGGTGTTTTGTGATATCAAACTAATATTAAAAAATGCGAAAGTTTGGACGTATGTTTGTTCCTATAAAACTCGACAGCCACTGAACCGATTTGCCTGAAATTTAAACATAGATAAATAATGACCGGAAATAGGACCTATGCCACCTTTTAACCGGGTAACTTGCAAGTCAAAACAATTCGTTATCACAATAATTTGATACGATACTTTCGATCCGATACACCTTGCATGTGTTGTATCGATACGCCGTATCGTATGCCATTGTATCGATACAAATATCGGGTGTATCGTATGCCATTGTATCGATACACGAAAATATCGTATCGTATCGAACATCCCTACCCATTCCTAAATCACTCATTAGGTATGTACGCTCAACGTGTGTGGGTTTTTGCAAATCGAAACCATTTTCAGGGCGATGAATATAATATTTCTGGCTACGGCTTAGCTACACTTAGGTAAGTACTTTAGTTTTCTAACTTGTTCCTAATTTTAAACTTTTGTCCGCTCTTACCTCGATTTCAAGAGATCGTATTTTCTTCAGTGTGAGAACAGTCGCAATGTTGATGGTAACGTTTATGTGCTTGCATTTATTGATGACATCTTGGGTTGCAGTGATGTACTCATTTAAATTTATCACGTCTTTTAATAAATGATTTATTTCCATTTTCGCTAACTAAGCCCAGTAAGAAGTCTGCAGGAAAAATTGATTTTGCCGCGGCGACGCCGCCGGCGGGAGGTTTTTCTTTTCTCCAAATGAATGAATGAGTCAGTGTTGCCAACTCAAGGAATCGAAGTCGCTAGATTCAACTTGAAAAGTCGCTAAAAACGGACTCAGGTTTTTCTAAGTTCTCGTATTCACTACACTAGGTTTTGTAAAAAGTAAACTAGACATGTTGATTTATATTCATAAAAATGTATTATAAATTATATAATTCAATTTCAAAAATTTAATTTTTTGCCTCAATTTGAGGCACAGAATCAAATGACCAATTCCAAAACGCTGTTTGCCATATTAATGCCGTTCGTGACGTCACACTGCTCATGTGTTGTATGTAATTTTGAAATCTTTCAAGATTTTTACACGTCACGTGACATCATAGTGACGTCCGGAGCTAGACAGCATGGCGTCTAGCTTGTTCGCTCATAAATTTTAAACGATATAGTAAAAGTATTTATTATTGCACTAACCGGTCTTAAAAAAGATTGTGGTTCGCACTCCGGATTCATTTAAAAAAACACAATTTGGAAAAAGATGTAATACCCCATTTGCCAGAATTGTTTTGTTTAGTACAAAATATGTACGTACCAAAAAATTAAAAGGATTAAGTTATAAAAGTTAGTCATCGTTAGTCGTTAAAAACAAGATCTTTTATGAACTACAAAGACATTCTACCTATCTATACCTACATACAACATAACAGATTAAAATTATAATACATTCTTAATTATTTCTATAAGTTTAATTTTTGTTCTTTCCACCTTTCCATTACTTGCCCTAAAACTGTTTGGATTTGTAGGTTATAGTCCAAAAGTCGCAAAATATATTTCATCGATAAAACGCATTTTATGTCGCTAGCATTGAGCAAAAGTCGCTATTTCTAGCGACAAAGACGCTAAATTGGCAGCACTGGAATGAGTGAATGTAACTCGTGGTCATGATCTCTCTCTCTCTCTCTCACAGTGAATGTTGCAGTGTTGCCAGATGCCTATGTAAATTTACACCTAAACTGAACCACTCCAACTGAAATTCCCTCGAGAAACCAGTTTTTTGGAAAAGAAACCCCCAATCATAGGTCATCTTAATTCAAAATTCAAAATTAAATATTGTTTATAACGGTACTATTTAGATGACCTTGGATGGCGGATGGATTAATTGTTTTATGTGTGTTTTGAACAATCATGTTATAACCGGCAAAGTGGGTCGACGACCTATTTAAAACCACAGGTCGTACATGGGCTAGATTGGCGCGAGTCAGAAGACGAGGGCGAATGGCAGAAACGAAGAGTACCCAGCAGTGGGATGAGAAAGGCTGATGATGATGATGATCATGAATCGTAAGTTTATTTCTATATATAAAAATCAAACAAAAAAGAAAGTACCTATCTATATTTTAGTAATTTTTTTTTTGCGAAAGTCCCTCGAAGAATTTTTTTTTTAATAATTACCCTTGGTGGAGCTCAGAAATACCCCCGATTTTCAAGGAATCCTCCCATCTGGCATCCCTGAATGAATGACAAATTGGAAAGAAGGTTGAAAGTCCAATGATGCCAGAGATGGTGAAGATTCCCTGCAAACTCGGGGGTACCTATTTATTTCTGGGATTTTGGGGGGACAAATCCTTTGCGGGGATTTTCGCAGGAATTTATGAACGGGAAATGAGAAATTCATTTATTTAAAATAAAGTTTGTTTTTTGTTGAATTTTATTTACAGAAATAAACTTATGACCAGTGATGCCAGGGGGGGTGTGGGATTCCAGGATTCCATGCCAATTCGGGGGTATTTCTGGGGCTCTGTGGGGAATTTTGAAACAAATTCTTTGGGGGATTTTTGCACGGAAACAGGAAACTCTAAAAACTGTTGCTATGATGATGATGACCTAGACTATTAAGTTATTTATATAACATAAGCTTGGTTGAAGGTTTTTTCCGAAAGAACTATTTTTCAGGAGATTTCTCACTACGTTTGGGGGTTCAACTTAGCCATCTGGCAGCACTGAAGAAAAATTTTCATTCATTCTATTTGTCTACGCCCGCCAGTGGTGCCAATCTATGCGACTGACCTTTGACATTTACTTAGTAATTAGTTTTATTTTGTTGTCGGCAGTGGCACTTGAAGCATGGACGTGCGTGTACCTTGTTGTAATTTTCCGATTTTCGTAGGGATGTGCGATCTTTTCATTTGATCCGATTTTTAGGATCGTAATGGATCGTAATGTCTCGATCCGATCCGCGGATCGGATCGCATTGTTACGATCCGATTTTCTAAAGATCGTATCAAAAGATCGAATGAAATAAAACCAAATAAATTATTTTTAAAATGTTATTTTAATATGCAAATCAAACTTGCATTGCAAAGAAACATGTCAACCTTTCAGATTAATGCTTTTAAGTGCCAATCTTTTATGTTTATAAACTTAAAAAAAATATTAATAGGTACATGGTTTGGATCTATCTTAGCTATAGACTAGACTCACACGACTTAGCAACTTGCAGGTAAAGTGATGTGTTTTATTTTGCTAGTTACTTATTACACCATCCAAGTTAGGATTATAGTCCCGATAATAACAATCTTACCGATACGTTTAGTTGATTCATTCGATCTTTTCGATCCGATCCGATCTCCGGTGTAGTTCAAGCGATCCGCCAAAAAATCGAATGGCTTTCATACGATCCGAAAAATCGCTTGATCGTATGCAAGCGATCCGATCTTCTAAAAGATCGGATCGGATCGGCGCATCCCTAGATTTTCGTCTCCTTTTTCTTCGAAGTTCCTTCATTTGTTATGCGTGTAATCAGTTACAAGTGCTTTGCAGTGATAGCGCGTTGAATATTGATGCTATTTGGAAGTATCAATGCTCGCGTCATCGCTTATTAATG
The DNA here is from genome assembly GCA_958496255.1 of Camptogramma bilineatum. NCBI lineage: Eukaryota > Metazoa > Arthropoda > Insecta > Lepidoptera > Geometridae > Camptogramma > Camptogramma bilineatum. The sequence goes on from OY292474.1 coordinate 3,121,645, forward strand.
CAGATTCGGCTTCAGTTCAGTGCTAGGATCTCTTCAAGGCGCACGGCCCAGACAGACGCTCGTAAATCAGTCGATATTATGCGGCCCGAAAGCGAAAACGTTAGAAAATTACAATTATGATACCTATGGTGTATACCGTTTACGGTTTTGCTATATTTTTTATGGTAGCCTGGGTGTGTTTGTGGTTAATTCACTTGATGGCGCTGTCTTACTCAAAGTGGAAGCTGCACCGAGCGGTAGACCGGTCGCCGCCCGAGCAGCCCTACCCGGGCGTCTCGATCTTGAAGCCGCTAACGGGCGTCGACCCGAACCTGTTCTCCAACCTTGAGACGTTTTTCTCACTGGATTACCCGATCTACGAGCTATTGTTCTGCGTGGAGAACGACAATGACCCCGCGGCGATGCTGGTCAACAGTTTGATAGCGAAGCATCCGGACGTCGATGCGAGGCTCTTTATCGGCGGCTCTAAGGTCGGCGTCAATCCTAAAATCAACAACATGCAGCCGGCGTACCTCGCCGGGAAATACCCGCTGGTTCTCATCAGCGACGCGGGCATCAGGATGCGCGAGGATACGCTGCTGGACATGGTCCAGCATATGAGGGAAGACGTGGCTATCGTCCATCAGATGCCTTTCGTGTGCGACGCGGAAGGCTTCGCCGCGGTCTACGAGAAGGTTTACTTCGGCACAGCGCAGGCGCGGATGTATCTCGGAGCCGACTTCCTTGGAATTAACTGCCATGTCGGCATGTCTTCTCTGGTGAGGAGATGCGCGCTGGAGGAGACGGGGGGCTTGGCCGCTTTCGCGGACTATCTAGCCGAGGATTACTTTATGGCGAAGGAGATTTGTTCCCGAGGATGGCGGATGCGGGTGGCCTCTCTGCCGGCGCTGCAGAATTGCGGGACGCGGTCCGTGGGCGCTTTACAAGCGCGATTGACGCGCTGGGCGCGCCTGCGGATAGCGATGGTGCCCACAACGGCGCTACTGGAGCCCCTAAGCGAGTGCATGCCGCTGGGCGCGGGCGCCGCGTGGGCGGCCGGCGAACTCTTCGGCGCGGAACCTCTAGCCTTCTTCCTAGTCCATCTCCTAGTGTGGTTCCTCTCAGACTGGCTGATGCTCCGTTCCGTGCAGAACGGCTCGCCTCCGTTCACGAAAGTGCAGTTCTTGCTAGGTTGGATGTGGAATGAGTGTTGTGCTCCGTTTGTGCTCCCAGCCGCGCTCATCAGTCCTGAGATCTCATGGCGGACTCGCTGTTACCGGCTAGACTGGGGCGGCCGTGCCCACGAGCTGAACCCCAAGCTCAAGTTCTGAGCGACTCAGTGTATTCAAAAGCTTTAAGAGTGAGTCCAGTTTGGATGTTACATGATTGTGGTTGTAAACGTGGAATCGGAAGAGATATGTTTCTTTCCTTGTCTTTGAATTTTTATGTCGAAATCACAAAAATGTTGAAATAAATATAGGAAACATGATTTGTCTGGTTCCATTTAAACTGATAATTTTAAGTTTTTAGCTAGTTCATGTAAATGAATGATTTGTTACTTTTGTTTTAGAAAGATATGTCTATTTTGTTTAATTATTTTTGGTAATTTATTTACCGGCCAGTGATTTTTAGTATAATTTTGTATAAATAAATGTAAATATTATATTATGATAATATGCCATATAAATGAATATCTTGCTTATCAGGCGTCAGTCCCTGTTCATATTTATTTCATGTAGAGACCGGTCTACCAACTTTGAATGACATTTTTGGTGCACAGTTTAAACCATACCTAAGATTTCACTTTCAAAACTTTCGCGAGTTGTACTAGACATTATTTAACACACGGGAATTACTCACCTAAAAATATCGTCGATTTAGAAACTGACAATGTTTCGATTCATCCGGAGAATTTTCATCTGGGTAAGGAGGGAGTTGCGCCAAGGTTACTCCTCGCGCGAGCGTCTCACACGGTGTGAGATTCTGATGGATGAATCGAAACATTGTTGGTATCTAAATCGACGATATTTTTACGTGAGTAATTTCCGTGTGTTAAATAATGTCCGTACCTAAGATTCTCTTTATTGGACAAAATAATCATGCTGTATGTCTTGAACTGTACATAATTGTAACTATCAAAAAAATTATAAATCTGTGATTAAAGTAGGTACCTTAACATACATTATAATAGTTTAACTCTATCATCGTAATAATAGCAGTAATGTTACAATCATTACCTCATTATTGTTCCATTTTCAAAAATACTGTACATTTAAATATGGAATTCCATGATAACAAATAATTGCCTACTCCAATAATTTCCCAAGTTTTATTTCTATTGTCATTGTTGGTAGCACTGAGTTTATTTTACCTTGAGTTTACAGTTTCCTTCAAATTAATAATTTTCCCTGAGACATCAAAAATAATGTTAAATGGGAAAACCTTGCAATAATAAACCTTCCTGAGTGAAAAATTTAAACTGCAGTTATTTATTTGCAAGTCTCCATGCCTGAAAACTGAAATGCTACTTAAATAATGAGATGTTCTTACTCTTCAGAATCAGACACAAAAATGACGGTTAATCAGGCCATGCTAAGCACCACTTAAACTAAGTAGCGTTTCAGTATTCGAGTGTCAGATCCATAAAGGGGGCGTTGTGGCTGACTCATTTGTTATTAACATGTGTCAGTTTTGTATGGCCTTGGTTTAACCTTCTTTCATACTTTTACTTTTAAATGCAGCTTGGCATAGTTTGCGAAAGCAAGCACACAGATAGAGTCCGCGCCAGCACTCAAGTCCTACGGCCAAAGCGAGAACTAATTGTTTTATTTACTTTATTATGCTCTTTTAGTCACGGTCGTTCAGTTATTCTGGTGTGTAGAATTAACGAACGCACAAACTTGCATAATTATTAATGTTTTTACAATTTTACCTAACCTAGTTCTGCGATAGCAGCGCCGCGTCTATCGGACTTCAGTGGTGGCGCAATACTCTAAAAAACTATGTGGCCTTTGAACAGACTATTTCTTCAAGGAGGCATTTATGCAGCTAAACTCAAGATACTGGCTGTTTTGGCAAACATCTGGAAAGTTGAACATTTAACAGTGGCTGATTCATGTAGAATATGTGCAGTTTAGACTTACTTAACTACTTTAATAACAAGTTACTCTGTCGAGGCCAAGTTAAAATGAAAGTTTTTTCAAACAAAATGTTATCACAATAAGAAGTTCACTAAACTATGGACTAGCAAGATGATACATGGCTTAACTTCTTCACAATCTAGGACTATCTTTACCATAAAACCTTGGACTCTATCTTCTACTCTTTGTTTTATATAGGTACCTACCTACCTACTACCTAGTACTTGACTATAGCTGCGCCCTCGCGCGCGTAGTGTTGGTACTTAATGATGATGATGATGAAAAGTAGCCTTTATCCTTCCCCCTAATCTTCCGTTAATAAAATTCAGAAAGAATTAGATAGATTATCATTTAGCATGGATAAGAACTTGACTAACTAATGACCGAGGCAAAAATTCTAGTGTAGTAGGTAGGTAGGTAGGTTAAAACAATGCCAGTGCATTGTTATTTTTTCCTTTTTACATTGAAGCAAACCAAGGCTAATTCTGGGCTTCTTACGGGACAATTATTCATCAAACTATAAACCTGCTCATTCAGTAGACAACCTTGTATAAAACATATTGTCACCATTTCCTCATTGAAGTTATGAATAACGTGAATACCACAAATCTGTGGTAAATACAGTCAACTCCAAAAAGATCTAGTGCTTTCTCATACGTTTAGTCAATAATGATTTTTGACGTGATAACGTCTTGTAAATCGATGAGCGCCGGCTGCACGCACGAAAGTGTCACGTTCCGCCTGAGCCGAGGGTGTGCAACCGAGAGTGCAGAACAAGCGATAGAGGCACGATCGTTCTTCAATGTTTTCCTAAGACGTTATTACCTACATAAAGTTATCGTCCACAAACCGACTTCTAACAGACAACCTTTTTTTAGTTTTGAGAAAAGAATTTTTAGTAACACACTTAACAGTCGATTCATGATATAACTTATCTATATATGTATATGTATACCTGCCTTCTTCTTTAGTACCTAGGTACCTACAGAGGTATTTTATTTAACATTGAAGTCGGTTTTATAATTTTTTTAATTAAGCCACTTGTTACATCACATAAAGAGAGATTTATGTACCTACTTATTTTAAAATTCTATCATTTTATCTTTGGTGTAGATTAGCTCCTGACAATACCTGCTTTTAAATCAATTAACAACGCTTACGTACGTATAACCACAGAACATACAATACCTATAATAATACTACGTAGTCATGACACTCAAAGATAACGCACTTGTCCCATTATACATGAAAGACGATCCGAAATCGTTTTAATAATTTTATAATTAACCTACCTAGTAGGTACTATTACAACCAGCTACATAGTACTTTCAAAATTTACCTTGTCATAGCGTTTACCACAATAAATGCTAGCGGTTAACCAGCGGCGTTTATAGCCTACTAGCAGGGCTGATGATGATGATGAAAAGTAGCCTATAACTTTCTTCAAGAGTTTAGCTATCACATGCAGAAATAATTTTTGAAATCCGACTGGCAGGCACCTAGTTCCTGAAATTAGCGCGTTCAAACAAACAAACTCTTCCGCTTTATCATATTTATAGAATAGAATATGTGTCTCATGCAGGGTTCGAAAAAATCCGATTTTTATAATAAATATCAAAAATCCGATTTTTTGATATTTATCCGATATATATCGGATATATATCCAGGCTAAGAAAAAGAAGCGAATTTCATTCTCTAAGGGGATTAAACACTTTAAAATGTGAAAGTAATTTGTAAAATAATATAAGTGACAAATTACCACATTTTTTATTTTAAAAACTTAATAAAGGGATCAAAAGAATTAGTGTTTATTTGAAAAATATTTTTTTATAATTTTTTATTTGTTATAGTGTTAAACCACACTTAGGTATTTACACTTATGTATCATTGCGGGTTCGAATCCGAAGTTCGAATTGAAATTTTTTATAAGATTTTTCATTTTCAAAATATTTTTTAATGAACACTTAAAAAAACACTTCAAAAAAACAATCTAAATTATTCGGAATTGTAGTTTTTCGCTACGTGTTGCCAGGGTTAACATTAATCTCCAAAATTTTTAGTTCAGAAGACAGGAAAAAATCCATTGATATATATCAAGATAAAAATCAATTGATATATATCGTGATATATATCATGATATATATCCGCTGATATATATCGGCGAACCCTGGTCTCATGTCATGTGAAACCTTTAAAATATTATAATTTTTTGACTTGATAACGCCTTATAAATTGATGAACGCCGGCTGCACGCTCGAAAAAGTGTCACGTTCCGCCTGAGTCGAGCGTGCAAGCGAGAGCGCGGGACAAGCGACAGAGAGGCACAATCGTTAATCAATGTTTTCATAAAAGTATAATTATCGTTCGTAAACCGACTTTACAGACAACCATTTTTTTTACCGCTTTATTTTGTAGATGTTCTTTCTTAGTATAATAATGTCCTTCGTAATACTTACTTCGATAAAGACTATGCTACGGTTGTTAATACACTTCAAATAGATAAAGTCCACATTAAACAAAAGCTTCTGATTCATAAGGAATTGTATACTTACATTACTTACTTAGTTTGATGAGTGACTAAACGTTCGTTCGTAGAATAGATGGTAATTCAGTTCTTGTACCTACTTAACTTTCTTTGTTCAAATAAAAGTACAAATATCATAGATTCCAAATGACAATAGTGGTCCTGACTTCATCATCAGATCAGCTCGCTGTTACCATATTATTACATTGTAGTTGAAACTTCACAGATAAGCTGAGTTCCGAGTTTCAACTCAATCAGACTATTTATTGAGGAGTTCTGTTGAGCAGCTCTTGGCTCCATCATCAGATCAGCTCGCTGACACCATATTATTACACTGTTATCGGAACTTGACAGATATGCCGCTCAATCGGCTTATTTACTGAGAAGTTCTATTAAACAGCTCTTGACTCCATCATCAGATCAGCTCGCTAACACCATAATATTTAATTGTCATCAAGAATCTATAAGTACGCAAAATTTCAGCCCGATAGTTCCACAAACACACAAAAAATTTGAGGGTTTCCCTCCATTTCCATGGGATCCCCTCATCAGATCCTGATTTGGTGACGATGGGACCACCCCGGGAGTATACCCTTTGTAACAAAAAAATAATTTTCAAAATCGGTCCACAATTTATTGACGGAGAAATCGATGAACATATATTAAAAAAACATACATACAGCCGAACATAGAACCTCCTCCTTTTTGGAAGTCGGTTAAAAAGGTCACTATAGCAGAATCACAATAGGAATTGAGCTATATGCCGTCTCTTTTCATTGACTGAGAGTGAAAAGTGACGGTATTATAGTTCATTTCATATTGTTATTCTGCTTTAGCCACCTTTTTAAGCCCGCAGTTCCTGAGATAATTCACGCAAATGAATCCTTAGTCGGCAGCTAGTTTAGAATAGTTTTACCTACATCTCTTTCGAATTGACTGTTCCAAGAACTTCTAGAATCTAGTAGGTAAGGTACCTACCAATATTAGGTTCTATGTGTCGTAACTAGATTAAAGTAAATCAATACGATTCACTTATGTACCTACGTAACTTAGTACTATTGTAACAAGATCTGCATTGCGTATGACCACGATAATTAACCACTGTAACATTATAATGTTCGGTCTTACCGATTCAATTATTTTTATACGTGATAAATAACGTCTTATAAATCGATGAACGCCGGCTGCACGCACGAAAAAGTGTCACGTTTCGCCTGAGCCGAGCGTGAAACGAGAGCACGGAACAAGCGATAAAGAGGCACGATCGTTCATCAATGTTTTCTTATGACGTTATCACGTAAAATTATTGTCCGTGTAATGTAAACCGACTTTACAGACAGCCATTTTTTAACACTTTTATATCAACACGACGAGCTGTTGCAGCTGATAGAATATTTACTGTCTATTTGAAAATTTTGAAACGTGCGGAACAGAGGGGGCATCAATTAATTACGTGAGGCTTTTAGGGGGGGGGTCGAGCCAAACCTCACCAAACCTCACAATCTCACGTGGGGGAGAGGGGTGATCTTGGCAAATATCACGTACCTAGGTAATTTTTTTTTTTTTTGCAAGAAAAGTGAAATGCCAATTATTATATTTAAAGTTGGTTCTAATCACTCTTGATACCACATAGAAATCCCCGTGGATTGATTTAGAATGGATATTCATTGTTGTTAAAATAATTTATTCTACCTCTAAAATTATAAGTAAGTAGGTACCTAATTTACGAATTTGAGTACTTATACTTACCTATTTAAGAATTTTATTGTTCAATTTTAAATCTCACGTGAGATTAGGGGGTCGAGCCGAATCTCACGACATCTCACCAAGGGGGTCGAAAAATCGCAAAAATCACCTTACCTCGCATCCACACGTTGGGGCCAACGTTGGTCCCAATGTCACTCGCCAACGTGTGGATCTAGCAAAATCAGCCCCAACGTTGGCCCCAACGTTGGGGCCAATGCAATTTTGTCAGCTCCACACGTTGGTGAGAGGCATTGGGGCCAACGTTGGCCCCAACGTGTGGATGCGAAGTTACGTTTACGTAATTAATGGACGCCCCTTAGGAGCGTTTCCACAAATAATACAAAAATGTGCGAGGACGCAAGGGATGTGCACCAAAGGAATCAGTTCATTTACAGTAAGCACAATGGATCTAGGCATTCGTGAAGTTAGCCGTTTCGGTGCGCAGTAGAAAATTTTGTATGAAAAAGCTACACTGCGCATGGAAACGGCTAACTTCACGAATGCCTAGATCCATTGTGCGTGCTGTGCTGTACCTAGCCTCGCTCAGCGCAGCTCTAACGCTGCTTAGCGGATAGTTAGCTAGCAGAGCGATGTTTTTTTTTAAATACTTACACATTTTGTATAAAATACAATACTTACCCAATTTTAATTAGGTACCTACTTACTTATGCGATAAGAAACGAAATTATTATTATCTCCCACCTATACCTTATCGTACATACCTATCTATATTTCGTTAGTCTTTAAATAATACTTAGGTACAATACCTAATGTACCTACCAATCTATAATTCGAGTTAAATTTTAATTGGTTTTAAAATTAAAAATTCATTACCTACCTAATGTCTTTGCCACACGATCGTGGAATAAAAAAATATTTTAAAAAACAAAAACCCGACTGCGTCAAAACTAAAAAGAAAAAAACAAGCCTGCAAAGAATTACTCACAGTCGGTACCCATTCATTTTATTACCAATCAAATCTTCCCAATGATAAGAGTCCCGACTGTGAGTAATTCTTTGCAGGCTTGTTTTTTTCTTTTTAGTTTTGACGCAGTCAGGTTTTTGTTTTTTAAAATATTTTTTTATTTAACACTTTTTAGTTATGATAAAGTTGATTTTAAAATACCTATTCAACGATACCCCACTTGATATAGTGTGACGATTTTGATTCTTTTAATTTTGACAATATGGCGTCTGGTTGTAGCCCTGGTGAATTTTAATTACTGTCATATCTTTAGTTACACTCCCAAGGTTGAGATAAATCGATTGACGTAAGAATCATCAAAATCGGTCCACGCGTTTGGCCTCTAGAGTGCCACATAGAAACATCCATAGCGAGAATTATTATTAATCAACTTTAAACCGTTATTTTTCCTAAACTATTACTTAAAATGGAAAATGGTAAAAGAAACCTAAAGTTGATTTTGAAATACCTATTCAACGATACCCCACTTGATATAGTGTGACGATTTTGGTTTTTTTAATTTTGACAATATGGCGTCTGGTTGTGGCACTGGTGAATTTTGTTTACTGTCATGTCTTTAGTAGCACTCCTAAGGTTGAGACGAATCGATTGACGTAAGAATTATCAAAATCGGTCGGTCCACGCGTTTGGCCTCTAGAGTGCCACATAGAAACATCCAAACAAACATACATAGACTGATAAACACATTACCCTTCCTTTGCTTTGCGCAGTCGGGTAAAAAATACGAGGTACGAGGTTGACATAACGAGATATAACTCGATTAGGTACGAGAAAACGAGCCGAGAAAAGGAGATAATCAACAGGTTTGCGATTGGCACTAAAGATTATGTAGATAGTAGGTACCTAAATTTCTTAAGATAATTTATACCTTTGTCAATGGATAACGTGAAAGCCGGAAATGGGTTTATCTATGAGTCATTATAGTAGCGTGATCGGAAACGATCTTGAGTTTGAAATTTGAATACCTACACTTCTTCCATCCAACGAATTTTAGCATTCGTGGAGTTAGCCGTTTCGATGCGCATTGCGCATTGCGCAACGCAGTGCAACTTTTTCATAGGTACAAAATTTTCTACTGCGCAGCGAAAAGCATAACTTCATGAAAGCCTAGCCTAGATCTATTGTGACAACTGTAGGTACCTACTGTCTTTAGCAGTGCGATTGACCTCGGAATGTATTCCGAATTGGGAAAGTAATTCCGAATAAAATCATCGAATGGAATGCATTTTCTAATCATTGCAGATTGCAGAAATTGAAAAAAACGTGCATCGGTGGCACTGTGGAAAATGTGTTTCGAAAACTAACAAATGTAGGTACCTACCTATTCTATTTCCACTACGTTAATTCTTAAGTAATATTTTCGCAAATAAGCTAGGTAGGTATTCTATAGCTCTGAAGAACTGTCCATACCGCCCACATGACGTAAAAAGTCCAGTTGTCTTATCGAAAGATTTAATCAGTTCTACTATCAGCTTGTGAAGATTCCAACACCTGTATAATTCCATTGAGAACTTAGCGTGCGTATTTTTACTCAACAATTATCACCCGAGATTTTGTTTTTATTCTACGAAAATCACCGAAGATTTCACCCAAGAAAAATTACCTAGGTACGCTAGTTTTGAATCACGTCTTATAATTTTCATTGACTAGTAGGTACCTACTAACTAGTAGGTAGGTACCTATATCAATAAAATTTATAAGAAATATAGCACGTTGTCGCTATCATCATTACAATACCAATTAGGTACCTATAGTCGTATTGCTCATTATACGGACTAAAAGTGAAGGAAAAAATGTCATTTTTCCTTCAATTTTGACATAAATCGTATCAAAACTAATCAAAATTGAAGGAAAAATGACATTTTTTCCTTCAATTTTAGTCCGTATAATGAGCAATACGACTATAAGTACTTTCATTACCACAGAATAAAGGGGGCGTCCATTAATTACGTGGAGCTTTTAGGGGGGAGGGGGTCGAGCCAAATCTCACACAATCTCACGTGGGGGAGCGGGGGGTCTCAGCAAATATCACGTAATTTATTTCTTCAGCAAAAAACGTAAAATGCCGATGATTTTATTTAAAATCAAATGGACATGTTGGTTCTAATCACTCTTGAGAATTGAGACCACATAGAAATCCCCGTGGACTGATTTAGAATGAATATTCATTTATGAATTTGAATACATAAGCACAGATGACTAATCTGTGACTTAGGTACCCATTTAAGAATTTTATTGTTCAATTTTCAATCTCACGTGAGATTAGGGGGTCGAGCCGAATCTCACGACATCTCACCAAGAGAGAAGGGGGGTCAAAATATCTCAAAAATCACCTCGCGTAATTAATGGACGCCCCCAAATAGGTACCTACTTAAATTTAATACCTATTCTGTGACATTACTACCTAATTATCTACCGGAACGTGATGTTGATAATTATTATTATCAGACAAGGTTTTATCAGCTAAGTAAATTTAGGTAGAAATTCGGTATTTTAAAAAATGACGTAGGTATTATATAAGTACTTACCTAGATACCTACCTACTGTTTTTATTAGTTTATGTCTAGGTTATGAAAAGTAGTCTAACCAAAAGTAGTAGGTAGGTACATAAAACCTTCCTCAAAAGTTTAGCTATCAAAATGCAGAAATATTTTTTCAAATCCGACTGGTAGTTCCTGAGATTAGCGCGTTCAAACACACAAACTCTTCCGCTAGGAAATAGCTCCAGTCACAGATAATATAATACTATACCTCCAGTATAGATTGGTATTTAGATATCAATAGTAGTAGAAAAACAAAAAAAGAAGATACAAAAAAATTGGTTTGAATTTTTAAACAGGAAAACACAACTAACACACATTGGAAAATCCTAGTTTTACCACAAACGTACCGTACGTACGTTACTTAGGTAATTAAAATATTTTACCTTACTACTTATAACTTTTTATTGTGTTTAATTAAATTTAAAGTAGGTAGGTAATGACTAAAACTTCGTAAATAATCCATCTGTTTGTCGGAAGTACCTATCTACTTATCTAATCCGAATTATCTAGTGAATAAGTAGATAGCCCGGATAGACAGCCGGATCCTGCATCGGAAATTTTTGCTACAATTACTAAATGTAGATTCCGGCACAGATACCATTACCTACCTACATAGCCTATGTAGGTGGGTAATGGTATCTATGTAACATAGGTAGGTAGTCGTTTAGTACTTAGTGTACTTACCTACCTACCTATTCTGCGATTCCGGAAATTTATATTTATTTTATTTTTTATTTATTTCTTTAACAAAATCCACAGCTCTTAGAAACTGAGTGCACAAAAACTTAAATTTATTACCGACAGCCAATAACGGATTTAATTACATCTCCAGTCATACAAAACGCTTAAAATTCCGATAGATAAAATGGATAAGTAGGTAATGATAATGATTTGTGTGCATCAGATTAGCGATTGTTACAGTGCTACTTTTATTAATAGACATAAATGGGGGCGCCACTGTGCAAACTAGTTGGTAACCCCAAAATATGATGATAAACAATTTTGATACTTGATAATTTTATTTTTATTTCACAAAATCGGTAGGTACCTATCACAAGTGCATTGTTGCATTTATACAACCTACTTGTATGTAATTGCTCTATGTTACATTACACCAAAATGTCTGTTAATAAAACAATTTTTTTTTAAATAAATCTGAATTTTTATTGTATGATATAATATGATATTTTTCAACAAGGGCACTCCTCTCAGACTGACATTTTTTAAATTTGAATCCCAGAGCTTTTAATACTTTTCTCAAATGATCTCTGCTTCCAGTCCAAATCTTCTCTGACTATTGGTAGCAGATTTCGTAAAGTTGGTACCTACAACACAACAATGCAGGTAAAAAAACAAAACAAAACAATTTACAAAAAGTAGAAAGAATCGTTTATTTAGCACATACAGAAAAAAAAATTAAAATAAAGTAAAAGGATTGTTGCAACTTGATAGGTACATTACAATATCTGACGACCTCTGTGGCACAGTGGGTGAAGGCCCGCCTGTGACGCAGGAGGTTGCGGGTTCGATCCCCGCCGCGGGACAAATGTTGGTATGATCTGCAAACATTTGTCTCTGGTCTGGGTGTTTTCTATGTATATTATGTATGTATTTACAAAAAAAATGTATTCAAGTAGTATATCAGTCATGTGGCTCCCATAACACAAGCTCTGCTTAGCTTGGGGCTACATGATGCTGTGTGAAAATGTCCAGCATTATTATTTATTTATTATATCTGGGCGATCGAAATCTACTGTGCATTTGCACCCGAGTAGATTTCAAAATTAAAATTTAACCTAAAAAGAACAAAAAAAAACTGTCATTGGTGGAGATTACGCAGCCTTCGGCGTTGAAGGCTGATGCAGACAAACAGAGTTAAGTATGTATAAGTATAGTGAGTAATCCACTGTACCCCGTGTTTCACTGTTACCCACTCTCCCCTACAATATATATTATTACACAAATAGCAAAATTTACAATAAGTAACCTATTTATAATGCTTACCTGCTTTCTGTGTAAAAATGTTGAATTTTTTATCTTATGGAGCACAAATCAAAGTCATCCAATTTTTTTTTGGGACGACCTGATCTGTGTTTCTTGGGCGTCGAGAACCTGCTGTTATTCTGTAGTACGCCTTCTTGTACAATTCTCCTAACTGTACCTACTTAAAGATTTACCTGCAAATATAAACGAACTTTTTTAAAGTCGTAAAGTATCAAAAATGCCATATTGCTCTATTCTAAGATGTAAACATAACCTATTTTAGTCGTCTTATAATTTATCAATTTACGGTGATTTAAAGTTTAATAACCAGTAATAAATGATTTACACATTCAACTTTTACTGATAAAATAATTGTATCAAATGAAATACCGGTTAATTCAGCGGTACGTTCAAAAACATGAGTTTGATCTGTTAGAACTGTTCCAGCTTCCTTTTCTAACAAGCAACGTTTGTACACTTTATAAACAACTTCTCTGGTGCCACTCTTCAATGTTTTGTTCATGTCTATTACACTTTTATCCACAACAAATACGCCAAATTGAAGAATTCACTAAAAACAACAAGTTTTTACTACTCACTGACGTCTTCAGAAACATTTTTTACCATAGATAAGTAGAAATAAAGGGTTGCCGTGCAATGAATGAATGAATGAAATTTTAGTTCCGTTTCATGTAATAAAAGTAGCACTGTATGTACAGTGCCTCGATCGCCAGTATGCACACGGGTAGAAATGTTCCTAGTCAGAAGCTTGGACTTGTATATAATCTGTGCTTTGATTGGAAATTGATTGGAAAACGATGTATGACATTTCGTTCTCCGCTCCTCAACTCTTCCGATTCCGAATGAGTTGCTATTTTGATGATAATGTCAATGTCAATGAATGATTGAGATCTTTGAGGGTAGGTATTTCTGTGGATGTGGGTAGTCTGTGCTCTGCGGTCTAAGGTCTAACGATCATTGTGTATTTAGTTTGTTGATTTTCCCCGCCTATTTCTGTTCCTTGTTAGCTGCAAACGGTTTGTACCTTCAATACCTACCTACGATGTATTTTATGTGTTGTGTTGTACCAGGTTGTACAAATTTGCGAAAGGCCGCTGCTTTCCATATTCCCAGTGTGTAGTGTAATCAGACTCAAAAAGTGGCTCGATTGTTTATGCAGTGATTTGTTGAGAAACGTGAGTTTGAACGAGATTTCAAGACGCCAAGTGTGTCACAGACATTTTGAGGCCTATAAGACCCGCCCCGGCTTCGCACTGGTCACATCATACATCACAGAAACCTAAGATTTATCAGTGTTTCTCTAGGTACTTTATTATGTATGTATTATACGTCTAAACCTTCCTGTTGAATCACTCTATCTATTAAAAAAAACCGCATCAAAATCTGTTGCGTAGTTTTAAAGATCTAAGCATTGCTTAAATCTTTAAAACTACGCAACGGATTTTGATGCTGTTTTTTTTACATAGGGACAGACAGCGGGAAGCGACTTTGTTTACTATACCTACCTACTATGTAGTGTTAAGAAAAAAATTAAAAAATAATAATAAATGATTATTTATGTTTCGTTGTTTTCTATCAACAACACCTTCTTTCCCTTAGGCCACTGACCTCTACTATGGCATTGATCTCAATAGTACACATTGAGATCAATGCCTTAGAAATATTGAATGAAAAAAGCAATCCTACCAAATTAATTTGTTTGGTAGAATGACAATTCTGCTCGGTGCCGGTGTAGCAGAAAAAAAAAAACGTCATACATCGTTTTCTAATAGCCAATCAGGAGCGAGTAACATCTATCTATTCTGTGAACACAAGTCTACACTAAAATGTTCCCGACATTTCCATCTGATACGTAGTATCTCTACCTAATCTGTGAGTATGCACAAGTTTACTATTCGATCCGTGACTGTAGTATAGTCTCTCAAATGTATGGGATTCCGGTGCAGCGCCTCCAGTGGTAACTTGACTGAACTAAAATCCCAATACATTTGAGAGACTATACTACAGTCACGGATCGAATAGTAGACTCTGTGCATACTCGTGCTCGAGGCTCTGTTCTCACAATCATGGATCTAATAGGCATTCGTGAAGTTAGCCCTTTCGATACGCAGGCGCAGTGTACCTTTTTCATACAAATCTACTGCGTAACAAGAGAATTGTGGGCAAGGGTCACAATTTGCCGACTGCCTTGCGTTTGCTAAGCGTCTTAATCGCGTTCAACGCGTGTATGAAAAACGTCGTGTGCCTATACACATACGTCTGCTGCGCGTATTAGAGCCTATGCTATAGATAGTGGCTATAGTACGCGCTGCAGACGCGCTCATCAAAAAAACGCGGCGTTAGCGTCATCGCGTTCTAAATACGAGTACGCCGTGTGCATAGACAGGCTAGGCTAGGATGTTGCGACCCCATAGAGCACATCTTTACCTACACTGCCTTCGAGCTTATAGACTACACTGCGCACAATGGATCTAGGTATTCGAGTCTCGAATTTCGAGAAGCTAATAGCCGTTTCGATGCGCAGTGCAGCTTTTTCATACAAAATTTTCTCTCTAAGGGGGCGTCCAATAAGGTAATTTTTGCGATTTTTCGACTTTATTTTTTGGAGATGTCGTGAGATTTGGCTTTACCCCCTCCCCATCTCACGTGAGATTGAAAATTTATCAATGAAATTCTTAAATAGGTAGGTACTCGTAAGTAACTCCAATTCGTAACTGAAAATTCATTCTAAATAGGTCCACGGGGATTTCTGAGGGTCTCAAGAGTGATTAGAACCAACACGTCCATGAAATTTTAAATAAATAATAAGCATTTCAAGTTTCTTGCTGAAAAAAAAAATATCACGTGATATTTGCTCGACCCTCTCCCCCACGTGAGATTGGGTGAGATTTGGCTCGACCCCCTGCCCCCCCCCCCCCCCTAAAAGCCTTATGTAATTAATGGATGCCCCCTAACTTCACGAATGCCTAGATTCATTGTGAGATGTGTACCTAACCTACCTACTTTTAGTCCCTGGGAAGATGCTGTAGTTTTTGCAAAATAACTATTTTAATATCTGGGCGACCGAGCTCTGCTCAAGTGCAAATAGAAAAAAATTAAAAAAGAAAAGAGAACAAAAAAAACTCACAAAACATAAAACTTTCAATGACTCAGATTCAACGAATTTTCCCAGATTATGAGACCTATTAGAGCTAGATCGATTTTTCGCCCCCATAAACCTCCGTACCGCAAAATTAATCGAAATCGTTAGAGCCGTTTTCGAGAACATGAGTCAAAAGGATTAGGTAGGAAACCTGGAATTCTCCGCAAATAACATGAAGATGAAGCCACGGAAGAAAACTAGTAGAAATAGTATTTAGCTTTTTCAGACATCTAGACGAGTGTGAGGGAGATGGGGATACCTCCCCAGCCCCCGTACTCAAAGCCACATTGAACCGGCAACCTAGAATCCAGGTCATTCTATTGACCTCTTAACCCTAAATACCTAGGTGATGTTTTGTAAGGTCGTGAGTTTCAGCCTTTTCACTATAGAGGCCGGAGACAGAATGTCCAAGATACAAACGTAGGTACCTAATACCAAAATCATTAACATTAGGTAGGTAGGTACCTTTCTACATATGTAGGTACCTTACCTACCTATTGGTGAAAGATTTTTTGAAATCGGATGAGTAGAGATTACCTCTTACATACAAACAAACAAACTTTACCTCAGTATAATATCAGTGTAAATTAAGGCTATAGGTACGGGTACCTAATAATAACTATACGCTACTTTGGCTCAATGACCACTCTATGAATGGTGTAACAAGGCAAGCTCTCCTTATATACCTACCTACCTGCCTATGTATTGTTTCCTGTGTAAGTACCTAGTGTAATGAATGACGTAGGTAGGTACTGATGTGTATAAATAATACGTAGGTAGGCTTCAGAAACGGTCTAGAATAGAACACCTGCTTTAGGTCTTCTTTAGGTATTATATTTACTGTCCATCCAGTAGGTACCTAATCAAATATTTAGACAGGCAGAAGGTCACGCGCCAAGTAGCGTAGGTAGGTAGGTACCATAGTTTTTTGATAACTCATAGTAAATTATAGGGCAGCCTACCACATACTCACATGTTGACTAGTAGGTAGGTACTACCTAGCCTAGGTAGGTATGTACTTACCTATTTAGGTACCTAGGTTGAATTCGTGAAGTTAGCCGTTTCGCTGCGCAGTAGAAAATTTTGTATGAAAAAGCTACACTGCGCCTCGAATCGAAACGGCTAACTTCACGAATTCCTAGATATTGTGCGTAGGTAGGTAGGTACCTATACCTATACCTACTGTACCTGCCTATAGGTAAATGGAGCAATAATTATTGTGTAGTACCAGACGGTTTACGCAAGAGATAAGAAATATAAGAATAGCAAGTACCTACTTACCTAATAGCTTGGAGGTCGTTGCTCAGTAGTTTCCTTTTTATCTAAGTAGGTAGGTACCTACCTACTTTTTAAACTCGACTTTGCATCTTTGACAACTAGCGGTTTGCCATAACTTCCCCTGTGTAAGTTTATAGCCTAGTCACAGAATTTACTATAATAGGTAGGTACCTAACCTACCTACTATTATTCTGTGTTAATCCTATTCTATTAAACGAGCAATATTTGTTTGTTTGTACTCACGTTCTCGAAAACGGCTCTAAGGATTTCGATGAAATTTGCGGTTACGGGGGGGCAGAAATCGATCTAGCTAGGTCTCATAATCTGAGAAAATTCGTTTTCTCGGCATTTTCACGCAAAAAGATTTATTACTTACCAATGCAATGTGCTTCGTAATTTCACGTAAATTGTTGAGACTTAAGTGGCTGAGTGGTCGGGTGTCCGCATTTCAACCGAAGGCCGCGAGTTCGAATCCCAGCCAATGGAAGTTTATTTTTTGTAAGTGCCCGAGCAGAGCTCGGTCGCCCAGTTAGTACCTACTGTACCTAGCTAAGTAAGTACAATATACCTACCTAACTAAAATAGTAGATAACCATCAGTGGCCCGGCCCGCCAGAAATAGGTAGGTCCGTTTAAGTAAGTAGGTAAGTACCTAAGTCCGTGTAAGTCCGTTTAGTGTAGGAATTGACCGTTTTGCCCGAGATTGATAAAAAAGTTGAGCAGCCTTGGCCTAGTCCATGTGGATTGTGGAAAGTGTTTCTTTCAAATGGTGAAAAAACGTTTCAATTACCTACCTATAGCACCTATAGGTACCACAGATTACTAATTGTACCTAATGAGTGACTAATTAGATTACCTACTAATCTGTGCCTATACCTACTTACTTGATTACCTTGATTACTTGGTCACGGGCTCCCGGCATTTACTTGCTACCTATCATAAAATATAAAGTTAAAGCTACGTCTGTGACCGATCTTCCAGACTACGCCATATGCCACGAGCGGAGCGCTTCACGGCTTCACCTTAGGTTAGGTACCTTGACAAACCTTGTGTGCCTTGAGGAAGCAGAGGAAGTTAGCAATAATTTTCGGTAGGTACCTACCTAGGTACTAAAGTTGCTTCTAGAGTTTAACTCAGTGACCTACCTAGACACAGATTACTAGATAGACCTAGGCTTCATAATCTACGATACTGCTAACTTTTATACCTACGTCGCATTGCGCTGTTTTTATCCATTTTACGAAAACCTTGAATATAGGTAGGTAGGTACCTAAGTTATTTGGTTACCTACTACAAAGTCTAAAAAGTAATCTTCTATGAAATAAACAGGCTAACGGCGGTATCCCCAAGGTCGACAGACTCTGTGACAATCAGTTCTGTGACCTCTGTGGCGCATTGAAGGCCCGCCTGAAACTCCGAAGGTTGCTGGTTCGATTGCCGACGCGAGGTTTCTCGAGATTGTCTCGGGTCTGGGTGATTTTCTTTGGTTACCTACTTATATGATGATGGGCAAGGTTCCTGGCAAAAGTTGGTCGAAGAAAGAAGTCGTGGCTCCGCAACATCCGGGAGTGGACGGGAATGACCAGCGCATCCGAATTTCGCCTGACAAAAGACAGAGAAATATTCCAGCACCTGATAGCCGACCTTCACTAGTTGGAGAGGCACTTGAAGAAGAATATGTCAGGTATTAGATTCAAAGGTGTTTTTCTATGTAGGTATAGGCACCTAGTTCACGTCACGTAAAAAGAACGCTGGAAGAAAGTGGAGGGGGTGTGTTTTGTCTCATGTTTGCACATTGGTTAAGTACCTACCTATTCGCAAACATGAGACAAAACACACCACTTTCTTCCAGCGTTCTTTTTACATGACGCGAACTATACCTACCTACCTATAATGCGTAGGTAGGTATTTCAGGTTTAACATACCTACCTACCTACCTACCTATTGCCTGAAATAATAATATGTCGGCTATTTACTTAGTTACTTTCTACTTAGGTTAGGTAGGTATTTACGAGGGTATCTATAGATAGGGAAATACAGGGTCTTACGTTGAACACTGGTTAAGCTACGTCCTGTTATATTTGTGGATAGTGACGAATAGAGACAGGATGATGTTTAAACAGTGTTCAACTTAAACATCTTTCATAATTAAGGGGGACATTGTTTAGCTCAGGGTAGGTAGGGCTTTAATTAACTGACTCAGACGAACCAGGCTGTTTGACACGATGACCTGACTATTATAGAACACCATGGGTCAATTAAATGCAATTTCTGTTAATTAGTCGAGTGCTAACCTGGTTCACAAGGATATTACTAATTAAGATTGAGGATTAATTTTATCATCCACTCTGACCCGCGCCCTGATTACGCTCCATACGTTGGGACCAACGTTGGTCCCAACGTTGGGGCCAAGATTTCGTGAACCATCCACACGTTGGCGATACACCAGTCTTGTTCCGTCAGAGCCAACGTGCAGACGTCCGATGTCTGCGCGTCCGATACAGAAATTGAAATTTCTCTAAGTGATTTTACATTACTGAATACCAATTTTATCACAATCACATCACATCATGTCACTATCACACTTCACACAACACACTATATTATAAAAGCGAAAGTTTGGATGTTTGGATGTATGTTTGTTCCTCTCTAACACGACAACCACTTAACCGATATGGGTGATATTTAAAATATAGATAGATAATAACCGGAAATAGGACATAGGCTACTTTTTATCCCAAAAAATTGCACGGTTCCCGTAACATAAAAAAAAATAGTAGACTCCATCATCAGATCAGCTCGTTGTCACCATATTATTACATTGTAGTCAGAACTTGACAAATATGCCGAGTTTCAACTCAATCGGCTTATTTACTGAGGAGTTCTGTTGAACAGCTCTTGACTCCATCATCAGATCAGCTTGTTGATACCATAATATTTAATTGTCACCGAGAATCTATAAGTGTGCAAAATTTCAGCCCGATAGTCCTACAAACACAATAAATAAGGAATACGATGACATTCTCGCTCGTCAGTCGACACGTGCGCTCACGATGCGCGTCGAAACGGGACTGAGCATAGCGCCAACGTGTGGACGGATCCCCAACGTTGGCGCGCCAACTTCCTTTGATAAAACCGACACGGCACGGCCAAGCCCCAACGTTGGCCCCAACGTTGGCGCCAAGCTATTTTGTCAGCACCACACGTTGGTGAGAGGCATTGGGACCAACGTTGGCCCCAACGTGTGGATGCGGGGTTAGACTTGCAATAGCAACGCGACAGCAATCACTACGCGACCAGTCGAAAAATATCACTGAAAATCGTATTAGTGATCGCAAAATGCACTATGGCCAAAGAGCAATTCACGACAGGGTAGACGTGCGACAGCAATAGACGTGCGATTGGCTCTCTAACCTAAAACGATTTTTAATGATTTTTCCGACTGGTCGCGTAGTGATTGCTGTCGCATTGCTTTTGCAAGCCTTGCAAATTGCATAACCCCGCATCCACACGTTGGGGCCAACGTTGGTCCCAATGCCTCTCACCAACGTGTGGTGCTGACAAAATAGCTTGGCGCCAACGTTGGGGCCAACGTTGGGGCTTGGCCGTGCCGTGTCGGTTTTATCAAAGGAAGTTGGCGCGCCAACGTTGGGGATCCGTCCACACGTTGGCGCTATGCTCAGTCCCGTTTCGACGCGCATCGTGAGCGCACGTGTCGACTGACGAGCGAGAATGTCATCGTATTCCTTATTTATTGTGTTTGTAGAACTATCGAGCTGAAATTTTGCACACTTATAGATTCTCGGTGACAATGAAATATTATGGTATCAACAAGCTGATCTGATGATGGAGTCAAGAGCTGTTCAACAGAACTCCTCAGTAAATAGGCCGATTGAGTTGAAACTCGGCATATTTGTCAAGTTCTGACTACAATGTAATAATATGGTGACAGCGAGCTGATCTGATGATGGAGTCTACTATTTTTTTTTATGTTACGGGAACCGTGCAATTTTTTGGGATAAAAAGTAGCCTATGTCCTATTTCCGGTTATTATCTATCTATATTTTAAATATCACCCATATCGGTTAAGTGGTTGTCGTGTTAGAGAGGAACAAACATACATCCAAACATCCAAACTTTCGCTTTTATAATATAGTGTGTTTTGTGAAGTGTGATAGTGACATGATGTGATGTGATTGTGATAAAATTGGTATTCAGTAATGTAAAATCACTTAGAGAAATTTCAATTTCTGTATCGGACGCGCAGACATGGGACGTCTGCACGTTGGCTCTGACGGAACAAGACTGGTGTATCGCCAACGTGTGGATGGTTCACGAAATCTTGGCCCCAACGTTGGGACCAACGTTGGTCCCAACGTATGGAGCCGGCGTAAAGACCCACGATGTTCTCACAACCGTCTCAGTTAATTAAGGCCGTAGTCTGAGCTAAAGACTGTTTTTCCTTGTCTACGTAAAAAGTTTAAAGCTCCTCTTTGCGACCAGTGGTGGCGGGCGATCGAGGTGGTGGCAACCAGGAATAGACGCCTTGAGATCTTCAAGAAGATCCGTCGCATAAAGCCAGAACGGACAAGGAGGCAGGGGCGGTCGCAGGCTTTGATTTTGGGGGGTTCACGTGTTTTGCTAGTACGTGCCTACCTACTTTTTTGCAGGATGTTAGAGGTTTGTCAAGGGTTTTGGGGGGGGGGGGGGTCATGACCCCTTCAGACCGCGCATTCATGAAAAAATTCAAGCTTCGACCGATGCGATGAGACGTTAGCGCAGCGCTTGCTCATACAAAACTGGGTACGCCCGAGACGGATCTTCTGTCAAATGTAAATCTATCCTAATACACCTAGTATCTTTCAGGATCTTTTCAAAATAAAAAAATGTATTCGGTACGAAATCCTTTATTGATTTTTTGGTATTTTTTGAGACATTTTTTGTACCCAGATGGATGAATAAAAAACATAATTGCTGACATTTTTGCCGAATACAACTTTCAAATACGAACAATAAATTATGGTGTCTACACTAAAATTAGATATCATTTACACAGTGATGATAATTTTTAACAAGGCAGGAAGGTTTACATTGAGTCAGCGACTTGCATTCACTTGCAAATTCGTTAGTAGAAATTATAACAACACACGGGAACCGCGCGGTTACTCACATAACAAGAGGCAGTTTCTAAAATCAGAAGGGCGATTCTCACTGTGCGATAAATATGGCATTCTATCAATATACAATGCTATCATGTTATGTTAGTCGGTTTCATTGATGCGTTTCGAATTATTTCGAATGACATCAAGAGAATACAGTTTTTGAAAGCACTCGATATTTTCTCAGTCCTACCAATTCTCGCCCGAATGACATGATATTGCATTCGACACATCATAATAATCCTTAATCATCGAATGCAATTTTATATCATTCGGACGAGAATTAGTAGTAGACTGTCATTGGGACTTCAGCCCCCTTAGCCAAGTGGCAACCGATTCTGTTTCTATAATTCGCTACAACTCGAACGAGACATTTCATTGGTCGAACGTAAGATCACGGGGTCTTTCTTACTTTGTCAACTAATGAAACATCGGTGATAGTTTGCGTTTTGTAGAAATAGAATCGATTGATGCCACTTGGCCAGGGGGGCAGGAATGTCATCACAAATTTCTGGAGCTGAGATGAATCGGTCACCATGAGGGCTCCCACACATAAACACGATACGACGTCGCGTCGTACAACGATGCGGCGTCGTTTCACGATACGACGTCGCATCGTGGAAATCTACGACACGATGCACGATACGACGTCGTGACGTTAGAAACTCACGATGCAATCCTGCGCAGTTGGTATTCAAAATTCAAAGATGACAGATGGTATTGAAGTCGATCATCTAACAGCAGAAGCAGAATGCGTCTACTGCGGTCCATTTTTCGGAATGAACTAAAACACCACCTCACTGTATCGACGGCATCGTGCCGTGTATCGTGCGTGGCACATTACGTAACGATGTCATGTTTTTTTACGATGCTCATCGTAGATTTCCACGACGCGACGTCATATCGTGAAACGACGCCGCATCGTTGTACGACGCGACGTCGTATCGTGTTTATGTGTGGGAGCCCTAAGGTCGGATCTCGAAAATGATAATTTTCGAGATCCGACCTTATGCATCTCAGCTCCATATTAAAGTACCTACACGACTGACTGACATGAACGCACTAAATACAGCTACAGCGTATGTCATGATTCATGTCATGACAAATGAACATATCCTCGCAAGAACAAAAAGACTCCAGTTTCTAACTCAATGTGAATCTACCTTCGATTTGAACACATTTTGAGATTTTGTTTTCTAAGTAACAACTTACAGTGAACAATTTGTTTTGATTTGTTTTAACAGATAGCTCAGGGCCGGACTTCAGGCTTCAGGGCTAAGGGGCAAATACTGTAAAGAAATAAAACAGTAGTTATGCGCAATGCAGCTACATGTTCAATAGTTGTTTTTAATATTTAATGTAGTTTTTTTTTACATTAAGTTTGGTAAAATCAAAACAAATGTTCATGTCAATTTAATATTCGAAAATGACGGTATTAACCAACCGCCTTTCATCAAATATGATTTAAAATCGATGATCTCTTGGCGCTAAAAGTTCTAAGCAGTCTAAGCACAGACGAGTGCAAAAATCTTACATCGACTCACCAATAGTAAATGTTGAACTGAAAAAATCAAATCGGTCTTTATTTTGAACGAAGAGTTGCCATATGAATTTAAATCTACGTCTATTTACAATTTTCATGGACTTACGGGTTAAATCTCAGGTACGCTATTATAATTTGAATTGAGTTAGTAATGTAATATTAATACTAAGTAATTTAGTTATTTTAATATGTTTATACCTATTCGCCGGATATTAAACATTATTTATTTGTAAAAAAAAACTCTAGAACTATGTCAAGAGAATATTATCAATTTTATTGTAAGTCAATGTAAAAGTGGTTAAAAAATTACAGAATTAACTTTATAGAATGATTCTTTTATAGAAAGTAATTAGGGTTTATTAAAAATTCTTATTTTTATTTTACTACAATTTTTATCACCGAATTTTTGAAATAATAGACAAGTGATGAGTATTTTTTTTATCTAACATTATTCAAATATTATCTTTCGTAAGTTGTTTCAACAGTTTATATTATGGCAACTCTTTTAAAGTCTACATGTATTGTACTGTTCAAAGCCTAATATTAAAACTCAAATAATTGGTCGTTACAAATTTTATAACTAATATACCATTTTCGGTGATCTATCTTGAGATCAAACGTACAAACTCAACTATTTTAGCTAAATAATAACAAAATGGTCAATTTAATATGTAACAAAATTATCTATTTCAATGTGTCCTTCACCGGTTTTTGCATCTGGCAACATTCAAAAGCTAAGTCATGGCAAAGGACAGTTATATACAGCCAGACGGTTACTTCTAAAACTTATTTTAAGATTTAAAAATAACCGCGTAAGTTAAAATTATTTTATTCAGTTAATTATGCCTCTTCAAATTGTTACTACTTAAATATTAATAAGAAATAAGATAAGATAAAGATGTATCATTTATTGATCAATAAAACAGGACCGTGCTCAGGAAACAGGGGGCGATCTCATTCGACCTCCATCTTTTATGCCAGTCCATATTTTTTTTTTCAATAAATATTCATCTTTATTTTATCTTATTTACTGACCTTTTGAGAGTGGGTCATCTAATCACTACCATAAGGGTTGTTATGTCATTCTATATGCATAGTATAACACTACTACACGTATAATATACAAGCTATAGTTATATTATACGATTCTTAATATGTCAGCCGTTTTAGGGTTTTATAAAATATTAATTTGGGTTCATTATACTCGCAGTTTAAATATTAAAGGTTAACCATTTTAAAATTTTGGTAAAAAGCATAATGAGACTTAAAATTGAATTAATTTATCAAAGTAACCAATTGCTTATCTTAATTATAGCCAAGTAAATGGATTAATTTTGAAATATTAAAAAATAATATTTTTATTAATCTTACACAATACAGTTTTAATATAAGAACAATATTATTTTGCGCTTAAAAGTAAAATAGTCAAATTTTGGAACAAGCAAAAAGGCTGACATAAATATACAAACAATCATTATGAGTAAGTGATCCACACCATGACGATTACATAGCACAGTGCGTAGAAAGTAATTCTAGTCATTATAAAAAATATAACAGTGCTGTGTGTGCAAATATACCACTTACTTGTAATTACATGTAAACATTCATTACATTAATTATATTAAGTGGAACAAATAACATCCAACAGTACCTACTACAGTTTATGTAACATAGTCACAGAATAAATCTGTGACATAGTCCACAACTCCACCTTAGGATTCTCTGTATTATGGGTATTACGATTTAAAACATTTGCAGATCATGCAAACATTCATCTCACCGTAAGCGAATCCACACTTTCTGCAGACATGTAACTTGAAATACCTATATTTATGAATTAAGAACGTATGTAGTTAAAATATTGATTTATTTGCACACCAACATCGTAAACGCAGCGTAACGCCGCCTTAAATTTAATACTTTTTTTATTCCATTATTTGTCGAATTTTTTAATTTTTTTTTCGTTATATGGCACCACAGCCATTTTATTCCACACGACAATCACACAAGTGATCCATTGTGCATAATTAAACGTACTGTACAATTATTTTTGAACTGTTTAAGCATCACAAAAATGTTACTAACTAAAATGACTTAAAAAGATATGATTACTATACTAAAAAAATGGTTCAGATTAAGAGGTTTAGTGTCGCCAGCGACAATAATAAAAAACTATTCTAGCCCCCAAACAAATCCTTAATACACCCCTGTACTGTTAACGCGTTTTTATTTAAAAAGACCTAAACAGTTCAAAAATACCAAGCAATTATAGTACCTACACAGACTACACAGAGTCTACTGTCATAATCATTCAGCAGTTATCCATTTCACAACCAGCCATCGGCTTAAGGGTCGGTGCATTTATTAAGCAAGACGATAAAGGGGAGGTAGGTAATTTTTACCCGACTGCTTCCAAAAAGCAGGGTTATGTTTTTCGGGTGTAGGTACATTATGTCAATAGCTTCGGCCCGCAGCTTCGCTCGCGTGATACCTACCGGATAAAAAGTAGTCTATGTTATCCGAGGATTTCGAGGTCATAAACTATGTATATTCCAAGTTTCATTAAAATCCGTTCAGAAGTTTTTGCATGAAAAAGTAACAAACATCCATACATCCTCAGTAAAATTGTTGTTTTAATCTTTCATACCAGCAGTCGGGTTTTTTGTAACTTTGCTTGTTTTTTTGTTGTTTAATTATGGGACTATCATGCCTGTAGCAAACCTCCGCTGCGAAACTCAAAGGGCGAAACCGCAATAGTTTCGCTGTGAGTTGTGTTGTGAGTTCTTTGGCGGCGAAACAGTAGCGAAATTCCCTGCTCTAACGTACAAAACTGACTATGATGTTGTCTCTTTCTAACATTATTTCGCTCATTTGCTCAGGCGCCTACTACATCTCCGCCCGTTGGCTGTAGTACTGTTGCCCAGCGAAACTCGCTCTGCGGTTTCGCAGTTGTTGTTTCGCAGCGGAGGTGTGCTATAGGCATTAGAGTGGTTAGAACAATCTTTCCTAATAAATGCAGAGCCCTTTTCGAAGCCTAATTTTAAGCTCATTTTAGAAATGACTTCGGCCAATGTATTAAAGTCCAATTTCGGCATTGGCACTTGGAAAGCGAAGTTTATTTTAATTTCGATTGTTCACTGTCGTGTTCGCTGCTCTAATGAATTTGCGTAAAATTTTGAGTACAAAAATATGTAGTTATTTTACCAATGAAATCTAAGCGTTCAGTCAATTTTTACATGGTCGATTTCTCAGCATCTAAATCTGTGATAGCAATAAATAACTTTAACCTACTGCACAGAATACAGTGTGCCTACTGTAAAACTTATCGCCCATATTTCAGCACATTATACTAGAAAATCTTGGATTCTTTCGTTTTAAAAAAAGAATTTTAGGTACTAAAATTTTCTGCATAAGGGGCATTCCATTGTGACTACTGGGACATTTGACTCCAGAATTTGACCTATTGGGAGCTATAATTATGCTGTCGAAACTTATATAATTGTGAAATATACTTTCTAACATAGATTAATGTCTAATGTATCGAATTCCTATAAAGAAAAAACGATATACTTTATCTTTCAGTGTTGTAAAATATAAACTATACTCCTTCGATTTCATTGAAAATTAAACTAATAAAGTTTGTAGAAACAACAAAAAAAATATTTTAAATTGTGACTACTGGGACAGGTGTTTGTGACTACTGGGACGAGTGCGAAATTATGTAAAATTGTTGTTGATTAAAATCAGTTTTATCGTTGTTTCAACTTTGTTAATGTAGTTGTTACATTTCCACCTTAAAGGAAAACTAAAACAGTGCAAATATAAGAAATAAACTAAATCTTTGTAAGTTTTGGTTCTCTATTATGTTATTATCTCTCTATTTGTTTGAACGCGCTTATCTGAGGTATTAGAAGTCGGATTTGAAACTTTATTTCTACATTTGATAGCTTAATTCTTAAAGAAGGTTATAGGCTACTTTTTATCACTATCATCATCACCATATACCATCACTACGCGGGTAACGCCGCGAGGGCGCTGCTAGGTAATAACAAAAAATAAAGAAAACCTCTTTCCTACAATTTAAGTAAGGAAAATAAATTTATCCGTAATTAGAAAATAACTTTAAAAGTATTAATATTAAAAAAAAATAACAATTTCTGTAAATTGGTAGAAAATTAGGTCTCCAATGTTCATTATCGGATCAGTATTTCGTTTATTTGAAATATCGATCTGTACATTTTTCGCCCAGTTAATAACCATGTTAGGTAAAAAAAAAAAAAAATTAAACACTTCTATTATACAAAGAAATATGCTAAAATCTCTTTAAATATCAAAGTTAGCCAGAGTTGAAACATGTTTCATGAGGCAAGTGTGACTACCGGGACACATTTCAAAACAGTCTCTAGATCATAATTTCGATCTTATAACCATTAAAAGATGTTTAAAAGGTACACCAACCGTTTATTGTTACTCCTAGAAGAAACGGAACTCATAACTTCATTTTTGAGGCGAAAAAAACTACTTTTATATCTTTTGGTGTGACTACTGGGACAGGCAACATGCATCTTTTTAGAAAATAATTACGCAATAACTAACAAACATTTTCACTTTTTTTTCTTTAGTTACTTAGGTTTTTTCACACTTTCAGTAATATACACGCGCCAACTTTCTACAACTGACAGAAAGACCGAAAAATGTGCTGCCAGTAAAATATATTTTTCCCCCAGAGTATTTTTTTGGCTGAAGTAAAAGTTCGCACTGACGAAAAAGACATTTATTTTGTTTTTTTTAAATATTTTTCTACAGATTCAAGTAGATTAGATATTTAGCTGTAGGTAGGTAAATACTGAAATATAAACGTTTAATGGAATTTCAAAATTTTTGTCACTTTCCTCTTTTACATGGAATGCCCCATAAACAATATTTCTGAGTGAATTTTTGTCGAGAAATCTACAAGTGTTTTTTCACTTTGTTCTTTTTATTTACTTTTTCAATAGCATAATTTAATTTCATATTGCTCGTAGACGTGTCCAGTCTGTCTTTCTTAAAGTTTAATTTACTGTCAAAATAAACATGAAAACATCTAAAAAACGCGAATTTCATGAATGTATACCCTGCTAAAGACTTTCGGACACATACATAGGTACATTGGTGGACATTTTCACACAGCGCCATCTAGCCCCAAACTAAGCAAAGCTTGTATTATGGGCAACAAACAATTGATAAAATACTTATATATTTTTTGTAAATACACACTGATTATACTTTATAATGCACCCATATTATATTGAGATTAAGATCTGAGAAACCGGCCTAACAGTGAACCGACAGTTAATCCACGGCTAATTTGTGACATAACTATTTGAAGTGTCAATTTTAAAACATCTTTTAAACCATGCACCCAAACAAGCACACAAGCAACTATCTTAAAATTGAATTGCGCTTAACCTGAGCACGTTTTTGACAAATATTCATAGTCAAATTATTAATATCCAAATATTAAATAAAATATTAACCACTGCTGTGATTTAACAATTGAACATAAAGGGTCTTACTTATGAAAGATGTTTAAAGTTAAACACTGGTTAAACAACGTCCTGTCTTTATTTGTGGATTGTGACAAACAGAGACAGGACGTTGTTTAACCAGTGTTCAACTATAAACATCTTCCATAAGAGGAAATATTAGATAAATATATGACTCCTAAATTTGCATTCAAATAAGATAAGGTTATATAAAGTTTTTTTTAACCGTATTATAAAATGTTCTTAAAACTTTATACATTAAAAAACATAATGCTAATACATAACATACTAACGACTTAAAAGCCGGGACCGACAACGTGCCCTCCGAAGCACGGAAAAGCTCAGCTTTTAATGCTTTTAATAAATTAAAGTTGTGACCGCTCCAAACGTCGGCGGTGTTTAACTTCAACGATATATCAAGAACGTCTAACGGCCAGTTTCACTATTATTTCTGTGATTTTGCTAACTAAGGTCAGATAATTGACTTTACTCCTATCATCATCATTACCCACAGCCAATAATATCAATCCATCCATCCATCCAAAGGTTGCCTGGAAGAAATCACTTTGAGCGATAAGGCCGCCTATTGAGCCACCTATGTATTAGTATTTAAGTCCTTTAGTTTAAGTTCGTAATAATGTTGGTGTAACAATAAAGAATTATTTATCTAATTATCTATAATATCCCTTTGTTTACGCCATTCATTCCGGTCTTGTGCCTCACGCATCCAAAATCTATAGTATTTTTTGATTTTATCGACCCATCGGGCAGTTTGACAACCTCGATTTTTACATCCGGCGCCCTGATTATGTAAGACTTGCAATAGCAATGCGACAGCAATCACTACGCGACCGGTCAAAAAATATCACTAAAAATTGTATTACGGTCGCAAAATGCACTACGGCCAACCAAAGAACCTACATTTTACGACAGGTGAGCAATAGGCGTGCGATTGGGTTCCGTAATACGATTTTTAGTGGTATTTCGACCGGTCGCGTAGTGATTGCTGTCGCATTGCTATTGCAAGTCTTTCGTAATATACCTACTAAGAATTACAAATATCTTATTGCAGTAAGCAAAATCACAGATCGATATTGAAACTGGCGGTAAGATTACAACTTAAGGGCTCGGCGAACGTATCTACTTACCTAGGAACGTCATACCAAAATAATTTAAAATTTGAGCATATTTCTATTACTTTACGTTATTATTTGGATAAAGGTAGTATTTATCTAGGTTCCTGTTAAACTTTTGTTTCAAAAAACTTACTATAGAACAAATGAAAAGAAAAAATGCCATTTTTGGTGTACCTACAAAGATTTCAATTCAATTGGCTTACATTTCTTTTTAGGTAAGTTTTTCGGAACCAAAGTTTAACAGGAACCTAGATAAATACCTACTCTCCTAATCTAACAACATAAACTGATATAAACATGCTTACATTTTAAATGATTTCGGTAGGTATTACGTTTTTATGGAAATTCGCCGGTCGCAGCCCTCTTAAGTTGCCGAAAGCTTTATGAAACTTTTAAGTCCATTAAAAACAACAGCGGGCTTAAAAAGATTGTTATAGCAGAATCCAAAGAAATTTCATACATAGTAGAATGCTGACTGACATTTAATGTACAAAGGATTTTGAACCTTATCACGACTATGCAACGATCTATTATCATTTAATCTTGGTTATAAGGATTGTTGGTCTTGTTGAGAGGCTTTCTTGGGTGCTTTGTCTCTTTCACACTCGTTGTTGGATTAGTAGTGTGGTCACCCTTAAAAAGAGACACACCGCCCAAGTTTTATCTCTCAAGCTAACCGCGTTTTCTGTATCAGTGCGCGTTCCAGTTACGTTAGTATAAAAATTCCTTGGCAGAATCACAATAGTCTCTTTTCATTGACGGAGAGTGAAAAGAGACGGCATATAGTTCAATTTTTTATTGAAATTCTGCTATAACGGCTTTTTTAAGCCCGCAGGGTAACTTTTTTAGTATGAATACTACGAATAGTGCAAATTAGGAGTCTCGTCATAATTAAATTAATAAAATAAAATACAAAACAGTGCATTACAATAAAAATATTTTTTGCACGTTCATGTAATTACGTTAATTTTGAAAAAATACATTAGAATTTCTTACGTCACACTTTTTGCATTATTTACAACTATTTTCTAATTTCTTGATTGAAAACGGTCATTGTTTCCGTGCAAAATTATGCGACAGATTTTTGTGATGATGATTTTTTTTTATTATGAATAATTTTTAACCATCACATTATTTTGCACGACACAAAACAGCTTATCGTTCAGTTTCAATATTCTATCTGTGATTACATATTTGACATTACTCCTTTACTAAACATTTCAAATATACTAACACCCGAATATCAAACTGCTACTTAGTTTAAGCAGTGCTTATCATTGACATTAACTGTCATTTTTGTATACGATTCTCCAGAGGAAGAACGTCTCAAATATTGAAGTAGAGCTTAAGTATTCGGGCATAAGTACTCACAAATGGATTAAGGCATTCGTGAAGTTAGCCGTTTCGCTGCGCAGTAGAAAATTTTGTATGAAAATACAAAAATTTCAATACAAAATTTTCAGTCAGTACAGTAAACAAAACCACTGATAGAATATTGAAATTAGCCATTATTGACTAAGATGAAATAACTTAAAGTATTTTTTTTTAAAATAAAACTATTTTTTGTCCATATTCTAAAAAATAAACTCACACACGGTCTGAGATCTATCACTCGCTTGTTTTTTTTTGTTCACAGTTGATTTTTATCACATATTTTTTTAAATACTGTCCTCTTAGGTGCTTCTCAGATATGTAGTTAGCAGTATTAAGATGGACAACCGGAATTCAGGATATGAAGACACTGCTGAAGGTTGCCTAAATACAAAATTTATAAATATTAATAAATAAAGAAAAAACTTTGTACACTACGCACGATGGAACTAAATTCTAGACATTCGTGAAGTTAGCTGTTTCGCTGCGCAGTAGAAACTTTAGTATGAAAAAGCTACACTGTCAAAATGGCTAACTTCACGAATGCCTAGATCCATTGTGCGTAAATTGCGCATAAAAAGAAGTATGAGATTTGAGACTAGGCAAAGTCACAGAATTCTACAGAAGATTACGTAACACTTGGCACAGATTACGTAAGATCTGCAGTAGCAATGCGACAGCAATCAGTAAGCGATCGGTCGAAAAATATCACTAAAAATCGAATACATATAATCGAATATTCAGAAAGCCAATCGCACGTCTATTGCTCGCCTGTCGCAAACAAAATGCACTTTGGCCATAGTCCATTTTGCGACCGAAATACGATTTTTCGTGACTTTTTCGACCGACCGGTCGCGTATTTTATTTACTACGACTAGTTGATTAAGTATTATTCACCTGGTTTCGTCACGCGATCGAGTTGACGGCGTAGTGGGGACGCGTGCCTTCAGGCTGGTACAGGGTTATCGACGCGATGTAATTGTTAGACATCACCTGAAACACACAATTCTCCTTTATTGACCGAGCGAAGCGTCTCTGCTTCAGCTTGGACAAAAATGCTTTCGTTTGTCCGACGGATGTCTGTCTGTTCTCCTCTACATTTCTCACACATATCTACAGCAGAGGCATTCTGTACTAGACTCACTTCGAATTCACTCAAGTGACCGAGCTCACTAAATACGCAAGAATGTATTGTAAGTGTTTGTAGTAAGATTCAAATTTCGAATACGAAATTTGATATCTCACAGCGGATTCAGCTCTTCGACGTTCGAAGTGAGTTTACAGAATGACTCTGCAGGTCTCATTTCTCAACCAATTCTCGTGAAATTTTTTGAGCAGCTGGGCAAAAAAGGCCACTACAGCAGAATCACGATAGGAATCGCTTCCGTGCTTCGGAGGACACGTTAAATTGTCGGTCCGGCTTTTAAGTCGTTAAGCCATGACGGAGGCTTTTAGGCGGCCTAAAAACTCCGTCATCAGAGTTAGCCACTTGCTTATACGAACTTGCTTACGATAAGAATCGCTCCCATCTCTCTCCCTTCCTATGGTCTCTGATCAAACACTCCTCCAGCTATTATAGTGACTAACTTTGGGGAACATGGTGGAATCACTCCCCAAAGGCAGAGTAGGTGGTTCTCTGCAACGGGCCGGCCCGTCTGGCCCACTTGCCCGTGGTCTTTCGACAGACAGTTGTTGTCGGTTGGTTGGTTATAACCCGATCGGCGTTGCGGCGTGCACTTGCGCGATCTAGGAATTCTGATGTTGCGTGGCGTCATCTGTAGTGCGTAGCATGTCTATGTAGTTCATCTAGCGACAGGTAGATGTCGCTACAGACTCCTATTCTCTTTACCTCGAAGATCATATCCTGGTATCCGTAGCAGAAGGTGGATCCGAAGGGGTTGGTGGTGTTGGTGGATGAAGCCCGGTTGAGCACGACGGGTCGCTCGCACACGCGCAACGCGCGCTGCACGCCCTCCCACTTAGAGTAGGCGGTTATCTGCACGCCGCTCAGACTTTCCACCAGCGAGTTGCTTTCGCATCTAAACAAATTTAAATGAAAATGAAATGAAATCTGAAGAAAATGAAGATTACGACTGTATTCCCAAGGTGCAAACATATTCTTTCAGATCTTTAGGCATTTTTAGATCCTCCTTCCCTCCCTCCTGCAAGAAAAATCTTACCC
Organism: Camptogramma bilineatum; assembly: GCA_958496255.1. Lineage (NCBI taxonomy): Eukaryota > Metazoa > Arthropoda > Insecta > Lepidoptera > Geometridae > Camptogramma > Camptogramma bilineatum. Next base: position 3,155,901 of record OY292474.1, read on the forward strand.
AATCTCACGTGGAGGAGAGGGGAGGTTTCAGAAAATATCATGTAATATTTCTTTTCCGCAAGAAGCGTGAAATGCCGATTATTTTATTTAAAACCACATGGACACGTTGGTTCTTATCACTCTTGAGACCACATAGAAATCCCCGTGGACTGATTTAGAATGAAATACATGAAAACATTTATGAATTTGAGTAGGTACTTACCTACCTATTTAAAAATGTTATTGTTCAATTTTCAATCTCACGTGAGGTTAGGGGGTGGGGGAAGGGGTCGAGCCAAATCTCTCGACTTCGACTGGCGTTTTAGCTCAGTTGGTACTAGCTCTGCCTTCTGCGCTGTAGGTCGTGGGTTCGATTCCCATCCAGGAAAAACATTTGTGTGATGAACATAATTGTTTGTTCTGTGTCTGGGTGTTATAAAGTATTCCAAGTATGTATTTACAAATATATAAGTATTCTATCAGTTATCTGGTTCCCATTGTACAAGTTTTGCTTAGTTTGGGGCTAGATGGCGCTGTGTGAAATGTCCAGCAATATTTATATTTATTGATCTCACTAAGAGGGGAGGGGGGGGGGGGGAAGGGAGTCGAAAAATCGCAAAAAATCACCTCACGTACGTAATTAAGTGACGCTACCTAACATGCTTATTAAAAGTGAAATTTCCTTACTTATCCGGCTGCACAGTAAGTTCAAATTCGCACCGATGGTACATATTGAAGTTGTAATGTCCCGGATAGTTTGTGTGGAGAACAAACTTCTTGACTTGATGCGTGCGCGCGTCGAATAGAACATCCTGGAAACAACATTTTTATTAGCTGTTGACTTTGTATGGGATAATTTGGTGAATTCGTAGAGGAAATTGAATACTAGAGAATGTCAAAGTCTAGGTCAGGTTAGGGTCATCTCAGCGATAACAGGTTTAAATAGATTAAATAAATAAATAAAATAATAAATAAATAAGAACTTTATTGAGGACACAATTTCAAAGTATTATCTAGTTAGGCTATTTTTAGAAATACAATGTCCTACAATCGGCGGTCTTATCGCTCTTGGCGATCTCTTCCAGACAACCGTAAAACTATACTAAATACTACAACTAGATGGGGTGTCAAACAACAGATAACGATGTCCAGCGCGTTTGGTATTCACCAGCCCCCGAACTAGTTAAGAAACTGTATCTCGGGGGACAGTTATCACCTCCAGCGCCGTTCTCATCGTCCTATGTTGTTTGTCATCCATGATGGATCCATGGATTTGGATCCCAAAAGTATATGTAAGTACCTTAAATTCAAAATAGTGCTTTAGAGTTCCAGTGTAAGTTGCTTGTGGTTGTTGTGCCTTTGTGTGTGTGTGTGTGTGTGTGTGTGTGTGTGTGCGTAAGTGTTTAAGTGCGTGTGTGAGTGAGTGGATTAGATTTAATTTTATAAGAAACCAGAGGATCACTGAGAGGTATATGTTTATAATTAGTTATAGGATGTTAAAAACTAGTAATTCTTCAGTTTTTTTATAGTTTAGTTGTAGAAGCCAGTCAATTAACTTAGTTTTCAATTCGTATTTGGTTAGGTTATAGATGTATAATTGTTTATTTAGTCTGTTGTATAATTGGGGACCTATTATGGGAAAGAATCGACTGTAGGTCGTGGTTCTGTGGGAATTCATTATGCAGACACGGTCTGATCGTCTTCGTTTGTCTTCCAGGTTAGGGTCGTAAGGAGTCAATGCGTGCATACGCAGGGTGGTTTGGAGTACAAAGAGCTGTCTCACGGAGAGTACTTTAGTGTCATTGTATAGTGAAATAGTGGGATACCGAAATGGTTTTTTAGCATAACCTTGAGTACAGCTCTTTGTGCTCTTTCAAGCTGCAACATTTTCGTTTTACCTGAACCTCCCCATACTGAGATACAATATTTCAACAAGGATTCGCTTATACGCGGTGTATATCAGCTTAAGAGTTGATGTACTTGCAGCCGACCTATGTTTTTTGTAAAATATAAATCAACTTTCGGATTCGTGATGTTAGGCAATCGATGTGATGATTCCAATTTATCAGCGGATCAATATACACACCTAGATACTTAATGGAGTCTGTTCTAGTTAGGTATGGACAAGTGCAGTTGTTAGTCGGATTTATGCACTTGTGGCTTTTGATACTAAAAGTTGTTTTCGGTGGTTGTCCGCTAGTAGTAAGCGAGAAGGTCATATATTTATTTTTTTCCACATTGAGGGTTAGAAGGTTATTATTTAGCCATTTCATAACCTAAAATTTCATAACATAATATTTGGGAAAATTCGTTTTCTCGGTATTTTCACGCAAAAAGGTTTACCAATGCAATGTGCTTCGTAATTTCACGTAAATTGTTAAGACTTAAGTGGCTGAGTGGTCGGGTGTCCGCATTTCAACCAAAGGCCGTGAGTTCGAATCTCAGCCAATGGAAGTTTATTTTTGGTAGGTAAGTAAGGTTTTTTGGTCTTTTTTAATTTTTCTCTATTTGCACCCGAGCAGAGCTCTGTCGCCCAGTTAGTAAGTACCTACCTACCTAACTAAAATAGTAGGTAGGTAACCATCAGTGGCCCGCCTGAAATATCTGAATAGTCCGTTTTACCCGAGATTGATACATGTGGATTGTGGAAAATGTTTCTTTCAAATGGTGAAAAAACGTTTCAGGTACCACAGATTGCAAATGGTAATGAGTGACTAATTAGATTACTAATCTGTGCCTATACCTACTTACTTGATTATAAATTGTCGGTCATGATGGGCTCCCGGCATTTATACTTGCTATCATAAAATATAATAGCTAAAGCTACGTACCGGCTATAAATAGCCGGTCGTAGACGTAGCTTTAGCTAAGCTAGAACGTCGCGTCTCGTCGTCGGCTTCGCTTCAACCTTCCTAGGCTTCAACAATCTATCAAGACTACGCCATGCCACGAGCGCTTCACGGCTTTACTTACCTTGATGAACCTTGAGGAAGCAGAGGAAGTTAGGAATAATTTTCGGTACCTAGGTTTAGTAGGTAGGTACCTACCTAGGCTAAGTTTTACTTATGGTGACCTAACTAGGCACAGATTAGGTACTAGATAGACCTAGGGTTCATAATCTACGATACTGCGAACTTTTATACCTACGTCGCATTGCGCTGTTTTTATCCATTTTGCGAAAACCTTGAATATAGGTAGGTAAGTTATTTGGTTACTACAAAGTCTGAAAAGTAATCTTCTATGAAATAAACAGGCTAACGGCGGTTTCCCCAAGGTCGACAGACTCCAATTCTGTGACCTCTGTGGCGCATTGAAGGCCCGCCTGAAACTCGAAGGTTGCTGGTTCGATTGCCGACACGAGCTTTCTCGAGATTGTCTCGGGTCTGGGTGTTTTTCTTTGATTACCTACTTTTATGATGATGGGCAAGGTTCCTAAAAGACAAGTTGGTCGAAGAAAGAAGTCGTGGCTCCGCAACATCCGGGAGTGGACGGGAATAACCAACGCATCCGAATTTCGCCTGACAAAAGACAGAGAAAGATTCCAGCAGCTGATAGCCGACCTTTACTAGGTAGAGAGGCACTTGAAGAAGAAGAATACCTATGACAGGTATTAGGGAGTGTCCACATTGCGTTTTCTGCAGCGCGTTTTTGAGCTGCGCGTTTGTATCGATACAAACGCGCGTTCGCAACGCGTATTTTTCCATACAAAAGTGAACCGGGAGGGGCTGCGCGGGGGGCTGCGCGTTCGCATCGCGTTCGAATCGCGTTTGTATCGATACAAACGCGCTGCAAAAAACGCAATGTGGACACTCCCTTAGATTCAAAGGTTTTTTCTATGTAGGTATATACCTAGCATGTGTAGGTATTTCAGGCTTATCTAACATACCTATTAAGTACCTGGATTATAAAATGTTAAGATACCATGTCGGCTATGCAGTTACTTTCCACTTACTTTATTTTACGAGGGTATAGATAGGGAAATACAGTGTTTAGCTCAGGGTAGGTAGATAGGGCCTTAATTAACTGACTCAGACGAAACAGGCGGTTTGACACGATGACCTGACTATTAAAGAACACCATGGGTCAATTAAATGCAATTTCTGTTAATTAGTCGAGTGCTAACCTGGTTCACAAGGATATTACTAATTAAGATTGAGGATTATTTTTATCATCCACTCTGACCCGCGCCCTGATTACGTAAGACTTGCAACAGCAACGCGACAGCAATCACTACGCGACCGGTCGAAAAATATCACAAAAAATTGTATTAGTGATTGCAAAATGCACTATGACCAAAGAGCAATTTACGACAGGCGAGCAATAGACGTGCGATTGGCTCTTTAGCCTAAATTCGATTTTTAGTGATTTTTCGACTGGTCGCGTAGTGATTGCTGTCGCATTGCTATTGCAAGTCTTGCAAATTGCATAGGTACAATTGACTCACGTTGATCTCACAACCGTCTGAGTCAACCCTGAGCTAAACAGTTTTTCCTTGTCTACGTAAAATAATTTGAAGCTCCTCATTGCCACCAGTGGTGGCGGGCGATCGAGGTGAATAGAGGTGAACCATGAATAGACGCCTTGAGATCTTCAAGAAGATGTCGCATAAAGCCAGAACGGACGAGGAGGCAGGGGCGGTCGCAGGCTTTGATTTTGGGGGTTCACGTTTTTTGCTAGTACGTGCCTACCTACTTTTTTGCAGGATGTTAGAGGTTTGTCAAGGATGCGTGGTCCGAGGGGTTTCATGATCCCCCCAAAAGGGGGGATCATGAAACCCCTCGGACCACGCAGGCATGAAAAATTCAACCTTCGATGCGGTGAGACGCTAGCGTTAAATCTAACCTAATACACCTAGTAGGTAGAAAGTTCTACGTGTACCTCAGGATCTTTTCAAAATAAAAAAATCTGTTCGGTACGAAATCCTTTATTGATTTTTTGGTATTTTTTGAGACATTTTTTGTACCCACATGGATGAATAAAAAACATAATTGCTGACATTTTTGCCGAATACAACTTTCAAATACGAACAATAAATTATGGTGTCTACACTAAAATTACATATCATTTACACAGTGATGATAATTTTTAACAAGGCAGGAAGGTTTACATTGAGTCAGCGACTTGCACGCCATTCACTTGCAAATTCGTTAGTAGAAATTATAACACATGGGAACCGCGGGTTACTCACATAACAAGAGGCAGTTTCTAGAATCAGGAGGGCGATTCTCACTGTGCGATAAATATGGCATTCTGTCATACAATGCTATCATGTTATGTTAGTCGGTTTCATTAAAGCGTATCGAATTATTTCGAATGACATCAAGAAAATACAGTTTTTGAAAGCACTCGATATTTTGACAGTCCCACTACCAATTCTAGCCCGAATGACATGATATTGTATTCGATACATCATAATAATCCATAATCATCGAATGCGATTTCACGTCATTCGGACGAGAATTGGTAGTAGACTGGCATTGGGACTTCAGGCCCCTTAGCCAAGTGACAACCGATTCTATTTCTATAATTCGCTACAACTCGAACGAGACATTTCATTGGACGAACGTAAGTTCACGGGGTCTTTGTTCCTTTGTCAACCAATGAAACATCGGTGATAGTTTGCGTTTTGTAGAAATAGAATCGATTGATGCCACTTGGCTAGGGGGGCAGGAATGTCATCACATATTTAAGAACCTACACGACTGAATGACATGAACGCACTGCAGCTACAGCGTATGTGACTCATGACAAATTAACGTATCCTCGCAAGAACAAAAAGACTCCAGTTTCTAACTCAATGTGAATCTACCTTCGATTTGAACACATTTTGAGATTTTGTTTTCTAAGTAACAACTTACAGTGAACAATTTGTTTTGATTTGTTTTAACAGATAGCCCAGGGCCGGGCTTAGGGTCAGGGCTAAGGGGCAAATTTAATGTAAAGAAATAAAACAGCAGTTATGCGCAATGCAGCTACATATTCAAAAGTTGTTTTTAATATTTAATGTAGTTTTTTTACATTAAGTTTCGTAAAATCAAAACAAATGTTCATGTCAATTTAATATTCGAAAATGACGGTATTATCCAACCGTCTTTCATCAAATATGATTTAAAATCGATGATCTCTTGGCGCTAAAAGTTCTAAGCAGTCTAAGCACAGACGAGTGCAAAAATCTTACATCGACTCACCAATAGTAAATGTTGAACTGAAAAAATCAAATCGGTCTTTATTTTGAACGAAGAGTTGCCATATGAATTTAAATCTACGTCTATTTACAATTATCATGGACTTACGGGTTAAATCTCAGGTACGCTATTATAATTTGAATTGGGTTAGTAATGTAATATTAATACTAAGTAATTTAGTTATTTTAATGTGTTTATACCTATTCACCGGATATTAAACATTACTTGTAAAAAAAACCTCTAGAACTATGTCAAGAGAATATTATCAATTTAAGTCAATGTAAAAGTGTTTAAAAAATTACAGAATTAATTTTCTAGAATGATTCTTTTAAAGAAAGTAATTAGTGTTTATTAAAAATTCTTATTTTTTATTTTTCTACAATTTTTATCACTGAATTTTTGAAATAATAGACAAGTGATGAGTATTTTTTTTATCTAACATTACTCAAATATTATCTTTCGTAAGTTGTTTCAACAGTTTATATTATGGCAACTCTTTTAAAGTCTACATGTATTGTACTGTTCAAAGCCTAATATTAAAACTCAAATAATTGGTCGTTACAAATTTTATAACTAATATACCATTTTCGGTGATCTATCTTGAGATCAAACGTACAAACTCAACTATTTTAGCTAAATAATAACAAAATGGTCAATTTAATATGTAACAAAATTATCTATTTCAATGTGTCCTTCACCGGTTTTTGCATCTGGCAACATTCAAAAGCTAAGTCATGGCAAAGGACAGTTATATACAGCCAGACGGTTACTTCTAAAACTTATTTTAAGATTTAAAAATAACCGCGTAAGTTAAAATTATTTTATTCAGTTTATTATGCCTCTTCAAATTGTTACTACTTAAATATTAATAAGAAATAAGATAAGATAAAGATGTATCATTTATTGATCAATAAAACAGGACCGTGCTCAGGAAACAGGGGGGCATCTCATTCGACCTCCATCTTTTATGCCAGTCCATATTTTTTTCCAATAAATGTTCATCTTTATTTTATCTTATTTACTGACCTTTTGAGAGTGGGTCATCTAATCACTACCATAAGGGTTGTTATGTAATTCTATATGCATAGTATAACACTACTACACGTATAATATACAAGCTATAGTTATATTATACGATTCTTAATATGTCAGCCGTTTTAGGGTTTTATTAAATATTCATTTGGGTTCATTATATTATACTCGCAGTTTAAATATTAAAGATTAACCATTTTAAAATTTTGGTAAAAAGCATAATGAGACTTTATCAAAGTAACCAATTGCTTATCTCAATTTTATAGTCAAGTAAAATGGATTGATTTTGAGATATTAAAAAATAATATATTTTTATTAATCTTACACAATATAGTTTTAATATAAGAACAATATTATTTTGCGCTTAAACACCAAATAGTCAAATTTTGAAAGAAGCAAAAAGGCTGACATAAATATACAAACAATCATTATGAGTAAGTGATCCACACCATGACGATTACATAGCACAGTGCGTAGAAAGTAATTCTAGTCATTATAAAAAATATAACAGTGCTGTGTGTGCAAATATACCACTTATTTGTAATTACATGTAAAATTCGTTCAAATTATATTATGTGGAACAAATTACACCCAACAGTACTACATAGTCTATGTAACATAGTCCACAACTCCTCACTAGGATAATCTGTATTATGGGTATTACGATTTAAAACATTTGCAGATCATGCAAATATGTAGTTAAAATATTGATTTATTTGCACACCAACATCGTAAACGCAGCGTAACGCCACCTTAAATTTAATACTTTTTTTATTCCATTATTTGTCGAATTTTTTAATTTTTTTTTCGTTATATGGCACCACAGCCATTTTATTCCACACGACAATCACACAAGTGATCCATTGTGCATAATTAAACGTACTGTACAATTATTTTTGAACTGTTTAAGCATCACAAAAATATTACTAACTAAAATGACTTAAAAAGATATGATTTCTATACTAAAAAAATGGTTCAGATTAAGAGGTTTAGTGTCGCCAGCGACAATAATAAAAAACTATTCTAGCCCCAAACAAATCCTTAATACGCCCCTGTACTGTTAACGCGTTCTTATTTAAAAAGACCTAAACAGTTCAAAAATACCAAGCAATTATAGTACCTACACAGACTACACAGAGTCTACTGTCATAATCATTCAGCAGTTATTCATTTCACAACCAGCCATCGGCTTAAGGGTCTGTGCATTTATTACGCAAGACGATAGAGGGGAGGTAGGTAATTTTTACCCGACTGCTTCCAAAAAGCAGGGTTATGTTTTTCGGGTGTACATTATGTCAATAGCTTCGGCCCGCGGCTTCGCTCGCGTGATACCTACCGGATAAAAAGTAGTCTATATGTTATCCGAGGATTTCGAGGTCATAAACTATGTATATTCCAAGTTTCATTAAAATCCGTTCAGTAGTTTTTGCGTGAAAAAGTAACAAACATCCATGCATCCTCAGTAATATTGTTGTGTCATAATCTTTCATACCAGCAGTCGGGTTTATTGTAACTTTGCTTGTTTTAATTATGGGACTATCAGAGAGTGGTTACAACAATCTTTCGTAATAAATGCAGAGCCCATTTCGAAGCCTAATTTTAAGCTCATTTTAGAAATGACTTCGGCCAATGTATTAAAGTCCAATTTCAGCATTGGCACTTGGAAAGCGAAGTTTATTTTAATTTCGATCTGTTCACTGTCGTGTTCGCTGCTCTAATGAATTTGCGTAAAATTTTGAGTACAAAAATATGTATTGTTTTTACCAATGAAATATAAGCGTTCAGTCAATTTTTACAAGGTCGATTTCTCAGCATCTTAATAGCATAACTTTAACCTACTGTAAAACTTATCGCCCTAATATTTCGGCACATTATGCTACAAAATCTTGGATTCTTTCGTTTTAAAAAAAGAATTTTATGTACTAAAATTTTCTGCATAAACATTATTTCCGAGTGAATTTTTGTCGAAAAATCTACAAGTGTTTTTTCACTTTGTTCTTTTTATTTACTTTTTCAATAGCATAATTTAATTTCATATTGCTCGTAGACGTATCCAGTCTGTCTTTCTTAAAGTTTAATTTACTATCAAAATAAACATGAAAACATCTAAAAAACGCGAATTTCATAAATACTCTGCTAAAGACTTTAGGCCACATACATACATAGGTACATTGGTGGACATTTCCACTCAGCGCCATCTAGCCCCAAACTAAGCAAAGCTTTATGAGCAACAAATAATTGATAAAATATTTATATTTTTTTGTACTATGATAGATAGAGATATTGATAAATAGATAGATAGATACAATTGATAGATAGAGATTTTTTCTAAATACACACTGATTATACTTTATAATGCATCCATATTATATTGAGATTAAGATCTGAGAAATCGGCCTATATACAGTGAACCGACAATTAATCCACGGCTAATTTGTGACATAACTATTTGAAGTGTCAATTTTAAAACATCTTTTAAACCATGCACCCAAACAAGCACACACAAGCAACTATCTTAAAATTGAATTGCGCTTAACCTGAGCACGTTTTTGACAAATATTCATAGTTAAATTATTAATATCCAAATATTAGATAAAATATTAACCACTGCTGTGATTTAACAATTGAACATAAAGGGTCTTACCTATGAAAGATGTTTAAAGTTAAACACTGGTTAAACAACGTCCTGTCTCTATTTGTCACTAATCACTATCGACAAATAAAGACAGGACGTTGTTTAACCAGTGTTCAACTTTAAACATCTTTCATAAGTAAGGGGGAAAATTAGATAAATATATGACTCCTAAATTTGCATTTAAATAAGGTAAGGTTATAAAAAGTTTTTTTTTAATCGTATTATAAAAATGTTTTTATAACTTTATACATTAACAAGCAATTTATTCAAAAATAAAAAAACCCGGCTGAACTGAAAAGTTGGAAATAGCATTATCTTATCAATCACAAAATTAAATTACAATTTTATTAATAGGTAGGTATCTAGGGTTCGATGCCGTGCGCATTTTTCTAAACGTTGTTGTGACAGTTGACACACAGATGGCTCTGTGTGTAAAATTAAAAGCGTGTAAGATATTTCTTAAATATGAGATATCTCCTAAATGGCTGAACCAATTTCGATGCAGGTTGTTCTAAACGTTGCGTGTGACTAAATATAAAGTTTTAGTATGCATTTTGTTTAGCAATTCTCGTTAGGGCGAAAAATAGATTTTCAAAAATTTTGAGACTCGATTTAGTCTTCGAAGACGTCATGTTAGATTTTTTTTTTAAATATATTTGATATCAGTCCACCAACTTCTTGATTTTGACATGGATTTTGATATGATGGCGTGATTTTCATTTTGAAAATTCACACATTGTTGCATTTTCTAGCCGCACTATTTGATTTATCGAAATAAAAAGTATCCTAGAGCACAATCGAGATGGAGACGATTCTAACGATACCTCATTCATCAAAATCCATCCAGCCGTTTAGGAGTAACGTGGTAATAAAGAATATTACTTACATACCCACGAACATACATAGAAACGCGCGATCTACATAACCCTGTCTGACTTGACAGTCAGCCGGGTAAAAAACAGAATGCTATACATATCTAACGACTTAAAAGCCGGAATCGACAACGTGCCCTCCGAAGGAAGAGCTCAGCTTATAATGCAACTTGCGGTCACCCATCCAAAATGTGACCGCTCCGAACGTCGGCGGTGTTTAACTTCAACGATATTCAAGAACGTCCAACGTCCAGTTTCATTATTCTTTCTGTGATTTTGCTTACTGTGGTTAGATAATTGGCTTTACTTCTATCATAATCATCACCCACAGCCAATAATATCAATCCATCCATCCATCCAAAGGTTGCCTGGAAGAAATCACTTTGAGCGATAAGGCCGCCTATTGAGCCACCTATGTATTAGTATTTAAGTCCTTTAGTTTAAGTTCGTAATAATGTTGGTGTAACAATAAAGAATTATTTATCTAATTATCTATAATATCCCTTTGTTTACGCCATTCATTCCGGTCTTGTGCCTCACGCATCCAAAAACTATGGTACTTTTTGATGTCATCGACCCATCGCTCAGTTGGACAATCTCGATTTCTATATCCGGCGCCCTGATTACGTAAGAATTGCAATAGCAATGCGACAGCAATCACTACGCGACCGGTCGAAAAATATCACTAAAAATTGTATTACGGTCGCAAAATGCACTATGGCCAACCAAAGTACCTACATTTTACGACAGGCGAGCAATAGGCGTGCGATTGGCTTCCGTAATAGATTTTAAGTGATATTTTTCGACCGGTCGCGTAGTGATTGCTGTCGCATTGCTATATTGCAAGCCTTACGTCATCGGGCGCGGTTCTTGGCCACCATTGGGTTACTCAATCACTCCTATACCTACTAAAAATGACAAGTAACTTACTGTAGTAAGCGAAATCTCATTGAAATTGGCGGTAAGATGACAACTATAGTAGCCGAAAGCTTTTAAGTCCATTAAAAACAACAGCGGGCTTAAAAAGGCCGCTATAGCAGAATCACAATATGAATTGAACTATATGCCGTGTCTTTTTATTGACGGAGAGTGAAAAGAGACAGCCTATAGTTCAATTTCTATTGAAATTCTGCTATAACGGCTTTTTTAAGCCCGCAGGGTAACTTCTTTAGTACGAATACTATAAATAGTGCAAATTAGGAGTCTCGTCATAATTAAATTAATAAAATAAAATAAAAAACAGTGCATTACAATAAAAATATTTTTTGCACGTTCATGTAACTACGTTAATTTTGAAAAAATACATTAGAATTTCTTACGTCACACTTTTTGCATTATTTACAACTATTTTCTAATTTCTTGAAACGGTCAATGTTGTCCTGCAAAATTATGCGACAGATTTTTTCTTTTGATGATTTTTTTTTTAATGTTATGGATAATTTTTAACCATCACATTATTTTGCACGACTCAAAAGAGCTTATCGTTCAGTTTCAATATTCTATCTGTGTTTTTGCTTACTGGTTAGATATTTTACATTACATCTTTACTAGAAATTTCAAATTATACCAACACCCGAATATCGCTACTTAGTTAAGCAGTGCTTATCATTGACATTAACTGTCATTTTTGTATACGATTCTGCAGAGTAAGAACGTCTCAAATATTTAAGTAGCGCTTAAGTATTCGGGCATAAGTACTCACAAATGGATCTAGGCATTCGTGAAGTTAGCCGTTTCGCTGCGCAGTAGAAATTTTGTATGAAAATACAACATTTTCTACAGTAAACAAAACCACAGATAGAATATTGAAATTAGCCGTTATTGACCAAGATGAAATAACTTAAAGTATTTTTTTTAAATAAAACTATTTTTTGTCCACATTCTAAAAAATAAACTCACACACGGTCTGAGATCTATCACTCGCTTGTTTTTTTTTTGTTCACAGTTTTTTTTTATCACATATTTTTTTAAATACTGTCCTCTTAGGTGCTTCTCAGATATGTAGTTAGCAGTATTAAGATGGACAACCGGAATTCAGGATATGAAGACACTGCTGAAGGTTGCCTAAATACAACATTTATAAATATTAATAAATAAAGAAAAAACTTCGTACAGTACGCACGATGGATCTAGATTCTAGACATTCGTGAAGTTAGCCGTTTAGCTGCGCAGTAGAAACTTTAGTATGAAAAAGCTACACCGCGCATCGAAACGGCTAACTTCACGAATGCCGAGATCCACTATGCGTAAATTGCGCATAAAAAGGAGTATGAGATTGGAGATTAGGCAAAGTCACAGAATTCTACAGAATATTACGTTACACTTGACACAGATTACGTAAGATCTGCAGTAGCAATGCGACCAGTAGCGGCGTTAGGGTAGGGCGAGGTTGGGCGACCGCCCCGGGCGCAGGCCTGAGGGGGCGCCGAGTGAGGGCGCCCCTTTCAATTCTACATGAATTTCAAGCTTTGTGGAAAAGGCATACCTATTCCCTATGAAAGGTGTTTGAATGAAAAGGTATCATAACGCATTTGTTTTGATAAAATTGGGCTCGCTTCGCTCGCGTTTTAGCTTCCTAGGTAAATTGAAAGTTTAGAGCGGGAGGGGGGGTAGAAATCTCGCCCCGTAGGCCTAACATGTGCAACGTCGAGAGTCGAGAAAAGAGACTTCTCGATCGGTTAAACTGCTCTTACGTATGCGTTAGAGCAGTTCGACCGATCGAGATATCTCTCTCGATGTTGCACATGTTAGGCCGGCAGGGCTAAAACCGGCCCTGAATGCGACAGCAATCAGTAAGCGATCGGTCGAAAAATATCACTAAAAATCGAATACAAAAATATGTATTCGATTTTTAGTGATCTGTGAATATGAATCGAATATTCAGAAAGCCAATCGCACGTCTATTGCTCACCTGTCGCAAACAAAATGCACTTTGGCCATAGTCCATTTTGCGACTGAAATACGATTTTTCGTGATATTTTTCGACCGGTCGCGTATTTTATTTACTACGACTAGTTGATTAAGTATTATTCACCTGGTTTCGTCACGCGATCGAGTTGACGGCGTAGTGGGGACGCGTGCCTTCAGGCTGGTACAGGGTTATCGACGCGATGTAATTGTTGGACATCACCTGAAACACACAATTCTCTTTTATTGACCGAGCGAAGCGTCTCTGCTTCAGCTTGGACAAAAATACTTTCATAACTATCATGGTTACGAACATAATATTTATTATAATTATGGTAATTATCCCGTTGATAATAATATTTAGAAATGCTTTCATTTGTCGGCCGAATGTCTGTCTATTTATTTATTTATCTATCTGTCAGTTCTCTTCTACAGGTCGCATTTCTCAATAATTTCTCATGAAATCTTGTGAGCAGGTTTGAAAATTTTATAGAATTGTTTTGTCTTCTGGGATTTTTGATTGGGAGGGTACTCCCTCCAAAAAGGGGCATAAAGAGGTTACGTTAGAAAGGCATAAAGGGTAGGAGACATCCGATTTCGATGGTTCTTTTTTTGTTTGAAAGGTACTTAAAGTTGGTCTCATAAATCTTTGGTGAAGATGAACGTTAGAAGAAGATGCCTGATTATGTAGAACATAAAGGACCTCTTCTCTTTCTCCCTGCCCTTTACGCTTGATCACAAAATTCTTAGCTATCTACTTACCTCGAAGATTTTCTGACCCCTGATTGTCTATCTTTAATAGCAACTAAAATCGGCCTCAAAATCTCAGATATGACAGTTCAGTGACCGTGCAAGTAGCTCCGTCACTCTCATCTCATCTCTATAGACTCTACAGCTGTACTAGACTCACTTCGAATTCAGTCAAGTGACCGAGCTCACAAAATACGCAAGAATGTATTGTAAGTGTTTGTAGTAAGATTCAAATTTCGAATACGAAATTTGATATCTCACAGCGGATTCAGCTCTTCGACGTTCGAAGTGAGTTTACAGAATGACTCTGCAGGTCTCATTTCTCAACCAATTCTCGTGAAATTTTGTGAGCAGCTGGGCTAAAAAGGCCACTACAGCAGAATCACGATAGGAATCGCTTCCGTGCTTCGGAGGGCACGTTAAATTGTCGGTCCTTTTAAGTCGTTAAGCTATGACGGAGGTATTTAGGCGGCCTAAAAACTCCGTCACCAGATTTAGCCAATGGCTTATACGAACTTACTTACGATAAGAATCGCTCCCATCTCTCTCCCTTCCTATGGTCTCTGATCAAACACTCCTCCAGCTATTATAGTGACTAACTTTGGGGAACAGGGTGGAATCGCTCCCCAAAGGCAGAGTAGGTGGTTCCTCTGCAACGGGCCGGCCCATCTGGCCCACTTGCCCGTGGTCTTTCGACAGACAGTTGTTGTCGGTTGGTTGGTTATAACCCGATCGGCGTTGCGGCGTGCACTTGCGCGATCTAGGAATTCTGATGTTGCGTGGCGCCATCTGTAGTGCGTAGCATGTTTATGTAGTTCATCTAGCGACAGGTAGATGTCGCTACAGACTCCGAATTCTCTTTACCTCGAAGATCATATCCTGGTATCCGTAGCAGAAGGTGGATCCGAAGGGGTTGGTGGTGTTGGTGGATGATGCTCGGTTGAGCACGACGGGTCGCTCGCACACGCGCAACGCGCGCTGCACGCCCTCCCACTTAGAGTAGGCGGTTATCTGCACGCCGCTCAGACTTTCCACCAGCGAGTTGCTTTCGCATCTAAACAAATTTAAATGAAAATGAAATGAAATCTGAAGAAAATGAAGATTACGACTGTATTCCCAAGGTGCAAACATATTCTTTCAGATCTTTAGGCATTTTTAGATCCTCCTTCCCTCCCTCCTGCAAGAAAAATCTTACCCAATCTCACGTGGAGGAGAGGGGAGGTTTCAGAAAATATCATGTAATATTTCTTTTCCGCAAGAAGCGTGAAATGCCGATTATTTTATTTAAAACCACATGGACACGTTGGTTCTTATCACTCTTGAGACCACATAGAAATCCCCGTGGACTGATTTAGAATGAAATACATGAAAACATTTATGAATTTGAGTAGGTACTTACCTACCTATTTAAAAATGTTATTGTTCAATTTTCAATCTCACGTGAGGTTAGGGGGTGGGGGAAGGGGTCGAGCCAAATCTCTCGACTTCGACTGGCGTTTTAGCTCAGTTGGTACTAGCTCTGCCTTCTGCGCTGTAGGTCGTGGGTTCGATTCCCATCCAGGAAAAACATTTGTGTGATGAACATAATTGTTTGTTCTGTGTCTGGGTGTTATAAAGTATTCCAAGTATGTATTTACAAATATATAAGTATTCTATCAGTTATCTGGTTCCCATTGTACAAGTTTTGCTTAGTTTGGGGCTAGATGGCGCTGTGTGAAATGTCCAGCAATATTTATATTTATTGATCTCACTAAGAGGGGAGGGGGGGGGGGGGAAGGGAGTCGAAAAATCGCAAAAAATCACCTCACGTACGTAATTAAGTGACGCTACCTAACATGCTTATTAAAAGTGAAATTTCCTTACTTATCCGGCTGCACAGTAAGTTCAAATTCGCACCGATGGTACATATTGAAGTTGTAATGTCCCGGATAGTTTGTGTGGAGAACAAACTTCTTGACTTGATGCGTGCGCGCGTCGAATAGAACATCCTGGAAACAACATTTTTATTAGCTGTTGACTTTGTATGGGATAATTTGGTGAATTCGTAGAGGAAATTGAATACTAGAGAATGTCAAAGTCTAGGTCAGGTTAGGGTCATCTCAGCGATAACAGGTTTAAATAGATTAAATAAATAAATAAAATAATAAATAAATAAGAACTTTATTGAGGACACAATTTCAAAGTATTATCTAGTTAGGCTATTTTTAGAAATACAATGTCCTACAATCGGCGGTCTTATCGCTCTTGGCGATCTCTTCCAGACAACCGTAAAACTATACTAAATACTACAACTAGATGGGGTGTCAAACAACAGATAACGATGTCCAGCGCGTTTGGTATTCACCAGCCCCCGAACTAGTTAAGAAACTGTATCTCGGGGGACAGTTATCACCTCCAGCGCCGTTCTCATCGTCCTATGTTGTTTGTCATCCATGATGGATCCATGGATTTGGATCCCAAAAGTATATGTAAGTACCTTAAATTCAAAATAGTGCTTTAGAGTTCCAGTGTAAGTTGCTTGTGGTTGTTGTGCCTTTGTGTGTGTGTGTGTGTGTGTGTGTGTGTGTGTGCGTAAGTGTTTAAGTGCGTGTGTGAGTGAGTGGATTAGATTTAATTTTATAAGAAACCAGAGGATCACTGAGAGGTATATGTTTATAATTAGTTATAGGATGTTAAAAACTAGTAATTCTTCAGTTTTTTTATAGTTTAGTTGTAGAAGCCAGTCAATTAACTTAGTTTTCAATTCGTATTTGGTTAGGTTATAGATGTATAATTGTTTATTTAGTCTGTTGTATAATTGGGGACCTATTATGGGAAAGAATCGACTGTAGGTCGTGGTTCTGTGGGAATTCATTATGCAGACACGGTCTGATCGTCTTCGTTTGTCTTCCAGGTTAGGGTCGTAAGGAGTCAATGCGTGCCAGTGGCGTAACTATATCGTCTGGGGCCCGTGGCAAATTCTTTTGATGGGGCCCTATCCAGGGACGTAGCTATAGCTTTGATAAGGGGGGGGTCCAAGGGTTCCAAAATACAAAGATTGACTAGTTTTCTGCCGCATTTAAATTGTAGCGCCGGGGGGGGGGGGGGGGGTTGAAGGGTTCGTGGCCTATGTTAACTCAGAACCCCGGGCCAGCTTGGCTTTTGCCATCCCATAGATAGGTTCAATACATTGTGACCCGCGACTTCGTACGCGTTAGGGCTACCGTACTCGCACGCAACGCGTTAACGACATCGATTCCCGGGCTTGAAACTTGGTTTGCTGTCCGCTCGCAAAATACTCATGAAGCTTGTATGCGAGCGAAGCGAGCCCAAATTTTTTAAAGACAAATGCAACAAATGACACGTGATTTTTAATTTTTCTTATGATGCTTTTGAGCACCATAAGCCTGGCTGCTTGTCGGTTCCTATTTTATTATGCGAGCGGAGCGAACCAATTTCCAATCTCAAATGCAACACGTACCTAACACTTGATTTTGCTTATGTGCTCAAAGAAAAGGATGGCTTTTTGTCGGTTCCTATTCTGCGGTCATACTTAACTCACTTTGCTTGCAAAATACTTATGAAGCTAATATGCGAGCGAAGCGAGCTTAATTTTTTTAAGATAAACGCAACAAGTGACACATGATTTTTCTTATGGTGCTCAAAGAAATGCTTGTCAGTTCCTATTTTATTATGCGAGTGAAGCGAGCTGATTTTTTTTATCACAAATGCAACATGTGACACTTGATTTTGCTTACGTACTCAAAGAAAAGGATCGGTTCCTATTCTGCGGTCAGACGTAACGCACTTTGCTCGCAAAACACTCATGAAGCTGTATGCGAGCGAAGCGAGCCGAATTTTTTTTAAGACAAATGTGATACTAGGAAATGTTTGCCTGAAATCGCCTCAAGGATTTATTCCCAGAATCCCAATTATTGTAACGGATTATCCCTTCGAGTTTTAAAGAATACCTACAGTTTCCTGTAAAGTTAAAAATCGCAACGCCAGTCTCAGAAAATGGTCTGTCAATAATAATATAATCATTAGATTACTAATAAATTACACAAGTCTTGATGTCTATCAAACTTACAACCAAATGAGTTTGTTTTAGTTGTTGTTAGTTAGGTAGGCTTTTCTTACACTGGTTCCAAAATGTACAAAGATTAACATTACGCCCAGGGGTATTTAATAATAGAAGTTGTGGTTTTTTATAGTTCCCAATTTTTTTATACTTAAGTTTAAAAAATTGTTCTGGCCAAGCATGCTAAAAAAAACATTAAAAAACATAACTCGAGAAATACAAAACATCGGGTGTACCTAGTTTAATATTTTTTTTTGGACGTCATGAACCATCTGTTTACGCACGGAAATACCTGTTCCACCAGTTTTTTTTATGCTATTGCTAAGGAGGGGGGGGGGAGGGTCTGGACCCCCTAAACCCCCCCTCCCCCTTATATACGTCCCTGGCCCTATCAGTAAAAATCATCACGAGCTCGCGGCCTCTTGAGCCGGGGCCCTCTGGGGTCGGGGGCCCGTGGCATTTGGCCACCCCTGCCACCCTATAGTTACGCCACTGATGCGTGCATACGCAGGGTGGTTTGGAGTACAAAGAGCTGTCTCACGGAGAGTACTTTAGTGTCATTGTATAGTGAAATAGTGGGATACCGAAATGGTTTTTTAGCATAACCTTGAGTACAGCTCTTTGTGCTCTTTCAAGCTGCAACATTTTCGTTTTACCTGAACCTCCCCATACTGAGATACAATATTTCAACAAGGATTCGCTTATACGCGGTGTATACCAGCTTAAGAGTTGATGTACTTGCAGCCGACCTATGTTTTTTGTAAAATATAAATCAACTTTCGGATTCGTGATGTTAGGCAATCGATGTGATGATTCCAATTTATCAGCGGATCAATATACACACCTAGATACTTAATGGAGTCTGTTCTAGTTAGGTATGGACAAGTGCAGTTGTTAGTCGGATTTATGCACTTGTGGCTTTTGATACTAAAAGTTGTTTTCGGTGGTTGTCCGCTAGTAGTAAGCGAGAAGGTCATATATTTAGTTTTTTCCACATTGAGGGTTAGAAGGTTATTATTTAGCCATTTCATAACCGTTTTCATGACGCGTTCTGCGGTCTGCTTGGTCTCATTCCAGTAACTACCGTGGATGAGTAGGGCGGTGTCATCCGCGTAGCAGTATACTTTGCAATTAGTAAGAGCTAGTTTGCAAAGTTCGTTGAGGTAAATTTGGAACAGGGTTGGGCCCATGACGCTACCTTGTGGCACGCCATATTCGAGAGAAGCTTCCGTACTGGTATAGTCTCCTAATTTAACGAATTGTTTGCGGTTTGTTAGGTAGCTTTTGAAAATATCCATTAGGAAACAGTCATTGCCTATTTCGTCTAGAGTCTGTGTTTAGTAGTAATAACTTCCTGTCTTTACGTCTACTAATAATAACATAATAATAAAAAAACAGGTGCTTGCATTCTTTAGTTACTTCCTCGATACTTAGCGCTAGCATCTCAAAATGATCCTGTCAAAATTGTAGTGGCCATTGTAAGTGCTATGCCTGAAGACCAAAATCAAATCGAGGCCAAAGAGTACTCGATTCTCAAGCGCACTATCCAGTCCAAAAGTCATCCTGTCGAATTGAGATTGACCATCGTCCGCTATGTTGATAGTCAAAGAGCCTTTACATCTTTACTAGATGATTTATACAGTATCAGGAGGCAATCTTTGCCTACACTTATCGGGACACTGTAGTGCCTAGGACATTGTTGAAATGGAATAGGCTTGCACAGCACCTACACCATCTTCTCAGCTCACCGGCCATATCCACAGGAAAGACATGGTCAATACGTGTGGGGCTGACTAAGCCGCGGGTTTCCTCACGATGTTTTCCTTCACCGTTTAGAGCTCGTGTTAATGCGCATATCCATTTTTCGAAACGAAAAATCCATTGATGCACGGCCAGGATTCGAACCCACGACCTTCGGATCGAAAGTCGAGGTACTGTACCCCTCTGCCAACACGCCTCTTGTCAAAGACCAAGGTCATAATAATTCTATGAAAGGTCAAGGTCAATGGTCAACTCACCAAACCAAGAGTGAAGTAGTTGAAGAAGTAGTCGCTAGCCGGCGGAGGGCGACGACGGGTAGGCGTTGGTCTGTGGATGCGCATCTTATCGTCGCTTTTGTAGTACAGTCTTGCGGGGGCTCCTAGGGCTCTGGCTACGTGCTGGCAGGAGTCGCCGAAGCGAATGACCCGGCAGATCGGCACTTGGAGGGGCTCTAGTGATCGACTTGTACCTGGAAGAGAAACTTAGACCTTTAGATCTTTACTAGATTTATAGATAGATTGAGATGAAGTAAGCTTGCTCGGCTTCTAAACCATCCTCTCAGCTAAAATACGTGTGGGGTGATTAAGCCGCGAGTTTCCTCACGATCTATTCCTAAGGCCTTACACTTGAACTCGGTTAAATAATGCTCAAGATTCACCCTGTCTCTACTTGACACTATCTAACAAAAAAGATGGCAATTGTTTAAACTGTGCTTCAATTTTAACAGAATTTTAGTAGAGGGGTGCTCATTAGGCTGTCCCGTCCTTGTATGGGAAAAAAAAAATATGGAGCTATACTATCGCAATAGGTATCAAAACTTGCGTAATTTTACACAGATTACGGAAAAGATAAAAAAATTAGAATTGTTTATGATCTTGAGGGCTCTACCACGCTTTGAAGTTTAGTAAATTTTAAGTTTTTACAGACCTAAGCTGTATGACTAAAATAATACAAAAACCAAGTTTAAAAGGTATTTCATTGTTGAAATTAATGAAACAAAGCACACTAAATCAAAATAAACGAAATAGAATTTATTATAAAAGATAGAAACTTAGAATTTAATCTTATTTTTGGGTCCAAAACTTAGCATTTTAGCTCGAGATTGCAACCTGGTTCTAATCAAGCCATCTCTAGAAGTAGCGTCAGTTACACTTTGTGGGGCTTCTGTTAACAGTTTAACACATCTTTCTACACATTGTGTGATTAGAAAAGTCAACATTTTCCAAGCTCTTATATTTTTTCATGATTTGAAGGACCTTAACTCTACCAATTTACAAAGCGGAAGAGTTGGTTTGTTTGAACGCGCTAATCTCAGGAAATAACAGTCGAATTTGAAAAATTATTTCTGCATATGATTATTGATATGATCTGCTTAATTCTTGAGAAAGGTTATAAACTACTTTTCATCAACATTATCATCACGATATACCATCAGTACGGGGGCAACGCCTCGAGGGCGCTACTAGTTATAAATGTACCGAAGAACCGTCGGTGTTGTAACCTGACACCCAACCCTGGCAATCATTTTGGTGTAACCTCTACAAATTTTTAGTGGCTTAAATATCCTGCGTTTAATGCTACTTTCAGCTTCCCTAGCTTTTATTATTCTTCGCAATGTCAGGTCACGAAAGTGGTCTCTATCATCAAACATTAAACTGACACTGTAGATGTTCTGGGTTCGCGAAAAAAGCATTTCTTTCGATGATAGAATCCACAACAGATTTCAGCTTTTTGTTTATAAATCGGGAGTACAAAATTAATTCAAAAAAATGATTGGATCCGTCCTTAAAAGACGTATTATGCTTTATTAGGAACCAAATCGGCGCGTTTACTTTAACCACGTAGTTGCCAAGAAATTGCAATTTTACTGAAGGATTTAGTAATGTTCGAGCTTAAAATTAGTAGAAGTAAGCAATCTCAAGTGTTTTCCAGGGTGATTGAGTTATCCAGCTATGGATTACAGGAAACAATTGACACAGCTTGACAAATCTCATTGAGATATTTTTGATCCTAAGGTTTTTAGTTTATTGACCACATTTTTCGGTAAGTCAGCTGATATCTTCATAAACAATCGCATAAATATCTGAATTGGATAAAGCCTTTCCATTATACTTCAATTTGAGTTCGGTATTAAGAAAATAAAATTTATTTAATGAAGACCTTTATAATTGGCGGCTGCCGATAGTAAAGTTCTTTGTATGGTCCCAATAAAGCATAAGTACGCCTAAAACTTATTATTTTAAAATCACAATATCCGCTTTTAACTCTATAACAATCGCAACTTTACTTATAAAGCATTAAAATTGCTTTGGCTACGAAGAAAACACTCGCGAGTCAAGTTAAGAAAGTCCTCAAAACAAGATGAAACTCTATGGTATTTGCAGGTTGAAACCTATAAAATCCAAAGTCGCTGGTAACGTGTTATTGCATGCAAATAAAAAAATCGTGTATATATTCCACATATATAGAAGAAAAAATTAATATTTTTTTACAGTTAGTTCACGAGCTGAAATTATAGATAACGAAATATTTCCAAAAAAATGACAATTTTTCAAAACTTTGAAGATGGGTAGAGCCCTAAAGATATAGTTTTATCTGATTTTAAAAATTATTTTGGGAATCTACGCTCAATTACGCAACTTCTGAGAGGTATTGCGTTACGAAAATCAAAAAAAATTTTTTTCGGGACACGCTAGTGCTCATGCATAAAAATTTTGCGAAACCAAAAATCCGCCATGACCTTTCGAATCCACAACCTTCGGATCGAAAGTAGAGGCTCAATCCCCCTCAGAATACACGGCTTACAGGTAGATAGTACCTTCGGTGTAGCAATGCAGACGCAATGCGGGCGGGGAAGTCCCCCGTAGTACGACGCAGCGCCGCAGGTGGAGCTGATGTCGGTAGCAGGATAGGGGGAGTTCCGGTAGCGGGCCCGGACAGACGGTGGTACTGGCTGTGTTGGTCGCACTAGCCTGATAACAATCATAATACCTATTACCTATGACATTTTATTTAAAATTTTAATCAAGTAATAAAATTTTGAATTAAATTTAAATTAAATTGCAGTGCCCAACAGGGTGTATGTATAAAGCCTACTAAGCCTACCTAAACCTAAGCTATACAATGTACGTAATTACCAACTGCAGCACGCATCATCTTGTATCATTTTTCAATGGCCGGTCCGTCACGTTATTTGTCCTCTCTTCTATGCAGAATAGGTCTTTTGTTTTCGGCACACGATGAACTAATCGGTATAAATAAGTAGTTACTGAGAATAATTTCAAGAGGTAGGTAGGTATGTACAGTAGCGGCGTAAGGGTAGGGCGCGGTTGGGCGACCGCCCCAGTGCGCAGGTCTGAGGTGCAATGGGCGCCGAAGGCACCCTTTCAATTCTACTGCCACCCTTTCAATTTCGGGGGGGTTTCATCAGTAAACAGTAGATCTTGGGTCTAATTAAGTTGGCTACCCCTGGTTTAAGATATACTATCGTTAATTACCTGGTGTTGAGATCCATAGTAGATGGTAGTTCTGGAGACGACGGGCGAGCCGCCGTTTGGGAACTGAAGGGAGCCGAGCCCGTGCGCGTAGCCAGGCTGAAATAACACAACATTATTAAAACCACAGTTAAAAATTATTCTTCCTCCGCTTAAAAAAACTAGTAGTTCACCCCTGAGATCTCGCGCACCGTTGCGTTCATAGCCTAGATTTGGACTTGTTACTGTACGTTTAAGTGCTACTTCTGCTGAGTTCACTACACAATCAAAGGCGGATCCAGGATTTTTTTCTGGGACGGACACAAGCGGCCAACGGGCAAAAAAGTCACATTCAAATCAAAATCACACATTTATTGTTTTAAGCTATGCAAAGCAAATACGGTCTCGCGAGGTCTACAGCTCACAGAGCCACTAGTAGGTACTTATATTCTAACAACTCTGATAATTTGATTTGCCTATAAGTATGTACTGTGATGTCTGGGGCCTATGTAATGTCCCCCTTCCCCCTAAATCCCCCCTTGTACACAATGATGTCTTATGCGCTAGCTCATGATGGTATTGATTATAGGCATGCATGCAATACATTGTGTTGTGTCTAATTTTTCTATTTTCAATTACTTACCTAGTTTATTTCCAGGTTTCCGGACAACTATTTTCAATCTTTCTAACGAAAACATCAGGTTGCAACTAAAATTTTTGAAAACAACGATACCACTCTCTTTCTAATACCAGTTGAACTTGAACTACGAAGACATCGAAACTCTAATAAACGGGAGCTCAGTGCCTAGAGCACGAGTATGCACAAGTTGACTATTCTATCCGTGACTGTAAGTAAAGTATCTCAATTGTATGGCATTCAGTGCACCGCCTCTAGCGGTAACTTGACTAAACTAAGGTCAGTCCATACAATTGTCCATACTTTACTGTAGTCACGGATAGAATAGTAAACTTGTGCATACTCGTGCTCGAGGCACAGAACCGTGCCACATTTAGAAATCAAGCAAGTGTTCACACCAGTGAAGCTGTGTCTGCGCCGACTTTACAGATAGATTTACCTCGAATTTGCTATCGACGGGGAAGTAGAAGGACAGGCCGCGGAAGTTGAGTGCGAACAGATGGCGCTGCGAGTCGTAGAGGCCGGGGTGCGTCGCGCCGAAGCAGTGCTCAATCTGCTCGATAGAGGGCGATATCTCCGGGGAATTGAAACACATGCCACTGGAACGATATACAGTACAATAAGACAATATGACGACCTCTATGGCACAGTGGGTGAAGGCCCGCCTGTGACACAAGAGATTGCGGATACGATCCCCGCCGCGGGACAAGTATTTTTCTCGGGTCTGGGTGTTTTGTATGTATATTATGTATGTATTTACAAAAAAATGTGTTTAAGTAGTATATCAGTATGTGGTTCCCATAACACAAGCTCTGCTTAGCTTGGGGCTACATGATGCTGTGTGAAATGTTTTTATTATGAAATGTTTTTATTAATGCATTACTTATTTTATTTATATTTTATTAATATAATCTATGCCATCCAAGGAATCCAAGTAAAATCCAAGTTACGTAGTATAAAAAATTCTTGATGCCATCATCATTATCTTTCAAAAGTTTCGTGAGACGCTCGCGCGAGGAGTAACCTTGCCGCAACTCCCTCCTTACAGGTAAGTATTTATTTTTAAAATACCACCCTTCTGACCTTTTGTTGCCAAGAATGCATAATGTCGACCTTTACATTGAAACTATAGAACGATCACCATTAAAATGTCATTAGGTCAATACCTAATGAATGATAAAAATGCTATATCTATTAAAATAAGCAATTTAACAGAAGACGTTAAAAGATCTTAAATTAAGGCTTATAATCATTTTTGTATTTTTATGGTTTACAATAAAGTTATATTCTATTCTACTCTAAAAAACCTTTAAAATTCACAACACTTTTGATAACAAAAACCAAAAAATTAATGAAAAACCCCCGACTTCATCAACTAGAAAAGATCTTCAATGAAAAGCATGAATGGTGTTTTTTGTTCTTAGCTATTTATGAAAATCTGTTCAAGCTCTTTTCGAGTTGTAGGATAGAATCTAATAGAAAATTTGGACAACAGAGCATATACCATAGTTTCTCAACCTTAGATTGCCCACCGCCCACTTTGAGAATATATTTTTTTCAAGAGTTCCCCCCCATATCTAAATGCACCATCTCAATGCCCCCTAATTTTCTCTGGGTCTTCTACTGCCCCCCTGAAAGTATCAAACGCCCACAAGGGGGCGTTATCGCCTACGTTGAGAACCTATGGCATAGACGAACATTGAAACACAGGACAGAGAAATAATGATGGGATCTCGGGAGTTTTACATTAAATTTTGATTTTTATTATTTTAATAGGTTTTTAGTTTTAAAATGCATGAAACTTATATAAATTATTTATCAATATGTAAGCATTGAAAATTGTCTTGAAAATGTCATAATCTAAAATGAATCTTATGGAATAAATAAAGCTATAATAATAATGGCCTTTGCCTTTGCCCAGCAGTGGGATCCAGCGGGCTGATTAGATTAGATAGATTAGATAATAATAATAATAGGCACTCACCTATATCTAAGTTTAACTAATTTCATATTGTAGATTTCTATAATCTTGAGTCGTTGCGCGACCGGGTCGAAAACTAACCGAACGCCATCCTGCGGCATATTTATTACTAAGTCTACGTTCAATGGATTCTGGAACAAAGAAAATTACATTACAAAACCAATTAAAGTTTTGAATAGTTACTTCCTACATAACGTTACACGGCTAGTAAAGCTGGTCAGTCCAAAAGCTGACCGTGAGTGTGAAATCTTAAGTTGAAATTCCTATCTGACGTCGGTTAAGCTGAGAGGATGGTTTAGGTGCTGGACAAGCCTACTCCATCTCAACCATGTCCTATGCACTACAGTGCCCCGTCAGGCGTATAGGCCTTTACATCTTTACTAGATGATTTATACAGTGTCAGGAGGCAATTTTTGCCTACACTTAATGGGACACTGTAGTGCCTGGGACATTGTTTGAGATGGAGTAGGCTTGCCCAGCACCTAAACTATCCTCTCAGCTTAACCGGCCATATCTACAGGAAAGATAATTGGTCAATACGTGTGGGGCTGACTAAGCCGCGGGTTTCCTCACGATGTTTTCCTTCACCGTTTAGAGCTCGTGTTAATGCGCATATAAATTTTTCGAAACAAAAAATTAATTGATGCACGGCCTGGATTCGAACTCACGACCTTCGGATCGAAAGTCGAGGTACTAACCAACTCGGCCAACACGGCTGACACTGTTTAAATCATCTAGTAAAGACGTAAAGGCCACCTAGCAAGTCGTATAAATGGTTTTGCTATCTCTTTTCATTACCATAAATGTGACAATGACATAAAACCTTGAGAGAAATGGCAATTGAATATAAATAACGAGGAAAACATACCTGATCACTATACAGTACTTGTACTCCTCGTATCGTGCCCACTTGGCTCTGTATGATTGCTACCGACTGGGAGAAATGCATCCCTGAAACAAAACATTAAAATTCAACAAGTAACTACATAATTTTTTTTTAAAAAGCGACTTTAATGTTCGTGCTGGACATTTTTCTGCACTTTCGAGGTGCATTATTGATAACTCCGAAGATCCTCGACGGATCCTCGTCAGATTTTTGTGGCACCAATCGGAAAGTATAGGCTATACTTCAAACAAAAAAGGAATTTTCCAAATCGGTCCAGGCGTCTTCGAGTAATCGGTGAACATACATAAAAAGACACAAATAAAAAGATTCGAATTGAGAGCCTCATTTTTTGAAGTTCAGTTAAAAATCATTTATTCAGTAGGACCTTTGGGATAACTTTGAATCGTCTTAAGAGTTAGGTGATCCTACTCCTGTTCTTTCTCGTCCATCACTATGAAGAATCAGGGTAACAACACGGTATGGGGCCTAGCTTGCTTTTCGTGATCCTCGTTAGTTTGACTGGCCTCTTAGCTCAGTTAGTAGTAGATCTGCTTTCTGCGTAGGTCGTGGGTTCGATTCCCACCCAGGGCAAACATTTGTGTGATGAACATAGATGTTTGTGATGATAATTTGTATTTGGACGTGTCTCTAACTACCACCTGGGACATCTTCAAAGAATCTCGAGTGCCTAAAGATCAGCGGGGCTAGTAGTAATTGAACATATAGCCGTCACGGGCTTTCCCCCTTACTTATGAAAGATGTTTAAAGTTGAACACTGGTTGAACAACGTCCTGTCTCTGTTTGTCACTCACTATCCACAAATAAAGACAGAACGTTGTTTAAACAGTATTTAACTTTAAACATTTTTCATAAGTAAGGGCAATTATGTTCAATTCCTATTGTGATTCTGCTCTAACGGCCTTTTTAAGCCCGTTGGGAGAATGTCTACCGTGCCTTGGGGATACAGTCGCGATCGTGTTTGGTTAAGCGCACCACACACACAGCAGATAATATCTTTATGAAATATAAATCTTGACAGATTGCACCAAATATATTTTGTAATATATATTCGCTGTGTGTGACCACACATGGTCCACACATGGTCATCCATAGAATTTGTATGGGCGCGATATCAGGATTTATATTTCATAAGATATATATTATCTGCTGTGAGTGTGATGCCCTTTACGTATTGTAGCGTAGACAATAGACATGCGTCAGACACGTGGGAATTGCGTGTTCCTGTGACTATTATTTTGTAAACATTCTTACGCGCGTGATATAAATAAAATTTATTCGGTGACTACTGTCTACCCGACTCTCACGTATGTGCGTGTATCGTGCGCGTACAAATCGTCGGCTAAATTCGAAAACCTCGTAACTCCGTCTTTTTTACGAAAATGATTTTTTGATGCAATTTGGTAGAGAATTAGATCGTAACGCCGGCTCCATACGTTGGCCCCAACGTTGGTCCCAACGTTGGCGCCAAGATTTCGTGAACCATCCACACGTTGGCGATACACCAGTCTTGTTCCGTCAGAGCCAACGTGCAGACGTCCGATGTCTGCGCGTCCGATACAGAAATTGAAATTTCTGTATCGTAATGTATACCTACAGTCATGTTTATAGGTTGCGGGTTAATTCAATTTAATTTAGGTACATAGGTTTTGATTCTTTGGAGTTGGGTTTAATTAATGTAGGTAAGATTGGTAATTGATTTTTGAAGACTTCTATCTTCAAATTACAATTTGAATACTTGGCTATAATTTACTTTGGCGCTGCGCTGATTTGGGGAATTTGTTTTCTAAAATGACCGGCGAACATACCTACGTACCTAGGAACGTAATACCAAAATAATTTAAAATTTGAGCATATTTTATCACTTTATATCATTATTTGGATAAAGGCAGTATTTATCTAGGTTCCTGTTAAACTTTTGTTCCAAAAAACTTACTATAGAACAAATGAAAAGAAAAAATGCATTTTTTGGTGTACCTACAAAGATTTCAATTCAATTTGCCTACATTTCTTTTTAGGTAAGTTTTTCGGATCAAAAGTGTAACAGGAACCTAGATAAATACATACTCTCTTAATCTAACAACATAAACTGATAAAAATACGCTTTTTTAAATGATTTCGGTAGGTATTACGTTTTTTATGGAAATTCGCCTGTCGCATTTCTAATAGCAAATCGCAACAAGGTATTTCTGTTACCTACGTAAAAATAGCTTAGGCGTGCTATCTAGTTACTACCCATTTTACCTATTTACAACTATCTACTTGGGGTTTGGGTGTTTTAATTTCTAATCTATCGTGGTAAATACTTTTTAAATAAATACATAGGTATTTAACATAATAAATACACGGATAGAAAATTTGAATACCTACTTAGATACCTACTATAATTTACTTTGGCGCTGCGCTGATTTGGGGAATTTGTTTTCTAAAATATTGAATTCATTTAAAGCTCTGATTTTTATATTTTCGACAATTTAAGGAATATTAATATTCAATTGAGGTTTTAATTATATAACATTTACAGATTTGAGTCTATTGCGCTGAAACAACATACGGTTTTGAAACGCTAAAATTTGTATATTCCTGCTTGTTTTCTAATAGCAAATCGCAACAAGGTATTCCGTAAAAATAGCTCAGGCGTGCTATCTAGTTCCTGAGTTTACCTAGCTATTTACAACTATCTATTTGGGGTTTCGGTGTTTTAATTTTTAATCTATCGAGATAAATACTTTTGAAATAAATAAGTACCTGTTTAACATATTAAATAGGTACACAGATAGACAAATATAAAATGTCGGGGAGCAATCATGTGAAAGTGATTTTACATTACTGAATGCCAATTTTATCACAATCACATCACACTATGTCACTATCACACTTCACACAACACACTGCGATTATAAACTACCTATTGAAAATGCGAAAGTTTGGATGTTTGTTTGTTCCTCTATAACTCGACAACCACTTAACCGATTTAGTTGAAATTTAAAATATAGATAGATAATAACCGGGAATAGGACATAGGCTACTTTTTATTCCGAAAAATTGCACGGTTCCAGTAACATAAAAAAAAAATAGTAGACTCCATCATCAGATCAGCTTGGTGTCACCATATTATTACATTGTAGTCAGAATTTGACAAATATGCCGAGTTTCAACTCAATCGGCCTACTTACTGAGGAGTTCTGTTGAACAGCTCTTGACTCCATCATCAGATCAGCTTGTTGATACCATAATATTTCATTGTCACCGAGAATCTATAAGTGTGCAAAATTTCAGCCCGATACTTCTACAAACACAATAAATAAGGAATACGATGACATTCTCGCTCGTCAGTCGACACGTGCGCTCACGATGCGCGTCGAAACGGGACTGAGCATAGCGCCAACGTGTGGACGGATCCCCAACGTTGGCGCGCCAACTTCCTTTGATAAAACCGACACGGCACGGCCAAGCCCCAACGTTGGCCCCAACGTTGGCGCCAAGCTATTTTGTCAGCACCACACGTTGGTGAGAGGCATTGGCCCCAACGTTGGCCCCAACGTGTGGATGCGGGGTAAAACTGAATCAAAAAATAATTTTCGTCGAAAAGACGGAGTTACGAGGTTTTCGAATTTAGCCGACGAAATATAACTACTGGGTGTATATAGCTCTACTTCCGTAATTAAAGAGGAAGGTGAACATTCTACAGATAATTACTTTAATTTGTTTTTCTCTCTGAAAATATTAGGGAGTGTCCACATTGCGTTTTTTGCAGCGCGTTTGTATCGATACAAACGCGATTCGAACGCGATGCGAACGCGCAGCCCCCCGCGCAGCCCCTCCCGGTTCGCTTTTGTATGGAAAAATACGCGTTGCGAACGCGCGTTTGTATCGATACAAACGCGCGTTTGTATCGATTATCTTATTAAATTAAAGTATATATATATATATAATTAAAGTATTAAAATATAGTATATCAAATTAAAGTAATTATCTGTAGAATGTTCACATGACCCTGACCAAAATGTTACACTTCTTCCAACGGATCTTGGCATGGTGAAGTTAGCCCTTTTTCATAAAAAAATTTCTACTGCGGAGCGAAAAGCCTAACTTCACGAATGCCTAGACCCATTGTGACAACTGCAACAACAGTGACAACTTAAAACGACGTTATAAACTAGCAGGGTCCTCGCGGCGTTGCCCGCGCGTAGTTATGATTTATGTATGGTGAATTAGAGATGATGATGATGATGAAAAATAGCCTATAACTAAAACCTTCCTCAACAATTACGCTAGATGCATTTTTAAATCCAACTGGTAGATCCAAAGATTAGCGCGTCCTAACAAACATAAAAACAAACAAACTCTAATTCCTCTATATTATATTGATATAGCTATAGTATAGATTGACAGAACAAACTTTTATGATATCCGGTGAACTTCCCCCGAAAGTTGTCAACAGAATTCAAATTCCTAGCGTATTTTTTAAAGTAAAATTATTAGAGAACTAGCAGCGCCCTCGCGGCGTTGCCCCCGAAGTGATGGTTTATGATGTTGATGATGATGAAAATTAGCCTAACCTTCCTCAAGAGTTTAGCTATCACATGCAAAAAGAATTTTTGAAATTGTTCAAGTAGTTTCGGACACTGACGCTGACGACGGTCGCAGACTTTGATTTTGGAGGGGGTCACTAGTTTTGGTAGTGCGTACCTACCTATTATTTTTTTTGGATGTTAGAGGTTTCTCAAGGATTTGGGGGGGGGGGGGGGGGGGTCATGACCCCCATGACCCCCTTGGACCACGCATGGTTTCGGAGCCTATTCGTTACAAAAAACAAAAAAATCCGAAAGACGAACTTTATAATATTAGTGTAGAAGTGTAGATTCTACTTCGATTACAACAATGACGTCATTACATTCTTCCCGTTGATCAACGGCGTAATAAAATAGAAAAATACCTTGCCAAGACGTTTGAAAAACATGTTTTGCGAAAATTGTTTGTTGATTGTGATAACGGCGAAGGTCGAACTTTTAAATTAAATCGATGCGTAAACTTGAACGATTGTAGCGAAGATAATGTAGAACAGCTAGGTCACTCTGTTTTATCTATCTACCTATAAGTTGGGGAAATAGGCAATATGCATCAATTTTTTTTATGGTTTTAAACGATAGGTTATATCGTTAAATAACCGTAACAAAAATTCCAGCGCCGAAAAACTAAAATTTTATAACAAAAATAATTTTTAAAATTTATCAACAT
Organism: Camptogramma bilineatum; assembly: GCA_958496255.1. NCBI lineage: Eukaryota > Metazoa > Arthropoda > Insecta > Lepidoptera > Geometridae > Camptogramma > Camptogramma bilineatum. The sequence continues at coordinate 3,188,318 of OY292474.1, forward strand.
TTTCATGCACTTGAAACGGACGTGACGTCACAAGTCACCAAAATTACACGCGCTTGTAGGTAGAAAAAAAAACTTTCTGTCGAGTTTGAAGGAGTGTGACGTCACAGCATACGTGACAAATAGCGTTGCGTTTCAAGTCTTATGAAATTCCCACTATATTTTTGCACTTTTTAATTATTAATTTCTAAGCGAAAATGAATTAATATTAAAAAATAATTACACACACATAATTCTAAAGCCATAATGTTCATAGAAAAATACGTTTAACCCGCTTTTGAATCAGACGCATATTGCCTATTGGTAACTGGACGTAACGGACAAACAGTAAACTGGTCCTAACGAACCTGATGGATTGATACCTACTACTTAAATGTTTGTAAATAAAAATTAATGTTTTTATTGGTTGTTCTCTATTGCGTACCTAAACATTAACCCCCTTTTTCACTTTCAAAACTTTCGTGAGTTGTACTATACATTATTTAACATTATTATTTTTACGTGAGTAATTCCCGTGTGTTAAATAATTGACCCCCTTACTTATGAAAGATGTTTAAAGTTGAACACTGGTTAAACAACGTCCTGTCTCTATTCGTCACTATTCACAAATAAAGACAGGACATTGTTTAACCAGTGTTCAATTTTAAACATCTTTCATAAGTAAGACCCGGATTGTGATGGAACGTAGGGTTTTCTAAGGACGCCCGCGCGTGATTCTGACCCAAAAAATAGTAGGTACCTACATACATAATATGAAATTTAAACAAGCAATTCATTCAAAAATAAAAAAACCCGGCTGAACTGAAAAGTTGGAAACAGCATTCTTATAAATCACAAAATTAAATTACAATTTTATTAATAAGTAGGTATCTAGGGTTCGATGCCGTGCGCTTTTTCCCAAACTTTGTTGTCACAGTTGACACACAGATGGCTCTGTATGAAAATTAAATGCGTGCGATATTTCTTAAATATGAGATATCTCCTAAATGGCTGAACCAATTTCGATGCAGTTTGTTCTAAACGTTGCCTGTGACTAAATAGAAAGTTTTAGTATGCGTTTTGTTTAGCAATAACATTTAGGGCGAAAAATAGATTTTCAAAAATTTTGGAAGTCGATTTAGTCTTCGAAGATGTCATGTTAGATTTTTCAAAAAATTATATTTGACATCAGTCTACCAACCTCTTGATTTTGACATGAATTTTGATATGATGGCGTGATTTTTATTTTGAAAATTCACACATTGTTGCATTTTCTAGCCGCACTATTAGATTTATCGAAATAAAAAGTATCCTAGAGCACAATCGAGATAGAGACGATTCTAACGATACCTCATTCATCAAAATCCATCCAGCCGTTTAGGAGAAACGTGGTAATAAAGAATATTACTTACATACCCACACACATACATAGAAACGCGCGATCTACATAACCCTGTGACTTTCAGTCAGCCGGGTAAAAAGTAATCTGGGTCTGCTAGTATTAAAGCTCATTTTCAATTATGACATACAATGTACCTATTTCCTCGCGTTATTTTCCTTATTTATGGCCCAATGTTTTGACTTTGTTACATTACAACAACTAAATAATGCAATTGATTCCCATATATTTCAGAGTTCCGTTCTGTTTCCGTGTAATATCAGTAATAGGATAACCAACGTATACTATTTTTATCCCATATTTAAGGTGTTTTCCGGCATTTTATCATGACCAAGCTTAAAGATCCCTTGAATAAAGATTTAAAGATTTTGCCTAGCCGAACTTTATCAGTAAAAAAATATCTGTTGGTTGGAGTGAGCCAGCTGTTTCTTCCTTAAGCTATGTAAAGGCCTATTCTAATCTGATCTGTTATTGTCGCCCTACAGTCTATGTGTTTACAATTATTATCAATTGTTTTGTAGATTCCTATTTATTGACTTAATAATTGATTATATTAAAAATCAAATAGTTAACATGCAAGATCACTAGTAAGCATAGGTAATTATATTATCCCCAAGGCGCGGCAGATATTCTCTCATCTATTTAGGCATCATTTGAAGATGTCTAAGGGGGTAGTCAGAGACTCTTTCTGAAATGTTAACTGGTTTCCTTACAATGTTTTCCTACACCGTTTACTTGGAAATGCGCATACATTTTTCGAAACAACAAATCCATTGATGCATGACCGGAATTGAACCCACGTCCTTTGGATCGAAAGTGGAAGCACCCACTCGGCCAACATAGTTCTCAAAAAAATTATTAATAGGTACCTATACCGCCTATACGTATAGATAATACTGCCGTCCCCTAGCTAAAACGCGGTTAAGTGACTAAACCATTTTTTTAAATATCGCTAAAAAAACGCGCCGCTTTTTTAATGTCTTGCTTCACGCTTGCCCTTTTCTTACTATCTCTAATTCAAAAACTATAAATCATAGGTTCTCAACGTGGGCGTTTTGAGACTTTCAGGGTGGCAGAAGACCCAGAAAAAATAAGGGGGCATTGAGATGGCGCATTAAGATATGGGAAGGAGGGGCTCTTGAAAAAAATATATTCTCAAAGTGGGCGGTGGGCAAAACAAGGTTGAGAAACTATGGTATAATATAAACGATAAGAACCCAGTTCCAAGACAGATCTACAGGGTGAATTTTTGAGACGGGGCAGTAAGGGCAGCTACCTTAACCGTTGTAGTTAGAGGAAAACGTTCTTAGGAGACCATCCTTAATTTTTGAAAATATTTCGACCTGTATTTACAGATTTTGAAAAAAATGTACAGTCAGCGAGAAAATGGGCCATTTACACAAAAACTTTTTTTGATGCCAATCGATCCTGTTTCATCTAAGGATAAAAAGGCTCTTTCAGACCAACTGAGGTTAGAGTACTAGAAAAGTCAGAAATCGCTAAAATGTATTTCTGAGACAAGACAGTAAGGGCTACCTTAACCGTTGTAGCTACAGGAAAACTTTTTTAGGAGACTATCCTTAACTTTTGAAGATATTTCAACCTGAATTCACAGATTTTGAAAAAAATGTACAGTCAGCGAGAAAATGGGCAATTTACACAAAAACTTTTTTTGATGCCGGTCGATCCTGTTTCATCTAAAGATTAAAAGGCTCTTTCGGACCAACTGAGGTAAGAGTACTAGAAAAGTCAGAAATTGCTAAAATGTATTTTTGAGACGGAGCAGTAAAGGCAGCTACTTTAACCGTTGCAGCTACAGGAAATCTTTCTTAGGAGACTACCCTTACTTTTGAAGATATTTCGACAAAATGATGAAAAATTATGACAAATGACAAATTGATTTCGTACGAAATGTATAATCAAAGTTATTTGCATTTTCTGACTTTTCTAGTACTCTTGCCTCAGTTGGTCCGATAGAGTCTTTTAATCCTTAGATGAAACAGGATCGACCGGCATCAAAAAAAGTTTTTGTATAAATTGCTCATTTTCTCGCTGACTGTACATTTTTTTCAAAATCTGTGAATGCAGGTTGAAATATCTTCAAAAGTTAAGGATAGTCTCCTAAAAACGTTTCCTGTAGCTACAACGGTTAAGGTAGCCCTTACTGTCTTGTCTCAGAAATACATTTTAGCGATTTCTGACTTTTCTAGTACTCTAACCTCAGTTGGTCTGAAAGAGCCTTTTTATCCTTAGATGAAACAGGATCGATTGGCATCAAAAAAAGGTTTTGTGTAAATAGCCCATTTTCTCGCTGACTGTACATTTTTTTCAAAATCTGTGAATGCAGGTCAAAATATTTTCAAAAATTAAGAATGGTCTCCTAAGAACGTTTTCCTCTAGCTACAACGGTTAAGGTAGCTGCCCTTACTGCCCCGTCTCAAAAATTCACCCTGTATAGAGAATTTTGAGCTTTATGACATGCCATTTAAAAGTGAAATTTGACCAAATGTCGCTTAACGGCATTTTAGCTAGTGGACGGCAATATAGTAAATGATGCAACACAATAAACCACCTTATTGCCAGTGACTGATAAAGCACACAAACTTACATTTACAGTTGAAATGGTTTTATAACAAACAACATTATCTTGTCAGGTTGAGATTTGACTGTAAATGTAACTTTGTTTTAGTTTCAAGTTTATTGACTCATTCTTTGTTGTTATGTTTTAACAAGTAACTTTGCATGTAAAAGTATGTTTGCTATGTGCTAGAAGTCAACTTTAGCGATGGAGTTTTTAAGTGTGTTGGATATTAAGCTTCTTACTACAACACTTGAAAGGAAACTTATGGAGTGTTAAGTATTATCTTATTATACAATAGGGCCTTTAATCTGGAGAGGCAAAAACCAGACCCTTTACGTATTATCGAGGCATCCGGATTATAAATAAATAAATAAATATTGCTGGACATTTCACACAGCATCATGTAGTCCCAAGCTAAGCAGAGCTTGTGTTATGGCAACCACATGACTGATATACTACTTATATACATTTTTTTTTGTAAATACATAGGTACATAATATACATAGAAAACACCCAGACCCGAGACAAATATTTGCAGATCATACAAACATTTGTCAGCCGTTTTTTCACCCGCGGCGGGGATCGTATATATAGTATGACATATTTAATGGTAATAAAACACCTTAGTTTCTGAAATCAATTTTTAAATTAAAGCCTAAGACATGCCCACGCCCGTCTGAATTACAGTGATCACAAACAAGCGGTAGTCCGGATTAACGAGGCCCTACTGTAGTTGTTTCAGGCATTGACTTTTATGTTTAAACTAAAACCTTACATTAAAAAAATGTAAACTTAATATAAGTGGGTACCTACCTAAGTACTTAGGTACCTAATTCAATCTTCTCGCATGCAAGAATTTACTAATTTATTTCTAGATTTAATTTACTTCTCAAAACAAATTCCCTAACTAATGTCTAGATCTGGTACCAATACCTACTAGATTCATCTTTTGAACAACATTACGCAATAATTATACCTAACTAGGTGAGAAAAATGAAAAATGTGATGAGAGTGAAAGAGGCGAAAGAGGTTTGTCAGGATTGTAGCAAGTGGAAATCTGTGGTCTCTGCCTACCCCTCTGGGCAAGAGGCGTGATTTTATGTATGTATAACTAGGTGCCTATTTGTTAAAAAAAATATTCTTGAAAGTAAATTTTAATTTGAACTGAACCTTCACTTACTGATTCAGCTTCTGAGTCATGTTTTGAATAACAACAGTTACTTTGTCCATGAAGATAAAGACTTTTTATTAAAATGTAGGTACCTACCTATAGTGCTTGTTTATAAAACTTGCGTAAAAAAAGTCGAGTGATACCTACTCTAAGTGTAACAAATCCCACTAACTACAATGACTAAATAAAAACTAGATCATTAAAACAATCATTGTAAACATGAAAACAACAGCCAAGTGTTTTCACGGTCATGATAATGAGAAAAAAAACATCAAGTGCCCAGAGACAAAGAGCTCGGGCACAGCTCAGGAAAAATCAATTTTATCGAGTGTTTCGAAGTTATTTGATGTAGCGTTGGGCATAAATGCAATCTGCGATGTATCACCGACCAAAACATAATTGCGTAAGACGCGTCCCGCGAAAATAAAGCGCAGAATATTGACGTAAGATAATAAACAAGCTCTCAGCTCACCCAGTACGAATTCCCAGGCGTCACAGCCCAGGGAACGCTCGGGGACGATTTCCAAATCCAACATAATGCACAAAACACTTAACCCAAACTAAACTAAATTACTTTCACTTAAAAAACACAGTATTTCTAGATAAAATACGCAATTACGATGCCTTTTCTTTGTTTGCCAACTTTAGTTTTCAACCATTTTGTTTGTCAGAACTGTCATTACAAACAGCTGATTGTATTTTGCCAGGGCCGTATTTGAATGTGCTTGACGTGACTGACCTGATGGTCAGTCTGTTAGAGCGCCCTGCTAAAACTAAACTAGAGTACGCGTCACCACTGAAATCCGATAGACGCGGCGCTGCTATCGCAGAACTAGGTTATGTAAAAAAATACTAATTGTCCAATTAGGGCTTGAACAATAATAATTATGCTAGTTTGTACGTTCGTTAGCTCTACACACCAGAACAAATGAACGACCTTGACTAAAAGAGCATAATAAAGTAATTAATATAACTAGTTCCAGCTTTTTCCGTAGGACTTGAGTGCTGCGCCCTGCTGAAACTAAACGCTGATTTACAAAAGCAAACTATAGGTTACTAACTTTTCGTTTGTTTTTTCATGTGAGAACATCCTGTGTTAAAATCACTTCACCTCAATTTTATTTTGCTCTGATCTGTCCCCCTTACTTAAGAAAGATGTTTAACGTTGAACACTGGTTAAACAACGTCCCGTCTCTGTTCGTCACTATCAAAAAATAAAGACAGGACGTTGTTTAACCAGTGTTTAACTTTAAACACCTTTCTTAAGTAAGGCCCTGTGTTACTATTTAGCCGATTTCACCTTCACTTCAGTTCAGCCTTGAATACGTCCCTGGGTATTTTGAATGACGCATGCGTCATCCAATCACCGTAAAAAAAATCGTACGGAACTGTCATTATTATAGCCGTTTCGCTCTTACTAGTCAGATAGAACATCTAGCTTTCTCACTTGCATCAACAGTTATCATGCTACCTCTTTTCTTCAAAGCCACAATGTATAATTGCTATCTTCTACTGTTGAACTTGTTATTGATAATTTTGACGCGATTGCGACATTTTTCAAGACATCGTCCATTGTGCGTCGTTTTGAGAGAATTGGTTTCATGACTTCAAGACAGGCAGCAATGTATTACTTACATTAGAAATGTTTATTTTCGTTGATTAGATGCATATTCCTGAATTCTTAGTTCATAAAGCTAGACTCCCCGTCTCCTGTCTAACTATACCTACCTACTAATCCAGAAAAAAGTTCTGGATCTGGAAGAAACTGATAGTGAATAGGCAAGTAGGTAGGTAGGTACTTGGCAATGTTTTGTTTCCAAGTCGTTTTTTATGCCGGGATGTTGCTTTCGCTGTTTCCCGCCATTCTCAAATAACCTTGAGAAAGTCTTACGCCCACCTCCCAAGATAGGTATAATCGTAGGTATTGTGTAATACAGGGACGTATATAAGGGGGGGGTTTAGGGGGTCCGGACCCCCCCCCTTAGCCCATTAAGTTCGGAGGAAACCTAGTCAATTTTTGTATTTTGGAACCCTTGGACCCCCCCCTTAACAAAGATCTTTGGTATATTGGAACCTTTGGACCCCCCCCTTAACAAAGCTATAGCTACGTCCCTGGTGTAATAAATATGTAGGTACTTATCCTACACCTACGTCAAATTAAAATATGCGTATTAAATTTAAAATAGGTATTTTATAGTGAGCGTCGTAGGTGCACTACGTAGACAAATACCTACCTTAGGTACTTCATTCTGTGGGTAGGTACCACCACAACATAACAAATTGGTCATTCCTTTCAACACAACAACCAGTTTTATTTAAGTTTTATAGTGATACGTCTATTGGTTCGTATCAATATAATGAGAAAAATAGTGAGTTCATCAAATTGAATTATTTATTCAATTAACAAGCACATTATGCAGATCAGTACTGTACATTTTGACATTCAGTCCAAACCAACCGTAAGGGTACATATTACTAATTTGCTTGAGATTCTTTGTAGCTCCTTTTAGCCTTTACCTGAAATATTAAAACATAAATATTACTAAATAGATTTGTGACTAAGTATACTTAAAAGTAGGAGTGTCCAAGGCATTTTTTTTATACTACTAAGGTATCAGACAAGTATACGGCCCACCTGATGGTAAGCGGTTACCGTAGCCTATGGACGCCTGTGTCAGAGGAGACACACTCGCGCTGCTGACCCTTTAAAAAAGGAATGCATAAAATAGACAAGTCCAATCAGCTTTTTAACAAAATAAGCGCTCGTGGCGTAGCTTGCTTGGGACGTTCTTGATTGATCGTTGAAGTTAAGCAGCGTTGTGCGCGGTCACTTTTGGGATTGGTGACCGCAAGTGATATTACGAGCTGACCGCTTCCGTGCTTCGGAGGGCACGTTAATTGTCGGTCCCGGCTTTTAAGTCGTTAAGCCATGATGGAGGCCTTTAGGCGGCCTAAGACCTCCGTCACCAGAGTTGGCCACTTGCTCATACGACAAAATATGATCATAACTTTATATCCCCAAGGCGCGGTAGACAATCTCCCAGATCTTTAGGCATTTAAAATCCTTTGAAGATGTCTAAAAGGGGGTAGTTAGAGGTATGTCCAATCCAAATACATTATTTGATAATACGTTATTATTTGCTCATATTTTGCAGAAGTTAGCATTCAATTAGTGACAGGTTGCAAGTCCATTACCACTAAGGTAACTCGTTTCCTCACAATGTTTCCCTTCACCATTTTGAAAGCTTATAATTTTTTCGAAATGACAAATCCATTGACGCCCAGCCAGGATTCGAACCCACAATTCATATCCCACTTGGGCAATATGGCTCTCTTAACCTTTTAGCCTCCCTAAACTAAAATAGGTAACAAAAGACTTATTAACATATCTCTGACTCATGTTGGTTGTTTTATTGTTCCTTAAGGCTTGTTTCACTCTTCAGCGTGTCGCCGGTCGCGTTCGCGAGTTGAACATTCACAGCACATTTCTCTGTGCTGTGAATGGTCAAAATTAATTTCTCTGTGCTGTGAATGGTCAACTCGCGGACGCGACCGGCGACACGCTGAAGAGTGAAACAAGCCTAAAGGTGAACGCAGACTTGGCCGCACCGCAGTCATCGCTTTTGTTAATGGCCTCGCACACCTATCCGCGCCGCAGTCACCGCAGTCGTTCCCGTCGCAGCACGCATCGCGTGCGGTGCGGCCCTGCGAAGCTAAAAAGGTCGCTATTGCAGAATCGCATTAAAGAAATTGAACTATTGCCATCTCTTTTCATTGACTGAGAGTGAAAAGAGACGGCATTATGTTCAATTCCCTAGCGACCTTTTTAGCTCCGCAGGTTTGCGTTCACCTTTAATGTTTTCATACCTTTTTTGAATTTACTAATTATAATTATTTCTGTTTTGTATCATCTGAGCTGTTATCTATGAATTCCATTTTAAATTTCTTATCTGTGTCAACGTTTATGTTATCTATCTCAACGTCTTTGTTATCTATGCCTCCACTCTCTTCTCCAGAAACATTATCATTTTCAGCATTTGTTTCTTCCAATTTTATATGAATCCCAGAGTCACTGTTCTCATGTTCTCTCTCTTCAGATTCTTCATGTTCTGATTTATTATTATCTATGGACATTACCCATTTAAGGGTTTCCAATTTTCGACTTTCAGCATTACACTCAAAAGCATTGTTTAGTGACAATGGGTCTTCTATTTTAACCTTATTTTGTACAGTACTGCTAGGTTTCCGTGCCTTAAACTGCTTGTGCCTCGAGTCTGAAAAAAATTATTTAGGTATTAAAATAATGTGACAATTTCAGGTAGGCACACTTCTCACAACGGATCTAGGCATTTGTGAAATTAGCCATTTCGCTGCGCAGTAGAAAATTTTATATGTAAAAGCTGCACTGCATATTGAAACAGTTAACTTCACGAATGCCAAGATCCATTGGAATAAGTGTAATTGGAAAGATAAAGACCACTGCTGGCCTTCCACTGCTGGCCTTTGCCCAGCAGTGGGACACAATGGGCTAATTATAATAATAATACCATACCCAAATATTTTCTTTGCTTTCTCCGTCTGTTTCTGTACAGTAGGTACAATAATATTAATACATCTTCATCACTTGAAGAAGACATGAGTAGAGTCCTTATCACAAAATATTTAACTACAGCCAAAGATTTTTCTTTCTTCCCTCTGCAAAATAAGAAAAAAAATATTATTTTTTTTCGTTAATGTTTTACTTCATTTCACTTTGTTTTATTTAGCCAACATAATTCAAAATACAATTGTTTAGAAAGTGCAACCGAACATAATTTTGTCCATACAAATTATCCTGGTTATAAGGTGTCCACTTTACAATGTCAAAATATTCAAACAAACAGTAGTATATTCTCGAGACTAAACTTAATCCAGTTTGGTCGAATCCAGCCAAGTTTGGTTGATTCATTAATCCCTCGTCTGTCGGGATTCCAGACACAATAGAAAATCAATTGTGTCTCGAGCGGATCCATCATAAAGCAGACAAGCGGTTAACAGACATACCATTTCAAAATAAATTACTTTAGTTAGAGTGGTTTTATTCACTGTACAGTTTAAGCAATACATTTTTTTTTTTTTTTTTTTTTTTTTTTCTCTCCTTTTTATCTGCGATCGGCTGTGTAGCCATAATCAGATCTGTTCTTGGTCGGGTTTGTTTTCAGGCGCCGTTCCATTGATTGGCACCATACTGTGGCATTAGGCAAGGTCAGCTTCTCATGTCCAGGTCAAGCACCTGCCATCTCTTTAGGCGATTTACGCTCTCTTTGGTATCCAGGAGGTTCTGGGCTAGTGTGTTTACGTGAGTTCTCAGTCGTTCTTTGTATTTTTTCCCGTATTTGCAGACTTCTTCTTTAACTGTTGGTATTTCTAGGTGTTCGTGTATTTCGGTGTTTCTAACAAACCAGTGTGCTTTGGAGATGGTCCTTAGGGCTAAGTTTTGGAACCTTTGTAAGATCTCAATGTTGGAGTTGCTGGCTGTACCCCAGAGTTCAATGCCATACGTCCATATGGGCTTTATTATGGTCTTGTAGACTAGCAGCTTGTTGCTGAGTGATAGTTGGGATTGGCGACCAAGTAGCCAGGAGAATCCCTTAAATTGAAGATTGGCTTCGGTTCTTTTGGCTTTTATATGGTTAGCCCAGGTTAGTCTTCTGTCCAAGTGTAGTCCTAGATACTTGACGGTGTTGTTGCTTGGGAGTGTTTTGGTTTCCATACAAACTGGTGGACAGTCGCCTTTCCTGAGTGTAAATGTTATTTGTGTTGACTTGGTCACATTGGGCTTGATTCTCCACTTTTGCAGCCAGAGGTCTATTTTGTTTAACTGCTCCTGCAGACTCTGCGAGGCTTTATTTGGGTCCTTATCACTTGCGAGGCATGCTGTATCGTCTGCGTATGTTGCCGTTACAACGTTGTCTGTTTCGGGCAGGTCTGCAGTGAATATAGAGTAAAGTACCGGGCCAAGTACCGATCCCTGCGGCACCGAGGCCGTGATATTATACAGTTTCGAGTAATCTTCCTCGTACTTGACCTGGAACTTTCTCCCGTTTAGGTACGATTTTATAATCATGTAGAATGAGTTTGGTAATAGGGTTTTTATTTTATATAAGAGTCCTTTATGCCAGACTTTATCAAACGCCTGTTTAATGTCTATAAATGCTGCTGAGCAGTATTCTTTTTTTTCTAGCTATTGCCTGATTTTGTGGACCACTCGGTGCACTTGCTCTACGGTTGCGTGTTTTTCTCGGAATCCGAACTGATGGTCAGGTATGACTTTAGATTCTTCCAGTACTGGTTTGAGCCTAGTCAGCAATATTTTTTCGAAGACTTTTGATAGTAAAGGTAATAGACTGATGGGTCTATAAGAGCCAGGTTCTGTGGGTGGTTTTCCAGGTTTAGCGATCATACAAATTTGGGAGATTTTCCAAAGTTTAGGGAAGTAGTGTATTCTGAGGATGGCGTTAAACAGCATTGTCAGAAGTACTATAGCTTTTCTAGGTAATCGTTTAAGGACTTCGGTACAGTTTAAGCAATACATACAACAAATTCCTAGGGCAAAGAAAGTATGGATGGATTGTGAAAGATGACATGAAAAGCGAGTGCCGAGATAACTGATTGATGATCTAAAGTGGGTGATCAACGTACAAGCCTATACCGTGGTTTTAAAGAACGTCGGTTTTACTCGTGGCTTGTTGGTGCTGATCGACTAGGGAGTGAAACAGTCGTATCGTAGTCGAATTGAGATTTTGAATTTGATCGAGCTGAGTAAAATATTAAGCAAACATCAAAGCTTCGAGCTAGGCTCACAAAACCGCGGTATTGCAATGATACACCGGCGAGCCATAAAACCGCGGTTTTACTCGCTCGTCGATCAGGGCCCTTAACACTTTCGTTGCCGACGACTCGCCGGGCGCGTTCTCACGATTCCATATCGCCATGCCGCGAACTCGCCAGGCGCGTTCTCGGTTTTTCATGGATAATTCAATGATTTGGGTATATTTTCCATCAGAAAGCGGAGAGCATAATCCTCATGCCCTAAGCTAATGAGTTTTGAAGTGGCCCGCAAGTTCTAACAATTTTTTTATGTTATCAAAAAAAAGTAATTATGTAATGCCGCGAACATGCCAGGCGAGTTCAACTACCAGGGGTTCTCAACATTTATGGAGTACCTAGTAGATTCCCAGGGAGCGTGCCGGCCAAACATACACAAAATAATTTTTTTTTTGTTATAGGTGGGTAGGGTAGGTACGGTCAATGGCAAGAACATACAGTACGAAAAAATTACAAACTTCATAAAATATTTAAGTTCAATGATGATGAATGACAGCAGATGTCCAAAATGACACGAGACGTAAAAAAAAAGTTACGTGCGAATAAGACGTTAAGTGCGAGTCGAACTCGTGCGCCGAGGGTTCCGTACCTACCAAAATGAATACCTACCGCAATGAATTTAGAAATGAAACGAACTTTTCAAACACGAACATGTTGTTTTTTGTTGTTGTCGTGTCGTTTTTTTTTGTAGTTTTTATTTTTTTTTGTGTTTTTTAGGTTTTTTGTTTTCATGTTGTTTTTGTTGTTTGTTTATTTTTGTGGGTTTCGTTTTTTTGTTGTTTTTCTATTTTTTTTATTTGGTTTTGTGTTTGATTTGTTATATTTTTTGTTTTTGTTTTTTTTTTGTTTTTGTTTGTATTTGCTTTTGTTGTTAGTATTTTTGTTTTTTGTGTCGTTTTTGTTTTTCTTTGTTGTTTTGGTTTTTTGTTTTTTTTTTGTGGTTTTAGTTTTTTTTGTTAGTTTTTTTATGTAGTTTTTGGTTTTTAGTTGTTTTTTTTTGTGATGTTTGGTTTTGATTGTATTTTTTTGTTTTTATTTTTTATTAGTTTTTTTGTTTTTTGTTTTTAAAGTGTTTTGTTTTCTTAATACAAAAAAACAACTAAAAACTACATAAAAAAACAAAAAAAAACTTAAACCACTAAAAAAACAAAAACTTACAAAAAAAATGAAAAAAATGAAAAAAAAAAAACAATAACTAATGAAACAAAAAAACCGTAATAACAAAAAAAAACTAAAAACAAAAAAAACCTCAAAAACAAACAAAAAACAATAAAAAAACTAAAAAGAATTAACAAAATTACTAAAACCACAAAAAAAAAACAAAAACACGAAACAAAGAAATAGGTGCCTCAAAAAAAACAAAAAATAAAAAAAAAAACAATCAAAAAACTACCTCAAAAACCGAAAACAAAAACAACAAAAAAAAACTAAAACTACTAAAAAAACAAAAACAAAAAACAACAAGAAACTAAAAAAAAAAACTAAAAAAAATACCATTATAACAATAAAAAAAACCTCAAAAACAAAAACTAAAAAGAACCAACAAAAAAAAAACAACTGAAACAACAAATACCTCAAAAACAAAAAACAAAAAAAACCAAAAAAAAAACAAAAAAGACACAAAATACTAAAACCACAAAAAAAAAAAAAAAAAACACAAAATCAAAAAACGACCTCAAAACAGAAAACAAAACAAACCTAACAAAAAACTAAAACTACGAAAAAACAAAAACAAAAACTACAAAAAAATGAAAAAAAAAATTACCAAAAAAACAAAACAAATACCGTATAATAACCAAAAAAAACAGAAAATACCTCTAAAACAAAAAAAAAACAACAAAAACAAAAAAAAACTAAAAAGAACCAACAAAAAACTAAAAACACGAAAAAACAACAAAAATCAAAGAAACACAAACAAAACACCTCGAAAACAAAATACAAAAAACTAATAAAAAACAAAAAATACAATTCCAACCAAAAATTACAATAAAAACAACTAAAAACCAAAAACTTCATTAAAAAAACAAAAAGGACTAACAAAAAAACTAAAACCACAAAAAAAAAAAACAAAAACCAAAACAACACAAACACAAAAACAAAAAATGACACAAAAAACAAAAAAAAATCAAACAACAAAAAACAAAACCACAAAAACAACAAAGAAACTAAAAAACCAAAACAACAACAAGCAATTCATTCAAAAATAAAAAAACCCGGCTGAACTGCTGAGCTAAAATGGTCGTTAATGCAGATTCACGAATGATTTGCGACGAGATACTCGTATTAGAAATCACTAAGTTGATAATTCCGTACCGGCAATATCATCTTATTGTTTGACAGTTTTGTGGAGAATCGTAAAATAAAATGGCCACCTATGAATTGGAATTGCACTAAGTGTCAATCAAATATTATTTAATGTTTATTATTGTTATTAAAACATACTAAATACTTACTTAAAAATCAAATACTTATTTACAGAGTATTAGTAGTAATAATACGATGCAATATTAAATGAAAACCAACCGGGTTATTTTTTTTCGTGTGGCAATTTAAGGCCTAGCATGTGATTCTGCTGTGAATTGAATTGCGTACGATTCAGCTAACATTTGACGTACATAAAGAAGAATTGCTTTAGCTGAATATCAATACGAATCTCCCGTGAATCAGATGATTGTGAATCTGCAATAGCGACCATTTTAGCTACGCTGAAAAGTTGGAAACAGCATTCATAGAAATCACAAAATTAAATTACAATTTTATTATTATGTAGGTATCTAGGGTTCGATGCCGTGCGCTTTTTCCTAAACTTTGTTGTCACAGTTGACACACAGATGGCTCTGTAGGTATGAAAATTAAATGCGTGCGATATTTCTTAAATATGAGATATCTCCTAAATGGCTGAACCAATTTCGATGCAGTTTGTTCTAAACGTTGCCTGTGACTAAATAGAAAGTTTTAGTATGCGTTTTGTTTAGCAATAACATTTAGGGCGAAAAATAATTTTTCAAAAATTTTGGAAGACGATTTAGTCTTCGAAGATGTCATGTTAGATTTTTCAAAAAATTATATTTGATATCAGTCCACCAACCTCTTGATTTTTACATGAATTTTGATATGATGGCGTGATTTTTATTTTGAAAATTCACACATTGTTGCATTTTCTAGCCGCACTATTAGATTTATCGAAATAAAAAGTATCCTAGAGCACAATCGAGATAGAGACGATTCTAACGATACCTCATTCATCAAAATCCATCCAGCCGTTTAGGAGAAACGTGGTAACTAGTAGTTCGCCCCGAACTGAGATCTCGCGCACCGTAGATGGCCAACATTTGTACTTTCTTCTGACTACCCCTATAATTTCAAGTGCTACTACTGCCGGGTATGCCTATTGCGCTAGCTCTTCATGGTAAAAAATACTAGCATGCATGCAATACATAATGTCGTGTCTAATTTTTTATTTATTTCATATTTATGAATTCTCGTCGTATTTTTAAAAGTATACGTCCTAGAATAAAAATAATAACTATTTTAGAATGTACAAATAAAGACCTTTCATTTGACACCGCACTCAATATATTTGTTTACTTAACTTTTTTTACCCCAATTATTTTCATTTTTTATCAAAAATTTTTTTATCATGAAAATAAATCAAGTAGCATCTAAAATCATTGCAAACCAAACCGCAACGATGCCACTCTCTTTTTAAGACCGACCAGTCAATGAGCTACGAAGACATCGAAACTCTATGAAACGGGAGCTCTTGCAGCTCTGGTTACGTAGTTTTTGGTCTTTGGTCGTATTTCAAAAATTTTACATCCTAGATTAAAAATAAAAACCATTTTGGAATGTACAAAATAAGCACTTTCGTATGACACCCCACTCAATATATTTGTGTAACTTTCATAATTTTTTACCCCCTTGGGAACCCAATATCTTCACAACCCCTTCATCGATTAAGCTCATATGCTCCACCGTAAATTTCCTTACCACAAGCTATTGACCTACCAAGTTTCATGCAGATTGGATGAACGGTTCGACAGTTATGCTCGAACAACAATTCGTGAAACATACAAACATACAAACATACAAAGCAAAATCGCCCAACTTACCACTAAGATCTTCGCTCGCTTCGCTCGCTCGATCGATAAAGAATATTACTTACATACGAACGAACCCACATACATAGAAACGCGCGATCTACATAACCCTGTGACTTGACAGTCAGCCGGGTAAAAAAAGCAAACAAACCTACAAAAAAAACAACAAAGAAATAAAAAAAAACAAAAAAAAAAAGACAAAAACAAAAAACTATCATAAAAACCAAAAACAACTAACAACCAAAACGTACATAAAAAAAAAAAAAAAGACTTAAAACACAAAAAAATAAAAACCAAAAAATACCAAAAAAAATTATCAAAAAAACAAAAACAAACTATAAAATACCATAAAAACCAAAAACTACACAAAAAAAAAACAAAGAAAACAACTAAAAAACTACATGAAAAAACAAAAAAAAATAACAAACAGACTAAAACCACACAAAAAAAAAAACAAAAAACCAAAATAACTCATTTAAAAACTACCTTAAAAACAAAATACAACAAAATAAGCAAATAAAAAAAACAAAAACAAAAAAAAATCCATAAAAACCAAAAACTACAAAAAAAAACAACAACAACCATAAACTACATAAAAAAAGAACTTGCAAAAAACTAAAACCACAAAAAAGAACAAAAATCCAAAAAAAACCCAAACAAAAACTATAAATACCTCGGAAACAAAAAACTACAAAAAAAAACAACGACAACGACAATAAATACATGTTTAAAAGTCTCAAACAAGCAATTAAAAAAGAAAAACTAACAAAAAAAAACAAAAAACAAAACCAACTAAAAAAAAATAACATCAAACAAAAAACCAAATAAAAAAATAGGAAATACAACAACAAAAAACAAACAGCAAAAACAACAAAAAAATCAACATTCAAGAGAGTGTCCAGCAATTTCTTATCTGGTCTGCTCGAGCGGCGGCAGTCGAGCACACCAGATAAGAAATTGCTGGACATTTTTGGACCCACTAGTGCAAGAACGATTTATCCCAAAGAAGGATGTGTAAGATATTACGGTCGTTTATCGTAGCATGTTTGAGAAAAAGTTCCCTAACAGTAACCTAACAAAAGGTTGAGATTCTCTGATCAATTTACGAAAATTGCTGTCAATCATGCAATTTCATCTTGCAGTGCCGAGAGCGCGCCTGGCGTTATCGCGTTCTTTTGTATGGCGGCATCGCTCGCTGGGAACTACTAGAAAATCATGGTGGCAATGAAAGTGTTAACAAGGACTGCTATCCGGTCGACCATTGGCACTCTTTCAAAGTAGCCTTGCAGATATTGTGTTTTAGTATGTAGTTCAATGCTTGCAGGCAAATAACATACCTACTCCAAGAGTCCAAGCTTCCCAGACTTCTGAATAATATTACTCCTAGCGGAGAGGCTTCTTTCGCATTTGCCAAATGGCAAAACAATTGAATGAATTGAATATTGAAGGAAGAAACAAAATACAGATGATCACCATGAAAGGATCAGTGCTATATTAATGTACTCTGTGATCAGCAGTGTTGCCAACCCGAATTTTTGAAAATTGGTAGATGAGGGACCAAAAATCAGTAGAAGTTGGTAGAATGTAAAATTAAAAATAGGTAGATCTACCACCCTAATTCAGAAGGTTTGTAAAGTACCTAAAGATTAACAAATATTTATTAATATTTCAATTTATACGTAGTTATGTACCTAAGTAAGTACTTTAATTTATAAGTTTCAAATGTATGAGTTAGGTTGCCCGCTGTTAGATAAAAATGTTAATAGTAGGGTAAGAGCGGGTATTGGCGGTCACCTAAGCAAGAATTACTACTATTCATTCAAAAATTGATGTTTATTAAAAAAACTTTTATTAAAGATAACTTTAGGTATTCTTCTAACATAATCACAACCATTAAGATCAGAACTATTCTAATTTTGGCAAAAAAAAAACACTTTCAAAATAAAATGGCTTTGACCGCCATTGCCCGACATGGCGGGTAATACCGGTCAGTAGGTTGGCAATGCCGGTCAAGGGTTTCAGCGGCACAAATCGCACACTTTTGTGCTCTTTGGCCCCATTTCCCCTTCGAGACTTAAGTCTTACTTTAATTCCCGATATCCTGTAAAAGAAAACAAGCAAAAATTATTAATTGAAACGAAAAACCTAACATCACAAAATTTGACGTATTTTTTTTAGCCTAAATAACATTATTTAAAGCACTCCCACAACCAAGCCAAATCTAATGACACCTCAATACGTTAAAATAAATTGAACTGTTTAGGCTATAGAGCGGAACAAAGAAATAGACATTTATGTATACATACCTAAGAACATACTTACTTAAATACATACAAACACTCGAAAAACATAACCATCCTTTCTGCGGGCAGTCGGGTAATAATAATATTAGGTACAACAGATAAAAAAGTCGAAAATATCATCTAGATACTTGCAAACTTAACTTGCGGGAAATACCGGTCAGCCTGACCGGCATTAGCCGCACGCATACTTTTCAGATTAAAAATAATTTTAACGAAAACCTGGTGCAAAGTGCTCGAATCTTGTGATTACATGGGTAGATAAGTAGCTACTCGGCTATAATCACTACTGAAAATAAATAGAACATGAAAATCAAAACACTCACCTCTTATTTTCCGCGATCAAAAAGTTACAACGATATTTCGCGAAACATACTAACGTATGGTACTCCCAAACGCGTGCTCGGAACTGAGCGGGGGCAGAAGCATTGGCGCAGGGAATACTCACGCCAATCTCTATGTATGCTTATGTGAGAATATACGCTATATTTTGGAAGATAATGAGGTGACCGGCATTGTCGCCTGACCGGGGATACCCGCTTTTACCCTACCTATGGAACAATATCTAGCTAGAGTGTGCTCTTGCGTGCAGCCTCTGGCAGGTCAAATTCAAAACTTGAAATTCAAATAGGTACCTACCTACCTACAATCTTGAAACAAGAAACATAGAAAACAGTCATGAATGTTATCCATTAAAATTAAAAACAGGACTATCTATCTGTAGTATTTAAACTTTTCAAATATTAAATCAAAACACAACGCACGTAACCGCAACCAAAGAAAAGCTTCTTCTTCTATTTATTGATGACAACCCTCTGTCTGACTGAACGAAAGTGTAGATAAGCAGCTAACACTTTTTCAATTCGGCAGGTTGCAGGCAGACTAAACATTTTCTACTAACTACCAATAGGACCGTACCGCACTGTCATTTTACATGAAAGAAACGTTCATCAATGTGATTCCGTAAGATTTAGAAAAGTAGGTAGATTCCAGGCTTGTGGTGGTAGATAGGTAGACTCCAGGCAAAGTAAGTAGATCTACCTACAAGTTGGTAGATATGGCAACGCTGGTGATCAGTGCCAAGAAGATTCTAAACTACGTAACTGGAGTTCTTACTGACATTTAATGTACAAAGGATTTTGAACCTTATCACGACTACACAACGATCTATTATCATTTAATCTTGGTTATAAGGATTGTTGGTCTTGTTGAGAGGCTTTCTTGGGTGCTTTGTCTCTTTCACACTCGTTGTTGGATTAGTAGTGTGCCCATGTCATTTAAATTTCAGGATATTTTTACCTTATCGCGCTCGACAAAATCAGCGCTTGATTTCGATCCATGGTTTCGATCCTTGAATTAGATCCTTGAATTAGATCCTTGATTTTGATCCTTGATTTTGATTTCGATCCTTGATTTCGATCCTTGGTTTCGATCTTGGATTTCGATCCTGGATTTCGATCCTTGATTCTTGAATTTTGAACCTTGAATCTGAAATCTTGAATCTTGAATCTTTGAAGTGACAGCTGTCAAACTTCAAATGACCATATCTCGGGAACTACTCGTCCTAGACTCCCCGTTCCCAGTTCAAATGAAAGCTAAGACCAAGATCTTCATTTGAAGTGACAGCTGTCAAACTTCAAACGGCCATATCTTGGAAACTACTCGTCCTAGACTCCCCGTTCCCAGTTCAAATGAAAGCTATGACCAAGATCTTCATTTAAAGTGACAGCTGTCAAACTTCAAACGGCCATATCTTGGAAACTACTCGTCCTAGACTCCCCGTTCCCAGTTCAAATGAAAGCTATGACCAAGATCTTCATTTGAAGTGACAGCTGTCAAACTTCAAACGGCCATATCCTGGAAACTACTCGTCCTAGACTCCCCGTTCTTAGTTCAAATGAAAGCTATGACTAAGATCTACATTTCAGATGACAGATGTCATTTTGACAGCTGTCACTTTAAATGTAGATCTTGGTCATAGCTTTCATTTGAACTGAGAACGGGGAGTCTAGGACAAGTAGTTTTCGAGATATGGCGGTTTGAAGTTTGACAGCTGTCACTTCAAATGAAGATCTTGGTCATATTTATTTAGAAAAAAATATATAAGTACTTACTTTAAATACAAGATCTTATAAGAACTAGGCAACTAAACTTAACTAAAAAGGCAGTAGTTTATCTATAGGTACCTAATGAAAATTATACCTACATCTTTAATTAATTTTTTCAAGTTGACTTTTTTTCTTTTCTACCTTTCTATAACATGCCATAGAGCTGTTTTGATTCGCAGGTTGAAGTTCAAAAGTCGCTAGGTATTTTGTCACTAAAACTGATTTTAAGTCGCTAACACTAAGGCAAAAGCCGCTATTTCTAGCGACAAAGTCGCTAAATTGGCAGCACTGTTGGTACATGCTCCTGTTTTTTTTTCCATTCTGTTTTTTTCTGTTCTCAATTTTGTCATTGTCATTGGCATAAATTGTCAAATGTCAGTTGACTTGACTGATCCGTCCCTGGCAAGGAATTTTTATACTAACGTAACTGGAACACGCACTGATACAGAAAACGCGGTCCGCTTGAAATAAAACTTGGGCGGTGTGTCTCTTTCTTTTTGCAACTGTGTGAAAGAGACAAAGCACCCAAGAAAGCCTCTCAACAAGACCAACAATCCTTATAACCAAGATTAAATGATAATAGATCGTTGTGTAGTCGTGATAAGGTTCAAAATCCTTTGTACATTAAATGTCAGTCAGCATTCTACTATGTATGAAATTTCTTTGGTCCCTGGATTGATTTTTGTTTGTTTGTTTTTGTTTTTTTTTTTTCGCGCTCGCCGGTGTTATGGCGTCTGTCATTACGTCACGGCTCGGTAAACAACAAAGGTGCCTAAACACTAAATCAAGTTATTTTGTGTTATAATAATGAATTCGAACGTATATAAGTGGTGTATGGTCCCTCAGTGCAACAACACTTCTATAAAAACGCCAAATAAGCTATTTGTTTACGTCCCAACTAAGAAAGCAATGCGATATAAGTGGTTGACCCTTGCACGGCGAGATCCAACAGCTTTAAGTGTAAATACTTCAATGTATTTCTGTGAAGATCATTTTGACGTAAGTTTGTACATATTTCGTAAATTCTAAAATAGTGTGTGACTTTAATTGAAGTCTAAAATTAATAAGTTAAATATTTTTTGAGGTTAGATTTTATCTCTTGAATAACCAGCAATCTTTATCTTAACGAGTACTTTATTCATTTTCCAGTTGACAAAAGATATGGACAATTATATGGAATATCATGTAATGGGATCAGTGTCGCAGGTCCGTATGAAACCAGGGTGTATTCCCACAAAATTTGCATGTCAGACAAATAGAAGAAAACGAACTGCTGTTAAGAAAGAACGACCATATATTGTCAAGAAACAAAGACAGGCACTAGTTAAAGAATCTGAAAAAGATTTAGAGGAAAGAAGTATTACTAAAAAACATTTAGAGCTTGGAGAAGCTTCATCTAGTAGTTCAGGTAACGATTTGTTTATTATTTCAATCATAATATTAAAACAAAGATTAATTTAGTTTACTATTTACCTAACTTTATCAATTTAGACCAGTGATTCCCAAACTTTTTTTTCTCATGAACCCTTTTCAAAATTTTACTGGTTTCAGTGGACCCCCTGCTGCTACATTTCTACCATATTCCCAAAACTCGTCAGAAAATGAGAACCAACGTGGACCCCTTTCGAGTCTCCCGTGGACCCCTGGGGGTCCACCTGGACCACTTTGGGAATCACTGATTTACACAATAACCATGAAATACACTGTCTGTTATCATATCTAATCGAACTCAAAACTTTTGATTTCAAAATAGTAATATTTTAACCCAATAAAACAATTATTATGGAAAAAGTGAATTTAAAAATATGTAAGTACTATGTAAGTACTCTCACTGCAGTCGGATGTGGATTTTGTTTGGAGAAATAGTCTGAGAATAATTCTCTGTGCATTGAATAAGAAATATCACTATCAGTTTTTTTTTTTTTCAATTCAATTTAAAGCATTTATTTGGAACAAATTACAAGGTAGTAGAGTACAAAGATTGATCTTCAGGGGGATATATTTGCCTTGAAGGTTCATGTAATGTCCATGGTGAAGTGACCCTGCCTCTTGTGAATTGTAATGGTGATGTAGAAACAGATTGGTTATGGGGTATCAAGGGTGATGTCGTCTGGTTTATTATTATTTTTTCTGTTTGAATCAGGGTTCGAAAAAATCCGATTTTTATAATAAATATCAAAAATCCGATTTTTTGATATTTATCCGATATATATCGGATATATATCCAGGCTAAGAAAAAGAAGCAAATTTCATTCTGGAAGGGGATTAAAATGTGAAAGTAATTTGTACAATATGTTAAGTGCCAAATTACCACATTTTTATTTAAAAAACTTAATAAAGGTATCAAAAGAATTAGTGTTTAATTGAGAAATATTTTTTTATATTTTTTTATTTGTTATAGTGTTACACCACACTTAGGTATTTACATTTATGTATCATTGCGGGTTAGAATCCCGTCGGAATTGAAAATTTTGATAAGATTTTTCATTTTCAAAATATTTTTTTAATGAACACTTAAGAAAAACACTTAAAAAATAATCTAAATTATTCGGAATTGTAGTTTTTCGCTACGTGTTGCCAGGGTTAACATTAATCTCCAAAATTTTTAGTTCAGAAGACAGGAAAAAATCCATTGATATATATCAAGATAAAAATCAATTGATATATATCGTGATATATATCATGATATATATCCGTTGATATATATCGGCGAACCCTGGTTTGAATGGCTTTACTTCTGAACTTGTGAGTAATTAATACTTGAATAGATTTGTCAATAGTTCTTGGAGCAAATTCTTCTGCAAATTCTTCTATGTTGCCACACAAAACTAAAAGTAAAAATATAGCACATTATTAGACACAAATAAAAAGGAGGACATAATTAACATAAACATAAGTAGGTAAATACACTTGGGCCAACGGATCTCGGCGTTCGTGAAGTCAGAATTTTCGCTGCGCAGTAGAAAATTTTGTATGAAAAAGTTGCACTGCGCATCGAAACGGCCAACTTCACGTACGCCGAGATCCGTTGGCCCTACTGTACTTGATTGCTTTAATAGAAAAGGATACTAATATTCCTGAAATTATAATCTCTGGATGATATTTAAAAATCGAATACATAATTTAGAATAAAAAAAACACTAAATATTCCTTTGTTTCTTTAAATGAAGAAGTTTTCAACCGATAAAAAATAATGTTATGTTTTCAAACTATTAACACTTTTTTCGATGTGTGTGTGACATGCCATTTTTTTACAGATGAAGTACCCTCGAAGCGCAAATACCAAGAGCCAACAGACCAATACGCAGTGGATGCGCATGGCAGGAGGAGGTTCCATGGAGCCTTCACAGGGGGCTTCTCAGCCTTCAAAGCTGAAAATGAAGACATCTATGTGACTGAAGACATAATATCCCACTACGACTCCATGCTAGCCCCAGCGCGGGATCAGCTGCCCCCGCCGGCTAAATTGGAGGGGCCCAACGTGAGTGTCTTACTATCCTATACATCATAGTTTCTCAACCTTATTTTGCCCATCGCCCACTTTGTGAATATATTTTTTTCAAGAGCCCCCCTCCTCATATTTTAATACGCCATCTCAACGCCCCCTAATTTTCTCTAGGTTTTCTACTGCCCCCCTGAAAGTCTCAAACGCCCACAAGGAGGCGTTATCGCCCACGTTGAGACCCTACGCTATACATCCTAATGAAGTCAACGGGCCGAACTTAACTTACTTAATATAAGATTATTTACTGTATGGCTGTAATTTTTCAGGTATCCATGCGTGGACAAGCGTTCGGCGTGGGAGAGATCAAAACAGAACATGAAGACATCAACGCGACAGAAGACATGTTCCACGACGACTTCACACTAGCCTCAGCGCGGGACCAGCTGCCCCCGCCGGCTAAATTGGAGGGGCCCAACGTGAGTGTCTTACTATCCTATACATCATAGTTTCTCAACCTTATTTTGCTCATCGCCCACTTTGTGAATATATTTTTTTCAAGAGCCCCCCTCCTCATATTTTAATGCGCCATCTCAACGCCCCCTAATTTTCTCTGGGTCTTCTACTGCCCCCCTGAAAGTCTAAAACGCCCACAAGGGGGCGTTATCGCCCACGTTGAGAACCTACGCTATACATCCTAATGAAGTCAACGGGCCAAACTTAACTTACTTAATATAAGATTATTTACCTACTGTATCGCCGCGTTTTCACCAACGACAAAACATGTTGTAAACAGCTACCTATCGCACTCATTCTTTGAGAGTTAATAAAGATAGATATATGTTTGCAACATGTTTTGTCGTTGGTGAAAACGCGGGGTATGACTGTAACTTATTTCAGGTATCCATGCGTGTACAAGCGCTCGGCGTGGGAGCGATCAAAACTGAAAATGAAGACATCTATGTGACAGAAGACATGTCCCACTACGACTCCACACTAGCCCCCGCGCGGGACAAGCTGACCCCGCCGGCTAAACGGGAGGGGCCCAACGTGAGTGTCTAACTATCCTATACATCGGTGGTTCCCAAACTTTTTTCTCATGGACCCCTTTCAAAATTTTACTGGTTTCGGTGGACCCCCTGCTGCTACATTTCTACCATATTCCCAAAACTCGTCAGAAAATGAGAAACAACGTGGATCCCTTTCGAGTCTCCCGTGGACCCCTGAGGGTCCACCTGGACCACTTTGGGAATCACTGCTAAACATCCTAATGAAGTCAACGGGCCGAACTTAACTTACTTAATATGTATAAGATTATTTACTGTATGACTGTAACTTATTTCAGGTATCCATTTGTGGACTAGCGTTCGACGTGGGAGAGATCAAAGTTGAAAATGAAGACATCAACACGACAGAAGACATGTCCCACTACGACTTTAAACTAACCCCAGCACGGGACCAGCTGCCCCCGCCGGCTAAACGGGAGGGGCCCAACGTGAGTGTCTAACTATCCTATACATCCTAATGAAGTCAACGGGCCTAACTTAACTTACTTAATGTCAGATTATTTACTGTATGAGTAAAACTTATTTCAGGTATCCATTCGTGGACAAGCGTTCGGCGTGGGAGCGATCAAAGCTGAAAATGAAGACATTGACGTGACAGAAGAGATGTCCTACAACGACTTCACACTAGCCCCAGCGCGGGACCAGCTGCCCCCGCCGGCTAAACAGGAGGGGCCCAACGTGAGTGTCTAACTATCCTATACATCCAACTGGCCCAACTTAACTTACTTAATAGTAAAGTAAAGTAAAGTATTTATTTCAGTTTGTACAAAAGTGGGTAGTAACAAAAATTTTTACAAAACAAGATCCAGTAAACAAGTAGGTATTACAGATAAGTAAAAGCTTTTTACACTTGTCTTATGAATATAAGATTATTTACTGTATGGCTGTAACTTATTTCAGGTATCCATTCGTGGACAAGCGTTCGGCGTGGGAGAGATCAAATCTGAAAATGAAGACATGAACATGACAGAAGACATGTCCCACTACGACTTCACACTAGCCCCAGCGACAGAAGACATTTCCCACTACGACTACAAACTAGCCCCAGCACGGGACCAGCTGACCCCGCCCGCTAAACGGGAGGGGCCCAACGTGAGTGTAACTATCATATATATCCTACTGATAAAGACATCTAGAAATCTAGAGATCTTTAAAGAATTTTGAGTGTGTTCAAATCTGATCTGATGACCGCACGATACGATTACGTCGCTCAACGAGATTTAAACACGCACATTTCTTTGTATCAAAATGAATGTTAGTACTTATTTTAAGGTAATTTATTAAGGGTGATAATTAAACAGAGTTCAATTTAATAGCATACCTACTGCTTGAATATATAATGTTACAAATGTAGATGCTAAAAATAACTACCATGCTGAGTTGTATTTACAGTGGCTTACACCGAAAATAAGTTAGTATTTTTCAGACGCACATTGATAGTGGCTGACTTAGTAATTCAGAGGACAATGTAAATTTTCAGAGGCGAATAATTCTAATAATTAAAAGTCTATTTAATTAGCACCCATACTTTTATATCAGTAAAATACAATTAAGGGACCTATCAGACACAGAAGGCGGTCACGCGTTCTGCTTTCGTATTCTGCGTTCGACCGTTCTACTGATTTCTAATGATCAGTAGCCGTACCATGACGTCTTAGGGAGTGTCCACATTGCGTTTTTTGCAGCGCGTTTGTATCGATACAAACGCGATTCGAACGCGATGCGAACGCGCAGCCCCCCGCGCAGCCCCTCCCGGTTCGCTTTTGTATGGAAAAATACGCGTTGCGAACGCGCGTTTGTATCGATACAAACGCGCAGCTCAAAAACGCGCTGCAGAAAACGCAATGTGGACACTCCCTTAGTAAACAATTCAGTTCAGTTTAGGTTTTCCGTTTCAGTGACGGACAGCATTTTCTGTTTCAGTGAACTATCCAGTTACGTAGAATATGAAATCCTTGGTTTAGCTTCTGAATTTCGTCAGCGTCATAGCATAAGTCATGTGACAAATTAGCGTAGCAGTTCAGTTTAGGACCTAAACTGAATCGCATTTAAAGCTCATGGTATGGGCCCTGTTCTACTTGACCGCCGCGGTCAGAATGCCTCCTGTGTGAGCATATCTATGTAACGTAATAGAATACAAAGAACGCAAAACTGACCGCTTGAACACTTGACCGCGTGACCGCTCTCTGTCTGATAGGTCCCTAAGTTTGGGTTCGGATTGGCATGGCGTGGTTTCTTGACATTATTTAACACACGGGAATTACTCACGTAAAAATCGTCGATTTAGCTACCGACAAATGTGTTAAATAATGTCTAGTACAACTCATGAAAGTTTTGAAGGCATGGTTTCTTGTTTTAGAATGAAGAAATATGCGTGGCTTCTTTAGCCGAAGCTCTGTTGGCTGATTCAGGCAGCGAGTATGACGAGGAGGAAGAGATGACTAAAGAGCAGCTGCAAGAGCTCTTGAAACAAGACGACGATGATGTGGACGCAGATATAGGTGACAGTCATGAAAGTTTCACCTGGTCTGCAGACTTTGCAACATTTCGCGGGGAGCGGGAAGAATTTCATGAAGAGGTTGGACCTAAAATTGAAGGAACAAGCCCTTTGGACCTGTTCACTCAAATATGGGACCAACCTCTCATGGAATCAATAGTTATGAATACTAATAGTTATGCGTGCGAGAAGATAGCCACGGCTTGCGAGACAGGAAATATGCCCAGCCATTCACGCGTTAATGCGTGGAAAGAAACCACGGTCGGTGAGCTATACAGGCTCATTGCTGTGTTTATACTGATGAGCTTGTGCCAACGAGGTCGAATCGATGAGTATTGGACAACTGGCGCTTTATCCATGCCAGGCTTCAGAAAACTCATGAGTATAAATCGTTTTTTAATTTTACTTCGATTTCTACACTTCGTAGACAATGCCACGGTCGACTCGCACGGTGAAGATCGCAAGTTATCGAAAATAAAGCCGGTACTAGACTATTTAAATAGAAAATTTCAATCCGTTTATACACCTCGCAGAGAGGTTTCTATCGGAGAGTCGCTGCTGCTCTGGAAAGGACATTTGGGCTGGATGCAGTGCATACGAACCAAGGCAGCGCGATCCGGCTTAAAAAGTTACGAACTCTGCGAGGCTGCATCCGGATATGTCCTAAACATAATTATTTATACCGGTAAGGACACGACACCAGTAGCGCCTATACATGGTTTTACTGAGTCCACTGCAAAAATCGTGCTAAACGTTTTTCAAAAATATCTTGGGAAAGGGTATACGCTTTTTATGGATAACTTCTTTAATTCGGTAAGTCTTTGTCGTTTCTTAAAAACACAAAAAACTGACGTCGTCGGAACTTTGAACCGGCGGCGAGCTGACACACCTACTGATATAAAACAGCTGAATGAAACGATACCTCGTGGCTCTGTGGTAAGCAGGCATTGTGGTGACGTTTCCGTCTTTTCTTGGAAGGACGCGAAACTAGTCACCACAGTGTCAACTTATCACAAAGATAGCCCTGTTGAAAGTCGCCGGGCAAGCCAAAACGTGAAAAAGCCGGAGGTCATTGAAACCTATAACAAATTTATGACCGGTGTTGATCATAAAGATGAAAAGTTATCGATGTATTTGATAGAACGGAAACGGGGAATAAAATGGTATATAAAAGTGTTCAGACGACTTCTTAATGTTGCTATATTAAATTCATATGTAATTCACACCGCCAACATTGGCCAAGATCAAAAATTGTCCCACAGACAGTTCCGATACCGCCTGGCGGAGGAACTCGTCCAGCGATTCGGGACGGACTCTAAAATTGTTCAAAAGGCTGGTGTTCCTCTCTTTCGACTGGATCTCACTCTGAACCATTTTCCTGAGAATACTCCTGTTACCAGCGAAAGAACTAAATCGCAGGATAGATTTAAACGGGGGCGCTGTGCCAGATGTGCGGTCAAAAAAGAGAGGAAGACGTCAAGTATCTCATGCAGTCAATGCAAAGTTTTCCTTTGTGTTGGTCAATGTTGGAGCGAATTTCATACACAAGAAACTTTATAATTAAGTAGTATGTACCTATTTGTATATAATATTAAAAGTAAAATTATACATACCTACCTAACTATGCATATATTGTGTTTAAAGTCACCCCGCCCGCTTTACCGGTACTTATACTTACCTATATGTGTGGGAGCTATGGTTTTGAACGTATACATATTGCGCGCATTTTAATGTTGTATGTTTATATAAAAGTGATAACTAGGTTAGGTAAGTGTTTTGTTTAATCATCTCTAACTCAAAATGATCTCTAACCGTATTGGTTATCTTTATATAATTTAATTTTTAATATGGTTGACTTTGTAGGTAGATAGAGCCTTTTAATCCAAACAGGATCGAGGATCTATTAGCATAAAAAAAATTATGTTTAAATTGCTCATTTTCTTGCTGGCTGTACATTTTTTTTTTAATCTGTGAATGCAGGTCGAAATATCTTCAAAAGTTAAGGATAGTCTCCATATGAACGTTTTCCTGTACCTAGCTATAACGGTTAAGGTAGATGCCCTTACTGCCCCGTCTCAAAAATTCATTCTTTAAAAGTGAACCTAGTGTAAAATAGTAGGTATAAGTAGTGTGTGTGGTGTGTGTAGTTTAATTATAAGTAGGAAGTACTTAAATAAAAATTTTTGACGATTTATTGTTTTATTTTTATAGCAAACCTTACAATACCGATGCAAGGCGAGAGCGATAGAGAGGCAATGCTATCCTTTTTTTTTTTTTTTTTTTTTTTTAACCCAGTAAAAATCCTTTATGGATACCACCCGCCCCGGGGGGAGCGGAGTGGTTATGTGGGAGTCTCCGCCAGAGTGGCGGCATACCCACTAAAAAGTCTGGGGGGTTCCCTCTTACGCCATAGTGCCGGGGCTATGGGTACGCTTTCGCATTCTTCCACGGCCCCGACGGCGTTGGCCCTGAAAAGGGCCCCCTCTCGGTTGACGTAAAAACGTCCCGCCACATCCTCTCCGTGAGAGGAGAGGGGAGGCGCGCAGAACCTCAGCACGCGCCCCACCTCATGGGGGCCATACGCGGACGGTTACACCCCCCGGTGCCACCGCCGCGGCCACACCACCGCTGCGGGAAGGGTTTACGAGCGTACACCTCCGCAATACCTGCCCGCAGCATCAATTTTTATTGAGGTTTTCTTCCTCGCGGCCCGGGCAACACCAGCCTAGGCCCTCGGTCCCACTAGGGCCCCGGTAAACAGGGCCCCTACTAGAGCCCATACTCAGTGTGGGATAACGAGATACGCCAGCTGCGGGAAGGGTTTACCAGCGACACCTCCGCTGTACCTGCCCGCAGCGTCAATTTTTTACCGAGGTTTTCTTCCTCAAGACAGCATCCCCCTTTCTGCCAGGCATACTCGGGGGAGCTTTCCCTCTTTAAACCCCCCCCAGCAACGGCTCATGCCCGACCTAACAACCCCATTCCAAAAACCCGCCCCCGACCCCCCCCAACCCCCCCAAACAACCCCAGCCGACCCCCTTTCCCTCCCCCCCCCCCCGTGGCCTTAACTGAGTCTATTTAAGTAAATAGACCAGTAAGACCACAACCCCTCCTCCCAAGCCTATCCCACCGACACGTCCTGAAAAGGACGATGTCGGCGCCTGTGGTTTCTGTTGCGTCTATTTCTGAAGGAAATAGACCAATAACAGGCGGCACCTCGTGAAGGAAGTAACCACAGACTTGCCTTGGGGATCATCACGACTGTTGCGCTCTCCCCCAAGACCAAACGCCTCCTTACCCGCGAACCCCTGCGGCGTAAGGACGGCCCTGAGTTTGTCCAAAACCGGAGCTAGGCAAAACCAACTATTAATGGACAAACCCAGGACCCGCCCAGGCAATGCTATCCTGGGCCAACATGGCATGTGTTAGTCTGCCAGAAGATACGCACGCATGTTTACCCGCCCGTACCTTGCCCGTACCGCTCCGTAGAGTCGGATTCAGCACTGAAGTCTGATGACGCGGCGCGGCGCTGCTATCGCAGAACTAGGATAGATAAAAAATTACTAATTGTCCAAATAGGGCATAAACAATAATAATTATGCTAGTTTGTACGTTCGTTACACGCTCGTTCGTTCGTCGCTCTACACACCAGAACAACTGAACGACCTTGACTAAAAGAGCTTATTAAATATAAAACAATTAGTTCCCGCTTTTGCCGTAGGACTTGAGTGCTGAATCCCACTCTATTACCTCCCTTCATTTTTTTTCAGTTCTCAATGTTGTCATTGTCAGTTGACTTGCTTGACTTGACTGATCCATGGATTTTTGATTTGAATTGATTGATTGATTAAATGTCAAGTTTTTAATGGGCAAGGTAAACATTGTTGAATTTTGTTTGAAATAAGTAAATTGAAAAACAAAAATTACAAAAAGGTGCTTGCGTGCGATGTAAACTGTAGAAACGATTTTGCCTGAAACGAATAAAATACAAAGAATTTCTAATGAGTGACTCGGACTCAGAAGACAATGTTATCCGCTACGGGACTCCGCTTGAGCCCTATGAAGAAGGTTAGTGTGCACACTGAACTTGGATAATTTATATAATAGCATTAAGACTAAGCTACACTACAACCAATTGTCTAAATTCGTAATAACAGAACAGAATAACGTGTATTTGACACACAAGTTACAGTAAGTACAACAGAAAATGCACACAAAGTACCCACATTAGCCGTTGAGGTGCCCCGCCCCCCGGACCGATTGCCTGCCTAGTCCAACCAACGCCCGCGCAACTGTTGCCAGCGGTTTAACTTTTTTTGCCAGTGATTTTATTCCTGGACTAAACCTGTTTGTGGTATCATTGGAATCGGAATTTAACAAGCTTATTAACTACTTACTTACCTGCTCAAGGGGATTACATTGTCACCACCAAATAAATTGTTTATTCCATTCCGTAAACATGTTTGGCACCTTGTAAAATAAAAACTCACAATTGTTCAAAATTGGTAGCAAATATCTGCGTCAACATGGTGCACACACGTAGTACACTACACACCTTTATTATTTAACACAAAACATATACACATCGACATTAAAAGTAATTATCTATTCGCGTTTGCAAAAGGCCAAATTACGCCATTTTGTTCCGCGCGCGAGGAGCGGGAGGGCGCTCACGGCAAATAAAAATTCAATACTACTTCATTTTTCATCCTATAGCCTTGTCTGAAGTCTTTCTGATTGGTAGAAATATGTAGTTAGCCAACAAAACGAACAAAACAAACCTCATTCACTTCAGTCCTATACATCAATCACAATAGCCAACCTTCAAACAGAAAATTCACCCGCAACATTCAAAATGTTGATCAAATTCAAATTTTTTACTATAAAACGGGGTTTTAATGGTTCAGTAATTATCCTAAATACCTGTCAGATTTAATTAATGCAAAACATGTATAGGTCATCGCTGAAAATCTTATTTGAACCTTCTTTCAAAAATAAAGTTTTTTTCGTATTTTTCTCTTCCGGTATTTTGACACATTGTAGAAATATTATATATTATCTATGACTTTTAGTGTTACCAGTAGTGGGACAATAATGTTACCAACAAATAAAGACACTTTCCACGTATGGGGAAGCCCTAACACCATAGAAATCGTGATTTTAGTGGCCGCGCGACCCCTCAAGTGCCCTGGGCCATTGTAGTGGCCTAAGGCAATCGGGCGGTTAGAATAGCATTAATTTTAGGCACTGGTTCCTGAAACACAGTTTTTAACTAGTTTGGGAGCCTATGGATTCAAAACCTGTATCACCTTGATTGTGTCAATAAAAACCATTTTTACTTTACTTTTACTTTACTTTTAAAGCATTATACAAACAAAATACCTAATTGAAATCTAAAAGAGAAATGTAAACAAAAGTGTGCACATGTACCTACATAATACACTTTGTGGTGCCAAATAGGCCCAGTCTCAGCATAATGCTGGCTCCTAGCTACGGAGGCAGCGCTGGTTTTCAGCCTGTGCCCTTTGGGTGACATTACGGATGGATAAATAACTTTATAGTCAAAGCCTTATTTTTTCATTGGTTTGATAGGACCCGGCCATTGGGATCATTGTTTAGTCGAAGTTACTACATTATAATGTTCTGGGGTCAGTTTCAAAACCTACATTTTATTTGGTGGGACCACTGGGCATTATGCGGTCCGAGAGAAGGGGGTTATGACCCCCCCCTCCCCCCCCAAAATCCTTTATAAACCTCTAACATTCTGCAAACAATGGGTAGGTACGTGCAAAATGTGTACAAGTAAAAAACATGACCCCTCTAAAATCAAAGTCTGCGACCGCCAGTGCCACAAGGACATCTCAATCTCAAATAGATAAGTATGTTTCAAATATTTAAATAGCCTTTCAGTATTCAGGCATTATTGGATCACATGTCGCAATGAAAGGTCTTATCTTTGATCAAAATCAAAAGTGAACAAGCATGTAGTGGATATTATCTTTTGCACTGGCGGTCGCAGAGTTTGATTTTGGGGGGGGGGGGGGGGTCACTAGTTTTCGTAGTGTGTACCTACCTATTTTTTGCTGGATGTTAGAGGTTTCTCAAGGATTTTGGGGGGGGGGGTCATGACCCCCATGCCACTCCCCTCGGACCGCACATGATCTCTTGTTGCTTTTAAATCTCTTGGGACCTCATCGTCCTATTAATGGCAACGCTGCTGTATTACAAACATGCCATTTTAATAGATGAAGTACCCTCGAAGCGCAAATACCAAGAGCCAACAGACCAATACGCAGTGGATGCGCATGGCAGAAGGAGGTTCCATGGAGCCTTTACAGGAGGCTTCTCAGCCGGCTTCGGAAACACAGTCGGCAGCCAGGAGGGATGGACTCCGCAGACCTTCAAGAGCTCGAGGATGGAGAAGGCTTCACTAGCTGTAAGTGTATTTTTACAGACAGACAGCGTTGACTCAGTATAAATCCTACTATCCTATCCTACTAATATTATAAAGGCGAAAGTCCGTGTGTGTGTGTGTGTGTGTGTGTGAATGTTTGTTGCCACGTATCACCATAACTACTGAACCGATTTGGCTGAAATTTGAAACATAGATAGATAATGACCGGGAATAGGACATAGGCTACTTTTTATCCCGAAAAAATGCATGGTTCCCGTGGGATAAACAAGTAGTCCACGCGGGTGAAACCGCGGGCGTCAGCTAGTCTGGTATAAATAGACTGTATTAGCGCCTATGTAGTCTACAACTTTGTAGTTTGAAAGCTGTTTATAAACATACTAGCAGCGCCCTCACAGCGTTGCCCCCGTAGTGATGGTATATGGTGATGATGATGATGAAAAGTAGCCTATAACTTTCCTCATGAGTTAAGCTATGCAGAAATAATTTTTCCTCACGAGTTTAGCTATCAAATGCAGAAAGAATTTTTCAAATCCGACTGGTAGTTCCTGAGATTAGCGTGTTCAAACTAACAAACAAACAAACTCTTCCGCTTTATTATATGTATTAGTATAGAAGTATAGATTACAAGATATCAAGACCTTGGACGAACTAGATGTCTAGACCCCGATTTCGAGCGTCAAAACGCCAAACAAAAGATCAACCAACTGGTTGGTTGACTCGTTCGTTTCGCTCATTCAGTCGCGCTAAGGTCGTTGTACTGTAAACATGAATTTGGCGGCAAACAAAAATGGCGATTTGTGCCATCAAAGTGTGCAGGAATTACAAAGGACGACTAAAAATAAATAAGGAAGTTACATAGCATCGGTAAGTAAACTATAAATAACTATAAGTTATGAAAACAAGAAAATAAAACTTTGTAATTTTATCATAACATGTTCTAGGAGGGTTGCCATAATTATTCTTTGATTTTACCCATGTGAGAGCGTGAGCAAATAAAAAAAAGTGTTGAATCCAAGGATTTTATAAACAAACAGGATGGTTAAGTCGACTTTAATGTAAAAGGGACTTTGAACCTTATCACGACTACACAACTATCTATTATAATTTAATATTGGTTATAAGGATTGTTGGTCTTGTTGAGAGGCTTTCTTGATAGCTTTGTCTCTTTCACACTCGTTGTTGGATTAGTAGTGTGCCCAAGTCATTGAAATTTCCGGATATTTTTACCTTATCGCGCTCGACAAAATCAGCGCTTGATTTCGATCCTTGGTTTCGATCTTTGGTTTCGATCCTTGAATTCGATCCTTGATTTCGATCCTTGGTTACGATCCTGGATTTCAATCCTTGATTTCGATCCTTGATTTCAATCCTTGATTCAAATCTTGAATATGAAATCTTGAATCTTGAATCTTTGAAGTGACAGCTGTCAAACTTCAAACCGCAATATCTCATGAATTACTCGTCCTAGACTCCCCGTTCTCAGTTCAAATGAAAGCTATGACCAAGATCTTCATTTTAAGTGACAGCTGTCAAAATGACATCTGTCATCTGAAATGTAGATCTTGGTCATAGCTTTCATTTGTTTAATTGCTTTCATTAAGTGACAGCTGTCAAAATGACATCTGTCATCTGAAATGTAGATCTTGGTCATAGCTTTCATTTGAACTGAGAACGGTGAGTCTAGGACGAGTAGTTTCCGAGATATGGCCGTTTTAAGTTTGACAGCTGTCACTTCAAAGATTCAAGATTTCAAATTCAAGATTCAAGAATCAAGGATTGAAATCAAGGATCGAAATCCAGGATCGAAACCAAGGATCGAATACTTACAAGAAAAATTAAGTAAACAAAAACCAGTATTGACCGCAAAAAATTTGAAACAAATTTTAGAGACACCTCGAAATCATAACATATTTTCCCCTACTTTTATGGGAAATTTTCAAGAGCTGGTATCACTAAAAATGGATGACAATGTTGACAGGTGACGCAAAGCACTTGTATAGACAAGAGAAGATTTGTATACTTGTGTGCGTAATACGCACACTAGCGTTTCAAAGCTGGCCTGTTGTTCTTGTTGCGATTGAAGCGAAAGAGACCATCTATACATATAATTAATCAAAGATCAAGACACAAGGAGCAGAGACCTAAGAAAGACAAACACCAGAGAAATTGATGTCATTTTGGAAAAAATAAAAACTAAGGCCTTTACATCTTTACTAGATCTATACTAATACTAGTATAAGAAAGTGGAAGAGTTTGTTTATTTGTTTGAACGCGCTTGCTAAACTCTCAAGAGTTTATATTATTATTGTTATTATTTGTAATACACAGGCAGCTCTTACAGCTGATGCGTGTATATCCTATTTATTGTCAGTGCGCTTTAAATATTTGTCCAGCCTGTTTTTGAAAGCGTTCACTGAGGGGGCACTGATCACTGAGTCTGGTAACTGGTTATAGGAAGATTATAGGATACTTTTCATCATCATCACCATTTACTCTCTATTCACACCAAGTTTAAATGACCAGGGTCAAAGACCAGAAGACTTTATGGATGAAGAGGACCGCAGTGAGTTCGGCATAGCGCCCCGTCACGTGCAGACTAGCAGTGAGTTCTCCGGGCAGAAGCGGCAGCGGCCACGGGCCTTCCACGATGGGCCTATACCAGGTAATGCCATAAAATAATAAATAATAAATAAATAATGCTGGACATTTCACACAGCATCATGTAGCCCCAAGCTAAGCTGAGCTTGTGTTATGGGAACCACAAATGACTGATATACTATTTAAATACATTTTTTTTTTGTAAATACATACATAATATACATAGAAAACACCCAGACCCGAGACAAATATTTGCAGATCATACAAACATTTGTCCCGCGGCGGGGATCGAACCCGCAACTTCCTGCGTCACAGGCGGGCCTTCACCCACTGCGCCACAGAGGTCGTCTAAAAGTTTATAAAAGTTTATTGTGCCCTAACAGATTTTTTTTTGTGTTCCATTTTCATCTGCGATCAGTCTCTGACTATAAGCAGGTTTGATGTAGGTAAAGATCTTTGAGAGGAAGTGCTCCAGCGATCATTTCCCCCTTTGTATTTCATCAGGACTATCTACCTCCACGATGTGTTGTCTTTTCAGTCTTCTAGGGTACCTAATGGCGGTAAGTTCTGATGCTAGGTGATTTGGATGGTTACTGAGGCGCTGCTTGTGCTTGGTCGAGTACATTTTAATTTCATCGTTGACAGTGTTGGTGTCTAGTTCATGGTGTAACTCTTCAATTTTTAGAAATTATGGAAAGCTATATAGTTCAATTGAACTCTTTAAACTAAAAAAAAAACTAGTCGCCAATAATGATTTCGCAGGAGAACCAGTGCTGGAACATTTGCTACGTCCGGTCCACGAGACGTGCGCGGTGCGAATGTTGCGCGCGATGGGGTGGCGCGCGGGGCAGGGGGCGGGGGGACGGCTGAGGGGGGAGGAGAAACGGAAGGCGCAGGCGCAACATCGCGTCTACGGGTGCTATATGCCACCTGAGATGAGACCGGTTAGTAAAGATGATATGTCAAGATAGATAGACAGATAGATAAAAAATACTTTATTGAAAGAAAGAAAGAAGAAAGAAAATACATTTATTCAACAAATACAATATACAACAAAGCAAAATAACAAAATGAGAAAAATAAGACAAACACAAAAAAAGTACTTGTTGAATCAGTGACAACTCAGCTTATTGCCTAGATCTAGAGATCAGGCGCTGATTTTCAGTGTCACCTAGGAGGAGGGAGGGGGGGGGGGGGGGGAGGTGTGGGAGGTACGGTGAGTAAGTGTAGTGTGTAGGTATGTATGAATGTTTGTGTGGCCCTCCTGCTAACACAAGTCTCATAAGAGTCAGGGCTTCACAGGAGAGCAGAGTCAGAATTAATAACAACTAACATTTAATTAATAATTAATAACAAGAATTATTAACACACCACATAATAAAAGAAATACAATACAACAAATTGAAATAACTTAAATATGATATACAATCGGCGGTCTTATCGCTAAAAAGCGATCTCTACCAGACAACCTGTGGATGTCCATCGGGGCTAAAAAAGGCTGTAAAGGCTGAGAGCACACCTATCCGAATTCTCTATGTAGGTACTGCCAGATTCGGTCGAATCGGATGATTTGACCGCGGGCAGGTTTCATACGATTTCACGTAAAGAATTCTAAAATTCGATTTGGTTGGCTCGGATAGGTGTGCGGCCACTTTAAAGCAGAATCATAATCTGAAGCACTATATGCCGTCTCTTTTCATAGACATGAGAGTAACGAGAAAAAACATTAATACTAATCATAAAATTAATTGCATTAACTGCAGTGGCGGATTATCCTTAAGGCAAACTAGGCAACTGCCTAGGGGCGCGAGGTTACAGAGGGGCGCGCAAAGTTTTTAAGAAAAAAAAAATTATAAGTAGGAATAGTTACAAAGCTACTTCCATAGCGCTTCCGAAGTGCGTCCCGTTTTCTTGATTACTCCGGGCGCAGGCCAGACAGAAGAGATGTAAGACGAGGACGCGTCGCGGACAGGGCGCCAGCAAACAACGTCGCGTCCGCGCACCGTCTCTTCTGTATGTTTTACGTCGCGACGCTTCTATACATTTTGTATGAAAGGGACGCGGAAGAGACAAATGTCCGCGCCCCGTCTGCGTCTTACGTCTTTTCTGTGTGTCCAGCGCCCGTCACCCTATTCGATTCAAATAAGACAGAAAATTTACGATGTTGGAAGTGCGGGCTGCGGGGGCGCCCCGTATGGCGGCGCGGCGGTCGGGGCGGCGTGGAGGGCGCGGGTCGGTCGTGAGCTGTGCGACAGGGATGATAATCGCGTCGCGATCATAGACGTACGATCTGGCGATTTTTTGGATCGATCGAAAGTCATTAGTTTTTCCAGCGGATCGATTGAATTTAATCAGATAAAGCCGGATAGAAATAAACCGACAAGCACTGAGCCTTTTCTTTGAGCACCGCAAACAAAATCAAGTGACACATGTTGCAATTGTCTTAAAAAAAATCTGCTCGCTTCGCTCGCATTTAACTTCATAAGTAGGTATGTTGCGAATAAAGTGAGTTA
The DNA here is from genome assembly GCA_958496255.1 of Camptogramma bilineatum. Classification (NCBI taxonomy): domain Eukaryota; kingdom Metazoa; phylum Arthropoda; class Insecta; order Lepidoptera; family Geometridae; genus Camptogramma; species Camptogramma bilineatum. Next base: position 3,227,352 of record OY292474.1, read on the forward strand.
TGTCTGACCACAGAATGAGAACCGACAAGCATCGAGCCTTATCTTTGATCACCGCAAACAAAATCAAGTGCCATATGTTGTATTTATCTTAAAAAAATTAGCTCGCTTCGCTCGCTATTTACTTCATGTTGTACTTATTGTAAGTAGAAATATTGCGAATAAAGTGAGTTATGTCTGACCACAGAATAAGAACCGACAAACAGCGAGCTTTTTCTTTCATCACCATAAACAAAAAAGTGCCGCTTTGCTCTTAAAAAAATCTGCTCGCTTCGCTCGCATTTAACTTCATATTGTAGGTAAATAGATATATTGCGAGTAACGTGATTTATGTCTGACCACAGAATAAGAACCGACAAACAGCGAGCTTTTTCTTTGATCACTGAAAACAAAATAAAGTGCCACATGTTGAATTTGTCTTAAAAAAATCTGCTCGCTTCGCTCGCATTTGACTTCATATTATGAGTAGATTTTATATTGTGAGTAAAGACAAGCAGCGAGCTTTTTCTTTGATCATCGAAAACAAAATCAAGTGCGGCACTTGAATTTGTTTTCAAATGCCACATGTTGCACTTGTCTTAAAATTCGGTACTTAGATTTACATTTTCTCAGCATTAGACATTCTAGATCCATTGCAAATGTTTCCTTAGATGGTCAGAGCAGAGCTACCCCCTTGGGTAGTCAGAGGCTTGTCCAAATACGGTATTTGATGGTTTGTTACCAGAAAAAAAAGGGATGCAGAAGACCGTCCGAAGTGGAGGCAAAAAAGTAGGAAAGCGGACCCCGGGCCCCGAGGGGACGCAACCGGGAAGGCGCTAGGATGATGATGATGATGATGGTTTGTTTGTTGAAGCTTAATCCGCCCCTGATTAACTGCCTTATTAGCCTCCCTGTAGGCCTAACATGCGCAACATCGAGATATCTCTTTTCATCTCGAACGGAAAATCCATTGATGCACGGCCAGGATTCGAACCCACGACCTTCGGATCGCAAGTCGAAGTACTAATCCCCTCGGCCAACATTGCTCCAAGTTTAATAAAGTGATTATTTTTTTGTTGTTTTATTGTGTAAATCCAAAATGTATCAAACATTACAGAAAGAGCCTTCAGACGAAGACAGTTCGGATTCAGAAGTGGATTATGACTCCCTTTTCGCGCCAGACGACTATGAGCCCTATGTCCTACGGCAGAAGAGCGACCGCTTCGGTCTCGGGTACCAAGGGCTCAGCCGACACTCCGTGTTAGGAAACCTGATGGGGGAGTATGGAAGTGGAGATAGCAGGAGTAAGCTGGTGATGAAGGATAAAGGAAAGAAGGTAATTATATTTTTTAACCTATACTAGGTGCACAGACCGACTTTTCACGGTTGTACCTAAATATAAAAAAAAATATTTATGACTAACTTATTTCAGGTATCTATTCGTGGACAAGCATTTGGCGTGGGAGCCTTCGAAGCTGACGATGAAGACATTTACGCGACAGAAGACATGTCCCACTACGATTTCACACTAGCCCCAGCGCGGGACCAGCTGACCCCGTCGGCTAAACGGGAGGGGCCCAACGTAAGTGTCTAACTATCCTATACATCCTACTGATAAAGACTTCTACGCGACAGAAGACATGTCCCACTACGATTTTACACTATGCCCAGCGAGGGACAAGCTGACCCCGCCGGCTAAACGGGAGGAACGCAACGAGAGTGTCTAACTATCCTATATTATCCTACTATCCTACTAATATTATAAAGGCGAAAGTCCGTGTGTGAATGTTGGTTCCCACGTATCTCCATAACTACTTAACCGATGTTGATGAAATTTGGAATGTAGATAGATAATGACCGGAAATAGGACATAGGCTACTTTTTATCGCGAAAAAATGCACGGTTCCCGTGGGATAAAAAAAATAGTAGACCACGCGGGCACAGCCGTTAGCGTCCGCTAGTCCTACATTAAAAGACATCTACGCTACAGAAAACATGTCTCATTACAACGTCCCACCAGCTTCCGCGCGGGACCACTTGCCCCCGCCGGCTAAACGGGAGGGGCCCAACATGAGTGTATAACTATCCTAGATTAATATTATTATCAACGGGATAATTACCATGATTATTGAGTTGATAATAATATTTATGTTCGTAACCATGATAGTTTCAAAAGTTATATCCTATATTATCCTATATCAAAAGACATTTGTGCTACAGAAAACATGTCCCACTATGACTTCACACTAGCCCCAGCGCGGGGCCAGCTGACCCCGCCGGCTAAACGGGAGGGGCCCAACGTGAGTGTCTAACTATCCTAAATATCCTACTGATGAAGAGATCTAAAAATCTAGATTTCTTCAAAGAACATAAATATTATTATCAACGGGATAATATATCGGGAAGCAAGAAAACTCAATAATCATGGTAATTATCCCGTTGATAATAATATTTATGTTCTTCAAAGAATTTTGTCAAAGTGAAGTTACACATTGAGGCGGCGTCCTACTTGGCAACGATTGTACGACCGAAGGATGCGATTTCATCGCACGACGAGATTTAAACACACATATTCCCTTAGTGTCCTAATTGAAACTCGCATCTCAATACAGCATATTGCGATCATTTGATCGTACGATCGATCGCCAATTATGATACGAGAATTCATTATTCATTCGACGTTTTGGATGAGGATTTGGTGACTGTAATGACAATTCACTTTTTCGTACGATTTTACAAACATTTACTTTCATACAAACCTTGTCTGGACAACTATAAACACAACAAAAGAAGAATCAGTCAAATCGGTCAAGCCGTTCTCAAGTCATAAGGGAACATACATACGGCAATATAGATACATAATGTTAATCCCCAGGTGCTCCAAGGATTCAGTAGAGCTACGAAGCCGATACCATCCGTCCCTGCCTACCCCCCGCCGGCCTTGCCTCGTGACTACACCCCGCTGCCGGCCGGCGCTAGGAGGTCGCGGTTCGAACCCAGCCAGGCACCACAACGAGACCAAGGTAAACCATCAAAATTATAATAACTAGCTATGCACGGTGGTTTCATCCGCCATTTAATTTAAAAGGCTCGCATTCTTGGACCAAATTAGCGAATTATTGGAAAAAGGCCAGGTCAAGAGTACCTTAAACTGACGAGCTTGCATGAAGAATGTGATTGTAGCGACATCTACCCGTCGCTAGATGAACTACATAGACATGCTACGCACTACGAGCTTCAGCGAAGATGGCGCCACTCAATATCAGAATGTCTAGATCGCGCAAGTGATTTGACTCATCGCCGATCGGGTTATAAACAACCAACCGACAACAACTGTCGGTCGAAAGACCACGGGCCAGTGGGCCAGATGGGCCGGCCCGTTGCAGAGAACCACCTACTCTGCCTTTGGGAAACGATTCCACCCTGTTCCCCAAAGTGATTAAGTGAATGAAGCGAAAGAAGTGTGTTAGGACCGTAGCAAATGGAGATCTGTGGTCTCTGCCTACCCCTATGATGGGACACGGGCTTGATTTTATGTTTGTATGTTTAATTTAAAAGAATTTTCTTCAAGCTAAGAAATAAGTATCAAATGCAGAATGAATTGAGTAACAAACACCCATCCAAACTTTCGCATTTATAATAGTAAGATAAAAAAAAATTGTTTTCCAGGTTTGGGCCGCCATGAACTTACAGCCGAAGCCCGCGGCAAGCTACTCGGCGAAACTCCACCACCGAAACAGACAGACACACAGACAAACACACAGACAAACCCCACACAATCAAAGAAAGACGATATACTCTCAAAAATAATGGGACGAAGTCTCGATTTCGTATCCAAAGAAACTACAACAACAGAAATTATCGACATGACAAAAAGCGAAGCAAAAAAAGGTACACCCGATTTCATTTCAATAAAAGATTCGGGCAAAGAGTTGGTGAATATATTTAAACCGTTCAAGTCCAATCCGAAGAAGCAAGCGAGATATGAAGAGTATTGTGCGACGGGCGGGGTGGAGAGGGATGGCGATATGGACAGTCTTATGGAGTGGGAGCGAGAGAGGGAGATGGTGGAGTTTGAGCAGGCAGCAAAGTTATACCGACCTTTGACTGGGATTATGGGCGATAGGTGAGTCTTTTTTTTTTGCAATAGGCATGATGACAGTAATCAAGTCTCGCCAAAATATTTATCTGATCTAATGAAATAGGTTTCAAAGATTTTGAAAAATGTATTTATTCTCTTATTAATGTCGAGACTAATAATTTATTTGTTAAAATAAATCTACAAAATACAACAATCCGCCATGATAGCTAAAACACCCATCAGAGCGAATTACGTCACGTCTCGGTAAATGTCATTTTGTTTCTATGTAGCTAAGTTGTCATCACTGGTTGATATACCGATCCGTGACGTAAAAACAGACGCCATGACACCGGCGAGAGTTTTGGCGTGAATTTGAAAATTTAAATTTAAATGTACTTTTATTGCACAAAAACCTTAATTTTCTACAGAAATATGATATATTTAGACATAATAGATACTTCTGAATATCATAGAAGAGATTTTGAAAATTAGTCATCATGCCTGACCTCTAAGCTCTGCTCATTTGGTTGGTAGTATAGCTCTGCCTTCTACGCTGTAAGTCGTGGGTTCGATTCCCAACCAGGACAAACATTTGTGTGATTAACATAGATGTTTGGTCTGTGTCTGGTTGTTATAAAGTATTAGAAGTTTGTATTCACAAAATACAAATGTGTATTCTATCAGTTATCTTCTGGTTCCGACAGTACAAGCTTTGCTCAGTTTGGGGCTAGATGGCGCAGTGTGAATTGTCCACTAATAATTATTTATTTATTTCCTCTCAGTTGGACTAAACTAAGGCTTGTTTCACTCTTCAGCGTGTCACCGGTCGCGTCCGACGCGGTTGGTCGAGTTGACCTTTCACAGTTCGGCGTGCGCCAACGTTGAGCTGGACGTGTACAATCATGTAAACAAATAATAAAAAAAAGTTATTCTTATTTCTGTGATAGCATTAAAACAAAAAACGCCGTGTCAGTCCAAAAGGAAAATTATTCATGCATCCTATAACTTCAGCCCATCTAACGTAGGTACCGCTGTATTCGTATTCACAACTACGAGAAGATGCAAAAAAAAAAAATTTTTAATTAGGTACTTATGTAGGTACCTACCTCTCTACTTCAGAATGAAGAAAAAGAAAATCTGTTTGCGTCCCTGTCAACATTTTCAAATAACTTTTTATTCATTTTTAATGTACCTACCTACCTACACACACATTATATTTTTATCACTATAGAGATAGAAAAACAGAGCAACGAATTCTGATATACTTACCTACCTTGTTATACGACTTAAGGTGAAGGTAGGTACTATAACATTAACTAATTCCCTCCAACAACTCTGTTTTTATACAACAGGTTTTGTAAATCTCAAATAGCAGGCATTTTTTTACTTCTCCTAACAACAGTCGTCATGACTGTACGCAAAACGCACACGCGCACGTCCAACAGTGAAAGCTCACGTGGCAACACTGGCCCGCGCGCCAACCGGCATACGCGGGGCGCGCGGGCTCCGGTCAGCCTTTTGCTCCGGTCCGGCGTCTCGAAAAACGCGACCGACCGCGCGCGACAGAGTGAAAGCCGCCATTCACTCCCATGCTACTTGCGTCGGTCGCGCTCGCACGCGACCGACCGCACGCGACAGAGTGAAAGGGGCCTAAGTGCAACAAAGGATAACGCATATTTAGGTACTTATGACGTGGCGAATCAATTGGTGGTACCAATAGGCTGAGAAGGCTGGAGCCTAGGGCGGCAGATTTTAGGGGCGGCAAATAGGGAACAATTTTTTTTGTGTTACAGAAAAATAATATTTACCTATATTTATTGATAATGCTATGTTATTATGTACACACAAACAATTCAACATGTAAGTAATGTTTTAAAAATTGTTAGAGTGAGAGCTTTTCTTGCTTAAAACTTTTTTCCATAATTGGATTGGAAACGAGCGATAAAGGCGGTGCGTTTAGATGGGCCCGCGAATTACAGTAGTATCCCGAAAATTTCCAACAGTTTACCTGTTGATCATGTTTGTTTCTGTAGCTGTAATCAGCACGTGTAAGGTCGTCATGTACGAAAAATCCCTATGTGTAGTACCGAAGAATTTTTATTTTCATTAATCATTAAATTTCACATCATCAATCATCAACCAATCAAACATCAATAGGTATACGTACCCCTATTATAAATGTGAAAGTGTGTTTGTTTGTTTGTTTATTTGTAGTTGAATCACGTCAAAACGGAGCGACGGATTGACGTGATTTTTTGTGTGGAGATAGTTGGAGGGCTGGAGAGTAACATAGGCTACTTTTTATCCGGGTACAACTTGAGCGAAGCCGCGGGCAGCAGCTAGTTTATAATAAAACTGTAACAGGTCAAATTCTGTACATTGAAGATATTTTGAAATTTTTTTTGGAGGGCTCTCTATTGTCGATACTGAAGCCAAAACTGTAATTTTTTTCATTCATGTCTGTCTGTCCGTATCATGGCCGCGCATTACGTCGAAACTACTGGTTGGATTTAAATGAAACCTGGTATTATTTGAGTGCATACTACGAGGTCTAATATAAAATACTTTTAATCCTGAAATTCAGCACGGTTCCCTAGGGAGAGGGGATGAAAGTCAAAATAAGTATCTGGTTGTAATTCATGAGCGCGTAGTCCGATTTCATTGATTCTTTTTAGGGTTCCGTACCTTAAAAGGTAAAAAAAGGAACCCTTATAAGATCACTTTCTTGTCCGTCTGTCTGTCTGTCTGTCTATCCATCTGTCTGTCCGTCTGTCACCATCGATTATCTCAGGAACGGGTGGAGCTAGCAAGTTGAAATTCATACCATATACTGAGGTCTATAGTCCCTATTGTGAGTATAAAAATCAAGGTCCTGAGTCAACACTATAAAAAGATATAGGCAAATTTAGGTTTTCGTGAAAATTTGTAAGTACCAAAACTTACCTTAATTATCAACTTTTTTTATTTTTCGGAATTTTTCCTTTACTTGTGCTGTAAGGCCTTGCTTGTAACCAAAATTGACAATTCTAGGTCAACCGGAAGTACCCTAGAGGTTTTGGGTCGAAAACCTAAATGGTAGTTCCCGTTGACCTAGAATCACGAAATTTGGCAAAAAGCAAGGCCTTATAGCAGAAATAAAGGAAAAATTCCAAAAAATTAAAAAGTTGAAAGTTAAAGGGTGTTCCCATACATACATACATACATAGTTGACGCCAATTAAGATTGTCTTCTGAGTTGTATGAGCGCTCATACAATTAAGCGAACTAGCTTAATTGGCACCATCCTCAAATAAGGTAAATAAATAAAATTGTGCTATTGTGTGAAAGAAAATAAAAGAAAATATTTATTGCAATATTATGCTCGTGTGCGCAGAACATTTGCGGCGCTGCTATCGCAGAACTAGGATATGTACAAAAAAATTACTAATTGTTCAATAACTTAATGGGTATAATGGGTAGGTACGGAACCCTCGGCGTACGAGTTCAACTCGCACTTGACCGGTTTTTACTTTGTTTGAAAGTAAGTACTTTATATATTGTTCCGTAAAAATTTCAAGGTCATCGGTTTTGTAGTTCCGAAATTACAAACATCCGGAATCCTTGACACCCGGAATGCACAGGAACCGTTGAATGTACGGCTCATCTTAAGCTGGTGTGCAAACAACTCCAAACGAGTTGTCGGTGCTGGTTGCTGTTGTTGGTGCTGGTTGTTGTTGTTGGTGCTGAGGTAATTGTCTGGGGGTCTAAAGTGGCCACTTTTGATGAAAAATCAGATGTTTCATAGATGCTTCATCTATGAAACATCTGATGAAACATCAAATGCTTCATAAATGCTTCATATATGCTTCTTAAATGAAGCATCGATGCTTCATCAATGCTTCATCGATGCTTTATAGATGCTTCATATATGAAGCATCGATGAAGCATCTATGAAACATCTATGAAGCATTTCACAAAACATCTTTTTTGACAGATCTATGTGCGAGGTTAAATTTATTTTTAGAAAGTAAATAGGTTGAATGGAAAACGGATGGCTGAATGCAAAACCCATGCGAAGCCAAATTTAAGAAAAAAAACCTCAGACCCGCTCCCGCGACAATTTACCTTTTTTATTTATTCGTGTGCCTCAAAAATATTTCCATATGTCCATCAGGGTGGCGCAGTGCAATCATTTCTATAAAAAAACTAAGTAGGTACCTACCTATTTAATTTATAAAAATAAATTTAACCTCGCACATAAATCTGTCAAAAAAGATGTTTTGTGAAATGCTTCATAGATGCTTCATATATGAAGCATCGATGCTTCATAGATGAAGCATATAAAGCATTTATGAAGCATTTGATGAAAAGTCAGATGTTTCATAGATGAAGCATCTATGAAACATCTGATTTTTCATCAAAAGTGGCCACTTTAGACCCCCTGTATTTGGTAGGATCAGAAGAATCTCATCTATTTTGAACTGTTAAAACCTAGTGAAACGATCACGGGAGGCCGAAAACAGCCACAATATGCGACATGTTATGAATCCATTATTATTCATCATGGCAACAATGTTCTGTGGTGCTGAGGGCGAAGGCCCGCCTGAAACACAGAAGGTTGCAAATTTAATTCCCTTTGCCTGCCTGTGAGACAAATGTATGTGTGATCTACGAATCTCTGTCTCAAAATGATTCTCTCAAGAAGGCAAAAAGTCGTAGATTCTGACGAAAACTTTGAATAAAATACCTACGTTGTAGCACAGAATTATGCGACAAAGTTCAATTCAGCTCGCGTAAGCGTTCTTTGCCTAGTGCAATATGCACTGACACGTGTCTACACAAATTCTCTCTTTCTAACGCATAACTCTGTCACTGTCTGGCGCGGAGTGACGCGGAAGGGTTGTCGAGTTGTCACGCGATAGGTATTAGAGCCGAGTGGCAAGTGGGAACCCTGCCAAGGCCCGCCCGGGCGGGCCCACCAATGTACTTGTAGCTTCGTACCTAAAGTGCGGAGTGCGCGTAATTAGTAATTAGGTAAATAAATCTGTTTATATTCTTATGTTTCGCTTTTTAGTGCAAGTATGTTTTAAAGTCGGTTAAGTATTTTATTTTTTATTTTTTCATTTTAGTGTTTATTTTTTATTAAGAATGATGTCATCTTACCTACTTATTGTGTTTCGCTCATCAAGCCCTTTCATTTGATATCCATGTCACTACTACTATACTACTAAAAACTAAGATACTGAAAACCAGCGCTCTAACAGCCATGGCGCTGCTGGAGCAAATGCTGAGGGGTAACCTTATTTTCTTGTCACTGTAATGTAGCATTTCTGATTTGTGTTGTATGTATCGTAGTGGCGAAAATAAAACTTATTTCTATTTCTATTTTACTAAAAAGTTCCATGGAACAGGTCCTGACTCCATCATCAGATCAGATCGCTGTCACCATATTATTATATTACATTGTGTCGGAACTTCACAGATATGCTGTGTTTTTACTCAATCGGCCAATTTATTGAGGAGTTCTGTTGAGCAGCTCTTGACTCCATCATCAAATCAGCTCGTTGTCACCATATTATTAAATTGTAATTGAAACTTGATAGATATACCGAGTTTCGACTCAATCGGCCTATTCACTGAGGAGTTCTGTTGGACAGCTCTTGACTCCATCATCAGATAAGCTTGATTGATACCATAATATTTCATTGTCACCGAGAAACATAAGTGTGCAAAATTTCAGCCCGATAGTTCTACAAACACAATAAATAACCATAAAATTTGAGAGTTCCCCTCGATTTCCATGGGATCCCCTCATCAGATCCTCCACTTCTGGAGTATATCCTTTGTAACCAAAAAAAAAATAATTGTCAAAATCGGTCCACAATTGACGGAGAAATGGCGTAACACACACACAAAAAACTAAAAAAAATATATACCTAAAATAAAAAAAAACACACAGTCGACTTGAGAGCCTCCTCCTTTTTGAAGTCGGTTAAAAATAATATTACACAAATCATAAAAGTTACAATTTCATTAACAAAAAAAATGTAATTAATATGATTGTGATGTGGTATCGAGTGTAGGGGCGGCAAAAGTTGAATAGCCTACTGGCGGCAAATTTGGAAATCCGCCACTGTTATAGGCAGTAGAGTAGGTAGGTATCTATGTAAGCGAGATAAAACATAATACCTACATAACAGCCAACATCAGAGAGACAAATGTAAAATATACTAGGTTCCGCCCGCGGCTTCGCTCGCGTGATACCTACCCGGATAAAAAGTAGCCTATGTTTTATTCCAGGTCATAAATTATGGTAAGTATAGGTACCTACCTATATGTATTCCAAGTTTCATTAAAATCCGTTCAGTAGCACTGGCGGTCGCAGACTTTGATCTTGGGGGGGGGGGGGGTCACTAGTTTTGGTAGTGCGTACCTACCTCTCTTTTTGCTGGATGTTACAGGTTTCTCAAGGATTTTGAGGGGGGGGGGGGGGTCATGACCCCCATGACCCCCCCCCCTCGAACCGCGCGTGTATCAGTAGTTTTTGCTTGAAAGAGTAACAAACATACAAACATCCCTAGATAGCGGTACATCTATACATCCATACATCCTCACAAACTTTCACACTGTAAAATTATTAGTAGGATGGAAAAGCCCCTCTTGGCAGATTCAAATGGCCCGCCGTCATTTTGTGACGTCATTACAAAACTACTACTGTTCTATTTATAGACTTTGAAGTTTAAAAACATAACTTCAACTTCATAACTTTAGTATGAAAATTACTTTCTTTTTAACCGACTTCAAAAACAGGAGGAGATTCTCAATTCATATGAATATTTTTTTATGTAGGTAGGTAGGTATGTTTTTGGAATTTTTTTGATTTGGAAAATTATTTTTTGTTTGAAAGGGTCCCAGGTGGTGCCATGGTCATCAGATCAGGTCAGGATCTGATGATGGCGTCAGGAGCTGTTCAACAGAACACATCAGTACCTACCTAAATCTAAATAGGCCGATGGAGCTGAAACTCGTCATCATCATCACCAGCACCATTTTTTGAACAGCTTCTGATTCCATCATCAGGTCAGCTCGCAGTCACCATAGGTACGCATAGGTATTACATATTACATGACATTGTAGTCGGAACGAAACGGAACAAGACAGCTTACATTATGCCGAGTTTAAACTCAATCAGCCTATTTACTGAGGAGTTCTGTTGAACAGTTCCTGACTCCATTATCAGATCCTGACCTGATCTGATGACCATAGCTCCACCTGGTACCCTTTCAAACAAAAAATAATTTTCCAAATCGGTCCAGGCTCACCTATTCAAGTAGATACTCGAGAAACATACCTACCTACATAAAAAAATATTCCTATGACTTGAGAATCTCCTCCTTTTTTTGAAGTCGGTTAAAAAGAAAGTAATTTTCATAAAAGGGTCTACAAAACCTACCTACCTACATACCATTTAAAATTGAAATAATTGTTCAAAGTAAAAATCAATTCTAATCTACGCTAGGTACACCTATCTAGTTAGTGTGTATACTACCTACACCTATACCTACATACCGATACATCGAGCGAGCTAAAAATGCTAAAAATTATAAAAAGCGGTGGTCGTTGCAAACCAATTTTGCGTTAGTGTGAGTGTCGAAACTCCGCCTCCGGGACTATACACACACATTGAAGACATCCGAGCAACGCGTACGGCAATACTCGAGTTCAGAATTTACAAGAATTTACGATGTATTCCGTAATACCAAAAATGATGAATGAAAAGTTAATGATTTCGCAATTTTTTTTGTATGGCCTGTAACTAGACACTCTAAGCTGTGTTCCTATTAAAAGGATATTACAATCATTGTTGTTTATCATACAGAACAAATGCAACGAAAACACGATATTTTTGCTGTAAAAATGTTAGAAATACAATTTGGTTACATTTTGTTTCAGGTAAGTTTTTTAGATCAAAAGTTTAACAGGAACCTAGATTAATACTTCCTTAATCTAAATAAGTGCATAAAGTGGTGAAAATACGCTCAAATTTTAAATGATTTCGGTAGTACGTTTGTATGGAGAATTCGTTCGTCGCTGCCCTCTTAATATGTATAAGATTATTTACTGTATGACTGTAACTTATTTCAGGTATCCATTTGTGGACTAGCGTTCGACGTGGGAGAGATCAAAGTTGAAAATGAAGACATCAACACGACAGAAGACATGTCCCACTACGACTTTAAACTAACCCCAGCGCGGAACCAGCTGCCCCCGCCGGCTAAACGGGAGGGGCCCAACGTGAGTGTCTAACTATCCTATACATCCTAATTAAGTCAAGGGGCCGAACTTAACTTACTTAATATAAGATTATTTACCTACTGTATGACTGTAACTTATTTCAGGTATCCATTTGTGGACAAGTGTCCGGTGTGGGAGCGATCAAAACTGAAAATGAAGACATTGACGTGACAGAAGAGATGTCCTACAACGACTTCACACTAGCCCCAGCGCGGGACCAGCTGCCCCCGCCGGCTAAACGGGAGGGGCCCAACGTGAGTGTCTAACTATCCTATTCATCCTAATTAAGTCAGCGGGCCCAACTTACCTTACTTAATATAAAATTATTTACTGTATGACTAAAACTTATTTCAGGTATCCATTCGTGGACAATCATTCGGCGTGGGAGCGATCAAAGCTGAAAATGAAGACATTAATACGACAGAAGACATGTCCCACTACGACTTCACACTAGCCCCAGCGCGGGACCAGCTGACCCCGCCGGCTAAACGGGAGGGGCCCAACGTGAGTGTCTTACTATCCTGTACATCCTAATGAAGTCAACGGGCCGAACTTAACTTACTTATATTTACTGTATGACTGTAACTTATTTCAGGTATCCATTTGTGGACAAGCGTTCGGCGTGGGAGAGATCAAAGCTGAAAATGAAGACATTTACGTGACAGAAGATATGTCCCACTACGACTTAAAACTAGCCCCAGCGTGGGACCAGCTGCCCCCGCCGGCTAAACGGGAGGAGCCCAACGTGAGTGTCTTACTATCCTACACATCATAGTTTCTCAACCTTATTTTGTCCATCGCCCACTTTGTGAATATATTTTTTTCAAGAGCCCCCCTCCCCGTATTTTAATGCGCCATCTCAATGCCCCCTAATTTTCTCGGGGTCTTCTACTGCCCCCTGAAAGTCTCAAACGCCCACAAGGGGGCGTTATCGCTCACGTTGAGAACCTACGCTATACATTCTAATGAAGTCAACGGGCCGAACGTAACTTACTTAATATAAGATTATTTACCTACTGTATGACTGTAACTTATTTCAGGTATCCATTCGTGGACAAGCATTCGGCGTGGTAGAGATCAAAGCTGAAGATGAAGACATCAACGCGACAGAAGACATGTCCCACTACGACTTCACACTAGCCCCAGCGCGGGACAAGCTGACCCCACCGGCTAAACGGGAGGGGCCCAACGTGAGTGTCTAACTATCCTATACATCCTCCTTATAAAGATATCTAGAAATCTAGATTTCTTTAAAGAATTTTGAGTGTGTTCAAATCTGATCTGCAGTGCAAGCACCGTTCTTATCGATCGCTAAGTTGACATTTAGATTCGATAGAATTCGATAAAATTAAATTTTTCATTGATAAATCCAAATTTTGTCGATTCTAAATGTCAAATTTAGCGATCGATAAGAACGGTGCTTGCACTGCTGATCCATAATGACCGCACGAAACGATTACGTCGCTCAACGAGATTTAAACACAAACATTTCTTTGTATCAAAATGAATGATAGTACTTATTTTAAGGTAATTTATTAAGGGTGATAATTAAATAGACTTCAATTTAATAGCATACTGCTTGAATATAATGTTACAAATGTAGATGCTAAAAAATAACTACCATACTGAGTTATATTTACAGTGGCTTACATCGAAGATAAGTAGCGGATAAGTTAGTATTTTTCAGACGCACATTGATAGTGGCTGACTTAGTAATTCAGAGGACAATGTAAATTTTCAGAGGCGAATAATGCTATTAATTAGAAGTCTGTTTAATTAGCACCCTTACTTTTATATCAGTAAAATACAATTAAGGGACCTATCAGACAGAGAAGGCGGTCACGCGGTCAAGCGTTCTGCGTTCGAGCGTTCTACTGATTTCTACTGATCTGTTCTACTTGACCTCTTGACCAGAATGCCTCCTATGTGTGTATCTATGTAACTTAATAGAATACAAAGAACGCAAAACTGACCGCTTGAACGCTTGACCGCGTGACCGCTCTCTGTCTGATAGGTCCCTAAGTTTGGGTTCGGATTGGCATGGCATGGTTTCTTGACATTATTTAACACACGGGAATTACTCACGTAAAAATCGTCGATTTAGTTACCGACAAATGTGTTAAATAATGTCTAGTACAACTCACGAAAGTTTTGAAGGCATGGTTTCTTGTTTTAGAATGAAGAAATATGCGTGGCTTCTTTAGCCGAAGCTCTGTTGGCTGATTCAGGCAGCGAGTATGACGAGGAGGAAGAGATGACTAAAGAGCAGCTGCAAGAGCTCTTGAAACCAGAAGACGACGATGATGTGGATGCAGATATAAGTGAAAGTGGTGAAAGTTTCACCTGGTCTGCAGACTTTACAACATTTCGGGGGGAGCGGGAAGAATTTCACGAAGAGGTTGGTCCTAAAATTGAAGGAACAAGCCCTTTGGACCTGTTCACTCAAATATGGGACCAACCTCTCATGGAATCCATAGTTATGAGAACTAATAATTATGCGTGCGAGAAGATAGCCACGGCTTGCGAGACAGGTAATATTCCCAGCCATTCACGTGTCAATGCGTGGAAAGAAACCACGGTCGGTGAGCTATACAGGCTCATAGCAGTATTTATACTGATGAGCTTGTGCCAACGAGGTCGAATCGATGAGTATTGGACAACTGGCGCTTTATCCATGCCAGGCTTCAGAAAACTCATGAGTATAAATCGTTTTTTAATTTTACTTCGATTTCTACACTTCGTAGACAATGCCACGGTCGACTCGCACGGTGAAGATCGCAAGTTATCGAAAATAAAGCCGGTACTAGACTATTTAAATAGAAAATTTCAATCCGTTTATACACCTCGCAGAGAGGTTTCTATCGGAGAGTCGCTGCTACTCTGGAAAGGACATTTGGGCTTGATGCAGTGCATACGAACGAAGTTAGCGCGATCCGGCTTAAAAAGTTACGAACTCTGCGAGGCTGCATCCGGATATGTCCTAAACATAATTATCAATACCGGTAAGGACACGAAACCCGTAGCGCCTATACATGGTTTTACCGAGTCCACTGCAAAAATCGTGCTAAACCTTTTTCAAAAATATCTTGGCAAAGGGTATACCCTTTTTATGGATTACTTCTATAATTCGGTAAGTCTTTGTCGTTTCTTAAAAACACAAAAAACTGACGTCGTCGGAACTTTGAACCGGCGGCAAGCTGACACACCTGATATAAAACAGCTGAATGAAACGATACCTCGTGGCTCTGTGGTAAGCAGACATTGTGGTGACGTTTCAGTCTTTTCTTGGAAGGACGTGAAACTAGTCACCACAGTGTCAACTTATCACAAAGATAGCCCTGTTGAGGGTCG
Organism: Camptogramma bilineatum; assembly: GCA_958496255.1. NCBI lineage: Eukaryota > Metazoa > Arthropoda > Insecta > Lepidoptera > Geometridae > Camptogramma > Camptogramma bilineatum. The sequence goes on from OY292474.1 coordinate 3,243,033, forward strand.
CCGGGCAAGCCAAAACCTCAAGAAGCCAGAGGTCATTGACACCTATAACAAATTTATGACCGGTGTTGATCATAAAGATGAAAAGTTATCGATGTATTTGATAGAAAGGAAACGGGGAATAAAATGGTATATAAAAGTGTTCAGACGACTTCTTAATGTTGCTATTTTGAATGCATATGTAATTCACACCGCCAACATTGGCCAAGGTCAAAAATTGTCCCACAGACAGTTCCGATACCGCCTGGCAGAGGAACTCGTCCAGCGATTCGGGACGGACTCTAAAATTGTTCAAAAGGCTGGTGTTCCTCTCTTTCGACTTGATCTCACTCTGAACCATTTTCCTGAGAATACTCCTGTCACCAGCGAAAGAACTAAATCGCAGGATAGATTTAAACGGGGGCGCTGTGCCAGATGTGCGGTCAAAAAAGATAGGAAGACGTCGAGTATCTCATGCAGCCAATGCAAAGTTTTTCTTTGTGTTGGTCAATGTTGGAGCGAATTTCATACACAAGAAAATTTATAATTAAGTAGTATGTACCTATTTGTATATAATATTAAAAGTAAAATTATACATACCTAACTATGCATATATTGTGTTTAAAGTCACCCCGCCCGGTGTACCGGTACTTATACTTACATTATGTTACATAATTATATGTGGGAGCTATGGTTTTGAACGCATATATTGCGCGCATTTTAATGTTGAATAGGTACCTAGGTATGTTTATATAAAAGTGATAACTAGGTTAAGTGTTTTGTTTAATCATCTCTAACTCAAAATGATCTCTAACCGTATTATAGGAACTAACCTAATTAATGGATCGAGCGAGCGAAGATCTTAGTGGCAAGTTAGGCGATTTTGCATTGTATAATGGATATGCTTGTAGGTATTTCACTTAGGCTCTGAATATTTGATATGTCAATAGATTGTGCTATTGTGCTATGAAAATTTGCTGTGGAGCATATAACCGTAATCTATAAAGCGGTTGTAGTGTAGGTACCTAATGTAAAGATATTAGGATCCCACGAGGGTAAAAAAATTAAAGTTAGGTACCTACACAAATACATTGAGTAGGGTGTCATTTATGCAACATTCCAAAATTGTTTTTATTAGTTATCTTGATATAATTTAATTTTTATTTTCTATTTAATATGGTTGACTTTTCTAGTACCTAGGTAGGTACTCTAACCTCAGTTGGTCCGATAGAGCCTTATAGGGAGTGTACACATTGCGTTTTCTGCAGCGCGTTTTTGAGCTGCGCGTTTGTATCGATACAAACGCGCTGCAAAAAACGCAATGTGTACACTCCCTTAATCCAAACATGATCGAGGATCGATTAGCATCAAAAAAATTTTGTTTAAATTGCCCATTTTCTTGCTGACTGTAGGTACATTTTTTTTTTAATCTGCGAATGCAGGTCGAAATATCTTCAAAAGCTAAGGATAGTCTCCTAAGAACGTTTTCCTGTACCTAGCTATAACGGTTAAGGTAGATTGCCCTTACTGCCCTGTCTCAAAAATTCATTCTGTATAGGTGAACCTAGTGTAAAATAGTAGGTACCTAAAAGTAGTGTTTGTGTGTAGTAGTTATAGGTATAGGTAGTGTAATTATAAGTAGTACTTAAATAAACATTTTTGACGATTTATTGTTTTATTTATAAAGCAAACCTTACAATACCGATGCAAGGCGAGAGCTTCGAGCTTATAGAAGGCGAGAGCGATAGAGAGGCAATGCTACCCTGGGCCAACATGGCATGTGTTAGCGCCTTATTAGCTGCCAGAAGATACGAAGATACGCACGCATGTTTACACCGCCCGTACCGCTCCGTAGAGTCGGATTCAGCACTGAAGTCCGATAGACGCGGCGCTGCTATCGCAGAACTAGGATAGATAATAAATTACTAATTGTCCAAATAGGGCTTAAACAATAATAATTATGCTGGTTTGTGCGTTCGTTAGCTCTACACACCAGAACAACTGAACGACCTTGACTAAAAGAGCTTCATTTATTACATAAAACAATTAGTTCCAGCTTTTGCCGTAGGACTTGAGTGCTGAATCCCACTCTATTACCTCCCTTCATTTTTTTTTCAGTTCTCAATGTTGTCATTGCAAAGAAATTTCATACATAGTAGAATGCTGACTGACATTTAATGTACAAAGGATTTTGAACCTTATCACGACCGCACAACGATCTATTATCATTTAATCTTGGTTATAAGGATTGTTGGTCTTGTTGAGAGGCTTTCTTGGGTGCTTTGTCTCTTTCACACAGTTGCAAAAAGAAAGAGACACACCGCCCAAGTTTTATTTCAAGCGGACCGCGTTTTCTGTATCAGTGCGCGTTCCAGTTACGTTAGTATAAAAATTCCTTGTGTCATTGTCAGTTGACTTGACTGATCCATGGATTTTTGATTTGAATTGATTGATGTCAAATTTTATTGGGCAAGCAAGGCCAAGGTAAACATTGTTGAATTTTGTTTGAATTAAATTGAAAAACAAAAATTACAAAAAGGTGCTTGCGTGCGATGTAAACTGTAGAAACGATTTTGCCTGAAACGAATAAAATACAAAGAATTTCTAATGAGTGACTCGGACTCAGAAGACAATGTTATCCGCTACGGGACTCCGCTTGAGCCCTATGAAGAAGGTTAGTATGTATGCATTATGAGCTTGGATAATTTATCGATCGAGCGAGCGAAGCGAGCGAAGATCTTAGTGGTAAGTTGGGCGATTTTGCTTTGTATGTTTGTATGTTTGTATGTTTGTATGTTTGTATGTTTCACGAATTGTTGTTCGAGCATAACTGTCGAACCGTTCATCCAATCTGCATGAAACTTGGTAGGTCAATAGGTTGTGGTAAGGAAATTTACGGTGGAGCATATGAGCTTAATCGATGAAGGGGTTGTGAAGATATTGGGTTCCCAAGGGGGTAAAAAATTATGAAAGTTACACAAATATATTGAGTGGGGTGTCATACGAAAGGGCTTATTTTGTACATTCCAAAATGGTTTTTATTTTTAATCTAGGATGTATAGTTTTTGAAATACGACCAAAGACCAAAAACTACGAAACCAGAGCTGCAAGAGCTCCCGTTTCATGGAGTTTCGATGTCTTCGTAGCTCATTGACTGGTCGGTCTTAAAAAGAGAGTGACATCGTTGCGGTTTGGTTTGCAATGATTTTAGATGCTACTTGATTTATTTTCATGATAAAAATTTTTTTGATAAAAAATGAAAATAATTGGGGTAAAAAAAGTTAAGTAAACAAATATATTGAATGCGGTGTCAAATGAAAGGTCTTTATTTGTACATTCTAAAATAGTTATTATTTTTATTCTAGGACGTATACTTTTAAAAATACGACGAGAATTCATAAATATGAAATAAATGAAAAATTAGACACGACATTATGTATTGCATGCATGCTAGTATTTTTTACCATGAAGAGCTAGCGCAATAGGCATACCCGGCAGTAGTAGCACTTGAAATTATAGGGGTAGTCAGAAGAAAGTCCAAATGTTGGCCATCTACGGTGCGCGAGATCTCAGTTCGGGGCGAACTACTAGTATTATTAGCATTAAGAATAAGCTACACTACAACCACTTCTCTAAAATTGTAATAACAGAATAGAATAACGTTTATTTGACACACACAAGTTACAGTAAGTACCTACAACAGAAAATGCACACAAAGTACCCACATTAGAATTATAGCATTAATTTTAGGCACTGGTTCCTGAAACACAGTTTTTAACTAGTTTGGGAGCCTATGGATTCAAAACCTGTATCACCTTGATTGTGTCAATAAAAACCATTTTTACTTTACTTTTACTTTACTTTTAAAGCATTATACAAACAAAATACCTAATTGAAATCTAAAAGATAAATGTAAACAAAAGTGTGCGCATAACAAAAGTGTTTGATAGGACCCGGCCATTGGGATCATTGTTTAGTCGAAGTTATACACTACAAATAATGTGCTGGGGTCAGTGTCAAAACCTACATTTTATTTGGTGGGGCCACTGGGACATCTCAATAAATAGATAAGCATGTTTCAAATATTTAAGTAGCCTTTCAATATTCAGGCATTATAGGATCACATGTCGCATTGAAAGGTCTTATCTTTGACCAAAATCAACAACAAGCATTTAGTGGACATTATCTTTTGCACTGGCGCTCGCAGAGTTTGATTTTGGGGGGTCACTAGTTTTGGTAGTGTGTACTGTGTACCTACCTATTTTTTACTGGATGTTAGAGGTTTCTCAAGGATTTTGGGGGGGTCATGACCCCCATGCCCCGCCCCTAGGACCGCATATGATCTCTTGTTGTTTTAAAACCTCCTGGGACTTCATTGTCCTATTAATGGCAACACTGCTGTATTACATACATACCATTTTTAGCGGATGGAACATAGCGGATGGCTGGAAGGAGATAGAGTGGGTGTGTTTAGACTTTTGCGAAAACTTGTCAATAGATTGTTAATAATAGTCCGTCTTATTAGGCAACTTCATTGTGTTATGTATTAGGTAAGTTATTTTTGTTGTTGTGTTTTTTATTTTAATTTTATTATTCTATTTCTTGTGTCGTTATTTTCTGATGTTTATTTTATGTGTACTTTTATTTATTAGCTATGATGATCTGGAATTGTTCTGTAATGTTATAGTTAAGTTTTGTAAATAAAGAATTTGAATTTGAATTTTTATAGATGAAGTACCCTCGAAGCGCAAATACCAAGAGCCAACAGACCAATACGCAGTGGATGCGCATGGCAGGAGGAGGTTCCATGGAGCCTTCACAGGGGGCTTCTCAGCCGGCTTCGGAAACACAGTCGGCAGCCAGGAGGGATGGACTCCGCAGACCTTCAAGAGCTCGAGGATGGAGAAGGCTTCACTAGCTGTAAGTGTATTTTTACTGACAGACAGCGTTGACTCAGTTGACTCAGTATAAATCTGGTATAAATAGACTGTATTAGGGCCTATATGTCTACAACTTTGAAGTTTGAAAGCTGTTTATCGATCGAGCGAGCGAAGCGAGCGAAGATCTTAGTGTTAAGTTGGGCGATTTTGCTTTGTATGTTTGTATGTTTCACGAATTGTTGTTCGAGCATAACTGTCGAACCGTTCATCCAATCTGCATGAAACTTGGTAGGTCAATAGGTTGTGGTAAGGAAATTTACGGTGGAGCATATGAGCTTAATCGATGAAGGGGTTGTGAAGATATTGTGTTCCCAAGGGGGTAAAAAATTTTGAAAGTTACACAAATATATTGAGTGGGGTGTCATACGAAAGGGCTTATTATGTACATGCCAAAATGGTTTTTATTTTTAATCTAGGATGTATAGTTTTTGAAATACTACCAAAGAAAAAAAAACTACGAAACCAGAGCTGCAAGAGCTCCGGTTTCATAGAGTTTCGATGTCTTCGTAGCTCATTGACTGGTCGGTCTTAAAAAGAGAGTGGCATCGTTGCGGTTTGGTTTGCAATGATTTTAGATGCTACTTGATTTATTTTCGTGATAAAAAATTTTTGATAAAGAATGAAAATAATTGGGGTAAAAAAAGTTAAGTAAACAAATATATTGAGTGGGGTGTCAAATGAAAGGTCTTTATTTGTACATTCCAAAATAGTTATTATTTTTATTCTAGGACGTATACTTTTAGAAATACGACGAGAATAGGCATGATGACAGTAATCAAGTATCGCCAAAATATTTATCTGATCTAATGAAATAGGATTCAAAGATTTTGAAAAATGTATTTATTCTCTTATTAATGTCGAGATTACTAATTTATTTGCTAAAATAAATCTACAAAATACAACAATCCGCCATGATAGCCAAAACGCTCGCCGGTGTCATGGCGTCTGTCATTGCGTCTCGTCTCGGTAAACATCCTTTTGTTTCTATAGTAACTATGTAGGCATCACTGGTTGATATACCGATCCGTGACGTAAAAACAGACGCCATGACACCGGCGAGCGTTTTGGCGTGAATTTGAAAATTTAAATTTAAATGTACTTTTATTGCACAAAAACCTTAATTTTCTACAGAAATATGATATATTTTAGACATAATAGATACTTCTGAATATAATAGAAGAGATTTTGAAAATTAGGATTCATGCCTATTCATAAATATGAAATAAATGAAAAATTAGACACGACATTATGTACTGCATGCATGCTAGTATTTTTTCATGAAGAGCTAGCGCAATAGGCATACTCGGCAGTAGTAGCACTTGAAATTATAGGGGTAGTCAGAAGAAAGTCCAAATGTAAGCCATCTGTGCGCGAGATCTCAGTTCGGGGCGAACTACTAGTAAATATACTAGCAGCGCCCTCGCGGCGTTGCCCCCGTAGTGATGGTATATGGTGATGATGATGATGATGATGATGAAAAGTAGCATATAACTTTCCTGACAAGTTTAGCTATCAAATGCAGAAATAATTTTTCAAATCCGACTGGTAGTTCCTGAGTTTAGCACATTCAAACAAACAAACTCCTCCACTTCATTATATTAGTATAGAAGTGTAGATTACAAGATATCAAGACACAAGGAGCAGAGACCTAAGAAGACAAACACCAGATTTTTATTTTCTCCAAAATGACATCAATTGATGTCATTTTGGAGAAAATAAAAACTAAGGCCTTCACATCTTTACTAGATCTATACTAATACTAATATAAGAAAGTGGAAGAGTTTGTTTGTTTGTTTGAACGCGCTTGCTAAACTCTCAAGAGTTTATAGGAAGTTTATAGGGTACTTTTCATCATCATCATCATCATCACCATTTACCATCACCACCATTCATATTCAGGGGCCCTAGCCATATTACACGATCTATCGTCGCTGTAGAACGATCCATCGTCGCTGTAGAATAGAACACTTCAAAATGTATAGGAATTGACGTTCTGACCACGTGACTCATCTACTTGAAACGTCAAATCCTATACATTTTGAAGTGTTTCTATTCTACAGCGACGATAGATAGTGTAATATGGTTAGGGGGGCTGGTTCTCTATTCACACCAAGTTTAAATAACCAGGGTCAAAGACCAGAAGACTTTATGGATGAAGAGGACCGCAGTGAGTTCGGCATAGCGCCCCGTCACGTGCAGACCAGCAGTGAGTTCTCCGGGCAGAAGCGGCAGCGGCCACGGGCCTTCCACGATGGACCTATACCAGGTAATGCCATAAAAGTAGATTAGTAGCCAAGGGCTGTAAGGCATTAATTGCAGCCCGAGATATTTAGGCGCACGAGCGCAGCGAGGGCTAACTACTCTGCTTTACATCTCGATTGTGAGGTAAGTAGGTCCTTATTACCCCCAAATGGGGTTTGTAGGTGACCAATTAGCGCTCTAGGGTAATAATGTAGCTAGAAAAGCCCTAGGTCGGTAAGTATTAAAAAAAAACACTTCACTCTATCAAAAAGTTCGAGTTTTTAATTACTTACCGCCCTAGGGCTTTTCTAGCCCTACAAGCCCATTTGGGGGTAATAAGGACCTACTTACTAAATATGAGATGTAAAAGTTTAATGTGCCCTTACAGATTTTTTTTTTTGGTGTTCCATTTTCATCTGCGATCAGTCTCTGACTATAAGCAGGTTTGGTGTAGGTAAAGATCTTTGAGAGGAAGTGCTCCAGCGATCATTTCCTCCTTTGTATTTCATCAGGGCTGTCTACCTCCACGATGTGTTGTCTTTTCAGTCTTCTAGGGTACCTAATGGCGGTAAGTTCTGATGCTAGGTGATTTGGGTGGTTACTGAGGCGCTGCTTGTGCTTGGTCGAGTACATTTTAATTTCATCGTCGATGTCTAGTTCATGGTGTAACTCCTCAATGTTTAGTAACCATGAAAGCTCTATAATTAAATTGAACTCTTTAAAAATACATTCAAAACTAAGGGAGTGTACACATTGCGTTTTCTGCAGCGCGTTTTTGAGCTGCGCGTTTGTATCGATACAAACGCGCGTTCGCAACGCGTTTTTTTCCATACAAAAGCGAACTGGGAGGGGGGCTGCGCGTTCGCATCGCGTTCGAATCGCGTTTGTATCGATACAAACGCGCTGCAAAAAACGCAATGTGTACACTCCCTAAAAAAAACTAGTCGCCAATAATGATTTCGCAGGAGAACCAGTGCTAGAACATCTGTTACGTCCGGTCCACGAGACGTGCGCGGTGCGAATGTTGCGCGCGATGGGGTGGCGCGCGGGGCAGGGGGCGGGGGGACGGCTGAGGGGGGAGGAGAAACGGAAGGCGCAGGCGCAACATCGCGTCTACGGGTGCTATATGCCACCTGAGATGAGACCGGTTAGTAAAGATGATATGTCAAGATAGATAGACAGATAGATAAAAAATACTTTATTGAAAGAAAGAAAGAAGAAAGAAAATACATTTATTCAACAAATACAATATACAACAAAGCAAAATAACAAAATGAGAAAAATAAGACAAACACAAAAAAAAGTACTTGTTGAATCGGTGACAACTCAGCTTATTGCCTAGATCTAGAGATCAGGCGCTGATTTTCAGTGTCGCCTAGGAGGAGGGAGGGAGGTGTGGGAGGTACGGTGAGTAAGTGTAGTGTGTAGGTATGTATGAATGTTTGTGTGGCCCTCCTGCTAACACAAGTCTCATAAGAGTCAGGGCTTCACAGGAGAGCAGAGTCAGAATTAATAACAACTAACATTTAATTAATAATTAATAACAAGAATTATTAACACACCACATAATAAAAGAAATACAATACAACAAATTGAAATAACTTAAATATGATATACAATCGGCGGTCTTATCGCTAATTTAATTTTAATTTTAATTTTAATTGTTTTTTAAATTTGACATAATGAAATTATTTTTGCTGACTGCTCTATTGTATTAGGTTATACCTGTAAGGATAGAGTAATGTTTCAAATAAATAAATAAAATAAAAAGCGATCTCTACCAGACAACCTGTGGATGTCCATCGGGGCTAAAAAAGGCTGTAAAGGCTGAGAGCACACCTATCCGAATTCTCTATGTAGGTACTGCCAGATTCGGTCGAATCGGATGATTTGACCGCGGGCAGGTTTCATACGATTTCACGTAAAGAATTCTAAAATTCGATTTGGTTGGCTCGGATAGGTGTGCGGCCACTTTAAAGCAGAATCATAATCTGAAGTACTATATACCGTCTCTTTTCATAGACATGAGAGTAACGACAAAAAAACATTAAAACTAATCATAAAAGGAATTGCATTAACTGCCTTATTAGCCTCCCTGCAGGCCTAACATGCGCAACATCGAGATATCTTGTTTCATCTCGAACGGAAAATCCATTGATGCACGGCCAGGATTCGAACCCACGACCTTCGGATCGAAAGTCGAAGTACTAATCCCCTCGGCCAACATTGATCCAAGTTTAATAAAGTGATTATTTTTTTGTTATTTTATTAGATTGTGTAAATCCGAAATGTATCAAACATTACAGAAAGAGGCTTCAGACGAAGACAGCTCGGATTCAGAAGTGGATTACGACACGCTTTTCGCGCCAGACGACTATGAGCCCTATGTACTACGGCAGAAGAGCGACCGCTTCGGTCTCGGGTACCAAGGGCTCAGCCGACACTCCGTGTTAGGAAACCTGATGGGGGAGTATGGAAGTGGAGATAGCAGGAGTAAGCTGGTGATGAAGGATAAAGGAAAGAAGGTAATTTTTTTAAAAAAAGCTTTCTTTTAAAGTGTGATGTAAGATTTTTTTTTAATTCCCCAAAGTAGTGCAAAATTTATTTTCCACAAGAGTGTCTTTTTTAGCGGTTTATGTTTTACTTACACACCAGAAACCGGATTTAGATTGAACTCTTGACTTCTAATACTAATTATAGCAATACGCCATTTTTTTATTTACTTTTTTTATAAGCGAAGTCTGTGTCGAGATATCGTCTGTCTAATAACAGGTCCTTTTCTTCTCTCAGTGCCTCTCCATTAATGAAGGTTTGTAGTCACCTTCTTAAAATTTTCTTTTTCTTAAATAATTTTTTCCCAATAGCTGTCCCTAATGTTACAGGTCCGCAAGTATCAATATAAGATCACTGTATGACTGTAACTTATTCAGGTATCCATTCGTGGTCAAGCGTTTGGCGTGGGAGCATTCGAAGCTGACGACGAAGACATATACGCGACAGAAGACATGTCCCACTACGACTTCACACTAGCCCCAGCGCGGGACAAGCTGACCCCACCGGCTAAACGGGAGGGGCCCAACGTGAGTGTCTAACTATCCTATATATCTACTGATAAAGACTTCTACGCGACAGAAGACATGTCCCACTACGACTTCACACTAGCCCCAGCGTGGGACCAGCTGACCCCGCCGGCTAAACGGGAGGGGCCCAACGTGAGTGTCTTAACTATCGAAAGGCGAAAGTCCGTGTGTGTGTGAATGTTTGTTCCCACGTATCTCCATAACTACTTAACCGATGTTGATGAAATTTGGAATGTAGATAGATAATGACCGGGGATAGGACATAGGCTACTTTTATCGCGAAAAAATGCACGGTTTCCGGATAAAAAAAATAGTAGACCACGCGGGCGAAGCTGTTAGCGTCCGCTAGTCCTACATTAAAAGACATCTACGCTACAGAAAACATGTCTCACTACAACGTCCCACCAGCTTCCGCGCGGGACCAGTTGCCCCCGCAGGCTAAACGGGAGGGGCCCAACGTGAGTGTCTAACTATACCATATATCCTACTGATAAAGACATCTACGCGACAGAAGACATGTCCCACTATGACTTCACACTAGCCCCAGCGCGGGACCAGCTGCCCCCGCCGGCTAAACGGGAGGGGCCCATAACCTGCTGATGAAGAGATCTAGAAATCTAGATTTCTTTAAAGAATTTTGAGTGTGTTAAAATCTGATCTGATCCATTGCCCAAAGATCCAAGGTGAAGTTACTCATTCTAATTGGCAACGATCGTACGACCGAACGATGCGATTTCATCGCACGACGAGATTTAAACACACATATTTCCTTAGTGTCCTAATTGAAACTCGCATCTCAATACAGCATATTGCGATCATTTGATCGTACGATCGATTTTTTTAATTATGATACGAGAATTCATTATTCATTCGACGTTTCGGATGAGGATTTGGTGACTGTAATGACAATTCACTTTTTCGTACGATTTTACAAACATTTACTTTCATACAAACCTTGTCTGGACAACTATAAACACAACAAAAGAAGAATCAGTGAAATCGGTCAAGCCGTTCTCAAGTGTTATGGAACATACATGCCGCAATTGATTTTTAAAGTTACATAATGTTAATCCCCAGGTGCTCCAAGGATTCAGTAGAGCTACGAAGCCGATACCATCCGTCCCTGCCTACCCCCCGCCGGCCTTGCCTCGTGACTACACCCCGCTGCCGGCCGGCGCTAGGAGGTCGCGGTTCGAACCCAGCCAGGCACCACAACGAGACCAAGGTAAATCATCAAAATTTAAGTAATAACTAGCTGTGCCCCGCGGTTTCACCTGCCATTTAATTTTAAAGGCTTACATTCTTGGACTAATTTAGTGAATTGTTGGAAAAAGGCCAGCAGAGCTAAAATGGTCGCTAATGCAGATTCACAATAATGTGATTCACGGGTGATTTGTATTGATATTGCTAAAGCATTTCATCTTTAATTACCGTCAAATGTTAGCTGAATTGTACGCAATTCAATTCACAGCAGAATCACATGCTAGGCCTTAAATTGCCACACGAAAAAAAATAACCCGGTTGGTTTTCATTTAATATTGCATCGTATTATTACTACTAATACTCTGTAAATAAGTATTTGGTTTTTAAGTAAGTATTTAGTATGTTTTACTATCATTAATAAACATAAATAGTATTTGATTGACACTTAGTGCAATTCCAATTCATAAGTGGCCATTTTATCTTACGATTCTCCACAAAACTGTCAAACAATAAGATGATATTGCCGGTACGGAATTGTCAACTTTGTGATTTCTAATACGAGAATCTCGACGCAAATCATTTGTGAATCTGCATTAGCGACCATTTTAGCTACGCAGGTCAAGAGTACCTTAAACCGACGAGCTTGTATGAAGAATGTGATTAAGTGAATGAAGCGAAAGAAGTGTGTCAGGACCGTAGCAAATGGATCTGTGGTCTCTGCCTACCCCTATGATGGGACACGGGCTTGATTTTATGTTTGTATGTTTAATTTAAAAGAATTTTCTTCAAGCTTAAGAAATAAGTATCAAATGCAGAATGAATTTAAGTAACAAACACCCATCTAAACTTTCGCATTTATAATAGTAAGAAAAAAAAATTGTTTTCCAGGTTTGGGCCGCCATGAACTTACAGCCGAAGCCCGCGGCAAGCTACTCGGCGAAACTCCACCGAAACAAACAGACACACAAACAAACACACAGACAAACCCAACACAATCAAAGAAAGACGATATACTCTCAAAAATCATGGGACGAAGTCTCGATTTCGTCTCCAAAGAAACTACAACAGAAATTATCGACATGACAAAAAGCGAAGCGAAAAAAGATACACCCGATTTCATTTCAATAAAAGATTCGGGCAAAGAGATAGTGAATATATTTAAACCGTTCAAGTCCAATCCGAAGAAGCAAGCGAGATATGAAGAGTATTGTGCGACGGGCGGGGTGGAGAGGGATGGCGATATGGACAGTCTTATGGAGTGGGAGCGAGAGAGGGAGATGGTGGAGTTTGAGCAGGCGGCGAAGTTATATCGTCCTTTGACTGGGATTATGGGCGATAGGTGAGTCTTTTTTTTTTGCAATAGGCATGATGACAGTAATCAAGTCTCGCCAAAATATTTATCTGATCTAATGAAATAGGTTTCAAAGATTTTGAAAAATGTATTTATTCTCTTATTAATGTCGAGACTAATAATTTATTTGTTAAAATAAATCTACAAAATACAACAATCCGCCATGATAGCTAAAACACCCATCAGAGCGAATTACGTCACGTCTCGGTAAATGTCATTTTGTTTCTATGTAGCTAAGTTGTCATCACTGGTTGATATACCGATCCGTGACGTAAAAACAGACGCCATGACACCGGCGAGAGTTTTGGCGTGAATTTGAAAATTTAAATTTAAATGTACTTTTATTGCACAAAAACCTTAATTTTCTACAGAAATATGATATATTTAGACATAATAGATACTTCTGAATATCATAGAAGAGATTTTGAAAATTAGTCATCATGCCTGACCTCTAAGCTCTGCTCATTTGGTTGGTAGTATAGCTCTGCTTTCTACGTTGTAAGTCGTGGGTTCGATTCCCACCCAGGACAAACATTTGTGTGATCAACATAGATGTTTGGTCTGTGTCTGGTTGTTATAAAGTATTAGAAGTATGTATTCACAAAATACAAATGTGTATTCTATCAGTTATCTTCTGGTTCCGACAGTACAAGCTTTGCTCAGTTTGGGGCTAGATGGCGCAGTGTGAAATGTCCACTAAGCCTCTTCTTTTGTTAAATCAGTTAAAAAGATTGTTATTTAATATGAGGTACCTACATATGTATTTTGACATTTTTTTTCAAAAGACGCTAAGATTTTTGGGCTCAAATCCAATCTGGACGTAATTTTTGAGAAGCATTTTAATTTTTTGAAGGTACATGTTATACAAAATGCTGTTCTATTCTGTAGGTTCACCCACGCCGCTCTGCCTGATGACGTAAACCCCTTAACAGCTGTGGCCCGAAGTAATGCCGGTCACAACGCCGCGTCCGCTGAACAACGCGAAGCCGCTAGTAAAGGAGTGTATGGTGTTATGACGCGCTCGCAGGCCGCTTGGAGGCCGGATAGCGTTGTCTGCAGGAGGTTTAACGTGCCAGAACCTAATGTTACTAGGTAATCACCGGTTTATATCATACTAGCTTCTGCCCTACCTACATAACATTATAGCCCACTAGCTGCTGCCCGCGGCTTCGCTCGCGTGGTACCCGGATAAAAAGTAGCCTATGTTACTCTCCAGCCCCCCAACTATCTCCACACAAAAAAACACGTCAATCCGTCGCTCTGTTTTGACGTGAAAGCAGGACAAATTAACAAACAAATAAACACACTTTCACATTTATAATATGGGTACGGATTATGCCAGCCATACACAATCAAGTTTGCAGCGGACTTGATGCGGCGTCCAGTAAACTTGACGGTGTATGGCTATGGGTGTGCATGACAGGTCTACTTGAAGCAAATTCTGCCGACTTGATCAAGTTTCATGTAAACTTGAAGATGTGTGTGAGCGTTCAAGTGGTGAACTTGATCGTGTATGGCTGGCATTATAGAGTATCATAGTGTAAAAGAGATAGACATACAAGTTTCATGTTTGTTCATTGTTCATCTTTGATTGAAATTCAAATCTCATGCCATAAAGCTCAAAATACGCTATTTATTTATGTTATTACGTTATTTCTGGACTCTAAGAATATTTTTAAATACATATATTTTTCGCTTTCAGCGATAAGGCCCGCCCATTGTTTTAAGTACCCCATATATTTGTATCGTTATTTTAATTGACTCTGTATTTTTGTGGGTATTTATGTCAATAAAGATTATATTGTATTGTATATTTTGTCCACAGACTGGAGCCGAAGAAAGACGAACGACCAAAGATCTCCTACTCTGTCTTCTCATACATGGAGTCTTCTGTCCACGACAAGACCAGCTTCACGAAAGAACAGGGCAAATTCAGCGGATCCAAGTCACAGAGAGACCATACCGAGATTAGGAATGATCAAAAAACCTCAACTGATCAGAATCCACAAAGCTCTAATCAGAATCGGGAAAGTTCTGATCAGAATCATGAAATTTCTCATCAGAATCGTGAAATTTCTGATCAGAATCGTGAAAGCTCTCATCAGAATCGTGATATTTCAGATCAGAGTCGGCAAAATTCTGATCAAACAAACGTCCCGAAAATAAGTGAACAAAATAACCCATCTAAAAGAATGACGGTAGCAGAACTATTTATAAAAGAATCCGAAAGTACCAAAGAGCAAGGAAAGGAAGTTACCGAGGCGATAGAGAAATTCGACAGAATGGATCTATACAAATCTATATTTCTCAGTGATAGCGAAGATGAGGAAGATTCTAAAGCTAACGACACAATAAAAATAGTTGAAACCACAGATTTCGTTGAAGTCCCTAAGAATATTGTACGGAATACGTCACCTCCTAGAGGAATATTCGCCAACATTGATTTCGACGAAATAAACTCATGGAAACGAACAGAAAAACCTAAAGAAACCGATAAACCAAAAGAAGATGAACCAAGCGCAATGGAAGAAACTTATGGTCCGAAAATACCAGATAACTTGAAAAATAGACTAGAATCAGGCCAAAATGATACGTATAACAATGATGATAAGGCTAATATTGAAGTGATATCTTCTGACGACTCTTGGGTAGATGCTAAGGAGGTCAAAGCTAAGAAATCGAAAAAGAAGAAGAAACACAAGACTAAGGATAAGAAGAAATCTAAGCATAAAAAGAAAGATAGATAAATGTTACCTAGATAAATTATTATTATTATAAAAGTAAGTGAATAAAGTTATTATGTTTTTCAATCGTTTTGTTATTTCCCAGCTGTGGGCTGTTGATAAAAAATCATTAGCTAAAAAATATTTAAGTAGGCAGTAATGAACAGCCATTTAACTAGATACTTCTTGATGAATGAAACAAACTATTAAAATTCAGAATTTTATTCAAAACAAATAAATAAAACGTCATAAAATTAAATAAAATCACAGTTTGAGAATACAATTTTCATTTTACAACCATGTTTCAATGCATGCCATACAGGATTGAAGTACAATACCTAAATGTTAATCATTGATAATTTTATTTACTAGCATGCTATTTCTAGTGAGATTTCTAATAATACCGGGTGTAATATGATTACTACTTTTGTTGAGGTATTATTCGTCTTTTTATATTAGACTCACATTGTTTGACTGGCTCCCCACTGGAGCTTGACTATTTAGATTTTTTTAAGCGGATGGATAACCGAAAGAAAGCTAGGCCCCATACCGTGTTTGTTGCCCTGATTCTTCACGATTTGGTCGCAAAACAGGAGTAAAATCACCTAGCTCTTAAGCAAAGTGGTCATAGCAGTCCTAATGAATAAATGATATTTAAATTTTGAATTTTTACTATAGAAAATCGAAACCGTATATTCAGACTGATGTAACTGTACTTAGACAAAGTCTTTTTATTCAGAGGAATATTCAGTTGAATTGATCACTGTTACATACAAACAAAAATCAAATTATTTCTAACTTTGAATCGAATTAGTAGGAAATGATCAAAAGGGCAAGCATAAGCTCCTATTTAGGTTGTCCTATTACACCCAGTATAGATGAGACAGTCTTGTAATTGTGACTGACATCAAGGAAGTCCATTGACTATATGGAAGTTGAAAGATCTAATGCCGCCTCTTCACTATGGTCAATATCTTCACCAATGCAATGTTATGGCAAAGATAACAATATTTTTTTTAAAATATTAGAGATTATTGGTGCAAAGATATTGCCCAAATGCAAACGTGTTGACGCGGTGGTCATAACTTTGCCACGAACTTAGGCCTTTACATCTTTACTAGATGATTTATACAGTCTCAGGAAGCAATCTTTGCCTACTTAAAGGAAAACTGTAGTGCCTGGGATATTGTTTGAGATGTAGGCTTGCCCAGAATGCCCAGCACCTGAACTATCCTCTCAGCTTAACTTTGCTACAAAACAAGCCTTATTCTGTGTTGAAAAATCTACATCACATGGATCGCCAATGTGTGCGGCAACATTTCCATACAAAGGTGACCAAAATCCACAATATTATATTGACCAAGATATTGGCCAACATGTGAAGTGGCGCCTTATCCATAATTACATATTTTGCTTTTGACTAGTATATTTTGAGTTCACCACGGTCTATAACTTCTTAATGCTATCTGGAAAGACAGACCTAGTCACTAATTTATAAAATGTATATAATTTAAAAGAGATTGTAATAAGTATTTTGTAAAAAAAAAACATGACCAATATTACAGGGAAATAAATTCCGATAGCTATTTGCCTAAGCCTATATTGAACTTGAAGTTCAAACCATTATTATGTATCTTTATGTACTATTATTTTTATTCTTCATCTTTACTCATAAACTTTAAACAATTAAAAGTTTTGCCATCTCTGTCTCACTCTTAGATGCTTCATTCTACACATTGGATTCGACTTTATATTGATCACCTCATCAATATAGCATTCCTCAATCATATTTTGATCTCAAGCGATCGTTACTTTTTCTCAAGTGTATTCAATTCAAATCGTTATTCAGGGGGTCTAGCCCCATAGCCAACAACCTTCTCATCCTCCAACATATCGTCCATAACTCGCTGGAGTTTAGTCACCGTTCTAAACCGGTCATGACCATGCAAGCATTCAAACAACAGCCGATCAAAGTGAGGCCTAGAATCGTTCACCTGTTTCGGTATAGGATACAGCAACGGATTATGGTCATTTGCCAAGACATGACAAGCCGCCCAGATGTTATGGTCACTTAGATGATGCTGACAGATTTGTGTTGTCTCTATAGCAAAGAGGTTGGTGAAAGGACTTTTGTACCGTTCGTACCAGTTAGGGTAATCCTTAAGAGGGGATATATGTTTGTCCAAGATGATAAACTCCTCGAGATCTACAAAGGTTATCTCGTCCTTTCCGTTGGCTACTATGTTGTCTATTGACCAGTCCTTAAGGTAGAAGCGGTATCTGGAACAAAAATTGATAGTCAGGGTGGTTATTCCAAGATCATTAACATTGAGATGAAAGATAGTTAAGTTTATGACGATTTATGAATGTCTGAATGTAGGTATAGATGTATGGATGTTTGTGACTCTTTCACGCAAAAACTACAGAACGGATTTTAAATGAAACTTGGAATATCCATAGATTATGACCTGGAATAACACATAGGCTACTTTTTATACAAGTAGGTAACACGCGAGCGGTAGCTATTAAAACATAAAGGCACAGATAAACTATAGTACCTGCACAGGTAAACTCATACAATAGATTATATTTTTAGTTAGTAGGCAATTAGCTGTTTTATTAAGCCCGCTCTATACTTCTCGCGATGTCTGTTTTTGCTCCTTTGTCTTGCGCTAAAAACCGACAAAATTGCGAGAACCGGCGAAAACTACGTGTGTACCAGGGCAACAAACACAGTGTTGGGTTGGCACCTAGTTAATTCTTACGCGATAAGTACCTATCTAACCTACCTCTCATGCTTGTAAGTGAAGTCCATAGCAGCATCTAATATCTTCCGAGCATACTTGAGTTTCCGATGCCACTCAATATGCAGTAAAGAGGAGAGTGGGTCTCCTTCGTACGCTACCAGTTCCAGACGGCCGCAAACCCCTCCATAAGCAGGGACCGGCCAACCACGGCTCTTGGGTATGACCTGAAATTATTAAAAACATAGAGCTCTTGCAAGTGTTTTTTCTATCAAATGGAACTTTGTGTGACATTGCAACGATGTCAGTCATCATTAACTTCTTTCAATCCTTATTCTTCTCTATTTAACCAGCTTGAATATGGCTTTGTAGAGCATTCTAGCTACATCTGAGAACTGAGTTGCAAGAAGAATGAAACAAACATTTTCTCTTTCTGGAAATACAAGATCTTTCACAATGTTTTCAGAGATTAGTACCTACTGATATTTACAGTTCATCTCAGAAATCATCTGCATGGGAGGCAGAGGGGGCCAGATGCAGCCCCTAAAATTAAACAGAAGGAGGGGAAGGGGGGGGGACAGCGCAAACTCAAACACAAAAGCTTCAACAAATTCATTGAGATTGTCTCTGAAATGCTTTCTTGTTTTAAGTACAGTTTTTAGAATAATTATAATTACCTGTAATATAATAGGCTCGGGGTTTATCTTCAGCATAGTCCAGATATACATTCTATCAAACTTGTTATTTGCCTTAGCATTCAGTGCGGGCTGCACAAAATCATAGATACTGTAAGCATACGGACACAATATCAACTTCTGAGTAACAGTAGCCTGAGTAACCTTATCATGCTGGACAAGCTTAACTATCTTCTCGTCGATATTAGAGTTGTTCATTAAATCCATAGGTTTGCATTTCGGCGGCAGATTCCAGAGCTTACAAAGCCCTGAATCCAGCTCCTCTAACTCCCAATCGTGGGCCAGCTTCTTCAGAACAACTCTTCTGTAAGATTTTGTGTATCCGTAGTATACATTTTTAGCATTGAACAAGTTTGCCCAGCCAGCGTCTTCTACAGTTATTTGGTTTGAGTAGAGCTCTGGACAGACTGACACACCGTAGCAGGCTGGACAGCGGTCTAAATTGGTGAGACTCATCACCGAGGGACCTCTAAATTCGCCGATCAGCAGCGTAGTCACAAAGTAGGAAAGAGCGCAGCACACGATGAAGATACAGACGCGTTTACTACATTTACGGCGCAGTATCATCCTTCTGTATATTCGGTCTGTCATGATTGCCGAATATATTCTCCTGGTCAGCATTATACTTGTGGTTTTTTCATGAGTGAATTTTATCGAGTTTTCTGCTAAAAAATAATTATTTTTTCCAGGCGGAAAGAAACCAACCAAACCAAAACAATTAAATTTTTGACATTGACATTTGTTTGACGTGACATTTCTAAATAAATACTTTTCAGTCCGTTTTTTTTTAGTGGTCTTTCCTTCCGAGCATCAAAAACAAGGATAGACTTATAATCAAAGGCTTATTCTATTCTAGCACAGTCTAGCTCAGATAAAAAGAACTTTATAGAGAGTTAGAGAAGACAGAGAAGTACTTTTCTTCCTTGAAAGAAAAAAAAAAACATCCTGACATGTTTTGCGATAATGTCAATGTCATGATCAAAATGTTTTATGAAACAGGGATACCAAAAGGGGGGAATTCCCTGCTATTCGGGGGTATTTCTGGGCTTCCAGCCATCCGGGGGGAATTTTATGCGGATCGTTTGGGGGGATTTTCGCAGGAAAAAATTACGCATGGGACATGAGAAATTGATTAATTTAGCTCGAGATACCTAGTTTATTTTTTGTTGAATTTTTATTCTCATTTGAATAATAAAATTAGAAAATAATTAACTACATAATAATTAATTAGGAGGCTTGAAATTAAGATGAATGAACAGTGTTTGGTTGGGGTCCGGGTTTTTTTCCGTATCTTCTGTTTTGTGGGGGATTTTATATTAAGTTAAGGGGTAAATTCACTTAGCCATCTGGCAGCACTGAATGAAACTGACATCACATGACAGCAAAACAAATGTGAAAATTTGTCAATATGTACCTACGTACAATGGGAAATATCTGCTGATGTCGCAAAAAATACAGTAAACAATGCGTTAATTTGATCTTTGATCGAGTGATTTGATTATTTCGTAACATTGAATAACGCCTATTCTGCTGCAAGTTTAGTTTACTAAGATTCGTAGTGGAATCTCTTATTTTGCTGTGAACTTGTGACCGTATAATTTACTTTATCAAGATGAGTTATTTATCTGATTTTATGGATAACTATACGCCCAGCTTCTATGATATGTTCGGTAAGTGTTTTGCACGTTGTCGGCCTTCAGCTTATTCGCCGTAATGGCCATGTATAGGCTAAATAACCTACTTTTAGCCTACCTATATTTCATGTTTTTAAAATATGTTTTAGGTACCTAGTTTTAGTTGGTATTCGTTAAATAAAAAACAACAAATAATTGTTTGAGAAGCTGTTTTTTGGATAATATTATTCTGTGTAACTTGAATTATCTGCTAAGAAATAAGTAGGTATTTGCTGCACAATAATTAATTTACAATGCATGCCTTTTAAATCCTTTTTATTGGAGTGGTAAGTTAGGTATAGTCGGATTGCTCATTATACGGACTAAAATTGAAGGAAAAAATGTCATTTGTCCTTCAATTTTGATTAGTTTTGATACGTTTTATGTCAAAATTGAAGGAAAAATGACATTTTTTCCTTCACTTTTAGTCCGTATAATGAGCAATACGACTATAGGTACCTACATGATGTGTTAGTCATTGTCATGAACCTTTTCCATGTATTTTTTTAACATTACATCTTTGTTTCATCATTTTTTTTTTGTATTTATGAAACAGTTCTTTTTTGAATTAGAAACGGTTTGAATAAAAAAATTGAAAATTGATTGCTGTTACACCACTAACAAAAAATAGGAAACAAAAATAGCAACAATAAAAAAACCCGTAAAACAGGTTTTAACATACCTACCAGATAAAACACTGCTTTCCGAAAGCATAAAAGTTCAAATGCAACTAAAGTTACAAGGTCAGACCAACATTTCAAAAGGTACAACCTACAGATTTCGTTAAATTCAATACAAATAATAGGTAAGCACACTACAAATTAGTTGGTGCTGCATCATTTGACCAGGGATTGTTTTCTTAATAGAACAGGCAGACCACCAGCCAGCTAGATGGTCTGATGATTTTTTCAAGCAATAGGAAAGCAATATCTTGGCGACCGAGCTATGCTCGGGTGCAAATAGAGAAAAATAAAAAAGAATAAATAAACTTACAAAAAGTAAACAATCACTGGCTGAGATTCGAACTCTAGGCCTTCGGCTGAAGGGCGGATACCCAGACCACTCGGTCACTTTGGTATCTACAAAATCTGTGAAATTACGAACCACATTGCACTGGTTAATCTTTTTGCGTGAAAATGAATTTTCTCAGATATGAGACCTAGCTAGATCGATTTTTCGCCCCCTTAAACCCCCGTACCGCAAATTTCAACGAAATCGTTAGAGCCGTTTTCGAGAACGTGGGTACAGATGAACAAACAATCATACAAACAAACAAACAAACATTGCTTGTTTCATAGAATAGGATGAATGCCACTGGCACAAGATTGGAAAACGTGACTGGAAGCAGGTGGTTGATTGTGGTATAATTTGTTAGATAGAACAGGAACATTGTTGTGGATACAGTTGTGAGCCTGTTTACTTTTTCAAAATATTGTGAAATTTTCAATAAACTCCCAGTTAATTAAATTTTTATATAAAAATGCTCCCATATTTAATTTGAGTTCACTGGATTCCATAATGCGTGCGATGGCATCGCTACAAAAAGTCGCCGTGGGCGAGGGGCCTAAGGCGCAGGACACACAGAAAAGACGTAAGACGCAGACGGGGCGCGGACATTTGTCTCTTCCGCGTCCCTTTCATACAAAATGTATAGAAGCGTCGCGACGCAAAACATACAGAAGAGACGGGGCGCGGGCGCAACACTGTTCGCTGGCGCCCTGTCCGCGATGCGTCCTCGTCTTACGTCTCTTCAGTCTGGCCTGCACCCTAGCACGGCAGCTCTCAGTTATTATTCTTTCAAGCAGTCACCATCTATTTAATAATCGCGCAGAACGTTCCTCTGTCAATGAATCAAGAATGAATAGGCTAATAATTACTACTTACACTTTCCTGTGTATAGCCTAGAGCTCATTTACCTAGCCTAGGTTACCTAGATTTTGTTTCATCATCTCAGTGCAAAAAGCTGGATTGAACTTGATAATATTTTTTATCGTTTTTGCAATTATCTTTAATGCAATCCGTATCTGTAGGGCGTTAACTTTGCTTGGGTTTTTGTTCATTGTCATTATGTATTATGCAACGGCAATTTTATTTTACAGAGTTTTTATTAATTTTCTTTAAGCAGGACTTACACTAGTGAGTTTTTTTTTACGTAAGTTTTACTCATGCAAGTGACAATGCTAAGGAAATAAAGTAGCTTTTCTTTTGCATTGTCAAATTTTACTCATGCAAGTTGCATAAGTAAAATTTACGTAAAAACTCACTAGTGTAAGTCCGGCCTTAGAAAAAGACAGTTTTTATACAGGATGTTCAGAATTTTTGGGCACTTTATGTAGCTAGGTACTTTTTCTTTTTAGTTAGAAAGTTTTGTCCTTAGGAAACTATAGGTTTATTTTTAAGAAAAAAATAATTGCACAAAAAACATGTTCCTACAGTTAGCCTAAATAAATTACATTTAGGTATAAAAAAAAAACAAGTTGGTCTACCAGGAACATTTTTCTCAAAAATCAAATCGTAATTTTTTGCAATGATTCAAAAAAACACAGTAAACTTTACAGTGCCACTTATTCGATGGTTCTTAATTTAAATTCGTAACTGCTTCAGCATGCTGGGAAGCTATTGTAAAGGTAAAATGAAATCCTCCAACAAGCTACCCATATTATACCTAATACCTACATCATATTTATACAGGCTGAGTTTTTTTCAGGGCCACTTAGGGAAAGTCTGAAACCGTGAGAGTTATCGAAAAGTCATGTTAGGAGTTACGTTAAATCGAGCCCGTAACTCCTAACCTGACTTTTCGATAACTCTTAAGCCTTGACCAAACCAACGCGTTCAGCTAACGTCCGCGGTGGCGTGCAAGGTGGCGATCAGTTGTTGTCCAATCAGAGGACGCATCGATTGTCATCATCGGTGTCACGATGCGTCCTCTGTTTGGACAACAACTGATCGCCACCTTGTACGCCACCGCGGACGTTAGCTGAACGCGTTGGTTTGGTCAAGGCTTTACGGTTTTACAGTTCCCTTATGTGGCCCTGAAAAAAAAAAACTCATCTGGTTTATAAACAGTGCGTCAATAGTGAGTCAGTCCACGCAAGGCATCATTTCATTCGACAATAATCTCGAAAATAGGCAATGTCTCTCTGACGTCTCCTGTCGTATAAGGATGGAAAATATCGCCCATTGTCTCAACAAGGTGAAGAACCTGGGTTTACGAAGACAAAGATTTTTAAAGACGTGATATGTTCGTGAGAAAGTTATTTACAGGTACACAAACTTTATATAAATAGGTACCTACCTACTGCGTTGTTTTTGTTCTGAAATTATAATTAACTGGTGGATGGCCTAAAGATAAGAATAAGAATAACGTTTATTTGACACACACAAGTTACAGTAAGAACATCAGGGAAAGCACAGCATCATCACATCATACATACATAGAGAATAACCATTAAAAAAAAAGTACTTACCTAATTAAAAACTAAAGAAAAAATGTTATCCATAATAATAAGAACTTGCCGCTCTACTTTATCTCGTACCTGCCTACTACCTACTTACGAACTCATTTTGTAAACTTCGACAGGTGTCCATTTTGTAAAAAAAACCGGTATTATTAATCTGGATCATCTGCTTTTTTTTAATTAGTATCAGTTTTGTTACTGGGTATGACAAAGTCTAATTTTGAAATGAGTTTGGGTTACATAATGTTAATCAACTACCTATTTTTCGTTAACTTATTAGGGGTGGCCTAAAAGAAAAAAAAAATAAGGAAATCCCAGCCGGGTTTCCTTATTTTTTTTTCTTTTAGACCACCCCTAATAAATAGAAAAATAAAATAGAAAAAATAGAAAAAATAGAAAAAAAAATAGGTTGTTTTGTATGGGAATCGCCTCTTTGGATTATGGACCTGTATAACAGACGACAGAATGATAGCTACAGTTGTATAAAATAAGTTTTTTTTTCTTTCAAACTGACTGCTTTTGACAGAACAAAGTTTGTCGTGTCAGCTAAAAAAAAAATGAAAAAAAATAAGCGCTTTATTCCTAAATTTTTTAATAACTTATTAGTACCTACACTTGTTAATTATATTTAACTGAAAGGAAAATCTCACTCGCGGACCTGTAAATAGAGTTTTTTTGTGAATTAATGATCGTAACCTTTTAGTACTTAGCATCTGGTAGGTACTTATACTATAAATAAATGTACTATAATATAGGTTCGTCTATCACACACACGCAAGATAAAAACATTAATTAATTTCACACTGGACTGGAAGGGTGGCTAAGCACAGCACACTCATTCGGCACGTAGCCCGCGCGTCAGTCAAACGCTATTGGCGCGAAACTTTTTTTGTTTTAATTTTTTTCTGGACTGCAGTCTATATCTCTGCCGGTCGGTGGGTTATCGATGCATTTTTAAATAATATTAAACGATAAGAATGGTTGAGACGCAGTGTGACGCGAGGCCTGTTAAAACGTACATCATGAGTGATCTACTGAAGAAATTCGACAAAGATACGACAAATGATTTCGTGAAAATCGCAGTCGGCGTCGTCGGCTTCTACATGGGGATGTTTTATCGTATGTATTTTACTTTTCTTTACGTTAATATTAGTTTAAAAGGCTAAAAAACACGCTTTTGTCGCAGATCGAACAATAAAATGATTTTTCTTCTTTTTTTGTTGTTACAGAAATTTTTCTATGTTTAATATAATGATAATTATTATTACGGGATTTTATCGCGTACCTTTTATTTATTTTGTTTCCCGACGTTTCGAACACGTTGCAGCGTTCTATGTTTGTTTTCTTTTCGTTTTTTTTTTTATTAAATCATTGTATTGTCATCGGTCCTTGATAAGTGTGAAAGTTTCAATTTAATCCGACAATTTAATTTGCGTCAAAATTACGTTACATAGATATAAATAAATACAAAAGTGTAGCTAATAAAAGCGTGTTTGACCTTTTTTTAAATTAAATACACTGTAAAAAGGAATATTCAATTATTCAGTTTTGGGTCAAGGAGGGTCAAGGAAATCTTGTCATTGAAAGCGAATAAACAAAAATGCAATCATTCGTTAATTTAAAAAAAATCAGGCAATTCCTAAACAAAATATTTTCCCTGTTACATAACTGGGAAATCTAGAAACAATAAGTATTTATTACATACTAAGTAAAGTACCTAGGTATTATTTTTCCTTAAAATTGTTGTCAACAAGAATGTGTATAAATACTCATGGTAAATACACAATAAATAAACCCATTGGTAATATAAAAATATTGTTGTTAATACCTACTTATAAATAATTTATAAAACAGATATCTTTTGTACATTATATAATTTGTCCTACAGAGCTTCAAGTGACATAGGTAAGTGAAATTTGAGTGATAGTGTTATCAATAAGTAAACTAAGGCTATGAGCAACTGAAACTTATTATTGGAGTTTAATTGTCGTTATGCCAAAACATTTCTCTTGATAATAAAACTGTGACAACCAAATCGACTAAAATTTCAATTTGATGTTTTTTAACTTAACAAATATACGAGAATACTCACAAAGTTCCATATTTACAATACAAGTGTTTTCTCACAATATTATTATTGAGTTAATTATACAATTAACTATTATGAGAAAATTTTCACTTATATTATAAATCTGGAAGTTTCTGAAGTTTCTCGTATGTTTGTGTTTTAATCACGTCAGAATTGGTGGACTGATTTAGATAAAACTTGGAATAGGTGTAGATGTGTCCAGGTATAGCATAAAGGACACACGACCGAAGCCGCGGAGGACATAATATAATATCACGATGAAAATGCAGCTTTATCAGGACTTGTGCCAAAACTGCAATAACACTGGAGAGATCAAAGGGAGGCCTTTACTCATTAATTAGTGAGACATGATAATTATGCTCATTATAATAATACAGCATCCAATAAACATGTCCCATCCGAAAGGCGCATGAAGGCATAGCATTAAAAAAAAAAAATATTAATCGATCGAGCGAGCGAAGCGAGCGAAGATCTTAGTGGTAAGTTGGGCGATTTTGCTTTGTATGTTTGTATGTTTGTATGTTTGTATGTTTGTATGTTTGTATGTTTGTATGTTTCACGAATTGTTGTTCGAGCATAACTGTCGAACCGTTCATCCAATCTGCATGAAACTTGGTAAGTCAATAGGTTGTGGTAAGGAAATTTACGGTGGAGCATATGAGCTTAATCGATGAAGGGGTTGTGAAGATATTGGGTTCCCAAGGGGGTAAAAAATTATGAAAGTTACACAAATATATTGAGTGGGGTGTCATACGAAAGGGCTTATTTTGTACATTCCAAAATGGTTTTTATTTTTAATCTAGGATGTATAGTTTTTGAAATACGACCAAAGACCAAAAACTACGAAACCAGAGCTGCAAGAGCTCCCGTTTCATAGAGTTTCGATGTCTTCGTAGCTCATTGACTGGTCGGTCTTAAAAAGAGAGTGGCATCGTTGCGGTTTGGTTTGCAATGATTTTAGATGCTACTTGATTTATTTTCATGATAAAAAAAATTTTGATAAAAATGAAAATAATTGGGGTAAAAAAAGTTAAGTAAACAAATATATTGAGTGCGGTGTCAAATGAAAGGTCTTTATTTGTACATTCTAAAATAGTTATTATTTTTATTCTAGGACGTATACTTTTAAAAATACGACGAGAATTCATAAATTTGAAATAAATGAAAAATTAGACACGACATTATGTATTGCATGCATGCTGGTATTTTTTACCATGAAGAGCTAGCGCAATAGGCATACCCGACAGTAGTAGCACTTGAAATTATAGGGGTAGTCAGAAGAAAGTCCAAATGTTGGCCATCTACGGTGCGCGAGATCTCAGTTCGGGGCGAACTACTAGTTTATTAATGTACAAAAACTCACCCTGCAGTATAGGTCATACTACAGGGTGAGTTTTTTTCAGGGCACGCAGTTTAAGTTTACTCAAATTGAATATAAAATGTTTAACTATACCGGTCGATTTTTTTTCAGGGCCACTTAGGGGAATTCTGAAACCGTGAGAGTTATCGAAAAGTCATATTAGGAGTAACAAGCATGATTAAAAGAAAAATGAGTTCTGCATATAAAAAAATAAAATTTGTTCCTAATTTTTGTGAAAAAGTAGGTTTAGGAAAAAAAAATGATAACATGACTTTTCGATAACTCTAAGGTTTCAGAATTCCCCTAAGTGGCCCTGAAAAAAAATCACCCGGTATAAACATATTTTATTCAATTTGAGTAAACATAAACTCGCATCTGTATCTCCAATCGGGTAAATCCAGGTCCAAAGTTCAGGCCGGTAAACCGCACGCTATAATATCCTACATTCCCTAACAGTATTTATACCTACATTACGCAACTCTGTTAGAAATTGTAAAGGCTGGATTACAACGGAGCAACACTGTGCATTGCGGCATGCCACAAGGCCGCAAGCTACAGAATAAAAATGTCGCATATTGTGGCAAGAACCGTGCGACATGGCAACACCTTGCGTCATGTGGCAGACTGACCCAAGCACGACGTTGCCTCGGCGTAAAATAGGCTGCCGCATGCCACTAATGCCGCAACTGCTTTCTATTTGTAGCATGCCACAAGATGTCACATGTCACAATATGTAGCATGCGGCACTGTCGCACGTTGTTGCCCTGGTGTAATTCTGCCTTTACAGGCCCAAAGCCTTTTCTTATTAGGTTACACTGTCTTCCGCCAGCGGCTTCGCTCGCGTTATACCAACATTTAAAATTATCTAAGTGCTTTTCCAGGTCAAGATCTACATCTTTTACAAGTTTTATACAAATCGGTCCACTGGTTAAGCCGTTATTGAAACATGAACACTCAAACGGGTTATTTTTTTTAATTTAACTTTTTTGTTCTTTTTGGATAAATCTTTTGTTATTGTTTTTTACTTATAGAAATATGTCTAATTTCTGGGATAACTGTTTTATCTGTTTTCTATCCATTCCATCCATGCTGATGAATCGCTACTTAGTTTAAGTGGTGCTTACATTAACTGCCATTTTTTGTATATGATTCTGAACAGTAATAACGTCTCAAATATTTAAGTAGCGTTTCAGTATCAACAGAAAATCTTAATTCAGCAATGTCCTTGTGAATTTTAAAATGCTGAAATTTCATAAGAAGTTTACCTTGTCACTTAATTGTATATTTGTTTACGCCATCAGTATGTGACACATGAGGAAATAAATATGTAAACATCAACAATATAATGTAGTTTGTGCGTATTTGTGTTATTAAACCGGCTATTGGTTCTTAGAATAACTTAAGTTGTGAATACCTACTCGTTATGTTAATTTACGTTTACGTATTTTTTAGGAAATAATAAAAACAACAGATTTTGTCAAATTAACCGGAAATTAATACTTACTTACTCTATAACTCGATTTACGAGTTATACAGGGTGTGGCAAATTCTTGGTCACTGAAGGGTAGCTATAGCTACCTTTTCCCTTGTGGTTAGAAAGTTTTGTTCTTAGGAAACCATTGTTTTATTTTGATAAAAAAAATAATTCAAAAATCCAAAAATGCAATTATTTTTTTCTTCAAAATTAAACATCAGTTTCCTAAGATCAAAACTTTCTAACTACAAGAGAAAAGGTGACCTTTCAGTGACCAAGAATTTTCCACACCCTGTATAGAGTTAAAACATGTACTTACTCGTAAATCGATTTGTAAACAAGGTGATCAAAAAGTCTTAATACTTTTAAGTCGTGAATTAACTTGTCATTTGTCTAGATATACAAAACAACAAAGTTAAAGAAATATCCTAAAAGTCGATTTGACAAGGTGAACTACTACATTCTTCTAAAAGTCATACACAAACAAAAAGAGGTCTAGACGTTGTTTGATTAATAAAACTAGGTAAAAGATAATGTGGATGCATAAAAACGTCCAGTCAATATCAACTACATACAGACAGGGTCGGACTGGGCCGGAAGGGCCCGGGTGCAAGTACGGTGCCATAGGTAATGGTAGATGGGTGCAATACTATTGGAAAGTAATGAAAAAAGTAATAAGTAATTAATATCACGACTGTATTCCCAAGGTGCGGTAGACATATTCTTTCAGATCTTTAGACATTTTTAGATCCATTAAACATAATTTTTTTTAAGTCTGAAAATTGAAGCCTTTGAAGATTGTCTAAGTCTAAGGGGTTAGTCAGAGGTATGCCCAAATCACAGTCAAAGTCAACGATTATTTATTCGATAAGATCATACATTTGGAACATGATCACACTTTGCAGAAGTTAAAATTCAGTAAGATTTCTTTGTCAATTGCGGACCGATTTTGTTACATTCCCACATTTTGCAGAAGTTAACATTCCATACGTGACAGGTTGCAAGCCCATCGACGCTATTAGTAAGCTAACTGGTTTCCTCACGATGTTATCCCGTTTAGAGATCGTGTTAGAAAACTTTTCGAAACGAAAAATCCATTGATACACGGCCGGGTTCGAACCCACGACCTTCGGATTGAAAGTCGAGGCACTAACCCGGCCAACACTGCTCTGAAAATGTATAAAGTAATGAAATAAGTACCTACACAAATATCCAGTCCGTCCCTGCATACAGGCCTTATTGCCAACAGTTATGAGTGCTAGGAAGATCCACACCGGTGTAAAAACTAGACCCCGACCACAGATTATTCATTAACCACTACCGCTACTCCGTGTTAAGGGACTACAGTTTAAATTAATTGTCATTAAAATATTTTCTCTATCCTTTTTGGTCTAATTCGTAGGGATCAAGAGAGATCTTTAGCCCTGTTGTGAGACGAAATCTGTATTTAATAATAATATAAACTTTATTTCAAACTTTATATTATTTTAACTTTTTTTAAATAAACTCGGGTTATTTAATAATAATAATTAATTGAATAAAATTAATTTTATTAGAATAGTCTCTGTCTCGTTTAATGAAGATGTAAAGGCCTAAATCTTTTTTCTATAGTGAGAAATCACTACCTATCAATGCTGAACACTGACCCCATTGTTCACAATAATTTGTCAATTTAGGATGACTTGAAAAATGTTAATTTCTTGTCATTCACATTTCATTGAAAAGAGATGGCAACAGCGGGCTTAAAAAACCGTTAAAGCAGAATCACAATAAGAATTGAACTATTTATTTATTTATTTATTTAATTAGTACGGCACAACCAATTACACTAATTAAGAAAGTTGAGGTAATAACAATAATAAAATCAAAAATCAATATGTCATGCATGTCGTTTCTATATGCCGTTTCTTTTCATAGACTGAGAGTGACAAGGACGGCATTATATTGCAATTCCAATTGTGAATCTACTGTAGCGGCCATTTTAAGCCCGCAGAGCAACCGCATCTTTCTTAGCTGAGCTTAGTACCTAAGAATCTTAGCTTAGCTTAGCTTAGCAGTCCATTATGAATGACAGGGTTGAATTGGTAGTGCTGAGTGTGGCCGTAAGCTTATTTACAACTAAGTAGTGGCATGGTTCTCATAATGGCATGTAATAATAGTGTAGCTACTTCATTTTGTGGAATGGTAAGGGCTGTAGGCTGCAGTTTTCGTTGAATAATTCCAACACAATTTACTAAAGATAAAAAAAAACACAGCTGAATTCTCCTCCATCTTTTTTCAGTCAGTAAAAATTTTATTTAATTTTTATACTTATGCCTTGAATAATTGGAAAAAAGCGAGGAAAAAAGGCAATTTGACTTCAGAATTTAATACTTAACTTTTTTTTAGTGAATTTATAGATGTTTTATTTCTCTAAAATATTTTAAATAATTTTTTAAATTAAGGAAATATTTTATAATTCTAAACAAAAATTTTTGTAGCAATAAAAAAAATATTCTGAATTTTTTTTACGACTTTTACACGATATTTATGTCACAGCCTAAGATCATAACATAAACACAGGATCAACCAGCCTACCTGTCAAGCAGGTGAAGCGACAGGTGCATTTCCATAATTATGCCCTTCATACCATGATCTATGTACAAGTACTAAAATAGGACCTAGGCCTCATTAAGGGGTCTCTGACCTTTTGTGCATCCTCTTTTCCAGCAAAAATATCGTGGGTGAATAACTAGCTGCTGTTAGCCTAAAAAAAACATGGTCTATGGTTTACAAAAAAAAAATATAGTGTTACTAACAGAAGTAAAAGATTTCAATATCACAGATTAGTTAGAGATACTACGTAATATTTCGCTACGGCAAAAGTATTAAACAATGTCGCATCTAGTATGACGGGACTCTTTATATAACGGGAAATATAAAATTGAATTGAAACTGAAATTATTATAACATACATACAAATAAGTATGACGTTAAAAGGAAAACTGGATCACAAGTTTTTTTTTTTTTTTTTTTTTTCTATATTTTGGCTTCGCACGGTTGTGCATTCAGCCAGTGTCAAGTAATTATTATTCTTCAAGTTTACAGATAAATAGGATAAATAAATACATATTACAATACTTAAATATAATATCCCACCCCCTCCCCTTGTGCCTCAGTAAAGATGTGGGCCTTTACTGAAACATCAACACGAACTTTTTGGAAGAACTTGAAAAGCAATGTTAACCAATTTTGTTTCACTTCCCCACACTTATGCACGTTCACGAACACTTAACGGTTAATAATCCACCATTATTACACATTAACATTCGAAGAAACACAAGTTTTGGAAAATAAAACAAAAATGAAACTTGACTTCTCAAAATCCCGCCAAAAAGCCCACAAGTTTTTATAACTTAATGTAGGTTATGTTAGCTAAATTATGTTATGTAAGCCACCGTATCCTAAGCTAAATATGTAACTATGTGGAAGTTTTAGCCATCTTCAAGTGATCTAAAATGCCAAGATCTGAGAGAATGTGTCTACCGCACCTGATAACATGGTGCCCACACTGCTGCTGTTAAAAAAAATTCATGCTAACAATAATACATTTTTATGTTAGGAATTGTTACATTCTGTTAGGAATTGTTAGATGTTTTAAGGGCTCCTAGAAAGCTCTTATAGAAATGTTAACGGACATTACCTAACATGAAAACATTTTCTTAACATTGTGATCAAACGTTTGCTAAGAAAATGTAAATTACTAAGAAAGTTGTGATCTGTGGGCTTAAAAAGGTCGATAGAGCAGAATCACAATATTAAATGAACAATGAACTATAATGCCGTCTCTTTTCACTCGCAGTCAATGAAAAGAGACGGCATATTGTTCAGTTCCTAATGTGATTCTGCTCTATCGACCTTTTTAACTCCGCGGTCTATGAAAAGAAACGACATATATGTAGTTCAATTCCTTTTGGGATTCTGCTATAACTAACGGCAGTTTTAGCTTCGCTGATCATATTTCATTTATCTAGTTCAGTGGTTCTTAACCTATGGTCCGCGGACCACTGGTGGTCCCTGGAACCACTTGAAGTGGTCCGCGAAGCTATCCAAAAAAATTAAACAATCAACAAAGGATCAAAGTTGAAAGAGAAAACTTACTGTTGGTGGTCCGCGGCAGGTCAGAAAGTTTATCACATGGTCCCTCATCACTAAAAGGTTAAGAACCACTGATCTAGTTTGTTAGTTTAATCTAAAGCAGTGATTCCCAAAGTGGTCCAGGTGGACCCCCAGGGGTCCACGGGAGACTCGAAAGGGGTCCACGTTGGTTCTCATTTTCGAGTTTTGGGAATATGGTAGAAATGTAGCAGCAAGGGGTCCACTGAAACCAGTAAAATTTTTAAAGGGGTCCATGAGAAAAAAAAGTTTGGGAACCACTGATCTAAAGCATAGTTTCCAACCTTATTTTGCACACCGCCCACTTTGAGAATATTTTTTTTTTCAAGAGCCCCCTACCCTATATCTTAATGCGCCATCTCAATGCCCCCTAATTATCTCTGGGTCTTCTATTGCCCCCCCTGAAAGTCTCAAACGCCCACAAGGGGGCGTTATCGCCCACGTTGAGAATCTATGAATGATCTAACTAAAGCATCAAGCTTATGAAGGCCATTGAAACCTTGAAATCACAACCAATGACCGTAAAACAAAACATCCCCTGCGTTAGATAACTACGTTATCGCAACCAAAACAATACTATTCTTGAACTGGAACGCAAACATCATCGCCCTCAATGTCATGTTCTACGATTATGTTGCTAACTTGTATGTTTGTAAGACTGACTATTGAAGATCGAAACTTCGAATTTACTTTTGAATGGCTCATCTGTGAGTAGGTAGACCTCGCAGCCTCTATTAATAAACTCGTATTAACTTCTGTCAAAGTTGCGCCACGGATTTAACTATTGCCGTCCTTATTTATCTTTTTCTAACAAAAAAGGATGGCAATAGTTAAATCCGTGGGGCAACTTTGACAGAAGTTAATACGAGTTTATTAATAGAGGCCCGCGAGTCTTATCTTTTCATAGCTTAAAACAGAATAAATGTTCACAATTCTCTAGTTTTGTGATGAGAAGGTGGTCCCAGGTGCTTCATCAATCCCTACCTAGTAGTTAAAGGGCCGATTTCACTGGTAGCATAGCCATCCAAAAGTGAGCACGACTCTACTGCATTTTATGGATCTATTCTGAGATTCGTAAAATGGCTACAAGAGTAGAAAATAATTGCTGTTTCAGCTAAAATTTTACGAAAATAAAAAGGAATTGATAAGGACAGTTTAGCTGAATCATAATATGAATCATTAATTCTGCTATAACGGCCTTTTTAGCCCCGCTGACCGAGAAGCATTTGACAAGTCTATTTAAAATTACGACAACATAGTTTACGATGATTGGTAGAATAGAAATAGAATAGAAATAGAAAAAAAGTTTTATTTTCGCCACTATACGATAGGTATAATACATACAACACAAATCAGAAATGCTACATTACAGTGACAAGAAAATAAGGCTACCCCTCAGCATTTGCTCCATGGCGGTTAGAGCGCTGGTTTTCAGTGGCATAAAACACAAGCAAATCCGCGGTTTTATAAAATAAACTTCTTATCGGTTATCACTTTCATTACTAGCCTATTGCGCTAAAAAATATTAATATTGTGAATACAAAATGATGATTACATAGAAATTGTTATACTTATACCTACATAAGTGCCTCGTTATGATTTTTTAGGTAAGTAGGTACAAACTTAAAGAGAGAAAATTTAAAATAATTCGTAGAAATAAATCTAGACGATCTCTTTCAAAATTCATTCAAAATTCAAAATCATTTATTCAGTAGGAGTGG
The DNA here is from genome assembly GCA_958496255.1 of Camptogramma bilineatum. NCBI lineage: Eukaryota > Metazoa > Arthropoda > Insecta > Lepidoptera > Geometridae > Camptogramma > Camptogramma bilineatum. The sequence goes on from OY292474.1 coordinate 3,277,919, forward strand.
ACAAAGTGGTCATAGCGGTCCTACTGTAGGACCGCTATGAACCACTTTGAATCGTCTTATGAGCTAGGTGATTCTACTCCTGTTCTTTCGCGACCAACACCATGAAGAATCAGGGCAACAAACACGGTATGGGACCTAGCTTTCTTTTTGGTGATCCATCCGCTTAAATCTAAATAGTGAAGCCAATTTCGCCCAGTTGGATCAAGGCCTGCCTGAAACACAGAAGGTTGCGGTCTCGCCTCGCAGCTGGAATCGTACATTCTATCTAAAATTATATAGAGATACAACAATTGCCTTAATTAAATATGAAATTAATTAAATAAATTAATTAATTAAATAAATAAATTAAATAAATAAATAAATTAAATAAAAATTAAATTAAATAATAAAATTAAATAATATTATTATTTAATAAAAACAAACCTCGAATCGTGGTAAATAAGCCTCCGCTGGGCGCCGCCGCCGTATTCAATCTCAATGTCTGCAAATTTTAGATTTTCTGCAAATTGTATATTTTGCTCAATGCTTACCTATGCATGTCACCTTAAACACGTGATTGTCTACTCATTGCTTAGGCTTGTTTCACTCTTCAGCGTGTCGCCGGTCGCGTCCGCGAGTTGACCATTCAGAGCACAGAGAAATTAATTTTGACCATTCACAGCACAGAGAAATGTGTGACGCTGAAGAGTGAAACAAGCCTTAGATAGAAGCGACCTTCAACTTGAATGTTTACATAGAGATAATTTCGACAGGGTGACAGATCGGCGCTTGGCGGGGCTAAAAGGCCGTTATAGCAGAATCACAATATGATTCGTATATATTACGTTTTGTTCTTGTCACTCTCATATCTATAAAAAGAGACGGTATTAATTGCAATTCAGATTATGATTCTGCTCTAACGGCCTTTTTAGCGCCGCTATTAATTTGTATGTGGCTGTAACATTAGCAAATGAAGTGTTTCAAGCGAGTCTTCGGTCGCAGAGATCAATTAATTAACAATATCTCGTATTTTAACCGACTTAAAAAAATGTCGACTTTTTTATGTCGGTTGTATTTTTTTAATCGGTCCAGGCATTCGGATTATTCCAGATTATTCGATATATTCGGATAGGCTGATTTGGAAAATTCTTTTTTCGATTGAAAGGGTATAGGTACTTTCCAGTTGAAAAGATGATTGAAAAGATGCCATAAAAATTTGGTGAAGATCTGTCAAGGATCTTGGAACAGAAACGCACCTCGAGAGTGCAGAAAATTGCTCAGCATAGAACATTGAAGCCGGTTTTTTAAAATTTTTAATTTAGCCACCTATTGATTCTACTTAACCTACTGTGTAACAAAAAATGTAGGTAAACAGCCTAAGGATAACGGTTACTTTATTTTTATCACCTGTTACAGTAAAAACCCAACCTGACTATTGATCACAATTTAAATGTCAGTTGACTCATTTTCGTAGAACAGTTTTCTAATGTTTTACATACAAGCGAACTGATCTTTGATCCGTTGAGGTACTTATTACTCATCATGTCAAATTTGATGAAATAATAACATGTTTTTCCTGCTTTTATAATTGTGCAATTATGTGCAACCTGAGGTGCAACCCTGGCCTTATGTAATTAATAATTTATTTATAGAGTTCTTATGTTAAAGATTATGTCGTGATTGTTGAGGTATTATTCCTCTTTTTTTTTTACATCTTTGACGAGACTCACATTGTTCGACTGGCTCCCCACTGGAGCTTGACTATTTAGATTTAAGCGGATGGATCATCGAAAAGGAAGCTATGCCGCCCATACCGTGTTTATTGCCCTGATTCTTCATGGTGTTGTTCGCGAAAGAACAGGAGTAGAATCACCAAGCTCTTAAGACGATTCAAAGTGGTCATAGCGGTCCTACTGAATAAATGATATTTGAATTGAATTGTAGTGATCGAATTCTCTTTTCTTCGGTTCAGTATATGAACGCACTTTTAATCAATAAGGATTGCAAGATTAGGGAAATTAATACTTATATAGAAAAGTGTTACAAATGTTACAAACACTGCCCCAAAATTACAATTTATCTCAATTAAAACTGTCCTCTACCCATCAGTGTGTGACATATCTCACCGGATTTTGAGATAACTCCGCTTTTTATTTTGTAGTTGTTTTCCATTGATTGTGGGGCAATGCCCGTTATACTTATCAATATGTCAATGTCAAATAAAATGAAGCATATAATTTAACTTTTTAAATTCGTAAAATTAAATGTTTGGCTTGCACGGTGTTTACGGATGTGTTCCAAAATTAAATCCTGCGTTCCAAATTCGAACGAACATTTTACTTTGTGTTCAACTTGCATGTTTTGAAAATGATAATGAAATTGGATTTGGCTTTCAGGAATTGATCCTTATTATCCACACTATCGGATGGTACAATCATACAGAAAGTTTATTTTATTTATAAACCAATAGGTTCGATTCCGGGCCAGGAAAATAACTAGTTTTAAAATCTAATGATATTACAGTTTTTCTTTTTATCAAAATCGGTTGCGAGACTCCTTTGAGCGTTTTTCGCTATTGTGCTAATAGTTTCAGATTTGACCCTAGATGCACTCTTGAAAAACTCACCCTGTATAACTCGGTTCTGACTGAGAGAAGATGTATACATAATATTCTCACAAATATTGTTTGTTATACTCTTATGAGTTTATAATTTAACGTTTGGTTGATGGCCGCGCGAAAGAAAGGCACCACTTTCCGGCATAGGCTTTTGTATAGCGGTGGCCGCGAAAAGATTGCGGGATCAAATCGCGTCTAGGTTGCAATTTTTAGAATGAGTTTTAAAAAAAGTTATCCCTAAGTGTACTAGTAGTTCGCCCCGAACTGAGATCTCGCGCACCGTAGATGGCTTACATTTGGACTTTCTTCTGACTACCCCTATAATTTCAAGTGCTACTACTGCCGAGTATGCCTATTGCGCTAGCTCTTCATGGTAAAAAATACTAGCATGCATGCAATACAATAATGTCGTGTCTAATTTTTCATTTACTTATTTCATATTTATGAATTCTCGTCGTATTTCTAAAGTATACGTCCTAGAATGAAAATAATAACTATTTTGGAATGTACAAAATAAGACCTTTCATTTGACACCCCACTCAATATATTTGTTTATTTAACTTTTTTTACCCCAATTATTTTCATTATTTATCAAAAAATTTTTTATCATGAAAATAAATCAAGTAGCATCTAAAATCATTGCAAACCAAACCGCAACGATGCCACTCTCTTTTTAAGACCGACCAGTCAATGAGCTACGAAGACATCGAAACTCTATGAAACGGGAGCTCTTGCAGCTCTGGTTTCGTAGTTTTTGTTCTTTGGTCGTATTTCAAAAACTATACATCCTAGATTAAAAATAAAAACCATTTTGGAATGTACAAAATAAGCCCTTTCGTATGACACCCCACTCAATATATTTGGGTAACTTTGAAAAAAATTTACCCCCTTGGGAACCCCATATCTTTACAACCCCTTCATCGATTACGCTCATACGCTCCACAGCAAATTTCCATAGCACTACCTATTGACCTATCAAGTTTCATACAGATTGGATTAGCGGTTCGATAGTTATGCGAGAACATAAAAATGAAACATACAAACATACAAACATACAAACATACAAACATACAAACATACAAAGCAAAATCGCCTAACTTGCCACTAAGATCTTCGCTCGCTTCGCTCGCTCGATCGATTAAAGTTATAAATTATAGTAAAAAAGTAAGTTCGTATGAGCAAGTGGCCAACTCTGGTAACGGACTTTTTTTAACTAGTAGTTCGCCCCGAACTGAGATCTCGCGCACCGTTGTATTGGTAGCCTAGATTTGGACTTGTTTCTGACTACCCCTATACATATGTTAAGTGCTCCTTCTAGTGTTTACCACAGAATGACATCTAATGCGCTACCTCAGTATAGTAAAGATTATAGGCATGCATGCAATACATTAAGTCGTGTCGTGTTTATATTCAATAGTTGACCCCGCGAACTTCGTACCGCGCCTCAGGGAAGGCCTCTTAGTTCGAGAAATTATTAAAATAGCAGTTCAATACGAAATGTATGAGAAAATCAATTCCCTCCCCCTCCCCTCCCTCCCCTCCCATCCCCTCCCCTCCCTCCCCCTCCCTTCCCTTCCCCTCCCCTCCCTTCCCCTCCCCTCCCCTCCCCTTCCCCTCCCCGCCCCTCCCCTCCCCCTCCCCCTCCCTCTATAATTTTGGTACATGCCCAGCCCACTATTTGCAGGAGTTAGCATTTGCATACGTGACAGGTTGCAAACACATCGCCGCTTCGCCGCTATTAGAACGTTAACTGGTTTCCTCACGATGTTTTCTTTCACCGTTTAGAGCTCGTGTTAATGCGCATTTAAATTTTTCTAATCGAAAAATCCATTGATGAGCACGGCCAGGGTTCGAACTTACGACCTATGAATCTAAAGTCGAGCACTTTTCCAATCGGCCAACACGGCTTTTATTTTCAATCTCAAGAAAAAATATCAAGTACTTAGCAACTAAAATCATTGCAAACCAAACCACAACGATGCCACACTCCTTGTCCGTTAACCAGACCTACGAATACACCGAAACTCTATGAAACGGGAGCTCTCTCCATACTTCCGTTAATTGGTTTGCATAATTTTTCTTTTTGACTGTATTTCAAAAACTATAGAACCTAGAAGAAAACTAAAAACCATTTTGGAATGTATAAGTTGAGTACTTTCATATGACACCCCACTCAATATATTTGGGTAACTTTGAAAAAAATTTACCCCCTTGGGAACCCCATATCTTTACAACCCCTTCATCGATTACGCTCATACGCTCCACAGCAAATTTCCATAGCACAACCTATTGACCTATCAAGTTTCATACAGATTGGATAAGCGGTTCGATAGTTATGCGAGAACATAAAAATGAAACATACAAACATACAAACATACAAACATACAAACATACAAACATACAAACATACAAAGCAAAATCGCCTAACTTGCCACTAAGATCTTCGCTCGCTTCGCTCGCTCGATCGATTATTTTTTTAAATAAATTATAGTAATAAGTATGATATTAAAGTCAAGCCCTAAATACCTTAAACGATATCTTGTTGCATAGATCATGGTGCATGTTTCGATCATGCGACGGCCAAAGGCTATCGCATTACGAAAGTGTTATTACGAAGTTTCATAACATAATATTTATCTTAACGCCCCGTTTATGTCTTATTAATGTAGATGTTATATCATATTCATATAGAAAAACATACATATCTTCAGTCTAATAAAAAGATTTGAATTGCATCGAAACAATCGGACAAGGACAGCCTTTTTATAATATTCGAAAAAGCTGGACCGTTTTTGACGGCGCTTTCCCTGGCAGATAGCTGATGTTATAAGACTTAGGCTTACTTACTTTTATTTTGGTTTCGTGCACAAAATCCTATACCTACTTACTATGAACGAGCAAGCTGTCATAATATCGGCCTGCAACGCTGAAGGCTGCGAGATCGAATCTCAGCCATTGACAAGCTTTTTGTATTTTTGTTTTTAATTTTTAATTGTTTTCGAGTAAACTATGCTTTTTTTTCTATTTTCACCCAAGCAGAGCTCAGTCGCCCAGATATTTAAACATAATATCACAACAATAAAACGAAATTCACGCTGACGAAGGCGCGGACGGCCGCTATGTATTAGATATTCTTAGTAGATACTCGTACCTAAACAACTTGATTTTGCAGGTAGGTACATACCTAAACTATTGAATTGTATTGATTATTTTAAAACGTACTTAGGTAGGTACTGTTTAGGATAGTTTGAGATTCTGGGAGTACCAAATCTTATTCCACCCATTATTAGTCATCTAACACACAGTTTCTCAACCTTATTTTGCCCACCGCCCACTTTGAGAATATATTTCCCCCCTCCTTATATCTAAATGCGCCATCTCAATGCCCCCTAATTTTCTCTGGGTCTCCTACTGCCCCCCTGAAAGTCTCAAATGCCCACAGGGGGGCGTTATCGCCCACGTTGAGAACCTGTGATCTAACACGTCAAATCAATGAAAAGTATAGCATTATAGCTAATTAATACTTATTTATCTTCTGTCACCAGACTTATAAGTACCTACTTAACTAAATATGGTCCATTGCTCAACCTTTTATCTAATACGAGTATCTAAGTAGTATGTATAATTCCAAATGGTCCATTAGTTACTGATAAAAGGGGATGCCTCGCGGCTCACGCGTGATGCGTGCCCATCACGAGGTTATATTTTCAATGCATTTTGCCGCCAATCCGCCATCTTGTACTTGCCATTTTGTTACTTAATCACTCCATCATAGAGCTGAAATTTCGTTCTTAACTTAAATAGTAAGAATCCGGCTAATGCCTTATTTCATTACAAATAGAGTTGAAAATGATTGTAAATAAATGTGAACCCAGACGGCCGATAGACACTGATAACACCCGGATGCTGATTGTACCGGTCAAGTGCGAGTCGGTGGTTAGTTGTCCTGTTCTCTGATCTGTAGAGATCAGAAAAGTTAAAATCTGTTGAAAGTACCTACTATGTGATGTGACCTATTTTTTCCCCACGATGGTAGCACTGTTTTGGCATCCTTATAAAAAAGAAAAGTAGGTAAATGGAAATTGTCAATAACAAACTATAAAATCATTCATAATGAGACGCTGTAGTGCGTGAGACATTATTGGGATGAAGTAGGATTGCCCAGGCTCTTAACTCGCAAAACTAAAAACGCTATTCTTGCCAACTTTCTTAGGTCGACTTACGTTGGTTTAAACTAAATTCGTAACATTTGGCCAACATAAGCTGAACTACGAAAATTACCACGGTAAATCTTTACCCAAACAATCCTCTCAGCTTAATCGGCCCCATAGAAGGCTTGGTTAATGCATGTGAAATTGACAAAATCTGTTGTAACTCTGTTGTCCTTTAAAGGGTCAGCAGCGCGAGTGTGACTCCTCTGGTGTCACAGGCGTCCATAGGCTACGGTAACCTCTTACCATCAGGCGGGCCGTATGCTTGTCTGCTACCTTTAGTAGTATAAAAAACCTTTCAATTCATTGTTGAAAGTATTCTTTCAAAAGGCTGGTCTGTGTTTTCGATTGTACCAGACGGATCTCTGACAAAAAGGTGGAGGTTTTCCATGATACACTTTTTATTCATGGTGATAGCGCACGTCCTGCTGATAACAGTTCAACGTCCAAAGTGCATTCACTTCTGTTATCCTTTCTACATCGTATAGGTCGTGTCTCTATGCAGAAACTATGGAGATAAAACTTGTTGAGATATTTCATTCTAATTAGTTTTGCAAAAAGTAAAGGGGTTGAAAACACGTTTAAAAGTTTTTATTTTATTTTAACGGCTATATAAACTTAATCATTCTGTGGCGCAGTGGGCGAACGCCCGCCTGAGACGCAGGAGGTTATGGGTTCGTTCCCCACCGCGGGAATTTTTTTGTAGGTAATATTTATCTCCGGTCTGGGTGTTTTCAATTCAATTCAAATTTCAACTGTTGGTCCCGGTTATAAAGTCGTTAAGCCATGACGGATGCCTTCAGGAGACCTAAAAACTTCTTCACCGTAGTTGGCCACCGACCCACTTGCGCTTTCCTGGGTTAGTTAACTTTTAAGCAACTAACCCGGGTTAGTTACTTAAAAAGGGTACGAACATTTTTGTATGGAGCCTGGCATACCTACTGTCGGCCATTTTGAAAAAAACTCGATTTTGCTGCCAGTGATGAAACATGTGTCAATCGATAGGGGAAGTGATTACAAACAAAATATATTCAGAAAAAAATCTCGTAATCTTTATACTTTCCGAGATATTTGAGTTTGAAAATGTAAAAATTAAAACTTGAAAATGCTAATTATGCTGCCAATAATAACCGGTAGGTATTTGAATATGTCTACTGTGACTGGGGATAAAATCGTGAGCCAATTTCGTTTATTTTTTAAGTAATTTTTTTATTTTTATTTGAACTTATTTTTTTTGAACACAGTTTATTTTATCATTTTGTGCTAAATAGTACCTAGGTAGAAAATGAATGATGAAATAAACTGTGTTCAAAAAATACAGGGTGAATTTTTGAGACGGGGCAGTAAGGGCCTTATCCGTTGTAGCTACAGGAAAACGTTCTTAGAAGATTATCCTTAACTTTTGAAGATATTTCGACTTGCATTCACAGATTTTGGAATAAATGTACAGTCACCGAAAAAAATGGGTAATCTACACAAAAACTTTTTTTGATGCCAATCGATTGTTTCATATAAGGATTAAAAAGCTTTATCGGAACAGCTAAGGTTAGAGACGTTAGAGTACTAGAAAAGACAGAAATTGCAAAAAGCTTTGACTAAACATTTCGTAAAAATCATTTTGTCATTTGTCATCATTTTTCATCTATTGTCGAAATATCTTCAAAAGTTAAGGATAGTCTCGTAAGAACGTTTTTCTGTAGCTACAACGGTTAAGGTAGCTGCCCTTACTGTTCCTTCTCAAAAATGCATTTTAACAATTTCTGACTTTTCTAGTACTCTAACCTCAGTTGGTCACATAGAGTCATTTAATCCTTATTTTTAACAGGATCGTTTGGCATCAAAAAAAGTTTTTGTGTAGAATACCCATTTTTTTCGGTGACTGTACATTTTTTCCAAAATCTGTGAATGCAAGTCAAAATATCTTCAAAAGTTAAGGATAGTCTCTTGAGAACGTTTTCCTGTAACTACAACGGTTAAGGTAGCCCTTACTACCCCGTCCCAAAAATACATTTTAGCGTTATCTGACTTTTCTAATACTCTAATCTCAGTTGGTCCGCTAGAGCCTTTTAATCCTTATGTGAAATAGGATCGATTGGCATCAAAAAAAGTTTTTTTGTAAACTGGCCATTTTCTCGCTGACTGTACATTTTTTTAAAAATCTGTGAATGCAGGTCGAAATATCTTCAAAAGTTAAGGATAGTCTCATAAGAACGTTTTCCTGTAGCTACAACGGTTAAGGTAGCTGCCCTTACTGCCCCGTCTCAAAAATTCACCCTGTACTTATAATGTAAAAAAAAAATTTTTACCTAAAAATTAAACGAAATTGGCTCACGATTTTATCTCCAGTCACAGTAGACATATTCAAATACCTACCGGTTATTATTGGCAGCTTAATTAGCATTTTCAAGTTTTAATTTTTACATTTTCAAACTCAAATATCTCGGAAAGTATAAAGATTACGAGATTTTATTACTGAATATATTTTGTTTGTAATCACTTCCCCTATCGATTGACACATGTTTCATCACCTGCTGCAAGATCGAAGTTTTTTCAAAATGGCGGAAGAGTAAGTATGCCAAAATGTTCGTTCTTCTTTTAACTCTGATTGCCCATTGGATAACTAGAAAATAACACTGGGTTAAATAAATAATATATCTTGCGTCATCAAGAGTTGGGCGTTAACCTGGATTAAAGTTTTAAATTTTTAACCTACCGATGTGGGAGAGTTAAATCGGCTAACCCCGGGTTAGTGAAGATGTTTTAATAATAATGCCTAAGCTAAAAAAATGTTTTACAAGTTCTCAGAGCTTTTTTAAGTATGATTTTCTTTGTTCCAGTTGAATATGTGGACACAGAATACAGTCTGTGGCTGACATGGTTCCTGACACCCGTGATCGTGACGTTCCTCCTGCCAGCGGTGCTCATACTTCTCATTTACACCAGCAGCATCATATTCTACGTGTACAGACTCTATAAGTAAGACGCGCTAATTTGAGATTAGTTCCAAAAACTGAACTAGATGGCGCTAGTAATTTTGAGACTATTCGCTAACTTGAGACTACTTCCTAAAACTAAACTAGTCATTCTGAGATTAGTTTTGTAAACCAAACTAGATGGCACTAGTAATTAGTTCCAATTTTTAAATGTAAAAGAGTACAGTGGTTCATTGTCTGTCACGCATGTCCGACTTCGGAAACGTGAACGAAATGATAAAACTTTCCGTTGGAGACTAAATTTACAGATACATTATTTTGGTTAAAAACTTAGAAAACCAGAAACAGTGAAGATAGATGGTTAAATAACGAATCATACTCTCTACTGATTGTTATCACCTATAGAGTTAATGAGTTAATCAATAGAAATATGTTAGTCCATCGAAACGTAAACAATATAATGAATATTGTTTACGTTTCGATGATATAAGTAAGTACATAAAGTTCCGTACAAAATCACGAATATTTAAGCAAGTAAGTACATTTTACAGTTCTATACAACATCACTATTCTATTCAAATTCGTTTTATTATGCATCAAGGCTAATGCCGAAGGTTAGGATCATTATCATAAGCATACTCAGCCCAGACAAGATCTTTACCCCCTTACTTGAAAGATGTTTAAAGTTCAACATTGGTTAAACAACGTCCTGTCTCTGTTTGTCACTATCCACAAATAAAGACAGGGCGTCGATTCTGGTACCGAACTTTTTATCAACCTCAACCAAAACCTCAACTAAAGCGACTGTTTCCATGACTACTAATAACAAACGACTCAGTTGTGGTGAGGTTTTGAACTTTGGCAGAACAAATTTTTGAAAAGCTATTCTACTATTTCACCAAATGGCTGACATTTAAGAGATCGAACCAAAACCAAAGCGGTTGTCATCTAGTAGAATTCAGGCCCAGGACGTTATTTAACCAGTGTTTAACTTTAAACATCTTTCTTATGTAAGGCCCTTTATCTGGGGGGTGAAAAAGGCGGGATAAGTTTTTAAAATGCATTCTAAAAATTGCACTCATACTGCTGGGGGGTTAAAATGGCGGCATAAGTTTTTAAAATGCATTCTAAAAATTGCACTCAATGGATTTCAATCTGGGGGGTTAAAATGGCGGCATAAGTTTTAAAATGCATTCTTAAAATAGCACTCATACTCGATTTCTATCTGGGGGGTTAAAATGGTGGCATAAGTTTCTAAAATGCATTCTATAAATTGCACACCTGGATTTCAACCTGTAATTTTGCTTTAACGTAGCCATGCTCTATTTTATTTCAAGCCTATCACTTCCCGAGTACCTGTACCTACCAAATTTCTTTCTTTCAAAACATAAATACATTCTCACAAGCAATTCTCACAAGAGTTGAACACGCATCTATCTCCACCGATCACTCGCTCGCCACGCCGTAGACGTCTTTATAAATCATATTTGAACTGTTATCAATACCAGACGAGGACCAGACAGGTTTAATTAGTTCCACCTAGTTACAAATTATCTGCCACCTCGTCAGGTTACGGAGATAAAGTACAAAGACCTCTTCTTCTTTTATTTAAGGGGTAGCCCCTTGTCGGCATAACTGATGTTTCTTTCTCCATGAAGCTCTTTCCAGGGCAGCCTCCTTGACTTCCCTATACGACATGACAGCAACCTTCTCTTTCACTTGGCTCATGTAGCCTATCCTCGGTCTTCCTCTTCCTCTCTTTCCTTCCACTTTTCCTTCAATGATGTTCTTAATGAAGCTGTCATGTCGTATAAGATGGCCAATCATCTTCCCTCTTCTGTTCTCGACAACTTGCAACAACGATCTTTCCTCCTCTACTCTGTGCAACACCTCAATGTTGGTGACTCTTTCCGTCCAGCTGATCCTCTCCATTCTACGCCAACACCACATCTCAAAAGCTTCCAATATTTCTTTGTCCCTTTTAGTCATTGTCCACGTCTCACACCCATACAGAGCTATACTCCAAACGTATGTTTTGATAAATTTCTTTTTGATCCTTTTATGTATTTTTGATGTGAAAATGTTTCTTCTGTTATTAAATGCTTGCTTAGCTATTGCAATTCTTGATTTTATATCTGGTGTACATCTTGAATTTGAAGTTATAAGGCTGCCTAAATATCTGAACTTCTTTACTCTTTCTAAATTGGTGTTATCTAAAGTTACTGTGTTAAATACTGAATTGTCTGTTTTGGATGCTGTTAGTATTTTGGTTTTGCTGATATTTATTTTGAGAGAAAATTCTTTGAAAATATTATTCATGGTATCGAGTAGAGACTGTAGACCATTTTCTGTTTCTGCTAAAGCTGCTATGTCGTCTGCAAATCTTATAAATTTTATTTTTTCTCCGTTGAATTTTACCCCTTCATTCGATTTTTCTAAGATTTTCTTAATGGCTGATTCTATAAAAATGTTAAAGATGAGTGGTGAGAGTGAGCATCCCTGTCTTACGCCTTGTCTAATTTTGGCTTCTCTTTTTTCATCTCCTATTTCTAATATTGTTGTTTGGTTTTTATATAGTTGATATATTATTTTTCTGTCTCTAAAATCTAAACCAACTTCCTTAAGAGTCTTCATCATTTTTTTCCAATTCACTTTATCAAACGCTTTTTCCAGGTCTATGAATGCAATGTGAGTATTAAGTCCTAAATCCATCCTTCTGTCAATTATTAGACGCAAAGCAACTATCGCCTCTCTTGTACCTTTGTTTCTTCTAAATCCGTATTGATCCTCGCTTAGGTTTTCTTCAATTTTATTTCTTATTCTGTTTTGTATTATTTTTAATAGTATTTTAGAGGCTTGGGATATTAGGCTTATAGTACGGTGTTCTTCACATTTAAGGGTGTTGGCTTTTTTCGGCAGTGTTATTGTTTTAGTTGTTTTAAAATCATTTGGTATCTCTCCTGTTTCATACATTTTTTGGGTCAGTTTAAAAATTCTATTTATTAAATTATTATTAGCGTATTTTATTAATTCAATATAAATTTTATCCGTTCCTGCAGCCTTTCCATTTTTCAAACTCTTTAGAGCTACATCAAATTCTTCCTTAAGTATACTGGGTCCAAGAAAGTCTTGCTCTATTTCCTCCTTTTTTTCAATGTCATTGTCTGTTAGTTTCTCACCATTATACAGTCCCTCAACGTATCTTGTCCATCTTCCTAATATGTCTTTATTATCCAAAAGTATTTTATTATCTTCATCCAAAATAGCTGTTGATCTGGTTTTTATTTTTCTACTAAGATTTTTTATGATATTATAAGCTATGTCTGTTTTCCCTACACTCATAAAGTGGTCTATATTGTTGCAATCGTTTTCTAAGTCTTTTTCCTTTTCTTCTCTGCATTTAAGTGTTATTCTATTTGTAATTTTCCTATATTTAATAATACTATCTTCATCGACTTTGTTTCGATATTTTCTTCTTTCTAATATTAAATCACTAATTTCTTTATTTAGCCATTTCTTCCTGGGTTTAATAGTCTCTCTGTTTAGAGTGCTTTCAGCACTTTTTTTGATGGTATCTCTAATATTGCACCATTCTTTATCGATACTTATGCTATTTACGTTATATTTATCTAATTCCTTATCTATCATAATACTATATTGCTTTTGAATAGTATTACTATTCTTTAATTTGTTGAGATCAATTTCTTTGGTTTTATGTTTTCTTTGTACTCTTCTTAATTGAATGTTTACTTTACTTGCTATTAAATTATGGTCGGTGTTGAGATCAGCTCCTGGATATGCTTTACAGTTAGTTGTCATATTTCTATATTTATCTTTAACTATAATATAATCTATCTGATATCTTCCTAAGTTCCCAGGCATTGTCCAAGTGTATCTTCTTCTTTTAGGATGTTCAAAGTTTGTGTTTGATATAGTTAAATTATACTCTCTGCAGAACTGTACCAATCTATCTCCCCTTTCATTTCTTTTACCGAGTCCAAACTTGCCTACTATGTTTCCATCAATGCCTTCTCCAACTACTGCGTTGAAATCACCTATAATAAATAAGTTGTCTTTTTCCTTAACTAGGTCTATTATCGTGTCTAACTGTTGTACAAAGACCTGCTTGAGATATTTCCAAAGTTGCCACAATATTGCATCATTCATTTGTAGATGTTCTATCAGCCCTCTGCGGGCTGATTGTCTAACTTGTCTCAAACCTCAAATTGGTCTCAAACTGTCAAAACAATCGCGTAGGTATGTTTTGTTGCGTTGGGTCTCGTTAAGGTTAGAGTAACAGAGACTTGCGTGGCCACTGAACTGTCATATTTGACTGGGGCTGATTGTCTATCTTTGATAGCGACCAAAATCGGTCTCAAACTCTCATATATGACTGTTCAGTGACCACGCTAGTAGCTCTATCAATCTCATCTTAATGATACCAAACGCGACAAAAGATACCTACGCGATCGTTTTGACAGTTTGAAACTAATTTGAGGTTTGAGACAAATTAGACAATCAGCCTGCACAGCCCACAATCTCTACTGCTGAGTATGGGATCGGAGAAAATGATTGACATAAGGTCCGTGTCTACGCGCACATCTTCCGAACGCAGCTGAACGCAGCCGCTGCCCCGCCCCCGCGCACCCCGCAGCGACCCCGCGCCTACGCCCCCGCGCCCGCGCACCCCGCGGCCCTCGGGCCGCCATTACACCAAAGCGACTGGAGCCGAGTGCACGCGCGCGTCCATACCGCCTCGCGGCCCGCTCCCTCACGTAATCACTATAATACTGTACCCATATTGTACTCAATAAACATATCATAATAAACATCTGGCGACCGTGACTTTTGCCACATTTTGGAGACCGTGACTTTGCCAAAACCGTGGCACCAAAACCTGGACTTTGGAGAACGAAGCCATCGAGTGTGTGAGTTGTACAAGGACGAAAACGTGGCGGCCGACAAAAGTAAGCCTTCATTTTACTTCCCTGTCCCCAAGTCCCCACTTCTATTTGCTGTGTGAATGCCTAGCTACTTCGAAGCTGTTTAGGGAGGGCATCTTGCATATTGCGTGCCATCTCTGCCTATTATTATTTGCACAGCAGCACCATTTTCGTTCGCACGCACACATTTTTCAATACGCCATTTTGTGTTTCAAAGTTCGTTTCGTTGATCAGAACATCATCTGATCACAAAATAAAAACCTATAAATTCTATCCTACGATTCATTTGCCTAGTGAAATTTCTATTGGTCACAGTTTTAAAATAATTGTAAGTGCACGCTGCACGCATTATTGCCTGTCCTAACTTTTCAATTTTCAATAAAATAATACGTAAATTTAAAATCTCTAAAATAACCTTTATTGTTTCGAATCTAGTGCTCTCGCCTTAGCAGTTTTATTTCAACGCTTTGCCTAACAATTCCAGTGTCCACTGTTGTGGTCGAGTCCTCGTGTTTCCCCTCGCGCCTTGCCGGGCTGTGCTGTGTCCGTGTGCGCGGGCACAGGCGGCGTCCTAGGCGGGCTCGGTGGTGGTGGCGGGCGCTGCTCGCGCTGCTGGCGAGCTCGGCGGCAGCGGCTGTGGTTTGGACTGGGTGACGACTGGATTTTAGATGGTCAGAGTGCACATTTTCTTTAATTAAAATAGATACTATTGCGTATTATAGGTAGGTAAATAATAAATAATTGCATCAGTGACTCAATTGCACTAGGTAGGTATTGTCTAACTCATTGTGCCTATTTATTTCAATCGTTCTTTGATATTTTCTATTGATTGAAGCCTTAAAAAACAATACAATGGTTGACACTGAGTCTAAGGTAAGATCTAAGAGCCCTATTCCACTTTCAAATATTGAATCTACAAGTAAAGTGGATCCTATAGTATATTTAAAAAATATATCAAAAAAGCGTGCTATTCTAAGAAGTAGACTAACGTTTTTTGAAAAGTTTCTTGATAATTATCAGGATGAACAACCTGCTGATTTATCAAAGTTAAAAATAACAGAACTATCGTTACGATTAGCTCAAATACAAGAATTGCTGTCTAGCTTTGACAGTATACAAACTGAAATCGAAGAACTTTCTCATAACATTGAGGAGCAGATTTCAGAGCGGGAATTAACTGAAAGCAAGTTTTATTCTCTAATAGCATCGGCACAAGTAATAATTGACTCATTTTCAGCCAAAGATAAAAATTCTGATCAGGGATCTGCGAAGTCAAGTTGTTGTCATGCAGTAAATAGTTCTGTGAAACTGCCAACAATCAATCTGCCCACTTTTGATGGCAACTATATTAAATGGCTAGAATTTAGAGACACTTTTGATTCTCTCATCAATGACAATGACTCAATCGCACCGATCAACAAGTTTCATTATTTGAGAAATTCTTTAGTAGGTAGTGCAAGTGTCGTTATCAGATCCATAGAGTTTTCTGCGAGGAACTACGAATTTGCGTGGACGGCTTTATGTGATAGGTATAATAATAAAAACATTTTGATAAACAACCATTTGAGTGCGTTGGTGAGCCTCGACCCAATTCAGAGGGACTCATATAAGGCCTTGAGGTATTTGAGTGATCAGGTTCATAAAAATTTAAATGCTCTCAATTCCCTGGATGTTCCTACTACCGGATGGGACCCCTTAGTTATATTTCTGGTCTCAGCAAAATTAGATGCAACAACAAGTAGAAAATGGGAGGAACATAAGGGGCGCTTATCACACTTGCCTACAATTAAGGAATTCAAAGAATTTATTGAAAATCGAGCCAATGTTTTGGAAACTGCTAATTGTTCCCGCAGTAATAATAATAATAACCCAAAAAATAATAATAATAATAATTTTCAAAAACAAAAAATTCATTCTTTTTCTGTTTCGGAGGGTTCTCATTCTCACAAGAAGTCATGCCCCATCTGTAACAAATTGAACCATCAGGTGTTTCAATGCCACAAGTTCAAAACCATGAGCATAGACGACAGACTTGCTGAGGTGTCTAAACACAATTTATGTACCAATTGCCTACGTAGTGGTCACAATAATGTTGATTGTACGTTGAAAGGTTTCTGCCGTACCTGTCGAGAAAAACATAATACACTTTTACACAAAAATAATACAATTGTTAACATTGCTTCAGAAAGCAGCGAATCATCAGCTTGCAATGTTCCGGTGAGTTTGTCCGCGACTTCTTCAGGCCAGGTTCTGCTATGTACAGCGCAAGTGGAGGTCTTTAATAAACGAACCAATCGTACCTACCTCGCCCGCGCGTTGTTAGATACTGGGAGTCAGGGCTCTTTCATCACCTCTGATCTGAAAAATAGAGTAGGATTAGATACGGAACAAATAAATGCATTCAATGTATTTGGTTTAGGCAAGGCTGAGTGTAAGGTGTCTGAAAGGTGTGATCTATTGTTGAAGTCTCGTGTCGGCGCCTATAATGTGAAGGTGAATTGTTTAGTCATACCTACAATCACGGGTAGTGTACCTAATTGTCAAGTCGATGTTCAGAGGCTGCGGCTGCCTAATAACATTGTTTTAGCCGACCCCTCGTTTCATGAACCCTCCACGATAGATATTCTGCTAGGTGCAGACATTTTCTTCAATGTCATTCGTGACAATCAAATAAGATTGGGTCCTAATAAACCTGTTTTACAAGATAGCGTGTTAGGTTGGCTTGTAGCGGGTTTTACCGAAGAATCCTACTTTAATAAAAATAAAAATACAATCCAATGCAACTTCATGCAAAATAATTCAAAAACATCACTACAAGATGTCCATGAATCTATAAAAAAATTCTGGGAGGTCGAAGAATTGCCCTCAGATAAAATAACCTACTCTTCAGATGAAAAATTTTGTGAATCTCACTTCATTGAGAATACTCGTCGCTTACCTGACGGTCGATTTTCAGTCATGATGCCTCTGAAGGAGGATCCTCAGCAGGCACTTGGCAACTCATTCCCTACTGCAATGAGCCGTTTTATAAATCTGAAAAGAAAACTAAATAAAAATTAAAAACAATATAAATATAGTGAATAAAAATATAAAATAATATGGCGATTTAGGACATTTAAAAAATAAATCTCTTAACCTGATTTCAGGTTCTACTTACCCCATCACTGTGTCATTCGTGAACACAAAGAAACTATTTAAATGTCACCCAAGCGTTGCACTCAGCGTGTCTTCCGCTGAGAAATTTCCGCACAAATTGCCCTCAAATATTAAGTGATCAATCAGGATCTACGGATTGTCTTGATCTTAACGAAGAAGCCACTGTTTTAGGTTTGAAATGGTCACCTAAGACAGACGAATTGCATGTTCCAACCGATTCGAACCCTGCAGACCTAGCTTCCCGGGGCATCGACCCGCAACACCTGCAGGCTTCTTTTTTGTGGTGGGAGGGACCTTCATTCCTGAAGGAAGGTCAACCTAAATGGCCTACCCAACCTCACATCACGCCTACTAATTTACCCGAAACTAAAGTATTATTGTGTAATGAAGATGATGTAACCTCTCAGTCAATTATAAAATTCAATGATCATTCAAGTTATCTAAAACTAAAAAGAACCTATGCCTATGTCTTGCGCTTCATAAACAATTGTAAAATAAATAAAACCAAACTGACCGGACCCTTGCAAGCTGATGAACTCATTCGTTCGTCAATTTTGTTGTTAAAACACAGTCAGGCAGAGTCCTTTCCAAAGGATTTAAAACAAATACTTAGTAATAAAGAGTTACATAACAAAAGTAGACTATTGCCTTTGAATCCATTCTTGGATGCTGATGGTTTAGTGAGAGTAGGAGGTAGATTAGCCCAGTCTGATTGTCAATATGATAAGAAGCACCCTATCCTACTCGATGCGAAGCATCACCTAACTAAACTTATAATGAAACATGAACATGTCAATTTATTTCATGCAGGCCCTCAGCTACTTCTGTCGTCTGTTCGTGAGAAGTTCTGGCCACTTCAAGGCAGAAACCTAGCTCGCGCCATAAGCAGAAGGTGTGTTGTCTGCGCACGCATGCGCGGTCAGACGATACAGCCTAAGATGGGGGATTTACCGAGCGTGAGAACCAATCCAGACTTTCCTTTTAATTCATGCGGAATTGACTTTGCTGGGCCCTTTATGATTTCATCAAAAAAGGGTCGAGGTAACCGTATATCAAAGGCCTATCTATGCGTCTTCGTATGCCTCTCTACAAAGGCCATCTATTTAGAGGTCGTCAGTGACCTTAGCACTGAAGCCTTCTTGTCGTGTCTACGCAGATTCGTGTCTCGTCGAGGCAAACCTTATGTGATCTATTGCGATAACGGCAAGAACTTTGTAGGTGCACACAATGAGTTAGGTAAAATTTTACGGTCCAGTCGTCAACCAGTATCAGATTACGCCGCTAACGAGGAAATTAAATTCATGTTTTCCCCTGCCTACTCCCCACACTTCGGTGGAATATGGGAGGCAGGTGTCAAATCAGCCAAATACCATTTAAAACGTGTAGCCGCCAATGCCTCCCTAACATTTGAAGAATTGGCTACGCTTTTCACTCAAATAGAGGCAATCTTAAATTCACGTCCACTTTCTCCCTTATCCTCCGACCCCACCGATCTCAATCCATTGACTCCCGGGCACTTCTTAATCGGCCGTCCACTGAAGTCTGTACAGTCACGACCTGCCGCCACAGCGAGACCCAACCGCTACCAGCGCATCGAGCAAGTCCGGCAGTCCTTCTGGGAGAGATGGCGGCGAGACTACATGGCGGAGCTCCAAACCCGCACTAAATGGAGAAAGGACCAAACCCCAATACAAATAGGAGACCTCGTCTTACTGAAGGAGGACAACCTAGCGCCTCTTCACTGGAGAATGGGACGCGTCTGCAAGCTGTACGAAGGCAAGGACAAAACATGCAGAGTCGCAGACGTCTACACCACCAGAGGAACCATAAAGAGAGCTGTCAACCGGATGTGTCTTCTACCATTGTCAGAAGACTGACGAGCAATGATGACAAGTCTACCTACCCATAAGCCTAGTTGGAAGCAGGCTTCCAACGCCCCGGAGGATGTCTACGCGCACATCTTCCGAACGCAGCTGAACGCAGCCGCTGCCCCGCCCCCGCGCACCCCGCAGCGACCCCGCGCCTACGCCCCCGCGCCCGCGCACCCCGCGGCCCTCGGGCCGCCATTACACCAAAGCGACTGGAGCCGAGTGCACGCGCGCGTCCATACCGCCTCGCGGCCCGCTCCCTCACGTAATCACTATAATACTGTACCCATATTGTACTCAATAAACATATCATAATAAACAGTCCGTCTCGGCTTTCCAACTTCTGCCTTTATATTACAACTAGATGGCGCTGCTAAAAGTGACCTAATCCTAGAACGCGCTATCGTTGCGTTTTGTGAACTGTAGATGCCGCGTATTCTGAAAAAGCGTGATAGATGTTAAAATCGTTTTTTCTCTAAATTCATTTTTGAAGGGACATCAATATTTGGTGTCTTCGAATTTCTTTGAATAATATTAATAATATTATTGAGAATGAGAAGAATGAGATGAGATGTTATATATTGATAGATGTGATTGCGTCTGGGGTTTTCATCATCATCATTGGCAGCTCAAATAATAGCCCACTGCTGGGTATAAGCCTCCTCCCTCAAACGCCATTCTAATCGACCCTGTACCGTTCTCATCCAGTCTTTCCCTCTATGGCCTCGATATCATCCACCCGGCTGGCTGATGGTCTGCGCCTGCTTCTATTACTCTCTCTTGGCCACACTAGGTCACGGCCTTACACCACCTGCCATCACCAAACCTGGGGCCCTAGCCATATTACACGATCCATCGTCGCTGTAGAATAGAACACTTCAAAATGTATAGGAATTGACGTTCTGACCACGTGACTCATCTACTTGAAACGTCAAATCCTATACATTTTGAAGTGTTTCTATTCTACAGCGACGATAGATAGTGTACCTAATATGGCTAGGGGGGCTGGGGTTTTAGACATAGACAGACGTTTATTCACTACTTTGCACACAATATAAATCTCAAAAACATGAAACACAAAGAAAAAACAGAAGCAAATGAAAGAGAGAGAGAGTTTTATTGTGCGTCACAGCAGCAAAAAGGCCTCGACTCAGCATTATGCCGTGCCACTGAGTACCTAGTAAGGCGCTGGTATTCTGTCGAAACCTCCATAGTCACTAGACCCTGTGAAGTAACGTTTTGTAAAGCATTTGTTGTTATTCCATGTAACAAATTGCGTGACAGTGGTTTTACCCTGGCTCAGCGTCTACGTACATAATGTTAAGGTTTCGCGGACTCGTAATTGACTAGTCCCTAGGTTCTCAACGTAACGCCCCCTTGTGGGCGTTTGAGACTTTCAAGGGTCAGTAGTAGACCCAGAAAAAATTAGGGGGCATTGATATGACGCATTAAGATATGGGGTAGGGGGGGCTCTTGAACAAAATATATTCTCAAAGTGGGCGGTGGGTAAAATAAGGTTGAGAAACTATGGACTAGTCTGTTGAATGCATATCCAGGTCTTCCCACCATCTCCGTAGTGGTCTGCTTAAGAGCCATTACGCACTGTCGACTGTAGTCCATTATGTAGCAGTTTTGGCCCATTTATGACTTGTTTGGACAATGTTTGTTCTTTCTGTTTCAGATTAAGGGTAGTGGATGGTGTACAGAACGACTGGCGAGCCGCGGCGAGGACGGCTGTTTGTGCATTATGGGACGCACACGGGTGGCTGTGGCATGGTTAGATATTTACTGCTTATAGAATAGAAAATTGTCAGTGACTACAGTATGGGGTTCTTCAAAAAGGGGGTTTTGAAATTTTTAACGGGTTAGCAGCGCGAGTGTGACTCCTCTGGTGTTACAGGAGTCCATAGGCTACGGTAACCGCTTACCATCAGGTGGGCCGTATGCTTGTCTGCTACCTTAGTAGTATAAAAAAAATAACTTCTCGCACACCATTACAACTTTACAACACAAGTCCATTGAAAAAAAAATCACTTCAAATTAGGTTTACAGGGTGTGGCAAAAGTTTGGGCACTTCGGGGTAGCTTAGGCCAACTGTACTTTTTTCAAAAATCCAAAAATGCAAAAATTTTTTCTTCAAAATAAACCTGTCAAAACCTTTAAAATAACCTAAAGAAAAGCTACCCTTAAGTGCCCAAAAATTTGCCACAACCTGTATAAGCTGTATAAGCAATTTACTGCAATCTCAAAGTGCATTTCTGTTCGTAACTCCGAAGATCCTCGACAGATCCTCACCAAATTTTTATGGAACCAATTTGAAAGTATACCCTTTCAAACAAAAAAAGAATTTTCCAAATCGGTCTAGGCGTCTTCGAGTTATCGGTGAACAAACATAAAAAAAATCACAAAAAAAAGAAAAAAATTCCGACCGAAGGAACCGCGTCCGAAAGAGGATGCCTCATCATTTTAAATAAACTCTGTATAAGCAATTTACTGCAATCTCAAAGTGCATTTCTGTTCGTAACTCCGAAGATCCTCGACAGATCCTCACCAAATTTTTATGGAACCAATTTGAAAGTATACCCTTTCAAACAAAAAAAGAATTTTCCAAATCGGTCTAGGCGTCTTCGAGTTATCGGTGAACAAACATAAAAAAAATCACAAAAAAAAGAAAAAAATTCCGACCGAAGGAACCGCGTCCGAAAGAGGATGCCTCATCATTTTAAATAAACTCTAGAATCGAAATTTACAAAGCTAAATTTCCCAAAGGACATGTCAGAAAAACTGTTACTTCAATTTAGAACTCAAAATTCATTTTAAATGATTTCTATAAGTTATTTGAAGAAGTTTAAATCACAATTTCATTTTCAGGTTACGAAATCCGAGGCCTAGAAAACATACCAGACGGGCCGTTCTTAGTAATATATTACCACGGCGCGTTGCCTATAGACATGTACTACTTTATAGCGAGGATGGTGCTCGTCAAGAGAAGGCACGTCCACACCGTAGCCGATAGATTCCTCTTCAAAATACCTGGTAAGTACCTAGAAGACTATTCTTATTATTAAGATTTGATTTGGTAGCCGTGTTGGCTGAGGGGTATAGTACCTCGACTTTCGATCCGAAGGTCGTGGGTTCGAATCCTGACCGTGCATAAATGGATTTTTCGTTTCGAAAAATTTATATCCGCAATAAGGTGTATTCACGTTACACCGGGCCGGGCCCGTCCGGAACATTTTGTATGACATGACATTTTGTATTCATGTCTGGCGCCGGCCGGGGCCCGGCCCGGTGTAACGTGAATCAACCTTTAACACGAGCTCTAAACGGTGAAGGAAAACATCGCGAGGAAACCCGCGGCTTAGTCAGCAATACAATACAATACAATACAATAATTTATTCATAACACCAGGTTACAGGTCGGGTTTGGTACAATTTTACAGCCCCACACATATTGACCATGTCTTTCCTGTGGATACGGCCGGTTAAGCTGAGAGGATGGTGTAGGTGCTGGGCAAGCCTACTCCATCTCAACATTGTCCCAAGCACTACAGTGTCCCGATAAGTGTAGGCAAAGATTGCCTCCTGACACTGTATAAATCATCTAGTAAAAGATGTAAAGGCCTACGTTTTTGATTTGGTAAAAATCTAAAATCAAATAAATCATTTCATTTCATTTCAAAAATGCAATTATTTTTTATTTAAAATAAACTGTACGGGCCAACCCGCACATTCAGCTTAAAATTAAAATGCATTATGCTGTGCATAGCAATACTTACTTTTCTTTATAATCAGTTCAAAACTCACTTCGGCAACGAGCGGTCGTTTTATTGTCATCTTCTCCCAATCAAATCAATTATCAAATTATATGTAGAGAACAGCAACGTACCCCTACATAAACGTTTCATAAGAACAAAACTTTGTAACTACAAAAGAAAGACTTAAATTGTAAAGTTTTTGTAAAACTTAAATTAAAGTGCCCAAAAATTTGCCACACCCTTTTTCTATAATAGTTAATGACGTTCCATTCTATTCATTTCTTTCAGGCTGGTCGTCTCTTCTAGAGGGTCTATGCGTAATCCCCGGTACAATACAAACCTGTGCTGGTGTTTTACGCGCGGGGAACCCCCTGGCCATCTCCCCGGGGGGAGTTTACGAGGCCCAGTTCGGGGACCACTACTACCGGCTCAAGTGGAAGGCGCGCAAGGGCTTCGCTAAGGTCGCGCAGGAGGCCAAGATTGTAAGTGACTATCTAGGCCACCTAGGCCCTCCTCGTTATATCCCTATTTTTGTTTTAAAGCCCTTCCCTCGTTGTTTTTGTTTTAAAGCCCTTCGTTATCACCCTGTTTCAGCCGATAATTGCCATGTTATACTTTCTTGCTTCCCATAATCCCAATGTTACATGTTGTTTGAGCCGATAATACCGATGTTACAGTTTTAAACAGCCTATAACATGTTAGAAAATGTTTCGCAGTCGATAATCCCCATGTTATAATGTTTTTTTTTATCCGATAATCCCGATGTTATACTTTCTTAGAGCCGATATTATAGGCACTGTATAGGCCCTATAACATGTTACGAGCCGTTCACACGTTACATTTTTATTTGTTTAAAAAACGAATAGCCGCAGTTTTCATACAGCAGGTAGCAGTACAGTGCACGTTATTTTGCAGTACAAATGACGAGTGAATCTACACTTATATATTGTTTGAGCCGATAATACCGATGTTATCTTCTAGTCGATAATACCGATGTTACATTTTCTTGCTTACCCCCCCATTCCCACGCATACACACCTACACACTCACTCACACACACACATACACACACACACACACACACCCCCCCACATACACACACACACTCTCGCACTCTCACTCACTGGTACCCACTATTGTCGTTTTCTTTTTCTTTAGTCTGTCCTCTGTGGTTTGCCTTGTCTTGTGTTATCCTCTCTGTATTGTAGTAGGTAATCGTTTTTGTTATTCGGTCTCCCGCGATACAGGCTCGCCCTAGTGCGGGGACCATCAGTAATATTTGTATGTGTTGTATTCTCTTTTGGTAAATAAATGTCTTTGTATTTGTATTTGCTCCCTTGACATGTTGTACATTGTTCCAGCCGATAATCCCCATGTTATCTCTTTCAGCCGATAATCCCGATGTTCACGCAGAACGTCCGCGAGGCTTTCCGCACAGTGGGCTGGCTGCGCGGCGTGTGGCTGCGGGTGTACGCGGCCACGCGCGTGCCACTCGCGCCGGTGTACGGGGGCTTCCCTGTCAAACTCATCACGCATCTCGGCAAGCCTATATACCCTACGGACAGCGACACGCCCGAGGAAATACAGCATAAGGTACTGTTCGCTTTGCTCGCCAGAGAATGTACTTGGTTCTGTTCGCTTTGTCGATCGAGCGAGCGAAGCGAGCGAAGATCTTAGTGGCAAGTTAGGCGATTTTGCTTTGTATGTTTGTATGTTTGTATGTTTCATTTTTATGTTCTCGCATAACTGTCGAACCGCTTATCCAATCTGTATGAAACTTGATAGGTCAATAGGTTGTGCTATGGAAATTTGCTGTGGAGCATATGAGCGTAATCGATGAAGGGGTTGTAAAGATATGGGGTTCCCAAGGGGGTAAATTTTTTTCAAAGTTACCCAAATATATTGAGTGGGGTGTCATATGAAAGTACTCAATTTATACATTCCAAAATGGTTTTTAGTTTTCTTCTAGGTTTTATAGTTTTTGAAATACAGTGAAACAGAAAAATTATGGAAACCAATTAACGGAAGTATGGAGAGAGCTCCCGTTTCATAGAGTTTCGATGTATTCGTAGGTCTGGTTAACAGACAAAGAGTGTGGCATCGTTGTGGTTTGGTTTGCAATGATTTTAGTTGCTACTTGATATTTTTTCTTGAGATTGAAAATAAAAGCCGTGTTGGCCGAGTGGAAGAGTGCTCGACTTTCGATTCATAGGTCGTAAGTTCGAACCCTGGCCGTGCTCATCAATGGATTTTTCGATTAGAAAAATTTAAATGCGCATTAACACGAGCTCTGAACGGTGAAAGAAAACATCGTGGGGAAACCAGGGAGGGGAGGGGGAGGGGGAGGGAAGGGGGAGGGGAGGGGCGGGGGGAAGGAGGGGAGGGGAGGGGGGGGGGAGGGGAGGGGCGGGGGGAAGGAGGGGGAGGGGAGGGAGGGGAGGGGAGGGAGGGGGAGGGGTGGGGGGAGAGGGAGGGGAGGGAGAGAGAGAGAGGAGGGAGGGGAGGGGGAGGGGGAGGGAATTGATTTTCTCATACATTTTGTATTGAACTGCTATTTTAATAATTTTTCGAACTAAGAGGCCTTCCCTGAGACGCGGTACGAAGTTCGCGGGGTCAACTATTGAATATAAACACGACACGACTTAATGTATTGCATGCATGCCTATAATCTTTACCATACTGAGGTAGCGCATTAGATATCATTGTGTGGTAAACACTAGAAGGAGCACTTAACGTAGGTATAGGGGTAGTCAGAAACAAGTCCAAATCTAAGCTATCAACACAACGGTGCGCGAGATCTCAGTTCGGGGCGAACTACTAGTATACACCTAGCTTTATCAGAGGAAAAGTATTCAAGCTCATCACACATCTCGGCAAGCTTATATACCCTACGGACAGCGACACGCCCGAGGAAATACAGCATAAGGTACTGTTCGCTTTGCTCGCCGAAAGATGTGTTAGAACAGTGTTCCGCAAAGGGTGTGCCGCGGCACACTGGTGTACCGTGGTCATTAGTTGGTGTGCCTCGGAAAAATAAGCCTACCTATCTCAGTTAAACTACTCTAAAGGACCGCATATGCTCAACTAAACAAGCTGATGTTTCGATTTCGAATTATTTTTCATTTATGGTGTACCTCCAAAATTATCCGATTTCCTAGATGTACAGAAAGCGTCATTAATTGGTATCCCCCTAGTAAGAGGTCGGTTTGCAAGCCGTTGATCTCAACTTTTGTAAAAACTTTTACATCCTTGCTTACTTATGGATATCTAATTTCGCTCGAGTTCCTAAACAAAAATAGCTGATATAATACCCGACTGAAATCCAAGGTTGAAATGAAAAGAGTCTTTGTTCACATCAATAGGGGGATACCGATTGATGACGCTGACTGTACCTTGAACACAAAAAGTTTGCGGAACGCTGAAGAAAAGTTTAGGTTCATATTCTAGCTTACACTGGAGTGCCTGGGATCGGCGCAGGAGAGAAGCAGAAGATACTGTTCGCTTTGCTCGCTATAGGACATACAAAGAAGGTTCTGTTCGCTTTGCTTGCCGAATATGCACGGTTAATAATGACTGTCAAGTCAAGCTTATCACGCATCTGAGGGCGCCCATCTACCTTACATACAGCGACACAAGTTCTATACAATTTGTAACTCATTTGGCCTTATTCTTAAAGTATATTAGTTAAGTCAACATTTCCTGTAACGCTGTTGTTTTACCTTTAATAAAAATAACAACTGAACCGATTAATCGAACTATGCGGTCGAACCAGCCCCCTGATTATCTATCTTTGATAGTGACCAAAATCGGTCTCAAACTGTCAAATATGACAGTTCAATGACCACGCAAGTAGTCACTCTCATCTCAACGAGACCGAACGCGACAAAAGATACCTACGCGATCGTTTTGACAGTTTGAGACCAATTTGAGGTTTGAGACTAGTTAGACAATCAGTGCGCAGGTCGCCACAGCCAATAAAAAGTTGTTACTATTATTTATTTGAATATCACACAATTTTTTTATATGAATATACTTACAACATGTTCATTTCAGGTTGCAACAGCAATCGAAGGCCTTATAGAGGAGCATCAAAGAATACCAGGCAACATCCTCCTAGCCCTCCTTGAGAGGGTCGTCGAAATGCCCAAGAAGAAACCAGAGAAACAAGACAAACAAGACAAGCCCGAGACGAACGGTAAATGCCACAACGGCTCTGTCAAACTGACAGATGACGCGTTAAGTGAAAACTGTCAAAGTGAAAAGTTGAAAGTGTCATAATTTAGGAGTAAGGTAATTTAGTGATTGTGTGATGTTTGCACTTTTGCAGTCGTTGGCCGACTGTGAATGTATTTAGATGTTATGTTTTTGGTGGTGGTAACAAAAACATCTTGGTTTTCGTATAAAAATATCGCTTGGTATGTCTTGTTTGACAGTGTCAAAAAACTAATATGGCGGCTGTGAGACCTTAATATGTGTGTAACGTAAGCTTTGCGTGTACTGCGCCGGAGTCGAATAGGATAAGATCATAGACCTAGTATCTACCATATGCGAATGGCGACTAAAAAAAAGGCGCTCTCCGAGCGACTAAAAATAAAAAACAAACAGGTCAACAGACAAAAATTAGCCTTATTTTTTCAGTTTCAATAAAAATTTGCCTGTTTTATCAACTTTCATCAAAATCGGTTTATCAGTTTAGGCGTAAAAAGGTGATTATAGACAGACAGATAGAATTATTTTCGCATTTAAAGAAGGTACCTAGGGGGATTCGTGTGCAATGAATTTGATTTCGTGGTAAAGGTTTGTTTGCAAAAGTGGGACATTTTTGCTCTCGCTGGGGAAAGCGGGACAGACAGCCTGAAAGCGGGACGTATGGTCACGTTAGTAATTTAATTACCCACAGGTTCGGAACCACTAGCTAATACGAACTTACTTTAGCATATGCAGGCATTTTGATATGCCCGTGCCTTCATAGGATTTGAATGTATGTTCTTCATAGGATTTGTGTGTATGTCTTATGGTCATTGAAGTTACAGCCTTAAGTGTTATGCCCGAATACTGAAACGCTACTTAAATATTTGAGATTTACTTACAGTTGTGCCAACGTATCTCGGCATTCGTGAAGTTAGCCGTTTCGATGCGCAGTGCAACTTTTTCATACAAAATTTTCTACTGCGCAGCGAAAAGCCTAACTTCACGAATGCCTAGATCCGTTGGCCCAACTATATCTATTTAAGACGTACTCATCTATAATCTATTTGAGATGTTATTACTGTTCATAATCGTATGCAAAAATGACAGATGTCAATGATAAGCATCACTTAAACTAAGTAGCGTTTCAGTATACGGGTGTGAGTGCCACTCGTGTCTTTATCACGTGAAGTTAGTAGTAAGGCTGATTTTAGTCTCACGCCTCGGACGAAATCTCACGCTCACCATCAGCGCTGATAGGCGAGTGATCTTTATTACAATGAAATAAGGATACTGATTGTCCAGCACTGACGAGAGCAATCAGCGTAGCCATTTCTGCTAAACAATTAGTATCCTTATTTCATTGTAATAAAGTTCACTCGCCTATCAGCGCTGACGGTGAGCGGCAGACTAAAATCAGCCTAATCGCCAAGGCCAACGACTTGCACTAATATAGAAAATCTATACCAAATTAATAACTTAGTTTTGTATCCTATTTCTAAAAATATTTTATAGTTATATTAATGTACTAAGCTTATTATAGAAATCATGCAATAATCTTTGCTTAATGAATTTATTATGATACTATATCTATTTAAATGTATTCATAATCTTTATGTATATATTTGTGATGTGTTTGGTGATATCAGTATGTTATAAATTGTTTAAATAGATCAAAAGTGTATATTGTATCTATCTTGAATAAGACAGATAGAAAGTAATCAAAGATGTTTGCCCAAATTATATTTTTTTGCGTCTCAATAATATTGCATTTTGAGCAACAGCAATATTTTGACATTGACATTCCATTATGAAAAAATTGAAATAAATATATTATTAACACTTCTTAAAACCTAAAAACATAGCGCAAAAAGTTCTCATTGAATTGAATTTTAATACTTTTAAAAGGATATCTAGTTCTCTGTCAAAGGCACCAAATATTATGTAGTTCAAAAAACCTTGTGATCCTAAAATTATAGTGCCAATGTGATGGATGATTCATAGTTCCACTGACAAAATCCTATGTAACTCTTAAATTGATTTCTATTAGGGTCAATTTATATTAGCGCAGAGTCGAAGCGCATCGAAGCGAACTATCGAAAACTGAACATAACAAATTCAACCTTAACTCCACCGCGTAACGCTCACATTACTTCGCGAGAATGCGGGCGCACCAATCAGCGTTGGTCACGCGCAGACAGACGCGCGAATTCCGAAGAATGCGCGCGTCTTTTTCAAATCTCAGAAGTAATGTGAGCGTTACGCTGTGGAGTTAAGGTTGAATTTGTTATGTTCAGTTTTGGATAGTCGCTTCGATGCGCTTCGACTCTGCGCTAGTATAAATTGACCCTTATTTAAAATATTAAGTAACGCGTGTTTTAAACTAAGTTTTATATTTATTATTTCAATCGGTGTAATTATTTAAATAGCATTTATTATTTTTATGTGTATATTTAATTTTTTTTTGATGTTTGTGTAATCGGTGTTGAAGAAAGTTCTATTCCTTTCTTCTCGTAGAAACAATGCTTTATTGTGTAACTCGAATTTAGTTTAGTTAGTTATTTCTAATACCCTACCTACTAAAAAGAAGGATGGATAATATTTAGTCTCAAATTTCTGTGAATTTATTTTAATATTTATGTTTGTCTGCGATTCATGCTATTCAAGAATGTACGCTTTGAAAGGTCGACTAAAGCATCTGTTTTAAAAGCAGCTACAAATGTATACGCTTTGGTGGACAGTGGCCTTTTAGATAAATCTTTGTAGATTCACTTCATAGTTTAGAAATACTTATAGGTATGTTAGCGTGAAGCTTCAATCTTATCGCTTTTATTGAAGCGCTCGTGGCGTAGCTTGCTTAACCGTTCTTGATTGATCGTTGAAGTTATTTATGCAATGTTTTAAGCGGTCAGTTTTGATAAGTGGCATTTACAGCTGAGCGCTTCCATCCCGGCTTTTAAGTCGTTAAGCCATGAAGGAGGCCTTTAGGCGGTCTAAAAACTCCGTCATCAGACTAGCTCATACGAACATTGACCTAAGTTAGGTCACCTAACACCGAGTGACTACGGAAGAACCTATTAAAAAAATGATAGAGATAAAATATTAAAAAATGGTTCATTCGGGAAACAAGCTAAATAAAACCGTTTAAAAACAGTAATAGTATTGTGTTAACGGTTTTTTTAAGCTGGTTTTTAATTTCATATTATTTGTATTTTGGCGGGTCCTTACTTAAAATTAGTATTTTTCTTTTAATTTTGGTACTCCCTAAGCTATGCTCACAGGGACCGCGGAAGTGGGGGGCATAGGGGGCTAAATGCCCCTAAAATCAATCGGGGGCTATCGCACCTCCTCCAATTTTACTACGTTTCTTTGTGCTATGCCATGTAAAGTACGTACGATGGATCTAAGCATTCATGAAGTTAGCAGTTTCGATGTTCGGTGAAGCTTTTTCATACAAAATTTTCTACTGTGCAGCGAAACGTCTAACTTCACAAATGCCTAAATCGTGCTTACTGTATCTTGAAGGGGGCAAGGTGACCCAAAAAAATTTGGCCTGGAATACTTCTGCGGGCCTGGCTATGCTATTAAATACGTCAAAAGCTCATGTATTTCTCTCTCTAGGTCTAAGTTAAGAGGAGTAATACAAAATGTGCATTGTATGCGACGCGATACAAAAGTAAGCATTTGTTAGATTTAAGCTGGAAATATACCTTTTGAAAACTTAATAATTTATTGTACTTACTGTAGTCAGGAACAAAGTCGATGAACATATTCAGTTTTAAAGCTAGAAAAGTTTTGGCCTTATAAGGTAGTAAACTTGGTTAAGATTAAACTTAAAATTCTTACAAAAAAAAAATCGATTCTGACTGGAGTCGAACCCGCATTGATCAAACCCTCTTTAGGGAGTGCTTCAACCAACTCGGCCCCGTCGGCGTCGTCGGTCGGGCCGAAAATTTGGAAAAGATCATTATAGGTTGAGCACCGATATATCGAAAATTTTCTATGAAGTGCTACTTAATTAAAAATAAATAAAAACTAAAGATTAGTGTTCTTGACCTTTCTTCTTGAAAGTTAAAATTATATTCAAATGAACATTGTAACGGAGCTTTAAAAACTGGATCTGTTAATCTATTTTTGTTGTTTATTATCAAAGTAATCAGATTTAGTGTGCATAGGATCATACATAAGCTATTATGTAACTTAATCACCAGTGATGAAAATGCGTCAAAATGCTGAACTAATTTTGATATCCTATTTATTTATGCGTCGTTCTTATTTAAAAGTAAATAAGTTAAATTGGTGTCATACTAAAGTTTAATGTTTTGTTTCGATTATTTAAAATTTAATGAAATTATTCCATAAAATAAGACTTCGCAACGAAAGATGAGTAATTTAAGTGGTTTATTATTTAATTTTAGTTGTATTTTACAAAGTTAAGTAGCGTGCCAGGAGTAACCAAATGTATGTGCATTTTACCTTGAAGGATTATAACACTGGAGTTTTACATTTTAAAACTTGTTTCCAAAATATAAGCTGGCATAGTGCCTTCATTATTTAAATTATGAAACATCACAAACACCTAGAAAATATATGTATTTTTTTTTCACTTTCGCAACGTTAACACACTTAAAATAAAGGATAGGGACTTTCATGCCCGAATACTGAAACGCTACTTTAATATTTAAGACGTACTTAATATATTTGAGATGTTCTTACTCTTCAGAATCGTATACAAAAATTACTGATAATGTCAATGATAAAAAACTAAACTCTTAACTTAAGTAGCGTTTCAGTATTCGGGTCTCAGTCTTTTCGTGAATTGATTTTGTAGCAGTTTTTGTTAGATAGCTTATATAATTTTACCCATGAATTCCAAATTTATTCTCGCTAGGAGTAATAGTGTTCTGTGATTATTGTAGGTACCTACTCCAGTGTTATTTGCTCCAAGGCAATTTTAGATAGTGTGTTTGTATATTGTGTATTTACTTAATTCGCAAAAAAATACTTAACAAATAAACGTGAATATTTTGAAATATTTACCTACTTTCATTTTAATGCTTATCCTTTAATTGTGACCTTTAGCAGTTTCAGCAACCTATCAACTTAATAATTTTAATCGTCAATTTGAAGAATAAGTTGTCATATAAAGTGACTAGAGTCTCGCACTCTGTTTTCACTGTCATTTGAAGGAGTTAGGTACTCGTTACACATAAAAACAGTGGTAAAATTACAAAACAATCTTTATTTTAAATTATTATACTTAAATCAATGTACCTACCTATTACAAATACACAAAACTTATTCAATACATATTTTAAACTTTCGCGACTTGAACTCGCGTTAATAATAACTTATTCAATAGTTTCAATAACATTGTCGATCACAATGGCTTAGGTATATCAGTCTACTTACAGATTGAGATTGAAGAAATACATTTTTTCAAAACAAAATAAACTACTACAATGAGATGAATAAAACTTGGGTTGAAACCGGTGAGTAGTCATTTTCTCGCACGAGATTTAAACACATACATTTCTTCAGTGTCCTAATTGAAGCTCGCATGTCATCGCGGGATCTCAATACAAATTTCCATAGTGCGATCGATAGCCAATAGGCATGATGACAGTAATCAAGTATCGCCAAAATATTTATCTGATCTAATGAAATAGGATTCAAAGATTTTGAAAAATGTATTTATTCTCTTATTAATGTCGAGATTACTAATTTATTTGTTAAAATAAATCTACAAAATACAACAATCCGCCATTATAGCCAAAACGCTCGCCGGTGTCATGGCGTCTGTCATTACGTCACGTCTCGGTAAACGTCCTTTTGTTTCTATAGTAACTATGTAGGCATCACTGGTTGATATACCGCGCCGTGACGTAATGACAGACGCCATGACACCGCACAGTGTGGGATTTGACGTGATTTTCGGACATGGTCTTTTTATTGCAGGATTCGTTAGTATTAACGATTTAAAACGTTAGAGTAGAACTCCCGTGTTTCAGTTAAGTTTAGTTTCAGAGATGTGAATTTTTGAAAATACCTATATTTTTTGTGCCAAAAAATTTTAAAGTGTTGGTGCGCCTACATTATAGAATTATTTAATAATTTGATTTCTGTATACCTAAGAATGTCTCAAGCTGCAATTTTAGAAATTATTTTGAATCTTCTATATGCTGTAAAACTCGAGTAATTAATTATTTTATGTTTTTGGTTTTTATTTTTTTACTCTTAAATTAGGTCTTAGTAGCACATAATTTCTTCATAACACATAGCCCCAGATCGTAAGCAACAATGTGGTAAAAAAACGGAAAGCTAATCTCGCGTGGATTGGAAGTTATTAAATAATAACGTTTTTGCCGAAAACTTTACAGTCGGGGTTGTCACTTTTTGAATCATAATTTTTTTGCCAAAAATAAAGGATTTTTATTTTTTTTTATTTTCCTTTAGATCGTTTACAACGATCCTTAGATTATGCTATTCTCAATTACATTATATTATTGTGCATATTATTGAGGATAACACTTTTTTTACATTTAGAATCGCTATATCTCAGAAATGGTGAATCTTAGGAAAAAGAATAAACGGCAAATTTTGTGGAAAATAGCGTGATCTACATTTATATTAATAAATAAATCTGTTTTTCATAAATACCTCGTTTCGTTCTTTTACCCAAAAAAAAAAAAAAATTACCCTGCAGGGGTAAATAAATATCCACAGGCACGGTATCACTAAGATTTTCAGCTCTATCAATTTTTTTAAATTTTCGGCCAAAAACGTTCAAAATTTGACAAAATATTTGTGACAACCATAACGAAAAAACTTAAGTCACTGTAACTTCCAATCCACGCGAGATTAGCTTTCCGTTTTTTTACCACATTGTTGCTTACGATCTGGGGCTATGTGTTATGAAGAAATTATGTGCTACTAAGACCTAATTTAAGAGTAAAAAAATAAAAACCAAAAACATAAAATAATTAATTACTCGAGTTTTACAGCATATAGAAGATTCAAAATAATTTCTAAAATTGCAGCTTGAGACATTCTTAGGTATACAGAAATCAAATTATTAAATAATCCTTTAATGTAGGCGCACCAACACTTTAAAATTTTTTGGCACAAAAAATATAGGTATTTTCAAAAATTCATATCTCTGAAACTAAACTTAACTGAAACACGGGAGTTCTACTCTAACGTTTTAAATCGTTAATACTAACGAATCCTGCAATAAAAAGACCATGTCCGAAAATCACGTCAAATCCCACACTGTGCACCGGTGAGCGTTTTGGCGCGAATTTGAAAAATTAAAATTAAATGTACTTTTATTGCACAAAAACCTTAATTTTCTACAGAAATATGATATATTTTAGACATAATAGATACTTCTGGATATCATAGAAGAGATTTTGAAAATTAGTCATCATGCCTATTAGGACTTACCTACTAGCCTTAGTGTTACTTGTATTAAATAAATGTTATTAGCATTCCAATGGTCGTACAGGATTTTATTTCCATATTCCTATCTTACTAATATTATAAATGGTTTGGATGTTTGTCAATCAATCACACCAGAACGGCTGAACGGATTTTAATGAAACTTGGAATATGCATAGTTTTGACCTGGAATAACACATAGGCTACTTTTTATCAGGGATTTTATTAGAATAGATCATAATTGTTGACGTCGTCGAAGGGCTGCGTTTGCGACGGTGGGCGGGGCGCGGTCCCGCCTGGCCTGTACTGCGGCTGCTAGACATGAAATTCATTGCATTATTTTAATATATTCACAATTGGTTTAGACATTGTAGAATATTCGTATCATTTATTTGTTTTTATTTAGTTATAAAAGTGAAGGTCCAGAACAAAGATAGCATCGATTTAGCAAACGGTAAAATAAGCGTTGATTGACATTTTCTAAACACAAATTAAGAACTAACTTTTTTAGTTTGTTAGACAATTAGCTTAGATTCCACCAAAATCAAAAGTTATGCTTAGACTTATATACAAAGAAGAAAAATAGGAATTTTGTTGTTATTCCTATATGGCGGAGCTTTTATGAAACTGTTATCTACCTACTTTTGTTGCTGACTGTATATTGATGCTATTTTTATTCTGAGCCTGTTATTTATTTTTCAATTTAATGTTCAGTTTCTGACATTGCTTCCAATTTATAACTGTACAAAAAATCTGAAAGTTCATGTAAATGTAATGAAAAATGAAAGAATGAAGTGAAGTGATTCAAGCAAAGAATGGAAGGCAAAGTAAAGTGATTTGGGAGATAGCAAGTTGCTTGTGAACGTGTACATTTTGTGACATTGATAACAATTAATTATTTTTGATGAGTGTTTAAACTTAATTATTTTTTCAAGAAAAGCTTGATACAACAACCAACTACATTCAAAATTAATAAACGGCTAACTTCACGAATGCCAAGATCCATTGGAAGAAGTGTATCTTCAAGGGATTTTCAGCGTTTTAATTATAGCGCTTATAGATGTTTATAACCGATGATTTCATTGAAGACGAATGAGAGTACCTAGACCAACCTATTAAGGTTTCAAGGTACAATACAAATTCTATCCCAGTACTTTCTATGTAAAACAAATAAATAAAAAATACACGTTCATAAGCAACATGTTTTTAGTATCGAAAAGAAATGGCAAGCATTACTTGTGCATGAGGTGTGTTCACATGTGCGGCCGGCCCCCGCGCGGCGCCGCCTGTTGCTAGAAACATACGTGTGCACTCAGCCTTACAGCTCAAACAAAAATACAGTACGGCCTGTCTCATACTCAACCCATATTACACAAAAAAAACCCGATTTGGAACTAAATGGTAAGGAATTCTAGTCTCGCTACGCTATACAATTCAAACGGCATTAGGGAGTGGGCACACTGTGCTTTTAGAAGCGCGTTTGTATCGATACAAACGCGATGCGAACGCGTTCCCCCCTCCCGGTTCGCGTTAGTATGGAAACAAACGCGTTGCAAACGTGCGTTTCTATCGATACAAACGCGATGCGAAAACTGCAAAAACGCAGCGTGCCCTCTCCCTTAGGTTAGGATGTACACGGGCAAGTAGTTCGTCGAGCCAAATTCGCGTTCTTAATCGCACGTCTAACACCCCTTTTAGATCAACCATCACATAATAATAGTTGTTTTAAATGATTAACGGTTCTCGTCGTATTTCTAAGTTGATAGGTTATTTTAAAACATAAGTGTATGAGACAGACCGCTTGAATTTAGTATGGAAAAAGAAAAAGCATCAAGCCATCAAATTGCACTAATCAGGAACACTACGATATTTTTAAATAAAAAAACTACAATTTCATATTCAGCTGTCTTCATCGTCATTATTGAAACTTTCCGCGCCCTGATCACGTGAGACTTGCAATGCGACAGCAATTACTACGCGATCGGTCGAAAAACATCACTAAAAATCGTATTATTATCGCACGTCTATTGCTCGCCTGTACCGTAATACGATTTTTAGTGATATTTTTCGACCTGTTGCCTAGTGATTGCTGTCGCATTGCTGTTGCAAGTCTGACGTAATCAGGACGCTGGTCCTGGCTATAACTGGTCGATAGTGCATCCAATTTTTTTAAAACATAATTTAAACATATCGTAGCGCATTCTATTTTTTTAACCGACTTCCAAAAAGGAGGAGGTTCTATGTTCGGCTGTATGTATGTTTTTTTTTTTAATAACAACTATTTTATCGTAGTGTTACACTGAATGAAACAATTTCAGGGTGATTTGAATGAAATATATGAAATGGTACAAGGTGTTATAAGATTATTCAAGAAAACAAAAATAGGGCACCATAACATGGTGGCAAAACGACATGGCCCTGACTGAGACATATCGTTTTATTTAAACTATTTATTTTATATAACTATTAATAAAATTATGTTAAGTTTATGTCGGTGGATGAAACCTGTGAGTTTCCAGGAGTATCTTATTACACCCTGTACATAGGTATGGTTTTAGTTATGAAGTGAGAATGGTTCAGAAATGATATAGGACAGTGTGACAATCAATTCGGCAGGAAGGGACGAATCACTGGCGACGTATGGTAGTCATGTTGCTACAACTGTTGCAGTAACTGTTGTTAGAACTGTTGCTGCAACTGTTGCTACAATACCTGCTGCAAACAAATTCCTGAGGCCGGAACTTTGAGGCAGGGGAGTCTAATCACTGGCGACGTATGGTAGACTTGTTGCTACAACTGTTGCTGCAACTGTTGCTACAATACCTGCTGCAACAATTCCTGAGGCAGGAATTTTGAGGCAGGTAGGGTTGAATCACTGGCGACGTATGTTAGTCATGTTGCTACAACTGTTGCTGCAACTGTTGCTACAATACCTGCTGCAACAAATTCCTGATGCCCGAATTTTGAAGCAGGAAGGGTTGAATCACTGGCAACGCATAGTAGTTATGTTGCTACAACTGTTGCTGCAACTGTTGCTGCAACTGTTGCTACAATACCTGCTGCAACAAATTCCTGAGGCCGGAAGGGTCGAATCACTGGCGACGTATGGTAGTCATGTTGCTACAACTGTTGCTGCAACTGTTGCTACAATACCTGCTGCAACAAATTCCTGAGGCCGGGATTTTGAGGCAGGAAGGGTTAATTCACTGGCGACGTTTAGTAGTCATGTTGCTACAACTGTTGCTATAACTGTTGCTGCAACGATTGCTGCAACTATTGCTGCAACTGTTGCTGCAACTATTGCTGCAACTGTTGCTGCAACTGTTGCTACAATACCTGCTGCAAAAGATGCCTGAGCCCGGGATTAGAAGGCAGTAGAGGCCTCATTACGCGCGGTGCATGTCCCGCCATGCCAACGCCGCTTCGCAACTGTTGCTGCAACTGCGCCTGCAACTGTTGCTTGCGTTGTTGCTCCTGTAACACAAATAATCCCGAATTTCATAGCTTTTGTGAATTTTACTAGATTTTAGGAATAAGTCGTGTAAAAATATCGTCGATTTAAACACTGACAATGTTTTGGACTGACTGTGTTTCCGGAAAAGTATTATTTGGGTGTCTTCAAATCGAGAGTCAATAGGTTCCTTCTAGGTAAGCGTGCTCCACCTTAGACCACACTGTTGCTTTACATCAGGCAGGGTGTGATCAAACGCGAACCTATTTTAGTTAAAAAAAAAATGTTTCTTATGTCATGTCCACAAGATGACCGTCATCACTTGGTTTCTTAATGATGTTTTCCTTCACTTTTATGTTTCTAATGAACGCCCACAAGCCGTCATCTATAACACCCGGTTTCCTCATGATGTCTTCCTTCACTGTTATGTATACCAGCTGGATTTATGATGTTTTCCTTCACCGTTTTCTGTAAATTACCTCGAGTTGCTTGTAATGTTGCTCCTGTTGTTGCGCGGCGTGTAAATGTCCCATTATATCCATCTGACTTTTGAACTGTGCCTCCTGAAAACAATTAACTTCTTAATTAAGCTGGTTTGGCACGTCCTGCGTTTTCCTGCGTCCTGTATTTTTTTTGTTATTATTGATTTTATATTTTTTGGGAAATTTAATGTAATCTGCATATCGTCAGTGGAAAGGAAGAAACCAATATACAGTTGTGGTCATATAATTAGGAACGACTGATGCCAAAGTCACTTTTGGATAAAGAAGTTGCTGTAACCTTTGTATCAACTTACTGATAATAACTTTAAAAAGCATGGATAAACAGCTGTTTTAGTAGGCTTTAATACTACATAAAAACTATGCAAAATTTTTGAACTTCTATTAATAATTTAACCATGGTCCATTTAAACTACTAATTCTAAACTTCCTAGCTGTGGACAAATAAGTAGGAACGGGTAAATTGACTTCATTTTATTAAACGAAAGCAGAACTAATTTAATGAAACAAACAATTCACATTAAGTAGGCTTTACCACTGCTTACAAAACTGACTATTAATATTTTGTAGGATGATTCTTGCTTACAATAACTGCTCTGCAGCGGCGGGGCGTGGAATCTATTAGACATAGACATAGACATAGACACATCATTTATTTGCTACCAAACACACAAAATACACAGTAGAACGTAATAAATATTAATTATTAATCTATTAAGTTTTTACAGGCTTCTAGAGAAATAGAGTTCCAAGATTTGACAAAAGTATCATACAGATCGTTCAAATTGCTCGCCTTTGTAGCAGCCACACTCTTATTAACTTCACCTCAAAGATTTTCTATTTAATTTAGATCTGGGCCGTTTGCAGGCCAATCTATCATAGTGACGTATTGATCACTAAGAAACTTTTTCACGTAATGAGCAGTGTGTTTGGGGTCGTTTTCATGTTGAAATGTCCAAACTACATGCAAAGACTCCTGAGTATAAGGAAACACAGTCTCCCACAATATTTGCCTGTATTGAAATTTGTCTAACATGCCTTCAATACTTTAACCGACCCAACAGCAAGCCCTGAGAAACACCCCTTAACTTTTAAGTTTCCATCCCCATGCTTTACTACTTTTTACTGAACTTAGGGTTCAATGCCTGCTTAGCCAGTCGACGCACATACTGCTTACCATCAGAACCTAAACTATTTGTGTTCGTTTCATAAGAAAATAATACATTTTTCCATTGGCTTATTGTACAGTCGCCATACTTTCTAGCAAAATCTAATCATGCATTTCGATGCACCTTCTTGAGAAGTGATAATCACCAGGCCATTCGTCCAAATTACTTTGAATCCTTTAAGGGCCTTCGTACTGTATGTGCAGATACTCCTCCATTGCCAAAAACTTCCCTTCTTATAATTTCAGAACCCTTAAATGGATCAGCCTTCGGTGAACGAACAATTAAAAGCATTTTCACGCGGCGTATTTTCTAGATTTATGTTTTGAAAAACATTATTGGTGGTGTTGAATGTCTTGACGTGATTTTATAGCATTATAAATCTTAGGTTTGGAGCACTTTAAATGATCAGCAATCTTTTGTATACGACCGATCACGTTCATACAATGCCAAATTAGTTTTCAGAGTCGATGGATTACAATTTTCCTTTTTACTCATTATTTTGAAATAATTATGCACTTTTGACTGAACAAACGTAAATGAAAGTAACCCTACAATAGATGGGAAATAAAAAAAGAGATGTTCGTTTCTGAAAATCAAAGTTGTGAACAAATTAATTTGCGTTCCTACTTATTTGTCCAGCGGCCAGTACTTTTGAAATACAATGTCAATTAACAATAAATAGATTTTTATGGGGAAGTGCAATTGTTTTGCTTAATTAGTATGAATCTTTAAAACCTTCTAACACCGCTATTATTTTATGTGGTTCAAAGTTGTTATCATTAAGTTGATACAAAAGTAAAAGTACCTTGTTTATCCAAAAGTGACTTCAGTGTCTGTCGTTCCTAAATATATGACCACAACGTATATATATACCTGCTATAGCGCCAATCAACTGCCGAACATAGAACCTCCTCCTTTTTTATAGTCGCTTAAAAATAGTAGTGCTCAGCGACGGTTTTAACCGCCACTTAATTTAAAATAGCCTATTAAAACGTTCCTCAAGAAAAAAGCTCTATAAAGCAGAAAGTATGCTGCTAGTGAGATGCCCCTAGGAGTTAGACCTGCAACTGAGCTGCTGACGAGCTGCCTCCAGGGTATGCTTCAGCTGCTGTATAAACCATGACTTAGACCTGGAACTGATCTGCTGATGAACTGCTTCCTGGGTATAAGACCTAGAACTGACCTGTTGATGAGCCGCCTCCAGGGTCTGCTGCAGCTGTTGTATCTTGTGCAGGTTCTCCTGCCTAGCCGCCTCCAGTCCGTCCAGCTGGTTGGCCCGCGGCCCCTTCCCCCCGCCCACCTGGCCCTGCATGCCCTGCCCTTGCATGCCACCGGATATCATCATACCCTGGAATAAGATATCAGAGATTGAGACAGCGACATCTAGAAGTCAACGGTAGAATTACTTCTTGGTTTGTGAGTGAAATATCGACATAATAAGAACTTGTTTTGAATCGCTGGAACCAACACGGGTTTTTATACTAATGCAACAACAATTATGGCATTAACAAAAGGCTCGTGTAAAGCGTAAAGTGCAATTGTTTTATTGTCGAGTCGACTAATGCGCTGATGTTGCCGTAAGACCTGTAATACAAGCTTTAATAATACGTTATTTTTAGTGTTCCGGTATCACACAATAAGCTAAGCTAATTTTTTTGAAAATGCACACAGTTCAGAAACATGTCTATCACATCACACAAATATTGTAAATGCGAAAATTTGGATGCTTGGTTGGATGGAAGTATGTTTGTTCCTCTATAACTCTGAACCACTAAACGGATTTGGCTGAAATTTAAAATTCATAATGACCGGGAATAAGACATAGACTACTATAGGGATCTCCACACTTAGGTAATTGAAAATAAAAAAAAAAGAAATGTAAATTGTGGATGGGGGATTACTTGCATCAATGCGGGTTCGAATCCCGTCGCAATCATAAATGATAAGACTTTTCATCTTCAATAGTTGGTAAAGTGTTACCTGGTGCTGTTGCTGCTGCATTTGGGGCTGCCCCATGCCCTGACTGGGCCCGGGCCCCAGCTGCCCCACCTGCCCCATCCCCGCCGGCATGCCGCCGCCCATGCCGCCAGAGGGCATGCCCGACGAACCTGCTCAAATATACAGGGTGGGGCATTTTTTAGGGCCCTTAGGCGACGTTCCACGAGCGTTAGAATAAATAAAATTAATATTGCTAGACATT
This sequence comes from Camptogramma bilineatum, assembly GCA_958496255.1. Classification (NCBI taxonomy): domain Eukaryota; kingdom Metazoa; phylum Arthropoda; class Insecta; order Lepidoptera; family Geometridae; genus Camptogramma; species Camptogramma bilineatum. The sequence continues at coordinate 3,320,332 of OY292474.1, forward strand.
TCACTTAGCGCCATCTATCCCTAAACTAAGTAAAGCTTGTACTATGGGGACCAGATAACTGATAGATATTTTTTTGTAAATACATACCTAGAATACTTTATAACACCCAGACACAGAACAAACATCTATAATAATCATCACACAAATGTTTGTCCTGGGTAGGAATCGAACCCACGACCTATAGTGCAGAAAGCAGAGCTACTAACAACTGAGCTAAGAGGCCAGTCAATCAAAGAATCGCGGCGATATTATCGTCGTGCCACGTATTTCTATACACTCTCTATGAACGTGTCTCCATACGACGATGTTATCGCGGCGATGAGTGTTTAGAAATACGTGGCACGACGATAATATCGTCGCGATTCTCACGCTCGTGGAGACGGCGCCTTAGGGGCCGTTCATTTATTACGTTAGACGACTTGGGAGGGAGGGGGTCCAAACACGTCTTATTGTTTCTTACAACTGGGTCTGTTCTTACGTAAGATCTAAAAGCAAGAAAAAGGAATTAATAAGAATTTTAAAAACTCGCTGGACGGCGCTATTTTGCTACTTTTTCTTTGCAATTAAGTGATCTTACGATTGAAAGGGGGGATATATACGTTTTATTTTTTCTTACGTAGGTGGGAGGGTGTAAGAAAGTAGTTAAATTTGTCTTAAGAAATAAATGAACAGCCACTTAACTTAAGGGACAAAAGAAAAGCTATTTAATTTAAAAGAAATACCTTCAAGAACTAAGCGACCAAAGCAGAAAGCATTTTTCAAATCCAACTGGTAGTTCCAGAGTTTAGCGCGTTCAAACAAACTCTTCAGCTATGTTACGGGACAAAAAATATTGCGCTTCGTCTCTTTTTTTCACAAGATTTTTTTTTTTTTAATTCTGGACATTTCACACAGCATCATATAGCCCCAAGCTAAGCAGAGCTTGTGTTATGGGAACCACATGACTGATATACTACTTAAATACATTTTTTTTGTAAATACATACTTAATAAGAGGTCGTCAATTTTGTATTATCTTCTTTTGTTTTGTGAGAGTGAGAATGAACGTGTCCAGTCTATAACTATAGTAGGTATAGTAGAGTCAGCAATGGCGGCGAGAGTAAATTGAGGCCTAAGAAGAAATGAAGGCAAGTATCATTGTGTGACTAAAACAAGACTAGTGCATACCTGCCATGGTAGATTGCGGCATATTCGGCGCCATCCCGCCTGAAGAGCTGACAGCCGGCATTTGTTTATTGATCATGGTGGACATTTTCTGTTGTTGGATCACCTGAACAAAACATAGGAGGTCACTTAAGGGACCGGCGAACGTACGTACGTACCTAGGAACGTAATACCAATATAATTTAAAATTTGAAAATATTTTTATCATTATAATTTAAAATTAGCGCATATTTTTATCACTTTATGTTATTATTTGGATAAAGGCAGTATTTATCTAGGTTCCTGTTACACTTTTGTTCCAAAAAACTTACTATAGAACAAATACTACAAAACTACAAAGATTATAATTCAATTTGCTTACATTTCTTTTTAGGTAAGTTTTTCGGAACAAAAGTGTAACAGGAACCTAGATAAATACCTACTGTCTTAATCTAACAACATAATCCGATAAAAATATGCTTAAATTGTAAATGATTTCGGTATCACGTTTTTATGAAAATTCGCCTGTCGCAGGCCTCTTAAGGGCGCGTTATCTTTAGGCGAACAGTGAGCTTACCGTTTGCTTTCGAAATTAAAAATTCATACATACATACATAAACTGACGCCCTCATGCCTGTTTCCCATCATAGGGGTTAAGAGACCACAGATCTCCACTTGCTACGATCCTGACACACTTCTTTCGCTTCATTCTCTATAGCAGGATCAAAATAGGAATTGAACTATACACCGTTTATTTTTGGTCAGTTTAAAGCCTACGTAATCTATATCGATAACCTTACTCAAAAATAATAATAAAAATGAGATCTATTTTTTTGCAATTAATAATATCACGAAACATAGGCAGGATAAATCACGGAGAGACGTGCTCTGTGCTCAGCTGTTGCTACGGCGTAGAGTCTATGCTACGTCGTAGTCATACATACATACCTAGGTCATTAGCTCTGCGCGCCTACGACACCTTAACAAGTGTTTTCCTCACTTTTGTTAATCTTTTCAACTATTTAGTTTCGTATGAAATACTTATCAAATTCAAAAACTAAACCAACGACACGAATACGATTAAGCAATACAAGCAGTGGGTGCTGGCTTTAAACTGACCCAGAATTAACGGTGTATGTCGTATCTTTTAGACTGAGCGTGACAAGAACGGTACTTATTGCAATTTCTTTTGTGATTCTGCTATAACGGTCTTTTTAGCCACTTATAGGGCATGTAGGTAATAAACCTTTGTCACTCAATATCATAGATGTACTAGATTCACTGACAGCGTGCCGCCGAAACGGACAAAAAATTAAATGGATGAACTTCACAATACACATAAGGTCCACATTAGTACAGAATTTTAGAACATAGATGTTCTCTACCTACAAAGAGCCGACACACGATGAGGGACAAAAGATATTATGCTCAGTCTCATTTTTTCACAAGAATTTTGTATTTATCCTTCTTTGTTTTGTGTGAGAGAGTGTGTGAGTGTCCATGGTCCATGCTCAATATCTTGGCTTGTCTGTGGTCTGGAACATTCTGACATAACACGCTCCAATGATGATGATGATAAACTAACCTTCCTCAGTCTATCGACGAACGTGGCCTGGTTGTTGGGAATGAAGCCGAGATAGGCCTTCTTATCTGGCGTATATAGAAGAATGAGCACTTTGATGTCACACTGAGGGGGTGATGACATCGGAGAGAAATGGACACAGCCCGCCTGGAATAAAAAAAAAACTCAAATAGAATAAAATAAATTTAAATCAACTCAAATAGAATAAAATATTTTAGACCAGCAGGCTGATTATATAACTCAGTGGTTCCTAACCTTGTTACCCCTATGACATGTCAATAAAACAGATACTACCCCCGTTCAAAATTTCATGTTTATCTTAAAATTTATCTCCTTTTAGCTACGATTATTTTTCGTTCTATTACCCCTCCAAAAAAGCTATTTTACCCCCGTGGGGGTAATTACCCGCAGGTTCGGAACCACTGGTCTAACTTGTCTCAAGTCTCAAATTGGTCTCAAACTATCAAAACGATCGCGTAGGTGTCTTTTGTCGCTTAACGATCTTCTAAAACTTACGCGACTGAAGATAACGTGTTCGTTGAATGTCTGTTTGCACGCGAGCGTGTAAGCGCGTCATAACACGCGGCAAGTCGATAAGTCTTCCGCGTCACTCCGCGCCAGACAATGACAGAGTTGTGCGTTGGAATGAGCGGCAATGTTTAGGTGAATATCGCTTTAGGCACTAAGCGCTTAAGGCTTGATTCACTCTGCAGCGTTTCGCCGGTCGCGTCCGCGAGTTGACCATTCACAGCACATTTCTCTGTGCTGTGAATGGTCAAAATGAACGCTTTACATACCTACACTACATGGTATGTTTTGATGTTGTGTTTAAGTTAAGGGGAACCCCTTAACTTAAACAATAATAAAATTAGGGGAATACCCATGAATCCAGTGAATTACTTGCTTTCAACGGTCGACATAGGGACTTCTGTAGCGGGACTTTACTGGCGGGAAATTACCTAATCTGTGTTTTTAAGCAAGAAATAATAAACAAAGTTTTGTTTGAAACTGTTTTAAACACATTTTTTTAAACTACTTATTTTAATCATGCCAACCCTGAGTATGATACTTACAAATCCGTTGACCATGACCTTGGTGAGTGAGTCCAGGGCTTCGCTGGGCTGCAGGTGGAACAGCACAGACTTGCTATCCTTGAGGTACTGTCCCCCGATGCTGCTGATGAGTTGCTTCGGCATTACCATTTAGAGGTAATTACACCCAGGTTCGGTGTAGCGACATCTACCTGTCGCTAGATGAACTACATAGACATGCTACGCACTACAAGCTTACTACGAGCTTCAGCGAAGATGGCGCCACGCAACATCAGAATTCCTAGATCTCGCAAGCAAAGTTTCTAGCGAATTGAAGCTTATCTAGAGCTATCAGACATCAACCGTCGGTCGAAAGACCACGGGCAAGTGGGTCAGATGGGCCGGCCCGTTGCAGAGGAACCACCTACTCTGCCTTTGGGGAACTATTCCACCCTGTTCCCCAAATTCGGAACCACTGGACTAGAGGAAGATAGGATACTTACAAATCCGTTGACCATGACCTTGGTGAGTGAGTCCAGGGCTTCGCTGGGCTGCAGGTGGAACAGCACAGACTTGCTATCCTTGAGGTACTGTCCCCCGATGCTGCTGATCAGCTGCTTCGGCATCAGCTGCATCAGCAACTTGTTCGGCCACGTATCAACCTTCAGCTCGGGTTCTATGTCCTTTGTGCTGGCTGACACCTGAGAAATTTATTATTGTTGAGCTCATAAAATAAAGATAAAGATATTTTTATTTCATGTTTAGATGTACAAAATATTTTTTGTGACAAAACAGTTTCTTATAAACTATCTCAAACTTAATTACTTAGTTTAAACAAAACGAGTGTGATAAAATTATCAGTGTTTCTCTACTATATTATGCATGTATTATACATTAAACCTTCCTCTTGAATCACTCTATCTATTAAAAAAACCACATCAAAATCCGTTGCGTAGTTTTAAAGATCTAAGCATACATAGGGGCAGACAGCGGGAAGCGACTTTGTTTTATACTATGTAGTGATAAGTATACGTAACGCAACGCGTTTGGTTAAGTAAGATAAGGTGCGCTTTTACTTTATACGTTACCAGTAGCGCCCTTGCGGCGTAGTCCCCGTAGTGATGGTTTATGGCAGGGGTGCCCAGACTTATAGTGTCGGCGATCGACCAGAAAATATTTTGAAAGCAAATGATCGACTAAACTACATACTATGTAGGTAGGTAGGTAGGTCTTGATGATGATGGATAGCATTGCATATTATCCACGTAATTTTCATAATTATGGTATTGTTGGCGATCGACTCGAAAAGCCTCGCGATCGACTCGAAAAGCTTCGCGATCGACCGGTCGATCGCGATCGACTGTTTGGGCACCCCTGGTTTATGGTGATGATGATGATACTACTTATCACCTTATAACCTTCCTCAAGAGTTTAGCTATCAAATGCAGAATTTTGCAAATCCACAGTTCCTGAGATTAGCACGTTCAAACAAAAAAATCTCTGCCGCTTTATTATTATTAGTATATTAGTACTAGCTGCTGCACGCGGCTTCGCCCGCGTGGTACCCCGATAAAAAGTAGCCTATGTTACTCTCCAGCCCTCCAACTATCTCCACACAAAAAATCACGTCAATCCGTCGCTCCGTTTTGACGTGATTCCACGACAAATAAACAAACAAATAAACACACTTTCACATTTATAATAGGGGTACGGATGTTAAAGATACATGTTGTCTTTTCAGTTACTTTCCATTTACTCTATTTATCGAGGGTATAGACACGTAAATACAGTGTTTGGCTCTGGGTAGGGCCTTATAGACGATCGCTTGTATCATTGCGGGATCGGATCCCGTCGGATTTGCAAATTTTGATAAGACTTCATTTTCAGCTCTTATTTTGTAAAATTTGGTTAAATACCCTCCTTTTGTGTAAACTGAAATAAAAACTTTTACACTTTATACCTGACAAGGCAGATGCTTGGTCGTCTTCTGCTGATCACCGGGCGATTTCCCCTTCTCCATCCACTCGATGACCCCGCTCCATATGTAGCTCCGCTGTAAGCCGGCGGGGGCGCCGGGGGCGGGGGGCAGCGACCCGGGGGGGGCCGAGGTCGAGGGCTGCTGGGGGGTCACCATGCCTGGCATACGCTGGTGGCCCGGCTGGGGGGAGAATGGTTGTATTGGTAAGCGTGATGAATGATGCGAGACTGCAATGCTAGGACATTAAATAATGATTATAATTATGTTATGTTTTAGTGCTGATCCACACTGTTTTCGTATCAGTAATAATCGGTGCTGTAACCGACAGTATGAGCTTATCAAGATTTTCGACCCGACGAATATACCCGGAGTTGGTTTGAGGAGGATCGCTTATATCAATGCGCGTTCGAATCCCGTCGGAATCGAAAATTTTGATAAGACTTCTCATTTTCATAGAAAAATTTGAAAACCCCGTACTCTTTAGCAGTCTTCATTTCTCTTTCCTGCTCTCTCCTTGCTGTGATTAGGTCTCTCCTAGAAGCTAGAACAGACAACACTTCCACTTTGTATAACGTGATGCGGTGGTGGAAATGTAAAGGCTGGTGTCTCTTAGCAATGGTTAGGTCTCTCCTAGGCCCACCTGTAAAGCGTGATGCGTGGGCGGAGGTTGCGAAGGCTGCGCCAGTATCTTGCACAAAAAAGTACTCTAATGCAGCTTAGGTTACTAAGGCCAAAAGCTAAGACAGACTATATATCAAGACAGTCCTACAAAACTGAGATCCACCTAGCTTGACCTACCTTCATGTGTTGTAATTAAATTACGTGGTTAAGCGACCTGTATAGGTATAAGATGATACGAGTGTGGTAGATGATTGGCTGCGCCAGTATTTTACAGAGAGAGGTATATCTCAAGCCAGACCCCAAAGGCTCAATTCTAAAGCAGATAAGTTCGACGAAACTAGACTTACCTGTATAGCGTGATGCGAGGGCGGAGGATGAGAAGGCTGCGCCAGTTGCGTGAGTAATGCTGAGTTGGTGGCGTAGAGCGGCTGCCGTGGGGCCAGCCACGCCCCCCGCCCGCACCCCGCGCGGGGGAAGCTGCCCCCGGCGGGGGGGGCCGCGGGGGGGACGGAGGACATCGGCCGCGGGGGGACCGTACCGCCACGCTGACTGGAATATAGAGTTAGGGTTTATTTTATTATCTACTGCAGTGAAAGGACTATGACACCGCCCTGGAATAAACCGAACATTACTCATTATCAAGGATTTTATAAACTACGTAACAGGATAGTTAACTCGACTTTAATGTTAAAGGGATTTTTAACCTTATCACGACCGCACAACGTTCTATTATAATTCAATTTTAGTTATAAGGATTGTCGGTCTCGTTGAGAGGCTTTCTTGGTAGCTTTGTCTCTTTCACACTCGTTCTTGGATGAGTAGTGTGCCCATGTCATATAAATTTCAGGATACTCCCTGGATTAGGAATGTTTAGTTCATAAACTATGGTCGCCCTTTAGAAAGAGACACACCGCCCAAGTTTTATGTCTCAAGCGGACCGCGTTTACTGTATCAGTGAACGTTCCAGTTACGTTAGTTTATAAATTCCATGCTGATTATCGAGAGTTGGGGTTTTATTTCACTCAAAGCGGAGCGGCGCAAGGCTGGCCGAGTTCATCTACATCGCTTGGAACTCCTTCCTAAGTTAGTATTATTGATGAATCTCTACACCACATGTACACATCAGTCCAGGACCTGGCCGGGTGTTCCCTAGGATGTATCCCGCAGTAGCTTTACTAACGACTATACTAATTGATACTTACTTAAAAAGCAGCAGAGTGGCATTCAAATTATCTTAAATTGGATCACGCTCTTATAGCACATTTTCAGCTATTTTGACATTAAAGCAACAAGTATAAAACTTTCTTTAAAACCTTTAAAGTGATACACCATGTGATTCTATTAAATAAATGAATTTGACTTTGTCTTTTAACATGACATAATGAATAACGGGTCTCAAAACTTACCCATAGACATCAGTCTGTATATCAGGGGCGGGCGGCGGCGCGGGGCTGGGCGGGCGTTCCTTGAGACTGTACCCCCTCAGCAGCACCAAATGTCGAGGGTCCTTCGCGTAGTTCCTCTGCATAGCAGCGTGGAACTCCCCTCCGGCGTGCTCGAAGAGCGCGTGAAGGGCTGGGACTCTTCTGGCGGCCGCTACTGACACCTGGATACCACGCTCGCCGAGCAGACGGGCTGCGCCTTCCACTGTGCCTGGGACACCTGGAAAGATATCATCAATCAATCAATCAAATAATTACAAAAATGTATAAAAAAAGCACTTAAAAAAATAAATGACCTTAACTATACTCTAGCCCAGTGGTTCTTAACCTTTTAGTGATGAGGGACCATTTGATAAACTTTCTGACTTGCCGGGGACCACCAACAGTAAGTTTTCTCTTTCAACTTTGATCCTTTGTCGCTTGTTTAATTTTTTTGGATAGCTTCGCGGACCACTTCAAATGGTTCCAGGGACCACCAGTGGTCCGCGGACCATAGGTTAAGAATCACTGCTCTAGCCAAAACCAATGTACCATATTGACTAACATTGCATTGACAGATCAATCAGCTGATGGCAGGAATAGAACTATCACAGAAAACTGAGATTAAATATGATTGGCACTGATTCAATATGGCCAATCGTAATGAATCTCAGTTTTCTGTGATAGGTCTATTCCTGCTATCAGCTGATTGATCTGTCAGTGCAATGTTAGTAAATGTTGTACATTGGTTTTGGATAGAGTATACATAAACATCATAAAAACTTTTTGGCAGGGCTAGTATACTTTTTGACTCTTCTGAATGGACTTGCAAGAGAAATTAATTACAAAATCCAATGGAACTGATACATCTGAAAAGATAAGTACAGCTTCACATAATAATATGTTTATCATGATGATGACTCACCAGGTGGCACCAAGCCCCCAGCATACGCGGAGTAAGGCGGAGAGCAGCACAGAATCAACACGTGTGAGGATGTCTCCGCCCTGCCCAACTCCTCGAAGCAGGCCAGCGCTGTGGTCATGGCTTCTGTGAGGCATGCTTTACTCTCTGCATGCCCTCCATAGAACCTGAGATTAGATATTGATTCAACTCCAAGAAAAATAAATAAAAAAGTAAGTACCTAAGTTCATTTAAGAGCTACCCTGAGCTAAAATTAGCACATCGATGAGTGTAACTTCAAATATTTGTCTAATCGTCGTTAAAATAAAGATGAATTTAGAGTGTGTGTGATGAATTAAGAGAGCGTTCTGCCGCGGCGCTTACGACAACTGCATGCCAAACACGACAAAAGGTCGGGGTAGTGCCTTAAGCTAGGGTCAACTCGAATGACCAAGATTTCGAAGAACTCCATTATTAGAGGTAATGTAATGTTTACCACTCAACGAACTTACCGCTAAAGGTTATAAAAAGGCAACATCTACATACATCCCAAAAATATCTTAAAACAAAGAAAAACTACAAATGACCTATTCATTAAATTAAAAATGTTTTATAAGACACGCCACATCTTTTTGCACGCCCAGGATGACTGGTAGATAATGCTTCAGCATTAAGTCCTCCTTGCACAATTTGTTACGTGTGAAAATGTTAAATAAATAAAAACTAACTGTATCTTCTCCAAAGTGTCGAGAACATTCTGTGGAGTATGGAATGGTCCGTATGTGGCTATGGGAACTCCGGGGATGCAGTCTGCGGAGCGATATGTAACAATGCAGTACACCGAGCCATTGCCGCCGGTTTCTTCTAGTGCACCACCATGGAAGTACCTGAAAACAAAAAAGTTTCTCAAAAGACAAAAAACAACTTTGTAGAGTCTTACACATTATGGCGTGTTCACATTAAATGGGCACGCTATCTTTTGTCGTGTTTAGTCTCCTTCAGATGAGAGAAACAGAGCTGCTTTGTGCTTGCTCTTGTCTCGTTGAATGTCAGTTTGCACACGAACTCGTAAACGCGGTATTAAGTTTTAACCATCTCAGATCAATGGATTGTAATGAAATGGTGATATGGAAATGGTACTGAGTAGTTTTAGTTTAAAATTAAAAGTCTGACAAAAATTTACACTGTCACCCCAGGGTCCCCAGGTCTACCACATTTTTTTTAAAAGCTACGACTGAATGGTGTCCGAAAAAGGGACAAAGGAGTGTCGGGCGACCGGTGGCGAGGTGTTGATTGTGCCGCTTCCTAGTCTTATGAGAGCAGGATGATCCTTGTGGCTCAATTGGTGTATTATCATCATTATAAACTACTTACTCAAGAGTTGGTATAATGTAATTGGTCTTCAATTCGCTGATGTAGGCCCCGTTAGCAGCGGTCGCTTCTATGGCGAATATCACCTGTGCCTGTACAGGCGAATCTGGAGCGTTTACGACCATTGTTATGATTATTTACAAGCATAGCATTTTAAGATTTTATAGATATCTCAACAACTGCAACAACAAATTCAATCAAAATCAAAAGTTCAAAACATTTTTTGTTTGGTTTGGAAGAAAGGAAAAACGATACGCAGTGTTGCCAACTCCAAAAAATAAAAGTCGCTAGATTGAGTGCGAAAAGTCGCTAGAAAGTCGCTAAACGAGGCAAAAGGAGCTAGCGGGGGGGGAGGGGGGTAAATTTTTTTTAAAATATTATTTTAATTCAAAATCTTCGTCAGCATTCATTGACCATAGTTCATAGTTCGATAGAGTTTGATAGTTAAAGGTTGATATACGCGGGACATTGACATACACCGTAGTAATCACGCACATGAAGTTCCGTATTTTTATTCCGTCAAAATGTACACAACACAAGACAATATCATACTTTAATGGTGTCTGTCACTGTCGCTTGGCGTCTATTACTGTCATTTGGTGTCTGTCACTCACCAAGTCCACCAATAAAATACTTGTAATTTCTTTCTTGATGGAAAAGTCGAAAAGTCCAAAAGTCGCTAGATAAGTCGCTAAATATTTTTTGTCGCTAAAACCGATTTTTTGTCGCTAACACAGGTCCAAAAGTCGCTATTTCTAGCGACAAAGTCGCTAAATTGGCAACACTGACGATACGAACGAACGAACGAGCGAGTGAATGCTTGCAAAGCAAAGTCATTTCGATATGTCAATGTCAGTCACCAAGCAAACTGCCAAAATGGTCACACAAAAATGGTTTTGGCGGGAATTTCAGAAATCATGTTCTTATTCTTGTTTTAATTTCCAAAACTTGTGTTTCTTCGAATGTTAATGTGTAATATGGTGGATTATTAACCGTTGAGTGTTCGTGAACGTGTATAAGTGGGGGCAAGTGAAACAAAACTGAATGGCATTGCATTTCGTTCGAGTTCTTCCAAAAAGTCCATGTTGATGTTTCTGTAAAGCCCCACATCTTTACTTAGGCACAAGAGGAAGGGTGGGATATTCTATTTATGTATTTGTATATCTTGTGCATCTTTAAACTTGAAATATAATTATTTACTTGTCACTGGTAGAATGCTCAAGTCGTGCGAAGCTAAAATAAAGAAGAAAAAAATGAACGCAATCAGCTGACTGCTGTCAAAATCGACACGACAAAACAAAATGTCAAAAATCAACTGACGTGAGCTGTGCATGGTGCGTTTCAGTTTCAGGAAGCCGAAAGTAAAAATAATTTTCACTATCTTCTCATATCAATTTCATAACATATTCGTCTGTTATTTTGATTTATCGGCTTTGTGTTACGTGATAAAGTCGTGAAGATATAGACAAGCTGTAATTTGGATTACTATCATGGAATTAAGTTGTCGCTCAATGCGGATTTTCAACCGGCTTTTGAGGAAACCCTTTGGGATATCGGCGTATAGAACTGTTACGGGAACTGCTGTAAAGGAAGAAGTGAACATTGGATTGTTGAACTCATATAATCAAGACACTAAACGCGGTAAGTTAAAATTAAAATCGAACCTGTATTTTATGTACCAATCTGATGTCTATGATGTGATAATCTAATCTAAAGGGTGAGCAGGCAGCTGTGTAAGTACCTTCGCTCAACATTTTTGCTGGTGGAGAGACTAAGATAGATATATAACGATTTATTTGGCAACACATACAGACGTTGGTACTATGTAAGATGGACACTAACAGAAAACAAAGACTAAACAAGACTTACAAACATTACTATGATGTCACATAGTCCGCGCAGTGTTACACAAACGAACCAATCAGAGAGCTGTATTCAATGCAGTGCGTTCGCAAAGCTAAGTGGCAAGTATTGTTTGTGAGTATCGGTGTAAGTCATCAACTTTCTCAAAAACTATGCTTCTACGGGTCTATAAGCCGGCTAGTCGATAAGTAGTATAAAATAAAGTAGAAGACTTTATGGAACTGGCATAGTTGGACACTGACAAAAGTTCCTTAAAAATTAGATTAAAAAAAAAACCTACTTTGCTTCCAGGTGGAGCAGTGCCAGTGTTCCGTCGAGCCCTACTCTTCCCATCACGAGTAGCGCTGCAAGATGAGTTTGGCATCTACACATACGCTGGACTGTATCAGGCAGCGTCAGTGCTTAGCCAGGAGATATCTGCTCAGTTGGGTAAAATAGCTCTTATGCATATTTTAAACTTTCGCCACTTGAACACAATTTAAACATTTTACAGTAATGTCGCAGAAACGTTGAAGTAAAAAAATTATTTCATTACGCGATTAAGTCCCGTTAATAATTTAAAAATAGCTCTTATAATTTGAGGAATGTATACATATTGTTTAACTTACAGATTGTAGGCAATATTTTTATAAAATATTAGAAGTTTTAAACTTCTTCCCTGAGATTCAAGATTAAATGTTTGCTTTCACTGACATTAAAATCAAGTTATTGATCTTCTTTAAATGTATTTTTAAGAGTCTTCCTTTCAAAATTGCATGCATTTATGTCAGCTTATTTCTGTGTGTGAAAATTCTTAAAGTGACTGAATGAATGAATGAACACTTTATTGTATACAAAGAAAAGTAAAATATAACAACAGAAAATAGTCTTCATTAGTACAATGGGTGGCCTTATCTCTGAGAGCGATTTCTTCCAGGCAACCTTTGGATGAAAGTGACTACCACAGAAATACCACTTTTAAGAATTTTCTTAACTAAATTACAATGTTTTCAGTGGGAGACACAGAGAGGACCATAGCTTACATGTGCAGCAATGATGCATCACACATCATAGTACAATGGGCCATCTGGATGTCGGGGAATATTGGTAAGTCTGTCATATGCACTAGGCGAGCCTTGAGTTGTAAACTGGCCTCAGGTCTCTAGCAAGCCATAGAATTTTGTGAGATCTACTCAAATTTTACTATTAACAACATTTTTCTTATAAATTTGTACTTACCAGAACAACTTTTGATTGGCAAATGTCATTATGAAATAAATAAATAAATAAAATAATATAAATAATAGTACAAATGTTTGTGTATGAGATTAATTTATAAATAGCAAGAGATGAATGGATTATTTAATAAATAAATAAATATTGCTGGACATATGACACAGCGCCATCTAGCCCCAAACTAAGCAAAGCTTGTACTATGAGAACCAGATAACTGATAGAATACTTATATATTTGTAAATACATACTTATAATACTTTATAACACCCAGACACAGAACAAACATCTATGTTCATCACACAAATGTTTGTCCTGGGTGGGAATCGAACCCACGACCTACAGCGCAGAAGGCAGAGCTACTTCCAACTGAGCTAAGAGGCCAGTCAGCCATTGTTGCCACGAATCGCGAAGAATGGTTCAAATTGAAGGAGGCTTTTTATTACCCAACAGAGACTACATACTACCAACAACAAATAAAAATTTTAAGTTCTAATCTATCAAGTACCTAGTTTATTTAAGTGTGTGTAGACAAATAAAGTTTTATTATTATTAACCAACCTGTCACCACATGGAATGCTAACTTCTGCGATGTATGTACCAAATGGTGTATTTGGATATACCTCTGACTACGCCATTAGAAAAATCCTCCATTTTTACCAATCACTATATAGCCCAGTCAAATTAGGAATTAACCTCGGAATGAGAGATAACAAGCTGAATTTTCGTATACAGGGTGAATTTTTGAGATGGGGCAGTAAGGGCAGCTACCTTAACCGTTGTAGTTAGAGGAAAACGTTCTTAGGAGACCATCCTTAATTTTTGACAATATTTCGACCTGCATTCACAGATTTTGAAAAAAATGTACAGTCAGCGAGAAAATGGGCCATTTACACAAAAACTTTTTTTGATGCCAATCGATCCTGTTTCATCTAAGGATAAAAAGGCTCTTTCAGACCAACTGAGGTTAGAGTACTAGAAAAGTCAGAAATCGCTAAAATGTATTTCTGAGACAAGACAGTAAGGGCTACCTTAACCGTTGTAGCTACAGGAAAACGTTTTTAAGAGACTATCCTTAACTTTTGAAGATATTTCAACCTGCATTCACAGATTTTGAAAAAAATGTACAGTCAGCGAGAAAATGGGCAATTTACACCAAAACTTTTTTTGATGCCAGTCGATCCTGTTTCATTTAAGGATTAAAAGGCTCTTTCGGACCAACTGAGGTAAGAGTACTAAAAAAGTCAGAAATTGCTAAAATGTGTTTTTGAGACGGAGCAGTAAAGGCAGCTACTTTAACCGTTGTAGCTACAGGAAATCTTTCTTAGGAGACTACACTTACTTTTGAAGATATTTCGACAAAACGATGAAAAATTATGACAAATGACAAATTGATTTCGTACGAAATGTATAATCAAAGTTATTTGCGTTTTCTGACTTTTCTAGTACTCTTGCCTCAGTTGGTCCACTAGAGTCTTTTAATCCTTAGATGAAACAGGATCGACTGGCATCAAAAAATTTTTTTGTGTAAATTGCCCATTTTCTCGCTGATTGTACATTTTTTTCAAAATCTGTGAATGCAGGTTGAAATATCTTCAAAAGTTAAAGATAAGTCTCTTAAAAACGTTTTCCTGTAGCTACAACGGTTAAGGTAGCCCTTACTGTCTTATCTCAGAAATACATTTTAGCGATTTCTGACTTTTCTAGTACTCTAACCTCAGTTGGTCTGAAAGAGCCTTTTTATCCTTAGATGAAACAGGATCGATTGGCATCAAAAAAAGTTTTTGTGTAAATGGCCCATTTTCTCGCTGACTGTACATTTTTTTCAAAATCTGTGAATGCAGGTCGAAATATTTTCAAAAATTAAGGATGGTCTCCTAAGAACGTTTTCCTCTAGCTACAACGGTTAAGGTAGCTGCCCTTACTGCCCCGTCTCAAAAATTCACCCTGTATACCTTCATTTAGGCGCCCTAAAAGTTGTCTCAAAAGTCTCATAAAATCTCGTGTCTGCGTCTTAAGTTATTCAAGGTCAAAGGTAAAAAAAAATAGTTTTTCGCGAATATCTCGGTTGCTATTGGTCCAGTGATGTTAACATCTATTATGAAGTTGTAGAGCTTAAAATTTGCGACCAATTCATTGAAAAAAAAATTCCATGCGCTCAACCGTTTTTGCGATACAGGGCCGTGAGCGCAAAGCGTTCAGTATGTGTATTTCAAAAACTATACTTCCTAGAACAAAAATAAAAACTATTTCGGAATGTACAAATTAAGTCCTTTCATATGACACCCCACTCAATATATCTGTGTAACTTTTATCTTTTTCACCCCCTTTAGATCCCAATATCTTTACAACCCCTCCATCGATTACGCTCATATGTCATATATCAAATTTCCATAGCACAACCTAGTTATCTACCAAGTTTCATGCAGATTGGATTAACGGTTCGATAGTTATGCGATAACATAAAAATTACACATACAAACATACAAAGCAAAATCGTAAGATCTTAGTTTGCTTTGCTCGCTTGGTCGATAATTAACTGATAAATAAAACAAATTATTCAAAATTCAAGGTATTCACAGATATTCACGTTTGACTTTGCGTTACAGTACCTACGCGTATGGTTGAGCGCTGCTCACTCACCCTCCTCTATCGCGAAAACGGTTGAGCGCATGAAAAAATGTTTTAAACAAAATTTGTCGCAAATTGTATGTTCTACAACTTTATAATAGATGTTAACATCATTGGACCAATAGCAACCGAGATATTCGCGAAAAACTATTTTTTTTACCTTTGACCTTGAATAACTTAAGACGCAGACACGAGATTTTATGAGACTTTTGAGACAATTTTAAGGACGCCTAAATGAAGCTACATACGAAAATTCAGCTTATTATCTGTCATTCCGAGGTTTAGACCATTTTTATGCTAAGCTGACTGGACTAATAATATTATCTCTTACGCAAACTGTCGCGTCGTTGTCTTTCTGTCAGATTAACTCTACAAATCAATCTCAGATTAAAGACTAAAGCATCAATATAGTTGAAATGATAATAAAATGCTGCATGATTTAAAGATAAGATTGTTTTAAACATGTTAGTGGTATATCTTATCTATGTTGCGTTTTCATTCAATCTGTCCAGAAACCAAGAACGAAATGCACTCTCATCAGTACCCCGATCGCGAGTATGCACAGAGTCTACTATTCGATCCGTGACTGTAGTATAGTCTCTCAAATGTATGGGATTCCGGTGCAGCGCCTCCAGTGGTAACTTGACTGAACTAAAATCCCAATACATTTGAGAGATTATACTACAGTCACGGATCGAATAGTAGACTCTGTGCATACTCGCGATCGGGGTACTGTAGAATTGGCAGACATTTACTCAAGATCGAACTGAGTGTAGTGAAGGGAGGCCTTTGCCCAGCAGTGGGACAGCACATGCTAAGAATAAATAAATAATAATAACTTTCCTTACGTGACAGGTTGCAAGCCCATCGCCGATTAGAGTACCAATTGGTTTCGACACAATGTTTTCCTATATTGTAATTGTACCATTAATTTTCCAAGATTATTTGCGTCGATGGGCGTGCAACCTGTCACGTATGGAATGTTAACTTCTGCAAAATGTGGAAATGTACCAAATGTGTTTGGACGTACCTCTGACTACCCCCTTAGACATCTTCAAAGGATCTAAAAATGCGTAAAGGTCTGAAAGAATATGTCTACTGCACCTTGGTAATAAAGTCGTGATCATATTACATTTACGTTTTACAAAATAACATGTACTAGAGTGCGCAGCAAACTTAATGGCGGCTGAAGTGCGCGGAAAATTCGAATTTGCGCAGGTACAGTCAACGCAATAGAATACAGTAAACTTTATCTACATAGCCCGCCTAGCCCCGCCCCTCACCACCTTCACTTCCCCGCAATTGCGTTGACTGTACCTGCGCAAAGCTGAATCTGCCGCGCACTTCAGCCGCCATTAAGTTTGCGGCGCACTCTACCTGATACATTCCTGGGGGTAATTACCCCTTCGGGGGTAAAATAGATTTTTTGGGGGGGTAATAGAACGAAACGAAATCATTAAAACATTTTTTAAGATTTGTAACAAATAAATTTCACTCGAAAACATTGTGACATTAAGCTGTCGCTGAAATGCTCGTTATCAAAAGGAGATGAATTTAAAGGATGGGGGGGGGGGGGAGGGGGAGGTAAAAGGGGGTAAAATCTGTTTCATTGGCAAATCATAGGGGTAACAAGGTTGAAAAGGTTAGGAACCACTGACCTAATAACTTGTACTACTACTAGTTAACAAATAAAGTTCTTTGTTTTTTGATTCTTGATTCTTGAAAAGAGTGATGTGATTTTCGTTCATTTCAGCGGTCCCACTGACGCCGATCCATCCACCAGAGATGCTTAAATACTTCATACAAGACAGTATTGCGGACCTGGCCATATGCACGCAGGAGTATGAAAAGGTAATCATATTCTATTAAACGAGCAAAATTTGTTTGTTTAGACATAGACATAGACACATCATTTATTTGCTACTAAACACACAAAATACACAGTGAAACGTAATAATTATGACAAAAAGTTACAGAAAGGTACAAAAACTAATCAACTACAATACAAAAAAAATAGGTTGTTTGTGTGCTACAGTAGCAAATGGGCTACGACTCAGCATTGTTGCCCTCTGTTTTAGGCAGAGGGCGCTGTTATTCTGCCGCAGCCACAGCAGTCAGTTGTTTGTACTCACGTTCTCGAAAACGGCTCTAACGATTTCGATGTTATTTGCGGTACGTGAGTTTACGGGGGCGAAAAATCGATCTAGCTAGGTCTCATATCTGGGAAAATTCGTTTTCTCGGCATTTTCACATTTAAAAGAAAAATAATTTTCTAAATCGGTCCAGGCGTCTTCGAGTAATCTGTGAACTGAACATACATAAAAAACCACAAAAAAAAATAATTTTGACGAATTGAGAACCTCCTTTTTTAAAGTTGGTTATTTTATTTGGGAAAACAAACAGTTATACAATAAAATGTTACACAAGAAGCATAAATTATGATGGGAGATGATATGGGAGTGCCACTCCCAAAAACTCCCAGTGTGTCCACTCCCGGAGTGGACACACTGCGTTTTTTGCAGCGCGTTTGTGTCGATACAAACGCCATACAAACGCGCTGCCCCCCTCCCGGTTCGCTTTTGTATGGAAACAAACGCGCTGCGAACGCACATTTGTATCGATACAAACGCGATGCGAACGCGCAGCTCAAAAACTGTGTGGCCACTCCCTAAAGCAGCCTTATAGACCTGCTGGTCTCTTAAAGCACCGTCGCATGATGTGTAAGTTGACCTATGTGTTTCCCAAGGTGCTTCGCCCCATCACGTTGGAGCTGACCAAGCCCCTACTTGTGACTGGGCGGGACAAGGAGCTGACGGCTCAGCTGTACCAGCCCAACACTGACTTCCTGAAGCCCAGGGTCGAAGGGCTGGATGACGCGGGAAAGTCCAACATGTGGTACGGAGATGCGAACGCGCTTATTATCTACACCAGTGGTAAGTATCCGGGGTTAAGAAGCAGAATCACAATACGAATTGAACTATATGCCGACTATTTTCATAGATTGAGAGTGACAAAAACGCTGCCGTCCGCTAGCTAAAACCATTTTTTGAGATATCGCTAAAAAACGCGCCGCTTCTTTACTATCTTGCTTCGCGCTTGCCGCTTTTTTAGGATCTCTTATTCGAAAACTGAACCCAGTTCCAAGACCGGTCGATAGAGAATTTTGAGCTTTATAACATGGCATTTAAAAGTGAAATTTGACCAAATGTCACTTAACAGGGCTTTAGCTAGCGGACGGCAGACCAGCATGTATTGCAATTCATATTGTGATTCTGATAAAGCGGCCTTTTTAGTCCAGCAGATATACAAGGGCGGTACGAAGTTCGCTGGGTTTGCTAGTAATCAATAATTCTAGTAGGTATGTCATGCAAGTATCATAGGGTAGGGTATCATACATAACAGTGTCTAGCTTACATGAAATACTAGCGGAAGCCCGCGGCTTTGCCCGCGTGCTAAATTATCCCATGGGAACTTATTTACGGGACAAAAAGTAGCCTATGTTCCCGGTCATTACTTATATTTTAAATTTCAGCCAAATCGGTTCAGTAGTTGTTGGTTAAGTAATAGAGGAACAAACATACACCCATCCAAACATCCAAACTTTCGCATTATATTAGTGTGATTTCCAGGTACAACGAGCAAGCCGAAAGGTGTGGTCTGGACTCACAAGATGCTGCAGACTCAGATATCGGCGCTGCACTCAGCTTGGAACTACTCCTGCCAAGATGTGGTGTTGCACGCGTTACCACTCCATCACATACATGGACAGCTCAACTCTATGCTGGCCTCTCTAGCGGCCGGAGCCAGGTAAACAATTCATTATTTTAAGGGGTATTTAGTCGTTTCGCACCACGAACGGTTCGGACCGCGGTGTGAATCGCCCCAGAGCTCTTTTTGAATGGGTTCTTTTGCACCACGGTGGTGACAGCGGTGCGAATCGCCTAAAGTATCTTTTGAAATGGGTCGATTCGTACCACAGGGCGAAATGACTCAATGTTCATTTTGCATGTCCGATTTGGACTCATAACAAAAATTAAGGATTTCTATAAGATGAATTTCAAAATTTAATCTAAACTACTCAAAACAAAAGAAGACCCACTTGTACTTTTGCACTTTAAAATTGATTTATGATGACCCGTGTTAAAATAACATATTTCAACGAATGCTGTTTTAACTTAGGTACTTGAGTTAACGATAACAGTGTCATATAGACGATATTGTTGTGTTTGTTTTAATTCCATTAAATTTTAAATAATTTAAGGAATAATAAGTTGTTTTATTTAATTTAAACACCAGTTGTCGTGTAATATGGACAAAAAGTAAAATATGTTCAACATCAGTGGTGGGCCCTATTTTGTTTTGAGTAGTATAGAATTCAAATCGATCCATTGAGACTTGAAAGAAACAATTAAATCGGGACCACGTGAATGAAGCAGCAGGTAGAATGGTGATATTCTTGCCAAGATGTAGTGTTGTATGCGTTACCACTTCATCACATACATGGTCAGCTCAACTCTATGCTGGCCTCTCTAGCGGCCGGAGCCAGGTAAACAATACGGAATATGCACAACTTGTTGTTATATTTTATACGATAAGTTATAATGTTAATAACCGTAAAAAAATATCCAGCACCGAAAGACTAAAATATTGCAACAAAAATAAAAATCTTAAAATCATACGCTGATGGTCAAATACGCATAAAATCAAAACCTAGGTAATAATACGTAATACCATTATCCTCTTGTCATTTTGAGTATTTGACCATACTATATCTATTATTTGACTTAATGCTTATTTGACCTTCAGCGTATGATCCAAGTCTCCAACAGCTGCGGGCACTATAAACACTCGTGACGTCACAGTCTATTGTAATCATCAAACTACACGCGCTTGTTGGCACTGTCAGTCATTCATCGAGTTTGACGTCACAGTCAATAATATTTTATTGGTCAGATAGACTGTGTACTGACACAGTCGGTTTTATGTATTACAAAAATACTGTTTGAAAAATACAGCTTTTAAAAATAATTTTTGAATTTTCTTGGTCATAAACTGAATGAATTTCATTTTGTTATGAAAACTAATGGTATTTATTCATTATACTTTTCTAGAATACGCATGATCGGTTCATTCGCCTCGCACACCGTCTGGGCCCGCCTGCTCGGCTTTGGCGAACGTGAGGAAGCAAGGGTCAGCGTGTTCCACGGCGTACCAGCGATGTATGCCAAACTGTTGGCCGATCACGAGCGAATGTTCGCTGACCCGAAAACTCAGCAGTACGTGAAAAGCGCCCTGGGTACGAGAATGCGGCTAATGTGCGCCGGCTCTGCGCCGCTGCCACAGACGCTGGCTGAGAAATGGGAGAAGGTGAGGGGCTAGTTAGTAGGAGTTAGCTAATACTAGCTATGTACAATTCAAGCCAGGTACAATCCAAGCTAGGTACAATCCAAGCTAGGTACAATCCAAGCTAGGTACAACTCAAGCTAGGTACATCATCATCAATATAATGCTAGGTACATCATAAGCCAGGTACATTATCGAGCCAGTCGCACCAATCCATTATATTATAATAATAAAGTACAGCCAAGATACGCTATATTCAAGCGACAAGTATCTTTAGACCAAGTAAGCACACATCAGATTTAAAACGTGCCAGCCACGCTAAACTGTTGGCCGATCACGAGCGAATGTTCGCGGACCCGAAAACTCAGCAGTACGTGAAAAGCGCCTTGGGAACAGCGCCACTGCCGCAGACGCTGGCTGAGAAATGGGAGAAGGTGAGGGGAAATACTAGCTAGGTACGACATTAAGTCAGATACATCTCAAGCCATGTACGTTCAATCTAAGCTAGGTTCTTATCAAAATGTTCGATTCCGACGGGATTTGAACCTGCATTGATACAAGCGATCCGTAGTGCCTTAACCAACTCGGCTACAGAATGCATATTCGTCGTTCTTTTCATGTGGATTAACACTATAAAAATAAAAAAATATAGAATTAGCAAAAGTGACATCTCTTCGTCGTTTGATTCTGAATGTAACTTCGGAAAATGAGCAGGAGTTAACTTTGTAATTGCCTTGTAGATGGCGCTAATCGGTACTATATTAATCTGAGCTTATCAAGATTTTCGACCTGACGAATGTGGGTTCCGTGGCCGAGGTGGTTAAGGGACTCCGACAAGGAGGATCGCTTGTATATGCGGGTTCGAATCCCGTGGAATCGATCATTTTGATAAAA
Organism: Camptogramma bilineatum; assembly: GCA_958496255.1. Taxonomy (NCBI): domain Eukaryota; kingdom Metazoa; phylum Arthropoda; class Insecta; order Lepidoptera; family Geometridae; genus Camptogramma; species Camptogramma bilineatum. The sequence goes on from OY292474.1 coordinate 3,342,322, forward strand.
CTTTTCATTTTCAATGAAATATTACTTGTGTGGATTAACACTATGAAAATAAAGTCTAAAGAACCATGGGCATCATTGCTTGAACACTGGACCCGCTTCGTCCAACAGCGATGAAACATATGTCATATGAAAGCTCTTGAAGTGTACTTTATTTCATTCTATTACGGCTAAGTTAAAATCGAGCGCGAAAATGGTGTTTTGGTGCAAAAATGGCGCGATAATGGTGGTTTCTTGAACGAAACTAGAAAGCTGAAACTTGGAATGTAGCTTTCTTTTCTAGTAAAATCACCCACTTAGGCATTCTATTTTCGAATTTCAACCCCTAAAGGGATGAAAAGTAGTGAAAACGTTTGTATGAAACTTTTTAACGCGTAGTATGATTTGCTTGAAACTCGGTTTGCATACTTAAAATGCAAAATAAATGGACACGTGTTTCAGGATTATTCAAAACAACCCTTAAAAAGTAGTGAAATGGGGTAAGTATCAAAGTTTTTATGGGTACTTTTTAATAGGTTGTGTGATTTGCTTGAATCTGGGTTTGAATACTATTGATGACAAATAAATGAACACATATTTCAGGATTATTCGAAACAACCCTTAAAAAGGGGTAAAATGCGGTGTCAGAGTTTGAATTGAAACTTTTTAAGGGCGGTGCGTTTGGCTTGAGACTGGGGTTGTATATTATAAATGCAAAATAAACGGACATGGTGTTTCAGGACTTTTCGAAACAACCCTTAAAAAGGGGTGAAATGGTGTGTCGAAGTTTGTGCTGGAACTTTTTAAGGACAGGGCAGGCAAGTACCGGTGTCACTTGCATACACTTCGCCACCAGCTACCCGGCACTGGTTACCCGGTCCTGTGGTCCATTTTCGTAACTATTTTTCACAACCAGTTACGAAAGAAGATTTTTTTTCACTTATTCTTAACTGGTTATTAAAAAGGAATATTTATTCCATGTACGTAATCATGTTTAATAGCCAGATATGATTTTTTTTTTCATGTTTTGGTAAACAGTGACGAAAATGGATGGTCTTTTTTTCATTTTTCGTAACTAGCTACGAAAATGGAACCTTGTCTTCTTTTTTCGTAACTGTTATCTAGCTACAAAAAGGGATGCTTCTTTTCTTCTTTTTATAACATTTAGGACGATTGATATTATGATGTCGATGTTGAACTGTATCTATTAGTAGGTACTAAATGTACCAATATAATTATAGTTTGTTTATTTTTTTTTCTTTACTCGATCACTATCTACGATAATAGATACTGTTTTGTTTATACTATTCAAATAATTATAAGTAGAAACTTGTTATTAGCCTTAAGTATCTATGTCTTCTTTTAATCTGTTGTCTAGCTGTAAGTTTTCCTAAAATTGAAAAACTAAAACAAAATAAATAATGTACTACTTCCAGATAAATAATAGGCATTGGCTAATTTCGTGTGTTCCGAATAATGGCCGATTATGCGATTATTTCTGATGTTTTTCGATACCCATTATTTATCTGGAAGTAGGTACTGTATAAAGTTTACTAATAAAATTCGTAGCTGGCTATAAAACATGGTTACGTACAAGGAATAAATATTTCTTTTTAAAACCCAGTTAAGAATCAGTGAAAAAAAATCTTCTTTCGTAACTGGTTGTGAAAAATAGTTACGAAAATGGACCAAAGGACCGGGTAACCAGTGCCGGGTAGCCGGTGGCGAAGTGTATGCAAGTGACGCCGGTACTTGCCTGCCCTGTCCTTAAAAAGTTCCAGCACAAACTTCGACACACCATTTCACCCTTTTTTAAGGGTAGTTTCGAAAAGTCCTGAAACACCCCATGTCCGTTTATTTTGCATTTATACAACCCGAGTCTCAAGCCAATCGCACTGCCCTTAAAAAGTTTCAATTCAAACTCTGACACCCCATTTTACCCCTTTTTAAGGGTTGTTTCGAAAAATTCTGTAATACATGTTCATTTATTTGTCATCAATAGTATTCAAACCCAGATTCAAGCAAATCGCACAACCTATTAAAAAGTACCCATAAAAACTTTGACACCCCATTTCACTCCTTTTTAAGGGTTGTTTTGAATAATCCTGAAACACGTGTCCATTTATTTTGCATTTTAAGTATGCAAACCGAGTTTCAAACAAATCATACTACGCGTTAAAAAGTTTCATACAAACGTTTTCACTACTTTTCACCCCTTTAGGGGTTGAAATTCGAAAATAAAATGCCTTAGTGGGTGATTTTACTAGAAAAGAAAGCTACATTCCAAGTTTTAGCTTTCTAGTTTCATTCAAGAAACCACCATCATCGCGCCATTTTTGCACCAAAACACCATTTTCGCGCTCGATTTTAACTTAGCTGTAATAGAATGAAATAAAGTACATTCCAAGAGCTTTCATATGACATATGTTTCATCACTGTTGGACAAGGGGGCCCAAAATGTCGCAACGTTCTTTAATGTATAGGTATCGGGTGCTAATTAAACCGCCTTCTATTTAATAGCATTTTTCGCCTCTAAAAATTTACATTGACCTCTGAATTACTAAGTCAGCCACTATCAATGTGCCTCTAAAAAATACTGTCTTAGCCACTAAAAATCCTCGATGTAAGCCACTGTAAATACAACTCAGCATGGCAGTTATTTTTTAGCATCTAAATTTGTTTTTTAGGATCTAAATTTGTAACACATATTCAAGCGGGAACTCCTAATATATTTAAATATGACACCAATAAAGTAAGTCTATCTACTTCTAATTTTATAACTCAGCATGTTTAAAATATAGTGTAACATTAATTGTAATGCCAAAGCTTAAAATAGCGAATTTCAAAATCAAGAATGTTTGAAATGTATAAAGATCGATTGATCGAAGTTCATAAAGACGATACTTGGAAGGTAGAATGCTTAAAATGTCGAAAATACCGGAGTATAATATATTGTATTCTTTATGAATTAGATTTCTATCGCTTCGATGGCCGCTGCTGCGGCGCGCTCGCTACGCTCGCTTACCTCGCGCGTAGTTATTTCATAATCTAACCTAACCTAACCTAATCTGTTGGTTAGTTGTAAAATCCGTGGCTGAGTTAGTAAATTTGATGGCGATGTATAAATCAGTAGGTCAAGTAAAAATAATTGTTGTTATTTACTTGACGCTTTCTTTGGAATATTTAGTTGATGCTGTAAAAAAGACGAGTTAGTTTATTAGAAGGTTTCTTGTTTTCCCGTGGCTTAGTTATAAAATCAGAAGGTAGGTTCCGTGGCCAAAAAATAATTCTGCGGCTCGACTTATTATTCCCCATAGGTATCGGGTTTCCGTCTACTCGAACGCTACGGCATGTCTGAAGTGGGTATGGCATTAAGCAACCCCTACCGGCCGGTGGAGCAACGCATAGTGGGCTGTGTGGGCAACCCACTGCCCGGAGTGGTGGCGAGGCTAGCCGTGACCAAGGACGGGGAATACGAACCATTGGTCACTGTGGAGACTGCGGAGCCTAACACTCAGGTTAGAGATTATTATTAAAAAAAAAAAAAAAATATTCTGGAATGTTCTAGAAACTTTTTTCTAGAGACACAAACCCTCGCCGTGACCGAGGACGGGGAATACGAGCCACTGCTTACTGTGGGGACTAGTGTGGAACCTAACACAAGTCTCTATTCAGGAATAATCTTAAACCTTCTAGGAACTTTATTGTAGAGGCACCCTACCCAAGGACAATTGGTAGTAGGAGCCTTTGGTCACTGTGAAGACGTTTCAAGAACTTTTAGCTAGAAACTATCTACGTATTTAGAATCACACCAACCAAGGGCATCTAAGAATGTGAAGTAAGCAACCCCTACCGGCCGGTGGAGCAACGCATATTGGGCTGTGTGGGCAACCCACTGCCCGGAGTGGTGGCGAGGCTAGCCGTGCCCAAGGACGGGGAATACGAACCATTGGTCACTGTGGAGACTGCGGAGCCTAACACTCAGGTATGACACTGTTCTCGAATGTTCTAGAACCTTCTAGAAACTTTTTCTACAGAGACGATCCAAGGACAAGGGGTTAGTAGAAGCTTCTCGTCACGGTTGAGATTGCGGACTCTAACACAGGTATGGCTCTATGTCGGAATATTCTAGAACCTTCTAGATTGTTTTAGAAACTTTTTTATTGTTATCACGTTTGGGAAGTAGTATTTTTCATTAGGGCGCCAAGTTTCTACAACCATTTCTTCAGTTGTTTTTTTAGCATGAAAAATTTGATGAAGGAATGAAAAATACTCTGACTGGCTTCACGTGGTCATACCTTTTTTTTTGTTGGCCGTCATTTTTGTTTTTAGGCTCAAATTGAATGACCTCCTGATTTGAAATGGTTCTGCTGTTAAATTTTCTAACACTAATACATTTACTAACATTATGTTAGGAATTGTTACATTCTGTAAGAAAATGTTAGATGTTTTGAGGGCTCCTTAGAAAGCTCCTTTAGTTTACGAACATTACCTAACATGAAAACATTTTCTTAACATTGTGATCAAATGTTTGCAAGAAATTGTTTGTAAACATTTTTTAACAGCAGTGTGGGAGCACCATAAATTGAAATCCTATTCACAGATATCCCTAGAGCGGCTTGGACTGACCACGAAGGGTATAGAACCCGATGAAGGGTTCGAGTGGGAAGAACCAAAGGTCACCGAGCATCGGCCGAGCGAGGACGGGGTTCACCAGGGAGAATTGCTGCTGAAAGGACCCTCTGTCTTTACTAGGTATATCTTTTTCTCTTCGGTAAAGCAGACGGTTCATTTTTCCTTTATTTCTGCCTTTCATTCGGCATCTTTCACTAGGAGTGAAGCGTCTGAACTTAAAATGAAAAGTGAATTCACTAATAAAACAATCTAACAATGTCGGATCGGTTCATTCCGAATGAAAGAAAAATGAAGTCGCACTCCGAATGAAAGAAAAGTGAACAGACGGTTCATTTTGTGTCGCCGCAAACTTCATGGCGGCTGAAGTGCGCGGCAGATTCGACTTTGCGTAGGTACAGTCAACGCAATAGAATAGAGTAAACTTTATCTACATAGCCCGCCTAGCTCCGCCCCTCACCGCCTTCACCTCCCCGCAATCGCGTTGACTGTACCTGCGCAAAGTCGAATCTGCCGCGCACTTCACCCGCCATAAAGTTTGCGGCGCACTCTACATTATTCATACGGTGACAACCTTACTGTGTACAAAACTGACATTGTGTAGCGTAAATATAGGTAGTTAGACGCCTCTTTTGCATAGAGATTTCGTCAAGTGTCCGGGGTGTGGTTGAGCGTTCGCCTTAAAAGTGATGTGTTTGGAAGGATTTTTTATACTAACGTAACTGGATGGTTCACTCGACTTTAATGTAAAAGGGATTTTGAACCTTATCACGACTAAACAACGATAATTCAATCTTGGTGATAAGGATTGTGCCCATGTCATTTATATTTCAGGATATTCACTAAGGATAAGGAACGTTTAGTTCATAAATTATGGTCGCCCTTTAGAAAGAGATATACCGCCCAAGTTTTATCTCTCAAGAGGCCCGCGTTTTCTGTCTCAGTGAACCTTCCTGTTACATTTAGTATAAAAATTCCTTGTGTGTTTGCTACAGATATTGGAACCGCGCACCGAAATTGAACACAGACTTCACGTTAGACGGCTGGTTCCGAACGGGAGACACGGCCGCCTATTCCGACGGACGGTTCCGAATCCTCGGACGGACCTCTATAGACATCATCAAGTCGGGCGGGTGAGTCGAATGAATGAATGAATGAATGAATGAAAACTCTTTATTGAACACAACTTAAAATAACATTCGATTGATTGTTATGGCGCGTTCACAAGCTCGCGTGGAAACATTCAACGGGCACATTATCTTCTGTCCCGTTCGGTTTCCTTGAGATGAGAGTGACAGCTCGCTCTAATCATATAATTATGTATCTGTCTGGTTGAATGTCTGCTTACACGCAAGCGTGTACAAGTGGTATTAGACATCGGTGACGGGAAAAAATCAAGCAAGCCGGGTAAGTAATGATGCTGGAATCATCATTTTTGACAAATAAAACTTCAGACTAGCTGTCCAGCAGCTGGGCTGATGAAGATTAATAAATATAATAATAATGTGTTTTAAATGTGGGTTATTTTTAACCGACTTCAAAAAAGGAGGTTCTCAATTCGACGGTTTTTTTTTTGTGCTTTTTTTTATATATTTTCTCCGATTACTCGAAGACAGAAGAAACGATTTGGAAAATTATTTTTTTGTTTGAAAATACTTTCCGATTGGTGCCATAATTTGGTGAGGATCTGTTGAGGATCTTCGGAGTTATGAACAGAAATGCACCTCGAGAGTGCAGAAAATTGCTCAGCTCATATAACATTGAAGTCGGTTTTATATTTTTTTTTATTTACATAGATACATAAAATCACGCCTCTTTCCCACAGGGGTAGGCAGAGACCACGGAATTTTTTTTATTTAGCCATTTGTATTAATTTCACAGATACAAGATCAGCGCGTTGCAAGTAGAGTCCGCCATTTTGGAGCACCCTTCGATCGCCGACGCGGCCGTGTTGGGAATAGAAGACGAAACACTAGGTGAGGAACCCATAACCTGTTATTTGACTGGCCTATCAGCTCTGTTGGTAGTAGCTCTGCCTTTTGCGGTCGTGGATTCGATTTCCAAGGCAAACACTATGTTGTACATATTTTGTTCAGTTTTTTTTCTGTGTCTGGTTGTTATAGAGCATCTATTTGTCTGTATTTACAATAATGTTAACAATACTGTTATATGTCCACGAATATTATTCAACTAGCTTCCGCCTGGAGCTTCGCTCACGTGGTACCCGGATAAAAGTAGCCTATGTCCTATTCCCGGTCATTATCTATATTTTAAATTTAAGCCAAATCGGTTCAGTGGTTGTCGATTTATAGAGGAACAAACATACATCCATCCAAACTTTCGCATTTATAAATTAGTGTGAGTGTGAATAAACATTTAGGGAATGGGCCTGCCTGCATTTGCTCTGGCACTGAACGCGTTAAAATAAATGTGTTTGACTGGCCTCTTAGCTCAGTTGGTAGTAGCTCTGCCTTCTGCGCTGTAGGTCGTGGGTTCGATTCCCATCCAGGACAAACATTTGTGTGATGAACATAGATGTTTTTTATGTGTCTGGATGTTATAAAGTATTATAAGTATGTATTTACAAAAAAAAAGTATATAAGTATTCTATCAGTTATCTGGTTCCCATAGTACAAGCTTTGCTTAGTTTGGGACTAGATGGCGTTGTGTGAAATGTCCAGCAATATTTATTTATTATTTAGTAGCGGACGCCCGCGGCTTCGCCCGCGTGGACTACTACTTTTTTATCCCATGGGAAACATACCTTTTTTCGGGATAAAAAGTAGCCTATGTCACTCTCCAGCTCTCCAACTATCTCCACACAAGAAATCACGTCAATCCGTCGCTCTGTTTTGACGTGAAAGCAGGACAAATAAACAAACAAAGAGACACACTTTAACATTTATAATACGGGTACGGATTCTAGAATAATTGTGTTTTTCAGGTGAAATCGTATCAGCCGTTGTGGTCGTCAAGGAGAAATGTCAGATTACCCTCAAAGAGTTGAAAGAAGCTCTAAGCACCAGGCTCGCGCCGTACCAACTCCCCCGGACATTGGTCGTGGCGGAAACCATGCCCAGAAACGCAATGGGCAAACTGGACAAGAAACAAATCAGGTCGCTATATGCCAAGCAGATGGCACTTGTTAAGAAATAACTTTAAAAACCGTAAATGACACGATAACTTAAAAACGAACATAGAGTCGGATTCAGCACTGAAGTCCGACGCGGCGCTGCTATCGCAGAACTAGGTTATGTAAATTACTAATTGTCCAAATAAGGCTTGAACAATAATAATAGGCATGATGACTAATTTTCAAAATCTCTTCTATGAAATTCAGAAGTATCTATTATGTCTAAAATATATCATATTTCTGTAGAAAATTAAGGTTTTTGTGCAATAAAAGTACATTTTCATATTCACGCCAGTGTCATGGCGTCTGTTATTATGTCACGGCTCAGTATATCAACCAGTGATGCCTACTTAGCTACTTAGAAACAAAATGACGTTTACTGAGACGTGACGTAATTCGCTCTGATGGGCGTTTAAGCTATCATGGCGGATTGTTGTATTTTGTAGATTAATTTTAACAAATAAATTATTAATCTCGACATTAATAAGAAAATAAATACATTTTTCAAAATCTTTGAATCCTATTTCATTAGATCAGATAAATATTTTGGCGATACTTGATTACTGTCATCATGCCTATTACTAATTGTCCAAATAAGACTTGAATATTAATAATTATGCTAGTTTGTACGTTCGTTAGCTCTAAACACTAGAACAACTGAACAACCTTTACTAAAAGAGCATAATAAAGTAAATAACACAATTAGTTCCCGCTTTTTCCGTAGGACTTGAGTGCTGAATCCTACTCTAGACCAAAATCAGTCTCAAACTGTGTTTGACAGTTCAGTGATCACGCAAGTAGCTCTGTCACTCTCATCTCAACGAGACCGAACGCGACAAAAGATACGTTTATTACCTACGCGATCGTTTTGAAAATTTGAGACCAATTTGAGGTTAGAGACACAATTATACAATCAGCCTGCTGCTGGGCTATTATGATTCACACGTAAAGTCGCTAACTCGGATAACTTCCTACAAAAATTGTTTTTTTACGATGCATACTTGATGGTTGAAAAAAGTTATAGGTAGACATTTTTATTGTAAAAATGTAAAGTAATTCTGCATTCTATAACTGTAATATTCGTAAAAAACATTTTGTAGGAAGTAATCCGAGTTAGCGACTTTACGTGTGAATTAAAATAGCCCTGCAGCAGGCTGATTGTCTAACTTGTCTCAAACCTCAAATTGGTCTCAAACTGTCAAAACGATCGCGTAGATATCTTTTGTAGCGTTCGGTCTCGTTGAGATGAGAGTGACCGAGCTACTTGCGTGGTCACTAAACTGTCATATTTGACAGTTTAAAACCGATTATGGTCGCTATCAAAGAAAATAAGTACGCCAAAATAATTTTTGACTAAAAAAGTTAGTATGATTTAGGTAAGTTCGTATGAGCAAGTGGCCTACTCTGGTGACGGAGTTTTTAGGCCGCCTAAAGGCCTCCGTCGTGCCTTACAAGATGATTCCGTATAATTAATGGCAATGTCGTTCCTAAATTAAAAAAACAAAATGCGATCGTTCTTATTTCGTCCTCGCTAAAGGTCAATATCGCATGACATTGGTTGGACACGATTCAAATTATTTTAATTACATACATAATAATGTTTTCTGGTAGATTTTGATATTTGTGTTCACTAGGTAATTACTTCCTAAAAAAAATTGTTTTTGTTTTATATCTACTCGGGCGAATTAACATGGCACCTGCCCCCCTAGCCATATTACACTATCTATCGTCGCGATTGAATAGAATACTTCAAAATGTATAGGAATTGACGTTTCAAGGTGATGAGTCACGTGGTCAGAACGTCAATTCCTATACATTTTGAAGTATTCTATTCTATCACGATTCACGACGATAGATAGTGTAATATGGCTAGGGGGGCTGGCTCGAATTACGTTTTTGCAAAAGTACAGTGCGCAATGCATCGCGCAGTGTATCAAGTTATGACCCAGGTGTCAGGTTAATTCGCCCGAGTAGTACAAAAAAAAACTACATAAATAACTTTCAAAATGTCAATTTAAATGTCATTCTGTTTAGGTCTTTATTGGCAAACATAGAAATGCAAGGATACAGCACAAACACGATATTGGGTCTTACTTATGAAAGATGTTTAAAGTTGAACACTGGTTAAACAACGTCCTGTCTTTATTTGTGGATAGTGAGTGACGAAGAGACAGGACATTGTTTAACCAGTGTTCAACTTTAAACATCTTTCATAAGTAAGGGGGATTGTTTTTAGCATCCTATCAGAGATTTTACAATGCTTTGATGCTGTTTTGCTTACTGTAGTTAGATATTTGACTAAAACTTACAAAAATATTCTCTATACACACTAAAAATGATAAATATACAGGGTGAATTTTTGAGACGGGGCAGTAAGGGCCTCAGTTAGTCCGATAGAGCCTTTTATTCCTTATATGAAACAGGATCGATTGGCATCAAAAAAGTTTTTGTGTAAATTGCCCATTTTCTCGCTGACTACATTTTTTTCAAAATCTGTGAATGCAGGTCGAAATAGATTCAAAAGTTAAGGATAGTCTCCTAAGAACGTTTTCCTGTAGCTACAACGACAGTTAAGGTAGCTGCCCTTACTGCCCCGTCTCAAAAATTCACCCTGTATAACCAAGTAAGCAAAATCACAGAATATAAAAACCGGTAGCAGTCTCACGTTTTTGCTGTTACTTTGTCAACTTGTTAGATTTCTGGGCCCCTACTCCCAAAATTGAAAACGATAAAGCGTGCCGATTATCGTAGCTCAGCTTAGGGAGTGTCCACATTGCGTTTTTTGCAGCGCGTTTGTATCGATACAAACGCGATTCGAACGCGATGCGAACGCGCAGCCCCCCGCGCAGCCCCTCCCGGTTCGCTTTTGTATGGAAAAATACGCGTTGCGAACGCGCGTTTGTATCGATACAAACGCGCAGCTCAAAAACGCGCTGCAGAAAACGCAATGTGGACACTCCCTTATGTTGGGGGAAACTGAATTCGGAACAATAACCAACAAAGCCTGAGCTTTGTTGTTGAGGAGTAGGCCTGCTGTATCGAAATCGTAGTTGTCGAAATTGCGTACATTAGGGCTGATTTTTCAATACCTAGATAACTTTTATCTGAGGAAATAAATATGCGATTTGACAGCTGATAAAAATATGTCTTAACGCCATATTTGTTCCTCAGATAAAAGTTATTTATCGATTGAAAAATCAGCCCTTAGTGAAATAACTAATACGGTGCCTTGGTGTAACACAAGCCATTTACATATTATCTACATTAAACTTTCGTAAGTGCATTTATTGTTATAATTTTTAATGTTTTAATTTTATTCGTGCGATTTCTTGTCTTGACCTGTTAATAAATATTGTAGAATAGAAAAGGTTAGAGGCATAAATGCTAAACTGTAATTATATATTCTGTACTTAGAAGGTACTTAGTTACAAAGACTGAAAAAAAAAATCATATTTAATGTCAAGGTAGATGCTATACCTATTTTATAATATTTATTACAGCACAAATATTTGTAAATAATTTTAATTTAATGATTTAGTCTAATGACTTAAATATTGTTAATTATGAATATGCTTGTTGAAATAAAAGTCATCTTAATTACATAAAATGAAAATATTTTTATACCTACATAATGCACATTTAATTTGAGAATCTGTCTTGAGAATGTGTCTTTTTGAGAACAAAAGAAAATTGACTCGATACGTTTTACGAATACCTACCTATCTCTCTTTTTTATACATTCAACACCAAACATCCCAAAACGACTACTTTCTTATACTTAAATATAGGTCGAAATATCTCTAAAATAAAACTATTATCACAAATTCATAGATCTTTAAGAAAACTCCTGGCAGCTATCGTAGCGTTCACTAAACATGGCGGTGAATATGTCGCGTATTGTATAGAATTTGCCCAACTTGAGTAAGTGGCTATAACAGTCGCTCCCATGCCCATAGTCATAACTATTAGAGCAAACAAAACATCATACCATTTTATAGTATAATCGTCGTCGGTATCCGCATATATTTTTCTGTAATATTTATTCGTAAACGTTTTATATTTAGTCAAAGAATCTGTTATTAAAAGGGGGGTTTCGTCGCCATTTTGTACTTGCGCGCCATTTTCTGCAACCAAAACCCCGCCATTTCGTGCGCCATTTTGTTGATTCGTATATTGTTTTCCGAATTTTATAGGATCTTTTTTGACCATTTGAGATTTTAAATAGCAGAGTTTTAGGAAGAAAACTGGTGGGAATATGAACATGAGTGGGCCGGTGAGAGTTGAACCGACTAGTCCCATTACGAGGTCGAATCTTGGCACTGATTCAGCGAGAAACACGGCGAAGAAGACTATGGTCGTTCGTATGAGGATACGTTGCCAGCAGAAATCTGAAAGAGGTAGTTTTAAATGGTAAGGGAACACTATTTTTATTAGGTTCAGCCAAATGATTCAGCTTTGACACTGGCTATAAAGTACTTAGGTACAGTTGTCACAATAGGCCTGTTTCATAATTTTGAAAAATGGTACTACAATGTTCAGAAGTTGCTTCTGATTGCTAAAAATAATATATTTCACAATAACTAATGAGATTTACAGAAAAATAAAACTTTTAAGTTTAATATTTAAAATTCACGCCAAAACGCTTCAATATGTCATGGCGTCTCCTGTGACGTCATCATTGTCACAGCCTTATGTAACCAATAGTACAAAGTGATGTTGGTGAACAATTTTCTAAATAAATTCATTTTAATTGTGAATTCCAAAGGATATAAGTGGTGTGTAGTGCCTAAGTGCGACAATAATTCGAAATAGACACCTGAAAAGTTGTATAAAAACGTTTCACGGAACAAAACTATCTGTAAAAAGTGGTTTAGGTACTCTTGCACGGCGGATCTAAAACAAATAAATATATTATGTAGGTGCTTAGTAAGCCTGCTAAAGGAACAAAGTTATTAACATTATATTTTTTAACAACAAACAACAAATTTAGTTTCCAATATAGCTTATTTTCGAGATTAATACCTAAGTAGAAGGTATGTATGAAAAAATCTTTATTGTGCTTTTAAATTGATTTTATGGAAAAAACTTTTCTTATTATCTATTATAATAGGTCTATTTACGCGGAAGCCTTCACATTTCTGAATTCTGCCGAACAAAAATCATTGTTTGTTCTCAGAAACTCTCCCAACATTAGAACATCCACTATAGGCAAATTAGACGAATTTGCCGTGGTAAATCCTGGTTCCACTATTGTATCTTTTGAGAAAACGACGAACGATAAAATAGATATACCTAAATTAAGCACTAAGAACAAATTAAAACCAAAAAACGACTACCTACCAAAACTTGAAGAGTTATGCGATTTGTATGAATGAAGTTTGTTCTGTTCACTGACAGTAACACTCGTGACGTAAGTCGCTCTGATTGGTGTTTCATCTATCATGGCGGATAGCCGTATTTTATGGTTTTATTTTATCAAAAATAAAATTAATCTCACTATAATTTCAATAATAAATATGTTTTACGGAATCTGTGAATCTTAGTTCATTAGATTAATGCATTAATTTAGTGATTACGCATTGCAGGAAACACGCCTATTGATCGAGCTTTTCGATGCGCAGTAGAAATGTTTTATGAAAAAGTTGCACTGCGCATCGTAACGGCTAACTTCACGAATGCGTTCTTCCGTTGGAAGAAGTGTACCTACCTATAAGTACCTACTAAAGGTGAACGCACAATTATCTATAGCGGAGCCGAGCGCGCCGTAAGAATCGCCCCAAACGAATTTTAGAATTCTTTAAATTAAATCGTACGAAAACTCGCACACGCGTCGAATCGTCTGATTCGTCAGAATCTGGCAGGTGTGCAGGGTTTCATATTTTATATAAATAATTCTAAAATTTTCGGTCGATTCGTTCGGGCGTTCGGCTTCGTTAGGTATGCGTCTCACCTATATGGATACCAGCAGCATACTTACAAACGAAAACACTCATCTATCATATTCAGTAGGTACCTACCTACAGTCTAAAAATTACTTTTATTTCGTAGGTAGGTGTATAATTCAAAACTACGGCATAGCAAAAAGAGATTTTCTGTCAAAAAATCCTAAATCCACCATCTATCCGTAAAAGTCCACTTACTCCTAGGTATCCGGAAGTAGTCCTCCACCTGTTGGAACAGCACTGAGTTGCCGACAGCGGAGGATAGGCACAGTTGCAGCGTCACTAGCAACGACACGATGTATAGCGGGATTGAAGGCGGGATACCTACGACAAAGACAGACATATTTCACTTTCAAAACTTTCGTGAGTTTCTTTTCTTTTCAGCTTCACTTCTTCCAACGGATCTTGGCATTCGTGAAGTTAACCGTTTCGATGCGCAGTGCAACTTATTCATACAAAATTTTCTAAAGCCTGACTTCACGAATGCCTAAATCCATTGGAACAACTGTAGGTACCTACTAGACATTGTTGTGCATGTGAGACGCGACCTCGTCTCCAGGAGTAACCTTATAATAAATCATTTATTTCAGGCAACAATAGCAAGTAAAAGATGTAAACTATCTTATGGTATCTAAATCGACGATATTTTTATGTGAGTAATTCCCGCGTGTTAAAACAATGACAAACACGTTCTCAGCTTTCATCATTTTCCTGTCCACATCCCTATACGAGGGTGGTCTGAAAAGTTTCCGGCCTTGACAAGAAATAATGGTTTTTTAATCTATGAATTATTTTATATTTCAACATAATCATTTTTCAGGGCTATATACCAATCCCAAAAGTTTTCTACCTTTTGTAACCTTTCTAAAAATTCGATTGCTCTAACCCTTAAAAATGAGCCTTATTTTCAGCAGTTAACTCACAGTGAGTTCAATTTTATTTTCATCTGAGTCAATTTTTGATGTTTGTTTACAATAAATTGTCGCTTGATACTTACTCTTATGAATAAGATAGACAAAGAAGCAATTCGTATCTTAATTCATGAAATTTTGCTATGGTGGGTACGCAAGTGCGCGTGTGTGTTTTTTGTCAATTGTGAGCAAACGCGGCAGCCATATTCCGGAAAGCATTTTAATGTCTAAATGGTTGTTAAAATATTTAACTCTCATTTAATTAAGATGTTTATAGACTCAGTAATCTAACGCACATTTACTCTCCGGTGGGTTATTACTAAAACATAGATTTTTAAATCATTTCTGAATTGGGGGCATCATTTGAACGACCAGGACTGTCTTCATCAAAAATGCTTGTAAGGTCATATTTTAGTTCAGCTGTTCAATATTTTATGGTTTTTAACGATGGAACAGAGTCCTAAGTTTACTATGGAAAACTAAATTTTATTCTTATTACTCTTTTTCTATTTCAAAATGAGTAGTCTATCGCCAATCGGTGTTCGATTTTCACTATTGTTGTAAAATCACAAAAGTTGGTTTGTTTAAATGGCTGTCATTTAAAAAATAAACCATCTAGAGAGTTCACAATTTGACAGTATTGCTGTAAAATGTTAAGTTAGCGAAAAATAACACATTTTTAATATTAGCAGTGTTATAACTAACTTAGGTCGGAAACTTATCAGACTGCCCTCGTATATGCTATATGTGAATAAATAAATAAATACTTAAATAAAAATATTTAGAGTTAGCATTAGCACCGTTGTACTGAGAGGCAGTTGGCTCTCTTCCTGCACTCATCATATATTATAGGTACCATTTAGGTAGGTATTATTTAAAAAGTGGATGACGGAGAGGATTACCTTGCAAGATATTATTGTCGATATCCAGTCCGTATCTATTGACGGCCAGTATGGCGGTGACAGTGAACATGGTGAGCGTCGCGAGGAACCCGCCGCCGACCGCCTTGTTGATCTGTCGGCTGTCGCGCATGTCCACTTGGATCGTTAGCAGCATGGGGTGGATGTCGAACTGAGGACATCATGGGGAGATTTAAAGATACTAGGTAGATATAGGTAAGTAGGTACACAGGGGCGGTCGCAGACTTTGAATTGGGGGGGGGGGGGGTCATGCTTTATGCACTTTGATTTTGGGGGGGGGGGTCACGCTTTATGCTAGTAAATACCTAGGTAGGTACCTACTTACCTATTTTTTTGCAGGACGTTAGAGGTTGGTTTGTCAAGGATTTTGGGGGGGTCATGGGGGTCATGACCCCCCCCTCGGACCGCGCAACATCTATACCTTGATTTTATTGGATACGATGACCACAGGATCAGGAAAAGTGATAGAGAAATAAGTTGATGAACTTTCAATAGAACTTTCATTCAAACGGGCTGAACTGCTGAACAGATTTTCTTGAATCAAAGCTTAGAACACTTATAAACACCCCTAATTTACTTTACTATCTAGAGACCTACCTTGAAGCGAATATCTTGATATCTTCAGTTCAGATTCGCTTCTTTTTAATTTTTTTTAAGAAGATCCGAAGTCGGAACATCGCTCAAAGAAAGAAAGTACCGAGGTACCGACGAGCTTGTTTGAAGAATACGGTGAATGAGGTAGGTACCTAAATGAAAGGAGTGTGTCAGGAAAGCAAGTGCAAATCCGTGGCTTAGCTTAGGTATCCTATGGGAAAAAGGCGTGATTTTATAGATGTATGGTTACCTGAAAAGCCAGCAGACCATACGCGCTCAGGAAGTCTCCGAGATGCGGCTGGTAGGCCAGCACGGTCTGCGCGCTCGGCGGAGACACGTCGTCTAACGATATGCACACCCAGGTCGATATCGCCACTGTGGACACTATCAGCATAGATGACAGTGCTATGATTCTGGAAATAACGGTCTTTATGAAGGAAAGTAAAAATGGTAGGCGAAAATACAAGATTTGATTCCACATTTACATTCCATACGTGACAGGTTGCAATCCCATCGACGTTAATAGAAAGCTATACCTTCTCACAAAGGAAAGGATCGCATTTAAAAAAGCTGCACTGCGCATCGAAACGGCTAACTTCACGAATGCCGAGATCCATGTGAGAAGTGTAGGTACCTACCTACCTAAATGGTTTCCTCATGATGCTGATGATCGGATCGAAAGTCGACTAAAGCTACAATCACACCCGGCCAACGGTCAACACGACAAAAAAATTAGATGAAATAATTTATATACCTTAGGTAGGTACCTATATAAATTATAATAATTATAAGTACCTAGGTAGGTATTGAGATGAAAAACAAAATTCACACATTCACACGGAAACTATCGGCTTTACCTCATTTATTATTTAGTATTCTGGCTAGAAATAACTCTAAAAAATATTTAGTTGCATTTTAAAGTTAAAGGCCTAGGTTGCATAATTTTTAGACGGGTTTGATAAAAATGTTTCCGCGTAGAGGTTCAAATTAAAATTTAATTCAAGTTAAAATTCAGAAGCCTATCTAAACCAGTTCCGAACACTTCCTCATTAAAAGATCTAGGTCTTAAATTAATAGGCAGGGCCGTAATGAGGATGACAACGAATATCCAATTTCATATTCCAATTTCATATTCCAATTTCATCTCATTATTTTTAAAATTCTAACATTTTTAAAGCAGTGTTCGCCGAGTGGGTTAGTTTCTCGACTTTCAATCCGAACGTCGTGGGTTCGAACCCGGCCGCGTATCAATTGATTTTTCGTTTTGAAATTTATTGAAAGGAGTGTGGGCAAAAATGTATGGGCACTTCACCCACGGCCGCCACAGATCAGACTACTTTTGTTTAGAAGGTATCACATCCATGTATCTCTGTGCCAATGCGCATCAAATTCTGTCCCAGGGTTCTCTATTTATTTTAAGTCGAATAGGTTTAACTTACAGACAGGCTAAAATGGCCGTTACCACATTTTTGGTCATAAATGTATGGACCCACCACGGCCGCCACAGCTTATAATACTTTTGTTTAAAAGGTATCACTGCCATGTTTATCTGTGCCAATTAGGGCATGCAATACCGGCACTAATCTCAATACCGGTATTGAGTTCGGTATTGGAGCCCAATACCGGAATACCGGTATTAATACCGGTGTTGGCATTTTTATTTGAAATTCTAGTTTTTCCTAAAAAACAAAAATATTGAATGTAATTTAAGCTCATTTTAGCAAGATTTATTGGTCGAGGACATGCTACGAAGAAAAACTGCAGAAATAAAATCAAAATAATTTGGTAGGTATCTATACTCACATAACAAAAGAGATCAATCAATAAACTTAGTGTAATTATTTAACTTTACCTAAATGTAGATACTACCAAACGATGCAGGATGCATTAGGAACTTTTTGGATTAGGAAGTCTCTAAGGTAATCACATTATCTAAGTACTAATTAAATTAAATGATCTTCGTCATAGCTTTCATTTGAACTGAGAACGGGGAGTCTAGGACGAGTAGTTTCCGAGATATGGCGGTTTGAAGTTTGACAGCTGTCACTTCAAAGATTCAAGATTTCAGATTCAAGATTCAAGAATCAAGGATTGAAATCAAGGATCGAAATCAAGGATCGAAATCCAGGATCGAAACCAAGGATCGAATTCAACGATCGAAATCAAGGATCGAAACCAAGGATCGAAATCAAGCGCGATAAGGTAAAAATATCCTGTAATTTCAATGACATGGGCACACTACTAATCCAACAACGAGTGTGAAAGAGACAAAGCTACCAAGAAAGCCTCTAAACAAGACCAACAATCCTTATAACCAAGATTGAATTATAATAGAACGTTGCGTAGTAGTGATAAGTACTATACGATTACTATACGTACAATACGATTAGCGTATCTAGGCATTCGTTAAAGTTAGCTGTTTCGATGCACAGTAGGTATACAATTTAGCAAGAAAATACTCTACTACGTACGACAAAAGACTGAATTCCGGGATCCGTTAACCATACTAACGTACGGAATTATTTGATATTGATTTCCTGAATACCGGTATTGTCCGGTATTGATTACTTCAATACCGGTATTGAAATACCGGACAAATCTTCCGGGATCCCGGTATTTCGGTATTACGGGATCCCGGTATTCATGCCCTAGTGCCAATGCGCATCAAATTCTGCCCGAGGGTTCTCTATTTATTTTAAGTCGAATAGGTTCAACTTACAGAGGTGCTAAAATGGCCGTTACCGCAATTCCTTTTATAAATCATAATAATGATTCGTAATTATGTTTATGGGATCAGGATTACGCAGGATCACTGGATCAGAATCACAGGATCAGGATCACGGGATCAGGATTACACAGGACCACTGGATCAGGTTCACGAGATTAGGATCACGGGATCAAGATCACGCAGGATCACGGGATCTGAATCACGGAATCAGGATCATGGGATTAGGATTACGGAATCAGGATCATGAGATCTGGATCAAGGGATCGGGGTCCTGACCGTACCCAAGTGAGTTATCTGCCATACATTTCAATACGAACTGTTTGGCCACTTGGCCGGCGAATTACTTTCCTCATATTCGAAATGAAAAGCAGTGTTTACTTCGGGTGAAACATATTTATGCACTCGAAATATTGGTGCCCTCGCTACGCTCGTGCGCCAAACCATCTCATGCCTGAATAGGTTACTTTCAAGCAACTTGTAACAATTTACTAATTGCTCCCTTGTCGATCGAGCGAGCGAAGCGAGCGAAGATCTTAGTGGCAAGTTAGGCGATTTTGCTTTGTATGTTTGTATGTTTGTATGTTTGTATGTTTGTATGTTTGTATGTTTGTATGTTTCATTTTTATGTTCTCGCATAACTATCGAACCGCTAATCCAATCTGTATGAAACTTGATAGGTCAATAGGTAGTGCTATGGAAATTTGCTGTGGAGCGTATGAGCGTAATCGATGAAGGGGTTGTAAAGATATGGGGTTCCCAAGGGGGTAAATTTTTTTCAAAGTTACCCAAATATATTGAGTGGGGTGTCATACGAAAGGGCTTATTTTGTACATTCCAAAATGGTTTTTATTAGGGTTCCGTACCTTAAAAGGTAAAAAAAGGAACCCTTATAAGATCACTTTCTTGTCCGTCTGTCCGTCTGTCCGTCTGTCCGTCTGTCCGTCTGTCCGTCTGTCCGTCCGTGTGTCACCATCGATTATCTCAGGAACGGGTAAAGCTAGCAAGTTGAAATTTATACCATATACTAAGGTCTATAGTTCCTATTGTGAGTATAAAAATCAAGGTCCTGAGTCAACACTATAAAAAGATATAGGCAAATTTAGGTTTTCGTGAAAACTTGTGAGTACCAAAACTTACCTTAATTATCAACTTTTTTGATTTTTCGGAATTTTTCCTTTACTTGTTCTGAAAGACCTTGCTTGTAACCAAAATTGACAATTCTAGGTCAACCGGAAGTACCCTAGAGGTTTTGGGTCGAAAACCTAAATGGTAGTTCCCGTTGACCTAGAATAACGAAATTTGGGAAAAAGCAAGGTCTTATAGCACAAATAAAGGGAAAATTCCAAAAAGTTAAAAAAGTTGAAAATTAAAGGGTGTTCCCATACATAGTTGACGCCAATTAAAATTGTCCTCCGAGTTGTATGGGCGCTCATACAATTAAGCGGACTAGCTTAATTGGCACCATGGCTAGGTACGGAACCCTCGGCGTACGAGTTCGACTCGCACTTGACTGGTTTTTTTTTAATCTAGGATGTATAGTTTTTGAAATACGACCAAAACAAAAACTACGAAACCAGAGCTGCAAGAGCTCCCGTTTCATAGAGTTTCGATGTCTTCGTAGCTCATTGACTGGTCGGTCTTAAAAAGAGAGTGGCATCGTTGCGGTTTGGTTTGCAATGATTTTAGATGCTACTTGATTTATTTTCATGATAAAAAAATTTTTGATAAAGAATGAAAATAATTGGGGTAAAAAAAGTTAAATAAACAAATATATTGAGTGGGGTGTCAAATGAAAGGTCTTAATTTGTACATTCCAAAATAGTTATTGTAAAATCACCTACTACTCGGCACTTAACCCTACATGCG
Organism: Camptogramma bilineatum; assembly: GCA_958496255.1. NCBI lineage: Eukaryota > Metazoa > Arthropoda > Insecta > Lepidoptera > Geometridae > Camptogramma > Camptogramma bilineatum. The sequence goes on from OY292474.1 coordinate 3,363,024, forward strand.
TCCCTAGGTGGGCGTATGGGTGTGTGACTAGTAGGTGAGTTACAGGATGAATTCCTACCTAAGAGACACCTAGTGTTTGGTACTTGACCCGACGTGTGTCAGTATGAGTGAGCACACGGGTGTACTTACAAACACCCAGTGTCTCAATTTACCCTAATCTACCCTACTGCAACTACCTACCTAATGAATCCTACCTACCTAATCACGTGACGTAGATAGAGTATCTACGCAAGGAACCTAACGTGTGTGTGTGTGTGTCCTAACCTATCCATATAAATATATAATGTATATATAGATAAGTGCGGGATATCTGTCACCAGGAGACCTAAGGTGACAGACGGAAGGTGGGTAGGAAATAAGGGTAGTGTACGGCGTGCAATGTACACAGGATGGATTTTCTCACTGCCGGTCGAGCAGACTCACAAGACCGATCTACTGACGGCTAAAGGTGTCTTGGCCGCAGTGAGAGGAAGCTGTGAAAGGGGCGGTCGTTCAGCGGGTGCTGAGCACGACCGGGCGGCTCCTCCAGCGGTTGCTGGGCACGTCCGTGGGCCAATCCTCCAGCGGGTGCTGGGCGCTCCTGGTTGGCTCCTCTAGCGGTTGCTAGGTACTTCTTGCAGAGGTTCCCCGGGTCTTCTAGGTAGGTCTTCGTGGAGATGAGTGAAACTCGATGACTTGTTGGTAATTAACTTTATTCAGATTTATCTTGAGTTTAAATACAGATTTATCTGATTAACACTAATACAAATTTGTATTTGTGTGTCGTCGGTGTAAGAGCTCGACGCAGCATCTCTTGCTTTGTAACTATGTCGAGCTGACGCTGCAATGCTAAACTCGTCAAAGGCACGTAAGAATTTAGTTTTATAGAATAATAAATTGAAGTGTGAAATGGATGAGGTAAATGTTCGTACTTGTGTATGAACATTCATGTTCAATGATTGAACATTCTGGGGGCTCTCAGGGTAGAGAATCTAGTTGATTTTTTGAATTCGACTGATTCATTTAGCATTGCAGGTCAGGTTTACATGTTTTCTTAGTTGGAATACTGTAGACGCTGATTAGATGTTTGTTGGTTGTTGTTGTTGGTGTTGGTAGACCACAGGACACCGGGGTCGCCTGCTGGACGCAGGCTTGTAGACCACGGGACATCAGGGTTGTCTGCTGGGCGCAGACTTGTAGACCACGGGACACCGGGGACGCCTGCTGGACGCAGGCTGGTAGACCACGGGACACTGGGGTTGCCTGCTGGCACGCAGGTTGGTACATGTTCAATGCTTGAACATGTTCTGGGGCCTCTCAGGACGTTAGGGCAGCTCCTCGCTCCTCCTGGTTGGTTTGGTTTAGTTTGTTTAGTTTAGTTTAGTTTAGTTTAGTTTAGTTTAGTTTAGTTTGGTTTGGTTTGATTTTGTTTAGTTTAGTTTAGTTTAGTTTGGTTTGGTTTAGTTTAGTTTGGTTTAGTTTAGTTTGTTGTTGTTTTTTTTTTTGTTGTTGTTGGTAAACCACAGGACCCGGGGTTGCCTGCTGGACGCAGACTTGTAGACCACGGGACATCAGGGTTGCCTGCTGGGCGCAGGCTTGTCGACCACGGGACACAGGGTTGCCTGCTGGGGCGCAGGCTTGTAGACCACAGGACCCGGGGTTGTTGTTGGTAGTAGGGTCATTCAGCGGGTGCTGAATATGACCGGGCGGCTCCTCCAGCGGTTGCTGGGCACATCCGTGGGCGGTTCGTCCAGCGGTTGCTGGGGACGTCAGGGCCGCTCCTCCAGCGGAGGTACTTCGGAGATGATGGTAACTCGACGACTTGCTGGAGATTAACTTTTATTCAGATTTATCTTGAGTTTAAATACAGATTTATCTGATTAACACTAATACAAATTTGTATTTGTGTGTCGTCGGTGTAAGAGCTCGACGCAGCATCTCTTGCTTTGTAACTATGTCGAGCTGACGCTGCAATGCTAAACTCGTCAAAGGCACGTAAGAATTTAGTTTTATAGAATAATAAATTGAAGTGTGAAATGGATGAGGTAAATGTTCGTACTTGTGTATGAACATTCATGTTCAATGATTGAACAGTTATTATTTTCATTCTAGGACGTATACTTTAGAAATACGACGAGAATTCATAAATATGAAATAAGTAAATGAAAAATTAGACACGACATTATTGTATTGCATGCATGCTAGTATTTTTTACCATGAAGAGCTAGCGCAATAGGTATACTCGGCAGTAGTAGCACTTGAAATTATAGGGGTAGTCAGAAGAAAGTCCAAATGTAAGCCATCTACGGTGCGCGAGATCTCAGTTCGGGGCGAACTACTAGTCATAAAATCTAGTACTAGTAGGTACTACTCAGGTTAGGTACAAACATGGATTTATCTAGTGACCCCCGGGATAGATTTTAATGAGTCGATAATAAAAAATGCCTAATTTTGTTAGGTCTTTCGAGTCATATTAGTTACATTGCTGGCGGAGCTGGGTGAAGTTTGCCCACTATCGTTTATATCGTAGGTATTGAATATTTATTTGCGTTCTAACACGAGCTCGGTAGTAAACGGTGAAGGAAAACATCGCGAGGAAACCAGTTAGCTTTCTAATAGCATGGATGGGCTTGCAACCTGTCACGTCTGGAATATTAACTTCTCCAAAATGTAGGAATGTAGGTACCATAGAATAGATAGAATGTATTAAAGACATTTTCAAAGGATCTAAAATGCCTAAAGATCTGAAAGAATATGAATCAACCGCACCTTGGGAATACAGGTGTATTCATATTATGTAGGTAGGTATATTATTTATTTATATAAAAAGGCTACAAGTTCTAAAAGTCAAATCAAATCAAACAAAGTATTTTCGAAACAGCATTGGACAGAGAATCCTGGAGGTGTTTCGGAGGCCAAGACCCACTTCGAGTAAGTAGTACCTACGTATTCCTAGAATAAAAGTTAAACTCACTTCATATCCTTAGGCGATCCGAGCCACATGACTGGGCACAGAAGCAGCGCCAGCAGCAGCATCCACACACAGTAGGTGACGCCCACCTGCCCTCCCGAGATCTTCCACCAGAACATCTGTAAGCTCTGAGACGCTAGAAGATAATAAAAAATCTTATCAAAATTTACAATTCCGACGGGATTCGAACCCGCAATAATACAAGCGATCCTCCTGCCGGAGTACCTTTACCAATTCGGCCAGGCTCCATACAAAAATATTCGTTGTTTTTTAAGCCTCAGTTTAGTCAATCTACTAATTAATACTATAATGTGCATATAACCGGTTGACAACTGCGGGGCGACTTCATTTGTATAATTATTCATACACGAGAAGCCAGGAAACATTAAATTATTTTTTTAAACGTCTAGTCAATTTTGAAGCGCCTAAATGCATAACTTTTAATAAATTCGTTCTTTAAAAAAAATTCCACGCAAATTGACTGCCGATCATTTTGGCCTTTGAGAAGTTTGTGGACTAGTTTTAACCTATAAATTTTTACGCATTAATTAAAAAAAATTACCTAGGTAATTTTATTTTACTAAGAGATCATCATTCTAAAGTTGATTGATACTAGACGTGGGAATAGCATGATGTAGGTAAAGTAAAACTAAAAAAAAAGTTAAGTTATAAGTAAAACTTCGTAAAGCTTGGCACTAAGCTTCCCCCGTGCCTCTTGGTCAACCGAGAAATGACTAAAGTCGATCATACGAAGATCTGAATTGATGGCAGGTCAACGACCGATATCACTGTCTTATAATAGGAACGAGAGTCTACTCTATAGTACCCTAGATGACTAGCCCAACTCGTGTGTTTCAAATAAATAAATACAAATACAAATGACACTGATAATAATGATGACTATTTAAATTCGCCCGAAATTCAATATCATTGATTTGTTGCAACGACCTTCACGATTGCATAAATACTTCAGAGTTCCGAAATCTGACGAAGAAGCCATATAAGATTGTCTGTCTGACGTTATGATAAACATAGCGTCCTTGAAGAGTATTTTTACTCAAGGTTAGGAATGAAAAAAGTAAAACATTAGGTAGGTACCAAATAGCATAATATATTAACATTATAGAAAACTGGGATCTGTGTGACTTTAGGTATTTTAAGAATCATATTTATTGTAAGCAAACTGCGTTTCGTGTGACCAAGAGACTTATTCCTATATTGTCTACTTCATCTAAGTAGGTAGGTAGGGTGGGTTGTCCAGCAATGAACCAGGTAAAATTCAAACGTCCATATCTTTTACATTTTTTGACTTACGGATCTAAGATTTGGCGTGAAGTAAGGTGATTAATCTGGCTAAGATTGTGCATTATTAGTTTATTCATATAATCTTTAGATTTCTTAGAAATAGAGATTTAGCAAAAAATGAGAATTGGTTCATTGCGTAACACGGGTGGTACGCATTGAACCAGACCGAATTCTGCAATGAACCACCTATTTACCAAGAGAAAGGGCAATTTTTTTACTTTATTATTAATACCTATCAGCAAAATTATTACTAACTACGAAATATAAGCCGTTAGAGGTACTGTTAATTATATTTAGGCTTGAGTATTTTAGTCTTAATAAAATCTATGTATTGACATCAAGCAATATGGTTTTTTTATCATAATACTAATTATAAGTAGGTTATCATACAAATCTAGTTGTAATAAGTGGTGGTTTAGTTTTTCAACGTTTAAAAATGGTAGGTGCAGCTCGGACTGGGAAAATGTATGTGAGTACTATGGTTCAATGCAGGACACTATGTCATGGCTCATTGCTGGACACACCCCATTGACAAAACAAACCTCAGAATTTCACCTGGTAAATGATGAAACAGCATACTAACTATAGTGTAATTTACAACGTTATGTATGTGTTATCATACGTAACAGGCAAAAAAAACTGTAGGTAAGACCCAAAAAATGTAGAAAAAGAATGAAATCAACACAAAAAACTGACTTTTATGATACATTTTTATAAATTCGATCACTGGGCGTACGTCTTAAGCTTGCGCTGCTTGTAATTTGGGGAGAGAGTGAGGGATGCGTATGCGTTCCTGTTAGCAGTAATCGTAAAGAACGGCAATGTCACATTTTTGAAATATAGCGGTGGTTCATTGCATCTGCCTGGTTCACAGTTGGACAACCCACCCTACTCCAATTTTTGAAGGCCCATAAATTCTATTTCTGACTGAAATCATACTGAAAGGCACAAACTATGGGTCTTTGGTCCTCCTTAGTCTGTGCCGTTTGTTCAGCAAATCTATGCTTGGGTCCTTATGATTTAGGTACGTACCTACTTAGGTCAGGATTTTTGTGAAGTCGTGATTTAGGTATAATCATTTATAGTATGGAACCCTTCTCGTTAATCTGACACGCACTTGGATGGTTTAATAATTACATTTTTTATGCCTGGTTTTATAATAATACTAACGGTATTTGCATTGCAATAATGTAAATTTATTCAAATTACGATCTCAGACACTTAAAAAAAATTACCTATGCGCCGACAGCAAATTTATACATGCCAGTCTTTTGAGCTAGGCACGTAGGTACTAGATAGGCCTGAAGAAATATACCTAAGAACTGTGTAAAGTTACAAAGTGGACCCAAGAAAATACTTTGAAGAAAATCTGCATCTGTTTCTCGTGACCAATGTCATTTAGCCGACCCACTGTTACACAAAAGCCTCTTCAAACACATTTTTTTTCATCCGGTGCAACAAGTATCATCCACCTGGCTGCTGGTCTGCCAAGACAAGACCTATGTAACACTTCATCATCATTATACATATGGTTAAATTAAAAAATTTAAAAAACCGACTTCAATACAAACTGTTATTGGGTAAGGCTAAAGGTAAGGTGAGCTGAATAAAATGAGCCCAAACATGGATGTTCCACTGTTATTCACTGAGAAGTTCCATTGAACAGGTCCTGACTCCATCATCAGATCAGCTAGCTGTCACCATATTATTACATTGTAGTTTGAACTTGACCGACATGCTGAGTTCCAAGTTTCAACTCAATCAGACTATTGACTGAGGAGTTCTGTTGAACAGCTCCTGACTCCATCCTCAGATCAGCTCGTTGTGACCATATTATTGCATTTTAGGCGGAACTTGACAGACGTGCCGAGTTTCAACTCGATCGGCCTATTTACTGAGAAGTTCTGTTGAACAGCTTCTGACTCCATCATCAGATCAGCTCAATGTTACCATAATATTGCATTATCACCGATAACCTATAGAGCTTTTAGAAAATACCCTAATCGCTTCAAGTGTGCCTATAAAATTTGAAGAGTTACCTCGATTTCTCCAAGATCCCATCATCAGATCCTGACCTGATGACCAAAAGGACCAATTGGAAAGTATACTCTTTCAAACAAAAAAATTTTTTTGAAATCGGTCGACGCGTCTTCGTGTACCTAATCAGTGAACATAAATAAAAAAAAAAAAAAAAAGCGTCTGACGAACTGAGAACCTCCTCCTTTTTTCGAAGTCGGTTAAAAATGCAGCCCGTTTTGTCTCTTTAGGGCATATACTTTCTTCCCTTGAGCCAACTTCTCCAATCCTGCGCCAGTTCATGTACGACCTACTATTTTTACTATGCCGTGCCGTCGACCCATCTAGAAGTCGGACAACCAGTAGGTACTTCTGTAGATATGTAGCGGGTGCACCACTTGTCGTCATTACATCTAGCCTGGAGCCTACTCTACTTTAACCCCAATATTATCTGATATCGTGTATTTTCATCTTCCAGCAATATAAGTACTTACCAAGGATAAAGTTGGGGATCCCCGAGCCGAAGACGGTTGCGTTGAGGAGTGCCGTGACCATTTGCCTTCCAACCCTGCCGAAAGCAAGTTCACCTACTGCTGCATACGGATATCTGCAAAGTTTATTTGAATGTTTAAATTCATAGTACTTACAAACCAATTACAAACCTATGATAAAGTTATTGGCTACATAACACAATTCTGAAAAATGAGAAAATTCCAAATTCGTCCTGTATAATAGGGTATTTCGATACGTTATTTTACGCATTACGAACCTATTTTTCTCTTTGATATGCGGTGTGATCTCCTGAGCCAGTAGCCAGCATCTCCCGAGCAGCACCGCCGTGTACAGCTGGAGGCCGATCACCCCCAGGACCAGGGGAATGCCGTATATACCTGGAAGAAGGTCAAATTACCAGATGTGCCAAAAATCTGTTAGACTATTTCTATTGGGAATTAGGAGATAGATAGATAGATACTTAGATAGATAGATATTTTATTCATCAACACAATACATTTTGTCTGTTAAATAGTGTCTTAAAGCCTATGTTAGGTTTGACTAGACACTAGGGTTCTCATAATCTGGATTCATTCATGGAGAGACATTCAGGATCAAGTCTAGAATGCCTAATAAGATCTGAGAAAAATGTCTGCCGCACCTTGGGACTTGCAGGGGAGTAGCAGGGTCCTTAAACTACCCCTTTGGGGCAGTCAGGTAAGGGGCTATTTTTTAAAACCCTGGCTTCAACATCAGGAGCGGCAAATCCCCAGATCATGAGGATTTAAATCAAGTAGGTACTTACCTAAGTATTTGTTTGAGTTTGTTTTTTATTTTCGTATTTTTTTTTTGTTTCATATTTTTGTGCATTTTATTTTACTTACCACAGGAAATAACGCTCTTCGGCAATGTGATAACAGGAAACACCCCGAAGAGGTCCACGATGCACATGATCGCGAATATGATGCTGAGCCCGCCCTTGGCCATCCCGGGGCTCTCTTTGGGCGCATCTTCGATTTGGCTGTAGTCTTGGTGGGTGGTCCTCATGGCTAGCTCATCTGTAAAACAGACTTATAGGTTTAAAATTTAAAACATTTTAAACGGACTTCAAAATAGGAGGAGGTTCTATGTTCGAATGTACCTATGGGGTCAGCACAGGTCGGCACAACAGGATTTGTTCCCCTCTGTGCCTCGATCGCCAGTATGCACAAGTTTACTATTCGATCCGTGACTGTAGTATAGTCTCTCAAATGTATGGGATTCCGGTGCAGCGCCTCCAGTGGTAACTTGACTGAACTAAAATCCCAATACATTTGAGAGACTATACTACAGTCACGGATCGAATAGTAGACTTTGTGCATACTCGTGCTCGAGGCCCAGGTCTATTAGCCGTCATCTCTTCGCAGCACCTCCTTTCTTAGTCATGTCATCTTTCGCACAATAAACCTATCATTACATCTACCTCTAGGCTACACTACATCTAATACCCATCCATATTCATATCTAGCTATCACCCATTCACGTGACGTTCCTTTCTCATAACATGCAATATCAATCCAACCCATATTATTGATCATCTTTACATCCACTTGAGCTACTGGTAATGATTGCTCTGAAGTTCGCTTCTGGCTTGCAAATTAGCAAATAGGGCCCCAGTTTCAATTGGATGAAGAGCTTCCGCAATACCATGCATAGAAATTGAACCAATCATAATAATTAACCTATAGGCCTGGGTATGGAGTTACCATGATACTTGTAGTTTCTGATACTAAAACTAAACTAAGTAAACATGATCACTACTGTATCCTCAAGGCACGGTGGACATTCTCCAGATCTTCAGAGAATTCAAGATCCTTTGAAGATGTCCCATATTTTGGAGATGTTATGTTAGCATTTCACAAGTGACAGGGTTGCATTTGCAACCCATTTTTCGCCTAAACCCTGGTTTCTTTCATCGTTTAGTTCTTAAGTAAGTATACAATACCTATACCTATACATTTTTAAAACGAAAAATCAGTGGATTGTCGATTTGAACCCATGATCTTTGATTCGAACGCGAAATCCTACTCGGTCAACAGAGCTATGTTTCAGGTCTTTCTTGTCTTACATAATTTCTGAAATGTGCATAATGATTTATTAGATTTATTTTTTTGATATAACTATCTAGGTACCTACCTAAGTAAAATACTAGGTTAAGTATGTGGCAGAACTACTCAATGCTGTATATTATGCTGTATGCTAATACAAATGTACTAAAATAAGACAATAATTTGCATAAGTATAGATAGATATTTATAATATTTACATAAAAAATATATTAATGTGCCTATGTTATGTTTTAAGGCAAAACCCTTATTATTAACCTTTTCTTATTTAGATCATACGATCATTGGACATTTTTAATTCACAAACTAGGTACCTACCTACTAATAAAAAAGCAAACGAGTATCCTCGCATAGATACATACCTACTTAATTTATAATTCATAAATGGTACCTATCTCTTTATGGCCATTCGATATTTTTATACTAGGTAGGGTACCTATTGAAAAAGTTATATAAATACCTACCTACATACCTTATTCAAAATAATTTGGTAGGTTCCCAATACTGACAAAGCTTAGGAGCTTATAGAACTGTTAATTAGTTAGGACAATGATAATAATAAATAAAAAAAAACACTTTTTGTAACTCACTATCACAAGTGTTATCTACACCAAATTCAGCCACACTATTTAAATTTTAACAGCACAATAATTATACCTATTCCAATCTAATTTTAATAAATCCAAAATTTTCAAGCATAAAAATACTAAAAGGAATTGTTTTTATCGATGACTGAAAAAACCCAGCAGGGACGAAAGGGATTAAATAAAAAAAACTGAAAATTTACCTGTAGTTATTACGCAAAAAATGCACTAGGTACAATAATAATTTCAAAATCACCGCACTGCTTCTTGTCCAAACGATATCGTAACACTACTCACAATTCTATCGAAGACCTATTTTGCATTTTGATTTTTAAAACTGGTTAAAGTTTTATTATTCTACCAAATGACGTAGTATGAAAATAATAGAGTTATCAACGAGAGACAGTTCGGTCGCTGTCTACTACCGGTTACTGTACAGATAGACTTCGTATGTATGTGGTAATAGGACGCCCTAATCAATGTACTGTAAGGGACACTCGGCCATAAAAGCGAAACTGAAATATCATCAAAGACTTTTCAATATCGGAACTTAGATGGAGCGTAATGGTAATACTGAATCAAATAATAGGTAATGTACCAAATATGTATTTGGACATACCTCTGACTACCCCCTTAGACTCGAAGGATCTTAAAAAATGCTTAAAAAAGATCTGAGAGAATGTCTACCGCGCCTTGGGGACACAATCGTGATCTTATTTCATTTTTTATATATTTCAAAGGAATTAAGGGTTCAAGTTCCAATCAGCTAGTCGGATACACGGAAGGCTCTTTGCTCCTTGCAAGTTGAATTTATTTTTTTAAGAGTTTTTTTTTTAATTTATTTCTGGATATTTATTAAACAAAAATATTACTTACGCCCCATTTTTAGTTAACATCCGACCCTGAGTGCGACCCTGGAAGTCCCAAATCTAACTTCTATGAACTTTCCACTTTTTTAAAAGATCATTGCTAGCTTACAGTAATGATCATGCTGATTTTTGTAGTTCAGCCTAGGTAGGTACATGTTAGTGACTCTAATGGAGGCCTTTAGGCGGTCTAAAAATTTTGTCACCGGAGTCAAATGATGACAAACAACATTTACATAGTAGGTAAGTACCTACCTACCTACATAGATAGCATAAAAAAGTAAAAAGAAAGAATGGACCCTATTAAACAATGTTTTTTGAAAGCTTTCTCAAAGCAATGTGGTCGCAACTGTACCTTAGGCGGGTACCTACTTTCTGTAACTCAATACGGCTAACTCGGTCGTCTGAAGTTTCAACCACCAAGCGACGCAACGACGACGTAGGTAGGTAGGTACAGTCAGCGTCATCAATCGGTATCCCCCTATTGATTTGAACAAAGACTCTTTTCATTTCAACCTTGGATTTCAGTCGGGTATTATATCAGCTATTTTTGTTTAGGAACTCGAGCGAAATAAGATAACCATAAGCAGTAGCGGCGTTAGGGTAGGGCGAGGTTGGGCGACCGCCCAGGGCGCAGGCCTAAGGGGGCGCCGGGTGAGGGCGCCGAAGGCGCCCTTTCAATTCTACATGAATTTCAAGCTTTATTGAAAAGGCATACGTATTCCCTATGAAAGGTGTTTTGAAAGATAAAAGGATGGAAAAAGGTACCTAGGTATAAAAATGTTTGAATGAAAATTCGGCTCGCTTCGCTCGCGTTTTAGCTTCATAGGTAAATTGAAAGTTTAGAGCGGGGGGGGGGGGGGGTAGAAATCTCGCCCAGGGCGCCGGTTATGCTAAAACCGGCCCTGACCATAAGTAAGCAAGGATGTAAAAGTTTTTACAAAAGTTGAGATCAACGGCTTGCAAACCGACCTCTTACTAGGGGGATACCAATTAATGACGCTTTCTGTAGGTACCTATAGTACTTAAGTAGGTAAACTTACTTTCTATTGACTTTGTCTGGATTTATTGTTTACATAGGTTTAGATTTAGCAATGCCTACCTACAAAAACATGATCACGATATACAAAGTTACTCTATGATAGGGTAGTCAGAGGTATGTTCAAAATATTATCTGGTAAGTAGGTACTTATCTCATCGAGCTTCTAACAATTCTCGAAGACGCATGCTGATGAATTCGACCACAGAACACTATTAATTTCTCAAACTCTAATTTATCTCGGACTCGAACTACGCGGTCCTCCTGTGGGGTTTAGGTCGTCAATAATATCCCTGCCCTGTCTGTCGCTATTATTAATTTTATTTTATCAAAGTTAAAATTTCTGGCTATAAGAAGATATAGAAAGTTATTAGTGATCATATTATTTGGTTATTGTAAGTTATTTGTTAGACAACCTGTTATTTCCAAAAAACGCCAGAATATTTGAATTTCGCGGGCCACCGTGGCATAAAGTCAAACTTTATTGACATTTCTGATGACGACATTTCCTGTGTGAAAATGCTCCGTTCTACGCAGAAAATAAAAGGTAATGACAATAATGTGCATAGTTTTCAAAATAAACTCATGTTTTTTAGCACATTTCTATGTTATAGTGTAATGCAGATAGAAAAACAACCCAGTTTTTTTAGCGTTTAGCATAAAATTAGTAGACTGGAAATTAATGGAATCGCGCATGCTCTTGAATTGGAGCGCAATGCGAAAAAGTTAAAAGTAAAAATGGTCACACATAGAGGGCGTTCCTTGCGCGGATCAGTGATCGTTTTCCGTGTTTCTGTCCTTTTTGGTGACGTTTTTGCGAACCGTCTATCAGGTTCTTTGTAAAAATTCGTAAAATCACAAAAGGGCATGGTCGATAAAGTGTTTCTGTCAAGTCTCAAAACAAATTCGTCCTTCGCGATTTTTTTTAGTGCCGAGTGCAAGTAAACTATCAAGATTCCGTCGAAAAATAGAAGCCTACCCAGTGGGTGGCTAGTCTTGGTGAGTCTTCAATGCCATATTATCGCCACATTTCGAATGATTTTCCTTGAAATAGCCAGCGGAGCATGTTTTTGTCACCACCCACACAATCATTGCAGCGTACGAATTACGACGATAATAATTCAAGTCATTCTTACAAACCTAACCAAAGTTCACGCGTTTCCTATCATGTCTCTCTTGGTTGAAAATATCGAATGCCCTCATGATTACAAAATGTCTGACTCACATCCATGACGAAATTTACGTCACTGACGCACTAGAAGTTCAAGATATTTCTACTGAAGCCTAATAAGTACAGGTTTATGGAGTAGGTAGGTTACCTCATTGCATGTTCAAATAGAAACAAGATAAAAACTAACTATAATTTATCTTAATTGTCCAAGTCTTAACACACCAGCGGGCTTAAAAAGGTCGCTATTGCAGAATCGCAATAGGAATTGAACTTTAGGCCATCTCTTTTCAATGACTGAGAGTGAAAGAGACGGCATTATAGTTCATTTCATATTGTGATTCTGCTTTAGCGACCTTTTTAAGTCCGCTGATAGCTAACTCTAATATTTATAGAAAAAAATCTTCTGTAAGTAGGTACTACTACTCTGAAGAAGTTACACTTCTCTCAATGGATCTAGGCATTCGTGAAGTTAGCTGGTTCGCTGCACAGAAGAAAATTTTGTATGAAAAGCTGCACTGCACATCGAAATGGCTAACTTCATGAATGCCTAGATTCATTGTGAGAAGTATACCTGAATGATAAAACCAGTGAACATTTGCATTCACTGGACTTATCTGTCAACTTTGCTTTTTACACATGACAAATATCTCTTCTGCATAGTATTGCAGAAGAGATATTACCTATTATCTACATTGATTTATCTATTATTTTTATGACCATCAAATCAAACTTTATTTTGAATAAACACTTTTATATATTCGACCTTATTGAAATGAAAAAGCGTGTATTATTATATATTACATTTGCATGTATATCTCTATATTATTGAGCAAGCTTCTTTCCAATACAGTAAATATTTTAAACATGCATATTTGCATATAAATAAATATGTCCCTTAAATTGGGAACATGACTTAATTTGTCCTTAATTTATGATTCTGGGAACAAAATCCTTTCCCAGGCATACATTTATGGAAAGTTAATTGTATTCTATGTACATCCTTGATCAAACACGCTTTCTCATTTCTTTATAGGTCTGATTTCGTAAAATGGAAAAGAAGAGGGATTCTTTCTTCTTAGCCAATAAGAAAAAGGGTGACAGACCTCATAAAGAAAATAAACTTCAAGAAATTTTTGACAAAAACCGTGATGTGAATACCACAGAGAAAGAAGAGAAGCCAGAAAAAAAACCGTTTGACAAGAAAACTTATCGCCTCAAGAAATACAGCAAGAAATACAAGCTCGAGCAATGGGAGGAGCAACGGAAGAAAAAACTAATCCGAGAATATCAGAAAGATGTCAAAAATGAACCTGTAGTTGGTTCGTACAAGCCAAAGTCCTTTGACGAAGACACAACAGACTCCAATCAAGAAATCGGCAAGTATGTCAGACATCCTGACATAATTGAGAAAGAAAATGTCAAAATAACTAAGAGAGACCCTTTTAAAAAGGCTAAAGATCAATTCAACAAGCTTAAAGAGGACAAATTGAAGAAAAGAGAAGAACTGGAGAAGGTGATCGCTGAACGGAATAAGAAACTGCAAGAGTATAAGAGAAACAAACATGAACGGTTTAAGAAACTTAGTAAGAAGACCAAGAAAGGTCAGCCGGTGATGACAGGAAGGCTGGAACTGCTGTTAGAAAAAATCCAAAAAGGATAATTGAATGCATTTCGCTTCATAATATTTTTTGCCTTTGCAAAACTAATATAAAGCTTTGAATGTAAGCTAGGCAATTAAGAAATATCTAATAGGTAAAAATAACTGAAATGAAGTAGTTCAAATCATAATAAACCAGCGAAAGTACTTTCAAGAAAACAATATTATAATGTATTCGAATCTGCATCAATGTGAGTGGAAAAGTCATTACTATTTTTATCAGCCGTGACTGTCCCACTGCTGGGCAAAGGCCTCCCCCCACTCCCTCCAGAATTCAGCAACAACCCTCCAGTCTGGCAAAAATTGCTTGAGTTCGTCCCGCCATCTCCGCGACCTGATTACGTAAGACTTGATAGCAATGCAATGCCACAGCAATCACTACGCGACCGGTCGAAAAATATCACTAAGGCTTGTTTCACTCTTCAGCGTGTCGCCGGTCGCGTTCGCGAGTTGACCATTCATAGCACAGAGAATTTTGAATTTTCGAATTTCTCTGTGCTGTGAATGGTCAACTCGCGGACGCGACCGGCGACACGCTGAAGAGTGAAAGGCCCCTAAAAATCGCATTATGGAAGCCAATCGCACGTCTATTGCTCGCCTGTCGCAAAATGCACTTTAGCCATTGTGTATTTTGCGACCGTATCACGATTTTTAGTGACATTTTTCGACCGGCCGCGTAGCGATTGCTGTCGCATTGCTATTGCAAGTCTTATGTAATCAGGGCGCCGTTTTGGTCTACCGTGTCGCCTTCTCGCTGTTATTAAAAGTCATTATTAATGAAAAATTCCACAGATATCTCTACCAATAGATTGTATGATAACCTGTAATCATTTTATCAACCTTATGTAGAGTGTTAATAACCGTGAACTTGTAATTTCGCTTTTATTGCTCAAGGACTGCGTTTCATTAGGTTGTTTGTTGTGTTGTAGTCTGAATGTTCAATAAATTGTGGTGATTGAATTGTAAGTAGATTTTATTTTTTAGCTATCTCTCTTAAGGGCTCGGCGAACGTATCTACTTACCTAGCAACGTTATACCAAAATAATTTAAAATTTGAGCATATTTTTATCACTTTACGTTATTATTTGGATAAAGGTAGTATTTATCTAGGTTCCTGTTAAACTTTTGTTTTAAAAAACTTACTATAGAACAAATGAAAAGAAAAAATGCCATTTTTGGTGTACCTACAAAGATTTCAATTCAATTGGCTTACATTTCTTTTTAGGTAAGTTTTTTGGAACAAAAGTTTAACAGGAACCTTGATAAATACCTACTCTCCTAATCTAACAACATAAACTGATATAAACATGCTTACATTTTAAATGATTTCGGTATTACGTTTTTATGGAAATTCGCCGGTCGCAGCCCTCTTAACTGGAAAAATTCGTTTTCTCTGCATTTTCACGCAAAATATTTTCCCGTGCGATGTGGTTCGTAATTTCGCTGCAGGAACTGCGGCTTCAGTGGCTACGGTGATAGTGTCGGCCTGCAACGCCGAAAGCTGTGAGATCTAATCCCAGCCATCCCAGGTTTTTTGTTTTGCCCATTTTTTTGTTCTTTTTTCGAGTACTTTCGAGTAATTGGAAGTAGACTTAACATTTCTGAAAAAGTTTAAGCAAAAAAAAATTTGTATACAACTTATCTTACACAGCACCAGCTAGCCCCAAGAAACAACCAATATGAACCTACTTTGGGAACCGGATAACTGATAGAATAGATTAGAATAAGTACATTATATATTGTTTTAAATACCTACCTAAGTACTTAGAAAACTTTATAACACCCAGACACACCCATACTACCAACAGAGTCATTCTGTAGACTCACTTCGAATTCACTCAAGTGACCGAGCTCACTAAATACACAAGAATGTATTGTGAGATCAAATTTCGAATACGAAATTTGAGATCTCACTGCGGATTCAGCTCTCGACGTTCGAAGTGATTTTACAGAATGACTGCTGAGCTGTGACTGTGAGGCTAAGCTCTGAATGCAAATACCTTTTTTTCTAAGGTTAACAAATTCTTGCCTTGAATCTGGAACGTCACCTCAACAAACAATATAAAACAGTCTCAGAGTTATTCTGTTGTCTCTGTGATAAAATCATAATCATTGTTGTAAAATATTTTATCTTCAGTAATGTCTGAGCTCATCTTTTATTAAAATACAAGCTTATCTTAGATGATATTGTGTAACTAAGGCTAATGGGCACCGACAGTTAACAGCCATCTGACGGTAACTTACCTATAACTTTGTCAGGTATTTTAACCGACTTAAAGAACCTACAATATAACTGTGGATGAAGTAAGTCTGAATGCGTATGAGATCTACCATCGAAATCGGATGTCTTAAGAGGGCGGCGACGAACGAATTCTCCATACAAACGTACTACCGAAATCATTTAAAATTTGAGCGTATTTTCACCACTTTATGCACTTATTTAGAT
The DNA here is from genome assembly GCA_958496255.1 of Camptogramma bilineatum. NCBI lineage: Eukaryota > Metazoa > Arthropoda > Insecta > Lepidoptera > Geometridae > Camptogramma > Camptogramma bilineatum. The sequence continues at coordinate 3,379,655 of OY292474.1, forward strand.
TAAGGAAGTATTAATCTAGGTTCCTGTTAAACTTTTGATCTAAAAAACTTACCTGAAACAAAATGTAACCAAATTGTATTTCTAACATTTTTACAGCAAAAATATCGTGTTTTCGTTGCATTTGTTCTGTATGATAAACAACAATGATTGTAATATCCTTTTAATAGGAACACAGCTTTGAGTGTCTAGTTACAGGCCATACAAAAAAAATTGCGAAATCATTAACTTTTCATTCATCATTTTTGGTATTACGGAATACATCGTAAATTCTTGTAAATTCTGAACTCGAGTATTGCCGTACGCGTTGCTCGGATGTCTTCAATGTGTGTGTATAGTCCCGGAGGCGGAGTTTCGACACTCACACTAACGCAAAATTGGTTTGCAACGACCACCGCTTTTTATAATTTTTAGCATTTTTAGCTCGCTCGATGTATAGGTATGTAGGTATAGGTGTAGGTAGTATACACACTAACTAGATAGGTGTACCTAGCGTAGATTAGAATTGATTTTTACTTTGAACAATTATTTCAATTTTAAATGGTATGTAGGTAGGTAGGTTTTGTAGACCCTTTTATGAAAATTACTTTCTTTTTAACCGACTTCAAAAAAAGGAGGAGATTCTCAAGTCATAGGAATATTTTTTTATGTAGGTAGGTATGTTTCTCGAGTATCTACTTGAATAGGTGAGCCTGGACCGATTTGGAAAATTATTTTTTTGTTTGAAAGGGTACCAGGTGGAGCTATGGTCATCAGATCAGGTCAGGAGCTGATAATGGAGTCAGGAACTGTTCAACAGAACTCCTCAGTAAATAGGCTGATTGAGTTTAAACTCGGCATAATGTAAGCTGTCTTGTTCCGTTTCGTTCCGACTACAATGTCATGTAATATGTAATACCTATGCGTACCTATGGTGACTGCGAGCTGACCTGATGATGGAATCAGAAGCTGTTCAAAAAATGGTGCTGGTGATGATGATGACGAGTTTCAGCTCCATCGGCCTATTTAGATTTAGGTAGGTACTGATGTGTTCTGTTGAACAGCTCCTGACGCCAACATCAGATCCTGACCTGATCTGATGACCATGGCACCACCTGGGACCCTTTCAAACAAAAAAGAATTTTCCAAATCAAAAAAATTCCAAAAACATACCTAGGTACCTACATAAAAAAATATTCCTATGAATTGAGAATCTCCTCCTGTTTTTGAAGTCGGTTAAAAAGAAAGTAATTTTCATACTAAAGTTATGAAGTTGAAGTTATGAAAGAAGTTGAAGTTATGTTTTTAAACTTCAAAGTCTATAAATAGAACAGTAGTAGTTTTGTAATGACGTCACAAAATGACGGCGGGCCATTTGAATCTGCCAAGAGGGGCTTTTCCATCCTACTAATAATTTTACAGTGTGAAAGTTTGTGAGGATGTATGGATGTATAGATGTACCGCTATCTAGGGATGTTTGTATGTTTGTTACTCTTTCAAGCAAAAACTACTGATACACGCGCGGTTCGAGGGGGGGGGGTCATGGGGGTCATGACCCCCCCCCCCCCTCAAAATCCTTGAGAAACCTGTAACATCCAGCAAAAAGAGAGGTAGGTACGCACTACCAAAACTAGTGACCCCCCCCCCCAAGATCAAAGTCTGCGACCGCCAGTGCTACTGAACGGATTTTAATGAAACTTGGAATACATATAGGTAGGTACCTATACTTACCATAATTTATGATCTGGAATAAAACATAGGCTACTTTTTATCCGGGTAGGTATCACGCGAGCGAAGCCGCGGGCGGAACCTAGTATATTTTACATTTGTCTCTCTGATGTTGGCTGTTAGGTAGGTATTATGTTTTATCTCGCTTACATAGATACCTACCTACTCTACTGCCTATAACAGTGGCGGATTTCCAAATTTGCCGCCAGTAGGCTATTCAACTTTTGCCGCCCCTACACTCGATACCACATCACAATCATATTAATTACATTTTTTTCGTTAATGAAATTGTAACTTTTATGATTTGTGTAATATTATTTTTAACCGACTTCAAAAAGGAGGAGGCTCTCAAGTCGACTGTGTGTTTTTTTTTATTTTAGGTATATATTTTTTTTAGTTTTTTGTGTGTGTGTTACGCCATTTCTCCGTCAATTGTGGACCGATTTTGACAATTATTATTTTTTTGGTTACAAAGGATATACTCCAGAAGTGGAGGATCTGATGAGGGGATCCCATGGAAATCGAGGGGAACTCTCAAATTTTATGGTTATTTATTGTGTTTGTAGAACTATCGGGCTGAAATTTTGCACACTTATATATTCTCGGTGACAATGAAATATTATGGTATCAATCAAGCTTATCTGATGATGGAGTCAAGAGCTGTTCAACAGAACTCCTCAGTGAATTGGCCGATTGAGTCGAAACTCGGTATATCTATCAAGTTTCAATTACAATTTAATAATATGGTGACAACGAGCTGATTTGATGATGGAGTCAAGAGCTGCTCAACAGAACTCCTCAATAAATTGGCCGATTGAGTAAAAACACAGCATATCTGTGAAGTTCCGACACAATGTAATATAATAATTATGGTGACAGCGATCTGATCTGATGATGGAGTCAGGACCTGTTCCATGGAACTTTTTAGTAAAATAGAAATAGAAATAAGTTTTATTTTCGCCACTACGATACATACAACACAAATCAGAAATGCTACATTACAGTGACAAGAAAATAAGGTTACCCCTCAGCATTTGCTCCAGCAGCGCCATGGCTGTTAGAGCGCTGGTTTTCAGTATCTTAGTTTTTAGTAGTATAGTAGTAGTGACATGGATATCAAATGAAAGGGCTTGATGAGCGAAACACAATAAGTAGGTAAGATGACATCATTCTTAATAAAAAATAAACACTAAAATGAAAAAATAAAAAATAAAATACTTAACCGACTTTAAAACATACTTGCACTAAAAAGCAAAACATAAGAATATAAACAGATTTATTTACCTAATTACTAATTACGCGCACTCCGCACTTTAGGTACGAAGCTACAAGTACATTGGTGGGCCCGCCCGGGCGGGCCTTGGCAGGGTTCCCACTTGCCACTCGGCTCTAATACCTATCGCGTGACAACTCGACAACCCTTCCGCGTCACTCCGCGCCAGACAGTGACAGAGTTATGCGTTAGAAAGAGAGAATTTGTGTAGGCACGTGTCAGTGCATATTGCACTAGGCAAAGAACGCTTACGCGAGCTGAATTGAACTTTGTCGCATAATTCTGTGCTACAACGTAGGTATTTTATTCAAAGTTTTCGTCAGAATCTACGACTTTTTGCCTTCTTGAGAGAATCATTTTGAGACAGAGATTCGTAGATCACACATACATTTGTCTCACAGGCAGGCAAAGGGAATTAAATTTGCAACCTTCTGTGTTTCAGGCGGGCCTTCGCCCTCAGCACCACAGAACATTGTTGTCATGATGAATAATAATGGATTCATAACATGTCGCATATTGTGGCTGTTTTCGGCCTCCCGTGATCGTTTCACTAGGTTTTAACAGTTCAAAATAGATGAGATTCTTCTGATCCTACCAAATACAGGGGGTCTAAAGTGGCCACTTTTGATGAAAAATCAGATGTTTCATAGATGCTTCATCTATGAAACATCTGACTTTTCATCAAATGCTTCATAAATGCTTCATATGCTTCATCTATGAAGCATCGATGCTTCATAGATGTTTCATAGATGTTTCATAAATGCTTCATATATGAAGCATCTATGAAGCATTTCACAAAACATCTTTTTTGACAGATCTATGTGCGAGGTTAAATTTATTTTTATAAATTAAATAGGTAGGTACCTACTTAGTTTTTTTATAGAAATGATTGCACTGCGCCACCCTGATGGACATATGGAAATATTTTTGAGGCACACGAATAAATAAAAAAGGTAAATTGTCGCGGGAGCGGGTCTGAGGTTTTTTTTTTCTTAAATTTGGCTTCGCATGGGTTTTGCATTCAGCCATCCGTTTTCCATTCAACCTATTTACTTTCTAAAAATAAATTTAACCTCGCACATAGATCTGTCAAAAAAGATGTTTTGTGAAATGCTTCATAGATGTTTCATAGATGCTTCATCGATGCTTCATATATGAAGCATCTATAAAGCATCGATGAAGCATTGATGAAGCATCGATGCTTCATTTAAGAAGCATATATATGAAGCATTTATGAAGCATTTGATGTTTCATCAGATGTTTCATAGATGAAGCATCTATGAAACATCTGATTTTTCATCAAAAGTGGCCACTTTAGACCCCCAGACAATTACCTCAGCACCAACAACAACAACCAGCACCAACAACAACAACCAGCACCGACAACTCGTTTGGAGTTGTTTGCACACCAGCTTAAGATGAGCCGTACATTCAACGGTTCCTGTGCATTCCGGGTGTCAAGGATTCCGGCTGTTTGTAATTTCGGAACTACAAAACCGATGACCTTAAAATTTTTACGGAACAATATATAAAGTACTTACTTTCAAACAAAGTAAAAACCGGTCAAGTGCGAGTCGAACTCGTACACCGAGGGTTCCGTACCTACCCATTATACCCATTAAGTTATTGAACAATTAGTAATTTTTTTGTACATATCCTAGTTCTGCGATAGCAGCGCCGCAAATGTTCTGCGCACACGAGCATAATATTGCAATAAATATTTTCTTTTATTTACTTTCACACAATTTTATTTATTTACCTTATTTGAGGATGGTGCCAATTAAGCTAGTTCGCTTAATTGTATGAGCGCTCATACAACTCAGAAGACAATCTTAATTGGCGTCAACTATGTATGTATGTATGTATGTATGGGAACACCCTTTAACTTTCAACTTTTTTAATTTTTGGAATTTTTCCTTTAGTTCTGCTATAAGGCCTTGCTTTTTGCCAAATTTCGTGATTCTAGGTCAACGGGAACTACCATTTAGGTTTTCGACCCAAAACCTCTAGGGTACTTCCGGTTGACCTAGAATTGTCAATTTTGGTTACAAGCAAGGCCTTACAGCACAAGTAAAGGAAAAATTCCGAAAAATAAAAAAAGTTGATAATTAAGGTAAGTTTTGGTACTTACAAGTTTTCACGAAAACCTAAATTTGCCTATATCTTTTTATAGTGTTGACTCAGGACCTTGATTTTTATACTCACAATAGGGACTATAGACTTCAGTATATGGTATGAATTTCAACTTGCTAGCTCCACCCGTTCCTGAGATAATCGATGGTGACAGACAGACAGACAGACGGACAAGAAAGTGACCTTATAAGGGTTCCTTTTTTTACCTTTTAAGGTACGGAACCCTAAAAAGAATCAATGAAATCGGACTACGCGCTCATGAATTACAACCAGATACTTATTTTGACTTTCATCCCCTCTCCCTAGGGAACCGTGCTGAATTTCAGGATTAAAAGTATTTTATATTAGACCTCGTAGTATGCACTCAAATAATACCAGGTTTCATTTAAATCCAACCAGTAGTTTCGACGTAATGCGCGGCCATGATACGGACAGACAGACATGAATGAAAAAAATTACAGTTTTGGCTTCAGTATCGACAATAGAGAGCCCTCCAAAAAAAATTTCAAAATATCTTCAATGTACAGAATTTGACCTGTTACAGTTTTATTATAAACTAGCTGCTGCCCGCGGCTTCGCTCGAGTTGTACCCGGATAAAAAGTAGCCTATGTTACTCTCCAGCCCTCCAACTATCTCCACACAAAAAATCACGTCAATCCGTCGCTCCGTTTTGACGTGATTCAACTACAAATAAACAAACAAACAAACACACTTTCACATTTATAATAGGGGTACGGATACCTATTGATGTTTGATTGGTTGATGATTGATTATGTGAAATTTAATGATTAATGAAAATAAAAATTCTTCGGTACACATAGGGATTTTTCGTACATGACGACCTTACACGTGCTGATTACAGCTACAGAAACCAAACATGATCAACAGGTAAACTGTTGGAAATTTTCGGGATACTACTGTAATTCGCGGGCCCATCTAAACGCACCGCCTTTATCGCTCGTTTCAAATCCAATTATGGAAAAAAGTTTTAAGCAAGAAAAGCTCTCACTCTAACAATTTTTAAAACATTACTTACATGTTGAATTGTTTGTGTGTACATAATAACATAGCATTATCAATAAATATAGGTAAATATTATTTTTCTGTAACACAAAAAAAATTGTTCCCTATTTGCCGCCCCTAAAATCTGCCGCCCTAGGCTCCAGCCTTCTCAGCCTATTGGTACCACCAATTGATTCGCCACGTCATAAGTACCTAAATATGCGTTATCCTTTGTTGCACTTAAGGGGGCATCCATTAATTACGTCAGGCTTTTAGGGGGCGGGAGGGGGTGGAGCCAAATCGCACCTAATCCCATGTGGGATTAAAAATGAAAGGGAGGTCTCGGCAAATCTAGGTAGGTACCTGTTTAATATTATTTTTTTTTATTCTCACGTGAGATTAGGGGGTGGGGGAGGGGATCGAGCCAAATCTCAGGACATCTCACCAAGGGGGGAGGGGGTGCGGGGGTTGAAAAATCGCAAAAATCACCTTTAATTTTTATTCTTTAATTTTAATTAATGGACGCCCCCTAATTTCAGAGGGACAAACATCCGTTGTGACTTCAGTAATTAGGTAGGTTAGGTAAGTACCTACTTACCTATAGACATTGGACAGAAAAAAACATAGGTACCTAAGTGCCTACTTAGGTACCTACTTCCCTTTGAAAATTTAGGTAATTGTGTACCGACTTATATAGGTAACAACCCACATATTCTGTCTAGCGTCATAATATCGATCTCATCCCTCCCTAAAAATCTTGAGAGTAAGATGGGTAGGTTACCTAGATATTGTAGATAAATTTCCAAAAAAAGCATTTTTACCATACATTTATCTAACGATTCCATGAAATAAAATGAACATTATTCATTAGTGACTGACAATATAACATTTTTGGCCTCTCCAAAGATGCAAAAACTCAATATCAACAGGAATCGATCTCCATTCCGCAAGTACTTACCGCGCTGCAAGCGGAGCTCACAACCACTGAGCCAAACGTCCTGATGCATTTGTATTTGAAATTATTGAACAGTAGCTGCGCGTAATGCGTCCTGAATCGCGCTAAATAGGGCGGGCCTCATGTCAGACTCATATCTGCCAATCACAGATTAGGTAGAGGTAATACTGCCAATCGGGGCTGTGATTGCTCATAGTAGACTGAGTAGTACACCTATATTATACTACATAGAGTTTTTTGCGTGACAAGGACGAACAATTTAGATAGATACGTTGGAAGAGAAGTTCCGAGCTCCACGTACCGCAACCTTAAGGCGGAAATATCCAGTAGCCTCCTTTTTGGAGGAAGTACCCCTCCAATCGAAAATCCCCGACGACAGAAAATTCTATAAAATTATTGAATGCTCACAAAATTTCACGAGAATTGGTTGAGAAATGCGACCTGCGGACTTAAAAAGGTCGCTGTTGCAGAATCGCAATAGGAAATTAACTATAATACCGTCTTTTTTCACTCTCACTCAATGAAAAGAGATGGCAATAGTTCAATTCATTTAATGCGATTCTGCTACAGCGACCTTTATAGGCCCGCTGTGGAGGAGAACAGACAGGCATCCGGCGGACAAACGAAAGCATTTTTGTCCGAGCTGAAGCAGAGACGCTTCGCTCTCGGTCAAAGAGCTGACAATTTCTCAAGTTTTTAAGCTTGGAGATCTGCCAAAGAGCCAGAAAAAAAAATCAGCACCCGTTGGCAACAAACTGATAATACAACGCGCGTGCCAAACGATTACCGACTCTTTTGATAAATCGTGACCCCGCGAAAGATTTCGTATAGTTTTTGTTCAAATCTGATAACGCTACATGTTTTGAGTCGCTCGTTAAAGATCAAAGTTTATCATTGTGTGTAGCCTCGGAAGATTTGTCTTGTAGGTAGAGAAGATAAACAAAGTAAGTGCACATTATTGTATTCATCATCATCATCATCACGCGCAGCCCAACTCATCCCACCTGCTGTATTATTAGGCCGGTTTTACTGTCACGCGTACTGTCGGCGCTGATAGGCGAGTGATCTTTATTACAATGAAATAAGGATACTGATTGTTTAGCAGAAATGGCTACGCTGACGTCAGTGCTGAACAATCAGTATCCTTATTTCATTGTAATAGAGATCGCTCGCCTATCAGCGCCGACGGTACGTGTGACAGTAAAAACAGCCTTATTGTATTATTTCTGTAGAACGTCATGTGGGACTAGTGTGTAAAAAGTTCCGTAACATTGTCCCCCGAGACATTCACGCAATTGTTGAGCGACATGTCGCTCCATTTGTCCTCAAGTGTATCCGGCGCAATAACCAGTCTTTGAATCCCGAACATCCCAGATTCGATTCGATAATAATTGCGAGCTCAAGTCCCAGCCGTGTATCTTTTTCGTTGCGAAAATTTGATAAGCATTAATATGAGCTTTAAAAAAAATACAAATGGTAAAATCTGACACTGCACCTCAAAAAATGCCTATGTATATCGAGTAGGTCGCCACTGGCCAGGCGTAAAATAATATCGTCACAGTCGTGTGCGAAAACGGAGGTTATAGATCACTGAGGATAAATAGAGCGACATGTCGCTCAACAACTACGTGGATGTCTCGGGGACATTTTTGCGGAACTTTTTAAATTTTACAGCGGGGCTAAAAAGGTCGCTATAACAGAATCACAATAGGAATTGTTATTATATGCCGTGCTTGTCACTCAGTCTATGAAAAGAGACTGCATATAGTTCAATTCGTATTGTGATTCTGCTACAGCAACCTTTTTATGCCCGCAGATCACACTACTCAGCATTCATGCCCCGCATCACTTAAAATGTTGCGGGACACTGCAACGCGCAACGTCTCGTAGATTGAGCGTTAGCGTAGATTGAGCGCGATAGGGGACATTTCGTCCCGCAACATGACGTACGCGTCATGTTGCGTTGCGGGATGAAATGTCCCCCCCCTAGTGTATCCGGCGCTTAATAACGACCCAGCAGAACCTGAGGTATCTAGTGGCGCCCCCAGATAAACAGATAACCTACCAAAGCTGACTGACCTCCGATACGCGAATTGACTGTCCGGCTTGGTGGTATAATGCTGTCACTAGGGGCAAACGTGATACCTAGTGACAAGATTACATTACCTATTTAGTTACATTATACACAAACGTTCTTTTACTTGAAATAAAATTAATACAGACGTCTAATAAAAAACCACCAACTGCATTTATTAAGAAAAGATCAACAAGGGGGTAGAGACGGTAAGGTTAGGTTCAGAATCGTATACGAAAATGACAGTTAATGTCAATGATAAGCACCACTTAAACTAAGTAGCGTTTCAATATTCGGGTGTTAGTAAGGTTTTAAAATAACGTTTTTAGACGGGTGAGCTATCGGAAGCCTAAACTGCGGAATCAATACGCAAGTTCATATAGGTATTGCTAAGTGCTTGTCAGTTTGTTCAATGGTGCGTAGAATGAGTATTTGCGCGTCACTAAGCATAACCTTGGGCTCCTATCATAAAGAGCACAAATGTCCCACCTGACAGCTGGTTTGGATGTGAGCTGTGATACATAATTCAGCTCTGAAATGAGAAATGGCATTGTACACACCGAACCACGGCATTGTACACATTGAACCACGATACGCTAAACAATTTTCAAGGAATTACCTGCATGATCCTACAAATATTACAATAAAAGAGATGAATTTTGATGTTTGTAGAGAGTAATCTTCGGAACCACTGCTATTTGAAAAATTCAATCCTAATAAACATTTTATAAAATCAATCATTTATCTGTAAGCACTTTGATTTCTTCGAGCTTCGAAGGGCACGTTAAATTGCCGGTCCCGGCTTTTGAGTCGTTAAGCCATAGCGGAGGCTTTCAGGAGTCCTAAAAACTACGTCATCAAAGTTAGCCACTACACTAGCTCATAGGAAGTACAATACAATACTTTGATTTCTGAATTCTTATCAAAATTCGAATATGGATTCCGTGGCCGAGTTGGTAAAGGCACTCCGGTTTAAGGAGGATCGCTTGTATCAGTGCGGGTTCGAATCCCTTCGGAATCGCAAAGATAAGACTTTTCAATTTCAATGAAATAATTCGTGTGGTTTAACACTAAAAAGTAAAAATTAATCACTAAACGATCTCCGGAAACGCCAGTCTCATGGTGCTCATGATAGAGGTACAGACCATGCAAAGTGCAGATGTCGCAGTGCAGTTGTATTTTCCAAACTTGGCATATCGCCAAATTCTTCGTATAAATTAGAGTTTAACATCGTACAGACAGTACCTAGTTTAAACAAGACAGCAACGGCCGGTACGAATGCAATTAGTGTGTATTTCGACATTGTTTGCATAGGATATCCGGGAGACTCGAATGAAATGAAGACAATAACCTTTTACAAAACATAGTCTGCGGGCTTAAAAAGGTCCCTATTACAGAATCGCAAAGGAATTTAACTATATGCCATCTCTTTTCATTGACTTAGAGTGAAACGAGACGGCATTATAGTTCATTTCATATTGTGATTCTGCTGTAACGACCTTTTAAGCCCGCTGATCTATACATACATTTCTATACATTTCTACCGATTCGAGGACATCAGGGCGTAGGTACCTATCTATGATTTATGTAGCGACATCTACCTGTCGCTAGATGAACTACAGAAAACATGCTACGCACTACAGATGGCGCCACGCTCGACATCAACGACTCGTTTCTGAGTTTCTTAAGGATAACGAACTTCCAAGCTACTCCAAAGCAACTTCTACTGCAAAAAGAGAAAAACGCTGGACAGTATCAGACCTCAGACCAGATTGCAGGCTAAAGGAGCAACGGAATCACACGCAACATCGGAATAACATCGGAATTCCCTAGATCTCGCAAGTGGAGTTTCTAACGAGTTGAAGCTTGTATACAACTATCCGACATCAACTGTTGGTCGAAAGACCACGGGTAAGTGGGCCAGATGGGCCGACCCGTTGCAGAGGAACCACCTACTCTGCCTTGGGGGAACTATTCCACCCTGTTCCCCAAAATTTATATCAAATCTCGTAAATTTATTTAACGAGTGAACTCTTTGTGAATTTTGTTCATTCAGTATCAGATAGATAGATATCTAGATATATAGATAGATAGATATCTATCTGATACTGAATGAACAAAATTCACAAAGAGTTCACTCGTTAAATAAATTTACGAGATTTGATATAAATCATAGATAGGTACCTACGCCCTGATGTCCTCGAATCCGTAGAAATGTCGTTCTCTTAAGTTTCATATTTCATATCATATCATATTTATTTCATAAATACATTGTTACGTACAAACATAGGACAAAAATAGTTTAAACAAATAGGGCAAATAATTTACCAAGACCCCGCACTAGGACAAGTTAATTGTTAATTGTTAATTAATAGTTAATTGCAACATTACTTTCTTATTCTAAAGTATGAGCTCACTCTTTAACGATAACAACATTACTAAGCAGTCGCTTAAATCTAGGGGCGAATCTTGTGTTAGCAATTATCAATGCTTACAAAGCTTTATCTTCAGATTTCTAGAGTTTATGAGTTCGCAGTGCGGCAGATATTATTTACTCGACGTCTTATTCACTTTCCAAGCAAATAGAATTACCTTTACGGCATTATGTTTGTGTCTAATAATCTTTGGATATGAAATTCCATTACTATAATCCTCTCTCAGACAACAGTTGCTCTTCTTCTTTGGCCTTCACTTATCTCTTCAGGGCTAAAAAAGCCGCTATAGCTGAATCACAATAGGAATTGCATTATTACCGTTCTTGTCACTCTCAGTCTATGAAAAGAGGCGGCATATAGTTCAATTCTTATGGTATTCCAATTCCTTTTTATAACCTCAGGATTCACTCCTTATTTACTCATGTCATCCCTCACACTATCCAGACAACTCATGAAACGTAATTAGCACTAACCGGTGATAATTAGGGTTAACTAATTAATTCTAAATATTTTTTTGTTTATGTCCTCTCGATAATTGAAGACGTTCAACTTTCAGTTCAGTACATAAACAATAGCTGTTTAATTTTCGTTGTGGCACTATCAAAAGCCTGATTGCACTATCTCTTTCCTAATTAGCGTTTATAGATTGTCGCTTGGGGTCTGTCCTTTGGCCCTTACGGTTACGGGTAATAGATAAAAACATTGGTATTATTATTGTCTGTGGTGTAGTCGTACAAGAGAATACCTTTGCTGACCAAATGGGTTAGTGCCTCGACCTTCCATCCGCAGAGCATGGTTTCAAAGCCCGGCCCTGGTTCAATGGGTTTCCACTCAGTGTCATAAATTTTATATGCTTTATGACTTGAGGTCTAAACGGTGAAGGAAAAAATCGAGAGGAAATCTGCGGCTTAGTCGACCCCATATTGACGATGTCTTTCCTGTGGATAAAGCCTATTAACGCGTTCAGTGCTCATGACGCACATGCGGATCTTGCGTGCATTCGGCCACGGCGCCCTTCGAAGAAGAACAACGTGACAGAGAGTGTATTAAGATGAGAGCATGGGTTAGGTTAGGAGCTAGGTTAGCCTACTCCATTTCAAACCATATCCGAGGCACTACAGTGAACCGTTTAGTGCTTGCATTTGGCTTACATAGATTGCCACTACGATGCTGTGCAAATTATCTAATAAAGATCTAAAGGCCTGTGGTTGTATAGAGAAACTGATACTGAGGTGCCACTAGGTGTCGTGTTTCTGTAAGCAATAGATAGGCGATAACAGGGTCAGCTTATCGTAACAGGAGTATATCTCGCCCACCCTGACACAATCTGAGCTCAATTTAAATCATTTTATAAATGCGAAAGTTTGTGAATCTGTATAAAAGTGTTTTTTCATGCCTCTTTCCCTTAGCGGTAGGCAGAGTGAGACCACAGATTTTCAGAGAGCATCTTTCGCCTCATTACATATAATTTTTTCCCCTGGATTAGATAATTGTCAATTATCTTATCTCTAGAGATAAGATTTACCTCAGGCAAAGTTTTTCAGACAATTACAAAAGATTATTTCAGGATTATTACGATAACTTTCTTAGAAACATCTCTTGTATCAATAAGATAAGTTTATAAACCGACTATGTTTAATCAGATTTTATAGCTGCTATCTCTACTCTACCAGACTTTGTTTAGATTCAGTAATAAATCATATACTTATTGTATTGTTAACTTTATTACTCCAACACCTTAAATTGTTACTACGAATAATGATCTCTATAAATTATTCATGAACAATCTCTGTAGGTAGCCTACGGTTGTTAGCATGTATTCCAGTTCCAGCATCAATATTTTTACCAGGATGAAAAACGTTCTCAATCTAAAATTCAACTCAGAACTAAATCTTTTCGAAATCATTGACCAACTTCACTTTGTTCGATTGCCATCCCACTGGAGCTTGTCTATTTAGATTTAAAACGGACCATCGAAAAGAAATCCAGACCCTAAATCGTATTGTTGCCCTAATCTGTTTTCTTATACTACTAAGGTAGCAGACGAGCAAACGGCCCACCTGATGGTAAGCGGTTACCGTAGCCTATGGACGCTTACGACACCAGAGGAGTCACACTCGCGGTCCCGCTGCTGACCCTTTTAAAGAGGAATCACTGCGCCGACAACACAATGGACAAGAATTGTCCACCAGCTGTCACCGCAGCGCTTCCTCGCAGAGCTCTGGTAAACTTTCTCACCGCAGGAACACAACACCATTCGAAAAGAATGGTGTTATTTGGCTGCGAAATTCTGTACTGTAAGGCGGTGATGTAATTCTGACAAAAGAGAAGTTATCTTGCTCTTAAAAGATCAAAGTGATCCCACTGGTCTTATTGACATTTAATTACCTATTAGCTTTTGGATACGTTGGCGACTCTGGCATAGGTACTTTATTTTTTATTTTGGGATGGGTTGAAAAATTTGCCACCAGACATCCATCTACATCATAGGTTCTCAACGTGGGCGATAACGTTTGAGTCTTTCAGGGGGGCAGTAGAAGACCTAGAGAAAATTAGGTGGCATTAAGATGGCGCATTAAGATATGTGGTGGGGGGTTCTTGAAAAAAATATATTCTCAAAATGGGTGGTGGGCAAAATAAGGTTGAGAAACTATGATCTACATTAAACGTTAGGGTGTGTGGGATTATCGAACGCATCGGTACCTTTCTCGCATTTTGCCAAAAACACAGTCCCGGAAATGGCACCCACGTCTGGCGTTCTACCCATACATAATCATTTCGCTGCTCTCACCCCACTGCCCTACACAGCCCCCTAGGCCCCTACAAGGTGGCTACGTTCACAGAATGCTTGCAATTCATTGAACTTTCGATCCTTGCGACTGCGCGGTGCATGTGAAGCCTTGATCTGATTGATTACCCCCTACTAGTAACCAGAGCACGCGTACTATGATAATTGCGTCGTGTGGTCCTGGTTCAAAGGGTAAGTCGGACCAATCACATACCCCGATATCACGTTATGATAGTAAATAATAGTTTGTTTATGTAGCTCTAATGGCAGGTCGGAAGTGAATCTCGATGATTATCTCTAATAGTAGGTAGATTCCTTTCGTGTACCTTATTTCAGCTATGTAGTTTTATCGTTTTTTTATTGCGTTATTTGACGTGATATTTAGAAGTTTAGCGCAAACAATTAATTCTGTGTTTGCCAATGTTTTAGTTAGCTGTCGTTATTTATTTTAAAAACGAAACCATAGATAACACTTCAATTAAAACCACCTAAGAGAACTTTGAAGCGTCTCAAAAACGCTATTTACGTCATGATAATGTAGATTGACTAGCAAGTCTAAATCAAATGGGTTACAATTTGAACGTGGCCAGGTGGAGCGAGACATCAGTAGCCTGTAGCCGGTACCCGGTTATCCACCCACCACCCTCTACAGCAAGGCCAAGGCGATTCCGCATGCGTCATCCCACTCTTAATGCTCCCGACCTTGTTGGGAAAATTGGATGTTTTGTTCGATGTCCGTAAACTTTTTATGAAAGATATGAATGTTATTATCGTATTTTTTAACAAAACAGATCTCTGCGACATTGTCCAACCAGTAAACATATCAGACCTACTAACCTTAGACATGAAGTCATGAACACATGGAATGGTTATGAATAATCTTAATGAAGTGATTGCAAATTTCCAGGATAAACAAAGCAAGCAACAAAGATACAAGTGAAGTTAATAAAAAGCTTTTAAAACGAATTAGATTAAACAAATGTCTTGTCTTGTGAGTTTACCTAATTATCTCATTAGACCATGTTATCTTTAAAGCCCTTTCAATAACCAAGGTTTTGCTAGCTCGTGCTCACGATAAGGATATCGTAAAAGTTTAATTACTCTAAATTCTGTTATCATTTCTTAGTAAAGTTATCTTATTTGTTTATTGGGACAAATACGCTGCACGTGCCAATAGAATAATGTTAAGTTCTTCCGATAACGTTTAGATGCGCAATAGTTTTTTTCGGAATCGAATAATCATTTTTGCGTATCGATTTATAAGTTCTGCGTTGTTTATATAAATTACAAAGTTCATCTTTTCATTTAAAAAAATGAAACCATAAACCATCTCACTAAAATAGATCTTTGCACTAATCGAAGCCTCAATCGAACGTTGCGTCTACTCTATAAGACTTCTGAAAATTACATACTTTGAAGAATTTGCTTGGTTATGTACGCCCACAGAATAATAATACTGGTATCTACGCTGCCATAAATCTCAGAATCCCTGTGAAAGTAATATAACGTAATGAATCAAATCAAATCAAATCAACTACCACGCTGCACTTGAAGGGCCTAAACTAAAGCTATCCATTATGATCGCCCACCTACTGCGCTCTGCGCTCCTGCAACTGTTCCCGATAGTGGGTTGGGTACGTTCGCGAACGTTACATGCTTCATGTTTGCGAACGTGCCCGCTACCGGGAACAGCTGAGGAGCCCAGTCAGTATAAGTGCGAACATAATGGATACCCAGCTTTAGATGGCGCTGTAGTTTAGGCTGAGACTCCACAAAAGCGGAGATGTGTGAGATGTGTTTTAAACAACCAATAGAATTTCAAGAGACGAGATGACATGTTTGAATAACGAAATTCTATTGGTTGTTTAAAACACATCTCACACATCTCCGCTTTGGTGGAGTCTCAGCCTTAACCTTCATATCTATTTGACATTTTTACGTGAATTTGGCGAAATGTCCATGAAAAGCAATGAAAAATCTATCATACTAAACTCATAATAAAATCTACAATGCCAATACAACTAGTTCCTGAAATCATCACGACATCATAAACTAAACAAACATAAAACTGTCGATAACCACAATCCGGCCTCATGACGTTACCGAAGCGGTTCACAGCAGAATTGACAAGACTAGACGAGACCGTACAACTGGCAACAAAAGCCTTGCAGAAATTGGAGCTTCCTAGTAGAGTTCGGCGACTTTTGTCGCTCACTGTAGTTGGATTACATCAGATGTAGTATGTGCTCCATCTGTTGATATCTGGGCCATTCCGCGCTGATAACGCGCCGCATAAATAAGTGAGGCGCGCGTTATATTTATCAGTTTCGCTCCATCTTTCCTGTGTGGCGCTTCGTTCGGAAACCTATGCTAAGTGGCACGGTGCTTTTGTTTCGCGTTCGCGTTTCAGCTTTTATGTTTATTTAGCAACAACCTAGGGTTGTTGCTTAGCAGAGCTTGAAAGCTTCGAGAATTACGCTGTTAAAGGTAAGCTTTCAGTATTTTTTATACCTAATTTACCATTATGTGCTAGTTTAAATCTAATTTTTTTGTTTAGGGTATCGGTTAATTTAGTTTTGTGAACAAAACTAGCTTATTACCGTTTATGTAGGTATCGGCATAAACTTTGATTGCATATTGGTGGTTTTGTGTTTTTAAAACATGATTTTTATTTATACTCATTACGTTCTAGTTATCACACTCAAATACTGTATTATTTTTATTTCTTAGTTAATAATTTTTATAATCGAATTTAAATACCTACAATATATTTCGTAGTGTTGAATTTCTATTGTCTTCGCCTAATTTGCCTGTTAAATTTTTAAATTTTATACACTTGTATAACCATACCGCACTTGTTGATTTTAACAACATGCATGAAGAATGTGATAAGAGCAAATCAAACAAACTATGTATAGGGAAATCAGCCTTACCCTTCTGGTAATAAGGGGTTATTTATATTATGAACAACAAACCACAAAAAACTTGACTCGCGCATGATAATAACTTACCAGGAGGGAATCTGCCAGTTGTTATGGAATCTTTAACATTGGCCTTGATCTCTGAGTCAACATGGCGCCCGGTGACGCCACTGGTAAAATGATTGATTAGTGTATCGCGAATTATATTCACGCACGGCCCCATCTCCCTTTTCATTGTAAAATATGCTCTATCACACTGGTATTGGATTTAAATTTGTTGTATTACCACTACCTATCAATATAAGTTTGCCACAGCTGCTCCTACGTTTCTTATTTGAGGAGTTAAATTCCATAGGCCTTAAATAATGGCGCACATGAATAATGATGAGTAGGTATAAATGTACAAACAATGGATGGGACATTTTATAAAATTCACGTTACCATCGTTGTATCTAGCTATTTTTAGAAAGATCACATCATTACCTTTGCTTAGTGTAAGAGAAATACATGAATGTGACCAATGTTTTTAAGTACATATAACATTTCTCAGTGTTGTGCAACAAATGAATAATGCTTCCACGAAGTCTAGATTATTCAGTCGTTTGGCACGATCTCTTACTCTATCTTCGGAATATGATCAATATGTCATTCGACTAATTCTGCCTTGACCATTTTTCCTAAATTGAAAGAGATCTTTTGAATTCCGTAGACTTTAAACTTTCTCTTTTAATTATCTTCCTGCCCTTGTCCCACATTACATGAGATCGGCACAACATTGTATTCTTCTTCCATGTCCCTCTATCAGCCGTCATCTCAACACTCACCCCTTTCTTACTCATGTCATCTTTCACACAATCCATCCATCTTTTCTTTGGCCTACCTCTACTCATTTATCCATCCACTTTCTTCTACATGCTTCCCTTCTTATGACTTGTCCATGCCGTAGACTTTAAACTGATTTTTACCCCCGACGAAAAAGAGGGGTGTTATAAGTTTGTAGTGTGTATCTGTGTGTCTGTCTGTGGCATCATAGCTCCTGAACGGATGGACTAATGTTTTTTTTTTTTTATGAAAGGTGTCATTGTCGAGAGTGTTCTCAGCTATGTTTTATGAAAATCTATTGAGCCGTTTGAAGATCATCAGATCTTTTTTTTAATTTAGTTTATGAAAGGACATGTCGAAGGTTTTCATTAAATTTTTAATTTAATTCATCTTCAGTAGTTACAATTAAATAGTTAATGTAAGATAAAGGTATAATTCCAAACATTAACAAAATAATTAGTAACGAAAGTTTATGCTTCTAAATGTACAGAACTTTTCAAGTTAAATGTCAGTACCTTTACCATGAGTTCTGTTCTGACGAAGACAACCTATACTTATTGGTGGTTATAGTTTTATTTATTCATTCACCAAATGAGCCCCTTGTCCTCGCTTTACTGATAAACAGAATTATGAACTAGCCAGTTTTCTCTGAAATTTTAATGTGGTTTTAAACCTAAATTTATACCAACAGAACACTTATGTGAATAAATTTACCACATGTCAACAATATACCTACATAATTTAATCATATGTATAAATTTAACCTAGATTCGTCAAAATAGGACTGATTCAAGTTGGGTATTTTGGTTTATTGAATTGATTTTATCAATATCAATCACACGAAGTGACGGATAACAGAGGATACTCATCATTTGTCGCTCGTTATGTAATCGATGATAATATTCATAAAGAGTTATCATTCAGATAAGTGTTTTTTTTTACTATTTGGTTCTACAGAAAATAGTATAAAGTCTTTTGCATCGAAATTCCAAAGTTTTACTTCTGCTCGTCCAACTTCGTAAATTCTATTAAGACTTTCTTATATTGCCAATAAATTAAATGAGGTTGATTATAGATTGGACCTCTATCTTATCTGAATTGTATTTCCCGATAACTGTATCCGAGCTTCGATATCAGGAATGCCAAAAATATTATCAGGAAACACTTCAGTCAGGGCCATTGATATGCCCACAAAATTTTCAGTGTAAGAGATAAAATACGCCAATCTTACTATTTTCTGCTTATTCGTATTTTTGCAGAGCACTTCACGACAATAGTCTGAAACATGATAACAAAGATTAATTCTACTTAACCTATTTCAGTACATATCGATAAATTTATGTGGGATGATGGTCCTCTGTTGATTCGTCCGAGTAGTAATTGAGGCACTGAATAGTCTGAAATGACGAAATTGTCTCTGACATTTAATTGAAATTGTTGTAGGTACAGTTTGGCTTTTGTATTGGTATACCTACTATTGTACGTATAAAGGCTTGTATCGATATTACGAGCCTGCTCGTTTGCGGCTCGCGAGTCAAACGCGTCTTCACACGCACTGCGCCGCGAGGATCCCTCGCAACTCTTGCGAGGCAGCCTTGAAAAATAAGAATTCACTATTATACACCATCGCTGTATACAAATAATTCATTTGAGAGTTATGGGATACATTACAATACCCTGACTGACACCGCTTGTACATCATACATCTTGTACACAGTCAGTGGCAACTTTTTTCGTGGTTCATTGTGTACCGAACTCAAACCCATAGTGGGTTCGAGTTTAGTAACCACGGAATAATGTTTTTTGAATAGCGACACGGTTCAGCGGGGGTTTGCAACGGAAGGAAAAGTTGTGACGTCATAACCACTCATAACTCAGTAACGCCAACATAAAACTATACTCTGTTCAATTTCAAAACAAAACTGTACTGGTGAATTAATTTTCAATTGATATGGGTTTGACCTTTTTACTTGTCGTCGATTTATTATTGGGG
The DNA here is from genome assembly GCA_958496255.1 of Camptogramma bilineatum. Taxonomy (NCBI): domain Eukaryota; kingdom Metazoa; phylum Arthropoda; class Insecta; order Lepidoptera; family Geometridae; genus Camptogramma; species Camptogramma bilineatum. The sequence goes on from OY292474.1 coordinate 3,399,756, forward strand.
CTGATTTGAACAGTTCAAACTAATTACAGTTGCTACAACACACATAAACAACTCGTGGTATAATCGATCGAGCGAGCGAAGCGAGCGAAGATCTTAGTGGCAAGTTAGGCGATTTTGCTTTGTATGTTTGTATGTTTGTATGTTTGTATATTTGTATGTTTGTATATTTGTATGTTTGTATGTTTGTATGTTTCATTTTTATGTTCTCGCATAACTATCGAACCGCTTATGCAATCTGTATGAAACTTGATAGGTCAATAGGTTGTGCTATGGAAATTTGCTGTGGAGCGTATGAGCGTAATCGATGAAGGGGTTGTAAAGATATGGGGTTCCCAAGGGGGTAAATTTTTTTTAAAGTTACCCAAATATATTGAGTGGGGTGTCATATGAAAGTACTCAATTTATACATTCCAAAATGGTTTTTAGTTTTCTTCTAGGTTCTATAGTTTTTGAAATACAGAGAAAAAGAAAAATGATGAAAACCAATTAACGGATGTATGGAGAGAGCTCCCGTTTCATAGAGTTTCGATGTATTCGTAGGTCTGGTTAACAGACAAAGAGTGTGGCATCGTTGTGGTTTGGTTTGCAATGATTTTAGTTGCTTCTTGATATTTTTTCTTGAGATTGAAAATAAAAGCCGTGTTGGCCGAGTGGAAGAGTGCTCGATTTTCGTTTCATAGGTCGTAAGTTCGAACCCTGGCCGTGCTCATCAATGGATTTTTCGATTAGAAAAATTTAAATGCGCATTAACACGAGCTCTAAACGGTGAAAGAAAACATCGTGAGGAAACCAGTTAACGTTCTAATAGCGGCGATGGGCTTGCAACCTGTCACGTATGCAAATGCTAACTCCTGCAAATAGTGGGCTGGGCAAGTACCAAAATTATAGAGGGAGACGGAGGGGGAGGGGAGGGGAGGGGAGGGGGAGGGGGTGGGCACGGGGTCGGGGGAGGGGAGGGGGAGGGGAAGGGGAGGGGAGGGGGAGGGGAGGAGGAGGGGTGGAGGAGAGGAGGGAGAGGAGGGGAGGAGGGGGGGGGGGAGGGGAGGGGGGAGGAGGAGGGAATTGGTTTTCTCATACATTTTGTATTGAACTGCTATGTTAATAATTTCTCGAACTAAGAGGCCTTCCCTGAGGCGCGGTACGAAGTTCGCGGGGTCAACTATTGAATATAACACGACTTAATACGACACGACTTAATGTATTGCATGCATGCTTATAATCTTTACCATACTGAGGTAGCGCATTAGATATAATTGTGTGGTAAACACTAGAAGGAGCACTTAACGTAGGTATAGGGGTAGTCAGAAACAAGTCCAAATCTAGGCTATCAACACAACGGTGCGCGAGATCTCAGTTCGGGGCGAACTACTAGTATTAACATTATAATTTGCGAGAATCTGAAATGATTTGATGTACTTTCGTATCATACGTACCTACGTTTGAAGCGCTCGTGGCGCAGCTTGCTTAGACGTTCTTGATTGATCGTTGAAGTTGAGCAGCGAGTGGCATTACGAGCTGAGCACTTCCTTGCTTCGGAGGGTACGTTAAATTGTCGGTCCCGGCTTTTAAGTCGCTAAGCCATGAGGGAGGCCTTTAGGTGGCCTAAAAACTCCGTCACCAGAGTTGGTCACTTTCACTTCATACGCTACTTTATCCTCCTCCTCCTTAGTCGGTCCCTCATTGTTGAGGATCGTGACTCCTTCCCATGATCTTGTGGATGGTTGACCTCCATTGAGAGCGATCTGTGGCTTGATGCAGTGCTTTGTTCACCGGCATTTCAAGTTGCTCCGATACCCGGTCATACCAGCGCTCGGGGTTGCTTTATACGTACACTTTAGGCGCAGGCCAGATAGAAGAGACGGGGCGCAGACATTTGTCTCTTCTGCGTCCCTTTTATACAAAATGTGACGGCGCCCCGTCTCTTCTGTATGTTTTGCGGCGCGACGCTTCTATACATTTTCTATGGAAGAGACATATTATGTATGCGACGCGTCTTCGTCTTACGTCTTTTCTGTTCCTATGTCCCGCGCCTTATATATCTTACTTTATGCGTACGTAATATTGAGAGTTGATGTATCGTTGTTACAGGGAGCACCGGACGAGTCCGGCGCGTCATTCAGTGCCGGGCGTGACGGACGGTCGCGTCCGTTGTGCGAGCCCCGTCCCGCCACGCGCTGCTGGCGCCGCGTGCTCAACGTCGACCCGCCCTGGCGCCGCCTGCGGGCCCGCTGACGCCACACCACGCCCGACACGTGAGTACACGCACACACACACACGTACACACACACACACACACGTACACATTCTCACACACACACATCCACACACACATACACATCCACACACACATACACATCCACACACACACAACATGCACAAACACGCACTCCATACGCATTTGTTTGCCTATGTTCCATTACATACAAAGAAGGCCTTAATCGTACCGTGTTTGTTGCCCTGATTCTTCATGGTGTTGGTCGCGAAAGAAAAAGAGTAGAATCACCTAGCTCTTAAGACGATTCAAAGTGATCCCAGAGGTCCCACAAAACAAATGATATTTGCATTTGTTTTTAATGTAAGTATGTATTTCATATATCTATAACATTCTCCTATTGTTCCAGCTGACACCCGTGGCCTAGCGCTAGTGGGCCTCCACTGGGCCCCCCCACTTGACACCGGCTCCTCTATCCGGATTGTTGACCCGTTCGCAGCATAGCGCCCGATTCGCCTCGGCGCTGCCGGGGCCTCGGGCCTCCACCGACACCTTCCGAACACTTTGGAACACTTTGTGAACCTTTGGAACACTTCGTGAACCTTCGGAACACTTCGTGAACCTTCGGAACACTTCGTGAACCTTCGGAACACATCGTGAACTTTCGGAACACCTCGGAAATTCGAAATTCGAACTCCGCGGATCTGAGAACCTAAGACCAACTAGGTTGAAGAAGATAACATCTTTGGGTGAACTTTGAATAATCGTGATACGGATTTTGAAGAATTGGATTAAACTTAGTGAAGAATTTGGACTTTGTTGACTAGATTGAGAATTCTTGGACAACTTGTTATATATCTTGACGAAGATGAAGGTAAGTCAAACGGCCTCGCATCTACCACCATCCATCAGTTTGATTCAACATTTTGGTAATAAGTTACCCCATGAGCTTTTGATTGATCGACGAAGCAACGTTTAACTATCTATTGTTTGTTATACTCCTAAGAGTTAATATTTTAATGTTTGGCTGATGGCCGCGCGAAACAAAAAAGGCACCACTTTCCGGCATAGGCTTTTGACATTTTAACACAGATGTATAAGATCTTGAAATGAGACGTCACGAAACTTAGGACCCCTCCCACCCCTTGTCACACAATGTCACACTTCGACGACCCTCTTCTCCTCTTAACGTGTGACGTACTTTATGGATGATCGAAAAATTAGTCGCGTAAGGCGCAGGCCAGATAGAAGAGACGGGGCGCAGACATTTGTCTCTTCCGCGTCCCTTTCGTACAAAATGTGACGGCGCCCTGTCTCTTCTGTATGTTTTGCGGCGCGACGCTTCTATACATTTTCTATTAAAGGGACGCGGAAGAGACATATGTCTGCGACGCGTCCTCGTCTTACGTCTTTTCTGTATGTCCCGCGCCTAACGCGACGTAAAATGAGTCGCGTAAGTGTGAAATTACAGTGGCAGCGGGCGGGGCGGATGAGCGGGGGACGCGTCGAGCGGAAAACGCTCATTTCAATTGATGAACACCCGCCCGCCCCGCCCGCACTTGGTGCACCTTGGTACACAAGTATGTGCTTGTCTTACACGCCAGCGGATTCCGCTAACCGCGCCGCTCCCACTGTAATTTCACACTAAGATACGCTATGTGTGTTCTTGCACTTATTCCAACTGTATTCTTAAGGTACCAGCGGAGATGGAGCCTTCCGTGCGCGTGATGCACGGGGACTGGAGCCCCGCCTCCGTGATCCGTGACGTGGTGGACTCCGGTCTGCAGGAGGATCCCTTCTACGTGATGGACCTGGGAGAGCTGGTGGCGCGCTACCAGCGCTGGACCGAGCTCATGCCGAGGGTCGAACCTTTCTACGGTTAGTGGAGCTTTGAAAACTGAAGACTAGATTGCTCTATTCTCTATATAAGACCTTCACTCACTTCATGTGTCCACGGACTGGACGGAGGCGGCGCAAGACAGAAGCCGGTGGCGTTCTATTGTGTTGGAGGCCAAGACCCACTTTGGGGTCGACGCGCCAGGATAGTAAGTAGTAAGTAGATTTCTCTATTGATGTTATAACTTTCTAAGTGTGGTGTGTGTGGCTCTGAAGAGGGTTGAGTCTTTAGTGCTGGAGTTTTAGGACAGGAGTCCATGATACCATAATGTCATTGGTTGGCAACGCAGTGGTCGAAATTACCCTCACATTGTTGGTAACTATGGTATGTGTCCATATATCCTTGTAGTTCTATTAAGATTGAGCCTATGGTTCGTTTCTTAACTCTACTCTAGTTAAGATTCTGTGATTTGGAAGAGGTTCGCGTCGTATAGTTGGGTTAAGCCATTCGGTGGTAAAGAAAGAAAGAATCGTTGTATAGGGTTAAGCCATTCGATGGTGAGGGTCTAAGGGATCCGCCTCCGTGATCCGTGACGTGGTGGACGCTGGTCTGCAGGAGGATCCCTTCTACGTGATGGACCTGGGAGAGCTGGTGGCGCGCTACCAACGCTGGACGGAGCTCATGCCGAGGGTCGAGCCTTTCTACGGTTAGTGGAGCTTTCTAGGCTAGTGTTGTCTGAGGCTAACTGTGGCCAACTTCAGTCAGTTAGCATCGGTAAAAGTAGGATGCACAATACGCAATTCTCAGGCCAAAGAGCGAGACAGAGCACTGATTTATGAATAAACAAGCAGTTAGTGCACTGAATTCAGCCTGGTATAATGTCGGCATCAAGCATTCTACTCAGTAAATGAAATTTGAATTTTAAATATTGTTTTTAGATTGAAGACAGGGATCCAAAAGTCAGAAGTCCATGATTCTTTTTCTTTATACTACTAAGGTAGGTAGCAGACAAGCATACAGCCCACTTGATGGTGCGCCAACAACACAATGGACAAGACTGGTCCACTAGTTCTAACAAACATAGCATCTATTCTAACATGGCATTTCAGCGTCTATAAGTGATAGTTTCCCTCCTCTCCCTACGCTGTGTATGAGATAATCTAGTTAAAATGTAATAGCTAAGTGTTGTGTTTGTTGCAGCGGTGAAATGCAACGACGACCGTCTATTGGTGCGTACGCTGGCCGCTCTGGGCGCCGGCTTCGACTGCGCTTCCAAGGCGGAGATCGAACTCGTCACCGGACTGGGCGTCGCGCCAGAGTCAGTACACAGATGTGCCTCTCTCACTTTATCCTACTAATTATAAATGTGAAAGTTAGTGAGGATGTATGGGTATATGGATGTTTGTTACTCTTTCATGCAAAAACTACTGAAAGGATTTGGCTGAGCCTGGAATAACATATAGGCTACTTTTTACCCGGGTAGCTACCACGCGAGCGAAGCCGCGGGCGGAAGCAAGTTATTCAAAACAATTTAGCAAGGATTTATATCTTATTATATTTAATTTCATTTATCATTTATTTATTTCTCTCACAAACATTAAATAAGTATATATGACTGAACTTAATAAATTAATTCAAAGTTCCCTAAAAAAGGGGGGATCGTATATGAAAAATATAATGAGAGTTGATGAAGCGTAAAAGGCGTGTATAAGGATCGTAGCAAATATAAATTTTTGGTCTCTGTCTACATACAAATGTGAGTGGCCGGCATTACAAGTGTTTATTCATTCATTAAACTTATTTCTTGTACTATTACAGACGCATTATATTCGCGAACCCCGCCAAGATGGCGTCTCACATCCGTCGCGCGGCGGCCCTTCGCGTGGACACCATGACTTTCGACTCGGAGACTGAGCTGCATAAGATCAAGCATCTCTTCCCAGACGCGCAGTTAGTACTACTAATTATAATTTTACTATCCTGTAACTATAAACTTCTCACAATGTAGATCCAAAAAAAAAAAAACTCAAAAACTCAAAGATTATTTATTCAATAAGATCATGTAAGTTGATCAGTTTGACACGTCAATTGTTTGTCATTTTTTTCCATTGTGAGAAGTGTAGAAGCATTCGTGAAGTTAGCCGTTTGCTGTGCGCAGTGCAGCTTTTTCACACGAAATTTTCTATACTATAATAATGTACTCTACATTGCTGTGATTCCTTTCACTAAATTATCGTTAAATTCGAAAGCTCTAAGTGTAGACAATAACGAAAAGACATATTTTAAACTTTCGCGACTTGAACACATTTTTAGGGTTCCGTACCTTAAAAGGTAAAAAAAGGAACCCTTATAAGATCACTTTCTTGTCCGTCTGTCTGTCTGTCTGTCTGTCCGTGTGTCACCATCGATTATCTCAGGAACGGGTAGAGCTAGCAAGTTGAAATTTATACCATATACTAAGGTCTATAGTTCCTATTGTGAGTATAAAAATCAAGGTCCTGAGTCAACACTATAAAAAGAAATAGGCAAATTTAGGTTTTCGTGAAAACTTGTGAGTACCAAAACTTACCTTAATTATCAACTTTTTTTATTTTTCGGAATTTTCCCGTTACTTGTGCTGTAAGACCTTGCTTGTAACCAAAATTGACAATTCTAGGTCAACCGGAAGTACCCTAGAGGTTTTGGGTCGAAAACCTAAATAGTAGTTCCCGTTGACCTAGAATAACGAAATTTGGCAAAAAGCAAGGTTTTATAGCACAAATAAAGGGAAAATTCCAAAAAGTTAAAAAAGTTGAAAATTAAAGGGTGTTCCCATACATACGTAGTTGACGCCAATTAAAATTGTCCTCCGAGTTGTATGGGCGCTCATACAATTAAGCGGACTAGCTTAATTGGCACCATGGCTAGGTACGGAACCCTCGGCGTACGAGTTCGACTCGCACTTGACCGGTTTTTATTTAAAATTATTATTATCGGGACTTAATCGCGTAATGAAATTGTTTTATTTACCTCGACGTTTCGGCGACATTACTTTTACGCGATTAAGTCCCGATAATAATAATTTTAAAAAACGAAAAGACAGTTAAATATTTTTAAGCCTTTCCACAATACAATCATGTTGAGCCGTACCTCAGATAATCGCAAATTAATGTGAAAAACTGATGTAGAATCGAAAAAAAAGTGTAGCATAAGTCTCCAAGAATATTTTACAGAAACTGAGATAATTAAAAAAACCCCAATATGTATAGTTCGCGTCATGTAAAAAGAACGCTGGAAAAAAGTTGATGAGTTTTGTCTCATGTTTGCGAATAGGTAAACCCATGCGCAAACATGAGACAAAACACACTCCACTTTCTTCCAGCGTTCTTTTTACGTGAAGCGAGTTATACACCGTTAATTCTGGGTCAGTTTAAAGCCAGCACCCACTGCTTGTATTGCTTAATCGTATTCGTGTCGATGGTTTAGTTTTTGAATTTGATAAGTATTTCATACGAAACTAAATAGTTAAAAAGATTAACAAAAGTGAAGAAAACACTTGGTAAGGTGTCGTAGGCGCGCAGAGCTAATGACCTAGGTATGTATGTATGACTACGACGTAGCATAGACTCTACGCCGTAGCAACAGCTGAGCACAGAGCACGTATCTCCGTGATGTATCCTGCCTATGTTTCGTGATATTATTAATTTCAAAAAAATAGATCTCATATTTATTATTATTTTTGAGTAAGGTTATCGATATAGATTACGTAGGCGCCGGCTTTAAACTGACCAAAAATAAACGGTGTATATTACCTATACAAATAAACTAATATAAACTGTATTCTAGACTGGTGCTCCGCATCCGCTGCGACGCCGCGTCTGCGCAATGTCCGCTCGGCATGAAGTTCGGCTGCAACCCGGTTACCGAGGCGCCAAGACTGCTCAAACTAGCCGCTTTGCACCAACTCAACGTAAGCACAATCTATCCATTTATACACAGTATCTATACCACTGGTTCTTAACCTATGGTCCGCGGACCACTGGTGGTCCCTGGAACCACTTGAAGTGGTCCGCGAAGCTATCCAAAAAAATTAAACAAGCGACAAAGGATCAAAGTTGAAAGAGAAAACTTACTGTTGGTGGTCCGCGGCAAGTCAGAAAGTTTATCAAATGGTCCCTCGTCACTAAAAGGTTAAGAACCACTGATCTATACTAATAGAATAAAGCGAAAGAGTTTGTTTGAACGTGCTTATTTGAAAAAATCTTTCTACATTTTGATAGCTCATTTCTTGAGAAAGGTTAAATTGGTAAGGTAGTTGAGTAAGGTTAATTAAACTCTTTTAGGGTTAAGCTGTCCTTCCTTGTGCAGGTGGTAGGGCACAAGGGGCAAACAAGTAGGTGGAGACATCGTTTGAATGGGGACCCCGCAGCCACAGTGACTATTTGTCGGGTCGCGGTTGCCCCATTAGCACAAATTTTCTCGACATCGACTGACCTCGGTCCGTAGTCGGTTGATGGACTTCCACACTGGCCATGGAATGGAAGGTCACGTCCGGGGGACAGATGTTCTTGTGTGGGAAAATTAGGTCGTGCTGGTTATCGGTACAAACGCGCTACGCAATACTAAATGTGCCCATTCCCTTATCATATCCTTCAATACCTAATGTATATTGTAAACACTATTAACGGGATATTTACCATGATTTTTGGATTTTAGAGTTTCCCGATATTTCGGCACAGTTGCATGCGCCATGATCACGGTAAACTGAAGTTTTTGCGAGTTTGTGGGTAATCACTGGCAGACGAAACGGTCTACCCTCTTTCTAAGTATTTTACTACGTCGAACATCAGTACCACCGGTCTCACTTTCGAACGCAACTCGATCGCGGCACACAACACTCAAAGTATCCAACTTCACATCTGGTATTGGACTTTTTCGATTTTTGCACAATCGCACCACCGGATTCCAAGCAACCGAGAGTTTAAAACCGTCTTCTCGATTGAAATTCCGGTGTTTGGTAATTTCTATGGCTTCCTGTACCAATCTTGGTATATAATGTCGCTCCGTTAATAGTGTTAATAGTGTTTACAATGTTTGCAACCATGATAGTTTCAAAAGTTCTAATGTATATTGTTACAGGTGATCGGCATATCGTTCCACGTTGGCTCCGGCGCCGGCGAGACGGCTGTATACTCTCGTGCCATCGCCGCCGCGCGCCAACTGTGCGCCGCGGGGCACAAGCTGGGGCACGACATGCGTCTCTTGGACCTGGGGGGCGGCTTCCCAGGAGCCACCAACTCTGACATATCAGAGGTAAACTAATAGATAGGTAGAACTATAATGGAGATTTCGTCGAGTGTCCGGGGTGTGCTAGTGCGTGGGACATTTGGTTTGAGATGGTAGTAGTAAGTAGGCTTGCCCAGCACCTAAACCATCCTCCAGCTTAACCGGCCATATCCACAGGAAAGACATGGTCAAAACGTGTGGGGCTGACTACGCTGCAGGTTTCCTCACGATGTTTTCCTTCACCGTTTAGAGCTCGTTTATGCGCATGCATATAAATTTTTCGAAACGAAAAATCCATAGATGGGTCTTGCTTGTTTTATTTGAAAGATTTTAACTTGACCCACTAGTTTATTTTGTGTATTTAATGACTGGCCTCTTAGCTCAGTCGGTAATAGCTCTACCTTCTGCGCTGTAGGTCGTGGGTTCGATTCCCAACCAGGACAAACATTTTTGTGATGAACATAGATGTTTGTTCTGTGTCTGGGTGTTATAAAGTATTATATTATAAGTATGTATTTACAAATATGTATACTATATTCTACCAGTTATCTAGTTCCCATAGTACAAGCTTTGCTTAGTTTGGGGCTAGATGGCGCTGTGTCAAATGTCCAGCAATATTTATGTATTTATTTTATTCCGCAGGTGGCGCAAGTGATAAACTCTGCTCTGGAGTATCACTTCCCCGAGCAGCGCGTGCGCGTGATCGCGGAGCCGGGCCGCTACTTCGCCGCCGCCGCATACACGCTCGCCGCTATGGTGCACTCCACACGCGAGGTACAACACAAACACACGCTACATATCGCTCTCATTATATCTAAACTACGCGGTATTCGCTCGCCGCTATGGTGCACTCCACACGCGAGGTACAACACAAACACACGCTACATATCGCTCTCATTATATCTAAACTACGCGGTATTCGCTCGCCGCTATGGTGCACTCCACACGCGAGGTACAACACAAACACACGCTACATATCGCTCTCATTATATCTAAACTACGCGGTATTCGCTCGCCGCTATGGTGCACTCCACACGCGAGGTACAACACAAACACACGCTACATATCGCTCTCATTATATCTAAACTACGCGGTATTCGCTCGCCGCTATGGTGCGCTCCACACGCGAGGTACAACACAAAAACACGCTACATATCGCTCTCATTATATCTAAACTACGCGGTATTCGCTCGCCGCTATGGTGCACTCCACTCGCGAGGTACAATACAAACACACGCTACATATCGCTCTCATTATATCCAAGCAGTGCCCTCGCGGTGTTTCCCCCCGTACCTAGTGATCAAAAAGTATTTTGGGTTTTCTACCTTGGGTTACAATATTTTTTTTTAAATACAAATACATTTATTTACCAAAAAAGAATACAACACATACAAATATTACTGATGGTCCCCGCACTAGGGCGAGCCTGTATCGCGGGAGACCGAATAACAAAAACGATTACCTACTACAATAATACAATAAATACAATAATATTGCAACCTTTTTATGAATCCCTAATTTTTTTGAAAATATATAATAGCCTATGTTATTACCTGATAACGTAGCTTTCTATTGGTGAAATAATTTTTAAAATCGGCCCAGTAGTTTTGGAGCCTATTCGTTACAAACAAAAAAATATTTCCTCTTCATAATATTAGTGTAGACCAGTGGCGTAACTATAGGGTGGCAGGGGTGGCCAAATGCCACGGGCCCCCGACCCCAGAGGGCCCCGGCTCAAGAGGCCGCGAGCTCGTGATGATTTTTACTGATAGGGCCAGGGACGTATATAAGGGGGAGGGGGGGGTTTAGGGGGTCCAGACCCTCCCCCCCCCCCCTCCTTAGCAATAGCATAAACAAAACTGGTGGAACAGGTATTTCCGTGCGTAAACAGATGGTTCATGACGTCCAAAAAAAAATATTAAACTAGGTACACCCGATGTTTTGTATTTCTCGAGTTATGTTTTTTAATGTTTTTTTTTAGCATGCTTGGCCAGAACAATTTTTTAAACTTAAGTATAAAAAAATTGGGAACTATAAAAACCACAACTTCTATTATTAAATACCCCTGGGCGTAATGTTAATCTTTGTACATTTTGGAACCAGTGTAAGAAAAGCCTACCAAACTAACAACAACTAAAACAAACTCATTTGGTTGTAAGTTTGATAGACATCAAGACTTGTGTAATTTATTAGTAATCTAATGATTATTATTGACAGACCATTTTCTGAGACTGGCCTTGCGATTTTTAACTTAACAGGAAACTGTTGGTATTCTTTAAAACTCGAAGGGATAATCCGTTACAATAATTCAAGAACAAAAGAGGTTCTATCACCATCCCGCAAGTTATGTCTTATAAAGGCCAGTCATCTACTGACTGCAGTGGAATATGTGAGCTGTTTCGTGATTATTTTGGTTCAGTATATGTAAAAGACGACTCACGACACATTGCAAATAACCCGCAAGCGATTTTAACCAATAACATCTTGTCTGCAGTAAGAGTTACTGCACCTAGTGTCGAACTTAAAATACAACAGTTAGATCGTAATAAAGGATCTGGACCTGATGGTATCCCGCCATCTTTTATTCAGTCATGTGGATTGGAGTTATCTGAGCCGTTGACTGTCCTGTTTAACAAGTCTTTAAGCGCTGGCGTTTTTCCCACACAGTGGAAAAGAGCACATATTGTTCCCGTCCACAAATCTGGTGACAAAACGCAGTGTGAAAATTACCGCCCTATAAGTATACTATCGTGTTTTGAAGATTTTTGAATCAATTATCTATGATTATATTTACTCTCATATCAAACCTCTTATTTCTCAAAATCAACATGGTTTTGTCAGACAGAGGTCAACGGTCAGTAACTTGTTAGTTTATAATGATTACCTTCATAATAGTTTTGACTCCTCTGGTCAAGTAGATTCCATATATACAGACTTCTGTAAGGCTTTTGACAAAGTTAACCACTCAATTCTATGCTCAAAATTGGCACATTACGGCATTCATGGCAATCTTTTGCGCTGGGTTTGCTCATATCTAGACAATAGAAGTCAGCTAGTAACAATCAATGGATATGCTTCTTCCTTGATGTATATTCCTTCTGGCGTCCCGCAGGGATCTCACTTGGGACCTCTGCTTTTTGTTATATTTGTGAATGACTTAGTGGAGTGCATTTCATGTCCGAGTTTATTATATGCCGACGATCTTAAGGTGTACACACGGGTAAACAGCATACGTGATTGTGAGAGGCTTCAATGCGATCTAAATAAAATATCTGACTGGTGTGCTTGCAACCATATGTGCCTCAATGTGAAAAAATGCTTTGTTTAAACGATTACCATATCGAAGGAGCCCAACTTGAAAGAAAGCCTGTCGCGAAGGATTTGGGAGTATATTTCGATGAGGAGCTTTCTTTCCGAAACCATTACGATTACATCATTAGCAAAAGCTATCGTCTCCTTGGGTTTATAACTCGTATTACAAAAGACTTCAAAAACCCCCACAGCCTAATACATCTTTTCAACAGCTTAGTCCGATCAGTGCTGGAATATGGTAGCCCAATTTGGTCACCGTACTATGAGATGCACACGAACAGAATAGAGCAAATTCAAAATAAATGCCTGAAAACACTATCGTATCGTCACAATTTGGGTCGCTCATTATCGGGCTACGAAAAAAGACTCAAAAAATTTAAAGTTGTTCCTTTGTCCACTCGTAGAGAATATATTAACCTAGTTTATCTTCACAAAATTCTTCATTCCACCATTGACTGCACTCCTCTACTAGCATCTCTAAACATAAATGTGTACTACAGATCCCGTAATCCACCGACTTTTTCAGTAACAGTTTTCAGAAATAACACGTCATTTCATAGTCCCCTTCCTAGAATGTGCCGCTTATTCAACGATTTAGCGTCCAAACAAAACTTAGATATCTTTGACTCACATGAAGGCAGGTTTAAAAGATGTATCCATAAAATCTTAATACTAAATTTCTTTTACAATGTATAATTTTTACTTTCACTCAAGTTCTAGTTTTTTAGGGTAATTTTAATCTTAATCTTGCAACACTAACTCTTTCATGTTCGCATATATTGATTACGAATCTAGAACAATTCGATTTGAATCCATAAATATAAGCGCTATACCGATTGTAATCTACTTTGTGAACTTTAAATAAATAAATAAATAAATAAAAATAAAAATTGGGATTCTGGGAATAAATCCTCGAGGCGATTTCAGGCAAACGTTTCCTAGTGTCACATTTGTCTTAAAAAAAATTCGGCTCGCTTCGCTCGCATACAGCTTCATGAGTGTTTTGCGAGCAAAGTGCGTTACGTCTGACCGCAGAATAGGAACCGATCCTTTTCTTTGAGTACGTAAGCAAAATCAAGTGTTGTGTTGCATTTGTGATAAAAAAAATCAGCTCGCTTCACTCGCATAATAAAATAGGAACTGACAAGCTACCAGCCATTTCTTTGAGAACCATAAGAAAAATCATGTGTCACTTGTTGCGTTTATCTTAAAAAAATTAAGCTCGCTTCGCTCGCATATTAGCTTCATAAGTATTTTGCAAGCAAAGTGAGTTAAGTATGACCGCAGAATAGGAACCGACAAAAAGCCATCCTTTTCTTTGAGCACATAAGCAAAATCAAGTGTTAGGTACGTGTTGCATTTGAGATTGGAAATTGGTTCGCTCCGCTCGTATAATAAAATAGGAACCGACAAGCAGCCAGGCTTATGGTGCTCAAAAGCATCATAATAAAAATTAAAAATCACGTGTCATTTGTTGCATTTGTCTTTAAAAAATTTGGGCTCGCTTCGCTCGCATATAAGCTTCATGAGTATTTTGCGAGCGGAGAGTAAACCAAGTTTCAAGCCCGGGAATCGATGTCGTTAACGCGTTGCGTGCGAGTACGGTAGCCCTAACGCGTACGAATAGGGCCCCATCAAAAGAATTTGCCACGGGCCCCAGACGATATAGTTACGCCACTGGTGTAGACCACGCGGTATTCGCTCGCCGTTATGGTGCACTCCTCGCGTGAGGTACAACACAAACACACGCTACATTTCCAGTGGCGGCGTAAAAGGGGGGCAGACGGGGCGGTCCGCCCTTTGAATTTTTTTTTTCTAAAATCTATCTTTTAAAGGGAGTGCTAGAGGGTGTTCAAATTGGTATTACCCCTAAGGGGATAAAATGTGTAAAAATGTTTGAATTAAAAAAGTATCATCACGCATTTGTCTTGACAAAGTTTTGCTCTCTTTGCTCGTATAATGTCAGACCACTGAGTGATGTTTATTTTTTGGGGGATGCTCCTCAATAGGTGCCGATTCGGTAAAGGCACTCCGGCTAAAAGAGGATCGCTTGCATCATTGCGGGTTAGAATCCCGTCGGAATTGAAAATTTTTATAAGATTTTTCATTTTCAAATTCAGAACTTATGTTACCTTCAATGTCCTAATAAAAGCTTTATTCTCAGATCGCGTCGGCCGAAGAGAGCGGTGAGAACCACACGATGTACTTTATAAACGACGGCGTGTACGGCTCCTTCAACTGCATCCTTTACGACCACCAGCACGTCGTGGCGCATCCGCTTAAGGTAATTTTCATCAAAAAAAGAATCATCAAAATCAGTCCACAATTGATGGAGAAATCGGTGAACATACATAAAAAAAAATAAAAGGTTCCGATGAATGGGGAATATGCACGTTGTTTTTTTTTTATACGATAGTTTATATATATTCCCTATACGCATGGGGAGATACGCATAAACCCTATTGAGAACCTCCTCTTTTTTGAAGTCGGTTAAAAAGATAGAAAGAAAACATTAGCTATACTATAAGATAAAACGACTGTACAATAAATGTAATTGTAATACTTATGTACTTATTAATTGTAATAAATGAAATTCTTTTGTTGTTTGAAAGGTTAAATGACCCATAAAAATTTGGTGAGGATCTGTCGAGGATCTTCTGAATCATGAACATAAATGCACCTCGATAGTGCTGCAAATTCCTCAGCAAACATTCGGTTTTTAACCCCCAACGAGAAAGAGGGGTGTTATAAGTTTGTAGTGTTTATCTGCGTATCTTACATAATATCTCCTGAACGGATGGACTGATTTTCATGCGGGTTTTCTGAAAAGTATGATCAAGTTGGTTCTATCCTACTATCCTACTAATATTATAAAGGCGAAAGTCCGTGTGTGTGTGTGTGTGTGTTTGTGTGTTTGAATGTTTGTTGCCACGTATCTCCATAACTACCATTGTACCTTTCTGTTTTTAGTTTTTCACTTTGTTATATTTCTTGTGTTAGTATTAAGTTAGATACAATAAAGAGTTATCTATCTATCTAACTACTAAACCGATTTTGATGAAATTTGGAACTTAGATAGATAATAACCGGGAATAGGGCTTTTTATCCCGAAAGATTGCACGGTTCCCGTGGAATAAAAAAATAGTAATCCACGCAGGCGAAGCCGCGGGCGAGTAAGCTATAATTTATTAAGATCTGTTCAGGCGTTTGAAGATCATCAGCTCTTTTCTAGTTGTAGGGAAATGTCGGGGTTTTTCATTAAATTTTGTCTTGTCCACAGCCGTCTACAGCTAAGAAGACAGCCTGCTCCGTCTGGGGTCCGTCGTGCGATGGTCTGGACTGCGTCCTGCCGTCGGCCCGGCTGGCTCCGCTTACTGCCGGCGAGTGGCTAGTATTCCCCGATATGGGCGCCTACACGCTGCCCGTAGCGAGCCCTTTCAACGGCTTCCCCGTGCCCACTGTCAAGCCCGTCGTTGATGCTAGGCTGTGGTAAGTCTTACAAACTGGCTGTTACAGGATAATAACACTTATAGACGGGAGGGTCCGTCGTGCGATCCGTCTGGACTGCGCGATATGCTCAACTCAGCGCTTTCAACAGCTTCGCCCACTGATAGATAGATGCGTTTATTTGCTGAAGAATATATGATACATTAGGTCTTACATTTACTGTCAAGCCTGTTGTGGATGCTAGGCTGTGGTAAGTCTTATAAACTGGCCGTTATGACATAGGAGGATCTGTCGTGCGATGGTCTGGACTGCGTGATATCCTCAGCTCTTTCATCAGCTTCGCCCACTGTCAAGCCTGATACTAGGCTGTGGTGAGTCTAACATACTAATACAGACAGCCCGCTCCGTCTGGGGTCCATCACGGTCTGCGGGTTGACTGTCTAACTTTGATAGCAACCAAAATTGGTCTCAAACTGTAAAATTTGACAGTGAATGATTGCGTAGGTTTTTTTGTCGCGTGTGGTCTCGTGAGTGTGACACTATTAGAATGGTCGTTGAACTGTCATATTTGAGAGTTGGAGGCCAATTTTGGTCGCTATAAATGATAGTCAATCGATGGTCTGGACTGTGTTCTCCCCTCGGCCCGGCTGGCCCCGCTGTCGGCCGGCGAGTGGCTAGTCTTCCCCGATATGGGCGCCTACACGCTGCCCGTAGCGAGCCCTTTCAACGGCTTCCCCGTGCCCACTGTCAAGCCCGTCGTTGATGCTAGGCTGTGGTAAGTCTTATAAACTGGCTGTTACAGGATAATAACACTTATAGACAGGGGGGTCCGTCGTGCGATCCGTTTGGACTGCGTGATATGCTCAACTCAGCGCTTTCAACAGCTTCGCCCACTGATAGATAGATGCGTTTATTTGCTGATGAATATATGATACATTAGGTCTTACATTTACTGTCAAGCCTGTTGTGGATGCTAGGCTGTGGTAAGTCTTGTAAACTGGCTGTTAGGATTAGGACATAGGAGGGTCTGTCGTGCGATGGTTTGGACTGCGCGATATCCTCAGCTCTTTCATCAGCTTTGCCCACTGTCAAGCCTGTTATGGGTAGGCTGTAGTGAGTCTAACATACTAATGCAGACAGCCTGCTCCATCTGGGGTCCATCACGGTCTGCGGGTTGATTGTCTAACTTTGATAGCAACCAAAATTGGTCCTTGAAGTTCAACGCTAATCTATTATATGATGTCTACACTTTGTTTTGTAAAGTTATGTGTGATGTGATGAATCTTTTTTTTTTTCCCTAACCTATCTCGCCCCACTGCTGGGCAAAGTGATGAATCTAAGTTATCAAAAAGATTCATCATATTTTTACTGCTATTACAACACAGATATAACTCACAAGTTCCAATAATTCTGATCAGTTTATCAAGTATCCATATAACATTACCTTTTACAGGTCTATACTTAAAGACATGCTGCCTTTATCTCCGGCCGTGTTCACCGACGGATCTTACTCCGCTCCGGATCCGGACAGCTCCGACCCCTCCCCCGGCTGCTCCCCCCCGGACACCCCCTCGCCCCCCGGCACCCCGGACCCCCTCGAACACCAGGGGGTGTTCATCGAGTGCGCACTCAAATGAAACGCTACTAACAACATGGTACATGATTATCGCAATTACATCTCTATCAAAACATCAGATACGCATTCAATTCTTTTAGACATTCTATGTTGCAGCACAAATAAATACAAAACAGATATTTATCATGTAACCCTTCAGAACATTATATTTTACAAAAATAAATCTTTTATCGGTTGTAGAAAATTAGGTTGTGTCTATTTTGGTGTTGTAGGAATAATTTTGGTATGCATAAACAGTTGGGATGTTACCATCTTGCGTAGAGTTTTCAGGACTTCTAGCAATCATAGATAACGGAAGACCGGCGCGAACTAAGCTTATACACTTAATTTTATTCATAAATCGCTACCTTGATGTTCGAATACTAGAAAGATATTCTTTCTTGCAACATTATCAGATAGGGATGAAATAAAATGAGATTGTATTGACGATGGTTCGCGCCGATATAACTAGGAATGCTAATAAACTCAGGCCATACTCAGAGGCACCTTGTTTTAATTTCAAGCAAAGATACTTTTCTTCATGGAATTTTAATTCATGAAGTCCAGAAAATCTTACCGTCTGCTTGTACTGTTTTGGAATTTTGGCACTACCCTCAATATAAAGAATATTTAGACCAAAATGAATTGGCAAGTAATGTACTTTGAATCTCAGCTTTTCTCGAATATGAATTTAAAATGGGAGCTCTGGGTCTGGCTAATACCGGGTTTACACGCTTGGGTGCAAACACAAAAGCTGTTGTAAAGCATAAGTAGCTCTGTCTCTCTCATCTCAACGAGACCGAACGCGACAGAAGATAACATGTCCCTAGAATGTGCGAATAACGCGAGCGTGTAAACGCGGCATAGGAGTTGTTCAATAAACATCACAGGGTATGGAGACTATAAGTAGATGACCAGCGTTATAGAGAGCTGATGATGATAATGATTAGACCGAAAATTAGCGAAAATAATGATTTTTGTTCTGTGTTCATTACTTTAGATTGATGAATACATTAGTAAAATATACATTTTTTTAGATAACACAAAAAATGGTAATTACGATAATCATGTTTTGTACCAGTTTTGATGAATTGGCTATCGACTCGGAAAACTTGAAAATTCTGTATTTTAATTTCATAGATGTGTTGGAAAATTGCATTATAATTATTAACATTTTTGTGTTTATTTTGGTTCAATTATTAGAAATCAAATTGTATTATGATAATTAAAATTTTACATTTTTAACTAATACCACAAAGGATGAATTGTCCTATGTTGTATTGGATTAAAACAACTCTTTATACAAAAAAAAGTAAAGTTTCGGCATAAAAAAACAATGATTTTACCGAATTTAATTAAACTTTTACTGAATTATTTTTTAATTAAATTCACTTTGTGTTTTGTATACCTTTTTTATTGTTTTCTGAATACGTCAACTACATTCAGATAGAGGGGCCTGTGTTAGGTGATTAACCCATTGCTAATATTGGCTAAGTCGCCTAGTTAAATTCTTTTTTTAATGTACATTTCGTATTTATTATATTTTATGTGACTAATTTGATATATTTATGTATAATATATACACTGTCCTGTCATGTAGTGAAATATTTTTGTGTCCAATTTCATTAAAGCCTAAAATAGAACAATCATTATATAAAAATGGACAGTGTTTAAATGCAATGCTTATTATGTATATCTTTGATGAATTTATTGTTTGTTTGTATTGAAATTTAAAAGTATGTAGATCATTTTAATGTGAAATAATCACTTGATGTTGTCACCCTTTGTTCAAAATATTCACTTTGTTTGCAACTGCCTAATGTATTTAATGCTTCTGTGTATGTTTCACATCTCTACAAATATTTGAACCATAATTTTTAATTTTTTTTGTGTTAAACCACACCTTAGGTAAATATTTCATTGTCAGTCTTATCAAAATTTTCGTTTTCGACGGGATTCGAACCCGCATTGATACCAAGCGATCCTGAATCCCGTAGGAATCGAAAATTTTGATAAGACAATTCATTATTTGAACCATGTTAATACACTCATAAGTTGTCTAGAATAACACTAAAATTTTCTTTTCATTCTATTGATATATTTTGTTTATAATTACAATATTAGAAGATAAAATTGATAGTAAAATCAATCATAAACCATTTGTTACTCAAACAACACAACAAAACGATTTACCAAGTTCATGCTCTTGTAAAAGATTTATGTTTGTAATTTAGGCAAGAATTAGGGATGTTTTTGAGAGATGTGAAATAGTTTTAGTTACAACATTCCCGTAGTTGTGAAAATTGTGGTTGTTTTCTTCGTAGACGGATTTCGCAAAAATGTTTATCGCAAATTGCTTTTTCAATATATTGGTCAATGGTTACAAGTTTGTTTTATTTATACCCAGATCTAAAAACTGTAGTGAATCTAGGCCACAGATATTTTAGGTTACTTCTTTAATTCCTCACTTGGTACTCTGCCCTCCTAACGAAGAGTAAATCGATTTTTGGCAAAAACTAAAATCATGTCTTGCATAACTGCTCTAAAGAACGTTGCGACATTTTGGGCCCCCTTGTCCAACAGCAATGACACATATGTCATATGAAAGCTCTTGGAGTGTACTTTATTTCATTCTATTACAGCTAAGTTCAAATCGAGCGCGAACATGGTGTTTTGGGGCAAAAATGGCGCGATAATGGTGGTTTCTGGAACGAAACTAGAAAGCTAAAACTTGGATGGTAGCTTTCTTTTCTAGTAAAACCACCCACTAAGGAATTTTATTTTCGAATTTCAACCCCTAAAGGGGTGAAAAGTAGTGAAAACGTTTGTATGAAACTTTTTAACCCGTAGTACGATTTGCTTGAAACTCGGTTCGTATACTCGAAATGCAAAATAAATGGACACGTATTTCAGGATTATTCAAAACACCCCTTAAAAAGGAGTGAAATGGGGTGTCAAAGTTTTTATGGGTAGGTACTTTTTAATAGATAGTGTGATTTGCTTGAATCTGGGTATGAATACTATTGATGACAAATAAATGAACATGTATTTCAGGATTTTTCGAAACAACCCTTAAAAAGGGGTAAAATGGGATGTCAGAGTTTGTATTGAAACCTTTTAAAGGGCGGTGCGATTGTCTTGAGACTCGGTTTGTATATTATAAATGCAAAATAAACGGACATTGTCTTACAGAACTTTTCGAAACAACCCTTAAAAAGGGGTGAAATGGGGTGTCGAAGTTTGTGTTGGAACTTTTTAAGGACAGGGCAGTCAAGTACCGGCGTAATTTGCATACACTTCGCCACTGGCTACCCGGCACTGGTTACCCGGTCCTTTAGTCCATTTTCATAACTATTTTTAACAACCAGTTACGAAAGAAGATTTTTTTTTTTTTCACTGATTCTTAACAGGTTATTAAAAAGGAATATTTATTCCATGTACGTAGTCATGTTTCATAGCCAGCTACGATTATTTTTTTCATGTTTTGGTTTTGTAATTTTAACAGCTGTCATTGAAAATGTAGATCTCTTGAATAGCTTTCATTTGAACTAAAAACGGAGAGCCTAGGACGAATAGTTTCTGAGATATGGCCGTTTCAAGTTTGACAGCTGTCATTGAAAATATAGATCTTGGTTATAGCTTTCAACTGAGTTTAGAAAGAAGAGTCTAGGATGTTGTATTTGAGATTGACCGATAATAAAATAATAATAATTAATTATAATTTTTAATTTTGAGACATTAGTCTCAAAATGATATAATCTCTCATTTTGACATAAACTGTCAATTTGACATCTACTATCAATCATCAGTCAGTAAACTTTATACAGTACTTTCAGGTAAATAATGGGTATTAGAAAACATCAGAAACAATCGCATAATCGTCTATTATTCGGAAAACACGAAATTAGCCAATGCCTATTATTTATCTGGAAGTAGTACATTATTTTTTTTCTTTTTTTTTTCAATTTTAGGAAAACTTACAGCTAGACAACAGATTAAAAGAAGATAATAATAAATAGATACTTAAGGCTAATAACAAGTTTCTACATATAATTATTTAAATAGTATAAACAAAACAGTCCTATTATCGTAGACGGTGACCGAGTGAAGAAAAAAAACAAAATATAATTATATTGGTACATTTAGTACCTACTAATAGATACAGTTCAACATCGACATAATAATATCAATCGTCCTAAATGTTATAAAAATAAGAAAACAAGCTTCCATTTTCGTAGCTAGTTACGAAAAATGAAAAAAAAAAAACCATCCATTTTCGTCCGTTACCAAAACATGAAAAAAATTCGTAGCTGGCTATGAAACATGGTTACGTACATGGAATAAATATTCCTTTTTAATAACCAGTTAAGAATCAGTGAAAAAAAAAATCTTCTTTCTTAACTGGTTGTGAAAAATAGTTACGAAAATGGACCAAAAGACCGGGTAACAAGTGCCGGGTAGCCGGTGGCGAAGTGTATGCAAATTACGCCGGTACTTGCCTGTCCTCTCCTTAAAAAGTTCCAACACAAACTTCGACACCCCATTTCACCCCTTTTTAAGGGTTGTTTCGAAAAGTCCTGAAATACGTGTTCATTTATTTGTCATCAATAGTATTCAAACCCAGATTCAAGCAAATCACACTACCTATTAAAAAGTACCCATAAACACTTTGACACCCCATTTCACTTCTTTTTAAGGGTTGTTTTGAATAATCCTGAAATATGTGTCCATTTATTTTGCATTTCGAGTATACGAACCGAGTTTCAAGCAAATCATACTACGGGTTAAAAAGTTTCATACAAAGGTTTTCACTACTTTTCACCCCATTAGGGGTTGAAATTCGAAAATAAAATGCCTTAGTGGGTGGTTTTACTAGAAAAGAAAGCTACCTTCCAAGTTTCAGCTTTCTAGTTTTGTTCAAAGAAACCACCATTATCGCGCCATTTTTGCACCAAAACACCATGTTCGCGCTCGATTTGAACTTAGCTGTAATAGAATGAAATAAAGTACACTCCAAGAGCTTTCATATGACATATGTGTCATCGCTGTTGGACGAAGCGGGTCCAGTGTTCAAGCAATGATGCCCATGGTTCTTTATAAGATCTGAGGGCGAGCATAAGTTTTCTTTTGTAAAAATGGTTTTGAACACAAGCTTTTATTGTTAAGGCTCAAACACGTTGGGCCAGCCTAGGGGAGCGCGAGCGAGATGGCGAATCGGTGCAAGGTCAGAGAGATAGAGAAGCAATGCGAGCCTGGGCCAGCGTGTTTGAGCCTTATGGGTGAACTGATTCAAATAAGCCCAAACACGGATGTTCTACTGTTATTCACTGAGAAGTTTCATTGCACAGCTCCTGACTCCATCATCAGATCAGCTCGCTGTCACAATTACATTCTAGTCGGAACTAGAGAGATATACCGATTTTCAACTCAATCGGCCTATTTACTGAGTTCTGTTGAATAGCTTCTGACTCTATCAACAGATCAGCGGGGGTAAAAAGGCCGTTATATCAGAATTACCATAGGAATTGAACTATCAACAGTCTCTTTTCATAGACAACTTCTTCTAGTTCTCTTTTCATTTTAGTGACAAGAACGGCATTAAAGCCCGTCACAGACTTAGCTATAATATATATTAATATACCGTACTATTATACCGTATAGCTATAATATATTTTATAGCTGAGTGTGCGGTCACGCGAAAATTAGTATAGAAAATATATAGTAATATGCCTAGCTATAAAAATATTAATATATATTATAGCTAAGTCTGTGACGGGCTTTATTGTAATTCCTATTGTGTTTCTGCTATGGCGGCTTTTTTAGCTCGCTGCTCGCTGTTACCATAATATTGCTTTGTCCCGAGTATTTAGAAGTGTGCCAAACAGCTCGAATCAGAAACGGAAGTGGGTCTTTACCTTCCAAGATTTGATCCTAACACAAATAAAAGCTTGTAAAATGATATCAAATATTTATTGAAAATATAAAAACTGAATGGATTATGTACACTGGTATTCGAAAACAAAAAAAAATTGGTCGTGCAAAAATGGCTGGCACAATACATTATTTCGGGAAACGAGACGCCACGCGCCTTATGGTTTTTAAGTTAGAACAATAGATTTATAATCATTTTAGGAAAACAAATACGTAAAACGAATTTTAAATTTTATTACAAAACAAACGAGACAAAAAAACATTAATTGGGTATATTTTTACAATTTCAGCTACTCCTTCCCGTAGTAATCAAGCATGGGTCAAAATTGTGACATTCTCGCTATTGCTTAGCTTGGCTTATAAGCAGAGATCGGAGTAGGGATTTTACGTACAATTGCATCATGGTTTCATAGCATGGATTTGCCATTTTTTCCGGTAATAACCTGTCGAATAAAAAAAATGTAGATGTAGTGATACGTTTCTCACTTTACGCCTCCACGGAAAAAATGTCTTGGTAATTTTAAATTACTGGAATAGGCATGGTGACAGTAATCAAGTATCGCCAAAATATTTATCTGATCTAATGAAATAGGATTCAAAGATTTTGAAAAATGTATTTATTCTCTTATTAATGTCGAGATTACTAATTTATTTGCTAAAATAAATCTACAAAATACAACAATCCGCCATGATAGCCAAAACGCTCGCCGGTGTCATGGCGTCTGTCATTGCGTCTCGTCTCGGTAAACATCCTTTTGTTTCTATAGTAACTATGTAGGCATCACTGGTTGATATACCGATCCGTGACGTAAAAACAGACGCCATAACACCGGCGAGCGTTTTGGCGTGAATTTGAAAATTTAAATTTAAATGTACTTTTATTGCACAAAAACCTTAATTTTCTACAGAAATATGATATATTTTAGACATAATAGATACTTCTGAATATCATAGAAGAGATTTTGAAAATTAGGATTCATGCCTATTCCGGAAGCATATCCATACTAACCTATCATTTGAGGTCATTGGTCCTAAACCATTCTACCTACTCCGATCTCTGCTTATAAGGCAGATATTGGCATAAATATGACAACATATATATACCTATCGAATCTATCAACATTTGCTTCGCTTTGTAAAGAAATCGTGGGAAACATAGATCATTTTGAGGATTCATAAGTTTTGTTACATTCTCAACTAGAAAACGCATCACAATCATAACATACCTTTGTAATATAAAAGCTAAGTAGTACACTAAAATCAGTTTACATCGCAAACCTTATGTGGGCATTCATTAAAATCATAGATTTATTAGTGAAAAACAAACTATGTAGTACGATACATCGCCTGCGATTCTATTGCATACAGTTAACAGTCTTCAACTTTAGTCCATTATTTTACCACTTTTTATATTATTTTACACACGTTTGTATTCAAACTCACTGACACTTCATTGAACCCACATGGGTAAAATACACGTATCATTGTAAAAAGTTTATTTTTCACGAAACACTCCATCCTAGACGATTACACTTCTAGTTGAGACCCGTGTAAGTCGTGAGATCGCTTGACCGCGCCCGCATTGTGAAGAAATCAAGTCAGCAAATCTGAAAAGAAATGAAAGAGATAGATAACTCTTTATTGTATCTGTTGCCCTTGATTCGCAATAAAAAAGTAAGTAAGTTCGTATGAGTAAGTGGCCAACTCTGGTGACGGAGTTTTTAGGCCGCCTAAAGGCCTCCGTCACGGCTTAACAACTTAAAAGCCGGGACCGACAATTTAACGTGCCCTCCGAAGCACGGAAGCGCTCAGCTCGTAATACCACTTGCGTTCACCCATCCTAAGAGTGGCCGCGCCCAACGCTGCTTAACTTCAACGATCAATCAAGAACGTCTAAGCAAGCTACGCCACGAGCGCTTCAAATTTATGATTGACTAGCCGCGCCCTGGCGGCTTTGCCCCCGTAGTGATGGTATATGATGATGATGATGAAAAGTAGCCTATAACCTTCCTGAAGAGTTTAGCTATCGAATTCAGAAATCATTTTTCAAATCGGATTGGTGGTAGTCAGGGACGTAGCTATAGCTTTGTTAAGGGGGGGGTCCAAAGGTTCCAATATACCAAAGATCTTTGTTAAGGGGGGGGTCCAAGGATTCCAAAATACAAAAATTGACTAGGTTTCCTCCGAACTTAATGGGCTAAGGGGGGGGTCCGGACCCCCTAAACCCCCCCCTTATATACGTCCCTGGTGGTAGTTCCTGAGATTAGCACGTTCAAACAAAAAAACTCTTTCGCTTTATATAATTATAAGTAATAATTATAGAAGTATAGATTAGTATAGATTGATTGATTGATAATTACCTGAACGCTGTAGTTGGCGAGGTATCCCTGCAGAGTGTCCCTATAACGCTGCTCCAACGCCAACACTCGCGGCGGCAGTAGGCCGGGGCAGGCGCGGGACAGCGCGCCCAGGGACTCCGCTAGGTAACGCCGCGGGTCCTCTATACCTGATTGAAGATATTTATAATTTTAGATATTTTTTTCGCGAAGTAAGCCTTCTGTACTTAGTACTATTATTTATTCAGTGGTGCAGAATAAATAATATTACTACATACAGCAATTCAGAGTGCTAATTTATGAATGAACCAGCAGTTAGCACACTGAATTCAGCATCGTCTAATGTCAGCTTCGCTACCCGAATACAAAATATAAATAGCGACTCTTGCTGCGACGCAACATAGTGCAATTCAGTTCGCATAAGCGCTTAAGAGGCCTGCGACCGGCGAATTTCTATAAAAACGTAATACCGAAATCATTTAAAATTTAAGCACATTTTGATCAGTTCATGTTGTTAGATTAAGAGAGTAGGTGTTTATCTAGGTTCCTGTTACACTTTTGTTCCGAAAAACTTACCTAAAAGCATTAAAGATGCTTGGTTTTATTTCAAGGATTAGTAAATATTTTAAGAAAACTACCACCTACGTACACCTTTATAATGCTCTTGTTAGACCGCAGCTTGAGTATGCTACGCAGATTTGGAATCCTTTTTATCAAATATATGTTGATTCTCTAGAAATAGTGCAAAAGAAGTTTTTGCGAATGATGTATTATAGATGCTTCAGAGGACACCTACCTTACACAGAACTTTTAACTAAATTTAATTTTATGACACTACAACAAAGACGCACGTTATTGGGAGCTATGATGCTGTATAACTTGTGTCACAACAGATTTGACTGCACGGAACTTACACGTAAGTTATGTTATATCGTGCCACGGACAGTGCACAGACGCGAGGTAAGAGCTTATCGATTGTTTTCTACTACCACCTGCAATACGAACGCCGGCGTGCGTGCACCTATCTATCAGCTTGTAAATTCATTTAATTCCAACTTTGAACATATCGATGTCTTTGCGCTTTCCGCTGGTATAAGAAAGCTGTTATAAGTCACATTCTTGAACAGTTACTTCTCAACTTATTCAGTTTTTTTTTATGTTTAGTACTCACTTCGAAATTTACCTAAGTATATGTACCTATACCTAGCTATGTAGCGAGGTCTCTTTTTCTTCAATCTTTTTTTGCAAGTTGTGGATAATGTTGTTGGTTATACATTGACTTAGTTTATTTACGCATGCTTTTTAGTTAATACGAATGTGTTACCGTTTGTTGTCCCAAATAAATAAAATAAAATAAAATAAAAAGAAATGTAAGCAAATTGAATTGAAATATTTGTAGGTAGACCAAAAATGGCATTTTTTCTTTTCATTTGTTCTATAGTAAGTTTTTTGGAACAAAAGTGTAACAGGAACCTAGATAAATACTGCCTTTATCCAAATAATAACTTAAAGTGATAAAAATATGCTCAAATTTTAAATTATTTTGGTATTACGTGCCTAGGTAAGTAGGTACGTTCACCGATCCCTTAAGGTGGAATCAGACGGTTCACGAATGAAAGCTGGGGTTTTCTATGACACCTTTCTTTCATTTTATGTTTAGATGTGTCACTTTGAGTGAAAGATGCCGAATGAAGAACAGAAATGAACGAAAAGTGAACCGTCTGATTCCACCTTTAGTGCCTAACGCGATATTAAAGAATCAAAGAACAAGTACCTATTGTTTATCCATCGTCAGCCACATCGTCGCTTACCATCAGGTGAGATTTTGGTTAAGCAAAGGTCTATCTAGAGTAAAAAAAATATATCGTCTTACATTGCACCTATTGTACCTACGTCTGTGTGTGTGTTGTCAAATAAATCGTTATCTACCTATCTATCTAAGTACGTACTTGCTAATAGATCGCTGGCGGCACCCTTGGCGCAAGAAAGCTGTGAGTATTGTGCTTGGTAGCCTGGCGTGTCGTCTACTTCTAGCCAGTGGTCGTCTGGCAGACTGCTCTCGTCGGTGGGCAGCTCGAACAGGGAAATCAGCGCCTACAGACAAATATAGCTTTAGATTTATTTGAAAATTCCATAATATCTGGTACATCTATAGTGTGAGTGCAAGTGCAAACTCAGCATATTAGCCATAGCTTTTTATCATTATTATTTTTATACCATGTATTAGAGACAGAACTCATTCCACCATCGGACAATAAACACCTATCCAATACAATGAAGCTCTATCACTCGAAACGTCCTCCAGTAGGCCTAACATGTGCAACCTCGAGAGTCGAGAAACGAGACTTCTCGATCGGTTAAACTGCTCTTACGTATGCGTTAGAGCAGTTCGACCGATGGAGATATCTCTCTCGATGTTGAACATGTTAGGCCGGCTGAACAACACCAAATAAACCTACTTCATTACACGCCAATAGGCAATATGCGTCTGATTCAAAAGCGGGTTAAACGTATTTTTCTATGAACATTATGGCTTTAGAATTATGTGTGTGTAATTATTTTTTAATATTATTTCGTTTTCGCTTAGAAATTAATAATTAAAAAGTGCAAAAATATAGTGGGAATTTCATAAGACTTGAAACGCAACGCTATTTGTCACGTATGCTGTGACGTCACACTCCTTCAAACTCGACAGAAAGTTTTTTTTTCTACCTACAAGCGCGTGTAATTTTGGTGACTTGTGACGTCACGTCCGTTTCAAGTGCATGAAAATGTTGATAAATTTTAAAAATTATTTTTGTTATAAAATTTTAGTTTTTCGGCGCTGGAATTTTTGTTACGGTTAATTGACGATATAACCTATCGTTTAAAACCATAAAAAAAATTGATGCATATTGCCAATTATCAAAAAACTTATCAAAAAAGTTTCTCCCGAAATCCACCCACATTCAAAAAAATGTGAATATGGACTTCCGCTAAGTCACGCCTGAATCAATTAACTAAATACATACAGCTTTATTGGACGAGCGCGCGAAGCGTCTCTGCTTCAGCTAGCAAAAATGTTCGCCGGATGTCTGTCTGTTCTCCTCTACAGGTCGCATTTCTCAACCATTTCTCGTGAAATTTTGTGAGCAGGTTCAATAATTTTATAGAATTTTTGATTGGGGGGGGGGGTACTTCCTCCAAAATGGGGCAAAAAGGGGACTACAGGATATCTCCGCCTTGTGACATCCGATTTCGATGGTGCTTTTTTTATTTGAAAGGTTTGTGACATCCGATTTCGATTGTTTCTTCTTTATTTGAAAGGTTGTAAACAATTTAGTAGGGATTGATGAAGCACCTGGGACCACCTTCTCACCACCAAACTAGAGAATGGTGAATATTTATTCTATTTTAAGCTATACAAAGATAGATCGATTCTGTAAATCTGGCTGGTAAATTGTTGTTGTTGGTCGGATATGTCTATCGCCGCTGAAAACTTCGCTTGCGAGTTCTAGACATATGCGGTTGTGTCGCCATCTATTTCGAAGCTCTTTAGGGTCTAGCATGTGTAAGTAGTTCATCTAGCGACAGGTAGATGTCGCTACAGGCACTGACACTTAGGCCTTTACATCTGTACTCGATGATTTATACAGT
Organism: Camptogramma bilineatum; assembly: GCA_958496255.1. NCBI lineage: Eukaryota > Metazoa > Arthropoda > Insecta > Lepidoptera > Geometridae > Camptogramma > Camptogramma bilineatum. The sequence continues at coordinate 3,429,347 of OY292474.1, forward strand.
GTCAGGAGGCAATCTTTGCCGACACTGAACGGGACACTGTAGTGCCCGGGACAATGTTTTTAGATGGAGTAGGCTTGCCCAGCACCTACACCATCCTCTCAGCTTAGCCGGCCATATCCACAGGAAAGACATGGTCAATACGTTTGGGGCTGACTAAGCCGCGGGTTTCCTCACGATGTTTTCCTTTACCGTTTAGGCACTGACACACGTTTCAAGTACATCGCGAGGGCGCAGTTAGTTTCTTATAAGTTACCTGCATAAGTTCTGTCCACTTGTTGGCGAGGTCTCCTTGCCTGAAGTGTTGTGACTCGCACAGTAGTTTGACGCAGCCCACGGCCGCCGCCTTGCGCTCCAGGGCTCCGCTGACCTTCTGCAGATCTGGCACTAAAACGCGCTCTACGTACATCGCGAACAAACTGTAACACAGGTATAATACACAGGTTTGTATAAGAATTAAAGTTTTTGAATATTCATATTTTATGGGGGAAATTACACTCGAATACTGAAACACTACTTAAGTGGTGCTTATTATTGACATTAACTGTCATTAACCGACTTCAAAAAAGGAGGATGTTCTCAATTCGTCGGAATTTTTTTTTTACGTATGTTCACCGATTACTCGAAGACGCCTGGACCGATTTGGAAAATTCTTTTTTTGTTTGAAAGTGTAAAGGTACTTTCCGATTGGTGCCACAATTTGTTGAGGATCTGTCGCGGATCTTCGGAGTTATGAACAGAAATGCACCTCGAGAGTGCCGAAAATTGCATAACATTGAAGTCGGTTTTTAAAAATTTTGAATTTAACCACTTGTGGCTCAACATATTAAAAAATTGGAAGTTAAAACCAAATAAAGTTTATTCAAACACAAAACTTTAATAGAGATTACTATTTATACGATGTAATATACGATTCTGAAGAATAAGAAGGTTTCAAATAGATAGGTACGTCTCAAATATTTAAAGGTAGCGTTCCAGTATTCGGGTATTAGAAGTCATTTTTAATAGCACTTACTTGTTCTGCACAGAGTTAACGACGTCTATAAGCGCGTCGGCGCCGCAGTGGGCGCCGTAGAACCCGAAGAACGCTATCAAACCTCGGACGTACTTCGTCGTTTTGGAAGAGGAGAGACGTTGGAACAGCAACGTCATCACTTGTTTTATGTACGGCTCCATTACGCTCCTGCGAATGAATTATGTGTGATTCAACCATACCTAACTTAAAAATTAAATAAAAACGACTGTATCATCAAAGCGTTTAATCCTTTTTAACCGACTTCAAAAAAGGAGGAGCTTCCCAATTCGTCGATATCTTTTTTTTGCGCTTTTTTTATGTATGTTTTCTCTCTCGGAAGGATTGGCTGTGGCCGATTGGACGCGTTAACTTACATTCTGATACCCGAGTAATAGATATTATGACAAAGATGGTGTTAACTTACATGCCATATTTGAAGATGAGCGTCTGCATCAGATAGAACCCTTCGTGGTCGTTCGTCTTCGAAGCTATCAGCTTTTGGAACACGCCGAGGATCGCATTCTGAAACAAATAAAATTAATAATTCTGGACATTTCACACTCGTCTCCTGTAAAATCACGATTTTGTAGTTATCATAAACTAGCTGTTCTGCGGCTTCGCCCGCGTGGACTACTATTTTGTTTATCCCACGGGAACCCTGAATTTTTTCGGGATAAAAAGTAGCCTATGTCCTATTCCCGGTCATTATCTATCTATGTTTCAAATTTCAGCCAGATCGATTTAGTGGTTGTCGAGTTATAGAGGAACAAACATCCATCCAAACATCCATCCTAACATCCATCCAAACATCCAAACTTTCGCATTTATAATATTAGTGTGATTAGTGTGATGATTGACACTAAGCCGTCGATATGTGATACTCACAAACTTGCCCCCATTAAGCACCAGTTCCGCTCTGACCGCGACGAAAGCGCACAGTAGTCGCACCAATGGCCGAACATTAGCGGGGCGCTCCCATAACGGCGGCGCCACTAGGCACGGTAATAGGGCTCCGTACGCGTCTCCACCAGCGGAGCCCTGCGAGCCACGGAGCTCCAGTAAGAGGGATAGCATTTGGAACACGTATGGCATGAATTCTGGAACAAAAATGGTGTGAGTTATTTTTAAGCCCGGACGAAAAAAGGTGCTATAAGTTTGTAGTGTGATTTTGCGTGTCAATTTGTGGCATCTCTTGAACGGATGAACCGATTTTGATGCAGTTTTTTTTTGTATGTAAACTGACGTGGTCGAAATGGCTCATTAAATTTTTAATTTAATTAATGACACGAACGATTGTCAACTTGTTTTTTTTTTTCTTTGCAAGAAAAGTTTTGGAAAACTTCTCATCAGATTTCAAATGTTAACTCACTGATACGAAGTAGCGTTTCAGTATTCGGGCATGAGCGTTTTAAGCAGTGTTGGTACAACTGAAAGTAATGTAGGTACCTTGGATGTCGTTTTGTAGAATGTCCTGGAATATTGGGAAGAGAGCGTCTTCAAACGCCGATATAGCGTTAGGATTTGCCTTCGTCACCAATCTGAAAAGAAAACAAAATTTAATCACGCCTGCATCCCCCAAGAGGTTTTTAAGAGGTAGATATTTTTTGTTTCTTCCATTAGGGAACATGCATGATTCCAAAATGAGTTAAATATTTTTTTATAAACATTATTGCTTTAGAATTATGTCTACGTAAATACTTTTTAATATTATTTCTTTTTCGTTAAGAAAATGATAATACTAAACATTGACGTCACGAGTGTTTATAATGCCCGTAGCTGTTGATAAATTTTAACTTGTGTTTTGTGTTTCTAAATTTTAATTTTTCGGTGCTGGATATTTTTTTGCGGTTATACGATTAATCCATCGTATAAAAATTTATAAAAATTGTGCATATTCCCTATTCTGCCGCCCGCTAGCTAAACCGTCGTTAAGTGACCAAACCATTTTTTGAGATATCGCTAAAAAACGCACCGCTTCTTTACTATCTTGCTTCGCGCTTGCCGCTTTCTTAGTATTTCTAATTCGAAAACTATAAACGGTAGGAACCCAGTTCCAAGACCGATCGATAGACAATTTTGAGCTTTATAACATGGCATTTAAAAGTGAAATTTGACCAGATGTCACTTAACGGCGCTTTAGTTAGCGGACGGCAGTATTGTAAGGTACTTACGAGACAGCCAGCGAGAGAGTTTCAAAGAGGTAGTGGTTGAAGTGTGGTTTTGAAGGGTTCTTGGAGATGACGGAGAGAATGTGCGCCAGTTTCGGCAGCGCCTCGCCTAAGTACGGTAGAGCGGCTTCTTGTAGACACGCCAGGGTTCGTAACACAGCTGGGGAAATAATATTAAATGAATCAACAAGTTTAATTAAATAATTTCAGCCTATCATTAGACATGTGTGACCTAGATTAAGTTTTATTAATATGTATTTTTAGGTTTAAGGTATTTATTTCTATGGGCCTTAGAATTAGTTTTTACCATCTGTACTATTCATAAGTTGCCTGAAATAAGTTTATATTATTATATTACGAATATTATTAGAATTTCCGACCATTCTAAGACTTCCCGTCAATTTAAAATACCCTACCATTCTTAAACATCCTCGCTTTTTTTGAAATACCTACATTTATGCATAGAAAAACACCCAGACCCAAGACAAATATTTGCAGATCATACTAAACATTTGCCTCGCGGCGGGAATCGAACCCGCAACCATCTCAGACTACCTCATCATTAACACTGAACAAATAGGTACAGAAGCCTGACTTCGCGAAAACGTTTATTTAAACAGCGACTCTTGCTGCGAGGTAACAAAGTGCAATTCAGCTTGCGCAAGCTCTCATTACCTATACTATAATAATTATGTTACATGTTTATGTTTACATAAATTATCCAGGTTTCTGAATTATTCAGAAACCTGGATAATTTATGTAAACAAAGAAATGTCATGATATGTCACTGTCATAATGACAAGTCAGGGGTAGAATTTAATTTTTACCATGGATCACTAATTATTAGTAATGGCGCGTGGTTTTGCTTGCGCGATAGATACAAAAATACAAAAATCAAAATAGCGTTATAAGGATTCGACGGAATCGAATTCGGATCCGAAGGTTTTCAATAGGAAACGAATCGAATGAAGTAAAATACCCCTGCAGAACACTGAAACGTCTATGATATTTATACCCCGCATCGTTGCGGCTTTCCCTGTGTCCATCACGAAATACAAATAAAACAATATAATAATAATTACATGTTTTTATTGCATGTTGTTAATATTATTCTGACATCTCAGATACAGAATCGGATTCAGAATCCTGAATCCGTCTTATCGCTGAGTACGTATATTCGTCCATTTTTTTTTAGGAAGTCGGTTTTTGGACCAGCTTTTTTGGGAGAACTGAAAGTGCCAGTTGTTTTGCGTTCTTTCAAAATTCTTTGGACAGTTACTGCAGAGAGCCCCAAAAGCTCGGCCGTTCTTTTCGCACAAGCTCCAAGTGACCAAACTTCACCCGGTGGCCACTTTTTGTATGTGTTTTTATGTGTTGTTGAAAAAGGAACACATTCGACTTCAATGAGCGAGAGACGAATGAAATACACGAAATAAAATGGCGCTTATTGTCAAAATGCAAAAATTGTTTCGAACTTCTGTGATTTGCTCCCATTTTACTCCGATGATACCAGTGTCGTAAAATATTTTCTGCTAATATTTCTTAATCATTTTATATTTTTGTTAATAAAATGAAATAAAATATAATTTATAGCACAAAACCATTGCTACATTCCATTCTATGGATATTTATTAGAAAATAAGCCGTACCTTAAGTTTTTAGAAAATTGGAGTAATCTTCTATTAACTTCTATTTCGAAACATTTTTTTTGATATGGTAACATCTTTGTTTACGAAAATTATCTAGGTTTCTGAATTAGAGTATAGTTCAATATTCACCAACACAAATCTTCTCTTTCTAACGCATAACTCTGTCACTGTCTGTCTACTATTCTCAGACTACCTAACCATTACAAGCACCCTTCAATTAAAATTCTCCCCGCCCATCATCAGACTCACCCTTCATAACATACTCGTTGTACTCCCCCAGGTCGTGCTGGGCGGCGAGAGTTTGGAACAGTGCCTGGAGCAGGGCGGGCGCGTGGGGGAGTAGGGCGGCTCGGGGGACCAGCCCGCCCATCAGCAGCTTCTCTATACAACAGGCTGCGTAGGTCAGGACCACGCCGCGACCTGATATGTGCTGGATCTGAGGAGGTCATGATTGGATCTCATAGTAAGGAAAAGACCGCCCATCAGCAGCTTCTCTATACAACAGGCTGCGTAGGTCAGGACCACGCCGCGACCTGATATGTGCTGGATCTGGGGAGGTCATGATTGGATATCATAGTAAGGAAAAGACCGCCCATCAGCAGCTTCTCTATACAACAGGCTGCGTAGGTCAGGACCACGCCGCGACCTGATATGTGCTGGATCTGGGGAGATGGTCATGATTGGATCTCATAGTAAGGAAAAGACCGCCCATCAGCAGCTTCTCTATACAACAGGCTGCGTAGGTCAGGACCACGCCGCGACCTGATATGTGCTGGATCTGGGGAGATGGTCATGATTGGATCTCATAGTAAGGAAAAGACCGCCCATCAGCAGCTTCTCTATACAGCAGGCTGCGTAGGTCAGGACCACGCCGCGACCTGTTATGTGCTGGATCTGGGGAGGTCATGATTGGATATCATAGTAAGGAAAAGACCGCCCATCAGCAGCTTCTCTATACAACAGGCTGCGTAGGTCAGGACCACGCCGCGACCTGATATGTGCTGGATCTGGGGAGATGGTCATGATTGGATCTCATAGTAAGGAAAAGACCGCCCATCAGCAGCTTCTCTATACAACAGGCTGCGTAGGTCAGGACCACGCCGCGACCTGTTATGTGCTGGATCTGGGGAGGTCATGATTGGATATCATAGTAAGGAAAAGACCGCCCATCAGCAGCTTCTCTATACAACAGGCTGCGTAGGTCAGGACCACGCCGCGACCTGTTATGTGCTGGATCTAGGGAGGTCATGATTGGATATCATAGTAAGGAAAAGACCGCCCATCAGCAGCTTCTCTATGCAGCAGGCTGCGTAGGTCAGGACTACGCCGCGACCTGTTATGTGCTGGATCTGGGGAGGTGGTCATGATTGGATCTCATAGTAAGGAAAAGACCGCCCATCAGCAGCTTCTCTATACAACAGGCAGCGTAGGTCAGGACCACGCCTCGACCCGTTATGTGCTGGATCTGGGGAGGTGGGCATGATTGGATCTCATAGTATGGAAAAACTGGTTGTCTGTAAAGTCGGTTTACGGACGATAATTTTACTGGATCACGTCATAAGAAAACATTGATTGTAGTATTTATGATATGTCCCTGAATATGAATATGAAAGCTAGGCCCCATACCGTGTTTGTTGCCCTGATTTTTCACGGTGTTGGTCGCGAAAGAACAGGAGTAGAATCACCTAGCTCTTAAGACGATTCAAAGTGGTCATAACGGTCCTACTGAATAAATGATATTTGATTTTGATTTTGATGTAGATTATACAGTTAAATCAAACACTCTGTTCATGTAGTGAAAAGAAACTGACTTTATTACGATATAGGTACCCACACCCACATTAAGCATAACGAATAAGTCTACCTACGTAGATACGTTATGACCATTACAACATTGATGAACGATCGTGCCTCTCTATTGCTTGTTCCGCACTCTCGCTTTCACGCTCGGGTCAGGCGGAACGTGACACTTTTCCGTGCGTGCAGCCGGCGATCACCGATTTATAGGACGTTATCACGTCAAAAGTAAGAACTTACTTATACTATGGAAGACATCATACATAACAATTAAATTAAGAAGCACATTGATGAACGCAACTTCAAATATTTGTCTTATCTTCGTAAAAATAAAGATGAATTTAGAATGCATTATACTATACTTACTATGAGCGGCACGGCTTGTAAGACGAGCTCTTTGGGCAGCAGAGTACGGAATGTCATTATGTACTTGATAGCGTCAGCTTTCAACACTGGCAGCTCCGTTACTGTGAACAAACGTTTAAATTTTTGTGGCACCAATCGGAAAATTTTCACACAAAATAAAAAGAATTTTCCAAATCGGTCCAAGCGTTTTCGAGTAATAGGTGAACATACATTAAAAAAAGATTCTGACGAATTGAGAACCTCCTTTTTTTTTGAAGTCGATTATTATTATAAACGTCTTCCTTGGTGACGTCGCTAGAGGCCAGTGACGTCACTAGATACAAATAGACACTATAGTGAGTTACCTGGCTGTCTCTGTAGTTCTGGCAGGACATGGTTGGCAGCGAACTGGGCGAGGTCGACGAGTGGTGACGCTTTAGTGACGCCCGAGGCTTGTGTGGAGCCGCGCGAGGCCAGTGACGTCACTAGGTACATGGCGGCGTCTTTGCCGCGCCACGCCGCCGCGCCCGACTCCGCATATTTAGCCAACATCATCTGTAACATCAAAATAATTAGAGCCTTACTTATAAACGCCTCTCAACTTTAAATATTGCTCGCCCTGTCTCTATTTGACACTATCTAACAAAAAAGGATGGCAATAGTTTAAACGGTGTTTAAATTTTAACAGAATTTTATAAGTAGAGAGGTAAAGTTTTGACTGGCCTTCTAGCTCAGTTGGTAGTAGCTCTGCCTTCTGCGCTGTAGGTCGTGGGTTCGATCCCCACCCAGGACAAACATTTGTGTGATGAACATAGATGTTTGTTCTGTGTCTGGGTGTTATAAAGTATTATAAGTATGTTTTTACAAAATATAAAAGTATTATATCAGTTATCTGGTTCCCATAGTACAAGCTTTGCTTAGTTTGGAGCTAGATGGAGCTGTGTCAAATGTCCAGCAATATTTATTTTTTTATTTATTTAATCTTACCCATACTTTCCGATTGGTGCCATAAAAATTTGGTAAGGATCTGTCGAGAATCTTCGGAGTTATGAACAGAAATGCACCTCGAGAGTGCATAAAATTGCTCAGCTTTTAGCATTGAAGTTGGTTTTTTTAAATTTTTATTTGTTTGAAATCGGTTAAAAAGTGACTTTGGCCTACATAATATGTTCTTCGAGAAGGGCACACTTGTGTACCGTGTTCATTGGTTGCTGTGCCTCGGAAAAAATAAGGTTACCTATCTCAGTTAAGCTACTCCAAGTTTGGGCCGCATTTGCTCAACTAAACAAACTCATGTTTCACATTATAAATATGATTTATCATTTACAAAATTTTCCGATTTCCTAGGTGTACCTTGAACAGAAAAAGTTTGCGGAACACTGAATAGACTGTGTATAGTTTGTACCTGCATATATTGTCCGAAGGTATGTCTCCACGTCGGAGCCCTCGATGTCCCTCCGAACCCACTCCTCATAGCCACTAGTTCGTACGAACATACCTGCACATACTGTCCGAATGTATGCATCATCTTGTCATGATAGTGTTGTGCCAGCGTGCTGACTAGGTCGCAGGCGGCGCGCCTCCTTGTCTCCACGTCGGATCCATGTCCCTCCGAACCCACTCCTCATAGCCACTAGTTCGTACGAACATACCTGCACATACTGTCCGAATGTATGCATCATCTTGTCATGATAGTGTTGTGCCAGCGTGCTGACTAGGTCGCAGGCGGCGCGCCTCCTTGTCTCCACGTCGGATCCATGTCCCTCCGAACCCACTCCTCATAGCCACTAGTTCGTACGAACATACCTGCACATACTGTCCGAATGTATGCATCATCTTGTCATGATAGTGTTGTGCCAGCGTGCTGACTAGGTCGCAGGCGGCGCGCCTCCTTGTCTCCACGTCGGATCCATGTCCCTCCGAACCCACTCCTCATAGCCACTAGTTCGTACGAACATACCTGCACATACTGTCCGAATGTATGCATCATCTTGTCATGATAGTGTTGTGCCAGCGTGCTGACTAGGTCGCAGGCGGCGCGCCTCCTTGTCTCCACGTCGGATCCATGTCCCTCCGAACCCACTCCTCATAGCCACTAGTTCGTACGAACATACCTGCACATACTGTCCGAATGTATGCATCATCTTGTCATGATAGTGTTGTGCCAGCGTGCTGACTAGGTCGCAGGCGGCGCGCCTCCTTGTCTCCACGTCGGATCCATGTCCCTCCGAACCCACTCCTCATAGCCACTAGTTCGTACGAACATACCTGCACATACTGTCCGAATGTATGCATCATCTTGTCATGATAGTGTTGTGCCAGCGTGCTGACTAGGTCGCAGGCGGCGCGCCTCCTTGTCTCCACGTCGGATCCATGTCCCTCCGAACCCACTCCTCATAGCCACTAGTTCGTACGAACATACCTGCACATACTGTCCGAATGTATGCATCATCTTGTCATGATAGTGTTGTGCCAGCGTGCTGACTAGGTCGCAGGCGGCGCGCCTCCTTGTCTCCACGTCGGATCCATGTCCCTCCGAACCCACTCCTCATAGCCACTAGTTCGTACGAACATACCTGCACATACTGTCCGAATGTATGCATCATCTTGTCATGATAGTGTTGTGCCAGCGTGCTGACTAGGTCGCAGGCGGCGCGCCTCCTTGTCTCCACGTCGGATCCATGTCCCTCCGAACCCACTCCTCATAGCCACTAGTTCGTACGAACATACCTGCACATACTGTCCGAATGTATGCATCATCTTGTCATGATAGTGTTGTGCCAGCGTGCTGACTAGGTCGCAGGCGGCGCGCCTCCTTGTCTCCACGTCGGATCCATGTCCCTCCGAACCCACTCCTCATAGCCACTAGTTCGTACGAACATACCTGCACATACTGTCCGAATGTATGCATCATCTTGTCATGATAGTGTTGTGCCAGCGTGCTGACTAGGTCGCAGGCGGCGCGCCTCCTTGTCTCCACGTCGGATCCATGTCCCTCCGAACCCACTCCTCATAGCCACTAGTACGAACATACCTGCACATACTGTCCGAATGTATGCATCATCTTGTCATGATAGTGTTGTGCCAGCGTGCTGACTAGGTCGCAGGCGGCGCGCCTCCTTGTCTCCACGTCGGATCCATGTCCCTCCGAACCCACTCCTCATAGCCACTAGTACGAACATACCTGCACATACTGTCCGAATGTATGCATCATCTTGTCATGATAGTGTTGTGCCAGCGTGCTGACTAGGTCGCAGGCGGCGCGCCTCCTTGTCTCCACGTCGGATCCATGTCCCTCCGAACCCACTCCTCATAGCCACTAGTACGAACATACCTGCACATACTGTGCAGATTAGGACGGGCCTTGGCCCCACCCTCGCGATCTATCCGAAGGAGGACGCGGAGGGCTGCACATCGGACACCACGCGGGCAGAGCTGAAGAAGCACGTCAACCCGCGGGAGATCTCCGCTCAGGTGGAGAGCGTCCGCAGGGTCGGGAACGCCGGCGTGGTCGTCCAGACGGCCACGGTGGAGGCGGCTGAGCGCCTGAAGAAGGCAGTGCCGCCGACACTGCGAGTGGTGGAGCCGAAGCGGAGGTGGCCGATGGTGGCACTCCAAAATGTCGACGGGGACCCATCGTTCGAGTACATCATCGAAGAGGTGGCGTCCTTGAACTTCAAAGACGACCCGGAGTGGACGCCGGAAGCTGTGAAGGCGGCCATGAAAGGAATGTTTAAGAAGTCGCGGAGGGGCAGCCCGTTCAAGGAGGTTACCGCGGTCTTCGAGTGCAGCCCACGTCTGCGGGAAGCGCTCGTCGAGCTGGGGACCGTCTTCGTTAACTGGCAAAGCGTTGAAGTCACGGACCACATCCGTGTGACGTGCTGCAACAAATGCCAGCAATACGGTCATCCCGAAAAGTTCTGTCGGGCGCAGGAGGTGACCTGCGGACGTTGCGGCGCGAACGGGCACCGCTCGGACGCTTGCCAGGCGCCGACGACCTGTTGTGCCACGTGCAAGCGCTTCAAGCGCGAAAGCACGCACAGAACGGCGTCGGCTGAGTGTCCGGCGAGGAAGCACGCAGAGGAAAAGCTTATCAAATCGATCCAATATGGATAGCACGGCCTTAATCAAGGTGGGTCAGCTGAACCTAGGTGGTGCAGTGGTGGCCACGAAGGAGCTCCCCGCGATAGCGGAGACTCTCGGCCTGGATATTGTTCTAGTTCAGGAACAATACGCCACGGCCGGGCAGATACTCCAACGCGGGGATACCTCCAGAGCGGGCATTTACTTGCGTAACCGCTCCACACCGTGTGCCATCCTGCATCACCTCTCAAGCGACCACTTGATTTGCATCCACTTGGAAGAGCTTGACCTGTATGTGGTGTCAACGTACTTTCAGTATAGCGATAGTATCGACCTACATCTCAGCCAGTTGGAGAGGGTACTGGACTTCCTGAAGGGTAAGGCGGTTCTGGTTGGGGGTGACTTCAACACACACTCCCCGTTGTGGTACTCCCTGCCCCGACACTACGTCGGGAGAGGCCACACTGTAACCGACCGCCGAACCAAGATGGAGGATCTCATCCATAGTCGCGGCCTAGTTGTACAGAATGTTAGCGGTCAGCCGTTTACCTTCAGCACCCCGAACGGTGAGTCGAATATCGACGTAACCCTCAGTACGCGCGGCGTCCGCGTCCGCGACTGGGAGGTGCACGACGACTCGTCGAGCGACCACCGTTTGATCACGTTTTCGGTCGATCATCGTGCAGCTGGCGCCGTGGCTAGGAGTACGGTGCCCATCGCTCCGCTGCGCTATCGAACTAGGGGTGTAGACTGGAGAACGTTCGATGCCGTCGTACATGTGCGTGCGGGCAGACTGCCCTTGGGGGGGGACGCCGAAGAGGCGAGTAGGGACTTCTCTGCGCTCATCGCGCGAGCCGCTTCCGAGCATCTGGGTGAGGTCCGGGCTCCGACCAGGGATAGGGGGTACGAGTGGTGGTCACCACAGTTGGACAGGCTTAGAAGGGACCATAACGCGGCTCGCAGGGCGTGGCAGAAGACGCGTAGGGAGGGGGGACTGGTTGAGGAGACAGCCAGGGAAACGTTCCATCGTTCCAGAGCCGACTATCGGTCGGCAATGGACGCCGCTGAAATGGATTTCTTCCGAAAACTGGCCGACACCGGAAATCAGGATCCTTGGGGTTTGGCATACAGGGAGGCGTGCGGACGTGCTCGGCCACCGGCGAATGTGGTAAATGGCGTCAGTCTTCTCGGTGCAGCGTCGAGCGACGTCGTCGGGTCTATGACCGGTTTGATGGCGTCGCTATGCCCGGATGACGATGTCCAGAACGACACCGACCACCATCGCCAGGTCAGAGTCGCTGCCGCCCTTGTGCCATCGGGGGTTGATTCGCCTCCCATTAGCAGGGAGGCGCTCGGGGAAATAGTAAAATCGTTGCCGAACACTGCTCCCGGCATGGACGGGATCGACGCTAAGATTGTTAAACGTGTCTGGAGAGTGGCGGGGGTCGAGTTCACGCGTGTCATCAACACTTGTTTGAGGGACGGGGTTTTTCCGTCCATCTGGAAGGATGGGCGGCTGCTTGTGCTGCCGAAGGGCAACGGGAAGCCGCCGACCGATCCGAAGGCATACCGGCCGATCACTCTGCTCCCCGTGCTAGGCAAAGTGTTGGAGAGAGTGTTGCTCTGGAGCATTCCGGAGCTCACCCGTTCACTCTCCACCTGCCAGCACGGTTTCAGGCCAGGGAGGTCGACGACGACGGCCTTGGGCGCGCTGTTGGAGGCGACGGAGAATTGTGCATCGAAGTACCTCCAGGCCATATTCTTGGACATTTCCGGGGCCTTCGATAACGCCTGGTGGCCCATGATTATGGTTAAGGCGAAGCGCGGAGGATGCCCGCCGAACATCTACAGGTTGTTGGCGAGCTACTTCCGCGATCGCAGGGTGGCCATGATCGCGGGCGATCGGGCGGTGTGGAAGACCTCTACCATGGGGTGCCCGCAGGGCTCGGTGCTGGGCCCCACGCTGTGGAACGTGCTTCTGGACGACCTCTTCAGCCTTCCGGTGCCCGTAGGGGTGAGGTTCCTGGCCTACGCGGACGACGTGACGGTGTTGGTGGCGGGGGATGCTCGGAGGGAGATCGAGGAGAAGGGAGCGGCAGTGCTGGGTCTGGTGGAGGAGTGGGGGGCCCGTAATAGGCTAAACTTCGCTCCCGCCAAGACCCAGACGATGACCCTTCGGGGCAAGTTTAAGAGGCCACCCCTGCTGCGAACCGACCCGTCCCAGACGTCGATCCGGTCGGTCAGCGAGGCTAAAGTCCTCGGAGTCATCGTGGACTCTAGCCTCTCTTTTGCATCCCACGCGGCGTCGATCGGCGAGAGGGCGTCCAGTTGTTTCGCCAAGATGGCGCGCGTTTCAGCGAACCGGTGGGGGGTGAGGTATCGGGCTCTTAGGGTGCTCTACACGGGGACCTTCGTAGCGACCATCTGCTACGCGGCCAGGATATGGTTCCACCGGACCTCGGTGCACGTTGTCCGAAGCGTCCTTCTGCGCGCCCAGCGGCCTTCGATGGTCCTCCTCACCAAGGCGTACAGGAGCACGAGTACGGTAGCATTGGCGGTGTTGTCGGGGGTTCTGCCGGCGGATCTCGCGGTCCTTCGTGCGGGTAGGCGTTTGGCTGAGGTTGAAGGTGAGCCTCGGGAGGTGCACGGGCGCATCAGGCGCGCTGTGGACGCGGCGGTGCTCGCTGAGTGGCAGGAGCGTTGGGCGGGTGAGGAGAAGGGGCGCGAATTGTTCCGGTTCTTCCCGGACGTGGTGGAGCGCATGGAGGCGCACTGGGTTGAGCCGGATCATGAGGTGTCCCAGCTTCTCACCGGCCACGGTTGTTTCCGCAAGCGCCTGCGCGATATGGCGCTCGCGGAGGACGCGGGGTGCTGGTGCGGAGAAGCCGAGGAGACACGCGACCACGTGCTTTGGGAGTGCCGGTCGTACGACGACCTCAGGGAGGAATTGCTGGGGGGGATTGTGAGACCTGGGGGGGAGGAGGGGCCGATCTGGTTCGGCGACCTGGTCAGCAGCGAGGCGAACTTCGGACTACTCCGCAAGTTCGCCCGCGGCTGGCACCGCAGGCGCCGACTAGAGGAGATGTAGTTTTCTTTTATAGTTTTGCGTCAGACTTGTGGAGCCAGTGATTATTGCTGTATATGTGTAGAGTACATTTATTATTGCAGGTATATATTTATATTAGTATTTATACGTTTATATACAGGGTGTGGCAAATTCTTGGTCACTGAAGGGTAGCTACCTTTTCTCTTGTAGTTAGAAAGTTTTGTTCTTAGGAAGCTTCAGTTTTATTTTGAAGAAAAAAATAATTGCATTTTTAGATTTTTGAAAAAAAGTACAGTTAGCCTAAAAAATTACATTTTTCAAAAAAAACAAGTTGGTCTTAATCGACTCTATTTCCCACCAGGAACACTTCTCCCAAAGTAACTTATCAAATCAAATCGTAAGTTTTTGCAATAATTCAAAAAAACACATCCCATACATTTTCTATGAAATTAGGAGTTGTAAACATTACAGTGCCACTTATTCTATGGTACGTAATTTAATTTCATAACTGCTCCGGCAAACTGGGAGGCTATTGTAAAGCGCGTATTTAAATTTAGAATAAAGTGCTTGCCTGCAGATGTACAAATGGTATGCTCCATGCATACCAAAATCTCTTGCGGCTCTGTCTGAGGCGCCTAAGGCTTTACAATAGCCTCCCAGCATGCCGAAGCAGTTACGAATTTAAAGTAATAACCATCGATTAAGTCACACTATAATGTTTACAACTACTAATTTCATAGAAAATGTATGGGATGTGTTTTTTTGAATTATTGCAAAAACTTACGATTTGATTTGAAAAGTTACTTTGGGAGAAGTGTTCCTGGTGGGAAATAGAGTCGATTAAGACCAACTTGTTTTTTTTTGACAAATGTAATTTTTTAGGCTGACTGTACTTTTTTTCAAAAATCTAAAAATGCAATTATGTTTTTCTTCAAAATAAAACCGAAGTTTCCTAAGAACCAAACTTTCTAACTACAAGAGAAAAGGTAGCTACCCTTCAGTGACCAAGAATTTGCCACACCCTGTATATTAGTATTTATCTATGTATATATGTTGGAAGCCTTTGGCGACGTAGAGATGGGCTGGGAGGGAAACATGGAACGACTCGCGTCCGGGCTGCCCGGCGACGAAGTCCGTTACTGTGTGTGTGCTAGCCCCAGAAAGGGGAGAGTGGCGGGACAATGTGCTTAGGAAAACAATTTGTAGAGGTGCGCCGTACTCGTTGCGGCGCATGACTCGCAGATTCGGTCCTTATAACCGCAAGGTTGGTGGGACCATGGGAGGTGGAGGGTCTGTCCGAATGTATGCATCATCTTGTCATGATAGTGTTGTGCCAGCGTGCTGACTAGGTCGCAGGCGGCGCGCCTCCTTGTCTCCACGTCGGATCCATGTCCCTCCGAACCCACTCCTCATAGCCACTAGTACGAACATACCTGCACATACTGTCCGAATGTATGCATCATCTTGTCATGATAGTGTTGTGCCAGCGTGCTGACTAGGTCGCAGGCGGCGCGCCTCCTTGTCTCCACGTCGGATCCATGTCCCTCCGAACCCACTCCTCATAGCCACTAGTACGAACATACCTGCACATACTGTCCGAATGTATGCATCATCTTGTCATGATAGTGTTGTGCCAGCGTGCTGACTAGGTCGCAGGCGGCGCGCCTCCTTGTCTCCACGTCGGATCCATGTCCCTCCGAACCCACTCCTCATAGCCACTAGTACGAACATACCTGCACATACTGTCCGAATGTATGCATCATCTTGTCATGATAGTGTTGTGCCAGCGTGCTGACTAGGTCGCAGGCGGCGCGCCTCCTTGTCTCCACGTCGGATCCATGTCCCTCCGAACCCACTCCTCATAGCCACTAGTACGAACATACCTGCACATACTGTCCGAATGTATGCATCATCTTGTCATGATAGTGTTGTGCCAGCGTGCTGACTAGGTCGCAGGCAGCGCGCCTCCTTGTCTCCACGTCGGATCCATGTCCCTCCGAACCCACTCCTCATAGCCACTAGTACGAACATACCTGCACATACTGTCCGAATGTATGCATCATCTTGTCATGATAGTGTTGTGCCAGCGTGCTGACTAGGTCGCAGGCGGCGCGCCTCCTTGTCTCCACGTCGGAGCCATGTCCCTCCGAACCCACTCCTCATAGCCACTAGTTCGTACGAACATACCTGCACATACTGTCCGAATGTATGCATCATCTTGTCATGATAGTGTTGTGCCAGCGTGCTGACTAGGTCGCAGGCGGCGCGCCTCCTTGTCTCCACGTCGGATCCATGTCCCTCCGAACCCACTCCTCATAGCCACTAGTTCGTACGAACATACCTGCACATACTGTCCGAATGTATGCATCATCTTGTCATGATAGTGTTGTGCCAGCGTGCTGACTAGGTCGCAGGCGGCGCGCCTCCTTGTCTCCACGTCGGATCCATGTCCCTCCGAACCCACTCCTCATAGCCACTAGTTCGTACGAACATACCTGCACATACTGTCCGAATGTATGCATCATCTTGTCATGATAGTGTTGTGCCAGCGTGCTGACTAGGTCGCAGGCGGCGCGCCTCCTTGTCTCCACGTCGGATCCATGTCCCTCCGAACCCACTCCTCATAGCCACTAGTTCGTACGAACATACCTGCACATACTGTCCGAATGTATGCATCATCTTGTCATGATAGTGTTGTGCCAGCGTGCTGACTAGGTCGCAGGCGGCGCGCCTCCTTGTCTCCACGTCGGATCCATGTCCCTCCGAACCCACTCCTCATAGCCACTAGTTCGTACGAACATACCTGCACATACTGTCCGAATGTATGCATCATCTTGTCATGATAGTGTTGTGCCAGCGTGCTGACTAGGTCGCAGGCGGCGCGCCTCCTTGTCTCCACGTCGGATCCATGTCCCTCCGAACCCACTCCTCATAGCCACTAGTTCGTACGAACATACCTGCACATACTGTCCGAATGTATGCATCATCTTGTCATGATAGTGTTGTGCCAGCGTGCTGACTAGGTCGCAGGCGGCGCGCCTCCTTGTCTCCACGTCGGATCCATGTCCCTCCGAACCCACTCCTCATAGCCACTAGTTCGTACGAACATACCTGCACATACTGTCCGAATGTATGCATCATCTTGTCATGATAGTGTTGTGCCAGCGTGCTGACTAGGTCGCAGGCGGCGCGCCTCCTTGTCTCCACGTCGGATCCATGTCCCTCCGAACCCACTCCTCATAGCCACTAGTTCGTACGAACATACCTGCACATACTGTCCGAATGTATGCATCATCTTGTCATGATAGTGTTGTGCCAGCGTGCTGACTAGGTCGCAGGCGGCGCGCCTCCTTGTCTCCACGTCGGATCCCTCGATGTCCCTCCGAACCCACTCCTCAGGGTTGTCTTCGAAAAGCTCCATGTCTGATTCTGTAACAATGTCGATTTTTTAGCACTTTAGATCTTTAATAGTAGCGACGCGCGCCGTTGCAACGGTTTGTTATAATGAAAAGTAGCCCATAACCTTCCTCAAGAGTTTAGCTATCAAATGCAGATAGTTTTTTTAAAACCGACAGGTAGTTCCTCAGAGTAGCGCGTTCAAACAAACTCTTCCGCTTTATAAGTATATTGGTACTAGCAGCGTCCACGCGGCGTTTTCCCCGTAGTGATGTTATATAACCATTCTCAAGAGTTTAGCTATCAAATGCAAAAATATTTTTTCAAATACAAATAGGTAGTTTCTGAGACTAACGCGTTCAAACAAACAAACTCTTCCGCTTTATTATATTAGTATAGATAACGGGGGCAACGCCGCAAGGGCGCTGTTATTTAATCAATATTTACCTCTGAACTCCATGTTGGGTATGACAACCTTCTCACAGATACTGCTGAGCGTGCCGGGGTCTTCAAACAGACGCTTGTAGGTATTCTTCTCGGCTACTTTAGATAGGAACGTCAGCGCGTTCGATACTAACTGAAAACATTAATCAATTTACAGTGATAAAGTGTTATTTTAACCATACAAAGAACTTTATAGTCGTATTGCTCATTATACGGACTAAAATCGGACTAAAATTAAAGGAACAATTGTCATTTTTCGTATATTTTTAGTCCGTATAATGAGCTATACGACTATACAGTAAAATCAGAAAAAGAATGCGTTTACAAAAACAATTGACGTAAAGTCATTTGGTAATAAAAATTACTCATAATTTCAACTTTATCGCAAACAAATAAATATCAATATTATTTTTAAGAAAAGCAAATAAGTGCTGTTGTCGCATTCTGTTTTGTGGAATCATACACTGCTGTCGGACGTATTCGGAAAACACGAGAATAACCTAGATCCAATCTAGAGCTAGAAGTACTGTACATATTTCTTGATCTCAAAAACCTCCAAACAAAAAATTTGTTTCATTATTTGGAAATATAAACCATTAATTATTAAATCTATTTAAATGAACATGAAATAAAGTCCGTTGGCATAACGTAAAAACTTCTGGACTAATTTGGCAATTTTCGGAGAGGTATCGTATTTAGGCTGGGAAACTGCTGTTTGTTTGAATATTTTGACATTGTAAAATTGACACCTTATGACCAGGATAATTTGAATGCACTTAGTAATGTTCGGTTGCGCTTTCTAAACAATGTATTTCGAATTCTGTTGGCTAACGGAATAACTACTCTGGGAGTAAGATGACAGTTTGGTCGAATCCAGCCTTAGTTAATTTATTCAGGCGCGACTTTGCGGAATACCATTTTCAGATTTTTTGAAAATTCCAAAATACACTACTTAGTTAGGCTCGTGCCACACACACACATCGGTCAAACTTAAAACACCCTTCTTTTTGCTTCGGGGGTAAAATTACACTTGTTTACTCACCGCATCATACTTGGCTTGTGGCGAGGTAGTCAGAAGCACAGTCCAGACGGCGGTAACGAAGGCCGAGGCGTACTTCTCGAACTCTTCTTCATACTTGAGAGCGTAAAGTGCAGCACATTCGCAAACCTCTGTACGTAGCTGCTCCATAACGCCGGGTTTATCTTCCTCCTCCTGTAAATGATAAAATATATAGTATTAGCTGCTGCCCGCAGCTTCGCTCGCGTGGTACCCGGATAAAAAGTAGCCTATGTTACTCTTCAGCCCTCCAACTATCTCCACACAAAAAATCACGTCAATCCGTCGCTCTGTTTTGACGTGAAGCAGGACAAATAAACACTTTCACATGGGTACGGATATCCTTACTATTATACCTCTGACTACCCCCTTAGACATCTTTAGAGGATCTTAAAAATGCCTAAAAAAGATCTGAGAGATTGACCGCGCCTGGGGATACAATCGTGATCGTATTTCATTTTTTTTTTTCATACAATAAAACTGTAACAGGTCCAATTCAGTACTCCGATCGCGAGTATGCACAGAGTTTACTATTCGATCCGTGACTGTAGTATAGTCTCTCAAATGTATGGGATCCGGGGTGCAGCGCCTCCAGTGGTAACTTGACTGAACTAAAATCCCCATACATTTGAGAGACTATACTACAGTCACGGATCGAATAGTAGACTCTGTGCATACTCGCGATCGGGGTACTGTACATTATATATATTTAATATCCATTTTGAAAATTTTTTTGGAGGGCACTCTATAATCTATACTGAAGCCAAAACTGTAATTTTTTTCATTCATGTCTGTCTGTCTGTATCATGGCCGCGCATAACGTCAAAACTACTGAATGGATTTAAATGAAACTGAGCATGATTTGAGTCCTTCCTACGAGGTATAATATAGGATACTTTTTATCCCGAAATTCAGCATAGTTCAACCAAGCTAATGTGTTGTTTGTAATTTCGAAAGTTTACAAATAGCGTCGACGTCACGAGCTGGGCCGCATGGCGGCTAGCGTTTCTATGAAATCATATTACTCACATTGTTCTCCAAGCATGGCACTTTGACTTGCAGTAGGTTCAGTAGATTTGGCATCCAAATGGGCATGTTGTCTTCGAAGAACTCTGGCAAATCCTGTACAAATAAATGTTTTATTGTCAAACATGCTACAATATACCACCATTTCTTACACAACCTTCTTTGGGATAAATCTTTCTTGCAGTACTGGGTCAGAAAGTGTCCAGCAATCCCTTATCTGGCCTGCTCGAGCGGCCGGCAATGTAATTTAAAAATGGAACGAACTTTTTTAAACCCGAACATGTTGACAAGAGGTAACTCACCTAAGTTTTATTTTGTACCTGCTGCATGTTTGAAAAAAGCACTATACAAGCTTGGCCACTCTGTGATGCGTGCCCCGCAAACTCACGATCGTCCGGCAATGATCCAGGCGGCGGGCCGCGCAATATTTCCCATACATTTCCTTGTGATAGTTTTAACATTTGACTGAAGAATATATTATATTAAAAATATATATTCCTCATGAGTAGGTTACCTGGTAATTTAGAGAGTAGAAGACTTTGCAGATAAGGACCAAAGATCCGTAGATAACGGCCAACGCTTGTGGGTTGTTGGCGTGTACAGTCGTCAGTTCTATCGTGGCCTGAAAAAAAACACACATTTAAGGTGGCCGAACACTCCGAATCCGAATCTGGCAATATTTATAGAATTCGACGCGGATGGGTGTGCGCTCAGCCTTAGGCTCAACTTATACTGCCGCAGAGTCGAAGCGAAGCGACGCGTTTTTAAACTTTAAAGTAAACAACTCTATTTCCATTAGGTAAGGTTAAAATTTGTTTTATGTAACCTTATCAAATGAAAATAGCGATGAATTTACTTTGAAGTTGAAAAACATGTCACGTCGCTTCACTTTGACTCTGCGTCAGTGTGAGTTGAGCTGAGATTTTGGTATTAACCTACATTATACCTTTAATTATAGCATAAGGGCGTTACACCGTGATTTAGCTTAAACAGCATGCATGATAGGAAATCACTTAATCAAATAAACTATCTATAATAAAAATTGGTAGTTGCTATTGCATGCATGATGTTTTCATGATCATTTAAGGACCTCTCTTCGAGTATAGGCCTCCTAGCCTCCATTTATAATCATCATCATCATCATCATCCACAGTCCGACTTCACCCACTGCTGGGTATAGGCCTCCCTATGGACTGGCGCAGGATCGTGACGAATGGCACAAACTAAGGGAGGCCATTTATAATACTCACCACAAATAGATCGGTGAGCGGTTTGGCGAACGTGTCGAGCACAAGTTTGATCTCCTCCCAAAGCTTCTGAGACTTAAACTCGAACCGATACCGCTTGAACAGCGAGTGTGCGGTGCGTAATACACCGTTTATCATGTGGAAATCACCTGAAAAACAAATATTGCCTTTAACAAAATAGAACATTTTGGGCGCAATTATGAGTAGAGTAGGATTCAGCACTGAAATCCGATAGACGCAGCGCTGCTATCGCAGAACTAGGTTATGTAAAAAATTACTAATTGTCCAAATAATGCTTGAACAATAATAATTATGCTAGTTTGTATGTTCGTTAGCTCTACACACCAGAACAATGAACGACCTTGACTAAAAGAGCCTATTAAAGTAAATAAAACAATTAGTTCCCGCTTTTGCCGTAGGACTTGAGTGCTGAATCCTGCTCTAATTTTAATTTCCAAATGACTTTTCGTCAATAGTTTTTGTAATTTTATGCGATTGTTTCCGATGTTTTCCGAAACGCATTCTTTTTCAGTAAACTGTACTTTCAATATTACTTACCAGAAGCAAATTTGTCCACCATCTCAGGGATAAGGCTGGGCCACTTCTCCGGGAAGTCAAACTTGCCGATGATGGAGACTGCATCGCTGAACTGCCTCTGGATGGCCTCAGGGCTCTTCAGCATCAGAGATACTATGAGGGTCTTGATGGTGACTCTGTCTGCAGCATGGATTCTGTCTGCGCCATCTTCCTCCTAAAAATAATAACTTTCATCAGAAATGGTTGATTTATTTTGAATAAGACTAAAGTAGTTCAGACATCGCTAGAATGCTCTATGGGCAGTTGCCCCCCCTAGAGATAAAAATAATGTAGTTAAATGAAAATAAATCAAAGTCTTAAGTCCACTCGTTGACTTGCTTGACCGTACAAGCGTTTGGACATGGTCAAAGCCTATCTCAGCATATTAAACCCATATTACAATTAAAAAAATTCAGACTTTTCCCATCCTCCATATCTTTATAGCACCCCCCTGAGCCATCAGCTAGCGACGCTCTTGTCAAAGGGCTAGTACTCATATTACAAGCTTTACTTATCTTCATGCTATAAAATAAAGAAATAGATCCTTACCACAGGCCAATTTCTCTTTATAAAGTTTTTGAATGCTATGGATGCGGCAACTCTTATTGTCATATCCACTCCATCTTTGTCTATCAAGTGAAGCAGGAGAATGGCATAGTTTTGGTTTACTTCCACACCTTCTAGAAACTTCTCCGCTGTAAGAAAAAATCAATGCAATCAGAGCAATCAGCGTAGCCATTTCTGCTAAACAATCAGTATCCTTATTTCATTGTAAGAAAGATCACTCGCCTATCAGCGCCGACGGTACGCATGACAGTAAAACCAGCCTTACAGAGTATGATACTTATGTGGTCTTACTATTCCAAGTATTTATATAAAACTAGCTTCCGCTCGCAGCGTTGCCCGCGAGGTACCTATATAATTGCCTATGTTCATCCTGAAAGTTCATTCTAAATACTGGTGAAAGAATTTTTTAAATCGGATGAGTAGTTTCGGAGATTACTACTACATACAAACAAACTTTACTTCTAAAATATTAGTATAGATAAAGATATTCAAAGTTACAGGTAGACTTAATCTTTAGAATGATGTATCCTGGTTAAACAAGAAACTTATTCACAAACTTACACATTTATTTTAGTAGTTTGCAACATATTTTCTTGAATCATAATCATAACCAATTTTTTATAGCATTAGGTATACAAGAATTTGAGAAAAGGAGTTGGATTTTTACAGTAAAAAGTTGCAACATATTATGTTTTTACAGTACAGTATGCACAACGGGTCTAGGCATTTGTGAAGCTAGAAAGCTAGAAAATCTTATAAGAAAAAGCTGACCTGCGCATAGAAACTACTAACTTCACGAATGCCTACATCCATTGTGCGAACTGTACACTATGTATTAATAGTAGATGCGACGTCGCATCGCATTTTTGTGTGTCGGTCCTTAAGCCAATGTTTTGATATAATAGGAATGATAGGTTATGTACTTATTTTATGGGAAATGTGTAAGTAAGGCCTACTTGGAAGTTTATAAGTTCAAGATAAACATAATAATTACTGTAAACAGAAAACCACTTCTGCATTGGGTTGTATAAACAAATTACAAACATACAGCAAAGCATGTTTTTTGGCGGTTTTTATACGTTATAATGGCTTGAATTTAGCTTCTCGTGGTTGACCTATGTAACGTAAATTAGTAAAATTTGTCGCACACGCTTATTAAATCAATGAAATAGAGAAAAACAATGAAATACAACTTACCAGGCCGCCGTACGTTTGGGTCGGGATTTAGAGTCTGCTGCAAGTAGTTCGCGAGCGTAACTAGATTGTCGTCGGTAACTTCCATTTTTCTGAACTAAGTCCTATCGATAGTTCCTATTTAGAGATTTTTACAGCGTAAAAAGTCAAAACTTGGCCGGTCAGGCGTACTTTTTCAAACGAAAATGAATGAATTGAAAGAAATGGTCGTCAACTCGCGATTTCACGAAACAGACGATACGAATTTTATTATTTTGACGTTGACGTTTCAGTACCCTACAACATTGACACTTTAACGAATGAAGCATGTCGGCTTGACCGTCTTCAGACTGAGATCCCATCCCTACCCCGTCAAAAATAGTCAAAAACGATAGAACAACACTAAATTAACCTGTCAAGACTGTCAAGTGTCAAAATCAGCTGTTCACCGCAAGATAAATAGAGATAAATTCAAAATTATTTTTGTAGATTGGTTCCATCCACAAAAAATACCACAAGTTACAACCTATTGAATAAACAAAATCGTTATCTATATTGTGATCCTGCCATTGAAGCGAAAGACATTTGTTTACCATCGTGATAGCTTTAAAAATGTCTCAATCTCGACTTGCCTCTTGCATACCCCTGCCTCTTGATTCTAAGACCTTGGTTGGTGTTATTGAGAAGGCGAAGGACTGGGCGCTCATGCATGGCGTCGGGATGAGGGATCGGAAGAATTTTACCAAAGATTCTATTCAGGTTAGTGTTACCATAGTCATTCTAATGCAAAGTTCTAATGTAGAAAAACAATGTGTACCTAAGTAATTCACCACTTTTTGTTGAATTTATAGTAAGTACCTTCTTACCTAGGTACCTATATTTATTTAGAGCCGTACATTTTAATTTAAGAGACCTAGGGTAGTGTCGGCCATGTCGGTCCCATAGGGCTCTCTTAACTAAATCGTTCTGTAAGCAATCTGAGTGTCTGTCGATACAGCATGATAGCTGCGTCGGATGTCTGAGCAGCCAGCAAGCTCTGAAATAGACCCACATCAAGCCAGTTAACACTAAATAAGTCTGATAAAATAATTTATCATAGACCTGCTCCGAAACAGCCACACATTTAATGTACAATTACTTCCTTATAACGAGTTTGTTTGTCAAAATCATTCATTCAGTTAGGTTTAGGTAATCATTTATTCAGTTATGTAGGTAGGTACTTACCTCTGGAACTGGGATCAATTGAAACCATTACGATGTGTTTTATTTTAAAATCCAAGAATTATTTAATATTTTCATAATGAACTTAAATCACCAGACTCAATTTTATTGTTTATTAGATTGCACCATTTGTGTTGCTGCCCTCGCCATTCCCAAAGACGGAGTTTGAGAAAGCAGTTGAACTACAGCCAGTTCTCAATGAGCTTATGCATAAGGTATGTTTGTTAATTATTAAAAAAAATGCAATTGATCAATCTTTGAGAGTGAGATTGTGAGAGGTTGTGCCTCAAGTTTTGATCCAAAGGTTGTTGGTTCAGTGCCCCTACTCTCAAAACAGAAAACGAAATATGTCAATTATCGTACACGATATTTCGTTTACATAAGCTTATGTTACGTAAGCGTCAAATGTTCTGAATTCAGTTTCTACCAACATAAGGTGGGCACAATAAATTAATCTTTGGCTGCGATATTTATTCTTCGTACAATTTTTGTTTTCGTGATGATAGATGTATAAAATTGTGACAGGTAGCCCATGACGACGACTTCCTAGAGCGTACCCTTCAAAATGCCCTGCAAGTGGATGAGTTCACGGCCAGCCTCTACGATATTTGGGTGAAGGTGCGCAAGGAAGGCATTCCACAGGTAATTTACATTATAACTATTAACCCTTTAACTTCGCCATTGCAGCTTCTGTCAATATTTTCTAAAAACGTTTACAGCTACTATAGCTTTAAACTTATGAAGAAGAAGTAAAGACCTTTGATGATGTAAAAAAACCATTTATTTCAAGCATCAATAGGATCATTATAGTTACGGTACTATTGGAAAGGTCATTTCGGTAATTCAGTAAAATAAAAATTTTAGCGTTGTATTGGAATTGCCACCAAGAGATTAACATGTACAAACCCAAGAAATAGGCTTACCCAGAAAGATAGCTAACAAATTATGAAAGATGTAGATTATATCTCATTGGGTAGCGCAAAATACCGAACAGTATTCAGATAGAGAAGGTCTGAAGGGTGAAGTTATTTAGAAAACATAACATACCTAATGTTATATTTTTTTAGTTCTTGTTTTGTCCCAATGGGACTCTAGGAAGAAGGAAGTATCTAAAACATCAATACTTTATTCTATATTCAATATAGAGTTTAATTAAGAGTCATGCAAGTCATGCTACCAAAGCGAACTTGAACTAGTGTGTAATGACGTCATTCCCAAACACTCATTCATGACACGGCAAAACATCTCAGGATTTATTTTCAAGGCCAATTATAAACTATGACAAATGTTTGCATGATCTGCTATTATTTACCTGGCCTGTCTACCATTACATAGGCAAGGAGACGTTTGTTTAACCTGGGTATCTGTACTCTAGCCAAAACCAATGCACAATATTTACTAACATTGCACTGACAGATCAATCAGCCGATAGTAAGAATAGACCTACCACACTTGTTTATCTTTTTAAAACTCTAGCCAAAACCAATGTACATTGGTTTTGGCTAGAGTTTATATTATTCGTGCATCTACTGAGCTGCTCGCTGAACTGCTCCCGGTAGTGGGGTGGGTACGTTCTCTGATAGCGACCAAAATCGGTCTCAAACTGTCAAATGTGACAGTTCAGTGACCACGCAAGTGGCTCTGTCACTCTCATCTCAACGAGACCAAACGCGGCAAAAGATACATACGCGACCGTTTTGACAGTTTGGGACCAAGTTGAGGTTTGAGACAAGTTAGACAATCAGCCTGAGCGCACGCAGTAGATGCACGAACATGATGGATAGGTACCCACCCACCTTCAGACGCAAATATCTGTGTAAAAGTTGTCGTGCAAAGCAAATGTGATGTTGCTTTCTGTTCACTCGCACAGTTTTATAGTCAACAAACTGGAGGCTGATATTGACATTATAGGAAAGGAGTTTACCGAGTTGACTTTTCAAACGTAATTTGAACATCAATTATTTCCCTGGAAAGGCAATATGTAATCTGTAACAGGAAAGAAAGGTAGTTTTTGTCTTGAATTATGACCTTAGTCACAAAAGTTGATGCACATTTTATGTACCTATTTAAAACTCAATTAACGTTGAAACGAGAAGTAGGTGTCTCTTAACTTTTTCATCAAAATTACTATTTTCTCATTGCTTCCGACCGATGTAAGAGCTTTAAATATTCAAAACTGTGTATCTGCTATTTTCGGTGTCTCAGTCCAGCGATGTTATGGGTAAAGCTTAGGTAGTGTCCGTTCTGTAGTAGTCATTGTGTGTGCTAGCCGGTGTCGCTAGGCATGCTGCGTTCCGACATAATGCTGGAGTCCCGATGTCCTCACACTGAGAACCAATGCGCGAAGCACACGCCCTACTGCTCGTGGAAACAGGTGGAAATCAACAGCATAGCGTCGGGGTTCGGCCATCTTGGACCCATCTCCAGGGAGATACAGAGGTATCGATCGATGGTCACTGCAGGCTGATTGTCTAACTTGTCTCAAACTGCCAAAACGATCGCGTAGGTCTTTGTCGCTTTCGGTCTCGTTGAGATGAGAGTGACAGAGCTCCTTGCGTAGTCACTGAACTGTCATACTTGAGAGTTTGAGACCTATTATCGAAGATAGACAATCAAGGGGCAGATGTATTAGCAACGTTTGGACAAACATTTGGAAATTGCAATAATTTTAGCGCTTGTCGTGTGTCTTTGGTGTTTAAGAGCGATTTCACCGTTTTTTTTTGCTACGCATTTTTTGCTCGTTTTGAGATACGCTTATACATA
This sequence comes from Camptogramma bilineatum, assembly GCA_958496255.1. Taxonomy (NCBI): domain Eukaryota; kingdom Metazoa; phylum Arthropoda; class Insecta; order Lepidoptera; family Geometridae; genus Camptogramma; species Camptogramma bilineatum. Next base: position 3,456,917 of record OY292474.1, read on the forward strand.
AAGCTACATTTAAATCGTAAGCTCGTAATCGTAATACGTTCTCGTGCTCATTTCGTTTTATCGATAAAAAACTGGGGGCGTCGTAAGCGGCTCGCACGCATACGAGTTTTATAAGCGCATCTCGTATGAAATAGAGGGCTCGCGTTTACGCGCATATAAAATTGAGCTAGACCCGCAAGAAAAAACGCTAGTGTGATAATATCGCCTGAAGTTGATAGTTTTGATAGCGACGTTCCGCGATATGGATATAGTAGTTAGGTACTTAGTGATTTTTGCTGAGTAATTCCGTGACTTGGATCCCGGCTATGAAGTCGACAAAGCATAACGGAGGCTTTCAGTCAGACGACTTTGATATTCCGTGTTTCTGTCACGAGAATTGGCCACTAGCGCTGATACGATACGAATAATCGCATACTCACTTTGATGTGATGTGAAGTTAGTAGTCAATTTGCAAATGTTTGTTCGAACTTTGTAACTAAAAGTGATGAGGGCTTTAATTTTGAATTCCTCTACTCTTCTAAGACAAATGTTGTTTAGCCAGGTATTTTATTTAGTTAATTATTTAAATGTAGGTACATACTTAATTAAGTTAAGAGTAATGTGAGGAAATACCGTATGGGAAACCAAATACTTATTTAACAAAAAATACATATAAGTCATATAAATACGGGATTGACTCGCTCTATTTCACTTGAATTGTTTAAAATTAGTTTTATATTAAAAGCTACTAACTATTGATAGTAGAACTTACGCCAGAGCCATACTATTGAGATTTGTTAGACGCTTACGTCGTACGACTTTGTCGTCTGACGAATCGTATAGATACTTGTTCCAACGGATCTTGGCATTCGTGAAGTTAGCCGTTTCGATGCGCAGTGCAACTTTTTCATACAAAATTTTCTACTGCGCAGCGAAAAGCCTAACTTCACGAATGCCTAGATCCATTGGGACAACTGTACACTTGTCACGCAAATATAATACAATTTTTCGCTTCATTTCGTGGCCCTGGCGTAGATGTGTTAGCATGATTTTAGTATTGTGTAGCTATGTAGCATCCTACAGTTTATATTTTTACCCATTGTCATTGCAATTGATGACGATATATTTAAATATGCGTAAAAATACTTTATTGTTCAACTTCATCGAATACTTAATGATAGTTTAGGTAGGTACCTATAATTAATAATGATGTAAAAACGGGGCAAATGAGTCAGCTCATTTATATTAATTAGAACTTTTATAAATATAAGATAATTATCATTGAGTTCAGTTAACAAATGAACGTTATTGTACTTTTTATAAGGAAACCTAACACTTACCTACCTACTACCTTAAGATTTATATGTTAGGTAAATATTAAAAAAAAATATAGGTGTGTGTAAATGTTAAATAAGTGTTTAAGTATTTTTTGTTTTGATCTCAACAATGAATGGACGACACTTAATATTTTTAATACACTCACTAGCTATATAAATTACTGTTTTCAGCCCTAAAACAATTAAGGTGGCCGCACACCTATCCGCGCCGAACGCGCCGAACGTAACGAATTTTAGAATTCTTTATATGAAATCGTATGAAACCGAATCATCCGATTCTTCCGATCTGGCAGTACTTCGAGAATTCAGCGCGGACAGGTGTGCGCTCAGCCTTAGAAGGTACTAAAAAGCTCTGACACTTTAACCGGGCTATTATTTGACATTTCAAAATGACGGAACCGCAAACATCCCTAACCTAAAAACTAGTCCAAGGAATATGATACTAAATTTTTACATAACAATAATACACAGACATAACAATAATAATATAACATAACAATAATATAATTTCCAGTCGCTCAGCCTCGGACTCTTCCGTTCGGATTACCTGATGCAGCAGCCAGAAAACAACAAGATAGTACAAGTGGAGTTTAACACGGTCGCTTCGAGTTTTGGCGCCATAACTTCGCACCTACCCGCCATGTCTCGGTACCGACAAGCGCGAGTTTCAACCTGGATACTTTTATAAATGGCATGGATGGGTTGTGGGGATGTTGTTTTTATGCTGGGTGTAAAGGGTGTAAAAAACGGGTGTAATTTAACGTCATAAGAAAACATTGATGAACGATCGTCTCTAATGCTTGTTCTGCGCTCTCTCTTGCACGCTCGGCTCAGGCGGAACGTGACAATGAGTCATGCTTTTGCTTGCGTGCAGCCGGCGTTCATCGATTTATAAGACGTTATCACGTCTAAAGTTGAACGTGAGGTTCTAGAGGATTACTACTAGTTCTCGACTCGATTTTAAACAAGCGCGCATGATTAGTTACTGATCCTAATAGCCTTCAATGGTGTGAACTCAAACTAAATCCTTTAAATTTAAATCGAGTAGATCGTCTAACCATGCGTTTTGATTGATGGCAATTTTTATATTTTAATCCTATTACACCCAGTATACAAATATTTAGACATGTATGTTTTATTTAAAATTAAATGGACATAAAAAAAAAAGGTTGGGGATATGGACCGCATGTAATGTAATGCATGAATAAAGGTATCCAGATCGAAACTACGCGTGAACAGCACAACAAATCAGTCGACATCTCTCATGTGACTGCTATCTCTTTCTGCACGCTACATTCATATCACTTGCATAGCACTTGCTCTATTCTAATCTATCCGCACTTAAACATCTGCTTATTTCCGTTCAGAATTGGACATGACAAAGGTAACTTTGTTTAACTGACCTAAATGACTTTAAATGGGTAATGGCTTTATTATTTTAGAATTAGGCATGACTGTATATAATTATTATTATATTTACTTTTTCTAACTGACTTTTATGTGGTTTATGTGGGTTATTTGCTTGTTTGTTTTGTTGGGATATGCGTAGTGTAGTATGTATCACTTTAAGTTTTGCGTGCATGTATTTAGATAGTAGGCTTGGTAGCATACCGCTTGAGAGATGTTACCTGATGCCTATGTCGGTACGAAGCGCGTAATGGTGCTAATACATTTTTTCAGTGTCGTTCGGTCTGTCCAATCATTGCTGGGTATGGGGTACACATCTTTCAAAATTCCTTTGCGCTTCCTTCATTAAAATATCAGAGGATTTTGCTTGTACACTTTCATTGGTGTTTTGTGGTAATCAGCACTTTACACGGGACATTCAATATACCTACTTAAGTTGACGTTTTTATGGTTCAGTTGAAAGAATCTCGATAAGACATCTACATTTTGGGCAACTCGTCGATTGAATTTATCTGTTCAAATCCCAGCAATGGAAACAGTAGCTGATTTTATGATGCACTATGTGTTAGAGAAAATATTAACGAAACCTATTGAAGACTACATGTAGCACAATTCGCATATCTTCTTAATAATAAAGTTTACTTACTTTTCTTAATACTAAAATTATAATTCTGTGTGAAATAAAATCTTATGTTTCAGTTTAAATGCGTGCAAGTGCATCAGTCTTATTGGTTCCACTGCTGAGATAATGGCCATTTCTTGACTCATCAAGTAACATATCGAATTACTAAAAACATTTTGCAATCGTATTTCGTGTGAGATCACGATATTTATAACCTACGAATACATGTAGGTATCTATAGGTACCCGTAATCAATGGGCCTCTTCCAGTTTAGAGAAATTTTCTCTTCGAAGCTTATAAAATGATATTACTATTTGATAAGCTAGTATAGAGTATAGAGCTATTTGATAGCAACCTACCTATGAGAATAAATGGTAAGGGACAATAAAACTATAAAAATAAAATCTATCGATAGGCCTCTTCGAAGCTTCCAAAATGATATTAATAGTTGAAGAGATTAAACGAGTATGAGAAATATGAGGATAAATGGTAAGGGACAATTTTAAAACATCTCTAAGTATGAGGTTATCACATAAAAATAAAATCTATAAATATACCTGCAATACGAAACGTATTGATGGAAGCTAAAGCGAAAGATAAAAAATAGCATTATTTTACCTCCAACGTTTTTGGCCTAATTTTTCCGTTACCTACGTCTAAGCTTGTGTTGTGACCTGGCCACCCGCGCAGTTTGTCCTGGTTGGACACGATTTCTATTATTACTTTAATGCGTGTTTCTATTATATTTTAATACAAGTTGTAATAAGACCACATCCTAAAACTAAAACACAACAGTCCATTAATGGTGGCCGCACACCTATCCACGCCGAACGCGCCAAACGAATCGAATTTTAGAATTCTTTACATGAAATCGTATGAAACCTCGCACACCTACCCGCTGTGCTGAATCTGGCAGTTCTTCAAGAATTCTACGCCTATAGGTGTGCGATTAGCCTTATAGACCATAATTCTATAACCCCGAACCAAAGTCAAGCTATGGGTCCGGTATGCGGTTCCCGAACCGAGGTAGTAGTTTTATTTTAAAGTTTGTCAAGTTGGGTCCGACATGCGGTTTTTTGTATTTTTGAATAATCTCTTTGGCAATACGAGTATTAAAAACAATCAGATTTTTTTACTGAAACTTAGAATTCTTAATGGCTTTGTTAAAAAAAATCTTCGGTATTTTTATGAATTGTCAGTGGGATTTATATGAGGGCTTTGATTATTAATTGGGCAGAAAACATGCTTTACATATCCCATTCGACTTTTTAAGAAAAGCAAGCATCTTTACATACTGTGACAAGTTTTTACCTACTTAAAAGGTGATTCTTGATTGCTCAAAAAGTCATTTCCGCGTCAGCTAATTCTCGTATAATTTAAATGGAAATGAAATATCAATGATTGCAATGACAATTGGGTCATCTATAAAATAATACTATGAATATACAGTAGTTTGTGGTACCTATTTAGTCGTTTTTAATAAGTACAACACGGTGTTAACTTCCTTGTGTAACTTTCGTAAGTCATTTACGTATTGAGAAATGAATTATTATTCATTTATCAATTAACTAGCTCCTCGATTCGTTCGCGTGGTACCAACATTTTAAAGCAAGTTTCATTCATTTCATTTTCAAAAGCACAAAAAAAAGATTTCAACGAATTGAGGCCTCCTCGGCTCCTCCTTTCTTGAAGTCGGTTAAAAATTGGCACGATAATACCTATCAATTTCATTAGATTTGTAGTATTATTTGGGAGAGAGCCCTTTAACATAATCAATTTCATGTCATGCATGATTGACCATTCGCATTGTTCTAAAAACGACCCTGTTGTACTTATTAAAACACTTTTCGTGTAGTTACTTACAATTAATTAATAGCATGTCAAGAAAAGTTACAATAATTCGTTGACTGAACTAAAATACGGTGTTCTTCAATATAAAGCCTTCGACTTGTTTTAAATTTGCACTATTTACTACTTACACATTTTGATGTAAGTCTGAGACCGACCGCAGACTGCAAACTGCAATCGCAAACTGCAAATCTCCATGAAATTGGTACTAATGGTTAATTTGTTTCAATTTCATAAAGATTCGCAGTGTGCAACCTACGGTCAGTCTCAGACTTTGTACCTTAAAGGTGGCCGCACACCTATCCGCACCGAACGCGCCGAACGAATCGAAATTTAGAATTATTTTGAAATCGTATGAAACCTCCGATTCGACTGAATCTGGCAGTACTTTAGAATTCTTTATATGAAATCGTATGAAACCTCCGATTCGACCGAATCTGCCAGTACTTCGAGAATTCGGCGCGGATAGGTGTGCGCTCAGCCTTATACTTATTTTTCATGGCCTATTTTATGTTTGTTGCTTGTTTTGTTCTTATTTGTTTGCTTAGATGTGCTTATGTACTCAATTTGAAGTTGTATTAAGTACTTTTGTCTTTTTTGTGTGAATTTCAGTAGTTTTAATTTGTATTGCCTTAGATTGGGGATTGAATTTGCATGCACGTTTTTGTTATTGCATTTTGAAGCTTACTTAGTATTGTGGGTTTCTTATTGAAATAGTCGTAAATTATAATAAACGTTGGTACATTATTTGTTTTATTTTTCAGCTATATTCTACAACAGCTTGGACGCGGGGACTTGACCAAAAATGTAAGTTTTAACTTCGAGTTACTAAAAACTAACTTGCTCAACTAATTAGTGGTACTGTCTGTTCAGATGAAAGCGATATTCGCTGCGGTTGTGGATGGCTAAAGTGAAATTCCGTTAAAAAAATATTTTAATAAGTACTTACCTACTAACTTTTGCCCGTGTTAAACGTTAAAGATGGGGGCACGTGCCAAAAATATATTTGGACATACCTCTGATTACCTTTTACATCTTCAATGGATCTTAAAAGTCTAAAGATCTGAGAGAATGTCTACTGCGCTTTGGGGATACAGCCGTAATCATGTTTAATTTCTTAAAACGAAGCGCTAGTAGCGTAGCTTGCTTAGACGTTCTTGATTGATCGTTGAAGTTAAGCAGCGTTATGCGCGGTCACAATTTGGATGGGTAACCGCAAGTGGTATTACGAGCTGAGCACTTTTTTGCTTCGGAGGGCACGTTTCATAATCATAATTTATTTCATGAAAACATTACAACACACCTACACACGTTAAATTGTCGGTCCTGGCTTTCTAAGTCGCCATAACGTAGGCCTAAAAACTCCGTCACCAGAGTTGGCCACTTGCTCATACGAATTTACTTTTATTTCTGGAAGATGCCGGAAAACCGTGCGCTATCAGGCCTATGCGCTGGTATAACGGAGGCCTATGACCTGTTCGGAGTGCCCGGAGCCCTGGTTCTCTTCGCGGTAGAAGAGGTGTCATACAACATCTGCGACCAGAGGTTCCATGAGTTCCATATATCGGAGACCAGGCCTGATATACAGGTAAGTTTCATACTTCTACTTACTTCATACTTTCTGTAATTGTGTGTGTGTTCAATGCACGTTGTTTCTGTGTGCGTAAGCTCGGGAGCGCTCAGAATCGGCCCACGCACACAGAAACAACGTGCATGTGCATCTACACACACAATTAAGACCACAAAAGAGAAGAAAATAAGCTTTTTTCTGTTCTGTGATAAAGACCAAACGGACTTCGTGATATAGAACAACTATACCAGATTGGGTCGAATCGGGTGTTTGAGGTTTCATACGATTTCATAAAGAATTCTAAAATTCGATTCTGTAATGAGAGAAGTTTAATGGTGGTATTCTGGAGGACGTTTGGAGTGATAAAGCTTCATATTGTTCTTAGGTGTTTACGACGACGGTGGAATGAGATAATGTTTAAATACATGGTATAAACTAATTGTAAGCGATGGCTAATATGCTGAGTTTGCACTCACACTGTAATTCGATCGACTGAAACGAAGTTTTAGAATGATTTCTATAAAATCGTATGTAATCTCGCACTGCCCGCGTCGAATCGTCCGCCTCGATCGCATCTGGCAGGTTCACCTTTATTTACTTCCCGAGACGTTTCGATTCGACTATGTTTTAATTTAACAGCGTGGCTGCCCGCGGCTTCGCTCGCGTGGTTCCCGGATAAAAAGTAGCCTATGTTACTCTCCAGCCCTCCAACTATCTCTACACAAAAAAATCACGTCAATCCGTCGCTCTGTTTTGACGTGAAAGCAGGACAAATAAACAAACAAATAAACACACTTTCACATTTACCTGTATAATATGGGAATGGGTACGGATTATTAGTCACATAGGTACTTCTCAGTTTATAATCCAGTATGTTAACCTTATTTTTCAGATTCACAGAAAAACTTTGAATGAAATCTATGAAGAGACAGAATTGAATGACAAGAAACAACTACTTCTGTAAGTTTTAAAACTGCATAATTTAAGATTAGGAATTATTATCAAAAAAAAAAAAAAAGAATTGCAGAGACCCTTTTTAATATGAATTGCCTACCGGAACCTTACGGGACATAGCTGAGCGTCCAAATGGCTCGATTACCGACCTATAGTCGTATTGCTCATTATACGGACTAAAATTGAAGGAACAAATGTCATTTTTCATAAATTTTTAGTCCGTATAATGAGCAATACGACTATACGTGCTAAATAATACGAGAGTCAACATGCTTATGGCATAAAATACGGTTGTTTGGAAGAACGATTGTTAAATGCAATACTAGTCAATACCCTCTGTGTTTTCTTTTCACCATCTTTGCTGTCATCATAAAATAAAATTAATGTTATTTATTGCAACATTGTCTATTAGAAATGAAGTGTGGTTTAACACTATAAAAATTAAAATTAACATTGTCTAAGTTCCAATAAATAACATTTATTTAATTTAACCAGCTGAGATGGAGGGCCAGTAAACCAGAGGATGGATTGGACAGTTTTTTGTATATTTCAGCAATGGCCAACCAGTCGCAGTAGTGTACTACCGATCAGGGTACGAACCCGCACAATATCCATCCCAAAGGGAGTGGGACGCAAGATTTCGAGTAGAGAGATCCACGTATGTACCTACTGTGTATATTACAATACTAGCGAACGCCCGCGGCTTCGCCGCGTTGACTACATTTGTATATCCATACATTTTTCCGGGAAAAAAGTAGCCTATGTGTTATTCCAGAAACTAAACTATCTACTTTCCAAATTTCATCAAAATTTATTCAGTAGCTATGGGAATACGTGGTAACAAACATTCACACACAAACACACGGACTTCCGCCTTTATAATACTACTAGTAGGACTAGTAGGATAGTAGTTTTTACGTCTTCCTCCTACCCAGATGAAGATTCTCCTCAAACTACCAGTTAGCGTGCCGCCGAAAGGGACAACATCTGCATGTCCACCAATCCTACTAATATATTTATATTTAGATAAATTTATTTATTTATCCGCAAATACGTCACAGTGTGTTGGTAGCAAATAGCTCGTTTAGGGCGGTTATAAATGGTATAACTTACTTTCCAGAGCAATAAAATGTCCATCCATCCACTACCAACTGGCTGGCACCAAGAAGGTGCAACAAGCGCTCGCCCTTCCGGGGGTACTGGAGCAATTCATGGGGTCGGGCGGGGCTTGCGGGCGCGTGAGGGACATATTCACGGGGCTTTACTCGCTAGACTTCGACGAAAGCGGGGAAAGAGCCGTGGAGATGGCGCTGGCTGATGCAGAAAGGTAATTAGTTTAGTTGGGTTTGGGTACCAGTCTCTTATGTGTTTTAGAAGTGTTTTTATGATAAAACAGAAGGGTCTATTTGGGGAACACGGTGGAATCGTTCCCCAAAGGCAGAGTAGGTGGTTCCTCAGCAACGGGCCGGCCCATCTGGCCCACTTGCCCGTGGTCTTTCGACCGACAGTTGTAGTCGGTTGGTCGGATATATGTCTATCTCCGCTGAAAACTTCGCTTGCGAGATCTAGACATGATGTTGTGTGGCGCCATCTTCGCTGAAGCTCGTAGTGCTTAGCATGTTTATGTAGTTCGTCTACATACTACATATCTACATACAACATTCCGGGGGTACTGGAGCAGTTCATGGGGTCGGGCGGGGCTTGCGGGCGTGTCAGGGACATATTCACGGGGCTTTACTCGCTAGACTTCGACGAGAGCGGGGAAAGAGCCGTGGAAATGGCGCTGGCTGATGCAGAAAGGTAAATAGTTAGGTACCAGTCTCTAACGTGTTTTAGAAGTGTTTTTATGATAAAAACAGGATTGTACAGGTTCTAAGGCTTGTTTCACTCTTCAGCGTGTCGCCGGTCGCGTCCGCGAGTTGACCATTCACAGCACAGAGAAATTAATTTTGACCATTCACAGCACAGAGAAATGTGCTGTGAATGGTCAACTCGCGGACGTGACCGGCGACACGCTGAAGAGTGAAACAAGCCTAAGTCTAATCTAAGTGTCAGGATTATACTAGCAAGAGAGATGGAGAAAGCGCCCCCGCGGCGTCGCCCCTGTAGTGATGGTATAACTCGGCTCATTAAAGAAAGGAATCTAATCGAACGAGGCACTTATCATGTTCTCTCGCTTGCACACTAGTTCCGTCTATACTTACGGAGCGAGAGGACATGATAAGCGCCGCCATTTTGGATTCCTTTCTTTAATGAACCGGGTTATATATGGTGATGATGATATGATTATGATGAGCGTTCAAACAAACAAACTCTTCCGTTTTATTACCCGACTGCGCAAAGCAAAGGAAGGGTAATGTGTTTATCAGTCTATGTATGTATGTATGTATGTTTGGATGTTTCTATGTGGCATTCTAGAGGCCAAACGCGTGGACCGATTTTGATGATTCTTACGTCAATCGATTCGTCTGAACCTTGGGAGTGTTGTTAAAGGCATGACAGTAATCAAAATTCACCAGTGCCACCACCAGACGCCTTAATGTCAAAATTAAAAAAATCAAAATCGTCACACCATGTCAAGTGGGGTATCGTTGAATAGGTATTTTAAAATCAACTTTATGTTTCTTTTACCATTTTTCATTTTAAGTAATAGTTTAGGAAAAATAACGGTTTAAAGTTGATTAATAATTATTCTCGCTATGGATGTTTCTATGTGGCACTCTAGAGGCCAAACGCGTGGACCGATTTTGATGATTCTAACGTCAATCGATTTGTCTCAACCTTGCGAGTGTCACTAAAGACATGAAAGTAATCAAAATTAACCAGTGTTACAACCAGACGCCATATTGTCAAAATTGAAAAACTCAAAATTGACGAACTATGTCAAGTGGGGTATCGTTGAATAGGTATTTAAAAATCAATGTTAGGTTTCTTTTACTATTTTTCATTTTAAATAATAGCTTAGGAAATATAACGGTTTAAAATTCTGTTTGTGTGTATCTTGGCCGCGCATCACGTCTCGGTCGAACGAAACTACTGGACGGATTTAAATGAAACTTGGTATTATTTGAGTGCATACATACTATACTACTACGAGGTATAAATAGGATACTTTTGATTACTATACCTACTTACTTACTGAAATTCAAGACGGTTCCCTTGGGAGAGGAAATGAAAATCAAAATGAGTAGGTAGGTATCTGGTTGTAATTCATTAACACATAGTACGATTTTATTGATTCTTTTTACCCGACTGCGCAACGCAAAGGAAGGGTAATTTTGTTAGAAAGTAGGTATGTACCTATTTTAAAATGTTCTGTAAAAATTTCAAGGTCATCGGTTTTGTAGTTCAGAAGTTACAAACATCGCAACCCTCAGTATTATTTTTTATTTACCTACATTAATTACCAAAAACACAACTAGATGTCGCTGCTAAATCTGAACCAATCCTAGATCGCGCTATCGTTGCGTTTTGAAAAGTTTACCTATTCTATCAATTTTTGAGGGCCATTATCGAAAGTTTTTGATATTATTGGATTGGATTGAATTATTGGCTGATGGGGAATTGGATTGGATGGATTTGATGAATAAAATTGAATAAATAATTAGGGCGATACGAAGTTACTTATAGTCGTATTGCTCATTATATGGACTAAAATTGAAGGAAAAAATGTCATTTTTCCTTCAATTTTGATTAGTTTTGATACGTTTTATGTCAAAATTGAAGGAAAAATGACATTTTTTCCATCGCTTTAGTCCGTATAATGAGCAATACGACTATAGTTTAGTTGGTTTATTAATTTCTTGTTGGGTAGGTAATAGTTAATCAAGGTATTTTAAAATCAACTTTATCATAACTAAAAAGTGTTAAATAAAAAAATATTTTAAAAAAACAAAAACCCGACTGCGTCAAAACTAAAAAGAAAAAAACAAGCCTGCAAAGAATTACTCACAGTCGGGACCCATAACATTGGGAAGATTTGATTGGTAATAAAATGAATGGGTACCGACTGTGAGTAATTCTTTGCAGGCTTGTTTTTTTCTTTTTAGTTTTGACGCAGTCGGGTTTTTGTTTTTTTAAAATATTTTTTTATTATATTAGTACCTACTTATAGATAAGTATAGAAGTATAGATGTATCAGCATCTATCAAGTTTGTTTATTCACAATTTTCTTCCAGATTCGTGCTCAAGCCACAACGCGAAGGCGGCGGCAACAACTTATACGGCGCGGACGTAAAAGAGGCGTTACTGCGCATGCGCAACAGCAAGGAACGAGCCGCTTACATACTGATGGAGAGGATACTACCTCCGCTGGTGAGTCAACTTACACCTTTACATCTTTACTAGATGATTTAAGAGGCATTAGACAAAATTTTCTGATTTACGTGATGTTTTGGGGCAGGATTTTTCAATGAAAACACTGTATTTATAAAAAAATTATGGCACAGCATGAAATATCATTTCAATTTTGTACTATTAAATGAGCTACTTTTGTATTTTTATTATTTCTTTTTGATTAATCGACCTCAAACCGGCGACTGTTTTGTGAATTTTTGCTGTAAGAGGTTTAGAAATCACCATATTTACGAATCATTTTGACGTCCAAATGGTATAAAAAAATTACGATGTTTTGCTGTGATAGTCAACCAAACTATTAAATGGATCACTTTTTACTACCTTTATTTAGTTTTTGAGTAAAAAAATCTTTAACTTAGTCCAAATTTCGAGAAAACGGCCAAAGAATTGCTTTTGATTTTGGCTACTTAGAACTGACTTAGAACTCTTGTTCGTAAAATTAACAAAACAGAAATAAACTTGAGTTCAAAATCAATCCTTTTCTGAAAAAAAAAATGCAAAAAGATTAAAAAATTGGCAATGAAAAATCTTTTAAAACAACCTAAAACGCGTCGTATCTACTACCCTATCTACTCGACGCAAGCAGACCGCGCCGAGCGCTTCTAGGGGGTGGACGTATCGCTTTGCATCCCGGAGCTCGCACTGAGTCGACTCGCAAAGCACGTCGCCGGCTACGAAGAATATAGCGAAATAGGAGCGTTTGATACATTGGTTGCTAAGTTATTAATTACCTATTTTTAAATATTTTCTGCGGGGCTAAAAAGGCCGTTAAAGCAGAATAATGATCTGAATTGTTGTGTAACTAATAATGTAATAATAGGGTGACAGCGAGCTGATCTGATGATGGAGTCAGGACCTGTTCCATGGAATTTTATGATGATATGGGTATCAAATGAAAGGGCTTGATGAGCGCAACACAATGCTGATCTGATGATGGAGTCAGGACCTGTTCCCTGGAACTTTTTAATGATATGGGTATCAAATGACAGAGCTTGATGAGCGCAACACAATGCTGATCTGATGATGGAGTCAGGACCTGTTCCCTGGAACTTTTTAATGATATGGGTATCAAATGAAAGAGCTTGATGAGCGCAACACAATGCTGATCTGATGATGGAGTCAGGACCTGTTCCATGGAACTTTTTAATGATATGGGTATCAAATGAAAGGGTTTGATGAGCGAAACACAATGCTGATCTGATGATGGAGTCAGGACCTGCTCCATGGAACTTTTTAATAATATGGGTATCAAATGAAAGGGCTTGATGAGCGCAACACAATGCTGATCTGATGATGGAGTCAGGACCTGTTCCATGGAACTTTTTAATGATATGGGTATCAAATTAAAGGGCTTGACGAGCGCAACACAATGCTGATCTGATGATGGAGTCAGGACCTGTTCCCTAGAACTTTTTAATGATATGGGTATCAAATGAAAGGGCTTGATGACCGAAACACAATGCTGATCTGATGATGGAGTCAGGACCTGTTCCATCGAACTTTATAATGATATGGGTATCAAATGAAAGAGCTTGATGAACGCAACACAATGCTGATCTGATGATGGAGTCAGGACCTGTTCCATGGAACTTTTTAATGATATGGGTATCAAATGAAAGGGTTTGATGAGCGAAACACAATTCTGATCTGATGATGGAGTCAGGACCTGCTCCATGGAACTTTTTAATAATATGGGTATCAAATGAAAGGGCTTGATGAGCGCAACACAATGCTGATCTGATGATGGAGTCAGGACCTGTTCCATGGAACTTTTTAATGATATGGGTATCAAATGAAAGGGTTTGATGAGCGAAACACAATTCTGATCTGATGATGGAGTCAGGACCTGCTCCATGGAACTTTTTAATAATATGGGTATCAAATGAAAGGGCTTGATGAGCGCATACAATGCTGATCTGATGATGGAGTCAGGACCTGTTCCATGGAACTTTTTAATGATATGGGTATCAAATTAAAGGGCTTGATGAGCGCAACACAATGCTGATCTGATGATGGAGTCAGGACCTGTTCCCTGGAACTTTTTAATGATATGGGTATCAAATGAAAGGGCTTGATGACCGAAACACAATGCTGATCTGATGATGGAGTCAGGACCTGTTCCATCGAACTTTATAATGATATGGGTATCAAATGAAAGAGCTTGATGAGCGCAACACAATGCTGATCTGATGATGGAGTCAGGACCTGTTCCATGGAACTTTTTAATGATATGGGTATCAAATGAAAGGGTTTGATGAGCGAAACACAATGCTGATCTGATGATGGAGTCAGGACCTGTTCCATGGAACTTTTTAATGATATGGGTATCAAATTAAAGGGCTTGACGAGCGCAACACAATGCTGATCTGATGATGGAGTCAGGACCTGTTCCATGGAACTTTTTAATGATATGGGTATCAAATTAAAGGGCTTGATGAGCGCAACACAATGCTGATCTGATGATGGAGTCAGGACCTGTTCCATCGAACTTTATAATGATATGGGTATCAAATGAAAGGGCTTGATGAGCGCAACACAATGCTGATCTGATGATGGAGCCAGGACCTGCTCCATGAAACTTTTTAATGATATGGGTATCAAATGAAAGGGCTTGATGAGCGCAACACAATGCTGATCTGATGATGGAGTCAGGACCTGTTCCATGGAACTTTTTAATGATATGGGTATCAAATGAAAGGGTTTGATGAGCGCAACACAATGCTGATCTGATGATGGAGTCAGGACCTGTTCCATGGAACTTTTTAATGATATGGGTATCAAATGAAAGGGTTTGATGAGCGAAACACAATGCTGATCTGATGATGGAGTCAGGACCTGCTCTATGGAACTTTTTAATAATATGGGTATCAAATGAAAGGGCTTGATGAGCGCAACACAATGCTGATCTGATGATGGAGTCAGGACCTGTTCCATGGAACTTTTTAATGATATGGGTATCAAATGAAAGGGTTTGATGAGCGAAACACAATGCTGATCTGATGATGGAGCCAGGACCTGCTCCATGGAACTTTTTAATGATATGGGTATCAAATGAAAGGGCTTGATGAGCGCAACACAATGCTGATCTGATGATGGAGTCAGGACCTGTTCCATGGAACTTTTTAATGATATGGGTATCAAATGAAAGGGTTTGATGAGCGAAACACAATGCTGATCTGATGATGGAGTCAGGACCTGGTTCATGGAACTTTTTAATCATATGGGTATCAAATGAAAGGGCTTGATGAGCGAAACACAATGCTGATCTGATGATGGAGTCAGGACCTGCTCCATGGAACTTTTTAATAATATGGGTATCAAATGAAAGGGCTTATTGAGCGCAACACAATGCTGATCTGATGATGCAGTCAGGACCTGTTCCATGGAACTTTTTAATGATATGGGTATCAAATTAAAGAGCTTGATGAGCGCAACACAATGCTGATCTGATGATGGAGTCAGGACCTGTTCCATGGAACTTTTGAATGATATGGGTATCAAATGAAAGGGTTTGATGAGCGAAACACAATGCTGATCTGATGATGGAGTCAGGACCTGGTTCATGGAACTTTTTAATCATATGGGTATCAAATGAAAAGGCTTGATGAGCAAAACATAATGCTGATCTGATGATGGAGTTATGACCTGTTCCATGGAACTTTTAATGATAATATGGGTATCAAATGAAAGGGCTTGATGAACAAAACACAATGGTGATCTGATGATGGAGTCAGGACCTGTTCCCTGGAACTTTATAATGATATAGGTATCAAATGAAAGGGCTTGATGAGCGAAACACAAAGCTGGGTGGGGGTTTACTTTGACTTTGATTCTTGATTTTGACTTTCACTTTGATTCTTGATTCTTGATTTTCAATTTTAGTTTCTCTGTTCTCGGATCTTGGATTCTTGATTTTCGATTTTCGAGTCTCAATTCTTGATTATCGGATCTTGGATATCGGGTTCTTGATTCTTGATTTTGATTCTTGATTTTCAATTTTCGATTATCGATTCTCGGATCTTGTATCTCGGATTCTTAATTCTTGATTTTGATTTTAAATTTTTAAATTTTTAATTTTTGATTTTTATTCTTGATTCTTGTTTCTCATTTCTCGATTCTCGGATCTCGGATTTTTATTTTGAATTTTATTTCTTGATTTTGATTTTAAAATTAAAATCAAGATTAACAATGAAAAATCAAACATCAAAAATCGAAATCAAAAGGAAATCCTAACCCAGCTTTGTGTTTCGCGCATAAAACCCTTTCATTTGATACCCATAGCATTATAAAGTTCCATGGAACAGGTCCTGATTCCATCATCAGATCAGCATTGTGTTTTGCTCATCAAGCCCTTTCATTTGATACCCATATCATTAAAAAGTTCCATGGAGCAGGTCCTTGACTCCATCATCAGATCAGCATTGTGTTTCGCTCATCAAACCGTTTCATTTGATACCCATATCATTAAAAAGTTCCATGGAACAGGTCCTGACTCCATCATCAGATCAGCCTTGTGTTGCGCTCATCAAGCCCTTTAATTTGATACCCATATCATTAAAAAGTTCCATGGAACAGGTCCTGACTCCATCATCAGATCAGCATTGTGTTGCGCTCATCAAGCCTTTTCATTTGATACCCATATCATTAAAAAGTTCCATGGAGCAGGTCCTGGCTCCATCATCAGATCAGCATTGTGTTTCGCTCATCAAATCCTTTCATTTGATACCCATATCATTAAAAAGTTCCATGGAACAGGTCCTGACTCCATCATCAGATCAGCATTGTGTTGCGCTCATCAAGCCCTTTCATTTGATACCCATATTATTAAAAAGTTCCATAGAGCAGGTCCTGACTCCATCATCAGATCAGCATTGTGTTTCGCTCATCAAACCCTTTCATTTGATACCCATATCATTAAAAAGTTCCATGGAACAGGTCCTGACTCCATCATCAGATCAGCATTGTGTTGCGCTCATCAAGCCCTTTAATTTGATACCCATATCATTAAAAAGTTCCATGGAGCAGGTCCTGGCTCCATCATCAGATCAGCATTGTGTTTCGCTCATCAAACCCTTTCATTTAATACCCATATCATTAAAAAGTTCCATGGAACAGGTCCTGACTCCATCATCAGATCAGGATTGTGTTGCGCTCATCAAGCCCTTTCATTTGATACCCATATCATTAAAAAGTTTCATGGAGCAGGTCCTGGCTCCATCATCAGATCAGCATTGTGTTGCGCTCATCAAGCCCTTTCATTTGATACCCATATCATTAAAAAGTTCCATGGAACAGGTCCTGACTCCATCATCAGATGAGCTAGCTGTCACCATATTATTTCATTGTAGTCGGAACTTGACTGACATGCTGAGATCCAAGTTTCAACTCAATCGGACTATTTACTGAGGAGTTCTGTTGAAAAGCTCCTGACTCCATCAGATCAGCACAATATGGTTTATGGGACAAAGAAACAAACATTTATTTTTTGTAATTATTTGTATTCAAGGTGTAACTAACCCGACTTTATTTTGTGTTATACCTATACCTACCTAAGTACCCAAAAAGTATTTTTACTATCGAAAATAAATCAATCACATGAAAATTACCAAAACCGTTTAGTCTAAGAAACGGAGCGCTGTTCATCGGGTGTTAGAATTTAGCAACTTTTGTCCCTCCGAGCGCTGATTTTGTCGAGCGCGAGATTGTATAATGGCTCTTAAACAGGAGGCAATCCTTGCCTACACGTAACGGGACACTGTAGTGCCTGGGACAATGAGATGGAGTAGGCTTGCCAGCACCTAAACCATCCTCTCAGCTTAACCGGCCATATCCATAAAAGACATGGTCAATACGTGTGGGGCTGACTAAGCCGCGGGTTTCCTTCACCGTTTAGAGCTCGTGTTTATGCGCATATAAATTTTTCCAAACGAGAAATCCATTGATGCACGGCCAGGGTTCGAACCCACGACCTTCGGATCGAAAGTCGAGGTACTATTACCCTTGGCCAACACGACCTTTGATTTTTTGGTTAGTCAACACTTTGGGGAACATGGCGGATTCGTTCCCCAAAGGCAGAGTAGGTGATTCCTCTGCAACGGGCCGGCCCATGTGGCCCACTTGTCCGTGGTCTTTCGACCGACAGTTGTTGTCGGTTGATCGGTATTATGTCTAACTCCGTTGAGAACTTTGCTTGCGAGTTCTAGTCATGGTGATTTTGTGTGGCGCCATCTAGTTATGTCTATCGCCGGCGAAAACTTCGTTAGCGCGATCTAGACATTCTGATGTTGTGTGGCGCCATCACACATGAACTACATAAACATGTGCATAGCATGTTTATGTAGTTCATCTGGCGACAGGTAGATGTCGCTACAAACACCAGGCTCTGGTGATCTGTACCACAGGTTTTTAAAAACCTATTACAGGCACCAGACTCGCACAAAACATACCTACCATCATACTACAATTATCTTTTAGAAATTAAGCACCTTTTGTACTAGGTATAGTTTTGGAGTCAAATAAACTTGATTGAATTGATTGATTGAATTGAACAGTGTGCGCGTTCAATTCGTACGTCCAATAACGTACGTATACGCACGATGCTAAATCGGGTGCAAAGTGCGGCCAGCCTAGTCATGCCAGTCAGTGCCAGCCCAGTAATGAAATCTCATCGCTTTGTCCTTAGGTTTCAGGTTACGTAGTACGTCCAGGCGCGCCGGTTCCACCGCCGGCTACCGACCTGGTCTCCGAACTTGGGATCTTCGGAGTCATCATAGGGTGAGTAACAATTTAAAAGAGCGGTACTTAAAAATAAATTAAAGTCATGCCTTCTAGAGCAGTGGTTCCTAATTTAGGCTTGAATGTAGATAGATGGGAACGTGTGAGTGAAACAATGACTTACGTAGGTATGTAGTTTTAATGTCCACGGTATTCTTTCACAAAGTCACAAATGTATCTACTACACTAGCACCTAGGTCATTCAGTTCTGTCCAAACAAACACAATAACAACAGATAAGGACGCGAACTTTGAGGTACGTCACGTAAACACGCGGGAGCGAGAGCGGGCAACGAACGTGCGCCTGCTCTTGTAACGAGATTCAGACTGGCGGCCGGTCCGCGCCGGAGTGCATTGGCAAGCGCAGCGATAAGCTGAATTGCATTTCTATTGTGTAGTTTGCGGCGAAGTATGTTTCCATACGATCGTGCGGAATGACGGATAACGGACTAGCGGGTTTACTTGTAAATAGAATAGGTAGGATAATACGTGATTTATTGTTTGAGTAGTTACCTAATTAATGTGTATTTATAAATATTACTTATATAAATAAAATGTAGTAAAATATGATTATAATATAAGTAAGTATATAAATGTAGAAACATGTTAATAGACTATGTAAATTTAGTATGTAAGTTGTTTAAGTAAGTAGGTAAGTATATAAGTGTAGATACATGTAATTAGACTGTTTATATTTTGTATGTAGGTTGTTTAAGTGAGTAGGTACCTATGTAAGTAATATGGTAGGTAGGTATCTATTATGTGGGAGAAGCCCACACTAACCTTTTCAACCTAGTGTGTGTAAAAGGTTTATATTTTCAACTTGAAAGTCAAAAATATTTTTTACAGAATACAATTTTATTCTGCGGTGCTAAAAAGGCCGTTAAAGTAGAATCATATAGAAGAAAAGATACGGCATATAGTACAATTATGAATTGTACTATATGCCGTATCTTTTCACAGACATGAGAGTGAGAAGAACAAAACGTAATGCGAATCATATTATGATTCTGCTATAACGGCCTTTTTTGTCCCGCTGCGTGCTGGTAATTTGAGAACAAATTCAATAATACCTACGTTTTATTTTCAGAACCAAAGACAAAATCTACAGCAATAAGCAAGTGGGCCACATGCTGCGGACTAAACTCGCGGATGCTAACGAGGGCGGAGTCGCCGCGGGCCTCGGCGCACTCGACTCGCCTTACCTACTCGATATGTAATTCAATTCAATTCATTTATTTTCAATTGAATTGAATTGAGATGTAATATCCGGGTGCTGATATGTAAAGAAAACCATTTCCGAACCAAAGGTTTTTTAGGTGTCAAGATTCGCTTATCTCAAAACAAAATAGGGCCCGCTTGAAATATTTCGATATTTTGCAAGTCACATTTTCTGAACGTGTCATATTTTTTCTAAAAATAGATAGATAGATAGAAAATACTTTATTGCACAACATAATAAAAGAAAAACAATACAACAAATTAAACTAACTTGAATATGAAATACAATCGGCGGTCTTATCGCTAAAAAGCGAAATAAATTTCATATTCATTCATTAAAATAAATTTCTAAATTCCTAATACGGAACGTGGTAACACATTCCTGAAAGCAAAATCAAAATAAATTGTTCTCGTACCTACATCCACTTTCCATTACTATTTTAAAGTCATATTTTCTAAGTGAGCTTTATTTTGTTTTGAGTAGTATATTTACAGAATACTGAAATGCTATGTCTAATGTCTTTCCTGTGGATATGGCCGATTAAGCTGAGAGGATAGTGTAGGTGCTGGGCAAGCCTACTCCATCTCAACATTGTCCCAGGCACTACAGTGTCCCGTTAAGTGTAGGCAAAGATTGCCTCCTGACACTGTATAAGTATCTAGTAAAGATGTAAAGGCCTAAGTTTTTTGAAATGCTACTTAAATATTTGAGACGTTCTTACTCTTCGTATTCAAAAATGACAGTTAATATCAATGATAAGCCCTTAAACTAAGTACCTAGCGTTTCAGTATTCGGTGTGAATTCAAATGTACAGTGTCCGTAATAATTAATACACCAACGTCTTATTAGGTACTCCATCACATACACTGTACTTATTCACTCCGCTAAAACCAAGACCTAATAATGATAACTGTTCTATTTGTTTTGGAATAAAAAAAACTTTATCTATACTTCTATACTAGTATTATAAAGAGGTAAAGTTTGTTTGTATGTAAGAGGTAATCTCCGAAACTACTCATCGAATTTAAAAAAAAATCACCAGTATTTAGAATGAACTTTCAGGATGAACATGGGCCCCCTTACTTATAAAAGATGTTTAAAGTTGAACACTGGTTGAACAACGTCCTGTCTCTGTTTGTCACTATCCACAAATAAAGACAGGACGTTGTTTAAACAGTGTTTCACTTTAAACATCTTTCATAAGTAAGGCCCAGGCTAATGTTAAGTAGGTACCTCGGGCAACGCCGCGGGCAGAAGCTAGTATTTCCATAAAGTTATTGGAGTACCTATCTATTCAATGTATTTGACATTCCATGAATGAAAATATTTTTATAAGGTTTTATGATATTAATAAATACACTGTAAAAATACCATTAGATTAAAGTTTTATAAAAGACGAAAAATGTAAAAATAAAAATACTTAGTGATTTGAATGTATTTCTGTTAAACTAGGAATTTGTGGATATAATGAAATCCACAGTGGTGCTGTGTTAAATCGCAATATTTTATACTGCTTTTTTATTAATAAAATTAATTAATTTTAGTGACTTACATTGCGTTTTATTTCTACTCCAAGCCACTTTTATAAAACAAAAATATTTGTAAATAAATTAAATAATCGATCGAGCGAGCGAAGCGAGCGAAGATCTTAGTGGTAAGTTGGGCGATTTTGCTTTGTATGTTTGTATGTATGTTTCACGAATTGTTGTTCGCGCATAACTGTCGAACCGTTCATCCAATCTGCATGAAACTTGGTAGGTCAATAGGTTGTAGTAAGGAAATTTACGGTGGAGCATATGAGTTTAATCGATGAAGGGGTTGTGAAGATATTAGGTTCCCAAGGGGGTAATTTTTTTTTTACAGTTACACAAATATATTGAGTGGGGTGTCAAACGAAAGGGCTTATTTTGTACATTCCAAAATGGTTTTTATTTTTAATCTAGGATATATAGTTTTTGAAATACGACCAAAGAACAAAAACTACGAAACCAGAGCTGCAAGAGCTCCCGTTTCATAGAGTTTCGATGTCTTCGTAGCTCATTGACTGGTCGGTCTTAAAAAGAGAGTGGCATCGTTGCGGTTTGGATTGCAATGATTTTAGATGCTACTTGATTTATTTTCGTGATAAAAAAAAATTTTGATAAAGAATGAAAATAATTGGGGTAAAAAAAGTTAAGTAAACAAATATATTGAGTGGGGTGTCAAATGAAAGGTCTTTATTTTTACATTCCAAAATAGTTATTATTTTTATTCTAGGACGTATACTTTTAGAAATACGACGAGAATTCATAAAAAATATGAAGTAAATGAAAAATTAGACACGACATTATGTATTGCATACATGCAAGTATTTTTTACCATGAAGAGCTAGCGCAATAGGCATACTCGGCAGTAGTAGCACTTGAAATTATAGGGGTAGTCAGAAGAAAGTCCAAATGTAAGCCATCTACGGTGCGCGAGATCTCAGTTCGGGGCGAACTACTAGTTAATCGATCGAGCGAGCGAAGCGAGCGAAGATCTTAGTGGTAAGTTGGGCGATTTTGCTTTGTATGTTTGTATGTTTCACGAATTGTTGTTCGAGCATAACTGTCGAACCGTTCATCCAATCTGCATGAAACTTGGTAGGTCAATAGGTTGTGGTAAGGAAATTTACGGTGGAGCATATGAGCTTAATCGATGAAGGAGTTGTGAAGATATTGGGTTCCCAAGGGGGTAAAAAATTATGAAAGTTACACAAATATATTGAGTGGGGTGTCATACGAAAGGGCTTATTTTGTACATTCCAAAATGGTTTTTATTTTTAATCTAGGATGTATAGTTTTTGAAATACGACCAAAGACCAAAAACTACGAAACCAGAGCTGCAAGAGCTCCCGTTTCATAGAGTTTCGATGTCTTCGTAGCTCATTGACTGGTCGGTCTTAAAAAGAGAGTGGCATCGTATCGGTTTGGTTTGCAATGATTTTAGATGCTACTTGATTTATTTTCATTACTTATAAAAAAAAATTTGATAAAAAATGAAAATAATTGGGGTAAAAAAAGTTAAGTAAACAAATATATTGAGTGCGGTGTCAAATGAAAGGTCTTTATTTGTCTCGGTTATTTGTACATTCTAAAATAGTTATTATTTTTATTCTAGGACGTATACTTTTAAAAATACGACGAGAATTCATAAATATGAAATAAATGAAAAATTAGACACGACATTATGTAGGTATTGCATGCATGCTAGTATTTTTTACCATGAAGAGCTAGCGCAATAGGCATGTTACGGGCAACTTGATTAATCGGGCAGTATTCATATGGACCGGTCATTATGCATAATGACCAAGAGCGTCGGGCAGTTTGATAAATTTATTACTTTGACCGGTCCATATTCATAATGTCCGACGGCCCGTGATCCATTTAATAAATCAAGGCTTGAATTTATCACTTAGACCGGTCAGTATGAATAGTGCCCTACTTCTAGCCGGGCAATGTGATAAATTGGATTAAAATCTGTAGGTTAGGTTATGTTAGGTTAGTAAAAAAACTACGCGCGAGGCGAGCGTAGCGTGCCGTGGTAGCGGCCGCCGAAGCGCCAGAAATGTAGTAAATCAATTGAAACACTGCAATTCA
This sequence comes from Camptogramma bilineatum, assembly GCA_958496255.1. Classification (NCBI taxonomy): domain Eukaryota; kingdom Metazoa; phylum Arthropoda; class Insecta; order Lepidoptera; family Geometridae; genus Camptogramma; species Camptogramma bilineatum. The sequence continues at coordinate 3,480,602 of OY292474.1, forward strand.
TCTAATTTATTACATTGCCCAAGATAGGGTGGTCATTATTCATAATGACCGGGCAAAGTGATTAATCATGCAGTTTTTATCACATTGCCCAATTTACCCGGTCATTATGCATACGGACCGGTCATTATTCATAATGACCGGATTTATCACATTGCCCGTAACAGGCATACCCGGCAGTAGTAGCACTTGAAATTATAGGGGTAGTCAGAAGAAAGTCCAAATGTTGGCCATCTACGGTGCGCGAGATCTCAGTTCGGGGCGAACTACTAGTATTTAAATACACCAGCACCCCTATTTTGTAACACACAGTAAGTTGCTAACTCGGATTCGTTAAAACAAATTGATTTTTACGAACATACGAACAAATAAAGTTATTTAGTGCAAAATTACTTCACATAAGTATATATTTTACACAACAAACATGTCTATCACTTTTTTCAACCATCTTCTACCATTTCAAAGTATTAATCGTAAAAAAACAATTTTTGTTTGAACGAATCCGAGTTAGCGACTTACCGTATATTACAAAATAGGGGTGCTGAAGTATAAATAGGTCCATTTAGAATAGGTCCTATCCTATTATTTTTTCATGACATTGTGTTATTGGGTAATAAATAAATGAAACCAATTTAAAACAATTAATATTTTATTACAACTCTACAGGATGTTCAATAATTTAGATATATTCAGTGTATTTGGGCATCTTGTTTTTGGTGAGTATTCCGGACTCTCCCTGCGTGTAGCCCGTCTCATACTCGAACTTGGGATGCGCTGAGATTATCTGAATAGAGAATAATAATTTATTCAAAACAAACACAAATAAGATGCAAAAGTATAGACCTACAATTAAATTATAGGAAGCATGTTGAAAGATGTATTTGTTTTTAAAAGAGAGGAATTTTACTGTTTACATATCTTCCCAAGCGTCTATCTTCCGAAGTGTCTAATATTCAAAATTTTACCAGAGTGGTGACCCCGTAAGTGGCCCAACTTTAGGAACAGGAACAAAAAAAAGTCATGTTATCCCCGTGAGTTTCTATTATCGCCCAAGCGTCTAATCCTCCTACTGTCATTTCTCGCCTCTAAGTGTAATTTCTCGTGTCTATTTCTCTCCCTGTCTTTTTCTAAAGTATCCTTGTTCCGTACCTTATCCCTGTAGTAAGCATCATCAGCGCTGGTGATTAGCTCCGGCACATCGAGAATGGGCAGCGCAAACAGGTTCATCAGCCAGAACTTTAAATAAAAATAAGAATTTAATACTTATAACAGATTGCCCTGATTCTTCACGGTGTTGGTCGCGAAAGAACAGGAGTAGGATCACCTAGCACTTAAGACGTTTCAAAGTGGTCATAACGGTCCTACTGAATAACCGATATTTGAATTTTGAATTTTTTTTTAATTTTGAAGATTTGATTCCTGGCCAGGAAATTTAGAAAATCTAATGATGCAGGTTTACTTATTATCAAAATCGGTTACGAGACTCCTTTGAGTGTTTTTCTTTTCGCCATTGCTAATAGTTTCAGATTTGGCCCTAGAGGCACTCTCGAAAAACCCACCCCGTATAACTCGGTTCTGACTGAGAGATGTATACCTACTGTTCTCTCAAATATTGTTGGTTATACTCGTAAGAGAGATGCCACACGGGCGCTGCCGTTGCGCTGCGTCGTCGCTCCGTAGTTCTACATACAAATCTGCCCGGCATGCCACACGGTGCGCTGAAACAACGTGCATCGAAACAACGCACGCGCAGCGCACAAGGAGTGAGGGAGACGAGGCGGGAAGGGGTGCGACGATGCTGTGACGACGCAGGACAGCGCAGTATTGTTTAGAATATCGAAGCTAACCTACAGTTGGGCCGACGGATCTCGGCGATCGTGAAGTTAGGCTTTTCGCTGCGCAGTAGAACATTTTGTATGAAAAAGTTGCACTGCGTATCGAAACGGCTAACTTCACGTACGCCGAGATCCGTTGGCCGTACTGTACATCTACGTCGACGCTGCGATGTCGGAGAAAGCTGCTTTGCGTTGCGTCGTCGCAGCGCTCGTGTGGCACTCATAGGGTGTTTTTCCATTAGCCGGCACGGCACCAGACCGACACCGGCACCGGTGGTGGGGATGCAAAAATCAAGCAAAAATGTATGATAATCTGCCGGTGCCGGCGCCCGCAAGTGGAAAAGCGAGCCGTACATTTTCATACATTTTTGCGTCGCCGGCGCCGGTGCCGATGCCGTGCCGGGCTAATGGAAAAACACCAATTGCGTTGAAGTCACTGTGTTGCGACGTCGCAATGCAGCGGCAGCGCCCGTGTGGCATCTCTCTTAGAGCTTATATTTTGATGTTTGGTTGACGGCTGCGCGAATAAAAAAAGACACCAACCGCCCGGGCATATCGGCATGAGCATTTTCGCTAAGGAGGAGATACCTTTCCATTGGTGTACAGCATCCGCTTGTCCGCCCAGTCCACTTCGCGCGGGAGCCGCCAGTCCTTCAGTTTGGGCTCCTCGCGCTCCGTGTACTGATCGAAGTTGATCCGCTCTATGTCTTCTACCACCTGGAGTTACAGTAGGTTTGTAAAGGCAAGTAAAGGATCATTAAAGGTGGTCCCACACCTATCTGCGACGAATGAATCGAATTTAAGTAAGAAAAAAAATACATATTCAAGATGTGTTGTAAAAATTAATTTTTCTATTCATCTCAAGAATGTGTTTTTTTGGACTTTGCCTCAAGCTTCGCTCGCATGGTACCTACCCGGATAAAAAGTAGCCTAATATATTCCAAGTTTCATTAAAATCCGTTCAGTAGGTTTCTGCATGGTACGTATCACGCGAACAAAGCCGCGGTATGCTAATAATAACAAAGTGATAAAAATATATACTTTTTTTATTGATTTTGAGATTTTGTTTGTACCTATTTAATTTGTCTGTTGCCAGCCCCTAAAACTAATACTCACCACTTCAACCTCGCCACCACCAGTCCAGTCATAGACCAGCAACTCGGAATGAGTAGCAATATCTCGCAGGTACTTGTTCTTGTAGTTCCGTTCCACCTCCGTAAGGTACTGAGGAGTCAGCGCCTTGCCACTCACCTCGTGGTTCAAGTTCCGGGATTTCACAGACTCAAGCACCTGGAATAAATATTGGGACATTTTCACACAGCACCATCTAGCCCTAAACTAAGCAAAGCTTGTACTATGGGAATGAGATAGCTGATAGAATACTTATACATTTTTGGTAAATACATACTTATTATACTTTATAACACCCAGACACAGAATAAACATATGTTCATCACACAAATATTTGTCCTGGATGGGAATCGAACCCACAACCTATTACCAACTGAGCTAAGAGGCCAGTCAAGCAGTTTATGTCTATGGCTATCTTAAGTTTTCAAAATACAATTCAATAATTTCTTGCAGAAAAACTCTGGTTGTTTACTGCTCAACAAAGTATAGCACAAGGAAGTGACAGTGTTTTTTTGACTTTAGAAGGTTGGTCATAAACCCAAAATGTGTCTTACATTGTTAACAGGCTTATCCAAGTAGATAACCAAATGAGGTCGCATCAGCTCCTCGATAGTATTACCCCTCAGTTGATAGTACACATTCTTGACACCTTTGCTGATGTAATTCTGGGAGTGCATCGCTTCCAAGAACACAAAGTCTGAGAACGGACTCCTTTCTAAAACAACACCCTGGCCCGTGTTCATCAGATGCACCAACGCATCAATATATTGACTAAACCGAGCAGTGTACATCATAATCTGGAAGTTTCCAGCCAGCCGATGGTTCGGGCATATGTTAAAGTTCACATGGTCGAAGGTCCTAGTGTCTTCGGGCACCTCATTGTCGAACATACGGAGATCACAACCGTTGGGCCGGATGTAATGGAGATCCATGTTCGCTTCGGGGAAATGCTTCATACCCAGGTCCTCGGCTAAGCTGGCCGCGAACTGAGTCTTCCCGGAGGCCACTGGACCATCGACAACGATAACTTTCGAGTTGTCATCGAATCTATGAGTGGTGCGGTCGAAAAGACTGCGCAGCCAAGTATAGTCTTTATACTCATAGTCAAAAGGCGCAGGTTTCGGGGGAGGGGGCGGCAGTGACTCCCTCAGGGCTCTGCCGGCGATGTTGCGGTTCTGTACGAAGGTGCAAGAAGCGATTTTACATCCCTGGCCAGGAGTTACTGCCTTCACGAAGGCGGTTCGTATTAAGGTGGCCATCCTGGCTCGAGGTATCACAGATGTTGATACCTGAAAGGAATGATAGAACTATATTTTTCTGTGCCCAGTACAGTGTAAAATGAAGCAAACTAGCACAATTTCTCACCTCAAATCACTTCAAAACAAAAAATCCTCGCGATTCTGTGACATAACATTTGCGAGTTACGGATGCGTTCAAAATTTTTTTTACTTTGCAAGCAATCAAAGAAATATTTATTGAGGCTCCCTAGCTCTGAGCCTAAGTAGCGAGCAGCGTAGTGGGTTGGGTATTATGTTATGAAGTAGATTTTTCTTAATACAAAATTTAATAGAGCTATTTAAATAGTTTAAATTAGTGAAGGAAAAAAATTGACTTCGATAAATAAAAATGTTGCAATGAACGCAGTTTTAGTCTTTTTTGACATCTAGCTGACTGACATTGACATTAAAAGCCGTAACAGACGACACAGACCTAACCGCAGACAAATAGGGAGTGATGCCAAATGGGGGGATTTCCTGCAAATTCGGGAGTTTTAAAATAAATTAGCACTGACGGTCTATGTTGCCTATTTATTTTTTATTGTTAGCAGGCTTTTAGCAGGTATCTATTTCATTGAATCTTATCTAACCTACCTACTAATTATTTAACGTTGGTTGGTAGGTAGGTATGTACCTTCAAGCAAGATTATTCTTTCGTTCACAGTAAGTAGGTAGATTTATGTTAGGTTATGTGGCATCACTCCCTATTTGTCTGCGGTTTGGTCTGTCGTCGTCGCAGACCGTGTGGTAGTAGCTCTTTATCTCAACACTTGACCTAAGTTGAGTTGTCATGTCACTGTCAGTCAATTTTTCTTTCTAGTCTGTGATTTCAAGTGAAACCATGTGTTGATTTATTTTTAAACTGAAATCTCAATTTAATCGCGTTTACTTCACTTTACGCCAGGAAAATTAAATAATAGTGAAAAATGGAGACGGAAAATATCAATATCGACGAGTTTCTGCCAGCGAAAAATCCGATAAAGCTCAAAAACATAAAGCGAAGAGCTGTCTCCGAATCTGGTGATGGAATGGAAGTAGAAGAGCACAATGGCATTCAAGGGAAGCCTAAACACTCACGGTCTAAGTCTAAGAAACAGAAAAAGAACACAGAACCCAACGAAAGCAAGGAAAATATGAGAAAAGTTGCAGTACCATCACACAGGTAACCTAACCTCAAAAACTGACTACGTAACGTAAACACTATAAAAAGTACAAAAGAAACAATTAATGAAATACAATTAATTGATGCATGTTTAAAACTCTATGACCTTATTATTTTTCTATATCTTTTCCAGAATTTTTGGTAACATGTAAAGGATCTTTGTTTACATAACTTATTTCAGATACACACCTCTAAAAGAGAATTGGCTAAAGATCTTCACACCTATCGTCGAACACCTGCTCCTACAAGTCAGATTCAACACTAAAACGCGTAATGTTGAAATCAAAGTTGGTCCGGAAACTAAAGACGTAGCTAATTTACAAAAAGCGGCTGATTTTGTCAGGGTATGTATTATTTGTAATGGGTTGAATACACCTAACGAGTACAGTGGAGAGACAGTGTCTTCGGCCGAGTGCTCGGTTTGTATAAACACTTTAACAAGTGCTCGGCCGAGGAATAAGAGGCAAGACAGTCACTAGAATCACAATTTGTTTACTAGGCCGAGTACCTCCCTCCTCGTCCCACCTCTGTCTCGCCACTGTACTCAACCCATAAGAGCCGTTCTGGCCGAGAGGGATAGTACCTCCACTTTCGATCCAAAGGTTGTGGGTTCGAATCCTGGCTGTGTATCAATGGATTTATCGTTTTGAAAAATTCTCACTGTTTCTTATTTGGTATATCTTGTATTAAAAATTCTTTGAAGAAATTAGTAAAGGTCATCGGGCATATCTGACCCGCTTTGCGAAAAGTGGCAGACATTAACCAAAATAGTTTTAAACTAAGGAGAATAATGTGACCTTTCATTGCATATAATTATTTGTTAAAAAATCGATGGGGGAAAATGTACAGGATCGTTTGAAAAAAATAAAAAATAAACAATTTCTGAGGATTTTATTTCATCTTTTGGCAACGGAGTGCGAGTCAGATCGCGAAACACATGCCTTATGAAAATGACCAAGGTAGTTTGCACAAACAGCAGCATCTGGGGGTCTAAAGTGGCCACTTTTGATGAAACATCAGATGTTTCATATATTATTAGAAGCACTTGATGTTGATGAAACGCTTCATAAATGCTTCATAAATGCTTCATATTCTTCATATATGCTTCATACTCGTATAATTCATACCCATATCATAAATGTGAAAGTGTGTTTGTTTGTTTGTCCTGCTTTCACGTCAAAACAGAGAGACGGATTGACGTGATTTTTAGTGTGGAGATAGTTGGAGGGCTGGAGAGTGACATAAGCTACTTTTAATGCCAAAAAAATCATGTTTCCCGTGGGATTAAAAAGTAGTAGTCCACGCGGGCGAAGCCGCGGGCGTTCGCTAGTGCTCCACAAATGCTTTCCAAATGCTTCATTTATGAAACTTATCACAATAGACGAAAGTAACCTATTTAGGTACGAGATGTTTTGACGCACGAGCGTAGTGAGGGCCAAATCCAAATCCAAGGCTCTAAATCCTGATCCAGATCCAAATCCAGCTCTAGAGCCAAAATCCAAAAGCCTAGATCTGGATCTGTATCTAGAGCTGGATTCGATCCAAATCCAGCGGGCTTAAAAAGGTCGCTATTGCAGAATCGCAATATGAAATGAACTATAATGCCGTCTCTTTTCAATCTGACTGAAAAAAAGTAGCCTATGTCACTCTCCAGCCCTCCAACCATCTCCACACTAAAAATCACGTCAATCCGTTTCTCTGTTTTGACGTGAAAGCAGGACAAACAAACAAACAAACAAACAAACACACATTCACATTTATAACATGGGTATGGATTATATGAAGCATATATGAAGAATATGAAGCATTTATGAAGCATTTCATCAACATCAAGTGCTTTTAATAATATATGAAACATCTGATGTTTCATCAAAAGTTGCCACTTTAGACCCCCAGATGCTGCTGTTTGTGCAAACTGCCTTGGTCATTTTCATCTTGGTCAGTTTCGCAATCTGACTCGCAATCCGTTGCCAAAAGATGTAATAACATCCTTAGAAATCGTTTGTTTTTTATCTAGCTCAAAATCCAGATGCAAATCCAGGTCCAGAAAAGGCACCCGCTGCCTTTTTAAATGACCTTATGATTGATTTAGGTCAACTTGAATATGAAATATGTTAATGAATTAGCATTTTATTTAACTTCCCTGTATCACTATGAAACACTTGAACACCTAATTTTTTCAAGATTCCAGTGGCTCACATTAATGCGACTAGTGTCATAGTAAATCAGAGCCTTAAAACATTACATTCTGCTATATTTCGTTTTTGTCCGCCGTGGGTATGGTTTCCATACTACGGTGCCCCATGACCTTTGTTTTTAACACCATGCATTATGGTATACACCTAGTTATTTTAAAAATGAATTTAAAAAAAAAAATAAAAAAATTGTTAAATATAACTTAGCAATTTTTTTGTTACAGGCATTCATCTTCGGTTTTGATGTTGAAGACGCCCTAGCCCTCCTCCGACTAGATGACTTATTTGTAGAATCATTTGAAATAAAAGATGTCAAGACACTTAACGGTGACCACTTAGGCAGAGCTATTGGTCGTTTGGCCGGCAAAGCTGGCCGCACAAAGTTCACCATAGAGAATGTGACCAAAACTAGAATAGTACTAGCAGACTCCAAGATTCACATCCTCGGAAGCTATCAGAACATTGCTTTGGCAAGGAGAGCGATATGTAACTTGATTATGGGATCACCGCCTTCGAAAGTGTATGGAAATCTGAGGAATGTCGCAAATAGAGTAGCGCAGAGATTTTAGTTGTAATAAATAGTTTTATTTATTAAAATGTTTTATTATAACTGATAAATATAACTTATATACTAACATATTATAATTTATGAATACATTGGAATGATAATACAGATTTCATGATGCATTAAAACTGTTCAAATATGAACCAAATTTTGTTATAAACATAGGAATTCATCATGTAATTTACCTATTTTATGACCAGATGCTTCATCAGCCATGATTGTGGGCACTCAAAATTGTCTAACCCTTTGAATTCACAATCACACTAATATTATAAATGCAAAAGTTTGGATGTTTGGAATTTTAGATGGATGTATTGTATGTATGTTCCTCTATAACTCGACAACCACTGAACCAATTTGGCTGAAATTTAAAATATAGATGGATAATGACCAAGAATAGGACATAGGCCTACTTTATATCCGGGTACCACGCGAGCGAAGCCGCTGGCGGAAGCTAGATAGTAAAATTCTAAATTAGGATTAGAATTGAGATGTGTCGGAAGAAAGCCCCCTGTCATTTTCCATCCACATTGATGCTATAAGTCGCGTCATGTAAAAAGAACGCTGGAAGAAAGTGTGTGTGGGCGGGGTGTGTTTTGTCTCATGTTTGCGCATGAAATGGCTTAACCAATTTCGATGCAGTTGGTTCTAAACGTTGCGTGTGACTAAATATAATGTTTTAGTATGCGTTTTGTTTAGCAATTCAATTTAGGGCAAAAAATTGATTTTGAAAAATTTTGAGTCGATTTAGTCTTCGAAGATGTCATGTTACATGCGCAAACATGAGACAAAACCCACCCCCTCCAGTTTCTTCCAGCGTTCTTTTTACATGACGCGAACTATATCATCCTATCTACAAGAATACGACATCAAAGGTCCTTCACTGCTTTACACCAGTCCCTGCCCGTAGTCCACCCCAGTATGTTTAAAACCATGAGCGTATATAAGGAGGGGGGGGGTTAGGGGGTCCGGACCCCTCTTAGCAGGAGCAAAGAAAAAAATGCTATTAAGTTCGGGGGAAACCTAGTCAATATTTGTATTTTGGAACTCTTGGATCCCCCCATAACAAAACTCTTTGTATTTTTGAACTCTTGGATTGGACCCCCTCCATAACAAAGCTATAGCTACGCCCATGTTTAGAACCAGTACGTTTACAAAAGTAGTTTGTATTTGAAATGTCGCGGCACTCTTGATAGGACTAGCCTCGCGTCGTAACTAAGGGAGGCGAAGGTCCAGGGCTCCGCTGTGGACCACTCGGCGCAGTACACTGAGTCTTCGTGCTGCTCGTACGATTGTAGGACTCCATCTTCTAGCCTGAAAAAAAACTTAAATATATAATTGTTAATCTCTCACAGAAATGTACGATGCGATTCTGCAATAGCGACCTTTTTAAGCCCGCTGCTCATTGTCCAAAGTTACATTCAGAATCCAATGACGAGATGTCGCTTTGGCTAATTCTATAATTTCTAAATCCACACTTAGGTAATATTTCATAGCAATGAAGTCTTATCAAAATTTTCGATTCGACGGGATTCGAACCCTAATATAAAAAAAAATCTGCTTAAATGTATCCCAAGACAGAATACAATGTAGCCTCACTCCACCATAAATGTGGGCTTATACCAAATATGTTTTTGGACATACCTCTGCCTACCCCGACATCTTCAAAGGATCTAAGATAATGTCTAACGCGCCTTGGGGATACCGTCGTGATATTTAATTTTTTTTCATACTTACACCGGTGTAGCGTTTTCATCATCATCATCAACGCAGATGCTGGCGGCGGCGGTCAGCAGAGCTCGTGCATCAGAGCTGCCCGTCAGCAGAAGTTGTTCATGATATGTGTTGTATCTAACTGTCCATACCCTGGGGAACAACAAACTGATTACTAAATGACATACATCCATACCCATATTAATGTGAAAGTGTGTTTATTTGTCCTGCTTTCACGTCAAAACAGAGCGACGGATTGACGTGATTTTGTGTGGAGATAGTTGGAGGGCTGGAGAGTAACATAGGCTGCCGGGTACCACGCGAGCGAAGCCACGGGCAGCAGCTAGTACCATACATAAAATTACGCCTGTGTCTCATCATAGAGGTAGGCAGAGACCACAGATCTCCATTTGCTACGGTCCTGAGTTCCTGTTCCTGACACACTTCTTTCGCTTCATTCACTCTCATCACATTTTTCATGCAAGCTCGTCGGTTTAAGGTACTCTAGAACTGGCTACTAAATGACACTTGTAGGTAATCCATCTATACTAGGTTAACTCATTCCCTGCCCTGGTTTGCGGTGCTCTCAAGAGAGGGTCGCAGGACGTCCGCAGGCTGGAGCACATTTGCGTCATGGGCGTTAGATGGTTAATATGAATAGACTAGCAGCGCCCTCGCGGCGTTGTCCCCGTAGTGATAGTTTATGGTGATGATAATGAAAAGTAGCCTATAACCTTCCTCAAGAGTTTATCTATCAAATGCAGAAATAATTTTTCAAAATGGACTGGTAGTTCCTGAGATTAGCGCGTTCAAACAAACAAACAAAAAAACTCTTCCGCTTTATTATATTGGTATAGAAGTATAGATAAAAATAGAGTACTATTTATAAGTGATAATTAAATTACCAGTGAGAATGATCAGTTCTGCTAAAGATGGGCTCCTTCCCGTTCCTGTAGTCCCAAATGTTCAGGGCTGCGTCATCGCCCGCGCTGGCTAGGTGGAACTGTCTGCAAAATAAATCATAAAAGTAATAAGGGGTCATCCATAAAGTACGTCACGAACACTAATTTCGTGATTTTTTGACCCCTCCCCCGTCTTTGTTACAGTTGGTCACATTTGTGGCGCACATTTGTGTGATGAACATAGATGTTTGTTCTGTGTCTGGGTGTTATAAAATATTCTATGTATGCATTTAAAAAAAAAGTATATAAGTATTCTATCAGTTATCTGGTTCCCATAGTACAAGCTTTGCTTAGTTTGAGGCTAGATGGCGCTGTGTGAAATGTCCAGCCATATTTATTTATTTATTGTCCACATCTATAAGGGTGTTAGTCACCTGTTAGGGTTAAAGTCTAGGTCCCGGACGAGTTGTCTGTGTGCGTTGTCGATGCTCCACGCCGGCTTGCCGCCGTCCGTTCGTGTGTCGTAGCATTTTATATGCATGTCTTGTAGTACCGCGAACTGTAGGGTAAATAAACTAAACATAACAGCTTATCAAGATTTTTATAATAAGGATTCCGTGGCCGAGTTGGTAAAGACACTCCGGTGTATCAGTGCGGGTTCGAATCCCGTTGGAATCGAAAATTTTGATAAGATTTTTCATTTTCAAATAAACATAACAGATTGAAATTGTTTTTTTTTTGGTTGAGCTACGAGTACATTGGCGAGGATGCCCGGGCGGGCCTTGGCAGGTAGGGTTCACACTTGCCGCTCGGCTCGCACGCTAGCCGCGTCGCGCGTAATACCTATCACGCGACAACTCGACAACCCTTCCGCGTCACTCCGCGCCAGACAGAGTTATGCGTTAGAAAGAGAATTTGTGTAGGCACGTGGTGAATATTAGACTAGGCAAAGAGAGCTTACGAGCTGAATTGAACTCTGTTACGTCGCAGCAAGAGTAGCTATTTAAGTAAACGTTTTCGCGAAATCAGTATCTACTCTGTGCTCAGGTCTACGGTAAGCCTTAGGTAGTTATAGTTTACGTCACGTAAAAAGATCGCTGGAAGACAGTGGAGGGGCTAAGTTTGCGCATGGGTACACTTGCACACGAAAGTACTAGGCCTATTGTTTGTTTTTTCTATGGAAAACCATTTGGTAATTAAAAACTTTAGTGCGCGATGCGATAGTATTAATTTGCCTACTTTTTATAAGTTGCTTACTGCGCAGCTTGACAGCCAGCTTCTTTTTACATGACGCGAACTATACTTTAGTAAAGTATGTTTATTTGACCGACCTGGCAGTGTCCACGGTGCGGCTCCCACTTCCCGTTGGTGAACTTGAGGCGGGCCCTGCCCTCGGGCGCCGCCCCCGCCACAGGAGCGCCGGTGGTGACGTCATACACGCCCAGTCCGTTCTCAGTCACTATGCCCAGCTTGCCCGCGTCCGTTGGGTGGAACTCCGCGCAACGGATCTCTTCTTCTGGTTTCTGATATGAGAAGTTTCGTTTGTAAATTTGCAAATTGATGGAGGAATTAAAACCGATGGAGAAACTTAGGCCTTTACATTTTTACTATATGATTTATACGGTGTCAGGAGGCAATCTTTGCCGACACTTAACGGGACACTGTAGTGCCTGGGACATTGTTTGAGATGGAGTAGGCTTGCCCAGCACCTAAACCATCCTCTCAGCTTAACCGGCCATATCCACAAAGACATGGTCAATACGTGTGGGGCTGACTAAACCGCGGGGTTTCCTCACGATGTTTTCCTTCAACGTTTAGAGCTCGTGTGGCGCATATAAATTTTTCGAAACGAAAAATTCATTGATGCATGGCCAGGATTAGAACCCACGACTTTCGGGTCGAAAGTCGAGGTACTAACCAACTCGGCCAACACGGCTCTCATGGAGATGGAGAAATTAACCGATAAATAAGAGCTTATCAAGATTTTCGATCTGACTAATATGGATTCCGCGGCCGAGGTGGTAAATGCACGGAGGATCGCTTGTAACAGTGTGGGTTCGAATCCCGTCGGAATCGCAAATTTTGATAAGACTTTTCATTTTCAATGGGATGGAGGAATGTTAGGAAAGAGATGAAGCTGCGCTGATGATGATGATGAAGGTCGATAGATGTACCTACCTCTGGTGAAATGGTGAGGAGATGTTCCATTTCCTCCGCGTTACGGCTCTGCATCGCGCTGAGATCGTCCATATCTTTCGGTATCACCTGAAATAAACATAATTATATTACTAGTAGTTCGCCCCGAACTGAGATCTCGCGCACCGTAGATGGCCAACATTTGGACTTTCTTCTGACTACCCCTATAATTTCAAGTGCTACTACTGCCGGGTATGCCTATTGCGCTAGCTCTTCATGGTAAAAAATACTAGCATGCATGCAATACATAATGTCGTGTCTAATTTTTCATTTATTTCATATTTATGAATTCTCGTCGTATTTTTGAAGTATACGTCCTAGAATAAAAATAATAACTATTTTAGAATGTACAAATAAAGACCTTTCATTTGACACCGCACTCAATATATTTGTTTACTTAACTTTTTTTACCCCAATTATTTTCATTTTTTATCAAATTTTTTTTTTATTATGAAAATAAATCAAGTAGCATCTAAAATCATTGCAAACCTAACCGCAACGATGCCACTCTCTTTTTAAGACCGACCAGTCAATGAGCTACGAAGACATCGAAACTCTATGAAACGGGAGCTCTTGCAGCTCTGGTTTCGTAGTTTTTGGTCTTTGGTCGTATTTCAAAAACTATACATCCTAGATTAAAAATAAAAACCATTTTGGAATGTACAAAATAAGCCCTTTCGTATGACACCCCACTCAATATATTTGTGTAACTTTCATAATTTTTTACCCCCTTGGGAACCCAATATCTTCACAACCCCTTCATCGATTAAGCTCATATGCTCCGCCGTAAATTTCCTTACCACAACCTATTGACCTACCAAGTTTCATGCAGATTGGATGAACGGTTCGACAGTTATGCTCGAACAACAATTCGTGAAACATACAAACATACAAACATACAAACATACAAACATACAAAGCAAAATCGCCCAACTTACCACTAAGATCTTCGCTCGCTTCGCTCGCTCGATCGATAACTTAATATCTGGGCGACCGAGCTCAGTTCAGGTGCAAATAGAGTAAAATAAAAAAATAAAAAAATTCAGTGGTTGAGATTCGTACTTGAAGCCTTCGGCTGGAAGGCGGACACCCTATCCACTCAGCCACTTTAGTCTCAACAAATTGCGTAAAATTAAGAATTACATTGCACTCGTAAATCTTATTGCGTGAAAATACCGAGATAACGAATTTTCCCAGATATGAGTCCTAGCTAGATCGATTTTTCGTCCCCGTAAACCACAAATTTCATCGAGATCGCTAGAGCCGTTTTCGAAAACGTGAGACAAACAAACAAATATTGCTTGTTTAATAGAATAGGAATAGAATATGTTATTACAAATGTCTTTGTTTCCCCGTATTAAAAGTACTTGCATTTTAATAGTCACATTACACTTAATTAAATGAGTTTGATGATCATGTTATGTTACCTCAACAGTAGGCAGGCGGTACAAAGAGACTGCCATGCGACACTGCATGGTCTGAGCAGAATGCGCGCTGTGAGTTGTAGCCAGTGTTGCCGCGTCGTGCGGCGAGCAGCGCAGGTGCCAGATCTCGCCAACATCGTGTTTGTACACCTGGCAACACAGTTACTTAAGAGGGCTGCGACCGGCGAATTTCCATAAAAACGTAATACCGAAATCATTTAAAATGTAAGCATGTTTATATCAGTTTATGTTGTTAGATTAGGAGAGTAGGTATTTATCTAGGTTCCTGTTAAACTTTTGTTCCGAAAAACTTACCTAAAAAGAAATGTAAGCCAATTGAATTGAAATCTTTGTAGGTACACCAAAAATGACATTTTTTCTTTTCATTTGTTCTATAGTAAGTTTTTTGAAACAAAAGTTTAACAGGAACCTAGATAAATACTACCTTTATCCAAATAATCGATCGAGCGAGCGAAGCGAGCGAAGATCTTAGTGGTAAGTTGGGCGATTTTGCTTTGTATGTTTGTATGTTTGTATGTTTCACGAATTGTTGTTCGCGCATAACTGTCGAACCATTCATCCAATCTGCATGAAACTTGGTAGGTCAATAGGTTGTGGTAAGGAAATTTACGGTGGAGCATATGAGCTTAATCGATGAAGGGGTTGTAAAGATATTGGGTTCCCAAGGGGGTAAAAAATTATGAAAGTTACACAAATATATTGAGTGGGGTGTCATACGAAAGGGTTTATTTTGTACATTCCAAAATGGTTTTTATTTTTAATCTAGGATGTATAGTTTTTGAAATACGACCAAAGAACAAAAACTACGAAACCAGAGCTGCAAGAGCTCCCGTTTCATAGAGTTTCGATGTCTTCGTAGCTCATTGACTGGTCGGTCTTAAAAAGAGAGTGGCATCGTTGCGGTTTGGTTTGCAATGATTTTAGATGCTACTTGATTTATTTTCATGAAAAAAAAATTTTTGATAATGAATGAAAATAATTGGGGTAAAAAAGTTAAGTAAACAAATATATTGAGTGGGGTGTCAAATGAAAGGTCTTTATTTGTACATTCCAAAATAGTTATTATTTTTATTCTAGGACGTATCTATACTTTTAGAAATACGACGAGAATTCATAAATATGAAATAAATGAAAAATTAGACACGACATTATGTATTGCATGCATGCTAGCATTTTTTACTATGAAGAGCTAGCGCAATAGGCATACTCGGCAGTAGTACCTAGCACTTGAAGTTATAGGGGTAGTCAGAAGAAAGTCCAAATGTAAGCCATCTACGGTGCGCGAGATCTCAGTTCGGGGCGAACTACTAGTAACGTAAAGTGATAAAAATATGCTCAAATTTTAAATTATTTTGGTATTACGTTCCTAGGTAAGTAGATACGTTCGCCGAGCCCTTAATGTAATTTAAAGCAGCCTATACTTGTTTGGCGAGCGAGCCTAGGCCAACCGCTCTTAAACCACTCTACTTATACTCTGTCAAAATTGAAACACCATTTAAACTATTGCCATCCTTTTTTGTTAGATAGTGACAAAAACTGACAGGGCGAATCTTGAACGTTGTTTAACTAGTGTTCAAGTCTATAAGGCCTAAATTATTTAATATAAATATTAATGAGCAGGCAATGATATTCTTATAGGTAAGTAATAAACCAAGATAGAAAATATAACTTGTTAAACTTTCGCGATTTGTTAACATAATGATAATTATTATTACGGGATTTTATCGCGTACCTTTTATTTATTTTGTTTCCCGATGTTTCGAACACGTTGCAAAACCCCGTAATAATAATTATCATTAAGATAGAAAATATTCAGACCTTAGTATGCAATGCTCCGGTATCTTCTTCAAGCTCCACTACATGCACCTGGTTGGACAGGGGCTTGAGGCTCTGGGTGCCGATGAGGAACCTGATCGCGTCACTCTCTCCATATTGAGGGGACAGGGCTCGAGTCTACAACATAACAATGTAGAGGTAATTAACCTTTAGTTTGCTGGGATTCCAGACACAATAGAAAATTAATTGTGTCTTGTTTGGATCCAAAGGTTAAGGGTCCAATAGAGGCTCTGTATCTTCTTCTATCTGTCTACTAGGTGGTTGTCAGAGGTAAAAGTAAGTTCGTATGAGCTAGTGGCCAACTCTGGTGACAGTTTAGGCCACCTAAAGGCCTCCGTCATGGCTTGACGACTTAAAAGCCGGGCAGACAATTTAACGTGCCCTCGTGAAGTACGGAAGCGTTCAGCTCGTAATGCCACTTGCGATCACCTATCCAAATTGTGACCGCGCACAACGCTGAGAGAACTTTTTTAGAGGTAGTTTGGCACATGACATGGGTACAATCACTTAAAACTACAATTAAGTACCTACCTAGTATAAAAATGCATACTTGTTTTAATACCTACGTAAACTGTTTGAAGATACAACATGGTTCAAGGTATGAAAGTATCTTGTTTGTCTCAAGGTGTGGACGTCGTTGAACAAATTGTTTTACTTTCTCAGGGTTATTTTTCAGGACCTAAACAGGATCTGAATTTTGTCATTCTTTAATCGCTTTAGAACTGAAACTAAATTACCTGGTGCTCGAGCCCGTATATTATGGAATTTCCGTCGTCCATAACGACTAAATCAACCAACAACAAGGTACTTATTTTATTTGAATTTCCAACTTATCTCACAAAAATCTACAAAATATGTATTGTTGTTTGGTTCGTTCGAGTTCGAGAGTGTCATCGCTTTGCTTGTCATTGTCAAAATCAGCTGTTTCATTCTTATACTTTTTCCCCTTCATTAACCCTAAAGAAAATGAAACAAAAAATGTATGCTAATGATTTTACAAAAACTTGGAATAAACCGTGGCAACTGACAAATAAATGCGTTTCGTTCGATGCAGGATCGTTCGCAAAACGAAACGCACGTAACCTTCACTTCACATTGAAATGTCAAAAAGACATTTGCTATCAGCGGTGTTGATACGATACTCGAGCCGTGTATTTCCAAATTATTCCACTCGTATTTCTCTAAAAACCATGGAACCGAAGATCAGCCTAAAACAGGACCCTGCCTTCCAGAAACTGCAGGAGTTTTACAATGCCAATGGAGCAAAAATCAATATTCAGCAGTTATTTGCCCAAGACACGGACCGATTCAATAAATTTAGGTAAAAATAAAGTTTTTGCTGTTTCTAGTATGCAAATTCGCTTAATTAATATTTTTAGATGTAGTTTAATATAAGGAGTTAAATTTCTATACGTTTTGAGTAATAATTAAGTAGTTTCGCAAACTTACATCACTTTAGGCTGATCGGCGCATACACAGCCCAATATTTGGCCAGCCGTAATTTTATGGTAGAAAGGTATTTACCTAAGAAGTCTTTCTGCAAAAGTTTTAATCACAGATGACTTATAGTTTTTCAGATATTAATTTTTAAAGTTTCGAAATATTTTGAAATTATTTGAAATGTTTTGGCTGTGGTCAGTTACTGAACGCATCTCTGACACTTGATTGGACGTTTTTGACGTAAATATACACGATGTACGCCATTTTGATTGTCAGTGTCAATAAAAAGCGCGGAATTTCGAGTTGTCAATGTCAAGATATACTGTAAACATTTTTTTTTTGTAACGGTAGCGGCCGCCGAAGCGCCAGAGTACTAGTCTGCCCTACCTCGACTCAGTTGGTTAGGTTAGGTTTGAGTAGTGACCACCGCGCGCGAGGCGAGCGAGCGTAGCGAGTGTGCCGCGGTAGCGGCCGCCGAAGCGCCAGAGTACTAGTCTGCCCTACCTCGACTCAGTTGGTTAGGTTAGGTTTGAGTAGTGACCACCGCGCGCGAGGCGAGCGAGCGTAGCGAGTGTGCCGCGGTAGCGGCCGCCGAAGCGCCAGAGTACTAGTCTGCCCTACCTCGACTCAGTTGGTTAGGTTAGGTTTGAGTAGTGACCACCGCGCGCGAGGCGAGCGAGCGTAGCGAGTGTGCCGCGGTAGCGGCCGCCGAAGCGCCAGAGTACTAGTCTGCCATATCTCTACTTTACTATTTTATTATACAATTTCTCAGCTTAGGAGTGGTACGGCGGGGGGGTGGACCTCCCATCCCCCTTCCCCTACCCCTCAAAAACACCAAATTATTGGACTGTTTCCTCTTTTTAGTAAACTTAACCTCAAATTTTCATTTCTCTTTTTCTCATAAACTACTAGCTTTCTTTGACCCCTCCCACCAGGGGGGGGTCTACCCCTCCCCCCCCCCTCCCCCCCCCCCCTCCCCAAATTACAGGGCTGTGTATGTGCTAGCTTTCCTCACTTTATTTTCGAAAGTTCACTGCAAAGGTCAGAATAATGACGTGAACATTCTTTTAGTTTGAAAAAGCACTACCTATGTTCAATTATTAACTTCTTTTTCTTCCTCAGCATATATTTGCCCACTGCAGGGCATGTGCCTCTGCAATGTTCCTCCACACTGCTCTATCGCTGGTCTTCCTGGCCCAGTCTGTCCCGGCATATTATTAACTTATCTTTGCATAAATTATAAAAAGTATCTTATGTACCTACTTTTTATAATTGAGGTAAAGTACCTACCTACAATTTATTTATAATTTAGGCAAAGCTACCTACACTAGGTGAAGCTATGTATGACTACATAACTAAAATTAGAGAAAATGTAATATGTAGGTATAGTCAAAGAAAGGCTGGCATATGTTAGTAGAAGACCTTGATATGGTGGGATAAATTAAATTAATCTTTATTTTCTCTTCACAAAAGGTTATTTTAATTAAAATAAAAAAATAAATAAATATTGCTGGACATTTCACACAGCATCATGTAGCCCCAAGCTAAGCAGAGCTTGTGTTATGGCAACCACATGACTGATATACTAC
This sequence comes from Camptogramma bilineatum, assembly GCA_958496255.1. Classification (NCBI taxonomy): domain Eukaryota; kingdom Metazoa; phylum Arthropoda; class Insecta; order Lepidoptera; family Geometridae; genus Camptogramma; species Camptogramma bilineatum. The sequence goes on from OY292474.1 coordinate 3,499,885, forward strand.
TTAAATACATTTTTTTGTAAATACATACATAATATACGTAGAAAACACTTAGACCCGAGACAAATATTTGCAGATCATACAAACATTTGTCCCGCGGCGGGGATCGAACCCGCAACCTCCTGCGTCACAGGCAGGCCTTCACCCACTGCGCCACAGAGGTCGTCAAAAGTGTAAATAAAATAATTAAAATAGTTAACTTTTTCATCTTTCAGTCTTCGTGTCCCAACTCCCAATGATGGAGAAATTCTCCTGGACTACTCCAAAAACCTGGTGGATGGAGAGGCTCTGAACCTGCTCCTCAACCTAGCCAAGAGCAGGAATGTGGAACAGGCCAGAGATGCCATGTTCTCAGGTAGGTAACTGTTGCTGATCACTGAACCGATTTGCCTGAAATTTAAAAATATAGATAGATAATGACGGGGAATAGGACATAGGCAACTTTTTATCCTGAAAAAATGCACGGTTTCCATGGGATAAAAAAATTTTAGTCCACGAGGGAGAAGCCGCCGGCGTCCGTTATTATCATAGATGTATAATAGTACTAGATTCACTGACAGCGTGCCGCCGAAAGGGACCAAAATTAAGTGGATCCATTGTTTCACAGTACACATAAGGTCCATATTAGTACAGAATTTTAGAACATAGATGTTCTCTACCTACAAAGAGCCGGCACACGATGAGGGACAAAAGTAATATGCTCCGTCTCATTTTTTCACAAGAATTTTCTATATTATATCCTTCTTTGTTTTTGTGTGAGTGAGAAGGAACGATCCAGCAGTCTATAGTTTTCTTTGTCTTTGGTTATTATGCTTATAAAAAATGCTAAAGCTGATCAAATTATACCCTCCAGGCCAGAAGATAAACTTCACGGAAGACCGAGCTGTGCTGCATATCGCTCTCCGCAACCGTCAGAACAAGCCCATCCTAGTGAACGGGAAGGATGTCACTCCGGACGTGAACGCTGTGCTGGCGCATATGAAGGAGTTCTGCGGCCAGGTCATCGGGGGACAGTGGAAGGGGTGAGATTTCATACCACTATTCATACCCCAGCTTATTAAAATACTGACTAATACTAAAAACGATGAATCGTGCCAATTTTACGAGAATGTCATTGTTCTCAAAATATCTCAGGAATATTACCGGTTACCAGACTCGGTGATCAGTGCTGCCTCAGTGAACGCTTTCAAAAGCAGACTGGACAAATATTTAAAGCGCACTGACAATAAATAGGATATACACGCATCTTCTCTAAGAGCTGCCTGTGTATCACAAATAATAATAATGTAACACATTAGGGTACCATACATATTCCATGAAATTTTTTGTTCGCATGTATCCAATAATATCCATTAATACTCTCATCGTGCACGGAAATAAAAAAAATCAAAATGGCGGCGGGTGGATATGCCCAGCATCTATGGAAAAAAAAACTTATTTAAAAAAAACAAAAACCCGACTGCGTTAAAACTAAAAAGAATAAAACAAGCCTGCAAAGAATGACTCACAGTCGGTCCCCATTCATTTTATTAACAATCAAATCTTCCCAATGTTATGGGTCCCGACTGTGAGTAATTCTTTGCAGGCTTGTTTTATTCTTTTTAGTTTTAACGCAGTCGGGTTTTTGTTTTTTTTAAATAAGTTTTTATTTAACACTTTTTAGTTATGATAAAGTTGATTTTAAAATACCTATTCAACGATACCCCACTTGATATAGTGTGACGATTTTGATTCTTTTAATTTTGACAATATGGCGTCTGGTTGTAGCCCTGGTGAATTTTGATTACTGTCATATCTTTAATGACACTCCCAAGGTTGAGACAAATCGATTGACGTAAGAATCATCAAAATCGGTCCACGCGTTTGGCCTCTAGAGTGCCACATAGAAACATCTATAGCGAGAATTATTATTAATCAACTTTAAACCGTTATTTTTCCTAAACTATTACTTAAAATGAAAAATGGTAAAAGAAACCTAAAGTTGATTTTAAAATACCTATTCAACGATACCCCACTTGATATAGTGTGACGATTTTGATTTTTTTAATTTTGACAATATGGCGTCTGGTTGTGGCACTGGTGAATTTTGATATCTGTCATGTCTTTAGTGACACTCCCAAGGTTAAGACAAATCGATTGACGCAAGAATTATCAAAATCGGTCCACGCGTTTGGCCTGTAGAGTGCCACATAGAAACATCTATAGCGATAATTATTATTAATCAACTTTAAACCGTTATTTTTCCTAAACTATTACTTAAAATGAAAAATGGTAAAAGAAACCTAAAGTTGATTTTAAAATACCTATTCAACGATACCCCACTTGATATAGTGTGACGATTTTGATTTTTTTAATTTTGACAATATGGCGTCTGGTTGTGGCACTGGTGAATTTTGATAACTGTCATGTCTTTAATAACACTCCCAAGGTTGAGACGAATCGATTGACGCAAGAATTATCAAAATCGGTCCACGCGTTTGGCCTCTAGAGTGCCACATAGAAACATCCAAACATACATACATAGACTGATAAACACATTACCCTTCCTTTGCTTTGCGCAGTCGGGTAAAAATGTTCGAAACCCTTCATCCAAAAGATTTTATTAGGCAGGTGTTTAATTATTTTGCTTTATTTTAGATACACCGGTAAAGCGATCACTGACGTCATCAACATCGGTATTGGAGGCTCCGATCTCGGTCCTCTCATGGTCACCGAAGCACTGAAATCCTATGCTAACCATCTGAAGGTACACTTAAATTTTTGTGATCAACATTCTTACACTCGAATATTGAAACGCTACTTAGTTTAAGTGGTGCTTATCATTGACATTAAGACAAGTATTTACTACAATCTACATCCACATAAATCTAACTCTTTCGTGCCGAACATCGTCGGCAGCCATATGGCCAATATCCTCAAACCATTGAATCTGGAGACAGTATCAACATCCACATCAATCTAACCCTTATTCTTTCATCCCAAGGTGCATTTCGTGTCCAACATCGACGACACCCATATGGCCAATATCCTCTAACCTTTGAATCCGAAGACAAGTATCTAAATCCACATCAATCTAACCCTTATTCTTTCACCCCAAGGTGCATTTCGTGTCAAACATCGATGGCACCCATATGGCCAATATCCTCAAACCTTTGAACTCGAAGACAACAATCTACATCAATTTAACCTTGATTCCTAAAAACTGTCACCAGAGTTGGCCACTTGCTCATACGAACTTACTTACTTTATTTTTACACAATTACAATCACCATATGGCCAATGTCTTCAAACCTTTGAATCCTAAGTCAGTATTTACATCCACATCAATCTAACCCTTATTCTGTCACCCCAAGGTGCATTTCGTGTCGAACATCGACGGCACCCAAATGGCCAATATCTTCAAACCTTTGAATCTGGGCCCTAACTCCCAAAAACGAAATATCGTGCCAATTATAGTTCAGCTTATGTTGGTCGAATGTTCCGAATTAGGCTAAACTACGATAATTGGCACGATATATAGTTTTTAGTGCTGGAAGTATCCCTAGAGGAGACAGGTCTACATAAATCTAACCCTTATTATTTCGTCCCAAGGTGCATTTCGTGTCGAACATCGACGGCACCCACATGGCCGAGGTGCTGAAGCGTCTGAACCCTGAGACGGCGCTGTTCATCATCGCCTCCAAAACCTTCACCACGCAGGAGACCATCACCAACGCCACCTCCGCCAAGACCTGGTTCCTGGATGTTGCTAAGGATGTAAGCATATTATTTTACTAGCAGACGCCCGCGTGGACTACTATTTGGCTATTCCACGGAAACTGTGCATTTTTTCGGGATAAAAAGTAGCATATGTCCTATTCCCGGTCATTATCTATCTATGTTTCAAATTTCAGCCAAATCGGTTCAGTGGTTGTCGAGTTATAGAGGGACAAACATACATCCAAACTTTCGCATTTATAATATTAGTGTGATTCGGAAAAAAAAAACAATATGGATGGCGGATTGCAAAAAGGGTTCCGAATAACCACACAATATCTTTAACCGACTTCAAAAAAAGTAGGAGGTTCTCAATTCGTTGGATTTTTTTTAAATGGCATTTTGTAGTGTCTGTGTAAATAGGTAGTTAGACGCCGCTTTTTTTCGTCGAGTTTCCGGGGTGTGACGGAAGGTTAAGATCACTTGTTGTTTATGTTGCAGCCGTCAGCAGTGGCGAAGCACTTCGTAGCGTTGTCCACCAACGGAGAGAAAGTCACCGCCTTCGGTATCGACCCTAACAACATGTTCGGATTCTGGGACTGGGTGGGGGGAAGGTAAATACCTACAATACTACATAATAAACACTTACAAAGGTTCACTTCGCGAAAAAAATTAAATAAATATGGCTTATTCTATTATTGCTCCCACTCTCGTGATCCCAGTGGGATCATATAAAACTTTTTGTATGTATTAAGGGCTCGGCGAACGTATCTACTTACCTAGGAACGTAATACCAAAATAATTTAAAATTTGAGCATATTTTTATCACTTTACGTTATTATTTGGATAAAGGTAGTATTTATCTAGGTTCCTGTTAAACTTTTGTTTCAAAAAATTTACTATAGAACAAATGAAAAGAAAAAATGCCATTTTTGGTGTACCTACAAAGATTTCAATTCAATTGGCTTACATTTCTTTTTAGGTAAGTTTTTCGGAACAAAAGTTTAACAGGAACCTAGATAAATACCTACTCTCCTAATCTAACAACATAAACTGATATAAACATGCTTACATTTTAAATGATTTCGGTATTACGTTTTTATGGAAATTCGCCGGTCGCAGCCCTCTTAATGAACTCAAAAGTTTTGTATGATGCCACTGGGATCACGAAGTGGGAGATAATGGAATAAGCCATAGGTAAATAGCGACTCTCGCTGTGATGCAACAAAGCGCAATTAGTGATGAATGGCACGATGAATAGTCGGTCCCGGCTTTTAAGTCGTTAAGCCATGACGGAGGCCTTTTGGCGGCCTAAAAACTCCGTCACCATGGTTGGCCACTGTCTCAAACGATCTTGTTTTTATTTATTTAACTTATACCAGCGGACGCCCGCGCTTTCGCCCGCGTGGACTACTATTTTTTTATCCCACAGGAAACATGCGTTTTTTCGAGATAAAAAGTAGCCTATGTCACTCTCCAGCCCTCCAACTATCTCCACACAAAAAATCACGTCAATTCGTCAGTCTTTCTGTTTTGACGTGAAAGCAGGACAAACAAACTTTCACATTTATAATATGGGTATGGATGTCAATTAAAATGTAATAGTCACCTTGTAAGTCCATCCTACTATCCTATCCTACTAATATTATAAAGGCGAAAGTCCGTGTGTGTGTGTGTGTGAATGTTTGTTGCCACGTATCTCCATAACTGCTGAACCGATTTGACTGAAATTTGAAACATAGATAGATAATGATGACATAGGCTACTTTTTATTACGAAAAAATGCACGGTTTCCGAGGGATAAACAAAATAGTAGTCCACGCGAGCGAAGCCGCGGGCGTCAGCTAGTTATGAATAACAGATTAAATCTATAAATCTGTTTCATTTCAGATACTCACTGTGGTCGGCCATCGGTCTCTCCATCTCGCTCTACATTGGCTATGACAACTTCGAGAAACTTCTGGAAGGAGCTAGCTTTATGGACAACCATTTCTGCACGGCGCCATTGGAGAAAAATGTAAGTGCTATTTATTTAACACGTTAAATTGCCTTTGTATTAGGTATTTCTTTGTACTAGAAGCGCCCTCGCGGCGTTGCCCCCGTAGTGATGGTATAATGGTAATGATGAAAAGTACCTAGCCTATAACCTTCCTCAAGAGTTTAGCTATCAAATGCAGAAATATTTTTTCAAATCCGACTGGTAGTTCCTGAGATTAGCGCGTACAAACAACTCTTCTTCGACTGACCTCTTAGCTCAGTTGGTAGTAGCTCTGCCTTCTGCGCTGTAGGTCGTGGGTTCGATTCCCACCCAGGACAAACATTTGTGTGATGAACATAGATGTTTGTTCTGTGTCCCAGACACAGAACATCTATTTTCATGTTATAAAGTATTATAAGTATGTATTTACAAATATATAAGTATTCTATCAGTTATCTGGTTCCCATAGTACAAGCGTTGCTTAGTTTGGGGCTAGATGGCGCTGTGTGAAATGTCCAGCAATATTGATTTATTTATTTATTCCACTTTATACATTAGTATAGATTAGGTACATTATATTATCATAGCCTACATTTAAAATTTTAAAAAGGTAAGCGTAGTTTACAGAAGACCCTTTTATACAACAGCCCAGTAAATTACGCGATAAATGCGCGTGCATTTTAACAATATTTCCATTGTCAGGCTCCAGTGCTTCTGGCGTTACTAGGAGTGTGGTACAACAACTTTTACGGCGCCGAGACCCACGCACTACTGCCATACGACCAATATTTACACAGGTATCAGAATAGTAGATTGTATTATAAGGGGGGAAAATAATATTTTTACGGCGAGGGCGCTTTTTTGAATCCAGAGCGAAGTGAAGGATTCTAGAGTAGAATCCCGAGCGTAGCGAGGGATTCTTTAGTAGAATCCTGAACGAAGCGAGGGATTTAAAGTACGTCGCCCGAGCCAAAAATATATTTTGCGCCCGAGTGATACACTCTACTTTTCATTACAATCTATGAGAAAATAAAAGGGAGGAGAAAGGAATGTGTTAAATCAACGAAGTTCCACTTGAGAAGAGTAATCGGGGATTAAATTTTTTTTATTCAGACGGTGGCCGCGCGCCGGCTGAATGGTGGGCGGTATGTTTATCCGATACTAGCAGCGCCCTCGCGGCGTTGCCCCCGTAGTGATGGTTTATGGTGATGATGATGATGATGATGAAAAGTAGCCTTAACCTTCCTCAAGAGTTTAGCTATCAAATACAGAAATAATTTTTCAAATCCGACTGGTAGTTCCTGAGATTTCATTTCATTTCATTTATTTATTTATTTCTCTCACAAACAATATAAATATAAATAGCTAAATAAATATACAGAATAATGAATATTAAAAACGTTGTAGGTAGCTATTATAAAAACCTGTTTTGTGAGATTAGCGCGTTCAAACAAAAAATCTCTTCCGCTAGAATTGCTCAATAGTTCCACGAAAACAAACTAGATGGCGCCAGTAGACCGTAGTTCTAGATCGCGCTGACGAAAACGCACAGGATTTTATCAGGTTGGAATTACAATTATGTATGGATAGAAAACTGCAGAGTAATAAATCTCTAAATGTGATTACAACTGTGGTGTTTTTGGAAGAGTCCTCCCTCATTCATCTTGGTAGATTTGAGATGAATGTGGAAAGTAGTTGTACCTCAAAAGTGCGCGGCAAAGATAATTCAAAGATAATTCCGGCGCACTTAAAGGGGATTAAAAACTCATTACTGCCCGCTAAACTTATAAAGAGGATTAAAAACTCATTACTGCCCGCTAAAAGTTCCTTGAAGAGGAATCATCTACTTTGGGCGCACTTAAAGGCGAACAAAGTCGTCCTTTTCGAATAGATGGAATGAAAAATCATATACATAGTCTATTCTGATAGTATTTTTTTAAACTTTCGCGATCACTCATTCGGAGTCGGAGTGAGATGTTACGATAGGAATTAATAAAAAATGTACTTATATCAGTTATCTGGTTCCCATAGTACAAGCTTTGCTTAGTTTGGAGCTAGATGACGCTGTGTGAAATGTCCAGCAATATTCACCACCACACAGGCTCAGTACACAATAATATTTGTATTATTTAGGTTCTTTTATAAGTACTCACCATCTAATTCATAGTTTTTTTTTTGTAGTGGTGGTATGAATAAATGCTTTTTCTTTCTTTCTTTCTTTCTTTCAATATTTATTATTATTATTGTAGGTTCGCAGCGTACTTCCAACAAGGTGACATGGAGAGTAACGGCAAGTACGTGACGCGATCGGGACAGCAGGCGGACTACGCCACGGGACCCATCGTGTGGGGCGAACCCGGGACGAACGGACAACACGCCTTCTACCAGCTTATACACCAAGGCACCAGGTAACTTTAGAAGTACTATTGTAGATTCGCAGCGTACTTCCAACAAGGTGACATGGAGAGTAACGGCAAGTATGTGACGCGGTCGGGACAGCAGGCGGACTACGCCACGGGACCCATCGTGTGGGGCGAACCCGGGACGAACGGACAACACGCCTTCTACCAGCTTATTACACCAAGGCACCAGGTAAGCTAACGAAATACAAGCAAATTAGTCTTTTAAACAATTAAAAAAAGCCAATTAAACAATTAAAGGCTGGATTCGACCAAACTGTCATTTTACTCCCAGAGTAGTTATTCCGTTAGCCGACAGAATTCGAAATACAATTGTTTAGAAAGCGCAACCGAACATTATTAGGTGCATTCAAATTATCCTGGTTATAAGATGTCAACTTTACAATGTCAAAATATTCAAACCAACAGCAGTTTAATCTGTGGTTTAATCTCCAGATAAAACTTAATCCAGTTTGGTAAAATTCTGCCTAAAAGGCCGTTATAGCAGAATTACAGTATGATTCGTTTTACGTTTTGTTCTTGTCACTCATGTCTATGAAAAGAGACGGCATATTCAGATTATGATTCTGCTATAACAGCCTTTTTAGCTTCGCAAATCATTCTAGCATAGATTTTGGGGCTTACTCCCAACATGTCTACTGTCTGTGGATTAAAAAAATTGTGATGTGATCTACCCTGAAATTTTCAGCCGGATAGCTAATCGGGACTCGGGAAGTGCTCGGAGTTGCAAGATTTCACTCGGAACTCCAGACAAACAGACAAACAAGAAAGTGACTTATTGTCGGTCCCGGCTTTGAAGTCGTTAGTCGAAGTTGGCCACTAGCTCATACAAAATACAAACTTACTTTTCTGCACAATGTGGGTATTTACCTCTAATCCTTTAGATTAGAATCATCAAAGGGTCAAAAGATCTGAGGGAATGTCTACCTCTAAGGTCTATATTTCATAATTTTCATATCAATGTCAGTTGAATGTTTTCAGGCTGATCCCATGTGATTTCATCGCGCCCGCCCAGACGCACAATCCGATCGCGGGCGGCATCCATCATAAGATCCTGCTGGCCAACTTCCTGGCGCAGACCGAAGCGCTCATGAAGGGCAAAACTGCTGAAGAGGTAATACGGGTGACATTTTTGTATGAAAAAGTTGCACTGCGCATCGAAACGGCTAACTTCACGAATGCCAAGATCCGTTGGAAGAAGTGTACGTGATCGTTTTAACAGTTTGAGATCAATTTGAGGTTTGTTAGCGTCTAACTTGTCTCATTTTCATTTTTCAGCCATTACTGTCCCACTGCAGGACAAAGGCCTCTCTTTCCTTTCTTTCACTTTTCGCGATTTAACGCCGTAACAGGCCAAGATCTTAAATGGGTATCAAACTACCTCAAATTTTCAGATTGATCCACACCACTGCAAATCTGATTATTAATTAACAGCTGCTGCCCGCGGCTTCGCTCGCGTGGTACCCGGATGAAAAGTAGCCTATGTTACTCCAGCCCTCCAACTATCTCCACACAAAAAATCACGTCAATCCGTCGCTCTGTTTTGACGTGAAAGCAGGACAAATAAACACACTTTCATATTATGGGTACGGATTTTCCAGGCCAAAGCTGAGCTTGAGAAGTCAGGCATGGCTCCGGAGGCGGTTGCCAAGATCCTTCCGCACAAGGTGTTCCGTGGCAACCGGCCGACCAACTCCATTGTTCTGAAGAAGATCACGCCTTTCACCCTAGGCGCACTTATTGGTAAGTAACACTTAAAAAATAAATGAAATTGAAGTGTCTTTAGAGCTGCCGCACACCTGGGTGGAAGCCACAAGTTGCGGACGCGTTTTTTGAAGTAAAACTTGACTTGAGTAGTAGAGCTGGTGAATGTGTGACTAGAGCGAGGGGGAGTGATCGGGCGAGGCGAACGGAAGTTTTACTTCAGTCGTGTGGTCTAATTTAGACCACGCGACTGAAATAAAACTCGTAACGCTCTCGTCACGCATTCACCGGCTTACTCCCCAAGCCCAAGCGTGCGTAAAGCAGTTTTACTTCAATAAAATTGAAGTGTCTTTAGAGCTGCCGCACACCTCGGTGGCGGCTACAAGTTGCGGACGCGCTTTTTCATACATTTTTTCGCCTTGGCCATCGGCGCAAACCAAGCAAGCGATCGAGTGGCCGCGTCTCCGAGCCACGAGCTGCGAGTCGCTTGCGCTCGCTTCTAGTGGTCGCGTTTAATAGTCGCGCGCGACTAGTGGCTGACAGAAAAACTACTCGTATTAAAATTTTCGGCTATTTGTTTCGGCTAATCTCCAAAACAGCTGAACCGATTTTAACTGAGCTTTCACTGATGTTTACATTATAATTTAGCCTACTTTTATTTTAGAAAAGAATTGAACTGAATTCTCTTTATACAGTAATTAATTCTTTCCAGCCCTCTACGAACACAAGATCTTCACTCAAGGAGTGATCTGGGACATCAACTCGTTCGACCAATGGGGAGTCGAGCTCGGCAAGCAACTGGCCAAAGCTATCGAGCCTGAACTTATGGATAGCAGCCCGGTGACCAGCCACGATGGCTCTACCAACGGACTCATCAACTTCTTAAAAGCTAACTTTTAGATGTGAAAAGTTCACAGTAAAAATACCTTTTGGAAACTTTAATGCGAAAATGTGAGTTTTAGATGGATTTTGGATTTGTAGCTGTTATTTCGAAATTTTTCCTTCTGGCCTGGGGCCCATTGACGGCACAGCATGGCTAGGTATTTTTAGGCAACGAATAAAAATACAACCTAATTGTATAGAAATAAAGTTGAAACTGCCGACACGGCATGCCTAAGCATACCGTGTTTTTGTACTTACGACCGTCAACATTGAAATTTCAACTTTATTTCCATACAATTAGGTTATATTTATTCGTTGCCTAAAAAAACCTTACCATGCCGTGCCGTCAATGGGCGCCTAGCTATAATATGCCTCGAGGATTTCTGTCGGGATTTTAAACTTACGAATGATCGTAGATCTTTCACATAAGATAATCTTGATCGATGAAGTTAGGCGACGTTCTAAGCAATCACAATTTGTATGGACGACCACTAGTAGTGGCAATAACCGCTTCCGTTTTTCGGAGAGCACGTAAATTTGTCAGTCTCAGCTTTTAAGTCGTTAAGCCTTCACGGAGGCCTACATGTGGCCTAAAAACTCCGCCGCCTGATTTAGCCACTAGCTTATTACGAACTTGCATACCTTACTTGCATGCATATAAAAATCTGCTGCCAGATATACAAAGTTGATACTTTGTTTATCTGGCAGCAGATTTTTATACCTCAGTTTTCTGTAGATGCTTTATTGGCGACCTTCCTTCGGCTAGCAAGCTCAAAACATAATAGCGGTTTTACTCACCAATCGATCACCCCCCCTTAAACTCAGTTGTGAATAGTTGTATTAAAATATATACGCTTTGTATGTTTGTTTTGTCGAATAAGTTATGAAAAGAATTTGTAGTGAAATGTTTTGTTGGTTAACGCTTTTTTTAGGTGAAAATGATCAGTTACGATAATTTCTGTATTTACTGCCATTTTGTCGCTTTTTGTTTGGGATGAAGACAATATATTTATAAATGAAATATTGAAAATGTTGTAATATTTAGTTATGTATGTATATTAGAGAAATTAAAATACTGTTTTGAACAACTTAATTTTATTCATTCTTGACATTCACTGTTCCAATCACAATGCTTAATCAGTCATCATCAACATCATTTCATTACATTATTAAAAGTCGTCACAATAACTCGCTGCAGGCGGGGTCATAAATCATGTTAAGCGTAGTGGTATCCCCGTCTAGTACGTGCTATCGGTAATACTCACCTCTCTTTCTCGCACTTACTGCAATAACAAATGGCTCATGTAAAGAGCATAGTGCAATAGTATTACTTTCGACTAGCACGCAATATAATATGCTCTGCGGGCTTAAAGAGGTCGCTATAGCAAGAGTCACAATAGGAATTGAGAACTATATGCCGTCTCTTCACTCTCAGAATCATAATAGGAATTGAACTATGTGCCGTCCCTTTTCATTGGGCGTTTTTCCACTAGCCGGCACGGCACCGGCACCGGCAATGTATGAAAATCTGCCGGTGCCGGCGCCGGTAAGTGGAAAAACGAGCAGTACATTTTCATACATTTTTGCGTCGCCGGCGCCGGTGCCGTGCCGGGCTAGTGGAAAAACGCCCATTGACTGAGAGTGAAAAGAGAGTGCATAGGGCTGATTTTTCAATACCTAGATAACTTTTATCTGAGGAAATAAATATGCGATTTGACAGATATTGTATTGAAAATATGTCATAACGCAATATTTATTCCTCAGATAAAAGTTATTTATCGATTGAAAAATCAGCCCTTACAAGTTACAAGTAATTATGCTTAGATAAGAAAATAGAGTAAATTGAGATAAGTATGATCCTCTCGGAGATTAAAGATCTATTTTTACCCGTATACACACTATAATAGTCGGACCTATAATTCAATTCACGATGACAGTTAAAGTGCTGCCACTTTTCTGAATAAAATAAATAGTGATGTGAATTTTGTGAACAGTTAATTCAAATGAAATCACTTTAAACGGTATTACCTAATTCATCACAGCATATTACTTATTTTTTCATTTATTTATGCTAATGTTAGTTCCGACTATTTGATCTACACGTGTTTTAATATGGTTTAAGTTGTTTTCAACGCGAACTTTACGATTCAAAGAGAATAACATTCTTATACATGAAAGTCATTCCACTTCTGTGTATGTTGTTTGAGCTTGATTAGCAATTTGTTGTCAATAAATGCTGGATTAAATGCTGGATTTACAAGTCAATGTATAAAAAACCTTAAATTTCAAAATTTTGTAAAGGTACATTATTGTAATATTTTGACTGTTTTTCAGGTTCTTGTTTTTCAATGTTGAGTGAGTTCCTTTAAAGAGTTACATCCTAAGGGAGTGGGCACACTGCGTTTTTTGCAGCGCGTTTGTATCGATACAAACGCGATGCGAACTTAGGCTGGATTCGACCAAACTGGATTAAGTTTTTACTCGAGAGTAAACTACTGTTTGTTTGAATATTTTGACATTGTAAAGTTGACACCTTATAACCAGGATAATTTGTATGCACATAATAAATGTTCGGTTGCGCTTCCTAAACAATTGTATTTCGAATTATGTCGGCTAGTTACTCTGGAGTGAGATGACTTTTGGTCGAATCCAGCCTAAGTAACGGACAGTCATACAAAAAAAAAAACATGAGAAACAAAAAGCTAAGATCACTAACAAAATTAGCAGATTAGAATTTCGTTATTTACACGTGTCATCTCGTCTGTGTCACGAGATGTGTCAGAAACAGTAACTTATGTAAACTTAAAGCGACAATCTATCAGTACTTATTTAGGCTTCCTCCCTCTACCGCTGCCGCCTGTCTTTGCCTTCTTCTTAGCGGAATTAGTTTTGTTATCGTCCGCTTTACGTTTCGGGTTAGGTGTCGTTTTTATCTGAAAAAGATAATTGATTTTGAATGAAGAGTACTGGTCACCGAATAAATAGGTACAGAAGCCTGACTTCGCGAACACATTTATTTAAATAGCGACTCTTGCTACGACGCAACAAAGTGCAATTCAGCTCGCGTAAACGCTCATTGCCTATAATTCTCCTAAACAAATCCTATCTTTCTAACGGATAAATCTGTCACTGTCTGGCGCGGAGTGACGCCGGGTTGTCGAGTTGTCGCGTGATAGGTATTACGCGCGATGTGGCTAGCGTGCGAGCCAAGCGGCAAGTGGGAACCCTACTACCAAGGTCTACCCGGGCGGGCCCGTCAATGTACTTGTAGCTTTATACCTAAAGTGCGGAGTGCGCCTTCTGTACATATTCTGTGTTCTGGTGAAGAAAACTCAAGAATCTGCTATGGCTTAGTTCATAGTTTCACAACATTATTTTGCCCACCGATCACTTTGATAATATTTTTTTTTCAAGCCCCCCCCCCCTCATATCTAAATGCGCCATCTCAATGCCTCCTAATATTATCTGGGCCTCCTACTGCCCCCCTGAAACACAACTCTCTTCTCTCGCGTTATCGCCCACGTTGAGAACCTATGGTTAGTTAGACTCATGCGCAGACTTACATGGCATATGGAGCTAGGCAGAGCCTAAACTTACCGTGAAGAATCCATCGAGCCTTCCCTGCGTAGTGCCCGTCCTCGCTTTGAAGAGTTTCTTAGCTCCGTTCCGGACACGGTCTTCATTGAACTGTCTGTCTCCACATAGGAACTTCACTAATCCTTCCTCATCAGGATCTGTCCATTTTAGCTGTAAAACAAACGAATTAATATCAGGAGGGTCTCACTCAGCAGTTTAGGTAGGGCCGCGCGCCTCTTTGGGTAGGCGTATGGCAGTGGGTTCCTTCCGCGCCAGACAGCGACAGAGTAATACGTTAGAAAGAGCGGCAATGCTTAGGTGAATATATCGCTAGGCACTAAGCAATAGGGAATTTTCCAAATTTTTGAAAACTGCTTATATTCAAAGAATGGAACAGATGATTCAACATAAAAATAAAAATAGATTAATTAATGTCTTTTTTTTCACCATTAAACCAATTAAAGTTGAATTTACTTTTAATGGTTTTGAATTTACCGCCCAAACGCTCGGTTCAATGACGTCTACTGTGTGACGTCAACTTTGTGTAAACAATTTTAACACCTATGTGACCTACCCATCTTTAGTTTACACAAAGTTGACGTCACACAGTAGACGTCATCGAACCGAGCGTTTGGGCGGTAAATTCAAAACCATTAAAAGTAAATTCAACTTTAATTGGTTTAATGGAGAAAAAAAGACATCTATTTTTATTTTTCTGTTGAATCATCTGTTCCAATCTTTGAATATAAGCAGTTTTCAAAAATTTGGAAAATACCCTATTATGCGAGCTGAATTGCACTTTGTTGCGGTGCAAAAGTAGCTATTTGTATTTTCAGCAATTTTCTGCACTCTCGAGGTGCATTTCTGTTCATAACTCCGAAGCTCCTGGACAGATCCTCACCAAATTATGGCACTATTCGGAGAGTATACCATTTTAAACAATAAAATATTTTTTTAAATCAGTCCAGGCGTCTTCGAATAATCGGTGAACGAACATCCATAAAAAAAAAGAAAAAAGATTCCGACGAATTAGAACCCCCTTTTTTTTGAAATTGGGACAAAAAATGACTTTTCCCGAGAGATGAGAGACAGATACAGTTCGGCCGCCGGATCTAGGCGTTCGTGAAGTCAGGCTTTTCGCTGCGCAGTAGAAAATTTTGTATGAAAAAGTTGCACTGCGCATCGAAACGGCTAACTTCACGAACGCCGAGATTCGTTGGCCCTACTGTACCTCCAAATCCTTAGCATCCGTAACCTCAGGCTCGACAAACAGTTCTCTCGCCCGCTCGTAGTTCCACTCCTCCGGCGGCGGGTACTTGGTGGTGTCGATGTTTTTCAACACCGCCTCGATGGAGCGGTGTTGGCGGATCAGCTCGATGGCGCGCTTCGGGCCAACACCGCGGATGGAGCCGCAGTAGTCGCAGCCGAGGAGGATGCAGAGATCGATGAACTGGATGTGATAAATAAAATATGATTACAAATCAAATCATTTATTTCAGTTAATTTTAAACCATATACAAATCGCATTTAAATCAAATAGGTAATTTGGGATTTTTTTAAATTTATGCACACGCACCCACTATTAATATTCCATCTCTATCTCCCATTAAGGTTTGCTGGAAGAGAACTCTTTTTAGGGTTAAGCTCGCCTTTGCCATTACCTGTCTAGATCTAAGCATTTTATAAGTGTTTCATTTGTGCAACAAGAATATAAATAAAATAAATAAATAAATAAAAATATTAATAAATCACACAATTAAATACTAATTAAATCACACAATTAAATTAAAATAAATAATACACTGGTCAATCTTTTTGCGTAAAAATGCCGAGAAAATGAATTTTCTTAGATATGAGACCTAGATAGATAGATTTTTCACCGCCGCATACCGGAAATTTTCATCGAAATCGTTAGAGCCGTTTTCGAGAACGCGAATACAAACAAATCCACAAATATTGCTCGTTTAATAGTCCTACTCCTACTAATATTATAGAGGCAAAAGTCCGTGTGTGTGCGTGTGTGAATGTTTGTTACCACATATCCCCATAACTAAGCCGATTTTGATGAAATTTGGAATGCAGATAGTTGAGGTTCTGGAATAACAAATAGGCTGCTTCTTATCCCGAAAAAAATTACGGTTCCCGTGGGATTAAAAAATAGTAGTCCTCGCGGGCGAAGACGCGGGCGTTCACATCCCATCCTAGCCTATACTATAGGATAGGATAAGATAGCATGTAGACTAGTATGAGTAGAGATTCTACCTCTTTCTGCTCCAACTCCAATCCCTTCAGCACGTCGTCTAGATGGAACTCCTGTACTGGCATCTTCCTTGCTTCGGAGAAGGTTAGGTGTCTCAGCAGCACGTTGGCGCCGAAAGTCAGCGCATCCATGTCTTCTGTAGCGGTCGCGAATACCTTGCCGGCACGGACCTTCAAGGAATAATATTGAGATTTTAGAATAGTACATAATACCAGGGGGTTTCACTCCGCAGTTTAAGTACGTTCGGCCGCGCGCCTCTTTTGCGCTTTGCGATAAGCAAAGTTTTGCGAATTTGTAATGAAAGGACGTCCCTGTGCGCGCTAGCTTCTTATTTAGTTTATACATATACCTAAAAGTTGAAAGAACGTGTGTCTGCTCCTATTCTTACAATCTAGATTATGTGTTAAGAGAACCCTAGTGTCTAGTAGTCAAACCTAACATAAGCTTTAAGACACTATTTAACAGACAAATGTATTGTGTTGATGAATAAAATATCTGTCTATCATCTCTTCGGGCAGGCGTATGGCAAATGACTTTTCATCAATCGTTTATGTAATTTTATGAGATTGTCCGATGTTTTCCCAAACGCAATATTTTTCTGGTTTTACTGTACGTACCAAAGCCGCGCATTGAGCCTCGGCCTCACAAGGAGCCTCCACCACCGGGATCCCCATCAGCCTCAGCAGCTGTCGGGCCTCTTCACCGTGCTGCTTCGTGACCTTCACCAACCGACGGTTGAACTTCTCGATTGAGGCCTGGTCACCTGCAAACATGAAATAACTAAGCATTACGATGTTTTTTTTTAAAAGGTGACAAGATTGTCCCTTTGAAGGCGCAGGCCAGACAGAAGAGACGTAAGACGAGGACGCGTCGCGGACAGGGCGCCAGAGTACAGCGTCGCGCCCGCGCCCTTCTGTATGTTTTGCGTCGCGACGCTTCTATACATTTTGTATGAAAGAGACGCGGAAGAGACAAATTTCCGCGCCCCGTCTGCGTCTTACATCTCTTCTGTATGTCCCGCGCCTAACGTTTTCTCGGGAGACCCGGACGCCGCCTTCCGTCGCTAGTAAGTTCATATTGAGCAAGTGGCCAACTCTAGTGACGGAGTTTTTAGGCCGCTTAAAGGCCTCTGTCATGGCCTATCGACTTAAAGCTGGACCGACATTTAATGTGCCCTCCAAAGCACGGAAGCGCTCATTCAGCTTTTGTCGGTTGGAACCCAAGAGGTAGATATATGGGCCCAACTATCTGTCTGCAACTGGCTCACATGGCCAGCCTAATCACACTTCGGCCTGGCAGATTTATTTCTCACAGAGGTCCTATACTATAGTATTCATTACCTGCTTCAGTAGCCTTCTGGAGCTCTTTCTCTGCTTCCTCTCTCCTTTCGGCACGCTTGTTCAGCTGATGAGACTTCATGTCCGGAGGCTTTCCGTCAAACACATACACCGGTTTGATGCCATTCTCTATTAGTCTGATGGTGCGGTAGAATGTCCCCATGAGATGGGACGTGGTCTCACCGTCTACTGTCACTAACTGGGCACCTGGGGCATTAAAAGAATGTTTTAATTTTTAAATTATCATTATGAATTTTTTCAAGTTCTCTACAATGGGGATTGGCGTGAACTAGCTCAAGATAGGAGTAGATGGCGTCTTCTTTTGTCGGAGGCCAAGACCCACTTCGGGTCACTGAGCCAGCAGAGTTATGAAGGTGGCGGGACGATCTTGACAAATTTGCAGCCAACTGAGAGATCCTAACACAAGATCGCGACGTCTGGAGGGAATGTGGGGAGACCTTTGCCCAGCAGTGGGACACAAACAGCTGAAATAATAATAATTTTTAGAAGGCCAATGTCCATTTGACAGGTAAATAATTGGGCAAAGTTTAACAAGAAGGATTCAATCCGTGGACACTTCAAATCGGTTATCAGACTCGGTGATCAGTGCCCCCTCAGAGAACGCTTTCAGAAACAGGCTGGACAAATATGTAAAGCGCACTGACAATAAATAGGATATACATGCATCAGCTCTGAGAGCTACCTGTGTATTACAATAATAATAATTTGCCAAATTCATGAAAATAAGTTATTAGATAGGGATCATTTCTGACTGTTTTAAGGTTAGAAATAGAGTAAATAATTGTTTAATCACAAACCTTCACTTCTAACCGCTATGAGGAACTGATACAGGCTCATAGAAGCATCGATAGCAATCTTACGACCTGAAAATAAGTAAATAAAGTTAGGAATATTGTACTTTGAATACGGCAGAGCTTTTTGTTTTTAGACTTACCGAAATAGTTTTTGATTTCCATTTCTTTTACTGCTTGCGGCGCTATATCAGCTATAAGCTTAGATAAGCCTAGAATACCCATTTTGTGTTAGAATACTAAAATAATTTGTAAAATATGAAAGAAATTGGAAATAAAAAGTAAACAACTGTAGGTATGTAGCGATTCGATTCTGTCCGAGGTTGGCGGGAACCAGTGCTACCAACTCCAACAAATCGTTGTCGCTAGACTCAATCTGAAAAGTCGCTAGAAACTAGAAAGTCACTAAAAAATTCTAACCAGCAGTGGGGGGGGATGTTGTTTAAAATAACAATAATTTTTTGATAGTACAAAAAACCTAACGTTCGATCAGCTTGATGTTTAAATCATTATTTGCCAGATTTTTTTCAGTTTTTGTCTTTTCCAACTTTTACATTACTTGCCCTAAAACTGTTTTGATTTGCAGATTGATGTACAAAAGTCAATAGTTAAGTCACTAACACTAGAGCAAATGTCGCTATTTCTAGCGACAAAGTCGCTAAATAGGCAACACTCTCGTTCACTTCACCGACTGACATGACACTTGACAGTTGACAGGTCAGTGAAGTGAACGACCGACCCTATTTCAATAGTGATGGACGCACTCAAACAATCGATTGTGTTAATTTTGTATCGTATCGATGTTTCACTCGACACGATACAAACATTGTATCTAATTTTGTTAAATTTTAAATCTTATCGTATTCAGGGCTCATAAAAAGATCAAAAAATTATGTTAGTTAAAGGCATAACATGAAAGAGTCAGTCATCGTAATAGTAGGTACCTAATTTCTTTATCGATGACTGACTCATTTCATGTTTCCCAACCAACTAAGTATTGGGCACGCGACGATGACAGACGGACAAAAAAGACAAGGAAAGGCGAAGTCTGTGGTGCTAGATTGTAGGTAGATATACAGACAGAAGGGTCAGGGTGTGTTGATTGGATTTGTTATCGATCGCAGCAGCTGCTAATATTTAAAACACAATCTTATTTGAATTAATTCAAAATGGGTAACTATTTTACTGTAAATATGGAAGAAAACTTCAGAAATAATCAGGAGTTTATACAAACTATAAACAAAATCAAGGTATGCCTCTAAATTTTTAAATGTTTTTTGTAAATAAGTATTTACTTAATCTTTATTTTGATAATCAAATAAAATTATTAGTGCTATGATGTAATATTTCATAATGTAGCCTACATTCTAGTTTATTATTTGTACCTAGATGGAGAGGCAAATTCATTTACAACATCAGTTGCAAGAAAGACAAATGGCTATGACTATAGCGAAAAATAGAGATACCTGTTTGTGGTTTACAGGATTTTATATTACTGCGACGACTGGGTTACTCACTGGGTAAGTAGGTATATACCTATTTGAAAACGTAAAATAATGGGACTTTAATGATAATAAATAAATAGGTCTCTTTATTTATACAAATTGAATTGAAGGAAGGATTATTCCTAGTGATGATTTTAAAATATTTAGTGGTAGATAAGTATTATGAAAATATAATGTAGAAACAATTGGGGGAGACCTTTTCCCAGCAGTGGAAAAATATAGATTAGAAATAAAATGTGTAGGTAGGCAATTGACATTTTGACAAAATAAAGTAATTACCTACCTACCTAAGTCATAAATAACATTTACCTAATTATATTTACGTATTATACCTACCTAATATTCTGCACTAACAGTTTCAGGAGAACGAAAAGACCCTACCTGCTAATGCCCTTAATACCTCTAACGTTTGTAACCCTTTACTACTGGGATCTTGCTTATGGAAATAAAATACACAGGATCAGAAGTAAGTATAACTGGCAGTTATTGATTTACTTCCACCATTTCCACGCATCTAAATGTAATAAAGTGCCAGTCGCTATGCACGAAGAATTTCGTACATTAACCTGCCAATTACCTGTCTCTGTTGATCTCGCGTAAACAAATTGCCGTCGTGCTCGCATAATATCGCGACAGCAATAAATTTACGTGGGAGCATCGTGCATTGCGACCGGACCTTAGCATGGTAATAGATACCATGGGCGAAAATTCATCTATGGCAAATGGTGATACCTACCTATGGAATCACCTTCAAGGCCCTTTTTTCTTCCTTTCATGTTCTATCATGTCACAAATTCACGAAAAATTGTGTACCTGTAATGCTGCGAATACACGCCCAGGCCAGCTTAGCATTGCCTCTCTATCGCTCTCACCTTGAATCGATTCGCCTTCTCGCTCACACTCGCATAAGCTGGCCTAGGCTGGCCCAACATGAGTTAGCGCCTTTAGAATAGGAGGGGTGATGGCAGGTGGAGCAAAGTTTTGATCGAATGGTGGCCGAGGACCGCTAAAGAAGTCGTGCTCGTCCGATTGCCTACTACGCCTAGCAGTGGGCTGTAGGTAGCTGATGATGATGATGAAGAACTGGACTGCATTAGCCAAAGTTTACTTAAACTTTACACCTTTAACTTGCATCAAAGGTTCCGTTTAATTATTTCTCTCGTCTATAAGTCGGTTAAACCAATTAAAAACTTCATCAACTGGATTAATCACTAGCGCATACGAACCACCTTAGCTACAATTAGGTAAAAAATCTTTGTAGAGGGATAAATAAAAAGTTCGTCAACCAAACTGATCATTAGCTCGCGCTAGTGTTCTGTGGCTCACACGAACTTAGGCAAATAAAAATTCATAGAGATAACAATTGCGCGAATCAAGATCAGCTAACTGATTTTTTCTTTCCAGTGGAAGCTGAGCATATACTGACCCATGAGACGGAATTGCTCGAAGTCCCCTGTGGTCTACCAACTCCCTCTTCAATCGATCTCGCTCGTCTTGATGCCGAAGACAAGAAGAAGATCCATCCACCTCTTCTGTGAGGATTCGTGATATGGCATCGATTCTGTTGAGCGTAAACTATAATTAATTTAAGTTTGCTTCTCAGTACGAACGGATATTAGAGTAACGTAATCGATTTGGCCAGGTTCCAGTGGAATCTGATGGTTATGCTATAATGTACGTCCGGTTTAAAAGACGATTTGAAAGACATTTTGGACCAAAAACTGTCGTATCATAGCAGGGCATAAGTCTACGCCTCCTAATCAAAATACACTGCTGTTATAATTATCTATTGTTATTGAAATAAAAACGATAAATTAGTTCACTTACCTACACTTATAAAATAATGACAGTTTTTGGGGACTAAATACATTAAATAAGGTTATTAGGTCTGACGTCATTGTGGCTCACTTTATGAGCCAGTGTTGACTAATGTCAGCCAGATTTATGGAAATGAAACTAAAGGTTTGTTTCATTCACCTCTAAATAACGTTTCAATGAAGTTAACTGTCAATTAGAGTGAGAAGTAGGTACTGCTCTCAAGGCTTTCACCTTCGCTGAGCAGGATAGACCAGCAAACATTTACCTATACCTAGCTGTAGAGTTATTTGATGGCTAATCAACGATATAATTCCCAAATGGTGAAACAAGCCCTATGTAAGTTATCTTTAAACTCACTGAATAATGTCATTTTCATATTTACTTACCTATGGATTTCACAAAGCTTTATACTTAATTAGCTACTTCCGCATTACTTTGTTGTTGGGTTGTAAAGTGTTTTCATTAAGTTACCAAGCTCAAATCGAAATCTTTAAAAAATATCAAATCGTAGACTAAGCTAGCCTTAAGTTCAATTTAAATATTTAAAACTTAATTATTGCATTAAATCTTGCATTTTCAAATTTAAAATTGTCATTTCCCTACTCTACCAGTCGTTTTTTCTAAAGTGTTAAATTCCATAATTTTGAAAATATTTAATAAAATATTTTAAGATTGTTCAATATTCTGAAGTGTGCCTTCGTATTTGCTTATAGATTGCTAGAAAAGTAGAAATAGAAACACACATCGCTAGTGGCAAATAGATGCAATTTAAACAATTTCTAAATAATCAAGATATAAATTTAGAAAATACCTAGGTTAAAATAGGATTTACCCGATAGCATAGAATAGATCATAATACTACGTACCGCTAGTAAACTTCTAAATACAACATTATTACAAAAAGAATTAATAACATGACTTAGTCTAAGTAGAAGGTCGCTGTCATGTCGTTCAAAGAAATGAAATAATTTGCATTGGAACAAGAGCTGAGCTCCTAAATTTAAATAATAATAATAAACTTCTAAATAAATTTAATACACATTGTATTATGACACGATCGATGTCTGAGTCAAGGTAGCGAGAAGAAACCGCACCGCGAATCCCTCCCTCTTACGAATCGAAACACTGTGGGTTTCTAAATCAAATATAGGTACCTAATTTAAATTTTAAACGTGAGAAATTCCCGTTTTTTATTATTATAAAATCAAATACAATTTTCGAAAGTTTTGAAAGTGTAAATAACACATTTTCTAGTTTGATAAACTTAAACTCTAATCATCAGTATTAAAGTTATTGTGAATTATACATACTTTGATTATATGTAGTAACTTTGAGATTTTATAGTTAAAAATTGTTAAAATTATTTACTTATAATTTTTTGTAAGTAGGTAGGTAACTAATTAGTAAAAATTAAATGTTTGTAGTTAAGTAAGTGCTTATTTTTTTAAGTTTAGGCTAAGTAGGAAGGTCTTATAAAACTAGTTTATAGTATTTTTTTATTTCCAAACCATGTCCTGGCATAACAATAATAATTGTAAGACAGAGATTAGCATTTATTTATATATAGAAGTTAAATATTTTTAACCGTTTTATATTTTTGTAGTTTAGTTTAGCTTGCTTGTTGTTACCAAAACTGATTTATATTTTAGTGTATATGTTTTATCATTTTAATGTTATGTTTTACTGCTGTGGCCTTCAGTTGCCCACATGGTAACTAAAATTTTATCATCCGAAAGTGTATTGTACCTATTGATATCAACTTCACCATATTGAGTGAAAAATTAAATAAACTGTTATCGTTCTTAGTGTTTTTTTTGTACCTATTATTCAAAAATGAGGCATAACAAATTTTTTGAAAAGCATATCTTTAGTAAGTACCTATAGCAATTTGAAAGGAAACTTGATTTTAATAAAAATAAAATGCACCTTGAAGCGAACAGTAAACTACATTATGTAAGTTTTTATGTTGAACATAAAAATACTAAACCGTGCATGTCACCATTTTACGGTTAAGCAGGAAATCGATAATCGCATACATTTCTAATGTTTTATCGATTATACAGTTCGTAATTTCACCTTACTAGTTGTCAACGCCGTTGCCATGGCAACTGACAATTTGTTTGGGCGCCGTAAACAAATGAAATTCGACAAGCACACCGAACGTCTTGATAGTTTGTTGAAAAATTGTGTAAAATAAAATATTTGGGAATATTTACAAAGAAAATGGATATTGTGTGTGAAACGACACAGCTATTTTATACGTGAGTACTTGCTATTTATTGAGATAAGTAGGTAGGTAATGTTTTTTTAAATTCATGATTAGTAGGAAGGAGTAAAGTGCCTACTTAAGATTGAAGTCTATCGATATTGCGGTTGCTTAGTATCCCAATCAATATTTTACAATGGGAAAGCGTCACGCTCGCTTCCATCCAATATTCAAATTCGTTCACGTAAAATTTATATTTTACCGTCGCTGACGATGTTCAACCGATTTCAGAGCAGTGCTCCTGAAGTGAAAATATGAATCAGGCACAAAAGAAGGATGAGAAAAAAAAGGATGGAGCTCAAAAGCAGGTCGCTAAAAAGAGTCCGGACAAGAACATGTCCGAGATCGACGAGCATATTCTAAAGAGGTTCGAAATAAAAAAGAGGTTGGGTAAAGGTGCATATGGGATAGTTTGGAAGGCCATTGACAAGAAGTCTAAGGATGTAGTGGCGATTAAGAAGATTTTCGACGCTTTTCGAAACCAGACTGACGCACAGAGGACTTTTAGGGAAATAATTTTTTTACAGTCCTTTCGGAATCACCCGAATATTGTGAAGCTGCATAGCATACACAGGTGAGTTTTTATTTCTATCAGAGAAAAAGTTTCAAGGTCAACATGATGAATCGCTAATCTATATCATCAACAGGAAGCTGATGATATAGGCCCTTTTCCTATTTCTTTTTCCATTTCCCTATATCAGCCGTCTCTTTCACACTTCTTCTTCGACCTTCCTATTCTCGCCTTCTATTATCTGTTCTGTTCAATCCATCCTAGGTTGCCTGGAAGACATCGCTTTAAGCGATAAGGCCGCCAATTGTTTTACCTATGTTTAAACTAGTAGTTCGCCCCGAACTGAGATCTCGCGCACCGTAGATGGCTTACATTTGGACTTTCTTCTGACTACCCCTATAATTTCAAGTGCTACTACTGCCGAGTATGCCTATTGCGCTAGCTCTTCATGGTAAAAAATACTAGCATGCATGCAATACAATAATGTCGTGTCTAATTTTTCATTTACTTATTTCATATTATTTATGAATTCTCGTCGTATTTCTAAAGTATACGTCCTAGAATGAAAATAATAACTATTTTGGAATGTACAAATTAAGACCTTTCATTTGACACCCCACTCAATATATTTGTTTATTTAACTTTTTTTACCCCAATTATTTTCATTCTTTATCAAAAACTTTTTTATCATGAAAATAAATCAAGTAGCATCTAAAATCATTGCAAACCAAACCGCAACGATGCCACTCTCTTTTTAAGACCGACCAGTCAATGAGCTACGAAGACATCGAAACTCTATGAAACGGGAGCTCTTGCAGCTCTGGTTTCGTAGTTTTTGTTCTTTGGTCGTATTTCAAAAACTATACATCCTAGATTAAAAATAAAAACCATTTTGGAATGTACAAAATAAGCCCTTTCGTATGACACCCCACTCAATATATTTGGGTAACTTTGAAAAAAATTTACCCCCTTGGGAACCCCATATCTTTACAACCCCTTCATCGATTACGCTCATACGCTCCACAGCAAATTTCCATAGCACTACCTATTGACCTATCAAGTTTCATACAGATTGGATTAGCGGTTCGATAGTTATGCGAGAACATAAAAATGAAACATACAAACATACAAACATACAAACATACAAACATACAAAGCAAAATCGCCTAACTTGCCACTAAGATCTTCGCTCGCTTCGCTCGCTCGATCGATAATTTATACTTAAGGTTTTTTTATGGTAAACAATGAAGTATTATCTATCTAGCTTCCTCTACTTGCGTGCCTAGCCGCACTCATACTTCTCTTTTTGGTGATATGACTTTCATCCCTACTCATTCTTGTCCTATCCATAAGTGTCCATACCATGAAAATCTAGCACTCCTCACGTTTTTAGTCACAGATGCCACTTTAAAACTTTGTAAGATTGTTAGATCATTAAAAAACATAGATATAACTTAGAGCCCGTATTATGAGTCCACTCAAGCGTGAATGATGTCTCAAGCGATTATTCACCATTCAATTTCCTTATGGCATAGGGGATCGCCAGCATATCGTTATTACACCCTTTGCCTAAAATATAGATGTGACATTTTATTTTTCTCTTATGGCAATTGCAACGTAGGTAGGTAGGTATGTATGTAGGTATCCGTTAACTCTGGTGACGGAGGTTGTAGGCTACCTTAAGACCTCCGTCATATCATGGCATAACAACTTAAAAGCCGAGGCCGACAATTTAACGTGCCCTCCGAAGCACGGAAGCGCGCATCATGATGCTACGCCACGAGCGCTTCGTAACTTTATTTTACCCCCGACAAAAAAGAGGGGGTGTTATATAGGTAAGTTAATAGTGTGTATCTGTGTATCTTTGTGTCATCATCATATACAAGGTGTGGCAAATTTTTGGGCACTTCATGGTACCTTTTCTGTACTTTTTTCCACAAATCTAAAAGTGCAATTATGTTTTTCTTCAAAATAAACCAATAGTTTCCTAAGAACAAAACTTTCTAACTACAAAAGAAAAGAGCCCAAAAGTAGGTATAGCTGCTGAAAGTTTGAACCGATTTTGATGCGGTTTTATTATTTGAAAACTGATGTGATCCAGATGGTTCTTAGCTACAATTTATGAAAATTTGTTCAGGCGTTCGAAGATCATCAGTTCTTTTCTAGTTGGTGAAGGGATTGTTTCGGTAAGTTTTAATCTATATCTATATCTATATCTATCTATATCTATACATATAATAAGAATGAAGTGTAAGCTCAAACTTATAAGTATTCAATTAAGTGAAGTCAGTTTTTGATCCATATAAGCTTCTCACGTCCAAAAATGTCATAAGCGCGTTCTACGATGACCTTGAACGCAAACACTTCATAGTAACTGTTGGTAATCTGTGACTTTGAAATTTTCGTTTCTGTGTGTTTGAGCACTAAGATCTCTGAAACTACTGAACTGATTTGGATGCAGTTTTCATTGTTGTATTACGGTAAGCCGGGATTAAAAGATAGGGGTTGTTTTATCAAAATCCGTTCACAAATAAAAAAGATATGTACATTTAAAGAATTCAATCTAAATTTCTAAACACTTGCTTTTCTAAAGAAAAGATTACGATAAAATTTGGCATGGATATAGATTACATCCCAGGAAAGGACGTAGGCTTTTTTTTTTCAAATGTTATCATGGTTGAGATAAAAAAATAAGGGTTGCAAGTTTGTATGGGGAACAAAATGTTAGGTGACTCCGCCTCTTTTTGCACTCATGAAAATTATTACACATTTTTTTATTACGAATGATTACCGATTTCAAAATTAATGATAATGATGTAATGTAAACCTATTCTAATAAACGAGCAATATTTGTCTTTTATCTATGTGGGAAAATCCGTTTTCTTTTGCAATGTGGTTCGTAATTGAACCACTAGAGCCATCTAGTGGCAAGAGGCAACCAACGAACGCCAGTTCGTTGGTTGCCTCTTAGCTTAGGCCAAGATGTTTAAAAAATAGATAAAATTGTCAGTCATGTCACACTAGATGGCGTTCGTTTAACGATTATTTTTTCTCTATTTTTACACGAGCAGAGCTCGGTCGCCCAATATTTAGGTATTGAAATAGACCAACGTTTAGAACAGACAGAGCCATCTGTGTGTCAACTGTGACAACAAAGTTTAGGAAAAAGCGCACGGCATCGAACCCTAGATACCTACCTACCTAATAATAAAATTGTAATTTAATTTTGTGATTGAGATAATGCTGTTTCCAACTTTTCAGTTCAGCCGGGTTTTTTAATTTTTGAATGAATTGCTTGTTCATTTCTTTAATTTTTTTTTCTGCGATTAGATAGCAGCGCCGCCGTTTCTATCGGACTTCAGTGGTGGCGCGTACATTTGTAACTAAATATTGAATGGTACCTGTACCATTCAATACATCCAAAATTCATTATGTAGGTAGGTATTTTTAATCTTTTATCTTACAACGACACAAATAATTGGTTGTAGAGTACGCGCCACCACTGAAGTCCGATAGAAGCGGCGGCGCTGCTATCTAATCGCAGAAAAAAAAATTAAAGAAATGAACAAGCAATTCATTCAAAAATTAAAAAACCCGGCTGAACTGAAAAGTTGGAAACAGCATTATCTCAATCACAAAATTAAATTACAATTTTATTATTAGGTAGGTAGGTATCTAGGGTTCGATGCCGTGCGCTTTTTCCTAAACTTTGTTGTCACAGTTGACACAAAGATGGCTCTGTCTGTTCTAAACGTTGCGTGTGACTGAAATAGAAAGTTTTAGTAAGTATGCGTTTTGTTTAGCAATAACATTAGGGGCGAAAAATAGATTTTCAAAAATTTTGGAAGTCGATTTAGTTTTTGAAGATGTCATGTTAGATTTTTCAAAAAATTATATTTGATATCAATCCACTAACCTCTTGATTTTGACATGGATTTTGATATGATGGCATGATTTTTATTTTCTAAATTCACACATTGTTGCATTTTCTGGGCGCACTATTTGATTTATCGAAATAAAAAGTATCCTAGAGCACAATCGACATAGAGACGATTCTAACGATAGGGTAGGTACGCCTGTTAGGCGACCGGGTCCCCTTTTCGACTTTTCGCCGCACTACTAGTAAACAAATCCGAAAAATAGCTTAATCCACACGCACACACTGAAAGAAAGCGTTTTGGCACCATCTTGAATGTTCAAGCAAACACACTTATAAGTTTCAAACCACCAGCACTAACGAAACAATATTAAACAATAAAATCAATCTGTGGTCTTCCGCGAACAGGTGCGCAAGCGTCCTTTTCAACAAAAAAAATAGTGAAGTGTGTCGCAGTTCACGGTAAGTTATTCACTCATATATTCGGCTTTTACAATTTGGATTGTTTGTATACCTTGGTAATAGATAAAAAAATACGTTTATGATGTTTTTCGCTTTGAATATAAACAATAAGTAGTTAAAATTACGTGGACGAGAACTGTTCCGGGCTTTTGAACGAAAATCCCTTTTTCGACTACGTGGTCGGAATCGGGCTGAATCATATCAAGAAGGTGTAATTTTGTATTTTTGTATGTATGGAAACTAACTGCTGCTGTTAAACTATTCTAAGCCTTAATACCCTCCTAAATCTAATGGCCAGTTTTCGTCCGGGCTAATATGATCCAATCAAAAAATACAGATATGATAAAATGCTAGCGGTCGAGAACAGGATCGGGTAGATACACTCCCAGATTTCGACCATGTTTTTAGTAAATACAATAAAATGCTATAAAACATCAATAAATTCCAATTTCTAACTATAAAATAAATGTATTTGTACCTTTTTTAATTTTTCTCCAGGTTATTTGTTTATTCGCATATAAATGTTCTCTTAAATTCATAGTAATATTGTGGTCGAAAACTGATACCACCGATCAGTTTTCGACCATTTAAAAAAGTTTTGATTTACAAGCATCCGCCCGCGGCTTCACTCGCGTGGTACCTATTCGAATAAAGCTTATGCGTTGCTTTAGTTCTTATACTATTTGTATTCCAAATTTCAGCAAAATACGTTCAGCTGTTCCGGAGATGGAATTGATATTTTTCCGTAAATTCTCTTCCTCTCATTAAATTAGACTCGCTTTCTAACTTTCGCATTCATAATAATTAATTACTTACATAATAATGCAATAGGACTGATAAAATGTTTTATTTTAGATGAGTTCAGAGCCCAAGAAAAGAAAAAAGTCAGCTTCATACACAGCAAAGACAATCAACCGGGTGACAAGTGGTTCAAGAAATTTATAGAAAGACACAAAGAGATCCTTCCTTCCTTCCTTCCTCAGCATATATTTGCCCACTGCAGGGCATATGCCTCTCCAATGTTCCTCCACACTGCTCTATCGCTGGTCTTCCTGGCCCAGTCTGTCCCGGCATATGCCTTTATGTCGTCGGACCATCGGGCGGATGGTCTGCCAGCGCTCCTCTTCCCGAGCCGTGGTCGTCACTCCATGATGCTTTTGGTCCATCTGCCATCTCCACGTCTGCACACATGTCCGGCCCAAGCCCACTTGAGTTTTGCAAAGCGGTATCCAACGTCTACCACTTTGGTGCGCTCTCAGATGACGGTGTTGCGTACTTTGTCTCGTAGAGATATTCCGAGCATATTCCGTTCCATGGCTCTCTGAGCTACTTTCAGCCTATGGACCATTTTCCCGTTAACGACCACGTTTCGCAACCATAAGTCATTGCTGGAAGGACACATTGGTTGAAGACCTTAGTTTTGAGGGATTGTAAGAACCTTTTGCATTTGAATACCCTTTTCAACTTTCCACATGCCGCCCATGCTAGTTGGATTCTACGACTTATTTCTGCCTCTATAGAATTCTTTCCCAGTTTGATCCGTTGCCCCAGGTAAATGTACTCATCCACCCATTCGAGTTCGTGATCTTCCAATGAAATGGGATTTTATCGCTTTTATTGATTATTAGGCTTGTATCGACATTAGTCATCACCTTTGTTTTGTCCATGTTCATTTTTAGACCTACTTCGAGTGATGCGTGGTATAGTTGGGTTATCATAGTTTGTAGCTCTGATTCTGATTCCGCTGTAATCACTATATCATCTGCGTATCGTAAGTGGCTTAAGTACATTCCGTTGATGTTAATTCCCTTCTCAGTCCAATCTAGGGTCTTGAAGATGTCTTCCAGTGCGTTGTTAAACAGCTTCGGGGATATGACATCTCCCTGGCGCACGCCTTTTTGAATCTGAATGGGGTTGGTGTTTTCTGTTAGTAGAACAGTCATTGTTGCGGACTTATACAGATTCCTGAGTATTTCGATGTATCTGTCGTCTATGTGGCATCTTTTGAGAGAGTCTACAACTGCCCAGTGTTTCACAGAGTCGAACGCTTTCTCGTAGTCCACGTACGCTAGGTAGAGTGGTCTGTTATATTCTTCAGTCTTCTGAATTAGCTGCCTTAGCGTAAAAATGTGGTCTATCGTTCCAAATCCTTTGCGAAAACCGGCTTGTTCTCTGGGTTGATATTCGTCGAGCCTTTGAGATAGTCTAGTTGTAATGACTCTAGAAAAGACTTTGTAAACTTGGCTTAGCAGTGATATGGGGCGATAGTTTTTCAAAAGAGTATTATCCCCTTTCTTGTGAAATAGCACTACCAAGCTTCGTGTCCAGTCAGTTGGGACCACTCCGGTGAATAGGAAGAATACACAAAGAGATATCGCTAAAAAATGCAGAAGGAATCAACAAAGTTCGAGCTTTAATTACAGAAGAATCCATAAGACTATGGTTTGCAGGGCTTGAAGAATTTTTGATCAGCATCGGGCAAAAATAAATTTTAGATCATCCGGAAAGAATTTTCAATGGCGATGAAAGCGGTTTTAGCCTATGCCAATGGGGATGTATGCCCACCCTGCGTCGTGTTCCTATACATCAGACCACCAAAGGCTGTTGTGGAGAGTATGCCACCAGACTGGTGCATACTCCCTAAGCCTTGGAAAATCTGAATCGGGATGGATGAAAGGAGATGTATTCTTTGAATATGTAACCAACGACTTCAATAACTGGACTGAGAATCAAAATATCCAAAAACCAATCCTTCTTCTAGTGGATGGACATAAGTCACATTATGTGCGAAGAAATGCAAGTTTTCGTAATATTTCTTCCATGCGGCGGAAATTGTATTATGTTTGTTAAATTGTAATGGGCAGAAGTTAAGAAGAAATGCAAGTTTTCGTAATATTTCTTCCATGCGGCGGAAATTGTATTATGTTTGTTAAATTGTAATGGGCAGAAGTTAAATGGAAGTTATAAAAGTTTTATAGACACAGTTACTAAATAATTATGTTAAATAATGCTATAATATAATAAATATCAAAGTACTATTAAAGGTATATTATTATTTTATAGGTAGAAACTGTAATCCAAAGAAAAATGTCTTCTGAAGTTAGTATCTGGTGGTAAAACTGTGATTTTGGATTATAAAAATAAATACTTAGTTAGTAGCCTAATTTTTTAACTTTGAATGCAAATATTTTGATTATTAATATCAATCTTGAAATATACGACATGATTATTATAAATGAGTTTAATTTCAATCAATTTTACTCTTATATTCGATATATTTTCCTTTTAGAATTTATGGTCGAAAACTGGGGAGCAGGTGGTCGAAAACTGAATTTTTCGGTCGAAAACTGGGCAAAATAGGTATTTCAGATAAAAATATTTTTATAAAATTCGCAGATTACTCTAGGGTTAAACACTTTACATTCAATGAAAATAGAGGATGTAAGCTATGTGATGAAAAAAGTTGCAGATCAAAATAATTACAGTAACATGTACTTTTTGGTTCTTGAATCTGACAACTCAGCTAATTGGTCGCCAACTGGCGTATCTACCCTACCTCATTCATCAAAATCCATTGAGCCGTTTAGGAGAAACGTGGTAATAAAGAATATTACTTACATACCCACCCACCCACATACATAGAAACGCGCGATCTACATAACCCTGTGACTTGACAGTCAGCCGGGTAATTAGGCACGTAAATTACGTGATACCGGGTACTGTGTGAAGTGTTCACTTCACACAGAAATAATCTTTAGGTAGAGTGCGCAGCAAACTTAATGGCGGCTGAAGTGCGCAGCAAATTCGACTTTGCGCAGGTACAGTCAACGCAATTGCGGGGAAGTGAAGGTGGTGAGGGGCGGGGCTAGGCGGGCTATGTAGATAAAGATTACTGTATTCTATTGCGTTGACTGTACCTGCGCAAAGTCGAATTTGCTGCGCACTTCAGCCGCCATTAAGTTTGCGGCGCACTCTACGTGACGCAAAGTAAAAAAGTGATCTAGGTTTTAGAGATCTTTTGGACCAAATACCTAGGTAGGTACCTACCATCGCGGGCGTTTTCAGAAGATCAGCACCACAGTTTCATCACAATCTGGTCAATGGTTTAGGAACGCATAGCGGACAAACATACTTAGGTAGGTACATTTTTATTTAGATATGTACCTACCTACCTACATAAGCATTGTCCCATTAATTTCTTCACCTGAAACGTCATGCATGACCATCCAATTCAAAAACGTAATACTTACTTAGTACCTATTAGGTAGGTACGTTAATAAGGAATACCTTCCTACAACCAATTTGTGTCATTGCAAGTAAAAAGATCAAAATACCTAAGTAGGTAAGTACTTATATGAATTTCGGATGTATTGAAAAGTAGGTAGGTAGGTACTTACCTATTTCAAAAAAGTGATAAGAGTATTATGAGTAAGTAGGTACCTATGTAGATATGTATTTACAAAAAATATAGGTACCTACCTATGTAGACACCTAAAAGTATTCTATCAGTTAGGTAGCTGGTTCCATTGTACAAGCTTTGCTTAGTTTGGATCTATTCTATTCTATGGTTTGGGGCTAGATGGAGCTGTGTGAAAAATGTCCACCAATATTTATTTGTTTATTTATCCTATTCTAATAAACGAGCAATAATTGTTTGATGTTTTAAGTTTGAAGTTTGTTTGTATGTAGGTACCTACTGAGGTTCTCGAAAACGGCTCTAACAATTTCGATCACCACCAATTACATTATAAGAACGCATAGCGGCCAAACATACCTACCTACATACATTTTTATACCTATATAATAGACAACCAATTTGTGTCGTTGGAATTATAAAGATCAAAATAGGTAAGTACCTACTTATTTAAGTACCTACCTGTATGAATTTCAGATGTAAGTACCTACTTACCTATTGAAAAGTAGGTAGGTAGGTACCTATTTCAATAAAGTGTTATCCTATCCTATTCTATTAAACGAGCAATATTTGTTTGTCTGTACCTACTAACGTTCTCGAAAACGGCTCTACCTAATGATTTCGATAAAATTTGCGGTACATAAAATTTGCGGTACAGGGGTTTAAGGGGACGAAAAATCGATCTAGCTAGGCTAGGTCTCATAACTGGGAAAATTCGTTTTCTCGACATTTTCACGCAAAAAGGTTTACCAGTGCAATGTGGTTCGTAATTTCACAATTTTTGATGAGACTAAAGTGGCCAAGTGAATTAGGTGTCCGCCTCTCAACCGAAGGCTTCGAGTTCGAATCTCAGCCAGTAAAAGTTTACTTTTTGTAAGTTTTATTTCTTTTTCTTTTTTAATTTTTATCTATTTGCACCCGAGCATAGTTCGGTCGCCCAGATATTAAAGTATTAAGTACCTACCTAAAGTATTTACAAAAAAATATAGAAGTAGGTACCTATAGTTATCTGGTTCCCATAGTACAAGCTATGCTTAGCTATGCGATTTTGATGAAATTTGCGGTAGGTACGGGGGCTTACGGAGGCGAAAAACCGATCTAGCTAGGTCTCTTATCTGGGAAAATTCGTTTTCTCGGCATTTTCATGCAAAAAGATTTACCAGTGCAATACCTAATGAGTTTTAAAAAAATTGAATAAAAAGAACCTAGCCCATGTGTTATTTCAGGTCATAATCTATGTAGGTAATATATTCCATTCCAAGTTTCAATAAAATCCGTTTAGTAGTTTTGGCGTGAAAGAGTAACAAACATCCATCAATACATCCATCCTCACAAACTTTCACATTTCTCATATTAGTAGAATTAGCATACGCGAACGAAGTCGCGGGCACAGCTAGTTTTTCAATATAATTGTTATTTACCAGGGCATTAAACAACCGGGACATATACCTCGGCTTCGAATACATGGAGACTGACCTTCACAACGTGATCAAACGCGGCAACATCCTCAAGGATATTCACAAGCGATACATTATGTACCAGATGCTGAAGGCCACTAAGTATATACACTCGGGGAACGTGATACACAGGGACCAGAAACCCAGCAATGTGCTTATTGATAGCGCTTGTCGGTAAGCAGCTGAACCTTAAGGCTGATTTTAGTCTCACGTTCACCGTCAGCGCTGATAGGCGAGTGATCATTATTACAATAAAATAAGGATGCTGATTGTTTAGCAGAAATGGCTACGCTGATTGCTCTCGTCAGTGCTGGACAATCAGTAATAAAAATCACTCGCCTATCAGCGCTGACGGTGAGCGTGAGACTAAAATCAGCCTAAGATTTACGATACGAGTATTTTATACTGTCGTATCGTAACGTACTATTATACTACCTACCGTAACGCCAATTATATTGCAAGAAATGGCTAAAAAAAAAAATTGTTATAAGCCGAGCAATTTTCTACACTCTAGAAATGCATTTCTGTTCATAACTCTGATGATCCTTGACAGATCCTCCCCAAATTTTTGTGACACCAATCGGAAAGTATACCTACCCTTTTAAACAAAATAAACAATTTTCCAAATCGGTCCAGGCGTCTTTGAGTTATCGGTGAACATACATCAAAAAGCACAAAAAAAAAGACACCGACGAATTCAGAACCTCCTCTTTATGAAGTTCGGTTAAAAACACCAAATATCAGTCTATGATAATGTAAAACTTACAAATGAATAAATAAACCACGCGTGACAGAATTCGTTCGGTAAAAAACGCAATACTAAGTTCCTTAATGAGCTTCCAATCTGTCATGTGGCACGCAAATAAACTCCGATGAAGCTACACCAAGAACCCTGATAAGGATTTAACTTCTATCCAATGTTTTACTTACGAGTATCATATGGGATTGTTTTGTGGCGAAAACGGGGAGAATACTGAAGTGCTGGGTACTGAATTAATGCTTTTTTACCCGACTGTTTTTAACCGACTGTAAAGCCCAAAAGGAGGGTTATGTGTTTGATCTGTACCTATGTATGTTTGTATCAAACTATAAAAGCTTTAAAAAGCGAGTACGAAAATATATCACACTTCACACTAAGTAATCACACTAATATTAAAACGCGAAAGTTTGGTAGGTATGCTTGTTCCTCTAAAAATCGACAACCACTGAACCGATTAGGTTGAAATTTAAAATGTAGATAGATAATGACCGGGAATAGGACATAGGTTACTTTTTATACGAGTACCACGCGAGCAAAGCCGCGGAAAGAAGCTGGTAAAATTTATATGTTTGAAAACTGGAGTGGCAATTCTTAAACTTGGTATTTTTATACCGCAGTCGGGATTTTTTTAGTTTATTTTATAAACGCTGCCTTTTGTTTGACTTTAACTTTATTTCAGTGTGAAGCTGGCAGACTTCGGATTGGCTCGTTCAGTTTCGAGCATGTATTCGGGGGGTGAGGATGGGGCAGACCCTTGCTTGACGGACTATGTGGCGACGAGGTGGTACCGTGCGCCGGAAATACTTATCGCCAGTAAGAAGTAAGTCGTATCACCTCCTTACTTATGAAAGATGCTTAAAGTTGAACACTGGTTAAACAACGTCTTGTCTCTGTTTGTCACTATCCACAAATAAAGACAGGACGTTGTTTAACCAGTGTTTAACTTTAAACATCTTTCATAAGTAAGAACCTCAATGTTTAAAAAAATATATCATTTTTAACTTCTTTGGTGTGAATCGACACATAGTAGATTGACATAGTGATGCGCTCGTGGCGTAGCTTGCTTAAACGGTCTTGATTGATCGTTGAAGTTATGCAGCGTTGTGCGCGGTCACAATTTGGATGGGTGACCGCAAGTGGCATTACGAGCTGAGCGCTTCCGTGCTTTGGAGGGTACAACTGTCTATTTTGCACTGTCTCGCTCTCACTGCAATAACAAATGTCTCGTGTAAAGCGCATAGTGCAATTGTTTTGCTGTACACATTGCTACAAGACCTGTAAGTGCGAATAAGCATGCAATACGCACTACTTTGTTCTCACATTTGATTCAAACTGCAGCGAGAAATATTGCTTACTATTAAAGATGTAAAGGCCTATGTTCTTTTTGTGGATAGATATGAAGCTTCTACACGTGTCTTCGGTGAAGGTCACAGTTTAGTATAGTAGTCATTTCATTGTTTTATATTCGTATATTCCTACACAAACTGTCGGTAGTCACGGTCAAGGCTACTACGATTCAGTTTTATTTATTGTTATTAAAACAAAATAAACCAGTCACGCACGACTCTGCACTGACCTTGTGTTGTCAATATTTTAAAGGTTTAACAAAATTTGTGATATTTCACAAACAAATTGAACTTACGAAGAAACGACTTACAAAGTTTCATTTTTAAGCTCCCGATAAAAAAGAGCGCTGTTATAAGTTTGTAGTGTGACCGCACCGCACCGCACACAGATATGTGTGTGGTGTTATAATTTCTGAACGAATGAACCGAATATGATGCGGTTTTTTTGTTTGAAAACTGAAGCTGTTAGGATGCCTGTAAACGGGCTACATAAATTGCACCTTGTTGGCAATTTTATTGACTAATGTAACTCAGTAGATATATTTGCAACTTATAAAAACAATGGTTGTCTGTAAAGTCGGTTTACGGACAATAATTTTACGTGATAACGTCATAAGAAGACATTGATGAAAAATTGACAAATATTAAATTTATTGAAATTTTCTTCTGTCAAAATAAAAAAAACATTATTTGTAATCATGTATCGGATCGGATTATTTACCAAAATAAATTACTTCGTAGCTGTACTACGTAGTGCTACGAGAACCGTAGCTCCCGCTACGTCTCGCAGGCGGAACGAGACATTTTTTCGTGCGTGCAGCCGGCGTTCATCGATTTATAAAAAAAAAGAAATTTAAATATCTTGGCAATATCGCCGCAAGATTGCAGCACTGTTGAGCAACTGTTGAGCGATATAATCAGCAACTTGGCGGCTATACAATTTCAACAAGAAATTGTCAAAAAACCAGCCTGTTTAACAGCACCTTAATTTACAAAGCTCTGTTCAGGCATTTCAAATCATCAGCTCTTTTCTAGTCGATGAAGATGCTGGGGGTTTTAAATTTATGAATATTATCCGCCAATAGCAGGTATAGTTCGCGCCATGTAAAAAGAACGCTGAAAGCAAATGGAGGGAGTGTGTTTGTCTCATGTTTTCGAATGGATAACCCATGCTCAAACATGAGACAAAACACACCCCTCCACTTTCATCCAGCGTTCTTTTTACATGACGCGACCTCTACCTACCTAAGATTTTTGTTTGTAATAAACCTTTTCTCTCCAGCTACACAAAAGGCATAGATATGTGGTCTCTGGGCTGTATTCTCGGCGAGATGTTGACGGGCAAGCCTCTGTTCCCCGGGACCTCCACCGTCAACCAGATCGAGAGGATCATGACGGCTCTGCCACGACCTTCAGCTGACGGTAAGATTGTATTTGATTCCTCACACGTGTTGACCATGTCTTTCCTGTGGAGTAGGCTTGCCCAGCACCTAAACCATCTTCTCAGCTTAACGGTCCATGTTAAGCTGAGAAGATGGTTTAGGTGCTGGACAAGCCTACTCCAGCTCAACAATGTCCCAGGCACTATAGTGTCTCTTCAAGTGTATGCAAAGATTGGACACTGGTCTAAAGCACACTCGTTTTTTTTATCTTCCAGATATATCAGCAGTTTGCAGCGGCTATGGCTCCTCTCTCGTTCGGGAACAAGCAGCCAACGCGAATGGCAACACAAGCCTAATCTCCCTCCTGTCCTGTGCGCCAAAAGACGCGGCTGAGCTGGTGCAGCGGCTGCTGGTCTTCAATCCTGCGAAGAGACTGAGCGCTGAGCGCGCGTTGGATCATGAATATGTCTCCAAGTAAGTGTCTTACTGATGGGTTGATTGACGGACTGACGAACTGATGAACTGAGGGGTTGACGGACTGACAGACTGCCGGGAATGACGAACTGACGGACTCATAAACTGACGGACTGACGGGCTGATGGTCTGATAGACTGACGGACTGACGGACTGATGAACTACCGGACTGACGGACTTATGTACTGATGGCTTGATGGACTGACGGACTGGACGACTGACGGACTGACGGGTTGACGGACTGACGGGTTGACGGTCTGACGGATTGACGGACAGACGGGTTGGTGGACTGACAGACTGACGGACTGACGGACTGACGGACTGACGGACTGACGGACTGACAGACTGACGGACTAATGGGTTGACGGACTGATGGACTGACTGACTGACGGACTGACAGACTGACAGACTGACATACTGTCGGAATGATGGACTGACAGACTGATGGACTGACGGACTGAACGACTGATGGACTGACAGACTGATGAACTGACAGACTGACGGTCTGACGGACTGATGAGATGAGTTTAGTTCATCTCATCATACGAGCTTGCCAATACGAGTACCTAAGCGATATTTCTGTCATCCTGCAAAACGAAGGTAGGTACCTATATATCATGTTTTTGGATTGACTGAAATCCAATATTCCAGGTTCCACCGCGAGCGAGACGAACCTACGCTACCGTCGGACGTGCTCCTTCCTCTCAGAGATGACAAGCAGATGTCAGTGGATGACTACAGGAACAAACTCTACAGCATCATGACCAAAGGATCGCATTCCTTCAACGGACAACAGCAGAGGAAGAACCAATCTAGGTAAGACTTGTAGTACTTCCAGGTTCCACCGCGAGAGAGACGAACCTACACTACCGTCAGACGTGCTCCTTCCGCTCAGGCTGGTTTTACTGTCATGCTTACCGTCCGCGCTGATAGGCGAGTGATCTTTATTAATGAAATAAGGATACTGATTGTTTAGCAGAAATGGCTACGCTGATTGCTCTTGCCAGTGCTGAACAATCAGTATCCTTATTTCACTGTAATAAAGATCACTCGCCTATCAGCGCTGACGGTACGCGTGACAGTAAAACCAGCCTCAGAGATGACAAGCAGATGTCAGTGGATGACTACAGGAACAAACTCTACAGCATCATGACCAAAGGATCGCATTCCTTCAACGGACAACAGCAGAGGAAGAACCAATCTAGGTAAGAGTTGTAGGACTTCCAGGTTCCAGCGCGAGAGACGAACCTACGCTACCGTCGGACGTGCTCCTTCCTCTTAGAGATGACAAGCAGATGTCAGTGGATGACTACAGGAACAAACTGTACAGCATCATGACCAAAGGCTCGCATTCCTTCAACGGACAACAGCAGAGGAAGAACCAATCTAGGTAAGAGTTGTAGGACTTCCAGGTTCCACCGCGAGAGACGAACCTACGCTACCGTCGGACGTGCTCCTTCCTCTTAGAGATGACAAGCAGATGTCAGTGGATGACTACAGGAACAAACTGTACAGCATCATGACCAAAGGCTCGCATTCATTCAACGGACAACAGCAGAGGAAGAACCAATCTAGGTAAGACTTGTAGGACTTCCAGGTTCCAGCGCGAGAGAGACGAACCTACGCTACCGTCGGACGTGCTCCTTCCTCTTAGAGATGACAAGCAGATGTCAGTGGATGACTACAGGAACAAACTGTACAGCATTATGACCAAAGGATCGCATTCATTCAACGGACAACAGCAGAGGAAGAACCAATCTAGGTAAGACTTGTAGGACTTCCAGGTTCCAGCGCGAGAGAGATGAACCTACGCTACCGTCGGACGTGCTCCTTCCCCTCAAAGATGACAAGCAGATGTCAGTGGAATATCCTTTTCTTGCATATATGGGGTTAAAAAATAACATAGAATGTAGAAGTGGCGGATGGCACAAACTTAGGGAGGCCTATACCCAGCAGTGGGTTAAATCGGATTATGGATGATGATGATGATGATGATGATGATGATGATGATGATGATGATGATGATGATGATGATGATGATGATGATGATGATGATGATGATGACGAAGAAGTGGTTATAAATTAGAAGAAGTTTCTAAGAAAAGGTTATCTAAGGATTTCTCTTGATGACTATGAATATACTTTTTTCCCAACAGCTCAAAAGCCAACACTCTCCCGCAACCAACAAAAAACAAGAGCTTCCAAGACGCAGACGCGAAGTACAAACCAAAGCTCAGCGTATCCGCAGAGAAACAACGACAGAAACCAGAACGTCCCTTAAAAGAATACCGATCAGACCACAACGTCACGAAACCCCTAAAAGCGACTAAACTCTTCGAACGGCACGACTGGACTGAGACGAAATGCTACGGAGATTACTTCCAACCATCGCGAACTCCATCAGAGTTTGGAGTTATGAAGAAGAATGTTCAACAGAGACGGAATTCAACCTCTTTCTCCACAGTTACTATAGGGGGTGATGCAGATTATTTGGGGGGTAGGCAGAGACATGGAGTTATTACTGCCAGCGCGCTTATGGATCTGAGAACCAGCATTCGATGATAATAAACTTTGACAGAAGACAATGGCTAATTTATCGGGACTTATGACATCAGCCATGATTGTCTATCTTTGA
Source organism: Camptogramma bilineatum (assembly GCA_958496255.1). Lineage (NCBI taxonomy): Eukaryota > Metazoa > Arthropoda > Insecta > Lepidoptera > Geometridae > Camptogramma > Camptogramma bilineatum. Next base: position 3,541,454 of record OY292474.1, read on the forward strand.
TAGCGACCAAAATCGGTCTCAAACTGTCTATGACAGTTCAGTGACCACGCAAGTAGCTCTATCTCAAAGAGACCGAACGCGACAAAAGATACCTGCGCGATTGTTTTGACAGTTTGAGACCAATTTGAGTTTTGAGACAAGTTAGACAATCAGCCTGCTGAGGTTGCTCTTCAGAATGTTTATTTTTGTCATGAACTGTCGTGTTATTTTTTTGTGACAGGTCGAACGTTTATTAGGAAAGATTTATGATAACTTTGCACTTATTAAATATTTTCTGAGTTGTATTTAATTATGACTTTTTTAGTTAAGTTAACAAATTGACGGGAAACTTCGCGCCATTTTGAAAATTACTCTCGGCTTATCCTAAATTCTTACTTGTTGAACTGAGTTCCAATTCTTCTGATTTACAACGTCAACCATTCCGGTAACAATACCGCTGCGTATTATTTCGTTCTCCAAAATGACAGTAATTTGCAAAACCTCATTGGTAATTTGTTTGAAAACGTCATCACAACAGAACGAAAATCAAACAAAACGGAATTGTTGACGTTTTGCTTTAGTTTCGAAAAAGTTTGTTAGTATAATCGAGGGACTGGGGTCCGCCCCCTGATTTTCTATCTTTGATAGTGACCAAAATCGGTCTTAAACTGTCAAATATGACAGTTCAGTGACCACGCAAGTAGCTCTGTCACTCTCATCTCAACGAGACCGAACGCGACAAAAGATACCTAAGCGATCGTTTTGACAGTTTGAGACCAATTTGAGGTTTGAGACAAGTTAGACAATCAGCCTGCTGGCTGGTAATAAACATGGAGTCTTGTAATTTTTTTTTTACTGTTTTGATTTTTCTACATTTTATCCAAAGACATCGAATATTGTTTCTGTTTATTATACCTAAGTACTTAGGTACTCAATTTGTTTACCATTTTCAAAATAAGTGGTATTAACTGTTATTGTTTTTTTTTCTGGCTCGTGATTGGCAGTCCTGTGCTGGTAGAACGTTACTAAAAAAATCTATATTTTAAATGTTACACTAAAACTTTTGCTCACTTAGAAATATTTATGCAAAACAATTGATTACTAGTCACTTTCTAGTCCTTGAACTGTTTGAATTTGTAAATTAAGATGCAATAAAATAAGTGCAAGACAAACTTGATGCACGTGTAGGTTTGAGAGACCAGATTAATTGATATTCTAGTCAATAGTTAGATTAAATTTTAGTACGTAAATCGTAGTTGTAATGCGCGAAGTGTTTTAAAAAGTTGGTTGGTAGAACCTGTTTTAGATGATGTACAGTAAATCAATAATATTTGGTCGTCGCTTTAACGCGGAGTCATTAATATTTAGCGTAATGATGTATCATCATTGATTCATCAAGCACACGCAATCAATTAATAGACTTATTTTCACGCGCTCACTTCCTGCCATAACAAATGGCTCTTGTGAAGCGCATAGTGCAAACGTTTTAGTTTTGAGCGCGCTGTACCTACGCGTTGTAATACAGACAAGTTTTAATTACGAACAGACATTAATTACGAGCGAGTATGCAATATGCTCCGCTCTGTTCACACGTTATGATTCAAACCACAGTGATAAATTGTTTTTAGCTTAATTACTAGTTGACCTAACTTGTGTACCTATACCAAAAGTTGAATGAGTTCTCTTTCAGCAAACCTTCAGATTGTCAAAAATACCTACACTTCAATATATTTTGTTCATTACACCTAATATTAACTGTACGTTGTCTACAACAGGTTTATAGTTAGTACTTGCTCAAGCTCATATTCCCTTAGATTTGACGCCAAGTGACCTTACAAATCGCTCAAGTTTTGTAGTATCTAAGGCCTCATTTCCACTAAGCGTCTAGCAGCGCGGTCCTATTTATTCATGAGCTGCGGCTGACCGCGTCAATGGGTATGATAATAAGTCGCGTCATGTAAAAAGAACGCTGGAAGAAAGTGGAGGGGGGGTGTTTTGTCTCATGTTTGCGCATGGGTTACGTATTCGCAAACATGCGACAAAACTTTCTTCCAGCGTTCTTTTTAGATGACGCGAACTATACCTACCCATGCTTTATATAAAGAAATAGGAAACGCCGAGCGGCCAACTGCGTGCGGCTAGCCGCTTAGTGGAAAAATTAAGGTCTGAATCCGATTCCTTACTGACTGAAAATAATATTATATTCAAGTTATTGTATCTAATCTACTAGTATATTAACTCAATTTTACCACAATATTATATTCTTAAATGGAACCTATATGAATTGGTAAAGGTTATCTAATGTAGATTATGTTGAACCGCATACCTTGCCTAGGTATTTGTATTAAGACCTTATTCCCACTAAGCGGTTAGCCGCACGGCACAGTGGATATAAACTTTCAGCATAATTTATTCACGACTGCAAGAGCTTATTTCCACTGAAGCGGCTAGTAATGTTGGACTGCGTGGCCGCCCGCGACTGTCCAATTAACTACCAAACCAACTCATATCCAAACAGGACGTCACGTCATCGACGTCTTAAAGAAGAAAAAAAACATTTTGAACCTAGTCGCGGCTAGCCGCGCAGTGGGTATTGCGCGATAATTTTGCGTAGATGGCCGTATGCTCTTTTGCAGTCGCGGCCGCGTCAATGGGCGTTTTTCCACTAGCCGGCACGTGGTGGGGATGCAAAAATGTATGAAAATCTGCCGGTGCCGGCGCCGCGCCGGCAAGTGGAAAAACGAGCAGTACATTTTCATACATTTTTGCGTCGCCGGCGCCGGTGCCGGTGCCGGTGCCGTGCCGGGCTAGTGGAAAAACGCCCAATAGGTATGATACAGCCAATAGGCAAAGGTGGGATCAGACGGTTCATTTTTTGTTTATTTTCCGTCGTTCATTTTGCATATTTCACTCATTGACACGTCTGAACATACAATGAAAGAAAAATGTCTATAGTCGTATTGCTCATTATACGGACTAAAAGTGAAGGAAAAAATGTCATTTGTCCTTCAATTTTGACATAAAACGTATCAAAACTAATCAAAATTGAAGGAAAAATGACATTTTTTCCTTCAATTTTAGTCCGTATAATGAGCAATACGACTATAAGAAAAACCCCAGCATTCATTCGAGTGATCTGTCACTTGAGGGAACCGTCTGATTCCACCTTAACGACCCTGATGATGGAAGGGTGCCTGTGTCCATGAATGTTCATCAAACTGTTCCTTCCGTGCGTGTAGTCAGACCCGTTTGGGCATGTTTTAGGCACTTTTGTATTTATTATACAAGGTCGAATAAATGATTTGAATTGGTTTATTAGTTTTTATTCCCACTAGAAATTATTTATTTAAAATGGACACCCAACACAGGAAAACACTTTTCATACACAAACAAATTGGTAGTGAATTAAGATCTAGTGCCCCCGTAGATCTAGGTAAGGGTCCACAACATTCCGAAAGATAATACTTATCTCAATTTGTTTAAGTAACTGTTTTCTAGGTTATCTTTAGATACCTGGATGAGGCCAAAGAGAATGTAAAAGCTAACGCTAGGTGAGGCTCTAGCACCTTTAATTGTATTATTATAATCAAAGGCTAGCACACACATAGCTAGCTGAACTGTTGAAAGTAACAAAGAGCTATTAGATAAATACCATATTAGGTACCAAGTAAGTCCAAGTAAAGGTCAAGTCAGGTAGTGGACGGCCTAAAATATGAAACGAAACCGGTGCCTACCACCTACCACAAGAATTTGTAAGTTGTTATACGAATTCCTCCTTGCGTAATACGAGTAGGTACCTACTCCACAGAGACTTCACAGAACAACCTATAAACTCTAAAATTCCGGGCGTCGATTCTGGTACCGAACTTTTTATCAACCTCAACCAAAACCTCAACTAAAGCGACTGTTTCCATGACTACTAATAACAAACGACTCAGTTGTGGTGAGGTTTTAGCTAAGGTTTGAACTTTGGCAGAACAAATTTTTGAAAAGCTATTCTACTATTTCACCAAATGGGTTACGTATTTATGTCACGAAAATTACAAGACAGATTTTTGAAATCCATAGGAACGTTTGACAGATTTTTGATTTCTTTTTTCTCATAATACAGGAATTCGAATTCCATAAATTCTTAAGCCAGATTTTCATTTGTTTTTTTTTCACAAGACAGAAATACAAAATACATCTAAACATTTTCCAGAAATTTTAAAATCTAGATAATTCACGTTACCGCATGTTTGTTTTCCATATAATTTGTTTTCCATATATTTTGTGATCCCGAAAAATCATGGTTCAGGAAAGACCTATTACAAAATTATGTATTCAATCTTTCTAAACGCCTACTAGTAGCGCCATCTAGTAATAATTCAAAGCGTTATAAATACTAAGTACCATAAAATTAAATGACCGATGTCCATTATGTAGCTTGAAGTACTGTAGGTAGATATCTATTAAATATTGTACCTAGTTACTTTTTTTATTACCTTTAACATTTCCTAACTAACTTTGTGCTAGATGGTTAAGTAACCTCACCAAACACTTTTGGCAAATTATCAGAGTTTAACCTAAATCTTCCATCCATTTCGAATTTATGATGGCTCCGGCGCTTCGGGAAGTGCAGCCCCTCCGCCCTTGCGTAACAAAACGTGGCATCAGCACGAGCCTTCGCAGCTTCGGCTGTTTGGTCGCCACCTTCGGCAGCGACCAGCCTCAGCCGCTCCAGCTCGTGCTGCTGCCGCGTTTTGTCACAGCGGGTGGAGGCTGCATCTCTAATATTTATTTATTATTATTATTTAACACTCTAGGGTAGGACAGACAAGACTACGTGGAAGTCGGGGTGGGCAGATTCGGTTCTGAGACCGATAATAACCTAAAACGTTTCAAAACAAAATAAAAGGTACGCGATAAAATCCCGTAATAATAATTATCATTACACTAAAACGTTTCGTTTTACAGTAAGACAGACGCAACATGAAAAGTAACACGAATTACGTAGGTAAATAGTTTAATTGAGTAAGATGAAAAAGGTTTTATATGGCTGGAAATTTTCTGGTAAGCGTTACTTCTGTCTTTTAAAATATGGTATAAGGATATTGTTGTCGAATGAAAAAAAAAACGAACTGATAATCTGGCATTAGTGTTTCTGTCAAATGAGACTTCTGTGGAACGTTTTATCGGAGTAATAAAATTATGTAAAACATAGTATCTGGATTTCGAGTTTCTATCAAACGTTTTATGGATTTCAAAATTCGGTGTATCGTTTTTCGAAAGATTAATAGGTTACCCACCAAATGGCTGACATTTAAGAGATCGAACCAAAACGCAGCGGTTGTCATCTAGTAGAATTCAGGCCCTCGCCTACTCTATCTAAGGCCGGCCGCATACGCACGTTTTCCGTATGCGTTTTCCGAATTCGGAATGCACGCATTCAATACAAATTGTTCTACATGCCGCACACGTTCTTATTTTTTCCGAACGGAAAAAAACTTGACGTTCATTTTGGAAACAAACCGTGCGTACAGGTCACACGAACTAAAATTGAACGTCAGCGAAAAAAAAACTAATTCGGAAAACGTATACGGAAAACGTGCGTAGATATGCGGCCGGCCTAATGCTCTATGCTATGCTATGACAACATTTGTCAAGAAAGACAGCATGACATGATGTTTCCTCATCATGAGCAGAAAATAAAGTTATGAAAATTTAAAAAATTAAAATGAATTGCGTAATCCTGTATCAGATTGTTCTTTTAAGTTTCATAGGCCATGTTTTTGGTACAAACATTGTGCCTATCCTGACTTTGGATCCAAGATTGAGGAGTAATAATATTACTAAGGTTATCCTGTTATGTTATTGTGGTTATGTGAGCCGTGTTGGCCGAGTTGGTTAGTACCTCGACTTTCGATCCGAAGGTCATGGGTTCGAATCCAGGCCGTGCATCAATGAATTTTTCGTTTTGAAAAGAATATAAGCGTGTTAATGCAACACGAGCTCTAAACGGTGAAGGAAAACATCGTGAGGAAACCCGCAGCTTAGTCAGCCCCACACGTATTGACCATGTCTTTCCTGTGGATATGGCCGGTTTAGCTGAGAGGATGGTTTAGGTGCTGGGCAAGCCTACTCCATTTCAAAACATTGTCCCAGGCACTACAGTGTCCCGTTAAGTGTAGGAAAATATTGTCTCCTGACGCTTGTATAAATCATCTAGTAAAGATGTAAAGGCCTAAGTTTTATCCTGGGACATTGTTAAGTAAGATGGAGTAGGCTAGCACCTATAAATCATCCTCTCAGCTTCAATCTTATCCATGGCCTGCTATTGAGAAACACTACAATACTAATTTCATTATTTACAGCAAGCTTCTAGAAGAGTTAGGGGTTTTGGGCCCGAAGCATCTGAGGTTCGTTCACCTTTCTCTTTCGTCTTCATAATTATTTCTTCTTCAATTTCTTAGTCTTGTTGCAACTTCTGTCGTAGTCTTGTTTTTTTTTCGGATAAAATATCTCCCTACAATGAGCGTAACTTATGAAAAAACAGATAGTTTCAAACTATACACTCTTATCGATTTTTCTCTGAAAAATTCAGTAGGTAAGTATTTACGAGTTAATGATTACTTTGGGAAGTAGGTATAGGTATTTTATAGTAGGTTTTAACCTCACACTGAGAGACTTTTATAGGTTTTTAAAACATTGCAAAAATAGACACTCTGACGCCATTTGAATTTGTGACTCGCTTTGGAAAGAATATGAATGAATTCAATAAAAATTACATAGGTACAGTTGGGCCGGCGGATCTAGGCGTTCGTGAAGTAAGGCTTTGCGCTGCGTAGTAGAAAATTTTGTATGAAAAAGTTGCACTGCGCATCGAAACGGCTAACTTCACGGACGCCGAGATCCATTGGCCCTACTGTACATAGGTTACATAGGTATATAGGTTTATTTCTTGCAGTTTATTCCCTTTGTAATGCTGATAGACAAGGACAAAGATACAAGCGAGTACTGGCGCGAGACAGAGATACTATCTCTGGTCAGAACGAGGGAGGCAGATATAGACTACGAGAAATGTGAACAGACGAGACCTGAAAATTCTATAGTGGAGTTTGCTAGCAGGAGGACCGTCAGACCTATTTGCAGAAGCAGGATCGGTTAGTTTATTCAAAAATTCAATTCAAAATTAGAGCTAGGTGATTCTACTCCTGTTCTTTAGCGACCAACACCTTGAAGTCAGGGCAACAAACACGGTATGGGGTTTAGCTTTCTTTTCGGTGATCAATCCACTTAAATCTAAATAGTCAAGCTCTAGTGGGGAGCCAGTCGGGGAGCCAGTTCAGTATTGACTGAATCCTTAGGTATGGTAGACAACTATGGTCTACTGGTTGGCATGATATGGATATACCTTATGAAGAGAAGAATGGCATGAAACTAGAAGAGTGGAACCTGTGGATGGATATTACGTAGAGGTAGACTAAAAAAAAATGGATGGATTGTGTGAAAACTGACATGGATAAGAAAGGGGTGAATGCTGAGATGACGGAAATGGAAGATTATAACAGTTGTGCTGAGATCCCACCCACGTAAGTGGGAGAAAGAAAGCTGGTGATGGTAGACCAGCATGCGATTCAGACTTTGGAAAATGCATCCGATTCTATGATTTTCTTAGGAAAATTGACGTTTTTTCAGGGAAAAATTTTTTCGATTTCGGAATACATTGCGAGAAGGCCTGAATTTGCAGTGGTGTCTTTATTACGGACATATTTTATCAGATCTTTACACATTGAAGATCCTCATTTGAAAGTCGCAAGCCCATTGCCAATAAAGAAATGCTACCTGGTTTCCTCACAACGTTTTTCTTCATCGTGATGTTGTGACACTACGATTTATTAGTTAGTTTGGCTAACAAGGTTTTATTTATTTTTCGGTCTTATGAGAACAGTAAGAGATTTTTAAAAATTTTACTAAATACTAGCAGAGCTTTGCTCTTTTGAAATATCTGCTTACTTAGGTATTAGTGATATAAAATGTGCAATTTTTTTTGTTGATCAAACCAGGGATGATAATTAGTCATTATTTTAGATCACCAGCTGTGTCCGCAATGTCCACATTTCAACAACCACACGGAGTGTGAACTGTTTCGGGAATCATGCAGGTATATTTTTAATAAGTACTACATTCTTTACATAATTTTACGTGTTTGATATAAGTACCTAAATGTGTACCTTAGCCTATCTTTAAGCGGGGAATTCACTAGACGGACATTCCAGAGACATGCCCGCCGGACCTCGCTACTATAGGTCTGTGAAATGTTTGCTAGTGTGGGGACATTGCAAACATTGCACAGACCTACAAGCGGGAAATTTACTAGACGGATATGCCCGCGGGCAAGTCCGTGTGTCCGTCTAGTGAATTCCCGGCTTTAGGGATTCACCGGATGAAGTCAGAGCGGGCCGTTGCCACCATTACTTATTAGAATTTTTTGAGTCTGTCGCATCGATATTGATTAACATTTCAAAGACTTGGTTTCCCTTTTCTTCGTTATTTAATTTTGTAGGGAGAGAAGAGTGCATCCGTCCGAGTATCGTACCTACTGCGACAGGAGGTACGGTAAATGGAAGACCATGTTTCTGCCCGCTGACTACTCGCAGTGCCGATGCTGTGATGAGTGCATATTTTACAGAGGTAAGTATCTTTTGACGTGTCTTATAAATCGATGAACGCCGGCTGCACGCTCGAAAAAGTGTCGCGTTCCGCCTACGAGACGTAGCGCTGCTACGAGACGTAGCGATAGCTACGGTCCTCGGTTACGGAGCTATAGTGCTACGAAGTAATTTATTTTGGTAAATAATCCGATTCGATACATTAATATAAAGAACTAGCTGCTGCCCGCGGCTTCGCTTGCGTGGTATCCGGATAAAAAGTAGCCTTTGTCACTCTCCAGCTCTCCAACTATCTCCACACCAAAAATCACGTTAATCTGTCGCTCTGTTTTGACTTAAAAGCAGGAAAAATTAACAAACAAATAAACATACACAATTCACATTTATGATATGGGTACGGATATCAGCCAGTAGTCCATTACACAAGTTCTCCTTACTTTGGAGCTAGATGATGCTGTGTGAAATGTCCAGCATTACGTATTTATTTAATTAAATTGTTTCAATTGTTCAGAATTGGATCAGTCTTGCATTCAGGACGAGTACGTCTTCGATGCGGATGAGTTTCTTCCTGTTACCACTATCGGTAAATATTTTAAAGTTTTCTTATAAGATAAGATAAGATAAGATAATATATTTCATAAAACATTGTTACGATTACTACATAGGGCAAATTATAAAAATAAAATAGGTCAAGTCATTTACAATGAACCCCGCACTAGGCAAAGCCTGTATCGCGGGAGTCCGAGTGAAAGTTATATAATAATACAACTTAATGAATATAATATATAAAAGTTTTAGTCTATTTCTATATTATAATATATTTTAATATACATAAAGATAATAAACTACTTATATAAAGACGTGACGAAAACGGGGAGTCACGTGTCAGTCTGCCGATGAACTTCCTGAACATCACACCCTTCGGCCAGAAAGCGCCGTCCATGTATGTGGAGAGCATTATGGAGCATCAATGGATTTTTCGTAACGATATGCGCATTAAAGACTCTAAACGGTGAAAGAAAACATCGTGAGGAAATCAGCGCTTTATAGCCACGATCGATGAATGGATGGATTCAATTCAATTCAATTCAAATATCATTTATTCAGTAGGACCGTTATGACCACTTTGAAACGTCTTAAGAGCTAGGTGATTCTACTCCTGTTCTTTCGCGACCAATGCGCGGCAAAGGCGCGGATGGATACCCGGCAGTGGGTAAAATCCCAAGGTAAAATCGGGCTGTAGATGATGATGATGATAGGTACATTATGTGAATGAATACATACTATGATGGACCGTTATTATACCGTTATGTTACCGTTATGTTACCGTTATGTTTGTATTGCTACACACCCGAAAAACTTCCGACATACATACATTTCCTACGACACAATAACCTACATTTATCTGGAAGCGCTCCAATGTGACATTTGGAAGGCTTCCAATTGACGTTGTGGCGCCAGATTTCAGGGCCGGCTGCAACCCTTACTGGGGACACCCTGAGCAGGAGTTTAAGGCATTGAGGTGTGACAAAGTTCTGCGGAGATGTGAGTATTTCATCATGTCCTTGCCCTTTTCACACTATAGTCGTATTTTTAATTAAGTATACGCACTAAAATTGAAGGAAAAAATTTAATTTTTCATAGTTCGTTTGATGAGCAATTCGACCATAGGTGGGGTCGGCACAACATGTTCTCCTCTTCCATTCTCTCCTATCACTCGTCAACTCAGTAGTCACTCCTTTCACACGCATGTCCTCTCTCACACAAGCCATCAAGGAGATATGAGTATTTGTTAATGTTTTTATCACCATCATCATCACTTATATTCTGTCGCAGCCTGGGCATAGGCTTTTATTCGTTTCTGATCTCTTCTAACCCAAACGGTGAAGGAAATCAGCGCCACCTGACATGCAGCCTATGGGCTGTGGATAATGATGATGAATATAAGTAAAGTAAACGTATAATATTTCTAGGTGTTCCTGTAACCATACCATCGCTTCCCAACGAAACTCTCAACATGTAAGGATTTTACAAACCTATTTTACTAAGTATATTTATTTTACTAAGTATTTATATTGTTTGTGAGAGAAATAAATAAAATAAATTAAAAAAATTAAAAAAATTTTATTACTTATATAATTTTCTAAGATCTAAGATTTGCTAGTCGCCTAACAACTTCGAATAGATAAACTAACTTTTGGTGAGGCTCTGTTGAGGATCTTTGGAGTTATGAACAGAAATGCACCTCAGGAGTGCAGAAAATTTCTCAGCTTATAACATTGAAGTCGGTTTTTTAATTTGTTTATTTAGCAAATTGTTTATAATATAGTTATATTACGAGCGAAAACCAGTTACACTTAAAATTATTCTTCTAGTCGACGTAGCTACCGCTTCGAGCCGCCCACAGGAGGCCAAGAATGCCCTGTCTCCTGCCGCGGCTACGAGTGTCACGGGGGCCTAGTTAAAGAACAGCAGTGCAAGCCGGGGGCCTACCTGCCGGACAAGGAGCATTGCAACTGCTGTGGACAATGCAGCGCCTACCAACGTTTGTGAACAAGATACCTAGCCTAGTATAACTTGTTCTCTGCCATGCCACTAATGTGGGCCTGGTGAAGGATCAGCAGTGCCAAGGGCCTACTTGCCGGGGGCCTACTTGAATGTTTATTATATAATTGTCGTAGCACTAATTTAAAACAGTTGCAATCCAATGCTACTGTTTTCGTAGCGTAGGGTATCAGCAATCTAATTTCGTAGCACTGTCCAAGGATAGTGGTTTAATTCTACGGTTTTCGTAGCACTGCCCAAGGATAGTGATTTAATTCTACGGTTTTCGTAGCACTGTCCAAGAACAGTGGTTTAATTCTACAGTTTTCGTAGCACTGTTCAGGGATAGTGGTTTAATTCTACGCTTTTCGTAGCACTGTCCAAGGATAGAGATTTAATTCTACACTTTTCGTAGCACTGTCCAATGATAGTGGTTTCATTCTACGATTTTCGTAGCACTGTTCAAGAATAGTGGTCTAATTCTACAGTTTTCGAAGCACTGGTTTAATTCTACGGTTTTCGTAGCATTATCCAACGAAACTGGTTAAATTCTCCGATTTCTATAGCACTCACTTCGTTGCATTAATATTTTCATCTAGTGATACAATTTTTTAAGTGTTGGCTAATATAATGGTAGTAAATACCTACTAGAATTTTCATATAGGTACCTAATGATAATACTCGTAGTTGATTTTCGTAGCGCTTTGTAAAGTTTATGGTCCAATGCTACGCGAGCGTAGCATTATTAAATAAAAGATTTTGATTTGACTTTTGATTTTTAAAATGATTTTAATTTAATGATGCTTCTTATTTTATGTTTCAGAGTTAAAACAGAAATGTGCGGAGTACAAAAAAACAGTTCATCAGATAAATGGAACCAAGGAAATTGAAGTGAGTTTATTGATTTAAGTAAAATTTTGTAATACAGTTTCAAAAACATGAAACCAATAAGAACATTAGATTAGACCCTTGTCCGCAAAATTTCCAAATGTATTCGAAGCATCCGTACTTACCCATATTATAAATGTGAAAGTGTGTTTATTTGTTTGTTTATTTGTCCTGCTTTCACGTCAAAACAGAGCAACGGATTGACGTGATTTTTTGTGTGGAGATAGTTGGAAGACTGGAGAGTAACATAGGCTACTTTTTATCCGGGTACCACGCGAGCGAAGCCGCGGGCAGTAGCTAGTATATTATAATTTTATTTTTTCTTGAGGTTAGAATTCTAATAACGGCGATGAGCAATTGCAACTCGTTACGCATGGAATGCTAAATGCAAAATGGGGATAAGTCCATATGAGCCAGTGGATATCTCTGGTGGCGGAGTTTTTAAGCCGCCTGAAGGCCTCTGCGCAGCGAAAAGCCTAACTTCACGAATACTAGATACAATTGTGACAAGTGTAACTGGATTTTTTCTTGAGGTGGAGGAAGAGTTCCTAGAGCCGGGCTGTGATGATGGCCTGGTCTGCAGACAGGGTCTGTGCCAGGATATCCACACCGTGCAGACCACGTTCGGCAGCCGCAGGAGGAGGGATGACAACTTTCTTATTGCTAATGGTTAATACATTGCATTGTGACACTAACCCTTCTAAAAATAGAAATATAAATATTTATTGCAATGATCTTGGTATTACGTTTGTATAAACAATTTGTCTATCGCTGTCGGTCCTGCGATTTAGACCTTCTCGGAATGTATTCCGAATTCGGAAAGTAACGTTTCTTCGCTGATAACTTTAGTCAAAAAATTTCGTCAACTTTCCGAAGAAAATCATCGAATCGGATGTATTTTCGGAAGTCGGAATCGCATTGCTACTTTCGTCCGAGCACTGCTATGCTGGTTTAAAAGTAGCAATAAAAAACATTAACAGTATGATAAGTTTTTAGTAAAAGATGTACCTACGTCAGTCGATCACGCCTGCCCCCCTAGCCATATTACACTATCTATCGTCGCTGTAGAATAGAAACACTTCAAAATGACGTTTCAAGTAGATGGGTCACGTGGTCAGAACGTCAATTCCTATACATTTTGAAGTGATCTATTCTACAGCGACGATAGATCGTTCTACAGCGACGATAGATCGTGTAATATGGCTAGGGCCCCTGTTTATTTCATATCTCGCAGAGCCGTGCAAAAGCGAGCTGAAGTACTTCAAGAAGAAGTATGGGGAAGATGGCCACCTTCACTACGAAGCCCCACAGTGTACGCCCCTCTGGCTATACGCTCCTGTACAGGTAACTTATTCAATCATTGTTCCGAGAGGTATCTTTGTCAATCACATAACATTTAAAAAAAAGCACATGTGAACTATGTTCATTTTTTCCAAAATGTTGTGTGATTGACAAAGATAAATTAAGCTTGATTACGTCAACTCAGCTCGTGACGTCACTGCGTCTGTAAAAAACTTGAAAAATTTCGTGCACACAAAATGTTTGGTTAGGAACCCGATTATATCCCGACTTTGGGCGTTTTCACACTGCGACGATGACAACACCGTCACTCGTCAGCTCGGACGACAACGATATTGAGAGATACTGAACTCTTAGGCCTCTATTAATAAACTCCGCTCAACTTGTGTCTAAGTTGCACCACGGATTTAGCAATTGACAACTTTATTTGTCACTGTCTAACAAAACAGGATGGCAATAGTTAAATGCGTGGTGCAACTTTGACAGAAGTTGAGTGGAGTTTATTAATAGAGGCCTTAGTGCAGTTATCGTGTAGAATAGTAATCGTCCAATGTGAAAACGCCCATTTCGACTATATTACAACAGCCATGGTCGCGGGCAGTACGCAACTACGACAATTACGCGATAAAATCCCGTGTCCACATATTTTCATTGACTTTTTTTCTTCAGTGTCGTCGTTTTGTCTGCTACTGCGCATTAGAAGATGGTGCTTTTATACAAGGGATCAAAGTACCAAGGGTTGAAGTCTCCAACATGAATTGTGGTGAGTTGAGATTTCCCGAGAGAACCGAGCATTTCTTGTATTACTAGAGTAATAATAATAAAATTGTTTATTTATTTAACATTGATCCATTTGGTTACGTATAATGGCCATGATTCCCTTGTTCAATGACTAAAATATCACTAAAACCTTTTATTTCGTTCACGCTAAATACCAAATCGGAATGACATTGAAAGTGACATTTCTAAAAGTAAGTACTTTCTTTTGCGTACCTAATTTTCTTCGATCTAGCTGCACACGGTCCCACAGAAAACCAACGCTACAAAATCTCTATGCTACTGTAGCACACGCTGAGTGGTGACCAATTTTGTGTCTAGATTTAACCTAGTTTATTATAATTTTTTGAAATTGTAATTTAATACATACCTATGTAGGTATGTATTAAATTACAATTTCAAATGATGAGAAACAGGCGTGAGTTTATGTATGTACCTACATAAACTCACGCCTGTTTCTCATCATAGGGGTAGGGCAGAGACCACAGATCTCCGCTTGCTACGATAATACAATATAAATAGAAATAGACGATATATAGATATAGACGGAAATCACCTACTTTGTAATTTAGTATGCACAAAATAAACGATTTTCTATTTCTATTTAAGTAAGTATATTTCTTTTTAATCACTCATACGATTATTTCACGCAGATTGCGCAAGAGAGAAATGCCGCAACGGATCTGACGTAGAATGTGATGGATATGGGAACTATAAAGAGGCCGTGTTTGTTTCTCACGTTGACGACGATTGGTCCAACATCGCTGCAGCCACTGCTGCTGCTGCTGATACTAAAGAAGGTATACCACCTCTCATTACAGACTATTTTTAATCTAAGTATTTTGCTTTTTTTTTATGTAGGTTCACCGATTACTCGAAGACGCCTGAACCGATTAGAAAAATTCTTCTTTTCTTTATATATTTTCAATTGGTGCCATAAAAATTTGGCGAGGATCTGTCGAGGATCTTCGGAGTTATGAACAGAAATGCAGCTCGACAGTGAGTGCAGAAAATTGTAACACTGGTAACACTATAAAAATGCTTTTAAGGGCAGCCCCCCCTCTGTGCATATTATTATTATTTTGCTATTCCATCATAAAATGATTCCGTAATATTCCTGTTATCGCGCCGCAATCTATCCTAGGCAGTGACGCCATTACCAACTAATTAGAGTGACGACCGCGTCTGTGCGCTTGGCCAATATAAATAGATGACGGAAATCACCTACTATGAGCTCAATTGAGTTGTGGTGGTCTAGTGGAATTAATCAGACGGATGTGGGTTCGATTTTTTATATTTCGGAAACGCACATGGAAAATCCTAATCGAATTTAAAAACTAGCTGACCCAGCGAACTTTGTACCACCTTAGAATTCGAAATATCATCAAAAAAAAACCGTTTATACAAAATCCGTACCCATATTATAAATGTGAAAGTGTATTTATTTGTTTGTTTATTTGTCCTGCTATCACGTCAAAACAGAGCGACGAATTGACGTGACTTTTTGTGTGAAGATAGTTGGAGGGCTGGACTGGAGAGTAACAAAGGCTACTTTTTATCCGGGTACCACGCGAGCGAAGCCGCGGGCAGCAGCTAGTGTGTAATAAAAAGAATAGCCTATGCATATACAGGGTGTGGCAAATTCTTGGTCAATGAAGGGTAGCTACCTTTTCTCTTGTAGTTAGAAAGTTTTGTTCTTAGAAAACTTCAGTTTTATTTCGAAGAAAAAAATAATTGCATTTTTAGATTTTTGAAAAAAAGTACAGTTAGCCTAAAAAATTACATTTGTCAAAAAAAACAAGTTGGTCTTAATCGACTCTAGTTCCCACCAGGAACACTTCTCCCAAAGTAACTTATCAAATCAAATCGTAAGTTTTTGCAATAATTAAAAAAACACATCCCATACATTTTCTATGAAATTAGTAGTTGTAAACATTGTAGTGCCACTTATTCGATCGTTCTTAATTTAATTTCATAACTGCTCCGGCAAGCTGGGAGGCTATTGTAAAGCGCGTATTAAAATTTAGAACAAAGTGCTTCCCTGCAGATGTACTAATGGTATGCTCCATGCATACCATTCTCTCTTGCGGCTCTGTCTTAGGCGCCTAAGGCTTTACAATAGCCTCCCAGCATGCCGAAGCAGTTATGAAATTAAATTAAGAACGATCGAATAAGTGGCACTATAATGTTTACAACTAATATTTTCATAGAAAATGTATGGGATGTGTTTTTTTGAATTATGGCAAAAACTTACGATTTGATTTGATAAGTTACTTTGGGAGAAGTGTTCCTGGTGGGAAATAGAGTCGATTAAGACCAACTTGTTTTTTTTGACAAATGTAATTTTTTAGGCTAACTGTACTTTTTTCAAAAATCTAAAAATGCAATTATTTATTTATTTATTTATTTATTGGAGATCCAACAGCTTTCTTACAATAGGAAATAACAGCGAATTATTTTTTTCTTCAAAATAAAACCGAAGTTTCCTAAGAACAAAACTTTCTAACTACAAGAGAAAAGGCAGCTACCCTTCACTGACTAAGAATTTGCCACACCCTGTATATTGTAACTTACTTCAGATGATGTTTTGTTTTATCGTTCCTCTCTACACGTATTGTGTCGTCGTGTGTCGTCTTTCAATAAAATGAAGGTTGATTAAACTGAAATTGTAATTTTATTGAGACAATCAAGCCGTTACGTCACTACAGCGTCCGTGAGATTTTAAATTACTTACTTACAAATTAAGTAGGTACTTACCTAAATTTTTACTTCCATATAAAATAGAGTTCTGTTACCTTAAATTATCAACCAATAAGCTAAATTGATACACCTTGGGCCTATTATTGTATATTACATTATATTGTCCTAGTGCGGGGTCTTTGTAAATTATTTGCCCTATTTATTTAAACTATTTGTGTCCTATGTGTGCATGTTATACTTAATGTTTTATGAAATAAATTTATTTACCTATTTATTTATTTATCTCCATAACTACTAAACCGATTTTGATGAAATTTGGAATGTAGATAGATAATAACCGGAAAACATAGAAACGGAAACATAGGCTACTTTTTATCCCGAAAAATTACACGGTTCCCGTGATACATAAATGGTTGTCGTTGTAAAAAAATAGAGGGATTAGAACATTCTAAAATAAAAAAGTAATTTCACTACTGAAATTATTTTCAGGGTCACCTCGTTCCACCGTGCCGCTCGGTACCTCGTCTGACAACCTTCCTGTTTAATTTTATTGCATTATAATTTGTTTGAATTGTTTTGTTTTATACAAAAATAGCGGAAATGGTAAATATTGTTTTATTGTAAGCTTAGATTTTTACGTGGCTTTGTCTGATCTTGGTATGAGTAGAAAAAAAAAAGTAGTTCGGTGCTCCTGCACCAAAGTAGCTTTTTCTTACAAATACTTTAAATTGGTACTGAACAGACAAATATATAACGTTTTATTTATGTAAATAGTTATTACCCGGCCAACGGTTTCGCTTGAATGGGTATAACCACAAAAACCAATATTTTAAATTGTAATAATTTAATCTTGAATCGCCGATGTAGGGGAGAAAGCCGCGAAACTTAAGTGGGACTGGGCCGGTCACGTCTGTGGCATTCCGGGAGATCTGTGGGTCAAAATTACCACTAAGTGGAGCCACAACCAAAATTACCACTAAATGAGATAACATAGTATTCATTTCTCTGTGAATGAGATGGCGGGACGAGCTGAGACGCCTACGAGAAGGACTGGCAGACGACCTGCGGGCTGATTGTCTCTTGTCTCAAACCTCAAATTGGTTTCAAACTGTCAAAAAAAATGATCGCGTATGTATCTTTTGTCGCTTTCGGTCTCGTTGAGTTTTGAGACCAATTTTGGTCGCATCAAAGATAGACAAGGGGGCTAATAGTGACTGGCGAAAGTGGAGGGAGGCCTTTGCTCAATGATGGGACAGTAGCTAGCAGCTAGTAGGTACTATTATAGGTAAGTACTATAAATCTATATCCGTACTTCATATTATAAATGTGAAGTTGTGTTTATTTGTCTTGCTTTCACGTCAAAACAGAGCGACGGATTGAAGTGATTTTTTGTTTGGAAATAGTTGGAGGGCTGGAGAGTAACATAAGCTACTTTTTATCCGGGTACCACGCGAGCGAAGCTGCGGCCAGCAGCTAGTAATCTATAAGTACTGTAGCTTTCTATCAATGAAAATGTGATTAGAATCTAATCAAATAGTTTCAGAAATTATTTCTTACAAACGTAAAACAACATTTATGGCGGCTAGCTTTGTCAAAGGGTCCTTGTAGAGAGTCCAAACACAAAGTTGTAAATGGGAAAAGTATATTATGACACTGGGACAACATGAAAAACAAGATAAAACAATACACAAAAGGGATACACATGAAAATCACTGATAGTTCGAAAAAGTAAAGAAAGTGTGTGCGTACGCGTCGCGATCCAGTCAGAACAAGACCGAAGCCGCCAAACGCGCGGGCAAGCGCGAGTTTCTTCTCGGCCGCGCGTTTCCGGTTGCCAGCTCCGGTGCTGGGGTTGCCATATCCTCCCCCTCAAGTCCAGGTGGAGGTCCAACTGAAGGAACACTTGCCTGGGCTTGTACTAAATTCTCGCCGTTCTTTGGGCGACCCCTTGATCTCTTGGGGTACACGGGAGCTGGAGCAGGGCCGTCAGCTCGGTTAAGTCTGGTAAGATCTCGAACATGGTATTTCCCAAAAGGTTCCTGGGGCTTGTCCAGTGGAGCAACATTATAGGTGGTAGGGCTTATTTTCTTATGGATGACGTAAGGTCCATCCCTTTTCGGGGTAAATTTGGAGGTTAGTCCCTTAGCTGCTTGGCTAAGGATGTGAGTGTTAAGTAGTACCTCGTCTCCTACTTCGAAGCTCTCCGCGGGTCGTCGGGACTGGTCAGCGTAAGCCTTCCGTTGATCTTGCATCACCTCCACTCTCTCTCGGATTGATGACAGAGAACTTGCAAACTTTTTGAGGTATGGGGTTATCTGCGGCACAAAATTCTCCTTCTCTATGACAGCTCGTAGGTCATGACGCACTTCAGTGGGCGATCGCATTTCCCTGCCGAACATCAGGTACGCCGGCGTCACCCCAGTGGTCCGACAGACGGCGCTGTTCATTGCGTATCGGATGACGGGTAACTTTTTCGGCCAGGACGGGTGGTTATCGCCTACTAGCTGTGACAGGTGTACCTTCAAGTCGCGATTCTTTCTTTCTGCAGGATTAGCCTCAGCGTGGTAAAGCGGGATGAGATTTTGTTGGATGCCCATTACATACATGACTTGCTGCATGACTCCAGAGATAAACTGAACGCCATTGTCCGATATTACGCGGCGTGGAAGTCCATAGCGGAGGAAATACTCCTCGATCAGGGTTTGAGCGCAGGCCTCGGAGGTGGCGTCTTGTAGCGCATATAGCTCCACAAAACGGGTCGCCGTGTCCTCGACGAGGAGCACCCATCGCTCTCCATTTTCCCCACTCGGCAGCGGCCCGAACAGGTCGACAGCTATGACTTCGTTGCGTTGATTCATAACTGGGGTCTGAAGAAGTCCCGCGGGCTTGACGTTAGCGGCTTTATACCGCTGACAATCGACGCACACCCTTACGTAATCGGCGATTGCTCTCTTCATTCCGGGAAAGTAATATAATTGTGATATTTTGTAATACATACGATCTACGCCGGGATGTCCTGCCAACTCTGAATCATGGCACTCTTTCAGAATTTCAGGCTTGAGGTCATTGGGGATGACCAACTGGGCAGTTTCAGCTTCTGAGTCTGGGTTGTGACGATACAACACTCCTTGATTCATAAGATAACCTCTTTCGCTCCATTTACGGGAATTCAGCTCATCCAGGCTCTCCAGGTCATCTATCACCTTCTTAACATCAGGATCAGCAAGCTGTTTGTCGCGGAGCTCCTTTGGGTCTCTCCGGGGTAAATCCACTATCACGGAGCATACACCACAGTTGTTTTGGCCTTCTTCTGTACAGACTGGTCTGCTTAGAGTATCAGCAACTACATTTGCTTTCCCAGGTGTGTATTCATAACGAATATCGAAGGCTTGGATTTTTAGGGCCCACCTCACCAGTCGACCAGTCGGTGACTTCAAGGTTAACAGCCAACGTAAAGGCTGGTGATCAGTACCGACGATGATAGGTTGCCCCTCAATGTATGGTCTGAACTTCTCGACAGCCCATACAACAGCCAGCGCCTCGCGTTCTGTAGTTGTGTAATTCCGTTCTGCGGGTAACAATAGGCGACTGGCGTACTCTATGGGCCGCTCCTGGTGTTCCTTTCCTTGAAGAAGCACGGCGCCTATAGCGTAGTTACTCGCATCGGTGCGGAGGATGAAATGCTGGTTGTAGTCAGGCTGGATCAGGATGGGGGCAGTTGTCAGGTGCTCTTTTAACTTCTTGAAAGCATCCTTCTGATCACCACCCCAGGACCACGGCTCATTCTTCTTGGTCAGCTTGGTGAGAGGCTGGGCAATCTGTGAAAAGTTAGGTATAAATTTTCTAAACCAGCTGCATGTTTGTAGGTAGGTACGAAGATGTTTAACATTTCTAGGCTCTTCCATGGCCAATATGGCCTCTACTTTGCTCATATCTGGCTTTATACCATCTGGTGAAATCAGGTGGCCTAAGTATTTCACTTCTTTGCAAGCAAACACACATTTCTCCCGATTCGCTTGAAGTTTAAACTTTCTTAGACGTGCGAATACCTTTTTGATGTCTTGAAGATGCTTTGAAAAGCTGTCTGAGATAATCAACAAATCATCAAGGTATGACAAGATGGTCACATCTTTGAGACTGGCTCCGGAGCGGAAGCGATCCATGAGCCTCTGGAATGTCGCTCCACTATTGCGGAGTCCAAACGGCATTCTAAGGAACCTATATACTCCTGAGGTACATATAAATGCAGTCTTGTCCTTGTCCTCTGGCTCTACGGGCACAAGCCAATAGCTAGACTTTAAATCTATAGTACTTATGTAACAACCTCGTTGAGCACAATGTAGTAAGTCATCTATGACTGGTAGCGGGTATCTATCAGGCTTGGTCACTGCATTAAGGCGCCTGTAGTCTACACAGAACCTGTGCGACCCATCCTTCTTGGGTATAAGCACCACGGGAGACGCCCAAGCAGACTCACATTCTTCAATCACTTCATCTTTAAGCATTTTGCTAATCTCCTGTTCCATGATGGCCTTCTTGGCGGGAGAGAGACGGTATGGAGGTACAGCAGTAGGTGGATGGTTACCTGTGTCGATGCGGTGTGTAGCATAAGGAGTAGGCTCTCCCCCTGGCTTGAAGACATCTTCATTTTCATGAAGCAGCTGGGTGAGCAGTTCTCTTTCAGAGAGAGTCAGGTCGGGCCCTTCATTTTCTCTGAGCAACTGGAGCGCAGCACAGGAGGTGACCGGAGCAGCATGCTGGCCCTCATATAGCAGTTGGTGAGAGCGGCTAGGGCTGTCTGAAAAATGCCAAGTCTTTTCTGTGAAATCAATCACTATTCCAGCTGCAGTCAGGAAATCTATTCCAAGGAGACTATCATTGTTATTGGAATCAGGGAATATTATGAAAGGCATCATAAAACTTTTATGCTCGAGGTTCACCGTAACATCAACTTCCAAAAGGTTCAAATCTTGAATATATCCATCGGCAAGTTTCACACGCATAGAGACCGGTCTAAACTGTTGGTTCTTGGACTTGAGGAGGGCATATAAGCTATGACCGGCAACGCAACGTTTAGCAGCAGTATCAATAAGGGCAGTACCGCGTTCACCTAATACTTTTATTTCAAAAATAGGACGTCTGGCCTCATGGTTTATGTGAGGGAACATTTCTGTACTTTTTCTCCCTTCACAGTGAAACTTATTACTAATACATAGCTTTGTTGCAGATGCATTTGTCTGACAAGAATCATTTGCAGTAATAACATTTTGACATAAGTCGGTCACAGGTCTAACTATGCAAGAATAATTAGATTTAGAATCTAAGCTAACGTCTCTAAGAATGTCTATGCTACTGAAACTTTGACTACTTTGAACGGAACACTTTTTACACTTTGCACGAGTAGTGTTAGGTTGACCGCACCGATAACATGAGGGGACGGACTCACCTAGAGTTGCAGTCGGTTGCAACTTACTGCACTCATCACGGAGGTGGCCGTAGCGCTTGCAGTACACGCAGTACTTGGAGTGGCGCGCCGGGCGGTGGTCGGCGGCGCGCCCCGACGACTCGGCGGGAGAGCGCGCGGCGCCTGGCGGTGTGGCGCGCCGGGCGGCGGCGGCGGCGGGCGGAGCGGCACCGGACTGTGAGGCGCGCCAGGCGGCGGCTGCGGCGGCAGGCGGAGCGGCGCGCCAGGCGGCGCCGGCGGGCTGCGCAGGTCTATGTGTGGCCGGTGCTAGCGGCGCGGCCAGCGGCGTCGAGGCGACGTTTGGCGCCGGACGGCGGGCCCCCACGGCGGCTAGCGCCGGTACGCGGCGGCGTGGATCGTCACCGGCAGCACACTTCCCTTCCATCAGGGCATCCTCGATGACCCTCGCGCGTCTGATTAGATCGTCGAACGTCTCGAAGTCCTCGCGCGCTACTCTCTTTCGGATGCGTTTGTGCAGTAGCCCGTAAGTCATATCGAGCTCGACCTTGACGCAGAGATCGCCGCGAGGGAGTTTTGCGAGTAGTGCTCGTACCTTAGCGATAAACAAGTCGGTGTTCTCACTGTTCTGTTGGTACTCGAACAGCTTTCTGTATATCCTATGAGGCGGGTTTTTATCCCCGAAGGCACTGCGCAGGGCTTGGATCGCGTCGTGCCACGATGAAATGCTCGCACGCACGCCCTGCCACCAAACAGCGGCGTCGCGCGTCAGAAGCATCGCCATGCCTCGCAGAGCGTTTTCGTCCGTGACGGCGGAGCAGTCTTTGAAGGCCTCGACGGCATCGATGAACGTGTCGACCTCATCAATGGCTCCGGAGAATCGTGCGGTACACCGCGAGAAATTCCCAGAGGCGCTGGCGGCGGCGGGCGTCGGTGTCGGCGTCGCGGCGGCCGGCTCGATGGGCGACTGAGGCAGCGTGTTGTTGCACACCAACCGCTCGAGTATCCGTTCGCAGGTTTGAGCCTGCGACTGCTGAATTGTGATCAATAGCTGAGACAACGATGCTTGCGTCAGTGTAACGGCGGCGACATTGGCGCCATCGTTGGCGTCGGTCGTGTCGGCGTTGGCACCGGTGGCACCAGTAAAGTCTATGTCCGTATCGGACGAGCGCCGGCTTTGTCGTCGTGTACGCGGCATTTCTCTAAGTTATTGTCACAGTCACTTTCTTGTTTGCGACGCGCACATAAAGTTATTTGCACTTTTCACTTTCTTGGCCCCACGTTGGGCGCCAGTATGGCGGCTAGCTTTGTCAAAGGGTCCTTGTAGAGAGTCCAAACACAAAGTTGTAAATGGGAAAAGTATATTATGACACTGGGACAACATGAAAAACAAGATAAAACAATACACAAAAGGGATACACATGAAAATCACTGATAGTTCGAAAAAGTAAAGAAAGTGTGTGCGTACGCGTCGCGATCCAGTCAGAACAAGACCGAAGCCGCCAAACGCGCGGGCAAGCGCGAGTTTCTTCTCGGCCGCGCGTTTCCGGTTGCCAGCTCCGGTGCTGGGGTTGCCATACATTGCATTTTTAATAGAGAATATTATGGCATATTTAGCGATTCAGCTTGTTTTAGCTTTTAGTTCCGTAGTTGCATCCGATATTTCACTATTTTCTAGTGACTATTTATACGAAGTAACTTACTTAAATCTACTTTTGGGCAACTCTATACCAAAATGATGACCTCAAAACATGAGGCAAGTGTTTTGAAATAGTTATTTGTGCAACAGGAGAGCAAAGTTGATATTTGCTTCGAGTGCTGATTTTGGATTCCGGGGGTGCATCACGAGTTTACTATTCTATCCGTGACTTTAGTAAAGTATTTCAATTGTATGGAATTCAGAGCAGCGCCTCTAGCGGTAATTTGACTGAACTTAGTGCAGTTCATACAATAAATAAATATTGGTGGACATTTTTCACACAGCGCCATCTAGCCCCATACTAGGCAAAGCTTAGTTTTTACTATGGGAACCAGTTAACTGAGAGAATACTTAGATATTTTTTGTAAATACATAGGTAGGTACTTATTATACTTTATAACACCCAGACACAGAACAAACATCTATGTTCATGTATGTGTATGTTTGTCCTGAGTGGGAATCGAACCCACGACTTACAGCGCAGAAGGCAGAGCTACTACCAACTGAGCTAAAAGGCCAGTCAATAGACAATTGTCCATACTTTACATAGTCACGGATAGAATAATAAAACTCGTGATACGCCCACTGAGCAAGAGAAGGATTCTAGAATCTCTCTTGTTGCACAAAAACTATAATTTTTTTTATTTTTAAAGTTTCTTGTAAATCATTTCAACCCTGATAATAAGAGAGGTCATGTCTGCCTTGACTGTGCGCTCGACTCAATGCCATTTCATTTGGCAAGATTAGCTTCCGCACGCGATTGAACAGCTGATAACCATTATCAATTTCAGCTTGATTTGAGCACACCTAAAGCAAAACCTACTTTGTTATTTGGTAGCCGGATGTAAACGGGCAGAGTACATAAACAGTAGAGTCAACTAGCAAACTAGGTAGGTACTCTACCAGTTCCAAGTACTCTAAGTACCATTGGTTTTTCGTTACTACTGCAAAATTTTGCGGGATCCTTTGTGAAAAACACTCTAGATGCTAGCCTGTCTATTAAATTGACAATCCGGGTGTATATTCGATATTTCTAGGCATAGGCATTCTGAATAGTAATCGAAATCGTAAAAGTTTAAAGCTTTAAATTAGTTTTTAAGTGTTTTATCGACTTTATTAAGAAAAAAAAATTGTTTACGATACCAAGCTTTTATGAAGTATGCAACTGCGAGTGCAACTTGCAAGCGAAGAACTAACAAACAATGTGTAAGTAAGTTCGTATGAGCATTGAGCAAGTGGCAACTCTGGTGACGGAGTTTTTAGGCCGCCTAAAGGCCTCCATCGTGGCTTAACGACTTAAAAGCCGGGACCGACAATTTAACATCCGAAGCACGGAATCGCGCAGCTCGTAAAACTTGCGGTCACCCATCTAATTGTGACCGCGCAGAACGTTGCTTAACTTCAACGATCGATCAAGAACGTCTAAGCAAGCTACGCCGCGAGCGCTTCAAAATATGTGCAAACAATGTGTGAAGAAGTTAAATAAAATTTATACTTAGGACCTACCTAAGTATGTACTTAATCAGTTTGACCGAATGGTCGTCCCAAGTATCGCTAGCTAGAGCGACAGAATAGAAGCTGACCTGCACGATCTCGGAGCCGACAACTGGCTGGAGACAGCAATGGAAATGAATGAAGTGGCGAACTCTCGTTTCGGAGGCCAAGACTCACTTTGGGTCGCTGAGCCAATATATAAATGATATATAAAAAATAAATGAGCCAATGGAGTAAGTATGTAATCAGTTAGATCCAACGGATGTCTATCTCTAAATTGAGCAACTTAGCTCATTTTGATGGGATGTCTCAGTTCACTCCGTAACCTTCACCTGGCCACTGAAAGCGCGTATTTCTGTGCGCCCTTGTGACGTCACGTGTCAGCTTACGGTATAATGCCGGTGCCGGTGTTGCCATAGCGGGATATTACCCAGTTTTAAGGAGATTTTTTGTTAGGCACACAACTGGAACAACAGGTTAAAAAAACAACTTGATTTAAACTATTATTTAAGCATTAATAAACAAAGGAGTCTTACATGAATAAAGTATTTCTCGAAATCATTAGTAGTTCGCAGTCAAATAATTCAATCTCTGCTTTATTTTTTTAGGTTATTTTCTAGACAGGTACGATATCCGATTTTACGTGTCGTTTCTATTTTCAAAATGTTACATTTTCTGTAGAATTATTAAAATAATACCTACTAACACAATGCAAAATCTTTAGATTTTTTGAAAATTACGCCAATTGGCGTAAGAATAGGTAGGGTCGGTAGGGTGACAGTGAACCACCTAAATTTTGAGCAAGATTTGTGTCACCCCCGTAAGTCTAAGAACTATGTTTTATATTTCAAACGATAGATAATTTATCTGGCTTTAAAACTGCATTCACATATTCATCATATTTATAACAGGTTTAAGTAAATATTAGTTTTTCTTAAAAATGGGATTTGGTTCACTGTGTACACCGCATGGTACACAGTGAACATAGGGGGTGGTACACACAGAACCATAGTGTACTCAGTGAACCACTCTATGAAAAGGAATGATATCTGCTTAGTGAACAGAGAAATATGAAATTAAAATACAAATGTATTGCAATTAGGTACTTATATTTCCTTATTATACGCCCTGAGATCAACAAAACAACTCTTTTTAATTAAAATGAACATTTTATAGACACACAAATTTTACAAAATAATTAACACGATTAGGGTTTATCTTGTACAAATATTTGTTAACTATCAAAATCTAAATATTCTTAGGTACCTACACATCAAAAACCAAGAAAATAAATTATGTAAATATACCTATTACTAAAATGCACTAACATGTACCATAATATTATAGCAATATATTATTATTAGTATTCATTTACGAATTAGTGATGTTTTAATGTTGTTGGGTATATAATTGTTATTATATAACCAAATACAAAAAAGTTTCAAGCCGATATTGTGTGTAGTAACTACCTACCTGCACAGTGCATCATGGTTCAGTGTTGACCTCACAATATTGATTCACTGTGTGCCATACCCCGCCCAAAAAGTTTGAGAATTTATAATGGCTAACAAGAAACTCGCAGCTACAAAAACGAATACTTAAAAAATAAGTGATTGAATATAGTAAACAGATAAACTAATCCATTTCTCGTTAAGCATCTTAGAAAAAATGAGATATGAAAACATAACGCACCTTTTTTTTTTACTTTTACACTTGTTAAACATATATTTGCTCCGTATGCACGGTACTATTACCGCAGCTCGCCGGTGACTGGGGAGGTGTAGTTATTGTGCGGGGTGCATCGTTTAGCGCGAATTGCACTGATCTGCAACGTCGCATTTCCGTGATAAAGGTGGTGGGTCACTGTGCACTCTTGGTTCACTGTCACCCTACTTACCCTACACTACCAGATATTTTTGAACTTAAAAACAATCTGAAGATGGACTTCCGCGAAGTCACGCCTGAATCAATTTACTACTATCCTAATCTTTGCTGAACGTAAGAATCCTAATTACTTATTGTAAAATGGCCTACATACAACCTACAATCTGATATTTGATCAAAGATAGATTTTCATAACATCAATATTCCCAACAATTTCCACAAAACTAGGGTAAATGCTATTTCCATCGCCCTGGCAGCCCCGAGCCCGGCAGTCGATACCCGAGCGCGGGGGGAGCACGCCGCGTTCCGAAACCAATCAAACTGTCGCAGTGTTTGTGAATACCCACTCAAAACCACCAAAATGCCTAACATCATCAACGAAGTGAAGCTGGACTTCAAGGATGTACTCCTGCGGCCGAAGCGAAGCACCTTACGAAGCAGGAACGATGTAAGTTTACTTACAAATTGCTGAAAATATCAAGGTTGTGAAAATTGTGTTCGGTTTCAGTTTACAGCTTAGATCTCTTTTATCTCGTGACATCGATTTTATCAATCGCAAGACACAATCACACTATATTAAAAATGGATTTGTGGATGGATGGATGGATGTATATTATGTTTGTTCCTCTATAACTCGACAAACGCTGTACCGATTTGGCTGAAATTTAAAACATTGATAGATAATAACCAGGAATAGGACGTTTGCTACTTTTTATCCGGGTACCACGCGAACGAAGCCGCGGGCGGAAGCTAGTCAGAGAAATGTTTCATAAAAATGAAATTCTAAAAGACAGAAAATTTAGTAATATCGTAGGAAAATTCCATGTTTTCAGATGAACACTTTCGGCAGTGCGATTCAGACTTCCGAATTAGCATCCGATTGGATGATTTCAGTCGGAAAGTCCTTTAATTTTTTTTGCGAAGAAACGTCACATGCCGAATTTGGAATGCATTCCGTGAATCGCGCCTCTGAATTACGAAAATGCATCCGATTCGATGATTTTCTTCGGAAAGTTGAAGTATTTCAGCGAAGATACGTCATTTTCCGAATTCAGAATACATTCCTAGAAGGTCTGAATCGCACTTTAGACACCTTTTCATACATAATACTTTTTCTCATAACATAAATTATATAATAATACCTACTTAATACTTTTTCTCATACTTAACACAAATTATATAATACTTGTCTCTTTTTCTAGCCCCAAAGTAAGCAGAGTTTGTAATTATGGGCACTACATGACTGATAATACTACTTATATACTTACCTACCTTTTTTCTAAATCCATGGGTACTGGCACTAATTATAATCTAATGGGGCTAACATAGTTCAAGTCGAGGGGCGTCAGTGGATGCGGCTAGCACAGGATCGTGGTGGATGGCACAAACTTAGGGAGGCCTATACCCAGCAGTGGGTAAAATCGGGCTGTGGATGATGATGATGATATAAGTACATGGATAAACACCCAGATCCGAGACAAATATTTGCAGATCATACAAAAACATTAGCCTCGCGGCGGGAATCGAACCCGCAACCTATGTTTTAGGCGGGCCTTCGCCCACTGCGCGATAGAGGTCGACAAAACATACACTAGTAGTTCGCCCGAACTGAGATCTCGCGCACCGTAGATGGCTTACATTTGGACTTTCTTCTGACTACCCCTATAATTTCAAGTGCTACTACTGATACTGCCGAGTATGCCTATTGCGCTAGCTCTTCATGGTAAAAAATACTTGCATGCATGCAATACATAATGTCGTGTCTAATTTTTCATTTAGGTATTTCATATTTATGAATTCTCGTCGTATTTCTAAAAGTATACGTCCTAGAATAAAAATAATTATGAATTCTCGTCGTATTTCTAAAAGTATACGTCCTAGAATAAAAATAATAACTATTTTGGAATGTACAAATAAAGACCTTTCATTTGACAGCCCACTCAATATATTTGTTTACTTAACTTTTTTTACCCCAATTATTTTCATTCTTTATCAAAATTTTTTTTATCATGAAAATAAATCAAGTAGCATCTAAAATCATTGCAAACCAAACCGCAACGATGCCACTCTCTTTTTAAGACCGACCAGTCAATGAGCTACGAAGTCATCGAAACTCTATGCAACGGGAGCTCTTGCAGCTCTGGTTTCGTAGTTTTTGGTCTTTGGTCGTATTTCAAAAACTATACATCCTAGATTAAAAATAAAAAACATTTTGGAATGTACAAAATAAGCCCTTTCGTATGACACCCCACTCAATTTATTTGTGTAACTTTCATAATTTTTTACCCCCTTGGGAACCCAATATCTTCACAACCCCTTCATCGATTAAGCTCATATGCTCCCCCGTAAATTTCCTTACCACAACCTATTGACCTACCAAGTTTCATGCAGATTGGATGAACGGTTCGACAGTTATGCGCGAACAACAATTCGTGAAACATACAAACATACAAACATACAAACATACAAACATACAAACATACAAACATACAAACATACAAACATACAAACATACAAACATACAAAGCAAAATCGCCCAACTTACCACTAAGATCTTCGCTCGCTTCGCTCGCTCGATCGATTAATAGGACTAGGATTTATGTAGGTAGGCTCAGGAATTTAATATAGCTTAACTGTAGAAAATTGCGTCTAGAAATAGAATTGATTAAACTGGACTGTACTTATACTTCTTCCAACGGATCTTGGCAATCATGTTAGCAACGGTGTTAGAAACGGCTAACTTGAAGTTAGCCGTTTCGATGCGCAGTGCAACTTTTTCATACAACATTTTCTACTGCGCAGCGAAAAGCCTAACTTCACGAATGCCTAGATCCATTGTGATAACTGTACGAAGTCTAGTTGAATAGCTCCAATCTGCTCACACTGTGCTCATACTAAGTCAATCGAGCGAGCGAAGCGAGCAAAGGTCTTATTGGCAACTTGGGCGATTTTGGTTTATTGTATGTTGTATGTTTTATCGCTTAACTATCGAACCGTTAATCCGATCTGCAATATCATTTTTGAGTTAAAAATGTTGTAACTAACCCGACTTTGTTTTATTATATTTAGGCTTGCGCTTGCGCGATCCTGGGTTAGCAAATAACTAACCCGACGTTTCTTGATTTTGATTGGTGGAAGCATTCAAAATGTCTGTGCACCTACCACAGATGTAATTAGTGTTGCCAGGTGTGTTATGCCATATTTCGGGACAGCAGGTTCCAAAAAGCGGGACTTTGTGCTATAATTCGGGACGACAAAAAAAAAAACAAGCTTTGTATAATCAAAGTTTAATATTTATGTAATAAGTACCTATCTGGAAAATTATGAAGGGTGTAACAAATTTTTGGGCATTTCAGGGTAGCTACCTTTTTCTTGTAGTTAGAAAGTTTTGTTCCTAAGAAATTATTGGTTTACTAGCTGTGCCCCGCGGTGTTACACGCGGTGGGAGCAAATTTTTTTTTTTTTGCGAAATTCAACATGCGACGCTTGATTTTGATAACGGTGCCGGTGCTCTAAGAAAAAGATGGATGTTTGTCGGTTCCTAACATTAAATTCTTTTTCTCGCAAAATACTTATGCAAGTAATATGCGAGCGAAGCGAGCGGAAATTTTTAAGACAAATACAACATGTTACACTTGATTTTGCTAACCGTTTTCTAAGAAAAAGATGGATGGTTGTTGGTTCCTAACAGTAAATTAATTTGCTCGTAAAATACTCATGTAAGTAATATGCGAGCGAAGCGAGCGGAAATTTTTTACACAAATTTAACACGCGACACTTGATTTTGCTAACGGTGCTCTAAGAAAAAGATGGATGGTTGTCGGTTCATAATAGTAAATTAATTTGCTCGTAAAATACTCATAAAAGTAATATGCGAGCGAAGCGAGCGGAATTTTTTTAGACAAATTTAACATGTGACACTTGATTTTGCTAACGGTGCTCTAAGAAAAAGATAGATGGTTGTCGGTTCCTAACATTAAATTATTATGATCGCAAAATACGCATAAACCTAAAATGCGAGCGAAGCGAGTCACTTTGTCACACCATTTTACCCCTTTTCGAGGGTTATTTTGAAAAACCCTGAAATAAGTATTCATTTATTTTGTATTTAAAGTATTCTAATCAAGTTTCGAGCCAACCGCACTACTTGTTAAAAAGTTCCCATACAATCGTTGACACCCCATTTTACCCCTTTTTGAGAGTTATTTTGTAAAACCCTGAAACACGTGTTTATTTATTTTGTATTTAAAGTATTCGAACCAAATTTCAAGCTAATCACATAACTCATTAAAAAGTTTCCGTACAAAGTTTGAAACCCCATTTTACCCTTTTTGAGAGTTATTTTGAAAAATCCTGAAACACGTATTTAATCATTTTTGATTTTACATATCTAAACAAAGTTTTAAGTAAATAGGACAACGCGTTAAAAAGTTTCATACAAAAGTATTTACCCTTTTTCACCCCTTTAGGGGTTGATTTTCCAAAATTTTATCTATGTCCCATTATTTAGTCTATGTCCCATTACAGAACCTAATCTATCTACATTCTAAATTTCATCAAAATCGGTTCTGCAGTTACAGAGATACGTGGTAACAAACATTCACACACACACACGGACTTTCGCCTTTATAATATTATTAGTATTAGTATTAGTACTAGCTGACGCCCGCGGCTTCGCCCGCGTGGACTACTATTTTGTTTATCCCACGGGAACCATGCATTTTTTCGGGATAAAAAGTAGCCTATGTCCTATTCCCGGTCATTATCTATTTATGTTTCAAATTTCAGCCAAACTCTGTAGCAGCATTTGATACTGGTATGGATGCCATTCCCATCTGATCATATGATCTGTACTGCTTGTACTGTGTTCAAACGTGTAAACTAGTGCGGTGATTTTTTGATTCCCAAAAAGCGGGACATTTGGCGTCCCGCGCAAGGGTTGCGCGGGACGCGTCCCTAGACCCCTGAAAAGCGGGACGTCCCGCGAAATTCGGGACACCTGGTAACACTAGATGTAATATACCCGATCAATCACCCAATCAAAGATGAACGAATGAACAAACATGAAACTTGTATGTATATAACTTTTACACTACGGTATTCTGTATTTAGACTTCCTTGTTTCGTCCTTTTTTGACATTTGCTCAGTCACAAACCCGGGGTTAGCCAAGGATTAGCCCATCGGTGGGCTAAAATTATAACTTTAACCCAGGTTAACGCCTAACCCTTGATGACGCAAGATAAATTATGTATTTAACCCAGTGTTCTTTTTTAGTTGTCTGATGGGCAATTAGAGTTAAAATGTTAATTAGGTACCTAACCCAGATTAACTAACTCTTTGACGAGATTAGATGATGAAAGAAGTAAATAAATCGATAGCCTACAACGAGCCAATCTTGAGATTGGTATATCCATGTAACGTGACTGACCCTCATAAACCGATCGTTATAGCTTTTAGGACAGAATAATGAATGCTATTACTGAGAACGATATAGGTAGGTACTTAATTATCTGTGCTGAAACACTTGGTAGAACATTTTCTATTAATAGGTTTGATACATTTAGGTTTTTTTTACTACTAAGGTATGCTTAGCAGACAAGCATACGGCCCAAGTGATGGTAAGCGGTTACCGTAGCTTAGGGACTCCTGACCAGAGGAGTCACTCGCGCTGCTGACCCTTTAAAAGAGGAATCACTGCGCCGACAGCACAATGGACAAAACTGGTCCACCAGTTGTTACCGCAACGCTTCCTCGCAGAGCTCTGGCAACCTTACTCATCGTAGGAACACAACACCATTCGAGAAGAATGATGTTGATTGGCTGCGATATTCTGTAAGGCGGTACTTCCCCAGTCGGGCTGCTCGAATATAGAGTGAGAAATAATAAGTCTACCTATATTTTGTATCCGGTGTTTGTTGATACGTCAATAAACCTAAACATCCTGTAAACCTACGGTTTTATGACTGCAATGACTTACAAAGTTAATGTTCTGTTTGTTACTTTGTTAACAGCTGTAGTGTAACTCCTACGCTACAGCTAATAACAAAGTAGAAACTACCTACTTGTAGTTTAATATTTATTTATTTAAATAAATATTGCTGGACATTTCACACAGCATCATGTAGTCCCAAGCTAAGCAGAGCTTGTGTTATGGCAACCACATGACTGATATACTTACTTAAATACATTTTTTTTGTAAATACATAGGTACATAATATACATACATAGAAAACACTCAGACCCGAGACAAATATTTGCAGATCATACAAACATTTGTACCGCGGCGGGGATCGAACCCGCAACCTCTTGCGTCACAGGCGGGCCTTCACCCACTGCGCCACAGAGGTCGTCAAAAAATAAGAAACGCACAACACAGCACTATGTATTTATCCAACATTTTTTAAAACTAGTTGCTCTATGAGCTGTAGACCTCGCGATTCTTAAATTTAAAACTGAATAAATATTTACAATTCTCTAGTTTTGTGATGAGAAGGTGGTCCCAGGTGCTCCATCAAGTAGTTAAAGGGCCGATTCCACTTCCACTGGTAGTAAGTAATCTAAAAGTTTTTTACTTCATTTTGAGGAACTATTCTGCTCATCACGCTGAAGATCCTCATCAAGTCCTCACCAAATTTTTATGAGACTACATAAAGTTACAACTTTTCAAATAAAAAAGAACCATCGAAATTGAAGAATGTTTAGATTAGATGGATAGACTTTCCCATCGCCCAAACAATCTCTCAGCATTTTTTACATAAAACTTTTTTAATGCTTCAATTGCTGTCTTTGGTCATCGAATGGTTAAACCGAGGTATAATAACTAGGCAGGCAACTAATATCTAAGTTCGTATTAAGCTAGTTGCCAACTCTAATGGCGAAGTTTTTGGCTGCCTGAAAGCCTCCATCTTACCTTAGCTTAGTTAGATATTGATCGAGCGGGCGAAGCCAGCGAAGATCTTAGTGGCCACTTGGGCAATTTGGCGTTGTATGTATGTTTCAATAAATATTAGTTCTCCTTGGTTCTCGCATAACTTAATTTTTACGTTAATTTGAACACTGGTTAAACAACGTCCTGTCTCTATTTGACACTATCTAACAAATAGAGACAGGACGTTGTTTAACCAGTGTTCAAAGTTGAGAGGCTTTGTAAGTAAGGTGAGACTAGGTGGGTCAATAGGTTGTGGGATGATTTACTGAGGAGCGTAAGGCTGGTTTTCGGGTCACGCGTACCATCGGCGCTGATAGGCGAGTGATCTTTATTACAATGAAATAAGGATACTGATTGTTCAGCACTGACCAGAGCAATCAGCATAGCCATTTCTGCTAAACAATCAGTATCCTTATTTCACTGTATTAGAGATCACTCGCCTATCACCACCGTCGGTGTGCGTGACAGGAAAACCAGCCTTAGAGCTTTGTCGGTGAAGGGGTTGTAAGTAATTATATTAACAGGGGTATCATATGAAAGAAGAAATAGGCTAGATAATTAATTCAAGCGAATTCACGAGAGGATGCCATTATGTACCTACCTAACAAAATAAATCACCAACACGTGTTTAATATCAGTTCAGTACCTACTACCACAGAATAATTAATAGTTGGTACCTACTACACGAGAACGTGACGCTAAGACTAGGACTAAAATCGGACTAAAATTGAAGGAAAAAATGTCGTTTTTCATATATTTTTAGTCCGTATAATGAGCAATACGACTATAGGTACTTCCAACACCGACATTAGATTTGTGACACTCAAAGTAAAATAGCATTCAGAGGAGCTTTAATCCATATGAACAAACCTTTGATTATGTACAAAAATCCGTTGGTGCATATCTGGGATTCGAACATAACACAACAATACATTAGGTAACTTTAGGACAGTCCCTCTTACTTATGAAAGGTGTTTAAAGTTAAACACTGGTTAAACAACGTCCTGTCTCTTCGTCACTATCCACAAATAAAGACAGGACGTTGTTTAACCAGTGTTTAACTTTAAACATCTTTCATAATTGTAGGACATTGTATAAGTAAGGCCCAAAGTTCCGCAAAGGGTGTGCCGCGGCACACTGGTGTACCGTGGTCATTTAGTTGGTGTGCCTCGGAAAAATAAGGTTACCTATCTCAGTTAAGTTACTCCAAAGGACCGTAATATGCTCAACTAAACAAGCTCATGTTTCGCAAAAAAAAAAAAGATTTTTCATTTATGGCGTAATGGCGTACTACCTCAAAAATTTCCGATTTCGTAGATGTACTTTGAACATAAAAAGTTTGCGGAACACTGGCTTAGGAAACTGTATTTTAGGTAGGCACCTAAGTATAGTCCGGCAAAAACGGGTAGACACGGCAACTAAAATTTCAGTACTTTGAAAACCCTTTCTCTAATAATATAATCTATGGTAAAGTACAGGTTTCTTGTCTATGGTACAGGTGCCGATGACGTCAGTCAGAAGTAATAATTTACTTATAAAAGAGAATTTATCTATTTCGCGTATTTAGCTTGCACAGTGGCGCCCCCATTTATTTCTATTACTTTGTGTCGGACTATACCTACCGTATTGTTTGGTGGTAAATTATTCCCCTTACTCATAAAAGTACCTGCAGGCTTCCTGTTATTATTTATTCTGTGGTAGGTAAAAGAAGAGGGTCCCTGTGTTCGTTATTTTTAATCATGTAAGCAGAAATCGGAGATGGCAATCATTTTAGTAAAGGTGCTTCCATACATCAGTTACATAATGTTAGATAACATTACGTCACATTTTTAACCGACTTCCAAACAGGAGGAGGTTATTTAAACGAAAACTTTTTTTCACATTCTAGTGAATGTTAAAAAAAGGTTTGTGTTACATGTTAATTAATTAAATAATTTTTAGATTTAGATGTTTTCAAACACAAATAATAAAACCACCACTTCGTATTAGTTTGGTTCTATATTTCGAGAAGTGTTGGACGTGCATCAATGGATTTTTCGTTTCGAAAAATTTACACGAGCTCTAAACGGTGAAGGAAAACATTGTGAGGTAACCCATGGCTTACCCACGCCCCGATCACACTTTTCGTAACGCTCTCGTCACGCATTTACCAGCTTACTCCCCAAGTCAAGCGTGCGTAAAGAAATTTTACTTCAAAAACTGTGAAAATCTGATATAAATACCTACTTACTACTTGATACTATTCGTTTGATTTCGTCTGACATTGTTTCTCGGTATTTGGCGCGTAGCCAGTGCGAATACTAGGTCATACGTGCGACTTTACTTGAGATCTACAGGAAATCCCGACTTTTTCGTTTACTCACTCTTGTTCTTACAAGACTAGTCTTCAAATTCTCTCCTACTAATCATTCTATCCTACTAATATTATAAAGGCAAAAGTCCGTGTGTGTGTGTGTATGTGTGTGTGTGTGCGTGTGTGAATGTTTGTTGCCACGTATCTCCATAACTACTTACCCGATTTTGATGAAATTTGGAATGTAGATAGATAATAACCAGGATTAGGATATAGGCTCCTTTTTAGCCCGAAAAATTGCACCGGTCCGTGCAATAACGTGGGATAAAAAAAATAGTAGTGCACGCGGGCGAAGCCGCGGGCGTCCGCTAGTTAGAAATAAATAGACACGAGATTTCATCGTTTTATTCACCTTATTTGCATTTATTTACGTTTCGAACTGTCGGACTGATCTAACGGACTGACACATGAGCTTATCAAGATTTTCGTCCCGACGAATATGGATTCCGTGGCCGTGTTGGTAAAAGCACTCCGACCGCTTGTATCAGTGCGGGTTCGAATCCCGTCGGAATCGCAAATTTTGTAAAGACTTTTCATTTTCAATGATTTTAACCGGATTAAACAATAATTAAGATTGATAATGATTCCTTTTGTTTCCAGGTGGACCTATATCGGGAGATTATATTTCGTAACTCTGGACAGACTTACCGCGGAGTGCCAGTTATGGCCAGCAATATGGACACAGTTGGAACCTTCGAAATGGCCACTGAACTATCCAAGGTATGTTTTAGACTACCTGCTTCCAGCGATTTAAAAAAAAAATACACCCTTAAACTTTCACCCCATTTTTGTCTGAAAGTTGAAATTTCAAAAAACCCTCAGAAAGTGGATCGTGGTTTGACTTTCAACCCGATGGTCGATTCTTCAAATCCTTTATTTATGATGAATGTTAATTGTTGAGGATAGTATCCATATCTTTTAAAAAATAGCTTTTTTTATGCTTTTGATTGTGCCGGATCCACAAATTATATTTTTGCTTTTTGTTAATTTACTAACGGTGTTCCACAAGGTAGTGCGTTCGGTCCGCGCTTATTCATTGTGTATACTTTGCAGCACGGACTCTTCACATGCATTCACAAATACTACAGCATAGAGGAATGGATCAAATTCTCCAATGAACATTCAGAGTGCTTAGAACACATGGGTAAGTCCTGCGTTATATATGTAGGTACTTAGATTTTTATCACATAATCTTACTACTTACTCCATAGGTATATGTATATTTGAAATGAAAACACCATTTGAATAAAAGCATCATTTCACTATAATATGGGGTTACAAATTAGACTAACCTCGTATCTAATTGAAGCCCGTGATAAATTTTTAGGTGAATAATTATGAAACCTCCATTTGTGATGTTATTGATTTATACAATGTAGGTATATAGGTACTTCGCCTACTTGTACTTACGGACCGACAAACTAGAAACTAGTACCGATGTTCAATACACAGAAAAAAATTTACGTCATAAAAACATTTATCAATGCCGAGGATCAAAATCGCACCTCAGACAGACATTTGTTCGCTATGTAGGTATAAGGGATCATCAAAAGCAAACTAAATACTTCTATTTCTTCCTCAGCCGCCAGCTCGGGAACAGGAGATGCAGACTTTGACAGACTTTCTGAAATTCTAAACAACGTCAAGGACCTGAAGTTTGTTTGTCTGGACGTCGCCAACGGGTACAGTCAGCATTTTGTGGAATATGTCAGACGAGTTCGGGCAGCCTTCCCCACGCACACGATTATTGTGAGTTTCTTTATTTTTCGTGCTAGTAGATCCTCTGATATTTTGAAGATTTTAAGTATTTCAATTCAGTGAAATGTTTGAAATGAAGTTCATTTTTGTCATCGATTTACTTAGTTTTTGATCAAGATCTATAGTTTATTTAATAAGACCTTTTTGAGAGCTTATACCCTTATCGATCAAGGCAATAAACACAGTTTGGGGCCTAGCTTTCCTTTCAGTAATCCCTCCATTCTCAGATCAGATCGATTATTTTACTCAATTCCAGAGAAAGCAATTAAATAATATGATGAAAACATGTTTTTTTTTTAAATGAACCTAAAACATGCATCAATACCAAGTGGGAATCTCATTAGTTCTTTTTATATTTTTAGGCTGGCAATGTCGTGACTGGTGAAATGGTGGAAGAATTAATTCTATCAGGAGCTGACATAATCAAGGTAACAATATTTTATGTCTTCAGATGATTGAATATTTGTGTTTGAACCATGGTTTGAACGTTACTATCAGGAAAACGTAAACATATCATATTTACTGGTACTACACTGGAGAAACCACGTTCAGGTGAGCGTGTTTTTTTTCTCTTTAGCTTGATTGATTTTGATGATTTTTTTTGTTTATCCAAGGATCTTTTGGATGGTTCTTGCCTAAAGTTGAACCCAATAAGTAGGTGCCGTATGTTTTTTAGACAATTGTTTTTATCTGCGGCAGGATTTCGCCTGCCGAATTTATATATTTTTCCACCTAGCGTTTCATCTTATCAGTGCATTCTGCAGTCCAAATGGTATTGTCATAAATCTTTTATTCCAGGTGGGTATCGGCCCGGGTTCTGTGTGCACCACTCGCATTAAGACAGGCGTGGGCTACCCTCAGCTGTCAGCTGTTATAGAGTGTGCTGACGCAGCGCATGGACTTAAAGGACACATTATTTCGGTAAGGACTCGGTGCCTTATTTTTTCATCGAATACAGGGGGTGTTGAGAGTTTACTATTCTATCCGTGACTATAGTAATGTATGGACTATGTAAAATTGCAATTCCCAGGATGGCGGCTGCACGTGTCCCGGCGACGTAGCAAAAGCATTCGGCGCGGGCGCTGATTTCGTAATGGCGGGTGGAATGTTCGCCGGCCACGACCAATGTGGAGGCGAACTTCTTACCACGCCAAATGGGAAGCAGGTCAAACTCTTCTACGGCATGTCTTCTTCTACCGCCATGCTGAAGCATACGGGCGTTGTGGCTGATTATCGTTCTTCTGAAGGTGAGTCTTTAAGATCCTAGGTCTGCTAGTAGTTTCCATCTGCAACAGTCTTATCGATCATTACACCAAACTTGAAGCAGTTCAAACTCTTCTACAGTATGTTTTCTTCTACCGCTATGTTGAAACATTCGGGGTGTGTCGCATCATTTTTCTGAAGGTGTGACTTAGAGATCTCAATTCTTTCTTGAAAATAAGTAGTTTCTCTTTAGAGTCTCGTCTGCTCCTAGCTCCAAATCGTCCAGTTAATATTATTTTGATCCCTCTTTTGACTGTTCTC
Source organism: Camptogramma bilineatum (assembly GCA_958496255.1). Taxonomy (NCBI): domain Eukaryota; kingdom Metazoa; phylum Arthropoda; class Insecta; order Lepidoptera; family Geometridae; genus Camptogramma; species Camptogramma bilineatum. The sequence continues at coordinate 3,581,355 of OY292474.1, forward strand.
AGTTTCAGTCCCCCTCAGTTATAATTCCACCCCAGTTTTAGCCTACCACAATCAATTTGTCCTCGGTTTCTACCTGCTTAAAATTTCCATCTGCTCTTAGTCTTTTTCCCACCTGATGATTGACGAACCTTCACCTTTTGTTCCTAAAATATCTGCTACCAAGCTATTTCTTCTTCCAGGTAAAACAGTCCAAGTGGAGTACCGAGGAGACGTGACAGTGACCGTGAAGGACATTCTCGGAGGCCTACGATCCGCCTGCACTTACGTCGGTGCTTCTAAACTTCGCGAGCTGCCGCGCAGAGCTACCTTCATCCGCTGCTGCCGGCAGGTCAACGACTCCTTCTCCTAAACTGTTCTTCGGTACTGTTTTTTTGCTTTGTTTAGCTAGGTCAAAGATACTCGCGATTTTTGTTGTTGACTAGGGCAATGCCTCTTGATTATTAAGCAGATTTTGCTAATTTAACTAGGACATATTGCACCTCCAGAATAGAAGTGACTCAATTCAAAAAATTGGGAAAATGACTTGAATACGTATTAAGACTCAGAAAAAAAACTCTATCTGCTAGGTATTCAAAAACTGCTACAATTTGGTTAGAACGTGAAAAACATAATAAATAAAAATAAAATAAAATAAAAATATTTTATTTCAGACAATTATAGTCCATATTAAATTAAAATTAAAAGTTAAAAGTTGAAACATAAAAATTAGTCTAAGTTCCTAAGTACAAAGGATGATTAATGGAGGACTAGATTTCCTTCACTAATCACCCTCTGCACAAAGGATTTCCAAATAGGAGAAATACAATTCTCCGCGACTGTCTTCAGGATGCTGTTGTGGCTGTTTCGAACTCTGCTCATCAGGGACACAGTTTTTTTGCGCATGATGGCGAGAAAGCCATCTGTGTGGTAATGAGCGAACATCCCTGATGCGCTGCAGAATCTTGGCAGCCCCAACATCATCCTGAAGATATTATTATATTGGACGCGTAAGACGTCTAGCGACCTTTTGGTATGCCAAACCCACAAACACCCCGTGTAGAAACTCTGACAGTAAGCTTTAAAAAGCGTTACTTTGACCTGGTCAGTACAGCGAGCGAATTTGCGGGTCAGCATATTGCCTCTGATCGCCAGAGCCCTACGCTCCCTTTCGATGTCAACATCGTCTTTAAGGTCGTCGGTAAGGAAATGTCCTAGATATTTAAATTTGGTGACACGATTGATGTTCAAGCCGTTAAGGGTGATACTCTGTGTTATATCAGGACTTTTACCGACGGCCTTAAAAACCATGTATTCGGTTTTTTTGGCATTATAAATTAGGCCATGCTTAACCGCATATGCCTCACAAATTCTAAGTAATTCCCTTAGTCCTCCAATCGTAGGGCTGAGCATAATAATAATAGCTGCATCTCTTTCATTTCGGCAGTTTCTCCTTCTTTTCCCGCGGAAAACGCCCATTAATCGCATTTCCCAAAAATCATGATTTTTGAATTGAGTCACTTCTATTCTGGAGGTGCGAATTATTATTCTAAATGACTAGATGTTCTGTGTGTGTCTGGAGTTGAATGAAATTGGTTTTGCCGATTTTCAAAATTATTATACTTAACTAATACAAAAAATCTCGCTGTTAGTTCTTGTTTAATAGTGAGCGTCTAGTTTACCAGGTGCAAGTTATTTGTGTTTGGGGTTGCGGCAATGGTTTTGCTGATTTTCACATTTATGTTAGCTTTAGGACAGTAGGTAAGGTAAACTTGATTGACCCTACTGTCTGAAGTTGCCGTTATTCAATTATTTAATTATAATAGGGAAGAAAGAAATGCTAGATAAAAAGAAATTAGTAGTGCTTTTTCATACGAAATATTACAAATAGATTTTCTATTCATATAGAATAAACACAGTGCCTATTTCTAGTGCCTAAATCTTTAAAATTCTCAAAATCAGCAAAACAGTCGTAGGTACCTATATGTAGAAGTGTTTGAAAAGAGCTTCGCGTTGCGGAGATCTTAAAAAACTTTCTAGATCTGCTGTCTTAGCACAAATTATAAACTTCTTATGTATGTGACTATTGTAGAATTTTGACATGCACTCAAGTATGTTACTAAAACGTCACTTGAGTCAACGTGTTTAGAGCAGGGATTTGCGACTCAGTTTTCATCAAGAATAATCAAATTGATAAGACCTTGATAGGACAGATCAAATTCAAGAACGTACTAAAAAATGTTATTTCATTTCATTTCATTTATTCATAAACAATTTCACAATCGTATTTGAATGTAATTGTAATACAAACTCAAATATAAACTTTCCAGGAAAATGGATTACCTAGTACAATCTTGTGTTTGTGGGCAATTTTGTCATAACATAGTGGAAGAATCGATCTAAGAGAATAGTAGGTCTACTCTTCAGTACAAAAAATAACATATCGTAATTGTCGTGACTTAGTCTTTGTCGGTAATAGAACAGTAAAACATTAAGATAAACCAGTTGAACTAAGTATGGCACGACGTCACGAGTTAAAAAGTTCGGTCGCGATACAGGAGGAATTTTTATTTATTTTTTCAAAATTCTAAATCTTAGGAAAACTTACAGCTAATTATGAGAAAAAAAATACAGGATTATACATACACCCAAGAAAAAGGGGTATTTATTATGCGAAGGCGAATTAAAAGTTTCCACCAGAAAAATTTAAGGACTTCGTACATTAACCTGCTATTACCTGTCTCTGTTGCTCCCGCGTAAATAAGATTGCGACGGCAATATAAGAGTAGACCTTGGACGAACTAAGGAGTAGACCAATAGGTAAAGAGGGGCCATGCATTTCAGGATTATGATGCCTTGATGAAGTCACATGCATGAATTACAAATTTTTTATTTGTTATAGAGTTAAACCACACTTAGGTATTTACATTTGAAAATGAAAAATCTTATCAAAATTTTCAATTCCGACGGGATTCGAACCCGCAATGATGCAAGCGATCCTCCTTTAGCCGGAGTGCCTTTACCAATTCGGCCACGGAACCTTTAGTCGCTAAAATAGGATCGCTAAGATTTTTCATTTTCAAATGAATTACAAAGTTTTGTAGACAATTGAAATGTGTGTGTTTGGGTATATAAGCATATTGGTCTAGCTAATGTTATCATTATCACTGATGCTATTTTATAAGTAGACAATTATTCCGGTTTAGTGACAGATTGCAACGTGTTACAAAAACCAAAGTTTTCTTATTATTGAAAATACTAACCGAATGAAGTAACATAATTAATAGATATACATAAATAAACATAAATAAATACCAACTTGTTTACCATTTTGGTATCTATTTGTTTTATTAAATCTGATTCTAAAACTGTACATTGCTATTAAGTAGATTAAAACAAAAATTAGTCCAAATTCAATAATTTACGAAAATGTATTTATCTGTGCAACGATTTCTTGACAAGATATCATTATTTTTTTCTTTTTATATGTAAGTATAATTGAAACATATTAGTTTATGATTTATTTATATTGACTTATCGATTTTTGTATCATGGTGCAATGTAGGTAAGTAATATTTTATATAATCTAACTGAATTTATTCTCGATCAAAAGAGTTTATTTATGGTATATTTTATTAGGTATTCTAGTGCTTCTAAACAAAGAACATACGCACAACTCTGTATCAAAATGATATCAGTATTCTATTAATTTAATTTTAACATGTAATACTTATAACATAACACAAGCTCTGCTTAGCTTGGGGCTACATGATGCTGTGTGAAATGTCCAGCAATATTTATTTATTTATTTATTTATTTATTTATCTTATTTTATTTATTTTAAGTGTAAGTTTTATGTTCCGAGACAATACTATTACAAAAGCTATGCACAAATAAGTTACTGATGCGTTTATTTTTCAATTGTTTCATTTAGGTAAACAAAAGACGTTTATTTAAGTTGTTAATTGACTTTGAATTATAGTTATAAAAAAAAATCTCTTTTTTTTCTCCCAATAGGCAATATGCGTCTGATTCAAAAGCGGGTTAAACGTATTTTTCTATGAACATTATGGCTTTAGAATTATGTGTGTGTAATTATTTTTTAATATTATTTCATTTTCGCTTAGAAATTAATAATTAAAAAGTGCAAAAATATAGTGGGAATTTCATAAGACTTGAAACGCAACGCTACTTGTCACGTATGCTGTGACGTCACACTCCTTCAAACTCGACAGAAAGTTTTTTTTTTCTACCTACAAGCGCGTGTAATTTTGGTGACTTGTGACGTCACGTCCGTTTCAAGTGCATGAAAATGTTGATAAATTTTAAAAATTATTTTTGTTATAAAATTTTAGTTTTTCGGCGCTGGAATTTTTGTTACGGTTAATTGACGATATAACCTATCGTTTAAAACCATAAAAAAAATTGATGCATATTGCCTATTGTTCCAATTCCAATTATGACCATTTTTGAAAAGTTCGTGGGCAAGACTTATAAAATCTTCTTTTTAGCCTCCTGCCAAAAAGAAGGGTGTTACGAGTTTGTCTTTACATAAGTAGTATAAAAGTTGCATTACGCATCTGTCTGTTTAGATAATTTTTCACATAAAGTACTCGTACATAATAATAAGTGTCTTAATTAAAAAAAATCGACTTCAATGTTATAAGCTGAGCAATTTTCTGCACTCTCGAGGTGCATTTCTATCCATAACTCCGAAGATCCTCGACATATCCTCCCTGATATCCTCCCCAAATTGTTGTGGCACCAACCGGAAAGCAAACTTTCAAACAAAAAAATAATTTTCTAAATCAGTCCAGCCGTCTTTGAGTAATCGGTGAACATACCAACATAAAAAAAAGATTCCTCCTTTTTTTTAAGTCGATTAAAAAGCACTTTTCACGATCTGACTAGGCATTCGTGAAGTTAGCCGTTTCGATGCGCAGTAGAAAATTTAGTGTGAAAAAGCTACACTGCGCATCGAAACAGCTAACTTCACGAATGCCTAGTTAGATCGTGCGTATCTACTATACAAGAGTTAACAGATGGCCCTGCACTAAAAACATTTTACGGAATATCAACGTCAAATTGCTGATTAATTTAATTTTAGAACTCGATGTAGCTCTCTATAAGCATTCCATACCTACAGCTTTAGATGTTGAAGTCACGCTATCAAGCTATTTGAAAATACTTTCCTATGTAATTCGAAAAAGAAAAAAATTCAATAAAACTTTCCTAATATTTATTTACTATGGAATTACAATCCATAGTGGTACAAATTGTATTGCCATTATCTAAGCATAGACAGAAATTACAATCGATTTTAAACGAATGTCCTTTTTGACAACTGGGCGCATTAAGAGCTACGGGTATAACGTCCATAACTATAGATTCTGGTTTAGAATTGCATGGGTCATCGGTACAAGTTAAAGTTTCACCATCATCCGAACACACACAAGTATTGCAATCATTCTTGTATTTTTTCCTCGGCTCGCATTCTTGTCTGTGAATTTTACCTACATTTCTCAAAGCCTCTTTATGCCTGGTCAAACATCGAGGCTGACCTTGGCATATCTCCATCCTATTTCCTTTAAAAATTCCACAGCGACAATGTCGGCATTCCTTACTGTAAGTTTCACCTATCTGACAGTCCTCAGTCGAATCCCCACGATAGCATTTCTTGAGCGTACATCCATATTTCTTAATCCTTCCTTGTGTTCGAAAACAGTAACAGGTGTTGCAATCCTTCTTGAATCTGGTTCCGGGTTCACAGTCTAATTCGTTTACTGGCTTCCTCAAAGCAGTTGCGGCAGAGCTATACTTGAGTATTTCGGTTTCCTCGTTACTGTTGAGACATCGGTTGAAGGTACAGAAGATAGAACCGTCGGCGTCGCAGCGGCATGTGTTGCAGTCCACATTAAAGGTCTCTCCTGGAGCCCTACCTTCGCATTGAGAGTCCTTGGTGCAGTTATCGCAAAGCAAGCGATTGTTTCTCAGACAAACACAGTTTTTACAGCCTAGTTTGTACTTCTGGTCCATATTGCATTCTGCGTACACTTCGTCTACATGAGTCTCCACAGACTTAGTGGATATAAGGTTGGCATCGGTGCAAATTTCCTGAGTGCATAAGTTGGGATTTATTCGACCAGTGGGTGGACAAAAGCAGACATTGCAATCTGCTAGGTATAGTTTCGTGGGGGTGCATTTTTGTCGTTTAGATAAATGGAAGTTTTTGATTACTTCCACAGGGTGTAGCACTCTGAATGTGTCTCGGCAGACTGGGTTGGGCCAAATGCCGTCTTCTGTGCAGACACACAGGAGGTCTCCTCTGCTGTAGTGTACTCCCGGCTCGCAGGCTGATGGAGTAGACCTCCAGGCACCGTGCCCTTCCATACCTACGTCTATTTCTTGGATTGCATCTAAAAATCATTTAATTATGTTAGATTATTTAGAAATACCTATGCTTGATTTACGGCATTGAAAATTTTACTATAGAATTAGCCGTACCATTTGGTTTTAAATGTTATTTTTCATTTAATACGTTGATCATTTAATACCTAACTGAAGGGACCACAAACGTTTTAAGTACCTACCTACACAAATACAATTCCAAATTAGTTAAATATTAGTGAATAATGCTTCCAAACTCCCCTTAAACTTGAGATTCTTCTGGCGGGATGAAAAGTGTATTTTACCCATTTCTTCACATCAAACAATGAAGCATTATTAACTATACAGGGTGTGGCAAATTCTTGGTCACTGAAGGGTAGCTACCTTTTCTCTTGTAGTTAGAGAGTTTTGTTCTTAGAAAACTTCAGTTTTATTTTGAAGAAAAAAATAATTGCATTTTTAGATTTTTGAAAAAAGTACAGTTAGCCTAAAAAATTACATTTGTCAAAAAAAACAAGTTGGTCTTAATCGACTCTATTTCCCTCCAGGAACACTTCTCTCAAAGTAACTTTTCAAATCAAATCGTAAGTTTTTGCAATAATTCAAAAAAACACATCCCATACATTTTCTATGAAATTAGTGCCTAGTTGTAAACATTATAGTGCCAATTATTCGATGGTTATTAATTTAAATTCGTAACTGCTTCGGCATGCTGGGAGGCTATTGTAAAGCCTTATGCGCCTCAGACAGAGCCGCAAGAGAGAATGGTAATTTTACATCTGCAGGGAAGCACTTTGTTCTAAATTTAAATACACGCTTTACAATAGCCTCCCAGCTTGCCGGAGCAGTTATGAAATTAAATTAAGAACGATCGAATAAGTTTCACTGTAATGTTTACAACTTCTAATTTCATAGAAAATGTATGGGATGTGTTTTTTTGAATTATTGCAAAAACTTACGATTTGATTTGGTAAGTTACTTTGGGAGAAGTGTTCCTGATGGGAAATAGAGTCGAATAAGACCAACTTGTTTTTTTTTGACAAATGTAATTTTTTAGGCTAACTGTACTTTTTTTCAAAAATCTAAAAATGCAATTATTTTTTTCTTCAAAATAAAACCGAAGTTTCCTAAGAACAAAACTCTCTAACTACAAGAGAAAAGGTAGCTACCCTTCAGTGACCAAGAATTTGCCACACCCTGTATAGAAATCTTTTTGATCTCCTTACCATTGAAGTGGCCAAACATATCGACTTCCCCACACATCCTGGCGTTGCAGGTGTACCTAAAGTTCTCGTTGCACCAGCACCAGTTGCAGTCGTTCAACACAAGATTGTTCCTCATACATTGTTGGCGCCAAACCTTTTCTGACACAGCTGTAAGTTAAATCTTTGATTAGTGTGGTCAGTAGTTAGCATTTCACCGATCAAGAAGTTGTTAATACTCCACTTGTCAAGAACAATGTCTTTCTAGCGATCAGAACTTATAGCTTTGGATTTTAATAGTATTAAAAAGACGTAGTAATAGTAGGTACCTAAATATATAATTGAGGAAATGACAAACAATAGACTTCTCTTCGTCGTTAGCGATTAAGTTCGTATGAGCTAGGTGCCAAATCTTGTTCTACTCGAGCTATAAGGTCGCCTTAAGGCCCACGTCGTGGCTTTAAGTACAAGATAGCTCTCTAACATTTTTCAAAACTAAATACTTAATCAAAAAAACCAGCTAGTAATGAACCTACAACATTGAATTCAAAAGTGGTTGGTGGTAGTACCTGCAATTCATTAGGGTATTACTAGTATTTTTTTTAAAGCCATAATGTTACTACTATTTAATAGTTACTTACGTTTTTCAAATTTTAGCAGAACCACGGAAGGAATAAAATTCAGAATTAATAAACAAACATTCAGTATCATTTTCCAATTTGTGATTTTGATTTGCTGAAGTTTCCAATCAGTTGTTCGCCATTTTCCTTCTTAGAACTGAAGTTAATGGGATTTCGATTTATGACTGGCAATGATTTTACCTTCATTACCTACCTAGCTTTGAGTAGGTAGGTACCTACTTACAGAAGATTACATCTGCGAATAAGTAATGATTAGAATAGTAACAAATAAACAAGTTAAGAATGTGTCCTTAAGAAACAGTGAACAATTTCTTCAAATCTTCTGGCTATAAGTACAGAACTTTTGAAGATGCATGAGGGGTAGTCGAAGAGGCACGTTAAAAAGCAATAAAATAGTAACTATGACGGACTGTTTAATAAAAAGTTTTTTTCCATATAAAAGCGAACCGGGAGGGGCTGCGCGTTCGCATCGCGTTCGAATCGCGTTTGTATCGATACAAACGCGCGGCATAAAACGCAATGTGTACACTCCCTAACATTCATAATATTAGTAGAAGGAAAAACAGAAAATAATGCCGTGACTAAAGATGAAATAATAAATTTAAAACGTCATAAAATGTATTTTATTTGCATACATTATTAGTACAAAGAAGCTTGTTCTCCTTCATGCAAAAGCAAGCGTTACATTTCAATAAAGTAACAGCTCCAGAAGTGCATTTTGTACCAGAATCCACTGACAACATGGAACTTCTCATAGCCATTTGAAACATCTTAGGTAAATTGAATTTTAGAGCTGCTCCTAGATTAAAATATTCTGGTAACTTATTCATGAAATCTAGTTCAAATTTTTTCACCACTTTTTCGCGCGCAGGCGATTCTATTTCGACTCCCATTTCGTTATCTGTTTCTAAGTCCTGTTCGTACTCTTTTCTTTCATTTGGACTTTCATCATCTAAAGATATTGGAATGCCTTCTCCTTCTCTACCTATGAATGTAGGTGAATTGCTCTCTTTTGAGTCTGTGTAATATTCTTCTCGCTCTTTATCATTTTTGTATTTGTTTAGATTACTTTCTTCGCGGTTTACGTTGACTGCAATACTATTATGATCTAAAGTTATTTGGTTCACTTTTTCAGCTGTTTGATGTTGTATTGTTTTATCTTCTGTACCTAATCTTAAAGGTTTTTGATTTTCAGGTATAAGCTCAACAGCTTCTCTGATAAGTTCTTTACCACAAACACTCAAATTATAAGCACCTAGCTCTAGCTTTCGAGCATAGGTATTCCCAGTGTTGCAGACCAACTTATTCTTATTTACGCAGAAGCAGAATTGACACGGAGCTAATGAATACCAATTACCAACATCACAGTTTCCATAGACATTGTTTGAAACTCTTCGACTGCTCATATTTTCTGGTTTTCTAAGACATTTGTTTTTTGTGCATCTAACCTTACCATCTGGTCCACATTTGCAGACGTTACATTCTAAATTAAAATAAGTATTTGGCTTGCAGTTGATTTCAAGTGTTCTATCAAGGGATTGGAAGACCTTGTTACATTGTGCATGTGGCCATTGACCAGAGCTATTGCAAATGCATACTGTTTCGTTCAATTCGTACATCACATTTGGGAGGCAAGAGGAAATTACTTCTTCCTTACAATAGCTTGAGTTTTTCACAGAGCATTGAAAGACACGGCTTGGAGAGCAAGCACATCTATTGCATTTGTTTTCAACAGTAGCTCCTTCGTTGCATGGCTCGACGAGGTAGGAATTATCTGTAAAAAATAAAGCATTACCGATCATATTGATTTCAAGTGTTCTATCAAGATATTGGAAGACCTTGTTACATTACATTGTGCGTTTGGCCATTACCGGTCGTTGACGAAGTTTAGTAGGTAGGCTCTGATGGCCATAGGTTCATTTTGCGAGTTCAAAAAAAAGATGTTCTCAATTCGTCGGAATCTTTTTTTGTTCTTTGCTTGAAGACGCCTCATTGGTATACTTTCCGATTGGTGCCATTTTGGTTTTTATATGTATGATTACCGATCACTCAAAGATACCTGATTGGTATGCTTCCCAATTGGTGCCGTAAAAATTTGGTGAGGATCTGTTGAGGATCTTCAGAGTTATGAACAAAATGCACCTCGAGAGTGCAGAAAATTGCTAAGCTTATATAATTGAAGTCAATTTTTTATTTTTTATTTAGCCACTTGATTTTGAAAACAAGATAGTAAGTTAGAAGGAAACAAACTGGTCAAAGGTTTCGTTTCAGAAAATAAAAAATTAAAACTTAAAAAAGTATGTACTTGGATAAGTACAAATATTGATTTTGCTACTACTTAATGCTGATTTTCACGTAACATGTTAGTTTTTATCTTTATAAGTATGTCTTACCTTTATAAAGTAAAGAAGCAGCATCGGTAACAGTTAATATGGCGACAAGGCAGAGACCTATCATTTCGTCAAATCTGCTTGCAATTAAAAGTGGATTACGAGTGACTTTACGCATCAGTAATTTTATAGGAACTTTCATGATAAGTACTTAAATTTTTAATTTGTTTGTTACCTTACTGTACCTTATCTACATTGCTAATTTACTTAATAACCAACATGATTATAAATTCTTGTCCGTAGTTTAACTAAAAAAATGGTATCTATAAGATACTGATTTGATATATTCAGAAAGCTCGATCCTAGCGTTATCCCATTTTATCACTCAACTTCAAACTATTACTTTAGGTTTTGGTTACCTAACATTTTAGTTAAGATTTGAAGTCTTCCCTCATTACGTGGAGTCGGCACATCTTCCATCCATCCATCAATCCAACAACAACCTCGACATTATTTTGTTTCACATGTCGTTCTTATTTTTTTACTAAATCTCTTTGGCCCTATCCTCTTTCTTGCACATTAGAGACTGGAATCTTTAAAAAATAATCTATTTGATAGATAAATAAAAAAAATTAGGTAAATGGATTGTTTTATTTTCTGTATGCTGTGACCAAAGACTTGCCAAAGACCTTAGTTGTGACTTTCAGCAGGTAGGTATGTTTTAATTCGTAATTTTTCATCAAAAGGATTTGGTTTAATTAATTGACAAATTATACCTATCTGTAAAAATCATAGTGACAAATAGTAACAGGGCGAATTTTGAGCATTGTTTAACCAGTGTTTAAGTTGAGAGGCGTTTATAAGTAAGGCCATATAATGTTTCGATCAATGTTTGTTAATCAATCAAATAAATCATTTCATTTCAGTTCACGCCAGAACGGCTGTCCTGATATGGATCAAATTTGGCACAGGGATAGATTATAGACTGGGATAGCAAATAGCGTAGGCTACTTTTTATTCACAAAAAATGATCTGTTCCTGTGGGATAAAAAAATAGTAGTCCACGAGGGCGAAGCCAAGCATTCGTCATTTTTCTAATAAAACACTGTTCTAAGCTGGTACGTTTAATGAAGTCCATCCATATAGCCCAGGAAACTCGGCAACTTCTCCCTGCACTCCTCAGAATCATTCTTGAAGCAGTGTTCCTCAATAACGAGCTGGTCTTCACATTCGCAGACAAAGCAGTTATCCACCAGCCGGCCAGGAGACGAGCAAGGGTGGTACGTGTGGTTGTGCTGCACTGTTACCTTCCTATTTTTGGTCCTGCCGGCTACTGCTGGAGTTGTTGCTTTGTTTTTTTCTGCAATCAAATAGTTACTTAATAAAAATATTACCTAATAAATATAGCACAGAAAAAGGAGATACCTACAGGGTTTCTCAATCTTGGTTCGATACAAGTACAAATACAATACAAATGACTGCCGGTAAACGTCGACCGGGATTTAAAGTCTTCTACTTTCGGAGTTAAATACACTCTAGCCAAAACCAATGTACAATATTTACTAACATTGCACTGACAGATCAATCAAATGATAGCAGGAATAGACCAATCACAGAAAACTGAGATTAAATGTGATTGGCACTGATTCAATATGGCCAATCGTAATGAAACTCAGTTTTCTGTGATAGGTCTATTCCTGCTATCAGCTGATTGATCTGTCAGTGCAATGTTAGTAAATATTGTACATTGGTTTTGTCTAGAGTACCTATAGGCAATATCACACAAGGCACTAAGCCAACATGCTTTCAAATGAGAACAGTCTAAAATGATGCTTGACTCAAGTCTGGGTACGGAAAGACCTTATTCTTTTGCCCTTTTCTTCATAATGGACTTGGATGCATCCTAGATCTCAGCATAGTGATTCACACTGATTCGGATGCATTTGATTCGATGATTATCTTCGGTTGACGTTTTTTCAGTGAAGAAACGACACTTTCCAAATTCGGAATACATTCTGAGAAGTGCTGAATCGCGCTACAGATTGCTGCTAAATCTGTTGTCTGCTCTTTTCATTGACATAAGAGAGACACGAACAAAACATTATCAAAGCCTTGCTAAATTATTATAAATAATGGGGTTACCCTCAGTCCGTCTGCCCATGGGCAAGTAGTTGTATCCAGGGTAAGCCTGCTCACAATACGTCCCCTGTGGAAGCGGCCGGCAGAACTGATTGATGTTGCCCGCATACGGACAAATACATTGCTTGCATCTAAACAAAATAATAAGTATTCGTATTAGCCCTTACAGACTTCGATTTACTGATAGTGGGCTCTCAGCAATGATATTTAAAAATAATACAAGACTCGAAAACGTCCCAATTCGAACGCCTTGTCTTTAGTCCGTTTCAAGCTGGACGACGACTTAGACGTGTTTGTCACGTGTATCTAGTGAATTCCAAAAATCGATGTTCATCACACAAATGTTTGTCCTGAGTGGAAATCGAACCCACAACCTACAGCGCAGAAGGCAGAGCTACCAACTGTGCTGCGAGGTCAGTAATAAGTATGCTTTCAGTGTGAAACAAGGAGAGACAAAGACATCATTAGTAGGTACCTACCATAAAGAAGTACTTAGGTAAGGGTAATGCCCGGGTTACACGAGGCTAGTTTTTCAAGCTAGGATAGCAAGCTAGTGTTAGTAAGCTAGCAAGCTAGTACTTCTAGCTTCGTGTAGACAAAACTAGCTTCATTTCTAAGCTAGTAAGCTAGTAAGCGCGAAGCTAGAAGTACTGGCTTGCTAGCTTACTAACACTAGCTTGCTATCCTAGCTTGAAAAACTAGCCTCGTGTAACCCGGGCATAAGGGTAAAGAATATCATTTTTGCCGGGACAGTCCTAGTACGGTCATAGTATGCGACGGGGTAGAGAGGATAATGTGCCAACTCCTTAATAATGGTTATACCTGATAATGTACATGGTGCCAGGAGTACACTCCGTCCTCTCAGAACTGTCCGTGAGGTTGTAGATCATACAGTTTTCTTCGCGTTTCGTCCGTACATGTATTTTGCTCGTCTCTACATCACTCATCATAATCTGAAATTTGTTAGGCCACATTTTTTTCATATAAAATGGCTGAATTTTGGATTGACATGACGCTTTTTAATTTTCCCAACTTTGCCCATGCAAGGAGAGCAATCGTACAGAAAATTTTATATAACCACCACAGTAACACCATGAGAAGCAGTTAGTTATATTTATAAACTAACTTTTGTCTATAACTTACGTGGTACTCGTATCAACAACACTATCTTAGGTAGTAAACAAAATTGAAACAAATCTAGTTTAAGAGGCCCAGGAGTAGGAAAGGATTTTCTAAAGATTTTTCCAAAGATTTTGTAATTTCTATTTCCATAATCTCAAACTCGTGTAAGTATGATGTTTGAATCGAAGCCTAGTCAGTATTCATCTGAGTATAATGAAACATGAGAGTCCATGAAATAAACCTGATTGAAACATAATACTGACCTCTTTACCGTCCCTATCCTCATTGCAAAGCATGTGAGTACAAGTAGCATAAACTCTCAGTCCCATATCCGGGCAAACGCAGACCTTGCAGCCAACTTCGAACTCCTCACCAGGGAAGCACAGCTCCAAACCCCTCGTCGTTTCTTCTTGTATATTATTGTTCAACAGGCTCTGTGATAGCTTGAAGATCTTCTTCCAAGGGGTATCAGCATCTGCACAAGTGTGGTTCGTGCATACACTGTCTGACTTATCCCCGTTAGGAGGACAGACGCAAACATTACATTCTTCGCCAAAGAGGTCTCCTGGCCCACACACACCAGTCCTCAAAAAGTTTTTCTCGCAAATGTTCTTTGTGCATTTTGCTATGTTCTTGAGACCGCTTTTAGGACAATAGCAGATGTTGCAGTCGACGTTGTAGTAGCTTAAAGGCTCGCAGGAAAGTTTCTCATTCGACGTTGTGTTGCGAAGTCCAGTACAACTGTTGTTCGTACAAGTTTTGTCGTTGAGCAGCCCGTTTTCCGGACAGATGCAAAAGTTACAGTCGTTTTTGATGACAGAGCCAGGTATGCATGATCCTTTTGTTTCAACAGCGTGCTTAGGGGTTTTGTTGCTTTCTTGAATTATCTTCTTATCTTCACAGTCATCATTTGTGCACCAATTAGGGTCTAGTTTTCCAGATTTAAGGCAATAGCAAGTGTTACAATCGAATTCGACGAATGTACTAGGATCGCATGGAGCTGTCAAGTTTATGATATTAGATACTCCTGAATGTTCTTCTTTCAACTTTTCTTCAACAATTTTATTATTTTCACTTCTAGTTATTTTACTTTCATTTACAGTTTTTTCAGTTATGGATATGCAGAGCTTAAACTTAGTGTTTCCATTGTCTGGGCATAAACAGTACTTTCCTTCATCTAAATAGATGCTATTCGGTTCACAAATATTGTTAGAGGTAACTTTTTGGATTGCTCCTTTATCAATTATTCTATGGTTGGTGAGGCTCGCTTTTATCCCTTTCTCAAGCATGATCAGTTTATGCTGGTGTGAGCAGACATTTGTGCAGAATTCAGGGTCGGTCAGTCCGTTCCGAAGGCAAAGGCATTCAGTGCAGTATGAAATGATTTCTCCAGGACTACATCTGCCTTTATCAAAACCATATCTCACATTATCAACACTCACACATTCTGATTCTAAACACGAGTTTTCATTGACTGTTGCATCTTGGTTGCATTCGCAGAAGAAGCATTTTGAATCTGTGAAAGTGTTTCTAGGGCAACTACTGGTGGTATTTTTCAGGGTGCTTAATGGTTGAAGCTCAAATTGGTCACTACATTTAGTTTTACTACACAGCTCTTCATCAGCAATACTGTTTGGTGGGCATTGGCAAATATTACACTCATTCCGGTACAACGTTTCAGGGATACATCTCCTAGAAAGATTAGAAACTGGTGGCTTTCGGCAAGTTTCTACGCATTTACTGGTAACGAAAAAGCCCTCATCAGAGCAGTGGCATTGAAGACAGGGGAAGAGGTACATAACTTTTGGGATGCAGACATTGCGTTTGATGGCTTCGGAGTGGTTGATTGAACCTTTGAAGGGACATGAAGCGTCTTTGGCGCAACGGGCTTCGATCATTTTACCCGAAGCAGGACAGACGCATAAACTGCAGTTCACGTAGTAACTGACAAAAGGCAAGCACCATAGATTGGCTATATCTAGATGTTGGGCTTTGCTGGTAACAGTTTTTTCACCACACGCGGTGCTGATGCATTGCAACTGGCCATTTTCCTGGCAAATGCATTGATTGCAGTCCTCCCATACAATCTGACCTGGTTGGCAATCGTGAGCAATTTCACAATTCGTTTCACTCCATCGTCCGAAAGCATCGCAGTAGCAGATATGACCATTCATTTGGAATTGCGTGTTCGGTATGCACGTACCTTTGAGAAATCAAAACATAGTGAAATTCGAAAATGTGGAAACTAAGGTGCTTTAAAGGTACTTACGGAATACTGAGGCCCCGTACTGAAATCTGGATATAAAACCTAACAATGTAACAGCCAGGAACATATTTAAATTAAGCTAAAATATTCTATATTATTCTTTAACTGTATTTCACGGTTGGCGGGCGGCCAATCCAATTATATTCTTATCCTCAATTGTTGTTTTATCTTTACTTTGATTGATAAAATAAACTTTGTGATGTGGAATTTTCGAATTAAGTTTAGAGCTCCTTGTATTATGATCAACATTAGTGTTCCGTTCAGCTTATTTTTTTATAAAACCACAAATCTAGATCATCAGTATCTATAATACATCATCATCTTCCTGCTCTTAGGAAATAGGGCATGAAGATAGATTAGGTACCTAGATAGATTACCATACCATAGATAAAGATGTACATAGAATACCAGGGATATCCCATATTACGTGAGGTGTTCTCTGGTATTTCTTCGTCCATTTCGCTCATCAAGTCATCACCCGTAATCCCAGCACAACCACATCCAAAATATGGTTGTGGTTGTGGGTATACAAATGCTGGGTATATTCCCAACGCATTTACAATTTTTTTTTAAACGTTCCAGTTAGGGCAGTTCCATGCTAGTTTTAGCATCGGCGATCGGCGACTTTTCAGAAATAAAATAGTAATCAACCAACATTCCACATTTTCATACATTCCGAGGTCTGAATCGCACTGCAGATCTATGAATAAATAATATATACCTACATAAAAAAAACAAATTATGGTATGCTCATTTTAATACGTATTTCTAGTAGGTATAGGTACCTTCAATAAATTAACAAATCAGTTTCCTTGCCAAGTCCTTAAAATTAATAATCTCATGATTTTTTTTCTACTAAAGCCGCGGATGCATTGTAAATGCAACAGTGATTTCAGTAATATATTTTACTTTGTCGATACGACCACCATTTATTGAAATCGGTTTTGCATTGAAATCGGAATCAAACTGGTAAACGAAGCGTTAAGATGGCTTCATGGATTATATTGAAATAAGACCGCACATTGTACGATTACTCATTGGGTTATGTACCTACAATAAAGAGTTTTCAGTCATTCATTCATTCATTCATTGTGAAGGTTGCAAGTGATCGGTAGATGGGCAAAACCGTTCGCCCTGTAATGGTATATATACCTATCCAGCAGGGATGGTAGTGGAAGCAGTGGACTTCTGTTGGCTACGGTGATGCATAGAAATCAACACGTCACAACTGTCAATGCGGCCACAGCCTAATCTAATCCTCTTTCTCTTCTTTAAGCCTAATCTCTTCTCTCTCGGCTTTCTATAAGCCTTCTTCTGCAAGCCTCTTGAACTGATCGTCTAGAGCTTTTGACTGGGCGTAGTTCAGGCAGGTCTTTTGAGTGCAACGGAGCGAACTATCCGGCTGGCAGTAACATCTGTTGCAGTGATCTCTGGATAAAGAAGAATAAACTTAGGTCTCCTTTAGGAATGGGCTATCAAATGCTGAAATAATTTTTCAAATTAAACTGGTAGTCCGGCGCGTTCAAACAAACAAACTCTTCCGCTTTATTATATTAGTATTGATAGTAGGTACCTAAATAAGTCGTATGAGCAAATAGCCAACTCTAGTGACGCAGTTTTTAGGCCGCCTAAAAGGTCTCTGTCATGGCTTAACGACTTAAAAGCCGGGGCTGATAATTTAACGTTCCCTCCGAAGCACGGAAGCACTCAGCTCGCAATGCCACTTGCGGTCACACATCCAAATTGTGACCGCGCACGCTGCTTAACTTCAACGATCAATCAGGGACGTTTAGCAAGCTACGTCACGAGCGCTTCTTATTATAATAGTATAGATGAGAATTTTCTGAGAAACTGGTACTAGGGTTAATACTTGCGTATAAATAGCACCAGGTGTGCACTGATCCTTGATAGGGTCTATTTGCATCTTCAAAGTAGCGTTGATCCCTGATGACAGCTTGGTCCTGGTCTCAGCGAAGCAGTTCTCGATCCTGGAGCAAACTGACTTGCTCTTCACGCATTTGCATTGAATGCAAGGGACGTCTAATGCCAAGTCACTGTCACCTGAACATTTCTTCCCTGGATTGTATAAGATGAGATTATTAGGAGGGACGGGGCCAGCAGCCGGGCTGGTTCCCCGCTTTTAAAAATTTTTAATTTAGCCTACCTACATATCATAACGTGGGCCAGTTTCTTACCTGATCTCTCATCGGCCTCCACTCTGTTTATATCATCAAAGCTCAAACAAAGCTGCTTGGTGCAGAGCAGGTTGTTCTTCTCTGTACAGATACAGTTATTGCAGTTAACTTTGTACGACTTCCCTGATTCGCACTTCTGGGAGGCGCTGCTGAGGACCTGAAGGGTTTTCATCTCCTCCCTGGTGAAGGGCGGGCGGACGTCGAGAGGATTTTGTATCGGAATCGGGCGACCTAAAATTTTGCAACATAAAAATCGAAATGTCTATAGATGTACATATTGTTCCAAGAAGCGAACTATGTATGTTTTTTCATCTAAATATGTTGCGGAGTTATGTGGGAGACATACACACAGATAAACAACTACAATATGTTCGTTTGTAATTATTGTAAAGTTTAACTACAGTTGCGTTCAAATTGAAACAAAGCTTGTCAATCTAACATAGGCTTTAAGACACTATTTAACAGACAAATGTATTATGTTCGATGAATAAAATATCTATCTATCTATCAATACTCGCCCGCAGTATATTTTGTGATCTACAATGTTTTAAAAGACCTGTATATATTTAGTTGTGTGTCCTTACCATCAGGCAGCTTTGCACAAGCCCCCTTCTCGATTTGAGAACACATAGCTTTCTTCGAATGGTTGCAAAAGCATTTTTTACAGCCTCTTCTATACATTCTGCCCGGAACACATTTTCCTTTAGGCAACGGGGCCAAAGAAGAACTCGTCCTTACGTTTGGCCTGCCAGGCTCTACTTTAATCTTTCCATCCTTAAGTTTATTAATGTCAGGATCATCACAGCCTACTTTTGAGCATAGCAGAGTGTATTTTTCGGTGCATTGACATCGATTGCAAGACATCTTGTAGAATTTACCGGGGATGCACTTCTCTCCTTTTTTTATTTGGGGTAGATTTTGACGGGGGGCAGCTAACGTCATGTTTACTGGAAATCCATGAAAATCAATCTATATTATTGATCGTGTCTTGTAAAAAGAACGCTGGAAGATTGTGGAGGGGTTGAGTTTTGTCTCGTACTTGCGCATGGGTTACCTATTCGCAAACATGAGACAAAACACACCCCTCCACTTTCTTCCAGCATTCTATTTACATGACGCGGACTATACCTGTCGGATGACTAGCTGAGCAATTTGTTGTAAAGTGTAATGGGCTTGCAAACTTCGAGACGAATAGAATGCTGGCCTCTCCCAAAACAAAAAACGATATATCGTACCAATTTTCGTAGTTCAGGTTATATTGGTCAAATATTTCGAGTTTGGTCTCCACCAACATAATCTGGACTGGGGCCTTACTATGAACTCTTAGAGCAATGCCAAAGTAAGATTACTCTGATTCCGTGCTAAGATAAGACTAAGGTAATGTTAAAGTAAGCCTAACGCAGGAATGTTTTGGTAACGTCTCTTCGTGGAGTGTCAAGTGTCAAGTCATTGACACGATGCAGGACTGTTTTCACTTTGTTTTGACAATGCTCTAAGAGTTGGTGGTACGCCGGCTGAACGACGAAAATTGGTGCGATTGAATTTTGGTTTTGGGAGTAGGAGGCCAGTTCTTTTATTAATCAATCCCCTTTGCCATTTGACTTACAGAACGTTATTCCTTCTGTGCTGCATTTTTTGCCAGTAGAGTTGCCTAGTAAATAAAAAAAACTTATCAAATCAAAATTCAAATAACCTAAAACCTTGTAGTTTAAACTAAGACCACGCTATGGTTTAATTTATTCACATTATGTAAAATACCTACTACTTAGAAATGTGATTAGTTGAGTCTCAACATAAATAAGAGCCGTGTTGACCGAGTGAATTAGTGCCTCGCCTTTCGATCCAAAGGTTTGGCAGATTTGAACCCAGCCGTGCATCAATGGATTTTTCGTTATGAATTTATGTGCGCAATAACAAGAGCTCTAACTAAAGGATGAATATCCCTTCATCAACTAGAAAAAAGCTGATGATCTTCACGGCTGAACAAATTTACATGAAACATAGCTAAGAAACTCTCTCGATGAAGACACCTTTCAAGCAAAAAAAATCAAAATTGGTTCATCCTTTCAGCAGCTATGATGCCACAGATACACAGATACACAGAGACAGATACATAAGTACTACAAACTTATAACACCTCTCTTTTTCGTCGGGGGTCTATGTTTAATCAAGTCTACGTTACAGATAAAGATAGATAATGGTTGGGAGTCTATCAAGGTTCTTAGAATAAAATAAATGGATTTTTGCATTTTTTTATTAGTAAGACACAATCATTTGTCTCAACGCATCTGAATCAACCACGATATCTTGTAAACATATCATGGACGTGCACAGTGGTTCCCCCTTCCTATTACACACACATGTGTTACATTTAAACCTGTAACTTTGTCCTGGAACACATTGTTCGAACTCACTTTTCAATTCAAGAAAAACCGCTTCTTTTTCTCTTCTTAAGACAGGTCTATCATCACACACATTTTTGGTGCAAATATATTTGTTGTTTTGACAAATACATGTATTACAATCTAGAGAGAAAGTTGTGTTTCCTGCACAGTGGTTCACGTCTATAACTGAGTTAATTTTTCTGAAGTCTACAATTTGGGCTAGGTCATCTGTGTTTATAGGTTGGACGACTTCTTCAACGACTCTAAGGCAAAGCTGATCTATATAATAGTTTACATAACTGCATAAGCAGAATTCGTTGGCAGACCTGTAAACTTCTCCAGGAGTGCAAAAATCGCCCTTATACCGCTTAGGACAAGGTCTAGTGGTGCAAGAATTGAAGGAGATGAAGCCACTCGCATCGCAGTAGCACACGTTGCAATCTGTTATGTACAGGTTGTTCGGCTTGCATGGGATATTGGTCCTTAAGTTCTTCTTGATGGGGTCTTTTTTGAGGGAGAGTCGGTTGAACTTTTTCCTACAGTTGATTGATCGCCAGTGGCCCGTGAGTGAGCATGTGCAAAAGGTTGTTCCTTCGCGGTACAGCTCATTCAGTTCGCATTCATGCAATTTTGGATTAGGTGCTTCTGGAAAATAAAGAAAGTTCTTGAAAAACTAAATCGTATAACAGGCAGCTGATTAGTAAATAGGAGTTTTTTGTGGTAAGTATAAAAAAAGATCGGATGAGCAAGTGGCTATCTCTAGTGACTGATTTTTAAGCTGCCTGAAGACCTCCGTCAAAAGCCTCAAAAGTATAATAATCTACATCTATTCTATAGGTACTAATATAATAAAGCGGAAGAGTTTGTTTGTTTGTTTGAACGCGCTGTTCTCGGGGACTACCAGTCAGATTTGAAATAATATTTCTACATGTGATAGCTAAACTCTTGAGGATTGTTATAAGCTACTTTTCATCATCATCATCTCCTAAAACCATCACTACGGGGGCTTCGCCGCCAGGGCGCTGCTAGTTATAAATATGATAAAAATCTCGTCTCACCTATCTTCCGTTGACAAGGCTCCTGCTGGCAGTGGTATACTCCATCCATGTGACAGACACACACATGACATGCCCCTTGGATGGTAGCCGTCGGCACACACTTCTTCGACGGTTGCACTGATAAATAATTCGCGTAAAATAAAAATAAAACCGCCTAATTTGAAATATTTGTTGCGCTACATTTTTGCGTGTGCCTTTACATACGTTCCAGTGGCCGGGTAGCTGGTCGGCGGCGAAATGTAGGGGCATGCATGTACGGTAGCTTACGCACACGTATCGGGGGCGGCCTAATCTGCATACAAACGCCCCGCCCCGGCACCGGCTACCCCGTGACGTGTGAAAAGGCACTCAAGGTACAGTTCTTCTAATTGATCTTGGTATTCGTGAAGTTAGCCGTTTCGATGCTCAGTGCAACTTTTTCAGACAAAATTTTCTACTGCGCAGCGAAACGGCTAACTTCACGAATGCATAATCCATTGTGAGAAGTGTACTAAGAAGAACTGACTTTTGTTATACTTACTAGCATACCTAGTTTATGAGTCAGGGTTTCATTTTGGAATGTTTTATTATTTGTTTTATTTTTCTCGAAGTTTTCAAACAAAAGATTTCAACGCGCTCGGTATAATACCTTCATGATGGTTTTTACACAAAATCTGTTGTGAAATATAATTGTGAAATATTTTTTCAATTCCTAGTTGCCTATTCATTGATTGTTACTTACTACAATGTGTGTTTAATGTAATAGAATAAATATTAAAACTTACATAATTTCTCCCCAACAGCAACATCGATTAAAAATAACAAAATTAAAACTACATACGTCGTCATTCTTCAAAATCAAGTAATTAAGTGCAATTATTCACGCAGAAAATTAATTTAGATAAAGATCAAGCAATGCTAATGTTAACTGTGGTATTTTTGTCGATCAATTAAGTGCTGTTTAATTAATTAATCGTTCAACGGTAATTTTGATTAATTTTTAGTGTGCTTTTTAATTCACCCTAATTAAAAGTGGATTGTTCCATATATAAAGGGTGTTTTATCAAAAGTGTTGGTCAAATAGGCGTTCGATCCGCAGGCCGTGGGTTGGTATTTATATGCGCATTAAAATGAGCTCTAAACGGTAAAAGAAAACATGGTAAAAAAACCAGGTAGCTTTCCAATAGTGTCGATGTGCTTGCAACCTGTCACGTATGGAATGTTAACTTCTACAAAATATGGGCTTGTATTAAATATGTATTTGAACATACCTCTGACTAACCCTTCTTAACTGACATCTTCAAAGGATCTAAAAATGCCTAAAGACCTGAAAGAATTGTCTACCCTTGGGAATACTATTGTGATCATATTTCATGTTTTTCATTTAATCTCATAAGTTCATAGTGATCTCTCAGTCTGAAAATTGTGGCGCAGCCGGTAGGATATAAATTATATAAATAAAACACAACATTGAATCGAAACTCTTTATTTTGCAATAACTTTAATTCGATAATTTTATGTAAGTATGTATTAATACATAACGGTACATTGGCACTTAAATAAGTAATTCACTAACTAGACTTAAGTTACCAACAACTTAAAATATAAATGTAAGTTTAGTTGATGAAGTGAGCATGATTTGAGATTGTCATGATTTCTTGGATACAATCAATTTTAGGTGATTTTCTAAAAAAATAAAACAAAATCTAATACTCATGTTTACACTCAACATTCATACAAAAATTGATGCTAAATTTCACATAATGGAGCAATAGCTCGAGAGATACACTTGAACATTCACAATATAGCCGTTAAATTATTGGAGAAAAGTTTGAAACTAATTTCATGAAACAAATCTATTTTACAAAAAACTAATGCTCCGCCAAAACGTTCATGTGCATCCGTAAAACGAACATTAGATATAAATAAAGTTAGTCACAAATATAATACAAAACATAATAAAAAATTCACTGCAAAAATAAAATAACCTATAATATAAAAATATAAAAAAACTGTAGGTAAAAAAAATAGTGTTTAAGTCCATTTCACCGACATCCCTTCATATTATGTGTATGAAGAAAAAATTTACATATTTTTTTTTGTTAAGTGCTATTTACATGAGAGAATTTCTCGCCTCGAAGATACGATTCTCGCAAGCAAGAAAAAAAATATGACAATGTAAACTAAAAATTGATATCATACGTGTAAGATATCGACTGAATCCTAATTCCCTATTCCATATTATTAGAAAGGCGAAAGTCCGTGTGTCTGTGTGAATGATTGTTACCACGTATCCCTGTAACTATTATACCGATTTTGATGAAAATTTGGAATGTAGATAGTTTAGGTTCTGGAATAACACAAAGGCTAATCTTATTGTAGAAAATCAACCATTTTGACTTTTTAATTGCGGGTGGCAACCTGGGGCGCAGATGGTTCTTCAATAAAATCAATCTTCGAGGCGAGAAACTCGCTCCATGTAAATGGCGCATTAAGGTATTATGAACAAGACAATGGGATTGTAAAGGCGGATTACAAAAAAGTAAGACATCAAAAAACGTAATCAGATAAAATAGTTTTTATTGGTTGTTTAGATTTAAGGAATATAAATAAAAATCACTGGAGTAATTTTTATACACCCCGCAAACTACGAACATTTCTATCAGCTGGAAGTTCGCACACTACGATTCGTTGTCGGCCATGTTTGCCCTAGTTGTACTAGTAGACCACCTCGACCAAACTATCTGCCGATAGAAAAGTTTGCAATCTGCGAGGGATTTTAGTTGACGGATCTTTCTTAAACGATAACAATATCTAACACATTACCTTAATAATGTGTAAGATACTTTGATCATTCACTCCTAATAATCGACCAATCCGACCAAACTATCGGCCGATAGAAAAGTTGCAGTCTGCGAGGGATTTTAATTGACGGATCTTTTAAGATAATGTGTAAGATACTTTAACCATTCATTCCTAATAATCATGTCTCATTAAACACACGCACTGCATGATAGTTCAACTTTATTTTCCGGTATTATCTTGTCAGATCCTTGCTACATACATATCTCGGCGCGAGGCGCTATTCAACCTTTCTCTAAATGCATTCCGAATTCGGGAAGAAATTTTTCCAACTTTTTGAAGAAAGTCTTCGAATCGGATGCATTCCGAGAAGTCTGATTCGCACTGCTGTTTTCTATACTTATTAAACAAAAATTGTGCACAACTTAAGAAGGCTATAAAAAAACAATACTTTATTGTCGCTAGTGAATGATCAATGTTGTTAAAAGGTGACGCTGAGGCTAAAATAGTCGATATTCAATACATTTGTATCTATCAAAGTTATGGCAATCCATAATTAGATTTATGATTTGAGATAAAACGATATTTTTTTTTGCAGAAATTAATTTAAAACTTTCAAAAGATGGATGTATCACACTATGAATTGCTACATTTTTTACAAAGGAACAACTACTATTTTAGCCCGACACTTATTAAAAACAAGGGTGATTTTAGGCAAAAATCATATTGTAAATCATATTATAGAAATATTGTTGTATAGAGAACCAGAATCTTAATGAATACAAAGGAACAACTACTATTTTATCCACGTGTTAAAAACAAGGGTGTTCATTCCGTAATCTCCCCAAACTTTGATTCACACAGTCGGAGTGTGCAGTAAACGCTCAAGCCATCGGCAGCGCATGTGCAATCATTACAATCCTGCTTGAATTGTTCACCTGGTGTGCATCGGAATTCTTGTTTTGATTCTGGAGGACAAATTGAAGTGTTGAGATTCATAATGGCCATGCCGATTTTGTATGGGAGGTTGGTGCCTTTTTTTTTCGCGTGGCCATTATTAAAATATAAACTTTAAAATATTAAAAAAAAATTATTCAATAAGTTCGATTCCTGGCCACGAAAATTATTATTTTTAAAATCTACTCTTTAACTTTTTATCAAAATTGCTTATGGTTTTTCGCTATCGCCTAATAGTTTCAGATTTGGCCCTAGACGCACTCTTGAATGACACCCTGTATAACTCGATTCTGACTGAGTGAAGATGTATACTGTCCTTACAAATATTGTTTGTTATATTCCTATGAGTTTATATTTTAATGTTTGGTTGATGGCCGCGCGAAACAAAAAGGCACCACTTTCCGGCATAGGCTTTTGCAAAAGTATAAAGGCTGGATTACACCGGGGCAACACTGTGCGGCATTGCGGCATGCCACAAGGCCGCATGCTACAGAATAAAAAATGTCGCACATTGTGGCAAGAACCGTGCGACATGGCAACACCTTGCGTCGTGTGGCAGACTGACCCAAGCACGATGTTGCCTTGGCGTAAAATAGGCTGCCGCATGCCACTAATGCCGCAAATGCTTTCTATTTGTAGCATGCCACAAGATGCCACATGTCACAATATGTAGCATGCGGCACTGTCGCACGTTGTTGCCCTGGTGTAATTCAGCCTTAATTGAGTTAAGATTTGTAGAGTGTCGAGTCTGTGATGGTGCTAAGTGCCTCACCTGTATTGACGCCACTGGTCTGGTGGCAATTCTTGAGCGTGCAGGCAGCGTGCTTGCCATCCTCGGTGCAGCGGCACACGTTGCATTCCCGATCAAACACACTGCCCGGCACGCAATCTAATGGCACCCTTGTTGTTGTATCTGTCATAAAATGTAAAAATAAAGTTAAAAATGATCACGGCTGTATCGAAGCAAGCATTACCTATGGAAGCGCTCGAGGCGTAGCTTGCTTAGACGTTCTTGATTGATCGCTGAAGTTATGCAGCGTTGTGCACGGTTACATTTTGATGACAGCAAGTAGCATTACGAGCTCAGCGCTTCCTTGCTTCGGATGGCACGTTACACTGTCGGTCCCGGCTTTTAAGTCGTTAAGCCATGAAGGGCCATGATGCCATGATGAAGCCATGATGAAGCCTTTAGGCGGCCTAAAAACTCCGTTACCAGAGTTGTCCACTTGCTCATACGAACTTCTTACTTACGACTCCCCAAGGCACGGTAGAAATTCTCTCAGATCTTTTTAGGAATTTTAAGATCCTTTGAAGATGTCAAAGGGGTTAGTTAGAGGTATGTTCAAATACATATTTGGTAAGTACATGCCTACATTTTGCAGAAGTTAGCATTTCCATTCGTGCCAGGTTGCAAGCCCATCGGCGCTATTAGAAGGCCAACTTTGGTTTTCCCACGATGTTCGCCTTCACCTTTTAGAGCTCGTGTTTATAGGCATATAATTTTTTACTACTAAGGTAGCAGACATGCATACGGCCCACCTGATGGTAAGCGGTTACCGTAGCCTATGAACGCCTGTGACACAAGAGGGGTCAGACTCGCGCTGCTGACCCTTTAAAAGAGGAATCACAACACAATGGACAAGACTGGTCCACCAGTTGTCACCGCAGCGCTTACTCTCAGAGCTTTGGCAACCTTAGGCGCAGGCCAGATAGAAGAGACGGGGCGCAGACATTTGTCTCTTCCGCATGCCTTTCATAAAAAAATGTGACGGCGCCCCGTCTCTTCTGTATGTTTTGCGGCGCGACGCTTCTATAAATTTTCTATGAAAGGGACGCGGAAGAGACATTATGTCTGCGACGCGCCCTCGTCTTATGTCTTTTCTGTACGAGTATGTCCCGCGCCTTACTCACCACAGGAACACAACACCATTTGAAAAGAATGATGATATTTAGTGTTATAGTAGTTCAATATAGACCTTTACCTCGCTTTCTCCGTGCCACGATGGTGTCCGACCCGCTGGCGCCGCCGTTATTATTCTGTGCTGAGCAGTCATTTCTGGTGCAGGAGAAGTCCTGTCCCTCGTCGTTGCAGAGGCATGTGTTGCAGTCCATACGGAACTGTTGGCCTGGCAGGCAGGTTTTCGTTCCCTATTTAGTTGGATAAAAGGTCTAAGGAATGTAGCCGTAGTTTTGTAATATGTATGTTAGTAAGAGCTAGTGGCTAACTAGTGACGGAGTTTTTAAGCCTGAAGGCCTCCATCTAATGTTGGGTATGACATGATTTTAGACTGACTTTTGTCAGAGTAGGTTCATTTTGATTTTGAGCCGGTACCGTGAGCCGGTCATTTTCAGTTGACTGTTCATTATTTTGGCGAACTTCTCACTCATTCTCATATGACAATCTGTCCGATCAGTTCAAAATTCTTTCTTGTCATTGTCAAGCGAGGTGTGATTGAAGATTGAATGAAGTTTGAGGAAAGAGTAACGTCATTTTCTGATTTTGTCATATTGTGTACGGTCACATGACATTTGAATTGAAGCATGACTTTTTAGAAAATGAGCCGATCACATAAAGTTGAATTTTGTACGGGACAAACGAGCCGCGTCAGTCATGTCATATTCAACACTACCTCCATCATAGCTTACAGACTTAATAGCCGGGAGTAACAATTGTGCCTAACTGTGCAAAACCTGACCTCCGAAATGTGGAAGCGCTCAGCACTTATAATGCCACTTGCGGTCGCCCATTCAAATCATGAAAGCTGACGTAGCTTAACTTCCACGATCTCGGTCACCAAGAACGTCTAGTCTAGAGCAGCGCTACAATTATTACAATAGTTAGTAGTAATTTAGATGCTTTTGGTAGTAAGGCAGGCCTTGAACACGCTGGCGTGATGATCTGGATGCATTCTTGACTGACTGGTTGGACGAAACTGGCGATCAAGGCACGGAGGATGATGGGGGATTTTGCCCAGCAGTTGGACAGTGCAGGTTGAAAAAAAAATAAAAACCGGTCAAGTGCGAGTCGAACTCGTACGCCGAGGGTTCCGTAACTAGCCATGGTGCCACTTAAGCTAGTCCGCTTAATTGTATGAGCACCCATACAACTCGGAGGACAATTTTAACTGGCGTCAACTATGTATGTATGGGAACACCCTTTAATTTTTAACTTTTTTAACTTTTTGGAATTTTTCCTTTATTTGTGCTATAAGACCTTGCTTTTTGCTAAATTTCGTTATTCTAGGTCAACGGGAACTACCATTTAGGTTTTCGACCCAAAACCTCTAGGGTAGGTACTTCCGGTTGACCTAGAATTGTCAATTTTAGTTATAAGCAAGGTCTTACAGCACAAGTAAAGGAAAAATACCGAAAAATAAAAAAAGTTGATAATTAAGGTAAGTTTTGGTAGGTACTCACAAGTTTTCACGAAAACCTAAATTTGCCTATATTTTTTCGTGTTTACTCAGGACCTTGATTTTTATACTCACAATAGGGACTATAGACCTTAGTATATGGTATAAATTTCAACTTGCTAGCTCTACCCGTTCCTGAGATAATCGATGGTGACACACGGACAGACTGATTATGTATTTATCAAGTTATTTTTATTTAATTAATTGACATTAACATTAGTATTAGTAGTAGGTTTGACATTTCATTAATATAATAGACATTTTAATTTTTTAGACTTAATTATTATCTTTGTGTTTGCATCCCAGATGTTATGGGGAATGTGTGTGCCAAATTAGTTATTTAAGATCTCTGTAATACCACATTGAAGCAAATAAACGAATTATGAATTATGAATTATTATTATGACAGACAGACGGACAGACAGACAGACAGACAGACGGACAGACAGACAGACAGACGGACAAGAAAGTGATCTTATAAGGGTTCCTTTTTTTACCTTTTAAGGTACGGAACCCTAAAAATGTAATACTTATGTAAGTAAATGAGAAAAAAAAACTTACTGCTGCCCGAACGCTCCTTGACGTAGCATTCTGAAATAGAAATATATTTTTTAAAGAAGACTGTTTTTTTTTATATGGGGAGTGGTCTATGAACCAATAGCGATACTGTAGTGGTATTTCTGTGGGGATACCTCAACTACATCCTTGTGCAAGGGGGCATGAAAATCCAACCCGGCAGTTTTGAGAAAAATAATACTTTAGAATTCACATTTCTTGCAAAAATGTTTTTATTTTAGAAACGTTTTGAACGGTTATTGTGGTTAGTGTCTGTAAAGTTCGGACTACAATGTAATAATATGGTGACAGCGACATGATCTGATGATGGAGTCAGGAGCTATTCAACAGAACTCCTCAATAAATAAGCCGATTGAGTTGAAACTTGGCACGTCTGTCAAGTTTCAACTACAATGTAATAATATGGTAACAACGAGCTGATCTTATGATGGAGTCAGGAGCTTTTCAACAGAACTCCGCAATAAATAAGCCGATTGAGTTGAAACTGGGCATGTCTGTCAAGTTTCAACTACAATGTAATAATATGGTGACAACGAGCTGATCTGATGATGGAGTCAGGAGCTGTTCAACAGAACTCCTCAATAAATAAGCCGATTGAGTTGAAACTCGGCATGTCTGTCAAGTTGCGACTACAATTTACATTGTGTCACCTGTCCGTTTATTATTTTTAATACCACACCACGCGGCGCAGTTTGTTTATTTCCATAAGTGAATGTATAGGCTTTTATAAAAGTCAATGTTAGACGGCTGTTTTTCTGTAGTTATCTATTAGGTGGTACGGACGAGAAACGACCAACAACTGTGCCCATATGTATGGATGTATGTATTTGGACTCCCTTTTCCGCATTTAGACTCAAAGGTGGTCCTTTATGCGTAGGGATGACCTGGCTCATTAAAACTGAAGCCCGCCTAGCTCCTCCCAGAAGCACAGAAGTTTCCTGGGGGCTTCACAGACTAATTATAGTGTTGAGTTCTGTTCCGTTCCACCAGACAATAGTAACGTTTGTCAGTGTTGGTCTTATTACGGCTGTATAAAGCCATTATGGTTATTTTTGGTGTTAAACCCCATAGGAGACTGTTTTTTTTTTGTATGGGAAGTGGTTTATGAACCAATAGCGATACTGTAGTGGTATATTTGTGAGGATACCTCAACTACATCTTTGTGCAAAGGGGCATCAAAATCTAGCCCGGCAGTTTTGAGAAAAATAATATGTACTTTAGAATTCACATTTCTTGCTATATTAAATAAAATAAATAATAATAAAAATATTAATTTGTCAAATTCCATAGCAGACTTATTCTTCTCGAAAAGCCGTTGTCATCAAATAATTGCTGTAGTTTTTCCCACAATTCTTTCGCAGTTGTTACATTTTTTACATGCATGTACAATGACTGATCACTATCAAAAAACTTTACAAACAAAATTGATAATTGTCATTATCAATTTTGCTCTCGTTTTCTGATCATCATAAAAGTTAGGCTATTATAAAAGTCTATGTTAGACGACTGTTTCTCTGTAGTTGTCTACTCATTTAAGTACACTAGCATTATTATTTTTATAGTTTTCGAGTTTGCAGTCCCTATTAGAAGCAGGTTCGCGTTGTCACCATATTATTACATTGTAGTTGAAACTTGACAGGCATGCCGAGTTTCAACTCAATCGGCTTATTTATTGAGGAGTTCTGTTGAACAGCTCCTGACTCCATCATCAGATCAGCTCGTTGTTACCATATTATTACATTGTAGTTGAAACTTGATAGGCATGCCGAGTTTCAACTCAATCGGCTTATTTATTGAGGAGTTCTGTTGAACAGCTCCTGACTCCATCATCAGATCAGCTCGTTGTCACCATATTCTTACATTGTAGTTGAAACTTAACAGGCAAGCCGAGTTTCAACTCAATCGGCTTATTTATTGAGGAGTTCTGTTGAACAGCTCCTGACTCCATCATTAGATCAGCTCGTTGTTACCATATTATTACATTGTAGTTGAAACTTGACAGGCATGCCGAGTTTCAACTCAATCGGCTTATTTATTGAGGAGTTCTGTTGAACAGCTCCTGACTCCATCATCAGATCAGCTCGTTGTCACCATATTATTACATTGTAGTTGAAACTTGACAGGCATGCCGAGTTTCAACTCAATCGGCTTATTTATTGAGGAGTTCTGTTGAACAGCTCCTGACTCTATGATCAGATCAGCTCGTTGTCACCATATTATTACATTGTAGTTGAAACTTAACAGGCAAGCCGAGTTTCAACTCAATCGGCTTATTTATTGAGGAGTTCTGTTGAACAGCTCCTGACTCCATCATCAGATCAGGTCGCTGTCACCATATTATTACATTGTAGTCCGAACTTTACAGACACTAACCACAATAACCGTTCAAAACGTTTCTTAAATAAAAACATTTTTGGAAGAAATGTGAATTCTAAAGTATTATTTTTCTCAAAACTGCCGGGTTGGATTTTGATGCCCCCTTGCACAAGGATGTAGTTGAGGTATCCCCACAAAAATACCATAGCAGTATGGCTATTGGTTCATAGACCACTTAAAAACAGTCTCCTTTAAACAAGTAAGATAGTATAATTTAAAATTTTTAATTATAAAATAAAAATCTGAAATAAAGTTTTAAGTAAGAGACAGTTTAAAACCATTATTTCTTTATTTACAATAAGCTAAATTAAAAACGAAGCTTATTAACTAATATTACAGAGTTCCGTCACCAAAATAAGAAAGTAAACAATATAGGAAATAGTATAGGTAGGTATATTATCCACCACCAAATAACTCAAAGACCAGCAGTTATGGTAGACTATTTACAGTAGCTTTATGCTGAGTGGAGGCCTTTTGTAAACGCAGCGTAAAAGATAATACACCGGCCTGCAAAACAAAGTATCACACTACTTTCGAAATAAAAAGGACTCGAAAAAGAGTTTAATTTTGCAACAATGGTTTCAAAAAAAGCTGATAAAATTTGCTATGAAACGTTTTTATTTAAAATCTCTAACTTCTATAGTTAAGAAAAAAAATATATTTAAAAGTGTAGTGCTTAGTTTTGCAGGCCAGTGTAGACAAAAGTCACCGAAACTAGAAGACCATAACGACAACAAAAGACCCCAGAATATACTACAAGATTCCAGAAGACCGAAAAGTCATAGATCCCAGAAGACTCCAGAAGACCAATCTTCAAACCTTTTCATCCATTTCGACACAAGCCCTCCTGGTGCAAGAGAAGGACTTTCCGTCTTCATTACAACGGCACATGTTGCAGTCCATTTCAAATATTTCATGCGGCTTGCATTCTTTCCTCACCACTCGTAGTTGTAGCTACAAATATAAACGAACAGGCTTTCGACGAGATATATAGGATATACAGGGTGTGGCAAATTCTTGGTCACTGAAGGGTAGCTACCTTTTCTCTTATAGTTAGAAAGTTTTCTTAGGAAACTATTGTTTTATTTTAAAGAAATATACTTTTTGAAATATGTACAGTTGGCCTAAAAAAATTATATTTGTAAAAAAAAGTTCGTCTAATAAATCGACTCTATTTCCAACCAGGAAGACTTCTCCCAGAGTAACTTACCAAATCAAATCGTAAGTATTTGCAATAATTCAAACAAAACCCAAAAAGAACCCTTAAGTGCCAAAAAATTTGCCACACCCTGTATAATAGTACAGCGAGATAAGCCCATCGCCATCTTCAACTTTTTTCCTCGCCCTGTTTTCTCACAACTTTTAATTTAATTTATTACAATAAAAGCAAAGCATAACTTACTTTAAGCATTCCTTTACATAATTTCAGACATGCAGTTGTAATTTGCTCTAAATTACATCTTCAAAGCGGTTTGCACTGAATCAAAAAATATAACGGGTTGATTCTATATATTAAAATCATGTATTAAAATAAGCTCATGGTTGTATTTTTCAGAAATTTCAAAATCTTTCGAGCTTTCAAAACATATTCATAAAAACCCGTAAAATTATGCGCAAAGAACGAAGAAAATCAAACTCGTTTACAACTAGTGGACTTCCTATTTTCCGATTCCATCCATGGACGTATATAAGGGGGGGGACGGACGTATATTAGCCCCCCCCCCCCCCCTTAGCAAGTATTTGTCGAAGTGATTTTTTTTTAAGTTCGAGGGAAAACTAGTCAATCTTTGTATTTTAGAACTTTTGGAAGCTATAGCTCCCAGACTGATTCAATCACCAAAATCACCTCTTGGTTAGGATCCCCTGCATCATCAGGCGTCTCTATACAGACTCTTCGGGTGCAGAAGTAGCTGGTGCCGTCCTCGTTGCACCAACAGGTGTTGCAGCCTTTGATGAACATTCGATTGGCGATACATACCACTCGGGTACTGTTTGAAGGTTTAGCTGGTATCTAATAAAAGTTGGTAGGTATTTATTAAGGCCGTGCCTAGAGCTAAAATTAGCACATCGATGAGTGTAACTTCAAATAGTTGTCTTAGCTTCGTTAAAGTAATGCGTTCGGCCGCGGCGCTTTTGACAGCTGCTTGCTCCGAAACACGACAAAAATGCAGTTTTTTGGAGATTTCTCATCACTATAACAACCGATCGAAAAAGTGATCATACCATAATGTCAATTATTAAATGACCTATCCAATGGTGCAATCCAAAAACATAAATAACATCAACTTTTAGAAGATGAAGATTTATCTTATTATTATCTTATTAGTGATTTTTTCGTTGATTTATGATCAAGTAAATACGATGTTATATAAAAATGTTAAACATTGAATTCGAAGATAAAATGTTAAAGATACATGTTGGCTTTTCAGTCAGGTACTTTCCATTTGCTTTATTTATTGCGGGTATAGACAGGGAAATACAGTGTTTGGCTCAGGGAATGCCCTTACGGGCATAAATTTTCACTGTCACAAAGTGTTCCCAATTTTGATAATAACGTTAAACCTTGGAAGTTCCTAAAAAAATTAAAAGCGCAGTTTTATTATTTAATTTTTTTTTTATAATAAATCAAATTTATACAAAATCAACTATTTTTAATTTTGTGTGTAGTTTCAAATCTGGAGATGAATCCTCCTCTGTATTTCGGAATCAATTAACTTCACGGGTTCTTCATTTCAGTGTATGGTATTATTGGTTTCATGTCCTGAAAGAAATCATCATTTATTAAGTTTTTATTTTACTTGAAACTAGTGCATTTTATTACAGTTGTCGATATTAAATCGCTGCAGCTGGATCATAAATCTCTTCTGTGCATTATGATGTCCGTTAAACACGAACGCAATAACAAATGACTCATGTAAAGTGCATAGTGCAATTTTTTTTGCTATTGAACTGTACACTACACAGCCCTAAGACCTGTAAGTGCGAGTGGAACGAAATATGCTCTGCACTGTTGATGATAGTGCAACAGTTACTTACCTACAATTGTTTGAATGAATTAATTTGTGTTGTATGTAATTATGAATATTGTCTGAAATAATTAATTTATACTTCATAATGATATTTTATGATTATAGCTTAGCCCCGAATTTCCTTAAGGGCAGGCAGACACCATTCTCTACTTCTTCCACTCTCTCGCGTCATTCACTCCATTCACTTCATTCACTCCTCAAAAAACTTTCACTCAAAACCATACCTTGAGCTCGTGAAAGATCTCCACATCCTTAGGCAGAGGACAAGGCTTGTTGGTACAGGAGTAGTCAGTGCCTATGAAGTTGCATCGACAGGTGTTACATCCGACGTAGAATGTGGCTCTAGGCTTGCATACTGAGTGTTGCTCTATGTGGTCCATTCCCTGTTGCCCAAAATCAAGTCAGTATATGCATTATTTGAACATGATTTTGGTAAGTTTACGTAGAAAATGATGTGCTCGTATTGAGAACTTGACCAATTTTAATGCTTTTTTATACATGAGTGCAAAAGTACTCTTTAAGGTACGGAAGCACTTAGTTTTTATTGCCTGTCAATATACTTAGCCTACTTTTTTCTATAACTTCTAAATAAAAATGATACAAAGACACAAAAGCCATCTAAAACGAAACTTTTACTGATCTTCTAAATAAACTGACGTGGATGCGTTGTACCCCGCTCTGCGTGGCTAACAAAAGTCAAGCTAATCAGCTTGAGTTTCACTTTGTCTTGCTCCGATTTTACACGAATTTACACGCAGCACGCACATAATTTGTATCTTTCTGACAACGGGGTTTTAGATATCTCTGCTATCTTTTGTTTTATTTAACAAAGCTGCGTATATTCTACTTAATAAGTTATATAAAACACAATTTCGCCGCGTTTTAGAACTTTATCTGATGAGTATAACGTCTCTATTGGTAAAATCTCATTGCTCTTACCTCAGTCTCCATGAAAACCTCGACCTCCTTATTAGTTTCGTCTCCCTCTAAGCACTCATTATGGGTGCAAGTATATGAGAGGCCGTTGGCGGCACACTTGCAAGGATTGCACTCCACGTTAAACTCTGAGTTCGGCTTGCACACCGAACGCTTAGTGATAAAGTGCTGAAAGAAAATATTACTAGATAGACCATTTAAAATACCTTAAAAAAATAAAAATATATAATAAAAATTAAAAAATGTACTAAAAATAATAAATCCCTGTCCGATCCGTGAGGGTGTTATTAGGTATCGACATTGTGTATTCTTTATTTTACAAAAATAAGTTACAAAAAATACTTAGGCCGAAAAAAATACGTTTAGGTAAACGAATTTGGGAAAATGATAAAGCACGCCCTTTGACCATTCTTGGGCTAACTATGTTTAAAAGAAGAACATGTTTAAATACTTACGTGGGGACAAAAAATACTATAAAAAATAAGAAACTTAAATTAAGTTTATAATAATATTTTTTGTTAGGATTCTTACATGCTCCTTTCGAGATCGGACTGGGTTTTTTTACGAATTGTATAGTAGGTATAGAAGACCATTACCTTAGTATTTAATAAATTAATTAATAAACACATGAAAGTACTTACCTTAATTTTAATTTAATAATAGATATTAATCACAAATCACAACACATCGTGCAACCTTATACCAAAAAAGTGACGTGTAATTTAAACGCGATTTTTTTATGTAAAGTAAGTGTGTATTTTAGAGCCTTTTCAGACTAGCGTTTTATACGAGTGTCAGCTCGTTTTTCGGAGCGTGTGTAGGCGCGTATATTTGTGCCTTTTCCACACACGTAGCTCGTAGAGCGTTGACGCGCTTTTCACTCGCTCGCTGCCGCCCCCGGTTCGAAACGCCGGAATAAGCCCGTGAACGCACATTCGGCTCGCGTGTAAGCGCGTATGATGAAACGACCGTAAACGCACAAAAAAAAAACGCTTGTCTGAAAACGCTTATACGTGAAATGCGCTCTTACAATGAAAATGTGCATCAACTTAAAACTAGAGGCGACACAAACTGGCGCGCATAATTCAATATTTTTCTGATTTATTTTAATGCGTATTATTATAATTATAATATTATTAAAAATACTTACTGCTTCAGGAGCTTCTCTTTTCCTTTTACCTGAAAATTAAAAAAATATGTCAATAAGTAATTATTTTATTTCATTAAATTTAAGTAAGTAAGTACTATGTGTGTCTATCCGTAAATATGTAATAGATTTTTTTTTATTAAGTACCACATAAATTATGACCTATTTAAATTAACACTACATAGTACTCAAAATTTTTTATCTCAGATCCCTTTTCAAAGATCTGAGAGGGTTTCATGATCATGTTTCGTTTAACTTGTTCAGTGCCCGCAAGTGTTGAACTTGCACGCCGTTTACTACGGCGCTCTTCTCGTAGAGGCTGGGCAGGCAATGTGTTAGGCGCTCAAGTTTACGACGCCGCGCCGCCAAGCCTACACCACACCGGGCTCGATTCCGGTACCGAACTTTTTATCAACCTCAACCAAAACCTCAACTAAAGCGACTGTTTCCATGACTACTAATAACAAACGACTCAGTTGTGGTGAGGTTTTGAACTTTGGCAGTACAAATTTTTGAAAAGCTATTCTACTATTTCACCAAATGGCTGACATTTAAGAGTTCGAACCAAAACCAAAGCGGTTGTCATTTAATAGAATACAGGCCCTTAGCCTCTACGCTAAGTATAGCCATACATGCCCAGATTTACCCGACTGATTTGTCTGACAGTCGTGCCTGGCGGGCAAAACTGCAATACACGTACAGCTTTACCAGCAGGCATATCTACGAGTATGTCTGTTCTTGTTCTCGCCATACATTAGCAGTTTTGCTCGCCAGGCACGACTGTCAGACAGATCTGTCGGGTAAATCTGGGCGTGTATGGCTAGCTTATACGCGACGGGTAAGACCCACCAACGCTCTGATTTTGACATTTGTTAGTATTACATTGCTATCTAACATCATACGCCTTCGAGACCAGCAATGTATTACTAATCTACACTATTATATTCAAGCGGAAAGTTTTTTTGAACGCGCTAATCTCGCTACCAGTCCGATTTGAAAAATTGTTTCTGCATTTGATAGCTAAACTCTTGAGGAAGGTTAAAAGTTACTTTTCATCATCATAATTACCATTATACCATCACTACGGGGGCAACGCCGCGAGGGCGCTGCTAGTGTCAAAATAAAGCGGCGGGCGGTAACGGGCGGAGGAAAAGTGGCGGCGCCGTGTACACGCAGCCTTCAAATTACGCGCTATAAGGCTAAGTTCAGACACAGAGAAATTAATACTAAGTACTCTGTGGTTCAGATGAACGCGCGGTTGGTTCGGCGCGCAATGCATGGCGGGTGCGCGGGCACGCGCGGTGACGCGCTGTCATGTACACAATATTGATAAGTTACAATCTTAAACCACGCACCGAGCTAACCGCGTGTCGCCGCGCGTTCATCTGAACTTAGTCTAACGTTAGTGAGACGTTAGCGAAGGATGGAAGGTAGTCTTTTACTTACTTGTTAAATGTACACAGCCCTTTTTGGTACAGGCGATCTTGCCGTCGCTCAGACAATGGCAGGTGTTGCAATCTCTCTTGAACGAAGTGCCTGGTGTGCATTGCTCTTCAGGGCCTAGAATATTACATTAAAATATTATAACACTAATATCATAAATGTTTCCGAAAGTTTGGATGGATGCAGTGGTGGATTTACACATTTGCCGCCCGTAGGCAATTTAAATTTTGCCGCCCCTACCAACCTCTACAACTCGATACCCTAGTTCACAATCATATTAATTACCTACTTACATTTTTTTGTCAATCCATTGGGTGGATGGGTAGATGGTGGATGTATGTATGTTTTGGATATCTTTTGTCAAGAGGAGGGCGTTACTGGTAGCGACACAGTTTAATACTATTGCTGTCAGTATCGTTTAAATTATATCTAAGTTCATTGTTAATGGTTCCAAATAAATATATTTGTATTTGTATTTGGATTTGTAACTACTGAAATTTGGCTGAGATTTAAAATATAGATAGATAATGACCGGGAATAGGACATAGGATTTTTATCAGGGAAGCAAATTGAATATAAAAGTATAAGTTCATATAAGCTAGTGACCAGCTCTGGTGTCGTAGTTTTAGGCCGTCTAAAGGCCTCCGTCATGGCTTAACGACTTAAAAGCCGGGAGGTGGTTCTCGCGGTGGCGTGCAGGGTGGCGATCAGTTGTTGTCCAATCAGAGGACTCATCGTGACACCAATAGGCAATATGCGTCTGATTCAAAAGCGGGTTAAACGTATTTTTCTATGAACATTATGGGTTTAGAATTATGTGTGTGTAATTATTTTTTTATATATTTCATTTTCGCTTTTTAAATTAATAATTAAAAAGTGCAAAAATATAGTGGGAATTTCATAAGACTTGAAACGCAACGCTATTTGTCACATGTGCTGTGACGTCACACTCCTTCAAACTCGACAGAAAGTTTTTTTTTCTACCTACAAGCGCGTGTAATTGCTGTGGATTGTGACGTCACGTCCGTTTCAAATGCATGAAAATGTTGGTATATTAAAATTATTTTTGTTATAAAATTTTAGTTTTTCGGCGCTGGAATTTTTGTTACGGTTATTTGACGATATCGTATAAAATCATAGAAAAAAATTGTGGGAGTTCCCTATTGTCATCATCGGTGTCACGATGCGTCCTCTGATTGGACAACAACTGATCGCCACCTTGCACGCCACCGCGGACGTTAGCTGAACGCAGTCAAGGCTTAAAACAAATAAGAACTTACTTCTTTTCACAATGTTGTGCTTTGGCGAGCACAGGCCCTTGAAGTTCGGATGTGGCTTGCAGGGCAGCGGCTCAGCTGAAATCGAACAAGTTAAAAAACTGACTTCAATGTTATAAACGCTGAGCTATTTTCTGCACTCTCGAGGTACATTTCTGTTCATAACTTCGAAGATCCTTGACAGATCCTCACCAAATTATGGCACCAATCGGAAAGTATCCCTTTCAAACAAAAAAATAATCTTTTAAATCGGTTCAGGCGTCTTCGAGTAGGTAATCGGTGAACTACCTACATAAAAATACAACTACAATACAACTACATAAAAAAGCACAAAATATAAGACCTAAATATTATATAAGTAGTGGATACATATTCCTAAAGCGAAATTACTTAAAATGGGAATGGTTAGGTCATGCAACTCTAAATGTTGATTGAATTATGCGGTCAAACCAGCCATGAATTCAAAACGCAGGACATAAATTGAGTATCCATACATTGAGTAGTCAATGCGGATGCCAGAGAATAGCCGAAGACGGCGGAGCAGACCGAGAAAAAGATAAATTCATAGGATCTTGACCAAAACAAGCATTGGAGCATCTTGGAAAATAATGAAGCTCACACAAAGGTGCCCAGTAATGGGACATAGATAAAAAAATGACTGAGATCAATTTCAGTCTTTTGGTAATTTGGCGAGGCCTTTACTTTGTTTGTACTAAGTATAACTTACGTTACAAAAGGAGTTTGAAAACAGAACTTACGTACATATTTCTTTTTTTTCTAACGCGCACAATGGGTCTTGACTGCCAGGATGACATTTTAATGCTGAAAAGAAACAAAAAGGTTTGTTAGTGCTTCATTCTACTTCTCGAAGTTCTACTTACAACCTCAAATAACTGGGTTTTTTGATATCTTGGTTCACCCACAACACAGAGAATGTGGAATACATATTTTGTCGACTGTACATACTGTCGATTATCTGTATAAGTATAATTAAGTAATCTTTTAATAGACCAATTTTAATTCGTCCCAAAATCTTGTAGGTACATTTACTTCATTTCAGCCCATTTCCACCCACAGTTGGGTATAGGCCTCCTCTTTATCACGCCATTCTCTCCGATCCCTCCCGAGTCTCATCCTCTGATTCCCGACCACGTTTACGATAGCATTCGACCATCGGGCGGGTGGTCTGCCTCTTGGTCGTTGAGCTTCCCGGGGCCACCATTTAGTTACCGCCTTTGTCCACCTTCCATCATCCCTTCTAGCCAAGTAGGTAGGTACTTAATACTTAATATAATACATTTACTTAATATTTAATGTTCCTTGTATCTATATACATTGTTGTCCTGTCACTGGAATCGAACCCAACGAAATCTGCAATTCAGCCGAGCTTTCGCCACAAACTTTGAGGTTATGATTTTGTTTAGAAAAGTAATTATATGGCGCTAGCCGGTTTAAAAAAAATATAAAAATTTTAGTGGTTTATTAGCACTCTAGGATTCATTTAAAACACTTTTTGAAAAACGGTGTAATACGGGGATATTACCTACACATTACTTTCAAAAAGTGTTGTACCTAAGTGTTTTAAAAACGTATGGGGATACGTTACGTGATTATTCGGGCGACGCAGCGCGGACCTCAACTTGCCCTATAACCCTCGTAATTATTGCAGTTCTATTAATAGCGGCAAACAATTGTGCCATAATTCCTGACGGAGATAGCTCTGTCCAAATCTCTTTATTAAAAACGGAAAACGAACGAAACTGGATCACTTCTAGGGATCGATCCCCGCCGCGGGACAAATGTTTGTCTGATCTGCAAATATTTGTCTCGGGTCTGTTTGTTTTCTATGTATATTATGTATGTATTTACAAAAAAAATGTATTTAAGTAGTATATTATCAGTCATGTGGTTCCCATAACACAAGCTCTGCTTAGCTTGGGGCTAATATGATGATGTGTGAAATGTCCAGCATTATTTATGTATTTATTTACTAGCGAACGCCCGCGGCTTCACCCACATAGAGTAGGTACTATTTTTTTATCCCACGGGAACCGTACATTTTCCGGAATAAAAAGTAGCCTATGTGTTATTCCAGACCCTAAACTATTTACATTCCAAATTTCATTAAAATCGGTTTAGTAGTCATGGTGATACGTGGTAACAAACATACACACACACGGACTTTCGCCGTTATAATAGAATAATGTTATACAATTGTTTTCGATGGCTTCCGAAACGTATTATTTATCTGGAAATACCTAGGTAATGTATTGATGTTTTGTTATTTAGTTGTTCCTTCCTATCGCGAGTTCCCAGAAGCATGCATCGCACTTCCCCGCTGTTATCGAGGCTCGGAACAACAGCGTTATCTTAGTAAGCCACAAAGGCCGATTGAGTGTACTGAATAGGCCAATGTTTTGGGAACATCCCGTTTGCTACTCAATGGCTTGATGAATGTTATTTCATACATAAAATCACGCCTCTTTCCCACAGGGGCAGGCAGAGACCACGGATTTCCACTTGCTACGATCCTGACACACCTCTTTCGCCTCATTCACAGACAAGAGCTGAGCTCTTAAATTTAAATATAAATACCTACGTAGGTTAAGCCGTGGGGCGCAGGTATTCGTATGTGGGTCTAATAGCATAGAAACAAACTTGATTTTGACAAGAAGCGAGGATGTCGTCCATTTCCCTTCACCGTTAGACCGACCTGGTTCTAGACCTGTTCCGTTTAGTGCTTTGCATTCAAAGGTTCTTACACTGCAGGCCAAAATAACGGGACATTTCGATGTATGTTTTCTATTCTTTTACCGACTTCGAAAAAGTGGATGTTCTATGTTCGGCTGTATGTTACTTTATGTAAGGATGCAACGCTGCAGGGAATTGGAATCGGTGAACCATTCGTTCACCAATTTCTCCGTCAATTGTAAACCGATTTTGATTATTCTTTTTATTTGAATATACATACCCCCAATGTGGTCCTATAAAAATTTGGTGAGGTTCTAACGCGGATCTTCGTAGTTATGAACAGAAATGAACCCCGAGAGTGCAGAATTGCTAATCTTACAACATTTAAAAAATAATAATTTAGCCCCTCGTTTAGGTACTTACCTACTCAATGCCTGCAATAAGAATTTGAATCAAACTTGAAAAAAAAAAATGTCACTGTACCTACTATTATGTTTTCAAATACGTGACAGAAGATTTAAAAAAAAAGTGTAGTTATTAAAAACTTTTCATCTGTTCTACACAAGATTTCAATAAATACGGTACCGTTTATCGTGTCCGCAAGTGTACCATGTAGATACCAGATCTACCTGTTAGTGTTCAAGTCCGGGGTCATTACCCTGAGCTGACCTGCTATCCAAACATCTTCCATTTTCTCACCTGTTATTTCTTTGGCAAAATCGCTTAATTTCATCTGCGCTGAAGCGTTCATGATAATTATGATAGCTTGGCTAGGCTTGGGTTCATGTTAGGAATTGATCATCATTGGTCTTTCGACATCTCTTGCAGATAATTTAGGTAGCGTCAGTCAAGTTACAGAACAGTTCGATTTCGAAAATTTTCGTTCGCGGCCAAAAAGACCACCTCTGTGTTTTGTTCTTTCACATACCCGCAGTCGAGTTTTTTGTTTCAATACTTTTTGCTTGTTTGTGCGTCGTTCAGCACAAATAAACAACCGAGATCGTAAACAGCGTACTCTAGAATTTGAACCAACCTAATCGGGGTTCACAGAGACCTCGTGTATGACATCATTGATAAGGGCTTGTGAATGAACATGACCCCAGTTCCCTGATAAGGAGTGACGCGCTAGCCGCTCTGACGCCGACATGGTATTGATAAATACTTGAAACAATTTGTTCCCTGTTTGTCACTTGTTCGCCCCACATACAAAAAAATTCTTCTGTAGTCGTGGCGTTGCGTTGCTAGAAGTTCTTGTTGGTTCTGAAGATTCTTCCTATAATTCCGACTCCTTTTAAGTCGATTCCTGCCACGTCGAGTCATTTAATGCAGAGCGCCGCCTGATTACCGGCACGTCGACTACCTACGCTTCTACTTTTGGGCTCAGACGTTGAGTTTCTTGATAGCAAGCTTTATTACGTCGAGCGCGCTCTTTGAGGATGATACAGAGTAGAATTATTGAAAGCCTGGGCTAGATATCTGCTGGGCAACTGCGGGCAACTGCTCCGTGCATCTGGACCGCTCTGATGGAGACGGTGCAAGCATACAAAGCTATGCCCGCACTGAATTCAAACATA
Organism: Camptogramma bilineatum; assembly: GCA_958496255.1. Classification (NCBI taxonomy): domain Eukaryota; kingdom Metazoa; phylum Arthropoda; class Insecta; order Lepidoptera; family Geometridae; genus Camptogramma; species Camptogramma bilineatum. The sequence continues at coordinate 3,625,255 of OY292474.1, forward strand.
ATGCCTTTTTCTTGTTTTCCTAAAATGATGATTACTCGAAGACTCCTAGACAGATTTGAAAAATTCTTTTTTTCTTCGAAAAGTATATTTTTATTTTTTTGATTGGTGCCACAAAAATTTGGTGAGGATCTGTTGAGGATCTTCGGAGTTATGAATAGAAATGAACCTCGAGAGTGCAGTCGGTTTTTTTTTTATTTTTAATTTAGTCTCTTGTTATCTTTTAGCATGGTCATTTCTTGACTTTCGGAGTACCTAGTGTTTTATCCCTGTAGATGCTAAGCCCCATTTATAGACAGGTTCTTGACCTCTAGATGCAAAGTGCACGATGGGATTCCCCAGGGGTCTATTCTTGGACCACTACAATATTATCCTTTTGGCAAAGCTTCCAATAAATCTGAGTAAGGCTTAATATCGATGTCTTTATATAAAATTGGTAATACTAATTTGTTTATAGAGAAAAGATAACACTGTAACAAGAACAATACCACAGAACTATATCGAGATCTATCAAGATAGAAGCAAAAAGTTCGTTGATTTGTATGGAAACCGACCGTGTAACATTTTGCGTAGGTACTTTGATGAACGCAGTTGGCAGTTCGGATTGCTTATTATAACCTTGCTGGTTTTCAATGCTCGCCAAGTTTGGCGTGTCAAATTAAAGCCGCAATGGAACGAATTCGGAATGAACTTCGCAGCGAGTAAAGAAGTCCTCAGCCCTTCTTTTCAGCACGCGAGGTACCTACATACAGCATACACTCTTTGCTTCTATCTCGATATGATTCTGTGGATAATTATTATTAACTCATTTATTTCGGATAATATCCATATTACAATAAATTTACACATTAAAAATAATCACATAATAAAATAGAATTCAAATCTCATAATAAAATAACACAAAACCATTAAAATACTATAACTATAACTTAACCTAAACCTAATAACTAGCCCCACCTACGAGAAACCTAACAGAATTTGCATCCTTTAATAAGTTAATAATACCTTTAATAAGATAGAAAACTCATAAAATCAAGGCTGTTGAATCAACTAGCATGACCTACACATTAGTTCGTGACGACAATGGCGACACTTAGGATAATTAATAGGAACAATGATGATAATTGTGTTGTGAGAAATCTTCTCATCTTTTCCTTGTTTGTTTCACGGCAAGTGTAAATCCGATGCATCAGAACCCGGATAAGCTTTCTTCCTCACGCTACGCATGAATTATCAGAGTGTTTATCTAAATTTTTTTTCCGTCTATTTGTGCATTAAAGCCGCTAGCTAGACCATTGGTTCCGAACCTGGGGGTAATTACCCCTTCAGAGGTAAATAGCTTTTTGGGGGGGGTAATAGAACGAAACGAAATTTTTAACCTAACAAATAAACACTCGAAAATATTGTGCTGTTGCTAAAATACCTACTCGTAATCAAAAGTAGGAATTTGAAGATGAATGAAAACATAGTATTTTAAAGGACGGGGGTAGTGGAGGGGGGTTTGAAAGTGAAATGGGGGTAAAATCTGTTTCATTGACATGTCATTGGGGTAACAAGGTTGAAAAGGTTAGGAACCACTGCGCTAGACTCAAATGGAGCTGGGCTGGACAGTCTGCCGCATATCAAGCGACTTGTGGCCAAGAAGAGCCACAGAGTGGATCCCACCCAACGCAAGACGGAGGCGTGGAAGACCCAGAAGGAGATGGCGTGACGAGTTGGATATCCATTTAAGATCTTGGCCTGTAACGGCGTTAAAGCGCGAAGAGTGGAAGGAGGGAAGGGAGGCCTTTGTCCTGCAATGGGACAGTTAATGGCTGAAAAATGAAATGTTTGTGCATTTGTTTGCTAACTCCACAAAAGCTATTCACGAAATTCAGATTCGCAATATTGATAGCTTATACCCCGGATATAATTATACGTAACATATTTTTTATTCTGTTTCGCAGTCAATTTTTTAACATTACATTTTTGTTTACTATTTCACGTAAGCTAGTAAAAAATATAACAGGACATTTAATTTTTAAACGAAGACATAATTTATAGAATAAATAGGTATCTTTGTAAATACCTATTATAAGTTTTATAACATTATACATAGTACAAACAGTTTATGACACAATATTTGTCCTGGGTCCCCACCCAAAGATCCAACGAAAGATGGAACCCAGGACCTACAGCGCGGAAAGCAGAGCAACTCAATCAATTATAAGGTCAGACTGAGATAAATCTTTATTTATAAGTACTTAGTAGACTTCTTCAGTGGGATTCAGATCTTCTCGGAATGTATTCCGAATTCGGAAAGTGACGTTTCTTTGTTGAAAAAAACGTCAACTTTCCGAAGATAATCATCGAATCGGATGCATTTTTGGAAGTCGTGAATCGCACTGCTGAACAGCGGGCTTAAAAAGGTCGCTATAGCAGATGACATAATATTACAGCAGAGCAGCTCACAATAGGAATTGAACTAAATACCGTCTCTTTTCACTCTCAGTCAATGAAAAAAGACGGCATAAGTAGGTATAGTTCAATTCATATTGTGATTTTGCTATAGCGACCTTTTTAAGCCCGCAGATCCTCAGACGGCATTTCTTTAAAATTAGAAACGGTGGTCAAGTTCTAAGCTCAACGATCAATCAGCACAATTGACCACAATCGGACTTTCATTTGTGTTAACTGGCACCCAATGAGCGGCGCCGGCGCCAAAACGTGTTTTTTGCTTGGACTTTGGACTTTTTATTGATACAAATTCAACAATTGCTAGCCGCGAATTCAGACGTTTTGCTGACGCCGACTGAAACTTTGACCGCTTCAATCTTTTTATAACGTGTCTACATTAAAAATTAAAAAAAAAAACCGACCTCAATGTAAGCTGAGATTTTCTGCACTCTCGAGATGCATTTCTGTTCATAACTACATCAAATGTTTATGGCACAAATCGGAAGAAAACCTTTGAAACAAAAAAAATAATTCTCCAAATCGGTCCAGGGCCCGCACTCCCAAAATTAATATATCGTGCAAATTATGGTAGGTCAGCTTCTATTGGTCAAATGTTTCGAATTTAGTCTCCAGAAACATACGCTGAAATACGAAAATTGGCACGATTAATCGTTTTTACTGTTGGGAGTAGGCCTACAGGCGTCTTCGAGTAATCGGTGAACATCACAGTTTCATTAAGAACTAGAAGGAAAAGTGGAAGGAAGGAGAGGAAAAGGAAGACCGAAGCTATATGAGCCAAATAAAAGGTTGCTGTCATGTCGTTTAAAGAGGTCAAGGAGCTGCCCTGGAAAGAACTTTATAGAGAAAGATGGATCAGTTGTGCCGATAGAGGTCAGTCTCTAAAATTAAAGAAGAAAAATTTGTATGACTGACTTTTAAGAAATGAACATAAGTAAAAAGAGGACCATGATCCAAATAGACTGATTAAAGTGCAGCAATGTCTGGATCTCAATCAGACATGTCTGGAGCAAGCGTGAGAACAAATTCAGTCTATTTTTGTTAGGTTAGCCATTTTTACTTCAAAAAAAGGAGGAGGTTCTCAATTCGGTGGAATCGTCTTTTTTCCCTTTTTTATGGATGTTCAGTGATATACTCGAAGAAGCCTGGACCGATTTGGAAAATTCTTTTTTAGTTTGAAAAGCTTTCCGATTGGTGCCATAAAAAAAATCCGTGAGGATCTGTCGAGGGTCTTCGGAGTTATGAAAAGAAATGCACCTCGAGATTGCAGAAAATTGCTCAGCTGTTTGGTATAAAGCGCCCTACTCACACACCTGCCGCTGGGGCAATCTAGGGTGTAGGAGTGGGGATGACCCTTAATTGCATCCTTAATTGTGATGTGTGTAGGCATGCAGGGGCAATTTGGCAAGTGTGTAGAGATACTCCCGATATCGCCACAACCGCCATGCACCCTAGATTGCCCCTGCGGCAGGTGTGTGAGTAGGGCGCATTAAGATTCCGACTTTCCTAGGGCGCCCTAGGGCGGCTTGCACGAAAACTCGGGTTAAATAATATAAATAAGCAAAGAGTTAGCTAACCCGGGTTAGGTACTCAAAATTTAAAAAAATATCCATTTGATTGCCTATTGGACAAATAAAAATAACACTGGGCTAAATAAATTTATCTCGCGACATTAGAGTTAGGCGTTAATCTGGGTTAAAGTTTTAAAGTTTTTAACCTAACGATATGGGAGAGTTAAATCAGCTAACCCCTAGTTAGTGACTAAACAAATGTCGAAAAATGACAAACAAGGAATTCTAAATATAGAGTACCGTAGTGTAAAAGAGATAGACGTACAAGTTTTATGTTTGTTCATTCAGTCATCTTTGATCGAGTATATTACATCTGTGGTATAGGTCCACAGACATTTTGAATAGGTACTTCCAGCAAAAAAATAAAGAAACATCTGCGGGCCTATAAAGGTCGCTATTGCAGAATCGCAATATAGGAATTGAACTATTGCCATCTCTTTTCATTAACTGAGAGTGAAAGAAGACGGAATTATAGTTCATTGCATATTGTGATTCAGTTTTAGCGACATTTTTAATCCGCAGGTTAGTTAGTTAACCCAAGAACGCGATAGCGGGCCTTTTTATTAGTAGGTATTAAATTAACTCTAGCTTTTAAGTCGTTAAGCCATGACGGAGGCCTTTAGGCGGCCTAAAAACTCCGTCACCAGAGTTGGCCACTTACTCATACGAACTTAATTACTTAATTAACTCTAGCTTAAAAATATTTTTTGTAACTAATTAGGCGACAAAAATAAAAAGTTGTAGGTAAGTAGGTTTTTGTTGTTTCTATTCAGGTAAATTATCCGGTTTTACAAACGTGTTCCCATTTAATTAATTCAGATTGCAGATTATCAGATCACTTCTATCTATATTGTTTGTATAATAATTCGCTAACTATAATTTGTTCGTCTAATTCGATCGATTTGAATCCGGACAGTGGAAGATTTTATGTTTTGGAAAATTATTTGAATCGCAGTATAAATTAACACGAGCTTTAAATATTGAAGAAAAACTTCGTACCTATGCATATTTGCCCCCTTACTTATAAAAGATGTTTAAAGTTGAACACTGGTTAAACAACGTCGCGTCTCTGTTTTTCAGTATCCAAAAATAAAGACAGGACGTTGTTTAACCGGTGTTCAACTTTAAACATCTTTCATAAATAAGGCCCTGTATGTTTCAGTACCTAAATGTGGCGATGCGCCTGATAAAGTTGATAAAGAGTAAATGTAAAAATGTAAAAAGAACGCTGGAAGAAAGTGGATGTGTTGTGGAGTGTGTTTTGGCTATAATTTTGAACATCTATCTCCATAACTTTGAATGTCCACTGGTAAAAATTTAAATCCTTTGCCATGCTTTCCCGGTCTGCGTAGCCTGATCAGACCATTACCACAGCCAGGACCAAGATTATGGGTTACTGGCTGGGGGTCTAAAGTGGACACTTTTGATGAAACATCCGATTTTTCATCTAATAAAACATCTAATTTTTCATCAAATGTTTCATAGATGTTTCATAGATGTTTCATCAATGCTTCATATGAAAAATCGGATGTTTCATCAAAAGTGGCCACTTTAGCTCCGCTGTTCCCCGCTACTTCATCCGCGTTGAAAGCCTGTTATCTCGGTTCCCCATATAAACTCATCACTAATTTCACCCCATCCATGATTATTTTTGAAAAAGTAGCCCATGTCCCGAGATAAAAAAAATATTGAAATCTGTTAAGCGGTTTAGGGTGAAAAGGAACATTAGACAGACAGACACAAATCCATACTAAAATCAAGGACGCTAATAAGCTAATAATATAAAATAAGTGAAAGTAACTTTCACATCTAATTAAAGAGTTTGTTTGTTTGAACGCGCTAATCTCAGGAACTACCGGTCCGATTTGAAAAAATATTTCTGGGTGACATGACAACGATAACTTCCTAAAAAGTGATTAAATGGAGGATGGAAAAGATTAGCTGAACTGAGAAGGTTACCAACGAGGAAGTGCTGAAAAGAGTGGAAGAGAAAAGGCATTTCATGAAGACCGTACAAAACAGAAGAGGGAAAATGGTTGGACATCTTATACGACATGACAGCATCATATGGAACATCATAGAAGGAAAAGTGGAAGGAAGACGAGAAAGGGGAAGACCAAGAATAAATTACATGAGACATTAAGAAGAAGATCGCTTTCATGTCGTATAAAGAAATAAAATAAATCGCATTGGAAAGAGATAGATGGAGAGAATTGCATCGTTGCACCTACAATTTTTTTTTTCGGTCGGACTTTTATGTTGACTGGTCTCGTGTCGACCTTTGCAACTTCACCGGACTAATTGTACAGACACGAGCTGAGCTCCTAAATTAAAAAAAGGAATTAAACTTTCATAAACATGATAAGTAGGTACTTACTTATTTAAAAAAGTTATATTTGGCATACATTTTATAGAAACCTGTATAGAAGTTATAAACAAGATTATTAAATTACTAGGCACCAGTATAGTTGTGTATCATGCCACAAATACAATAGGCCGTATCGTAGTACATACTCGCTATATAATTTGCTTTAGCTCACTCACTGAGCTAAACAATAGGTACGATATAAAGGAATCATTACGAAGATCCATGCATGGACAGATAATAGGCTTTACTTCAATTCCTGATGATTTATAGTGTTAGGAGACAACCTAGAATAGTGTTTTTTTTTCTCGCACCCGAGCAAGCTCGGTCGCCCAGATATTGCAATATGAAATTAAAAAAACATTAAATCTAAGGCGTATGTATGCGTCTATATTGACGACCTCCGTGGCGCAGTGGGTGAAGGCCCGCCTGTGACGCAGGAGGTTGCGGGTTCGATCCCCGCCGCGGGACAAATGTTTGTATGATCTGCAAATATTTGTCTCGGGTCTGGGTGTTTTCTATGTATATTATGTATGTATTTATAAAAAAAAATGTATATAAGTAGTATATCAGTCATGTGGTTCCCATAACACAAGCTCTGCTTAGCTTGGGGCTACATGATGCTGTGTGAAATGTCCAGCATTATTTATTTATTTATTTATATGAAAACTATTTCAATAGGTAGCTTATTTCCTAAACAATACAGATTTATGTAAATGTAGGTAAATAGGCTACTGATTGAATCTAAGCACGTATCTATTAGGAGGTAAACAAGTCAACTATGTATCTAGCTTAGTACCTAAGGCCTCTATTAATAAACTCGGCTCAACTTCTGTCTAAGTTGCACTACGGATTTAACTATTGCCATCCTTATTTATCACTGTCTAACAAAAAAGGAAGTCAATAGTTCGTGGTGCAACTTTGACAGAAGTTAAGCCGAGTTTATTAATAGAGGCCTAAGTGACAGACAGAGCTATGTAGGTAAATATATGTAATGTACTTTTCACATAGTTTTCCTAAATATAAATGCAGTAGGTATTGAGAACAAAAAATTGGTTCCATTATCCAAATTAAAATTTGGAACTCCACAAATCAGCAACTAAATTATATGACATTGGTCTTCATCGCTTCATAACTGCGTTCAATGGGGTAATTTACACCAAGTAAAAAAAAAATTAAGGAAGTATTAAACTAAGTTTTGTAAAAATTACTTACGTAAACAAGAAATATATAGGTATTTACTTAAGTATAAGTATTCATAAAATGCATTTTATTTTTATAATTCAATTTCAAGAACGGTGATTTTTGGTCTAGTGCCCAAAATGACCAAAACGCTATTTGCCATTTTAATTCCGTCGTGACGTCACTCCGCTTCTAAACAAGCTAAATGTGTTCTAATTAAAAAAAATCACGTTTTTTTACAGGCACAAAGTGACGTCACGAGCTGAACAGAATGGCGGCTAGCGTTTTCGCGCGAAAATATAGCACTATAGTCTATTTCTTCAAAGCACTATAGATTAAAAGTAATTTATAGGGCACTAACCGGTTTAAAAAAAATATTATTTTAGTGGTTTATTAACTCTAGGATTCATTTAAAATACCTACTATTTGAAAAAGTTTATGACTCCCAACTTTGAAGGAACGTAAGTATTAATACTTACCTAAGTCTAGGTATTTTATTATGATTGTTAAAATAATTTAGGTAGGAATATGTTTTGAAAAATGTGAGGGTAGTTCAACACTCACCTCCCGCGTCATTACATCTAGTCAGGTACAAAAGAACACCGGCCACTGTCAGCCAACGCATCTCACTCACTTTTCGTGCACAACACAAAAAATAAGCCTCTCGAGCCCGGTCAAAATGACCAGCGCCGGTCACGACCCACACTAGACTGATACTCCTGCGCGTACAATCCTACTAATATACTCCCACACAACTTTACTTTTCCCTCCCAGCCTGATTTTTTTTTATTCCAGCCAGTATTACGAGGCAATAGAGCTCATTCTTGTAACGCGCTACTTTTCTAATGGCAAAGGTAATGTGGTGGAATGGCTATCAATAATTATGATTATTTTTAATAGTTCTAAATGCGGTAGTGAATTGGTCCGTTCGGCCGTACGTAGTGACCTCTCAACAATAAAATTATGCTCTCAATAATGCTATGTTTCGAAGAATTTAATTAATTTATTAATTTTTTAAAGGTTTAGTTAGACTACTTAATTACCTACTTAGGTCCCTACTCTACCAACGGCAAAGAAAATTATGCTTCTACTGTTATTCATAATCAACTTACCTTTTAGGGAAGGGTTCTAGTAAATAAAAAAATACTGACCTTTTTTCAAGACGCAAAGCTTTTGATCCTCGTTGCAAAAAGTTTTGATCTCTCGCCTGGAATCTGGATACATTTTGAATTCAGAACGAAGCATCGACAGTTTAAATTTAGAACGAATCTCGGGTTCCCGCCTAACGAAGTCCCCATCGTTAGCTAGCATAGAGATCACATTCACATGCCCAGCGAGCCTGCCTCAAAGGTCCCGACATTACTTTACGGCGCATTTTTACGACTAAAAACTCTTATTCCCTTTGAAATGTTCGGTTAAATTTAGTATTCGCATTTTTCACATTTTTATTTTCATTTTTAACGACCCGCGTCTGTTGCTAACTCCGATTTTGTTTTTAATTTTTTTACGGCGTTCCTTTGATGCCCGCGAAGCCTACGTCAAATTTTAAAAATGGAATTCGTTGAAGAAACAAACACTCGCATTCCATTGAGTTTTTAGTATAAAATTCCTTGGTTTTAGGTAAGCAAATAAGTTTTTATGTGACCCACGTCAATCTAGCTTAGAAAAATATGTTTATGAGTATCTATTTTATAGAGTGGGCTCGCCTACGCCGGGTTTAAAAATAATTTCGTAGTTATCTAGGTCATTCCAGGCTAGTCTGCGATTCATAAGTTATTCAAGTCTAAGTTTTTGTGATAAGAATCTTACCATAATCTATTACCTGCTAGGCGACTACATGATAGCCCTGACAGTAACGAAAACGCCTTAAAAAATGTTTAATGTAAGTAGGTATGTAGGTATTGGAGGGCCGATCTCAAGACTTTTGAGAGGACTTAAAAAAGGTTACTTAAGTACTAAATTTAAAAAAAATAGGTAGGTAGGTACAGTATTTACTTAGGTATTACTTACCTATCTACAGTTTAGAAAAATAAATAGGTAAGTACTTACCTAATTATATAGATAGGTACTTAGATATAAGTAAGTAATAGCCTTTATAATCTTCATCGGATTTTAAATGACTCAACGTCACATGATTCTAGTAACAAATACCTAAGTACAAGTAATGTTACTGATAACGAATCACACATCAAACTTTATAAACAAACCTACTAAGGTAAATATGTCTTTGTGTTGGCAATTTCAATACTTATAGATTCTAATTAAAATAGGTCAGGGCAGAGCAAAGATTAAGTGCTTTTTCTTATTATATAGATACCTTAAGCATACCTAATCAATTTCTGACAAACTATCAGACCAGATGTTCAAGTTAGTTACGCCACTGATAAATTCATATTCAACCCTTTCCGATAACGATAACTAGGTTTTTATTTGTTATAGTGTTAAACCACACTTAGGTTTTTATATTTGAAAATGAAAAATCTTATCAAAATTTTCAATTCCGACAAGCGATCCTCCTTTAGCCGGAGTTAAAGGTTCCATTGGTAATGTCACTCCGGCTAAAGGAGGATCGCTTGTATCATTGCGGGTTCAAATCCCGTCGGAATTGAAAATTTTGATAAGAAATTTCATTTTCCAATAATAACTAGGTTTGTGCATTTTCAGTGGGTAAGTGAGTGTAGAGCTTTTGGGCGTTTTTCCATTAGCCGGCACGGCACCGGCACCGGCAGCGGCACCGGCGCGGCGTGGCGCCGGGCTGGGTGCCGGGGAAGCAAAAATGTATGAAAATGTACGGCTCGCCTTTCCACTTACCGGCGCCGGCCACGGCCAGGCGTTGATGAGATTTTCATACATTTTTGCACGGCCCGCCGGGCCGGCAATGCCGGTGCCGGTGCCGTGTCGGTGGCGCCGCCGGCGTGCCGGCTAATGGAAAAACGCCCACTATCTCGCTCGACATCGAGGCGCAGGGGCTATACTTACAGTTTGTTTTGGTAGGTTGGCAACGTCTATGCAGACAACCTAATGCGACGCATTGCTTGACCGCCCTGTGCGTGTACAAAATATATGAAAACTACAGGAAATAGGTCGGTAGCGGCGTTTTATAGCTCATATGCGGCCAGGCTTAGGCTCGCCTAACATGTCTAAGCTGCATAAAAATATAGTTGGTGTTTTTACCAATAAATAAGTCATGGGACGGATATCTTGGTATCTGCCGGAACTGAGCAGCGGTATCCGTGGGAACATCCTTTCAGCGAGTTATCGGATAGGTACCTACACGCGGAAGCGGCGTGAATGTATGTTCTGATGATCTAACTCAGGCGAAAGAGTTTTTAGGCTTGAAGACCTGCGTCATGCTTTAACGACTTAAAAGCCGGGACCGACAATTTTACGAAAACTCCGAAGCACGGAAGCGCTCAGCTGTTAATGCCATTTGCGATCATGTACAATGACCGCTCGGAATGTCGCGTGTCTTTATATTGTTTTTCGTGATTTTTTCCGATGATCAGCGGAGCAGTCGTAGTTTTAACCACGAGTTATTCTGCTATTCGGGGCGGAAACAAATCCAACAAAATAAAGATCATAATAAAAATCGATCCAGCCGCAGGTTTATTTCACGTCATGTAAAAAGAACGCTGGAAGACAGTGGAGGGGGTAAGTTTGCGCATGGGTACACTTGCACACGAAAGTACTAGGCCTATTGTTTCTTTTATTGTTTGTTTTTTTTTTCTATGGAAAAATGTCGTAATTAAAACTTTTGTGCATGATGGTATTAATTTGCCTAATTTTTATAAATTACTTAGGTACTGCGCATCTTGACAGCCAGCGATCTTTTTACATGACGCGAACTATACTTGAGTTAAGAGTGGTACCAACCTATATACATATATTTTGTACCTAGGTATATGTAAAGATTTAAAAACCTAGGTATGTCTTTTTCTAGGCATAGATAGATTACTAAATAATCACCCTAAGCAAAACACTCATGGATCTCAATCAATTCACAACAAAGACATGTAAATTGCCCTTTTATAGTGTTAAGTTCTTTGTTCCTATCCTACATAATTTTCTACGGAGATAATAACTGAATCTTTTCCTATTCACGGAAAAATAGTTTTGTGACTAATTTGTTTACTTACAAAGAAAATTCTGTACAATCCTAAAAGGACGTAGGAGTTTCATTTAGGTACCTAGGTATAATTACCAAGAAAAAAAGATTTCTTATTATAATTTTACGTTTTAAGTAGGTAGGTAGTCTAGAATTTTTTTATAATGTTGCAACAATTAATAAATGACAAGAAACATAACCGTAAACGTAAACGTAAGGTCGAAAGGACGTCAAATGGTCGGTTGGTTAAAAATTAAACACAAATTATAAAACTAACAATTTCATACAAAGAATTATAAAACATTAAACACAAATTATAAAACTAACAATTTCAGACAAAGAATTATCATTAAAATAAGGCCACCAAAAACCTCGTCGCCAATTATAGTAAGACGTGTAGTGAAGGTATATGAATATGAGCTCTATCACAGGGTAATAAAGACGCGTTTTTTGTGTAAAGCGACGCCAACAGCGAGCCAGAGCAGCACAGCGCCGGTGTGAACGGCTAACAGTTCACTGTGGGTTGGTGCGGGGATGGCCCAGTAGAATGGGAAGTTAAATTTTAGTAGCTGGCTTCCTACGTAGAGGAACAGCGAGTTTTGACCTGAAAGGCAATTTTTCAACTAGATCATGTCGAAAACAATGATTAACCTTTATTCTCTCAAACTAGGTTCTGCCCGAGGCTTTGCTCGCTTAGTACTTACTTTCAATCAGCCTATATGCTATTCCAGACCTCAGTTTACGCATTTTAATTTACAGCGTTACGAGGCAATCTTCTTATTAATCCTACTAATATCATAAATGTGAGAATTTGTGAGGAAGGATGTGATGATGAGGTGTTTGTTACTCTTTCACGCAAAAACTAATGATCGGATTTTAATGAAACTTGGAATATAAATAGTTGATGTTTTTGGCGTTTGGAGCGGAAGTACATTTTCTATACGAAAAGTCTAATTCACGAACGAAAAATGAGCTTCGAACTAACCAGCATAACATAATGGCCGTCCGCCCCACTTATTCTTCAGATCCACAATAAAGTACAACACAGCTTGCGCGAAAAGTGCAGTTGACGCGCAAACGAGACAGTATGATACGGACCAAAGGTACTTGTTGATAGGAATCGGCCCGTCGTTCTTTGAGAACATTGATAAGCCACCGCCGAAGATACCAAATACTATGGACCAGAATACCCAGCGCATAATACGAGCTCTGAAAAATAAATATACCTACTTATTTATATAAAAATTGTGAATACCTACTTATACAGATATAGAAGACACCACTTGGTACTTTTACAATTACAAATCTCAAAAACATAAACACAAGGAAGAAACAGAAGTAAGTTAAAAGAGTTAGAGATCAGCCCCTTGATTGTCTACCTTTGATAGCGACCAAAATCGGTCTCAAACTCTCAAATATGACAGTTCAGTGACCACGCAAGTAGCCCTGTCACTCTCATCTCGAGACCGAACGCGACAAAAGGGGCCTTACTTATGAAAGATGTTTAAAGTGAAACACTGGTTAAACAACGTCCTGTCTTTATTTGTGGATAGTGACAAACAGAGACAGGACGTTGTTCAACCAGTGTTCAACTTTAAACATCTTTCATAAGTAAGGGGGAATATGTCTACGCGATCGTTTTGACAGTTTGAGACAAGTTAGACAATCAGCCTGCAGTTACCTACACTGATGACTTTGTCGTGTTAAAATGATTACTACTAAGTATGTATACTAACCAACACGTTGTAATAGTATGGAACATGCCAAAATACTTTTCTCAAGATATCACTTACCGACGCATATTTATTCTATCAAGCTATTTTTGCGACACTTTCATTATGTTCTATAACCGCATCCTGAATTTCACTTCTTCATACTTTTTGGTTTTTGTTTCACTCCTACCCTCTGTTGAACAGATTATCCTCCCGTACCTTCTCTCCTTTAAATTCTTCTACCTTTCTTCTTCCTCTTCCTTTTCATATTGCTCTCTCGCTCAGTCCGTCTCACCTACTCTAAACACACCGTCTGCTCTTCCTCTCTCTTCTTTCAACAATCCTATATTTCTCTCGTATTTAACATTATTTAACATTATTTAACACACGGGAATTACTCACTTAAAAAATATCGTCGATTTAGATACCGAGTGTGTGTGAGACGCGACCGCGAGGAGTAACCTTGCCGCAACTCCCACCTTACCCAGATGAAGATTCTCCGGATGAATCGAAACATTGTCGGTATCTAAATCGACGATATTTTTTACGTGAGTAATTCCCGTGTGTTAAATAATGTCTAGTACAACTCACGAAAGTTTTGAAAGTCCTATATTTCTTACGTCCTGTGCCCTTACTCACCTAGCATGATTATAGACAAGCATAACCCTAGCGGCATGCGCGCCACTTTGCACCACCAGCACGCCAGACAGTATGCCCAGCAATCCTTCAGGGTCGTGCCGCACCGTGCTATGATATAATTTACCGTAAACGTGCCCCGTGTGCAAATGAGAAGGCCCGAAAACCTTCCTGAAAGCAGAAAACATAAAAAAAAATCAAAAATCTTTACCAAAATATAAAGTAGGTAGGTACCTACATTACTTTTTAAATGTTTGTATGATCTGCAAATATTTGTCTCGGGTCTGGGTGTTTTCATGTACTTATAATATGAATGTGCCTATTTATGAAAAAAAAAGTAAGTAGGTAATATTTCAGTCATGTGATTCCTATAACACAGATAAGCTCTGTTTACTTTGAGGCTACATTATGCTGTGTGAAATGTCCAGCATTATTTATTTATTATTATAGTGGAAGAGTTTTATTTTTGTTTATTCTGTGGTATCGGGCTCCGGCTTTAGGCTATTTCTTGTAACTTATATGCAGAGGTCGGAATTAGGTAGAGTTATTTATGTAGGTACTTGCACTGATTTCATGCAGCGAAAGAATAAAGTGGATATGCCTCAAATCCCGAGATTATTTTATTTTCTGTAGGTACCTATTTTAATTTAATTTAATTTAATTTGTTGTATGTTTGTGCTGTGAATATTATGGATTTATCTGAAATAAATGAATACAATACAATACAATTAATATTAAAGAGCAGAAAAATTCCGTGATTTAGTTAGTATAAAAGTTAAGTATTTACTTTTACACAGTTTAAAGTTAAACCACTTGATGAAAAATATTATTTTTAATAAATTTTCTAATCAATTATTATTATGTTTATTATCTTTGTTTTATTTGTCTTATCTATCTCTGAGGTTTTTATTATTATTTATTTGTGATATTGTTGGCCACATGGGATCCACCATGGGAGATCCACATTAATATCAACATTTCAATGCAAGTACCTACATATATGACTCTACCTAATTCCGACCTCTGCTTATATTATGGCAGGTGAAACAGGCCGATAAGCTTGTAAGACACCTGTCGATGTATCCAGCGATGCCGCCGGTGCAGTTGGTCAAGTTCATGCCCAAAGCGGAGAGATGCAGCCCCCCGGGACCCATGTAACGTGGGGGGCAGCCGGGCGCTGGCACTAGTAGTGTTACGCACACCTGAAACATTAACCCCCTTACTTATGAAAGATGTTTAAAGTTTAACACTGGTTAAACAACGTCCTGTCTCTGTTTGTTACTATCCACAAATAAAGACAGGACGTTGTTCAACCAGTGTTTAACTTTAAACATCTTTCATAAGTACTTAAGGCCCTAATTGACCGAGCGAGCGAAGCGTCTCTGCTTCAGCTTGGACAAAACTGCTTTCGTTTGTCCGAATGTCTGTCGGTCGTACGTCTGTCTGAATGTTCTCCTCTACAGGTCACATTTTTCAACCATTTCTCGTGTTTTGTGATCAGGTTCGATAATTTTATAGAATTTTATTGTCGTCGAGGATTTATGATTGGGGGGGGGGTACTTCCTCCAAAAAGGGTCAAAAAGGGCTACAGGATATTTCCGCCATAAGACATCCGATTTCGATGGTTCTTTTTTTGTTTGAAAGGTTATAACTTTAAGTTGGTCTCATTAAAATTTGGTGAATTTCTGATGAGAATCTTCAGCGTGATGAGCAGAATAGATCCTCATAATGCATTATAATGATCTCTTTTAGATTTCTACCAGTGGAATCGGCCCTTTAACTACTAGAGTATTATTATCTGTTATGTGCTACTAGGTAGGGATTGATGAAGTATCTGGGGCAACCTTCTCATCACAAAACTAGAGAATTGTGGATATCTATTCTGTTTGAAGCTATGCAAACTCGCGAGGTCTAACAGCTCACAGAGACACTAGTATATTCGCAGTTTTAGGGGCAACTTTTAAATTTTCACCTTTCATAATCCAATACTCCAAGGCAAAAATCGGAGATTATTTACATTGTGAGGGCTGATTTTTCAATCGATAAATAACTTTTTTCTGAGGAATAAATATGGCGTTATGACAATTTTCAATACAATATCTGTCAAATCGCATATTTATTTCCTCAGATAAAAGTTATCTAGGTATTGAAAAATCAGCCCTAAACCGAATGCTTTACCTGAATGGCTACTAACAGAAGTGTGGCGAGCCATTGCTGCCAGCCAGCAGAGATGTCACGGAATAGAGAACGCCCTAAAACAAAAGGTTGCGGAGAGTCGAGCTCGGAACTTCTCTTCCAACGTATCTATCTAAATTGTTCGTCCTTGTCACGCAAAAAACTCTATGTAGTATAGTATAGGTGTACTACTCAGTCTACTATGAGCAATCACAGCCCCGATTGGCAGTATTACCTCTACCTAATCTGTGATTGGCAGATATGAGTCTGACATGAGGCCCGCCCCTTTCTGCGCGATTCAGGACGCATTACGCGCAGTTACTGTTCAATAATTTCAAATACAAATGTATCAGGACGTTTGGCTCAATGGTTGTGAGCTCCGCTTGCAGCGCGGTAAGTACTTGCGGAATGGAGATCAATTCCTGTTGATATTGAGTTTTTGCATCTTTGGAGAGGCCAAAAATGTTATATTGTCAGTCATTAATGAATAATGTTCATTTTATTTCATGGAATCGTTAGATAAATGTATGGTAAAAATGCTTTTTTTGGAAATTTATCTACAATATCTAGGTAATTACCTACCCATCTTACTCTCAAGATTTTTAGGGAGGGATGAGATCGACATTATGACGCTAGACAGAATATGTGGGTTGTTACCTATATAAGTAGGTACACAATTACCTAAATTTTCAAAGGGAAGTAGGTACCTAAGTAGGTACTTACCTATGTTTTTTTCTGTCCAATGTCTATAGGTAAGTAGGTAGGTACTTACCTAACCTACCTAACTACTGAAGTCACAACGGATGTTTGTCCCTCTGAAATTAGGGGGCGTCCATTAATTAAAATTAAAGAATAAAAATTAAAGGTGATTTTTGCGATTTTTCAACCCCCGCACCCCCTCCCCCCTCGGTGAGATGTCCTGAGATTTGGCTCGATCCCCTCCCCCACCCCCTAATCTCACGTGAGAATAAAAAAAATAATCTTAAACAGGTACCTACCTAGATTTGCCGAGATCTCCCTTTCATTTTTAATCCCACATGGGATTAGGTGCGATTTGGCTCAACCCCCTCCCGCCCCCTAAAAGCCTGACGTAATTAATGGATGCCCCCATAAGTGCAACAAAGGATAACGCATATTTAGGTACTTATGACGTGGCGAATCAATTGGTGGTACCAATAGGCTGAGAAGGCTGGAGCCTAGGGCGGCAGATTTTAGGGGCGGCAAATAGGGAACAATTTTTTTTGTGTTACAGAAAAATAATATTTACCTATATTTATTGATAATGCTATGTTATTATGTACACACAAACAATTCAACATGTAAGTAATGTTTTAAAAATTGTTAGAGTGAGAGCTTTTCTTGCTTAAAACTTTTTTCCATAATTGGATTGGAAACGAGCGATAAAGGCGGTGCGTTTAGATGGGCCCGCGAATTACAGTAGTATCCCGAAAATTTCCAACAGTTTACCTGTTGATCATGTTTGTTTCTGTAGCTGTAATCAGCACGTGTAAGGTCGTCATGTACGAAAAATCCCTATGTGTACCGAAGAATTTTTATTTTCATTAATCATTAAATTTCACATCATCAATCAATCATCATCAATCATCAACCAATCAAACATCAATAGGTATCCGTACCCCTATTATAAATGTGAAAGTGTGTTTGTTTGTTTGTTTATTTGTAGTTGAATCACGTCAAAACGGAGCGACGGATTGACGTGATTTTTTGTGTGGAAATAGTTGGAGGGCTGGAGAGTAACATAGGCTACTTTTTATCCGGGTACAACTCGAGCGAAGCCGCGGGCAGCAGCTAGTTTATAATAAAACTGTAACAGGTCAAATTCTGTACATTGAAGATATTTTGAAATTTTTTTTGGAGGGCTCTCTATTGTCGATACTGAAGCCAAAACTGTAATTTTTTTCATTCATGTCTATCTGTCCGTATCATGGCCGCGCATTACGTCGAAACTACTGGTTGGATTTAAATGAAACCTGGTATTATTTGAGTGCATACTACGAGGTCTAATATAAAATACTTTTAATCCTGAAATTCAGCACGGTTCCCTAGGGAGAGGGGATGAAATTCAAAATAAGTATCTGGTTGTAATTCATGAGCGCGTAGTCCGATTTCATTGATTCTTTTTAGGGTTCCGTACCTTAAAAGGTAAAAAAAGGAACCCTTATAAGATCACTTTCTTGTCCGTCTGTCTGTCTGTCTGTCTATCCATCTGTCTGTCCGTCCGTCACCATCGATTATCTCAGGAACGGGTGGAGCTAGCAAGTTGAAATTCATACCATATACTGAGGTCTATAGTCCCTATTGTGAGTATAAAAATCAAGGTCCTGAGTCAACACTATAAAAAGATATAGGCAAATTTAGGTTTTCGTGAAAACTTGTAAGTACCAAAACATACCTTAATTATCAACTTTTTTTATTTTTCGGAATTTTTCCTTTACTTGTGCTGTAAGGCCTTGCTTGTAACCAAAATTGACAATTCTAGGTCAACCGGAAGTACCCTAGAGGTTTTGGGTAGAAAACCTAAATGGTAGTTCCCGTTGACCTAGAATCACGAAATTTGGCAAAAAGCAAGGCCTTATAGCAGAAATAAAGGAAAAATTCCAAAAAATTAAAAAAGTTGAAAGTTAAAGGGTGTTCCCATACATACATACATACATAGTTGACGCCAATTAAGATTGTCTTCTGAGTTGTATGAGCGCTCATACAATTAAGCGAACTAGCTTAATAGGCACCATCCTCAAATAAGGTAAATAAATAAAATTGTGTTATTGTGTAAAAGAAAATAAAAGAAAATATTTATTGCAATATTATGCTCGTGTGCGCAGAACATTTGCGGCGCTGCTATCGCAGAACTAGGATATGTACAAAAAAATTAATAATTGTTCAATAACTTAATGGGTATAATGGGTAGGTACGGAACCCTCGGTGTACGAGTTCGACTCGCACTTGACCGGTTTTACTTTGTTTGAAAGTAAGTACTTTATATATTGTTCCGTAAAAATTTCAAAGTCATCGGTTTTGTAGTTCCGAAATTACAAACATCCGGAATCCTTGACACCCGGAATGCACAGGAACCGTTGAATGTACGGCTCATCTTAAGCTGGTGTGCAAACAACTCCAAACGAGTTGTCGGTGCTGGTTGTTGTTGTTGGTGCTGAGGTAATTGTCTGGGGGTCTAAAGTGGCCACTTTTGATGAAAAATCAGATGTTTCATAGATGCTTCATCTATGAAACATCTGATGAAACATCAAATGCTTCATAAATGCTTCATGTATGCTTCTTAAATGAAGCATCGATGCTTCATCAATGCTTCATCGATGCTTTATAGATGCTTCATATATGAAGCATCGATGAAGCATCTATGAAACATCTATGAAGCATTTCACAAAACATCTTTTTTGACAGATCTATGTGCGAGGTTAAATTTATTTTTAGAAAGTAAATAGGTTGAATGGAAAACGGATGGTTGAATGCAAAACCCATGCGAAGCCAAATTTAAGAAAAAAAAACCTCAGACCCGCTCCCGCGACAATTTACCTTTTTTATTTATTCGTGTGCCTCAAAAATATTTCCATATGATATGTCCATCAGGGTGGCGCAGTGCAATCATTTCTATAAAAAAACTAAGTAGGTACCTACCTATTTAATTTATAAAAATAAATTTAACCTCGCACATAGATCTGTCAAAAAAGATGTTTTGTGAAATGCTCCATAGATGCTTCATATATGAAGCATTTATGAAACATCTATGAAACATCTATGAAGCATCGATGGTTCATAGATGAAGCATATGAAGCATTTATGAAGCATTTGATGAAAAGTCAGTTTCATAGATGAAACATCTATGAAACATCTGATTTTTCATCAAAAGTGGCCACTTTAGACCCCCTGTATTTGGTAGGATCAGAAGAATCTCATCTATTTTGAACTGTTAAAACCTAGTGAAACGATCACGGGAGGCCGAAAACAGCCACAATATGCGACATGTTATGAATCCATTATTATTCATCATGACAACAATGTTCTGTGGTGCTGAGGGCGAAGGCCCGCCTGAAACACAGAAGGTTGCAAATTTAATTCCCTTTGCCTGCCTGTGAGACAAATGTACCTATGTGTGATCTACGAATCTCTGTCTCAAAATGATTCTCTCAAGAAGGCAAAAAGTCGTAGATTCTGACGAAAACTTTGAATAAAATACCTACGTTGTAGCACAGAATTATGCGACAAAGTTCAATTCAGCTCGCGTAAGCGTTCTTTGCCTAGTGCAATATGCACTGACACGTGCCTACACAAATTCTCTCTTTCTAACGCATAACTCTGTCACTGTCTGGCGCGGAGTGACGCGGAAGGGTTGTCGAGTTGTCACGCGATAGGTATTAGAGCCGAGTGGCAAGTGGGAACCCTGCCAAGGCCCGCCCGGGCGGGCCCACCAATGTACTTGTAGCTTCGTACCTAAAGTGCGGAGTGCGCGTAATTAGTAATTAGGTAAATAAATCTGTTTATATTCTTATGTTTTGCTTTTTAGTGCAAGTATGTTTTAAAGTCGGTTAAGTATTTTATTTTTATTTTTTCATTTTAGTGTTTATTTTTTATTAAGAATGATTTCATCTTACCTACTTATTGTGTTTCGCTCATCAAGCCCTTTCATTTGATATCCATGTCACTACTACTATACTACTAAAAACTAAGATACTGAAAACCAGCGCTCTAACAGCCATGGCGCTGCTGGAGCAAATGCTGAGGGGTAACCTTATTTTCTTGTCACTGTAATGTAGCATTTCTGATTTGTGTTGTATGTATCGTAGTAACGAAAATAAAACTTATTTCTATTTCTATTTTACTAAAAGTTCCATGGAACAGGTCCTGACTCCATCATCAGATCAGGGGGTCTAAAGTGGCCACTTTTGATGAAAAATCAGATGTTTCATAGATGCTTCATCTATGAAACATCTATGAAACATCTAATTTTTCATCAAATGCTTCATAAATGCTTCATATATGCTTCATATATGAAGCATCGATGCTTCATCAATGCTTCATAGATGCTTCATATATGAAGCATCTATGAAACATCTATGAAGCATTTCACAAAACATCTTTTTTGACAGATCTATGTGCGAGGTTTTTTCTTTTTTTTTCTTCTTTATTTTGGCTATTTAAAAAGTAGCCTATGTTTTATTCCAGGTCATAAATTATGGTACGTATAGGTACCTACCTACTTAAGTACCTACCTATATGTATTCCAAGTTTCATTATAGCACTGGCGGTCGCAGACTTTGATCTTGGGGGGGGGGGTCACTAGTTTTGGTAGTGCGTACCTACCTCTCTTTTTGCTGGATGTTACAGGTTTCTCAAGGATTTTGAGGGGGGGGGGGGGTCATGACCCCCATGACCCCCCCCCTCGGACCGCGCGTGTATCAGTAGTTTTTGCTTGAAAGAGTAACAAACATACAAACATCCCTAGATAGCGGTACATCTATACATCCATACATCCTCACAAACTTTCACACTGTAAAATTATTAGTAGGATGGAAAAGCTCCTCTTGGCAGATTCAAATGGCCCGCCGTCATTTTGTGACGTCATTACAAAACTACTACTGTTCTATTTATAGACTTTATAACTTCAACTTCTTTCATAACTTCAACTTCATAACTTTGGTATGAAAATTACTTTCTTTTTAACCGACTTCAAAAACAGGAGGAGATTCTCAATTCATAGGAATATTTTTTTATGTAGGTAGGTATGTTTTTGGAATTTTTTTGATTTGGAAAATTCTTTTTTGTTTGAAAGGGTCCCAGGTGGTGCCATGGTCATTAGATCAGGTCAGGATCTGATGATGGCGTCAGGAGCTGTTCAACAGAACACATCAGTACCTACCTAAATCTAAATAGGCCGATTGAGCTGAAACTCGTCATCATCATCACCAGCACCATTTTTTGAACAGCTTCTGATTCCATCATCAGGTCAGCTCGCAGTCACCATAGGTACGCATAGGTACTACATGACATTGTAGTCGGAACAAAACGGAACAAGACAGCTTACATTATGCCGAGTTTAAACTCAATCAGCCTATTTACTGAGGAGTTCTGTTGAACAGTTCCTGACTCCATTATCAGATCCTGACCTGATCTGATGACCATAGCTCCACCTGGTACCCTTTCAAACAAAAAAATAATTTTCCAAATCGGTCCAAGCTCACCTATTCAAGTAGGTAGATACTCGAGAAACATACCTACCTACATAAAAAAATATTCCTATGACTTGAGAATCTCCTCCTGTTTTTGAAGTCGGTTAAAAAGAAAGTAATTTTCATAAAAGGGTCTACAAAACCTACCTACCTACATACCATTTAAAATTGAAATAATTGTTCAAAGTAAAAATCAATTCTAATCTACGCTAGGTACACCTATCTAGTTAGTGTGTATACTACCTATACCTATACCTACATACCTACACATCGAGCGAGCTAAAAATGCTAAAAATTATAAAAAGCGGTGGTCGTTGCAAACCAATTTTGCGTTAGTGTGAGTGTCGAAACTCCGCCTCCGGGACTATACACACACATTGAAGACATCCGAGCAACGCGTACGGCAATACTCGAGTTCAGAATTTACAAGAATTTACGATGTATTCCGTAATACCAAAAATGATGAATGAAAAGTTAATGATTTCGCAATTTTTTTTGTATGGCCTGTAACTAGACACTCTAAGCTGTGTTCCTATTAAAAGGATATTACAATCATTGTTGTTTATCATACAGAACAAATGCAACGAAAACACGATATTTTTGCTGTAAAAATGTTAGAAATACAATTTGGTTACATTTTGTTTCAGGTAAGTTTTTTAGATCAAAAGTTTAACAGGAACCTAGATTAATACTTCCTTAATCTAAATAAGTGCATAAAGTGGTGAAAATACGCTCAAATTTTAAATGATTTCGGTAGTACGTTTGTATGGAGAATTCGTTCGTCGCTGCCCTCTTAAGGGCTCGGCGAACGTATCTACTTACCTAGGAACGTAATACCGATATAATTTAAAATTTGAGCATATTTTTATCACTTTACGTTATTATTTGGATAAAGGTAGTATTTATCTAGGTTCCTGTTAAACTTTTGTTTCAAAAAACTTACTATAGAACAAATGAAAAGAAAAAATGCAATTTTTGGTGTACCTACAAAGATTTCAATTCAATTGGCTTACATTTCTTTTTAGGTGAGTTTTTCGGAACAAAAGTTTAACAGGAACCTAGATAAATACCTACTCTCCTAATCTAACAACATAAACTGATATAAACATGCTTACATTTTAAATGATTTCGGTATTACGTTTTTATAGAAATTCGCCGGTCGCAGCCCTCTTAAAGGTCGCTGCATATGTAACGTGATTTTTCTCGTCCCGGACGGAAACGTGACGATTTCTTGGCATTTATAACAAGTTTAGCTGTATTTTTATATGAAACGATGTCAAGAAACGTCACGTTCCGTCCGGGATGAGAAATATCACGTTACGTATGCAGCGACCTTAAGAGCCATTATACAATTTCGCACTCGACAAAATCAGCGCTCGGAGGGACAAAAGTTGCTAAATTCTAACACCCAATGAACAGCGCTCCGTTTCTTAGACTAAACGGTTTTGGTAATTTTCATGTGATTGATTTATTTGAGATAGTAAAAATACTTTTTGGGTAGGTACTTAGGTAGGTACCTATAGGTATAACACAAAACAAAGTCGGGTTAGTTACACTTTGAATACAAATAATTACAAAAAATAAATGTTTGTTTTTTTGTCCCATAAACCATATTGTGCTGATCTGATGGAGTCAGGAGCTTTTCAACAGAACTCTTCAGTAAATAGTCCGATTGAGTTGAAACTTGGATCTCAGCATGTCAGTCAAGTTCCGACTACAATGAAATAATATGGTGACAGCTAGCTCATCTGATGATGGAGTCAGGACCTGTTCCATGGAACTTTTTAATGATATGGGTATCAAATGACAGGGCTTGATGATCGCAACACAATGCTGATCTGATGATGGAGCCAGGACCTGCTCCATGGAACTTTTTAATGATATGGGTATCAAATGAAAGGGCTTGATGAGCGCAACACAATGCTGATCTGATGATGGAGTCAGGACCTGTTCCATGGAACTTTTTAATGATATGGGTATCAAATGAAAGGGTTTGATGAGCGAAACACAATTCTGATCTGATGATGGAGTCAGGACCTGCTCCATGGAACTTTTTAATAATATGGGTATCAAATGAAAGGGCTTGATGAGCGCAACACAATGCTGATCTGATGATGGAGTCAGGACCTGTTCCATGGAACTTTTTAATGATATGGGTATCAAATGAAAGGGTTTGATGAGCGCAACACAATGCTGATCTGATGATGGAGTCAGGACCTGTTCCATGGAACTTTTTAATGATATGGGTATCAAATGAAAGGGTTTGATGAGCGAAACACAATTCTGATCTGATGATGGAGTCAGGACCTGCTCCATGGAACTTTTTAATAATATGGGTATCAAATGAAAGGGCTTGATGAGCGCAACACAATGCTGATCTGATGATGGAGTCAGGACCTGTTCCATGGAACTTTTTAATGATATGGGTATCAAATGAAAGGGTTTGATGAGCGAAACACAATTCTGATCTGATGATGGAGTCAGGACCTGCTTCATGGAACTTTTTAATGATATGGGTATCAAATGAAAGGACTTGATGAGCGCAACACAATGCTGATCTAATGATGGAGTCAGGACCTGTTCCATCGAACTTTATAATGATATGGGTATCAAATGAAAGGGTTTAATGAGCAAAACACAATGCTGATCTGATGATGGAATCAGGACCTGTTCCATGGAACTTTATAATGATATGGGTATCAAATGAAAGGGTTTTATGCGCGAAACACAAAGCTGGGTTAGGATTTACTTTTGACTTCGATTTTTGATGTTTGATTTTTCATTTTTAATCTTGATTTTAATTTTAAAATCAAAATCAAGAAATAAAAATCAAAATAAAAATCCGAGATCCGAGAATCGAGAAATGAGAAACAAGAATCAAGAATCACAAATCAAAAATTAAAAAATTGAAAATCAAGAATTAAGAATCCGAGATACAAGATCCGAGAATCGATAATCGAAAATTGAAAATTAAGAATCAAAATCAAGAATCAAGAACCCGATATCCAAGATCCGATAATCAAGAATTGAGACTCGAAAATCGAAAATCAAGAATCCGAGATCCGAGAATAGAGAAACTAAAATTGAAAATCAAGAATCAAGAATCAAAGTGAAAGTCAAAATCAAGAATCAAAGTCAAAGTAAACCCCGACCCAGCTTTGTGTTTCGCTCATCAAGCCCTTTCATTTGATACCCATATCATTGTAAAGTTCCAGGGAACAGGTCCTGACTCCATCATCAGATCAGCATTGTGTTTTGTTCATCAAGCCCTTTCATTTGATGCCCATATTATCATTAAAAGTTCCATGGAACAGGTCATAACTCCATCATCAGATCAGCATTATGTTTTGCTCATCAAGCCCTTTCATTTGATACCCATATGATTAAAAAGTTCCATGAACCAGGTCCTGACTCCATCATCAGGTCAGCATTGTGTTTCGCTCATCAAACCCTTTCATTTAATACCCATATCATTAAAAAATTCCATGGAACAGGTCCTGACTCCATTATCAGATCAGCATTGTGTTGCGCTCATCAAGCCCTTTAATTTGATACCCATATCATTAAAGAGTTCCATGGAACAGGTCCTGACTCCATCATCAGATCAGCATTGTGTTGCGCTCATCAAACCCTTTCATTTGATACCCATATTATTAAAATGTTCCATGGAGCAGGTCCTGACTCCATCATCAGATCAGCATTGTGTTTCGCTCATCAAACCCTTTCATTTGATACCCATATCATTAAAAAGTTCCATGGAACAGGTCCTGACTCCATCATCAGATCAGCATTGTGTTGCGCTCATCAAGCTCTTTCATTTGATACCCATATCATTATAAGGTTCGATGGAACAGGTCCTGACTCCATCATCAGATCAGCATTGTGTTTCGGTCATCAAGCCCTTTCATTTGATACCCATATCATTAAAAAGTTCCAGGGAACAGGTCCTGACTCCATCATCAGATCAGCATTGTGTTGCGCTCATCAAGCCCTTTAATTTGATACCCATATCATTAAAAAGTTCCATGGAACAGGTCCTGACTCCATCATCAGATCAGCATTGTGTTGCGCTCATCAAGCCCTTTAATTTGATACCCATATCATTAAAGAGTTCCATGGAACAGGTCCTGACTCCATCATCAGATCAGCATTGTGTTGCGCTCATCAAACCCTTTCATTTGATACCCATATTATTAAAATGTTCCATGGAGCAGGTCCTGACTCCATCATCAGATCAGCATTGTGTTTCGCTCATCAAGCCCTTTCATTTGATACCCATATTATTAAAAAGTTCCATGGAGCAGGTCCTGACTCCATCATCAGATCAGAATTGTGTTTCGCTCATCAAACCCTTTCATTTGATACCCATATCATTAAAAAGTTCCATGGAACAGGTCCTGACTCCATCATCAGATCAGCATTGTGTTGCGCTCATCAAGCTCTTTCATTTGATACCCATATCATTATAAAGTTCGATGGAACAGGTCCTGACTCCATCATCAGATCAGCATTGTGTTTCGGTCATCAAGCCCTTTCATTTGATACCCATATCATTAAAAAGTTCTAGGGAACAGGTCCTGACTCCATCATCAGATCAGCATTGTGTTGCGCTCATCAAGCCCTTTAATTTGATACCCATATCATTAAAAAGTTCCATGGAACAGGTCCAGACTCCATCATCAGATCAGCATTGTGTTGCGCTCATCAAGCCCTTTCATTTGATACCCATATTATTAAAAAGTTCCATGGAGCAGGTCCTGACTCTATCATCAGATCAGCATTGTGTTTCGCTCATCAAACCCTTTCATTTGATACCCATATCATTAAAAAGTTCCATGGAACAGGTCCTGACTCCATCATCAGATCAGCATTGTGTTGCGCTCATCAAGCTCTTTCATTTGATACCCATATCATTAAAAAGTTCCAGGGAACAGGTCCTGACTCCATCATCAGATCAGCATTGTGTTGCGCTCATCAAGCTCTGTCATTTGATACCCATATCATTAAAAAGTTCCATGGAACAGGTCCTGACTCCATCATCAGATCAGCATTGTGTTGCGCTCATCAAGCCCTTTCATTTGATACCCATATTATTAAAAAGTTCCATGGAGCAGGTCCTGACTCTATCATCAGATCAGCATTGTGTTTCGCTCATCAAACCCTTTCATTTGATACCCATATCATTAAAAAGTTCCATGGAACAGGTTCTGACTCCATCATCAGATCAGCATTGTGTTGCGCTCATCAAGCTCTTTCATTTGATACCCATATCATTAAAAAGTTCCAGGGAACAGGTCCTGACTCCATCATCAGATCAGCATTGTGTTGCGCTCATCAAGCTCTGTCATTTGATACCCATATCATTAAAAAGTTCCATGGAACAGGTCCTGACTCCATCATCAGATCAGCATTGTGTTGCGCTCATCAAGCCCTTTCATTTGATACCCATATTATTAAAAAGTTCCATGGAACAGGTCCTGACTCCATCATCAGATCAGCATTGTGTTGCGCTCATCAAGCTCTGTCATTTGATACCCATATCATTAAAAAGTTCCATGGAACAGGTCCTGACTCCATCATCAGATCAGCATCGTGTTGCGCTCATCAAGCCCTTTCATTTGATACCCATATCATCATAAAATTCCATGGAACAGGTCCTGACTCCATCATCAGATCAGCTCGCTATCACCCTATTATTACATTATTAGTTACACAACAATTCAGATCATTATTCTGCTTTAACGGCCTTTTTAGCCCCGCAGAAAATATTTAAAAATAGGTAATTAATAACTTAGCAACCAATGTATCAAACGCTCCTATTTCGCTATATTCTTCGTAGCCGGCGACGTGCTTTGCGAGTCGACTCAGTGCGAGCTCCGGGATGCAAAGCGATACGTCCACCCCCTAGAAGCGCTCGGCGCGGTCTGCTTGCGTCGAGTAGATAGGGTAGTAGATACGACGCGTTTTAGGTTGTTTTAAAAGATTTTTCATTGCCAATTTTTTAATCTTTTTGCATTTTTTTTTTTCAGAAAAGGATTGATTTTGAACTAAAGTTTATTTCTGTTTTGTTAATTTTACGAACAAGAGTTCTAAGTCAGTTCTAAGTAGCCAAAATCAAAAGCAATTCTTTGGCCGTTTTCTCGAAATTTGGACTAAGTTAAAGATTTTTTTACTCAAAAACTAAATAAAGGTAGTAAAAAGTGATCCATTTAATAGTTTGGTTGACTATCACAGCAAAACATCGTAATTTTTTTATACCATTTGGACGTCAAAATAATTCGTAAATATGGTGATTTCTAAACCTCTTACAGCAAAAATTCACAAAACAGTCGCCGGTTTGAGGTCGATTAATCAAAAAGAAATAATAAAAATACAAAAGTAGCTCATTTAATAGTACAAAATTGAAATGATATTTCATGCTGTGCCATAATTTTTTTATAAATACAGTGTTTTCATTGAAAAATCCTGCCCCAAAACATCACGTAAATCAGAAAATTTTGTCTAATGCCTCTTAACCCCCTTACTTATGAAAGATGTTTAAAGTTGAACACTGGTTAAACAACGTCCTGTCTCTATTCGTCACTATCCACAAATAAAGACAGGTCGTTGCTTAAACATCTTTCATAGGTAAGACCCTAAATGTTAAAAAATTAAAATCAATTAATCGTTACAGTACAGTTGTCCCAATGGATCTAGGCACAGTAAGTATGATGGATCTCGTATTCGTGAAGTTAGGCTTTTCGCTACGCAGTAGAAAATTTTGTATGAAAAAGATGCACTGTGCATCGAAACGGCTAACTTCACGAATGCCAAGATCCGTTGGCACAAGTGTAAGTTCAGTGTACCTAACTCTTATCCCCTCCTTTGCTAACTTCAATCAAATGTAGGATGGAAAAATGTAGGATGCACAATACGCAATTCGTAGGCCAAAGAGCAGAGGGACGATTCTAGAGATCGGGGGCCTTACTTATGAAAGATGTTTAAAGTTAAACACTGTTTAAATTAAACAACGTCCTGTCTTTATTTGTGGATAGTGACAAACAGAGACAGGACGTTGTTCAACCAGTGTTCAACTTTAAACATCTTTCATAAGTAAGGGGGCATAAGTAAGGCCCCGGTTTCCTAAATCGGGGTGATAATGTAATCCATCTGTCTTGTGTTAACTGTGTGACTTACTATCAGGTGCTTTCTGATGACGCCATGGAGTTTTTATTCAATATCCATGAAGTCGATTTTGGTTTTAGTTTTTAAAACGTAATCCGTACCCATATTATAAATGTGAAAGTGTGTTTAGGTATTTGTTTGTTTATTTATCCTGCTTTCACGTCAAAACAGAGCGACGGATTGACGTGATTTTTTGTGTGAAGATAGTTGGAGGGCTGGAGAGTAACATAGGCTACTTTTTATCCGGCTACCACGCGAGCGAAGCCGCGGGCAGCAGCTAGTTATCTATACATCCTATTCAACGGTATTTCACCCCGCGTGATGTCCTGGTCGGTCCGCATAAAGGCACACTCCAGCGCCGCCACGACGAGATACATCGCCGCGAGCCGCTGAAGAACGCCGGGCAGTCGCACCGACCCCAACGTGCAGAATACTGACCCCAGCACTATGCCTATTAAAGACATTAGGAGGGCTCGTCGAGCCACCTAAAAACAGAATATACCTAAGTAAGTATATAACTAGTAGTTTGCCCCGAACTGAGATCTCGCGCACCGTTGCGTTGATAGCCTAGATTTGGACTTGTTTCTGACTACCCCTATAATGCCTGCCCTAAGGCTAAGCAATTGGGTAATTTGCTTATGGACTAATATCTGCGTTCACCCTAAGCGTCAATTCACACGTGCGACTACCACACCACGTCGTCGCAGCGACAAAATGTGGTCCAGCTGTGGTTGCGTGTGAATTGTGTTGCAGCGACTTTTTGCAGTTGCGTTGTGGTACCGACAAAATGTCAATGTGGCAGGCGCCAGCTAGGCGCGCGCTGTTGATGACGTCATGTCGTTGCGATGTGGTTGCGATGTGGTCGTATTACACAGGTGGTCGATAACAACGACAAAATGTGGTACGTGTGAATTGGAAATTCATTTTCAATACAAATATACGCCCGACCACGTCGCGTCGTTGTGGTGTGGTTGTCGGTGTCGTGTGGTTGTGGTAGGTACGTCTGAATTGGCACTAACTCGCGAAAGATTTGAGAAACTTACCTGTTTGAAAGCGGTCACTCGTGGCATAGCGGTGCGGAGCCTGGCATTGAGAGACAGTACCAAAGCCTCTCCCATGGTGAATGCGAACCAGGGGAACACCACGTCAGCCACCGTGATGCCGTTCCACACGCTATGCGAGAATATCTGGTAGCCACCGCCACCGGCGTGCACGAATAACTTAAAAAAGACAACCTTTAATGCCGCCTACTTATACATGTTTGGCAAGCCTAAGCCAACGCGAGCGAAGACAAATTATTGAATCATCAGTTTAAACAGTACCTACTTCCGAACCTGTGACCTGTAAATAACTTTTTTGGGGGGGTAATGAAACAAAACGAGATCTTTCTGACAGAAAACAGTTTTTTTGTAACCTAACACAATCTTTTATACTTACAAACTGAGGTAGATCGCGGTAGATGCGTTGTACCCTGCTCTGCGTGGCGAATAAAAGTCAAGCTAATTAGCTTAAATCAACTCAGTCGCACTTTGTCTTGCTCTGTTGTTACAGGCATTAACACGCTGACAACGGTGTTTTATCTCTGCTATTTTTTAGTTTTCCTGATTGATATTAAACAAAGCTGCTTAAATTCTATCTAATAATAATAATAATAAATCATTTATTTCAGGCAACAATAGCAAGTAACAGATGTAAAATACTTAAAACTACGGCCCATATAAAATATATACCTTAGAGTCTAACATACATAATTTATATGAACTTATCTACTAGCACGTAATGTCGGTGACGTGTTACACACGTGTGCTGTCGGTAAACGTCCTCGAAAACGCCGGAACAGCACATTCTTCGGCCAGAATTCTTCCTTAGTGTAGGTCGAAAGATTATCAGTTGGAATACGCACCACGAAAGATTTAAAATCTCTATGACGCGACTCCAGCTGCTCGACCCTCACCACGGTGTTGGTCTTCATCTTCACATATTCCACGATCTCCTCTACCTTCGTGGTATAGTGAAGCCTGGACAC
Source organism: Camptogramma bilineatum (assembly GCA_958496255.1). Taxonomy (NCBI): domain Eukaryota; kingdom Metazoa; phylum Arthropoda; class Insecta; order Lepidoptera; family Geometridae; genus Camptogramma; species Camptogramma bilineatum. Next base: position 3,656,848 of record OY292474.1, read on the forward strand.
GTAGAGCAACGTCGAAGGCACAGCCGGGCGCAACAAGTAGTTAGGTCCGGTTGGTGCGACGCCACGCTGGTTTCGGCTACAGGGCTTCTTTCTCCTACGCACTACCTCAGTAAACCCTTCAGCATCACACGGCTTCCTCTCATGAGAAACCGGTACGGGTGCAGTGCTGGCGCGAACAGGTTCGCAGCGCTGCTTCTTTTTCCCCTTTTTACCTAATGTAGCTGTTACAAAATTTAAAGCTTTTTCTAACGAGTATAACGTCTCTATTGGTAATATCTCATTGATATAACCGGTGAAAGTTAAACGGGGGTAAAATATTATCTGTTCATTGGCATGTCAAAGGGGTAACAAGGTTGAAAAGGTTAGGAACCACTGGTTTAGACGACCTAACGGGACTTTATCGCGTAGTTACAGTACGGCCAACGGATCTCGGCGCGCGTGAAGTTAGCCGTTTCGATGCGCAGTGCAACTTTTTCATACAAAATTTTCTACTGCGCAGCGCAGAGCCTGACTTCACGTACGCCTAGATCCGTCGGCCCAACTGTACCTTGGTAACAAGTGATATCGATGGACTGACCTATCTACTGGCTGGAGCTACCGCCGCGCCGCCGCTAAGGTTAGAATCCGCGACTACCCTCAATTCGATAAGTAGGTACGTTAAGTTAGTTCGTTTAAATTATGTCTACAGATCGTGAAAGTTTAAATTATGCTAATTACTACCTGTTGTATGGTATTTAAAACATCACACAATTATTTTTGTAGGACGATGGTTTCGATGAGAATAATTCTCGTCTCACCATAAGAGCAATAGTTATCCCTCGAAAGATGTCGAGTGAGCGAAGTCTGGCCCTGATCAGAGATCGTTGCACGCTCGCCTCTGCTGTTGAAACTAGCGTTTCTGAACCAAGTTCATTGTCCTCTCTGTAAAGAAAAACAAAGTTAAATAACACTAAATTACTCTCCAAATAGAGAAAAGTTAAAAAAGAAAAAAAAATCTACTGACTGAGATTCGAACTCGAAGCCTTCGGCTGAAAGGCGAACACCCACTCCATTCGGCCACTTTGGTCTTAACAAACACAGTGAAATTACGAACCAGATTGCACTGGTAAATCTTTTTGCGTGAAAATGCCTAGAAAACGGCTTTTCCCAGTTATGAGACCTAGCTAGATCGATTTTTCGCCCCCGTAAACAGCCGTAGACTGCAAATTTCATCGAAATCGTTAAAGCCGTTTTCGAGAACGGCAGTACAAACAAACATCAATCAAACAAACAAATATTGCTCGTTTAATAGAATAGGATATTCACGTTGGCCTCGACTTTCGGTTTTTCTTTTCGGAAACGCGCGTTTTTGAACCAAGTTCCTTGTCCTCTCTGTAAAGAAAGACAAAGTTAAGTAAATAACACTAAGGCATGACTCGCCAATTTAATAGGGAATTACATTCACGTTAAACTCGACTTTCCATTTTTTTTTCGCAAAATTCGGATTAACGGTGCAGAAAAAATCTTCAGGGAATGATGAGAGTTCAAAGGCGGCGTTAGGCTTACAAACTGATATTAGACAGGATCTTAGACAACAAGGACTCCTATGTTTATTTACTCTAAGGACGCGTCCCGATTAGGCGAACAGTGAGCAACTGACTGACGTCTCCTAAAAGGCGTATCGGTCCTTAAAAATTCAGAAGAAATGCGAATCTCCGTTCATTGAATAGCGGCCTCCTACACGGTAGAGTTTTAACCACGCATCTGGACTGCGTTCCGAACCACGGACAAATCTGTGCGGTTTTAACCGCGGATAAAACTGTCGTGATAATTACCTACTGTCACAGTTTAGACTGGCGCGTGGTACGATTATGAACGGTGATGCGTCCAAAAAACTGTCACAAAAACTGCTAAAAACTCTGCCAGATCGAACTGTCAGCCTCGCGCCTCTACACGTAGGTAAAGTTTTTAGCGAAGGTTGGAATAGCGCGTGTTATTTCCCGCGGTCCGATCTCTACGTGTAATGGCCGCTAATAGCGGCATTTACACGGTAGTGTTAACCACGCATCTGGGCTGCGTTCCGAACCGCGGACAAATCTGTGCGGTTTTAACCGCGGATAAAACTGTCGTGATAATATTTACACGGTAGTGTTAACCACGCATCTGGGCTGCGTTCCGAACCGCGGACAAATCTGTGCGGTTTTAACCGCGGATAAAACTGTCGTGATAATATAAGTTTTAAGCGATAAAGACCTGTGTCTAGTAAATAGTTACAAAAACATTTGTATTTTGCGCTAAATTGTGAAATAAAATGTTCTGTAATTCTTAAAATAGGTGATTTAGGTACTTAAATTCTTTCAATGTCGTACTCAATCTGACATCTTAAAAGCTACCCATTCATGCATGACTAAAATTGCAAACAAATTATGATAAAAGTCAAAGTCAAAGTCAAAGTCAAATTATTTATTGCACTTATGTTGTTTACATTATGGTGTTAATGTTACATTGAAAGTTTCAAACATAAACCCTGTAAGGGCGCCGCAATGTTGTTTGCCATAAGAGGCGCATTAATACTAAATACCTACAGATAGATATAAAAGTATTTTTTAAATCTACTTAATCTATTTTAAATTTTAAATCTACATAAATACCCACCTATTATCTATTATCCTCAATATCCCACCTATTATCATCAATTTACTCAAGATAAAAACCTAATAATTGAGATAAATCATTATAATATTCATCCTTTACAACCTTAAATGTTCAATCAAGTGTTATGTTCCCCTGTTTCACTGCGATAGGTACCTAATAACGACAGGTTGGGCTTTACGCTCTTGTGTCAGGGGCGGCTTTACCTATAGTGCAGGGGGTGCAGTGCACCCGGGCGCCGGGTGTAAGGGGGCGCCTAGAGCCGCTCGCGACATTAGAGCCTCGGCTGTAGCGCTCCGCACGGAGCGGGCGCTCGGCGACGGCGGCGGTGCGCCGCAGCGCAGGCGCAGCGCACTCAGCGAGTGGAAAAACGGAGGGGGTGCGTAGCGGGGTTCTATGAAAACTGTTTCACGGTTGACGTTGTCCGGACCCCCCAAAAAATTGGGATGTCTTTTTCAGGAGTTTTTCTTGTAAAATAATCTTACTTGTAACATAAAGTTACTAAAAAAATTATTTATACCGGTTTGAGAGAGTCAAACAACAAGTAATCTAAAACAACCATAATGCCATGGTTTTTCTGTTACAATAAATTGGGATTTAGGGAATAAGGCGATATTAGGCAAACATTTGCTTAGTGTCACATCTTGTGCCTTAAAAAAATTCGGCTCGCTTCGCTCGCATAAGGGTTTTGCGAGTAACGTGAGTTACATCTGACTACAGAATAGGAATCGACAAATAGCCAGACTTTTTTTGAGCACGTAAGCAAAATCAAGTGTCACTTATTGCATTCGTTTAAAAACAATTCGGCTCGCTTCACTCGCATAACGAATAGGGACCTGCAAATAGCCAGTCTTTTCTTTGAGCACGTAAGCAAAATCATTGCATTTTTTATAAAAAATTCGGCTCGCTTCGCTCGCCTAAAGAATAGGTACCGCCTAGCAGCCTTTTCATTGAACACCTTAAAAAAAATCAACCGTCACATATTGCATTTGTTGTTAGAAATTCGGCTCGCTTCGCTCGCATAAGGGTTCTGCGAGCAACGTGAGATAAATCTCACTGCAGAATAGGAACCGACAAATAGTCAGTCAGCCTTTTCTTTATGCACGTAAGTAAAATCAAGTGTCACTTGTTGCATTTGTCTTAAAAATTCGGCTCGCTTCGCTCGTATAAAAGCTTGCTCGTATAAACGCTAACCAAGTTTCAAGCCCTAGACAAATATTTGCAGATCATAAATAAATCTTTGTACATTTTGGAACCCTTCGAACCCCCCCCCCCCCCCCCCGTAAAGCTTTAGCTATCTACACCCATGGGGCCGCATAACCGTTTGTAGAAAGATTGCACCCGGGCGCTACATATGCTAAAGCCGCCCCTGCTTGTGCTCTTGCTCAGGCTGTATTTCAGTGGGGTGTAAGGAACATTTTGTTTATTTTTTTGGTCGTAAAGCACATGCTATCTCCGTAAATATTAGACTAGGACAATTTTTTAAATAACTTTATGAAACTATGGAAAAATCTGATAACTTTGTTCCTATGACATTTTTATGTTACCTAGCGCTAAAAATGAGAAAGTTACCTATGACGAAAAACGTTTTTATTTTTTTGTTTTTTGGTCCTCCTGAAAACCTTGGATTTATGCTTTACGACATTTGAGCCCCGAAGTATCGATATACGCCGCTTTTCAATATCCTCAGAACTATAAATCTAGCTAAGTACCTATTCCTTTCTATTCTAACACTCACCTAGCAAAATACCTCGCGTAGAATCTGCCCGCCACAAATCTCTTGCCGATGACCTTCACGATGTACCAGCAAATGGCCAATGCCAGTAACACCACGGCTGCAGTAAGGATTTGCAGACAAGCCGCATCGGGTTCTGCCGTCATTCGTGGCTTGCAGCGGGCGGTCGTCCCTTGCGATATGTTGAGGGTGTATTGACCGTACTCGCCAAATTGGTAAGTCCCTGGAGTGAACAAACGTTTTTCTATACGAACCAAACGGGTTTTGCCTACCTTCTTGACGCATTATTTATACCTACCTACTTAATTTTTGTAGGTAGTCGCTTTATCTTCAGCCGATGTTCAAAGGGTGCAAGTTTTGGTAAACAATAGGTACGTCAGGCTCCGCGACTTACCATTGCAAATCTGTCCGTTTCCATTACGCACTTCGTAGTGCACAGGGCTATGTGTTTTCAGGACATAAGCGTCCATTCCCGGCTCCTTCTTCGTCTCTAGCAAAATACATCCTTCGCACTCATCGTACTGACTCCAGAAAGATATTTTCTCTTCAGCAATAATTTGTAAACAGGCCTCATCGTAATGCAGCGGTTTTCCACTGCATTCCCGGACGAACGCACCCAAGTTCTGGAAGTAGCTGGACATCTCCGCAATATTTCTACATTTTTGCGAATGTAGCGGAAAATCAAACAATGGAAATTGCACAAATTATCCTAACGGATGCGGACAAAACGGAGTATTATTATTCTATGGACAAAACGTTGCAAAAACGAAAATGCGAAACGTCAAACGAACCACAGAGAAATTAATAAAACGAACGTTAATCATCAAGTAGGTAGATACCTATTAATTCCTCTGTGATGACTTGATGAGTCATCAATTCATCACATTCATCACCAAAGAAATTTTACTGTTACGATTTCGCAAGAAAGAATGTGCAGTGCCATTTGAGTGCCATGGCAGTGCCGCTGTAGGTAGAACATTTTATTTATAACTTCTCGCATTTATAATACTAGTAGTTCGCCCCGAACTGAGATCTCGCGCACCGTTGCGTTGATAGCCTAGATTTGGACTTGTTTCTGACTACGTGCTAGATACGCTACGGCTGCTGAGTTCACTCAGCATTTGCGCATGGGTTACCCATTCGTAAACATGAGACAAACGCACTCCCTCCACTTTCTTCCAGCGTTCTTTTTACGTGGCGCGATCTGTACCTTAGTATTAAAAGTTTTCTCAAGTGTCGAGGTCGTCCCCTCCAACGTTTCCTTGGCTTCGCATCCCATCGGACTGCCAAAGTGTTGAGGCATTCGCCCAATTATTTTAAAATATTTTTAGAAAGATAATAAACCTACCTACAGTACGTGACTCACACGATGGATGTAGGCATTCGTGAAGTTAGCCGTTTCGCTGCGCAGTAGAAAAGTATGAAAAAGCTGCACTGCGCATCAAAACGGCTAACTTCACGGATGTCTAGATCCATCGTGCGTACACTCTACTCTAATTTCTCTCAATTTTTTCACATAGTCTGTCTTTGACTTATAGTGGTAAAGGATTGTTTCAAATCGTTAAAGATGAGTAAAAAAACATTTCACAAACTTAAAACTTTACTATAATATTATAATCAGGATTAAAAAAAATAATCTATATTAGTGTGAGCACTAAGTAAATTTTGGCCTTTCCAATGAGATAATTTTAATGTTTTATTTTATATAAACTTATATTATTGCTTCTAAAGCTTATAGTATGATATTAAATATGGTAAATACAATTTTAAAGTATTACAATGAGAATGAATAACTAAAACTATTGTGGTTTAAGTATATAAATTGATTTTATTACTTACATAATTATAATCAACTTTATCTTTAACATAAGGCTATTAGTGTTTAAACATTATTACTACGTTTTAGCGAATATCATCTTGAAAACCTCGACGCCAATAGTAAGTCGTCTATAGAGAGAATATAAGCTCTATCTTATAGTGATAAAGACATATGACAATAATTCAGAAATTGCAGCGACGTTTGCTGCCAGTAGTTCACTCAGTTAATATTAATACTGATATGAACTGTATGAGCTCTATAATAATTAACGACGTCATCCCAGACAACTGTGAAAGTCACAGAAAACTCGACGCCAATTTACTCTATCACATGCTTTTAAAATTACAACGAAGGCTACCAAAAACCTCGTCGCCAATTATAGTAAGACGTGTATATGAATAAGAGTTTTATCACAGCGTGATAAAGACGCGTTTTCTGTGTAAAGCGACGCCGACAGCGAGCCAGAGTAGCATAGCGCCGGCGTGAGCGGCTAACAGTTGACTGTGGGTTGGTGCGGGGATGGCCCAGTAGAGGGGGAAGTGACGTTTTAGTAGCTCACTTCCTACGTACAGGAATAGCGCGTTTTGACCTGAAAGACAATTTTTCAATTAGATCATATTCGAAAACAATGATGATTACCATCTCTCTTATTCCTTATTCCACAAGCAATGGACCATGTAACTTTTGAAACTATCATGGTTACGAACATAAATATTATTATCAACGGGATAATTACCATGATTATTGAGTTTTCTTGCTTCCCGATATTTCTACCTCGCAAAGACTTCAGTTACCCGTGATCATGGCGCATGCAACTGCGTCGAAATATCGGGAAGCAAGAAAACTCAATAATCATGGTAATTATCCCGTTGATAATAATATTAATGGACCATGTAGTTGTCTGACATAAAACATTTTTTTTTACTTTCTCATACTAGGTTCCACCCGTGGCTTTGCTCGTCTAGTACATTTTAATCAGCCTATATGCTATTTCAGGGCCCAATTTACTCACCCTTTACAGCGTTAGGAGGCAATGTATCATGTAAATGAATGTGCACTTAACGATATGATGTAGTCCTTGGGACATTGTTTGAGATGATGTCTTGTAGCACCTAAAATCATCGTCTCAGCCTTTTCAACAAGAAAAAAACTTAGGACTTTTACATCTTTTACTAGATGATTTATATTATAGTGTCAGGAGGCAATCTTTGCCTATACTTAACGGGAAACTATAATGCCTGGGACATTGTTTGAGTAGGCTTGCCCAGCACCTAAACCATCCTCTCAGCTTAACCGGCCATATCCACAGGAAAGACATGGTCAATACGTGTGGGGCTGATTAAGCCGCGGGTTTCCTCACGTTTTCTTTCACCGTTTAGAGCTTATGCACATATAAATTTTTCGAAACTAAAAATCCCTCGATGCACGGTCAGGATTCGAACCCACGACCTTGTCGAGGTACTAACCAAGTCGGCCAACACCGCTTATTATTAACAAGAAAGCCATCAATACCATGTCGAGCTGCCTAAGCCTCGGGTATCACGATGTTTACGCCGAGCGCAAATACATTTCCTAATACGAAAAATCTAATCCACAAAAAAAAATGCTTTTCGAACTTACCAGCGTAATACAATGGCCGTCCGCCCCACTTATTCTTCAGATCCACAATGAAATACAACACAGCTTGCGCGAAAAGTGCAGTTGACGCGCAGACGAGACAGTACGATACGGACCATAGATTCTTGTTGATAGGTATCGGTCCGTCGTTCTTTGAGAACATTGATAAGCCACCGCCGAAGATACCAAATACTATGGACCAGAATACCCAGCGCATGATACGAGCTCTGAAAAAGAAACAGATAAAGAATTTTGATTATTAAATCACACTAATATTATAAATGCGAAAGTTTCGATGTTTGGATGTTTAGATGTTTGGATGCTTGGATGTATGGATGTATGTTTGTTCCTCTATAACTGTACAACCACTGAACCGATTAGGCTGAAATTTGAAACATAGATAGATAATGACCAGGAATAGGACATAAGCTACTTTTTATTCCGAAAAAAATGCATGGTTTCCGTGGAATAAACAAAATAGTAGTCCACGCGGGCGAAGCCGCGGGTGTCAGCTAGTAATAAATAATTGTGCGAGTTTTAGGACACAAAAATTCATGAGAGATCACCCCTCTGATTGTCTATCTTTGATAGCGATCAAAATCGGTCTCAAGCTGTCAAATATTTGAAACCAATTTGAGGTTTGAGCACAGAACAGATAATAATCCTGGGCCTTACTTATGAAAGTTGTTTAAAGTTAAACACTGGTTAAACAACGTCCTGTCTTTATTTGTGGATAGTGACAAACAGAGACAGGACGTTGTTTAACCAGTGTTCAACGTTAAACATCTTTCATAAGTAAGGGGGATAATGTATAGAATGGACACTGTGAGTTTGAGAGACCACACGAGACCGAGACCACAGTGTACATTATTCATGCGGTGACAACCTTACTGTGTACAAAACTATATGTAGTGTAATTATAGGTAGTTAGACAACGCTTTTGCATAGAGATTTCGTCGAGTGTCCGGGGTGTGGTTTACGACAAGTTAGACAACCAGCTGCTCTCTACTTCTAATCAGTTGTGTTTCTCTCTCGTTTAACCAGCCCCCCTAGCCATATTACACTAGCTATCGTCACTGTAGAATAGAACACTTCAAAATGTATAGGAATTGACGTTTAAAGATGAGTCACGTGGTCAGAACGTCAATTCCTATACATTTTGAAGTGTTCTATTCTACAGCGACGATAGATAGTGTAATATGGCTAGAGCCCCTGGCTCTTTCCTCGCTTTCAACAATCATATCTTTTCTATCCCTTGCTTTCTCCATTACTCACCTAGCATGGTTGTAGACAAGCATAACCCTAGCGGCATGCGCGCCACTCTGCACCACCAGCACGCCAGACAGTATGCCCAGCAATCCTTCAGGGTCGTGCCGCAGCGTGCTATGATATATGTCGCGGTAGGTGCCCCCCGCATACATGTGAGAAGGCCCGAATACTTCCCTGTTAGGAAAAACAAGAAAAATCAAGAATCCATCTATCTATACCATAGTTATCTATATCTATCTATCTATACTTTATTTTGCTCACTGCCCACTTTGAGAATATATTTTTTCAGGAGCCCCCCCCCCCCCCCCCCCTCATACCTTAATGCGCCATTTCAATGCCCCCTAATTTTCCCTGGGTCTTCTACTGCCCTCCTGAAAGGCTCAAACGCCCACAATGGGGCGTTATCGCCCACGTTGAGAACCTATGATTTGTAAAGCGGAAGAGTTTTTTTTTTGTTTGAACGCGCTATCTCTGGAACACTTGTATGGATAAAAATTTAAAGAGAAAAAAAACAAGGAAAAGCAAGAATCTGTACCTACTACTCATACAATAAAGCGGAAGTTTGTTATGAATGGACATCATTATAAAGCTGCGTACGGATAGCGTGTACCCTGGGTACGCATAGTTGTCCACGCGTACATTGGATACGCGTACAGCTCCAGTACATACCGCCGCGAACCTGTACGCGAGGTCAATCGAGGCTCGCGCTGCGCGGTACGCGTTCCCCAAGAGTGTACGCGTAGCTACAGGTACAGACTTGGCGTTCTGGATACGCGTTAACTGACTACGCGTATCCAGGGTACGCGCTATCCGTACGCACCTTAAAAGGACATTTTTATGATTGGACTTTAGACTTTATATTTTTTTGTCATTTTTCATAATATGACATTAGTTGTGCAAATGGTGTGAACGTGCTAATTTTTGGAACTACCACGTTACATTTTTTTAAACTTTTAATTCTGCCACTTGTAAATGAAATGGCGGGTGAAACCGGGCACAGCTATATACCTGTCAATGTATCCAGCGATGCCGCCGGTGCAGTTGGTCAAGTTCATGCCCGAAGCGGAGAGATGCAGCCCCCCGGGACCCATGTAGCGCGGGGGGCAGCCGGGCGCCGGCACTAGTAGCGTTACACACACCTGAAACATTAATAAATAAATAAATATTTCTTGACATTTGACACAGCCCCAAACGAAGCAAAGCTTGTACTATGGGAACCAGCTAACTGATAGAATCCGTACCCCTATTATAAATGTGAAAGTGTGTTTATTTGTTTGTTTATTTGTCGTGGAATCACGTCAAAACGGAGCGACCGATTGACGCGATTTTTTGTGTGGAAATAGCTGGAGGGCTGGAGCCTAACATGGGCTACTTTTTATCCGGGTACCACGCGAGCGAAGCCGCGGGCAGCAACTAGTACATAATATATTTGTAAATACATACTTATAATACTTTATCACCTAGGTGCCTCACCCAGACACAGAACAAACATCTATATTCATCACACAAATGTTTGTTCTGGGTGGGAATCGAACCCACGACCTACAGCGCAGAAGGCAGAGCTACTACCAACTGAGCTAAGAGGCCAGTCAGAATTCATAAGATTATATTCGCAGCTTTAGGTGCAACTTTTAAATTTCCAGCTCTTTTAAGAGTTCCAATAAGTTTTAGCGAATATAATCTTGAGAACCTCGACGCCAATAGTAAGTCGTCTATAAGAGTGAATATAATTATATTTACATAGTTAAAAAGCATGCTTTACCTGAATAGCTACTAGCAGAAGTGTGGCGAGCCATTGCTGCCAGCCGGCAGAGATGTCACGGAATAGAGAACGCCCTAGAACAAACAAAATCAATGAATGCTGCTTGCTTGTTTACTTCGTGCTACCACGGATTACCTGCGCTCAACGCCGGTATACATTATTCAAGTCAATAGCGGCCTTTACACGGTAGAGTTTTTACCACGCATCTGGACTGTGTTCCGAACCGCACAGATATCTGTACAGATAACCGCGGATAAAACTGTCGTGTTAATTACTGTCACAGTTTTGGACTGGCGCGTGGTACAATTATGAACGGTGATGCGTGCAAAAAACTGTGCTAAAAACTTTGCCAGATCGAACTGTCAGCGTCGCGCATCTACACGTAAGGTTTTTAGCAAAGGTTGGAATGGCGCGTGCTATTTCCCGCGGTCCGATCTCTGCGTGTAAATGCTGTTAATGAGCTTTTCAAAAAGGGGAAGAAAGGTGACGCACTAATATTGCATGCCAAAACTTGGGCTCACTACATACACCAAAACACATTGCTCCATTTTAGCTCCAAATAAATGCTATCTTATTTTCTACGGTATCTCACCCGGTGTTATGTCCTGGTTGGTCCGCATAAAAGCACACTCCAGCGCCGCCACTACGAGATACATCGCCGCGAGCCGCTGAAGCACGCCGGGCAGTCGAACCGACCCCCAAGTGCAGTTCACTGACCCCAACACTATGCCTAGTAGGGACATTAGCAGGGCTCGTCGGGCCACCTAAAAACAATAAATAAATCACTACATAGTATAAAACAAAGTCGCTTCCCGCTGTCTGTCCCTGTATGCTTCGATCTTTAAAACTACGCAACGGATTATGATGCGGTTTTTTTAATAGATAGTGATTCAAGAGAAAGGTTTATATGTATAATACATGCATAATAAGGTAGAGAAACACTGATAATTTTAGAGTTTTCTAATGTGATATGTGATGTCACCCGTGCGAAGCCGGGGCGGGTCGCTAGTACATAATAAATGCATGACCGTAGCAAACTAAGGTCTGTGGCTTCTGTCTACTTTATGATGGGAAACAGGCGTGATTTTATGTATTTTATGTACGTATATAATGCTGGACATTTCACACAGCATCATCTGACCTCATAGACTTTGTATAGCACTAGAATCCTAGCCAGAGCGTGCCGCCGAAAGGGACAAAAAATGAAGTAAATTCAGTTGCATGCTACAAATATTCTACTAGTATTGTAAATGCGAAAGTTATGTGGCGATATATGGATGTTTGTTACTCTTTCACGCACAAACTACCAAACGAATTTTAGTGAAACTTTTAATATACAGTTTATGACCTGGAATAATACATAGATAGGCTACTTTTTATCCGGGTAGGTACTATGTTTTTAAGCGAAAATTTTCACTGCGCAGCGAAAAGCCTAACTTCACGAATGCCTAGATCCATTGTGACAACTGTACATACTTTTTTTACCAACCTACCTCCTATAATTTACGAGATTGTTATTCCCTACCTACTAAAATGTTAAACCAACGAAATTTGTTTGCTTAGGGCCGAAACACATAACGGCGTTGCGGCGACGCGACGCTGAAATCAGCGGTGGCGGCAACGCCGATTTTAGCGTCGCGGCACCGCTAAATCCAGCGTTGTGACGTCATACTCGTTGACAAACCGAATCATTGTCAACAAGTATGACGTCACAACGCTGGATTTAGCGGCGCGGCACCGCTAAATCCAGCGTTGTGAAGTCATACTCGTTGACAAACCGAATCATTGTCAACAAGTATGACGTCACAACGCTGGATTTAGCGGCGCCGCGCCGCTAAAATCGGCGTTGCCGCCACCGCTGATTTCAGCGTCGCGTCGCCGCAACGCCGTTATATGTGTTTCGGCCCTGCGCATGTTGTGTTTACCTGTAATTGGTTTCGCATGTAGTTTTAAGACAATTAACTGTTTGAGACAAATATTTTTTGTCATGTGTAAACTTTTGGTGAACCAAATAAATAAAATAAAAATAATAAATAGAAAAACACCCAGACCCGAGGCAAAATGACCATAAACTCGCGAAAGATTTGAAAGTTACCTGATTGAAGGCGGTCACTCGTGGCATAGCGGTGCGGAGCCTGGCATTGAGGGACAGCACCAAAGCCTCTCCCATGGCGAATGCGAACCAGGGGAACACCATGTCAGCCACAGTGATGCCGTTCCACACGCTATGAGAGAAGATTTGATAGCCACCGCCACCGGCGTTCACGAATATCTAGAAGTAAATATTCATTTAAATAAATATTAAATAAATAAGTATTGCCGGACATTTCACACAGCGCCATCTAGCCCCAAACTAAGCAAAGCTTGTACTATGGGAACCAGATAACTGATAGAATACTTATATACTTTTGTTTTGTAAATACATACATAGAATACTATATAACACCCAGACACAGAACAAACATCTATGTTCATCACACAAATGTTTGTCCTGGATAGGAATCGAACCCACTACCTATAGTTCAGAAGGCAGAGCTACTACCAACTGAGCTAAGAGGTCAGTCATTTGGTCTGAAAGTGATGCTGAATAATATTTTTTAATTAATTTCAGAAAAGGATGTCATAAAAGAATCGAACATCGACACCTAAAATCACCTTCACAGATTGGACAGGGATATTATTACATGTTGAACAATTGGGTTGTGGAATGATCTACCTGCCGCGGTTTTCCCCAGTGACTACAGTATGGGGTTCTTCAAAAAGGGCGTTTTGAAATTTTTAAAGGGTCAGCAGCGCGAGTGTGACTCCTCTGGTGTCGCAGGCGTCCATAGGCTACGGTAACCGCTTACCATCAGGTGGGCCGTATGCTTGCCTGCTACCTTAGTAGTATAAAAAAAAAAAATCTCAGTCTCACCATAAGAGCAATAGCTATCCCTCGAAAGATGTCGAGTGAGCGAAGTCTGGCCCTGATTGGAGATCGTTGCACGCTCGCCTCTGCTGTCAAAACTCGCGTTTCTGAACCAAGTTCATTGTCCTCTCTGTAAAGAAAAAGTCAAATAATCTATGTTCAACTATGTACAGTTTATTTAGTACTTTTGTTTTTTTGTGTCTGAGAAAAATGCTTTATAGATAGATAGATAGGGGGCATTCCATGTAAAAGAGGAAAATGACAAAAAATTTGAAATTCCATTAAACGTTTATATTTCAGTAATAACCTACAGCTAAATATCTAATCTACTTGAATCTGTAGAAAAATATAAAAAAAATACAATTTAAATGTCATTTTCGTCAGTGCGAACTTTTACTTCAGCCAAAAAAATACTCTGGGGGAAAAATATATTTTACTGGCAGCACATTTTTCGGTCTTTCTGTCAATTGTAGAAAGTTGGCGCGTGTATATTACTGAAAGTGTGAAAAAACCTAAGTAAATAAATTAAAAAAAAGGGAAAATGTTTGTTAGTTCTTGCGTAATTATTTTCTAAAAAGATGCATGTTGCCTGTCCCACTAGTCACACCAAAAGATATAAAAGTAGTTTTTCTCGCCTCAAATATGACTTTATGAGTTCCGTTTCTTCTAGGAGTAACAATAAACGGTTGGTGTACCATTTAAACATCTTTTAATGGTTATAAGATCAAAATTATGATCTAGAGACTATTTTGAAATGTGTCCAGCTAGTCACACTTGCCTCATGAAACATGTTTCAACTCTGGCTAACTTTGATATTTAAAGAGTTTTTAGCATATTTCTTTGTATAATAGAAGTGTTTAATCTTTTTTTTTTAACTAACATGGTTATTAACTGGGCAAAAAATGTACAGATAGATATTTCAAATAAACGAAATACTGATCCGATAATAAACAGTTGGGAGACCAAATTTTCTACCAATTTGCAGAAAATGTTATTTTTTTTTAAATATTATTACTTTTAAAGTTATTTTCTAATTACGGATAAATTTATTTTCCTTACTTAAATTGTAAGAAAGAGGTTTCCTTTATTTTTGTTATTACCTAGCAGCGCCCAAGCGGCGTTACCCGCGTAGTGATGGTATATGGTGATGATGATAGTGATAAAAAGTAGCCTATAACTTTCTTCAAGAATTAAGCTATCAAATGTAGAAATAATTTTTCAAATCCGACTTCTAATACCTGAGATAAGCGCGTTCAAACGAATAGAGAGAGAAGAACATTATAGAGAACCAAAACTTACAAAGATTTAGTTTATTTCTTATATTTGCACTGTTTTAGTTTTTCTTTAAGGTGGAAATGGAACAACTACATTAATAAAGTTGAAACAACGATAAAACTGATTTTAATCAACAACAATTTTACATAATTTCGCACTCGTCCCACTAGTCACAAACACCTGTCCCACTAGTCACAAATTAAAATATTTTTTTCTTTGTTTCTACGAACGTTATCAGTTTAATTTTTAATGGAAAGCAAGGCTTATCCTTTATAGTTTACAACACAGGAAAATCTAATTTGAAAATTAAGTGGTTGGACTGAAATATGTCTTTGAGTGCACTAAGGCAAAAGACAGGGATTTTTCAGTGTCCAGCTAGTCACACTCAATCAACAAGTAGTTACAAAGAGCTCATAAAGTATATAGTTTTTTCTTTATAGGAATTGGATACATTAGTCATTAATCTATGTTAGAAAATATATTTCACAATTCTATAAGTTTCGACAGCATAATTATAGCTCCCAATAGGTCAAATTCTGGAGTCAAATGTCCCACTAGTCACTATGGAATGCCCCATAGATAACAGCTTTATTGACACACACTTTAACAGCACAGACACATTTTTCACACATTTTTCTTTCTTTCTTTGAAATAAAACAAATGACCAAGCTGAACACTCACCTAGCAAAATACCTCGCGTAGAACCTGCCCGCAACAAATCTCTTTCCAATGACCTTCACGATGTACCAGCAAGTGGCCATTGCCAGTAACACCACGGCTGCAGTAAGGATGGGCAGGGAAGCCGCATCGGGTTCCGCCGTCATTCGTGGCTTGCAGCGGTCGGCTTGCGTTACATTGAGGGTGTATTGACCGAACTCGCCGAATTGGTAAGTCCCTGGAGTAAGCAAATAATGTTTTTCTATGTAAAATTTAATTAAATATTGCTGTACATTTCACACAGCGCCATCTAGCCCCAAACTAAGCAAGCTTGTACTATGGGAGCTAGATTACTGATAGAATACTTATATACTTTTGTAAATCCTACTTCCTACTAATATTATAAAGGCGAAAGTCCGTGTGTGTGAATGTTTGTTACCACGTATCTCCATAACTACTAAACCGATTTTGATGAAATTTAGAATATAGATAGATAATGTCCGGGAATAGGACATAGGCTACTTTTTATCCCGAAAAAATGCACAATTCCCGTAGAATAAAAAAAATAGTAGTGCACGCGGGCGAAGCCGCGGGCGTCCGCTATGTATACATAAAATACTTTATACCACCCACATCTATGTTTATCACAAAAATGTTTGTCCTGGGTGGGAATCGAATCCACGACCTTCAGCGTAGACGGCAGAGTTACTACCAAGGAGCTAAGAGGCCAGTCTTGTAATGTAGGTTTTTTTTTTAAAAGTATATCAGTCAGTAATAAGTATACCAGTCATGTAGTTTCCATAATACAAATTGCTTACTTTGGGGCTACATGATGCTGTGTGAAATATCCAAGTCCAGTGAACTTTTACAGCTACTATTTTTTTGTAAAAACACTTATTATACATTGAAAAATACCCGAGACATCATACAAATTGCTTCGCGGCGGGGATCGAACCCGCAACATTGAGTTTCAGGCGGGTCTCGCATACTGCCAGAGGTCGTCGAACTCATTGTATGTTATGTCTAGTTACTATGTAAGAGTATTATGTATCGCGAAACCATAAAATTGCAAACAAACCAAACGGGTTTTACAATACTGGTATTTTAAGCAGTATTATTTATTCTGCGGTTGTACTGGATCTTTGAAAAGCTAACATTCTTATGTCCTCAAGTCACACTTGGAAGTCAAAGGGACAATTTTTAAGGACAAATTAAACGAGATCAGAGCCTAATCATACTAATATTAACTAGTGGCACTGTGCGCTGTAGACCTCGCGAGTCTATCTTTGCATAGCTTAAAACAGAATATATATTCACAATTCTCTAGTTTTGTGATGGAAGGTGGTCCCAGGTGCTTCATCAATCCGTACCTAGTAGTTAAAGGGTCCGATCAACTTGTAGAAATATAAAAGTGTGCAATATATTGCATTTTGTGGGTCTATTCTGCTCATCACGCTGAAGGTGCTCATCAGATCTTCACAAAATCTTTATGAGACCAATTTAAAGTTACAACCTTTCAAATAAAAAAAGAACCAATAGAAATCGGATGTCATAAGGCGGAGATATCCTTTAGCCCCCTTTTTGGAGGAAGTACCCCCCCAATCAAAAATTTACACTAATATTATAAATGCGAATGTTTGGATGGATGGATTGATCGGCATAAAGCGAGGTGATAGTAAAGTCGCGCGGTTTATACATGCATAGAATAATTATAGATACAACTATTCATCTGCTAATTGAAATAAAAACTCATTATACCTAATGATAGTGCAATGAGTGTAATGAAATCTGTTTGTGAGTAATTGTCATGAACCTAGATAATGAGGTTAGTGCATTATTGGATCAGTCGGCTTCCTGGACAGTGCCCTTGGTTTACTTATAAATACTACTCTAGCTTACTTTTGCATTTTATATTGATTTGTAAAAATCTGTGCATCAATGGATTTTTCGTTTCCAATAATTTTTCTGCGCATTAACACAACCTCTAAACAGTAAAGAAAAACATCGTGAGGAAACCTGCGGCTTAGTCAGCCCCACACATATTGACCATGTCTCTCCTGTGGATATGGCCATTTAAGCTGAGAGGATGGTTTAGGTCCATCTCAAACAATGACCCAGACACTACAGAGTCCCATTAAGTGCAGGCAAAGATTGCCTCCTGACACTGTATAAATCATCTAGGAATGATAAAGGCCTGGGTTTTTTTGTAAATAACTTTTGAACCTAGTCTACTAATCAAGAAGATCAACTATCTTTACGGATGATTTGACTGTTGGTTTAACCTCCAACACAAAAAAGGGGTGTTATAAGTTTGACTGTATTGTGTGTCTGTGGCACTGTAGCTCTTAAACAGGTAAACCGATTTGAATACATTAAATTAAATTTATTTATTTGAAAGCTAATCTTGTAGCGATGGTTCTTAGACACGATTGATCAAAATCGGTCGAGCTTCCGGAGGTATGATGCCATACACCTACACATATACACACTACAAAGTTATAAGTACCCCTCTTTTTTATCGAGGATATAATGACTGCAAATGGAAGTAACAGCCATGTACATTATTCATACGATGACAACCTTACTGTGTAGAAAACTGACATTGTGTAGTGTAAATATAGGTAGTTGGCATAGAGATTTCGTCGAGTGTCCGGGCTGTGGCACAGTGTTGCTTTTTAGGCGCTCGTGGCCTAGCTTGCTTGGACGTTCTTGATTGATTGTTGAAGCAGCGTTGTGCACGGTCACTTTTAGGATGGGTGACCGCAAGTGGTATTGCGAGCTGAGTGCTTCCGTGCTTCGGAGGGCACGTTAATTGTCGGTCCCGGCATTTAAGTCGTTAAGCCATGACGGAGGCCTTTAGGCGGCCTAAAAACTCCGTCACCAGAGATGGCCACTTGCTCATACGAAAGAAGAAGAGTCGCTTTATCTTCAAAACCCGATCAGACAAAGCATTCAGTTTGGTAAACAATACCTAAGTACGTCATGCTCCGCGACTTACCATTGCAAATCTGTCCGGTTTCATTTCTCACTTCGTAGTGCACGGGGCTACGTGTTTTCAGGACATAAGCGTCCATTCCCGGTTTCTTCTTCGTCTCCTGCACAATACATCCTTCGCACTCATCGTACTGACTCCAGAAAGATATTGCCTCTTCAGCAATAATTTGTAAACAGGCCTCATCGTAATGCAGCGTTTTCCCACTGCATTCCCGGACGAACGCACCCACGTTCTGGAAGTAGCTGGACATCTTCGAAATATTCACTTTCTACATCGGCTTTACGAATTTAGCGGAAAACAAAAAACAATGGAAATTGCACAAAAACGAAAGAAAATGCGAAACCAGCGAAACGAACGAATGTCAAACGTGAATCATGAAGTGAACGAACAGTTTCATTTTTGTAGAAACGTCACTTTTATATTTTTAGCGAACACTCATTCATTCTTTTGAAACCATAGATAAAAAACAGTGAAACTCAAAATAATCGAGGACAACAACGCCATCTACCGGTGAGTAGCTTAAATACTTAAAAAAATCTTCGAGCTTAAAAATACAAAATAAGCTTTGCACAGGGTCTCTGTTGAGTTGATCTTGATCCTTATTTTTGATGTAGTAGGTATATACGCCCTAATACTAGGCACCTACTCTTGAGTGTTGATCCTTTCTTCGTTAGGTACCTACCTACCTACCAAACTTCTTCACAGGACAAGCCGCTAGGTAGGTACTAACAAAAAAAATGCGTGTCGGGCCACGCCGTGGTTGCCCATTATGATAATATCGTTCTAGCTTTAAACAACATAGTCACCTTACATCTTAGTCACTATAACGGATTTTGTATTTCGTACAAAACTATCCAACACTCAAGTTCAACGACTATTACCTACTACTAAACTAATAGTTATCTTAACCACTTTAGGTAGGTAGTTTACTTTAAAGTTCATGAAATACTATCATCATGATTTTTTTCAGATTTTTGAAGCCAGCAATTTAGCTTTTAGAGGGGGGGGGGGGGGGGGAATGTTTTATTTTGAAATGTAAAAAAAAATATATAACCGACTTCATAAAATACTTGCTCTAAAAAGCGAAAAATAAGACTACAAACAGATTTATTTAATTTGTTATTTTGTTTGTTATAATGTTGAAATCGGTGTGCATAAAATATAGTCAGTTTTACATAACACCGACTTCAACATTATAACAAACATAAAATAACAAATTAAATAAATCTGTTTGTACCTAGTCTTATTTTTCGCTTTTTAGTGCAAGTATTTTATGAAGTCGGTTATATTATTTTTTTTGAAAATTTTTTATTTTTCCATTTTTAGTGTTGCGTTTATTTTCCTTGTTTCTGTTTTTTTTTAATTTGGAAAGATGATACTTTACTTACTTATTGTGTTTCGCTCATCAAGCCCTTTCATTTGATACCCATATCACTAAAAAAATCCATGGAACAGGTCCTGACTCCATCATCAGATCAGCTCGCTGTTATCATATTATTACATTGTAGTTGACACTTCACAGATATGCTGAGTTCCGAGTTTTAACTCAAACAGACTATTTATTGAGGAGTTCTGCTGAGCAGCTCTTGACTCCATCATCAGATCAGCTCACTGACACCATATTATTACATTGTATTTGGAACTTGACAGATAAGCAGAGTCTCAACTCAATCGGCTTATTTACTGAGGAGTTCTGTTGAACAGCTTTTGACTCCATCATCAGATCAGCTTGCTGATACCATAATATTTCATTGTTCTCAAGAATCTATAAGTGGACAAAATTTCAGCCCGATAGTTCCACAAACACACAAAAAATTTGAGGGTTTCCCTCGATTTCCATGGGATCCCCTCATCAGATCCTGATTTGGTGAAGATGGGACCACTTCGGAAGTAATACCCTTTGTAACAAAAAAAGAATTTTCAAAATCGGTCCACAATTGACGGAGAAATCGATGAACATACATTAAAAAAAAAAAAAAAAACATACAGCCGAACATAGAACCTCCTCCTTTTTGGAAGTCGGTTAAAAAAAGACAGGCCCATGTCCACCCCTTAGAAGAGACTAATGGTGAACGCAGACCTAAGGCCTTAAAAAGATCGCTATTGCAGAATCGCAATAAAGGAATTGAATTATTGCCATCTTTTTTCATGGACTGAGAGCAACTGAGAGTGAAAAAAGACGGCATTACAGTTCATTTCATTTGTGATTCAGCGACCTTTTTAAGTTCGCTGGCCGCACCGCACGCGCTGCTGTCGCCGCTGTCATCGCTTTGCTTCAGGTGCGGCGACTGCGGCGCGCGGGTAGGTGTGCGAGGTTGCTTAAAATAACTTCAAATAAAGAAATCGAATGCCCCCACATTCGATTTCTTGGGTGGTGCGGCCCAGGGGCCCTAGCCATATACACTATCTACCGTCGCGATCGCTGTAGAAACACTTCAAATTGTATAGGAATTGACGTTCTGACCACGTGACTCATCAGAGGACCTAAAAAGGTCGCTAAAGCTGAATCACAGTTTGAAATGAACTATAACGCCGTATCTTTTCACTCTTAGTCAATGAAAAGAAATGGCAATAGTTCAATTCCTTTAATGCGATCTGCAATAGCGACCTTTTTAAGCCAGTTAAACGTTAATTTCTATGCATTTTGAAGTGTTCTACAGCGATCACGACGGTAGATAGTGTAATATGGCTAGGGGGGCTGGTCTGTTTTCACCATCGTGTCATGGCGTGATTCAGTTCTACAATAGATTTTTTAGAAAAATATAGTGTCAAGACTGAATTTATTAAATCTGCTACGCAAATTGCAAAAAGATTCCTTCGAGCCGGATTTGAACCAGCGACCTATGGATAACGACGATTCCTCTACAGTCCACCGCTCTACCAACTGAGCTATCGAAGGTATGACGAATCAGGCGAAATTACGCTACATTTATCTGAGGCAGTGAAAGTTTATAGAAATCTGGTTTAGTTTGTTGTGCAATTATTATTTGTTGCGATAGGGAATATAAAATGCGTACTAATTAAAGCTGTATAAACGTGAAATTATTATAAAGGTTCAATATTATTTAGGCTTGCTTAGGCTTGTTTCACTCTTCAGCGTGTCGCCGGTCGCGTCCGCGATTTGACCATTCACAGCACATTTCTCTGTGCTGTGAATGGTCAAAATTAATTTCTCTGTGCTGTGAATGGTCAACTCGCGGACGCGACCGGCGACACGCTGAAGAGTGAAACAAGCTTATAAGTGTGATACAATAACATTTTTTTTTATTAAAATAAGTTTGCGTTTGACCACACTCTTCCAAGCAACAGTGTGGTCTAAGATGGAGCATGTTTAACATAATTTTAGTAAAAACGACAGTCCTTAAAAAAATAGGTAACTATTGATTTATTATGACAACTGGTTGTTCAATATAGAACTTTCAAATTAAGTCCTATTTTAAAACAATATGGCATGCCATAAACAAATTATCGATTTATACATAAAAATAACTTTGCTTACACTTTACATAAAATTAACACAAAAATGTAGTAGAAATGGATTAAACAATAAAGAACTGATTGAAAATTTCAGTTTTCGTTTTGGTTGTATTTAACATCTCGAAAATGTGAATATATTTATAAATCAACATCCATTTTAATCTTAAAATTTAGTATATAAATTAAACCCAATGGAATGTAAACCTTATGTGGTAGCAAATAAATACAACAATGCCTTGACAAACTGCACGATCTCGGAACCTCCTAATTTTGACTCGCCATAGACGCGATCCACGAAGGTTATAGGCACCTCGCCTATTGTGTAGTCTAGCTGTCTCGCTCTGGTGAAAAGAAAAAGACAGAGTAAGGAATATTAAACATAACAATTCATCATCATCTACAGCCCGATTAAACGAGCAAATTATCTTCTGTCGCGTTCGGTCTCCTTGAAATGAGAGAGACAGAGCTACTTTATTTTCTCTCTGATCATATCTGCTGAATGTATGTTTTCTCGCGAGCGTGTGAACGCCGCATAATACCTCGACAACCCTTCCGCCTCACTCCGCGCCAGACAGTGACAGAGTTATGCGTTAGAAAGAGAGGATTTGTTAAGGTGAATATTGCGTTAGTCAATAAGCGCTTAAGCGAGCTGAATTACACTTTGTTGCGTCGTAGCAAGAGTCGCTATTTAAATAAATGTTTTTGCGAAGTCAGGCTACCTATTTATTCTGTGCTAAGAGCGCTTGTAGACGTCCGTTTTTTTCGCCGGACAACAGACCGTCAATAAACGAAATCCATATAAACGGCATAAATTGTTCGCCGGACCGATATCCGGCGCGTGTACAGTATTCATTACACGCGTTACACCACCGCGAATCCGGGTGAAAAACACGGTCCGTTGTCCGGCGAAAAAAACGGACGTCTACAAGTGTTCTAATACTGACCTTATAATCATCTCCATCTGGAAAACGTAGCCTTTAGACACACAGCTGTCTATTAACTTCTGCAGAATGTCTTTTTTGTATAACCTGTAAAATAAAAATGTTTTTAGACTAGCTCAGTTGGTAGTAGCTCTGCTTTCTGCGCTGTGGGTCGTGGGTTCGATTCCCACCCAGGACGAGCATTTGTGTAATGAACAAGTGCATATCCAGTTATTGGTCAGTGCATTTAAAATGTTAAAATGTTTGTCTAGCCTGTTTTTAAAGCAGTTCACTACTAAAGGTAGGTATCTCTAATGGAACAATTTGCTAGTGCTAGATAAACCAGGATAGCCTTTAAATTAATCAATGTCAAAAAAACCAAAGACCTCTGGGGGATTTCCGTTAGCGTTGTAAAACCATTGATTGACATCATTGCACCTGACCTAGCTTTAATATTCAACCAATGCATTGATAGTGGTATGTTTCCGGATTTAATGAAACATAGTAAAATATCACCCCTTTTCAAATCAGGTAGTCATTCTGACCCCAGCAATTTTAGACCTATATCAGTCTTACCAACGTTTAGTAAAATATTCGAAAAGCTAATCCTCATACAACTTCAAAGACATTTTGATCAAAATAACCTACTTGACAACAAACAATTTGGGTTCACAAGAGGTCGCTCAACCACTGATGCCGGTGTTGAGCTAATATCACATATTTTTAATTCTTGGGAAAAATCTCATGATGCGCTTGGTATTTTTTGTGATCTATCAAAAGCATTTGATTGCGTTCATCATGAAACATTAATAAGGAAACTCCACCACTATGGTGTTAAGGGTGTTGCTCTTAACCTTCTCACTTCTTACTTAAGTGACAGAATACAAAGAGTTGACGTAAATGGAAAATGTTCTCCGGGGTCGTTGGTAACAATGGGTGTGCCACAGGGATCAATACTAGGTCCATTTCTCTTTTTAATTTATATAAATGATTTACCGAAAATAGTTAAAAATGACCATGAGATTGTACTGTTTGCAGATGACACTTCACTTTTATTCAAGTTGAAAAGACAACAGGTTAACCTTGATGAAGTAAACAATGCTATCTCTATGGTTGTAGAATGGTTCAATGTGAACAATTTATTACTTAACGAGAAAAAAACTAAATGTATACGATTTATTTTACCAAATGTTAAAGAAGTAAAATGCAAAGTCACAATAAAAGACGAACAAATAAATCTCGTGGACACCACTACATTTTTAGGCATAACCTTAGATAATAAGCTTCAATGGGGTCCGCACATAGATGGATTGTCGAAGAGACTTAGTTCTGCAGCATACGCAGTCAAAAAAATACGTCTATACACGGACGTAGATACTGCTAGGCTAGTCTACTTCAGCTACTTTCACAGCATCATGTCTTATGGCATTCTGTTGTGGGGGAGTGCTGCAGATATTAACACCGTGTTTGTGCTGCAGAAGAGGGCTGTTCGAGCAATTTATTGTATGGGTCCCAGGGAGTCACTTAAAAATAAGTTTAAAGAAATATTTATAATGACTATGCCTTGCCAGTTTATCTATGAAAATCTAATGTATGTTCGAAAAAATATTAAACTATTTAAGAAAAAAAGTGATAATCACAATGTAAATACCAGAAACAAAGATAAACTCGCTGTTCCCACAATTAGGCTTAAGAAAGTTAGTAAATCATTTATAGGGCAATGTGTACGCTTCTACAACAAAGTCCCAGGCGAATTGCAAAACTTATCAATCAACAAATTTAAGAAATCAATTAAACGTCATCTCTATAAAAAAGCGTATTATAAAATATCAGATTACTTGGATGACAAAAACGCCTGGGACTGAATATGCTCCAACTCCGTTATTATTAAATCATAAAAATATTGTAACAAATAATAATCATAACTATCATTGACGTGTCAAAGTGATCAAGAATATGCTCCAATTCAGTTATTATTATATACATAAAGAATACTTGTAAAAATTAGATAACATTTGTAATAATTGCTTAGGTACATAAAAAAAAAATATATAAAAAAAAAAATTACAAACAAAAAGTGTGTCACCGAAAAGAGTGTTAGGCCCCAAACCGTGTTTGTTGCCCTGGTTCTTCACGGTCTTGGTCGCGAAGGAACAGGAGTAGAATCACCTAGCTCTTAAGACGTTTCAAAGTGGTACACTTGTGATCTTATTGAATAAACGAATTTGACTTTTGACTTTTGACTTTTGAAGCTACCTGAAAGATCCAGTCAAGTCAGAAGCCCCTGGTCTCAGCAACGTCTGGGTCACAAAGTTGGCACCCCGAGATATCAGCTTCCTCCTAAAGTCCCAGCCGTGGACACCACCATTCCCCATGTACCTCGTGCCGGAGACCAGATCATAGTCATGCTTGCGTTGGAGTTCTATGAATTGCGGGATGAATTTCGGCTGTGAAAGGGTAATTAGATGGATGAACTCTTTAGCGGTTGGTTTAGGTGCTTATTATTATTATAGCTTGTAATTCCATACAACAATAAATTATGTTTTCAAATATTGTTTTAAGTATTTTTAAGTTACATATACAGAGAAATGTAGTAAAATTGGAGGGGGCACGGCCCCTCTGTTTGATTTTAGGGGCATTTAGCCCCATCTGCCCCCCTCTTCCACTGTCCTGGCTGTAACACGTTTTACAGGATGGATCAAGGCATTTTTGCAGTGAGCTGTTTCGATGCACAGTGTAGCTTTTTCATACAAAATTTTCCTCTGCGCAGCAAAGCTTCACGAATGCCTAGAATTTAGATCTATTGTGTGTACTGTACTCACATGGTGACTCAAATCCGCATCCATTATTATGACAAAGTTCCCTGTTGCATGCTTTATCCCGTGCATGTACGCAGTGCCGAGTCCTAGCTTCTTCTCCCTCGGTCGAAGCACTATCTTACTGGATCCGTAGATCTTCTGCAGCTGTTTAGCGACGTCCAGGGTGCCGTCGGGGCTTCCATCGTCAATCACTATCACTTCATAGTCGTAGTTACTGCCGGCGAAAACAACAAAACCACGTCAAAACAAAGCTAAAACTTCACCTTCACAACGTTCAAATTAAGTACGTACCAACTATCCAAGTACTTGACGATAAGCCATATTATGATCGGAAGATTCTCTTTTTCATTGTATGTTGGCAGCAATATCGAGTATTTATCGCTTTTTGTAATTTCCGAATCGAAAACTGCAGACGCCGCCATGATCACAACACAATGAATTCAATTCTGTCAAATTCTGACAACAAGTTGACTTGACATTGTGGTGTCATTATCAGCTGTGAAGTGAACGTCAAACGTCAAACTATCATTTGGGGCTCGGCCCACTTGATTTGGGCTTCCTACGCGATTATTGTACAAAATATGAGATAACCAGGTACCTACAAATAATCGATTAAACGAGTGCTTGCTTGGTCTGAACTAGGGATTGCAATCCCGCAAAGCGGGATCCCGCAATCCCGCGGGATCCCGCAGCTTTTATTGGGCTGCTGGATCCCGCACCTTCAAAGCGCGGATCCGCGGATCCCGCAAATGAAAAATTTGGCGTTAAAACTTTCGCGTAAATCGCGAGTAGCACGAGCGCGACGTTGCCGTTTCGCACAGATCACCGCGCCAGCGGCTAGCAGACGGTTGGCGGGCTGTCCTGTCATCCGTACCCAATTACAAATGTGAAAGTGTGTTTATTTGTTTGTTTATTGGTCCTGCTTTCACGTCAAAACAGAGCGACGGATTGACGTGATTTTTTGCGTGGAGATAGTTGAAGGGCTGGAGAGTAACATAGGCTACTTTTTATCCGGGTACCCTGCGAGCGTAGCCGCGGGCAGCAGCTAGTTGTTTATAAATGGCACCGCGCTGCGCACGTCTTTCTGTAGGTGACGAGTGTTTTCGTACTCACCGTCCGGCATTTTACGTAAGAACCTAAACTTTAATGTTTTTGATTTAGTTTTTTTCTGTGCTATTTTAAAAGCTGATTGTGCCGTAAATAGTGATATAATCAAAGTTGCGTGAAACAGTATGGTGGTTTTTGTTTTTGTTAATATAATGTTTTTTTAATATAATAGGATATATTAACGTTTATTTGACACACACAAGTTACAGTAAGTACATTGGGAAAAGCACAGCATAAAGTAGGTACCTAATGAATAAACAATTACACAAACAAAAATAACTAAAATCTAAAGAAAACTGTTCACAATAATGTGCGTGCGTACCTGCCTACTACTCTTTGTGGTGCCAAATAGGCCCAGTCTCAGTATAATGCTAGCTCCTGTTGCTTAATGTAAGAAACGTTTAATAAAAGTTGATTTTTTACTCAAAATCTGTTGTTTCAATTTGATTTTATACATAATTTCTAAGATGCGGGATCCCGCGGGATCCCGCGCGGGATTGACTAAACCCGCACTAATCCCGCGCGGGATTGAACGGGCTGCGGGATTGCAATCCCTAGTCTGAACATACACTTTTACGTTCCGTTTAACGTCGATTTGTCATTGAGACCGTATTTTCTATGGAATTTGACAACTGCTGTAAAATAATGTGAAATGAACGAGACGTAATATTCCGTGTGTGTTTTGATTTGAGATTTTATCGTATTTTCAGAAAACTTAATTTTATTGTTTCAAAAACATCATACATTTGGATAAATTATTGCACAGTGATATATCCATGCGTGTCCCACTAAGAAAAGTGGTCAAAATCCGCCACCGTGGGAAAGCTATGTCGCAAAAGTGAAAGTTGGTGTCCTTGTATTTTCTTCATAGAAAATGGGGAAAACTAGTAAAGTTGTGATTTGTGGGATGAAAGGGGTGGGTAAAACTGCTGTCCTGGAACAGCTGATTTACGGGACGGTGAATTTGAAGTCGTGTTTTTACCCTACGATCGAAGATATCTACGTCGCTAACATAGAGACGGATAGAGGGACGAAAGAGCGGGTCTGTTTCTATGACACAGCGGGTTTGGAGCCCCCGCTTACAGGCGAGTTGAAAGGTTTAAGATGTTTCATTATTTTTAGCTTTTGGTGACACGCTGGCTTTTGCAGCACCCTAATCAGGTTTGGCTTAAACTTTTGTAAATTGATACTCTGAGTTCTGGAAAATGTTTCTTACAGTTGTCACAATGGGTTTAGGCATTCGTGAAGTTAGGCTTTTCGCTGCACTGTAGAAAATTTTGAATGAAAAAGTTGCACTGCTAACTTCACTAATGCCAAGATCCGTATGAAGAAGTGTACAGTGTGTTTGTTTCTAATACTTGTGGTGTTTTATAGTATGTTCTTATGCTTATGTATATAATTTTTCTGTTACAAAATGATGTCATGGTCTTCTTCTATATTTAAGGGGTAGCCCCTTGTCAGCATAACTGATGGCTCCTTCTACACAAAGCTCTTTCCAGGGCAGCTTCCTTTGCAATACCTCAGTGTTGATAAAGATAAAGAGATAAAGATTATTTATTTGCTTAAACATGTGTAGATTAGATGATAATAATAGAGGATGTCACAACATGGTTTACCGAATTCGGTGTGCAAATTGAGAGATTGGCATGGTTCTGAACAATTAAATTAAATACAAATTATAATAAAAAGAATAAATCAAGATAATGTCAAGTTCAGTTGGTCACTTTTTCCGTCCAGCTGATCCTCTCATTCTACGCCAACACCACATCTCAAAAGCCTCCGATGTATCTTTATCCCTTTTTGTGATTGTCCACATCTCACACACACAAAGCAAGTTGTCATGGTAATCATATTAAATAAACTTTTGTAAATATAGATAAGGTATGGTAGCTGTGGCTGGCAGCTACGGCTGCTACCGTGTTTTCAAATTAACCCTTTGAATCTGCCGGGGCCAGAGCTGTGACATTTGTGCGAAGAAACTCGCTAGCATCTTACCAAAAAAAGTACCTAGGTACACCAATGCTAAGACAATTTGAAGTGATCATTTGACAAAACAAAAACATCTGCGGGCTGATTGTCTAACTTGTCTCAAACCTCAAATTGGTCTCAAAATTTTAAATTTTTATAGTGTTAAACCACACTTTTCATTAGAAATGAAAAACCTTACCGAATCTTATCGAATCCAGTCGGAATTGAAAATTTTGGTAAGATTTTTCATTTCTAATGGTCTCAAAATGTCAAAAAATGTAGGCATCTTTTGTCGCGTTTGATCTTGTTAAGATGAGAGTGACAGAACTACTTACATGGTCACTGAACTGTCATATTTGACAGTTTAAGACCGATTTCGGTCACTATCAAATAAAGACAATCAGGGCTGTTCTTTCGCGACCCTAAACTAAAATCTTTGCATGAAGAATGTTATGAGAGAAGATTTAAACAAATTGAAATTTGAAGTCGTCACTGCATACCTAATGCGTGCGGGGTTCCTTGTAAATTATTTACCCTTAGGCTTGTTTCCTCTGAACGAACGAACTGACACGCTGAAGAGTGAAACAAGCCTTATTATTTATCCTTTGTTTGTCCTGTGTGTATGTTCCAATTTTTTATGAAATTATTATTATCTCTATTAAACTAGTAGTTCGCCCCGAACTGAGATCTCGCGCACCGTTGTATTGATAGCCTAGATTTGGACTTGTTTCTGACTACCCCTATACCTACGTTAAGTGATCCTAGTGTTTACCACAGAATGATATCTAATGCGCTACCTCAGTATGGTAAAGATTATAGGCATGCATGCAATACATTAAGTCGTGTCGTGTTTATATTCAATAGTTGACACCGCGAACTTCGTACCGCGCCTCAGGGAAGGTCTCTTAGTTCGAGAAATTATTAAAATAGCAGTTCAATACGAAATGTATGAGAAAATCCATTCCCTCCCCCTCCCCCTCCCCTCTCCCTACCCCCCTCCCCTCCCCTCCTCTCCCCCTCCCCTACCCCTCCCCCTCCCTACCCCCCCTCCCCTCCCCTCCTCTCCCCCTCCCCCTCCCTACCCCCCTCCCCTCCCCTCCTCTCCCCCTCCCCTCCCCCTCCCCCTCCCCCTCCCCTCCCCTCCTCTACCCCCTTGGGAACCCCATATCTTTACAACCCCTTCATCGATTACGCTCATACGCTCCACAGCAAATTTCCATAGCACAACCTATTGACCTATCAAGTTTCATACAGATTGGATAAGCGGTTCGATAGTTATGCGAGAACATAAAAATGAAACATACAAACATACAAACATACAAACATACAATCATACAAACATACAAACATACAAAGCAAAATCGCCTAACTTGCCACTAAGATCTTCGCTCGCTTCGCTCGCTCGATCGATTACCTAAATAATTAAATTAATTACCTGTAGGTCGTCCACCAGCAAGATGGATCGACGACATAGTTAAAACCTCAGGTCGTACATGGGCTAGATTGGCGCGAAACAGGGGAGAATGGCAGAAACGAAGAGAGGCCTATACCCAGCAGTGGGATGAGGATGGCTGATGATGATGATGATGATGATGAAATTACCTAAAGTTAAATTGACGGTCTTGGCTTTTAAGTCGTTAAGCCATGACGGAAGCCTTTAGCTCCGTCATGGCTCCCTAAAGGCTGCCGTCATGGCTTAACGACTGGACACACTGCGTTTTTTGCAGCATCTTACCTACCAGCGCGTTTGTATCGATACAAACGCGATGCGAACGCGCTGCCCCACTCCCGGTTCGTTACAAACGCGGCACGAACGCGCAGCTCAAAAACGCGCTTCAGAAAACGCAGATAGCCCACTCTCTTAGATGGCCTAAAAACTTCCATCACCAAAAATTTTTTTATATCTTATAGCAAAGCTACGCAAACTTTTTGTGTTCAAGGTACCTACATCTAGGAAATAGGAAAATTTTGGAGGTACACCATTACTGAAAAATCATTTTTTTTATGCGAAACATGAGTTTGTTTAGTTGAGCATATGCAGTCCTAGAGTAGCTTAACTGAGATAGGTAGCCTTATTTTTCCGAGGCACACCAACTATTGACCACGGTACAGTAGGTAGGGCCAACGGATCTCGGCGTTCGTGAAGTTAGCCGTTTCGATTTTTTCATACAAAATTTTCTACTGCGCAGCGCAAAGCCTGACTTCACGAACGCCTAGATCCGCCGGCCCAACTGTACACCAGTGTGCCGCGGCACACCCTTTGCGGAACACTGTCTTACAGAATAGATGCGTGATTTTATGTAAGTATGTGTGTAGATATAGCAAATCTTCAACAGGTCCACCTCAGTCCCCGACTATGCAGCTAACAGCCAACCAAGTGTTACAGCGTCACTACCTCGGCTTCGCAGAAGGTTATGTCATGGTGTACGACACAAACCGACCGGAGTCATTAGATGTATTGATGTATTTGAAGAAAGATATTGATCGGAATAAGGATAAGAAAGAGGTATGTAAGGCTCAACTCACACTGACGCAGAGTCGAAGCGACGCGACGCGTCATGTTTTTTAAACTTCAAAGTATATTCAACTCTATTTCCTAAGACGTCTTCAAAGGATCTAAAAATGCCTGAAAAGATCTGAAAGAATATGTCTTCTGCACCTTGGGAATACAGTCATGATCATAGTTTATTTTATGAGTTTGGATTATAAGAATGATTTAATTAATAAGCTCTGCTCATCAAAGTAAAGAATTAGATTTTACTCAATGCACCAGCATAATTTGCTATTTTTACTCAGGTGGTAATGCTAGTCGTCGGCAATCGCACTGGCCCCGACGAAATCAACTGTCTCGAGAACACATGCTCAAAAGCGTCCAACTGGTGCTCTCGAGAAAAGATCCGCCATTTTGAAGTATCTGCCATGGATCGAGCATCACTTTATGAACCTTTTATATTTATGACTACTCGATTAAACCCTGTACAGAATAAAACAGCTTTCCCTCAATTAAGTACGCTGAGTAAGCTTACTCAGAAGAATAATCGTGGTGAGGCTATGTAACGATATCTTTTGAGTCTATGCCCGTTTTGCTATCAGCCGTGAGTTGTTATTTGAGTGGTGGCGATTTCTGTGGCAAATAGTTTTGCAGTTGTCATGATATTATGAAAATAATTAGCACCATAGGATTTTTGGCGCCAAGGTTTTAAGTATCGATAAAAGATGGCGCTGCTCAATTAAACTAGATCTGGAATGTCAATGTCAAATAGCATGATGCCCTCAAGTGACTCGAAAACAAGATTTAGGTAAATAGAACTTTAATATAATAAAAATTTGCTTATTTCTGCTAAAAATAAAAGGCAAATACACCGTTCCTAGTGTTAAAGTTTTATAAAAAACTTTCTAAGGTAACCTAAAATCCATGGACAGCGCCATCTATCGAGTTACTTGGTACTATTATCCCACGAAAGTGGGAAGCCTTAATTTTAGAGGCTTATTAGTTAGAACATCTTTTAACAGTTGAACTCTGAAAATTGGCGTAATAATATAATTTTTAGTAGAGAGCCTTGGGACAAGCCTATTTCACTTTAAAACTAGCTCAATTCACATCAGTTTAAGTCTTAGTTTTAAAAATTATCCTAGATGAGAATGTGATAATATCCTCCTTGCGCAGACAATAATATGAAATTATAATATGACAACTGTAAACTTATTTGATTAATTTCAGCGGCTACATGGCACATCTAAATGTCTCTGAAAATGTGCCATGGGTAGTGCCGCTAACTAAGCAGTATTCTATGCTTGTATTTACCTATCTATAGTTTAACTGTTTATAGTAGTTTTAGGTGTATTTAGATGAAATAGAAATCGCCACCATTTTATTTATGAATGCTAATTTTAGTGAATTGCTAAAAAAAATACTAGACTTTAGACTGTCACTCTCATGACAATTAAACAAGAAAGTAGCTAAATTAAAAATTTAAAAAACCGACTTCAATGCTCGAGCTGAGCAATTTTCTGCACTCTCGGAGTGTATTTCTGTTCATAACTCCGAAGATCCTCACCAAAATTTTGTGGCACCAATCAAAAAGCACACCTTTTCAAACAAAAATCGGTCCAGGCGTCATCAAGTAATCGGTGAACATACATAAAAAAGCACACAAAAAAAAATTTTACGAATTGAGAACCTCCTCCTCCTTTCCGATTGGTGCCATAAAAACTTGGTGAGGATATGTTGAGGATCTTCCGAGTTATGAACAGAAATGCACCTCGAGAGTGCGGAAAATTGCTGTTTATAACATTGAAGTCGGTTTTTTTTAGCCACTTGTTAATTTAATTGTCATTTTTCTGTTAACTTAGCAATTCACTAGATTAGTAGATATTAGAAAAATCTCAATATGAGCTATCTGTGTGCGGTCATCTCATTGAATTAGGCTTATCCGTAAAAAAAAATGTTTCAAATTCAATCGAACTTCTATTCTGTTTACAAAAATGAAATAGTGTAAAGGCGCAAACACACGCTGGCCCAGACTCGCCAGTACCAACGTGTGGGCAGCACCACTCGCCTCGCCTTGCCATCGCTCGCCTAGCTGGCCGAGTGAATACGAGCGCCAACTTGGTTTGCATAGACTCGCCAAGCGTGTGGACGGTAGCACTCGCCTTGCATCGACTCGCCTTCGCTCGCACTGGCCCAGCGTGTGTTTGCACCATCAAATGTTAGCACGTTTACACTTTGCGGCTGATTGTATTATAAGAAATTCGTTACTAAAGAAAAGAAGACTTTTCAATGTTCATTTGCAAAATATTTTACCTATGAAATTTCAGTAACATTTATATTATTCTTATGATTTTTGTTATTTAAAATCCAGCCCCAGTTTAACCTACCTTCTATGTACACTTCTCACAATGGATCTAGGCATTCGTGAAGTTAGCCGTTTCGATGCGCACTGCAGCTTTTTCATACAACATTTTCTACTGCGCAGCGAAACGGCTTACTTCACGAATGCCTAGATCCATTGTGAGAACTTGTAGACAATGGAATTATTAATTTTTATTTGATATAGTGTTAATCCACACTTGGGTATTTACATTTGAAAATGAAAAATCTTATCAAAATTTTCAATTCCGTCGGAATTGAAAATTTTGATAAGATTTTTCATTTTCAAAGGAATTATTCTTCAAATAAATCGATTAGTATTTATACTTAATGAAATCGAATGTGTATTAAAATAATGAATTTAGCTTTATGTACTTAGATCTGTTTTGTAAATTAGAAATCTCATTAGTTATTTATTTTAGTTAGTATTTTTATTTTTTAAATAGAAATGTACTTATGAATCGTTTTAAGGCGGTTAAAGCCCGAAGTACTTAATCATTCGAATCATCCCATCGTATGAATTTGAGTGGGGCATAGATTTAATCGTGAACTCGAATAGTAGTGTAAGTTATAGAATAGTATCCGAATTTAATAAGAGCTTTTTGTGTAGAAAAAAAATATGATAATTTAAATTCAGTGCGCCCTCTCGGCGTTGCCCGCGTAGTGTTGGTAGGTATACGGTGATGATGATGATGACGAAAAGCAATCTATTATACCTACTCGCCCTTTAATCATGATCAGTGGAAAGGAAGAAACGCTAAAACGCCAAAATGCGATTCGTGGGAAATCAACTTTAAAGTTTCAAGTTTAAAGTTGATTTCCGATTGGCGCTTGATTGGCGCTTTAGCGTTTCTACCTTTCCACTGACGATATTATAAAAATTTAAATACAGAAACGAAGGGAATTTTTATACTAACGTAACTGGAACGCGCACTGATACAGAAAAAGCGGTCCGCTTGAGAGATAAAACTTGGGCGGTGTGTCTCTTTCTAAAGGACGACTATTTATGAACTAAACATTCCTAATCCTTAATGAATATCCTGAAAAAATGACATGGGCAAACTACTAATCCAACAACGAGTGTGAAAGGGACAAAGCTACCACGAAGGCCTCTCAACGAGACCGACAATCCTCATAACCAAGATTGAATTATAATAGAACGTTGTGTATAGATAAGGTTCAAAATCCCTTTTACATTAAAGTCGAGTGAACCATCCGGTTACGTTAGTATAAAAAATCCTTAAATAGGACCCAGTTTTTTTTTTCAAATTAAAACTTAAGATTACTAAACTTAACTTACTCATTATGATAACCACATTTAGCTTTTAAAAGCTTTTATTAATGGTTTAGTGCAATATAGTTTTACTTTTTAACTTTTAAGATATGACAAATTGGTATTTAGTTTAGAACTTGTAATATTTAACTTATGGCAGAGCCAATAGATATTAATTTATAAGTTCCTAAGTATTTAAACAGTATATTTTACAAAATAAAACATGGACGCAACTGCTTCCTAAAGCCTTGACCAAACCAAAGCGTTCAGCTAACGTCCGCGGTGGCGTGCAAGGTGGCGATCAGTTGTTGTCCAATCAGAGGACGCATCGTGACACCGACTGTCATCATCGGTGTCACGATGTACTAAAGAAAATAAAAACTTACTTAAGTATCGAAACAAACGCGCTGAAAAACGTAGTTTTCCCATTCCCTAAAAGATCTTGATTGCCTAAAATTCTAGAACATGAGCGGTCTTTACACGGTAGAGTTTTAACCGCGCATCTGGACTGCGTTCCGAACCGCGGATAAATCTGTGCAGTTTTAACCGCGGATAAAACTGTCGTGCTAATTACTGTCACAGTTTAGACTGGCGCGATGTACGATTATGAACGGTGATGCGTGCAAAAAACTCTCACAAAAACTGTCTGTCGACATGCCAGATCGAACTGTCAGGCCTCGCGCATCTACACGTAAGGTTTTGGAGCGAAGAATGGAATGGCGCGTGCTATTTCCCGCGCGCGGTTAAACTTTACGTGTAAAGGCCGCTGATGTCTCCTTGTCTTGGAGAATCATCGTAGGTATCCTTAGTTGCTCATTACTTATGTACCTTACCTTATTACTGTTAGTAATAGGTATTTAGTTCATTTTGTCCGAATTTAGTATTTTCTCAAGAACCAAACGCTTTAATTGTTAGGTAAGGTTCACTTGTTATTGTGATCTTTTAAAAATCTCTTATGATTATGGCTCGTTTACACGCTCGCGTGCAAACTAACATTCAACGAGCACATAAAGCCGTCTTTACCTACACCATGCTGAATTCAGTGCACTAACTGCTTGTTCATTCATATTTTAGTGCTCTGTCTCGCTCTTTGGCATAAGAATTGCGTAGTGTGCATCTTACTCTTACGAGGCTTACTGACTGAAGTTAGTCGCAGTTAGCATCAGAGTAAGAGTAGGATGCACAATACGCAATTCTTAGGCCAAAGAGCGAGACAGAGCACTAATTTATGAATAAACAAACAGTTAGCACGCTGCATGCAGTGTCGTGTAATGCCGCCATAATCTTCTGTCGCGTTCGGTCTCCTTGAGATGAAAGTGACAGAGATACTTCGTACTCGCTCTGTATATCTGTCTCGATGAATGTCTGGTTGCACTCGTGCGTGTAAACGCGGTATTAGATGTATTAAATAAATTATCGGAACTGAATTAAATTTTTGATTTCATATTAGCATCCATATTAGCATATTAGGTAAAATCCGTACCCATATTATAAATGTGAAAGTGTTGTTTATTTGTCCTGCTTTCACGTCAAAACAGAGCGACGGATTGACGCGATTTTTTGTGTGGAGATAGTTGGAGGGCTGGAGAGTAACATAGGCTACTTTTTATCCGGGTACCACGCGAGCGAAGCCGCGGGCAGCAGCTAATTGGTTAATAAAACAAAAACAGTTTGATAGCAATGTTTATTCGCATCAAAATTACAATAGACTTAACATAATATCAATTTCTACAACTAAAGGAATGATATTCCTCTACCTACTGAACTGAGGCGCTCGGTTGAAGCTTACTAATAGCGAGTGGGCTGAAAACGCAGTTTGATAAATCTCTTACGGTAAAGGAATCAGACGGTTCATTTCTTGTTCATTTCCGTCGTTCATTTTGCATATTTCACTCAAAGTGACACATAGAAAAGTGTAATAATTTAGAAAACCCCAGCATTCATTCGAGTGATCTTTTACTTGAGTGAACCGTCTGATTCCATCTTAAGGAAGGTCTGAAGCATATAGGTATTTATTTATGTGCTTTTATTTATTATTATGGAAACACGAATGTTTTTACGCGAATTATTTTCTTTATTTATTAATTGTAGATAGGTACCTAGACCTTTGTTCAGCCACAATCTCACATAATAGTAAGCGACGATGTGGCTGAAGATGGATCACAAATGTCTAGAAGACACCTATTCACTCTTGCCTTGAACTTGACATCATAATTTTGAACAAGAAACCTACAACCTCAAGAAGTCCTGCAAATTGCAAAAAAATGCGAGTAAATTTTAATTTCGCGGGCTACCTTTCACACTCATTTAACAAAATACATTTTCAGCCCGTTCTAGAAAACTTTCATGAATCTATGACGTTTGTGATACTGCGATTACACTATAAATTATTTTCAGAAATTACTTAGCTAATAATTCAAACTTATTATGCAGATGTTTATCGAAAATTTGAAAAGGGGAAAACTATTTATAAAAGAAAACAGAGCTGGCTTTAGGATCTTTTCGTGGGAAAATATGAATTGGATAGTATTGAAATTCTATTTTCACGACTTAAAAGAGTTCCTAGGCCAACCCTAGTTAATTCACCTACAATACTGATTCATACATTTAAGGCTGGATTCGACCAAAAGTCATCTTACTCCAGAGTAACTAGCCAACATAATTCGAAATACAATTGTTTAGAAAGCGCAACCGAACATTATTACCTACCTATGTGCATACAAATTATCCTGGTTATAAGGTGTCAACTTTACAATGTCAAAATATTCAAACAAATAGTATCTACCTAGTTTACTCTCGAGTAAAAACATAATCCCGTTTGATCGAATCCAGCCTAAGTAAGTCCCTACAGAAAGACTACCTACCATGATTTTGTGATATCTAGCTTAAAAATATTTCATTTCTTCGGTTTTGTAACAAGATAATTTATGCTACCGTTATTGTGGTCAAATCAAGACGATTCAAAATATGACAAGAATGTTACGTATTTTGAATGTTTTAAGCCTATGTAGATATTAATTGACTTACTGATTTTAATTAGCGAAGCAAACACTCAATTCATACAATCTTAATCAAAAAAACTAAACCATAACAATCTCACTTTTAATTTCACAAGCAGATAAAAAAAATGCAACCGGAAGTGATGTCAGACATCGCAAAAAAATAGTAACAATTTTCATAAAACTCACTATGATCGTATCGACATTTTATTCACAGAAGCTTCTTTACAATTTCGAAAATAGCTTTCTTTCAGAAAGTAAGTAACTTCTGTCTACTTTACAGCACGTCTTTGTTAGTTGTTTTTATTTCACGTCAAAAGGGCAGACTTTATTTATTTTTCTATTTTTCTTAAACGTCTAATGTAGGTAATTTACATAATCATCACGCGAAATTCCTTCGGGTCAGGTCGATTTCAGAAAACGCGTTTTTTCTGCGCGTTTAGGTAAGCTCGTATTTGTACGCGCGTCAACGCGCGCCCTATCTGCTAATACCCACATCATGAGCGTAGAGTCACATATTCATTTATTGCGCCTAAGCTATACGACGACTTCCGTAGTTCATCATACCGGTTAAAAAAAAGCGCGTTAAACACGCGCAGAAAAAACGTTAACCTGCAATCGCCTTGTTTTAAGTTTCTATTCCTTTCTCGCACGGAGTCACTTGACAAAAAGATTGCAGATGACTGAAGTCTGTGTTGTCTGAGGTCAGCTGCAATATATTTGTCTTGAGACACGCTTACCAAGGTTTTTTTCTCATCATCCTATAAAATCCGTACCTACCTATCGCTACTTAACTTACCCCATTTCCAATCCTGTGGGACTCCTAATCGCTAATAAGATCTTATTCCTCTTCAACATTTTAATTCTCAACTTTATCTCGCTTTTGAGCCATTTGGTACCTATGGTTTATTAACTATCCCACAATTTATTCTATCTCAAATCTGTAGCTTAAATCGAGTAAGTAGAGTAAGATTTGCCATAGAACTGGTCAGTTCTAAACGTCTGGCAACATTTTAACAGGTTTTAGGAATACTAAATTTCAGTCTGCCCTTGACTGTGCGTTCCACGCGTGTAGATCTAAATTATATTACTAAGTTACCTAATGACTAGCATGCCTGCTATAATTTACAACTATTCCGAGTAATGTATCTATCTGTTAAAATATATAAGGACGAGCTGGAACGATATTAAACTTTATAGTTTCGCATAAACATAATGTTGGATCTATTTTAACTTTTGGCATTATGCTTATACATAACTATGGATCAACCATCTTAAAACTACTTAAGAACTATTAATTTTTCACAAGTTTTTTCGACTGCTATTCAAAATTTTAAGTGCTTTTGCCTACACTAGATCGAGAGAAGTTGTTTCTTGAGCTGCATTTGTGTATTTTCTTTTGCTTTTTAAGACAATACTATAGAGTTCAATTCTGAGACTCATTTTGTGGAACTCTATTCAGACTGGCTCAGCTATTATTTATTTTAAGTTTTCAACTGATAATGTACTCAATAGATCTAAAATTGAGCATAGTTTGAATACGGACTCAAATTACCTAAACCTGACAATGAAATTGTCGCTCGTGCCTCTTAAAAACTAAATTTTAGTGAGATGTCCGTTACTTTGTCATTAAAAACTTTACAAATAAGGTGTTTATCTCAAGCAAACTCGATCTTGTTAATTTCGTGACGAGATCTTCGACGACTCTAGTTTCTAAAATGCGCTTAATCCTATGCTATTTTATAGTACCTACCTACACACAGATTTCCAAGCTCCTTACCTCAATCGTATTTTAAACATTCTACAGTTCATAAGACTTTCTCAGTAAATCTTTCGCTGTTTAGGATCTACCTAATATTTAGCGCTGCCTGCAGCCCTGTAAATTTACAATATTTTATCACTTTTAACTTCATCGTGTTGAATGAAAGCTGCCTAACATGTGGCTTTATTAACTAAAACTATTTTAACTGAATTATCAAAATCTAAAATATTTAGCACTAACTTTGGAATAGTCTGTATTGCTTCTTTATAGGTTTAAGCACTAAATTAGTCAAGTCTAAAATGTGTTAAATATTTAACATTAATTCTGTAATATTCACTCCATTTATTTTAATAAGTGACATCAAATCATCAATTTAACAACTTTTAATTGGCCAAATGTAAAACTACCTCTTTCTCTATCATTATTGAGCTGAATCTGTGTGATAACAGCTCTAAAAATCGTCAACAACTTACATCTAAATTAACTTTAGTAGCTGTATGATATTGTCATAAGAGAATTAGGAATAAGTTGGTGTTGTTTTTCTGTTTTAGGAAAGTGAAAAATAAGATCCGAAAAATAATTTGGAACATATTTTCATCATACACTGGCAGCATGCTTTATATTTTTCCCCATAATTTTGGAAATTTGAATCACGAAAACATTATTCAAAAATACAGGTAGAAAATAATGAAAATGTTTGAATGTATAGAACGAATTGTGATTTTTAAGGCTGATTTTAGTACCTTCTTATGTTCGAAGTTTCATTTCTTACATAACGCGAATTTCGAATCAATTTCATACTTTCTGCGCACCGGGCGCTCTGAAAACCTAAACAACAGTAAATAGGGCTGAGACAATATCAAATAAATCATGTTCAAACTTTAGAATCCTAGCCCTAAATATGGCACTATACTCAACAGTCGTAGAGTTTTAAATAAGAAAATAATCAATCGATGACGTCCATTTTGAATGTTTGCTTGTAGCCAATGGGCTTCATGGCGAGTCGACGAGCAGCCGCGTTTGCTGCATTTGTGCATTTCGTATTAAGAATTTCTTCGTCATCACTGCTCGAATCGAAGTGACCTGACCTGCGCACTTCACCCTCTGAATCTGATGACTGAAAATACAACGCACATAAATCATAAATCATAACAGTGTAGGTAAATAGAACACAAAGTGCTAGTAAAGGTGATAAAATATTTTGATCACAAATACATAACTATTATACAAACAAACCAATAAGAACCAATATTCAGTATAAACAAAATTAATAAAGTGGACGCTGAAAGAATTTTAAGACCAAATAACGAAAACCAAAAATATATAAATGAAAATGACCCAAAAACCAACCAAATGAACGAAAAGACCATGGACCAAGAAAAAATGTGGTGAAGCATAAAACTGAAAAGAAAACCTAAAAAGTAGAAAAAAAAGGCAAAAGAGGCATGGCTGTTTTTCTTAAGAAGGTACTACGAAATAACATAAATACCTACACTTATGACGGGGTCTAGCTAGACAACTTTGGTAGAATTCGTACAAATATCACCTTATTAGTGACACCGAAACTTGTGAAATCTCTTTTTTTTTTACAAGATGTAATTGTTCTATCAAACAATATTGGTGTTTTTAGGCAACAACCAATGTACACACAATTAAGGCTGAGACTTCACCAAAGTGGACACTACAATTTCGTTATTCACACTGTCATCTCGTCTGTGTCACGAGATGTGTGAATAATGAAATTCTAATGGTTGTTTAGACACATCTCTCGTCACCTCTTTGGTGGAATCTCAGCCTTATTACGGCATGGTTGGTGGCGACCAACCAAAGACATTTTAACGGTGGTCGATTCAAGTATTTTAAAAGATATACCTACATTTAGAGATGGTTGAATAACTTGGGCGAGATCTTAGCACACCAGTGTGACGAAATAGATTAAAAAATTTAAGAAAAACAGCCACATTTGCCAGTAGTGAGATAGGAACAACGAACATTTATTTCTTGGAACGGCGAGTGATGCTGGTGGGCAGGCGCTTGCTCGGCTTCTCGTCGCTGCTGTCCACTCCCTACAGGATTCAAGATATTTACATCACATCAAACATTCAATATTTACAAGCCTATGCCTAGATATTAGTGATTTTGACTAGGTACAATCTATCATCAAAATTCTTATGAAAATTCTCTTGTCTTAAAATGTATTACCTAAAATGTCATACTTATACAAATTCAAAAAATCCAACAGAGTGATTTCTTTTTTGAACTTTCTTAAAAGAAAGTGCTTATCCCTCCATCATTGGACATTTTATTGAATAGATAATCTAGTGAAATTTTCTATAGGTCAACACTAAATGAAGTAAGTAATATGATCAATAGAAGTTAAATGATCAATTTTTAATTTGTTACTAAATTAAGAATACAGAAATCAAATTTCCCTGATTATAAAAACCTCATTCACACTCGATCATTTTCACTTTCACCAATCTCATCCATATTACAAAACCACCTAGTTTGAAACACATGACAACATCGAAACCTATTGGCTTACATCAAAGTCACCAATAGTGAACCTAGTGGCGGCGGCCTCGGCAGCCAACTGGGCCGGCGGCGCAGACTCCGGCGACAGCACCTGTAGGTTAGTGGGGACCGAGACTTAGAGTTAGAGTTAGCGGTTTAGTTAGAATTAGACTTCGTGGTATAGGGACTTGAAGTTAGAGTTTAGTTAGAATTAGACTTCGTGGTATAGTGACTTAAAGTTAGTAGTTTAGACTTAGATTTTGTGTAGAATTTAGCAGAGTTTAAAATTAAACTTAGTAGGCGAATATATTTATATTTAAAGTTAGCGTAGCATTTGATAGAATAGTGATAGACTTACTTAACTTGGAGTTATCGTTTAGCATTTACCAATATGATTTAGACTTAGTGAGGTTAACATAATGAGAATTATTATTACGGGATTTTATCGCGTACATTTTATTTTTTCTTTTCCCGACGTTTCGAATAAAATCCCGTAATAATAATTATCATTATGTTAACAAAACGCGAAAGTTTAACAAGTTATACCTATTAGTGAAGTTCATTGACTTAGGGTTTGTTTCAGCATCTCCAAGTAAACTTTGTAGTAACCATAACTTATGAAATTCAAACTTTATTTTCTTGATTTAGATGATGACTTCTGCTACGCATTTGCTACGGGATTGCTACGGAGTGCGCGTTGATATCTTTTGTACGGAGCTTTGATAAATGTGTCCTCAATAAATATCACCGCACTTAGTAGAATATACTTTAAAATTATAGTTTTTAGCAGGATGTGGATTTATCGACTACATATTAGTAATTTAATTAGAGTTAGAGTTAGCATTTAGTTAATGGACAACGACAAGTAGGGGACAAGAATTTAGTGTTTAGTGAATAGGTCGACTAAGAAGGCTGTATTGGACTTAGAGTTAGAGTTAGATGACTTAAGGTGGAATCAGACGGTTCATTTTTCGTCAATTTCCATCGTTCATTTTACATATTTCACTCAAAGTGACACATCTAAACATAAAATGAAAGAAAAGTGTCATAAACAACCCCAGCATACATTCGAGTGATCTTTCACTTGAGTGAATCGTCTGATTCCACCTTTAGCGGGGTTCTTATAAGAATATAAGGAAATTATAGTTTTAGCAGACTAACTTGAAGCTCCAATAAAACTTAGGGTACTAGAATTTAGAGTCAGAGATACGACTTAGCGGGGCTTAGGGTATTAGAATTTAGAGTTACGACTTAGCGGGGTATAATCACTTACATCCTGATCGCTCATCATCTCCTTAGTAGACACGGTGGTCTCGATCCTCCTGATGGAACCCTGGTGGATGTCCACGTCGAAGGCGAGGCATTGGAAGCGGCGGAGAATGAAGACCACGGGGATAGGTAGAACACCGGCTAGGATCATCATCGCTGCTATGGCTAGCACCCAGGATGGGTAAGGTGTCTTTACCACTCTTCCCTGTAAAATAAATTATAGTAGGTAAGTATGTGTTAAAAATTCTATAAATTGAAACACTGTTTAAACTATTGCCATCCATTTTTGTTATTACAGTTCTTCCAGATAAATAATGCGCATCGGTTAATTTCGTGTTTTCCGAATATGACCGACAGCATCTAGGCAGTATTGATTAAGCTCTGTATGATTCCACAAAACAACGTGACAGAAGTACACGTCGTTAGCACGGCACGCACGGCTTGCAACTAATTT
Source organism: Camptogramma bilineatum (assembly GCA_958496255.1). Classification (NCBI taxonomy): domain Eukaryota; kingdom Metazoa; phylum Arthropoda; class Insecta; order Lepidoptera; family Geometridae; genus Camptogramma; species Camptogramma bilineatum. Next base: position 3,700,948 of record OY292474.1, read on the forward strand.
GCTTTCTTAAAAATGACATTGATTTTTATTTGTTTGCGATAATGTTGAAATTGTGAATAATTTGCATTTCCAAATTGCTTTTTGCCACTCGTTTTTGTAATTTTATACGATTGTTTCATTTTTTCCGAAACGCATTATTTATCTGGTAGGTACCTACTTAGTAGATATTTACCTACTGTACAAATAGTGACATGGCGAATCTTGAGTATTGTTTAACCAGTATTCTAGTTGAGAAGCCTTTATAAGTAAAGTATGGACTCCTGGAGTATTTAGTCCACCTAAAGGCCACCTAGGATTCGTGCTAATTTTCTTTCGTTCAGATGCTGCAGAAATGTTCACAGCTCAATTTTCACCAGCACAAGCAGAGCACGATAATTGTTCGATTATTAAATTGTTTTGATAAAAGACGCAAAAATGCAGTTCATCAGAAATAATTAACAACTTGCCTATATTAGGAACAAACATTATAAACATTGGCATTTTGTATTGCATAGAATGCCGATGTTTTAAAGGGATTCCCCTTTATACTGACATACCTACATTCACTTGAAATAATCTACATATTGGTATTTGTGATGCGTCGTCCCTTCAAATCAAATAGATGAATAATGTCGTGATTCTCGGATAAAGGTTCCGTCGACATTAAACTATGAAACGGAATATTTAAAGTTGTTTATAAATGTTCTGGTCAAGAGAGAATAGTGCAATATTTCTCATCGTTTTCCGCATAGCTACCTATTTAGTGATATTGCGTAAATACCTAATGTCTGTCACAAAAATTATAGCTGACTGCGTACGCGCTTCTATTCAACCGACTTTAAAAAAGGAGGAGGTTCTCAATTCGATTGTACCTATGTTTTATAATGTTCCGCAGAACTTTCATAGATTTCTGATTTTCGTAGACAGTCAGTTACAATTTTCTCTTTACCTTTGTTTTACCTATTAGTTTGATAACTTCAGATTTAAAACACAATAAAAAGTAACATTTGCGAATCTATTACAACAATCAGTCAAAATGTCAAAATAATTATGTTTGTGTAGGTACAGCTACAGCATTCAGTTGACAAATTGAAATTGATATTATTTGGTGACGCCTCGTCCTGGGTTAGATACGTGGTTTACTTTTATAATACGGTACTCTAATCCACTATCTTACCTTATAAATACATTGCACATCGCATGCACTTCATTTTAATATTTACACACTTCATGCAGCATGATGCTCTTTATTTAAAACTACTCTGGTACTAAACATTGAACAAGATGTTTTTCCTGTTATTATTGATATCACCAGTGTGGAGTGCTAGTGTGACTGTAGTGACTAACAAAGGTAGCATTGTTGGCCAGAAAAACGATGGTTATAATACATTTTTGGGAGTTCCATACGCGAAAGTTAATGAGGAGCGTCCTTTTGAGGTAAGTACCAAAGTGATTATAATGTGTATGGGTGTATGACCAAGTGGGACAGGGAAATAGGGAGGCAAAAACATAATAGTTGCTTCTATATCGTAGAAGTTGTCAACGTTCTTTTAGATTATGGCAATTATCGCACTTTTTTAACACTTACCCCCTTACTTATGAAAGATGTTTAAAGTTGAACACTGGTTAAACAACGTCCTGTCTCTGTTTGTCACTATCCACAAAAGACAGGACGTTGTTTATCCAGTGTTTAACTTTAAAAATCTTTCATAAGTAAGGCCCTTACCTAACCGGCCGCTTGCACAAAAAAAAAAAGATGATGGTCACCTAGAATTGTCTGTCCTGTGCCGTGGATATCAGAAACTACGTTATCATATCTTTCATAATACCATATATCACCCAGAGCCAGGACATAATATATCTGCAGATCATGCAAATTACCTACTGCTCTTTTTTGTTTCTAGGACACATCAGAATACAACTTCACCAGACCCTTCAACGCATCAGATCCATCGATAATGTGTCCTCAAGTTGTTCGCAATCAAGACGGTACATTAAATTGTCTTCGCCTCAACATATACGTGCCTACCAACCAATCACAGCTACTACCAGTCTTCGTATGGTTCCATGGTGGAGGTTTTGTCATGGGCAACGCTGGTCAATACGACCCCAAATCTTTGACCAAACTCGGTATTATTATCGTCACTGCAAACTACAGACTTGGTCCTTATGGATTCCTCTGTGTTGATGGTATTAAGAACAAAGGTCTGAAAGACCAGATTTCAGCTTTAAGATGGGTTAGAGCCAATATAGGAGCATTTGGTGGTGATAAAAATAATGTAACAATTGGAGGACAGAGTTACGGAGGAGGCGCGGTGGATTTTCACCTTTATAATAATGAAGTACTCTTCAATAAAGTTATTATAGAAAGTGGTTCGAAATTTGCAAATGGTATTGAAACAGAGAAAGATAATCACGCTCCTATAACCATCGCTCAGCGATTGGGGAGCAACGCAAATACAACAGACAAAGCTATACAATTTTTAAACAAAGCTAATCCTATCGATGTGATGAAAACTACAAGAGATTTGAAATTACGTTTCGGAGTGTGTGCAAACCAATCAGACGAAATAGCTGATAAACTAAAGAATGTAACCATTTTAATCGGATACATTAGTAAAGAAGATTTTGCAGGATTGGCTACTCAAAACGAGACATTCTACGCAAATTTAGGTGATATTTTCCACTCGAACCTTAACAAGACATTTCACAATCACAACTTTACTAATCTAAACCTATCAGATATAGCTAAAAGCTTTTATTTGGGCGGAAAAGGTATTTCTCAAGAGTCAATGCTGGAGTTAGTTGACTTTTTATCAGATTTCAAGTTAAATTATGCTGTAGAAAGATCTGTGAATAACTATCTAAGGAGTCAAGCTAAAATTTACAAGTATTTATTCTCATATATCGGAGGCAGTCCTTACAAGAACATGAGTGGAGTTGGAGCGTATCATACAGAAGAATTGCAGTATATTTTTGATATGAATCCGAACATGTCAGAAGAGCAAAGAGTCATGAAGGAGAGGATGAAAGAAAATAAATAAATAAATAAATAAATAAATATTGCTGGACATTTCACACAGCATCATGTAGTCCCAAGCTAAGCAGAGCTTGTGTTATGGCAACCACATGACTGATATACTACTTATATACATATTTTTTTTGTAAATACATACATAATATACATAGAAAACACCCAGACCCGAGACAAATATTTGCAGATCATACAAACATTTGTCCCGCGGCGGGGATCGAACCCGCAACCTCTTGCGTCACAGGCGGGCCATCTCCCACTGCGCCACAGAGGTCGTCAAAAGAAAGAAAGAAAGAAAGAAAATACATTTATTTGTCACAATGCAAAGTGTAGATGTTTACAGATTAACTTAAAACAAAGGCAAATGCAGAAGACACAAAAACAATCTTATAAATATCATAGGTGAGACAACGTAGGTACCAACCAACTTAATAGTAATATAATGAATATACCTATGTAGAGACTTACGTAGGTACCTAACTAAAAAAAAACAACATAAAAAGGATGAGTACTATGTGGGTGAACTTTATCAAGTTTGGGTAAGTTTTCTTGTCAAATTTTTTCTTGTGTTAGTACTAGACATAGTGCAGAGAAAAGAATAGAATAGAATACCATTTATTTTTAGCACATAATACAAAACAAACAATACAAATGAAGAAGAAGCAAGGGCGGAATAGAAAAGAAAAGAGCATGAGAGTAGAGTAAGTTCAGTTATGCTGCTACCGATAACTTGTCTTGTTGTGAAGACATGGACAAGTTCAAATGTACCCAAGTGTTTTCTTTAGATAGATATAACGATTTGGACTACTGTAATGTTATATGCTATATGTGAATAAATAAATAAATAAATAAATAAAATAAATAAATAAATGGTCAAGTAAAATAAGTCCATGTTAGTAAAATCACAATTCCCAAAGTGAAATGGTAAAAGGTAATGCAAGTGTCCACGAATTGAACTAATTTAGAACGTAGAATAGAAGATATCAGTAAAGAGTCTCCATTGGTCGCATGCATTAAAAAGCTAAGAAATGTACAAACAAAATTGTAATTTGTTCCTACAAAAATTACAAATATGAAGGTAATTGCTCGGTGCCTCATTTGGTAGAGCGGTGACCACAGTAGAAGTGAATCTAACTTTCCCTTGACGTTTCAGAGACCCAACCCCAAGAAAGACAAAGCTGCTCCCAGTGAAGTGGACTTCAGTAGACTCCGTCACTAGACCTTACCTCAACATAGACATGACGATGGAAATGATGCAGCATGTCTACCATCAGAGGATGGCGTTTTGGGACCTACTTTGGACTTTTTCATAAAAGCTTAAAATCATCTGGGGGCGTACCACTGTACCACCAAGTCTTAGAGCAATGTCAAAACGAGCTTAAAACAGACTTACTGCAATAGCAATGACATTCGTTGTCATGGTTCAAGCTTGTTTTAACATTGCTCTAATAGGGCCTCCAGACTCTCTGCGAGAACCCCCGAGAACACCCGAGAAGCGTGAGTGTGAAGAGCTTCTCGCCTTCTCGTTCTCTGGCTCGCCTGTTCTCCGATCGGTGTCGGTATTTTTGGCCGAGCCAAAGGATTTCTCGGGCGAGAAAAGAGAAGGGTCCTACACTCACGTTTAGTCTCATTGCAGATTAATGAGCGGCGGTGGGCAGACATCCATATTGTTTGTTTTTTTCGAGAATTTTCTTTCGTAAAAATGTGGAATAATAAATAGAGTTGAAATTTATCGATTTTTTTCAATCTGAGCCTATTTTATGGGATGCTAAATATCGAAACTACTAAGATAAAAGTTTTTTACATCAAGTATTTTTTTTTGTTAACATTATTTTTAGTTACAACATTCACAAAGTTACAGTATGCAATGGCACACAGAGCCAAACCGGCTGCAGTTTCAAAATCGACGTCCATACCGGATAAGCATTAGGCATGAATCCTAATTTTCAAAATCTCTTCTATGATATTCAGAAGGATCTATTATGTCTAAAATATATCATATTTCTGTAGAAAATTAAGGTTTTTGTGCAATAAAAGTACATTTAAATTTAAATTTTCAAATTCACGCCAAAACGCTCGCCGGTGTCATGGCGTCTGTTTTTACGTCACGGATCGGTATATCAACCAGTGATGCCTACATAGTTACTATAGAAACAAAAGGATGTTTACCGAGACGAGACGCAATGACAGACGCCATGACACCGGCGAGCGTTTTGGCTATCATGGCGGATTGTTGTATTTTGTAGATTTATTTTAGCAAATAAATTAGTAATCTCGACATTAATAAGAGAATAAATACATTTTTCAAAATCTTAGAATCCTATTTCATTAGATCAGATAAATATTTTGGCGATACTTGATTACTGTCATCATCTATCATCTACTCGTGAAAACCTTTAATTAGCTTTCTGTTGCTATCTAGCTAATCTCTAAGTAATTTTCTGCTGTTGGTTTTCCTACAAATAAATAAATAAATAAATAAATAAATCATGCCTATTGAGAGTGTGGATAGCTTGTTTGTTCTTCGCGAAGTCTCGGGCGAGACTTCTCGCCGAGCCTTCTCTCGAGAGTCTGGAGGCCCTATAAGAGTTCATGGTACGGCTACTGGTCATTACAATATTTCTAAGTAATAATGATAATTAAATTATGAATTGTTATTTTTCGACAACTAGTTTTTTTGGCATGAAGACGAGAGTAGACAGCTGGATTCAGGAGATGATGAGGAGTCCCAAGGCATCAGTTCCCAATAGGAAGAACTTTCTCTTTGGTTGATACAGATGATTTTGTATAGAAGCATAGAGAGATATTTATGGTCACAAAGATAACATTACTTTATAGCATAGGTTCTCAACGTGGACGATAACGCCCCCTTGTGGGCGTTTATGACTTTCAGGGGGGTAGTAGTAAAAAAATTAGGGGGCATTGAGATGGCGCACAAAAAATATATTCTTAAAGTGAGCGGTGGGCAAAATAAGGTTGAGAAACTATACTTTATAGCATCTCAAGCGCCTTAAGTGAAAGAATGGGATCAACATGAAGACAGGAGTAAGTAAGTAAGTCACCTGTCACTTCAAGTACCTGTATCGCACATTGATACTGATGACGTATCAATGTGTATAGTTGTTCTATCTCACGAAGTCCGTTTGGTCTTAATTGTGTGTGTAGATGCACATGCACGTTGTTTCTGTGTGCGTGGCCCGATTCTGAGCGCTCCCGAGTTTACGCACACAGAAACAACGTGCATGTGAACACACACAAAGACCAAACGGACTTCGTGAGATAGAACACCTGTAACAGGCTATTGGTTTTCTTTTTTTACCTCATTAGCATCCCAAGCGCCGTAAGCGGGAGGATGGATCAGCATAAAGACGAGAGAAGACAGCAGGATGCAGGCGACGATGAAGGGTCCCATGTACATTTATCACGAGGAATCCAACATTGAGCATGATGAAGAGTTCTACGCTCATTACCTGCTAGACTTCGAGAAAACATTCTCTACGACTCTCTTCTCTCTCTTGTCTTACCTCATTAGCATCCCAAGCGCCGTAAGTGGGAAGATGGATCAGCATAAAGACGAGAGAAGACAGCAGGATGCAGGAGACGATGAAGGGTCCCACATCATTTTTTACCACAAGGAAGATAACTTTGAACATGATGAAGAGTTCTACGCTTATGACCTGCTTCAAAGTGGTACACTAAGTGATCTTATTGAAAAAATTTGACTTTTGACTTTTGCTAGACTTCCGGGAGAAACCTTTCTCTACGTCTCTCTTCTGTCTTGTCTTACCTCATTAGCATCCCAAGCGCCGTAAGTGGGAGGATGAATCAGCATGAAGACGAGAGAAGACAGCAGGATGCAGGAAACGATGAAGGGTCCCACGTAGCGCCACGTCACCTGCCAGTAGATGCCAGGCCGGTAGCCAGTCATCTCATAGATGTCATTGGTAAACCTGAGAATTAACAGCATATATCCATATCTCTGGACACAACATCGATATGCTATCAAATATGTTGATATATTAATAATGAAAATATACAATAATGTGATGATACAATAATGGAAAAGATTAGCCGGACGGAGAAGGTTACCAACGAGGAAGTGCTGAAAAGAGTTGAGGAGAAAAGACTTTTCATGAACACCATACATAACTGAAGAGGGAAAATGATTGGACATCTTATACGACATGACAGCTTCATAAGGAACATCATAGAAGGAAAAGTAGAAGGAAGACGAGGAAGGGGAAGACCAAGAATTAATTACATGAGTCAGATTAAGAAGAAGGTCGCTGTCATGTCGTATAAAGAAACAAAAGAACTGGCATTGGAAAGAGATAGATGGAGAGAATTGCATCATTGCACCGACAAGAGCTGAGCTTTTAAATAAAAAAAAACAATAATGTGTATAGCTTAACTAGCGTATACACCACTCACCTCTCATGTCCGTAGATGTATGTAACAGATATCATCTCCAAGAGCGCCACCACCACGAGACCAATGGTACCGGCGAAGGAGTCGAACATCTTCAGCCAGTACTCTCCCGCGCCAGTTGTAAAGATCAGGCCCACGAAGAAACAGAACGTGCATACGATACCTGAGGAAAATTAAAGTTATATAATTAAGACCAATAGGATCTCTTTCAAATGTCCATAGCAATAGATGAATCTCTTCCTTTCACGGCCATTATCGAGGAAAAAATTAAGGAATTTTAAAACATTCTAAGTAATATAACCTTTATAACTTGGTAAAAAGCGAAGTGTCATCTGTAATGTAAACAGTACAATCTTATTGTCATTTACTTATAACATTGTTTTAACTATTTGTGGCAAATTGATTACATCAATAAGAAAGAGAAATGGACCTAGTATTGATCCCTGTGGCACACCTAATGTTACCAACGATTCCGAAGAACACTAGTTTCATTTACGTCAACTCTGTAGAAAGTTGAGTGCAATACCCCTAACACCATAGTGGTGAAGATTCCTTGTCAATGTTTCATGATGTAGTTACGCAATCACGCAATTAAATGCACTAAATAATCAATCAATAATAGTTAACAATTTAGGAACGCATGGAGGACAAACATATAAACATTAGGTAGTGTTATTTATTATAGATGAATTGGACCACCTTAATGTTGGTTTAAGACGGTCTATTTCACCACATATGTAGCTATGGTGTTAGATTCTGTGGTGTTAGTATGAGTTAGAGGCCCTGATGACAGAGTTTTTAGGCCGCCTAAAGGCTTCAGTCATGGCTTAAAGACATAAAAGATACGTACCAGTCAGAACAGGCTTGCTAACACGCTTTTTGAACATGTCGATATCGAAGATGGTGCACAGCATTCCCTCCATGATCCCGATCTGGCTGCCGAGTCCAAGTGATAGGAGCATCAGGAAGAAAATGATGGACCAGAACGGCGCTGGGGTCAGCTTGAGGATGGCTTGGGTGAAGACGATAAAGGCCAGCCCTGTGCCTTCCGCGGCCTAGAATAAATACTCATATAAAGCGGAAGAGTTTTTTTTTTTTTGTCACTTAAAACGAAGATCTTGGTCATAGCTTTCATTTGAACTGAGAACGGGGAGTCTAGGACGAGTAATTCATGAGATATGGCGGTTTGAAGTTTGACAGCTGTCACTTCAAAGATTCAAGATTTCAGATTCAAGATTCAAGAATCAAGGATTGAAATCAAGGATCAAAATCAAGGATCAAAATCAAGATCGAAATCCAGGATCGTAACCAAGGATCGAAATCAAGGATCGAATTCAAGGATCGAAACCAAGGATCGAAACCAAGCGCTGATTTTGTCGAGCGCGATAAGGTAAAAATATCCTGAAATTTCAATGACTTAGGCACACTACTAATCCAACAACGAGTGTGAAAGAGACAAAGCTATCAAGAAAGCCTCTCAACAAGACCAACAATCCTTATAACCAAGATTAAATTTTATTAGATCGTTGTGTAGTCGTGATAAGGTTCAAAGTCCCTTTTACATTAAAGTCGACTTAACCATCCTGTTTGTATATAAAATCCTTGGATTCAACACTTTTTAGGGTTCCGTACCTTAAAAGGTAAAAAAAGGAACCCTTATAAGATCACTTTCTTGTCCGTCTGTCCGTCTGTCCGTCTGTCCGTCTGTCTGTCCGTCTGTCCGTGTGTCACCATCGATTATCTCAGGAACGGGTAGAGCTAGCAAGTTGAAATTTATACCATATACTAAGGTCTATAGTCCCTACTGTGAGTATAAAAATCAAGGACCTGAGTCAACACTATAAAAAGATATAGGCCAATTTAGGTTTTCGTGAAAACTTGTGAGTACCAAAACTTACCTTAATTTTCAACTTTTTTTATTTTTCGGAATTTTTCCTTTACTTGTGCTGTAAGACCTTGCTTGTAACCAAAATTGACAATTCTAGGTCAACCGGAAGTACCCTAGAGGTTTTGGGTCGAAAACCTAAATGGTAGTTCCCGTTGACCTACAATAACGAAATTTGGCAAAAAGCAAGGTCTTATAGCACAAATAAAGGGAAAATTCCAAAAAGTTAAAAAAGTTCATAATTCATAATTCATAATTCATTTATTGCGAAAATGGGTACAACAAAAGCAGACATGTCAAATTAAAAAAAAACCGGTCAAGTGTGAGTCGAACTCGTACGCCGAGGGTTCCGTAGCTAGCTATGGTGCCGATTAAGCTAGTCCGCTTAATTGTATGAGCGCCCATACAACTCGGAGGACAATTTTAATTGGCGTCAACTATGTATGTATGGGAACACCCTTTAATTTTCAACTTTTTTAACTTTTTGGAATTTTTCCTTTATTTGTGCTATAAGACCTTACTTTTTGCCAAATTTCGTTATTCTAGGTCAACGGGAACTACCATTTAGGTTTTCGACCCAAAACCTCTAGGGTACTTCCGGTTGACCAAGAATTGTCAATTTTGGTTACAAGCAAGGTCTTGCAGCACAAGTAAAGGAAAAATTCCGAAAAATAAAAAAAGTTGAAAATTAAGGTAAGTTTTGGTACCCACAAGTTTTCACGAAAACCTAAATTTGCCTATATCTTTTTATACTGTTGACTCAGGACCTTGATTTTTATAGTCACAATAGGGACTATAGACCTTAGTATATGGTATAAATTTCAACTTGCTAGCTCTACCCGTTCCTGAGATAATCGATGGTGACACACGGACAGACGGACAGACAGACGGACAGACGGACAGACGGACAGACGGACAGACGGACAAGAAAGTGATCTTATAAGGGTTCCTTTTTTTACCTTTTAAGGTACGGAACCCTAAAAATACAGATCAGCCATTATCAGCTTTTCAGCATGCAATATTATAAAGTAGGGTATAGGTATAACACTCAAATTAATTATTTATCTATGAATTCAGTAGGTAAGTTGAAAATTAAAGGGTGTTCCCAAACATACTTACATTGTTGACGCCAATTAAAATTGTCCTCCGAGTTGTATGGGCGCTCATACAATTAAGCGGACTAGCTTAATTGGCACCATGGCTAGGCACGGAACCCTCGGCGTACGAGTTCGACTCGCACTTGACCGGTTTTTTTATTTTTATTTGCTCACGCTCTCACATGGGTAAAATCAAAGAATAATTATGGCAACCCTCCTTAAACATGTTAGGATAAAATTACAAAGTTTGATTTTCTTGTTTTCATAACTTATAGTTATTTATAGTTTACTTACCGATGCTATGTAACTTCCTTATTTATTTTTAGTCGTCCTTTGTAATTCCTGCACACTTTGATGGCACAAATCGCCATTTTTGTTTGCCACCAAATTCATGTTTACAGTACAACGACCTTAGCGCGACTGAATGAGCGAAACGAACGAGTCAACCAACAGTTGGTTGATCTTTTGTTTGGCGTTTTGACGCTCGAAATCGGGGTCTAGACATCTAGTTCGTCCAAGGGTGTAACCTATCTCCAAAATTTTCCGATTTCCTAGATGTAGGGTATTGAATACAAAAAGTTTGCGGAACACTGTCTTAAAGTTGTTGAAGATCTGTGCTCGGCTTATATGAGACACTGGCTGGCAGTGCAGGCCAATCACACGCCTAGATATTTTATTTTTAGGTAATGTAAGTTAGTTACTAATGTAGGTTTAAGTTACTACTAACACAATATGGATCCATGGTCTGAAATAAACGCATTTTATTTATTTTTTATTTTTAAAGTTAAGCTAAGGTCAGTTTGCCTCAAGATCGAGAGGTGTGGAAAAAAGGGAGGGAGGCCTTTGCCCTGCAGTGGGACGATATGGGCTAAAAATAAATAAAATAAATAAGGTCGTACCTCCTCCAACTGGCGGCCCATGGTGCAGCCCGTGAGGTTCAGTTTGTGGATGATGGAGCTATTGGCTTCGAGGATCTTCGGGAACTCCTCCTTGTAGTAATCGTAAGTAGAGTTGGGAGAGAAGCCGTCCACTCCTGCCGCAACTAGGATTTTAATCTCCCTGGAAATTACAGTTCTGTGTCAGATTTTGTATGGACTCTGAACTTCCAAAAAAAAAAAAAAAATATGACCACGACTATATCCCCAGGCGCGGAGACATTCTCTCCGGTTTTTTTGGTATTTTTAAGATTTTTTGAACTTCTCTATCAAAACAAGCGAACTGGCGAATGGAGTTTTAAGTGCAGTTACATTTATATACAGGGTGAATTTTTGAGACAGGGCAGTAAGGGCAGCTACCTTAACCGTTGTAGCTAGAGGAAAACGTTCTTAGGAGACTATCCTTAAGTTTTCCTCTAGCTACAACGGTTAAGGTAGCTTACTGCCCCGTCTTAAAAATTTACCCTGTATACACGTGTATCCGGGTATTTATCACGTAAATTACCTTATTATTTTGCCCGACGTAGGTACTCGTATATATTTAGGTACAATGTGTTCTGATCGCAAAAATTTAAAAAAGACAGGTACATTTAACCTGCGTGATGCGTTTAGGATGAACACGTTTTTAGGACACGTTACAGGGACATTTGGAAACAATTACCTACAGATTTGAAAAATGTGCAGTTCTTTACTGATCAAAATCACAAAAACTTTCAAAGTTCTGAAAGGATTTGGCCGAATACTGTGGGGCAAATCTATTCGAGGAATCGGCCATCTCTTTTGTAACATACAAAAATGTAACACGACTAAGACGGTATTTCCGAGGCACAGTAGACATTCAGATCTTTATTTTGCATAAATGGTATATTTTTAAATCAAAACTTTCCGTCCTTCTAGAAACAAACAGTCAAGTTCAGCTTGCTAATGAACTTCTGACATGCTAATGTGAAATCGATTGTTCGCCGAATTCGCAATGTTAGCTTTGCACGCGACAGACATTCATAATATTTGTATGAGTTAGTGGCCACCTCTAGTGGCACAGTTTTCATCCCGTCTGAGCCTTTAGCACGAGTATGCACAAAGTCTACTATTCGATCCGTGACTGTAGTTTAATCTCTCAAATGTATTGGGATTTTAGTTCAGTCAAGTTACCACTGGAGGCGCTGCACCGGAATCCCATACATTTGAGAGCCTTTACTACAGTCACGGATCGAATAGTAAACTTGTGCATAGCGATCGAGGCACTGAATATATCTGATGGCTTATAGACTTCATAGCTGGGGCCAAACGTGCCCTTTGAAGTACAGGGGTCGTACCACGAAATCTTAGAGCAATGTTAAAACAAGCTTGAAACAGTCCTGCTTTATGAATGTTGAAACGAGCCTGTTTTAACATTGCTCTCAGAGCTCGTGGTTTGGCCCCGGTGTGCTGATTTTTTATTGCCACTAGCGGTCTCCCATCCTTTTTGTGACCGCACAGAACGCATTTAACTTCGACGAAGCCTGACTACCACGAGCGCTTCTTTTTTTACTAGTAGTAGAAAGGTTTGTCATAGATTTTTATAAGGACTTTTCTCGCTCGATAAAAAGCTACCTCTTAATCCATATCCATACCTCCATACCCTTATTATAAATGTGAAAGTGTGTTTATTTGTTTGATTATTTGTCCTGCTTTCACGTCAAAACAGAGCAAAGGATTAACGTGATTTTTTGTGTTGAGATAGTTGGAGGGCTGAAGAGTAACATAGGCTACTTTTTATTCGGATACCACGCGAGCGAAGCCGCGGGCAGCAGCTAGTTAGTTATATATTTAAAAAAGAGTTATATACTTTTATATACTTATTTAAAAACAAAACTATCACGCGCAATATATCAATTTCAATCAATTGAATACATTCCGATCTATTTAGATTGCTTACAAACCTACACACCCAATATTCTATGACTTTTTGAACATTGAAACGTCAATAGATAGATAAACACTGCCCTTTTTTTATAGACACGTTTTATGACGTAGCACCAGGCACACTTGAAAACAACAGTTTGTTCACAGAATAATAATTTGTTTGTTCAGTTTATTTTTATCCTACATTTCATTCCATTATTTAAATTTTGTAATCGACACATCGACAATGAGAGACGATGTGTAAGAAATTATTACTATGATGATGATAGATCAAAGCGAAAAACCTTTTGAGAGAGCGCTTGTAGACGTCCGTTTTTTTCGCCGGACAACGGACCGTCGATAAACGAAATCCATATAAACGGCATAAATTGTTCGCCGGACTCATATCCGGCGCGTGTACACACACATTACGCGCCATACACCACCGCGAATCCGGGTGAAAAACACGGTCCGTTGTCCGGCGAAAAAAACGGACGTCTACAAGCGCTCTTAAGGTGTCACTGTGTCTATGATGATGATTTGAGAGCCTAGTGTAGCAATATAAAAAAATCATCATCAACATAAAACTTGGCACGGAACATTTCAATTTGCGGTATAGAAGCCCATTTCGGTGGCTAGCAGATTGCCGAGTACCTATCTTGGCACGATTTCAAATAGAATAGCGCTCTTTTTCATTATGATAATAGTTTAAAAGTTTTGTGATGGGTGCGGCAATTTTGTGGCGTTCTTTTTGTTTTATTTTCACGGTGTTTGCCTTTTAGGAAAATGAATAATGCAGATGCAGGTAAGGCATTTTTGTTGCAATATCTACAGTGGGTACCTAGTTCTCTTTTTACTAACAAACGGCCTCGAATACAAATTTTTTAGTATTTTCCATTAATGAATCATGCCTGCATATTGCAAAATTATGTAGGTAAGAACTTATACTTATTATAATCAAAATTGAAAATTCTTTTTAAAATTTTCATCTTGAGGTGTCGGAGTAATTTAACCAACTCAGCCACGAAATCCTAATAAGATCAAAAGAAGAAAAATTTAGATTAAATGATACTTAAGTATGTAACACTTCACACTAAAAAATGAAAACTTGTACTACCCATGGTACAGTACTTAAGTACAATGGATCTAGGCATTCGTGAAGCTAACCGTTTCGCTGCGCAGTAGAACATTTTGTACGAAAAAACTACACTGCGCATCGAAACGGCTAACTTCACGAATGCTTAAATCCATTGTGACAACCGTACATTAGTTTATGTACCTACCTAAAATAAAAATCAAAAAAATCAAAATCAAAAATCATTTATTCAATAGGACCGTTATGACCACTTTGAAACGTCTTAAGAGCTAGGTGATTCTACTCCTGTTCTTTCGCGACCAACACCGTGAAGAATCAGGGCAACAAACACGGTATGGGGCCTAGCTTTCTTTTCGGTGATCCATTCGCTTTAAATCTAAATAGTCAAGCTCCAGTGTGGAGCCAGTCGAACAATGGGAGTCTCGTCAAAGTCGTCAAAAGAAAAAAATAAAAAATTGTATTAAGTAGGTAGGAATTTGTATGCTAAACGTAACTGGAAGGTTCACTGAGACAGAAAACGCGGTCCGCTTGAGAGATATTGGGAGATATTGGGCGTTTTTCCACTAGCCGGCACGGCACCGGCACCGGCACCGGCACCGGCACCGGCACCGGCGCCGGTGGTGGGGATGCAAAAATGTATGAAACCGTGCCGGTGCCGGCACCGGCCAGTGGAAAAACGAGCAGTACATTTTCATACATTTTTGCGTCACCGGCGCCGGTGCCGGTGCCGGTGCCGTGCCGGGCTAGTGGAAAAACGCCCATTGAGAGATATTAACTTGGGCGGTGTGTTTCTTTCTAAAGGGCGACCATAATTTATGAACTAAACATTCCTAGGTAATCATTAATGAATATCCTGAAATTTAAATGACATGGGCACACTACTAATCCAACAACGAGTATGAGGCGTTGTCCTAATAGAACGCGAATGCGCGATGCGAGCGATGCGACCATCGCGTGTTCGCGTCAATCATTATAGTCGCGCAATCGCATCGCGCGAATGTCAATTAGGACACCTATTCGACATCAGTATGTTTGATCGCGGATTCGTACGACTAAAATTCGCACGAACTTGCGATGATCG
This sequence comes from Camptogramma bilineatum, assembly GCA_958496255.1. NCBI lineage: Eukaryota > Metazoa > Arthropoda > Insecta > Lepidoptera > Geometridae > Camptogramma > Camptogramma bilineatum. The sequence goes on from OY292474.1 coordinate 3,716,367, forward strand.
CGTAGTCGCGTTCTATTAGGACAACGCCTGAAAGGGACAAACTACCACGAAGTCCTCTCAACGAGACCGACAATCCTTATAACCCAGATTTAATTATAATAGAACTTTGTGAAGTCGTAATAACGTTCAAAATCCCTTTTACATTAAAGTCGAGTGAACCATCCAGTTACGTTAGTATAAAAAATCCTTGGTACTTACCTAAGTAATTATAATATCAACAGTATAACTTAACACTCACTTGGTAATACACGTCTCCACCATAGTAAAAGCCTTGAAACCCAGAATACTGAAGATGACGACGGAAGCATATATCGCCGTCAGCGCGTTACACACGGACACCATCAGAACATCTCTCACACAGTTGTTGTTCGGAGGGTTGTAGGAACCGAAGGCGATGAGAGACCCGAAGGCAAGGCCGAACGAGTAGAAGACTTGAGTTGCTGCGTCCAGCCAGACGGTCGGATCGAGGAGTTTCTCAAGCTGAAAGATAAGGTTTGATTATAGTTATTGTGCGACGGGACACTGTAGTGTAGTTGACATTGTTGAGATGAAGCTATGTTGGTCGAGTCAAATAGTACTTACATCAATGGATATTTCGTTTTGAAAAATGTATAAGTATGTGCTTAAACACAAAAGGAAAGTATCGTGAAGAAACTTTGCGGCTTAGTCAGTCCCACACGTATTGACCATGTCTTTCCTGTAGATATGGCTGGTTAAGCTGAGAGGATTGTTTAAGCGCTAGGCAGCAAGCCATCTCAACAATGTCTCAAGCACCACAGTGTGCCGTGAAGTTTTAAGCAAAGATTGCCACTTGACACTGTATCCATCATCTAGTAAAGATGGAAAGACCTAAGTTTATTGTGCGAACACTTTCGCAGACCGACGCGGTATGCGAAGTCACGGTCGGTCAAACGTCGAAGGGACGATCTCGACGGTTTTGAGAGAGATTTGAGAGATTTGATTATTTGACAGTGGGAAATCTCGAAGGACAGATAGCTGGAGGGTATTTGAGAGACATTTGCCCAGCAGACCTAAAATTTTCATGAAAATACGTTTGAGTTAAGGCTGGTTTTAGTGTCACGCGTACCGTCGGCGCTGATAGACGAGTGATCTTTATTACATTGAAACAAGGATACTGATTGTTTAGCAAAAATGGCAACGCTGATTGCACTCGTCAGTGCTGAACAATCAATATCCTTATTTCATTGTAATAAAGATCACTCGCCTATCAGCGCCGACGGTACGCGTGACAGTAAAACCAGCCTAATATAAATTACCTTCGGTCTATACATGTGAATGATGCCGTCAGTAGAACCTGGGAGCGTGATGCCGCGGACGAAGAAGATGGTCAGAACCACGTATGGGAAGAGAGACGTGAAGTACACCACCTGAGGGAGAAGGTAGAGATGAAGAACCTAGTCCCAAACGGCAAAGTAACATTGAATGACGTTTATTTATAGAAATTGAAACTACTACATATTTACATAACAATATAAGAATCAGTTGAGCCACCTGAGGATCGTTGAAAAAGATCTATAGGTAGCTCAACTGATCAAAGCCACTGCCAGTCGGAAGCGTGCCCAAGACACTGGCAGCATTACCTCGCTAGATGTCAATGCTGATACGTTGAGTAGGAACTATTATTATGTTCCAGAATAAACATTGTTATAAGTATAAATAGTTAGAAAAGTTAGTACATATAGTTAGAAAGTTGAAAAAAAATTGTTGCAGCTACCAACGACCATGAATGATATTCAGTTCTTAAAACTACCTACATCATGGCTTATGTTTTTTGACTATTGTTCAATCTTGAGGTACAGGCCTATAAATTATCTGAATTTGACACTAGTCAATCTTGATGCAAGAAGACTTCCAATCTCAAACTTTCAACTGTTGAAAGAAACCTACCTTCCCACTGCTCTGGATGCCCTTCATCACGATGAAGAAGACGACGACCCAGGCCAGCAACAGATAGCACACGATCCACCACCTCGGCACCCCAGGGTTCTCGATATTGGGAGACGCGTCCAAAGCCTCGCGATACCAGTAGTAGACCGTAGCTGAAGCTTTTCCACATTCTTCTGCAGCGGTTCCATTTTCTGGACAGTGTGCCCACGGGAGTTGGTCTGCTGTTAGCTGTTGAAAAGGTTTTATTGTTAGCATTGATTGTAAGTATCGGACAGTGGTTTTGTATTTATCTGTGGTTTTGCTTAGTGTGTGGTTCGATTTTGACAATATGACAGACATACCCACAGTAAGGAAATCATACCTGTAGCCGTACCATGAACTCGAGCAATGTTAAAACAAGCCTGAAATATGACAACGAATGTCATTCCTAAAGCAGTAGGTACTTAGGACTGTTTTAAACTTGTTTTAACATTGCTCTAAGAGTTCATGGTACGGGCCCTGCAGGCTGGTGGTCTAACTTGTCTGAAAGGTCTCAAACTGTCAAAACGATCGCGTCGGTATCTTTTGTCGCGTTTGGTCTCGTTGAGATGAGAGTGACAGAGCTACTTGCGTAACCGTTTGTCCAGTAGTACATTGTAGAGGCAAAATCCAGCAGTGGACCCCTATAGGCTGGCAATGATAAGCAACAAATAATACCAACTAGTAAATTGGTTGAGTCAACTATAGTTTCTTATCAATTGTCATAAAAATGGATCATAAAGATGCCGGTAGCTGACATAATTTGGTGGTTTCCATGACGCCATACCATAACCATTTTTATTTTGATGGAAGCGCTTGAGTGCTTCCATAAAATTTACTAGTTTTTTTAAGACCACGTTTGCGTATTCGTTCCCGTTTTTCTATTTTTTTCCGTCCTGTCGGTTTCCCTTTATTTTCCACTTGTAGACTTGCCTCTGACCAGCCTCTTCATCTTCAAAAGATCTAGATTTCTAGAAGGCCGAATGACTTCCATGCTTTTGAGATACCTTGCAGACCGCAGAACTTAGTTTGGTCGGGTTGGGCTGCTATGCTAGTGCATATGGTCGATAGGTACTAAAACGTTGTAGGTACTTAGTGTACCAATTGCATACATAATGTATGTATGCAATGTACACTAGGTCATGAAGATGTCTTCATACAAAATTAAGAGCTTGACAAAACTATCGACCGATTTAAAATCTGTAGTCTGCGAGGGCTCATAATCTTCATCATCATTGGCAGCTCAAACAATAGCCCAAGGGTGGGTATAAGCCTCCTCCCTCCAACGCCAGTCTAATCGACCCTGTGCCGTTCTCATCCATGTTTATCCCTCTATAGCCTCGATATCGTCCACGCACCTAGCTGATGGTCTGCCCTTGCTTCTATTAGGTACTCTCTCAGGGCTCATAAAAACTTAGGCCTTTACATCTTTTACTACATGATTTATACAGTGTCAGGAGGAAATCTTTGCCTCCTGACGGCCTCCTTTGCACGGCCAGGATTCGAACCCACGACCTTCGAATCGAAAGTCGAGGTACTACCTATAGCCCTCGGCCAACACGGCTCCCATGGGCTCATAATGCTGCTCTTTAAGGGGCCGGCGAACGTATCTACTTACCTAGGAACGTAATACCAAAATAATTTAAAATTTGTGCATATTTTTATCACTTTATGTTATTATTTGGATAAAGGCAGTATTTATCTAGGTTCCTGTTACACTTTTGTTCCAAAAAACTTACTATAGAACAAATGAAAAGAAAAAAATGCCTTTTTTGGTGTACCTACAAAGATTTCAATTCAATTTGCTTACATTTCTTTTTAGGTAAGTTTTTCGGAACAAAAGTGTAACAGGAACCTAAATAAATACCTACTCTCCTAATCTAACAACATAAACTGATAAAAATATGCTTAAATTTTAAAAGATTTCGGTATTACGTTTTTATGGAAATTCGCCTGTCGCAGGCCTCTTAATTATTGTCCTTATCAGATCTATTTACATAAGTAAAAAATGGAGATGGTAGGTACCTAACCCTAGCCATTTTATCAAAGGTTTATTTATTGTCCTACTGTAAAATATAAGGTGTGTTTAAGCGTGACGTAAACTTCCTAAAATAAAACAGTCGATGAGGTAGCTTCATTTCATTATATACTGGATAGTAGGTAGAACTAAGTAAGTCCATTTCATCGGCTTCCGATACGGAGCTCAATATTCTAAACTAGGTCAAACTGTAAGTACTACCTACAATGCTACCGTTATTTTGCTCTCAATTTACAGTTAACAGTATTCTCTACTTAATTATCAAAATCAGTCCATTAAGAACTTGTGCTTTGAAATTTTTTCCACGTTTTTATTAAGCCTTTTCTTGTTTGTCTGTCTGTCGTAACGGGTGAAATCATGCAACTCTTTCGAACACTTCTATTGAAAAAATTATTATTATTATTCCATTCAAAAACTTAAATACACAATCGGGATTGAATAGGATAGAAACCTTCAGGTACCAAGCCCTAGTTTTAATAAAGGGATTTGCTTTGATAAATCTGCGGTACTGTAACTGTAACAGTAGCATTGTACTACCACATTACAATAGCGCTTCAATCACGAGATTACTGTCTGTGATTACACGATACGTGGCACGTTCATTATGCGAAAGGTCAGAACTTCGCTGTCATTGAGGCATTTCCTGCCCTTTCAGTACTTCAGTGTATTATTTCAGAAAGTGTGCGAACTGATTTTTCATGGTCGACCATGAAACGGACAGGGTATTTGTATTTTACTCCGATACGATTATCAAGAGCAAGAAGCAAGAAGATTCTAAACTACGTAACTGGAGTGCGAACTGACATTTAATGTACAAAGGATTTTGAACCTTATCGCGACTGAACAACGATCTATTATCATTTAATCTTGGTTATAAGGATTGTTGGTCTTTTTGAGAGGCTTTCTTGGGTGCTTTGTCTCTTTCACACAGTTGCAAAAAGAAAGAGACACACCGCCCAAGTTTTATTTCAAGCGGACCTTGTTTTCTGTCTCAGTCAGCGTTCCGGGTACGTAGTATAGAAATTCCTTGGCAAGAAGTGATAAGCGATTAATCGACATCTTTTGTTGCGTTCGGTCTCGTTGAGATGAGAGTGATAGACTATCTATAAACTTGCGTGGTCACAGAACTGTCATATTTGAGAGTTTGAGACCGATTTTGGTCGTTATCAAAGATAGAAAATCAGGGGGTGATACAGGCTCGGCCTTTACACGTAAAGTTTAACCGCGGGAAATAGCACGCGCCATTCCATCCTTCGCTCCAAAACCTTACGTGTAGATGTGCGAGGCCTGACAGTTCGATCTGGCATGTCGACAGACAGTTTTTGTGATAGTTTTTTGCACGCATCACCGTTCATAATCGTACCACGCGACAGTCTAAACTGTGACAGTAATTAGCACGGCAGTTTTATCCGCGGTTAAAACTGCACAGATTTATCCGCGGTTCGGTACGCAGTCCAGATGCGCGGTTAAAACTCTACCGTGTAAAGGCCGAGGGCACGCGAAAGTGACACGAGACCGAACCGTCCTATGAGAACTGTCTCCTGTCACGGTCTTCGAACAGTCACCTAGATGGCAATAAAAGACCTTATACCAAGGTCTTTGATGATAATTTATAAAATCTCCTCTTAAACTCACCCGGATGCTGTTGAAGAGGTAAAAGAAGACCCAGGTGATGATAACATTGTAGTAGAGAGCCACGAACAATGTGACGATACAGCTGGATATCCCGATGCCGCCCAGCCAGGGGTGGATGGTGTTCCACACGCCAAGGGACCCGAGCCTCATCTTCTGTCCAATGGCCATCTCGATGAGGAAGAGGGGGATCCCTTCGAGGATCAGCATGATGAGGAATGGAATGAGAAAAGCACCTGGAACAAAAATAAGGTTACATTGCCAGTTTAACAGAGCGCCTTCGAGCTTCGCAAGGGCACAATTTGCAGGCTCGGCTTTTAAGCCGTTAAGCCATGACGGAGACCTTTAAATGGCGTAAAAATTTGACTTTGTCCACTTTGACATTAAATAGACTATCCAAACATGTCTAAGGGTTCTCATTTTATTTATTCACGTATTTAAATTAAAGGGGGAGACCTTTGCCCAGCAGTGGGACATGATAGGTTAATCCTACTAATATCCTACTAATATTATGAAGGCGAAAGTCCGTGTGTGTGTGTGTGTGTGTGAATGTTTGTTGCCACGTATCTCCATAACTACTAAACCGATTTTGATGAAATTTGGAATGTAGATAGATAATAACCGGGAATAGGACATAGGCTAATTTTTATCCCGAAAAATTGCAGGGTTCCCGTGGGATAAGAAAAATAGTAGTCCACGCGGGCGAAGCCACGGGCGTCCGCTAGTAAAAAAATAAAAACAAAACAACTTCCACATTTGGTAACACCTATCATTAAAATTCTATTCTTACCTATCATTAAAATTCTTGTAATAAGTACCTACGTATAATGGAACGTACAAGTTCTAAATTTAAACATTTTCAATCAATTGAAAACGAACCAATCACCGTTATTTGACAATATCAGTAGCTTTCCACTGCTTTGCTATCCAAACAATCTCTATTTCTTCAGCACCTTACAACGTAAACAATAAAGTCTATTTTTAGATGTCTGAGCTAATATTGATCGTGCTACGCTGCTACGCCGTAGCTCCGTAGCTAACCTCTGATCTTTGCGTGTTTACGTAACCGGACGATGGGTCTGGATATAATGGTTCATAAAGATAAATTGAGGTGGGCCAGGTTAAGGTGATCTATCAGAGAGACTTAACAAAGGGGTATGTCCGATGACGTCATCTCGATTGATCAGGGAAGCATTTAGTCAGACCGTGATTATAAAAGTAATATTTGTGGCAGGAATACACGCTACGTTTAGCACATAAGCAAGCTAGTTACGAGCAGATGCTACTTAGTAGCATACAATTAGCACGTGTGTACATATACGAAAAAAGTACGCCTAAGAACAAGCACGCTACGTATTAGCAGACAAGTATGCTTTTTAGAAGCATGTGTATTTCAGGCATTAGAATACCAGAGACGAGTAATAGTAATATTTGTCTCTGGTAATACTAGTCACGGTATTAAGAATTTAAGTCTAACAAGTGGCTAAATTAAAAATTTAAAAAATCCGACTTCAATGTTATTTAAGCTGAGCAATTTTCAGCACTCTCGAGGTGCATTTCTGTTCATAACTCCGAAGATCCTCAACAAATCCTCGCCAGATTTTTGTGGCACCAATCTTAAAGTACTTATACCATTTTAAACAAAAGAGATTAATTCAAATCGGTCCAGGCGTCTTCGAGTAATCGGTGAACATACTTACATAAAAGAACCTCCTTTTTTTTGAAGTCGGTTAAATATACAAATTCAAAATCGAAATCAAAAAATTAATTGTATTGAAATGAGAAACGTACCTCCACCGTTTTGCTGGCATAAATACGGGAACCGCCAGATATTCCCCAGTCCGACTGAATACCCGATGATGGAAAGGAAAAACTGCAGTTTCCCTGACCAGGCAGCGCGATCATCATCAGGCATATCTCTCTGCAAGGACCCCCTGGACCCTTGCAGCACTATAGTGACCCCATGAGGTCTCTCACTCCCATCAGCACGCGTCGTCAAAGGCGCCAACTCATGCCCATTCCTCGGACCAATCGGCTCAGCTTTCGCCGCCATCTTGAATCCTCAAAGCCGTTACAATTCAAAAAGTCTTCAATCTTCAAATATATCCTACGGTTTTCATACTATTTATTGGTGGATCTCGTAATCATAGGTGAAGAATCGAATTGCGTCCTTTTTTACGAATTCTACGACCTTGAAGTAGGTTGTGGTTCTTTGTAGGAGTTTTTGACGAAGCCTTAGTGAATCTCGGAACACGTATGTTGCTTGCCTGTGCATAGATGGAGTGGTCTCACTCTAAAATCGCCGATGTTCAAGTTACATGCTCTTAGCGTTGGGTTATAAGACGATTTGAATTCGTTTCGTCATTGTGGGAAAGGATAGTGAAGGTATCTGAAACAAGAAAACAATTATCACTATCATCAACAAAAAAATCCTAATCTAATGCGTACCTACTGTTTTGGTCAAGACTCTAAAAATAGTTAAAATGAAAACAGTCAGGGGCACTATTAAAATTTCCAGTGTCCTCCCACGCGCACATTTTGCAAATAAATATCTTGTGGAGTGACATTTCTGTGTGCCCTTTTCAACTATTGGGTAAGACTACTTTTCACTCATGGAACAGTCTATAGTGGCATTTTTGTTTTAAATAGCGCTTGTTTCACAAACTTTGCACCTCACATTGTTCGATTGGCTTGTCACTGACGTTTGACTATTTAGATTTTAAGAAGATGGACCACCGTGAAGGGGAGGGTGACAAATCAACATCGAGCTATGCTGCGCTGTACTGCGCTGTGCTGTGCTGTGTTTCTTAAGCTACGTTTTTTTAACAATCAACATCAAGCTGTGCTGCGCTTTGCTTAGCTCAGTATTGGTGACAAATCAACATCGAGCTATGCTGCTCCATAAAAAACAGCACAGTTTGGCACAGCGCGGCTTAGCACGGCGGGTAGCGCGCCTCGCTCGAGACTGCTGCGTTTTTAAACAGAGCGTAGCCTCACACAGCGCAGCACAGCATGGTTTGTTTGTATCCTCATTAAAATATTAGACGAGCGAGTTGACCAACCATAGCACAGCGCAGTACAGCGCAGCATAGCTCGATGTTGATTTGTCACCCTTAGGCTCCAAACCGTGCTTTTTGCCTTGATTATTCACGGTATTGGCCGCGATGAAACATGCGGTGACTCAATGTGATCCTAGAGGCCCTACTCAATGAATTATTTGTGACTTTGAATAAGCCAGTTGTCTGTTAAAGTGAACATAACAGCGCACTTGGCAGTAACTGAAGCTGTGAAACAAGCTATTAGACTTCCATTTAGACTCATAAAAAGATACTTAGAAACGATTGCTCTTAAAATTATCCGAGTATCACCTTGCAGACTGAAAACTTTTCTATCGACCGATAGTTTGTTGGGCTGCTAGTGCAAACATGACAGATACTGAATCGTTATACCTAGTGTGCAAACTTGCATACATCTTCATACTGATTTAGAAGAATACTGATGAAGCGCCGTTGGTTGCGTGCGAGTTTCTTGCCTCGAAGATGTGATTATCGCAAGCAAATTTCAAAATAACGACAATGTAAACTAAACATTGAAATCATATTTGGAAGGTCGATAATCGCTTGTCACCTAAGCTTGACACTGAATGTCATGGCGCCAGTTTCTCGCATTTTCGAGGAAAGCTTAAGAACCATGAAGGTAAACGACGTTAAAGATTATGATCAAACTATTGGCCGATAGAAAAGTATGCAGTCTGCGAGGGGTCTTAATTTCCTGTTATATTTCTCGGTCTATGATCATTCGAATTGGAAATTGGGCGTCTGTTCAACGGATATTTTCATCTGTTAGAATAATTGATTTCATGCTTGGTGGGACAAAAATACCCTTCTCATTGCCTTGTCTACGTATGAGCTTATGTCAGGCTTAGGCAGTTATGAAATTGACGCATTATGTAAGGCCGACATTAGATCTTGCTGAATTCAGTGCGCTAAATACTTGTTCATTCATAAATTAGCGCTCTGTCTCGCTCTTTGGCCTAAGAATTGCGTATTGTGCATCCTACTTTTACCAAGGCTAACTGACTGAAGTTAACAACAGTTTTAGCCTCCTTTAGTAACAGTAGGATGTACTTACAATAAGCAATTCTTAGGCCAAAGTAGATAAATACTGCCTTATCCAAATAATAACATAAAGTGATAAAAATATGCTCAAATTTTAAATTATTTTGGTATTACGTTCGTATGGACAATTCGCCTGTCGCCGGTCCCCTAAGTACCTATATGAAAAAGGTCTCGTGTCTCGGTCTCGGTACGAACCGCCTATTATAAGGCGTCTGTTCCAGACAAGTCTACAGCTCCCCTTCCAACGGTTAAGCACAAAGGGAGCAGGTGACGTTAGGTACCTACAATAGAACGGTGACCTAGTTTAGGCCCCTGTAGCCCGCACAGAGCCCCAGCACAGCACTTAATATTTAAACGGGCACGTGGTTTGGCGTTTTGTAAAGGTTTAATTCGTATGTTGAATACACAAAAGACATGAAAGAAAAGAGAGAACCATAGACTGTTTTTTTTTCATATCGTTATTATTTATTAGGTAATCAATTAACGTTTAGATTATAACATTTTATTAATGTAACTTAAAATTTTGTGTTTGAGGTAACTCTGGAACCTTACAGCTAGCTGTTCCAAGATTATTTAATACTAGCTGCTGCCCGCGGCTTCGCTCGGGTATTACCCGGATAAAAAGTTACTCGCCAGCTTTCCAACTATCTCCACACAAAAAGTCACGTCAATCCGTCGCTCTGTTTTGACGTGAAAGCAGGACAAACAAACGAACAAATAAACACACTTTCACATTTATAATATGGGTACGGATTAGACTGATAGAAATCTATATAAAATATGATCCTATTCTTATGGCAACGAGGCGAACCACTAAGTAGTCGCAAAATAATCATAAAGACGGCTATGATCTACGCATAAAGACTACCAATGCTATCGATCGGAGCCGGTGGAGCTGAGACAGCCAAACGGTGGTCGGGAAACCATGTCAAGGTCGTCTTCGGGGTACTGTGGTTTAGCCAAAAGTATTCCATTTTTTGTAATTTCTCTATAAAGGTTGATGCTGACCAGTTACCTCCGCAACTCATCGCCTTTTCAGCGTTCACTTATTCCTTCACTTTTGGATTGTGATGCGACGATCAGCACCCCTATTTTGTAATACACGGTAAGTCGCTAACTCGGATTCGTTCAAACCAAAATTGTTTTTTTACGATGAATACTTTGAAATGGTAGAAGATGGTTGAAAAAAGTGATAGACATAGACATAGACATAGACATAGAAACATTTATTTAGCACACACAAATGATAGGTATAAGAAAAAACATACAATGAAAGGACTTAAACTAAGGTCACCTTTTGTGACATAAGGTAGGTAGGTACCTATTAGAAAATTCAAAATTACACACAAAATAATATTATGCGGCACCTACCTATAAACATACAACCTGAAACAAAATTAGCCCTTCCCTTAAGCGTGTTATATCATGTTTGTTGTGTAAAATAAGTGAAGTATTTTTGCACTAAATAACTTTAATGTTCGTAAAAAATCAATTTACATACATACATACATGCATAAACTCACGCCTGTATCCCATCATGGGGGTAGGCAGAGACCACAGATCGCCACTTGCTACGATCCTGACACAAAAATCAATTTGTTTAAATGAATCCGAGTGATACAAAATAGGGGTGCTGGCGACGTTATGGAGTTGACGTAGTGAGCGTTGCTTCATAGAACTCAAGACAAAGAATACCGAGGCTATGCGGTGAGGTTCGGGTGCGGTGATGACTGGTCAACCTTAACCTTTAGTAGCTTTTTTCATGTCTGTTTCTTTTGCTTAGGGTGATCGTCTTCATGATACATTATATCCAGTGGATTAGCTATTATTATTATTGTTATACTTACTGTTTTGTTCAGAACTTTACCTACGTATTTCTCAGTGAGTCTCAACTTTTCTCTCTGGGGTTAAATTAGTTAGTACAATTCAAGTACCTACTTATCGAGTTATATAAAAAGTAAAATGTACGAATATTAACGAATATTAACTGAAGGAATCTAGGGCATCCAATAAATTACATTACATTTATGTTACATTATATTACAAATAATATTATTTATGCTTTTAATAAAGCATAAATAATGGATGCGTTAGATACAGCCATAATACAAACGTTATCTGCGCACAGACAGAGAACACACAGTAAATGATTGATGCTACATAATTAAATCTCAACAAGTTGTTTGTGTGAAACCAGAATGAATTAATATGTACATTAGGGAGGGTCGTTTTTTTTTTTCTTGATTTTTAAAAACGCTCAGCGTTAAAAAGGTGCCAAATGGTGTTGTTAATTGATATGTAAAGTTTCATCCCATTATTTTAAGGTTTATTGCCTCCGGATTGTCATAGAGTTATTTAAAAAAGTAGATTTTTGATGTCACTTCACAAATTTTTTTTAAAGTTATTTTACAGCAGATTTCATGCGTAATAGTTTTTAGTTATGACAAAAACATAAGTGTTTAGTGTAGTTTAAGTACAAAAGAGAAGGGAGGGGCAGGGTGCGGTGGAAGTTGAGACAAGTGAAGCACAATTTATAGGTAAAACGCATGGGTGCCAGTCATTGGTTTTACGACATTAGAAAAATCAAATGCACTCGAAATAGTTGGAAGGGCCCCTTATTTGGTTATTACGTGATTCTAAAGATAGCATATTGCAAAATCACGAAGATGTAATGATGTTTTATGAGTGGACCCGACACAAGTTGAAATTTAAGAAAGAAACGAAAAAAAAAATCCAACGTATAAAGAAATAGAGGCCGTTTTAGTTGCAAACCTGATTTAAATATGGTCAAAATCTTCTAACCCCTCAGTAGAACCAAAACAAATGAGGGATTATTACAAACTTAACATTTAAAATGCAAAAACCTTCTTTATTTTCACCAAAAAACACCTAAAAACAATGTGGAAGAGTCTCGGCTTGGAAGTAACGTTTTCTTTGATATTTTGGCTTGCATGTGTCGAGATTAATTCCTAAATGTATTAGCTCGTTTCCGTTAACGATCCAGTAATTAAAAAAAACAGCTTTATCGCACACCCGGAAAACATTTTGCTTGCAATGTTGATTGATCCCCAGCCGCACGTTCGTGAATTAGTAGCACATCAAATTTTGAAAGAAAAGTCAAAATCAGCATCAAAATGCGTCTGTTTCAGTAAGTAAAGACAAACTTAACGCATCAACATTATTTCGGTCTTTTGAATTGGTGTAAAAGTGTCACTAAGCTATTGTTATTAAAATTTCTCCGATTATTAATTCTACAAAAAAAGTAAAGGGGAATTGGATTTATTTCACCTTCTGTGTCACAAAAAAGCAGTAGAAGGAGGAATTAAAGCTGTGACCGAAGTATCAGCTATTTTATGCAATAAAACAATGACAGAAAGATTCTTAAAACCCAGATAGACTCGAGAAAAGCGATACTGAAATTCGACAGCAAAAAGGATTTCACCACAGACTAAACCCTTCACTTTAATAATTATTCTAGTATTGTTTTCCATAATATTTAAAGTAAAAATTGTGTGCTCTCTAAAAAACCTTTAATTACCAATGATTTAAGACTTTTTTTTAATGAATAGTGATTATTTAGTGTAACTTTGAATGTCGTGCTGTTAGGCCTGTTTTAACCATATTTGTTGAAACCCAACATGATTTCGGAGGCAGAAGATCAATTCCGATTGCAATGAAACTTCATAATCTATTTACACTCATCAATTGGCACCGTTTTGTCACTGTGCCCGTATAAAAACTAAACTTTTTTTTTTCTCCATACAAGAGTGACCCACGCTAATGTACATTCTGCCTATCAAGATTACAGTGGAAGCCTCAGAGCAGCAAGCAATTTGATAAAAGTCTTACTGTCTTTTATGCATAAAACAATAGTCCGACACAAAATAATAGAAATAAATGGGGGCGCCACTGTGCAAGCTAAATACGCGAAATAGATAAATTCTCTTTTAGAAGTAAATTATTAGGTACTTCTGACTGACATCTTCGGTACCTGTACCATAGACAAGAAAACTGTACTTTACCATAGATTAGTAGAGAAAGGGTTTCCAAAGTACTGAAATTTTAGTTGCCGTGTCTATCCGTTTTTGCCGGACTATAAGTGCGCCGACCAAGCTCACTAGAGCGCTGTTTCCAAAAACAAAAGAGCGCCTCGTACCAGCAGCAACACCATCCTAAGCGCAATAGCTGAAAAATTTGATTGTCCTCTGATGTTCAAGCTAATTTAGAGGACCAAATCCTCATTACATATTAAGTACTAACTAACCCCTAGGTTTAAGCTTTACTAACAAAATGGACTGTAAAATTGTCTAAATAAATAAATTATATTATCATTATTATATTAGTGAGCCTGTTCGTTGCACTAAGTTTTTATACGTAAAACCACTGATAAAAAAAACAACCGATAATTTGGATCATTTTTACCGGTTGATCCGTCAATTATATCTGAGAGCTTTCGTGCTTTGGAGGGCACATCAAATTGTCACTCCCGGCTTTACCCGGGTCCCTTCGTCACGAATGTTCGTACATTGAACGAATGTTTGTACACATGTACCTACCTATGTCAAATTGCGGAGTGAGTTCGCGAGTTCGCGTCCTTTGATGTGCGTCAAAAAACCGACGCGGCTCGATAAAACAGGAATGTGCTAAAACCTTCGCGAATAGGGGAGACCGGGGACAAACGTAACAGTTTGTATTCCATGCCAGATTTCTCGTTAGTAATAACATTTATGATAAAATAATTATAATCCTAATAAACTTTAGTTCATCGTCTATAAATGTACCTACATTATAAATTTTTATAATATATCATGGTTTCTGGGAATTATTAAGCTGCCAAAAAAAAAGGGAAATTGTTACTTTCGACCACAAGGTCAGGTCGATAGTAACAGAGCGTGGGTCGAAAGTAACAACGTATAAATTCTCCTCTATGTTACAATAACAATAAAAAACACAACGTTAAATCAAATTATTTATTTCAAAGTTATCGAGTACCAGAATAATTAACTTTTTACTTAAAATTAACTAGAGATTCATGTTTTATTTCAGTCTTAAATCAGCCTTAATGATTAATAGTAGATATTAGATAAAAATCTAGACAAACTAAAAAAAAGTTGTCAGCGATCATCAAAACAAACAAAAATAACTTCTTAATGAGTTTTAAACTTCTTGACAAAACAAAAAATACTTCTTAATTATAAAAATCTAGACAATACAAAAAAAAGTTGTCAGCGATCAACAAAACAAACAAAAATAACTTCTTAATCAGCGATCATAGTCAGCGAGCATAGTCAGCGATCAACAAAACAAACAAAAATAACTTCTTAATGAGTTTTAAACTTCTTGACAAAACAAAAAATACTTCTTAATTACAAACAACTAGACAAAACAAAAAAAAGTTGTCAGCGATCAACAAAACAAACAAAAATAACTTCTTAATGAGTTTTAAACATCTTGACAAAACAAAAAATACTTCTTAATTACAAACAACTAGACAAAACAAAAAAAAAGTTGTCAACGATCAACAAAACAAACAAAAATAACTTCTTAGAGTTTTAAACTTCTTGACAAAACAAAAAATAACTTCTTCTTAATTACAAACAATTATATAGGTATATAAGGTCTATTAAATGGCACAACGTGGGATTTAAGATGAAAGTGACATGGTGCCAATTTAAAAGTCGCCAAGACTAAACTAACTTTGTGACCGTTTCAAAACAATTGAAATAAATGGCATATTTTTAGTGCTGTCAAATTATGCTAGTTTAGTTTTTGTGACCTCTGAATTAACACCGATATCCCAACTAAACATCTATATATTAAAGAGATCACACTTTATATAAATTTTAAGTAACTTATGTTGCTATTATCCTACCAGCTAGTTGCATTCTAGTCATTCATTCCGACTCACAATTATGGCACACATAAAAAACACCATCGTCTTTGGTGCAAGCGGCGTGGGACCACTTTTTACAATCACCGCATTGGACCCACTTCTCATTTGGCAAACTATTGCAGAAATTTTCTAAACAAACGAGGCAATAGCAATCTTCCTCATCAGAAGTGTTGCTGTTTGTTGCTGATATGTTTTCTTTGTATGGCTTTTTCGTCTTCTTTCCCTTTCCTTTTCCTTTTACAGATACTCTCTTTTTCTTGCTTCTTTCTAGATTGAGCTGAGGTGTTGGTTTTTTGGCTTTATTCCTTTGGTTAAACTCTTCTTCAATTGCGTTTTTTTCAGGTGTATCAGTAAGAATAGCAGTTTTACGTTTTTTACGACCTCTTTGTGTTTCGGATCTTGGTCCAGCTCGCGGTAGGGGTCTGATCACAACAGGTGAAAAAGCAATTATCGATGCTGATTGTAGCCCACTAGGTCCCGGTTGTGGTGAGCGCAGTGACAAAGGTATCGTCGAAGTTGATTGTAGCCCACTAGGTCCTGGTTGTGGTGAGCGCAGTGACAAAGGTATCGTCGAAGTTGATTGTAGCCCACTAGGTCCTGGTTGTGGTGAGCGCGGTGACAAAGGTATCGTCGAAGTTGATTGTAGCCCACTAGGTCCCGGTTGTGGTGAGCGCGGTGATGGATCAAGAATAGCAGCGGTTGACAGTTGATTCAAATCATTGACTTGTAAGTCCGACACGTCCAAGAGAGAAGGTGATTGGGGATCGTCAAAAGTTATCGAATGATCATCTAGTGGCATCGGTTCTGAACTAGCATGAATTTCGGATGCTGTTTGTAGATTTTCAGTCTCAACTTGCAAAGGACGATCGGTTACAGAAGCCGGTGCGAAGTCTACTGCAGTAAAGACGTTTCTGTTAAATGGACTTATACCTGTGCATTTAAAACCAGCAATCGCGTTTCTGTCTGTGACGGCTAGAGCAAATGCTTCGCTCACAATCCCAGGAATGTAATGGATGGTCATTGTTTGACCAGGATGATTCCGCATCCAGTTATCTGTGGCAGTGTTTATCATTTTCTTGAAAGGTCCAAAAACTGCTCTATCTAACGGTTGTAACCAGAGGCGTATTTTAAGATTCAGCGCCCTAGGCCAGTAAGGTTTGCCGCCCCCTGCAAATATTTGTCTCGGGCTTGAAACTTGGTTTGCACTCTGCTCGCAAAATAGTCATGAAGCTTATAGCACCTAAGCGAGCGAAGCGAGCCGATTTTTTTTAAAACAACAACAGACACTTGATTTTGCTTACGGTTCTCAAAGAAAAGGTTGGCTGGTTGTAGGTTCCTATTCTACACGCGAGCGAAGCGAGCCGAATTTTTTTATGACAAATGCAATGCAATATGTGACACTTGATTTTGCTTACGGTTCTCAAAGAAAAGGTTGGCTGCTTGTCGGTTCCTATTCTATATGCGAGCGAAGCGAGCCGAATCTTTTTATGACAAATGCAACATGTGACACTTGATTTTGCTTACGGTACGCAAAGAAAAGGTTGGCTGTTTGTCGGTTCCTATTCTATATGCGAGCGAAGCGAGCCGAATTTTTTTATGACAAATTCAACATAAAACACTTGATTTTGCTTACGGTTCTCAAAGAAAAGGTCGGCTGCTTGTCGGTTCCTATTCTATATGCGAGCGAAGCGAGCCGAATTTTTTTATGACAAATGTAACATGTGACACTTGCTTTTGCTTACGGTTCTCAAAGAAAAGGTTGGCTGCTTGTCGGATCCTATTATATATGCGAGCGAAGCGAGCCGAATTTTTTTTTGACAAATTCAACATGTGACCCTTGATTTTGCTTACGGTTCTCAAAGAAAAGATTGGCTGTTTGTTGGTTCCTATTCTATATGCGAGCGAAGCGAGCCGATTTTTTTTATGACAAATTCAACATGTGAGACTTGATTTTGCTTACGGTTCTCAAAGAAAAGGTTGGCTGCTTGTCGGTTCCTATTCTACATGCGAGCGAACCGAGCCGAATTTTTTTATGACAAATGCAACATGTGACACTTGATTTTGCTTACGTGCTCAAAGAAAAGGCTGGCTATTTGTCGGTTCCTATTTCGCTTTCAGACATAACTCAATTTGCTCGTAAAACACTGATGAAGCTAATATGCGAGCAGCGTAGCGAACCGAATTTTTTTAAGTAAAATTCAACATGTGACACCCAAAGAAATGTTTTCCTAAAATCGTCTCGAGGATTTATTCCCAGAATACCAATTTATTGTAACGAATTATCCCTTCGAGCTTAAAAGAAAACCTACGTTTCCTGTCAAATGAAAATTTCTGAAAATGCCCAGTCAGTAAAACGATAGTCTTGATGTCTAAAACTTTACAACCAAATAAGTTTTAGTTTTTGTTCCTCGCTCTCAACCAAACAAGTTTTAGCTTTTGTACCTAGGCTTTTTTTTTAATTTCTTCGGGCTTAAAAGGATTAAAAGAAAGGCACATGAAACTGAAAGCGCGGGGCGGCGCAAGCCGCCCCTCGCTCCGAGCCAAATAAGTTTTAGATTTTGTTAGTTAGGTAGACTTTTTTTTTACTTTCTTCAGGCATATAAAGTGCCCTGAGGACAAAAAGAAAGGCGCATGAAACTGAAAGCACGGGGCGGCGCAAGCCCCCCTCTCTCTCAACCAAATAAGTTTTACCTTTTTTTTAGTTCGGTAGCCTTTTTTTTTTAAATTCTTTTGCCATGTAAGGACAAAAAGAAAGGCTCATGAAGCTGAGAGCGAGGGGCGCCCCTCCAACCAAATTTTAGTTTTTGTTAATTAGGTAAGCTTTTTTTAAAAAAATCTTTTGGCATTATAAGGCCAAAAAGAAAGGCGGAAGCTGAGAGCGAGGGGCGGCTTGTGCCGCCCCTTGTAGCCTGCCGCCCCGGGCCATGGCCCTCTTGGCCTAAGGGTAAATACGCCCCTGGTTGTAACTTGTGGGTGCAGTGCGGCGGAAAAGACAACAACACGATCCCTGTGGTTTTACAAAAATCCAGTGCTTTAATAGATATATGGGATGCGTGATTGTCAAGCAGAAGCAGACATTTTTGCTCAGGAGTGGGCTTTACTTGTCTTTTGAAATGCTCTAAGAACAGCAAAAACTCATCTTCCTGCATCCATCCGCTTGCATTCCCTGCCCCAGCAGATCCGATCGGACCTTCTCGTATCATATGATCTTGGTATCTTTTCAATGGGAACACGAAAAATGGTGGTATATGTCCTCCTTGAGCATTAACAGCAACTGCAACAGTCACTAGCCTCCCACGTTCAGCTGAGGTTACCGCACCTACTTGTTTAACTCCTTTCTGAGCCACTATTTTGTTCGGTCTTTGTACCGTTGTCACCCCGGTCTCATCCATATTCCATATATCTTTTGGCGCAAAGTTATGCCTGTCCATAACTTCAGCCATGTTGTCAAAAAATTTATTGACGTTATGTTCATTGAAGCTTGTAGCGCGCGATAAACTCGTTGCTTGTGGACTTCTCAGGGACAGGCTTGGGTGTCTTTTCAAAAATCCAGCTAGCCATTCCTTACCTGCACTATGATTTTCGTTCCACTTCTCAGGATATGTCTTCTCATATTTTATGGCCAATTCGTAGGCCAGCTTGCGCACTTCTGTTGAAAAAGAAAGAAAGAATATAGTTTATTGGCAACACAACACACACAGAAGACAGAGCATAAAAACAAATATTTAGTAGGTACCTGTTGGGATCAATCCAAAATAGATACTGGAACATAAAATGATGTAGTCCCGTAAAACTATTTCCTCCTCTAAAGTGAAAACGCGGTTGATGCAACGGTAGCCAACTTGTGCATTAGTATTTCCTGCTTTGAGTTTTGTAATATATCTATTTAATGTGACGTGACAAACATCATATTTTCTTGCTAGTGCTCTTATCTTCGTGTTTTCTTTGAAATAATCTTCTGCTGCTTTCTTATATACTGCCATGCTGGTCGTGCCTCTATCCGTTTTTCTTATCCTGTGTCGTGGCATTCTGTTAAACAAAAAAAAAGAAAAAAGTTAAATAACATAGCACTCATATTTACTATTCTACGGGGACAAAAGTAACACGTTACTTATGTCCTGCCATGAGATGTTACTTTTGTACCCAACCTCGTTTTTTATGTTTGATGCCAAATAACCTTGAAACAGAACGTGTCACACGAAAACAAGTTATAACATGCTAAAGACAATCTTAAGGTTAATCGACTAACTAATAGTTATAATTGTTATCGGCATCTTAAGTCTACGTAAACACTAAATGAATAAACAACAAAAAACTTACTTTGGGTCCAAAAAATCACAACACGGCACGTACACAACCTTTCCGCGTGGTACGGGCGCGGGGACTGAAGTCATGCGCGGGGCCCGGTGGGAGCTAACAACCAACGGTCGCGCGCGTCGTTCCGGGTATTGGACAAGGCTACAGAGCGTTTGTTACTTTCTACCCGCCGTTACGTTTGTCCCCGGTCTCCCCTACATTTGCGAATGCTGTGCTATAATATATTATACTTGTGGGTGTGTGTGTGTTCGTGACGAAGTGAGGTTTGTACCTACAAAGGTTTCAATTCAATTTGCTTAGGTACCTACATTTCGTTTTAGGTAAGTTTTTATGGAACAAAAGTGTAACAGAAACCTAATTAAATACCTTAATCTAAATAAATAATAAACTTATAAATCTAAATAAATAATAAACTGATAAAAATATGCTTAAATTTTAAATGATTTTGGTATTAGGTACGTTTGTACAGGTTTGTATGGACATTCTTTATGGATCTAGTTGCTAGATAGATACTTAGTGCGAGTTTCTCGCCTCGAAAATGTGATTATCGAAAGCAAATGTCAAAATATGACAATGTAAACTAAACATTGAAACATCCGTGAAAGATCCATAATCGTTTGTCACTGAAAAGTAACTGAGCGAGTTTCTCGCATTTTCGAGGCTAAAAACTCGCATCATGTAAACGTCGCTTTAGTGTTAAGCAATGACGAAAAAATGTGGAGATTCTTATTATGTAGGTACATTTCATTTTTCTCTTAAATCTAATTTCTATTTAAATTTTAGAAAAAAAGATCTACTTACTTAATAGACCCTGCTTTACATTTTTACGATGAAATAAGGATATTATGATGAGGTATCTACAGATCATTTACATCGATCATTAGATGGCTCAACTAATTCTTTGTAGAGTATTTAAATATTATGTTATTAGTTATTTAGTTTCTGTAAATAATATTGTTTAGGCAATATTACGTAAATTTTCAAAAAATGCAAACTAGAAAAACATTCTCTGTTCTCATTACTTTTCATACGCTGCATTAAAAAAATAAACACTTGCACGTGATTGGGTCACGACCACGTGATATTTCTGAATGAAATAATTAGTATATAGCTATATGTTACACCTATGTAGATTTAAAGGCCTGCCTGACCTTCCCCATGCGAGCCGTAGCGCATCCCTGCATCCGACACCCCGCGCATAATCAATATTTCGACCTACGCGAGACAACCTTTCTTAGACCTTTTTCTAACTGCAATAAACATACTTTTAAACTAATTTGGTAGAATAATCAAGAGTGATGGTTGCGCAATTAACAAAAAAATTTTTTAGTGATGTGAAATTGCTAGTGTGATTCTAAATTCAAAAATGGATAGTATCGATATGGATGAATCTGTTGCGAATGTAATTAATGAATTTTGCTTGAGCGAAAATATTGAAACTTACAAGAAAAACGTTCACGCAATCTTCTGCTGAATTTCAGGTTAGTCACAGAGCACTTTGTAAACGGTTTTTTTTTCTCAAGGATTCGCGGTAAGCGACGGACGTCCGCGACGGGTGAGCTCTACCGACTGCCGTATTCTCATTAGGGTTAGTGATGCGACACCCCTATTTATGCTGACCATCGATATTTTCACACAAAAATCATCTCGACGGTTGCAATCACACTGTTGACTTTTAAGGTAAGTTAAGACTGCAAGTAAGCATGCATTTTATCCAATAATTAATTACCTAAGTATTTTATCAGTTGTCATTGCACACATAAAGGTATAAAAACTTATCATCGGCTAAATATAGCGCAAAGTTTAAAATAGATAGAAATAAAAATATGTTTGCTTTCGATTGACTTAGGGTTGATAAATGTAGGAACCTACCTACCCAATATTAGTTGGGTACCTAGGTAGGTACCTAAACCTAAGATAATTTTTTTTATCAAAACCTAGAACTTAATATATATTTATTTATTTATAACCCCGGAGCACTAGCACGCCCTAGGCCCTATTTTGTCCCATCTGAGAATCGATCCCAAACCAAATGTTATGTGATTCAAAGTCTATTGTATAAAATTAAATGGAAGCGAATGAAGAGGAACATGATTTACCTATTTTTCAAACAACATTGTTCGACACAATATATTTTTTGTAAATTCCTCAATCGCAGAATAAGCAATACGTACGTGTCATTTTACTTAGGTACATTGTTGCCTCGAAATAGTAAGATTATATCAATTACATGCACAAGTAGGTATTTATTAGTAATCATGTGTATTATTTAATAAATTGAGCAATTGTACCGTACACCATTGTGTCATTATGAACTGTGCATCATGAAAAACAGATTATGAAAATAACAGAAACATACTCTGTACAAAAAAGCAACACGCAACAAAATTCTTCAAATTAAAGACTGAAGTCTGAATGTTGGATGTGATTAGTGCCTAACTAGGTATTTTACCTACCTAACGGTACCTAAGGTATTTTATGGACTTTAGCATTAATTTAGCAAATTATTGCTATGTAAGTATTTCTGTAGAGATAATAATATACTTAGGTACACACAGCTGACGTAGTTCCATCGACCATGTCAATTAGCTTTCATTGTTCCATTAATATCAATGTCAAAAACACTTAAATCACGGCGCCATAATAATAGAGAAACATGTGACAATAAAAGTCGCAGTAGATATAAAGAAAAAGGGAAGTGAAGTGAAGTAAAAAAAGCTAAAGCACCTTCTACATGGGTAGGTAAATAGGTAGGAAGGAAATAGGTAGGAAGGTAATAGGTAGGTAAAATTACACTTATCTACACTTCTTCCAACGGATTTTGGCATTCGTGAAGTAAGCCGTTTCATTCAATGCGCAGTGCAACTTTTTCATACTTTTCTACTGCGCAGCGAAAAGCCTAACTTCACGAATGCCTAGATCCATTATGACAACTGTACCTACCTAATGGTAATGAATGACCCTTGATATATTTGGAGAAGACTGTTTAAGTTAGGTTAGGTCAAAGATGTCTAGGATGGAAGTCAGAGACAAGTCCAAACACACAATTCGCACTTGCCCGCATTTTGCGACTTAGCTGTGCCACCTATTTACCTGTTATTAATCAAAATCCTATTCCAGTGACCATGGAATTCGGCTAAAAATAACCACTTGGCTAAAGATCACGAAAGTGTCATGCGAGGTGATAAAAGATGATAATCTTAAATTAATGAGGCACCCTTTATCAAAGATAACGTAGTACTTTTTACGTAGGTACCTATACCTATGTTTTTTAATGTAGGTAGACGTAACAGATAGAGCCAACGTAAAATGTAAACGTTAATGACAAACAATCTAGGTAGGTAGGTAATCTTAACTTAAAACTGTCTTTTAGTAGATACTAAACTACATAAACAGCTTGACACAGAATAAATTTCTACCTAGGTGCCTAAGATGCTCCTATATAAATACTTGATTGCACAACAAAATAATTTTAACATTTAACAAAAGTTTAATTAGTACCTAGCATGTAGTTTATTAGCAAATCAAAATTCATTGAAAATAATCGATATCGATAAACATGGGGGATGAAAATGCTAGAACATCACTATCCGACGTCACTACCAGACGTGGGGTCTATTATTTATTCTGTGGTGGGGTGAGGTAGGTGAGCATGCGCGGGAAAGCCGCCGCCATTTTCTTTTCATTTCACTAATCATCAGCTCAGCTATTTTCGGACAAAAAGATTGCTTTTCCATGCATGAGAAAAGAAATTCTAATAAGGAACTTTGCAATAGAAAAAGGTTAGTACTTATTTTATCAGCCTTTATACTGTTAGATTTCCTACCTACGATAGCAAAAATTAAAATGAATTTAGTTTGCCTTATTATTTAGAGTGGGTGTGCCATACACCGATAGGTAGGTAGGTAGGTACACCTAGTAGGTACAGTCAGCGTCATCAATCGGTATCCCCCTATTGATTTTAACAAGGACCCTTTTCATTTCAACTTTGGATTTCAGTCAGATTTGCTAGTATAGGAACTCGAGCGAAATTAGATATCCATAAGTACACATGTGAAATGAAAAGGGTCCTTGTTAAAATCAATAGGGGGATACCGATTGATGACGGTGACTGTACCTACATAGGTAATATAGGTAATATTATGAAGCAGGTTGTACCTAGTTAGACAGTAGACACGTCATTTCTCATTTCATGAGCGGCCAACGTCGTCACAATGAATAGGTAATTGTACCTACCTACTTCTAATAGAAATAGAATAGTTTTTTTATTGTAAACTGTTGAATAAATACAAAGATGGTAGACATAGTCTTTGAGTTTTAGAGCTAGGCTATTAGTCGCCGAAATTGGTCATTATAACTTTATTCTGTGCTATAGAACCGAGTGGTAGAGCCGAATAAATCCGAAAGCTGAACGGAATAAATTCGACCCAAACTATTTTCATTACTGAAAACTTTAGATCGGTGCAGGCACGTCAGCTGCATTGATTTTACCAGCTTGGCAAGCAGCCAGCTGGCTGAAGGTCGCAAGGGTTACAGGAATGTTCATTTCGGCTGCCTACGTCCGTCGTCGTGGGAAAAAGCTATTAGAGGCAATTTATCCCGTCTACAGTTGGATTAAATGCTTATTCTAATTCCAATTGATGTATAAAATCCATTGATGCATGGCCGGACGGGATTTGTACGTGACAGGTTGCAATGCAAGCCCAGCGCCGCTAATATAAAGTTAACTGGTTTCCACACGATGTTTTCCTTCATCGTTTAGAGCTCGTGTTAATGCGCATTTAAATTTTTCGAAACGAAAAATCCGTTGATGAGCACGGCCAGGATTCGAACTCACGAGCTTCGAATCGAAAGCACTCGCTTATGCGTTTCTTCCTTTCCACTGACGATATATTATGATTCCTCAGTATTCTGTGTATGATTCGTAAGTATTAAAGGGCCTCCAGACTCTCGTAGAGAACCCCCGAGAACACCCGAGAAGCGTGAGTGTGAAGAGCTTCTCGCCTTCTCGTTCTCTGGCTCGCCTGTTCTCCGATCGGTGTCGGTATTTTTGGCCGAGCCAAAGGATTTCTCGGGCGAGAAAAGAGAAGGGTCCTACACTCACGTTTTGTCTCATTGCAGATTAATGAGCGGCGGTGGGCAGACATCCATATTGTTTGTTTTTTTCGAGAATTTTCTTTCGTAAAAATGTGGAATAATAAATGAGTTGAAATTTATCGATTTTTTTCAATCTGAGCCTATTTTATGGGATGCTAAATATCGAAACTACTAAGATAAAAGTTTTTTTACATTAAGTATTTTTTTTTTTTTTAATTATTTTTAGTTACAACATTCACAAAGTTACAGTATGCAATGGCACACAGAGCCAAACCGGGTGCAGTTTCAAAATCGACGTCCATACCGGATAAGCAACAGATCACGACTGAGAACAATTGAGAGTGTGGATAGCTTGTTTGTTCTTCGCGAAGTCTCGGGCGAGACTTCTCGCCGAGCCTTCTCTCGAGAGTCTGGAGGCCCTATTACATTTTGTTCTTGTCACTTTCATATTTATGAAGAACTAGCTGACGCCCGCGACTTTGCCCGCGTGGTCTACTATTTTGTTTATCACACGGGAATCGTGCATTTTTTCGGGATAAAAAGTAGCCTATGTCCTATTCCCGGTCATTATCTATCTATGCTTACTATTGCAAAGCATGCCTGTCGGTATCAAGCGGTAATCATTTTTAACTCCTTGCCTGTTGACATGAAAATTATTGACAATCCTAAAATATTCAAAACGAAATTAAATAAGCTTCTGCTGGAGGGGTGTTTTTATTCATTGGATGATTTTTTATTGACGTTCTAATATAATTATTATTATTATTATTTTTTTCTCTCTATTATTTATTGCTGACATGTATTTTGTGTGATATTGGTTATAATTTAAATTATTATTTATTTTATGTGAGTGTGACATTGTTTATTTGAAATTTTATGTGAATTATTTGTTTTTTATGCACCTATGTAGTTTGCATGCAAAATATTTTAATTTTTAATTTTTAATTATAGTATTAAGTTATATTTCGATAATTTCAAACACGTTTTGTAAAAGAAATGTTTCTGAATAAATGAACTGAACTGAACTATGTTTCAAATTTCAGCCAAATCGGTTCAGTGGTTGTCGAGTTATAGAAGAACAAACATACATCCAAACATCCAAACTTTCGCATTTATAATATTAGTGTGATGTGATGTGATAGTGTGATGTGATGATTAGTGTGATGTGATTAGTGTGATAGTGTGACGTGATAGTGTGATGTGATGTGATATCACGTTGGGCGCCACTGTTACGACTAGTGGTGGTTATTATAATTAAACACCAAAAACACCAAATTACACTGTCATACAAAAAAATTATGGAACGGTTCTTCAATTGCCCGGTCACTGATTCTACGGTTGCTTTCAAAAAGGTAAAGTGACAAGTGACTTGTGATATGATTCTGCTCTAACGGCTTTTTAGCCTCGCAGGACTCTAAGACAAGCAATTTCTACAATAGTTTTAATTAGCGTGATGAGTAACCTAGGTGGTATCCCAATCAATGGACAGCTCACGCGTCCGTGACCCCAGTTTAAAAGGCCGCCGCGGGCTCGTGTAGGCGGATTTTGTAATTCGTTTGTAACATTTCAATTCGTGAAGTACATTTACAAGGCTGAGAAATAAACGATCGATTATCAAGGATCGTTTTTCCAGCAGTGACAATAGAGATGTGGGTTCGTATGAGCTGCAGACTCAAAAATTTTTATAGTTCATTTCATAATGCCGTCTCTTTTCACTCTCAGTCAATGAAAAGAGATGGCAATAGTTCAATTCCTTTAATGCGATTCTGCAATAGCGACCTTTTTAAGCCCGCTGAGCTGTGGGGCTAAAATGGCCGCTATAGCAGAATCACAACAGCAATAGGCAATATGCGTCTGATTCAAAAGCGGGTTAAACGTATTTTTCTATGAACATTATGGCTTTAGAATTATGTGTGTGTAATTATTTTTTAATATTATTTCATTTTCGCTTAGAAATTAATACCGTAAAATACGCCAACATTGCCCGCTTTTTTCGAATAATTTCAATTTTTGTAAAAATTTTCTATGGGAACGTAAGTATTTTCTTTTATCATCTGCTAAAAGATTATGTGCATGTATTACTTTATCAGATTTTATGATGCGTCAATATTTAATTAAGTATTTTATACATTTTGATGGCGGGCAAAGTTATCTGGACTTTTAGCCAACATTGCCCACGTTGATTTTTGACGCAAATATAGCCTCTAGAGAGATGAAATAAAAAGCCAATACAAGAATTTAGGCAATAATGGCGTTTACTTTAGGTTTTAAAACGATACTATAGAAGGTTTCCTAGCAAAGTGGCTGGGCAAAGTTACCCTGACATTTTTTGTCTTTTTCATACAAACCGCATTTCACAAATTAAAAGTGCTAGGGTTGGCACTTCTTAGTTAACTGATCTTGTGATCGTAGTTGTTGTAGGTATAAAAAAACTGGTTATTTTTCATTCAGGTATTTATTTAATAAACTTTAATCAACATATTTATATAGGTACCCAAATGAAAATGAAATACTAATTGAGATCAAATGATGTTAGGAGCTAAATTAAAATAATTACTAAACTATTAGACATTTTCAGCTAACTGTCACTATTATTATTGCATTGTCACCGAAGACTCATAATTTTACCTGAATTCAGCTCAATTTGACACCGGGAAGTAGGTCAAATTAAGCTTGCAAGAATTGACTCGGACAAACATACTTACAAACATAGGAACTTACAAACATACAAACATTGCAAGTTAATTAAAAGCTTTAAAAAAAAACAAGTTTCTGAAGTGCCAACCCTAAGCTTATTTTGATGGCGGGCAATGTTGTCAATAGTAGATCGCTACATTGCTGGATAACTTTGCCCACCGCTATAACTCTTGTTTGAAAAGACATTCAGCAACGATAATAACATATTAATACTCCTAAAATGTTCTTACATATCATAATATTAATAAAACTAACCTGTGTTTTCGCCATCACTCACAATTCACTTATGAATTTGCACCAAAATTTGCCCGCGAAAATACGCACCGTACTCGAAGAGTTCCAACAAGTTACTGAGTGAAGCTAGTGACACACCAGATAGACAGTGTTACTAGACACATAACCTATTTTCTATCAAAGTCAAAAAATGTTAACATATTATTCAAATATTTTTGCAATTTAAAGATTTGCTTAAAAATTGATCTTCGGGCAAAATTACCCTTGGTGGCAATGTTGGCGTATTTTACGGTAATTAAAAAGTGCAAAAATATAGTGGGAATTTCATAAGACTTGAAACGCAACGCTATTTGTCACGTATGCTGTGACGTCACACTCCTTCAAACTCGACAGAAAGTTTTTTTTTTTCTACCTACAAGCGCGTGTAATTTTGGTGACTTGTGACGTCACGTCCGTTTCAAGTGCATGAAAATGTTGATAAATTTTAAAAATTGTTTTTGTTACAAAATTTTAGTTTTTCGGCGCTGGAATTTTTGTTACGGTTATTTAACGATATAACCTATCGTTTAAAACCATAAAAAAAAATTGATGCATATTGCCTATTGCAATATTTGACGTTCTTGTCACTCTCACTCAGTCAATGAAAAGAGGCGGCCCCGCTGGTGGTAAATTCTGAGGCGCTATTCAGACCTTCTCAGAATGCATTCCATAATCGATCGGAAAAGTGAGGTTTCTTCTTCGCTGAAAAAACGTCAACTTTCTAAGAAATTCATCGAATCAGATGCATTATGTCGGAAGTCGGAATCGCACTGCTGGTGACGGAATTCTAGTCTAGTTCTAATTATAGTTCAGTTACAGAACAAATAAAACAACATTCTTTTATAAATGGATTTTAATTTCTCGTCCTAATTAAGGACCCTCCAAATATACACAAAATACTGGAAAGTCTTACGTTTAATTTTATATAGGTACTTACATTAAAATTATCAAAACATATTCTAATCTGTTTTTGAATTCTATTTTTTTTAACAAGAGATCTGTTTGCGAACATTCGCTACAAGCAATAAGCAAGTGCCTAGTACATTGTTCGGACTTTCCTCTGACTATCCCTTCATTGTGATGATCATCCCGACTCGGAACAAATGGGAGTTTATTCTTTACATTGCAATAAAAGGAATTTGGATTTCGGCTCGCATTCTAAATATGGAAAATCGAATTTATCAATATCGTCTACCAGGAGGGCTAAAATGGCCGCTCGACAACTTGTTCGAAATTTTAATTTAGAATTGTCATTATGACATGTTTTTAAGTAGATACTTTAATGATCCATTAAAAGGAATTACAAAGCGGCCATTTTAGCTCCCTAAGCAATAATTCTATAGCCTAAATTAGCAATATTATCATCAGGATACTAGCAAACTACGGCTTATTCCATTATGCTCCCATTTCGTGATTCCAGTGGGATCATACAAAACTTTTAAGTTCATTAATACATACAAAGAGTTTTATAATATGATCCCGAGTAGTAGCATAATGGAATAAGCCCAAACTACAATAAACGCAGTAGACATAATGTAGTAGATTTTATTATTGGCATTTTGTAATTGACAAATACATCAAGGCCTTCCACACGTGCTGGCAGCATAGTTCGCAAAAACTAATTGACCAACAAATTGTATTAATAACCCCAAAGCGTTGCTTTTAGTGATTGCAATAGATGTTTTCTTGTTAGTATTAATCCTGTTCCACTCACAAGAATAAGCGGAGCTAAATAGTTTCTCTTAAAGTCCTGTATTTATAACGCGTTTTGTATAAGAAGCTGGCCATCGCAAGGCTTGAAAGATAATTAGAGACGTTTGCCCAGCAGTGGAACAATACAGGTTAAAAAAGATGGTCCTCACCAAAAATGCTGACAGCACGTAAAGACTGAAGCAACAGACATAATTTGAACGAACATTCACAAAACAAATCTGTACACTTCTTCCAACGGATCTTGGAATTCGTGAAGTTAGCCGTTTCGATGCGCAGTGCAACTTTTTAATACAAAATTATCTAGAGCGCAGCGAAAAGCCTAACTACACGAATGCCTAGATCTATTGTGACAGCTATACATATCTTACTATGCAAATAAAAGAGAATAACAACTTAAGACTGTAGCCCTGTGAGCTGTAGACTTCCGTTTTATTCATCAAACAGTGATAGGGAATGTGTGAAGAAAAGCAAAATGGTAAATGTTTGCTCAAACTCTGTTCGCTACGCTCGCCCGTTTATGAAGACCTAAGGCTGAGACTACACCAAAGAGGACATGAGAGATGTTTTTAAACCAGTGTTCCGCAAACTTTTTGTGTTGACAAATCTCAGAGGTAAACCGTAAATTCAAACTCATTTTTTTTTATGCGAAACATGAGCTTGTTTAGTTGAGCGCGGTCCAAATTTAGAGTAGCTTAACTGAGATAGGTAGCCTTATTTTTCCGAGGCACACCAACTAATGACCACGGTACACCAGTGTGCCGCGGCACACACTTTGCGGAACATTTTAAACAGCCAATAGAATTTCGTTATTCGGTATCATCATCTCGTCTGTGTCACGTGATGTGTGAATAACGAATTTCTATTGGTTGTTTAACCACATCTCTCGTCACCACTTTGGTGGAGTCTCAGCCTAAAGCTTGGAAGGACAAGCAAAATCACAGGGATATTACTACAATACAATGATTAGGAAAATATTTATATTTCAATAAATCTATGTCTGGTTTCTATATTCAACGGGCAGGTTACTATAAGAAGCGCTTGTAGATATTAATTCTTAAAAGATTAACGATTCAAATTATTAACACTAAGAAAGCTGTAGCCAAAAAATGTACTTTCTACATACAGTGCTGCCTCCCGTAGAGTCCGGCAGTAAAAGCGTTAAAGATCATCGAAATCCTGACTATGCTTAATCATAGGCTTGACAGCTACCATTTGTAAACACAAATAAAATAATTGTATAGAAAAAAAAAATTGGAACAAAGGGAAAGCTTTTGATTGAGTAAAATTATAAAAATTGCTATTTATTTTAACCTTTTTATTTCACTGAATCGATCATGGATGCTAAAGATGGCCGCTAACGCAATCCCTTTTATGAATCTAATATGATTCGTATGTTTTTATCTTGTCTCTCTCATGTCTATGAAAAGAGACGGCATAAATACAATTCATGTAATGATTCAGCAGCCTTTTTAGATGGTTATGCATAGTTGAAAGCACCCGTGTAAGTTTTCGAGATAAATAATACACCAAAAACCAAGAAACCAAATTGTAAATGTGTCATTGAAATATCACTACAAAATCAACCGTGGGAGGGTTGAATATAGAAACCACTATACATAATCTACATTCAAACAGCAACATGGTCCTATGTATAAAACTCTGTCTAAACAATGCTTAAAGAATTGCTGTCTCTTATCTTTGTATTACCACAGACAGTGACGGACTACAAGCAACGTTTATTTAAAATAGATAAAGGTTTTCTGCGGAACCCTTGATTTAAGCTATCTCTACAGGAAACCCCTACGTTACCCTAATTTGAACTGTTTTTGGCCGTTTCAACTTTATAGAAAAATAATGGTAAACTCTTTTATGACACCTAAAACATTATTCTAGCGAAAATCGGGAAGATTTGGAAAAGCATTTTACGTTTTTAAGTAGACATTTTCATTCAAATATCTTCATAGACAAATATTGATAAATATTTATTGTTGGACATTTTACTAGTCCCAAACTAAGCAAAGCTTGTTCTTTCTGTATCTTTTGTCGCGTTCGGTCTCGTTGAGATGAGAGTGACAAAGCTACTTGCGTGGTCACTGAACTGACATTTTGACAGTTCGAGGTCTCGAACTGTCAAAATGTCAGTTCAGTAAAAAAGGTATAAAATCGGTCGATTTTATACCTTGTTCTTTAGAAAACATGAAAATTATGAATGAAAAGATAGATACTAAATCCAATATAAAGTAAAATGCCTTTCCATCCTATGCTAACATCTAAACTATCAACTCTGCTCTACAAATAGGGTCGAAATTCCAACGAAATCAAATACTGCATTGATTTACGTACTTCTTTCAATCTTTGGCACTGTTTTTAATATATTTTTGTGACCCAACTCCATACAATTCTAAATTTAAAATTATATTGACGGGAACACAGAATACAATTAAATTATTTTTAAAGAATTAAATTATAATAATGATAAAATAATGAAATGTTCCCCGTCAAACCAGCCTCTGAATTATTAAGATTTAATTATTATTTGTATACATCTGAAAGAGGAATCTTTGATGGCGCCACAATCGGGCGTTCAGCCAATCAGAGTTGGCCATTATTTGATGAAATCATTTCAACCAATGACATGCACACAATTTTGGCGCCAACCAAATACGCTCTTTGTACTTCTTTAGGCCTAAACATACCATCAAAGTATTTATACGTATTAAATTTAAACATTAAATCAATAACATAAAAATCATTTTCAAATGGCATACAATTAGACAAAATGAACATAATACAAACAACACAAATTACATTAAGAAATGATTTTCACCACACTAGTTCTTTCATCAACTCTTGGTCAATGACCGCAGTGTGACTTACAACTCATTTTCGATAGGTATGCAAAGCGCGTAACTGTAATAAGTTATACCATAACCTTAAAGATTTAGATAATATTTTGATAGTCACATATTAAAATGGGGTAACTAAAAATAAATAATAATTAATCGACTTCTTTAAACACATCAAGTTTATATGCCATGTAGTTATCACTTTTCAATCACCGTTTTTTGTACTAACGAACAAAAATTAACATACTCAAAGTAACAAAATAACTCTTATTTTCAACTGGTTTTCATTAAATCGACATTTACCACCAATACTCGAGCCATTTTGGATGTACAATGTTTACTAACACTGCACTGACAGATCAATCAGCTGATAGCAGGAATAGACCAATCACAGAAAACTGAGATTCATTACGATTGGCCATATTGAATCAGTGCCAATCATATTTAATCTCAGTTTTCTGTGATTGGTCTATTCCTGCTATCAGCTGATTGATCTGTCAGTGCAGTGTTAGTAAACATTGTGCATCCAAAATGGCTCGAGTATAGTCCCATAACTCGAATAGAACTATCGTTTTATGTTTAAAATCGAAATGCATAATTAAAACTGATCAGTTATATTAACTGTTCTGTAACACCTTTATTCAAATAGCGTTATATTTCGTTATTCACGATATTGTTCAATACACAACCAGTATTTGGCGAAACTTATATCGACGCAAACCACTTTAAAACCAAACTAGTAATTTTACAAAAATATCCGTATGATATCTGTATAAATATCTATCGTTATTCTTCAAATGACCAGTTAAAGCGATAACTAACCAGTTAATTACATAACGAACCGGTTATTTATTACAACTGTGCATTTTCTTTTCCAATACTTTTCATCAAAAAACTAGTTATTTATCAAGTAAACGTTATTCGTTTTCACTATTTCAACTTAATGTTTTCTTCCCTCACTATTATTCACACGGAACTATT
This sequence comes from Camptogramma bilineatum, assembly GCA_958496255.1. NCBI lineage: Eukaryota > Metazoa > Arthropoda > Insecta > Lepidoptera > Geometridae > Camptogramma > Camptogramma bilineatum. The sequence goes on from OY292474.1 coordinate 3,749,898, forward strand.
AGAACACTGGAACACAATCACTGATTTATTCAACTTTTCTTCCATTAGTCCAGGCTATTTTTTTTCTCTTTTCCTCATTAACGTTTACTTATTGACGTCTCCCTTCAACGCCCGGTCTAGTACAGTCTTCGAGGCCATCTCGACGGTGACCGTTTGACCGCTGATCGTGGATAGTTTCGTCTGATCGATGGCAGTTTCCGCTGTCGGCTCGGTTAGGATACGGAGAGAAGTTATTTTCGCCTTCTGGTAAGCTTCCGCTGTATTGTTGCCCAGAAATCTGTTGAAAAATATACTTTATTGAAAGGAAATAAGAGAACTTCATAGAGAAATCATAGAGTTCGTGAAGTATAGAATTGAAGGCGAAATACAATGGCATTAAAAATGTATCTTTTGTGAAAATTCACAGAACAGAAAAAATGCTTGTTTTCTTCTTTTCTGCGGTCTTAATCGTGTGTGTAGATGTACATGCACGTTGTTTCTGTGTGTGTGGGCCGATCCTCAGCGCTCCCGAGCTTACGCACACAGAAATAACGTGCATTGAACACGCACACAATTAAGACCAAACGGACTTCGGGAGATAGAACAACTGTACCATGATTTTTTTTTATACTACTAGCAGACAAGCATACGGCCCACCTGATGGTAAGCGGTTACCGTAGCTTATGGACGCCTGCGACACCAGAGGAGTCACACTCGCGTTGCTGACCCTTTAAAGGGGTATCACTGCGCCGACAACACAATGGACAAGGCTGGTCCACCAGTTGTCACCGCAGCGCTTTAGAGCAGAGCTCCAATAATGCTAGCAATGTATTGTATAGTAAAGCGCTAGTGACGTAGCTTGCTTAGAAACTCGGCGGCGAAAGGGCGGCTTAAAAACTCTATCACCAGAGTTGACCACTTGCTCATAAGAACTTGCTTTGCTTATTGTATTTACTCACTTGACGGCGACGTAGCAGACTAGCAGAGCTGCGCCGGCGCAGAGCACGCGCACGACGGGCGATCGGAACAGTTGCACGGCCACCCAGGCGGCTGCGCCCGCGCCCACTATGCACGACACGCCCAGCGCAGTACGCACCCAGTGGGAACAGTTGAACCCGCGCTCCCATTCAACCCTGTACACAGTAAATTAATGGAGGACATTTTACACAGCGCCATCTAGCCCCGAATAGGGTATTTTACACTAAGGCTGTGTCCCCAGTAGGCAAACTGTGAGCGGCCGACTGAGTTTGCGGCGTATCGGTTTAGTACGCTCTTCCATATATTTGAAATGGAGTGTCCACAGTTTGCTAGTTTGTCGCGTAACGCTGCAAACTGCGTACAGTGAGCGCAAAACTAGCAAACTGTGGAAACTCAGTCGGCCGCTCACAGTTTGCCTACTGGGGACACAGCCTAAGGATTCAATCTATTTTTCTATATTTATGCACATGCACCCACTTTTAAAATTCCATCTCTTTCTCCCATTAAGGTTTGCTGGAAGAAAACTCTTTTTAGGCTCGCCTTTGCATTTACCTGTCTAGATCTAAGCATTTTACAACTGTTTCATTATTTTTTTTATTAAAAATAATAATAAATGGAATGTGTCCATCACAAAAGATCAAAGTTGTCAAAAGGGCCTCTGTGTGTTGGCTTCGGCCCCATGCATGCCTATCAAAGGTCCGGGACTCCATAGTCCCGAGATGTTAAACCTTGACATACAAATAATAATAATAATTTCAAGAATGTTTTTTTGGTGGCCTCAAATGTACAAAACGCTGTTCGCCATACTAATTCCGTTGTGACGTCACTCCGTTCCTAACGAAGCTAATGTGACGTCACGAGCTGAGCAGCTTGGCTGGCAAGGAGCCAGAAGCCGGCCGCGTCTAAAAGGCCTTAACTGGCGGGCGGCTAGATTCTGGATAGCCAGAATCTGGCACTGTACACAAGTATTAAACTCACCTATTCGTTTCCTTTACGATGTATGGCGTATTGCAAACCTTGCACTTCAATCCGTCAGGAGAACCGACACTCTGAAATGGAGAAGCGGAAATTATTAAGCCTTTCATTATGTTTGTACCTGCATTCCTTAGAAAATATTAATCGGATCATCGTCATTATCATCAGCCCTTCTCATCCCACTGCTGGGCCTATGCCTCTCTTCGTTTTTGCCATTAATCGGATCATGACCATTCAATTTTTTATTGGCCTATATTAACATCCATGGGGAACGGTACAAGTTTTATCAAAATCGTTTCGGTAGTTTTTAAAATTCAAAAATTATTTATTCAATAACTTCATGTAGATCTCTTTGACACGTCATTTTTTGGTTTTATATAAACGGTTGGAGCATATATTGACTGTTACATGTGAACGTTACGTGTGATGTCCACTTTAGTTTTTTGAAAAAATATATTTTTACTCACCTCAACGAGCCAGCGACTAAGACAGGAATGGTGTACTGCGGCGACGTCACCGGTGCATCGACATGGCGTGATGAGAGGCTCGCCACGAGCGCTGTCGTAGCAGATCCAACAGTCACGAGCTGAGCCAACACTGCCCACTAATGAGTCGGTCTCCACATTCTGCAACATACACTATTGTTTCACCATCTTTACGTAAAATGTTGCAACTGTAACGGGGAGCGCCAAACGAATGTAAAATATGCACCACGTTGGGAGCCAAAACATACTAAGCCCCACGTTGGGCGCCCAAAATGAAATGAGGAGACGGAGAGACCGAATCAGATTAGATTGAATAGTGGTCTTTTAGACCAAATTAGATGAGAATAAGATTGAATAGTGATTTTCTAATATCTTTTCTGATTTGGTTTGGTATTCTTTGTATCGTTTTAACTAATTACATTACAGGGAATATTTCGCATTCAGTTAATTAACAAGGTAAAACCAATCATTAAGCTCATCTAATTTATTTTAAGAAGGACGGGCCTTAAAGTGAAAGATGACAACAGAAAGATCATAAAAAAAACGAAAATCAAGGTCAATCTTTTCTTCTACCACAACAAAACAAAAATCAAAAGAGGTTAAAACCTCCTTAATATAAAACTCTTTCCAAAATGGTCTCAACTCACCAAAGAGCTCTTTAACCGAGCAGTTCTCGCCGGTATATCTCTACGCTCGATTGCGACGAGCAGAACTCGGTAGACCATCCACTGTATGTTACGGAGCATATTGCCAATGTACCATGCTGATCTGTACCATGAGAAGTCGTAGAACTGGGGATAGACCGGCTTGTTAGTTGGGATAGGGTAATTAGACTGTTAGAGTGTGATTTTTGAAGAAGGACGATGCTTGTATGTTAGGAAAAGGGAGATGAGTTTGTTGGTTTCTGTACCATGGGAAGTCGTAGTACTGGGGATAGACCAGCTTGTTAGTTGGAATGGGGTAGTTAGACTGTTAGAGTGTGATTTGTGAGGAAGGAGGTTGGAAAGGGGAGATAACCTTGTTGGTTATGGGATAGTAAGTATAACAGCTGAAAGTGTTAGTAGCGAGATAGGGAAAGGAGTAAAGTGGGCTGTTATTGTAATTGGAGGATGTAGAATTAAGAAAGTTGTTAGGGAAGGGAAGGCAAGTTTGTCGACAATGTTTCCAATATTTGAAAAACAAGAATCAAAATATAAAAATAAATCCCATAGTGCCAAAATGAAAACGACTTTAAATTTGTATTTCATTTAATGTATTCAGTCCCATTTCATACATTAAAATGTGTTTAGTTAGCATGGTATAAGCTATGATACATTGGCGAAGCAGAATCCGAGTAAAACTCAAAATGTTTCCTTGTCTCCAAATCGGAGATGTTGTAGTAACATTTGGAGTTAAAATAAGCATAATAAAGCTCGAAGACAAATATAGCGACCTCAAACGAATGTGACGCACGCAAGTGCAAAGACGATACAGACCAACCAATACCAAAACACACGGCAAAGTACGACATAGGACTTCAAATCCACATCCTCGGACAATAATATTTTTTTTTATATTTTTTTAATAATCAGAGTTCACATTATGCTGGTGACAGCTGAGCACAGAACATTTACCAACATAAGTAGATCCATGAAGGTTTTGAGATTTGAGTTTTTGTTTCCAGCACATATCTTTGGTGAGCAGCATTGTTCTGGCATTTACCTTGATGAGCTGCCTCGATCCCAGGACATTCCTTAGTAAGCCGTATAGCTCCAGCACATACCTTAGTACAGTACGCACAATGGATCTAGGCATTCGTGAAGTTAGCCGTTTCGCTGTGCAGTAGAAAATTTTGTATGAAAAAGCTACACTGTCCATCGAAACGGCTAACTTCACGAATGTTTAGATCCATTGTGCGTACTGTAAGCCATCTTATTCTAGCACATACCTTCGAGAGCCGGTGGTGAGCCGAGGTCAGGCGAGCAGCCGCCGCGGGTTGAGCAGCCAGAGTCACTCTAACACTTAGGTTCCAGCAAATACCTTCAATCGACCTCGATTCCGGCATCAAACTAACCTCCCCGGATCCTATTATGACACTTAAGTCTTCTTAAACCAAGTATATACCTAGCAGGAGAGCCGGCAAGATTTAACACATGCCTTGCAGAGACACTTTGTTCCAGCATAAACCTTGTCGGATCACTTTTTTTCATTATTGCCTTGGCTCCAGCAGTACAAAGCCTTCTAGGTCCTAGTACATACCTTGGAGAGCCGCCGATGGGCCAGCAGGTCCGCTAACTTGGTGTCGTCCAACTGCCTCGCCAGCAGTCGCCGCGGGTTGAGCAGCCAGAGTCGCTCTAACAACTGGGTTCCAGCACATACCTTCAATCCATCTAGATTCCAGCAGCATACAAACCTCCTCGCATCCTATTATGACTTTCAAGTCTTTTTAAATCAAGCATATACCTAGCAGGAGAGCCGGCAAGATTTAACACATACCTTGCAGAGACTCTTTGTTCCAGCATAAACCTTGTCGGACCACTTTTTTTCATTATTACCTTGGTTCCAGCAGTACAAAGCCTTCTAGGTCCTAGTACATAGCTTGGGGAGCCGGCGATGGGCCAGCAGGTCCGCTAACTTGGTGTCGTCCAACTGCCTCGCCAGCAGTCGCCGCGGGTTGAGCAGCCAGAGTCGCTCTAACAACTGGGTTCCAGCACATACCTTCAATCCATCTAGATTCCAGCAGCATACAAACCTCCTCGCATCCTATTATGACTTTCAAGTCTTTTTAAATCAAGCATATACCTAGCAGGAGAGCCGGCAAGATTTAACACATACCTTGCAGAGACACTTTGTTCCAGCATAAACCTTGTCGGATCACTTTTTTTCATTATTGCCTTGGCTCCAGCAGTACAAAGCCTTCTAGGTCCTAGTACATACCTTGGAGAGCCGCCGATGGGCCAGCAGGTCCGCTAACTTGGTGTCGTCCAACTGCCTCGCCAGCAGTCGCCGCGGGTTGAGCAGCCAGAGTCGCTCTAACAACTGGGTTCCAGCACATACCTTCAATCCATCTAGATTCCAGCAGCATACAAACCTCCTCGCATCCTATTATGACTTTCAAGTCTTTTTAAATCAAGCATATACCTAGCAGGAGAGCCGGCAAGATTTAACACATACCTTGCAGAGACTCTTTGTTCCAGCATAAACCTTGTCGGACCACTTTTTTTCATTATTACCTTGGTTCCAGCAGTACAAAGCCTTCTAGGTCCTAGTACATAGCTTGGGGAGCCGGCGATGGGCCAGCAGGTCCGCTAACTTGGTGTCGTCCAACTGCCTTGCCAGCAGCCGCCGCGGGTTGAGCAGCCAGAGTCACTCTAACCCAGTGTCCAGTACATACAAACCTCCCAGATCCTATTATGACACTCAAGTCTTCTTAAATCAAGCATATACCTTGCAGATTCACTTAATTCCAGAACATAGCTTAGAGAGCCGGCAAGATTTAGTACATACCTTGCAGACTCTTTGTTCTAGCATGGTTCCTGCAATTCAAGCCTGCTAGGTCTTACATACCTTGGAGAGCCGCCGATGGGCCAGAAGGTCCGCTAACTTGGTGTCGTCCAACTGCCTCGCCAGCAGCCGCCGCGGGTTGAGCAGCCAGAGTCGCTCCGGCGCCATCGAGTTCCACAGCACGCAGGGGAACCATAGCGCGACGCCGATCTCCGCCAGACGGAACACCAGGTCGTGCCAGTTGCGGGAAACTACTGGCACTCTGCAATAAATATATGGAGGATATCTATACTAGTCTATCCTATCTATCCTAATTATATAAAGCAGAAGGGTTTGTTTGTTTGAACGCGCTAATCTCAGGAACTAACAGTTCGGTTTGAAAAATGATTTCTGCATTTGATAGCTAAACTCTGGAGGAAGGTTATACGCTACTTTTAATCATCAAAACCATCATCATCATCATATAACATCACTACCCGGCAAGGCCGCGAGAGCGCTGCTAGTTTCATATAAAAAGTAAGTTGGTATGAGCAAGTGGCTAACTCTGGTGACGGAGTTTTTAGGCCGCCTAAAAGCCTCTGTCATGGCTTAACGATTTAAATGACTATTTAACGTGACGAAGCGCTCAGCTCGTAATACCACTTTCGGTAACCCATCCAAATTGTGACCGCGCATAACGCTGCTTAACTTTAATGATCAATCAAGAACGTCTAAGCAAGCTACGCCACGAGCGCTTCGACATTTCATATAGTACGCGATCAACAAGTTTTCCTCTGGAAAACCACGTGACAAGGATGCGCTATACGCAATTCTTTGGCCAAAGAGCGAAACAGATATGGATACAACACACAAACTTTTCAAGATTTTCGACCTTACGTCATATGGATTCCTTGTCCGAGTTCATTAATCGGCTTTCCAGCTTTATGAGGATCACTTCAATAGCTTTGGTCCATAAACAAATATGGCGGGCATTTCGTACAGCATCTATCTAGCCAACATAAACAAAATTTACCTTTGGATTCAGAAAGTTACTCACTTGGTCTTCCAGAGCTCACTGAGGGTCTCGGAGAAGAGGAAGAACGCGATGATGATAAGCATCACCGCCTGGCTGATGAGGCCGAAGCGGGATTGATGCAGCTGTGATGTGTCCACGGAGCGAGGGTCCACGTTGCCGTTGCCATCTGATAGATCTGTTACTATACCCTGGGGAGAAAAAAAAAAATGGTTGTCTGTAAAGTCGGTTTACGGACGATAATTTTACATGATAACATCATAAGAAAACACTGATGAACGATCGTGCCTCTCTATCGCTTGTTCCGCGCTCTCGCTTGCACGCTCGGCTCAGGCGGAACGTGACATTTTTTAGTGCGTACAGCCGGCGTTCATCTATTTATAAGACGTAATCACGTCAAAAACCATAAAACGTTTTTTGAAGTATTTGTGAGCATGAAAGAAAGAGTAAATCAATGTTTTGAACAAGTGGCTAAATTAAAAATTTAAAAAACTTCAATTAAAAAATAAAGCTGATCAATTTTGTTCGTGGTGCATTTATGTTCATAACTCCGAAGATCCTTGACAGATCCTCACCAAATTTTTATGGCACCAATCGGAAACCACCCTCTCAAACAAAAAAAGATTTTTTCAAATCGGTCCAGGCGTCTTCGAGTATCGGTGAACATACATAGAAAAAAAAGCACAAAAAAAAAGATTCCGACGAAAGATTGAGAACCTCCTCCTTTTTTGAAGTAGGTTAAAATGGCGCTATTTTTATAACGAATAAATTTTGATGGGACCATTACAGAGTTATTTTCTACATATCGGCGAAAAACCCTCACAATCGATCCAGTACTTACGGAGATCAGATTTTTTTTCAAATACAGGTAGACGAGATGGTATTGAAACACTTACTTGTTTAGTAACTAGTGTGTCAGATACATCATCATCATCAGCAGAGGAGGGTCCCGGCCGCGGGGAGATGATAGTGCAAACTTTAGTCTCCTTCACAAATTCACCTCGAACCTAAAACAAAACAAAACGTTACTTATATTGTTCAGATAAATGATGGCGACCTGTCACATGGGATGCTTGTCCAGTGCCTCGATCGCCAGTATGCACGAGTTTACTATTCTATCCGTGACTATAGTAAAGTATGGACAATAGGCATGAATCCTAATTTTCAAAATCTCTTCTATGATATTCAGAAGGATCTATTATGTCTAAAATATATCATATTTCTGTAGAAAATTAAGGTTTTTGTGCAATAAAAGTACATTTAAATATAAATTTTCAAATTCACGCCAAAACGCTCGCCGGTGTCATGGCGTCTGTTTTTACGTCACGAATCGGTATATCAACCAGTGATGCCTACATAGTTACTATAGAAACAAAAGGATGTTTACCGAGATGAGACGCAATGACAGACGCCATGACACCGGCGAGCGTTTTGGCTATCATCACAGAATACTAGTACTACGTACAGAAGGGTCACTTCGCGAGTAAATTTGTTTAAATAGAGACTCTCGCGGCGAAGCTATAAAGTGCAATTCAACTCGCCTATGGGCCTATTACCTATCGAGATATTTGCCTAAACATTCCCATCCTGCTCTAATGCGTAACTGTGTCACTGTCTGGCGCGGTGTGACGCGACTCGTAAGGGTTGTCGAATTTTCGCTTGCGACAACACAAATAAATTAATTTATTTTATCTGTCACAAAAACAGTACCTACTTAAGTTCTAAAATAAGTAGGCCTAAATATAATTTAATCTACCGTTACCACAGAATAAATAGTAGTAAGTAGGTACTACGTATTGTACGTAGGTAGGTGAAGTAGGTAGATACATTATTATCTCGTTCGTTTTGTAAACAATTGCATTTCAAAATATCTATACCTTCATACCTACCTAGACATCGATCAGACACACACAATCATCATCATCACACAACTAGACCGGGAGCCGTTATCCGATAATCACCCTTTTAATGTTAGGTTTGCAATCACATTTGAAATTTAATGCACGGCCAGGACTCGAACCCACGACCTTCGTCTCGAAAGTTGAGGTACTAATCACTTCGACCAACATGGCTCTATGAATGTAATGTAACTTCTAAACACTTACAATTATTATATTAAGTAGGTTAGGTACCTACTTAATGGATAAGTTACTTTTAGGTACATATGTAAATAAACAAAACTGTAGGTACCTACCTACCCAGTGGCGGATTATCCTTAAGGCAAACTAGGCAACTGCCTAGGGGCGCGAGGTTACAGAGGGGCGCGCAACTCCGGGCGCAGGCCAGACAGAAGAAACGTAAAACGAGGATGCGTCGCAGACAGGGCGCCAACGAACAGCGTCGCGCCCGCGCCCTGTCTCTTCTGTATATTTTGCGTCGCGACGCTTCTAGGTATACATTTTGTATTAAAGGGGCGCGGAAGAGACAAATGTCCGCGCCCCGTCTGCGTCTTACGTCTTTTCTGTGTGTCCAGCGCCCTACGTCACCCTATTCGATTAAAAAAAGACAGAAAATTTACGATGTTGGAGGTGCGGGCTGCGGGGGCACCCCGTATGGCGGCGGTCGGGGCGGCGCGGAGGGCGCGGGCGCGGGTCAGTTGTGAGCAGTGCGACAGGGATGATAATCGCGTCGCGATCATAGACGTACGTACGATCTGGCGATTTTTTGGATCGATATAAGTCATTAGTTTTTCCAGCGGATTGATTGAATTTAATCAGATATAGCCGGATAGAAATAAACCAACAAGCACTGAGCCTTTTCTTTGAGCACCGCAAACAAAATCAAGTGTCACATTGTTGCAATTGTCTTAAAAAAAATCTGCTCGCTTCGCTCGCAATTCACTTCATAAGTATGTTGCGAATAAAGTGAGTTATGTCTGACCACAGAATGAGAACCGACAAGCATCGAGCCTTATCTTTGATCACCGCAAACAAAATCAAGGGCCACATGTTGCATTTATCTTTAAAAAAATATGCTCGCTTCGCTCGCATTTAACTTCATGTTGTAATGTAGTAAGTAGAAATATTGTGAGTAAAGTGAGTAATGTCTGACCACAGAATAAGAATCGACAAGCAGCAAGCTTTTTCTTTGATCACCAAAAACAAAAGAAGTGCCACGTTGCTCTTAAAAAAATCTGCTCGCTTCGCTCGCATTTAACTTCATATTATAAGTAGATATATTGCGAGTAAAACTGAGTTATGTCTGATCACAGAATAAGAACCGACAAACAGGGAGCTTTTTCTTTGATCACTGAAAACAAAATAAAGTGCCACATGTTGAATTTGTCTTAAAAATATCTGCTCGCTTCGCTCGCATTTAACTTCATATTATGAGTAAATTTTATATTGTGAGTAAAGACAAGCATCGAGCTTTTTCTTTGATCATCGAAAACAAAATCAAGTGCCACATGTTGCACTTGTCTTACAAAAATTCGGTAGATTTAAATTTTTTCAGCACTTATTAGGCGCAGGCCAGATAGAAGAGACGGGGCGCAGACATTTGTCTCTTCCGCGTCCCATTCATACTAAATGTGACGGCAGCGCCCCGTTTCTTCTGTACGTTTTGCGGCGCGACGCTTCTATACATTTTCTATGAAAGGGACGCGGAAGAGACAAATGTCTGCGATGCGTCCTCGTCTTACGTCTTTTCTGTATGTCCCGCGCCTTAGACATTCTAGAATTCTAGATCCATTGCAAATGTCTCCTTAGGTGGTCAGAGCAGAGCTACCCCCTTGGGTAGTCAGAGGCTTGTCCAAATACGGTATTTGATGCTTTTTGTTACCAGAGGGGCGCCTATGAGGAGCTTGCCTAGGGCGCTCTTGAAGCTTAATCCGCCCCTGTACCTACCTACAGTTTTGTAGGTAGGTAGTTTTGTACGTGTAGGTATTATGTTTGTTTATTTGTAAACAGGTACCTATTCAATCAAAAAGGAATCGAATAGGTACCTATAAAATCTCGTTTTCATTATGCACCTACAGTTACAGAGTAAAAGTAAGTACCTACCTAGGTATTTATTGATGATTTATTTAAATAGGTACTTACAACAAATTATAGAAAAGCTTAGTAGCTACCTACCAACCTTTCAATATCTTCCGGAATTTTGTGGAATGTTAATGTCCATTCATTGCTTTTCCTTTTGTTTAGACACCCGTAGACACAGCAGTATCTTTTATACGGATTAGATCGTTTAGTTATCGTGCAAAAATCACAAGAAACGATGTATACGAGATCACGATAATTACGCACAATGCGTCTAGTCCGCAAGCCGAGCGAGCGGCAAGTGGAAGTGGCAACCTATGTCGCGCGCCCCCCGAGGCGGCGCGCGTCCGATAAATACCTAAAGTGAGAAGTGAGACAGGCCTGCTATCATGGCGGATTGTTGTATTTTGTAGATTTATTTTAGCAAATAAATTAGTAATCTCGACATTAATAAGAGAATAAATACATTTTTCAAAATCTTTGAATCCTATTTCATTAGATCAGATAAATATTTTGGCGATACTTGATTACTGTCATCATGCCTATTGTATGGACTGAACTTAGTTTAGTCAAGTTACCGCTAGAGGCGCTGCACTGAATTCCATACAATTGAGATACTTTACTATAGTCACAGATAGAATAGAAAACTCGTGCATACTGGTGCTCGAGGCACTGAAACACAGACGGTTGATTAATGATGGAGAAGTTCTTGATTGATCGTTCAAGTTAAGCAACGCTGTGCGCGGTCACAATTTGGATGGGTGACCGCTAGTGGCATAGTGACCTGAGCGCTTCCGTGCTTCGGAGGGCACGTTAAATTTTCGGTCCCGGATTTTAAGTCGTTAAGCCACGACGGAGGCTTTTAGGCGGTCTAAAAACTCCGTTACCAGAGAATAATCAAAGTCAAAAAACTGAATCTAAAAATAAACTTTTTTTTCTTCAGCCATCAAAACAACATTCTGGTGATTCTGGTAAAGATAAACCCCAACCCATTCTATTTTTAAGTCACCTAAGAACAATTAAATAAAAAAAAACAAGTCTGTTTTATTTTAAAACATGAATAATTATAAATTACCCATCACATGAGTTATGGACAAAACCACGAGTTAGCTTAAGTACGTACTTAGACAAAAAAAACGGACAAGTAAGGACAGCCTAGGGCCTTACGGGTTTCGTACATAATTTCATATACTGTCAAGTATAAATATTGTTTTTTTTATTTGAAACACTATTAGTTTACTACCTTTTAATTTCGTTATAATTTTAAGTTGATAACTAAAACATGTCTGCCGCATGCTCGATGAGCTTTGGGCGAAAGTGACCACAAAGCAAGTGGTGCCCATAACAGCCGAGACCACGCGGCAGACCCAGAAGAACAAGATGGCGCGACGAACTCAACAAAAATAAAGAAAAAGGTCAGCAATGGAGGAAATGGGGAGAGGCCTTTGCCCAGCAGTGGGACGACTAGATATCAACTTGAAACTGGGTCTTGAAAGAGGGATAGTAAAACAAGCAGTTAAATTAAAAAAATGAACGTATCCCTTCAATCAACTAAAAAAAGCTCTCTTTTTCTTGGATGATCTACAAACGCCTGAACAGATCCTCATAAATTATAGCTAAAACCATCTCGATAACGTCAGTTTTCAAACAAAAAAAAACCGCTTTAAAATCGGTACATCCGTACACTAATTTGATGCCACATACAGACACAGTACACACTGCAAACTTTTAACACCCTCTTTTCTACGGAATCCTACGGAACCCTAATATCCATTAATTCAAAGAAAAATTACATTTTCTTTGTTAGAATTCTTGGATTGGATCCAAGCGCACGCAGAGGACATTCTGATTATTGATAAAGCAAAAAGAGTACACGGTTGCTGTTCAAGGAATGCAAGAACTAAATAACTATAGTATATCAAAACGTCTAACCGTGAAAAAACACCATCTCCCGATGAGATCATGAGGAATCCAATGTTAAGTTCGATCTGACTTTTTAACACCCCCGACGCAAAAGAGGTGTGTGTGTGTGTGTGTGTGTGTCTGTGTGTGTGTGTGTGTGTGTGTGTGTGTGTGTGTGTGTGTGTGTGTGTGTGTGTGTGTGTGTGTGTGTGTGTGTGTGTGTGTGTGTGTGTGTGTGTGTGTGTGTGTGTGTGTGTGTGTGTGTGTGTGTGTGTGTGTGACACCGTAACTCTTAAACAAACATTTGCAGATCATACAAACATTTGCCTCGCGGTGGGAATCGACCCCGCAACATTCTTTATTTCAGGCGTGTTTCACCCACTGCGCCACAGAGGTCGTCAAATTTATTTTTATAATGATAATATACCTCGCGATTATACTCCAAAGAATGCAGAAATGACTAACACAGTGTTGAGAACGTAGAAAACAATGAGCTGTGGTGTATAAGCTTATCAATACCCAATCGCAATGAATTCTTGTTTCAACTTCCAATCATTTGATAAAGGGAGTTATGGCTAGTTTATTTGTTACTAGCTGCGTTACGCGATGTTACTCGTTAATTTTTTGATGCAAAAGCTATTCACGAAAGCATGAATAGCATGATTTTTTGTTTAGCTTAGTTTTTAGGCCGCCTGTAGGCTTCCGTCATAGTTTAACGACATAAAAGCCGCGACTGACAATTTAACGTGCCCTATGGAAGCGCTCAGCTGTTTGTGCCACCAGCAGTCACCCTTCCAAATTGTGACCACTCAGCAGAACATCGCTTAATCTCATCAACGTCTAAGCAAGCTACGCCACGAGCGCTTCAAGGTAAACAAATTTATTGATATTAGTTTACCGCAGTATCCACAATATTCATTTCGCGAAACTATTGTTCAGTAAAACGAATTATTGAATGTGTTGTTCAACACAATTTTCAATGCGCTGCGGCTCACCACATATTACAAAACTGAATAACATGTAAACGAATCAAGGTGGCATCATAATTTGCAGCAGTTTTCAGAAAATCCAATTGTAAATTCATGACACCATAAAATGTAGTGTAAACGAATGAAACCATTGATCGTGACAATGATAATATCAAATTGTAAACATCAGATCGTAAAGCCTTGATAACATCAGAAAAAATAGTTATGGTTACTTGTGGTATGATCTAAAAATAAATAAATATTTGTGGACATTTTTCACACATCTAGCCCCAAACTAAGCAAAGCTTGTACTATGGGAACCAGATTATTTACAGAATACCCAGACACAGAACAACCATTCATGTACATCACACAAATGTTTGTCCTGGGTATCGAACCCACAAAAGGCAGAACAGAACTCAACTGAGCTAAGTGGTAAATCAAGACCTTATATGCGAAATTATGATTTTTAATTGTACTATAAAATAGTATTTCCTTTCCTTATGACTCGTGTAAGATAGTACAATAGGTAAATTAAACCCTCCTTACATTCCGGGCGGATCCCCACACAATAGTGTCTCATACACGCATAAGGCATAATGGGCCTTTTGATGGCACTGTTGTAATTATTGTTCTAGTGGCACAGTCAGCTAAGAAAATACCCTGTTAATTCTGATAGGCTTTAGGCTTCCTGTAACTTCAACAACTGCTATCGGATTAATCTGCTGCCATCTCTTTTTATTGACATTAGAGTGACAAGATAAAAATATTTGTAAAGCCTTGGTAGTTTCACAGATGAATATAAATTATGGGAATAGATTCAAACAAATCTATTGCCATCTCTTTTTTTTTTCTCTCATCTTTTTTCTCTTTTCTTTAGATGATCTCTTTTTATAACTTTTTACTTTTTATAGTATTCCGCGCATTTAAGAATCTGTTATATGGTATCTTTGGGATTTAAAAATACATTCCAAGAATTGCACCGTAACAAACAAATCCCGTTAGGGTTTGAACTGTAGGTAACTATTTATGTTTATTTTGAGATTATTTTTAACCCCTGATGATAAACTACGTAATTGGCCAACTGTACATCAATAATTATTCCAATCCAATGATCATAAAGGAAAACCTATAGGAAGACTTATGTAACGGAATGCTATTGAAAACGAGTTCGCTTGCACTTAACCATGTTATATGAATAGATAATGTTTGATTAGAATTAAATCATAATAAAGCTATGCTTTTAAAAGCATAACAACATTACATTAGTCTCGGAAAGACATTGTCGGGCTTTCCAAGATTAATGTAATGCTCATTGTAATCAACAATGACCACATGTGAATCTTAAATGAATATATTCTGTCATTTCCTAGTAGGTATGGTATAATATTTTATTGAAATATGTATGCCGACATGCGTGTTTGTGTATTTATGTCTAAAACATCAATGATATTGATGATTGACAACGGCCTCTTAATAATTTCTTGAAATTTGTGTTCAGAAATTTTAACGATCCATCAAATTCTGTCCTAGATTCAACAACAGTGATTGTATGAAGCTTAATATGAATAAAATACAGAAAGAGACCAAAAGTCTTACCTTGAAGTACACCTCGATGCCATATATGAGGAAGAAGATGACCACTATCAATATCATCACCGCGTAGCATCCGTTGAAGACATGCTGATAGAAACTCTGGAATTAAAGAGTAACGTTTTAGTATAGGATAAATATTGAATGATAAAATTAAGTTGTAAATTATGTCGTAAGCCTTAGTCATCTCGAACTTCACACGTTGCAAATATGTACTTATATAGAATAGGTACGAGAAAGGAGACAACTTGTATTTACTAAATAGATAGAAAAGTTTTTAGTAATACTCATTTATACAGTTCAGAACTTTTTATATGTATTTATAAAATTTTGGAAAAAATCTTTACCAAACAGAAGACTCCGGTAATACCAATATATCTTGTATTCCCATTATTACTAAAAACAATCGAGCTACATCAGGCTAGAAAACTACTGGACTTTGTTCACCCCTCTATTTACCTAGGAGAAAGATTTTAAGGCCTTTCCATAGCAATTGCTTGAATCTTTTGTACAACAGTTTAAAGTAAATTGCTCTTTCAAATCCAAAACAGTTTCCTTATCTCAAAACTGTTCAGTCCCCCAGTTCTTCTAGATAACATCGTCAATCATTCCGCTGCGTTTTGGTTCGATCTCATAAATGTCAGCCATTTAGTGAATAGTAGAATAGTTTTTCAAAAAGAACAATGCCCAAAAATGTATGGACACCGTCCCCACCATTGTAGCACTTTAAAACCTATGTTAATCGAAGGGCCATAGTCATCTTATCATTTTATTGTAAGACAGCGAAACTGAAATGTGAATCCGAAAAAAGTTATATCGACATGAAGAAACCGGAATCAGTCACAATTATTTTGCCGTTTATTATACTTTTTCGGCACAATGTTTTTTTAATAGATAGAGTAATTCAAGAGGAAGGTTTATATGTATAACTAGCGATCCGCCCCGGGTTCGCACGGGTGCAGTGCTCCTATATACGAGTATTAAGTAAGTATCAGAATTACACCAGTGCGAAGCCGGGGCTATAATACGTATCTGTCGCAGCCAACTGCCTGAATTAGCCATTCAATTAAGTGCCTAGCCATTTCATTGAGCGCCGCCATTCAATTAAATGGCTAGGCGCATAGTTGAATCATTGGAGCATTTAAAACGTTCAACACTCTGCTGCTCACTAGTTCTGCTGATTATCGTTTTTGTGAAGTAGCCATTGACGTTTTTTTAGGAATTTTCAAATAAAACTACCTTCTTTAAATACAAATATAACCGTTGACTTTTTATTACAACAAATAGATTAGCCGGTGTTTTCAGTCTCTATTACAATATTGTCCCAGGCACTGGCTGGCCCAACGAAATTCTCTAAACGCTTTCCTATCCCATAGTACCACACGATACTGACGACATGCGCGCGTATAGATTATATTATATATCTTATATAATATATTATATAATTGGTTGAATTAGCCATTCAATTAAATGCCTAGCCATTTCATTGAACGCTGCCATTCAAATAAATGGCTGAACGTCGGTTAGTCAAATAGTTGAACACAACGGCTAAACCAAGGTCAGCCATTTAATTGAATGCCGTTTTTAAATGAAATGGCTAGCCGGTTCACTTGCTCACAGAAAAAATAAGTAGGATTTGTTTTTTTTTATAGCACGCGTATCACACACCCACGCAGAAAGACTGCTCGAAGGTAAATCTATTATTTTGTGGCATACTATAACACTGGGAACTTATTTTCTTTGTTTTTCACGACAAAACAACACACAACTTTCGAGAAACACCAGCTGTAGACGCCATCTTGTAAACAAAGCAAAAGTAGTGCCGCGGTGGCGGAAAAACATACTAATTCAATGAAACGGCGGCCTTTCAATCAGGCAGTGAGCAGCAGAATGTTGAACGTTTTAAATGCTTCAATGATTCAACTATGCGCCTAGCCATTTAATTGAATGGCGGCGCTCAATGAAATGGCTAGGCACTTAATTGAATGGCTTATTCAGCCAGTTGGCTGCGACAGATACATATTATAGCCCCGGCTTCGCACTGGTGTAATTCTGATACTTACTTAATACTCGTATATGGGAGCATTGCACCCGTGCGAAGCCGGGGCGGGTCGCTAGTTATACATATAAACCTTCCTCTTGAATTACTCTATCTATTAAAAAAAACATTGTGCCGAAAAAGTATAATAAACGGCAAAATAATTGTGAATTTGTGACTGATTCCGGTTTCTTCATGTCGATATAACTTTTTTCGGATTCACATTTCAGTTTCGCTGTAATACAATATAATGATAAGATGGTTATGGCCCATTGATTAACATAGGTTTTAAAGTGCTACAAGGGTGGGGACGCTTTGAACATTCTTCTTTGTTCTGCCAAAGTCCAAACCTTAGCTAAAACCTCACCACAACTGAGTCGTTTGTCATCGATCGAGCGAGCGAAGCGAGCGAAGATCTTAGTGGTAAGTTGGGCGATTTTGCTTTGTATGTTTGTATGTTTGTATGTTTGTATGTTTGTATGTTTCACGAATTGTTGTTCGCGCATAACTGTCGAACCGTTCATCCAATCTGCATGAAACTTGGTAGGTCAATAGGTTGTGGTAAGGAAATTTACGGGGGAGCATATTATGAGCTTAATCGATGAAGGGGTTGTGAAGATATTGGGTTCCCAAGGGGGTAAAAAATTATGAAAGTTACACAAATAAATTGAGTGGGGTGTCATACGAAAGGGCTTATTTTGTACATTCCAAAATGGTTTTTATTTTTAATCTAGGATGTATAGTTTTTGAAATACGACCAAAGACCAAAAACTACGAAACCAGAGCTGCAAGAGCTCCCGTTGCATAGAGTTTCGATGACTTCGTAGCTCATTGACTGGTCGGTCTTAAAAAGAGAGTGGCATCGTTGCGGTTTGGTTTGCAATGATTTTAGATGCTACTTGATTTATTTTCATGATAAAAAAATTTTTGATAAAGAATGAAAATAATTGGGGTAAAAAAAGTTAAGTAAACAAATATATTGAGTGGGCTGTCAAATGAAAGGTCTTTATTTGTACATTCCAAAATAGTTATTATTTTTATTCTAGGACGTATACTTTTAGAAATACGACGAGAATTCATAAATATGAAATACCTAAATGAAAAATTAGACGCGACATTATGTATTGCATGCATGCCAGTATTTTTTACCATGAAGAGCTAGCGCAATAGGCATACTCGGCAGTATCAGTAGTAGCACTTGAAATTATAGGGGTAGTCAGAAGAAAGTCCAAATGTAAGCCATCTACGGTGCGCGAGATCTCAGTTCGGGGCGAACTACTAGTTAGTAGAATAGGAAACAGTCGAAAATCTAAGGTTTAGTTGAGGTTTTGCTTGAGGTTGATAAAAAGTTCGGTACTAGAATTGACACCCAGAGTAAACCTACCTTCTGCTTCTCAGTTGTGCCAGGTACATTCGTGGTGAGCACTTCAGCAGCAAGCAGCGAGAAGCTGATCAGGTTGAAGGTCACGAACGCGAGGAATGACTTCGAGAGGAACCGCGGTCGCTCCCAGCGAATATCACGAAGGTGGAACACCTGGGGACAAGAAAACAGTTGTTTTAATACATAAGCACAATATTTAATTGTCATATAGTAGGTATAATAAGGCCAGGTCAAAAGTACCATAAACCGACGAGATTGTATGAAAAATGTGATGAGAGTGAATGGGGCGAAAGAGGTGTCAGGATCGTAGCAAGTTGAAATCCGTGGTCTGTGCCTACCTTTGTGGGAAAGAGGCGTGATTTAATGTATGTATAAAGAATCACAGAACTTAGGACGGAGTTCTTTAAATGGAGCATTATCTTATTTATTTGTGAACGGATGCTGATAAAACAAACACTAGAAAATTATTCTAGCTTATAAATGCCGCAATATAAAAATGAAAATAGCGCGAACAACGCAAAGATCATAGAAGGGATTCTTTAAAAAGAAAATTAGAACCTCTTATTCATCTACCTATCTATACCAATACATAAGACAGTAGAGTTTGTTTGTTTGATTTTCCTGATCTCAGAAACTACCAGTCTGATTTACAAAATATTTCTGCATTTGATAGTTAAACTCTTGAGGAAGTCATTAGGCTATATTTCATCATCATCATAATCAATCACCATAATTATACCATCCCTACCGCCGCCTATACTACTATACGCCGGGTGACCCGGCGTTGCCCCCGTAGTGATGGTATAATTATGGTGATTGATTATGATGATGATGAAATATATCTTGTTTAGATATTTTTTAGTTTCCTTACTTAGAAACTTCACAGTGGAAATCCCCTGAAGATGCTGGGTTGAGATAGGGTTTGAAGTTTCCTTAAAAAAATTTCAAACGTCTCGGGCAACCCATTCGACAAGAATATAACGGTCACATCTACACAATGTTCACTATCTTATCCTACTATCAAAGGTCAAGACTAGAGATGCAACGGATATTTTTGTGACTGGCCTCTTAGCTCAGTTGGTAGTAGCTCTGCCTTCTGCACTATAGGTCGTGGTTTAGATTCCCACCCAGGACAAACATTTGTGTGATGAACATAGATGGTTGTTCTGTGTCGGGGTGTTATAAAGTATTCTATGTATGTATTTATAAAAAAAAAGTAGGTATATAAGTATTATATCAGTTATCTGGTTCCCATAGTACAAGCTTTGCTTAGTTTGGGGCTAGATGGCGCTGTGTGAAATGTCCAGCAATATATTATTTTACTATCCGACTGACTGGATACCGGATAGTAAACGGTTAATGGTTGACTTACATCCGAATACTGAAACCCAACTTAGTTTAAGTAATGCTTATCATTGTCATGAATTGTCATTTACAGACTTCAAAAAAAGCAGGAGGTTCTAAATTCATCGGAACTTTTTTTTTTACTTTTGTTTATGTATGTTACCGATTACTCGTAGACGCCTAGACCGATTTGGAAAATTCTTTTTTGTTTAAAAAACTGAGCGCTTACGAATTCTGTGCTTTCGTGCTTCGGAGAGCACGACTCAAAACTTAACACTTAACGACTTAAAAGCCATGACGGAGGCGGCCTAAAAACTCCGTCACTAGAGTTGACCACTTGCTCATACGAAGTTACTTTTTTACTTGTCAAGACTATCTCAACTGTAACAACATAATTTCGTCTAAATCGGTCTATTTGTTCAAGCTCCGCTGCACACTAAACATCCGGACCTCAACTTAAATAAACACTTATGCAAACAAAAAAAGCTTAAGTAAATGTTAAATAGCAGTCACTGTTTAATAATCTTCTTTTCGGTAATTTCCCAAGCGAGTAGTTACCTTCAGGCATGAACCTAGTATACATAAGGACTGCTGGACGCGTGCCTTCTCATTCACACCAAACAAGAGATATACGAAATTCTTGTGAAAAAATGAGACAGCATAATATCTTTGGCCCTCATCTCGTGCCGTGCCGGCTTTTTATATAGGTAGAGAACTTATTTTTTTTTATAAGTTCTATATTTATGTGCTAATATGGACTTTATATGTACTACGAAACAATGAATTCACTTTAATTTTTGTCCCTTTCAGCGGCACGCTAACTGGTAGTCCATATCTATACTATACTCGAGCCATTTTGGATGTACAATGTTTACTAACACTGCACTGACAGATAAATCTGCTGATAGCAGGAATATACCAATGACAGAAAACTGAGATTAAATATGATTGGCACTGATTCAATATGGCCAATCGTAATGAGTCTCAGTTTTCTGTGATTGGTCTATTCCTGCTATCAGCTGATTGATCTGTCAGTGCAATGTTAGTAAACATTGTACATCCAAAATGGCTCGAGTATAGGTCCATGCCTTCAGGACATTCAAGAGGCAAGTTGATGTTGGCTCGATCAAATTGTGGAATGAATAGTGTCTACACTGTCTACTACTGACATGGTCGGCAATTGAAGGCTTCAATGACCTTACTAGTGCAATCATAGCTAGACATCTATGTATTCTAAAACAAGATTGTACGAAAATAACTTACGAGATCTTTTAACAAGAAACAAAAAACCCGGCTGCGGGTCTGAGATAAGAATAATTGAGGGCCCAGAATAGTGGGTACAGGAGATTGTTTTATTTTGCGTTTTATTTTTACACTACCTTTGGTTGGGTTGTTTAGGCTGCAGTTGAAAAACATAGCCCTCTTTCCTGGGGTCAGTCAGGTAGAAATGAAGAGCATATTGCCAATAAACCATTTACAATATCTCTGTTTCCTTATGTGTACAATATGATGCATTTCCCTTGCAATGTCAGGCTATCGGTTAATCTTTCATATTATACGAATACTTCGAGAACAATTTTTCTTTTCAAAATTTCTAATGTTTCAGCAGTGAATCACCATCATCAGCTATAAACATTGTGCAATACAATTCAAAATTGCGTCTCAAATAACTTACGTCATTGCTGCATTCAATTGTGCACATTTTCTATATTAATTTCCACCACATAGCATTTTAAATTAGGATTTTGCATGATTAACTGATTTAGATTTATTTATGCCAATGTAGTACGCTCGCAAAATTATAAAATCTTTGTCAGCATTTACAATGAAATTATGAATACACCACGAATCGATACCACAGAACAGATAATAATATGACAATACTGTACGATTGAAGTGCAAAATGAACAAACATATATTATATTAATGTAAAAAACAGATAGACATAAATCGGGGCAGGAAGGGCAACAAGTTGGCAAACTATAAGTTTTCTGTCGGAAATGTATTTTTCAAATAACAGGTTTTAATAGGTAGGTAATCGCGAGTTGATTCAAATGAGCCTAAAACGGATATTTTGAAGTTATTTACTGAGGAGATTTGATCAGCTCGTTGTCAACATAATATTGCATTGTCATCGAGAATCTATGTAAGTGTGCCTTTCAGCTCAATCAGTTAAGCTCATCACACACACAGCAGATAATATATCTCATGAAATATAAATCTTGAGATCGCGCCTATACAAATTCTATGGAGGACCACGCACAGCGAATATAAATTACAAAATATATTTGGTGCGATCTGACAAGATTTATTATCTGTTGTGTGTGGTGTGCTTAAGGATAACTGCTTTAAAATTCAATTGCAAGTGCAAGATTCGACAAACGTAGCAAGTTTAAAAGTACGGAACCCTAAAAAGCTTGCAAAAATAAGACTAGGCAGACCATGTCTGCCGCATGTCAGATAAGGAAGTAAGAATACTCATCAAATTGTTGTGTTGTCTCTTTTGTTTTAGAGTAATCATCCTGGCCAAATCTTTATTAGAGTCTCACTCTTTATACGCCAGTCATATTTTTTCACGACTCTCCAGCAAAGTTTAAGATACTAGCATGACACGGACACTGGCAGAATTGTGACAACCCTAGTCACAGTAGCCACAAAGAAGAAGTTGAAGTTCAAATGGTAGAAAGAAATATAATAGCAACGTGTATGACAGCTCATTATATTTTTTTTCATTGTCTTATGATTGTACTTTTAGTAAGTTGCCCTAAGTAGATCCCCGCAAATTAGCCTAATAGTATAGACAGAAAAATGGTATGTAATTAAGATCTAGCACGTGTGTTTTATAAAATTGTGCGAAAACAATTGAATTAGTATTGTGTTTTAATTGTAGCTATTTTTTTTTTTTTTGCTGTCATCGGCTATTTAAACTAGTACTAGTTAGGGTACCGTATCACTGTAGTATAATTTCGAATTCACAATGTTAATCTGGTTCATACAAGGAATTGCATAGGGACCATTTCAGCCTTCAGATTTTTTTTTTAATGCTGGACATTTCACTCAGCATCATGTAGCCCCAAGCTAAGCAGAGCTTGTGTTATGGGAACCACGTGACTGATATACTACTTAAATACATATTTATTTTTTTAATACATACATAATAAACATAGAAAACACCCAGACCCGAGACAAATATTTGCAGATAATACAAACATTTGTCCCGCGGCGGGGATCGAACCCGCAACCTCCTTCGTCACAGGCGGGCCTTCACCCACTGCGCCACAGAGGTCGTCAAATTTCATCGTTATAACAGTATCACAACAGGAATTGAACTATATGCCGTCCCTTTTCACTCACAGTCGTTGAGTATTAATCCTTTTTTTTTTCCTTTGACGACTTCGACGAGACTCACATTGTTTGACTGGCTCCACACTGGAGCTTGACTATTTAGATTTTAAGCGGATGGATCACCGAAAAGAAAGCTAGGCCCCATACCGTGTTTGTTGCCCTGATTCTTCACGGTGTTGGTCGCGAAAGAACAGGAGTAGAATCACCTAGCTCTTAAGACGTTTCAAAGTGGTCATAACGGTCCTACTGAATAAATGATATTTGAATTTTGAATTTTGAGTCAATGAAAAGAAACGGCATATAGTTCAATTCCTATTGTGATTCTGCAATAGCGACCTTTTTAAGCCCGCTAATTTTGTACCAAGAATACTTAAAATTACATCTCTTTCCCGTAGGTGTAGGCAGACATACCACAGATTTCCACATTCTACGATGCACATATCTTTCGCTTCTTTCACTCTCCTTACATTCCCTATATGAGCTTGCCGGTTTTGGATAATTTTGACCTTCTACAAAATGACATCAATTTAGTCCAAGTACAATTTGCTTAGGTCATCCCCTCACAGGTTTCCCACTCAGATTTGCTGCAACAAGTATACCGTACTCAAAGGCAAAACAGTTCGATGTCAATGAAAAAGCTTCATGGATTGGTGATTGGTCCAAAATAGAGATGAATGAAGAGAAGAGAGGCCTTTGCCCTGCAGTGGGACGTTACAGGCTCTTTATAATAATAATGAAAGAGATATACACGGTACATTCAATTCAAACAACAGAATGGAATCCAATCACTCTACCCATCCTAGTTTATGGACGTTTAGTTCATCTATTGTTAAACACAGTGCGGTTAATCAAAAAGGAAATACATTGGATCGAATCAAATCGTGATAGCAACATTGACCTTGAAGAGTCTAGATTCGTTTCATTCATCGTATCAAGGTTATCAGGAGTGACTGACCTAGACTGTGAATTGAATACAGCCACAAATATTAACACGTGATTGTGCAGTCAGCTACCAAAAAGCTTTTCAAATGTTTAACCAGTTTTGTTGTTCTTCCGATGATGACGAAAACAACAAAAATTGTGGGAAACTTCCGTTTTCCTAAAATATTGCTAGACTGCGCTACGCTCATGCGACCTATGTAGTGCAGTAGGCAAAAGTCCGCCTAAAACAAAGATTTTTAAAGGTTCGGTTCCCGCCGCAAGACAAATGTTTGTATGGTCTGCAAAATGTCTAGAGTGTGGGAGTTTTTATATGTATAACTATGTATGTACAAAATAAAGTATATAGGAAAATTATCAGTCATGTAGTTCCCATAACACAAGCTCTGCCTTTGGGGCTAGATGATGCTGTGTGAAATGTCCAGCATAATGCCATTCTCCACAATTTCTCGATTATTCATCTTTAAGAATTAGAGCAACAAATGTGGTTTTGGGTCTACACTTTCTTGTAAAGCTGCTGGTTCGCGCTGGAGACGAGACCGGAGACAGAGACCAGAGACAGGCTTTGTAGGGGCGCGCGAGAGAGACAGGAGACAGAGACCCGTCAGTTTAAATGACAATTCTCCTGTGTCTGTCTTCGGTACAAACCATTACTAGAAAGTATAGACCCAAAACTATATTTGTTGCTGTAGTTCTTCAAGCGAAAGAACATGTAGAATCTCCTAACTCTGAAGACGATTCAAAGTAACCCCTCCAGTCCTGTTGACTTCGAAATACTACAGCCAATAGGAATAGTCTAGTTGCTTGGTAGTGGGTCAAGTACCGAATAAAACGGACGATCATAATCTTCATGTTCTGCTGTTTTTAAACTATAACCGTAAACTAAGATGATTAAATGTTTAAGTAGCATTATAAAAAATTATGAGCGTGATTGTAACTTGAAAAAATAGCGATGCATATTAAATTAAGGTCATTGGCAGTATAGGTTCAAGTTTAGTTATGCAATGGGCAAGGTTGATGCGATTTTTTGTCATGTTATACTACTATCCATCCACAGAGCAGAAAAAAATATTATGACCTAGTACAGTGTTCCGCAAAGGGTGTGCCGCGGCACACTGGTGTACCGTGGTCATTAATTGGTGTAGGTACCTCGGAAAAATAAAGTTACCTATCTCAGTCAAGCTACTCCAAATTTGGACCGCATATGCTCAACTAAACAAGCTCATGATTTTTCATTTATGTTAATTAATAAGCTCTCTGAAGCACTGTTGTTAAAGTCAGCAGCGGTCACACATTCATTTTCCGATAACGCAGAATCATCTTTAATCTTCGACGAGTTATCAAGAACAACTAAGCTACACGAGCGATTCAAATGGTAATGGTTGTAATTAGATCGATTTCTAACGCTGCCGACCTGATAAGCGGAAACTTCAAATTTATTTTTATCATGCAAGAAATATCTTCACAATAAGTTAGTTTCTATCGTGAATTTCACAAGGTTTTTCCGAACTGACCGAGATAATTGTACGAGGAGTTCAGAGTCGTACGTGCCGCAGCCGCCGCAGGTTCTAATTTTCGTTCGACCATTCGCGAATTAGAGTAGGTTTAGAGAATTTTGATGTCAAACAATTTTCGGGCGGACGAAATTTCGGAACGAATAGGAACCGTGGTAGGAAACTTGCGTAATTTCGTTCGAAATTTCGTTGCTCGTTGAAAGCTGTTATTTACAAAAAAATACAAAACTCTAAATTGTTTTTACCCTTTTTTAAAGATTTCACATATTCACGGATATTCACGATATTCACGTCCTGTTGTAGTATCCGTATTGCGAAATCTAACTGCTTATGCCTATTGACATAAAAAATTTATAAATCGCACCTTATACATAAATGTATTCACAAATTATACGCGTAGTAGCGTATTTGGAACCATGACCTACATTTTATAAATACGTCATCTAAATAATGTTTAAACATAGAAAATACTTAATGAAATTAAAAATTTAAATGAAAAACATGTTTTTGTTTACCGAATTACAGATTTTTTTATTATTTCCAGCGTGCATGTTAAAAACAAGCAAGGGCCTCCCCATTTCACTTTTTACGGTCTTGTGCTATGGAGGACAATAAATACTCAATATCTGGGCGACCGAGCTCTGCTCGGGTCCAAATAAAATAAAATTTAAAAAAAATCTTACAGTGGAACTTGCAGCCTTCGGCTGGAAGGCGGACACCCTATCAACTCGGCCGCTTTAGTCTCAACAAATTGCGTGAAATTACGAACTACATTGATTGGTAAATCTTTTTGCGTGAAAATGCCGAGAAAACGAATTTTCCCAGATATGAGACTTAGCTAGATCGATTTTTCGAAATCGTTAGAGCCGTTTTCGAGAACGTGAGCGCAAATAAACAAACAAACAAATATTGCTCGTTTAATAGAATAGGATAAGGTTGTATTTAGTGCTCAACCGATGGTGAGCGCTGAGGTTGGTCGAGCGTAGCTGTATCAATGACTCTACAAAGCTGCGCTGATGAATTTCTACGCGCATATCAGATTGTAGAGTGCGGCTGAAATGCGCGGTAGATTCTACTTTGCGCAGGTACAGTCAACGCAATTTCGGAGAGGTGAAGATGGTGAGGGGCGGGGTTAGGCGGGCTATGTAGATAATATAAAGTTTACTCTATTCTATTGCGTTGACTGTCCCTGCGCAAAGTCGAATCTGCCGCACACTTCAGCCGCCACAAAGTTTGCGGCGCACTATACAGACGTACGATTTTCAGCGTCAGCGCGTACCTACCGTACCTACCGTACGCGCTGACCGTCAGTTGAGCACTATAAATACAGCCTTAAAGAATTATTTAAGGCTAACCGTTTAAAAAATATAAGCCTAACAAAAACAATAACATCGGAAAAACAAAAAATTTAACAATTAAAACCATAAGTAATAAAATCATAATTATTAAAGACGAAAAACAACAAATACAACAGTTTGTTATGATGGAATACAGTCATGGTTTGATTATTCAATATCTGTGTTGCGTCAGCAGCAACTAAAAAATTACCAGGTCCTTAGAAGGGCAAATGCAAATAAATTCTAAATAAACAACGTGGTAAAATAGTTCGTATGAGCTAGTTCCTAGAACTTTGGTGACGGAGTTTTTGTTTTTAAGTCGCCCAAAGGTCCGACCGACGAAAAACCGGGACCGACAATTTAACGGAATTAAATTAAATTTATATTTTTTTTTAATTCTATCTATACAAATTCGAAAGAGTTTGTTTGTTTGAGCGCGCTAATCTCAGGAACTACCAGTCAGATTTAAAAATTATTTCTGCATAATTCTTGAGGAAGGTTATAGGCTACTTTTCATTATCATCATCACCAAATTCCTACCATCACTACGCGTCTAACGGTAGTATTTCGTACTTCTTGATTAGCATAATTTTTGCTGTCTATCAAATTAGCAAGGTCGATAAACTTAAAGGCAAGGTCACTTCCAGGACCCATGTTTTAGTTTTATTTTGTTTATTGAACACGCACATCGTTTTTTTTTTCATTATAAGACCTAAGGATAATAACAAAATCAGCAACTTCTACGTCATAACATAAAATCAATAACCCTCTTATAAATTGTCCCCTCTACTTATAAAATTCTGTTAAAATTGAGACACCGTTTAAACTTGTTAGGTAGTGTCAAATAGAGACAGGGCGAATCTCGAGCATTATTTAACCAGTGTTCAAGTTTATAAGTAAGGCCTTGTTTCAAATGTAATTACTTAAAGACATG
The DNA here is from genome assembly GCA_958496255.1 of Camptogramma bilineatum. Classification (NCBI taxonomy): domain Eukaryota; kingdom Metazoa; phylum Arthropoda; class Insecta; order Lepidoptera; family Geometridae; genus Camptogramma; species Camptogramma bilineatum. The sequence goes on from OY292474.1 coordinate 3,778,082, forward strand.
ATTTATGATAATGTCACAACAAAACCGATTTTTCACAGGAAAAACCTTTCAATGTAAGATTCAATATCTATGAGAATATATCAAACGCATCCGAAAGGTGGCGATTCGCGCCGCGACCGAGACGGGAGACCTAGTCCAGAGACATTAGACAGGAGATTGCGACCGGTACTTGTCATGTTCTCTATCTCCACTCCAGTCTCGGAAGCACGCGCGAACTGGCGCCCTACAAATTCTATTTTTTTTTTATTAACCGTATAAATAATAATAATAATAATAATAATAAATCATTTATTTCAGGCAACAATAGCAAATAAAGTTTTACAAATGAAACTTAAATAACTATAGCAACAAAAAAACCCCTAAGGTTTGTAAGTAGTACGCTATAAATTGAGTCTGCTAAAATTAACAAGCATTAAAAAAATAACACGTAACATTTATTTTTGTAAATTATCTAAAAAAATAACTTTTTGGTTTAAATGACTAGTACCGATCGCGTTCTCCTGTCTCTATCACAGCGGGCTTAAAAAGGTCGCTATAGCAGAATCACAAAAGGAATCGAACTGTGTATGCCGTCTCTTTTTACTCTCAGTCAATGAAAAGAGACGGCTTAAAGTTCAATTCCTATTGTGATTCTGATATTGCGGCGTTTTTAAGCCCGCTGCGTAGCTAAAATGGTCGCTAATGCAGATTCACAAATGATTTGCGTCGAGATTCTCGTATTAGAAATCACAAAGTTGACAATTCCGTACCGGCAATTTCATCTTATTGTTGGACAGTTTTGTGGAGAATCGTAAAATAAAATGGCCACCTACGAATTGGAATTGCACTAAGTGTCAATCAAATATTATTTATGTTTAATAACCGTTGAGGTGCCCCGCCCCCCGGACCGATTGCCTGCCTAGTCTAACCAACGCCCGCGCAACAACTTTTGCCAGCGGTTTAACTTTTTTTGCCAGTGATTTTATTCCTGGACTAAACCTGTTTGTGGTATCATTGGAATCGGAATTTAACAAGCTTATTAACTACTTACTTACCTGCTCAAGGGGATTACATTGTCACCACCAAATAAATTGTTTATTCCATTCCGTAAACATGTTTGGCACCTTGCAAAATAAAAACTCACAATTGTTCAAAATTGATAGCAAATATCTGCGTCAACATGGTGCACACACTTAGTACACTACACACCTTTATTATTTAACACAAAACATATACACATCGACATTGAAGTAATTATCTAATTCGCGTTTGCAAAAGGCCAAAACACGCCATTTTGTTCCGCGCGCCAGGAGCGGGAGTGCGCTCACGGCAAATAAAAATTCAATACTGGTTCATTTCTCATCCTATAGTCTGGTTTGAAGTCTTTCTGATTGGTATAAATATGTAGTTAGCAAACAATACGAACAAAACAAACCTCCTTCACATCACTACTACACACCAATCACAATAGCCGACCTTCAAACAAAATTCACCCGCAATATTCAAAATGTTGATCAAATTCAAATTTTTTACTATAAAACGGGGTTTTAATGGTTCAGTAATTATCCTAAATACCTGTCAGATTTAATTAATGCCAAACATGTATAGGTCATCGCTGAAAATCTTATTTGAACCTTCTTTCAAAAATAAAGTTTGAAAACGTATTTTCTCTTCCGGTATTTTGACACATTGTAGAAATATTATAAATTATCTATGACTTTTAGCATGAACAGCAGTGGGAGAATAATGTTACCAACAAATAAAGACACTCCCGACGAATGGGGAAGCCCTAACACCATAGAAATCGTGATTTTAGTGGACGCGCGACCCCTCAAGTGCCCTTGGCCATTGTAGTGGCCTAAGGCAATCGGGCGGATAATGATAATAAAACATACTAAATACTTACTTAAAAACCAAATACTTATTTACAGAGTATTAGTAGTAATATTAAGATGCAATATTAAATGAAAACCAACCGGGTTATTTTTTTTCGTGTGGTAATTTAAGGCCTAGCATGTGATTCTGCTGTGAATTGAATTGCGTACAATTCAGCTAACATTTGACGGTAATTAAAGATGAAATGCTTTAGCAATATCAATACAAATCACCCGTGAATCATATTATTGTGAATCTGCATTAGCGACCATTTTAGCTCTGCTGGTCTCGGTCTCCGGTCGCGGTCGCGGCGCGAACTGCCACCTTTACTCGTTAAACAAATTTAGGGTTTAAAAACCAGCTATGTTTATCTATTTTAATTATCGTTTACCACATAACATGTTTATTACGGAAATCATTATTTAAAAAGAAAAACACAAAAAACCCTCACATAGCAAAAAATCCTTTTTATATGGGTAGTATTTGAACGAGTGACTGCAAATTAAAGTTTTAAGTGTCAAAAACAATTAATTTAGGTTATAGTATTACTAAGTGAGCGACCGACTGCGAGTGACGAGAAATCAACAGAACAGCAACTTACAAACATTAATTTGATTACTTTTCTGATATCGCACGTTTTCTGTGTGCAAGCCCTGCGTGGATGAGTGAATCCGTGCAGTATAAAAAAACCAAAACCTACCTTTTTTTGCGTGCTTTGTTGGTTTTTCTATGAAAGGTGTTGCCCCCATTCGAATTCGCGCGCATTAAACAATCTGTAGTTTTCATTAAAAATTCTCTCTGAATCTAGAATCTATCTTTATATTTAAGTTGCCTTCTCTGTATTTCTAGTCACTCACTTAGTAATGTAGTCGCACGGATAGAATTTTAATATCTTAAATTGATTAATCACAACCCACTTTTTGTAAGCTCGGTCTGGATTTTATTATTAATCAATATTCGTCATTAGTTTAGTTAATTTTTCGCTTACTCAAATTCATACCGCTCAAGTTATTAAAACATACAGAAGTGGGAATAAACAAGTACCTAAATAAGCTTATTCTCAATTCTGTGTTAAAACAGTAGGTATGTCATCAATTCATCATCCAGTCGCTAAGTTTTTTTTTATTCGATCATTTTATTTTCCCCTTTTATATTGATGGAGCGCCATAGTTCTAGGTACCTATGTTCATTATTGTTCATCACACAAATGTTTGTCGTGGGTGAGAATCGAACCTACAGTGCAGAAGACAGAGCTACTACCAACAGAGCTGAGTGCAGTAAAAAAAATAAACAACGCTTCATACTGTAATTTCAAAATTCTAGCTCAATTCGGTCATTGACCTCATGCAGAACAAAAAAAAACCTTTCTAACTATTCTAGATTTGTGGTAAACTAGCGGTCACGCACGGTAGGCAGACGTTACTTTCCCACTTGGGGATGACGTTTTTTTAAATAAAAAAAAAATAAATAAAAAACAACAAGTGTCTTAATTAAAAAATTTAAAACCCGACTTCGATGTTATAAGCTGAGCAATTTTCTGCCCTCTCGAGGTGCATTTCTGTTCATAACTCTGAAGACCCTCAACAGATACTTTTACCAGATTTGTGTTTTTTTTTTTTAATTTAGGTAGTGGAAGTGTTGCACCTTTATTTTCTAATTTCTTTTATTTATTTTGTTTGTTCAGTCAATCAAAAAGTTCATAGAAATGTCAAAAGCATTAGAAATATTTTCTCTCTAAAAAAATCTATCAGTAGTAACAAAAAAAACACGACTCAAACTTGCCCAAAGTACAAAGCTTAATTTTTTTATTGAGATTTGTATAAACATCTTTATGAATGTCATTTGCATTTTTTGATGGCTTCTCATTCTCAAGGATTTCTAAGGGCTTGCGTACTTATTTTGACTACCACAAACAACTACCAAATACTGTAAATGATCATCTTTGTACAAAAAAAAAGTTGGGCCGGCGGATCTAGGCGTACGTGAAGTCAGGCTCTGCGCTGCGCAGTAGAAAATTTTGTATGAAAAAGTTGCACTGCGCATCGAAACGGCTAACTTCACGCACGCCGAGATCCGTTGGCCGTACTGTAAACAGTTATCAAGGTTCAACTTCTTACAAAAAACATTTTTTTTTTTTACAAAAAAATCCAAATTTTGAAAATATTTAAAATTGAACAAAAAAAAATTTTAGTCTATTTACCTGATTTTTCGTAAAAACTTCACCGTAATCCAAAGATCACAACAATCGTACGTTTCGAGTTTAATTTTTGTAACGCGACGTGAAGCTTTGAGCCGACCGGGCGACCGCACTACACAGACTGAATGCAGGTTCGCTGGTTAGTGCGTCTTAACCGCCTTATTCGTAGCAGTCTCATATCGCGCTTAAATTGGACGTGTCTCTCACTATCCTCCAATCCTTATGAGGTAATCTATTAATCCATCCAACATTATTCATAAAAAATTGTTAATTTAGCAAGGATATAGTGTTTTTTTTTAAGGTTTGTCGTGTATTTATTTTTTAAGTCATGACGGAGGCTTTTAGGCGGCCTAAAAACTCATTCACCAGAGTTGGCCACTTGCTCATACAAACTTACCATCCATCTCAACTAAGTCTCAGGCATTACCGTGTCCCGTTAGGTGTAGGCATAGATTACAGTCTGACACTGTAGGTATAAAATAGTAGTTTTTAATAAAAGCTAAGCAAAAAGATAGATGCGCACGCGCAGCCTTTGGTTATCAGTGGGACGCAATAAGTTAACAAGCAATTCATTCAAAAATAAAAAAACCCGGCTGAACTGAAATGTTGGAAACAGCATTATCTTATCAATCACAAAATTAAATTACTTACTTACAATTTTATTATTAGGTATCTAGGGGTTCGATGCCGTGCGCTTTTTCCTAAACTTTGTTGTCACAGTTGACACACAGATGGCTCTGTATGAAAATTAAATGCGTAAGTTATTTCTTAAATATGAGATATCTCCTAAATGGCTGAACCAATTTCGATGCAGTTTGTTCTAAACGTTGCGTATGACTAAATAGACAGTTCTAGTGTGCGTTTTGTTTAGCAATTTCATTTAGGGCGAAAAATAGATTTTCAAAAATTTTGAGACTCGATTTAGTCTTCGAAGATGTCATGTTAGATTTTAAAAAAATATATATTTGATATCAGTCTACCAACCTCTTGATTTTGACATGGATTTTAATATGATGGCGTGATTTTTATTTCCAAAATTCACACATTCTTGCATTTTCTAGCCGCACTATTTGATTTATCAAAATAAAAAGTATCCTAGAGCACAATCGAGATAGAGACGATTCTAACGATACCTCATTCATCAAAATCCATCCAGCCGTTTAGGAGAAACGTGGTAATAAAGAATACTACTTACATACCCACCCACATACATAGAAACGCGCGATCTACATAACCCGGTGACTTGACAGTCAGCCGGGTAAAAACAAGTGGCCAAATTGAAAATTAAAATAAAACCATTTAAGCTGAGCAATTTATGCACTCTCGAGGTGCTTGTCTGTTCATATCTCTGAAGATCCTCGACAGATCCTCACCAAATTTTTGTGGCACCAAACGTAAAAAAACCGTTTCAAAATAAAATAAAAAATCCTAATCGGTCCAGGCGTCTTCGAGTAATCCGTAAAAATACATTTTAAAAAAATCTGATGAATTGAGAACCTCCTCTTCTTTTTGAAGTTGGTTAAAAACAGTGTGGGAAGGTTAAGTACAAACCGATATTGTACCTAAATCAATTTTTATTACGATCTTCCTATATGACAGTATAGGTCAAATTCTTATCGAAACTAATAAACAAATTAAATCATAGACGTAGACTTAGCATAACCAGTTCACCTTTATTGTTTCGTGTGGATAAGTTCGTTTGAACTAGTGGTTTTCTCTCACTATAAACTGTTAACCAATCAAACTAACTTTTATGTCTGACTAGCAGCGCCCTCGCGGCGTTGTTGCCCCGTAGTGATGGTATATGATGGTGATGATAAAAAGTAGCCTATAACCTTCCTCAAGAAATTAGCTATCCAATACAGAAATATTTTTTAATCCGACTGCTACTTCCAGAGAATAGCGCGTTCAAACAAACAAACAAACAAACTCTTCCGTTTTTTTTAAATAATATAATACGAGCAGCGCCCTCGCGGCGTTGCCCCCGTAGTGATAGTATATGGTGATGATGATGATGAAAAGTAGCGTAAGCCTTCCTCAAGAAATTAGCTATCTAATACAGAAACAATTTTTCAAATCCGACTGGTACTTCCTGATGATAGCGCGTTCAAACAAACAAACAAACTCTTCCGCTTTTTTATATTAGTACGAGCAGCGCCCTCGCGGCGTTTCCCCCGTAGTGATGGTTTTTGGTGATGATGATGATGATGATGATGATGAATAGTCTATAACCTTCCTCAAGAAATTAGCTATCTAATACAGAAACAATTTTTCAAATCCGACTGGTACTTCCAGGTAATAGCGCGTTCAAACAAACAAACAAACTCTTCCGCTTTATTACATTAGTATAGAAGTATAGATAGTGTAGATGACCGCAGATCTTAGGGAGTGTCCACATTGCGTTTTTTGCAGCGCGTTTGTATCGATACAAACGCGATTCGAACGCGATGCGAACGCGCAGCCCCCCGCGCAGCCCCTCCCGGTTCGCTTTTGTATGGAAAAATACGCGTTGCGAACGCGCGTTTGTATCGATACAAACGCGCAGCTCAAAAACGCGCTGCAGAAAACGCAATGTGGACACTCCCTTAGTATGCGCAGAAGTAACCAGACAAAGACCAAGTTTCGGGTTATTTTCCATTTTACTGTTAGAGCTGTGTAATATTAGAGAATTATTCAAGGGCGCAAAAGCTCGTTCCGGACACAAATAAGGCAAGTAACGGCAGCAAAAAAGGCTAGTTTCGGCCGCCACTAGTTATTTTATTATACAAAGACGTAATGTGTTGGTGAAGTTCTATTTTAGATCAGATCTAAAAAAAACATTTTATTGTTCCATGCAACAAGATTTGCGCGCATAACCGTGCTTAGGTAATAAAAAAAAATCGTCGGAAACCCGGTTTAGTTACCTGTCACTAAATATGGATTATGGCTCTTGTGCTATCTTATAAAGAGTTAAAAGTTTGTAAGTTTGAATGTAGGAGGTTATCTCCGAAACCCATCAGGTTCGTTAGCACCAGCGGGCTTAAAATGGTATAGTTATAGCAAAATCACAATAGGAATTGAACTATACGCTGTCTCTTTTCACTCTCAGTCAATGAAAAGAGACGGCATATTCAATTCCTGCTATAAGGACTTTTTTAAGCCCGCAATTTACTGTTTGGTGTAAATGTTCTTCGGATTTTTGAATTCTTGCATTTTTACAAGCTTTTATTTAACTTGCAATGGTATGTATGAATGTTTGTTCGGGTCAAATCCAAGTTAAATTTGACCCACTTCCCGTCAGATTGAGCTGAAAGGCAAACTTATAGGTTATCGGTGACAATGCAATATTATGGTAAAGCAAGCAGATCTGATGAGTCAGGAGCTGTAACAGAACTCCTCAGTAAATAGGCCGATTGAGTTGAAACTCGGCATGTCTGTCAAGTTCCGGCTACAATCTATATCTATACTATCTATACTATCTATACTATCTATCTATACTATTATAATAAAGCGGAAGAGTTTGTTTGTTTGTTTGTTTGTTTGAACGCGCTAATCTCTGAAAGTACCAGTCGGATTTGAAAAATTCTTTCTGTATTGGATAGCTAATTTATTGAGGAAGGCTATAGGCTATTCAACATCACGAAAAGACCCTCAGAAGCCATACAAAATGAAAGAAAGCCTGAATCGTGCTGACAAAAACATGCGGTTAACAGATGATCACAGAAAACTATTACCATAGAACATAACAAGCGGAGACGAATGCCATCTCCATACAAAAGAAAGCGTAAACCGGTTTTTTTTGTATGGAGCTGGCATTCTGATGTGTTCTTTGGTTGAAAAAATTATGTTTTTTTTTTTTTCTTCTTTATTTTGGCTTCGCAAAAATTATGTTCTCTTCATATTCTTCTGATTCATGTTTTCTTTAATGACAATATACAATATTTGACACTGACATTTGGAAAGGATTGAACATTCAGAAATCAGCAAGGAATTTATAAACTAAAGTAACTGGAAGGTTCACTGAAATAGAAAACGCGTTCCGCTTGAGACATGAAACTTGGGCGGTGTGTCTCTTTCTAAAGGGTGACCATAATTTATGAACTAAACATTCCTAGACCTTTTACATCATTTTCTGATTTACGTGATGTTTCAGGGCATGATTTTTCAATTAAAATACTGATACAATTTTGATCCTTGATTTTGATTTCGATCCTTGGTTTCGATCCTTGAATTCGATCCTTGATTTCGATCCTTGGTTTCAATCCTGGATTTCGATCCTTGATTTCGATCCTTGAATCTTGAATGTGAAATCTTGAATCTTTGTAGTGACAGCTGTTTAGATGACAGATGTCATTTTGGCAGCTGTCACTTCAAATAAAGATCTTGGTCATAGCTTTCATTTGAACTGAGAACGGGGAGTCTAGGACGAGTAGTTTCCGAGATCTGGCGGTTTGAAGTTTGACAGCTGTCACTTCAAAGATTCAAGATTTCAGATGGAATGGAACTTTTTAGTGATATGGGTATCAAATGAAAGAGCTTGATGAGTGAAACACAATGCTGTTATGATGATGGAGTCAGGACCTTCATGGAACTTTTTGGTGATATGGGTATGGGTTTTCTTTTCAATGCTTCCCTGATTCTCTCCTTCTATGCTTCTCTGCTTCTCTTTATACATGCTTCTCTCCATTTATGCTTAAAGCAATACGAAGTTTGCCGGATCAGCTAGTATAATAATATTGTGACAACGAGCTGATCTGCGGAGCTAAAAAGGTCGCTATTGCAGAATCGTCATAAAGGAATTGAACTATTGCCATCTCTTTTCATTGACTGAGAGTGAAAAGAGATGGCAATAGTTCAATTCCTTTATGACGATTCTGCAATAGCGACCTTTTTAGCTCCGCTGATGATGGAGTCAGGATCTGTTCAATTGATCTTCCCAGTGAATGACAGTAGAACATCCGTGTTTGGGCTCATTTGAATCAGCTCATCCCTACCCAATAAAAACTTGTATTGAAAAAAATTTTTTAAACAGATCTATACTTAACATAATAAGGCGGAAGTTTATTTATTTGTTAGTTTGTTTGAACGCGCTAATCTCAGGAACTACCAGTCAGATTAGAAAAAATATTTCTGCGTGTGATAGCTAAACTCTTGAGGAAGGTTATAGGCTACTTTTTATCATCATCATCATCATAAACTATCACTACAGGGGCAACGCCGCAAGGGCGTTACAAGGTGTCAAAGTGTCAAAGCAATTAAAAGGTGCTAACGGTCAAAGGTGCTACGTGAACGAAGCCGTGAGCGGGCTATTTATGTATCGTATAAATTGTTTTGTTTTGTTTTTTTATAAAGTAAGTATCTACAAACTACGTAGGTACTCGTAGATGCGAATCCGGATCGAATTGCTAATCTGCCCACACAATTACGATAGTTTAATTGAACAAATTGAGTTAAACTCTAATGGTGAACGCATACCTGGCCGCACCGCAGTCGCCACAGTCATCGCTTTGCTTCAGGTACTGCGGCGATTGCGGCGCGGGTAGGTGTGCGAGCTTGCATAGAACTTCTAACCGGCTCTATACTCGCGGCGCGAACGCCCGCGTTAGCCCGCGACAACTGCGAACCACGGGTGTAGATGTTGTTCACGCCTTCTCGTTCGCGCTCCGCGCCGTTCCCCGATCAGTGTCGGTTTTTGTCCCGCGACAAAGGGTTCGCAAAGCGCACTAGGCAACTAGGCGCGAACCTCTGCGAATGTTGAACTGTGGTAGTTTTTGCCGTGATTCGCACCGCGATCCGCGCCGCAATTTCACGGCGTGATACGCGCGCGAGTGAGAGAGCCGGCTTAAATAAATCGAATGCGGCGGCTGCGGAGACTGCGGTGCGGCCCAGGTCTGCGTTCACCTTTAATTTGTGTCTCGGTTTGTACTATTATTTATTCTGTGGTCTCGGCGTTCTTCCTGGTTACTTTTTAAGCCGTCTAATACATACTTGGCGAGCCTAAGCCAACGCGAGCGAAGGCAAATTGATGCAAGGCGAGTGCTACCGTCCAGACAGACACACTGATACACAAATACACCCTACAAACTTATAACACCCGTCTTTTTCATCTGGGTTTAAAAACCAGCAAAGTCTATCAATCATCTGGATGGGAGGGACTCGCGGTCGCGTCTCAAACTGAATAATTTCTTTATCAAGCAAGTGCCACATTAAAAAGTTAGTGGAATAGTATATTTCAGTACAAGTTCGGAAAGGCTGTCATTGCAAAGAGTTCCGACAAATGTCTACCCGAGCCGAGGCGCAGCCGAAGGCGAGGGTTGACAGTCGGAACAAGTTGCAATGACGGTTCCGAACGTGTACTGAACGACTATTTTTAATACAGTTGCGAAAAAATGAAGCAATTAAATCTAGAAAATGACGCCAACCGTAGAATATAAGAGATTTTTTTTTCACTGATTCTGGTACCTAGGCAAAGGGAACTATGCCCATATAGCCAAGTCTTCAGTAGAATTTTTTTATTGTTATGAAATTAAAATGAAATTTAATGAGATGAAATGAAATGAAACCTAAACCTAACTCATTCAATCAAATCATTAAATCTGATATAGAAACAAATTAGTAGCTTCTTTTTAGAAATATACGTATTTGCATGAATCATAAAAACTTCTATGATTTTTTTGTTTTTTAGTAAAAACTTCATGGTTGGTTTTTCTTTTTAATAGACATTATTTTGACAGTTGGGAAAGAGAACGCACGAGTGCGGGAAAGGTAAAAAAAAAGCACGAGTGTGTAATAGCCTACTTCCCGAACGCTATACGTCCCTGCAATACGCTACTTTTTGAGCAACTGTATTAAAAAAGCCTTACTGTACTTACTGATGTACCTACTTACCTACTTCTTTTTAAAGTTCGGGGAAGTAGACGATTATGTGGAAATCCTTGGCTTTTTGAATCCATTCCGATACGAGGAAGTCATTATTTTCACATGATAATGTCTTTCTTCGAAAGTAAGCATTGTGCAACTTCTCAATATTATTTTAACTAGGTGTACCCGGTAAACGTTGCAATGCCACGTAAAAAATGAAAAACATACCTACATACATGCATACATAAAAATCACGCCTCTTTCCCACAGGGGTAGGCAGAGACCACGGACTTCCACTTGCTACGATCCTGACACACCTCTTTCGCCTCATTCACTCTCATCACATTTTTCATACAAGCTCGCCGGTTAAGGGTGCTTTTGACCTGGCCTTTCTCTAAAATGTCACCAATCTGATCCAGGTATGTTTGCCTAGGTCCTCCCCTTCCAGCTGTTCCATTCACACTCGCCTCATACACTTGTTTTGTTAAACGACTTTCATTCATCCTCTCTACATGCCCAAACCATCAGACATCAACATACCTACAGACATTTTTTATTTATTTATTATCAGTAAGTAAGTATATATTTTTTGGGCTTGAAACCCCGCGGGCTTCCTCTGGTGGATGGTTTAGGAACGCATAGAGGACAAACATACAACCATTCATTTTTAACCGACTTCAAAAAAAGGAGGTTCTCAATTCGTCGGATCCTTTTTTTTGTGCTTTTTTTTCTTTTTTCCAGGCGTCTTTGAGTGATCGGTGAACACATAACCGATCACTCAAAGACGCCTGGACCGATTTGTACATATTTTGTACCTTTAAGTAAGTATTTGATTTTGATTATCTGTTGTTATTTTTACCTCTGTGCAAATTTCTGAGGGCTAAGGGTTAGTAATAAGGTCCCGTTGGTTGGTACCGTTTGGGTACAGAATCCTAAAAAAGGGTGTAAAAAAGATTTCTATCAGTTTCTAACAGGAAACTAAATCCGCGATGTCAACGAAGGCAATGCAGTTTAGATGCGCTGATAAGTCGTTTAAATGATACATTGTGATTGTTCAAAACCAATTTGGCACAAAAGCACGTGTTTGTTACACCTATCATTGTTTTTAATTGAACACGTGAATGGAAAGGGCCTTCCTGTTTTGTGTAAACATGATAGAGTAATTTCCCAGTACAAAGAAACATTGCCTAGCACAAGAACTTTTGTAGTGACAACTGGGTCGATCAACTATTTTACCCACACTTTGGACAGGTTCAGACCATATTTAAAAAAAAAAAAATTTTTTTCTTTATTCTGATTATAGTAAGGCATTAGAAATATTATGGACTATATTCTCATATTATATTTTAAAATATTATGGACTTTGCGGACTGGCGGCTCGACGGTGCTATCAAAGGACACCACCACGCCACACGACAAAAGGAAAACACAAATGAAGCTATCTACGGCAAACATGGCCTTCTCTGTGTTTCCGGGTCAAATTTAGGAGGGTAACTCAGCATACACAAGTAAGGGGATTCTAGTAAGGGACAGATTTTTGAGAATTTTTTTGGAAAAGTTAATTAGCCTATTTCTATTTTGTTAAGTTCACGATAAACTATAACATACTAACTTGTTCTAATAAAAGAATTAACTAAAACCAATAAGCGTAAGTACATTTAAATTAAAGTTTACAAGTCGAATGTGGTCTTCGAACAGCAATATTTTGTATGGAGCGGACTTTTTGTCTACTGAGTTACCATAAAATTTCATGGAAATTAAAGATATTCGAGAACGTAATCAAGTTTTCCGTTGTGCCTAATGAGCTTAGATACCATTGCTATGTTCGTTATGTGTGTCTAGATAACCATTTAGCGTATTTTAATAAAAAATGGTAGGGGACAGCAAAGTGTGGGTAAAATAGTTGATCGCTCAACTACCAACGTTTTTAACTTTTTTATCCGACTTCAAAAAAGGACGAGGTTCTCAATTCGTCGGAATCTTTTTTATTTTGTGCTTTTTTTTATGTAGGTAAGTACCTACTTATGTTCACCGATTACTCGAAGACGCCTGGACCGATTTAGATTTTTTTTTTTGTTATAAAGGAACTTTCCGATTGGTGCCATAAAAATTTGGTGAGGATCTGTCGAGGATCTTCGGAGTTATGAACCGAAACGCACTCTTCTTGAAGTTGTTTTCTGATTTTTCTTCGTCAAAAATGGTTTTAGAGACATGCTGCCATAGTGAAAAACACTCAAGATTGACTTCCCAAACGTTATTAATTTTTTTTTTATTGACCGGCACTTTGGCTTATGGGCCCAAAATGGATGACCTTCTTTGTTTCTATACTTAAGTACTTATTACTTATTTACATAAACCACTTTAATTGTACATTAGCATACAATAATGTTTTAGTAGTCTCAGAGATACCCTTTTAGCGACACTTAGTGCCATCTGATGGGTGAATGTTGAAACTTGTAACAACGCCATCTAGTGCCAATTCACAGAACTACAAAGTAACATGATACATTATCGATTTTTGTTTTAAAGTTCCATTGCTTTCCTCTAGATGGCGCTAGTTAATGTCGTGATATGAAATTACTGCGCAAAATAATTAGGGAGGAAGTGAAGTCATAAATTACAATCGCCAATTAACATACTTCCTAGAATAACTCACTTTATACTAGGTTTATCATGTGCATTATTTAAAGCCGTATTGGCCGTAGTAAAATGGATTTCATATTTTAAAAAATTCTATAAAATTATCGCTCACAAAATTTCATAAGAATCGGTTGAGAAATGCGACCTGCGGGCTTAAAAAGGTCGCTATTGCAGAATCGCATTAAAGGAATTGAACTATTGCCATCTCTTATCATTGACTGAGAGTGAAAAGAGACGGCATTATAGTTCATTTCATATTGTGATTCAGCTTTAAAGGCCTTTTTAAATCTGCTGTAGAGGAGAACTGACAGACGGACAAAAGCATTTTTCATCTCGAAACTGAGACGCTTCGCTCGCTCAGTCAATATTATAGATGTGAAAGTTTGTGAGGATGGACGGATGTTTGTTACTCTTTCACGCAAAAACTACAGAAAGGATTTTAATGAAACTTGGAATACCTAGTATTTACCTAGGTACTTATATAGTTTATGACGGAGTATTGAAGGCTTTTTATCTGGGTAGGCAGGTACCACGCGAGCAAAGCCGCGGTCGGAAGCTACTTCTGAATAATTTGACTCACCTCTGCCCAGAAGCACACAATCAGCGAAGATCCCGTCAGGAGGAGCGGGTAGTATGCTGATAGTAGACTGGTCGCCCATCCTTCTTGAAACGCAGACTGTTAACAAAATAATGTTTATTAGAACTTTGTTGTCGAGAATAGAAGAGGGAAGATGATCGAGCATCTTATATAAGGTGACCATACGTCCCGCTTTGGGCGGGATTGTCCCGCTTTGTATACTTATGACAAAGTTTTATACAGATTGCATTAACTTAACTTCAACGATCTATCAAGAACGTCTAAGCAATCTATGCCACGAGTGCTTTTTTTTTTGTGGAGCTGATTAAGCAGCAAGGATTTCGCAAATAAAACAGCGCCTGTAGCCAAGTTACTTAACTACAAACTCTAAAGCTATAGATAACAGAGAAAATGTATGGGAATTGTCATTCAATGACAATAATTTAAGTGGTCAAACTCAAAAGTGTCAGCCCTCCTAGCCATATTACAAGCGCTTCGTATGGAATCTCTTTCTATCATGCTTTATCCTTTGTTTTGCGCCTGTAGCCATGTTACATAATCGATCGAGCGAGCGAAGCGAGCGAAGATCTTAGTGGTAAGTTGGGCGATTTTGCTTTGTATGTTTGTATGTTTGTATGTTTGTATGTTTGTATGTTTGTATGTTTCACGAATTGTTGTTCGAGCATAACTGTCGAACCGTTCATCCAATCTGCTTGAAACTTGGTAGGTCAATAGGTTGTGGTAAGGAAATTTACGGGGGAGCATATGAGCTTAATCGATGAAGGGGTTGTGAAGATATTGGGTTCCCAAGGGGGTAAAAAATTATGAAAGTTACACAAATAAATTGAGTGGGGTGTCATACGAAAGGGCTTATTTTGTACATTCCAAAATGGTTTTTATTTTTAATCTAGGATGTATAGTTTTTGAAATACGACCAAAGACCAAAAACTACGAAACCAGAGCTGCAAGAGCTCCCGTTTCATAGAGTTTCGATGACTTCGTAGCTCATTGACTGGTCGGTCTTAAAAAGAGAGTGGCATCGTTGCGGTTTGGTTTGCAATGATTTTAGATGCTACTTGATTTATTTTCATGATAAAAAAAAATTTGATAAAGAATGAAAATAATTGGGGTAAAAAAAGTTAAGTAAACAAATATATTGAGTGGGCTGTCAAATGAAAGGTCTTTATTTGTACATTCCAAAATAGTTATTATTTTTATTCTAGGACGTATACTTTTAGAAATACGACGAGAATTCATAAATATGAAATACCTAAATGAAAAATTAGACACGACATTATGTATTGCATGCATGCCAGTATTTTTTACCATGAAGAGCTAGCGCAATAGGCATACACGGCAGTATCAGTAGTAGCACTTGAAATTATAGGGGTAGTCAGAAGAAAGTCCAAATGTAAGCCATCTACGGTGCGCGAGATCTCAGTTCGGGGCGAACTACTAGTATATCTACAGTGGCTAACGCTTTAAAGTACCTATAGATAACAGAGAAAATGTATGGGGACTGCAATTCAATGACCATATTAACTCACGTGGTCAGAAGTGTCAGAACAAAGGATCAGCGATTATTGACCGAGCGAGCGAAGCGTCTCTGTTTCAGCTTAGACAAAAATGCTTTCATTTATGGCTAGGGTTTTTTTAGTTTTGACGTAAAAGTAAAAATATTGATGTTGACTGTACAAGAGCTCTGTTGTATTGAGACGTAGTGTCTGGCATCAGGTACAAAATATCTATAGCTCTTGGCAGGTAATTCTGCCCGTCTGGTCGGATCATTAGGTAACAAACGCAATGAAAATGCCTAAAAATAAAGTATCCATTCAATTGGGCGTGTACCAAAAATGCACTTAAATGCCTTTGATTATCTCCTTCAAAGGTTCTTAAATTCCTAAAGATTTGAGCTGTCTACAAGATGGACAGACGATCTTGTAAAAACTGCAGGTCGGCGGTGGATGCAGGCCGCTTCCAACCGCAACACATGGAAATTTTTGAGGGAGGCCTATGTCCAACAGTGGACGTCCAACGGCTGAGATGATGATGATGATGAGGCGTCTCATTAGATTCGTCTCGATTGACACACGTGGATGTGACCAACTAGGCTATACAATTTTAACCAACGTTATGTAAATTAAAATTTAATTTATTTATTTTCATCACAAAGTAATTTTACAACATTTTTTTTCGCAGTCAGCGTAGATATAAAGGCCGCTGTAGCAGAATCACAATAAGAATTGCAATATATGCCGTTCTTGTCACTCTCAGTCTATGAAAATTGAAAAGAGACGGCGTAAAGTTCAATTCTTTGTGATTTTGCTATAAGGGAGTGTCCACATTGCGTTTTCTGCAGCGCGTTTTTGAGCTGCGCGTTTGTATCGATACAAACGCGCGTTCGCAACGCGTATTTTTCCATACAAAAGCGAACCGGGAGGGGCTGCGCGGGGGGCTGCGCGTTCGCATCGCGTTCGAATCGCGTTTGTATCGATACAAACGCGCTGCAAAAAACGCAATGTGGACACTCCCTAACTGCTATAACGGCCGTTTTAATCTAGCAGGACTTTGTTCTTTTATTAATTCAAAAACAGAATCTCCTGTACCGCCATCTTTTTTTTTTATAGAAAATAGATCTATGTTTGGCCACCAACTCGCCTGATGTTAAGCGACGGTGTGGCCGAGGATGGATCACATCGATCTAAAAGAAATCTATTCACTCTAGCATTGAAGGCACCTAGATTATAGTTTTCAGGAAACAAGTAGGGCGGCAGGGAGTTCTCTTAGCGAATAGACTAAAACTCACCGGTGAAACGAAGTAGGCGCCGCGGATAAGAGAAGCGAGGAATGCGACCATGTACAGCATCTTCTGCGTTGTAACCTTGCAGGCTCGCAGGAAGGTCGGCGCCTTCAGACGACGGTACTCCGTAGTTATGCAGATACAGAGTTGCACTGCGCAGATGAACGCTACTAGGAGGAACACTCCGCCGATACCTGGAATGAAGATATGGAATCGTCAGATCATTTCAAACTGGGTCAAATTGGTACTTGGGATCAGCAGACTGACCCCCTTACTTATGAAAGATGTTTAAAGTTGAACACTGGTTGAACAACGTCCTGTCTCTGTTTGTCACTATCCACAAATAAAGACAGGACGTTGTTTAACCAGTGTTTCACTTTAAACATCTTTCATAAGTAAGGCCTGATTGTCTAACTTGTCTCAAACCTCAAATTGGTCTCAAACTGTCAAAACGATCACGTAGGTATCTTTTGTCGCGTTCGGTCTTGTTGAGATAAGCGTGACGAGACAAAGCTAGTAGCGTGGTCACTGAACTCTTTGAGACCGATGTTGGTTACTATCAAAGATAGACGATCAGGGGCTGATTCGATTTTGAGTTCGGCAAGGGTTCGCAGACCAATGACTCGGTTAGCGACTGTCAGTCTTTTTGTTGAGCAAGATGCCTAATAAAATATTATTGCACTAGCCGCGCCCTCACCACGGCGTTACCCGCGTAGTGATGGTATGGTGGTGATGATGAAAAGTAGCCTATAACCTTCCTCAAGAATTAAGCTATCAAATTCAGAATTAGTTTTTCAAATAATCTTCCTGAGATTATCAGCGCGTTCAAACAAACAAATAAAAATAGTGGAGAGGTTCCGCTTTTTATTTTGGTGCAGATTAATTTTATAGTCCAAAAAACATACAGGTAGCAGGTTATTTCTTGTAGGTAAAAATGATCACAAGCATGATACGGCAAGATAAGGTCCGCACGGCCGGCGCACACTCAACACTAGATGACAGACACGTGCCGTTCATGCAGTCCCCTTTTCTACAGGAATCGGCTCTTACGACGTGTGCTAGAGCGGCGAGCTATTATTTCTCAGGCAGAATGGAGGACATGATATTGAAACTCACATGCGTGGTACGGCAAGTTGGGGTCCGCGCACTCTTCCCCAGAGAAGCGAATCTCGCAAAGACACGTGCCGTTCATGCAGTCTCCGCGACTGCTGCAGTCGCGCGCACATCCCACGCCGCTCATGGCGCCGGCGTAGAAGGCTAGCAGCGAGCGCATCTTATCTGCAGCGACGGCGACGCCCGTCGCTTAGAAGACCTGGGAAGGAGAAAAGTTTATTAGTTTCTAGTAATGAATGAGATAACATAGTGTCAAGTAGGCCAAAATATTAGGTAGGGATCAGGAACAAAATGATCGTTTCATGAATCTCTCTCATCGCGGCTTAATCGTATTATTGAACTAACACAAAAATCTCACAATGAACACTACATATCTAAAGCGAGTAATAAATGTAAAGCTATGTGGAGTATTATTAATCGTTCTAAATTTAATATTCCTAAAGGACAGATACAACAGATACAAGTCAATGGTGATATTATTAGTGACCCTCAGAGGATAGCAAATTCATTTAATGATTACTTTGTTGATATAGCATCAAAATTTAATAAAAATAATACACAAATTAACCCATCTCATCAATGTAACTCTATTTTTATGACACCAACGGTACCTGATGACATTCTAAAAATAATTTTAAATTTAAAAAACTCAAACAGCACCGGTTATGATGATATAGCAACCAAAATTCTTAAATGTGTTGCAAGTAAACTATCGCTCGTCTTATGCCATATAATCAATTTGTGTATCTTACATGGTGTATTTCCAGATACATTAAAAATTACAATAGTAAAACCGCTTTTCAAAAAAGATGATAAGAATGACATGAGTTGTTATCGACCTATAGCGTTAATACCCGTTATCTCAAAAATCTTTGAAAAAGTGATTTACGATAGTCTGTATGAGTTCTTTGAAATAAATAATATATTTGCAAATGAACAAATAGGATTCAGGAAAAATAGATCTATAAATTTGGCGATCTATAACTTTCTTAATACAGCAATGAAGAATATAGATAATAATACTACTGCGTGTGCCCTTTTCATGGATATGACAAAAGCGTTCGATCATGTTGATCATTCCATACTAATTAGTAAGCTGCAATCATACGGTATAAGAGGCAATATATCTAACCTCCTTAAATCATACCTTACAAACAGAAAACAAATGACACAAATAAATAGTATTTGCTCAAAAACTAAAAAGGAGATAACTTATATGTCGGATTTACGGAATGTCAGTGTTGGAGTACCGCAAGGCAGTGTTCTTGGGCCTATACTTTTTATTATTTATATAAATGAACTGCCTAAAATTGCTAAACATCAAACCATAATGTTTGCAGATGATAGTACAGTCATGTTTACAGGAAAAAATAAACTATTACTTGAAAATGACATAAATAATACATTAGGAGATATTATTCAGTGGCTAAATTCTATAAATTTAAAAATAAATCTAAGCAAGACTAATGTTATGGTATTTAGAAACAGAGATGTTAGAATTAAGGAAATAGACATAAACTATTTAGGACAACAAATAAAACACATTGATATTACAAAGTTTTTAGGCCTTCAAATTGACTCTAATTTAAGCTGGAAAACGCATGTTGAAAGTTTATGTTTAAGAGTAAATCAACAAGCTTATGCACTTTATATGCTTTCTAAAGTAGCTAATATTTCAACAGTAGTCACTGCTTATCATGGGTACACAGCATCTATTCTAAGATATGGAGTTATGTTCTGGGGCAATTCAACTGGCAAGGAAACTGTTTTTAAAGCACAAAAGAAATGCGTCAGGGCTATTTGTAAATTAAAACAAATTGATAGCTGTAAATCTTACTTTTCACAATTGAATATTTTAACCTTACCTTGCATTTACATCTATGAGGTGGCACTTTTTGTTAAAAGCAATGGACATTTATTTAAACGTTTCAATACTATACGTCATTGCATGAAAATTTGTTGCCCACCAAATAAGAGTGCAATGTTAAACAACAGTGTTTTCTGCATGGCGTCGCGTATTTATAATCACTTACCTACTGATATTTTAGAAATTAATTCAACTGATATTTTTAAATTTAAGTTAAAGAAATTATTGTTACAAAAGGCTTATTATAATATTAATGAATATCTCTCAGACAAGTTTTCAGAATTTTAAATAAAATTAAATTTGATAAGTAGGTATCGTATTATGAAAAAGGAAAACTTGTTATTGTAATATTAATATATTGTAATATTTATTACTTTGCTGTATTGTACATAGTTATGACATGATTTATTAATTTATTAAGAAGTGACTTCCATTTTTATTAAGTAGGTACCTACTATTTTTTTTGCATGCTGAGAAGCGGAATCAAGGCCTGTACCTACATTTTTTTAACTATCATCTGTTTACCTTTGATTCGCAATAAATATATTATGATTATGATTATGATCATGTTCGGTATTCGGCATGTACGGCAGATTGACCTGACCATATCGTGTTCAGCCGGATATTCGGTAAAAGTTACAACTCTCTTCTAAACATTATTTTCCTTCCTCTTCTTCTTCTTTCGTATGAGCAAGTGGTCAACTAGGTATGGTGACGGAGTTTTTAGGCCGCCTAAAATTATTTTCCTAAAAATTACCTATAAGTATACCTAGATCATCATCTATTTTCATCTAGAATCTAGTATGTACCTACTGTCTATCTACCTACAATGTGTAGGTACTGATATCGACATTACTAAAATACCGATTCATTTGTAAACAAAAGGATTAGATATAAAAATGGCAAATGCAACTGTAAATTACAATAAACTATCAAGATAATCCTGTCAGCAATGTTTATTTGATTGCAAATAATACGACGTAAAAAAAGTTCAATCGACACCAACAGTACCTACCTACCTACTTAGTAGAAAACCGTTGTGACCTCGTCCTGACCAAAATCATGAGCACGTGACGTGACTCATTGTTGTGCTAAGTTTGCAAAGAACTTTGAACCTTTGCATGTATTAAGTAGAGTTTAGAACCCTAAAGACAGAACCCATTCAAGCTACTTCGAATATTCAAAGTTCGAATACAATCAATATTGTTTTGGTGAAGAAGCAAGTTTTTGTTAGAAGAAACTGCCATCTCAAAGAATCAAAAATATCGTTGAATAGCCCTAGCAAAAAGTTTTCGTAAGTTTTTATAGATAGTTCTTTATTGAAGTGTTTTCTTTTTTCAAGTGCTAGGTAAGAATACATTTTTTTTTTCCATTTTCGCTTAGCAAAAAGAATTAACGTCGCCAAAAAGCAATAATGGTACAATGATGGTACCTTTCACACTTTGAATTTATATTTTATTAATCTATTTGCAGTTTTCAAGGTTATTGATGGCGTAACCATCTTCCGAGCAATTCATAACTGCCACTTTGTTTCAGATACGAGAAGATACTTACATTAACCAGCACAGTAAAAACACTAGGTACCTACTCGTTACTTTGTTCAATGTCATCTTCGAAGTTTGTTAAGTTTCTTAAAGTTAGTCACATTTATTTACTATGTATTTACCATGTTAAGTTTAAACTAACTTTTTCAATTTTAATCTCTTTAATTTTTATATGTACCTAATATCATAAATCTGAGCTAAAATCGTAATCAAAATGAACACTCCTGGTACTTTGGTACTATTGGGTTTGTTGAAAATCTGTTAACTTTTTAAGATTTTTTTTTTAACGAAAATAGGTTCGCGTTTGACCACACTCTGCCTGATGTAAAGCAACAGTGTGGTCTAAGATGGAGCACGCTTACCTAGAATTTATCCAAATCAAGTGTTATTAATTTCAGTTGGTCCAGCTTCAACAGCTGAACTGGTTTAGATGAAACCGGGAATGAAAAGATGACCGTGAACGGAAGCAAGAGGTTCGATATTTCGCAACGCACTTTCAGGGCCTTATGAAAGATGTTTAAAGTTAAACACTGGTTAAACAACGTCCTGTCTTTACCTATTTGTGGATAGTGACAGAGACAGGACGTTTAACCAATGTTCAACTTTAAACATCTTTCATAAGTAAAGGGGTCACAGTATAACCATGTATCAATTGCGTAATGTACGGAAGACGAGGTCGTTGCACCAACGCACTATATTTATCTGCTCTCGAGCTTTAGCATCATGAAGCTTATATGACTCTATTTCGGCATGCGACCTCAATTTGTAGTGAATTTTTATGACGACGTGTTAGAACAATAACGTTTCATTTTTCCCCGAATAGCGATAACATTTGGAACAGCCATTCAGATCCGCAGGGAAATAAGGCGTCAAAGTACTCGACAATTTCGTCACTAGGTCCAATTAACACAATATTATCTGACTTCACCTGTCATGGGCTCGGATATATTGCCGTTCCATCATCCAATTGGTTTGGTTGGATATTATAAACAAGCTTTCACATACTCGTAGTTCCAGTGGGGAGCCAATCGAATAGATGGAAAAACTTGCACTTAAGCACCCAGTTATTTCGAACTGGGTGATGATGATTCCATTCCAACATGTGAGGAGTGCTAGGTCAGCTTGGTATGGACATGTTATGAGGAGGGATGAAAACCATATTACCAAGAGAGTTATGAGTATGAATGTGACTGGGTACGCAAGTAGAGAAAGGCCGAAGAAGAAGTGGTTGGATTGTGTAAAAGAGGATATGAATGTGAGAGGCGTGGATTCTGAGTTGACGAATGATAGAGGTGAGTGGAAGAGGAAAACATGTTGTGCCGACCCCACTTAGCGTGGAATAGGGGCAGGAGAATGATGATTCCATTCCAACATGTAGACATTTAGTGTAAACAAGTCAAGCAAAAACAAAGTTGCAGACTCACAAGCCACATACCAGTTAAATAAATACCCTGTACGCCTGATAAATGGAAATAGGACAGCCGGCTAATGACATGTGTTTAATTGTTTTGTTGAAGTTCAGTGTTCCATTCCGAGATCGGTTTGAGTCATATATTTTTTACGAGAACAAATAATGTATCCGTGTTATCTATATTAACAAAATGAGAAGAAAAAACTTTGTAACCATTTTTAATACGCGTACGGAACGTATGAAGTTTGGCAAAGTACAGTTCATTTAGAGGGGTGGTGCTGAAAGATTAAAATGTATGTATAATGTGATACAAATAAATGTTTATTAAATAAAATAAAACATTCATTCTTTTTTCACTGTTGAAATAGCGGTAATTGTAAAAACTCTTCGGTAAAACGGATCTGAACAAGTGGCTAAATTAAAAATTTAAAAAAACCGACTTCAATACAAGCTGTTATTGGGTAAGGCTAAGGGTGAGCTGATTAAAATGAGCCCAAACATGGATGTTCTACTGTTATTCACTGAGAAGTTCCATTGATCAGGTCCTGACTCCATCATCAGATCAGCCAGCCGTCACCATATTATTACATTGTAGTCGAAATTTGATCAACATGCTGAGTTCCAAGTTTCAGCTCAATCGGCCAATTTACTGAGGAGTTCTGTTGAACAGCTCCTGACTCCATCATCAGATCAGTTCAATGTTACCATAATATTGAATTGTCATCGATAACCTGCAAAGCTTTTAAAAAATACCCTAATCGTTTCAAGTGTGCCTATAAAACTTGAAGAGTTACCTCGATTTCTCCAAGATCCCATCATCAGATCCTGACCTGATGACCAAAAGGACCAATTGGAAAGTGTACCCTTTCAAACAAAAAAAGAATTTTTGAAATCGGTCGAGGCGTCTTCGAGTAATCGGTGAACATACATAAAAAAAAAAAAAAAAAAAAAAAGATTCCGACGAACTGAGAACCTCCTCCTTTTTTCGAAGTCGGTTAAAAACGGACCGTTGTGTGAACGCTAGTCGCGGGCCGCGGCTCAAAGCAGATTATTTTCCTAAATACTACAAAAACTACAAATACTACAAATGGTCAGGCTTCTATCATGCGTTTCGTTTAATCAAGGTTTTATCAAACATTCACATCTTGATTTCTTTCATGTCAACGTATAGTGACAGCAAAACTACTTATCTTATCAGCAATTATATCAAAGTGGGACTATTGAAAAAACATTTATTGTTTACTAGCTGACACCCGCGGCTTCGCCCGCGTGGACTACTATTTTGTTTATCTCACGGAAACCGTGAATTTTTTCGGGATAAAAGTAGCCTATGTCCTACTGCCTAGCTGTTACCCTGTGCCCTGCGGTGTTACCCGCGGTGGGAGCTGAATATATTTTTTAGAGAAATGCAACATGCGATAAGTACTTGATTTTGATAACGGTGCTCTAAGAAAAAGATGGATGGTTGTCGAAGTAAATTAATTTGCTAGTAAAATACTCATCAAAGTAACATGCGAGCGAAGCGAGCTTTCCCAGCTCGCGAAGCGAGCGGAAATTTTTTAGACAAATACAACATGTGACACTTGATTTTGCTAACGGTGCTCTAAGAAAAAGATGGATGGTTGTCGGTTCTTAACAGTAAATTAATTTGTTCGTAAAATTAATTTACTATTATTCTTCAATAAGTTGTTACAAGAAGAGGCGATCCCGGAACAATGGTGCAACAGTTCACTGGTGCCAATTTTCAAAAACAAGGGTGATGTACAGGACTGTAACAACTATCGAGGAATAAAGCTTTTATCACATAGTATGAAGGTTTGGGAAAAAGTGGTAGCAAGACGAATGAGAGAAGAGAGTGAGGTATCACAGAACCAATTTGGGTTTATGCCTGGACGTGGAACAACGGACGCCATATTTGCACTGCGCCAGTTGTGCGAAAAGTACAGGCGTGCACACAAGAACTTGCACATGGTGTTCGTAGACCTAGAGAAGGCATACGATAGGGTGCCCCGAGAGGTTCTGTGGTGGGCTATGAAAGAGAAGGGAGTGCCTGGGAAGTACGTGCAACTTGTACGTGCTATGTATGAAAGAGCGAATACACACGTCCGGTCCGAAGCTGGAGTTACCGACACGTTCAATGTGGCTGTAGGCTTGCACCAGGGGTCGGCTTTAAGCCCTTATTTGTTCCTCCTGGTTATGGATGCGCTGACATCGGACATACAGGAGGAAGCACCCTGGTGCATGCTGTTCGCCGACGACATTGTCCTTGTCGGAGAAGATGCGCTTGAGGTCCAGAACAGGCTGGGAAAATGGCAGGATAAACTGGAGAGTGTCGGACTGAAGATCAGCAGAACCAAAACCGAACACTTGTTCTGCGACTTCGGTGGTCCATCCAGTTTCATCCCAATTGCCTTAGACGGTGTATCCCTTCCAGTCTGCTCCGATTTCCGGTACCTCGGCTCATTATTCCAAAACGACGGCGAAATAGACCGGGACGTTAAAAACAGAATGAATGCGGGATGGATGAAATGGCGGCAGGTCTCAGGAACAACTTGTGATCGGCGGATGCCCCTTAAACTTAAGGGGAAAATTTACAAAACGATCATAAGGCCTGTCGTAATGTATGGATCTGAATGTTGGTCAACCAAAGTTGTGGATGAAAAGAGAGTGCATGCGACGGAGATGCGAATGTTGAGGTGGATGTGTGGAGTTACAAGAATGGATAAGATTAGGAATGAGTACATCAGAGGAAGTTTGAAAGTAGCGCCAGTGACAGAAAAAATGAGGAGTAATAGGTTAGCGTGGTATGGGCATGTTATGCGGAGGGAAGAAAGTCATATTACAAGGAAAGTTTTGGATATGAATGTGGAAGGATACATAGGTAGAGGACGGCCAAAGAAAAGATGGATGGATTGTGTGAGAGAGGACATGCGTGTGAAAGGAGTGAATACTGAGATGACGAGTGATAGGAGGGAATGGAGGAGGAGAACATGTTGTGCCGACCCCACCTAGTGGGATAAGGGCAAGGAGATGATGATGAATTTGTTCGTAAAATACTCATCAAAGTAATATGCGAGCGAAGCGAGCAACGAAGTTAGCGAGCGAAGCGAGCTTCCCCAGAAATTTTTTAGACAAATACAACATGTGACCTTTGATTTTGCTAACGGTGCTCTAAGAAAAAGATGAATGGTTGTCGGTTCCTAACAATAAATTAATTTGTTCGTAAAATAGTAAGAGTAATATGCGAGCGAAGCGAGCTTCCCCAGCTCGCGAAGCAAGTGGAAATTTTTTAGACAAAAACATGTGACACTTTGGTTTTGCTAACGGGGCTCTAGGAAAAAGATGGATGGTTGTCGGTTCCTAACAGTAAATTAATTTGTTTGTAAAATAGTAAAAGTAGCATGCGAGCGAAGCGAGCTTCCCCAGCTCGCGAAGCGAGCGGAATTTTTTTAGACAAATTTAACATGTGATACTTGATTTTGCTAACGGGGCTCTAGGAAAAAGATGGAGGGTTGTCGGTTCCTAACAGTAAATTAATTTGTTCGTAAAATACTCTTCAAAGTAATATGCGAGCGAAGCGAGCATTGAGGTTAGCGAGCGAAGTGAGCTTCCCCAGCTCGGAAATTTTTCAGACTCGGAAATTTTTTAGACAAATTTAACATGTGATACTTGATTTTGCTAACGGGGCTCTAGGAAAAAGATGGATGGTTGTCGGTTCCTAACAGTAAATTAATTTGTTTGTAAAATAGTAAAAGTAGCATGCGAGCGAAGCGAGCTTCCCCAGCTCGCGAAGCGAGCGGAAATTTTTTAGACAAATTTAACTTGTGACACTTGATTTTGATAACGGTGCTCTAAGAAAACGATGGATGGTTGTCGGTTCCTGACAGTAAATTAATTTGCTCGTAAAATGCTAAATATAATATGCTCGTGAAGCGAGCCTCCCCTGCTCGCGAAGCGAGTGGAAATTTTTTAGACAAATACAACATGTGACCTTTGATTTTGCTAACGGTGCTCTAAGAAAAAGATGGATGGTTGTCGGTTCTTAGCAGTAAATTAACTTGCTCGTAAAATACTCATCAAAGTAATATGCGAGCGAAGCGAGCTTTCCCAGCTCGCGAAGCGAGCGGAATTTTTTTAGACAAATTTAACATGTGACACTTTGGTTATGCTAACGGTTCTCTAAGAAAAAGATGGATCCAAACATCCAAACTTTCGCATTTATAATATTATTATTAGTGTGATGTGATATTAGGGTTTAAAAATGTTATCCAAATCTGTTCGATATATTTAGCGTGAAAGTGTATTTTTTGTAGGAACGTTTTACCCTGTTGCTATCCCATGGGAACCCATTTATGGGATAAAAAGTAGCTTATGTCCTATTCCGGGTCATTATTCGCGGCAGTCATAGTTGACGCCCGCGGCTTTGCCCGCGTGGACTACTATTTTGTTTATCCCACGGGAACCGTGCATTTTTTCGGGATAAAAAGTAGCCTATGTCCTATTCCCAATCATTATCTATCTATGTTTCAAATTTCAGCCAAATCGGTTCAGTGGTTGTCGAGTTATAGAGGAACAAACATACATCCAAACATCCAAACATCCAAACATCCAAACATCTAAACATCTAAACATCTAAACATCCAAACATCCAAACATCCAAACTTTCGCATTTATAATATTAGTGTGATTATTAGTGTGATGTGATATTAGGGTTTAAAAATGTTATCCAAATCTGTTCGATATATTTAGCGTGAAAGTGTATTTTTTGTAGGAACGTTTTACCCTGTTGCTATCCCATGGGAACCCATTTATGGGATAAAAAGTAGCTTATGTCCTATTCCGGGTCATTATTCGCGGCAGTCATAGTTGACGCCCGCGGCTTTGCCCGCGTGGACTACTATTTTGTTTATCCCACGGGAACCGTGCATTTTTTCGGGATAAAAAGTAGCCTATGTCCTATTCCCAATCATTATCTATCTATGTTTCAAATTTCAGCCAAATCGGTTCAGTGGTTGTCGAGTTATAGAGGAACAAACATACATCCAAACATCCAAACATCCAAACATCCAAACATCTAAACATCTAAACATCTAAACATCCAAACATCCAAACATCCAAACTTTCGCATTTATAATATTAGTGTGATTACTTTTTAACCGACTTCGAAAAAAGGAGGAGGTTCTCAGTTCGTCGGAATCTTTTTTTTTGTGCTTTTTTTTTTATGTATGTTCACCGATTACTCGAAGACGCCTTGACCGATTTCAAAAATTCTTTTTTTGTTTGAAAGGGTACACTTTCCAATTGGTCCTTTTGGTCATCAGGTCAGGATCTGATGATGGGATCTTGGAGAAATCGAAGTAACTCTTCAAATTTTAAAGGCACACTTGAAGCGATTAGGGTATTTTTTAAAAGCTTTATAGGTTATCGGTCACAATGCAATATTATGGTAACATTGAGCTGATCTGAGGATGGAGTCAGGAGCTGTTCAACAGAACTCCTCAGTAAATAGTCTGATTGAGTTGAAACTTGGAACTCAGCATGTCGGTCAAGTTCCGACTACAATGTAATAAAATGGTGACAGCTAGCTGATCTGATGATGGAGTCAGGACCTGTCCAATGGAACTTCTCAGTGAATAACAGTGGAACATCCATGTTTGGGCTCATTTTAATCAGCTCACCCTTAGCCTTACCCAATAACAGTTTGTATTGAAGTCGGTTTTTTTAAAATTTTAATTTAGCCACTTGTGTTAGATGAAGCTTCACGACCATAATTTTCCTGTCCTCGTCCCATCTAGGTGGGGTCGACAAATATTGGTCTCCACTCCAATCATCAGCGTTTCTTTTACTATAGTGTTTACTTTATAAACCAGTAAGACAGTTCAGCGCTGAACTGGGCTGGAGATGTCATCTACGTTATGACTGTTTTTTCAAAGAACTTGGATTGTAAACACTATTTAGTGATAACATTGGAATACCACTGGATTGGGTGTTCACATCACGCTATTCCAATAGAACTAAGTTGGGTGCTATGTAACCCATAAAGCGCCGTCATCGCGTTAAAAAGTAGACCACCGGCCCTATGGTTGTTCCTTGTTCGGCCTTCCCATAAAGTCTGTCTGAATAAGTGTCACTGTTTACTGTTGATTTATGTTTACAGCCATTATGGAAATCACCAGAGCTACGTCATATTACACAACAGTGTCAATTACATTGCATAGTTTCAATAAAGTGTAATAAATTGATCATCATCTGCGTATAAAATTCCATACTATGCTCTTTAAACTTCTAGAGTGATAAGCTGCCTTCATTCACCAGTACCCTTATAATGTCACCGGGGTATTGCGGGCAGTCCTACACTTCATTAAACATCTAATATTTCTCATATTAGCTGTAGCCTTTTGCAATTTACTCGTAGTTCCGCCGTCTCCTTTCTTCCATCAGACCTCCAGATACCCGGAAAGGTGCCATTTTGTATGTTTGATATATAGGTATATTAGTGCTCGTTCCAGTTGCTTGAGTCTACATTTTTCATACACACTCTTGCCGGGGTCTGTATTTCCAGAAAAGTAAAGAAGATATGGCTGTCTTCAAATCGAGAGTCAATAGGTTCCTTTCTATTCTAAGCGTACCTCATCTTAACCACACTGTTGCTTTACATCTGGTAGAGTGTAGTCAAAAGCAAACTCATTTTACTTTAAAAAAATAATTTTAAAAATGCGCAATGATAATCATGAAAGCCTAAAGAAATTGCCTATAAAGATCACAACCCTCATCCAGCCCCCTGAAGGTAAAAGTCCTTGAGAGTTGTTATCTAAGGAGGTGGTATGGTATGGGTTGGGCGTTCAGTGAAGGTCACAGGACTCACCCCATATTTTCCTTGAACCATGACCCGTAGAATGAAAGCTCGGTTTGACGAACACTTCTGTTATTGTAATATTTCTATTGGAAATTTCATTTATAGATAGCGAAGCGAAGGTCAATATTGTGTCGACCTCAATTTTGTAATGGGGTGTTAATTTCATAATGTTTAGGGACTTGACATGAGTGATTGTTTAAAAGAGTGTAAATAAAACTAGATATTATTTAAATGCTATGGTGAATGGCTTAAATGGATGGAGAAAGTCGAAGCTTGGTTCTAGGGAGTACCCTAGGATTTGAGGGTACTCAGAAAACCACAAAAACATTGTCTGTTACTTGTTAGATATAATAAGTACTAGCGGACGCCCGCGGCTTCGCCCGCGTGGACTACTATTTTTTTATCCCACGGGAACCGTGCAATTTTTCGGGATAAAAAGTAGCCTATGTCCTATTCCCGGTTATTATCTATCTACATTCCAAATTTCATCAAAATCGGTTTAGTAGTTATGGAGATACGTGGCAACAAACATTCACACACACACACACACACACACGGACTTTCGCCTTTATAATATTAGTAGGATTAGGAATTTTTGCCATGTGAACTACGAAGTTGAATATAACAAACAGTTTTACATTGAAAATTTGCAATATGTATAATATTTTGAATCGTACATATATGGATTGATATACCGAAAAGGGTACAAGAGTAACAGGAAAATTAGCTTCATAATGCTTATCTTTTGCTCGACCTTGAACGCTGCAGCTTTGAGGGCGATATCTATTCATTTTAGCATTTATAAAATAGGTTCAACGGAACTGTTTGTATTTGTAGAAAAATATTGGCTGAATTCATGACTGAAAGTAATAATCTTTTGCACTTCTAAGGATGCACGAAAAATTCATGAATGAATAGAAATATTTCATTGTAAACTTCATAAAGAAAATTAAACGTAATCATAATTGTACAATTTGCGTTCAGTTAAGCGGGGCTAAAAAGGCCGTTATAGTAGAATCATAATCTGAATTGCACTAGTGCTGGTTTTTAAAATTAGAACGATTGTTATAACTGTTATGATATCATAAATTCATAAACCTTAGGCCCGAAACATATAAAAAATGTTTTTTTTTTACTTGATTAAAAGATGGATGGTGGGACTCGGCGAAGGGCAGGGAAAGTTGGAAGAGTTTGGGGGAGACATTTGCCCAGCAGTGGGACAAAACAAGTTAAGAAAAAAAAGAGCCATATTTGAAAAGAAAATTAATTACCTATTAGCAAACTAGTACCTAGAGACACAGAATAAATAGTAGGTACTATTATGTTGTACAGACAAAAAATTAATATAATAAAAACCTGATTATTTATTCTGTGGCAGTAGTAAAGGGCTAATTATAAACATCCATATGCAAATTAATTTAAAAATAAACGAACTCTTCCGCTCTTCATTGCATAATATTCGCGAATTAAAAATATTATACAACGTAGTACAGTTAAATATACAAATAGCCACATTAATAACAAAATTATGTTTTTCGTGTTAATAGCCGTTATCGGCAACCTTCGCAACACACCAGATAAACAACCAAGCAAAATAATCCACAACATTTTGTTTACAATACATTTTCAGAAGAATAGTTACTAACATAGATCAGGAACAAAACTATAACATACTAGCTTCTGCCCGCGGCTTCGGCTGTCGTACCTACCCGGATAAAAGTAGCCTACGTGTGATTCCAGGTAAAACTATTGGAAAAAGGCCAGGTCAAGAGTACCCTAAACCGACGAGCTTGCATGAAGAATGTGATGAGGGTGAATGAGGCGAAAGAGGTGTGTCAGGATCGTAGCAAGTGGAGATCTGTGGTCTCTGCCTACCCCTGTGATGGGAAACAGGCGTGAGTTAATGTATGTATGTATAATAAGCTATGTCCGCCGGCATCTCCAATCAGTCTCCCTCCATCAGAAACTGATCATTAATAATTTTACTAATGGTTTGGAACATTGTATGCGTCACCTGCACGTGCCGATTCTCAACTTATGAATTGCGTTGTTAGAACTTTAGAAGGGTAGGTTATTGGTAACATAATAGTACTCTAACTCAACTCGTGTTACAACTACATGCTACAACCGTACGAAGTGGTCATACATAGTATTTTTTATAGTGGGTGCGTGTACATTAGTGTACAATAGTGTACGTACTCATGCCAAAACTTAATATTATAATTATTAAGACGTATCTCTGGCTACACCGTTGAGTTTCTTGAAAGGATCTCTAGTCTCTACCCCTAGTCTCTACCTCTATTCATGTTTGGATTTTTCTTTTTTTTTGCGAGTCCGAAGTGCAAATACGGAAAATATCGAAAAATTCGATAAAAATTGGATTTTTTATTAATAAATCCAATTTTATTGAATTTTGTCGATTCTAAAATGTCAAGTTTAGCGATCGATAAGAACGGTACTTGCACTGCGGATCTTTGATCTCGGTTGACACTGAAATTAATTTGCTTAGTATATTTTCTTATAGTAATCTGTAAGACCTCTGTAAGACGGTGATAGACAAATTCTGGATGTAGGTACTCGTAGCTATAATATATCTAAGTACTTGAAACATTTCCACTTTTGGCACAGTTATTTAAGCATTAGGTAATGTATACATGACTGGTTGTATTTTCGTTGATTTTAAAAGCAAAAATAAAATCGTCAACACAAAGAATGAATAAAACATCAAAACGTAAACGTTTAAAACGTATGGCCAAATAAAATCGCACGGAACTTGTCAAACGGCTTTAAAACAGGAAACCGATGACCAACTTAGCATATTACTAGTTACAGTCTAACTAAGAATTCACCTTCTTTGAGGCTGTAGTTTGCAAATGTAGGAAATACATTTAGATATCCTCATTCTCTAGACTAGAACACATTTCATTTATTTTAATATGGCTAGTGACGGGTTTAATTGGCATTCACTAATTTCTGAATCACGACTATCAAGATTATACAGGATGATTTTTTTAAGATGGGGCAGTAAGGGCAGCTTACCTTAACCGTTGTAGCTCACAGATTTTGAGAAAGATGTACCTACGCCTACTTCTCGCCGACTGGACAGTTTTTTCAAAATCTGTGAATGCAGCGGGCTTAAAAAGGTCGCTATTGTAGAATCGCATTAAAGGAATTGAACTATTGCCATCTCTTTTCACTCTCAGTCAATGAAAAGAGATGGCAATAGTTCAATACCTTTAATGCGTTTCTGCAATAGCGACCTTTTTAGCTCCGCAGGTCAAAATTTCTTCAAAACTTAAGGATAGTCTCATAAGAACGTTTTCCTAGTAGCTTCGTAGGTAGCTGCCCTTACTGCCCCGTCCAAAAAATTCACCCTGTATAGTTTTGCACGAAAGAGTAGGCCTAATGATTCATCACCCAGTCATGCATAGTCTGTAAATAGTGCGGCACGTGCCAAAATGGATTGCCTCGACTGTCATCCCTAGACGCTCAGCTCGTTGCAATTTAATGTCATGCATTTATATGACCATCGTTTAAATGTGCATCATAGAATTAAAAATGAAATGGTAAGGGCATAACTTGAGAAGGGCTGGAAAGATTTGGCAAATTACTTCAATGTAAATAACAATCTGAATAAGGTTTAAGAATAAAACTGGGCCTCTGCTCCCAAAACCGAAAACCAAACGGTTTTGGAAGTAGGGGCTCAGTTTTTGTACGGGTATACCAAACCGCGCCAATTAATCGTAGTTCAGCTTATGTTGGTCAGATGTTCGTAATTTACTCTGACCATTTTCCACCAAAATTAAGCTGATCTACGAAAATTGACACGATATGAGGGGTTTAGCTTTGGGAGAAACCCCCCAAACCAGAAAGTGAGAATGGCAAAAACGGAAAGTGCTTTTTTCAATGGTGATCTTTGTAAGTATAAAGGTATCGTTTGGACAGGAAAATGTCTATCTATCTTATCGGGTCAGCTAACAGAAAAAAACAAAAACAAAACAAATAGGTATACCAAACGGATGACTTATAAAAACAATCTAATAAGGGAATTGAACGATAATTTCGATCTGAGTATGCGTCATTTGAGCTTCTCATACGGAAATATGCGATGACAAAAGAAAATAATCAGTAGATTGTGTAAAAGATTACATGAGTAAGAAAGGGGTAATGCAGAGAAGACGGCTGATAGATGAAAATGCAAGCTCCCCGAAGCATAGAAGTCCTCAGTTGTTTCTGTCACTAGCGGGTGCCAGCGGTCACATTTTGTGAAGCTCTACAGAGAACGACAAAACAAGCTACATCACGACTGAACTAAAAAAATAAGTGTGATCTTTTAAATTCCCAACCGTACATTACAGAAAATCTGAGCCTCCTCTCAAGCAACCACATTCAATTGCAGTAAACCGGTAAGAAAACGGTATAACTGGTAACAAGTGATGGAGTAAATTGCCTCAGGCTGTGCCTCGGGCGCAATAGGCAATATGCGTCTGATTCAAAAGCGGGTTAAATGTATTTTATTATGAACATTGTTGCTTTAGAGGTATGTGTGTGTAATTATTTTTTAATATTAAACCATTTTCGATTAGAAAATAAATTTTAAAAATTGCAAAAAATAGTAGGAATTTCAAAATACTTGAAAAGGATGTGAAAGGATGTGACGTCACGAGTTCATAAGAAAAGTCAAGGACGAGTCAGATATGACGATCCATAGATAAGTTTTTTTTTTAATTTTTACAATTCCTATACTCGAACTTATTGTTGTCACAGATTACTGTTGTACTTAGTATCAATTTGACGTCACACGTCAAAGTTCACAAATTGTTACTACAACAGTAATCTGTGACAACAATAATAATCGTGTTTCAGATGCGTGAAAATGTTGGTAAATTTCAAAAATTATTTTTGTTATAAAATTTTAGTATTTCGGGGCTGGAATTTTTATGACGGTTATTTGACGATATAACCTATCGTATAAAATCATAAAAAAAAATTGTGGGAGTTCCCTATTGTGACTTACATACTTCAAGTTTGTAAACTTATCTTTGCGGGGACAGACTACAGAAACCCTTAACGAATCGATTAATTCAGACAAAAATATTTACCTGAAGCTTTTAAAATTTTTTAAAGTTGTTGCCTCTAAACTCGAGCCATTTTGGATGTACAATGTTTACTAACATTGCACTGACAGATCAATCAGCTGATAGCAGGAATAGACCCATCACAGAAATCTGAGATTCATTACGATTGGTCATATAGAATCAGTGCCAATCATATTTAATCTCAGTTTTCTGTGATTGGTCTATTCCTGCTATCAGCTGATTGATCTCTCAGTGCAGTGTTAGTAAACAATGTACATCCAAAATGGCTCAAGTTTAGGTATCAAAAATAAATTGAGGGTAATCAGGCCCTCTACTCTTGAACAAAAAACAAATAAGCGTTGATTTCGCGGTTAAATCATAAAGGTAATATTGCTAAAATGTTAAGATACTTATCAGCTTTCACCGAAATTATGCTGAACCGTGTAATATATCTAATAGTAGGGGAGCCCAAGATGCTAAGTGTGGATTTACTTAAACGACAATGGACTTTGAATAGATTAGATGGTAAAAATAAAAAAGTCTTTAGGATGACACCCTTTCACCAGTGGGGGAACCGTCTACAGTTATTCAAAAATGTATGGAGGAGGTACTCAACAGGGTGCAAGGGAAACAATTGATCAGATTGTGATGAAACTTTGGTAGAGTCTTCTGAGAAAGCCCGCGAGGGTTTCTGGCCCAAAAAAACTTAATTAATAAAATAAAAACGTTACGAAGTTTGCCGAGTCAGCTAGTTTACATCCTATACTATCTATACTAATATAATAAAGCGGAAGTGTTTGTTTGTATATTTGTTTATTTGAAGCCGCTATTCTCTGGAACTACCAGTCCGATTTGAAAAAATCTTTCTGAATTTGATAGCTAAACTTAGGTTATAGACTACTTTTCATCATCATCATCACCATATACCTACCATCACTACGGGGGCAACGCCGTGAGGGCGCTGCTAGTTAGGTATATAAGGCCTTCAACATTTAACCTCTGATGAAATGACCATACTATCCATGGTCTATTCATTCTATCCTATAGTTATATAAATTACCAAGGCATACGAAAAATGCCTAATCAAGACATTTCCTACAAGTAAAATAGTTTAAAAAGCACTCACGAGTCACGCATTCTTTTGTTGACAATCTTACTGCGAGAAAATTATGCCAGAACCAAAATAACAACAAATAAACGATTTTGGCAAACTGTTCACAACCAGCACTTCATTCCACACTAAATCACTATTATCACGCTTTAGATTACGTTTAAAAATCGATTTGAATATTGACGAGTCTTCGCGCGCGCATATTATATAAAAATATGTTATCTGTGACGCTACGTGCTAATGTCACGAGTACACGCTCCCGACTGCCAATTGGTATGTTATCGAAATGTAAAGCTTGTTTTATATTTATTTATTCATAGTCTTTTGACGTTTCCTTTGTTCTTTTTTTTTTAGAACATTGACTTTTGACACTGGACTAACAATCGTGCTGAACTGTTTATGATGAGTAAATAGGCGTATAAAACATAATTTTATTTTTTCTATAACTAGCAGCGCCCTCGCCGCGTTGCCCCCGTAGTAATGGTATGTGGTGATGATGATGAAAAGTAGCCCATAACCTTCCTCAAGAGTTTAGCTATCAAATGAAGAATTTTTTTTTATCTGACCGGTTGTTCTTTAGATTAGCGCGATATTCAAACAAACAAACTCTTCCGCTTTATTATATTAGAGGTAGTTTAGCTTTAGATAGATGTATTTTCAAGTCGATTTTAAAAGATTGAAAAATATTATTTTCAATATATAAATATTTCAAAATCAAGACGATTTTGTAAGTGTTTTTCCTTATTGACCAGTTACTAAATTTATAATAAAAAAAACGACTTCAATGATATGATTACTCAGCAATTTTTTGCACCCTCGAGGTGCATTTCTGTTCATAACTACGATGATCCTCGACAGATCCTCAACATTTTTTATAGGACCACATGAATCAAAAAACCCTTTCAAACAAAAAAAGAATTGATGATTCTTTTTTAGTTTGAAAGGGTTTCGGTTCACAATTGAAGGAGAAATCGGTGAACATACATGAAAACCAGATTCCGACGAATTGAGAACCTCCTCCTTAATGTCGCTTAAAAATAGCTGAATATTCCTATAGCTAGTACATAGTAGTGTTGGTAGTGTTTACAAAAAATGAATTTCAGTTGCAGTGCGCCGTATTGCCCGAGTGGGAAAGGTTACAAAAAAAACCTATAAGTACTACAATTGGTCCAAAACAAGTTAAAACAACTCTCATTTGTCAATGATTCACTTTTATGACCTACAGAGACAACCAAAACCACTTCAAAAACATTCGTCTCCGTCGCAGTCGGGTAAAAAGGAATGTAAAGGCTGAATTACACCGGGGCAACAACGTGCGACAGTGCCGCATGCTACATATTGTGACATGTGGCATCTTGTGGCATGCTACAAATAGAAAGCATTTGCGGCATTAGTGGCATGCGGCAGCCTATTTTACGCCGAGGCAACATCGTGCTTGGGTCAGTCTACCACATGACGCAAGGTGTTTCCATGTCGCACGGTTCTTGCCACAATGTGCGACATTTTTTATTCTGTAGCATGCTGCCTTGTGGCATGCCGCAATGCCGCACAGTGTGCTTAGAAGAATATGGACATTTAACCAGTAATGGGACGACACAGGTACCTAAATAATTCCACACTAAGAAATGTAATACCTTGGCCGATGCAAATGTACGCAAATAAAAGGGACTATTTGTAAGGTAAAAAGCGCCTGTATATACTTCGTGCCGTTGACCAGTAGAGGTCACCGACCCACACAATACCTATGCATTAGTTACTTATTCTAGATACTGTATAATAATATATGTAGGTATATACACTTTGTGATGGATTGTGCGCAATGTGCGCCACATACACAATGAAGTGTCTGATATGCGCGGGTCATCGCGTCACAAGTATCAATATCTATTTCTAACTATAGCTATATGTACGTATTTATGTTCCTACGAGCTAGTGGCATAGTTTTTAGGCCGCCTGAAGGCCTCCGACAATTTAACATGTTCGAGAAACTAATGTCATAAATGCGAAAGTTTAGTTTAGATGTTTGTTACTCATTTACCTACGCCAGAACGGCTGAACGGATATGGATGAAAGGCAGAGATAGATTATAGTCCGGAATAGAACATAGGCAACATTTTATCCCGGAAAAATGCACGGTTCCCGCGGGATAAAAACAGTAGTCCACGCGGCGTTGGCTAGTTTAAAATAAATTACATATCTCTTAAATTGACCATATTTTTTCACTCTTGTATTTTCATGTCTAAGTACCCTATATTCTTTACCCATATGTTTTAATGTTCTTTAAACTTTTTTGTTATTGCAATGGTGGGACCGTTGCAATAACAAAAAAGTTAAAATCGTTAAGATTTTAAATTGTTCTAAAATTTATCTGGACATGTTTATCGATTGACGCAACGCGTAGGTAAATAGTCGAGTCAAAATAGACCCATGAAAAAAATTCCCAAAAAACTGAAAATTGGTAGGAATATTAGGAACACCATTGTCAACAAACTGTGAAAAGTCCCCATCGATCCCATATAAGTACCTATGCTAAATCTTTTATTCAAGGTCAATTTTGTAAAAAATTGGTTTTTTTGACTTTTCAACCAAACGGTTATTTTTATCGTAAAACCAGCTTAGACCGAAGCACCTTAGCTTAGATCAGGCTATTCTCCAAAAAAATTGCCATACATTATTTTTCCGAAGATTAACCATTTCTGAGATATCGAGATTTAAAAAAAAAATCTATTATAATGACCGCGGTGTTCCTAACGTTGCCAATTTTCAGCTTTCTGGGAAGTTTTGCATGGGTTGGGTACCTACCCCAACTTTTCGGGCTATTTTGACTGGACTAAAAGGTCTTGTCACAATTTCGGTAAAAAAATCGCGTATTCTATATTGCGATAGCAAACACTCATTTTAAATCCATAAAGAAATTAACAATTGGATTTAACTAAGGAAAGCTTAATTCGATTATTTACTTTTTACTAATTTTTAGTAGGGGTGCCAAAATAGTCCTATTATTTAAATTGCTCTAGAAATGACTCATGACCGGTAGGTACCTAGATCCAAACTTTAAAGAAATCGATAAAATAATATCATTTAATCAAAGGAAAAGAACGCAATAAATTTAATCATGAGGAAAAAAGGCTAAAGAAATACAAGTCTTCTAAGCATACTTATAAAACTACCTAAGCCTTTAATTACTAGATGATTAATAGTGTCAGGAGGCAATCTTTGCCTACACTTGTCAGGACTCTGTAGTGCCTGGGACAATGTTGAGATGAGATGGAGCACCGTTTAGAGCTCGCGTTAATGAAACGAAAAATTCATTGATGCAGGATTGGAATCGAATCCACATACAACCTTCGGATCAAAGTCGAGGTACTAGCCCACTCAGCCAACACGACTCTTTATTAGAAGGATAGTTTCTAGAATAATCGATAGACTGAATACAAAGCGAGTAAAACCTTTGTCGGAAGTATAAACGACTTTCCTTATGTTTTTGCAATCAACATTGAGTGTTTACGAAATTCAGAGGCCACGCCTTCAAACATTTCGGAGATTCTATTGGTTGTTTAACATTCTACATTCGTCACTAAACTATCATTGGTTATTATGGTCCCGAGACATGACACGTTTGCAAGTTGCAATATTATTGGACGTCACCACAGATTAAAATAGTCGCAAAAAATGACTATGCCCATAGATAAGATTATTTTTGATGAATTTTCCTGTTAGACGAAGTCAGAACAACTTATCAATATTAACAGAAACAAGTGGCTAAATTAAAAATTTAAAAATTCCGACTTCAATGTTAAACTGAGCAATTTTCTGCACTCTCGAGGTGCATTTTTGTTCATAACTCCTAAGATCCTCGACAGATCCTCAAATCCTCAAAGAAAAGAGTGAGTATGGAAACTCTATACCTAATCTAGATGAGACCCTGATGCTCTATCTACCTAGACCGTCAGACAACGCCTATGTGGAACGTTGTACTTGAGACAATTTTCAGATAAAGAAGCACCCGTAACCTCACCAGCTTAAGAGTGCATAATAAACAAAGCTGCCCCATGATTGTCTATCTTTGATAGTGACCAAAATCGGTCTCAAAATGTCAAATATGACAGTTCAGGGACCGTGCAAGTAGCTCTGTCACTCTCCCGTACTCGACAAAAGCTGCCTACGTGATAGTTTTGACATTTTGAGACCAATTTGAGGTTTGAGACAAGTTAGACAATCAGGTCTTAGGAATATCTGTTTCCAAAAGAGTGACAGTTAACATGCGCTTGGTGACCTCTTAATAGGCCTTATCCACAGGGAATCCAGGGTCAAATAGTATTGGACATAAACAAGTGTGAATAAGAAGGGTTTCAGTCACGAGACTGTATTTAATAGAAAACAATCGATCGTATCAAGGTCGGATAGCTTGCAGCCTTGAGCGTAATTTGTAGAATAGCTCTACTTTAGAAGAGCTATGTGAACCACACATTCTGGGGATTACTGTTAAAAAAAGAAATCTGTCGACATTTTGCATTAATTCTTGATCACAATTTGGGGTACTTTTGACCTTTGACACTGTTGGTGACAAAGCTGTAGCACGTGTCGGACTACGAGTATATTCAAAGTCAAACATTTTTAACCGAGTTCCAAAGCTTTTAGCATGGTGTGGATTGACAGATAACTAAGCAATTAGTACTTACAATCTCTACTAGGTATCTATATTTATCGCACTTTATCCATCATATCACAGAGCTTTTGACAAGTTTCAATGTCAAAGAAAGACTTGAGAAGCTTTTCATTTTTTCCAGCCACTATCATCATGAAAATAATGTTGAAGCAACTCATTGCCACGCTAAAAAGTCAATGCTCTCCAAAAACAAATGCGATCGATTGATACACAAAAAGTACAATTTCAAAACTTCTTTTGTTTGCAATTTCTAGCTAGTACTATACGTAACAAAACCAGTTTGTGAGCACGATGAACTCCAAAGGTTTACAATGTTTCAATGCTTGAGTGCGTTTGCACTGAATGCACTCAAACCAACTGATGTTTAGGTCACAGCGTACCTAACCTATGGGAGTTTGACTAATTTATTTTATAGTGCAACCCTGACCTAAACGGTGTCATGTGTAGGAATCTTGATGATCATGATGAAGGAATCTTACAATCAATCAATAACCAGAGACTTGACTTTGCGTTGTCTGCTAGTCAAGTTGTCTGCCATCACTTTCATCAAAATTCTGAGTAAAACATGGCAAAAATTATTTTTCAGTAGTCAAATAAGATTCTTTCGTTATCAAAATATGTCGGTTGGATATTGTTATTTACTAAAATAGCTGTCAAAGCGAATATTCCTCAGATAAACAACATAATGATGTGTGAAAAACCATAGATATTCAGTGTCTGAATATCTATGTTTATCTTTCACCTGTTAGCTTGTTACTACTATGTCCAGACCATGTTAATTTGGAATACTTAAACAAAATTAATCTGAATTTTGCCATTCGTTCGTATACATATAAGTAACCTAAGTAACAATGCAAAGTCATGGTGACCACAATTTGATCTAATCATGATGATGTTGCAGTCATGAACTAGGAATTCAACAAAACTGTTTAGAAAGTTGAAATTTCAAAGCGATACTCCTTGAAATCAGTATAACCAAAGATATCGTCGTTCCTTATTTTTATGACTATAACGTTCAGATTATAATGACAGCGAGAACTTTTTTCAGTAAATGAAAACAAAAGATTTGGGTACGTACCTATATTTCAGCTTCAGCATAAATTTTCATTATTAAATGTTTTTACAACAATAACAAAGATTTCAATAAAAAATATAGGTAAGTATGTATATTAAAATTATGCTGAATTTAACGGAAACTATTAAAGCCTTTAATTCGACTCCGGTGCACTGAGTCAGCGAGTCAGTGCGTTTGCACTGAACGTACCTATTGTACTGACTTTGCACGCGGTGTTGTGTAGCATGTATTTAGAAAATATTTACCTTACAGTCATTTGTTACGATTTCCATCCATTTTGTTTGGTCATGACCGACTTTTTAACTTAAAATCATATCACAAAGTTTAGAGTTTTCAATTATGATTTCAACTTCGAGCATTTTGAAAATTCCTAAATTCTCGAAGGATTTCACAGAAGAAAATATGATAATGAAGAATATAATGAAAGACATACACTTTGATATAAAGAAAAGTTATTTGAAAGCCGAACATTATGCATCATTATTTGTTTTATTAGAGACAAGACCTGCAGCGCAAGTACCGTTTTTATCGATCGCTAAATTTGACATCTAGAATCGACAAAATTCGGTAAAACTGGATTTATCAATGAAAAAACCAATTTCATCGAATTTTGAAAAATTTTGTCGATTCTAAGGGAGTGTACACATTGCGTTTTCTGTCAAAAACGATCGATAAGAACGGTACTTGCACTGCTGGTTCCGCCAGGATTTTTCCAGACAGGTATTCATTAAGACCACCATTAAGACGACTGAAATAATTTCAAAAAGCTAGGTGATTATTTTGCGACCAACACCGTGAAGATTCAGGGCAATAAACACGGTTCGGGCCCATCTTTCGTTCGGTTATTCTTCAGCTACGGTGATTGTAGAAAATTCAACATTATTCGTCAGTTGTGGACTACGGTGATGATAAGTGTACCACCTAACTACAGCATGATATATTAAATAAATAAATAAATAAATAATGCTGGACATTTCACACAGCATCATGTAGCCCCAAGCTAAGCAGAGCTTATGTTATGGGAACCACATGACTGATATACTACGTAAATACATATTTTTTTTTTGTAAATACATACATAATACACATAGAAAACACCCAGACCCGAGACAAATATTTGCAGATAATACAAACATTTGTCCCGCGGCGGGGATCGAACCCGCAACCTCCTGCGTCACAGGCGGGCCTTCGCCCACTGCGCCACAGAGATCGATTACTCGTAAGTATCACCTACTGGCACTTGGCTAAGCCACACCAAACTGGTTGCCAAGTCTAGATGTCATGAACCTAGTACCTATCTAAATCTATAAAAACACCAGCGGAGTTTAAAGAGGCCTTCATAGCAGAATCACAATAGGAATTGAACTATATGCAGTCTCTTTTCATAGACTGAGAGTGACAAGAACGGCACCATATATTTCAAATTCCTATGTGATTCTGCTATGCGACCGAAGCGAGCAAAGCGTCTCTGCTTCAGCTTGGACAAAAATGCTTTCTTTTGTCCGGATGTCCGGATGTGTGTCGGTCGGACGTCTGTCTGTATGTTCTCCTTTACAGGTCGCATTTCTCAACCAATTCTCGTGAAATTTTGTGAGCAGGTTTGATAATTTTATAGAATTTTTTAGCCGTTCGTCGGGGGTTTTTTAATTGTGGTACTTCTTCCAATAACCCGGTGACTTGACAGTCAGCCGGGTAAAAAGGGTAATCCGATTTCGATGGTTCTTTTTTTATTCGAAAGGTTGTAACTTTAAGTTGGTCTCCTAAAGCTTTGGTGAAGATTTGCTGAGGATCTTCAGCGTGATGAGCAGGCAGAATAACTCCTAAAAATTTGGTAAATTGCTCACTTTTAGAGTTCCAAACAGACTCGCGAGGTCTACAGCTCACAGAGCCACTAGTTTTATCAAAATAGCTCTGCCTGATGTAAAGCAACACTGTGTTCTAAGATGGTAATCGTTGACTTCGACTTTCTGAAACTTTTAAAAGGGTTAAAAGTTTTGGCAAAACACGAAGCTGTAAAAGTAATTAGGACGTTATCAAGTGCATATACACCGAATGCACTAAGAAAGCTAGTCTGACACATGTCTGATTTAATTTATTAGTTCAAAGTTCAATACGTTTCTAATTAATCGAGTAATGAACTCTTTGTGGCAACTAAGTATGGTTGCAGGGCACGCTGAGGAAACATGCGAG
The DNA here is from genome assembly GCA_958496255.1 of Camptogramma bilineatum. Lineage (NCBI taxonomy): Eukaryota > Metazoa > Arthropoda > Insecta > Lepidoptera > Geometridae > Camptogramma > Camptogramma bilineatum. Next base: position 3,821,904 of record OY292474.1, read on the forward strand.
TTGTTTTTTTTTTGAGCAGGAACATGTTATACCTATACTAACAGCGCCCTCGCGGCGTTGTCCCCGTAGTGATGGTATAATGGTAATGATGATGATGAAAAGTAGCCTATAACCTTCCTCAAGAGTTTAGCTATCATAATATGATAGCTAAACTCTTTAGGAAGGTTAGTTCAGTCTAATTTGAAAAATTATTTCTGCATATTATGCAGAAATAATTTTTCAAATTAGATTGATAGTTCTAGAGATTAGCTCATTCAAGCAAACAAACTCTTCCGCTGGAAGGGGGAGACCTAGGCAAACATACCTGGATCAGATTGGTGACATTTTAGAGAAAGGCCAGGTCAAAAGTACCCTAAACCGGCGAGCTTGTATGAAAAATGTGATGAGAGTGAATGAGGCGAAAGAGGTGTGTCAGGATCGTAGCAAGTGGAAATCCGTGGTCTCTGCCTACCCCTGTGGGAAAGAGGCGTGATTTTATGTATGTATGTAAACTCTTCCTCTTTATCATATTGGTAATAGATGTAGTTATGATAGCTAAATTCTCGTGAGGCCAATAATCTCACGGATAAATTATGTAACACGCATTGGCAAGTCAAATCTTATTGTAATGTTCTTATCACTGAATATGATTGAATATGCTGATCTGTGTTTTGGTACAGATTAAGCTGTGAATACACAACTTCTTGAAAAAGAATTGTAAATTTTTAGTTTCAAGGGACCATGAAACTATTTTCTTTTAATTTCAAATTGATATCACAGCCCATTCTAGAGAAAAATGGTCTTGACAGACGGACAGACAGTGGGACAGACAACCAATGGATCCTATTGTGAAAGGTACATTTTATTTTATGTATGGAAGGAATGGAACTCTAATAAAAAATGTTGTTTTCGTTGTGTTGTGTTCGTTCACCCTCTAGAACTCATATAAATTTTTCGAAACGAAAAATCCATTGTACAAATAAAATCATCAACAAGCCAATTAACAAACGAAATTATCTAAACAAGCTTGTTTGAAACAGTTTGAGCTACAAAAAACAATAAACAATATTACGTACGGCGTGTATCTACTAAACATGAGGCGTTGTCCTAATAGAACGCGAATGCGCGATCATCGTAAGTTCGCGCGAATTGTACTCGTACGAACGCACGATCGAACATATTGAACTCTAATAAGTGTCCTAACTGACTATCGCACGACGCGGTCGCGCGACTCAAATGTTTGAAACTCTATTCGCGCGACCTTAGTTCGTACGAACGCGCGATCAAACATATGGAATTTGAATAGGTGTCCTAATTGAAATTCGTGCGAAAACGTCGGCGTGGTAGAACGCCTATTCGCGTTCTATTAGGACACCCAGTTTTTGACGTCGCGCGAACACGCGATGGTCGCATCGCTCGCATCGCGCATTCGCGTTCTATTAGGACAACGCCTGAGAGCTCTTTGAAAACATTTAAAAGTACCTTTTTGCTAATATTATCGGGCACCCTAAAATATTTGACACTCCAAAGTAACCCAGTTAATCATTTTCTACTTCGTTGAACACAGAGCCTTACCTCAGACACCTCATTTAAAACCAAAAGAATTTATAACTTTAAAGTCCAAACCATTCTATTTCATCCGAGTCTCAATCTTATTCTCATCAACTTTAGTATCAAATTACAACGAAAACGCACTCTAAAACTGAAAGTATTTATCCTTTGCAGTGAAATAGACTGAAAGACGTAACCGATAGGGTCCAAAAACGTATAGCAAGCATACAGCCTATTTCCAGTACACATGCACTGACTTTGCACCAGTCGACGGGGTCACTAAGACGTTTTAAAGAAAATGCAGGTAAAAAATTGATGAGCAGTTTTGATGATTTTAAACTCTCATCATTAGCTTAGAACAATGTTCCGCAAACTTTTTGTGTTCAAGGTACATCTAGGAAATCGGAAAATTTTGGAGGTACTTACACCATAAATTAAAAATCGTTTTTTTTATGTGAAATATGAGCTTGTTTAGTTGAGCTTATGCGGTCCAAATTTAGAGTAGCCTAACTGAGATAGGTAACCTTATTTTTCCGAGGCACACCAACTAATGACCACGGTCATGGATGTATATAAGGGGGGGTTTAGGGGATCCGGGCCCCCCCTTAACCCATTAAGTTCAGAGGAAACCTATTCAATTTTTGTATTTTGGAACCCTTGGACCCCCCCTTAACAAAGATCTTTGCATTTTGGAACCTTTGGACCCCCCTCCCTTAACAAAGCTATACCTACGCCCATGACCACGGTACACCAGTGTGCCACGGCACACCCTTTGCGGAACACTGGCTTAGAATACACCAATAACATTAGCTTACTCAGGCCTTTACATCTTTACTTAATGGTTTACCTCTGGCCTCCGCCATATAGCCTTCAAAACAAAAGTAGTCTTCAAGCTGTGGTCAGCCGTGGGTAAAGTGCCCATACATTTTTGCCCACAATCATTTAAAATTTTACTGAAATTCTTACTGTGTGACAAATACGGATATGAAGCTTGTTACATTTGATATCACGGCAAAGTGAAACAAACTCTAGTACCTTCCTATTTGTTGCTTTCTGCTAAATTCATTCATTCATCGTGTCAATATGCTCATACAAATATTTGGTAATTAAATTTGTTTGCTCCAATATGATGCCACCTCTACGGCCCTATCTGAAGCCGCAACAAGATCTACATGGGTGCAGTTGTTTGGGACAGCAAGTGCAGCATATTTGTGTTGGGGCTCCGCACTCGCACTGTATTTGGGAAGGGTTTCTGCTAAATAATCTAAATAGTCATGCCTCTCATCTTCATAAGACTTTGAAAGGCTGAAAATTGAAGAGAAGAATAGCTGGATTCAGGGTTTCAACTTTTTTTCTTTGTTATTATAATGCATGTTTGACCTGTGTAGATTTTGTGATGAAACAATATTACAGTTATGGCAGATCCTTTAGCAATTAAATAGGATTTGATACGAAAATTATAGTCCCATACTGTAAAATTATGCAACGAAACATTTCCTAATTTTCAGCTATACCAGTGAAAGTCGATTATTTACAATCAACGCACCAATGAAGGTGTGATGCAACGTAAATACGCAAAACATCGATCTATTATCAATAGACTGTAGATAACCACGTTTCAATAGCGTAAATGGAAGATAAATAGTGTAGGTAATGCATGCAAACACTTACCACAGTCTGGTATATTTGCGAAAATCACTCCTCACTCGAAAACAAATCGTCATAGAAACAAACACAAGTCTCAGTCTTGCACTAAACCAAACCGAGCACAATATTTAAATAAGGTAAAACGGAACGCTACAAGTAAATTTTTCTTAATTATTTTTAGATTTTCCACGAAAATACGACGATCCCGTAAATTCCCAAATATCCACCAACAACCAAACCAAATATCGACTAGAGCTGAGACAGTGGGTGTGTTTTATTTAGTTTATAGAACTGAAAACTATCGATTCATTAATAAAGTAGTTATTACACTATTCAATTTATAGGAGCCAACAGTCAAATGTAGGAAGAAAAATGTAGGATGCACATTACGAAATTCCTAGGTCAAAGACCTATGCGATTAAATAAACAGCAATCTGTTTATAAAAAATATAAAATATAACCTGCCTTTGGAATCGATACTGAAATAAGATAGCGAAAGTTATATCGTCGTTTACCCCTACTCTATAAACGTCACATGCTGTAATTTGATGTTTGTCAAGGACAATAGTGTAGTAGTGCATTCAGTATCCTCAGTTACTTAAAAAACCGAAAATCGAATAATGATAACGTAACCGTAACATAAATGTTTGTCAAATTATGCACCACAGAGTTAAAATACATGCGTTTTCATGACCGAATTTCATGTTAAGGTGCTGAATATGAACAATAGGTTAAAAAGGTATTAAAACGCCAAAAGAATAAACATACCGTAGTGTAACTACTGCGCATGTCCGTCAGTGACAACCTATAGCTGCATGGCTATTGATTGGATTTAATTTCGGAATACGCTAGAGAATCCTTCAGAAATAACATACAAAATGATCGGACTAACGTATTTATTTGGTTGGTTAGCGGTCCTAAATCTTTACGATGTCAACGAAGCTGTCGCTGAGCAAAACCCTGTTACTTTTACTTTCAAGGAATATCAATACAAAGACTCTCCAAAGAACGTATGTACTTTATTTTATTTACCTAGGGTTAAAGTAAAATATTAGTACGAGTTATTATTTAAGTTTAAATATATACCTATAATTTTTGTTGTTGATTTTAGGAAATGACGTTCAGAGAGTTCGAAACTGCATGTGAGCAAAGCAGTGCTTGCAGTCATATGGCTGGGTTACAGAGAACAAGATGTATTAGGGAATGTGTGTCACCATCATGCTACCGTGAACTTTACCAAGCTGATCCAGTAATTATTTTCCATGTTATAAACACGCGTAATACCTACTTTCTTATGGTGTCTCATTTTAATGTTTTATTCTTCGTTTACAGCTTGAAGAAGGTGAAATAGACGTCCGTCTCAACTCTTTCAAGGGGTGCTTCATTCAAAGAAGTGGTCGAACGAGAAATTGATTTCAAAAACAATTTTTGGTTTCGTCATTAATTCTGTGTGCAAAAAGAGTTTTTAAAGTGCATCGCAAAGTCCAATTTTTAATTATGGTAAATATTTAAAACTTTATTGAGTGCTTTTAGATATTTAAAATATTTATTTATGTATTATTATTTATTATTGATTACTTTTTAATGATATAGGTATTTATCTATTTATTTCAGGTCTATACAATAGTGACTTCAGAAACAAAGACTTTTTTAAGTGAAGTTTTAAATAGGCTGCCAAAGTAAATGTGAAATCAACAGAATTTATGTACTTATGAGTTAATATTAAATAAACTACTGACAGCTGTATGGCCAATGTCCAATTATAAAATACATTTTAATTAAATAAATTAGGTCAAAATGGCCTAAAAACTCCATCACCAGAGTTGACCACTTGCTCATACGGACTAACTAACTATTGATTAAAAATCATTCTACCTACTCCAATCTCTGTAGTTACATCACAGTATCATTTTTACCCGACTGCGCAAAGCAAAGGAAGGGTAATGTGTTTATCAGTCTATGTATGTATGTTTGGATGTTTCTATGTGGCATTCTAGAGGCCAAACGCGTGGACCGATTTTGATGATTCTTACGTCAATCGATTCGTCTAAACCTTGGGAGTGTTAATAAGGCATGACAGTAATCAAAATTCACCAGTGCCACCACCAGACGCCTTAATGTCAAAATTAAAAAAATCAAAATCGTCACACCATGTCAAGTGGGGTATCGTTGAATAGGTATTTCAAAATCAACTTTATGTTTCTTTTACCATTTTTCATTTTAAGTAATAGTTTAGGAAAAATAACGGTTTAAAGTTGATTAATAATTATTCTCGCTATGGATGTTTCTATGTGGCACTCTAGAGGCCAAACGCGTGGACCGATTTTGATGATTCTTACGTCAATCGATTTGTCTCAACCTTGGGAGTGTCACTAAAGATATGACAGTAATCAAAATTCACCTGGGCTACAACCAGACGCCATATTGTCAAAATTAAAAGAATCAAAATCGTCACTCTATATCAAGTAGGGTATCGTTGAATAGGTATTTTAAAATCAACTTTATCATAACTAAAAAGTGTTAAATAAAAAAATATTTTAAAAAAACAAAAACCCGACTGCGTCAAAACTAAAAAGAAAAAAACAAGCCTGCAAAGAATTACTCACAGTCGGGACCCATAACATTGGGAAGATTTGATTGGTAATAAAATGAATGGGTACCGACTGTGAGTAATTCTTTGCAGGCTTGTTTTTTTCTTTTTAGTTTTGACGCAGTCGGGTTTTTGTTTTTTTAAAATATTTTTTTATTTAATCCTGCAGTGCGATTCAGACCGTCTCGGAATGTACCTATTCCAAATTCGGAAAGTGACGTTTCGTTCCTGAAAAAACGTCAACTTTCAGAAAAAAAATCATTAATTCAAATCATGCATTTCGGAAACAAGTCCGAATCGCACATGCACAAAAGTAAAGTAGGATTCAGCACTTAAGTCCTACGGCAAAAGCGGGAACTAATTGTTTTATTTACTTTACTAAGCTCTTTTAGTCAAGGTCGTTCAGTTGTTCTGGTGTGTAGAGCTAACGAACGTACAAACTAGCATAATTACTATTGTTCAAGCCTTTTGGGCAATTATTAATTTTTTACATAACCTAGTTCTGTGATAGCAGCACTGCGTCTATCGGACTTCAGTGCTGAATCCAACTCTATTCCTACTTCTGTGCGCACATGTTGCCACATTTAAAAAGGCATTGGACGTCGTCACCTAACTCGATATATTTAATCGATTCCAAATTTCCGTTTTTTTCCGAAACTAAAATGGTACTTGCTTACCCGACCCGTTTACCCATCTCTATTCTAGTTCGTTCACGACACGAGAAAATTTTGGAGCACTTGCAATCGCAAGAAGCGGTCTGGTCTAGTGAGAGAAATAAAGTAGAAATGGCTTCCTTGTGCAGACAAATAGTTAGAGGAAATGCTGTACGAAGTGTGCTATTTTCCACAGCCAGGCGGGGATATTCCGACAAAAGTAAGATTTCACATTTTCTTCAGATTTACTTCTCCTGTCAATGTTTAGTTACGTAATGTCAAAAAAGTCCTGCATTTCTCTTCATTTCGGCAGAAAAATGAAAATTCCTGAAATAATGCCACCGCCCATGTAAAAATTATCTTTCAGAAAACTTTCTCACTTATAAATTAGCCATAGTTCAAAATTACGTCTTCCTTTTACCATAAAAACTAGAACCCTAACTGATTTATTTTGGTTCTGCTGATTCTTATTTACATTTGAATGTAAATCAGTATAACTATCATTACCACCTTTTATTCTGCATAAATTAAGCTGAAGGCCTATGAAGCCATTATGCTTAAAACTTGTAATATATTGATTTTGTAGGTTATCTTATCAAGTCAGATAAATACAACACTATCCTTAGCTTATGGAGCAGATTAGACATAAAATCAGCTTAGAATATGGAATTAAACTTGAGAAAAATTTGTTGTTTTCATTTGAACATAATGTCAAACCACCTATCTTTGTAACTTCTTTTTTATTGGGGTTGCCTCTTGTCAGCATAACTGACACCTCTTTCTCCACAAACCTCTTTCCAGGGCAGCCTCCTTGACCTCCTTAAAACATGACAGCAACCTTCTTCACTTGGCTCATGTAGCCTATCCTTGGTCTTCCTCTCCTTCAACTTTTCCTTCAATGATGTTCTTAATGAAACTGTCATGTTGTATAAGATGGCCTTTATCTTCCCTCTTTATTCTGTTAGAATAATCCTGTTTCATTATAACTTATCTAGCTGCTACTACCATAGTACTTTCACCAAAATGAGGTTTGTTTTGTTTTGTTTTGTGTTCCAAGAAATCTTCTATGTGTCAGGACATAATTTATCAGTGCTTTTTAGTATTATATGAGATTGAATTTTGTATTTTTATGGCTAGCTTTGCCTGCTATTTAAGTCAAACTTTAGACTTTAAGTACAGTTTTGAATAGCCTATAAAATTCACCAACAAATGAGCTATCAAATACAGAAATATTTTTTCAATCCAACTGGTAGTTCAGAGATTAAAGTGTTTAAACCAGTGGTTCCCAAACTTTTTTTTCTCATGGACCCCTTTCAAAATTTTATTGGTTTCGGTGGACCCCCTGCTGCTACATTTCTACCATATTCCCAAAACTCATCAGAAAATGAGAACCATCGTGGACCCCTTTCGAGTCTCCCGTGGACCCCTGGGGGTCCACCTGGACCACTTTGGGAATCACTGGTTTAACACGTTCGGTGCGGGACCGTATTTGCAAGACTTTCAGACAGTGCGATACAGGACATTTATGGTAGGTACGAGAGTTACTCCTGGTGCAGTACATGACATATATGTCCTGTATTATGTTTTTTTTTAAATGCCTATAATTTAATGAATTTCGTAATTTAATGTTGTTTTTTTAATTATTTGGGTAGATTATAAATAAATAAAAATAAAATAAAATAAAAAATAAAAAAGCCTTTATGGGTAGATTATAATCTTATCTAACATATGATAAGCCAGGACGGGGATCTGGTGAATACTTTAGAAGCTATACCTAAAACTAAATACCCACCAAAATTGTCCTGTACCGCACTGAAAATAGGGTCAAAACGTTTGTCCTTTACACAAGTTTAGTGATGTTCTAACAGTATTTTGAACAATCGATATCGATAAGGAGCATTTATTTCTCTGAATATGAACAAAACTTCATTTACTTAAATTACAAGCTAAGTTAAACACCCCGGCATGGATTTATGGTCCTGGTAGAAGTATACGCAGGACTCATTTTTGGTGCATCCTTGGTCAATTTTGTTCGGCGCAGACCTCCACCGCATACTTACAAATTTTTAATTTATAAAAACCTTGTCCGTACAATTACAAACAAAACAAAAAAGGAATCAGTCAAATCAGTCAAGCCGTTGTCAAGTAATGCGGGAACATACATGCGGCAATTGATTTTTTTAATAACTGGGTTAGGATGTTGATGATTTTCAATCCTCAATTAAATTGCGACCATCGATAACATGTTATGAGATCGCTTAATTTTGGCGTTAATGTAATAATCGACAAATGACGTGCTAATAAGATAGGGATTGCTCCGCACTACTGTAAAAATCAGCGAGACACCGGGTCTGCGGATACAGGACATATATGTATGGTAACGCACAGAATTACGAAAATTGCTTTTAAGTGCGTACTACCCATATGTGTCCTGTACAATTTTATGGCAAATTTTGCTTATATTTTTAATAAGCTACATAAAAGTATACTTGACTCTTTTTTACATAAAGGATTTCGTATAGAAATAGCCCCCGCACCAGCGGTAAAACTACAATTTTACCTTCCGCACCAGAAGAAAGTCGCGTACAACCCATATATGTCCTGTACCGCACTGAACGTGTTAAACAAACTTCTATAATATAACTTGCTTTATTATTTCAGTATATATTATGTGTGTTGTCAAGTTTATTTGTACACTAGCCAAAATCAAAATAGAATAGCTCACTTAACACCCAGACACGGAACAAACATCTATGTTCATCACACAAATGTTTGTCCTGGGTGGGAATTGAACCCACAACATACAGCACAGAAGGCAGAGCTTCTAACAACTGAGCTAAGAGGCCAGTCAAGTGATGTTAGATGTCAGACAAATAATTCTAGTTTTATAGATAGAGGCACATTTAAGTATAATTTGGCATACCAAGAAAACAAAGTTAAACAGTAGAATCTCACTAATCCGGCACTATTAAAAACCAGAGGGTGCCGGATTATTGGAAAGTTTGCATTACTGGATTGTATAGAAAAATTAAAGATAAATAAAATAAAGCATGTCATAAAGAGAATACACCTATAATACAGGAACTATAGGTTTTATTATATTTGAGGTATTGAGGTTAGACTGCTTGACGACGACGGAGGCTTGCGTGGTGCGTGGCGTAGGGAGGCGAGGGCGAAGGGTGCCGGATTATTGGATGTATTGGTCTATTGAAGTGCCGGATTAGTGAGATTCTACTGTATAATTCCTTAAAAACTTCCAGTGATGCCCGACCCCCTGGAGCACGCGACTGGTATGGAGCGCAAGGAGCTGCTGGCCATGCAGGCCGGTAACGAGGATCCCTTCAACATGAAGGTTCTGAAGAAGGCAGCTGGCACCAAGGCCAACCCCACTCTCGTCCCGTCTTGCTTCGACGCGCGCATTGTTGGATGCATATGTGAGTGTCCCTGTCTAAAGGCCCGTACACACGCTGGCCTAGGCTCGCCGAGTGAACGCGAGTGCCAACGTGTGGGCAGCACCACTCGCCTCGCCTTGCCATCGCTCGCCTAGCTGGACGAGTGAACACGAGCGCCAACTTACATTGATTTTCGTCGACTCGCCAAGCGTGTGGATGGTACCACTCGCCTTGCGTCGACTCGCCTTCACTCGCGCTGGCTTAGGCTGGCCCAGCGTTCATTCGCAGCATAAGGCTTGTTTCACTTTTCAGCGTGTCGCCGGTCGAGTCCGCGAGTTGACCATTCACAGCACAGAGAAATGAATTTTGACCATTCACAGCACAGAGAAATGTGCTGTGAATGGTCAACTCGCGGACGCGACCGGCGACACGCTGAAGAGTGAAACAAGCCTAAATGTAACTCTCAAAAAGTGTAGTTAACGTGTGACGTGTTTTTATTTACACTAATAGTCTCGTCACCAATATTGAATTACTTTTTATCAAAATCGGTCACGAGACTCCTTTGATTGTTTTTCGTTATTGCTAATAGTTACAGATTTGACCCTAGAGGCACTCTTGCAAAGCGCACCCTGTATAACTCGTTTCTGACTGAGAGAAGATGTATACTGTTCTCACAAATATTGTTTGTTATACCAGTTATACTCCTAAGTGTTTATATTTTAATGTTTGGTTGATGGCCAAGTGAAAAAAAAGGCACCAACCTGCCATAGAAAATCGGCATGGCCATTTGTATTGTGTAATGTAAAGGTTGAGACATTGTAAATGGGTGAACCCACTAGCAAGTGACCTAACTTAGCGCCCTGAAAATTGGATAATAAATGCGCACTTTATCCATTTTGATTTGAATGAGGTGTGAATATGTGCAGATTGTGGCCTGACACACACAGCATACAACATATTTATGCTCCAAATAGCTTGTCAAAGATTTGGTATTGAAATACATTCAAGCTATTTGAATTATGAAACTACTCAGACTGAAAAACTAAATCCATAAGCAGATTTCTTAACAAGTATTGAAAGAAAATTAAGGGTCTTACTTATGAAAGATGTTTAAAGTTAGACACTGGTTGAACAACGTCCTGTCTTTATTTGTGGATAGTGACAAATAGAGACAGGACGTTGTTAACCAGTGTTCAACTTTAAACATCTTTCATAAGTAAGGGGGTAATTGCTTAGACATGATTCATGCTTGAACACAGTTTTAGGTTCTTTAAAAACAATACGTCGTTTTATCTTTTATGGGGAACATTAACTTCAAGGGCGTTTTAAAACTTAGCTTTGTTTCTTTGTAAACTCTGATCTTAGAAACACAGATTTTAATACTGTTTTCACCAAGTAGGTGAAACGCTCGTGGCGTAGATTGCTGAGACGTCCTTGATTGATCGTTGAAGTTAAGCAGCGTTGTGCGCGGTCACAATTTGAATGGGTTGCGGTCACCCATTTGCATTACGAGCTGAGCGCTTCCGTGCTTCGGAGGGCACGTTAAGGGTAAAAATTTAGTATTAAGAAGCAGGGTTTTGAGGGGGGAGTGAGGGGGGGAGGGGGGGGAGGGTAACCTACAGGGTGCCCCGTGTCGGATCTGATTTAGTTTCTCTTTTAGATGTGTTGGGGGTTTGTGCCACCAGGTTTTGTGGGTGGGCTCGCTTCGCTCGCTTTTTTATATACAAACCTAACCTAACCTACAGGATGCCCCGTGTCGGTTCTGATTTAGTTTCTCTTTTAGATGTTATGGGGTTTGTGCGACCAGATTTCGTGGGTGGGCTCACTTCACTCGCTTTTTTATATACAAACCTAACCTAACCTACTGGGTGCCCCGTTTCGGTTGCCCCGTATAGGTTAGGTTAGGTTAAAAAAAAAAAGGTTAGGTTAGGTTACATTTGATTTTCTCAAGAATGGTGCGTTACCTTGTAATGGTAGTGGTACCAGGGGGGCAGGGGATCCCCCCACTCTCCCCCCCCTCAAAATATTGTTACCGAATACTAAATTTTTACCAATTTTTAACAGTTTGTATATAAAAACAATAATTTGATTATCTCCAGAACGGTGCGTTACCTTGTAATGGGAGTGGTACCAGGGGGGAAGGGGAACCTCCGCCTCACCTCCCCCCTTCACTCTGCCCCCAAAATCCTGCTTCTTAATACTAAATCCAACCCGATTTGGCCACTAGCTCATACGATCTTACTTACTTTTACATTTCTTCCAACGGATCTTGGCATTTTGTCATGCTCGACCCAGGTCTCTAAAGAGATTTAAAAAAAAACTTTTTCATACTTATAAAATTTTCTACTGCACAGCGAAAAGCCTAACTTCACGAATCACGAAGATCCATTGTGACAACTGTACCTACCTAGTAGTTGTAAGCTAAAACTATGACTTATTGTTTTCAGGTGAGGAGCACGCCACCGCTATCACATGGCTGTGGATACATAAGGTAATTAACTTGTATTATGTTCTTATTACACCTCCAAATATGGATGGTTTGTGGAAACGCAAAATGAAAAATGAAATAGTGTGTGATGAGTGTGATGATGACGTAAAGGTGAATAGAAGCAGTGAACTTGTGTTACACCACTTAGGCTGGATTTGACCAAACAGGATTAAGTTTTTACTCGAGAGTAAACTACTGTTTGTTTGAATATTTTTCACCTTATAACTCGGATAATCGGCTAGTTACTTTGGTTGGAGAAAGATGACTTTTGGTCGAATCCAGCCTTAGTGGGGCAGGGACTGGAAAATGATGATTATATTAAACTAGCAGCGCCCTCGCGGCGTTGCCCCCGTAGTGATGGTATATGGCGATGATGATGATGATGAAAGTAGTCTATACCTTCCTCAAGAGTTAGCTATTAAATGCAGAAATAATTTTTCAAATCAGACTGGTAGTTCCTGAGATTAAAATGTTCAAATGAACAAACAAAACTCTTCCGCTTTAATATAATTAGTATAGATTTGAAAACAATAGTCAAATAGGTAGTAAGTTGTGGGTCGTTAATTATTTTCTAATATAATATTCGAAACGGGGAACCCTAGTGTAGCTGTAGCCACAAAATAAAGCATGTAGGGTATTATTTAGTTATTTAACTGATTATAATGTATTTATTTTCAGGATCAACCCCGCCGCTGCGAATGTGGACACTGGTACAAACTTGTTGAGAAGGAGCTCATCTAAACAAATTAGTTTATTTTTTAGTAGTGATCAATAAATATAAATACCGCTCGCATCTCGAACGCACATGTCTGCTGTTCCATTGCCATTTGAAAATTAAATAGAGATCGCGATAAATCAACCAAATCGACGCAATATATAATTGTAAGCATAGCCATTGTTTTATTGTACCTCTGATGCTAGTGAGGGATAGTGAAAATGAATGGTTGAATCACACTGCATTTTATTGAAGGTAATAAATGTTAGGTGGGTGTCATGAAAATAAATTTATCCAGTATTAAACAATGTTACTCATTGTCGAGAGGTAGCCTAGTACAAAGAGTAGAGTACTTTTCTATCACAGCTAGCACAGAACAGTAGAAACGCTCCTATCTCAATTCTGTGACAGCTAGTGTACTTTTCTAAACTGGAAAGTGGTAGACGAAAAAAGCTAAAATTAAAAGGCGCCACCTTGTGACTGGTAGAATAATTGGAAAGCAATTTATCCTACTAGTCACAAGATGGCGCTCTGCTGTTTGTGTAGGTATGTTACTGCTTTTTGCCAACAGATGGAGAACAAATTAGTTGCGATTTTAGACAAATCGAATCGTCGATTTATCATTCACCTTGTTCATTCTCACCAGCAGCACATCACTATAGTTGATTTTTGTTTGGATTACTTTTAGCTTAAACTATTGAAAGTATCATGCTCGTCGTTTCTTTACGTACTAGAGTAAAAGAGATAAACTCAATGCTAAATGCTTAGCATTTTTAGAGTTCCAGAACAAATCATGACATATTGTCTATATGGGCTTCATTCATATATGTCATTGTCATGTCAATGTCATGTCAAACAAACTGAAGATTGTCAACAATATACAAAAGTTTTATAATATAATTTCAAGTAAATTTACATTGTAATACCGAGAATTGTTGATTTCCAATGCTTTAATATTTCTTGAAAAGAACATTGTATTCATAACCAAACGACATGGCATGTAAGTAAACTTAGAAACATCTTGTAAGACAACTGCCGGGAATATTTTTTATATAGGTACCATTTTCTTACTTTCTTAATAATTATTGAGCTTCAAAATAAATGAACATTTCGGCACAGAAATTATCTCGGACTTCAATTTGACTTCTACAAAAATCCTCGAATCCCTAGCTAATTGTAGTAGGTATATCTTTGAACTTAGTGTTGTTTCACTATTTACCTACCTATTCTTCGGAAAGGTTTGGCGGGTACACTTCTCAGCTTCTCAGAATGGATCTAGGCTTAATGGATGGATTTAAGCGATAAGGCCGCCAATTGTTTTTACCTATGTTTAGTTAAAAACAATTGGCATTTGCATCGTTGCACCGACAAGAGCTGAGCTCTTAAATTTAATAAAAATGTTTAGATAATTTATATTTAAGATTTCTTTGTGGTAAACAATAAAGTGTTATCTATCATCTATCTAGGCCTTCGTGAAGTTAGCCGTTTCACTGCGCAGTAGAAAATATAGTATGGAACAGCTGCACTGTGCATCTAAACGGCTAACTTAACGAATGGGCGTTTTTCCATTAGCCGGCACGGCACCAAGCAAAAATGTATGAAAATGTACGGCTCGCCTTTCCACTTACCGGCGCCGGCACCGGCCCGGCGTTACGAGATTTTCATACATATTTGCATCCCCGGCACCGGCCCGGGGCCGGCGATGGCAATACCGGTGCCGGTGCTGGTGTCGTGCTGGCTAATGGAAAAACGGCCATTGCCTATAGTCGGATTGCTCATTATACGGATTAAAATTGAAGGAAAAAATGACATTTTTCCTTCTAAAACATTTCAATCTTTTCAAAATTTACACTCGCCCCCAAAATTTACGCCAACGCAGCAGATTAGACCTCCCTTTCTCTAAACTTCAATTACTCCATTCTGCTCCATATGCCATGTCAATTAAAATATATAACAAAATAGGTACCTAGTAATATTAAAAATGAGGATAGTTTACAAAAATTTAAAAACTTGTTAAAAAAAATATCTACTTAAAAACTGCTTTTACTCTCTGCAAGAGTTTTTAAGTGCAAATTAGCTGTAAGATATCTGATCTCTTAGTTTTAAGCCACATAAATAGCTAATTTTAATTTTATAATAAGTACCTACTGACTTAGTTAAGTACCTACTTAATTAAAAATTTTGCAATGTCCTTTCAGGACTCATGTTCTAGCCACTAGTACAAAATTGATAAGATCTCAAATGTACCTACTTATAACTAGGGGATCGAGAACCGGGCATTATTTAAGAACCGGTTTTTTCGATTCCAGTTTCAACTCAGAACCGGGTACCCGGTTCTTTCGGTTCTTTCGGTTCTTGTGATAATTTTTATTCGAATCGAATCGATGTTTGTCCTTTTGCACAAAAAAGACAAAGAATGTAAAAATTACCGGTCTATCGTTTTAATAACGCACTCAAGTAAGATCCTCCTACCCTACATGTATTAAAAAGACGTCTTAGCTACTTTTTAGCCCGGCAAATACCTGAAGAACATGCAGGTTTGTTAAAGGCAAGGGTACGCAGGAATCAACATTTGCCAAATAATGGAGAGGAGTAGATAATTCAACAGCCTAGTAATCCTATGCTTTATTGAATTCTAGCTGCTGCCCGCGGCTTCGTTCGCGTGGTATCCGTATAAAAAGTAGCTTATGTTACTCTCCAGCCCTCCAACTATCTCCACACAAAAAATCACGTCAATCCGTTGCTTTGTTTTGACGTGAAAGCAAAACAAATAAACAAACTAATAAACACCCTTTCACATGTATAATATGGGTACGGATACCAAAGCTTTGACTGTATGCAATTGAAGAAATTGTGGAATATACTACTGGAGTGGGGAGCTCCTGAACACCTTGTCAGTATAATCAAAAGTACATACAGAAAACCGTTCTTACATCAGGTTGGGCATTGAATGCTCTAGTATTTTCCAAACCAAGAAGGGAGTGAGACAGCGTTGCATCCCATCCCCTGCTCTGTCTAACATTATATGAAGAGTACATATTTCGTAGGACCCTTGAAAACTGAGGAAAGGTTTCAGGCGGAAAGAGGATATTTAAATTCAAAATTCAAATATCATTTATTTAGTAGGACCGCTATGACCACTTTGAAACGTCTTAAAAGCTAGGTGATTCTACTCCCGTAGAAACCTTCGGTAAGCCGACGATACTGTTCTCCTAGCAACATCCGAAATCCAAAAAAATTGGTAGTGGATCGTGCGGGGAAACTAATAGATGCGCAACATCTCAAGCATCGACACCGTTGACCAATATATATCTACCTAGCTAGGGCCACAAATACTGTAAGGATGGCAGCTGTGTCCCGGAGATAAAGAGGTGTATTGGAATGGCAAAACATACAATGACCCCGCCTAAATAACATCTGGAAGAACAGAGGAATAGATATCAAAACTAAGATCAGACTGTTACGGGCATTGGTATAAGTATTTAGTATTCCCTGTATTTATGTATGGAGTGGAAACGTGGACAATTCTGGCCAGAGAAAGACAAAGGATCGATGAATTCGAGATGTGATGCTGGAGGCGACTGCTAAGAATACCCTGGACCGATAAACGCACCAATGTGTCGATCCTATCCCAGCTCCAAATTAAAACCCGATTGCCTACTTTAAGCCACCAACGCACTCATTAATACTTCGGCCACGTGGTGCGCAGAGGCGATGAAGGTCTAGTAAAACACAGTCTAGTAGTACACGGTTGTAAGGGATGCACTAGACAGAAACGGGTGGAGGCCGATCATCCGTTCCGAAGACAAACCCGAAGCTGTAGGCGCATTCTGTAAACTCACTTCGAACGTCGCAGAGCTGAATCCGCTGTGAGATATCAAATTTCGTATTCGAAATTTGAATCTTACTACAAACACTTACAATACATTCTTGCGTATTTAGTGAGCTCGGTCACTTGAGTGAATTCGAAGTGAGTTTAGTACAGAATGCCTCTGCTGACCACAATCCTTAGATATGACGGAACGACGTGAGAGAGATAGTTTACTAGAATTTTGTAAAATTCTAAAATGTTACAAAATTCTACAATGTGATCAAAAATCAAACAGGGAATTTATAATCACAGCTACAATTTAAATATTTTAAATAATCACTAATAACAAACAAGGTACACTGTGCTGCCTGTACAAGTGTACACTACACACCCAAGAAGTCGGCACGCTTTCGAAGAGAACTTTTTAAAAGAACCGAAAGAACCGAAAACCCGGTTCTTAATATTTTGAGAACCGGTTCTTGTTGCAGCCCCAAGAACCGGGTAATCCCGGTTCTTTCGGTTCCGGGTAAACCCGGTTCCTATGCCCTACTTATAACATGATGCAATAAATACTTTTGACTTTGAGCAATACGACTATAGATCCATTGTGAGAAGTGTGGCAACGCCAGGCGGGTACGCACCTAGCTAGCTGTAATGTATGATTGATTCCCATAGCGGAACTAATGTATCTGTATATATTTATTTTGAGTTTGGGATTTGTCTGATACCACAATATCACTTTTACACATTATTGAAACAATGATACAAGCTTTGATTATAGACAGGTATATAATGAAAGGCTATATAGGGGAGGCTTATGCGGAAACGCAAGACAATCCCACCACCGGTGTCAAATAATTCAGATTTAGTTAAGTAAATAATTAATTATAAGGATTGTTAATAAAAGCTATAAATAAATAAAATAAAATGAATTGGCTCAAATCATTAGATCGAGTTGCACAATCCACAGGTAATTTCAACGGAGCGACATTATATACCAAGATTGGTACAGGAAGCCATAGAAATTACCAAACACTGGAATTTCAATCGAGAAGATGGTTTTAAACTCTCGGGTGCTTGGAATCCGGTGGTGCGATTGTGTAAAAATCGAAAAAGTCCAACATAAGATGTGCGTTTGGATACTGTTAGTATTGTGTGCCGCGATCGAGTTGCGTTCGAAAGTGAAACCGGTAGTACGGATGTTCGGCGTTAAGAGACTGAGAAAGAGGGTAGACCGTTTCGTCTGCCAGTGATTACCCACAAACTCGCTAAAAACTTTATTTTACCGTGATCATGGCGCATGCAACTGTGCCGAAATATCGGGAAACTCATAAATCCAAAAATCATGGTTAATATCCCGTTTATAGTGTTTACAATCATATATCATCACTACGCGGGTAACGCCACTAGAGCGCTGCTAGTGTTATACAGGGTGAATTTTTGAGATGGGGCAGTAAGGGCAGCTACCTTAACCGTTGTAGCTAGAGGAAAACGTTCATAAGAGACTTTCCTTAATTTTTGAAGATATTAAGACTTGCATTCACAGATTTTGAAAAAAATGTACAGTCAGCGAGAAAATGGGCACTTTACACAAAAACTTTTTTTGATGCCAATCGATCCTGTTTCATCTAAGGATTAAAAGGCTCTTTCAAACCAATTGGGGTTAGAGTACTAGAAAAGTCAGAAAACGCCAAAATGTATTTCTGATACAAGACAAGAAGGGATACCTTAACCGTTGTAGCTAGAGGAAAACGTTCTTAAGAGACTATCCTTAATTTTTAAAGGTATTAAGACTTGCATTCACAGATTTTGAAAAAAATGTACAGTCAGCGAGAAAATGGGTAATTTACACAAAAACTTTTTTTGGTGCCAATCGATCCTGTTTCATCTAAGGATTAAAAGGCTCTATAGGACCAACTCAGGGAAGAGTACTAGAAAAGTCAGAAATTGGTAAAATGTATTTTTGAGACGGAGGAGTAAGGGCAGCTACCTTAACCGTTGTAGCTACAGGAAAACGTTCTAAGGAGACTACCCTTACTTTTGAAGATATTTCGACAAAATGATGAAAAATGATGACAAATGACAAAATGATTTCGTACGAAATGTATAATCAAGGTTTTTTGCGTTTTCTGACTTTTGTAGTACTCTTGCCTCAGTTGGTCTCCTAGAGTCTTTTAATCCTTAGATGAAACAGGATCGATTGGCATCAAAAAAAGTTTTTGTGAAAATTGCCCATTTTCTCGCTGACTGTACACTTTTTTCAAAATCTGTGGATAGAGGTCGAAATATCTTCAAAAGTTAAGGACAGTCTCCTAAGAACGTTTTCCTCTAGCTACAACGGTTAAAGTAGCCCTTACTGTCTTGTATCAGAATACATTTTAGCGTTTTCTGACTTTTCTAGTACTCTAACCCCAGTTGGTCTGAAAGAGCCTTTTAATCCTTAGGTGAAACAGGATCGATTGGCATCAAAAAAAGTTTTTGTGGAAAGTGCCCATTTTCTCGCTGACTGTACATTTTTTTCAAAATCTGTGAATGTAAGTCTTAATACCTTCAAAAATTAAGGATAGTCTCCTAAGAACGTTTTCCTCTAGCTATAACGGTTAAGGTAGCTGCCCTTACTGCCCCATCTCAAAAATTCACTCTGTATGTATATAAGACTGATTTTAGTCTCACGCTCACCGTCAGCGCTGATAGGCGAGTGATCTTTATTACAATGAAATAAGGATACTGATTGTCCAGCACTGACGAGAGCAATTAGCGTAGCCATTTCTGCTGAACAATCAGTATCCTTATTTCATTGTAATAAAGATCACTCGCCTATCAGCGCTGACGGTGAGCGTGAGACTAAAATCAGCCTAAGATATAATTTTCTTACAGTTCAAAACTACATAGCTACGGGGTTTTTAGAAGATTGTGAGGAGCTGATACATACACTAACTGAGCAGCACGAGAAGGTGGATTGGCAGAAATTCTGCGCTTGCTGGAAAGAAATGGAATTTGATAAAATGTTTTAGTAAGTAACATAGATTTAACGTAAAGTAAAATGTAAAGTTTTAAAGTAGCAATAGTTTTAAACAATATAAAATTCTAAAGTAATAGGTACTTAACAAATTGCTTTGTCATATGGAAAGTGTAAGTAGTATTTTCTTAGTTCATTTCAAGTATTTAAAATCGTAATTGTAATTTCTTAAAACTATCTATAAAATTTTAACACATAACAGGTTAAAATTAAGTTTTAACTACAAGTTAGCGGTACTAGCATTAACCAGTTACTTTTTGTAGAAGTTATTGGTATAAAAAAAAATATCACATAACAGGTTAAAATTAAGTTTTAAATACAAGTTAGCGCTACTAGCGATAACCAGTTACTATTTGTAGGAGTTATAGAAGAAAAAAAAAAATTGTCAATGTCCATTGGTAAAAAAATTAAATCCTTTGCCATGCCGTCCCGGTTTGCGTAGGCCTTTAGGGCTCCCACACGAAACTGCGATGCGATGCGAATTCGCATCGCAGAAATCCATAGTAACCTCTATCTACATACGAATACAGCGTAGTTAGCTCGCAGATATTTGCGATGCGAATTCGCTCGAATTCGCAGTTATGTGTGGGAGCCCTTAGGCTCACTACTTTCTGTTGACTGTACTAGTTGATAATGATTACTACTTCCTTTCAGTGGTCGACAATCCAGCCCTGAGGTGGTAGAGTTTACAGAAGAGGTGCTGCAGGTTGCCAGACTTTATTTAGTCACAGAGACTGATAACTTTGAGGTATGGCTTCTATAATTAGATCTTTTAACTTACAAATTTCAATATCTGGGCGACTGAGCTCGGGTGCAAATTAAAAAAAAATTACTTACTACCAAAAAAACTGTCATCATAACAAAAAACACAGTGTCCATGTCTGAGATTCGATCTCGCAGCTTTCGGCGTGGCAGGGCCGATACTCTATTATTTATTTATTTATTTATACTTAGCGGGTTTGGGGAACAGGGTGGAATAGTTCCCCAAAGGCAGAGGTAGGTGGTTCCTCTGCAACGGGCCGGCCCATCTGGCCCACTTGCCCGTGGTCTTTCGACCAACAGTTGATATCGGATAGTTGTATACAAGCTTCAACTCGGTAGAAACTCCGCTTGCGAGATCTAGGGAATTCCGATGTTATTCCGATGTTGCGTGTGATTCCGTTGCTCCTTTAGCCTGCAATCTGGTCTGAGGTCTGATACTGTCCAGCGTGTTCTTCTTTTTGCAGTAGAAGTTGCTTTGGAGTAGCTTGGAAGCTCGTTATCCTTAAGAAACTCAGAAACGAGTCGTTGATGTCGAGCGTGGCGCCATCTGTAGTGCGTAGCATGTTTTCTGTAGTTCATCTAGCGACAGGTAGATGTCGCTACATCACTCCCTTTCCAGACCGAAGGTCGATATGATCTTGTCACCAGCATTGTATGTGTCCACGGTGAGTCGGGACGAAGCGGTGCATCGGTGCGTCTACGGTGAGTCGAGACGTGTCCACGGTGAGTCGGGACGAAGCGATGCGTCGGATGCGTCTGCGGTGAGTCGAGACGATGTCTGTCCACGGTGAGTCGGGACGGAGAGGTGCGTCGGGTGCGTCTACGGTGAGTCGAGACGTGTCCACAGTGAGTCGGGACGACGCGGTGCGCCGAGTGCGTCTACGGTGAGTCGAGACGTGTCCACGGTGAGTCGGGACGATTCGGCGTGCGGTGCAGTGCTCTGGGTGAAGTCCACGGTGAGTCGGGATGAGATACCCAGACGATGCTGCGGTTGAGATATCTCCACGAAGCGTATCGAGGAGCGGAGAGCCTGCAGAACCAGGAAGTCGGGGCGGCTTGCGATGGAACTGCGGAGGCTGGAGGCTGAAGATTGCTGGTGTGGTGAGAAGCTGCTGGTCCGGATGGCTTGAGAGAGAGAGAGAAGGTTGATGTGCTCGCTGCTGATGATGATGATGGCGCTGAAGGTGCTGCGTGTTGAGGGTCCAGTCGTCGGGTTTCGGCAGGAGTCGTCCGAGGTAGTCGACGGCTGGAGTTCATCTAGCGACAGGTAGATGTCGCTACAGCGGGTAAATCCTTTTGCGTGAAAATTCCTAGAAAACGAATTTTCCCAGTTAGGAGACCTAGTTAGATCGATTTTTCGCCCCCGTAAACTCCCGCAGAACTGCACATCGAAATCGTTAGAGCCGTTTTCGAGAACATGAATACAAATAAATAAACAAATATAGGTACAAATATTGACCGTTTATTAGTAAAGGATAATATTAGTAGGATAAGGTTTTACATTTAATGTGAAAGTTTGTGAGGATGTATGAATATTTGTTATGTACTCTTTAATGAGAAAAGTTTTGAACGAATTATGATGAAACACACAATAGGTAGGTACTGCCTATTGATTGTCTATCTTTGATAGCGACCAAAATCGGGCTCAAAATGTACAATATTCGGTGACCACGCAATTAGCTCTGTCACTGTGACAAAAGATACCTACAGTAGGGACCTACACACAATGGAATTAGGCATTCGTGAAGTTAGCCGTTTCGATGCGCAGCTTCATACAAAAAAAAAGTATATCCTACTAGGTAATAGTCTGCATGTTTCGTAGGTACTCGTTCACGCAAAAACTACTGAACAGATTTTAATGAAACTTGGAATATACTTACATAGTTTATGCCCTGGAATAACACATAGGCTACTTTTTATCCGGGCAAGACCGCGCGAGCGAAGCCGCGGGCGGAAGCTAGTATAAAATAAATATTATATTCTAACTTATGTAACTTTATCCTCTTACAGAGTCAAGTGGTAGGTCTATTCATAGCATACGCTATCACCATTATACAGCCGTATAAGAACCTGTGTTCCTTACGGCTCGTCCCCAATGATATACCCGCATTAAAGAAGATCGAGGCTATGGCGAGACGGGACAACCGAAGGGACATTCTTGTAATACTGGGGAAGATGTATATTTGTGGAAAAGTACAGTTTCATGTGTGTGAGCGGGAAAGAGCGATGGATATTTCGCTAAGGAAATACTTTGATGGTAAGTAGAAACTAAAAAAAAACAAAGGCCTTTAAAGTTTAGTAGAGATGCTAGATGATTTTTAATACAGTGTCAGGAGGCGTTTTCTCCTCCAAAACTGGATCGATTTTAATTTAAGAAGGTCCTTGGCTATGCCTTATTCTTTTATTTTTTAATTATCTATCAAATTTAATTACTGGACGTCTGACAATGGTGGTAAAACTGGTAATTTTTTTGTGATTTTAATAGGTTCCTACTTCTTATAATAATTAATCTATGGATAAAAATACAACATTGGGGCATACAGTGGTACTTAAAGATTAAATAAATAAATAAATATAAATATTGCTGGACATTTGACACAGCGCCATCTAGACCCAAACTAAGCAAAGGTTGTACTATGGGAACCAAATAACTTTTTATTTTATAAATCGGTCCAGGCGTCTTTGAGTGATACATAAAAAAAGCACAAAAAAAGTTTCCGACGAATAGGCATGATGACAGTAATCAAGTATCGCCAAAATATTTATCTGATCTAATGAAATAGGATTCAAGATTTTGAAAAATGTATTTATTCTCTTATTAATGTCGAGATTACTAATTTATTTGCTAAAATAAATCTATAAAATACAACAATCCGCCATGATAGCCAAAACGCTCGCCGGTGTCATGGCGTCTGTCATTGCGTCTCGTCTCGGTAAACATCCTTTTGTTTCTATAGTAACTATGTAGGCATCACTGGTTGATATACCGATCCGTGACGTAAAAACAGACGCCAAGACACCGGCGAGCGTTTTGGCGTGAATTTGAAAATTTAAATTTAAATGTACTTTTATTGCACAAAAACCTTAATTTTCTACAGAAATATGATATATTTTAGACATAATAGATACTTCTGAATATCATAGAAGAAATTTTGAAAATTAGGATTCATGCCTATTGAGAAACTCCTTTTTTTGATGTTGATTTAAAAGGAGCTTGTAATATTACAGGGTCTACCCACGTGCCGACGACGATAGCGCGACGCTGGCGCGGTAGACTCGACCGGGGCCGAGTGCGCGCGCTAGATAATATCGCACAAGCTGAACAACAGTACTTAGAACTCAAGATGAAAGCGAAGATGGTGGCTGAACAGGCCTTCCCAGGTATATTTCAGAAATAATGCTTTTTTTTCTGACTGGCCTCTTAGCTCAGTTGGTAGTAGCTCTGCCTTCTGCGCTGTAGGTCGTGGGTTCGATTCCCACTCAGGACAAACATTTGTGTGATGAACATAGATGTTGGTTCTGTGTCTGGGTGTTATAAAGTATTATAAGTATGTATTTACAAATATCTAAGTATTCTATCAGTTATCTGGTTCCCATAGTACAAGCTTTGCTTAGTTTGGGGCTAGATGGCGCTGTGTGAAATGTACAGCAATATTTATATTTAATGCTGGACATTTCACACAGCATCATGTAGCCCCAAGCTAAGCAGAGCTTGTGTTATGGCAACCACATGACTGATATACTACTCAAATACATTTTTTTTTGTAAATACTGAATATACAAAGAAAACATCCAGACCCGAGACAAATATTTGCAGATCATACAAACATTTGTCCCGCGGCGGGGATCGAACCCGCACCCTCCTGCGTCACAGGCGGGCCTTCACCCACTGCGCTACAAAGGTCGTCAAGAGCAAACTTATTAAATAACAAAAAGGAAACGAATTAAATAACAAAAAGGTTTAAAGGTGAACGCACACCTATCTGTCCCGAACGCGAGCGAATCGAAAGAAACGAATTTCTGATTTATTTCTATGAAATCGTATGAAACCTTGAACATCTGCCCGCGTCGATTCGTCCGAATCTGACAGGTGTGAGATACGATTTCATAATGAATTCAAACATTTTCGGTCGATTCGTTCAGCGCATTCAGCTCTGAAAGGTATCTACGCGTTCATTCCACTATCCAATTTGTAGGAGACCGACCTAGAAACATCGCTCTTTGGCCTACAAATTGCGTACATTGTGCAATAATCCCGTAATTCTCAACGAATATTTTCACAAATAACATTTTTCACTCTCTAGGTACAAATGTACAATTGGACACGTTTAAACCCGGTGCGAAGCGCATGGCCGATTCTCTCCGAAAGCTAATATCAGGCGAGGGCGTAAGACAAGAAAACGGTATGTACCATCCTCAGAACTATATCGAGACAGAAGTAAAAAGTTCGTTGATTTGTATGGAAACCGACCGTGTAACATTTTGCGTAGGTACTTTGACGAACGTAGTTGACAGTTCGAATTGCTAATTTTTACATTGCTGGTTTTCAATGCTCGCCAAGTCTGGCGCGTCTAATTAAAGCCGCAACAATGGAATGAATTCCGAATGAACTTCGCGGCGAGCAGAGAAGTCCTCAGCCCTTTTTTTTCGGCACGCGAGGTACATACACTCTTTGCTTCTATCTCGATATAATTCTGTAGTACCATCCTATACATATTTATTGCCGACTGTGAACATAGGCCTTAAGGTGGCCGCACACATATCCGCGCCGAACGAATCGAATTTTAGAATTCTTTCGATTCGACTGAATCTGGCAGTACTTCGAGAATTCTGCGCGGATATGTGTGCGCTCAGTCTTATATAGATAGATAACACATTATCGTTTACCGCATTTATCAAAACATACAGATTAGAAGTAAAAACAATTGCCAGACCTCATTCAAAAGTCATTGTTTGGAGGAGTTTTAGTTTTACAAAGCAATGTTAGATCAAATTTTAGACATTAGGGGTCTTACTTATGAAAAATGTTTAAAGTTGAACACTGGTTAAACAACGTCCTGTCTTTATTTAAAAAATACAAAATGTTTATTTCATCAGCTTAATCTAAAGTTTATATTTCATGGGTTTGAGATACCCTTTTAAGTATAAAAATACCTGTGCTAGGGTTATTTGTGGATAGTGACGAATATAGACAGGACGTTGTTTAACCAGTGTTCAACTTTAAACATCTTTTATAAGTAAGGGGGAATGTTGTTCAAAAGCTTTTCCTAGCAGGCACACAATTCTGCTTGATATTGACCTAGTCATTTTTTTAATCTAAAACTACAGAACTAAAAATAAATAAAATTTCTATCATAGATTGCGAGTCGCAAGTAAGCAATGTCAAACAAAGGGCGATGAAGAAAACTGTGAACTCAATGCGACACCTGAACAGCGTGATTGACAGGTAACTTAAGGTGCCGACTGTGAACATAGGCCTTAGGCTGTGTCCCCAGTAGGCAAACTGTGAGCGGCCGACTGAGTTTGCGGCGTATCGGTTTAGTACGCCCTTCCATATATTTGAAATGGAGTGTCCACAGTTTGCTAGTTTTACGCGTAACGCTGCAAACTACGTACAGTGAGCGCAAAACTAGCAAACTGTGGACACTCCATTTCAAATATATGGAAGAGCGTACTAAACCGATACGCCGCAAACTCAGTCGGCCGCTCACAGTTTGCCTACTGGGGACACAGCCTTAAGGTGGCCGCACACCTATCAGCGCCGAACGAATCGACCGAAACATATTTTAGAATTCTTTATATCGTCGGTTAAATTCGAAAACCTCGTGAATGATTTTTTGATGCAGTTTGGTAGAAAATCTAATTCTCTACCAAACTGCATCAAAAAATCATTTTCGTAAAAAAGACGGAGTTAGGGTGCGTTTCCATTGAGGCGGAGCTGAGCGGAGCGGAGTTTAGCGGCGCATGAATTGACCAATCATGTGCATTTTGCCGCGTTCCGATTTCTTCGTTTGACATGTGATTGGTCAATTCATGCACTGCTAAGCACCGTTTCGCCCAACTCCGCGTCAATGGAAACGCAACCTTACGAGGTTTTCGAGTTTAGTCGACGATAAGACATCGTATGAAGCCTCGCACACATGCCCGCAATCGTCCGATTCGATCGAAGTCTGTTAGTACTTCGAGAATTCGGTGCAGATAGGTGTGCGCTCAGCCTTATTCCACTCTTATTAACAGTCTTAATGTTTGTTTGTTGTTTTAATTAAGTCACAGTAGTTAGCATGAGAAATAGTTGACTTTTGAAATTATTCAATATACTTAATTAATTTTAAGTAGCTGAATTTCTAATCAGGAAAATGCATAATTATCTATTATTTCTATTCTATGAAATCGCAAAATTTATTCTAAATAAAGAGTTTTATGACGATTACAAACAACCAAGTATTTTTTGAATCTAACAATAAAAATACCAACATAAAAAGTAGAAGAGGTTGTTTGTTTGAACGGCTAATCTCTGGAACTACCAGTCGGATTGATAAAATTTCATCATTATCATCATCACCATATACCATCACTACGTGGGCAACGCGAAGGCGCAGCTAGTTTCATGAAACAATCTATCTTATTACAGGAAACCCAAAGAAACGGCAGCATCTCCAAAACCTTCCACATCCAAAGCCAAGACGAAAAGAAATAAAAACAACAAGCTGTTATCTCCTATATTTTCTCCTAAACATAAATCAAATGATGAACCACGAGACGAACCATCAGCATTCTCCCTTCCTTCCCTTGACGAACCAGACCCTACACTGGACCGAAAGGGTTCCCCCGAACCACCCTTCAAAGGGTTCACTGTAGAAGAAATAGAGTCATCCGATTACAAAACCATGGGCACACCAAAACAAAAAGGAAAGGGCAAAGGAAAAACGTCCAACTCACAACCTGATATAAAAGCTAAACCAGTACACAACGGGAAGAGAAAAATTAACTTCAACGATATTGATAAAAAGAGAAGAAAACCAAAAAATAAATTCAATAAGAAACTAAGACTTACGAACGATTTTAACTCAGAGGACACTCCAGACTCTGATGAAGAAACGAAAGAGAGAGAGAAAGAATCTTTAACTGATGGAGATAAGCAAACTAAAGAAATAACAGATATAGATAAACTAACTGAAGAAGAGACATGCAAAGGAAAAGAGCTGACGATACAATCGAAGGGAGTAGTGAAACATTTTGTTGAATACGAAATCAGTGATATAGTTATAAGGACAGAAAGAGACGCGCTTAATAAAGATATAGAAATAGAATACATCGATAATTATACAGGAGCGAACGCGTATGAAGAGATATGTGAACTTAGTGATGAAGATGAAAAGAAAGATAGAAAAGATAGAACAAAGACAAACAATACTACATCGCATAGTGAAGATCAATTCGACGAATTAGGCGAAACAAATGACGATAACATTGAAATATTTGATGTAGTTTCGGAACGATCTACTAATAGCGGTATATCTAGGAAGAGAAATATTGTACAAAGATATAATGAAGAAGTTGATGACACTATGCATATGATACTGAGCAAGACCACTCAAGGTGTGGAAAGACGGACGTTGAAACAACCTAATCTTAGATCGAAATTTAAGAGGTTGGGGATCCTACCTGTGGCTAATTTCGAAAATGAGAAATGAATGATTACAACTGTATTTCCAAGATGCGGTAGACGTATTCTTTCAGATCTTTAAGCGCTCGTGGCGTAGCTTGCTTAGTTCTTGATTGATCGTTGAAGTTAAGCAGCGTTGTGCGCAGTCACGATTCAGATGGGTGACTGCAAGTGACGAGCTGAGCGCTTCCGTGCTTCGGAGGGCTCGTTAAATTGTTGGTCCCGGCTTTTAAGTCGTTAAGCCACGACGGAGGCCTTTAAGCGGCCTAAAAACTCCGTCACCAGAGTTGGCCACTTGCTCATACGAACTTACTTCAGATCTTTAGACATTTTCAGATCCTTTGAAGATGTCTAAGGGGGTAGTCAGAGGTATGTCCAAATCAAAGTCTAAGATGATTTATTAAAGAAGATCATACATTTGGAACATGATCACACTTAGCAGAAGATAAAATTCGATACGATTTCTTCGTCAATTGTGGACCGTTTTTTTTTTCTTGTGAAACATCTAATGATCAGACCGATTTTTGGCTTCGCAACGCTTCGGGGGAGCGACGCATCGGTCGGCGCGGAGTGACGCGGAAGGGTTGTCGACTTGTCGCGTGATAGGCATTACGCGCGACGCGGCTAGCGTGCGAGCCGAGCGGCAAGTGGGAACCCTACCTGCCAAGGCCCGCCCGGGCGGGCCTGCCAATGTACAGAAAGCGTCATTAATTGGTATCCCCCTAGTAAGAGGTCGGTTTGCAAGCCGTTGATCTCAACTTTTGTAAAAACTTTTACATCCTTGTTTACTTATGGATATCTAATTTCGCTCGAGTTCCTAAACAAAAATAGCTGATATAATACCCGACTGAAATCCAAGATTGAAATGAAAAGAGTCTTTGTTCAAATCAATAGGGGGATACCGATTGATGACGCTGACTGTACTTGTAGCTTTGTTTGTGCGCCTTCTGTATCTATTCTGTGACCGTGTTATACCAGAATGTTCAAGCCCACACAAGCAAAACTGAGATATTGAGTGACAAAGGTTTACAATATTACCAACATGCCCCTTAGTAAGTTGGTATTGTGGTTTAGTTTTGTCTGTAGTACAGAGTGTCTTTGCTACATCAAAATAGGGTTTATTTTGTACTGTTTGGTAGACTCAACTTAATTTTGGCCAGTTTGTTGTTCGGAACGGTCGGAATTTACCAACATCTCATTTTGTTGATAAGTGTACTGCACCGCTATTACCTTTTCGACGTTTTCTTTTACCGTTTATATATTGTTTAAAAATAAGTTAGTGTGAGATCTTTATGAGCGAGGTATTTTATTATTTTTGATAAACCAATCTAAAAATAATATAAGTTATCTTGCAAATAGCTAGATTATTAGTGAGAGTTAATTAATTGTAAGATCTATTGTTTAAACGTAGATATATAGCGTTAAGTTTAAGTGTGTAACCTTTTGATTAGTTCTATCTTTTACTAAGTATTAATATTTACTGAATGTTTTATCTGTGATATTACCATGTCTAATTTTGTCCTGCAATTTCTAAAGTGTGTATCTGTGGTCAAGATCCTGTCTAGCTCGTGTACATTATGTAACTGGGTATTTATCGCGTAAATTACCTTTATTTCAACCCGACCGACTCGACTTCGATTGGATTGCACCAGCCATGATCGCAGGAAGACTGGCTGTGATAAATACCCGGTTAAATTTTGAATGTATTCTGATCACGAAAGTTTAAAAGACAACAGCTTATACTTACCTCTCACTATGTATATTATTTATGTATGAAAAATGTATATACTTATGTATGAACTTGTACAAATAAACATCACGACCAGAAAAGTGTGTTACTTATTTCGCTTTAGCGTATAATCGGTGTCCTAATCCTAACGTATCGTCGTGTGTTCGAATCCCGGCCATGCTAATCATACACACAAAACCTATATTGCCGTATTATGCGTTTTGACCTCTAAACGGCGAAGGAAAACATAGTGAGGGAACTCTGTAACGTAGGATAAGACCGATTAGGGCCGAGAGGATGGATTAGGTGCTGGGCAAGCCTACTGAAGCGCTCGTGGCGTAGCTTGCTTAGACGTTCTTGATTGATTGTATGCACGGTCACAACTTGGATGGTTGGCAAGTGGCATTACGAACTGAGCGCTTCCGTGCTTCGTAGGGCACGTTAAATTGTGTGTCTCGACGCTAAGTCGTTTAGCCATGACGGAGGCCTTTAGGCAGCCTAAAAACTCCGTCACCAGAGCTAGCCACTTGCTCATACGAACTTACTTACTTTTAAGCCTACTGAATCTCAAACATGTCCCTGGCTTAAAAAAACTCACCCGGTATTATGTTTGCGACAAAATTAATTTTCGTGCCGAACAAAACTTAGTTTTTTCTTATAGCCTATTTTATACTAAAGAGAATTAAAACCACAAGTAATTTTTATTCATTTATTAATAAACTAACTTTACAAATTTAATAATAGCGAACAATAATATTCCTTATTTCTTTTCATTCATAATAATATGATAATAATTCACCATGACTCATCGTACTTTATGCATATAATTATATGATTTAAAAATAATCTAGAAACGACAGTGAAAGCAACTTATTTATAAAAATAATGCACAATAAAAAGGGACAGATAGACAAAACTTCAAAAAATGTACAAGTAGGTATTGATTTGATTTTTCTAATCTCGCGGACGGACGCGCTGTCGCGGCCGCCCAACAAACGCTAGAAAAAATAATACACAACGTCGTCAATTTTATTGTATCATTGTTTCATCTGCTATGTGATCTGCAATCTATGTACAAGTTATATAATGTTTGCATACCAAACTATACTATTCTCGTCGTGTAACCCCTATAACTATATTTATAGTGTTTCTTTAAAAACTATTTGTATTTCTCTGTTTACATATAAACGTATAATATAGATTTTTACGGCATAAATTACTAACATTAGTCGAGAATAAAAACAAAACAAATATAAAGGTAAATGATAACTATACACCCAATATACACACCTAGTCCGCGACCTATCATACAACGCCGACAACATAACACGCTTTAAGGCTTTGCATATACACGCGGTCTCCGCGTGCGAGCGGCCGCGGCTTAACCTATATACACTATCCCAAAATATGTTTGAGAGAAAAACAAGTACACTTAACGTAACATAATTAAATTAATATCCCCATCTATACATAAAATTTACAAGAGATTGTACATCGGCCGGACCGATTTTTAAACTAATAAGTTTTTATAAAGAAAACGAAGTAAACCAGATGTTTAATGTCTCGCCCCGCCGGACGTCCGACTAGCCCTTGCCTCTGCCTACACTACAAACACGGAACAACCACGGCACACGTATATAGGGCACAATTTATCAGGCAATTTAGGGTTGAGGTACATTAGCATGCTCTAGCACTTCATACTGACGCGTTTTTCTTATCGACTGTCATGGCGACCAGTGCTAAAGCATGCAATGATTATGCCCCGTAATCATTCTAATTAAAAATATAATATTCTAATCTAACGAGCTAACACGTAATGCTCAACACTGTCCGACCTAACATGGAGGAATCTATGTAGAAAAATATCGGGAGAATGGTGTTCTAAGCTAAAACGTGGTTTAAAAAGCTGTCAAAAACGTGTTGTAAAAGTGTAGAAGATTCACATCCACGAATTATTGCTTAGGTTTGTTCTCTCACTAGGAACCGCAACAAAATTATGCTAATTGCTGGGACTCTCTCACTACTGGACTTATATAGCTAGCCTACTTCGGCTTGGCAAATTAAGTGCTAATCACATGAGTTACAGTTTAACATCTAAAATTATTATGTTCCAATATCAATGTATTGAGTTTTGCGTGCAAAAAAAACCTTTGACATCTAATCAATAGTCTCCGAATCAAGTAGTGAGACAATCCCAGCTAAGTCCGTTACAAGTCAAAATCACCCTATAAAATATTAATTTGTTAACAACCATTGTAAACCTTCAGGTGCGAATTACATCCAATTCGTAAATCTATAACAGTAGATAACAGAAAAATGTTCCAAAAGATTTTTAACTCTGTTTCCACATTGGCTGGACAATTCTTTGTTGAAAGAAAATTTAAAACTTGGTTGCTTGAATGTTTTTAAAAATTTGACTACTTTTTACTAAACTCTCAGTTGATATAGGTTTATATGTATATTATTTATGTAGGTACGGGCCTAAAAATGTAGATATTGCTTGAGATGTGTTTATTTTTGAGTGGAATAAACTTGTTGAGAAATGCTGATCAAATGATCAATGAAATGCTGATCAATGTTACGAATGGATTTCACGTTTTATTGCCGCGTCCAGCCAATTTGATAACAGCAATGTGGTGTATTTATAAAATTGTAATAAATACTATAATCTAAGAACCTAATTTCATTAATTCTTATATACACTAGTGCAAAAAAAAACCATTATCAATCAATATAGTAAAATATGTCACTGGTTGCAAAAGATTTGGTATATTTTCGATAACGCGGCCGAAAGGGAGGGTAACGTAAAGGGGGCGTCAAAGCAAAATGTAGTAAGATTATTGGAAGCCCAAACAGATGAACTGTCTCATAAAGAAACACTCAGTCGCGATTATTATCATCATTTCACTAAGAAATTTAAAATTACAATTATTGGTCGTGAGTTCTTAACAATACGCTAATGTAATAGCAGCCGAAAACGCGCAGGAGAACGCCACAGCAAAATAAAACCTCAGTTAATTTTAAAATATTTATGAATCTATATTTCGAGCCAAGATGGCGTCCTCCCGCGTGCAATCGAATATACACTACGCGGAATCGTCTGTAGACGCGACATTATGTGCAAAAACGTATGAAAATATCTTTTCTTTAAACTATGCATTCATTTCTTTATACATATCTCTCGGTTTACGCATAACAATGTGCCTAGATTACGGTGCTTTTGTACAATATACACATCTATTCTAAATCTAAGGCTCCCCACGCGAGCGACGAAACTGTATGTTCCACTCCGTGGTATGTTCAAAGAGTCGCTTAAAATTACTCTTTAGGATTACTTACAATTAAAAAAAAAGAAAAATATAAAATCGTGCTTGATAGTGAATGGTAACATTTGTTCACTAAATAAAACAATCACGCCTCACTGTGCCTATAATTAGCTATAAAATTTTGGATTAATTTTGAAAGGTTATTTTGCCGAATTCAAATCGAATACAAGTTTTAAACAGGAGATTCCATAGAGAATATTGCAACCGTTCCTTTTTGCCAGATCAGTTAAATAAAAACACTCAAACATTACTATCTACTTGCAAAACGATTTTTTAGTCTTATTCTGCTTAATCGGAAACTAAGTTTAGTAATAATGAACACTTTCAATATTCATTACATTAAAAATTTACTAAGTTGCACTAATTTAAGTGACATTAAGGGCACTGAGTGCACTGTACACTGCTCAGTGAACCGCAATCTGTAACAGCCAAAAGCTGTACAAGCTAGGCACAAGTTCCACGGGCAATCAACCTGATGGCCAAAACTATTTAACCAAACGGCCAAACAATATTTAACTGGCTGGCCAAAGATGTTGTATTTAGATAGCTAAATTTTGCCAGCTGGAATTAGCCCTAAACCAGATGTCCCTATTATGCTAGATGGCCTAAACTATTCTATGATGGCCAAGATTGAGGCGTGCTTAGCTAGTCGGCCAACGCTTAAGGCCAGAATTGTTTAACTGGTGGCCAACGATAACTGGACAACACTGCCTACTCTGTACAATCTATTTACCAGGATAAGCAAATAGATTTCCAGATTTAACCAGATGGTCAGAATTGAAGCTTTCCGTATTTAACCAAACGGCCAAAACTGAGGACTAAGCCTTATCAAGATTTAACCAGATGGCCAACACTAGTTTAGCCAAAAGAAAACAAAAACTGAAGCCTACTTGGACGATTTAAACAAATGGCCTGATTACTAACCCGGTCAAGATTTAAACAGATGATCAACAGTGAATTCTGCTCGGATATTTAACTATACGGCCAACCGATGCCTAAGCTTAAGGTTGGTAAAGATTTAACCAGATGGCCAGTTCTAGACTATATATCCAGGGATTTAACCAGATGGCCAGTTCTAGACTGTATATCCAGGGATTTAACCAGATGGCCAGTTCTAGACTATCCAGGGCTAAGACTGAAGTAGCCAGCACTAGTCTAGCCGTATCCAGGTGTCCAGGTCAGTCGAGCGAGTAGACTGGCAGGAAGGAAACGCGCGGTGTTTCCGCGCCGTGCCGCTGTCACTTGCCGTCTCGAGAAGCCCGCCGTCTTCTGACCGCGCCAGGTGTCGTGCCCGGCCCTTCGCCCACTGGAAATGATAGAATTCTTTTAGTTTTTGAAAGCCAGACATTTGTTTTGAAAATATTTTTGTGTGTAAGTACCTATTTAGATTTTCAAACGAGATGCAAGAATGGTGTACGGTTTATTGCAACCGCACAATATTCGTGCGGTTTCAATGCATTCTCGAATCAGTTTTACGCTACGACGTGATTTTCTTGTCTATACTGGACAGTTGCTTTCTACCACTAACTACGGAAACACGTCACAGTGCACTTCGCGATCCCTATTCGTATCGCGATTCGCGTTCAATGAGGAGATCTGAATATTTCACTTTCAAAACTTTCGTAGTTGGAGGTACTTGGCGTGTATTTAATAAACACACGAATTCATTAATTCCCATTGAAAAGTTTTATGGACACGGGATTTTATCGCGTAATTTATCATTAATTCCCGTGTCTTAATACAATGTCGAGATCTGAATAGCTCTTTACTCCATCATCAGGGAGGTTAAAATGACCGTTAACGCAATTCCTTTTATTGTTTTTATCTTGTCACTCTCATGTCTGTTTATGAAAAGAGACGGCATAAGTCCAATCCCTATTATGATTCTGCTTGAACGGCCGCGATGCATACGCGAAGGCGAAAATGGGCGTAAAATGGGTCGTGTAAGATACGCTGTGTGTTCATGCACTTATGAGACAGTTAAACTCACCAGCACTCCTAGTTTTCCTCCTGACAGGCGTGTTGTTAGTAGGCGGCGCGGGTGTGGGCGGCGCGGGCGGGGCGGGGGGCGCGGGGGGGCCGGGGGGCAGACCCCTCACCGAGCGCCGCGTGCCCACCCCCTCGCCCTTCCCCGCCTTCACCACCCCCCGCACACCCTTCCCCTTCCCCCGCACTTTGCATATCAACGGCTCATCACTATCACTGTCACTGTCCTTTTTCGTCTTGACCCCGGCAGGAGCGGGAGCGTTCGGTTTCGGGGTGCTATCCGTCCGACGGGGCTTCTTCTTCGGCCGTCCGGGGGACACCCCCTCCTCGCAGCTGACCGCGGACGCGCAGGAGCTCTCGGATTCGCGCCGTTTCCGCTTGGCGGGGGCCGGCGGCACCGGCTTGGCGGGCGCCGCGCCGCTCCTCGGGCTGGTCTTGTCGACGGAGCCGCTGCGCAGACAGTTCCTCGGCTGCAGCGCGGGCGAGTCGGCGCGCTCCTTCCCCAGGCCGGGGCTCAGCCGCGGCGTGCGCGCGCCGTCCGCCGGACTGTTCATCTTGCTGCTCGAGCGCGTCCGGACGCTCGTCCGCGCCACCCGCTCCAGAGCCGACGGCGACGGCGACTCCGGCCTCTTCGAGTAGTCCGGGGTGGGGATCTCTATCAGCAGCTGCTCGAGGAGACTCTTATCGGGAAAATCCGCCTTCAGAGGCAGCCGCTCGAGCTTCGACTCCTGTTTATCCTCGCTCGTGGAGCTCCTCGTCTCCCCGTTGGCGGGGCCGGGCTTCTCCTCCTTGACCTCGGCGCTCGGACTGGCCTTCTCCTGGTTAGAGTAGGTGTAGAGGGGTGGCGAGACGCGGCAGGGGAGAGGATCGAAGTCGTCCATCTTCTCCTTCTTCGGGGAGCCGGACTCCGGTCGGTCCTCGCTCCGGTCGGGTTTGGTCTGCAGATCGAGCGGGTGGTCGGCGGGCCGCTCGTCGTCGCGCAGGATGGGCGTGGGTTCGCGGCTGCCGCAGTCGCGCGGGCGCGGCGTCCGCGGCGGCGGCCTCCGCGGCGCGTCGTCTCCGTTGACGTGGTCCGCGTGCATCTTCGCGAGCTCCGCCTCGATGTCCCCGAGGTCGATGTCCGGCGCGCCGGAGGCGTAGCGCGGCGGCGCGCCGGCGCGGGATAGCCTCTCGAGCAGCTCGTCGGAGGCGGGCGGCGCGTCGATGACGCCGATGATCCGCTGCACGGACGTGGGGCTGGTCGACCGCGGCATGTCGAGCCTCTCCTTCCTCTGCGGCCCGGGCGGGGACTGGCTCGCTTGGTTCGGGGACTTCTCCGATAGCGCGTCCATGGATTCGATGCCCGAGTCCTCGCCCTGAGCCTGGGACGCGGGCGAGCGACTGCCGAACTTGTCCGTCGCGTTGGTGATGCTGGCTATGGTCGCGTTGGCGACGATGGTGGCGTTGGCGTTCCGTTCGGCGACGAGCTTGCAGTAGGACTTGTCCTTGGGGCGCTCCTTGCGCCGCGGCGAGGCGGCGCCGGGCCGCTGACTAGACGCGGGCGGCGGCGAGTCGACGCGACTCGCGGCTATCGTGCCTACGTTTGTTGACCCCACGGGTGGATCTGAAATCCACAAGCAACTGGTATAAAACTCAAGTGTATACAGATTTCTTATTGTATGAAGTTATGCATACAAACATGCTTTTTATAACCGTAACCTGATAATGTTAGAGATAAAGAAGGGTATATAATAGGGCGAAAATTTCGCCGATGAGTTTTAATGCTAACATGCACATTTTCTACCTTGCCCAATCTGTTTAGTCATAAAGTAACTAGTTCGAGGCTGAAGATAGTCTACCATCTTTAAATCGTATGACTTGCATGCATTTGAATTTCAAATCGCAATATTACCATTCTATTAAAATACAGAAATAGTCATCAATTTGCTAAATGGAGAGTAATTTTGCAATAAATCTAAATGACCAACTAGCTAATGCTTTTTGTGTGCTCAATGTGTGAAACATAAAAGCTAATAAAAATGTTTGTTCAGAGAGTGCCATCAATAAATTATGTCATGTAGTTGATTTACGAACTAGAATATTCAGACTAATTGCATTTTTCTCTAAAATTTTCTAAAATGAGAGCTAGAATTGGATGTGCTTCTTTCTAGGAACATTATAATGTAAAATGTAAAAATTGAATAAACAATAAGGAAACATAAATAGGGTAATTACATTTCCAATAGCAGAATGGCTTTAGAAATAAATAATCTATAATCATAGTTCAACTCAAATTAGCTTGATATAAGAGTATACTGTGTACTGTACATCGCCAATTTGAGAAAAAGGCATTTGACGAGTACCTTTTATTTTAATTAATCAAATGCGTAATGCTAAAACAATACAACAGACAATAGAATAAACATGCTCCAGCCCTTAAATTAACCCCTTTATACATTTTGGAAACACATGCAACAAAATTTTTAGTTATGATTCTAAGAGCCTTTCCAGATTAGCTTTTTATACGAGCGTTTATTCTCGTTTTTCGAAGCGCGTGTAGACGCTTACAGACGCGCCTTCAGGACGAGTCAGCACCACCAAGCGCGTATGTAGAAACGACCGCATACGCCCAAGAAAAACGCTAGTCTGAAAACGCTCTAAAATAACCCTCAAGTTAGGATAGACCACTAAAATACTAATCATGAGGCATAGATACTTATCTGATTTCGATTCATGCTTGTATTATACTCTAGCAAAATACTATTCCAGTCCAAAAATTTCCAATAAAAAATGCTCGACTGTCTGTCTGCCGAGCGACAAAATGTGAGCGAGAAAGAGGATAAGCTTGGTGTATGTTTATCCTCTTTCGATTTTCTTATATAAATCTGTTTTTTTTTTGTGCTCATAATGATTTAAAAAAAAAATGTTATCTCTGTCTCCAAGCACAGTAGACACCTGCTTATATCTTCAGGCGTTTATAAATATTTGAAGATGTCTTAGGGAGTAGGCACACTGCGTTTTTTGCAGCGCGTTTGTATCGATACAAACGCGATGAACGCGCTGCCCCACGTTCGCGTTTGTATGGACAGAAACGAGCTGCGAACGCGCGTTTGTATCGATACAAACGCGATGAGAACGCGCTGCTCAAAAACGCGCTTCAAATAACGTCGTGTGCCCATAAATAGACATCCCTACATCTAACTATACTCCAGCCAAAACCAATGTACAATATTTACTAACATTGCACTGACAGATCAATCAGCTGATAGCAGAAAAAGAGCCATTATTTTTTGAGAATAAATGAATGACAGAAAACTGAGATAAAATATGATTGGCACTGATTGAATATGATCAATCGTAATGAATCTCAGTTTTCTGTGATAGGTCTATTCCTGCTATCAGCTGATTGATCTGTCAGTGCAATGTTAGTATATATTGTACATTGGTTTTGGCTAGAGTATAATCACATGATTAGTAAGAGGTAGGTATGTCCAACATAAACAATAATACTCAGGTGTCATATTTGTTATTAATTTCAAAAGGTTAAACATCCCCATAGGCTAGCTTTGACAGCTATAGTGACCAACTATGGTTATGGAATTTTTAAGCCACCTAAGGACTTTCACCTACTTTGAAGACTTTACAGCCTAGATCGAAAAAAGCGTGCCCTCCAAAGCATAGAAACATTTACACCTGAATACTGAAACACTACTTAGTTTAATTGGTGCTTATCATTGACATCAACTGTCGTTTGTATGCGATTCAGAAGAGTAAGAACGTCTCAAATATTTAAGTAGCATTCCAGTATTTGGGCGTTAGTGTAACAAGATTCTGATAAAATGCTTACCTGGACAGGAACTATGGCTGGTTTTCCGTTTCTTCTCGCCTGGCAAGAGGCCATTGGGCGAGGTTATTGCACTCTCTGCGATTGTCCGTTTTAACTTATTGTCCTCACTGGCCCTCGCCTCGCCGAGCGTCCAATCCAAGGGCTTACACTTGAGCATCCGACTGTCCACTTCACAAGCACCACTTTTGTCACTATCGTCCAATTGCACCATCCCGTCCGTTTTATTATCACAATTCGCACCATTGTCCTTTGTCGGTAACTTCTTTTTATCGTGGTTGTTCATCTCTCTGTAGCCCTCGTTCTGGGCGTACTTTCCCTCCTTGTCTAGCGTGTCGTTCCTCCATTCTTTATCTCGCTCCTTCTCAGGCTTCGTGTCGCTGAGTATTTTTATCTTCTTCTTCATTTTGAGGTCTATGCTTTGCTTGTTGTTGAGTTTGTAGTCGTGTTTGGTGACGATATGGGCGTTTTTCGATATCGTCTTCATGCGAAATACCACATTATTGTCGGCGGCGATCTCGTTGATGGCGTCGCCTTCGTTATAGTGGTTGTTGAGCGTTATACTCTTTAAAAACTCATCAGTCTTGTTATCCGTGCTCATGCCCGACTTTGAAGCTATAGATTCCTCCGAATCTCTCCTGTGAGACTTTTCCTCTTCAAGTGTTTTTCTAATTTTGAACTTCTTCGAATGTAGGTCGCCAGGACTGAACTTTTTCTTTTCTTTCTTGGAGTTCTTTATGACCGCAGAGTTCCGCCCTCGCAAACTGATGTGCAGAGGTGGCACCCTCAGTTCTCCGTCGGTAGGTTTATCGCCCTTCTGTTGGTTGACGAAGCTGACGTCAGCTTTGTAGACAGGCTGAACGACCGGCTCGTTTTTGTCGAGCTTCAGCCTGAGTTTGATAGATTCCTTCTCCCCCGTCGGCGACTTCGGAGCTTCTCCGGTCGGCGCGGTGGGCGGTTTCGCGACGTTCGGTCGCGGTAAGGCAACTTTGGTACTCTTTCCATCGCGGGCGATCTTATCCTTCAGCGATCCGGGCTTATCCTTCGCGCCGGAGTTCCGAGGCTTGCCGCCCTTCTGCGATAGCTTATCATCCCGATTCTTTATCAATTTGTTTTTTAGTTTATCATCCTTGCTATCGTCCTCGGGTATAGATTTCGCGATGCCGAACATCTCGGGCGCTGCAGTGACACTTGTGACGCTGACATCCGAGACCGGAGTGAGTGATACCTCCTTGGAGAGGGTTACCTCCGGTTTCTCGGGCTCACTGACGGACGGCGTGGGTTGCGAGACCTGAGCGACAGTCACCTCTTCCTTCTTTACCTCCTTGGGCGGCGTGTCATCGTCCCTCATGAGGGTTTTTATCAGGTACTGCTTGCTCTGCTCCTCGATCTCCGATTGGGAGGCTTGCGAGCCGACGGTCGCCATCGAGGGGCTCGGTCGGAGAGGGACCTTCGTCGGCGGAGGCATAGAGGACTGCGAGACCGGAGTCCTCTCGAGAGGGCTAGTGTAGGCCGCGGGCGGCGACCTAAACGGGGACGCGGGCGCGGAGACCGCCGGACTGGAAGGTGCGAACTTGGGCGGGACGGGGGGAGGGGGCATGAAGGTAGACTCGTCGTACGCGTCTCGCTTCGAAGGCACATTGCTTTGCTGGGTGGGTTGCACCGTGGATTCGTAGGGTCCGTTTGTCTGCGCGTAGTTCTGTCCTGTAATCTCGTGTAGAAGGGCGTCGGGCGCGTCGGGCGCGTCGCTTGTCGACGGCTGGTCGTAGAAATCGAGCTTTGTGTTTGCGTCGAGTTCTGATAATTCGTCGAGGTTGAGATCGGCGCCGAGGGTCGGGAGAAGCTGGTCGAGATCGCACGAGTCGGGGAGATCGGAGAGAGTAAGGCCGAGGTCCCGGTAGGGCTCGCTCCACTCCGAGCTCTGCGGTCGCGTCGAGCTCTGAGCTCGTTGCCGCGCAATGTACTGCTGCTGGTAACGCTGGAACTCCTGAAATTCAGACAGATTCATTAATAAATAAATAATGCTGGACATTTCACACACAGCATCATGTAGCCCCAAGCTAAGCAGAGCTTGTGTTATGGGAATTACATGACTGATATACTACTTGAATACAATAC
Source organism: Camptogramma bilineatum (assembly GCA_958496255.1). Classification (NCBI taxonomy): domain Eukaryota; kingdom Metazoa; phylum Arthropoda; class Insecta; order Lepidoptera; family Geometridae; genus Camptogramma; species Camptogramma bilineatum. The sequence goes on from OY292474.1 coordinate 3,863,159, forward strand.
AATACATTAGTTAACTGTTTATTATTGACGGTACGGTAATTTAAGGGCTACGTTTTCAATAGGTCAGATAAACTTTTGATTTGAAATTGTGATGGATAAAAGCCTGTAATATCAGCTTTTAATAACAAACTATTTCTGTATCACCAACATCATGGATTGTATCGAAGATGCCACATCCTGCTTTTAACTTTACTTAAATATCATGGGCGTAGCTATAGCTTTGTTATGGGAGGGGTCCAAGGGTTCCAAAATACAAAGATTTTTGTTATGGGGGGGAGTCCAAGGGTTCAAAAATACAAAGATTGACTAGGTTTCATTAAAACTTAATGGGGTTCAACTGTTCAAGGGTTCCAAAACTCTTGCTAAGGGGAGGGGTCCCCTAAACCCCCCCCTATATACGCCCATGTTAAATACTCGTACTAACCTGAAAGCTGCTTTGCGTCTTCTGATCCATCGCCGTAGTAGACGGCGGCATTAGCGCTTGGAGATCTTCCTGAGTGACCCTCTGCATCATTTGAGGAGGGGTCGCTAACCTCGCGGGCCTAGCGCCGCGGTAAGGCGGCGGCGGGGGAGGGGGGTAGTTATCATTGTAATTGGGGAACCTAGCCCGGCCTACTACGGTCGCATTCGGAACCGGCGGTCGGTACGCGACTGGCGGCCGCGCGGGGAACGTCCGCCTTATATAGGGGGCGGGGCGAGGCGCGGGGCGTGGCGAGGGGGGCGGCAGCGGGGAGGGGGAGGACGGGGGACGCGGCGAAGGGGCGGGACGTGCCCGGTATTCGAACGGCGCTCTACCCACTGCTAGTTCCACCTGAGAACAATTTAGAATCAATTTCAACTGAGTTCACCTATTAATTTGTCAAGATTCTATAGAAAAAAGGTGTGATTATGTAGAAAGAGATCAATCAACTTGTATCATAGTTACATCATAGCACATAATCACATGGAAATCATAAAATGCAAATATTTGTCCTCCCATGATAATCACAAGTGAAAGAAAACACCGTAAGGAAAATCCATTAGTTTTGTTTATCTTAAACCAAATAATTGCTTACTAAAATTAATTACAACTTTCACATTCCTAATATTAGTATGATCATCTCACCTGTCCGTCTTCAAGACGGTCTAGTTTGGCTGGATGCGGCGGTTTAGCGCGCGGCTGTGGCGCGGGCGCGTCGTTTTGTAACAGGTTCACCAACAGCGGGGAGGACATAGCAACTGTGGGCGGCGCGGGGGACGCCGTGCCGGCTTGAGGAGACTGTACAACCTGGGATGAGACCAGAAAGATGAAAAGGCTTACCCTGTGGACTTAGATGCTTTCTAGAGCAGATGGCTGGTAAATGTTGTTTCTTTTCATTGAAATAAAAGTGACAAGAAAAAAATTCTATAAAGCCTTGCTAAATTGACAATTTTTTATGTAATTTTAAGGTGTATGGCAATATTTGTGGACCAGCAATTTGAGGTTTGAGACAAGTTAGATACACAATCAAAACGGGGGCAACCAACGCCGCGAGGGCGCTGCTATTAAATATTTACTTGACATGACATTGGCTAAATGCACAAACCGTGCGAAGCCAGAAGTAGTTAAAGCCGAGTGAACCATCCAGTTACGTAAATACATACATAAAATCACGCCTGAGGGGTAGGCAGAGACCACAGATCTCCACTTGCTACGATCCTGACACACTTCTTTCGCTTCATTCACTCTCATCACGTTCTTCATGCAAGCTCGTCGGTTTAAGGAGATCCAGTTACGTTAGTTTGTAAATTCCTTGAGGTTACCTGTTGCTGCTGCTGTGGTTGCTGCTGCGGGTAAGGCGGCGGAGGGCCGACGAAGGCCGAGGTGGAGGGCCGCACGAACATGCCGTCCGCGGGCCGCGCGCTCCCCAGCCCTGTCGCATCGGGGACAACTACTGATTAATGCGGTTGCAGTCCACACCACCCGTAAAGGATATTGCTACTACTTATTGAATTGAATTGGGTTATTTGGGAGCCTTGTTGGCCGAGAGGATAGTACCTCACCTTTCGATCCAAAGGTAAGTAAGTTCGTATGAGCAATCCAACTCTGGTGACGGAGTTTTTAGGCCGCCTAAAAGCCTCGGTCGTGGCTGAACGACTTAAAAGCCGGGACCGGCAATTTAAGCGCTCAGCTCACAATGCCACATGCGGTCACCCATCCAAATGGTGACCGCGCAAAACTTCAACGTTGCTTAACTTCAACGATCACTCAAGGACGTCTAAGCAAGCTACGCCACGAGCGCTACTACTTATTGAATTGAAATATGATCACGACTGTATACAGCGCGACTTACACCCGGATACTCAGACGCTAGTTAGTTTAAGTGGTGCTTATATTGACATTAACTGTCATTTTTGTATAACGCGAGCGGCGCGACAGACACGCGCGTCTGACGCGCGACAAAAGAGCCGCGCACTTGTCCGCGTCAAATCCCTAGAAAGTTTAACAGAGCTAACATGTTATCCTTGTGGGGCTTTCAAAACACAAAAATGTCTCTACCGCTATAATATCGAAATGTAACAAAATATCCCCACAAAGTTGTAACAGAGCTCGACATACCTAACGTGTTCTCCTTGCGATGTATAACCCGCGCCTGCGTCATACTTCCAAAGGGGAACTCGCAGCGATCCGCCGGCGTCGGTATATTCTGAGGGATCTTGCCGTCCATCGGACAGACGGTGTTGGGAGATTTGAAGCTGTCTCGAGAGGTTTGCTCGGTGGCCGCGCTGGTGGAAGCGCCCTCGGAGTCAGCGATAAGACGCCCGATGCCGCCGAGGTTCGCGAGCAACTCAGCGTTCGGCTGTGATCGGGACGTGCTCGCGTCTGTGGGAAAAAGAGAAAATGATGCAACTCTCAGATTAATACATGCAACTTCAATCAACAGTCACAACGGATATTTGTTCTTATGAAGATAGCGCAGAAGAAAGGATAGCGCATACACTTACTGCTTAGACTCTAAGCAATAAGTAAATGCTCTGTTTATCTCACTTACTTTAGATAGAGTAAGTAAGATGAATTTGATGTATTTCCAATTTTTAACAGACTTTAAAAAAAGCAAGAGGCTCTAAATTCGTCGGATTTTTTAATGTTTGTTACCCGATTACTCGAAGACGCCTGGACCGATTTGGAAATTGAATCAACCGATTTGAAAATTGTGGTTTGAAAGGGTATACTTTCTGGTGAGGATCCGTTGAGAATTTTCGGAGTTATGAACAGAAATGAGAGTGCAGAAAACTGCTCAGCTTATAACATTGAAGACGGTTTTTTTTAATTTTCAACTTAAGTAGTCACTTGTTCATACAACGAAAAGAGTCATCACATTTTATGGGTTTCATTTCAACTGTAGGAATTCAAAGTTGCCAGTCAAAGCAAAAGTTACAGGCTCCATTCACTCCGCCGCGGAATTCATCAGAATATAGTTATATGCTTTTACGTAATCCGTACCCATATTATAAATGTGAAAGTGTGTTTATCTATTTGTTTATTTGTTCTGCTTTCACGTCAAAACATAGCGACTGATTGACTTGATTTTGTGTGGAGATAGTTGGAGGACTGGAGTGCAACATTGGCTACTTTTTATCCGGTTACCACGCGAGCGGAGCCGCGGGCAGCGTTTAGTGAACTATAGATATAGTTCGAGTCATGTAAAAAGAACGCTGGAAGAAAGTGGAGGAGTGTGTTTTATCTCATGTTCGCGAATAGGTAACCCATGCGCAAACATGAGACAAAACACCGCCTCCACTTTCTTTCAGCGTTCTTTTTACATGACGCGACTTCTACATAGTATAAAGTACAAACTGGATAAGAGAAAAAAACTGATAGCCCGCATTTGAAGATTTTTCAGAAGAACAATAATTTTTCATACGAATTCGCACGCAATGAAGCTTCCGTTACGCGGTAGTGTGAATTAAGCTATACTCATCAACAACACCCATAAAATATTTCAATTTTACTACTCGTAATAGCATAGTTTATCTTTATAGCATTTTCCGCCAATAAACTTAGTTTATAGTATATACCACCGACCAACGCAAGTTATAAGATTTAATCACAAACTATTCGAGCTTTATCGATTTCTTACGCTGTCTAAAAACAAAGGATAATGGGCAAAAGTGATTAATTTTGAAACAGAAAAAATAAAATATCGAGCAAGGAAAGAATATTGCCAAATTAAAGTTTAACCATTATTATTGTTAATGAAAAAAGATGGGTGTCCAAAATTATGTTAGCTATAGAAGATACTGTGTTGTGACTCTTTTATTTTTAAACGGCTTATAACATTCGGTTTAGCTGATGCTACTATCGACATAGGAACATAAGCCAGGACTTTATAAGATAACTAGCAGCGCCCTCATGGCATTGTGATGGTATATGGTGATGATGATGATGATGAAAAGTAGCCTATAGCCTTCCTCAATAAATTAGCTATCCAAAACAGAAAGAATTTTTCAAATCCGACTGGTACTTTCAGAGATTAGCGCGTTCAAACAAACAAACAAACAAACAAACAAACTCTTCCGCTTTATTATAATACTAGCTGACCCGGCAAACTTCGTATTGCTTTAAGCATAAATGGAAAGAAGCATGTATAAAGAGAAGCAGAGAAGCATGAAAGGAGAGAATCAGGGAAGCATTGAAGAGAGAAAACCCATACCCATATCAACAAAAAGTTCCATGAAGGTCCTGACTCCATCGTCATAACAGCATTGTGTTTCACTCATCAAGCTCTTTCATTTGATACCCATATCACTAAAAAGTTCCATTCCATCTGAAATCTTGAATCTTTGAAGTGACAGCTGTCAAACTTCAAACCGCCAGATCTCGGAAACTACTCGTCCTAGACTCCCCGTTCTCAGTTCAAATGAATGGCAATCGTCTCCGCTTGTTATATTCTATGGTAATAGTTTTCTGTGATCATCTGTTAACCGCATGTTTTCGTCAGCACGATTCAGGCTTTCTTTCATTTTGTATGGCTTCTGAGGGTCTTTTCGTGATGTTGAATAGCCTATAGCCTTCCTCAATAAATTAGCTATCCAATACAGAAAGAATTTTTCAAATCCGACTGGTACTTTCAGAGATTAGCGCGTTCAAACAAACAAACAAACAAACAAACAAACAAACAAACTCTTCCGCTTTATTATAATAGTATAGAAGTATAGAAGATATATAGTATATATAGTATAGAAGTATAGATTTATTTCGGGAGGGCAAGTTATGCCTAGACCACAATAGAGAGGCAATATCAGGTTCACTGCTCATTTATTGATACTCTGTAATGCCTGGGGCAATATTTAAATGGAGCATTGCATAAGGCAATTATTATTGCAAGCTAACGTAATACAAGGGAAATGCATATTCATATAATTTGGATTTTATTGGTGAGATAAAATCTAGGATTAATGCATCCTGTAGTTACTCCGTTTGTCAAGGAACTCAATTTCTTAAGTAATTATACTGGATGTTAATCGTAGCCGTTACCCAAACTTATCTCCTTTAAATATAAGTTAAGTGCTGTTTTATTATCATTTGACTAGCCACTAACGCAAGCCCGTGGGCGTTAATAGATAAAGCATCGGTTTACTACTAGCATTAACAATTTTATACTAAAACCATGCTAAAATATGAACGTCTACAGGAGAGAACGTAGTAAAAATATTACGGTGAAATTAAACTCCTTTGTTAAAAAAGAACCCCACCCGATGTTCGATCACTATAATTATAATGTCATCCTACCGGCTGCGCCGATAAATGCATGGTCCTTTAAGGTAAGCGTCCACAGGCCCGCATCGCACGCAGCGGACGGATCGCATCAAGCGGATTATCTGTGCAATGCGATGCGTACGATGCGGACAAGTGGACGCACTTATATGAGTTTCTATACAAATAATACTACGATCCGTTGCGTGCGATGCGTCTGAAGCGTACGATACCGACAAGTGGACGCTAAACTTTAGAGTCTTGCTAAGCACTATCGACAATGCACCGCAACGGTTATTCGAACATCTCTAATAGAAACGAACCCCAGAGCATGACATGTTTCTTGCTGTATTATATTACTCACTATCAGGCGCGCTAGGGTCCGTGTTGATCCGCAGCTCAGTACCGTGCTGAAGCGAAACGGCCACGTCTTCCCTCCTACTTTCTCGCTGCAAGTACTCACCATCAGGCGCGCTAGGGTCCGTGTTGATCCGCAGCTCAGTGCCATGTTGTAATGAAAAGGACATGTCCTCCCGCCTACTTCCTCGCTGCAAGTACTCACCATCAGGCGCGCTAGGGTCCGTGTTGATCCGCAGCTCAGTGCCGTGCTGTAATGAAACAGACATGTCCTCCCGCCTACTTCCTCGCTGCAAGTACTCACCATCAGGCGCGCTAGGGTCCGTGTTGATCCGCAGTTCAGTGCCGTGCTGCAGCGAAACGGCCACATCTTCTCTCCTACTTCCTCGAAGTACTCACCATCAGGCGCGCTAGGGTCCGTGTTGATCTGCAGCTCAGTAACGGCCACGTCTTCTCCCCTTCTTTCTCGCTGTAAGTACTCACCATCAGGCGCGCTAGGGTCCGTGTTGATCTGCAGCTCAGTAACGGCCACGTCTTCTCCCCTTCTTCCTCGCTGCAAGTACTCACCATCAGGCGCGCTAGGGTCCGTGTTGATCTGCAGCTCAGTAACGGCCACGTCTTCTCCCTATCTTTCTCTCTGCAAGTACTCACCATCAGGCGCGCTAGGGTCCGTGTTGATCCGCAGCTCAGTGCCGTGCTGGAGGCGCAGCGAGACGGCCGCGTCGCCGTCCAGCTGCACGGAGAGGATGCCGAGCGCGCGAAGCTGCGGCGCGCCCGCGGCCGCCAGCGCGCGCAGGCGGGCGGCGGCCGCGCGCGGCACCGACAGCGTCACGCGGACTGAGTTCCACGGCTCCACCTGTAAGGTGTCGGAGAATGAAAGATTAAGGCTGATTTTAGTCTCACGCTCACCGTGAGCGCTGATAGGCGAGTGATCTTTATTACAATGAAATAAGGATACTGATTGTTTAGCAGAAACGGCTACGCTGATTTCTCTCGTCAGTGCTGGAAATAGCGGGCAGTCGCGTGATCCTAAGTCTGGCACTTATATGGCTCAACGGATCAGTATTGCCATCCAGCGCGGTAATGCAGCCAGTGTCTTGGGCACGCTTCCGACTGGCAGTGGCTTGGATCAGTTGAGCTACCTATAGATCGTTTCCAACGATCCTTAGGTGGCTCAACTGGTTCTTGTTGTATTTTATAATGTTATGTAAATACGAAGTTGTTTAGTTTGTGTAAATAATACTTTTTTGGGGAACAGGGTGGATTCGTTCCCCAAAGGCAGAGTAGGTGGTTCCTCTGCAACGGGCCGGCCCATCTGGCCCATCTGGCCCACTTGCCCATGGTCTTTCGACCAACAGTTGTTGTCGGTTGGTTGTATATAACCCGATCGGTCACGAATAGTGCACTTGCGCGATCTAGAAATTCTCGTAGTGCGTAGCATGTCTATGTAGTTCATCTAGCGACAGGTAGAGGTCGCTACACTTTTAAGTAAAAAAAAAATGATTACCTTGTTGACTTTAAGCGTGTGCGGATGTGGTTCAGCGAGCAGGGTACGCAGCTCGAGCAGCAGACGCTTCAGCCGCGCCGGGAACCGAGGGTCCTTGATGTCGCCCTCGCAGGTCACCACTACGCCGCACGAGCCGCCGCCCGCCTTGCTTAGCCCATCGCTATCCGCTGCCATGCTGGAATTCAACATTAAGAAATATTAATCACTTACAAACTTTTCGGACGTCCGGTTGCGAGATGGGCAGACGATATAGCGAGTGTCGTGGGACGAAATTTGATGAGGCTAGCACGGGACCGTGAGGAGTGGCACAAAAAAGCGGAGGCCTATACCCTGCATTGGGTGACGTCAGGTTGCGGATGATGACAAACTTTTCAATTCAATTGATATAACTCGCGTCACGTAAAAAGGACGCTGGAAGAAAGTAGAGGGGGAGTGTTTTGTCTCATGTTTGCGCATGGGCCCCCTTACTTATGAAAGATGTTTAAAGTTGAACACTGGTTGAACAACGTCCTGTCTCTGTTTGTCACTATCCACAAATAAAGACAGGACGTTGTTTAACCAGTGTTTCACTCTAAACATCTTTCACAAGTAAGGCCCGGGTTACCTATTCGCAAACATGAGACAAAACACACCCCTCCACTTTCTTTCAGCGTTCTTTTTACATGACGCGAACTATACCTAAGTTTTAATATGTATAATAGGTTCAAAACATAATATTGATTTTTATTCTGCACATGTTATTTTCAACAACAGCCTGTAACTTAACCACCCCAAACAAAATAATAAGGCTTAATTAGAACCTATAATTTTCAACTTTGAAACTACAATGCCCCAATTTGGACTTAATTTTCATACAGAAACACAAACAAAATTATGTTAATAAATCTTGATTCTCCTTATTACAGTTGTCACATTGAATCTAGGCATTTGTGAAGTTAGGCTTTTCGGTGCACAGTAGAAAATTTTGTATGAAAAAGTTGCACTGCACATCGAAACAGCTAACTTCACGAATGCCAAGATCCGTTGGAAGAAGCGTAAGAACCTTATTAAAAAATTACCCAGCCATACAAAATTATGTCTTAGAAACCCTGGTTGAGAATTACATTCAAAGAACACAAGACTTTATAGCTTAAAAAAATTATGTACTTTTATCATCATTACCTAATTATTTTTTACTCAGACTGCTTTTCAGAAATTCTACCAGAAAAATTCAAGAATCATGCCAATGAAGAGACACTTATTTATTTATTTCTTAAACAAAATCCACAGCTCTTAGAAAATTTGTGCACAAAAACTTAAATGTATTACTGACAGCCAATAACGGATTTACATTATATTAACAGGTAAACCGACAGTGATCGAGGTGTGTGTGACATTACAATAGGTTAGCAACCATTTCAGCTATAGGAAGCATAAAATCCAATAAAATAACAAAGTCATAAGTTTAAATTAGTGTAAAATTAAAACACCCCATAGAATTCTCTTTTAGCCAGTAATGTAAAATTTATTTTTCATACATACATATATAAAATCACGCCTCTTTCCCCTGTAGGCAGAGACCACGGATTTCCACTTGCTACGATCCTGACACACCTCTTTCGCCGGTTTAGGGTACTTTTGACCTTCTCCAATTTATTTTTCTTTTGATTTAAATTGAATCTTTTATGTTAAAGTATATCAAGCCTTGCCAATCAGAGTATCAAGTTAGTTTAGGCCGCAGAATGTGTCGTAAGAAATTACAAAGATAGACCTACATACACTAGAAAAACATAACTCAAAAACTAAAAAAAAGTAAGATGTCTATGTTTTTCAACTTTTTTCTAGCACAGGATTATTTGTTTAAATGTTTTTTTCATTAGAATAATTTTGTAAAACTGACATTACACAAAACACTATCAATTATATCATTAATGACTTAACCAGTTTTTAGCGGGCCGGATGAAAAGTAGCCTAATGTCCTATTCCCGGTCATTACCTATCCATATTTTAAATTTGAACCAAATCGGTTCAGTGGTTGTAGATTTATACAGGAACAAACAAATATAAAAATTTTCGCACTTTTAATAATCAGTGTGATGTGATTTTGTGTGAATTTACATAATTATTTAGGAGTTTGTTCAGTCATTTGAAAACTGTTGAAAAAGTGCAACTACCTCACTTGGTAGATGATACAGCTAATAATCCTATTCTATTAAACAAGCAATATTTGTTTGTTTGTTTATTTGTACTCACGTTCTCGTGAGTACAAAACTGCTCTAATGATTTCGATGAAATTCGCAGTACGGAGGTTTATGGTCTCAAAACTGGGAAAATTCGTTTTCTCAGCATTTTCACGCAAATAGATTTGCCAGTGGGGCATTCCATTGTGACTCCTGGGACATTTGACTCCAGAATTTGACCTATTGGGAGCTATAATTATGCTATCGAAACTTATAGAATTGTGAAATATACTTTCTAACATAGATTAATGTCTAATGTATCGAATTCCTATAAAGAAAAAACGATATACTTTATGAGCTCTTTGTAATTACTTTTTGAGTGAGTGTGACTTCCGGGACACTGAAAAATCCCTGTCTGTTTTCTTTGTGCACTCAAAGACATATTTCAGTCCCACCACTTAACTTTCAAATTAGATCTTTCAGTGTTGTAAAATATAAACTATACTCCTTCGATTTCATTGAAAATTAAACTAATAACGTTTGTAGAAACAACAAAAAAAATATTTTAAATTGTGACTCCTGGGACAGGTGTTTGTGACTACTGGGACGAGTGCGAAATTATGTAAAATTGTTGTTGATTAAAATCAGTTTTATCGTTGTTTCAACTTTATTAATGTAGTTGTTACATTTCCACCTTAAAGGAAAACTAAAACAGTGCAAATATAAGAACTAAACTAAATTTTTGTAAGTTTTGGTTCTCTATTATGTTATTCTCTCTCTATTTGTTTGAACGCGCTTATCTGAGGTATTAGAAGTCGGATTTGAAAAATTATTTCTACATTTGATAGCTTAATTCTTAAAGAAGGTTATAGGCTACTTTTTATCACTATCATCATCACCATATACCATCACTACGCGGGTAACGCCGCGAGGGCGCTGCTAGGTAATAACAAAAAATAAAGAAAACCTCTTTCATACAATTTAAGTAAGGAAAATAAATTTATCCGTAATTAGAAAATAACTTTAAAGGTATTAATATTAAAAATAAAAACCGGTCAAGTGCGAGTCGAACTCGTACGCCGAGGGTTCCGTACCTAGCCATGGTGCCAATTAAGCTAGTCCGCTTAATTGTATGAGCGCCCATACAACTCGGAGGACAATTTTAATTGGCGTCAACTATGTATGGGAACACCCTTTAATTTTCAACTTTTTTAACTTTTTGGAATTTTTCCTTTATTTGTGCTATAAGACCTTGCTTTTTCCCAAATTTCGTTATTCTAGGTCAACGGGAACTACCATTTAGGTTTTCGACCCAAAACCTCTAGGGTACTTCCGGTTGACCTAGAATTGTCAATTTTGGTTACAAGCAAGGTCTTTCAGCACAAGTAAAGGAAAAATTCCGAAAAATAAAAAAAGTTGATAATCAAGGTAAGTTTTGGTACTCACAAGTTTTCACGAAAACCTAAATTTGCCTATATCTTTTTATAGTGTTGACTCAGGACCTTGATTTTTATACTCACAATAGGGACTATAGACTTTAGTATATGGTATAAATTTCAACTTGCTAGCTTTACCCGTTCCTGAGATAATCGATGGTGACACACGGACAGACAGACGGACAGACGGACAGACGGACAGACGGACAGACGGACAAGAAAGTGATCTTATAAGGGTTCCTTTTTTTACCTTTTAAGGTACGGAACCCTAAAAAATAACAATTTCTGTAAATTGGTAGAAAATTTGGTCTCCCAACTGTTTATTATCGGATCAGTATTTCGTTTATTTGAAATATCGATCTGTACATTTTTCGCCCAGTTAATAACCATGTTAGGTAAAAAAAAAGATTAAACACTTCTATTATACAAAGAAATATGCTAAAATCTCTTTAAATATCAAAGTTAGCCAGAGTTGAAACATGTTTCATGAGGCAAGCGTGACTACCGGGACACATTTCAAAACAGTCTCTAGATCATAATTTTGATCTTATAACCATTAAAAGATGTTTAAATGGTACACCAACCGTTTATTGTTACTCCTAGAAGAAACGGAACTCATAACTTCATATTTGAGGCGAAAAAAACTACTTTTATATCTTTTGGTGTGACTTCTGGGACAGGCAACATGCATCTTTTTAGAAAATAATTACGCAAGAACTAACAAACATTTTCACTTTTTTTTTCTTTAGTTACTTAGGTTTTTTCACGCTTTCAGTAATATACACGCGCCAACTTTCTACAACTGACAGAAAGACCGAAAAATGTGCTGCCAGTAAAATATATTTTTCCCCCAGAGTATTTTTTTGGCTGAAGTAAAAGTTCGCACTGACGAAAAAGACATTTATTTTGGTTTTTTTAAATATTTTTCTACAGATTCAAGTAGATTAGATATTTAGCTGTAGGTAATTACTGAAATATAAACGTTTAATGGAATTTCAAAATTTTTGTCACTTTCCTCTTTTACATGGAATGCCCCCAGTGCAATGTAGTTCGTAATTTCACGCAATTTTTTGAGACTAAAGTGGCTGAGTGGATAGGGTGTCCGCCTTCCAGCCGAAGGCTGTAAGTTCGAATCTCAGCCACTGAGTTTTTTTTTCTTTTTTATTTTTAATTTACTCTATTTGCATTGCACCCGAGCAGAGCTCGCTCGCCCCGATATTGAAACGAAATGTATGCTAATAGGAAAATATTTTTGGTACCTATGTTCAGTTTTTACATATTTTCATACTGAATTTCCACATAACATTAATTGTAGGTACATGTTTTTTTCCAATTTGCATATTTGTAACAGCTTGTGAATATTTCATAGGGTGATTGATAATTTAATTAAATGTAAAGTCACCATTGTTAAACATTCATGTTTAATTCAGAATTCAATGGTTTTAAAAACTAAAAACCAAGGACTACATAAGAAATACCGAAAGGCGTAGTCGATTTTGCGTGAAAACGAGGAGCTAAATTTCTTTTTAATGCTGCCATAGCTCTGACATTTGGTCGGCAGTAGACTTTTTAGGATTTTGACGTGGTAACGTCTTAAAAATGTCACGTTGCACCTGAGCCGAGCGTACAAGCGAGAGCGCGGAACAAGCGATAGAGAGGCACGATCGTTCATCAATGTTTTCTTATGACGTTATCACGTAAAATTATCGTCCGTAAACCGACTTTACAGACAACCATTTATAAATCCCTTTTCCTCTGATTTGCGTTTTCTATAATTCCGCGCATATTGCGACTCGATGAGACCAAATCTTAATTTTTTTGCATCTTTCAATTTAATACCGATTTTTACATTTATTTCGGCGAATATTTTTATTGTTTTACTTTGAGTCCTAAGAGTTCTTCTTAAGTTCTTTGCAATGACACCCGTTCAACTTCCGAAACTAAACAGCTAACTAAGCTAAACGCGTTCTCACACACACACTTAGGTACCTATTTATAATTTTTTACAATTTTACACAACGCTCATTCACAACAATCACGCGCAGGCGCTTACAGTAGCCCGATGACGTCACGGGCAAAACAAATGCTGCACGATAAATACGTCCAGACATGTTCTACCCATTGAGACGTCGTTATAACATTATTAGTCTTGTTGTAGGTAATTAGCGATTGAAATCTGACAGATTTTGTATCACAAGAAAATCTGACCTGCTATCACTGCACTGTAAAACGAGCGAAAAGACGTTTTCACGTCAATAAATAATTTACAGGCTATATTTTTACAAAATCAGCTTTCTTGGTAACATAAAGTTACGAATATTGTTCTTGACAATTTTGAGTAGAATTTTAATTACCTAGCAAATAACACAAAATTATGATAGATAAATTAGGTACCTTCAAGCCCATCACACACACAGCAGATAATATATCTTATGAAATATAAATCTTGAGATCGTGCCCATACAAATTCTATGGACGACCACACACAGCGAATAAAAATTACAAAATATATTTGGTGCAAACTGTCAAGAGTCAAGACTTTTCATAAGATATATTATCTGCTGTGTGTGTGGTGCACTTCAATGATGGAATATTTCAATTACTAATGATTTCTGATTTGTTTTGTTTGTCTGGTGTTTACATGAAATTGATTTATGAAAGTTTTAGTTTTGGTGTAGTACGTCTAATAAATTAACGACCTTGTATTTTGTTTGTTAATTTTAATTTTATTTTTGAACTTAGAAGTTTAGATACCTACACAGAACTAACTAAGAACACTAAAAAGAATTCTAAAATCAAGTATAATCAACAACAAAAATAGATTCAGTAATACCCGCCGCTCCACCAGTAATTATGAATTAAGAGGCAATAGTTCTAATCTAATAAACATTTCTCATATTTTGAGTAAAATTCTGATTGAGAAAATTATGAATAAAAACTTGATTTTGATCTATTTTTCACAAAATGTCTGCACAAAATCCTGGTTGGATATTATGTTTATTTTCTTATTTACTTTTATACTCTACTTTTTATCTACAAGATTTATGTTTTATCCAGTTACAATTTTCTGATCTATGAAGTAATGTCTAATGAATATATTAATCATGGATTTTTATAATAAATTTATAATAATCATTCTGCGGCAAATCAATATGATGTGAACTTTTATTCACAAAAAATCATAATAATTTCAAAACAACTTTGTTTTAGGATAAATCTTAAATATTGTTTTGGAATTATTTTGATGACACACAAAAATCACAATAATTCTATAACCATTTTTTTTGGGATATATCTTAAAAATGGTGATTTTGGAATTAGGTAAGTATTATGATTTTTGTGAATAAAAGTTCGCGATTTTATTGATGAAGCTGAAGCTGGCAGCCAAATCTAGCAGCCAAACTGTGAACAAAAGTGGAATGACCCATGTGTAATAATTTTTAAAAATTACTATAAATCCGATATATTTGCGCATCTCCAGCCCCACGCATATCACCTGGGGCAAAATGGACCAGCCAAAAATTAAAAAAAAAAAAAAGATTTTCGGAATTTTTTAAAGTTTTCGCGAGAGTACCTGAGCTATAATCCGTGCTCCCTCCTGGAACATGCTTCAATATCTTCTAGACATATACTAGAAGGTCTCCCATCGTTTATAGAATTTTTCATCGTTGCGTACCTTCAGGAAAATAGAAAATGTAGATTTTCGGATTTTTTTAAGTTTTCGCGAGAGTACCTGAGCTATAGTCCGTGCTCCCTCCTGGAACATGCTTCAATATCTTCTAGACATATACTAGAAGGTCTCCCATCGTTTATAGAATTTTTCATCGTTGCGTACCATCAGGAAAATAGAAAATGTACAGATTTTCGGATTTTTTTAAGTTTTCACGAAAAACCTGAGCTATAGTCCGTGCTCCCTCCTGGAACATGCTTCATTATCTTCTAGACATATACTAGAAGGTCTCCCATCGTTTATAGAATGTTTCATCGTTGCGTACCATCAGGAAAATAGAAAATGTACAGATTTTCGGATTTTTTTAAGTTTTCACGAAAAACCTGAGCTATAGTCCGTGCTCCCTCCTGGAACATGCTTCAATATCTTCTAGACATATACTAGAAGGTCTCCCATCGTTTATAGAATTTTTCATCGTTGCGTACCATCAGGAAAATAGAAAATGTACAGATTTTCAGATTTTTTAAAAGTTTTCGCGAGAGTACCTGAGCTATAGTCCGTGCTCCCTCCTGGACCATGCTTCAATATCTTCTAGACATATACTAGAAGGTCTCCCATCGTTTATAGAATTTTTCATCGTTGCGTACCATCAGGAAAATAGAAAATGTACAGATTATCGGATTTATTTAAGTTTTCACGAGAGTACCTGAGTTATAGTCCGTGCTCCCTCCTGAAACATGCTTCAATATCTTCTAGACATATACTAGAAGGTCTCCCATCGTTTATAGAATTTTTCATCGTTGCGTACTATCAGGAAAATAGAAAATGTACAGATTTTCGGATTTTTTTAAGTTTTCACGAAAAACCTGAGCTATAGTCCGTGCTCCCTCCTGGAACATGCTTCAATATCTTCTAGACATATACTAGAAGGTCTCCCATCGTTTATAGAATTTTTCATCGTTGCGTACCATCAGGAAAATAGAAAATGTACAGATTTTCGGATTTTTTTAAGTTTTCACGAAAAACCTGAGCTATAGTCCGTGCTCCCTCCTGAAACATGCTTCAATATCTTCTATACATATACTAGAAGGTCTCCCATCGTTTATAGAATTTTTCATCGTTGCGTACCATCAGGAAAATAGAAAATGTACAGATTTTCGGATTTTTTTAAGTTTTCACGAAAAACCTGAGCTATAGTCCGTGCTCCCTCCTGGAACATGCTTCAATATCTTCTAGACATATACTAGAAAGTCTCCCATCGTTTATAGAATTTTTCATCGTTGCGTACCATCAGGAAAATAGAAAATGTACAGATTTTCGGATTTTTTTAAGTTTTCACGAAAAACCTGAGCTATAGTCCGTGCTCCCTCCTGGAACATGCTTCAATATCTTCTAGACATATACTAGAAGGTCTCCCATCGTTTATAGAATTTTTCATCGTTGCGTACCATCAGAAAAATAGAAAATGTACAGATTTTCGGATTTTTTTAAGTTTTCACGAAAAACCTGAGCTATAGTCCGTGCTCCCTCCTGGAACATGCTTCAATATCTTCTAGACATATACTAGAAGGTCTCCCATCGTTCATAGAATTTTTCATCGTTGCGTACCTTCAGGAAAATAGAAAATGTAGATTTTCGGATTTTTTTAAGTTTTCACGAGAGTACCTGAGTTATAGTCCGTGCTCCCTAATGAAACATGCTTCAATATCTTCTTGACATATACTAGAAGGTCTCCCATCGTTTATAGAATTTTTCATCGTTGCGTACCATCAGGAAAATAGAAAATGTACAGATTTTCAGATTTTTTTAAAGTTTTCGCGAGAGTACCTGAGCTATAGTCCGTGCTCCCTCCTGGAACATGCTTCAATATCTTCTAGACATATACTAGAAGGTCTCCCATCGTTTATAGAATTTTTCATCGTTGCGTACCACCAGGAAAATAGAAAATGTACAGATTTTCGGAATTTTTTAAAGTTTTCACTCGTACTCTCGCGAAAATCTGAAAATCTGTACATTTTCTATTTTCCTGATCGTACGCAACGATGAAAAATTCTATAAACGTTGGGAGACCTTCTAGTATATGTATAGAAGATATTGAAGCATGTTTCAGGAGGGAGCACGGACTATAGCTCAGGTTTTTCGTGAAAACTTAAAAAAATCCGAAAATCTGTACATTTTCTATTTTCCTGATGGTACGCAACGATGAAAAATTCTATAAACGATGGGAGACCTTCTAGTATATGTCTAGAAGATATTAAAGCATGTTCCAGGAGGGAGCACGGACTATAGCTCAGGTACTCTCGCGAAAACTTTAAAGAAAATCTGAAAATCTGTACATTTTCTATTTTCCTGATGGTACGCAACGATGAAAAATTCTATAAACGATGGGAGACCTTCTAGTATATGTCTAGAAGATATTGAAGCATGTTCCAGGAGGGAGCACGGACTATAGCTCAGGTTTTTCGTGAAAACTTAAAAAAATCTGAAAATCTGTACATTTTCTATTTTCCTGATGGTACGCAACGATGAAAAATTCTATAAACGATGGGAGACCTTCTAGTATATGTATAGAAGATATTGAAGCATGTTTCAGGAGGGAGCACGGACTATAGCTCAGGTTTTTCGTGAAAACTTAAAAAAATCCGAAAATCTGTACATTTTCTATTTTCCTGATGGTACGCAACGATGAAAAATTCTATAAACGATGGGAGACCTTCTAGTATATGTCTAGAAGATATTGAAGCATGTTCCAGGAGGGAGCACGGACTATAGCTCAGGTTTTTCGTGAAAACTTAAAAAAATCCGAAAATCTGTACATTTTCTATTTTCCTGATGGTACGCAACGATGAAAAATTCTATAAACGATGGGAGACCTTCTAGTATATGTCTAGAAGATATTGAAGCATGTTCCAGGAGGGAGCACGGACTATAGCTCAGGTACTCTCGCGAAAACTTTAAAAAATTCCGAAAATCTGTACATTTTCTATTTTCCTGATGGTACGCAACGATGAAAAATTCTATAAACGATGGGAGACCTTCTAGTATATGTCTAGAAGATATTGAAGCATGTTCCAGGAGGGAGCACGGACTATAGCTCAGGTACTCTCGCGAAAACTTTAAAAAATTCCGAAAATCTGTACATTTTCTATTTTCCTGATGGTACGCAACGATGAAAAATTCTATAAACGATGGGAGACCTTCTAGTATATGTCTAGAAGATATTGAAGCATGTTCCAGGAGGGAGCACGGACTATAGCTCAGGTTTTTGTGAAAACTTAAAAAAATCCGAAAATCTGTACATTTTCTATTTTCCTGATGGTACGCAACGATGAAAAATTCTATAAACGATGGGAGACTTTCTAGTATATGTCTAGAAGATATTGAAGCATGTTCCAGGAGGGAGCACGGACTATAGCTCAGGTACTCTCGCGAAAACTTTAAAAAATTCCGAAAATCTGTACATTTTCTATTTTCCTGATGGTACGCAACGATGAAAAATTCTATAAACGATGGGAGACCTTCTAGTATATGTCTAGAAGATATTGAAGCATGTTCCAGGAGGGAGCACGGACTATAGCTCAGTTTTTTCGTGAAAACTTAAAAAAATCCGAAAATCTGTACATTTTCTATTTTCCTGATGGTACGCAACGATGAAAAATTCTATAAACGATGGGAGACCTTCTAGTATATGTCTAGAAGATATTGAAGCATGTTCCAGGAGGGAGCACGGACTATAGCTCAGGTACTCTCGCGAAAACTTTAAAAAATTCCGAAAATCTGTACATTTTCTATTTTCCTGATAGTACGCAACGATGAAAAATTCTATAAACGATGGGAGACCTTCTAGTATATGTCTAGAAGATATTGAAGCATGTTTCAGGAGGGAGCACGGACTATAACTCAGGTACTCTCGTGAAAACTTAAATAAATCCGAAAATCTGTACATTTTCTATTTTCCTGATGGTACGCAACGATGAAAAATTCTATAAACGATGGGAGACCTTCTAGTATATGTCTAGAAGATATTGAAGCATGGTCCAGGAGGGAGCACGGACTATAGCTCAGGTACTCTCGCGAAAACTTTTAAAAAATCTGAAAATCTGTACATTTTCTATTTTCCTGATGGTACGCAACGATGAAAAATTCTATAAACGATGGGAGACCTTCTAGTATATGTCTAGAAGATATTGAAGCATGTTCCAGGAGGGAGCACGGACTATAGCTCAGGTTTTTCGTGAAAACTTAAAAAAATCCGAAAATCTGTACATTTTCTATTTTCCTGATGGTACGCAACGATGAAAAATTCTATAAACGATGGGAGACCTTCTAGTATATCGCTGGTTAAATGCTAAACTACCACATTCCAAAATTTCACTTTTTTCAGGAGAGCCATTCAAAGTTTTCGAAATGGTTTTTTTGAATTTCTGAGCAAGTCTTTCTTTAAATATATATGTATTACATATCAAAAGACGCGTAATTTTTATTAGAATTAAAGTGCATTTTTAGTTTTTCCGTAACTTCAACCCAAAGTCTTATAAAAGCAGAAAAGTGACTATTGCATATAAAAAGTGATACAAATGTAAATAAAAATTATCATTAAAAGACCACATATCATTAAAAATTTAAGGTTTATGACACTAAATCAAGTTTTCTTTTAAGTTTTGAATCACAATCTCGTGAAATTATACAATAAATATGGTACACGAACAACAAAGCCATATAAAAATTCTAAAAAAACACTTTTTTAAATGAATACACAAAGAAAACTTAACAAAAATGATATTTATATCAAAATAAATGCTTCACACGCACCAAGACAAACAGTTATTAACCACCTGATGGAGCTTTTGGTCAAGAAAGCCTGAAATGCGCTCTTGTCTAATGCTCCATGAAGAAGCAGTCTGTGTCCAGCCTCTCAGGTAGCCATTGGAGCCGCCACGCCACGAACACGGCGCATCAGGGACGCTTTGCTTTTGCGTATTATCGCATCAGTAAACATTCCTGACACACTACAAAAGCGTAGCAGCTTCATCAGCACCCTTTGTTGTACAGGCATCCCAAGACTTGAGACTACCTGCCGTATGCAACGTGCAAACCTACGGACTATCATTTTGCTCTTATGATTAATGCGCTGGGTTCTCTCTCCATATCCTTGTTATTTGTGAGATCATTGGTTACCCAATGGCTCAGATATTTAAAACACGATACCTGCTTTAGCTTATTGCCATTAAGATAAACCAGTGGTGATGGTGTTGTAGGTTTTGGAGCCTGATTTAAAAGATTAAAATTTACTTTTGCAGGTATTATTATCTGAGCCCGTGGGTATCCGCATATCTCACACAGATGCCTATTAGCTTTCGGAGAATATTTATCGATAGGCTTAGCATATCGTCGGCATAGCTGATGTGGTTCACTTCAACGCCACCAATAGAGCAGATGACCCCAGCACTGTTCAGCTCACTTATCAAGCGGTCTGTGTACAAGTTATAAGCTCGGGGAGAGCTCAACCTCCCTTGCCGCTCTCCAATTTGTACACGTCCGAGAGCGATCCCGTCCATCTGATATTATTGGTTTGGTTGCCATACCAAAACTTGGGAAGTGATATAAACTCACGGGGGAGATCAGTATCACTATAAAGCTTCTGCCACAGCCTGTCATGCACCACTAGATCAAACGCTTTTGACGATCAGGAAAGCAGGAGTTGATAGGTGTGTTTCTCTGCTAGTGTAGTACTGAACGGTGTGTTTGAGGCTTAGTACTGCAGTTTTAGTCTATAGCCCAGCTGTAAAACCGGACTGGGCATCATGCAGATTTACAGATTTACCTAAATGTGAATCAAACACACCATCCAGCACCTCTGCTACCAAGGTAGCCAGGGATATAGGTCTGTAGTGGCTAATACTGAATGTAAAAAACTGAATTACAATAATATAGATTTCGTCTTTTTATTAGCACTGAAACAAACTTTGCACTTTACCTTTAAGAAGATTTGTGTTCATGTAGATTTTAATGCGAAATAGGCAGTAACAGTATGATTTAAATCCCGTAAAAATCTAAATTGGAAAGCACAATATCTCAAAATTTACACTACGTTCTGAAAAATAATGTCCGAGTTCACATAAAAGTTTTGTACAAAACAAACGTATCCCAAAAATGTCACTTATGCTCTAAGCGATTATGATTAAGCTTACGTAAAAGTTGTTTGGGGAACAGGGTGGAATAGTTCCCCAAAGGCAGAGTAGGTGGTTCCTCTGCAACGGGTCGGCCCATCTGGCCCACTTACCCGTGGTCTTTCGACCAACAGTTGATGTTTGATAGTTGTATACAAGCTTCAACTCATTAGAAACTCCGCTTGCGAGATCTAGGGAATTCCGATGTTATTCCGATGTTGCGTGTGATTCCGTTGCTCCTTTAGCCTGCAATCTGGTCTGAGGTCTGATACTGTCCAGCGTGTTTCACTTTTTGCAGTAGTAGTTGCTTTGGAGTAGCTTGGACGTTCTTTATCCAAGGATAACTCAGATAGGAGTCGTTGATGTCGAGCGTGGCGCCATCTGTAGTGCGTAGCATGTTTTCTGTAGTTCATCTAGCGACAGGTAGATGTCGCTACATCACTCCCTTTCCAGACCGAAGGTCGATATGATCTTGTCACCAGCATTGTACGTGTCCACGGTGAGTCGGGACGAAGCGGAGCATCGGTGCGTCTACGGTGAGTCGAGACGTGTCCACGGTGAGTCGGGACGAAGCGATGCGTCGGATGCGTCTGCGGTGAGTCGAGACGATGTCTGTCCACGGTGAGTCGGGACGAAGAGGTGCGTCGGGTGCGTCTACGGTGAGTCGAGACGTGTCCACAGTGAGTCGGGACGACGCGGTGCGCCGAGTGCGTCTACGGTGAGTCGAGACGTGTCCACGGTGAGTCGGGACGATTCGGCGTGCGGTGCAGTGCTCTGGGTGAAGTCCACGGTGAGTCGGGATGAGATACCCAGACGATGCTGCGGTTGAAGAAACTCCACGAAGCGTATCGAGGAGCGGAGAGCCTGCAGAACCAGGAAGTCGGGGCGGCTTGCGATGGAACTGCGGAGGCTGGAGGCTGAAGATTGCTGGTGTGGTGTGAAGCTGCTGGTCCGGAAGGTATGCTTGAGAGAGAGAGAAGAGAGACGAAGGTTGATGCTCGCTGCTGATGATGGTGATGGCGCTGAAGGTGCTGCGTGTTGAGGGTTCCAGTCGTCGGGTTTCGGCAGGAGTCGTCCGAGGTAGTCGACGGCTGGATCACGTCGGGGTCACCAGTTTGGGGAACAGGGCGGAATAGTTCCCCAAAGGCAGAGTAGGTGGTTCCTCTGCAACGGGTCGGCCCATCTGGCCCACTTATCTTCATCTAGCGACAGGTAGATGTCGCTACAGTTATGTACAAAACTAACTCATTTCAAAAATGACAGTGTTGAACATACACGAAATGTTTTAATTATACAATTTCTCGTGCTAAGGTACCACATTTCAGAATGTGTTACCTTTGCGCAAAAAAATATTTTGTTACTTTACTTTAATTTAAATTCAACAGGACCACATTCCGAAATATGGCACTTTTGAATATACATTTTAGCTAACACACTCTTATTTTTTTGACATAAGGCCGTGTAGCATATAACTTCCGTGCGCTTTCGCCAGCTACTAAACCACAACTGAAAAAATGGCTGTTTAGCTCTGAAATTTAGTGCCAAAGTGCCAAAATGCTGAACAACCACATCTGTTTTTTGGTCGTTTACAATGCGAAAATAAAAAAAGTCTTTTACTCATACTATAAAATGACTATTTTAAATCACATTTTTGTAATAAAAACGATTTTCACGATTTTTGATTTGTGGCACTTTAGCATTTAACCAGCGATATGTATAGAAGATATTGAAGCATGTTTCAGGAGGGAGCACGGACTATAGCTCAGGTTTTTCGTGAAAACTTAAAAAAATCTGAAAATCTGTACATTTTCTATTTTCCTGATGGTACGCAACGATGAAAAATTCTATAAACGATGGGAGACCTTCTAGTATATGTATAGAAGATATTGAAGCATGTTTCAGGAGGGAGCACGGACTATAGCTCAGGTTTTTCGTGAAAACTTAAAAAAATCTGAAAATCTGTACATTTTCTATTTTCCTGATGGTACGCAACGATGAAAAATTCTATAAACGATGGGAGACCTTCTAGTATATGTCTAGAAGATATTGAAGCATGTTCCAGGAGGGAGCACGGACTATAGCTCAGGTACTCTCGCGAAAACTTTAAAAAATTCCGAAAATCTGTACATTTTCTATTTTCCTGATAGTACGCAACGATGAAAAATTCTATAAACGATGGGAGACCTTCTAGTATATGTCTAGAAGATATTGAAGCATGTTTCAGGAGGGAGCACGGACTATAACTCAGGTACTCTCGTGAAAACTTAAATAAATCCGAAAATCTGTACATTTTCTATTTTCCTGATGGTACGCAACGATGAAAAATTCTATAAACGATGGGAGACCTTCTAGTATATGTCTAGAAGATATTGAAGCATGGTCCAGGAGGGAGCACGGACTATAGCTCAGGTACTCTCGCGAAAACTTTTAAAAAATCTGAAAATCTGTACATTTTCTATTTTCCTGATGGTACGCAACGATGAAAAATTCTATAAACGATGGGAGACCTTCTAGTATATGTCTAGAAGATATTGAAGCATGTTCCAGGAGGGAGCACGGACTATAGCTCAGGTTTTTCGTGAAAACTTAAAAAAATCCGAAAATCTGTACATTTTCTATTTTCCTGATGGTACGCAACGATGAAAAATTCTATAAACGATGGGAGACCTTCTAGTATATGTCTAGAAGATATTGAAGCATGTTCCAGGAGGGAGCACGGACTATAGCTCAGGTACTCTCGCGAAAACTTTAAAAAATTCCGAAAATCTGTACATTTTCTATTTTCCTGATAGTACGCAACGATGAAAAATTCTATAAACGATGGGAGACCTTCTAGTATATGTCTAGAAGATATTGAAGCATGTTTCAGGAGGGAGCACGGACTATAACTCAGGTACTCTCGTGAAAACTTAAATAAATCCGAAAATCTGTACATTTTCTATTTTCCTGATGGTACGCAACGATGAAAAATTCTATAAACGATGGGAGACCTTCTAGTATATGTCTAGAAGATATTGAAGCATGGTCCAGGAGGGAGCACGGACTATAGCTCAGGTACTCTCGCGAAAACTTTTAAAAAATCTGAAAATCTGTACATTTTCTATTTTCCTGATGGTACGCAACGATGAAAAATTCTATAAACGATGGGAGACCTTCTAGTATATGTCTAGAAGATATTGAAGCATGTTCCAGGAGGGAGCACGGATTATAGCTCAGGTACTCTCGCGAAAACTTTAAAAAATTCCGAAAATCTTTTTTTTTTTTTAATTTTTGGCTGGTCCATTTTGCCCCAGGTGATATGCGTGGGGCTGGAGATGCGCAAATATATCGGATTTATAGTAATTTTTAAAAATTATTACACATGGGTCATTCCACTTTTGTTCACAGTTTGGCTGCTAGATTTGGCTGCCAGCTTCAGCTTCATTTTTATTGATTTGCTGCAGCAATCTACCCATAAATACCTGAGTTTACTAGACAAATTTTAAAACACATCAATGAAAAATTGGCCACTGTCTGTAATTTCATTTACTATGAAAATTGAACCAACTAAGTCTCTAGTTCTTAGAATACACTAATAGCAAAGACAACCAATGAAAGAGCAATAGAAAATGTTTGAATAATCCCATAATGAGTTACACCCCATGCTAATAAACATAGAATAAATAATACTAATAAGAAGAAAATAACATGTGAAGTGATAACCTACAGTTGTAAACATAATCAAGGATGGAATATCCCCTGGATGACGTGCGCCGCAAAGGCCTCGCCGACAACTTTAGGAAGTGTTACACAACATGGAAAAACGTATTTGGAAGTTACGACCGCGGCTGTAACTCGAGTTTTCAGGCGGTCGCCGACGCAAGCACGTCTTCCTCGACCGCCCGACGTCCTGTCACCCAATGTGTCCATTTTGTATCGAACATCGAACGATCGAAACACCGATCCAAAATGTAAATAAACGAAAAAAAACACACTCACCTCTCATACAATGTCACATTCCGCTCAATTCAACAGAAGATCCATCCCCTTGTGTCCCGAATCATCCTGGTTATCAAACGCAACATCACAGTCCGGCTCGGACGCAAAGCAATATCGGTCCTATGGCCAGTGTCCACTTTACTCCAAAAACATATGACACACCACTTCAACCCCCTTCAGGGTTCACTAGGGTAACTGTCCGAGGCTTTTTTCTAGTTTTTTTTATGTGAACACTCGACTAGAAACACGACGATAATATCACGAAACGAATTCACTAAATTACTATGTTCCAGTGACGCAAAGCTCATATATCGTGAAGAGCAGCAGCCATTTTGAAATGTTCGGGGAGTGCAGTCACAGCATGGAACATTCGTAAATTACTGCCGATCCTGGCTTTTGTCACTCTTCGTAAGTAGAGTGATGGTTGGAAAACTTTATACAGATTTAAATTTAACACTTTACATCACAGTCCTTCACTCCATTTTCTTGTTGAAACTATTCAAAACAACCTAAGCGACATCCGATAACTCCAGCTTACCCCATTTGCATGACACACATAAAATGCCAAAAAAAACACTAAAAACACTTAAAACCGTACTTAAACTGTGTCGCAAAGGTTAACGAGAAGTTAGGGCATCGTATCAATGTCCTAGTTCAGTAGAAAAATCGCTAAAAAGATAGGTATTTATTTTACAAATAGTTAATTCGGTACGAACAATAACAACGGCCGCCATTTGCAATTTTCAACTTGACATGCGCACTGACTGACTCGCCGTAGACAAACACAAACGATATAACTTTAGAAAAACGTAGCTTTCTAGCACGAAACGTAAGGCAATTTTATTTAAGAATCTCGGTTTGCAATCAGTATTAGCTAAGAAATAATAAGTTGTGGTAGAACAAATAACCATTATTTTATAAAAAAAATATAGCTTGCTAGAAAATCAAATATTGAAAGGTTTTTTTTTCATCATGCGCTCTATAGAACGTTTGTATAAAGTTATGTCAATTTGGTTTTCATGCTCCACTGAAGGCTCAATGTGATTGGTGGTTTGTGTAATCACCATGTTTTTGTAGGAGTTTAACGAAATTTGATTGGCTGCCGCCATGAAACGTGAGGACACGAATCACTTCCGTTACCGCTGCGAAGTTAAGCCGAGTACTCACTTAGCTTGTAGCACGTAATGCAACAGATACAGTATCAATGGGAATTTTTTATTCCTGTTTTACGAAAGAAAACAAAAGGTCCAATGAAATCTTAGATAATTTCAATCGAGCTTATTTCAGATTTGTCGTTGGGTAGGAAATAAATAAATAAATAAATATTGCTGGATATTTCACACAGCCCCATTTAGCCCCAAACTAAGCAAAGCTTGTATTATGGGAACCAGATTCCTGATAGAATACTAATATATTTGTAAATACATACTTATATAAAATACTTTATAACACCCAGACACAGAAGAAAATGAAATCTTCGTTATTTTCAATTTCTATAAGCTCGAAGTTTTCAATAGA
Organism: Camptogramma bilineatum; assembly: GCA_958496255.1. Classification (NCBI taxonomy): domain Eukaryota; kingdom Metazoa; phylum Arthropoda; class Insecta; order Lepidoptera; family Geometridae; genus Camptogramma; species Camptogramma bilineatum. The sequence goes on from OY292474.1 coordinate 3,889,670, forward strand.
GCTTATTAGTTCAGACTTGTCGTTGGGTAAGAAATAAAACAATTCTTTAACGAAACAATTTTATTTCTAAAAAGAGCTCTACTTTTTCATGTGCTGGTTATCTTTGAGCGAATCTGGTGGTACAGATTGAAATAACCCTTTTCTTGCCATTTCATCAGCCCAATCTTCAAATTCACCTCTTCTGTAAGAAAAAAAGTTTTATTATTGCACACAAAATTGAGATCTGGGTTTCATTTATTTGAGATTTTGAGAACTTACTATAATCACTTTCAGGTTTTTATTTATTTTCAAAATATCTGTAGATTTGGCTTTGCAAGGTTTGTGCATTAATTCAAGGTTTTTAGCACAGATGTAGAGGTATCTAAAGGTAAGTACCTAAATAATATCCCAACCCTCCTCATGTGTCCTTTAATGAAACGTTCATGGACTTTTTGGGAGAACTCGAAATGCAATGCTATCCAATTTTGTTTCATTTGCCTAGACTTATGCACGTTCACAAAAACTCAACAGTTACGAATCCACTATTATATTACACATCATTCAAAGAAACACAAGTTTTGGAAACAAAACGAAAACATGACTTCTCCCGCTCTCAAAGTTTTTATATAATTACTTGACTGACACGGCTAAATTATATTATGTCCATGGGTTAAATGCACAAACCGTGAGAAGCCAAAAAAAAAAAAGAACAAAAAAGGGGAAATGTCACTGTCAGTCTTGTCAGAAATGACAAAAATTCAGAATCCATTCGGAAAGCATCATGCTCTCTCACTCGCACTTACCTAATTCAATAGTCACTTGTCTCGCTCTAAAAGGTCTACTCAAAGAACTCAACTCTCTACCAAACCACCACAAACCAACAACAATAAAAATTGTATGTAATTGAATCGAGTATTCAGTGTTGCCAATTTAGCGACTTTGTCGCTAGAAATAGCGACTTTTGGACCTATGTTAGCGACAAAAAATCAGTTTTAGCGACAAAATATATTTAGCGACTTATCTAGCGACTTTTGGACTTCGACCAAGAAAATAAAAGTATTTTTATTGGTGGGCTTGGACGCCAAGCGACAGTGACAGACACCATTAAAGTATGTCTTGTGTACATTTTGACGGAATAAAAATACGGAACTTCATGTGCGTGATCACTACGGTGTATGTCAATGTCCTGCGTATCAACCTATATCGAACTATGCTCAATGAATGCTGACGAAGATTTTAAATTAAAACTTTTTTTGGAGTTTAAGTAAAAATATGCAGGCAACGTAAAAATTCAATTTTTTCTTTTGGGTACACCCCCCCCCCCCCCCCCCCCCGCTAGCTCCTTTGCCTCTTTTAGCGACTTTCTAGCGACTTTTCGCACTCGATCTAGCGACTTTTATTTTTTGGAGTTGGCAACACTGCGAGTATTTGATTTGGATGTACCTAATTTACTTCATTTATTTGGTTCATGGTTGGATTGTGGATGAATTCAAATGGATTGATGTCGATTGTAGTGAACCCTAATTTGAAAAATCCTGACAATTAATTAAAAGTACATCTATGACCAAAGATGTCTATGAATAATCTGCAATAATAAAAGGTAAGTTTCATAAATCTCCCCTACATAATCAGAAATTTGAAAAGTTGTAATAGCACAACAAAAACATTGTTTTGTTCTCCCCATTGCTTCAATCATTTATGTTCAAGAACCATCAATTCCCTGCTTTACTTAAATATTTTATTTATGCTAAGTACTTAGATAATTTTAGTGGTGTTGTTTCTTTATTCAGAAAAAATTACTAGATGTATTGATTTAAACTCAAGTCCTGGGAAAAAATGTTTGCTCCAATGAATTTAATAAAAAAAGTGAATTTTTAAAAGTAGGTACCTAGGTATCCTTGATTATTTACAACTTTACTGTCACTACAACTTAAGTAGTAAGTAAGTAAATTAGCAGTTGCGAAACTAAAAGGTGAGCCAAGTAGTTACACAAAAAACTCTTACAATTTTTGGTTTACTTCTGGGCATCTGGCAAAGGCCCCTCCAAAAGAATCAACAAATTTCTGTCGTCATATCTTCAACTAGTAATCTTTCCCCATTTGAGATTCTCTTGGAAATAATCAAATACTTTAAATAGGAAATACTGAAATACAGTTGTCACAATGGATCTAGTCTAGACATTCGTGAAGATAGGCTTTTTGCTGCGCAGTAGAAAATTTTGTATGAAAAAATTGCACTGCCCATCGAAACGGCTCACTTCACAAATACCAAGATCCGTTGGAAGAAGTGTACTTCTGTCTTATCTACTGGCAAAAGTACCCCCGACCCCTAAGCGCACCCTGGACACTCGACGAAATCTCTATTCCAAAGCGGCGTCTAACTACCTTTATTTATACTACACAATGTCAGTTTTGTACACAGTAAGGTTGTCACTGTATGAATAATGTACACTGTGGTCTCGGTCTCGTCGCCGCGTCTGCGCGTGTGGCGCGTTCCGTGCTCAAAGTCGGCTCCTCGCCAGCTCAAACTCACAGTGTCCGTCCATTCTATACATAGTATTATTATCTGTTCTGTGCCCTAAGTTCTTGCTTCATTGCCACTGGTTCCCATCCATCTCTATCTTTACCTACTAGTTTCTTTAGTCTTGGAAATCATCCCACGAATACTTACGCATAGTAAATCTTGTATGCCTCAATCCTTGGTACAGCAACCAGAAAATGTAATGTGATGCCACCAATAGCAGCCAGTACAAACCCCTGTGCCAACAGTCCTGTACAGAGAGAAGAGAAGTTGATTAAGTTCTACCATCAGTTTTTTGTTTTTTGATTAAGTTCTACCATCAGTTTTTTGGTTTGTGAACAAAAAACTGAAACAGTTTTTAAATCAAAGTAATTGGCACCGCTCAGAGGAGCCAAACCCAAAGAAAATTCCAGCCTTACACCATATCTGATTATAGCTCAAGAGCCGATCATGTATCCATAGATGTGAAAGTGTGTTTATTTGTTTGTTTATTTGTCCTGCTTTCACGTCAAAACAGAGCGACAGATTCACGTGATTTTTTGTGTGGAGATAGTTGGAGGGCTGGAGAGTGACATAGGTTACTTTTTATCCGAGTATCACGCGAGCGAAGCCGCGGGCAGCAGCTAGTTATAATCATAGCAGAAATCCATAGCACGCCTCTATCCATACAAAAACATATACATAGTTGAACCCGTTTCCACAAGTGCTAAGCTATTTGGACCAATGAATATGATTGGTGCATATCAACACATTCCAGCTTAATGTTGGTCAAATATTCCGAATTCAGTTTCCACCAACATAAAATATGCTGAACTACGAAAATTGGCAAGACATATCGTTTTAGTTTTGAGATTAGGTCTCCTTAATTTGTTCTGCTAACCTAAAAGTAAGTAAAGCTGCTAAGCTGAGTACTATACTTGTGGTCTGAGACCAATGCAACCCTCGCATGATGGGTTTGACGCGGCAGGGCGGCAGCGGCGGCGGCGGCGGGCACACTTGCGGGCAGGGGGCTGCCGGCGGCGGTGGGCACGGGGGGCAGGGGGGCAGCTCGCACGGGTTCATTCTGGGGGTAGGGGTGGTTTAAGGTCGGTGCAGATTGAGCATGTGATGCAGGTTGTGGCGTGACGTGTAAAGTAAGTTCGTATGACCAACTCTGGTGACAGAGTTTTATGCTGTAAGCCTACTTCATGGCTTCGCGACTAAAGCCGGGACCGACAGTTAAACGCGCCCTCTGAAGCACGGTTGTAATGTTTTCTGAACTCTAAGAGCAGAGTTTCAATGAAAGTGCGTGCGTCAAAACATCAACGCGCCCGTTCTGCATCGGCCATTAATGTGGTAATCTCAAATTTTGTTAAAATAATGTTGAAATTTTGTACTTCAGTGATCTCCATGAATCTCCGTGCTAACTGATTAAACAACCAAGCTATCTTGCTTTTAGTTGTATTAATTTTAAGTCATAACGAGTACGTTTTTTTCTTCAGGAACCAACAATATGGCTCAAAGCTCCCACGGCGGAAGCCACCGGCGCAGTCGCGACCACGACGCTCCCCATGGCCCCATCCGGTACACAACCGCCGACTGGGAGGCCAAGGAGGCCTTGTACCATAGAGAGCTGGACGAGGCCCGCGCCAGGGCCACGCAGATGGAGAAGACCATGCGCTGGTGGTCAGACTGCACCGCCAACTGGCGGGAGAAGTGGAGCAAAGTCCGCAACGAACGGAACAAAGCCAGAGAAGAAGCCAAACTCCTCAAAAACAAGGTCGATATCCTCTCCAAAGAAATTAACGCATCGAAAGCAGAGAAGAACGAACTCGAACAGCAACTATCAGACTTGAAACAAGACAACGAAAAGCTCCTTAGCATAGGCGAGAGCAGAATACTCTCTGGTGATTTGGTGACAGAAGACGGTGTGGAATTGAGGAGGAAAAACATCGTCTCTCCCAACGAGCCTTCAAGGCAACGGGCCTCCTTAGACTCGCACAAATTCTCGCATGTGGATAACGTCCTCGCGCACAAGTTGAGCGAGCTGCGTCTCCGCCTCGACGAAGCGTCCAAAAGTCTTCAGAACGAGAAAGATCAGAAGGCATTCCTGCTGGCCAAAATCGAGACTCTCACCTCTGAATTACACAACACGAAAATGGAGCTAACACACAACGACAGAACCCTGGGTTCCACCGATTCCAATCACAGCGAAGTAGAAAGACTGCAGAACGAGTTACAGGACGAGGTCGCAGCGAAACAAGTGATGGAAGAACAGATTGCAGAACTTAAAATGGAGATGGAGAGATTAAAGTCGGAAAACAACGTGCAGTGGAGCAAAAGGGAGTTGCTGGAGACGGAAAATATAGCAATACTTAGGGAAAACAAAAAGTTGTACGGACAAGTGTGTGAACTCAGAGAGCAAATACACAAGTTGAATAGGGTATCGGATGGCAGCGCTTATTTCGACCACAGCAACAAGCTAGACTCCAATATCCTATACGTAAGGAAGACCAGCGTCAGTCCGAGATCTCATGAGTCAAGTAACGGATCTTCTGAAGCGAATTTAGAGCATTTCGACGCAAAAACGAATACGTCTGGCGAGGAGGACGAACTCGCTATTATCGAAAGAAACGAAATCTAACGTACCTTGTAGAGATAAAATTTGCCACGAATCAGAATAATGTTCTGTAAAACTGACACTGATATGTGTCAAGAAAAAAGTAGAAACCAAGGAGTTTCTAGAAAAGTTTGTTTTTCATTAGGCCGCTCGCAGTTTGGATCTGATTTTGCAACGTGCGTATACGTGCGACTGACGTGCGAATTGACCTCGCACACTGCGTTTTTGTCCGTTACATACAAAATTAGACGGACGTACACGCACGTCTAATCGGATACAGTGTGTAATCGGAGTTGGGATCGTTCGTGCGTGTTCGGACGTATACGCACGTCTAAAATTCGGATGAAAATGCATGCAAACTGCGATCGGCCTTAGGCCGGTTTTACTGTCACGCGTACCGTCGGCGCTGACAGTCGAGTGATCTTTATTACAATGAAATAAGGATACTGATTGTTTAGCAGAAATGGCTACGCTGATTGCTTTCGTCAGTGCTGGACAATCAGTATCCTTATTTCATTGTAATAAAGATCACTCGCTTATCAGCGCTGACGGTACGCGTGACAGTAAAACCAGCCTTCAGTGGAAACAAGGTCACAATAGATTAAGAGCTTACAAGCAACAAAAGTACAAGAGAATGGCATTCAAACTAGCATTTATGGGACATTCCAAAAAAGTCACAAAATATAATTAATTTTTGGTGCAAATTATTGTAATCAGTTTAACCTTGAAGAGTTGAGATACATTAGTAAATTAGTATGCGTCAGTGTTTCGGAACTATTAGTTAACAATATTTTTGTAAAGTGATGGTTTAAGCTGGATTGTAGGCCCGGTAACTTTATGAACAATTTATATGAAGCTATATTGACATACTGACTAGGTATTTAAAACAAAAGTGGGTGTACCCACTTAAGAGATGATTATCGCTAGATGATTGTGATCGGCCCCGACTCTAAAAAGGCGTCGTGGCTTTTCAATCATTTTTTTTGCACTACCTATCGTGAAATTACCATTTTTTAAATACCCAGTCAGTATGACTTTGGAGTACGCGTACCTTTAAAGTTGACCGCAAATCTATCCGCGCCGAAAGCGCCGAACGAATCGACAGAAACGAATTTTAGAATTATTTATATGAAATCGTGTGAACACCTGCCCGCGTCGAATCGTCCGATTCGACCGAATCTGGCAGTACTTCGAGAATTTGGCGCGGATAGTGCGCTCAGCTTAAAACAGCAAGTTTATATCGCGGACGTCTATTACGTTTGCTTTTTGGAGGATCACAGTATACTTTATTACTAAGCAAAGTGCTGATAACCTAGACAAAAAACAGTTTATAACGCATAGGTACTATAACATGTTGTGAAGATCTGTTCAATGTTTATCTTTAGTTTAGTAAATTTAGATCTAGTCTCCTTTTTTGGCATAATTTTAGCAACTCTTGGCTCCTGCACTAGTTAAGTCCAAGAGAAAGTTGTGCAAATGGTTACTGTTTTCAGGTTCAATGTAGCAATACGTGTGTTAGTGATTGTTGAAACGTTGTGATAGATTATGGTTAGATTAGTCTTATGCTGCGCTCATTTATGTTTTACACCGGGGATGCCAGTTTTTGTTACATATTACGCAATCTGTACTAATACTCCATCATCATCATCCTAGCGCTTTCCCGGTTGCGTCCTTTCGGAGCCCGGGGTCCGCTTTCCAACTTTTTTGCCTCCACTTCGGACGAAATCTTTACTAATAAGTACTATAAATGACTTTTTATAATGGGTAATCTACAAATAACTGATTGCGGATAACAAAAAAATCTTACAACAAATAAGCTATAATAACCCTCCATCTAGGCGCGGGCCAGACGCAAAACATACAGAAAAGACGGGGCGCCCCGTCTCTTCTGCATGTTTGGCGTCGCGACGCTTCTATACATTTTGTATGAAAGGGACGCGGAAGAGACAAATGTCTGCGCCCCGTCTGCGTCTTACGTCTTTTCTATCTGTCTTGGATATGCCTCTGATTACCAGAGGCATCCAATATTGTTTTTTTCGTATTTCCAAGTCTACCCATTTGTTCCACGTGCTTCTGCGGTCCATGACGGGGGGACTTCTTTGGTTTCCAATAAGCTCTGTGCTGTGAAGGATAGCATAGAGAAACCTTTAGTTAGTAAAATTGGAGGGGGCGTGCCCCCCTATCCATTTTAGGAGGAGCATTTGGCCATCTCTGCCCCCCACTACCGCCGTGGAAGTAGGAGGCAGAGGTGGCCAAATGGGGGTCATGACCCCTCAAAATCCTTGACAAACCTCTAACATCCTGCAAAAAAATAGGTACGTACCAGCAAATAACGTGACCCCCCCCCCCCACCCCCCAAATATAGGCAGGTACGTACTAGCAAATAATGTGACCCCCCAAAATCAAAGTCTGCGGCCGCCCCTGCTTCCGCGGCCCTTGAAATTAGGCCCCAGTCCAGTGCAGCCCTACTCAAACCTTGCCTGAACATTATTAGGAATAGATTAGATAGTGTTGACTTACGATTTCGTTGTATTAGCTTATTTATTCACGTGTTCAGTTAATTTAAGTTAGGCTTGTTTTAAAATCGAGCTCTCGAAAAAAACGCTTAAAATACAGGGTGTTAAAGACTCCCATATACTAACCAAACTATTACTACCATATTTTGAAAAACTTGCTGGTTTTGAATAAGTAAATACTGTCTATACTTCTCAATTTAAAGGAATAAACTATTTGCCAATGTTTTTTTTTTAATCTATGAGCGTAGTACTAGTATTCTGTGCTATGAGTTCTCTGACTTGAGCTATTGTGCTATAATTCAACGGTTCTTTAAGCAGCTTATAAAACGGCCTATTCTTAGGATACTCAATAACAAATTATTTAACTTGTATAGATTATAATATTTATGATGTAAATTGATTATTAAAGTATTGTGCTGTACAAGCTTTTGGTTTTTTTTAATCACATTGAGCATCTACCATACTAGCAAATCATAACTAGGAACAGAAAAGTCTGGAAAATGAGGGAAGCCATTTGCCCTGCAGTGAGACAACACGGGCTGACATAAATAAAATAATCAAGAGTATGAGAACATCTCATAAAACTCAATTTGCTTGCGATTTTAGAACTGCTTTTTAATTCCTTTAGAAAATCCAGCACGCCATCTATTGGTAAGTAGCTGAAAAATAAAATTTAAAGCTTAAGAAAACCTAACACGCCATCTATTGGTGAGTAGATGAAAATTATGAAAACTAAACAATTAAAGTTCCATTTCACGCAATCTCAATTTAACAAAAAAGCTAGCCTGGGCATTGGCTCTGGGTTTTAAATTGGAAAATCTGCGTAAAACAGATCATGAAAACCTTATCTTTGTAGAATGGAAACCAATGAAAACAAACTTTTGTGACGCCATGGAATCTGATTGGTTAAATTCTAAATTTTTTTCTTAGTCCGCTAATCACAGCACCACACACAATCATTTTAATCAGCCATTAAAAAAAAGTTTACAAAATCAAAAGCCTGTTTTGGTGGCTAAATTGGCAACACCGGCTCCGACTGTCAGTTGGATGACATGACATTGACTGTGACTGACAGTTTTTGAAACTGTCACTTGGAAATTTGGAATCGATCCGATCGTGTGTTTCGTCTATCTAACGTGATTTTTCGTGGTTATTATAGTAAAATGTAAGTATTTTCATTGATTTTGGGAATCTAATGGTAATATTATGCCTAAATGACATCAATAAATTCATTTCGTTCCAAGAACTGAAATGAAAACAACACCACTTCCTGTTATGTAAGAACGTTGTCACTCGTGAGTTTTCCGATAAACTATCAGTTTTCAATTAGCTCTGTAATAAAAACAAAACACAGTTCACGAACAAATCTTTCATACGTCTAGAAACATTCTTTCAAATCTCGAATCCAAGTAGGTAGGTAGGTGAACAAAAAAATACTGAACTGTTCGAACTTCAATTTTGATGAGGTTATTGATAAAAAAAGATTAGGTTTTATTCCCTCATCCAAGAAAATATAATTTCTGTTCTGTTCGATACTAGGTAATGTAGGTACCCAACCTAAAAACCTTTCAACAAGCCAGATTTGGAAGTCTTGTTTATTACCTTTAATTAAATAAATTATAATATAATAACGGACGCCCGCGGCTTCGCCCGCGTGGACTACTACTTTTTTATCCCACGGGGATACAAAGTAGCATAGGCATCCAGACCTCCAACTATCTCAATTAAAATGATTTTTCATTTATGGTGTAGGTAGGTACCTCCAAAATTTTCGGATTTCCTGGATGTACCTTGAACACAGTTTGCGGAACACTGGTCAACACTACACATTCTTTTGTCTTTACACAAAATTTTGGTTTATTTGGCTTGAGCTCACAATATTCTTCCCAAATCTCAAGATGGCAGACAAGGCAGTGTCCACCGCGTCGAAGCCGCAGATGCGCGGTCTTCTGAACGCCGCCATCAAGCGCAACATCTACGTCTCTCTGCTGTTAGCTGGGCTCAGCGGGTTCGCATTCAAGCAGTTCGTCGGAACAGAGCGCAAGAGGAAATATGCTGAATTCTACAGGTGATTTTATTTTTAAATATCTGGGCGACCGAGCTCTGCTCAGGTTAAAATAAAAAAAAATTGCTCGAAAAAAAAAAAACAAAAAAAAATGGACAAAACAAAAGTTCATAAAATCTGTCAATTGCTGGGATTCGATCTCGCAGCCTTCGGCGTTGCAGGCTGGCATGACCGTTAAGCCACTGAAGCCACCAGTCATGCAGCGAAATTACGAACGGGTAAATCTTATTGCGTGAAAATGCCGAGAAAACGTATTTTCCCGGATATGAGACCAAGCTAGATCGATTTTTCGCCCCTGTTGATCTTTGCAAATTTCGTCGAAATCGTTAGAGCCGTTTTCGAGAACGTGAATATAAACAAATAAACAAATATTGCTTGTTTAATAGTATAGAATAGAGGATATAGGATCTAGCAGCCGGTACTGACTTCGCCTTGATTTATAATGCCTAGATTTTAGGGCTTGCCTAGATTCACCTTTGTGATAAAATAGATTTGATGAAAAATCATAATTCTATTAATTTACACAGGGTTTTATTAGTTTTCATCATTGTATTTATCTGTTTTATGACCAGCGGGCCTATAAGGGTCGCTATTCAAAAGTAACACACTTTTTGACATTTTCTTAATTGTTCCAGAAACTATGACGGTGAGAAGGAGTTCGAAGAAATGCGCAAGAAGGGTCTCTTCCAGTCCTGCTGAACGGATATGGCGGTAGAGTAGTATTATTTTTATTTTGCTGTGAATAATGTTATAAATTGTGTATCAGATGTCAACAATATGGACATACAAAAAACAACTGTTTCAGGCCATACCGCTGTGTAAAATGTTCAGAGGAACATAGAACATCAGACTGTCCGAAAACAGATAGAAACACTCCAGCAACCTGCGCTCTCTGCTCCGGTAGCCATCCAGCCAACTACAAAGGATGCGAAGTGTACAAAGAAATCCTGAAAAGAAAAAAGCCTCAGCCTAGGAGATTCTCCAACCAAGAAGTAGTGTCGAACTCACAGCAACTACACAAAGGGCAGGAAATACGAGCAGATGACTCACAACCACAACAGAAACAGCAGCAACAACAAAAACCTCAGTCACAGTCTGTAGTACAGACAGAGCCAGAACAAGTTCCCGAAAAGCTACATCACAACAAAATACCCAAACAACGCCAACAAATACCAACTCCCAAAAATCTGTTCATCAGTAACCAACAGTCAACAATCCTCACGGAAGCCAACACAAATAGGGCCTCTTACTCCGAGGCCCTAAAACAATCAACAGTAACCCAATCACAACCCGCCCAAGTTATACAGCCAAACCAGAGCCTGCAAGATCTGCTCTTAAAACAAACTGAAAAAATTGATTTTCTGCTCCAGCAAATAAGCTCCCTCGTGAGTCTTATAGTAGCTCTAGTAGAAAAAACTATAAAGTAAGAACTCTAAAGCTAGCCACCTGGAACATCAATGGTCTAGCTCCCAACAAGCGAGAGGTGGAAACGTTCATTGATATGCATGATCTGGACATTTTACTCATATCAGAATCTCACCTTACAGAAAAACAACTCATAAACATACGCAACTTTAATATATACAGGAGTGATCACCCGGACGGTACAGCTCATGGAGGTGCTGCAGTTATAATAAAGGCCTCAATTAAACACCACCTCCTAAGTCAATATCAAACACCAGAAATCCAAGCTGCAACAATTACAGTGGAAGATAAAAACGGCAATTTTAATATATCAGCAGTTTATTGCCCACCAAAGCATAAATTCACTACAGAACTCTTGAATGCATATTTTGAAACTCTAGAGCAGCGATTTATAACTGGCGGCGACTGGAACGCCAAACACGTCCACTGGGGCTCTAGACTCATAACGACAAGAGGAAGAATACTCAAGTGCGCATTGGACGATAATACTCTTGACTATCTATCTCCCACTGAACCCACGCACTGGCCGACTGAATCATATAAAATTCCAGACATCATTGACTTCTTTCTAACCCGAGGTCTATCTAAATATTCATTTACGACTGAAACATGTCTTTATGGCTCATCAAACCACGTTCCTGTCATACTAAAAGTGAGTTCTAGAGTCCTACTGCGAGACAAAGGTACTTCGCTGTATAATAGACATACAGATTGGGATTCATTTCGGGACATATTAAATGAAAAATTAAAACCAAGAGTGGCCCTAAAAACCCCTCAGGATGTTGACGACACAACCATGCACCTCACAAACGCGATACAGTCAGCCTGCTGGAAATGTACTCCTAACAAATCAGAAAATCAAGTTAGACAGAAAAATGTGCCTTGGGAAATACGTAAACAAGTACAAGAAAAAAGAAGACTGCGTCGTGTCTGGCACATCAGTAGGTGTCCCTCCGACAAAGCAGCTCTGAACAAAGCAATAGTGGACCTAAAAGTTATGCTAAGAAATGTAGAAGAAGAATGTATTCAAAATGAAATAGAATCCTTGACTGCCACCAAAACAACAAACTACTCGTTATGGAAGACAATCAAAAGTGCCAATAAACCACAAAAAGTCAACCCACCTTTAAAACTACCAAATGATGAATGGGCTAAATCGATCCAAGAACGAATTAACGCGTTTGCAGAGCATCTGAAAAACGTATTTACCCCAAATAAAACTGACTCCGATGACCCTAATACAGATATAAAAGATATATTGAACCAAGACCTACAGCTAGACCTACCAATAAAGTCTGTTACTCCTAATGAAATTAGATCCGAAATAGGCCTACTAGATAATAAGAAAGCACCGGGCTTTGACTTAATAACAAAAGAAGTCCTACAACAACTGCCACAAAAGGCTATACTCAGTCTAACAACACTCTTCAACGGAATACTCAGAGTGCAATACTTTCCATCTCTTTGGAAAGTGTCTCAAATAATAATGGTTTACAAGGAGGGCAAACCCGCCAACGAAGTTAGCTCATACCGTCCCATAAGCCTTTTACCTGTGCTTTCTAAACTATTCGAAAGAATACTGTTGAAACGCTTATCGCCAGTTTTAACATATCAAAAAGTCATTCCTGAACATCAATTCGGATTTCGAGCAAAACATGGAACAACAGAGCAAGTCCACAGAGTGTATAATACTATCCGAAGTGCCTTAGAAAACAAAGAATATTGCTCCTCAGCCTTCTTGGACATCCAGCAAGCCTTTGACAAAGTATGGCATGAAGGTCTTCTCTACAAAATTAAAACTCTCTTACCCCATACTTTTTATATTCTTCTGAAGTCATACCTCGAAGATAGAATATTCCAAGTTAAAGATGGTGAAGAAACATCTGGCTTCAATCTTATAACTGCAGGCGTTCCACAGGGCTCCGTCTTAGGGCCTGTACTGTACACAATCTACACATCTGACCTTCGCGAAATGAAAAATGTGACCATCGCGACATATGCTGATGACACAGCAATCTTAGTCAACAGTACAAATCCATTCGAAGCCTCAAAACTCCTGCAAAATTGTCTAGACGCTGTGGATATCTGGCTGAAAAAGTGGAGGATTGCAGCAAGTGCCTCCAAGTCAGTTCACATAACATTCACGCTAAGAAAAGGTGACTGTCCACCAGTCAAACTAGGAAACCATCCACTCCCTCATGGTGATGCCGTTAAATACCTGGGCATGCATCTTGATCGCCGCCTGACTTGGAAGAAGCACTTACAAATGAAAAGAGACCAACTCGCTCTTAAATATAGAGGACTCTATTGGCTGCTTGGTAGAAACTCTAAATTATCAATAGACAACAAGCTACTCATCTACAAAACAGTAATAAAGCCAATCTGGACTTATGGCATCCAACTGTGGGGGTCTGCTTGCACCTCGAACATAAACTACATACAACGCTTCCAAAATGGCATCCTCAAAAACATTTCTAATGCCCCTTGGTTTATAAAAAACACAGAGCTGCATGACATTCTCAAAGTCAACACCGTAGCAGAAGAGATCAAAGCTGCTGCCAAAGCCTACCAAGACAAGCTGTCACACCATCCCAACCAACTTGCACAACAGCTCACAACACCCTCATACAGAAGGAGGCTGAAGAGAAAAGATGTCATGCAGCTCAATGACTGAAAATGAAGAGTGCCAAATGCATAGAAAGCAGGAGTGTGCTCTGCCCGATATTATACCTACAGACCATTTGCTCATAGTTTCATAACTGATCGCAAATATGACTGAAAAAAAAAAAAAAAAAAAAAAAAAAAAAAAAAAAAAAAAAAAAAAATGTTATAAATTATAATAACTGAAAATAGATGCACGTTTTTCATTGCAAAAGACTAAGTACAAGTCTGATATTTAATCAGAGTACGGGCTTAAAAATGCAGAATCACATTAAAGGAATTGAACTATTGCCATCTCTTTTCATTGACTAAGAGTGAAGAGACTGCAATATAGTTCATTTCATATTGCGATTCAGCGTTAGCGACCTTTTTAAGTCCGCAGTAGGAACAATGGATCTAGGCATTCGTGAAATTAGCCGTTTCGATGCGCAGTGCAGCTTTTTCATACAAAATTTTCTATTGCGCAGCGAAACTGCTAACTTCACGAATGCCTAGATCCATTGTGCGTACTGTAGGTACCTTTCTAGACCCCTACTCTTGAAACTCGTTCCTGGGCAGCTTGTACAATTCTTAATTTGTACAATCGATAAAAAATCCTGATTCACACAACTAAAGTGCCAATTTTCCGTAGTTCAGCTGATGGTGAAATATTCAGTGTTCAGTTTCCACCAATAGAAGCGAAACTAGTACGATAAATTGTCCGAATATATCGATTATCTATTTGTAGAGGCAGTCTTTTTTGGAAAAATCTGTCGGTTTACCAACTCTCACCTTGCCTTTACTCTCATGCACAGTGTGGGATTTGACGTGATTTTCGGACATGGTCTTTTTATTGCAGAATTCGTTAGTATTAACGATTTAAAACGTTAGAGTAGAACTCCCGTGTTTCAGTTAATTTTAGTTTCAGAGATGTGAATTTTTGAAAATACCTATATTTTTTGTACCAAAAAATTTTAAAGCGTTGGTGCGCCTACATTATAGGATTATTTAATAATTTGATTTCTGTATACCTAAGGATGTTTCAAGCTGCAATTTTAGAAATTATTTTGAATCTTCTATATGCTGTAAAACGCGAGTAATTAATTATTTTATAGTTTTGGTTTTTATTTTTTTACTCCGAATTTAGGTCGTTGTAGCACATAATTTCTTCATAACACATAGCCCCAGATCCTAAGCAACAATGTGGTAAAAAAACGGAAAGCTAATCTCGCGTGGATTGGAAGTTATTAAATAATAACGTTTTTGCCGAAAACTTTGCAGTCGGGGTTGTCACTTTTTAAATAATAATTTTTTTGCCAAAAATAAGGGAACTTATTTTATTTTTAATTTTCCTTTAGATCGTTTACAACGATCCTTAGATTATGCTATTCTCAATTACATTATATTATTGTGCATATTATTGAGGATAACACTTTTTTTACATTTAGAATCGCTATATCTCAGAAATGGTGAATCTTAGGAAAAAGAATATACGGCAAATTTTGTGGAAAATAGCATGATCTACATTTTATATTAATAAATAAATCTGTTTTTCATAAATACCTCGTTTTGTTCTATTACCCAAAAAAAAACAAAATTACCCTGCAGGGGTAAATAAATATCCACAGGCACGGTATCACTGAGATTTTCAGCTCTATCAATTTTTTTAAATTTTTTGCCAAAAACGTTCAAAATTTGACCAAATATTTGTGACAACCATAACGAAAAAACTTAAGTCACTGTAACTTCCAATCCACGCGAGATTAGCTTTCCGTTTTTTTACCACATTGTTGCTTAGGATCTGGGGCTATGTGTTATGAAGAAATTATGTGCTACAACGACCTAAATTCGGAGTAAAAAAATAAAAACCAAAAATATAAAATAATTAATTACTCGCGTTTTACAGCATATACAAGATTCAAAATAATTTCTAAAATTGCAGCTTGAAACATCCTTAGGTATACAGAAATCAAATTATTAAATAATCCTATAATGTAGGCGCACCAACGCTTTAAAATTTTTTGGCACAAAAAATATAGGTATTTTCAAAAATTCACATCTCTGAAACTAAACTTAACTGAAACACGGGAGTTCTACTCTAACGTTTTAAATCGTTAATACTAACGAATTCTGCAATAAAAAGACCATGTCCGAAAATCACGTCAAATCCCACACTGTGTCATGATGAGATGCCTACCGATTGTGAAAGTGAAAGACTTCACCGTTTGAGCTGTAAGAACCCTATGAGTAGTCCACAATGTGACGAAATTATTAAGTCTGTAGTGTCCTCAAAATTAGAGTGCCGAACGAAGCCAGCATGCTCGGGAACGCTAAACGCGTCGAGGGCACTAAACTACTGAACGTTGATAAGTGTATTAAGCTGTATATAAACCTGCCAATCCTACCATAGATTCTGTATGAGGGTACTACCTTACCTTCAGAAATAAATAGGTATTAAATTAAATAAAACATCACTTTTTTCCAATAATTTAATCAGGACATCAAGTAATGTAACTTCCCAGACATAAATAATTCAACAATTCAATCGATTACGCATCATGATTAATTTTACAATTTCACTCAACATTTTAAAATTCAAATTTGATCTACGCCGAACCTTAAAACATAGAATATCAGGACAGGGCCAGCCTGTGATCCACTACTAAATTATTAGCTAATTATCGTTAAAATTAATAAATAATTTCAAATTAAAATGCGATTGACTTTGTGCTTTAGGTACCAGCAATAAAGAAATCTATGGGTTTGGCTTAGATGAATTGGGTTTTGGTAAAGCTCTATGCTCCAAATAAATACCATACACACGCGTTTTACTACGTTTTGACGTGAAAATTATTCTAAGACATTTCTAAAACTAGGTATCTTGCCGGTACGGTAGGTACTTTCCCGCTCGCTTTACCGTGCGTTAAAAAGTTTTCGAGAGAACCGTGAATATACAAAGGGCTATGCCGATTTTCTATGGGACGTTTGTGCCTTTTTTATATCGCGCGGCCATCAACCACACATCAAAATATAAACTCTTAGGAGTAAAGCGAACAATATTGTGAGAACAGTATACAGCTTCACTCAGTCAGGACCGAGTTACACAGGATGAGTTTTTAAAGAGTGCCTCTATGGCCAAATCTGAAACTATTAGCAATAGCGAAAAACACTCAAAGGAGTGTCATAAGCGATTTTGATTAGAAGTAAAACTGCATCATTACATTTTAAAAATAATCATTTTCTTGGCCAGGAATCGAACCTGTTTTAAAAAAAAAAACTTTTTGTATTATTATACCATCCGATAGTGTAGATGATAAGGATCAATTTCTGAGAAAAAAACTATATACGGCAAACTAATAAAAAAAAAGTTATGGGTAATCTACGAAATACTAAAAGTTTAAATCAGTTTATTAAAAATCAACACTTTCCGTTAGTTTGACGCATGTAGTTTCTTCTCAGAAATTGATCCTTATTATCTACACTATCGAATGGTATAATAATACAAAAAGTTTTTTTTTGAACCAGTAGGTTCGATTCCTGGCCTGGAAAATTATTATTTTTAAAATCTAATGATGCAGTTTTACTTTTTATCAAAATCTGTTACGAGACTCCTTTGAGTGTTTTTCGCTATCGCTAATAGTTTCAGATTTGGCCTTAGAGGCACTCTTGATAAAATCACCCTGTATAACTCGGTCCTGACTGAGTGAAGCTGTATACTGTTCTCACAAATATTGTTTGTTATACTCATAAGAGTTTATATTTTAATGTTTGGTTGATGGCCGCGCGAAACAAAAAAGGCACACTTTCCGGCATAAGCTTTTTAAACATGGAGGGCCTTACTTATAAAAGATGTTTAAAGTGAAACACTGGTTAAACAACGTCCTGTCTTTATTTGTGGATAGTGACAAACAGAGACAGGACGTTGTTCAACCAGTGTTCAACTTTAAACATCTTTCATAAGTAAGAGGGACAGGGTCTACTTATGAAAGACGTTTAAAGTTGAACACTGGTTATACAACGTCATGTCTTTATTTGTGGATAGTGACGAATACAGACAGGACGTTGTTTAACCAGTGTTCTACTTTATCTTTCATAAGTAAGGGGGTCTGTGAAGGACAAAAACAACAGCAAAGAACTGGACACCTCGGTACTCTTTTTGACACCAGTAAAGCTGGGGCCATCTACTGCGCTCAATCTTCGCTCCTGCAACTGTAGGCGCATTCTGTAAACTCACTTCGAACGTCGAAGAGCTGAATCCGCTGTGAGAATTCAAATTTCGTATTTGAAATTTGAATCTTACTACAAACACTTACAATACATTCTTGCGTATTTAGTAAGCTCGGTCACTTGAGTGAATTCGAAGTGAGTCTAGTACAGAATGCCTCTGCTGCTCCCGGTTGTGTGGGGGTACACTTTTTTCAAAGGATCTTGGCATTCATGAAGTTAGCCGTTTCGATGCGCAGTGCAACTTTTTCATACAAAATTTCTACTGCGCAGCGAAAAGCCTTCACGAAAGCCTAGATCCATTGTGACAACTGTGCGTTTACTTGCAAAAATGGGACCTGGAACTTCACGAATGTACCCACCACCAAATCACCCGGAAATAGTTTCAGGAGCGCAGAGCGCGAACATAATCGATGGACACGCACCTTAACATTTTTCAGTCACGCAAAGCTGGCTATTTGTGTGCGTAATTCAAGAGGAGTAAAACGCGTATGTGAAGAAATATGAAATCATTGCGTAATTTTGAGACCATTTCAAAGTAAACAATATCAAAATTTCAAATATTTGGAGCACTTTGGCGCAGGATAAAAAAAAGTTTAACCGAGTCAATTTTCGCAATTCGAAATTATTCGCAAGGACAAAACGTTTAGATGTCCTTATTTGTGCGACTATAACTAAACAGCAAGACACAAAATCTTAGGGTTCCGCACAAAAAATAAATAAGTAGGTAAATAATAGAGGGGGCTCTACGCACTAATGTAATTGAGCAAATAAAATAAAAGTCATGTCAAAATAGAAAATAAAATGTTTACGATTTTTTTGTCTTATAAATTGAAAGTCTAAAGTGGATTAGCTAAGTTAGCGATAAGGTGGGTACCTAGCGACTTATATCTACCAACTTTTAGGTACAACTTTACATCTATTTTAATATTGACTCGTGTCTTTTCATTAAATTATAATAACCAGGTCACAAATTACATAAAATACCTATACCTAAATCAAATACGGACGGAACAACGGACGAAATAAAATAAAATAATTATGTAGGAAGGTATTTGAAATGTTTGCACTGAACCCCGATTTCGTGTTACAGTACGCGCATTTTAACGATGCAGTTAATAAAATATTAAACTTAGTACCTATGGGTTGTTGAGTCGTAGATCCAATAAGTACCTTTAACATAATCTCACATGAAGGGTACAGGGGAAGAAAGATCATTGTCATAGTCAACTCATTTTGAGAAAATGATCAAACAAAGATTGACAATGTTCTACTTTTCCTACAGCGATCTTTTTTAGAGCCTTACATTGACACTGGTTGTTTTTAGCGTTATTGGGGTATGTATAGGGCCAAATGCTTTTTTTTAATTTTCTACGAGATGGCATTTTTAACTCAATACCGCAAAAAACTGAAAATGATCTTTCTTCCCCTGTACCCTTCACATGTTTAGGTAAGCCATATACGGTACTTATTTGTTTATTTTAAAATGCATAGATAATAGCGCGTACTGTAGTTACTTGCTTACTGCGACCACAGAATAAATAAGGCTGAACTCACACTGACGCAGAGTCGAAGCGAAGCGACGCGTCATGTTTTTTAAACTTCAAAATACCTATATTCAACTCTATTGCCATTAGGTAAGGTACAAATTTGTGTTATGCAAATTATGAAAACGCGCGTCGACGCTTGTTGGATTCGAGCGATTTGAAGCGATTTTCGTCGCTTCGCCTCGACTCTGCGTCTGCCTAGCGACTCCGCCCTTCGACGATGTTTCGTGTTGTGCGTCTTTTTCTATCATATGACGAATCTTATCGCTTCACTCGTCACACAACAAGAGATCGTCGTTACTCGGTAACATAGCAACAGGATCGTATTTCAGAACTATACACAAGTTTGAATTGTGAATCTTTTTATTTCACACCTCTACTTATAAAGTCCTCTCAATTTCATGAAGTTAGCCGTTTCGATGCGCAGTGTAGCTTTTTCATACTAAATTTTCTATTGCGCAGCGAAACGGCTAACTTCACGAATGCCGCTAATCTTTCTCGACGACACGATTCAAACTCGAATATAGTTTTGACTTTCTAAAACCTTAAATTAATTGCAATTTAGTTTTAATAATAATGATGGCAGCAAATGTTTTAAAAGAAAATAGAAGACATGGACTCAGTTCACACATACCTCAATATTAAAGTTAAGGGTGGTGTGAATAGTCGTTTTTATTCTAAAATTACCTTTCTCACACCGTCATTTTTATTTTGTAACATACTGCAAGCCTATTCTATACGTGTAGGAATACATTTACTAATAATGTCTAGTTATTTCATACGATATTTATATTTCATACTGACTGACACAGCGAACTTCGTACCGTTTCGAAATTCGAGATATCAAGAAAAACCATTTCATACAAAATGTATGAGAAAGTGAATTTTCTTCATGAATTTCGTTCGACTCTAATGTAACAATCATAGTCGCTGGTCATATCAGTGGTTCCAAAGCTATCCTAAAATATTACAGCATTCCTAAACATTATAGAATCGACTATTCACCCCACATTAGAAAATATTACAACTAGATATACTTACAGTAGATTGCTTTGGTCGTACAAGCCTTACAGCTTTAAGTAGGATAGGTTTGTAAAGAAAAAGCCAAGAGAGCCTAGTGTCTTCGAGTAAAAAAGAGTAGGTAATGTAAATAAATAACTTAAATCCATAAAGGGTGCATATAGGGTGATTTCAGATTAGCGTTTTTACTGCTCGTTTTACATGCGCTTCATTTCAAAACTCTACGAGCGTGAACGCGCTCATTTGCACGACGTGTATAATGCTCAAGAAACCAAGCGCGTTTAAAGTTCATATGAGCAGCAGAGCGAGTGTTAGAACTAGCATAAGAGTGCAGAGAAAATGATAATTTATAGTCTGCCAAGGGATCAGCAGAAGACAACTCATTGACACTGACTGCGGCGCATGCGTTGACTTAGCTTCACCTTGATGAAAATATACGTGATAAATAACAGCATACAACCTATAAGGAAGTATAATATATTAGCAAGAAACCTATAAGGTACAAGTCCGGTCCGAGACAGCAGACTGCAAAGCAACCGCAAATTGCAAATCTCTAAGAAATTGACACAGACTAACCATCAGTACTATGTCTATTTCATAGGCCTCGTCCTAAAAGAACGCGAATGCGCGATCATCGCCAGTTACTCATACGATTGTGCGATCAAACATTGATGTTGAATAGGTGTTCTAATTGAAGTTCGCGCGATGTGGTTGCGCACTAAAATAATTGATGGGGCCACGCGATTGTCGAATCGCTTACTCGCACGATAACCGCGTAATCGCGTTGTATTAGGACAACGCCATGGAGATTTGAGGATTTGGAGGTCTGAGGAAAAGTAAAATAAAATTACATTTGGATGTTAAAATTAAGAGAATTTTCATTAAAATCTCTCAAAGTTTACGTACAGAGTCCGATTTACTTGGATGCAACTATCTAGTTCAGTAGACTATTCTCTAGCTCATGCTAAAGTTGCAGTATTAACTTTCCACACTGTAAGAACACATAAGAAAAAAAATAAGTAAGTATGTAATTAAAAAGTCGTCTTGGCTTTTTATTTGACAAACCTGTTAGATGAATATCAAAATTTGTGCTAGAAATTATTGTGCTCAAATAATTTTGAAATGATGACGAAATAAGTAGTCTACAGATTGAAAATGGCAGTTATAAGTAGGCACGTTTAGGGTTAGAGCTACACAAATTCAGAATATTTAATTTTTGGAACAACAAGTCTGAATTTTTACTCGATTCAACTTAAATTTAAATAGTGACATTTTGAAAGATTAGTAGAAGAGGTTGGAAAATTATTTTTTTACTTGAAAGGGGCTTTCCCAGTATATAGATAGATAGATAATGCTTTATTGTACAACAAAAAAATAAAAGTAATCACAAGAATCAAGAAAAATAGCTTAAAAATTAGTACAACGGGCCGCCTTATCGCTAAAAGCGATTTCTTCCAGACAACCTGGCAACAGTAGGTATGATGTAGAGCAGGTTGACATTTCGAGAAAATTTTACAAGTTGCGCATGCGTCCAATGGGCGTTCCTAATGTGGAATCAATACTTTTTTTCTGAATTTATGTAGCATAAAAAATGAAGGGATTTTGATGAAAACACGCGGTTAAAACAAACTTCCAATTGCCTTAAAACTATTCACGATACATCTAACACCAATATTACGATAGAGAATTCACTAAAAGTTACAATTAATATTAATGTAATTAATAAGCGTAATAGATCAAAAACAGTAATGTTTTTTTAAATATTTTCTTCCATTATTTTCTCATCGGGCGATATTTTAAGCCACTGTAATTGCTTTTATTTATAGAAAGACAAGCATTCGTATTGTAACACCCAATGATATTCACAGATCTCTTTCAAATCTAAAATCATTTTATACCGGGACTTTTGAGAGATGGCGTAGCTACTACGGCGTAGATGCTACGGCGTAGTTACTACGATGAAGCTACTATGGCGTAGCTACTACGATGGAGCTACTACGGCGTAGCTATTACGACGTAGCTACTACGGCGTAGCTACTACGGCGTAGCTACTACGGCGTAGTTACTACGGCGTAGTTACTACGATAGAGCTACTACGGCGTAGTTTATACGACTACTATGGCGTAGCTGCTAATCCCTTTTCTCTATGACAGTTCTTAATAAATTGTAGGTACATAATATACCTACTAATATTGACTTACGTTTGTAACAAAAACATTTATTTTTGTTCCAACTTAGTCCCAAAACACACTGAGCGTATCGGAGGACACTTTCGAAGATCCTATATACGAGATCCTATGCAACTTCATTGTCGCATATTACATCGCTATCTGGTGGAGGAATTTTATTTACAAAAAGTAAAGAAAGTAAGATTACAGAAAGTAAAATATCGGTAGACACGCTCAGTCTGTTGCGGCTTTACATCAAAAAAGTTAAATAGGTTGCTTTGCTACGAAGGTATCTACAATGCTACGGCGTAGCAGCTACGCCATAAGTTTTTGATAATCAACCGTATCTAATCAATGAAGCAAACTGAACTGTCTGCTTATTGATTTAAAGTTTATATTTGCATATAATACTGCAAATGGAATGCGCATGCGTTTGCTCAATATGTATTATATGCAAATATACAATTGAAATCCCATTTATTTGTGAACATTATTCGGATGAAAACATTTTCTTGGTGGATATTTTTCAGTTTCAGTTAATTTTGAAACAATTTATACAGCGCTCTTGAACTCTTGTCCAATGTTCACAATATTCTACAAGACAGTTTGCAAGCCCACCGCTTAAAAAAAACACCCTTTAACTTTTTGAGTCACTTATTTCGTCTGTATTTTTGACTCACATTTCAAACCTTCAACTATCTGCATGATTTTGCTTGGTTCCTGTTCTTCCTTACCAACTGACAAATACCTAAGCTTTGCCTCCATTCAAGCGTTTATAAGTAAGGGGGTAAGCGTACTCATTCAATCCGTGCTATGAGTTCTCCTGTCCTTTCACATCGAAGACTCTACCTTCAAGAGTTGGATCGCCATAATCTTTGTCGTCGTATTCTGCGTCCTTGGCATTGACTACCGCCTCGACAGCCGGTCCGTGGAGCTTCACACAGACTATATCCTTGTAGTTCTCCATAGCTAGAGCTAGTATGGACCCTCCTAAGAGGACCTCACTGCATGTGATTCTCTCTGGTGGTGTGTACACTGCTATTAGTTTACCTGGAAGATAATTATATCTAATGAGCAGAGATCGGAGTAGGTAAAATGATTTAGGATCAGTGACCTCAAACGATAGGTTAGTATGGATATGCCTCCGCAATCAAGGATTTTTTCCGTAATTTCATAGATATTACGTGGAGGCGTAAATTGAGAAACGTATCAATATCATCATTATCATCCGCAACCAAATTTCAAATGCAGTAGTTACTAAATTACTACTTTAATTAGGTAAATAACGGAACTTTCCGGAAAAAAGGCATATCCATGCTATGAAACCATGATGCAAGTACGTTTTAAAACCATTCTACCTACTTCGAATCTGCTAATGAGTCAGTAGTATACTTACATAAAAAAACTTAAACGTTTATGCTTTACTAGTTGATTGACCGAGCGAGCGAAGCGTCTCTGGTTCAGCTTGGACAAAAATGCTTTCGTTTGTCCGCCGGATGTCTGTCTGTATGTTCTCTCTCCTCTTCAGGTCGCATTTCTCAACCATTTCTCGTGAAATTTTGTGAGCAGGTTCGATAATTTTATAGATTTTTTTGTCGTCGGGGATTTTTGATTAGGGGGGTACTGTCTCCAAAACGGAGCAAAAAGGGGGCTACATGATATCTCCGCCTTAAGACATCTGATTTAGATGGTTCTTTTTTTGTCTGAAAGATTGTAACTTTAAGTTGGTGTCATAAAAAGGTGAAGATCTACGAAACCATTAGATCTACGAATTACCAGCGCAGCGTGAAGGTCCCAAAGTCTGACGGACAGGTGTCATCGGCATACATCATTACGATAGCAGACTTGGCCAAATGAAAAAAAAAAAGTATAAAATACATGTAAAGATTGATGAAGACCGTCACAGTTGCTAAATTACGGTACCTACCTTAAGGTTCCTAACTTCAAGACTAAGACAAAATGCCAGGCTACTAACCAGCGTGTAGGTCCCAAAGTCTGACGGAGAGGTCCTTGCAAGTGTCGTCGGTGGACATCAGGACGCCGGCGGACTTGGCCAGACGCAGCATGGACGGCGCGGAGACATGCCCGCGAAGGGTCAGCCGGCAGTTACCTGGAGAAACCAGGGTTACATTACATTATACAACATGGAATTTAAACCAAGTAAGAAAACATCATAAAATACGTAAGTAATATAGCTTTTGTAAAAACTAAACGAGAATCTATTCATAAAAATGCATTAGGTCGAGGTTTTTTCAAAATGGCGGAAGAGTAGGTATGCCAAAATGACCGTTGTTCTTTCAAGAATGTGTTTTCTTTTTGTCTGTGACTCAAATGTCCAAAACGCTGTTCACCATTATTAATGCCGTCGTGACGTCACACCGCTCTTGTGTTGTATGTTGGTTGTATGTAATTTCGAAATTTTTCAAGTTCTTATATAAGTCACTTGACGACATAGTGACGTCCTGATAATTATAGGAAGTTCGAAGTCCTCGAAATCAGAGAAAGATTAATTGGTAACGCCAGTATTGATAAGATTCACTTTTAGGCTGTCTTGCCTATAATAATAACAACCTATATAATAATAATTATAAGAACTTACCAGTGACAAGATCCCAGACAAGTATCCTAGTATCAGCGAGTCCGGACACCACACAGCCGTCTACCGAGCTGATAGCCAGCGCGACTGTATCGCAGCCTGGCTTCCATTTCTTGAAGAGCGTGCCCAACTGCAGGTCATATAGATGAAGTTCGGAGTAGGCTCGTCTAAGAACTTACCAGTGACAAGATCCCAGACCAGTATCCTAGTATCAGCCTGGCTTCCATTTCTTGAAGAGAGTGTCCCACTGCAGGTCATATAGATGAAGTTTGGAGTAGGCTAGCATAAGAACTTACCAGTGACAAGATCCCAGACAAGTATCCTAGTATCAGCCTGGCTTCCATTTCTTGAAGAGAGTGTCCCACTGCAGGTCATATAGATGAAGTTTGGAGTAGGCTAGCATAAGAACTTACCAGTGACAAGGTCCCAGACAAGTATCCTAGTATCAGTCTGGCTTCCATTTCTTGAAGAGAGTGAATGACTGCAGGTCATATAGATGAAGTTCGGAGTAGGCTCGTCTAAGAACTTACCAGTGACAAGATCCCAGACCAGTATCCTAGTATCAGCGAGTCCGGACACCACACAGCCGTCTACCGAGCTGATAGCCAGGGCGACTGTATCGCAGCCTGGCTTCCATTTCTTGAAGAGAGTGCCCGATTGTAGGTCGTATACAACGATGAAGTTCGGAGTAGGCTCGTCCAGCTCGCGAGATACCACGCAGACGTAGGAACCTGAAAGCCCATATAAATAAAAAGTTTACGTTCATTTTGTACATAAAATACGGAATTGAAAATAGTGTTATTCCATTATTTAACCGACTTCAAAAAAGGAGTTTCTCAGTAAAATCTGACTTTAAAAAAAAATGTATTTTCACCGATTCATCGAACACGCCTGGATCGATTTGGAAAATTCTTATGGGTATTAAGTAGGTACTTTCCGATTGGTGCCATAAAAAATTGGTGAGGATTTGTCGAGGATCTTCGGAGTTATGAACAGAAATGCACCTCGAGAGTGCAGAAAATTGCTTAGCTTTTGACATTGAAGTTGTTTTTTTTAATTTTAACGACTATTCATAGCATTTCGATCCTTGTCTACTGATCACCAGTATTCATCATCATTTCATACCCTCGTAAGTAATAGCCGCCTTGGAGGTGATGAAGTCGTGATGTGGTATCCTCAAGTCGTATAATAGCTTCCTGGAGGCCAGAGACCAGACCAGCAGTGGGAACGGCTTCTGTGTCTCGTCTCCGCAGACCAGGACCCTGAGGAGTTTGAAGAAACCGTTTCAATGGCAGTCTTGGTACAAAAAAATTTAAAAAATGGACTAAAAGTCAAAAGTCAAATTCATTTATTCAATAAGATCACTAGTGTACCACTTCGAATCGTCTTAAGAGCTAGGTGATTCTACTCCTGTTCCTTCGCGACCAAGACCGTGAAGAACCAGGGCAACAAACACGGTTTGGGGCCTAACACTCTTTTCGGTGACACACTTTTTGTATGTAATTTTTTTTTAATATTTTTTTTGTCTCTTTTTTTTAAAATGATGTGTCAAGTGACCTTGTCATTTATCCTTTTCTCATTACTTATAGTTCGCGTGATGTAAAAAGTACGCTGGAAGAAAGTAGAGGGGTGTGTTTTGTCTCATGTTTGCGAATAGGTAACCCATGCGCAAACATGAGACAAAACACACCCCCTCCACTTTCTTCCAGCGTTTTTTTACATGACGCGAACTATACTTCCCTTTTTAACTATCGACGAAAAAAGTGGGGTGTTAGAAGTTTGTAGTGTGTATCTGTTTGTGTGTTTGTCTGTGGAATCATAGCTCCAGAACAGATGATCCGATTTTAGCAATTATTTTTTTGTTTGAAAGGTGTATTTTTTTAAAGTGTTCTTAGCTATGTTTCATAAAAATTTGTTCAGCCGTTTGAAGATTATCAGCTCTCTAGTTAATGAAGAGATATGTCGGAGGTTTTTTCATTAATTTTTTAATTTATTTGCTTTTCATTAGCTCTACTCATTACGTACCTGCCATCACCAGAAACCAGCAATGAGTTTAAGAATCTATCCTCTCCAGCCTTGAAAGTTGTCACGCAGTCACCTGGAAACACATTAAACAATGAAACATCTAAGACGAAGGTCTTGGAGAAACCAATTTTATAATCAAAATCTGAGAATTTGAAGCATACCTAAACTTTGAATTCCAAAGATTTGCCCCTCGATTGTCTATCTTTGATAGCGACCAAAATCGGTCTCAAACTGTAAAATATGACAGTTCAGTGACCACGCAAGTAGCTCTGTCACTGTCATCTCAACGAGACCGTACGCGACAAATGACGTACGCGATCGTTTTGACAGTTTAAGACCAATTTGAGGTTTGAGACAAGTTAGATAATCAGCCTAGCCTGTAGAGCGAATGGGGATAGTCGCGTTATGCTGTTTCCTTTTTAACCGACTTCCAAAAAGGAGGAGGTTGTATGTTCGGCTGTATGTACCTATGTTTTTTTATATTTTTTATGTATGGTCATTGATTTCTCCGTCATTTTTGAACCATTAAAGATTTTTTTTTATTTATTTACATATATACATACATAAACTCACGCCTGTATCCCATCATAGGGGTAGGCAGAGACCACAGATCGCCACTTGCTACGATCCTGACACACTTCTTTCGCTTCATTCACTCTCATCACATTCTTCATGCAAGCTCGTCGGTTTAGAGGACTCTTGACCTGGCCTTTTTCCAATAATTCGCCAATTTGGTCTAGGAATGTGCGCCTAGGTCTTATCTTATTTATTTATTTGGAACTTATACACAGGTATACAATGAAATGTAACGTTGACAGCTGCAAAAGTAAAAACTGTGTAGCAGTGTCAACGCCCGCCTCCAGAACAGAACAAGGTGTTCCACAATAGCGGAG
Source organism: Camptogramma bilineatum (assembly GCA_958496255.1). Classification (NCBI taxonomy): domain Eukaryota; kingdom Metazoa; phylum Arthropoda; class Insecta; order Lepidoptera; family Geometridae; genus Camptogramma; species Camptogramma bilineatum. The sequence continues at coordinate 3,917,887 of OY292474.1, forward strand.
TGACTGAGCGGTGAGATTGAGTAGAATCTTCGAAGGCTTTACTCACCAGTTTCGATATTCATCAGGTTGACATACATTCTGTTCCTGGAGAGCGCCACTAGGTGCTTCGGATCGTGGAGGCCATAGTATGGCATCTTCTGGTTCATCACACCTTTCAACGACACTACGTAGGTGCCCTGCAAATTTACGAAGGTATTAGGCTGGTTTTACTGTCACGCGTATCGTCGGCGCTGATAGGCGAGTGATCTTTATTACAATGAAATAAGGATACTGATTGTCCAGCACTGACGAGAGCAATCAGCGTAGCCATTTCTGCTAAACAATCAGTATCCTTATTTCATTGTAATAAAGATCACTCGCCTATCAGCGCCGACGGTACGCGTGACAATAAAACCAGCCTTAATATCACCATGGTATGAGTAATAGGAGCAATAGGTTGGCATAGTATAGGTATGTCATGAGAAAGGATGTTACGAGAAGAGTGCTTGATATGAAAGAAGATGGATATATGAGTAGGTACTCGTAAAGGTAGACCAAAGAAAAGATGGATGGTTTGTGTGACAAACTTAAGAAAGGGGTAAATGCTGAGATGACGGCTGATAGAGGAAAATGGAAAAAGAATACATGTTGTGCCGACCCCACGTAAGTGGGAAAAGGGAAGAAAGGGTGGTGGGTGACAATAGTCAAAAAATGTTCGTCGAATTTTCCATTTGTTCGCATGCAACTTTCTCAGGATCCCAAGGGAAAATGTAGCGGACGATAATGTGGCGGCTGGCGGAGCGGGGATGTATTAGGTTCAACCACAGAATAGTATTTATTCTGTGGTTCAACCAACAACATCGGGTTGAAAATAGTGACGCGAAAACGAAGAGTTCACGTCACTATTTTCACTCACTGATAGATCTATAGACCTGTAGATCCATAGAAGTATTGGGTTCGACTGGCACAGGGTCGGAAAAAGTGTCGAGAAAATGAGAAGGCCTAATACTCAACAGTAAGGTTACTAATATATTTATATTTATTTTAGGTTATTTATATATTTATTTACCACCACATATATAACTATTTTTACTGGCTTTACCTAATGCAATAGTGTGGTCTTTAAGAAACCAATGTCAAAAAAAGGTGACGTGACGTGGCTTGATTAACAGATAGATATATCTCTATAAACATTAGGTTCAATTACAGGACAGGAAAAAGTGGCCAGAGAATGTGAAGGTTTATTACGCAACAGTGGGTGGATATGGGCTGATAGATAAATTAATGTTATACAGTTGTAGGTTACCTGGTCCAGATTATAAACACGAAGCTCCCTGCGGCATAGCACCACGCATTTGTACTCGTCGATGGGCGCCAAGTTGATAGGATGCGTTACGCCAACTAGCTTCCTTATTTGCCGACACCTAGAAACAAGTTCTTAAATCAGCCATCATCTCGGTAATCATCCATAAGCTAATTATTAACATCAACAGTCAAATATTGTCCTAATCTCAGAGATATATGATAAATAGTTACATTCCATGAGACACATGACGAACATGATGATTCAAACATTTGTCCAGACGTCAGAATAAACGCACCTCTTGCGTCACTTCGATAAGTTGGAATTCAATATCTTGATTCCCAACTAATAGAGATTTAAATGTGAATGCACTAGTTATGTAAAAGAAGTTCTCGTAGCTCCAAGGAAATATACTGGACTTTAAAAAGGCTACGAGGATGTTTTACACAAAGGTTTCTAATAATAAGTACTACTTAAACGATAAGTGACAATGATTTTGCAATCAAAAGAACTCTTACTTGGTAACATCCCATACGCAAATCTCCTCGCGTTCCGTCGAAACGGTCGCCACAAACCTCCCTCTAGAATCCAGCCTCACTATCTGATCATACGTCTTCGTATCGAACCCTTCCACCAAAGACAGATCTCTCTTCTCCTTCCCTTCTGTAACCTTCCAGAAATCTTCATTCTCCGCATAGAAAGTTGGCACCGGCGGATCATAAATCGTATTCATCCAATCTTGAACAATTTTGCTCTGAATCTCCAACCCTTCTCTCTCTCGTCTCTCCATAACAGATCTAAGAAGGCTGTAGAACTGTCTATAGTCGTAATCTAAGGCGTAAGAATGTGTCTCGAAGAATTCTTTCAAAATTTCAACGTGTTCTGGTAGAGGGTCGATGTGTACTAAAGCTAAGTCTTCAAGGTAGTGGGAGGTGTCGGTGGCGGCAAGTTTGTCGAAAACCCACTCGAGGTTGGTAAAGTAGAGTTGGTTGGCGAATGTTTCAGGGTCGTCTTTGTAGATGTGGTAATGTTGGTATGGAAGTTCGTCTAGTTTCCGGGTGTTGAAGCTACAAACGTGTTACAAGCTATTAGCGCTTTTTATAAGAAGGACAAAAGGAACAACGGGATGTCTTTCATGTGAAACATAATCGTAAGATTGTATGGGATTAGCTTAACATATCACAAGTGTTTATTTAGAGTTTACTCACCAATCTTCGGCGAATTTGTTTTCTTGAGAAATAAGACGGCCAGCCATCTTTGGATCATTCTCCGTGAACCAAACACCCTGAGAATTCAAATATTGAGCATTTTTAATGTCGTCTTTGCGTCGAAATCTACGAGATTTTGTTATGCCTGTGTTTTTTTACAAATGTGTACAATGATCGTGATGTTTTGGGCTGCCTAGATTAGGTATAGGTATAGACACATTTATTTGGAAGTGTAGATGTGGGTGCTAACTTGTTATAGCTACTTAAGGTTCCCCTTTTGTTAACCTCGTAGAATAAATATCTTCGCTTCGTCAAGCTTCACAAACACTTTATCCTAATCATTTTAATATGTAAAAGTTATTTTGAGATATTCTTCTTGTTATGGTTCATCTGTTCACATACCTCATAGTAATCCACAAGTGCAGTCCTAACTTCCTTCTCACAATCAGCCAGGTAGCGATCCCGCGCTATCCCAGCTAGTGCAGCATCGCGCCATCTAGCGGCGCCGCGCGCTTCGTATCTTAGCCATGGGGCTAGTAGCGCGGCCAGTTGCGGCCAGAATAGAGACGCTGGGGCCCATGGTACTAGAAATTACACAGAAATGTTATGTACATACGTAGTTGAAGTGCTTGATATAGTAGACTTTAAGCGTGAAAAAATATATAAAAAAGTAAATACAGTAGCCGAAATTGTATAAAATATGGCCATTTGCGATTTTACTAAAGCACTCCATACAGTAAATCTACTATTCTACTCGTCATTTTTAGAGCTGCCGTTATGAAAACTACTAATATAATCTAAATTCTATGGATAAATAATCACGTCAAAACTTTGACAGCCCTTGATAATGAAAACTGTAATTTTTCTATACAGACTTTTTTGGAGTATCTCAGGGTTCACAACTTGGACTCTTTTTGTTCACTACTTATTAGCTCCTACTTTCTTAGCCAGTTAGAATTCAGAAAGAAAATTTAAAAAGTTCCAGGACCTTTAGATTACTACGAGGAATATAGTTTTGTATTTAGGTGTGTTTGTCTGAATTGTATTGATATAGACCCATTGCAATTTCGTTGACATATTTTGTTCTTTATTGCCTGAAATCAAGGTTAAAAAAAGAAACGTTGGTGATAATAGACACAGAAAGTGAACTCACGATACGTCTCCTCACTCCTAAACAGATCATCATGAGCCAACATATCCAGGATCTCCGTATCATCGAGCCCTCTCCTCGAAGCAGTCAGCAGAGCCAAGCAGGACTTGACCCTGTCAGTGCCCAGGGCTGCTTCTGTCGTGACCAGGATCTGGGCCAGCTGACCTTCCAGGTCCTCACAGATGACTAGCTCAGGGGTAGTTTCTGGTTCTGAGAGCTCGGTGAAGGTTTCCACTGATAGGGATATCTGCCAGGCTAGTATCTGTGGAAAAGGAATGTAATGTAAGCAGGGATAACAATTTTGATAGTGTTGATACCTACTTTGACGTTATGCTCTATTTATTTTTGTAAAAGAATCAAAAAATAATGTCAAGTCTGTATCCATCATTCTTCAAATTGTCTAGGTTGGTACGCAGAGGGATGTCCAAACACACGTTGCGTTTATTTATACCATACGAACCATTTACAAAATAACTCATGTTAGATCTTCTACCTATCGTATTAGGTCGATATGACAAGATACCAAAATATCGTAGGTAGTGATTTTATGAATGAATCTTCCAACAAACTTTATAAAGCATTGCTTAAAATAAATAATTAATAAAATAAAATAAAGATATTATTATTATTATTATTGCTATACCAGTATGTAAGTATGTACCTACGAGGGTCAAAATTCCAAAATCATTTATGTAGGACTACTATGATCACTTGAGCTAGGTGATTCTACTTCTGTTCTTACGCGATCAACAACGTGAAGATTCAGGGCAACAAACACGGTATGGGGCCTAGCTTTCTTTTCGGGTAGCGTACCTTAGCGTAAAGTGGCAGAGTGCATTTCTGCACAGCCTTGATGGCAGCTTCAGGGGGTGTCCCAGCCCCTGTTTTGCTGTAAGTGGCTGCACAAGCATTGAGCACTGCTTTTGCTTCTTCAGGGCCCACTGGAGGGGCCCTCACGACCTTCGGACCGTCTTCCGAAGACAGAACCGCCATGATGGCTGAACTGGATGGCTCGTCGGTTTCTGTGGAGAAAGGTGTTTTAAGGGATTTCTGCATTTGATAGCTTAAATTTTTTATTCTTGTGGAAGGTTACCTACTTTTCATCATAATCACCAATACCATCACAAGCGAGTGCGCAGCTAGGTGTGAAGGTATACTTTTTGACTGGCCTCTTAGCTCAGTTGGTAGTAGCTCTGCCTTCTGCGCTGTAGGTCGTGGGTTCGATTCCCATCCAGGACAAACATTTGTGTGATGAACATAGATGTTTGTTCTGTGTCTGGGTGTTATAAAGTATTATAAGTATGTATTTACAAAAAAAAAGTAAGTAAGTACATAAGTATTATATCAGTTATCTGGTTCCCATAGTACAAGCCTTGCTTAGTTTGGGGCTAGATGGCGCTGTGTGAAATGTCCCGCATATTATTATACCTTCAGTGACGGTGACGATCATCTTGACATTGTCAGGCAGTCGCTCCGGCAGCCAGCGCGCGGCTCGCAAGGCATCGGCTCCGACCACGCATAGGAGGATGCTGCGCTTTCTGCCCAGAGACGAGAGCAGCTGACACTGTATAAATCATCTAGTAAAAGATGTAAAGTACCTTCAGTGACGGTGACGATCATCTTGACGTTGTCAGGCAGTCGCTCCGGCAGCCATCGAGCGGCTCGCAAGGCGTCGGCTCCGACCACGCATAGGAGGATGCTGCGCTTTCTGCCCAGAGACGACAGCATCTCCTGACACTGTATAAATCATCTAGTAAAAGATGTAAAGTACCTTCAGTGACGGTGACGATCATCTTGACATTGTCAGGCAGTCGCTCCGGCAGCCATCGAGCGGCTCGCAAGGCATCGGCACCGACCACGCAGAGGAGGATGCTGCGCTTTCTGCCTAGAGACGAGAGCAGCTGACGCAGGGCTTGCGATAGTGATGATACGTCCTGAAAGGTCACGGGGGGAATAAACATCTTTCTAGTACCTATCTATTATAAAAAAAATGTAAAAAAAATATGCTCATATTGCAGATCGAACTAAAAAGTAAAGAATATGTTTAGATTCAGTATAGAACAGGATACCTGAAGTGGCCACTTTTGATGAAACATCAGATGGTTCATAAATGCTTCATAATATAAAACACCATAGCATATTTTAAAACACCATAGAGAACTGTCAAAAAAGGTGTTTTGAAATATGCTTCATAGATGAAGCATTGATGAAGCATATATGAAGCATTTATGAAACATCTGATCGATACAATTAAATAATATTCAGAAAGTTTAAAATAATAGTAAAGTTAAATATACAAAAAGCGTGGAGTGCTTTGGTGCTTTATACAAACTCAAAGCATCTTACGCTTTTTGTACAAGACATGCCAAAAAAGTTCTTGATGTGACTTACGTTTCTTCCTCTATACACAGTTCCATTGTGCAGTACATGACACTGATCCACGATAGATTTTAGAAGTTGATGAGAGCTGCTAGACTGAGAGGTCAGACCTACGAATCTGCAAGCAAAATTTTTGGGAAAATTTTCACAGCTGAAGATTTTTGTATTTTATGTTCAACACTACTTCAGTGATGTCGCAATTTTTAATTTGCTATATATGACTGGTAAAACTTTGTTAATAAACTAGCGGCCTTCCTCGTAGTTTTCGTCTTAATTTATACTTTTCAATTTTTTTTTCTCCTAACCTACTCCAAAAATTGTTATCTGCCAGTAAAAGTTCAAAGTAATACAAAAATTCACCCATACTATGGCGATTGCTCATCAATATCTCAATTTAATTTATGAGCAAAGCAACGGTAAGGTGAGTGTCATGTTTAAATCCCGTCAGAGCGCTATTTTTGGAAACTTTCCTTTGTATTTTTTTTGTTCTAGAAACACTGAAAGTTGTGTGTGTACCTGACAATAACGGCCAAGTCTTGGAGGCAAGTGGGTGCGATTGTAACGGCGCGGGCCACAAGTGTGGCCTTGCCGCAGCCTGCCCCGCCGATCAGAGCTAGCGGCACGTTGCTCTCGCCTGTTATGTACCTAAAAACAATAATATAATAATAATATTGCTGGATAAACAAATAAATAAATAACAAATAAATCAACAAATACATAGGTAGGTACCTACTTATAACACCCAGACAAGCATTATGTTCATCACATAAATGTTTGTCCTAAATGGGAATCGAACCCACGACCTACAGCGCAGAAGGCAGAGATACTACCAACTGAGCTAAGAGGCCAGTCCATCACACCAAAACTCGGTCTCGTTGAGATGAGAGTGACAGAGTTATTTCACTGTCAGTCACTGAACTGTCGTATTTGAGAGTTTGAGACCGATTTTGGTCGCTATCAAAAGTAGACAATCAAGGGGCAGATACCTATACAGTAATACCCCGCTTTACGCGAGGGATACGTTCGGAAAAAATCGCGTTAACTGAAATTCGCGTAGGTATATCGAGGTTTATGATTAAACATAGAAACGAACGAGGGAATCCCCATAAAACAAAGTCGAAGGACGGGGAATTCCCAATTCTTCAAACAGAATGTTGGGATCCCCGCGACCATAGAGAAGTTGTTGACTACATTATATTTATACGTATGTAATTGGGAGTAGGATATTATGATAGGTTCCTTACGTCTTGAGGTCGTTGAGTGTGACCTCTCGGTTGGAGGTGCACTGAGCCGCCTTCTGGCAGAACGCGAGGTGCTCGTTGATCTCGTCCAGCAAGCTAGAGACAATAATACGTTTAGTTTGTCTAAGGGAGTGGACACCGCAGAAAACTATGTGGACACACTGTGTTTTTTGCAGCGCGTTTGTATCGATATAAACGCGATGCGAACGCGCTGCCCCCCTCCCAGTCCGCTTTTGTATGGAAACAAACGCGCTGCGAATGCGCAGCTCGAAAACGCGCTGCAGAAAACGCAGTGTGGCCACTCCCTAAGATCAGCGATAATATGACATGTACACAATTTTTAGTGGCATGTATGTCTCACACATTTCTTCAGCGACCTGCGGGTTTAAAAGGCGTAATGATCCATGTACGCCTCACACTATCATTATGCTCTTTGTAAGTAAATGAAGGATTGAAGATAATTGTCGATGTAGCCTCGTATATTCCTGAAGCCTTGTCACCACCTCCATGACTCCTGGATGAAATTCCTCCTTACTGTACGTACCTAATTCTGGTTTTAAACCTAGTCTTATCTCCGACTACATCTTGTTTGAAGAGTCGTTTACCTACCAACAACTTTGGTCGGCTACGAGTGCGTCGAGCAGCGCGTCGAGCCGCTCGCCGAGCGCGGCGCGCACGCTAGCTGTGTACTCCTCTTCCATATCACAATGCTTAATAATGTTCCTTCATCTTGTCTAAAGCCCTTACCTGGATGGAATGCCGTTATGTCCGGGCGGCGCGTGATGGTCGGCCACGAGCGCGTCGAGCAGCGCGTCGAGCCGCTCGCCGAGCGCGGCGCGCACGCCGGCCGTGTACTCCTCTTCCGCGGCGCCGCCCGCTCCCGCCGGCCGCCCGCGAATGCTCGCGCGGATTATGTTGCGCTCGCTTAGGTGCATCTACGACAGACAACATAAAGCTACACTTAGATGTACTTATCCATAACAAATAACAAAGTTGGTCACTTAGATGCATTTACAAACCACGATAACAACGTGGACGACCACGGTTGTTGTAATGGATAAGAATCCCAACGTTTATGACGTTTGTGCTCATCAGGAGCACACGTTTGTGGTCAGGCAGGCTCATGTGATCACTCACACGAGCACTGCTCATGAGCACTGCTCATGTGAGCAGTAGTGGGGGGCGCGCTGTAGTAGTTGCCGGTATCGTATGGAGAGTCAGTTCTGGGTCATCATTCTCACTATTCACATCTTCTGTGTCGTGGATATTCAAACACACAGCACTGATGGTATCTCTACCAGGCTCCAATGCACTACTGTTATTCTTAGTTCCTTGGTTTTGAAAGTGAGACGATAAATATCTTCAGGTCCTTCTGTAGGTTGTTGAGCCGGCGCTAGAGCTCGTGGCTGGATCTGGACACTACTGGATTCAGGTCGAATATCCTAATATCGATAACATGGGCAGACGACATAATACCTTCAGGTCCTTTTGTAGGTTGTTGAGCCAGCTCTGCAGCTAGTAGTAGTCGCCAGTCCGCCATCCCTCTCTCTCAATTATTCACCATCTCACTCGGATCTTCGGCACCTGGATCTTGCGTACCTCTTAAGACTTTTAGGGCGCCTTCAAAGCCGTAAAGTGCCGCGCGGAGGCAACAAGTCTGCAGCGCTGCGACCGCGAACCTTTGTGCGCCCTTAGCTTTCTGTCAGATGAACTTAGTATCGAGAACCTAAGTAGATGATAATACCTTCAGGTCCTTTTGTAGGTTGTTGAGCCGACGCTGCAGCTCGTGATGGTGCGCGGCGTCCCCGTCGGCTGGCTCGGCGCCGCCCGCGCGACACACCCACACGCAGCGCCGCGCCGCCTCCACCGACATTAACACTGTGTGCTGCACCTCCTGATAACAATTTGAAGGAATTTCTTTGATGGAACAATCTACATAGAGTAATGCATTGAAGTTTTGCAAAGACTGGAGGAAAGATCGTTGCTGCAAGTTGTTGATGGCACAAATAAAATCTACATAGAGGAATATGCATTGAGGTTTTGTAAAGAGTGGAGGAAAGATCGTTGTTGCAAGTTGTTGAGAATAGAAGAGGGAAGACTGAGAACAATTTGAAGGAATTTCTTTGATGGCACAAATACAATCTACATAGAGTAATGCATTGAGGTTTTGCAAAGAGTGGAGGAGGGAAGATCGTTGTTGCAAGTTGTTGAGAATAGAAGAGGGAAGACTGAGAACAATTTGAAGGAATTTCTTTGATGGCACAAATACAATCTACATAGAGTAATGTATTGAGGTTTTGTAAAGAGTGGAGGAGGGAAGATCGTTGTTGCAAGTTGTTGAGATTAGAAGAGGGAAGACTGAGAACAATTTGAAGGAATTTCTTTGATGGCACAAATACAATCTACATAGAGTAATGTATTGAGGTTTTGTAAAGAGTGGAGGAGGGAAGATCGTTGTTGCAAGTTGTTGAGATTAGAAGAGGGAAGACTGAGAACAATTTGAAGGAATTTCTTTGATGGCACAAATACAATCTACATAGAGTAATGTATTGAGGTTTTGCAAAGAGTGGAGGAAAGATCGTTGTTGCAAGTTGTTGAGAATAGAAGAGGGAAGATGATTGGCCATCTTATACGACATGGCAGTTTTATTAAGAACATCATTGAAGGAAAACTGGAAGGAAGGAGAGGAAGAGGAAGACCGAGGCTAAGTTACATGAGCTAAGTGAAGGAGAAGGTTGCTGTCGTGTCGTATACGATCTTGACCTCCTTATAAGGACTGCCGTGGAAAGAGCTTTGTGGAGAAAGAGCTGCATCTCCTGGAAGTTTCTGAAGAGTCAGATCTTGAAGGGATTTAGGAATCTTATCATAGACTTACTTAAGTACGTGTATTTCAAACGTGCCCGTGACGCATATGATTGGGATTCACATCCAGGCGTTTTTCTGTAAAATCTACCGAAAGTTCAAGTGTAACTGGTCAGAGCCCTACCTGTTCCACAACAGTAGTGAGATAGGCATCGCAGGCCTCTTGCGGCAGCGTCTTGACTAGTACATTGAGAGCTTTGGCCATCTCCCTTCGCCAGCGCGCCGGCGCGCCGCGGACCAGCCGGTAGCAGGGCGGCGTGGTGCTTGCATCCAAACTGTACCTGAAGGGGAAGAAGTTTTGTTATGTATAATGTTATGGATACCTGCGCTGGTTTAATGAAGTAAATGGAAAAAAGGTAAGGCGTAATTCGGGTAGGCCAAAGTGTGTCTTGGCGAATTGTGACACGTAAGAATAAATAAATAAATATTGGTGGACATAAGAATTACTCACAAAATATTGTCATCGAGCGACCGAACGCAAGTTCATTCAGATGAAGATCCTCCGAATTAATTGGGAAATTGGGGAATATGCAAGAGGGTCAATCTTCAGAATCAGCGCACCTGGTTGATCGCTATGGCGCCCCTTAAATATCGATATTATTGCTTTTCTGCCCCTTCAGGGGCCAATATAAAAATATGCTTATTTAGACATCTCCTTCTCGAAATAAAAATACAGAAAAGCAATACTTAATATCGATATTTAAAAAGCACCATAGCGATCAACCAAACACGCTGATTCTGAAGATTGACCCAAGAACTTTAAGTTTATGGGTTTTTAAGGCTGCTTTTCTACATTACTATACGAAAATGGATACATCATTTTAAAAGGGAGGGATAGGTAGATGATGATGTTGATGGAGAAATGATAAAATAGATCTCTTGGCACAGGGGTCGTAGATTCAATTTACAATTTTTCCCTTCCTTTTAAAAGAAGTAAAGACTTTTGGGATAAAACTGTGGTTAAAACCTTACCATTTATTTAACAAAGCCTTGTCACTCTCGTCTTCAGCCGCCTCCAGGGCAGCTTTGAAGTCCGCACATTCGAGGGTGTGCGGCAACAGCGGGGTTCCCAGCCCTGAGTTCAGGAACAGAACGGGCACCACCGCCCCCAAGTCTGATTGACCTGTGAAGAAAAAAGCGATGCATCTGACTGATTACTTTCGGCCTGTTATGTTGTGTCTCTAAAAAGAATGTGAAAAGTGCTGAATGTGCAAGTATGATTACTCTAATCAGCTAGGCTGAATAAAAAACCATTACCGGTCAATGAAATTCTTTATTGTTCTATACTTGCAGCCAGCGTACCACCAACTCTTAGAGCAATGTCAAAACAAGGTGAAAACAGTCCTGCATCGTGTCAATGACTTGACACTTGACACTCCACGAAGAGACGTTACCAAAACATTCCTGCGTTAGGCTTACTTTAACCTTACCTTAGTCTTATCTTAGCACGGAATCAGAGTAATCTTACTTTGACATTGCTCTAAGAGTTCATAGAGTTCACCCCTGGGCAATTAATGATACCATATAATGATGCAGGTGTAACGTCCCAGGCTTAATAAACCGTGCCGAAGTGTCCTGCCTGTTATGACCCTTGCCGAGTGTCTGTTGGTTACTTACGTGCTAGTTCAGCGACGCACAGCACCGGGAAGCGATGGTCGCGTTGCTGCTCGAGTGGCGAGCGCCAATGCAGGTCTGCCACATGGATCCTCCAGCCGAGTTTGCGCGCGCGCACGCGTAGACGCGCAGCTGCGCCGTACTGAAGCGTGCCTTTCTCTGCGCAGCAGTCTGGAAGGTCCACATTATGTATGAATACTTATGGTTATAATATAAGTTGTGGACACACTCAGGGAGTGTGATTCGACAAATACTGTGGGCGTTGAACAGTACAAAATATTGAAGCAGACCCGATTATTTCAAGTCCACATTACGAGGTCATTATCCATAGAAAAAAAGCGCTTAAATTTTTTCTTCAATTGTTAATTAAGATCCTATGGACGATGTCTGAAGATTCAACGTTAGCATGTTAAAAATTCCCACATTTTGCAAAAAATAGCATTCCATACATGACAGATTGCAAGCCCATCGCCCCGGTCTATTAGAAATCCAACTCAAGGATTCGATCCCGGTTAAAAAATGAAAAATTTGTCGAGACAGAAGCGTCAGAACGATAGTCTAGGCAAGATCCCACTCGGGTAACATGGCTCTTTTTTAAATGCAGCAAGTATGTATGTATGTACTCGTATGTATGGGGACTCCCTTTTCCGCAATTAGACTCAAAGGTGGTCCATTTTGTGTGGGGGTGACCTGGCTCACTAAATGTGGAGCCAGCCTAGCTCCTCCCAGAAGCGCAGAAGGGTCTTCGCAGGCTTCGGGGAGCGACCTCGGATTGTTGAGGATTTGCTGCCGTTGTGCTGCTACGCCCACGCATTCTAGCAGCAAGTATGGGGGATGGTTACCTTGTGAGTCCGCAGCACAGACATAGATGATCATGGCGCGTCGTCTCCTAGCCCGCTGGCCCGCGACCCGGCCCAGCAGGCTGGAGCGGTGCTCCTCGGGCAGCGTCGCGACGTTCCCCGGCACCGGCGGACCGCCCACGTCCTCCTTCGGCGTCGTGCATGCCACCGGGGAGGAGAGCGAGATAGAATCTGTAATACCATGTTTTTCATTTTCAAAACTTTCGTGTGGTGGCCTAGAGAGGGGTACAGGAGTGTAGGTCGTCCACCGGCAAGATGGGTCGACGACATAGTTAAAACCTCAGGTCGTACATGGGCTAGATTGGCGCGAGACAGGGGCGAATGGCAGAAACGAAGAGAGGCCTATACCCAGCAGTGGGATGAGAAAGGCTGATGATGATGAGATGATGAAAACTTTCGGGAACTTGACTTTGTATTAACCCCCCACTAATTCCTTATTATTATTATTAGCACATGCTATGCTACTACTGGGCAAAGGCCTCTATTCTCTTTCTCCACTCCATCTTCTATCCTTGTGGTAGAGCTGTAAGGACCTAGTGGAACTTGTGTTAATGAGCAGTCGGAATTTTAGCCCACTTTCAAATCAAAAGTCAAGGTAATTCCCAACAACGTAGCACAAGAAATTATGCTAGAAAGACAGGTTGGATTAAGTAAAAGTATTTTATAAATTACTTATTTAGGGTTCTGTAAGAGCGAAAGGTTGTATGAAAGGCATTCGTTAAGTATAATTAAAAAGTCGCTCGCTTTACACTACTTCACATAATGAAAAGTCCACAACAATGGATATTCCAAAATTAAAGTGCCCAGTTGTTGTAATTAAGGTAATGACCGACCGTCTCGCAGGGAAACGAATAATAAATTGAAATGTTTAATTTTTTAAATGCTTGTGACTACAATGACTTGTGACGTGCTCACTCACTCACCAGGTGCTTCAGAAACTACTGGCTGCTTCGACTGTGCGGAGCTGGATTCCGTTCTTTCATGAACTTTTCACAAAATTACTCATTAGACATACTGGGTACCCAGAAGCTGCAGCTTTACAGGCTAGGTACAAGGGTATTGCTCGTTGGGTCACTGGACGCTTGTACCACCCACCCACCAGACACTGGAGCCCATGGCCTCTTCAGTTACGGCCGGGTGTGCCGCTGTGAGGAGGTGGGTTCAATCCAACAGGTGTGGCGCCGGGGGGTGCAGTTCCATCACACTGGTGGTTGGTGCCACTAACTCACCAGACACGCTTAAGCCCACTGGCCTTTTCAGCTACGGCCGTGAGTCCCGCAGTGAGGAGGTGGGTTTTAGCGGGCACAGCGCCGGGGGGTGCTGCTCCTTCACTCTGGATGCTGATGCCACTCACTCACCGGACACACTGGAGCCCATTGCCTCTTCAGATGCAGCCGGGAGCCCTGCAGTAAGCTGGTGGGTTCGAACAGGTGTGGCGCCGGGATGGTGCAACTCCTTCACTCTGGATACTAATGCCACGCACTCACCAAACACACTGGAGTCCACTGGTCTCTTCAGCTGCGACCGAGAGTCCCATGGTGAGGAGGTGGGTCCCAGCAGGCGTGGCGCCGAGGGATACTGCATCACAATGGGTTAGACGTTTGTGCACACTCACCGGACACACTAGAGCCCACCGGCCTCTTCAGTTGCGGCCAAAAGTCCCGTAGCGAGGAGGTGGGTTCCACCAGGCGTGGCGCCGAGGGATGCGGCATCACACGGGGGTATAGGTCGCGTCACGGTTGAATAGCGCTGAAGAAAGTGGAGGGGTGTGTTTTCTCTCATGTTTGCGAACAGGTAAGGTAACCCATGCGCAAACTAGAGACAAAACACACCCCCTCCATTTTCGGCCAGCGCTATTAAATCGTGACGCGACCTAAGTATAGTCGGATGGCTCATTGTACGAACTAAAAATATATGAAAAATGACATTTTTATCGTCAATTTTAGTGCGTATAATGAGCAATCCGACTATATAGACGTTTGTGCACACTCACCGGACACACTGGAGCCCACCGGCCTCTTCAGCTGCGGCCGGGAGTCCCGTAGCGAGGAGGAGGGTTCCAGCAGGCGCGGCGATGCTGCATCACACTGGGGTAGACAATTGTGCACACTCACCGGACACACTGGAACCTACTGGTCTCTTCAGTTGCGGCCAAAAGACCCGTAGCGAGGAGGAGGGTTCCAGCAATCATAGCGCCGAGGGATGCTGCATCACACTGGGGTATAGGTCGCGTCACGGTTAAATAGCGCTGAAGAAAGTGGAGGGGTGTGTTTTCTCTCATGTTTGCGAATAGGTAAGGTAACCCATGCGCAAACAAGAGACAAAACACACCCACTCCATTTTCGGCCAGAGCTATTAAACCGTGACGCGACCTATAGATTTGTGTATACTCACCGGACACACTGGAGTCCACCGGCCTCTTCATCTGCAGCTGGGAGTCCCGTAGTGAGGAGGAGGGTTCCAGCAGGCGCGGCGATGCTACATCACACTAGGGTAGACATTTGAGCACACTCACCGGACACACTGGAGCCCACCGGCCTCTTCAGCTGCGGCCGGGAGTCCCGTAGCGAGGAGGAGGGTTCCAGCAGGCGCGGCGTCGGGACCTGCGTCTCCTCCGCGCTGGCGTCGATGGACGGCTTCGTGACGCGGTACGTCGCCGACGCCGACGCAGACCTGCGCGAACAGCAGTTCGACCTACGGTCAATATTCTGGTTAAACTACGGGTTCACTACTCTAGGCTACGAATTTGTGCATACAACTAAAATATAAAAACGATAAGCGTTAGACGTAAGCGGCCAAGGCTCAACGTAGAGACCTTCTTTGATTGTGGATATCTTGAGCACTCACATGTTTATATCCTAAGAAAAAGGATGTAAACGGAGGAACGACGACGATTCTTTATCTATGTTTATATCGATAATATTTCTGACTGTCACTTACTTACATTATAAAATGTGTCTTTGTACAATAGACTCCCAAAAGGATCTATATTTAAACTAATTTTAAGTTTTTGTAGGTACTTATATGATTGTTTTGGAATACGATAATATCGCTTAAAAAAGCACTGGCATGCAGGAGAATAATAATCATTTTCTAACTTTTATGTTTTAAATCATAGATTTTTAACCTTTTAAAATTTATCAGCTAACGTATTTTCATCATCTCCGATCAACTACGACGTTAATGTTTCTATGCTTCGTAGTAAATAACTTCCTAACAAGTGCATGCCTCTAAAACCTCTACGGGATTCGCTACGCGCTACGAAAGTGCTACAGCTACGAGCTTTTATAAAGCCTGCATTATAAAACCTACAATGTTACAACACATAATGCACAATGCTTCACCTGGCGAGCAGTCGAGCATAATTCATAAGTAGGTCGGTTCCCATGTGAGCTCAACTAGCACAGCATAGGTTTTATACAAGTTATAGACACTTGCATTGCATGTTTACATCGCTCGGTCACAATTATGTTTACATAGGTCATTGGTTACATGCTAAGTTAAACAAAATTATAATAAGTATTTTCACAAAAAAAAAAACCTGTAGGGTAAATTAACAGTAAGCCTAATGAAATAACCGAAAAAGTGAAATATATTTAGTAATCTCTTATACCTAAGTGATGTTTGTGTTGAAGCTAATTTATAGAAATGCTGAATTACACAGCTAGCCGATTTTAGCCATCACTTTGTAGAACTTATTGTAATAACATAGACACGAGTTAGCCATTTTAGAAGACGTTGCCGTTTCTTAATCGGCTAGCCGTTTTTATACGGCATCTATATTATATTATTTTTAAGAACGCTCTGATTTTAAACTATATCGCTGAATAGTATAAGGTTTCGGCGGGTAAAGCAGCGGGAGCGAGGAAAACTATATAGTTAGGCTATATATAGTTTTAAAATTCTAGCCTCTACGAACGTGCTACGCAGGCTACGATCATGCTACGAAGTTTGTTGCTGAACAAGAAATTATTTGTTTAACTAATTAATGACTTCACTTAACTGATATTCGGTAGTTATGGGACCACCTGAGGAGTATTACTTTACAAAAAGAGTAAATGATTAGGCAGATTTAAAAAAAAAAAAAAAACCGACTAATTGACGGTGAATAAGCACCCATTTTTTGAAGTCTGTAGAATCTCCTCCTTCTTTGAAGTCGGTTAAAAATAACTTAATTTGTGTCAATCAAGAACAAAAATTGACAAACTTTTACGTTTTTATATCTCAATTATAAAATAATTTTGTATACTAGTACGTAGTTCTATATGTTCTGTGATACAGAAAGCTTAATCATATTTTTGACCAAGATAGTTTGTATTAGTATTTAAATATAATACATAACTTTATAACCCACTGTTCTCCTAGGGTAGTGCATGGATGAAACGGTCGAGCATACTTTTACGGCGAACATTTTAAAATGCGAGCCAATTCCAAAAGCGCTTGTGTCGGTAACATTTTACAGATATTTTTGGGAAAACCTTCACCAATTTATTCCACAAAGCCGGAGCATATAAAATGTATGTTTGCGGAAATATTTTCAGTGAATATTCTAGTTTTCGGTCAGTTGATAGAATCCTGTAGGTAGGTAACGTTGGTTCCAAAATTCTGTGTGTACATAACTTGATTAGTTTTATACGGTCCGCACACCCTGGCAATAGGTTAGGCAATAGTTTGTTTAGTTAACTGACTTCAAAAAATGAATATTGTTTGAGTTGCAATGTTTTTGGAATTTCCGAATATTCATATAAGTCTTGTAAATGTGCCTCATAAGTTGAACCAGGAATTTAGATTTTTTTTCACATATTTCTCAGAAACTATAAATCGAATAATATTGCAATAATTAAATGTCGGAAAGTTACAATAGCATTTAAAGCCGATGCTGATGTTAGTGATTCTTTTATAAATATAAATGCGGCTATGATGTGACCGAGAAGGAATTCTATCTCTTTGATAGTTGTGATAGTACGCAATATGCTTTGATAGTAAGTGGTACTACGAATTATCATAGTTTGAAGTCCGAGACAAACTCGTAACCTCAGCGAAACAATGTTTCAAATTGTTTGGAAACATCTCATACCTAGATGTTATAAACAATGTTGTAGATACTGTTGGGAAATAGGATTACTTACTTAAGTAGTTGTTTTTCCGAAATAAAATTGTGATGTTTTAGAAGCAGCGGAAAGCTGTGATTTACCTATCTACTCCCACCAAATTTCAACTGTGTCGTCGATTACCAGTAGCTTAAATGATACAGCTTAAAAAAAATATATTATTTTGAAATTTTTATGAAAATTAATAAGTAAGTTAATTATATTTTAATGAAATGGTGTGAAGCCGTATCAAGAAGCAGGCAGTATGTTTCTGAAAGTTAGGCTGTGTCCCCAGTAGGCAAACTGTGAGCGGCCGACTGAGTTTGCGGCGTATCGGTTTAGTACGCTCTTCCATATATTTGAAATGGAGTGTCCACAGTTTGCTAGTTTTGCGCGTAACGCTGCAAACTGCGTACCGTGAGCGCAAAACTAGCAAACTGTGGACACTCCATTTCAAATATATGGAAGAGCGTACCTAACCGATACGCCGCAAACTCAGTCGGCTGCTCACAGTTTGCCTACTAGGGACACAGCCTTAATATTAAAATTTGACAGCACGTAGTTTAATAACTAACTCTGAATATGTTGATTTAACTGGGAAATGTTGATTAACATCCCACAAACTTTGTCGGAGCCTCACTTTAGATTGCAGTGGCATAATATGTCTATATTAATGTGGAAAATAATTACTAAAACCGTCATGTTGATATAAATTATAACATAATAATTACATAAGTACAGTTTTTCATATCGTTATGATTATGTTCTGTGTTCTAAACTCCTTATTTGATTATTTCTATAAAATTACTTAGGTACTTTATTTATTTAAATGTAGTGTAGAGTGTGAAATAGGTGTGTTGTTGGCGTAACTGTGCAATGATTTCATTTTAAACGGCATGTGCAAACAGTTTGTGCAAGTAATAGGTACAGACAGCATATTAGTTAGATACTATTCTAGTTAAGTTGCGAAATTGTCAATAATCTGTTGTTCTTAGCTCAGTTTCCACCAATATAGGTAAGATGAAGTACAATTGTAAATAGATACGTTCCTATAAGTTACTGGATAACTCTGCGATAGTTGCCTGACATATCGATTAAAGTAAAGACGACGACGCGTGAACAATTTGTGCAAGTAAAACTGAACGTGCCGTCGCTACCCAATAACTATGACACGATCGTCACGGTGGCGCTGGCTCGGCAAACAAGCGAGGGTGGCGCCCCCTGGGGGATTATATTTGGGGTGCTCGCTACCTGGCCATTATTGGTTTTTGCCGGGCTTTTCAAAAGTGACTGCTTTTCTGCGATCTCAAAGTAATGAATGTAGATATTTGTTACATTTTCCGTACGCAAGTATAACTCTTATTTTACTTAGTATTTGTAGGATGGTAACTAAATCAATGAATCAGATTTTTTTTTTTTTTTATTGAATTAAAACCGCTTCTGCCACTATTATTAGATTAATTGTTTAAATAAGATAAGGTTAGTTAATTAATATTAATCATACTCATGTAACATTACTAGCACTTTGGTTTTTAGGTCTTAATAAATTCATTATTTCTGAGTCTTTCGAATTTTCTACCCCACGTTAGCAAAATTGATAGACCAGTCAAATCATATCAAGCCACTGAAAGTTACTGAAGACTTGTGAATGAATCGATGGATGGTTGATGACGTCATACCTGATGGGCTTCGTAGAGCCTGTAGGCTCGTAGATGCCTACGTTTCGTAGAGGTGCTACGAACATGCACTTAGATTAAGTTTATTGCTTGTTTTTGTCGTGTTTTCTTAAATGTTGTTTACTTTGAATAAAATAGTTTAGTATGTAGGTACCAAGCACATGACCATTAGGTAATAATACATACTTATATACTAAGCAGCGCCCTCGCGGCGTTGCCCCCGTAGTGATAATATAATGCTTATGATGATGATAATTAAAAGTAGCCTATAACCTTCCTCAAGAGTTTAGCTATCAAATGCAGAAATAATTTTTCAAATCGGACTAGTAGGTACATAGTTCCTGAGATTAGCGCGTTCAAACAAATAAACAAACTCTTTCGCTTTATTATATTAGTATAGATAGATATATAACACTTATATGGAATAGACATAGACATGTATATAGATATAGATTAGATAGGTATCTATAGATATAGATTAGATAGAATAAAAATAGATGAAGCCATTATAGAATCATAATATTATATTAATGTTTATCCGCAGTACATTTCCTTCATAACTGCATAGAACCAGCACAACGTTTAAAGCCATTTCCTCAGGATACGGTGATCTGTCACGCCGGTTGGCTTTCAACTGCACTTTATTGTGTTGACTTTAGCTTTAATTTGGCTCGTACGTCTTAAAATATTGACCCCTATGACATTTCAAAAGATCGGTTGGAGATTTGATAAACGTCAACTATGTTTATAAAAGCTAGCTTACCTCAAGTCTTTGAAAGAATATTTTACGGAGATCCCCCTATTTAATTGAAAAGAAATTGCAATAGATTTAGCAGTCGCAACCTTTAAAACTGGCTAAACAATAAACATGGTAGCCGACTAGCACATTATAAGCACAGATTTTATAATAGAATAGAAAACACTTTATTGTACACAAAAAAGAAAATACTTTACAGATATACTACCTACCTAATATAAAAATTACAAGACTATAATCCTGATTATTACAATACGGGATATTTACCATTTAGTTTACCGTTACCGTGATCATGGCGCATGCAAATGCAACTGTGCAGAAATATCGAGAGCCTCAAATCCACGAATCATGGTAAATATCCCATTTTCAGTGGTTATAAGATTTAGCAGACGCTTAAAAGCTCACAAGTCCTACCTAACCTACAAGTCCCATATCAGATGCAACTTAGTATATTTTCATATGATTTTCATACAGATCAGTGAAAGCTCTTCGTGCTAGCTGCTTCCATCTGTGGCGAGGCGTGGCAGGGGGAGGGGCGCTGACGTCACGCCGCCATGACGTCACCGTGACGCGCGCCCCGACCTACTTCCATTGCGTGCTTTGTTTTTTCAGTCTCGACTGGCCAGGCTGTATACGCAATGATGCTATGCCACAAATAATTGCGTAGTATTTTTTATCTGTGGTTGTATTGAAAAGTTTTTTTGTTTTGTTTTATCCCATGGACTGGCAGAAGTTTCAAAATCAAGCAAATGACATAACGAGAAATAATTTTTCATGTTTTGATTTAACTGTGCATTTTAATTCAAATATTCCTTGTTTTCTCGTATAAATACTTACTTAAAATTTTTACCAAGTATTTTCTCGTAAATATGTTCTTTTCAATTTGGTGAAAAAAAACATTTATTTACAGAAACTAAACTACTACATATTTACATAAAAGTATAAAATACAAAAAGAACCAGTTGAGCCACCTAAGGATCGTTGGAAACGATCTATAGGTAGCTCAACTGATCCAAGCCACTGCCAGACGGAAGCGTGCCCAAGACACTGGCAGCATTACCGCGCTGGATGGCAATGCTGATATGTTGAGCCAAAAATAATATAGAACCTTTATTGGTAGGTACTATTTAGGTAGGTACTGAATTCAAAAAGAAACCTTTAAATGCTATTAAAAGTAATAAAATAGACTGACCTGCTCTATTTTTTTTTTTTTTTTTTTTTTTTTCGTTCTTTAGTGTAAAATTAAATAGTTAATTATACCCTAATAAAATTACAATCTAGCCAAGTAGGCCAATGAGCAATTTGAATTTGACTTAGTTTTATAAAGTTGCTTATTATCTAAGAATGTGCCCAACGGCACGTTTCTTACTGTCTCTATTTAAGGGGAAGACACTTTGTTCTTGTGTTCTTTATATTATGTAGCACTTATTCACTAACACTTTCATATAATTTTACACTACACTAACTCAAATGGTTTAGTTCGTTTGAGTCTTCTCACTAGGTCTGTGTTGTCGAGGAGCTGGATGGCCTCGACGTTCACATGGTGATGAAGTCTTTTTTCGTGAGCTTCTGCGTATTTTTTTATAACTTTATCAACGAAGTCTATGTTAAGGTCCCGGTGAAGGTCTTCGTTTCTTACGTACCAGGGGGCATTCACGATACCCCTAAGAACTTTATTTTGAAAACGTTGGATGATGAGAATGTTACTTTTTTTGGTACAGCCCCACAGCTGTATACCATAGGTCCATACTGGCATTAGGACCTGTTTGTATAAGATAATTTTGTTGTGTACTGATAGAGCGGATTGTCTGCCAAGCAGCCAGTACATCTGTTTGTAGCGTAGGTCCAACTCATCTTTTTTCTTCTTGACGTGAGCCTTCCAGCGTAGCTTTGCGTCAAGCGTCATACCCAAATACTTGGCTGTATTTTCATGCGGAATGAGCTTATGGTTTAAGTATACTGGATGATACTCCTCCTTTTTGTTGGTAAAGTTTATATGGATTGATTTTGATTCATTAAGGTTGATTCTCCATTTCTTTGTCCAATCATATACTTTGTTAACTGCCTTTTGCACTTTTTCTGCCGCTTCTGGATGTGTACTGCCAACTGCCATTATGGCCGTGTCGTCAGCAAAGGTCGCGATCATACTATTCTCTGGTTCAGGGATGTCACTGGTGTATAAAAGATACAGGACCGGGCCTAGTACGCTTCCTTGTGGCACCCCAGCTTTTATTTCTTTAATATCAGAGTAGGCATCCTCTTGCCGTATTCTAAAAACTCTGTCCGTTATGTATGATTGTAGAATATCTACATAAGGTTTGGGAAGAATTTTCCTCATTTTAAGTATCAGGCCTTCATGCCACACTTTATCAAAAGCTTGTGCTACATCCAGGAATACGGTAGAGCAGATCTTTTTATTTTCTAGGGTACCTTCGATAACATTTGTAATCCTATGGACCTGGTCGATGGTTGAATGTTTTTCCCTGAATCCAAACTGGTGCTCTGGGATAAGGTTCTTGGCTTCTATTATAGGTCTCAATCTTTTGAGTAACAATTTTTCAAATAGTTTAGAAATTATTGGAAGTAGGGAGATCGGTCTGTATGATTTTACGTCACGAGGCGGTTTACCCGGCTTTACTATCATTATTACTTCAGCTACTTTCCATAAGTCAGGCACATATTTTAACCTAAGCGCAGCGTTTATAATATTTGTAAGTTTCACTAGAGCCTTTTTTGGTAGGTTATGTAATATTTCGCCTGAGATGAGGTCGAATCCTGGCGATTTTTTTGGATTTATGTTCTTATGAATCTCACTTCGGACCTCTCTAGGAGAGACTGGCGGTATATAAAGCTGTTCATCCAACACGTCATAGGTCGTAGATTCTGTGCTAAGCGACCTGCTCTATGATGATAAAAAATTAACTGGTTTTAATAACAGCAACCAACCAAAACCCAACCTCTCGTATTCGTCCAATGCACACAAATTTTAAAGTTTTTATTAAAAAAATAACACTTCACAGAAAGAAAACCGCAAAGCAAAATGTGCCAAACGCTGGTGTACCGCAAAAAGGTCCGTGCGAAAACATTTTATCATTTTAAAACAGATTCATAATGCAAAGGCATGCTCGAATTCCACACATTTTAATTAAAATACAGTTAATGCAATCTGTGCCGGAAAAACAACTGTAATCTGTATTAATGTAGGTTTAAATTTGAAGCACCATTCAGATTATTTTCCATTTTTAAATTCAACTAGCTTATGAACTTTTTTTGAATCTACTGTAGTGAAAATTGATCTGATAGGCAGATTTAAGTCTTACTTTATTCACTGAAAAATATTACCACAAGGCCGATCTGTTAGCCGAATATAAAAAAATGTTACGCGTCATCTTGGTAATTACTTCTTTCAACAGAGAAAAAAAAAAATTTGAAAAAAAAAGTAGTGTTTTATACTTAATTGTCTTTTTTGAATCATTGTAGAGCGTTCATAAGGGATTATTAGTTTAAGCCAGTGGTTCCCAAACTTTTTTTTCTCATGAACCCCTTTCAAAATTTTACTGGTTTCGTTGGACCCCCTGCTGCTACATTTCTACCATATTCCCAAAATTTCTCGCCAACGTGGACCCCTTTCGAGTCTCCCATGGACCCCTGGAGGTCCACCTGGACCACTTTGGGAATCACTGGTTTAAGCGCATGTTAGTAAAATAACAAAGGAGCGTTGTGTAAATTTTAAAGGCAAAGTTGATAGTTTAAAAGACCTTTCTCGCTTCTTTGACGGCAGCCGGTACCTGCAGATAAAATTAATTAAGTTTTCTTTTACAAAAGTTTTATAGACTTCTATGCCTACTGAAGTATATTGCCTCAAGCGGGATTAGTGCTGGTTTACGAACAAGAAACGAAACAAGATCATGAATGTATCCCCGAGGTACAACATTCTCTCAGAGTTTTACGTAATAAATAAATAATAATGCTGGACATTTCACACAGCATCATCTAACTAACCCAAAGGTATAGTATTATATTATCTGTGCCCAAAGTAAGCAGAACTTGTGTTATGGGAACTACATAACTGATATACTTTTTAAATACCTAAGTACTTTTTTTTAAATACATTCACACATTACGTAAAAAAAACACCAAGACCAAAGACAAATAAATATTTGTAGATCATGCAAACGTTTTCGTCGCGGCGGGAATCGACACTGCAACCTTGTTTGACGACGGGCCTTATTTATTTATTTATTAGGACATCCAACACAAAATCACTAAAATAAAAATAAATGATGTAGCAAGTATCTAAAGCCAATGAGTTTCGCTATTATAGGATGCCACAGGATGCACAAAAATAAAAGATTAACATAACAGACAGAAAAAATAAAAAGTTCATTAATACATAACTAACCTAATAAAATAAATAATAATTCAGACATATATTAGCTAATAGGTACCTAAGTATAAAATTGAAAAATTATTAAGTAAGTATTTTTAAATTATTTCTTCGCCCGCTGCGCTATGACAGAGATCATTATTGCTAAACTATAAAAAACTTAGGCCTTTACACAAGGACTTTATAAAGTCCTCGCCTTTACATCTTTACTAGATGATTTATAAAGTGTCAGGAGGCAATCTTTGCCTACACTTATCGGGACACTGTAGTGCCTGGGACATTGTTGAGATGTAGGCTTGCCCAGCACCTACACCATCCTCTCAGCTTAACCGGCCATATCCACAGGAAAGACATGGTCAAAACGTGTGGGGCTAAGCTGCGGGTTTCCTCACGATGTTTTCGTAAACTATAATATCAATGATATAACATTCTCTTTGCTTATTGTGAATGAATAGGCTACTCATGTGAACTGGTTATGCAATTATAGCGCCACCAGCTTATCTGTTCATTTGAAATAGAGGTTTAACGTGTGTATCGTTCGTGAAAATGGACAATAAATTCTGTTATTCAGATAAGCTGCTGGCACTGTATGTAGCTACGTCATGAATGAGTACTATGTCGATGCCCGAAGCACGCGATCAAATCGTAAATTAAAAATAAATATTCAAAATGGCTACCGATCGCGATGAAGATAGGTACTGTCATCGACATTAATTACTAATTTAATCTGTGGTTCTGTGGTGTGGAGTGACGAGTGACCACACGACAATTAATTATTCTGCCAAGTTATGATTAATTTCGGTATTAAATTGAATTATGTTAGACATCGCTATAACAACATTGTAGGTACTTTAGGACTTAATTAATTTTTTTACCCAACAAAGCTTCTTTACTTTTGTGTGTTTAATGAGTTTTTGATGGTTTTAATCTGAATGCAGTATTTTTTTAAACTACGCTGTCCCACTGCTGAGCAAAGGTCTCCACTTTCTCTCTTCACATATCACGGTCTATTGCTACTGGTACTGGTCACTTTGGATGCAGTTATGTCTTCTAAAATCAACAACATGGTTTGAACTTTCTCTCTCTAAAGTTTCTGATTTTTCTCGATGGATTACCCTGAGTTCTTATAAGTATTGTTGTATAGTTGTATACAGGGTGAATTTTTGAGACGGGGCAGTAAGGGCAGCTACCTTAACCGTTGTAGCTAGAGGAAAACGTTCTTAGGAGACCATCCTTAATTTTTGAAAATATTTCGACCTGCATTCACAGATTTTGAAAAAAATGTACAGTCAGCGAGAAAATGGGCCATTTACACAAAAACTTTTTTTGATGCCAATCGATCCTGTTTCATCTAAGGATAAAAAGGCTCTTTCAGACCAACTGAGGTTAGAGTACTAGGAAAGTCAGAAATCGCTAAAATGTATTTCTGAGACAAGACAGGAAGGGCTACCTTAACCGTTGTAGCTACAGGAAAACGTTTTTAGGAGACTATCCTTAACTTTTAAAGATATTTCAACCTGCATTCACAGATTTTGAAAAAAATGTACAGTCAGCGAGAAAATGGGCAATTTACACAAAAACTTTTTTTGATGCCAGTCGATCCTGTTTCATCTAAGGATTAAAAGGCTCTTTCAGACCAACTGAGGTACGAGTACTAGAAAAGTCAGAAATTGCTAAAATGTATTTTTGAGACGGAGCAGTAAAGGCAGCTACTTTAACCGTTGTAGCTACAGGAAAAAGTTCTTAGGAGACTACCCTTACTTTTGAAGATATTTCGACAAAATGATGAAAAATTATGACAAATGACAAAATGATTTCGTACGAAATGGATAATCAAAGTTATTTGCGTTTTCTGACTTTTCTAGTACTCTTGCCTCAGTTGGTCCGATAGAGTCTTTTAATTCTTAGATGAAACAGGATCGATTGGCATCAAAAAAAGTTTTTGTGTAAATTGCCCATTTTCTCGCTGACTGTACATTTTTTTTTAAATCTGTGAATGCAGGTTGAAATATCTTCAAAAGTTAAGGATAGTCTCCTAAAAACGTTTTCCTGTAGCTACAACGGATAGGGTAGCCCTTACTGTCTTGTCTCAGAAATACATTTTAGCGATTTCTGACTTTTCTAGTACTCTAACCTCAGTTGGTCTGAAAGAGCCTTTTTATCCTTAGATGAAACAGGATAGATTGGCATCAAAAAAAGTTTTTGTGTAAATGGCCCATTTTCTCGCTGACTGTACATTTCTTTCAAAATCTGTGAATGCTGGTCGAAATATTTTCAAAAATTAAGGATGGTCTCCTAAGAACGTTTTCCTCTAGCTACAACGGTTAAGGTAGCTGCCCTTACTGCCCCATCTCAAAAATTCACCCTGTATAAAAAGCAAGTACCCCTAGACCAGTGGTTCCAAACCTGTGGGTAATTACCCCCACAGGGGTAAATAAGGTTTTCTGGGGGGTAATAGAACGAAACGAGATCTTTATGACAAAAAAGAGTTTTTAACAGATTTGTTACCTAACGAATGGGCGTTTTTCGACTAGCCCGGCACGGCATCGGCACCGGCGGCACCGGCACCGGCACCGGCGCAAGTGACGCAAAAATGTATGAAAATGTACTGCTCGTTTTTCCACTTGCCGGCGCCGGCACCGGCAGATTTTCATACATTTTTCATCCCCACCACCGGCGCCGGTGCCGGTGCCGGTGCCGTACCGGTTAGTCGAAAAACGCCCAATAAATTGAAAGAATAGAGAGATTTCAACTTCAGCATCAAAATAAAATTTCCCTCGAAAACAGTGTGCTGTCGCTGAGTCGCTGGACTGATCAAAAGATCAAGGAAAGAACATGAAATTTTTAAAGGGGAATTTTTTTAAAGGGGGGGGGGGCACATGTTGATGGGGGTAAAATCTGTCTCATTGACATGTCATAGGGGTAACAAGGTTGAGAAGGTTAGGAACCAGTGCCTTAGACTCTCAATCAATGTATATGTACTTAACTACTCAATTATAATAATTATGTTTGGAATATAAGTTCAATATTATCACTGAGCTAGTAAGTTCGTCTCGAATATTCGTCGAAGAGTTAGGGACGATCGCAAGATAGATCACGTTTGCAATTTGAAGACGCTGCTCTGGCTGCGCCTCTAATAATTTAGGTAGGTACTGATTTACTTCAACATAAATACTAAAAAGGAGAGATTCTATCCTGAACATTAGATATCGACAATCGATACCTACATCAGGTAGTTATTGTGATAAAATAAAACAAATGCCCATAAGTTAGTAAAAACTTAGCTCAGAACATTAGCCAATTTAAGCTAAGACCAAGAAAATTGGTGTATCCGGTGACATTAACAAAATAGCACAAGTGATGTGGCCTCAAAACAAACGAGTGTGCTTTAGACCACACGTCTGAAGTAAAACTTCCATTCGCTTCGCCCGATCACTTTTCGTAACGCTCTCGTCACGCATTCACCAGCTTACTCCCCAAGTCAAGCGTGCGTAAGAAGTTTTACTTCAAAAACGGAATACTAACTACTTCCTTTATAATAGATAATTTGAAATACAATTGTTTAGAGAGCGCAATCGAACAATAATATGCATACAAATTATCTTGGTTATAAGGTGTCAACTTTACAATGTCAAAATATTCAAACAAACAGTAGCTTACTCTCAAGTAAAAACTTAATCTAGTTTGGTCGAATCCAGCCAGTGTAATAGCATGTAGGTACCTACTAATAACTTGTAGGTACTTAAGTTAACAAATAAAGTTCTTTGATTGATTGATTATTCAAAGCTTGATCTTAATTAGCTAACCCTTTAAAAAATTCTTAGAAGACTAGAAGGTAATTGAAATTATTACCATAGAATAAATTATAAGTGTTTTTAAGGTTGGTCCTTCGATTTCAAAACGCCCACTTCTAAATTTAGAAAATAGGAACTGTAGCTAAACACCAGTAAGTAATTAGTCTGCTAATTGGTTTTCCGACAAGGCGGTTTGCTAACTAGTTACGACTAACTTCATCAAGAAATAAACCAGACTTTAAAACGGAGTAACCTAAACTACAGGGTAATGAACAGTTTAAATAACAATGACCAAAACGAATTGGTTGTCAGAGACACATCTAAAACCTACTTAGGTACACTAACAATTTTTTCCATTTAAAAAAATGTATTAAAAATTGTATGCACATCAGCACGAGCAAGCTACGAACGAAAGCTACCTTTACATTAGACTGGATTGCAGAGCTCTGACGCTTGTTGTTCATTCATAATTAGTGCTCTGTCTCGCTCTTTGGCCTAAGAATTGCATATTGTGCATCCTACTCTTACTCTGAGGCTAACTGCGGCTAACTTCAGTCAGTAAGCCTCGTAAGAGTAGGATGCATTAGTGCTCTGTCTCGCTCTTCGGCATAAGAATTGCGTATTGTGCATCCTACTCTTACTCTGAGGCTAACTGCGGCTAACCTCGGTAAGTAAGCCTCGTAAGAGTAGGATGCACAAATCTGCACAATACGTAATTCTTAGGCCAAAGAGCGAGACAGAGCACTAATTTAGCAGTTAGCACGCTGCATGCAGTGTCGTGTAATGTGGGCTGAAAGCAAGCTACGCCATGAGCGGTTAACTGTTCGTCTGCCTGTTGGTGTATCTGTTGCACCGAGTTGTCAGCGAGCCAACAGTGACGCTGGCCGTTGGGTGACAGCTCCGTGACACATCTTACGAGAATAGGTACCATCTGCGTTTTTCCTATTGACATAACCTTTGATAGCGACTTACAAATTCTATGAAATTAATAAAAAATATTTATTCAGTAAGTAATTATTATTTCGTGGAATGGAAAAGTTTTTGGTCTAGATTATCTAGCTCATAGGTTCTAAACGCGGGTGATAACGCCCCCTTGTGGGCGTTTGAGACTGTCAGGGGGGCAGTAGAAGACCCAGAGAAAATTAGGGGGCATTGAGATGTCGCATTATATGAGAGGGGGGAACTCTTGAAAAAAATATATTCTCAATGTGGGCGGTGGGCAAAATAAGGTTGAGAAACTATAATTTAGTAGACTAAACGATGATAGCGACTTGGGTACAAATTCTATGATTTATAAATAAAAAATATTTAGATGTTCAGTAAATAAATATTTCGTGGAGGAAGAGTTTTTTGTCTTGATAAGTAAAATACAAATTTTCGTTCGTAAATTTACTCGTGTAGCGTCAAAACACCCTCCTGATATAACCTCAAATATAACGGATCGGACAGGATTTTTTTTACACCCTGAAGCTATAAAGACTTTCATATAATTTTGGAATAGTTATTGAAATTGGCTCAACCAATTGAAATATTAACATTCAAACACACTCATAAACTTTCTGATTTATAAAATTGGAGAATTTCTTACGCGTCGGAATAATTCATAATAATTAAAATAATATTAGTTACCCTACCTAAACATTACATACCCTACCTAAACACAAACAAATTCGATAACAATCAGCTTTATTCTATTCCAATCAATCCTTGATTAAATTTTCATGGAATCTACCATCTGTATCTTCGTGAAAAACCCAAAGTGAAGTTATGAATGGATTTGGGCCGAACGTCAGAAATAGAATATAGGTAGGTAACTACACTATAAAAAGAAACTCAAAAATAGAAAAGAAAAATATAACATTATTTTAAAACAGTGATTGCAATGGGCAATACAATACAATACAATACAATATATCTTTATTGACATAAATACCCACAAAAATACAGAGTCAATTAAAATAACGATACAAATATATGGGGTACTTAAAACAATGGGCGGCCTTATAGCCGAAAACGATCTCTCCCAGGCAACCTTTGGATGGACAGGGTAAAATTAACTGGGTAGAATAAGCCTATTCATTTAAGTACATAGGTACGTTTATATGACCTAAAAGCAACTAGGTGTATCAATTTATCATAATATATTACGTATTGTGTGACGACGCTCTTGTCACGCAATTGGAATAATTATTCATCGTCGCTTTGATAGTTGATATAGCACCACATATTTAACTACCTACCAACTTGAAACAATAAATAAATAATGAATATGAATAAGTATGAATATGAACTTTTTTGTAGACCGTGCTTAGCCTACTAGCTAAGGGAGTGTGCACACTGCGTTTTTTTAGAGCGTTTTTTAAGCAGATAAAAGGTAGGTACTTACTAGTACCTACACAGTTTCTCAACCTTATTTTGCTTAGAGAATACACCGTTAATTCTGGGTCAGTTTAAAGCCAGCACCCACTGCTTGTATTGCTTAATCGTATTCGTGTCGTTGGTTTAGTTTTAGAATTTGATAAGTATTTCATGCGAAACTAAATAGTTGAAATGATTAACAAAAGTGAGGAAAACACTTGGTAAGGTGTCATAGGCGCGCAGAGCTAATGACCTAGGTATTTATGTATAACTACGACGTAGCGTAGACTCTACGCCGTAGCAACAGCTGAGCACAGAGCACGTATCTCCGTGATTTATCCTGCCTATGTTTCGTGATATTATTAATTGCAAAAAAATAGATCTTATATTTATTATTATTTTTGAGTAAGGTTATCGATATAGATTACATAGGCGCCGGCTTTAAACTGACCAAAAATAAACGGTGTATATTTTTTTCAAGAGCCCCCACCCCATATCTTAATGCGCCATCTCAATGCCCCCTAATTTTCTCTGGGTCTTCTACTGCCCCCCTGAAAGTCTCAAACGCCCACAAGAGGGCGTTATCGCCCACATTGAGAACCTATGTACTAGTATAATGCAAAACCGCTTCAACATGACTTGTCGTCTTATTTAATAAAAAATCAAAGAATATAAAAGGATGCCGTTCCTATGGATTTTATTTACGTAAGTAGGTACCTAGGTATTTCTTTAATAGATGCTTTACTTTCAGTCAATAGCCAGTCATCCATCATTACCAAATTCCATTTAGGTATATGTAATTTTCCACGCTTGTCAACCCTGTTCAATATCACAGAGTCCAGTCCAGACAAGCCAGATTCGGTCGATTCGTCAATG
The DNA here is from genome assembly GCA_958496255.1 of Camptogramma bilineatum. Taxonomy (NCBI): domain Eukaryota; kingdom Metazoa; phylum Arthropoda; class Insecta; order Lepidoptera; family Geometridae; genus Camptogramma; species Camptogramma bilineatum. Next base: position 3,949,421 of record OY292474.1, read on the forward strand.
GCTGATCAAAGAGGCGTTTTGATCAGAGTTGACCGGAATTTATAGGCAAAGTCACGGGGACCAACATATTGCTGCTTTTATACAGCAATGCGATGTTACGAAAGGGGATGATGCAAAAATTTTGAAAAAAAAAACCGGCCAAGTGCATGTCGGGCCACGCGCAGTGTAGGGTTCCGTAGTATTAGTCAACAACAAAGCTACTACTTCATCTTATTCACTTTAAAGGATTTATTCTAAGGATTTTGTATTTGGGACAAAATTATCCAACACCCAAGTTCAACGACTATTACTGCTAAACTAATAAAGTTATCTTAACCGCTATAATTTTCCTTTAAAGTTCATGAAATGCACTATCATCATGAATTTTTCCAGATTTTTCAAGCCAGCAGTTTAGCTTTTAGAGGGGGAGGGGGATGTAGGGTTCTTGTCAGGACTACGGAACCCTAAAAAATTACCTCTACATAGGTATTAGGTACCTAACTACATAATTTAATTGTTTAGTAAATTAATTTGTTGATTTAACGAAACTTTTCAAATTTTGTTGAATAATAGAGAACTGTACCTAACTGTAGAACCTATTATCTAGAGAGATCCTTTAGAGCGAGAGAGAAATAAAACAATAAGGGTCTCTCTGACTCGTAAGGATGTGAATATGACGTAGGTAGATTGCGTATGTGTGTAGACCACAAATCTCCGGCCGAGGAAGCGCCGGTATTGTTCGCTAAATGGGTTCGACACGCCATCCGCTCATCAACAGACATTGACAATTTCCCTTTGGGATGTTACTTGAGTAGTTCTAAAATAACATTGATTGGCCCAATGTCCCAGGCATAGTCACAGGCATTAGTATAGACACAGGGCTCTAGCTAGATCTTCATCTTTTTTCGTACGAGCAAGTAGCCAACTCTGGTAACGGAGTTTTTAGGCCGCCTAAAGGCCTCCGTCATGGCTTAGATAGATGATACTGTGTGAAAAGTCCATCAATTTATTTAAGTATTTTAATTTTCATTTAAATGATTCTATCCTTTCTCAAGTCTCTAGGACCAGCTCCGAGTCTGTCAATTGGATCAATAGGTCAGTCACAACAAAATATTTTGTAAAGGGTTGTGAACTTGTGATTGAGATGTGATTAATTTTCTTAATTTTTTTTTAACTGACTTCAAACAAGGAGGAGGTTCTCAATTCATCGGAATCTTTTTTTTGTGCGTTTTTTATTGTACTGAATGCTAATTCAGGCTTCCGAATTGGCATCCGATTCGATGATTTCAGTCGGAAAGTTGACGTTTTTTCAGCGAAGAATCGTCACGTTCCGAATTCAGAATACATTCCGAGAAGGTCTGAATCAGGACCGTCTTTTTTATTTGAAGGGGTACACTTTCCGATTGGTGCCACAAAAAATTGGTCAGGATCTACGTAGTTATGAACAGAAATGCACCTCGAGAGTGCAGAATATTGCTCAGTTTATAATATTGAAAACGTTTTTTTTTTTAATTTAGCTACTTGTATAATTGTTATAAGTATGTACGTATACAATTTGTGGTGGTTATATTAAATATATTTAATAAACAGAAAATATGTTACAAACATAAAAATTTCGAAATTTACCTGAAAGAAACATGTTATGCCAGGCTAGTCTCAAGGGTAAAAACTATGATTTACATAAATGCATAAATTATCCATAATTATATTATAAAGACATGGAGACAAACTGTGACGTAGCAAAAGCGAGTGCGTCATACGATGTAAGTAGGTCACGCCATGGGCACGGAAAATTTAAACGATATTACTACAATTTTCAAATCAGATAGGTATATTTTATTTCAGTTTTTTAGTCTATTTTAAGTTACATGGGTTTGAGGCCTCCTTTTAAGTATAGTAATAGGTATTGTATTAGGCTACTGTACTAGGAGGCCTCGCTCTCCGTTACAAAATCTCTTAGATATTTTTTAGATTGAAAGAAACAAAAAAAATGGTAGGTAGTAAACTATAAGTAAGTACCTAAACGATAGGTTCTCAACGTGGGCGATAACGCCCCCTTGTGGGCTTTTGAGAGTTTTAGGGGGGCAGCAGAAGACCCAGAGAAAATTAGGGGGCATTGATATGGCGCATAAGGATATAAGGAGGGGGCCCTTTAAATAAATATATTCTCAAAGTGGGCGGTGGGCAAACTAAGGTTGAGAAACTATGACCTAAACTAATAAACTAATTAGGTAGTAGATGTAAATAACTGTAGGTCGTGGGTTCGATTCCCACTCAGGACAAACATTTGTGTGATGAACATAGACGTTTGTTCTGTGTTTGGGTGTTAAAAAGTATTCTATGTAGGTACTTATGTAAGTATTTACAGAAAGTATATACTTAAGTAAGTATTCTATCAGTTATCTGGTTTCCGTAGTACAGGCTTTGCTTAGTTTGGGGCTAGATAGCGCTGTGTGAAATATCCAGCAATATTTATTTATTTATTTAACTAGAATCTAAATCTTAAAAATGAGAAAAATACGAAAGTGAATCCAAGAAAGCTCGAGCAAAAAACTTAAACTGTTGTAAAATTAAATATGAAAGCTCGGTAAACGTTTTATAAATGTGCTCACCAAAATAACGTTCGTAAATATAGATTCTAAATCCTCCACATAAAAATTATTCAGGAATCCCGACGACATTCCCAGCCACTTGTTATAGAATAATATTAGTTCCTACATAAATACCTAGGTACTGCCTATGTACCTATTGTTTAGGTACCTATAACTTTATAAGTATCTAACATGCGGACGCCCGCGGTTTCGCCCGCGTGGACTACTCCTTTTTTATCCCACGGGAAACATGCATATTTTCGGGATAAAAAGTAGCCTATGTCACTCTCCAGCCCTCCAACTATCTCCACACAAAAAATCACGTCAATCCATCTCTCTATTTTGACGTGAAGGCAGGACAAACAAACAAACACACTTTCATATTGATAATGATAATATGTGTACTACCTATGGAGGTATGGATGCCGGGGGGTTGTCAGAGGTAGAGTCCAAAATGTCTAAGTACCTATGTCATTTTGGTACATATTTACCTACTCGTAGATCCCTACATGCCAAAATTTTTTCGAATAATTCATACGTGACAGGTTGAAGGTAAACCCATCGGAGCTATCTGATTTTTATATTAAAACAAACAGCTGATTTGCAGTGGCACAGCTTTTAGAGTTTCTATAAAAAACATTCTTATCAAATCCAGAATTAAATCATAACCCAACTTTGGCCGACTGCCAGAGATGTGGCTCGCTGCGTCGTCAGATTTTTTCATCGTATTTTACATAGCTTTCAGTAAACGAGTTTGTAGTATTTATTTTGATTGTATAAGTAAGAAGTTACGTTTTCATTTATGATAAAAATACGATCATATCTACGAGTACCTACGTGATATAAGTCACACATAATGTAGGTACCAAACGTTTTATTTTATACTACTAAAGTAGCAGACAAGCATACGGCCCACCCATCTGATGGTAAGCGGTTACCGTAGCCTATGGACGCCTATGAGACCAGAGCAGTTACACTCGCGCTGCTGACCCTTTGCAAGAGGAATCACTGCGCCGACAACACAATGGCCAAGACTGTCCACCAGTTATCATCGCAGCGCTTCCTTGCAGAGCTCTGGCAACCTTACTCACCGCAGGAACACAACACCATTCTAGAAGAATGATGATATTTAGCTGCGACATTCTGTAAGGCGGAGGTACTTCCCCAGTCGGGCTGCTCGAATATAGAGTGAGAAAAACCACTATGCATTCCTCCTATAAAGAAATCCCACTATTAAGTACTAGCTGCTGCCCGCGGCTTCGCTCGCGTGGTACCCGGATAAAAAGTAGCTTATGTTACTCTCCAGCCCTCCAAATATCTCCACACAAAAAATCACGTCAATCCATCGCTCTGTTTTGACGTGAAAGCAGGGCAAACAAACAAATAAACACACCTTCACATTTGTACCTAATATGGGTACGGATACCCACGTTTTCCAGCCAAAGACCTCACTCAGAAAGTTTGGGATTAAAAAAAAAAAGTTAAATATCTCCCTGCTAAACTGCCTGTGCCTGCAAACGCTGAAAAATATCATGATAATTGTCTTTAGGGCAAAATTATCGATACCCCCAGGCCTCTATGAGAAAGTTTTCTCAGTAAACTGACTGTTGTTTGATTATTCAGTTTGCCAGAAGTTGAAAACCTTTGTTTATTGATGGAAGTGGATTTAATTAATTTAGAAAAATGTTATTAATATTTCTTTGATGTTCGAGACACGCAGTGCTGATTGCCAGATGCTGTTATAAAACAGCGCAATATTTTAATGCTTTTAATTTGATTAAGAGAAACCCAATTATTTTGAGCAACACACTCTTGACTAATTTGTAAAGCCAATGAGACTGTCATTATTATAATCTTACTAATCTTTTTATCAAAAGAAACAAATACCTACTGGACCGAGGAACCGAAATATTCTAAGCGACACACTCTTGACCGTTAGTCGGTCAATTTTTAGAACTAAAAAAATTCCCCTTTTAATTTGTTGAGTACTACATTATGGTGTTTTAGCTGGGATAAAATTATTATTTTCGTAATACTTACCGCTTATTAGGCAGATACCTACCACCAGCCTACCACAGGGAAATTAATACTAGATACGTTTAATACCTAATACTAATTTAACCCTTAATTTGATTTCGGGAAGTATACTGGACATTCCCTTTAAAAAAATCTGGAGTCTAAAATAATAACTTTATCTATGTTATTATTAGTTAAAAACGTTTTGTAAATAATGTAGATTTATACAGCGAAATGGTAAGACCATTCGCTAACGTAATCTCTGTTGGTGACCTGCACAACACTGAGGAGGGAAGACCTGCCACGGACGCTCTTGGTAAGTAATTTTTTATTACATGTTTTTCTTAGACAACTAGCTACGATATTTAAGTATGTTACTGTGTTTGAATAGTTGCAACAATATACGTAATTTTTTATTAATAATTTACTATAATTTTCACTTTACAGCAGTTTAAAACGCAACGTCCAGTATTCTTCCCATTTCCAATGATGTAGCGTTCAGACCAACTTTCATAACGTCCAGTATTCTTCACATTATTAAATACACGGAAATAAACATTTGATGCAAAATAGAGTCAAAATATAAGTTTATGGTATAAATAAATAAAAAATTAAATGATACAGTATGTCTTTTTGATTGACAAATAAATTCTTATTTATTAGTATTATTTTTTCTTATATTTTTTGTGACTTTTTGTTTCTGTACATACATAGACGTCCTTTATTTTTTTCAGCACAAAGTAGTAAATTCTTACGAAATTTGTTTTTTTATTTTTGTTTTGTTTTTAGAACATGCTTATTCTGTCGTTAAAATCAACAAAAATAAAAAATAAAAGTAATACGGAGGGTATTTGTGAGCTGCAGCAGTGACGCACTGCAACCAACATTAGGAGCAAAATCGGTCTGTGTGTTGTGATAATGGCTTTTTACAGGACTAATATGAGATTCGTCATTGATATACTGCCATGTTTACTCAAATGCTTGTTATTTCAACACTTGGTTACTTTATAGCAGGTCTGTAACCACCAAACAATGAAGCCTATGAACCTAAAACGTTTCCGCAGCTTGCTGGCCCAAGAACTGCTTCAAACTAACAGAACAACCGATAGCTCCTACTGCAACTCAACTCAACAGGATCAAGCTCATGTGAAATGAAACCTAGACCACCTGAATCAGTAGGGTACGATGGCCTAGGTGACTGACAAGACTTCACAAGCTATGGACGGTGCAGGTTTGGCGAAAATAGCAAAGTGGAAGTCTACTGCATAAAATGAGGGTATTTCGAGATTTTTTTCAGCAAATTTCAAAAATAATGGCAGTTTTGAACAATTAAGTTTTCTAAGGTACCTTTATTTTAGTAAACTTTAACTGTAGGTAATGTTTCCTAAGTTCAAGTAAGCACCTAGTACTTACTGTCCTCAGTTCCTAGGTTCCTAGTTCCTATGTGTTGAGATTGAGACTGATGTCTAGTAGGTACGGCTATCTTCTATTTAAAGAATTATTAAGCATATGATTTATAAATGTTGTACCTATTGTATTTATGAAGATAGGTCATAATTATTGCAATTTTGTTCTCTCCTTGTGCTTATAGTAGGATGTTTTGTAAGATTTTTTGAGTTCAGCTTATTATTTGTTGTGAAATACGACAGAAAATAACAATTTTAATAAATAAATTTTGCAAATTCATATTTTTGCTATTTATTTCATTGTATTTCTAAGCAGTACTAAAGTTCCGCATCTCGAGAAATGTCCAGTATACTGAACGTCTAAAATCACTATTGCTTCTCCGCAAACCGGGAAATGTCCAGTATACTGGACGCCCATTTTCTAAAAAAGTAATAATCATAGAATTTTTTTTCTTCTTGTTCCCTCTTAATTCATCATGTAACATCTCAAAAATCAATAGAAATCATAAAAAATCGAAAAAAACATGCTTGGCTAAATTAAGGGTTAATACTAAATACTAATAATACCTACCAGCGACGACAGTTCTATCAGTTTTTGAACGCCATCGCCATTTTCATTTTGGTGCGTTTACAAAGAATGCTTTAATTAAAGATTGACCCAGATTGACCCTATTTTCAGGTTTAACTTTAACTAAAGTGGGGCCACGTATTAACGTGGTATTAAGTATCTATTAAGATCACATTTGACACTTCATCGAAATTCAACAACGAAACCTTGTAACCGAGGGCACACAATATTATTTGATTTTTCAAAGCGAGATCTGCACAATTGTTTAACTTTTTTCAGTTAAAAATCCATATTTATTGTAATAATGACAAAAAAAGGCAATTTTACGATTCATTTTGTTAGGACTGATATATGTCAAATGTGATCTATTAAATTGTCCTTGTAGAACGAAATCGAATAAAAATGTGACCAAACATTTGAGAATTGAAAAAAAGCTAACATTAATAATAGATGATCAAACGAACTTCTTAAGTGATATATTTTGTTTACAAGGTAGTCATTTAAACCTACAAGGCAGTCGCACGCTTTTAAAGAGTCAATCGATCTATACCATCGATTGATTTTTCGGAGGTATTCGGAGGTATTCGTAACCTCGATCTTACCCGACGGAGCTCTCAACCTTCATTTATTTAGAGAGGAAATTAAAAAATACCATAGGGATAAGGGATTTTCATTATTGGGAGGGTGATTTTATATCTTCGAATGAAGTGACTCATATAATAGTGATCGAACTTCACTTAAGAAGTTCGTTTGATCATCTATTAATATTTCGTCACTTCATTCTTCAGATATATTTTGTTTACAAGGTAGATGTTTAGAGTATGAACTTTTATGTAAATATAAAATCAATGTTATATTTTTAATTTCCATACCATTTTAAAATCATCTTTATAAGAATTGTACAATTTGTTTAATTCATAACATTATATAAGTAAGTCGTTTTTAACTAGATACTTCTAGTAATTCAAATAGTTATATTTCATTTGGATGCTTCTTAGGAAACGAATAAATTGATCTACCTAGTTTAGAATCCTTGATATAAAACAGGTCGATTAAAAAAATTTTGCAAAGGTTTGAGTCGAACTGGACCAACCAGCCAAATTCTAATCGTATCAATAGATACTTCGGTGTGGAAGCCACCGTAGATGTGGAGGCATGTCGGTCGAGTGCTATGAGCACTGAACCCGCCCACATCTAGACCACTTTGAGACAGTGTTTGCTTTTGTTAATTTTACCTAAACTCATATTCTGTTGGGAAACCAGTTGGCAACATAGTTCAGCACTATCTAGGGGTTCCAAGTACCTATGTACAATACCTATACGTATGTATTATGTACCTATATAGGAGTGCAAGGTTTATGCTCAAAAGTGCCTTTGAGGAGGCGGTTTATGCTTTCTGATGAGCAAGGAAAGAGCTGATCGGTGCGAGTTAATTGTTGCGGAAGGTTCTCCTTTATTAGACTGTTTTGTTAGGAACGTAAAAATGTCAGCTAGTTGGAGATCGAAAATATTTATATCGTTGGTGTTACAGGATCGACACCAGAGTTTGTATAAGGTATTATTGTACTATTTGAGGGTACCATTTGAAACGAAAGAAAACATAAGATCTAAAGCTGTTGATGGGATGGTTCGTCGACTGAACGCAACCAGGAGAGCATCGCGGCTTCCAGGGTATGCTTTCTGTACACTGGATGTTGCGATCTGTAAAAAGAACGCAAGAGGTTCCTCTGTTAGAATTGAAATAATTATAATTTCAGATAAATATTAATGATTTCAGAAATAGTCATTCCTTTAGTAATGGGAACAAAGACTGTCCCGTCCAGTATGGGAAAAAAAAACAATAAGCCAGTAGCTATGTCACTCCTAATTTTTCTAATGGATTTTTGCACAAGTGAGAAAGGAAGAAACGAAAAAAGATCGGTTAGATCACCAGTTAATCGTAAATTCATCTACTGTTAGGGCATCCTAGTCTTGTCTTTAACACAATATGTTTCACATTTGGTATTGGTGCGAGAAGCGATAAAATTTATGTCGGGTTGAACTATTATTTGGTAAGCCCAATTTTATAGTTCCCGCGGGATTCTTCGTCCGCTTCAACCATTATCCTTATATTTAGATGCGAAAAACATGTTTTGTTTCTCGCTCCACTACCAAATGGTTTTAGCCGAGACGTGAAGGTGTAGGAATTGAATTCCACCTATGCGGTTAAAGTAGCTGATTGCTGTAGTGTTATCAACACCCAGTAGAACATTACAAGTAGTAATATCCGAAGTGAAACATTTTTGACCCTAAGAATATGGCGAGAAACTCTAACAGTTAAAGTGGAAAATGAGTTCTACATTTCTCCATCCGCCATTCACGTGTTTGCTACAGTATGCTCCCCAACCGGTTCTAGAAGCATCTGTTGGTATTGGTACGTAAACACTTCAAGGGAAAAATCCCATTCACATTCAATCTCATGATTTATCAGAATTTTCTGCTTCCACCAAAGCAAATCGGTCAAAAAACTACAGCGGGTACCTTATTTATATTAATTTTGATTTAATATATATAAGTATATATATATATATATTTTTTAAATGCTTGAAGGGCCAAACACTTTTGAAGTTCAAGTTATTTAAGTATACTATACGGCCAGCCGTACTGCATACCGTGTTAGACAGTTGCCTTATGGTACAATTGTTTTATGGTAGAATTACTACGCTCTTATAAAACATAATTACGAATCCTAGACATTGAAACAGCTCTAGTGAGTCTTAGTTTCATTTTGTTTGGCATTCGTTGAAGGAGCCGATAAAATGTGCAAGTTTAGTAGCAATAGCAAACCTGGCTTTAGATTTTTAAAATAGGATTTTTGATAAATTTGTAGTGGTTTTTAAATTTAAGATAAGCGTTTTACCACCATTGGGTTTTAGGAGTTAGAAATATGCTAAATATAAAGTCTCCTTCTGCGCGTTCGCAAAAGGAAACCGCGCCTGAGCTTATAAGCTGAGAAGTTGCTTCTTGATGACATAATTGTCTAAGAAGAGATTATAAAGTTGTGTTACCCTTCTGCAAAAACTGAATAGAGTAGGAAACCTTCCTGAATCCAGTTAAGAAATAACTGATTTTCAGTTATTTATGCCAACAATGATAAAATATGGATTCTGCTAGCATGTACCTCCAACATCGTTGGGCCGGAGCACGTGACTTGGTCTGGTTCTGTAGAGGCTGCGATGACAAAGATCGCTTCGTCGTTGACGCCTGGAAGGCTTTTCGATCGAATGTAACTGCCCCCCTCACTGTTCGAAGCGTAACGGGTGGGTTCGGACTAGTTTACCTGAGACCGAAGTCTTCTGGTTGACGGTTTGACCAAAGACACTGGTGTCTCTATTGGAGTTGGCTTTTTTATTTGCAAGCCCTGATTTTCAATAACTTTCGACGCCTTTGAAGAAAGTTTTGTCCCGAATAGGGTGTCATCTATATCTTGGATCAAGTTCAAGAAAACCTTGTCCAAGCCTGGAGTCATAAACTTAATACATAACCTTTCAACATGGTTAAGGTCACAATAAGAGACGACTACTGTCGCTCAAAAAACTTTATCACTTTTACCCTTTCTGTGTCATTCTCAAGGAGCAAAGACAATCCCTTGTTAAGGGCGGTGATGCCGATATTTCAGGGTTAGGCTACGGCGCTACAAAAGAATGCAATTTTCAGGGATCTGATTATCCCTGAAGCAGTATCAACTGTTCCAACAGTTTATCTTTGGCTTCTTTTCCTACCCACCTTCGGAGTATGTACTGGAAGCCAAAGTCTTTATAAGTTATCATGAATTTTTTCACCGTATAAATGTGCCAAAAAAGATATTATGTCTTTGATACTACTTGTATCGAACGAGTCGCTTTTAGAAGCGAAAAATAAAGTATAGGTACTTAAAGGTAAGTAATCTATTATTCGATCATAAGGTGAATATTGCTTTAAAAAATCTGCAATTAGATTTTTTGCATTGTGTTTAATAGGTAGGTACTATCGTGTTACCCAGCACGATAAACCTCTAAGTGTATTTGAAAAGCTTTTGTAATAACCCACGGTTACCCTCGAAGCATGTAAATTAAACATCATGTTGACTCATTGGTCAACCTCTTATTTTTAACAATAATAAAAAAACCACAGAAGTAGTTATTTGTGGTTTTTCATTGCTTGGTGATAACCCACGGTTATCCTCTAAGCATAACACTACGATTGCTATCGTGTTGAACCATGATCGGCCTCCAGGTGGACTTGAAAGGCTCTTAAATAACCCATAGTTATGAGCTAAGCATATAATATGTTTACCCATCACTGGTTGACCCACGATCAACCTTTTCTTTTGGAGTATAATAAAAATCGGCGGAAGTGGGTAGTCATTTTTGTTCTTTTCATTTTGTGATAACCCAGGTTATCCTCTAAGCATAGAACAACGATTGCCATTGTGTTGACCCACGGACAACTTCCAGGCTAGAATTAACTACTATAGTAAATCGGCAGTAGTTAAGTATTGTAGTTCTTGTCACTGTTTTGTGATAACTCGTAGTTATCCTCTAAGCATAGAACAAATTGCCATCGTGTTGACCCACGGTCAACCTCTAGGTGAACTACTAGCGTAAATCAGCAGAACTAGATACGTATTTGTAGTTATTGTCATTGCTTTGTGATAACCCACAGTTATCCTCTAAGCATAAATTTCCATCGTGTTGACCCACGGTCAACCTCTAGGTGAACTACTATCGTAATCAGCAGAACTAGTTACGTATTTTTAGTTATTGTCATTGCTTTGTGGTAACCAGCAGTTATCCTGTAAGCATAAATTGCCATCGTGATGACCCAAGGTCAACCTCCAGGTGAACTACTATCGTAAATTGGCAAAAATAGGTAAGTATTTTAGTTATTGTCATTGCTTTGTGATAACCCGCAGTTATCCTCTAAGCATACTAGAACAAATTGCCATTGTGATGACCCACGGTCAATCTCCAGGCGAGCTACGATCGTAAATCTGTATTTGTAGGTAGTTCTTGTCATTGCTTTGTGATAACCCGCAGTTGTCCTCTAAGCATAGAATAAATTGCCATCGTGATGACCCACGGTCAACCTTCAGGCGAACTAACTACTATCGTAGCAGATTATTTTATAAAAAAACACAGCACTCGGTAAAACACTTAAGAAAGTAACACTTTACTAACCTGCATTTTCTTCGAGTGAATCCGACGCACAAAACACTATTATCCTATCCGATGATTCGATAATTCGTTAGCGTCGTTAATTTTCTTTGATTTCAAGTCTCGTTTTGAAAAAACTTCGAGTTTGAAATAAAATATTTAATTTTCTTGGTAGCAAGTGAGATGTGCGCGCGCTGCCTCGCACGAAAAAATAATGAAGGTTGAGAGCTCCGTCGGGTAAGATCGAGGTTACGAATACCTCCGAATACCTCCGAAAAATCAATCGATGGTATAGATCGATTGACTCTTTAAAAGCGTGCGACTGCCTTGTAGGTTTAAATGACTACCTTGTAAACAAAATATATCTGAAGAATGAAGTGACGAAATATTAATTGAATGTCAGTAATAAATGGTCAAAACTGTTATTCTTGATAGTTTTATTATTAACTAGCTTCCGCCCGCGGCTTCGTTCGCGTGGTACCTACCTACCCGGATAAAAAGTAGCCTATGTGTTATTCTAGAAAATAAACTATGTAGGTAGGTACTTATAATCCAAGTGTCATTAAAATTCGTTTAGTAGTGGTTTTTGCGTGAAAGAATAACAAACATTCATACATCCTCACAAACTTCCGCATTTATAATTTAGTAGGATAGGGTTTAGAAATAAGAATTTCGAATCGCCCTTTACCTAGGTAGGTCATTGAACAGGGTTTCTATACCTACATAACAAAATCATTGCAAGTAAACGTGTGATCCCAAATAAAGTCATAGCCTTCTCAATCCATAAATGGCACTCAAGTTGAAATTATCTACCAATGACAACTAGATGGTTACGAAATTAAAAATATAGAAAGAGCCTGCGTCTAATTTTATACAATGAAAAACACAACTTCAGGTTTTTAATAATTTTCTGACATAATAATACTATGCTAATTTTTCACGTCACTTTTAAACCGAAAATCCTTGGATAAAAAAAGGTTCTATAGGTACCTATGCTGTTAGTTGGAAGGACGATCTCGACGCTTTTGAGAGGACTTGGTGGGAAATGTCGAAGAACAGAGATAGTTGGAGAGATAATATGGCCGAGACCTTTGCCCAGCAGTGGGACGACATAGGTTAGTGCTTAGTAAATAAGACTATCAGTACCTATGGCGAATATTCTAAGCGGTTCCTTCCTAATGAAATACTAGTTTAATACGTAAAATAAGACATAATTAAGATAAAACCAAAAAGGAGGCGCGATAAAGTTCTAAGCAGACAAACGAATCTTTACAAAGGTCGAACAGAGTTCTGTATAATATTTTCACCTTGGAGCTTTTCACTTGGAGCTTAAATTCTTAAGCCGTAACTTTATGCAGAAAATTTGAGATTATGAGAAGATTTATCGATCGAGCGAGCGAAGCGAGCGAAGATCTTAGTGGCAAGTTAGGCGATTTTGCTTTGTATGTTTGTATATTTGTATGTTTCATTTTTATGTTCTCGCATAACTATCGAACCGCTTATCCAATCTGTATGAAACTTGATAGGTCAATAGGTTGTGCTATGGAAATTTGCTGTGGAGCGTATGAGCGTAATCGATGAAGGGGTTGTAAAGATATGGGGTTCCCAAGGGGGTAAATTTTTTTCAAAGTTACCCAAATATATTGAGTTGGGTGTCATATGAAAGTACTCAATTTATACATTCCAAAATGGTTTTTAGTTTTCTTCTAGGTTCTATAGTTTTTGAAATATAGTCAAAAAGAAAAATTATGAAAACCAATTAGCGGATGTATGGAGAGAGCTCCCGTTTCATAGAGTTTCGATGTATTCGTAGGTCTGGTTAACACACAAAGAGTGTGGCATCGTTGTGGTTTGGTTTGCAATGATTTTAGTTGCTACTTGATATTTTTTCTTGAGATTGAAAATAAAAGCCGTGTTGGCCGAGTGGAAGAGTGCTCGACTTTCGATTCATAGGTCGTAAGTTCGAATCCTGGCCGTGCTCATCAATGGATTTTTCGATTAGAAAAATTTAAATGCGCATTAACACGAGCTCTAAACGGTGAAAGAAAACATCGTGAGGAAACCAGTTAACGTTCTAATAGCGGCGATGGGCTTGCAACCTGTCACGTATGCAAATGCTAACTCCTGCAATTAGTGGGCTGGGCATGTACCAAAATTATAGAGGGAGAGGGAGGGGGAGGGGTAGGGGAGGGGTAGGGGAGGGGTAGGGGAGGGGAGGGGAAGGGGGAGGGGGAGGTGGGGAGGAGGGAGGTGGGGGGGGAGGGGAGAGGTGAGGGGGGAGGGGAGAGGTGAGGGGGGAGGGGAGAGGTGAGGGGGGAGGGGGAGGGGAGGGGAGGGGAGTGGCGGGGGAGGGGAGGGGAGGGGGAGGGGAGTGGCGGGGGAGGGGAGGGGAGGGGGAGGGGAGTGGCGGGGAGGGGGAGGGGGGAGGGAGAGGGAGAGGGAGCGAATTGATTTTCTCATACATTTTGTATTGAACTGCTATTTTAATAATTTCTCGAACTAAGAGGCCTTCCCTGAGGCGCGGTACGAAGTTCGCGGGGTCAACTATTGAATATAAACACGACACGACTTAATGTATTGCATGCATGCCTATAATCTTTACCATACTGAGGTAGCGCATTAGATATCATTGTGTGGTAAACACTAGAAGGAGCACTTAACGTAGGTATAGGGGTAGTCAGAAACAAGTCCAAATCTAGGCTATCAACACAACGGTGCGCGAGATCTCAGTTCGGGGCGAACTACTAGTTTAATATTTCCTATGAAGTTTTACATCGCATAATTTAAGATGTAAGTACCCTACCTATCTACAATATTTCTATGATAACTGATTCTTCTACTTGATAGGTATTTCGCAATTAGATACTTTTATTAAAACTTTAGCTTTACGTGCTTTTTGATTTAATTACCTACAGTTAATATACCCAAAAACTATTTAAATAGGTACCTACCTTAATTCTACATTTTTAATTTTCTCATTGCTTTGATTATGCACAGCACATAAATTATATTAAAATGATTGTACCTAATCTAATGTATTTATAAAAAATAAATTACTAAGTGGGTATAAGATATGAGGTCCTTAAGTATTTCAGATACCTACTTACATAAACATATGAAGTGTCCATTTATATTCTCCCTGTTGTCCATTACTTCGTACCTACCTACTCACAATAATGTAATTCAGTGCGTGCGAAGATTACAAATAATGGGCTACGCCGTATTAGATAAACACAAGCGCCGTATTAGATTAAAAAAAATTAGTTAGGCAGGTACCTGTCTAACTAAATTTATACGAACATGAATGTCTGCTTACAATTGAGTCTACTAGGATCAAAAACTGAAAAAAATGTCCATAAAAAAGTTAATGGACATTGCGGTTTTTGATTCTAATAGATTCAATTGTCTAAAAAATTAGCGATTTAAACAAGTACCTAGGTAGGTGAAAAAAACTGTCTGGAAATCCAAAAAACAGAACCATTAATCCAGTAAGATTTAATTTTTATAGTGTTAAACCACACTTTGGTATTATTTCATTAGAAATGAAAAATCTTACCAGTGTTTTTCATATTTAATCATTAGTAATCCATCCAAAACCACACGAATCAGAGCCACATTTCTAAAAAAAAATGTTCTAAATTTAAATGTAAAAATACTAACATACTTAGGTCTGCAGGTATCTACTTCAACAACCTAATATTTATATTAAAGGCATTATGAAAACTGTTTTAGTTTTTATTATGATTATCAATATTTATAGATAAACTATTTAGGTAAGTGTTTGGAATTCTCATGAATTCTGAAAAATAATAAATTGTAAACAATGAAAATGTCAGTTTTTCAAGGAAAGCCGTCCATTGGACGTGTCAAGTTGACAGCTCTTTGTACGTCAAAAGCCTCGAGATGGATCGATCTATCACGGTTTCTTATTTTGTTGAAAACTTATATACCTACTTGTAAATATGAATACATAAAGTCTTTTTACATTATTTGTAGCATCATCGAGGCAAAACGGAGATTATTTTAGTTTATTATTAATACATTATTATTATGGAGTAAGGTGGACGTTGCACTATTGATTAAAGTTATGATATTTTTTTATTGATTCAAGTACCTATTATATTTATTGTTACTGTCTACAATGGACCACAATTAGCGCCCAACTGCAGGCCTTCGCCCTGTACCTAGTGGGACGCTACGGGAGCATAATGATAATATTCATATTCATATTCATTCATTCATGTAGGTAATAATAAATTACATAATGAATAATTCTTAACATTTTGATATTAACCTATTCGATTTTTATTTGCTGTTTATTTTACCTAAACTACTTTTAAGTCAACTTAATATTTTTTTTTAATCTTTATTACTCTACATTTAATTTGATACTACTAATAGGTGCCTATGTAAAATAACAGACGACCTGTAGGTAGGCAAGTACCTAGGCGCTGTCGTTGTATTGATTTATTTTGACGATTCCACAACCCGCTTATCTCCGGCTACCGACGATATACCTATTACATAAATAATATGTTGTTTTCACTCTACTCATTTAGCTAACGAGAGTATTGTGACCGAGCGATGTGACCTTCACGCTGCGTCAAGATCCATACTCGCGAGTGGTACTCACTCTTCGGAATGCTGAGATACATTGTCCTTGTCCTTATGTGCCTGCCCAGAGCTGCACGAGTTGCCCATCGCGTCGCCGGCGGCCTCTCCGCCCTTAGCTCCTCATCCTACGTCATATGATCATTACCGCACTTCCAAATTATAAGTGTAGCACACAGAACCGACCGTGGGAGGCACCGCTTAACATTTCCCGGCGCCGCGATCGTGTCGGGCGGCAAATCTAAATTTAAATGGGACGCGTGCCGTCGCCGCGGACATACGACGGCGAATAATCAATGCGCGCCCTCCTGCCTCGCCCTCCCTGCTCCCCTCGGCTTCGCGCGCGCGCTCATTATCCACGCTTTTCACGATACATGGCCACCGATAGAGAGCTTTTTCTAACGTGCAGGTTTATTTCAACACATCAAAGCTGTCCTCGTAAACAAAATTAAGAAGTAATAATGCCGCGCGGTCAGCGCACTGGCCACCGAGGTCGAACACTCAATTTGAATAAGAAATTCCAAAAATAAAAAGGCGAAGCGATGCTGTCTACTGTCTATTGGTAGCAAGTGCTTCACAAGTATTTGCAAATATTGATTCGTTTTCACGTAATTATTCAATTTAATGCAAGAGATCAAGTGCTGACATCATGCCCAGATGTTTCTTGAAGTCCGCACGCCCGCAAAATGGCATTTTCATACATGAAATGTGTGAATTTTCACGCGAAAGTAAGTTTATCGAAACATCTACTTCGTTTCATCGACACTCGAAAGGCATAGGTACCTAGTGGCTAAATTAAAAATTTAAAAAACCGACTTTAATGTTATAAACTGAGCAATTTTCTGCACTCTCGAGATGCATTTCTGTTCATAACTCCGTGGATCCTTGACAGATCCTCACCAAATTTTTGTAGCCAATCTGAAAGTAAACCCTTTCAAACAAAAAAAGAATTTTCTAAATCGGTCCAGGCATCTTTGAGTAATCGGATCGAATAAAAGATTCCGGCAATTGAGAACCTCCTCCTTTTTTTTGAAGTTTAGTTAAAAATAAAAGTTACTAAGTAGCAGGTAACTGTAGGTACCTACGGTCTATGCCTTATTTCTAATTGCATAGGTAGAGCTAAATCTTATAGGGATATGGATATTACGATATAAATCACCGACTCTCCACCACACAATAAAATATTCACTAAATAATTAAACATGTGTCCTCAAATAACTGTCCTTCCTCTATTTTTATCCATTCCAATAATAACATCCAATATCATACATAAAGAGCGTGCCTTTGTATTTAGTAATATTTTTCATAATATTAATCACTTGCTAGGTGGCATTTAATTGTAACCTGTCAAATTAATTTCTAGCTGAATTAAAACCAGCTCTACCTAGAGGCCCTAAACTACTCATAAAACGGCAAAAGCACCTGCTCAAAAACAACGAAACAATTTACCACGACAAGGTTCCAATATCAACCAGATTCTATCTCCAACTCCTCAAGAAAAGTCAGTTCCTTAAGCAGTTCATTGATGTGGAAACTTATGAATACGCTTCCGAAAGCGAAAAAGCTGTTACAGTGTCTGAGATTACAAAAAACAGGAACAAAAAACTCACAGATAAAACTTATAACTTGCGGTCTAGCGAAGCGAAAACGGAACGCAAATCGTATGGAAGATTTCGAACGCGAAAGGTGAGGAGGAACGAAACACAATCAGAAGCTAAAGATTTGAAAAAAGAAGTCAAGCTACGAATAGAAGACGCGTCTCAGATTGAAGAAAAAATTAAAACTGATTGCGAATTACGAACCGAATTTGTAAATGGAGATAAAGTTATAGATATTGAAAATAAAAAGCCCCTAATTCAGCCATTAGCACCGATTATCGAGGAAATTCGAAACAGAGAGCCGTTGAAACTCAAAGGGCTGGAGATCGACAAGATAGCTGAAAAACTGAAGAGCTTGGTGAAGCTTGATAAAGAACTGCTCGTGTGTAGGGAGTCTTTTGATGAGGAGAATATTGAACCAGTTTTAGCGGGAAGGACTGAAGGTAAGATTGTAAGGCAGACCCACAGATACTAGTGCCTAATAAATCGTGTACAGTAGGGCCAACGGATCTAGGCATTCGTGAAGTTTTTCTTTCGTTTTGTTGAGGCTTTTCTCTGCGCAGTAGAAATTTTTTTATGAAAAAGTTGCACTGCGCATCGAAACGGCCAACTTCACGAATGCCGAGATCCGTTGGCCCAAGAGGTAAGTAATATAGCATTGAATGAGATATAGTAGAACATCGATGCTATCGACCATTACAATCCCCAGCACAGTTGGGTAAACGATGCAAGGCCGTTCACACAATAAAACTGCAAGTGAGCCATTGTAGAGGTGCATGCATGCAACTACATCCTGTAGGTAGGTAATTAAGGTTGCAGAGCAGATTTTATACCCATCCTTGGTAACTATAGGTATATGTATCTACCTACTTAGGTAGGTACCTATAAAACACCATTTAGTATTAGGTACTTAACATAAATAAAACAAGTTCCATGGGACAAAAAAGTAGGATGGGATGAATATTGAACAGCAGCTCTATACAGGGTGTGGCAAATTCTTGGTCACTGAAGGGTAGTTGCCTTTTCTCTTGTAGTTAGAAAGTTTTGTTCTTACTTTTGCTCTACATATTCAATTCTTCAGTGAATGCTCTCTATGTAGAGCTGCATTGTAGCCGTGGGAGGTGAAAGAGGTACCTCTTACTTACGTACTAGAAAGACTTCTTTCTAGTAGGGTGGGTTGTCCAGCAATGAACCAGGTAAAATTCAAACGTCCATATCTTTTCCATTTTTTGACTTACGGACCTAAGATTTGGCGTGAAGTAAGGTAATTAATCTGGCTAAGATTGTGCATTATTAGTTTATTCATATAATCTTTAGATTTCTTAGAAATACAGATTTAGCAAAAAATGAGAATTGGTTCATTGCGTAACACGGGTGGTACGCATTGAACCAGACCGAATTCTGCAATGAACCATCTATTTACCAAGAGAAAGGGCAATGTTTTTTACTTTATTATTATAACCTATCAGCAAAATTATTACTAACTATGAAATATAAGCCGTTAGAGGTACTGTTAATTATATTTAGGCTTGGGTATCTTAGTCTTAATAAAATCTATGTATTGACATCAAGCAACATGGTTTTTTTATCATAATACTAATTATAAGTAGGTTATCATACAAATCTAGTTGTAATAAGTAGGTGGTTCAGTTTCTCCACGTATATGAATGGTAAGTGCAGCTCGGACTGGGAAAATGTATGTGATAACTATGGTTCAATGCAGGACACTATGTCATGGCTCATTGCTGGACACACCCCATTGACAAAACAAACCTCAGAATTTCACCTGGTAAATGATAATACAGCAAACTAGCTATAGTGTAATTTACAACGTTTTGTATGTGTAATCATACGTAACAGGCAAAAAAACTGTAGGTAACACCCAAAAAATGTAGAAAAAGAATGAAATTAACACAAAAAACTGACTTTTGTGATACATTTTTATAAATTCGATCGCTGGGCGTACGTCTTAAGCTTGCGCTGCTTGCAATTTGGGGAGAGAGTGAGGGGTGCGTATGCGTTCCTGTTGGCAGTATTCGTAAAGAACGGTAATGTCACATTTTTGAAATATAGCGGTGGCTCATTGCATCTGCCTGGTTCACAGGTGGACAACCCACCCTACCTACGAAACATGAGATCCTAATTTTTTCCTGCGTTTCAATATTCATCCCATCCTACTTTTTCTTCCTACATCTTCCTACATTGACTGAAGTTGGCAACAGTTAGGATAATAATTAGGTAAAGTAGGATGCATGCACAACACGTAATTCATAGGCCAAAGAGCGAGACAGAGCGATGATTCCTAGATCGGTTTCCTACAAATTGGATTAATCGCTACTTTTTAGAGACCTTTCCGACTTTTATCATCAAATTCTCATAGGCGCTGGACACACAAAAAAGACGTAAGACGCAGACGAGGCGCGGACATTTGTCTCTTCCGCGTCCCTTTCATACAAAATGTAGGTAGGTATAAAAGCGTCGCGACGCAAAACATATAGAAGAGACGGGGCGCGGGCGCAACGCTGTTCGCTGGCGCCCTGTCCACGACGCCTCCTCGTCTTACGTCTCTTCTGACTGGCCTGCACCATAGAATCAGCATTCTGCCACATTCAACTGTCATCCGCATAGATCGTCATGAGGAGACGGCAACAAGGCCCCGGGTCCACCGCTGCGCACAATGTGGCAAGGCATTCGACCGGCCATGGGTTCTGAAGGGGCACATGCGGCTGCACACGGGAGAGCGGCCCTTCCCCTGCCCGAACCCTCAGTGTGGACGGAGCTTTGCTGATCGGTGAGGATTTAACACTCAACAGCTATACACCGTTTATTTTTGGTCAGTTTAAAGCCGGCGCCTACGTAATCTATGTATATCGATAACCTTACTCAAAAATACTAATAAATATGAGATCTATTTTTTTGCAATTAATAATAACACGAAACATACTCGATAATATGAGAACCGATAGCACAGACCGATAGTAGTAGTATTCGCTTGTCGGCTCGACTCGGCGGCCGCGGACGCAGTCATTCTCATCACAATCATCTATCACACCATTCACATCACAGCTGTTTGCTACGGCGTAGAGCTACTCTCAGCCAGCGACTACGGCGTAGAGTCTATGAGGTCATTGGCTCTGCACGCCTACGACATCTTACCAAGAGTTTATCTCACTTTTGTTTATCTTTTCATCTATTCAGTTTTCTATGAAATACTTATCAAATATAAAAGCAGTGGGTGCTGGCTTTAAACTGACCCAGAATTAACGGTGTATACCTACATCCTCATTTATACTAAACTCCTCTGTTTCTTGGTTTTCGGAAACGTAACAACATTATAAAGGCTCGTCTGCCCGTCACTGGAATCTTGTCTCAGCCGCTCGCCTACCACGTTACGAGCATTTGATTTTATCTATAGTAACGTCACAGAATATTGAGTGACTCATCTTGCTTTGCTTAAATTAAATAACTAGGGCCCTTTGTCCATAACTTGCCTATGCGGTAGATTTATCTGTAGAAACTACCAACAAATCAACAAACATGGTGGAAAACCTATTCTTGTAGGAACTTCTATAGTCAAGATAAACGAACTACTTATGAGTGCATTGAAACGGATTGACGGATTGACGGGACACATTTTAAAGTGTAAGCGCTAATTACCACTACAATAGGTATGCCGTTCACGTCACTCTCAGTCTATGAAAAGAGACGGCATATAGTTCAATTCCTATTGTGATTCTGCTTTAACGGCTTTTTTTAACCCCGCAGCACACCCGGACATTCGGCGAAATCTCTATGCAAAAGCGGCTTCTAACTAGATACCTATATTTACACTACACAATGTCAGTTTTGTACACAGTAAGGTTGTCACCGTATGAATAATGCACACTGTGGTCTCGGTCTCGTCTGCACGTGTGGCGCGTTCCGTGCTCAAAGTCAGCTCCTCGCCAGCTCAAACTCAGTGTCCATTCTATACGTAGTATTATTATCTGCGGACTCAAAAAGGTCGTTAAAGCTGAATCACAATATGAAATGAACTAGGTATACCTAATGCCGTCTCTTTTCACTCACAGTCAATGAAAAGAGATGGCAATAGTTCAATTCCTTTAATGCGATTCTGCAATAGCAACCTCTATAGCCCGCAGTTCTGTGCCCGCAGGTCGAACTTGCGAGCCCATCAGCGCACGCGCGGCCACCACGCGTGGCAATGGCGGTGCGCGCGCTGCGGCAAACCTTTCAGTCAGCGACGCTACCTCGAGCGACACGCGCAGCCCGCCTGCCGCAACTACAGGCACGTACACTTCTTCCTAATAGGGCCTCCAGACTCTCTGCGAGAACCCCCGAGAACACCCGAGAAGCGTGAGTGTGAAGAGCTTCTCGCCTTCTCGTTCTCTGGCTCGCCTGTTCTCCGATCGGTGTCGGTATTTTTGGCCGAGCCAAAGGATTTCTCGGGCGAGAAAAGAGAAGGGTCCTACACTCACGTTTTGTCTCATTGCAGATTAATGAGCGGCGGTAGGCAGACATCCATATTGTTTGTTTTTTTCGAGAATTTTCTTTCGTAAAAATGTGGAATAATAAATAGAGTTGAAATTTATCGATTTTTTTCAATCTGAGCCTATTTTATGGGATGCTAAATATCGAAACTACTAAGATAAAAGTTTTTTACATTAAGTATTTTTTTTTAACATTATTTTTAGTTACAACATTCACAAAGTTACAGTATGCAATGGCACACAGAGCCAAACCGGCTGCAGTTTCAAAATCGACGTCCATACCGGATAAGCAACAGCTCACGACTGAGAACAATTGAGAGTGTGAATAGCTTGTTTGTTCTTCGCGAAGTCTCGGGCGAGACTTCTGGCCGAGCCTTCTCTCGAGAGTCTGGAGGCCCTATTAGGCTGATTTTAGTCTCACGCTCACCGTCAGCGCTGATAGGTGAGTGATCTTTATTACAATGACATAAGGATACTGATTGTTTAGCAGAAATGGCTATGCTGATTGCTCTCGTCAGTGCTGGACAATCAGTATCCCTATTTCATTGTAATAAAGATCACTCGCCTATCAGCGCCGACGGTGAGCGTGACACTAAAACCAGCCTTAGTCTCACGGTCACCGTCAGCGCTGATAGGTGAGTGATCTTTATTACAATGACATAAGGATACTGATTGTTTAGCAGAAATGGCTATGCTGATTGCTCTCGTCAGTGCTGGACAATCAGTATCCTTATTTCATTGTAATAAAGATAACTCGCCTATCAGCGCTGACGATGACCGTGAGACTAAAATCAGCCTAAATGGGGCTAAATGGCCGTTATAGTAGAATCATAATAAGATTCGTATTACGTTTTGTTCTTGTCACTCTCATGTCTACGAAAAGAGACGGCATATACGTAGTGCATTTCAGATTATGATCCGGCTTTAACGGCTTTTTGGCCCCGCTTGTGTGGGTATAGTTGTCACAGCGGATCTTGGCATTCGTGAAGTTAGCCGTTTCGATGCGCAGTGCAACTTTTGAAATTTTCTACTGCGCAACGAAAAGCCTAACTTCACGAATGCCTAGATCCATTGTGACAACTGTACCCACACAAGCGGGGCCAAAAGGCCGTTAAAGCAGAATCATAATTTGAATTGCACTATATGCCGTCTCTTTTCATAGAAATGAGAGTGACAAGAACAAAACGTAATACGAATCATATATGATTCTGCTATAACGGCCTTTTAGCCCTGCGTGTCCTTTGTGTAGTAAAATATTGTAAGTATTTAATAAAGTCTTTGTCTTACCACATTGAAAGAGCTCCACATTGTGCCGTAAATTAAAAGTTCTCTTATTTCATTCAGGGTGAGAAGAAACCATGATTCGGGACAACTTACCGAGGAAGCCAACATTCCACTGTATGGCATGATATGCCATAAACCTACCAAGGGCAAAAGCGAAGATTGCCAGAACAAAAATGACATGAAAAAATGCCAGAATGAAACCGAAAATATTGAGAATGCATGCCAGATTGAGAAAAACAGATTTGACTATCAAAAACAGACGTTGTGTAAGGATTTGGTCCAAATTATAGACCAAGATTTACCAATGGACCTTTCTGTAGCGAAGAAGTTATAGAGGAATAAGTAACTAAGGCTTATTTTAGTCTACCGCTCACCGTCAGCGCTGATAGGCGAGTGATCTTTATTACAATGAAATAAGGATACTGATTGTTTAGCAGAAATGGCTACGCTGATTGCTCTCGTCAGTGCTGGACAACCAGTATCCTTATTTCATTGTAATAAAGATCACTCGCCTATCAGCGCTGACGGTGAGCGTGAGACTAAAATCAGCCTAAGAGGAATAAGAATACAATTGTGACAATAAATATTTTAAGGAATTTTCTGGTTTGATACATCATGAAGGAGTGAGGTTATTTGTAATGTCGTAAGGGTAAAACACTTTAGAAATAACACAGGTCCAATAAAAATTAGGCCTTTACATCTTTACTAGATGATTTATACAGTGTCAGGCGGCAATCTTTTGCCTACACTCAACGGGACACTAGTGCCTGGGACAATGTTGAGATGGAGTAGGCTTGCCCAGCACCTACACCATCCTCTCAGCTTAACCGGCCATATCCACAGGAAAGACATGGTCAATACGTGTGGGGCTGACTAAGCCGCGGGTTTCCTCACGATGTTTTCCTTCACCGTTTAGAGCTCGTGTTAATGTGTGCATATACATTTTTCGAAACGAAAAATTCATTGATGCACGGCCAGGATTCGAACTCACGACCTTCGGATCGAAAGTCGAGGTCAACACAAACACAGGTCCAATAACACCAAGGATAATTCAAAATGAATGTATTACAATAAATTAAATAAATACATTTGCATAACTTAATTAACACGACAATTGTCGGGCTATGCGTTCACACGTATAAGGTCTTAATTACATTTTCTTTTCGCAGAGTTTTTCATATTTTTCTACATTACACCTTAAAATGTAGTGACTAGCTGTAGTAGCTAATAGAATTCATTTTATAATGCAATTAAATACATATTATGTGTGATTTATAACTAGCTCCCACACAGCAATTACAATATCTACTTTGAAAGAAGTTTAATTTGTATGAGCTAGTTAATAACTCGAATAGCTCTCTTTTGTTCTATGGAACATGACGTCGCGCGTCGTAGGAAAAACTATAGTCGTATTGCTCATTATACGGACTAAAATTGAAGGAAAAAATGTAATTTTTCCTTCAATTTTGATTAGTTTTGATACGTTTTATGTCAAAATTGAAGGAAAATTACATTTTTTCCTTCACTTTTAGTCCGTATAATGAGCAATACGACTTATAGACTTTTTTTCTCATAGAATCTCATAGAAAAAAAAATTTTATTGTTCTATCAAAAGTTTTGATACTCAAATTGTTATAATATAGAGCAAAGATATCATGACTCTAAAACAAATATATCAATACTTTTTTTCATTTTGTCCTATGACGTCATGTTTCATAAAACAAATGGGAACTATCGGCCAGCTCTGGTTACGAAGTTTAAAAGCTATAAATATTCGTTTTCAAAATAAATATCTATAATACATACATACATACATAAACTCACGCCTGTATCCCATCATAGGGGTAGGCAGAGACCACAGATCGCCACTTAATAAGTATAATAAGTACATAAATAATAAGTACATAAATATAAATACATTTATAAAGGTACTGGTTGTGGTTACGTAGGGACATAACTGCTGTGTTAGAGCTTTTAGGTTAGTGGGTACAACGAATAAGCATTTTTTCTAAAAATAATAAGTTTACGAAGAAATGAGACAAAACACAGATCTTTGAATTACAATTAATCACAGAACACAAAAAGCACATTTAGATATATCAAATAAGTTAATTTTCGTTCAAAATTCACAACATTAAAGTTTTGTATAAAGCCAAATGAAAGACGTACGAATATTTAAAGGAATGTAGCGTAATAAACAAGTGAAATTGTGCATAGTAAAGTATCAAAAATACATGCAATAATCTACTCTACAGTAACGTTCATATGGCATTAAACCCCTTGGCACTTAAAGTTGTACATTAATAGAATTCCAAAATTTCTCCTTTACTTAAGTTTTATTAACAGTGGACAATTCAATATTTTCGTTCAAAATTTCTATTTTTCTTTATATTTTACATTAATGACTAGTAGATAAACGGTATAAGATACTCTGAAAGCTAAAACTACGAAAAAAGAGACAAAATACATTTGAATACCCTAGCATAAGTACAATTTTACATTAAAAGCTATTAAAATTATTTTGGAACTATCTAGGAATATGGGTCTCTCGAAAAACATGATTTGCATTAAAAAGCAAATGTGCGCTTAATACGTTATTCACGAGACCCGTATCTAAGGCCCGAGCTAGAAACACTTTCTTCAAAACCAAAAGCAGTACATTTATAGTACCTCAAATCGATAATGTACGCATTCTCTAGTCCAAAATTGCGCTCTACTTGGTTTCTTGGAAAAAGAAGATGTTTTTTGCATATTTAAAGCAAAAACTATTCTATAATGTCAACCTTTCAGTCTTTCCCTAGTGCAGATCCGCAGGCTGATTGTCTAACGTCTCAAACCTCAAGTTGGTCTCAAGCTGTCAAAAAGATCGCTTAGGTATCTTTTGTCGCGTGCGGTCTCGTTGAGATGAGAGTGATAGAGCTACTTGCGTGGTCACTGAACTGTCATATTTGACAGTTTGAGACCGATTTTGATCGCTATCAAAGATAGACAATCAGTCAATCAGATCAATCGATACCGCTATCAGGCTCAAAAGTCCGGTCGTATTACATCCACGAACTGCTGAGACGAAAAAGTCTCACCAGTCCAGTGACAGGACTAACTAACTGAACTACTGAGAATAGGCAGTTTGTTTCACTTAGGGCTGATTTTTCAATACCTAGATAACTTTTATCTGAGAAAATAAATATGCGATTTGACAGATATTGTATTGAAAATATGTCATAACGCCATATTTATTCCTCAGATAAAAGTTATTTATCGATTGAAAAATCAGCCCTTACAAACATATAAAAGTGTATTACCTAATCATTTCCGATTTTTCATGATGAGCACAAAACGAGATCGCACGATAGGACATGTTTTGTTACTTTTTTTATTTTATTTTATACATGTAAATGTTACACTGTAGTGCTTGTGACAATCAGGCAGATCTTAGACATATCCTTTATATTACAATTTTGGAGTGTCACTGTGTTATAGTAATTTACAGTAATCGTGCGTCCCTTTCATCTTCCTATAATAAAAGAGAGAGGGGATTAGTTTTCCGTAGTCAATTCTGAATATATTCTAGCCCGGGCCTTGTTACTACCATTGATATAGAAAAGGCACAATCCTATTCTAAAAATGCACGTTCATCGCAAACAATTTTTGTACATAAATGATGCAAGTGTAAAGACACCTTTTTAACGCTATCGCTGCCATCTGCGGTAATATAACACCGTCATCAGGAAGTACGATAAGTGCATTGGTGGCACTCAAAGTGTTACCCCGTTATACATAATGGACTTCTAAGCTTATTAGAGCTCAAGCAAGCGGATACGAACACTGTTGCCATCTCTTTTTCATAAAAATGTGAGTGACAAAAAGGAATTTGTAGGTATAGTAGGAAGTAGGGAGTCGGGAAGTAAAATGTCTTGGATGGCAAGAAGTCTGATTGTAGGAAGTCGGATTAAAATGTTGATAGTCATAATAACATGATATATTATACATTTTTCGAAACGAAAAATTCATTGATGCACGGCCGGGTTTCGAACCCCACGATCTTCGGATCGAAAGTAGATTATCTCACTCAGCCAATACGGTTCGCCTAAGTCCTAAGATAATTTAGAAGTCAAATAGCTGTAAGTGTGATACCACGTTTACACGCTCGCGAGCAAAAACAGACTTTCTATGAGACAGATATATGATCAGAGCGAGCACGAAGTAGCTCTGTCACTCTCATCTCAAGGGGACCGAACGCGACAGAAGATAATGCGCCCGTTGAATGTGTGTTTGCACGCGAGCGTGTAAACGCGACATGATAGTTA
Source organism: Camptogramma bilineatum (assembly GCA_958496255.1). Classification (NCBI taxonomy): domain Eukaryota; kingdom Metazoa; phylum Arthropoda; class Insecta; order Lepidoptera; family Geometridae; genus Camptogramma; species Camptogramma bilineatum. The sequence goes on from OY292474.1 coordinate 3,977,445, forward strand.
AAAGCAGGACAGTTGACAGTAATATAAAATATATAGTAATAATATAAATAAATATAAATAATGCTGGACATTTCACACAGCATCATGTAGCCCCAACCTAAGCAGAGCTTGTGTTATGGGAACCACATGACTGATATACTACTTAAATACATTTTTTTTTGTAAACACATACATAATATACATAGAAAACACCCAGACCCGAGACAAATCGGTACTTTGGGGCTCAAAGGGCGTAAAGCACAGCCCATTGAGCCCCGAAGTATCGAAATATTTGCAGATCATACAAACATTTGTCCCGCGGCGGGAATCGAACCCGGAACCTCCTGCGTCACAGGCGGGCCTTCACCCACTGCGCCACAGAGGTCGTCAAAGTTTGTAGTGTAGAACGTAGGAGAACAATATTAAGGATCTGTGGTCTATAATGGAGGTGGTTCACGGATTCCGTCGCTGTGGCGCGTCTTGCCAGCTAACTCGAGGATTGCCTTGGCTTCCGGATCCACGTCCAGAACACTTGTATCGCGCTCGTCCTAGAAACACAAGAAAAAAATTCAAAATCAATACATAGTGTAAAACAAAGTCGCTTCCCGCTGTCCATGGGCGTATAAGAGGGGGTTTAGGGGGTCCCCCCCCCCCCTTAGGAACCCTTGAACAGTTGAAACCCTTTGATTTTGGAGGAAACCTAGTCAATCTTTGTATTTTTGAACCCTTGGACCCCCCATAACAAAGATCTTTGTATTTTAGAACCCTTGGACCCCCTCATAACAAAGCTATAGCTACGCCCATGCCGCTGTCTGTCCCTATGTGTGCCTATCTTTAAAAGTAACGGACTTTGATGTGGTTTATTTTAGTACATAGAGCGATTCAAGAGGAAAGTTTATATGTATAATACATGCTTGAACGCGCTAACCTCAGGAACTACCAGTCCGATTTAAAAAATATTTCTGCATGTGATAGCTAAACTCTTGAGGAAGCTTATAGGCTACTTTTCATTATCATCATCATCATTACCATTATACCATCACTATGGGAGCAACGCATTATGCTCCTTAGGTTCTGTGTTTCTGTAATTTGTTTTAATGTTTATGTGGTGTAAGTACACTAAAGTATTCATCTATCTATCTAACGCCGCGAGGGCGCTGCTAGTTTCTCTACATCATAAAAATAGTATGTACTACCAGGCCTGTCTCACTTCTCACTTTAGGTATTTATCGGACGCGACATAGGTTGCCACTTGCCGCTCGCTCGGCTTGCGGACTAGACGCATTGTGCGTAATTATCGTGATCTCGTATACGTCGTTTCTTGTGATTTTTGCACGATAACTAAACGATCTAATCCGTATAAAAGATACTGCTGTGTCTACGGGTTTCTAAACAAAAGGAAAAGCAATGAATGGACATTAACATTCCACAAAATTCCGGAAGATATTGAAAGGTTGGTAGGTACCTACTAAGCTTTTCTATAATTTGTTGTAAGTACCTATTTAAATAAATCATCAATAAATACCTAGGTAGGTACTTACTTTTACTCTGTAACTGTAGGTGCATAATGAAAACGAGATTTTATAGGTACCTATTCGATTCCTTTTTGATTGAATAGGTACCTGTTTACAAATAAACAAACATAATACACCTACAAAACTACCTACCTACAAAACTGTAGGTAGGTAGGTACCTACAGTTTTGTTTATTTACATATGTACCTAAAAGTAACTTATCCATTAAGTAGGTACTTACCTAACCTACTTAATATAATAATTGTAAGTGTTTAGAAGTTACATTACATTCATAGAGCCATGTTGGTCGAAGTGATTAGTACCTCAACTTTCGAGACGAAGGTCGTGGGTTCGAGTCCTGGCCGTGCATTAAATTGCAAATGTGATTGCAAATGTGATTGCAAACCTAACATTAAAAGGGTGATTATCGGATAACGGCTCCCGGTCTAGTTGTGTGATGATGATGATTGTGTGTGTCTGATCGATGTCTAGGTAGGTATGAAGGTATAGATATTTTGAAATGCAATTGTTTACAAAACGAACGAGATAATAATGTATCTACCTACTTCACCTACCTACGTACAATACGTAGTACCTACTTACTACTATTTATTCTGTGGTAACGGTAGATTAAATTATATTTAGGCCTACTTATTTTAGAACTTAAGTAGGTACTGTTTTTGTGACAGATAAAATAAATTAATTTATTTGTGTTGTCGCAAGCGAAAATTCGACAACCCTTACGAGTCGCGTCACACCGCGCCAGACAGTGACACAGTTACGCATTAGAGCAGGATGGGAATGTTTAGGCAAATATCTCGATAGGTAATAGGCCCATAGGCGAGTTGAATTGCACTTTATAGCTTCGCCGCGAGAGTCTCTATTTAAACAAATTTACTCGCGAAGTGACCCTTCTGTACGTAGTACTAGTATTCTGTGGTACTACTATACAATAAACTAAGACAGTATTCGTTAATCTATGAAGACACTCTACAATCTTGGTGGCCAGCTGGTTAACAAACAACTAAGACATCCACTACACGGACGGCGCGCAGATTTTTTAGCCGCACGCAAGTGGCTATTGACGTCTCTTTTTAACATAGGTAATGTGGGTGTTAGTGTGACTAGTATGAATGATGACTTTGATCGTTCAATTTAAATAATTTCTATCTAAAGGAGGAACGGCGATACTTGATCTTTGCTCTACATTGAAATATAACAACCAAATCAACCAATAGCTACCAATCTACGTTCCGTTCCACTAGTTTTAGGCTGGTTTTAGTGTCACGCGTACCGTCGGCGCTGATAGGCGAGTGATCTTTATTACAATGAAATAGGGATACTGATTGTTCAGCACTGACGAGTGCAATCAGCGTTGCCATTTTTGCTAAACAATCAGTATCCTTGTTTCAATGTAATAAAGATCACTCGTCTATCAGCGCCGACGGTACGCGTGACACTAAAACCAGTTTAATAGTAACCAATCGTTCCGTTCGACGCGTCAATCCCTCAGTCCGTCACTGACAGTCGGCTTTCCAATAAGTGCCATGAAATTGCGATCAGACTTCTTCGAGTCAAGCACGCTGCCTCGAGACGCTATTGATGTCGTCTGGTGTTCATAGTTATGATTAGTTCTATTGAAACTTATAGAATCAAAGTTAGTGTTGTTCTACACGTTTAGAATTATAGTTAGTCCTATTGTGCACTCATAGTTCTATTATGTTACATAGAATTTTGTATTACTTATTGTAATTTTGATTTGAATTAAAGTCAGTCTGATCGTGAACCCCCCAACTCCAGAACTGCTTTATCTAAGTATTTTTAAGGGTATACTTTCCTATTGGTGCCACAAAGATTTGGTGAGGATCTGTCGAGGATCTTGGGAGTTATGAACAGAAATGCACCTCGAGAATACAGAAAATTGCTCAGCTTATAACATTGAAGTCGGTTTTTTTAATTTTTAGCCACTTTTACCCAGACATCATTGCAAGTAACTTACCGAGTCTCGCATAGTGAGTGGTTTATCCCCCACTCCCCAGACCTCTAAGCTCTTGATCCGGAAGGTTGGCTCCTTGCTGAGTCGCTTGTACCCTCGGTAAGTACTGCACGACTCAGCCGAGGAACCCTCGCCGAAGGGGTCCGCGTTCACCCAGATACCACCGAACTAGATCTGACCGCCCATTAGCTGTAACTTACCGAGTCTCGCATTGTGAGTGGTTTGTCCCCCACTCCCCAGACCTCTAAGCTCTTGATCCGGAAGGTTGGCTCCTTGCTGAGTCGCTTGTACCCTCGGTAAGTACTGCACGACTCAGCCGAGGAACCCTCGCCGAAAGGATCCGCGTTCACCCAGATACCACCGAACTCGAACTGGCCACCCATTAGCTGGAAAAATAAGTTCGTATGAGTTAGTCTAAAGATATTGATCGTACAAATCTCACCTTGTGAAGTTGTGAGTGTAAGTAGGCGTAGAATTCGTCGAATTAGGTAGGCTAATAGTAAATTAAATACTTAAAACTACGGCCCATATAAATATATACCTTATAGTCTAACATACATATTATAAACTTATCTACTAGGACGTAATGTCTGAGACGTGTGACATTATGTGCTGTGATCGGTAGTAGTAATCCCCGAAAACACTACTGTTTAACATGTCTTACCAGTCCATTAGGCAAGGTCTTCGTATGATGATTCATATATTGATAATGGTTGTTGTAAGACGTCGCCTGGTACACCCTGAGTTTCGGAGACGCCGTGAATAAGAATGAGTCGTCTGTGCCCGTGAAGTTGGGGCCTAGCGCCCAGGACGCGGGGGCGAAACCTCCGAATATATACCCGCTGTTGTCTTCGATGATGATGATGGATGGGCCTTGGTCTATTATCCGACCTGTGGGAAAACAGTTTATATTGATTACTAGGGGACTACTATTTTTTACCCGGCTGACTGTCAAGTCACCCGGGTTATGTAGATCGCGCGTTTCTATGTGGGTATGTATGTAATATTCTTTATTACCACGTTGCTCCTAAACGGCTGGATGGATTTTGATGAATGAGGTATCGTTAGAATCGTCTCCATCTCGATTGTGCTCTAGGATACTTTTTATTTCGATAAATCAAATAGTGCGGCTAAAAAATGCAACAATGTGTGAATTTTCAAAATGAAAATCACGCTATCATATCAAAATCCATGTCAAAATCAAGAGGTTGGTGGACTAATATCAAATATAATTTTTTTAAAAATCTAACATGACATCTTCGAAGACTAAATCGAGTCTCAAAAATTTTGAAAATCTATTTTTTGCCCTAAATAGAATTGCTAACCAAAACGCATACTAAAACTTTCTATTTAGTCACACGCAACGTTTAGAACAAACTGCATCGAAATTGGTTTAGCCATTTAGGAGATATCTCATATTTAAGAAATAACTTACGCATTTAATTTAGGTACTCACAGAGCCATCTGTGTGTCAACTGTGACAACAACGTTTAGGAAAATGCGCACGGCATCGAACCCTAGATAGCTATATAATAATAAAATTGTAATTTAATTCTGTTTTGTGATTGATAAGATAATGCTGTTTCCAACTTTTCAGTTCAGCCGGGTTTTTTTATTTTTGAATAAATTGCTTGTTATCCCACGGGAACCGTGCATTGTTTTCGGGATAAAAATAGTAGCCTATGTCCTATTCCCGGTCATTATCTATCTACGTTCTAAATTTCATCAAAATCGGTTTAGTAGTTATAGAGATACGTGGGAACAAACATTCACATACACGGACTTAAAAGATGGTAACATTAAAGTAGTTGAAGAGCGAACAACTTTAGTTGTAACAAAATTAAAACATTGGTTTGAAGATAACGGGATTATTCTTAATGCAGAAAAAAGTACTATTTTGAAATATACAGCTAAAAGGAAGAAAAATAGTGACGAAATTAAGGAGGTCAAATTTTTAGGATGTATTTTAGATTCAACTTTAAGTTACAAAAGTCACATAGAAAAAATATGCAAAAGATTAGCCAGTGCGAACTATGCGTTATTTAAACTAAAACAAATAGTTGACAGAAAAACGCTTGTATCTGTATATTACGCATATTGCCATTCTATTATAAGCTATGCTATTACAGTGTGGGGAAATGCTTCCGAGGTAAATAAAGTCTTAGTCCGCCAAAAAAGGTCCCTTAGAATTATTTATAACTTAAAAAGGTTAACATCCGTCAGAGCTTATTTTAAAAAGTCTAAAATATTAACAGTAATATCCCTATTTATTATGAATTCTCTTATTGAAATACACCTAAATAAAAATGAGTTTCCTACAAAAATGCAATTACACCACTACAACACTAGAAATAAATGGAAGTTAAATATACCAAAAACAAGACTGGTTAAAACATACAAACAAGGAAAATTCTTGAAGCTAGCGATGTACAATAAATTGCCTTTTGAAATGGTGCAGCTACCCATAGCTGCATTTAAAAATAAATTAAAATTGTTTTTTCAGTGTCATCCTTTTTATAGTATCGAAGAGTTTATGAGTTGTTCATTTTCAAGTTCCTAAGTATGTAGTAGTATTCCTATTCTTAATTGTATGGATGTATGTATTCATAGTTATTTGTGTATGTCTTGACTTGCCTGTTATGTAATATAACGTTCTGGTAAATAAATGAAACTGAAACTGAAACTGGACTTTCCCCTTTATAATATTAGTAGGATTTTAACACGAAATTGGTAAGTATAAGTACCTAATCATTTTTTTACGAAATCAGTATAGTAATTTTTCATGATTTCATTGAATTGAGGACCTCCTTTTTTTGAAGTCGGTTAAAAACTATATATCGTGACAATTTTTGTAGTTCAGCTGATGGTGGTGGAATGTTCAGAGTTCAGTTTCCACCAATAGAAGCGAAACCACGATAAATGTCCGATATAACGATTGCCGATTTGGCCCTGGAGCCACGACGTCGATTCAATCTAAATACGTGTTCAATCTACGAATCGTATTTGCTAGTAATTAAAAAAGCATTGCAGGCGTAATCACGCCGAAGTTCGGTCGTGTATTTTTCACTTAGTGTAATAATTAGCTTTGGCACTAAGGCCTCTATTAATAAACTCGTATTAACTTTTGTCAAAGTTGCGCCACGGATTAAACTATTGCCATCTTTTTTTATAGACAGTGACAAATAAGGATGGCAATAGTTAAATCCGTGGCGCAACTTTGACGGAAGTTAATGCGAGTTTATTAATAGAGGCCTAATAGTAGAAAGAAAAGGGCATACCAGCCATAGTAGAGAAGCTCTCGCCGTGGATATGCGAAGAGAAGAGAAATCTCCACTTGTTCTGATGCGTCTGAGGCAGATGGTTATTTAACCATACTATGTGCGCCAGGTCAATGAACGCGGGGTAATCTGGCATCGCGTCTAGACCTGTAACAATAAAAAATAAAAAATACGAAATTAAATTAAAAATTTAATGAAATACTTGTTAATATTATTCGACTGGCCTCTTAGCTCAGTTGGTAGTAGCTCTGCCTTCTGCGCTGTAGGTCGTGGGTTCGATTCCCATCCAAGACAAACAGTTGTGTGATGAACATAGATGTTTGTTCTGTGTCTGGGTGTTATAAAGTATTATAAGTATGTATTTAGAGAAAAAAGTATATATAAGTAATCTATCAGTTATCTGGTTCCCATAGTACAATACTTTGCTTAGTTTGGGGCTAGATGGCGCTGTGTGAAATGTCCAGCAATATTTATTTATTTATTTGTATTTATATTTACCATCAGGCACGGGCAGTAGTTTGGGCGCCATGGGGAGCGGGCGGGGGCTTTCATCACCTTGCTTTCTGTTGATGCCGTACAGATTCACAAACACAAACTCTGATAGCTGCTTCAGAAGCGTGTTGTATTGTAGCCTGAAAATTACAACAGTTTTTTTTTATGTGTACTTTTATTTATCCCGATACAGGGACAGATTCAAGTTCTATTCCCGTTTTGCTGGGATATTTTGTTTCACAAGTAAAGTCGCTAACTCGGATTCGTTAAAACGAAAATTGTTTTTTTTTACGATGAATACTTTGAAATAGTAGAAGATGGTTGAAAAAAGTAATAGACATGTTTGTTGTGTAAAATATGTGAAGTAATTTTGCACTAAATAACTTTAATGTTTTTCGTAAAAAACCCATTTGTTGGAACGAATCCGAGTTAGCGACTTTACGTGTGGAACAAAATATCCCAGCAGGAACAGATACAAATCCTATTTCTAAACCATAAACATTACAAAACAGCAAAAAAGAAAATAATACACAAATACTTTAAAAATTGTTGAGCATTCTATTGAGTAAAGTGTTCAATCAATTATGTCTAAGTATTCTACTAATGTAAATAGTTCCAAGTGATTTGAAATTAATTTATAATTTTGCAAACCTGGAATTTTTTTAATGATTTTGTTATTCTCTTCGCAACTTCGACAAACAAGATAAAAATAATTATAATGTACATATGTATCGCTTTCACAGCATTCATCGGACACTTTTAATTCAACACAATGCCTTTTGGCTTCGCATTTGCTCCTTCAACAAGTACTTACCATTTTCCAAGCTGCTGACTGGTACAATGGTTTTGTGGGGAATCAGGGTCACCCACGCTTGCTGCCAATGCCTCGCCTAAAGCCTGCACATTACATGCTCGGCCCTTGAAACCTTTGCTCATCCACGTCTGAGCACGTTTTGATGTGGAAGATTTGAGGATTTTAATGTATGTCGATGCTATACTTTCGCAGTACTGAAAGGAAAACAATGCTTGGTACAGAAAGATAAACCAGATGGTTCTTACCTAATAAGTAATAAGGTTGACATTAAAGAAATATTTTTCTACCGACAAAGATCTAACAACGAATAAAGTAATAACAGTACCCATTGCCAATTCTATTCGTTTGTAAAATGTATTTTGAGCCAGAATGTTTTAAATTCTCTTCACAAATCAGATAATATAACTTACTTCTTTTAATAGCTGATATGGTAATTCCACTTCTTCATTGTAGTCCTTTCCTAGACAGTTGTATGTGACTTGTAATAACTCGTCCGTGGTTCCTGTGCATACGACCATCATAATTACTCAAAATGCAATAAAGTAAATATTTTAAAGCATGAATGTTGGGTAAAACTGTTTGGCTCACGATAGTCACACTAAAAACACAAGAAATTATTACGGAAAAAAACCTGGTTGCTAGGGAATCAAGATATCTGTGTATGCTAAGGATTTCACAAAATAATTCAGTTTCTTTTTTAAATCAATCAATTAATCATTTGTGGTTAAAAAGATCAAGAACTAAGTATAAAGAACTCACCTCTTACATTGTAAACGTATAGCTCCGCGAATCGGTTGAAGTCGACCGCAGCTGATTTGGAAGGCCCCGAACCGAACAAGAAGTTAGTGAGGTACTGCGCCAGACGAGGGTCTATTTGGGGACCCCAGAATTTCTGAAATATTACACAAATAATGTCTCAATCCCGCCGGACACCGGTGGTAAAGTTGTTTTTTATGTTTTTAGGAAAAATATCTGGCAGCCCTGATTCAACCTTTTTATCTTCGAACACGGAACTTGAATAACTTAAAACTTGGATAGGTATACTAGTGGGTGAATTGGGCAGGATGCAACTAGTCATGTCATGGTTAGAGAAAAAGTCCAATCAAACAAAAGCTGCCATACATGAGTTTTGTAAGACGTATTTTTTACCGACAAGGGACAGGAAACTTTCGTTGGTCAAAAAAATGTGTTTTGTGATATTTGTTTCATGAAACATCGTGTGTTACACTAAAAGTGGCCACTTCAGCCCCGCTGATCGGATATCTTTCGTTCTTGGGAATAGTCCTGTTTACGTTTCGTTATTATAATAAGGATTATTGCACTATTTTTTATTAAAATAAGGATTATTGCACTATTGTTTTGTTTGTTTCCAAAACTTTACATGGATACGAGCTCATAATCAATCGCATCAAGGTCATGAACTCGTGACTGTTGGGTGTATATTAGTTATTTCAATTAACGACGATTATATCGTCGTTAAAAAAACTAACTAGCAACCATTTTATATCTATGCTACAGATACTCCCAGAATAACAGGGTGAATGTTTTAAATGGAAATATACCGAAAACAAGATTTGATTTGTAAACTCCAGAGCAGATTTTAGTTGTTCGCTTAAACATTTACCTAATAGAATACAACAGAGAAATATTTACAATTCACTGCAGTGTAAAATTAAACAAAAGTTATAAACTTAGTGCCAAAAGCGTTAAAATAACGACTGCGCGTGCGACGATTAAAGTGGAAACGGTGAACGTGTTTCAGTGTTCACAGAACAAATTATGCAGATCTTCGTTCAAGTTGAATTGCTTTTCTCATTTACTTTATTGTCGTTGTTGTATTTATAAACCTTAAACAGGCTCACTACTGTAGCAGTAGCTGTACTGTACCAGGTAGACATTTTCTATGATCTTCAAGAACTTAGATCATCTAGCTTGTGAGTAGTCACTGGCAAGTCTAAATACACGTAGTAAATTGAGGGAGAAATTATAAAGGACATCGACCATGTAGACATCGTATCACCACTAACAGGAAGAAATTTACCGAAAATCAATGAGACCCGTAGAAGTTCCTCACATCAACTAGAAAAGACCTGATGATCTACAAACGACGGCATAGATTTTCTTAAATCTAAGACACTTGACAAACCTTTTAAACCAAAAATACATATTCAAATTCAGTTCATTTCATGCTATGATGCCACGGGCAGATCCACACGTTAAACTTACTTATAACACCCCATTTTGCGACGGGGGTTAATTTAACTAAAGGATTTTAAAATAGTCGGTATTTATCAGACAGTTCGGCAGTTTCGATGGTTTTTTCCTAGTCTGGTTCATCTTCCACGCGAGCCATAAATTCACATCAATGTGCTGCCGTTAAAAGAACATGTTTATTTTGGAGAGAAACAATATCGACGCGAATGCTTTGTTTAGATATTGGCGTCGGTTACTGAGCTTCTAACCAAGAAATGTATTCTGTCTCATAGCACAGAATAATAGTACTCATACAGAATAATAGTTCATAGTAAGTAAGTTCGTGGCCAACTCTGGTGACGGAGTTTCTAGCGCCTCAAGGCCTCCGTCCCGTCATGGCTTAACGACTTAAACGCCTGGACCGACAATTTAACGTGCTCTCCGAAGCACGGAAGCGCTCAGCTCGTAATGCCACTTGCGGTCACCCATTCAAATTGTGACCAACAACAACGTTGCTTAACTTCAACGATCTATCAAGAACTTCTAAGCAAGTTACGCCACGAGCGCTTCCAACATTCATCATTGTCTAAAAATGTTTTTCAACACAAGCTTTTATTGGATAAGGGTGAGCTAGTTCAAATGAGCCCAAACACGGATATGCTGTTGTTATTCACTGAGGAGTTCCATTGAACAGTTCCTAACTCCATCATCAGATCAGCTCGCTGTCACCATACTATTACATTGTAATCGTAACTTGACAGATGCCGAGTTTCAACTCAATTGGCCTATTAACTGAGGAGTTCTGTTGAACAGCTCCTGACTCTATCATCAGATTAACGTGCCTTTCAGCTCAATCAGACACTGGGAAGTGGATCATACTTAACTGCAAGATAATGATTACAGTACACCGGGACAGATTAAACTAAATAACCTATAGATCGTTTCCAACGATCCTTATAAGTACTCAACTGGTTCTTATTGTATTTTATAATGTTATGTAAATATGTAATAGTTTAGTTTTTGTAAATAAATGTGAAACTAAATAAAAGCTTGTAAACAAGTGTAAATCTGTTGCCATTTCTGTCCATTGACAAGAGAGTGAACGAGTAAACACAATTATTCGGAATCGTCATAAAACAAAAATGTGATATTGTGTTGACTAATGAGTGTCTCCAAATTATTCAAAGACCACATTCCTTTGTGCCCTAAATAAAAGACTTTAAAAATTTTAAGCATTCTTTGTTGCATTCGTCTGAATCACGAGATCTCCGGAAATTGAGATTAATTGCGTTATTGTGAGAATTTACGAATTCCTCGGCGATTCAGAATTTACTTTTGGATCAGACCTTTTACAGTCAGCAACAAAATTAGGTTAACAGTTCAAATATATAAGCTCTGTCACGTTGGCGTCAGCGAACAAACGTAATGGTCATTTTCGTTTTCATATTTGAAGTTGGGCATTCATCTAGTTAAGACGTACCTAACCTAACCACTAGTACTCCTAGTGGTCACGTCTCACACTTCTCAACTCTTCGAGTGTTGTTATAATGACTAACACACACAACTCATGAAAATTTTGAAAATGAATTTGTTTGGAAAATGTTTAAAATATTTTTACTTTTTACACCGAGTTTTTGGCGTAGCTTGCTCTTGATTGATCGTTGAAGGTTGCGCGCGGTCACAATTTGGATGGGTGACCGCAAGTGGCATTACGAGCTGAGCTCTTCCGTGCCTCGGATCGGATGCCACGTTAATTTGTCGATCCGGCTTTTAAATCGTTAAGCCATGACGGAGGCCTTTAGGCGGTCTAAAACCTCCGTCACCAGAGTTGGTCACTTGCTCATACGAACTTACTGAATTTTCTAGAGCAAACCTATTACAACACCGTGAAAATGTAGTTCTATTATCGTATGTAGTTGACTCTAGGCCCTGTACCTGACCACAGAATAAAATAATAGTACACACCTGACTCTTCGGGACAAAACTGTAAACAATGAAGCAACAAACACATCCTAAGGTCTAGCTTTCGATAGTCACAAAGCAGAACGTTTGTTTGACGCCTACGATAAGTTAAAATCAACATTAAACAATAGATTCAGTCGAGATTGAAGCAAACCAGCCGGACACAAATAGCGGCCTTAAATATTGTGGATAAAGCATTTTAAAACCGTAATGATTGATACCATGTTTACACTGCACGCTAATCTCGGTGTAATCAAGTAAAGCTCGCTGTCTGTTATAGCGCTCCGGGCTTACCTTGCAGTAGTTACGTTTCTTAATACGAGTAATAATAAAAAATTATTAACCCCCAACCGCCGACGAAAAAGAGGGAGGTGTTATAAGATTGCAGTGTGTCTGTGGCATCATAGCTCTTGAACGGATGAACCGATTCTGATGCGGTTTTTTTTTTTGGTTTAAAAACTGAAGTGATCGAGATGGTTCTTAGCTATAATCTATGAAGATCTGTTTAGGCGTTTGAAGATCATAAGCTTTTTCTCATCATCATCATCAGCTGATGAATGAATGAAATAGATTTATTGATATTTTATTTTTAATTATTTTCTAGGAAATTTATACGATAAGAGACGTATTAGGAGGTCAAGGGGCTGCTCTGGAAAGAGCTTCGTGGAGAAGGAGGCATCAGTTATGCCGAAAAGGAGCAATCCCTTAAATTAAAGAAGAAAGAATTTATACGACTTTAGGCAAGCTATGCCTAAACTGAACGCGACACTGCGCTGTAGTGGATAGCAGTCTTCTTTATCCAGACATCCAGAAAACGAAGAAAATTGTATTATGACGTCCGAATGAAAACCGCACTCTTCGAAAACTGTTTACGTGGTTGAAAAAATGTATTTTTGGATTGAAATCATAATGGATATGACCTTTGGTGAAGTTTTGTGTAGGTACTCATTCATGAAAATTACATTTTTCGAATCTTTTTATGTGTGGACTGAAATTCACAGTAAAAATTAATCAAGTTTGTCTGAGGTAGTGACCAACCTCTGGTGGAGGAGTTTTTAAGGTCTACCCAACGAACTATACTGAAGTTACGTATTCAGAAAAAGCCCAGGGTGGCAATTCTAGTACAAAACTTTTTATGAACCACAACCAAAACCTCAACTAAACCTTAGATTTTCGACTGTTTCCTATTCTACTAATGACAAACGACTCAGTTGTGGACTTGTGGTGAGGTTTTAGCTAAGGTTTGGACTTTGGCAGAACAAATTTTTAAAAAGCTATTCTACTATTCACTGAATGGCTGACATTTATGAAATCGAAACAAACCGCAGCGGAATGATTGGCGTTGTCATCTATTAGAATTGCCTGCAGGTCAAAGAAAAGTACTAAGCTTAGCTGTAGGTACGTGTGAGTCGACAAAGAATGTGATGAGTGTGATCGAGGCGCAAAATTTGTGAAATTTATTAACACTAAAATGATTTTATTTGATTTATATGATTGAGGCCAGCTTTAGATAGAGAGTAATAGAGTTATACTTGTAAAACTTTATTCAAGAACACTACCTACGATATTTTGGTATTAACTGCCGAATTACAACCCAATAAAATATGCATAAACATGAAAGCATGTATTAAATGTAGCTGTCTGGACTCATGTTTACTAGATTCTTAGTAACTACTTCCATGATCATCATCCCCTACACTGAACCTGAAGTCAACAGAAATTTCCCTTTTCTTCTCTCAAAGTAGTGCTAAATTAGCAGCCAACTCTCTTCGATAATATGAAAGTGATAAAGACAAAATGTTTTATTGAGTCTTGCTAAAATAACTATCTTATGAAAGAAACAAAAAACTCGACTGCGGGTATGAAAGATGTACAGAAAGCGTCATTAATTGGTATCCCCCTAGTAACAGGTCGGTTTGCAAGCCGTTGATCTCAACTTTTGTAAAAACTTCCTTGCTTACTTATGGATATCTAATTTGGCTCGAGTTCCTAAACGAGCCGATGCAATAGCTGATATAATACCCGACTGAAATCCAAGGTTGAAATGAAAAGGGTCTTTGTTCAAATCAATAGGGGGATACCGATTGATGACGCTGACTGTACCTACCTAGCATAATAAGTTTGTATAAAGGTTCGTATGAGCAAGTCTGGTGATTGTAATAATAAGATTAGGGTACAAGCCCGAGACCGACCACAGACTGCAAACTGCAACCGCAAACTGCAAATCTCTATGAAATTGATACAGATAGTTAATCCGTGTCAATTTGGAGATGATACTTAATCCGTGGTTAATCCGTGTCAATTTCATAGAGATTTGCAGTTTGCGGTTGCAATTTGCAGTTTGCGGTCGGTCTCAGACTTGTACCTTTACTCTCACAATCAAGCCATATCTATTGACATACGATAAATCAACCAAGCCGTTTAGACTGTAGAGCGGCACAATGAAATAAACATACATACACTTGAGAAATATAACCCTCCTTTCTGGGGGCAGTCGAGTACCTAAATAGTCAACCACCAATAGTGGAGTTTTCCATATTTAGATATCGGCTTTTATCCTTATAGTGGCCTAATTCTCGAAGTAGGACTGCCAGATTACTGCCTTTATCATACGAAACTTTACCTTGACGACTGACATTGTATTTTTTACAATTTCCCTAAAAGCCTAGATACTTTGGGCTAGGTGAAGCAAACACATCGAGGGTGACGCCATTGCCCAACAAGGGTAGGGCGGTCATTACTTAATCAATTGATTTGTACAACAGAGCGTAAATATTAGACGCTAGCGTTTTGTAGCTAGGCAGATGTAGGCAATCTAATCGCAATTTTCGGAATCGAATCTTGTATCTATGCTATCTCCGCTAATATTATCCATGCAAACAGTGGAGTTTAGATGTAGTAGGTATATCGTTTATTTCAGCTACAATCTAAATCAATAGTTAAATATCTTTGTTATCGTTTACACAGGGCTTATCCGATAAGCCCTGTGTAAACGATAACAAAGATATTTAACTGATAACGACCCTAGTAACGATAAGCCTTATCGTTACTAGGGTCGTTATCAGTGATCATTAGCTGTGTCATGGACCAATTTTTTTTTCCTGAATAAATATAGGCATCTACCGGTAGGTATGTAAAAAAACCCTGTCCGATCAGATAGGGGCTGGGGAATGTAGGTAGGTATCTCGATAACATTTCCCAAATAAAATTAAAATTGATTTATTTTGTGTACTTATCTAAATAAAACTTTAAATGTAATTTTACCATGTTCACTTTACCATTGGACAGTCCGAGAATGAGGGTTATTCCTGTTTGTCACCTCGTCCTGTCCCCACGAGGGGATAAACAGGAATTAAAATTCCTGCCTGTCTTGGGTCAGGCAAGAATTTCTGTCCCTGAAGAATGGGGATCAATGGTGTGTTTTCTCATTTTACCAATGTGAGTAAACTTTTTTCAGTAAGTCCCTATATAATTTTTTTTTTAAATAATGTCACAAATCGAACCTAATTCGATACCTAGTAACACCCTCATGGTTCGGACAGGGTTTTTTCACACCCTCTATAGTTCAAGAGAGGGCCTGACTCGCAAGGCACCTTTACCGGTTTTTTTACCTGCCATACAAAATGATTAACAACCAACCAGATGCGTGGGTGTAAATTCGCGATAGAAATAGCACCCGTCTGAGATATGGTTATTACTAGTTTACCTGGTTTTATGACCACATGCCCAAGTAAATGCTAATTATTTTACAGTGCATGCGCAAAAGTCTGTTTTGCTTCCTGTATTTACCTAATGAGAAATTTACTACACTGAAATACAGGAGATCGACTAT
The DNA here is from genome assembly GCA_958496255.1 of Camptogramma bilineatum. Taxonomy (NCBI): domain Eukaryota; kingdom Metazoa; phylum Arthropoda; class Insecta; order Lepidoptera; family Geometridae; genus Camptogramma; species Camptogramma bilineatum. Next base: position 3,993,505 of record OY292474.1, read on the forward strand.
TTCTAACTAATATTATAAATATTTAATACATATCCGTATCCATATTATAATGTGAAAGTGTGTTTATTTGTCCTGCGTTCACGTCAAAACAGAGCGACGGATTGACGTGGTTTTTTGTGTGGAGATAGTTGGAGGGCTGGAGAGTAACATAGGCTACTTTTTATCTTGGTACCACGCGAGCGAAGCCGCGGGCAGCAGTAGTATTATCATAAACCTCACTTTTACGAACCACAAAATACGAATATCCAAAAACCCACATACGTCAGATTTTTTGTCTGACCGGCAGCAAATGTATGACGGGGACAGTTCGTGCCGCGGCACGACTTTCCCCGTCATACTTTTGCTTCCTACTTTTACTACTGACCCAACGGAATATGGGAAAGGGCAGCAAGACGATGATGAGTCTCCGTCAGTTGAGGACTTTATAGCTAGGAGCGGTCTATTCGGTTCTTAGTTCAATTGACCGAACCATTGCAACATTTTTAATCCGGTCGAACAAATCAACAGGACTAAGCAGTAGGGAATAGGTCCCTTGTAGTGAAGCGTGAAAGCGTAAAGTTGGTACTCAAATTTCAGTTGGAAAGCAATCAGACAACAAAGTAATGTTACTATACGGTAAAATGGTGAGTCGTTAACGGTACCAGAATTACACAACCTGAAAACGAAACTATTAAGCTCGCCTATAAAATTGTTTGTCCCAACTAAGATGACTGCAGCCAATCAGGAATTTGACAGCGCTCCAGTTCCTGCGCACAATCGATTCAATGCAACTTTGCTAATTTTAACGCGAGCTTAAAAGCGTTTACGAGTATTCTTCGAAATTTACTGTTGCTATTTTCTTTGCGGTATTTCGGTTACATTGCTTGCTATGGTACCTACATACTATATTGGTTTGTAATACCTACTTTATCTGGTAACATAGTACCTATACTTACAGTACCTACTTACCTTTATAAGTAGTTATCAGTAAGTTGAATAAAATTATAATTCTTGGTGCTAATCGAAAACCTACTTTTTAAAATGCTACTGAATCACTCATCGAATTGTTTTGATGGAATACATTTTGTTACAAATGCTAACCTTATATTGAACTATTATTATATTCGCAAGTTATTTTGATCAAAACCAAAACTGCTTTTCTGGTTTCACAAGTACTTCAATCTTAGTTCCTAGACAACCTGCTCTGATGAATCATCAGATCATCATCAGAGAATCATTAGAGTTAAGAGTTATGCAATGGAACTCCATAGAAAATTGTCTGATTAAGCTGAAACATGATCGTTTAACGGAGTTAGAAGGCGTTCAAATGAACTCATTTGAATCAGCTCGCAGTTTTTAGTTTAGTTTTTTTTTAGCTTGTTCAAAAAATACTTTTTTGTCAAATAAAAACTAGTTTAGCTGACTAAATAAATACAGAACAGAACATATCGAACGATTATTAGGTTATTAGGTTTAGAGATATATTAAATTGTAACAAATAACCCCACTCGTCACTGACCACAACTATGGCAAAGCACAAACAGATGTTTTCAATCGTAAATGTAGACATTTCGATTGATATATAAAATCGGAACGAGCAGATTTCGCGAACAACCTTGTATATTATTCACTCCAAGAACTTTGAAGAATCAAAAAATGTTTGACACTTTCATTCTTAAACTGACTGACAGACAATGCTTTATGGCCTATCTATAGCATCCAGACATGAATGATCTCATACATGATTTTTTTCCCAGGAAGTTTCCTAAACAAAGTGATGAGACTAATGCGAATTTTGGAATTTCAACCTTAAACTGGGAAAATAGTCAAACCTTTGTATGCGTTTGCCATTTTCGAAGTTCCTGTATTTTGGAAGTTGATGATTAGCGTTATCTTTGCAAAAGTATTTTTTTATGTATTTTCACCCCTGACAGGGTGAATAAAGGATAATAGTTTCTTGTGAATTCAGTAGTTCAGCTCATGCTGGTCAAATGTTCATGAAGATCAGTTCCACCGACATAAAAGCTGAACTAAAAAATTGGCATGATTATATCGCTTTTAGTTTTGGGAGTAGGGTCCAGACACTCTTAATAAAAAATTTTTCATGGATGTCTCAAAGAAAGAATATCTTATAAATAATAAGATATATGACGCCCCACGTTGGGCGTCAATATAGCCGCTTAGCTTGAAGAGCAGAATGAAATAATAAGTCCGGCACGAAATTAGGAACGTAAAGTTTATTGAAAGTTAGGAAAGACATGAGAAAGAACGGTTTATATAAATAGCTCAGGGCGTTTTAACATTAAATTATTGAATGAGTGATAGAAAAAGTGCAAAGAGGTGCGGTGCGGTTCGCGAGCAGGTTAGAACAGAACGCTAGCGGCGAGCCGCGCGGGCAAGCGGGAGCTTCTTTTAGGCCGCGTAGTGCGGTTGCCAGCTTGCACGATGGGGTTGCTTTGTTATACATATTATTTCTTTGAGACATATTATTTTTTGTTGTCCTGTTTGGATCTAGAAGACGAAACATTCAAAAAAACTTAAAAAAAAAAACAAAACCATCACCACAATCAATTTACAATGAATGCTAGTCACAAAATGGATTCTAAAAACGTCGAAAATTAAATAAACACTGGAAAAATTAAAACAAAACAACACAACACAAAAATAAAATAAAAAATGTCTACATACAAGTATTCTTAATTATGACTAAATTTTTACTTTTCTAATAATTCTTAAATTAAAAAAACTTGTATGTCTGAATAGGTTGGTGACAGAAAAGATCTGATTATCTAACTTTTAAAGACTTTTTACCTTTTTTAAACTGTTTTTGTAGTCCATTTTAAAAACTGAAACCTGGACACCATGTCCCCTTTTAAATGTTAGCCATAATGGCTATTTAAATCATATACACCTGTACCTATAATTTGACAAATTAAAAAAAAATTGTTGAAACAGATCTTTCCATCACAAACATAAGAACTAAAATGATAAAAAACAAAATGAACACACTTCTAATGACACAGCATCTACTCTGCCACTCACGATGAGATCATCCTCTCTTATCTTCTCCGAGTTCTTGGAGGCTGCTCTGAATGTAGCTGCGATGAACTTTTGCTCGTCCTTGGTTAGTAGGGTGCATTTTGCTGCAAGCTTTTTACTAGTGTTTCCCATCCTAAAAAAACATGTAAAGATTAGTATTGAAATGATGAAAAAAATAAATATTTTATAGTAGCTATGCTTTTGTATCATTCATTAATTTATGTAGGTAATGTATTTTTACCCGACTACAGCGAGGGTTATGATTTTGACCAGTATGTATGCATTTGGTTAGTGGAGCCTACAGTATTTTACGGGGTTCTTGAATAAAACCACAGTCTTCACATTATAGTCTCTCCATAGCCTAATTTAACTTACAAGGACGTTTTGTAGTAGTAACAAGTAAGGTTAATAACATACTACAGAGAGGAATCACATGTTCGATTACCAAAGTAAATATTTGTCTTGAATCTTCAAATATTTATCTCACTCTAGATGAAAAAATTTCCCTATAATCTCAACAATTTTTTTTTTTTAACTAAGATAAGGCTAGGCTATTTATATAATAGGACAGCAATGTCAGTCAATATATCCTTGATTTCAAGATCATAGAATAATTTCTGTTTACATTGCTTCCTCTATGACTTAGGACTAAAAAATTGCTGTATTCATGCATAAAATAAACAAACTTTCGTCCACAGAAGATAAACGACTTTATTTAGGTACTCAAGTTTAAATGAAAAGATGATTTACTTACCTTTTCAAATTATTATACTTATTAAGAAAAATAAATTTGCAAAATCATTGAAATGAACCAAAACTTTTAAGACACATTATCTCAAGTGCCCTAGACAACTATAGTAAACACGTAAAGATAAGCGTTGTCATGTCTTTCATAATTTTACGCGTGAGCGAAAATACTAAAATAATAAATCAATATTTTCTCCCGATACTTTTCACAGCACTGAAACAAATCAAATCACCAAATTAGGTTACCTGTCAATGTCACTTTATTTCCCAAGGTGACAATTAGTTTTTTTTTTTCAATTTTCTATATGAAAAACGTTGTTCACAAAAAAGTCCGCACGTCTTCCGTCCACAGCCACCACGTCACAACGAACTACAAAGAAAATAATTTTCGACCGCCAGCCAGCGATCACATGCTGTGAGTGATCGTCGGTAGGTCGTGCTTTGCTGCCACTTTGCTGCGTAGCAGCGTAGCCGCGTAGCGCGTGCCATAATTTTTCAATAGCCGTGTTGGCCGAGGGGATAGATGTTCTTTAAGCTCGAAGGGATAGATAGTACCTCGACTATCGATCCGAAGGTCGTGGATTCGAATCCTAGCCGTGCATCAATGGATTTTTCATTTATAAATTGATATGCGCAATAACAGGAGCTCTAAACGGTGAAGGAAAACATCGTGAGGAGGTGAGGAAACCCGCGGCCTAGCTACTTGTGTGCACAAAAGCGATCATTTTGTAGTTTTATAATCCATTAGCATAAAATCGTCGTATAAATAAAAACACATCACGAAACTACTAGCTTTGATCTGTAAATAAAAACTACTCAAACTCGTATCAACTATTTTATTTTGATTATCTACAACTTCTGGACTTGACCTTACTTTGTATCTACGTTGTTCGTATTATAGAAAGAATTGTCCAAAATGTAGAAATTAAAGTAATCGCAGTGTAAGCTCTCACTGTCTTGGTCACATTTTGGTTATCAAGTCGTGCAGCCAAGTTTCTGTTCAGTAGAAGTAGCATGTGGACTTGGGGAGGTATGCTCAATGCAGTAGCTAAAAACTTCACTCTTGGGAACAGAAAGTTAGGTATGATATTGACAATCAAGATAAAACTGAATAAACCAATGCTGAATACTACGGTCCCGTGAACGTCTTTGGGATAGAGAGAAGATCCAACGATGTAGCTCCAGTGGGCAAGGGTGGCCATGCGTACAATCCAAAGTAGTTTCAAAACTGCGGTGCTGCAGACTAGGACAATAACAGTGGATAATATGCACATAGCTATTTTCATGTCAAGTTACATTCTAAGTTATATGAAGGTTTTTAGGATGGATTAATATTTATTTAGGATGAATTTAAATTTCGCGGCCATGCTGTTGAAGTTTTATTTGACGTCATCCTTGACTTTGACTTTTCAAAAACTATGTCATTCCCACTAAATGTCTTGATGCTGTGAAGTGTGAACGCATTTTTCACAAAAAAAGAACGCGTTTTTATTGTATTGCCATATTTAATCAGAATACTACCAATATTTTATGGATTTTGACTGCATTTTGTTAAATATTTATTTTCATTACATTTCGATTTACGAAGCCAAAACATTCTTTCTATTTTAAATTTTAATTTTTAACCTAAGGTACAAATACGTTGTCATTTATTTTGTCGCCAAAGGAGGAAAATACATATAGTAGAAAAAATAATAGAACTCACAAAAATAAGTATGGTAGATTTTATTGGTTTTACATGGCACACGTCACCGTGACTCGGAAATTATTGTGTGCGGTTTGGGTTTTTGAGCGATCGAATTGATTGAATTTAATTGAAATTTTAGAAGACAGAAGAAAGTGTAGGATTTCTTAGTGAATGACTACCTAAAATTCAAAATGACTCTCACGAAAATGGACGTGGATTCGGCGAAGGGAGAGGGGTTCCGGCCATACTACATCACAAAGATTGAAGAACTCCAACTCATCGTCGCCGAGAAATCTCAAAACCTGCGTCGTCTACAAGCCCAGCGAAATGAGCTCAACGCTAAGGTGCGCATGTTGCGCGAAGAGCTCCAGCTCCTGCAGGAACAGGGCTCGTACGTCGGCGAGGTCGTCAAACCCATGGACAAAAAGAAGGTCCTTGTAAAAGTGCACCCTGAAGGTAAATTCGTCGTTGATCTTGACAAGAATGTGGACATCAACGACGTGACCGCCAACTGCCGCGTTGCGCTCCGCAACGAAAGCTACACTCTTCACAAAATTCTGCCCAACAAAGTCGATCCTCTGGTATCCCTTATGATGGTCGAGAAGGTCCCCGACTCTACTTACGAAATGGTGGGAGGTCTGGACAAGCAGATAAAGGAAATCAAAGAGGTGATTGAGCTTCCAGTGAAACATCCTGAACTATTCGATGCTCTCGGTATCGCTCAGCCGAAAGGAGTGTTGCTTTATGGCCCCCCTGGTACCGGAAAGACACTGTTAGCCCGTGCTGTAGCCCACCACACTGAATGCACCTTCATCCGTGTCTCAGGATCTGAGCTGGTACAGAAATTCATTGGAGAAGGAAGTAGGATGGTAAGAGAACTCTTCGTAATGGCCAGAGAGCATGCCCCATCTATTATCTTCATGGACGAAATTGACTCCATTGGTTCCTCTCGTATCGAATCAGGAAGTGGAGGCGACTCTGAAGTTCAGCGAACTATGTTGGAGCTGCTGAATCAGTTGGATGGTTTTGAAGCAACAAAGAACATCAAAGTCATCATGGCCACCAACAGAATTGACATCCTGGACCCTGCGTTGCTGAGACCTGGTCGCATTGACAGAAAGATTGAGTTCCCTCCGCCAAATGAAGAGGCTCGTCTTGATATTCTGAAGATTCATTCTCGTAAAATGAATCTGACTAGAGGTATCAACTTGCGAAAGATTGCTGAGCTCATGCCGGGCGCTTCAGGTGCTGAGGTGAAGGGAGTTTGCACTGAGGCTGGTATGTACGCCCTCCGAGAGCGCAGAGTGCACGTCACTCAGGAGGACTTCGAAATGGCCGTGGCTAAGGTCATGCAGAAGGACTCGGAGAAGAATATGTCTATTAAGAAGCTTTGGAAGTAAATTGCTATTGCTACTTCTTTGTTTAGGAAATAAAAATTAAATAAGTCTTTTATAGTGTAAATTAATGTTTTATTGACTGTTTCATCTGCTAGTAAGTTTTTATGTAGGTATTTAGGTTTTTTTTAAGAAATTTTGAAACTTTATTTGTTAACTGTTGTAACCTTGTATGGTTTCATTTTTCCAACACATAAATAGGATATAATTAATTATCTGTAGATAACTGAAAGCTTAAGCAAGATCTTTTTAAAAGTTACAGGGTTTTTAGAGGTTATTAAAAACACATAGGTATTGCATTGTTATAAAAATAAACTTTATTGAATAAAAAATTACAAGAACAATCATCCAATCAATAAAATTGTTTACAAACTTAAGGCTATGCTCAGTCATAACCAACTTTTATAAACAAGAAAATAAATAAATTACTTAATTCTCTAAAAATAAATAAAAGTGATAAACAGTGACCAGCACTTTTACACAAAAACATCTAGTAATAATCAGTCTTCATTTACATAGATTTATAAGTTTTAAAAGCCTTACTTTAATTAAATAACTCTCATTGATTAAGATTTCATTTAGATATTAAATTACCTACTTTCTTCTAATAATCAGCTTCTCATTATCATCGAAATTTGATTCTGTGTCTGAGAAGTCCTGGTGAGGCGAGCGAGATACGTCGATGGTCAGACGAGCCGTGCCCTGTGATTTAAAATTAGAAGATGCACAAGTCAAATTCAAAAACAAGTAGGTACTTATATAGTTTAAAAAAAAAATTCAATCTGCTCCAATATCCAATAAAAGCTTAGAATAGAATGTCATTTATTGCAAAACATAGGTACAATTAAGATGATAATTTATTAGCTTATTGGATAAGGGCGAGCTGATTCAAATGAGCCCAAACGCGGATATTCTACTGTTATTCACTGAGGAGTTCCATTGAACACCTGACTCCATGTGTAAAATATGAAGTAGGTACTTCTATATCTATAGTGTATCACTTTTAAATGTTTCCCGCGTTGATTTACAGGTGAAACTAAATGCTAAAAGCTTGTAATATGCATTTCTTTATCAGTTTAGTACCTAATATTTTTTTATAGCTTTACGTCTGCCCAGATACCAACGAGCTGTTTATGTTTAGGGTGTTTAGGTAATATTGAAAAGATTGCAGTTACTCACCACAGGGCGTGGTTTCCTAAAGGACTGGCGCCACATGCTCCGGACGTACTGCAGCGGGTTCACAAACTCATGAGATATGCCCCTGAAAACAACATAATGCTGCTTGGCGTCAATTTGCTAGGTAACTGCATTACCCCTATGATTAAATAACTCGGGGGTGTGACCTACATGGTGGTGGGATAGTATGAAAATAACAATGGGAAAAATATTATGCAAAAAGTGAATGTGTAAAATCTGTTAAGTATTAGAATATTTGGGTTTTATTATGTGTGTGGGTGGAATGTTGGTCTGATGCACAAATCTGAGTGCATTTTTTTAACGCGTTCAATGAAGCCTCTGGACGCATATTTGCTCAAGGTGCCGGTCCTCCTGCAGCAATCTTCGGAGAGCACCGCTGATTGCTTATTTGATTAGGCAGAGAATAAATTAATACATTAAAATTTAAATATTAAAGTTCTTACCCATCAGAGGCCATGTCGACGGTGGGAGCGTAAGACAATGCTGGTTCTGGCCGGTTTGTCTGGTATCTTACTCTAAAAAAGACACGACGTATGCTTATTGATGAGAACAAATCATTAGTCGAAAGGCACTGGTATTTTCATCAGAAAGGTGAGCATTTATTATCCTTTGAATTGTTTAAGGAGGAAGTCATTAAGGAGGATTATCGATCGAGCGAGCGAAGCGAGCAAAGATCTTAGTGGTAAGTTGGGCGATTTTGCTTTGTATGTTTGTACCTATGTTTGTATGTTTCACGAATTGTTGTTCGAGCATAACTGTCGAACCGTTCATCCAATCTGCATGAAACTTGGTAGGTCAATAGGTTGTGGTAAGGAAATTTACGGTGGAGCATATGAGCTTAATCGATGAAGGGGTTGTGAAGATATTGGGTTCCCAAGGGGGTAAAAAATTATGAAAGTTACACAAATATATTGAGTGGGGTGTCATACGAAAGGGCTTATTTTGTACATTCCAAAATGGTTTTTATTTTTAATCTAGGATGTATAGTTTTTGAAATACGACCAAAGACCAAAAACTACGAAACCAGAGCTGCAAGAGCTCCCGTTTCATAGAGTTTCGATGTCTTCGTAGCTCATTGACTGGTCGGTCTTAAAAAGAGAGTGGCATCGTTGCGGTTTGGTTTGCAATGATTTTAGATGCTACTTGATTTATTTTCATGATAAAAAAAAATTTGATAAAAAATGAAAATAATTGGGGTAAAAAAAGTTAAGTAAACAAATATATTGAGTGCGGTGTCAAATGAAAGGTCTTTATTTGTACATTCTAAAATAGTTATTATTTTTATTCTAGGACGTATACTTTTAAAAATACGACGAGAATTCATAAATATGAAATAAATGAAAAATTAGACACGACATTATGTATTGCATGCATGCTAGTATTTTTTACCATGAAGAGCTAGCGCAATAGGCATACCCGGCAGTAGTAGCACTTGAAATTATAGGGGTAGGTAGTCAGAAGAAAGTCCAAATGTTGGCCATCTACGGTGCGCGAGATCTCAGTTCGGGGCGAACTACTAGTGTATAATGGGGAGAGAGAGAAATTAAACTCACTGAGTAAAAGCTAATCGGATACACAAGAACGTATAACAGAGAGACAGGGACCGCGGAAGCAGGGGGCAGCGGGGGCCAAATGCCCCCTGAAATTAAAAAGTGAGGGGGGGGGGGGGGGGCACGCTCCCTTTAATTTTACTACATCCATTTCTCTGTGCTATTTATCTTGAAAGAAGAGGGCGACAAGTTTGCCCCCTGTCAGGGAATTCTTGCAGAGAATAAGAATAAGAATAGTTTTATTGTAAACTGTTGTATAAATACAAAGATGGTAGGTTTGTTTTTCAAATAAATGTACGAACAGTTTGCCCTTTTCGGACGTACATCATTAAAAATACTTACATACTAAAACTTACAAAACATTCATTTTTCATTCATCACTGTAGAATTCTTCGAGATCATAATAAACTTTGGAAATAAGCCAGTTTTTCAGTTTATAGCCGAAAGCATTTCCATTAAGTGATTTTAGGGGTAGAGGTAAATGATTATAAATTTTAATTGAAGAATAGTAAGCACTTTTGTGGAACATAGAATTGTTAACCTGAGGAATACTTATATTATATTTATACTTATTACGGAGGTTGCGTTTAGGTTGATTTTCAAAAAAATACTCCTGGTTGTTTTTTACAAATAAGCATGTTTCAAGGACATAAATACCTGTAAGTGTTAAAATTTTCTCTTGTTTAAAAATACCACGCAAAGAATCAGTGCTTGAAAGGCCATATATGGCTCTTAAACATCTTTTTTGACATAAGAAAGTAGATTTAACATTGACTGAATTTCCCCAGAAAATTACCCCATAAGTTAAATGAGGATAAACATAACCATAATATGCAGTTTTTGCAACGCTTTTTGAAGATATATTTGTAAGTACTGAAAGAGCATATGTATATTGCGAGAGTTTATTATTTACTTTACTAACGTGAGATTTCCAGCACAAGAAAGAATCAATGGTAACACCCAAAAAATTTGCTTCTTTTGCTTCTTCTATGGAAGTGCCTTTATTTTTAATATGAATGGTTAATGATTTAGTTTTATAGTTTTTAAATTGCATATACAAAGAGAGACAGAAATAAAACTCACTCGGTATAAGCAGAGTTGCGCTGCTTCCTCGGCTTGTACACAAAGTGGTAGTAGACAAAGAGGCCGAGGTACAATGCTAGCAGTACTAGCGCGGCCGCTACCACTGTGAATGATGCGTGGTGAGCTCGGAGATAGTCTTGGTAGTTCCAGCCGTTGAATAGCGGTAGCTGAGAACAGAAACGACAATATTAATGACAAAATATTAAATAAAATAATCGCACTATGCGCTTTACACGAGCCATTCGTTATTACGCTATGCTCTGCTCAGACGTTTCATGACTCTACAGTTACAAACTGTGTTTAGAGTGTAGGTATTTTTGCACTCCATCAATATTTAGAAAGTAAGAAAACATTATTTAACACACGGGAATAATAATAAATAATGTCTAGTACAACTCACGAAAGTTTTGAAAGTAAGAAAACATGATTATTCAGCAAAATTAGTACCCACAATGGATCTAGGCATTCGTGAAGTTAGCAGTTTCGCTGCGCAGTAGAAATTTTTGTATGAAAAGGCTACACTGAGCATCGAAACGGCTAACTTCACGAATGCCTAAGATCTACACGGACAATAACAAGACAATTAAAAAGTTATTTAAAATTTTAAACAGCAACTTACCCGATCCTTCCTAACCAGCCGACAGATGCCCTCACTACTAGCCGGCCGCCCGTCATCACACACGCACACAGGCGCATCATCCACCACACACACAGACCCACACGTGACGTCACTACACGTGTCCACCATATCCCCTCTCTGCACACTCTCATGGCGAATCACGAAGGTGTTAGCGTCGAAGACTCTGTATATGTAAGTCTCGCAGTGTTTCTGGCCGTATAGCACGCAACGGGAGAGACGGAAGGAATTGGCGACGAGGTAGTAGATGTGATCTTCGAATAAAGCGAGGCTGTGCGGCGCTTGGAGTTGGGGGTTGTCGGCTAGGATTTTTGTGCTGGAAGGAAGTAAAGAAGTTATGTAGCTTTCAGCTTGTATTAGGTACAAAAATTAGTACTAGCAAGCAAAGCGAGCCATTTTCAAAGTCAAAGTCAAATTATTTATTGCACATACATGTGGTTTGCATTAAGGTGTGGTATTACATTGGTAGTTTCAAACGTAAAAGACAACTTTAATTTTAGAAGTTATTGGTAAGCGAAGCGAGCTACAAAGAGAGTAAACTAGAGAATATCAAAAGTATTTGCCATCTTAATTACAACCATCCAAATAATTACATACAATCTAATCAAGCGCTTTCAGGTGAGCTAAGCGAGCTTAAAAAATTGTAGTATCGGCTTATTCCATTATGCTCCCACTCTCGTGGATCCCAGTGTGATCATACAAAACTTTTGAGTGCTTTTTGATATTCACTGGTTTACTCTCTTTTGTAGCTCGCTTCGCTTACCGATAACTTCTTAAATTAAAGTAGTATTTTATATTATTTTCTCGTATTTCTACTAAAATGAACCCAGATAGAGAATTAATGTGTACAAAATGTGTAACAATTTCTAAAGCAGCAAAGCTACTGTTTCCACACTTACTGTTCATTGCCGTCGTAATCCATCCTTATTATATGCGGTGGCCCAGTCTCAGCTACATACAAAACTTGTAGAAACGAATCCGCCGCTAGTCCGGTACAGTTCCTGACAGTGGCGATGTCCCGAGCGTCCCGTCCCGTTAGAGGCGCCGCCCATACAACAGACTCTAGTGAGCGCGTCACGCAGTAGAACATTAGGTGGGATTTTGGGTCTACTATTAGGGAGGAAACCTGAAAGTATTTTTGTGTTATCATCAGGCATTGATTTACTGGAAATAATTTGACAGTGTTTTAATTTCAACGCCTCTCATTCTAGGAGACAATTTAGAGCTAGTACATACAATACATACTAGGCGTTTTGTAGTAAGCACTTTGATAACGCGTACTTAACTAACCAAGAGATCTGACCGACTGTTTCGATATCAAATTTTAGTTAGAAAGCTTGCTTCAAGATACATGTGCTACCATTTTCTTATAAATGTACATTTGATCGCGTGCTTTTCGATAGTATTTCGTCCTCTTGATCAATGTGCGTAAGTGGCGATTCAGGCATTATTGACCGAGGGATGGCTTCGGTCAATAATGCCTGAAACGCTACTTAAATATTTGGGTACCTACCTACATAACAAATTGGTGCGTTCTTACTCTTCAGAATTGTAGGTATACAAAAATAATAATGATAGCACCACTTAAACTAAGTAGTATCGTTTCAGTATTCGGGTGTAAGACTCTGATTGTGATGAGTTTAAAAATGAGGCCTCCACTCAGTCAATACGTCTATCAGAGTAATATGAGTCAATAATGTTAGTTCCATACATACCGTAGCGTCTGATGGTAGTTTCTGCAGACGAGCACATCGTTTCCTGGCGACATGACACACGCGGATACAGCTGTCACCACGAGTACTGTCCACGAAGTACACGTTACCGGTTATCCAGTCCACTGCCACCTACACATATATTAAAATAAATAAAAAAAAAAGCTTACAATATTCTTCAACTACCAAAAATGTAATTGACTCAATAAAAATTTAACCACGGGTAAAGGCGTCCTCCAAAGCGTTCCGATCTTCTGTTTCCTGTGCTTTCTCATCGATTTGCCTGCTATAGCAACTATCTAGTTTTGCCATCTTTCCTGTGGTCTCCCTATCTTTCTTTTTGCAATCGGACTTTTCGGGTTGTTTTAAGGGTCCACCTGCCATCTTCTATTCATACCAAGTCTAATGTTGTACCAAGTACTTAGTACACAAACTTGGTATACCAAGTACTTGGTAGTTACACTACACAAACATTAGTAGGGTCTAAATCTAATAAAAATGTAGACAAAATGATATGAGATCTGAATAACGTACATTGGCCGGTAGCTCAATGGGGTAAGATACAAAGCTGTTCGTAGACAGCGCTCTTCTCCTTGATTGTCTATTTTTGATAGCGACCAAAATCGGTCTCAAACTCTCAAATATGACAGACATTTCAGTGACCACGCAAGGAGCTCTGTCACTCTCATCTCAACGAGACCGAACGCGACAAAAGATAACTACGCGATCGTTTTGACAGTTTGAGACCAATTTGAGGTTTGAGACAAGTTAGACAATCAGCCTGCTGATCGATTTTATATAACAAGTGTATAGTTAGGAGTTTTTAAGTTTTCCGTGGCTAAAATATTATGAAATGTATTCGTCAATGACTGAAGGCAGAGTTAGTCATACTGCGAATAGGTAGGGTTTTAGTTTTCAACATTTTGTTTTAGTCACATACCCTTGTCGGACGTCCAATGTTGGTCACAGTCACCACGTTATGGGTACCATTCACTTCTATAAGCTTGCCAGACTCCGCTGACGTCACATACAACTTGTTCTTCCTGAAACAATGGGATGGTTATTTAAACACAGAGGCCTGTATTAATAAACTCGTATTAACTTCTGTCAAAGTTGCGCCACGGATTTAACTATTGCCATCCTTATTTGTCACTGTCTAACAAAAAAACACTTTGTTGCGTCGCAACAGTCGCTATTTAAACAAACGTTTTCGCGAAGTCAGGCGTCTGTACCTGTACATTTACTCTGTGGTACTATGTAGTGTATTTTATTTTGTGCAGGTGTGTAGAGTATTTCAATTAAAACTGCGGAGGGAGCTTTAAGCCGCAGACTCTCTAGTCTAGGTAGGTAAATTAAAACATCTCTTATTGTCTTTACTTTAAAGTTCTATCCAACAATTCCTAAATTGTACACAAACTAATAAGACTTATCTACCTGACATCATAGTCAAGATCCGTGATGGCAAATAGATGGTCTTATATCTACCTGACATCATAGTCCAGATCCGTGACGGCAGCGATGGCGGGGTCACTGAACTCGACCGCGCCGTGTCCGTCCGCCGACACCGACCGCACCGTGTTGCCGGACACGTACAGAATGGACATGTTGCCGCGGGTGGCTTTGCACGAACGACGGTCCGTTCTGAATGAAAATATAAATAAAACTTAGGCCTTATTTAACAAACGGGATTTACTCACAATGTTTCGATTCATCCGGAGAATCTTCATCTGGGTAAGGAGGGAGTTGCGGCAAGGTTACTCCTCGCGCGAGCGTCTCACACTGCGAGCAATGTAACGCTCGGCGCGGGACGAGGGCCGCGGAGGAAGTAACGTTGCCGCAACTCCCTCCTTACCCAGATGAAGATTCTCCGGTTGAATCGAAACATTGTCAGTATCTAAATCGACGATATTTTTACGTGAGTAATTCCCGTGTGTTTTGTAGAGCTTTTTGTAGAGCAAACAAAAAGCCTATAAACTACTCAGCGACAAGTCTGAGTGGGCACCAAATGTAAAAAATAAACAAGGTAGAGCCCTCTATAAGCGTCCTGACATAATAAAGGCGGCAACATCCTTCTACAAAGAGCTCTACGCTGCAAATAGTGACATGACACAACCCCACTCTGACGAAGTATGTTTATTGTACCCCACTACAGAACCGGATCCGCAGAGTTTTCTAACCTCTGAAATTGAGAATGCTATTAAAACTCAAAAAAATGATAAAACTCCAGGGAATGATAAAATCGTAAACGAAGCACTAAAATCACTTTGTGAACCATTACTGAAACCTCTACAATTACTATACAACAACATTTTAAAAGTTGAAAAAACCCCAGATCAATGGTCAAAGTCAACAATAACTTTGATCCACAAGAAAGGAGATCGTTCAGACTTAAGTAATTATAGGCCCATTAGCCTCATGACAAACATGTACAAAATATTTTCAAAAATAATGCTACAAAGATTAACAAAGGCACTAGATGAACACCAACCACGTGAACAAGCGGGTTTTCGTAAAGGATTTTCAACGATGGATCATATCCAGGCTGTCACCCAGATAATAGAAAAGGCAAACGAATACGGCAACACTTTGTACCTATGCTTCATTGACTTCAAAAAAGCTTTTGATCTACTAAAACATGACGGAATATGGACCTCACTTTCCCAACAAGGCATCGATATAAAATATATCAACATAATTCGAAGCATCTACTCGAAATGCTGTGCTAAAGTACGACTAGAACGGGAAGGCATCGAGTTTCCTGTACAAAGAGGCGTTCGACAAGGAGATCCGCTCTCTCCAAAAATTTTCTCAGCAGTCCTTGAATCCGTCTTTAGGAAGCTTAATTGGGAGAGTAGAGGAGTGAAGGTTGATGGCGAGATATTAAGCCACCTCCGCTTTGCGGACGACATAGTTGTGTTTGCCGAATGTGCACGAGACCTAGAGTCGATGGTAAATGATCTAACGAGAGAGAGTAAAAAGGTAGGATTATCAATAAACTCATCAAAGACAAAAATAATAACAAATGGAGTTCATGAGGCTGTAACAATAGAGGGCGAAAGCATAGAGTACGTTCAGGACTATGTCTATCTTGGTCAACTAGTGTCCTTCGAAAATTCCACCGAAAAAGACCTACAACGAAGAACTGCTCTAGCGTGGAAGAAATACTGGGGAGCCAAAGAAATAATGAAGAATAAAGATATACATTTAAAAATAAAGAAAAAAGTCTTTGATATGGCCATACTTCCATGTCTCACATACGGCTGTCAGACATGGGCCCTAAGAAAGGAAGATGAAGAAAAACTAGCTGTGTGTCAGAGGAAAATGGAAAGGAGTATGATTGGTATAAAAGTATCTGACCGAATCAGTAATAAATCAATAAGAAAAAAAACGAAAGTAACAGACATCAAGGTACGCATACGACAGTTAAAATGGAGGTGGGCGGGACATGTCTGCAGATTGGGGAACGACAGGTGGGCAAAGCGGGCCACCGAGTGGATTCCACTGGATTGCAAGCGCAAACAGGGCAGGCCGAAAAAGAGATGGAGGGACATATTCCTACAAAGATGTGGTCCAGAGTGGATGAGGAAGGCTAGGGAGAGGGACGAATGGAGAGATTTAGGGGAGGCCTACGCCGTGGAGGCGACTATTGCTGAAAATGTGGATAGTTTAAGTAATTAGTTAATAAGTAATTTGTATAGCAGTACGAATAAAGGCTTTTTTATTTTATTTTATTTTATTTTATAATTCCCGTGTGTTAAATAATGTCTAGTACAACTCACGAAAGTTTTGAAAGTAAAAAACTTAGGCCTTTACATCTTTGTCTTTGATTTATCAGTGTCAGGAGTCAATCTTTGCCTGCACTTAACGGGGCATTGTAGTGCCTGGGACATTGTTGAGATGGAGTAGGCTTGCCCATCAGCATCTAACTAAAACATCCTCTCAGCTAATTTGGCCATATCCACAGGAAAGACATGGTCGATACGTGTGGGGCTGATTAAGCCGCGGGTTTACTCACGATGTTCTCTTTCATCGTTTAGTTGAGTGCTCATGTTAATGCGCTTATTGCTTGCGCTGGTTTTCGTCTAATCGTGTGTGCTTTCAAACATTAAAATAATTTTCCAAATGTGTCCAGGCGTCTTCGAGTAATCGGTGAACATTTTTTTTTTGTTAGATAGACCTTTATTTAGCCACAATCTCACCTGATGGTAAGCGACGATGTGGCTGACGATGGATCACAAATAACCAACATAAAAATTCCGACGAGTTGCGAACCTCCTTTTTTTTAAAGTCGGTTAAAAAGGCACTTTATTCCAGATAGACAATATTACCTGAGAGCATATCCATGATGGCAGGAGCAGATGAAAGATCCGGGGATATTAGTACAAGCGTGCGAGCAGGCCCCGAAGGCACACTCGTCTATATCCTCACAGATATTGGGGCCTGAATAGAATAGAATATAGTTTATTGACATCACATAAAGAAGACAGATGACAGAGCATAAAAACAACAACAATTAGTAGATCTTCTATATTTAAGGGACCGGCGAACGTACCTACGTATCTAGGAACTTAATACCAAAATAATTTAAAAGTTGAGCCTATTTTTATCACTTTATGTTATTATTTGGATAAAGGCAATATTTATCTAGGTTCCTGTTACACTTTTGTTTCGAAAAGCTTACTATAGAACAAATGAAAAGAAAAAATAGCCCTTTGTCGGCATAACTGACTCTTTCTCCACGAAGCTCTTTCCAGGGCAGCCTCCTTGACTTCCCTATACGACATGACAGCAACCTTCTCCTTCACTTGACTCATGTAGCCTATCCTCGGTCTTCCTCTTCCTCTCCTTCCTTCCACTTTTCCTTCAATTATGTTTTTAATGAAACTTAACTTTAATTTTTTTTAACCCCTTGGGAACCTAATATCTTCACAACCCCTTCATCGATTAAACTCATATGCTCCACCGTAAATTTCCATACCACAACCTATTGATTTACCAAGTTTTATGCAGATTGGATGAACGGTTCGACAGTTATGCGAGAACAAGAATTCGTGAAACATACAAACATACAAAGCAAATTCACCCAACTTGCCAATAAGATCTTCGCTTGCTTAGCTCGCTCGATCAATAAGACAGAGGACACAGCATAAAAACAACAACAATTAGTAGGTACCTACATAAAATTAAATAATGTGAGGAAACGATTTCGATAAGTACCTGCTTGGTGGAAACCGGGGGGACAGAGGCACCGCGGCCCTTGCGGGGTCGCCTGGCACGAGTGACTGCATATGTGCTTCACACACGCTGTTGCTAGAGAGAGAAGGAGATAGCTGTTTCATACTCTTCCAAAATGAATGAATGAAAATTCTTTATTGCACACCTTAGAATAAGCAAGATACAACAATGACAAAATTAAGTAACAATGCACATTGGGCGGCCTCATAGCTAAGAAGCTACCAATAAAATTTGATAGCTTTGGTATATTCTTAACAAAAATTTAGATAAGTCCGTTGATTCTGTAATAGGCATGAATCCTAATTTTCAAAATCTCTTCTATGATATTCAGAAGTATCTATTATGTCTAAAATATATCATATTTCTGTAGAAAATTAAGGTTTTTGTGCAATAAAAGTACATTTAAATTTAAATTTTCAAATTCACGCCAAAACGCTCGCCGGTGTCATGGCGTCTGTTTTTACGTCACGGATCGGTATATCAACCAGTGATGCCTACATAGTTACTATAGAAACAAAAGGATGTTTACCGAGACGAGACGCAATGACAGACGCCATGACACCGGCGAGCGTTTTGGCTATCATGGCGGATTGTTGTATTTTGTAGATTTATTTTAGCAAATAAATTAGTAATCTCGACATTAATAAGAGAATAAATACATTTTTCAAAATCTTTGAATCCTATTTCATTAGATCAGATAAATATTTTGGCGATACTTGATTACTGTCATCATGCCTATAGTCACATTTTGTGCTAGATTTTGCAATCGACTTTTTTTGTGTAGTTATAAAAAAACACCAATCGATCGACGCCGATCGATTGGTGTGATCCTCTATATCGTATAACGCAGACAGGTAGAAAGATGTGTGTCATGTTTCTTACAGCAATGCCCTCCCTCATCGGATCCATCTGCGCAATGCGGCAGACGGTCACAGACCTCCCTCCACTCCACGCATTGTCCGTTCGCGCAGAGGAAGCCCTCTCGGCACTCCGAGGAGGGATATAACACGGGAGGGTATAAGACCATGACCTTTCGACTCCTTGAAATCTATGTGATTACTTACAGCAATGCCCTCCCTCGTCGGATCCATCTGCGCAATGCGGCAGACGGTCACAGACCTCCCTCCACTCCGCGCATTGTCCGTTCGCGCAGAGGAAGCCCTCTCGGCACTCCGAGGAGGGATATAACACGGGAGGGTATAAGTGGGATGTCTTGTTCACTGCGGGTAGTATAGTAAAAATATATAAGATCAAATAAACAAATAACCATAAAAAGTTAAAGCCGTCCGAACGAGTCACGTAAGTCCAACGGCGTCCAATCAGAGTCACCCAAGTTGCACTTGGTCCAAATTGACTTGGATCGTGTCAACCCGGCTTAAGTATAATAAAGACAAATAACAATCATATTTTGTGATGTCTGAAAAAAGTTTTTGTTTTGTAAAATTTTGTCTAGGAACAGAGCGTGGCAATAGAAAGAAAGAAAACTAGCAAACTTGTTCTCTTCATATAACTTGTTCGTATCTATGCAAAGCAACTGTTGTTTGCATGCGAACATACGGTGTGGGTGTAACATAATATTTGTAACACACTCATGTTATTTTGGATGTACGTACATATTATGTTCAATCGCTTAGGATAACCCTTTTCAAATCCTACTAATTCTATAAATACGAAAGTTTGTGAGGATGTATTGATATATAGATGTATGAATGTTTGTTACTCTCTCACGCACTACTGAAAGGATTTTAATGAAACTTGGAATATACATCGTTTCTGAACGGGTAGGTACCACGCGAGCGAAGCCGCGGGCTGAAGCCAGAAAGTTAATAAACTTCAAAAACAACAGAAGTTTTCACAACAAATAAAACTATCAACAAAAGCTTTAGTGCTATCAACACTTACCTATGGCACACGCGTCTGGGGTCTCATCAGAACCGTCCCCACAGTCCTTCTTGCCGTCGCATAACTTGTTCATACCGACGCAGAGCAGCTGTTGTTTGCAGGCGAACATGCCGTGTGGGTGGCAACGGAAGTCGCAACCGTCCTCGTCTGTACCACCGGGGCAGTCTACTTTCATGTTACAACTGTCAACAAAAGGGAGATTTTACGAAAAATAAACATGGGCCTTATTCTAAGTACAAACAAAACATAACGCAGTGTTACGCGGCTCGTTATCGTTTTTAAAGATTGATTTTGAATTCTAATTATATAATGTATTCTGATGTCATAGTCCAGGTTGTATATGGCGCGTTTAGATTTAATAAGGCCCCATGTTGCTGTTTACAAAACATATAAGAGACAATGAAAAGTATGGATCTGTGCAACGCTCTTCATGCCCTCATTTGGTAAGCAAGAATTTTGAAGATGAGTATGGATTGCTTTGGTAGCGAAAGGTTTTCCTAGTAGTAAACAATATGCATAATCGGATTAGTAGTACCAAAGATTACTCATTACAAACAAATAAACCTTGCCTCTTTATTGTGTTAGATGTATAAAAAGTATGTCTGACCGTGCAGTAAGCGGCAAGCAGATGCTTTTGTTGAGCTCGCAAGCGTACTCGTATACTTCACACTGTGGCAACAACTCCTCCTGTTTCAACACAAAAAACATAGGCCTTTACATCTTTACTATACTCGAGCCATTTTGGATGTACAATGTTTACTAACACTGTACTGACAGATCAATCAGCTGATAGCAGGAATAGACCTATCACAGAAAACTGAGATTAAATATGATTGGCACTGATTTAATATGACCATTCGTAATGAATCTCAGTTTTCTGTGATAGGTAGCTGATTGATCTGTCAGTGCAATGTTAGTAAATATTGTACATTGGTTTTGGCTAGAGTATAGATGATTTATAGTGTCATGTTTTTTAGGATCGGTTAATGGCGAATACGCCATTAAGGCCGGCCATTGTTGTCGGTCCGATTGTCCGATTGTTTAAAGGCGTTGGTGCCATACATATTTGTTTGAACATGCAAGTGCAACACACGTCCTATCCGACGCGACCGTCGGAAGCAAATGTATGTCGAGGACAGTCGTGTCGGTGTCGGACGACCAGTGAGACAAAAAGTCTAACGTATGTGGCCAGCCTTAGAGGCATGTTTTCCTGTCACGCGTACCGTCAGCGCTGATAGGCGAGTGATCTTTATTACAATGACATAAGGCAGAAATGGCTACGCTGATTGCTCTCGTCAGTGCTGAACAATCAGTGTCCTTATTTCATTGTTATAAAGATCACTACGGTATGCGTGACAGGAAAACCAGCCTTAATCGTACCTGTTTTCTAAGCTTATTTTCATGTTATTTGATGTCGAGTTATTATTAAATGAGACGTACCTTGACCTCCACTATAACGGGTTCGTCGCAGTCCTCTTCATCTGAGAAATCGAAGCAGTCTTGCAATCCGTCGCAGCGAGCTGTTAACTCTATGCACTCCTTGTTGCGACATTGGTAGTATCCTGGCTTGCAGTTCGCGTTCTCTACACCACGAATTGATGAAAATGATATATGAATTGATTAAATAACAAAAAACTTAGGCCTTAACATCTTTACTAGATGATTCATACAGTAAGTATGTTCGTATGAGCAAGTGGCCAACTCTGGTGACGGAGTTTTTAGGCCGCCTAAAGGCCTCCGTCATGGCTTAACGACTTAAAAGCCGGGACCGACATTTAACGTGCCCTCCGAGGCACGGAAGCGGTCAGCTCGTAATGCCACTTGCGGTCACCCATTCAAATTGTGACCGCGCACAACGCTGCTTAACTTCAACGATCAATCAAGAACGTCTAAGCAAGCTACGCCTACGATATTTTATTTACACCGCCTTTTGCCTTCCTGTAAATCCAGTTCATCCTGAGGTTGTCTGGAAGAAATCGCTCATAGCGATAAGACCGCCCATTGTACTTCGCTCTTAATGTTCTGTGTGTCTGTAATTTGTTTTAATATTCATGTGGTGTACAATAAAGTATTAATCTATCTCTCTATCTATCTACGCCACGAACGCTTCATACAGTGTCAGGAGGCAATCTTTGCCTACACTTATCGCCACGCTACCATTAGTAGTACATTGTTAGAGATGGAGTAGGCTTTCCCAGCACCTACCATCCTCTCAGCTTAACCGGCCATATCCACAGGAAAGACATGGCCAATACGTGTAAGGCTGACTAAGCCGCGGGTTTCCTCACGATGTTTTCCTTTGCCGCTTAGAGCTCGTGTTAATGCACATATTAATTTTCCGAAACGAAAATCCATTGAGCTATGATGCCACAGACATACATACAGATACACAGTAGTTGATGAAGGGATATGTCGGGGGTTTTACATTACATTTTTAATTTATATCACGACTTTATAGCTAGAAAATCATCATAGTTACCTACAAGCTTAATATTCGTACTTTCTTCTGAATAGGGATAAGAAAAGGGCTCACCGCATCCAATTTCATCCGTGGCATCATTACAATCGTTGTCGCCGTCGCACTTCCAAGTCTTCAGAATACATGAGCCAGACGCACACCTGTAATAAATATGAGTGGACTAGCTGCTTGCCGGGACTACGCTCTTTGGAGACGTAAAACGCATTATAGCAGGTAGCGTATTCACCAAATATGTAATTGGACATATCCCTGACTACCCTTAGACATCTTCAAAGGATGATGGCTAAAAAGATCTGAGGGAATGTCGACCGCTCCTTGGGGATACAGTCGTGATATAATTTCATTTCATTTAGCAGGTAGCGAAATAGTGAAAGAATTTTCAGTACCTGTACGATCAATAGTTTCAGAGATTATTCGATCAATACACAAATCAAATATCTATTTATTTATACCTAATAAATTAGCTGCGCCCTCGCGGCGTAACCTTCCTCAAGAATTAAGTTATCAAACGCAGAAAGAATATTTCAAATCCGGTAGTTCCTGAGATTAGCGTGTTGAAACAAACAAACAAACTCTTCCGCTTTATTTTATTAGTATAGAAGATATGTAAAAAAAAAGTCTCAAGGGCGCTACTCACACACCTGCCACAGGGGCAATCTAGGGTGCATGGCAGTTGTGGCGATATCGGGAGTATCTCTACACACTTGCCTGCCGTGCAGTGTTCCAGAGTAAAAGGCGCTACTCACACACCTGCCGCAGGGGCAATCTAGGTGGCAATCTAGGTGCGTGGCGGTTGTCGCGATATCGGGATTATCTCTACTCCACCGACAACCGCCACGCACCTAGATTGCCACCTAGATTGCCCCTGCGGCAGGTGTGTGAGTAGCGCCCTTAAGCTGCGCTGAGCACACGTATTGAGAATGGCACCCGTATTATCGACCAATCAAAAGATACTGTGACAGATACTGACAAACTGACTGAGAAATTGCCCCAATCGCGCTACACACGCACCGACGGCGGGGACAACTTAAGGGCGCTACTCACACACCTGCCGCAGGGGCAATCTAGGGTGCATGGCGGTTGTGGCGATATCGTGAGTATCTCTACACACTTGCCAAATTGCCCCTGCATGCCTACACACATCACAATTAAGGGTCATCCCCACTCCTACACCCTAGATTGCCCCTGCGGTAGATGTGTGAGTAGGGCGCTTCACTCACATGAATTCAGTATCGAAGCAAGCTAGCGTGTCGCACTCGGCTCTGGCCTCGTCAGTGCCATCTGGACAGTCCTGCCATCCGTCGCAGACCAGCGGCCGGTCGATGCAGAGCGTGCTGTTGCGACACTGGAACTGTGTCGCACGGCAAACCTCATCGGAGTAGGTCGGTACGACTGAAAACATAATCAAACTTGTAAAATTCTGTTAAAATTGAAACACCGTTTAGGCTGAGACTCCACCAAAGCAGAGAGGAGAGGAGATGTGTTTAAACAACCAATAGAATTTCGTTATTCACACGGTATCACGAGATGTGTGAATAACGAAGTTCTATTGGTTGTTTAAACACATCTCCTCTCGTCTCCGCTTTGGTGGAGTCTCAGCCTGAATCTTGATTTCCTTTTTTGTTTAGATAGTGACAAATAGTGATATGGTGAATTTTAAGCATTGTTTAACCAGAGAGGCGTTTATAAGGACTTATTTTCAAAATCTCAAGGGAATTTATAAATGACAAAATCTTTACAACTCGATGTATTGTATGGTCTAGCTAGAAGTTCTATATCGAAATTGTTTAAACAATGTAAAAGTTAAGCTTCTTTACAGCATAATACAGCATAGCTAATTTTTGGGCCCTTAAGGGTACCTTTTCTTTTGTAGTTAGAACAACTAAAAAAAAACTGTAAACAAGCAATTCATTCAAAAATAAAAAAACCCGGCTGAACTGAAAAGTTGGAAACAGCATTATCTTATCAATCACAAAATTAAATTACTTACAATTTTATTATTAGGTATCTAAGGGTTCGATGCCGTGTGCTTTTTCCTAAACTTTGTTGTCACAGTTGACACACAGATGGCTCTGTATGAAAATTAAATGCGTAAGTTATTTCTTAAATATGAGATATCTCCTAAATGGCTGAACCAATTTCGATGCAGTTTGTTCTAAACGTTGCGTGTGACTAAATAGACAGTTCTAGTATGCGTTTTGTTTAGCAATTTCATTTAGGGCGAAAAATAGATTTTCAAAAATTTTGGACTCGATTTAGTCTTCGAAGATGTCATGTTAGATTTAAAAAAATATACAGGGTGTGGCAAATTCTTGGTCACTGAAGGGTAGCTACCTTTTCTCTTGTAGTTAGAAAGTTTTGTTCTTAGGAAACTTCGGTTTTATTTTGAAGAAAAAAATAGTTGCATTTTTAGATTTCTGAAAAAAAGTTTAGTAAGCCTAAAAAATTACATTTGTCAATAAAAACAAGTTGGTCTTAATCGACTCTATTTCCCACCAGGAACACTTCTCCCAAAGTAACTTATCGAATCAAATCGTAAGTTTTTGCAATAATTCAAAAAAATACGTCCCATACATTTTCTATGAAATTAGGAGATGTAAACATTTTTTTTTGTTATTCGATCGTTCGTAATTTAATTTCATAACTGCTCCGGCAAGCTGGTAGGCTATTGTAAAGCGCGTATTTAAATTTAGAACAAAGTGTTTCCCTGCAGGTGTACAAATGGTATGCTTCATGCATACCATTCTCTCTTGCGGCTCTGTCTGAGGCGCCTAAGGCTTTACAATAGCCTCCCAGCATGTCGAAGCAGTTACGAATTTAAATTAATAACCATCGAATACCTATGTGGCACTATAATGTTTACAACTACTAATTTAATAGGAAATGTATGGGTCGTGTTTTTTTGAATTATTGCAAAAACTTACGATTTGATTCGATAAGTTACTTTGGGAGAAGTGTTCCTGGTGGGAAATAGAGTCGATTAAGACCAACTTGTTTTTTTTTGACAAATGTAATTTTTTAGGCTAACTATACTTTTTTTCATAAATCTAAAAATGCAATTATTTTTTTCTTCAAAATAAAACCGAAGTTTCCTAAGAACAAAACTTTCTAACTACAAGAGAAAAGGTAGCTACCCTTCAGTGACCAAGAATTTGCCACACCCTGTATATTTGATATCAGTCTACCAACCTCTTGATATTGACATGGATTTTAATATGATGGCGTGATTTTTATTTCCAAAATTCACACATTGTTGCATTTTCTAGCCGCACTATTTGATTTATCAAAATAAAAAGTATCCTAGAGCACAATCGAGATAGAGATGATTCTAACGATACCTCATTCATCAAAATCCATCCAGCCGTTTAGGAGAAACGTGGTATTAAAGAATATTACTTACATACCCACCCACATACATAGAAACGCGCGATCTACATAACCCGGTGACTTGACAGTCAGCCGGGTAAAAAACTAGGTACCTACTCACATTTTTAGTTTTTTTTTACAGTACAGTAAGTACAGTCAGCCTAAAAAAATTGTTAAAAAAAACTATCTATTTCCCATCAGGATTACTTCTCCCAAAGTAACTTACCAAATCAAATCGTAAGTTTTTGCAATAATTAAAAAAAACACATCCCGTAATGGGCAATGCTTATAAAAGTGTCCAATATTACCTTTGCACCCAACTTCGTCCTCCCCAAACGCGCAATCCTCAACTCCATCGCAATGCTGAGTCTTCTTAACACAGACGTTACTCCTATGGCAATAGAGTTCATTTTCATTGCACTCCATCAGTTTTACACATTGTCCTTTCTCCAACAAGAAACCAGGGGGACAAAGGCACTTGAATCCTAACTGGTTATGAACGTTGTGGACGTTTTGGGTAGGAACAGATGATTGAACGCAGACGTCCGAGCAAGGGTGGGTTTTGAGGCATGGGTGGTTGAGTAAGGGGTTGGTAGGGGAAGGGTAGGGGGTTGTAGCTAGGATGAGAAGCTGTGTTGCATTTGGGAAGAGTGCTGTAACCAAAAGAAAATTTAATTAAAAACCTTTCATAAGTTAGAAACGAGTAGATGCCCTTCAAACGGCTGAACCGATTTTGATAAAACATATCTAAGAAGTATTGCTAAAAAACCTGCTTTCAAATTAAAAAACCGCATTCAAATTGGTTCACGGTGAATCAATTTGAATGCGGCACCTCAGCTCTTAAACGGGTGAACTACAGTGCCGCATACAGACACACATATCGGTCAAACTTATAACACCCTTTCTTTTTGCGTCAGGGGTTAATCTAGCCCTCGCGCGCGGGCGCTCAGGAACAGTGTTTTTTTTTTGATGATATAGATACCTACCCAAAAAGGACATACTTTTTGGGGTACCTTGATCACATTTAAGCAAAATTTCAAGATGAAGCTAAAGCTTGATAAAATATATTAGTTATGATTAAGCTTTTGTCTAACTTACACAAATCAATCCTCCGGATTGTATGCGTAGACTCGTGTATATCCGACCAGAAGAGCCGCGGCGTGCGTCTGTCCGTCCAGAACACGAAGGTGTCTGTCACAGCGAGACTTGTCACCGTCGTTGATAGCTCACGGAAGTTCTCTCGACCGGTACCTGACAATATTATTAGTAGTCGTTGGTACCTCAGTATATAAGGGAATCAAAAGTACTCAGGGCACAACCAGTTGAGCATTGTAGTTGTGCCTTGGGTCCGGAAGAAGTAGTCACAACGAATCTGTAGGCCTACTCCCAACACGATATATCGTGCCAATAGGGTACATGCGTCTGATTCAAAAGCGGGTTAAATGTATTTTATTATGAACATTGTTGCTTTAGAATTATGTGTGTGTAATTATTTTTTGGACTCGTGTATATCCGACCAGAAGAGCCGCGGCGTGCGTCTGTCCGTCCAGAACACGAAGGTGTCTGTCACAGCGAGACTTGTCACCGTTGTGGATAGCTCACGGAAGTTCTCTCGACCGGTACCTGATAATATTATTAATAGCCTAAGGCTGCGTTTCCATTGACGCGGAGCTGGGAGGAGCGGTGCTTAGCGGTGCATGAATTGACCAATCACTATGCTCGAAATCTCTGCTCCACTTCAATGGAAACAGCACGAGCGGAGCGGGGCAGAGCTGAACGGATATTCATATAAACTAAGCGAGGTGATGCGGAGCGGAGGACAGCGGGGCGGTGCGTTGCGGAGGGTAGCTAGGAGAGCGAAGCGGTGTTCTGCTTCAGTGGAAACACTCACCACTTTTCACCGCTATTCTCCGCTCATCTCCGCACAGCTCCGCGTCAATGGAAACGCAGCCTAAGAAAAGATGGATGGACTGTGTGAATGCAGATATGTGTGTGAAAGGAGTGAGCACTGAGATGACGAGTGATAGAATGAAGTGGAAGAGGGAAACATGTTGTGCCGACCCCACCTACTGGGATAAGGGCAGGGAGATGATGATGATGATGGTATCTCAGTTGATTATTAGTAGTCGTTGGTACCTCAGTATATAAGGGAATCAAAAGTACTCAGGGTACAACCATTTAAGCATTGTAGTTGTGCCTGGGGTTCGGAACATAGACTAAGTCTCATGTAGAGACAAGCTTCTTACTCTATACGCCCTAACTCTACAAGCCCTAACTTCACAAACTCTACACCAGGGGTGCCCAGACTTATAGTGTCGGCGATCGATCAGAAAATATTTTGAAAGCAAACTCGACTAAACTACTATGTAGGTAGGTTAGGTAGGTACTGCAAAACACATTTTTTTAAACATGGTTTTACTGCACTTTTAAATTGAAAATAGGTACATACATCAAAATAAAGGAATCATATCTACCTTTATGTTAGAAATGAGTAGGTACTAACAATTGGTATATTGCTGGTGATCGACTCAAAAAGCTTCGCGATCGACCGGTCGCTTTCTGAACAATTGTATTTCGAAGTCTGTCGGCTAACGGAATAACTACTCTGGGAGTAAGATGACAGTTTGGTCGAATCCAGCCTAACTCGGGTTAACTAACCCAAGGAACGCGCAAGTGGCAAAGCAAACTACGCCAAGAGCGCTTCGACTGGTTTGTCCTTAAGATAATAATGTGAACTCACCTTCAGGATGAATGAAGTCAATGACCCCGTTGCCTTCGTCTGATATGAACACGTTATCCAGGAACTGAGCGTACTTTAAACGAATGTGCGGACCTGTGGTTAAACAATAACGTTGTACAGACAGGCACATTTGTTAGACCGTAAGACATTTATAAAAAGGTTTTTTTAATTGCGCCTTAATATTGAAGCCCACATATATCTCCACAAATAAACTTATTGATTATCTAAAGTATTATATGGAGAATCCAAAATACGGGATGAACTAAACAAACACCTACTGCGCCACATAGGTCGTCCAATACTACCTTTCACTCTTTCATTTCTTACGTTTCTTTCATGTCTTTCTTTCATTTTTTACGTGAGTAACTCCCGTGTGTACGTGTACGTGAGTAACCTTTCACTCACCTCGCGCGTTAGTGGTCACTACTCAAACATAACCTAACCAACTGATTTCGATCTAGTAATTCTATATTTTTAAAGTAGTAGGGATACTTGAAAGTCTCCCTATCAGTAGGGATTCTTGGAATTGCAACAGGCTCTTTCGAACAAACAAATTCCAATCGCTTCTTTCACCGTTCTTTTTCGCCATAAGGTTTCAAGTCGCATGCAATCGACCAATGAAACACCCTGTCAATAAGTACCTTTCAGATTATTGAGCACGACTTTACGCCTCCCTTCGCCGTCTAGTCCGATGCTGTCTATATGGATATCATTGCCCAACTCGCTTTGAACCACCGCAACCAACATTCTCCTGCAAATAAATAAATTTGCGTGTGGTCATTTTAAGGCAGCCTTAAAACTTCTAGTAGTAATAGTAGTAGTAGTAGTAGTAGTAGTAGTAGTAGTAGTAGTAGTTTTTAACTTTACAAACAAAACCAGCAATTTAACTTTCCATTCGACGTACTGAAGGACTCAGATTCTGATAAGATCAGGGGGCATGTTAGATGGTTACGTCAGTTTCCGTGAAGACCTGAGGGCCTAGCCAACTGGCATTTGCTATGAAGCGATTCGATTTCTATAATTCGCTAACACTCGAACGTGACGTTTCATTGGTCGAACGTAAGGTCACGTGGTCTTCGTTTCATTTATCCACCAGTGAAACATCGACGATAGAAAGCGAAGCAAAGCGAATTGTAGAAATAGAATCGATTGATGCCACTTGGCTAGAGACCCTGAAACGTTGAGCTCTCTGTTATACTAGTAGTTCGCCCCGAACTGAGATCTCGCGCACCGTAGATGGCTTACATTTGGACTTTCTTCTGACTACCCCTATAATTTCAAGTGCTACTACTGATACTGCCGAGTATGCCTATTGCGCTAGCTCTTCATGGTAAAAAATACTGGCATGCATGCAATACATAATGTCGCGTCTAATTTTTCATTTAGGTATTTCATATTTATGAATTCTCGTCGTATTTCTAAAAGTATACGTCCTAGAATAAAAATAATAACTATTTTGGAATGTACAAATAAAGACCTTTCATTTGACAGCACACTCAATATATTTGTTTACTTAACTTTTTTTACCCCAATTATTTTCATTCTTTATCAAAATTTTTTTTATCATGAAAATAAATCAAGTAGCATCTAAAATCATTGCAAACCAAACCGCAACGATGCCACTCTCTTTTTAAGACCGACCAGTCAATGAGCTACGAAGTCATCGAAACTCTATGCAACGGGAGCTCTTGCAGCTCTGGTTTCGTAGTTTTTGGTCTTTGGTCGTATTTCAAAAACTATACATCCTAGATTAAAAATAAAAACCATTTTGGAATGTACAAAATAAGCCCTTTCGTATGACACCCCACTCAATTTATTTGTGTAACTTTCATAATTTTTTACCCCCTTGGGAACCCAATATCTTCACAACCCCTTCATCGATTAAGCTCATATGCTCCCCCGTAAATTTCCTTACCACAACCTATTGACCTACCAAGTTTCATGCAGATTGGATGAACGGTTCGACAGTTATGCTCGAACAACAATTCGTGAAACATACAAACATACAAACATACAAAGCAAAATCGCCCAACTTACCACTAAGATCTTCGCTCGCTTCGCTCGCTCGATCGATAAATTTCTAAACGTTTACCTTGAATTTGACTTGTTAAGAACGTAATGGTCAAAATTTATCATTTTTTTTTACACATTTGAGAAGTAAGTAGCTCCTTCTATATTTTGATAATGACAGCAGTAGGTAGCTATTTCCTTAATTTATGAATTTGTGAGTGAATAGAGCCCTCGTTTTTGCTAAGACTTACCCGTAATCCGGCACAACGCAGAAACTTATCGGGACCTCTCCGTCCTTAAACTTGTAGACGATCGCGCGCTGCTGCGTTCTTAGAGTGACCGCCTCCATAAGCCGACGGCCCGCGTCCAGAAAGTACAACGTGTCCGATACGTAATCTAGAAGTACAGAATAAACTTAGGCCTTTACATCTTTAAGGCTGGATTCGACCAAACTGTCATCTGAAATACAATTGTTTAGTAAGCGCAACCGAACATTATTAGGTGCATTTAAATTATCCTGGTTATAAGGTGTCAACTTTACAATGTCAAAATATTCAAACAAACAGCAGTTTAATCTGTGGTTTAATCTCCAGATAAAACATAATCCAGTTTGGTAAAATCCAGCCTAAGACCCACTTGCGCGTTCCTGGGTTAGTTAACCCGGGCTAGGTCCTTAAAATTTTAACTCTGACTGCCCATTGGATAACTAAAAACTAACTTGGGCTAAAGTTTTTGGGAGAGTTATATCGGCTAACCCCGGGTTAGTGACTAAACATATGTCAAAAAACCGGTCAAGTGCGAGTCGAACTCGTACGCCGAGGGTTCCGTACCTAGCCATGGTGCCAATTAAGCTAGTCCGCTTAATTGTATGAGCGCCCATACAACTCGGAGGACAATTTTAATTGGCGTCAACTATGTATGGGAACACCCTTTAATTTTCAACTTTTTTAACTTTTTAGAATTTTTCCTTTATTTGTGCTATAAGACCTTGCTTTTTCCCAAATTTCGTTATTCTAGGTCAACGGGAACTACCATTTAGGTTTTCGACCCAAAACCTCTAGGGTACTTCCGGTTGACCTAGAATTGTCAATTTTGGTTACAAGCAAGGTCTTCTAGCACAAGTAAAGGAAAAATTCCGAAAAATAAAAAAAGTTCATAATTAAGGTAAGTTTTGGTACTCACAAGTTTTTACGAAAACCTAAATTTGCCTATATCTTTTTATAGTGTTGACTCAGGACCTTGATTTTTATAGTCACAATAGGGACTATAGACCTTAGTATATGGTATAAATTTCAACTTGCTAGCTCTACCCGTTCCTGAGATAATCGATGGTGACACACGGACAGACAGACGGACAGACGGACAGACGGACAGACGGACAGACGGACAAGAAAGTGATCTTATAAGGGTTCCTTTTTTTACCTTTTAAGGTACGGAACCCTAAAAAGGACAAACAAGGAAGTCTCTATATAGAGTAGGTACCATAGTGTAAAAGAGATGACATGTAAGTTTTATGTTGTCTCTCTGTCTGTAGTCTCTCTCTTCCTACCCATTCGAGAAAGAGGAGTAGTTATGTAAGTATGTATACTTATGTATTTATTAAAATTACTAGCTGCTGCCCGCGGCTTCGCTCGCATGGTACCCGGATAAAAAGTAGCCTATGTTACTCTCCAGCCCTCCAACTATCTACACACAAAAAATCACGTCAATCCGTCGCTCTGTTTTGACGTGAAAGCAGGATAAATAAACAAACAAATAAACACACTTTCACATTGATAATATGGGTACGGATTTGCCGATTGAAAAACCACGCCTTTTATTTCTCACCATAGTCCATATCGACGACGTTATCCAACCCCTGGTAAAGCAGCATGTGAGTTATTCCGAGCGAGAAGTCACTCATATTGATAAAGTTGATCTGGCGACGCTGTCCGTCGTACAGGTATAAAGTGTCTGAAACAACCATAAGGCTACGTTCAGATGACAAGCGTTCAACGCGCGTTTCGATAACGCGCGTTTACAACTACATACTGTTTATTCAGGCCGTACACATGCTAGCGCGCGTTTTAATAACGCGCGCGTTGACGCTGCGCTAGCGCTCGACTGTTGTCAACGCGCGTCAACGCGCGCTTTGAGATCATTGGTTTTCTATGTTTCCGTTCAGTTGAGCGCGCGCTTTCGACGCGAATATACACATTTTAGGGACCAGTTCGTTCAGAAATCGTCCGAAATGGCCGCGACAACGCGCGTTCAACGCCTGACAAGCGCGTGTCATGTGAACACTATACAAAAATTTAGCGCGCGTTCAGCGCGCGTTGAACGCTTGTCATCTGAACGTAGCCTAAGGCTAACCATCAGGCTTCTATACCTATTTATTCTGTGAACAAAGCGGAGACGAGAGATGTTTTTAAACAACCAATAGAATTTGAAAATGAAAAATCTTATCAAAATTTTAAATTCCGACGGGATTCGAACGAGAGATGGCGCTCATCGATGCTATAAATCGATAGTATGGTCCTATCATGATTTTCAACTCTGGTGACAAAGGTTCCGTGGCCGAGTTGGTAAAGGCACTCCGGCTTAGGAAGGATCGCTTGTATCAGTGCGGGTTCGAATGCGTTCGGAATCGCCAATTTTGATAAGGTTTTTCATTTTCAATAAAATTAAATTTGTAAGTAGTAAATTTTAAGAAAGCACATGCTGTGTACCTCGCAGACTGTCGTAGGCCATGGCTTGCGCGCGTCCGATGTCGAAGTGAGTAGCGTGCGCCTCCGGGTTCCCCTGCGCTCCATACTCTATCCGCGTGAAGAGATGACCCCCACTCACTATTAGGTACTCTGGACGGTAGCCGGTTATGTCTGAAAAACAAATAACAGTAAACAAATATACATACATACATAGACATAAAAATCACGCCACTTTCCCACAAATATACAATAACATACATTTATTACATTATACAGAAACTAAACGACTACCTACTATTATTTTTATACTACTAAGGTAGCAGACAAGCATACGGCCCACCCGATGGTAAGCAAGCAGTTACCGTAGCCTATGGACGCCTGCGACACCAGAGGAGTCACATTCGCGCTGCTGACCCTTTAAAAATTTCAAAACGCCCTTTTTGAAGAACCCCAGACTGTAGTCACTGGGGAAAACCGCTAAACCAGTAACATAACTTTATAAAATACAATGAGAATCAGTTGAGCTGTCTAAAGATCGTTGTAAGCGATCTATTGGTAACTCAACTGATCCAAGCCACTACCAGTCGGAAGTGTAACCAAGACACTGGCAGCATGGCAATGCTGATCAGTTGATATCTAGGTGACATAATTTTCCCAGATCTCTAGGCGTCAATAAAAGGTTTAGGGAGTGTCCACATTGCGTTTTTTGCAGCGCGTTTGTATCGATACAAACGCGATTCGAACGCGATGCGAACGCGCAGCCCCCCGCGCAGCCCCTCCCGGTTCGCTTTTGTATGGAAAAATACGCGTTGCGAACGCGCGTTTGTATCGATACAAACGCGCGTTCGCAACGCGTAGCAAAAACGCGCTTCAGAAAACGCAATGTGGACACTCCCTTAGTCAGAGACATTATTATTAACATTAATAGAAGTTACACTTACGTTCACAGGCGTTGCCCTTAAGTGTCATCCCGTGCGGGCAGGCGCAGATAGACGTGTTGGCCGAGCTGACGAGGCATAGATGCGTGCAGTTGTGGTTAACGCATGGGTTGTGTTTGCTTTGCATCATAGCTGGGTGGTAAATATGCATTCCTGTAAACACATTTTATGTTACAGTTGTTCCATCTCACGAAGGCGGGTTGTTCTTAATTGTGTGTGTAGATGCACATGCACGTTGTTTCTGTTAATGACAAAGTCTTAATTGTGTGTGTGTTCACATGCACGTTGTTTCTGTGTATGTAAACTCAGGAGCGCTCAGTATCGGCCAACTTATCAGAAACAACGTGCATGTGAACACACACACAATTAAGACCAACCCGCCTTCGTGAGATAGTTCAACTATAGTTGCAATATCTCACTGCAAGCGAGGTCATAAATAACGCGGACCTCGCGAGTCAGTGTTTGCATAAAATTAATCTAAAAGTGAGCAATTTACTACATTTTTAGGAGTGATTCTCTTCATCACGCTGAAGATCCTCATCAGATCTTCACCAAAGTTTTATGAGATCAACTAAAAGCTACAACCTTTCAAATAAAAAAAGAAAGAACCATCGAAATCGAATGTCCGATTTCGATGGCGGAGATATCCTGTAGCCCCCTTTTTGCCCCTTTTTGGAGGAAGTACCCAATCCAAAATCCCCGATGACAAATAAATTCTATAGAATTATCGAACCTGCTCACAAAATTTCACGAGAATTGGTTGAGAAATGCAACCTGTAGAAAAGAACAGACAGACATCCGGACAAACGAAAGCATTTTTGTCCAAGTTGAAGCAGAGACGCTTCGCTCGCTCGGTCAATAACTCCTAAAGAATAGTATATTAACTTACCAAATACGGGAGTGTTCAAGGTCAGTAAGACATTCCTCTTCTGCTGCGATCCGTGCAGCTTGTCCGTGCTCTGGATGCTGTTGGAGGTCCAGTCGCTCCAGAACACGGTGTTTTCAAACACCGAAATCGCGTACGGATGATGGAACGGCTCTTCAAATAGCGACTGAAATTATGAATATGAATAGGAAGTGTTGTTTTACGTTAGAGAATCTGATGAAATCCAAAACAATTATTTCACAAAACTTACTTTTAGAAATAGTTAAAAGACAATAGGACTATTCTAAACATCCACTTAGTTTCTGAACAGTTACTTTGGGTCTTACTTATGAAAGATGTTTAAAGTTGAACACTGGTTAAACAACGTCCTGTCTTTATTTGTGGATAGTGACGAAGAGAGACAGGACGTTGTTTAACCAGTGTTCAATTTTAAACATCTTTCATAAGTAAGAGGGTTTGTGTTTAAAAATTAGACGACTTTACTTTCGTTCTTTCGCGCTCATAGTGCTACACATTCCTCGAATCTCCATTCGACTAAGTATATTTAATTTACCACCTGACAACTTATTTAAAGTCTTCTCGTTAAGGCTGATCGCACACCTATCCGCGCCGAATTCTCGAAGGTTTCATACGATTTCATATACAGAATTCTAAAATTTGATTCGTTTGGCACGTTCGGCGCGGATAGGTGTGCGACCACCTTCACCATGACTCGTACAGAATTCTACTCCTCTCTCGCTCTGACTAGTCAATCCTCGTTGAGAACGAAGATCCGTACAGTCTTCTACTCCTCTCTCTGTCTCTTACTAGTCAATTCCCTGCAATCTACCAAGTAATAACTCACATAGACAGTCTTCCCGTTAAGCATAACGACCTTCACTGTCCCCTCGACGTAGTACAGTCGTCCGTTGGGCGCATCCACGGCCAGTCCGGTCGCGAACATCCCCAGTCCGTCCACTAGCGCCTCGCTAGCTGACCCGTCCATATTAGCCGACATTATCACTGCGCGGTCTAGCCAGTCAGCCCAGTACATTTTACCAAGTAATAACTTACGTAGACAGTCTTCCCATTGATCATAACGACCTTCACTGTTCTCTCGACGTAGTACAGTCGTCCGTTGGGCGCGTCCACGGCCAGTCCGGTCGCGAACATCCCCAGTCCGTCCACTAGCGCCTCGCTTGCTGACCCGTCCATATTAGCCGACATTATCACCGCGCGGTCTAGCCAGTCGGCCCAGTACATTTTGCTGTGGAAGTATTAGAATCTATAGACTAACGGACAGCAGTGCGCTACAGATCTCCTCGGAATGTATTTCAAATTCGGAAAGTGAAAGTCTTCGCTGAAAAAACGTCAACTTACCGAAGAAAATCATCGAATCGGATGCATTTTCGGAAGTCAGGAGGCCTAGTATGCGGAACATGTAATTTTTTCTCAACTCGTTTTCTCGTGCAAAATAGAATTATCTCGTTATGTCAAAGCGCTCTAGCATCCCTACTATATTGGAGAATTTTCTCGACTCGAGAAAAATTGACACGTTGCGCATAATAGGCCTGCTGGTATGCAGACGACCTGCCACTTGCAAAATAAAACAGGTCTGAAACTTGCTGAGCTACTAAGAACCATCTTTTGAAACTTAAGAGCCATTCAGGAACCATTTATGTGATTCGCCAAGCCCTTTGGCTTTGGCGGAGAACCATTGACAGGCAAGTTTCTTACGTTTTGGCAGAGTGGTTTAATTCGAACTTTCTTTATGAGAGACTAATTCAAATTCTGGCAGTATCAGGATTTTTACAAAGAAAAATATAGTACAGATAGCTCAACTGATTCAGCAATCTTACCCATTCTTTGGATCCAAGGTGAGGTACTTCGGGTGCTTGGCAGGAGTAAACAGGGTGGTGCAAACAGCTCCGTCGTAGCGACAAGCAGAAATAGTCCCTCGGGCTGCGTCGCTAAAGTAGAAATTGCCGCCCAACCAGTCGATCGATACGTCTCCTGGGTCTTCTAAGCCTAAGCCCACTAGAATCTATAACATAATTTATATCACTAAATAATCCAAATAAGAGTAAGCGCTAAATTCACCCTCTCTAAGTAAAGAATTTATTATTTACTTGCAACGTTACTCGGCGAGTAAAAGTAACCAAAGACAGCTACAAAGGTCTGATGGTAAGTCCTTCTCAGCGATGTTGACAGACAAGCCCTAAGGCTGATTTTAGTCTCACGCTCACCGTCAGTGCTGATAGGCGAGTGATCTTTATTATAATGAAATAAGGATACTGATTGTCCAGCACTGACCAGAGCAATCAGCGTAGCCATTTCTGCTAAACAATCAGAATCCTTATCTCAGTGTGTGAGCGCAAGACTAAAATCAGCCTCTAAGTAAAACGAGAATGATGAACATGTAACGAAACTGGAAATAGAATTAAAAGAAGGTTTTCTTCTCGATGGATCGATTGTGTAAAAGATGATAGCTTTAACTATTGACCAGTCGCTGTTTACCATAGAGAAGAATAGAGAAAAGTACAAACCTCCTTAGTGCCCGCGATATCTTCCAAATGAGCTCTGACGATAGACTGGTGTCCCTGAGCCGTTTCCACCCAATAAAGGTACTTGCCGTCATAGGAAACTCCATGGGCCTGAAAGTTCAGATAAGTTGGTCATAGAATGAGACGTACCACGAGTCTGTCTCTCTAACTAACTCGTCATTTACCTGTTTGATTCCACTAGCAACAGTCACTAGCTGCTTAGATTTAACTTTAAGGAACTTGATCTCGTTTTTGGTGGTGAAGAATAACATAGCTTCAGGTCCTGAAATCAAAGTCAAAGGTTACCTTATAGTTAGTAGTTTCAGGTACAAACTGATATTTTTTCAAAAAGCAATATTAATAATGAAATAATAACATGTTTCCAAATATTGTCACACTAAACAGAACCTAATTCCTAAGTCCAATTTTGCCTATTATGCCCCTCCTTACCTTTAGCATAACAAAGGTATTCAAACTGGTCCTTTTTGTACCCCTCATCGCATTCACACCTAAAATGTCCATCCTCATTGATGCAACTATGCGAGCACTGCGGTCTCTCCAACTGACACTCATTGACGTCATCACATTGATGCGTCAAGTAATTATAAATGCGGGTAGAGGATGAGCAAAGGCACGCGGGGCCGTAGCGTTCCGGGGAGCAACTGGTGTCGTTGCCGATGCATTTGTAGTTTTTGCACATTGTTTTCCCTGAAAGATGAATAACGAGCTATTTTATGACTCCCGCAATTATGTTCAAACAATCCGAGGCGGTGAACATAAATGCGGGAGTATCATGCAATAAGGGAAAGTCGGTCCCAAGTGGTTTTGTATTTTATTTCTTGAAATGTAACTAACATGAATATATTACGTTGAAATAATACAGATCGATAGAGGGTAAAAAAAAATAGGAAGAACTGCAATCAAGTCATTTTGACCAAAATGGTGTTTACATAACATTTCTACTTCAAAAAAATAATCTCATGAATGTATTTCCAAGCCACGTATTTCTACCTATAAACTTACTTTTATAAACAAATAAATCTATACTTACTTACTCTACATATTCAATATCATACTTACATAGCTTATTGTGAAATAAACAATCTTCTTTTGTAATTTTTCAGGGAAACGAGTAGGTAAGAAAAACTTTTTTTACAAAGGAAAGAACTTTTATTTCTGTCAAATTTCTGTTGATGGATTACAGATCAGTTATACATTTTACGAGGTTTAGTAGCCAACGGAAATTAAAATGTGGCTTACAAAAATAAACTAAGTCGATTTCGTGAAATAGAAAAACTACATAAATTACAGGTTAGGTACATCTTTTTAGTATTGTGTGACGCGACTGAGAAGAATGACCATTATGTGTTATAGTTAACTTGTAAACCGAAGACTAAAGATAGTCCTCCAGCCGCCCTGCATTCGCAACGTGACTTTTCTCGTGAAAAATCAAGTTATCTCGTTTTGTCAACCTGCGCTAATATACGCGTTAAGTCTTCATTTGACAGAACGACTTAGCGCAGGTTGACATAAGGAGATAATTCGATTTTGCACGAGAAAACGAGTCGAGAAGTCACGTTAAATTGACATGTGTAAATATAAATGCATTATTCTGGAAACAGCACCCATTAGAAGCATCTCTATGAGAAAATGAGCCAACGTAAAGTGAAAAGCTGAGAAATGGGTTTGTCTGGTTTTGTACCAAAATATATACACATTTAAATCCCTTGAACAAAAATGCTTGTTTTTTTTTGCGTTCATAGCTCTTGACTCGAACCTAAATTAATGGGCCTTATTCTTATTTCAACGTCATTTTATATTTGCTGAACAGTGTGTCCTTGTCATTGTCTAGTCTAGTCATTTTAATCTTTGACTGTCAAAAGTTTAGGCGATTAATAAGAATTAAAAGACAACTTTAAAACACATCCAAATTATTTCTAGCTGGTGGGTGCACAAATAAAATATGGTACTTAAAACTTAAACGATCCTTGTACATTTTCCCGCATGTATCACAGGAGAATAACTTTGCTTGTTGTGATTGATGCCGTTTTTTATGTTGTAACAAGAAGTGAAGCGACCAGTATCGCTTCCCGCATATATCACATCTATGTTTGATACATTTCCCTCGATGATGATCTCTTATATGATCCTTTAAGTCTCTACAATAGTCGAATTTGCTTGTGCATTTACTGCAAACATACAATTTCCGATCTGGGTGTTTCTTTTTAATGTGTTGTCTGAGGTTTTGTTGATTACTATAAGCATTGTCACAGTCTTCACATATATAAATTTTATCGTCACTATCAATATCTTTTCTTTTCCTTTCTCTTCTCTTATGTACTTTTGGAGAATAAGAATATGACTTCCTTTTAATTTCTCTTCTCTTATCTACTGCAGTATCAGAATATTCTTTATCATTACTATAGCTTGTTCTATGCATTCCAAAATCGTAGGGCCTCAAGAGAGATCGGTCTGACCTAGAATCTTTGCTAGGATACTTTTTAACACAGTCTCCAAATCCAAACTTAGGCTTTTTCCCATTCTTGTTTTTAGTTTCTGACTTATTATCTATGGTGATTCCAATGTCATCTATTATTGCATGTTCTCCATCACTGCCTATAAACTGAGGCTGTCCTGAACATTTCTCTTCAACATTAGGTTGAGATTCTAAGTCAATGTGTTTCTCATCTATCATACTAGGTAAATCTTCATCCTCTGAGATATCAGATAAATAATCATCTAAAACTTTTGTCCTTCCTTTTTTTTCTAAAGAAATAGAGTCTTGATCTTGGTGGACTATAGGATTCATGTGTTTCTCATCTATGATCAGAGGTAAATCTTCATTCTCCGAGTTATCAGATCCACAATCATCTAAAACAATTTGCTCTTTGAGATATTGGGGTGACCTACAGTCTTTGCTAGGAAACTTTTTATCACTGTCTCCACATCCGAATTTAGGATTTTTTACATTTGTGTATCTAGTATCTAATTTGTTATCTATGGTGATGCCAATGTCATCTAATAATGCCTGTTCTTCATCAGTAAGTACAATCTGAGGGT
This sequence comes from Camptogramma bilineatum, assembly GCA_958496255.1. Classification (NCBI taxonomy): domain Eukaryota; kingdom Metazoa; phylum Arthropoda; class Insecta; order Lepidoptera; family Geometridae; genus Camptogramma; species Camptogramma bilineatum. Next base: position 4,034,355 of record OY292474.1, read on the forward strand.
GTTCTGAATACTCTTCAAGAATAGGCTGAGATTTTGAGTCAATGTGTTTCTCATCTATCATAAGAGGTAAATCTTCTTCCTCCCAGATATCAGATAAACGTTCATCTAACAACATTGGCTCATCAAAAGATGAGGGTGACCTAGAATCTTTGATAAGAGACTTTTTATCACGGTCTCTACATCCGAGCTTCACATTTTTCCCTTTCTTGTTTTTAGTTTCGGATTTATTATCTTTGGTTCGAATGTCATCTAATAATGCCCTCTTTCCATCCCTGAGTCTATCAGGCTCTTCCGAACATTTATCTTCAATGATAGGTTGAGATTTTAAGTCAATGTGTTGTTCATCTCTCATTTCTTCATCCTCCGAGATATCAGATAAACATTCATCTAAAAACTTTGGCTCTTCGAGAGATGAGGGTGACCTAGAATCTTTGCTAGGAGACTTTTTATCATAGTCTCTACATCCGAACTTAAGATTTTTCCCATTTTTGTTTCTAGTTTCTGATTTCGTATCTATAGTGATTCCAATATCATCTAATAATGCCTGTTCTTCATCAGTGAGTACAATCTGAAGCCGTTTTGAATATTTCTCTTCAACAGTAGATTGAGGTTCTACGTCAATATGTTTATCATTTACCATAAGAGGTAAATCTTCATGCTCTGAGATATCAAATAAATATTCATCTGAATCTGTTGGCTTTTCTTTTTTTACTACAATATTACAGTGTTGTTCTTGGTGGATGGTAGGCTTCCTGCGTTTCTTATCTATGATGAGAGGTAAATCTGCATTCTCCGAGATATCAGATCCACATTCACCTAAAGCTATTGGCTCTTTGAGAGATCGGTGTGACCTAGAATCTTTGCTAGGAGATTTTTTATCACTGTCTCCACATCCGAGGTTAAGATTTTTCCCATTCGTGTTTCTAGTTTCTAATCGGTTATCTATGGTGATGCCAATGTCATCTAATAATGCCTGTTCTTCATCAGTAAGTACAATCTGTAGCTGTTCTGAATATTTCTCTTCAACAATAGGTTGACTTTCCAAGTCGATGTGTTTCTCATTTACCATAAAAGGTAAATTTTCATGTTCTGAGATATCAAATAGATGTTCATCTGAAACTGTAGGCTTTTCTTTTTTTACTACAATATTACAGTGTTGTTCTTGGTGGACGGTAGGCTTCACGTGTTTTTCATCTATCATAAGAGGTAAATCTGCATCCTCCAAGATATCAAATCCACATTCATCTAAAACTATTGGCTCTTCGGTTTTTTCTAAAATAATACAGTCCTGATCTTGATGGTCTGTAGGATTCAGGTCTATATCATCATCTGCCACGATTTTGACTAGTTTGTGTTCAAAATTAGTTGATAAATCATCTAACCTGGCATTGCTTTCATTAACTGCAAGATCGGGATCTTCTTTAACATGTTGGTTTCCAAAATCCTTTAAAATATCGCTCATCCCGACATATTCAGCATAAGTATTTTTGTTAATCTCAATGACTTCTTTTTTAATAGATTTGACAGGTGTGGGAGTCTTAGGAGCCCCATCTATGGATATGGATCTTAGATGCGAGCAGCAGTAGTTTGGTTTTCTTATTTGTACAGGAGACACTCTGTGTTCTGTTATCTAAAATGAAGAAAGAATAAAATAAAACAAATATAATGGGTTCAATAAATCTTTGTGTTTCTTAAGTTAGGCTCTGTCACTGTTTGGGTATGAGATGTGGCCTGCTACACAAATACTTGTTAACTAGCAGTTCGCCCCGAACAGAGATCTCGCGCTTTTGAATTATTGCAAAAACTTACGATTTGATTTGGTAAGTTGTTTTAGGAGAAGTGTTCCGGATGAGAAATAGAGTTGATTAAGACCAACTTGTTTTTTTTTTTTTTTTGAGAAATGTAATTTTTTAGGCTAACTGTACTTTTTTTCAAAAATCTAAACATGCAATTATTTTTTTCTTCAAAATAAAACAATAGTTTCCTAATAACAAAACTTTGTAACTACAAGAGAAAAGGTAGTTACCCTGAAGTGCCCAAACATTTGCCACACCCTGTATAATTAACTTACTTTTAGCTAATTTCCTAATCTGAACTACTAAGACATTGAAACTCCATAAAATGGGAGCTCAGGTTACAGCGGTTTCTTAATTTTACTTTACCATCATATTTCACAAACTATACACCCTAGTTAGAATAAAAATACAATCCTTTCATTGATTAAGCCCCAGTAAATTTTCATAGCAGAAAATTCGATTCACATTATACAGGGAATCTATATATCTTCAGATCTTACTTAATAAACTTGGACACTGGTTAAATAATGCTCAAGATTCGCCCTGACACTATCTAACAGAAAAGGATGGCAATAGTTTAAACGGTGTTTCAATTTTAACAGAATTTTATAAGTAGAGGGGTATATGTTATTGTTCTCTGGCCATTTCAGTGAAAGTCTAAAAACGTAATACCCTGAGTTGAACTTTTCAGCAACATGACTACAGTATTAATATCTCTTTGGATAATTCTCTTCAGATTAACAGTTCAATAGTTAAGTGAAAACAAACATTTCGTGATACATACAAGACCAAATCGCCAAATTTTCCACAAATACCTTCACTTGCTTCGCTCGCTCGGTCAATTATAGTGTCGGTATTTAGAGATAATCTTAAAATTTAAAATAAACCCCAAACTCACCTCTAAACCTTGTTCAATAAATAATTTAAATATTCTCTCAGATTCTTGCGCCATGGCGATGAAATTATAGAATTTTTGTAGAAGTGTACAGCAAATGTAACAAACATTTTCAGGTCTTCCATCTCCTGCTGTGTACTGAAAATATGCCTTTCCTATAAATATACTGGATCAAATTTGAAACCTATACATTTATTTACAGAAACTAATCTATAAGATATCTATATATACCTTTATACAGGGTGGAAAAAATGAATGGGCCCCGGAGGAAAGTAAAATACTGTATCTTAAGGATTTAAAGTAGTTTCCCTCCAGCGCCCATTTTTTTTTTCCACCCTGTAGGTTTGTTTGATCGCGCTAATCTTGAAACTCTTGAGGGAGGTTATAGACTACTTTTCACTAGCATAATACCTAAGGGGGCAACGGCGCGAGGGCGCTGCTATTGATTATCTATTCCATTGTATTGATTTACATTATCAGACAATAGTACCTACCGTTTGGAAAATAGATAACTAGAAAATATAAAAGCAAGTTGGAAAGGTTCATAAAAAAGCCTTGTAAATAAGCTACAGTTTATAGAACATTTTAGCGGCGAAGAAGAAATAAAATAGGGTAGACAATAATATTTTAGAAAAAAATATACACACCTTGATTTTCGAAATGGATTCGAATTTATCATGAAGTCCTGTATCATCAATATGATACATTCCAAGATTGCTAGATAAACACGCCCTGCACATGCTCATTTTTATTTTCAATTGATAAATGAAGAAAGATTAAATAATAAATGATTCACAAAACAAAGACTCGCGCGTCTCCACCGGAACAGACCGGCATTTTTATTTTTTAATGTGACATTGACAACTCTGTCTGTCAGTCAGTTTGATGACATAAGACATTGACATTAGCTCTTTTTGTTTTTTTTGTTACGACGTGTCGGTGGTCATTTGCACAGAGAAATTAATACTACGTTTTAGTCATTTGTTTGTTCATATAATAGGGTCGGTTCCTTCGGGCATTTACTAAATAGTGGTAAATCTCGTGGTAAATGCTTGAAGAGTCGATTCACATCTGTCTTGACCAAGAGTCTTGACGCGTATTGTCGGTTGTGTAACGCCAGAACAGAGAGGAAAACGTTCAATTTCAACCTTACGATTTAATAAGACCGATGAAATATAGCGCATTTAGCGCAGCGCTCATCTAAACTCGGTATGTATGCCCATGATGGTCGATGGATCTTTCATCATGAAATGTGAACCCACCCCTCCAGCATTCCGTAATTAAAAACAATTATATAACTTTCGAATAGTAACAATATTAATAAAATCGTTAGTCAGTGGATGCAACTAGCACGTAGCGTGGTGGATGGCACAAACTTAGGGAGGCCTATCTATAGATACCCAGCATTTGGTAAAATCGGGCTGCGGATGATGATGATGGATGAAATAGCTTTCATATCAAAATTGCCAATCAAATTACCTACCTACGTTAAAAAAAGCATTACACTTCCCGTTCTCCCATGAACATTCTATCTAGCATTTTGAAATCAAATCTCAAAATTTTAAACTCACAGTTTTTACAGAAAGGTCCTTCATCACTCCCATCTCGGCAGTCTTTTATACCATCGCACATCATGGGAGCGGGCAGGCAGTACGACGAGTCTAAGCACTTGTAATTCCGTTCGCCGATGCCTGGAAGCTCCTGGCAGAATGAACCATCCAAGATAGTGTGGGGAAGTAGTGCGTGCCCTGTAAATTACATTTTTTATAACGGTAGCCTAACAATTTTGCTGTCCTGTCCTAAAAGTGCTGAGTATTCGCTGAAAAATGCCTGTGTCACGAGTCACGAGTTCGATGTGACCACTTATTTGGTCACATCGAACTCGTGATTGTGATTAACACTGTAGGAAGGTAGGTACTTACTTATTTATACCTTCCTACGGTGTTGTTAAGTTAGTACAGTAAGTTCTGAGATAAAATTACGGGACAGAGGTTAAAGCCGCCCAAGCTATATTAGGAACAACTTTACATAGGTAAGGTAAGTACCTATTTGAAAAAACAAAGCACTTTTATGGAAGTTGCGGTTACTCAACCATGTTAAGCAGGTAGCAATTAATAATTGTAATTTACGTTGGTACAAATAAATGTACTTACGGCATATGTCCTGAGTGTCTTCGTCACTTTTGTCCTCACAATCGTATGTACCATCACAGACCCAAAGACTAGAAATGCATTTTCCATCACGGCATTTGAAACCTTTGCAAGTGTCCTGCAAAAATTCAAATGTAAGTATTACTTAGGTACAATATAAAGATAGATTTAGGAGCGTCGCCGTAATATGACCTGCATTTTAGATAGGTATAAAGTATCTACCTACCCGAATCTGGGAGTAGGTAGGTACCTATAGATAAGGTAGGCACTGATCAACTTGTTCAAGCAAGAGTAGTAGGTAGGTACTTACATTAGCAGCAATCACCATGGAAGTACAGTTGACTTCATCGCTACCATCATCACAATCCGTTACATTATTGCAAATCCACTGCTTGGGAATGCATTTTTTATTGTCCACGCACATAAAATGATGGGTTTCATTGCACAGTTTCACATCAGGAAGGTGGTTCACTAGGGAACAAAAAATTATGGTTAGGTTTGTACCTATAATTAATTTCATCTAATCGATGGAGTGGAGTATGTCTAAGAAGGTTATGTATATTTAGTTGGAAACCTAGAGACTTGATGAAGTTTCCTATTACTTACCACAAAAACTCTCATCAGTGCCGTCCACGCAGTTGACAACGCCATCGCAGTACTGTGATTGTAGAATACAACCTCCCCCCATGCATGGGAATTTATCTTCTCCAAGGCATTCTCCTTCAAACTGCTGCATCTCATCCATGAACTGCGCTGAGCTGAACGCCAGACATAGCGAGATAATTGCTATGTGGACATTCATTCTGAAATAAATTACACGATCAATGTCTTTTTACCGTTGAGTAAATTCGTTTAGCCAAGTTTGGTAAAAGTGTGGGTTTATCTAAATAGGTAAACCTTACCTTATAATTACACAACGCCAACTACCACTGAAATTTTTATTATAACTGCTTATCTTGAAATGATGTGCAACGTGGTTCCCGGCAAAATGGCAGAAATCAAAACGAGAACCGTTCAAGTCATCGAATTTAAATCTACCCTCATTTTTTCGTATTTCGTTTTTTTTGTTAATTGACATCAAGGTTTTGAACTGGAGGATTTAATAAAGATTTAAAAGCTATTTTTTTATGAAATTTACTTTTTTAACCGGAAATATTAAAGCTTTGCTAAAAAGATTAGTCTGGGCTTTCTTTGGAAAGGAAACCCTCGCCAAAATAGATTTTACAACAGACTTTCACTTTACGTTGTCTGTCACTGTCACTACTCACCATGATATTTCTGTGTTATTTTGCTGTCACTGTCAGTCTCTTTCTATCATTGCCAATCATTGCGTTTTTTGTACTTTTTTTTGTTATGTTTTGTTTGTTGATTTTCTGGTGATTTTCCAGTTTTCCTGACCTATAAAAATTATCTTGACCCTAGTCTTGCTTGACCCAATAAAGGTATCTTGACCTAACTTTTTTACCCGGCTCGGCTGATTCTTTTTCGCTAGACATAGGTAGAAGAGCTTCGTAGAAGAGCGATGTTTTTTTCAAACAAACTGCCTTCGTTTGTGTTTTACAGGGATAACTGTAAAGATGAAGACTGCAGCAGCTGTTCTGCAGGAGTATGCAGTTAAACTTGGTCGTACGCCGGAGTATGAATGTGTTGCCCAAGTAAGTATTAGGATAGATCTATGGGACCAACTTACTATGGGATTCGCGGTGGTGTATGGCGCGTAATGAATGTGTGTAAACTCGTCGGATATCGGTCCGGCGAAAATTTATGCCGTTTTTATGTACATATATCTGTTTTTGACGGTCCATTGTCCGGCGAAAAAAACGGACGTCTACAAGTGCTCTAATAGTAGCGCCCTTGCGGTTGCCACCGTAGGGACGGTTTTTGGTGATGATGATGATGAAAAGTAGCCTATAACCTTCCGCAAGAGTTTAGCTATCATAAGCAGAAATATTTTTTGAAATCCTACCGGTAGTCCCTGAGATTAGTGCATTTAAACAAACTCCTCCCCTTATATTAGTAGGATACAGATAACACTAGTAGCTCTAAATGGTGAAGGAAATCATAGTGAGGAAACCTGCGGCTTAGTCAGCCCCACACATATTAACAATGTCTTTCCTGTGGATATGGCCAGTTAAGCTGAGGATGGTTTTGGTGCTGGGCAAGCCTACTCCGTCTTAACAGTGTTCTGTTAAGTGTATGCAAAGATAGCTTCTTATAATATAGGATAATCATCTAGTAAAAATGTAAAGGCCAGTTTATGCAGTAAGTATCATAGCACATTAAAGTTTTAAAATGATTTGATGATTTTTTTTTAATCAGGTATGTGACCAAGTGACAAACATCATATTTAACATAACCAATCTGTTTGTAATTCACAATTATTTAAATCTCTTCCAGTCAGGCCCACAGCACCAATCTACCTTCGAATACCGTTGCACTCTCTGTGACGAAACAGCTAAAGCCACCGCTCGGTCCAAGAAAGAAGCGAAGCAAGAAGCAGCTAGTGCACTATTACTGCAGTTGTCTAAAGCTGGGCACGTGATACCACCGCCTTGGGGATTGGGCATGGGCACGGTGGGGGGGAAAGTGATGGGGGCTATGGGGGTAGTAGGGGGTATGGGAACCGGGCCAGTGGGAGGGGTCAGTATGGCCCCTACCTCGCCCGTCGGAGCAATCGATCCACACAGCTACGTAGCTCTTCTTAAGGTAAGGATCCCACTCCTCTCCACAAACTAGGGCCTTTGTCCATACACGTTTTTTTCGCCGTGTCTATCGGTGTTGTAAAGAGCTCTATATATATATTTTTTCTTATTGTGTGGAACTTTGCGTTGCATTGCAACGATGTCAGCTCTATATAAGATTGTCAATGGACACGACAATAGTGCGCGCCGTGTCTACGTTGCCGTGTCTACGCACGGCGGTGGATTTTTAACAGGGCTCTTGTCCACACACATTTAACACTACAGTTGAAAAAAACGTGGACATTAGGGATGACGCTTATTGTTATTTGCCAAAGTAAAAGCTGTTGGTTTTCCAAATAAAATTAAATAAACAGTAATTTGATTTCCACCATCAATTTAAGAGCTACAACAAAGGCATTCAGGCGGCCTAAACACTCCATCAACAGAGTTAGCTACTAGGACTAGCTCATACAAACATACCATCAATGTACACTGTACTGTACACTGTGTACCGTATGTACAATGACACTCGCTAAAGCTGCAGAAGGGGCATACTTTGCCAAATCGAAGGACTGGAACCGGCTGCCACAATCAGTTACCAGTGCTTCCACAGTGAACTGTTTTAAAAAATAGACTATACAAACATATACATAAGTAGTTGAATAATTATTTATTATAGTTATTTGTATGTAGTTTAAATATAGTAGACATAAATATTTGTAAGTAGTATAAAGACAGTATTACTTATAGTCGTATTGCTCATTATACGGACTAAAGTGAAGGAAAAAATGTCATTTTTCCTTCAATTTTGACATAAAACGTATCAAAACTAATCAAAATTGAAGGAAAAATGACAGTTTTTCCTTCAATTTTAGTCCGTATAATGAGCAATACGACTATAGGTATAATTTATTTCTTTTTTTTTTTTTTTTTTATTAACTTGTATTGTTTTTATAACGTTCCTATTATTTTGTGTACACGTACCCACGTCTATAATCAGCTTTCCCTATCCTCAAAGGTTTGCTGGAAGAAAACTCTTATTAGGGTTAAGCTCGCCTTTGTACATGCCTTTTGTTTAAGTTTTTTTTTTCTGTATTTTTTTGTGTACAATAAAGAATAAAGAACATTTTAAGTTCATTGACCAATAACTGGATATGCACACATCAGCTTATAAGCTGCCTGTGCATTAAATAATAATAATGTAATTTCAGGAGTACTGCGAAGAATACAAGCTTCCAGCCCCCGAGTACACCCTGATCGGTGACTCTGGCCCGCCGCATCTGCGCAGCTTCACGATCCGCGCGTCCGTCGGCGCTCACTCGCGCGAGGCGACTGCGCTGAATAAGAAGGCGGCGAGGCAGATGGCGGCCGAGGCGATATACAAGTACCTGAGGGGCTGTCTGCGCTCTACGCAGGACTTTGTCGAGGTAAATAAATGAAGGATAAGAAACAGGAACAAGAGGTGACCCCTACACATACTTACACTCGAAAAACTTGAACCTACTATAGGAGCAGTTGAGTAAAAATAATGTAGTGTCCTCCATCGATCCCCTGTTCGCTATCAAACTGAAAGATTAATTATGTGCTAAAGTAACAATTTTATTGATAAAAGAAACTAATTGACTTAAGCCATGACGGTGGTCTTAAGGCGGCCTAAAAACTCCTTCAACAGGGTCCATCAGGTCAGTAGGGTCAGCAAAATTTGAATAGCCTACTGGCGGTAAATATGTAAATCCGCAACTGACCCTACGTGAAAGACGCGTAATCGTGACGCGATCTATGTATGTCTAACATATCTGAAAGTTTATGACATTTGTATTTCTATAGTAATAAAATAAAGCGGAAGAGTTTGTTTGTTTGAACGCGCTAATCTCCGATTTGAAAAAATCTTTCTGTATTTAATAGCTAAACTCTTGAGGATGGTTATAGGCTACTTTTCATCATCATCATCATTACCATTATACCATCACTACGGGGGCAACGGCGCGAGGGCGCTGCTAGTATTAGTATAGATGACATTTGTACTTCTACTAATAGGATCTCTCTCTTATAGGTGGATGCTATAGCCCGCTCAATCGACAAGAAAATGGGCCGCTACAAAGAAGAACGCAAAGAGATCCCATGGAGGCCGCCTCTCAACCAACGCATATCCGAGTACCACAACGGCTTGGTCCTGCAGTTCGATGAGAGCAAGCGGGCGGGCGCGCTGGACGCACTGCGAAGCACGGCTGACGCGGGGCAGTCGGCTGAGGTGCAGCTCGAGTGTGCCGCTTCGCAGTTGGGGCTGGAGATCGAGTGGAATGAGTTGCCTACTGCGTCGGGCAAGCCGCTGGTTACAGGTGAATCTATATTTATACTAATTATACAAAGCGGAAGAGTTTTTTTGTTTGAACGCGCTAATCTCAGGAACTTCCAGTCCGATTTGAAAAAATATTTTTGCATTTGATAGCTAAACTTTTGAGAAAGGTTATGGGCTACTTTTCATCATTATCATCATCGCTATATACCATCACCACGGGGGCAACGCCGCGTTGCCTCTCTCGCTCACGCCTTCTCGCTCGCACTCTCCCAGGCTCGCCTAGCGTGTGTTTGAGCCATTACTGATCTGCCATCTTGTATTCCAAAATGGCGGCCATCTCATAACTTAGCTAATTTTACAATCTTTTCGCAGTGGAGCTGCCAACAACATCACCATCGCTCATATACATCGGGAGGGATCGCAACGACGCGGCAGCGTGCATGGTGGACTATCTGTTAATGTGCCTGCCTAACCCCAAGAGGGCGCTAGTGACTATGAACATAGACGAGATGACCAAATGTTGAAGATAATGCTGACAGTAACTGATTGAGACTGGTGACCAATCTCAACAACCAAACTAAGGGTCGAAGCACACGGGCCACACGCCACAACCACAAACGCCGTCACCTGAAGCTAGAAGTTACAAAGGTGTGGCGACCATCGCGTCAACCGTGTGCGGCGAGTCCATATAAAATGTATAAAAACTACAGGAAATAGGTCGGTGGCGGCGTTTTGTGGTTGTGGTCGGTGGCCCGTATGCGACCAGGCTAAGATTAAAAATTGTTCATTTCAATTCAGCCGGGTACTCACTTAGCTTGTAGCATGTAACGTATAGCATGATCGCAGCGATCAGACGGATGGGCATGAGCGTATATAAGGGGGGGTTTAGGGGGTCTGGACCCCCCTTATCCCATTAAGTTCGGGGGAAACCTAGTCAATCTTTGTATTTTGGAACCCTTGGACACCCCCCCCCCCCCCTCCCCATAACAAAGCTATAGCTACGCCCATGCGGATGGCGGCTTAATAGTAATCATGGACGACCCATACACACTAGAACATTGATACAGTATCTGATACTGATAAGTTACGTGCTACAATTGTTCTATCTCACGAAGTCCGTTTGGTCTTAATTGTGTGTGTCAGAAAGAGCTCAGAATCGGCCCACGCACACAGAACCAACGTGCATGTGCATCTACACACACAATTAAGACCAAACGGACTTCGTGAGATAGAACCAGTTGTTCTACAATTTTTTTTTTTTAACTAAAATAGGTTCGCGTTTGACCACACCCTGCCTGATGTAAAGCAACAGTGTGGTCTAAGATGGAGCACGCTTACCTATTGACTCTCGATTTGAAGACACCCAAATTATACTTTTCTGGAAATACAGTCTATTTGGTTCATGCTACAAGCTTAGTGGGTACCCGGCTATTGGAGTTGAGATTGGTCTTATTAGTAACAATGCACCTAGTATAGGGTGTAATAGTAAGTAAGTTAAAAGTATCGTGTGTCAATAATTTCATTCATTCAATAATTTCACTTTTTATTCCTAATTATTATTGTTATCATCTTATGTCAAAATGTACATAGTTGTAGTAGGTATTGAAAGCATTGCTGAGCCATAATATGTTGTTATATTTTTATTCTAGTTATACTTATAAGGCTATTTTAACAAAGACAAGTGGCTAAATTAAAAATTTAAAAAAACCGACTTCAATACAAACTGTATTGGGTAAGGCTAAGGGTGAGCTAATTAAAATTAGCCCAAACATGGATGTTCCACTGTTATTCCCTGAGAAGTTCCATTGGACAGGTCCTGACTCCATCATCAGATCAGCTAGCTGTCACCATATTATTACATTATAGTCGGAACTTGACCGACATGCTGAGTTCCAAGTTTCAACTCAATCAGACTATTTACTGAGGAGTTCTGTTGAACAGCTCCTGACTCCATCCCCAGATCAGCTCGTTGTGACCATATTATTACATTCTAGTTGAAACTTGACAGACGTGCCGAGTTTCAACTCAATCGGCCTATTTACTGAGGAGTTCTGTTGAACAGCTCCTGACTCCATCATCAGATCAGCTCAATGTTACCATAATATTGCATTGTCACCGATAACCTTTTAAAAAATACCCTAATCGCTTCAAGTGTGCCTATAAAATTTGAAGAGTTACCTCGATTTCTCCAAGATCCCATCATCAGATCCTGACCTGATGACCAAAAGGACCAATTGGAAAGTGTACCCTTTCAAACAAAAAAATAATTTTTGAAATCGGTCAAGGCGTCTTCGAGTAATCGGTGAACATACATAAAAAAAAAAAGCACAAAAAAAAAAAAAAAAAAAAAAAAAAAAAAGATTCCGACGAACTGAGAACCTCCTCCTTTTTTCGAAGTCGGTTAAAAATACATCTATATGGAGAAACTAAACTACTTACTACGTATTTAATTTACATAACATTATAAAATACATTAGGGACCAGTTGAACCACATATGGATCTTTGGAAACGATCTATAGGTAGCTCAACTGATCCAAGCCACATTTAACTGAATTAAATAAAATTTAGTATAAAAGTATTACGTTTTTAAGAAAAACAGGTAAACGTAACAGACGTTTTTGTAAGCATTTAAAAATAATTTTCAATTAAGTATTGATAAGTACCTACCTATACTAAATAAACCTATGTTTTGTATAGGAAGTTACATACTTACTTAATTATCTACTTATGGTTTGAGAATATTTCATTATTAATAAATATTGAAACCAATGTTTTCTGCATTTTATTACCCAGAAAAATAAGGTAAGCTAAGGAAATTCGAACCATTCTCCAAACAAATCCAATCCTCATAAAATTGCATAAGTACCTACATAGTGATCGAGTCGTCATTAAAATTAAATTAAGTATTTACAAGAAAATGTCAGTAAATAATTATTGACCAAAGACTATTGGATATCTAATTTTTAAAATAATGAGGGCTCTGCTGAACACACTAGGTAGGTACCTAATTTTAAATTTGAGGTAAATCCAGTGGCGGATTATCCTTAAGGCAAACTAGGCAACTGCCTAGGGGCGAGAGGTTGCAGAGGGGCGCGCAAAGTTTTTAAGAAAAAAAAAATATAAGTAGGTACCTACCTATAGTTACAAAGCGCTAGGTACTTCCATAGCGCTTCCAAAGTGCGTCCCGTCTTCTTGATTACTCCGGGCGCAGGCCAGACAGAAGAGACGTAAGACGAGGACGCGTCGCGGACAGGGCGCCAGCGAACAGCGTCGCGCCCGCGCCCCGTCTCTTCTGTATGTTTTGCGTCGCGACGCACAATGGACGAAAATCCGAGCCTGCCTTTCGTAGGATTTTTGAAAAATTAAATCCTTTTTTTTGATGTTTAAAGTATGCAGTTTGGTTGTAAATGTCATAAAATGTAATAATCTAGTAGTCCCGTGGTTTTATTTTGAATAAACACCGTAAAATATGAGTTTGTATATTTAAAATGTATGGAAATGGAATTGGTTTTCCCCATATCTTATTCTGGTCTTGCATTGTAAAGCTGAAACTTTCAGGTATTGTTGCCGAGCCCCTAAGGAAGCCATACAACCTTTGACCTTGATCCAGAGTTGTCCGATAAAAGAGATATGAATTAATTAAAAATGTACGTTTGGCCGATATTGTTATACGAGGCAAAGTATCGTAACAATGAGATTAAAATTTTATTTTTGTCTAGTTTTGTTACCTGATGGATAATGAATGACTCTAAATAAATTTTGACCCTTACCAAAAACGTCCTTATTCATAACTTACGAGTTTATTGAAAATTAAGTATTTTGAAAATATAGTCATGCTATTAATAGTTATAACAAAGCTGGAACTGTTAGGTATTGTTACTGAGCACATAAAGAAGCCATATAAACTTTGAACTTGAACCAGAGTGGTCCTGTTTAGGAGATATGAATTTATTTAAAATGCACCTTTGGCCGATATTTGTCATAGGTACGAGGTAAAATACCGCAAATAATAAGATTAACTTTTTAATTTTTGCCTAGTTTTGTTACCTGATGGATAAGGAATGACTCTAAATAACACTTGACCTTTACCAAAAACGTCCTTATTCAGAACGTATAAATATAAAATAAATGTTTTAAAATAATAGTCATATTAATAATAGTTTCAACAAAACCTGAACATTGCATTGAATCACTATGCAGTTGTCAATTACCTACCTACCTATTTTTATAGTTTGCCTAATTTGAATGCAGGTAGGTAACGTGCCTACAAAAATAATAAAATTGGTAACCTATCAATCTTTCGAAAAACGATACACCGAATTTTGAAATCCATAAAACGTTTGATAGAAACTCGAAATCCAGATACTATGTTTTACATAATTTTATTACTCCGATAAAACGTTTCACAGAAGTCTCATTTGACAGAAACACTAATGCCAGATTATCAGTTCGTTTTTTTTTCATTCGACAACAATATCCTTATACCTTATTTTAAAAGACAGAAGTAACGCTTACCAGAAAATTTCCAGCCATATAAAACCTTTTCCATCTTGGGTTGGATTTAGTATTACGAAGCAGGATTTTAAGGGGGGAGGTGAGGGGGGTTCCCCCTCCCCCCTGGTACCACTCCTATTACAAGGTAACGCACCGTTCTGGAGATAATCAAATTATTGTTTTATATACAAACTGGTAAAAATTGGTAAAAATTTAGTATTCGGTAACAGTATTTTGGTGGGGGGGAGGGTGGAGGGATCCCCCGCCCCCCTGGTACCACTCTCATTACAAGGTAACGCACCATTCTTGAGAAAATAAAATTATTGTAACCTAGCCTAACCTTTTTTTTTTATTATCTAACCTAACCTACACGGGGCAACCGACACGGGGCACCCTGTAGGTTAGGTTAGGTTTGTTTATAAAAAAGCGAACGAAGCGAGCCCACCCACAAAATCTGGTCGCATAAACCCTCATAACATCTAAAAGAGAAACTAAATCAGATCCGACACGGGGCACCCTGTAGGTTAGGTTAGGTTTGTATATAAAAAAGCGAGCAAAGCGAGCCCACCCACAAAATCTGGTCGCACAAACCCCCATAACATCTAAAAGAGAAACTAAATCAGATCCGACACAGGGCATCCTGTAGGTTAGGTTAGGTTTGTATATAAAAAAGCGAGCGAAGCGAGCCCACCCACAAAATCTGGTCGCACAAACCCCCATAACATCTAAAAGAGAAACTAAATCAGATCCGACACGGGGAACCCTGTAGGTTAGGTTAGGTTTGTATATAAAAAAGCGAGCGAAGCGAGCCCACCCACAAAATCTGGTCGCACAAACCCCCATAACATCTAAAAGAGAAACTAAATCAGATCCGACACAAGGCATCCTGTAGGTTAGGTTAGGTTTGTATATAAAAAAGCGAGCGAAGCGAGCCCACCCACAAAATCTGCTCGCATAAACCCCCATAACATCTAAAAGAGAAACTAAATCAGATCCGACACGGAGCACCCTGTAGGTTAGGTTAGGTTAGGTTTGTATATAAAAAAGCGAGCGAAGCGAGCCCATCCACAAAATCTGCTCGCATAAACCCCCATAACATCTAAAATAAAAACTAAATCAGAACCGACACGGGGAACTCTGTAGGTTAGGTTAGGTTTGTATATAAAAAAGCGAGCGAAGCGAGCCCACCCACAAAATCTGGTCGCAAAAACCCCCATAACATCTAAAAGAGAAACTAAATCAGATCCGACACAGGGCATCCTGTAGGTTAGGTTAGGTTTGTATATAAAAAAGCGAGCGAAGCGAGCCCACCCACAAAATCTGGTCGCACAAACCCCCATAACATCTAAAAGAGAAACTAAATCAGATCCGACACAGGGCATCCTGTAGGTTAGGTTAGGTTTGTATATAAAAAAGCGAGCGAAGCGAGCCCACCCACAAAATCTGCTCGCATAAACCCCCATAACATCTAAAAGAAAAACTAAATCAGAACCGACACGGGGAACCCTGTAGGTTAGGTTAGGTTTGTATATAAAAAAGCGAGCGAAGCGAGCCCACCCACAAAATCTGGTCGCACAAACCCCCATAACATCTAAAAGAGAAACTAAATCAGATCCGACACAGGGCATCCTGTAGGTTAGGTTAGGTTTGTATATAAAAAAGCGAGCAAAGCGAGCCCACCCACAAAATCTGCTCGCATAAACCCCCATAACATCTAAAAGAGAAACTAAATCAGATCCGACACAGGGCATCCTGTAGGTTAGGTTAGGTTTGTATATAAAAAAGCGAGCGAAGCGAACCCTCTCTAAAAAAAAAAAGGTTAGGTTAGGTTACAATAATTTGATTTTCTCAAGAACGGTGCGTTACCTTTGTAATGGGAGTGGTACCAGGGGGGCGGGGGATCCCCCCCCCCCTCCCCCCGAAATACTGTTAAGAACCAAATACCTACTAAATTTTTACCAGTTTGTATTTGAAAACAATAATTTGATTATCTCTAGAACGGTGCGTTACCTTGTAATGGGAGTGGTACCAGGGGGGAGGGGGAACTCCCTCTCCCCCCTCCTACCCCCCACCCCCCCAAAATCCTGCTTCTTAATACTAAATTTTTACCCGAAACGTTTTTAGGTTATTATCGGTCTCAGAACCGAATCTGCCCACCCCGACTTCCACGTAGTCTTGTCTGTCCTACCCTAGAGTGTTTTTATGAACTCGGAGGCGCGAAGGGAGGCTCGGGCTGATGCCGCGTTTTGTTACGCAAGGGCGGAGGGGCTGCACTTCCCGAAGCGCCGGAGCCGTCACAAATTCGAAATGGATTTAGGTTAAACTTTGATAATTTGCCAAAAGTGTTTGGTGAGGTTACTTAACCATCTAGCACGAAATTAGTTAGGAAATGTTAAAGGTAGTAAAAAAAAAAGTAACTAGGTACAATATTTAATAGATATCTACCTACAGTACTTCAAGCTACATAATGGACATCGGTCATTTAATTTTATGGTACCTAGTATTTATAATGCTCTGAATTATTACTAGAAAGATTGAATACATAATTTTGTAATAGGTCTTTCCTGAACCATGATTTTTCGGGATCACAAAATATATGGAAAACAAATTATATGGAAAACAAACATGCGGTAAAGTGAATTATCTGGATGTTAAAATTTCTGGAAAATGTTTAGATGTATTTTGTATTTCTGTCTTGTAAAAAAAAAACAAATGAAAATCTGGCTTAAGAATTTATGGAATTCGAATTCCTGTATTATGAAAAAAAAGAAATCAAAAATCTGTCAAACGTTCCTATGGATTTCAAAAATCTGTCTTGTAATTTTCGTGACATAAATACGTAACCCCTCATCAGCAAAAACAAAATATTTGGCCACATCTGTGGAAGAACAATGGACATTGAGGGCAGGCAGTGACTAGGCTAGTCCACAGGCTTCCACAGATGTGGCCAAATATTTTGTTTTTACTAATTAGGTTCTTTGTTTGTCATAAAATGGGTATTTACCTAACTACCTGAGATCAAATATCGTTTGTTCTGCGAATTTTATTGTTAATGTCACCAGAGTTGGCCACTTGCTCATATGAAATTACTTATTGTTAATGTAGATAGGTTACTAATTCTCATGATAAGTCTCCTTGAATAAGGTTACAGTTCTATTCTAAATGTAAAGCTGGAACTTTCAGGTATTACTACCGAGCCCACAAGGAAGCCATATGGTCTTTGATCTTGACCCTGAGTGGTCCTGTTTAGGAGATATGAATTAATTAAAAATGCGCGTTTGGCGATATTAAACCTCAATACTGGCAAATATTATTTATTCTGTGATACTATTAACTATGTGCGTATGAACTAATGGAAAACTGTAGTAATTTTACCGTCTATCATTGTCATATGTAATTTATGTCTCACATTTGCATCTTCGACTACAGTTGGCTGAAGAGCAGCAATTTCCGACTCCATTGACGCCATTTCTTTTTTTAGGTATATTTAAATCATTTTTCTAAGCAAATTTGAAATAGATCGGCCGGCAGTAAAATGTTGCAGAGGCTTTGGGATTATCCCAAATCACTTCATCAGAATCATCTCTCACCAGTTTTAACGGTACAAATGAACACATGAAGATGCTGGAATCATCACCTTCTATTTTTTGGTTGTAGTTACTGTGCCCAGATGCACCGTCAAATCCCTATTTGCTGATAAGGGTCAAATTATTGCCAATGACATCGGTTTCTAATGTTTTAAATAGTCTCTTGGTTGTGATATCTAAAATTGATTGTAATTTAAGTTTTACTTCAGTGTCGGTTATCACCATGCCTTCTTTTTCTACGTAGCACTCCTTCTTCTCATTCTGTACAGCATCATATATTATGTTGGGAAAATATCACACCCCATATCTTTTGTCGTCTTTCTCAATGTTACATATTGACATTTTGATAGTTTCAGCGATGTTGACATACACAGTGCCTTATCAGCAGGACAAGTTCGCTTTGTCGATTTCAGGCAGGCTTGAAGCATTGGTGCATCTTCAGGATGATGAATTAAATGCTTCAGTAATTCAGCAAAGTCCGTTTGGTTTTCATTTTCACCAGCTTTCTTCACCCGAGCATAAGCTAGCGTATCAAAATCATTTTCGGCAAAAATATTTTCAGTTCTTCTTCTTTTTTGAAGCGGACTTAGGTCTTCAAACTCCTTCCGAGGTGAGAATTTCGTGGTTGTCGAACTTGTCGAGGCATACTGTAAAAATAGGTTACCTACCTATTTTTACAGTATGCCTCGACAAGTGTTTCAACAGTAACATCAGTTGAGTGCGCTGTGCCCCATAGCGTATCTGTGTCAACGTCAACCACGAAATTCTCACCTCGGAAGGAGTTTGAAGACATAAGTCCGGTAATTGACAACTGCATAGTGATTCAATGCAATGTTCAGGTTTTGTTGAAACTATTATTAATATGACTATATTTTAAAATATTTATTTTATATTTATACGTTCTGAATAAGGACGTTTTTGGTAAAGGTCAAGTGTTATTTAGAGTCATTCCTTATCCATCAGGTAACAAAACTAGGCAAAAATTAAAAATTTAATCTTATTATTTGCGGTACTTTACCTCGTACCTATGACAAATATCGGCCAAACATGCATTTTTAATTAATTAATATCTCTTGACCAATCTGGATCAAGTTGAGAGGTCATAATGGCTTCCTTATGGGCGCGGTAACAATACCTGACAGTTCCAGCTTATTATTAACATGACTAATTATTTTCAAAATACTTATTTTCAATAAATTCATGCTTTCTGAATAGGGACGTTTTTGGTAAAGGTCAAAAGTTATTTAGAGTCTCAGGTAACAAAACTAGACAAAAATAAAATTTCAATCTTATTATTTGCGGTACTTTACCTCGTACCTAGGACAAATATCGGCCAAAGGTGCATTTTAAATAAATTCATATCTCCTAAACAGGACCACTCTGGTTCAAGTTCAAAGTTTATATGGCTTCTTTATGTGCTCAGTAACAATACCTAACAGTTCCAGCTTTGTTATAACTATTAATAGCATGACTATATTTTCAAAATACTTAATTTTCAATAAACTCGTAAGTTATGAATAAGGACGTTTTTGGTAAGGGTTAAAATTTATTTAGAGTCATTCATTATCCATCAGGTAACAAAACTAGACAAAAATAAAATTTTAATCTCATTGTTACGATACTTTGCCTCGTATAACAATATCGGCCAAACGTACATTTTTAATTAATTCATATCTCTTTTATCGGACAACTCTGGATCAAGGTCAAAGGTTGTATGGCTTCCTTAGGGGCTCGGCAACAATACCTACCTGAAAGTTTCAGCTTTACAATGCAAGACCAGAATAAGATATGGGGAAAACCAATTCCATTTCCATACATTTTAAATATACAAACTCATATTTTACGGTGTTTATTCAAAATAAAACCACGGGACTACTAGATTATTACATTTTATGACATTTACAACCAAACTGCATACTTTAAACATCAAAAAAAAGGATTTAATTTTTCAAAAATCCTACGAAAGGCAGGCTCGGAATTTCGTCCACTGTGCGACGCTTCTATAGGTACATTTTGTATGAAAGGGACGCGGAAGAGACAAATGTCCGCGCCCCGTCTGCGTCTTACATCTTTTCTGTGTGTCCAGCGCCCTACGTCACCCGATTCGATTCAAATAAGTAAGACAGATTTACGATGTTGGAGGTGCGGGCCGCGGGGGCGCCTACGGGTCGGAGCGGCACGGAGGGTGCGGGTCGGTCGTGTGCCGTGCGACAGGGATGATAATCGCGTTGCGATCATAGTCGTAGGTACGATCTGGCGATTTTTTGGATCGATCGAAAGTAATTAGTTTTTCGAGCGGATCGATTGAATTTAATCAGATATAGCCGGATAGAAATAAACCGACAAGCACTGAGCCTTTTCTTTGAGCACCGCAAACAAAATCAAATGTCACATGTTGCCATTGTCTTTAAAAAAATCTGCTCGCTTCGCTCGCATTTAACTTCATAAGTAGGTGTGTTGCGAATAAAGTGAGTTATGTCTGACCACAGAATGAGAACTGACAAGCATCGAGCCTTATCTTTGATCACCAAAAATACTTAATGTTATAATATAAGTAGGAATATTGCGAGTAAAGTGAGTTATGTCTGACCACAGAATAAGAACCGACAAGCAGCGAGCTTTAACTTAGATCACCAAAAACAAAAAAGTGTCACGTTGCTCTAAAAAAAATCTGCTCGCTTCGCTCGCATTTAACTTTATGTTATGAGTACATTTTATATTGTGAGTAAAGACAAGCAGCGAGCTTTTTCTTTGATCATCGAAAACAAAATCAAGTGCCACATGTTGCACTAATTGACTTACAAAAATTCGGTACTTAGATTGACATTTTCTCAGCACTTATTAGACATTCCAGATCCATTGCAAATGTCTTCTTAGGTGGTCAGAGCAGAGCTACCCCCTTGGGTAGTCAGAGGCTTGTCCAAATACGGTATTTGATGGTTTGTTACCAGAGGGGCGCCTATGAGGAGCTTGCCTAGGGCGCTCTTGAAGCTTAATCCGCCCCTGGGTAAATCGGTTCAGTGGTTCTTTCGTACGAGGTTCAGTGACTGTCGAAATAGAGAGGAACAAACATACATCCCAAACTTTTGCATTAAAATTTAAGAAGTGTGGTTTTATAACAGTAGTGCATTCGAAAGTTTTGAGAAACGAAAACACGACTTCTGAAATTCCCGCCAAAATGTCATCCTTCATTTCATTTCAATTTGACAGATATGGACAGACCGTTCGGTTCTGTCTGTCTATCGATGACAGTTCAATGATCTTTTTTTTTTTTTTTTTTTTTCTTTATTTTGGCTTCGCACGGTTGTGCATTCAGCCAGTGTCAAGTAATTATTATTCTTCAAGTTTACAGATAAATAGGATAAATAAATACATATTACAATACTTAAATATAATATCCCACCCCCTCCCCTTGTGCCTCAGTAAAGATGTGGGCCTTTACTGAAACATCAACACGGACTTTTTGGAAGAACTTGAAAAGCAATGTTAACCAATTTTGTTTCACTTCCCCACACTTATGCACGTTCACGAACACTTAACGGTTAATAATCCACCATTATTACACATTAACATTCGAAGAAACACAAGTTTTGGAAAATAAAACAAAAATGAAACTTGACTTCTCAAATTCCCGCCAAAAAGCCCTTCAATGATCTTTCATGGTTGACAAGTTGTATTACTAGTGATGTCCACTCGTATCGATACGGGGGAATTGATACGATATTTTGTATCGATACAATATCGAATCAAGTTAAGTATGTAGGTACCTATTTACATACCTACCCTGCTCTTTTAATAATTTTAAATAAAAGTGGCCAATTTTGCACATAGCGTGAAGAAACAGTGACTTGAAAAACTCAAAATGTTCATCGCTATTTTTCGCTGACTGTACTTCATTATTACAAATAAAATAAATAGGTTGGCAGGTAGGTATATAATTTTCATTCTATCTATTCGAAAAGGACGACTTTGTTCGCCTTTAAGTGCACCCAAAGTAGATGTTTTCTCTTCAAGGAACTTTTAGCGGGCAGTAATGAGTTTTTAATCCTCTTTATAAGTTTAGCGCGCAGTAATGAGTTTTTAATCCCCTTTAAGTGCGCCGGAATTATCTTTGCCGCGCACTTTAGAGGTACAACTACTTTCCAGCGATGAGTAGATCCGGATGGATACCGGTCCGCGGACCGGAATCCCTCGCGGTAATGATGGATGTACATCGCGCATCAACTCGGATACCGGTCCGCGAAGCCGGTCCGGACGGTGCGGACGGTGGACGGCGCGGACTGGTAACCCGGAGCGATAACGCGGAGCTACAACCCGGAGCGGTAACGCGGAGCTGCAATCCGGAGCGGTAACGCGGAGCGGTAACGCGGAGCTGCAACGCGGAGCGGGCGGACGGCGGAGTGCGGACGGAGTGGGGTACTGCATAGGTCCAGGAACTGCGGGAAGGGTGCAGGTGCGAGACCTCAAGCGAAGTTTGCGTGTGCAACACCGAGCTGGTTCATTTTTGTTTGTGTTTTCGTGTGTCAAGTCAGGTCAGTGTAAATATATTATATGAAGCGTGTCAAGTGTCGCGCGTGTCACACCATCAAGATGTAAGTAGTAGGCCATATTTATTTTTATACCTACCTACCTACGCGATTGCAAACGCATACCTAATTTTTTCTCTCTCTTTTGTGTGTAGCTTGCAAGTTTTATTTGTACCTACCTACCGTTGTGTTTCTCTAAGACTAATTACTTACCTTAATAGGTAGTAGTAGGTACATACCTACCTAAATTGTGTAGGTAGTGTATTAGGTAACATTTATAGACTTAGTTCAAATAAGTAGGTACAATGTAGATAGATACCTACCTACCTACCTACTGTCTTTCATCCCTCGCCACTGGTATCTATCTAGGGTTGGGTGCAACGGACACGGACGCGGACGCGGAGTGGGTGGAGTGCGGACGGAAAGGATAGGCACTGCATAGATGCGAGTGCGAGCTGGACCTATATGAGTGCAACGGACACGGGACCTGTGTGTAGGTCTTTAGACGGGGCGGCGGAACGGCATCGCGCGCGACGGAACCGAAACCTACGCTCCCGCAGTACCGAAACCATATGGGTCCGACGGACACGGGACCTGGATGTAGCTCTTTGGAGCTGGATGTACAGTCAGCGTCATCAATCGGTATCCCCCTATTGATTTGAACAAAGACTCTTTTCATTTCAATCTTGGATTTCAGTCGGGTATTTTATCAGCTATTTTTGTTTAGGAACTCGAGCGAAATTAGATATCCATAAGTAAGCAAGGATGTAAAAGTTTTTACAAAAGTTGAAATCAACGGCTTGCAAACCGACCTCTTACTAGGGGGATACCAATTAATGACGCTTTCTGTACATCAAGATGTAGCTCCAAATTATCGTCGGACCTACCCATCTTTACTTTCCACATTCATTCATCTCGAATCTACCAAGATGAATGAGAGAGGACTCTTCCAAAAACACCACAGTTGTAATCACATTTAGAGATTTATTACTCTGCGGTTTTAGCATAGCTATAGCATATCCATACAAAAATTGTAATTCCAACCTCATAAAATCCTGTGCGTTTTCATCAGCGCGATCTAGAAAATGGTCTATTTTACTACCGCCATCTAGTTTGTTTTCGTGGAACTATTGAGCAATTCTAGCGGAAGAGTTTTTTTGTTTGAACGCGCTAAATCTCAGGAACTACCAGTCGGATTTGAAAAATTATTTCTGCATTTGATAGCTAAAATGTTGAGGAAGGTTATAGGCTACTTTTCATCATCATCATCATCATCATCACCATAAACCATCACTACGGGGGCAACTCTGCGAGGGCGCTGCTAGTATCAGATAAACATACCGCCCACCATTCAGCCGGCGAGCGGCCGCCGTCTGAATAAAAAAAATTTAATCCCCGATTACTCTTCTCAAGTGGAACTTTGTCGATTTAACACATTCTTTTCTCTTCCCTTTTATTTTCTCATAGATTGTAATGAAAAGTAGAGTGTATCACTCGGGCACAAAATATATTTTTAGCTCGGGCGACGTACTTTAAATCCCTCGCTACGTTCAGGATTCTACTAAAAAATCCCTGGCTACGCTCGGGATTCTACTCTAGAATCCTTCACTTCGCTCTGGATTCTAAAAAGCGCCCTCGCCGTCAAAATATTATTTTGCCCCCTTATAATACAATCTACTATTAGACTATTGGAGTGTTTCATCATAAAGTCAAAATAATTTGATACATACACCTTGCATGTGTTAGATCGATACGCCGTATCGTATGCCATTGTATCGATACAAATATCGGGTGGATCGTATGCCATTGTATCGATACACGCAAGATCGTATCGAACATCCCTAGGCCGGGGTCAGAGTCCAACTTTCGTGTGAAATTGTTTCGATTTTATTTATTTCTAGTGTAGTAATTTACGTTATTTAGTTATTTTAGCAATCTCTGCATTAGATATCTTCCATTTGTAGTGATATAAACAAAGATATGGCATCCCACGTTGTAAAATCTCTATCCAAAGTGTCTCACATAAGTTCCACTGCTAAGTTTGGTAAGAAACTTTTTATTTTACCAATTTTATTGTACACATTTCTTCGAAAAACATTATTTAAATATTATTTCTTGGTTATTATATACTTATACATCCGAAAAGGTTTAATTATCTTGAAAATAAACTTAGTTTTATTTAGTAATCATGGAATATTTATGAAAAGTAAACTTTGGACTTTTCATTAAATTGGCATAGATACTGTTGAATTTCAATGTTTCTGTGCCAAGATATGAATGGAAGTAAATAGTTCCTTCGGATTCCTTTCATCTCTAACTTAAAATAGATAGGTAGGCACCTATCATTGAGTTATTTCATACATTTTAACTATACATATTACTGATACACTACTGTTTGTACATTAGCTTAAGTAATAGAATTTAATTTCCAAAGATAGGTATAGTATAGAACAATCTATGATTCTGCTAGTTCATAGATTGTTGCTATATTTATATTAATAAAACATTTAAACATGTTATCGGCATGTCATAGAAGAAATAAGAATTATGATACTTATAGAGAATGTGTGTTTTATGTGGGGCACTTTGAAAAATTATTTTACCATTTGAAAAATACACTATTCCAGATGGAGAAAGGCAGTTATTAAAAAAAAAATAAAAAAATTCAAATATCATTTAATTAGAAGGACCGCTATGACCACTTTGAATCGTCTTAAGAGCTAGGTGATTCTACTCCTGTTCTTTCGCGACCAACAATTAATGTTAATCATAGTGTCAGTCGGAAAGGAACCAACATTTAACAAATTTTATTATTTTAGACACAGCGCGGCGAGCCCTCAGCGTTGGTGCTGCTCTGCAGCAGAAGAAGACATTGAAAGATAAGACAGGCCACAATGTGGTGCTGGTCGATGGAGTCCGAACTCCCTTCCTGGTGTCCTTCACCGACTATGCCAAGATGATGCCTCATGAGTTGGCCAGGCACTCACTGCTGTAAGTACAATTTATAAATGTTGGAAATTCACTGTTTTACTTGAACTAAAAGTTAGGTCCCTAATCATGTTTGTTGATTCTATACAGTGAACGATTTGCATTCACTGATTCTATACCAGAGAACAAGTATAGAATCACATAACTATGCAGTTTGAAAAAGATCTTGGACTTATTGAATAAATGCCTATTAACTGTAATTTTTAAATTGCACTTACGCTTGCGTTGGCTAATAAATTATTGTCTGTAAACATGTGTATGGCATCTAAACCTAGGTATTGTGGTATGTTGGACTTAGTAAATCATATCACACTATCACATTCATTGTAAATGCGAAAGTTTGGATGGATGTTTGGATGTATGTTTGTTCCTCTACAACTCGACAACCACTGAACCGATTTGGCTCAAATTTAAAATATAGATAGATAATGACCGTGAATCGGACGCGAGCGAAGCCGCGAGCAGAAGCTAGTAAAAATACAAATTAGACTCACCTTTTTCATTACCCCCACAGTGGCCTACTCCAGAAAACCGGCATCTCCAAAGACCTGATCGACTACATAGTGTACGGTACGGTGATCCAGGAAGTGAAGACGTCCAACATCGGACGGGAAGCCGCGCTGGCCGCCGGCTTCAGCGACCGTACGCCGGCGCACACCGTCACCATGGCTTGCATATCATCCAACCAGGCGATCACCACTGGTATGTAACAATTAGACTACATAGTGTACGGTGAGACAGGAAGTGAAGACTTCCAACATCGGACGGGAAGCCGCGCTGGCCGCCGGCTTCAGCGACCGCACGCCGGCGCACACCGTCACCATGGCTTGCATATCATCCAACCAGGCGATCACCACTGGTATGTAGCAACTGCTATGATAGACTACATAGTGTACGGTGATACAGGAAGTGAAGACGTCCAACATCGGACGGGAAGCCGCGCTGGCCGCCGGCATCTTTACTAGATGATTTATACAGTGTCAGGAGGCAATCTTTGCCTACACTTAACGGGACACTGTAGTGCCTGGGACATTGTTGGGATGGAGTAGGCTTGCCCAGCACCTACACGATCCTCTCAGCTTAACCGGCCATATCCACAGGAAAGACATGGTCCATATCCTTGATAGCCCCTCTGATACGGAGCGGAATCCTGACCGTGCCAGGATTCGAACCCACGACCTTCGGATCGAAAGTCGAGGTACTATACCCCTCGGCCAACACGGCTCTTGGTATGTGTAACATCTGCTATTTCGAACCGACTTCAACAAAAGGACGAGGTTCCGATCTGGAGGATTGATTGTTTAAGTTAAGCAGCGTTGTGCGCGGTTACAATTTGGAAAGCCTAAAAGGTTAATTCGTTAAAGGTGAACGCACACCTACATCGAACGAATCGAAAGAAACTAATTTTAGAATTCTTTATATAAGTTCGTATGAGCAAGTGGCCAACTCTGGTTATATCTGCCCGCGTCGATACGATCGATTCGTCCGAATCTGGCAAATGTGCGAGGTTTCATAAGATTTCATATAAAGAATTCTAAAATTCGATTCGGTCGATCCGTTCGGCGCGTTCGACTCCGATAGATGTGAGTTCACCAGCGTTAGGCGGCCTAAAGACTTCGTCACCAGAGTTGGCCACTTGCTCTTTTCAACCACCGTAATTTTCCCCAGGTATCGGCATGATAGCAGCCGGTGCGTACGACATAATAGTGGCTGGTGGGGTGGAGTTCATGTCGGATGTACCGATCCGTCACTCTCGGAAGATGCGTTCGCTGCTGCTTCGCATCAACCGCGCAAAGACTCCTGCGCAGCGCCTGTCTTTACTAGCCACAATCCGCCCGGATTTCTTCGCGCCAGAGGTAACACTTATACTCTAGCCAAAACAACTAAATAATAATAACGCTGGACATTTCACACAGCATCATTGTAGCCCCAAAGTAAGCAGAGCTTGTGTTATGGGTACCACATGACTGATACACTGCTTATATACCTACATTTTTTTTTGTAAATACATACATATTATACATAGAATAAAAAACACCCAGACTCGAGGCAAATATTTGCAGATCATGCAAACATTTGTCCCGCGGCGGGGATCGAACCCGCAACCTCTTGCGTCTCAGGCAGGCATTCGCCCACTGCGCCACAGAGGTCGTCAAATGGATTATGCATATAAATTTTCCTCTTGAATCACTCTATATATATATAAAAAAAACCGCATCAAAATCCGTTGCGTAGTTTTAAAGATCTAAGCACACATAGGGACAGACAGCGGGAAGCGACTTTGTTTTATACTACGTTGTGAAGTGATAATAATCTGACAGTGGCCACTTTTAACCCCCTGGTATTTACAGCAGCTTTCTCACTATACTCTAGCCAAAACCAATGTACAATATTTACTAACATTGCACCGACAGATCATTCAGCTGATAGCAGGAATAGACCTATCACAGAAAACTGAGATTAAATATGATTGGCACTGATTCAATATGGCCAATCGTACCTATTCCCATCTCAAAAATCTATACATAAGCTAGTATAGTATTATATTATCTGTGACATAAGGAAGCATTCAGCGTATTGTTTTTGTTCTAGCTACCGGCAGTAGCCGAGTTCTCTTCGGGCGAGACCATGGGCCACTCGGCTGATCGACTGGCGGCCGCTTTCGGAGCCTCCAGGCAGGTATGACAATCATTGATAACTTGTAAACCACTGCTAAAGTAGGGCCGATATCAAATATAAATTATCAGTAAAAATCTTCGAGGTGCTTTTTTTTCGAATGTAAAAATAGATCACAGGTGTCAACTTTACAATTTCAAAATATTCAAACAAATAGTAATTTACTCTCGAGTAAAAACTTAATCCAGTTTGATCGAATCCAGTCTAACCAATCTTAAAATATCTTATTTAAATCGGTTCAGTGGTTGTCGAGTTCTAAAGGAACAAACATACATCCAAACACTTTCGCATCCTGCTAATATTATAAAGGCGAAAGTCCATGTGTGTGTGTGTGTGTGTGTGTGTGTGTGTGTGAATGTTTGTTACCACGTATCTCGATAACTACTCAACCGATTTTGATGAAATTTTGAATGTAGATAGTTTCGGTTCTGGAATAACATATAGATTTTATCCCGGTAAAAATGTATGGTTCCCGTGGGATACAAAAATAGTAGCCCACGCTTAGTTTATAATATTAGTGTGATATTGTTATTTGCAGGAGCAAGATGACTACTCTCTCCGCTCCCACAAGATGGCGCACGATGCGCAGTCTAAAGGGTACTTCACCGATATCATACCCGTCAAGGGTAAGCATCACATCAAAGCAGTAATTGAACTCACTGCGGGGCTAAAAAGGCCGTTATAGCTGACTAGCAGTGCCCTCGCGGCGTTGCCCCCGTAGCATGGGCGTATATAAGGAGGGGGAGGGGGGGGCTTTAGGGGGTCCGGACGGAAACAACCAAACGTTTCCATGGGTATAGTTATTCCACCCCTCCCCTTGTACCTCAGTAAAGATGTGGGGCTTTACTGAAACATCACACGGACTTTTTGGGAGAACTCGAAATACAATGCTATTCAATTTTGTTTCATTCACTTCACACACTCAACATCGCTATCACAAAATAAAAGAAACACAAGTTTTGGAAAATAAAACATAACCAAAACTTCTCAAATTTCCGCAAAAAGATGTTTTGATTGTTAAATCTGTACTCAAGAGTAAAGTTTGAATATTTGTGCAGTGCAGAAACAAAACCAAAACTTCTCCCGCAAAAAAGATGTTTTTATTGTTGAATCTGGGTACCTAAAGTGGCTACTTTTGATGAAATATCAGATGTTTCATAAATGCTTCATATGAAGCATATTTTGAAACACCTTTTTTGACAGATGGATTCTATAGAGAACTGTCAAAAAAAGTGTTTTGAAATATGCTTCATTGATGAAGCATTTATGAAACATCTGATGTTTCATCAAAAGTGGCCACTTTAGACCCCCTGTACTCAAGAGTAAAGTGAGAATATTTGTTTAGTGGAGGGTAGGGCGGGTCTGGTGGAGAAAGACAACGGCATCCGCGTGTCGACGCCCGAGCAGCTCGCCAAGCTGAAGCCGGCCTTCATCAAGCCACACGGCACCGTCACCGCCGCCAACGCATCCTTCCTGGTGAGTGACGACTGATATATGAACTTGTAGCGACCTCTACCTGTCGCTAGATGAACTACATAGACATGCTACGCACTACATGGCGCCACTCAATATTAGAATGTCTAGATCGCGCAAGTGCACTACTCATCGCCGATCGGGTTATATACAACCAACCGACAACAACTGTCGGTCGAAAGACCACGGGCAAGTGGGCCAGATGGGCCGGCCCGTTGCAGAGATTCCACCTACTCTGCCCTTGGGGAACGATTCCACCCTGTTCCCCAAAAACATAACCCTATACTCTAGTCTAGCCCATAGGTTCTCAACGTGGGTGATAACGCTCCCTTGTGGGCGTTTGAGACTTTCAGGGGGGCAGTAGAAGACCCAGAGAAAGTTAGGGAGCATTGAGATGTCGCAGTAGGATATGGGGGGGGGGGACTCTTGAAAGAAATATATTCTCAAAGTGGGCGGTGGGCAAAATAAGGTTGAGAAACTATGCTCTAGCGGCTAGAGCATAGTTTCTCAATGTTCTCAAAATAGTAAATATTGCACTGACAGATCAAGCAGCTGATAGCAGGAATAGACCTATCACAGAAAACTGAGGTTCATTACGATTGGCCATATTGAATTCCTGACATAAAGTAGTAGAATAACACATTTTTTTCTTGAACACAAGTTCATCCTTTATCCCATTTATCCATATAACCCATATATATAAATTATTCCAATTAACAATAATTGGGATAATTTAATATCTGTACAATAATTATGCATGTTTCGCAGACGGACGGCGCGTCGGCTTGCCTGGTGATGTCGGAAGCGAAGGCCAAGGAGCTCGGCTTCAAGCCCAAAGCCTATCTGAGGGACTTCACATACGTCGCACAGGTATACTTACAAACATATTCATTTGTAACATTTCATTGTAAAAAAAACTTAGGCCTTTACATCTTTACTACATTATTTATACAGTGTCAGGAGGCAATTTTTTGTCTACAACGGGACACTAACGGGACACTGTAGTGCCTGGGACAATGTTATAGATGGAGTAGGCTTGCCCAGCACCTAAACCATCCTCTCAGCTTAACCGGCCATATCCACAGGAAAGACATGGTCAATACGTGTGGGGATGACTAAGCCGCGGGTTTCCTCACGATGTTTTCCTTCACTTTCGTATCGAAATTCGAGGTGTACTAATCCCCTCGGCCAACACAGCTCTCTACAAACTTAAATACATACAATATTCGTGTTTTGTTGTCAGGACCCCGTGGACCAGCTACTCCTGGGACCTGCTTATGGCATCCCCAAGATCCTGGAGAAGGCGGGGCTGCAGCTCTCAGACATCGACACATGGGAGATACACGAGGCCTTCGCTGTGAGTATTAATTTAAATTCGTAACTGCTTCGGCATGCTGGGAGGCTATTGTAAAGACTTAGGCACCTCAGACAGAGCCGGAAGAGAGAATGGTATGCATGGAGCATACCATTTGTACATCTGCAGGGAAGCACTTTGTTAAATTTAAATAGGTACGCGCTTTACAATAGCCCCCAGCTTGCCGGAGCAGTTATGAAATTAAATTAAGAACGATCGAATAAGGCACTGTAATGTTTACAACTTCTAATTTCATAGAAAATGTATGGGATGTGTTTTTTTGAATTACCTATTGCAAAAACTTACGATTTGATTCAATACGTTACTTTGGGAGAAGTGTTCCTGGTGGGAAATAGAGTCGATTAAGACAAACTTGTTTTTTTTTACAAGTGTAATTTTTTAGGCTAACTGTACTTTTTTTCATAAATCTAAAAATGCAATTATATTTTTCTTCAAAATAAAACAGAAGTTTCCTAAGAACAAAACTTTCTAACTACAAGAGAAAATTTTTAATTTATTATTAACGGGACTTAATTGAGGGTAGTTCTAACCTCATCAGTCAAAGGTACGAGCGCGTTCAAGTCGCGAAAGTTTAAAATATGTACAAGAGAAAGTTTGACCGATCCTAACATAACGATAGCAGAAATAGCTGACCAGGCAGACTTTGTTGTGTCCAAAATTCTTGTTCAAAAAATTGTTTTTTTTTTCATTTTTCACAATTTTCTGGATGACTTTTGTATTATTTTTTAATGGAATTATGCAACAGTTGCATTACAACATGTCGTTCTTGCAGGGCCAAATCTTAGCCAACCTGAAGGCGATGGACTCCGACTGGTTCGGCCAGACCTACCTCGGCCGTAAGGGAAAGGTGAGTTTTTCTTTGCAATATTCAATTCTTATAAAACATGTTCTATCAAGCTCTTCGACAAACAAAAACTCCATTCCTTTTCCATCATTTTAGAATTTAGGTATCTTATGGCAGCCACCCACGATCAATCGTCCTTCCGATTGGATCCAATCGATCGTATCCATTCGGCAGCTCGCCACACACGCATGCCGATCCACGTCCACACACGGTCCATTCGGCAGTATCAAACTGCCAGTATCTAATCGATTGGACGATAGAATTGATCGTGGGTGGCCGCCATTGCTCATGTCAACTTTTATACAATCTATTATTTACTTTTACACATTTTTTTTAATTCCAATGTTTCTTAAATCTAATTCGAACGAAAGAATTTCGACAAAATAATTTAATAAATGTAAATTTTCAAAACGTACTCAAACATAGTGAAAAAAGATTTATAGTAGGATTTTACTTTACATACAAATAGGCACAAATATGCCATATTTAATTTCTGTGTTTTTTAAATTTCTTAGATTGAACTGACAATTAGAATTTTAATTTATATGACCACAGGTCGGCTCTCCGGACCTCGACAAATGGAACAAGTGGGGAGGCTCTCTGTCCATTGGACACCCCTTCGCGGCCACTGGCGTAAGTACTTGATTGTGTATTTTTAACCCACTTCCAAAAAGGAGGAGGTTCTATGTTCGGCTGTATGTATGTTTTTTATCCAACTAACAACATGTGACAAAACTTAACAGCGATCGAGCGACATAATAATGTTACTTACTACTTTCTTAAATATTGTATTATATTTAATGTTTCCTTCTAATTATTTATAAAACAAAGTCGGGTTACACAATTTATTTCATTTGTTGGATTTGTCTCGCCTCGAATAGCAGAATAACTATTAAAACATCGGAAAAATTCACGAAATTGTATAAAATTGCTTTTTTGATGATATCTCGAATTCTAAGGCGACAAAGGTCAGCTAGTTTTCTAAGTTCCGTTCTGGCCATCTCGAAATCATACCCTTATGCTTACACATTTTGCTTAGTTACGTTATTCAATTATGTTCATGTTTGGCAACGACAGACAATTTATTTTTAGGTACAACCGTTCTATAAGTGTTATGATCAAGGCCAAAGGACAATTTTAGGTTCAGACATTTTTATTGATAGTAGGTATTAACATCGAAACTCCGCCACCTGAGTTGGAAAATAATAACAATTATTTCACTGTTTGTTTAGAGTTTCTGTAAAGACGCGAATACACGCTGGGCCTAGGCGAGCGCGAGCGAAAAGGCGAATCGATGCAAGGCGAGAGCGATAGAGAGGCAATGCGAGCCTGGCTCTACGTGTATTCGCGCTTTAAGAGCTAGGTTGGCCAAGTGGAGTAGTACCTTTCGATCAGCAGGTTCGAATCCTAGCCGTGCAAGAATGAATAAATAAATGAGATTAATTGTAATCTATGGATTTTATTTATGTCCAGCCCCCTGATTCAGACCTTCTCCAAATGTATTCTGAAAAAAAACGACAATATACCGATTGAAATCATCGAATCGGATGCTAATTCGGAAGTCTGAATCAGCATGCAGACATGGTCTTACAAAATGACTAACAAGTTTATACCCCCAGGTGCGACTAGCCATGCACACTGCTAACCGTCTGGTCCGTGAGGATGGTCAACTCGGGGTTATATCAGCGTGCGCGGCCGGCGGGCAGGGCGTCGCCATGCTACTGGAGAGACATCCAGACGCCACGCCCAACTAGACACCCACACAATACAACACTAAGTGTGAAATTACAGTGGCAGCGGGCGGGGCGGATGAGCGGGTGACGCGTCGAGCGGAAAACGCTCATTTCAATAGATGAACAGTTTCGCCCGCCCCGCCCGCACTTGGTGCACCTTGGTACACAAGTATGTGCTTGTCTTACACGCCAGCGGATTCCGCTACCCGCGCCGCTCCCACTGTAATTTCACACTAAGGGCCGTCCATTCATTACGTGAGGCTTTAAGGGGTGGGAGGGGTTCGAGCCAAATCTCACGACATCTCACCAAGGGGTTCGAAAAATCGCAAAAATCACCTCACGTAATTCATGTATTTCAATAAAAACGGTAGCGACTTTTAGAGCAATCAAAAATAGGATTTTGAACTGGCGGTATGAACAATGGTACCAGCAGTGGACTACATATATATTTTATAACGTGTATAGATCTGTAACTACGCTGTTAGCCAGCTGTCTGAAATAATAATCGAATATTGAACCTCACTGACAAAAAAGTCGCTACTGGTTCTTTAAAGATCATTTGAAATGGAAATCAAATAAAGGTAGGAATGATTCATTGAATGATAGAGAATATCAAAGACGTGATACTTACCAAAATTATAACTTGAGATTTTCGGTCACCGAATTGTCGTATTCATTGTGTAAACTTCATCCATTTTCTAATTCGTAAGTGTATCATTTCAGTAGCGTAAGGATAATGACAGTTTCAATTTGTAAAGCATATTTATCTCATATTCCCTAGAGTAAGAAATGTATCTGAAGTTTTATAGCTAATAAATTTTAAAAAGTATAAATTTTTTCAATTTAATTTAGAAATTTCGTCTAAGACTTCGTTCACACGGCATTGTCCTGCACGTTTTTTTGCAGTACACGTCTTAACGTATAAATAGTGACCATACAACTTACATAGATCCATTCACGACAATTGTACTGCAAAAAAACGTGTACCGCTTATACGTTTAAACGCATACTCAACGGACTTGTCAAGCAAATCGAATGAACTTTGACGTATTCGGCTCGCAGTGGCATATGGTATAGCTTTGTCTCCTTCACACGACACGATGTCATACGTTTTTTATCGAATAGCAATTTTCCATTCTTGAATTTTCCAGTCGAGTTAATAACTTTTCAAAACTTTCAATAGACATTCGAAAGTAGGTAATTAAAAAACATTTTTTCACCGACCGTTGGCGCCTTCGATACCAATATAAAAGTACCTACAACCAAGCGTGGATCCATCAGTGACGTCTACTCACTGTGATAACTGTGTGGAAACTGCGGCTATTCGTTTTTACACGAATGAAAGTTTACCATGTGAACACCCGGTTGACTATACGTTAAAAAAACGATTGCAAAAAAACGTGCAGGATAATGCCGTGTGAACGAAGCCTAAGGTAACCATCTTTTAAACCTATGTACTATTATATTCACATTGGTAGTCTCCCTAAGAATACTTAGGCTGGATTCGACCAAACTGGAGTAAACTACTGTTTTTTTGGATATTTTGACATTGTAAAGTTGACACCTAATAACCAAGGTAATTTGTACGCAACTAATAATGTTCGGTTGCGCTTTCTAAACAATTGTATTTCGAATTATGTCGGCAAGTTACTCTGGAGTAAGATGACTTTTGGTCGAATGCAGCCTTAGAATAATAAAAACAAATTTTTGAAATAAAACAAAATATTAGGGTAACCATTTATTAACAGTCACCAGTGCTTATTATCCAATTTGTCTTATCTACATAATTAACCTAATATAATATTTAGATCACCCCATTGCTACAAGTCACAAGAAATAAAAATACTCTGAACCAAAGTTTTCTGTGAGTATTTCACTTTCCCGTAGGGGAGTAAATGTTATGCACAATTTTTACATAAAAATATACCGTTTCAAGGGCGATAGCCAAAATAAAAATACAAGAAGCATTCAAAAGAGATTATAAAGAATAGACATTTCGTCTAAATTATGCTAAAAAGCTATGCTTTTACATAGATAACAAGTCATGGGCCATCATGAAAGTATCGAAACAATGATGTAGGTTACAATAATAATATTAGTGTCATCATCACATCATGTTATGGTCAGTAAAATGAAGTAAATTACTATTCTCCCAAATGTAAAATACACATTTACATCTTTATTATAATCTATTTTAATGAAAACAAATTGTGAACATTGTATTGCTTGAAAAGTCACTGATCAGTATCAGTGTGGGGACCGCTCTTACAGTGAATATCTAACCTACTAATTGATACAGAAAATAAAATATTGATAGTAATTTTCCGAGATCGAAATTTTGGTTTGCTAGTCCATCTCAGTTGTAGTGCGTTAGGAAGAATACTTATATTTACTAAAATGCAACATGAAATACCTAGTTACGAATCAGTGATCTATTTTGCTGGATGTCCTATGTTTTTTTTACAAAATCTAAAAAACAATATTGTTGCATGTTCATAGCCATTTTCCGCAAAATCCTTTTCAAAATTTCACTGATTCATACTACAGACATTGTACTTCGTAAATTGATAGAGGCTTAAAAATAATATTAAAATAAAATAAGTAATGCAAACATTGCCACATAATTTTATATAAACAAATAAAATAATTATTCACGAATCGAAAACTTCAGTCCGATGTCTGGGTAAAGGTGGCCGCACACCTTTTCGCGCCGAAAGAATCGAATTTTAGAATTCTTTATACTAAATCGTATGAAACCTCGCACATCTGCCCACGTCGAATCGTCCGATTCGACCCGGATAGGTGTGCGCTCAACCTAAACATTACACTACTGACCACCCCCCTTATTTTCCAATTATTTTTGTAAGTTCATCAAAACCAATGGTTTCGGTATTGGCCTGTGTCTTACGACCTTAGATCAATCAGTTCATCTACAGACCAAAGTAAACATAATCTTTGCCCAGATTTCTGTACAATATACAAACTAAAAATACACACTTTTTCATAATAATCTTTATAAATGGTGAGCGCATACCTATCCGAGCCGAATTCTCGGAGTACTTTGCCAGATTCGCGGGCAGATATGCGGCAGGTTTCATACGATTTCATATAAAGAATTCTAAAATTCGTTTCGCTCCATTCGTTCGGCGCGGATAGGTATGCGCTCACATTAAATCACACTTGATTAAGGGCTCAATTACACTGGCTTGTTGATTGGCACAAGCTTGACTGCTAACAATTTTAGGCACCCAGAATAACCAGTGTAACACAGGCCTTTAGAACCATAGTTTAAACCAAGTTCAACTACAGGCACTGTCGACTATGTTATCTTAATATTTACATTCCGTTCCGTTAAAATCTATAATTTTATTGGTGCTATATTAACATTGTTTCAATTACAACATAACTATTTCATTGCTATCATTAAAACAACTTTTGATATGTGAGAATCAAAGTGCAAATTATCTGTACAAATCTTTTTACCATTACTTTTTATAAAGAAAGGCTTCGCTTTTTTGTATGTACAAAATATCTCGTACCGCTAGCCATTTTCAACCAAAGCTGCGCTGAGTAAAGCTGGGAAAATAAGGTATGTATGTTCGTAGGAGCACTAGCCGATTCTGATTCTGAAGACACGAGTTTTTAGGACGCCTAAAGGCCTCTGTCATGGCTTAACGAAAATAAGGTGATTCTATTGGTGGATGTTTTTCTCGCACATATCTGTTGGATACGCAATCTAAGGCTGAGCGTACACCTATCCGCGAATTCTCGAAGTACTGCAAGACCGCGGGCAGGTGTGCGAGGTTTCGTACGATTTCATATAAAGAATTCTAAAATTCGATACGTACGGCGCGGATAGGTGTGCGGCCACCTTAAATGAAATAGCGTGAAACAACATCGAGACCACACTGATTTACAAATGTGTCTGCACTTTGGTTCTTACGTACCAATCTAATAAACTTTCATCGCAGCTTCATTTACAATTTCCGGCTAATATCAAAACAGCAGTGCAATTCAGACCTCGGAATGTATTCCGAATTCGGAAAGACACTTTTCTTCGCTGAAAAAACGTCAACATCCCGAAGAAAATCATCGAATCGGATGCATTTCCAGAAGTCTGAATCACACTGCAGTAAGGGTTTTCTCTTATCGGATTATTAGCTCATATCTCGTTTAAACCTCATCCTTATAAGTGCAAGTTCGAATCCCGCGGCTGGACAACTGTTTCAATTACACTACTTTACAAAAAAATGTTTTTTCTTTTACCCAAAGACAATTAATACTGAATGTTGTTTCTACATACCCTCTTATTACAAAAATATAAGTTTTAGATTTTTATCACGTCAAGTTTTTTTAATACACCCTCATTAAGTTATTTCGCTAACTTGTTACTGGTGCTGAGTTATTGTTCGCTTTTGTTGTATTAATCTTATAATTAGACATTTTTATTGGTTTTAAAATGGCCTCAAGGCAGTGTAAATTAAATCTAAATAAGTTTTGCTATGTTTGTGGTCAAATTATCTTATCAAAAAACAAAAGATATATTACTGAAGCCGTTAAACGAGCCAATCTCCAATATTTCCAAATCTCGGTAACAAATCTTAATAAAAATTGGGTTCTTCGAGTGGTATAAGAAAATTATAGAAGTATATTAATGAACTGGTCTGCAGGAAGAAGAAAATACTTGCAATTTGGCGTCCCATAATGTTGTGGAGGTAACCAACAAATCACGCTACTGACTGTTACTTTTGCCTTAGGTTTAAGTACTTAAAAAACCCTTTTTCCCAATCTTTCTGATGCCAAAGTCAAAGAAGGAATCTTTGTGGTTGCCCACATAAGAAAAATATTACAAGATAAAAATTTTGATGGTCATTTATCCAGTGTCGAAAAAGATGCTTGGTAATTATTTAAAGCAGTAGTAAAACATTTCTTGGGCAACCATAAATCAAAAGATTATGAAGAAATTATTTCCAATTTGCTGAAGAATTACCATAAGATGGGGGTGAATATGTCATTAAAAATTCCTTTTTTACATTCGCACCTGGATTTTTTTCCTGAGAACCTGGGAAGCGCAAGCGATGAAAATGGTGAACATTTTCATCAAGATTTGAAGATTTACGAAGGAGGTACCAAGGTTTCTATGATAAAAATATGTCAGGTGATTACTGCCAGTCTATATTAAGATAAACTGATGCTAATCAGTATAAAAGAAGAAGTAATCTGTGTCATTTTTGATTTTTTTGTAGCTCGCATATAAAAAATTGGTAAAAACAAATATAGTAGGTACTTAAATATTTAAAAAACTTGACGTCCTATTTTTTTTTCCACTTCAGTATCTAACATAGGGTTTACTACTCTACCGATTCACATAAGTTTCATCTATGGGTAAAAAACCTTGTAAAGTAGTGTTATTTGCAAATATTTCTATATTTGCAACACAGTAAACCTTGTGTTGTACTTTGTAGTAACTGCCAGTATGAAATATGTTCTATCTATGCGAATATTTAAAGCGGAAGAGTTTGTTTGTTTGTTTGAACGCTCTAATCTCAGGAACGACTATGAAGTCTGAATGTCCTAGATGTGCTCTAAAGGGCGTTATTATTATTTGAATTTAATTTTAAAATATCACTATTTCAAAGGCATAACAAATTGAACTATTACTATTTCTTTAGCATAATTATTGCGACATGCAAGGCATTAAAAGAGTTAAAAATGACTTTAGGATACTTCTTTGGATATATTAAGCTGGGTATCCACTTTGTTCGCGCACCAACTGTGCTCCACGCATCTGCACCGCTCTGATGGAGACAGTCGCGCATGACATCGTATCTCTACAAGAAACATGTATGCTAAACAGTTTCATTTCGAAAACTGCCACAGATTGGAGCGTTCACCACGGAGCGCGCACCGCTAGACGCTCCAAGAGCGCAAACGTATCCAGTACTGGAGCGGTTAGGCTGGTTTTATTGTCACGCGTACCGTCGGCGCTGATAGGCGAGTGATCTTTTATTACAATAAAATAAGGATACTGATTGTTCAGCACTGACGAGAGCACTCAGCGTAGCCATTTCTGCTAAACAATCAGAATCCTTATTTCATTGTAATAAAGATCACTCGCCTATCAGCGCCGACGGTATGCGTGACAGTAAAACCAGCCTTACAGATGCGCGGAGCACAGTTGGTGCGTGAACATAATGAATACCCAGCTTTATAGCAGTTTTGGAGTTAGGTACTAATGGACATACCACCATTTACATTATAAAAATAAATATATCTTTAGCCAATTTATACTATAAACTTCTGTTTGACAACAATTATGCAGTATTCATGCCTCAGTCTGGAATAAACCCGATTGCTTATTGAATTTGCAATTAATTTGATTAACTTTCTTTCTGTCAAAACATATTGTCAACAAACTTTTAATAAAGTATCCGCCACTGTCTATGTATTCATAATATCTGTTTATTGTACAGAGTATTTTCTGCCAAGTTGTAGATTTGTCGCAGGCAACCGGTTAAAAAAGCCGTTTAATTGCATGGCTAGCCCTTTCATGGAACAACGCCATTCAACCACACTAAATCTCGGCTAGCCAAGTGGCTGAACATAATGGTCAACAGTGCAACTATCCGTACAATTGAACAGCTATTTTAACCATTGGCTGCGTCGTATTCATTATTGCGTACATCTCAGTAATTGCAAATAAAACATGGAAGCCTCTATCTTTTCAACTGAACCGCGAGCGAGAAATCCAAACTCTCAGCATATTTAATAAAGAATGCTGGACATTTCACACATAATCTTCTAGCTAGCCCCAAAGTAAGCAAAGCTTGTGTTATGGGAACTATATGACTGATATACTATGCAGTTTAGATATATTTTTTGTTTTGTTATGGAAAAACGTAACTGATATTCTACTTTTATATTTTTTTGTAAATTAAAAACCTACATATTGATTAACATAGAAAACACCCAGACCCGAGACAAATATTAGCAAATCATACAAACATTTGTCTCTCGCGGGGATCGAACTCACAACCTTCTGTGTTTCAGGCGAGCCTCCGCCCACTGCGCTACAGAGGTCGTCAAATTTTTATCAGTAAAAAAACATAATTGTTGGCATATCATCGTATCAATGTGTGAATTTCTTCGATTTTGCATAAAAATACTCTCCTTCCCTTGTAAATACTTACATGTTTTATTTACGATCACAGGTACATCTACTTTCATTACTGCAGTGATCGGAATTAGGCGGGCTTAAATACCTAAAGTTCAAAGAACAGAGGCAAAAAAGGGGAGAATTTTATTGAAAGTTGGCACAATTTTCACAGTGAGTAAGTACATTTAAAATTAATGTTAATAATATTGTGAACTAATTCAAATAATTTTTCTATTTGACCGACGGAAAAAAGTTTTTTATCCTTATAATTTACATTTTAGTTTTTGTTATTAACTCAGGTAAAAAATTGATTCAACTTAATGTTAGATGTTCTTTATTAATGTCCCGGAAACGGAAATAATTGGTTCGAAAAATATTTAGTCCTAAGGCGTCTCCATTTGTCTCTGTTATTTTTCGAACTTTAGGTATTTTAGCCCGCCTCATTCCGATCACTGTTCATTAGTGCTATCTTGTCTATATTCCGTCGTTCAGCCACTTGAATGTATATTCAACCATTTCGTATATTCTGTCATATCAATGTATATTTGGACGTTTATCCAGTGTATATTACGCCAGGTTATATCTACTTTTGTTAGTTGAAGTCCGCGAGCGATTGCCGCCACGTCGCGTGGAAAGGTATGCGCAGTAGTTTGAGCTTCGTATTAGGCAGCTGGGCAGATAACAGCCGCTGTAGTGTAGGGAGGGGAAGGATTTCCACCTGCGGAAAGAGAATGAATATTCAAATAGACGTATCATGGCGATGATTCTGAGGAAATCCAATTGACTGTCTATAGGTAGTCTGCATCCCGGCGTAAATCGCAAACCGGAGAAGATCTCTAGACCCAACCCAAACAAAGAATATGGAGCAGCCGGTTCAAAAGTTTAGCTAACTGAGGTCCAGCTCTCTAGCAGACACTACAATGAACAAAAAAATATGGCGTAGCCGGTTCAAAAGTTAAGTTGAGGAGGTCCAACTACCAACTGATGGTCCATTGGCAGCCTTCATAAATCCGAGAAGGTAGCAAATGTAAAAAGTGGCGCAGCCGGTTCAAAAGTTCTTCTATCTGAGGTTTAGCTACCAACTGATGGTCCACCAGCAGCCTTCATAAATCCGAGACGAAAAAAGTGGCGCAGCCGGTTCAAAAGTTAAGCTACCTGAGGTTCAGTTACCAACTGATGGTCCATCGGCAGCCTTCATAAATCCGAGACGAAAAAAGTGGCGCAGCCGGTTCAAAAGTTAATCTACCTGAGGCGGTTTAGCTACCAACTGATGGTCCATCGGCAGCCTTTAATAAATCTAAGAAGCTCGCACACGAAAATATATCGCAGCCAGTTTAAAAGTTAAGCTACCTGAGTAGTTTCAGCTACCAATTGATGGTCTATCGGCAGCCTTCTTAAAAAGGTCAACACAGAAGAACAGAGAAGGTCGCACACGAAAAATAAAGGTAGCAAAAAAAAACTGGCGCAGCCGGTTCAAAAGTAAAGCTACCTGGGGTGGTCCAGCTACCAACTGACGGTCCATCGGCAGCCGTCATAAATCCGAGACGAAAAAACTGGCGCAGCCGGTTCCAAAGTAAAGCTACCTGCGGAGGTCCAGCTACGAGTTGATGGTCCATGGGTAAGCGACAGCCTGGCACCGGCTTCAGCACCGGGATGCACTCGCCGAGCTCGCGCTTGGCCTGCCCGCCGCCGCCCGCCGAGCACTGGTCTATGAACAGCTCCGTCACTCGGAGCAGCTCGATGGTCACGCCCCACATTAGGTGGGTTAGCGTTTCCTTTAGCCGGAGGACGCCGCTTAGCACCTGTAGATTATTTGAATAATTAAATGGGGTTCTTCAAAAAGGCCTTTTTAGGGTTCCGTACCTTAAAAGGTAAAAAAAGGAACCCTTATAAGATCACTTTCTTGTCCGTCTGTCCGTCTGTCTGTCCGTGTGTCACCATCGATTATCTCAGGAACGGGTGGAGCTAGCAAGTTGAAATTTATACCATATACTGAGGTCTATAGTCCCTATTGTGAGTATAAAAATCAAGGTCCTGAGTCAACACTATAAAAAGATATAGGCAAATTTAGGTTTTCGTGAAAACTTGTAAGTACCAAAACTTACCTTAATTATCAACTTTTTTTATTTTTCGGAATTTTTCCTTTACATGTGCTGTAAGACCTTGCTTGTAACCAAATTTGACAATTCTAGGTCAACCGGAAGTACCCTAGAGGTTTTGGGTTGAAAACCTAAATGGTAGTTCCCGTTGACCTAGAATCACGAAATTTGGCAAAAAGCAAGGTCTTATAGCACAAATAAAGAAAAAATTCCAAAAAATTAAAAAAATTGAAAATTAAAGGGTGTTCCCATACATACATAGTTGACGCCAATTAAGATTGTCCTCTGAGTTGTATGGGCGCTCATACAAATAAGCGGGCTACAATAACATAATGGGTATAATGGGTAGGTACGGAACCCTCGGCGTACGAGTTTTACTCGCACTTGACCGGTTTTTTATTTAAATTTCTAATCTAAAGGGTCAGCAGCACGAGTGTGACTCCTCTGGTGTCACAGGCGTCCATAGGCTACGGTAACCGCTTACCATCAGGTAGGTCGTATGCTTGTCTGCTACCTTAGTAGTATAAAAAAAAAATAACCGAGCAATAGACAAACGATATCCTGTCGGAGTCACCTCAAGGAAAAGTTATAGAAAAATCTGGATTTCGACAACAGCGTTACTAACCGATTTAAACTGTAG
Organism: Camptogramma bilineatum; assembly: GCA_958496255.1. NCBI lineage: Eukaryota > Metazoa > Arthropoda > Insecta > Lepidoptera > Geometridae > Camptogramma > Camptogramma bilineatum. The sequence goes on from OY292474.1 coordinate 4,077,768, forward strand.
CTATGAATCATTGATAAGACTAATATGAATACAAAACAGTATAAATGACCAGAATCGCTCAAGCCAAGGAGAAGAATTTTAAACAAACGCTAATTCGATTTTTTTATAAAGAGAAGATATCTTGTAAAACTTACAACTTGACTAACTTTTAATAAATCTTCATAATTTTGAAAAATAGTGTATTACAAGTCAACCTTCAATAGATATTATGGATCTAATCGTTATGAAATCAAATGCAAGTTAAAACTTCAGTAATTTTAAAAGATATAAATATGAGGCGGCTGAGTTTGTTTGAACGCGCTAATATCAGGAACTACCAGTCGGATTTGAAAAATTATTTCTGCATTTGATAGCTAAACTCTTGAGGAAGGTTATAGGCTACTATTTCATAATCATCATCATCATCATCACCATAAATCATCACTAAATAATTATATCGGTATATCTACAAACTAAAGATAAATTACCTGTTTATTTGTGGTCGCTGATTGTGATACATATGTGGGTATGATTAGTAGTCTCTGAATGTTTTTGCATTCCGCCAGCGCGTCGTCAAATCCGACCTGTAAAAAAATACTTTGGTTTACACAAGAATTTCATATTGACTTAGCACTTTACCTAAGAATAAATTAAATTATCGTCTGTCGTGTTTGGTCTCCTTGAGATGAGAGTGACAGAGCTACTTCGTGCTCGCTCTAATCATATATCTGTCTCGTTGAATGTCTGTTTGCTCGCGAACGTGTGCGATCGGCTGCAATGCACGGACTTGAACCTGGTTTGTGTTGTTCAGTACTTCAAGCTACATAATGGACATCGTATCGTATATCTTCGTGTTTTCTAAATATGTCCGACAGCAGTGTCATGATTCCACAAAACAAAATGTGATAGAAGTGCACGTCGTTAGCAGCGCAGTTCGCAAGCCATGCAACTAATTTGCTTTTCTTAAAAATGTCATTGATATTTATTTATTTGCGATAAAGTTGAAATTATGAGTTCATTTCCAAATGACTTTTTGTCGTCATCGTTTTTGTAACTTTATGGCTTGTTTCACTCCTGTCTGCCTGTCGCCGGAGAAATTAATTTTGACCATTCACAGCACAGAGAAAGGTGCTGTGGGTCAACTCGCGGACGCGACCGGCGACACGCTGAAGAGTGAAACAAGCCTATGCGATTGTTTCTGATGTTTTCCGTAACGCAGTATTTTTTCTGGTTTAACTGTACCTTGCGTTGGCGGGACGACCTTGTCACCTTCGCCGATGGATGGTGGGACTTGGAGAAGGATAGGGATAGGAACGGTTGGAAGAGTTTGGGGGAGACCTTTGCTCAGCAGTGGAACGAACTAGGTTAAACAAAAACTGTACCTTGACGTCGATGTTAACGAGTTCGAGGCGCGTGAGGCAAGGCAGGCGGGCCAGAGCACGTAACAACGCAGGCGCAGCACAATGCGCGGTGCCGCGCTCGAGGCGCAGGCGGCGCAGGCGACTGAGTCGCGCTAGCACGGAGCCGAACTCTTCGCGGAACGTGCACTCGCCCAGTTCCAACGACTCCAGGTAAGGCAGGGAACCGACCACGTCGCACGCGCGCCAACCTAGCTCCTGTGGGTAGCGAGTTACTTTGTATCAGCTAGTGGCCAACAGGTAATATGAATAAGATCCCTCCACTACGTTCTGTGTATGAGCTAGTGGATAATTCTGGTGACGGTGTTTAGTAGGTCGCCTAAGGGCCTCAGCTGACCCTCTGAAGAATATCTTCTAAGTATCTTAATCAGCTCATATCCACCCACTGCTGAATCAAAAATATCCAACACCAAAAAACCAAAATTTTGTAACAAAAAAATGCTAAAATTTACCAACTGCTACGGGCACTATAAACACTCGTGACGTCACCGTCTATTGTAACCATCAAACAACTACATACGCTTGTTGGCACTGTCAGTCAATCGACATCGAGTTTGATCTATCAATCTATCTATATCTATCTATACTAATACTAGTAGTTCGCCCCGAACTGAGATCTCGCGCACCGTAGATGGCCAACATTTGGACTTTCTTCTGACTACCCCTATAATTTCAAGTGCTACTACTGCCGGGTATGCCTATTGCGCTAGCTCTTCATGGTAAAAAATACTAGCATGCATGCAATACATAATGTCGTGTCTAATTTTTCATTTATTTCATATTTATGAATTCTCGTCGTATTTTTAAAAGTATACGTCCTAGAATAAAAATAATAACTATTTTGGAATGTACAAATAAAGACCTTTCATTTGACACCGCACTCAATATATTTGTTTACTTAACTTTTTTTACCCCAATTATTTTCATTTTTTATCAAAAAAATTTTTATCATGAAAATAAATCAAGTAGCATCTAAAATCATTGCAAACCAAACCGCAACGATGCCACTCTCTTTTTAAGACCGACCAGTCAATGAGCTACGAAGACATCGAAACTCTATGAAACGGGAGCTCTTGCAGCTCTGGTTTCGTAGTTTTTGGTCTTTGGTCGTATTTCAAAAACTATACATCCTAGATTAAAAATAAAAACCATTTTGGAATGTACAAAATAAGCCCTTTCGTATGACACCCCACTCAATATATTTGTGTAACTTTCATAATTTTTTACCCCCTTGGGAACCCAATATCTTCACAACCCCTTCATCGATTAAGCTCATATGCTCCACCGTAAATTTCCTTACCACAACCTATTGACCTACCAAGTTTCATGCAGATTGGATGAACGGTTCGACAGTTATGCTCGAACAACAATTCGTGAAACATACAAACATACAAACATACAAAGCAAAATCGCCCAACTTACCACTAAGATCTTCGCTCGCTTCGCTCGCTCGATCGATAATAAAGCGGAAGAGTTTGTTTGTTTGAACGCGCTAATCTTAGGAACTAACAGTCGGAATTGAAAAAATATTTCTACATGTGATAGCTAAACTCTTGAGGAAGGTTATAGGCTACTTTTCATCATCATTATCACCATAAATCATCATTACGGGGGCAACGCCGCGAGGGCACTGCTAGTAAAGGATAAGTGTCTTCAGAACCAAATTGGCGCAGCCTGGTGGCTATTTTCTCTATACAACATACCTTTATAGAAGTAAGCGACAGATGATGCAGATTCTTGAGATTGGCTAACGGCGTGAGATCCGCCGTTAACGCCAGCCCCTGCATGGACTTAAGGCGCAGTTCCCTCAGCTGTGTCGGCGCAGCGAGCGGCGCGGGATCCAACATGGCGTCGCGGATGGCTAGAGCGGAGAGCGAGCGGAGAGCGGGGAGGGATGCACTAGCGGCTTCCACCGCACGCGCTGGACACCGACACATCTCCAACCTGGTGGACAAAATGTTAGATTAACTGGTGGTCGGAGGGCCTAACCAACCGGCATTCGCTATGAAGCGATTCGATTTCTATAATCGCTAACACTCGAACGTGACGTTTCATTGGTCGAAAGTAAGGTCACGTGGTCTTCGTTTCATTTATCCACCAATGAAACATCGGCGATAGCAAGCGAAGCGAAGCGAAGCGAATTGTAGAAATAGAATTGATTGCTGCCACTTGGCTAGAGGCCTTGTTGACGGAGTTTTTAAGCCGCCTAAAAGCCTCCATCATGGCTTAAAATTTAAAACCCGACGTCAAATGACATGAAATCGTCCTATAACTCGAAGAGGGTAGAAAAACAGGTGCGATAGATGGCGTATTAGCCATTGACTGATTCTACGGTGACTAAAACAGATGAAAACCGAACAGTCTGTTCTATCCAGTTTCACTTTTTTTACGGTGTTTTCTTTACTCTAACTAACTGTTGTAGTTACATAGCTACGAAGATTATTATGACAGAGTATCGGACGATGTTCTGTATTTACACCGACTCGCGACTTTGTTTTTTGTTTTGTTTCGCGAAATGTTTTTAACACGTAAATATAAACAAATGCTTACCTTTCCAGTGTGTCAACTTTAGATATGTGCTGTGCGAATTGGTCCCAGAATGCGATGTCGTTATGCGGTAGTAGCATCTTGCGGAGATCCAGCCATTTGGTGCCGTGTCTTTTGAGCGCGCTGCATAACCCTCCCCAATCATTAACCTGAGAATATGTTTAACCATCAATCATCGGAAACACTGCAGTATTTGTGTATTTTTTTCTATCGGTTCTTATTTTCTACTACAGTTGTTCTAACTCAGGAAGTCCGTTTGGTCTTAATTGTGTGTGTTCACATGCACGTTGTGTCTGTGTGCGTAAGCTCGGGAGCGCTCATAATCGGCCCACGCACACAGAAACAACGTGCATGTGCATCTACACACACAATTAAGGCCAAACGGACTTCGCGAGATAGAACAACTGTACTCAATTAGCTTTTATCCCACCTTTCATTCCTTCTTTAATGAAGTTATCTTTCTTTTATGGTCCACCTATTCATATTTGTAACAATGATACAAATTAGTGACAAAATAGTAACATTGAGATGAAATATTACAGTGACGTAAGGGTTAAAACACAAAACTGCAAATCGGCGCGATACGAATTCAAACAGAAAACTGTACTACGCTGTAGTACGCTACTCTTCCATATATTTGAAATGGAGTGTCCACAGTTTGCTAGTTTTGCGCTCACTGTACGCAGTTTGCAGCGTTACGCGCAAAACAAGCAAACTGTGGACACGCCATTTCAAATATATGGAAGAGCGTACTAAACCGATACGCCGCAAACTCAGTCGGCCGCTCACAGTTTGCCTACTGGGGACGCAGCCTAAGTGTCTGTAGATTTTTTAAGGTAAACATGAGTTGGGGCACTCGAATGTGACAGTTAAGACTTACTTGTGAGTTTTTCATCCGGACATGTCTCCATAGAGCTGGCGTCGCCGCTAGCTCCTTCCACACGTGACAGACGCGCGCGCAGTGTGCCAAATCCCTCATGCCAAGGTACTGGAAAATCTGATGAGAAACAGCAATAATAACTTATGAATATGTTGCAAGGCAAATTACACTGGCGATGATTCTGTTGTAGTGACTAATATTAAATCACAAAAACCGAGAGCTCTCATTTCGTTTTTTTTTTTTTTTGTAAAAATGAGAGATCCTACGTTCTCAACCATTTCTCATGATAACATTCATTCTGAGGTATGGACCTGTATAGATATGGACTGCTGGACATCCTTCTCACTCATACAAAACAAAGAAGGATATGATACAAAATTATTGTAAAAAAAAGATAGAGCATAAATCTTTTATCCCTCATCGCGTGCCGGCTTTTTGTAGGTAGAGAACTTATAAGTTGTTTAATTATGTACTAACTAGCTGCTGCCCGCGGCTTCGCTCGCGTGGTACCCGGATAAAAAGTAGCCTATGTTACTCTCCAGCCCTCCAACTATCTCCACACAAAAAACCACGTCAATCCGTCGCTCTGTTTTGACGTGAAAGCAGGACAAATAAACAAACAAATTACACTTGAAAAGTGTGGTAACTAACTATAACTAACTAACTAACTATAACAAATAAAAATTAACACACTTTCACATTTATAATATGGGTACGGATATGGACATTATTGTGTACTACGAAATAATGGATTCACTTCATTTCTTGTCCCTAATTCATAATTCATTTATTGTTTAACATAGGTGTAAATTACAGATCTTAATATTTAATGGAGTCTCTATGTTACCAACTCAGATTGGTGTACAATAGTTTTTTAAGGATTTTAAAATAATTCAACATGCAACACAAAAATTAAATTCCCTTTCGGCGGCACGCTAAGTGGTAGTCCATATCTATACTAGGTCCATGTTCTGAGGGTATATTTTGACTATAACAATACCTGTACAACAACATTGCTCTCTCTCGCCCGCTCATAGAATGCTGAGAAGTGGTCCACTTCGTCCTTAGCGTCTGCTCGCGGCCGGCCGCGGCGCCGCGGTGACACGGCGGCCATTGGCGGGGTCGGCGCTCCGTTCGTCACGCGCGTTTTCCGCTTGTCCTCACTGTGAAACGCACTGGTCAGACGAAGCTTTGGCAATTGATCGCTGCTTTTATATTTTGGAGTAAAACATGATACAAATGTTTTGTGCCTACACCTCGCGACAAAAGCTTGAAACATTGTTAAATACTTAAAAACCGGTTGTTTCATGTACAAAATAAAATAAGCAATATTTTAAATTGTTATGAAATTCTGTCAAGTAATAATAATTAATTAATTAGGTATTTCTAAATACAAGTATTTAGCAAAGTAAACAAATTTGACACAATTGAAAGTAAATAAATTCAAATTTTAGTGCGAAGTCTGAACACATAAACGCCTCATATTCGGAATAATGAACAATACTTTGGCATATTTATTGTTTGTATATGAATTTTGTGTCATGTTGTAGTCCTTTTACATACCTTGAATTAGCCAGTGCAATATCGTAAAAGTTTTAAACAAAGACGGTCTATACAGTTTTTATTAACAGATTGTTTGATACATTCCCTTAGATACAGATAAATAACATTAACATAAGGCACTTCCACAGTAACGCTCTAAATTTACAAGCTACAGAAGCTTATGTTTTCATTCACTTTTATATGTCAATTTGTATTAGTTATTTGGGTAAAAGAAAGTAGGATTTCTTACTGTTTTACATGCCTTATTGTGAAAGTGTGAACAAGTTTAAAAACTATGGAATAATACAATCCACTCGTTACATAATGCAGCTTTAGTAGTGTAAATAATATAAAAGATTGATAACAGTCTATAAAAACATGCTAAATCGAAGAAACAACAAAAACTGTGTCCTGAAGGACAGTCGACTCTAAGAAGGCTTTTAAAAATTAATGACAAGGATAATTTTATTTTTTATGTTCATTTTTTTTGTAAAACAGTCAACATAATCCTAATGCAGTAAACAAGTTTCGCATTATCTCGATTTATCAGAACAAGTGTGGGCACATGACGTTTTCCAAAGCGCGTTTTTGAGCTGCGCGTTCGCATCGCGTTTGTATCGATACAAACGCGCTGCAAAAAACGCAGTGTGCCCACTCCCTAAGGCTTGTAACATCTCCCAAGTAAAGCATTGATTAGTTACTTCCTAAGTAACATTAATCGACAAAGTACAACCAATGACAGCTACGTGTCTGCTGGTTAGACTTACTCAGAGATGGTTTCACTTTAATTAATAGTAAGATCTAGCCAAAGACAGATTTTTATTTTTTGAAATTCCATTCATCTTTTACAATACAATGTAGAGAATAATTTAATTTCAGAGATCTGAATTGTTTTGTTTTATTTTTGCTTTTGAATGGGAGTTAAAATTATTTTCAATTACAAAAAAATTATTAAGTTACAAGTTTTTTTTTCCTAGATTCTATTCAATGGAAACTGTATAACTAGTAGTTCGCCCCGAACTGAGATCTCGCGCACCGTAGATGGCTTACATTTGGACTTTCTTCTGACTACCCCTATAATTTCAAGTGCTACTACTGCCGAGTATGCCTATTGCGCTAGCTCTTCATGGTAAAAAATATTAGCATGCATGCAATACATAATGTCGTGTCTAATTTTTCATTTATTTCATATTTATGAATTCTCGTCGTATTTCTAAAAGTATACGTCCTAGAATCAAAATAATAACTATTTTGGAATGTACAAATTAAGACCTTTCATTTGACACCCCACTCAATATATTTGTTTATTTAACTTTTTTTACCCCAATTATTTTCATTCTTTATCAAAAAATTTTTTATCATGAAAATAAATCAAGTAGCATCTAAAATCATTGCAAACCAAACCGCGACGATGCCACTCTCTTTTTAAGACCGACCAGTCAATGAGCTACGAAGACATCGAAACTCTATGAAACGGGAGCTCTTGCAGCTCTGGTTTCGTAGTTTTTGTTCTTTGGTCGTATTTCAAAAACTATACATCCTAGATTAAAAATAAAAACCATTTTGGAATGTACAAAATAAGCCCTTTCGTATGACACCCCACTCAATATATTTGGGTAACTTTGAAAAAAAATTACCCCCTTGGGAACCCCATATCTTTACAACCCCTTCATCGATTACGCTCATACGCTCCACAGCAAATTTCCATAGCACTACCTATTGACCTATCAAGTTTCATACAGATTGGATAAGCGGTTCGATAGTTATGCGAGAACATAAAAATGAAACATACAAACATACAAACATACAAACATACAAACATACAAACATACAAACATACAAAGCAAAATCGCCTAACTTGCCACTAAGATCTTCGCTCGCTTCGCTCGCTCGATCGAATATACAACAAACCTAGATACAAATTGAATTAAGTACTTAAAAAAGTACATTCATTATTTCTAATTCACCCCTACTATCACTTTAATTTTGTACATAGTTATTCAGCTAAGCCTTTATACAATGACTAAATAAATTAGTTATCCTATAGTTATTGATCACTGGTTTTTGTTAGAACCGCCGAATAAGCCCGATGCTATCTGAAAAGAAACAAAAAAGTAGTTCACTATTTCAATAATTTGATAAATCTGGGACTAAAAACTAAAAAAGCGGGCGACTTGAATTTACAATGAAATCTTTACAAACGATAATGTTGCTATAAGTTTAATTTATAGAAAAGATCTTGTTGATTTGTCGCTTTGGTTGCAACTTTAGTTATATCATAGTTATATCCAGGGAAGATACCAGCAGCGCCCTCGCGGTGTCGTCCCCGTAATGATGGTATATAGTGATGATGATGATGAAAAGTAGCCTATAACCTTCCTCGAGAATTTAGCTACCAAATGGAGAAATAATTTTTCAAATCCCACTGGTAGTTCCTGAGATTCGAGCGTTCAAACAAACAAACTCTTCCGTTTCATATATTGGTAGATATAGATCTCTGGGGATACTTGAAGCACACCCTGGACACTCGGCGAAATCTCTATGCAAAAGCCGCATCTAACTACATACCTATATTTACACTACACAATGTCGGTTTTGAACACAGTAAGGTTGTCACCGTATGAATAATGTACACTGTGGTCTCGGTCTCGTCTGTGCGTGTGGCGCGTTCCGTGCTCAAAGACAGCTCCTCGCCAGCTCAAACTCAGAGTCCATTCTATACGTAGTATTATTCTGTTCTGTAGGCTCATTCTGTAAACTCACTTCGAACGTCGAAGAGCTGAATCCGCTGTGAGATTTCAAATTTCGTATTCGAAATTTGAATCTTACTACAAGCACTTACAATTCATTCTTGCGTATTTAGTGAGCTCGGTCACTTGAGTGAATTCGAAGTGAGTCTAGTACAGAATGCCTCTGCTGTGCTTGAAGTTTAGTTTTCAACTTACTTGGCCACGGCTTGCGCAGTAGCGTTAGGCAGGGGCGCAGGTCGCGGTACTATAATGAACCGTCGCCCGTTGATGATGGCGAGCGACTGAGGTAAGCCCCCGCGCAGCGCCTGTGGGCGGGGCGAGGGGGCCGGGGGAGGGGCCGCGGGGCGCGGGGGACGGGGCGCAGCCACCGCCCACACGCGCTCGCCGTCCGCGCCGCCGCCTGATACCTGGGAAATAGATAATTACAATAGTCACAATGAATCTTTGTCTCTTGGGAAGCAGTAAGAGATTGGCACACGATGTTTTCTGGAGCGCGTTTTTGAGCTGCGCGTTCGCATTGATACAAACGCGAACTGGGAGTGGGGCAGCGCGTTTGCAACGCGTTTGTATCGATACAAAGGCTCTGCAAAAAACGCAGTGTGCCTACTCCCTAAGTATTATCATTTTTTTTTCTAACTAAGCTTTCCGTTTGTTTTGTTATGTTTTCGACAGGAATATACCCGGATAAAAAGTAGCCTATGTTACTCTCAGCCTTCCAAATATGTCCACACAAAAAATCACGTCAATCCGTCGCTCTGTTTTGACGTGAAAGCAGGACAAATAAACACACTTTCACATTTATAATATGGGTACGGATTGCATCTGTCCAATCAATTGTAGTATTAATTGGACGGATGCGATTGCTATTGCCCTGTAAATACACTCTTTACAAACTTTCGCATTAATAACATAAGCAGAATTTCTATAGTTACCTTCATTCTAAGCAGCACGCGTTTGTCATTATTAGGCTTGTGAGTATTGGCCTGTGGTAGTCTTCTCAGCGTAGGTACCGTCACGGCGGCTGCAGCGCTGGTTCCCGTCACACCAGACTTGTGCGTGAGCGGCGGCGGCTCGTGCGGCGGTGATGACGATTTGCGGCAGTTCTGTCAACATTATAATTGCTTATAACTGTAGCCGTACCATGACGTCTTAGTAAACAATTCAGTTCAGTTTAGGTTTTCCGTTTCAGTGACGGACCGCATTTTTTGTTTCAGTAAACTATCCAGTTACGTAGTATATGAAATCCTTGGTTTAGGTTCTGATATTTCGTCAGCGTCATAGCATACGTCATGTGACAAATTAGCGAAGCAGTTCAGTTTAGGACCTAAACTGAATCGCATTTAAAGCTCATGGTATGGGCCCTGTTCGTAAGGTGACTATGACATAATCTTCTAGCATGTGTAGCGACATCTACCTGTCGCTAGATGAACTACTTACACATGCTACGTGCTAAAAGAGCTTCGGAATAGATGGCGACACATATATACATACATACATAAACTCACGCCTGTATCCCATCATAGGGGTAGGCAGAGACCACAGATCGCCACTTGCTACGATCCTGACACACTTCTTTCGCTTCATTCACTCTCATCACATTCTTCATGCAAGCTCGTCGGTTTAGGGTACTCTTGTATGGCGACACAACCGCATATTATGTCTAGATCTCGCAAGCGTAGTTTTCAGTGGAGATAGACATATATCCGACCAACCGACAACAACTGTCGGTCGAAAGACCACGGGCAAGTGGGCCAGATGGGCCGGCCCGTTGCAGAGGAACCACCTACTCTGCCTTTGGAGAACGATTCCACCATGTTCCCCAAACATGTAACGTTATTATATCAGGAGATAAGTTGGCTACTTGCTCATAAGAACTTTCTTACTTAGGAGATTAGTCCTGAACCAAATTTTTAAAACGCTTATTACGTAGTTTGTCTAGTCAATTTAGATTGATTGACGAAGCTAATCGACAATCATGGCATGGCATTAATATTCCGAAGGTGTATAGTTGTGCTTGAGTGCCCGTGAAATATGTTTTGTTGCCAGTTAGTATTCTTAAAGGCGGCGGAGGGCTTGCAAATAGTTACGTATGAAATGCTTACTTTTGCAAAATGTACTTGGAAGTGCCTTTCACTACTGGACATTTTCAAAAGATCTTGAATTCCTTTAAGAACTGAGTATGTCTACCACGCCTTGGGGATACATCGATTCTATATGAAATTTGCCAGCACTGTGAACCCAGTACGTTATCTTACCGGCTGCGCCGATTATCACCAGATAATCTGTCGGGCTGTGAATGATGATGATGATGATGACCACATCATCATCATTCACAGCCCGATTTGACCCACTGCTGGGTTATAGGCCTCCCTAAGTTTGTGCCATTCACCACGATCCTGTGCCAGTCTCATCCATTGACGCCCTGCGACGTGAACTATGTCGTCGACCCACCTCGCCATCGGTCGCCCTATATGAATTATCTGGTAGTCATGTTTATTTTGTTCGTTGTCGTCGTTTCGTAGTAATGCCAGTGTTTCTTGAATATTGTAATTATGAAATTCACAAGCCTATTACGTTATCCTACCGGCTGCGCCAGTTACCTTGCAGAGGAAGCTAGCTGGCGGCGGCGCGTGCGCAAACCCGGCGCAGGCGGGGTGGTACAGACACAGGCACGCGCCGCACGACAGCGAGGGCACGCCCGACCCGCACGACATCGAGCACGGCTGCACCAGCTGACGCGGGGACTGCCAACATCAAATACATCTATACTAATGTAGATAGATAGATAGATAATGCTTTATTGTACAACAAAAAAATAAAAGTAATCACAAGAAACAAAAAATAGCTTAAAAATTAGTATAATGGGCGGCCTTATCGCTAAAAGCGATTTCTTCCAGGCAACCTGTGGATGGAAAATAATGTAATGTAATGTAATAAGGCGGAAGAAGCTCTCGTGGCGTAGCTTGAGACGTTCTTGATTGATTGTTGAAGTTAAGCAGCGTTGGGCGCGGCCACTCTTAGGATGGACGGCAAGTGGTATTACGAGCTGAGCGCTTCCGTGCTTCGGAGGGCACGTTAAATTGTCGGTCCCGGCTTTCAAGTCGTTAAGCCATGACGGAGGCTTCGGCGGCCTAAAAACTCCGTCACCAGAGTTGGCCACTTACTCATACGAACTTACTTTTTAATAAGACGGAAGAGTTTGTTTGAACCCGCTTATCTCTGGAACTATCCAGTCCGATTTGAAAAAATCTTTTTTTGATAGCTCATTTCCTGAGAAAGATTATAAGGAATGTCATAAGTCAAAGTTTACAAGATCAACTGCTTTATATCAAGTTTGCTACATCAACAAAGTATCATATCGACGGATCACAAGGTCAACAAATTAGTGGTAATTGATAAAAATTTGCATGCATAACTTCTCATTATCTTTTAGGAGATAAACTTACTTTAACTATCACACAAACCACATCAACACAATACCTGTACAACCGGCGACATCAACTGCGGCTTCGACTGCAGCGGCGGTGGCGGCGGGGGCGTCACCAATCTCGGTGGCTGTGTCGGTTGAACCACAGTGGGTAGAACCACGGGTTGAACCATGGGTTGGACCACGGGTGAGGCGGGCCGGGGGGTGTCGGGGGGCGCGGTCTGCGGCGCCCTGCCCGGATACACTACACTCGCGCGCGCTCAGTACCCGAACGGAGGGCCGACTGCGATCGTCAATCGGCCCTCCGGAGGTTAGATGGATACATCGTATTATAATCCATACATTTGATTTTGAAGCGAAACTTGCATCTTGCCTTTTACCATTTTTTTAATGTACTTTTTTGTCTGTAATACAGTTAATTCTCAAATGAAAGAGTTACAATTACAACTCTTCTTGATAAGCATACTTTATTTGAAAAATACATTTGTTTTGTAAGTTGCGCCTGCATTCTATCGTGAATGATGCATGATTGAATCGGGAAGGGATACATGATGCATTTAACTTGGAAACGAACGATGGAAAAGATGAAAGATTGACTGTATCCCCAAGGCGCAATAGACAAACTTTTAGATCTATATGAATTCAAGATCCTTTGATATCTAAGGGGTTATTCAGAGGCACTAGCAAATAAATATTTGGAACATGATTGATGGTACAAATTGTACATGACGTGTCTACACTTAACAAATGAATTGAATTTACAATAGATGGAAAAAATAAGTGATTGGAGTAGATTTTAAAGCATGATTCAAGCGTTTTGAGATTATTAAATAAAACAGCCAAAATCTACCCTTGAATCTCAGTTTACTCCAATTTTTGATAGAGATTACAATTCTAAAGAAACAATGTTTAGACTAGAAGTTAAGATTTCTAGTCAAAATAATAGTAAAGCGTTTAAAATTTTCAATTGATACAAAAGTATGGATTATAATAAAAATCACATAGAAGTTTACAAAATAGTATAACTTATTTTAATATCGACTGCCCTTTACAAGTATTTTATACATTGTAAAAGGCAGTTTTATACACTGTATATCTTAACATCTAACAGTATAACTTTGGGAATGTATCAAACGCTTACATAGACATGTCATAAAATATTTAATTGTAAATGTCAACAGATTATAAAAATGTAAATATATTGGGTCTTTAGGCGTTTCGCACCACGAACGATTCGGACCGCGGTGTGAATGGCCCCAGAGCTATTTTTGAATGGGTTCTTTCGCACCAGGGTGGTGACAGCGGTGCGAATCGCCTAAAGTATCTTTTCAAATGGGTCGATTCGGACCACAGCACAGTGTACCAAAAGCCCATATTTTTTAGATAAATTCCCAGTGACTTTTTTGAATGGGTTCTTTCGCACCAGGGTGGTGACAGCGGTGCGAATCGCCTAAAGTATCTTTTCAAATGGGTCGATTCGGACCACAGCACAGTGTACCAAAAGCCCATATTTTTTAGATAAATTCCCAGAGTGACTTTTTTGGAATGTTTTTGCATATTATTTTGGTTCAGTAGGGTCAAAGAAACCTATTTTAGAAGTTTAGCCAATTTGCCCCTCGGGGGGGCAAGTTGGCCCCCCTGTGGGGGCAAGATGACGGAGGCCTTTAGGCGGCCTAAAAAATCCGTCACCAGAGTTGAGTACTTGCTCATACGAAAGAAGCTAGATAACGGTTATGAAAAGAAGAAAAAAAGCGTACCTACCTAGCGTAGCTACCTAGTTACCAAAAAGTAAAAAAAAAAACAGTCTATTTCGTGGTTACTAAAATAAGAAAAAAAAATCCGCTTTTGTAGCTGGTTATGAAACACAGTTGTGTACCTACCTACATGGATTAAATTTAATCAGTGAAGAAAAAATCTTCTTTCGTAGCTAGATAGGACAAATAGTTATGAAAATGGACCAAAGGCATTGCTGTGTTCAAAATTATCTATAAGTGTCTATTTACTATATCTATAAGTGTTTAAACAAAACTTAGGTATCTCTCTAATCCTATTCCATTAAACGAGCAATATTTGTTTGTTTGATTGATGTTTGTTTGTCCTGAGTTTTAGTTTTAGTTTTTGATCTCACTAGATTAACGCCTTAGATTTAATTATCTGTAATGTTAGTCATAAGTTGTAAATAAATAATTGTCTAATTGTCTAATTGTCTCGAAAACAGCTCTAGAGATTTCGATGAAATTTGCAGGACGGGTGTTTACGGGAGTGAAAAATCGATCTAGCTAGGTCTCATATCTGGGAAAAGCCATTTTCTATGCATTTTCACGCAAAAAGTGCAATGTGGTTCGTAATTGAACCACTAGATGGCGTTCGTTGGTTGCCAACGAGCAGAGCTCGGTCGCCCAGAAAGGGCCATGCCGATTTTGTATGGGCGTTTGGTGCCTTTTTTATTTCGCGCGGCCATCAACCAAACATTAAAATATAAACTCTTAGGAGTATATCAAATAATATTGTGAGCACAGTATACAGCTTCACTCAGCCAGGACCGAGTTATACAGGGTGAGTTTTTAAAGAGTACCTCTATGGCCAAATCTGAAACTATTAGCAATAGCGAAAAACACTCAAAGGAGTGTCATAAGCGATTTTGATTAGAAGTAAAACTGCATCATTACATTTTAAAAATAATCATTTTCCTGGCCAGGAATCGAACCTGTTGGTTAAAAAAAACTTTTTGTATTATTATACCATCCGATAGTGTAGATGATAAGGATCAATTTCTGAGAAAAGCTATATACGGCAAACTAATAAAAAAAAGTTATGGGTAATCTACGAAATATTAAGAGTTTAAATCAGTTTATTAAAAATCAACACTTTCCGTTAGTTTGACGCATGTAGTTTCTCCTCAGAAATTGATCCTTATTATCTACACTATCGGATGGTATAACACTACAAAAAGTTTTTTTTTTGTAACCAACAGGTTCGACTCCTGGCCAGGAAAATGATTATTTTTAAAATGTAATGATGCAGTTTTACTTTTGATCAAAATCGCTGAAGAGACTCCTTTGAGTGTTTTTCGCTATTGCTAATAGTTTCAGATTTGGCCCTAGAGGCACTCTTGAAAAACTCACCCTGTATAACTCGGTCCTGGCTGAGTGAAGCTGTATACTGTTCTCACAAATGTTGTTTGTTATACTCCTAAGAGTTTATATTTTAATGTTTGGTTGATGGCCGCGCGAAACAAAAAAGGCACCAATTTCGGCATAGGCTTTTATATATTATATTAGTGTAGATTTTTTTGTCCTATTATTTCATGCCTGGTTGTACTTTAAGAAATGTGTGTAAAACTATGTATCTTTGTCCGAATTCACCTATCTAAAAAGATAACTGTTTTGTTCCCCCTCAGTAGCGGTCCGAATCGACCCATCACAAAAAGTTCTGGGGCGATTCGCACCGCGGTGCGAAAGAACCCATTCAAAAACAGCTCTGGGGCTATTCACACCGCGGTCCGAACCGCTTGCGGTGTGAAACGACTAAAGACCCAATATATGCGTGGTAACGCAATCTCTGTATATAATAGCCAAAAGTTTCTATTCTACTTACTAAATCAATTGCACTTGGTGAACTGTCTAAGAGAAAAGTTGGTAGGTACTCGTTTTTTTAATCAACAAGCTATATTTATAAATTACTTACAGATATTATACGTATAGTATTGTGAGAATAATCAAGCGTTTAAAAAAACTGAACTATTCTCACATTTCTCACAATGGATCTAGGCATTCGTGAAGTTAGCCGTTTCGATGTGCAGTGCAGCTTTTTTGATACAAAAATTTCTACTGCGAAACGGCTGACTTCACGAATGCCTAGATCCATTGTGAGAAGTGTACGCATCAGCAACGAGAAAATATTTGAGAAACAACTTTTCCCATATAGTACATTCATTCTAGATTTCAATGTATGGAAAATTTGGCAAATTTAATAATTAAGTTTTGATGCTGGTGTGTTATACCTATAGGTGAGCACATTAAAAAAAACAACTCTCCCCCCTCTCAACCTTCGGCGTCACCCCTCCCCCCCTTGAAAAGTGTCCCGTTTTACAGATTTTCTCAATTTTCAAGAAAACTATACAAGCTAGGACAAAATGATCATAGACAAAATTAGTTCTTAATAAATTGCCTACAAATAAATATCAACATTTATTTTGATACGAGTTATAGTTTCCAAGCTATATAGCGTCAAAGTTTACAAAAAATCTGCGCCTAGCAAAAATGAACAATATACACAGGAAACGGTAATATTTGTTATTTCTTACAATAGGCAATATGCGTCTGATTCAAAAGCGGGTTAAATGTATTTTATTATGAACATTGTTGCTTTAGAGGTATGTGTGTGTAATTATTTTTTAATATTAAACCATTATCGATTAGAAAATAAATTTTAAAAATTGCAAAAAATAGTAGGAATTTCAAAATACTTGAAAAGGATGTGAAAGGATGTGACGTCACGAGTTCATAAGAAAAGTCAAGGACGAGTCAGATATGACGATCCATAGATAAGTTTTTTTTTTAATTTTCACAATTCCTATACTCGAACTTATTGTTGTCACAGATTACTGTTGTACTTAGTATCAATTTGACGTCACACGTCAAAGTTCACAAATTGTTACTACAACAGTAATCTTTGACAACAATAATAATCGTGTTTCAGATGCGTGAAAATGTTGGTAAATTTCAAAAATTATTTTTGTTATAAAATTTTAGTATTTCGGCGCTGGAATTTTTATGACGGTTATTTGACGATATAACCTATCGTGTAAAACCATAAAAAAAATTGATGCATATTGCCTATTAATGCGCTTATACATTACCACAATAAGTGGTTGCGATACTGCATCAGCATTCTACAGCAAAAGAAAGGTTCAGTCTGTTCTTCTTAGTAAAAAAATCGACTTGCAATGTACAATAAACGTTTTCAATAACCCGGATGCCGCATACGAACAAGTAGAAGAAACTCCGAAGATCCTCAACAGATCCTTTCCAAATTTTTAGGACACTAATCGGAAAGTATACCCTTTCAAATAAAAAAATAATTTTTCAAATCGGTCCAAACGTCTTCGAGTAATCGCTGAACATACACAAAAAAAAGCACAAAAAAAATTAATTAATTAATGATTTCGATGAATTTTGAGAACCTCCTCCTTTTTTGAAGTCGGTTAAAAACTTTAAAAGATAAGCATGACGATACTGATTTATTTTAAAAAATAATTATAATATATAAACGCATTAATTGTAAGAAATAACAAATATTGCTGTTTCCTGTGTATTTGCTAAGCGCAGATTTTTAATAAACTTTGACGCTCTATAGCTTGAAAACTATAACTCGTATCAAAATAAATGTTGGTATTTATTCGTAGGTAATTTATTAATAACTAATTTTGTCTTTGACCATTTTGTCATAGCTTGTATAGTTTTCCTGAAAATTGAGAAAATCCGTAAAACGGGACACTTTTCAAGGGGGGGAGAGGTGACGCTGAAGGTGGAGGGGGAGGGAGAGTTGTTTTTTTTAATGTACTCACCTATAGGTATAACACACCAGCATCAAAACTTAATTATTAATTTTGCCGCTAAAAAATCTAGAATGAATGTACTAATAGACTTTCTTACAACCCTGTTCATAAAATCGGCAAAAGTATAACTGCAGAGCAACTTTCTGCCCTGTTCTTTGAGAAGACAAAAGATATTTGTACTTTGCATTATGAGAGACGCAATGCACTCACGGAAATTATATAAAATTGTGCAAACTAACATAACATTGGCAGGCAACCGCCAACGTCGCAAAACATTCAAGCAATCCTCTAAATCTAGATAAATCTTAACATTATTAGTGCCTTCCACCTTTTCCGTGAGTTGTCCATGCAAATCTCTTTAGTACTAAAACTCACGAGGTGACTTTGTACATCACGAAATTATCGTTATACTTTTGCGATTATTTATGTCGTAGGCGTAATAACTGTGTTGAGTATTGGATATGAATGTGGAAGGATACGTAAAGGACGGCCAAAGAAAAGATGGATTGTGTGAAAGAGGACATGCGTAGGAAAGGTGACGAGATAGAAAGGAAGAGAACGTGTGATTCCATCTAGTGGAAAAAGGACAAAGAACGATAGGCGTAATATAAAATCAGGAGCATTACCTCATCTGATACCTGGGTTTCTAAGAAAAGATGGATGGATTGTGTGAAAGGACATGCGTGGGAATAACGAGTGAATGGAAGAGAACGTGTGATTCCACCTAGTGGGAAACGGACAAAGAATGATAGGCGTAATAATAAAATCAGGAGCGTTTCCTCATCTCATACCTGGGTTTCTAAGAAAAGATGGATGGATTGTGTGAAGGAACATGCGTGGGAAAGGTGACGAGATAGAAAGGACAAAGAATGATAGGCGCAATATAAAATCAGGAGCGTTTCCTCATCTCATACCTGGGTTTCTTCCAGGCGGCCGAGTTGTTGTTGTCGGGGGTGGCGGGGGGCGGGGGCGGGGGAGGCGGGCGCGGGGGAGGGCTTCTTCTTTGGCGCAGCAGGCGGCGGCCCGGATACGCGGGAGCCTACTGACTTCACCTGGAAAGAGTTATTGAATCATCATCTCCCTGCCCTTATCCCACTAGGTGGGGTCGGCACAACATGTTTCTCTCTTCCACTTCATTCTATCACTCGTCATCTCAGTGCTCACTCCTTTCACACACATATCTGCATTCACACAGTCCATCCATCTTTTCTTGGGCCTACCCCTGCCGGTGTGTCCATCCACATTCATATTCATCGCTCTCCGTGTAACGTGGCTATCATTCCTCCTCATGACATGCCCATACCACGAAAGAGTGATTGAATGTTTTCCCTAAAATCAAGATAGCAAACAAGATACACTTCTCACAATGGATCTGGCATTCGTGAAGTTAGCCGTTTCGCTGCGCAGTAGAAAATTTTGTATAAAAAAGTTGCACTGCGCATCGAAACGGCTAACTTCACGAATGTTTAGACTAGATCTATTGTGAGAAGTGTATAAGAAAATTTGACGTACATTACCAATCAATAACAATGGATGAATGTGGACAGACTAGATTAGTAGAATGAATTTAGTAATAATGGGCGGCCTTTTCGCTGAGAGCGATTTCTTCCAAACAACAAAGCTTTATAGATCTCTTAGCTTCGCTGGTAGCAGTGATTTGACCGCACGTGATGATTATTGTTAAAGTGAGGAAGCCCGGTGCCCAGACAAATATTTGTCCTGCGGCGGGGATCGAACCCGCAACCTCCTGCATCTGAGGCGGGCGTTCGCCCACTGCGCAATAAATTCGTAAAATGGGCTGATGATGATGATTAAATGATTACAAGTTACACTTCTTCCAACGGTTCTTGGCATTCGTGAAGTTAGCCGTTTCGATGCGCAGTGCAACTTTTTCATACAAAATTTTCAACACCGCAGCGAAAAGCCTAACTTCACGAATAGCTAGATCCGTTGTGACAACTGTACCTTCAGTTTAGGTGGTGGTGACTTTGGTGTAGCTGGTTCTGGGCTGGCGCCTTTGGGCTGTTTAGGCTTCGGCGTCCGCTTGCCGTCTACCGCGGCGGGGGCAGGTGACGCGATCGGCGACTCGACGCGACGATACCCGCCTACTAGTTTTGCATCTCTGTAAGAACGTCACATTTTAAAAACAATGAAAAAATGTATCAACACATTAATTACTCATGTAAAAATATCGTCGATTTAGATACCGACAATGTTTCGATTCATCCGGAGAATCTTCATCTGGGTAAGGAGGGAGTTGCGGCAAGGTTACTCCACGCGCGAGCGTCTCACACTGCGAGCAATGTAACGCTCGGCGCGTGACGAGGGTCGCGGAGGGAGTAGTGGGGGGCGCGCTGTTGTAGTCCCTCCTTACCCAGATGAAGATTCTCCGGATGAATCGAAATATTGTCGGTATCTAAATCGACGATAATTTTACGTGAGTAATTCCCGTGTGTTAAATAATGTCTAGTACAACTCACGAAAGTTTTGAAAGTGAAATTATAAAATTCTGTTA
Source organism: Camptogramma bilineatum (assembly GCA_958496255.1). NCBI lineage: Eukaryota > Metazoa > Arthropoda > Insecta > Lepidoptera > Geometridae > Camptogramma > Camptogramma bilineatum. The sequence continues at coordinate 4,098,386 of OY292474.1, forward strand.
AAATTGAAACACCTAGTTTTTTTTTTTTTTAATTGTGAAAGTTGCCATCCTTTTTTGTTAGATAGTGTGAAATAGAGACAGGGCGAATCTTGAGCATTGTTTTAAAGTTGAGAGGCGTTTATAAGGCCTTTTATTTTCAAATATTTGCTCGAAAGGGTTTGCTTCGAGCTCATATCATTTAAAATTTCATCCAAACCAGTGGAGCTAAAAAGGCCGTTAAAGCAGAATCACAATAAGAATTGCACTATATGCTGTCTCTTTTCATAGACTGAGAGTCACAAGAACGGCATTATTGAAATTCCTATCGTGATTCTGCAGCCTTTTAGGCCAGTAGTCTTTTGTTTGAGGCGTGAGTTACACAAACATCGATATACCGACTTAAATCTCAACAGTGAGATAATTTACCTTATGATTTCTTTTTCAGGGTCATCTAAACCCAACGGTTCCTTGAAGAAGGTGAAGTTGTCTAATGTTAGCCCCGTGCCGGATAAATGTTCGCCAATCTGGAAACAACACACATTATTATTTTTATTCCGAAAATCAGTGCCGGATTAGCCACGTAGCAGGAGTAGCAAATGCTACGGGCCCCGCGCACAGAGGCGTTAGCCATTTCGATGCGCAGTAGAAAATTTTATATGAAAAAAATGCACTGCGAAACAGTTAACTTCACGAATGCCTAGGCCCTAGATCCATAGCACAGAACAGATAATAATACGTCTAGAATGGACACTGTGAGCTGGCGAGGTCTTTGAGCACGGAACGCGCCACACGCGCATGCGAGGCCGATATCACAGTGTACATTATTCATACGGTGACAACCTTACTGTGTACAAAACTGACATTGTGTAGTGTAAATATAGATAGTTAAACAAATAAATAAATATTGCTGGACTTTTCACACAGCGCCATCTAGCCCCAAAACTAAGCAAAGCTTGTACTATGGGAACCAGATAACTGAAAGAATACACATAATACCTTTTGTAAATACATACATAGAATATTTTATAACACCCAGACACAGAACAAACATCTATGTTCATCACACAAATGTTTGTCCTGAGTGGGAATCGAACCCAGCGCAGAAGGCAGAGCTACTACCAACTGAGCTAACAGGCCAGTCAAAAGACGCAGTGTGTCCATTGTGAGAAGTGTACCTCTCGCATAGACCGTAGCTTCTTCCCAGCCGGTGTGTAGTAGTATATATCGGCGTTCCTCCGCGAATGCGCGTCGAGAGCCGCGCGGTACACCAGCTCTCTCTTCCAGCCGAGGTCGATGGGCACACGGAATAATGGAGAGGTCATCTCGCTTGTCGTGCGGCGGCCGCGCTGGGCTGGAGACGCTGAAGGGTTCACCTGGAAATAGGCTCCATTATAAACTATACTCTAGCCAAAACCACTGTACAATATTTACTAATATTGCACTGACAGATCAATCAGCTGATAGAAGGAACAGACCAATCACAGACAACTGAGATTAAAATATATTGGCACTGATTCAATATGCCAATCGTAATGAATCTCAGTTTTCTGTGATAGGTCTATTCCTGCTATCAGCTGATTATTATCTGTCAGTGCGATGTTAGTAAATATTGTTCAGTGGTTTTGGCTAGAGCATAGGTTCTCAACGTGGGCGATAACGCCCCCTTGTGGGCGTTTGAGACTTTCAGGGGGGCAGTAGAAGACCCAGAGAAAATTGGGGGGCGTTGAGATGAAGCAGAGGGGGCGATAATGTAGTCTAAAATAGGCAAAAAAAAAAACACCCTAATCCAGTGGTCGTCAAAGTGTGGCCCGCGGACGGTATTGGTGGAGCCCGCGGCCAAGCAAACAATTTTGATAGATAATAGATAGTAATGATGATAGATAATGATGCTACCACGTTAGAGAAAATGTTGTGCCGACCCAACCTAGTTGGAAAAGGGCAAGGAAATGATGATGATGAATGATACTACCTACGTTGCTACAATAATAATTACAATTGATTATAAAAGTTCGAGATAGGGAAGGTCACTTTGTTTGCTTGGTTTGGAGCTCGCTTTTCTCGCATCTAGCTTCATGAGTAGGTATAATACGAGCAAAGTGAGTTATGTCTGACCACAGAATAGAAACCGACAAGCAGCGAGCCTTTCTATGAGCACCGCAAACAAAATCAAGTGTCACATGTTACATTTGTCTTAAAAAATTTGGCTCGCTGCGCTCGCATTTATCTTTATAAATAAGGTATATTGTGAATAAAGTGAGTTAATTCTAACCACAGAATATAAACCGATAAGCAGCGAGTTTTTCCTTTGAACACCGCAAACAAAATCAAGTGTTACATGTTGCATTTGTCTTAAAAAATTCGGCTCGCTTCGCTCGCATTTATCTTCATGAGTAGGTAAAGTATATTGCGAGTAAAGAGCGTAAAGTCCAACCACAGACTAGGAACCAATAAGCAGTGATTTTTTTCTTTGATCACCGCAAACAAAATCAAGTGTCACAATGTTGCATTTGTCTTAAAAAATACGGCTCGCTTTGCTCGCATTTAACTTCATGGGTAAGGTATATTGTGAGTAAAGTGAGTAAAGTCTAACCACAGAATAAGAACCGATAAGCAGCGAGTTTTTTTTTTTATCACCGCAAACAAAATCAAGTGTCACAATGTTGCATTTGTGTTAAAAAATTGGGCTCGCTTCGCTCGCATTTCACTTCATAAGTTAGGTATATTGCGAGTAAAGTGAGTAAAGTCTAACCACAATATGAACCGATAGGCTAGCTTTTCTTTGAAAACCGCAAAAAAAAAATCAAGTGTCACATATTGTATTTAACTTACAAAAATTCGGCTCGCTTCGCTCGCTTGGTTTGAAGCTCAATTTGCTCGCATTTTAACTTCATGAGTACCTAGTTATATTGTGAGCAAAGTGAGTTATGTCAGACCGCAGAATAGGAACTGATAAGCAGCGAGTCTTTGAGCCCCGTAAACTTATGATAAGTTTCATTTCAAGTTCGTTAGTTCCTACTAGGATTTTAACCCCTTTAGAAATTTCGAAAAATCGTCAACTAAATAATTCAAGAATGTGCCCGCAGTGATACTTCACAATGTTTTATGCGGCCCTTGACCAGAAAAGTGTGACGACCATGCCCTAATCACTATCACTAAAGTACCTAAAGTTAAAATTAAAACAGGAAAACCACATACTGTTGGGGAAGATTTAATTTTAACAGCAGTTAAAGAAGTAATAGCCACTGTGCTCAGAAAAGGTGTTTAAAATTCGCGACAAATGGTAAGAAAAATAAAAAGTAGGTAAGATAGGGAGGGGGGGGGGGGGCGCTAGAAAAAAAAATATTTTCAAAGTGGGCGGTGGGGAAAATAAGGTTGAGAATCTATGGGCTAGAGTATAGCTGTTTATTTCTTTATTTATTCAATACTTACAAACCTACAGCTTGAGCCAAAACATTTTGCAAGCCACGTAAAACATAACACACAATACGATTCTAAGAATAAGAACGGTTCAAATAGATCAGTATTCGGGCATTTTAGTTCGGGTTTCATTGTACATTTTTTGTCCTATATTATTATTTTATTCTATATATATATGTGTGTGTGTGTATTTTAATGTTTTAAGAAATGAAATGACATTAAAAAATTAAAAACTAAAATACACAAAATGTCAACTATTATAATATTTATTGGATGAATGTTTAATTTTAAATTATTAAATCAGTATTGACCTACACTAGCGTAAAACATTCTAATGCAACTGGGGCGTATAAACGTGCGTATCGACTGGCCAAAGCTAGGCCATTTAAGCTGACATTAGACGATGCTGAATTTAGCGTGCTAACTGCTAGTTCATTCATAATTTAGCGCTCTGTCCCGCTCTTTGGCATAGGACTTGCATATTGTGCATCCGTTAGCATCGGTAAAAGTAGGATGCACAATACGCAATTCTTAGGCTAAAGAGAGCACTAATTTATGAATGAACAAGCAGCTAGTGCACTGAATTCAGCATGGTGTAATGTCGGCTTAAAATGGCTAGTAAAACTATCTGTACCAATAAATACCGGTTTATTGTTGAGCACGGCGAAATTTTGTCGCGATGGCTACCGTTAGTAGCGTCATCCAAGCGGCAGAAACAAAAATGTTTTAATTTTTACTTCCTTTTTGGAATTTGGTAACAACAAAAAGTTAGCCAGAGACATGTTCGAACACTAAACGCCTTACTTATAAACTTAAACACTGGTTAAATACTGCTCAAGATTCGCCCTGTCACTATCTAACACTATCTAAAAAAAAGGATGGCAATTGTTTAAACGGTGTCTCAATTTTATAATGAGAGGGTTAGTTTAGTGCAAGCGATAATTTGATTTTTGTATCTAAATCATTTTGTTTTTTAGAAGTTTTAGTATTGAAAGTTTTAGAAATAAATGCATGAAATATTTGGAGAATGAATCTGTACTTACATCATCTTCAGATCTTGAGGACAGAGCTGATGAAGGTCTTGATCCATCTTGAAAGAAAAACACAAAATATTTTTCGTTAAAATACGTATTTTTACCCGGCTGACTGTCAAGTCACCCGGGTTATGTAGATCGCGCGTTTCTATGTATGTGGGTTCGTTCGTTCGTATGTAAGTAATATTCTTTATTACCACGTTTCTCCTAAACGGCTGGATGGATTTTGATGAATGAGGTATCGTTAGAATCGTCTCCATCTCGATTGTGCTCTAGGATACTTTTTATTTCGATAAATCAAATAGTGCGGCTAAAATATGCAACAATGTGTGAATTTTCAAAATGAAAATCACGCTATCATATCAAAATCCATGTCAAAATCAAGAGGTTGGTGGACTGATATCAAATATATTTTTTTTTTAAATCTAACATGACATCTTCAAAGACTAAATCGAGTCTCAAAATTTTTGAAAATCTATTTTTCGCCCTAAACAGAATTGCTAACCAAAACGCATACTAAAACTTTCTATTTAGTCACACGCAACGTTTAGAACAAACTGCATCGAAATAGGTTCAGCCATTTAGGAGATATCTTATTTATTTAAGAAATAACTTACGCATTTAATTTCAAACTCACAGAGCCATCTGTGTGTCAACTGTGACAACAACGTTTAGGAAAATGCGCACGGCATCGAACCCTAGATACCTACATAATAATAAAATTGTAATTTAATTTTGTTTTGTGATTGATAAGATAATGCTGTTTCCAACTTTTCAGTTTAGCCGGGTTTTTTTATTTTTGAATAAATTGCTTGTTTAAACTAATCTTATACGGCAGGTAGATCTTCGCCGTCTATTAGGATACTAAAAAGAATGTGACGATTTGAAACAGCTTTTAGTAATATAGTTGTCACACGCAAAAACTCCCCTAAAGAGACAACCTTGTTTCAATAGAAGTCAATAATATATGAAACGCTCGGCGTAGCTTGCTTAGACCTTCTTGATTGATCGTTGAAGTTAAACAACGTTGTGCACAGTCACAATTTGGATGGGTCACCGCAAGTGGCAAAGCTGAGCGCTTCCGTGCTTTGGAGGGCACGTTAAATCGATCCTGGCTTTTAAGTCGTTAAGCCAAGACGGAGGCCTTTAGGAGGGCTAAGAACTCCGTCACCAGAGTTGGCCAGTTGCTCATATGAACTTACTTTTAATAGAAGTCAATTTAGTGAGTGTCATGTATGTATAGGGACTCCCTTTTCCGCATTTAGACTCAGCCATTCTGGGATATGTAGAGTGTTCCGCAAACTTTTTGTGTTCAAAGTACATCTAAGAAATCGGATTTTGGAAGTAGACCATAAATGAAAAATCATTTTTTTAGTGCGAAACATGAGCTTGTTTAGTTGAACATACGCAGTCCAAATTTGGAGTAACTTAACTGAAGATAGGTAACCTTGTTTTTCCGAAGCGCATCAACTAATGACCACGGTACACCAGTGTGCCGCGGCACACCCTTTGTGAAACACTGATGTAGAGGGTATGTAAACTCACCAGTATCCTTGCGGGGTCTCTTGGAGGCGCGCGCTGGAGCGGTGGGGGTAGCCATCACGGTCCTCACCGGCCGGAAGCCCTTGGTGGCTGCCTTCACTTCCGCTTCCAGCCGCTCTGAAATAATCACATTTTACTAATGGAACAACCAAGAGACAGACCACCCCCCGATGGCCAGATGACATCGTAAATGTGGCAGGGAAAGCTTGGATCAGAATTGCACAGGATCGGAGTGATTGACGAAATAAAAAGGCCTATACCCAGTAGTGGGTGCAACCAGGCTGAGATGATGACTAATGGTATTAATTCTTAGCAGCTAAATCTCAAATTTTTTTTAAGAGTAATGCGATACCACGGATAGTGTAATCACTAATCTCTTGTGAGATAAAACGTATTTATTTCTTGTGAATGGCTTGGCTTCACCATCTTATCTAAGTCACCCAAAGTTCTGGTTATAAACCCACTTACGTTAATCAGCATCAAGCATAGATGGGGTAGGAAATGGGTAAAGGGTGACTCAAGAAGTATTCAGAGACAAGGCTGAAAGTAATTACGTATCAGTATAACTTACCCAATATAAGGCTGTACTCCAACTGAGGGAAGTCCTCAATCTTCTCAAATCCCTTGAATTCCACATCATCATCGAAAGCATCTGATGCCCTGCGCTTGACGCCTCTCTTATCCTCCTCCAGGTACTGCATATTGTCCGTCTCCTCGAACTCATCCTTGATGGCCGTCACGGGCACTTCTGTCTCCTCCATCTCCTCTTTGACCCGAGTCTCTGGTTCCACAGTAGTACTCTGTTCCGGTTCCGGATCTGGTTCTAACTTGACAGGATCTGATTGTAATGTTTCTGCAATGGGAATATACAGTGAGAAATGATGAAATATAATACTAAAATACTCACATTACTTTTTTTTCTATTTATTATTGTTTTGCCACAGAATAAATAAATGGTATTACAAACATTAACAAAAAAGGAGTTATTATTCCACTAAAATGTTAAAGTTCTAAATAATTTCCTCTCAATGCTTCTTCCTATACCACAAAGAGAATTTTCCAGAACAAGAACTTAATTGAAGCTGTCCATTTTGTCACACAAACCCTTAAAGTAAACTGGATTTTATTCAATTTAATGTTGTACATGCTAATCAGAATTATTCAGGATGAAATTAGGTAAAACATTTTATAAAGTAAAAATCAACCAACTTGATTTGTTTTCAGTTTATTTGATTAATATGAATAGTTTGAAAATTGATAATTCTATGCCCTTCAAACGTCCGTGAAATGAGAATTGTAATTTCAAATTATTGGTTTGTAGCTATAAGATATAGAAAAAAAACTATGCATGATTTTCAAAACAAATTGTAATATCAAAATTTATGTAATTCTATTACCAATATTTTGTATTGTAAAACAAAATTAGTAGCTTCATTTCCAAGTATAGAATTTTATAAAAAAGACTGTAAATATATTTATGACATCAGACAGATAGCGGCAGGACTAGGTCTTCCTATGTCTACAGAGTAAGGTATGGTCAGCAAAAGACAGGAACGAAGAAGGTTAGAGTAGGTCTTGAGAGAGGAAAAAACATCGAATTGAAATGTTTTGGACATGGGTGAAAGTTTTACTAACAAACTACAGTTGTAGCCAAGCTTTCATTTTTATTACTATTTCTTTAAATAAAATGAAAATTGCCCCAGCATGTTGCATTAATCACACATGCTTACATAATAATATTTTATTGATATTGCTTGGTGATAAATACCCATTGAAATAGAAAAGCGAGTAGATTTGAACTTCTTGATGATTTTCTACACACATTTTTGTAGAAGGCTGAACCAACAAGTTTTTGCTTGCTATGATACTGATACACTTTTTTCTCCTTTTTATTCACTTTTATTTTATTCTTTATATGATCTGCAGGTTTGGGGTCATTTTAATCATTTAGTTGTCCATGAAGTCCTTAATGTAGTCCAAATACGGTATAAATAGGTTTGCTTCTGCAGCAGTATGACACAACTTAACTTTTCAGAGACAAAAATATTAAACAGTGAAAAAAAAAAAAAATTAATACTAAAAACTAAACTAACATTGTTTTATTCCAATGTTTGGTAGATATTCTCTTAGATCTACATTCCAGATTCTTTGGTGATGCCTAATGGGGCAGTCAGAGTCACATCCAAGTACACATTCACTTTTCCGAGTCATATTCACAAGTCCCAATTTGTTTAACGATCAGTATGAAACAGGTATATTTGAACAATATCCCAACATAAATCTAATCTACCTAGCAATTGTAACAATTTTTACAACTAAAAATTTAAATAATGAGATTTACCGGAACATGATATTTTCATTCCGAGCCTTTGATATCAGAGTAATAACAACCCGATAGATGAAAATTGCAACTCAATAAATTGAAACAAACCGTTAACGCATTATAGTCTGCAGAATTGCTAATCACTACAATGAAAGTCAAATCAAAATTGAAACGCATCAGTTTACTTGCAAATCTTTCACAAACATGGCGTTTGCAGGAAAACTAAGGATTATGTAGAAATAAACTATATAGAGAGTAAATTACGACGTCATTTGTAAAAAGAAAAAGCTATTTGAATAGAATAATGGAAGTATTAGTACAAAAGTGTGTCAACAAATTAGATAATAGGTTATGTGCCAAAGTTTCATATTACCTTCAGGAATTGCTGGCGGATCTTCTGGATGCTCGACTGGACCTTCGATAGGCTGCTCCGGAGGAGCCTCGGCCGTCTCAGCAACAGTTTCCACCGTGGCATTGTCACTCTGTACATTAGCATCATCCCCAGTTGCGTTATCAGAAACCGCCATTTCCTCCGACATTGTCAATTCCAACAAAGTTTATCGCAATTCAATTACCAAAACGTATTTGAACACATAACACGGCTGTTACGACACTCTTTGCAGTCCACGCCACGGATATTCACGATAGTCGCGTCGCTACGTAGGTTTCCCGCTATATTGGACGAAAAAAACTTCACTTTCTTCGTTTACGCAGGACATTGATTACATTGCTGTAATATGGTTTATCACGCACAGACCGCGATACAATTGAAATAAACAGTAAAGATCAGAGATTTGGTGGCAAATACTATATTTTGCTATTTTATTTACGTCTTCAATTTCCAAAGGAAAATGTCGGACCATAGACAACGTCCGCTTGAAAGAAGGAAAGAACGAACGACGCTTGCTTGTCTATGATTTGATGAAAATTTTGTCCATTGTCTATGATAAACCAGTAATTGGTTATGGTTTTAAAGCTTACTATGCACCAACCACCAAGCATTGTTTATTCCTTCGGTCTTTTGGGGTTCAAGCTTCGAGCATTGCTCGAAGCGTTAAAAAATGTACAAAGAATCCCCCACTTCACACAGAAATAGTAGATTGTATTATAAGGGGGCAAAATAATATTTTGACGGCGAGGGCGCTTTTTTGAATCCAGAGCGAAGTGAAGGATTCTAGAGTAGAATCCCGAGCGTAGCGAGGGATTCTTTGGTAGAATCCTGAACGTAGCGAGGGATTTAAAGTACGTCGCCCGAGCCAAAAATATATTTTGCGCCCGAGTGATACACTCTACTTTTCATTACAATCTATGAGAAAATAAAAGGGAAGAGAAAAGAATGTGTTAAATCGACGAAGTTCCACTTGAGAAGAGTAATCGGGGATTAAATTTTTTTATTTAGACTTTTTATCTGATACTAGCAGCGCCGAGTAGTGATGGTTTATGGTGATGATGATGATGAAAAGTAGCCTATAACCTTCCTCAAGAGTATGCTATGCTATGCTATGCTATGCTATGCTATGCTATGCTATTCTATGCTATGCTATGCTTTGCTATGCTATGCTATGCTATGCTATGCTATGCTATGCTATGCTATGCTATGCTATGCTATTCTATGCTATGCTATGCTATGCTTTGCTATGCTATGCTATGCTATGCTATGCTCTGCTCTGCTATGCTATGCTATGCTATGCTATGCTATGCTATGCTATGCTATGCTATGGTATGCTATGGTATGCTATGGTATGCTATGCTATGCTATGCTATGCTATGCTATGCTATGGTATGCTATAGTGCTAAGAGTCCTCCCTCATTCATCTTGGTAGATTCGAGATGAATGAATGTGGAAAGTAGTTGTACCTCTAAAGTGCGCGGCAAAGATAATTCCGGCGCACAGATAAAGGGGATTAAAAACTCATTACTGCCCGCTAAATTTATAAAGAGGATTAAAAACTCATTACTGCCCGCTAAAAGTTCCTTGAAGAGGAATCATCTACTTTGGGCGCACTTAAAGGCGAACAAAGTCGTCCTTTTCGAATAGATGGAATGAAAAAGATCTTTTATAAATGCCATTTGATTTGATAATGCAGATAAAGGCTGATCCAAACAATGACGTTATCAGAAAAAAGTAAATTACACCCAGGTTGCACCCAGGCGTATCTGCAAGCAAACCCCCTATGTATTGTATGATTCCCACGAGTTATGATGATTTTTAATGTTATTATTGAGCATGCTTTGTGATTAAACTTATAAAAAAATTTAGAAGCAAAGATCAAACTCTCGCTCAATGCCCCTATAGGGGCAGATTACATGAATAAAGATGACTTAAAAAAATAATATTCAGTATATTTGAAAAACCAAAAGAGAGATGTATTGTTAAAAAGTAAAATAAAACACCACAGTACAAAACAATCATTTATTTCCTCTTTCCTCCTTTCTTAGGCGCTTGCGGTTTCCCAAACGTTTTACCTTTCGGTTTACCCGGTTTACCCATAGGTTTTCCTTTGCCCCTCACAGGCCCTTTCCCTTTTCCAAAACTTTGGCCTTTATCCTTGCCAAAACCTGGGGCTTTACCTTTCTGTACTTGGTTTGCCTCGTACCTAAGTCTCTTTGTCGTGGTACGGGAGGTGTCAACGAGGTCGTTAGTGAAGTTGCTCTGTTTTTTCCTAGATTTGGCGGGTTTGTTTGCGTGCTTTTGTGGGCGGCCGTCGTCATCCTCGACAGCGCGGATACGGCGCTGTTTCTTGTTACGTTTCGCCATTCTGGACTGTAGAAGTGCCACCTGTGATACAAAAATTTTGTTTAGCATTTATTTAGGCGCCATTTTGTTTTCTTTATTGGTCTGCCTCCTAAAAAAGTAGAAATACCAAGTGGACAAATTACAAATTTAAAAAAACCGACTTTAATGTTTTAAGCTGAGCAATTTTCTGCAATCTTGAGGTGCATTTCTGTTCATAACTCTGAAGATCTTCGACAGATCCTCACCAAATTTTTGTGGGACCAATCGGAAAGTTTATTTCCAACAAAAAATAATTTTCCAAATCGGTCGAGGCGTCTCCTAGTAATCAGTCATCAATCATAAAAAAAGATTCCGAAGAATTGAGAACCTCTTCCTTTTTTTGAATTCGGTTAAAAAAAGAAAGTGAACAGCAAACTTTTTATGACCTACCTTCTCCATTTCCCGATTAACCCTCTCTTCGGGTGTGTCTTTGACTTTGTGTTTGGTGGGCTTCTTCTTCTTCTTATCGCCCCCATCGTCCGAGTCTTCATCGTCATGTTTGCGTTTCTTTCCTTTCTGCTTATGGGGTTCTGAGGAAAAGTAAGATATCTTAATAAAAGTATTTCACTCACACCACACTGAGGGTTTAAGGCCAGGTCACACTGGATGCGTGGCGAGTGCGTGGCGTGCGCAATACCAGTTGTAATGTATGAAACGCGCGTCACGCGAGTGCACACGTCGCGAATCTGGTCTGGCATCTTTCTTATAATTTCATACTTTACAACTTACACGCCACGCATCACGCATCTGGTATTGACCAGCGCTTTAATTAAAGTGATGAATTTGATAGGTAAGTAAAAAATTGATAGTGGTATGGTCAAAGTCTGGTTATAATGACTGGCATAGATTTAGAACGGAGCGCCGGATTTCCGGCAACCGATATGCCAGATACTGGATAGTAAATAGATATAGGTCGGAAACAACAATTTGTAAGCAAGTAACCTTTTTACTTGAATTATTTTCCGACTGGCTAAGAAATTTCGGGTTATTCCTGTTTGTCACCGCGTCCTATCCCCGAGAGGAGAAGACAGGAATCCAAATTCCTGCCTGTCCCCTAAATGAATGTCTAAAAGACTTCTTGGTCTGGAACTACTCGTGTTGCCGCTTGATCTCGAGCTCTGTTGCATATTATATCGTGTCGTCGAGCGGAAACTTGAAATATATAATGATAATTCACCTTGCCCCTGATGCCGTGTGAGTGCCAGCCGTTCTTTCTCATCTCTCTTCTCTTTGTTGGTTTGGAACCACTCATGTTGCCACTTGATCTTGTGCTTCGGGCTCTCTTGCTCTTTCTTGAATAGGAGGAAACTTGTTTAGAATGTATCAGGATAATTACCTTTTCCCTGGTGCCGTGTGAGTGCCAGTCGTTCCTTTTCATCTCTCTTCTCCTTGTTGGTCTGGAACCACTCGTGTTGTCGCTTGATCTCGTGCTTCGGCCTCTCCTCTTTCAGCGTGGTCGTCAGTTTCTCTGTCTGCTTCTCCATCTTGTTCATCTGACGATCTGCGTACTCTTCGTCTAGGATTGCGGCTGTGAAGATAGGTTAGTCTAGAATAGTCTAGATTCTTTACGAGAAGTATGTAATATTCATTATTTATATATCTCTTTTAATAAATCTTGGTTGGAGTCAAGTACAGATTTCAAACCCTATTGGGCACTAATTAATTGAATGCAACACTATTGGTTTTGGTGTGGCAACATTAATTTGGACTTCGACAATATGTAGGGGTCGTCATGAATCGAATTAGGCTGAGACGAGAGATGTATTTAAAAATTGGATATCATCAGTGAAAAATAAATAATTAAACAACCAATAGAATTTCGTTATTCATACATGTCATCTCGTCTGTGTCACGAGATGTGTGAATAACGCAATTTTATTGGTTGTTTAAAAACATTTCCTCTCGTCTCCGCTTCAGTGGAGTCTCAGCCTTGTGGGTCCGACTATAGCAAACCCTAAAGGGTCAAACACACGCTGGCCCAGGCTCGCCGTGAACGCCAGTGCCAACGTGTGGGCAGCACCACTCGCCTCGCCTTGTTATCGCTCACCTAGCTGGCCGAGTGAATACGAGCGCCAACTTACATTGATTTGCATAGACTCGCCAAGCGTGTGGACGGTAGCAGTCGCCTTCGCACGCGCTGGCTTAGGCTGGCCCAGCATGTGTTTGAGCTTTAAGTTTTACTTGTCACACTTACCTATCTCAGGTTCTAGTCGAGTCAGCTTACTCCGGTACTTAGCGACTATATCGGGCGGTACTGCGCGCGACTTGACGGGTCGCTTCGCTCGCTTCACTATCGCCTTCACCAGGTTCCGCTCGGCCTCGCCGGCTAAGGAGACCGACACGCCGGCACGACCAGCCCTCGCTGTTCTACCGACCTGGATAAGATTGAAATTTAATCAAAATTCAAATTTCAAAATATTTATTTGGAACAGGTAAACAATAATAAATAGGAACGTTGAACTGCTACGAAAGTTAAACAAAAGAGAGTCAGCGCCCTCCTCCTTCAAACAAGTAAGCAAGGTTGCAGCCAAACAAAAGACTCAAAAATTAAAATGCTTAGAAAGGTATATAAAAATGAACAAAAGTGAGTTATTTTGGAGTTATTATATTTTGCAAACAAAAATAAAGTAAACTAAGAAAAAAATTTAGTAAAAATTTATAGGTCCAATCAAATGGTACCTATCTAATAATCGGTTCAAGATCACATCTATTAAACGAGCAATATTTGTATATTTATTTGTATTCCTTCACGTTCGCGAAAACGGCTCTTAACGATTTCGATGAAATTTGCGGTACGGTGGATTACGGGGGTGAACAATCGATCTAGCTACGTCTCATATCTGGGAAAGTACAAACTCTATGAGTACAAACAAACAAATATTGCTCGTTTAATAGAATAGGATTAATATTTTACTTGGAGATTGAGAAAGAACCTCTAAAATGCTTACCCTATGTATATAATGCTCGAGTGTAGCGGGCAGTGTAAAGTTAATGACAGTCTTGACCCCGGGAATGTCGAGCCCCCGCGCCGCGACGTCTGTAGCCACCAACACGTCCACTTGCTCGTCTTTGAAACGTTTCAGCGAGTCGAGACGTTGCGGCTGGTTCAACGCTCCGTGGAGTTCTGCCACCTACATCAAAATATATTTTTTAAATTAGATGAAAATGTAATCAGCTGATGAACCGAATTTTCCTATTCCTAACCTAACATAAATTTTGCCCGGGGAGTTCTGCTACCTATACATCAATAATGCGGTCGGTGATCTGAACTCTGTCTTCTATCTTTAGTCACTTAAAGGTAGAAAACAGAGTTCCTTTTATTTAGTTGTAAGTTAGTTAAGGAGTGTATTAATATGTTCTTAAGTGTGTTTCCTTGTTCCTAAAATAATTGTTTATTATGTACATTAAAATATAAATTTTTAAATCAGATGAAAATGTAATCAGCTCATGAACCAAATTTTCCTATTCCTAACCCAACATAAATTTTGCCTGGTTTCACTTCATCACTTCTTCTTTGTGGCTTCTGGGAGACGTGGGGTCACAATTCTGCCAGTTTCATGGTAAAAAAACTTCATAAACTTTGTTGGAGGGTAAAAATTTAATAATATGGCAGGTAAAACATGTTGGTGCCCGGTTTCTATATACAATAAAATGAATTGTCGTTAGTACTTAAATTACCATAGCAACATTGTTCTCTAAACTACAGTATGTAGTTTAGGGCCGTTTTCGAAAACGTGAATACAAAAACAAATATAGAGATATTGCTAATTTAATAGTGGATATAGGATACAAAATATTGCTCGTTTAATATAATAGTAAATGATGTGGATCTTGAACCGATTCTTAAAATTTATTTTATATATTTTTTATTTTTTTATTTATTGTTTTACTTAGAAAATACAGGGATACAATATGTATTGGACATAAAGTACAAACAATGCTGCGATGTTGCTAGTACACGGACATTCGTAAATTGATTATAGAATAGAAACCCGACATAAGCTATTCATGTCATAGCATAGCGCCTTTTGTAGTCGCTAAAGTGAAATTGCAGCGGTCACAGTAATCTACAGCATTTATATTCGAAAATAACAAAAAATAGTTGCATACTTTGATTCCAAGCAGGCCCAGTGCAATATGCAGTCTATGAGCTTGTTTCTTGGTCTGTACGAAGATCACTGCGCGGTCGCGAAATGTACGACACACCAGAGCCCCAAGTATCGCCTCTCTGTCGCACTCGCGCTCGCGACGGATCCTTGGAAAGAGAGAGAAATATAATGCTTAACCTAAGCTCTTTAAAAACTAACGAGTGTGTACTATTATTGTAAACACACGCAAGAACTATTCGTGTAAAACGCGTCGGTTTAGGTACCGACTATGTTTCAAATAATTCGGAAAATTTTTAAGGTAGAGGAGACTGAATGTGAAACATTGTCGGTATCTTATTAGTCGATATTTTGAATGTACATATCCTATTAAATGTTCAGGGTGTAGTGCCATTTTCTTTGCGTATTCGAACGAAATGGGTCATGATTTCATTGAATTACATTAACGCAACGCGATCGTATTCGTAAAAATTCTACTTGCCAACCAAAGTACACTTCTTCCAACGGATCTTGGCATTCGTGAAGTTAGCCGTTTCGATGCGCAGTGCAACTTTTTCATACAAAATTTTCAACCGTGCAGCGAAACAGCAGAGAAGTGACACTTAAAGAATTAGATTTTTAATAATTTGCAATGTAATGTCGCAAACATTGACTCAGTGAGAGAGAAGCTCTTCAAAATTATGATCAAACACATTCTAATAAGAGATTGTACTTCTCTAAAACTAAGAGACAATTCAACTTACCTTACAAATTCCTGCCTCAGATTAAACGCGACATCCTTATTGCTGTCAACGAACAGTTTCACTGGTTTCTTCAAGGACACCGCGGCGAGGTCCTTGACCTCCTCACTCATTGTGGCAGAGAACAGCATGGTCTGTCTCTTTGGAGAGCATTGACGGATGATCTCCTTCATTTGTTCAGCGAAGTACTCGTCTAGCATTCTGAGAACAACATTGTATGGTAAACTAGACACGCAAAAGCAAAATTGATTTATTGCTAGACTTTCCTACTACTATCCTACTTCCTACTATTCGACCTATCCTACTTATCCTACTAATATTATAAATGCGAAAGTTTGTGAGGATGTATGGATGTTTGTTACTCTGTCACGCAAAAACGACTGAATTTTAACGAAATTTGGCATATTCATACATACATGGCATCGGAACCCCCCCCCCCCCCCCCCCCCCCCCCTCCAGCCCATTAAGTTCGGAGAAAAACTAGTCAATCTTTGTATTTTGGAACCCTGGACCTCCCCAATAACAAAGCTATAGCTACGCCCGTGATCATTACATTACTATTATACCAACACTACGGGAGCAACGCCGCAAGGGCGCTGCTTGTACAGTATCTATACCAGTGGTTCTTAACCTTTTAGTGATGGGGGACCATTTGATAAACTTTTTTCTTGTCGCGGACCACCAACCCGTATCACGATGGTGGAGGGGGGGGGGGGGGGGGATGTATCAAATAATCAGAAGGGGGTCACATGACTTTGCACTCTCGCAAAATATTTACTCATGAATATGCGAGCGAAGCGATCCGATTTTTTTAAGTCAAATGCAACGTAGCTCATTTTAGTCGCAAAATACTCATGAAGCTAATATGCGAGCAAAGCGAGTGAGCTTCAAACCAAGCGACTGAAGTGAGCTCCCTAATCCGCGAAGCGAAACAAATGCAAACATTTACGCGTTATTTTGCTTACGGTTCTCAAAGAAAGGCTGGCTGCTTGTCAGTTTCTATTCTGCGATCAGACGTAATTCAATTTGTTCGCAAAATACGCATGAAGCTAAAATGCGAGCTAAGCGAGCCGAATTTTTTAAAGAAAAATGCAGCATGTGACACTTAATTTTGCTTACCATGCTCAAAGAAAAAGCTGGCTGCTTGTCAGTTTATATTCTGCGATCAGACATAACTCAATTTGTTCGCAAAATACTCATGAAGCTAAAATGCGAGCGAAGTGAGCCGAATTTTTTTAAGACAAATGCAATGCGTGCTTCTTTATTTTGCTTACGGTGCTCAAAGAAAAGGCTGGCTGCTGCCGATTTCTAGTCTGCGGACAGACATAGCATAACTCAATTTGTTGGCAAAATACACATGAAACTAAAATGCGACCGAAGCGAGCCGATTTTTTTAAGACAAATGACCCCCATGGACCCTCCCCATGGGACCCGCGCCTGCTCAACACACAGTCAACCAATAATTTGATTCAAACGTATCAAAAGCGGAAAAGTTTTCTCTCTTATCTTTGATCCGTGGTCACTTGCTTAATTTTTTCGGATAGCTTCGCGGACCACTTCGGGTGGCTCCAGGGACCACTAGTGGTCCGCGGACCACCGGTTAAGAACCACTGATCTATACCGAAGATGTTTAGAACACAGAGGAATTATTCTTTAAGTTAGTACTCACCTATCAGCCTCGTCCAACACCAAAACTTCGATGGAGTGCAGTCCGAACGAAGGAGTATTTCTCACGTGGTCGATCAGACGGCCCGGTGTCGCTATTACTATGTCCGGGTTCCGGCGCAACACACTTTCCTGAAGAATATGATAAACTTAGGACAAACTATCTTCACTAAGTAAGTTCGTATGAGCAAGTGGCCAACTCTAGTGACGGAGTTTTTAGACCGCATAAAGGCCGTCATGGCTTACCGACTAAAAAGCCGGGACCGACAATTTAGCGTGCCCTCCGAAGCACGGAAGCGCTTAGCTCGTAATGCCACTTGCAGTCTCCCTAAGTGTGACCGCGTATAACGCTGCTTAACTTCAACGATCAATCAAGATCGTCTAAGCAAGCTACGCACGAGCGCTTCAATCATCATACATCTTCACTATAACACTATTCTCGCTGCTGTTTGAATTGTACGTGTGAGCAGAATAAAACATATTGCGTACTCACTCGCTCTTATAGCAATGTGTAGTTATGTGCAGTGATCTATTCGAAATAAACAATTGCACTATGCGCTTTACATGAGCCATTTGTTATCGCAGTCATAATATCGATAGGGCGCGCTTGATGGGCACATCACTCACTACACAGTACCCGCCCCCTGATTGTCTATCTTTGATAGCGACCAAAATCGGTCTCAAAATGTCAAATGACAGTTCAGTGTCCACGCAAGTAACTGTGTAACTCTCATCTCAACGAGACCAAACGCGACAAAAGATACCTACGCGATCGTTTTGACAGTTTGAAACCAATTTGAGGTTTGAGACAAGTTAGACAATCAGCCCGTTGATTTACGATCCCGTCTTTGCGACGGCGCGTCAGAAGTATTTACCGGGATGGCGCTGGCAGTAGCCAGCAGTTTCGTGCGTTAGTAGTAAAAATTACAAATACATGGAAAAAATTACCTGATATTTGACATCCAATCCACCAACTGATAGACCAACTGACACAGTCGTGAACTGCGTTAGCTGTCTCGTAACTGCGTGAACCTTTGAAAACAAATATACGTATGTATCAATATTGACAGGCAGCGCGATAATACATTTTCTTACAGTTATGAAATAAAATAATATTATGATCACGACTGTATCCTCAAGGCGCGGTAGACATTCTCTAAGATCTTTTTAAGCATTTTAGGATCCTACAAAGATGTCTAAGGAGTATTATCTTACAGTTTTATATTTAGGTACTATTACTTATGATTATGAGCTACATTTTGGAATGCTGTAATTCGATCGAATCGATCGAATCCTGGCCGTGCACAGTGTATCAAAAGCCCATATTTTTTAGATAAATTCCCAGAGTGACTTTTTTGGAATGTTTTTGCATACTTAGGTACAGTAGGATCAAAGAAACCCATTTTAGAAGTTTGGGCCAATTTGCCCACCGGGGGGGCAAGTTGGCCCCCCACTGGGGGCAAGATGAAATTTTATGTGCCAAAAATTATATTAGGCTGCAGAGGTCTTATGGAACAAGTATGGGTCAAATCGGTTGAAAATAGCCTGAGATATGGCCGTTCAAACTTTCAAAATATCGGAAAAAGGGTGAAAAATGGCCATATTTGACCCCATATTGCTCAGAAGAGCACAACTATGCGCAAAATCTTTTTACACTCCTAGATTCAGCATAACGTGGGATTACTAGATCAATCAAAACCCCGATGGGTTTTGCCTAGAACCCGAGATATAAGACTTTGAAAATTTTCAAAAAAAACCCTAAAATTGGGTTCGATTTTAGGGTTTTTTTTTTGAAAATTTTGTCTAACAATCACATTATTTATCTAACACTACCCCCCTTTTGAAGATGGAGTCCCCCAGAAAAGGCAAAACCCTCTAGGATGGGTTCGATTTTAGGGTTTTTTTTTGAAAATTTTGAAAATAACGTGTTTCCGAAGCTATTTGATTATTTTTGTCATATGTAAAACACTTTAGATGGGTTCGATTTTAGGGTTTTTTTTGAATATTTTCAAAGTCCTATATCTCGGGTTCTAGGAAAAACCCATCGGGGTTTTGATTGATCTAGTAATCCCACGTTATGCTGAATCTAGGAGTGTAAAAAGATTTTGCGCATAGTTGTGCTCTTCTGAGCAATATGGGGTCAAATATGGCCATTTTTCACCCTTTTTCCGATATTTTGAAAGTTTGAACGGCCATATCTCAGGCTATTTTCAACCGATTTGACCCATACTTGTTCCATAAGACCTCTGCAGCCTAATATAATTTTTGGCACATAAAATTTCATCTTGCCCCCAGTGGGGGGCCAACTTGCCCCCCCGGTGGGCAAATTGGCCCAAACTTCTAAAATGGGTTTCTTTGACCCTACTGTACCTAAGTATGCAAAAACATTCCAAAAAAGTCACTCTGGGAATTTATCTAAAAAATATGGGCTTTTGATACACTGTGCCGTGCATCAATAGATGTTTCACTTCGAAAAATTTATATGCGCAGTAACACGAGCTATAAACGGTGAATGAAAACATCATGAGGAAACCCTCGGCTTAGTCACCCCCACACGAATTGATCATGTATTTCCTGTGGATATGGCCGGTTAAGCTGAGAGAATGGTTTATGTGTTGGGCAAGTCTACTCCATCTCAAACAACGTTCCAGTCACACAGTGTCACGTTAAGTGTAGGCAAAGATTGCCTCCTGACACTGTATAAATCAGTAAAGATGTAAAGGCCTATTTTTTTACCTAGGGCACAGAACAGATAATAATATTACATAAAGAATAGACACTGTGAGTTTGAGCTGGCGAGGAGCTGACTTTGAGTACGGAACGCGCCACACGCGCAGACACATAGACGAAACCGAGACCACAGTGTACATTATTCATACGGTGACAACCTTACTGTATACAAAACTGACATTGTGTAGTGTTAATATAGGTAGTGCGACCCCCGCCAAAAGTAAGTAAGTTCGTATGAGTAAGTGGCCAACTCTGGTGACGAAATCTCTACGCCCGCCGCCGCGTAGAGATTTCGTCGAGTGTCCGGGGTGGGCCTAGGGTTATGGAAGATTCTAGTATATTAGTAGTACTGATATGTATGTTCACCTGCGCCCCCAACTCCCTAGTGGGTACTAATACCAACACTCTAGTGACGCGGTCTCCCCCCGCAGACTTGTACAGCTGCCACTCCAGGCAGCATTTACATACATCCTTGTTTTACTTCGAAAAATTTATATGCGCGTTAACACGAGCTCTAAACGGTGAAGGAAAATATCGTGAGGAAACCCGCGGCTTAGTCAGCCCCACACGTTTTGACCATGTATTTCCTGTGAATGGCCAGTTAAGCAGAGCGGATGGTTTAGGGGTTGAGCAAGTTTACTCCATCTCAAGCAATATCCCAGGCACTACAGTGTAGTAAGATTGCCTCCTGACACTGTTTAAATCATCTAGTAAAGATATAAAGGCCTAAGTTTTTACCTGGGGTTACGGAAGATTCTAGTATATTAGTAGTACTGATAGGTACCTGCGCCCCCAACTCCCTAGTGGGTACTAATACTAGCACTCTGGTGACGCGGTCTCCCCCCGCAGACTTGTACAGCAGCCGTTCCAGGATTGGCAGCATGTATGCAGCTGTCTTACCCGTGCCAGTAGCTGCACAGGCGCACACATCTTTACCTGAGGAGTACAGAGGAGTATTTATTTTATGCACCCAAACCCGACCAACCTTCATTCTTTATTCAGTCTTTAATTCTTTATTGTACAAGTAAAACATATAGAACAACGACATAAAGTAAGGACATGTACAAAGGCGAGCTTAACCCTACAGTCTTCCCGCGACCACGGCTGGTGCAATCCAGTCGAAACGTCGGGCAAAATAATAAGGTAATTTACGTGATAAATACCCGGATACACGTGTTTATACAATCTTCATTATTTAAGATTCCTCTTCATCCAAAAGTTGTCTGGACGAGATCGCTTCTTAGCGATAACACCGCCCATTGTAAGTACATTGTTTCGTAGTTTTATTGTTGGTTGTATTTTGTTTTGTAGTTTTAAGGTGTGCAATAAAGCATTATACTTTAATAGAATAAAATAAAATAAAAATTAATTATTATAATTATTAAAATTATATAAAACTTTATTAAGAACCTAACTTGTGCTGCTAGTGGTGTACACTTCTCACAATGGATCTAGGCATTCGTGAAGTTAACTGTTTCGATGCGCAGTGCAGCTTTTTCATACGAAATTTTGCTACTGCGCATTGATACCGCTAACTTCACGAATGCTAAGATCCATAGATCCATTGTGAGAAGTGTACTTAAGGTACTGCTCACCTAGTAAAGCTATAGGTATAGTAGCAGCCTGGATCGGTGTCGGATGCACAAAGTTCAAAGCCCCAATAGCTTTTAGAAGAGGCCGAGATAGGTTCATCATGTAGAAGGAAGCATTCTCATCATAGGGTGGGGGCTCCTCGAAGAAATCAGAGTCGTATTCTATTCGCGCGCCGGTTTCTAAGTCATCTTCTTTTATCTCCTGAAATAAGAGTAAAAGTAAGATGCATTCTTTAAAAATCTATACCAATATATATTTATGTTTTGTTCTCTTTGTTACTGCAATCTGTCTCCTGCATTGGGACATTCAGCTGTATGTGTGTCGGTATTTGAACCAATATATAAAGCAGAAGAGTTTATTTGTTTGAATATTTTGAAAATAACTCTTTTTTAGTAAATAACATTATTACAAACCTGTTTTAACTTTTGTTTTTTACTGAGTTTCTTATCCTTTGTTTTTATTTCATCCCTTTTAAGTTCATCATCAGATATCTCAAGCTCATTGGTATCCTCTTCACCATCTTGAGAAATAAAAAAAAATATTAAGTATACACCGTTTATTTTTGGTCAGTTTAAAGCCGGCGCCTACGTAATCTATATCGATAACCTTTCTCAAAAATAATAATAAATATGAGATCTATTTTTTTGCAATTAATATTATCACGAAACATAGGCAGGATAAATCACGGACATACGTGCTCTGTGCTCAGCTGTTGCTACGGAATAGAGTCTATGCTACGTCGTAGTCATACATACATACCTAGGTCATTAGCTCTGCGCGCCTACGACACCATAACAAGTGTTTTACTCACTTTTGTTAATCTTTTCAACTATTTAGTTTCGTATGAAATACTTATCAAATTCAAAAACTAAACCAACGACACGAATACGATTAAGCAATACAAGCAGTGGGTGCTGGCTTTAAACTGACCCAGAATTAACGGTGTATAAAAGTACCATTACCATTGTAAAAGAACACAATAATTTTAGACCTAAGTTAAGTACTTAACTTCCGTGAGATAAAATAAATAAACATTTATTATCTTTATTATTGTTAATTATTAACTGAGTAAAGAAAATCATTAGTAAAATGCCCAAAGAATAACCATCACTACTGTATTTTATTGAAAAGAAATCATCACTACTGTAATTACTAAGGTATTAGATTAGATGAAGGATACTGACTGTAAAATAAACATATGAACAAAGAAACAACATGATTTCATTTTAGTATACTCATTTGAAAATAAACAAAAATAATGTATGTTATCCTACCTTGTACATAGATGTCGCTGTGTGAAATGTGCCTCAAAATGATTTTGCTTATAATTTTGACTTACCATTAACATCAGAGTCAGTATCAACATCCTTACTCCCTTCAACCTTCACTTGTGCCCGCTTCCTCTCAATCCTCTCATCCAGCGTCCTCTTAACATTACGCCGGATGTATTTGTGCAGGTTATCCCATGGATTCTGAACAGTTATAAATATTAGTTGAAAAAAATTTATACTGCACAGCAAAACCGCTAACTTCAAAAATGCCTATACTAGAGCCATTTTGGATGTTACTAACATTGCACTGACAGATCAATCAGCTGATAGCAGGAATAGACCAATCACAGAAAACTGAGATTTATTATGATTGGCCATCAATGTTAGTAAACATTGTACATCCAAAATGGTTCGAGTGTAGATCCATTGTGCGTACTGTACGTATGTAATTAATTTCTATAAGTAATACTAGTACCTAGGTAGTTCAAAACTCTTATTAATAAGTTCCTATCATTGATCGTTATATTTACCTTGTTGAGTTCTTCTACTGAAGAAACAAACTGGAACTTCGGATTGAAATCAGCCTTCCTCTTGATTTTTTGTTTGGAAGGTTGATGCTGGAACATAATATTATATAAAACAATGAAGTAAAGATACAAAAATAAAATAAATGCACATTCCAGCTAACTGTTTACCGCACATGAACTAACCTCGACTTCTTCGTCAGATTCCTCAGATAAATCTTCAACTTCCTCACCATCTTCAATGGTTTTGATAAGGTCTGGATATCCTTCCACGAACTTCATTCTTGAAAATCTTATAATCTTAGCATTTCCTATACAATAATTTAACACACGTTGAAATGTTTATAATTTTAGATAATAGCTTTGAGGTTATATTTCGCGAGTTTCGACGTTTTCTTTTCTGAATGACTTTGACAAGTCGACAAGTCCGACTTTGTCTGACAGTGACTGGCTGGACTGATTCGAACGAATATTGTGCACAGGGTGTCCAAGCTTCAAAATGCTTGAAAATAATATTAAAACTACGAAGAGTAGAGGCAAACTCTCAAAAGTTTCAAAAATGTTTTCGTAAGAAAAACTGTTATTGGTGATAAACACAGAGCCAGTTTACCAGTTACAGGTGGACACCAACTCCTCCATTGCAAGCCATTGCGGACGGAGTGACCGATGCTTTCGCCTTCTTCTTCTTCGTCGTGTCGATAATACAAATATCACAGCTTCCGCTCCCAATACTTTGCCACAGCTATAGCCTTTAAACTCGGTTATTATTTGATTGTCACAAAATCTGATTTCAATTTCACAAATTCTTAACCACTCTACAGTCCGCGGTTCTTATAACTTTCAATAAATCCTGAGCCTAGTTTCATGCGGTTTGCTGCCTTGGTCACCCACATCACATCCACATCAAACCATGTCGGATTCGTTCGTTCGGTCGTCGGTCATTATTTTATTCATTCATTCAGCGGAATAGTTCATTCCGTAGTATCTCTACCTAATCTGTGGTTCATTCATTCAGAAAAGTGCCGAGCGGGAGGAGCGTTTCACAAAATTTAATAAAAAAAATCCGAAATTTCATGAAAAACTCCGAAAAAGGATGTTTTCTTTCGCACAGGCTAAATAAAAGGACATTCGACAATGTATGTAAATTAAAGATGCGTCTATTACAATGAACGATAGCGGAGCAGAATGCACGGAAGCTCTGGATCCTCGAGTACAGGTAAATCGATATTATTGAAGAGAAACTGAAGATATGCATACATTTTCAGTAATTATTATGGATATCTAAGGAGGGCCTGTTAGATTTGAGTCTAGAAAAAGAGATAGGAGCGTGAAATCACGTTTTTAAATTGAGCTAAAAAATTGGTGAAACAATAGCTTTTGTCATAAAGTTCTCAGCTCAGCTGTTCTGTTATTGTTATGCAATGAACTTTTGAGAAGATTTTAAACTGTTTCATAATATATTTAACTTTCCTATTGAAATCTCTTACCTACTTTGGTTTGTAGATTTTTGTAAAAAAAAAAAAAAATAATAAATTCATTATCTGATTCATCATAGCACTATTTTAAATTTTAACAAATATAGTTATGTACTTACCTTGTTTAATTATATGAAAATATATATAAAAAATCTTTGCTGATTGAGATATTGTCACATCGATACAGCTCAGTTAACCAGCAGTGTCATTGAATGCTGATGGGGCTGTGCTCGCTTTTGCAAGTCATAGCAGACAAATACGACTTGCCTGTCATGCGCTCCCTCATTCGAGTTTCCATCCAATAGTCTCACTGAGAGACTGTCTGGTGGGGACTTGAGTGAAAGATAATTTAAGAATTCCAAATACTAATATATTTCAAAATTGATTTTACTAACATTAGATTTTAAGGCATTGTGTGTTACTAACCAAATGGATCTTGTTGTCTGAATAAACAATTAAATTATTTTTATTATTGTGATTTCAGATAGAGTTAGAGCGTCTAAACACAGCCACAGATGAGATCAATCGCCTGGAAGTGGAGTTGGACGAGGCCCGGCTTGCCTTCCGCCGCCTGCTCGCTGAAGGACACCTCCGCATTCAGCAGCTGACGAAGAAGCTAGGCACCAGTGTGCATAAAGCACGGCCTTACTATGAAGCTAGATTTAGGGCTAATATTGTAAGTTAGGTTTTGAATTCACCTAGGATATGCTAAAAAGATAATAGAGGTCTAAGAAAATATGAATGACAATTATTAATATTATTTTGTAATACTTACACAGGCAGCTCTCAGAGCTGATGCGTGTTGTCAGTGCGCTTTAAATATTTGTCCAGTCTGTTTCTGAAAGCGTTCACGTGAGAAAGGAGTAAATACTGAGATATAAACTAAAAACTCACCTCATCATAGCCTAAGTTAGGCTCGGGCTTATCAATCTTGTAGTAAGCCTCCCATTTCCCAAAACCTTTACTTGTAGCTTCTCAAATTAGACTCCATTCAGTTTTTACTAACTAATTCACAAAATGCATTGTTCCCAGACCTCACAAGAGCTGCAGACAGCCACCATCGCGTATGACAAAGCGAACAGCGCTCACACCGCTGCAAGGGAGATGGTTTACCTGGCGGAGCAGGGGCTGGCGCGGCTGGCGGCGGGCTCCGACGGCGGACTCACGCTCGACCCTGCCTGGCAGGAGATGCTCAACCATGCAACACATAGAGTCAACCAGGTAACAAGCGAACAGCGCTCACACCACAGCAAGAGAGATGGTTTACCTGGCGGAGCAGGGGCTGGCGCGGCTGGCGGCGGGCTCCGACGGCGGACTCACGCTCGACCCTGCCTGGCAGGAGATGCTCAACCATGCAACACATAGAGTCAACCAGGTAACAAGCGAACAGCGCTCACACCACAGCAAGAGAGATGGTTTACCTGGCGGAGCAGGGGCTGGCGCGGCTGGCGGCGGGCTCCGACGGCGGACTCACGCTCGACCCTGCCTGGCAGGAGATGCTCAACCATGCAACACATAGAGTCAACCAGGTAACAAGCGAACAGCGCTCACACCACAGCAAGAGAGATGGTTTACCTGGCGGAGCAGGGGCTGGCGCGGCTGGCGGCGGGCTCCGACGGCGGACTCACGCTCGACCCTGCCTGGCAGGAGATGCTCAACCATGCAACACATAGAGTCAACCAGGTAACAAGCGAACAGCGCTCACACCACAGCAAGAGAGATGGTTTACCTGGCGGAGCAGGGGCTGGCGCGGCTGGCGGCGGGCTCCGACGGCGGACTCACGCTGGACCCTGCCTGGCAGGAGATGCTCAACCATGCAACACATAGAGTCAACCAGGTAACAAGCGAACAGAGATCACACCGCAGCGAGAGAGATGGTTTACCTGGCGGAGCAGGGGCTGGCGGCGGGCTCCGACGGCGGACTCACGCTCGACCCTGCCTGGCAGGAGATGCTCAACCATGCAACACATAGAGTCAACCAGGTAACAACCGAACAGCGCTCACACCGCAGCAAGAGAGATGGTTTACCTTGTTTTGTGTGTATAAAGCTTGCAGGCAATCGTAAAACCGTGCCACGCATTGAGACATCTTGAACTCTTATAATGTTCATGATTAACAAAATGTTACTAAAATTGTATTAATTTAAAATTTCATGACTTATTTAATGTGTAATGTAATAATGCCAATATGCAGAATCTAGTGTCTCTAATTTAAGCTTAAACACCTTTTTGTACCTTGGTTCACAGACAAAATAAAAAAATTGAATTGAAATGTAATGATGTAATGTGACTCTTATCTTTACAATGAAAGTTACTATGAAAAATAAATAAAAAATGACTAACTCAATAAATTCCTTATTGCATGAGAAATATAGCTATAGCTATAGCCTTAAAAAGTAAATTGTTATGCTAAGGCGGAGTCAGACAGAGCGTCCGCTACCGCCATCCAGCGGACGAAATCCGCCGCACACCGAGCGGCGTCCGCTCTCGTCCAACAACTGCAGAGCGGACTCAAGCGGCAGATCGCCAAATCTAGGTGAGGTACTTAGAAAATAATATAAAGGCAATATAGAAAATGTAGAAAAATTACTTACACTTGTTCCAACGGATCTTGGCACTCATAAAGTTAGCCGTTTCGATGCGCAGTGCATCTTTTTCATACAAAATTTTCTACTGTGCAGTGAAAAGCCTTCTACTTTGTCAATGCCTAGATCTATTGGGACGACTGTAAATTACTCAATACAAGAAACCTGAACTTTTTATTTTCATTTTCGAATAAAAAAATAATTTCAATCAGATTAATAGATCAGTCCCAATGATTTAGAAACAGAATTGACATTCCACTAACATAAATCATGGCTGTGAAAAGCCCTCTTTGTAAAATAAATTGGTCTCTTGTATTATATCTGTTTAAAAAACGACAGATTCATTTGTGTAAAATACTGTGTCATGTGGTCTTAAGAACACTTACTTTAAAAGTTACTACTTTCAAAGTAAGTGTTTATGTTCTAGTGTAGGTACATAGCTTTGTATAATAAAAATCTAATGCATTTTGATTTCCTTCATTAGATTACTTTAGCTTACTTCTAGAATTGTATTAAAATGTAGAAAAAAGAAATCTTGCATTAGTAATTAGTTACACTACTAACGAACTGTAGTTCCTTATGTTACAGTTAAATGCTGAACAATATTAATTAGTGCTAACTTCGAAACTAGATGGCGCTACGAAAATGTAGCTTTCTTTTAATGGCAACTTAATACTTTGGTACAATGAGCTGATCTAATTATGAAGTTAGGAGCTGTTTTATGGATTTCCATGCGTATTTGAACCAAATCAGCGTTTACAAGAACTTAAAAATGTTTGCATAATAAAATAATTAAGTATTACATACATAAGACAATTGTTCAGCATTTCATTGTGAAAACTGTTAAGGGGTGTATCGACATTGCGAGGGTGCCTCGCGAGGGATGCTGCCTCGAGGTGTGGAGACGCGTTTGCCTCGCGAGCCGATTTGAACGTTAGGCAGAAAATAAACAATCAATTTATTGCGCAATATTACGAATTGCACAATATTATTTACCATTTAGGGTTTATATTGAAGATCGTTTTGGTACAAAGTGTATTTCAATAACATTGTACAATTAAACTATTGTACAATTATATTCTAGGTCTAGCTAGGGTGCACCTTACTGCTCAAATTCGCGAGTATCCTCGCGAGGCAGCCTCGCAATGTCGATAAACGCCTTTAAGATGGAGATAGTATGTTTTAAGATTCCTCTTCAATCATCAAACTGCGTTTTTGAGTTATTACATTACATGAAAACAAACTCAAAAGTCTCAAAAACTTTCTCACTGCAGTTTGAATCTAAATCTAAAGGAAAATGGAAGTACTTTTTCATACTATTCTCGTCTTAAACTCTGTTAACATAATGCCTTTAAATAAAGCTAGCACTTTAACTTGACGATTGACAGATATGAAATATATTCCAGTTAAGAGGAGAATGATCTTATACTTAATGAATGGTTAGTTTAAAGCTGGTACCAACGTAATGTATATTTTTAACATTTCCAAAAAAACAATAGATACCAAATCTATTTTATTCCTGACGTAATTTTTTTATTTTTACATTAATTTGGCAATAACGAGTAGGATTATCGACATTTGGAAACTCGATAGTAGTTCCTATTCGCGCACAAATCGTCTCGTCACTTCGACTCTAATCGAGTATTAAAGCAACCAAATAAGATACAAATTCGATTATAAATAAAATCTTGAGTAAGTATATTAAACTAACCAAAAAAAGACATTGACCCCTTAAAAGTTGATCTGTTAATTGTCATAAAATCGCATAAAATGTATAGTTATGATTACCGACCGCAGTAAATAATGTCTATGCTTAAATTATGATTTATTTTTAAATTATGTTGCATTTTGACCAAAAATAGGAAACAAAACTAATGTTAACAAAATGTTATACTCGTACACTAGTTTTGCCTATATTGTGATTCTGGAACTTACCTTCCACATACACACGAATTCACAAAATCCGCGTTTTATAAATATCTATCGAATTAATATTCGATAGATTTACCGGGGCGACCCGCCCCGGCTTTGCATGGGATTTCTGTTGATCCGATCGCTACCAAACTTCACAGGATCACCCGCTGGGCTAATCTGAAGTTTGCCTGAAAATTTTATCAAAATCGGTCACGCTATTTTGGAGTCCAAAGGGAACATAAACACAACGATTTCATATCTCAGTGTGCTTAATATCAGAAGTGATATTTAACTCACACGTGCTTGAGTGTCCATCATGCCCCAACCCCTGTACAGTGAACGATCTCATGACTGGATCGAATAATGCCGTAGATGTAGCCGCCTATTGGTCTAAATGGCTATAAAACTGTAGATACATCGACTCGATAGAAGAAGAAGACTCACTTTTGGAAATTTCGCTAGTTCGAACCTTGTCTTTCCGAGGGTGCGATATGTAGATAGATATATAATGTTTATTCACTGCGGGCGGTGTTGAATGCTTGACTAGTTAGCACAGAGTTCATCTTCCGCAGGGCGCCAGGCGGCCGTCGCACCTCGCTGTTTGGTACTCATTTTATTTACCTTTGCATGTTTTACACGCTACTTTTTATCTAATTCTGCTTCATACTATTCTACTCATGGACCTAGTATAAATATGGACTACCGGTTAGCGTGCCGCCGAAAGGGACAAAAAATGAAGTGCATCCAGTTTTTCGTAGTACCTACACATAAGGTCCGTTAGTACCTACATAATTCGGAACTTATAAGTTCCGTCCGAAGAAAAAGCAGGCATGTGATGAGGGACAAAAGAAATGCTGTCTCTTTTTATCACAAGAATTTTGATATTCTTCTTTGTTTTGTGTGGGTGAGAAAGAACGTGTCCAGCAGTCTATATCTATACTAATTCCATGATTCTACTTCTTAATAACAGAAGGGAGAGCTTGCTTAGTTTGGGCTAGATGGCGCTGTGTGAAATGTCCACCAATCATTGTCTCTTATTTGTATGTTAAATGGCCTATCACGATAATTTTACATATTTTAGCATGCTCTTGTTTTTAATACCATTTTCATTATTTTGTATGAATTTGTCTGTGTTAACAATTGGCAATATTTTACTCTGTTTATATATTTTGGGCTTTACTTATGAAAGATGTTTAAAGTTGAACACTGGTTAAACAACGTCCTGTCTTTATTTGTGGATAGTTACGAAAAGAGTCATGACGTTATTTAACCAGTGTTAAACTTTAAACATCTTTCATAAGTAAGGGTGTTTAAGGTGTTGTTTGACTACTCATTGTAAATAAAATTTAGAGAAAGAAATAAAAAATAAAATGTGTAAAATTGTTTTATACAAAGTTTGTTCATTGTTTGTTTTTTATGTAATCGATCGAGCGAGCGAAGCGAGCGAAGATCTTAGTGGTAAGTTGGGCGATTTTGCTTTGTATGTTTGTATGTTTGTATGTTTGTATGTTTGTATGTTTGTATGTTTGTATGTTTGTATGTTTGTATGTTTGTATGTTTGTATGTTTCACGAATTGTTGTTCGAGCATAACTGTCGAACCGTTCATCCAATCTGCATGAAACTTGGTAGGTCAATAGGTTGTGGTAAGGAAATTTACGGTGGAGCATATGAGCTTAATCGATGAAGGGGTTGTGAAGATATTGGGTTCCCAAGGGGGTAAAAAATTATGAAAGTTACACAAATATATTGAGTGGGGTGTCATACGAAAGAGCTTATTTTGTACATTCCAAAATGGTTTTTATTTTTAATCTAGGATGTATAGTTTTTGAAATACGACCAAAGACCAAAAACTACGAAACCAGAGCTGCAAGAGCTCCCGTTTCATAGAGTTTCGATGTCTTCGTAGCTCATTGACTGGTCGGTCTTAAAAAGAGTGTGGCATCGTTGCGGTTTGGTTTGCAATGATTTTAGATGCTACTTGATTTATTTTCATGATAAAAAAAATTTTGATAAAAAATGAAAATAATTGGGGTAAAAAAAGTTAAGTAAACAAATATATTGAGTGCGGTGTCAAATGAAAGGTCTTTATTTGTACATTCTAAAATAGTTATTATTTTTATTCTAAGACGTATACTTTTAAAAATACGACGAGAATTCATAAATATGAAATAAATGAAAAATTAGACACGACATTATGTATTGCATGCATGCTAGTATTTTTTACCATGAAGAGCTAGCGCAATAGGCATACCCGGCAGTAGTAGCACTTGAAATTATAGGGGTAGTCAGAAGAAAGTCCAAATGTTGGCCATCTACGGTGCGCGAGATCTCAGTTCGGGGCGAACTACTAGTTTAATGTGCATGGTTTAATGATGCGGAAATTAAAACTAGACAAGTATTGGTTACATGGCTAACATCGCCTGATTGTACTGGCCTTGTTTCATCAATCAATTGTGTAAAATGAAACCTTGGTACTGGTATTAAGTATCTTAATCGATCGAGCGAGCGAAGCGAGCGAAGATCTTAGTGGTAAGTTGGGCGATTTTGCTTTGTATGTTTGTATGTTTGTATGTTTCACGAATTGTTGTTCGAGCATAACTGTCGAACCGTTCATCCAATCTGCATGAAACTTGGTAGGTCAATAGGTTGTGGTAAGGAAATTTACGGTGGAGCATATGAGCTTGATCGATGAAGGGGTTGTGAAGATATTGGGTTCCAAAGGGGGTAAAAAATTATGAAAGTTACACAAATATATTGAGTGGGGTGTCATACGAAAGGGATTATTTTGTACATTCCAAAATGGTTTTTATTTTTAATCTAGGATGTTTAGTTTTTGAAATACGACCAAAGACCAAAAACTACGAAACCAGAGCTGCAAGAGCTCCCGTTTCATAGAGTTTCGATGTCTTCGTAGCTCATTGACTGGTCGGTCTTAAAAAAAGAGTGGCATCGTTGCGGTTTGGTTTGCAATGATTTTAGATGCTACTTGATTTATTTTCATGATAAAAAAATTTTTGATAAAAAATGAAAATAATTGGGGTAAAAAAAGTTAAGTAAACAAATATATTGAGTGCGGTGTCAAATGAAAGGTCTTTATTTGTACATTCTAAAATAGTTATTATTTTTATTCTAGGACGTATACTTTTAAAAATACGACGAGAAATCATAAATATGAAATAAATGAAAAATTAGACACGACATTATGTATTGCATGCATGCTAGTATTTTTTATCATGAAGAGCTAGCGCAATAGGCATACCCGGCAGTAGTAGCACTTGAAATTATAGGGGTAGTCAGAAGAAAGTCCAAATGTTGGCCATCTACGGTGCGCGAGATCTCAGTTCGGGGCGAACTACTAGTATTGTTGGGTATTATTTTTGGTAAATTAACGAACTTATGGGAATGTATGAGTTTTCAAATCAAAATAACGGTTTTGGGGAGAAGCGGTAGATATTCCTTTACCCTATTCAATTAAACGAGCAATATTTGTTTGTTTGTTTTGGACTCACGTTCTCGAAATCTACTCCAATGATTTCGATGAAATTTGTGGTACGGGGGGAAAAACGATCTAGCTAGCTAGCTGGGTAAATTCGGTCGGCATTTTCACTCAAAAAGATTTACCAGTGCAATGTGGTTAGTAGTTTAACGTAATTTGTTGAGATTAAAGTGGCTGAGTGGTAGGGTGTCTGCCTTCCAGCAGAAGGCAGCAAGTTAAAATCTCAGGCAATAGAAGTTTTTTTTTTCTTTTTTTTCTTTTTCTTTATTTGCAGCCGAGCAGAGCTCGGTCGCTCAGATATTAGATCTGAAACGAAAATAAAAATATGAAACCGGATCACTATTGTATTCTCGAAAGCGTGGTAGAAATTCTCACAGATATTTAGGCATTCAAAATCTTTTTTAATTTGACTAAAGAAAAGTAAATTAGGTGAATAAGTCAAAGATAATTTAGATTTGTTGGTGATAGGTAGCCCAAATGATTTATAATCATACATATTCATACGTTTATAATAATACAGCTCTCGAAAACTCAAATGGAAGCTTCAGATTAAGCTTTTTGAACAAAGTTTTTTTTACATGATAACGTCTTAAATATCGATGAACGTCGGCAGCGCGCACGAAAAAGTGTCACGTTCCTCCTGAGCCGAGCGTGCAAGCGAGAGGGCGGGATAAGCGATAGAGAGGCACGATCGTTCATCAATGTTTTCCTAGGAAGTTAGTCCGTAAACCGACATTAATGACTGTCTTCGTCTGTGTATCCATCTACATATAACCCTAACACCTTTAAAAGGAGAGTTAATAGGCATTTTCTAGAGAAGCTCGCTCCATCGTCGACTTCATCCATGCCTAGGCAAGGAGCGAAGTCAAAAGCTAACCTATCTTAAATAAAAAAAAAAAAAACATATTTTTTAAAACGGGTTTTGTTCCGAGATTTTGGAAACTGTATCACTATAAACTAGTCGTAATATTTAAAGGCCTTACTTCGAAGAGAAAGCTCGCATCAACACCGCCCTGGAGACGCAGAAGGCTCGCATCCAGACCCTGGAGGTGTCGGTATCGGAAGCCAAGCAACAGTACTCCTCGGCTTTGAGGAACTTGGAGAGAATCTCAGACGAGATTCATCGCCATCGCTCCCGAAGAACCTCCACTAGGAACGGAGACTCCAGTGAGTAATGTTAAGCCGGGTGAACACGATCCAACTTGGACCAAGTGCAATTTGGATGACTCTGATTGAACGCCGTCGGGTCGGACTCACGTGACTCACTCGGACGACGGCGTCCAATCAGAGTTATCCAAGTTGGACTTGGTCCTAGTTGACTTGGATCGTGTCAACCCGGCTTTACCTCCATTCTAATGACGTACCTACAGTTGTCACAATGGATCTAGGCATTCGTGAAGTTAGGCTTTTCGCTGCGCAGTAGAAAGTATTGTATGAAAAAGGGGCACTGGGCATCGAAACGGCTAACTTCACGAATGCCAAGATCCGTTGGAAAAACGCTGTTTCAGGCCTACGCAGACCGGGACGGCATGGCAAAGGATTTAAATTTTTAACAATCGACATTCAAACTTATGGAGATAGAAATACGATATAAATTCCTGTGCTTTAAAATGATGCCGTGGCATCGAAATATCCCTTTCTATGCCACTGTATCATTTTAAAGGTTTCATACGATTTCATATGAAGAATTCTAAAATTCGTGTCGGTCGATTCGTTCGGCGCGTTCGTCGCGGATAGGTGTGCGTGCGTACCATAATAGGCAGTGAGCCGAAGTAAAACATAGCTTAAAATCTGTAAAATGTTGACTGAAGACTGTATGTGTAGACTGTAAGAAAACACAACAGATAAGAATAAGAATATATTTATTTCAATAACAAAGTACATTTTCCACAGTGCTTAAACTAGAGCTAATAGCAGTAACGGTAGGCGTAACAAAGGCTAAGGGAAACAATCTAGATTAGCACCATGGGGCTTCGGACTTACTTCCCGTGCTAGTAAAAACTGTGTTACGGCAAAGTAGCTCTTCATTCTAAGAAATTGATGAAAGATCTTAGCTAGAGTGTGAGAATTTTTTTGCGTCTATCCTGTTGTAAATAAACATAAATGTAAACTTAAATGATGTAAGCATATTATTAAACTTCCAGACATAGACCAGTCAATGATACCAGACAACGCGAGCGACGCAACGACGCCTGCGAGCGAGAAGCTAGAAGAACTATGTTCGCACACCGACGCGAATGTTCGCGAGTGGCTGCGTCGCGCCGATGTGGTGCGTCCGCACTGTCTCGACACCAGCGACACTTGGACGGAGATAGACTTGGAATACTCTAGTCCGGAGGAGGTAGGTCTTCAAACATACAGGGTCTTACTTATGAAAGATGTTTAAAGTTGAACACTGGTTAAACAACGTCCTGTCTTTATTTGTGGATAATGACGAATAGAGACAGGACGTTGTTTAACCAGTGTTCAACTTTAAACATCTTTCATAAGTAAGGGGGACAGATATTGGAAGAATTTGATAGCGCTGTAGAGTTATCTAAGTAAAATAAGCGACGCGATGACCCCGACAAGCAAAGAGTTGTGTTCGGTCACCGACTATTTATTAGACACTAGTGACACTTGGACGGAGATAGACTTGGAATACTCTAGCCCGGAGGAGGTAAGGTCTCTAAATATAGGAATATCACACAGCGCTCTTTAGAAGCTAGAACTATGTTCGCACACCGACGCGAATGTTCGCGAGTGGCTGCGTCGCGCCGATGTGGTGCGGCCGCACTGTCTCGACACCAGCGACACTTGGACGGAGATAGACTTGGAATACTCTAGTCCGGAGGAGGTAAGGTCTTTAAATATATAATAGAGGAATATTTAGAATCTAGAAGAACTATGTTCGCACACCGACGCGAATGTTCGCGAGTGGCTGCGTCGCGCCGATGTGGTGCGTCCGCACTGTCTTGACACCAGCGACACTTGGACGGAGATAGACTTGGAATACTCTAGTCCGGAGGAGGTAGGTCTTTAAACATGCAAATATTGGCGGAATTTTACAGCGGTGTAGAGTTATCTAAGTAAAAGAAGCGACGCGATGTCCCCGCCACGGGAAATTCTGCGTTCGCACCCTGACTTTAGTTTAGACACTAGTGACACAGTGGATGGAGACGTCCACTAATCTAGCTAGAGTTTAAAGTTTAAACATACAAATAATGGATGAATTTTACACAGTTACACACTTAGGGGTATTTGTCCACGGCACGTTACCGCACGGCGGCTTGTTAACCGTACGGTTAGCCGCCGTGTCCGAGGATAAGCTTCTATAGAGCTCCATACAACACTGCCGACCGTGCCTTAGACACGACGAATTAACCATAGATTTTCACGGCGAAACAACGTGTGTGGAAATACCCTTATGCCACGGCCGCACCGCAGGTGGCACGCTTAGAGGCTAGCTAGGAGGCAAGCTTAGTTGTCGAGACGCTTCGATACGTCGCTTAGAGGCAAGCTTAGTTGTCGAGACGCTTCGATATGGTGGCCATACTGCCTGGCTACAAAGCTCGTGTCTGGTGTTCTGTAAGTGTAGTGTGTAGTAACTACCCCGACAATTTTTTCTTCAATGCATTCCAGTAATCCAAGCAAATAACCGACAAGTCCGTTCGCTTTGCTAACCGCTAGGCTACTATCGAGGCGCTAAGCGGCCGCGCACATAATGTGCCTTGTGTTGGTTCACTAGGATGAGTCATCGAAGCGCTCAGCTAACCTCTTGCCACCAAGCGAATACCTAAGGAATACCTAGCTGAATACCTAAGGCCACGGCCGCACCGCAGGTGCGGCCGTGGCCTTAGGTATTCAGGCGGCCTAAAAACTCCGTTACTTCACTGAACTCATACGAACATACCTATAGTTTTCAACAGATCTAATTAATTTCTAGGTGAGCTTCGAGAAATGCTCCCTCCGCCCCCGCTCGACGCCCGAGAAGGGTTCCCCTCCAAGCCCCATGGAGTCCAAGGTGTCAGCCGCATCCCCGCGCCGAATCATCCGGCCCGCGGACCGGAGTGCGTGTCTCAGAGCCGAGCTAGAACAAGGTCGGAGGCAGAGCCTGGATGCAATACTGCACGATACTGGGGAGAAGGTCAAAGAGATGTTTCAAGGTAAGTAAAAAAAAAAAAAAAAAAAATTAAAATTTCCAGGGTTTTAGGTGAGAGTTCTGATGTTCTAGGTAAGAGTTCTGCGCCTGTAGCCAAGTAACTTATCTACAATCACTAACGCTATAGTTAACTATGAAATTGTATGAAGATTGTAATTCAATGATGATAAGTCACATGGTCCGATGATAGAAAAAGATTTTATAGGAAAGCGCTTGTAATATGGTCATGGGCCATATACGAGTACATGTTAAAAGTTGCAGTTGTGGTAAAAGTTGCAGCCTGTTAGGTAAAGGGTAAGATCGTCTAGGTTAGAGTTTTGGTGTAGTAATTAATAGTTAGAGTAGTAATGGGCTGTAGCCCCATGGAGTCCAAGGTGTCGCACGTTGGTCCCGAATTTAGTGCTCCATACACATAGAAACCGAAACTCGATTTTTTAATTTTTTTTTATTGGGGATTGTTCTAGTACACTATTCTTATTCAAATATGTAGGTACCGTCACCATGGCAAGCTTCATGACGGAATAAAAATATATTTAGTTTTTTTTTGTATGGAGGAGAACACATAAATTGGATTATCTCTCGACTCTTAGAAACTCAAGGGCTGCCGCTTATAGAGGGTGTACACCCACACGAGGCCATCCTCATAAGCCACCAAACTTGCACGGCTGGGCACGGTTTTGGCGCCCAGAGCAAACTGAATATTCGAAAATTTGCCAACTACACCAAAACTAGAATTTCGTAAATGTTTGCGTGGTAGATTGTTCTAATTCACTATTTTTATCTAACTATGTAGGTACAGTCACCATAGTAAGCTTTACGTAAGAAAAAAAAATTATTTTATCTTTTTTTGTGTATAGATGAAAACACTTAATTCGGATTTTCTCTCGACTCATAGAAACTCAAGGGCTGCCGCTTATACAGGGTGTACACACACATGAGGCTGTCCTCATAAGCTATCAATCTTGCACGTCTGGGCACGGTTTTGGCCAAAAAACGAATAATTCGAAAATTTTACAGCAATACCGAAACCAAGATTTCAAAAAAGTTTGCATGGGGGATTGCTCTGATACACGATTTTTATCTAAAAATGTAGGTACAGTCACCATAGCAAGCTTTATGACGGAATAAAAAAATATTTAGTTATTTTTGTATGGAGCAAAACACTTAAATTGGATTATCTCTCGACTCTTAGAAACTCAAGGGCTGCCGCTTATACAGGGTGTACACCCACATGAGGTCATCCTCATAAGCTACCAATCTCGCACGGCTGGGCACGGTTTTTGCGCCCAGAGCAAACTGAATATTCGAAAATTTGTCAACTACACCAAAACTAGAATTTCGTAAATGTTTGCATGGTAGATTGTTCTAATTCACTATTTGTATCTAACTATGTAGGT
Organism: Camptogramma bilineatum; assembly: GCA_958496255.1. NCBI lineage: Eukaryota > Metazoa > Arthropoda > Insecta > Lepidoptera > Geometridae > Camptogramma > Camptogramma bilineatum. The sequence continues at coordinate 4,137,094 of OY292474.1, forward strand.
ATAGTCACCATAGTAAGCTTTGCGTAAGAAAAAAAAAATATTTTGTCATTTTTTGTGAATGGATGAAAACACTTAATTCGGATTTTCTCTCGACTCATAGAAACTCAAGGGCTGCCGCTTATACAGGGTATACACACACATGAGGCTGTCCTCATAAGCTACCAATCTTGCACGTCTGGGCACGGTTTTGGTCAAAAAACTAATAATTCGAAAATTTTACAGCAATAGCGAAACCAAGATTTCAAAAAAGTTTGCATGGGGGATTGCTCTGATACACGATTTTTATCTAAAAATGTAGGTACAGTCACCATAGCAAGCTTCATGACGGAATAAAAAAATATTTAGTTTTTTTTTGTGTGGAGGGTAACACTTAAATTGCATTATCTCTCGACTCTTAGAAACTCAAGAGCTGCCGCTTATACAGGGTGTACACCCACATGAGGCCGTCCTCATAAGCTACCAATCTTGCAGGGCTGGGCACGATTTTGGCGCCCAGAGCAAAGTGAATATTCGAAAATTTGTCAACAACACCAAAACTAGAATTTCGTAAATGTTTGCATGGGGGATTGCATGGGAGATTGCTTTAATACACGATTCTTATCTAAATATGTAGATACAGTCACGACAGCAAGCTTTGAATTTTTCTTTCGGTGTAGTTTATAGATTTTCAAATAATCATTTGGCTCTAGGCGCGAAAACCGTGCCCAGCCGTGCGAGATTGGTGGCTTGTGAGGACGGCCTCATGTGGGTGTACACTCTGTATAAGCGGCAGCTCTTGAGTTTCTAAGAGTCAAGAGATAATCCAATTTAAGTGTTACCCTCCACACAAAAATAGAACTAAATAGTTTTTTTTTCTGTCATGAAGCTTGTTATGGTGACTGTACCTACATTTTTACATAAAAATCGTGTATTAGAGCAATCTCCTATACAAACTTTTTTAAAATCTTGGTTTCGGTATTGCTGTAAAATTTTTGAATTATTTGTATTTTGGCTCTGGGTGCCAAAACCGTGCCCAGACGTGCAAGATTGGTAGCTTATGAGGACAGCCTCATGTGTGTGTATACCCTGTATAAGCGGCAGCCCTTGAGTTTCTATGAGTCGAGAGAAAATCCGAATTAAGTGTTTTCATCCATTCACAAAAAATGACAAAATATTTTTTTTTTCTTACGCAAAGCTTACTATGGTGACTGTACCTACATAGTTAGATACAAATAGTGAATTAGAACAATCTACCATGCAAACATTTACGAAATTCTAGTTTTGGTGTAGTTGACAAATTTTCGAATATTCAGTTTGCTCTGGGCGCCAAAACCGTGCCCAGCCGTGCGAGATTGGTAGCTTATGAGGATGGCCTCATGTGGGCGTACACCCTGTATAAGCGGCAGCCCTTGAGTTTCTAAGAGTCGAGAGATAATCCAATTTAAGTGTTTTGCTCCATACAAAAATAACTAAATATTTTTTTATTCCGTCATGAAGCTTGCTATGGTGACTGTACCTACATTTTTAGATAAAAATCGTGTATCAGAGCAATCCCCCATGCAAACTTTTTTGAAATCTTGGTTTCGGTATTGCTGTAAAATTTTCGAATTATTCGTTTTTTGGCCAAAACCGTGCCCAGACGTGCAAGATTGGTAACTTATGAGGACAGCCTCATGTGTGTGTACACCCTTTATAAGCGGCAGCCCTTGAGTTTCTATGAGTCGAGAGAAAATCCGAATTAAGTGTTTTCATCTATACACAAAAAAAGATAAAATAATTTTTTTTTTCTTACGTAAAGCTTACTATGGTGACTGTACCTACATAGTTAGATAAAAATAGTGAATTAGAACAATCTACCATGCAAACATTTACGAAATTCTAGTTTTAGTGTAGTTGGCAAATTTTCGAATATTCAGTTTGCTCTGGGCGCCAAAACCGTGCCCAGCCGTGCAAGGTTGGTGGCTTATGAGGACGGCCTCGTGTGGGTGTACACCCTCTATAAGCGGCAGCCCTTGAGTTTCTAAGAGTCGAGAGATAATCCAATTTATGTGTTCTCCTCCATACAAAAAAAAACTAAATATTTTTTTATTCCGTCATGAAGCTTGCTATGGTGACGGTACCTACATATTTGAATAAGAATAGTGTACTAGAACAATCCCCAATAAAAAAAAATTAAAAAATCGAGTTTCGGTTTCTATGTGTATGGAGCACTAAATTCGGGACCAACGTGTGTCGGCCGCATCCCCGCGCCGAATCATCCGGCCCGCGGACCGGAGTGCGTGTCTCAGAACAGAGTTAGAACAGGGTCGGAGGCAGAGCCTGGATGCAATACTGCACGATACTGGGGAGAAGGTCAAAGAGATGTTTCAAGGTAAGTAAGTAAAATTTAGTCACTTAAAGATAGAAAACAGAGTTCCTTTTAATTTAGTTGTAAGTTAGTTAAGGAGTGAATTTTTATGTTAATGAGTGTGTTTCTTTGTATTGATTGACTTTAAATGAAGTAAGTAAACAAAAAAAAAGGTAAAATTTCCAGGGTTTTAGGTTCTGATGTTCTAGATAAGAGTTCTGCGCCTGTATCCAAGTAACTTATCTACAATCACTAACGCTATAGTTAGCAGAAAAATTGTATGAAGATTGTAATTCAATGATGATAAGTCACATGTGGTCAGATGATAGAAAAAGAATGGGCTATAAAAAAAAATATTTATTCAGAACAAAGTACACAAGAACACATTACATAGGAACGATGAGAACTGCAAAAAACCTTCACTTAACAAATTTCTGTTAAGATAAGACTTCGAAGATGAAGATGAAGGTTCTGATAATATAAATAATGGTCTGTCCAAAATTGGTCTAAACCTCTCAAATAATAACAAATAGTACCTAGTTCAGAGGCCATGCAACAGTAGCTCTGTAGCTCTCATCTCAATGAAACCGAACGCAACAAAAGATATCTACGCGATCGTTCACTGCCACATTTGAAAGTTTAAGATCGATCGTAGCTATCAAACCACAATCAAAACCCTGGAGTTCTAGGCAAGAGATCTCAGTTTTTGGGTATGTGTCTAGTGTTCTAGGTACAAGTTCTGATGTTCTTGGTAAAAGTTGTGGCCTGTTTGGTAAAGGGTAAGATCGTCAAGGTTACATTTCTCGTTTCAAATAACAAATTCAACTACAATCCTATTCTATTAAACGAGCTTATATTTGTTAATTGATGTTTGATGTCTGAAGTTTGAAGTTTGTTTGTTCTGACGTTCTCGAAAACGGCTCTAACGATTTCGATGTTTGCAGTACGGGTGTTTATGGGGGCGAAAAATCGATCTAGCTAGGAAAAGCCGTTTTCTCGGTATTTTCACGCAAAAAGATTTACAAGTGCAATGTGGTTCGTAATTGAACCACTAGATGGCGTTATGCACCCGAGCAGAGCTCGGTCGCAACGTTTAACATGGCTTTTTGGCGGGAATTTGAGAAGTCAAGTTTCATTTTTGTTTTATTTTCCAAAACTTGTGTTTCTTCGAATGTTAATGTGTAATAATGGTGGATTATTAACCGTTAAGTGTTCGTGAACGTGCATAAGTGTGGGGAAGTGAAACAAAATTGGTTTACATTGCTTTTCAAGTTCTTCCAAAAAGTCCGTGTTGATGTTTCAGTAAAGGCCCACATCTTTACTGAGGCACAAGGGGAGGGGGTGGGATATTTTATATAAGTATTTTAATATGTATTTATTTATCTTATTTATCTGTAAACTTGAAGAATAATAATTACTTGACACTGGCTGAATGCACAACCGTGCGAAGCCAAAATAAAGAAAAAAAAAAAAAAAAAAAACGTTTAACATTGAAGCAATAATTAAATTATTTTAAAAAACGAACTATTATTTTTTATTTTGTTGCCCAGGTTTGTCCCTGTTCGGCGAGCGTCGGGGTTCACTGTCCGCCCCCCGCACCCCGCGCCGCGCCGCCTCCCCCCGCGCGCGACGCTCCCCCGCACACGACGGATCATCAGCCTCCGACGAACGATACTCGGACACTGATAGCTTAGCCAGGTGAGATCAACCGACTAGTTCTAATGAAGGTTTATTCTATTTTTGTATTTTTGTGGTGTACAATAAAGTCATATTCTATTCTATTCTAGAGTGATACAGACTACCTGAATGTATAGCGCATGGGTTACCTGCAAACATGAAACAAAACAAACCCCGCCACTTTCTTCCAGCGTTCTTTTTACGTGGCGCGACATCTACCAAAGAGGTGGCCATTTAAAAAAAAAAACGGTGACCAACTATGTTAGTCTATGATGTTGGCATCCGGTGCCGAAATGTTGAACAACTGTTGTTGTTGGTTGGCACCGATCAGAGGTACCGAATACACCCAACTTAATACTTATATAAAACATATCGAACTTCAATGTAATAACTTTTATGAAAACGCCAACGTAACATGTTATCCAACCCCAGTACGCTAACTGGTTGTCAGACACCGTTGTGAGAAGCAAGGATGTTGACATCTGCCGTTAACGAAACATCGTTGGCGCATCTTTGTTGAAAAATACCACATGCACGGGTTTTTCAAAATGGGCATCTTTTGTTTCAAAATGGGTATGTTTATTCCAGCGTGGAGATGCTGACAGACGAGCAAATAGCGTCTTTAATGCTGGACGCACAACTAGAAGCCGTGTGTGAGCGGCTCGCCGGAGTGGCAGTCCGTCAGCCGACCTCGCCCACCGCGCGATACTGAACCTTAGCGCAACGGGATTAGGTGCGTATTGTAGCAAGTTTGTATGAACTAGCATTAGCTGACCTCGCCCACCGCGCGATACTGAACCTTAGCGCAACGGGATTAGGTACGTATTGTAGCAAGTTTGTATGAACTAGCATTAGCTGACCTCGCCCACCGCGCGATACTGAACCTTAGCGCAACGGGATTAGGTGCGTATTGTTGCAAGCTGGTATGAACTAGCATTAGCTGACCTCGCCCACCGCGCGATACTGAACCTTAGCGCAACGGGATTAGGTGCGTATTGTAGCAAGCTGGTATGAACTAGCATTAGCTGACCTCGCCCACCGCGCGATACTGAACCGTAGCGCAACGGGATTAGGTGCGTATTGTTGGGCCAAATTAAATTACCTAATTATTAATTTGGCTAAATTGTCGGTTCCGGCTTTTAAGTCGTTAAGCCATGGTGGAGGCCTTTATGCGGCCTAAAAACTCCATTACCAGAGTTGGCCACTAGCTCATACGAACTTACTATGCGAAAACAATATTTCAACATATTTCTGTATCGCCTTAGGGTGTTACCACAACAATCGATCGATCACCGATCGACGGCATCGATTGAAGTTGATCGATTGGTGTCACCAACACCATACATATCGACGCCAACTAATCCATTCTACCGTCGATCGTTGCCATCGATCGACCATCGATCGATTTGTGTGGTAACACCCCTAGGCGCTTGGTAGCCCTCTTTAGTTTAAAATCGTTTACCAACTGACGCTGTATAAATATTTTGAATACGAAGTGTGTTTGACATGTTTTATATGTTTTTCAGGTCAAAATATCACAAAACTACAATGACAGTACATAATAATCATTCCAGAAACATTGTTAGTACAATAACTGGGCAATAATGTCATACTAGTCTAGTAACTTGCCTAAATTGTATGTAGTTCAATATAAAGTATGTACTATGTACTGAAGTAGACATCAGAAAACACTGTTTAACCTATAATTAGCTCAACCGTCTTGTAAGGGGTTCTACCCTAAGTTAAGTAAAGTTATAAGGTTGCGTTTACACCAAAGATGTGCAAAGATGCGTAGCGAGGAATATGTTTGTTAAGCATCCATAGAATCACTTCATTTGCCTAGCCAAGACAGCACATCTCTAGTGGAAACGGCTTAGCGGAGCGGAGCGATGTTTTTTATTAACATACAAAACAAACGAGGGTAAAAATCGCGTCATGGCTGGTGGTCTAGTCTAGCTAGCTAGTTCTTCTGAGTAAAATTACCAGCAGACTTTAATTTTACTAAAGATAGATAATTTTATTGTTATGCTATATTGGTCTTTAGCTTGAACGAATAACGTTATTTCTGATCATAGAATTTCTCTAGCAAGATGTCTACTTCAGTACAGGTCAAAAACTCACTAGCTAATAAGTATAATAAATATAAATGAAATCATGCAGTCTGTGTGAACGTGGTGAATTCTGTGATTGAGTAGTGTTGTTAGACATATCAGATAGGAAACAAAACGTGGATTTGCAGACTGGGCGTTTTTACCGCGCGTGTTTGACGCTCATTTTCGATTCATCTCAATAGGATAGATACATTAATATTATCAAATATCTTCCGCGTCTCGCAATTACCTGTATGGTATTCCAATTCACGATCTATATTTGTTACCAGTTTTATCGTGAGTTTTATCAGACTTTGATATTTGAAAATGCGTATAGCGATTGTGTTTCAACCAGATTGTAAAGATTGAACTAATATTTATGCAAGTTGCGTGAATAGATTTCGCGTTATAAAACCTTCCAAAGAATGTCTAACTACCATCATTTAGTACCAGTATTTTGCTACTATATTCATACAAAACATGTAAAAACACCCAATCTGTAGAGTCACCGATTGCAAACGACCGATTACAAATGGACAGATAATAGCCCAAGTGAATAAACTAATTAGCTAATAATAGCTTCTAATGAAGTAAATGTAATAATAAGAATAATTGTTGCAATAAATAAATAAGAATGCAAGTAGAAATTTACAAGTTTGTGTGTGTTTGTCAAGCGGTTGTGGCTAGATCGTTTTTAATGAAATTTGAGTAAATCATTCGTGTGATGGAAGAGAAAATAGCCTAGTTTTTAAAACATAAACGCGAATAAAGGCCATGGGTAGAAGTTTTTTTTAATTCTTGCCTATTTTACGATGATGGCATAATAATTTTACTAATGTCATTATAATGAACTTACAGTGCAATTCTGAGTTTATTAACTACTATATTTCAGTATTATTATTAATTGGTATAAAATTATAGGTAATTATTTTATACTTAGTATTTAATTAAGTTATATTTATGTGTTCATGCATTTAACAATTTTGCCCGCCAATTGTAAAACATTTAAAATAACGAATCTCATTTGGTATTATTTTAACAGCTTTAAAAATACTCTTTTTTATCATGACTTTTATATATTTTATTCTTAAGTTATTTTTTTGATAATGTTATGTCATGCCACTGACTTTTGTCACTGTCTAATTTTTATATATTTATAATTTTTCTTAATTTGATAACACATTTTGATGAAAACAACAAATATATAATAATATAATAAGGTACAGTCAGCAACAAAAGTTGATGAATATTGATGGTGATTATCATATCATGCTTTTAAACTCAACTTTCGAATTTAAAGTGTTTAAACCAATTTTAACATTGTCTTGACGTCTTCAGCGTAGCTAAAATGGTCGCTAATGCAGATTCACAAATGATTTGCGTCGAGATTCTCGTATTAGAAATCACAAAGTTGACAATTCCGTACCGGCAATATCATCTTATTGTTTGACAGTTTTGTGGAGAATCGTAAAATAAAATGGCCACCTATGAATTGGAATTGCACTAAGTGTCAATCAAATATTATTTATGTTTAATAATGATAATAAAACATACTAAATACTTACTTAAAAACCAAATACTTATTTACAGAGTATTAGTAGTAATAATACGATGCAATATTAAATGAAAACCAACCGGGTTATTTTTTTTCGTGTGGCAATTTAAGGCCTAGCATGTGATTCTGCTGTGAATTGAATTGCGTGAATTGCGTACAATTCAGCTAACATTTGACGGTAATTAAAGATGAAATGCTTTAGCAATATCAATACAAATCACCCGTGAATCATATTATTGTGAATCTGCATTAGCGACCATTATAGCTCTGCAGGTCTAACAGAACTTTAAGAAAGGGATAATTTTTGTTGCTGACTGTTCATACAGTCTTGTTATATCCCAGTGACATTCAAAACAATGTACAAAAGTTCCAGTGAATCTCAAAAACCTCACAAGTAGTGTAGCTTTGTAAATGCATAATAAAACAAGTTGTTGCTCGTTCAATTAATAGAATATAATATAGAATTAAGTAGAAAATGCTTTTAAAAACCTTAGCTTGTAGACGCACAAACAGATAGAAGAATTTGTGTAAGTGACGAAACAAACTAAGCATATCTTTTGTTATATTCGCCAAATTTTTAGGTCCCTCGCTGTGTTAAAGCAGTATAGCTCAACTTGTAGTAGAGTCGGCGTCAGCACTGAAGTCCGATAGACGCGGCGCTGCTATCGCAGAACTAGGTTATGTAAAAAAATTATAATTGCCCAAATAAGGCTTGAACAATAATAAATAAGCAAGTTTGTACGTTTCTTCATTCTACACAACAGAACAACATAACGACGTGACCTAAAAGAGCATAATAAAGTAAATAAAACAATTAGTTCCCGCTTTTGCCGTAAAATTTGAGTGCTGACGCCGACTCTAGAGCTGTTTTGGCCGAGTCTTAGAATATTAATATCGAAAATTTCGGTAATCGGCAGAAAATTCGACACATCTGTGGAAATATTTGGAACGGAATAGTTGTCACATTCTTCATTCAACTGTAGCACTTGTAGGCAGAATCTTAGTGGGGGTTTGAAATGAAACAAACTCATAAGTTTTTATACATTCGACCTACAACCAACCGTGTCCGGTCAACGTGAAATATCTATAAATTTTGTGAAGCTGACATTACACCAGGCTCAATTCAGTGTGCTAACTGCTTGTTCATTCATAAATTAGCGCTCTGTCTCGCTCTTTGGCCTAAGAATTGCGTATTTTGCATCCTACTCTTACGAGGCTTACTGACTGAAGTTAGCCGCAGTTAGCCTCAGAGTAGGATGCACAATACACAATTCTTACCTCGCATCCACACGTTGGGGCCAACGTTGGCCCCAATGCCTCTCACCAACGTGTGGAGCTGACAAAATTGCATTGGCCCCAACGTTGGGGCCAACGTTGGGGCTGATTTTGCTAGATCCACACGTTGGCGAGTGACATTGGGACCAACGTTGGCCCCAACGTGTGGATGCGAGGTTAGGCCAAAGAGCGAGACAGAGCACTAATTTAGCAGTTAGCACGCTGCATGCAGTGTCGTAATGTGGGCTTGAGTGTGCTAATGAATCTTAAATAGAATTATTGTCATACATATTGTATGCTTCAATGTAGTTCACAAACTAAATAAGCAACGTGAGATATTTATGTAGTATAGGTATAATATTTTAAATGTACTTTATAAATAGACATGACAATCACAGTGAGTGTATGAAACGTGTTCGGACTTCGGACATACATGTAGAGTGTAAGTTATATAGACATTGGGTATAGGGTGCATCCTTTTTTGTATTATTTCAAGATCATAGACAAGTTCTATCCACGAAACTAATAACCTTATTAGAAGTATTTGACGGAGCACCTACGATTATTTTGTTTGAGGAATTTATTAGTGCAAAATTTATGCCACTCCATGGCGCGTTTACTTATAGTCGTATTGCTCATTATACGGACTAAAGTGAAGGAAAAAATGTCATTTTTCCTTCAATTTTGACATAAAACGCATCAAAACTAATCAAAATTGAAGGAAAAATGACATTTTTTCCTTCACTTTTAGTCCGTATAATGAGCAATACGACTATAATAATTGTGGAGCAAACCCCTATATTGAAATTGGCATTGATTCAATGCCACACGAATAGATTGTAACCCTGACCTTATAACCTAACCATACCCAATGTCGTCATTACATTACTATAGCTTTAAAACGATATTAGGTTGGCCTTTGTGATATTAATCCGTACAAATGTTACAGGGGTTAAACTGTGTTCTCAATCTGGTGCAGATATATGGCTCTATAACGCTACATAATAAATTATCCGTATTTTTAGAATAATAGTTATAGCTTTTCCTAATTTGGCTAGATGGCGCTGTGTGAAATTTCCATCAATATAGAACAAACACCAGACTGCCACGCATAGGGTCGATTTACATGTGACGTGTCAGTCTCGTATTCGTTATATGATTGAAAATATACCTACGCTAGTCGCTCAAAAACTTGACCCAACGTCTCTGAAAGAGCTGATCTGCGCTGGATTGTAAATATAAATAGTGCAAAACCCCTCTAGCAATAGAATAAAGATGTATGTATGTTGAAATGTGTATAAAGTGTTGAAACTCGCCTTCAAAATAAATTATTGATAAGTAGTTATTTTGCTGTTTTATTACATCATCCTTTGGATGTCCACCGACAAGATGGACAGACGACCTTGTAAAAACTGCAGGTCGGCTGTGGATCCAACCGCAACACATGGCTATTTTTGAGGGAGGCCTATGTCCAACAGTGGACGTCCAACGGCTGAGATGATGTTGATGATCCTTTGCTTTGCTATTATCCCATGTAGGAATATTGGTTTTGGTATATTATTTTCGAAGCCTGCTTTCACGCATCTGTTTGGCCGTGGAGCTTCGAGCGAAGGAGAAAGTCAGTTTCTGAAAAACTAATGCAGACTGCTTCATGTCATCTTTTCTCTATTTGTGTACCCAATGAGGGTTTTTCATAAATTATGAAAAGTATAAATATTAAAATCGACGGATAGATTTGAACAACTTTTCAATGGGTGTTAGAAGAAATTCTTACTAAGGAAATAACGTAGGTTCCTCATAAAACAAAAAAATATTTTTCAGTAATAATTATTTTATTCTCAGTACAATGGATTGAAAATTACAACAAAATACAAACAGGGGGACGGACAACACATTTACAACAATAACAAAAGATAAATAAAAATAACATTTTCAATATATCAATACAAATTACATTATGCTCCTTTAAATACAAAAATACTTTGTTTTTTTGGTTACAATTTGGCGCTAATTATGTTCAATTTTATACATAGTCCGATTAATTACTATTTATGTACAAATCTTATTAAAATTAAACCTGTTGCTTAAATTAGATGCAAGGGTCAAGGCAGATCAAGCGGAAATCAAGCACATCCCTGAATTTTCAACATGGACGTATATAAGGGGGGGGGGGGGGGGGGGTTTAGGGGGTCCGGACCCCCCCCCCCCCCCCCTTAGCCCATTAAGTTCGAAGGAAATCTAGTCAATTTTTGTATTTTGGAACCCTTGGACCCCCCCCTTAACAAAGATCTTTGTATTTTGGAATTTTTGGACCCCCCCTTAACAAAGCTATAGCTACGTCCCTGATTTTCAACCTTATCACGTTAAGAATTAAATACACTTAAACCACTTCGAATTACTTTGCAGCTTGCTAATCCTTGACCATGACAAGATTTGTTAAGTTCTAGACATCAGTTTCATGCTTAATAAATAATAAAAAATACCACGCCGAAGAAGCAACAGTTATAATATCGACAAACAAACCCATAACCTATTTTTTATTATTCACTTCATCATGTACTCATCACTTATTCAGGTGGCCGCACACATATCCGTACCGAAAGAATCGAACTTTAGAATTCTTTATATGAAATCGTAAAACCTCGCACACCTGTCCGCACCGAATCGTCCGATTGGACCGAATCTGGCAGTACTTCGAGAATTCGGCGCGTTCAGCGCGGATTAGGTGTGCGGCCACTATTAGGATTCAAGAATTGTTTTGCCCATCGCTTTCATAACAACGAAAAGAAATAGCAACAGATTTAGTAGCCATTTCAGCAGCAAATTTATTATTAATAAAACAGCTACTTAGTTTATAAAGCTTAGTTTAAGTTTAATGCCACGTACATTTTTTAAGAAAGTTATTTTATTATGAAAGTACTTAAGATTTTTAGTTTGGACGGTTCAATGTTTTTGCAAACTATTTCCAACATTCTGTTTTAAATTGACAAGACAAACACAAAACATTCTATTTTATTCAAGTTTTAAAATACCGAAATGGTCAATCATAAAATACCGTTTGCACGTGGCGCCATCTAGAATCACAATAACAACTTACAACAATATTATTGTACATTGGTTACATGCCCTTAAACTAAAATACAAATTGAGTCAACTACTAATATCTAGCTATGCTACAGTGAATAACACTAGCGGATACACACAGCAGTCTGATGAAAGAGCTTGTTTTGAGGAAATAACGTAGTCAGAGTTCAAATAGGCTGCATTTTTACTCAGAAAATTTTTAATTTCATTTTTGACTTCACTTAGAATAGAAAACTGTTGTTGTCGTATGTCTGTATAAAGATGAACGCACACCCATCCGCGCCGAACGCGTCGATCGAATCGAAAGAAACGATTTTTAGAAATATTTCTATGAAATCGTATAAAACCTCGCACATCTGCCATCGTCGATTCATTCATCATTTCATAGTAATAATTCTAAAATTAGTTTCGGTCGATCCGTTCGGGGCGTTCGGCTCCGATAGGTATGCGTTCACCTTAAATGTCCACGTTTGCACAACGACTGGGTTCGAAGTACCAAGAATGATTTTTTTACCTACTCAATAATTTAAATACAATTTTCTTGTTTTTATTTTTCAAAACTAATGAGTTTGAGGCGCAAGCTTTTTACATTATCCCAGACTGTTGTTCCCAAAACAGGCCTTATATACCGTTGGATACTTTTAATCTAAAAACTAATAAACTAATAATACAATCGCTTCTAGAACCGTATCCGACTGACTTCAAAATCGTGGGAATCGATCAGAAATTGGAAACTATGTCAAAAACTATAATGTAGCCCAGTGAATGCAAATTAAACAGACAGAAACAGAACCAGCATTTTGCCGAGATAAAGGCCTCTATTAATAAACTCCGCTCAACTTCTGTCAAAGCTGCACCACGGATTTAACTATTGCCATCCTTTTTTGTTAGACAGTGACAAATAAGGATGGCAATAGTTAAATCCGTGGTGCAACTTTGACAGAAGTTAATACGAGTTTATTAATAGAGGCCAAAGAGTATTACGTAGTACTATCACAGAATAAATAGGCACAGAAGCCTGACTTCGCGAAGACATTTATTTTAATAGCGACTCTTCCTGCACCGCAACAAAGTGCAATTCAGCTCGCTTCAGCGCTTACTGCCTAGCGAGATATTCACCTAAACATTGCCTCTCTTTCTAACGCATAACTCTGTCACTGTCTGGCGCGAAAGGTTGTCGACTTGTCGCGTGTTATGTTACCTACAATATAATTAATAAACAAGTATGACAAGGTTCCAGAACACGACAGTATTAACAGGAATGTAAGAAACAATACTGACTAAAAGACTATCACATTACTTAATTTTGAGCATGAAATGTTCAACCAGCTGTACGTCTTAAAATTAAGTACAAAACCTTTCCCCCTTACTTATAAAAGCTGTTCAAAGTTGAACACTGGTTAAACAACGTGCTGTCTCTGTCACTATCCACAAATAAAGACAGGACGTTGTTTAACCAGTGTTTAACTTTAAACATCTTTCATAAGTAAGCCCTTTATCTTTATTACAAACATTTTAAATTAAAATACTATGGGTCTACGCCTCGTAACGATCAATGGAAGTAAGCCTACTATCAATTTACATTGCTATACAATTCCTAATTCTAAACTAAAAAATGTAGGTACTCTATTAAAATGATTCTCGAAATTCACAGGTATTCAGAACTTTTTAAAGGTTAACAAATATGAGAAAAACTTTTTACTGGACAATAGCTCATGCGAACTTATTTACTTTTACTGGCTACGATAGCGCGGATTTCTACTTAAATTTGTATATTTTCTAGCAAATAAATCTGAAACTTACTTAGTACATAAATAAAGACGTTTTTTCCCTAAACTTTTTGCCCTGGAAGGCTTAGAAAACTTGTGCAATAACTGGTCGTTAATAATTTGACTACTACACACCCTGTTTATATTATCGCATTGAGATCTTTACGCTAGGAGTCAATATAATACAGATTAGATTATACATACTGCTTTTACAGCAGTCGAAGATCAAATGACAAAAAACATAAGTGACTATGGTCCAGCCAGTCAACGAAAATAAAAATGGCGCTTAATTGGACCAATCAGAAGACTGGATTTTAGTAATAGCGCCATCTATGAATAGCTTTTCTTAATTTATCTTATCTAATCAAATGCAATTTCAATTTACCATTTCCCATCTAAAAATCTAACTCTTATAACATGTCCAATATAATTTGTAAATAAATACTTACGAATATTAATTATAGCATCTATTAACGATACAAAAATTGGCACTAATTTAATACTAACTCTTATACGTGAAAACAATTTGGTACTTACATGTCTCTGGAAAGATATAGCCAAGTTTTCGACTATCGTCCGTTTCACGAAAGAAGTCCCTTCGAAGCGGCAATAGTACCAATCTATACTCGAGCCATTTTGGATGTACAATGTTTACTAACATACTGCACTGACAGATCAATCAGCTGATATCAGGAATAGACCAGTCACAGAAAACTGAGATTGGCACTGATTCAATATGGCCAATCGTAATGAATTTCAGTTTTCTGTGATTGGTCTATTCCTGCTATCTGTCAGTGCAGTGTGTTAGTAAACGTTGTACATCCAAAATGTCTCGAGTATACGTATGAAGATAAATTGCCATAGGTATTTCTTTAGTTCCTTTATACTTCGCAGGACTTCTTTTGTGAAACACATTTCTATATTACTTACACCTGGTTATACAACCCGGCTCATTAATAAAAGGAATCTGAAATGGCGGCGCACATCAATTTCTCTCGCTTGATGAGTATAGACGGCACTAGTGTGCAACCGAGAGAGCATGATTAGCGCCGCCATTTCAGATACGTTTAATGAACCGGGTTATATATTAGGTATGTCATTGAGCTAAAAGTCATCAACATGATTTCTACCAAACTCTGCGGCGCCCGAAGGGGGCAGCGGCCTAGCTAGTGTTTAAATATATCTTGCCTTTGCCTTTTGACACTTGTTTCTGAGGCAAGTCTGGCGATCTGTGGTCTCTGCCTACCCCTATGATGGGATACAGTTGTGAGTTTATGTATGTATGTCTGAGGCAAGTGCGTAAGCGTAGTCGGAAGGGGCGCGTAACGATCTGATGCGGTGCTGTCCTTAAAGTCGGTTGACTTTACCTTGGCCACATTAACAGAGCTCAATCTTTTAGCTAGAATATAGGATCTAGAATCTAGAACGTCCCGGTGTCTGTTTGTGAGCTTGGTGGGATTCGGCAGGCGTGTCACTGCCCGCTTAAAGACAGCGATTAATGCGGGCTAATGGCAGCCACCCAAGATCAATTCTATCGTCCTTCCAATTGGATACGCCAATCGGCAGCTCACCACACACGTTCAATTCGAACTGACCATTCGGCAGTTCATGCCGATCCACGTCCACACACGGTCCATTCGGCAGTATCAAACTGGCAGTATCCAATCGATTGGACGATAGAATTGATAGTGGGTGACCATAGAAGAGCCTAGTTCTAGAATAGAATAGTGTGAGACGCTCGCACGAGGAGTAACCTTGCCGCAACTCCCTCCTTACCCAGATGAAGATTCTCCGGATGAATCGAAACATTGTCGGTATCTAAATCGACGATATTTTGACGTGAGTGATTCCCGTGTGTTAAATAATATCTAGTTCTAGAATATTCTCAGTGTGTGAGTGTGGTGGGCAATAAGAGCCCCTATACCTCATTTCTATCTGTTCTAGAATATTCTCAGTGTGTGAGTGTGGTGGGCAATAAGAGCCCTATACCTCATATCTATCTGTTCTAGAATATCCTCAATGTGAGTGTGGTGGGCAGAAGAGACCTTATACCTCATATCTATCTGTACTAGAATATTCTCAGTGTGTGTGTGGTGGGAAAAAAGAGCCCCTATACCTCATATCTATCTGTTCTAGAATATTCTCAGTGTGTGAGTGTGGTGGGCTGTAGAGGGCGGGGCGCGGGCTGCGCGCGGCAGGTTGCGCAGGCGCGCATGCGCGGGGAGTATCGTTCCACTTGGAAGGTGGCCGCTTGAGCGCCGAACTCACGCGCGATACGCTGACATTCGTGAAGCACGCTGTCGCCATCACCTAACTCATCTGTATAGAGAAAATAAGTATCAAATTTAAAAAAAATCATAAAAAAAATTCAAGACAAGCTTTTGGGTAATTGAAGCGCTAGTGGCGTTGCTTTCTTTCTAGCTGACGTTCTTGATTGTTCGTTGAAGTTGAGCAGCGTTGTGCGCGGTCACAATTTGGATGGGTGACCGCAAGTGGCATTACGAGCTGAGCGCTTCCGTGCTTCGGAGGGCACGTTAAACTGAGCTGATTCAAATGAACCCAAACACGGATGTCCTACTGTTATTCACTGAGAAGTTCCATTGAACGGGTTCTGACTCCATTCTACTTCATTAAATTTACCAAATATTCGAATATGTTAGGTATCCAACTTTATTTTAAAAGCCTTTTTTTTGGTTCTAATTCCATCCTGTTAGCACGTATACTTACCAATAGCGATATGCGCCGTGAGCTCTGTATGGTGGGTAGACAGAGACCACGCGTGGAGGGAATGCACGTGTCGAACACCGTTAAGGGCGGATAAGGCCGCTACGCACTCGCGGTATCTGAAAACAAGCAATTAATTTGTAGCGACATCTACCTGTCGCTAGATGAACTACAGAAACATGCTACGCACTACAGATGGCGCCACAAAACATCAACATGTCTAGAACTCGCAAGCAAAGTTTTCCGATGCGATAGACCTAAGTACGACTAACCAACATCAACTGTTGGTCGAAAGTCTACGGGCAAGTGGGCCAGATGGGCCGGCCCGTTGCAGAGCATCCACCTACTCTGCCGTTGGGGAACGATTCCACTCTGTTCCCCAAAAATTACTGATTTAACTTGTAGTTCGCCCCGAACTGAGTTTCATTGATAACCTAGATTTGGACTTCTTTCTGACTAGGTACTAGGTACCTTAGACATGTTGTGCAAACTTTATGGCGGCTGAAGTGCGCGGCAGATTCGACTTTGCGCAAGTACACATATGAAATAGGTAATATATGAAATATGCAATAGACTTTTTCTTTCAATAGATTTTTTATATTTAATTACTTACTTTTAACATTTGCCGCTTAGCATGTTGTGTCATACGCACATACTTGTGCATGAATTAAGCTATGCTTTCCTACAGACATACAATGTTGTGTGATATGCCACCCCTTCAGAGGGCAGGTTGGCAGCGAACGCGTTAAGTCTATAAACTTACAGTTGCCACAATGGATCTAGGCATTCGTGAAGTTAAGCTTTTCGCTGCGCACTAGAAAATTTTGTATGAAAAAGTTGCACTGCGCATCGAAACGGCTAACTTCACGAATGCCAAGATCCGTTGGAAGAAATGTACCTGAAGTGTTTAGGCACAGCTTGCATGAGCATAGAAAGCGCGTCTTGCACGACGCGCGCCGACGTTAGAAGCACGAGCACGCTGAATATAAACGTGCATAGAGGATCCACTATTTTCATGTTGGGCTGTCGACAACAAGTATTATCTATATACCAATATATAAAGCTGAAGAGTTTGCTTGTTTGAACGCGCTAATCTCACGAATTGCCAGTCGGATTTGAAAAATTATTTCTACATTTCATAGCTAAACTCTTGAGAAAGGTTATATGCTACTTTTCATCATCAACATTATCACTATATATCATCACTACGGGGGTAACGCTGCGAGGGCGCAGCTAGTTAGTAATAAGAAGCATAAAAGACAATAAAGAGCGGCTAAGTGCAAGTCCGACTCGCACACGAAGGGTTCTGTACCACCGTACAATATTTAAAAACAAAGAAAACCTATGTTTTTTTTTTTACTTTACTCAATTTTACATATCAGTCGGTGCCTAGCACCGAGTCAACATGTCAGCTACAACCTTAAATCGTTATAAGGTCGAGTGAATATAATTATTATAATGATAAAGTTCTTGAGGTCAAGAGAGGAATTACAACAATATTAAAGACTTACGTAAAACTTGATGAGTACTGACGCTAATAACACCCCACAGCTTTGTATTAGATCACCGATCACGTGAATCAGGGCCGCGCGAAGATTTATATTCCTGCCAAAAGAACGACTTTATTACAATTTGGAAATAATAAAACATTTAAACAGTGGTATATTATTCAACAGGAATGTATCATTTTCTTTAAACCTTTGGCACAGAATATCACACTAATATTATAAATGGGAAAGTTTGGATAGATGGATGGGTGGATGGATGTATGTTTGTTCCTCTATAACTCGACAAATGATCCGATTTGACTAAAATTTAAAATATAGATAGATAATGACCGGGAATAGGACATAGGCTAAATTTTATCCGGGTGCCACGCGGGCGAAGCCGCGGACGGAAGCTATTATAGAAAGGTCTGAAGACAAAAAAAAATAGTTTTCTATATTATCACCCGCGCAGATAATCGGCGGGGGGTACGGGGGAGAAAACATGGTTGTAAATTGTTAAATCTAAGTTTGTATGAGCAAGAATTTTTGTGCTTTTAGTGTGATACTAACAATGTTTAGTTACTAAATGTTGACTCACCTAGTGTTAGCTCCTACATTCGCCTCGTTGCTAGACAAGTCCTTCATACTGTAGTCTCCGTTGACGAGTGTCCCGTTCTGTTTCCTCTCGCGTCGGCTCAGTGGGCGCAGTGTGATACTAACAATGTTTAGTTACTAAAGGTTGACTCACCTAGTGTTAGCTCCGACATTCGCCTCGTTGCTAGACAAGTCCTTCATACTGTAGTCTCCGTTGACGAGTGTCCCGTTCTGTTTCCTCTCGCGTCGGCTCAGTGGGCGCAGTGTGATACTAACAATGTTTAGTTACTAAAGGTTGACTCACCTAGTGTTAGCTCCTAAATTTGCCTCGTTGCTAGACAAGTCCTTCATACTGTAGTCTCCGTTGACGAGTGTCCCGTTCTGTTTCCTCTCGCGTCGGAACAGTCGGAAGCAAGGCTCAGTGGGCGCAGTGTGATACTAACAATGTTTAGTTACTAAAGGTTGCCTCACCTAGTGTTAGCTCCTACATTTGCCTCGTTGCTAGACAAGTCCTTCATACTGTAGTCTCCGTTGACGAGTGTCCCGTTCTGTTTTCTCTCGCGTCGGAACAGTCGGAAGCGAGGCTCAGTGGGCGCAGTGTGATACTAACAATTAGTTACTAAAGGTTGACTCACCTAGTGTTAGCTCCTACATTCGCCTCGTTGGTAGACAAGTCCTTCATACTGTAGTCTCCGTTGACGAGCGCTCCGTTCTGTTTCCTCTCGCGTCTGAACAGTCGGAAGCGAGGCTCAGTGGGCGCAGTGTGTGTGTGCGCGTGATGGGAACAAGCCGCGCCTCCGTGAGTATGGTGGTGTGCTATAGGATAAGTTAAGGTTGAGACTCCACCAAAGCGGAGATGTGTGAGATGTTTTAAACAACCAATAGAATTTCGTTATTCAGACAATGTCATCACGAGATGTGTGAATAACGAAGTTCTATTGGTTGTTTAAAACACATGTCACACATCTCCGCTTTGGTGGAGTCTCAGCCTAAGTTAGTCTTGCCTTTAACTGTAAGAAGGAAAAAGGGACAAGGAAAATTTAAGAAGCCGACTGCCAATAAATAGGCACTGAGAGAAAAGAAGAGGAGATTTGCCTCTGACTACATTTTAAGACAAAAAAGGATACATAGGATCTTTAATGCCAAAGACAACTGGTACAACTGTTTAACCTGACGACATCGGACAATACAACAGTTAAATTCATTAACATCTTACTGTAGAACAGTTGTACTAACCGACATCAGAAGCGCAGCCATGTAACACAATCGCCAGTATAACGTTGAAGGCGACTCCGCAGCCGGAGACAATCATCATCATGTCCGGCTCGATGTCGTAAACACCGGTGTGGAGTCTCACCGCCGCCACGTACACGAACACACCGGTCAGGATCCAGATGAGGAGGACAGAGACCATGGCTCCGAGGACCTCTGGAATACACAATATTTATTTTTCCCCTTTAAAAACTTTCGTGAGTTACCTAGGTAGTGAATATTATACATTGTAAAGTATACTTATATAGTATAAGTATAAAGTATACTTATATAGTATAAGTATACTTTAGCCAAAAGCAATGTAAACCAACGTTTATTTGGCGAAGAAATTACACTTTTCGAAGAAGATCTACACAAGCATCTAAGCAACCTACGCCAAGAGCGTAAATGTCGATATAATAAATATTGAGTGTGAGACCCTACCGAGAGGAGTAACCTTGCCGCAACTCCTTCATCACCCAGTTATAGATTCTCCGGATGAATCGAAACATTGTAGGTATCTAAATCGACAATATTTATACTCTAGCCAAAACGATTGTACAATATTTACTAACATTGCACTAACAGATCAATCAGCTGGTAGCAGGAATAGACCCATCACAGAAAACTGAGATCAAATATGATTGGCACTGATTCAATATGGCCAATCGTAATTAATATCAGTTTTCTGTGATAGGTCTATTCCTGCTACCAGCTGATTGATCTGTTAGTGCAATGTTAGTAAATATTGTACAATGGTTTTGGCTAGAGTATAAATATTGTCGATTTAGATACCTACAATGTTTCGATTCATCCGGAGAATCTATAACTGGGTGATGAAGGAGTTGCGGCAAGGTTACTCCTCTCGGTCGCGTCTCACACTCAATATTTATTATATCGACATTTACGCTCTTGGCGTAGGTTGCTTAGATGCTTGTGTAGATCTTCTTCGAAAAGTGTCATTTCTTCGCCAAATAAACGACACTTTTCGATTACCCTGACGCGCGACTTGAGTTTAAATTCCACTTGGGGTTGTAATTGAATTCGTAGGATTGAAAACTTTATGAATGTCAAAAGTCAAAAGTCAAAAGTCAAAAGTCAAATTCGTTTATTCAATAAGATCACACGTGTACCACTTTGAAACGTCTTAAGAGCTAGGTGATTCTACTCCTGTTCCTTCGCGACCAAGACCGTGAAGAACCAGGGCAACAAACACGGTTTGGGGCCTAACACTCTTTTCGGTGACACACTTTTTGTTTGTAATTTTTTTTTATATATTTTTTTTATGTAAGCAATTATTACAAATGTTACAATTATTATTTGTTACAATATTTTTATGATTTAATAATATTTTTATGATTTAATAATAACGGAGTTGGAGCATATTCAGTCCCAGGCGTTTTTGTCATCCAAGTAATCTGATATTTTATAATACGCTTTTTTATAGAGATGACGTTTAATTGATTTCTTAAATTTGTTGATTGATAAGTTTTGCAATTCGCCTGGGACTTTGTTGTAGAAGCGTACACATTGCCCTATAAATGATTTACTAACTTTCTCAAGCCTAATTGTGGGAACAGCGAGTTTATCTTTGTTTCTGGTATTAACATTGTGATTATCACTTTTTTTCTTAAATAGTTTAATATTTTTTCGAACATACATTAGATTTTCATAGATAAACTGACAAGGCATAGTCATTATAAATATTTCTTTAAACTTATTCCTAAGTGACTCCCTGGGACCCATACAATAAATTGCTCGAACAGCCCTCTTCTGCAGCACAAACACGGTGTTAATATCTGCAGCACTCCCCCACAACAGAATGCCATAAGACATGATGCTGTGAAAGTAGCTGAAGTAGACTAGCCTAGCAGTATCTACGTCCGTGTATAGACGTATTTTTTTGACTGCGTATGCTGCAGAACTAAGTCTCTTCGTCTAATCAAATCTACTACTTTGTCAAATCTACACTATAATATTTTAAAAATGCTGCTCGTAAAAAATGTTTACGAGCTTGAGATCTGAGAGTGAGGACTTATGCACTTATGCTAAGCAACGACAGCAGTCCATATCTATACCTGGGCCTCGAGCACGAGTATGCACAAAGTCTACTATTCGATCCGTGACTGTAGTATAGTCTCTCAAATGTATTGGGATTTTAGTTCAGTCAAGTTACCACTGGAGGCGCTGCACCGGAATCCCATACATTTGAGAGACTATACTACAGTCACGGATCGAATAGTAAACTTGTGCATACTCGTGCTAAAGGCTCAGGCCCATAGTACTGTAACTCCAGGTCACTTACCCGCTCGCTTGTACCCATAGGACATGTGCACATCGGGTTTCCGCTTGGCGCAGTGGAAGGCCAGCAAGGCCAGCGCGAATCCGCCGCAGTCGCTCAGCATGTGCGCTGCGTCGCACATTACCGATAGACTGCCGGCTAGGTAACCGCCGATCAGCTCACATATCTACATTATAAAAAAAAACATACATACAGCCGAACATAGAACCTCCTCCTTTTTGGAAGTCGGTAAAATATAAATAGCTTTTAAAAAGGTAAAGGTGGTAAAGGGAAAAATATCGTGAAAAAACTAAATTGGTTTTCTAATAAACTGCGGAAGATTTGCATCTAGTGAAATGATAAATACTTTCAGTGAGTGGACTGTCGCTGACTACTATCTCTACGTGCGCTCAGAATCGAAGCATGAAAGGGCTCAATTTCCACATGCACATGTTGATTTTGTGCAGGAACTTTTCCTTCGGATGGCACCGCAGAGGCTGTCATTGATTGTGTTAAAATACAATAAATTCGTTAGTACACTTCCAGCGATCTATCAAGTACGACACACCATACAATCCTACTAATATTACGTAATATTATTAAATGTTCTGTGTTAATATAATAAATCGGTGAGTTTGTGTTTCTACCACGCCTTAACCAGTGGACAGATTTGGATGAAACTTGGAATAGTCTATATCGAACAAGGCCACGGGTGGAAGCGGAGACTCCATCAAAGCAGATACTAGAGCATAGTTTCTCAACCTTATTTTGCCCAGCACCGCACACTTAGAGAATATATTTTTTTCAAGAGCCATATCTTAATGCACCATCTCAATGCCCCCTAATTTTCTCTGGGTCTTCTACTGCCCCCATGAAAGTCTCAAAGGCCCACAAGAGGGTATTATCGCCCACATTGATTGAGAGCCTTAGTATTAGAGGATATGTAATCAAACAACTAATAGAATTTCGTTATTCACACACGTCATCTCATCTGTGTCACGAGATGATAACGAAAGTTTAGTCTCAGCCTATGGTAGTTATAGGCCGTCTATGTAATCTCACCATGAAAAAGCCGCAGAGCACCAGTGCGACGACGAGCTGGGGTATCGCGCTGGGCGGCTGCGTCTGCTTCCAGTGACAGTGCTCGGTGTCATCCACCAGCGGACTCACCGGCACGTCTGTGTATGACTCCTGAGGACAAAGAATACAATCTCACCTTTTTGAAATGAAAAAAAAAGCTTTATTGCAACACGATTAGATAAGGTACAGTTCGCGTCATGTAAAAAGAACTCTGGAAGAAAGTGGAGGGGTGTGTTTTGTCTCATGTTTGCGAATAGGTAACCCCTCGGTAACCCATATGCAAACATGAGACAAAACACACTTCTTCCACTTTCTTCCAGCGTTCTTTTTACGTGACGACTGTTATAGTAGTAATAAATACTTACCTACTTACTTATCTATACGGTACTTATGTTATAAAGTAACGTAATAGGATCACGATTGTATCCCAAAGGTGCAAAACTTTTTCTATCAGACCTTATAGTATTCTATTCTTATATACCTATTCTATTCTATTCTATAGGCATTCAAGGTCTTCGGCAAGGAAATAGGCTATACCAAGCAAGCAGGTTTAGCAAGGGCAAAGTCGAGACGGGTCGCTAGATTATATCTATTAGTTGAACTAGCTGACACGACAGATAAATCCAAATGAGTTCAGCTTTCCAAATAAAGTTTTTTTCCTTAAAACTAGACTATTATATGAACATTAATCACTAACATGCCTCCATAGAAACGCGTCAACTACATAGCCCTATGAATTGACAGTCAGACGGGTAAAAATAAAGGATTACCAAATCGGTCCAGCCGCCTAGCCGTTCTCAGCATTTCATTTGTTTTAGATTCGATTGGTTATATGAAATGCTAACTTCTGAAAGATATGGGCGCAATGAGCATGTACCAAATATGTATTTGGACGTACCTCTGACTACCCCCTTAGACATCTTCAAAGACATCTTAAACGTCTAGGGGGAACAGTCGTGTTCATGTTTAGTTTTTTTTTATAACAGAATAGAGTAAAAAAATAATTATACTTATATCATAAAAACTGGTAAAATATCTATTGTTATAACCAACACGATTCACAACTAACCTTTAAAAATAATGAAGCTGTTGTAATAAAAATAAATAACATTGTAAAAGTCGCAGTGGGAAGAAGGCATCCGAAAATTGTGAGCCTGAAAGTATACGAACCCTGTGTCTAGTAAACATAAATAATTCTATGAATTTATGAATTTTTTAGGTATCTATAGTACCTACCATGTGAGCGAAATCGCTTTAACTCCCTTTCAGAAGCTAGTCTTTCAAATAAAGGCTATAAAGACCGCTCCTTACAACCCAAATGGATGGAACCGATCATAAAGATGGTCTGAAGCTCCCTTCAGATCATTTTTCTGATCGATACCATCCGAAAAAAGTAAAAAATAAATTGTTATTTCTTCAGAGCGATTCACAACTTCTCGGAAAACAATTAATTATTTGTTTTTATTGTATTTGTGTTCATTAGTTATGCCCTTTGCAAGCATTCCTTTGCAAGATTTTAACATTTGAAGTCTCAGACGTTTTTTAAATACGATATTTCATAGCTGGTAACAGTTTAACGGTCATAAATTCGATAATCTTCGGTATAAAACGATAATTGTCTCGGCACCAGTGAACGCGAATTAACACTCGGCACAGGCTTATCTTATGCATATACAATCCTGGTTTGAATACACTATTTAAGTTTTGAATACACTGTTTAAGTTTTCGAGAGGGTCCCCTAATTTTAGTATAAACAAGATCATTTTCTAAACATAGGTAGTTCGTGATAAGTCCTCGTAAACAGCCCTAAACAAACGAATGAAATTGCAATTCGATGTAAAGTTCGCTTCACTACATTTTACGATTCCAGGCATGAAGGTAGTAAAGTTTACACTAAAAGGAACCCTATGGCTTATACTATACCATAAAAAAATTGCACAGCTGACAACAAGCTCGGGTATCGTGATCCAACCAAACTACATTTACCATCAAAGCATTACACTTCTCACAATGGAACTAGGCATTCGTGGAGTTAGTACCGCTGCGCAGTAGAAAATTTCGTATGAAGAAGCTGCACTGCGCATCGAAACGTCTAATTTCAGGAATGCCTAGATCCATTGTGAGAAGTTAGGTAAGTATACATGGAGTATCTAGTCTAGGAGCTATCGCAACATATTTGCCTTGATAAGCGAAGGGCCCGCATGGAAAGTGGCATCATCCAAAGTTCACGGACGAAGCATTATTTAGAGAAGTCTAGTACTATCGAAACAATCAGCTTAAAAACTATTTGGTATTTTTCGCTAAATCAATAAAATATAAATGTAGAATTGAGTGACTGGTGGCTAGCTAGGAAGCTATTGTAAACTAAATATGAAACGAGCGACACCAGTTTTAAATTTTCCAATATGTTAGAATTTAAAAAGCGTTCGGTGTTTTTTATGAGATTAGCTTCCGCCCGCGGTCTTGTCCGCGAGGTGCCTACATAAAGTATAGCCTATGTTCATCCTGAAAGTCCATTCAAAATATTGGTGAAAGAATTTTTGAAAACGGATGAGTAGTTTCGAAGTTTACCTCCTACATACAAACTTCTTTATAATATTGGTAGGTATAGATACGTTTGTTCAAAGATAACTTACGTAGGTACCTTTAATCCAATTATTATGAAATGCAATTAAGTGAAGTGTTAAGAACATTTTATTCTGAGTAACAAGTGCAAGGCGGATGTTAATATTCATTAAATAAATAATATTGATGGACATTTTACACAGCGAGATCAAACTAAGCAAAACTTGTACTATGGGAACCTTGGAGCTTAATGAGAACCAGATAACTGACCTGACAGAATACCTATATATTTGTACTTATAATACTTTATAACACCCAGACACAGAACAAACGTCTATGTTCATCACACAAATGTTTGTCCTGGATGGGAATCGAACCCACGACCTACGGCGCAGAAGGCAGATCTACTACCAACTGAGCTACAGAGGCCTGTCATTATAACAACTTAGTACAAAACATAAATATTTACGCCCTTAATAGCTTAAATAATTAAATCCCATAAATCTTAATAAACAAGGCCGAAATAATGAAATGCAAATCGGTAGCTTCAGGAGTCACATTTCGAATTTCGAGCAAACATCGCGGCATCATTATACAAATGAATCCCCTGACACGGCTTGCGCACTGACACGCGAAATCGATGATTCCACTTCGATAAATATTTACATTTTTCGCGTAGTCTATAAATTGTAGGCTCTTGGAAGAACCGCAATCTCGGAATATCAGAATTTCCCGTGAGACTTTATTGACTGGTTTGGGATTATACATCTGGATTACAAGGTTCTTGGGATATATCATCTTGTAGCTTGAATATGCCTTGAAAAGTAATTGCGAATCAGTTTTGCGAAATTGACATTACGTTACATAACAAGGTAGTAGATGATTCGGGATGACTTCTCGACATGGCCGTTTTGCAATGCAGTAGAAATGTCAGGATCTAAAATATGGTAGGCAGCTTACTTATGGTCCAATTTCGAGCTAAATTACAGTACGGCCAACGGATCTCGGCGTGCGTGAAGTTAGCCGTTTCGATGCGCAGTGCAACTTTTTCATACAAAATTTTCTACTGCGCAGCGCAGAGCCTGACTTCACGTACGCCTAGATCCGTCGGCCCAACTGTACGCTTCGAGAATCTAACACTTCTCGAAGAAATTACGCGATAAATTCCCGTGTCAATGGGTGATTAAAAAAATTTGAGAGATGGTTAACTTTTAAGTAAAATCAGTTATTAAAACGGATTTTAACATGGGACCCCATCTTTGGTTACGTGTGATCATTAGGAAAAGACAGAAAAGGCAATTCATTATCAGACCAGCCCAGAATGAAAACACAAAATAAGAAAAGGCTAGTTCTATTTAAAAATGTTCCGCTAGTAAAATCAAAATCAAAACCAACGAAAATCACGAAACACAATAGACCATTGCTCCAAAACAAAGAACACCTCCACAATTGATTACTTACGTAACTTCCTTGGCCAGCGTCGTTTATATCACTCTTCATTTTGGCAGAATATCAAAAATATCACAAATTCACAATGATGCGACAAATTGCAGGGAACAGAATGTATAGCGAGTTTTTACTTTCGACAATGGAGGGTAGTTTGATGTCGTTAAAATTTGCCGGAGTTGACGTCGCAATTTAAGCTTGTTCTTTCCATGAATCTACAGAATACTGTTTAATGTAGATTCATGGTTCTTTCTTTATTGACGAAACTAGGACACGATAATAATAATGTAAAACTTTTGTTTTCGTTATAAGTACTTAATATGATTTTTGTTTAAGTTACGATTTAAGATTTGATAAATAGGTTATTTTATTTATGTCAAAAATTGTAACTTTGTCTTTGTATAATCGACTAAAAGGCTGTTTCCTTTGTTTTGCCTATATTTGGATCTATTTAGGTAGATCTTGGCATTACACGTAGATGTCATAAAATATAGGCCACAGCTCGGGATTCCCATATCTGGAGAAAATGGAAGACTTTGATTAAAGGCTATTAATAGAACATCTTACCATGAAAAACTTACATGAGCACTAACATGAATTCTATAAAGATGACAAAACATCCAGTGGGAACCAGTATTTGAATACACAGCGACTTTCCGACCTGCTCTGTAGTTTTCCAATGGATTTCCACTTTATGGACTTGCTATTGACTACTCCATAGATAGAACCTTCATTAGTTCTGAAGAACAGAGGTTTATTATACTTGGGAACGAAGTAGCGAGCCAGTTTGAGGGAATGCAGGTTTTAGTTTTTTTCTTAATTTAAAGGAAAAAAAAGCCTGAGAACAGCCTGCGGGCGGATTTCATGTTCACTCCGGAACACATATATTAAACGAGGGTCCTTTGCACCTCCGCACGTCAGCGCTTTGTACCCCTATGGAGGTTTATTATGCGAAGTCATGAATAATTATGCGGAGAGCTGTCTGGGAATAATCAGGTCCGATCGATACAAGAGATGCGGAAAATATGAAGATTATTCAAGCGCAGAAACTTTTTTAAAATATCTCACTATAACAAAATAAGAGATGGATGGATCGTGAGAAAGATGATTTGAGTAAAAAAAGGGTGAGTGCTGAGATGACGACTGATAGAGGCAAATGGAAGAAGAGTACAAGTTGTGCCAACCCCATGTAATATGTTACAAGGGCAGGAAAATAATGGTGGTCTCATTATTAGATGACCATGATGGCAGGCCTATCTGGCTATGCATTGCATAGCCAGACCCACTAACTTGACTTGACCCACTAAGTACTATTCTTGCATAGTATGCAAGAATAGTACTTAGTGGGTCAAGCGTTTGATCTATAGACATTTGTTCCTGGTCTGGGTGTTGTGATACCATAAATACCTAGTACTTGTACATTGTAATGCATTACGGTTTTACATACGCTGTGAAAAAGTTGTAGGTACTATTCGATATAAATCAATATTTTATAGCTAAAAATATTCCATTGTTTAGTGTATTGTATGGTCTCCTAGTCTAGACGGTACAGGTCATTGTAGCTATAACACACGTACTCGTACCTACTAAATGATTTGCAAAAACGATTCTTATAGCAACTATTTAGGTACCTACCTACAATTTTTTTTCAAAGGTGCTCTTTGCGAAAATTGAATCAATGTTGCAATCGCAACATTGCAATTGTAAGCCTGTTTATG
This sequence comes from Camptogramma bilineatum, assembly GCA_958496255.1. NCBI lineage: Eukaryota > Metazoa > Arthropoda > Insecta > Lepidoptera > Geometridae > Camptogramma > Camptogramma bilineatum. The sequence continues at coordinate 4,166,016 of OY292474.1, forward strand.
TTGTTTAAACCAAGTATTAAACTTTATGTTGTTTGTTTGATTCTTTGTTTGTTTGTTTGAATGCGCTAATCTCAAGAACTACCAGTGGGATTTGAAAAATTATTTCTGCATGTGATATCTAGCTAAACTCTTGAGGAAGGTTAGTTATATATAGGCTATGTTCATCACCATCATCATCACCATAAACCATCACTACGAGGGCGACGCCGCGAGGGTCCTGCTAGTTGAATTATCTCTATTTAGGTATGTAGAAAATGTATGGGAATTCAATCTGCGTTAGCGATTGTAAATAACAGTAGATAAGTAACTTGGCTAGGGCAGCGGATCGGGCGTGGTGATCTACACGTGTTTGACTTTGTCTCAAAAATGTCGAAATGTGCAACGACCAATTAAGAATTTATACCTACATCGGCACTAACAGTTACTAATTGATTTATGACTTTCACGATAAGACTATTTGCCAAACAAACTAATATGTACTAATTCGAAGAATAGTTTAGTCAGATGATAAAACAATTTTAGGTGACGGAGTTTTAGACCGTACAACGCCAACGGCCTCTAATGATCTAAGCCTCTATCAGATAAGGAATGTCTTTCAAAGTACGTCCAAGCTCAGTACAAACTTCAAGATATTTGATTCTGACAGGCTATTCTCCAATGAGATCAAACGAAACGTAGTGAAGTTCGTACTAATCTTCAAATAACGCTTTGAATGCTTCAAAGATTTATTTATTTTGAAGCTTTGTCCAAAGATAAAACGTATGGTACTTTCTCTGAGTCTAACTTGGTGTCCAAAAACTGAGGCTGCAGTTATAAGGCGGTACATTTTCATGCGGCAACCGCGCGATAGCCTTCCGGTCACCACGCTTTCACGTAATTTAATAGCGAATTTGAATTATTTTCGCCAAGCTACAACATCTATAGCTAGTTGTAATTTGTTTAATTTAAAACTTAGTTATAATATTAAGTTAATAGAGCGCATGAGAGCACAACGACGCGAATAAATTGTTGAAATAACGCATCAGCCTGTTTGTTAACGGTCACCTATCCATTTTATGACAGCGGTAAATATCTCTTAACTTAGGTGATCTATAAATGGTGAATAGGTAGGTAATAAGGTAACATAATGAGCGTTTGAAGCTCTTGGAGTAATTGTGTTCTGTGGTTTGAGGTATTTCTACAGCTCAGTGCTGTAGACATCGAGGATGGACTATTTTAGGTTCTTGCGTAGGTATTATGATCGATAAATTTGATTAGTTCCAACTTGGGAGCCCAGGTGCCTCTGTTTACTAACTTTGGCTGAAACTTTCTAAAAATACCTGCCGCGCTGCAGACATTGGGCTTTTTGTGGTTCATCCCGTAGAAATTAGCACGGGTGGATAATAAGGGCCTGGGGCATTCCATGTAAAAGAGGAAAGTGACAAAAATTTTGAAATGCCATTAAACGTTTATATTTCAGTAATTACCTACAGCTAAATATCTAATCTACTTGAATCTGTAGAAAAATATTAAAAAAAAAACAAAATAAATGTCTTTTTCGTCAGTGCGAACTTTTACTTCAGCCAAAAAAATACTCTGCGGGAAAAATCTATTTTACTGGCAGCACATTTTTCGGTCTTTCTGTCAGTTGTAGAAAGTTGGCGCGTATATATTACTGAAAGTGTGAAAAAACCTAAGTATCTAAAGAAAAAAAAAGTGAAAATGTTCGTTAGTTCTTGCGTAATTATTTTCTAAAAAGATGCATGTTGCCTGTCCCAGTAGTCACACCAAAAGATATAAAAGTAGTTTTTTTCGCCTCAAATATGACTTTATGAGTTCCGTTTCTTCTAGGAGTAACAATAAACGGTTGGTGTACCATTTAAACAACTTTTAACAGTTATAAGATCAAAATTATGATCTAGAGACTGTTTTGAAATGTGTCCCGGTAGTCACACTTGCCTCATGAAACATGTTTCAACTCTGGCTAACTTTGATATTTAAAGAGATTTTAGCATATTTCTTTGTATAATAGAAGTGTTTAACCTCTTTTTTTTACCTAACATGGTTATTAACTGGGCAAAAAATGTACAGATCGATATTTCAAATAAACGAAATACTGATCCGATAATAAACAGTTGGGAGACCAAATTTTTTACCAATTTACAGAAAATGTTATTTTTAGGGTTCCGTACCTTAAAAGGTAAAAAAAGGAACCCTTATAAGATCACTTTCTTGTCCGTCTGTCTGTCTGTCTGTCTGTCTGTCTGTCTGTCTGTCTGTCTGTCCGTCTGTCCGTGTGTCACCATCGATTATCTCAGGAACGGGTAGAGCTAGCAAGTTGAAATTTATACCATATACTAAGGTCTATAGTCCCTATTGTGAGTATAAAAATCAAGGTCCTGAATCAACACTATAAAAAGATATAGGCAAATTTAGGTTTTCGTGAAAACTTGTGAGTACCAAAACTTACCTTAATTATCAACTTTTTTTATTTTTCGGAATTTTTCCTTTACTTGTGCTGTAAGACCTTGCTTGTAACCAAAATTGACAATTCTAGGTCAACCGGAAGTACCCTAGAGGTTTTGGGTCGAAAACCTAAATGGTAGTTCCCGTTAACCTAGAATAACGAAATTTGGCAAAAAGCAAGGTCTTATAGCACAAATAAAGGAAAAGTTCCGAAAAGTTAAAAAAGTTGAAAATTAAAGGGTGTTCCCATACATACATAGTTGACGCCAATTAAAATTGTCCTCCGAGTTGTATGGGCGCTCATACAATTAAGCGGACTAGCTTAATTGGCACCATGGCTAGGTACGGAACCCTCGGCGTACGAGTTTGACTCGCACTTGACCGGTTTTTAGGGTTCCGTACCTTAAAAGGTAAAAAAAGGAACCCTTATAAGATCACTTTCTTGTCCGTCTGTCCGTCTGTCCGTCTGTCCGTCTGTCTGTCCGTCTGTCCGTGTGTCACCATCGATTATCTCAGGAACGGGTAGAGCTAGCAAGTTGAAATTTATACCATATACTAAGGTCTATAGTCCCTACTGTGAGTATAAAAATCAAGGTCCTGAGTCAACACTATAAAAAGATATAGGCAAATTTAGGTTTTTGTGAAAACTTGTGAGTACCAAAACTTACCTTAATTATCAACTTTTTTTATTTTTCGGAATTTTTCCTTTACTTGTGCTGGAAGACCTTGCTTGTAACCAAAATTGACAATTCTAGGTCAACCGGAAGTACTCTAGAGGTTTTGGGTCGAAAACCTAAATGGTAGTTCCCGTTGACCTAGAATAACGAAATTTGGCAAAGAGCAAGGTCTTATAGCACAAATAAAGGAAAAATTACAAAAAGTTAAAAAAGTTGAAAATTAAAGGGTGTTCCCATACATACATAGTTGACGCCAATTAAAATTGTCCTCCGAGTTGTATGGGCGCTCGTACAATTAAGCGGACTAGCTTAATTGGCACCATGGCTAGGCACGGAACCCTCGGCGTACGAGTTCGACTCGCACTTGACCGGTTTTTATTATTTTCATATTAAAGTTATTTTCTAATTACGGATAAATTTATTTTCCTGACTTAAATTGTAGGAAAGAGGTTTTCTTTATTTTTTTGTTATTACCTAGCAGCGCCCTCGCGGCGTTACCCGCGTAGTGATGGTATATGGTGATGATGATAGTGATAAAAAGTAGCCTATAACCTTTTTTAAGAAAATGTAGAAATAATTTTTCAAATCCGACTTCTAATACCTCAGATAAGCGTGTTCAAACAAATAGAGAGAGAATAACATAATAGAGAACCAAAACTTACAAAGATTTAGTTTATTTCTTATATTTGCACTGTTTTAGTTTTCCTTTAAGGTGGAAATGTAACAACTACATGAATAAAGTTGAAACAACGATAAAACGGATTTAAATCAACAACAATTTTACATAATTTCGCACTCGTCCCAGAAGTCACAAACACCTGTCCCAGGAGTCACAATTTAAAATATTTGTTTTGTTGTTTCTACAAACGTTATTAGTTTAATTTTCAATGAAATCGAAGGAGTATAGTTTATATTTTACAACACTGAAAGATCTAATTTGAAAGTTAAGTGGTGGGACTGAAATATGTCTTTGAGTGCACAAAGAAAACAGACAGGGATTTTTCAGTGTCCCGGTAGTCACACTCACTCAAGAAGTAATTACAAAGAGCTCATAAAGTATATCGTTTTTTCTTTATAGGAATTCGATACATTAGACATTAATCTATGTTAGAAAGTATATTTCACAATTCTATAAGTTTCGATAGCATAATTATAGCTCCCAATAGGTCAAATTCTGGAGTCAAATGTCCCAGGAGTCACAATGGAATGCCCCGCCTACAAACGGTGTTTGCGAACCTACCACACGAACCTCTAAAGGCTTAAGCAATTAAATCCGTAATGAGGATGAATCTCACATGACTAGAATAGAAGAATGTTAGGAATGTGGATGGATATAGCGATACAGGCAAAGATAATTGGATGCTATATGTGAAAGAAGACATTGAGGGTATAAAATGTAGGAGTAAAATAAAATTTAAGTCGTACCTACGCGTTTAGTGCCCATGACGCAAATGTGCTCCGTCCTGCGGCCCTCTCTTTCGATGAGCACCGAACAGCCGGGGTATAGAATGGGTTATCGAAATGGGTGTAGGTATAAGGCGAGTGTGTTCAGAACAACTGGAGAGGAAGACTTAGGCTTGGTTCAAATTGTTGACATTTTGGAGAAGGGCCAGGTCAAAAGTACCTACGCTAATGGTGGCCGCACACCTGACCGCGAAGAACGAATTGAGTTTTAGAATTAGGTAGGTATATAAAATCGTATGAGACCTAGCACACCTGCCCGAGGTCAAATTGTCCGATTTTATAGCCTATACCCCAATCAAGCCAAATCTAATGACATCTCATACGTTAAAATTCATCGAGCCGTTTAGGCTGTGGAGCGGCACAATGAAATACATACCTACGTAGGTACACAGGTACACTTGAAAAACATTTTGAGGCCAGTTGGGTAAAAATACAAAAATGTTCTGATAAAATACCGGCTGACTGATAATGTACTGTTACTCAACACAGGATGTGAAATCCCAGCCAGCGCAAATAGAGTAACATGACTTTGGAAGTTCCCTGATAAGAGATATTTTAATTATTGTGTTTGCCTATTTAACCCGCTGTTTACATAAAAATGTACTGTGGTAGTATGAATTCATTGTGTCAGAAATATTCTTTTTTCTTTTTAATAATAAAAATTAAACAATTCTGGTGTTGGTAATTCTTCTCTTCCTAAAGAGATTGACCGATTTACATAATTCTTTTTTGTATTGGGGTCACCTGGATGGTTCTTTTTAGCTATAGTTGGATTTGCTAGGTGGAGTTGTGGAGCTGTTGTCGAAACTAATCGAGAACCATGAGTTGTAGGTCTACCTACTGGCTCCGATGCTCTAATAAATCTGCCAGTAGCTCATTTTATTTGACAAAAACAAACAAAAGTACTGTCTTTCTAATTATTTCATTCCAATTAAATGTACTTACCTCATTTGATAACTTGCCAAAATTCTGTTGATAAAAATATTTGGCATATTTATTAATTTGGCTATTTTCAATTATTTGCATTGGATTGTATTATGGGCACTAGGTATTATACCATTCATATCTAGTCTGTATGAGGCAGCTATAGGCCAAATAAGGATGAAATATTACCTATATTAAATACCTAGGTTTCAAAATATACATAAAACATGCAGTCAACTATTATGCAGTTTATTTACATACATCACCAGCTCTTTCAACAATGATCTAATTCTATAAGAAAGTAAATATATTGTGAGTAAGTAGGTACATCATCATTTTAATAATAATAAAGTGTGAAGGACATGACACCAAAAAGTAAACAACGTAAGAATTGTAAAATTTCATTCGATATGAAAGGCGTGTGGAATACAAAGCAAAAAGAAACCTTATTTGATCCTATTCTATTGAGGCAAACCATTTCCAGTATAAGTTTGAGTATCTACAAGTGATAAGAATGGGTTAGATAAAGTAGGCTTAGTATGAGAGGAATTATCAATAAGGATTTAAAATAATATTACCTATATCTTATCAACATTAATTGCCTGATTTATATCTTTTGGGTTGGTCAAATCTGATATGTATAATGTATAGTAAGTACATATAAAAATATGAGATTTCAAGGCTTTAAAGATAAGACAATGTTTTATTCTTCTAAGAATGGGGAACTAACTGTCATAAAGTAAATTTTTTCATTCTAGTAATAATGTGCTTTCTGCATTTATTAGCAGTAGGTATAAACAAAACAAAAAAATGTATTTTTTTCTATTTACTTACTTCTGAGAGCAAGGGAGCCCTGTCTAGATGTTCTGACGAGGCAAACGCAGACTCGAAGTAGGCGCCCCGACTCCTGGACTCGTATCTGGAAGCCCCATCGTCCCACATCCTAGCTTCAAGCTCGTCAGACATTCTGGCGCCGAGAGTACGCAAAAAATCCCACAAAAACACTGCGCGACCTCACATCTCTAGAACAATGTTTCACTCGACACTCACGATAAAACTGACTGATACGAACATTTATTTTTTATTGTTCTGCTTTATCACAGAATTGTATTTTATTTACGACGGAGCATGATAAACTGCGATAGTAAAATAAATTCGCTAAATGGAAAATACACACTCGCTACGGTAGCATTTTCCCGACAAGACAAAACGGACGGAAGGAAAGTGAGTGCGTTTCGAAACCATGGTCGAGGAGAGCGAATGTATCTCAAACACAGAACTTAGTATTGGTTAACCTGGGTTATCCAATTATTTATTGAATGTTTTATCTTATTAACTAAGTTGAGGCCTATTTAAAAATTGTGCATATTAAAAAAGCAAAGGAATTTGTTTTGTTGGTTGTACAAAAAAATTCATTCTTCATGGAGTGCAAGTTTACTTGTTCACACATTTTACCTACTTGGTTTCTGAACGCTTCTTGAAATGAAAATGACACCAAATGTCAATGTGTGTGACAGAAAGGGATGTCCTAGTCTGCGATTTTAATTCGATTATTGCGATCAATCGAAAATTCGAAGTATGGTAATCGGATTGTAAAGGCTCAAACACTCGCTGGCTCAGGCTCGCCGAGTGAACGCGTTGCCTCTCTCTCGCACTCGCCTAGGCTTGGCCAGCGTGTGTTTGAGCTCTATGAAAATTAGTCATTACAATATTATTCCGAATTTGTAATGATTCTAAAAGGACATAGGTTCTGCCAATACTAAATATCGGTGTCATTGCTGCCCTTTATTATATCTGAATAGACTTTCTTTTCAGTCCATTGCCAGAGTTAAAAATTAGGCCATACCAGTCATACGAACTTACCCAAGCCAACAGAAGACAGTCATGTAGAGTAGTGGTAATAAAATACATTATAAAGTTCTTTAGATCGACATTTATTGAATTATAGTACGTTCATAATCATTTTCATAAAAATTATAAATACCTAATTATAAATATGCATCACAAATTCCACAAGACAATTAAAAAATTAAGTCTAAGTATGTAGTAACAAAACTAGGGAATAACATTGCAAATTAATTGACACAATATTGTTTTAGCTAAAAAAAAACTAAATTATGTCTTCATAAACTATATTTCGATGATTCTTGTCGATTACTATTTTAAAAAACATTAACAACCTTTGATCGAGAAGTGTAAAATAAATATGAATTTGCAATGTTCATTCCGAAAATATTTACAGCCGCTTCGCAATAATCGTATCCCATCCCAACTCAGTTGAAACTACATCACGTGAGCATTTAACTAAGTTGAGATCATAAGTGTTTGCCCTTCCCTAGCAACGATCTTTTGGTATAGGTGGCTGCAAACCTATCGAAAGAATCGAATTTTAGAATTCTTTATATGAAATCGTATGGAACCCTCGCTCACCTGCCCGCGGTCGAATCGTCCAATTCGACCGAATCTGGCAGTACTTCAAGAATTCGGCGCGGATAGGTGTGCTCTCAGCCTAATGCGACAAACAAGTTGTACTCTGGCGAACCGTGTGACAAGGATGCGCAATACGCAATTCTAAGACCAAAGAGCGAGACGGAGCTAATACCGGACAACTTGTTTGTGGGTAATAAAGCTTATACAATCCACAATTAAAAATGTTAACAGATCCAAACAGCACTGCACTAAATCGAAATTCAGCATTTAATTAACTAATATAAGATTTTTGAAAAATAGTTTGCTCTAAATGCTCATGTGATGTTTTATTTTTCAATTCCATCACCTTACAATAGGAAAATAGCATGTAAACCAATGTTATCTAAAAGCTAGAAAGTACTTCGTAGAACATACACATGATAAATATTAAAGATATTTTTTTTACAAAACAGTTTTGACTTTAATGTTTTTTTACAGGATTAGACAATACATTTTTGGAAGCCCTCAAAAGATCTCTTCCTTATATTTTAATCATTGTTTAATAAAATCATGTGAATGTCCTAATGGAATGGTATTATATAAATATTATGTACTTAATCCTTAATTCCCCGAATAGCATAAAATAGCAATAAGTGATTGGTCAATTATATAAAATATAGCTCTTTAGCCAAATAAAGTAAAATGATGCTGCCTCTTTCAGTCATCCTAAAATAGAACGAGATAACATTATTTTTAAAGGACAAAATTCGGCTGTTGTTTTAAAAGTCTCAGTAATTTGTACAAGGTAGTTTAACTATACTAGATTACTTAAAAATTAACCCCATATTTATTTATCAATTTTACACTTTAGATAATGTTTTTTTTCTTGTTACTCTCATGCAAATAAAAAGAGATGGCAAAAGATTTAACTGCTGTTTGAGCTATAGGAAGCCTATAAGTCCCTTATGAATAACAGAGTTAGTGCCAAATTAATTATACACTCAAAAATGTATTGCTAAATACAAATAACAAATATTGAAGACTTTATAATGGAAAAAAATGCTATACAAATAAGAATGTGAAAACCTTTAGCTATTACACTTCTTCTAACGGATCTTGGCATTCGTGAAGTTAGCCGTTTCGATGCGCAGTGCAACTTCTTCATACAAATATTTCTAGTGCGCAGCGAAAAGCCTAACTTCACGAATGCCTAGATCCATTGTGACAACTGTGATAATAATTCTAGAGAAGGGGTTAAGAAGTTTATAAAGGTGAAAAGGGTAATAAATATGTAAAATAGGGAAGCATAATGTTCTCTACAACATACAGATAGGCTAATATGGCCGTTATCACAATTCCTTTTATGATTCGTATTAATGTTTTTTTCTTGTCACTCTCACTCATGTCTACGAAAAGAGACGGCATTAGTGAAATTCATATTTTGATTCTAATATAAACGGCCTTTTTAGCCCCGCAGTGCAGAATGCTTTTAAGAGGTTTATCAGAGACTTAAATCGGAATCATTAATACCAGTTGGATTTACTTATCTATGCTTTGCAAGTAATAAGAAGGCAGCTTTTTATACAGACAACAATTTTGTTCTATCTATTCTCTAGTGGGGTAAATTAGGGCAAGACTACTCATATTTCTAATGAAGCTGAATCTTCTAAGACTTATAAATGCAGCATTGTTACCCTGACAGGGCATGATGGAATAAAGTGATGTCATGTCAAGTAAAATTTGTTTTTAGTGTGACGTAGGGTAAGATGTCACATGCCTCATGTCAGACATGTGACATCTTACCCTACGTAGCTAGTTACATGTAACTTTTGACCCATTTCCTGACCAACGGCACGCGAGGTGTGGCTTGACCCGGATCATCTTAAAAGAATAGATTCTTTTAACAGTTCAAGACAGAAAAAATATAGCACTTTAAAACTTAAGATTTTATTCCTTAGTGGTCTTAGTTATAAACCCCTCTCATTTTGAACACACACAATGCTCAAGATTCGCCCTGTCACTATCTAAAAAAAAAGGATGGCAATCGTTTAAATGGTGTTTCAATATTGACAGAAGTGGAGGAGTTTATAAGTAGATCGGCAAATGTAATAATATTCTTACGGCTTGGTTGCAACATACTAATATAAAACAGCTAAGTCTGTTAAAGCTACACAACTAGTGTCATTCGGCATTAATTAGCTTTAGATAAGTTTGGACGGGATGTCAAGGAATGGTTAAAAACATGACGTACAATATGACAGAGCAAGTTGGTCAACTAAAACGGGGGTAAGTTACTACCCCAAATAAGGCCAGGCAGGTAATTTGCTCGCATCACTGGTAAAGTAAAACAGGGTAACTTTAGCCCTGTGTGTAAACGTAACGTGTAACGTGAGGTAAGTAATAACCCGTGATATGGTGAGATGGGGTAACCTGTCATCCCAAACAAGATGACGTAGGGTAAACTGTCACCCCACTTAACATCAGATGGGGTAGGTAAGTTATACCCCTAGTAGGGTGAGATGGAGTTTATACACCTAGTAAGGTGAGATGGGGTAATACCCTATCCCATAGTAGGGTGATTTAGGTGAGATGGAGTTTATACACCTAGTAAGGTGAGGTGGGGTAATACCCCTAGTAGAGTGAGATGGGGTATTACCCCAAGTAAGGTGAGATGGGGTAATACCCTATACCATAGAGTGATTTAGGCGATGGTTCAGACGATGACTACGAGCGGCAGGTCGCGGATCATAAAGAAGGCGGAGGCAGCGCACGCGACGCGGCCAGGCCGCCCGCGTCCAGTCGCGGCCAGTCGCAGAACTCTTTGCCGTGTCTGGAAACACAAAGATTTCAATTAAAAATTCAATTCAATTGACTGACCTCTTAGCTCTGTCTTCTGCGCTGTAGGTCGTGGGTTTGATTCACACCCAGGACAAACATTTGTGTGATGAACATAGACGTTTGTTCTGTTTCTGGGTGTTAAATAGTATTTCTATGTATGTATTCACAAAATATAAGTATTCTATCAGTTATCTAGTTCCCATAGTACAAGCTTTCCTTAGTTTGGGGCTAGATGGTGCTGTGTGAAATGTCCAGCAATATTTATTTATTTAATTTAAATTATTTATTCAGACAACAAAGATCCAGTTTACACACAATGTCAATACACAAAAAATTTAATAGCAATACCTACACAAAAAGTAAGTAAGTTCGTATGAGCAACTGGCCAACTAGGGTTACGGAGTTTTTGGGCCGCCTAAAGGCATAAAAAAAAGATTAAATTAAATTTTCAAAATGTTCACTAAACATTTTCAATGAAATAATACCTAAGTGTGGATTAACACTATGTAACACTAAAAATAAAAAATAAAAAATGATTAAATTAAATATTAGTTTAAAAAACTAAATAGCACGCTTTTGTTGCAGATCAAACAATAAAGTGAAAAATATTTTTACAAAAGTTTTCCGTTATTTCACTATTTTTTCTATTTTTTTTAATTTTTGAATTGTTATTGGTCCCTAATAAGTAATATGTTTCAATTTCATTGAACGCTTTTTAGTCGGTAAAAATTAAGTTGTAAAATTCCGTTAACTTAGGCTGGGATAACCTCGGGCTGAATTTTACCAAACTGGATTAAGTTTTATCTGGAGATTAAACCACAGATTGAACTGTTGTTTGTTTGAATATTTTGACATTGTAAAGTTGACACCTTATAGCCAGGATAATTTGAATGCACCTAATAATGTTCGGTTGCGCTTTCTAAACACTTGTATTTCGAATTCTGTCGGCTAATGGAATAACTACTCTGGGAGTAAAATGACAGTTTGGTTGAATCCAGACTTAGATGTTTTATAAAACTAAACTTTACTTACCTAAATATAAAGGTGAGAGTGGCGCCCACAGCGGCTCCCCAGAACATAAGATACATGAGCACTTCGCTCGTATATTTCTGCGGTAGAGTTGCGCTTGCGCAGAACATAGACATTGCCACTAGCAACACTGATGGGAACTGGAAATAACAGAAATTACATCGTTTGTGTAAGAAATAGAACACCTAAAATACCACAAAAAAAAAACATTTAGCAAGGTTTTTCAGAAGAAAAGTATCTCTCTCTAGCCTCAAAAGTTTTCTGGAAGAAAACTCTTTTTAGGGTTAAGCTCGCTTTTGTACATGTCCTTTCACTGTGTAAGTTTATTGTTTTGTGTTTATTTTGTGTACAATAAAGAATAAAGAAAAAAAGAGGTTTGGAAAACCAATGCATTTTCAAATTTTTTCAACTATTTACGGATTAGTGTGATAATTTTTGTTCTGCTTTCAGTCAAAACTGAGAGACCGTGATTTTTGTGTGGCAACATAGGCTACTTTTTATCCGAGTACCACGCGAGCGAAGCCGCGGGCGGCAGCTAGTAATATTATAAAATGCGAAAGTTTGGATGTTTAGATCATTAGATGTATGTTTGTTCCTCTATAACTCGACAACCATTGAACCGATTTGGCTGAAATTTAAAATATAGATAGATAATGACCGAGAATAGGACATAGGCTACTTTATTATCCCGGTACAACGCGAGCGAAGCCGCGGGTGGAAGCTAGTATATTATAACTATTTAATAATCGTTAGATTTTCGTGTCACTAGAATCAATTTAGACCATAGTTTCTCAACCTTATTTTGCCCACCACCCACTTTGAGAATATATTTTCATCATCTCAATGCCCCCTAATTTTCTCTGGGTCTTCTACTGCCCCCTGAAAGTGTCAAACGCCAACAAGGGGGCGTTATCACCCACGTTGAGAATCTATGATTTAGACTTTTAGATTTCCTTAACTTTTATATAATTTTTTTGTGGTAACATCAATCGTAATCGCTATACAATAAGGACGTTTATAAAAAGAACTTACTGTGATGTACTTCCAGTCTCTGTCACGTCGTAATGGACAAGGCGCCGTGTTGCCTTCTCCCTCGCACACTGTGTACTTGCCTAGGAACAAGTCGATTGTATCCTGGGAATAATATAATAAATAAATAAATATTGCTGGACATTTCACACAGCATCATGTAGCCCCAAGCTAAGCAGAGCTTGTGTTACGGGAACCACATGACTGTTATACTACTTAGATACATATTATTTTTTGTAAATACATACATAATATACATAGAAAACACCCAGACCCGAGACAAATATTTGCAAATCATACAAACATTTGTTTGCGAGGATCGAACCCGCAACCTCCTGCGTCACAGGCGGGCCTTTCACCCACTGCGCCACAGAGGTCGTAATCTGCATCAATAATAGGTAAGATTATGTTTTCCTAGTTAAATTAATATTGATTATAAGATTCCTGAAACCGTTTCTTTTGCGTTTCAGTTGAATAATTTCTTGAACAGTAAAAGACTGGTGTGGCAGTGTCAGGAGGCAATATTTGCCTACACTTAACGAGACACTGTAGTGCCTGGGACAATGTTGAGATGGAGTAGGCTTGCCCAGCACCTACACCATCCTCTCAGCTTAACCGGCCATATCCACAGAAAGGGCATGGTCAACACGTGTGGGGTTGACTAAGCCGCGGGTTTCCTCAAGATGTTTCCTGTTTTCCTTCACCGTTTAGAGCTCTAATGCACATATAAATTTTTCGAAACGAAAAATGCACGGCCAGGTTTCGAGCCCACGACCTTCGTCGAAAGTCGAGGTACTAATCCCCGCGGCCAACACGGCTTCACCGAAATGTGCTAAACTGCCTTATAAATATGACTAAAATCCATTATAAAGTGTTTCAGTGAGTTGACTCCCAATGAGACTCGTATGAGACCCAAGTGCGTCCGTTTGTTAGAGTGAAGTCTGTCTCCAGCGCTTATGCCGGAGTATTGAGTATTAATGTGATAGACTGCCTTATAAATAGTGTGTCTCACCTGTCGGTAGCCATCGCTGAAATTGTTCTTATAGTATCGTGTGAGTGAGTTGACTCCGTCGCGTATGAGACCCAAGTGCGTCCGTTTGTACGAGTGAAGTCTGTTTTCAGCGCTTATGCTGGAGTATTGAGTGTAAATGTGATAGATTGCCTTATAAATAGTGTGTCTCACCTGCCGGTAGCCATCGCTGAAATTGTTCTTATAGTATCGCGTGAGTGAGTTGACTCCGTCGCGGATGAGACCCAAGTGCGTCCGTTTGTACGAGTGAAGTCTGTTTTCAGCGCTTATGCTGGAGTATTGAGTGTAAATGTGATAGATTGCCTTATAAATAGTGTGTCTCACCTGCCGGTAGCCATCGCTGAAATTGTTCTTATAGTATCGCGTGAGTGAGTTGACTCCGTCGCGTATGAGACCCAAGTGCGTCCGTTTGAACGAGTGAAGTCTGTTTCCAGCGCTTATGCCGGAGTATTGAGTATTAATGTGATAGACTGCCTTATAAATACTGTCTCACCTGCCGGTAGCCATCGCTGAAATTGTTCTTATAGTATCGCGTGAGTGAGTTGACTCCGTCGCGTATGAGACCCAAGTGCGTCCGTTTGCCGGTCCGAGTGAAGTCTGTTTTAAGCGCGCCCGTACCGGAGTATTGAGTGGAAATCATGTCTGCGTGGTCAGCCCATACCTGATAAATAAACATTATAACAACATTATAACTCAGACTAATAGAGCTATTGGGATGAGATTAAACTTTACCTGTTTGACGGGATATTTTACTATACATCCTACTCCTACTAATATTATAAAGACGAAGGTCAGTGTGAGTCAGTGTGTATGTGTGAATGTTTGCTACCACGTATCCCCATAACTACTAAACAGATTTTGATGAAGTTTGGAATACAGATAGTTTAGGTTTTGGAATAACACATAAGCAACTTTTTATTCCGGAAAAATGTATGGTTCCCGTGAGATACAAAGTAGTAGTACACGCGGATGTAGCCGCGGGCGTTCGCTAGTAAGTTCATATTTTACCTATGCCATAAAACTAACAGCACCGTTTCCTCGTATGACTTGCAAGTCGTTGAATCTTATTGTGCTAAGTAAATAGTCTTTCGCTTACATTATTGAACAGAAACTCCAGATGGGGTTGTGGAGTATCATCCGAGATGACAGCGAGGAGTTTCAACACGGCTGTAAGTTGGAGCCTGGCTAGCAGACTCTGGACCACGTTGGTTCTGTCGAGGCAGTCCACGCAGTTCGTTCGGAACACGCCGCTTTGACGGAGCAGGACTGTTCCACCGCGGGAGAGGAAGTAGCCGAATTCTGTCTGTGGGTAGAATAATAGGATAACATATTTAACAAAGAATAAGTTTTACGATTAAGGCTGGATTCGATTTGTCATCTTACTCCCAAAATAGTTGTTCAATTAGCCGACAGAATTCTAAATACAATTGTTTAGAAAGCGCAACCGAACATTATTAGGTGCATTCAAATTATCCTGGTTATAAGGTGTCAACTTTACAATGTCAAAATATTCAAACAAACAGCAGTTTAATCGGTGGTTTAATCTCCAGATAAAACTTAATCCAGTTTGGTAAAATCCAGTCTAAGTCCATCCATAATTATATACTAAACTATCACATCACACTAATATTATAAATGCGAAAGTTTGGATGTATTGTTTGTTCCTGTATAACTCGACAACCACTGAACCGATTTAGCTGAAAGATATAATTAGATAATGACCAGGAAAAGGACAAAGTTAGAAGCTAGTTTGTGCATAAAATCACGCCTCTTTTTTTTTTCATTCGATAGCTAAACTCTTGAGGAAGGTTATAGGCTACTTTTCATCATCATCATAACCATAATACCATCTCACGTGGGCAACGCCGCGAAAGCGCTGCTAGTTATAAACAAAATTACTAAGACACGTTTTAGATTACACACAAGAGTGAACTCACCTGTTCGTGTGTGATCCGATCAATGAGGACTTGGAGCCGATGGTACCGCATTCCTCTGCATTCAGCGTGGAAGTCGAAAGGCTCGTATCTAACGTTTGGCAGCGCAGCCGCCGCCACGGCCGCGCGGTAGCCCCGCTCTAACGATTCCTCTGGCCCACGCTGGTCGATCTGACGATAATACAATTTAATTATAACAAAAATAAAATGAAATATGATCACAACTGCATCCTTAAGGCGCGGTAGACATTCTCTCAGATTTTTTTTAGGCATTTTAAGATCCTTTGAAGACGTAAGGGGGTACTCAGAGTTATGTCCAAATACATTTTTGGTACATGCCCTGCACACATTCTGCAGAAGCTAGCATTCTATACGTGACATGTTACAAGCCCATCGACGCCATTAGAAAGGTAACTGGTTTCCTCACGATGTTTTCCTTCACCGTTTAGAGGTCGTGTTAATGCGCATATGAATTTATCGAAACGAAAAATCCATTGATGCACGCCCGGGTTCGAACCTGCGACCTTCGGTTCGAAAGTCAAGGCACTAACCCACTCGGCCAACACGGCTCTTTAATTATAATAACACTAATTACAATAGTCATCGATTTTGATGCAGTTTTTATAGTGACTATAAACCTCGCACACCTCTATTCGACTAAATCTGGCAGTACTTCGAGATTTCGGCGCGGATAGGTGCGCTCAGCCTAACTTGACCAAAGTGACAATAATTTGACCATAGCGACTATAACCTGACCTTAGTAACTATAACTTAACCAAGGTGAGGTTCATAGTGACTATTAGCCGAAATGACCGTCCCTACATTGATCTTAGCGACTACACCTTCAACCACCACCCTTCGTCGATCACTCACCAAGTTGACCAGCACTTGGTTGCCGTATCTCGCCTGCTGGTCCCGCAGATGCTTGGTATAAGCAGCCACGTGGTCCTCGTGGGACAGCGCCATGCTGGGCTTGTACTTTATATTGGGGTACTGGCTCCAGAACAGAGGGATTGACCCTCGAGTTTGAACGAAGGAGGATTTCTCTCCGGCGCGCTCGACTATCTGTTCTGTCTCGACGTAGTTTGCAACGTTGCCCTGGAAAGATTAGTTTTCTAAACAAATGATAAACAACAAATTGATGGTCGGGCTCTCTGCAGCGGTCTTTTTGGTAGAATCTGCCGTGTGGACGGACATGACTTTCAATGACCTTGGTCGGTGGGCGTGTTGGTCCAACTGTGTCGGTATAACAGATAAATATATTAGAACTCTATGGAGCACGACCGAGAGCTCAAATACCAGTGAAGTTGGGAGCTTGTCGCCGACATAATACGGCTGGCAGATCGGCCAACGGTCGCGACCGTTGGCCGATCTGCCAGCCGAAGCTCCGACCAAGGTCACCTCTGCAGAGAGCCCGACCATTTGCCGTGTGGAAAACGCCTTAGGTTGGATTCGACCAAACTGGATTAAGTTTTTACTCGAGAGTAAACTACTGTTTGTTTGAATATTTTGACATTGTAAATTTGACACCTTATCACCAGGATAATTTGTATGCGCATAATAATGTTTGGTTGCGCTTTCTAAACAACTGTATTTCGAATTATGTCGGTTAGTTGCTGAGGAGTAAGATGACGTTTGGTCGAATCCAGCCTTACTAGGGTACTACGCTATAGATGTTTTCACCTTATTATGAGAAATAAATATTTAAAATAAAGTTTGGCGGTGTTCTAGGTACGTCCTTAAATAATATGGTATTTATTTTATCTTAGGACTTACTTTCAAAAAGAGTCAGCTAGCCTATTGTATGTTTTCTACAAGCCATTCTTACCTGTGCATCTACGCCTCGCATAAAGAGCCTTGTGCCGGCGCGATCGACGCATCGCCGCGACACAAGCGACCACGTCAGCTGGTGGCCGTTCACTGTGATGTGGTTTATTGATACGACTGTACCGTTAGTCAAGGTCATTACTTTTACACGAGCTGGATATTCCTATAGGAGTAAATTGTTTAAACCATAGGTTCTCAACGTGGCCGATAACGCCCCCTTGTGGGCGTTTGAAACTTTCAGGGGGCAGTAGAAGACCCAGAGAAAATTAGGGGGCATTGAAATGGCGCATAACGATATGCGGAGGGGGGCTCTTGAAAAAAATATATTCTCTAAAGTGTGCGGTGGGCAAAATAAGGTTGAGAAACTATGGTTTAAACCTTTAATTTTATATGCCAAACACAAGATAACTTGATGTGTAAACTAGCCAAGTCAAATCTTAAGCTTCAATTCAACCTAAGTTATCTTACCTGCTTCGGGTAAATAATTCGAATGTTCAAGTTCTATCTATTATTAAATAGCAAACATTGTTGTTGTAGAAAATAACAAGAATTAGTGTTTTTATTTCAGAATGGTGTATGTTCATATAAATAAATTTCAGGATTATCTACAGAACTTGGCACCGATTTAGATCTCAATTTTTTTGTCGGATAAGTCGACCACCACGCATGGCTCTTATATGTATACAGATTTATG
Organism: Camptogramma bilineatum; assembly: GCA_958496255.1. Classification (NCBI taxonomy): domain Eukaryota; kingdom Metazoa; phylum Arthropoda; class Insecta; order Lepidoptera; family Geometridae; genus Camptogramma; species Camptogramma bilineatum. The sequence continues at coordinate 4,184,316 of OY292474.1, forward strand.
AAAAAGCCTACAATCTTCTCAACAGTTTAGCTAGATATCAAAAACAGAAAGAATTTTTCAAATCCGACTGGTAGTTCCTGAGGTAAGCGCGTTCAAACAAATAAACCCTTCCGCTTTATATATTGGTAGATATAGTTAATAGTAAAGGATACAACCCTGTATAATGGGCAGTGCGAATCTTGAGAACTGTTGGTGTGAGTAGTCCCTCAATAAGTGGCCGTTCCAGAGAAACCTCGCGTCAGCGCGGTTGGCCAACGACATCTGAAATACATTTTATTTATTTAAACGTGCTAATAAAGAGGTACGATTCTATAGTCTTTTTTAAACTTTCGCGATCACTATTCATATTGAAAATTATATGGATTTTATCATTAAAATTATAGGGATTTTATCGCGTAATTTTACCTTCAGCAGACTCAGTCTGCCCGCGACTATGGCTGTTGTAACATAGCCGAAACGTCGGGATGAATAAGGTAAAATTACGCGATAAAATCCCGTGTCCATATAATTGTCAATAGGTATGATTCTGAAGACGATAGGCCACAATCGGCAGTGTTGCTGCCTACCCCTAAAATATTACGTGTGCATGTATGAATAGGAATAGGCGTATTAACATGAGTTTTAAAGGGTGAAGAAAAATCATTATCATCTTGCCTTTGTCCCCACATTTCGTGGGGTCGGCAAAACATGTATTCTTCTTCCATTTCCCTCTATCAGCGCTTTTATGGCACACGAAATATACTCAGGGTGGTAGTACTTTTTTATTATTTAATTGAAATGGCTGGTACCAGAGTACTATAAAAAGCTGATTTTTTTTATAGCAACATCAGAAGTATGCCATTCGCCTGTTGCCGGCTTATCGTTACATTCTGGGACACCGATATACCATTTATTATTATCCTTTAGTAACATACGTACGTACATACATAAAATCACGCCTCTTTCCCACAGGGGTAGGCAGAGACCACGGACGTCCACTTGCTACGATCCTGACACACCTCATACACCTTTAGTAAATGTGTCACTTTGTCAATATTTTACAGCTCGGTATAACCAGTGTGGTGATAAGCCTACCTTGTGGAAGTCCGGTGCGACAGAATGAAGGCGCTGCAGCGTATGAGTGAGATCATATCCGTACGAGAAGTAGATACCGGGAGCATCCAAAGCGGCTTTTATCATCCGCTCGTAAGTACTGTTGTCCTCTATCTGAAAGCAATTCAGGATATAATAAAGTTCATTCAACTCGATAAATCTGCAGGCTGATTGTCTAACTTGTCTCAAACTGTCAAAACGATCGCGTACGTATCTTTTGTCGCGTTCGGGTTAGTGTATACTTTAAGCAAAAGTTTGAAGTTAAGTTGTGCGCGGTCACAATTTGGATCGTTAACCGCAAGTTGCATTACGAGCTGAGCGCTTCCGTGCTTCGTTAAATGGTCGGTCCCGGTTTTTAAGTCGTTTAGCCATAATAATTCAAATTCAAGATGTACACCAGATATAAAATCAAGAATTGCAATAGCTAAGCAAGCATTTAATAACAAAAGAAACATTTTCACATCTAAAATATCTAAAAGGATCAAAAAGAAATTTATCAAAACATACGTTTGGAGTATAGCTCTGTATGGGTGTGAGACGTGGACAATGACTAAAAGGGACAAAGAAATATTGGAAGCTTTTGAGATGTGGTGTTGGCGTAGAATGGAGAGGATCAGCTGGACGGAAAGAGTCACCAACATTGAGGTGTTGCACAGAGTAGAGGAGGAAAGATCGTTGTTGCAAGTTGTCGAGAACAGAAGAGGGAAGATGATTGGCCATCTTATACGACATGACAGCTTCATTAAGAACATCATTGAAGGAAAAGTGGAAGGAAAGAGAGGAAGAGGAAGACCGAGGATAGGCTACATGAGCCAAGTGAAAGAGAAGGTTGCTGTCATGTCGTATAGGGAAGTCAAGGAGGCTGCCCTGGAAAGAGCTTCGTGGAGAAAGAAACATCAGTTATGCCGACAAGGGGCTACCCCTTAAATAAAAAGAAGAAGAAGCCATAATGGAGGCCTTCAGATGGCCTAAATCTCCATCAGCCTTAAAACTCCATCACCTCAGTTGGCCACTTGCTCAAATACGAACTAACTTACTGTAATTGTACTTACTGTGTTGCCAAATAAATCGTTATCTATCTATCTTACTTGCTTTTACGGGTATGTTAAACTGTTGGACCCGACTACAAAGTCAGTTAGATTAGAACCTCATTTGGAGGTCATGGAGCCATTTTATGAGCAATAGTCTTCATCTCTCACAACGTAAGGTAATAAATTACGTAAGTAATTAGGTAGGTATTTAACATACAGTCTACTAGTTATGGCAGTGCTTACTTACGGAAAATACTAAAAGGAGTTTAATTTGTTTAAAAAACCTTTTTATTTTACCTTCTATTTTAGTTACCTGCTTATTAGTAAGATGTGTTGTAGATCTGGCATAAGGAATTAATTCTGTGCCCGCCAGTTGGTAGATATCATGGCCATTCAGCTTTCCAACCTGAAAAAAAAACCATGAATGTAGCTGATTTTTTTCCAACCCACAGACTGTTAATTGAAATAGTGGATGGTGATATCATAGGTACACTTCTTCCAATGGATCTTGGCATTCGTGAAGTTAGCCGTTTCGCTGTGCAGTGCAGCTTTTTCATACAAAATGTTCTACTGCGCAGTGAAACAGCTAACTTCACGAAAGCTTAAATCCCTTGTGAGAAATGTAGGTGATATACTTTTATCTAAAAAATTTATGACTCACCAGTATCCTATATTTAGCCACAATGAGATATAATCCAGAGATAAGTTTGATTGATCCGAGGAAGCCGCAGATTGGCCTGTAAGCATTTGCTGGTATCGGGATCTTGACTGAGCCATATTCTGAAAAAAATTATTCATGATTTATGTATGCTCAGAGATGGATGATACAAAAATACTTCTGAATATTTACACCTCTTTTCTATAGGAGTAGATCACAGTTTTCCATTTGCTGCAATCCTGACAAACATTTTTCACCTCATCCACTCCTTATACAAGGTCGCCAAGTTAGGGTAGTTTTGACTTAAAACTTTTTACAAAAATTAATAAATTTAACAAACAGAAAATATGTTAATACCTTTGACAGAAGCTTCTCCAGTTATCCTATCAATAACTAAGATCTCTGTCGGATTGTATGTTGGCTCCAAATAGAATTTGTCTGAAGTTGTATACCTGTAAGAGATTGTTTTTTTAATTAAACAAATAGGTATTAGGAAAAATTTATTTGTGCATTAACATGAGCTCTAAATGGTGAAGGAAAACCTCGTAAGGAAACCCGCGGCTTAGTCAGCCCCACATGTATTGACCATGTCTTTCCTGTGGATATGGTCGGTTAAGCTGAGAGGATGGTTTAGGTGCTGGGCAAGCCTACTCCATCTCAAACAATGTCCCAGGCACTACAGTGTCCCGTTAAGTATAGGCATCTGACACTGTATAAATCATCTAGTAAAGATGTAAAGTTTTGAGAGGAGTTCAAGCATGTCAAAATTAAATTAGTGTTTTCTATTTTTAGCCGACTTCTAATAAAGAATCTCAATTCGTAGGAATCTTTTTTTATGTATGTTCCCCGATTACTCGAAGATGCCTGGACCAATTTGGAAAATTCTTTATTTGTTTGCAAGGGTGAGGATCTTCGGAGTTATTAACAGAAATGAGTGCAGAAAATTGCTCAGCTTAACATTGAAGTCGGTTTTTTAAATTCTGAATTTATATACCTAGTAGAATGATATTCCTTGTCTGATTTTACTTTGTACACAAATTATTGATAGCACTGATTTATTTTATGAATTAAAAATCGTGACGTAACGTTATCAGTTAGCAATTAAGTACCTACTGTATAATCATGGATTATGAACGAAAATGTTTAAAAGTAGAGACTTTGATGACTTGATAGGCAAGTGACTTTGCTATATTCACCGCACATTGTTTTATACAAACAGATGTGTTTATATAATAAAGGGAAGTAAAGTGTCCACTGGAAGCATCGTAAGTCCTGTAAGGCTTCAAGGGAATTAAGGATTTTAGGAAATTAAGTTCGAAGCGCCGAGCTACATGTTACTGGGCGTAAAATACTCAGAGTGAATTATTAGACTTACAGTTTTATATCATCGTGAACTAACAACTGATCTGCCATTGCGAACACCCAAAAATGCGGGCAATTTTAATTATTTCCTTCGAAAATACCCAAAACGAACGATCGAAACACCTGCGGAAGATTTGCCAATAGTTGACGTCTGTTGACGTGACGTGACGTCACTTCACTGACATGACATCATAACATGACATATGTGTGACTTGACGTTGACTGACAGACAGAGGAAAATGTTGACAACAGAGAAACCAATTTATTATCATGCTAAGTCAATATCATCATCATCATCATCATCCGCAGCCAATAGTATCCCACTGTTGGGTGTAGGCCTCCCTTTGTTTTACAATATCATAATGTAGGAAAAAATAAAAAGTATCGCTCGGTAAAGCCGTTACCATACTCTCCCAACAGGCGCATAATAAATTCGTTCTGTGAAAGCGCTTTCGCGTTTAACTGGGTTATTTGATTGTCATAGAATCTGCTTTCAAAATCACTTCTTTTATTTTCAAGCGTATTGATGCTGGTGACACCCCGTGGGCATGCACATCACTTTTTTTTTTACAAGTTTTCTTTCATTCACTCACTCATTCATTCATTTAGTCATCATCTCCTCGAGTAATTGTGTTCTGTGGTCATCATCCGTCAAAGTACTAAAGTAGTAGTCCTGATTTTACAGAAAAATGGTAAATAAATGCTTTTGTAAGAGATTCTAGGCCAGTGTAAATCTTTAAAAAGCTAATAAACATTCCTACGCTTTCAGGCCACTGAAGTCGAGGACACGATCAAGAGAATTCAAGCACATAAAGGTGTTATGGGTGTCGTCATTGTAAACCATGAAGGTTTGGTCGATATTTACCTTAGCAACTTTCGAAAGATCCAGTAAACCTTATAAAAAAAGGCTAATTATCTTTGAGAACTGTTCATTGATATCCCTTGCTTAGCTGACTCAACTGTTTTTACCTTCCAGGAATTCCTATCAAGAGTTCCTTGGACAATGCAACATCTGTACTCTATTCTGGATTGATTGGACAGCTCACAGAGAAAGCTAGAAATGTTGTTCGTGAAATGGTATGCTAATCATTCTCTTTTTAGTTGGCAACTTCATTAGGTACTGCTGTGTAGTCCAAATCTCAGGATTGATCACCCGTTGCGCTATGATTTTCCTGTATCCGATGGTCTTAAAGCTTCAGGTATTGTCAGGCCTGTGGGAACTGGATATGACTAATTTACTACTACCACCTGCTTTTCCAGGTCAGGGTAGATGCTATTCATTATAGAAAAGTAAATAGGGATAGACAGAGCAACTCTCTTTTCTGAAACTCATTGCTATTACAGTACACATGATGGATCCAGGCATTCGTGATGTTAGCCAGTTCGATGAGTTGTGTAGCTTTTCATACAAAATTTTCTATTGCACAGCAAAACAGGTAACTTCACGAATGCCTAGATCCATCATGAGTACTGTACTGTGATGATGAGTGACTGCAAGTGGTATTACGAGCTAAGCAGTTCCTTGCTTCAGAGGGCATGTTAAATTGTCAAGCCTAAAAACTCCATCATCAGAGTTGGCCACTTACTCATACGAACTTGCTTACTGTACTATACTATAGAGAGCTTGTTCAAACCAATGTGATATCTATTACATATTGTATTTTTTGCAGGACTCTACAAATGAACTCACATTCCTGAGACTGAGGAGTAGAAGACATGAGATTCTCATTGCACCAGATCGAGAGTTTATTCTTATTGTAATCCAGAATACATCAGATTAACTATATCGCACTTGCATAATCAAATTGCATAGAATAACTGCATGCAATGCTACTTTCAAATAAATATTTAAGATTGAATGTTGCAAAACTTCTGGTAGGTACAAGACACTTTCATAGTACAATCTCCAACTAAACAGTGAAGGAAAACATTGTGAGGAAACCATTTAGCTTGCTAAAAGTGGCAACATGCTTGCAACCTGTCACATAGCATGTATTTGGACATACCTCTGACTACCTACCTCCTCAAGCGCCGTAATTAGGCTTGTATGTGCCTAGTGCGAGCTTCTATGGCTACGCCCTGTTTGTGGTCCTGGTCTGGTCATTTCTGTGCCCCTCAGGGTCTGCGCTCTGTACCTGGGTACTGTTCCTTAAGGCTCAATCACACGCTGGCCCAGGCTCGCCGAGTGAACGCGAGTGACAACGTGTGGGCAGCACCACTTGCCTCGCCTTGCCATCGCCATTTGCCAGCGCCAACTTACATTGGTTTGCGTAGACTCGCCAAGCGTGTGGACGGTAGCACTCGCCTTGCGTCACTTGCCTTCGCTCACTGGCTTAAGCTGGCCCAGCGTGTGGTTGAGCCTTTAGTTAGACATCAAAGGATCTGAGAAAATGTCTACACCTGGGGAAAGATTTGTGATCATAATATTTCATTTCCAAAATGTCTAAAAGGAATGTGACTCCTTGTATAATATTTTAAGTCAATGAGTACATAACAAATATCGTTACCAAAATGTATGTGTTTGAGATACCTATGTACTGTCTAAAATAAAATTTTGATCACAGAAGAGTGAATCCTGAAAGTAAACCCTTATCAAAATTAGTGCCCACAAAATAATCTAGTTGGACATAACTTATTTGTTTTCTTCTGGAATAAGAATAGCTTGGTATCTTATCTACTTGACTAATGATATTGATTTAGAAATTATTTTATTTATATAATTAGCTGTAAGCAAAATTTTATTTTTAGTTTTTCATAATTTAAAACTTATTTTATTTTGTCAAGTCACTAATAAAAATTTGTACACAGACCACACGTGATTATTTATTACTAGCTTCCTCCCGCGGCTTCGCTCGCGTGATATCTACCCGAATAAAAAGTAGCTTATGTGTTATTTCAGGTTAAGCCATCTATATTCCAAGTAACATTAAAATCTGTTCAGTAAGTTTTTCGGTGAAAGAGTAACTAACATCCAGACATGTAAGACATCCCCACAAACTTTCGCATTTAGGTAGGTAATAATAATAGGATCTTTCAGACCACAATAATTTGCATTTGAGACTACCTACCTAGGCCTCCTGAAGCCCAGTTGACAAGGATGTGTGTGTCTATCTAGTGTAGATACTGAGGTTTTATAATGAACACTAGCTACATCCACAGATTGTTGTGTGGCAACTACTTTTTAGCATCCACGCGTAGTTTCATGCTTCCATTGTCATCCTACAGTCAAGGAAGTCACGTGAAAAGGTAGCCTATGTTAACGCGTTTACTGCCACGGCTTTGCGCTGCCCTCCAAAGGTGACCACAGCACCGCACCGACTGCAGTAGTTCACCATGTGCGGTGGCGCTCAAGGTGCTTCTCGTGATGCCACACGGTTAAGTTTCAGCTTAATGAGTAGGAACCACAAACTTTTTTATAATAATCTTAGAATGCAACTCCATCCAAAATAGTTGCTTGGAAGCTGAGCGGTGTTCGAAGAAAAAATCCATCAGTAAAAGAGTTGCGCGTTTTTAAAAACAACTTACTCTATGTACAGAAAGCGTCATTAATTGGTATCCCCCTAGTAAGAGGTTGGTTTGCAAGCCGTTGATCTCAACTTTTGTAAAAACTTCCTTGCTTACTTATGGATATCTAATTTCGCTCGAGTTCCTAAACGAGCCGATGCAATAGCTGTTATAATACCCGTCTGAAATCCAAGGTTGAAATGAAAAGGGTCTTTGTTCAAATCAATAGGGGGACACCGATTGATGACGCTGACTGTACTTACTATTAGTTTTGGTAAGCAGATTTCGCAAATCTCTCTCTGGTATTAAATAAAACTCAATTTTCTTTGAAATTAAATCTTTATTCCATGTTGTTCTATTAAGGTTAGCACATACAAACAGCCTTGTATCCTGTAAGAATTATCAAGAGGCACACAAACAAATATTAGGTGATGATGATGATGAATATATTAGAAGTAGAGGCTACTTTTTATCCAGGTGAGCAAAGCTTATGGTCATGGTTAGGTGATTTCTAAATATGGCTTCTAAACAATGCATAGCGGGATTATGCCGACGTGTAGTAGTCATTTAAGCGTAGGTACCACACACACAGCAGATAATATATCTTTTGAAATTCGCTTTAATCTTGACAGATCGCGCCAAATATATTTTGTAATTTATGTTCGCTGTGTGTGGTCCTCCATAGAATTTGTATGGGCGCGATCTCAAAATTTATATTTCATAAGATATATTATCTGCTGTGTGTGTAATGGGCTTCAGGCACATTAAATTTTGAAGGAAACGTTTTTCGAACGCGCGTTTGTATCGATAAAAAACGAGCTACGAAAAGTGTGCCCACCAACTTCCTTAGGTTTTGAAGTCGATTTATTACTTGACTAGCCTGCCCCCTCGCGGCTTGACCCGCGTAATGATGATGATGATGATGAAAAGTAACCTTGCTCAAGAATTAAGCTATCAAATGCAGAAAGAATTTTTCAAATCCGACAGGTAGATCCTGAGATTTTCGCGTTAAAACAAACAAAAAACTCTTCCGTTTTATTATATTTATGACTTTTTATTAGAAATATTAATTTACAAATAATGGCTAAGGCTTCACGAAAGACAGGAATGGTAAATGAGTCAAAATTAGTAGAGTACAAATACAAACAATCCAACTTACCAAATTCTTCCTGTAGATTGTGTATTTTGATGCTTTATTAGTTTTTATTTTCTTCTTCATTTTATCTGCTCGTAGTGTAGTTTTCACGCTTATGATCTTTTTCATGGACCAATGTTTTTTCAAACATTATTATTTTGTCTCATTATACTTTTTGCTAGCTTTACATACATTGTTTTAGAATATAAAGTTATAGATAACTGTACACTAAGTTTTTCTCAATTTTTCATCAGACATTATTATTCTCTTTATATCTTTTGCTAGCTTTACATACATTGTTTTAGAATATAAAGTTATAGGTAAACTCAGTTTCTGCTCTCGATTTTTTTTACAAAATATACAATTTATTCGTAAGAGCTTTTGTATTATATTAAAATGTTATAAAAGTATGTATATGCAAATTACTAATTTGAATGTTTTTAAAACTTGCCCCAATACTTAGTAAAATAATATTAAAACATTTAAAATTTTTTGTTAGAAGTTAGGTACTGAAACTTGATTATCAATAAATTAGTGTTGTATTGGTACTTATACTTTTAGTTGTTTCATAATGTCTATTAAATAACTTCCAAGTTTTCCTAATAGGGGCCTTTTTTACCATTTGCTAATAATCCTAATGAAATTAAAGTCCAATTTTTTTCCCACTTTATTTATTACATAGAGTCACACAAAAATTTAATACAATTTTATTTTTATTATTACTTTTTCAACATGTTTCAACGTGCTAATGGAACTGAAGCCATTTTGTTTTGTTTAAATATATTTTTATTGATTTGTATGTATTTATTTATTATAAAGTATCATCTACTCTCTATCCTTACGAACTTTAGATAAAACATGTTGAAGTTATTTTAAAATCTAAGTTACTAATTTTCGAAAAACTTACATACCCTAAAGACATTTAAAAATTAAAAATATAAGTTTTGTTCTAATTCGAACGTAATAAACGAATGCGTGTACGCATTTTACATGTTTTTGAGTTGGAAGAAAATCTTGCTCTTTGTTTTTACAATAAAAAACTAGAGATTATTGCTTTTAAAAATTGTCTACCATAAATTGTCTCATTTTTCAACCGTCAACTTATTGGTCCAGAGGAAAATTAATATTAAATTAGTTTTAAATTATATTAGCTGAAAATAAATTTGCACAGGTCTGGCATCCGGTCTTAGTTTTGTGGATTTTTTTCATTTTAATGATATTTTAGACCGCCAGATTAGCACTTACTTGCTTATTGGTTGCGCTGCTTAGTCCCAGACCTGTAAAATCATTTCTACTGTCATACCAGTTATCTTCTTGTCATGACAATATTGTGATCGGTGATTAAATTTGATCAGAAGGATTGCAGTGCATCTCAAAATGTACCTACATGTTTCATGCAATTTACCAATAATTCTTAGATCTAAGAGATTGGGCACACAACGTTTTCTGAAGCGCATTTTTGAGCTGTGCGTTCGCATCGCGTTTGTATCGATACAAACGCGAATGAATGGAACTCCCTGCCGCCCTACTTATTTCCTGAAAACTATAATCTAGGTGCCTTCAAGGCTAGAGTGAATAGATTTCTTATAGACCGATGTGATCCATCCTCGGCCACAGGGTCGCTTAACATCAGGCGAGTTGGTGCCTAAACATCTTTTTTCAATTAAAAAAAAAAAAAAACGCGCTGCAAAAAACGCAGTGTGCCCGCATCCTAAGGCATGCAATACAACTGAAAAACTCTCGACGAATGACAATATTCATCTACAATAGAGTGCAAGTGTAGTGCTAAACTAAGATCTGATACATATCTATTCAAACAAGGCTTTTATTCTAAAACTGTACTTTCAATGAATCTACGCGTCGGTGGTGGCATCAACATTTTACCTCCGTAACTCCCGTGGTTTTCTGAGCTATCTTAAACTCAAACATAGATTTGAGAAACAGTAACTCTGTTATTTATCATGAACTATGAAAATTAAGGTCGTTGCTCATTTACACGACACTGCTACCGCACGGCTAAGGAATGAACATAAGTGTGTCACCGAAAAGAGTGATAGGCCCCAAACCGTGGTTCTTCACAGTCTTGGTCGCGAAGGAACAGGAGTAGAATCACTTAGCTCTTAAAACTTGTTTCACTCTTCAGCGTGTCGCCGGACGCGTCCGCGACTTGACCATTCACAGGACATTTCTCTGTGCTCTGAATGGTCAAAATTAATTTCTCTGTGCTGTGAATGGCGGACGCGACCGGCGACACGCTGAAGAGTGAAACAGGCCTAAGACGTTTCAAAGTGATAAACAAAGCGATCTTATTGAATAAATGAATTTGAGTTTGATGAATAACAGGGTAAATCTATGCTCGGGCCATAATAGTTTTAGGATACGTGCCTTGTCGAATGCTACGCAAGCGTCTACGGGTCTAGACTACGGGTATCCATTGATATTTACTTCTGCGGGCGGCCGTAGGGCTGCGGCCGTGCGTACGAGTTGTGACCGCCGGCGCCGCCGCCGTGGTGACGCTGTGGCCCGGCCTGGGGACGACGGGTGCCCACCTGAATAAGATTAATGTGTATTCCAGCCATTAGGCTCAGACGAGAGATGAATTTCGTTATTCACATATCATCTTGTCTGTGTCACGAGATGTGTCAATACGAAATTCTATTGGTTGTTTAAAAACAGTGAATGTAAATCCTACTATCCTACTAATATTATAAAGGCGAAAGTCCGTGTGTGTGTGTGTGAATCTTTGTTACCATGTATCTCTATAACTACCTACTTAACCGATTTCGATGAAATTTGGAATGTAGATAATTTAGGTTCTGGAATAACACATAGGCTACCATTTTTATCCCGGAAAAATATATGGTTCCCTTGGGATAAAAAAAAGTAGTCCACGCGGGCGTTCACTAGTAAATAGTGTTTAAGTAGCCTATGTTTATTCTAGAATCTAGACTAGATCTAGAAACTTGGAATATAATAGTTTATGATCTAGATTCTAGATCATAAACTATTATATTCCAAGTTTCAGCAAAATCCGTTCAATAGTTTTTGCGTGATTGAGTAACAAACATCCATCGTGACACCGATTGTCATCATCGGTATCACGATGCGACCTCTGATTGGACAACAACTGATCGCCACCTTGCACGCCACCGCGGACGTTAGCTGAACGCTTTGGTTTGGTCAAGACTTTACTAGTATCATAAATGTGAAAGTTTAGATGTTCGGATGTTTGTTACTTTTTTTTTGGTGTCTCGCCACTGTACTCGTTAGGTGTATTCAACCCATTAAGGAGGATCGCTTGTATCATTGCGGGTTCGAATTCCGTCGGAATTGAAAATTTTTATAACATTTTTCATTTTCAAGTGTCTCAGACAGATACGCCACGCGTCAAAAGAAACAAAGTTGACAGTACCTCGCGGGCTGTGGACTGTTTGTACTCATTACGCTGCTCATCCTTGTAGTAAGGTTCATCTTCGTAAAACCGCTCTGGTGCGCGGTCAAAGTAGAACTCTTGCTCCTGCTGGCGAGGCGGGACTCGCATCTAAGAGTAGATTAACATGAGATTAACCAGTATGGAAATAATTAAGGCTAACAGTTTTAAGGTAACAACTAATTAGGTAATAACAGTAAGGGTCAATTTATACTAGCGCAGAGTCGAAGCGCATCGAAGCGACTATCCAAAACTGAACATAACAAATTCAGCCTTAACTCCACAGCGTAACGCTCACATTACTTCTGAGATTTGAAAAAGACGCGCGCATTCTTCGGAATTCGCGCGTCTACGCGTGACCAACGCTGATTGGTGCGCGCGCATTCTCGCGAAGTAATGTGAGCGTTACGCGGTGGAGTTAAGGTTGAATTTGTTATGTTCAGTTTTGGATAGATCGCTTCGATGCGCTTCGACTCTGCGCTAGTATAAATTGACCCTAAAAGTCATCATCATGAGCGGCCCATCTCATTCCACTGCTGGGCAAACGCTTCTCTTCGCTCGTGCCAACCCCCCCTATCCTGCGATAGCATAGAATAGATAGTTATACTACGTATAGAATGGCCACTGTCCCCCCCCCCCCCCCCCCAATCGGGGCTTCCTCACCGCGCGACCGAATTTGAGCTGGCGAGGGGCTGACTTTGAGCTAGGGACGCGCTACGCACGCATACACGACGACGAGATCGAGATTACAGTGTACAGTAATTATACTTACGGTGACAACCTTACTTCACGCACACAATTGCGCGTGTAGAAAAATGACATGTGTCTGTGTAAATAGGTAGTTTGACGCCGCTTTTGCATTTTGTCGAATGTCCGTAGTGTGACTGCGCATCGAAACGGCTAACTTCACGAATGCCAAGATCCATTGGATGTTTTTTTTGTACCTGTGGCTCCGGGGCTCCGTAAGGGTCATCATAGCTGCTGTAGCTGGACTCCATAGCAGATCGCGCGCGGTCCAGGATGCTGATGACCTTGGTCTTAGGCGGCATGCGTGGCATCGGCGGCGCCGGCAGGCGGGGCGGAGCCCTAGGAGGCCCGCGACCGTGGCCGTGCCCGCCGCGACCTGAGGGCGGCATCATCTCTGTTGGAAAGTAAGTTCGTATGAGCAAGTGGCCAACTCTGGTGACGGAGTTCGTAGGCCGCCTAAAGGCCTCAGTCATGGCTTAGCGACTTAAAAGCCGGGACCGACATCTTTATTGGAAGGTAATGATTAAAATTCAAGGATTTACAAAATTTAAACGAACTAACGGGACTTTATCGCGTTATTACCTTTGTTTATTATTTAAAAAAAAAAATAAAGTCCCGTTAGTTCGTTTAAATTATGTCTACAGATCGCGAAAGTTTAAAAAGATTTACAAAATGTTTCTAAAAATAAATTTTCTGGCACATTGCATTAGGATAGTTCATTTTACAATTTAATTGAAATTGATAGAACATTTTACCGAGCAATGGTGAGTTGTGTTGTATTAAAAGTAATTAATTGTGTTGTATTGACTAGGTAATTTAATAAGACATTATATTTTACTCCTTACTGATTAGTAAAAAGTGAAAACATACATTTTGTTATACAGTCTGCCCACGACAACGGCTGTTGTAACATAGCCGAAATGTGGGGATATATAAATAAGGTAAATTAAGCGATAAAATCCCGTGTCCATATAATTTTCAATATTTTGTTACTGTGTAAAAAAATACCAATTGTAACATATTAGTGTTTCAGTTGTTACTGCTACAATAATACAAAATTATATGTTTAACTCTACTCATTCTGTAGTAACACTTGTAGAAATACTAACCTCTTTCCATAGGCTGTCCCCACATCATAGGTCCGTCGACGGGGTCCGGCAGAAGGTATTTCTTCACCTCAGCGAGTGCGTAGGCGATCCTCGCGTGGGCCTCGGCGGGCGGCGCGATGGAAGAGATCTCCACGTGCAGCTCGTCCATTAGATGCGCGTATTTAGGGTCCAGGGAGGTACGGAGCTCCTCTTCTTTTTGCCTGAATTATAATTATTAAGAGCATGCTTTTATTATGTTACAGGCCTGCCCTATCTATCTACCTATGTGGGTAGGTACCTTGTAAAGTAGGTAGGTAGGTACTTACCAAAATTGTTTTATTCCACGCTTTTGTATGTAATTCTATGTAGGTACCTACTAATTGTATTGTTTTATTGTCAATAAACTATATTCTTCCTTTTTATCTTATTTGTTAAAATTAAGAACACAAAGAAAAGATCTACTCACAGTGCAGCCGCACCTGATATTTTCTATATGCAACAACAATAATTATGTCATTCGCGCTAAGGACTACAGGCGCCCTCTATTAGCTTTTCCTCTTCCTACCGGGTTTCATTTATGTCAAAAACTCTGTGTTAATTAATTACTTTTGAATATTAATTACTAAGTGTAATCAAAAGTCTCGAATGTTATTTTATCATTATTAAATGTTGCTTGGTAGAGATAACTTCTTAGCGACAATACTATAAAAAAATAATTGGTAGGTATTTCACACAGTGCCATTTAGCTCCAAACTAAGCAAAGCTTGTAATAAAGGAACCAGATAACTGATAGAATACTTATAATACTTTAAACAACCAGACACAGAACAAACATCTATGTTTATTACACAAATGTTTGTCCTGGGTGGGAATCAAACTCATGACCTACAGCATAGAAATAAGAAGTTGAATTACCTATCTCTCATGGATCCCCTGCCCAAAACAGCCATCTTGCACATAGTCTCCTCTTGTAGCTGCTTCATTGTGTTACCTTTGGGTCCCAGTAGTTTGCCCACAAAGTTGAACTGAAAACAAAGTTATACATAGTAAATGTGCATTTACCAATTCATTGTTACATTCAATGTCATTATGAGTCATTGCATTTTAGAATGAAGTGAAAGTTAAAAATTCTAAGGTTGCCTACAAGACCCTATATTAGTAGTAATCCTACTAATATTATAAAAGCGAAAGTCCGTGTGTGTGCGAATGTTTGTTGCCACGTATCTCCATAACTACTAAACCGATTTTGATGAAATTTGGAATGTAGATAGATAATAACCGGGAATAGGACATAGGCTACTTTTTATCCCGAAAAATTTCAGGGTTCCCGTGGGATAAGAAAAATAGTGGTCCACGCGGGCGAAGCCGCGGGCGTCCGCTAGTAATCGATAGTATGGTCTTATCATGACTTTCAACTCTGACGTCAGAGGTTCCGTGGCCGAATTGGTAAAGGCACTCCGGTTAAAGGAGGATCGCTTGTATCATTGCGGGTTCAAATCCCGTCGGAATTTAAAATTTTGATAAGATTTTTCAGTTTAAAAAAAAAAATGTAATTTTGTCTGCCTGAATTGCACTTAGTTCGTTTTTTTTACTACTTCTAGGCTGACATAGGACAACTTATGGTATAGTTCGCGTCATGTAAAAAGAACGCTGGCTGTCAAGCTGTGCAGTAAGCAATTTATACATAGGCAAATTAATACCATCGCGCACAAAAGTTTCTATATACGAAATGGTTTTCCATAGAAAAAACAAACGATAAAAAACAATAGGCCTAGTACTTTCGTGTGCAAGTGTACCCATGCGCAAACTTACCCCCTCCACTATCTTCCAGCGTTCTTACGTGACGCGAACTATAAGTCAAACTATAATCGAAGATCAGCGTTGCCTTGTAAATGTGCAAAACAACAAATGCTGAGTTGGACACCAATTTGGGGCAAAATTGTAATAGCTTGATTATAGTACTTTTATCTTTGTGTCCTAAATAAATGCTTTTTCTTTCTAAGTGGTAATAGAGTCCTAGAGTGTTAATAATGCATTGTCAGCCAACCCGTTTGAATATTTTAAAACATGACCCTTTTCTGTTTGGAAGGGTGGTCCTATAATTGTCAAATATCTTGCTATTTTACAGCGTCTCAATACTTTGAACAAGATATTTCATTTCATACCTTAGGGTGCTCCTTCACAGGAACCAAGACCTTGACGGACACCTTTGCAGGTTTCTCCCGGTACACATCCAGGTATTTATTGTCTCTGCCAGGAGCTCTGCCAGAGGCTTGCACTTTTGTGACCTCTGGAATACATGATAGGATTAAAAACATTGAGCTTATGGTTGATCCCATTTATAACTACAAAGCTATTACTGACTAGCGGTTCGCTCCAGCTTTGCATGGGTTTAATTTGTAAATTACCCGTGCGAAGTTGGGGTGCAAACTATACCTACCATGGGCCTTACTTATGAAAGATGTTTAAAGTGAAACACTGTTTAAACAACGTCCTGTCTTTATTTGTGGATAGTGACAAACAGAGACAGGACGTTGTTCAACCAGTGTTCAACTTTAAACATCTTTCATAAGTAAGGGGGCCTATGTTCATCACGGATAATGTAGGATTCTAATGGTGAAAGAATTTTTCAAATCGGTTCAGTAGTTTCAGAGCCTATTCAATGCAAACAAACAATCAAATCTTTCATCTTTATAATAGTAGTGTAGAAGTATAGATGAACATTTGATGATCTTGTAGTGCCAGTACTTGATATACCAATGGAGCTACTGTATTCAGTTATAAGGAAAGATAGTACAATACGCACCGCACAATGGATCTAGGCATTCGTGATGTTAGCCATTTCGATGAGTTTTGCTTTTTCATACTAAATTCTCTACTGCGCAGTGAAATGGTTAACTTCACTAATGGCTAGATCCTTTGTGTGTACTGGAACTATCATTGTTTTTTTCTCATCAATAATTATTTTAACATTACTCTCATTTTAGGCATGATATGATTAATTACCTATATAAATAATATAATAGCATAACATTTGATATTTATAATTTTTTAATAACTATGAATGATTTCTAATACACAAAGGGCAACAAGTACTTCAAAAGTTGTCGGAAAAATATCATACAGGGGTCAATGAACCTGTGTTCATTGACATGACCTCTGATTCCATCATTACCGTTAGCAAATTTTGGGATGAAAAAGTCAAGCAGTGTGTAACGCTTTCGCTTTGGTAGCTATAGTAGCCGTTGTGTGTACAACGCATATTGATTTATTAACAATGGGTAGGGAGTTTTTTTTTGTGTCTTTTGGACGTTTACCTTGGTCAATAAGTTTAGTTGACACCGGGAACTTTCCATTGGATAGTTTTATCTTCTCGGCCAGCAATTCTCTCATGTATTCACCGGCTTTTTCGTTCAATTTGACACCATCTTCGCCATCTTGGTGAGACTCATTGCCCGCGTCCTGCTGAGAATTCCTCTTGAAATCGCTACTGTTGTAGCCATTATCGTATTTATCAGCCATTGTGCTTAGTTTCACTACGGGTACTATATTTGAAGGATTTCAGCACTGAATTTAATATTTTTTCTAAAATTATCAATAAAACACACGCGTCGTTCGGCGTCACAAAACGGAACGAGCGACCGAATGAATGAATGAAAACGATGGAATGGAATGAACTAAATAGAAATGTCAGTATTTTTTTTGACAATGTGGCTATTTCCGGTAGAATTTGTGATGGTTTGGATGAAAGTCTTTTTGCCTTAAAGAAGTATACTCACTCACGTGACGCATTCAATAAAATCGTTTAATGAAGGAACCCTTACGAACCAAAATTGAATAATAGTATTTTTTATCCTCCTCATAGATTTACTTATTAATGGACCAGTAAAAGTACCTACTACCTACTTAGAGAAACGTTTTGTAAAGATACATACTTAAACTGTCCCTCCAACATTGATGTCACAATATTTCAAATCAAACTACTTACCTATATTTATAAAGGTAACCTACCATATATAATAACTTGCTGCGTCTTCGCGGTGTTAAATACCTAGGTACTTAAGTAGGTAGGTAGGTAATGAAAAATCAAGAGCCAACCTACCATAACCTACCTACCTAGTAGGTGGTAGGTACCTAGTTAATCAATATGAAATAAAATAAAAAACTCATTGGTAAGTAAGTTTAATTTTTATTAGGTAGGTACTTACCTAGGTTTTTATGTTACCTACCTCTAGGGTTACTAACTAAAAACAACAAGCTCTCTTAAAGGTACCTAAGTATCTAATGGCAAGGGCGTAGCTATAGCTTTGTTAAGGGGGGGATCCAAAGGTTCCAAAATACAAAAATTGACCAGGTTTCCTCCGAACTTAATGGGCTAAGGGGGGGGGGGGGGTCCGGACCCCCTAAACCCCCCCTTATATACATACGTCCATGTCTAATGGTCTCTATAAGTATCTAATCAAACTTCTACCTTTACATCTTTTTTACTAAATGATTTAGGTACCTACCTACACAGAATCATGACAATTGAAGCAAGTTTTGCCTACACCTAACGGGACACCGTAGCGCCTGGGACATTGTTGCGATGGAGTAGCCTTGCCCAGCACCTACACCATCCTCTCAGTTTAACCGGCCATATCCACAGGAAAGACATAATGGTCAATAGGTGTGGGGCTGACTAAACTTTGCGTTTCCTTCCTCACCCTCTAAGCGCATATTTTTTTTTCAAACGATAAATTCATTGATGACAGGATTCGAATCCACGACCTTCTCGGATCTAAAGTCGAGGTAGGTACTATCCCACGCGGCCAAGATGGCTCTATTAAATCTTAGTAAGGTAATTTGCGTTTATTTTTCTTAGGTTCTTGTTCCTTCTTTTTATGTCTTGAATGTTGAACGACGATGATATTGAACTCGGGATCCGGGACAAGCATTATTTCTATCTTTTTCGTCTGCAGGCGAATTACAAGCAGCTCATCTAAAACATCCTGTGGAAAAATTAATTATAAGTAAGTACTAGCGATCTGTCCCGGCTTCGCACGGGTCACATCACACATCACATTAGACATTTCTAAAATAATCAGTGTTTCTCTACTATATTATTCATGTATTATACATCTACTTAAACCTTACTCTTGAATCACTCTACTATCTATTAAAAAAAAACCGCATCAAAATCCGTTGCGTAGGTAGTTTTAAAGATCTAAGCACATACCTACTTACTTGCAACTTTGTTTTATAGATACCTACTATGTAGTGATTACGATTTCTAACACATTCGACCTAAGTAGCATACCTACTATTTTACGCATACTATTTTTACGAGAATTAGTTCTTTATGACTTTTTATAGAATCATATTTCACCAGTTCTTTTATATAATTCTGTGCCATCTTGCCGTAGCGGTGCAGGTTTGATCCGTAATTAGATGCACTTGTAACACTAATGCTTGTAAATACAGGATTTCCTTAAAATAAAAGAAACAAGTATTTAGTTAAGACTCCTCGCACACTGCAAACTTTCTATCGGCCGATAGCTTGGTCGGGCTCGGTTTGTTGTCGTAAGATAAAACGTACTACCTATGTCAAAATTTTGTCTAATTAGTGAAACATGGAACAGTACAGGCTATCAGCAAAGGTAGCTGACTTAGCTGACCAGTCGCCGCCCGCACCGCATCGCCTTTTCAGCGTTCACTTTTGGCTTGCGATGCGGCGATCCGGTGTCGTTTGGAAGTGGATGTAGTGAGCGTCGGTCCATAGAATTCCATACAAAGAATGATACTATTATAATGATATATTCGCGGGTGCGGCGGTTTAGATATCGATTTTGAATTGCTTAGAAGGAAATCTATAGGGTAGGATACTCTCACCTTCTTTATTCGTCATGACAACACCTTCCACTGAGTCGTCATCCATTAACCTGTCCACTATAGGATTTACTTTATTTATATGCGAGGTCTGGAAGAAACAGTATTGAATCATCCTACTAATATTATAAGAGCGAAAGTCCATGTGTGTGTGTGTGTGTGTGTGTGTGTGTGTGTGTGTGTGTGTGTGTGTGAATGTTTGTTACCACGTATCCCTTTAACTACTAATTCAATTTAGATGAAATTTGGACTTCCTGATCGTTTGAAATGTAGATAGTTTAGGTTCTGGAATAACACATAGGCTACTTTTTATCCCGGAAAATGTATGGTTCCCGTGGGATAAACAAATAGTAGCCCACGAGGGCGAAGTCGCGGGCGTTCACTAGTTTTAAAATAAGTGAAAAATATACATTGTTTGTTTTTATGTTTTCCAATGGGAGCCATTGAGAAATGTTTTTGTGAGTGAAAGTTTTCAGTGAAATATTTTTATTTTTGTTTGAAAAGACTCACCGTATTGACTAACCACTCATCTCGACTGTCCTTCAGTAAATTACTTATGATCTTCATTATTCGTAACGTTATTTAAACAAAGTTCTGTAAATAAGAAAATAATATCAATAAATGTTATTGAAAATAAAATAAAATAACGTCCCTCATTATCAGAGTATTTATCTTTGCCATTTGCGTAGCAAACCGTAGCATGGCAATTATTTTCGTAGACCCTGCGTAGCATAGTAGCATTCAGTTTTGCATATCAGTCTTTCGAGGATAATCTTATTTGCCCTCTGAAGCACGGAAGCGCTGAGCTGTAAATGCCACTTGCCAATCCAAAATCATCGCGAAACTTATACGATCTATCACGAACTTCTAAGCAAGCTACGCTACGAAGGGTTGTTAGATGGGTTCCTCGAATCTTCTACTACTTCTAATCTTTAAAGTACAAAATCCGTACCCATATTATAATTGTGAAAGTGTGTTTATTTGTTTGTTTATTTGTCCTGCTTTCACGTCAAAACAGAGTGACGGATTGACGTGATTTTTTGTGTTGAGATAGTTGGAGGGCTAGAGAGTGACATAGGCTACTTTTTATCCGGGAACCACGCGAACGAAGCCGCGGGCAGCAACTAGTAGTCTATAAAGCTAGAATGTATTTGCGCAGATTTTAAAGTAAAAAACGGGTATCTGAATCCCTAAGGACGGTAATCATCTGCTTAGATCTTTAGATATTCACGATGTCTAGGGTAAAGTAAAGGGTCAAAGTCACGTTTTGGGCACTTATGCAAATCCCAAACACATATTTCACTTCTATGTAACAGATTGTAGGTCACCAAAGGTTTCTAACAGAAAAAACATCCTAGGTGCCAATCTGCCTAAAAGTTAAAAAACGAAAAGTCAGTACCAATCTATTAAATCTATATGTATACAGGGTGTCCTAGAATGTAAGGAAAAGCCGGTATCAGGTGAAAAACCTGATTCTGACGGCACTATAAACAAAATAGCGTTCATCAATGGATTTTTCGTTTCGAGGCTACTTTTCATTATCATCATCATCATTATCACCATATACCCTCACTACGGGGGCAAAGCCGCGAGGGCTCTGCAGGTTTAGATAGGTACCTAATATGCCTTACTTAGATGGTTTATCATCCAGGATTTTATGCCCGCGCTTCCTCTTCGCCTTATGCACCACAACAGCTGCAAACTCCAGTCCGCCAGCGACCACGTACTCCACCCCGCGAACTTGCAGGCGGAACGCGACCAACTCGTCTTGGACGTCCTGGTGTCATACGAATAGCATGAATCTACATGGCTATGGTGTAAAGCCGCTACCACACGCTAGCGCAGGCTCGCCGAGTGAACGCCAATGCCG
The DNA here is from genome assembly GCA_958496255.1 of Camptogramma bilineatum. NCBI lineage: Eukaryota > Metazoa > Arthropoda > Insecta > Lepidoptera > Geometridae > Camptogramma > Camptogramma bilineatum. The sequence continues at coordinate 4,206,098 of OY292474.1, forward strand.
ACGTGTGGTCAGCACCATTTGCCATGCCTTGCCATCGCTCACCAAGCTGGCCGAGTGAATACAAGCACCAATTTACATTGGTTTGCATAGACACGCCAAACGTGTGGACGGTAGCACTCGCCTTGCATCAATTCACCTTAGCTCGCGCTGGCTTAGGCTCGCCCAACAAGTATAGGCGGCATAAGGATTAGATGTAAAATATGGACATTTCATGCAGCGCCATCTAGCTAAAGGGAACCAAATTATTAGTCTGGAAGAGATCGCTTTAAGCGATAAGGCCGCCAATTGTTTTTACCTGTGTTTTGATAATTTATATTTAAGTTTCTTTGTGTTATCTATCTATCATAGATCTTGAACGGATGAATCGATTTTGATGCGGTTTTTTTGATACTGACTTGATCGAGATGGTTCTTAGCTATGTGGCTAAACCTAATTTATGAAGATCTGTTCAGGTGTTTGAAGATAATCAGCTCTTTTCTAGTTGACGAAGGGTTCAATTACTTATAATGTCGGGGGTTTCTCTTTAAATTTTTAATTTAATTGCTTGTTATCTTATTTATGTACCTATATGGCATACTTAAGAGTGGCATAAGTGTCAAAGTTTGCGTACAATTTCTGTGATAGCGCGATGCATGGCGTTGTTCAGGGCGGGAAGCTTATTGGCGAGTACTTTTGCCGTCGTTTCAGGGACCGTGTACATTTGCGGGAGACCTGAAGTAAGTCAATAAAGCCCGTCACAGACTTAGCTATAATATATATTATTATTTTTATAGCTAGGCATATTACTATATATTTTCTATACTAATTTTCGTGTGACCACACACTCAGCTATAATATATACGGTATAATAGTACGGTATATTAATATATATTATAGCTAAGTCTGTGACTTAACCTAAAAACCTAGAAACGGTAATTTATTGATTCGATAAGAGAATAAAAAATAAGTTCAAAAACCAAAACCCGACTACCTACTGAAAAAAGTATGAAACAAGAACATAATGTTGAGAATGTTCTGAGGATAGCCGTGGTCATATGCCAGTTAGCCCCAAAACTTATGATCGCATACGCAGCATATGACCACGGCTATCCTCAGAACATTCTCAACATTATGTTCTTGTTTCATACTTTTTTCAGTAGTCGGGTTTTGGTTTTTGAACTTATTTTTTATTTCATACTTTTAAGAGAGCGATTTTTCAGTAGGTAGTCGGGTTTTGGTTTTAGAACTTATTTTTTATTTAAATTATTTTGTGGTCATAATTTCATGATTAGGTAAGTACCTAAGTATTTGCAGAATCACCAACCACCCACCCGGCTCTCCTTAGGAGAGCTCAGCTTTAATAGAACAATCTGCTTGGTTTCGGCAAGTGCGTCGCGGGCATTGAACGTGCTAGTGTTAACACATTTCCTGTCCCACCTCTGCGGTACTCTCCAGAGGAGAGCTCCGCTTTAATAGAACAATCTGCTTGGGTTCAGCAAGTGCGTCGCGGGCATTGAACGTGCTAGAACGTGCTAGGTATTTACTGTCCCACCTCTGCGGTGCTCTCCGAACGCCATCATAGGACAGTATACGCGGGTAAGGCATGTGCGTCGCGGGCTTCGAACGTGTTAATATTTCCTATCCCACTTCTTCGGTGCTATCCGAAGGAGTCTTGTCATATACTTATATCTGTGGCGTGATTTGTGCAATTATTACCAGTTATCGAGTGCATGCAAGCAAAGCCGCGAGCAACAGCTACTAACAATATATATATTTTTGAAATGTGCTAATAAAGCCCTTTCATTTGATACCCAACACAGCATCATTAACTCATTTGTTTTAGTTTTGTCCTCTAGAGGGCGCCATATTCAATTTATTGTAACGTCACAAAGCCTATACCAGCGGACAATCAAGACGCTTCCAATGATACCTCATTTGTCAAAGTATGATAAGAAGTTTGGAAGATATGAGGAACAGATGAACAAATTATAACCCTCTTTATCGGGTCCATGCAAGCAAAGCCGCGAGCAACAGCTGACATATTATATATTTTTGAAATGTGCTAACAAAGCCCTTTCATTTGATACCTAACACTGCATCATCAATCAATATTTGTTTTTTAGTTGATGACTTTATGACCTCTAGAGGGCGCCATATTCGCTTTAATGTGACGTCACATAGCCTATAACCAGCGGACGATGAAGACGCTTCAAACGATACCTCATTTGTCAAATTATGATAAGTAGTTTAGAAGTTACGAGGGAACAGATGAACATTCATACATACATACATACCGGTCAAACTCATTACCCTCCTTTTTGCTTCGCCGTAGTCGGGTAAAAAATAATCGAAAAACGTTGACGTCACTCGTCTGTCTCGACGCCATATTGTAGTAGCGTTTTGACAACATAAATAAATCTGTACTTATTTTGGTTATTTTGTAATGTTTTTTTAACAAAATAGGTAAGTAAGTACTTAAATTTAATGAGAATAAATATTAAAACGGTCGTTAGACACCACTAAATAATGTGAGACAGTGTTTAGAAACTAATCAAATAGCCTACCTATAGTAAGAAATCTAAAACTCTTTTTAAAATGAGTCTTGGGTTAAAATAATTTAAATCAAAGAAGAATCAAAGTAATATGATCAATCAAAGTAATTTACCATTCCGTAGAAACATAGTCCCTATCACCGTGTGAACGGATTCGATGCGACATATTCTTTTTACTGTTTCTTCGCAAAAATCCTGAAATTATATTTTTATTACGACGGAACCTACCCCACACTTTTTTAATGAAGACTGAATAGGGAACATGCAATCGTAATATTTTTCAATATTTTGAGTCTTAAATGCAAAAAAAACATAAAAGAAGACCCAGTGCAACGTTTTTATTTTAGTTAGTATTGATTTTTAACAATTATTATGAATTATAAGTACGTGAAACGGAACGTATTTCAATACACCAATCAGCGTCGAGTAACATGAGTGACGTAAAAATCTTCTCAATTAGGGATGTGACCCTTTATACTGATGAATGTGCTATCGATAACTTTAATGGTTATGATTACTAATCATAAACATAAGCAACACAAAAAGCCTGAAACATATATATTTAGTCAGAAACAAGGGTCGTTCGCGATTCATCTAAAATGCAATTTGCCTTTGTAGCAATATGCCTGACATGAATATCTAAAAAGTAATATGCCTGATGATAAGTTAAATGCATTATTCTCATAATTTTTCGCCTAAGATTTGAAACACATAAGACGCAATATGCCTGAATGGCAATTTATTTTAAACTCAGTTTACCCGAGTTGTACAGTACAGTGTCTAAAACGCAATTTGCCTTTGTAGCAAAGTGCCTAACATGAATGTCTAAAAATTAATATGCCTGATATAAATGCATTAATTTCATAATGCCTAAGATTTTTCATCATAATCAGTTCAAGTGAAAGCTATTGAAGAGATCTTCATTTAAAGTGACAGCTGTCAAACTTCAAACGGCCATATCTAGAAAACTACTCATCCTCGATTCTTCTTTCTAAGCTCAAATGAAAGCTATGACCTAGATCTACATTTTCAATGACAGCTGTCAAAATGACATCTATCATCTAAAATGTAGATCTTGGTCATAGCTTTCATTTGAACTAAGAAAGGGAAGTCTAGGACGAGTAGTTACCGAGATATGGCCGTTTGAAGTTTGACAGCTGTCACTTTAAATGAAGATCTCTTCAATAGCTTTCATTTGAACTAAGAACGGGAGTTTCCGAGATAAGGCCTTTTGAACACACACTAAAAAAATATGTAGAAAATGACACTAGATGTAAAATATGACAGATTATGTCAAAAATGGCAAAAAAACATCTGTTGTTTTTAATCTGTCAATTTTGACAATTAGTGTCATTTTTTATTTAATCTGTCATTTTTGACATCTTTTCTCATAGGTAATAACATCTAGTGTCATTTTTTATATAATTTGTCATTTTTCCCGGTCTTTATCTATTCTATATTTTAAATTTCAGCCAAATCGGTTCAGGGGTTGTCAAGTGGAAAAAAAATACATCCAAACATCCATCCATCCAAACTTTTGCATTTTATATTAGTGTGATGATAATCAATAAATTAATGAACAAAAATGCCTAACTAACCACTAAGATCTTTGCTCGCTTCGCTCGCTCACTCGCTCTGATATTTTTCAAATATTTAGAATATAATATAACTTTATTGTACTGTACCTACACCATAAAAAGAAAACACAATAAGAAAAAGAACCATTATTTTAAACAGTGATACAATTTACGATTTTTTTTTATTTTATTTGTTTGTGTAAATAATTTACTTTGATTGTGAACTTTGATTGTGTAAATAAGGAAAGAAAGATAAGAATAGTAGATTGTATTATAAGGGGGCAAAATAATATTTTGACGGCGAGGGCGCTTTTTTGAATCCAGAGCGAAGTGAAGGATTCTAGAGTAGAATCCCGAGCGTAGCGAGGGATTCTTTAGTAGAATCCTGAACGTAGCGAGGGATTTAAAGTACGTCGCCCGAGCCAAAAATATATTTTGCGCCCGAATGATACACTCTACTTTTCATTACAATCTATGAGAAAATAAAAGGGAAGAGAAAAGAATGTGTTAAATCGACGAAGTTCCACTTGAGAAGAGTAATCGGGGATTAAATTTTTTTATTTAGACTTTTTATCTGATACTAGCAGCGCCGAGTAGTGATGGTTTATGGTGATGATGATGATGAAAAGTAGCCTATAACCTTCCTCAAGAGTTTAGCTATCAAATACAGAAATAATTTTTCAAATCCGACTGGTAGTTCCTGAGATCGAAAACGCACAGGATTTTATGAAGTTGAAATTACAATTTTTGTATGCTATGCTATGCTATGCTATGCTATGCTATGCTATGCTATGCTATGCTATGCTATGCTATGCTATCCTATGCTATGCTATGCTATGCTATGCTATGCTATGGTATGGTATGCTATGCTATGCTATGCTAGCTATGCTATGCTATGCTATGCTATGCTATGCTATGCTATGCTATGCTATGCTATGCTATGCTATGCTATGCTATGCTATGCTATGCTATGCTATGCTATGCTATGCTATGCTATGCTATGCTATGCTATAGTATGCTATGCTATGCTATGCTATGCTATGCTATAGTATGCTATGCTATGCTATGCTATGCTATGCTATGGTATGCTATGGTATGCTATGCTATGCTATGCTATGCTATGCTATGCTATAGTATGCTATGCTATGCTATGCTATGCTATGCTATGCTATGCTATGCTATGCTATGCTATGCTATGCTATGCTATGCTATGCTATGCTATGCTATGCTATGCTATGCTATAGTATGCTATAGTGCTAAGAGTCCTCCCTCATTCATCTTGGTAGATTCGAGATGAATGAATGTGGAAAGTAGTTGTACCTCTAAAGTGCGCGGCAAAGATAATTCCGGCGCACTTAAAGGGGATTAAAAACTCATTACTGCCCGCTAAATTTATAAAGAGGATTAAAAACTCATTACTGCCCGCTAAAAGTTCCTTGAAGAGGAATCATCTACTTTGGGCGCACTTAAAGGCGAACAAAGTCGTCCTTTTCGAATAGATGGAATGAAAAAGCTTTTTATTTCGACCACCACAAATATAACCTGACGTGCTACCGATCGTTACACATCAATTGGTAGGTAATAGTAGATTTCGATACATTCGTCTTGTGGCACATCCCTAAGCGAATAGCTACGTTTAGTGGACCATGAATAATAGCCATTGTATTATCAATCTTATGTCTTGTAGATAAAGACTAACAGAATTGATAACGGTAGCTAACGCCATCTCGCGACAAGTAGCTGAATAAAAATATTTCGCAAAACGCCATCTCTTGACAGGTAGACTTTCATTTTAATTTATTATTATTTTATTAAGTTTAGAACTATGTTCCGATGGCTATAGGGTTTATTATCAATAAAATTAGTTTTATAGTTTTAGGTCCTTTTTAACGTTCTCCTCGACAGGAGTGACGTCATCGTAACTGTACATCCGTTTGCGCGCGAAAATTTAAACGGTCAGTTTGAAACCGCTATTTTTTACATTAAATTGAAGTATTTTAATTTTTTTTTAAACTCGTGGTCTATTCTACATAAAATTCATTCAAATGAAAGCAAAAATAAAAATAATGCAGGTTCCCTTAATAAATGTTAGGTATAGCAGACCAGTCGCCTCCGCACCGCATCGCAATTTCGGCGTTCACTTGTTCCTTTACTTTTAGACTGCGACGCGGCGTTCTGGTGACGTTACGAAGTTGATGTAATGAGCGTTGGTCTTTAGAATTCCATACAAAGAATACAGAGGCGATGCAGTGAGGTTCGGGTGCGGAGGCGACTAGTCAGCTATGACCTTATATCATGTTGCTAATTTTATCATACTTACTTCAGGCACTTTTTTAGCTATAACATTTTTATAAGTCGTCGACATTTAAGAAATTGTGTAAAATGTATTTCGAAAAAATAATAATGGTTATCAAAACAGTTGTGTATAACGTCAAACAAAATCTATGCGACTATGAGATGACGGCATCTAAAGTAACACACGACCTACTGTACACGAAAGTCTAATTATTTAACCGACTTCAAAAAAAGGAGGAGGTTTTCAATTCGTCGGAATCTTTTTTTATGTATGTTCCCCGATTAGGGTAAGCTACAGTTCAAGCTTACAGTACAAGCTACCTGTAGTCCTAAAAATGACGTGATATTTGTCGAGATCCCGCACGTGAGATTGGGTGAGATTTGGCTCGACCCCCCCCCTAAAAGCCTCACGTAATTAATGGACGCCCCCTTATGGTTAAAACTGAGAGGTGGTGAAAGCCGTGTGCGCGGTACTCCTAAATTTAATTGAAAGCTAACTTACCTACTTGAGACTTTACTTGATGATAAAACAAGTGCTTAAAGTAATAACCAGCTAATCTTAAGTAGACTATTCCACAACAATGTTATCTGAACTGGAATACAGTAGTCCGGAGGGGCGAGTATCTTATCGGCAGTAAACTTTAAATAGAATGCGGAGATACAATCTTACTTATTCTTCGATCCTGTCCTGTGTCCTGCAGCTACACAGTTGCTTATAGATAGATAGATAGATGGGATAGATAGATGCTTATATCTAGGAATAAGATAGGAATAGAGCCATCAGTTCAAGAAGAAAGTTATGTTATAAAAGAGTTTGAATTCTAGACATAATTCGATATATTTTATTCATTTGGGAGAAGCCATGGCTCCTACAGTTTTTATCTAGTTCGGGAGCCTATTGATTCGCCCCCTTACTTATGAAAGACGTTTAAAGTTGAACACTGGTTAAACAACGTCCTGTCTCTGTTTGTCACTATTCACAAATAAAGACGACGTTGTTTAACCAGCGTTAAACTTTAAACATCTTTCATAAGTAAGGCCCTCAATGTTTTACTAAAGTAAGTTTGTATGAGCAAGTAGCTAACACTGGTGACTGTGTTTTTATTTAGACCGCCCAAAGGCCTTCGTCATGGCTTAAAGCCGGGACCGACAATTTAGCGCTCAGCTCGTAATGCGACTTGCGGTCAACCATGCTATGACTGCGCACAACGTCGCTTAACTTCAACGAGCAATCAAGAACGTTTCAGCAAGCTACGCCACGAGCGCTTCGGTAAGTCCCATTGATTTTTTTTTTCATTGAAAATAGATCTATGTTTGGCCACCAACTCGCCTGATGTTAAGCGACGTCTCGCTCGAATCTGTTCACTCTAGCCTTGAAGGCACCTAGATTATAGTTTTCAAGACACAAGTAGATTATTAGCCTGTGGATTTATACCCAGTTAAATATGTAACCCGCTCAGCTACTGTTATATCGGCGAACATCGACCGAGACGGGTAAATTGAAAACCAGCGTTGTATGTTCCATATGCAGCTTATGCTGAATTTACTCCCTTTGTCTCAACCTAACCTTGTGTACTTACCTATCTTTGGCTTGTTACTTTGTGTTATTGATGAGACAATAAATAAATTTGTATTTGTATTTGAAGTAGGGCAGCAGGGAGTTTCATTCCTTTGTGTAAAGATTCTCATCCCATTCCTCTCCTCGTTAATACATCCAAGATGGATTTGGCTGATTGTGACTGCATGCTATACATTTTTGGCTCCCATCGACTCAGGAAGCAATCAGCTGGATATCACAATCGCCAGTCGGAACACGTATCCAGCAGAGTGGTCTTGCGGTATGAATTTTAAAATGTTAAGTGACGGGAGACGTCAGGGACTGAAAATATTTACGTTGCAAGTCCCATTATGTGACATGGTGTACATGTTTATGCTTTTGGGAATGTATTCCACATTTATATACGACTAGCTGCTACCCGCGGCTTCGCCCGCGTGGTACCCGGATAAAAAGTAGCCTATGTTTCTCTCCAGCTTTCCGACACAAAAAATCACGTCAATCCGTCGCTCTGTTTTGACGTGAAAGCAGGACAAATAAACACACTTTTACATTTATAATATGGGTACCTACGGACTACTGACTCTTTTCTAGGCTTATTTCTATTTGTAGGCACCCCCAGGATGAAAATTTATGAAATAGCACAGTAGTTTGATCTCCAATAGCATTCCTGCGAATATTAGCAAGCCGCCATGTCCGAGGAATGCCGGCGCGTCGCAGATGATATTAGCAAATGCCGATGGGCCATTGCGGCCATAGCGGCCAACGCTCTACAAAATATAAAATTGAATTCTGTTTATATTAAAGCTATTCCGCATGACAATAAATAGAAGATTGCCCTTCAAGTATGGTTTCCGAAGATTAATCCAAAATGAAAATCGAAAATTTATTTTGAATTAGACCATGGACAATGAGAAGAGCCGTGTTCGCTGAGTTTTCTTCGAAAATAAAAATTCATTGATTCACGGCCGGGACTCGAACTCTTGGATTGAAAGTCGAGGCACTATCCCACTTGGCCAACACGGCTCAGCGTTAAAATATACGGGGCTAAAAAGGCTGTTATAGAAGAATCATTAACTGAATTGCTCTTTTAACCGTCTCTATTCATAGACATGAGAGTGACAAGAACAAAAATACAAATCATACTTATACTCCTCAAAACAAAATAGGGCCCAAAAACATGACTTTAAAATAGTAATGAAAATTGAATGTAGGTTCAATTTATTTCAATTTTGATTTTAGGAATATGTTACCACTGAACTTAGGAATTTAGATAAGTAATAAGTATATTTTTAGAAAAAAATAAAGGACACGTTCAGAAAATATGTATTGTGGAAAATATCGAAATATTTCAATTTGGGCCCTATTTTGTTTTGAGGAGTATAAATTCTATATAGATATATATTGAGAGTATAGATTCTGATATAACGGCCTTTTTAGCCCCGCAGCTCATTCACCGTTTCCCAAAAATACGGTTACAAATTTTTAATTTTCCGATCGCACTTACCGTAGCGCCGCTCAACATAACATTTCCATTAGGAAATACTAATTAGCATCTCATCAGGAGATTTCCACCTGCCTCCGAGCGAGCAAGGTAATTAATTGCATATATTTTGGCTTAAGATTGATTAACTGTTGGTTTAGGGCATTATCTAAGCTTAGCTTAGTGGGAATCAGAAATCCCTTGCTATCAGAAATTCGAAGATCCAAATAACAGCCGAAGTTTAATGTTAAAATTACTTATAAGTATTTTTCGGAAAAAGATCTAGTTTAATGTACAGTCAGCGTCATCAATCGGTATCCCCCTATTGATTTTAACAAGGACCCTTTTCATTTCAACTTTGGATTTCAGTCGGATTTGCTAGTATAGGAACTCGAGCGAAATTAGATATCCATAAGTATCCTATACTAGCAAATCCGACTGAAATCCAAAGTTGAAATGAAAATGGTCTTTGTTAAAATCAATAGGGGGATACCGATTGATGACGCTGACTGTACCTAAGTGTTTTTCGGAAAAAGATCTTTCAATTATCTATCATTTTGATTTTCGTTTTCATTTATACAAAAACAATGCTGTAACTTCTATAAATTTTTTTTATTTGTTATAGTGTTAAACCACACTTGGGTATTTACATTTGAAAATGAAAAATCTTATCATTTTCAATTCCGACTGTAAATTCTAATATCTTAGTGCGAATGTGAGTTTATTGTTTGTTACGCTTTCACACCCTACTACTCAATTGATATTCAATCTATACTTACTAATAAATACTCGTAAATAGTATAAAGAGGTAAACTTGTTTTGATGTAGGTAATCTATAAATCGGATGAGTAGTTTCGGAAACTACTCATCCGATTTCAAAAATTCTTTCACCAGTACTTACTAAGAATAAACTTTCAGGATGGACATCTATCTATACCTGTGTTATGTAGGTACCTCACAGGCAACGCCGCGGGCAGAAGCTAGTTCAATAATTTTGCATATAGGTACTACACGCTGACAACGTGATGTAAAATGGGTAGGTACAGAAATGGGTACCTATAGGGTAGGTAACTTTTATCACAACCTATTGACCTATCAAGTTTCACGAAGATTGGATTACCTAACGGTTCGATAGATAAGCAAGAACTTAAAAAAAACAAACATACAAAGCAAAATTGCCTAACTTGCCACTAAGATCTTCGCTCGATTATTAATCCTAAAAGCATATTAACACCTAACGAACGAGCTCAAAATGATGATGGAAATCATGATTGGATAACTTTGGACTATGAATATTAATGTCAGGTGAGACATGCACGACTAACCCATCTAGAGTTTATGTTGCAATCGTTTTAGTTTGCTATTTAACATTTTCTTGGCTGGTCCTGATTCAAGTTTTTTTATGTCTACATAATGAACTCTTAGTAAGCATAACATTATGCAAAAAATAATGTGGTGTTCGTAAGCATCTGGCACTTTAAGGCCCTACCCATAGCCAAATACTGTATTTCCTTTTCTATAAGTACAAATATAAATATTCAAAGTACACTGTGTGTGATCCTATTGAATTTGACTTTTGACTTCGATAAATAAGTAAGAGAAAAGTGACGAAGTAGAAAAAGTTAATAGCTTTGTGATACAATTTTTTTTGAAACTTTTACGTAAGTATAAAACATTTATTTTTAATAACTATTTTATTACAATTGTAAAAATACTACAAAATACAATATCTTCTTTGTCTTTAAAATCTTATTGCTTAGATAACACTTAAAAGGAACTTTATTTTCTCTCACGCTTTAAAAGCTTGCTTCTGATAAGAACGAACAAAATGGCAAATATCATAGTTTTTTGTAAAAACTTTAAACAGAATAACATCAAATTAAGTAAGTAGGTATTTCTTTATTTTTATAATTATAAATTGACAAATGTCTAGCTGAATTTATCAAAAAAGATAATAGCCTATTAGATATCGTCATAATTATATTCAGTGGCACTTATCTACCTAGCTTGCTTTCCAACCTCATTAAAACGTTCTTTACAGCCTCTATATCCAGTGCCATTTGATCCACCTTCACATTTAACGTCTCTATTGCACTCCTCGACTCCTCTACATACGTCCTTGTCTCTCCTTTCAGCTCACACACAGCATCATCTATATCATCCAAATGATGCACTATCTCTTCATCCTTAGTTTTGTCGACATTCTGGAGACTCTGCTCTGATTTATGTACTACTTTCTTTCCTTTAACAATTGTATCATGCATTTCATCCATCATCGTTTTAAAAGCTATTATACCCAGCTCATCTTCTAGCTGCTTTTTCTGCGACTGTGCTTTATTGAATATGGCATCTCGAATCCTTGATGGTAGCACTTTAGCGTACTTCCATCTTGGTTTCCCAGGACACAACGTCATCATACGCATGACTTTCCTTTTATTCCTTATAGTATTGTTTACTTTTCTTGGCAGGATTTTATTAAACAATTTGTTGTACACAAGTGTGTCCAACGTTCCTAGAAACTCTACTTGCTTTACCAGTCTTCTTATATTACCCAGCACTTCTAAGTCGTTAATATCATTGACAGCCACACCGACCAATAGATTCATGAGTACTATAGCAGCTAGGATTAAGAATATTAGGAAGAATATTCTAACAATAATAAGGGAGGTAGCTAGCTGTTTAGAATGCTCCTCGTCGAAAAGGGCTTCGTAGTCAAATTCTGAGGTCATCATGACGATGGTCTTGACGAAGGCGGCCCAGGGGCTTTCGAAGGGCATCTGGGAGCGGAACTGAATCATGAAGCTGAGAGAGAAACCGATGACTAGAAACGCGAACGTCATGAGGATCTGAAAGAAAGGACAGTTGATGTTATGCCATTGTTGTGGCAAGTTAACCTACACTCAACGACGAAGGCAGTAGGTATGTCAATGATGGTTTTCGTCAGCTGTAGGTATTAGAAAACATGGTAAAGATTTGTCTACGAATTCTTACAGGTAGTGATCACCAAAAAAAGGCCCGAGAATTTGATCACTTGTTTTGAAATCGCCATTATTAAACAATTTTATGTTAAACTGACAATATTGTGTAGATTCTGTAGTTGAGTCAAATAGATCTTTAGTTGTCAAATCGCCCAAGTTGCCACTAAGACCTTTATCTCGCTAGCACTTACATATGTGGTAGTGAGAAGCAAGTACAAATATCGCCATTTACGTTGCACGAGATCTCAGTTCTGGCGAACTACTTAGTAAATACATATACTTACTCGTATCCTTGTCTTTAAAAAGCAACGGAAAAATTATCAATTGGAATCGTACCTTTATAACATTCGAAGCCACCTTCCCAAACATGAGCACATAGTACCCCCAGTTAGGAAACCTTGAGAGCAGGAACATCATCTCCAGCCAAGAGAGAAGTAACGCCAAGGTCGCGATATGACGTGGCCATTCACTATCCTCCAATGATACCACCAAGACAGTGTAAGGTAGGATCACGGACAGAGCGAGAGAGGCGAACTTTACCCAAGTCTCTAGCTGGAGGAAGTACCGACTGCTCTTCACGTTCATGTATAGAAGTTCCTGGAGAAAGAAGTAGAGTTTAAAATAGCCATCTCTTTAGAACTTAATCAAGGCCAAATTATACAAAATTGGTACATGTACCAAAAAATGAGTAAATAAGCTAACCTGAACCAGCACCAATGATATAGTGAGATAAACCAAATAGCTCCAGATGGTAGTATCTAGCCAAGGCGGTGGCACTGCCTTTGTATCTCGGTAGAAGAACACTGATATTGTAAAGACAGTCAACGAAAACAAAAATAATCCGTAGAACGTTATAATCGTATAGAAAAATGGCAATAGTGCCTTCCATTTTAAGTACAAGAAGCTTTCCACCAGTGGATGGACTAGCAGTCTTCTCTGTCCATGCCTGTTCCCAGTCTTTAGAAGAGCCTCTATCACTTTCATCTGTTCTAACTCACAGGTAGTCGGCAAAAGTATATTGTAATCAACAGTAACCTCACACGAAGGATCCTGAAGATCTTGTCCGTTACTCGAAATGTATGAATCAAACACTTCTTCTATAAACTCTGTGGGTTTTGATAAATTGTGTAAGATCATATCTATTGCTGTTCTTCGGTATTTCTTCGGACCGTCTGTATGCCCAGAGAGATCCGCTCCTTCTTTCAAAAGAGTTGTTATAACATCTCTACTGCCGTGGTGACTGGCAGTATGCAGGGGATAAGATCCCATACTGTTCACTTCATGCACTGTTGTCTTATCGTACTTGAGAATAAGTAAAGCAATGTCGGTGTAGTTTTTAACAGCTGCTATATGTAAAGGAGTTGATGCTCTGTGAGGACTGCAGGTTGTTCTGCAACGAATATCAGCGTTTTTTGATAGAAGAAGCTCAACGCAGTCTAGATGGTTGTTAGATACTGCGAAATGTATAGGCGCAAACCCTCTTTTGTCACCTTCAGTCAGAGAGTTTATCATAGCTGACGTTACTGCTTCATCATATTCAAGGAGCTCTTTCAATATCTTTAAGTGTCCATGTTCAGCTGCTACATGGAAGACGCTAACATCTCCCGGGAGAGTTATTTTTAAGGAAGCTCCTACACTTATAATTTTCTTTAAACATTTGTAATTTCCATTCATGATAGCTTTAAATAGTGCGGTTTCACCTTCCGAGTTTTGATAGTCGATTGCGTCGTTCTGTTTAGCAACTCCTAAGACTTCAGTTAGTACATCAAGATTCCCCAGTGCTGCTGCAGAATGTATGGGAGTCTCGCCATCATTTGCCTGAGAAAATTGAACTTTATAATGATCCAGCTTATTATTCAAAAATGAATCTAATGCAACAGAATGAAAAGCTATATTTACTTTTAACGTGACGTCAGCTCCAGATTCTAATGCCACGCACACGCCTGGCACCCACGCAGCTTCAATAGCCGCTTGTAAAACTGTATGTCCGTCCCTGTCTTTTACATCCACGACCGCTGACATGGGGTCTACTATACTATATTCGTAGTTTGCTAATACCTGAAACAAACCGTGTGAATAAATTAATGATTTCAATACAACCTTGATTTTATGCAGAAACTTTATAAAATCTTAAAAACTTTAAATGAAGAAGTATCCATTTGGAATGAGAAATCTATCGAGGGGTTACCTGCAGTTCCTCTTCTAACTCTTTCTTCACACACACATGCAGTGGCGTTAGGCCGGCTTTATTAAGATTGGTAATGCCCGCACCAGCTTCCAACAATTCATTGATCGCTTCCATATTCGATAACTCAACAGCAGTGTGAAGCGGTGTGTCCAAGTTATTGAGACCCTTTTTCATGGTGTTGAAGTAGCCGCCAGCTTTCAGCAACATCTTGATCACATCCACAAAACTGCAAGAAAATAATATTTTCTGAGTATAAAATCTTTAGAAAACCAAATATTTTGCAAGACAATTAAGCGTGTTTTACACGGTTTGAAACCACAGCTTCTACCAAGGTGACCTTGGCACTTTCTACCAATGGCGTCATCGAAATTTACTGTCTACCAATGGCGTCTGTAGCGAAATTTACTGTCAACCAATGTCATGCGAAATTCTAGCAAGGTCACCTTGGTAGAAGCTGTGGTTTCAAACCGTGTAGAACACGCTTTATTATAACAACGTCATTTTCCAAAAAACAAAAAATCTGATCAAAATTGTGGGTAGGTAAGGGAAATAGTGTACCTATAAGACTTTCGACCTTAAGACCCCTCGCAGACTGCAAACTTTTTTATCAGCCGAGAGTTTGGTCGGGTTGGGCTGCTAGTGCAAACATAGCTGATTCTGAATCGTTGTAGTGTACGCACTTGCATACATCTTCCTTCATACTGATTAAGAGCCGGGCCAAACTACCTATATCGGACGATTGAAAAGTTTGCAGGTCTTGAGTTTTCCTTTTTACACTTGACATACCTATTTTTTTGGCTAGCCAGACCATGTTCCCTCATGGCCATGGCAATTTCTGGTAAGAATCAAAGAGACTTACTGTTTCCCATCGACCTCAGTGTCGTAATAATGTGCATAGCCGGCTACATCCAGTGGAGTGCGACCTTCCATATCAGGCATGCTGGGGTTCGCGCCCGCAGCCAGGAGTAGCCGCGTGCAGTGCTTGCGGGCGCACGCGCTGGCCACGTGGAGTGGCGTCCAGCCAGGTTGGAAGAGAGGCAGCTGGAAGAGCACATTTTCATTATTTTTTCATGGATAAAGGATGATTTGCGTTGCTGACTGCATTGACTTTCTATCTTCAGTGATCGGAAAGGATGATTCCAATGACTGTATATTTAGATACACGTTGCAGACCAATGCAAGTCCCATGTATCAGAATTATTTCTAGTGTCCTAACCCTTCCGGCCGTTTTCGCAACTAATTTTCGTAACTAGTTGCGAAAGCGGAAACTTCTTTACCCGCAACTGGTTGTGGCAAAAGAATCAACATCTTCAACCGCAACCAGTTGCGATAGAATAATTTTTTGTAAAGTTGAAATAACACCGGATCAGGAAGAAATCGGAACATCTTCACGAATAATTTATGACAAGATTTATCCTGTACGATATGAATCTCTTTGTAGACTGTACTGGCATCGATGGATGAGAGATGGATGGAGAAATGATGACGACTTTCTTTTTGGCGAGTGGATTCTAACTTACAGATCCCTTGATATCTCTGCAGTCGTGGTCTATATTGTCCTTCCAGGTTTTCGGTATCGATGTGACGACCTCTCCCATATCACATCGCACCATCGTCAGCTCCTTAATCTTCGAGCACAGCTTCCGGACGTCTTCCTCTGTTTCCGAAGACATGCTCTCATTGTCAATCCTTTCCTGGACATCTGTAAAATAAAATATTTTGTTGAAAGAATGTCTAATATTTTCCTCGATTTTTCCAGAGATTGCCAGAGATTAAAAGAAACAGGAAGGAACGACACTGATACTTTATCTTTGAAAAGAAAGAATTCGAGAAGCAGAACATTTATCTCATTTTCAATCCTATTGTTATGAACACAAACTTATACTCTGATTTATTTACGCCAAGCCAGTGACGCATGTTTTTGGATAAATGATTCGCTAAACTGAGTTAGCTTTTTGATTATTTTAAAGTTGCTTAACATTAACAGTACCCAACACAAACTTTATGAATACGTTTTGGTTAGACCATTTATATCGGTTAGACCAGTATTCCTTGTACCAAAGAGAATGTAACGCTACGCTAACCTTGTAAAGTCAAAATGGTTTAATGTTACTATTATGTTATTATGAAAGTTTAAGTTATTTTACCGTATCCTAATCTAATGTCAATACCATCTTGACCACAGGTCGAGTTGACCACACGACAAGCACACAAGATTTTTTGTGGCACTTGATATTTTTGTGATACTACTAATGTGTGTAATTCCTTGTGTCCAGGATTTTAAGTACTTATAACCCTTCTTGGAAAATTATATATTTTTCGCTACTTTCGTCCGAGATTTTTCGTTTTTCTTTCAAAATAATGTCTAATTCTGTCAGTTCTATGTCATCTGCTTTGTTGGCGTCTTCGTGTTTCGCAGTTTTATACATTTTTATTCAATCGAATTAAGTTTTTCTTTGTCTTCAAAATATGGAAATCGCGCAGAATTACATGGTAAGTGCAGCAATAGCTTCAGACACAAAAAGCATACTCGACCAAGAATACCAATGTTGAATAAGTTAGTTTGAATAAGTGAGCTAAATTTTCATAAAATAACTAACTGAATAAATGATTTTATGGAATCTAAATGAAGACAGTCTATATTCACGCTAGGTTAGGAACTAGGTCAAACTGGCAGAGCAAGTTTGCGAGATACGTCCACAGTTTACTGACACACCTATTATAAGGTGTTTGACAAATGACCGATGCTGAGAAAATTATGGCTCGCTGATTCAGCAACATTTGACTAGCACAATACAATAATCTTATTATTCTCGTATTCCATGGTCTTGCCACTGTTGATATTGCCCATTGAGAAGCACTTTTAAATTATAATTGCTGTAGATATAATATAGTAAAGCAAAAATGAAAACTATACCACTAATAGGCTTTACTGAATGGGTAAATCCAAAGCAATCAATAATTCCAACGCAACGGAAAAAAAATCCACGGAAGAATAAAGAAGAAGTACAAATTGTTAGTTGAAAATAATTAAGAGACTTCTTCTTCTGTATCTTCTGTGGAAAGAATCACGAGCGCTATCACGGGATCTGGTTGGAAAGTTGAGAAAAAATACAAAACAATTTATCTTCTTCTCTCAGTGCCTCTCCAAAAAGTCAAAAGTCAAAAGTCAAATTTGTTTATTCAATAAGATCACAAGTGTACCACTTTGAAACGTCTTAAGAGCTAGGTGATTCTACTCCTGTTCCTTCGCGACCAAGACCGTGAAGAACCAGGAACATCTCCATTAATGGAGGTCGGCAGTCAGCTTCTTAAAATTCTCTTTGTCCAGCGCAATCAATTTCTACACAATATTATTATCTCATCAAAATGATAGTTATTGATATCTTTATTCATCATCATCATCAGCTGCTGCTAGACTTAGGTGGATTGTATTTCCCAGGGTCCTGGAGCGACTGACACCATGACGAGAATTAATGAAAATGGCAACGTAGTGGGGACCATCATCGTCAACTGTGAAGGTATAACTACCTATTCTATGTTCTACATTAATCTACTATCTGCCTTCATCATTATCATCCACAGCCCGACTTCACCCACTGCTGGGTAAAGACCTCCATTAGTTATTTATTTATTTATTTATTTATTTTCACTTTAAGAAATTACTTAAGATATATTATAATATTGTGCCTTTAAACCCTGTTGGGTTTGTGTAGGCACTCACATTCGTCTTCTTCGCAATGTAAGTACTTACTTACACACAAGTAACAATATACATTTAGTTGACATACATCATTTAGTTAAAGGTAACAAGTTATCATAATGAGTAGGTAGTTCGCATTAGCAGAACTACGCTCATACAATACAGCACGATAAGGAATGCGTTATGACGCGTTCCGTCTCAGCCGCACGTCCCGCATGTGGGCGCAGTGAGAGCGAGATAACGAGATTATATAGAACCTGGATGAGCGTAGGCCGGCCAACCGACTGCGTTTTGAATAGAAATAGTAAACAACAGCCTATACAGGGTGGTTCAATTTTCAATATAAAAATTCGGTTTGTTATTTTTAGTTAGAAGATTTTGGCTCAGTTTAAGTTTTATATAGTTTATGTAGTAAGTATAGAGAAAAATAGATTATTTATTTATTGTGGTAATACTGTTTAAGTTTTATTTTATAATTTTTGTTATTAATTTTAGTTTTGAGTACTTGAGGAATATTATTCAGTAAAGTAGGAATGAGTTAGTCTACCACGAACTGCTTATTTACCCTCAGTGTAAGCAATTTTACTTTAGGAGAATTGTCCACTGACCCCTTTTCCCAAATGGACTTAATCGAATACAAGTGGCTAAATTAAAATTTTTAAAAAACCGACTTCAATATTATGAGCAATTTTCTGCACTCTTGAGATGCATTTCTGTTCATAACTCCAAAGATCCTCCACTTATCCTCACCTTTTTGTGACACAAATCGAAAGTGTACCCTTTCTAACAAAAAAAAATATTTCTAAATCGGTCAAGGCGTCTTTGAGTAATAGTATTTAAATGTAAACAGGATTTCCTGAGACGACTACATTAGACAGCTTGACGGCAGCCACGTACTCAACACACATGAGAGCCCTGTCCGCGCATGCCTCCAACGCTCTCAAAGAGATCGTAAGTGTCTTTAATACTTTAAGGCGTTCACTGCCTTTAATGCCATACGAAGATGATGGCCAAAGGGGCAGTAGTGTTCATGTTCAGTGGTCTTGCCTCAGAATTGTAAGTCAACGGGAAGTGGGTACGATGAATACAGGTTTATAAATATCTGTTTTGATTTTTTTGCGAGTGTCAAAAATGCTACAAAAATGGTCGAATTTTTTTAATATTTTTTGTTTGCACAGACTTAGAAGTAACAAGTTACATGTTAAAAGAGCCGTAGCCGTATTTGATATTAATCTCAACTTGATATTTCCAGCCGTTTTGCTGAGAAAAATGTTTTGACTGACGGACAGACAGACGGATGGATAAGGATTCCTTTTTTTCTTACAGAGAGTATGGAACTCTACCTAAACTTAGGCCTTTACATCTTTACTTGATGATTTATACCTACTGTCTCAGGAGGCAATCTTTGCCAACACTTAACGGGAAACTGTAGTGCCTGGGACATTGTTTGAGATGGAGTAGGCTTGCCCAACAGCTACACCATTCTTTTATCTTAACCGGCCCCATCCACAAGAGAGACATAGGTAACTCTACCTAAAATAAATGTAATTTTAGGATGTGACTGACGAGCTAGTGGTGCTTCGACTGGTGTCCAGAAAGACTGAAGCTGTGGTGGCTCCCGACAACGAGTTCCATCTGATTGTAGTCATGCGGCGCACGTGATTTGTAATTCAAGTATGTACGATACTGTTTGAGTTGATCGTGCCTTTGAAGTTGTTGTTTGATGTTCTGTTTAGTAAATCACTTTGAAATAACTTTGAATATTTAGTTTACGCGTTAGAAATTATTTCAGAGAAATGCATGGAAATGTTTACCTGCCATCAGTTAAGACCAAAATTTAAATAACAGATGAGTACCTACTTGACCGAGACAAAGAGGTGGGGTCTCGTTTCGGAACCAATATTTAGGGTGATTTCAGATAAGCGTTTTTTCTACGCGTAAGCTAGTTTTAAATTGCGCGTTAACACGCGCCTTGCATCTTTACGTGTTAAGACGAACTTCGAAGCTCGCAATACTCATGTGCGTGCGTGCGTTTACCTAATTGCCAGTTTCGAAATTCTGTGATTTTGCTTATTGTAGGTAGGTAGTTAGATTTTAGAAATTTTTAGTAGGTTTTGAAGTTTCAAATATCTAACCACAAGCAAAATCACAGATAGATAGAATATTGAAACTGGCCGTAAGTTCGTATCGTATGCCTAAACTCTCATTGAGGTGTAAAACTTCAAAACTCTCAGAGAAAATGTTAAACTAAATCGGTCTTAGCAAATTGTGAATGTTTGTTTTGGGTATGTGTATAGTGTAGTATAGTGGATGTGTAGTGTATAGTGGAGTGATATCTAAGTTAGGTTAAAATGCCTTGAAGATTGCAATATCAAACTATAACAGCAAATATCACTATCCTTGTTTCAAATTAAAATCATTAGTTTAGATGTCATAACTGTATTAAATAAATAAATAAATAAATAAAATAAATAAGTAAATAAATAAGTACAGTCCTTCAAGCTTTATATTGGAGCTCGGTTATTTTCGTGTTTTCCGAATATGTCCTTTGTGATAAAGTTGAAATAATGAGTAATTTTCATTTCCAAATGACTTTTCGTCAATCGTTTTTGTAATTTTATGTTTTCCGATGTTTTCCGAAATGCATTCTTTTCCTGGTTTTACTGTAAGTGCTTGTAATATTTACTGCCATTCTACTAACCTTCCGGGAAGTCCAGTAGAATAGCCACCTGGCGAGCGTGCCCAGCGTACGCAGCCAGATGTAGAGGAGTTCTGCCCAGGCGGTCTATCCTCAGCTTCTCGGCTCCAAACTTGATGAGCAGTGACAGGGAGTCTCCTCCGGCTATGGCGGCTGTGTGGCACGCGGAGACCAGGTCTAGCCGGCAGGTGGCGTTTGGGTTGGCACCTCCATTGAGAAGTCTGTGAGAAATGAGAGATCAAAAATACTGTTAATTTTAGCCCTTATAGTCGGGCCATTTTTCGCCACTTCTTCCATTCACTATGATGTTGTGAAAAATAAGATAAAAATAAATAGAAAATTTTAATGAGGTGACGAACTCTAATATCGTGATGCAATACCTACTGCCGCGCTATCGAAGACAACAGTAAGTCATTATAAATATATACGTATGTATCCGGGTATTTATCACGTACCTAAAGTAAGTCATCCCGCGACCATGGCTGGTGCAATCCAGTCGAAACGTCCGTCCGGCAAAATAATAAGGTACTTTACGTGATAAATACCTGGATACATAAATGTAGTAGGTATTTATAATGTGTTCTGATCGCAAAAGTTTAAAAAAAGACAACAGTAAGTCAGTTTTTGCCAGAGCTCGTTGTGCTCATTCCGAATCCGTATTAAACTCATTTTTGGTAAAAACTGACTTACCTACTGTTGTCTTCGACAGCGCGGCAGAATAGGTGATAAACAGATATGGTGCTACTAGAGCATAGTCATGTTTTTAGATAATTCTGCCAACCGTGAGAATCAAACCCATTATTTTGCATCTCGTTTCACTCTTCAGGCACTACTCGTCAACACTCGGCACTGGTTGTGTAATGCCTGGATTCCATATCTGACAAACGTCTCAAAATCTTATAGCAACTTCGAAAAATGTAAATATGACATTTTTGAAATACAGTTGTTATGAGCATAGAGGCAGACATTCGTAAGCTGATTAGGTATAAAAACCAGACTAATATCTTACAGCTGGCGATAAGTATGAACTCTGAGCCTCACCTTTCCACCTCCTCAATATTCTCTGCCTCTATAGCCTCTAGCAGTTCCGTGTTCAGCCTCCTGAGACGCCGGTCGCTTCGCCTCCATTGCTTGTTACTGGGCTCATTCTGGGGGGTGTTCACTGTTGATGATGCTGATGATGGACTCTGGTCTGGGAGCGGTGGAATGGGTGGAGGGATGAGTGGATGCCTGAAAAGATTTGTACGTTAATAACTACTATTACTATTACTGATTCTTATAGAAACTAATCATTGTATACGTTATAATAGTCCGTATTGTCTTTCCTACAACTGATAAATTCGTAAAAGATTGATAAGACTTGTCATTTTTAGTGAAACACGAAAACTGTCAGAACTTTGCGGGTCACTGCGGGTCACTGCGGGTCACTGGTAGCGACCGACAGCTTATCGTGCCCACAATACAGCCAATAATTTTATTATTATACAATTAGCGTATTTTTGTTGACTCAATGCAAATTGTTTTGTCATCCGACCGACTTGCATAAATACGGCCGCGCCACCGCTTCCGAAGTCATTCATTCGGTGAACGTCGTAGAGAAAGGTTGTCTGGTTCGTTGTCGGTACAATTTGCAGTAAGTCAGATCATTATTTTTCTTGTGTATTTTTGATGGTCAATTTGATGGTTAATCGAGTGGTTAATATTTGAAAGTAACGATTGTTTGTTTCCTTTGTGATTTTGATAATTGTTTGTGTAAAATCGGAGTAAACTGATTTCGGCTGTACTGTTATGTTTTTTGTTAATTAAATTCTACTTCTGGTTCTAAAATCAGTAAGTGGGATTGGCCTATGCTCACATCTAATGTTTTGTCTTTATTGGACTAAAATCAGTAAGTGAGATTGGCCTAAGCTCACATCTATTGTTTTGTCTTTATTGGATTGAAATCAGATGGTGGGATTGGCCTAAGCTCACATCTATTGATTTGTCTCAGTTAAATTTTTATTGGATTAAAAACAAACAGCCGTTATTTCAAATCTGTGATGCCACGTTCATCTCGTTTACGAGAGAAGTTAGTTGAGCCGCTGCGCCGTAGGGCAAGGCGTAGCCGTAGCAAATTGCGCCGACACGACCATCTACCTCGCTCGCGTTCACACCGTTGTGAGGCTCGTTCACGCACTCGTGATAGATCATCAAACATTTTTTGAGGTTATGAACACAACATCGGATAAGTTCCCCTACTTACGCCGTATACGCGCGCCGATCACTGCTGCATCTGCGCATAGTTAAGGGCTTAAGTTAGGAACTGGATTCCTCTATTTGGCAACGTCAATCATTCGGGTATGGTTACCGCTGCGTTTTGTTTCGTTCTCCAAAGTGACGGTGATTTGCTAAACCTCGTTGGTAATTTGTTTGAAACCGTTATTACGGCAGGGTAGACCTGACCTCATTGGTCATTGGTGGGTTGTGAAACGGAACGAAGCAGTTGACGTTTTGTTTTGTTTGTTTTGTAAGGTTTTTAGTTGAATTGAAGAACTGATGGTTCTGATAATCATACGCGGCATAAATGACGCGTAGGTTAAAGCGGCAGCTACGACATGCTTTAGTGCACATTCATAGTCAAGTAGGTAACTAAACTAAAGTTAACCTGATGTTCTGATCTATCCTCAGTAATGAAGGTAATGTTCTCGTCTGTGTCTATGATTTTGTTTTGCTTTTAATGTTCATAAAGGTATCGAACTACTCCATCGAGTGACATGCACACTGGAGCTGGATTTTCTAACCTGCGCAAACGTACCTAACTTACTATCAAGGTTTGATATCTTTGCAGAGTAGTGAGTCTAGGTCAGGTGAAGCCGAGCTTGTTATGGTGAGTATGTGAAATGAAGTTTGCGCTTGGTGATCTCACATTTTTAATAAGGTTTTCTCTGTGTACAGTGAAGTTCTACGCGTGTCCTTTACAACAAGGTGTTCGGCATTCTGGCGCAGGCAGTAGCACAGTGCGCGTGGCGCGGCTGGTGTCAGCGCGGGTGCGCTGGCGGCTGCTGTAGACGCCCACGCAGGTGCTGTCGTGCGACGGCGAGGCGCCAGGCATGCAGGGAGTGCCGCTGGCAGTGGACGTGTGCCGCGATCTTCGGCACGAGAGTTTTTGTCTGTTTTTGTCTTAATCCGATTAATAGTTTCGTAGGTGATGGACGGACTAAGATAAAAGGTACGGTCAGTATGATCTGTGCTGTGGTATGTGATTTTTAATTTGTAATCTGTGGTCTGTAAATTTTTATGTGACCTGTGATCTAATCTGAGGTCCTGCAAAAACCTGAACTGGTGACGAGTATTGTGAAGCAGATTTCGACTCTGGTATGAGAGGCCCGTACGAATATGTTTTTTTTCGTTTGTTTGAATGTTGTCAAGGTTTTGCTGAGTGGCCGTTATAAACTAATACTGCTGGGTGGTGCGGGGTAAAACTACCCCAGCCGCAGTACCATGCCTTAGAAGGAAGAATGATATCCCGAGAGTTGTGCCGCATTTTTTTGAAAGGAATTTCTTATGTTAACAGTTACTTGGATCACACATGCGTGACGTGTCATGGTGTGTGTGTGCGTGGTGGCTGCGTGGCTGTGGGGCGAGCCATTGCTTGCGCTGTCGTGCGAGCCTTCGCTCGTGCAGCCGGGCGAGCCGTCGCTTGCGCTGTCGGGCGAGCCATCGCTTGTGCAGCCGTGGGAGCTGTCTCTCGCGCAGTCGTGGGAGCCGTCACTCGCGCAACTTTGCGGGCCGTCGTTCGAGCCGTCGTTCGCGAGTTGGGACGAGCATTGGTGGTGCAGGCGGGCTACCCGCTTCGCACGTTGCTTCCGTGGCGCCTGGGCGCTGCACATCGAAGGACGCCTAGTCCTGTGAACGCTTGGTCCAGCGCATCCCGAGGGCTCTCCGCTGAAGGCTTTGCACCCCGACGAGGGTCGTGCATCGCGTGTGTAATGTGCCGTTCTGTCGAGGACCGCTCATTAGTGCCAGTGCATCCTGAGGGCTCTCCACTGAAGACTGTATACCCCGACGAGGGAAGTATACGGTGGGCTGAGTATGTCACCCCGAGGGCTCTGACTGACTCACGAATTCCAATGTGTCTCCCTGAGGCTGAAGCATTGGTTCAGTGCATCCTGAGGGCTCTCCACTGAAGACTGTATACCCTGACGAGGGAAGTATACGGTGGGCTGAGGATGTCACCCTGAGGGCTCTGACTGACTCACGAATTCCAATGTGTCTCCCTGAGGCTGAAGCATTGGTCCAGCGCATCCCGAGGGCTCTCCGCTGAAGACTGTATACCCCGACGAGGGAAGTATACGGTGAGGTCACCCTGAAGGCTCTGACCGACTCACGAATGCCAATGTGTCTCCCTGAGGCCTGAAGCATTGGTCCAGCGCATCTTGCGAGCTCTGTGCTGAAGACTGTATACCCCGACGAGGGAAGTATACGGTAAGCAATTGCTTGCTCGAGGGTGATTCTCCAATCGTCCTGGATATCCTGACGAGGGATATCCGAAGCCACTGAAAGTAATTGAGTCACTCTTACTTTCAGTTTCAACGGTTGACTGTGTACTAATGCAAGCAATATGACTTTAGGGTTCCGATGATGAGTCAGATGACTCCCGAGACCAGTCTACCGAAGTAGATCGCCACGACGGACATCGAGGTAGGGGTTCATGCTCCTGCACCGACACCATCAGCTACGGGCGAGGACGCGCCGACGTCAGGAGAGGCCGAATTAGCGTATTTTTGTTGACTCAATGCAAATTGTTTTGTCATCCGACCGACTTGCATAAATACGGCCGCGCCACCGCTTCCGAAGTCATTCATTCGGTGAACGTCGTAGAGAAAGGTTGTCTGGTTCGTTGTCGGTACAATTTGCAGTAAGTCAGATCATTATTTTTCTTGTGTATTTTTGATGGTCAATTTGATGGTTAATCGAGTGGTTAATATTTGAAAGTAACGATTGTTTGTTTCCTTTGTGATTTTGATAATTGTTTGTGTAAAATCGGAGTAAACTGATTTCGGCTGTACTGTTATGTTTTTTGTTAATTAAATTCTACTTCTGGTTCTAAAAATACAGCCAATAATTTTATTATTGTACAGCCAATAATTTTATTATTGTAAGTTTCAAATACAACGAATTGTTAGGAAACTCGCGGCTTAGTAGCCCCACACGTATTGACCATGTCTTTCCTGTGGATATGGCCGGTTAAGCTGAGAGGATGATGTAGGTGCTAGGCAAGCCTATTCCATCTCAACAATGTTCCAGGCACTACAGTGTTCCGTTAAGTGTAGGCAAAGATTGCCTCCTGACACTGTATAAATCAAATACAACGTACTGTGTAACGTTGAGTCCTTGTAAGTTGAGAGATCTGAGAGGTCGCGGTGTCCGCAGACTGTTTGTTCCGTTGACGCCAAGCAAAGGGCGTCCGAGCAGAGGTCGCTGGTTCTCCCCATCCTCCGCATCCTCTGGGTCTGCTCTTTCTACATCTGGAATGGAGAGATAGCAGTTTTTATAAAGGGGTAGTGAATCTTTGGGGAGACGTTTTAGCTCAGAATTCTGGATCTCAGCAACAGTGCAAACTACTTAGTTTAACTATAGGCGGCTTAAAAACTCCTTCACAATATTAGTCACTAGCTTATACAAACATACATTAAGTAATAATAACAGCTAGTAATCAAAATTGCACCATAATAATACTACTAGGGTCAAAAGATCCTTAGAACAACCGTCTCATCTAATTATTGTTTAAAATTATTTATGACTCAATCTCAATTTCCATGACTTTTCTACTAAGGCTGGATTCGAGCAAAATGGATTTAGTTTTTACTCGAGAGTAAACTACTGTTTGTTTGAATATTTTGACATTGTAAAGTGTCAACTTTATAATGTCAAAATACCTATTCAATAACCAGGATAAGTAATTTGTATACACATAATAAGCGGTTTTGATAGATTTTATTTAAAAAAATATAAACTTCCAACAAAACAATTTAATAATTTCAAAATGATATAAAAAATGATATAACCTCAAAAATCACAGAATTACTTACTGAACATTATTTATACAAATCAATGCTAATCAAAAATTAAATGGACAGAGTAACAGCACTTTACCGACAGTTGGAGGTGTTACCAGTACGAAGGCTCGAGCGAAAGTGAGCCCGAGGCAGGCGCGTGCTCTGCTTTTATAGGACCGCAACCGTTACAAATTTAAAAATAATAGCTTCCGTTGATTCGGCTTCTCCTGACTCGTGGTTTTCCATAACCACATTACAGTTCTGGCATACTTCTTTCTTCATGGTGACCGTGATTGGCAAGTGGACTCGGGGAGAGCTCGGGCATGTCTCGTGGTGCAGTGGTGAGATCTCCGTCGAGTGGACCCTGGAGGCTGTCGTCTGGTGTGACCGGAGCAAGATGAGATGGACCCGCAGGGACGTCGTCTTCGTGTGCGCTCGGAACAACGTGGGACGAACCCGCAGAGACGTCATCATCTTCTGTGCTCGGGACAGGCTGGGACGGACCCACTAGGGTGTCATCATCAACTGAAAATAACGCAAAACAGCACAGTATTAGCATTATTTTCTCTTAGGCGTAGATATACAGTCAGTCTGTATATCCAAAAGATCTATAAAATCAGACAGTGGCTCCCAGCTGCATGTCTAAGCGGAGCTCGGCTCAACGCACAATCTCAAACCAGACAGTGGCACCAAGCTGCTTGTCTGAAGCATCGCAAAGCGTAAAGCTCAATGCTACAATCTTATACCAGACAGTGGCTCCAAGCTGCATGTCCAACTCTAAAGCATAGCAAAGCAAAATGCTACGATTCTATACCAGACAGTGGCTCCAAGCTGCGTGTCTGAGCAGAGCAAAGCTCAATGCTACCACATACATTTAAATCAATCACATAGGCACCCAGTTTGCGTGAGATTGCAGTGTATGTCTACGAAGCTATACATCAACATTAGATACAACAGGACTCGAACCCGTTGATCATATATCAGGTACATAAACCAATCACAGAGGCACCTAGTTTGCGTGTGATTTCAGTGTATGTCTACGAAACTATACACAAACATTAGATACAACAGGATTCGAACCTGTTGATCGTATGTTTTTCCACGCCATGACATAGTACATACAACGTACTTACAGTCAAAAAATGAGGCACACGACTCGGGGGTCCACTCTCCTCGCCAAGCCACCATGTGCTCGGCGGCGGCACTAGTCGTTTTTCCATACGAACCACCAATTAACTGCAGCTCGTATCTACCATGGGGCAGAACTTTCTTTACACGATAGGGCCCTCGCATCCCCGAGTCCAGCTTGCCTGTAATTTGAGAAGTCTTTATTACAAAAACCATATCGTTAAGTGAGAATGTTTTAGCTACTTTTCTATTACGGTTAACATACTCGTCTTGTTTCTGTCTATGTTGATCAAGCAACCGGCTAGTGCGTTGACGACACATTTCTCTTACGCTCTCACGATTTCCGCCAGAACCTTCTATAGCTACATCGCGAACAAGTGACCTTATTACTGGTGTTGTCGCCTCAATGCCGATGAGTAGTTGTAGCGGAGAAGTTTGAGTGGTCCTTTGTTTAGTGCAGTTGATCACTAGCTGCATTCTCCACAGGGACTCTGACCAAGTGTTACCTGGTTTAGTTGCTTCAATCCGCAGCATGTTGAGTAACGTCCTGCAGTAGCGCTCTACCTGTCCATTTTCATTGTGCATCTGAGGTGTTATAAAGTGAATTCGACTACCTATATCACTAACCCAGCTCTGAAAACTCACACTCTCAAACATGCGTCCACGATCACACACAATAAGTTGAGGGGCTCCAAATAAGGATACGGCGTTACACGCTAATGTTTTTAGTTCATCAGAGTCTTGCTTTTTCATAGCATAAAACAGACAGTACTTCGAGTAGGCATCTACAATGAGCAACACATACTTGTGTTCATTTGAAGCAGGCAATGGACCAAGTACATCCATGTGAATAGTACTAAATGGAATTTCAGGCTTGTGCCAAGATGAAATTGGCTGGTGAGGTGCCCTGGGGACTTTCTTCGACGAAAGGCAGACCAAACAATGGGCAATGTATTTTTTAACGAAGGTACTAAGACCTGGGAACCAGAAATGCCTTAAAATCAGCTCGATTGTTTTGTCAGCACAGATATGCTCATGTTGATCATGAAAGATCCTTAGTAGGCTCAGACGGTGTCCTTTAGGGACGAAACATAGGAATTTTGGCTCCTCACCTGTAGAGGTATGCTTGTAGTAAAGCAAATCATTGCGGACAACGTACCTTGATGCGTCTAGCTCGTTGTTATTGACTTTGTCAATCAACGTACGAGTTTCCTCGTCCGCAGATTGAGCAATCTGCGCCCAGTTTTTAGGCCTCGTGATTTGGAGAACATCTACAGGAATTCGACTCAGATAGTCTGCATGTTGCATCATTACGCCCTTTCTGTAATCTATGCTGAAGTCGAAATCCTGCAGATACATCCACCAACGCGCGACACGTGGCAGAAGATCTTTTTTACCTTTAGTCAACCGCAACGCATTACAGTCAGTCACGATCTTGAAAGTTATACCTAACAGGTAGTGACGGAAGTGCTCGAGGGCTCTGACGACAGCGAGCGTCTCAAGCTCGTAAGAGTGATACCGCGGCTCCGCACCTTGCGTTGTTTTGCTGTAATACGCTACTACTCGCCTCTTATTACCCTCGTGCACTTGGATCAATACCGCGCCATATCCGATAGAGCTGGCGTCCGTGTGCAGCTCCGTGGGCAGCTGAGGATCAAAGATCGCGAGCACTGGCTCACTCGTGAGGCATTTAACGAGGTACTTACGTGCGTTTTCTTGCGACTCACCCCAGTGAAACTCCACATTACTGCGCGTTAGGTTGGCTATAGGGGCGGTTTTCGACGCGTAATCAGGTATGTACCTACGAAAATATCCTGCAAGACCTAACAATTGCCGGACTTGTTTGACATTCGTGGGCACCGGAGAGTCAGTTAGAACTTTGATTTTATATTCGCTCGGTCTGACCTGACCTTGCGATATTGTGCGACCTAGATACTCAACTTCGGTGGCCACGAAAGTACTCTTTTTCAAGTTTATTGAAAAACCGGCACTTGTTAGTGTCAGTAAAACCTCACGTAAGTTTTCAATAGCTTCGTCTATGGTCGAGGCCAAGATCAACACATCGTCTATATACACCAAGGCCTTACCGGACTCAATTGCAGACCTCAGCGTGTTTGTGATGATCCGCTGGTAGACCACAGGGGCGTTGGCAAGCCCAAAACTTACCTTTAGGTACTCGTAGTGTGCTTCTGGAGTTACAAATGCGCTCTTCGGGATAGACTCGCTATCTAAAGGAATCTGATGGAAGCCGGTTGCCATGTCTAGACACGTAAAATACTTACTTTTACCCAGGCGGTCTATATGGTCTTCAATGAGTGGCAATGGAAACCGGTCCTTCACTGTGATAGCGTTGAGTGCCCGATAGTCGACGCACATGCGATCCTTACCATCCTTCTTTTTTACAAGGATGATCGGGCTCGCATATGGTGACTCTGACTCACGAATTATACCTTTGTCCAGTAAATCGCGGCATATCTCGCGCACCTTCAGCTTTTCGTCGTAGGACAGCCTGTAAGGTCTATAATGAACAGGCGTGTCGCTGGTAAGCTTTATGTGCATCTCACCTGTTGTTACCGTGGTATGAGCAGTACCTACGATAAACGAATCCTTAAACTCGTTTAACATGGACATCAGCTTATCACGATCCTTACCTTGCAAAGGGGTCTTGATCTCCGGTTCACTACTCGAATCGATGTGCATTACCTGCTGTTGCTCATTAGAACGAGGGACGCGCGTAATTCGTTGCTCGTTGTTCGCACGAATGTAGGTTACGCCGTCACGGTTCAAGACGTCAGTACCTATGAGCACCGGCACGGTCATGCAATTTTGAGGAACGACGAACAAATCGACCTCGAGTGAAATATCACTGAATTCGATCACTAAAGTAACATAACCTTTACTTACGATGTTTTGATCACCAATTCCTCGTAGAACCTGGTAGGCTGGCTGCTGAGAACACTTAAAGTGTTTCAACACAGGCTCAGAGATAAGCGAGATGCGCGACCCGCTGTCAATTAATACGTCCGTAGGTATACCCTGTATAACCGCGGTCGTGACGTCACTATCTGTTGATGCACCTTTCAACTCGCGACAAAAATTCACATTACTTTTGTTACGCTTTTCAGATCGCTGTTTCGCAAAACAAACAGTGACATCATGGCCCGGTTTTTTACAAAAAGAACACGGTATCTTTTTCTCACTACCCGCATTTTTACTGTCCGAGTTATGACTAGTACCTGATTCAGACTGTTCCTCCGTCTTCAATCTCTTGGAACACAATCGCTTTGGGTGACCAAGCTCACCACAAGAAAAGCATTTTATGTCAGGCTTTTTATTATTAAAGGGTCGTTTACGATCGGATTTACCCTGGGATGATTTCGTAGAAGCAGTCGATTCAGGTTTTACAGGCTTAGTATAAATAGACAGAAACTCGACAAGATCTTTGGGCAACAAATGGGCATTTGTCGCAGCAGCACGTACCTGCGCGTCAGTTATTCCACGTATCACAATAGCAACAGTAAGCTCTTCGCTTAAGCCCTTCACTATATTAAGGCGCAAAACAGAACGCCGGGCATATTCTGCGTACGTAGAATAACTGTCGGAGTCAGTACACATAACTTCGAATAGTATATTAGCGATATCGATTCTTCGTGAGCACAGAGGCTTAAATTCAACTTTGAAATTTGACCATGTGCGGTCGTTAGTCACCCAATCGTTGAGCCAACTACGAGCATCTCCCTTCAGGCAGTTTGCTATCCGGGATAGACACTCATTGTCGTCCCAACAATTCGTACTACGCGCTCTGTCTACTTCCTCGCACCAAGAATCGATATCGTGCAAACTAGGGTCGAAATTCGAGATATAATAATGGTTGGATCTAACCTTGCTTAGCGCACTCAATGCTCCGATGAGACGTTCGGTGACGTCCGGTGGAGACGTAACGTTCGCCGTCGAGTCGCCAATGGTGCTGGCATTGGATGCCGGCACCGAGACTTCACCTACTGATGGCGGCAGCACGTGCTCAGGCGCCGGCGTCGGCACAGCGGACAGCGCTGTGGACTGCGAGCGCGGCGAGCACGTGGCGACAGCGCTGGGCAGCGCCATGGCGCGCTCGTCCAGCGCCATCGGTTGCGACGACGTGGCGCTCGTCGAGGGTAGACCGACATGTTCTAACGCGTTCAGGCGCGCCAGAATTGTACCTAAAGTCTCACGAAGTTCATTAGTTTCGTTTGTTTCACGCCGTGTTCTACCTCTGCCACGAGATGTAGAACCTTCGGCCATGGTGAAATCAATGTAATACAATTTTAGCTTTTAGGCCAGAGCATGGATTAGACTATGGAGTCTAATCCCACTTCTGAAATAAGCGGTTTTGATAGATTTTATTTAAAAAAATATAAACTTCCAACAAAACAATTTAATAATTTCAAAATGATATAAAAAATGATATAACCTCAAAAATCACAGAATTACTTACTGAACATTATTTATACAAATCAATGCTAATCAAAAATTAAATGGACAGAGTAACAGCACTTTACCGACAGTTGGAGGTGTTACCAGTACGAAGGCTCGAGCGAAAGTGAGCCCGAGGCAGGCGCGTGCTCTGCTTTTATAGGACCGCAACCGTTACAAATTTAAAAATAATAGCTTCCGTTGATTACATAATAATGTTCGGTTGCGTTTTCTAAACAATTGTATTTCGAATTATGTCAGCTAACTAGAGTAACTGTGGAGTAAGATGACTTTTGGTCGAATCCAGCCTAAGATAACTTTTGCTCGCTTATTGAAGTAGGCAGCAAAATTGACGTTCTAATCGTAAAAATGTTGCTCAATTAAGTGCATAGTCCGGAATTGGCAACACTCGTTTCGCACTGTAACACTGGCGCGGTTCGTTTGTTCAACTCTATTCTATTAGTAGAATTGGCTTCGGTCGGATCTAGGTTATCAGTACAAAAACAACACAAAAACACTTCAACAATATTAAATTTAACTATATTCATAAGATAATGCGTTATCGTATGACCAGTTGACCACAGAACACTATTATTAAAACTGATATCTGTGAGAAAAATATCTCTTACAAAAATTACAGAAAGTATTTTTATTATAGGTAAATACTTACTTGCCTCGACACAATGAAGAAAAAACTCCCTTAGTACACATATTTTAATACTCTTTGCTTCTTTAAGAAGAGTAATTAATTTGACACAGTTAATTAGGTAACAACTCAATTGAAACTTTGTCCTTCTTTGACTCAATCAGTACTTAATTTATGTAGCACATTAGACCAATGACTTCACTGCTCAATATTTGACAATAAGTATTGTTATTGAGAATTACATTGTATTCTAACTGTGAAACTTAATTATACACACTGGTTAATATTCACTTTTGACTAGGTATACAAAACAATAATAAAAGTTTCACCAACACGGTTTTACATCATAAAATACTTTGTATCTCACGACCACTAGAAATAAGAGTAGGTTCACTTTTAACAAGCCGGGAGTAGAAATAAAATGTCAATTTAATGTCTGGTAAACCACTAGTTATAATTATAAATCGAATAGGTCGTTGCGAACACGGTATTATAATCACTTTTAGGTTACGCTTCAAATAAACAAACGAACTAAAAATAGAACAAAATAATTGGGAACATCTGAGCGTATTTCGCATTAAATCTGTGTTTTTATGATTCGTTTTGTGCCAAAAGAACCAAGCAGTAAGACAGACGCGTTACTATTAAATTTTTTCTCACAGTCCTAACAGAGTAGGTAAACTATTCGAAGGTCACAATGTACTCTTCTTATGACTAATAATAGGTAAGACACTTATGTTGTCACCGTCTAAGATAAACTTCGACTAAAAATATTTAGGCAAGAGATAAGTGTCTTTCAATGGTTTTGTTTTAACATAAATAGGTTTGCGTTTGACCACACTTTGTCAGATGTAAAGCGACAGAGTTGTAAGATAGAGCACACTTATCTAGAAGGCACCTATACTTAGCTAGCCATACACGCCCAGATTTACCCAGCAGATATGTCTGAAGGTGGAATCAGACGGTTCATGTTTTGTTCATTTCCGTCGTTCATTTTGCATATTTCACTCAAAGTGACACATCTGAACATAAAATAAAAGAAAAGTGTCATAGAAAACCCCAGCATTCATTCGAGTCATCTTTCTCTCGAGTGAACTGTCTGATTCCACCCTGACAGTCATGACTAGTACTAACCCCAGCATTCATTCGAGTCATCTTTCACTCTAGTGAACTGTCTGATTCCACCCTGACAGGCATGACTAGTACTACTAAGTACTACTAAGTACTACGTAGCCGTACGGCTACGTAGTACTTTATTCTGTGATATGGCTAACTGACTCCCGACTTGAAGACACCCAAATTATTATTTTCCTAAAATCAGACCCCGGCAAGGAGTTCCACATTTTTGCAGTGCGTGTGAATTAAGGTTATCGTATGGGTTAAGGTTTTGTTTAATAAAAATGAAGAGCTCCAGTTTTTGTTATCAAACAATTAAAGTTTAAGTAAACCCCAGCATTCATTCGAGTCATCTTTCTCTCGAGTGAACTGTCTGATTCCACCCTGACAGTCATGACTAGTACTAACCCCAGCATTCATTCGAGTCATCTTTCACTCTTAGGTTATCGTATGGGTTAAGGTTTTGTTTAATAAAAATGAAGAGCTCCAGTTTTTGTTATCAAACAATTAAAGTTTAAGTAAACCCCAGCATTCATTCGAGTCATCTTTCTCTCGAGTGAACTGTCTGATTCCACCCTGACAGTCATGACTAGTACTAACCCCAGCATTCATTCGAGTCATCTTTCACTCTAGTGAACTGTCTGATTCCACCCTGACAGGCATGACTAGTACTACTAAGTACTACTAAGTACTACGTAGCCGTACGGCTACGTAGTACTTTATTCTGTGATATGGCTAACTGACTCCCGACTTGAAGACACCCAAATTATTATTTTCCTAAAATCAGACCCCGGCAAGGAGTTCCACATTTTTGCAGTGCGTGTGAATTAAGGTTATCGTATGGGTTAAGGTTTTGTTTAATAAAAATGAAGAGCTCCAGTTTTTGTTATCAAACAATTAAAGTTTAAGTAGTTCAACTAGTGGTTACGTTACACTAGCACTATGCTCACGGGTTTGTTCGCGTGGTATCATAGGAACGCAGGGAAAAACTGCTGAAATAGGTAGAGCTACTTTTTAAAAGCAAGATTGTAAATTATTTTTACAATGTATGGAGAGATACATCTTTTTGTAGGCGACTATACCTCGGAAACCTTCGGAAACATTTAGATCGTTTGTATCAATGGTCTATTGTAACTTTATCACGAAAATAAATTCATCATGCTAGGTTACAATGATTTCGCGCACTCTTGCAAATTGATCACACATATAATTTAATTATTACCTTTGTATACTGACATCGTCTCTATAATTCACTCACATAACACACTATAGACAGTTTCCACTCATTTTAATAAGAGTTTTGCTAAAATTTACAGTTCACACATGACTTACACTCAAAATATAATAAAGGAACTGAACGATTGCTTATCTG
Source organism: Camptogramma bilineatum (assembly GCA_958496255.1). Lineage (NCBI taxonomy): Eukaryota > Metazoa > Arthropoda > Insecta > Lepidoptera > Geometridae > Camptogramma > Camptogramma bilineatum. The sequence goes on from OY292474.1 coordinate 4,241,858, forward strand.
TTTACTCATAAATTGGCATATAGAGCTAACAAACAGTAGAGTTGCTCAGCTTTTTGAAATATTTGATTATAATGCATGAACTTAAATTCAGGATTCTGTTTATTCTATGATGACTATGTAAGTAAGAATCAATTATATTTTATCGATCGAGCGAGCGAAGCGAGCGAAGATCTTAGTGGCAAGTTAGGCGATTTTGCTTTGTATGTTTGTATGTTTGTATGTTTGTATGTTTGTATATTTGTATGTTTCATTTTTATGTTCTCGCATAACTATCGAACCGCTTATCCAATCTGTATGAAACTTGATAGGTCAATAGGTTGTGCTATGGAAATTTGCTGTGGAGCGTATGAGCGTAATCGATGAAGGGGTTGTAAAGATATGGGGTTCCCAAGGGGGTAATTTTTTTTCAAAGTTACCCAAATATATTGAGTGGGGTGTCATATGAAAGTACTCAATTTATACATTCCAAATTGGTTTTTAGTTTTCTTCTAGGTTCTATAGTTTTTGAAATACAGAGAAAAAGAAAAATGATGAAAACCAATTAACGGATGTATGGAGAGAGCTCCCGTTTCATAGAGTTTCGATGTATTCGGAGGTCTGGTTAACAGACATAGAGTGTGGCATCGTTGTGGTTTGGTTTGCAATGATTTTAGTTGCTTCTTGATATTTTTTCTTGAGATTGAAAATAAAAGCCGTGCTGGCCGAGTGGAAGAGTGCTCGATTTTCGATTCAAAGGTCGTAAGTTCGAACCCTGACCGTGCTCATCAATGGATTTTTCGATTAGAAAAATTTAAATGCGCATTAACACGAGCTCTAAACGGTGAAAGAAAACATCGTGAGGAAACCAGTTAACGTTCTAATAGCGGCGATGGGCTTGCAACCTGTCACGTATGCAAATTCTAACTTCTGCAAATAGTGGGCTGGGCATGTACCAAAATTATAGAGGGAGACGGAGACGGAGGGGGAGGGGGAGGAAGAGGGGGAGGGGGAGGAAGAGGGGGAGGGGGAGGGGGAGGGGGAGGGGAGGGAGAGGGGGAGGGGAGGGGGAGAGGGGGAGGGGTGGGGGGGAGGGGGGGGGAGAGGGGAGGGAGGCGGAGAGGGAGGGGGAGGGAATTGTTTTTCTCATACATTTTGTATTGAACTGCTATTTTAATAATTTCTCGAACTAAGAGGCCTTCCCTGAGGCGCGGTACGAAGTTCGCGGGGTCAACTATTGAATATAAACACGACACGACTTAATGTATTGCATGCATGCCTATAATCTTTACCATACTGAGGTAGTGCATTAGATATCATTGTGTGGTAAACACTAGAAGGAGCACTTAACGTAGGTATAGGGGTAGTCAGAAACACGTCCAAATCTAGGCTATCAACACAACGGTGCGCGAGATCTCAGTTCGGGGCGAACTACTAGTTATAATAGTTAAAGTAAAGTCCGATCATAACATTCCACAAGCAAGACATGCTCTCTCATTTAAAATTTCTTACTCTGTGTTTTCTGTCGCTACTTGAGTATGTGTAAGTAAGATGTAAGTACACATTTATCCGGCTGACGGTTTTTGAATGCTAATGCTATTCAAATTAAAATTCTATTGATTCTATTGATTGACAAGAGGATTTATCATCTTCTAAATATAAAACTTGTGTGAGTGGGTTCGATGTTCTGCTCCTTCTAAACGGGTAGATGGATTTTGATGATTTTTTGAATCTATCTCGTTGATAGGTGGCGCTGTCGAGATCAAGTTTTCTAGTTTTTGCTAGCGGGGTCTGTGCCAGGGTAGCGTTTGCCTACCGCTTAGTATTTATGTATGATTTCAATAATGGTTTTTTCATCTGTTTGCAGATCACAAAAACGCTCTGTATATCTATGAGATTATGACGTCTTTTTGTTATCTGTAGATAAGTTCAAGAATACAGATTATGCTATAGGTTACCTTTGATTATTTTTGAAAATCTAGAGATAGTGCAGGAGCTATATCTACTCCTAACATTAGCTCCTTACGGTTGGTTTGGACTGAATGTCAAAATGTACTGATCTGCATAATGTATTTATTCCAAAAAGAACTTTTCCCAAAATGACTGATTTTCTATAGGTCTTCATTATAAAATGTCGGAAATGAAACTGTCAAATGTATGTACAGTCGGCATTAGTCACTCTCTTTATTTTTAAAATAAGTAATAAAATAAAATCACATTCTATAGACAATAGGCAAAAATGGAAAACGCGGTCCGCTTGAGAGATAAAACTTGGGCGGTGTGTCTCTTTCTAAAGGGTGACCATAATTTATAAACTAAACATTCCTAGTCCATAGGGGGTCTTTTACATCATTTTCTGATTTACATGACACGTGATTTCAGGGCATGATTTTTCAATTAAAATACTGATGCAATTTTGATCCTTGATTTTGATCCTTGGTTTCGATCCTTGAATTCGATCCTTGATTTCGATCCTCGGTTTCGATCCTTGATTTCGATCCTTGATTCTTGAATCTTGAATCTGCAAACTAAAGTCTTGAATATTTGAAGTGACAGCTGTCAAACTTCAAACGGCCATATCTCGGGAACTACTCGTCCTAGACTCCCCGTTCCCAGTTCAAATGAAAGCTATGGCCAAGATCTTCATTTGAAGTGACAGCTGTCAAACTTCAAACAGCCATATCTCGGAAACTACTCGTCCTAGACTCCCCGTTCCCAGTTCAAATGAAAGCTATGACCAAGATCTTCATTTGAAGTGACAGCTGTCAAACTTCAAACGGCCATATCTCGGAAACTACTCGTCCTAGACTCCCCATTCTCAGTTCAAATGAAAGCTATGGCCAAGATCTTCATTTGAAGTGACAGCTGTCAAACTTCAAACAGCCATATCTCGGAAACTACTCGTCCTAGACTCCCCGTTCTCAGTTAAAATGAAAGCTATGACCAAGATCTACATTTCAGATGACAGATGTCATTTTGACAGCTGTCACTTTAAATGTAGATCTTAGTCATAGCTTTCATTTGAGCTAAAAAGGAAGAGTCTAGGACGAGTAGTTCCCGAGATATGGCCGTTTGAAGTTTGACAGCTGTCACTTCAAATGAAGATCTTGGCCATAGCTTTCATTTGAACTGAGAATGGGGAGTCTAGGACGAGTAGTTTCCGAGATATGGCTGTTTGAAGTTTGACAGCTGTCACTTCAAATGAAGATCTTGGCCATAGCTTTCATTTGAACTGGGAACGGGGAGTCTAGGACGAGTAGTTCCCGAGATATGGCCGTTTGAAGTTTGACAGCTGTCACTTCAAATGAAGATCTTGGCCATAGCTTTCATTAGAACTGAGAACGGGGAGTCTAGGACGAGTAGTTTCCGAGATATGGCTGTTTGAAGTTTGACAGCTGTCACTTCAAATGAAGATCTTGGCCATAGCTTTCATTTGAACTGGGAACGGGGAGTCTAGGACGAGTAGTTCCCGAGATATGGCCGTTTGAAGTTTGACAGCTGTCACTTCAAATGAAGATCTTGGCCATAGCTTTCATTAGAACTGAGAACGGGGAGTCTAGGACGAGTAGTTTCCGAGATATGGCTGTTTGAAGTTTGACAGCTGTCACTTCAAATGAAGATCTTGGCCATAGCTTTCATTTGAACTGGGAACGGGGAGTCTAGGACGAGTAGTTCCCGAGATATGGCCGTTTGAAGTTTGACAGCTGTCACTTCAAATGAAGATCTTGGCCATAGCTTTCATTAGAACTGAGAACGGGGAGTCTAGGACGAGTAGTTTCCGAGATATGGCCGTTTGAAGTTTGACAGCTGTCACTTCGAATGAAGATCTTGGCCATAGCTTTCATTTGAACTGAGAACGGGGAGTCTAGGACGAGTAGTTCCCGAGATATGGCGGTTTTAAGTTTGACAGCTGTCACTTTAAATGTCAATTTGACATAATCTGTCATTTTGACATGATCTGTCAATTTGAAAGCTGCTATTATTTATTTATTTATTTATACAGAAATTTTGATTGTATAACTTTTTTTTTATTTTGTACTTAATTGCACTAAGGTCACGGTAGGAGCATAAGGACATATTGGTCCTCGTGCTCCTACCAGTAGGAGAACCAAGTAGGAGTAAGAGGAAACGTATGATCGTTGTAATGTAGCTGAATGTACCTTTTGTGTCAGACTTTACGGATTTCCGACATTTCAAAATGAAGGCATAGAGAAAATCAGTCATTTTGGGAAAAGTTCTTTTTGGAATAAATACATTATGCAGATCAGTACATTTTGACATTCAGTCCAAACCAACCGTAAGGCATTAGCTTAGTTTTATAAGTTTTAGTTAAGGAAACAATATTGAAATACATGGCTGGAAGTTGAAAAAGTGAAGCTACGAATGAAGTTAATAATGAAATACTAGTCTCTAAGTTGAAAAGTGAAATTACAAGTGGATTCTGGGTACGGAATGCTAATTTTATACCTATTCAATCGCGTTTGAAGTAAACTATTGAAATTAACAAAAACAACTCACACTCGGTATCATCATTTGCGGTAGAATAATAAAAATGCTAATGTATGAGAATAAAAGAAAAACAACAGTGGACAATGTAATTTTATTTTCTTAAAACTAAGGCGTGACGGAATCAGCATAAATATACATACAAACTTATAAATAGGTACTTAGTAACAAAGTAAATGTGGTGCAGCAAATTCCTACAGTGTTGAAACATTGGGTATCAAATCGGAAAGAAATGAAGTGATCACGATTGTATCCCCAACATTATCTCAGATCTTTGTTTACATTTTAAGATCCTTTGAAGATGTTTAAGGGGAGAGTCAGAGTTCATCATATCGGAAGAGCTTCATTTTATTGTCTGAAAGCAAAAAGTCCGACGTATAGAAATTAAGTTGATCCTAGTTTAAGAAGTCTCTTCTGTATTTAATCATTCGAGTGACAGCATAGTGGACACTATGTTCAATCACCCTTTTCGTCTCATTCATTCTCAATACAATTTTTCATGCAATTCAGCTCTTTTCCAAAACGTATTCAATTTTGTTCCATGCGCCCTCTACATCCCCATCTTTCCTTTTCAGATACCTACACACTTTTTATGAAGGTACTAATTCATACTCGCTTAATCATCATTAATCATCATTGATCTTCTTTCGCTCTAAAACGCTATTTTACTACACACACACACACACACATACACTCACACACATTGTTTTTGTCATTTATAGTTTGTTCTTTCATACATCTTTGGTCGAAATAATTTCCTTTTTTCTATTACTTCGTGTTCTAAGTAATTTCTCCGTTTAATAATATGAATCAATTCTGTTTCGATTTTCTAACATAAGTCAAAATTGTATCTAGTTTCGTTTCTATCGATTCTATTTGCCTTTTCATGATATCTAAATCACGTTTTGATGCACCAGATTTGAGGCTGTTGAGCCCAATTCGCTGTTTGACTTTCTCAAACTTAAATCTGTGAAACTCGGGCTTTTTGTCTGCATGTAAAACAATATCAAGAATGTGATCAATTTTCTTCTGTAAAATGTCACAGTCCACCTTATCATCTATCTTCTCTTTCTGGAACTGCCCTTTGTCAATAATAGCGTCTCTAACATGAGCGGGGATAGCTTTTGCGCAGCTCCACAGAGGCTCGCATGGCCTCAAAGATATCTTCGATAAACTCCGAGCAAATTTCAATTTGTTTTTCAGTTTTGTCGGTAATATTTTCATAATCATCTTCACGTTCACTAAAGTTTCCAAAGACGCTAGGAATTCTACCTGTTTCTCTAATCGCATTATGTTACCTTGTACTTCTAAGTCGTTGAGGTCGTTGACCGCCACTGCCACCATAAGGTTCATTAAGACTATAGCGGCTAATACCAAGAAAACGAGAAACAGCAGTCGAATGATAAACAGAGAAGTGTGCAAGCTGGTGGAATCTTTCTTGTCCACTAAGTCGTCATAATCGAATTCTGATGTCATCATAACCATTGTCTTGACGAAGGCAGCCCACGGGTTTTCAAAGGGTATTTTTGATCGGTACTCAATCATGAAGCTAAAGGCAAAGCCGATAACCAGAAAGACAAAGGTCAGAAGAATCTGAAACAAAGAAAATGCTTTGATTTGGATGAATAAATAATTTTGATATTTTTTTTGTAAGTAAAGGATTCCTACATGACCTTTTCGGATCGGACCGAGTCCTGTACTCTTTATTTACCCATTATTGGTCCCTACACTTAAAAGAACGCTATAATAGCAATAACAATGTGATCACATAACAATCAAAGAACCACGACAAAACTGGCAAACTTTCAATAACAATTACATTTGTGAACTCAGAAGTCTTACCTTCAACACTTTTATCGACACCTTTCTGAACATAAGTACATAATAGCCCCACTTTGGAAATCTGGACAGCAGGAAAGTCATCTGCAACCACGCCAACAGCAGAGCGACGGTGGATAAGTGTCTTGGCCAGTCCTCTTTAGTGCTAAATATGGCTTGAGGAAGAAGAATGGCAAGGGCAATGGAGCAGAATTTTACCCACGTTTCCAGTTCAAGAAAATATCTTCTGCTTACTTTCATGTAGAGGATTTCCTAGAAGTATAAAAGATAAATTCGATGGTTACTTTCTTTAACCCTCTGAGGGACCTGCATAGTAAGTACCATTATTGTGCTGTTACGTAATTATTATGAAACAAGCAGCAAGCAATAAGGTGTTGTGCAGACAGAATAGAGTTAACGTGACTTTATGTTTCAAAGTTTTAGACCAAACGAAGCAAACCCAAATTGAATTGTTTTTATACACATTTTTAAGTTATATTATGTTTTAAGTAGACACTTACCTGTGCCACAATCAAAAAAATTGAAAAATACAGGGCGTATGCCCAAGCTCTATAGTTCAACCATTCAGGTCTGTCCGCTTCATCTTCTAAATTTATATGATCCACGGTCGGTGACTCAATGCTTGTGTTGGTAGTATTAGTAGGTAGCGAATCCTGGTAGAAATACACAGAAAGTATGAATGTAGACAACGTCGTTACAAACAGTCCATATAGCACCAGCATAGTATAGAAAAATGGCAGAAGAGCTTGCCATTTCAAACATAGAAAACTCTCCACCAATGGATGAATCAACAGCCTCTTCTGATCGTACGTGTTTCCAGTCTCAAGTAAAGCTTGTATAACCTTCATGTCCATGTCATTGACTCCGCCTGAGTTGATATGCTTATTCGGGGCCAGTATTCCATAGTGGACTGTCACCTCACAACTCGGATCCTGAGGACTATTGTTACAACTGATACAAGAATCAAATATCTCCTGAATAAACTCCGTAGGTTTTGAAACATTGTTCATGAGCAACTGTATAGCTGTTTTTCTGAATTTACTCCCTCCGGCGCCGGTACTAGCGGAGATATCTGAACCTTCTTGAAGTAGAATTTTGATGACGTCTCTGCTTGCGTAGTAACATGCGGTGTGCAATGCGTTTAATCCGAGGGAATCTTCCGCATAAATAGAAGAGTTATTGTTCTTTAGAATAAGTTTCACTATCTCAACATTGTTTTTTCTAGCCGCTATATGAAGAGGAGTAGCCCCTTTTCGAAGGCCACTTGTTGCTTTCAGGTTGATGAAAGCGTTTCGGGACAGAAGTAGCTTTACGCATTCGATGTGGTCTCTTTCGACTGCATAATGTATCGGGCCGTACCCTCTCTTGCTTTCCGTTGTTACATGATTAATTATTACTCGTGTGATAGTGTAGTTGTAATCTAAAAGAAATTTGAGCATATCGTACAGCCCATTTCCGGCAGCTATATGGAAAACATTTGTTTTATCCGGAAGTGTTTCTTCTATGGATGCTCCTTTCTTAAGAAGCATTCTGGCACATTCTATGTTTCCTTTGATGACTGCTTTGAACAGAGCTGTCTCTCCCTTTTGATTTGGTGTGTCGATTGCTTTTTCTTCTGTGACGAACTCAATTAGTTCTTTAAGGATATCCAAATGTCCTAGGTCTGCAGCAGAGTGCAGTGCTGTTTCACCATTATATGACTGAAACAAATTGTTATTGTAAAAAGTGAGTCACTGTTTCTCAGTAGGTACTTAAAAAATATATTAAAATTAGTTAAGAAATAAAAAAAATATCTCACCCTGGAAAAAATATTAGCACCAGCTTCTAAAGTGAGGCATACTCCAGGAAGCCAGTTGGTGCGGACGGAGTAGTGCAACACGGTATACCCATCCTTATCTCTCACATCCACTATCAGAGGCGATGGAGGCTGGGAGTTATATAATTCCGTATATAAGAACGCCTGAAAGAAGATTATTTCATATAACAGTATGGTTGACAAATGAAAGTGACTTACTATAGTGTATATTTTTATTTGAAATAAAAATCTTACCTTGAGGTGTTGTTTAAGCTGTTTCTTGACACAGACATGCATTGGCGTCAGACCTTCGAGGTTCAAATTGGCGGGGCAAGCGCCTGCTTCCAATAGCAGAGCAATGCTCTCCAAGCTTTGCAGCTCGACTGCAGTGTGGAGTGGCGTGTGTAGGTTGATGCGTTTGCGAATAGTGCGGCTGCGGCAGTCTGTTGCGAGCAGCATTGAGATTACCTCTGCGAAGCCGACTGGATGGAGAAGCGGCAGGGTCTGTCTAACATAACAATCATTACAGTCTTGCCACCTTTCATGTGTCTCCTTGTTCATGCACTTCTGACATTCAATAGTTAAAAGCCACATATTCTTCAAAAACTACTAGAGCGTAGTTGTCGTTCCAATTTCTTGTGGCCGTACCTTCCCTCTTACTCAAATGAAGATTCTCCGGATGAATCGATTCATTGTCGGTATCTAATCGATATTTTCACGCGAGAATTTCCTCTTATCCAATTTCAAGAACAACTCACGAAAGCTTTGCAAAAGCTACTTACTGTTTATTAACAGTTTGTGTATAGTACGCGGATCCAGCTACGTCGAGAGGCGTGCGGCTGATGACGTCTCGGGGGCAGGGCTGCGCCCCGGCAGCTAGGAGCAGTCGTACGCAGTGGTGTCGTGCGGTGCAGCTCGCTGCGTGCAGTGGCGTCCATCCCGGTTGGAAGAATGGCAGCTGGAAACCAAGAAATATTAGTTACTCGGGCCCAGTCAGCTATTTTTAGGTTCCCGTACTTAAAGAAGAAACGGATCTCATACAATATCGCTTGGTTGCGTCCATCTGTCTGGTCCGTCTTCAAGATCCTTTTTTTAGGAAGGAGGTTTCAAGTTGCACATTATATCAAACACGTAGATTCAAGGTCTCTCTCTCTCGCTTCCTAGGTCAACACAATCAAATTATATTAAAAAAATACCTTTTAATCCCTACTGCTTTATGTGCTACAACAGTGCTACTAAAGCTTGAGTGACTTGTTAGGTAGTGTTGGTAAGTGACTGATGACGCTAAACTTAGGTACCTGCTCAGCAATCTTGCTGCAATTATGGTCGATACCGTCACGCCATTCTTTGGGGACCTTGATTTTCATCTCCCCGAGTTCGCAACGGATATTTACAGCATCTTTTAGAAGAGGACTTAGTTTGCGGACCTCCTCTTCCACTTCTAGAGTCACCTCGCCTTTTTCCAGCTGCTTTTGTATTGCTGTAAGGAATCTTTATATAATAAGAGAACTCTAAATTGGTTTAATACTAGCATCTGCCTGTGGCTTCACTCATGTGGTACCAACATCCGCACTTGACACTAAGGGATATAAAAGCTAAGGCATTCTCCAATCATTAAATATTTTTTGGAATCAGATGATTCGTTTAGGAGATTATCTTCTCTAATCCTGCAAACTCTTCGTCTATAAAACATGTTATTATCCCTGTTATTTATAATGGACTTATAGTGGCATTCTAGAAGTAAGTTGCAAAATCTGTTGCCATATCTTTTCTTACCGTTGCTAAATTGACAAAATATTATGAATTTTATGGGACTCTATTTACTATGATTTAGGGGAGACCAGTTTCTAAATTTAGAGTACCTAACTAACCTTCAGGAAGCTCGAGAAACAAGCCCAAGTGCCGGACGTGCCCTGCCCACGCAGCCACGTGCAGGGGAGTGCGGCCCATGCGATCTGTCCTGTCAATCCAGAGATGTTTCATAAATGACGCGAGACCATTAAAGTCCTGAGTTCCCATTTTGTTCTATGGAACATGACGTTATCGACCAAATTGACGCATTTTCTTCCCTATTTTTTCCATATCATGCCTTGTACACAACGAAACTACTGATTGACTCCGACGACACTTTATTGTACACCAAGAAAAGTCGAATATGAATAAAAGATAAAGTTTTAATTAGTGAAATGGGCGGCCTTATCACTGAGAGCGACTTCTTCCAGGCAACCTTTGATCTCTAAAAAACAGATGGTACATTTTAAGTGACTGGAATCCTTTGGACTTTCAACTTGTATCTATAAAACAAGTAAAACCACGATTTTATCCTTAAGGCATGGATTACGTTTTGAATTTTACTTCAAGGAATACAGTTCCGGAATACAGTCATGCTCCGGATTCATTCTTTCTTCTCCAGGGCGTCGATTCTGGTACCGAACTTTTTATCAACCTCAACCAAAACCTCAACTAAAGTGACTGTTTCCATGACTACTAATAACAAACGACTGAGTTGTGGTTAGGTTTTGAACTTTGACAGAACAAATTTTTGAAAAGCTATTCTACTATTTCACCAAATGGCTGACATTTAAGAGATCGAACCAAAACCAAAGCGGTTGTCATCTAGTAGAATTCAGGCCCTGTAATCTTTTGCTTACCTGTTCTTCTCAGCGCCATGTTGCAGCAGCAATGGGAGAGCGTCGTCACCTGTCAGTGCTGCAACGTGGCACGCTGACACGAAGTCCACGTGGCAAGTCGCGTTTGGGTTAGCACCTGACTCTAGAAGTCTGAGAACGATGAATAGACCAGAAATTATTTATGTAAACAAATGCCGAACGAGTCTTATCCTACTAACATTGTAAATGTAATGTGAAAGTTTGTGTGGATTTTTGATACTCTTTCACGCAAAAACTACTAAACGGATTTTAAAGAAACTTGGAATACCTAATGCATAGTAAAGCAAGACCTGTTTAAAACAGCATAATAAAAAAAGTTTAGGAGCAGTTAGTAGGTATGTAAGATAGCTGGTATTATAAAACCCTCACCTCGTCATTAGGATACTGGATTAATGTTTTCTACATTTAAAGCGTATGCTGTACGTAAACGCTGTGTATGCCTGTAATATGTGTATTGTTGGCATTGCCTAAAATAAATGATTGAACCTTTTAACTTCGACAACGTTGCCGTTCTCGACAGCCTCAAGCAGCTGCGTGTTCAGCCGGCCGATGCGGCGGTGGCTCCGGCGGTACAGCCTCGGCAGGGACTCGATCTTTGACAGCATCAGGTCGGTGCTGTGCGCGCTCACGCACTTCATCGATTCATTCTCACTGGAAATTACAAGCAAAGTTAGATCGCTTTTACTTAGGCGTTTTAGTAGCGCGAGTGAAGCGCGACAGAAAAGCTCTGCTGTCACACGGCTATCATCATACATAATTGGTGAACGTAGTCTTGGCAGCATCTCAGTCGCCGCAGTCGCCGTAGTCATCGCTTTTGTTAATGGCGACGGGAACGACTGCGGCGACTGCGGCGCGGGTAGGTGTGCGAGGTTGCATGGAACTTCATATAAAGAAATCGAATGCGAGGACTGCGGCGACTGCGGAGCGGCTCATGTCTGCGTGACTGTGGACAGCGCCGCTGTAGTGTGGAGGGATCCACTAAAGCACTTTTATAAGCGGTTCCACACGTTTCTAAAGATATCCTTTCGTCCGCCGGCGTTCGCATGCTCAATGGGGACGCGCACTCAAATTGTTGCTACTCACAATCCACAGACGAAGACACTCTGACTTCTGTTCCGAGGAGACGGCGGCGCTGCTCTGATTGGACAGGTATCATCCAAGTCATCAAAGTCCTGCATAGCGTGTTCCTCGGAGATGCTGGGTCCGATGGAAACTGATAGTTATATAAAGTTATTTTATATACAGTAAGTAGACAAGAGCTGCGGGCTTAAAAAGGTCGCTATTGCGTGTCCAATATAATAACGGCTTCAGGATGCTGTTGGGGTTGCCGCGATATTGCAGCGCATCAGGGATGTTCGCGGATGCGCATGTGGATGGGTTCCACGCAATCATGCGAAAAAGAATCGCTTCCCTGGTGGGCCGCATGCGCCGCAGCTCCAACAGCCTCCTGGAGGCCGTAGCGCAGGATGTGGGCTCCAGCATCATGAGACACTGGGTGACGGTGCTCAGGCCCCTGACCTCTCTGGTGACTCAGTGACTTGCGACCTTGTGAGCCCTTACGGTCCTTGTGAGCCCATGTCCTGACCGTCTGATTTTAGTTTATTATTATTTTATTTTAATTTATTTATTATGTACCTAATTTAAATTTTGTGTTTTTGTAACCTATGGATCAAATGTGTCTGAAATAAATGAAATTATTATTATAAAATTATTATTGCAGAATCGCATTTAAGGAATTGAACTATTGCCATCGCTTTTCATTGACTGAGAGTGAAAAGAGATGGCATTATAATTCATTTCAAATTATGATTCAGCTTTAGCGACCTTTTTAAGTCCGCTGAGTTCTTAAATTTAAATAATATAATCTACCAAGTTTTGAGACACAAATATCCCAACATACAAACTTTCAGATTTATAAAATTTATAAATCTGGTTCTTACGAGTTACTTAAAGAATATAACCGTAAAATAGTAGGGCCCTTACCATGTCGCTGGTTTTTCTTCTTCGTTCCAATAAATGCTGTCACTATTTGCTCCATTTTTATTTTTTTAAACAATAGGTAAGTAATAATTAAATGTAATAACAGGTAATAAATTGACTGATGTGTCCTATGCAAAACATCCTGTTGGTTGTAAAATTACATCGCTATGGTTATTTATTCTGCAGCATTTTTCCTTGTATGTTTCATTCAAATAGTTTAGAAGATGAATGACGCGAAAGTTAAATGATCTTGTACTTACAGTTGGGCCGACGGATCTCGGCGTTCGTGAAGTTAGGCTTTTCGCTGCGCAGTAGAACATTTTGTATGAAAAAGTTGCACTGCGCATCGAAACGGCTAACTTCACGATCGCCGAGATCCGTTGGCCGTACTGTAAGTACCTATTTTGCTTGTAAGTACAATTTTCGACGTGCATCGAAAATTGTATTCACAAATAGACGAATCGTGCTTAATTAATTTTTTTTTACTTTTATCTTCTACCGATATAATTAGAGCCAGTCAAAGATTACGTTTATCAAAATTCGAAAACATTGTCACCACGATAATTTCCACCTTTTTTACAGTCAATTATAAATAAACACATCATGCTCCTAAAATAATAATTAAACAGAACAAGTAGGTAAATAAAAAAAAGCCGACTTCAATGGTATAAGCTGAGCCATCTGCACTCTCGAGGTGCATTCCTGTTCATAACTCCGAAGATCCTCCACAGATCCTCACCAATTTTTTATGGCACCAACCGAAAAGTATTCCCTTTTAAACAAAAAAAAGATTTTTTCAAATCGGTCTAGGCGTCTTTGAGTAATAAAAAAAACCATTTAAAAAAGATTCCTACGAATTGAGAACCTTTTTGAAGTCGGTTAAAATGAAGTACCTAAGGATACCACGAATAAGAATATTATGAAAAGAAATAATGTAAGTATAACTTGCCGAGCTCTCAGTCTAAAAACGATAACTTAATAATACTACTGCTGTCGACTTGGAACTGTGCAGCAGTTGTTCTGTGTATATTATCCATGTAACAGGTAACATCTACAGTTTATAAACTACTAATTACGCTCAGCGGTTTCACCTGCCATTTAATTTAAAAGAAATAGCCTAAATTAACCAAATAAACTAGCCAAAACACAAAAAAAAACAAAAGAAAAAGCCTATAGCTATCATCCATCATCAAGGAAAGAGATAACAAATGCAGAATAATTGAATATACTTCCTTAAGTACTTATACATTTACATTTTTTTATATTTCCGTAAATAATCCGTAAAATCTCAATGTTACACAAAATAACAATAATATACTTACATAAAGAAAAAAAAAAAGTTAGTAGGTACGTTAAAATGTCAATTAAATTCATCTAAAGACATCCCTCCAGCAGAAGCTTATTTTTTTTAATATTTCAAAGTTTATTTTTAAAATCAATTTTGCAAGCAAACTTGCGTGAATAAAAGAAATAAGGTGGATACAGTTTGCGAAAGCTGCAATATACAAGGTGCAAGAGAACAGCTCTAGAAAACTCAAACGGGAGCTTCTGCCTTATGATCAGTTCTAAATAAAAAAAAAACATATTTTTTTTCTACACTTTATTTTACCCAGTTTTTCTGTTGTATGTGTAGGTGTCTTCAATTGTTATTGTTAGACTTTTGCAAGATTGAACGTTAAATTCGATATTTCACGTATCACTGTTAAACAGTAGTAAACAGGATGTGCATCGGTATAACTCCATTTTTAAATAGCTTAATAGAATCAATCATGTCCTGCAGTGCGATTTAGATCTTTTCGGAATGTATTCCGAATTCGTAAAGTGACGTTTTTTTGCTGAAAAAACATCAACATTCCGACGAAAATCATCAATGCATTTTCGGAAGTCTGAATTGCACTGCTGGATGCACTGTTTTAATTTCAAAAGTTGAGTGTGAGGCGCGGCCGTGAGGAGTGACCGTACCGCAAGTCCCTCCCTCTTACCCAGATGAAAATTCACCGGATGAATCGAAACATTGTCGATAGATATCTAAATAGACGGTTTTTTACGTGAGCAATTCTTGTGTTAAATCTGCAGTGCGATTCAGACCTTTTCGGAATGTATTACAAATTCGGAAAATGACGTTTCTCCGCTGAAAAAATGTCAACTTTCTGAAGAAAATCATCGAATCGTTGTTTGTTTGTTTTTCCCAACACTTCTCTTTCTATCGTTTTTACGTAATAAAATAAATAAAGACATAAATTGAACTTTACAATCACCACATGTCACGACGCACATGTTTTTTTGCCACGTTGCAATAAAATGGCATAGCACTCGTCTCGTACGTCAATGTCAGTGTCAGGTCACTGACACTGACTTGCCAGCGTATTTATTTAAATAGTTACTATTTTTTTATCGTATTGCTTTTCAGAATCTGCGCATCCTATTTTATTTATTCTTTTTATTTAAGTATGTGTATTACTTTACATAAATAATTACTTCTCAATATTTATTTATTTTTGCATCATTATTATTGTGTGTATTTCGCTCTTTATTAATGTTTCACGAATGTAATTTGGCCCAATCTGAAAACCAGTGTTACCTCCGTACCATTGTGTTCGGAAGTAGACCACACTGAGATTGGACCATTTTAGCCACACCATCGCTTAAGGGAAGGGCTAATTTTGTTTCAGGTTGTATGTTTATAGGTAGGTGCCGCATAATATTATTTTGTGTGTAATTTTGAATTTTCTAATGGGTACCTACCTACCTTATGTCACAAAAGGTGACCTTATTTTAAGTCCTTTCATTGTATGTTTTTTCTTATACCTATCATTTGTGTGTGCTAAATAAATGTTTCTATGTCTATGTCTATGTCTATGAATCGGATGCAATTTCGGAAGTCTGAACCGCACTGCTGAGTGCACATTTCAGTTTTCAGGAGCGGTTCTCTTACACCCTGTAGGCTCTTACATAATGCTAGTATGGTTCCCCGGTATGCGATAACGCTATTTTCCGGAGTATAACCCTCGGAAGCTGACCCGGCCATACCGGCGCAACTGCCCTGCTTATCAGTTCTGGCTTCCTTTGTGGTCTAATATTGTAAGCAGATAAAAGTCTGCCTTCGAGAAGACATTTCTACGTTTTCGAATGGTAAATCTATTTTCTGTACTAATATAATAAAGCGTTTGTTTGTTTGAACGCGTTAATCTTAAGAGCTAGCAGTCGGATAAGAAAAATTCTTTCTGCATTTTGATAGCTTAATTCTTGAAGAAGGTTACTTTTCATCATCTTCACCATCACCATATACCATCACTACGCGGGTAAAGCCGCTAGTAGTAGTAAGTGTATTTCTTATGATATCAACGACACAGAACGTCAAGTGTAATCGATCGAGCGAGCGAAGCGAGCGAAGATCTTAGTGGCAAGTTAGGCGATTTTGCTTTGTATGTTTGTATGTTTGTATGTTTGTATGTTTGTATGTTTGTATGTTTCATTTTTATGTTCTCGCATAACTATCGAACCGCTTATCCAATCTGTATGAAACTTGATAGGTCAATAGGTAGTGCTATGGAAATTTGCTGTGGAGCGTATGAGCGTAATCGATGAAGGGGTTGTAAAGATATGGGGTTCCCAAGGGGGTAAATTTTTTTCAAAGTTACCCAAATATATTGAGTGGGGTGTCATACGAAAGGGCTTATTTTGTACATTCCAAAATGGTTTTTATTTTTAATCTAGGATGTATAGTTTTTTAAATACGACCAAAGAACAAAAACTACGAAACCAGAGCTGCAAGAGCTCCCGTTTCATAGAGTTTCGATGTCTTCGTAGCTCATTGACTGGTCGGTCTTAAAAATAGAGTGGCATCGTTGCGGTTTGGTTTGCAATGATTTTAGATGCTACTTGATTTATTTTCATGATAAAAAAATTTTTGATAAAGAATGAAAATAATTGAGGTAAAAAAAGTTAAATAAACAAATATATTGAGTGGGGTGTCAAATGAAAGGTCTTAATTTGTACATTCCAAAATAGTTATTATTTTCATTCTAGGACGTATACTTTAGAAATACGACGAGAATTCATAAATATGAAATAAGTAAATGAAAAATTAGACACGACATTATTGTATTGCATGCATGCTAGTATTTTTTTCCATGAAGAGCTAGCGCAATAGGCATACTCGGCAGTAGTAGCACTTGAAATTATAGGGGTAGTCAGAAGAAAGTCCAAATGTAAGCCATCTACGGTGCGCGAGATCTCAGTTCGGGGCGAACTACTAGTAATATTAACCGACTTCAAGAAAATTCTCAATTCGTTGGAATATTTTTTTTATTTATTTTACTCGATTACTCAAGATGCCTGGACCGACTTGAGAAAATATTTTTTTGTTTGAAAGGGTATACTTACTTTCCGATTGGTGCCATAAAAATTTGGTGAGGATCTGTCAAGGATCTTCGGAGTATTGAACAGAAATGCACATCGAGAGAGCAGAAAATTGATCAGCTTATAACTTTGAAGTAGTTTTTAAAATTTTTAATTTAACTAATACATGTTTATTTATCTCTAAAATAATTTCACGAGTGAAGCCACGATCACGGCTAGTTTCGAATAATGTCCAGGACATGCCTATCCGTCGATAGTAAAACGGATAGCGATACGGTTTTATAGCATTCTATGAAGTCTATGAAGCTTTCGTCTATGAAACTTGTCGTTTCTGTGACGTAACTTTGTCTATTGCGATAGTTTTGTTGGCTACCTACTGATACGTTTTGAGTGACTATAAAGGGAGAAAGACGAAAGATGAAATGGGAAATTGGATAAGATCGGAAAAAGAGGCTGGTTAAACATGCTAATTTTTTGATTAATGATCAATATTACCTATACCTGCTCTAGTTCATCCATTTAATAAATGGAAAAATTACAAGCTCGTATAAATGGCATTTAAACGAGGTTGTAATTTTTCCCATTTTCGCGTTGGTGGCGAAAACATTTTTTTTTTTACTAGCCTTAACTGTCCCACCGCTGGGCAAAGACCTCCCCCGAAAGGAAAATAAATGATTAAAAAAAACAGTCCCATTGTATGTTACATATGGCTTGTTAACTTGGATGAAAACATTCGCACATTGGTGAATGCTAAAATTATTTTTCTCTATTTTTTTATTCTTCATACACCGTCAAAGTAAATTATGAGTTTCATGATCATATTCACGAACCGCGAGTTCCATAACAAAAAAAAAAAATGAAACAGAGCAATCCTGACAAGACAATACTTCTGACGAAAATGCTTCAAAAATGGTATTTGAGTTTAGAAAAGAAAAAAAAAATACTAGTCAACTTTTGTAGTTGACTGTAGGTATCTGAGATTTTTAATATTTTTGGACCAGGATGAGAAGTTGAATGAATTTGAAAATTAAAATTTCCATCCGACTTTTCCCTTCATCCTGAATTATTCAATTTCCCATCAAAGTTGGCCAGGTCTCATCTCCTCGTCTATATTCTGGTTATGAAACTTAGGAACTTGTTCCTCTATTCAATACGAACTCGCGGGAATCTCAATTAGGTCGGAGTTACAAACTGACATTATGATAATTAACCTGCTGTATGTAACAGACGTTGGCTGAGTTTCTGAAGGAAGCGGAAAGATGATTTGGACTTCAAGCACACCCCGGATCTCGACGAAATGCAAAAGCGGCGTCTAACTAGCTATATTTACACTGCACAATGTCAGTTTTGTACACAGTAAGGTTGTCACAGTATGAAAAATGTACACTGTGGTCTCGGTCTTGTCGTCTCGTCTGCGCGTGTGGCGCGTTCCGTGGTCAAAGTCAGCTCTTCGCCAGCTCAAACTCACAGTGTCCATTCTATACGTAGTCGATCGAGCGAGCGAAGCGAGCGAAGATCTTAGTCGATCGAGCGAGCGAAGCGAGCGAAGATCTTAGTGGTAAGTTGGGCGATTTTGCTTTGTATGTTTGTATGTTTGTATGTTTGTATGTTTCACGAATTGTTGTTCGAGCATAACTGTCGAACCGTTCATCCAATCTACATGAAACTTGGTAGGTCAATAGGTTGTGGTAAGGAAATTTACGGTGGAGCATATGAGCTTAATCGATGAAGGGGTTGTGAAGATATTGGGTTCCCAAGGGGGTAAAAAATTATGAAAGTTACACAAATATATTGAGTGGGGTGTCATACGAAAGGGCTTATTTTGTACATTCCAAAATGGTTTTTATTTTTAATCTAGGATGTATAGTTTTTGAAATACGACCAAAGACCAAAAACTACGAAACCAGAGCTGCAAGAGCTCCCGTTTCATAGAGTTTCGATGTCTTCGTAGCTCATTGACTGGTCGGTCTTAAAAAGAGAGTGGCATCGTTGCGGTTTGGTTTGCAATGATTTTAGATGCTACTTGATTTATTTTCATGATAAAAATTTTTTTGATAAAAAATGAAAATATTTGGGGTAAAAAAAGTTAAGTAAACAAATATATTGAGTGCGGTGTCAAATGAAAGGTCTTTATTTGTACATTCTAAAATAGTTATTATTTTTATTCTAGGACGTATACTTTTAAAAATACGACGAGAATTCATAAATATGAAATAAATGAAAAATTAGACACGACATTAGTATTGCATGCATGCTAGTATTTTTTACCATGAAGAGCT
The DNA here is from genome assembly GCA_958496255.1 of Camptogramma bilineatum. NCBI lineage: Eukaryota > Metazoa > Arthropoda > Insecta > Lepidoptera > Geometridae > Camptogramma > Camptogramma bilineatum. The sequence continues at coordinate 4,261,264 of OY292474.1, forward strand.
AGCGCAATAGGCATACCCGGCAGTAGTAGCACTTGAAATTATAGGGGTAGTCAGAAGAAAGTCCAAATGTTGGCCATCTACGGTGCGCGAGATCTCAGTTCGGGGCGAACTACTAGTGGTAAGTTGGGCGATTTTGCTTTGTATGTTTGTATGTTTGTATGTTTGTATGTTTGTATGTTTGTATGTTTCACGAATTGTTGTTCGAGCATAACTGTCGAACCGTTCATCCAATCTGCATGAAACTTGGTAGGTCAATAGGTTGTGGTAAGGAAATTTACGGTGGAGCATATGAGCTTAATCGATGAAGGGGTTGTGAAGATATTGGGTTCCCAAGGGGGTAAAAAATTATGAAAGTTACACAAATATATTGAGTGGGGTATCATACGAAAGGGCTTATTTTGTACATTCCAAAATGGTTTTTATTTTTAATCTAGGATGTATAGTTTTTGAAATACGACCAAAGACCAAAAACTACGAAACCAGAGCTGCAAGAGCTCCCGTTTCATAGAGTTTCGATGTCTTCGTAGCTCATTGACTGGTCGGTCTTAAAAAGAGAGTGGCATCGTTGCGGTTTGGTTTGCAATGATTTTAGATGCTACTTGATTTATTTTCATGATAAAAAAAATTTTGATAAAAAATGAAAATAATTGGGGTAAAAAAAGTTAAGTAAACAAATATATTGAGTGCGGTGTCAAATGAAAGGTCTTTATTTGTACATTCTAAAATAGTTATTATTTTTATTCTAGGACGTATACTTTTAAAAATACGACGAGAATTCATAAATATGAAATAAATGAAAAATTAGACACGACATTATGTATTGCATGCATGCTAGTATTTTTTACCATGAAGAGCTAGCGCAATAGGCATACCCGGCAGTAGTAGCACTTGAAATTATAGGGGTAGTCAGAAGAAAGTCCAAATGTTGGCCATCTACGGTGCGTGAGATCTCAGTTCGGGGCGAACTACTAGTATTATTATCTGTTCTGTGCTTAAAGCGCCAAAGCAATCAAATATTATAGGTATTATAGGTAAGTATTTGTAATTTGTAATTTTTAATTATTTTTTTGCATTAAGTAGGTATAACATTCTTCTCGAATGGTGTGGTGTTATTGCGGGTGGAAACTGGTGAACCAGTCTTGTCTATGTGTTGTCAGCGCAGTGATTCTTCTTTTAAAGAGTCAGCAGCGTGTGTGACTCCTCTGGTGTCACAGGCGTCCATAAGCTACGGTAATTGCTTACCATCAGGTGGGCCGTATGTTTGTCTGCTACCTTAGTACCTGTTTTCTCTGTAACCGAGTCTTACTCCTGAATGTGCTCTTTGAATATCAACGAGGATATTGCAATTTCGATGACTGCTTAAACTTTCAGTTACCTAGTTATGTGTACCTGACTAGATCTAGTACCATTATTTAACTAAATTACCTATAGTCGAATTGCTCATTGTACGAACTAAAAAAATATGAAAAATGACTTATTGACCGTCAATTTTAGTGCGTATAATTAGAAATACGACTATAACTATTCATGTCAATGTGAGTTTGTTTGTTACTACCTACTCAACCGGTCGTCATGAAATTTTGCAGATTAGGGGCCGAAACACATAACGGCGTTGCGTCGACGCGAGGCTGAAATCAGCGGTGGCGGCAACGCCGATTTTAGCGGCGAGGCGCGCCGCGCCTCTAAAATCGGCGTTGCCGCCACCGCTGATTTCAGCGTCTAGTCACCGCAACGCCGTTATGTGTTTCGGCCCGGGCTGATTTTTCAATCGATAAATAACTTTTATCTGAGGAATAAATATGGTGTTATTTTCAATACAATGTTTGTCAAATCGCATATTTATTTCCTCAGATAAAAGTTATCTAGGTATTGAAAAATCAGCCATAAGGCAACAATCCCGTCACTCCAATAAAAGTTTTCTAATTGGTAACAATTGGTAACAATTTTCTAACTCAAAAAAACACTACAATTTGTTTCAATCACAATATGCTCTTTGAAAAAAAATGTTTTATTGGAAGGGTGTAAGTATACTTTCCAATTGGTGCCACAAAAATTTGGTTAGGATCTGTCGAGGATCTTCGGAGCTATGAATAGAAAAGCATCTCCAGAGTGCTGAAAATTGCTCAGGTTATAACTTGAAGTCGGTTTTTTAAGTTTTTTAGTTAGCCAGTTGACTAGTTTACGAAGGGATGTGTCGGGGATTTTTTTAATTTTTTATTTAATAGTTAATATTCTAGATCATTTACTAAGAATCACTATGCCTACACTTAACGGGACGGTGTGTAGTGCCTGGGTCTCTGGTTAGAAGTAGATTTGGAAAAACAATGTAGGTAAATAAAAGTAAAACTGTTTTTTCAATTCACTTTATTCAGTACATTATAATTACATTACATTTTGTAAATAAAATCTTAAAATTTATAAGTTTTTCTTATTCTTTATTAAGTGCGAATACTATTGACAGATTCATTAAGTTTCCTATTTTAATACAAGTTGGTATTTTTTGTTTTAGCTTGTTTAACACGTTCCCTGTCCAGGTGCCCCCAATGTGGGGCCATGAAGCTTTTTTCAGGAGTCCGTGCTTCCACTATGGGTTCACAACTTCAATGGCCAATGAGCCAATGAACCACACTTGGACGTATGAAGTTGTCAAATCACTTTGAATGGGGACAGGGAAGGTGGTAAATAGGGTGATACCTACCTAAGATATGTATCGTTAGATACGCCATGATGCCTAAATTCCGTGGCATTGTTCTTTAGTACGTGAATGTCAACAAAACAGTGTCTCTTCTTTTTTACCTGTCTGACGTGTGAGCTTACTCTTCCCCGATGACAACATTTCCTCATGATCGCCCCAAGCGCATATAACGATATTATACTTTTATCGATTGGATTGTTACACTACCAATCTAGATTTCATATTAGTTCGAATAAAATAGGAAACTTTATAAATAATTCTGATTGTAATTGTGATTTGTGAAGTTTACTAATAATAATTATAATCTTTCAATTTATTAAATATTACAAGTTGGTGTTATTGAGTCTTGAAATTATATTAAAATCTTAAAATTACATTCAATTATTATAACTTACATTTAACTGGGGCGAAATTTTATAGCATTTTGTACAAAAGGATTTTATGTTCCAATGATTGTCATCATTGGATGACAAATTAAATTTAAACCACGAAGTTTTACTAAAATAACTAAACGATAGAAAGCAAACTAAATAATATTTCGTTGAGTTTAAGTTCCGTGACAATAATAATTATATTTATTACAATAAATTAAATTCCATAAAAATGAATTAAAAAATACATTGCTAGAATAGGACAGGTATATGTAAAGTGATTTCTATCTACCTACATAATATCACAAAACACAGACGAGGTCTAAAGCAATAATTTAAGATTTTATTTATTAATATTTAATATATTTAATTACTTTATAATATTATAATGGTCTTTATCGTAAGTAATATAATATAAACGCATTATTATATAAATAATGGTTAGACGCGTCGACGGCGCACGGTGGTTCCGAAAATAGTGCTTCATAAAAAAAAAACGAAATATTTTTTTATTCCGTCATGAAGCTTGCTATGGTGACTGTACCTACATATTTGAATAAAATAGTGTACTAGAACAATCCCCAATAAAAAAAATAAAAAAATCGAGTTTCGGTTTCTATGTGTATGAAGCACTATTTTCGGAACCACCGTGCGGCGGTGACAACGCGGCTACAGTAGGGCCAATTAGATCATATTTGACACTTCATCGAAACTCAACAACGTAACCTTGTAACGGAGGGCACACAATATTATTTGATTTTTCGAAGTTAGATCTGCACAATTGCTTAACTTTTTTCATTATTATTATTATTATAAAGCCATTTATTTATCCTTCAAATGATGTATCTAGACTAGACTTAAGAAGTTAAGTTTAACATTTTTTATTAAATTAAATTTATTTTAGTGGATAGATATTTTATGCATGCATTAGTATTAATGTTATTTATTATTAATTAATTATTATTTATTGTATATTAAAATTTTTGTTATTCTGATTTAGTTTTAGTATACTTAATAAATTATATATTTCTTTTTCTCATTCTTTCATTCAGAGTCTAGAGGAGGCCTTTAATCGGATAGAGATCCTCAAATGAGAAAAAAAGTAATATAAGAATGAAAGAACTTTTTTCATTAAAAATACATATTTATTTTAATAATGACAAAAAAAAAGGCAATTTTACGATTTATTTTGTTCGACAGACAGATGCCAAATGTGATCTATTAAATTGGCCCTGCTTTAGACGCAAGACACTAGACAGCGCAAGCTGTGCGTCATGTCGCAGCGACTAGACGCCCGGTTTGCGGGGTTACTTAATTTTTTTTTAATCCTGAGCCTATGTTTTTTAAAGTATGAGTTGTGATCGCAAAAGTTCAAGTAAGATTAATTTTGTTTTTGTCATCCATATTTTATAAAAAAAAATATAAGTATGAATATAATCAAATAAAATTAATTACAGGTTATTTTATAGAAATCTTAAACAATATTCATTATTATGTTACATAATTTGATAATATAATCTTATAATCTGTTAATTTAGCTAACCCTATTAAATATTATTTTATATTTAACTAAACATAGTTATTTCGTCTGTAAACATTTGACTTATTACTATTCTTATAAATATTGATATAAATATATTTTTTACAACAATTTCATCTAAAAGGCATAGGATATAATATAAATACACTGTGGTCCATTGTTTAAAAATGGTATTAAATTTTTATTAGTGTTAAAAGTTTAAGGGCGTCTTGCATCCTAATTGTATTTAAGCTAACCTTAACGCATTTTTTGTTTGCGTTAAATACGTTTAGCTAAATACAATTAAGAATCGTATTGCAAACGCCCTAAGGGTCGGTTTACAATAGACAGAAGATCCGTCGGGCGTACCGAGTTTTGTACTCGCGCTGCGCTAACGTATCAGCGGTCGAGCGTGTAAGGTTCAAGAAAGAATTAGAATGTCATTTGTTGCAAAACATAGGTACAAATTAAGATGACAATTTATGTTTGGGTTCCCCTATGTTACCATCAGTGTTGGTATACAATAATCAGTACTTATTATAATAATTTTAATAGTAAACAATTCATAATTTCATATTAGTGAACATTTTAAAGTAAATTTTCTGAGTCAATGTTTCTACTTGACCGTTTTTGCGTTATGCGACCGACGATACGCGACGCATCTTGCGTCAGATGTGAACCGACCCTTAAGGTGGAATCAGACGGTTCACTTTTCGTTCATTTCTGTTCTTCATTCGGCATCTTTCACTCAAAGTGACACATCTAAACATAAATGAAACAAAATTGTCATAGAAAACCCCAGCTTTCATTCGAGTGATCTTTCACTCGAGTGAACCGTCTGATTCCACCTTTAGGAAGATAAAATTACTTTAAAACAAAACAGACCCGCACATAAACTAATGGTTATTTTATATTTGGTGCATTTAGATTCGGACTTAAGGCCTTTGCAATCTATTTTAAACTGAAACATTTCTACAATATTAAAATTCGACTAGATTTATAATTTACTTATTTAATTATGATTATAATAATTTATTTTGATTATGCTAGATTGATATTTAATCCGACGCCCGCTACGAAATCATCTCTTATCATTGGTAAAAGAGCTGTGTGCCTGAAACAAAACACATTTTCATTAATTTAATAAATACAAAAACTAAACATTATCACGACTATTCCCAACTCCCTAAGGCGCAGGCCAGATAGAAGAGACGGGGCGCAAACATTTGTCTCTTCCGCGTCCCTTTCATACAAAATGTGACGGCGCCCCGTCTCTTCTGTGTTTTGAGGCGCGACGCTTCTATACATTTTCTATGAAAGGGACGCGGAAGAGACATAATGTCTGCGACGCGTCCTCGTCTTACGTCTTTTCTGTATGTCCCGCGCCTAAGGCGCAGTAAAAAACAATATTGGGCCCCTACTTCTAAACATAAAACAATAATTTTATTATCATACATTTTTCTATTTATTGTAGTCGTTGATAGTCCGACGATTTAGCATTGTAAAAGTCTCAGAGAGCCAAAATATTTCCGTAAAATGTCTAAAAAAACAGTAAATATGTTAAAACTCAGAGACGGCGTGCATTTAACGTCATTTTCCACTCAAAGCAGCCTGGTGATTATAATAAGGATAGACATTATGCTAATATTATGAAGAAGCGTACAACGCCCCTGTGTAGTGCACACCAAACATGTATAATCTAAACCCCACATTTTCATCATAAAATGTTTTTATTTAAAACAAAAAAACACTGCAAAATGTAGACGTGTCAAATGGCCATGCCGATTTTGTATTGGAGGTTGGTGCCCTTTTTGTTTCGCGCGGCCATCAACCAAACATTAAAATAACTTCTATGAGTATAACAAACAATATTTGTGAAAACAGTATACATTTACACTCAGTCAGAACCGAGTTATACAGGGTGGGTTTTTCAAGAGTGCCTTTAGGGCCAAATCTGAAACTATACCTAGTCATAGTTAAAACCCTGAGGAAGGACATAGGCTACTTATTATCCTGGAAAAGTTCCAATTTACACAAAAAAAAAAACGTTTCTACGCGGGCGAAGCTGCGGGCGACAACAGCTTGTATTTTTACTGTCGGAATCGTCGAGTTATTCTCACAATCGATCTAGGCATTCGTGGAGTTAGTCGTTTCGCTGCGAAGTGTAGCTTTTTCATACAAAATTTTCTACTGCGCAGCGAAACGGCTAACTTCACGAATGTCTAGATCCATTGTGAGAAGTGTAGATGATGTTTACTGTATATCGTACCTTGAGGTTTATCCGAGCATCAGAATGCAAACATTATATTTCCTAAGCTTAGAATTGTGCGTAAAATCACGTACGTACTGTGCCATAGCCGGTTTGTAGAACCAGCCTTTTTGTAAAATGGTTAGTCTCTTTACAAAATGCCGAGGCGCTAAGTAAGAGAGAAATAATAGGTTTTATAAAAAAAAACAGTATAATTTATATATAAAAAATGTACAGTATAGTAGACATCCTCTCAGATCTTTTAAGTGTTTTTTTTTTCTTTTTGTTAAATCTTGGTTAAATCTATCTTAAACATTGTTTACAAATGACTAAACGTTAGAAATTATTTTTAAATGACGCTCCTATTAAGAGGTTAAGTTAGGGTCAATTTATACTAGCGCAGAGTCGAAGCGCATCGAAGCGTCTATCCAAAACTGAACATAACAAATTCAACCTTAACTCCACAGCGTAACGCTCACATTACTTCTGAGACTTGGAAAAGACGCGCGCATTCTTCGGAATTCGCGCGTCTGCGCGTGACCAACGCTGATTGGTGCGCGCGCATTCTCGCGAAGTACTGTGAGCGTTACTCGGTGGAATTTGTTTATTTATTAGGTTGAATTTGTTATGTTCAGTTTTGGATAAGACGCTTCGATGCGCTTCGACTCTGCGCTAGTATAAATTGACCCTTAGATTTGTTAAGAGGCTAGCTTTCCTTCAAAAGAGCTGATTCTAGAATCGGACTGCAACTTATTTATGTAGGTACTGTTTGTCTTTGACAGCCCTGTCACTTGTTTGATACGGGATTGAACTCATGGTCTTAGCCTACTATACCGTGCCATACCATGACCGTGCTATGACCGTAATAGGAACGTGCCACGCAAAAAAATAAAAATGTATTTGTATTAAATAATATGAGATAAAACTTAGTATCTCATCCATAACAGTAACAAAATCAAAATTAACAATTGTAAAAATGCGCCCACATTTATGTCATTTTTTTAATTTTTTTTTATTTATTTACCAAATACACAAAAATAATACAAAATTTTTCTTATTTATAATAGCACTATAAACCACTAAGATTTGTCTCGTGCTATTGCGATTTAGCCCTACCAAAACAGGCAATTAACAAAAATAAACTAAACAACAAAAACAAACCGACTCATGCGGTGCAGGTCAGGCAGGCGTATGTTTTTTTTTATTTTTTTATTTATTTAGTTCACAAATCGAAAAAAAAACACAACATGACTAAACCTAAATTATCTTAAAAATACAAACTGGTCCCTTTCCTTAAAACAGTGAACACTGCATGCGTGTTGGTGCGAAAAGGGTCATCACAGAGTCAGAAGGTTGATTGACATTACTATAAGAAACGAGTTGCTGCCCGCGGCTTCGCTCGCGTGGTACCCGGATAAAAAGTAGCCTATGTTACTCTCCAGCCCTCCAACTATCTCCACACAAAAAATCACGTCAATCCATCGCTCCGTTTTGACGTGATTCCTCGACAAATAAACAAACAAACAAACACACTTTCATATTTATAATAGGGGTACGGATGCAAACTTTAAGGGAAATTGGGGTAATGTAGATCAAAATAATAAAATTCGTTTTTCATTTTACATTAAGTGAGTTCGCCCGCAAGCACGATTGTTGCAAAACAGCTAAAAAGTCGGGAAAATATATAAAAAACGTTAAATAACGCGGTAAAATCCTGTATAAATATTTTTCAGGGTTTTTCCTCATTAAGTCATCATTAGTAAGCCGCCTAGCCTGCACATTACAAAGTCACACATGCACTTTACAAAACAAAGAAACTTAAAGAAACAAACATAACGAAATGAACAAACATAACAAAATCAAACAAACATAACTTACTCATGCGGTGCAGGCCAGGCCGGCGCGTGTTTGTGTGTGGCAGCCCTAGCCCTAGCAAGCAGGGTCATCACGGCGCGCTTAGTCGGCGACATAGCTGCGCGCGCGCCGCCCAGCAGCGGCCGCTTGCGCGTGCCTGCAGCCGCCGCACCTGCACCAACACATGCGCTTTTTTCAACGAACTTATTGAATTTAAGAAATGTAAATAAAACTGAAAAATATTTTGATAACCCTAATGTTAATAAAGCTGCACTTATCAATTGTTTTTGATACCTATCGAATCTTTGTTTTGTTGAAAACCAAAGAAATTAAAAAATAAAAATAAATTATTCCTAGATACATGAAAAAAATAGGTGTAAAAGTATTATTAAAAAACTACAGGGCTGTCTGATTTGATTAGGTTTCAAACGGAAAGAAAATGATAATGATAATTCCGGTAAAATTAAGGTCGCCACATTACATTTTTAAGTGCTTTAATCGAACTCAGTATTTGTTATGAAAAATATTAAGATTTCGACAACCCTAAGCTCCAGGGCTGCCACATTTCAAAATACACAATTTATTTACAAAATCTACATAAAATTGTCACAAAAAACACCAAGAAGAATAAATACCCTTCAAGAGAAACACGGTATTACTTTTAGTGTCACCACAGTGTCCGCAAATGTCGTTAAAATAGAAAATAAAAGGTTGTGAAATAGAAATTGTTTTTAATTAAAATGGCGCCGTGCCGCCGACCGACGCCAGCTTGAGACGGTCCAATTAATTGTAAAACATTTACTGGAACTTCTGAAAATGTGGTTACGAAACAGACGTCTTTTAGGAATCCGAGACAGATAAGCTAAGAAAACCTTTAAGATCTTAAAGACAGATTGCAAATAATGCAAAAAGTTAATCCTATTCTGCGCCCTTACTCTCAAAACTATCATGCTATGTTGGTCAATTGTTTCGAATTCAGTATGATGCATAAGTTGAATAGCGATTCACACTTACGCGGAATGCAATCGATAGATTTTCTTCGAAAAGTTAACGTTTTTTTCAGCGAAGTACGTCACTTTCCAAAGAAAATCATCGAATCGGATACATTACCAGAACTTTGAATCGCACTGCTGAACTACGAAAATTGGCACGATATTATCTTTTTTAGTTTAGGGAGTAGGCCCTCAGATTCTAAAGCTCTGGATAAATAGTGTTAAATAGAAAGTCTCAAACTCAAACGAAAAAGGTTCGGTTTTCATGAACTACTAAAATGTTTAGGTTTTCAAGTAGGTTATTGGCTACTTCAACTGCCCAAAGCTGCGACGTTCTTTTAAAGAGTTCCTAAATAGGATAACCAAAATGAACAACATCTTATTACACTCCTAAAATGTATACTAAATTGTATTTACATCACCAGGTTATTAGGAAAGTATTATGAAAATACAGTAGCAATAATTTATTTAATACAACCTTCATCAATTAGTGAAATAAGTCAAAAGTCAAAAGTCAAAAGTCAAAAGTCAAATTCGTTTATTCAATAAGATCACAAGTGTACCACTTTGAAACGTCTTAAGAGCTAGGTGATTCTACTCCTGTTCCTTCGCGACCAAGACCGTGAAGAACCAGGGCAACAAACACGGTTTGGGGCCTAACACTCTTTTCGGTGACACACTTTTTGTTTGTAATTTTTTTTTATATATTTTTTTTTATGTAGCAAGATATAGTATTTCTCAAGCATATAAAATGTTATGAGTACCTACGAGTACCTAGTAAGGAATTTGTGAGAGCACTCGAAAATCAAGACGGGATTAATCCAAAACCTTGGAAGTTAAACACCCTTCAATCGACAAATAATTAAGATTATTCATTGATTGGAGAGAGTAATTGTTCTAATTTGACAGTTTGAGACTTACCTTTGAGGTTAGTTAAATTAAATGACACTCAATTGTGACTCAATTCGATTTTGTAAAGTTCGATTGCCAATAGAGTTTGACAAAAGCTTTGTCCTTCAAATGCGTACCTATTAAGTAATTATCAGCTGCGTCACTCACATGGTAAATTATTTTTCTCAGAAGATGATACTTTTTGAGATAATCTAAACATTCAGGAATAGGATAGCTTTATAATATAACAGTAAATGATCATAGTTACCAGGTTCAAACCATTTTTATTCGATTGCGCCAGAAGGAGAATGTATTCGAGAAAGTTTGTCTATTTCTTTGGCATGCTCTGCAGCCTAACTGGCTTGATTTTTATTAGGTTTTTAGATGGTGTTGTTAATTTTTTCCGTGAGAATGACATACTTAAGCTGTGATGACTGTTATCTTGGCTGTTCACTTGCTGATTCTACTGGTCTAAGCATCATAAGGACAGGACAAGGCATCGTGTTGAGACGTCACAAGTCAGACATCAATACGAACGCGAAAAAGATAAAATAGTAATGCAAGATGTGCTACGCTATCCCAGCCGGTACAGGTTTTGTATGTGAACGTGCACGTGCACCGTAAGAAGTCGTCACGCGTCAGACATCAAGGCGTAAAAAACAACAAGCAGCGCCCCTTCGCGGCATCCCCGTAGTGATGGTATATGGTGATGATGATGAAAAAAAGTAGCCTATTAACCTTCCTCGAGAGTTTAGCTATCAAACGCAGAAATAATTTTTCAAATCGGACTGGTAGTTCCTGAGATTAGCGCGTTCAAACAGACTCTTCCGCTATTATTTTGGTATAGATATAGATAGATGGTAATGTATTAATGGTCGTTGATTGTCTCGGCTGTTGGATGTTTCTACTGGGTAAGGATGACGTACCGACCTTGCGTTGCGAGCGCGTGCACCGCGGCAGGCTTGACGCCGCGCAGCGCGGGGTGCGCGTGCAGAACACCGCCCAGCACTGGGCTGCTGAGGCCCAGGATATCACCACCACCTGAGGATAACAAGTTTAGGGCTTGAGGCAAAAGAACTGGAAAGAGAATGAGTCAAAGTGAAACGATGCCAGAGAGAAGTGTTGTAGTGTTACATTGCGACTTTCGTGGCTAATAATGATACTACTGGCAAGCGTTGCATGCAATTCAGTATAAAACGCAACTGCTTGTGTCCGAGATCAATATTGATATAGTAGGAGTACCGACGCAAGAGAAGAGAAGGGTTGTACTTAGAAAAACACTATATAAGGTACTGTGGCCCAGTTTTTGACCACTACCTAAATACATTAGAGATAAGCACGATCAACGTCATAGCAGAAAAACCAGAGTATGAGAGGACGGACCAAAGCTACGCCAGCTTTGTGGAGCAAATCTCAATTTCAATTTTTTCAATTTATTTATTCTGTCTGTGAACCTAGGTACAAAAGGTGTTTAAGCTTCGAAACCCTATGTCTTTTGACGGGATATTCAGTAAACTCACCAAGAAGAGAATTCTGAGTGAGCAAGTGGTGTGTTGGCTGCTGCAGCACCCCTCCGCTCACCAGCACTCCATGCCCAGTGTGTCCAGTAGCCAGCTGCAAAAGTAACATAGAACATGGTACATATTTAACACTTATTTTTTATATTAAATCTTATAGATAGCCCTATTTAAAAATATTTTGAAATATGAATTAGAAAATAAAATAAATATAGAGTGTGATACGACTACCCTCAAAAATTTAAACGGGAGCCTCAAATCGTTCAATTACAATTACTTACTACCAAATAAAATTAAAAATAAAATGGTTATTTCAAAGTATTTTTTTTGATAAAATGAAAACAACGGTACTTCTGTTGTATTGTGATTAATTAGGTATATCAAATTGGACCAAATTGGCGAATTATTAAAAAAAGGCCAGTTCAAGAGTATCCTAAACCGACGAGCTCACATGAAGAATGTGATGAGAGTGAATGAAGCGAAAGAAGTGTGTCAGGATCATAGCTCACGTCAAGAAGAAAAAAGATGAGTTGGAGCTACGCTACAAACAGATGTACTGGCTGCTTGGCAGACAAGCCGCTCTATCAGTACACAACAAAATTATCTTATACATACAGGTCCTAATGCCAGTATGGACCTATGGTATACAGCTGTGGGGCTGTACCAAAAAAAGTAACATTCTCATCATCCAACGTTTTCAAAATAAAGTTCTTAGGGGTATCGTGAATGCCCCCTGGTACGTAAGAAACGAAGACCTTCACCGGGACCTTAACATAGACTTCGTTGATAAAGTTATAAAAAAATACGCAGAAGCTCACGAAAAAAGACTTCATCACCATGTGAACGTCGAGGCCATCCAGCTCCTCGACAACACAGACCTAGTGAGAAGACTCAAACGAACTAAACCATTTGAGTTAGTGTAGTGTAAAATTATATGAAAGTGTTAGTGAATAAGTGCTACATAATATAAAGAACACAAGAACAAAGTGTCTTCCCCTTAAATAGAGACAGTAAGAAACGTGCCGTTGGGCTCATTCTTAGATATAAGCAACTTTATAAAACTAAGTCAAATTCAAATTGCTCATTGGCCTACTTGGCTAGATTGTAATTTTATTAGGGTATAATTAACTATTTAATTTTACACTAAAGAACGAAAAAAAAAAAAAGGATCATAGCAAGTGGAGATCTGTGGTCTCTGCCTACCCCTATCATGGGAAACAGGCGTGATTTTATGTATGTATGTAGGTATATCGCTCATTTGCGACAAAGATGAAACAATACGAAACAATATGATTTTGAGTAGGTATTTAATAATAATTAGTTGCAAGCTTTAGCGCTGTTAATCCCATACGGTTCCTTGCAACACGAAATTTCGTCCAGATGGTCATAAACTGGGCAGTTACACAACTGTGGAGCAGTTATTTAACTGCCCAGTTTATGACCACACACGATAAACTTGCATCTATCCAGTTTATGATTTAGCAATAAACCAATATAATGTTGATGCATGCTTATAGAAACATGGTCTGAATAGGTACCTACCCTACTTCCGTTTTCGAAAGTTGCACTAGTGCACCTTGTGTACATAATACGCTATCACATAAAATGTTATGGCAGAGTTACGTACGACCAGTCAGTTCTAAAATGTCTATATTAGACAAAACTGGTCTTAGGGACTCTTTAATTTAATTTAATTTTAGGCCAGCAGGCATCGTTTACCGTCGCTATAGGGAAGCAGCACGGTAGCAAAATCCCTCAAGTGTAGATTTAGTTAAATAATTATGTAAGTATTTATTCCAAAATGTATCTTTGTATATTTTAAATTGTCCGAAATAAAATTGTTATTTAAACACTTTATTTATCTCAATCTCCATAAAAAGAACATGAAACAATGAAGTTTAATAATTTGAGATGTAAATTCACTATATTGGGGCAAAAACTAATATTCTGTTGTAAATAGGTTCCTCACGTCTATTTCTGTCCCTTTCTCACGAGAACAACATGAATTTACTATACCATGAAGCGCTCGTGGCGTAGCTTGCTTAGACGTTCTTGATTGATCGTTGAAGTTAAGCAGCGTTGGGCGCGGTCACTCTTAGGATGGGTGACCGCAAGTGGTATTACGAGCTGAGCGCTTCCGTGCTTCGCAGAGCGTTAGATTGTCGGTCCCGGCTTTTAAGTCGTTAAGCCATGACGGAGGCCTTTAGGCGGCCTAAAAACTCCGTCACCAGAGTTGGCCACTTACTCATACGAACTTACTTACTATACTGTTCGGTTTGCCGATCGGGCTCGTCGTCTGGTGCTTTAAGATTTAAGCAGTACCTGATGATGAGTCATGTGCTCAGGAGCTGGAGTGGGCGCTGGTGGTGAGAAGTCGCGGTTTCCTCCGTTGATGATGCCCGGCAGCGGCGCCGGCGCAGGCGACTGCTGGATACCTGGCATCTGGAAGATTAGAACCTGTATTATTATGATTAGTAGAAGTATTTCAATACGTGTGGGGCTGACTGGGTCGCGGGTTTCCTCACGATGTTTTCCTTCACCGTTTAGAGCTCGTGTTAATGCGCATATAAATTTTTCGAAACGAAAAATCCATTGATGCACGGCCAGGATTCGAACCCAGAGAGAGGGTCTTTCCTGTGAATATGGCCGGTTAAGCTGAGAGGATGGTGTAGGTGCTGGGCAAGCCTACTCCATCTCAACATTGTCCCAGGCACTACAGTGTCCCGTTAAGTGTAGGCAAAGATTGCCTCCTGACACTGTATAAATCATCTAGTAAGGATGTAAAGGCCTGAGAAGTATTTCAATTAATTAATGAGCATCGGACATTTTATATAAAGTCATCAAGGCCCAAACCTTGTACTATGGAAACCAGGTAACTGATATACAGGGTGAATTTTTTTTTCAGGGCCACTTAGATGGACTTATTTTTTTCAAAATCGAACCCGTAACCCCTAACATGACTTTTAGATAACTCTCACAGTTTCAGAATTCACCTAAGTGGCCCTAAAAAAAAAACACCGGTATACTTAACATCATATTTTTATAATATTCTATAACAAGGCCACAGAAGAACAAACATAAAGACTTTACAGATTTTATAGCTCTACAGATCCTCAATAATGAAATCATTTTACGGTACAGATATTTCACCCCTCGATTGGAGCGCGGAATAAAAGATTGGGTCACTTTTCCACGACAGAGGTCAAGCTACTCGTTTATTGCGGTCATTGTGACCTTTTCAAAGGACCTCAAATCGAGGAGAGTTGAATAGTGTCTAAATTGGTATCACTGCTTTACTGAAATGCCCTGTGATCCGACGTATTGTGGATGTCTTCTTATGGTTTCGTATATCAATAGGAAAAATAGAACCTTGTAGCACAGAATAGGTACACAGTTTTATTTTCAGCTGTTTACGATCACTTGAAGCTAAAATAAATTGATAAAAAGACAAGAAACAGGATAAAAACGATATTTTGTTGTTTCTCTTCTCATCTCAGTAATTTTTACTCAATTATTTTTACTGTTAGGTACTACTTTTTTTACTTCTTAATTTTGGCTTCGCACGGCTTGTGCATTCGGCCAGTGTCAAGTAATTAATATATTTCAAGTTTATAGATACATTTTTAGTCTGAGATAGATACACAGGATATACAAATACATATAGCAATACACAAATATAATATCCCACCCCTCCCCTTGTGGCTCAGTAAAGCTTTACTGAAACATAAACACGGACTTTTTGGGAGAACTCAAAATGCTTTATTAAAAAAGCTAAACGCTCGAAAACGTTAATAATACACCATTATAGTAGTCTATTAACATTCGAAGAAAAACAAGTTTTGGAAAATAAAACGAAGATGAAAACACTGCTTCTCAAATTGCCGCCAAAAAGCCCTTTTACTACTTAACCCAACTAAGGCTGGATTCGACCAAAAGTCATCTTACTCCAGAGTAACTGGCCGACATAATTCGAAATACAATAATTGTTTAGAAAGCGCAACCGAACATTATTATGTGCATACAAACTATCCTGGTTATAAGGTGTCAACTTTACAATATCAAAATATTCAAACAAACAGTAGTTTACTCTCGAGTAAAAACATAGATACCTAATCCAGTTTGGTCGAATCCAGCCTCAGAAAAACGCTCGCTTACGCAAGAATCCAGCATAAACCACTCATGTAATTTCAAGTGAGATAGGCTAGTACCACTATTCACCAATAGATGGCGGGTGAAGGCAATCACGTTTAGAGCTGTCATGTCATTACCCATCGTATTGTGAACTACCCGCACGCCATTGATTAATCGGCCGCTAATCCCGGCCGGATGACGGGCCCTTCTATCGTCTAATGGAAAATAGAACTGACTATAGCTTTTAAATACAATAGCATTTAGTTGTATTTAGCTTGTATTTAGTGCGTTGTGAAGGCTAAGGCTCGCGGCTCGCCTAATCGTTTTGACCTGTTCCAAGTATGAGCTATCCCTACTGGTAGGGATAGTTGAATTTTTTTTTCATTTAAGTATTTTTATTTTATTTATTTATTTATTATAATTACCCGTAGCATATAACGTTACAGTGTAACTAGATCGTTTTATAGGTATTATTCATGTAGGTATCCGTACTACCTACTTTAAAAAATAAGTTCGACAAAGTTAGGCAACGTCCTCTGCATTTACCGAATGTAGAAATAGAAATAGAAATAGAAAATCGTTTATTTTGTGTATGTATAACTGTAGGGGAACCTGTTGAACCTCGGCCACACGATCTTATTTAATTTTTTTTGTCTAGAAAGATTGGAATTAGGTTTACCAAATATGGACACATGTAAAGATACACTATTTGACTACATTTTATGAAATAAATTTTGTATTTTTAATGATACTTTAGAAGATAAAGAGATTTGAACAAAAAATGGGAAATTGTCGAAGGTACAACAAACCAGATATACCTTGGTCACTGCAAGATGTACCTTGACCTTACTAGTTTTTTTTCATGAAAATACCATGTTATCGAATCAAATAACGATTTTTTTTTAATTAATGGAAAGAACATTTATAAGGTATGTACTTTAGATAAAAAAAAAATATATATTTACATTTTTATCTTAAGTTATGCTAAAATTATCAAAATAACAAAGTTCTTAAAATTTCTGTGATCTTAAGATCATTTTCGCGTCCTATTATAATAATTTATCAACAAAAGTCCAAATACTTAACAGCTTTTAGGACAAGGTAGACTTCTCTCTTTGTTTGAACCTTCTTCGGTGTTTTTTTTTTCTGTTTGATATCTTGATACAAATTTGTACGTTAGCTCATGTCCAAAGTACAAAGCAAAAGTGGTGGCAAAGGTACAACATTGCCTCAATTTAAATTGACGAATTTTTAAAATGCACTTTGAGTTTGATTTGGGTCGATATATCTATGCCTATCTAAAGTCCATTTCACCTATAATTGATTGCACGAAATGGTTAACTCGTAAGTATGTACTGTTATATATGAATTAACTTAAAGTAAACTTAAAAATACCCTCTTTTTGAGCACTTTTTTGTATTTTTAATGCGCACGCCTCACTCACTCCACGCTGGTTTTTCTATTCTAGCTTCATGTTGGTGTTGACCAATGACGATTATAATGCCACAGACAAAAAGAAAAAAACTCGCACAGATTACGAGATAAGCCTTGGTGGCCGAGGGATATCAATGGACGAGGTTCAACAGGTTCCCCTATACTAAATGACAAATTCGAAAAACTTAACTAAACTTAAATGTACACACAAAATTGGTCATGTATGGTGTCTACGAGTAGGTAGTATTAACACATGAGCGATTCCCAAGACAATGTTAATGTTGGCCCCGGCTTTTGAGCCATGAAGGAGATCTTCAGGTGGCTTTAAAACTCCATCAATGGCCTCTTGCTCTTGCAGATCCTAAATTTTACATCATAATGCACTACATTGCGTTTTTAGTATCCAGGTAGGTACCTACCTACAGGTATTTTTATTACGATCCCACTTCAGGAATACGTGAAATGTTTGTTGCAAACTTTGTCTTAGTTCTGTGTAGTGTCACATACCGAGGTTTGTAACCTTACGCGAAGTTTTCAAATATTCCACCTTACTTTGTAGTGTATCTTCACTATCGAAACATATTCTTTGTAACATTGTTTACGACGTTTTCCCCAAGACGCTGACTGTACATTCTCTCAGATTTTATACAAGATCATTTGAAGATATCTAAGACGGTAGTCAGTGGCTCGTCCAATTGATTGCAAGCCCACCATCGCCTTTTATTACTAATAGTATTACTAACTAGTTTCTTAGCGATGTTTTCCTTATATTAGTGTGATTTTTTTAAGTAATTGTCCGCCGGTTTTCGAATACACGACCTACGGATTGAAAGTGAAGTTATTCTTCTACTCGGCCAACACAGCTCTTATCTCTCGCACTTTATTTACTACGAGACGTCGACCGCGGCCCTTTATCTAACAAGTAGCCTATGTCCTTCCCCAGGGTTCAATCTATCTCTATAACAAAATTCATCAAAATTGGTTCAGTGGTTTAGGCGTGAAAAGGTACCAGACAGACAGAGTTTCTTTCGCATTAATAATATCAGCATTAGTATAGTAAGTATGGTATGAATGGTTGGATATGGGTTGAAGCAACCGTGGTATTTGATTAGATCCCTTGTGTGGTCCACTGGCGCGAGGGTTTATCCTAAATTATGCTCTAACTAAGACGGATTGACAGATCATAAACCCCTAATTTACCTTCGCGATGACCCTAACTGTCACTTGCAGAATATGCCTGATGGGGATGTTTTGACTTGCAATTTTAAGTTATAATTATGTTTCGTCAAAGTCTTGTAGGGAATAAATGAAGAGAACGTGGATTCCCTACATATTAAGTAGATGCAAGAGGAGAGTACAAATATAAACTTCCATTTCCGGATACTGATTTAATTCTACAATATAAATTACTACATGTTCGGATCTAATGAGCGGGGAGGATCGACTGGCGACGCCGACGGCCCGCCGTGCAAATATTACGCGTCAGCTCGATTTGCTACTTGTAGCTAGCCGCTTGTTGTTGTGGGTGCATGGCTGGTTCGAATCCTAGCGAATACATAAGTTTTTGTAAGATTTTTTTTATTTAAATCGTTCAGGCAAACAATTTCGATTTTGTAGAGTGCGCACGGCAGCTTTCAATTTAAACTTTAGGGGGATACCAATTAATTACGCTTTCTGTACTTTAACGAAGCGTTGATTGCTCTTCTTGTGGTTAAAGTGATTCTATTGATCTTATTAAACAGCCCCTAAAAAAGTCAATAGGCACCCTAAAATACTAAGATCACCTTGAATTGCCTTAAAAGTAAAGTGATTCTACATCTTTCTATTTTTTCGCGACTAAGAATCAAGGCAACACACACGGTTTTTATTAGATTAACTTTTTTCCCAGAGTTTTCAAAGCTACAGTAGGTTGTCAATCGTCTTTGCTCCTGATTACTCCACTTTACACATATTTATATTCAAATGCGAGAAAATCTTTTGATTACGCCAAGTTCTGTCTTTTTTATTTACTTCAAAAGAGATACATAACACATGTTTTATTTTCGAAAATATTCTAAAATCCAGAGCTAGCCAGGAATAATTTCGGGTAGAACACTTTAACTTTAAATATAGTTCGCGTCATGTAAAAAGAACTCTGGAAGAAAGTGGAGGGGTGTGTTTTGTCTCATGTTTGCGAATAGGCAACCCACGCGCAAACATGAGACAAAACACACCCCCGCCACTTTCTTCCAGCGTTCTTTTTACATAACGCGAATTATACTGCCGTCATACGTAAAAAGGCCGTATCTTCCTTAAAGTATGTAAGGAAATTACGACCTTTCTACATTCTAAATAGGCCGTGACTTCCATAAAGTAAAGTAAAAAGTAAAGTAAAGTAAAAAAGTAAAGTAAAAATAAAGTAAAGTACGTATTTTTACGTATGACGGCAGTATAATAAGGATATTTTCCCTTACCCTATGCTTGTGATCATCCCTCAAAGGCAGAGTCTCCTCGCTCCCACTCCTGGACTCTGGAGGGGACATGCGGCGCTCGCTGCCTGAGGATAAGATCTGCATCTCCAGCATCTGCTCCTGTCTGATATCATCGTTGTAGTCCTGGAAACAAGGCTCATTTTAGAACGGTGATTTGTTGGTGGAAAATGAATGGGTTAGGATCCTGTTCATCCAAAAAATCTGGAAAAGATCGCATTCAGCGATGTCGCCCATTGTTACACTTTCTAAAAATAGGCTTATTTTATTTTTGTATTTTATTCTATTCTAGGATGGTGGACAAAGTTCCCCGCATCTGCTAATTAATAGTTTTTATTTTTATTTTCGAGATGATAGTCGTATAGGTTCGAGTACCAAACACTGATGTTTCGACTCTCATTTTTTATGAAAAACATAATAAGACAAACCATAGATTAGTCAGCTGCATATCTATGTCATTCCTGTGGATGAGACAGATTAAGCTGAAAGTATAGTTTAACGCATTCAGTGCCAATGACGCACTTGTGCTCCGGGCTGCGGACGTCTTGCAGCCCTCTCCACCGAAAATGGGTTAAGTGCTGGGCAAAAGCCTGGCAAAAGCATATTAAAATGTCATCTAAACATTTTCCGAATCTTCCTGTTCTGTGTAGAATTGAAATAACTACTACAATAACTAAAATATTTATTAGAATACATTACTTGATCGTGCAAAGCGCTCAACTTCGACAATCGACCGTCCAAGTCGTAAAGGTGAGTATAGACTACAACATTTTCTCGAGCATTTCTGTGTAATGTAACGTTCTTACGAATGGTACAATACAGACAAAAGCTCAGTTTCCAAAGCATTTCCATGTAATGTAACGTTCCTGCGAATGCTCGGCATAAATGCTCACAGCGAGTGTGCATTTACCAACATTTCGTTGTACCTTGCTTTCATTCTTCTTTGAAATGTCAGACCTATGTTACACCAATACGCTCGACGAAATGTTACACCAATATGCTCATTGGTTTGTACAATATGCTGTAACAAAGAGGCCAGCGTGCTCGACGTTTTTTTCGTAAAAGGATGATACACTAGAACATATCACAGAGCGGCTCGTTGTTCTGTTACAAGTAAATGTTGTAGTCTATACTCACCTTAATAGTTCGAAGTTAAGCTGCATCATGACTCATAACTGTGACGTTTCAAAGGTACATCCTCATTTTACCTGGAAACTTTCATTTCACGTTGAAAATGAATTTACAAACGATCAACAATAACATCTTGAAATACTACTTCAGAGTAAATTTATGGAAATGTCTGACGGAAGTCTGCGCTCAAACTGCGTCTTTAGAAGACGGCGGTCGTAACAGTACGCTCGTAAAATATTAAATTTTTATAAGGAAATGGTGAAACAAGGCCCTTGGACTATTTGTAGTTATTTATAACGACAACTTACAAAAGATGTGAATGAAATAACTTTTTCTTGTTATAATTTCTCAACCAAAATGTTCCCCAATACAGTAAAAAAACTCTGTCCAATCCGAAGGGGGCATGTGAGAATCCCAACAACCTTTAACAAAAAAAATATTAAATAAGTAAACAATTGACCCAAATTTTTAAGTTATATTATTTTAATATTCATTAAATCTAGCATATTTTTATATTGTGTTGACCATAGTTTTGACCATGTCCACATTGATATTAAACAGTTTAAGAATGGCCAAAAGAGAGTTTTTTCATTTTACCTAACTTTATTTATTCATTTCAGCACAATTTTTGTTACGTTATCTGAAAATTATAAACCGAACTTTATCTTGATACGTAATTAATAACACTATCACGGATCGGAGAGGTTTTTTTACACAATGTATATCATAGTGCTTGTCTCTAAGTATAATGCTTTATAGCGATCTCCGTTGTTCAAGAAACTCGAAGAAGTACTTCAGAGCTTCATATCTTCGAAATGCAGACCGTTGAGTAAGTATAGCTGTTTGAGGCACATTTTAAATGAAGAAAGTTTATATTACGTCGCTGCTGAAACGGCGACAGTATGCATTTTCATACTTTATTACTTACTAGCTGACTGCTGTTTCAAATGTTCGCATAAAATCCGATTGTTAAACCTAGTACCTAGTTCTTTTTAAAATATTATAAAACACTCTTTCTCCTTATACTATACCTAGGTAAGTACTTATATTAAATGAATGTATTCTTACAAAGCTGTACAAAAAACCAATTTGCAATAAGAAATTTATGATCTGCAAAAGACATAAAAGTTCTTTTCCAATTAAGTTAGGAATAAAGTTAGGAAAAAATAAGTATAAAAGTTATGTTGTGATATTTGCTTTAATTTATTTGCGTCATAAAAGATTTTATACCACACTTTTTACAATATCATTATCGAGCACAATATTTTTTTTTTGTTTAATTTAGTTTATTAAGACAATCAATACAAAGAAACACACTCATTAACATAAAAATTCACTCCTTAACTAACTTACAACTAAATTAAAAGGAACTCTGTCTTCTATCTTTAAGTGACTAAAGATAGAAGACCGAGTTCAGATCATATATTTATTATAAAAACTTTCTATAAAATAACATAAATTATGTTCTATAAATTTCAAAGGTTATGTTTGTTCGTTATGGGGGTTATGCATTAACGGGTCGACGAGCTTATACTCGTAGTACCTATAACCCATTTACTACTATTTCATTTATATAATGTGATATGTGATAAAAATAGCTTTAAGCGAATACGTGGAAATGTTGTCGCCAAGGAAGAGTGAACTCACTCACACGTCAAACATCAGTGTTCGAACGCAAAAAAGAGACGTAATGTGAAAGAAAAAGAGTATGAATCTGATTGTAATTGCCTTTAGAATGGCATAATTTGGGTAAAATGGATAAAATCTTCTTCTTTAAATATAAACTGTTTTTTTTTTTAAATTTCCTAAGTATTTCAGTCACAATTGATTTTTTCAATGATTAATATATTTTTCTGTATTTTTCATGCGGTTTTTTCCACCCTGTATGTTAATAATCAAACTAGTAGGTATCAAAATAAGAATTCGTGTAATCACTTGTTTGTGTACTTATTTACAAAACTTTTGATTCTGATGAACACGTAAAGTACCTACAAAAGTAAGTATAAGTTCGTTTGAGCTACTGGCCAACTCTGGTGGCGGAGTTTTTAGGCCGCCTCAACTCTTCCGGCATGGTTTAACGACTTAAAAGCCAGAACCGACAATGTAACGTGCCATATTAATTTTAATTTAGTACTATACTGTGATATAAAATAAGCTAGTCTTAGATAGGTAGCTACCATACCTACTTTAGATTTTTATTTTATTTTTTTATGCTGGACATTTCACACAGCATCATGTAGCCCCAAGCTAAGCAGAGCTTGTGTTATGGGAACCACATGACTGATATACTTAAATACATATTTTTTTTGTAAAAAAATACATAATATACATAGAATTAATACCCACCTAATATTGTAGTGCCCCAACAGACACTTTAATCAACAAACAGTAAAAGTATACAAATAAGACAATAATGACTTGCCCTCCGAAGTAAAAAAAAGAGTCTTCAATAAACAAATTGCAGTGAACGAATACAAATAATAGCACTCAGACAGTTCTCAACCACTAATGTAGTCAGAAGCCAGCTGTTAGAGGTGCAGTGAATAAGAGAGATTGCATGCGGCAAGCGGACAGCCAAAAGAAAGCATAGGGATGTGGGAAGCGCGCCCGAAACATATTTTTTTAACTATTTACTTAGTTATTTCAAATACATAAACTATTTAATTTTTCATAAATGCAGAACGGGACAAAACGACAGACAATATTTTGGTATGAAACCTAATGCCAAAAACCGTTCATGATAAGTGCAAAAAAAACAAGTTGCAAAATAAAAAAAATAAAAACAACTTCAATGTTATAAGCTGAGCAATTTTCTGCACTCTCAAGGTGCATTTCTGTTCATAACTCCGAAGATCCTCGACAGATCCTCACCAAATTTTTTATGGGACCGCATTCTTAAAAAAAAACATCAAAATCGGTCTAGAATTGACGGAGAAATCGGTGAACGTACATATAAATGAAAGTTTCAGACGAATTTAGAACCTCCTCTTTTTTTGAAATCGGTTAAAAATCGGTCAAGCCTTTTAGTTAGGAGAACAAAGAATTACGAATAGTACACGCTTTTTGTTTACTTTACTATAGATAACCTATCTACTCATACTCAGATCACATTTATGTTATCCAAGTTTCAACGATAGGTTTAGCAGTTTGGTTGAGATCATTAAAATTATGTGTTTAAAAACGAACTTTAATTCTGAAACCCGTGATTTGGTGAGCTCCACAATAGACCATGACATTCATGTGGAAAAGATCTGAGACTGAGAGAAATCGTATAAGTGCTAGCCATCAACCGTCTCAACAACTCCCACACTGCGTAGGCTAAAATTAAAAAAAAAAAAATATTTTTCATTGTAGATAGACCTTTGTTTAGCCACAATATCACCTGATGGTAAGCGACGATGTGGCTGACAATGGATCACAAAGGTCTAGAAGACACCTATTCACTCTTGACTTGAAGAGACCCAGTTTTCGGGGAAAACAGGAGCCGATAATGGTAGATTACTTACTCTCTGAAATAAATATAATTTATTATTCAAGATGCTAACCTTGACAAATGCACACAACTGCATTGATTCTCATTGTCTCACCATAATTTATATTCAAGTCTCACCAACTACAACACTGGAATACAGTGTTAGCCATCACTATAAACTATTTCAAATGGATTTTAGAGACGTGCCAAGGAAAACAACCGTCTATGTCGGAGCCAGGGCCGCCTGTAGGATTGTGTAACGTCTAAGTATTTTATATTTATTTTATTTATATATATTTATTTGCGAACTGCTACGGGTAGGAAGGGGTTGTAAGGGAGAAGGGGATATAATATATTCAAGGACCGAAAAAAATAATTAAAATCTACGTCCGTTTTGACCTACAGAGGATTTTAAGTCCAATAACCACTTATTTTCAACTACATATTCCAAATATTTGTTTAGCAGCATGTTGTTTCCATTTCTTTATTAGTCATAAATAAAATCGTAGGCTTTTTAAAATCTTGAAACTTTATACTTATGAATACGTTTTAGTACAATGTTAAAAAGACAAACATTTAATTTGAATCCTAGAAATACCCCAAAACAGGGTTGTAATGGGGTGTCAAATTTTATTTTAAATGTAATAAACACAGAAAAAAGCTAATTATAACACAAAATAAAACTTTTTAATTCCTTTTTTTTAACAAAAATACCAAAAAATCTGTGCAAAAAAGACCTGTGTTGGGGTCAAAAGCCTACCACTCTTTTACCACTACTATAACTCAAACTTACATTTACTACAGATTGGCTCGTAAAGTAAGGCATTAAATGGATCGTATCGGGTTACAGCTTGTTCTTTATAGGGCCACCTGAGAGCCGCAGATGTCTGTTGTTATGAAAAATTTTACGGTTTATTTTAAAATATTACAAGCGTCAGAATAATAAATAAATAATGATGTACATTTCACACAACAATATGGAGCCCCAAAGTAAGCAGAGCTCGTGTAATAGAACCACATGACTGATATACCTATTAATTACGTACTTTTTTTTATACCTACATATTATAAATAGAAAATACCCAGACCCCAGACAAATATTTGCAGATTATACAAACATTTTGTCACACGGCGGGGATCAAACACGGAACATCCTGCGTCACAGGCGGGCCTTTACCCACTGCGCCACAGAGGTCGCCAAACAAGGTTATTTTAAAAATTTCAACGGAAATATTGTAAGCTAAAGGTTGCAGTAGTTTTTTTAGAGGCTATATTTTCAGTCATGTGATTTGCATAACTCGAGCTTTCTTTGCTAAGCTTGGGGCTATAATGCTGGACATTTCACGCAACATCATGGATGTTGCGTGAAATGTCCAGCATTATCTATTTATTTTTATTCATTTATCTACACGCAGTTCTTATGATAGATTGTAAACTATTTGCCCTTACTTATGAAAGATGTTTAAAGTTAAACACTGGTTAAACAACGTCCTGTCTCTATTCGTCACTATCCACAAAGACAGGACGTTGTTTAACCAGTGTTCAACTATAAACATCTTTCATAAGTACGACCCTTTGAGCTCACCTGGCCCGTATATCTGAACATTACTAACGCTGTGATTGTTTTGGTACTCAAAGGTGTAATCAATCAATGAGTAATTCCGTGGGGCTTGTCCATGATTGGTTTTTCAACGAGATTGATTTGATTATAGACCAAAGGTGAAGGGAAGAGGGATTGATTAGAAATTATCCTCTTTGTTAACCTTTTCAGGATAAATCCAATGTTAATCTATACATATAATAAGAATGAAGTCTAAGCTCAAACTTATAAGTATTCAATTAAGTGAAGTCAGTTTTTGATCTATATAAGCCTCGAGCACCAAAACACTTCATAAGCGCGATCTACGATGACCTTGAACGCAAACACTTCATAGTAACTGTTGGTAATCTGTGACTTTGAAATTTTCGTTTCTCTGTGTGTTTGAGCACTAAGATCTCTGAAACTACTGAACTGATTTGGTTGCAGTTTTCATTGTTGTATTATGGTAAGCCGGGATTAAAAGATAGGGGTTGTTTTATCAAAATCCGTTCACAAATAAAAAAGATATATCTATTTAAAGAATTCTACTGTGACTTTAGTTTCTCTGTGTGTTTATTGCTGCTAATCTCAAAAACGGCTCTACTGAATTGGATGTAGTTTTGACTGTTGTATTATGGTAAGTTGGGATTAAAAAATAGAAGTTTTTTTATCAAAATCCGTTCACAAATAAAAAAGATATGTACATTTAAAGAATTCAATCTAAATTTCTAAACACTTTGTTTTCTAAAGAAAAGATTACGATAAAATTTGGCATGGATATAGATTATATCCCAGGAAAGGACGTAGGCTACATTTTTTCATATGTTATCATGGTTGAGATAAAAAAATAAGGGTTGAAAGTTTGTATGGGGAACAAAATGTTGGGATGGGTGACCGTCTGACCTCCTCTTTTTGCACTCATGGAAATTTTTAGACATTTTTTTATTACCTACGAATTTCAAAATTACTTAATGATAATTACTTAAATTGGTTTTAGGTAGGTGATGACCATGAAGTAGTAGTTGTAAATAGGTAAAATGGGTAAGTAGATAGCACGCCTAAGCTATTTCTACGGAACAGAGATAGCTTCTTGCGATTTGCTATTAGAAAACACGCAGGAATATACAAATTTTAGCGTTTCAAAACCGTATGTTGTTTCAGCGCAATAGACTCAAATCTGTAAATGTTATATAATTAAAACCTCAATTGAATATTAATCTTCCTTAAATTGTCGAAAAGATAAAAATCAGAGCTTTAAATGAATTCAATATTTTAGAAAACAAATTCCCCAAATCAGCGCAGCGCCAAAGTAAATTATTTCCAAGTATTCAAATTTTCTATCCGTGTATTTATTATGTTAAATACTTACCTATGTATTTATTTAAAAAGTATTTATCACGATAGATTAGAAATTAAAACACCCAAACCCCAAGTAGATAGTTGTAAATAGGAAAAATAGGTAACTAGATAGCACGCCTAAGCTATTTTTACGAAACAGAAATAGCTTCTTGCGATTTGCTATTAGAAAACACGCAGGAATATACAAATTTTTGCGTTTCAAAACCGTATGTTGTTTCAGCGCAATAGACTTAAATCTGTAAATGTTATATAATTAAAACCTCAATTGAATATTAATCTTCCTTAAATTTTCGAAAATATAAAAATCAGAGCTTTAAATGAATTCAATATTTTAGAAAACAAATTCCCCAATTCAGCGCAGCGCCAAAGTAAATTATAGCCAAGTATTCAAATCGTAATTTATAGAAGTCTTCAAAAATCAATTTCAAAATTTAAAAAACAACCTATTTTGTAGTTGATTAGGTCTGGTCTACCTTTTTACCCGACTGCGCAAAGCAAAGGAAGGGTACCTAATGTGTATATCAATCTATTTATAACTTTATTCATAATTATTACGTTTCTGTGTTTAGTAGCAAATAAATGATGTGTTTATGTCTATGTATAATTTATCTTACATTAATTAAACCCAACTCCAAAGAATCAAAACCTATTTACCTAAATTGACTACATTACGATACAGAAATTGAAATTTCTGTATCGGACGCGCAGACATCAGACGTCCTCACGTTGCGTTGGCTCTGACGGAAGTTCCGTCACGGAACAAGACTGGTGTAATCGCCAACGTGTGGATGGTTCACGAAATCTTGGCCCCAACGTTGGGACCAACGTTGGTCCCAACGTATACGCCGGCACCATACGTTGGGATCATGAAATTTGCGGTACAGGGGTTTAAGGGGACGAAAAATCGATCTAGCTAGGCTAGGTCTCATATCTGGGAAAATTCGTTTTCTCGACATTTTTACGCAAAAAGGTTTACCAGTGCAATGTGGTTCGTAATTTTACAATTTCTGTTGAAACTAAAGTGGCCAAGTGAAATAGGTGTCCGCCTCTCAACTCAACCGAAGGCTTCGAGTTCGAATCTCAGCCAGTAAAAGTTTACTTTTTGTAAGTTTTATTTCTTTTTCTTTTTTAATTTTTATCTATTTGCACCCGAGCATAGTTCGGTCGCCCAGATATTCAAGTATTAAGTACCTACCTACCTAAAGTATTTACAAAAAAATATAGAAGTAGGTACTTACCTATTCTATCAGTTATCTGGTTCCCATAGTACAAGCTATGCTTAGCTATGCGATTTTGATGAAATTTGCGGTAGGTACGGGGGCTTACGGAGGCGAAAAGCCGATCTAGCTAGGTCTTTTATCTGGGAAAATTCGTTTTCTCGACATTTTCATGCAAAAAGATTTACCAGTGCAATACCTACCTAATGAGTTTAAAAAAAATTGAATAAAAAGAACCTAGCCTATGTGTTATTCCAGGTCATAATCTATGTAAGTAATTATTCCAAGTTTCAATAAAATCCGTTTAGTAGTTTTGGTGTGAAAGAGTAACAAACATCCATCGATACATCCATCCTCACAAACTTTCACATTTCGCAAATTAGTAGAATTAGCATACGCGAACGAAGTCGCGGGCACAGCTAGTAAAAAATAAATCCGTACCCATATTAAAAATGTGAAAGTGTGTTTATTTGTCTTGCTTTCACGTCAAAACAGAGCGACGGATTGAAGTGATTTTTTGTGTGGAGATAGTTGCAGGGCTGGAGAGTAACATAGGCTATTTTTTATCCAGGTACCACGTGAGCGAAGCCGCGGGCAGCAGCTAGTGATAGAATAAAATAAATATGAGGTCCTGTGTGGTGCAGTGGGCGAAGGCCCGCCTGAAACACAGAAGGCGTGGAGTAGGCTTGCCCAGCACCTAAACCATCCTTATCCACAGGAAAGACATGGTCAAGACATGTGGGGCTGACTAAGTCGCGGGTTTCATCACGATGCTTTCCTTCACCGTTTAGAGCTCGTGTTAATGTGCATATATCGAAACGATAAATCCATTGAGGCACGGCCATGATTCGAACCCATGACCTTCGGATCGAAAGTCGAGGTACTTTACCCCCCGGCCAACATTGTTCTCATTCATTCAGAGCGTGTATTATTGTGCATTTTTTAAAATGAAAAATAAATACTTAAATGACCGAGAATCGAAATCACAACCAAATTGAAAGTTGAGACTACCACTAGGCTTAGGAGGTTCTTATTTGGATTTAATGTAAAACCTACCTACTTATTCTTTACTGCCGACAGGTGAGGCTCTGGTTTTACGAGGTTTTCATAGCGTCGGCGTAGCTTATGAGAAATTGATTTTGCTCACATACACTTTGTAATATGTGGAAATTGCAAATGTGTTATAAAATCCTTAGACCTTTTGCATTTAATTTAAGATGATTTATACTTCGTCAGAAGGAAACCTATGCCTACTCAATTATGATGTTAAGAGATAATAATATAATGTCCCATGTGTTTGTGAGATGTTACTATATCTTACTATCACAAAATGTGTTTGTGAGATGTTACTATATCTTACTAAGACTATGGGTTCACAAAACAATAAAAGTTTAACACCGATCGTGCCTCTCTATCGCTTGTTCCGAGCTCTCGCTTTCGGAACGTTACACTTTTTCGTGCATGCAGCCGGTGTTCATCGATTTATAAGACGCTAACTCGTCAAAACGGGATTCAAATCTACGACCTTCGGAGCGAAAGTCACACATCTCACACGACCAACACGGCTCTCCAAAATGCAGAGGAATAATAAAAAAGTCTGCATACCAATTTCTATGGACCTACTTTGCACGTGAGCATTCACTCAAAGCTGGTATATTTAATGCATGCGCTTACTCTAGCATTCCATATTGTGTGTGCATATGTTATGAAGAGCAAAAAGCAAATTATATTTCACTCTGTGCTTTGCAGTGCAACATTGTAAGTTCTGTATATTTTAAAGAGCCATAAAGTGCCATATTTTAAATGTTAATTTCCTAACTCGTGGAGAACGCAAGGTAAAAGATTGACTGCTACTAGTTTTATTTTGTAGTGAATACTGATTTTTATGCTACCTATATTATTTGTTATGCTAAGGCTGAATTCGACCAAACTGGATTAAGTTTAGTCTCGTGAGTAAACTACTGTTTAGCGGCCTTTACACGGTAGAGTTTTAACCACGCATCTGGACTGCGTTATGAACCGCGGATAAATCTGTGCGGTTTTGACCGCGGATAAAACTGTCGTGCTAATTACTGTCACAGTTTAGTCTGGCGCGTGGTACGATTATAAACGGTGATGGGTGCAAAAAACTGTCACAAAAACAGTGCTAAAAACTTTGCCAGATCGAACTGTCAGCGTCGCGCATCTACACGTGAGGTTTTTAGCGAAGGTTGGAATGGCGCGTGCTATTTCCCGCGTTCCGATCTCTACGTGTAAATGCCGATGTTGTTTGAATATTTTGACATTGTAAAGTTAACACCTTATAACTAGGATAATTTGTATGCACATAATAATGTTCGGTAGCGCATTCAAAACAATTGTATTTCGAATTAACTTAATCCAGTTTGGTCGAATCCGGCCTAATTCAAATAGAAACGTTATTCGCTACTGCTGTGGATGGCGAAAACTGTCAAGCGGTATTTCGCCGGATATCTTTTTGAAGCTCCACTAGATCGAGATCAGATACTATCAAGCAAGTTTTACCTTTTTGCTTGCTTAGCGAAACAGGCAGAATGAACCACGCGAATATAACGGTTACATCTGAATAGGCCTTAAAGCGCACCATACACACAGCAGACAATTTATATCTTATGAAATATAAATCTTGACAGATCGCACCATAAATATTTTATAATTTATATTCGCTGTGAGTGGTCCTCCATAGAATCTGTATGGGCGCGATCTGTTAAGATTTATATTTCATAATATAAAATCTGCTGTGTGTGTGATGGGCTTTATTGTGCTAACATCAAATAGTGTAGCGGTTTTAAAAAGTTATTGTAAGTATGAAGTACGAAATGTTATTTTCATTATTATAAGAAAGGGTATTATTGACAAAAGCATGCAATGCTGATGAAATGCACGAATTTGTGTTTGGACTTAGTACCACGCTGTGATTTAACCTTTTCGGCTGTAGCCAAAAAGGTTAAATCACACCGCAATGCTGAATTTTACACGGAAAAGGCTTATTATCTCACATTTGTAGGCACCTTATTATACTATTATAGTGTTTGTTTATGTTTTTTCTTATTTGTACCCATGTTTCAGTCCTTCTCCGTTTTTATTTCTTCTTTAAAAAAATCATAATTGTTTGTTTTAGTGAGTGTAAGTACTGAAAAAATATTCAATGAGTAAATGTTCTAGTGGCAATCTTTTTCAAATCCTTTTCCGTGCAGGGAGAGAGCCGTTCAATCAAGGGAAAAACACATATTTTTTAAATTGTTTTAAATAAGTATGGAAAGTTTGTGTGTCAATTCAGTCTCATCAATGGATTTCTCATCGAGCGAGTAAACCGATTTTAGAAAACTTCAGATAGAAAAAGTATGTGACTTTAAGTAGCACGTGCGAGTGCGAGCCACTCTGCGAGGGATTTCGTTGGTAAAAATAATGTTTTATCATATTTTAAAATATTTCATGTAGTTAATAGTAACCCACGAGAAAAGTAGTACTATTTTACTCAAGTAAAAATATCGTCAATTTTCACCGACAAAGATTTTCTTTATTCACAATTTCTCTTTCTCACATAGAGTGAAATAATAAATTGAAGTGTCGAGACGCTCTGGCTGTTTTGCCTGGGATATTGTTGAGATGGAGTAGACTTTCCAGCACCTAAACCATCCATCCTGTCACCATCTTAATCGACCTAAAGGAAAGACTAGTCGGTACGTGTAGGGCGGATGAAGCCGCGTGTTTCCTCACGATGTTTTCCTTCACTGTTATTTTAAGCTTATGACAAAAAAATTTAGTTCATATATTTTTTTGAAACAAATTAAATCTTTGATGCTCGGCCGGAATTCCAACTCAGAACCTTCGGATCGTAAGCTGAAGCACAATGCCACTCATCCAACATGGGTTTCAATCCAAATCGATGATATTTTTTTGTGAGTATATTCCATCTTACCAATACTGAAGTGGAAGAGTTTGTTTGTTTGAACGCGCAAATCTCAGGAACTACTACCAGTCGCATTGCAAAAGTTCTTTCAGCATTTGATAGCTAAAATCTTAAGGAAGGTTATAAGCTAATTTTCATGATCATCATCGTCACCATCTCTACGGGGGCAACGCCGCCGCGAGGGCACTGCTAGTTTGTAAGAAACATTAACTTACCGGAACCAAAAACCTCCTCAGCTCAGCCAGTGCATATGCGATCCGCGCATGCGCCTCAGCGGGCGTTGCAAATGCACTGATTTCGACATGTAGCTCGTCTGATAGATGGGCAAACTTTGGGTCACCGGAAACACGTAGTTCTTCTTCCTGTATGACATAAATAATATCACATTAATCACACTAATAATATTATAAATGCGAAAGTTTGGAGGTTTGGATGGATGGATGTTTGGATGTATGTATTATGTACTCTATAACTAGACAACCATTGAACCGATTTGGCTGAAATTTAAAGTAAAGATAGGTAATGACCGGGAAGGAGAAAGTACCTAGTCCTAGGTACTTTTTATTCAGGTACCACGCAAGCGAAGCTGCGATCAGAAGCTAGTATGAAATATGATCACGGCTGTATTCCCAAGGTGCAGTAGACATATTCATTCAAATCTTTGGGCTGTTATTTGATCCTTTGAAGATGTCTAAGGTGGTAGTCAGAGGTATGCCCAAATACATTTTGATACACACTCACATTTTGCAGAAGTTAACATTCCATACGTGACATGTTGCAAGCCCATCGACGCTATTAGAAAACATCAAACATCATGAGGAAACCTAACTGGTTTCCTCACGATATTTGTTGATGTTTTCCTTCACCGTTAAGAGCGTGTGTTAATCCGCATATACATTTTTCTAAACGAAAAATCCATTGATACACGCCCGGGTTCAAACCTGCGATCTTCGGATCGGAAGTCAAGGTAGCCCACTCGGAAATAATAAAGTACTCAAAGAAAATTATTTGTTTACACAATGTAAGAGTACTCAAGTAAAGCTACAGGTGAAAGCAAACAAGTTTATTAACTTTAGAAGTAGGTGGAATATCATAATGAACATTGTACGTAGGTAGGTACTTAGTGCAAAGGTAAACCCTTTGTACGAGCGCAGCTTACCAGTATACCAAATTACCACACAACTTCACGGAACTTTGAAAGAGGAGGTACGTTTGTTTGCACGAATTTTCTTTGAGAGAACAAATTAATATTTTCTTTTGTAATGTACACAGGCGACTGTACTGTTGAGTCTTCAGGCATTCTATTTTTTTAGATATCTATGCGGTTGAGAAACGACTAAATAGGACAAACACATCTTTACAGGTTTGAATAAAAAAAAAAATTAGAAAAAAAACAAAAAACCCGACTGCGTAAAACCGTAATTTAAAACTGATTATTATGATTTATTTATTTTTCTTATAGTTTGGTAGGTAAATTAGCGAGAATGATTTTTAATTAACTTTAAACCGTTATATTTCCTAAACTGTTATTTAAAATGAAAAATGGTAAAACAAACCTAACATTGATTTTTATTCAACAATACCCCACTTGACATAGTTCGTCAATTTTCATTTTTTTAATTTTGACATTATGGCATCTGGTTATGGCACTGGTGAATTTTGATTACTGTCACATCTTTAGTGACACTTGCAAGGTTGAGACGAATTGATTGACGTAAGAATCATTAAAATCGGTCCATGCGTTTGGCCTCTAGAACGCCACATAGAAACATCCAAACATACAAACATAGACTGATAAACACATTACCCTTCCTTTCCTTTGCGCAGTCTGGTAAAAAGATTGGTGAGTGATATTCAAAGACAGGGGAAAATTTTGGGAGAGATCTTTATCCAGCATTACACAAAAGGTTAAAAAAAAATAGAAATATTCCTAACCCATTTTAAAGCGCCTAAGGCTAAATCTTCGAGTAAGTTAAACCAAGTCGAACGCGTTTCGGTAGTAAGATAAAATTGTTTGTTGCCTTGTGAAACTAAAACTAATCTCCCGTAATTATGCACAAAGGCAAAGACTAGGTAATCCCAGATTAGTGCGCATACAAAGGCAGCGTCTGATAGATGTAAGCGTTTTTGTACGATGTAGGGCGCATTAAGATTGTTATAGCTCAAATTAAATATGGCCTATCTGGGGCCGATTGTCTAACTTGTCTCAAACTTTCAAATCGATCGCGTAGGCATCTGTTGTAGCGTTCAGTCTCGTTGAGATGAGAGTTAAATTGTCGGTCCCGGCTTTTAAGTCGCTAAGCCATGAGCGCTAAAGCGCTCATGGCTTAGCGACTTAAAAGCCTTTAGGCCTTTAGGCCGTTTTTAGGCCGTAAAAACCTCGTCACCAGAGTTGGCCACTCGCTCTTACGAACTTAGGTACTTACTTACTAGACACTTTTTTTGTTGGTACAAAGCTGATTGTACCAACTAATCATTTTGTTCTTTCTTGGTATTTGAGCTCCACTTTGTAGTAATGCTCATGAAATGACCCGGGGGATAAAATGACCCTTGGAATGACATTGAGTGCTCCGTCAGAAAGTGAGGGAAGATTTATAGACAACAAGCAATTTTACCCTTATTACTACAGATAGCGTAACAGCCGCGTTGGCCTAGGGGGTAGTGCCTCCTCTTTCGATCCAAAGGTCGTGGGTTCGAATCCTGGAAAACAATAGATTTTTCGATTCGAAAAATGTATACTTAATGCGCTTAACTTAGTTTATCGTGTCGTTCCTGTGGATATGGCCGTGCATCAATGGATTTTTCGTTTCGAAAAAATTATACTTATGCGTACTACCTACTACTAATCAAGACAAATCGAATGACGTATCATTGATCAAAATCGGTGGAGCCGTTGAGTTAGTTACGAGCGGACATAGGAAAGACATAAACACATACATACATAGGTACAGATCAAATACATAACCCTCTCTTTTTAAGCTTCGAGTCGCAGAAGGGTAAAAAATAGTAATTATAAAAGTCTTAGATTCGAATTTCTTAGGCGTCAATCGATATAACTACCGCCTTTGAAAAACTGTTTACCTTCTGTCGATCCTTCATGGACCCTCGGCCGAGCACCGCCATCTTGCACATGGTGTCCTCCTGAAGTCTCTTCAATGAGTTGCCTTTGGGCCCTAACAGCTTGCCGACGAAGTTGAACTGAAACAAAGTAGGTATTTAATTAGAAGCTTTTACTAAAATAACTGATCTGTTGTCAGATGTTGTAAGAAAGCAGACAGTTCCCAAACATTTGAAAATGAAAAATCTTATCTCAATTCCGACGGGATTCAAACCCGCAATGATATCTATAAGAAATCCTCCTTTAGCCGGAGTGCCTTTACCAATTCGGCCACGGAATCTTTAGTCGCCAGAGTTGAAAATTATGATAGGACCATATCTATCGATTAAAGCATCGATGAGTGCCGTCTACAGGATAACTATTAAGTTAACTCACTGTTACTACTAAATTTGATACTACTAAGTTCCCAAACAGTTTCCTAGTTCTAAGTTCAAATGTTCATTGTTCAAAGGGTACTCAATGATCTTCTATATAAACAAGATGCGTTGTACCTCGCTCTGCGTGGCGAACAAAAGTCAAGCTTATTAGCTTGAGTCAACTCAGCGCACTTTGTCTTGCTCCGATGTTACGCGCATTTACACGCAGCACGCACATAATCTCTTTCTGACAACGGGGTTTAATAAATCTCTGCTAATTTTGCTGCCGCACCATGTAAACGGCTCATTAAGTACGATTCAATGATCCAGAAATATACAACTTGAGGTTATTACAAATATAATTACATTATTATCATAGTTCAGCAATAATATCATGATCGAGTATACCATACTAACTTTCGAACTTATATTAATGGCGGGATAAAATCTTTCTTATTTATTTGTTCATGATATTGTATTTCAATAAATAATCATTTATTGCTTTTATACTATACTAGCGGGCGCCCGCGGCTTCGCCCACGTGGATTATTACTTTTTCATTCCATCTATTCGAAAAGGACGACTTTGTTCGCCTTTAAGTGCGCCCAAAGTAGATGATTCCTCTTCAAGGAACTTTTAGCGGGCAGTAATGAGTTTTTAATCCTCTTTATAAGTTTAGCGGGCAGTAATGAGTTTTTAATCCCCTTTAAGTGCGCCGGAATTATCTATGAATTATCTTTGCCGCGCACTTTTGAGGTACAACTACTTTCCACATTCATCTCTCAAATCTACCAAGATGAATGAGGGAGGACTCTTCCAAAATCACCACAGTTGTAATCACATTTAGAGATTTATTACTCTGCAGTTTTCTATCCATACATAATTGTAATTCCAACCTGATAAAATCCTGTGCGTTTTCGTCAGCGCGATCTAGAAAGACGGTCTACTGGCGCCATCTAGTTTGTTTTCGTGGAACTATTGAGCAATTCTAGCGGAAGAGATTTTTTGTTTGAACGCGCTAATCTCACAAAACAGGTTTTTATAATAGCTACCTACAACGATTTTAATATTCATTATTCTGTATATTTATTTAGCTATTTATTTATATTTATATTGTTTGTGAGAGAAATAAATAAATAAATGAAATGAAATGAAATCTCAGGAACTACCAGTCGGATTTGAAAAATTATTTCTGTATTTGATAGCTAAACTCTTGAGGAAGGTTATAGGCTACTTTTCATCATCATCATCATCATCACCATAAACCATCACTACGGGGGCAACGCCGCGAGGGCGCTGCTAGTATCGGATAAACATACCGCCCACCATTCAGCCGGCGCGCGGCCACCGTCTGAATAAAAAAAATTTAATCCCCGATTACTCTTCTCAAGTGGAACTTCGTTGATTTAACACATTCCTTTCTCCTCCCTTTTATTTTCTCATAGATTGTAATGAAAAGTAGAGTGTATCACTCGGGCGCAAAATATATTTTTGGCTCGGGCGACGTACTTTAAATCCCTCGCTTCGTTCAGGATTCAAAAAAGCGCCCTCGCCGTAAAAATATTATTTTCCCCCCATATAATACAATCTACTATTTTATACCACGGGAAACATGCATTTTTTCGGGATAAAAAGTAGCCTATGTCACTCTTCAGCCCTACAACTATCTCATCACGTCAATCCGTTTCTCTGTTTTGATGTGAAAGCAGGATAAGCAAACAAACAAACACACTTTCACATTTAGAATATGGGTATGTACTAGATTCCGACCACGGCTTCACTCATGTGGAAATATTTTTAATAAATCTACAACTATGCTATTCCAGACC
This sequence comes from Camptogramma bilineatum, assembly GCA_958496255.1. NCBI lineage: Eukaryota > Metazoa > Arthropoda > Insecta > Lepidoptera > Geometridae > Camptogramma > Camptogramma bilineatum. Next base: position 4,299,376 of record OY292474.1, read on the forward strand.
ATGATCTATAATCTATTTCACGTCTCATCCAAATCTGTTCAACCGTATTTGCGTGATTGAGTAACAAGCATCCAAATAGCTAAAAATTCAAACTTTCACATTAGTAGGATAGGATTAAACTATTGAAAAGGAAGTCTTTTCAAAATTTTCGATTCCGACGGGATTCGAACCCGCATTGATAAAAGCAATCCTCTTCAAACCGGAGTGCCTTAACCAACTCGGCCACGGAATCCATATTCGTCGGGTTGAAAATCTTGATAAGACTTTTCATTTTCAAATAATACCTAAGTGTGGATTATCACTATAAAAAAATTTAAGATAAAACTAATCATAGATATTTGATGTTTTTGTTTTCAGGTCAAAATAAAGCTAATCCTCATATGCGTTGGAAGTTAGTTTAAAAATATACATAGGTAAGAACTTAAGCTCCCTCCACACAACCTCAATCAGAGGCTACAAAAACCCGGCACTCGGCCCGAACAAACACAGTAGACAAACATAGAGCCAATTAAACTGAAACCAACAGTTTACTTTAGCCTTGTTTGTTTAAGCGGCCGTTAGCTAGCGTCCGTCAGCGAGCGTCCGTCAGCTAACGGTTAATGGCTTGATGATGACTAAAATTCATTAACCGAACTTCAAAAAAAGGATGAGTTCTCAATTCATCGGAATCTTTTATGTGCTTTTTGTTATTTATTTTCACCGATTACTCGAAGACGCCTGGACCGATTTGAAAAAATATTTTTTTGTTTGAAAGGGTACAGGTACTTTCCGATTGGTGCCACCAAAATTTGGTGAGGATTTGTCGAGGGTCTTCAGAGTTATGAATAGAAATGCACCTCGAGAGTGCAGAAAATTGCTCAGCTTAAAACATTGAAGTCGTTTTATATTTAAACATTTTAATTTAGCCCCTTGTTTGTTCAATAGGATCACATGGTGCATCACTTTGAATCGTCTTAAGAGCTAGGTGATTCTACTCCTGTTCCTTCGCGACCAAAACCGTGAAGAACCAGCCACTCATTTCTACCAAAAAACTTTTACGCAAAGCAAAACGTCAACTGTTTCGTTTTGTTTTATAACGTAACTAGCTGCTGCCCGCGGCTTCGCTCGCGTGGTACCCGAATAAAAAGTAGTTTATGTTACTCTCCAGCCTTCCAACTATCTCCAAACAAAAAATCACGTCAATCCGTCGCTCTGTTTTGACTTGAAAGCAGGACAAATAAACAAACAAACACACTTTCACATTTATAATATGGGTACGGAGGTACGGATAATGACCAATGAGGTAAGTTTTACTTTGTTGTGATGACGTTTTCAAACAAATTTACAAATGAGGTTCAGCACATAACTGTCATTTTGGAGAACAAACAAAACGCAGCGGCAATGATACTGGAATGGTTGACGTTGTAAAATAGAGGAATTGAGGCCCAGGGCAACCGGTTATCAGTGCGTGTTACCACGATCACGTCCGGGGTCTGTCCCATTCCAGCATAACCCATTCCCAAGACTCACTGTGTTTGCTTACTCTGTCTGTTAAATGGTTCTTGATTCGTCTGCAAATGTTTGTTGAGCTTTCAATCTTTTGTATCGAGTAGACTCGTGTTTATCTACGGGTCAAATAAACATGATTACTTTATTATTATGTTATTGATAGCCAAGGAAATGAATATTTCATTGTTGTCTGAAATAAAGTATCAAATAAGATAAACAAATAATACAAGAAATAACTTGTAAACATAAAAAAAATATCACCGAAAATATAGAGTAGGTAAGTAAGTTCGTACGAGCTAGTGGCCAGCTCTGGTGACGGAGTTTTTAGGCCGCCTATAGGCCTCCGTCATGGCTTAACGACTTAAAAGCCGGGACCGACTATTTAACGTGCCCTCCGAAGCACGGAAGTGCTCAGCTCGTAATGCCCCTTGCGGTCACCCATCTAAATTGTGACCGCGCACAATGCTGCTTAACTTTAACGATCAATCGAGAACGTCTAAGCAAGCTACGCCACGAACGCTTCTAAAATACTTAGGTAGGTACTTGATCTCTAGGTACAAAAAAAAAGTTTAATCTTCATAAAAAAATTAGTTAGGTGACTTTTTATGTGTGTTCGCTACATGTTAGTTCGCTTCAGGAAACAGCCATAAATACGAGAAATTTCCTCCAATGCGACTTTCTTCATTTTACACGGTTCGTTAGAGAATCATTTGCAAAAAGCACCATCTAGTGAAACCTTCAACCCATTATAGCTCTTATTTCGATGTCCTATAGAACATTTTCCGATGAAGATTCTATCAATTTATTACCACACTATAGAACGACAAAAATTACCATCAAAGACCAAAAACTCGCCTCGATTTTCATCTTTATTCTGTTAGTCGAAAGTTCACTTTAGCTGGAGGGTTTTAAGAAAATGGTATGACTAAACCATGGCATGGTCGATTGGGTTTAACAGGACGAAACAAAAGCTGGGCTGTAAAAATAAATAGAAGTTTCAGGTATTGGCTTTCTAATTGAATGAGAAAGGTTTAGATATTGCAAACCATTTTGGTTTGCATGAAAAGTGGAGAGTTTCTATTTTGTTGCGTAGAATTTGAGATCATATCATCAGCTTTCTGATCGTCCACTCAAGGAGCTCTGTCATTCTCATCTCAACCAGACAGAACGCGACAAAAGATACCAACGCGATCGTTTTGACAGTTTAAGGTTTGAGACAAGTTAGACAATCAGCCTGCTGATTGTGAGGTGATGGATTTGCAGCTTGTGGCTGAATTCAAAATATGAGAATGTTGTTTATTATAACGAGCCTCTGCCCAACTCCTAAACATATTTAAAAGATCTTGATACTTGATGATCTGAGAGAATGTCAAAACAAGGTTCTCCAAACACCATGTGTGTCAAGAACTTATAAGGGCGCTTTTCCACCAGTGATATGTTGCTATGAATGCGTTTGATATACATCAATCATATTTCGTGGCCCAGCTTAGCACTGGTGAAAATAGGTTCAACTAAGCTTTGTTTTTATATGGATGCATAACGTGCTCTGGATGCGAGCTCTGGATGGTCTATGTATTGCGTATTGTGCATCCTACTTTAATTATCCTAACTGTTGCTAACTTTAGTCAAATGTAGGAAGAAAAAAGTTGGATGCACAATTCGCAATTTGTAGACCAAAGATCGAGACAGAGCGATGATTCAATGATATCTGATGAGATTCTGATGAGATCAGTTTCTTACAAATTGGAAAGTGTATCTAATCGCTACTTTAGCATCAGTGGAAACGGTCATAGTTTCGTAGCTTAGCTTTCACATATCTGGAACAGACCCAATCCTATTTTTGAGGCATTTAAAAACAAAGGACACGCGAATAGATGTAAATACGAGGAAACAAAATTCGTGGGATTCAGGTACACAGTTTGACACCAAACCTTGCTGTATTTTTAGGAGCTTTAACAGTTAATTGAACCGAGAGTTGTTTTTAACTTTAATTAAACACAGACAGTTTTTTCTTTTTTCGTTTTTTCCTGTAGAAACCTTGATTTTTCGTTTTCCGGTCCAAAGCACCGTGAAAATGCCAAGTTACTGCGGTAAGAACCGCGGGTGTTTATTTACAAATCGAAGTTAAACTATCCCGGTTTGTATTACCTGTATAAGTTTAGAAACATATTTTTATGAATACCAAGTCAATCGGCCGGCATTCATTCAGTGAAATAACAAGGATTTGAATCGTTTTAAATACTAGAAGATTTTATACCCGTTCTTAAGTGGTGATGAAGAATCAGGGCTATACAGGTACAGCATAGGGCAGTCAATAGACATTCATTAAATTAAATAACAAGCATCATTTGAATAGTTTTAAAACCTAGAAGATTTTACACCCGTTTGTACGTACGTGGTGATAAAGAATCAGGGGCCATACCATGAACTCTTAGAGAAATGTTAAAACAAGCTTAAAACTGTCCTAGGTACGGTTTTAAAAATAACATTCGTTGTCATGTTTCAAGCTTGTTTTAACATTGCTCAGAGTTTATGGTACGGCTACAGGGCTACAAATACAGCATAGGACAAAGCTTTCTTTGAAACGTAAGAATGTTCGATTCATCCATTAACTTTGGATTTTCTACAATCGATGTTGTGGTGTCATTGTATTTGCCCACGATATAAGGGAAAACTAATGAAAAATAATATTTTCAATGTTATTTAATTATTATTTTGTTTCATTAAAGTACACCCGCAGTCCGAATAATCGTGAGTAACCGAGTGAAATATCTTTTTCGGCTTTTGCCCTTTCCTACTATGGAGTAAACTTTAATAAAATACAGGTTTCTAGATCGCTGGCTCGCGGTATTTCTTCGAGAAAATACAAGCGTGAATTTTAGACTTTTTAATTTCATTTGGGATGATCTTTATGCTATTAACCTATAGATAGAGGTTTAGCAGCAAAAACAAAAAAACCTAATAAGACTTTTTATTATACTCGTAGAATAGCGTAACATTTATTTGTTTATTTATTTATTTGTAGCCGCTCGTGTCCCACTGCTAGGCAAAGCATACCTTAGCAATATACATTTATTCCATCCTGTATATAAAAAAAAATTGTTGATTAAATATTTCGAGATATAAGCTTTCAAAGGCTCTAAATGATTTTAAACACGGGTATTCTACTGTTATTCACTGAGGAGCTCCTGACTTCATTATAATATCAGCTTGCTGTCACCATAATTTTTCATGTTCATCGAGATTCAATATGTGTGCTAACTTTCATCTCAATCAGACACTGGGAAGTACTCGTAGTTAGATAGATAAATATAATTTTTAATTTTTATAGTGTTAATCCACACTTAGGTTCATAGAAAATGAAAAGTCTTATCAAAATTTTCGATTCTGACTGGATTCGAACACGCATTGATACAAGCGATCCTCTTTAAGCCGGAGTGCCTTAACCAACTCGGCCACGGAATCCATATTCGTTGGGTCGAGGTCGAAAATATCGATTAAAGCATCGATTCGCGCCATCTACATGGAACACTTAGAGAACTCCTGCTCATTGTTTGAAGTTTCATTCAGAATCAAGTAACGAAGAGATGTCGCTTTAGCAAATTCTATAATTAATAATATTCAAGGAAGTAGGTACCTAGGTAGTTAGATAGATAGTTCATAGATAGAAAAAAAGTTTGTTCAAACGAACTAATTACCAATTAACTTCGTACTAATCATCGTCTATCTCATCCACACTTTTGATACTTTAACCAAAACTTTCGTGGAGTTTACGAGGTTTGTGATAGACTGCAGTAGAATTTGTGCGAGAATTTTTCATACATATTAAAAGAATCGGATATGAGCCATATCTCCACTATCGAGTGGAGAGCTGGGCAAACATGGCCGCTTGTCCGCACTCGGACCGCTCGAGGGTGCGTATGGTCCAATGTATTAGGCGGGAAATTCGCTAGACAGATATGCCCGCGGGCAAGTATGCGGATGATGCCCACCGGACCACGCTACGCAACGTTGCACAGACCTGTGGGTCTGTGCAACGTTGCAGTAAGTCTGCCAGACTGACTGATCCTGTCCTACATAGCAAACATTGCACAGACAGTAGCGACCTATAGTTTTGAATATTAAAAAAAAAAAGCCAAATCGGTCCAGCAATTCTCAACGTTGTCTAGGTACCTACTCATGTCGTACTTTATAAATTACAACACACCTATTGTACGTTATATTTTACAACGTCAACGATTCCTATATCATTATCACTGCGTTTTGTTTCGTTCTCCAAAATTACAGTAAGTAATTGATAAAAGTTTGTTAGAAGAATGGCCCTGGGTGGCTAAAATAACTTTTAACGAAATTCCTTTATGAATTATAATATGATTCGTGTTATGTTTTTTTCTTGTCACTCCCATGTGTATCAAAAGAGACGGCGGCATACAGCGCAATTCAGCTAAAGCGGCATCATTAGAGCCGCTGATAATATCACTATGCATTGCAAACGTGTACCTACCTAGGCAACGCATTGTGATCAGTTTATCTGTAGCTATAACAACTAAACGTTTGTGACTTGGACCATGAAAAGACGATAAAGGCTCTGTCAGTTAGGAGGCTTATTAACCAATTATGGAGGGCAAAATGAAGCTAACATATTCATTTATGTGATTACTCGCTGGCTTATAGAACCAGTTTTGTACTTATTTAGGAAAGGCTATTATTTTAGTAGAAAAATTAACTCATCCTATTATTGTACTCAATTTTCTTATTATTCCTATGTCAATGAAAAGAAATGACAACTTATATTTACTACATTACATTTATTAATTGATATTACATGTTTTTCTTTACGTAATTATTACATTTCGTTTTTGTAAGGAATTTTAAATTGGATGGAACTAACCTGCAAATATAGAGAACGGCTTTGGTGAGTGTCATGAAACGAGAGTTTTTCTTGAATGAACATTTTAGTCTAACTTTTTTTTAACGAAAATAGGTTCGCGTTTGACCACACTCTGCCTGATGTAAAGCAACAGTGTGGTCTAAGATGGAGCACGCTGACCTAGAAGGAACCTATTGACTCTCGATTTGACCCCGGCTCGAGTTCTACATTTTCGCAACTTTCTTTCGTTTTTTTCATCAATTTATGTAAAAATTAGGTGTAGCATATTGTGGCAGTTTGTTTTTATATTTCACAAACTAAAAAAATCATTGCGTATTGATTATCGACACAGACGTACAAAAGTCTTAAAAAAATTCATAAGTACGACGAGTATTAAATTAATATCTGTTAACAATCGTCCGGCAAAAAAGTTTAACAAAAGTATGCCAAGTCAACTGAAAGTTTATCTTCCGGATAAAAGTTGAAATTGGTATATTTATTCATAGGTCTCAGGGGCAATCAAATTTTTTAAACTTGTTTTTTCTTTGGCCGAAGTTTGAAAACTTTCTTACATTTTAACCGACATAAAAAAAAGAGGTGTGAAATATAATTATTGGGTCTTACTTATGAAAGATGTCTAAAGTTGAACACTGGTTAAACAACATCCTGTCTTTATTTGTGGATAGTGATGAATAGAGACAGGACGTTGTTTTACCAGTGCTCAACTTAAACATCCTGTCATAAGTAAGGGGGTTAATCTTTTACTAGCTGACCCGACGTTGTCCTGTCTTAACAATGAATATTGAATTCGAATTGGTATAATCGACATCTGTTTTAAACGATTTTTGACCTCTTTGACGATTTTTGTTGAGTCTGTTACTACAATGTTGTTTAGTTGTACAATCTGATATTAAACATTTAATAAACAAACCAATTTATCTAAACTAGATATGGTGCACTTGGCATATTTCAACTAGACATGGTAAATTAAAACCCGGACTCAATAGTTCCTTAGGAAACTTTTAAAAATAAACCATTAGAATGCTTTGTGCTAGTACAATTACTTTCATCCTGTTACGAATAGAACCGTTCGACGTAGCGCCGTAGCACCTGCTACGCTATTTCGTAGCACGTTCTACGACTGTTGCTAGGGTTATTAAGCATCCGGACCCAAATATAAGTAGATAATTTAATTAAACCAGTTAGCAGAAAATCTAGTTTATATTGATTGTGTATTGTTGTGAAAATTTAAAAAACTAACAGATCAAAATGAAAAAAAAAAAAAGATGGAGTAATGTAGAATCGCTAAAATAAATGTTATGACTCTATAGCTTTATCAAAATCCTACTTCTTATTATGCATTTAATTTTTCGAGCAATGAAATTGCCTGTTTTTGTGAGATTTTTTGTTTACTTAATATTTAAACCACAAAGGCTTAGGCGTTTAGGATTTTTTTTTTTGCAGTCTAGCACCAAAAAAAAAAACCAGTTAGAATTGCAATGTAATTTAGCTAATTTTTTTTGAAGATTCAATAAAATAAACAATAATACCTAACCTACTCTTACTGTATATTATCCATCCACAGGTTGTCTGGTAGAGAACGCTTTCTAGCGATAAGACCGCCGATTGTATTTAAGTTATTTTAATTTGTTGTATTGTATTTCTTTTATTATGTGGTGTGCAATGAAGTATTTTCTATCTTCTATCTATCTATATTTTTTTATTAATAATAATAAAATACTACACAGAACAAACACCCGTGCTCATCACACAAAACTAGCAAATAATTGTCCAGTAGTTAAACAGTTGCAGAGCACGGTTAGACGTCGAACGTCGGAACGGAACCATTTGCAGCGAATTGGTTGCACCTTGTAATGACTGCTTCAGCGGAAGCTGTTTAAAATGTTCTCAAACTGCGGCAAAAGCAAAAATAGCTCTACCTAGATAACGCTCTTAGAAAATATACTTCCAAGTCCATAAAGCTACATACCAAGACTAGTCCGTGGAATTAGTTTTAAGATTTTCGCTTCTACTTCAAATCTAGGTTGCATTTCCTTACCTAATTTAAATTTTATATAAATGATTTCTGTCAAAAAAAAACAATTTAGATTCTGAAAAATAAGGACTTTTTCATTCTGAAAAATAAGGCCTTTTCATACTTTCCGGTTGCCGGGTAGCCCTACACGTACCGGCGTAATTTGCATACAAACGCCGCCGGGTAGCCGGCACCGGCCACCCGGAAACAGGAACGTGTGAAAAGGCACAAACTCAACAAAAAAATAGGAAGAAAAAATATTACTTATCTGTCTACTAGAATTGATATCTAGTCATCATCAACCGGAAGCACTCGTGGGCGTAGCTTGCTTAGACGTTCTTGATTGATCGTTGAAGTTAAGCAGCGTTGTGCGGGGTCACAATTTGGATGGGTGACCGCAAGTGGCATTACGAGCTGAGTGCCTCCGTGCTTCGGAGGGCACGTTAAATTGTCGGTCTCGGCTAAGTCGTTAAGCCATGACGGAGGCTTTTAGGCGGCCTAAGAACTCTGGTGACGGACACCAAAGTTGGCCACTTGCTCATACGAGCTTACTTTATGAACCGTAGACCTTGTTAAGTTTTTTTTTGTGTTCAACAAAATTCTTCGCTACCCTAAATTACTAGGTTCATCTGAAACAAATTTTCCACGTCACCTATCGGAGTCAGTAACTCATGGAAGGCTTTTTGAAGTAAAACCGACAAAGGCGAAGGATAAATTGGCCATAACACTAGCGAGAGCGAATTTGTAACGAGACACGTAGGCTTGTGCACAGGGAAAGGTAAACTATTCATTGCTATAATAATTATAAGGCTGATTTTAGTCTGAAGGTGAGCGTGAGACTAAAATCAGCCTAAACTAAGTGTACATATTTATGAAGCATATTTTAAAACACCTTTTTTTTTACAGAATTGGTTAAAATTTATTCTTTATAGAACTATCAAAAATGTGTTTTGGATAAAAAAGTGGTTTGATATGAAGCATTTATGAAACATTTATGAAACATCTGATGTTTCATCAAAAGTGGCCCCCTGCATTCTCCAAATCTATAGCTTCGCACACTATGTAAAGCGGGCCTGTCGATCCCTTTGTTGGCCAAATTCATGTAATTTTTCACCGCCTGCTGAGTAGTGAGAGAAACGAGATAGGCACGTGTTCGCATTTTGTACCTCGGGCGGTTGTCCATTGTCACATCCGAGATTTAGGACATGATATTCAACAACCTAAAAGAGCGTTTCAGATTTTATAATTAATTAAGTTGAATCGAATCTTTTAATTACATCTGTACCAAAGTTACTGTTCTTATCTGGTAATACGGAGTTACCATTATTATATGGATCTAGGCTAAGTAAATTCTGTAATAATTGCGTCTTACAACATACGTAATGGTGTCTAATAAGATATAATTATATGATAGGTATTAACAGATTTTACTGAAAAATCATAATCTAATCCGTTTTTTTCACTGGATTTGGCATTTGTGTGGTATTTAATTTATGATAGTTCGTTTTCACTGGGTATGGAAAAAATCGGAAGACAAGTACAATATTGTAATATCGGATGACAATGAAAACGCGCTCGAGGACATGAGTGATGCTATGTCAGTTTATCAGCTCGCAAACGGCACAGGTTTGTCAGTGAAATTGAGTGCATTCGCTTTTTGCATGAGTAGGCAGAGTTTATGACTCATGATGGGATGACTTTATTTGATGGAAGTGATCACTTTCGCGGATCGGAATTTGAATACATTTTTTTCGTCTCAGTAATTTTTATGTGGTTTTTTGTTGATTTGTTGATCCTCTACTTATAAAATTCTGTTAAAATTGAAACACTGTTTAAACAATTGCCGTCCTTTTTTGTTAGCCAGTGACAGGGCGAATCTTGAACATTATTTAACCAGTGTTCGAGGTTTTTCAGCGAAAAAAAGTCATTTTCGGAATTTGGAATGCATTCCGTGAAGGTCTGAATCGCGTCACAGATTACTGATGATGCTGTGTGAAATATCCTGCATTATTTATTTATTTTATTTATTTATTTATAGAAGGAAGACTTACTTTAGGATGGTCTCGCACTGGCACCACAACTCGCACGCACACCTTCACCGGCTTGTCGCGGGTGATGTCCAGCATTCTCCTCTCGCCTCGCCACTCTCCTGCGAAAGAGAATTCACATTATACTAATGGAATATCAACATTACGTAACAATAAAATAAAAAAAAACCCCGACATTTCTCTTCGTAAACTAGAAAATAGCTGATGGTCTTTAAACGGCTTGTCAGATTTTCATGAAACATAGCTATCAACTCTAGACAAAGACACTTTTCAAATAAAAAATTATAATTAAAATCGGTTCATCCGTTCAGGAGCTATAATGCCACGGACAGACACACAGATACAGAGAGACACAAATACACACTAATAACATATAACACCTTTTTCGTCGAAGGTTAAAAACAGAAATCAGAATGCTAGACAAGACCGATTGTAACCAAGAACAATAAATTCAGAAATATAAAAAGAAAGGTATTTGCCCTGTTGTAAGACTACGAGTAGATGAACTAAAATAAGTAAAATAGCCTTTAAAAATTTGTAGCAAAATGAAACACACAACTGCAAACTAAGGGGAGGGAACGATAGCGGAGAGTTAAACACTTTCGTTCATACCAGCAGTGCAAGTACTGATCTTATCGATCGCTAAATTTGACATTTTGGATCGAGAAAATTCGATAAAATTCGATTTTTCATTGATAAATCCAATTTTATCGAATATTGTCGATTCTAAATGTCAAATTTAGCGATCGATAAGAACGGTACTTGCACTGCTGGGGTCTTGCCGGAGCCACGGCCACAGAACAGATAATAATACTACGTACCACGGCTACATTCTAAACAAATTACCTATGGATATTGCAGGGTTCCTGACGGGTGACATGACACCTAAAGCCAAGAGTTCAAATATAAGGCTATTATTAGAAGACATACATTCTACTGAGACTGCGACCAACATGGCACACAGCATTGTACAAAGTCACGGGTCCATTAGTCGCAAAAGAACCAGCAGTGCGATTCAGACCTTCTCGAAATTCGGAAAATGACGTATCTTCGCTGAAAAAACGTCAATTTTCCGAAGAAAATCATAGAATCAGATGCATTTTCGGAAATCTGAATCATACCTACTGCAGGAGGAAGTTACGCCATTGGTTCTACAATAAATGATTATTGCTTTAACTTTGAATGGCATGCGCGTAAAGTGTATGAATGACTTCCATTTTGTATGAGAAAAAAACTTAGCAGTAGAAATGCTCGAATCATATTACACTTACGGGGTTCACGTATTCGTATGAAAGTGAGTGATCAGTATTACAAGTTATTTTCTACGTACATACATACATACGAGTAAGTAAACGTATCTTATCTTAACTTATAAAATTACGCTTCTTTTTCAACTTCAAAATTTCAACTTCTTCGCCTCTTGTTTCTTTCTTGGATTAATTTTATTTGTATTATTATTATTATCCTTTAATTAAACTTTATTCAAAATAAGATTTAATATTCAACTGTTCGTTATATTTGGTATACGATTCAGAATCTTATTAAAACGGAATCAGTAATCCTGATTTCGTTTTAAATGAGTTTCAATAACATTTGCAATACAACGGAAAATTAATTGGCGCGTTTGTCGACGGCAGCGCAGCCAATCAACGGAAACACTGCCATTTATTTACGAAGAGAATTTGCGAATAACTTGATTTACTAAATAGCGAAATAATATTGCTGCTGTTGGGCATGGTAGCTAAGTCGTTCCTTTATCTGATTTACATTATGAAAAGAAAAAATATTCTGATTTTAATTGTCAAATAAATAAATAAATATTGCTGGACATTTCACACAGGGCCATCTAGCCCCAAACTAAGCAAAGCTTGCACAATGGGATCCAGATAACTGATAGAATACTTATACACTTACCTTTTGTAAATACATACCTACATGTAATACTTTATAACACCCAGACACAGAACAAACATCTATGTTCATCACACAAATGTTTGTCCTGGAAGGAAATCGAACCCACGATCTACAGCGCAGAAGGCAGAGTTACTACCAACTGAGCTAAGAGGCCAGTCGTAAAAGTTCGTAGTCGTAGCCTACGACAGGCAGCAGCAACAAGCGATATGTCGCCTCGCTATGTCACAGCGACAGTGCCGTATACCGTTCGGCCTGTAGCGGCAGACGACGACCTGTCACTAGGTTCAAAATGCAGTTCTTAGAAATACGTAGAACACAGTGGAAATACAGTTGTGTCGCGGCGACACGTCGTTTGCTGCTGCGTTTAGTAGGCTACGAACATGTGCATATAAAGTGGTGGTTCCCGCCTGAGAGCGAGACCAGAGATAGGCTTTGTAGGGGCGTGCGAAAGCGACACGAGACAGAAAACCGTCAGTTTATATGACAACGGTCTCCTGTCTCGGTCTCCTATCTCGGTCTTCGGTCTCGGTTTCGGGCGCGAACTGCCACCTTTAGAAGGAATTGCACATCCAAAAGTGCATCGTCCTTGTCTTTTTCTCTTTCCAAAGTCATTCTAGAGTCGGGAAAGAGAACTGGAGAGAAGTTTTCCAAAAATTCCAATACCAAGTTAGACTATAGTTTAGCTTGGTATACTTAAGTTAGACTATAGTCTAGCTTGGTATTGGAATTTTAAAATTACCCGTCATTCAAGAAGAGACTTCGTTTTTAGACATTAAAAATGTTTTTGAAGAAAGCTAGGGATTAGGAGGCTTTGGAGGCTAATGGAAATAAAAGAAACGAGTAAACATTTATCCATACGCTAAAAACAAATAAAATAATCTATTCCATGTTTCCGGGTCCAACTAAAACGCCAATCAATTTCTATAAGCAAAAATCAAGGCATTCGACCCGCACTAAATAATTCATGAATGACGCCTATACGCCTTCAACTATGACAGGAGATCGGGGTTGAAAAATAATATTGAGATAGCTCAGTGAGAACGGTTGAGTATTTCTTAGGGAGTGGCCACATTGCGTTTTCTGCAGCGCGTTTTTGAGCTGCGCTTTAGCTGTGCGTTTGCATCAATACAAACGCGCGTTCGCAGCGCAATTTTTACAGCGCATTTGTATCGATACAAGCGCGCAGCTCAAAAACGCACTGCAGAAAACGCAGTGTGGCCACTCCCTTGATAATTTTTCGACAACAATACTTACGTTCGAGGCTAATGTTAAAAACAGGGTCGCTACAGGCAGTAGGATGAAAGAACGTTCAAATACGCATTCTCACATTCAAAATTATCGTGAATCGAACTAAACCTCTTATTTTAGTAAATCCCGGGTATTCATATACTTAACGTACATTCAACATACTCATGTGTATTTGCAATCAAGTGTGTCAGTCAGGGGTGTATATATAGCTTTGTTAAGGGGGGGTCCAAAGGTTCCAATATACAAAAATCTTTGTTAAGGGGGGGGGGGTCCAAGGGTTCCAAAATACAAAAATTGACTAGGTTTCCTCCGAACTTAATGGGCTAAGGGGGGGGTCCGGACCCCCTAAACCCCCCCCTTATATACGTCCCTGGTGTCAGTATTCCACATTATGATTGCAACCCCACGATGTTTTCTTTTACCGTTCAAAATAATTGTAAATGCTCATGTAAGTGTTCCGAAATAAGAAGTTCATTGGTCAGCCCGGAATCGAACCTACAAGTTGTGGATCGAATGGCGAGTTTCTAAGCCAAACATTTTCAGAATGGCTAATTAAATTAATTTTATCTTAGATTAGCAGCTATTCCGGATGAAGTCTATTGGTAAATACTATTTTCAAATTGTTAATGGTTTCGAATATTATTTTCCATATTCACAAAAACTTGAAATTCGCACTTTCTTTATCGATCGAGCGAGCGAAGCGAGCGAAGATCTTAGTGGTAAGTTGGGCGATTTTGCTTTGTATGTTTGTATGTTTCACGAATTGTTGTTCGCGCATAACTGTCGAACCGTTCATCCAATCTGCATGAAACTTGGTAGGTCAATAGGTTGTGGTAAGGAAATTTACGGTGGAGCATATGAGCTTAATCGATGAAGGGGTTGTGAAGATATTGGGTTCCCAAGGGGGTAAAAAATTATGAAAGTAACACAAATATATTGAGTGGGGTGTCATACGAAAGGGCTTATTTTGTACATTCCAAAATGGTTTTTATTTTTAATCTAGGATGTATAGTTTTTGAAATACGACCAAAGAACAAAAACTACGAAACCAGAGCTGCAAGAGCTCCCGTTTCATAGAGTTTCAATGTCTTCGTAGCTCATTGACTGGTCGGTCTTAAAAAGAGAGTGGCATCGTTGCGGTTTGGTTTGCAATGATTTTAGATGCTACATGATTTATTTTCATGAAAAAAAAAATTGATAAAGAATGAAAATAATTGGGGTAAAAAAAGTTAAGTAAGTACCTAAACAAATAATATTGAATGGGGTGTCAAATGAAAGGTCTTTATTTGTACATTCCAAAATAGTTATTATACTACGACGGTTACATCCTCAAGATCATAATATTTTTGACCATGTAGTTTCACTTCTCAATGTACTAGGGCATCACATAATTTTAGAGTACTGTAAAATCTGTAAAATTAAAGCATTAGTAACAAAATAATGACACTCTGGCATCCCTATCTGGCAACCCACTCGCTCGGCTCGCGCCAACTTCATTCGTTTCTTATGTGCGGGCATCGCAACATCTCAATAATTACGAATTTATTTTTTTCGCAAGAAAGTTATAATTAAAAGTTTATAATTGGTAAAACAACGTAAACGAAGTGGTGATTATAGAATAAGAAAGAAGATTAAACTTTTGGAAAGGAGTTTATGAAAATCATCATCGTCTACGAGAGATGAAGGGAGGTAACAGTTTTTTTGTTTACTTAATTTCACCCAATTATCAAAAAATATTACCTTTAGATGCATACAACAAATAATACCGTAAAATATTTACGACAAATAATTTTTACATGTCGACAATTCACATTAAAAAATATGTGACTACCTTCATTTTATTTTTGTCTCGGGTTTATTGTTGTATTGTTTATCGTTGCATTGTGATATTTATTCATTATGATAAACGATCTAGATTACGTCTTAGTAATAACAATTTTGTCGTATTGCAATTTCAAAGTGCCAAAAACTGCCGGTTTTTTTTTGTTTTCTTTGCACACAGGTCACCAACGATGTTGAAATACCTACCTGCGATATATTACGCGACGAGCTCGCGTTTGATAATTATCGCTCAGTCTCGTGTCGTCACATTATGACGACCAATGACTTTAAAACAATAAAAAGGGCAGACTGCAGATTGGATGGATATGTCTACCTGCCAACACAGGTCAAGGGTGTAAAAAACCTAGGTCCCCAGCGTTATACTGCGTGACGCGATCACGTTTGATATCGCTTAGTCCGGAATGACTTTAAAATAACAACAACTGCAAACTGCAGATTGTAAGTATGTCTACCTGTGCATACAAGTCAAGGAGGTGGAAAACCTACCTGCGTTATACTGCGTGACGCGATCACGTTTGATATCGCCCAAATTACTTTAAAACAATAAAAACGGCAGACTGCGGATTGGATGTATATGTTTACCTGCCCACACAGGTTAAGGGTGTAAAAAACCTAGGTCCCCTGCGTTATACTGCGTGACGCGATCACGTTTGATATCGCTTAGTCCGTAATGACTTTAAAATAACGACAACTGCAAACTGCAGATTGTAAGTATGTCTACCTGTGCATACAAGTCAAGGAGGTGAAAAACCTACCTGCATGACGCGATCATGTTTGATATCGCTTAGTCCGTAATGACTTTAAAATAACAACAACTGTAAACTACAGATTGTAAGTACCTGTGCATACAAGTCAAGGTGGTGGAAAATCTACCTATACTGGGTGACGCGATCCCATTCAATATCGCTCAGTTTCGTGTCATCGTGTGATGACGACCAATGACTTTAAAACAATAAAACTGCAAACTGCAGATCGTAAGTATATGATCGTAAGTATATGTCTATCTGTGCATAAAGGTCAAGGGTGATATATATCTACCCAGAATTATAGCGCGATGCGATAACGTTTGATTTCGCTTAGTCTCATGTCGTCACGTGATGACGTCAAATGGTTTTAAAATAATAAAAACTGTGCAGATAGTAAGTATTATTATGTATACCGGCCCATACAGGTTAAGGGTGTTAAATACCTACCTACGTGATATTGTGTGACGCAAATACGTTTGATATCGTTCAGTCTTGTTTTATTACGTGATGGCGATCAATGGTTTTAAAATAATAAAAACTGCAAACTGCAGATTGTAAGTATGTTTACCTGTAAGTATTGTGTCTATTGTAAGTATAAGTCACCAGGGTTAAATAACTACCTGCGTTATACTGCGTGACGTGAACACGTTCCTGTCGCTCAGTCTCATGTCTCATGATGACGACCAATGACTTTAAAACCAATAACAACTACAGACTGCACATTGTACAGGTTATATTACCTGACTTTTGTAACTTTGATGAAAGCGTAGTATGTCTTCTACCACTCTCAGAGCGCGGCTATTACAATACCCGACTCCATCACCGTGAGCTCTACTTGATTTGTCATAGTCAGACCATGACAATCGGTTCATGCATTGTGTCTGAATAAAAAATATAAAATTATTATGATTATTATTATTATCTATCTTTATAGGAGCTCTCTAAACGTTGGGGTCGGATTCTGGTGGAAGGTGACCGAGACCAAGAAAACCAATAAGACCTTGTAAAAAATACTTTAATATTTAAATATTCTATAAATATAAAGGCCTTCAGATTAAAAGGTATGACCTTAGCTTACTCTCTAGATCGAAGCAGTAGCAGGCAAACTGGAAGGCCATTCCAGAACTAAACCACCCAGACCATTCAGGTGGGGTGGACCGAAGAACAGATGCCAAATCTGAGGTAATCGTCTCAAGATGGGTACCCGTTCCAAGGGCGGAGACCACCGCCTGCCGCGAGCTCTTCCTGCACCAAGACTGAGTTCAGGACCCGCAAAATGCATAAGAGGTAAGTAATACTACTTCATGCTAACAATTTGCGCTATTTTATGCATAATTACTGCGCCCTCTGCTGTACCCAATGATCTTCTACTATACCTTATAAACTGAGGTAGATGTGTTGTGTTGTGCCCCGCTCCGCGTGGCGAACTAACTACGGGCTGGATAGCTTGAGTCAACTCGGTCGCTCGTCACAGGCTGTCATTTGCGACTTGCTGCTCACGTAATTGTGAAAATTATATTTATCTCGTTCTGACAACGAGGTTTTGTATTTCTCTGCTATCTTTTGGTTTCTTGAGTGATGTAATGTAAACGAAGCTGCGAATATTCTACCTACTTAGCTGTAAAACAATTTCGCCGCGTTTGAAAGCTTTTATAATGAGTTTAATTAATATAACGTCTCTGTTGGAAAAATATCATTAGCTGTACCTAGCTATGTGAATGGATTTAAAATCCCGTTTAATAGTAGGCCTCCTGTACAAATGTTGGAACAAGCTAACCAAAAGTTTAGCAATACGGAGTTACTCGTAGAGCAGTTATGTTCAGCTACTCATAAGTTATAGTCATCAGAATCTGTGATTCTTACATAAAACATATTCCGGACATTTTTTATCTCAAACTTTTTTGACAAATTATTCGTGAAGGCACTTCTAGATTTAGTGTTAAGTCGATTTATCTTTCAGTCAATATTTTAAAGTAGTAGATACTTGCACCGCTGCTAAATTACTTATTCAAGACTGATTCATGGCTATGATAGACTTGCAAGATACATATGTTTTTTAGTACCCGGTCCATAAGGGCCTGTCATTTCTTATCTGGACTGATTCTAGTCATTTATTAAAATGAAATTCAGTGCATAAATGATACTTATAATTGCCACGACAGAGTCAAGGAAACCTTCAAGATTGGGTTTTATTATTATTAATCAAAAACCTTTTTGAGTTCGAATTAGACTCTCGTACCTAACAGGTGCCTGAATTTGGCAGAATTTTAACACAAATAGAACACTTATCTTGTTAAAACTCGTTCACTAACCCAAAGGGATTTCACGAAATTTTTTCGTGTTACTTTGCTCAGCTTGTCCTGCAGCTGCCCGTGGACGGCTATAGGTACGCTTCGAATCGGCTTGAATTTGAGAAATTTCTAGCTTCTTTGATTTAATGGTTATGACTCCTACATGGTACACAACACACATATACCTACGAGTAGCTTATATCCAGATTTGTCTTTGTGGCGAAATTATATTTTAATTTCAAATAATCCTATTTATGGTAATAGATTTTTATGGATGCACCTTTAAAGGATTGGGGCGTCTTAATTTTAACGGAGAACATGTAAACGGTTTCTAGGACTGCCGAGCCAGATACACTATCAACCTTTTAGAACTTAAAGCCGCTTCTATAGAATTAGTGTTTCGCTGGCAAATCGATACAAAATAAATTTTGATCCGTAACGATAAAACGAACGCGATATGTAATTATGATGAGGAGGTGTCCAGTTTAAGCATTTAAACAATTTAAGTAGTAAGATCTAGTAGCGGCGTTATAGTGTAGCATATTCGAAAAATCCAAAATCAAAAAAGAAGCTGGACCAGGGATCCAGATGTTTTAAAATTGTTATTGATACAATATGGAGTCCATCTCAAACAAGTTTGAATGATTTATGAAAATGATTTATTTGCCACTAGAATAAATATGTAAATGTCATAAGTTCGTCTCTTGAAACGAGATCCGTCCGCATTCGATATCGATGCGTTTACTCTAGACTAGAGTGTTTATTTGTTTCTACACATTACCTCCTTTTTTCATTCATTTTAATATACTTAAGTAAACTAAGCAATAATCGTGCTACTAGAATTGGTCGTCCCTTATTGGCCTAGTGGCCTTGGTACCATGGTACCCATTGTTCATAAAAAAATATATATATATCTCAAGGCAAACTAGTTTACATAATACCACATTAGGTACTCTTTTCAACTTTCAGACTCTGGCAGCGACACCCTAGTGTCATCGCTGTTATTGAGCAAGCCTACTCAAGACAAGCACTTTAAGCAAGTGCTATAAAATTGATATACCTATCATCTTTTTCTAAAAGTTCTTTAAAACAATAATAACTGTGATTCCACAAAATGGTGGCAATTTTTGCATCAAACTTTAAATTGACTTTTTAGAAGTTATATTCTATTTGTAATCGATTTTCTAGTTAGCGAATATAAATCTGGGTCAAATTATTCGACTTTGAATACTTGTCATTCAGCGCTTGCAATATTTGGTAAACGGATGAGTCAAGATGATAGAATAGAACTAAACTTTGTTTTTTCCAATAATGAAAATAATCTGAAATCTGAATCTTGTAGGTGCTTGATCATCTTTCGAAATTATTTCCTAAACAGATAAATATTTCTTACAAAACGATACATAATGCGAGTGTCTCGACAATAAGCCGATAGATAATGCAGATTTTGCCAGTCAAATAGCGGCGTCTATGCGTAACGGAGTCCCAATAGATATCTTATAACGAACCGACTCGTTTGGTCAGAAGTTCTACATTTGACCCAAAATGATGAGCGTGATGTATTTGGGTTTTTTGTAAAATATTTTAAGTATTCTATCGGTTTCACCAATATCTAAATAATTGAATATTTTGAATTGAATATTTATTTATTTGCAGATTCCATTTTTTGTCAAAACATGCAATCGTAAGTTGATTGTAAGACATCATTAGGTATTAATGTACCTACCTGCTTTTGCATTAACCGCTTATGTCGTTAAAGGTCGCTAAACATCTACATGGTCAAAAATATTATGATCTTGAGGATGTAACCGTCGTAGTATAATTGATGGTTAAACAAACTTACCAAGTGAAGTTTGGCCATAATTATACGAGACGGTTACATCCGAAGAGATCAAGAAGGTCCCACCCGAACCCATAAAGGCCCTTGCTACTTTAACGGCATAAGTGTCTCTGAAGAAATGAAGTTGGCGCGAGCCGAGCGAGTGGGTTGCCAGATAGGGATGCCAGAGTGTCATTATTTTGTTACTAATGCTTTAATTTTACAGATTTTACAGTACTCTAAAATTATGTGATGCCCTAGTACATTGAGAAGTGAAACTACATGGTCAAAAATATTATGATCTCTTCGGATGTAACCGTCTCGTATAATTATGGCCAAACTTCACTTGGTAAGTTTGTTTAACCATCAATTATTTTTATTCTAGGACGTATACTTTTATAATTACGACGAGAATTCATAAATACCTATGAAATGAATGAAAAATTAGACACGGCATTATGTACCTATTGCATACATGCCAGTATTTTTTACCACGAAGAGCTAGCGCAATAGGCATACTCGGCAGTAGTTGCACTTGAAATTATAGGGGTAGTCAGAAGAAAGTCCAAATGTAAGCCATCTACGGTGCGCGAGATCTCAGTTCGGGGCGAACTACTAGTAATATTAGTATTTAATGTAGATACCTAACTATTCTCATTAGACTATGATGGGGATGAATACGGGCTCAAAGGTCGCGATTGGCGGGAAATATGACAGCTGTCAAACGGGGATTAAATATGGCGAAGGGAGCGTTTGAAATATGCATGCCAGGTGTAAAAATGTTATTTTGTTCTCACATTTGATATTTTGTATTTTACTTTTCTGGTAATAAATGCACAAATTGAAAGGATATTGTAGTGCTAGGTAGACCATCGCTTTTTTTTTGTGCAATGCTAAAACACTGCTAAAGTTATTAAATACAATTTACATCGTCAAGTAGTTCAGTTGGTAGAGTAGTGGCAACGGTAAGGCTTAGAACAGAGGTTTGAATTTTCTCTATGTGAAAAATAGGCATGTTAATTTATAAAAACTTTAGGCTTTCTTTTCAATGAACCATCCTCTCATGCTGCAATGCGGAGCCAGCCGAACAAAGATAAGACTCGTCAACGTTAGCAAATAAATAATGAATAATGTACTCAGTACCTACATTTTTAAAGTTGATTTCGTATTTGTATTTTTTGCGATGTATTTTACTGGTTTAACCATCCTTCACAAATAGGGTTAATGTATGCTTATTTAAATACCAATAACTGCACTGTAAAGGCAGTGTCACACCATATCTGTTCTAATGAACGAACAGCTTAGCCTTAATGCGGGCAGATATCTGCTAACGACCGTGTATGCGCTGCTTTAATTGCATTATTTTTTGTTCAATGAATTTATTGGCTAAATGAAGATGTTTTTTATTTTATTTAGAGTATCATCATGTTTACGGTTGGAAGCGGCCTGCATTAGGATGCATCCACCGCCAACCTTATTTTATTTAGAGTATCAATATCTGCAAATAGAGAAAAAAAAGAAAAAATAGGAAAAAAGAAAAAAAAACTTTACCTACGAAGAAATAAACTTCCATTGGCTGAGATACGAACTTGCGGCCTTCGGTTGAAAGGCGGACACCCGACCACTCAGCCACTTTAGTCTCAACAAAATTACGTGAAATTACGAACCACATTGCATTGGTACAAATCTTTTTTCGTAAAAATACCGAGAAAATGAATTTTCTCAGAATCTAGCTAGATTGATTTTTAGCCCCGTAAATCCCCGTACTGCTATTTCATCGAAATCGTTAAGGCCGTTTTCGAGAACGTGAGTACAAACAAACAAACAAATATTGCTCGTTAAATAGAATAGGATTATGTTTAGATTGGAAGCGGCCAGCATCCACCGCCGACCTGCGGTCTTTACAAAGATTATTGTCCATCTTTTGGTGGACGTCCTACTATTTATTAAAAAACTCCCCAATATAAAAGAAGTTTAAATTTAAAAGATGCTTCAATCGATAAACTGAGCATATTAAGATTTTCAACCCGATGAATATGGAATCCGTGGCCGATTTGGTAAAGGCACTCCGTCTTAAGGAGGATCACTTGTATCATTGCGGGTTCGAATTCCGTCGGAATTGACTTTTCATTTTCAATAAAAAAATTCACGTTGTAATATTAAGTTTTTTATAAATGATAACCTTTGAAGCGCAGTGGGCTAAGGCCCGCCTGAAACACAGAAGGTTGCGGGTTCGATTCCCGCCGCGAGACAAATTTTTGTATAATCTGCAAATATTTGTCTCGGGTCTGGGTATTTTTCTATCTATGTATGTATTAAAAAAAAGTATATAAGTAGGTAGTAAAGTACCTATATAAGTATTAGTCATGTAGTTCCCATAACACAAGCTCTGCTTATTTTGGGGCTAGATGCTGCTGTGTGAAATGTTGAGCGCTATTTATTTTATTTATTTAAATGAAAACTCTACAAAACTTCTTGAACAGAATGTTAAGCTTATTCCTCGCTCGGCCGTTTCATTTCACGCAGTCTGAAAATGTAATATCATGAGCTCCACACTAATTGGCACTCCACTATGCAGTTGCAGTTTATTTACTCCTCATGCTTAGTGGTTTCCATCCAAATGAAGCGCTCCTGAGGGCCTAGCCAACCGGCATTCGCTATGAAGCGATTCGATTTCTATAATTCGAACGTGACGTTTCATTGGTCGAACGTAAGGTCACGTGGTCTTCGTTTCATTTATCCACCAATGAAACATCGGCGATAGTAAGCGAAGCGAAGCGAATTGTAGAAATAGAATCGATTGATGCCACTTGGCTAGAGCCCCTTGGCTAGAGCCCAGGGCCTAGCCAACCGGCCTTCGCTATGAAGCGATTCGATTTCTAACTTCGCCAACACTCGAACGTGAGGTTTTCATTGGTCGAACCAAGGTCGATCGCAAGGTCACGTGGTCTTAAACCAATGAAACTTCGGCGATAGAGGCCCTGGGCCTCTAGCCAAGTGGCATCAATCTTTTCTATTCTACAATTCGCTTCGCTATCGCCGATGTTTCATTGGTGGAAGACCACGTGACCTTACGTTCGACCTTGGTTCGACCAATGAAAATCCACGTTCGAGTGTTAGCGAAGTTAGAAATCGAATCGCTTCATAGCGAAGGCCGGTTGGCTAGGCCCTCTGGTGTAGCTCGCTTACAGTGGTCGCACACCTATCCACGCCGAACGCGATTTCGGCGCCGAGTGCCGACTTTCGCACTTTGCCAACTTTTGCAATATTCAATACAGGTTACAGCGGACTGCCGAATTTTGGGAAGTCCTATGCAACTAATCTCTTATCGACGGCTTTCGCGTAGTGCCGATTTTTATTGCGTTTGTTTTTGTTGAAAATCGGCAATACGCAAAAGACCTCCATAAGCGATTAGTTGCATAGGACCAAAAAGGATTTTCCAAAATTCGGCAGTCTGCTGTAGCCTGTATTGAATATTGCAAAAGTCGGCCCTCGGCGCCGAAATTCCTCGAATTGCAGAATTCTTTATATGAAATCGTTTGAAACCTCGCACACCTGCCCGCGGTCGAATCGTCCGATTTGATCGAATTTAGCAATTTGTACTTTTATTAAGGTGGCGGTTCGCGCCTGTGTTGGCCGAGGGGATTAGTACCTCGACTTTCGATCTGAAGGTTGCAATTTCGGTTTGAATTCTGGCCGTGCATCAATGGATTTTTCGTTTCGAAAAATTTATATGCGCATTAACACGAGCTCTAAACTGTGAAGGAAAACATAGTCTGCTCCACACGTATTGACCATGTCTTTCCTGTGGATATGGCCGGTTAAGCTGAGAGGATGGTGTAGGTGCTGGGCAAGCCTACTCCATCTCAACATTGTCCCAGGCACTACACTACAGTGTCCCGATAAGTGTAGGCAAAGATTGCCTCCTGACACTGTATTGTATAAATCATCTAGTAAAGATGTAAAGGCCTAAAAGGTTCGCGCCCGAGGTTGAGACTTGACCTTTGATTGTCTATCTTTGTTATCGACCAAAATCGGTCTCAAACTATGAAAAATGACAGTTCAGTGACCACGCCAGTAGCTCTGTCACTCTTATCTTAACGAGACTGAACGCGACAAACGATTTCTACCCGATAGTTTTGACAGTTTAAGACCAATATGAGGTTTGAGATTGCCCGCAGGGGCCGCAGGGGCAATCTAGGGTGTAGGAGTGGGGATAACCCTTAATTGCATCCTTAATTGTGATGTGTGTAGGCATGCAGGGGCAATTTGGAGGATTAGCCCTGCGGCAGGGCGGCAGGGGCGCGAGACCATCCTTGATCCCTAAGGTGCCATTCTCAATACGTGTGCTCAGCTCAGCTTACTCTGGATCACTGCACGGCAGGCAAGTGTGTAGAGATACTCCCGATATCGCCACAACCGCCATGCACCCTAGATTGCCCCTGCGGCAGGTGTGTGAGTAGCGCCCTTTAGACAATCAGGCTGCAGAGACAGGCTTTGTAGCGGCGCGCGAAAGTGACACGAGACAGAGAATAGTCAGTTTCTATGACAACTGTCTCCGTCTCGGTTTCTGGGGCCGTACCACGAACTCTTAGAGCAATGTTAAAACAAGCTTGAAACAGTCCTGCTTTAGGCTTGTTTCAACCTTCCTAAAGACAATATCGAAGAATAGACAATATAGAATTCCTAAAGAAAAAAAAAAAACAACTCCTGCAATCCTGCTTTAGTCCTGCTTATGACGTAATACGTCATTTATGTTATTCATGACAACGAATGTCTTATAAATATATTTAGAAGATTAAACATTCTCTTTGTTTTAAAGACTTTCATAAATTACCCGCATTTTGCATCCCAGAGGTACCGGCACACTCAATGCACACAAAACACAAAGCCATGAATAAAAACTACCAAGAATTTGAATAACAGACGTGAGAATATTACTACCGAAATTTGCGTGGTTTTTAACTCTCGACAAAAAGAGAGTGTTTTAAAAAAATTGCTCAGTATTTGAAGATTATTTTTTTCTAATTAAATAAATAAAGGTCATGGGGCATATCTGACCCGCTTTGCGAAAAGTGGCAGACATTAAACAAAATAGTTTTAAACTAAGGAGAATAATGTGACCTTTCATTGCATATAATTATTTGTTATAAAATCGATGGGGGAAAATGTACAGGATCGTTTGAAAAAAATAAAAAACAAACGATTTCTGAGGATTTTATTTCATCTTTTGGCAACGGAGTGCGAGTCAGATCGCGAAACACATGCCTTATGAAAATGACCAAGGCAGTTTGCACAAACAGCAGCATCTGGGGGTCTAAAGTGGCCACTTTTGATGAAACATCAGATATTTCATATATTATTAGAAGCACTTGATGTTGATGAAACGCTTCATAAATGATGCCTAAAAATTAAACGGATCACAACTGTATCCTCAAGATAGTAAATAGTCTCTTAGGCCTCTATTAATAAACTCGGCTCAACTTGTGTCTAAGTTGCACCACGGATTTAACTATTCATCCTTATTTGTCACTTTCTAACAAAAAAGGATGGCAATAGTTAAATCCGTGGTGTAACTTTGACAGAAGTTGAGCGGAGTTTAGAGGCCTAAGATCTTAAGGCTTTAAATTAGTTTTTTTACGTAGATATCTAAGGGTAGTCAAAGACACATCCAAATACATGTCTGATACATGTCATAATGCTCATATTTTAGCAGAGGTTGTCATACGTGACAGGTTGCAAATCCAAAGCCCACCCCGCTGCGAAAGTTCAAGTTAAACAAAAAAATCAGTACCTAGATAAACAAGATATTTTTACACTATTTCACTTTCAAAACTTTCGTGAGTAACTTATCTAAATCGACGATATTTTCACGTGAGTAATTCCCTTGTGTTGAATAATATTTTACACTATTCTTATTATTTTCCTGGAAAATGACGCGTGATAGATATTGTGAGTACCTAGAACATTATTATTTACTTAGTTTTGATGTAAATGCTATTTCTTTTTTTAATTTTAAGGTTTGCTATAAATATTTACTAACCATTAATTTAAATTCAATGGAACAAAATAATACCTACTCCAGGAAAATACGCCTACTCTAATATTATTTATAAACTTACGCGCGAGGCTGTGTACGTACAAAACCTTTAATTAAATCGGCAGCTAGTTTGTCAGTCTGGCGTTGGAAATTAATGTTAAATCCTGAATCTATTTTCAGCATCAAGGGATCCAGCTAAAACAAAGTTCAATTCTATTTGGGGGAGTTTCGATATTTCAAAGTGGTTAGGATTATTATATTTTACTTGTTCTGATTAATCAAATGTAAGTTGTTTGTGCTAAGAGATAAAAAACCGGTTCGCAATCGTAGTTATAGCTCAAACTGGGCATCTTGTCGCCGCGTCTAGTCGCTGCGACATGACGCACATTTGTCACTTGTATCAATGCGGGTTTAAATCCTGTCGGACTCGTAAATTTTGATAAGATTTTTCATTTTCAAATACATCATTCGACCAATTTTTTAACTGCCTTGCTAGTTCAATGATCTATCAATAACGACTACAGACTATAGAAAAATACCTTATCTTACTTGTAATGTATCTCTTAATACTTACTTGTATCTACAATAATTATTCTGTGGCTTTTCTTTGTACGCTTCTACTACTCATCAACTGAAATATTTGCTTCCATAAAATGGTGGATTAAATTAGCCATACGAGTATAAGCAAGAAACACATCCTGTATAAGTCCAATTCCTAATTCAGAGACGTCCAATCCAACGCCTGTCAAAGTTTCGGACCGCAGGGCAATGCGGGCAGATTTGAACTCTCGGGTCACACATCAAAGTTGAAATTCCTTTGAGTATAGTACAAACTTTGGCTGGTTGGACATGTAGCGGGGGACCTAGTTAGCAGTTTTCGCATTGAGTTTCGCCGTTCTTTGTTGTTTTATATGACCAGCTCCTCGATTCTATTATCAAACTTTTTCCCAACCAAAGCAAAACGTCAAGTATTTTATTTTGTTTCATAATCTACTAATGACCAATACGGTTAGGTTACTCTGTTGTGACGTTTTCAAACAAATTTCCAATGGGTTTTAAAATTACTGTCATTCTTGATCACGAAATAAAACGCAGAGCTATGATACCGGAATGGTTGACGTTGTAAATTAGAAGAATTGGGGCCCAGACCATATCATGTTTTTCAAAATACATTGACCATTTGACTCAAACATTTCAGTAAAATCGGTTAGATTAGCCTATGTGTTATTCTAGAAACTAAACTATCTACATTCCAAATTTTATCAAAATCGGTTTAGTAGTTATGGAGATACGTAGTAACAAACATTCACACACACACACACACACACACGGAATTTCGCCTTTATAATATTAGTAGGATTTTACAAAATTTAGTTTCTATCCATACGGGACAGGTTGCAAGTCCATCGCTGCCTACTAGATTACTAATAGGTTTTCTCTTCTCACGAAGTATCTTGTGACTGTTTACTTTTGCAATACCCGCTATAACTCCAGCCCCACCCTTAGCAAGACAAACATCAGTGGTCTACATTACCCCAGTTGTTTAACTTGACAACTAAGTGTGGGTCAACTTGCAGTTGCCCCAAACTACTTTATTCAATAACCAGTATACCCTGAGCTCCGCTAATTGATTTTGTGGTGCGAATTAATAGAACAAACTGATTCAATTAATGTGGTTCGATTTTCATAGTAAATGATATTACGGAATTTAGTAAATTATATTTATTACAGAGTCATTGGAAAATAGCGGATGATTCTAAAATTCTTAAGCGCTTCCGTGCTTCGGAGGGCACGTTAAATCGTCGGTCCCGGCATTTAAGTCGTTAAGCCACGACGGAGGCCTTTAGGCGGCTTAAAAACTCCGTCACCAGAGTTGGCCATTTGCTCATACGAACTTACTTTTTAGTCTTAAATTAGGATTAACGAACTATTTAAGGGTAGATTTCTGTCTAGTTCTTCTATTTGTTAGTCATTAGTACTATGTAGATTGAACCACTTTTAACATGACTTTAACTATAAAGGATAGTTTTCATAAATCACTCCTCTCCGTGACTTGTTTTTTTTTAAATATAGAACTTAGCATCACTAACAATAACACTCATTTCTTTTTCTATTACTCTAAAACTCTATTTATTTACGAGCAGTAGTACTCACCTGACTCACATTATAATTTCTATACAAACGTCTCCTTGCTGAATACAAAAGTAGGCAAGTAATAAGCTAAAGTCCATTTCAGTATGCATGTTGTATATTTCCTTGCAATACTAAAACCTTTCTAGTCTGAAGTCGTAAAGTTTCTGTTCCTGCGAAGACATTGTATATTTAGAAATATGCAGCTCCCCAGACGACATTTTGGCCAGAGAATACATACCATAAATAAACCAGGAGGATACCAAACTAGAAGGTATTTTTTGCAATTCATGACAGTATTTTCACACACAGACTGGCAGGCCTGGATTCGCTTTATTGCTCTACTCTCAAGCATAAGCGGAGCGAGAAGTGAATCCGCTATCACATTCCAAGCACAACAATAACGTGTGGAATCTTTAGACTATTTAGATTTTAGATAATGGTCTAAGGTGGAATCATATTGAACGTATTATAGTGGACGCACACCTAATTCTCACGCGCCGAATTCTCGCCGCCAGATTTGGTCCAATCATCCTATTAGGGACAGGTGGGTTTTGATACGATTTCATATAAAGAATTCTAAAATTCGATTTGTTCGGCGCGGTCGGTGCGGATATGTACCACCCTTACGACCTCTTTAAAAGGATCGCCGCGAAGGTCATAAGTTTGCATTACAGCTGTAAGGCGATCCTTTTAAAGAAGATTGATTTTTCGTTTCGAAAAATTTATATACTCTAATTGTGAGCTCTAAACTATCATGTCGAAACCAGTTATCCTATTCTATTAAACGAGCAATACTTGTTATTATATTAAATGAGCAATATTTTTTGTTTGTTTCTTTGTCTGTATTCATGTTTTCGAAAACAGCTCTAACAATTTCGATGAAATTTGCGGTACGGGGGTTTAAGGGGGCGAAAAATCGATCTAGCTATCATTTAGCGATCTCATATATGGGAAAATTCGTTTTTTCGGCATTTTCACGCAAAAAGATTTACCAGTGCAGTTCCGTTTCATAACGTTCAGCGGACTTAAAAAGGTCGCTAAACCTGAATCACAATATGAAATGAACCGTCTCTTTTCACTCTCAGTCAATGAAAAGAGATGCCAATAGTTCAATTCCTTTAATGCGATTCTGCAATAGCGACCTTTTTAAGCCCGCAGGGCACCAGAATAACCTTGTGTTTACCCCTACCTACTTCATCGCAAGGTTTTATGATCGCTAAAGATAAGGCACGGAAATTCACGGAATGTTAGAAAAAAGTCACAGTTTATGCTCTAGATAACATGGTACCACACAAGAAAATCCGAAAATCGTATCACGGTCGCATAATAAACTATGTATGGCCAAAGTGCATTTTATGACAGGCGAGCGATAGACGTGCGATTGGCTTCCGTAGTACGATTTGAAGTGATATTTTTCGACCGGTCGCGCAGTGATTGCTATCGCATTGCTATTGCAAGTCTTATGTAATCGGGGCGGGTTAGTTATCGCTGTCGCCTATCGCTCAGCTTGCGTTTGCAACGCACCGTACATTGTCAATATTGGATTCGTACGTTTCGTACGGTGTTTTACCTCTACATATTTGATGTGCTGCTAAGGAATGGAATTTTTTACTGTCTCTTTGTAGCTTTTTTCGTGTGAAAATCAAGAAATTTTCGACAATATACGTGACAATTTTCTGAAGGTTTTAAAATTATCTCTCCTCGGAGTTCACGTTTCATATTCTAATATCTGGGCGACCGAGCTCTGCTCGGGTGAAACGAATTTTTGAAGAAATTAGAATTTTCCCAGATATGAGACCTAGATAAATCGATTTTTCGCCGTAAGCCACCAAATTTCATCGAAATCGTTAGAGCCGTTTTCGAGAACGTGAATACAAATAAACAAACAAATATTGCTCCTTTAATAGTAGGTATAGGATAGGATAAGATATTGAAAATGATTCAATTGTTTTGTGTCCAAGTTTCGATCTGCCATATACAAAACTGTTGTGTATTTATAGATAAAACTGTTATAATTATCTGGTTCTCAGCAATACATGATGGTCAATATGAATAACACCATTAATTAACCACAGAATTACATAGACATCAAATCATCTTCTACAAAAGAAAAAACAAAACAGCTTTCTTAGTAGAGTTTTAACTTTCGCGATCACGGACACGGGAATTAGTCACGTAATTTACCTTATTTTATGACCCAATGTTTCACCTGTGCAACAGCCGAAATACTTTTCAAACTACCCTCACACCTAAAAAAATATCCTCAGAATTAAAACGTCGCGATATACAAGTGGCTAAATTAAAATTTTTAAAAACCAAAGCGGAGCAATTATCTGCACTCTCGAGTCGCAATTCTTTTCATAACTCTGAAAATCCTCAACAGATCCTCACCAAATGTTTGTGACAACAATCGAAAAGTATACACTTTTAAACAAAATAAGAACTTTCTAAATGGTTCTAGGCGTCTTCGAGTAGGTAATTGCTGAAGATTTATAAAAACAAAATCACAAAAAAAAGATTCCGACGAATTGAGAATCTCCTCCTTGTTTTGATGTCGGTTAAAAATAAGAAAAATTACGCAATGAATTTCGTGTTCTTCACTACATTTTCTAGTAACCCAAATATTTGTATAAGTACCTATTTACAGTTATCATCAGGGTTATAGGTAGCAAGCATAGGCCCTAGCCAATTACACGATCTATCGTCGCTGTAGAATAGAACACTTCAAAATGTATAGGAATTGACGTTCTGACCACGTGACTCATCTACTTGAAACGTCAAATCCTACATTTTGAAGTGTTTCTATTCTACAGCGACGATAGATAGTGTAATATGGCTAGGGGGGCATGATGGCCGAATATTTAACCAACAGCCAAGATATCAGTGCTCCGATGTTTCCTGAATCCGGAGCAGGGAGTCGTTAGCTGCCCCGATCTAGTGATGTGCACGGAGTTTTGCAATATTCAGGGATTTTTGTAACTTTTGTTAAGAGCCATTATACAATTTCGCACTCGACAAAATCAGCGCTCGGAGGGACAAAAGTTGCTAAATTCTAACACCCAATGAACAGCGCTCCGTTTCTTAGACTAAACGGTTTTGGTAATTTTCATGTGATTGATTTATTTGAGATAGTAAAAATACTTTTTGGGTAGGTACTTAGGTAGGTACCTATAGGTATAACACAAAACAAAGTCGGGTTAGTTACACTTTGAATACAAATAATTACAAAAAAATAAATGTTTGTTTTTTTGTCCCATAAACCATATTGTGCTGATCTGATGGAGTCAGGAGCTTTTCAACAGAACTCTTCAGTAAATAGTCCGATTGAGTTGAAACTTGGATCTCAGCATGTCAGTCAAGTTCCGACTACAATGAAATAATATGGTGACAGCTAGCTCATCTGATGATGGAGTCAGGACCTGTTCCATGGAACTTTTTAATGATATGGGTATCAAATGACAGGGCTTGATGAGCGCAACACAATGCTGATCTGATGATGGAGCCAGGACCTGCTCCATGGAACTTTTTAATGATATGGGTATCAAATGAAAGGGCTTGATGAGCGCAACACAATGCTGATCTGATGATGGAGTCAGGACCTGTTCCATGGAACTTTTTAATGATATGGGTATCAAATGAAAGGGTTTGATGAGCGAAACACAATTCTGATCTGATGATGGAGTCAGGACCTGCTCCATGGAACTTTTTAATAATATGGGTATCAAATGAAAGGGCTTGATGAGCGCAACACAATGCTGATCTGATGATGGAGTCAGGACCTGTTCCATGGAACTTTTTAATGATATGGGTATCAAATGAAAGGGTTTGATGAGCGAAACACAATTCTGATCTGATGATGGAGTCAGGACCTGCTCCATCGAACTTTATAATGATATGGGTATCAAATGAAAGAGCTTGATGAGCGCAACACAATGCTGATCTGATGATGGAGTCAGGACCTGTTCCATGGAACTTTTTAATGATATGGGTATCAAATGACAGGGCTTGATGAGCGCAACACAATGCTGATCTGATGATGGAGCCAGGACCTGCTCCATGGAACTTTTTAATGATATGGGTATCAAATGAAAGGGCTTGATGAGCGCAACACAATGCTGATCTGATGATGGAGTCAGGACCTGTTCCATGGAACTTTTTAATGATATGGGTATCAAATGAAAGGGTTTGATGAGCGAAACACAATTCTGATCTGATGATGGAGTCAGGACCTGCTCCATGGAACTTTTTAATAATATGGGTATCAAATGAAAGGGCTTGATGAGCGCAACACAATGCTGATCTGATGATGGAGTCAGGACCTGTTCCATGGAACTTTTTAATGATATGGGTATCAAATGAAAGGGTTTGATGAGCGAAACACAATTCTGATCTGATGATGGAGTCAGGACCTGCTCCATGGAACTTTTTAATAATATGGGTATCAAATGAAAGGGCTTGATGAGCGCAACACAATGCTGATCTGATGATGGAGTCAGGACCTGTTCCATGGAACTTTTTAATGATATGGGTATCAAATGAAAGGGTTTGATGAGCGAAACACAATTCTGATCTGATGATGGAGTCAGGACCTGCTCCATCGAACTTTATAATGATATGGGTATCAAATGAAAGAGCTTGATGAGCGCAACACAATGCTGATCTGATGATGGAGTCAGGACCTGTTCCATGGAACTTTTTAATGATATGGGTATCAAATGACAGGGCTTGATGAGCGCAACACAATGCTGATCTGATGATGGAGCCAGGACCTGCTCCATGGAACTTTTTAATGATATGGGTATCAAATGAAAGGGCTTGATGAGCGCAACACAATGCTGATCTGATGATGGAGTCAGGACCTGTTCCATGGAACTTTTTAATGATATGGGTATCAAATGAAAGGGTTTGATGAGCGAAACACAATTCTGATCTGATGATGGAGTCAGGACCTGCTCCATGGAACTTTTTAATAATATGGGTATCAAATGAAAGGGCTTGATGAGCGCAACACAATGCTGATCTGATGATGGAGTCAGGACCTGTTCCATGGAACTTTTTAATGATATGGGTATCAAATGAAAGGGTTTGATGAGCGAAACACAATTCTGATCTGATGATGGAGTCAGGACCTGTTCCATCGAACTTTATAATGATATGGGTATCAAATGAAAGAGCTTGATGAGCGCAACACAATGCTGATCTGATGATGGAGTCAGGACCTGTTCCATGGAACTTTTTAATGATATGGGTATCAAATGAAAGGGTTTGATGAGCGAAACACAATGCTGATCTGATGATGGAGTCAGGACCTGCTCCATGGAACATTTTAATAATATGGGTATCAAATGAAAGGGTTTGATGAGCGCAACACAATGCTGATCTGATGATGGAGTCAGGACCTGTTCCATGGAACTTTTTAATAATATGGGTATCAAATGAAAGGGCTTGATGAGCGCAACACAATGCTGATCTGATGATGGAGTCAGGACCTGTTCCATGGAACTTTTTAATGATATGGGTATCAAATGAAAGGGTTTGATGAGCGAAACACAATTCTGATCTGATGATGGAGTCAGGACCTGTTCCATGGAACTTTTTAATGATATGGGTATCAAATGAAAGGGTTTGATGAGCGAAACACAATTCTGATCTGATGATGGAGTCAGGACCTGCTCCATCGAACTTTATAATGATATGGGTATCAAATGAAAGAGCTTGATGAGCGCAACACAATGCTGATCTGATGATGGAGTCAGGACCTGTTCCATGAAACTTTTTAATGATATGGGTATCAAATGAAAGGGCTTGATGAGCGCAACACAATGCTGATCTGATGATGGAGTCAGGACCTGTTCCCTGGAACTTTTTAATGATATGGGTATCAAATGACAGAGCTTGATGAGCGCAACACAATGCTGATCTGATGATGGAGTCAGGACCTGTTCCCTGGAACTTTTTAATGATATGGGTATCAAATGAAAGAGCTTGATGAGCGCAACACAATGCTGATCTGATGATGGAGTCAGGACCTGTTCCATGGAACTTTTTAATGATATGGGTATCAAATGAAAGGGTTTGATGAGCGAAACACAATGCTGATCTGATGATGGAGTCAGGACCTGCTCCATGGAACTTTTTAATAATATGGGTATCAAATGAAAGGGCTTGATGAGCGCAACACAATGCTGATCTGATGATGGAGTCAGGACCTGTTCCATGGAACTTTTTAATGATATGGGTATCAAATTAAAGGGCTTGACGAGCGCAACACAATGCTGATCTGATGATGGAGTCAGGACCTGTTCCCTAGAACTTTTTAATGATATGGGTATCAAATGAAAGGGCTTGATGACCGAAACACAATGCTGATCTGATGATGGAGTCAGGACCTGTTCCATCGAACTTTATAATGATATGGGTATCAAATGAAAGAGCTTGATGAACGCAACACAATGCTGATCTGATGATGGAGTCAGGACCTGTTCCATGGAACTTTTTAATGATATGGGTATCAAATGAAAGGGTTTGATGAGCGAAACACAATTCTGATCTGATGATGGAGTCAGGACCTGCTCCATGGAACTTTTTAATAATATGGGTATCAAATGAAAGGGCTTGATGAGTGCAACACAATGCTGATCTGATGATGGAGTCAGGACCTGTTCCATGGAACTTTTTAATGATATGGGTATCAAATGAAAGGGTTTGATGAGCGAAACACAATTCTGATCTGATGATGGAGTCAGGACCTGCTTCATGGAACTTTTTAATGATATGGGTATCAAATGAAAGGACTTGATGAGCGCAACACAATGCTGATCTAATGATGGAGTCAGGACCTGCTCCATGGAACTTTTTAAAAATATGGGTATCAAATGAAAGGGCTTGATGAGCGCAACACAATGCTGATCTGATGATGGAGTCAGGACCTGTTCCATGGAACTTTTTAATGATATGGGTATCAAATGAAAGGGTTTGATGAGCGAAACACAATTCTGATCTGATGATGGAGTCAGGACCTGCTTCATGGAACTTTTTAATGATATGGGTATCAAATGAAAGGACTTGATGAGCGCAACACAATGCTGATCTAATGATGGAGTCAGGACCTGCTCCATGGAACTTTTTAAAAATATGGGTATCAAATGAAAGGGCTTGATGAGCGCAACACAATGCTGATCTGATGATGGAGTCAGGACCTGTTCCATGGAACTTTTTAATGATATGGGTATCAAATGAAAGGGTTTGATGAGCGAAACACAATTCTGATCTGATGATGGAGTCAGGACCTGCTTCATGGAACTTTTTAATGATATGGGTATCAAATGAAAGGACTTGATGAGCGCAACACAATGCTGATCTAATGATGGAGTCAGGACCTGTTCCATCGAACTTTATAATGATATGGGTATCAAATGAAAGGGTTTTATGCGCGAAACACAAAGCTGGGTTAGGATTTACTTTTGACTTCGATTTTTGATGTTTGATTTTTCATTTTTAATCTTGATTTTAATTTTAAAATCAAAATCAAGAAATAAAAATCAAAATAAAAATCCGAGATCCGAGAATCGAGAAATGAGAAACAAGAATCAAGAATCACAAATCAAAAATTAAAAAATTGAAAATCAAGAATTAAGAATCCGAGATACAAGATCCGAGAATCGATAATCGAAAATTGAAAATCAAGAATCAAAATCAAGAATCAAGAACCCGATATCCAAGATCCGATAATCAAGAATTGAGACTCGAAAATCGAAAATCAAGAATCCGAGATCCGAGAATAGAGAAACTAAAAT
Source organism: Camptogramma bilineatum (assembly GCA_958496255.1). NCBI lineage: Eukaryota > Metazoa > Arthropoda > Insecta > Lepidoptera > Geometridae > Camptogramma > Camptogramma bilineatum. The sequence continues at coordinate 4,335,646 of OY292474.1, forward strand.
TGAAAATCAAGAATCAAGAATCAAAGTGAAAGTCAAAATCAAGAATCAAAGTCAAAGTAAACCCCGACCCAGCTTTGTGTTTCGCTCATCAAGCCCTTTCATTTGATACCCATATCATTGTAAAGTTCCAGGGAACAGGTCCTGACTCCATCATCAGATCAGCATTGTGTTTTGTTCATCAAGCCCTTTCATTTGATGCCCATATTATCATTAAAAGTTCCATGGAACAGGTCATAACTCCATCATCAGATCAGCATTATGTTTTGCTCATCAAGCCCTTTCATTTGATACCCATATGATTAAAAAGTTCCATGAACCAGGTCCTGACTCCATCATCAGATCAGCATTGTGTTTCGCTCATCAAACCCTTTCATTTAATACCCATATCATTAAAAAATTCCATGGAACAGGTCCTGACTCCATTATCAGATCAGCATTGTGTTGCGCTCATCAAGCCCTTTAATTTGATACCCATATCATTAAAGAGTTCCATGGAACAGGTCCTGACTCCATCATCAGATCAGCATTGTGTTGCGCTCATCAAACCCTTTCATTTGATACCCATATTATTAAAATGTTCCATGGAGCAGGTCCTGACTCCATCATCAGATCAGCATTTCGTTTCGCTCATCAAACCCTTTCATTTGATACCCATATCATTAAAAAGTTCCATGGAACAGGTCCTGACTCCATCATCAGATCAGCATTGTGTTGCGCTCATCAAGCTCTTTCATTTGATACCCATATCATTATAAAGTTCGATGGAACAGGTCCTGACTCCATCATCAGATCAGCATTGTGTTGCGCTCATCAAGCCCTTTAATTTGATACCCATATCATTAAAAAGTTCCATGGAACAGGTCCTGACTCCATCATCAGATCAGCATTGTGTTGCGCTCATCAAGCCCTTTCATTTGATACCCATATTATTAAAAAGTTCCATGGAGCAGGTCCTGACTCCATCATCAGATCAGAATTGTGTTTCGCTCATCAAACCCTTTCATTTGATACCCATATCATTAAAAAGTTCCATGGAACAGGTCCTGACTCCATCATCAGATCAGCATTGTGTTGCGCTCATCAAGCCCTTTCATTTGATACCCATATTATTAAAAAGTTCAATGGAGCAGGTCCTGACTCCATCATCAGATCAGAATTGTGTTTCGCTCATCAAACCCTTTCATTTGATACCCATATCATTAAAAAGTTCCATGGAACAGGTCCTGACTCCATCATCAGATCAGCATTGTGTTGCGTTCATCAAGCTCTTTCATTTGATACCCATATCATTATAAAGTTCGATGGAACAGGTCCTGACTCCATCATCAGATCAGCATTGTGTTTCGGTCATCAAGCCCTTTCATTTGATACCCATATCATTAAAAAGTTCTAGGGAACAGGTCCTGACTCCATCATCAGATCAGCATTGTGTTGCGTTCATCAAGCTCTTTCATTTGATACCCATATCATTATAAAGTTCGATGGAACAGGTCCTGACTCCATCATCAGATCAGCATTGTGTTTCGGTCATCAAGCCCTTTCATTTGATACCCATATCATTAAAAAGTTCTAGGGAACAGGTCCTGACTCCATCATCAGATCAGCATTGTGTTGCGCTCGTCAAGCCCTTTAATTTGATACCCATATCATTAAAAAGTTCCATGGAACAGGTCCTGACTCCATCATCAGATCAGCATTGTGTTGCGCTCATCAAGCCCTTTCATTTGATACCCATATTATTAAAAAGTTCCATGGAGCAGGTCCTGACTCCATCATCAGATCAGCATTGTGTTTCGCTCATCGAACCCTTTCATTTGATACCCATATCATTAAAAAGTTCCATGGAACAGGTCCTGACTCCATCATCAGATCAGCATTGTGTTGCGCTCATCAAGCTCTTTCATTTGATACCCATATCATTAAAAAGTTCCAGGGAACAGGTCCTGACTCCATCATCAGATCAGCATTGTGTTGCGCTCATCAAGCTCTGTCATTTGATACCCATATCATTAAAAAGTTCCAGGGAACAGGTCCTGACTCCATCATCAGATCAGCATTGTGTTGCGCTCGTCAAGCCCTTTCATTTGATACCCATATCATCATAAAATTCCATGGAACAGGTCCTGACTCCATCATCAGATCAGCTCGCTGTCACCCTATTATTACATTATTAGTTACACAACAATTCAGATCATTATTCTGCTTTAACGGCCTTTTTAGCCCCGCAGAAAATATTTAAAAATAGGTAATTAATAACTTAGCAACCAATGTATCAAACGCTCCTATTTCGCTATATTCTTCGTAGCCGGCGACGTGCTTTGCGAGTCGACTCAGTGCGAGCTCCGGGATGCAAAGCGATACGTCCACCCCCTAGAAGCGCTCGGCGCGGTCTGCTTGCGTCGAGTAGATAGGGTAGTAGATACGACGCGTTTTAGGTTGTTTTAAAAGATTTTTCATTGCCAATTTTTTAATCTTTTTGCATTTTTTTTTTCAGAAAAGGATTGATTTTGAACTCAAGTTTATTTCTGTTTTGTTAATTTTACGAACAAGAGTTCTAAGTCAGTTCTAAGTAGCCAAAATCAAAAGCAATTCTTTGGCCGTTTTCTCGAAATTTGGACTAAGTTAAAGATTTTTTTACTCAAAAACTAAATAAAGGTAGTAAAAAGTGATCCATTTAATAGTTTGGTTGACTATCACAGCAAAACATCGTAATTTTTTTATACCATTTGGACGTCAAAATGATTCGTAAATATGGTGATTTCTAAACCTCTTACAGCAAAAATTCACAAAACAGTCGCCGGTTTGAGGTCGATTAATCAAAAAGAAATAATAAAAATACAAAAGTAGCTCATTTAATAGTACAAAATTGAAATGATATTTCATGCTGTGCCATAATTTTTTTATAAATACAGTGTTTTCATTGAAAAATCCTGCCCCAAAACATCACGTAAATCAGAAAATTTTGTCTAATGCCTCTTAAGCTTTTATTTAACTTGCTGCATTCATTTTTACAATGTACGATGGCGGAAGACACATATTTTAAACTTTCGTGAACTCAATAACTGACTTCAAAAAAAAACTTTTTAAATTATACGAGTATGTTCATCGATTACTCGAAGACGCCTGGGGCTCGATTCCGGTACGGAACTTTTTATCAACTTCAACCAAAACCTCAACTAAAGCGACTGTTTCCATGACTACTAATAACAAACGACTCAGTTGTGGTGAGGTTTTGAACTTTGGCAGTACAAATTTTTGAAAAGTTATTCTACTATTTCACCAAATGGCTGACATTTAAGAGTTCGAACCAAAACCAAAGCGGTTGTCATTTAATAGAATACAGGCCCTGGGCGTCAATTCTGGTACCGAACTTTTTATCAACCTCAACCAAAACCTCAACTAAAGCGACTGTTTCCATGACTACTAATAACAAACGACTCAGTTGTGGTGAGGTTTTAGCTAAGGTGCGAACTTTGGCAGAACAAATTTTTGAAAAGCTATTCTACTATTTCACCAAATGGCTGACATTTAAGAGATCGAAACAAAACGCAGCGGTTGTCATCTAGTAGAATTGCCCAGCTGGACCGATTTGAAAAATTGGGTTTTTGTTTAAGAGGGTATACCTACTTTCCGATTGGTGCCACAAAATTTCGGTGAGAATCTGTTAAGGATCTTCGGAGTTATGAACAGAAATGCACCTCGAGAGTGCAGAAACTTGCTCTAAATAAAAAATAAAAAAATTCCGTCGACTTGTGAACCTCCTCCTTTTTTTGAAGTCGGTTAAAAAGTAACATATTATTTAGGATTAGCGAACACCATTTTCTTTGCATAGAACCCAACCCTTCCACAGTTGAAGATCCAGTGCCATCCGGGCTTTGGGTCGCCAGATAAGAGTGAACGCTCTACGAACTCGTATTTTCGATCGAGCGAGCGAAGCGAGCGAAGATCTTAGTGGTAAGTTGGGCGATTTTGCTTTGTATGTTTGTATGTTTGTATGTTTGTATGTTTGTATGTTTGTATGTTTGTATGTTTCACGAATTGTTGTTCGAGCATAACTGTCGAACCGTTCATCCAATCTGCATGAAACTTGGTAGGTCAATAGGTTGTGGTAAGGAAATTTACGGGGGAGCATATGAGCTTAATCGATGAAGGGGTTGTGAAGATATTGGGTTCCCAAGGGGGTAAAAAATTATGAAAGTTACACAAATATATTGAATGGGGTGTCATACGAAAGGGCTTATTTTGTACATTCCAAAATGGTTTTTATTTTTAATCTAGGATGTATAGTTTTTGAAATACGACCAAAGACCAAAAACTACGAAACCAGAGCTGCAAGAGCTCCCGTTTCATAGAGTTTCGATGTCTTCGTAGCTCATTGACTGGTCGGTCTTAAAAAGAGAGTGGCATCGTTGCGGTTTGGTTTGCAATGATTTTAGATGCTACTTGATTTATTTTCATGATAAAAAAAATTTTGATAAAAAATGAAAATAATTGGGGTAAAAAAAGTTAAGTAAACAAATATATTGAGTGCGGTGTCAAATGAAAGGTCTTTATTTGTACATTCTAAAATAGTTATTATTTTTATTCTAGGACGTATACTTTTAAAAATACGACGAGAATTCATAAATATGAAATAAATGAAAAATTAGACACGACATTATGTATTGCATGCATGCTAGTATTTTTTACCATGAAGAGCTAGCGCAATAGGCATACCCGGCAGTAGTAGCACTTGAAATTATAGGGGTAGGTAGTCAGAAGAAAGTCCAAATGTTGGCCATCTACGGTGCGCGAGATCTCAGTTCGGGGCGAACTACTAGTATTATCTGTGAAAGTAGAGTGGCTCTCAGAGAAGTATATTATCAGACTAAAGTTAGAGAAGTAAATAGGGTGGGGTTAAAATGACCGTTGTGTAATTTACTTTAAGATAAAGCATTTTCTTAGCAATTACTTTTATAAGCACATGTCAGTCTTGAAATTATTGTTTTTTTTACATCACTTTTTTCTTTCGCAAATGGAAAAAATTACAAACTTGTATAAAATAAGTAAGTATACCGTGCTTGTTTATAATTTTCGGTCTTGGCTATGATCTAAAAATTGACAACATATGACGACATTACGTGCTAGTAGATAAGTTTATCGATCGAGCGAGCGAAGCGAGCGAAGATCTTAGTGGTAAGTTGGGCGATTTTGCTTTGTATGTTTGTATGTATGTTTCACGAATTGTTGTTCGCGCATAACTGTCGAACCGTTCATCCAATCTGCATGAAACTTGGTAGGTCAATAGGTTGTAGTAAGGAAATTTACGGTGGAGCATATGAGCTTAATCTATGAAGGGGTTGTGAAGATATTAGGTTCCCAAGGGGGTAATTTTTTTTTAAAGTTACACAAATATATTGAGTGGGGTGTCAAACGAAAGGGCTTATTTTGTACATTCCAAAATGGTTTTTATTTTTAATCTAGGATGTATATTTTTTGAAATACGACCAAAGAACAAAAACTACGAAACCAGAGCTGCAAGAGCTCCCGTTTCATAGAGTTTCGATGTCTTCGTAGCTCATTGACTGGTCGGTCTTAAAAAGAGAGTGGCATCGTTGCGGTTTGGTTTGCAATGATTTTAGATGCTACTTGATTTATTTTCGTGATAAAAAAAAATTTGATAAAAAATGAAAATACTTAATTGGGGTAAAAAAAGTTAAGTAAACAAATATATTGAGTGGGGTGTCAAATGAAAGGTCTTTATTTGTACATTCCAAAATAGTTATTATTTTTATTCTAGGACGTATATTTTTAGAAATACGACGAGAATTCATAAATATGAAATAAATGAAAAATTAGACACGACATTATGTATTGCATGCATGCTAGTATTTTTTACCATGAAGAGCTAACGCAATAGGCATACTCGGCAGTAGTAGCACTTGAAATTATAGGGGTAGTCAGAAGAAAGTCCAAATGTAAGCCATCTACGGTGCGCGAGATCTCAGTTCGGGGCGAACTACTAGTATAAATTATGTATGTTAGACTAGACTCTAAGGTATATATTTTATATGGGCCGTAGTTTTAAGTAGGTATTTTACATCTTTTACTTGCTATTGTTGCCTGAAATAAATGATTTATTATTATTATTATTATAGTTGCCAACGAGCTCATACAAACCTACTTCTTAAAACCTCAGTGTCATGGACAGTACCTACGTCGAAAGTAACTAAGGAGTAGCCAGCGCTATCCTTTCTAGTTCATTACTCTCCATGGCTTATGGTCAACTTTTAACTGAAATATAGCATCGGATGGGGGTGCTATCAATGTTTTTGATGAACTTTGGGGTTAGAATCTGATTAAAGTTGTGAGAGCTTCAGTCCGTTGACCTAAACCCTTGTCATGAGCGGTTTTATCAATTTACCAGATTAATTTCATTATCCGTGACCCTTGTTTCCCGTTCTTGTGGGTGTATAGCGAATATTTTAATCAAGATCTTATGATATTTATATTAAAAATGACAGATTTTTTTGAAAATTCGAAAATAGCTAATCCTTCCGCCAATCTAATTAATAGATTGACGGGGGAGTAGAGGAATGGAGGGTAATTTGGAATACTGCTGGTAATTTGGAATTTCAGGTTTCAAAGAAACTAGTAGTGATATCTCGATTTAATGGCCGTGAAATATAAAAGATAGGTGCCATCTGTCGATTTCAAAGATGGTGATTAGAGACCAATAATGAAGGAGTGTGTTTGAAAATTTTTGGAGACGTTTAAAACCATTTGCTATCTCCACAATTTGTTATGTTTAGATGGTTTTGCTCTAAGTGAATTGTCTATCTAATCTACTATGAAATGTGTATTTTGCATATTGACTTTAATTTCAGCAGTTTGTATAATTATAAAAAAAAATACATGAGGTTTTATCCGACCACGTCTTGGTGCTAATTTGAAATACCTACCCAAAGTGATGGTTATTTGGAATAGTCTAAATTATCATCAGTTTTGTTATTAAGACATATATGATTCACAATATATTACTGAGTTCCTCCCACGACCTCGATCGCGTGCTAAGTTTCCTCCAGTCATTCGTAACTGAAACAACTAAACAAACTTTCTCATTTCTGGTATTAGAGGAATTTAGTTCACGTAATCTTTCAATAAAACCTTTGTAATCGCTAACGGATCCCGAATTGGCGCGAACTGGCGCACGTGTCGCGCCAACTTGTTCTAACTGGCCCAATCTAGTTACGAGTAGTTCAGGAGTCAGTGATGATGACTTTTATCATACTAGTCACACTTCACACTAAATTATAAATGTGAAAATTTGGACGTTTGGATGTTTGGATGTATGTTTGTTTCTCTATAACTCGACAACCACAAAACCGATTTAGCTGAAATTTAAAATATAAATAGACTAGTAGTTCGCCCCGAACTGAGATCTCGCGCACCGTAGATGGCTTACATTTGGACTTTCTTCTGACTACCCCTATAATTTCAAGTGCTACTACTGATACTGCCGAGTATGCCTATTGCGCTAGCTCTTCATGGTAAAAAATACTGGCATGCATGCAATACATAATGTCGTGTCTAATTTTTCATTTAGGTATTTCATATTTATGAATTCTCGTCGTATTTCTAAAAGTATACGTCCTAGAATATAAATAATAACTATTTTGGAATGTACAAATAAAGACCTTTCATTTGACAGCCCACTCAATATATTTGTTTACTTAACTTTTTTTACCCCAATTATTTTAATTCTTTATCAAAATTTTTTTTATCATGAAAATAAATCAAGTAGCATCTAAAATCATTGCAAACCAAACCGCAACGATGCCACTCTCTTTTTAAGACCGACCAGTCAATGAGCTACGAAGTCATCGAAACTCTATGCAACGGGAGCTCTTGCAGCTCTGGTTTCGTAGTTTTTGGTCTTTGGTCGTATTTAAAAAACTATACATCCTAGATTAAAAATAAAAACCATTTTGGAATGTACAAAATAAGCCCTTTCGTATGACACCCCACTCAATTTATTTGTGTAACTTTCATAATTTTTTACCCCCTTGGGAACCCAATATCTTCACAACCCCTTCATCGATTAAGCTCATATGCTCCCCCGTAAATTTCCTTACCACAACCTATTGACCTACCAAGTTTCATGCAGATTGGATGAACGGTTCGACAGTTATGCTCGAACAACAATTCGTGAAACATACAAACATACAAACATACAAACATACAAACATACAAACATACAAACATACAAAGCAAAATCGCCCAACTTACCACTAAGATCTTCGCTCGCTTCGCTCGCTCGATCGATAATGACCAGGAATAGGACTTAGCTACTTTTTATCCGTATACCAAACGAGCGAAGCTGCGGGCGGAAACTAGTATTTCATAAGAAAATTGTAGAAAACATTCGTCAGAGTAGGTCCTTTTTAGATAAATTTATTTTTAACCCCCGACGAAAAATAGGGGTGTTATAAGTTTGTAGTGTGTATCTGTGTTTATGTGTCTCTGTGTACCAGTGTAGGTGTGTATCTATCTGTGTGTCTGTCTGTGGCATCATAGCTCCTGAACGGATGAACCGATTTAAATTATTAATTAAGTATTATTTTTTCTTTGAAAGGTGTCTTTGTCGAGAGTGTTCTTATATGTTTCATGAAAATTTGTTCAGCCATTTGGAGTTTATGAAAGGATATATCGGGGTCCAGCAATGAGCTTATTAGCTTGTCTTATGTTTATAAACTACTAAGATTTATGTATCGAGCCACGGGCTCTCTGTCTAAAACTAGTCCAATCTAGTTACGGCCGCTTGTAACCGGATACCGTGCCGGAATGGACTAGCGTTGTCCGAAAGTTGCGGAGGGAAAAGTGCTAGCGACGTTTTCTGCCCGAGTTGTGGCTTGAACTTGTAACAACGGTAACAGTTTTGTAACAAGTAGTGAAACCGGAAGTTTGTTACAAGTTTCTCAGGTACTTTTGTGGTTTACCTAAGAAACTTTGACACGCTCAGAGTCCGAACGCACATCGTGTATGTGGAGCTGAGCAGCCGTAGAGCTTTGCAGTAAACTTGTTAAACAAAAAAGAGGCTTATGATTTCATCTGTGCGTGTGTGTGTGTGTGTGTGTATTTTTTTTTTTAACTAAAATAGGTTCGCGTTTGACCACACCCTGTCTGATGTAAAGCAACAGTGTGGTCTAAGGTGGAGCACGCTTACCGTCGAGTTTGAACGCTACAACCATCGACTGATTTTACTTGACTACTTCCCATGTATGAAACAAGCTGGACTCTCATCTGGAGAGTTGGAAGACGTGCTCAAGATCGAACAGCGTAGAGGACGGTAAGGGAGGCCTTTACCCAGCAGTGGGACAGCACAGGCTGGTAATGATGATAATAATAAATTATGATTCTTCTCGAATTGTGTTCCTGCGGTAAGTAAGGTTGCCAGAGCTCTGCGAGGAAGCGCTGCGGTGACAACTGGTGGACCAGTCTCGTCCATTGTGTTGCCGGCGTAGTGAATCCTCTTTTAAAGGGTCAGCAGCGCGAGTGTGACTCCTTTGGTGTCACAGGCGTCCATAGGCTACGGTAACCGCTTACCATCAAGTGGGCCGTATGTTTGTCTGCTACTTTAGTAGTATAACATTTTTTTTTATTATAATCAGAGGAAGGTATCCTATAAGTATAAGAGTGGCATTACCGACGACAAGACCTATTGCATAATGCACAGCACATGCAATATATTTTGCTGTCAGTAATACCGGATGTTTCAAGATAGGAGTTAATAAAAACACTAGTATACGACCGCGGCTCCGCTCCCATGGTACTTATCCGGATAAAAGTAGCATATGTGTTCTTCCAGGTCATAAACTATGTTTTAGCCAAACCCTTTTAGTAGTTTTTGCGTGAAAGAGTAACAAACATCCATTTTTTTTACTATTTATTATGGTTCTCAAAACTGGACATTTCACAGTAAATATGAACATCCATCCATCCATACTTACAAACTTCTCATTTAGATTATTAGTAGAATTTGTACATGAGATCAGACGAAAGGGTTCGTTGGAAATGACCCATTTACACATCCACCTTCAGCCAGAGGCCACGCTTCGCTTGAATGTTGATGGATGTCTTTGATGTTAAACTGTTTGAGATCTACGCGTTTTATTTATACGGTTTCATATGTTTTGTAAATACGGTGTAATATTAATTTCGATGAAAACGGCAGGTTACTTTTCAATAATAACTCTAAACTAAAATTAAAATGGCGTATACAAAATACTGCGAAGAAAACCAAATACTATTATAGGTCTCTTACACATATTGGCCAATTAATTTATTTACTATCGGACGCCCGCAACTTCGCCAGCGTGGACTACTTTATTTTTATTCCACGGGAGCCTCGCGTTTTTTCGGAATAAAAAGTAACCTATGATCTATTCCCGGTTATTACCTATCTATCTATGTTTTAAATTTCAAGCAAATCGGTTTAGTGGTTGTTGAGAGGAACAAACATACATCCACCCAAACTTTCGCATTTATATTATAAATGCGTATATAAATTAGTGTGACGTGATGTGATTTTTTTTATAATTACGACAATAAAGCAATGTTTCAGTATTTAAAGCAGTTTTAGTACCTACTTACACTAAAAAAATATATTATTGTCGTGAATACTATACAAATTAATCTTTGATCAGTGTAATGAAAACATCCCATTTAACTGTTCACTGAATCCTTTTGGAACCATTTAAAGTGTACTAATTTCCACCTTGCTTGTAATGTAACTGATTGTAATGTACAATGAGCGACGAAAGTAAGTTGCCATTTTCAAAAACTTATAATTTATTTTTTCTTGTCAGTAGGTAGCGTTTTTTAGGCCTTTGCCCAGCAGTGGGATCCAGTAGGCTTATTAGATTAGATTAGATTAGTAGCGTTTCAGTATTTTTCTCACGGTGGCGTCCTTTACCATTCTAAAACCAATATTTTAAAGTGTTTTCAAACTTCAATGTATGTATATTTATAAAGTGTTTTTTTTATGGTGCACTTTTTTATTTTTTTTACCAAGTTTTTTTTTATTTTTTATTTTTTTACTAAAATAAGGTTTGTGTTTGACCACAACCTGCCTGATGTAACGCAACAGTGTTGTCTAAGTTGGAGCACGCTTACCTAGAAGGAAGTTTTATAAACTAACCTTTAAACTAGTTTCAATGCTCATTCTCAAAAACTGAATAGTACGAGTTAAGACACTAACTGCGATTTCACTTATTCGATTAGTACTTAAAGGAATCCTAGATCATGTTCCCAAAACAAAACCTATTAAAACAGTAGAATCGAGTTCCCTCAATCCGCCGGAACAGTCGTCGCGGGTACTACCTATTTGGAACATGTCCAACTGCATTATTTTGATTTACCCACACGTTTTGAAGACTCGGGCTCGTTACTGGTAGAAATGGAATGGTGGCATTTAACAAGTACCTACCTAACTAAATAAAAAACCGACTTCAATGTTATAAGCAGAGCAATTTTCTGCACTCTCGAGGTGCATTTTGTTCATAACTCTGAACATCCTTAACAGATCCTCACGAAATTTTTGAGGCACCAATCGAAAAGTACACCCTTTCAAACAAAAAAAAATATTAAACCGGTCAGGCGTCTTCGAGTAATCGGTGAACATGTGAACATACATAAAAAAAAAAGATTCTGACGAACAATAACCTCCTCCTTTGTTTGAAGTCAGTTATACTGTATATGACGGGTGTAGAAACAAAGTGACCTCAGTCCAAATTCGAATATTTTTAATCTATCAATGTAATTTTCTGCATCTCGTCAATGTCAATTGATTCAAATAAAAATTTACAATCAAAACGGCATCAGTCCTGAGTAAATGCATAGCATATATCAGCGTTACAAGCAAAGGCGCCTCAGTCCTCAAAATGTGACGTTCAAAATCACCTCAATCCATTTCGACCAATCACAAACCAGCATTTTTAAATTTTCAACATGCCTGATCTGTTGTTTTTCAAGGTGAATTTGTGACTGTGTAATTAAATATAAGATTAAAATTTTCATAATTTCGTTTTCTTGTTTTCCAAATGAGCCAAAATCGATTTTTTTGCTGTTAGTACCTCTAAGCAAAATGGATGTCGTACACAACTGTGAGATGCAAATACACCTCAATCCATTGATGAAATTCAAAGACGCTTCAGTCCATTATAATTTTGTGTATTTTGCTAATTTCTGATCAGCTGTCATTTTAAAAGTATAGTTTTTTAGAGATCATCATTTTTTACGGATCTATTGTCCCTAATTTTAAAATAAAGCAGACATTATAACTAAGCGAAACAAAATAACATGATTTACTCAATTTCAATGTTCTGGGATTGAGGTCACTTTGTTTCTATACCCGTCATATGTATGTGTGTGTGATGTAGACATTTTGGCATGAGCCAAAACGGAGAAAGAGGAACATTGTGATGAAACCCGCGGCTGACCTAATAATCGTCTTCGCGTGTGTTGACCAGGTCTGGGCCGGTTCAGCTGAGAGGATGGTTTAAGTGTTCAGCAAGCTAACTCCATCTCTACAGTGTTCTTGCAAGTGTAGGCACTGTGCAAACGTAAAGACCTAACTTATTTTTATATCACATCCATTTTTCTCTGTTTCATGGTGACGCGATACAGGAAATTTCGTTTTATTACTTGCATCCTCAGAATGCGAGTTCTTGTATTTCAATTCCTCTATTTTACAACCTCAACCATTCAAGTATCATTGCCGCTGCGTTTTGTTTCGTTCTCCAATATGACAGTAATTTGCTAAACCTCATTGGTAATTTGTTTGAAAACGTCATCACTACAATGTTAACCTAACCTCATTGGTCTTAAGTAGGTTATGAAACAAAACGAAACAGTAGACGTGCTTTGGTTGATATAAAGTGTTTAGTATAATCGAGGGGTGCTTGCATCTGAATGCGGATAATTTATTCGACACCTGAAGTATTTCAGCGTTACTTTGTTTTTAAATGCGACACGCTATTAAATACAATGTTTAAGAGTGAGGAATATCGTGAGGAATTTGTCCTCTACGTCAATACGTCGCTATGCGATTTCATTGAACATTCAAAGTAATTTATTGGTCGATCGAAGTATATCAGTAGTATATAAGTAGTATATAAGTACTCAATTACATTCCCTGACCTCTCACTGCGGTATTCTCCTTCGGAGAGGAACATACAACACTGCACAATATGTACATTGTGCATACAATTATGTGCATTGGCACTGAATGGCAATTCTACTACAAAACTTTTTATGAACCACAAGCAAACCCCCAACTAAACCTTAGATTTTCGACTGTTTCCTATTCTACTAATGACAAACGACTCAGTTGTGGTGACATTTTAGCTAAAGTTTGGACTTTGGCAGAACAAATTTTTGAAAAGCCATTTTACTATTCACCAAATGACTGACATTTAAGAGATCGAAACAAAACGCAGCGGAATGATTGACATTGTCATGTAGTAGAATTGCCACCCTGAACGTGTTGCTGAAAGTCATTTTATCACCAACTAAATTTTTGAAAAATTAAAAACTTCCTTTACTGTTTCAATTTTATTAACAACTTGCAATTTTTTTCTTATTACTAGTACTTTACAAAAATACTTTCTTATTTTGTTCGCATAAATGTCTAAATTACTGTGTGATACTTCTAAAATTAGGATTTAGCAGGCAAATTGCGCGAAGATGCATAAATTTGTTGGTATCGAATATAAATTGGTTTGGGCTAAATTTAGGTTGACGCTGAGTAATAAATTGCTGAATCAGAATAAAATAGTAGAATTTAGTAAGTTATTTAGAAATTTGTGGTATTTTGAACTTTATTTGGTATAGCTAAAGCAATCATAGATATTTTTGTTAGTGAAAATCTGAATGGCCACTATCAAAATCTAATGTAATGTAAGTATAATTATAGTATAATATTTTATCCCGATTGCAATATTACTTTCTTTTTTAAGTGTGAGCTCACTCATTCCCGATGACAATATTTCTACATGGTGGCCGCTGATGGCGTATCTGATGGTTCATAATCAATGACCTATCCGTAGTTTAAGCGGTGGTGGTAGGTATAATATTTATTTTAGAATGTAAAGCAAATATTCAGTAAATTACTTATTAGTCTAAATGTGAGCCAAACCATGTTGTTACAATTATCCTATATCACATCACAAATTGCCGGCTGGGTGCATTATATACTCGTAACCCTAATTTTCAAAGAAGTCGTGTTGAAAATTTGAATCAATTAATAAAAAAAATAAAATGAATGAAACACGGCTGTATCCAAAGCTCAGTAGACATTTTCATATAATATTTTATAGGTATTTAAGACCCTTGAAGGTATTTTAGTTTTTAGGTATGTCTATTTTAGGAAATATTCTTAAAAGCCATAATGGTTAAAAAGAAGAATAGTTTTTTCTATACGAGTATAATTCAATTAAGTTTTTTCTTTATATTTTTTTTGACAAAATCAATAACTTTTAATCTACATCATTGTATTAATTTACAGGTTATCCGAATCAATCGTTTCAAGCCAACCGAACTTGAAACAACATAATTATCTCATTTTCCTTTATTCTTTATTCTTTATTGTACACAGAGTAAACACAAAACAATAAACTTACACAATGAAAGGACATGTACAAAGGCGAGCTTAACCCTAAAAAGAGTTTTCTTCCAGCAAACCTTTGAGGCTAGAGAGAGATGATTAGAAGCGCAGGGTCGTGTACACAAGAAAAATTAGGCGTAAAGGAATAATGATAATAATTATGTATATAAAAATAAAACAAAGGCATAAATAAATTTATCCATATATAAGTACCTATATTAAATGCATATCTAGTATTTATAAATACATAAATTAGGCCAATAACTACATGAATACGTAAACTACCATACAATAATGATGCTATGTACATAAATATAAATGATATATATATACCTACATACAATCTACAAAATAAAAATGTTATAGCGATAGGTAGTGCTCTTTAACTTTACTTTTAAATATATTTAGAGATTTAGTGTCACGTATGATGTGGGGAAGGTCATTCCAAAGTCTTACCGCCTGAACAGTGAACGAGTCACTGTAGCAGCTGGAGGAGTGAGAAGGAGTTTTGAGAAGAAGTGATTTAGAGGGCCTACACGGTACCCCACGTGGGACAAGGAATTCAAAACGTTCACGGAGGTAGGGGGAGAAAGAGGACTATGAAGAGTATTGTAAAGAAGTGACAACACGTGAAGGTCACGTCTGCGACGTATAGGGAGCCACTTTAGTTGAGATCTGAACTCTGAAACATGATCGAACTTGCGCAGCCCAAAAATGAATCTGATACACAAGTTTTGGAGACGCTCGAGTTTGTTCAGGAGTTCTTCAGTAGCATCTAGAAAACAGACGTCAGCATAATCTAGATGGGGCAACATCAAGGCCTGAGCAAGAGTTATTTTGGTCTCAAAGGGGAGAAACTTCTGGAGTCGCTTGAGAGAGTTGAAGGAATAATGCATTTTTTTACTGACTTCATTGATGTGACTGATCCATGAGAGCTGATTGTCAAAGATTACACCAAGGTTTTTGGCTTTACTAGAATAAGGAATCGGTACACCATCAAATAGTACGGAGGGAATAGTACTCTGACCAATAACGTGCGTCATGTAATAAGGGTTACCTATAATCAAGGCCTGAGACTTCGAAGGGTTAACAACAAGGCCAAAAGTTTTGGCCCAATCACAAATATGGTTAAGGTCAGTATTAATTAAATCGACCATTTCCTAGCCCATTTCGCGAAAGAAGTCTCGGCTTTTTGATAGTTCGACAACGTTCCGCGAAACTTCTTCCGTGAAAATCTCTCTAAGGAGATGTTATTTCGCTCTTTTAAAGTACCTATGCAAAAATAACCTTGTTAACCGACTTAAAAAAAAAATGTTCTCAACTCGTCGGAATATTTTTTTTTGTGCTTTTTTTAATGTTTACCGATTATTTGAAGATGACTGGATCGATTTGGAAAATTATTTTTGTTTCAAAGGAAATACTTTCCGATTAGTGCCACAAAAATTGGGTGTGGATCTGTTGAGGATCTTCGGAGTTATGAAAAGAAATGCACCTCGAGAGTGCTGAAAATTGCTCAGCTTATAACATTAAAGTTGTTTTTTTTAATTTTTAATTTAGCCACTTGTTTATAATCATATTTCTGACTCCGACACATTTTTGGTGCGCATTAGTGAATATAGGGGACACCATGTTGACTACATATTATTCAGTCAGACTGAGTGTGTTAGTAAGTAATAACGGCTGCTCCAACTCCGTAATGTGGTTGTGGAAACTAAAATGATGATAAAGCACCGCTGGCTACGGATATAATGAAAAATAGCAGAGAAAGTCTGAGAGCTGACGAAGTGATAGGGACATCCAATTATTTCACTTTCAAAACTTTCGTGAATTGTACTAGACATTATTTAACACACGGGAATTACGTAAAAATATCGTCGATTTAGATACCGATAATGTTTCGATTCATCCGGAGAATCTTCATCTGGGTAAGGAGGGAGTTGCGGCAAGGTTGATTGACAGATGAAGATTCTCCGGATGAATCGAAACATTGTCGGTATCTAAATCGACGATATTTTTAAGTAATTCCCGTGTGTTGAAATAATAATAATAATAATAATAATAATATTTATTTCGGAACAAAAATAAGTAGGTACAAGTAAAAGTATGTTCGTTGAAAATTGCAGTAGTTAAAAACTGTGTCGCAATTTTCAGCGCCCGACCTAAGGACGAGTGCACTTTAACAACATTAACAAAATAGGTACTATACTTAAAAACATTTTTAGGGTACTTTTATATAAAATTAAAAGTTTAAAGGATATTATAGCGAGAAATCTATATATAAATATATATTTAGGTAGGTAATACTAATCAAATCAAAAAAGAAAAAAAAAAAACAAAGCAAAGCAATAACAAAAAATTGATACAGTTAACAAATCTCTTACATTCCATATTTTACTCGAATGTATCAAGTTTATGGTAGCAAGTACCTATGTGTGTATGTGTGTGTGTGTGTGTGTGTGTGTGTATGTGTTTGTGATTGCGTGTGTGTATGCTTGTATGTATGCGTATGTGTGTGCATGTGAATGTGTGTTTGTACGTGTGTTTGACAAAACGTGGAAAGAATGTGTTTAGAAGTAGGTAGAGAAATCATTTCGTGATTTCGATAAGTGCTTCAACTTCATTGTAGGTCAGGGTAAACAGCCATTTTTTTACAATAATTTTACATTTGCTATGAGTCATTGGATGAATTTCAAGAATCTTATTTATTTTGTCATACAAAATTGGGCTTAGAGATTGGAAGTAGCGAAAGGCAAAAACAGTTCGACAAGGCCGATCGGTGCAGATAGACTTTACTCTGCGATTGCAGGTGGTATTGGGATGAAATGGTAAGCTACGGTGCTTACGGATAACAATGTTTAAAATGAAAAGCTTTCGAACTGACAGCACTTCGGACAGGGAGTATATATCATTTGTGGGGAAGAGCCTCGGTTTGGAGAACATTACTTTGAGAGTAGCCCGTTGGGCTCTTTCCAAGCTAATGAGTCTAGTTTTTGGCGCGCCCCCCCAAGCCGCTATGCAGTATGTTAAAACTGACTGTTTTAAGGAAAAGTAGACTACTTTAAGGGTCTGCTGATCAGCACAAGCCCTCAATTTTCTAAAAATGTACAAGAGTTTTCTTGTCCTCGAGGTTATGGCCTGAATATGAGAGTGCCAGTTCATTGTAGAATCAATTAAAACTCCCAGGTATTTAATGCAAGTAGATCGTTCGAGGCTACCACAGTGACAATTGTCTTGTGGCATCTTACACGTATGAGCTTTAATGCAGTAGTCATTGTGGGGTTGAGCCGTAGATAAGGCAGACAGAGTAATAAACTTAGTTTTATTTACATTCAAAGTGAGTAAATTGAACGAAAGCCATTGAGTCACTTTGCGTAGGGCATTTTCAGCGTTTAGCTTTGCTTCATGCCAAGAACTTCCTGAGATAAGTAAGGCAGTGTCGTCAGCGTACGCGAGAATTTTACACTTGTTGAGGGTCAGTTTGCACAAGTCATTGACGTATATAAGGAAAAGTGTTGGACCCAAGACACTACCTTGGGGAACTCCGTACGTTAGAGACTCGTCTTCGCTGATAGAATTATCAATGATAACCCTCTGAGTCCGATTAGTCAAGTAACTAGAAAATATACCAAGTGCAGGGCCTCTAATGCCAATTGCCTCCATTTTGTTAAGAAGCAGGGGAACAGAGACAGTGTCGAAAGCTTTGGAGAGATCTAGGAAAATAGCAAGGGTCTTAATCTTGGAATCAATGTTTTTAGCTACATTATCAGTGAGATCTAGTACGGCGTCTTCAGTGGATTTTCCTTTTCTAAAGCCATATTGATTGTCTGCTAGTAGATTATATTTAGTAAGGAATGAAACTAATTCAAAATTAAGGCATTTTTCAAGAATTTTAGACAGTGAACTTAGGACAGAAATGGGTCTATAATTGTCGACAATGTCTCTGTCCCCAGCCTTGTGTACAGGGTGCACTAGCGCTTTTTTAAAGACACGCGGAAAGATCCCATTCACTAGACATAAGTTTATTACATGCGTGATTACTGGGGCAAATAACATCTAATTACGTTTTAAAAGTTGGGGCAGAGGCAGCGTGGCCTGAAGCGCTCGTGGCGTAGCTTGCTGAGACGTTCTTGATTGATCGTTGAAGTTAAGCAACGTTGTTCGCGGTCACAATTTGGATGAGTGACCACGAGCTGAGCGCTTCCGTGCTTCGGAGGGCACGTTAAATTGTCGGTCCCGACTTTTAAGTCGTTAAGCAAAGACGGAGGCCTTCAGGTGGCCTATAAACTCCGTCACCAGAGTTGGCCACTAGCTCATACGATCTTTCAGTTTTAAAATGCCACTGGCACTACTTAGTGCCAGCAGTGGCATTTGAAAACTGACCCTTCGTTTCTTATAAGCATAATGTTAGTTAGTTTGGGTCAAATCTTGGAAGTTTCCCAGTGTCCGATTGATCAGAAATTTGGCACACTTAAAGATCCTCAGTGACTATGAAATTTCGTGGTAACAGCGAGCTGGTTTGATGAGTCAGGAGCTGTTCAAGAGAACATTAGTAAATAGGTTGATTGAGTTGAAACTCGGCATATCTGTCAAGTTCCGACTACCATTTAATATGATGACAGCGAGCTGATCTGATGATGAAGTCAGGAGAGTTCAATGAACCTTCTCAGTGAATAAAATCAAAATAGTCGTATTTATGCTATCCGATGGTCAGACGAGATTGTGAGGGCGGTAGGAGAGCAATGGATCCGGCTGGCACAAAACCGCCAGGAGCAAGAGTGGCGTGATGGAGAAGAGGCCTTTACCCAGCAGTGGGTGAAGTCGGGTTGCGGGTGATGATGATGATGAAAAACTTAAAAATAACTTAAAAATAAAATGCTCCGAGCTCTACGTGGTAAAGGAAAATATCTCGAAGAAACCCGTTAGTAATAGGATATGATGGGTTTGCAAAATGTCACCTTTGTAATGTAATAACTTTGAAATATAAGAATAAGCAAAATATGGTGTTTAGTAGAGAGAATCTTCTAAATAATTCCTTCTTTCACACGATTTATTTTATGACAAATTAACAATGGCAAGCAATTTTAAATGACAAGTATTATTTTGTATACCTGTAAATCTAACCTGTGATAATCTCGTAAATACTAAGGTAAAAGCGTTTCTAATTGGACAGTTTGTCACGATGTTATGTCCATTTAATGAGGCAACCCACTCGCTATTTTGTACCATAAACCTAGCTGATAAGTTTCAAAATCCTGCAACACGAACATTTATTCACATTCGTTAAAACACGCTCACAACCAACACCCTTGTTCAAAGTCTTATAAATCTGATTAGAAACTGTCGTTCGAAAATATACACTATTCCGTATAGCTATGGTTTAAAATCAGTGGACCTTTATGCTCATTCATTATTTATTTCTTTTTACTTCAAATTGAGTACAAAGCATTTGGTTTTATAAGGTATAAATTCCTATAGCAAACTCAGACACATTATGTTCACTTAAATGACCGTATGTTTCAGTTTCACGTGTTTTTATCGTTATTAATGATGATAAATTGAGAATTTGTTTATGTAGTTCATTATGTTTTATCTAATTAGTGGTCACAGTTATGATGATTAGGGTGCTCGCTCATAGCGGCTTTTCGTAGTGATACATTACGTAAGACTGTCAAAGTCATTTTGCATGGCTACAGCCTATTCAGTCGCAATACAGACGAGATTCCAACGCAACGCAATATAAATGGCGTCACTTACTTATTTTATTGATAGATGGTTGAAGTTAAGCCACGTTCTGAGCGGTCACAAATTGGATGGGTGTCCGAAAGTGGCACTAACAGCTGAGTGCTTTCGTGCTTCTTAGGGCACGTTAAATTGTCGGTCTTTTAAGTCTTCTAAGCTTTGACGGAGGCCTTTAGGCGGCCTAAAAACTCCGTCACCAGAGTTGGCCACTTGCTAAGACAAACTTAATTATCTACAGAGTGGCGAGTGCTACTTCACAACAGAGCTTTGAATCGATACGAACGCACGTCAGACACGATACGTTGCACATTTCAAATGCATGATTCAAAAGCGATATAGAAGTTTCACAAAACATGCGACAGCATCGCTTCAATAAGTCGCCGTGGGCGAACCCCGTTCGTTTGCTGTTATGCTTTAATACTTAGAGAAAACGAAAATGATTATGTTGTATTTTAAAACCGTTCGCAAACCCTAACCTCTTAGGTGCAACCACATGTAGAGCCAACTTTGGCGAGTGCGAGCGAGAAGGCGAATCGATTCAAGGCGAGAGCGATAGAGAGGCAATGCGACCCTGGGCCAACATCTGTACGCGCCTTAGGCTGGATTCGACCAAACTGGATTAAGTTTATACCCAAGAGTAAACTACTAGCCGACTTAATTCGAAATGCAATTGTTTAGAAAGCGCAACCGAACATTACTATGTGCATACAAATTATCCTGGTTATAAGGTGTCAACTTAATGTCAAAATATTAAAACAAACAGTAGTTTACTCTCGAGACTAAACTTAATCAAGTTTGGTCGAATTCATAGCATCTAAGTATATAACTTAATCCAGTTTGGTCGAATTCATAGCATAGGAAAATTAGTAAGTACATCATTGACATAATAGCCTATAGCCTAAACTCTGTTTCTGAATACGAGCTTTTGTGTTTCTCGAGAAACCGAACCCTATGTGGATAGTTGGCCGATCATTTGCTATTTTGTCAGTGAGATATTTGCGACGCGGTCCATTGGAACCTTGTTTGTTTCAATACGTCTGTGTTAGATCGTGGTTTCTTTGGTTATACTACATAATGCGGATACAAGATGGCGTTTTTTTTAAAAAGCTCTTGTGATGAAGCTTTCTTGATAGATCGTTGAAGTTAGGCGACGTTCTGAATGGTCACAATATGGATGGATGGGCCACAAGTGGCATTAACAGTTGAGCGATTTCGTGCTTTGGGAGGCACGTTAAATTGTCGGTCCCGGCTTTTAAGTCGTAAAGGCATGAAGGAGGCCTTCAGGCCATCATCATCATAGATAACAACTAGCTCATACGAACGAAATTACTTACTAAAAATACTTTTTTAAAAACAAATGAAATCGCATTGACTAAGGGAGTGGTCACACTGCGTTTTTTGCAACGGGTTTGTGTCGATGCAAATGCGATGCGAACGCGATGGAAACGCATCGCCCCACTCCCGGTTCGCGTTCGTATTCGATACAAACGCGATGCGAACGCGCAGCTCTAAAACGGGCTTTAGAAAACGTTCTGTGTGTGCCCGTGGTGTGCCCACTCTCTAAGCAATGTGATGTGAATATTTATACTATTGAAATTGCCGTCGCCTTGCCTGTATAGCTACGACTTAAGTCTGCTAGAGGTATCTAGCATCCAATCCAATTATGATAATGATAATGAATGTGTGCAGTGTGCCCGCCATTTTAAGTAGAAGCGAAGTGAAATGCAACTTAAGAGGAGACCAAGCTTAGGAAATACTACTACAATCAGTAAATACCAAATCCGTACCCATATTATAAATGTGAAAGTGTTATTTGTCCTTTTTTTTTTTTTTTTTCACCTCAAAACAGAGCGACGGATTGACGTGATTTTTTGTGTTAGAGATAGTTGGAGGGCTGGAGAGTAACATAGGCTATATACTTTTTATCCGGGTACCACGTGAGCGAAGCCGCGGGCAGCAGCTAGTAAAATATAAAAACATTCCTTCACAAGAACAAAACGCAAAATTTTAATACAAATAGGTTGAATAGAATAAACTTTTAAATGCTTAGTGGGACAAAAATTTTGTGTGAAACATTTTGAGAGCACATTAAAATGCGCTCAGACGGTAAGGCAAAAGCCTCAAAAGGAAAGGAAATTGGGACTTTAATTTCATACGTTTTTGACAAGTTATTTCCGTTGCTTCTGAATACGGCCATAAGATGGTACGAGTATCCTATTCTATTAAACGAGCAATATTTTTTTGTTTGTACTCACGTTCTCAAAAACGGCTGTAACGATTACGACGAAATTCGCGGTACGGGGGTTTAGGGGGGCGAAAAATCGATCTAGCTATAGTCTCTTATCTGAGAAAAATCGTTTTCTCGGCATTTTCATGCAAAAAGATTTACCAATGCAACACATTGCATACGAACCACAGTTCGCAATTTTACATATTTGTGGAGACTAAAATGGCTGAGTGGTCGGGTGTCCGGGTCCGCCTTTCAACCCAAGGCCGCGAGTTTGAATCTCAGCCAATGGAAGGGTTTACTTTTTTGGAAGTCTTCTTTTGTTCTTTTTTCTTTTTAAGTTTTCTCCATTTGCATCCGAGCAGAGCTCGGTCGCCCAGATATTGACATATATTATAATTAGCATAAAATTAAATAAGTCTTCTGAATGCATGTGGATGGATAAATGAGAAGAGGTGAACCAAAGAAAGATGGATGGATTTTATGGAAGTTGACATGATTAAAGATGGCGGTTCGCGCCCGAAACCGAAACGGGAGACCGAAACCAGAGACAGGCTTTGTAGTGGCGCGCGAAAGTGAAAGAGATAGAAAACTGTCAGTTTATATGACAACGATCTCCTGTCTAGGTCTCAGCTTCTTGATAGCGACCAAAATCGGTCTCAAACTGTCAAATATGATAGTTCAGTGACCACGCAATTAGCTCTGTCACTCTCATCTCAACAAGATCGAACGCGACAAATGATACCTACGCGATCGTTTTGACAGTTTGAGACCAATTTGAGGTTTGAGATAGGTTAGACAATCAGCCGCTGGTCTCGGTGACAGTGTCAAAAAAAAGTCGGTAAAGTCGGTTTACGAACGATAATTTTATGTGATAACGTCATAATAAAACATTGATGAACGATCTTGCCTCTCTATCGCTCTCGGCTCATGCGCAACGTGACACTTTTTCGTGAGTGCAGCCGGCGTTCATCGATTTATAAGAAGTAAGTTTTTTGTTTTTTTTAGCCATCTACGTAAAACCGCATTTAAATTCTGTCACCGCTCATCACATTCGCCTATTGCAGTCAGCATTTGCATCCGGGTCGTCGGATGAATTATTTACAACCGGGTAAAATTCACCGGATCGTTTCACACGGGACATATTGTGGGCTCGTGAATTCGGTCGTCATTTTTGAAATAATGAGCACGTAAATATTTTATGTCTTTGCGCCTACTTTGAATTTTGAAAAAACATGAATCATTATTTTTAAATATAAAATTTTATCAAGCGTAGGTACAAATCAAAATGTGGCAATGGGACAATTTTTAATTTACTAAGGGCTGATTTTTCAATACCTAGATAACTTTTATCTGAGGAAATAAATATGCGATTTTGACAGATATTGTATTGAAAATACGTCATAACATAACGCCATATTTATTCCTCAGATAAAAGTTATTTATCGATTGAAAAATCAGCCCTAAAATAAGAAAATGTTAAGAAAATGTCAGTTACTAAAATAAATAAAATATAAATTGGCTGACATTTCACACAGCGCCATTAGACGATAAGTCACGTAATCAGAAGTGTCAGAACAAAGGATTAGCGATGATAGAAAGTGATTCGATAAGAAGCGCTTGTAATTTAAATTTGCCTGTAATTTTAACAACCAGACATAGAACAAACATTTTCATCACACAAGTTCATCACACAAATGTTTGTCTTGGGTGATAATCGAACCCTCGACCTATATCGCAGAAAGTAGAGACATACTGTAAATTCCCGTGTGAATTTGTAACTAAATACAGCTGAAACTGTGACCTCAGGAACTGGTGCAAGTGTAGTTGAGGCGAGCATATCGTCGGTCCAATGGTAAAGTCGCCAAACTGTAAATTCGTGATTGTTCAGGAGAGCGAAAACAAAGTTCAATTCTTTGCTACAAATCAGAGGTTAATAATAGGTATTTAAATCATGACAATAAAATTACTTTAGGGAAAGGTTTCTAGGGCAGTTTAAGACGAATTGCTAAAATGTTAATAAAAACAAAAAGAGTTAACAATAGTAAAAAGTAAAGAGCAGATAGCTGAAAAAGAAATTGGTGGTATCTTTGTAATTTTTTATGCTACAGCTGTGAAACTTTGCCACATTGTGCTATTGGCCTAACCAATACTATGCCCATCAAAAAGTGAAAAACGCCAAAATGCTAGTTTGGCGACTTTAGCATTGGACCGACGATATTACGTACACATTTACTACCTCCATTCGTGGTCAGTAGTAAACTTAGTGCGAACCCTTGTCTGTGGCTACCGTCAGTAGGTCAACCGCTCTCAAGTACCAACTCTAGTGCTCTGGCAAATGAGTACTTAGCTCTAGGAACTATTCAATTCAAAGGAGATTGCATGATGTTTTGATGTCACGACGGCATGGCATAGCGGAAGTTTGCTCGGCTGATACGCAAAGGAACCCCGAGGCGTATCAGCTAAACATGTTTTTTTTTTCATTTTGCTGTTTAGAGAAATATTTTTTTAAGTTATTTAACTAAAATAATTTAAGTAACCCTTTATTCAATTCGATCATGTTGCGAATATTAGTTAAAGTAATTTAACTAAAATTAAAGAACATAAAAAAAATATCGGTCTACCCGTTGTCAACTAATGTACAAAACGACGAACACCATTTAATATTTACATATAGAATTTATTTGTCACATATTCGATTTGCGGAAAATGGAATAATCTTTTCTTAAATAATACGAGAGAATGAGAATTTTGTTTGGATGTGTAGGGTAAAACCTCTGCTCAGTAGGTAGTAAATTTCTAGCGAAACGAAATAAGTAGTACAAAAAATACCAGCAGTGCGATTGAGATCTTTTCGGAATGTGTTTTGAATTCGGAAAATGACCTATTTTGCTGAAAAAAACGTCAACTTTCCGAAGAAAATCATCGAATCGGATGCATTTTCAGAAGTCTTAATCGCAATGCGGAACTACTAACATCCATTAGAAGTTTAGACAACGTATTACCAATTAGGGAATTGGACCCAATTTTATAATTTCCTGACTGACAGGCAAACATTTCTCCTTGTCTATTTAATTGTTACATTTCAAAAATTAATCTTCTCTCTTGTTATTTTTTTAGGAGTTCCAATAAGTGTTGTAGGGAGTGAGGTGCGCCCCACGTTGGGCGCCACGTTGAGCGCATATCGCTCGCTACGCTCGCTCGCTTTGGGCGTCAGTTTGGTCAGTGTACTTCTTACCAAAGCTTTATTACATTGTCAATAAAGCTGGATTTATCAATTGAAAATCTAAATTCTAATTGAGATTCTAAATTTCAAATATAGCGATTGATAAGAACGGCACTTGCACTGCTGTTTCGATACAGAGATTAAAATCATTTATTATAGCATTTCTTTTACCTACTTCGCAATGAAAACAACAATATTATGTCATGTTAATATATCCATGAACCATGCAATTTTATTTCGTGTTCTACTTTTAAAGGTGTCTCAATTTAAACAACTACTAACATTTAACGGCTATTTTTATTAGAATTCCGTCATATTCGTGGTAACGTTGCGTTACCGGGATTACTCATAAAATTATGTTAGCCGTGCGAATTTATGAGTATAAATAAAAGATGGGACAAGTCACATATTTTTATTAAATTGGATAAATGCCAAGATATTTTTTAGTATCGCTTTAATGCGTAATTCGTTTTATTTTTAGTAGGAAAGTGTAAAAATAAACTATTTAGTCCAGACTAAAGAGTGAAAGCTATGTTGTAAGTACCTAAGTGATGTCTTGGTGTACAAGTGGCTAAAAAACGAAAAAAAAACCGACTTCAATTTTATAAGCTTAGCATTTTTCTGCAATCTCGAGATGCATTTCTGTTCATAAGATCCTTGACAGATCTAGGAGTCTTTGAGTAATCGGTGAACATACATAAAAAGAATCCGATGACTTGAGAACCTCTTGCTTTTTTTGAAGTCGGTTAAAAATTGATATTTCAATGCTTTCGGGTTAAAAATCAGATACAAAATTTTATTTTTTATAAACATTTATAAAACACTAGTTGTTTCAAAAATAATACAAGTTTCAGAAGTCGTATATTGTTCTTTAATCATATATTCCTATAGTTATATATTACCTTATAGATCTCTTGAAACAATGTCCACTTCCTTACCAAACACTATCTAAAATACCCAATATGAATTCTATCTGATGAACTTCAACAAACTCTATCCATCGAAATCCAATCTTGGATTGGCAGCAATGCATCAACAAATTCAGTAGGGACGACGTCAATTTAATATTACACAGTATATAAAAATAAGAATACAGTTAAGACATCAGCAGAGCGACAAGCGGACTGATTTAAGGACGGAAAGTAAGACACAATGTCGTAGTGAACACCAATAAAAGTACATAATTTTAGTAAAGTTTTCTGCTTACTATCAAACAAAATAAAAAGTTTATAAGTAGTATATCAGTCATGTACCGTACCTAGTTCCTATAACTCCCATAGCTTATTTCCATAGCACAACCTATTAACCTACCAAGTTTCATGCAGATTGGATAAGCGGTTCGATAGTTACCTATTATGCGAGAACATAAAAGTGAAACATACAAACATACAAAGAAAAATCGCCTAACTTGCCACCAAGATCTTCACTCGCTTCGCTCGCTCGATCGAGAAACAATCTTATTTATAGCTCAGCTTATCGCTACGCGTATGCAAAGGTGTGAGTCAATTGATGCATTTCGTGCCAAGCGGAAATAAGTGCATTTTGCACTCTGCTCACCGGACATACGGTATTCAATCGGAAGCGAAAGTGCTAGTTTCCGTATCTAGTTCACATAACCCTCCTCTTCGCGTTTTCGGGTAATAAATTGCTTAGTGTTTTTTTAGCTTATTTCTAGAACGTTTGTGACTTAAAAAAGTGAGCCGGGACGCCTAGCAGATGTGAAAAATGGAAATGATTTTGTACCTACGGATGATGATGTGATGATGATGATGATAATAATCTGATTAAGTAATAAGTATTTAATTAGTCACTTTAAGTTGATATAAGTTGTTTCATACGGCGTCGTTCGGTCGCCACCAATGATCTTATTAAACTGAGGTAGATGCGTTGTACTCCACTCTGCGTGGCGAACAAAAGTCAAGATAATTAGCTTGAGTCAAATCAGTCGCACTTTGTCTTGCTCCGTTGTTACACGCATTGACACGCAGCACGCACATGATTTATCTCTTTCTGTCAACGGGGTTTTATAAACCTCTACTATTTTTTAGTTTTCCTGCTTATATTCTAACGAAGTAGCTATAAAAAATTTTCGCCGCGTTTTAGGGCTTTTTCTAATGAGAGAAACCAATAGAGACAGTAACGTCTCACTCATTAAAAAAAGCCCTAAAACGCGGCGAAATTTTGTTATAGCTACTTAGTTAGAATATAAGAGAAAACTAAAAAATAGCAGAGGTTTATAAAATCCCGTTGTCAGTTTGTTATTATTATGTTGTTGTTATTTTACCAATAGAGACTTTACCGTCTCTATTGATAAAATCTCATTGGTAGCAACGCCAACATCAATCGGTCCGACCCGACGGCGCTCACTCTACGTTTTATAGAGACTTTTTATGTCTCGAATAAGTGTGAAGGAAAGCAGTCCCCCATTGCAATTTCCACGCCGACGACGGGTCATGCGTTTTATTTATTTATTTATGGAGGCCGTGTGACGTAAGGGTGTTTTCGTGGGAAACCTAAAATCACAAGCCATTTCCGGAGGTCCAATTTCAGATTGAGGTCAGCTCGACCAATTTCGGAACAAATAACGTTTTACGCAAAAGTTGAGAATTTTAAATTAGATTGGTGGAGTCAATAGTTCGTTCGGTTTGAGATGGAGTCCATTTGAGACTCGGTGGCACGTACTACTTGTTTAGCATACTGTCGTAGCACGGAATACATTAAGAATGAAAACTGTATATCTTCGATTATGCTAGACCTCAGTTTTGTCAGCAAAAGCTTCAGTTGTTTCTAAAAAGGCGGTTAAACACAAAATTGTTAACACTGACTGTGGTTCGTTTGAGAATAAACTCAATTTCATTTATAAAACATGTTTAGATAATTATATTTTTATATTTACTAAATTTTGGTCTCATATTGTGATTATTATGATGAAAATGATTTAAGGGTACCTACCTAGTCAAAAAGTGTATAAGTGCATCTCAGATTTACCGTATTTTTTAGTCAAAAATTTTAGCGATTTTAAAATTATTATCCACAAAAAAGATTTGAATAAAACAAATTAAGGTGGAGTGCCGTAATTGCAACTGTCCGGTAATTGCAACTGGAGTCAATAACTCCCTCTAGGATCACTTTTTTATACATCGATAGATGTGGTATTGAACTTCTTCTAAAAGTCTCAGTCTAAAAATATAGATGGTGTTGATAGGACCAAAACTAAGCAACTGACAGGCCTTTTTGTAAAACTGCCAATTTTTCGGAAGTGACGCCGCTCGGACGCTCTTCGTAATTTATTGAAAAACATTATTTTTCGTGGTTTTTTGCCGGTGTGTTCACAGTGAGAGTGATTATAATACACAGTAAGTTGTTTTTTATGTGTTTGTTGTATTCTACGATAAATCTACTCAGAGTTATGGATGTAGTTACATTTGCCAGACAAAAAGTGCATAGTCTTGTAATTGTAACTATTTTGTTTCTTTTTTGACAGTTGCAATTTAACGACCGGTTTTGTATGAAGTTTGTAAAACCCAGTGATGTAACAATGACGATGACTATGTCGATACGTAATATTTTATTGAAAGGGATACTATCTACTTCCATACTATGCTATGAGTTTTTAGCAATTAGTTTGAGTGATTGAGTCCCTTCATTATGTTGGCGCTAGCGGAGCCCTTTCCAAAGCCGTTATAAAAAGTATATAAGTTATAAATAATTTAAAAAGGCTGTTTAACTTCTAAAATATTACTTATTGCGATTGAAATAAAGTTAGAAAAAATAATTAGTAAAAGATAATTGAAGACTTTAAAGATAAGAGTAAAAGAGGCTGTTTCATAACCAAAAGATTACTGTGATTAAAATAAACATCGAGTCGATAAAAATCACGATAAGGTTCCCATCACTATTTGTAGTAAAATAGTTGCAATTACCGGATTCTTTGCTGAAAAGTGTTTTCGCGCAAAATTTGACATTAGTAGCAAGGGCATAGCTGTATAAATCAAAAGAACGATATTCAAGGCATGTGTTCTGTATTTTCCAGTAGTAAGCGCCATAGAAAAATAAGAAGTAAAAACAAGTAGTTGCAATTACCCGCAAAAACGGGTAATTGCAACTATTGCTCCCTCTGTCATGAATATATGCAATAGAATTTTATTCTTTATCGCTTTACTTTATTCATAACAATGATATAAATCTACATAAAATTTACTATAGAACAGATCTTTCAAAAAATACATTTCTGATACAAAATATAGAATTATCAAGCGATGAAGTTAGGACTCCACTTTTTTTAGTTGCAATTACGGCACTCCACCTTACAAAAAAACTTATTCTTACTTGTAGAAACTTTCTTGAAAATTGTTAACTACTTAGGTAATCGACATCCTTAACAATCGCAACCAAATCTTTCACGTAATTACAGAAAACTAGCAGCTGGATTCGAACCTACGACCTCGGAACAGTGAAGTACCAATAGTATTCAAAACTACAAAGCAAAAATTAGTTTTCAGTTCACGAAACAAATGCAAATCGTCCAAATACCCACAGACCCACAGGAACGCGTCACGTTTCAAATATTTGTAAAATCTAACCTCGATCTAGTTTACAGTTCCCTCACGCGTGTCATTCAGTGAAAAGTTTAACTGTCATACATTGGACACAGGTTTTATTTATATGCTACCTAACTGTATGCGTTGCAATTCCACGTAAGGTAAAAAAGTGACAGTATATTTATAAATGTTTGGCCAGGAACCCTCCCGGGCCGGATGTCCTCAGACGACTACCAAAGTTTCATCACAATCTGATAAATGGCAACGCATAGATAGACAAACATACAAACATTCATTTTATTTTAGTTTGGTGGACATTTTATACAGTGACAATAGCGCCAAAGCAAATCCCGGACGGACTAGGACATGGTTGGAATAATTACTCGTATTTTCAGTACCTACTTCAGATGGACCAAATGACGAAGCTACTGGATTTTGATATTGATAGCGGCTTGACCTGGGAAACTCATATCGAGATATGCGGGTCTTGGTCTTGGTCTTGGTCGCATATGCTTCGCATTGCGTAGCATAAGATTGTTATACAAGTTCTTACCAAACTTTTCATGAATATTTAAGAAATATCGAGACTAAACACCACCGTTCCCTTTCAAAACATTTTTTTCCTGAACAAAGCACTATAAAGTTTTTCTTTGATATTTGTAAAGAGTATCCGCTTACCTCGTGTTGCTCGGATTATCGTCACTTACCTGGAAAAAAGAAGTAGCATTTTAGAAATAATTGGAACATTGTTGTTCGGTAAGGCAAAGGGTAGATGTTCATAGTAGTGGAGATGAAACATGAAAACATCTCGATCGTTCGAAAATGTCATAACGCAAACTGCAGAGTAATTCTGTAAACTTAAAGGCCCTACTCACACACCTGCCGTTGGTTGGGGCAATCTAGGGTGTAGGAGTGGGGATGACCCTTAATTGCATTCTTAATTGTGATGTGTGTAGGCATGCTGGGGCAATTTGGCAATACTCCCGATATTGCCACAACCGCCACGCACCTAGATTGCCACCTAGATTGCCCCTGCGGCAGATGTGTGAGTAGCGCCCTTTACTTCGAACGTGGAAGAGCTGAATCCGCTGTGAGATTTCAAATTTCGCATTCGAAATTTGAATCTCACAATACATTCTTGTGTATTTAGTGAGCTCGGTCACTTGAGTGAATTCGAAGTGAGTCTACAGAATGACTCTGCTGAGCTGGCTCTGGGCTGACTAACTGAGCCGCGATCTACGAACAAAAACTAAAAAAACAGTTCTTGAACTGCGTTTGCATAATGCGTAGGTATTGATACTGATATGCGTCGTCATTAAATTACATAAATTGAGCGCTTCGCTTCCGTGCTTCGAAGGGCACGTGAAATTATCGGTCTCAGCTTTTAAGTCGTTAAGCCATGACGGAGGCCTTCAGGTGGAGTAAAACTCTGTCATCAGAGTGAGCCACTTATTCGAACATACATAAATAGAGGATATCATAAGCGCTTCGATAAGAACACAAAATAACTGCACTGAACATTTTCGTCAGAATTTAACCCTGTCTCCATCCGTCAGTTCAATGCTAGCGTATCTTTAAATTAAATCTTTTTCTTGTCAAACACGTAAATTCTAACATCGTTGGGAGAATGGGTGCTTGAGCTAGGTATCAAAGTGACATTGTAGATAGCGCAGACGTTATAGGATCTAGCTAGACACATTGTTGGAAGGGTAAAATGTTTAAAAATGACTTCGATAAGTTATAAACTGCTTTTAGATAATGTTTATGTAAGTCGATTTTGCAAAAAATGACAGTTATCCCTTTTTGGCTGTTAACTATTGATATTTACAGCCAAATTTTTATATTTTAAGGAATGGTAAAAACTTAGAAAGATATTTTATGTTAGAAAGTAAAACAAAACTAAATGGGCTTTATTTAGTTTTTTTTTAATAATTAATATTATTCCTGTATTTGTCTGTATTCATAAAGCACGGTAAACATCCCCTCAGATCGTCAGAGATAAGTTAGGTGCGATATTACATTAAAATTATAAAAGACGTCTACCGTGCTTAGTCAATGAATGAATAACAACTGAATAAAGTCTTAATTAGTAGGTACAATGGGCGGCCTTATCGCTGAGAGTCAATGCTCAACATTCTTAAATATTTTTCAAACTATTCGACCAAAGTCATTAACTCGTCAACTTTTTAGTCGGTATGTCCCAAAAAGACTCTCTTTACAAATTGCATCTGTCATGGCCGCCCGTTTTGGCGGGAAAAATCATTTGCCACGATAAAATATTGCACTGGCTCTCAGACCTGGCTTTATGGGTCCACAAAGGCGTCAAAACTCTTTTGTTAGACCTCAAATTCTTGGCCGAAGTTGCGCAATTTCAAGTTTGAACATAAATAATTTCGGTTATCTTTTTTGAAAAGATTTTGAAGCTTTTACTGTCAACGGGTGCTTGATTTATTCCAAAGTTTAAATTGGCCATGTAATTGTGATAGATAATTTAGAAAGTTTATGAGGATGTTTTTAACCTCGCATAAACTAAAGTTAGAAATTATGGTTTTAATAACAAATATTTGCAAAAATGTTTTTGAAAATTCTTGTTACTCTCCTGAAAACCTGTCATTTTCTAGGTCCGACCATTATGCATCTCAGGTCCAGAATTAAGAAAGTTTGTGAGGATGTTTGTAATCATTCACGCAAAAACTTCTTAACGGATTTGGCTAAAACTTGGAATAATATGCTACTTTTTATCAATAACAGCGTGTTAAATTACCAGGTGAATGAATGATGGTGTTAAACTGCAACCAACACCTGCCTAAAACTCCCACGGTAACCAGCTGTCATTGAGTACCTATTAAGGAACCAGTTTATACTTTATTTTCTAGAACTAAAGCCGTGGTAGTCTATGGGTAACTATACAGCTGTGGCAGCGACAGCTATTTTGAAAATAATAACAATTACTTAGGTATTCAATTATTATTAAAAAAAAAAAACAATCGAATTTTTTTTGATTAGAACCTAAATGTGGCTTAACACTTTAACAAGAAAACATGTTTAAAAACCTTTGACATAATCCCTTCATAACGTAGAGCTGACCATCTTTAAATGGCTGAACCGATTTTGATAAAACATCTCTAAGAATCATCTCTTGAAAATCAGTTTTCAAATGAAAAATCTGCATTCAAATCGGTTTACCCGTTTAAGAGCTACGGTGCCATAGACACCCACACACACACCCACATACACACACACACACACACGCACACACACAGACACACATAGCGGTCAAACTTAAAACACCCCTCTGTTGCGTCGGGGCAAAGCAAAAAGTAGCAAGTCTAGAGTGCCAAAAAACTGGATACCCGTAGATTTACTATCTCGATCCCTCAGTGTATCGTGATCCAGTCCATTAACCTTAATTCTGGTCTTCAGTATTTTCGCCTCTGGCGGCTCGTCAGAACGCCAGTTTTTTCTCTTTTTAGGATACCGTGTTTCATAAATAAACGCTTGTTTGACAAGAGATAGGTGTCAGTGAGACCAGCTGCTATTAGCAGCATTTATTAAAAGTAGGTAACAAGCTTGCCAAGTTGTATTAGGAAGTAACTTTTAAAGAAGTGGCTAAATTAAAAATAAAAAAATAAACGGCTTCAATGTTATAAGCTGAGCAATTTTTTGCATTCTTGAGGTGTATTTCTCTTCATAAGTCCGAATATCCTCGACAGATCCTCACCAAATTATTATGGCACCAATTGATAAGTATACCCTTTCAAACAAAAATATTTTTTTTTAAATCGGTTCAGGCGTCTTCGAATAATTGATGAAATAATCAAATGTCAAGAGACAGCTAATGCCTACATTTAATTGAATGATACTGTACTGCCAGGGACGTTTTAGAATATAACCTAATATATGCTATAGGTAGGTAACTATAACGTAAATTAATTAAGGAAATTTCTAGAATCACTTTTTAATCTATTTTAAAACATGAAGACAACCGCAAAAACGATTTTACTGTGTTTAATTAATCTTACTGACTTTTAATTTATTTCCATTACGGAACCATCAAGCTAAGAGGCAAAATTACTCTTGTCTCATTTTTCCTAAGAAAATGAAGGCACTACATCATCGTTTTCCCTTGAGAGCCTTAAACAGTAAACAGAAAACCACAGTAGGTACCTAATACAATTATAAAGGTACTTTTTTATGAGCTCTCTAACTTTACGGACTTGATGTGTAAAAAAAAACAAGAATTGTTATGAATTTGTGAAGTTAAAAGGAAGTTACGGTTTGATTTTGACAAATAATTCTTGTCCGATTCGACATGTACTTGTATTAACACTAGCAGCGTAGCACCGTAGCACCTGTAGTAATGGCATATGGTAATGATGATGATGATGAAAAGTAGCCTATTACCTTCCCCAAGAGTTTAGCTATCAAATGCAGAAAGATTTTTTCAAATCTGACTTCCTGGGATGAGTGTGTTCAAACAAACAATCAAACAAACAAACTCTTCCGCTTTATAGTTTAGTAAAGAATAGATTTACATGTTTTTGTAAATATTGAACATCGTATTATTCATGTAAATAAATAGTTATGACGTCATCATCATCAAAATCATCTCAGCCGTTGGACATCCACTGTTGGACATAGGCATCCCTCAAAAATTTCCATGTGTTGCGGTTGGAAGTGGCCTGCATCCACCCGACCTGCAGGTTTTTATATTATTAGCTACGTTATTATTAATGACCTATGGTCATTAATGTTGTCACGTAGGTCCTCTACGATCATGAAGCGCTCGTGGAATTCTTGATAGATGGTAAAGTTAATCGACACTGAGCGGTCACAATTTGGATGAGTGATCGCAAGTGGTACAAACAGCTGAGCGCTTCCGTGTTCCGGAGAGCAGGAATTGTCGGTCCCGAATAAGTAATAAGATAGTCGTTAAGTCATGATGGAGGCCTTCTGGCGGCCTCAAAACTCCGTATTTATATTTAGAGCTA
Source organism: Camptogramma bilineatum (assembly GCA_958496255.1). Taxonomy (NCBI): domain Eukaryota; kingdom Metazoa; phylum Arthropoda; class Insecta; order Lepidoptera; family Geometridae; genus Camptogramma; species Camptogramma bilineatum. The sequence continues at coordinate 4,371,014 of OY292474.1, forward strand.
GCCGCTAGTTCATAAAAACATACATAGATATACCATGTTTATTGAATTTTGTACCTATCTAGAGATAAGGCCGCCCATTGTACTTGTTATTTTATTTTAGGTATATCTGTAATGTATTTTCTTTTGTGTGTACTAGAATAGAATAGAAAACACTTTATTGTACAATAAAGTGTTTTCTATTCTATTCTATTCTAAGCCCTATCCCGTTGGGGAGCAGTAACATGAATGTATTAGAAACCTAAGGACAGTCGGATGTCGTTTTAATGAATAAATGGGATGAAAATACAAAATGTCTGACACAAGGGTATAAAAATGAGAAAGTTAGTGTACTCTGGTGAGTGTGACAAAGTTTTTAAGCGGCTTAAGAGGGCTGCGACCGGCGAATTTCCATAAAAACGTAATACCGAAATCATTTAAAATGTAAGCATGTTTATATCAGTTTATGTTGTTAGATTAGGAGAGTAGGTATTTATCTAGGTTCCTGTTAAACTTTTGTTCCGAAAAACTTACCTAAAAAGAAATGTAAGCCAATTGAATTGAAATCTTCGTAGGTACACCAAAAATGGCATTTTTTCTTTTCATTTGTTCTATAGTAAGTTTTTTGAAACAAAAGTTTAACAGGAACCTAGATAAATACTACCTTTATCCAAATAATAACGTAAAGTGATAAAAATATGCTCAAATTTTAAATTATTTTGGTATTACGTTCCTAGGTAAGTAGATACGTTCGCCGAGCCCTTAAAAATCTCCGTCATGTCTAAATAACTTTGTACCTGGGATAGACATTATGAACCGAAACGTAAGTAGTTATTATCATTTATCAACTCTGTAGAGTGTAGCGTCACCTGCAGGCTGATTGTCTAACTTGTCTCTAGCCTCAAATTGGCCTTAAACTGACAAGACAATCGCCTTTTATCGCGTTTGGTCGCGTTGAAATGAGAGCGACAGATCTACTTGAGTGGTCACTCAACTGTCGTATTTGAGAGCTAAGATATACAATCAGCAGGCAGATCGTCGCATTGCAAGCTGTCAAAGCGCGGCGAGTGGGCCACTCGTGGACCGCGCGAGGTTTACTGGTTGACCACGCAGTGTCCACAATTCCGTAGCGTCACCGGATTATCTCACTGCAAGCTGTCAAAACGTGGACGGCAAGTGGGCCACTAGTTAACAATTTGACCACGCGGCGCGGCGTCCACCCGTGGACCACCAGTCGACAACGAGTGAACGCCGAAAGGCGATGCGGTGCGGTTCGGGTGCGGAGTTGATATCCATTCCCATATTATAAATGTGAAAGTGTGTTTGTTTGTTTGTCCTGCTTCTACGTCAAAACGGACAAACGGATTGACGTGATTTTTTGTGTGGAGATAGCTGGAGGGCTGGAGAAGGACATAGGCTACTTTTTATCCCGAAAAAATGTGTGTTTCCCGTGGGAAAAAAAGTAAGAGACCACCCGGGCGAAGCCGCGGGCGTCCGCTAGTGTCAAATATAACCTTAAAGCGTCAACAAAAAACAAAACAAACAACAAAAAACAAAATGAACAAAGAAAACAAGTAGGTACTTAAAGCGTTTCATGGTTGACTTTTGTTTGTGGTCCGACCCCGTATCTAATAAAGACAGAAAGAAATGAAAGGAAATGTTACCACTAAATGAAATCGGTTAAATTATTCGACATAAAATTCCCAATATGTTTTATTGCTGGAGGAATTACGCGGCCGTGTGTACGATGCCTAATCTTTTTGCGATACAAAGTGATATGAACTTTATGCCTCAGTCGCTACGATATACTTTGGTGTGAAGAACGTTTCAATTCTGCGTAGTGTTTATTTTTATTTACTCCTTTCGTTGCCGGGGATGTAGTAGGAAAGGTCCTTTATTTTTATTACGGTTTGTAGTTTGGTATGGTATTTGTATTTTATTTTATCCCGATTCTACCTGATATATTTATTTGATATCGAATACAAGGATTTCACATACGAGGATCTCCGGAACAAAATCCGTTAAAAGCACTTTCCACTTATTTTTTTTTTCATTTCAATCAACCTTCAAATATACAGTCGATGATGGACACGGCTATCAGATTTAATACATACCTATACAAAATAAAAACCGGTCAAGTGCGAGTCGAACTCGTACGCCGAGGGTTCCGTACCTAGCCATGGTGCCAATTAAGCTAGTCCACTTAATTGTATGAGCGCCCATACAACTCGGAGGAATTTTAATTGGCGTCAACTATGTATGGGAACACCCTTTAATTTTCAACTTTTTTAACTTTTTGGAATTTTTCCTTTATTTCTGCTATGAGACCTTGCTTTTTCCCAAATTTCGTTATTCTAGGTCAACGGGAACTACCATTTAGGTTTTCGACCCAAAACCTCTAGGGTACTTCCGGTGGACCTAGAATTGTCAATTTTGGTTACAAGCAAGGTCTTCCAGCACAAGTAAAGGAAAAATTCCGAAAAATAAAAAAAGTTGATAATTAAGGTAAGTTTTGGTACTCACAAGTTTTCACGAAAACCTAAATTTGCCTATATCTTTTTATAGTGTTGAATCAGGACCTTGATTTTTATACTCACAATAGGGACTATAAACCTTAGTATATGGTATAAATTTCAACTTGCTAGCTCTACCCGTTCCTGAGATAATCGATGGTGACACACGGACAGACAGACGGACAGACGGACAGACGGACAGACGAACAGACGGACAGACGGACAGACGGACAGACGGACAGACGGACAGACGGACAGACGGACAGACGGACAGACGGACAGACGGACAGACGGACAGACGGACAGACGGACAGACGGACAGACGGACAGACGGACAGACGGACAGACGGACAGACGGACAGACGGACAGACGGACAAGAGATCTTATAAGGGTTCCTTTTTTACCTTTTAAGGTACGGAACCCTAAAAACAACTAAAAAGCATTACCAGAGTTTTGAGGGCACCTTCGGGGCTATTTTGATTCACACGTAAAGTTGCTAACTCGGATTAGGTAGGTACTTTCAACAAAAATTGTTCTTTTACGATGAATACCTACCTACTTTGAAATGGTAGAATTTGGTTGAAAAAAGTGATAGACAATTTTATTGTGTTAAATAAGTCCCTAATTCTGCATTCTATAACTTTAATATTGTTAGTAAAAATCAATATGTAGGAAGTAGTCCGAGTTAGCGACTTTACGTATGAATCAAAATAGCCCTGCTGAAGGCCTCTATACTGGCTCAACTACAGACTCTAGAGCGAGAACCGAGAAAAATAATTAAATTAATATTATGAGTACCTAAGTATAAAAGAGATCACGTAGTGTCCCAAACTTGATTCTAAACTTGGAATAACTTATAGAATACATAATATCCGTACCCATATGATTAATGTGAAAGTATGTTTATTTGTTTGTTTATTTGTCCTGCTTTCACGTCAAAACAGAGCGACGGATTGACGTGATTTTTTGTGTTAAGATAGTAGGAGGGCTGGAGAGTAACTTATCATACTTTTTATCCGGATACCACGCGGGCGAAGCGGCGGGCAGCAGCTAGTAGTTTTATAATTATTTTGTAAATAACATGCCCTTAGAACTGCGCACTCAGGTCTCGTTCACACGACAGTTTTATTAAAGTTTTTAAAGCGTTGAATTGAAACAATATGAATTTCTCTGAATTAATTCGCACTTCAGCGAATAAAATGTGACGCTTTTTATCGAGCTATGTTCAATTTTGAGCGCTGGGCTGTAGGCATTAAATTGAATTTGAGATTTAAATTCGCCAACATTGAGGTTTAATGCAACGCTTTGCCGGCGCCGGCGCTTTACCTAATCTAACGACAGAGACAAAAAATCGGTTGCTAACACTAAATATACTTACCTACTAGTTATATTAGGTACCTAGGCTACCTAGCTCTTCTTAGGTAGCCAGCTATATACCTAGCTTCACTTGGAGTAGCAAATTGGTTCGGTTCATGAATAAATTGAACTCCATCAATATTGACGGTCTTTAGAAAATACAGGTTCTGTAAATAGATCATGAATGAAGATAGTGTTCCGAACGATATTTTGAGAAGGGAAAATCTACAAAACGTTGAGCAACTGACCAAGTGAGCGAAGCGTCTCTGCTGCAGTTTGGACAAAAATGCTTTCGTTTGTCCGCCGAATGTCTGTCTGTTTTTCTCTTGTACAGGTTGCATTTCTCAACCAATTAGGTCTGCGCTCACTGCGCAGTATCATAAGCGGGCCGAGCCATGACCGAGCCCGTCACGAAAATAGCACCTTACACACTAAGACCGTATCATACTAGGACCGTCGCATAACCGTTTTGCGAAGCGTAATCTGCCCACCCGAGCCTATAACACAGTAATAGACATTTTGTTGGTTTTATGCTAAATACACAATTATTCTGAAAGCCCATTTTAAAACTTATCACTCAATTTTTTTGTAAATATAGAGCGTTTACAAGCTAAACCACACTAAAATACATATTTCACACAGTTCGTTGTGAAATAAAAAATAAAAAATAAATTGATTAAAAAAATCCATAGTCGTTATAGGATTTGAAGCCGAACCCGGACACACGCAGGAGCATTTCAACCGGGTGTTGCAACCGCTATTCCATCTGGTCGCACAGCAGAGTGCGTAAAATTACTGTTAAATTATTAATTATTTCACATTTAAACTGTAGTATTCTTACAATAATACCACATTTTAGTTAGTAAAATGACAGAAAAAATGATCGAAAACGCAGTAGTAAGAAAATTTAGTGCGTTAATAATAATGTGTTTTGAACGGATTTCACAAGAAAACTAATTGTAATAATAGGGGATATATCACTCTACTAGGTAGTACTATAAAATGGCTATAACTGTTATGTTTTGAAGAAAAAATAAAGTAAAAACGTTAAGAAATATAGTTTACTAGCAGTGCCATCGTAGCGTTGCCCCCATAGTGATGGTATATGGTGATCATGATGATGATGATGATAAAAAGTAGCCTATATCCTTCCTCACAGAGTTTAGCTATCAAATGCAGAAATAAATTTTCGAATCCGACTGGTAGCTCCTGAGATTAGCGTGTTCAATATTCAAACAAATTAACAAACAAACTTTTACGCTTTATTATTGGTTGGTACCTATAGATTATGTGTACTTTCACTCCACATTCAAGGTTTTATTAATATGTAACCTCTTCTGAATATTTTTATTGATTGTAGCTTCATCATTTTTCTCGAAATCGTGTTTTTGCTGTTACTACATTTTGATTTCGAGAGGGCAGTATTGTACCCGATGGGATTTTGACGTTTGATAATGTCACATAACGTGCGGAACGCATTAAGTTATGCTCTAGCATCTATGGGGGGGTTTTCCAATTCGAATAGATGGAATGAAAATTAAATTTTCTTACGCTCTCAATAAGTTTTTCGTTATCCATTTCAAAATTAGTTTCATTCAAACGAAACCCATAGCATAGAATAGCACATTATGTCATAAAGACTGCCAGTGTGCATGCTACTAGTAAGTTCAGAACATAGAGGTTTCAACCAAAGAAATAAGCGGCACGCGCTAAGAGAAAAAAAAATGCTTTGTTTTTTTTTTGCTAAGAATTTTGAATTATGATTAGGTAAGTACCTACCTAATAAAAATAGGAAAAGGTAACTAGGTGCATATAGGCCGTTTAGGAGCCGCTCCCATCGAAAGGCCGCCTAAGCCTTTCAACGGCCGAAAAGCGGCCCCTAGGGGCCGACCTGGCTACGCTACTAATATGTGTATTGACAGATGGGCGGGGATTAAAAATATAAAGGGGTGTCTGCACTACTAAAAAAAAATGTACGAGAACGAGTTGGGAAACTCAAAAACAAAATATTTCAGTTCATCAACTAATACTACTTTTTAGGGTTCCGTTGTCCTGACAAGAAACCCTAATAGTTTCGTTATGCCCGTCCGTCTGTATTTTTTAAGTATTATGTATAAGTATCATAACATAAGTCATCAATATCATAAGTTTTCTTACAATATATCAGTTAAAATTTATTTCAGAGTTTTAAAGATATTAGACTATGAACTATCCTTTATCCAGGGTGTGCGGACTGCGGACCGTACTATGTAAGTATTCATAGTAGATGTTCATTTCCAAAAGTACCTATCTAAATTATCGCATTGGATGGTTTATCTGCAATGATAATTTAAATCTGTAGTAAATAAATAACTGAATAACTGAACAATACAATAACTTTTTTATTCTCAAAAACTTATTTTTAAATACGTCTCGACAACACTCTTTTCTACTCGTTTCTTTTTAAAAATAAAGGAATGTTTCCTTTAAGTAAAATACTGTATCTTAAGGATTTAAAGTAGTTTCCCTCCGGGGCCCATTCATTTTTTCCACCCTGTATATGGAATTTAAATTTTTCTACTCGTACATCAACTCGTACAAGGTTGTCAATTTTCAATTTTAGAGATGCAATGTGAACTCAGCCTATATTTTTAAAATTGTTATTTGTCAGCGGACGTCAGTCGAGTGTCAACTCGACCTGACATGCATGCGACCGTCTCAGTAGGGTTGCCACTTTTTTTTCGAATAAAGGAGTTTGTAGGAACTTACAAATAAATAGTAGATTTTACTTAATAAAAAATGTGATTGAAAAATAAAAGTTTCCTTGCTTCTGTCTGACTACCCCTACAAGTTTAAGTTTACATTCACATAATTAATATGACAGCTTACCATGGTTTTGTTGAGTCTGCTTTAAGGGCGTTCCCTGAGCCAAATACTGTATTTCCCTGTATAAACCCTCGATAAATAAAGTGGAAAGTAACTGAAAAGCCAACATGCATCTCTAACATTTTATCTTGTAATATACCGTTTAATTTTAGTTTTAATTTTTATTTAACATCATATTTACTTCATAATAAATCAACGAAAATCACTAAAAATAAGATAAATCTTCATTTGCTTTTGAAGTTGGTGTAGGTAATTTATGTTTTTGGTTTGCTCCATCGGATAGGTCATTCAATTAATGACATAAATTCCGTTCACTTTTTCGATTGGTTGTTATTAGGGATGAGAAAGCTCCAAAAAACTGCATTTTTGTCGTGTTTCGGAGCGAGCAGCGCCGATAAGCGCCGCGACCGGACGCATTCTAAATTTATCTTTAGTCTAACAAAGCTAAGACAAATATTTGAAGTTGCACTCATCGATGTGCTAATTTTAGCTCTAGGCTAGGGTATTATTTTTTGCGGCAACTCTAAGAGCAAAATTTGTAAGTCAGAAGAAAGGGTCAAAGCCATCACACTATCACATCACACTAATAGTTTGAATGTTTGGATGGATGGTTTGATGTTTGGGTGGTTAGATGGATGTTTGGATGTGTTTGAACCGATTTGGCTGAAATTTAAAATATAGATAGAAAATAACCGTAAATAGGACATAGGCTACTTTTTATCCCGGAAAATTTTTTGAAACACATCTACTAACAAACAACATAAAATCGCCCAAGTTGCCACTAAGATCTTCGCCTAATATATTTTTTCCCCAAAAATATATTATTTAGGATTCAAATAATATTAGACTTATATTAAATATAATATTAGGTGTTGCAACCCTACGTGTCAGCAAAATAATCATGGCGGCCGGAGATTGACAAGACGGCCATGGCAGGGCAGGACACGCGACGGTGTGGGAACGGTCTGGTGTGGGGCGTCCGGTACATTTCAATACAAAGAATATCATTTTTGCCGGGACGGTGTTGCTACGGTCATACTATGCGACGGGGTAGAGACGCGATAATGTGTCAGGACCCTTATCGTTAAAGTGAGCAGGTTCGATAATATACAGAATTTTTTGTTTGGGAGGTACTTACTTCCTCCGAAAAAGGGCAAAAAGAGACTAAAGGATATATCCGCCTTATGATATCCGATTTCGTTGGTTCTTTTTTTATTTGAAAAGTTATAACTTTAAGTTGGTCTTAAAAAAATCTTGGTGAAGATCTGATGAGGATCTTCAGCGTGATGAGCAGAATATCTCTTAAAATTTAGTAAATTGCTCATTTTCAGATTTCTTTATATGCAAACACAAACTCGCGATGTCTACAGCTCACAGAGCCACTATACTTGCAACATTTGTAGAAACAGTTAGGTATCTTATAGACATGCAAATCAAATAGTAAAACTTAAACCATTGAGAATATTTCAAATAATATAACTTAAACCGTCCGTCCGTTGGTCGTCGGGAATATAATATACCTACTAGCTGCTGCCCGCGGCTTCGCTCGCGTGGTACCCGGATAAAAAGTAGCCTATATTACTCTCCAGCCCTTCAACTATCTCTACACAAAAAATCACGTCAATCCGTCGCTCTGTTTTGACGTGAAAGCAGGACAAATAAACAAACAAATAAACACACTTTCACAGTTATAATATGGGTCCAGATTATACTTATTACATCGTCTTTAGACAAAAAAAACAGTTGCAATGGTGGTCTACATACAGTAATTCGTGAGTTGAGAGAGTTCAAACTTAAAATTAATGAATTTCGACCACTGGGCAACTCAAATACTTCGTAATAGACGACAAAGTCAATAAATTAACAGTTTTATAACGTGAGAGATAATTAATCACTATCACTTCACTACATAGTATAAAACAAAGTCGCTTCCCGCTGTCTGTCCCTATGTGTGCTTAGATCTTTAAAACTAGGTACGCAACGGATTTTGATGCGGTTTTTTTAATAGATATAGTGATTCAAGAAAAAGGTTTATATATATAAAACATGCATAATGTAATAGAGAAACACTGATCATTTTAGAGGTTTCTAATGTGATGTGTGATGTGACCTGAAGCCGGGGCGGGTCGCTAATAAAGCATACAACGAGAAATATTAATGAACACTTGTTGACTTGCACCTGATTAGTTCCTAGGTACACAAGCAATATATTTTATGTAGACTGTAAGCTACATAGGAAATTGGTTTGCTCCCTTCATGAATAAATCGAAGTGTATCGACCACAGCGTATGTTCATTGGTGGTCACGAAAATGTTGCCGAGCATTGATAATTCCAACCCAAAACATTAATATAGACATTATAAATGCCCCAAGACCCGGGAAAATGTCTACGAAATATAATTCCTACTATGAAGATTATAATAAAATATCTGGACGACCACGCTATGCTCGGATAAAAAAGAAAAATAAATGAAAAAAATTGACGAATCAAAAATACAAAACTGTCAATGGCCAAGATTCGATCTCGCAGCCTTCGGCGTTGCAGGCCGATACTATGACCGCTCAGCCACCTAACCCCCGGTTGCAGCGAAATTACGAACCACATTGCACGTGAAAATGCCGAGAAACTAATTTTCCCAGATTATGAGACCTAGCTAGATCGATGTTTCGCCCCCGTAAAACCCAATATCGCAAATTTCATCGAAATCATTAGAGCCGTTTTTGAGACCGTGAATACAAACAAATACTTATACAAATATTGCTCGTTTAATATTATAGGACTAGCTTCCACCCGCGGCTTTGCTCGCGTGGCACACAGTAAAAAAGTCGCCTGTCCTATTCCCGGTCATTATCTATCTATATTTTAAATTTCAGCCAAATCAGTTCAGTGGTTTTTATCCCAAAAAAATGCACGTTTCCCGTGCGATAAACAAAATAGTAGTCCACGCGGGCAAAGCCGCGGGCGTCAGCTAGTATTTTCATAAAATGTTCAATAAATTAATGCTATGAAAGCAATTTTGATTTTATTAATTTGGACATCACAAAATCCACAGAACTTAAAGAATTTTCGTAATGATCCAGCATAGGCATTAATCTCTACCAAATGACGTTCGCCACATAAGTTGCTAAGGGTTTCGTGCTTAGGAGGTCATTAAATACGGATTTGCCATGGAGCCCGCGTCACACGTATAACTTCTAACAAAGTTTCTTTATAAACATTCCGTTCGCGGGGTGATGAGGTATAAAACCTCTTTTATATAGAGTGATGTAGGCACCCCTTGAACCGATCTTAAGCGGACTAGCTTCTGTTTGAGGCTTCGCTTGTGTGGTACGGACTTTTTGTATCATATCACACTAATTACATTAATTAACACTTTCATTCAAACTATTCACACTAATACTATAAATGCAAAAGTTTGGATGGTTGTATGTTTGTTCGAACCGATTTGGCTGAAATTTAAAATAGGTATAGATACTTAGATAATGACCGGTAAAATAGAACATGGACTACTTTCATGCCTAAAAAATGCACGGTTCTCGTGAGATGTAAAAATAGTAGGCCACGCGGGCGAACGCGCGTGTTCGCTAGTAGATTAATCCTACTAATCCTTCTGTTTGATTAAGTAATTCATAATGTTGTGCTACTAAGAAGGTACGAGGAATGTAATAAGAGGAAACAAAAATATATGTCAAGAACGTAGCGGGGAAGAGGGGGAAATGTGGGTCCTTTCTACCTGGGGAATGTGGCGAGATTTAATGAAGTCGTCTTTATTAAGATCCGTAGAAATCTGAGATGTTATCTTGCTTGTTTTAATTCGGTTTTAATTTTTTTAAACAAAAGCATCCGTCAGTACCCATATTATAAATGTGAAAGTGTGTTTATTTGTTTGTTTATTTGTCCTGCTTTCACGTCAAAACAGAGTGACGGATTGACGTGATTTTTTGCGTGGAGATAGTTGGAGGGCTGGAGAGTAACATAGGCTTTTAGACTTTTTATCCGGGTACCACGTGAGCGAAGCCGCGGGCAGCAGCTATTATAGATATAAGTAAAACACATTGGCTTAAAAGCAATACATTAATGCTCAGATATTTTCTTCTTTACTTTTTGTATTTGATGTTGATATCTAAAGAATAAAGGATTTTGACAGATGGACAGACGAACAACAAAGTGATCCTATACGGATTTTGTTTTATATTGATGTAAAAAGTGAGGAAAAGTAACATAATATCCAATTCCAACCTCACACCAAACTCTACCAAAAACTACACATTTATTTCGTAACGAAACTTGGTCCATTGACGTTATATTTCATTAAATATATCGTCGCGAGTATTTCTGAACGAAATAAAAGCAAGTTATTGTTACTGCATCGAATTTGTGTCACATTAGTGTTGGGGAAGCTTATCGATAAATACATTTTGGCAGCCTTTCCTCAGTCATAATCCACACGAACGGATAACTGTGTGTGAATAAGCTTAAAAATCGAATTTATGTTATTTTGAAGCCGTTCAACCGTTTTCGATGTTTTGATAAATATTTAGATAGTTACATAATCGATGTTTGGTTTGGAAGCAATTTGGTTTTTAACAGACTGTTTTAGAAATTATAGTAGTTTATGTTTTAGAAATAGTAAAGAGCTTACGTTTTTATTGACATTATTATACAGTCTAATAGAAACATTGAACACAGGCTCCACTGTATTTCGGGAGCCAGTGTCCATGAATAAAATATGTACACCGAATTATGTCTAGATTATTTCAAAGAGATATTCGTTATATCTGCGTTATCGTAACGTTCAAGTTTTGACTCGTACTTCTAAATGAATGTAGAAGTTTAAGTACTTACATTACATTAGACTTAGTCAGATTCAAATCCAAATGATTCAAAATGTTGCCCCAGTGACCGTGAACCAAACGAATGCCAACGCTCTCTTATCTAAAGCCTGGGATACACTAGGGGACATGTTGCGGAACATGTCCCTCAACAACTACGTGAAGTGTCCCGCGACAATTGTCATGGAACATTTTGCCGAACATTTTGGAGCAAGCAACATGCCCCGCGTCACGTACAATGTTGCGGGGCATGTTGCGGGACAATATGCAACGTTGCAGCGTCACGTAAATTATGTGTTGCGCGTCATGTTGCGGGACAAAATGTCCCCTAGTGTATCCGACGCTTAATGTTGACAATTTTATCAAAGTACGACCGAAAGCGAAATATGTTTTCTCTAAAGGATTTACAGGAAATTGGACTTCAGAAATATTTCAAGTGTTGAAAGTTAATAACACCTATCCTATAACGTATCAATTGCAAGATGAAGAGAAAAAACCAATCCTAGGTGGGTTCTATGAACAAGAGCTGCAAAAAGCAAAGTACCATGATGTCTACCTAGTGGAAAAGGTGTTGAAAAGAAGAGGTGATAAAGTTCTAGTGAAATGGTATGGTTTAAACTCAACTAGTTGGATCGATAAAGAAAACAAAATAGATTAATTATAATGTCTTTATTACATCATCATGTGACTACCTAGTACCTACTACTACTAAGTTGATTATAATAAAATTTTAGAAAAGAATAAGTACTTACATGTTTTTTTTTATTTTTATAATATAATTATAACCTACCTACTTTCGGATAAACAACCGATTGATTAAATAAGTACAATAATTATGTTAATTATGTGGTATGCAACTGCTAAAGTTATACAAAACAAATCCCTATATTTTTATCATCTTTCTAGATAGTCCTGAACCCATTTCGCAAATGCCTGTACTTCCACACTACTGCAATGACAGATGCGAGATTTGTTCGAGAAAACTGTATGTCTAGAACAATTTTCTAGACTATACCTACAGATTAAATGTGTCTATGACCTTCTCTACTTTCGGACAACCGATTGCTTCTATATTGAAGGATGAAAACCTCAATGAATTCAATAGCTTTCTAAAAGTCACGAAAGGACACCATAGGCCGAGCAATCGCAGATGCTCCATCCAAGGATCGTCTTGTTCTTCCCACTCATTGAGGCCGCCACCGCAGTAAAAACATATAGTTTTATCTTCCAAACCAGTGTAGAAAAAACCAGCATCTGCTAGCGCCTCCGGCGATGGAGATATTTTGTTCAGAGGCCAATTAGCAAAACTCTTCATTCGTGCTGTTTTCGAGGTGTAGTACGGGTAAAATGGGAGAGTACTAAGATTAACCCCAATCATCACTATCGCGGACGATATGAACAATGTGGCTGAAGACGACCGCTCAATCACACGATTTGTGGTAAACTGTTGGTTGGTATCTCTTTCTAATCTAAACATAACATAACTAACACTGATTTTATTCTAAATACAATGTAAGTATCGCATCCTGTTGAATATCAGAAACCGCGAGATTAACTAATACAATGTAACTATCGCATCCTGTCGACCGCGAGCCGAGTGATAACCCTAACACCGACCAGAAACCAGAGCTCCCAGACCCCGACCACCACACATCAAACTTTCGAAACACAGCTCAAACGCACCATTCCAACCCAACACCAATTTAAACAGAACCCTCACCCACCACCAAACACATACAACACAGAGCTCTACTTATACTGGAAATTAGGTGTCCCCAAACCGAAAATGTCGACAACGGGGTAGATTATCAGCCCGTTGGTAAGACGACATCGTCAGCGTGATCGGACGTGAATAGATGAGGCTGGCACGAAACGGGGCAGGGAGGAGTGGTATATTAGAGAAGAGGCCTACACCCAGCAGTGGGTAATAGCTTGCTTGTTGATGATGATGAAGAAAAACATGATCATGTAACTGTTTATCGATGTTCCATGAATTTCTTTCAAATTTTCCCAGTTGGTAATAGGATGGTGATGATGATGATGAAGAAAAACATGATCATGTAACTGTTCATCGATAATTCGATGAATTACTTTCAAATTTTCCCAACCCTACACCATAACCCAAAGTTTGTTTTTATAAGCGCTTGTTTAAATTTTGTGCAAAGTTAAAATGTGGCGGTCGTGGAATTTTTAATGCTTCTCAACTTCCCCGTCCCCGTTAATAGGACAAAAGCTGGTAAATTACTAGAGTTAATGTTTGTTGGTCGACGTGTTTGGTAAAGTTGCCCCACTTTGTCTAACATTATCATCCACTCTGACTGCATCTACTGCTAATAATGACGACCTTCGCGGCGCACGATGAGTTGTTCATTAAAATTATTATGCCTGCTATAACCACATATTTTACTTTTTAAATCATGTCACAATAAAAATCAAAGATGTAGGTAGGTGCACAGCAAATAAAAAACCGGTCAAGTGCGAGTAGAACTCGTACGCCGAGGGTTCCGTACCTACCCATTATACCCATTATGTTATTGTAGCCCGCTTATTTGTATGGCGTCAACTATGTATGTATGGGAACACCCTTTAATTATCAACTTTTTTAATTTTTTGGAATTTTTCCTTTATTTGTGCTATAAGACCTTGCTTTTTGCCAAATTTCGTGATTCTAGGTCAACGGGAACTACCATTTAGGTTTTCAACCCAAAACCTCTAGGGTACTTCCGGTTGACCTAGAATTGTCAAATTTGGTTACAAGCAAGGTCTTACAGCACAAGTAAAGGAAAAATTCCGAAAAATAAAAAAAAGTTGATAATTAAGGTAAGTTTTGGTACTCACAAGTTTTCACGAAAACCTAAATTTGCCTATATCTTTATGTAGTGTTGACTCAGGACCTTGATTTTTATACTCACAATAGGAACTATAGACATCAGTATATGGTATAAATTTCAACTTGCTAGCTCCACCCGTTCCTGAGATAATCGATGGTGACACACGGATAGACAGACAGACGGACAGACAGACAGACAGACAGACAGACGGACAAGAAAGTGATCTTATAAGGGTTCCTTTTTTTACCTTTTAAGGTACGGAACCCTAAAAATGGATTTATTAGCTGACAATGTTTTTTTTTATTCTTAAATCTTGACACTGGCAGAATAAATCTCTATCAGTAGGAATAGCTCAGAAGCTCAATACTTGGAACAGGTCAAAATTGGTAGTTCAGCTAAAGTTTTGACATGTACGGTTACTCGTGGATATCATAAATATTTGTACACCCCCTGCCGTACCTTTAAATCTTGATGTCTCTTTTCATTCAAAGGTTGCCTGGAAGAGATCGCTTCAAAGCGATAAGACCGCCCATTGTACAATTATTCACTAGGTTTACTCTTTCATGTTCTTTAAGACGTGTACAATAAAGAGTTTTCATACATTCATTTATTCATTATGGATGATGATATTACTTGCATTGACAACTTTAATAATAAGGTTCAATAACTTATTACACTATTTTATGCATCATTTTGGACAATAAATCACTAACACGAAATCTCAATAACACACATTACACAAAAGATACATCAAATGCCAGTCCAGGTGACTGAATCATTTGAAAAACATTACCCGAGGGCATAGGTACAATAGCACCGCTCGTTCATTCTAAGGTATCTTAGAACACTTTTAAAAGTAAAATACAGAGGTATGGACTATTTAAAATAGTAACTGTAAGCACTCGTTTCAACAACTCTGAGTAAGAATCTAAGCTACCGGTTAAGGTGAAACGTCTCACACTGTTCAATTTCTCAAGAAGAACCCTTAAATATGTCTAAGAGGTTAGTCAGAGACTCGTCCAACTACTTAATCCCAACACGGTACAGGGTGTCATACGTTAGATCAAAGATCATTAGATCAACGCCACTATAGTCGTATTGCTCATTATACGGACTAAAAGTGAAGGAAAAAATGTCATTTTCCCTTCAATTTTGACATAAAACGTATCAAAACTAATCAAAATTGAAGGAAAAATGACATTTTTTCCTTCAATTTTAGTCCGTATAATGAGCAATACGACTATAGATCAACTGTTTGTTATGTCAACGGTTCATTAGAGCCGTTCATAAGATCAACAGACCATTCCATCAAAAATTACTGTCAACTTTACAACATCAACAATTCACTAGTCGTGCATGATTTGCAGAAGTTGGCATTCAAGATAGACTCTTGAGATCTACTGCTCACAGGGGCACTAGTTATTATTTGCATCAATAGATCTTTCGTATGAGCTCTGACAATGAAGGAAAACATCTTGAGGAATACAGTTAGCGTTCTAATATGTGCCAACGGTCTCAACTACAAAACAAGACAGGACAACAAGACTACAAAACAAAACTACAAAACAAGACTACAAGACTACAAAACAAGACAACAAGACTACAAAATAAGACAAGACTACAAAACAAGTTGAGACCGTTGGCACCTATCAACGCAAATAATAACTAGTGCCTCTGTGAGCAGTAGACCTCAAGGCCTCTATTAACAAACTCGTATTAACTTCTGTCAAAGTTGCGCCACGGATTTAACTATTGCCATCCTTATTTGTCACTGTCTAACAAGAAAGGATGGCAATAGTTTAATCCGTGGCGCAACTTTGACAGAAGTTAATACGAGTTTATTAATAAAAGCCCAAGAGTATATCTTTGCATAGCTTAAAATTGAATAAATATTCAGAATTATCTAGTTTTTGGATGAAAAGGTGGTCCCAGGTGCTTCAGCATTTTGTCCAAGCTGAGATACAATAAAATCTTTAATTCTTTCTCACAAAGCTGCGTAGCCCCAGCTGTTTCAAACGAGCTATGACATTACCCCGAGGTGAATCACAAATGGCATAAAACATGTTGTTTTTACGTCCCGTTGGTACGTGACTGATCGTCTACACAGAGCTTTATTTTGTTTCCGACTTACTGCGAAGACCGATATGTTTTCTAACTGACTCTTTTTTCTGTTTTCGGGGAGACATGTTGGTTTTGTATCTGTGGTTTCTACTATTACTATAGTTCGCCCCGAACTGAGATCTCGCGCACCGTTGCGTTGATAGCCTAGATTTGGATTTGTTTCTGACTACCCCTATACGTGTAAGTGCTAGATACTTCTGCTGAGTTCCGTTCCTTAGTCGTGCAAAGGCTCTTCTGGTGTCACATGCGTCCACAGTAACCGCTTACGCTTATCATCAGGTGGGCCGTATGTTAGTCTGCTATTATGGTAGTAAGAAAATTAAAATAAAAAATATTTAAGTGAGTACCTTACGATTGCCCTCTACCGTTACCGCAAATATAATAGACGCTACGACGTTACGTATACGATTATAATATCTTTTCAGTATTCGGGCATTAGTAACTAATCCACGAAATAAATGACGCAGAACATGCCACACCGATGTAATTGCCATATAATTTATCTTTCAACCTCGCGACCGTGACAGAAACAAGTACAAAAGCCATGTGTACCTTCATAAAAAAACAAAACCTATAGCCATAAATCTACATGGTAGAAGCTCCTAAATTCCCTGTCTCTTGATCCTAAACAAACCCTACCATGCCGAGCGTGAAGAGTAAAAAAATACACGGCATTTGTCGTTCATAAGGTTTTACGGGATTTTGGTGAAACTCTTGCATCTGTAAAGCGGTGACCGGGTTCTTACTGCCAAACAAGCGCCCAATGTACCTTATCCCTGCGCCAGACACAGCATCATTTGCGCACTTTTTGTCGACTTCGCAAAGTTTTGAACATACATTTGAACACATGCTTTGCAAACATTTTCTGTTCACAGTTTGCTGGTGGCGACGACGGCGGTGATCGAACCCGCAACCTCCTGCGTCTCAGGCGGGCCTTCACCCACTGCGTCACTGCGTCAAGTCACGTAAACTACACCACGTGTGCTGTAAATTAAATTCGTGAGAATATTTCAAGCCTAGATGATGTGCTGTTCAAAACATGTTTTGAAGTTAAAACGGCCAAACAAATTATAATAACAGAATTTACGTTTTTCGTTTATAGAATTTAATTATCTGGTTCAAGGCTACAAAACGCTTGATCTCGAAGGACCACTGATTTGTTACTGTTTTGGCTGGCTTCTGAGCTGAAATATTTAAATTGAATATTACAGAGTAATGAATGACTTCAAACAAGACTTCAGAAACCTTGAACTATGAATTGAAATTGGGATTGGAAGACTTATGACGTTAAAGTATTTTCATCATCGTTTAGTAGAACTTAGATCTCTACTGATAATAAATTAATATTATAAGTACTAGTACCTAGTACCATGGATGGTACTCGATGGACGGACCAAATCAAGGAGTCATCAGCCGTCAGGTTCCACAACGTTGTGCGAGATGCGATGAACAGAAGCCGATGGAGACAGATCATCCAAGCCAGATGCAGACCACCCGATGATGACCACGATCCTCAGTCATGAGGGGCCGACTACAGAGAGAGAGACCTAGTACCAGGGTTAAATTAAATATTTAAAAATCGACTTATAAGTTCAAGTTGAGCAATTTTCTCCACTCCTGAGGTGCATTTCTGTTCATAACTCCGAAGATCCTCAACAGAACCTACAATTGTACATGTACATACTACAAGTTTTACTTGGTTTGGAACTAAATGACGCTGAATTCTATATTTTTTTGTGTATTCTTCCAGCCAGCTATATGTAAGTACCTATATAGAAAGTAAATGATTCAAAAACCGTCAGAGGCTCTAAATATTATTTTTTCAGATTTTACCGTCCCTTGTTTCGTAAAGTGAGTATTTTCCGTTATCTGATATTTTATTCGCGTATTCATTCGATGTTTATAGCATTATATTTCACTTTTTAATACTCGTGAAAAATTCGAAGTTTATAATTGTGGACAGCTTGTGTAGTATTTTATGACCATAATGCTAAAATGGCTTTGTAGTTAATTTTATGATAAAATAAAAATTTTATACATTTATAAAAATGTCGGCTGGATTCGACCAAATGTCATCTCCCAGAGTAGTTATTCTAGTTAGCCGACATAATTCGAAATACAATTGTTTTGAAAGCGCAACTGAACATTATTATGTGCATAAAAATTATCCTGGTTATAATGTGTCAACTTTACAATTCATAATTCATAATTCATTTATTCATGCGTCAATGTGGTACATAAAAAGGTCTTAAAATAATTTTGGATCTCACATTCCCCATAAATTCTGGGATGCAAATAAAAAATATCGAAATTAATTAAATCTAACTTAAATACCTAATTACAATCATTATACAAAATTAAATGTCAAAATAGTAAAAAGAATAAAATTCAATAATAATTATAACCAAAATATACCTACAATAGTAAATCAATTTAAAAATTCTTATAAACTATAAAATATTTTTTCAATTAGCCAGAGTCGTAGCTCTTCAATAAATTTAATGTCAAAATATTCAAACAAACAGCAGTTACTCTCCAGATAAAACTTAATCCAGTTTGGTCGAATCCAGCGTTAGTGACATTTAATTAAAAGAATCGAAAAAATAAATTAGGGGTCAGATAGATAATAATATGTCTCAGACTCACATATACAGACGTTAGCATACATACTTAACTTGTTACAAACCCATCGGCAAGTTACCGAAGATAACAAAATCGCAAAACCCGAAAGTGATATCATGAAAGTAGATTCGGCACGTACAAACGTCTGTAGTCGAGATATCATCGCAGAACGAGATTAAAATCTAGCCCCAAGGAACACAGGTGGTTTGGCAAGTGAGACCGCTGAGACGACTGTGGCCTCAGGGAGGGCTTAGGGACGTTAGTATTTTTAATTAATTTATTTATTTGTTGTATAAAAAGTTTAATAAGGTTTCGTTGCGAGTATCGAAAAAACCTTAATTAGATTTGTCTAGAACACTGTGATTTCGGTAGATACATTAAAGAAGGTAATTTATTAAGTAATCGCATTGCACTTTCACTAATAGACCCACATAGAATATTAGTTTATTAATATTGTATTTTGTATGGTTACTCGAGTCATAACAACAGAAACGCTCTATTTAATAAGTATCATATTCATGTTTATTTTCGTTTAGCTTTAGGACCTATGGAAATCAGTGGAGTAGGGCACTGGTGACTTGTAGCACAGGTTTTTTTAATACCTATTTTAGGCACCAGTCTCTCACAAATCAGGTATTATAAATCAAGTCTTCAAGTCAATCAAGTATTGCCTTCATTAGGTATTTATAAATATCTTGTTCTGTTAAATTTCTATTGACTCTTTCAGCTCCATAAGATTTGAGCAAACTAAAACATGATCGCCGGTCAGTCCCACTCCATATAATCACCACAACAGTTTTCTATTGTACGAAAATATTGCATTGTGATGCTTTCTTTGTAACAATTTTTGATGTGTATGTGAATATTTTAAACCCAAGTTTTCTATTCTATGCCCCAAAAATTCCCTGAATATGTCCCTGTTAGGGAACGGTGCCAACTCAACACGGCCCATTAAGTTGAAGAATAGTGGTTTGCAACTTTAGAACTCGTAGGTATGGAAACGTTTAGTTCTAAATGTATGGTCTAAGTTTTATGTCTAAAATTATCAGAGCTTAGCACTAGTTGTAAAGTTTTTAAATTAAATCCTACTAATATTATAAAGATCCCATCATCTCTTCGAATTGGTCCTAGAATTTTCCATTGGACGTCCCCGATATCGCTGGAGGGACATGGTAGAGAGGGACCTACAAGTTCTCTACAACGGGGATTGGCGCTTACTAGCTCAAGATAGGAGTAGATGGCGTCTTCTTTTGTCGGAGGCCAAGACCCACTTCGGGTCACTGAGCCAGCGGAGTAAGTAAGTAAGTAATATGATAAAGGCGAAAGTCCGTGTGTGTGTGTGAATGTTTGTTACCACGTATCTCCATAACTGCTAAACTGATTGTAATGAAATTTGGAATGTAGATAGTTTAGGTTCTGGAATAACACATAGGCTACTTTTTATCTCGGAACAATGTATGGTTCCCGTGGGATAAAAAAAAGTAGTCCACGCGGGCGAAGCCACGGGCGTTCACTAGTAAATAATAAATAATGCTGGTAATTTCACACAGCATCCTTGTAACCCCAAAGTAAGCAGAGCTTGTGTTATGGGAAACACGTGACTGATATAGGTACTAGGTACTTATTTGGTATACATAGAAAACACCCAGACCCGAGACAATTATTAACAGATCATAGAAACATTTGTCCCGCGGTGGAGATCGAATCCGCAACCTCCTGCGTCTCAAGCGGGCGTTCGCCCACTGTAACACAGAGTTCGTCAAAAAATAAAAATGAATGTTTGGATGTTTGTCCTCTATGTCTATGCGTTCCTAAACCATTTATCAGATACATACCTATGTGTAATATGTACTTAGTTATTAAAAAAAAAGTATAAAAGTAGGTACCTGAGTATTTTATTAGTCATGTAGTACCCATAACACAATCTCTGCTTATTTTGGGCCTACTATGCTGTGTGAAATATCCAGTATATATATATTTTTATTTATGATGGATGAAAGAATGTTAGATAATAAAATAGATCAATTAATATAACGATGAAAAGTTTGTTTGCGAGTTTGTATGTAGGGGCAGTAGGGACAATCTAAACTCGGAATCTACTGAAAATATGTATGAAAAATAAATATAATAAACACAATAAACAGAAGTAAATGCATTATCTTTCATGTTGATATATTGAAAGCAAAGCTAGTTCTCTATCGATGATTAAAGTGAAACATTTATAAATACAGTAATCTAAATCGATCGGACAGGTGGTGAGTCAATATAGACATTAATAACCATCCTCTACAAATAGAACTGTTGTATTACATACTATATTAAACCGTAGCGTAGAACAGTGTTCCGCAAACTTTTTGCGTTCAAGGGTACATCTAGGAAATCGGAATATTTTGGAGGTTTATAAGTACACCATAAATGAAAAATATATTTTTCTATGCGAAACATGCGCTTGTTTATTTGAGAATATGCGGTCCAAAGGATTTGGCCGAATACTGCCCCAGCAGAGCCGAATATCGAATTAGACTATGCGTCTGAATAATATTATTTAAATAAAATATCACAAAATTAACTGGTACATACAGAATACTTAGATATCTCGTGCCCTGTGGGAATATAATTATGTTATTTTATTAGTAACTTTAGTCACTTCCGGTACTACAGTCCGTAATGCCTCTCCAGACTCACGGCGAGAAGTTTCACCGAGACTTCTCGAAGAACAAACAAATAATCCACACTCTCAATTTTCTCACTCGTGATCTGTTTGAAATCCTTTGTCTCGGCCAAAAATAGGTACCGACACCGAAGCGCGAGAACAAGAAGGCGAGAAACTCCTCACATTCACGCTTCTCGGGTGTTGTCGGGGTTTCTTGCCGAGAGTCTGGAGGGGCTATTAGGTATCACAGAGAATATTTTTATCAGATAGACCTACCTTCTTTTTCGCGGTTGACATGACACTCAAATAGTAAACAAAACAGACGGACAAGAATTTGACAGATGTAAAAGGAATTTCGTTGAGTTTCAGTTGTGTGATTGTGTTGTGATGTGATTTATGAGGATTTATCATATATTATTTAAAATTACAAAAAGTACTGACGCCTTGGGATATACATACTGACTAAAATGGAAGTGGGCTGGACATGTAGCCCGTCTACAAGATGGAAGATGGACTAGGAGAGTGACAAATTGGGAGGGTCCAAGAGGTCGACGCTGCATAGGAAGACCATACGCTCGCTGGGACGACGACATCAAGAAAACTGCTGGACCAAACTGGATCCGAGTAGCACAAGACAGGGACAGATGGCTGGCTTTGGAGGAGGCCTTCACCTTAGGGGTTCTCTAGTACCTACTTAGATTATAAGCATTAGTGATAAGAAAAAAATGTTAATTATAGAGTAATAAAAGGCTTTTTATTTTATTTATTTATATCATATTTTATTTTAGGTGGTAAGTACAGAATCACTGCACATGAGTGTAGATAGTTTTATTGATGAAATTCCCAATTTTTCCTAAGTACTTTTCTTTTTACTTTAAATTGTAGGTACTGGGAGCAGCTGTGTGCGTCAAGCTGCAACAGCCTCCTTCAGGCGATAGCCGACAGGCCTGACTTTCATCTTATTCAGTCTTGGGAGTCAAGGCATGCCATCTTGGCAACCTATACTTGCCATTGACTGTCCGGTTGTACCTACTTACCACTCAAATGTGCCACCGATTTTTGCCTACCTACTAGGTAATATTAACATAATATAAATGAATGATAATATTTTCATGTGAAAATTCCCGTGTGTTACATAATATATTGATGAAAGTCTGAAATAAAGAATTTTTATTTTAATTTATTATTTTATTTATTTTCCATACCCTAGTTCACTTAAAATTCTGCCAGTCCATAATAATACTTACTAAATAATTATTTTTGGAGATTACACACAGCGCCATCTATCCCCAAAGTAAGCAAAGCTTTTACTATACGAACCTAAAAAATATAGTTTCCTAGGTTCATCCGTTCATGCTGGGCGTCACAGCCTGCTGCTTTAAATTAGATTATCTTTTAAATCCCACTTTAAAAAGGAAGAAGATGAATGGAGTCTCACTATAAAATAAAAAAACAAACCCAAAAATCCCAATTTGATCATGACGCAAGCATTCTTTCCTGTGGGCATCTGTGGGGCAAAATTGTTCTAGGAATCGGCCATGTCCTTTGGAAAAGCTTAACTTAGGGCTGATTTTTCAATACCTAGATAACTTTTATCTGAGGAAATAAATATGCGATTTAACAGATATTGTATTGAAAATATGTCATAACGCCATATTTATTCCTCAAATAAAAGTTATTTATCGATTTAAAAATCAGCCCTTAGAAAGGTAATCTTATTTTTCCAAGGTACACCAACGAATGACCACGGTACACCAGTGTGCCGCGGCACACCCTTTGCGGAACACTGGCGTAGACTATTATTATAATAGGGCCTCCAGACTCTCGAGAGAAGGCTCGGCGAGAAGTCTCGCCCGAGACTTCGCGAAGAACAAACAAGCTATCCACACTCTCAATTGTTCTCAGTCGTGATCTGTTGCTTATCCGGTATGGACGTCGATTTTGAAACTGCACCCGGTTTGGCTCTGTGTGCCATTGCATACTGTAACTTTGTGAATGTTGTAACTAAAAATAATGTTAAAAAAAATAAAAATACTTACATAATGTAAAAAACTTTTATCTTAGTAGTTTCGATATTTAGCATCCCATAAAATAGGCTCAGATTGAAAAAAATCGATAAATTTCAACTCTATTTATTATTCCACATTTTTACGAAAGAAAATTCTCGAAAAAAACAAACAATATGGATGTCTGCCCACCGCCGCTCATTAATTTGCAATGAGACAAAACGTGAGTGTAGGACCCTTCTCTTTTCTCGCCCGAGAAATCCTTTGGCTCGGCCAAAAATACCGACACCGATCGGAGAACAGGCGAGCCAGAGAACGAGAAGGCGAGAAGCTCTTCACACTCACGCTTCTCGGGTGTTCTCGGGGGTTCTCTACGAGAGTCTGGAGGCCCTTTTACACTTGAGTGCTGCCACTTTTCGCGAAAAATTAAGAAGGAAAAAAGACTTTGACATTAGCTAGCTGTCCCTTCGTTGATAGAATTTTTGGTCCGACAAGTGACACAATTTTAGAATCGGATCCGTAGTTCTATAAATTACCTTATGAAACACAGGTGTAGTGACAGAGTAATAACAGACAGTTTGATGAATGTTGTAACATTCATCAAACAAACTCCTGACGTGTAACCTCTTTCTACATTTTCAGAGACATGAAAAATCGTGTTCAATTCGGTAGTTCCCCACAAAACTATTATCTTGTGACAAAATATTAAATGTCATCTCCTTTGAACGTAGGAAACAATTTGCGCGATGTAATTTGCCCGTCGCTACCGTATCAGTGTCGGGTCCAGCTGTTCTTTCTTTGTCTATGTCTATGTGGAATAACAATATTGTGCTTTATTTCCGTTGGTGTCTTATCGATATTTGTTCTCACGAGATCAACTGATACTTAGATCTGTCATTTTTGACAATTGATTCGAGACATCTATAATCAGATCATTTTCTTATGTGAATAAGAAAAAATATTGGCAGAATTGTGACAACCCTAGTCACAGTCACAGAAAAATTAATACTACGTTTCACAGTAGCCACAACGAAGAAGTGAAGTGAAAAGAAAATATTGTCTAATATTTTCTTCATAACATTACACTCCAAAACATTTTTACTTGTGCAACAGGAAGGAAAATTCCAGCCCATCTCCGAATTTAACTCGGATTCTGGCTGGAAATTTGATTCCTGTTTGTCCCCTCGTGCGGACAGGACGAGGTGACAAACAGGATTAAGTAACCCAATTTTAACCTTATTTTTTTCTTCGCTGATGTTTGCCGAAAATGCTAGCTATTATAATTATGTATTCATATAAAGCAAGGTGTATAAATATCCTCCTCAATCGGTCCCTCATGTCTGAGGATTGTGACTCTGCCGACGTAGCATGTTCTTTTCCAGGAGTTTCGGTCGGTTGCCTGTTGGAGGGGTGCATTCACCGGCATGTCAAGGTATTCCGACACCTGGTTGACCCATTTTAGGGCTTCGGCCACTTGGCCTTTGTACAAATATACACCTTGTTTTATATGAATACAAATACTTGTAGTAGGTATAATCAATATACTAACATTCGGGAAGTATTAACGTAGGTAAAGGTATAGTTATGACTATACGAGTACCTACTATGTGTATCGTAGATATGCACAATGAAGTAGGTATCTATAATGTTGTTCGACCATAAAACGTAAAGTTTCCCCGTATTTTATAAAGAAAAAGTAATAAGCTGAAATCTGATAAGTTTAGGAAGCGAGTGCTCACCGTGACCTTACAAGTAATTACTTATAATCCTAGCTTAGAATTAGAAAAGCGGGTTCATATTTATAAAAATGTCAAACTACTACTGGATGGCCTCTGAACTATAAATAAATAAATATTTAATAAATATATAATTTTTTTTTGTAAAATACGTAGGTATAGTCTGGCAAAAACGGGTAGAAACGGCAACTAAAATTTCATTACAATGGAAATTCTTTCTCTACTAATCTATGGTAAAGTACAGGTTTCTTGTCTATGGTACAGGTACCGAAGACGTCAGTCAGAAGTAATAATTTCCTTCTAAAAGAGAATTTATCTATTTCGCGTATTTAGCTTGCTTTTTGCCAGACTATAAGTATACTTATATTAAAAAAAAGTATTTAAGTAGAAAATAAGTCGTGTAGTTCCCACAGCACCAATCTCTACTTACTTTGGGGCTAGATAAGTAAGTTCGTATAAGCCTACTCTAGTGACGGAGTTTTTAGTCCGCCTAAAGGCCTCCGACATGGCTTGACGACTTAAAAGCCGGGACCGACAATTTAACGTGCCCTCCGAAGCATGGAAGTGCTCAACTCTGTGTCTGATGATGCTGTGTGAAATGTCCAGCATTTTTATTTATTTTATAAGTCAGTAGTTGTTTAAGTGATTAATTGTTAAAATTACTCTCTCTTCAACAAATAAAAAAGATTGGTAGGTACTTACAATAAATAAAAAAATTAAAAAGTAAGAAAGTTTGAACGACAACCTGATAAATACTTACCTTAATGAAAGCATTGTTATCATGTAAGTGACACTTATCTTTGTCTTATTGAGAACTAGTGAACGCGGCTTTGCCCGCGTGGAATACTATTTTGTATCCCACGGATACTATAATTTTTCCGGGATAAAAAGTAGCCATGTGTTATCGCAGAACCTAAACTATCTACATTTCAAATTTCATCAAAACTGGTTTAGTAGTTATGGGGATACGTGGTAACAAATATTCACACACACACACACACACACACACAGACTCACACGCGGAATTTCGCCTTTCTAATATTAGTAGGATAGAATATATTAAGCCTTATAAGCTATTTCTCGATGAGCTGTGGTAAAGTATCGTGTGAAAACTAATTACTTGCTACCGCTTACCTACCACGTGACGAAGGCTTCTGTGAAAGAAACTGAAAGCATTCAATTAGTTGCGACGTAAACCAATAAGGTTTCAATGGAAATAACTTTCTGTTTACATCGCGGAAATTATTTAGCATTGTGATTTTGACATAAAAACTAATAAAGTAATTGCTGAGCCGGCCAAATTCGTACTGCCTCAGAACTCGAGACCGTTGTTGGCCGAGTGGGTTAGTGCCTCGACTTTCAATCCGAAGGTCGTGGATTTGAACCCGGCCGTGTATTAAATAAATAATAAATAAATGTTTATTTCCAAAAGTACAATCTTAAATAAACAGATTTCACATTGGGTGCCGCACTAGGTCTAGCCTGTGTCGCGGAAACACTAACTAGATTTATCCTATGGGTAGTGCTATGGGTAGTAACATTTTTTCATGTTCATGCCTGAAATAAACAAATTTTATTATTTATTTTTATTATCCAAAAGCTATAACAATGCATTTGTTAACTTCTGCAAAATGTGGAAATGTACCAAATGTGTACATACCTTTCCCTAACCCCTGAGACATCGTTGAAGGATCTGAAAATGCCTAAAAAGATCTGAAAAAATATGTCTACCGCACCTTGGGAATACAGTCGTGATCATAATTTCATTTAATTTTTTCAGAACTTGAGATGTCATTAAAAAAGTCGTTCCATGCGAAATGTACGAGAAAATCAATTTTCTTCATATTTATCGAGAATATTTGCGATAATTAAAAGTTCTGCCATTCGGGGCGGAGACTTCAACAAATCAAAGATCATAATAATCAGTCCAGTCGTTCTCGAGTTATAAATGGGCCTATTTGTTTCTGTATATATCTGTACCCCTATTATAAATGTGAAAGTGTGTTTGTTTGTTTGTTTATTTGTCGTGGGATCACGTCAAAACGGAGCGACCGATTGACGTGATTTTTTGTGTGAAGATAGTTAGAGGGCTGGAGAGTAACATAGGCTACTTTTTATCCGGGTACCACGCGAGCGAAGCCGCGGGCAGCAGCTAGTAAATTATACATTTATATCTTAAAAAAGCTTTTAAATATTTTGTATTCAAAGTGTACTTCAGATTTTGAAATTGTTTCTAAAATACGACTTTCGATCCCCTTCGGGTAACATTTTTGTTATTTAATACAGCAGTTAAATAAACGAAAAAGCTTCCAACTTATTACCTAAAACTTTCGTGTGATAAAACGTGCGAAAAATGTTGGTAAACTTTGAGTTCAGATTCAGTTAAACTTTAGACTTTTATCCATAAAGTCTGTTTTTGAAAGAACATGCCGAACCTAGGTACTTTTCAATATTTTAACACAAGCTTCCCAACCAGCAAGATATCGTATAACAACAGCAAAACATCTCAAAATAATAAAAAATGAAAATAAAAGTTTCCGCAGAAACTTCTTGTCTTATAAGAGTGTCTGTTGTAACGTTTTGAGCGCCAAAATAACATAATTAGCCAGAGGCCAGTCAAAGAGGTAAGTAGGTACTTAAAAAATAAAATTTCACTCAAAAACAGTGTGCTGTCGCCGAGTCGCTACTCGTGATGCAAAACTCGTGAATAATGAAGAAGTAAATGGGGAGGGGGGGCGGGGGAGGGGGGGGGGGGGGAGTTGAATATTATAAAGTTAACGGGGGTAAAATCAGTTAGTTTAATTGACATGTCATAGGGGTAACAAGGATTAGGAACCACTGCTCTAGGTGGAACACCTAGTAGTCACCTTCTGCTACCACTAGGTGGAACATACGTGATAACCAGTGATCGGAGTAGGTAGAGCTATTTTATGTACTTGCCATATGATAGAATAATATGGATACTCCCCGAATCCCGGGATTCGTTTTTTAGTTAGAAAAATAATAAAAAGCTTTTTGCTTTTTGCTATATACGGGTTTAAGGATTGTATAATAAATAGATAGAAAGTTGATTCATGAACACACATATATTTTTTATGTAACAATTTCTTATTTTATACAAGAATCAACAATCATTTATTATTTTAATTTTGAAGTTGTACAAGAACATACCATACAAATTATTATTAGTTCCTCAAAAATCGAAACATGATTGAAAAGAACAAACTATTTGTATAATCGAATCCCGGAGTATTAGTCGGAATCCCGTGGAATATCCATATTAACATCAATGTTTGCGGTCAATGAATCTAAATAGCTCTACCTACTTCGATCAGTGGTGATAACTTAAGCCCTACCTTGGGGATACACTCGTGATAATGTTTCGTATTTTTTGTTTCAATTGCACCCTTCTTCCATAAAACGACAGAATTGAAGGTACTAAACAAACATTTACGGCATTTGCCTTAGCCCTTCAAGGGAACTGTTATTAATTTCTAGCGAATGACTTAAGTGAGGCCTCCGGCAAAAGGGTTTTATGCCAATCGGCTTATAAAGTCATCGATTCTTGATTAAACTTTATAGTCTTTTCGCCTAAATCAACTCAACGGATTTGAAAATAAGTTTATAATTAACTAGACAAACTGATAGGGATTTGTTCAAAAGCTAGTATTAAAGTAAACAAATCTATCACTGTTATATAACAATATGTAAATCTACACTAATATTATAAAGAGGTAAAGTATGTTTGTATGTAGGAGGTGTGGTAGGAGGTAATCTTCGGAACTACTCATCTAATTTCAAAAATTATTTCACCAGTATTTAGAATGAACTTTCAGGATGAACATAGGCTATTATGTTATGTATGTACCTCGTGGGCTAGTAGCTAGCTGGTAAATAATAACCCGAGGGACATGTCAGTCAGCCTGTGTTTAAATAGAAAACAGAGCACAAAATGTTATTATGATCACCATACACAGCGCCAAATGGATTTATTTAATTACAAAAGGGACAATAATCATTAAATCTGGGAATGTTTAAATGATAAAAGACACGCTTTGTGTATTTCTAAGAATCCTGAACTTCAAACCGTTTTCCACCATAGTGACGGCACACATAGATTTGCGTTTACGATCCGTTTTTATAGGTTCGTTTTATTTCCCCGCTGCTGGTTTCGCTTACATGTATTTATTAAACCACGTGCAAATAAAATTAAACTAGTGGGTTTGGTTCTCTTTTGTTTTTTCTTCAATTTAATGGATTGCCCCTTGTCGGCATAACTAATACCTCTTTCTCCAATAAACTCTTTCCAGGGCAGCCTTCTTGACCTCCTGACATGACAGCAACCTTCTCCTTCACTTGGCTCATGTTTCCTATCCTAGGTCTTCCTCTTCCTCTCCTTCCTTCCACTTTTCAAGGTTGTTTATATTATAATTTTTATTTGTTATATTGTTAAACCACACTTAGGTATTTACATTTGAAAATGAAATTGAATTGAAAATGGAATTGAAAATTTTGATACGATTATTCATTTTCAAATTGTTTATATTATGGTTATATTTAATGAAGTTTATATTTACTGGAGTAATGAATGAGACCATGGAAAAACCAAATAAGGAAATGTTTATAAAATATGCAAAAACTGTAAGTACTTAAATATTTTAAAATAAAATATTATTTCGAAACAAAAATCTATTAATACGACCAATACGGGTGAAAGAGGAAACATTTCTATTCTATTTTAAGCTTACACTGACCCAAACATGCGTAGGTATTGTGAAGAAGAACCCTCGTAGACCGCTGACTTTCTGTCGGCCGATAGTTTAGTTGGCCTCTAAGGCGCAACCCCGTCAAAATTAGCACATCGATGAGTGCAACTTCAAATATTTGTCTTAGCGTCGTTAAAGTAAAGATGAATTTAGAATGCATTCGGCCGCGTTGCTATAACGGCAGCTGCACGCTCCGAAACACGACCAAAATGCAGTTATTTGGAGATTTCTCATTACTATGAGTATAACAACCAACCGAAAAAGTAGAACTGTAGAAGATGAAGATTTATTTCAGTTTTAGTGTTTTTTTCGTTGATTTATGATCAAGCAAATACGACGTTTAATTCAAAATGAGGAATTTGAAGATAAATGTTCAAGATACATGTTGGCTTTTCAGTTATTTTCCACGTACTTTATTTAACGAGGATATAGATAAGGAAAGACAGTGTTTAGCCTTAATCAGTTTGAAGATGTAAGCAAGTGAGTCTGTAGTCTGCAATGGGTCTTAGACCCCTCGTAATGCAAACTTTTCTATCGCCCGATAGAATAGAATAGAATACAAAATAAACAAACATGGCCGATACTTAATCTTTGCAGTGTGCGGACGCATACATTTTCATACTGATTAAGAGCCCGACCAAACTATCGGCCGATTGAAAAGTCTGTAGTCTGCAAGAGGATCTGCTAAACAATAGCCAGATGCAGTCGGCAGACAGATCTAGCGACCGCGTTGTGACGACATTGATGGCCATAAAGGAGTTTATAGCTGTTTTGTGTCGCGGCCAGATCTCTGTTACATCACGTTGAAGATGTATGGCAGCAGATGGGACTATAGCGTTCTTTTAATCGACTTAAAACAAGGGATCTATTTTGCAAAATGTTTTTGTTTTTAAACGTTTGGTAGCTAAAGAATTTCGGTGAATACGTGCTTAATCGATAATTTTAATCTTATCAAGAATTTCAGGCTGATTTCATAGGGTTCCAAGGTTGAGTTGGATAAAGCACTCTTTCCTAGGGTCCTATCTCACTAGAAGACCATGGTGGCGCCACCACAAACAAAATGTACGAAAATTACATCTTAGTTTGATCATCAATGCGGGTTCGGATCCCATCGGAATTGAAATGAAATTTTGATAAGACGTTATTTTCGTTGAAATCTATACCTACTAATATTATGAAGAGGTAAAAGTCTGTTTGTATGTAGGAGCTAATCATTGAAACTACTCATCCGATTTCAAAAATTAAAGCTAACATTTTGCAAGAAACTATAAATAACTTTATAATGAGCTCCATGCAGAAGTTTCTCGTTTACAATTTCTGGTAAAATAGTGAATGTTTCCATTTTAAAACTCAACTTGTTGAACTTTCCTACTAACGTTATGATAATGTTACCGTTTATCACAATTCATTTGGGAGCGTAACAATTTGAAACACTACGTTCCTTTTCACATGCATTGTGACGGCTAAACAACAGCGCCGTGGTTCGTCTTAAATTAACCATCCGTGTTATAGATAAACTTTATTTCTATAGATCACATCTAGGGCTCTAACAGACATGCTACTTTTAGTATCCGCGATCGGCGATTTAGTCGTTTTTCAGAAGCAAAATGTAATCCTCTTTTTTTTTCTTTTGACGACTTTGACGAGACTCACATTGTTCGACTGGCTCCACACTGGAGCTTGACTATTTAGATTTTAAGCGGATGGATCACCGAAAAGAAAGCTAGGCCCCATAGGAGTAGAATCACCTAGCTCTTAAGACGTTTCAAAGTGGTCATAACGGTCATACTGAATAAATGATATTTGAATCTTTGAATATCTTCGTGATTTTTATTGAAGTAAAACTTTTTTACGCACGCCTGACTTGGAGAGTAAGCTGGTGAATGTGTGACGAGAGCGTTATATTTTTAGAATTTTTACTTTTGTTAGATGTAGGTTTCTCCATGACTTAGGTACGAAACGAAACGAGATCTTTATGACAAAAAACATCTATAGGTGCTGGGCAAGCCATCTCAACAATATCCCAGGTAGGGCTTGAGCTCCGGAATTCCGGAATTGACTCAATTCCGGAATTCCGATGAAATCCAATATCGTTTCCAATTCCGGAATTAGCGAGAGCAGTATCGGAATTTCGATATTGGAAAAAATATTATTACGCGGCTTGAGGCGCGGCGGGCGCATCCGTACGCGGCTTGAGACGCATCTCGAAAATGTTTTCAATATTTAAAAACAATTCCGCCAACGAGCGTAGAAGCTGAAAGAGCTTTTTCAGCGGTCACTTACATTCGTATTCGCGTACGAAGCTCACTAAACGACGACAGCTTAAATGCGCTTACGTTTTTGAAATTTCATTAAATTACGAAAAAAAATACCTAGTACTTAACAGCTGTCGTCCGTTAGTGAGCTTCGTAATCTTCGTATGAATTTGAATTACTACACTCTTTAATTTCTGAATAATTAATGATTTCTTTTTTTATTAAAGTTCAAAAACTTAATGCTTTTATTTGTTTTATTTATTTATATTTCGGATACCTACTGAGAAAGTAAATCCATAAATCCATATTTAAATATTTAAAAATTTTGGAAAATTTTGCAAAATTAGAGTAGGTAAGTAAAACTTTTAACTAGATATTTCATTTTAATTTATTATCATTAGTAGATACAAAAATATACTTTTGAGTTCCGGAATTCCGGAATTCCGGACATGAAATACTGAATATCGAAACACAATTCCGGAATTGAAAAAGCGTCCGATATTCAAGCCCTAATCCCAGGCACTGTATAAATCATCTAGGTATAAAATAAGTAATATAATAATATATAATAAATAAGTAATATATAATAAGTAATATTAAAGATAAGTAAAGGCCTAAACTTTTTTTGTACATGTGAAAAGAAAATATCCAGAGAAACTTGCAAACTTTATAAATTGTAGAGAGTTCTAAGATACCGCCTCGGGAGCGAGTTGGACACTTCTGAAGTAAACTGCATATTATTATTTTGAGCGCATTTTGCATATGGAGAACTTGTGCTTCCTGAAAAGTTATAATAAACGACGTTTTTGTTCTTATCTTCTGTTACGTTGAATGTAAAAATATGAAAACAGGCTTGAAGAAGGCTTGACTTGATGGGTTTGGGCTGTATTAGAATTGGGAGCGTATGCACAGTTGACGAGAGAGCGAACGACCGAACATGAGATATTACACAGATAAAAAAAAGGTTTCCTATAAAAAACTTTTTCTACTTAATGTTTCCAACAAGGCTTATGAATGTAACCTAAAGTACGATAGACATATTTTACGAACATAGACATTTTTGAAGATGTCTATGAAGATTAGTAGGAAGTAGGATTTTTAATGTTAAATTACAATTACATTTTCTAGGTTTCGAAGTATTCTCAACTTTAATGAACATTGAGCTAATTTAGAAAACATTGCATCATTTCAGAATTGGGTTAAAGTTAAACCATTTCCTAAAATTGACAAACTTCACCAATAAAGTATCATTACGGAAACTTCTAGAAAGCAGTTTCAAATTTAAAACGTTAAACCCTTCAATGGCACATTAATCCACCATTCAATATTTCATAGAGGCTGGTATAAATGATCCCCTAATGGCCCAATTAGGATATAAAGCGTTTTGTCGGGGACCGAGCGATTGTTATTAATTAAAATGTGTAATAAAACGATGACGTGCTTTATATGCCATGGTTTCAAACACCTTGATTATGATTGGTGGAGAGTTATGATTTTTTTTATTATCATGAAATATTTCCTATTTTATAGGACAGATAAAGATTGGAACACGAACGTTTATACGAAGCTTTCCAGCACGTATTAAACTTATTAAATACTAGCTTTTTCCCGCGGCTTTGTCGTAGTAGGTACCTGGATAAAAAGTCAGCCAATGTCATATTCTCAGTCATTGTCTATCTATATTTTAAATTTCAACCAAATAAGTTCAGTGGTTGTCAAGTTTTAGGGGAACAAATACATCCATCCAAACATCCAAACTTTCGCATAGTATGATAGTGGGATACCTGATTGTTTTGGTAAATACGTACTTATTATTTACGACCACAGTTAAAAAGGAATTCAGGGTCTGTGAAATCTGAAAACCTACCTATCTGGAAAAAATAATATTAACATTCGAGATAAATATCAGGGAACGATGAGAGGAAAGATACTCAATTTAATTCCTGGTTGTAACTGCCAAAATACATTACGATTACTGCCATACGAATACGAGGTACTAATTTACAATTTATTGCACGACCTACCGACAACAACTAGCATTAATGAATAATCATTAGCTGTGCTCTATTGCATAATACTATTCGCGATAATTATCCGCCAATCAGCGTCGAGTATTACCGAAGCATGGAACTTACTTAAACACAACAATACGATTTCATACATACAAAAATAGCCCTATGTTTTATACACATATATACCTATAAGCTTTTTTATAGATAGGTATAGATAGGTACATCTGTAGTGCCCTATTCACGGGAAAACAAGGTCATGCAGGTTTTCGGCTAAATTATTTTCTTCAGCGTTTCTACTCATAGTACTTATATACCTTATATTGCGCTTATAAATTTGGTGAATTGAATCGTACAATGACTCATACCTACATCAGTCATATAATTTTATCCTGGACATTATAACAAGCCAATTATTTTAGCAAGGCGTTGTTTTTGTCTTTCATATTTTATTGGAAAGAGCTGGCAATAGATTTGGCAGCCGCTTGAGCTCTAATAGGCTTGCAAGTCCGTTGTGAATAAGGCTGAGACTCCACGATGTGTGAGATGTGTTTTAACCAATAGAACTTCGTTATTTACACATCTCGTGATGACATTGTCTGAATAACGAAATTCTATTGGTTGTTTAAAACACATCTCACACAAATCTCCGCTTTGGTGGAGTCTCAGCCTAACGGGGCCGGGGTGAGATGTCGTGTGCCGTGATTATAAGAAACTATAAATATCATTGCACTACCCAAACCTGGAACAAACATCTACATAATTATAATAGGTACAAACATTAGTACCGGCGCGAGAAAAATTGCAAGTAATGCGTCTCAGCTCAACACTCCTCACTAATGGTGAGGAGTTGGCCACTTGCTCATACGAACTTACTTACTCCTCATTACATAACCGAAGTCGACACCAATGTTTTGTCGTGTCAAAATCGTGTCTGATAGTTTAAATGGTACTTCATCACACGCATCCGTGGACGGCATTATGTAAATCACGCAATCGCGAAATAAATGAGCAATTTCGAATGAATGTACTTTTATTTGGTGATTGTTTTGTAATTAGTAGTATGGTATTCTTTGTTAGCTATGTTTTGATTTAGTGTTTTAATTAATTTATTTAATTCTATTTATTTGCTAAAATAATAAT
Source organism: Camptogramma bilineatum (assembly GCA_958496255.1). Classification (NCBI taxonomy): domain Eukaryota; kingdom Metazoa; phylum Arthropoda; class Insecta; order Lepidoptera; family Geometridae; genus Camptogramma; species Camptogramma bilineatum. The sequence goes on from OY292474.1 coordinate 4,406,700, forward strand.
AGGTAGATGTGATATTAATGAAACTAAGACCTGTGAAACTTATAAAATTTATGAGGTAGAAATCGTTTCTTTATAAGCAGTACTAAAACAATATTGTTTTAGTACTGCTGCAGTGCTGCTTTAGTCCTGCTTAGTGACGTAAAAGAACGAATGTCATAAGAACTGTAAAGGCCTTGATCGACGAGCGAGTAGAACCGCGTCTTATGGCTCGTCGGCAAAGCTCGCCGGTGTATCATTGCAATACCGCGGTTTTGTGAGCTGACGAGCCTTGCTTCATTTTTTACTCAGCTCGATCAAATTCAAAATTCAAAACCTCAATTCGACTACGATACGACTGTTTCACTCGCTAGTCGATCAGCACCAACGAGCCACGAGTAAAACCGACGTACTTTAAAACCGCGGTATAGGCTAGTACCTACGTCGATCACCCACTTCAATACAAGCCCATAGCCACATCTTAAATGTTAATTTGTTTCACAATTTTCATCACCGTTACGAGCACATATTTATTTTATTCTATAGACGAAAAATTTATACTAATAATAATATGCATAAAACCTTTATCCGTTACACGCTAACAAATAATAAAAACTACATTACTTCACACAAAAGCGCACGTGTCCTTTGCACAAAAGATACAAAATGTCCCGCTGAAAAGTATAATACGGCATTTTATGATCGTCGAGCTTTATGCTCCTCAATTTGTATTTCAAATTGTCTTTTATTTCATCTACGTTGCCCTTTCTGATACATTCAGGCATTTACATGTTAAGCTGGCGATTCGCACCGAAGACCGAGACCGGAGACAGAGACAGACAGAGATATACAGAGACAGACACAGACAGATAGAGACAGACAGGGACAGTCAGAGACAGACAGAGACATACAGAGACGGATAGAGACAGACAGAGAGAGACAGACAGAGACAGACAGACATAGACATAGAACATTTATTTAGCACAACAAAAAAGAAAAAAACAAAGCGGCGATGGAAGTCCGCTGTGTAAGTACGGATGCATAACTATACATAGTGACATAAGATAGGTAGGTATATCTTATAAAAAACACAAACACAAAATGACATTGATATTGACGAATGACAGGAGACCGTTGTCATCTAAACTGACGGTTCTCTGCCCCCTGTCTCTGTCGCCCCCAAGGAATTTCTATACTACGTACCTGGAACACTGACTGAGACAGAAAACAAGGTCCGCTTGAAATAAAACTTGGGCGGTAAATCTCTTTCTTTTTGCAACTATGTGAAAGAGACAAAGCACCCAAGAAAGCCTCTCAACAAGACCAACAATCCTTATAACCAAGATTAAATGATAATAGATCGTTGTTCAGTCGCGATAAGGTTCAAAATCCTTTGTACATTAAATGTCAGTTAGCACTCCAGTTACGTAGTTTAGAATCTTCTTGGTCGCCCCCTAGATACAAATCTTGTCTCTGGTCTCCGTCTCCAGTATCGGTCTCCAGCGTGAACCGTAGACATTTGCTTAGTGTTCTTAGCGAGCAAATTTTAGTTCATAAATATTATGGGCCTTACTTATGAAAGATGTTTAAAGTAAAACACTGGTTAAACAACGTCCTGTCTTTATTTGTGGATAGTGACAAACAGAGACAGGACGTTGTTCAACCAGTGTTCAACTTTAAACATCTTTCATAAGTAAGGGAGTATTATCAATGGGATAATTACCATGATTATTGAGTTTTCTTGCTTCCCGATTTAATATGTTATAATATAATTTAATACTCGTAGATATATTTTGTGTTCGTAACCATGATCGTTTCAAAAGTTAAATTTTAGTTCACTTGGAATTCCAATGCAAAATGTGATCGACATAGTAGTTGTATGACTGAAAATAACACTGTGGTTCGAAACAACATGTTCTTTTTCTGCTTTTCTTTTATCTTAAACTTTCGCGACCACTATTAATATTTAAAAAATTCATAGATAAATTCCTGTCTCTATTTAAAATATAAAAAAATCTCATTATAACCTGCCATTACAAAAGTCAAGTGTGTCTACACCAAAGCATTTTTACTTTAAGTAAAAATGCTTTATTATGCTAAGAGTGTACTTTATATTATGCTAAGGAGTGTAACAGGTTGACTGTAGGATCTCGGGTGAATTATGCTAAGACGTTGTATTGAAGGATTTTTGTCGCTTTATTTTTTCTATGACGTGGTTTTATAAACCTCATCTGCATAATAATGGTTCGCATCATCATCATCATTCACAGTCCGACTTCACCCACTGCTGGGTATAAAAAAAACTTAGGCCTCTACATCATTACTAGATGATTTATACAGTGTCAGGAGGCAATCTTTGCCTACACTTAACGGGACTGTAGTGCTTGGGACAATGTTCAGATGGAGTAGGCTTGCCCAGCACCTACACCATCCTCTCAGCTTAACCGGCCATATCCACAGGAAAGACATGGTCAATACGTGTGGGGCTGACTAAGCCGCGGTTAAAGGTAAATGCATAAAGGTTCTAATAAGATAATATTAAAAAAACTGTGATGATTCGATTTCATGTCCTAATATCATTTAAATTCATTATTAAAGAGCGTTTAAAGGTTTTCCAAATATCATCATCATTCACATAACAAAACAATTTTGTCACGTTTATTTTTAAAAATGTAGGTTTCCAACCTTAATTGTAGGTGAGACATTTCCGTTAGTATTACAATCTAGTGCCGGTTGTTCTGAACTTTTTAACCGACTTCAAAAAGGAGGAGGTTCTAAATTCGTCTGTATGTATTTTTATGTATGTTCACTGATATCTCCGTCAATTGTAGATTTTGGTGATTCTATTTTTGTTTGAAAGGGTATAATCCCAATGTGGTCTTATAAAATTTGGTGAGGATCTGATTAGGATCTTCAGAGTGATGAACAGAAATACACCAAATTGCTAAGCTTACAACATTGAAGTCGGTTTTTAAAAATTGTTAATTTTGCTACTTGTTTAAAACATAGTATCTACTTATAGCAGTATACCTACTTGATAGAATCTGTGTGACCTAGTAACCCGTGGTCCTTATTGGGTTTTATATAGGCAGTAATGAGGCGGGCGCATGTTCGCTAATGCAATACGTGCGTATCCCGAGCTATTATTGAAAATATGTGCAAATAGCTTCCGCCCGCGGCTTCGCGCGTGTGGTACCTGTAAAGTAGCCTGTATTATTCCAGGTCATAAACTATGTAAATTCCAAGTTTCATTAAAATCCGTTCAGTAGGTTTTGCGTGAAAGAGTAACAAACATCCATACATCTATACCTCCATACATCCTCACAAACTTTCGCATTTATAATTTAGCAAGAAGTTTAGTATGAATATGAATCACGGTTTTAGCAACTGCTGCGATTGCCGTTCGCCACGTTTAGATTTTTCAAGTGTGTTGTGTGGAATGTTAGTTGCTGCATTTTGCTTCTGAAAAGCGACTATATCGCCGATCGCTGAAGCTAAAAGTAGCATGTCTGCTAGAGACCTAACAAAAACTAGTGTACATCTAACAAAATGCTACGAAGGCTCTACGAACTCGTAGCTATTAGCTACGGCGTAGCATCGAAAATTAATAAGTCTACAGCTACGCTGACAAATTGAAAAATATTTATACATCGTTTAAAATCCCCCTCAAACCGTACAAAAGTTAACGAATTCTCATCATATTGAGGCGCGCGCCCCGTCGCCTCAAATAATCTCCATAAAGGAACAGTTCTATTCTCGCGACATCGAAGGGCGCCAGTAAAATAAATCTTTGGTTATAAAAAGAATTTGTTTCTATTGGGTCAACTTTATCCTCTCACTCTATAATAAAAATGTAAAGAGGAAGGGAAGCTTTACTTATGTAAAGTAAGGGCTAGCGCATATATACAATTTTTAGTTGAACAACTATTTAGTTGTGTTTCATAAGTACACAGCAATATATGAACGTGCGCATATTATCAACTCGATAGTTGATCGACAAAAAAATCAAAAAGCCTCATCGATCTGCTTTTGATTAAACGTTTGTTCTCACAATGGCGGGAACCATTACCGACGACACGGAAGAGTTTATTAATAGTGTAGAAAAAAGGCCCGCGCTTTACTTAAAAAGCATTAAAGAGTATTCCGATATAAATTTGAAAAAGAAACTGTGGGAAGAAGTATGCGTGGAAGTCGTCTCTGGCTGGGGCGACCGGTTTCTTTTAAAACGTATATAAAGTAAAGCACAAGTTAAAACTTTATGGTTAAAAGACATGGTAACTTGAGCGTTGCCTGCACAAGACTGTTGGATTTGTTTGGGTTACAAATCGACTGAAATCGATTGTATGCGCACCTCCGTCGACTCAACAGTTTAGTTGTGTAGAAATCACGACAAGTACACAACTCGACGAAACAGTTTAGTCGATTTAAAAGTTGTATATATGCGCTAGCCCTAAGTCTGCGGGTACGAAACTTGCGACGGGCGGGGCGGAGCGACGGCGCACGATGGTCCCGAATTTAGTGCTCCATACACATAGAAACCGAAACTCGATTTTTTAATTTTTTTTTATTGGGGATTATTCTAGTACACTATTCTTATTCAAATATGTAGGTACAGTCACCATAGCAAGCTTCATGATGGAATAAAAAAATATTTAGTTTTTTTTTGTATGGAGGAGAACACATAAATTGGATTATCTCTCGACTCTTAGAAACTCAAGGGCTGCCGCTTATAGAGGGTGTACATTCACACGAGGCCGTCCTCATAAGCTACCAATCTTGCACGGCTGGGCACGGTTTTGGCGCCCAGAGCAAACTGAATATTCGAAAATTTGCCAACTACACCAAAACTAGAATTTCGTAAATGTTTGCGTGGTAGATTGTTCTAATTCACTATTTTTATCTAACTATGTAGGTACAGTCACCATAGTAAGCTTTACGTAAGAAAAAAAAAATATTTAATCTTTTTTTGTGTATAGATGAAAACACTTAATTTGGATTTTCTCTCGACTCATAGAAACTCAAGGGCTGCCGCTTATACAGGGTGTACACACACATGAGGCTGTCCTCATAAGCTACCAATCTTGCACGTTTGGGCACGGTTTTGGCCAAAAAACGAATAATTCGAAAATTTTACAGCAATACCGAAACCAAGATTTCAAAAAAGTTTGCATGGGGGATTGCTCTGATACACGATTTTTATCTAAAAATGTAGGTACAGTCACCATAGCAAGCTTTATGACGGAATAAAAAAATATTTAGTTATTTTTGTATGGAGCAAAACACTTAAATTGGATTATCTCTCGACTCTTAGAAACTCAAGGGCTGCCGCTTATACAGGGTGTACACCCACATAAGGCCATCCTCATAAGCTACCAATCCTGCACGGCTGGGCACGGTTTTGGCGCCCAGAGCAAACTGAATATTCGAAAATTTGTCAACTACACCAAAACTAGAATTTCGTAAATGTTTGCATGGTAGATTGTTCTAATTCACTATTTGTATCTAACTATGTAGGTACAGTCACCATAGTAAGCTTTGCGTAAGAAAAAAAATATATTTTGTCATTTTTTGTGAATGGATGAAAACACTTAATTCGGATTTTCTCTCGACTCATAGAAACTCAAGGGCTGCCGCTTATACAGGGTGTACACCCACATGAGGCCGTCCTCATAAGCTACCAATCTTGCACGTCTGGGCACGGTTTTGGTCAAAAAACTAATAATTCGAAAATTTTACAGCAATAGCGAAACCAAGATTTCAAAAAAGTTTGCATGGGGGATTGCTCTGATACACGATTTTTATCTAAAAAAAAGCCTTTTATATATTCTGATGTAGGTACAGTCACCATAGCAAGCTTCATGACGGAATAAAAAAATATTTAGTTTTTTTTTGTATGGAGGAAAACACTTAAATTGCATTATCTCTCGACTCTTAGAAACTCAAGAGCTGCCGCTTATACAGGGTGTACACCCACATGAGGCCGTCCTCATAAGCTACCAATCTTGCATGGCTGGGCATGATTTTGGCGCCCAAAGCAAACTGAATATTCGAAAATTTGTCAACTACACCAAAACTAGAATTTCGTAAATGTTTGCATGGGGGATTGCATGGGAGATTGCTTTAATACACTATTCTTATCTAAATATGTAGGTACAGTCACGACAGCAAGCTTTGAATTTTTCTTTCGGTGTAGTTTATAGATTTTCAAATAATCATTTGGCTCTAGGCGCCAAAACCGTGCCCAGCCGTGCGAGATTGGTAGCTTGTGAGGACGGCCTCATGTGGGTGTACACTCTGTATAAGCGGCAGTTCTTGAGTTTCTAAGAGTCGAGAGATAATCCAATTTAAGTGTTACCCTCCACACAAAAATAGAACTAAATAGTTTTTTTTTCTGTCATGAAGCTTGTTATGGTGACTGTACCTACATTTTTACATAAAAATCGTGTATTAGAGCAATGCCCAATACAAACTTTTTTAAAATCTTGGTTTCGGTATTGCTGTAAATTTTTTTAATTATTTGTATTTTGGCTCTGGGTGCCAAAACCGTGCCCAGACGTGCAAGATTGGTAACTTATAAGGACAGCCTCATGTGTGTGTATACCCTGTATAAGCGGCAGCCCTTGAGTTTCTATGAGTCGAGAGAAAATCCGAATTAAGTGTTTTCATCCATTCACAAAAAATGACAAAATATTTTTTTTTTCTTACGCAAAGCTTACTATGGTGACTGTACCTACATAGTTAGATACAAATAGTGAATTAGAACAATCTACCATGCAAACATTTACGAAATTCTAGTTTTGGTGTAGTTGACAAATTTTCGAATATTCAGTTTGCTCTGGGCGCCAAAACCGTGCCCAGCCGTGCAAGATTGGTAGCTTATGAGGATGGCCTTATGTGGGTGTACACCCTGTATAAGCGGCAGCCCTTGAGTTTCTAAGAGTCGAGAGATAATCCAATTTAAGTGTTTTGCTCCATACAAAAATAACTAAATATTTTTTTATTCCGTCATAAAGCTTGCTATGGTGACTGTACCTACATTTTTAGATAAAAATCGTGTATCAGAGCAATCCCCCATGCAAACTTTTTTGAAATCTTGGTTTCGGTATTGCTGTAAAATTTTCGAATTATTCGTTTTTTGGCCAAAACCGTGCCCAGACGTGCAAGATTGGTAGCTTATGAGGACAGCCTCATGTGTGTGTACACCCTGTATAAGCGGCAGCCCTTGAGTTTCTATGAGTCGAGAGAAAATCCAAATTAAGTGTTTTCATCTATACACAAAAAAAGATTAAATATTTTTTTTTTCTTACGTAAAGCTTACTATGGTGACTGTACCTACATAGTTAGATAAAAATAGTGAATTAGAACAATCTACCATGCAAACATTTACGAAATTCTAGTTTTGGTGTAGTTGGCAAATTTTCGAATATTCAGTTTGCTCTGGGCGCCAAAACCGTGCCCAGCCGTGCAAGGTTGGTAGCTTATGAGGACGGCCTCGTGTGGATGTACACCCTCTATAAGCGGCAGCCCTTGAGTTTCTAAGAGTCGAGAGATAATCCAATTTATGTGTTCTCCTCCATACAAAAAAAAACTAAATATTTTTTTATTCCGTCATGAAGCTTGCTATGGTGACTGTACCTACATATTTGAATAAGAATAGTGTACTAGAACAATCCCCAATAAAAAAAAATTAAAAAATCGAGTTTCGGTTTCTATGTGTATGGAGCACTAAATTCGGGACCATCGTGCGGCGGGGCGGCGCGACGGCGATGTAATCAAATGTATTAAAAACATAAAGCGCTGTGTACGAAACGGGCGACGGCGCGCCGTCGCCGCACCGCCCCGCCCCGCCGTCACTCCGGCCGTCGCAAGTTTCGTACACGCAGACTGAATCAGTGACTCAATTCTAAGTAAAAGATATTATGTTTTCTTTCGAAAATTGATCGGTTTCCGTGGTTTGTTGTGTCATAATAATGCATTAGGATATAAAATCAGTACCCATATTATAAATGTGAAAGTGTGTTTATTTGTTTGTTTATTTATCCTGCTTTCACGTCAAAACAGAGCGACGGATTGACGTTATTTTTTGTGTGGAGATAGTTGGAGGGCTGGAGAGTAACATAGACTACTTTTTATCCGGGTACTAAGCTAGCGAAGCTGCGGGCAGCAGCTAGTTAAATATAATCACGACTGTATTCCTCAAGACGCGGTAGATATTCTCTCAGATTTCTAGACATTTAAGATGTCTAAGGGGGTAGACAGAGGTATGTCTAATACATATTTTATACATGCCTACATTTCGCAATTAGCATTCCATACGTGGCAGGTTGCAACCCCATCGACACTTTTAGAAAACTAACAGCCCCCCAATTCTTCTAGATGATAACGCCAATAATTCCGCTGCGTTTTGGTTCGATCTCATAAATGTCAGCCATTTGGTGAATAGTAGAATAGCCTTTCAAAAATGTGTTCTGCCAAAGTCCAAACCTTAGCTAAAACCTCACCACAACTGAGTCGTTTGTCATTAGTAGAATAGGAAACAGTCGAAAATCCAAGGTTTAGTTGAGGTTTTGCTTGAGGTTGATAAAAAGTTCGGTACCTACTAGAATTGACACCCAGGTCTCCTCACGATGTTTTCCTAACGTAGCCACAAAGACACGGACAGACACGCACCGCGCAGACAATATTCTTTGTGCGAATACTGTGTCTGTCCGTGTCTGTGCTGCTATGTTACTTTAGATATGAATACGTTCATACAAACTGTATAGAAGAATATAATTTTGTCTGACCCGTTACCTGTCTGTTACTTTCAATGTCTATAGATATAAACAGTCTTTTAATCTCTAGCTCATAAAGAAATCTTGTAGAATATTCTTTCTATTACTTCAAAGACAGAAATAAGCGTAGCCGCACCGTATTAAACGCTTTATGTCGATCACATTAAAAATTAAAATGGCTAAGCAAATGTTTCTCGCGACTATCACTGTCGCCTGATTCAAATTCTTCCTATAATCCGAGGCGATTGCATGAATATTTACTAAGCAGCTTTCTCACGGTTTATTATATTCAAATAGGACACCATCCCACTTTAATTTACATGGTGTAGACGCGCCCTTAGGGAATATTTAAACTGTATAAGCAGATTTGCAAGAGTTTTACAAAACAATACTTGCGATCCTCCTTTTTCATTTTTAAACGTAATAATACCTAAGCGTAGTAATGTATAATTTTTTTTTAAATACTTGTCTATCCAGCTTTTACGTTTTATTTCGACCTAAACTTGTGAGCTATAAAATCTATGACATTTATAAAAAAAAATATCGTCGTCGATATCTAAAATGTTTCGATTCATCCGGAGAATTTTTATCTGGGTTGCGTCTCAATCGCACACTTCCAGAGAAGTGACCAACGACCGAGAAGTACCGTAAGACCTTCCCTCTTACCCAGATGAAGATTCTCCGGACGAATTGTCGATTTCTATGAATCAACGGTATTTTTACGTGAATGATTCTCGTGTGTTATTGTAATGTTCAAAAATTCAAATATCATTAATTCCAGTAGGATCACTTTGAATCCTCTTAAGAGCTAGGTGATTCTACTACTATTCTTTCGCGATCAACGCCGTGCAGAATCAGGGCAACACACTCGGTATGTGGCCTAGCTTTCTTTTCGGTAATCCATCCACTTTAATGTAAATAGTCAAGCTCCAGTGAGGAGCCAGTCGAACAAAGTGAGGCTCACCAAAATCGACAAAAAAAAACAAGGATAAATACTTCAGCAAAAATTAGCCTGGCATCACACAATGTCAAGTACAACTCACGAAAGTTTTGAAAGACAATCCGTACCTTCGTACCCATATTATAAATGTGAAAGTGTGTTTATTTGTTTGTTTATTTGTCCTGCTTTCACGTCAAAACAGAACGACGGATTGGCGTAATTTTTTGTGTGGAGATAGTTGGAGGGCTGGAGAGTAACATAGGCTACTTTTTATCCGGGTAGCACGCGAGCGAAGTCCCGGGCAGCAGCTAGTATAAAATATGTTTAGTTGCTCGTGTAGAAATGATAGGCATCGTGAAAGAGTGAGTGAGCTGACATGTTAGAAAAAGAAAGTAATTACTGTTTTGATACGAGGAAAAACAATGCCACAAATTTTATATTCGTGCACATCAGGGTGAAACTTGGAACGAAAATAGTTTGTGAAGTACTAAAATTGAATGTATAACCTTTATCCGTAACGATGTGTGAAAGTTATATTCACAAGTTTAATACGTTTCCAATATGTTACTTTGAATAGCTAATTTTATCTTTCAACCTAAAATGGGTAATTCAATGGAAGCAAGACTTTTCTTCAACATCATCATTGGCAGCTTGATGTTGTCCACTACTACTCCTTCTCAAACACCATAAAACAAAACCAAGTGAAATAATTATCTTAGTGTATCTATATAAATAAAATTCAATTGCCGCATGTTTGTTCCCGCAATTTGGCTGATTCCGTTCTTGTTGTGTTTGTTATTATCTGGACAAGGTTTGTAAGAGAAATATTTGAAAAATCACGAGGAAAAGTGAAGAGTTTGGGTTAAAAAATCTCCATGTAAAAAGTATGCGAGTGAGACAGAAGCCGGTAATTAAAAGATTTTCAAAAATATTGATAGAATGGATAGACTGACGTTCAGTTTCTTTGTAGTTTACTTCGTTGATTTGTAAAAAAAATACGGATGGAAAGATACTATAAGCGATACTATCCAGATACTATAAGCGAAGCCACGTTCAGCAGCTAGTCTTCACTAAATTTCTATGGCTATTTTCGGCCTCATACCACGTTATCATAAATACTCCTCGCATTAGTATGTCGTGACTAATTAAATCCGCTACACGCTGTACAAAACGTTCGCGTGTGCGCCCTCGGTTAAGCCCTAGTTTCCGGAGGGGCGATGACCGTCATAAAACAACGACGAATAAGTTAACTATTTTTTTTTTAAATCTAGATAGACCTTTGTTTAGCCACAATCTCACCTGATGGTAAGTGACGATGTGGCTATCCGCATCTAACACAACGTGTGATATTTTCGCCGACAGATGGCCGATACTCGAGAGAGCGTGCTTGAGTTACTGTGAAGAGCCAAGCTCTCTAACACCATGGTAGTAGTGATATATATTTATTTGTTAGCTTATGTACCAATATTATTATCTGTTATTATTATTTCTTAATTTTATTAGACTGTTTTGTTATTTTTAAAGTGTGTAATTTTTTATTTTGTAGGTGTCTCAACGTCTTGTTTTTGTTTTCGTTTTATTTTTGTTTTGTTGCATTCAAATAAGTTTTTATTTTAGTCTTAGTTTTTGATCTCACGAGACTAACGCCTTAGATTTAAGTATCTGTAATGTTAGTCTTAAGTTGTAAATAAATAATTGTCTAATTGTCTAATTGTGGCTGAAGGCTCCTTTACATGGTGCGAGTTTCTCGAATGCGAGAGGCGATTATCAGCTAAGCATACACGTACGGATATGCCCGTCGGATCTGCCTGACAGATTTGCCTGGCAGGCAGAACTGCTGGTGTATGGTGAAAACAGACACGGATTTGCCTGCCATCTGTCTGCCCGCTGCCCGTGGTCAAATCGACCGGATCAGAGCACGGGGCAGGTAGATCCGAGCACCAACTGTGCGTGTGTGCGTAGCGACGGATGTACCCGCCAGATTTCACCTCATCGCGCACTAACGCTCTTAGTGCTTTTTGGCGGGAATTTGAGAACTCATGTTTCGTTTTTATTTTATTTTCCAAAACTTGTGTTTATGTGTAATAACTGTGGATTATTAACCGTTAAGTGTTCATGCTTAGGTGTGGGCAAGTGAAATAAAATTGGATAGCATTGCTTTTCGAGTTCTCCCAAAAAAGTCCGTAGGTATTGATGTTTCAGTAAAGCCCCACATCTTTACTGAGGCGCAAGGGGAGGGGTGGGATATTATATTTATGTTCTTATTTATTCATGTTTATGTTCTTTCTTCAAGACAAATAAAACCACCACATATTATTGCTAATTTTTGCTTTGAAAGAGACATTTTTACAGACAACCGTATAAGATGGAATCACGATTTGAACTGATGCCCGAACTCGTGTGTGGCAAATTACGGATCCGAATCCGAGTCTCGCCTGGCGGGCTTATCCGTACGTGTATGCTTAGCTATCGTCATCAATGTCAAAATAATGACAATTCAGTGACAAGCTATAATCGTCCGTCCACGTATGATTTCAATGTTTAGTTTACACTATCATTATTTTGACATTGATGACGATATAATCGCCTCTCGCATTCGAGAAACTCGCACCATGTAAATGAGCCTTGACGATGGTTCACAAAGGTCTAGAAGACACTTATTCACTCTTGACTTGAAGAGACCCAGGTTAGGTATAGTTTTCGGGGAAATTAGAAGCCAGCAACGAGACTACTACTAGTAACTAATAAGTAGTAGGATAATAAAAATTATTTTGTTTGTCAAAATGTTAGTTTTTGTTTACTTTCGCATCCACAATTCATTTAGAAATACGTAGACGTGAGTCTGCCCGCGATCGTGGCTGCTAGAATAGAATAGAATTTTTAACAACCAAAATTACATTTTGCTTTTGCTTCAATGTTAGACTTCCATAACATAAGCGATTGCAATTATTTTTCTAATTTTATTTTAAAATCTTTGTAAATAGTTATAAACTCTGTACAGTCAGCGTCAAATTGATATGAGCGTCTAGAGTAGTCAAAATGATCTGAAAAACATGAAAGCATCAAATTGCTTTCATGTTTTCAGATAATTTTGACTACTCTAGAGTCTAGGCGCTCATATCAATTTGACGCTGACTGTACATACGCATTACTATACAATACATCTTATTGATTCTTTGAATCTGTACATTTTTCTTATCATTTGTGTCTGATCAACTTCCAGGGTTGTAGATGGCCACTCAGATCTTTACTAGATCCTTGTAAGATATTCAGGCGAGTACCCAGAGACTTACATACATACATACATAAAATCACGCCTCTTTCCCACAGGGTTAGGCAGAGACCACGGATTTCCACTTGCTACGATCCTGACACACCACTGTCGCTTCATTCACTGTCATCACATTTTTCATACAAGCTTGTCGGTTTATGGTAAGCGTCCACATGTCGGTATCGTACGCTTCGGACGCATCGCACGCAACGGATCGTAGTATTATTTGTATAGAAACTCATATAAGTGCGTCCACCTGTCCGCATCGTACGCATCGCATTACACAGATAATCCGCTTGATGCGATCCGTCCGCTGCGTGCGATGCGGGCCTGTGGACGCTTACCATTAGGGTACTTTTGACCAGACCTTTCTCCAAAACATCACCAATCTGATCCAGGTATGTTCGCCTAGGTCTTCCCCTTCCAGCTGTTCCATTTACACTCGCCTCATACACTTGTTTAGTTAAACGACTTTCATTCATCCTCTCTACATGCCCAAACCATCTTAACATGCCTTTCTCAATTCTTATCACTATATCTTCTTTCACTCCACACTGTTCCAGAGACTTCCAAGTACCATTTGGCTCATGACCAATATGATGGCCATTTCTTGTAGAAAATCAACCTTAACTGGTCATAGTGATTAATGGTCATTTAAATTAGGCAACGAATCCTTACATGATACACTTTAATGACTTCGCGTGCATAAACATTGTTTCTGGCACCAAAGTATGATAGATTATTTACAAGCACTTGCATTATACTTGATTTTTTAACGTCAAAACAGCTGAATCGATATAATAGTGAGGCACAAGTTTGGAAATACTCGAAATTAATAATTAATTTACGAATATTTATCTATAAGGCACCTTGGTAAATTGAAAAATTAAATATACAGGATGTGGCAAATTTTTGGGCACTTCAGGGTAACTACCTATTCTCTTGTAGTTAGAAAGTTTTTTTATTTTTAAGAAAAAAATATTTGCATTTTTAGATTTTTGAAAAATGTAGGTACGGTTAGCCTAAAAAATTCATTAGTCAAAAAAAAAAACAAGTTGACCTTAATCGACCTTAATCGGTTGATATTTCCCACCAACACTTTTCCCAAAGTAACTTACCAAATCAAATCGTAAGTTTTTGAAATAATTCCTAGTTTCCTAAGAACAAAACTTTGTAACTAGTACAAGAGAAAAGGTACCTACTCTGAAGTGCCCAACAGTTTGCCACACCCTGTATATTCTATGTTTGGATGTTTGGGTGCGTGTTTGTTACTCAATCATGCCAAAACGGCTGAACAGATATGGTTGCAAGTCACAGAGACAGGTTCTAATCTGGAATAGCACATGGATATTTTTTTTTATAAATAAATATTTTACTATTTAAAGGCAAACACAGATTCCTAAAATGTCAAATTTCATTCAGATAAAGTTCGTAAGTTCTTGGTGACCAAAAAACACAAGTGGCACAATAACACGATAATGTTTCTCTATGGCTCATTTACGTGGGTCGTTCCAAATCTGATTCTGCTTGAAAGATATTAAGGTCGTAACTCGCATAATGAGATAACTAGAGCTGCTTAACCTAACCTTTCTTGTACTACTTTTATATAGAACTAGCTTCCGCCCGCGGCTTCGTACCTGGATAAGAAGCTTAATTATGTGTTATTCCAGGTCATAAAACATGGATATTCCATGTTTCATTATACAGGGTGGAAAAAATGAATGGGCCCTGGAGGGCTTTTTAAAAAGAAACATAACTGCATTCAAAGATTTTCTAAAATTCGCTTGCTTCACTCAAGAATCGAATAGGAAGAAGTGTATAGGTAATCTACTCAGTTCAGTAAAATAGCTATACATAGGTACTTGTAAAGATCAAGTTAATATAAAACTTGCTGGAAAAAAAAAAAAAGTTTAGCCTATATTTTAATGTCACTCGAGTCACCTTCATGACAAATGAGTCTGTTTACATAAAAATACACCCCAGTGACATTTACAATTCGAATAACACCCCCTATTGGGGGGAATGTGGGTCAGTCGAACCCTTTAATCAGGGAAGGGGTAGTTGTGAATGGAGGGGTGTTGGGTAATATCCTCTTAGGGGGCATGATGGCGTGTTTTCGACAGAAAAATTATGTAGAAATGTTTGAAAAAGATTTTTATTGTATTGCATTACGTAAAATCTGTAATATTATACCTGTTACCGTTCGAGATTTTACAGTAAATATGAGTATTGAAAAGAGAATTCGTATTTTATAAGAAGTGCTAGAAAGAAGAATGGGCATCAATGTTTTAAGCTCACACCGTTTACAACGATCCTTAGATAGCTCAACTGGTTTTTATTGTATTTTATAATGTTATGTAAATACTCGCTTCCGCCCGCAGCGTCGCTCGCGTGGTACCCGGATATAGTTGTCCTATTCCCGGTCATTACCTTTTTTATAAATTTCAGCCAAATCGGTTGTGGTTGTCGAGTTACAGAGGAACATACATCCATCCATCTAAACATCCAATCTTTCGCTTTTATAATGTTAGTGTGATTTTAGTTTAGTTTCTGTAAATAAATGTTGTTTGACTAGTTAAGATTGAATCTTGTTATTTGTATGTTTGTTTTCAATCACGTGTTAATCAAAGGACTGATTTGATTATTACTTGAAATAGATTAGATCGTGGCCTGAAATAACATAGTCTATTTAAACTTGTTTAACCCTCGACCCAAATAAAGGGTGTTAAAAGTTTGACCGCTATATGTGTCTGTCTGTCTGTCTATCTGTGGCACCGTAGAACTTAGACCGGTGAACCGATTTGAATAGGATTTTTACTATTAGAAAGCAGTTTTTTTTTTGCAATGGTTCTTAGATATGTTTTATCAAAATCAGTTCAGCCGTTTTAAGATCATCAGCCCTTTTCTACTTTATGAAGGGATGTTTTTCATTAAATTTTATATTTTATAGTTATTACTGAAACCGTGAGCAGAAGCTTCTAACAATGAACGTGTATCATAAAACCAACGTTATGTAGCTCGTAAATATTAGGCAGACCCAAAACTACTCTAAATGCGATCTGGGCCGTGTCAAAAGTTTTACATAGCTGTATTACCATTCTCGTACAAGTTAACGGCTTTGTTATGGCGGTATTCTACACTGGTATTCACGTGCTTGAATCACCAGTTGCATTTATGATGAAGAACGTAGCTAGGTATTCTCGATCCAGGTTTAAACTTGTGATTGTCCTATCTGGCACCTACTGTGTACATGATTTTATGTATCTGTGTAAAACAAACGTAGGATTACTAATTATAATTATGGTTAATTGATTGATAAGCATTAACTAATTATAATAAATCCAAAATCATTTAAAGGTTTCGGAAAGAAGATAAAAGTATAGACATATAAATATTCAAATGTCAAAGTCATTTTCAGTAAACTCTTTGGCACGAAGAAGGTTCTTATAGGGCCTCCAGACTCTCTGCAAGAACCCCCGAGAACACCCGAGAAGCGTGAGTGTGAGGAGCTTCTCGCCTTCTCGTTTTCTGGCTCGCCTGTTCTCCGATCGGTGTCGGTATTTTTGGCCGAGACAAAGGATTTCAAACATCACGACTGAGAAAAATTGAGAGTGTGGATAGCTTGTTTGTTCTTCGAGAAGTCTCGGCGAGACTTCTCGCCGAGCCTTCTCTCGAGAGTCTGGAGGGGCTATTAAAGTCACAAAGAGTACCTAGGGGTTAGGTTTGTCCTACTGAAAAAAGAAATACTCTGAAACTTACACTAAACCGATTCTTATCGATCCTAACCTAATTTCTGTTAACTTGTTTTTTTTTTATTATTGATCTTATTATAACTACAAAAGCCATAAGCCAAACCCTCTATTTATACTCTTCGTTTACACGCTCGCGTGCAAACAGACATTCAACGAGACAGATATAAGCATAGAGCGAGTACGAAGTAGCTCTGTCGCTCTCATTTCAAGGAGACCGAACGCGACAGAAGATAGTTTGCTCGTTGAATGTCTGTTCGCAGGCGAGCGTCTGAACCCACCGAAGTTTATGCAACTCGTGTATTACGAGGGAGGTTCATGTGAAAGCACGAGTACTGGCTGCTCGCTTTGTGGCGTTGTGGTCACGTCTGTCGGCCGTTGCAATACCAATGGCTGGCAGCCGAAGAACCACAACCAATAATTGCAAAATAATAGTTGGTTTGGTTTGTGTTGGTTGGTGATGTGCATTTGTTTTGTTGAGGTTTTACATAATAGATAGAGAGAGAGAGTCATAATCAGCATCATCATTGGCCCTTCTCATCCCACTGCTGGACATAGGCCTCTCTTCACTATTGCCATTTGCCTGTATCCTGCACCAATCTTACTCAAGTACGACCTGCGGATTTTACTATGTCATCGATCCATCTTGTCAGCGGATGACCAACACTCTTTTTTCCGTCTCTAGGCCACCTTTATTTAAAATGAATGCTAGATTGAGACTACGCACTCTGAGCGACAAGCGTCAGCGACCAGCGACAGCGACAGCTCGGCGACTTGACGCAACAACAGGGTGTGGCCGGCAATTTTCATAGATTTTGTTCAACACTTGACGTTCGAGTCGCACTAACCACATCACACTAATCACACCAATATTATAAATGCGAAAGTTTGGATGTTTAGATGGATGTCTGGATGTATGTTTGTTCCTCTATAACTCGACAACCGCTGAACCGGTTTGCCTGAAATGTAAAACATTGATAGATAATGACCGGGCATAGATATAGGCTACTTTTATCCCGAAAAATGCACGGTTCTCGTGGGATAAAAAATGGTAGTCCATGCGAAGCCACGGGCGACCGCTATTTTGATAAGTATAATTATTATCAAACGTAAGCAAGGAAGGTTTATCATCTCTATAGTTATGTGTGGCCGCTTGTAGTATTAGAAACTGTTCTCCTTCATGCCTCAAGTAAAGTTTTAAAGCTATATCGTTGCCTTTAGGCGGTTTAAAAACTCCACTAGAGTTGCTCCGAAGTTCACACGAACTTACTTTATTCTTTAAACCCTGTAAGCGGGTCGGATAGGGATGTCAAGATAAAAAATAATAACTAAATTTTTTTTAACACTTGATTGAAATTCGTTTAATTAAATGATCCTGGAAATGGTTGGAGAGGTGTGGGGAAACCTTTGGCCAGCAGTGGGACAACATATAAAAAAAATATCCTGGACCTGTGTCTGTGTATCTGGTATGTATAGTTTCGTTCGCACGTTCATCAAAATGATTTCATGATAATAAAATGATACTTATCTAAACTTTGAATACAGAATTTAAAAGATAAATAATTCGATGGAGTTTAGTAAAACATTAGAAATACTTTCAGAATTAATAGCAATGGTTTCGATCTAATGAGACAGAAGGTATTTTAAAGATTTACAGCCTATCCTACTCATATTATAAAGGCGAAAGCCCGTGTCTGTGAGTGAATGTTTGTTACCACGTATCTCCATAACTACTAAACCGATTTTGGTGAAATTTGGAATGTAGAAAGTTTAGGTTTTGGAATAACACATAGACTACTTTTAATTCCGGAAAATGTATAGTTCCCGTGGGATAAAAAAAAGTAGTCCACGCGGGCGAAGCCGCGACAGAATAATATTTCACATTGTGAAAATAAATGACAATACATTTTTGTAGTCCTACCAGCTAGCTATTTTACGAAGTTGGATAAGATGGAAACTGACCCTCGAGATTCAGTTTACACTAGTTCGAGGGGCGGAAAAAACTCATACTGCTCAACTTTTTTGTCAATGGAAAGATCCTAGCGTACTATTTAAATATAGTTCTAGTTTAGTTTTTAGTTTAGTAAATGGTCGTCTGGAAGAAATCGCTTGTTGCGTTTCATATTTTACGGTTTCATTTAAAAATTCAGAAGCGCTCGTGGCGTAGCTTGCTTAGACGTTCTATAAAGATCATTAAAGTTACGCGACTGAGTTGTTACTATTTGGATGGTTGACCGCAAAAGGCATTAAGAGCTGACCGGCTTCCGTGCTTTGGATGGCACGGTAAATTGTCAGTCCCGCCTTTAAGTCGTTAAGCCATGACGGAGGCCTTTACGCGGCCTAAAAACCTTGTCAGCAGTGGACCACTAGGTCAAACAAACTTCTTTACTTAGCAAAAAAATTTCTATTCAAACTTCCAAAAATAGCCTTCCAACCCTTATCATTCTAGTCCCTGATAATAAAATATTCATTCTCAGTGTGAAGGTATTATAATAAAATCTATGGCCCTCCGGAGAATACCTTACCATTACCAGCAGGTGCGCCAAAGCGTCACACAACATTAAATTGCTACGCGCAGGTGGTTTTGCACCAATTATGAGGAAACTACTTACGGAATTGAAGAAATCGGGAGAGAGCTTTTGAAATCTGAGTTTGCAACGTGAAACGTGAAGGGTGTTTTCGTTGTCATAGAGATCGTCATCTGTTTTCTAGTAAGAGCTGGGACACATTAGGGAGTGTCCACATTGCGTTTTTTGCAGCGCGTTTGTATCGATACAAACGCGATTCGAACGCGATGCGAACGCGCAGCCCCCCGCGCAGCCCCTCCCGGTTCGCTTTTGTATGGAAAAATACGCGTTGCGAACGCGCGTTTGTATCGATACAAACGCGCGTTCGCAACGCGT
The DNA here is from genome assembly GCA_958496255.1 of Camptogramma bilineatum. Classification (NCBI taxonomy): domain Eukaryota; kingdom Metazoa; phylum Arthropoda; class Insecta; order Lepidoptera; family Geometridae; genus Camptogramma; species Camptogramma bilineatum. The sequence continues at coordinate 4,426,313 of OY292474.1, forward strand.
AGCAAAAACGCGCTTCAGAAAACGCAATGTGGACACTCCCGGCGTTTTGAAACGCGCGCATTGATAACGCGCCTTTAAAGAATCAATAGGTCCAATACATCCGTGTTCCGAACACATTTAAACGCGTGTTTCAATCCCCAATGAGAACTAGAATGAGGTGGCGTTCCCAAAACCAAGACCGGAGACCGAGACCGGAGACCGAACAGGAGACCATTGTCATAAACTGACTGTTCTCTGTAAGAGTGTATCAACTTGCGATGCGAAGATTTGACTCAAGAGTTTATTAATATATATTTATTTACACAGCTCTACAGTGGAGAACATAGTGATTATGAATGAACTGAGAAACCACTAGTAAGGTCAGCTTGTCTATACAATCATCTCTTTGAAATAACCAATGTGTACAATTCGTAAATACGATCACTGAAACGCGGAAAGAATACAAAGGAATTGGTGTAGAATCACTTGGCTTTTAAGTCTGTTCTATGATCTCAATAGTCCTTCTGAATAAATATTTGTGTTTGCATTTGTTTCTTCTGAGTAAAAGCAAACATTGTGAATACCTATCTCTATTTTTATGGTTTTGTTTTTTATCATAAAATCTCTGGGATCACATCCATCTTAAGAGCTGGCGACCAACACCGTGAAAAATCAAGTCAACAAAACACGGTTTGGGGACTAAGTAGCTTTCTTTTCGGTGAACCATCTTCAAATAGTCAAGCTCCAGTGGGGAGCCAGTCAAACAAAGTGAGGTTCGTCAAAGAAAGCTCTACCTTTTCAGTTGGAACAAAAGTAAACACGAAAGTAGATCTTGATAATAAATTTAGCTCATTTGTGTCCACGACAATAGAACTTCTGGAGAAGTCATCAAAATAGCATTAGGTTCTTAAGTAGGGCATTAAGCATTGTTTGAAATTTGCCTTTGACGGCCGCCACTTAAATGCCTTCGTCTGTAGATTCAGGCCTTAACACACAGATAAAAAAAGAGCTCTGCGAGGAAGCGCTGCGGTGACAACTGGCGGACCAGTCATGTCCATTGTGTTGTCGGGGCAGTGATTCCTCTTTTAAAGGGTCAGCAGCGCGAGTGTGACTCCTCTGGTGTCACAGGCGTTCATATGCTACGGTAGCCGCTTACCATCAGATGGGCCGTATGCCGTAGTACCAAGGTCCTATTAATAAAAATCTCTTACTCCTAAAAAACGTATATGTATGTAGGCATGTGTTAGTATGAGCTTAGTGGCTAACTCTGTTGGCGGAGTTTTTAAGCCACCTGAAGGCCTCCGTCATGGCTTAACGACTAAAAGGCCGGGACTGACAATTTAACGTGCACTCATTGTTCATTTCAATATTTTAGGGTGCGTTTCCACCCAAAGATTTGTTGAAAAGTGTAATGACCCTGATAATTACAAATCCACCAGTAGTCTCACTTCCACATAGCTTTTCTTAGTGCAGCTCTTTTGTTGGTGTATTCCTTCACAGCCTCCCAACACTCCGAGTACTACGGGGCCTCGCACACTATCTGATTTGACGTGCGAGTACGTGAGTTTTTCAGGCGTGCACACGTAAAATTCAATAAGGATAAAGAAAAAAATGTTAATTTGGTGTACGGATACAAATGTAAGAAATGTGATACAAACACATGTTAAAGTTGTTGTAATTCATACAAATGTAACGGAGAAAAACGCGACCAGTGTGCGAGGTCAATTCGACGTACGTATACGCACGTTGCATAATCGGAAACAAACTGCGTCTGGCTTTATACAGCTACACGTCTGTCAAGGCTTAGTCAAGGCACAAGTAGGGCATTAGCCATCTTATCGTAAAGGGCATCGCCATAATGCGTTTGTCGATTGACGTGGATGGCAAATCGCTTGGCTATCGGTAATCTTAGGGTACCGTAGGCTTAAAACCTTCTAAATACCACTAGTGGATGGAATTGTTTGATAGATTAATAAAGTGAAAATTCGTTTTAGGTACTGATGGCATTTTTTGATACTAAGGCTGTGTCCCCAGTAGGCAAACTGTGAGCGGCCGACTGAGTTTGCGGCGTATCGGTTTAGTACGCTCTTCCATATATTTGAAATGGAGTGTCCACAGTTTGCTAGTTTTGCGCTCACTGTACGCAGTTTGCAGCGTAACGCTACAAACTAGTAAACTGTGGACACTCCATTTCAAATATGGAAGAGCGTACTAAACCGATACGCCCGCCGCAAAGTCAGTCGGCCGCTCACAGTTTGCCTACTGGGGACACAGCCTTATTTGAAAAATAATATATTCGTACCCAACATAAGCAAACTGGACCGTAGTGACTAGCGAAAGTGAGGGGAGGTATTTGCCCAACAATGGGGCAATATGGGCTAACTATTAAATTTCTAAAAATATTTATTTTAAAAACCAAATATTTAAATTGTAACATTCACAGCCACCAAAACCACGTACGGAACAGTAGTAGACGTAGATCGTCAGTTCTACGTTATTCGCCGTAAATAACGTAAGTCAACTAAAATTTATGTGCCATAAAGTCCTATCTGATTTGAGACACAGCGGACAAATAGCCAACAGTACATATTGGATAAAGAAATAAGCTCTCATGACGTAGCTTGCTGAGTCGTTCTTTATTGTCTTTGTGCGCGGTCACAATTTGGATGAGTGACCGTGGCAATTAGAGCTGAGCGCTTACGTGCCTCGGAAGGCACGTTAAATTGTTGGTCCCGGCTTTTAAGTCATTAAGCCATGACGGAGTCTTTTGGGCAGCCTAAAAACTCCGTCACCAGAGATGGTCGAACATAGGTACGAACTTAATTAGGTATTTACTACAATAATGATAAAAGTGAAAGGAAAAATTATGTCAGTTGACAGTCAGACTTATTATGTCAGTAGACCTATACAGATACTAAACTTTGACAATTTATAGCATACTAGCGGATGGCCGCGGCTTCGTCCGCATGGACTACTACTTTTTTATCCCCGGAGAAATATGCCTTTTTTTCGGGATAAAAAGTAGCCTATGTCACTCTCCAGCCCTCCAACTATCTCCACACAAAAACTCACGTCCATCCGTCTCTCCGTTTTGACGTGAAAGCAGGACAAACAAACAAACAAACACACTTTTACATGTATAATATGGATATGGATTATACACCGTTAATTCTGGGTCAGTTTAAAGCCAGCACCCACTGCTTGTATTGCTTAATCGTATTCGTGTCGTTGGTTTAATTTTTGAATTTGATAAGTATTTCATACGAAACTAAATAGTTGAAAAAATTAACAAAAGTGAGAAAAACACAGCAAGTTAAATCTTATTCGACGGACGAGAGCTTATACCAATAACAGGTATCAGATCTTACTAAATCTTTCTGAACAAGCTAAACGGGAACATAATTCTTGCATGATTTACTAGTAACAAACAGATCCGAGCAAATATTACGTGGAAGGTGCCAGTGTTGCCAACTAATGAAATGGCTACTTTGTGATTTATTTAGCAAAAACACTCGGATTATACCGAATGAAGGGAGCTTTAAGTTTCTTTCGCCAGTTTTTGCGATCAATCTACTTTGATGTCTATTAAGCTGTCTTCGGTAATACGACTTTGCTGAACTCTCGATTTTGGACATTGGGCTTTATTACCACGTTTTTACTATGTCATACATCCCGATCAGCTATCCTGATGAAACTTCCAGGATAGCTCACAACTCGATGACAATGCATTCTTAAAAACAACGTGTTTTTTTATAAAGCATGTTTCAAATTATAGAATTATAGAAATTTAATTAAAGACCTTGTTTACAATGTTATAGTTATATTATGTAATTTTTAGTAATTTGATAATTTTATAATTATATTGTGCTCTTTCTCGCCTGAAACACAGGATTACCTAGTTCAGGCTCCTATGTTATTTCTGCCTTTATGTAAAATGTGAAAACTTGTAAATTTATGCAATCAACTTTATGAATAAATTATTTATTTATTTATTTAAATCTACCTACATTTATTTTATTTGTTTAAGAATAAAACAAATGAAATACTTTATGCCCTTTCGAAAGCGCTTCTATGTCGTGCTATTTTTACTGAACGTGCTGGTGTTTATAGCGTAGGTGCCTTAGTTACCACACGGCGGGCGAAGCCGCGGGCGTCCGATAGTAAGTTGAAAAATTTTCGATAGGAGAGAATCTACAAAGCTTCAGCGAAAATATTTGCTTCGTTTCAGTTTTTAAACATTTTTTTCCATTTTTTATAGCCCGATACTGTAATGGATTGTCTGTCACTGTACCAAATACTTCAGACATTATATTTCTTTGGCACACAAGCACACAAAGATCGAAGCCAACTGTCTGGTCGCTTAGAAAAGTAATGACTTGTTTGACATTGTTGTGTTTTGTATGAATCTATGATGTTCTTCACCAAAGATACTTTATACTAGCTTCAGACCGCGGCTACGCTCGTGTGATACCTACCCGGATAAAAGTAGCCTATGTGTTATTCCAGGTAATAAACTATGTTCATTCCAAGTTTAATTAAAAGTTTAGTAGTTTTTGCATGAAAGAGTAACATCCGTAACATTTTTATTCGGGTAGGTACCAGACTAGTGAAGCAACGGGCGGAAGCTAGTGTTACATTTACAACTACTTTTTAACCGACTTTAAAAAAAGGAGTAGGTTCTCAATTCGTCAGAATCTTTTGTGTGCTTTTTTTATGAATGTTTACCGATTACGTGAAGACGCCTGAACCGATTTGGAAAATTATTTTTTTTTGTTTAAAAATGTACATCTACTTTCCGATTGGTGCAATAAAAATTTGGTGAGAATCTTTTGAGGATCTTCGGAGTTTTGAACAGGAATGTACCTCGAGAGTGAAGAAAATTGCTCACTTTCATATTGATGTCGGTTTTTTTTTTTTTTAATTTTTGTTTTAGTTTTTGTAGGTCTGCTTACATTCTAAATACTAAATTAAAAGCTGAACATACCATTCTTATGTCCATAGTACCCGGTCCCCGATGAAGATCCGCTGCCAGTGGAGGATCCTTGCTGCTGGCGAGCCTCCTCGTCTTCCAACGGCACAGCGGGCTCCATGACTCTCACCTGTCACTTCACGTCAACATCACTTTGACACTTCACTGACACTTGTACCTGGAAAGATGGAAAGAAAATCAAATAAAGAACAAAATGTCAGAAAAGAAAAAAAGAAAAACGACGCTGTATCTACAAATTTTTCTACCCTCTCACTTTGCGACGCACGCTGCGTTGTGCGCCGCTGCAGATTTTAAATTTTAACATTGTATGCAAGTATCTCAATTTGTATAGAAAACACGCATACACACACTGACAACGCATCGACGTGCGTGATTTACAATGTGAAAATCTGCAGCGACGCACAACGCTGCGGGGTGCGTTGGCTGCATAAGAACCGCCTAAATCTCTTTTAGCCGAAAATTGGCCGTACCTACCTGCCCCTCCAGAATCTCAGTGAGAAACCCCGAAAACACCCGAGAAGCGTAAATGTGAGGAGTTTCTCACCTTCTCGTTCTCGCGCTCGCCTGTTCGATCGGGGTCGGTATTTTGGGCCGAGACAAACTATTTCAAACAGATCACGAATGAGAAAATTGAGTGTGGATAATTTATTTGTTCGTGAAGTCGTTCGAGAAGTCTCGGCGAAACTTCTCGCCGAGCCTTCTCGCCGTGAGTCTGGAGGGGCATAGGAAGTATGTCACTATGGAAGGGTATGGATAACACGATTTTTTTATGAATTAGACTATAGTGTAACAGTGCCTATGACGCACAAGTGCTCCGACCGGCTGAAGGCTGAGCCGCGGCCCTCTCTTTCGGAGAGCACCGCGCAGATGGCGCAGGAAATGGGTTAACATTCTAATGAAATTATAATACCTCTAAGTATAGTTGTCGTAACAGTTCTTAATGAGGAAAAAAAATTGCATACCGTTTAACCGCTCAAATATGTTTGTTTTTTTCTGTCCTATCTTATCTGTAGAATTATTTAAAAAATGAAATTACAAATCTGATCATCATGTTTTAAATATTTGTCGTAAAACTAATTTAAAAATACGATTCTGAATTTATGGAAATGGAAATGCGTTGTTCGTTTATTTTGCATCCAGAAACTTTTCATTTTTATTAAAATTTATCAATTTGCATGAGCATCCTACCGATCATATCAATCAATATTTATCAATCATTTTTTAATCCAATTAAACTGAAGCGCTGACACAACACACAAAACCGTGCCACACGTGAATAACTTAACATTTTCGAATTATTTTTGCAGCAAAAGCAATAACTTAACAACTTAATAAAATAAGAACTTTTTTAAATTAATAAAGCTAATATTTCAGCTGTTTTAAGCTACACTCAAATGTTTTTACTAGCACGTGAATTATGTCCGAACCCCCATGGTGCTAATCTAGATTTGTTTTCTTTAGCCTTTGTTCAATTTCTAGTCTAGTTGAAACACTATGGAAAATGTACTTTTTCTTGTTATAATAAATAGTCTATTCCATTGTTCTATTCTAAACGCTTTAATATAAAATATAATATACCTTTTAAAACTCCAGACAAAACTAGCCAATGCACATTCAAACACAAAAGTGTTTGAGTTCGTTCCAAAATAACACGCTCCAAAAAACACATCAACAAAACTCACATTTCGAATTGGAACAAATATTATACGTTCGAAAATTATGCTCGATTCAAATTAGGAATGGAACAGAACGTACTGTTTTCGCCACGCCGCGTAACATACTGAAACAGTACTATTTTTACAGATGCTTGCTCTGGAGTAAATAAATGTTATTTTTGACTTATTTATACTAATGAGTGTTTGAAGTTTCGCTTTCAGTCAGCTGTGTCAATGGTTTTGTCTTGGTCGGTTTGCATCTGTCTGGTATCTTCTTTTATATGTACTTACCTGCATAAGGTTCGTATTACAGATTGTCACTCAAGCAAAGTTGAGTTTTAATTTTAAAACGTTACTCGAGTGATTCAACAATCAAAACGGATCGCAGTTTAAACTAAACTCAAAATTTACAGTTATGACTGACGTTTAGCAAAAATTTATAAATTTAAAGTTGAGCGTAGTAAATATAGTGCGTAATAAAGCTGTATTTTTTCTGTTAATAATACTTAGATGTCGTATTAAAGAACGGCTGCACATATTTCAATAATAATAGAAACCTACGTGACCTGCAGCGTAAATAAACAAAGCCGTGATCGTAAAACAGACATAGCTTTACAATAAATCTAGTTTTATATGAGCACGACGATCATAACAAATAGGTCTTCTAATAATACTTATTTGCTCAAATAAATCCCGCTATCTTTACGAGGCGAATGTAAGATTGAAACTGCCAATAAATCATTAATGACAACGACAGTGACCAAGCAGTAAATATTAGGAGATCAGCCAAGAATCCAGAAACGAAAAATTAATCAAAATTAGACTTGATCACGACCGTATCTCAAGACGACACTAGACACACGACATTCTCTCAGATTAAGATTTTAAGGTTTTTCAAAAAACAAAAAAGGATTTTTTTAACAAAACAGGATGACAATAGTTTCTCTCTCTCTCTCTCTGTTCGTCGTTTCCTCATTGCTGAGGGTCGTGACCTCTCATTAAAATTTTCTCCGACACTAGGGTTTTTCATCTCGTCCGATCCGTTGCGACATGGATAGCGTCGTGGAGCTGAGTGTCGAGTATGGTACGGATTTGGTCAGTCCAGCGCATGGGGCTGCGACCTCTGCCTTCGTCCTTCTATTTTCCCTTTGATGGTCAGTCTCTCCATGATATCCTGGTTCCACCTCGCGATGTGGCCAAAGTATTCCATGATGAGTCTTCTGGGCAATAGTTTAAATGGTGTTTAAATTTTGACCGAATTTTATAAGTAGACCGATTTGAACTCCTTCAGATCAACAACGAACAAGGCTGTAGATTGAAACTACCAATGAATCAATAATGACAATGACAGCATCCAAGAAAACATCAGGAACTCGGCCAAGAATACAGTTATACTGTTGTATCGTATTTCATGACTGACATCGGAAATTGGGGAGACGTAAAAAATCGAATACATTTCTGACGGACACTTTCGGTCAGTTTCAGTATTATACTGTGGTTTTGCTTTTTTTTTTTTTTTTTTCTTTATTTTAGCTTCGCACGGTTGTGCATTCAGCCAGTGTCAAGTAATTAAATAAACTTCAAGTCTAAAGATAAATAAGATATATAAATACATATTACAATACATAAATATAATATCCCACCCCTCCCCTTGTGCCTCAGTAAAGATGTGGGGCTTTACTGTAACATCAACAAGGACTTTTTGGGAGAACTTGAAAAGCAATGTTATCCAATTTTGTTTCACTTCCCTACACTTATGCACGTTCACGAACACTTAACGGTTAATAATCCACCAATATTACACATTAACATTCGAAGAAACACAAGTTTTGGAAAATAAAACAAAAATGAAACTTGACTTCTCAAATTCCCGCCAAAAAGCCCGTGGTTTTGCTTATTGTAATAGATGTTTGACGTTTTGACATTACTTAGAAACTAAAAAAAAAAAATCCACAGTAATATATCCACAAGATGCATTTGAAATTCACTGTCCATACAGTCGATTAGAAAAGTGACAAAACTTTAAAATTAAAAGATGGGTAAAACCGCCGGGCACAGCTAGTTCGACTTAAAGCCATGAATCATGTGATTGTGAACGAGTCCATACTTTTTTACGAAAAAAGTATGGACTCGTTCACAATCACATGATTCATGGCTTTAAGTCGAACTAGCTGTGCCCGGCGGTTTTACCCATCTTTTAATTTTAATGAGTTAGCCTATAACCTCCCTCAAAAAATGAAGTATAGATTAAAGAATAATGATAGTCTTGTTTTGAACCAGGTAAATCTTAAGAATTATAAATATTTTTTTATAATAAAAAGAAGTTAAGCGGTATGTTTTCTCTTTTCGGATGATTTATGATTAGAGTTCGGCACGTGTTTATTTAATAAAATATTTTAAAAGATTTTTAGACTTTTTTATTTTTGTTTCATAAATTAAATAAGTACATAAAACTAACTGGTACTGAATCTTTTAAAAATAGAAGTTCAAACAGTTTTTGATCTTCAATTATAACATCCATGATAATGAATAGGTACATCAAATAACTAACCTACTAATAACGTTCAGATACATTTCATTTTAAAGCTCTAAACAATTTAAGTTCCATATTATAAAAATACAAGAAAATATTTAATTTCTCAATAACGCATGGCAGCGCGCCAGGTCTTGACGGAAGTTATGAAAAAGAATAGCTATTAATAATGCTTTTATTAGCTCAGATGGTTTTAAACTAGAGAAAGTGGATGTCGCTGCCCACTCAATGTCAACGCTGTCTTGTCATCGGGATACCAAGTTCGAGTTTTTTAATGTAGGTATAGTGCAAAACACATTTCCAGTTCAGCCACTCATGCCGACAGCATGTAAGACCCGTATGTGCGTCGCAGACACTAAGGGTGCCTTCAATTTATGCGTTTCTTGACGGCCTGCTGCAGTGTCGAAGCGGTGCGTTAGTCGTACAGCGCACGGAGGAGCGTGTTTTTTCATACAAAGCGAGCGGTGCGGCAAAAGAAGTGTATGTATAGTTCGCGTCATGTAAAAAGAACGCTGGCTGTCAAGCTGCGCAGTAAGCAATTTATAAAAGTTAGGCAAATTAATACCATCGTGCACAAAAGTTTATAAGGCCTAGTAACTTTCGTGTGCAAGTGTACCCAAGCGCAAACATACCCCCTCCACTGACTTCCAGCGTTCTTACGTGACGCGACCTATAGTTATGTACGACTGTCCTGTTTTGATATCCAAAACTAAGGCTAATGTTCAAGCAAATATTTTGTCGGATTCGATTACGAATAGTGATTTTGAAAAAAAACTTTTATAAACATACTTATAACTTTAAATTAAGAATTTAAAGATTCACACTTGTAAAACCCCTTCTTATTCAGTCGGGTAATAAACAAACGTCAAAAGAAATTCTAGAGACACGAATAGTAAGTAGTTTACTGAGTGGTGGAGATGGCTACCATCTGTTTCCAATCTCGCGTTACAGTTTCGTTGTAAAATACATTGTTTTGTTAACCATGCGTATTAACATTAATTAGCTTGCCAACCACAAAACAAAATGAATTAAAAAAAACTAAATGTAAGAATAGACAGTTTTTTTAAAGGTTTTAATATCACTGATGGTTATTTTCTAAAACTTTATAAGTAACCAAAAAACTAAATGTAATACTTAGACAGTTTTTTTTTTAAGCTTTTTAATTTTCAGTGATGGTTATTTGTTAAAACTTTAACCAGTATCCATCCGCGGTTTTGTGTGATATCAATATTTAAAATAGTTTACAGGATAATTCCAGGCCCCCTGATTCAGACCTCGGAATGTATACCTACCTACTAAATGTAAGACTTATACTTACTTACAATTTTTTTTTAAAGTTTATATTGTATACTGAATTCGGAAAGTAGTAAGTAGTTCGTTTCTTCGCTGAAAAAACGTCAACTTTCCGATTAAAATCATCGAATCGGATGCTAATTCGGAAGTCTAAATCAGCATGCAAGTCACTTTTTTTTTCGGGGAAAAACTAGTCAATCTTTGTATTTTGGAACCCTTGGACCCTCTCCCCTCCCCCTACCAAGCTATAGCTTCCAGCCTGTCAAGTCCTCGTCAAGTCACATCTACTTTTAATCCGAATTTCATCCAAATCCTAAACGAAAACACAAGCTAAGTATTATTTAAATGAATACATAAAATTGAACAACACACTCAAGTCATAAAGTAACTTTATACATTACATTATCCTAACCTCAGTTATGTCTTTCATCGTTTAATAAACACCGTTATTTTTAATGTAGGTACTTTATACCTTATTATATCTATACCTGGATAATTCAAGTACTTATCTAATGGTAAAGTACACAGGGGCGGTCGCAGACTTTGATTTGTTTCAGAACTTTTTTAATTTAATAATTTCTAGATGTAGAATTGTAAGATATGTGACGTCACATTAGGGTCTCACAAATGTGACCAACTGTGACAAGGACGAGGGAGGGGTCAAAAAATCACGAAATTAGTGTGACGTACTTTATGGATGACCCCTACTTAGATGTAATGTCTTCCTGGGGGCCGATTCTACTTACAAACAAGCAAAACGTCAACCTTAGATTTCATTTGTTTCCTAATCTACTAATGACCAAGGACTCTGTGTGGTGACGTTTTCAAACAAATTGCTGTCATTTTGGAGAACGAAACAAAACGCAGCGGTAATGATATAACGGGATGGTTGACGTTGTAAATTAGTAGCAACTCTACTAATTTACAACGTCAACCATTCCGTTATCATTACCGCCCTGATTATTTTTAAAAACATAAAGTATACTTATGTACCTAAGTAAAAAGTTTTCACTTGACATTTGAACACGATTCACATTCTATATTACATTGATACAAACGTGGTTTAAAGAAATATAGGTAACGAAATCAGTTTTCACAATCCTCTCATATTTTATTTCCAAATAGCTTCTTTCAAAACGAAAAATCCATTGATGCACGAAAAGGATTGGAACCCACGACCTTCGGATTGAAAGCTGTGGAACTTTCCCACCGCTCCAATACGGCTCTTTCAAAATAAACAGAATTCAAGCATAAAACAATTTTAAAATGCATTTTCCAATCATGTAATGAAAATAAACAGCGGAGTACATTCGAGTACACGATTTCGTGGTACAGTCGCGCATAATGTACAGTTCCCTACACAAGTGCTACGAACACAGACATTTTAATTTGCAAATTAATGAGGTGCGCTGTGAATTTGACTGTGCACATTCAACGTACATAAGCAAATACATTGCTGTGTGTGTAGTGTCGTTGAGATAAATGAAATGAATAATGTATTTATGCCATTAAAATATTCTTCATAAGTTAATCTTTAAAAACCTTGTATAGTAGAATTGAGTCATTGTGTTTTAGCTTTTTTTTTATTGAATTTTAAAGCATTTTACGACCTACTGACATGACGTTAGGAGTGATAAAAAAATTGGAGAAAGGAAACATGTTGAACAGATCATACTGCCCTTATCATAGGGTAGGGAGATGAAAAAGAGTATTTTATGAACTTAGGACCTGAATGCTGTAGCGGGCAGTTTTTCGGCTAAGAATAAAGCGTTGTGAGTTCAATTGAAGGAATTATTTCGAGTCTGGGTATACGTAGTAGTAATCTAGCTTCACTACACGAGCAGTTCTAGCATGGAATCAGATGTGACAGTTGGATTTGATTTATCACATTATCATATTGATATTATTTTTATGTTTATTTTATTTATTTCTTATTTTCTATTATTTTTATTGAAAACTCGCTTCCGTCCGCGGCGTTGCCAGTGAGGTACCTACCTACATAACATGTAGCCTATGTTCATCCTGAAAGTTCATTCTAAATACTGGTGAATGAATTTTTGAAATAGGATGAGCAGTTTCGAAGATTACCTCCTACATACAAACAAACTTTTAGCTCTTTATAATATTTTATTAATATCTATTATTTTTGCTGTTTGGAATGTTCAGCATTATTTATTTATAAACAATCATTAAACTACAGGGAAATCAGCGAGCATCCGAAAAATATATTTTACCCAATCAATCAAGCACTTACAATTTGCAATCTACACCGACCATCAATTTAAAATTCCAGCTAGCACTCCTGTACTCGACTGTACCCAAAATAACTAAATAAACAAAAAGGCTGCATAGCGCAGGCGATGCGTCAAACACTACCCTTAAAATTTCACCCCTTTTCAGCCCACTTGTACCGGCAAATACACTCCGTTTCCCCTTAGGCTGTATCCACATGTTTGACAAATATACGTGAGGTCGCTTTATGACACATGTTACAACAGTTGAGCAATCGATGCGGGTCTATGGCGACACGAAGATATATTACTTATGTAAGTAAGTAAGTTCGTATGAGCAAGTGGCCAAATCTGGTGACGGAGTTTTTAGGCCGCGCCTAAAAGGCCTCCGTCATGGCTTAAAAGCAAGAAGATTTATGTAACACTAGTTGACTCTTTTTTAAAGTAGGTACCTAACTCTAATGATTATCAATTGTTCGATTAGGTCGGGAGATCTCTCGGATCGTTCGATTAAAAAAAAAGACCAAAAAAATAATACCTACAATAATTTTTGGGGCCTAGAAAATAACAAAACTTTATTTAAATGTTTTAAAAGTTTAAACAGGTGAAAATGCTCTCAGCCATGTTAGTCTATAAATGATCTGTGTTGTGACGTCTCGTAGGGCTAAACAAACAAGCATTTTTTGACATCTTTTATCAGACATTCGTCATTGTAAAAACATACCTTCATACGAAGTTTGTTTACAAATTGTATGATGTCACAACATGGCCGAAAGCGTTTTCAGCGTTCCAAATAAAAAATAAAAAGATCTATTTTCAATTTGAAATCTTGCAGCTATTTTGAACTTTTATCGATATATTTTGGTTTCATAAGTTATATACTGTAGGAATTCTCGGCCGCTTATACTTGACACCTGGCATTTTGAAGTTTGTGCAAAAATACAGTGCGCAGTCCAAGCGCAGTGAATCAAGTTCTGAGCCAGGTTTCAGATTTACGCGGCCGGGTAAATAGTCTTTTTTTTTTTCATCTCATTGCTTTAAATTAGAAATGAGTCAAATAGCCTATTGTGGGCGAGCCCTTACTGGCTAAAATTCGTCGTATTTTATACCACCATTAAATTATATCATAATGTAAAATTGTGAAGGTGCTCTAAATTGGCGTTTTGAAATTATTTTATATTACAGCTATATTTCCGCTAAGGCTTTTTAAGAAAGGCTTGCTTATTGGTTTATTATCAAAGAAAGAAATGGATTTAAAAGTTTTTAAAAAGAACTTAATAAAGTGGCTGTTTAGGCAAATGTTAGATAGATACGATACACCTCATTTTTGTCCTACACCTTATTTTTCAAAAATGTATGCATATAGATTTTTCAAAACTTAGATTTATAGATATCTATGTAGGACAAAAATCTAAGTTTTGAAAAATCTATATGCGCAATAACACAAGCTCTAAACATTGAAGGAAAACATCATGAGGAAACCCGCGGCTTAGTCAGGTCGTATTGACCATGTCTTTCCTGTGGATATGGCCGGTTAAGCTGAGAGGATGGTTTAGGTGTGGGCAAGCCTACTCCATCTCAAAGTCCCAGACACTACAGAGTGTCCCATTTATGTAAAGATTGCCTTCTGACACTGAATAAATTATCTAGTTTTTAAGCTTATTTTTTTCAGAGGGCACGTTAAATTGTTGGTCCGACTTTATAGACAGTATGACTGTCACAGTAATTAATCTACTAAATTAGTTATTAGTAATTAGTAATTTAATTATTAGTAATTAGTAAAAATTAGTAATTAAGTTGATGCATTATACTTTCGCACAGTTGACTTATTTAAAGTATAATCATCAAAACAAAAACAATCTTCTATTATACTCTTTCAGTTAGTTGGTATTGTACCTACTTGTACAGTTTTGCATGAAAAATTAAATGAGGAAAAAATCTTAAGGAAAGAGGATAATACGAGTAGGTATATTGAGGAAATCTCTAATTAATTTTTGTTTCACTTTCATTAGAAGTTCACAAAATAACCGACTATTTTTTGTCTTAAGTAATCATAATAAATTATTATGAAGACTAATTACCTAGAACTAAATTCGAAAGATGATTCTGGCCTTTAGGCTGCAATGGACTGCTTTAAGATTAACGTAAATAATTCTTAATTTTGTTCATAACAATATTTTAGTCGAAGAAATGATTCAAACAACATAAACCAAATATAAATAGCTGAAGCATGTAAAATCAGTCTACACAGAGCAATAAATATTCCTTGCGAAATCCTGAATCAGTTTAATTGCTTGCAATAAAACAGGTCGTACGAACACACACAGTAGCACGTTTTTAAATCAAAAGTTTTCGTTCGCGGACGCGCAGACCATTGTTTTTTATCCCTCTTATAAATAACCAAGCACGGAGTAGTATAGAGCAAGCTATAAAGTTACAACAATAATATTTTTAAAGCAATGTCGACCACTTCAAGAGGTGGCAAATGAAAGAGATGGATATAAGAACTTGTAAGAGAGAGACATTTGCCAAGTAGTGAGCGAAAGTTATAAATAAAAACGATTTTTTTCCTGCGTTGAGAGAAAGCAACTGTGTTTGTTTCCCTAGATCAGTGGCTCTTAACTTTTTCAACCTTGTTACCCCTATGACTTGTCAATGAAACAGATTTTACCCTCGTTTCATCTTCAAGCCCCCCTCCAGCCTCCACTACCCCTGTCCTTTACAATATTATGTTTTCATCCAGCGTTGCCATATCTACCAACTTGTAGGTAGATCTACCTACTTTGCCTCGAGTCTACCTATCTACCACCACAAGCCTGGAATCTACCTACTTTTCTAAATCTTACGGAACCACATTGATGAACGTTTCTTTCATGTGAAATGTCAGTGCGGTACGGTCCAATTGGTGGTAATAATGTTTGTAGTGGTGGTAGTAATGTTTAGCCTGCCTGCAACCTGCCTATTGAAAACTTGACTATTAGACAATTAAGTAGACAATTATGTGGCGTTGTGTTTTGATTTACAACTTTTTATACTACAGTGTCTATTGCTGGTTTTAATCTTAACGGTTAGGTACCATTCTTGACTGTTTTCTAAGTTTGAACCTATATGAATTTGAAGTTTTGAATTTGACGCACACAAGTAAAATATTTACATCTATGGCATACCATTACTCTAGCAAGGGATTCCACACTTTAAAGATTTTTATCAAAGAGCGGGCAACCTAGATCATACATTTGAAACTTGTAAATTAAATTACCTACGGATAAACTTAAATAATAAATATTTTTTATTCCATAAAAATCTTCTGAATTAGGGTGGTAGATCTACCTATTTTTAATTTTACATTCTACCAACTTCTACCAATTTTTGGCCCCTCATCTACCAATTTTCAAAAATTTGGGTTGGCAACACTGTTTTCATCTTAAAATTCCTCTGCTTTTGATTACGAGTAGGTATTTCAACGACAGCACAATGTTTTCGAGTGTCTATTTGTTGGGTTACTAAAGATTTCGTTTCGTTCTATTACCCCCCAAAAAAGCTGTTTTACCCCCGGAGGGGTAATTACACCCAGGTTCGGAACCAATGCCCATCTTCACGGTATTGGCCACAAAGAACAGGAGTAGAATCACCTAGCTCTAAAACTGTACAGGGTAAGTTTTTTTTTTCAGTGGCACTTAGGAGTAGTCTGAAACCGTGAGAGATATCGAAAAACCATGTTAGAGGTTACGGGCTCAATCTTGAAAAAAAAATGAGTTAAGAATTAAAAAAATGTTGTCTCTAGTTTTTGTGAAAAATAATATGTTTTCTGACAAAATCTATCTACAGCGAAATCTATCGACAGCTATTTTGGCTGCATCGTTACATCTGGGATCAAAAGGCTCTCCATGAAAGATAATATTAACCGATTTTGCATAGATTGGTTGTTCGGTTGGTTTAGAATTTTGGTCTTGTCCGATAGAAATGAGTCGTTCATACCATAAATAGACTATGTTAGATATTTTGTCTCCGTATGGTTCAAACTCTTGTTTATGATGAGTTTCTCAGAACTTGGCACATAATATAATCGTGTAACGTTCTTCTATTTATGAATGAAGATGACGAAAAAAAATTTCTGTTGGTGACGTATGACGTGATTTAAGGAAAACAACACAAAAATAATTTTCTTTAAAATCAAAATCGAATTTGTCGGTTCGTAATTAATTTGAGGTTATAAATTATAGCTTCAGAATTTATAGGTTCTCTTTTGGACAGTTTTTTTTTCTAAACAATTAATAAGATAGTAGGATACAGACTCTACAAACACTGTAACCTCTGGTATAATTAATTATCCTATCCAGGGGGTTGTCTCAAACCTCAAATTGGTCTCAAACTGTCAAAACGATCGCGTAGGTAACTTTTGTCGCGTTCCGTCTCGTTTAGAGTGACAGAGCTACTTGCGTGGTCACTGAACTGTCATATTTGACAGCTTGAGACCGATTTTATTGCTATCAAAGATAGACAATCAGGGGGGATCTATCTATACCTATGCAATCAAAACAAGTGTTTATGTTTATTTGTATCATATCTAATGCATTAACCATCTTATTAACCAAAACCCCGCTGTCAAACAATAAAAAACCCCGTGAAAGTTTAACAGTTGAAGTATGACGGCAGTTTCGTATTTATCTTTGGCAACCATCCAATACCTCTAAATATCTACACAACAGTCCTTACGTCTGTCATTTTGGAACGATTGCCTCGACGTGAACGAATAACTGAATCTGAATGAAATATCTATAGTTTTACGTGCATACTGAGTGATATTGAATAGCTCGTGTTACCCATATTATAAAATGTGAAAGTGTGTTTATTTGTCCTGCTTTCACGTCAAAACAGAGCGATGGATTGACGTGATTTTTTGTGTGAAGATAATTGGAGGGCTGGAGTAGCCTATGTTACTCACATAGGCTACTTTTTATCCGGGTACCACGCGAGCAAAGCCGCGGGCAGCAGCTAGTTGATATATATTGGTAGACATTTCACACAACGCCACCTAGCCCCAAACTTAAACAAAGCTTGTAAGTACTATTGTTGTATGCATCCGATTCGAAGATTTACATCTGAAAGTTGGCTTTTTTTAGCGAAGAAATGTCACTTTTCGAATTCGGAATACTTAAATTCCGAAAAGGTCTGACATCATTTTCTTAAATTTCATTTAAAACAACATTATATTTAAAAAATAGAACAGCAAAGATATTCTCATACTTCTTTCAAATCTAAAGGGCTTAGCCACCGGATTAAATACACTTATCGAATCAACGCCTCGATTTCTCTCTCATGTGTTTTCAGTTAAATATTTTAGGAACGTGCGAATGAAGATATTAATATTAAATGTTGGTAAAAAATTAAGTTATTTATAACGGATTAAAATTTAAACTCGTATTATGTTCGCTTTTCGTATCGTGAGGAATATGAATCGTTTATTAATAACTGTGATTTTTTTCTAACCTACAATACTTCAATGGAACATACAATAATTTAATGGAATTTATAAAAAGTTTTATATTATATACTTACCTATATTAAAAAAATATTAAAAACTATATTTACTGAGATACATAATGGTTTGTTATGAAACGTAATTCAAGGCTACATCTCTATTCCTTATTATTTATAGGCTATGAAACTTATGTGAGAAAAAAAACAAAAACAACACCATAATTTTACACAGGGGAAATAACCAACGTAAAAAATATCGTCAATTTAGATATTGACAATGTTTCAATTCACCCGGATACTACTCGTCATCTAGGGAGTTTAATAGTGAACTAAAACAACGCTGCTTCGATAACTGTCCCATTTGAAAACCAGTAAGTAATACCTACCTATGTTTGTAATTTAGGCATTTTCGCATATCGATCTACAATATAATATTAGTGTGATATTCAAGACATTTTGTGAGGTGCTAAATGTTTTGGATGTGTATTGTGTATCTGACTATCCCCTTTAGTCATCTTGGAAGTATCTTGTATGCGCCTAAAGATACGACCGCCTACTGCGCCTTGAAAACACGACACACGTGATCCTGGGGTCGTACTGCCAAGTCTTAGAGCAATGTCAAAGTAAGATTACTTTGGTCCGTACTTAGATAAGACTGAAGTAAGACTGACGCAGGCATAACTCTATCCTAAATCAGGCCTAAATCAACCTTGTTTTAATCCTGCCTTAGGACCAAAACAATCTTAACGCAGGGATGTTTTGGTGACATGACATCGACTAGATGCAGGACTGCGCATGTCCTGCTCGATGTTATCGAGCAAGACATGCGCAGAGAGAGCGTCGAGAGAGTGTAATGCGCATGTCCTGCTGCAATCCTGCGTCAAGACCAAGGCAGGAATAAAATAAGATTGTTTTCGGACCAAAACAATGACAAAACAAGCCTAAGGCAGGAATGGTTTTCACCTTGTTTTGACATTGCTCTAAGAGCTCATGGTACGGCTACTGTTTCTGGCTTTGTGGATGAAAGTTTAGTGCCTATCTGAATCTCCTGAATTCAAAGTTTACCAACATTTTTCACACGTTTTATTATAGGCAAAGTTTTATTCAGTGAAGGTAAAGGTGGTTTCAAAAAGCTTTTTTGTTCATTTTACTTCCTTTATCATTGATATTTTTAAATCAATGAATAAATCCACAAAATTTATGTATCACCTTTGAGTACAAAGTATAGAAATATAAGATATTATATCGTATCTTTAGGCATATAAGGTTTTTAATCCTTACAAAGTTTTCTTGAATACGAAATGTCATCTCGCTAACCTCTGCGACAAAACGCTGCATTGTAACCTTTATTGTATCAAAGGAAACAATGTACAACTCAGCGTAGTGCTACTGCAAAACAGTAATTATTTTAAATAATCCACTTTTTGCATCCTGAAGAACAGCGGAACTAAAACAGCCGTTACAGCAGAATCATAATCTGAATTGCTCTATATGCCGTCTCTTTTCATAGACATGAGAGTGACAAGAGCAAAAACATAATACGAATCATATTATGATTCTGTTATAACGGCCTTTTTAGCCCCGAAGTGGTGTTAAAATGTTCACAGAGCTTTTTAACGTATTCATATTATTATTTTCATTATTATATCTGATTCATAAAAGGAATTGTATAGCAGCCATTTTATGTTTTCTATTAGTGGTTTGGTTTCTAAAAGGTTGTTTTAAATAGTAAGAATGCTGTTGAAAAGCATAATAAACAAAAAAACGAAAATTTTAAAGAAAATCCATACCCATATTATAAATGTGAAAGTGTGTTTGTTCGTTCGTTTGTTTGTTTCAGCTGCTTTCACATCAAAATAGAGTGTCGGATTGACGTGTTTTTTATGTGGAGATAGTTTGAGGGCTGGAGAGTGAGATTGGCTACATTTTATCCCGAAAAAATACATGTTTCCCATAGATTAAGGAATCAGGCGCTGAGGCTGCTACACAGTTCTATAACTTTTGTAGTCTCATCGTTGTTTTTTGTAACCAAGCCAATTTTTATCATTTTATCTTTAAATATTAATGTCTACAGTTCGTACATTCCTGTTTTGTTTGGTGTTGAATTAAATGCTTAGTTTTGCAAAAAGAAGCAAATTTATTTGGCTCATTAAGAAATAAATTATGAAAGTTTCACAGTAGCGCTCGGCTTAGTGGTGGTGTCGGCAGCTCGCTAATGAGGCGGCGCTTTGTGTAGTTATTGTTTCCTACATGTCGACTTTAAGGGTGCTGACACATTATCACGTCTCTACCCCGTCGCATAGCATGACCGTAGCAACACCGTCCCGGCAAAAATGATATTCTTTGTATTGAAATGTACCGGACGCCCCACACCAGACCGTTCCCACACCGTCGCGTGTCCTGCCCTGCCATGGCCGTCTTGTCAATCTCCGGCCGCCATGATTATTTTGCTGACACGTAGGGTTGCAACACCTAATATTATATTTAATATAAGTCTAATCGATCAAGCGAGCGAAGCGAGCGAAGATCTTAGTGGTAAGTTGGGCGATTTTGCTTTGTATGTTTGTATGTTTGTATGTTTCACGAATTGTTGTTCGCGCATAACTGTCGAACCGTTCATCCAATCTGCATGAAACTTGGTAGGTGAATAGGTTGTAGTAAGGAAATTTACGGTGGAGCATATGAGCTTAATCGATGAAGGGGTTGTGGAGATATTAGGTTCCCAAGGGGGTAATTTTTTTTTAAAGTTACACAAATATATTGAGTGGGGTGTCAAACGAAAGGGCTTATTTTGTACATTCCAAAATGGTTTTTATTTTTAATCTAGGATGTATAGTTTTTGAAATACAACCAAAGAACAAAAACTACGAAACCAGGGCCTGTATTCTATTAAATGACAACCGCTTTGGTTTTGGTTCGAACTCTTAAATGTCAGCCATTTGGTGAAATAGTAGAATAGCTTTTCAAAAATTTGTACTGCCAAAGTTCAAAACCTCACCACAACTGAGTCGTTTGTTATTAGTAGTCATGGAAACAGTCGCTTTAGTTGAGGTTTTGGTTGAGGTTGATAAAAAGTTCGGTACCGGAATCGAGCCCCAGAGCTGCAAGAGCTCCCGTTTCATAGAGTTTCGATGTCTTCGTAGCTCATTGACTGGTCGGTCTTAAAAAGAGAGTGGCATCGTTGCGGTTTGGTTTGCAATGATTTTAGATGCTACTTGATTTATTTTCATGATAAAAAAATTTTTTGATAAAGAATGAAAATACCTACATACACGTTGCTTATCGATCGAGCGAGCGAAGCGAGCGAAGATCTTAGTGGTAAGTTGGGCGATTTTGCTTTGTATGTTTGTATGTTTGTTTGTTTCACGAATTGTTGTTCGCGCATAACTGTCGAACCGTTCATCCAATCTGCATGAAACTTGGTAGGTGAATAGGTTGTAGTAAGGAAATTTACGGTGGAGCATATGAGCTTAATCGATGAAGGGGTTGTGGAGATATTAGGTTCCCAAGGGGGTAATTTTTTTTTAAAGTTACACAAATATATTGAGTGGGGTGTCAAACGAAAGGGCTTATTTTGTACATTCCAAAATGGTTTTTATTTTTAATCTAGGATGTATAGTTTTTGAAATACGACCAAAGAACAAAAACTACGAAACCAGAGCTGCAAGAGCTCCCGTTTCATAGAGTTTCGATGTCTTCGTAGCTCATTGACTGGTCGGTCTTAAAAAGAGAGTGGCATCGTTGCGGTTTGGTTTGCAATGATTTTAGATGCTACTTGGTTTATTTTCATGATAAAAAAAAAATTTGATAAAGAATGAAAATAATTGGGGTAAAAAAAGTTAAGTACTTAAACAAATATATTGAGTGGGGTGTCAAATGAAAGATCTTTATTTGTACATTCCAAAATAGTTATTATTTTTATTCTAGGACGTATACTTTTAGAAATATGACGGGAATTCATAAATATGAAACAAATGAAAAATTAGACACGACATTATGTATTGCATGCATGCTAGTATTTTTTACCACGAAGAGCTACCGCAATGGGCATACTCGGCAGTAGTAGCACTTGAAATTATAGGGGTAGTCAGAAGAAAGTCCAAATGTAAGCCATCTACGGTGCGCGAGATCTCAGTTCGGGGCGAACTACTAGTATTATTTGAATCCTAAATAATATATTTTTGGGGAAAAAATATATTAGGCGAAGATCTTAGTGGCAACTTGGGCGATTTTATGTTGTTTGTTAGTAGATGTGTTTCAAAAAATTTTCCGGGATAAAAAGTAGCCTATGTCCTATTTACGATTATTTTCTATCTATATTTTAAATTTCAGCCAAATCGGTTCAAACACATCCAAACATCCATCTAACCACCCAAACATCAATCCATCCATCCAAACATTCAAACTATTAGTGTGATGTGATAGTGTGATGGCTTTGACCCTTTCTTCTGACTTACAAATTTTGCTCTTAGAGTTGCCGCAAAAAATAATACCCTAGCCTAGAGCTAAAATTAGCACATCGATGAGTGCAACTTCAAATATTTGTCTTAGCTTTGTTAGACTAAAGATAAATTTAGAATGCGTCCGGTCGCGGCGCTTATCGGCGCTGCTCGCTCCGAAACACGACAAAAATGCAGTTTTTTGGAGCTTTCTCATCCCTAATAACAACCAATCGAAAAAGTGAACGGAATTTATGTCATTAATTGAATGACCTATCCGATGGAGCAAACCAAAAACATAAATTACCTACACCAACTTCAAAAGCAAATGAAGATTTATCTTATTTTTAGTGATTTTCGTTGATTTATTATGAAGTAAATATGATGTTAAATAAAAATTAAAACTAAAATTAAACGGTATATTACAAGATAAAATGTTAGAGATGCATGTTGGCTTTTCAGTTACTTTCCACTTTATTTATCGAGGGTTTATACAGGGAAATACAGTATTTGGCTCAGGGAACGCCCTTAAAGCAGACTCAACAAAACCATGGTAAGCTGTCATATTAATTATGTGAATGTAAACTTAAACTTGTAGGGGTAGTCAGACAGAAGCAAGGAAACTTTTATTTTTCAATCACATTTTTTATTAAGTAAAATCTACTATTTATTTGTAAGTTCCTACAAACTCCTTTATTCGAAAAAAAAGTGGCAACCCTACTGAGACGGTCGCATGCATGTCAGGTCGAGTTGACACTCGACTGACGTCCGCTGACAAATAACAATTTTAAAAATATAGGCTGAGTTCACATTGCATCTCTAAAATTGAAAATTGACAACCTTGTACGAGTTGATGTACGAGTAGAAAAATTTAAATTCCATATACAGGGTGGAAAAAATGAATGGGCCCCGGAGGGAAACTACTTTAAATCCTTAAGATACAGTATTTTACTTAAAGGAAACATTCCTTTATTTTTAAAAAGAAACGAGTAGAAAAGAGTGTTGTCGAGACGTATTTAAAAATAAGTTTTTGAGGATAAAAAAGTTATTGTATTGTTCAGTTATTCAGTTATTTATTTACTACAGATTTAAATTATCATTGCAGATAAACATCCAATGCGATAATTTAGATAGGTACTTTTGGAAATGAACATCTACTATGAATACTTACATTGTACGGTCCGCAGTCCGCACACCCTGGATAAAGGATAGTTCATAGTCTAATATCTTTAAAACTCTGAGATAAATTTTAACTGATATATTGTAAGAAAACTTATGATATTGATGACTTATGTTATGATACTTATACATAATACTTAAAAAATACAGACGGACGGGCATAACGAAACTATTAGGGTTTCTTGTCAGGACAACGGAACCCTAAAAAGTAGTATTAGTTGATGAACTGAAATATTTTGTTTTTGAGTTTCCCAACTCGTTCTCGTACATTTTTTTTAGTAGTGCAGACACCCCTTTATATTTTTAATCCCCGCCCATCTGTCAATACACATATTAGTAGCGTAGCCAGGTCGGCCCCTAGGGGCCGCTTTTCGGCCGTTGAAAGGCTTAGGCGGCCTTTCGATGGGAGCGGCTCCTAAACGGCCTATATGCACCTAGTTACCTTTTCCTATTTTTATTAGGTAGGTACTTACCTAATCATAATTCAAAATTCTTAGCAAAAAAAAAAACAAAGCATTTTTTTTTTCTCTTAGCGCGTGCCGCTTATTTCTTTGGTTGAAACCTCTATGTTCTGAACTTACTAGTAGCATGCACACTGGCAGTCTTTATGACATAATGTGCTATTCTATGCTATGGGTTTCGTTTGAATGAAACTAATTTTGAAATGGATAACGAAAAACTTATTGAGAGCGTAAGAAAATTTAATTTTCATTCCATCTATTTGAATTGGAAAACCCCCCCATCTAGCATAACTTAATGCGTTCCGCACGTTATGTGACATTATCAAACGTCAAAATCCCATCGGGTACAATACTGCCCTCTCGAAATCAAAATGTAGTAACAGCAAAAACACGATTTCGAGAAAAATGATGAAGCTACAATCAATAAAATATTCAGAAGAGGTTACATATTAATAAAACCTTGAATGTGGAGTGAAAGTACACATAATCTATAGGTACCAACCAATAATAAAGCGTAAAAGTTTGTTTGTTAATTTGTTTGAACATTGAACACGCTAATCTCAGGAGCTACCAGTCGGATTTGAAAATTTATTTCTGCATTTGATAGCTAAACTCTGTGAGGAAGGATATAGGCTACTTTTTATCATCATCATCATCATGATCACCATATACCATCACTATGGGGGCAACGCTACGATGGCACTGCTAGTAAACTATATTTCTTAACGTTTTTACTTTATTTTTTCTTCAAAACATAACAGTTATAGCCATTTTATAGTACTACCTAGTAGAGTGATATATCCCCTATTATTGCAATTAGTTTTCTTGTGAAATCCGTTCAAAACACATTATTATTAACGCACTAAATTTTCTTACTACTGCGTTTTCGATCATTTTTTCTGTCATTTTACTAACTAAAATGTGGTATTATTGTAAGAATACTACAGTTTAAATGTGAAATAATTAATAATTAATAATTTAACAGTAATTTCACGCACTCTGCTGTGCGACCAGATGGAATAGCGGTTGCAACACCCGGTTGAAATGCTCCTGCGTGTGTCCGGGTTCGGCTTCAAATCCTATAACGACTATGGATTTTTTTAATCAATTTATTTTTTATTTTTTATTTCACAACGAACTGTGTGAAATATGTATTTTAGTGTGGTTTAGCTTGTAAACGCTCTATATTTACAAAAAAATTGAGTGATAAGTTTTAAAATGGGCTTTCAGAATAATTGTGTATTTAGCATAAAACCAACAAAATGTCTATTACTGTGTTATAGGCTCGGGTGGGCAGATTACGCTTCGCAAAACGGTTATGCGACGGTCCTAGTATGATACGGTCTTAGTGTGTAAGGTGCTATTTTCGTGACGGGCTCGGTCATGGCTCGGCCCGCTTATGATACTGCGCAGTGAGCCCAGACCCTAAGGCCTAACGTTTACAGACAGAGAATAATTACTGATTTTTTTATCAACACAAAATACTAAGGCATCTTTACATCTTTTACTAGATGATTTATACAGTGTAGGCAAAGATCTTTCTACTGCGCAGCGAAAAGCCTGACTTCACGAACGCCTAGATCCGTCGGCCCAACTGTACATTGTAGTTTATATCGTTGATTTCTGAAAAAAAAAATCGGAAGGAACGACAAAAAAATATTGTACATACCTTAATCAATTTTTATTAGAGGGACAAATAACCGAATTAATTTTAACCATTTTACTGCAATTACTTTAATTTTTATTGCTTTACCATCTTTACGATTATTAGTTAATATTTACCACTACAACTATACAACTATATTAATTAAGTAATCCTTTAATTACTTTAAAATCAATTGGTCTATATTACAAAAAAAAACTTAGGCCTTTACATCTTTTACTAGATTATATACAGTGTCACGAGGCAATCTTTGCCCACACTTATCGGGACACTGTAGCGCCTGGGACAATGTTGAGATGGAGTAGGCTTGCCCAGCACCTACACCATCCTCTTAGCTTATACCGACCATATCCACAGGAAAGGCATGCATCATCATTATCAGCACAGCATAAAGATTATTACGAGAATATAATTATAACTAAGTATTAATATACGTCGGTTTGATATTGTGAATGAGACGTGAACGCGCATCGTTTTTATGCATGTTTGGCATGTCGTTTTGATTTGTATGGAAAACAACGCAGCGTCACCACTCCGTCGTAACGCCGACGTAACACATCGTGTGGTTGAAAATATTACCAAGTTATATCTTAATTTGTTGAAAATATTACCAAGTTATAGTACCTACCATGATATACCCGTATTGTGCTAATTTTTATGTACAGAATAAAATGTTTTTCTCTCGGTAATCTTATAAAATCGTTATCTCAATTCATTATTTTGCATTCATTTTCATTTATTGAAAAACAAATATGCTGTTTTGCAAAAACATTCTTATCGGTAAAAAAATGTATATTCTATCGTCAAAGAAACTTCAAAGAAAAAGTAATTCCGAATTGATCTCAGCTACATCCCATAACATTCACACGTACGTACCAAAGTACCAGCGATTGATAGAGGTCGTGACCATGGGGGAACTAAATCTTAAATCCGTAGAGGGTTCCGAAGATTGAATGTGACTTGTTATAACATTATTTACTTCTACCTACTTCTAAGAAGAAACAGTGATAAGGATTGAGAAAGGCATATTAAGATGGTTTGGGCATGTAGAGAGGATGAATTAAAGTCGTTTAACTAAACAAATGTATGAGGCGAGTGTGAATGGAACAGCTGGAAGGGGAAGACCTAGGCGAACATACCTGGATCAGATTGGTGATGTTTTGTAGAAAGGCCAGGTCAAAAGTACCAGCTTGTATGAATAATGTGATGAGAGTGAATGAGGCGAAAGAGGTGTGTCAGGATCGTAGCAAGTAGAAATCCGTGGTCTCTGCCTACCCCTGTGGGAAAGAGGCGTGATTTTATGAATGAACTTCTTCTAAGGAAAATCTGAAATAGCCGAAATAAATAAATAATGCTGTACATTTTACACGGCATCATGTAGCCCCTAATAAGCAGCTGCTTTTATACTTTTTTTGTAAAAGTACATACAAAATATATTATAGTACATAGAAGACCTGAGACAAATATTACCTACAAATCATACAAACATTTGTCCCGCGGCGGGGATCGAACCCGCAATCTCCTGTGTCTCAGACAAAAAAAAAAGAAAAGGTTCAAGACTCTATCCCCAGAAAGATAATCATCATCATTGATCTTGATCTTTTGTAGATGTCTAAAGGGTAGTCAGAAGGCAAATTCAATTTTGTACATAGCCACATTTTGTAATAGAAAGTTTACAGTACCTACCTACTTATCATGAATGCAGTACCTAACAGTCATAATATCTGGAGGTTGACGAAGTTTTTTTAAACCAATTGACGAAAAAATTAAGTATGAAAATTATGAAATTATTAAAAAAAATACTTATCTCTTTCCATTTTCATTTCAGCATAAAATTCATAACAATCCTTTTATTAAACTAGGTAAACAAATATAAATATTATATACAAAGAAATATAAATTCCCCTCTTCTCTAGTTATTCATAATTTATTCAAAGCGCAGCGTTTATGAAAATTCCTATAGCCGTTCCCGCGGAGTATAGTAGAAGTGGGTTAGATAACTGGTGCGGTATGTAGGCCGGACTTCCTCCAGATTGCACTTTAACTTAAACTTGTTCTTCAAAGATTAAAGACTTGGGCTCTGTGAGCTGTAGACCTTGCGAGTCTGTGTTATCTAAAAGTGAGCAATTTACTACATTTTTAGGGTTCCGTACCTTAAAAGGTAAAAAAAGGAACCCTTATAAGATCACTTTCTTGTCCGTCTGTCCGTCTGTCTGTCCGTCTGTCCGTCTGTCCATGTGTCACCATCGATTATCTCAGGAACGGGTAGAGCTAGCAAGTTGAAATTTATACCATATACTAAGGTCTATAGTCCCTACTGTGAGTATAAAAATCAAGGTCCTGAGTCAACACTATAAAAAGATATAGGCAAATTTAGGTTTTCGTGAAAACTTGTGAGTACCAAAACTTACCTTAATTATCAACTTTTTTTATTTTTCGGAATTTTTCCTTTACTTGTGCTGGAAGACCTTGCTTGTAACCAAAATTGACAATTCTAGGTCAACCGGAAGTACCCTAGAGGTTTTGGGTCGAAAACCTAAATGGTAGATAGTAGTTCCCGTTGACCTAGAATAACGAAATTTGGCAAAAAGCAAGGTCTTATAGCACAAATAAAGGAAAAATTCCAAAAAGTTAAAAAAGTTGAAAATTAAAGGGTGTTCCCATACATACATAGTTGACGCCAATTAAAATTGTCCTCCGAGTTGTATGGGCGCTCATACAATTAAGCGGACTAGCTTAATTGGCACCATGGCTAGGCACGAAACCCTCGGCGTACGAGTTCGACTCGCACTTGACCGGTTTTTATTTATTTAAATTCTTTATTGCACAAAATTACAAATAGTGCACAATAAGCGCTCGTGGTGTAGCTTGCTTAGACGTTCTTGATTGATCATTGAAGTTAAGCAGCGTTGGGCGCGGCCACTGGATGGGTGACCGCAAGTGGTATTACGAGCTGAGCGCTTCCGTGCTTCGAAGGGCACGTTAAATTGTCGGTCCCGGCTTTTAAGTCGTCAAGCCATGACGGAGGCTTTTAGGCGGCCTAAAAACTCCGTCACTCCGTCCGAGTTATTCTGCTCATCACGCTGAATCATCAAATCTTCACTACAGTTTTATGAGACCAACTTAGAGTTACAAACTTTCAAATAAAAAAGAACCACTTTTTGGAGAATTTACGCCCCCAATCAAAAATGCCCGACAGAAAAAAAAATTCTGTAAAATTATCAAACCTTCTTACAAAATTTTACGAAAATTGGTTGAGAAAAGTCAAAAAAGGAGAACATACAGACAGACATCCGGCGGACAAACGAAAGCATTTTTGTCTATGCTGAAGCAGAGACGCTTCACTCGCTCGGTCATTTAACACTATCTCATATTTACATACATCTCTCTACATAAAACGGCTCAGAACGATTAAAATTAAAAATCCAAATAAGTATCATTTATTCAGTAGGACCGCTATGACCACTTTGAATCGTCTTAAGAGCTAGGTGATTCTACTCCTGTTCTTTCGCGACCAACACCGTGAAGAATCAGGGCAACAAACATGGTATGGGGCCAAGCTTTCTTTTCGGTCATCCATCCGCTATTATTAGCTATGTACATGCGCATATAATTATTAGCGATGATAGTAAGAGATTCAATACGAAGCTATTGTAATTTGGCTGGGCAGCAGTTGTCTATTCCACGTCTATAATCGAGATACAACAGACGCAGGAAATATATTTGCTTTGGCTATTGTTTGTTGCAGGCACATTCAATCTGTGTCCGAAAGGCTCCCCACGCGTGACACATACCAATTGCTGAGACAACGTCATCAATTGTGTTTTTAGAATTCGGTTTCCGAAGAAAACGGTACCTTTACAAGATCAGTCGTGCGGTTAGTTTTTTTTTTTTACAAAAAAGAGTACAAAAAACTAATCAACGAATCATGATCGCCTATTGTATCTACTAATTTAACTAATTTTTAGTTTTGAATCCTGCTGAAATACAATAAAGTGTTTATTCATTCATTCATTCATTCATGACCACGATGGGCGCGGTAGTCATTCTCCAAGAACTTTAGACATTCAAGTTCTTTTAAAGATGTCTAGAGGGGTAGTCAGGGGCAGGTTCAACAACTATTTATTTGACACTTTTTGCACACACACACATTTTGCAAAAGTAAGGCATACCTATTACTTCTTTTAGAAAAGTAAGTACATGAAATGCCTTGACATTCTGTTGGAGGAGATTTTTTCCGGTTAAAATAAAGAAACGATCTTCAAATCTATTGGACAAGATTGATTAATTAATCTAATACTAGTATTTCATTATCTTCCTTAAATAACTCATTGTCCTCTGTTATTAATGCACCATAAAAATCCAAAACCCCCGTAGAATATCCATTCAGAATATAAATTGATAAACCTCACTCAAACCGAAGGTAAACTTAGAGAATTATAGCCTCTTTTATTTAAGCTTCAGGGGTGAGAATAGATTAATCAATTTTTTCACCCTCACTGAGGTGAATACAAAAAAGTCCCATTTTCTATTTCCTGGGATAGCGGTGTTCATTGAGAGTTTTTGTCAAACGAACTTAGGATGTTTGATAACTTTTTACGTTTAGCTGGTAATGTGACGATGAGTTGGAAGACAGGGGCGTAGCTATAGCTTTGTTAAGGGGGGGGTCCAAAGGTTCCAAAATACAAAGATCATTGTTAAGGGGGGGTCCAAGGGTTCCAAAATACAAAAATTGACTAGGTTTCCTCTGAACTCAATGGGCTATGGGGGGGTCCGGACCCCCTAAACCCCCCCCCCCCCCCCCCCTTATATACGTCCATGGGAAGACGAGTCTTTTCTTATCCTGCGGGGCTAAAATGGCCGCTATTGCAGAATCACAATAGAAATCCTACTAATATTATAAAGGCGAAAGTCCATGTGTGTGAGTGTGTGAATGTTTGTTCCCTCCCTCCACGTATTCTGACGACCTCTGTGGCG
Source organism: Camptogramma bilineatum (assembly GCA_958496255.1). Lineage (NCBI taxonomy): Eukaryota > Metazoa > Arthropoda > Insecta > Lepidoptera > Geometridae > Camptogramma > Camptogramma bilineatum. Next base: position 4,457,194 of record OY292474.1, read on the forward strand.
CAGTGGGCGAAGGCCCGCCTGTGACGCAGAAGGTTGCGGGTTCGATCCCCGCCGCGGGACAAATGTTTGTATGATCTGCAAATATTTGTCTCGGGTCTGGGTGTTTTCTATGTATATTATGTATGTATTTACAAAAAAAATGTATTTAAGTAGTATATCAGTCATGTGGTTGCCATAACACAAGCTCTGCTTAGCTTGGGGCTACGTGATGTTGTGTGAAATGTCCAGCAATATTTATTTATTTATTTATCGATCGAGCGAGCGAAGCGAGCGAAGATCTTAGTGGTAAGTTGGGCGATTTTGCTTTGTATGTTTGTATGTTTGTATTGTACAATACGCTTGTATAGTGTATATATCTAACTGGCTCGGCACGCACTATTAACACGTCCACTCTCGCCCACGCGGCTCTCGTGACTGACTGACGCGGCACGTTCGAGATAGTCAATTGAATGTCTATGTGTGTTTGATGTAAAGTGTAGTTTGTGTGTAAATTCATGTTTATAATTTAGAATATAATTAAACACATAATTATATTACATAAAGGTAGTTATTATTATAGACTCACAAACACTACATCTCTTCCTTATTAAAATAATTTTTAGTATAATTATTCTTCAATTCAACAATCTCTAATCTGAACTTCTAAAATGGATTGAGTCATATTATGGTATTGTAACAGTGTCAGAATCATTGTCTTTTGTTTCTCCTATACTTTATTCTGATTTTGGGACTGTTCTCCATTCACCCATTTTATTTAAAAGGTTTTTTTTTTTTTTTAGCCTAAATACCATAATACACCTATAATTTTGCCTGAATTATAAAAAAAAAAAAAAAAAAAAAAACGATATTTATTTTCCTATCACGACCACACTAATTATTGTGAGTCGGTAGAAACCCCAAATCATAAACTGCCATTACTGCATTACTTATCTTTAAAATAACGGTAGCTATTTCATAGCAATCGCAAGAAATTTTCGGCGGGAATCACGTAACGTTTTTTTTTTTTTTTTTTTTTTTTTTGGTCTTCTAAATTGTGTCATGTATTGTGAGGAACTGGTTTGAGGTACCTACGTCTTTCGTATCTTTAGAGTAGGTAGTTAGCAATTATGATCAGTTTTTGAAACACAAAAGCTCATTGAAATACTATGAATATCATCAGAAATATCTGAAAAGGCAAAGTTAAAAATAATTGTTTTGAATAGTATTGAATCAATGATTAATTACGTGAAAATATGGACCATAAGCGAAGTTAGGGGCGTCTACGGTAGGTACTCAAGTCAAATCAGTAGGTAGTAACAATTTAATAAATAGGTACTTATTTAATTTACTTCCATTTAGCTATTATTAAAGAATGATTTTGTTTGTTGACCAATTCCAATTTAATGGATGCATTCATTTGAACTGCCAGACAATTCCCAATTTAATGTAGGTTTTGTCAACCACTTCCAATTTAATGGATGCATTCATTTGAACTGCCAGACAATTCCCAATTTAATGGAGGTTTTGTCAACCACTTCCAATTTAATGGATGCATTCATTTGAACTGCCAGACAATTCCCAACTCAATGGAGGTTTTGTCAACCACTTCCAATTTAATGGATGCATTCATTTGAACTGCCAGACAATTCCCAATTCAATGGAGGTTTTGTCAACCACTTCCAATTTAATGGATGCATTCATTTGAACTGCCAGACAATTTCCAATTCAATGGAGGTTTTGTCAACCACTTCCAATTTAATGGATGCATTTATTTGAACGCCAGAGAGGATTTAATTCAACATAAGAATTAATAAACCTGTATGTACGTATGTAATAGGTAAGGTAAGTTATGGTGATGTGGATAAGTATTTATAAACCCTCCTTTGGATGTAAGTATGTAGATATTCTTAAATTATGAAATATCGAAACACCTACCTATATATTTTGCTACGTAGATAGGTACATCATTTATCAAAGTATGTAGTTACTTTGCTTATTGTGTTATAAGGGTTATGTGTTGCTTAGCAATTTGTCACTTTATCTTTACATTGTGAAACAGGCGCTTAGTGTAGTAGGTACTTAGTTGGTAATACTTTTCCCCCTTTTCATTGACCTTGTCTTGCAAACTTTGTTTACTGAAACTAACTACTACACACCTTCACAATCACAACCCTAGGTACAAAATACAACAAGAATCAGTTGTATCGTTTAAACGATCGTATAGGTATTACAATATTATCGAATAGGTATTACAATATTATCGAATTTATCTTAGATGAACAATGCAATGTTGAATTCACTTAGAAAATTTATTAAAAACTTGATTAGGTTTATTAAATCGTAAATAAGATTGACCTAAATAGGTATATATTTGTGTAATATATATATAAATATACAGGTACTATAAATAATATAAATATGGCATGTACCTATTATGTATTAAGTATTATAATACCTAGATTTAACATTTAATAGTACCTACGTATTTCTGTAAGTAGTTTAGTCTCTTGACAATTATAATATTTGTACACCCCATGCCATACCTTTAATCTTGATATCTCTTTCCATCCAAAGGTTGTCTGGAAGAGACCGCTTCTAAGCGATAAGACAGCAAGAATACTCAGAGGATTATTTCTTTCTAAATGTTATTTTAAGTTGTGTTCAATAAAGAGTTTTCATTCATTCATTCGTTCGTTCAGTCATTCGTTCATAGTCGTATCGTAAACAACATTGATTGTTTGTGAATCGACATGTATTACTAAAGTAGGTAGATACTAAATCGATATTTTTATAAAGATCATCACTGTTTAGGTACGACATAGGTACACTACACCTATCAACCGACGAACTTTGAAAACCTTCATCTTTTAAAGATCGCTCAAATAGGTATTTCAAACCTACATCTAGCTGTTTGTTTTAGTCCGTTTAATGCTTTGTCTAATTTACCTACGTAGGTACATAACTTGTATTATTAACATTATCACCTTTCTGAAATAAATAATATATAATCATCATGAAAGTTTCCTCTTTTAACTCGATATATCTACTTAGGTATGAATCCAAATGATGGGCTAACAAATTATGTTGGTTTTTAAAACTTCAAAACTTAATAAGAATTTTAAACAAGTCGCAGGCAAACTTCAACAAGTTCAAAGGCTTACTTTTAGTCTGTCATGTCACTCAGGTGATCTTAACTGAAACCTCTAGCTTTAATCGTTCTTTGTAACATATTATAACGTAATAGCTAACCAATTCTTTTTTATCTCTTTGAATGATTTAGGTATTTAACAAACTGACTGACTGCACATTATAACTACACATCTAGAATCATCATTATCATTATTTACTTCTTCTCAGCTCAGATTTGTTAAATGTTTGTTTGTTTTATAACAGTAACTGACTAATTATCAGACTCTTTAAGCAGGTACCTTCCGATGATCTTTTCATCTTTGATTGTTAAACGGTAAACTATTAGATTTTTATTTTTTTCATCGACTCATGTTTATTATATTCTAAATTTTAGAACTCGTTTGCAACTTTGTAACTAATCATTTTTAGATATTCACTTTGATATATTTTCCTTTAAAAGAATTCATATTGTGATAGCAGACTTTTGTAAAAATTGATCATTCGTCGAAGGTTTAACCTGACGCATATATATTATTTTGGATTTTAAAACATAAATACTTGAGTGCAAAATAAAACTGTACATTAGACATCCTTCACCTTATTGAATAAACTGGTTCAATTGTATCAAATCTGTTTTAGTTTTATTTACAGCTTCTTTCTTTGATTAGGACATTCGAGCTTTTGTCCTTAGGTAGGTAACAAAGTATAAAGCTCGTGGCGCCCTCAATCTTCCTAGAGCCCTAGGATATATCAAGAACCCAGACTAGCCAGGCATACCCATCTTTCATAAGGAAACCAGACAGTTCACTTTTATAGGTTAGGTACAATTGACAAATGATACACATTTAACTTTACGATTTTAACTAAAGCAGTCAGCTCATTTCAATGTACCAATCTGATTTCTACTTATCTACTTAGAAATAGGTAAGTTTTACGCATGTTGCAATAAAATCACTAGACCTAAGAAACCTTTCACATTTTGTTTTTTAGTGTAACCTCCACTGGATCGTACTTAATTTACTTAACCACCCGCTCAGCAACACCGTTTAATAAGTATGTAGTTCCCGTGTTGTGAACATAGTAACTTTTCATTTCGGTAGGTAGATAAATATTCACCATCGTTATCAGAATATTAATGTACTTTAGAGTTGAATTATTCAGCTTCACCCTTTGTAACATAACAAATCTTTGTAACATAGGTAATCTAACAAAAGAACATTATTTTTTTTCTTTTTCTTCAACACCTTGTAGGTTAGGCCATGAACAGAATGTACAATAAATAAAACTGATTATACTTATAAAATAACCAATTTAATGGTAGCGAAGTTGAACACACTTACCAATTAAATGTTCGCAGGTACATAGCTCAGTGGTTGTACCTACCCATAACAATTTAATGTTTACAGGTACATAACTCAGTGGTTGTACCAGCCCAGAACAATTTAATGTTTGCAGGTACATACTCAGTGGTTGTACCAGCCCAGAACAATTTAATGTTTGCAGGTACATACTCAGTGGTTGTACCAGCCCAGAACAATTTAATGTTTGCAGGTACATACTCAGTGGTTGTACCAGCCCAGAACAATTTAATGTTTGCAGGTACATACTCAGTGGTTGTACCAGCCCAGAACAATTTAATGTTTGCAGGTACATACTCAGTGGTTGTACCAGCCCAGAACAATTTAATGTTTCGGGTACATACTCAGTGGTTGTACCCGTCCAGAACAATTTAATGTTTCGGGTACATACTCAGTGGTTGTACCCGTCCAGAACAATGTAATGTTTCGGATACATACTCAGTGGTTGTACCCGTCCAGAACAATTTAATGTTTCGGGTACATACTCAGTGGTTATACCCGTCCAGAACAATTTAATGTTTCGGGTACATACTCAGTGGTTGTACCCGCCCCTAACACTACAATGTTAGTAAGTACATGAATCTGTAGTAGTGAAACGCTCGTGGCACAGCTAAATAATTAATTAAATATCGGCGGACACCCCACACAGCGTCACCCAGCCCCAACTCCAGCAAAGCCTGAACCACGGGAACCAGACAACTAATAGAACACAGATATCCTGTAAATACATAACCACAACACTCCACAGCAACCGGAACGGAACAAATATCAATGTTAAATGAATAAATAAATATTTCCGGACACCTCGCACAGCGCCATCCAGCCCCAAACCAAGCAAAACCCGCACCATGGGAACCAGATAACCGACAGAATACCCATATACTTTTTTCTTTTATTTTGTAAATACATACACATAACACCCAGACACAGAACAAACATCCACGTTCATCACACGAATGCCTGTCCCGGTGGGAATCGAACCCCCGATCCACAGCGCAGAAGGCAGAGCCACCACCAACTGAGCTGAGAGGCCAGCTTGCTAAAACTTTCCGGATTGATCGCTGAAACCAAACAACGCTGTGCGCGATCACAGCCCAGCCGGACGACTGCAAATGGCACAAGGAGCAGAGCGCCTCCGCGCCTCGAAGGGCACGCCAACTTGCCCTACTTACCTACTTCGTTACCCCTTAATTAACAAAACAATTTAATGTAATTACATACATACCTCTGTAGTACCTAGTACCAAACCTCTAATTTAATGGTGGTAGGTATCTGTTTAGTAGGTAGGTAGGTAAGATACCCAATCTTCCAATTTACTGGTGGTATTTAATTTGAAATATCCAGTATCCATCGTCTGTAAATCTTACAAACAAATTATTGTAATTAAATAACCAATCCAAGTCAATTGTTTAAGTATTATTGTTGTATTAATAATAATAATAATTTTATTTCACAAAAACATTGTAACATACACACATAGGACAAATAGTTTAAATAAATAGGCCAAACAATCCACAACGACCCGCACTAGGACAAGCCTGTATCGCCTGTATCGTACCATACACACGTATTGTAGGTAGTTTAATAAAGGTAGGAACCTATATTTACATGCTGCATTTATGTAGGTAGTACTTATACATTGTAGGTATGCAGTACCCATTAATTACTCATAAAACGAGTGCATTTCTTACGCTTGCTTCCGACTACCTACTCATTTTAACACATCCTCACAAGATAACAAAAATACAAATTCCGAAAAATGTTTTATCTTACGAAGATACTTCTCTAGGTAGGTATCTAGCTAAATAAAATAGTTACTATTATTTCTTATCTACTTCTACCACTTTTTATTTTACTGCACTGTATTTTCCAACCAAAATATTGAGCAATCGATTTTAATTAGGATTAAAATAAAAATAGTACTTACCCCTTTATTTTATCATCGTCGCCATTGTACAATACGCTTGTATAGTGTATATATCTAACTGGCTCGGCACGCACTATTAACACGTCCACTCTCGCCCACGCGGCTCTCGTGACTGACTGACGCGGCACGTTCGAGATAGTCAATTGAATGTCTATGTGTGTTTGATGTAAAGTGTAGTTTGTGTGTAAATTCATGTTTATAATTTAGAATATAATTAAACACATAATTATATTACATAAAGGTAGTTATTATTATAGACTCACAAACACTACATGTATGTTTCACGAATTGTTGTTCGAGCATAACTGTCGAACCGTTCATCCAATCTGCATGAAACTTGGTAGGTCAATAGGTTGTGGTAAGGAAATTTACGGTGGAGCATATGAGCTTAATCGATGAAGGGGTTGTGAAGATATTGGGTTCCCAAGGGGGTAAAAAATTATGAAAGTTACACAAATATATTGAGTGGGGTGTCATACGAAAGGGCTTATTTTGTACATTTCAAAATGGTTTTTATTTTTAATCTAGGATGTATAGTTTTTGAAATACGACCAAAGACCAAAAACTACGAAACCAGAGCTGCAAGAGCTCCCGTTTCATAGAGTTTCGATGTCTTCGTAGCTCATTGACTGGTCGGTCCTAAAAAGAGAGTGGCATCGTTGCGGTTTGGTTTGCAATGATTTTAGATGCTACTTGATTTATTTTCATGATAAAAAAAATTTTGATAAAAAATGAAAATAATTGGGGTAAAAAAAGTTAAGTAAACAAATATATTGAGTGCGGTGTCAAATGAAAGGTCTTTATTTGTACATTCTAAAATAGTTATTATTTTTATTCTAGGACGTATACTTTTAAAAATACGACGAGAATTCATAAATATGAAATAAATGAAAAATTAGACACGACATTATGTATTGCATGCATGCTAGTATTTTTTACCATGAAGAGCTAGCGCATACCCGGCAGTAGTAGCACTTGAAATTATAGGGGTAGTCAGAAGAAAGTCCAAATGTTGGCCATCTACGGTGCGCGAGATCTCAGTTCGGGGCGAACTACTAGTTTATTTATTCCTATAACTACTTTATCGATTTTGATAAAATTTGGAAATAGTGTAGGTTCTGGAGTAACATAGGCTAATTTTTATTCCGGAAAAATGTACGGTTCCCGTGGGATAAAAAAATAGTAGTCTATGCGGGCGAAGCCGCGGGCGTTCGCTAGTTGCAATATACTTATGCCAGTGTTGTCACTCTCAGTCTATGAAAAGAGACGGCATATAGTTCAATTCTTATTGTGATTCTGTTATGACGGCCTTTTTAAGTCCGCTGTTTTAAAGCCATCGTTCAGTACAGCTTTTGCTACAAACACGAAAATAAACGTAAGAAATCGAAACTTTCTGGTAACATAAGTACAACAACCAGAGTTGGCCACTTGCTCATATACGAACTTACTACAACGATTTTTTTTTCAGTCACAATAAAAATCCCCCAGTAAAATTCATGTTTTGGTCGTATTATTATTATTAGTATCAACGTACCAATACCAGAGCAAATCTCTGCAGACCATAAAACTATTTGTCCTACCGAGCCACACCTCTTGCGTCTCAGCCAGTCCAAAACGCAAATTCATGAAATGAAATTAATGTTCTCAAAATATTTCTCAACATTCATTTTGAGTTCCAAAGCTGAAACTAAAATATTTGTACAAAAGGATATTAGTTGAAAAAGCCTTCGCCTTTCCCGTCCCAAATAATTATGTCACTACCATTTCAAATCCGAAACAAATACAAAAGGCGAGGCGAACGAAGCCTAATGATAAAATCGATGCATTAATATCTACTCATTGTTGAAACCCCTTCACCCAAACATCCACTTTCGACTTCACAAATAAGGCACAGAATCCTTTGAACGAAAAACTCATTACAATTTGATTCCGCCCCAATATTGTTCCGATTTAAGGTGAAATGAATTCTTAATTTTGTTCTTAAGTCAATACGAACGTAATGGACGGCAGTAAAAAAGGTTAATGAGGATGCCGACTAAAAATGGGCGTCGATTTTTCGTAGTACAACAGATATAAAACAATTAATAATTTTTTACTAGAAGGAGTTAGATGATTTATTAATGTCAGGAGGCAATCTTTGCCTATACTTAACGGGACACTGTAGATCCTGGGACAATGTTGACAATAAACTGAAGACAAGGTCAATACATGGGCTGACTAAGTCGCAAGTTTCCTCACGTTGTTTTCCTTCACTTTTTGAGATCGTGTTAATGGGCATACCTATAAATGTTTCGAAATACAAAAAATCAATTGGTGCACGGCCGGCCCACGCCTTTCGGATTCAAAGTCGACTATTGTTTCGGATTGAGAGATTATCCCACTCGGCCAAAATGATTCATTCAAAGCTTATCATCATCATCATCCGCAACCCAATTCCTCCCATTGCTGGATAGAGACCTCCCTTCTCTCTTGCTATTTTTCGAATTCAAGTTTCGAGCCATGAATTAAATAGAAACAAAGTTATTATTTAAACATTCAGATTTCCAATACTAGTCGCTTCTTCCCCGCTGCTCAACTACATTGCTCAACTGCATAAAGTTGAGCATTGGGTAATACCAACTGCTCAACTGGTGATTGCTCAACTATGAATAGTTGAGCAGTGGGGAAGAAACGGTATAACGAATAGAATTTTATTTACTTTTCTAATAATACTTATTACTGTCGGAATAGTAGTAAGTTTATTTTCTTACCCAATAGTTAACCAATCTAAAATTATGCAGGGACCTTTCTGAGCGGCCGGTCCTTGATTTGCATTAATTACAATAAACATATTATTATTTCTACTTGCAGTAAATTTTATTATTACAGAAAGGGATTGCTACATTGGTACCTACACAATTTTTAAATCCTACAAATAATTTTCGTTATGTCAAAAGGTGTGAGAGCAAATTCTAAGAGTCAGTGGCCAACTTTGAATGGAAGAGATCGCTCCTTAGCGATATGGCCGCCTATAATACATTGTTACTTAGTTTTAGTATTTTGGTTTTTTCGTAAGTTAAGTACTTATTGGTTTTCCAGGCGTGCAATAAATTATTTTCAGTCGTGTGATCTATCTAAAGCACACTCATTTTTTTTAGTCAACAAAGTGCCATACTAATCACCGACAGCTGTAACAAGGGCGCGTAACTAACAGCACTCAAAATATAATGTTACACGCGACGCTAATGGGGAATATAATTAGACGTCATTTTCTACAAGACGATTATATTTTGGACCAACGTAAATGACTTGGTTAGTATAATCATGTTATATTTAAAGTTTCACGACTTCAGCACATTTTTAAACACCGGCGTGTGATGCCAATCTTTTGCATGTCAGATATGCACGCTAGTTGTATATAATTTAGAAATAAATAAAACTACAGTCGTTTCAAATAATAAAAACATAATTGAAGGAATTTATGAATTTAGGTAAAATATCGAAACTTAAAATAAAAGATTTAAAGAATTGCGTTGGCCAAGTGGGATATTATGATACTTCTATTTTCGATTCATAAGTTTGACCACCAGAGAGTTATGCTACGATACGTTGCTATGGATGCGTTTGATATCCACCAATCATATTCATAGGTCCTTATACCTTAGTAGTACGTGGAAACGGGTTCAACTATGCTATGTTTTTATATGGATAGATGCGTGCTATTGATGCGTGCTATAGATGCATGCAATGGTTGGCCGCTCTCCGTGCATTTCCCTACTGTCGATGCATCGCATAGCTCGAGCTGCGCATCTTTCTAACACATCTAAAAGGCTCTGATCGACGAGCGAGTAAAACCGCGGTCTCATGGCTCGTCGGCAAAGCTCGCCGGTATATCATTGCAATTCATTTTTTACTCAGATCGATCAAATTCAAAATTCAAAACCTCAATTCAACTACGATTATGACTGTTTCACTCGCTAGTCGATCAGCAATAACGAGCCGCAAGTAAAACCGACGTTCTTTAAAACCGCGGTATAGGCTCGTACGTCGATCACCCACTTTACTCGCCCCGCTAAATAGCTTAGCATCAGTGAAAACGGTCACATAGTTCCGAAGCTTAGCTTTCACATCCTCGCAGCATAGCCGCATAGCACATTTCTGGTGGAAAAGCACCCTTACGATTTCGACGGATCACTGTTCAGTAATCATTAATTCAAATACCCAATTCTGTCGTCAGTTGTCACTGTCAGTGTCATCTAAATCCGTCTCTGCAACTCAGCTGATGGATGACAGCGTCAGCAAATAATGTCAGCAGTGTCAGCACTTGCCTCCATCCATTACGGCTTTGTGGATAGGGGTTCGATCGGAATGACGAGCGGATTTCGGAGTAACATGTAAAGGCCAAAGTTTACCTAAATCGGCTGCTTAGGCTGTGTCCCCAGTAGGCAAACTGTGAGCGGCCGACTGAGTTTGCGGCGTATCGGTTTAGTACGCTCTTCCATATATTTGAAATGGAGTGTCCAAACTTTGCTAGTTTTGCGCGTAACGCCGGCTCCATACGTTGGGACCAACGTTGGTCCCAACGTTGGGGCCAAGATTTCGTGAACCATCCACACGTTGGCGATACACCAATCTTGTTCCGTCAGAGCCAACGTGCAGACGTCCGATGTCTGCGCGTCCGATACAGAAATTGAAATTTCTCTAAGTGATTTTACATTACTGAATACCAATTTTATCACAATCACATCACATCATGTCACTATCACACTTCACACAACACATAGTGTGTAAATGTACATTATAAAAGCGAAAGTTTGGATGTTTGGATGTATGTTTGTTCCTCTCTAACACGACAACCATTAACCGATATGGGTGATATTTAAAATATAGATAGATAATAACCGGAAATAGGACATAGGCTACTTTTTATCCCAAAAAATTGCACGGTTCCCGTAACATAAAAAAAATAGTAGACTCCATCATCAGATCAGCTCGCTGTCACCATATTATTACATTGTAGTCAGAACTTGACAAATATGCCGAGTTTCAACTCAATCGGCTTATTTACTGAGGAGTTCTGTTGAACAGCTCTTGACTCCATCATCAGATCAGCTTGTTGATACCATAATATTTCATTGTCACCGAGAATCTATAAGTGTGCAAAATTTCAGCCCGATAGTCCTACAAACACAATAAATAAGGAATACGATGACATTCTCGCTCGTCAGTCGACACGTGCGCTCACGATGCGCGTCGAAACGGGACTGAGCATAGCGCCAACGTGTGGACGGATCCCCAACGTTGGCGCGCCAACTTCCTTTGATAAAACCGACACGGCACGGCCAAGCCCCAACGTTGGCCCCAACGTTGGCGCCAAGCTATTTTGTCAGCACCACACGTTGGTGAGAGGCATTGGGACCAACGTTGGCCCCAACGTGTGGATGCGGGGTAACGCTGCAAACTGCGTACAGTGAGCGCAAAAGTAGCAACCTGTGGACACTGCATTTCAAATATATGGAAGAGCGTACTAAACCGATACGCCGCGCCGCAAACTCAGTCGGCCGCTCACAGTTTGCCTACTAGGGACACAGCCTTATGCTGAAGGGCGATACGCGTCAATTTTGTTAGTTTAGGTACCACGTCAACGGCTTCAATTCAATATCTTATTTGGTTCAAGTTGAAAACATTTTACATTAGAACACATTAATAGGTAGTATATTGTGATCGAATATTTATCACGTTATTACATTTGTTCTAACACGACGCCGAGGTTTCGACTGGATTGCACCAGCTTTGGCCGCGGGAATATTTCTTTCAATACAATGTGGTGACAAGTTACAATGCAATTATGTTGACAGCGATCTGATGATGGACTTAGGAGTTCAACGGATCTCCTCAGTGGATAACTGTAAAATACCCATGTAAAGGCTCATTTGAATCAGCCCGCGATTGCCTATTAAAAGCTTTGATTATTATAATCAAAGATTAAAAGGTTGTTACTTCTTTGAAAAATATTTTTTCAACCGTAAACTTATTCATTTCATACTCATTGATTTTTTATACATAAGTGAGATATAATCCCACTGACCGTGAATCTAAGGACAAGGTACCTTCCATTAGACACACGATTCTGATCTTTCTATCTAGATAGCAAAAATAAGTGCGCTATTTTCGTCCTTCGACTTATCTTCGACAAAGAAACACGAACAAAGGCCTCATGTTTCTTCATTCCATTCAACAATAGATATTTTTTCTGAACAAAAATCACTTCGAGAAGAAATTTTAGGAATCCTGACCGAATTTTGCGGACGATTACATAAGGTGTCATTTTTTCAAGACACACCTTAAGAGACGCTCTTGGGCTAGCTTTGACGTGTTACAAAAGTTAAATACTTTTTAAATATGATTATAACTGTTTCCCAAAGGCGCAGTAGACACTTTATCAGATCTTTAGGCATTTATAATTAGACATATCCGAAGGGCCGAAAAGTTCTCGAATGGAGGCCACGGACCGGCAAGCGCAGTGTTGGACGTCCACCGACAAGATGGACTTTATAATTAGACATATCCGAAGGGCCGAAAAGTTCTCGAATGGAGGCCACGGACCGGCAAGCGCAGTGTTGGACGTCCACCGACAAGATGGACAGACGACCTTGTAAAAACAGCAGGTCGGCGGTGGATGCAGGCCGCTTCCAACCGCAACACATTGATATTTTTGAGGGAGGCAAATGTCAAACAACGGACGTCCAACGGCTGAGATGATGATGATATTCGAAGGATATTATAACGAGCTGAGAGAAATGTCTAGGTACACCATCTACATCTTACTTGTGTAGATATATAGAAAAAACAATGTTGATTTACAAGCCGGAATTCGAACGCGAGGCAACACCCAATTACGCCAACACGTAAATTTTAGTCTCTAAATTTAAATATTAGTAACCACTGGTATTTAAATCTCAAGATAAGCCATTGGTTACACGTATAACAATTTACGATCGCAAATTCGATTTCTCACGTTTCCGCAGGCAAGCAATGTTGCCAACTCAGTAATTTTTGCTAAATTATGCCACGAAGGAGGATTTAAGTTAGATCTAGCAATTTAAGGTTTTAGAGTTTTATCTGTGGTGTAGGGGCATTATGATATGTTTAGTGAATTTAGTTGCTATTATCTTGTAGGTGTGGTGCAGTAGGTTGATTGATGATTAATAAAAAAATTCTGAAAAAACACTGTCTAGAATATTGTGTTGTCTCTAGATATCTTATCTATCTAATATACCTAGAAACAAGGTAGGCTAATTATCTATAGATAATATAAATACTACCTATACTAATATAATATAGCGGAAGAGTTTGTTTGTTAGTTTGAACGCGTTAATCTCCGATTTGAAAAGTTCTTCCTGGCATCCGTTCAGGCAAACAATTTCGATATTGTAGCCTGCGCATGGCAATTTTAAATTTAAAATTTAGGGGGATACCAATTGATGACGCTGACTGTACATAAACAAAATCATAATTATCTATTTCTCGTAAGAGATAGATATATAGAGAGGCATAGATCACAAATTTCACTTACGACAATCCTGACGCGCCTAATTCTCTCATAACATTCTTCAGAAAGCATTTTCCTGTTTCATTTTTTTAATTTTATATTTTTCCTAACATCAGAACTGAGTGTTGGCAACACTGGCAATAACAATTCCACGAATCGAACGGAATTCAATCGTCGTATATTGAATCCTAAATCTTCAATGGATTGCTTTCTTTCGGGCTGATTTTAATGGGAGCAGTATCCGTGATGCTATTTTACAGTTTACCTGAAGAAGATTCAAGGCTGGTTTTACCATCATATTATAAAAAAATAATCATGTTAAAAAAAAAATCTACCCTTAGGCTGTGTCCCTAGTAGGCAAACTGTGAGCGGCCGACTGAGTTTGCGGCGTATCGGTTTATTGTACCATTCCATATATTTGAAATGGAGTGTCCAAAGTTTGCTAGTTTTGCGCTCACTGTTTGCAGTTTGCAGCTTAACGCTGCAAACTAGCAAACTGTGGACACTCCATTTCAAATATGGAAGAGCGTAGGTACTAAACCGATACGCCGCAAACTCAGTCGGCCGCTCACAGTTTGCCTACTGGGGCCACAGCCTTAAGGGATGTGCAATTGACTCACAACTCAATGATGCAAAGCTTCCTACAATATTTTTTGCTTTCCTTCCGGAGAGAAGATTTGGTTTCATTTTCTTCGTAAGTATACCCGAGCAAAGCCGGGGCGGGCAACTAGTAAATGATAATGCTTAAGAATTATCCTTTACGCATTACGCACGCATTGGTAGGTATATGACATCATTAATTTTGTTTACGTTATTAACCTTGCTAGTCATTATAATTGGTAGCTCTCGCAAAATATAATATTCTGCTATAATATTTTTATTTGATTGGAAATTGTGCACTAATATTTAGACTTACGTATATGATACACTTTTAATTTGATTCTTTCAATATTTTTAATAGTAAAGGAGTAAGTTTTTGTTGTGGTTTCTGTGTATTAAAATTTAATAGTTTTGTTGATTCATTTAATGATTGATTAAAATAATGAGTCATTAAAAGAATGAAGCTTGCATGAATAAGTGTTGTGATTGGCTGAAAAGTGACTAAAGGAAATATGGAGTAGGTTTTGCTCAATTGTGTACGAGTATGTGTATGACTAGTTTTGTGCAACTTTGATAACATTTTGAAATGTCTTATTGTATCAACATCGAAAATTGTAAGTACCTTCCAAGTTTAACTAATATCACAGACTAATATTAGGCATCTATGTAGTAAAGATGTAAAAGTCTAAATCTTAATGAGTTTCCAGTCCTATCTTATTACTGGGGAATGAACTCTTCCAAATCTTAAAACAGTTTCAACAGTTTTTATATATAAATTCACATTCTGTCGCATGCCGGACGAACTGTGCGCCAAGACTACCACTAACTGGAGCCCTGAGACAGTGAGACGGCGTGGAAGACCACGCAGGCGATGGCGAGACGAGCTAGACACCTTCAGTGACTATCAGTGCCAGGCAATGTCGTTGGACCGAAATACCTGGAAAACTTTAGGGGAGGCCTTTTCCCAGCAGTGGGACAGTGTAGGCTAAATACAATATTTATCATGGATGAGACTCGCGAGGGATTGGAGAGAATGGTTTGATAAAGAGGAGGGTGGAAATGGGCTAAAATGATGATGATGATGATATTAATCAACTTCTTCCAGGCATTAATGATCAGGAACATGATCCGTTTCTAGATCATTCGACTGGAAGGAACACATCTTTGATAAACTTGAGTGATACACATTACAAACCTGATAGTTCCGATGATGAAGAAACGGAACAGCAGAGTTTGAATAGTCAACTTCTGAACGCTATTGAATTGAATGACAATTCAGAAGTTGAAAGGTAAATGTGAAATACTATGTTTGAAAATATCCTTAGCCTAGGACGGTTGTCAATTTTGTTAAAAAAAAAGGCTTAGGTGGTTTTTGAACAGTGACGTCACACGTAGTCACGTGACTATAATACTGCGTTTTTGTGACATATTTCTTATTTAAATAAAAAATTCAATATTATTTACTGCTATTACGGGTATTATTTTAAGCACATGAGCGTTTAAAACTAGTTTTGAAAAGTTGTCAACTGCCGGTTTCAGATTACTAAAAGCAGGTACTGACCCCAATGCCACATGTAATGAGTCATGCCTCTCAGCGTGTCACCTAGCAGCCCTCTTGAACAGAGAAGCGCTGCAACTGCTTCTGAAAGCTGATGCTGAAGATCAACGAGTAGACTTCTACGGATGCAGGCCGTTGCACTATGCGGCTTTTTCTGGTGACGCTAGAAGTATTGCTAATCTTCTGGGGTTATCTGAAGGTATTATGCT
Source organism: Camptogramma bilineatum (assembly GCA_958496255.1). Taxonomy (NCBI): domain Eukaryota; kingdom Metazoa; phylum Arthropoda; class Insecta; order Lepidoptera; family Geometridae; genus Camptogramma; species Camptogramma bilineatum. The sequence goes on from OY292474.1 coordinate 4,473,485, forward strand.
CGTAGCAATTTCTAATAGTACCTACTTTCATGAGCGTACGTTTTTTTCATGCAGTGATGTTCTATATTTGTGTAAGCATTAAAACTGTAGGAATTATGTTATATGACACACCATTTTCCATACAATTCATGGCTATGACGTCAACAAACCCGAAGCATAATCACGAAGGCGCAGAAGTCCAGAAGACATTGCTTCAGACCTTTTTAGGCGTTCAAGATACGTTAAAGATGTCCTATATATAATCAGATATAGGACGCATAGGTAAGGAAAATAATGCTTATCAAACTGTTTTGATCAAGCAAGTTGCATAACAGATTTGCAGGTTGCAGTAAGTAATTTGACAGCAGACATAAAATCCGCAGTCGAGGACTTGAGGTCTTCTGTCGGCCATGTCATCAATACACCAATAGCTCGAGATGGAACTCAAATTATACCAGAAAACTGGAAGGACTCCGCAAAACATGACTGCAGTAAATGTATGGTAAGTTGTTTTTTTGCATAGAAAAAAAAAACAAGTATACTTAGACATTATAAAGTATACTTAGTATAAATTTTGTTTCTGTGTGCGTTCGGGAGCGCTCAGAATCTGGCCACGCACACAGAAACAACGTGCATGTGAACACACATACAATTAACACCAAACGGACTTCGTAAGATAGAACAACTGTAACACTTTGAAGTCAAATTATATTTTTTCATAGAAAAATGTCTTTTCCAACAGAGTAAGGTCCCATGGCTCACCGAGGGATCCAGTTCCTTGCATGTAGCAAGCTTCGCAGCCCGTCCTCACTGTGTCCAGCTGCTTCTGTTGTCTGGTGCAAATCCAAATTTGAAAGACCTCAATAATCGCACTGCTTTAGATGTGGCTGGGTCAGCAATATACCGAGGCTACAAAATCGAACGCGATGAGTGAGTTTTTAACTTTAAATCCTAAGTTAACACACCTCTAGTTGATCCATGTAATGCTACGTTTCCATTTATAGACATGCCAAGTTAAATAAGTAATAGGTTTCGTTTATAAAGATGATTTTTAAACCAGGTGAATTTTAAATCGGTGTTACTTGGCTTTGTGGTTGGAGTGTTATGGTATAACAGTTGAATTTTAAAAATACTACTAAGAATTCAGAAATATAATCTGACTAAGTATTCAACAAAAACAAACCCCATCTTTCTGACACACCACACGTCAGACAAGTTATTTTACCACTATTTCTTGCTGATTTGAACGACTCCGTTGAATGAAGGGCCATCGTTAATTTGTGGAAGAGAGTGATAGTCAATTTGTTGTTGTTGTTGTTACATAAAATCCATGCCATGGATGAAGTTAGTTTAGAAAAAAATTATGTTCCTTTTCGTTTCAGTTTCTTACAAACAATCAAAGTGCTGCTGGAATATGGCGGAGGGCTCAACACCGTTTTTGGAACTAATGTGTTTTTAGACACTGTCCTTCATACTGCAGTGAAGCTGCGCAGTTCTGAAGCATTACCTCTTTTGTTGAACGCTGGAGCATCGGTTTATAATTTGTCTCGTTATGGCTACACCCCTTTGCATGATTGCGTGGAAGACAAGCTTGAAGAACCACTAAAGGTACTCGTATGGTATTTAAACTTTCACGTACGAATAAAAAATATACTTAAACAATAATATTGTTTCATAATTAAAAAGTTCTATATATCTACTGTTTCGTACTACCACATATACGGGAATTATTCACGCTATATGCATAAATATCTTCAATTTAGATACCGACATTGTACCTGTAGGCCTAACATGCGCAACATCGAAAGTCGAGAAACGAGATAATACCTAATATCTCGATCGGTTAAACTGCTCTTATGTATGCGTTAGAGCAGTTCGACCGATCGAGATTATGTCTCTTGACGTTGCGCATGTTAGGCCTGCTAGAGATCTAAATCGACGATATTTTTACGTGAGTAAGTACCTAATTCTCGGACGAATGTCAGAAACGAAAAGAGGGCTATGCCCAGCAGTGGGATGAGAAGGGTTGATAATGATGAGTTCTCGTTTGCTATTATTATGTCTACTGCTCACAAAAGTTATGGAAGATAAATACTATTTAATGTTGTCTATACATTGCAGATTTTAGTTAACCATCCGTATAGTCAGTCCAATACCAGTTGTCGACCAATAGAAGTGAGAAACTACGAAGGTTCCACGGTTTTTCATATGGCTGCTCGAGCTGGATGGGCTCCTGGGGTCAGTTTAGCATTGCAAGCCGGGATTGACGTCACTATAACGGTAAACAATATTTTTATACTTGCTCCGTAATCTGCATAAGGTTTAATATATTTTATTCTCAATAAGACAAAGATGTGTCACTTGCATGAGAACAATGCTTTCATAAAGGTAAGTATTTAACAGTTTGTCGTTCAAGTTTAACTTACTTATTGTACCTATCTAACTCGTTTCATTTGTTGAGGAGATAGTAATTTTTGAAGTAATTTGCATGTTTATTTGAATATTAAAAAAACAGTTTTGACAAAATTTCAGTACTAACATTACATAGTTACATTGAAATTCATCGCGTAATTTACTTTATTCAAATCTCCCCGCGACCACGGCTGTTGTAACATAGCCGAAACGGGCAATAAAGTAAATCTTAATAAAGTAAATCGTAATACAGTAAAAAAAATGATCTAATGACTAATCATTTTGATCAATTTCATCTTTGCTATGAGCAAAATATTATCTTCCTTTTATAAGTATTTTATTATTAAGATAGTTAGATGGTAATTTATGTTTCAGGATCAATTCGGTGATACTGTTTTACACTGCGCAGCCGAAGCTGGAAATTTAGACATTCTCATAGAACTTCTACATGCAACAGAACAAACCACTTGTTCATTAAAACAACACAACAAAAAGAACGAAACTCCATTTTCCATAGCTGTTCAAACAGAAAACATTGCTTTAATCTCTCATATGCTCGATTACGATGAAGATCTTAAAAGTTTAATACATGAACCAATTTTTGATGAAGCAAATTTAGAAAAAATCACTCCTCTAGAGTTTTCAGTGGTAGTTAACAATGAAGAATTATTCAATCTGCTTTTTGACAAAGAACCCCAGATTAACGATGACAATCTGTGTCATCTAGTCAGTGTCATGACTAAATATAACCGTGACAATTTGTTTAACACACTACTAAGTTATATAGAGGATTATGTGTCTAAATCTATGAGAAGCCAGTTCTTTCAGGAAGCTGTTTTGAACGGTAGCGTAGATATGATCAAAACATTGTTCAATAGCGGGGTTGATTTATCTCAAAGAAATGAAAACGGAAAAAGCACAATGAGCTTACTCATGCACTATGACTCGAGACAAGAAGAATTTCTCGAATCACTTTTCGACATGTATATCTATAGCAACAGTTCAAACATTTATGACAAATATTATACAATAACTGTTGACTACTACGTGCTTATAAACGAAGATCCAATAAAGCAGATAGATATATTAGAGGCTCTTTTAGAAACAAGCAATAAGAAAGGACAAAGACAGTTCTTGGCACACCCGCTATTGGAAAGCTTTTTATATGTGATGTGGAAAAAACTATGTTCATTAGTTTACTTTATTATAATGATCCACGCGTTATTTCTGCTATCTGTGAACGGATATTGTTTAACTGTATTTTATCACAAGGATCGAAATGTTGATATTAAAAATATAGATTACTTATATCACCCACAATTCTGGCAATATTTTGCTTTTCTATCTGTTATCTTGGTTTGTATTCAGGTTAGTTTCATTTTATACAAATTGGTTTGAATTAAGTAACATTCTAAAAAATAGCATTTTCAATTTAATGGACCTTCCCAAAAAAATCATTAAAATATTTTGTTTTTTCACAGGAGATATTAATTTTGAACCCAACAAAGCGCTGGTTTTTTGCGGTAACAAATTGGTTAAAACTAGGTTCTATAGTTCTTGGAATAGCCACACCAATCCTGGTGACGATGGATTCTCCTGATACTGAATGGCGAAGACACATGGCCACCATCACAGTAGTCCTGTTATGGCTGGACATTATAATATTTATGTCGTCAACACCTTCCTGGGGCTACTTTATGCACATGTTTTTCAAAGTAGCTTTCAAAGTTTTGAAGGTATTCTAATTTTATATTTTAATCATTTAAATTTTTAAAGCTTTAAATTTATATAAACTCAAGTACATACGTTTTTTTTTACAGATCATCCTAAGTTTTTCTTTCCTGGTGATTTGTTTCGCCATCATTTTTATGATCCAGTTTCACACCACTAAGCCTTTTGAGAGTCCTTTGGCTGCTCTTATCAAAACAACAGTGATGATGACTTCGGAGTTTGAATATGAGAATCTTTTAGACCGGAACGTTACTTCTATAGCAGTGCTTCGTATTACCTTTCTAGCGTTTCTCGTTCTGATACCGATCGTTCTAATGAATCTGATGATTGGAGTGGCTGTGAACGATTTGCAAAATTTAACTTATAAAGGAAAGTTACGGCGCTTAGAAAAACAGCTGATGTGCTTGTGCATGTTGAAAACCTTCATAAACAACAGGTTATGGATGGCATTTTGGATTGATACTTCAAATACCAGACTAGTGCCAACGTTAGTTGAACTACGTCCGAATAAAAATGATTGGTATATTTTCGAGGGCCATATAAGAAAAAATATATTTCAAAAGGCACAAAACAACGTAAAGGAAGATATTATCCAACCTGAAGAAAATGAAGAACTATTAGAGGAAAGGAATAATAAAAATAATATAGATAATAATGATAAGAGTAATTTTAATGTTAACTTAGAAAGCGTAGCGCAAAGAGCAGTTAGCCAAATATTAACTGATGGTAACTTTGTGGCTGCAATAACGGAACTTATGAATAAAAACAATGATAATGGTAACCAAAACGGTTTACAAGCAGATTTAAAGATAAATTCAGCGAAATCTGTTGATATGTCTAATGAATTAACAATAACCAACAAAAATATAAATCAAGAAAATATGGAAACTAAACTAGAAGTCAATAAGAATGAAAACACTGAACCTACTCAGACGAACGACTGTATCGATGAATTCACTGAACTGAAAGCAAGTAACAATCTCAATACCAATAACGTATGTACTCAAATGCCTGATGATGAAAAATACAAACATCTAAACAGCTTAGTAGAAAAAATCATACAGAAAACAGATAAATTAGAAAGAGCACTAGCTGATATGAATAATGATATTACAACTACAAATCAGATGTTGACTGCTGTATTTGAAAAGTTGAATTTAAAGTAGATTTAAGCAAGTATAACTCTTTTTACGTTCAAAGACAGGTCTAAATACATTATTTTAAGTTCTAGGCTCTGCCTTAGGGCCCTGTCTCACTAGGAGACCACAGTTGCATCACAAACAAAATGTACGGAAATTACCCTTGTAGGTAACATGCCCAACATCGAAAGTCGAGAAACGAGATATTTCCATTGGTTAAACTGCTCTAACTTATATGAGATGATCGTACCCAATTTTCAATAATTATTATTACTTCACATCTATACCTACGTTGATTTTCTATATATTAATTTTAATTTATGAAATGTTGCTCTGCATGATAACACTTTTTATTATTAATTATTGGTTAAGTACCTTATCAATTAGAGGAATTTGATTTATTTATTTCTTTTGTTAATGGCACAGTACCTAAACTTTGTTTTAGAAACTAGTGAAACCTAAATTGCTACATGGCTACAAATATGTATGACACCAGAAGGACAACAGGGTCTACAACACAAGTTTTTGATAACTTAGTGTGGGTCCTGTTAGCAAAACTATAAGTATGTAACAAGCCATATTACATTAATGCTAAGAAATTGTATCCTGTTAATTGTTTATAATGTTTGTGTGCTTGAATGAAATAAATAAAATTATTTATTTATTTATTATTTATAGATACGTTTATTAGAGCAGTTTGACCGATCGAAATATCTCTCTCGATGTTGCGCATGTTAGGCCTACTGGTGCCCCGCTTGGTTGCGCAACCAATCATCACCAGGTGTCATTAACGTACTATTTGTTGGTGGCGCAACTGTTGTGGCGCCACAATGGTGTCTTAGTGAGAGAGAGCCCATCCTTGATCATTAGACCCATAAACATCTTGAATTCCTAAAAATCTGAGAGAGTTAAAGAAAACTCATGTTTCATTTTATAAAACATTGATAGTGTATATTTTTTGCACTATCGTCGTTTTTTATTGATAAACAAAAGTTCTATTGTGAATATGTGAATGTGTACTGAAATTTTACACTGTACTTGAATCTTAAATAAAAATTTATCTAAATGAAATACAGTGTATTTTTGGATACCAGAATGTCGTATTTTACCAAATATGACACTTTGCAAGGTGCCTGAAAGGAATTGGGCCAAAGTTTATCGTTGATTATCATCCTAAAGCGCTACTTATGAAACTCGAACCAAATCTGTTTCAGAAATAATAATTAAGTTCGTTGGGCCAGTGTAATCATTTATTAAGTTAACCAACAATGTTTCGCCGCAAATTAAAATTCTTATCTACTGGTGAAAAAGTATAGGTACAAAAATATTTCTTTTTTTTTTTTTTTTTTTTTTTTTTTTTTATACTACTAAGGTAGCAGACAAGCATACGGCCCACCTGATGGTAAGCGGTCACCGTAGCCTATGGACGCCTGCGACACCAGAGGAGTCACACTCGCGCTGCTGACCCTTTAAAAATTTCAAAACGCCCTTTTTGAAGAACCCCATACTGTAGTCATTGGGGAAAACCGCGGCAGGTAGATCATTCCACAACCCAATTGTTCGCGGGAGGAAATTCCTCAGGAACCGCACCGTACGTGACCACAATGGCTTCAGGGTATGAGGATGGATCCCCTGCCGATGGCGAGCATTACGATGGAAGAATGGAGCTACAGGCACCATTTCAAATAGCTCTTCAGAACACAACCCATTATACAGGCGGTAGAATACACATAGAGAGGAAAAGTCTCTCCTGAGGCTTAAAGATTCAAGACCGCCTGAGACCTTGGGATCGTCAACAATTCTCACAGCTCGTCTTTGTACCGAGTCAAAAGGCCCGAGCTGGTATCTGGGTGCTCCCGCCCATAGATGACTACAGTACTCCATATGGGGCCGGACCTGCGACTTATAGAGAAGCAGTCTCATCCCCGCACTGAAGTACCGCTTCGATTTATTGAGCACACCGAGCTTTTTAGATGCCAGCTTAGCCTTGTCCTCCAGATGACAACGAAACTGAACGTCACTGGAGATGTCAACACCCAGGATCCCAATGCTTTTGGAGATGGATAAGGGCGTGTTCTGGAATTGTGGGGCCACAGTAAATGGGGTTTTTTTAGCGGTGAACGCGCAAACTTGTGTCTTGGTAGGGTTGAAATTAACCAGGTTGAGTTTTCCCCAATCGGAAACTCTGGCTAGTACACCTTCGACTTCAGACACAAGCTGTCTTCGACTTTCCTCCACTATGGGACGAGGGATGTTTGCGCGGCCCGTACTATCATCCGCATAGCAGTGAATGCCGTCAATGGACAGCATATCATTGATATGCAGTAAAAACAACGTCGGGGACAGTACGGAACCTTGCGGGACACCAGCATTTATGTCCATGCAATTGGAGCTACAGCCGTCAACAACGGCTCTTATGCTTCGGCCGGACAAGAAGCTAGAGACCCATTCGCACAAACCCTCGGGCAGCCCGTACGATGGCATCTTCGTCAGAAGACCACGATGCCAGACCCGATCAAACGCCTTCGCTATATCTAGGCTAACAGCCAAAGCCTCCCCTTGACTCTCAATGGCCAGTGCCCATCGATGAGTGAGATACACTAGAAGGTCACCAGTCGAGCGACCGTGGCGAAAGCCGTATTGACGGTCGCTGATCAAGCCGTGTCCCTCTAGGTATCTAAGGAGTTGTGTGTTTAGTACACGTTCCATGACCTTAGAGAGAAGAGAGGTTATAGCGATGGGTCTGTAATTGGATGGGTCCGATCTATCACCCTTTTTGGGTACCGGGTGGACTTGCGCAGTCTTCCATGAAGATGGAACCCGCCTAGTGGAGTATGAGAGAACAAAGAGCCGCGTTAAGACGGGACACAATTCAGGAGCACACCGCTTAAGCACCACAGCCGGTATACCATCAGGCCCGCTCGACTTATGGACATCCAGAGAAAGTAACTCCCGCCGGACTTCTCGTTGAGTTATGATGATTTCCGGCATGGAGTTACCGCACCACGGGATGGTGGGTGGCACGGTTCCTCCGTCGTCCATTTCGATTCATCCGGAGAATAATTTATCTGGAAGAGTGGGAGAGACTCGCGGTCTGTAGGCCTAACATTGTAGCCTAACAAAATCGAGAGTCGAGAAACGTGATATCTCGATCGAGCTATCTCTCTCATACGCATGCTAGGCTCACTGGTCACCCCTCGAGTCTCACACTAGTTGTATTAAAATTTACAGTATTCTTAGTGAGTATTTTCCGGATATTTTTTTATATTTTACACTAAGTATCATTCTTATCAGTTCTTTTTTTTTTCTTTAAGTGTTCCTTTTATTGGTTTACTGTATGTTGTTATAAATAAATGTATTTTCTTTCTTCTTTAATTTATTTATTTTATTATGAGTACCTATTGATTAATGTTGCTTTTTAGGGTTCCGTACCTTAAAAGGTAAAAAAAGGAACCCTTATAAGATCACTTTCTTGTCCGTCTGTCCGTCTGTCCGTCCGTCTGTCCGTCCGTCTGTCCGTGTGTCACCATCGATTATCTCAGGAACGGGTGGAGCTAGCAAGTTGAAATTTATACCATATACTGAGGTCTATAGTCCCTATTGTGACTATAAAAATCAAGGTCCTGAGTCAACACTATAAAAAGATATAGGCAAATTTAGGTTTTCGTGAAAACTTGTAAGCACCAAAACTTACCTTAATTATCAACTTTTTTTATTTTTCGGAATTTTTCCTTTACTTGTGCTGTAAGACCTTGCTTGTAACCAAATTTGACAATTCTAGGTCAACCGGAAGTACCCTAGAGGTTTTGGGTTGAAAACCTAAATGGTAGTTCCCGTTGACCTAGAATCACGAAATTTGGCAAAAAGCAAGGTTTTATAGCACAAATAAAGGAAAAATTCCAAAAAGGTAAAAAAGTTGAAAATTAAAGGGTGTTCCCATACATACATAGTTGACGCCAATTAAAATTGTCCTCTGAGTTGTATGGGCGCTCATACAAATAAGCGGGCTACAATAACATAATGGGTATAATGGGTAGGTACGAAACCCTCGGCGTACGAGTTCTACTCGCACTTGACCGGTTTTTTTTACCTAGCTGTTATATAAATATTTTCCACAGGTACGAGTATATTTAGAATTATTTTACAGGACAAGGATTATTTTAACACCTGAATAAAACAAAATAGGGTCATTTCACACCCTGCGGAACAGCAAAAGGTTATCTAACGACGTGCATTGGACAAGATTAAATGATTTTGTCCTTAACTGTTTTGTAACGACCTTCGTAGTAGGATCCCGCTGTGTGGGGTCCATTAGGCCCGCTCTCCTCTTTAATACAGAAAAAAGCAAAAACGTTTGAGGAAATAAAACGATAATGGTCTGTGGGTTCCATTTGCTTAAAAAATTAAACTTTGAGGTGTACTCTTTGATTATGGACAGGTATATAAGGAAAGGGCGCATTCCCTAATTTAAGAATGTAGAAAATCATCAGCCATGTTAATATATAGCTGAATGTAAGATTTTTGAAACCAAAAAAGCAAGATAATAATAATATCTTGAATCGATCTTCAAGGATCACCACCGCAAGTCAATTATTTTATACTCTTAAGGGTCCGATCTCATTGCAAACTTTATCTCGGCCGATAGTTTGTCTGCCCATAGGTTGGGCTGCAATAGTGCGCACATCGAGCCAACAGCAGTCGGCCGACTGGTGCCATAGTCCGAAAGGATGTGTAACAATTCGCATAAAAAAAATTACGTTTTTTATCTTGCATAGGGCATAAATATTTCTCAGTTCCTAACTCGCAAGCTCGGCAATGGATCACTCTCTGTGCAAAACAACAAATGCTGAGATGGACACCAATTTGGGACACAATTCTATTCGTAATAGCTTAATTATAGTACCTACTTTTATCTTGGTTTTTTTGTGTCTTAAATAAATGATTTTTCTTTCTTTCTTTCTTCTCTAGAGTAGAACCGCAGGTTTCGATCTTTCGATTTGGCTTAGTATTGTATCATCTGTGGTATTAGCAAGTTCCATGAAAAACCAAGTGCATTAAACATTCAGTGGTTGTGGCACATGGAATCGGATTTTCATTTGTGGTTAGTAAATATTTGATTGAACCGCGGAACGCTAATGACCTTTTGAGGTTAGTGCTCATTTCCTTTCACATTCGCATATCCAATACACGGGTAAAATAAATAAAATAGAACCACTGCTGTATTCCTAGGGACAGTTAATATTGAACCTCATGTTACTGGACATAAAGGCGAGTGTGAGTGGGACCATCGGAAGGGAAAGACCTAGGCGCACGTTAATGGACCAAATTGGCGAATTATTGGAAAAAGGCCAGGTCAAGAGTATCTTAAAGCGACCGCTACGCGATCGGTTGCAAAATGTCACTAGAAACGGTATTACGGAAGCCTGTCGCCCGCCGATCGCTAAATTGTCTCTGAATGCACTTTTATACGTATGCACTTTTTAGTTCACCGATTGTCCAGTCACTGCTGCTGAACAATCGGTGAACTAAATAGTGCATTTATTTGTTTCCACCTATTACTGCTCTGTCGCTAGTGGCACTAGTCTTCATGGGCAAAGTGCATTCAGCGACAATTCAGCGATAGGCGAGCGACAGGCTTCCGTAATACCGTTTCTAGTGACATTTTGCAGACCTAGTGCTCGATTGCTGTTGTAGCTGCTGATAGATAATACGAAATTGACGTTTGACAGCGATGATTGCGCAATTAACGCCTGTTGCAAACCTGTCGCGAGATACGTAATCAGCCTGCGGATTGTAACCTTAAGCATTATTCCACTCAAACAACAATAAAAGAAGCACAATTTAATAAAAATACGCATCAGGAGTATCAAATCAAATAAACCCATTAGATCAGCAGAAAATAGCATCAAAGACGTCCCCTTCCGGTCACCCGACCTTCGGCTCTTTCATTACAGTGTCCTGTCACAGACAGACAGACAGTATTTTTGGCTGAAAAAACCGCGACGTAGCTTTGAAAATAATGAGGCATAAATAAAATAAAATAAAAAGCCTTTTTTAACCGACTTCAAAAAAAGGAGGTTCTTAATTCGTCGGAAACTTTTTTTTATGTATGTTCACCGCCTGGACCTCATATTTATTTTATAAAACCTTATTAAGTTGAACTGAACATACCATACTATCAGGCAATAAGAAGTGTTAAAATAAGCATCCTATTTCAATGAAAAGCTGCTTCAGAGATTTAGATAATGAGATAAAGCAAAAACGACCATGTGCCAAAAGAGATACAATCAAAGATGGCCTGAAAGTTGCATGATAACGTCCTGCCAAAATGTCTGCTTGGGATCCGCTTGACAACCAGTACCTACTTTGTTTTGTTTTTTTATTTGAACTAGCTTTTGCCGCTCTCCTTTCTGCTTAATCAGCATCAGCCCTTCTCATCCCGCTGCTGGGCATAGGCTTCTCTTCGCTTTTGTCATTCACTTCTGCGCCTATCTTTCCCATGTATGATTTCACTATGTCGTCGATCCATCTTGTCTCCGACCGACACTCCTTTTTCCGTCTCTAGGCCATCACTCGTTCAACACTCTACTCCACCTGTCATCACCACGTCTGGCCAACTTTAGTTTTTTTATTTAATCAGCCCACAGGAAAGTACATCGTCAATATAATTTAGGGCGGCGGTTTCCTTACGATGTTTCTTCGTGAGAGATCATGTAAAAGTTTATACTTAGGTATAAGGAAAGAAATGAAATATTCATTGGTACAACGCTAGTATTTTAAACCCACGGACTTCGATTCAAATGTTGATTCACTTTATCACCCGGCCGACACGACTCTCTGCAATAAAACAATCATGAACAATCATCATTAGCAGCTCAAATAACACCCCACTGATATATTATAAGTCTCCTCCCTACCTACTAATAATAATATTGTGATATGTAACATCCCAAGTTATCAATAAAGAATCTGAATCTGAACCTCAAACGCTACTCTAATCGGCCCTGTGCCGTTCTCATCCATGCCTTTCTCTCTATGGCGCGGGACATACAGAAAAGACGTAAGGCGAAGACGCGTCGCAGACATAATGTCTCTTCCGCGTCCCTTTCATAGAAAATGTATAGAAGCGTCGCGCCGCAAAACATACAGAAGACGGGGTGCCGTCACATTTTGTATGAAAGGGACGCGGAAGAGACAAATGTCTGCGCCCCGTCTCTTCTATCTGGCCTGCGCCTATGATCTCTAAATCATCCACCCAATTGGGTGATGGTCTGCCCCTGCTTCTATTACTCTCTATTTGCCACCACTTATTCACGGCTTTATTATACATAATGTAATAATATTGTAAGAATAATAATAAAATAATTTTGAATTCAAATGATGTAAAAACGTTTTAAAAGCGATACAAAATTGAAACAGTAATGTAAGTGGGCGGCATTTACCACAATCGCATTCTATTCTTATGCAGTTGAGAGAAGTGCTCGCCTACAGGTCAATTGCTGCGGAAAACATGTTCTTATTTTGACGGACTAAGGATGTTCTTGTGGGGCAACATTTTCACATCTTTATTATTTCGCGGACTGTACTAATAATAAATAATTGAAACTAAATTTTATATGTTATAAAATGTTTGTTTTTACAAAAATTATAGCCGGTTAAGCTGAGAGGATGGTGTAGGTGCTAGGCAAGCCTACTCCATCTCAACAATGTCCCAGGCAGTTCAGTGTCCCGATGAGTGTAGGCAAAGATTGCCTCCTGACACTGTATAAATCATCTAGTAAAAGATGTAAAGGCCTAAGTTTATTTACAAAAAAAAAATCATGTACTACACTACTACATACATACGTATGTAGTAGTCATAACACCAGCTCTGCTTACATTGGGGCTAGGTGATGCTGTGTTCTTGAATATGAAGCTCAACTCGTTTTGTATATTGTAAAAGCTATAAAATATGTAGTAGATTCATTTCTGTAAGTAAATGTATTTTTTTTTTTATTAAATAACTGCAGCCTGTCTAGCAAGCCTGTCCATGTAATTTTTTTGCCAAACAGTATTAAATTCACAGAATTAAAAATATTAATTCCTTCTACTAAATATTTACCCCCATCCTAAGTCCGCTCCCTGTTTTTGGTGCTATTCCAAGCATGCACAATGCATAGCATTTAATAGCGCGGGGCGTTCAACAAGTCGAAGAATTATAATTAAAATAAACAAGAAATACTACGGCAAGCGAGCCAAGATACAGAATCTTACTAATTTTATCTACTAATGCGAAAATTTACGACTCTTTAGGTTTGTTCGTTAGTCGAAAAGAAAAAGTAGCTATATTATAAACATTGATGGATTTCTATGAAACATATTTTTATTGAATGTAATAAAAATTAATACCATTTCTGAACTTTGAATAGGCATTAGCATCATTTACACGCAGAGATATCTGTAAAGATATCTGTACAGATATCTGCACAGTCCAGATGCCAGAGCATTTACACGCAGAGATATCTGTACAGATATCTGTACAGTCCAGATGCCGCGGGAAATAGCACGCGCCATTCCAACCTTTGACAGTTTTAGGCTGCGTTTCCACCAAAGATGTGCGATGAAAATGTGTCGTGCAAGGTTGTCTAGCTGTGCTGTGAAAATGTGTGGGTGTTTCCACCAGAGATGTGCGATGGAAATGTGTCGTGCGAGGATGTGTAGCGGAGCTGTGAAAATGTGCATTAATGTGTGGTGCGAGGATGTGTTGCGAAGCTGTGAAATGTGTTGACATGAATGAGTAGTGTGACCAGGTCATTCAAACAACACATTCCTCTTAACACATCCCTTGTACACATTCCTCGCAACACATTCCTCTTAACACATTCCTCGCAACGCATTTCTCGTAACACATCCCTTGCTTGTTTTGTATGCGCAAAAACCTAGCTCCGCTGAGCCGTTTCCACCAGAGCTGTGCTGACCGAGGCGAGGTAAATGAAGCGATTCTATTGGTTCTTTACAAACACATTCCTCGCTACGCATTTTCGCACATCTCTGGTGGAAACGCAGCCTTATCCGCGGTTATCTGTACAGTCCAGATCCGTGGTAAAAACTCTACCGTGTAAAGGCCGCTATTATCCTACTAATATTATGAAGGCGAAAGTCCGTGTGTGTGTGTGTGTGTGTGTGTGAATGTTTGTTACCACGTATCACCATAACTGAACCGATTTGGCTGAAATTTGAAACATAAGTATATAGATAATGACCGGAAATAGGACTTAGGCTACTTTTTATACCGAAAAAATTAACGGTTCCCGTGGGATAAATAAAATAGTAGTCCACGCGTCAGCTAGTTTAAACTAAAGCTTTTAATAATTTGTTTCGTTGTAAATTGATAAGGCCTTTCAAATCTCTGCTCTTTCAGCAATTTGGAATTGATTTTTTCATCAATTACGTCAACCGAAAACTGTTGCAATCACCGAAACTCGTAACTAGAGTTGCTACGTCTGCGCAGTTTCTTAAAATTATACGAAAATCGTAAAAGACAGCTAGTTGCGAGTTGCTGGTTGCTGACTCAAGATTTGGCTAATACGAGATGGGAGCTACTCGTTGTGCAACCGAGAGCTCAAAGTTGCTATGTATGCTGAACGCATAATGAAAACAAAGCCGCTATAGTTCCTATACCTACTCATGAATAAAACACTTGCAAGCTGTGAAATAGCCAAAGTATTGTTTTGGGGAATATTACTGGTCAGAATGTTGGCCTTGGCCGCTGTAAACGCATAAACAACCTCACCGCGAGATTATATCAATTTATTTATTTACCAATTTACTACACTGGGTGTTATGAGACAACCGAATACTGAAACGCTGCATATTTATAGCACAGTTTATTTTACAAGCTTTTTAATACCTAGAAATTGTACACCCATAATGGGTAGACTGTTGGAACTCTTATTTTGTATATTTTGTTGTTACAAAATAAGAGTTCCAACAATCTCTCTCTCTCTCTATTTCTCGTTTCCTCATTTCTGAGGGTCCTGACCTCTCATTAGGATTTTCCATCTACTACTAGATTTTTCCATATCGTCCGATCCGATGCGACATGGATGGCGTCGTGGAGCTGAGTGTCGAGGATGGTGCGGATTTGGTCGGTCCAGCAGTCTATCCACATTTCATAGTCCATAGTTCCATAGTCTTCTATACACAGTTATACAAGAAACTATTCTTATTCTTATTATTTTCACCTCATTTGTGCATAATCATTATGATGCACATTTTAATGAAACAACTGTGCTTTTCACAGCTAAAACTAACGAATTCATTTTCATTCAGAGACTGTAATTCAAATAAAAACCATAGTTTTCGAAAAATGTCGAAGCATACAGAATTTGAAGTTGCTGTTTGAGTTTTTGAACAAATACATTTGGGACGCATAGCTTGGAAGAGAGAGAGACATTTGGGATGCAAAATCTTGGGTTTCTTTTTTTTTAACTAAAATAGGTTTGCGTTTGACCACACCCTGCCTGATGTAAAGCAACAGTGTGAAACAACGGGGTTGAAAGGAGAAGCACTCCATATTTGGTAAGTACAAGCCTTCATTGAGCATTCCATACGTCACAGGTTGCATTGCAAGCTTATCGCCGCTTATTGCATAGGGAAGGGCTAATTTTGTTCGAAGTTGTAGGTATAAAGGTAGGTGCCGCCTAATATAATATATTCTTGTATGTAATTTTGCTAATAGGCTAACCTTAGGTCACAGAATGTGACCTTAGTGTAAGTCCTTTCTCGTATTGTATTTTTCTTACACCTATCATTTGTGTGTGTGCTTAATAAATGTTTCTATGTCTATGTCTATGTCTATTAGAAAGAAAAAGAAAACTCAATTTCCTAACGATGTTTTCCTTCACCCTTAAGAATTCGTGTTACGCGCATTGTGGCTTAAAAAATAAAAAGCTCTGATAATGTCATGAGAGGGCAGAAGCAAAAACATTTTACTCGTGTCCCTGCTCGAAATACGATCAAGCATTTTTGCATTTTCTATAATTTGATTCCGTCCTTGTATACATCTGAAACGATAGAAAAATGTGCAGAATTTTCATCAATATCCTTCTATCCGGAACGAGGATATATTTATTTACTTGAGCTTCGAGCGATCCAGTCTTCATAAATTCTAGCGTGCAGTCCAGACTCAAATGTTTACGTACGTTTTATGAAAAAGACACCTGCGGTACGATTCAGACCTTTTTGGAATGTATTCCAAACACTAAAACTTACGTTTCTTCGCTGAAAAAACGTCAACTTTCCGAAGAAAATGATAGAATCGGATGCATTTTCGGAAGGCTGAATCGCACCACTGGCGTCGCTTGGTTGCGCAACCAAGCGGACATCAGTGTTTGTTTGAAATACCTACTTTTTGTTGCAACCCTGTCATTCTTAAAGGATTATGAAGAATTCCTGTCATTCGGAAAGGTGACGTTTTTTCAGCAAAGACATTTTCCGAATTTGGAATACAAGAAAAACTGAATCGCACTGCTGGTGTTCGCTTGGTTGCGGACACCTTATTCGTCATATAAAGTGATTCTTATTAATTGATCTGTTGACTTTGACTTTACATATTTTAAACTTGCACGACTTGAATCTTTAAATTACTATCGGGACTTAATCGCGTAATGAATAAGTATCTTCATAAAAGTTTGTTTAAATCGGTCAAGCCTTTTCAGAGGGGAAGAATAAATGAATAAATATTGGTGGACATTTCACACAGCGCCATCTAGCCCCAAACTAAGCAAAGCTTGTACTATGGGAACCAACTGATAGAATACTTATATACCTTTTGTAAACACATACATAGAGTAGGATACGTTATAACACCCAGACACAGAACAAACATAATATGTTCATCACACAAATGTTTGTCCTGGATGGGAATCGAACCCACGACCTACAGCGCAGAAGGCAGAGCTACTACCAACTGAGCTAAGAGCCAGTCAAATGATTACGAACACCTGCACACAAAATTTTATAAAGATCATTTCTATAAACAAACGCGTGACACCCTGTACTGTACATTAGCTGATCCTTTTTATTAAGTCAATTGTGTGACTGTGTTTAGATTAGGTTCATTAAAACATGGAACATGCTGTTGTTCAAGGTAGATACGGGATTTGTCTACTAATACCATTCTCGTTGTGACGTAATTTATAAGAGATAGCGGTTTGAGTAAAAGCGCTCGTGGAGAGGTTTGCTTAGAAGTTCTTGATAGGTTGTTGTAGTTACAGAAACTAAGCTACTACATATTTACATAACATTATAAAATACAATAAGAACCAGTTGAGATACCTAAGGATCACTGAAAATGATGGATTAATTAATTAATTTACCTATTTATATTACTTGTAGTTAAGCAACGTTCTGAGCGGTCACATTTTGGACGGGTGACTTTCACTTTCTATGGATTAGAAAAAGTTTTATTAGTATGGCCAGCAGGGTTAGTCAAGTGGCAAATGCCTAGCGACATCATTCATCAGTGTACTACTAAAGGCTACGAATGCACTCGGCGGGTCGCGGTGGCCAGTGAGATCTAGCTATTGTTCATAACTTTAATTACCGCATGCATTTAGCGACAAGCAGCCAGCGGCCAGCCAGACTGAGCGCAACACACACGCGTCCAGCGGTCAGCCGCAAAACCACCTGGCCACCGCGATCTGGCCGCCGCGGTCTGGCCGCCGAGTGCGTTTGTAGCCTAAGTCAAGCGACCGCCTAAAATGTTTGAAATCGTACATGCCTTCACTAAAGTATTGCTTCAGTGACGCTTCAGTACATGACATCGTGATATCGCGCTTATATAAAACCACTTGTCTAGCCTATTCTTTCGATACCGCTAAACTATTGCCGTTTGTCCGTCTACTTATCATACCCTTACTTACAAAAGTAATAAATAAAATCGAAAACTTTAAGCCACTTTCCACAAACATCTTATAACTTGCAGTAAATAAGGCGAGGGCTTAAGAAACTGGAGGGACACGGGGGCGCCGGCGCCGGCGGAATACAGATTGTCGCCGATGGGCCCGCCGCCGATATATCACCGAGACTTTTACTTTGCCGTGCGAACTGGTCCATAACAACCGACGCGGGAAACTTTCTCGCTTCCCTTTATGTATGTTAGGCTGATTTTAGTCTCACGCTCACCGTCAGCGCTGATAGGCGATCTTTATTACAATGAAATAAGGATACTGATTGTCCAGCACTGACGAGAGCAATCAGCGTAGCCATTTCTGCTAAACAATCAGTATCCTTACTTCATTGTTATAAAGATCACTCGCCTATCAGCGCTGACGGTGAGCGTGAGACTAAAATCAGCCTTATACTTTTATCCGGGTACCGCGTGAGTGAAGCCGCGGGAGTTCGCTAGTTTATTTACTAAAAATAAACCTAATCAGTTCATGTGAACATGCCACGCAGGCACGTAGTGGCTTCACTGTCTACTAGGAATACTAGGCACGGGACATACAGAAAAGACGTAAGACGAGGACGCGTCGCAGACAATGTCTCTTCCGCGTCCCTTTCATAGAAAATGTATAGAAGCGTCGCGCCGCAAAACATACAGAAGAGACGGAGCACCGTCACATTTTGTATGAAAGGGACGCGGAAGAGACAAATGTCTGCACCCCGTCTCTTCTATCTGGCTTGCGTCCACAGCGAAGCCACTACGTTGAGATGAGAATGACAGGGCTACTTGACGCGATTACTGAACTGGTTGAATGTCTATTTGCTCGGAAGCGTGAAAACGCACCATTAGGTGCTATATTAGGAATCGTAGACAGTGAAGCCACTACGTGTCTATATGCCATGTTCTCGTGAAATGATTGGTTTATTTATTAAATACTTCGCTCGCGTGGTACCTACCCGTTTACAAAGTAACCTGTGCGTCTTATACTATGTATATTCCAAGTTTCATTAAAATCCGTTTAGTAGTTTTTTCGTGAAACAAACATCCATACCTACATCCTCACAAACTTTTGTATTTATAATATTAATAGGATATAATAAATGCGCCCGCGTAATTAAACGGACTTACCATTTTTCCATAAGCAAATATTGTTTTTTAAAAAGCACAAATTCAAATTAAGATGTGTTTCAAAATCTCAAGCTTCGTGCGACCACGGGTTTTAAGTATATTTATTTCGCTAGTATAATTAACTTAACTGCTGATGAAAGTTTTGAATGCATATTTTCATGTTTTAATCTGTCACGCTTCAACAACTGCCAACTTTAAAAGATGGTATCACGCAAGACCTAACTTATATACCTACTAACATTTAAAAGTATTGGCGTGGCCAGCAAAGGTTTCACTGAAGAATTCAGTCGCGTCGTTTAAAACGTAGCTTTATGTAAAGTAGGGAAAACAGGCGAATTTCCTCGAAAATCCAGGAAAACTAAAGTTTCGAAGGTTGTAGATTATTTATGTAGAGTTCGATTAGTCCAATCTAAATAAAGTAGGCGTGGGTTTACAACAAGTCGTGGCTAAATTAAAAATTTTAAAAACCGACTTCAATGCTACATAAGCTGAGGATTTGGCCGGATACTGCCCCAGAAGAGCCGAATATCGAATTAGACTATGCGTCAGAATAATATTATTTAAATAAAATATCACAAAATTAACTGGTACATACAGAATACTTAGATATCTCGTGCCGTGTGGGAATATAATTATGTTATTTTATTAGTAACTTTAGTCACTTCCGGTACTACAGTCCGTAATGCCTCTCCAGACTCACGGCGAGAAGTTTCACCGAGACTTCTCGAAGAACAAACAAATTATCAACACTCTCAATTTTCTCACTCGTGATCTGTTTGAAATCCTTTGTCTCGGCCAAAAATAGGTACCGACACCGAAGCGCGAGAACAAGAAGGCGAGAAACTCCTCACATTCACGCTTCTCGGGTGTTGTCGGGGTTTCTTGCCGAGAGTCTGGAGGTATCACAGAGAATATTTTTATCAGATAGACCTACCTTCTTTTTCGCGGTTGACATGACACTCAAATAGTAAACAAAACAGACGGACAAGAATTTGACAGATGTAAAAGGAATTTCGTTGAGTTTCAGTTGTGTGATTGTGTTGTGATGTGATTTATGAGGATTTATCATATTTTATTTAAAATTACAAAAACTGACGCCTTGGGATATGCATACAGACTAAAATGGAAGTGGGCTGGACATGGCTGGACGTCTACAAGATGGAAGATGGACTAGGAGAGTGACAAATTGGGAGGGTTCAAGAGGTCGACGCTGCATAGGAAGACCATACGCTCGCTGGGACGAAGACATCAAGAAAACTGCTGGACCAAACTGGCTCCAAGTAGCACAAGACAGGGACAGATGGCTGTCTTTGGAGGAGGCCTTCACCTTAGGGGTTCTCTAGTACCTACTTAGATTATAAGCATTAGTGATAAGAAAAAAATGTTAATTATAGAGAAATAAAAGGCTTTTTATTTTATTTATTTATATCATATTTTATTTTAGGTGGTAAGTACAGAATCACTGCACATGAGTGTAGATAATTTTATTGATGAAATTCCCAATTTTTCCTAAGTACTTTTCTTTTTTACTTTAAATTGTAGGTACTGGGAGCAGCTGTGTGCGTCAAGCTGCAACAGCCTCCTTCAGGCGATAGCCGACAGGCCTGACTTTCATCTTATTCAGTCTTGGGAGTCAAGGCATGCCATCTTGGCAACCTATACTTGCCATTGACTGTCCGGTTGTACCTACTTACCACTCAAATGTGCCACCGATTTTTGCCCACCTACTAATACTAACATAATATAAATGAATGATAATATTTTCACGTGAAAATTCCCGTGTGTTAAATAATATATGGATGAAAGTCTGAAATAAAGAATTTTTATTTTAATTTATTATTTTATTTATTTTCCATACCCTAGTTCACTCAAAATTCTGCCAGTCCATAATAATACTTACTAAATAATTATTTTTGGACATTACACACAGCGCCATCTATCCCCAAAGTAAGCAAAGCTTTTACTATACGAACCTAAAAAATATAGTTTCCTAGGTTCATCCGTTCATGTTGGGCGTCACAGCCTGCTGCTTTAAATTAGATTATCTTTTAAATCCCACTTTAAAAAGGAAGAAGATGAATGGAGTCTCACTATAAAATAAAAAAACAAACCCAAAAATCCCAATTTGGTCATGACGCAAGCATTCTTTCCTGTGGGCATCTGTGGGGCAAAATTGTTCTAGGAATCGGCCATGTCCTTTTTTTCTGCACCCTCGAGGTGCATTTCTGTGCATAACTCCGAAGATCCTCGACAGATCCTCACCAAAGGATTTGGCCGGATACTGCCCCAGAAGAGCCGAATATCGAATTAGACTATGCGTCAGAATAATATTATTTAAATAAAATATCACAAAATTAACTGGTACATACAGAATACTTAGATATCTCGTGCCGTGTGGGAATATAATTATGTTATTTTATTAGTAACTTTAGTCACTTCCGGTACTACAGTCCGTAATGCCTCTCCAGACTCACGGCGAGAAGTTTCACCGAGACTTCTCGAAGAACAAACAAATTATCAACACTCTCAATTTTCTCACTCGTGATCTGTTTGAAATCCTTTGTCTCGGCCAAAAATAGGTACCGACACCGAAGCGCGAGAACAAGAAGGCGAGAAACTCCTCACATTCACGCTTCTCGGGTGTTGTCGGGGTTTCTTGCCGAGAGTCTGGAGGTATCACAGAGAATATTTTTATCAGATAGACCTACCTTCTTTTTCGCGGTTGACATGACACTCAAATAGTAAACAAAACAGACGGACAAGAATTTGACAGATGTAAAAGGAATTTCGTTGAGTTTCAGTTGTGTGATTGTGTTGTGATGTGATTTATGAGGATTTATCATATTTTATTTAAAATTACAAAAACTGACGCCTTGGGATATGCATACAGACTAAAATGGAAGTGGGCTGGACATGGCTGGACGTCTACAAGATGGAAGATGGACTAGGAGAGTGACAAATTGGGAGGGTTCAAGAGGTCGACGCTGCATAGGAAGACCATACGCTCGCTGGGACGAAGACATCAAGAAAACTGCTGGACCAAACTGGCTCCAAGTAGCACAAGACAGGGACAGATGGCTGGCTTTGGAGGAGGCCTTCACCTTAGGGGTTCTCTAGTACCTACTTAGATTATAAGCATTAGTGATAAGAAAAAAATGTTAATTATAGAGAAATAAAAGGCTTTTTATTTTATTTATTTATATCATATTTTATTTTAGGTGGTAAGTACAGAATCACTGCACATGAGTGTAGATAATTTTATTGATGAAATTCCCAATTTTTCCTAAGTACTTTTCTTTTTTACTTTAAATTGTAGGTACTGGGAGCAGCTGTGTGCGTCAAGCTGCAACAGCCTCCTTCAGGCGATAGCCGACAGGCCTGACTTTCATCTTATTCAGTCTTGGGAGTCAAGGCATGCCATCTTGGCAACCTATACTTGCCATTGACTGTCCGGTTGTACCTACTTACCACTCAAATGTGCCACCGATTTTTGCCTACCTACTAATACTAACATAATATAAATGAATGATAATATTTTCACGTGAAAATTCCCGTGTGTTAAATAATATATGGATGAAAGTCTGAAATAAAGAATTTTTATTTTAATTTATTATTTTATCGATCGAGCGAGCGAAGCGAGCGAAGATCTTAGTGGTAAGTTGGGCGATTTTGCTTTGTATGTTTGTATGTTTGTATGTTTGTATGTTTGTATGTTTGTATGTTTCACGAATTGTTGTTCGAGCATAACTGTCGAACCGTTCATCCAATCTGCATGAAACTTGGTAGGTCAATAGGTTGTGGTAAGGAAATTTACGGTGGAGCATATGAGCTTAATCGATGAAGGAGTTGTGAAGATATTGGGTTCCCAAGGGGGTAAAAAATTATGAAAGTTACACAAATATATTGAGTGGGGTGTCATACGAAAGGGCTTATTTTGTACATTCCAAAATAGTTTTTATTTTTAATCTAGGATGTATAGTTTTTGAAATACGACCAAAGACCAAAAACTACGAAACCAGAGCTGCAAGAGCTCCCGTTTCATAGAGTTTCGATGTCTTCGTAGCTCATTGACTGGTCGGTCTTAAAAAGAGAGTGGCATCGTTGCGGTTTGGTTTGCAATGATTTTAGATGCTACTTGATTTATTTTCATGATAAAAAAAATTTTGATAAAAAATGAAAATAATTGGGGTAAAAAAAGTTAAGTAAACAAATATATTGAGTGCGGTGTCAAGTGAAAGGTCTTTATTTGTACATTCTAAAATAGTTATTATTTTTATTCTAGGACGTATACTTTTAAAAATACGACGAGAATTCATAAATATGAAATAAATGAAAAATTAGACACGACATTATGTATTGCATGCATGCTAGTATTTTTTACCATGAAGAGCTAGCGCAATAGGCATACCCGGCAGTAGTAGCACTTGAAATTATAGGGGTAGTCAGAAGAAAGTCCAAATGTTGGCCATCTACGGTGCGCGAGATCTCAGTTCGGGGCGAACTACTAGTTTATTTTCCATACCCTAGTTCACTCAAAATTCTGCCAGTCCATAATAATACTTACTAAATAATTATTGTTGGACATTACACACAGCGCCATCTATCCCTAAAGTAAGCAAAGCTTTTACTATACGAACCTAAAAAATATAGTTTCCTAGGTTCATCCGTTCATGTTGGGCGTCACAGCCTGCTGCTTTAAATTAGATTATCTTTTAAATCCCACTTTAAAAAGGAAGAAGATGAATGGAGTCTCACTATAAAATAAAAAAACAAACCCAAAAATCCCAATTTGGTCATGACGCAAGCATTCTTTCCTGTGGGCATCTGTGGGGCAAAATTGTTCTAGGAATCGGCCATGTCCTTTTAATGGCACCAATCGTAAAGTAATACACCCTTTCAAACAGAAAAAGATTTTTTCAAATCCGTCTACGCGTCTTCGAGTAACCGGTGAACATACATAAAAAATTTGGTGCGGATCTGTCAAAGATCTTCGGAGTTACGAGTATGAACAAAAATGGATCTCGAGAGTGCAAGTGGAAAATTCGCTTATTCCATTCTGTCCTACTAATAGTCCGATCGTCGAACTGTTTGGATAGAAATATTCCAAATTGTTCGCCTGACTAATCAAACTTTTTGGAGATGCAGATTTTATTCCAAATAGTACTGCTCAACTTATAACATTGTAGTCGGTTTTTTTTTAATTTTTCATATAGCTACTTGTGTTGTTGTTAGCATTCTGCAAATGACAGACTGAAAACTTAGGTTTTCTTAAAATCATATTCCTTCGCCTTAATTAAAAGCTTATCTTTTGTTCTGGCATTGGATATTAAAGTTATTATAACGTTTACCACATCCAAGAAAACAAAATAACCACTTAATTTTTCCCTAATTGAGGCCTAATTTAGCCTCGTGCAATATTCACAAGTTTATCATCCTAAGTGCTGCGAAAAGGGTTTTTAAATATATTTAAACATTAATTTCGCTATCATTATCTTGTTTAACCCGTATTTGCGGACGGGCTTAGGCGCGGGTTTCTTGGACCCGGGGTACAAGAGACCCGTGTGTATAAAGGACCGGGTGCGTCCGGGTAAGGTTATCCGGCTGTCAAAGGCTGTTTTGTAAGTAAACTTGAATATTTATCTAGGAATGGGAATAGTTTGGGAAAATAGAGATAGTGACTTTCGCAAAGTTATGTAGCGTTCTAAAATTCAGTCATTTTGGTGTCCATACTTTTTAGGATAATCGGTACATTATTAAAACAAAATGTAAATATATCATCATCATCATCATCATCTCAGCCATTGGACGTCCACTGTTGGACATAGGGCTCCCTCAAAAATTTCCATGTGTTGCGGTTGGAAGCGGCCTGCCTCCACCGCCGACCTGCAGTTTTCACAAGGTCGTCTGTCCATCTTGTCGGTGGACGTCCAACACTACGCTTGCCGGTCCGTGGCCTCCACTCGAGAACTTTTCGGCCCCATCGGCCATCTGTTCTGCGTGCTATATGGCCTGCCCATTGCCACTTCAACGTGCTAATCCGTTTGACTATGTCGGTGACCCGAGTTCTTCTACGTATCTCATCATTTCTAGTTCGATCCCGTAGAGAAACCCCGAGCATAGCCCTCTCCATAGCTCGTTGAGCGACTCTGAGCTTACTCATGAAGCCAATAGTGAAGGACCACGTCTCTAAATAATATTGTGTAAATATATATTGGAATATTATGCCATAGCTGACCCGACAGACGTTACTATGTCCAAATGTAAAGTCACACAAACGGATAAAAACTATTACGCAACTATCCTATTGGGCAAGCGGATATAACTTTTCTCTGGGTATATTAATAATTATGATAAAATATTGTATTTAGTTTCAAAAAAAGTTTGACAACCATAAACTACATTGTTTTTAAGCTTGGTCAAAGCTTCATATATTTATATCCATTATTCATTCATCATTTCTTAAAATAAAGCCAAAACAAAGATACTATTTACATATCATAGACCGCAGGAAACAAGATATCCCTTATCCTATCCTATCCATATCCTAACTAGGGCGGAAGGGGTGACACATGAGGTGATTTATTTGATTTCGGCGATAACTTTTGAACCGATTCCTAGATCCAATCGTCACGAAATTTAGTGGGTGAATACCATTCGATTTTGCAATGCCGTTTCAGAGCTTTCTCTCTATTTGGGGAAAAAAATTGAGTAGCTACTTTATAATCTGAATATACTTATGTATAAATCTTTTTCTCATATGTTTTAATGGAATGATGTTATCTCGAACTCTGCAGCGGTAAAAGTTAGCCGGGTCACCTAGTTATAAAAGTATTCAATTAAAATACTGACAGACAGATGCCCAAAAAATAAGACGCCTGAATACGTGAATTTTTATCAAATGAATTTAAAAACAAACACAACCGAATACGTATCAACCTATCACTCAACTGAAGGAGTAATTGGAGCGAAACAGCTCTTTATGAAGCAATTTCACAAAATGAAATGTATTCAGAGTGTGAAACAAAAATTGTTTTGAACGCGTCCTGGGAAGAGTTTCATTTATTCACAACGTATTTTAGGCGCAAGCCAGATAGAAGAGACGGGGCGCAGTCATTTGTCTCTTCCGCGTCCTTTTCATACAAAATGTGACGGCGCCCCGTCTCTTCTGTATGTTTTGCGGCGCGACGCTTCTATACATTTTCTATGAAAGGGACGCGGAAGAGACATATGTCTGCGACGCGTCCTCGTCTTACGTCTTTTCTGTACCTTCTATATATTATGTTAGTCACGCCTTGATTTTGAACACCTAAAGCTCCTTATAAAATACGCTAAAAATGTCAGACCATATTGGCCGAGTGGGTTAGTGCCTCGACTTTCAATCTGAAGGTCTTGGGTTCGAAAACAGCCGTTCATCAATGGATTTTTCGTTTTGAAAAAATGATTTGCGCATTAACATCATCGTGAGGAAACCAAGCGTCAATGGGCTTGCAATCTATCACGTGATAACTTCTGAAAAATGTAGGTAAGTACCAAATATGTATTTGGACTTACCTCTGACTACCCCTTAGAAATTTTCAAAGGATCTAAAAACGCCTAAAGGTCTGAAAGAATATGTTTACCGCACCTTGGGAATACAATCGTGATCGTATTATTTTTTGTATATTTTTAATTATGTACAGAAGTAATTAAAACTTTACAAGGAGATGATAAAGAATTCGTTAACTTTCGTAGTTTTATCTCGTAATTAAAAAAACAACAAACTGCCTTTTAAAATTGAGTTCAAACTTGAAGTACGCCGCTAAACTTTAGCGGTAAACTTTAAATGAGGTAGGTATAACCCTTTAATTAGATAACTTATCACCCCATCAGGTCACCTGAAACTTTATAAACTCGGTCAAAACCAAAGATACTTAGCCTGAAATGTATACTTTGTACAAGAATAAGGTGTCTATGTAAATAAGGGCGTTGCTTGTACTTAAATAATACTAGAGAGTGCAAACAGACGCCGTCACGTCAGACATAGCATAGACATAGTGATTGAGTATGTTTTTGTGTAGTAGGTAATAGTAATATGGATTTCTTTTAATCTGAAATAAATACTTAATAAATAATAATAATAATAGCGTATAAGTACAAATAAAAAAACTTGACATTGTACTTTAAAGGCATCCACACGTTGGGGCCAACGTTGGCCCCAACGTTTCTCACCAACGTGTGGAGCTGAACAAAATAGCTTGGCCCCAACGTTGGGGCCAACGTTGGGAGTTGGCCGTGCCGTGTCGGTTTTATCAAAGGAAGTTGGCGCGCCAACGTTGGGGATCCGTCCACACGTTGGCGCTATGCTCAGTCCCGTTTCGACGCGCATCGTGAGCGCACGTGTCGACTGACGAGCGAGAATGTCATCGTATTCCTTATTTATTGTGTTTGTAGAACTATCGGGCTGAAATTTTGCACACTTATAGATTCTCGGTGACAATGAAATATTATGGTATCAACAAGCTGATCTGATGATGGAGTCAAGAGCTGTTCAACAGAACTCCTCAGTAAATAGACCGATTGAGTTGAAACTCGGCATATTTGTCAAGTTCTGACTACAATGTAATAATATGGTAACAGCGAGCTGATCTGATGATGGAGTCTACTATTTTTTTTTTTTTATGTTACGGGAACCGTGCAATTTTTTGGGATAAAAAGTAGCCTATGTTTTATTTCCGGTTATTATCTATCTATATTTTAAATTTCACCCATATCGGTTATGTGGTTGTCGTGTTATAGAGGAACAAACATACATCCAAACTTTCGCATTTTTATTATAGTGTGTTGTGTGAAGTGTGATAGTGACATGACGTGATGTGATTGGTATTCAGTAATGTAAAATCACTTAGAGAAATTTCAATTTCTGTATCGGACGCGCAGACATCGGACGTCTGCACGTTGGCTCTGACGGAACAAGACTGGTGTATCGCCAACGTGTGGATGGTTCACGAAATCTTGGCGCCAACGTTGGGACCAACGTTGGTCCCAACGTATGGAGCCGGCGTTAGACTAAGTTCAGATGAACGCGCGGGGACGCGCGTTGCCTCGCGGTTCAGCTGTTCAGTTCAGATGGCGGTCAGAACAGCGGCAGTCTAGCACGATGATTCAGTGAGAAAGGACGTGGAGGAGGCTATTTGTTTGTGGGTTTTATACCGCAAACAGCGACGTCGTCGTCGAAAGCAAAGACGATACTGTCAAAGACTTTCTTTAAGCCTCACCAGAGTTGGCCACTTGCTCATTCGAAAGAAGAAGAAGCCTGTTTGTGACTTTATATCCGCCTTTTTGCCGCGTGGACTACTTTTTTTTATCCCGCGGGAATCCTATATTTTTCAGGGATAAAAAGTAGCCTATGTGTTATTCCAGAACCTAAACTGTTTACATTCCAAATTCCATCAAAATCGGTTTAGTAGTTATGGAAATACGTGGTAACAAACATTCGCACACACACACACACGGATTTTCGTCTTTATAATATAAAATAATTAGTAAGATAATTAGTAGGCTGAAGTAGGATATCTAACGTAACGTACGTAGCCACAAAGATACGCACAGACACAGATAACCCCCAAAGAATTATGTCTGAACGGTGCGTGTCTACCCGTGTCTGTGCGGCTACATTACGCTATAAGTCAAGGTTACCTAACCGAATTACTTTCGCAAGATTACAAGCTAAATTGACTCGTTTGCCACTGAAAGATTACAACAGCCTTTACAAATTTCATGAATAAAAAAATAATATTACAGAGATAAAGAGATCACTTTTAGCGGTTTAAGGATATTAAGGTAACTGTGCGAGACGTGAATACGTAAAGCTTACGGTGATTAGAAGATTAGAACCTTTATAGGCACGCTACATTGATGATTGTAATAAATCTCAAAAGGTATACCTAAAATATGCATCGATAAGGGGAGTATTAAAAATTGCAGCTTAGCAGATAAAAAAATATTAGTCCACGCGGGCAAAGCCGCGGGCGTTCGCTAGTATTTATAGTCGCATTCGTACCGTCAGCATGAACAGTCGCTGCGAAGTGGCTGCTTCCATGCTGGTCTAGATTTTTTTCGCGTGCATCGACGCGACGTAAAATGGCGAATCCTAAACGCTCTGACACCGTAATCATCCATGAAGCTCTTGCATTTATTCAATGCAAACTGGATGTCATGGATCAGGTCAGTCTGACCCAAATTTTGACATCCAGTTACACGGAGGCTCAAATTCTTGATGCGAAAAGAGTCCTACACGAGACAGCGGCGACTAACATCCGCTTGATTACGAGGCAACGGGACGGGCGCGGCAAGAAGGACATCGAGGACATCTTCAAAGTGTTTCTGGAGACTGACCCTGATGATGTCCCCACCTATGTTGCGCGAGATCTGTCAAAACTTCCGCCAGTCACGTTTGACCATGTCGACGTGACTTGCTTGCTGAAGGACATAATGGTTCTCAAAGCTGATGTGACCAGTATCCGGGCTAAATTGGAGGAATCAGAACAAACAGTCTCTGATTTGAAGAAAGAGCTCCAGGCATTGCGTGATAAAAACGCACAGTTTGCAATTTCACCGCAGTCAGCGATAAACGTGAACGCAAGGCGCGGCGCAACTCGATGCCAGTTTTCGCCGGTCAGCAATTCTGCAAATTATGCGACTAATGACACCGATTCGCAGGTAAATGACCGCCCGGCTCCGATGACCTCGGCCCCTGGGACGTCAGCAACGAAACCTGCGACGATTGTGTTATCTCCTGCTCCATGTTCTCACCAGCAGAGGAAAAGTTACGCACAAGTGTCTCGCCAGCCTAAGCCGCCACCGGTGCCGTCAGCGCCTTGCGCCGTGGCATGTCGAAAGAGCGTGGCACATACGAAGGGGCCCGTACCCAAGCTGAAGCAAAAGGATGACGCGGATGGTTTCATCCTGGTGGAAAAGAAACGTCGGCCAAGGCTGCTCCGGAACCAACGTGGCACTGCAAAGTTACCATCGGATGCAGCTACGTTGCAAGCAGTCGAGCCAACGCTGAAGATCTACATCTCCCGAATAAATCGGAATACATCAGGAGAAGATGTCGTCCGCTACGTAAAGGAGAGGTGCCAGGGTCGGATCGAGGGGCCACTCCAGATGTCTCTCCAGCGGCTGGAGTCCAGTAGGGCCACTGATTTCAAGTCTTATGCACTTCAGATACTGGCGAAGCATAAGAATGTACTCCTGGATCCTAATTTTTGGCCAGCAGGCATCGTCTACCGTCGCTATAGGAAAGCAGCACGGAAGCAAAATCCCTCAAGTGTAGATTTAGTTAAATAATATACTTGTATGTATGCTAGTCTCTAAGGTATTTATTGATATGGACCACAAATGTATTTTTGTATATTTAAGTTGTCTGAAATAAAATTATTATTATTATTATTATTATTATATACTTACTAGTTAACGCCGCCCGCGGCTTCGCCCGCGTGTAATACTTTTTTTTATCCCACGGGAACCATACATTTTTCCGGGATAAAAAGTAGCCTATGTGTTATTCCAGAATCTAAACTATCTACATTTTATCAAAATTGGTCTAGCAGTTAAGGGGATACGTGGTAACAAACATTCACACACACACACACACACACACACACACACACACACACACACACACACACACACACACACACACACGGACTTTCGCCTTTATAATATTAGTAGGATAAAAGCGTTAGCATCTACAAGTTATCAGTAAAATACTGATAAATTGTATGCTCTTATCTTGACTATTCTTTGTTGACTTTTAGTTTTAGGGTAAATACATTCCTTAGGCACTTGAAGAAAACCTACGCTAACGCTTTTATGATCTTGAATGTACATAGTGCTGACATTTTAGTAAAGTAAATACATCCGATCGAAAGGCCAATAAAACGGATAAAGTTAAGAATATTAAAATAACATAGATAAGTTTTTTCTTCTTCTTTATTTTGGCTTCGCATTCAGCCAGTGTCAAGTAATTAATAAACTTCAAGTTTATAGATAAATAAGTTATATAAATACATATTGCAATACATAAATATAATATCCCACCCCCTTGTGTCTCAGTAAAGATGTGGGGCTTTACTGAAACATCAACACGGACTTTTTGGGAGAACTCGAAAAGCAATGATAGATATCCAATTTTGTTTCACTTGCACACTTATGCACATTCACGAACACTTAACGGTTAATAATTCACCATTATTACACATTAACATTCGAATAAACACAAGTTTTGGAAAATAAAACAAAAGCGACTGCTCAAATTCCCGCCAAAAAGCCCATGGATAAGTTGCGCCATGTTGGTTGAGTGGGACAGTGTCTTGACTTTCGATTTCATTTTCATTCATTCATTCGTTAATTTATTCATTCATTCAAAGAATGCTAACGGAGGGCAATTTATTTTCTGAGAACTATAATCTAGATTCTAGGCGTCTCTAAGGAATGAATGAATTGAAATTGAAAATGAATGAATTGTTTTTTTTTCTAGATCAACTTACCTACTCCCCATCCTTGGCCACACCATCGCTTAACATTGGGCAATTTGGTGCAAGTTGGCAAGTTGATTGCCAAACAAAGATCTATTTAAAAAAATGTACCAAAGAGTACCAAAATGTACCTCTCGCTTACTTAAATAAAAAGTTATAAAACACTATAAATTCCCTCTATGTATAAATGTGAATTGTAATAAGTTCCTTTAAATAAAAAATGTAGTTTTTAACTCCAATCAAAACAAGTACCTAGTTAAAATTTCCTGTTTTTATTCAGCTCGTTGCGATTCAAGAGTTTGTGGACTCAATGAAAACAAAAGAAAATTAATAAAACTTAAGCGGCAGTTTAAATTGGAAACAATAAAGTTAGCATGAATAAGGAAATTATTTTATTAGTGCTAGTGCCTTTTCATACGTCCCGGTTTGCCGGGTAGCCGCGACGGCGAAGTGTATAGGCATGTACATTAGGGTGGAGTGAAAAGGGCAAAAATTTTTTTTTTACTTTTTTTTAAATCTCCTGTATCATTAATCGATGACCCTATATGAAAGCTTAATACATGCAAAAAACCAATCCTCTACGATATTGTTTAGAGGTGGCGCACTGAGTGACAAAATAACAAAAGTGGCACAAAGTAACCTATCCGCAAATTGAAGTTTTTAATGCCCAATTAGCGTGATTAGTAAATATTGCTCATTTTAATTTCCTTTTAGAAGGATGAACTTTAGTATTATTAATAAATATAGGTCAATTTATCGTGAAAAAACGAAGAAAAACACCTTAAACTTTCCAACATTTTCTTTAAAATCACTGCGTGCAACCAAGTAAATTTAATGTTTAAAAATGACTAACATAAGAAAAAATTTGCATTGTCCTGTGTTTGGCAAACCTCTCAAATGAACTAGGACTGCCCTGGCAACGTATTGTGATGTTATAAAGTGCTACTTGTGGATGAGAAATGATTTGATTGTGTTGAATAATGAAGACGTCCTTAAATTAAAAACCCTTTGTGAAATTATTGCTTCTGACATCGAAAACCTATGCGAAAAAGCCTCAATTCCAACTATTAGTCATCAACAAGTTGTTGCAAGACTGATTCTGTGCTAAAAGAAGTACAAAAGTATGAAAAAATTGCGCAGTGACAGCAAAAACCAGCTTTTCTACGAACATTCTGTGAAACAGTTATTTGGCGCCGCAACTTGCGAGTAAAGTAAGTAAGTAAGTTTATATGAGCTAGTGGCCATCTCTGGTGACGGAGTTTTTAGGCCGCCTAAAGACCTCCGTCATGGCTTAACGACTTAAAAGCCGGGACTGACAATTTAACGTGCCCTCCGAAGCACTGTAGCGCTCAGCTGTAATGGGGCATTTCTCCAGGGGGGCCAAAATTTAGGTTCCTCAAGATTATTCTTAAACTGTTCATTATTTTGTAAACAAAAGCTTAGATTTGAATGTCTAGATATATTACAAAAAAGGTATCGACAGTGAAATTTCATTTAAATTATAAGGTAAAAAGATATTTACAAAAAACCTCCAAAAATAGCCATTTTCGACATGTGAAAATGACCTGCGCATAGGAGTTTCTCGTCATAAAATATTCATTTGTTTACTATGTTTAATTGTAATTACTGATATTTATAGATAACAAACTCTGTAATCTAATGCCAAGAAACAGTTTTAATTATTTGATTGGAATTCGATGGTAGATTTAATCAAAATCCTGTCACAAAATATGCATCATTACAGTCGCCAGTTTTTGTTTTCATCGTAATACGTAAACCGAAAGGCATTGAAAGATCGTGTTGAACATCAAATGTCGTGCCCTCCTGGACCAATCGGCCAGAGCACTTCACGGAGGCAAGACGCGTCGCATTTCGGAAAGGTGAGCTATTGAATATGATTCTCCAAGGTGTGACACTTTTTTCGTCACTCGTGTGACAAGAAGGGGGCAAAAATACGTGAGTTGCTAGAGGGTGGTCTGATGTATACGTACCGGGTTTTAAACGACGATCACGAGCTCCCTGAGGGTCCAGCTTCACTTCACTTCAGCGTGCCCCACCCATCACTTACGTAACACCTTCCAGCCCCCGAGCAATGCTCTAGCGACTCCACTCCATCCGGCCGGTGAAGACAACACGGAGGTGGACTGTTTCTCGTCGGTGTCAATCAAGGCAAGCTGAGATGAGGAACAGTGACCTCCCCCTGGGAGCACACGGGTCCGCGGGGTTGCTACTCGTTCGACACCTCGCCTCAAAGGTGCCCTGCGGGCTTATTGTTATTACTATTCCTTAATTTTGAGAAGATTTACTTTTATGTCAAATGATAGGAGGTATTAGGTAATTATATCTAAAAAAAACCTGTCAAGTGCGAGTTGAACTCGTGCGCTGAGGTTCCCGTAGATACCTACCCATTATACCGCCATAATAAGCTAGTCCTCTGAACTGTATGAGCACCCATACAACTCAGAGGACTATCTTAATCGGTGTCAACTATGTATGTATGGGGACACCTTTTAATTTTCAACTTTTTTTATTTTTTGGATTTTTTCCTTTATTTCTGCTGTAAGACCTTGCTTTTTGCCGAATTTCGTGATTCTAGGTCAACAGGAACTACCATTTAGGTTTTTGACCCAAAACCTATAGGGTACTTCCGGTTGACCTAGAATTGACAATTTTGGTGAAAAGCAAGGTTTAACAGCACAAATAAAGGAAAAATTCCGAAAAGTAAAAAAAGTTGAAAATTAAGGTACATTTTGGTACCTACAAGTATTCACGAAAATCTAAATTTGCCCATATCTTTTTATCGTGTTAACTCAGGACCTTGATTTTTATACACCTAATAGGTACTATAGACCTCAGAATATAATATTAATTTCAACTTGCTAGGTCTACCCGTTCCTGAGAAAATCGATGGTGACACATGGACAGACAGACAGACAGACGGACAAGAAAGTTATCATATAAGGGTTCCTTTTTATTACCTTTTGAGGCACAGAACCCTAAAAGTAAGATTTTTTAAGGAATATTATAAAAATAGGCATCGATTTAAGAACATGGTGATTTTGTCAAACCTTACAAATCCCACTTATTTACATAACATAATACACTTAGCTAATTTTGAGAATATACACTTAGCTATTTTATACTTAGCTAATTTTAATCTATGCTGTTATGATCAGAAACATGTGTTTTTGATGGATTTATCATTTTTAGCAACACACCGTCATTCTTCTCTACAATTTAATCATTTTTCTCACTTAGGGTCATTCCTAGCAACCGACAATTTTGATTATCTCCTAAAATATCAGTTAATTTGATGGATACCCCTCGTTAAATAACTTATTTTTAACATACAAATCATTCCAGCATCAAAGATTAGACCTAAACTAAAGGGATAAAAAGTGACTAAAAAATCGTCAAAAATAACAATTTGGGGAGAAATGCCCAATGATTGACTTAACTTGCAAGTGTATATCGAGAAATGTATGTAAATGAAGTCCCTGCTGCTGAAGAAACCCTTTTAAAAGGCTACAGTTGTGTTAGTAAAATATTTATAGGGTCTTTGGTTAAAGAAGCAATTAAATTTATCCAACGTTATGAAATTAGATAGTGAAAATAATTCATATTATATTTTTACAAAAACGATCGATAGTCCAAGTACTTCTGCATCTATTCAATTGAAAATAGTGTTCTTTTGGAATGTTTTTGGAATCAGACGATGATGATATTTGCTCAAGAGAACCAGAACTTATTGTAATTTGATAGATTGGGTGAAAAAAAACATAACAGAACCTCCGATGACGATGAAATTTGACCATACCGAAATCGAAAAATTTCAGACGCTGCCCTTGATTTTGAGAGGTTTCTTTGCCACACTCAAGCAGTAAAAGGTGTGTCAAGCTTGTAACAGAAGCTTTACTTTCAATTTGTAAACCCCAATGCAAGAGATAGTTTCATTCGCATTTGGATTAAATTGAGGCAAGATTACCGTTTTTCAAAAGCAAAGTTCAGTTTTTCTCATTATTTCAGTTTCCTATTATGGATAATTTGTACAATAATATTGTAAAAGTTTTGCAGGTTTTTCATTATTTACATTATAACTTAGTAATATTCAGTGTTATATTAAAAAAATAAATAATAATCACCATTTAAAACATCCTTCATATTTTGTACCTCGAAAATTGATTTCATTAAAAAATTCATACCATCTGCGCCACCTGAAGATATTATCTCAGGAAGCTCAAATTTTTCATTTATACACCATAGGCTATGGAACATCGATTGGTAATACAGGAAAAGTAAAATTAAAAAAAAATATTTTTCACTCCACCCTAATGTACATTGTACGTACGGTAGCTTTCATACGTACCGGCGTAATTTGTATACAAATGGCGCCGGGTAACAGTAACCGGCCACCCGTAAACCGGAACGTGTGAAAAGCCACTTAGCGGTTGAGGCTTTTTTGAAATCTAAAGTATGTGGCTTCTCCCTGGGACCTCCAGTCACCTTAACTGGTAATATTCAAAAAATATTTATTCAATCACATTGAAACGTCCTAAGAGCTAGGTGATTCTACTTCAGTTTCGCGATCAACATCATGAAGAATCAGAGCAACAAACACGATTTGGGGCCTAGCTTTCTTTTCTGTGATCCATTCTCATTCTAAGATAAGCATAAGAAGCAACATTAAATTGTTGCAAATAGACATTACTCTATTTAATCTTCGGATTAATTACGTTAAATTGCAGATAATTCAAATGCATTCCCATTAAATACTAATTGCCGCAGTATTTTAAGAGAAACGTCTGAAAACAAGTAAACAAGAGGATTACAGGAAATAAATTCGGATTTTCGAAAAATGTTCTGAACGCTAAATAGCGGCACTAAGGCGCGGGACATACAGAAAAGACGTAAGACGAGGACGCGTCGCAGACATACTCGTATGTCTCTTCCGCGTCCCTTTCATAGAAAATGTATAGAAGCGTCGCACCGCAAAACATACAGAAGAGACGGGGCGCCGTCACATTTTGTATGAAAGGGACGCGGAAGAGACAAATGTCTGCGCTCCGTCTCTTCTATCTGGCCTGCGCCAAGGATGACTCTCGCTAGACCGTGCCGGGTCCGAGCCGAGCTTTGGCCGTAGAGCCGGCGTTGTCATTTGCTCGGCCGTCATTCGGTTGCCGCTCGGTATAGTGTGTGTTCCAAGGAATTTCTATACTACGTACCTGGAACACTGACTGAGACAGAAAACAAGGTCCGCTTGAGAAAGAAAACTTGGGCGGTGTGTCTCTTTCTAAAGGGTGACCATAAACTAAACATTCCTAGTCCCTAAGGGGCCTTTTCCATCATTTTCTGATTTACGTGATGTTTCAGGGCATGATTTTTGAATTAAAATACTGATACAATTTTGATCCTTCATTTTGATTCTTGAATCTTGAATCTTGAATCTTGATTCTTGAATCTGAAAACTGAAAGAACGTTGCGACATTTTGGGCCCCCTTGTCCAACAGTGATGAAACATATGTCATATGAAAGCTCTTGGAATGTACTTTATTTCATTCTATTACAGCTAAGTTAAAATCGAGCGCGAAAATGGTGTTTTGGTGCAAAAATGGCGCGATAATGGTGGTTTCTTGAACGAAACTAGAAAGCTGAAACTTGGAATGTAGCTTTCTTTTCTAGTAAAACCACCCACTAAGGCATTTTATTTTCGAATTTCAACCCCTAAAGGGGTGAAAAGTAGTGAAAACGTTTGTATGAAACTTTTTAACGCGTAGTATGATTTGCTTGAAACTCGGTTTGCATACTTAAAATGCAAAATAAATGGACACGTATTTCAGGATTATTCAAAACAACCCTTAAAAAGGAGTGAAATGGGGTGTCAAAGTTTTTATGGATACTTTTTAATAGGTTGTGTGATTTGCTTGAATCTGGGTTTGAATACTATTGATGACAAATAAAGGAACATATATTTCAGGATTTTTCGAAACAACCCTTAAAAAGGGGTAAAATGCGGTGTCAAGAGATTGAATTGAAACTTTTTAAGGGCGGTACGATTGGCTTGAGACTCAGGTTGTATATTATAAATCCAAAATAAACGGACATGGTGTTTCAGGACTTTTCGAAACAACCCTTAAAAAGGGGTGAAATGGTGTGTCGAAGTTTGTGCTGGAACTTTTTAAGGACAGGGCAGGCAAGTACCGGCGTCACTTGCATACACTTCGCCACCGGCTACCCGGCACTGGTTACCCGGTCCTTTGGTCCATTTTCGTAACTATTTTTCACAACCAGTTACGAAAGATTTTTTTTTTCACTGATTCTTAACTGGTTATTTTTTTTTTTTTTTTTTTTTATTAACCTATATTTTCCCACTGCTGGGCAAATATTATTGGTTATTAAAACTGGTTATTAAAAAGGAATATTTATTCCATGTACGTAACCATGTTTCATAGCCAGATATTAATTTTTTTTCATGTTTTGGTAACCAGTGACGAAAATGGATGGTTTTTTTTTCATTTTTCGTAACTAGCTACGAAAATGGAACCTTGTTTTCTTATTTCGTAACTGTTATCTAGCTACAAAAAGGGATGCTTCTTTTCTTCTTTTACATTTAGGACGATTGATATTATGATGTCGCTGTTGAACCGTATCTATTAGTAGGTACTAAATCTAATCTAATCTAATCTAATAAGCCCACTGGATCCCACTGCTGGGCAAAGGCCTCCCTTCCCTTTCTCCATTCACCCCATAGGTACTAAATGTATCAATATAATTATAGTAGGTATGTTTATTTTTTTTTTCTTCATTCGATCACCGTCTACGATAATAGAGACTGTTTTGCTTATACTATCCAAATAATTATATGTGGAAACTTGGTATCAGCCTTAAGTATCTATGTCTTCTTTTAATCTGTTGTCTAGCTGTAAGTTTTCCTAAAATTGAAAAACTAAAATAAAATAAATCCGTGGCACGCGTGAATACGTTGACATGTATAAAACACCAACTTTTCAGGGCGGCCGTTTGAAAGTTTGACCTCTTCTGGTTTCTCGGTAAATTAGTTTACAGTATTTGTGTTAATTGTTTCTATGGTTATTTTATGCCCTCTTTCGAATGATGATAATAAATAACCAAAATTCCCCATAGTTTCCATGATATAAGACATGTCAACAAAAAAATTGATGAGATTTAGGTTACGTCTCGAGATGTCCAGTTATGCCGCAAAAGATATCAACTTATTCACCTTTAATGTATGGAATATTGGTAGGTAAACAATGCTATATTATCGGATTGCAAACAGATAGAGACTATAAAACCAGTTTTTTGA
Source organism: Camptogramma bilineatum (assembly GCA_958496255.1). NCBI lineage: Eukaryota > Metazoa > Arthropoda > Insecta > Lepidoptera > Geometridae > Camptogramma > Camptogramma bilineatum. The sequence continues at coordinate 4,512,641 of OY292474.1, forward strand.
GTTGCTGAAGTACCTACTTATTACTCAAAACCATTCATACCGTTTAGAAATGAGATTTAACATAGTAAGGGTAAGCTGATTTTAAATGAGCCCAAACACGGATGCTCTACTGTTAATCACTGAGAATTTGAATGTAATACAACCAGATTTTATCAGCACATCTGCTCATTGTCACCATATTATTACAATGTATTCGGAACTAGAAAAAAATGCAAAGTTTCACCTCAATCGAAAAATTTACTGAGGAGTTTTGTTGAATAACTCCTGATTCCAGCAACAGATCAGCTTGTTGTTATCATAATATTACATTATTATCTAGAGTCTATAAGTATGCCAAATTTTAGCTCAATGAGACACTGGAAAGTGGGTCAAATTAAACTTGCAAGAATTCACTAAAAAAAAATATGAGTTTTGTTGAACAGGTCCTGGCTCCATCATCAGATCAGCTCGTTGTTACAATAATATTGCATTGTCACCAAGAATCCATAAGTGTGCCAAATTTCAGCTCAATCAGACACTGGGAAGTGGGTCAAATTAAACTTGAAAGATTTGACCCGAACACAATATTGAGTTTTGTTGAACAGCTCCTGACACCAGCATCAAATCAGCTTACTGTTAACATAATATTACATTGTTATCTAGAATCTATAAGTGTGCCAAATTTTAGCTCAATCAAACACTGGAAAGTGGGTCAAATTGAACTTGCAAGATTTCACTAAAAAAAAAGTGAGTTCTGTTGAACAGCTCCTGGCTCCATCATCAGATCAGGTCGCTGTTACAATAGTATTGCATCGTCATCGAGAATCTATAAGTGTGCCAAATTTCAGCTCAATCAGATGCTGGGAAGTGGGTCAAATTGAATTTGCAAGATTTAATCCAAATAAATATTGAGGTTTGTTGAACAGCTCCTGACTCCAGCATCAAATCAGCTTATTGTTAACATAATATTACATTGTTATCTAGAATCTATAAGTGTGCCAAATTTTAGCTCAATCAAACACTGGAAAGTGGGTCAAATTGAACTTGCAACATTTCACTAAAAAAAAAGTGAGTTCTGTTGAACAGCTCCTGGCTCCATCATCAGATCAGCTCGTTGTTAAAATAATATTGCATTGTCACCAAGAACCTATAGGTATTCCAAATTTCAGCTTAATCAGACACTGGGAAGTCAGTCAAATTTAATTTTCAAAAGTAGACCCGAACAAAAATCGCAAGTTAATAATAAAAGCTTGTAAAAATCAAGCAATGTCATTATAGTTTAACAAATAATTAAAATCTATCAGTTTTCCATGCAATACTTAAAAAAAAAGATTTCTGAACTGACGTTTTGTTTACCAATACGAGTGACATGTTCGGTTATGCCAGCGCGAGAGCGCGCGGGCATAACTGAACAACTCAATGTATCACAATTTAAACGGAATACTTTGGTTAGCCATAACCTGACATTGGTTACGTATTGATGTCACGAAAAATACAAGACAGATTTTTGAAATCCATAGGAACGTTTGACAGATTTTTGATTTCTTTTTTTTCATAATACAGGAATTCGAATTCCATAAATTCTTAAGCCAGATTTTCATTTGTTTTTTTTTACAAGACAGAAATACAAAATCCATCTAAACATTTTCCAGAAATTTTAACATCCAGATAATTCACTTTACCGCATGTTTGTTTTCCATATAATTTGTTTTCCATATATTTTGTGATGCCGAAAATCATGGTTCAGGAAAGACCTATTACAAAATTATGTATTCAATCTTTCTAAACGCCTACTAGTAGCGCCATCTAGTAATAATTCAGAGCGTTATTAATACTAGGTACCATAAAATGAAATGACCGATGTCCATTATGTAGCTTGAAGTACTGTAGGTAGATATCTAATAAATAATGTACCTAGTTACTTTTTTTATTACCTACCTTTAACATTTCCTAACTAATTTCGTGCTAGATGGTTAAGTAACCTCACCAAACACTTTTGGCTTATCAAAATTTAACCTAAATCTTCCATATATTTCGAATTTGTGACGGCTCCGGCGCTTCGGGAAGTGCAGCCCCTCCGCCCTTGCGTAACAAAACGCGGCATCAGCACGAGCCTTCGCAGCTTCGGCTGTTTGGTCGCCACCTTCGGCGGCGACCAGCCTCAGCCGCTCCAGCTCGTGCTGGTTCCGCGTTTTGTCACAGCGGGCGGGGGCTGCATCTCCCTTCGCGCCTCCGAATTCATAAAAACACTCTAGGGTAGGACAGACAAGACTACGTGGAAGTCGGGGTGGGCAGATTCGGTTCTGAGACCGATAATAACCTAAAAACGTTTCGTTTTACGGTAAGACAGACGCAACATGAAAAGCAACACAAATTACGAAAATAATATAATAGGCAATATGCGTCTGATTCAAAAGCGGGTTAAACGTATTTTTCTATGAACATTATGGCTTTAGAATTATGTGTGTGTAATTATTTTTTAATATTATTTCATTTTCGCTTAGAAATTAATAATTAAAAAGTGCAAAAATATAGTGGGAATTTCATAAGACTTGAAACGCAACGCTATTTGTCACGTATGCTGTGACGTCACACTCCTTCAAACTCGACAGAAAGTTTTTTTTTCTACCTACAAGCGCGTGTAATTTTGGTGACTTGTGACGTCACGTCCGTTTCAAGTGCATGAAAATGTTGATAAATTTTAAAAATTATTTTTGTTATAAAATTTTAGTTTTTCGGCGCTGGAATTTTTGTTACGGTTATTTAACGATATAACCTATCGTTTAAAACCATAAAAAAAATTGATGCATATTGCCTATTGAGTAAGATGGAAAAGGTTTTATATGGCTGGAAATTTTCTGGTAAGCGTTACTTCTGTCTTTTAAAATAAGGTATAAGGATATTGTTGTCGAATGAAAAAAAAACGAACTGATAATCTGGCATTAGTGTTTCTGTCAAATGAGACTTCTGTGAAACGTTTTATCGGAGTAATAAAATTATGTAAAACATAGTATCTGGATTTCAAGTTTCTATCAAACGTTTTATGGATTTCAAAATTCGGTGTATCGTTTTTCGAAAGATTGATAGGTTACCCCTGACATTTTAATTTGTTAAAAGTTAATCAAAAATATCATATGTATATGTCGAGATATCATGTAACAAATATAATTTTGGCGAATGAGTTGGTTGATAAATTGAAATATCTACAAAAACATGTGTGTGTTAGTGGCTTGAAAAATTGACAAGTAGTTATGTCAACTAAAATACGAAAAATGGAGGAGTTGGCAAGGCCATAACTCGAAAACTTGTCTAGCTAGGGAGCTGTCAATTTTTTTATAGATACTTCATAGGCGTAGATATCGTTTAAGCTAATAAAAAAAAAAATTGACATCTCGACATATCAACGTATTCACGCGAGCCACGGAAATAATGTACTACTTCTAGATAAATAATAGGCATTGGCTAATTTCGTGTTTTCCAATAATGGCCGATTATGTGATTATTTCTGATGTTTTCTGATACCCATTATTTATCTGGAAGTACTGTATAAAGTTTACTAATAAAATTCGTAGCTGGCTATAAAACATGGTTACGTACAAGGAATAAATATTTCTTTTTAATACCCAGTTAAGAATCCGTGAAAAAAAACTTCTTTCGTAACTGGTTGTGAAAAATAGTTACGAAAATGGACCAAAGGACCGGGTAACCAGTGCCGGGTAGCCGGTGGCGAAGTGTATGCAAGTGACTCCGGTACTTGCCTGCCCTGTCCTTAAAAAGTTCCAGCACAAACTTCGACACACCATTTCCCCCCTTTTTAAGGGTTCTTTCGAAAAGTCCTGAAACACCATGTCCGTTTATTTTGCATTTATAATATAGGTACCTACAACCCAGATCTCAAGCCAATCGCACCGCCCTTAAAAAGTTTCAATTCAAACTCTGACACCCCATTTTGCCCCTTTTTAAGGATTGTTTCGAAAAATCCTGAAATATGTGTTCATTTATTTGTCATCAATAGTATTTAAACCCAGATTCAAGCAAATCGCACAACCTATTAAAAAGTGCCCATAAAAACTTTGGCACCCCATTTCACTCCTTTTTAAGGGTTGTTTTGAATAATCCTGAAATACGTGTCCATTTATTTTGCATTTTAAGTATGCAAACCGAGTTTCAAGCAAATCATACTACGCGTTAAAAAGTTTCATACAAACGTTTTCACTACTTTTCACCCATTTAGGGGTTGAAATTCGAAAATAAAATGCCTTAGTGGGTGGTTTTACTAGAATAGAAAGCTACATTCCAAGTTTCAGCTTTCTAGTTTCGTTCAAGAAACCACCATTATCGCGCCATTTTTGCACCAAAACACCATTTTCGCGCTCGATTTGAACTTAGCTGTAATAGAATGAAATAAAGTACACTCCAAGAGCTTTCATATGACATTTATGTTTCATCGCTGTTGGACGAAGCGGGTCCAGTGTTCAAGCAATGATGCCCATGGTTCTTTTGAATCTTGAATCTTTGAAGTGACAGCTGTCAAACTTCAAACGGCCATATCTTGGAAACTACTCGTCCTAGACTCCCCGTTCAAAGTTTAAATGAAAGCTATGACCAAGATCTTCATTTGAAGTGACAGCTGTCAAACTTCAAACGGCCATATCTCGGGAACTACTCGTCCTAGACTCCCCGTTCTCAGTTCAAGTGAAAGCTATGACCAAGATCTTCATTTGAAGTGACAGCTGTCAAACTTCAAATGGCCATATCTCGGGAACTACTCATTCTAGACTCCCCGTTCTCAGTTCAAATAAAAGCTATGACCAAGATCTTCATTTGAAGTGACAGCTGTCAAACTTCAAACGGCCATATCTTGGAAACTACTCGTCCTAGACTCCCCGTTCCCAGTTCAAATGAAAGCTATGACCAAGATCTTCATTTGAAGTGACAGCTGTCAAACTTCAAATGGCCATATCTCGGGAACTACTCGTCCTAGACTCCCCGTTCTCAGTTCAAATGAAAGCTATGACCAAGATCTTCATTTGAAGTGACAGCTGTCAAACTTCAAATGCCCATATCTCGGGAACTACTCATCCTAGACTCCCCGTTCTCAGTTCAAATAAAAGCTATGACCAAGATCTTCATTTGAAGTGACAGCTGTCAAACTTCAAACGGCCATATCTTGGAAACTACTCGTCCTAGACTCCCCGTTCCCAGTTCAAATGAAAGCTATGACCAAGATCTTCATTTGAAGTGACAGCTGTCAAACTTCAAATGGCCATATCTCGGGAACTACTCATCCTAGACTCTTCCTTTTTAGCTCAAATGAAAGCTATGACCAAGATCTACATTTTCAATAACAGCTGTCAAAATGACATCTGTCATCTGAAATGTAGGTCTTGGTCATAGCTTTCATTTGAACTGAGAACGGGGAGTCTAGGACGAGTAGTTCCCGAGATATGGCCATTTGAAGTTTGACAGCTGTCACTTCAAATGAAGATCTTGGTCATAGCTTTTATTTGAACTGGGAACGGGGAGTCTAGGACGAGTAGTTTCCAAGATATGGCCGTTTGAAGTTTGACAGCTGTCACTTCAAATGAAGATCTTGGTCATAGCTTTCATTTGAACTGAGAACGGGGAGTCTAGGTCGAGTAGTTTCCAAGATATGGCCGTCTGAAGTTTGACAGCTGTCACTTCAAATGAAGATCTTGGTCATAGCTTTCATTTGAACTGGGAACGGGGAGTCTAGGACGAGTAGTTCCCGAGATATGGTCATTTGAAGTTTGACAGCTGTCACTTCAAAGATTCAAGATTCAAGATTTCAGATTCAAGGTTCAAAATTCAAGAATCAAGGATCGAAATCCAGGATCGAAATCCAAGATCGAAACCAAGGATCGAAATCAAAATCAAGGATCAAAATCAAGGATCTAATTCAAGGATCTAATTCAAGGATCGAAACCATGGATCGAAATCAAGCGCTGATTTTGTCGAGCGCGATAAGGTAAAAATATCCTGAAATTTAAATGACATGGGCACACTACTAATCCAACAACGAGTGTGAAAGAGACAAAGCACCCAAGAAAGCCTCTCAACAAGACCAACAGTCCTTATAACCAAGATTAAATGATAATAGATCGTTGTGTAGTCGTGATAAGGTTCAAAATCCTTTGTACATTAAATGTCAGTCAGCACTCCAGTTACGTAGTTTAGAATCTTCTTGGTGTGTTCATACAAAACATTTGTAATAATTAGTTGACCGTCCCACGGCCGACGCTCGGCCCAGACCCGGCATGGGCTAGCATGTGTCATCCTTTATCAGTTCCTGTACCTACTACTGATACTGTTAGCCTAACCAAAGCTTCCCGTATTTCCATTAGTTACTACAATCTTGTACCACGGATCGCTCGTGGCGTAACTTGCTTAGACGTTCTTGATAGATCGTTAGAGTAAGTGACTTTCCGAACGGTCACAATTTGGACGTCCAATTGTCGGTCTCAGCTTTGAAGTCGTTAAGCCATGACGGAAGCCTTTAAGGGGCCTTAACACTCTTTCACCAGAGTAAGCCACTAGCTATACGAACTTACTTGTTTATCTTGCGTCATTACTTGTCAGTCGCTCTCAAAGAAATCTAACGCATCCTAACACCAAAAGGCTGATTGTCTAACGTGTCTCAAGCCTCAAATTAGTCTCAAAACGTCAAAACGATCGCGTTGGGATCTTTTGTCGCGTTCGGTCTCAAGAGACCGACAGAGAGTCAGAGTCTGAGTGACAGAGCTACTTGCGTGGTCACTGAGCTGTTAGGCTGGTTTTACTGTCACGCGTACCGTCGGCGCTGATAGGCGAGTGAGCTTTATTACAATGAAATAAGGATACTGATTGTTTAACAAAAATGGCAACGCTGATTGCTCTCGTCAGTGCTGAACAATCAGTATCCTTATTTCATTGTAATAAAGATCACTCGCCTATCAGCGCCGACGATACGCGTGACAGTAAAACCAGCCTTATATTTGACAGTTTGAGACCGATTTTGGTTGCTATCAAAGATAGACAATCAAGGGGCATATGCGTGGCCATCGTCCTCTCCGTTGGTCATAACGCCACTTAGAGGAGATAATGCATACATGTATTCTGAGGCCTTTTTTTACCTCCGACAAATAAACAGGGAGTTAAAAACCACCTCCACTTCCATACACAAATACATAGGTACGTTTCTGTGTGTAGTGTATATTCATTCGAAAGCTCCGAACTTAATCATCTTGAGATCTACGTAAATGTCTAATGAATGTCCAACATGCTGCAGATATAGTCTGTTCATTAGACCATAACTCCAGCATGTTAGACTCTATTGCAATCTTACGGCCGCTATATGCGGACCGCAGCATTCAAGACATATTGCATTAGTTAGGATTAGTGAGAAAATAATGTGTTCTTTGCAGATAAAAATAAAAACTTCAAATAAAATTGCAGTAATTGAGGTAGAAAGCAGTTTATTGCACAGATAAAAGTTTCTCTATTCTTTAGTGCTCATTTAACCATGAGTTTTAAACAGAGGAGGAAATCATTAGATTATTATGAAGGTTGGTTGTAATGAGTCGTACATGAAAAGCTACAAATTTCTAATAGCGTCGATAGGCTTGCAACCTGTCACGTATGGAATGCTAACTTCAGCAAAATGTGGGCATGTATAGTGCGCCGCAAACTTTATGGCGGCTGAAGTACGCGGCAAATTCGACTTTACGCAGGTACAGTCAACGCAATTGCGGGGAGGTGAAGGCGGTGAGGGGCGGGGCTAGGCGGGCTATGTAGATAAAGTTAACTCTATTCTATTGCGTTGACTGTACCTGCGCAAAGTCAAGTCTGCCGCGCACTTCAGCCGCCATAAAGTTTGCGGCGCACTCTACCAAATATGTATTAGAACATACCTCTGACTACCCTTAGACATCTTCAAATTATCTTAAAATGCCAAAAGGGATTTGAGAGAATGTCAAATTAGAAACCAATTAATATTTTAGAGAACTTCAACTCATTTGGGAATACAAACTTCTGTATAGACTAAAAGCATCCCCTGTATTAGTTGTACCATCCGGTCTAGCCGGATATCCGGAAATAATGCTCAAAGTTACAAACGACTAGTTAAGCCTACGGCTTTACCCGGCATTCCAGATAGTTTTAAAAATAATCTAAAACGGCAGTCAAAGGCACTATTAATATTATAATAGCTTAAGATTATTAAGAATTAAATCAATTTCTTCTTACAAACTCCAAATAAAATGGCGTTCAGCACACAAAGGCGGTTCTCACACTGGGAACGCACCCCGCAGCGGTCTGCAGATTTTAACATTGTAAATCACGCGCGTCGATGCGTTGTCAGTGTATTGTACTATGCGTGTTTTCTATACAAATTGAGATACTTGCATACAATGTTAAAATCTGCAGCCACGCACAACGCAGCGGGGTGCGTTGCAGTGTGAGAATCGCCATAGCAACGTAGTATATCAATCATGTTGCTATAACACAAGCTCTGCTAACTTTGGGGCTTGATGATGCTGTGTGAAATATCCAGATTATTTAAGTTAAAGAAATAAAAATGTTTCGGTAGAGTAGAAATTCAGAGTTTTCAGTTTTTAAGTATCTAGTTTACAGAATTTAAGGTTTTATTTTATTTAAGAGGTCTTGGAGATAAAGGAACGTATATAAAATAAAATATATCTTGCAAATTCATGCCAGAACGAATGCAATATCCGTTGAAAGTAAGATAGGCGAGCGAGCGTTGCAAAACTCTGCCATTATTCAGATAGCCTGATGTCTTTGCTATCTTTCTCAGCTTGTTTTTACTTAGACCCATATTCTGAAATTGTGCTGAATGCTGAAGTTTGAATTATGCCATACTTACATGAATTTAGGCACTCAGTAGGCGCTGAAGTTTGAATTATGTCTTAGACATGAATTTAGGCATTCAGTAGCTTTTAAAAAACGTCTTTGCTTGTTATTATTTTATTAAACTAGCTGGCGCGTTAGACCTTATTTTATTGGACTTTGGGACTCCAACTGAATTTTGACAAATAAAAAAACACATCTTTTACTAGATGATTTATACCGTGTTAGATCGCAAATTTTGCCTACATTTAACAGGACATGCCCAGCACCTAAACCAAACTCTCAGTTTACCTACAAAGACATCGTCAATACGTGTGGGGCTGACCACAATGTTTTCCTTCACCGTATAGAGCTCGTATTAACGCGCATATAATTTTTTAGAAACGAAAAATCCATTAATGCACGGCCTTGATAAAGCAAGCAAGTTCGTATGAGCAAGTGGCCAACTCTGGTGAAGGAGATTTAAGTCATTAAGCCATGATGGCCAACCTGGCTTCCTACAAATTAACAACTAAGACCTATTTCGCCTAGTCCTTCCTTCTTTTTTGAGCCGTGTTGGCCGAGGGGTTTACCTCGACTTTCGATCCGAAGGTCGTGGGTTCGAATCCTGGCCGTGCATCAATGGATTTTTCGTTTCGAAAAATTTATATGCGCATTAAAACGAGCTCTAAACGGTGAAGGAAAACATCGTCAGGAAACCCGCGGCTTAGTCAGCCCCACATGTATTGACCATGTATTTCCTGTGGATATGGCCGGTTAAGCTGAGAGGATGGTGTAGGTGCTGGGCAAGCCTACTCCATCTCAACATTGTCTCAGTCACTACAGTGTCCCGTTAAGCGTAGGCAAAGATTGCCTCCTGACACTGTATAAGTTCCTTCTTTTTCACGGTTATAAAAACCCACCTGCCACCGAAACTTATCTAGTTCTTCGATCCCGGATTGGGTCCACAATTCATTTATTCATCGAACGTTTCGTATTCAGTCTGCCCTCTTCCTGCATATTAAAGCAATGTGGTTTTTATTGAGGCCTGTGGCTAGGCGAGTTAATTCTCTGAAAACCAATTTGTGCGTTCTTTGTCTATTTTTTCTACGCTACTGTTTAATCCCGTTTTAACGGAGAATAATAAATGCTTTAAATGATTATGTATAACTAGCGGACGCCCACGGCTTCACCCGCGTGGACTACTACTTTTTTATCCCACGGAAAATATGCATTTTTTTTTGGGATAAAAAGAAGCCTATGTCACTCTCCAGCCCTTCAACTATCTCCACATAAAAAAACACGTCCATCTGTCTCTCTGTTTTGACGTGAAAGCAGGACAAACAAACAAACACACTTTCACATTTATAATATGGGTTTGGATTTACTTTGTTCAGTAGTTGTTGCATTATCACCAAAAATCTATAAGTGCGAGAAATTTCAGCTCAATCGGTTGAGAATAACTGCTTCAAAATTCTGTTGCAAGAACCACCTAAACTAACGTACATATCAAGTTAAATAAAAGCTTGTAGTAAAAATAGATTCATTTGATTTATTAAAAAAAACTCTCCTATTAAAACGTTTTATTTATATAATCTTTTTTGTACAAATTACAAAAATAATGCACAAGAGCATATTAGTGTCGAAGGCATTTTCTACTTTAACATACTCGTGAATAAGTTAATGCACAGCCATTAACTTATTCACACACACAACACGTATAAAAACAGGATAAGCGTTAGACAACCCTTATCCTGTTTTTACACGCAAATTAGTTAAACTTCGTAACCTCGGTAAACTTGATGATGATTCACTCCGACGTGTAAACATGTAAACTTCGGAATAGAGTGGAACAGCTGTTCTAAAAGTTGAACAATTAACCGTTAAGCGACGAACACAGTGGACCGCATCGAAAGCATTTAGCTTCATGCACACAAGTTTCCCTTCCCTGATAGCTTACATTAAAGCCACAGTGAGGATTGCAGCTGGTCAAGTATAAAGCGCTCGTCACACCAGAGGCGTGTTGCGTGGCGTGCGCGTGACGTATAAGTTGTAAAGTATGAAACTGTAAGAAAGGTTGACGCGTGCACGCGCGTTACCCGCGTGTTTCATACATTACAACTGTTGCTTGCGCAGTGCGCATGCCACGCACACGCCACGCACACGGGCCTGGCCTTAAAGTCTTTGAGCTATGTCTAATCTACGACAAGTCAAAGCTAGCAAAATAAAAACCAAAACAGTTTCTGTACAAGGTATTGGCATTGATTACCTAATATACCACTTCACAGATAGGGTTTTCACTACGCACATTAAAATATTATTTTATGGAATGATCGAGCCATTTACTCGTCAGCTGTATGTGGCAGATCTTAACTTTTAATAGTGGCTTTAAGAGCCGGGAGCGGACGATAAGTTGAGCAATAAAATAAAAGTGGACTCAGTTTAGAATGCTCTTCAAAGTATGAGTGAGATGATTGAAGCTCCATTTTATTGCGGTTTTGTGGACTTTACATCTTTACTAGATGATCGATCGAGCGAGCGAAGCGAGCGAAGATCTTAGTGGCAAGTTAGGCGATTTTGCTTTGTATGTTTGTATGTTTGTATGTTTGTATATTTGTATGTTTCATTTTTATGTTCTCGCATAACTATCGAACCGCTTATCCAATCTGTATGAAACTTGATAGGTCAATAGGTTGTGCTATGGAAATTTGCTGTGGAGCGTATGAGCGTAATCGATGAAGGGGTTGTAAAGATATGGGGTTCCCAAGGGGGTAAATTTTTTTCAAAGGTACCCAAATATATTGAGTGGGGTGTCATATGAAAGTACTCAATTTATACATTCCAAAATGGTTTTTAGTTTTCTTCTAGGTTCTATAGTTTTTGAAATACAGAGAAAAATAAAAATGATGAAAACCAATTAACGGATGTATGGAAAGAGCTCCCGTTTCATAGAGTTTCGATGTATTCGTAGGTCTGGTTATCAGACAAAGAGTGTGGCATCGTTGTGGTTTGGTTTGCAATGATTTTAGTTGCTTCTTGATATTTTTTCTTGAGATTGAAAATAAAAGCCGTGTTGGCCGAGTGGAAGAGTGCTCGATTTTCGATTCATAGGTCGTAAGTTCGAACCCTGGCCGTGCTCATCAATGGATTTTTCGATTAGAAAAATTTAAATGCGCATTAACACGAGCTCTAAACGGTGAAAGAAAACATCGTGAGGAAACCAGTTAACGTTCTAATAGCGGCGATGGGCTTGCAACCTGTCACGTATGCAAATGCTAACTCCTGCAAATAGTGGGCTGGGCATGTACCAAAATTATAGAGGGAGACGGAGGGGGACGGGGAGGGGTAGGGGGAGGGGGGAGGGGAGGGGAGGGAGAGAGACGGGGAGGGGGAGGGGAGGGGGAGGGGAGGGGGAGGGGAGGGGGAGGGGAGGGGGAGGGGAGGGGGAGGGGAGGGGAGGGGGAGGGAGGGGGAGGGAGGGGGAGGAAATTGATTTTCTCATACATTTTGTATTGAACTGCTATTTTAATAATTTCTCGAACTAAGAGGCCTTCCCTGAGGCGCGGTACGAAGTTCGCGGGGTCAACTATTGAATATAAACACGACACGACTTAATGTATTGCATGCATGCCTATAATCTTTACCATACTGAGGTAGCGCATTAGATATCATTGTGTGGTAAACACTAGAAGGAGCACTTAACGTAGGTATAGGGGTAGTCAGAAACAAGTCCAAATCTAGGCTATCAACACAACGGTGCGCGAGATCTCAGTTCGGGGCGAACTACTAGTTTATACAGTGTCAGGAGGCAATCTTTGCCTACACTTATCGGGACACTGTAGTGCCAGGGACATTGTTGAGATGGAGTTTGAGGGAGTGGCTTGCCCAGCACCTAAACCATCATCTCAGCTTAATCGACCATATCCACAGGAAAGATATGAAGGAAGATATGGTCAATACGTGTGGGGTTGACTAAGCAGCGGGTTTCCTCACGATGTTTTCCTTCACCATTTAGAGATCGAATTAATGCGCATATGAATTTTTCGAAATGAAAAATCCATTGATGCACGGCCAGGATTCGAACTCACGACCTTCGGATCGAAAGTCGAGAAATTAGTTATTAATGGAGATCAGATTGGATGTTTCAATTTAAGTTTAAAAAGAAAAGTGTAATGAATCTAGATAAGATAAGAATTTTATTCAATAAGTGTCTGAAAAACTTAAGCCTAGAGATATCCGTACCTCAGTACCCATATTATAAATGTGAAAGTGTGTTTATTTGTTTGTTTATTTGTCCTGCTTTCACGTCAAAATAGAGCGACGGATTGACGTGTTTTTTTGTGTGGAGAATGTGGAGATACTTGGAGGGCTAGAGAGTAACATAGGCTACTTTTTATCCGGGTACCACGCGAGCGAAGCCGCGGGCAGCAGCTAGTAATAGTATAAAAATATAAACATAATAATAATAAAAGAGTAGAGTAGGCATGTCAAAGAATACAATTAAATTATAATTATTCACAGTTTTCTTAATTTAAATTCTTGTACTGTAATAGAAGCAACCTTCTCGCAGATTTATTTTAAAGATAAATAACTAGTAGTTCGCCCCGAACTGAGATCTCGCGCACCGTAGATGGCTTACATTTGGACTTTCTTCTGACTACCCCTATAATTTCAAGTGCTACTACTGCCGAGTATGCCTATTGCGCTAGCTCTTCATGGTAAAAAATACTTGCATGCATGCAATACATAATGTTGTGTCTAATTTTTCATTTGTTTCATATTTTTTATGAATTCTCGTCGTATTTCTAAAAGTATACGTCCTAGAATAAAAATAATAACTATTTTGGAATGTACAAATAAAGACCTTTCATTTGACACCCCACTCAATATATATATTTGTTTACTTAACTTTTTTTACCCCAATTATTTTCATTCATTATCAAAAATTTTTTTTATCACGAAAATAAATCAAGTAGCATCTTAAATCATTGCAAACCAAACCGCAATAATGCCACTCTCTTTTTAAGACCGACCAGTCAATGAGCTACGAAGACATCGAAACTTTATGAAACGGGAGCTCTTGCAGCTCTGGTTTCGTAGTTTTTGTTCTTTGGTCGTATTTCAAAAACTATATATCCTAGATTAAAAATAAAAACCATTTTGGAATGTACAAAACAAGCCCTTTCGTTTGACACCCCACTCAATATATTTGTGTAACTTTAAAAAAAAATTACCCCCTTGGGAACCTAATATCTTCACAACCCCTTCATCGATTAAGCTCATATGCTCCACCGTAAATTTCCTTACTACAACCTATTGACCTACCAAGTTTCATGCAGATTGGATGAACGGTTCGACAGTTATGCGCGAACAACAATTCGTGAAACATACATACAAACATACAAACATACAAACATACAAACATACAAACATACAAAGCAAAATCGCCCAACTTACCACTAAGATCTTCGCTCGCTTCGCTCGCTCGATCGATTATAAAAGTACACTAAATCCGTCCTTTTATAAAACGCTTAGCTTCTAAAACAGACTCCGTCATGTCACTTGCATGTTACTTGGCGGTGGGTCGGTATGACGTTATACGCCCATCTAAAAGGGGGGATCTATTGGCGTAGAGAGACGTAGAGAGAGCGTAGAGACTGCGGCGCGACTAGGTGAGCGAGGTTGCATAGAACTTCATACAAAGAAATCGAATGTGGGGACTGCGGAGACTGCGGTGAGGCCCATATCTGCGTTCACCCTAAATCCTTTGTTGGCGGCGAGCTAACAAAGGAACGCAACAAATTAGCAACTCGCGTAACAAAATAAATGGAAATTGGGTGTGCTCTTCATAAATAAGTCTCTTCATGTCAAACTGCAAGACTGCAACGGTTGGCTACTTTAAGGATTTATACAGGGTGGAAAAAATGAATGGGCCCCGGAGGGAAACTACTTTAAATCCTTAAGATACAGTGTTTTACTGAAAGGAAACATTCCTTTATTTTTGATAAGAAACAAAACTGCATTCATAGATTTTCTAAAATTCGCTTGCGGAATCGAACCAGCTAAAAATTAAAAAACAAACCTCGCTCTATTTAATACTACTTATCGATAGGATTAATGTCAGGATACAATCTTTATAACACACATTTGGTTTTAGAAATAAAAAAGCTCATGAAATCTAACATTAATTTTCACAATTTTTTTCATTAACTTTTATTATTTCAACATTCGTGACAAAACTTTTCTAGACGGGTTTTTGTCTACCTGAGGTGAGATTCACACTTCCGAAAATGCATCCGATTCGATGATTTTCTTCGAAAAGATGACGGTTTTTCAGCGAAGAAACGTTATTTTCCGATTTCGGAATACTTTCCGAGAAGGTCTGAATCGCACTACTGGATACCTCTCACCATTCCTCTGTAGAGCTAAATTGCAATTAAAGCCCTTATGTACTAAATATTAGATTTTATGGATATCTTGTACGACAGACGAGTGTAAGACCTCATGTTTCTTTAGGAAATTTTATCTTTAGTATTGAATGTATCGACTAGTAGAATAAAATAGCGAGTGTTTAATTTTTGAATTTTTAGCTGGTTCGATTCCAGGGCAAGTGAATTTTAGAAATGTTTGAATGCAGTTATGTTTCTTTTTAAAAATAAAGGAATGTTTCCTTTAAGTAAAATACTGTATCTTAAGGATTTAAAGTAGTTTTCCTCCAGGGCCCGTTCATTTTTTCCACCCTGTATACGACGGTCTTAGGATTTCAAATTATAAACGAATGCAAAGTTATTAAGCCAAAACATGCGATATGAATGTACCTATGATACCTAATTGTCCCACTCGTATTGACCATGTCTTTCCTGTGGATATTGCTGGTTAATCTGAGAGGATGGTGCAGGTGCTGGGCAAGACTACTCTATCTCAACATTGTCCCAGGCGCTACAGTGTTCCTTTAAATGTACGCAAAGATTGCCTCCTGACACTGTAAAAATCATCTAGTAAAAGATGTAAAGGCCTATTATAATGGTACTTTATATTCACAGTTTTGTAGGTCCATTGACGATTTATATTTTCTGCTCTTTGGCACTCTAGCATACCAGCGGTTTTACTAGCGAATATATCAACCCCTTGAATTTTATATCTTTTTTGCCTTTACCAGGCTCTGAAGCTGTAAACTTTTAAAAGGCTTTTAACTTTAATTTACGCTCATAGTTAAACATTAAATAGTACAAGGTAGTGCATAAGTTTCAAGAATTTCTCGTAAAAAATGGGTGCCATTAAAATAGAATTAATTTTTATTAAAAAAATACCTCGTAACGCAATGACTCAATTACTAATTTCTTTTCATATTTTAAATATGATTTTTCTTATCTTGTTTTAATTTGTCTATGGAAAAATCATAGAAAATTTGAACCCGATATTAAAGAACACCAAAAACGAATGATTATCCATAAATAAATATATTTGAATGTGGAAGTCTGTTTGGTTGTTTGCTTGTTCTGCTTTCACGTCAAAACGGAGAGACGGATTGACGTGATTTTTTGTGTGGAGATAGTTGGAGGGCTGGAGAGTAACATAGGCTACTTTTTATCCAGGTACCACGCGAGCGAAGCCGCGAGCAGCAGCTAGTACTTTTATATGTCACTGTATTTACATCTCATCGGGTTAAATAAAGCAACGGAATGTATATTTCAGTTCAAAATACATTCAGTCAAACCAAATGTTTGTCAATCATTTACGCTGTTTGGGGGTTTGAATTGAAGTTCCCAGTTTACTCCGGAATATTGCCATATTTCATTTGTTGACAAACAACGTACCAGCGAAGAATTGTACACGAGTTTTGTAGAAATGGGAACAATAAACCAATTTCGTCTTGCAATAAACAAGATAGGTTGTTTTGTGCGACTCCAAAATAACCGAATTTAGAAAAAAACAGAGGCTGTGAATCTCGGATTTTAAGAGATTGAATTTCAACATTTAGGATTGATATTTGAATTTGAATATTAGAAAAAAATTAGGCCTTTACATCTTTACTAGATGGTTTATACAGTATCAGGAGGTAATCTTTGCCTACACTTAACGGGACACTGTAGTGCCTGGGTGGTAAAAATTAGAAATGGTATTTAAAAAATTAGTTTCGTACCCACAAACAGTTTGGTACTTTTAATTTATAAATGTGATTAATTAAGTTTACTTTGTTAACAAAGTACCTGTAGTTAAAATAGTTTTTTGGCCATTAGCTGTTAAACATTTTCTATACTTAATTATTTTAAACTTCTTTGACTTAAGTAAGTACTTACTTTTTACTACTGTCAACAAAATATTGTTGTTTACCATATTATAGTAAAATTGAAATTAACAGTAATAACAGTCGAACAATTTCAGCTAATAAGCTCCAAATGAATTGTCTCAATAGAAAACAGGCTAACTACAGTTTCTTAAATTACTTCGAAAGAAACGACAAGTCTCCAGTCGCAAGGAGTCAGAACAGTAAATTATTCAACAGTAATGCAAGTCAATAACTTTGATAGACATTTTACACAGTGCTTTTCTAGGCAACCAAGCAAAGCTTAGGTACACTATGGTAAGACACTACGGTTTAAGATTGTAACAAATCAATGTTGTTGTGTACATGACCGCGCGTCACCGCGCGTGCCCGCGCAACCGCCATGCATTGCGCGCCGAGCCAACCGCGCGTCGCCGCGCGTTCATCTGAACTTAGCCTAAGAAGTTGATGTACTGTTACTAATATCAACCTGTCAAAGTTCAAGAATCTCCGAAGGTTAATGAAGACAAATGAATAAAGTTCGCAAAAGCTAATAATTTGAGCGATAGACAGTCCGTCTGAAGTAAAAGCTTTGACAGAGATCTATTGGTGATTGTTGACTTTCGGTCGGGATCTTTAGCAAATATTTGTACTAAGATTGGGGATACGAAAACATGCTGGAAATTCTATTTCGACTAATAATTTTGAAAGTAAACTGAAACGGAATGATTGAAACTGTTTTATCATTTAAACTATGGGAGTTATATGAAACCATCTTACCCTCAGTAACACTAAATATTTATTTATATTTATTTTTCCCTCGACACCTTTTAGGAGGGTTGGTGGGAATAGTAAAAGACCGAGATAGTTGGAAACAATCGGGGAGATCTTTGCCCACCTGTGGTAAAATATTTTAAGTTATAATAAGATATTAGTTAAAAACAATGATGTTTTCAAAAGGGGAAGAAAGGTGACTCACCAAAATAGGTACTACTAAATGTCCTGAGAACAAACTGTCGCGCGGAACATCGTCTCGAACGCACCTTAAAGTTGCTAATAGACAAGGATAGAGAGAGCAACTAAAGCAGTCATGCGAGTGAGACAGCGTCTCAGAGCGGCCGGGCTCTATCGTATCGGCTCGATTCAGCCGAAGCCGTCTTACGTCTCTTCTGTCTGGCTTGCACCTTAGGTTAGGATTGTTCTTAGTTCTCATGGACCATTGACTCCTTTGATTAGCCATGACGGAGGCCTTTAGGCGGCCTAAAAACTCCGTCAACAGAGTTCGCCACTTACTCATACGAAAGAAGAAGAAGAAGCCGAAGCCGACAGAACCCGGCTGCTAGCCATTGCTGTCTCGTTCGCACAGCTGCTTTAGTTGCTCTCTCTATCCTTATCAATTAGCAACAAAATGGAGCAGTGTATGTATTTTGGTGCACCGAGCCCAAGTTTTTGCATGCGATGTTGTTCAGCACTTTTTCAGCGATTTTAGTGCGTCACCTATCTTTCCCTTTTGAAAACATTATTGGTTAAAAAACACTAGATAAACTGAACTTAGTTACAAAGAAAGACTCTCACTACACTCTCCATGATGATGTTAACATTTCACCTTATTTCAATTACAGTAATAGTTTCGTAAATTCTGAAAAACTTATATCGTTTTGTTTCACTTTACAATATAGAACTTACTTTGCAGAATTGGGCATGTGCCAATTGTGTATTCGGACATAAGGCTGACTTTAGCTTATTCAAATTACCTCTACTTTTTCTTCGGGACTTATTTTACAAGATTTTTTTGCTTACTTGCCGTATTAGTATGTATATGTTAGTTAGGATCAAATCTTTGTAGTGACTCACTTCTCAGTGTCCGATTGAGCTGAAAGACACACTTATATATTCTTGCTGACAATGCAATATTATAGTAACGGCGAGCTGATCTGATGAAGTAGTCAGGAGCTGGTTCACAAAACTCCTTACTAAATAGGACGATTGAATTGAAACTCGTCATATCTGTCAAGTTCCGACTACAATGTAGGTAATAACATGGTGACATCGAGCTGATCTGATAATGGAGTCAGGAGCAGTTCAATTCACTGCTCATTTTAATCAGCTCATCCTTACCCAGTAAAAACTTGTGTTTAAAAACATTTTTTCAACAGAAAATACATAATCATATCTTTTTAGGGTTCCGTACCTTAAAAGGTAAAAAAAGGAACCCTTATAAGATCACTTTCTTGTCCGTCTGTCTGTCTGTCTGTCTGTCTGTCTGTCTGTCTGTCTGTCCGTCTGTCCGTGTGTCACCATCGATTATCTCAGGAACGGGTAAAGCTAGCAAGTTGAAATTTATACCATATACTAAGGACTATAGTCCCTATTGTGAGTATAAAAATCAAGGTCCTGAGTCCACACTATAAAAAGATATAGGAAAATTTAGGTTTTCGTGAAAACTTGTGAGTACCAAAACTTACCTTAATTATCAACTTTTTTTATTTTTCGGAATTTTTCCTTTACTTATGCTGGATGACCTTACTTGTAACCAAAATTGACAATTCTAGGTCAACCGGAAGTACCCTAGAGGTTTTGGGTCGAAAACCTAAATGGTAGTTCCCGTTGACCTAGAACAACGAAATTTGGCAAAAAGCAAGGTCTTATAGCACAAATAAAGGAAAAATTCCAAAAAGTTAAAAAAGTTAAAAATTAAAGGGTGTTCCCATACATACATAGTTGACGCCAATTAAAATTGTCCTCCGAGTTGTATGGGCGCTCATACAATTAAGCGGACTAGCTTAATTGGCACCATGGCTAGGTGCGGAACCCTCGGCATACGAGTTCGACTCGCACTTGACCGGTTTTTATTTACAAAAAACTAAGTTTATTTTTACCAAGACAAATTCGTTGTGAATGAAATTAAATTTTTAGTAATTCAAATTTCAAATAATCTTTAAATCCGGCTATAGCTTAGCTGTGAGTGGAAGACAGTCAAACAAACTACTTTCAATGATATATTAGTACGATATGCCCCTTGAGAATACACCCAACCACTTCCCTGTACTTAAGGGACACTTTCCCTTAATTACGTCGGGAAAAAAGATTAATTACCAGGTAAAACTTATAGGACAAAATTAATTAAGAAAATTTCATCTTTTTGAATGACTCTGTAATTAATATGCATTCTAGGAAGTATTTCGCAATATTAAGTTTTCAATAGCAAATAATAAAGTAAAAAAAAATCTTTTTTTTCTGGAATTGGTTAACATTTTTTACGTAGAATAAAATAGTACCTTTGTCATTTTTAAATCATTGTTACATTGTAAATTGTTACTCTCTCTCTCTCTTCCCGGCTATTCATCCCACATGGTGGTGGGGTCAGCCTTCTTCACACTTTTCCTCCACTTCGCCTTATCCATGACGTCGTCTTTGGAAACGTTGCATGCCTTCAGGTCTCGGTCCAACACAGCTGTCCAGGTAGTTTTTGGTCTCCCTCTCGGTCTTTTGCCAGAGATGGGATGCCCCAGTATCTGGTTGCCAATATAATCGGCTGGTAACATTGTAAATTGTTACAAGTGACTAAATTAAAAATTGAAAAAAAACCGACTTCAATAAGCTGAGCAATTTTCTGTAATCTCGAGGTGCATTTCTAGCAATCATTATCGTGTATGAACAAATACAGCTATACATTCACAAACAAAAGTTCCATCGTATATTCATAAAGGACTGACAGTTATAAACATTACCTGGAAATTGATTGTCTATTAAAAGCCAATTACGTACAGTTAGCGACAAAAGTTGATGACACAAAAATAAGGCTACCTTCGAGACGTTTAAAGGAATAAAGGGGTAGTTATAAATTTTGAATGTGTTTGATAGTTCTTATTTCGTTCGTGCTAAAGACCAAAACATATTTTTGTAAAGTTGATATAGTTTAAGGTGATTTATTTTTTGAAGTGCTTATTTTATAAGTACAAGTTTGCAATTTTTTCCATTTTCGTTTTGCGAAAACAAAATGATTTAAAAAAAACGACAGCCTGAGTGACATATTTCTCAAGTTACTATAATTTAGTAAAAATGAAGTGTTTCCGAGTAGAATTTTAGATTCTGAATAAAACTACCTTCGATCGAAGAAAACGTTGCCAAACAAGGTACGTTTAGAAACGCTACTTTCAATGTCATTCTGATTTGGTCTTTAACGTGAACGAAATAAAAGCTAAGTATCGGTTTTAGTGAATTTAATCAGTGTACAAGAAAATCACCAGCATTATTGAATTATAGGTAAATCGAAATTACCTAAGCTTTTATAGCTACTTCTGATGGTAGAAGTACTTCAACTTAAGTCCACAGTTTAGTAGCAGAATAATTTAGGAGTCTCCACTTAGGAGTTAGGTTAAACGGTAAAGGTCTTCGTCAACCACTCCTTTGCATAACGAGCATGCAATCGAAATAATCAAGGAATTGTTGTGTATTTTAAGATTTATAAATTATAAATTCTTTTTTATTGTTTATTTATTATAGATTTATAAATTATAAAGCTCCTAAATTCCACAAATATTTTAGTAGGTACGTGTTTTAGTTATAATTAAAAACCAAGTTTTTAAAAATTTCGATAAATTGTTAGAAAAATAACTTTTTTTTTTGTAATCAGATCAGATTAGAATATAATCCTGTTTAATTTTTTCTGAAGTATTTATAAGACACTCACTATAAAGATAAAGGAAAAAGTCATTAAGTACTGTGACATTGATTGTAACCTTTTTGTATTATCTTAATCTTTATAACTTACCTTGACACGGCAAAGGGTAAAAAAAGATAAAAAAGAGTAGTGTAAAAAGTTGGCCACTTGCTCATAGGACTTACTTAAAAGCTTCAAACGGTTTTATACTTGAAGTGAGGTAAAAATAAAACATTTGAAGAAAGCCCACAGCAATTTTTCAAACTAATGCCTCAATACTGAAACGTTACTTTCTCTTACTCTTCAGAATACAAAAATGACAGTTAATGTCAATAATAAGCACCACTTAAACTAAGTAGCTTTTCAGTATTCAGGTGCAAGTCAGATATTATTTTTGAACTGATGTCGTAGCCTTTGTTACTTGTTCAGTGCTACGTAAATGCTACGAAGTTGCTACGAAATTGCTACAAATATGCTACGAAACTACTACAAGTATGCTCCGAAGTTACTTATTACTATATTATGTGTTAGATTATGTACGAGTATATGGCAATATTTATCGCAGGTCAAGAACAAAGAACAATGCCCCAAAAATCTACCAAACAAGTTATAAATCAAACCTAACCAAAAGTATTTCAATGTACCGTACCGAAGTTTTGTTTACGAGCGACCGCAGTACCCTAAATCTACCCTTGAATTCAACCCTAAATGGTTGTTTATAATCCCCCAAACTATAACGCTTGTGCTTAAGAGCTGAGTTAGGAAGTTGCACGATTCCATCACTTCCAGTGTACTGTAAGACTGTAAGACTGTGCTGTAAGTTAAGATGATGCGGCAAGTGTGAAGTGATTGAGCCGGTTCATAATAAGGTAGTTTATTTATAAAAAAGTATACGTGAAGTAGTTATCTGAAGAAAACAATATCTTGGGAGATATATATATCGCTCTACTAGTCGTATCCGACAATAGCGAAGAAATTCTTTTTAGTTTTTACCCGGCTGACTGTCAAGTCACCCGGGTTATTACCCGGCTGACTGTCAAGTCACCCGGGTTATGTAGATCGCGCGTTTCTATGTATGTGGGTTCGTTCGTTCGTATGTAAGTAATATTCTTTATTACCACGTTTCTCCTAAACGGCTGGATGGATTTTGATGAATGAGGTATCGTTAGAATCGTCTCCATCTCGATTGTGCTCTAGGATACTTTTTATTTCGATAAATCAAATAGTGCGGCTAAAAAATGCAACAATGTGTGAATTTTCAAAATGAAAATCACGCTATCATATCAAAATTCATGTCAAAATCAAGAAATTGGTGGACTGATATCAAATATAATTTTTTTAAAAATCTAACATGACATCTTCGAAGACTAAATCGAGTCTCAAAATTTTTGAAAATCTATTTTTCGCCCTAAATAGAATTGCTAGCCAAAACGCATAATAAAATTTTCTATTTAGTCACACGCAACGTTTAGAACAAACTGCATCGAAATTGGTTCAGCCATTTAGGAGATATCTCATATTTAAGAAATAAGTTAGGCATTTAATTTAGGTACTCGCAGAGCCATCTGTGTGTCAACTGTGACAACAACGTTTAGGAAAATGCGCACGGCATCGAACCCTAGAACAGGCGATCCAGATGGTCTATTTAAATATTGCGGTGTACTACCTATCCATCAGAAAGTACAACTAAACTTACTATCAGAACAATATTTTCGCACTGAGATTCAAATTCTAAAAACACACTCGTTAGCCACCAGGAGCATCACTCACAAAAAATTAAAAATACCAAAATTTAATAACTTGTATGGGAAAAGAACTTCACATTACCTTATTCCCCACTTAATAAATAATCTACCACCGGAACTAAAAAATAAAATTACAAAGACAAATCTAAAAAATAAATTAAAAAAACATTTCTTTTCATTAGCTGCTTGATTTTTGCATTAAAGGTGAAGAACATAATTGGTATTCATTTTATACAGCAGAAAATGGAGCACCCTTTACCCGAATACGCATAGCGCGCACATAGACGTAAATGATAACCGGTCGCTCGCTCAAGCCTACCGCACCGTGATAATTATTGTTGAATACCGACCGCCTCGTACGCCCGCATGTGTGCGTGCGCAGGTAACTGCACACACTACTATTTAATGACCCGCACCGCACAGCTGACGTGTAGATTACTTATAATATAATTTTTACCGATATACAAAGTTTTGCGAACCTATCATGAAAGGACGTCCCTGTGCACGCTAGCTGCTTATTTAGCTTATAGATACATATACCTACCTAAACATTAAAAGAACGTGTGTCTGCTCATATTTTTACAATCTAGATTAATGTTAAGAGAACCATAGTGTCTAGTTAAACCTAACATAGGCTTTAAGACACTATATAACAGACAAATGTATTGTTTTGATGAATAAAATATCTATCTATCTAAAAAAAAAAAAAGATACCTATATAATAATAAAATTGTAATTTAATTTTGTTTTGTAATTGATAAGTTAATGCTGTTTCCAACTTTTCAGTTCAGCCGGGTTTTTTTATTTTTGAATAAATTGCTTGTTAGTTTTTATGTAGTCATGGGGCAAAAGAAACATACATAGGCCCTTTTGACAATTTCTGATTGTGAATAATTATTATTATTGTTATTCTACTTACACATTCTGCGAATAAGTACTTTATCTGTTACCTGAAACAAGAAAATAACAATCATTATCATTAAGTAGCACTTTCGCGACTTACAACTCAAAAAATTACGCTCATTTGGCCTCAGCCTAAAGGATAGGTTACACAGTGCGAGCTGGCATGCGAGCTGACCGAGTCAGTTACTGAGGTGCAGCTACTAGTAGTATGATGCGGTCACACGTGCGTAGTAGCCTACTACGCACGTGTGACCGCATCATACGAGCTACTGTCATGTGCGAGTGGGACAGTTGCTCGCGTCCGAGTTACTTCAACATTTTTTGTTTTTACTCGCTACTTGCCTTCCCCCACCACACCACTCGCACGCCGCTCGGTCGTCAACGCACGATTTAGCGAAATGACAGTAGCTCGTACGCTCGGGCCCACGCCGGGTGCAGTGTTTTTTGTTTCGGCGTCGAATTATGCCAGTACACTGGTGCAGTAGCTGTCTTCTGTGACGCCAGCAGTTAATATTTGATTGTGCATTGTGTGACCGTGCGAGGCGAGTCGAGCTACTGTCATGCGAGTACACAGGCACAGTAGCTGTCTACTGTCACATCAGCTGCTCGCACTGTGTAACCTATCCTTAAGTCAGCCATGACGCAGACCTTCGGTGGCCTAAAAATTCCATCGACAGAGTTAGCCACTAGGTCAAACGAACACACGTACATTATTATTATCATGATTCTCTCAGCAGGGCTATTGCGTATCTCCGTTGACAGCTCATAGTGTAAAACCCGCTCTACACTCGCGCGCGTATCACGGCGTGAAATCGCGGTGAATCGCGGTGCGAATCACGTCAAAAACTACCACAGTTCCGATATTCGCAGAGGTTCGCGCCTAGTTGCCTAGTGCGCTTTGCGAACTCTTTGTCGCGGGACAAAAACCGACACTGATCGGGAAACGGCGCGAACGAGAAGGCGTGAACAACATCTACACTCGTGGTTCGCAGTTGTCGAGGGCTCTCGCGGGCGTTCGCGCCGCTAGTGTAGAGCAGGCTTAAGAATTGACGCCTTGAGCATCCAGTATCGCGGTTAATCACCGCAACTCATTTAGACGGTTGCGTAAGCAAGAGAGAGCAACAGAAGCAGGGGCAGACTATCAGCCAGGTGGGTGGACTATATTTAGGCCATAGAGGGAAAGACATAGATGAGAACGGCACAGGGTCGACTAGAATGGCCTTTGAGGGAGGAGGCTATACCCGTGGGCTATTATATGAGCTGCCAATGATGATGATGATGATGATGATGATGATGATGATGTAACCAAGACGTCAAAGGATAGTTTGATTTTACCAATGCGTAGAAGCGCTTGTAGTGTAGCTTGCTGAGACGTTCTTGATTGATTTCGATTTGGATGGACACCGACATTTCAACGCCGTGCCCCGGCCGAGTCCCGGCGGCGCACGGCCGAGGCACGGCCGAGCCACGGTCAGGCATGAATCACTTCATACAAAAAGTAGGTATACCATAATGTTTGACCGTGCCCCAGCCGGGGCACGGCCCGGTCGTGACAAGGTGTAGCGTGAATCATCCTTTGAGCATATTATAAGGCCAGTCAAAAATAATTTGACATATGCTCCACTTTCTGCAAGTCTGCAATAGTGTGACCAAAACCTTAAAATATACCACATCCATTCACAACTCAACTCAAAGTGTCCAAGTTGTGAAGTTAAAATCTCTTGAGTCTAATGGATTTATTAGGACGTTTGTATTCCACTGATTATGGCTTGTTTCGAGTTCCAATTTAACTCACTGTTTCAACTCAGACACCGGTTTATTGAAATTCAAATTGTTGAAGAGCGATTTGCACTCTGCTGTCTGAAGAACTCTTAATTGCACGATACCGACGCAAAAACACAAGTTTTGTTAGTATTTTATACTTTCTAGTTACTAAGTAAGTCTATGAATAGTTTAAAATATCGCACCTCCAGAATAGAAGTGACTCAATTCATAAAAATAGGAAAATCAATCAATCAATACTTATAATAAAACTGTAACAGGTCAAATTCTGTACATTGAAGATATTTTAAAAAATTTTTTTTGGAGGGCACTCTATAATCGATACTGAAGCCGAAACTGTAATTTTTTTCATTCATGTCTGTCTGTCTGTCTGTCTGTATCTTGGCCGGGCATCACGTCGAAACTACTGGATGGATTTAAATGAAACTTGGTACGATTTGAGTGCATACTACGAGGTCTAATATAGGATACTTTTTATCCCGAAATTCAGCACCCTTACCTAAGGAGAGGGGATAAAAGTCAAAATGAGTATCTGGTTGTAATTCATGAACGCGTAGTCTGATTTCATTGATTCTTTTTTTGTTTGAAAGTAAGTACTTTCAATAGTGTCCTGTAAAAATTTTAAGGTCATGATCTGATGGAGTCAGGAGCTGTTCAACAGAACTCCTCAATAAAAAGGCCGATTGAGTCGAAACTAGGAACTCAGCATATCTGTAAAGTTCCGACTACAATGGCATAATATGGTGACAGCAAGCTGATCTGATGATGAAGTCAGGACCTGTTCTATGGAACTTTTTAGTGATATGGATATCAAATGAAAGAACTTGATGAGTGAAACACAATGCTGATATGACGATGGAGTCAGGACCTTCACGGAACTTTTTGGTGATATGGGTATGGGTTTTCTCTCTTCCATGCTTCCCTGCTTCTCTCCTTCTAAGCTTCTCTGCTTCTCTTTATACATGCTTATCTTCATTTAGGTATGCTTGAAGCAATACGAAGTTTGCCGAGTCAGCTAGTGACTTGAATATGTAGCAAGACTCAGAAAAAAAACTTTATCTGCTAGTTATTCAAAACTTTCAAAACTGCCACTTTTTTGTTAGAGCGTGTAATACATAATAGCTGCGTCTCTTTCATTTCGGCAGTTTCTCCCACTACCGCGGAAAACGGCCATTTATCGCATTTCCCAAAAATCATGATTTTTTAATTGAGTCACTTCTATTCTGGAGGTGCGATAATTCTTATGTAGGTATAGAAGACATTGTATAATTACTTACCTATATGATAACATTATTTTATTTTTTTATACATTATAATCAGACCATTATTTTTTTTTATATTTGAAAAATTTAAGACCTATACCTATATGATAACAAGACATTGTAGCTCAAAAAACTGTTTAGTGAAAAGGTAAACCAAAGAAAAGATGAATGGATTGTGAGAACGATGACAAGAGTAAGGTGGGGGCGAACGTGGAACAAATCGAAAGAAGTGAGTGTTGAGATAACGGCTGACAGAGGCAAGTGAAAGAAAAATAAATATTGTGGCGATTCTCAACAGTATATTAGCACAAAGAAAAAGAAAAACAGCTGTGTAGAACTTTTTTTTTAATAAGCGGTCTAGCTGACTTTGCATTGTATAACAGTTAAATCATCGCAAAATTAAGGTAAAGAGGGCAGGTGGCGTAACTGGAGATCGTAATTAACATCTATAAATAAGGTTCTGACAACCGCGAGTAAGATTTATCACTATGTCTAGTCGCACAAGACAAACACTAACAGAAAGTATACATTACGTCATTTATTGGGAGAAACGAATCTCCACCTCCACAATCATCATCCGCACTGCTGAGGTCTGGAACTAGCTGCCGGCTTCGGTTTTCCCCGAAAACCTGGGTCTTAAGTGTTTAGTTTTGAAGTGTTTTGTTGTCTTCTAGACCTTTGTGATCCATCATCAGCCACATCGTCGTTTACCATCAGGTGAGATTGTGGCTAACCAAAGTCTAACAACAATAAAAAAAAATTCCAAATAAAACTATTTCTTGCTTTATATTGGTATCTTCGTTATGGCTTTCTCAGGTTTCAAAAGTCAAAAGTCAAATTCGTTTTTTCAATAAGATCACAAGTGTACCACTTTGAAACGTCTTAAGAGCTAGGTGATTCTATTCCTGTTCCTTCGCGACCAAGACTGTGAAGAACCAGGGCAACAAACACGGTTTAATAACGTATTAAAATATCTAACTGTACTAGGCTTCTCTTCACGATTTTTTCCTTCACCTTTAATACCCTCTTACACGCTCTTTTAGACGCTCGCGTGCAAACAGACATTTAACGAGATAGATATATGATCAGAGCGAGCACGAAGTAGCTCTGTCACTCTAATCTCAAGGAGACCGAACGCGACAGAAGATAACGTGGCCCTTGAATGTCTGTTTGTACGCAGCGTGCGAACGCACCATAAAGGCGGCGGTTCGCATCGGAGACTGAGACCGCAGAATGAGACCAGAGGTTTTGTTAAGAAAGAGACAGGAGACAGAGAACCGTCAGTTTAAATGACAACAGTCTCCGGTATCTGTCTCTGGTCTTGGTCTTCAGCGCGAATCGCCAGCTTTAGTCCTTCTTTCGCCAAGAAACTTGAAAAGTTACTAGTTAGTGCTTGTGATGTTTACTTTTCAAATTTGTCTTTCTGTTCGACATTTACTGTGCCTTGCGGTGTCCGGCCGTCCGTCATAGTCGGTCGGAGTGAAATTAATTTATTCTACTCAAGTGTCGGGTATTTTGGTTTTGGGAATTCGAATGGCGATGTATGAGCTATTTAGGTGTTAGAGCCTTCGCTTGACCCACTTGTGAGATTACCCCTTTGAATTTTACGCGGTTGCAGTGTGAATCTACCCCCAAATACCTACAAGTGATCACGTGACCATCAACGAGCCGTCGTCGTCATCGCTGGCTAGTCGAATGTTCCTCAGTACGTCTTTGAATTTTGACGGTGATAGTGCAGTGTAAAATAAAAAATAAAAAATAAAAATTAAACATATTAAATCCTAAACGGCGTGAACATATTAAATGTAAGTATTACAGTGTTCCTAATTAAAGTGTATAAAGTGAAGTACTCAACACATAATCTCCATCAGGAGTTGCAATCATGTGTTTGTACGTATTAACGCTTTATGCGAATGCCCGCTCTTCGGACGGCAGACTCGCAACAAAGCAAATGGATAATAAGATCTCATGCAGATCAATTCTAGTTGTAACGCCCGCTCTTTAGACGGCATGCTCAAAATACTCATACGTATTACGCACGTTTGAACATGATCAGACGCAAGTACTAAGTACTACCTATGACGGCTGACTAGCCGACACTGTCAGCCTACTTAGTAGTTAAAGCTCGACTAAGTACTGCCTATGACGGCTGACTAGCCGACACTGTCAGCTGTGACCTAGAATATGGAAGCTCAATTGCTCAGCCGTCCTGTCGGCTACGCAGCCGTCATTCGGCTTTTGCTAGACTGTAATAGTCTGTCGGCTCAAGTGGTAACTCCTACCTCTCGCTGCTTCCAGATCATGGACCTGATGAACCGCTCTACGCTGGGTGATTCAGCAAAGTGGGATCCCCCACCCGAGCAAGAAATTTTTTATAAAAAAATTATAGACGCATTAGACGAATGCTACCCCACAGATTGGAGATTGTGGGAGATCAACGTGATGTCTTATGAAGACCTCTTTGGGGACAAAATATCTTCAGATGATGAGAACCGCTTAAGATTTGCAATTCCTACGGTCCACCTGGCCGTCGCATATGGCTGTTCCAGTTCCTTGAGTGAACGAAAATACAAAGCGATGAAAAGAATAATCATCAACTGGCCCATAGGTAGGGCACTTATCTATTCCCCATTCGCCACGATGAAGAAAATCCACCCAACCGATGCATACAGCGGCTTCATGCAAAATCTAACGCATATCAAAAGCTTGCTTCTCACTCGCCCAGAAGCTTCGCTCCGCCTTAAAACCCGGGCCGGGACCAGTATGAACACTTCTGGAACCGCATCTTCAGCTTCCATAGCTGGCACACCTATCCATACGAGAAAAAGATCTCATAGCCCGGAACCGGTCCAAACCCCTGCTGCTGCTACAAAAAGCCTGGAAACCTATATGGAACAACAAAATAAAATGCTGGAACAACTTCTTGCACTGTCTAGCATACAGACAGACTTATTGACGCGAAAAGCGAAAAACGACGTAGACTCCGATAGTCACACATATGAATCCGAGGAAGATGAAAATGATACCTGGGTTGCACCGGAAATCATTGAATCAGAGCCAACTGGGCCACAGGAAGCGAAACCGATCGATCAAGAAGACCAGTTCTTTGATTTTGCTCCTGAAACAAAAGAATCCGAAGGCAAAATAGGAGTTGCAGAGGAAGCACTCGTGAAACAGGGCTCTCGTTGCTCAAGACTCGGAGAAACCTCCTGGCAGAACATCCGATACGCGGACGTCCAAAAACAATTTCAAGCTGCTCCAGTTTTCACTAGCCTTAAAGCTAATAGCATCTTAGCGACGGTTACTCCTAACTGGCAAACAGTAACACTTTTAGAGAAAGTGGACTCCTGTCTAGGCGCCATTACTCATGGACTCTTGCAACAAAGAAATCATTTTCAAAGCATTTACAACGCTGCGCCCCTGGAGGTGAAATCACATCTAAGCAAGAATTTCCTCGCTACTGACTGTGCCTTCCGCCGAACGTCGGATTCCTTGCTGCAATACACCTGTGGTAGAAGAGCAGAAATGATACAACAGCGAAGATCTGTTTATAAACCAATAAACAAAACACTTAATGAGCTCATTCATGCGATCCCGCCATCGAATACGAATTTATTTGCAGAACCTCAATTAAGTGACCTTATTAAGGAGCAAGGAGGAATCCATAAGTTTTTTCCTGTCAGGAAACAGCATACAAGCAATATCAAATCTAAACAACACAACAGAGCAGCTGCGAGTCTAGAAAAGAACCAGGGCTTCAAAAGACCTAGCGAAAGAAGACCTAATTACAGAGCCCCGACCCAAACGAAGAAGGGCCCTTACACAGGGACTGGGTCAGGAGGATCATACACAAACAAAAAGCCTAGATTTGAGGGTAAACCCAAATCGTAAAGAAAGTCATAACTTTCATGCGGGACAGGTAAGCCAGCATTATGGCTTGGAAGTCCCTCGGCGCCCCTAAATCTATCATTTCAGTCTTATTAGGGTACAGGACCCTTTACACGCTCTCCTCCTATAAGAAGATTTAACTCGGACTATAATGATCAATTTCTAATCAAATTCTCCTCTGATATGTCTACAGAGATACATAAACATAAAATACTAACTTGCAGGGCCATAGTCAAATGCTCAAGCGAATCAGGGTTTCTCTCTCCGATGTTTCTTAGGGAAAAATGGGATGGCTCCAACAGTTCCTTCAGCCTCCGAAATTTCGATTGATTAATCACCATAAAAATCCCTCTTTGTATGAATAGCCTTGACTACATGATTACAATAGATTTATCTCAGGCCTACTTTCACGTTCCAATCAGCTAGTCTCATCGACGATTTTTAACATTCAACTTTGACAGAACAATTTAAGAAATGACCTGTTTGCCTTTTTTTGGCTTAGCGACGGCTTCCTACACATTTGCTTAGATCACTAATTGGGTCGCAAATCTTTTCAAGGAAAAGGGAATAAGAGTCGTCGTGTACCTGAACGACTTCCTCCTACTGCATCCAAATCCCGATATATTTCACGGCAAAGCCATTATGCAACAAAATTACCTACTACTAGAAATGGGCTTGTGCACAAACCACCAAAAAACATCCCTCTCACCTTCACGAATCGTGGAATACCTAGAGCTCCTGAGGGACACCGAACAAAACATAAAGCAGTTACCAGAAGACGAAATTCTGAAGTGTGCAGCATTAATAAAGACACTACGGAGCAATCAGTGGTGGACGTGGTGGCTAGCAAAGGTTCTGCTTGGCAACATAAACTTTGCCTCATTTGTCATCCCCTTAGGAAGGCTACACAGCCATCACATTCAGATAGCAGCCAACAAACTGCCGATGAGGCAGAAACACAAAAGATTTCCGCTACCAGATAAAGTCCCAGAAGAATTAAGATGGTGGCTACGGAACATCACTCAATCTTCCCCGATACATCATCGAGAAGTCACGGCCTTTATTACATTCGATGCGGCGGGATCGGGGTAGGGAGCAACGATCGGAAACGAAAATCTAAATGGTTTCTGGAACAGGAGGCAGAAAAGCTGGCTTGCTGTGCCAGCTAGCAGCCTAAAACAGCAGCCTAAAAGAGCTATGGGCAGTCCTAGAAGTCATAAGGAGGAAAGGATTTCAACTACGAAAACAAACCGTAATGATACAATCAGACAACTAGTCTGTCGTAGCCTACATTACCAAACAAGGAGACACCAAATCTCTACGCCTTCTTCGCGTAACTTACAAGATCCTGGAAATGACCAGCCAACATCAAATAAACCTTGTAGCTCGATACCTTCCCGGACGATACAACAGTGCCGCGGACAACTTACGTTGAATCAGAAAATCCTTCGAGTCATCTCAAGAAAATGGGAACACCAAAAGTGGACCTTTTTGCAAGTGCTCGGTCAGCCATCATGCACAATTATGTGAGCGAAGATGCAATGTGCCTGTTTCTGAACGCTTTCAGTCGAAAGTGGGAGTTCAGACTCGGTTGGAAGTTCCCGCCACCAGCGCTTATTTCTCGCGTCCTGAGACACCTAACACGCTGCTCGGGAACATTTCTCCTAATAGCTCCGAGATGGGAGAGGACATTCTGGAAAGCAGAATTGAGGCAGAGAACTATAGGGTTCCCCTTCACGATCCCCAACCTGAACGAGAATCTGATCGATCTCAAAACCGGGAGACCTCCTCCGGCAATAAAAGAAATGTGAGAACCGTAGTCTTTTAAAAAAAAAAAAAAAAAAGTCATGGCGTGACTCAACCCTGAAAACTTACAGCCCAGCCTGGCTACGTTGAATATCATGGGCAAAAAGTAACAACATTCAGGTGGACGACCCGGAGCCCGAAGATGTCGCAAAATTCATCTGCTACCTTCACAAAAACGTCAAACTGGCATCCAGATCCATCGCCCTACATAAATCTGTGGTTACTACATTCGCCAACCCTGAAACAAGTGAGAAACTTAGTAATCACCCACTGGTGAAACGGGCTTTAAAAGCAATTTTCGCAAGTAAACCACCTCCTCCAAAACCACTAACTTGGAATATAAGAGAACTGATCGACTACTTAAATAGCTATGAGGTAGATCAAAGCAGTTTATTTCAAGTATCTCGTCATGTATCCGCATTACTCCTTCTAGCCTCAGGGCGAAGAACTCTTCTTGACATTGGTCCCAACTAAAATGGAGTTCATGATGACCATATTATATTCTGGTCTCAATTCGTCGCGAATACTGATTCTACCAACTTTCGACAATCAGGATGGAAACTAATTCAATCATTAGATCTGGTATTTTGGGCAAATAAACGAATTCTTCTAAGTAATTGTCGAAGAGCTAATAAAACATCCAGGCTGTTTATCACCACAAGAAACAAGGTTAAAGCTGCTTCAAGGACAGTTATTGTTGGATGGATCCGTAATCTTTTCAAATCCGCAAACATAAAGGGCACCCTGGTAGTTTTAGAGCAGCAGTAAACTCTAATAATTGGACTATTCTGTTAGTCCAATCCAAAAGTCCAACCTTAATCTAGACGAGGTTATTTCTCAAGGATATTGGAGAAGTAAAGATACTTTCTTAAAACTTTATTTTAAGATAGTGCCATCAAAAACATTACAGCTATCAATCAGCCTAGTTTAAGTGAATCATTCACACCAATATAATTTAACATGAATCTAATTTGTAAATTTTTCTTCATTTTCCATATAAAAGCTCTTATCTTAATCTAATTAAGTTAATTCTCAATAAACATTGATTTTTGTTTAGAACATGTTGTTCTACTTCTCTACTCCATACCATAACAACTACTCACAGTACGCCTTGCCATCGCCGGCAGAATATAAACACCTCTCTCACAAGTGGGTCAAGCGAAGGCTCTAACACCTAAATAAAACCGTTTTCCCCCCGAAGGGAAGAAAACGAATATTTAGGTTTAAGCCGAAGCTTGACCCACTAAAATTGCATTCCTTGCCGGCTTGTGAGAGTACTGAGGAACATTCGACTAGCCAGCGATGACGACGACGGCTCGTTGATGGTCACGTGATCACTTGTAGGTATTTGGGGGTAGATTCACACTGCAACCGCGTAAAATTCAAAGGGGTAATCTCACAAGTGGGTCAAGCTTCGGCTTAAACCTAAATATTCGTTTTCTTCCCTTCGGGGGGAAAACGGTTTTATTTAGGTGGCGTTTAGCTTTGTGTAATATAAATAGATATACACAGAAAATTTATAACTATAAATAACGGTGAAAAATCTTATCAAAATTTTCAATTCCGACGGGATTCGAACCCGCAATGATACAAGCGATCCTCCTTTAGCCGGATTTTGATAAGATTTTTCATTTTCAAATGTAAATACCTAAGTGTGGTTTAACACTATAACAAATAAAAATTATAAATGACGGTACTGAAAATAGGAAAATTTTCGAAAACTCAAAGAAACAACTTCGGTCAATTGTAAGATTTGACCCAGACGGTTTGGGTCAAATCTTACAATTCTATTGTGTTTTATCTGTTTTATTACAATTAATGGTCTTTTTTACCATGATTTGTGGATTTTGGAGTTTCTCAATATTTCAGCACAGTTGCATAAGCCATGATCACGGTAAACTACGTGAACCAAAATTCACAAATCATGATAAAAACCCCGTTTTCAGTGCTCTTAACATTATTACTTATTTATGTAGTTTCTAGTGCAGCAATCCCAGCGCTAGTACGAGTAATAAAAATGTAGTACACCAAAAACCTACAATATGCCGACATCCATCAAAAAACGCGTAAAACTGAGCCGGGCACGCGTCCCCATCTGCGATACAGCTCACGTGTGGCCCACGTGTCCCGGGGGACAGGTTACAGGCGATAGGAGGGACCTAAAAGCCTTAGGCTGGTTTTACTGTCAGCGCTGATAGGCGAGTGATCTTCATTACAATGAAATAAGGATACTGATTGTCCAGCACTGACGAGAGCAATCAGCGTAGCCGTTTCTGCTAAACAATCAGTATCCTTATTTCATTGTAATAAGGATCACTCGGCTATCAGCGCTGACGGTACGCGTGACAGTAAAACTAGCGACCACTTCGTTTCAGCTTCCCTTGTACAAAGAGTCCTAAGAATTATAATTTACTTTTAGTGGTACATTCTAATCTAGCAAAAAGGATTCTACTTATATTTTTTTGTAGTAAAAATTAGAAATAAGTTAAGAATATCTGGGCGACCGAGCTCAGCTCAGGTGCAAGTAGAGAAAAATTAGAATAAATTAGAATTCACTCAAAAAAAGAACAAAAAAGAACTTTTCATTCCATCTATTCGAAAAGGACGACTTTGTTCGCCTTTAAGTGCGCCCAAAGTAGATGATTCCTCTTCAAGGAACTTTTAGCAGGCAGTAATGAGTTTTTAATCCTCTTTATAAGTTTTAGCGGGCAGTAATGAGTTTTTAATCCCCTTTAAGTGCGCCGGAATTATCTTTGAATTATCTTTGCCGCGCACTTTTGAGGTACAACTACTTTCCTTTCCACATTCATCTCAAATCTACCAAGATGAATGAGGGAGGACTCTTCCAAAAACACCACAGTTGTAATCACATTTAGAGATTTATTACTCTGCAGTTTTCTATCCATACATAATTGTAATTCCAACCTGATAAAATCCTGTGCGTTTTCGTCAGCGCGATCTAGAACGACGGTCTACTGGCGCCATCTAGTTTGTTTTCGTGGAACTATTGAGCAATTCTAGCGGAAGAGATTTTTTGTTTGAACGCGCTAATCTCACAAAACAGGTTTTTATAATAGCTACCTACAACGTTTTTAATATTCATTATTCTGTATATTTATTTAGCTATTTATTTATATTTATATTGTTTGTGAGAGAAATAAATAAATAAATGAAATGAAATGAAATCTCAGGAACTACCAGTCGGATTTGAAAAATTATTTCTGTATTTGATAGCTAAACTCTTGAGGAAGGTTATAGGCTACTTTTCATCATCATCATCATCATCACCATAAACCATCACTACGGGGGCAACGCCGCGAGGGCGCTGCTAGTATCGGATAAACATACCGCCCACCATTCAGCCGGCGCGTGGCCACCGTCTGAATAAAAAAAATTTAATCCCCGATTACTCTTCTCAAGTGGAACTTCGTTGATTTAACACATTCCTTTCTCCTCCCTTTTATTTTCTCATAGATTGTAATGAAAAGTAGAGTGTATCACTCGGGCGCAAAATATATTTTTGGCTCGGGCGACGTACTTTAAATCCCTCGCTTCGTTCAGGATTCTACTAAAGAATCCCTCGCTACGCTCGGGATTCTTCCTCTAGAATCCTTCACTTCGCTCTGGATTCAAAAAAGCGCCCTCGCCGTAAAAATATTATTTTCCCCCATATAATACAATCTACTATTTAATGGTTGGGATTCGAATTCGCAGCTTCGGCGTTGAAAGCGTATACCCTAACCTCATAGCCACTCTGATTACAACCACTTCCGCAAAATTACGAACCCCATTGCACAGGTAAATCTTTTTGGGTGAAAATGCCGAGAAAACGAATTTTCCCAGATATGAGACCTAGCTAGATCAATTTTTCGCCCTCGTAAACTCCTCTACCGCAAATTTCATCGAAATGGTAAGCCAGTCTTAATCAGCGTATTCCCAGACAACACTCCAGGGCCTAGTAGAATTGTGTCGACTAACAAACACATTGAGAACGGTTGTATTGACCTTAACAAGTCTTTTTGTGATTAGAACTTCTCAATCAAAGTCAATAAACCTTAATTCAGTAAAACCCTTGGGATAGCTTTGTATCGTCCTAAGAGCTAGGTAATTCTGGTTGGAATCCTTATAGTTTCGAGTCAGCTTCCACTAGGCCCAAGGGGCCAGTTCTACCCACAACCTCTTATTAACCAAAGCAAAACGTCAACTTTAACCTTAGATTTTGTTTTGTTTCATAGTCTAAATACTCGTAGGCCTCTATTAATAAACTCCGCTCAACTTCTGCCAAAGTTGCACCACGGATTTAATACTACTATTGCCATCCTTTTTTGTTAGACAGGGACTAATAAGGCTGGCAATAGTTAAATCCGTGGTGCAACTTAGACACAAGTTGAGCGGAGTTTATTAATAGAGGCCGTAATGACTCGGTTGTGGTGACGTTTTCAAACAAATAACTGTCATTTTGAAGAATGAAACAAAACGCATTGGTAAATGATATCGGAATGGTTGACGTTGTAAAGAAGAATTGAGGCCCAGGTTCTGCTCGGTTCGAGGAAAAGTACCTAACATTTCTTGCGTCATGTCTGTCTGTCCGTCCGTATGTCACAGTAATTTTATTCGGGGATTTTCATTTATTAGAAAAGTAATTTAAAAAAAATATAAAAATTAAAAAATAAAATAATAAATTAATAAAAAATATTCTAAAAAACGTTAATTTTTTCTTGGCAGTTTGAGACCGATTTTGGTTGCTATCAAAGTTAGACAGCCCCTTGGGCTGTATACCTATAGTACTATAGGTATTTCATACCTGCAGTCGGGTTTTTTGTTTAAATTTGCTTTTTTGCTTGTTTTGCGTCACGGCACGGGGTCCCACACAGTAACACATTTTATTTATTTATTTATTATTATTATTAAACTTAGATACTACATTAAGTACAGAATTCTTTTCATATTATTATTTTCATATTTATTTATTTGGAACATAAACACAGGTATACAATGAAATGTAACGTTGACAGCTGCAAAAGTAGAAACTGTGTAGCAGTGTCAACGCCCGCCTCCAGAACAGAACAAGGCGAACATTCTTATTCTAAGGCGTTAATATATAAGGACACATAAATTAAAAGAAAATAAAACAAACTATACTATACTATATGACATAGTATAAATCTGAGTAAACATAAAGATAAAAAACAAAGGTAAAAAACAAAGATAAAAAATAAGGTAAATTACGCGATAAAATCCCGCGCCCCATAAAAATTTTCAATATGAATAATGATCGCGAAAGTTTAAAAAAGACTATGATAAAAAACAATTTAAGTATTTTAATTGTAAATCACTGGGTTTCACAGAAACCTAAACACTCTCTATCTTGCACCACACAGCACAATATCGCAGGCGAAACTTTCCCCAAGTTTCAAGTGTCCCACTTTGTAAAACGTTACGAGTTCGAACAACTGCGCCAGAAATAGTTTCCCCGTTTTTTCTCATTAATACTCTTTTGATTTTAATTTGGCAGGAGTTTTCAAGTCTCAGTTGTCGAAGCAAGTTTTGCTCTGAGACTTTTTTTAGTCGCGAACGAAGTTATTTTATGGTTTTTGAAACCTAATTTGACAACTTGTTTAATTTTTTAATAGTAAAAAAGACACTGAATGTGATCTTAATGAATATACATTCTTATCAAAACTAGTAGTTTGGTTACTCTCACCCGATTAAGATCATTTAAAACCTGAAATAAATTGTTTAAGCTCTCAGCCCTTTAGACTCATTCTAGGTTATTTGTAGTACCTACCTTTCTCTATAAGTAGTGCGATATCGTTTTCTATAGCAATACCAAATGAACCTTATTATAGCTTTGTCAAACAACCAAAAAAAACATAATAATTTACTTTACTTTAATTCAAATAGAAACAACCATTAACAGTTATTTACATGAATGGGAACTTTGAATAAAAACGACTGATTGCATTGAATCAAGCCATCAAAATGGATCAGATAAACATAGTGAGCGGTCGCCGGAATTGAAAACTTGATGGCTGTACATGCCAAGCCATTTTACATCCCACGATACTGATTAATGGATATTGTTTTAATATAAACAAACTAACGGGACTTTATCGCGTGATTACCTTTGTTTATTATTTCCCGACGTTTCGAGTGCGTTACAGCTCTAGTGGTCACGGGTAGACTGATGTAGATAGATAGATTAACACTTTATTGTACACCACATGAACATTAAAACAAATTACAGACACACACATTAGGAGCGAAGTTCAATGGGCGGTTTTATCGCTATGAGTGATTTCTTCCAGACAACCTTAGGATGAACTGGATTTACAGGAAGACAAAAGGCGGTATAAATAAAATATCTACGTCAGTAAAATACATACTAATAAATAAATAAATATATCTATATGCTGATAATATACTAATAAATATGTATTATAATGAGGTACCTACTGGAGCCACCGTCGCTATTATTTGGATATTGTTTTTCCGATTCAAGTAGGTAAATACCTAAGCAAAGTCGGTCACTGAAATTGTATTATAAAACCATTGTATTAAACTCAGTTTTTATGCAACCTTTTTGTACCTTTATATTTGGAATACATTAATAGTAAATGTTTCAAGCGAATATCGCTTTTCAGCGATAAGGCCGTCCATTGCACAAAGCTTAAAGCCAGTTTCTTGTTTGTATACCTAGGTACTTATCTTTTTTTAAACAATGAAACAACATCTTTCCAGTTTGAGAATTTAAATAGGTAGGTAGGTACTTATCTACCTAATTAGTAAAAAAACTAGGTACTTATTTTTTTTATACTTATTTAAAAATCCTTTTTTTTATTTTTGCGTATTTTTTGCGTGTTTTATTTTTATTTTAAAAAGTACATCTTGATTGAATAAACGTCAGTCTACTATTACGTGCCCTTTATTTAATTGAATCAATACTTAATGCCTTATGATCGAAATTAGCTATAATTTTAGTATTTTTACAAAGTAGGTAGGCAAATGGTGTTTTTCTTATAAATCATTTATTAAGTATTTTTCGGTGAGCGAAAATGGGAAAAATAAATTACAGAAAGCACTTGAAAAATTAAAAGACTTCACAAACTGTCTATAAAAACTTATGAAAACTTTTGGTTAACATACTTTTTGACTCTTCGGAATTTTGGTCTATCTCACGAAGGCCGGTTGGTCTTAATTGTGTACGTACGTAGATGCACATGCACGTTGTTTCTGTGTGCGTGGGCCGATTCAGAGCGCTCCCGAGCTTACGCACACAGAAACAACGTGCATATGAACACACACACAATTAAGACCAACTGGCCTTCGTGAGATAGGACAACTGCACATTAATCCATTTCGTAAAGATATCGTGTCGGCCAACACATATAATCTTTTTGTTTGATCGGGCAAGATAGGTAACATTTTATTAAGTAATCCCCGGTGACTAAAAACACCTATCTGAATACAGCTCGAATTTCAGTCATTTCAGTAATAAAATATCACCAAACAACAAGCCAAATTGATTTTAATCCAAAGAGTAACTGACATATCTGTTAACCTCAGAACTGTCACCTGTCACTGTCAAAAGTATTTGAGTGTGATTGTAATCGTTTTTATTTATGCAGATTTTTAGATAATCACTAGTAGGTACAAATAAACGTGGTTTAAAGTGTAATAGGCTACTTGACTCCGAATAGGTATTTCTTGCAGTATTTATGAAACAAAAATATCGATTTCAGTTAATAAAAAATTATTTAAAAAAAACCGATTGCGTAAAAACTAAAAAGAAAAACGTTATCGGCCATGAGTGACGTCATACAATTTGTAAAGATTTTTTTACAATGACGAATATCTGTTAAATGTCAAACAAATGCTTGTTTGTTTAGCCTAACATGGCTGACAGCGTTTTCGCCTGTTTATGAGAAGTAAACTTTTAAAATAAAGTGCGTTTTGTTGGTCCGAATAGTATTTTTTTGTCTAATCGAACAATTTTATTGATAAGCATTTAAGACTTACTTTAAAAATAGTCAACTAGTGTAGGTACAAAATATCGACTAATAACACATTTAACTTTGGCAATTCTAAAATTATCTTGCTTTGCATCGATAAGGTTTGTTTTAGGCTGGATTCGACCAAAAGTCATCTTACTCCAGAGTAACTAACCGACATAATTCGAAATACAATTGTTTAGAAAGCGCAACCGAACATTATTATATGCATAGAAATTATCCTGGTTTAAGAGGGCTGCGACCGGCGAATTTCCATAAAAACGTAATACCGAAATCATTTAAAATGTAAGCATGTTTATATCAGTTTATGTTGTTAGATTAGGAGAGTAGGTATTTATCTAGGTTCCTGTTAAACTTTTGTTCCGAAAAACTTACCTAAAAAGAAATGTAAGCCAATTGAATTGAAATCTTTGTAGGTACACCAAAAATGGCATTTTTTCTTTTCATTTGTTCTATAGTAAGTTTTTTGAAACAAAAGTTTAACAGGAACCTAGTTAAATACTACCTTTATCCAAATAATAACGTAAAGTGATAAAAATATGCTCAAATTTTAAATTATTTTGGTATTACGTTCCTAGATAAGTAGATACGTTCGCCGAGCCCTTAAGGTGTCAACTTTACAATTATCAAAATATTCATACAAACAGTAATTTACTCTCGAGTAAAAACTTAATCCAGTTTGGTCAAATCCAGCCTTAGAGCGTTTGTCCACCGCCGCCGTCACCGAACCGTCACCGTCAACGAGATTATTTCTGTATGAGATCAAGATGACGTGACGGTCTTCTGGTGGACAAGCGGCTATAGTAAATGTATGGTCGCTACCTCGGCGCCGTCATCTCGTTCTCGTTGACGTCCCGGTGACGGCGGCGGTGGACAAACGCTCTTAGTCAGAAAAAAGTTAGTCTTGACTTTTGAATAGTTAGGTATTTTAGAAATGTCAATTAGTTAGGCTGTCATTTTGTTTTGATCGTTTACGTGAAAGAATTAAGAACTTTCTGATTTAGCGGTAATTTAGTTAGCGTACAAGAGAATCATCAGCAATGTTCATTAATGTGGGCGTGGCTGAATGTAATTAAGAATGAAAAAAGTTTATTAATTTAAAATGAAAAAACTGTTCTAATTTATGCGTTTGCCTAAACACCGCCCTTATTTAAATTAAATGAAAAAAATAATTTCTAAATTAAAGCAAAATGCAAATTTTATAAGAATATGCAATTACTGGTTGCTGGCAGACGGCTCAAATTAAAACATTAAGTTTATCGTCCTTACGGGTTCAAAACCTCATTGCTTTAATTAAAATAATTACAGAGTATTGTTAGAGGAATCTTCCGGTAGTAGGATCAAACTGCGATTTTGCTAAAAAAAAACTGGTTGCCTGTAAGTTAACGGACGATAATTTTACGTGTTACCGTCATAAGACAACATTGATGATCTATACTTTTATGAATCGCCGAACGCTTAGGCCGATCTATTGCTTGTTCCGCGCTCTCGCTTCCACGCTCGGTTTAGGCGGAACGCGACACTTTTTAGCGCGTGCAGTCGGGTGGCGCCGGCGTTCATTGATTTATAAGACGTTAACACGTCAAAAATACATAGTTTCTGGTAATCAGCAAGTCCAAACACATCTGACACATTCTTGCTTTAGGTAGTAGGTACTCTACCTACGTGGCAAGTTGCATCAGTCCCTTGATTTCCTATCTTTGATAGTGACCAAAATCGGTCTCAAACTGTCAAATATGACAGTTCAGTGACCACGCAAATAGCTCTGTCACTCTCATCTTAACGAGATCGAACGCGATAAAAGATACATACGCGATCGTTTTGACAGTTTGAGACCAATTTGAGGTTTGAGACAAGTTACACTCAGTCTGTGGTTCTTATTAGAATTCGAAATGTTTCGCGATGTTAATTTTCACAGTTCAAAGCATGTGTTAATCTCCATATCAATTTTCAGAATCAGAAAGTCAATTGATGGCTTCAACAAATAATAGTTTTTTACAATATACAGCAACAGGAAAAATATTAGACTTTATTTTAACACACGGGAATTACTCACGTGAAAATATCGTCGATTTAGATACCGACGATGTTTCGACTCTCCCCTTACCCAGATGAAGATTCTCCGGATGAATCGAAACATTGTCGGAATCTAAATCGACGATATTTTCACGTGAGTAATTCCCGTGTGTTAATCTAGTACAACTCACGAAAGTTTTGAAAGGGAAATAGGAAAAATATTATCTAACAATATTACGACTTTCGAAAAATGTTAAGACGTAAACAACAGAACAGTCGTCTTAAGGAAAAAGGTTGCTAAAACGAAATATCAAAATTAAATTACCTACTATGCTTATTTATTCTTACTCCAAATATTTGTTCTAAATTTTTGTTTCGCAAAAAATTTGTCATGGCCTTCCTATTACGGTATAAGTATTTTTAGAAGGTGGTTTTCATGAATATTTTCCTAAAAAACTTTCATATTCCATTTTGTTATAATATTTTATTATTACTTAAAATTGTATTAACCCCCGACGAAAAAGAGGAGTATTGTTCTGTTTTGTATATGTTGCCAGAAATAAAGAATTTATAGTTAGAATGTTTAGAAAATTACTAACGAAATCAGGAACTATGCTCGTATGCTTTATAACTACCTAAGGCTTAATCCATTACCGGTAATGCTTTCATGTTTAAGTTGTATTCGTGTCAGACCAAGCCCGGGCTAGCCCGTGTCTAATATCATAAAAATAAAATCACACTAGAGTAAGCTAATTTTAAAATACGGTCATGACATGACTATATTTTGTTTGTAGGTAAATATGGGAGAATTGTTCTGGCAACCTAGATTCATGTCATGGGAAAAGAGTATCATTTAACGAGATTAATTAGGTTTTAATTTAAAAAGAAATAGCAGGGCAGACCAAAGAAAATCTTGAAAAGAATGCTAGATTAGAATGTGGAAG
Source organism: Camptogramma bilineatum (assembly GCA_958496255.1). Classification (NCBI taxonomy): domain Eukaryota; kingdom Metazoa; phylum Arthropoda; class Insecta; order Lepidoptera; family Geometridae; genus Camptogramma; species Camptogramma bilineatum. Next base: position 4,556,751 of record OY292474.1, read on the forward strand.
GATGTTTTGAAAGAGACAGACTTATGATGAAATGGAGGGACTGTGCGAAAGACGATATGAGAAAAGCTTGCAGAAAACGAGACAGAGACAGAGTCAGGAGACCGTTATCATTTAAACTGACGGTTCTCTGTTTCCATCTCTATCGCGCGCCAATACAAAGGCTGACTCTGCCCCCCCCGATTGTCTATCTTTGATAGCGACCGAAACCGGTCTCAAACTGTCAAATATGACAGTTCAGTGACCACGTAAGTAGCTCTGTCACTCTCATCTCAACGAGACCGAACGCGACAAAAGATACCTTCGCGATCGTTTTGACAGTTTGATACTAATTTGAGGTTTGAGACAAGTTAGACAATCAGCCTGCAGAGCAGAGATGGGAGATCGTTAAACTAACGGTTCTCTGTCTCCTGTCTCTATCGCGTGCCCCAAAGCCAAAGCCAACAGACAGACAAAGCCTGTCTCTGCAGGCTAATTGTCTAACTTGTCTCAGTATAGAAAATGTAACGGATTTGTTTTTTGAATTATTGTAAAAACTTACGATTTGATTTGGTAAGTTACTTTGGGAAAAATGTTCCTGGTATTATTTTAGAGTGTGAGTTTAAGACCAACTTGTTTATTTTTTGACAAAGTAATTCTTTAGGTTAACGGTAAGACGGTACTTACTTACTTTTTTTTTTAAATCTAAAAATGCAATACCAATAATATTTATATAGGTCGGCCAATAGCACTCGGTTATCATCGATTTTCATTAGCCGAACCGGCCATCATTATTATCTTTGTAGTTATTTTTCCCCATAAATCATGACACCATAGAAAACAATTTTCGATTGTCAGTGATGCATCAGGCATTGTGCTGCGATTGTGTTCCTGGGGATGATCGATGAGTTGGGGTCAATGGGGTTCTATTGTCAACCTCCGTTGCGGTAATCGGAGATAAATTCATTGTTTTTAGGGGAATGGAAATAATCAGGGTACGCGGAGAAAACAATTAATTGAAGAAGCTTTCTTTGATCATTATTGATTTATGCCGGTAAATAACAAGTATAATTTGGGTGTCTTCAAATCGAGAGTCAATAGGTTCCTTCTAGGTACCTAAAGCGTGCTCCATCTTAGACCACACTGTTGCTTTACATCAGGCAGGGTGTGGTCAAACGCGAACCTATTTTCTTGTTAAAAAAAAAAAGTAATTATTTGAATAAAATGTTTTTCAACACAAGCTTTTATTGGGTAAGGGTGAGCTGATTCAAATAAGCCCAAACACGGATATTCTACATATTCACTAAGGAGTTCCATTGAACAGCTCCTGACTCCATCATCACTTAAATCAAGGTGCAGTTAAAAACTCCCCTTAAAAAATAAGAAGCACTCAGGTGTTCAAACTCCATAGGTAACTATAAACTATTTTAGTAATTTCGCTTTAACTCTTTTATTTGAACACCAACATAAAATTTTTATATTAAACCTGATGTGATTATTGAACCATAAAATTTAGTTGTGTAATTTGAATACGTGTTTTATAGTTTTTAAAAATTTTAAACTGTTTTATATTATGCACTTCTGTCGGATTTGAAAAATTATTTCTGCATTTGATTGCTGATTTCTTGAGAAAGGTTATAAGCTACTTTTCATCATCATCATCACCATATACCATCACTACGGGGGCAACGTCGCGAGGGCGCTGCTAGTATAGGCAGAGACCACAGACTTGGAATGACATACTGACACACACTCTCTCACTTCATTCACTCTCATTACATTCTTTAAACAAGGTCGCTGTTGAATATCTTAATAAATCTGAATCATTCATTACATTCTTCAACAAGCTCGCCGGTGAAATCTAAACCTAATTATTTTATAAAATATAAGTAAAAAACTCCATACAGGTAGGATTGAGCAGGGCCCTCATTACACAAGCCCATATCAAACTAGCTGAGCCGTTTTAAGATGCACTTGACCGCATTTCAACGTGGGTTAAAACGCAGCAGTAATTTCCCTAGTGAGTGCTATGCATAACAGCGGTTTTACACAATGCGATGTTCTGCGTCACATTCCTTTTTTCTAACCTAGTAAGTCCCACTCTAGGCAAAGAATTCTCATTTTGCTTTCCAGATTTCGTTTTTTTCGTTTGTTGTTTTTTTTCTATACTACTAAGGCCCACCTGCCCACCTGCCCCCTAATTGTCTATCTTTGATAGCGACCAAAATCGGTCTCAAACTGTCAAATATGGCAATTCAGTGACCACGCAAATAGCCCTGTCACTCTCATCTCAACGAGACCGAACACAACAAAAGATACCTACGCGATCGTTTTGACGGTTTGAGACAAGTTAGACAATCAGCTCGTATATTGTATTTGTTGAATAAATGTATTTTCTTTCTTTCTTTCTTTCTTTCTTTCTTTCAGCTCTGATGGTAAGCGGTTACCATCAGTAGCATATGGACACCTGTGACACCAAAGGAGCCACATTCGCGCCGAGGAATCACTACTACGCCAACAACACAATGGACAAGACTAGTCCACCAGTTGTCACCGCAGTGCTTCCTCGCAGAGCTCTGGCAACCTTACCGCAGGAATACAACACCGTTCGAGAAGAATGATGTTCCTAGTAATTGGCTGTGATATTCTGTAAGGTGGAGGTACTTCCCCAGTATTTTATTTGAATCTCTTCAACTGTTCGAGATTGGTTGAACAAGAAATTATAAACCTAACTAAAACATACCTTTCGCATTTTTATAATTACTTAGTAGATTTTTCATAAAGTTTTTGCAGTGTTTGGTCTATTTACAAAATTTCATAAAAGTTACCGGGAAATGTCGTTTGTTAAAGGTGTATCGTGTAGGTGCCTTATTTACTGCAATAGTATGTTTTAATTCACCAACTTAACATTGCTTTCGCAAAATTAAGTTTGACCCACTTAAGCAAGTTTTTCTCAAAACTGTTGACGCATTTTCTCTACATTTTAATTTAATCGTTTAAGCTCTTGGCTCTATTATAAAGCGAGCCAATTTAAGCAAGAGATTATATCTAAATGAGATTTTAAAAATAGTTTTAAATAATGGACCGACGATTCATTACCTAATGCTTTATTTACTTTGTTAATAACCTGGCTTAAAATGCAGAAAATCAGACATGAAAATATAGAAAAATTACAAAAATTACCGACGCCTGTAGCTAAATCATCATCATTATAATCATCATCCACAGCAAGATTTTACCTGGGTGAAATGCAAACGAGATTGACGAAAAACTCGCCGCAACCACCGCCCAGCGCAGCGCAGCATTTTATAGCTAAGCCCCATTACTTATGTAGCTAAATAACTTCCAAATAATTCTGTTCTAAGTCGACCTGAGTAACTTGGTACCTATAGTGCCCAAAACTTCAGTACCCAGGGTACTAAAGTTTCAGCTCAAGTGCGGTTTAGTCCAAAGACCCCTATTGCCCCTAACTAAATATTTGCGGCTACAACAACACAACTCACTGGTATTAGGCTGGTTTTACTGTCACGCGTACCGTCGGCGCTGATAGGCGAGTGTTCTTTATTACAATGAAATAAGGATATTGATTGCTTAGCAAAAATGGCAACGCTGATTGCTCTCGTCAGTGCTGAACAATCAGTAGCCTTATTTCATTGTAATAAAGATCACTCGCCTATCAGCGCCGACGATACGCGTGACAGTAAAACCAGCCTTCTTCGCCGGATGAAAACAATATCTTATTATTTATTTTTATTTATAAGCCTGTTGTTTCCCACTGCAGGGCAAAGGCCTCCCTTCCCTCTCTCCACAGATCCCTATCCTGTGCCTGCTGGAGCCAGTCCTCGCAGTAGAAGTCAAGCTCATCCCGCCATCGCCGCCTGGGTCTACCACGTGGCCGTCGCTGTTGGGGAGCCCAATCAGTGGTTATCTTTGCCCATTGATGTTGGGGCATACGGCTTACGTGTCCCGCCCAATCCCACTTAAGCTGGCCTGCTTTGTGAGCTACATCTGCTATTTGTGTTTTAGAGCGCAGTATCGTATTTCTTACGTGGTCCGTCAGTTTAACACCCAGGATACTGCGCTCCATAGCTCGTTGGCATACCCCGAGGCGAGACTTTTGGCAATTAGTGAGTGACCAAGTCTGGGCACCGTACGTGAGGATGGGAAGAATGCACATGTCCATGAGCTTCCTTTTCAAGGAAAGAGGAAGAGGTCCTTTCATAATTTCCTTCATGGACCAATAGCTCCTCCAGGCGTTCTCAATGCGTCTTGTGATTTCTTGGTCTTGTCTTGCCTGGAAGGAAACTATTTGGCCCAAATAGATGTATTCATGGACATGTTCAATCTCCACACCCCCGACTTTTATTTTCTTCTGCGTGCTGTTAGTCATCACTTTTGTCTTTGCCATATTCATTCGGAGTCCCACCTCGAGGCTTGCTGTGCTCAGTTGTTCGAGCATGAGCTGTAGCTCTAGGGCCGACGAGGAAAATAAAACGATATCGTCGGCGAACCGGAGATTAGATAACTTCTTTGATCCGACGACAATGCCCTTTTCCCTCCAGTCGGTAGCAAGGCTTTGGAATACCTCCTCTAGAGTGGAAGTGAACAACTTTGGCGATAGTGGGTCACCCTGCTTTACTCCTTTTAATATGGGGAAAGAGGGCCCATTGGTGTGAATGCGGATGGATGCTGTGCTGTTGCTGTAGATGTTTTGGAGCAATTTGATGTAGTCGTTTTCTATGGCTTGTTTTTGCAGGGACTGAAAAATTGAAGAGTGGGAGAGACTGTCAAACGCTTTGGAGTAATCCACGAAGGCCAAATAAAGTGGTAGCTTGTACTCTTGGTGTTTCTCGATTATCTGGTTGAGGGATTGGAGATGGTCAGTAGTTGAGAGGCCTCGAAACAATATCTTAATATTTTAATTTCTTAAAAGCTTTCGACGTCATCTTTCGTTATTTATGTAGTCTGAACCATATTTAAAAGTTTACTGTTTTATGTACTTAGAAGAATTCACTCTGAAAAATTTAAAATGTTGGTATTGAAATAATATCAAGTTTAGAACTTGATTTGTGATCTAATTAGGAACAAAAGATTTAACTGGAGCCATACCATGAACTCTTAGAGCAATGTTAAAACAAGCTTAAAACAGTCCTACTGCTTTATAAATGACATTCGTTGTCATGTTTTAAGCTTGTTTTAACACTGCTCTAAGAGCTCATGGTACGGCTAATGTTAGAAAACTACACCTTGTTAGCGTTTGTGTGTACGCTCAATGTTTATACCTATTTTTATTTAAAATAAACATATTTTTCTCAATCTTGTTTGGAGTCAGCTACGCATTATGTGTTTTGCTACTATTATTAAAGCTACGCATTATTAAGTTTAGAATATGATTTGTGGGATCTAATTAAAAACAAGATGATGAAGTTATAGGAAACTGACACTGTTCTTTATTCTTTATTATACACAAAAATACGTACAGAAATAACTTAACCAAATGACTTGTACAAAGGCGAACTTAACCCTAATAACAGTTTTCTTCCAGCAAACCTTTGAGAACAGGGAAAGCTGATTATAGAACTGGTGTGATGGGATCCAAGCAGTTTCAAATGATGATCAAAATGAGACGCTTTGACGATAAAACCTCAACTAGAACGTCATGACGGTCATTGAACGTGAACTGAGAAAAATATTGAAAGTCTAAAAAAATATACTTAGTTCTCAGACTTTCATTCGGTTCAATTCAATGCTAATTTAGAATACATTTTAGAATTTAGTCAGAATTCAGTCCCGTATTCTAAATAAACATTGAATTGAAAATCGTTCGAAGAGAATCAATAAATCGATGTTTAAGTTTTGTTACTTGGTATAAATCTGATTGTGAATTCTTTATAGGTACAGAACAAAAAAACATTGTATTTGTTTTGTATTTTACGGCCATCAAATTACAGCTGTCGTATTTTAACAAGCTACGACCATCTGAACAATATCTGAGTCTGGGCTAGGGTTAATAATAGCCTATCTTTTGATTAAGGTTCGGACCACAGTCTTTGGATAAACTCTTCATTGTGAAAATAGAGTTGTGATGTAACCGGTCTTTTATAAGAGATACTAATCAGAACTAGGACTTGATCGGCTATTACTAAAAGGGTTGTTAATTAGGAAATGACTAACCTCGCAGCTCAGTTGACCAAGGTTGCAGAAGATTGTCATCGTAAAATACTCGTAACTACACTGTTATGTTGACCGTACATACATACATATATACATACATAAACTCACACCTGTTTCCCATCATAGGGGTAGGCAGAGACTACATGTTGACCATTAAATTCAAAAAGGCAGGAGATGGATTTAGTATGCAACAATTTTTTTTTATACACAGTACAAGACATACAGTATGAGTGAGGAGTAGAGTAAATGGTCTAAGTCCATTCTGCTTTGGTTCCCTTTCGAGAATAGAAACGAAGACGTGGGAGGCAATTCAAAAGATGGACGGACGAACTAAATGCATAGTAGGACATTGGCAACATTAAGGCTTAAACGGAAAGAGTTAGAAGAGGCCTTTGTCAAAATATAAACAGAAGACAAAACAACTCACTGGTGTAAAAAAGGTGAACTAGATTTAAGTTCAGCTGTATTTATCTGAATAGATGGCTTTCATTGATCGAGCAAGCGAAGCGAGCGAAATTATTGTCCTTTCTTTATTTTTTGTTTATAAAATATACCAAAAGTTAACGATTTCAAATGAAAATTGTTTGCTTCAGATATAAACTATAAATAACTACCTGGCCAACTTCCCAACGCTTCAGGATTCGAGATATCATTAAAAATCCATCCCATACAAAATCAATAAGAAAATGTATTGTTTCATATTTTTTTTTCAAGTGAATATCGTCGTTTGTTATACAGATTCGTGTTGGACAAAATTCATGTTGAACAAAATTCATGTTGGATAAAATTCGTATTTGACAAAAATCGTGTGGGACATTAATCCTAGTTGGACATTTTGTATTTAGGACATTAGTCGGGCAAAGGTTTTACATTTACACAGAATTCCGGCTTTGTGCTCAACTCTCAACCCGTGATGAAGTACTAATCTCCTCTCTAAATGATTTATATCTCTGGCTATCGTCCTGTGGTGTGGCTTCACTCAAACACAGGGCCCCGTCAAGCGGAAAACTCTTAATTTAGGGGCGTAAAGATTTTATCTGTAGAAATAAAACAGAAAATTCTGTGTATTTCTTTTTGGCCTATTTCACTGTTGGTTCAGATAGTAATATTTCTACTCTACGTTTTATTACTACGGGTCAATCGATACTCAATAATTAATTGAAAGAAATCCAGTGAACGCATATAAACATGGAAGCATTCTTTGCGCTAGACAAGTGGCTAAATTAAAAATTTAAAAAAACCGACTTCAATACAAACTGAATTGGGTAAGGCTAAGGGTGAGCTAATTAAAATTAGCCCAAACATGGATGTTCCACTGTTATTCTCTGAGAAGTTCCATTGGACAGGTCCTGACTCCATCATCAGATCAGCTAGCTGTCACCATATTATTACATTATAGTCGGAACTTGACCGACATGCTAAGTTCCAAGTTTCAACTCAATCAGACTATTTACTGAGGAGTTCTGTTGAACAGCTCCTGACTCCATCCCCAGATCAGCTCGTTGTGACCATATTATTACATTCTAGTTAAAACTTGACAGACGTGCCGAGTTTCAACTCAATCGGCCTATTTACTGAGGGGTTCTGTTGAACAGCTCCTGACTCCATCATCAGATCAGCTCAATGTTACCATAATATTGCATTGTCACCGATAACCTTTTAAAAAATACCCTAATCGCTTCAAGTGAGCCTATAAAATTTTAAGAGTTACCTCGATTTCTCCAAGATCCCATCATCAGATCCTGACCTGATGACCAAAAGGACCAATTGGAAAGTGTACCCTTTCAAACAAAAAAAGAATTTTTGAAATCGGTCAAGGCGTCTTCGAGTAATCGGTGAACATACATAAAAAAAAAAAGCACAAAAAAAAAAAAAAAAAAAAAAAGATTCCGACGAACTGAGAACCTCCTCCTTTTTTCGAAGTCGGTTAAAAATGACCCAACGAAAAGTGTGACACGGTAGGCGGGGCTTGAAAAGTGTGACACGGACGAGTTTAGTTGCGAAGTTGACGTTGGCGGCGACGGTCAACTAAGTTTCTAGTTTTTTTCATAAAAATGCCTTGTTGTGCTGTAAATTGGTGCGTAAGTACATCCGATTTACACAATAAGAATAATGGTGTTAGTTTTCACATGTAAGTACATCGCTATTTATCATTTTTCCATAAAAATAATCCTGGTTTTTGTCTATAGGGATGGTGTTATGCCACCCAAACCAAGTACTTAATTTCTACCTAACTGATATTTTTTATTATTTCATATTAGTATACTATAGATACTAATATTATAAAGCGGAGGAGTTTGTTTGTTTGTTTGAACGCGGTAATCTCAGGAACTACCAGTCCGATTTGATTTTTTTTTTCTGCATTTGATACCAAGCTAAACTCTTGAGGAAGGCTATAGGCTACTTTTTAACATCATCACCATATACCAACCATCACTATGGGGTCAAAGCCGCGAGGGCGCTGATGATTTTGACGGATTACGCCAAAGAGCAGTTCCAAATGGTCTTGGCTGAACATAGAAAACGCCAAGACCCGAAACTAATATTTACAGATCTTATAAACCTTTGTCTCGCGGCAGGGATCAAACCCGCAACCTCCTGCGTCTCAGGTGGGCCTTCACCACTGCACCACCGAGGTCTTCAAAGTGAGTGATATTTTGTAGATAATTTTATTGAATAAAACTTTTTGAATTTGACTTTCACTGGATTTATAGATGTAACCTACCTTAGATAATAGTTTTGTAATTAGTACTAGTTATCTGCTTGTAAATATCAAAATATATATTATTTAGACCACTGAATTATTTTATTTGATTAGGAATACAAAGTAAATACTTACAAAGTTTTTACTTAGGTACTAAACAAACCTACGAGTAATAAGTACCCACCTACTCCTTAAACCTATTATAATTTCGAACCTTTGAACAACTGCTACCATAATAGAACTCATAGTAGTTCGTAATACCTACTTATGAAATTATTATCACAATTCACCATAACAATACGAATTAATTATTTGCATTGCATCATATTACATAAAATCATTCCGGTTATCTGAGGCGTGGCAGGTAATGACAAGCGTTGGACGGCAATTTTAACCCAAACATCGAGGGTATAAAGTCGACTTTTAACTGTGCGTCCCGAGTCTTAGTAAATTATTGGCCAATCAGCAAATAAATTTTGACGGATTTGAAGTGTCAGGTCGGTTGCAATTTTGTACCATATTGCAAGAGTATTTGCCTCGAAAGAATGCTTCCATGAAGAAATCGGATTTTTAGAATAATAAATATTATGAAATATTATCACGACTACGCAACTGTATCCGCAAGGCGCGGTAGACATTTTTTCAAATCTTTAGACATTTTAAAATGCTTTGATGTTGTCAAAAGAGGTAGTCAAAGGTATGTCCAAATACTTAGAATACAAAATGGCAAACGGCGCTTCTTTACATTGGAAAAATTAAATATGCACAAGTCCAGTGCGATTGTGAAGCTCCCGTTCAAGATATGGCGCATTTACTCTCTTGACCTCTGCCCTACCAGCACCCAAGAGGATCTACTCCATATCCACTCCATATCCTTCCAAAGGAAGGACCTCTTACTGGGAGATAGCAATTTAATTATAACCTTGAAACATTGAAACGAGGGAAGAAGAAAAAGACTAGGAATTTCTGTGCAGTGGAAATCAGTATAATTACAGTTGTTCTATCTCACGAAGTCCGTTTGGTCTTAATTGTGTGTGTTCACATGCACGTTGTTTCTGTGTGCGTAAGCTCGGGAGTGCACAGAATCGGCCCACGCACACAGAAACAACGTGCATGTGCATCTACACACACAATTAAGACCAAACGGACTTCGTGAGATAGAACAACTGTACAAAGATACCAACACCCTTATGCCACCAAAGTAGTTAAAAACATAAGTTTCAGACGAATTTATTTATTTCGATTGAGATTTCAGAACTCAGCTCAAATGAATGTTTAATGATTCTAAGTTATTAATTACCATTGGAAAACCGATGTCCGCAAGCTGTTAGCAATTAATCTTTGTACGAGTGAAGTCTCGGAAACAGTTTAGGCATAAAGATTTTACCACAAAGATAAAGTTAAGAGCCCTAGAAGATTATGTGAGCACTTAAAATGATATCGTTGGTAGAAAAAATAAGATGGTAAAAGGATCAAAGTTAGTATTAAACTTTGAGAAATGAAAATGAAACTGTTGAAAACCTAAGTAGGAATGTTATCTTAATGAATTCTTGGTGAGATAGGTCAATTTAGGTCGAAATATTGCTTATGAAATGGTTTCTTGCGTTCATTTTCTTATCTATCGTATTACAATTAAGACGAAGGCTTTCAGGGGGCCTAAAAACGAGCGGCCTAGTGGCATACAAACATACATACTTACATACAATCATTTTTATCTACTATAAAACTGAATAAATAATAAGTGAAATATAGTGATAGTGAGTGAAATAAGACTACAACCGAAAACTCTAATTATTCAGAAACCAGCGAAAAAGTTATAAAATTATTCGTCAATAAAAAATTTTCAAAAAAAAAAATATAACCGACTTCATAAAATACATGCACTAAAAAGCGAAAAATAAGACTATAAACAGATTTATTTAATTTGTTATTTTATGTTTGTTACAATGTTGAAATCGGTGTGCATAAAATATAGTCATTGTTTTACTTAACACCGACTTCAACATTATAACAAACATAAAATAACAAATTAAATAAATCTGTTTATAGTCTTATTTTTCGCTTTTTAGTGCATGTATTTTATGAAGTCGGTTATATTTTTTTTTTTGAAAATTTTTTATTTTTCCATTTTTAGTGTTGTTTTTTTTCCTTGTTTCTGTTTTTTTTAATTTAGAAAGATGTGTTCTTTACTTACTGTGTTTCGCTCATCAAGCCCTTTCATTTGATACCCATATCACTAAAAAATTCCATTTAACAGGTCCTGACTCCATCATCAGATCAGCTCGCTGTTACCATATTATTACATTGTAGTTGACACTTCACAGATATGCTGAGTTCCGAGTTTCAACTCAATCAGACTATTTATTGAGGAGTTCTGTTGAGCAACTCTTGACTCCATCATCAGATCAGCTCACTGACACCATATTATTACATTGTATTTGGAACTTGACAGATAAGCCGAGTTTCAACTCAATCGGCTTATTTACTGAGGAGTTCTGTTGAACAGCTTTTGACTCCATCATCAGATCAGCTTGCTGATACCATAATATTTAATTGTTCTCAAGAATCTATAAGTGCACAAAATTTCAGCCCGATAGTTCTACAAACACGCAAAAAATTTGAGGGTTTCCCTCGATTTCCATGGGATCCCCTCATCAGATCCTGATTTGGTGAAGATGGGACCACCTCGGAAGTATACCCTTTGTAACAAAAAAAGAATTTTCAAAATCGGTCCACAATTGACGGAGAAATCGATGAACATACATAAAAAATTAAAATAATAAAAAAAATAATAAAAAAAAAAACATACATACAGCCGAACATAGAACCTTTTTGGAAGTCGGTTAAAAAAAGCTTAGTTTTTTATCATTAGAGCCACGACAAACAACGATTTTGTTGTTGTATTTGTATTTAATGTGGTCAATTTTTACACGATAATTTTTCACTTTAGAGTTTTAAGAATACTTCTTACGATGTTTTATCCAGCTGAATCCAACAGTTTTTTATAAAGCCCTCTATAGTCGAATTGCTCATTGTACGAACTAAAAATATATGAAAAATGACATTTTGACCGTCAATTTTAGTGCGTATAATTAGAAATACGACTATAGGTAGGTACTTATAAAATTCTGTTGAAATTGAAACTGCGTTTAAACTATTGCCATCCTTTTCTGTTAGATAGTGTCAAATAGTGACAGGACGAATCTTGAGCATAATATAATCAGCATTATAAGCATAATATAATATAATAGGTAAGAACCAAAATGTTAAGAAGTAAAACTCTTCAGAAAATCTTAGGCCGTGTCCGTTGGTGTCCGTGTAGTCACCCTAAAAAGGCACAGTCTGAAAATCAGCGCTGTCTCCCATGTGACCTCATGGGAGTATCCAGCATTAGCTGAGACTGGGCCTTTTTGGCACCACACTGGTATGTTAACTTTTTTATTGTCTGTCCTTTTGTGTATAACCTTCTCCGTATTATCTTTTTTTCTGTTTTGTATCCTCTGTGTGCGTGTGTCAAATAAACGTTTATCCAAGGAATTTCTATACTACGTACCTGGAACACTGACTGAGACAGAAAACAAGGTCCGCTTGAGAAAGAAAACTTGGGCGGTGTGTCTCTTTCTAAAGGGTGACCATAAACTAAACATTCCTAGTCCCTAAGGGGCCTTTTCCATCATTTTCTGATTTACGTGATGTTTCAGGGCATGATTTTTGAATTAAAATACTGATACAATTTTGATCCTTCATTTTGATTCTTGAATCTTGAATCTTGATTCTTGAATCTGAAAACTGAAATTTTGAATCTTGAATCTTTGAAGTAACAGCTGTCAAACTTAAAACCGCCATATCTCGGGAACTACTCGTCCTAGACTCCCCGTTCTCAGTTCAAATGAAAGCTAAGACCAAGATCTTCATTTGAAGTGACAGCTGTCAAACTTCAAATGGCCATATCTCGGGAACTACTCGTCCTAGACTCCCCGTTCTCAGTTCAAATGAAAGCTATGACCAAGATCTTCATTTGAAATGACAGCTGTCAAACTTCAAACTGCCATATCTTGGAAACTACTCGTCCTAGACTCCCCGTTTAAAGTTTAAATGAAAGCTATGACCAAGATCTTCATTTGAAGTGACAGCTGTCAAACTTCAAATGGCCATATCTCGGGAACTACTCGTCCTAGACTCCCCGTTCTCAGTTCAAATGAAAGCTATGACCAAGATCTTCATTTGAAGTGACAGCTGTCAAACTTCAAATGGCCATATCTCGGGAACTACTCATCCTAGACTCTTCCTTTTTAGCTCAAATGAAAGCTATGACCAAGATCTACATTTTCAATAACAGCTGTCAAAATGACATCTGTCATCTGAAATGTAGGTCTTGGTCATAGCTTTCATTTGAACTGAGAACGGGGAGTCTAGGACGAGTAGTTCCCGAGATATGACCATTTGAATTTTGACAGCTGTCACTTCAAATGAAGATCTTGGTCATAGCTTTCATTTGAACTGGGAACGGGGAGTCTAGGACGAGTAGTTTCCAAGATATGGCCGTTTGAAGTTTGACAGCTGTCACTTCAAATGAAGATCTTGGTCTTAGCTTTCATTTGAACTGGGAACGGGGAGTCTAGGACGAGTAGTTTCCAAGATATGGCCGTTTGAAGTTTGACAGCTGTCACTTCAAATGAAGATCTTGGTCATAGCTTTCATTTGAACTGAGAACGGGGAGTCTAGGACGAGTAGTTCCCGAGATATGGTCATTTGAAGTTTGACAGCTGTCACTTCAAAGATTCAAGATTCAAGATTTCAGATTCAAGGTTCAAAATTCAAGAATCAAGGATCGAAATCCAGGATCGAAATCCAAGATCGAAACCAAGGATCGAAATCAAAATCAAGGATCAAAATCAAGGATCTAATTCAAGGATCTAATTCAAGGATCGAAACCATGGATCGAAATCAAGCGCTGATTTTGTCGAGCGCGATAAGGTAAAAATATCCTGAAATTTAAATGACATGGGCACACTACTAATCCAACAACGAGTGTGAAAGAGACAAAGCACCCAAGAAAGCCTCTCAACAAGACCAACAATCCTTATAACCAAGATTAAATGATAATAGATCGTTGTGCAGTCGTGATAAGGTTCAAAATCCTTTGTACATTAAATGTCAGTCAGCACTCCAGTTACGTAGTTTAGAATCTTCTTGCGTTTATCTTATCTTATCTTATCTTAGGATTTTAGTTTGTATCGGCGCAAGCTCATATTAACTAACAAGCTGTTTTTGTACATTCTCTAGTTTCCAAACAAACAAACCATTAACTTACAAGCACCATTATAGAAAGCCCAAAGTTGAGGACCAATTTACCTTGCACAAATGTAACTTTGCACCTGTCGCTAACTTGAGTAATTTATGTTAGTCAAACTTGGTTCGTGATAACAATGTCTCTTTGCTACATTGAGTGACATTGTAACATGATTAATCACTTGTGGAATATCTCAGTTTTGTGTTCAAGATACATTTTTTTTAATACTACTAAGGTAGCAGACAAGCATACTGCCCACCTGATGGTGAGCGGTTACCGTAGCCTATAGACGCCTGTGACACCAGAGGAGTCACACTCGCGCTGCTGACCATTTAAAAATTTCAAAACGCCCTTTTTGAAGAACCCCATACTGTAGTCACTGGGGAAAACCGCGGCAGGTAGATCATTCCACAACCCAACTGTTCGCGGGAGGAAATTCCTCTGGAACCGCACCGTACGTGACCACATTGGCTTCATGGTGTGAGGATGGATCCCTGCCGATGGCGAAAATCAATCAAAAACATCTAGGAAATTGGAAAATTTTGAGGGTATGAGAAATCAATTTTTTTAATGCGCATCATTAGCTTGTTTATTTGAGCATATGCGGTGCAAATTTGGAGTAACATAACTGAGATAGGTAACCTTCTTTTCCCGAGGCACACCAACTTTGACCACGGTACACCAGTGTGCCGCGGCATACACTTTGCGGAACCCTATATCTGACCGATGATGAAAGAAAGTTACTTATGTCTATAGTCTTTTTATTTTTAAAGTATTGTGACGCATTGTGAAGCCGAACTAAGAACACGGTTCATCCCGTGTATCTAAATCTCTCCTTGCAAATAAATGTTTAAATAAACCTCCATTTCAGTCATCAATATTAATTTGCCTAACCTAAATTGTTCATTCAAAAATAAAATAATTAACCGTGGCATTTTAGAAAGAAAACTTTCTAAAGCAATTATTTTCAAAAATCCCACTGCTATTGAATAACTCCAAACTTCGAGAAACGGACTCACTTAGAAACTGAATTATTTCATCATCATCATCAGCCTATAGCAGTCCACTGCTGGACATAGGCCTCCCCTAATGAGCGCCATCGCGCCCTGTCTTCAGTTTGACGCATCGAATTATTTAGCGGTGACGTAATAAATCTTCCACGACCCTTTGTGCGAATTCGTTAAGGTGACCATGTTTGTTTTATGTTATGGTAGTAATTAGTTAGGTTAGGTTATTGACATTGATAATTATTTTTTATGGACCGGATTTTTTTGTATTATTGTGTTATTATGTTAGGTATAGTTATAGAATTTATTGTTTTTTTATATGATACTTTATTTTAATTTTTAATTATTGAGACTGCTCTATTGTTTTAGGACTACCCTGTAAGAATAGATGTAAGTGGACATAAATAAATAAATAAATAAATAAATAAATAAAATCAAAGATATCTGTAAGATTTATGTTATACTAGTGAACGCCTGTGGCATCGCCCGCGTGGACTATTATTTTTAACCCACGGGAATCATAGGTACATTATTCAGGGATAAAAAGTAGCCTATATGTTATTCCAGAACCTAAACATTTCAAATTTCATCAAAATCGGTTGAGTAGTTATGGAAAAACGTGGTAGCACATTCACACACACACACACGGACTTTCACTTTTACAATAGTATAGTAGGATATGACTAGCTTCCGCCCGCGGCTTCGCTCGCGTGGTACCTACCTGGATAAAAAGTAGCCTAAGCAAAAAGTGTTAATCCAGGTCATAAACTATGTACACTCCAAGTTTAATTAAAATCCGTTTAGTAGTTTTTCCGTGACGTTTTTAACAAACATCCTTATATCCTCACAAACATTCGCATTTATAGTTAGCTTTTTAATAGCGTCGATGAACTTGGAACCTGCCACGTATGGAATGATAACTTCTGCAAAATGTGGCCATGTACTAAAATGTTTTTGGACAAACCTCTGACTTCCCCCTTAGACATCTTTAAAGCATCTCATATGCCTAAAAAGATTTGAGAGAATGACTATGGAGATTTCGTAACCATATTTTTATTTCATTAAACGTTTTTTTCCATCGAAAAATGTCAAAAAGCTTGACTTATTAGCGTTTTTTCATTCACGTCCAAATAAATAGTAGAATTAAAATAACAACGAAGAAAATCTATTTAAAAATGGAGATGTAAAAATATCCTAACAATTCGCTATAGTAACAAGAATTAAAGTATTCACTAGACTAGAAAAATACCAATTAAAATAGTTTAATGGAGCAGTAAAAAAACAAAATTACTATTTGACTCTAGAAGTGATTTGTTCAATGCTCTGTAACATTGAAGAATAACGAATTACTTCAATGAATAATATTACTTATAAGTATTTTCTATTTGTTTTTATTAGTTTACATTTTGCTTATTCTTAGGTTATTCTTGGAATAACACTTAATAAGAAATTTATTTGTACCACAGCTATTCTATTCTATTCGTAATCTGCTTGACAATCCGTATCCGTATCCATATATAAATGTGAAAGTGTGTCTAATTGTTTGTTTATTTGTCCTGCTTTCACGTCAAAACAGAGCGACGGATTGACTTGATTTTTTCTGTGGAGATAGTTGGAGGGCTGGAGAGTAACATAAGCTACTTTTTATCCGGGTACCACGCGAGCGAAGCCGCGGGCAGCAGCTAGTGTTTTAATAAGCTTCAAAAAGCTTGAGGTTTCAAGAGTATATTTAACAACTTACTTACTCCATTCGCTCAGGGACCCAAAGTGAAGGCCTCCGAAACGAGAATTCGCCAATTCCTTCTGTCCATTGCTGTCTCTAGCCAGTTGTCGGCTCCGAGGTCGCGCAGGTCAGCTTCCATTCTATCACTCCAGCGATACTTGGGACGACCAATCGGTCGACGGGCGTTCGGTGGTCCTAGGGCCTCTAGCCAAGTGCCATCAATCGATTCTATTTCTACAATTCACTTCGCTTACTATCGGCGATGTTTCATTAGTGGATAAATGAAACTAAGACCACGCGACCTTACTTTCGACCAATGAAAGGTCACGTTCGAGTGTTAGCGAAGTTAGAAATCGAATCGCTTCATAGTGAATGCCGGTTGGCTAGGCTCTCAGGTATGCCCTCTTAAAGCTGCGATCTTAACCAATCGATATTTTATAACAGTGTCATTTATTTCAATGTCGCGTGATCCCAGTAAGAACAAAAGACTTCATCAACTACGGATCGCAGGTCCTTGGGGAAAAAACGGCGCGCTGCGTGTGAAAGTTTTGATCACCATACATAAAACTGTCGTCGTACTGACTGACTTTTCACAAAATATTTCAAGGCTTGGCTTTTTTACCAATTTCGTAAATAGCCTTAGATTTCAATGCATAAACTGTTGTCATACTGACTGAATTCAAACTTTCTCATCATCATCATCATCAACCGCAGCCCGATTTCTCCCACTGCTGGGTACAGGCCTCCCTTTACTCTTGCCATTTTTCCCGGTCCTGCGCTTGCCTGATCCACTGCCGGCCCACGACTCCAACAAATCATCAACCCATCGTGCTGCTGGACGTCCAACGTGCTTCTTTTGCCAGTCCTCGGCCACCATTCCGTCATAAGATTGAAGTTTGTAAATTAAATATGAAAACGACTGTAGTAGGCAGCTGCAGTAGACATTTTCTCATATTTTTAGGCATTTAAAATCCTCATAAGATGTCTAAGGAGATAGCCCAAATAAATATTAGGTACATGCCCACATTCGCAATAGTTAGCACTCCATAAATATAATTAGATAAATATAATTGTAGGTTTAAGTAATTGCAGCATGACATTGCTGTCTGTACCTACCTGTTCCATAAACTCAAGCGCTCGTGGCGTAGCTTGCTTAAGTTGTCTGTCCCGGCTTAATTTGATTTTAATTTTAATTTTAATGTGAGTTGTCTAATTTTATATGGATTAATTGGTCTGAAATAAAATCTTATTATTATTATTATCATACGTGACAGGTTACAAGCCCAACGACGCCATTAGAAAGCTAAGTTCCCTCACGTTTTTCTTCATCGTTTTTGTATTGTTTGAGAGAAAGAAAACCGAACAAAGCCAAGAGCGTTTGCAAGTATTACATAAAATGAAAACTGAGGATTTTCGAACCGCAAAATTGTAAAAAGCTGGCAAAGTTAGATACTTTGGCTCGGATTTGTTAAGTTTGGTATTTTTCTCTTCCATTTGTCGAGTTGACTCTCACGTTAAAGTTTTATCTTTGTTTTTTCAGTAAAATATGGTTTTGAAAAGAGCTTATTTAGCATTACAAGCAAGTTACTCGAGAACGGGAAAAAATACGATATTATATATAATAATAATAATAATAATAATTAGCCTTTATTCAGATAAGATTAAATAATACATTGCAAAATTATGATTAAAATTAACTTAATTACATGCAAGTTAATGTTGAAGATAATAGATAATTTCATTATTAGATTGCCTCGACACCCTCATCTGTTTGCCCCTTGGCAAAGGCCTCCCCCAACTTTCTCCACACAGTTCTGTCGCCATTATATAGGCCGTCATCAAATGTCAACAACAATAAATAATGTCATCTTTAAGCGGTTTGATGTGCGCCAAAAAACCGATACCACTGGGTAGAGTTCAAATGTTTGTTCAAAGAAGCTCAAACTTTGCACAAATAGTCAAAGCCACACATAGCATTCAAACAAGTGTTCACTGCAGTAAAGCTGTGTATGACGCCGGCTTTACCGTCATTGCTTGTCAAACAAAAGTCATAAGACAAAATTAGACCTTCGAAATAGGCCCCCAGCTCCCAATTTGAGAAGCAGTCTAGATTATTTAGAAGTGTCGGAACGGCTGGTGATATACGAGAAAATATATGCGCAAATAATTATAATTATCTTGATGGGTCTGCTCGTCTGCTCGCATTGAAATACGGCTTTTGGCCCTACTAAGGAGCGGGGGGATTAATTCATCTCACCCACACGGCGTGTTCAGTTTAATACAATTTATCTTGAAAAATCGTTCAACATGAAAGTTTGAACCACTGGAGTTGTTCGTGTGAATTTGTATAAATAAATTATTCGTTTCGGAAAATGAAATGAAAAAACAGGAGCACTATTATTACCTATACCATAGATATTTTCTCAGTGGATCTAAAAAGTCCGCTTGAGGTGAATCATAATAATTAATAAGAATTGTAATATATGCAGTCTCTTTTCATAGACATGAGAGTGAGAAAAATACATAAATTGAATGATAACGGCCATTTTAGCCTCCAGATCTTTACAAGAATTCTTGGAAGTGTATTTTTTGATGAAATTAAAATAGGAGGCATACTTATAAGAAATACAAGAATTCGTGAGAGTGTATTTTTTGATAAAATTAAAATATGAGGCATAGGCTGGCAGTTTGTTAACTGGCTAATCATGTTGCATAGGTTTTGAATGTGCCCTATAGCCTACAGTAGAAAAGTTAACTGTGACGTTTCATCAAAAACAGGAATGTTCATAGCAAAGTGAAAACTTACATAATGTGGATAAACCCAAGCATGTGGACAAACCGTCACACGGTTTTTGCAATGCTTTTATTCTTAAACTTTATTTCTCTGAATACTTAAGTATAAATAAATAAATAAAATGTAGGTAAGTACTTAGTTTTCAAAAGAATTCACCGCACAAGTCTTTCGATGATATATGTTTTCTTCTCGGATTGTTATGAGTTTTTACATTAAATTGGGTTTTACATAGTAGGGGTAACGAGGGCTTAAATTTCTGTCATGATTATTTAGATTTGATCACATATTACGACGCCTGAATTTATATGCACAGTCTGACATTAATGGATTTAATTATGACTAATTAACTACCCCATTATTCATTTACGACTGTCATTTTATCAGAGCGTTTTAAAATGTTTTGTCATTGTCATTTCCGTGTTGAGGAAAAGAGATAAAAACTGATTTAAGTAAGGTACCTTAGGGACGTCTATTCAATAATGCTAATCACGAATTTGTAATGTTATACGTTGTGTGTGAAAGGAGTGAACACTGAAATGACCAAACTGGATTAGATAAGATAAGATAAGATTTATTTTAACAGATAAGTGTAGCGGTACAAGGTACTTTACTAATGCTAAGTAATTAGTTAGGTATATAGATTAAGTTTATACCCGACGAGAGTAAACTACTGTTTGTTTGAATATTTTGACATTCTAAAGTTGATACCATATAACCAGGGGCCCTAGCCATATTACACGATCTATCGTCGCTGTAGAACGATCTATCGTCGCTGTAGAATAGAACACTTCAAAATGTATAGGAATTGACGTTCTGACCACGTGACTCATCTACTTGAAACGTCAAATCCTATACATTTTGAAGTGTTTCTATTCTACAGCGACGATAGATAGTGTAATATGGCTAGGGGGGCTGGATTATTTGAATGCACATAATAATGTTCGGTTGCGCTTTCTAAACAATTGTATTTCGAATTATGTCGGCTAGTGTTACTAAAAATTTAATGCTGAATTGTACATTACTTTTTGCCATGAATGAACGTATTGTAACGGGTGCAGTTTTTCAAACAACCTAACAAAAACATCAAACAAACAAACTCACCGATCCAACTACCAGGGAGCATGTGTCCGGAATTCTTTCACTATTTGTATTTACACTAGACTTCGACAAGTGCTTACACTGACCCAAGCAATTGGAACTATAGTACTTGCAGAATAAATTCGATTGGATATTTGAGTATTTGAAAGAAATAGGGAGAGAATGGTATGGACATATTGGATATGTCATAAGAAGGGAAGAATGTCTTGTTACTAGAAGAGTGCTTGATGAAAGTGGATGGTTATAAGAGTACAGGTAGACCATGAGCCGTGTTGGCCGAATTGGTTAGTACTTTGACTTTCGATCCGAAGGTCGTGGGTTCGAATCCTGGCCGTGGATCAATGGATTTTTTTTTGTTTCGAAAAACTTATATGCGCATTAACACGAGCTCTAAACGGTGAAGTAAACATCGTAAGGAAACCCGCAGCTTAGTCAGCCCCACACGTATTGTATTGACCATTGTCTCTCCTGTGGATATGGCCGGTTAAGCTGAGAGGATGGTTTAGGTGCTGGGCAAGCCTACTCCATCTATAACATTGTCCCAGGCACTACAGTGTACATTTACGACACCAATCTCTTCTATCTTATTAATTACTTGCTAAAATTTCTTGTTATTAAACATTGGTCGCAAAGTGATCGTGAATAAATCATACAAACTGACTGGCAGGTACAGTGTTTTTCAATTATTTCCAGAATTTCTCAGCAAAATAAGTAAAGTTTCCGCCTGAAATGTTGAAGTTACGTAAGTTTATAACTTTGAAATTAGCACTTGAACTATTAAAAATTCACGCGCAGACGGACAACTCGGCTTTTAGTCGTACAAGTTAATATTCCTTTCACGAACTTTAAAGATTGGTATAGTGATTTGTGACAGAACCAGTTTGAATTCTCTCAAGTTTTCATTTCCTAAAGTGTTATAACTTTGTAAGCGCTTCAGACAGTGAATAAACTCTTTAATTAATTATTAAATAAATTTATCTTGTATCTACTAATAAACGAGCAATATTAATTAGTATAATTGTTTACTTACCTATTTGTTTATAAACCGACTTCAAAAATGGAGGTTCTCAATTCGTCGGAATCTTTTTTTTTTTGTTTTTTTTATGTATGTTCACCGATTACTCGAAAACGCCTAGACGATTTGGAAATCTTTTTTCTTTTTAAAAGGGTAGTATAAGTACTTTTCTATTGGCGCCATAAAAATTCAGTAAGGATTTTCAGAGTTATGAACAGAAATGCACTTCCATAATGCAGAAAACTGCTTAGCTTCATAAAATTAAAAAAAAAACAACTTCAAAGTTGTAATACTAAAAATTTAATAATAAAAAAATTTAATACATACAGCCGAACATAAAACCTCCTCCCCTTTGTCGGTCGGTTATGAAGTCGGTTAAAAAACCGACTTCCAAAGGGGAGGAGGTTTTTAAAAGTACCTACTCATTAAGTAAACAAGTCTCGCTCAAAATTGTTTAGCTATGAAAGTAAAAAACTTACTCTTACTTACTCTCTTAACTTATCTCATTTATAAATATACTAGCCGGATATTAGCGCGTTCCAACCAAACAAAACCAACTCTCAACTTCATTAGATCAGTATAGAATATTAGTGTGATAAGTTTACTTACAAGTATTTACACAACCTATGACTACCTTTGTTCCACACGATCAAACCGAAGGCATCCAAATGATAGGGTTTCCATTCCATAAGATAACTAAACGTACTCACCAAATTTATTGGATAGACAAGGTATACCCTATAAGGGTTAAGTTATATGGTATCCAGAAGTGGGGTCTTTATGTCCCGAATGCAATATAAGCTATGCTAACGCGTTGAAATTAGAGGATATGAGCCGGGACGGACAAAGGCGCGTTTTGCTCGTCGTCATCGTCCAATTTCTAAATAGTTCCACCTTATAGGGGTCGTTTGTACCCCAACTATAAGTTTTCGACACAGTGTGTTTTGTATAATTTTTATAACCTCACTGAAGACCTTTTGGCGTAGCTTTGATTTCTTGATCGGAACGCACACATAATCATTTTTATTCGTAATTAACTATTATATTTTTTATATTAAAGTAAATAAAGCTTTTTTAATTTTATTTTGCATGTCAATTTGAACATCTCGGGACTATAGAGTCCCGGACCTTTGACAGGCATGCATGGGGCCGAAGCCAACACACACAGGCACTTTTGACAACTTTGATCTTTTGTGGTCGACACACATCAGCGGCATTTACATGGTAGAGTTTTTACCACGGATCTGGCCTGTATTCTATTAAATGACAACCGCTTTGGTTTTGGTTCGAACTCTTAAATGTCAGCCATTTGGTGAAATAGTAGAATAGCTTTTCAAAAATTTGTACTGCCAAAGTTCAAAACCTCACCACAACTGAGTAGTTTGTTATTAGTAGTCATGGAAACAGTCGCTTTAGTTGAGGTTTTGGTTGAGGTTGATAAAAAGTTCGGTACCGGAATCGACGCCCTGGACTGTAAAGAAATCTGTACAGATATCTTCATTATTATTTTGGCCTTTGCCCTGCAGTGGGATAAAAAGGACTGATAATGATTAAATCATAATTTAATCTCCAGTGACCTTGTTTTTTCTATAAAAAAAACTCTAAACCACTAGTAGGGGTCATGGCTTTGTATACCTAAATACCATACTAAGCAACAATACCCAAAGCCATCTAATTTGTATTAGCAGAGTATCGACAAAGGAACCAATTCCTTTTGTAAAAACCATAAAAGCGCCTACACTTCTTGTAAATAATATGAAAATGTATATTTTTTGTACAATTGCCTATGTTTACGTTTACCCGTGGCTTTTTTGTGGGGCTGAATTTTATACATATTTATTCATCAACTGAAAATTCTGGAAAAATGAAAGCTTTTGCTCTGTAGTGTTAAAAGTAAATTTAATTTAAGAGGCCTGCGACAGACGAATTGTCCATACAAACAGACCCCCTTACTTATGAAAGATGTTTAAAGTTGAACACCGGTTAAACAACGTCCTGTCTCTATTCGTCACTATCCACAAATAAAGACAGGACGTTGTTTAACCAGTGTTCAACTTTCCAAAATCATTTAAATCTGAGAACATATTTTATCACTTTATGTTATTATTTAGATTAAGGTAGTACTTAGTATCTAGGTTCCTGTTACACCTTTGTTTCAAAGAAACTTATTACATAACAAATGAAAAGAAAACATGACTTTTTGCTGCAAAAAGGTTAATAATTCAATGTGCTTGCATTTCGTTTAAAGTAAGATTTTTTTTTTGAAAAAAAATGTAACAGGAACCTAGATAAATACTGCCTGAATCCAATAATTCATCAGCATGAATCATAAAGTGATGAAAATATGCATAAATGTTAAATAATTTTGGTAATATTACGTTTTTGTACATTCGTCTGTCGCCGGCCTCTTAAGTACTTTTCTTTTCATTATTCGGGAGTAACAATGTAACACAATTTCTTCACAATCAAACAAATGGGTTTTCATAAAGGACAAACAAACAAATTTTAATTTATTGTTGTAAGCCGTGTTGGCTGAATGGGATAATACCTCGACCGACTTGATTCCGATCCGAAGTTTATGGGTTCATACCCCTGCTCGAATTATGATTTTATAGTTGATATAAGATATAAGCAGCACACTTTTTCTCTCCTTGAAAAAGGTCACTCCTTTTTCTTCTCCAACAAAAAGGTCACTCCTTCAGACCATCAGTGCAAGCACCAATTTTTATCGAATTTTGTCGATTCTGAACGTCAAATTTAGCTATCGATAAGAACGGTACTTGCACTGCTGTTTGGCTTAACTGGTTTCCGTCGAAAGAAATGATCGACTGATAAACCCAGTTTTTACCAGTTTAAGTTAACAATACCTGGGCGACCGAGCTCTGCTCGGGTGCAAAAAGAGAAAAATTAAAAAAGAATAACAAAATTAAACTTTCATTGACTGAAATTCGAACTAACAGTCTTCGGCTGGAAATGAAATCGTCTTCGTGAAATTACAAACCACATTGCACTGTTTAATCTTTTTGCGTGAAAATGCCGAGAAAACGAATTTTCCCAGATAATATATATGAGACCTAGCTAGAGCGCCCCCCTAAAACACCCGTACCGCAAATTTCATCGAAATCTTTAGAGCCGTTTTCGAAAACTTGAGTACAAACAAACAAATAAACAAACAAACAAATATTGCTCATTTAATAGAACAGGGATTTCCTAACATAATTTATAATTTAATAGGTAAATGTTACATTGCTTTCATCGATCCATCAACACCGTTCTAGGAAGCTTACCATACCAACGTCACTCGTAAATGCCAAAGTAAATTCACGGTATTCCGAATACCTGTAGTGTAACGTGAAATGGCACGTTCTACTTGAATTTACAATGCGATGGAAAATTTTAAATTATTGGTTCAGAAGTTTCTTTCAGGGCATTCGTTAAAGGAAACATGGAAATAGGAACATGATTTATACAAAGCTATGATTTTGGGTGTAATGGCTTTATTTTATGTTTAGACTGTAAATTGCATTATTTTAAAATACTAGCATCCAACCGTGGCTTCACTCACGTTATACCTACCCGGATAAAAAGTAGCCTATGTGTTATTCCAGACCCCAATTCTTCTAGATGACAACGTCAATCATTCCGCTGCGTTTTGGTTCGATCTCATAAATGTCAGCTTTTTTGGTGAATAGTAGAGTAGCTTTTCAAAAATTTGTTCTGCCAAAGTCGAAACCTTAGCTAAAACCTCACCACAACTGAGTCATTTGTCATTAATAGAATAGGAAACAGTGGAAAATCTAAGGTTTAGTTGAGGTTTTGCTTGAGGTTGATAAAAAGTTCGGTACTAGAATTGACACCCAGGTGAACTATGTGTATTCCAAGTTTCCTTCAAATCCGTTCAGCCGTTCTGGCGTGATTAAGTAGGTAAATGTTTTGCGTGTGTGTGAATGTTTGTTACCACATATCTCTATAACTACTCAACCGATTTTAATGAAATTTTGAATTTAGATAGTTTAGGTTCTGGAATAATACATAAGCTAATTTTTATCCCGATAAAAATGTATGGTTCCCGTAGGATACAAAAATAGTAGTCCACGCGGGCGAAGCTGCGGGCTTCCACTAGTAGGCATATAATAAATCATTGATTTCTATTAATCACAACAAAACGATAATAATCAGATAATCAGCTATTCATTCAAAAACATTCATTAGGTAAATAAAGTTGAAAAAAAAAATAAGGAAGTACTTTTCACCATGACCTTTCAAATTAAATCAGAAAATTTCAACGCAAAGAAAAACACAAAGCTACAAACTCAGCATCAAAATACATTCGTAATCAGAATAATATAATTCCGGAGCTCCGTCAATGAAAACACACCATTTCATTAAAGAAACGCGTAAGGACCTTTTCTAAACGAGCATCCTCATACTTAGAAATCTTGAAAGAAAAACTCACCTTTTTACACGATCAGGAAATTAGACGCCTCTATAAATCGTAGCAATTCACAAAAAATTACTCACTCAGTACTTGCGAAAGTAATCAGTCAATAGGTAAGCGTAACTTATTTGAATCGTTGAGAAATAATCGAGTTCGCGCGAAAGAATCGCGCTGCTGAAAACACGTCCTACCCGGAGCAGCGTCGGGCGAAAACTGACTAGGGAAATGTCAAATGATAGAACACCTCTGTTCCATATTTGAAACTTTCAGGACAGCGCATGTCAGCTTTTCTATCATTCAATTCTGGATCTTATTTTCAAAGACGTATAGTAGAATTCAGAATCATAGTAATGGTGTTGTTGGTGTATTTCCCCGTAAATGTTAGCAAGTAACCAATCCCTGTACGGTAATTCGATTTATTTATGAAAAATATTAATGACAGCTTTAATTATCGTGGTTTTAAGTAAGTAGGTCGTTTTTCTGTTGAATTACACTTTGCATAAATGTCATCAGACCAAACTAATGTTGCGTTTCATGAATTTCAACGCTGCAAGTTTAATATTTGAGAAATTTGGGGCACGAAAATTAATCAGCAATTTTCCATTAACTGGTATAAGCTTCCTGCTACAGAGAATATATGGGCCTTGATGCTTAGTAGGTTCCTACCAGCACGGACGAAATTGTGTTCGATAATGACGGCGCAAATATTATGCGACATTGATTTACCAATTATTATCGCGCGATTTCCGTGAGTTTGAAACGTAAACTTTTATCTATGACCGGAACTTGCGTCCTTTTTAACCAGCTTCGGAATAATAAGGCAGTAAGAATCGGAGGAATAAAACTATCGGCGAAAAATAAATTTCCCTTTTATTTTCTCAAGGATGTTTATTATTCGAAGTGTTTTTGTAACAAACTCTGAAGGTCCGAGAACTATTCTCATCGAATTTTCCTTTCTTCACACGGCTATTACCATAGAAATTGGTGTATTGAAGTTGGCCTACATTTAGAGCCCTTGCAGACTGCAGGATTTCAATCGGCCGATAGTTTGCCTTACTATTGGCCGACAGTTTGCCTTACTTGTACTTTTTTAATGTTTTATTTGTAAATATTCACATCCTATATTCTATTAAACGAACAATATTTGTTTGTTTGATGTTTGAAGTTTGTTTATACTGACGTTCTCGAAAACGGCTCTAACGATTTCGATTAAATTTGCAGTACGGGTGTTGGCGTGGGCGAAAAATCAATCTAGCTAGGTCGCAAATCTGAAAAAAGCCGTTTTCTCGGCATTTTCACGCAAAAAGATTTACAAGTGCAATGTGGTTCGTAAATATATATAGATAGATAACTCTTTATTGTATCCAACTTAATACTAACACAAAAAAACAGAAGGTACAATGGGCGGCCTTATCACTATAAGCGATCTCTTACAGGCAACCTTTGGATAGGCAAAACTGACAAGAAGAAAAAGCACGGTGTCGTCATATTAAGATAGAGTAGGTACTGTAACTAAACTCTAGCCTGACCTAAAAATAAATGTAAATCTGAAGCTAATGATGCAAGTAGAATGAAGTATGAGTGATGAAAAAAAAATATACTTAAATTCCTTGAGTTAAATTATAGTCTAAAAATAGGGATCGTTACAGTCGCCCCTTGAATTTATTGATATTTTAAGGTGCAGACCGAGAAAATTGAAAGAAATTCACTCTAAAATAGTTTCAACTTGATAACAATTTCGTAAAATTACTACTTAAAGTTCACTTATTTTCAACACCAAATGAACTATGAATATATCCTATCATCCCTTATTATTTATTTAATCCAAATCATATTGTGGGAACTGAACCCAAATGATGTCTCAAATGATTGTGCTGACGATGTTTCTACTTCCTAAAATCTAATTAGATAGGCTTTTATGAACCTTTTCGAGATTATTGAATATTACCTTTACCTATACCAGACCTATGCCAGATTAAACTTAAAATGCGTTTATTGATAACGTTACCTATTTGAAAAATCTATTTCTAGAATCAATCTCACCGTAATATGGCTTATCATGACATCTAGGAATCGAACCCAGATCAGATACACAAGTAATGTCATTTCCAAGCATCCTAAAACTAAATCAAAACAACCCATGCATTCATTCAAATATAATTATAAGCGGCGTCTTTGTGTAGCAGCGGAAAACAGTTCCTATCTAAAAATGATGATGATAATCTTATCAAATAAAATAAACTACTTAGCTCAGGATATTATTATGAAGCTATTCCGCCCTAGCTCCACCCGCGTAGGCACCCTCAACACGAGACGCCCCTGTGTCGTGATGTCTCTACCGACCGATGTTCTAAACGAGTCGCTACGGTCCTCACGTGTCCTCTGCATTTGTAGTCGGATGAATAAGCTCTGAAATTGATAAATTTAGGAGTAAATACATCTGATAAAAATATTGGTGAACCACGAAAGTAATTAAACCAGATATGAATCGATTTTTTTTTTTTTGACTAGTTTCCACTATCGTGGCGTTGCGTCCGTAGTAATGGTTTATGGTGATGATGATGATGAAAGGTAACCTATAATCTTCTCCAAGAGTTTAGCTCTCACATGGAGAAACATTTTTTTTTTTTTCAAGTCCTACTGGTAGTTCCTGAGATTAGCGCGTTCAAACAAACAACAAACAAGAAACAAACAACCAAACAAACTCTCCCGCTTTATTATATTAGTAGGTATAGATTAACTAAACAAAACTCGACTGCGAGTTCTCATTATTCCGACGAAAATATAGCCTAGTACTCCAAATCATACCAAATCTAATGACACCTCTTACGTTGAAATCCGTAGAGTCATTTAGGCTGTTGAGTTGTACAAATAAATAGACACACATGCATACACTCGGTAAACATAACCCTCCCTTCTGCAGGCAATCGAGTAAACAAGAGAAACAAAACGTATGGCATTAAACTGTCAATGCCTCTATAACTTCATTAAAAGTTTTGTAATTACCTAAAATGTTGATGATATTGATTTTCTAGATCAACACAGATAAACATTCAAACAAGCGGGCCTAAAGGAATGGTGTAAACCTAAAAATATAAATACAAGACTACTTAGCTCAGAGCATTGTTTCGGAGCAGTTCACTCGGCTCAACCTGCACCACGAAAGGAGACGGCTCTCACGCATGATGTATGAACCAACGGATCCCCACGACACGTAGAAACCAACCGGATCCCCACGAAGTCTAGACGGAGACGAAGCATACGGCCCTCAGAATGTTTCAGCATTGTCATCGAAACACTGGAATTTAAAATTACCATTTGTGAATAAACATTAATTATTGATAGGTAACACCTACGCCCCATGCCTCTTGTGTAATCTAACCAAAATTCTACTTTTATACTGTCACACTCGTTCGCTTTCTAAATCTAAGACATTCACACAAAAAAAAAGGTCAGACACGCCCCTACGATTCGTAGTTATTCTACAAAATATAATGTTACATGAAATAGACTATTTTTATTTGCTCGCCCCTACAATCTTCTTTTTTTTTTATAAGTAACTTAAGTTGCAGCTTTTAAGTCGTTAAGCCATGACAAAGGCCTTTAGGCGACCTAAAACTCCGTCAGCAGAGTTTACTACTTGTTCATACGAACTTAACCTTCTATAAAGATAGTAAAAATATACCAACGTAAACGAACCGACAAAATGATCTAAGTATAACTCTAAGTAAGTAAGTACTTACATTTTTCCTACAAACATCAAACAAACAAGCTTTCAAACGCAACTAAGTTAGAACCTGATACTATTTCAAACATCCAAACAAATAAAACTTACCTATTAACTTCATACCAATCCCTAAAACATGATTAATGTAACAATCATCCAAAACTAGGCCTTTCTATTTCTACTCTGCTTTAGCAATTTATTTTACGGCGCCCCTAGCTTGTTATTATTTTCTGTAATAAAGAGTCATTTACTAACGAACGCCAAAAGATTACCTACCTACTCTATTGAAAGTATCCTTTTTTTATTGCTTAAACCGTCTCAAAATTTTAAGTCTATTCATACAAAACAAACCGAAGTCGCACATGTGGCGCATTCATTTTTTGTTTTTTGTAACAATGTCCCAACCTTTTGTAAAACCGTTTGAAACACCTACCTACAGACTTAAAACTTCTACCTAAAGACGCAGTACACAAAAAAAATATACCCAACATTAACGCAACAGCTTTACGACTTGTCTTGTCTATTGTTTGTTTTATTTTTATTTATTTTTTTCCAACTGGCTTTCACATTTGAATGGCACATGATCAGCAGTGCAAGCACCGTTCTTATCGATCGCTAAGTTGACATTTAGATTCGATAGAATTCGATAAAATAAAATTTTTCATTGATAAATCCAAATTTTGTCGATTCTAAATGTCAAATTTAGCGATCGATAAGAACGGTGCTTGCACTGCTGGTCTAGACTACGTTGTGATTTAATTTTGTAGTAACCCAAAACTCTTTTTACAGGCTATTGAATTAAATTAATAATTCAATATTTAATAGCCTATATCCTGGTCACGCGGCACCACTGTAACTAAACTCTAGCCTGACCTAAAAATAAATGTAAATCTGAAGCTAATGAAATCTACCTGCTAATCAGTTACCCTGATTTTATTATCTAAAATAATATTCCTAATGAAATGTGAAAGCCAAGAAGGTAAAATAAAATATATTTAAGTTGCACACACATTTAATACTGTTGCAATTTTGTTACATAAATAATCTCGTTACCGAAAATGTTTTAATCACAATAGACAAGTCAACGACTAAGGTGTTAAATTTAAATTATAATACAAGTAAAATAAGAATCTTAAATTCTAAATGAGCCCATGGAACCCGGAGTAGCTGTAAGGGAAACAAATTGATTGCATTAGTGAATTTGTCGAAATAAATGAATACTTGCATGAAATGTACAAAAGATCAGTCAAGACCAATGTTAAATTGGTCATGTCATCATGTATGTGGGGAATCTAGATCAGATGGATCAAGAATAATTTATTGTTTTCATGCAAAATCCCCTACCCAACACAGTCATCTAGAATCCCGAGGACCTAGAGTCATGTGCCCAGGAATGTCTTGTCTTGCGACTTAGGGATGAGGAAAACTCCTGGTTCTAACTACAGAAGCCCCGCAAGCGCAAACAAGGAAAGGGAAAGGGAAGGGAAGGCGCCTATATTTTACCTATATTGAAATCCTATTGATTTCAATCAAACAAAGGTCCATTTACTGTTAGATGCTATTAGATTCAAGGTACTTGTATCATGGCTGCGTTTTTACCAAACTGCGCTGTTCGAAGGCGTTAGCGTGAGGCGCTCGGCGTGATACGCATGACATCCCCAGAACACATTGCGCTGTGTTCGGAGAATCTCATCCTGACGCATCTATTGGCTCGCTGGGCATGCTCCAAGCACCAAGATTTATCTAACAGATCTGAGCTAACCTAAGCGCCGAGCAATAAATGGACCTTCTATCCAAAACAATTTAATGAAATCCATAAGACTCGAAGCACTTGTTTCGTGTCTATGATTAATAGTACTGCGCTATTCAGGACGTCGTTTCATACTAGGAATCCACAAGTCACAACGTATGCACTATAACCACAGACATCATTCAAGCGCCTAGATAAAGACCTCTAACAAAATGAGTCAAATTAATAGCTAGTTAAAGTGAAAGTGAATTCAGTGCTTGTTGGATTGTTTTGTTACACTGAAAGCTTAATTTAGGATAGGAAAGGATATGTTTGTAAGCGTCAGCTAAAGCCAGTGTTAGTTTGCTCGTTCTCAGCTTCACTGTGGATATCTACAGAAAATAGCATGCATAGATTAGTTTAACTCTAATAAATTGTCTCGATCTCAGCAACCACCTAACCTGTATGGAAACTTAATTACCATGCACAGATAATCAGATTAAATGTAATTTCTATAAATAAAATAGAACGGCGGTGAGGAATTAAATATCAACTTTCTATTCTTTGAATCCCTGCCCTTAGACTGCCTTCCTCTGAATTATTATTTTACTATCTTATTCTAAGATACATTACCAAAGACTGCTCACTGAATTTATAAGTAAACTTTAATTAAACGTGGATACCGTAAAATACTTAGATTATTTCAATTTACACTGAATCTAATTTACAACTACTAATAATAACCAACACTGATTCTAGGGTTTGAACTACCGATCAATCTAGTCAACTTTTAACTCAGACTTTCTAATTCCGACTCCCCTCAGACCCTCTCTCCCACTTTCTGTCCTCCAACTTTCTGTCCTCGTTTTCCTAGAGTCTCGTCCTTTTGTTTCAAATCATCCCCTCCCAAATGAGGTGTGTCTAGTCAAAGACCACCACGCGTTCCCCCAATCACGTTCAAATATTCAACGCATAAAAAATAAAGGGAATAACCTATTTCTTAATTTCAGTTTCCAGACGCACAAAAAGTATGATGCCCATGAGTTCCAAGAGTTGTAAAAAAAATATTGTCGCCAGCACAATCTAAATGATTATAATTTATGGTCATGTGAATTTTTAAGTTTTACACTAAACGAAATATCTCAATAAATTAAGCTCAAGGGCTCTTTCTCAAGTAGAATGAAGTATGAGTGATGAAAAAAAAATATACTTAAATTCCTTGAGTTAAATTATAGTCTAAAAATAGGGATCGTTACAGTACGTTAATAATACATCATAAAATTAAATACGTAGCTAGTAATACATCCTACTATAAACGGATAAGGAATAAACAAACATTCCTTTGGGATGTCTTGTCAAGCCATTTGTTTACAAGCCAAGGTACACTATTTACTTAGCTAGCGTACCTCCTAACTTAGACATGTTCAATTTAAGTTAGCCTTACGTCCTGTCGGCACGCTAACTAATTCTATTAACTGAAGTTTTACAATTAAGTTGTGTGGAAAACTAGAATTCTCCCGAAGGTAAGTTGCCGGTTCAAAAATAGTAAGTGGAGCAAGAAGTGAAACAAGAGTTTTGTTCTAGAAACTTCCTTTTCAACGTTTACGCATCTTTTGAAAATGTTTACGCATCTGTTCATTTTGAGGAATGTGCTAATTTTGTTGATATTCCTACCAGTATATTCTATGGAGTTGGGCGGGACACCTGGCGAGACGTGGTGATGATAGGTGGCGTAAAGAGTTGACATAATGGTGGCCGGGGACTGATAGAGCGTCGGACGTCCGGCAGCACGATGGGATGACGATATTGTTGGCGTCGCGGGCTGGCAGTGGATCAGGCAAGCGCATGGGCGTAAATAAGGTGTGGGGGGGAGTTAGGGGGTCCGGACCCCCCCCCCCCCCCTTAGCCCATTAAGTTCAGAGGAAACCTAGGCAATCTTTGTATTTTGGAACCCTTGGACCCCATAACAAAGCTATAGCTCC
This sequence comes from Camptogramma bilineatum, assembly GCA_958496255.1. NCBI lineage: Eukaryota > Metazoa > Arthropoda > Insecta > Lepidoptera > Geometridae > Camptogramma > Camptogramma bilineatum. The sequence continues at coordinate 4,590,411 of OY292474.1, forward strand.
GCCCATGACAAAATCCCATCATAGTGAGACTCATGATCAGAATATTTGTAAAATCGATACTTACTATTTGTTACTTACACACGTCACACGAAAGTCGAAACATTGTGCCAACTTCAAACGTACAAACTCCGCTAACAGCCCAATTTTGGAACACCCGGAAGAACAAATTGGGTCGCACCTCAGAATAGTGATAGGTAACTACAGAGGTTTACAATACTTCCATACTAATCTATACTAATCATCATATCCTACTAATATTATAAAGGCGAAAGTCCGTGTGTGTGTGTGTATGTATGTGTGAATGTTTGTTACCACGTACCTCCATAACTACTACACCGATTTTGATAAAATTTGGAATGTAGATAGTTTAGGTTCTGGAATAACACATAGGCTAATTTTTATCCCGGAAAAATGTATGGTTGACGTGAGATAAAAAACAATAGTCCATGAGGGCGGTCACTATAATATATAAATCAATAAATACTTAAATAAATATTGTTGGACATTTGACACAGCGCCATCTAGCCCCAAACTAAGCAAGCGGACAAGTAGAGTAACAATATAAAGCGGAAGAGTTTGTTTTTTTGTTTGTTTGAATGCGCTCTCATAATTAAAAGTGTAAATCCTACTGTTCATACCTGCTTCTTCGAAACCGCAGATAAAGTTAAACCTATGTTACTATTCAGCAACAGTAGCAAAAATCGCGTTAAAAACTGTGAATTGAACAATTGTACCAATTTATTGTGGGTCCGGTATCCATGGCACAGAATAACGTAACGCAAACACGTATGTATTTATTATTTCGTGGAATTAATTATAATAATTAATTCATTAAATTAACAGCTCTGGTTTTCAGTAGCCAGTCAAAACGCAAAGACTTTAATAAAATTTTAAATCGTGTACCTACTCGCGTACTGGTGGTACATGATTATGATGATGATGATGAAAAGTAGCCTCTAGATAACCTTTCTCAAGAGTTTAGCTATCACATGCAGAAACAATTTTTCAAATCCGACTGGAAGTTCCTGAAATTAGCGCAAATGTTGTTCAAACAAACAAACTCTTCCGCTTTATATCTAACTTTTCAAAATGCTAACATTTTGCAAATCTTACGTTAAAACGTACTTGGACAAGCCACTGACTACCCTTAGACATCTTCAAAAGATTGTCCAAAGAAGGTCGCGTATTGAGGAAACAGCCGTAATCGTGTTTTGTGTATTTTGGACTTGGGATAAAATGTTCCCCTCAATTAGCTACCCCGGACCAATGAGATACTACCAGTAGAGACGTTATACTCATTAGAAAAAGCTCTAAAACGCGACGAAATTGTGTTAAAGCTACTTAGGTAGAATAAACAGCTTTGATTATATCACTCAAGAAAACTAGAATATAGCAGAGATATTATAAAACCCCGTTATCAGAAAGAGATAAATTATGTACGTGCAGCGTGCGTGCAGAGAATGTGTGTAACTTTGGAGCAAGACAGAGTGTGACCTTCATCATCATCATCATCATTCTCAGCCTGTGTCAACCCACTGCTGGGTATAGGCCTCCTCCATTTCATGCCACTCGTTTCGGTGTTAGGCCGATCGCATCCAGGTCTTGTTGGCGACCTTAACCTTAAATACATGTATGTATTTACAAAAAAATATGTAGGTATTTAAGTAGTATATCAGTCATGTGGTTCCCTTAACACAAGCTCTGCTTAGCTTGGGGCTACATGATGTTGTGTGAAATGTCCAGCATTTTATTTATTTAACAATGTCGTCTACCCATCTAGCAGGTGGTCTGCCAGTTCTGCGTTTGTTCTCCCTGGGATTCCATATGGTTAAGGCCTTACTCCACCTGCCGTCACCAGTGAGTGTGACCTTACTTAAGCTAATTAGCTTGACTTTTGTTCGCTACGCAGAGTGAGGTACAACGCATCTACCTCAGTTTATATAGAAGATCATTGCCCCGGACCCAGTTAATGAGCTCGGAGAACAAACACGATTCCCCACTCATGAGCTCAGAGCTACCGGGAAATAATTAGATGCTTAGGCCACTCAACGTTTAATTGAAAATAAATGTAATTTTACTTTTTCAGGGCGAAAGATTCTCGGATTAGCCTTGAATATTATTACGATTTATATCCAATGCTGATGTAATGATGATTTGAAATCCATACCCATATTTTAATGTGAAAGTGTGTTTGTTTGTCCTGCTTTCACGTCAAAACAGAGAGACGGGTTGACGTGATTTTTTGTGTGGAGATAGTTGGAGGGTTGGAGACTTTTTATCCCGAAAAAGTGCATGTTTCCCGTGGGATAAAAGAGTAGTAGTCCACGCGGGCGAAGCCGCGGGCGCCCGCTAGTAAATTATATAACTGCTGACGACTCAAGGGTAGGCAGACCTACTTTGTATTCTATATTGTACACAAAACAAAACAAATAAATTATAATTCTACTTGGTGATAATATACTTATTTAAAACAAAAAAATTAAAGTAGTTCAATGTTTTTAATGAAAGAGTGCAAAATGTTATCTACAATTGGAACGGCGATATTATCGCATTCAAGGCTGCGTTTCCACCAGAGATGTGCGAGGATGCGTAGCGAGCCTGTCTTTATTGAAAAAATTTTTTTTTTTAATATCTTTACTGTTTTGTCTTCTCTGTGCCCAAAAATACAGGGCAAATATTTAAAAACCATCAGGCCTCGTTACGGCGGTCATCGCTCGCTGACGCCGCCCAACAGTTATTTACTGTTCCGGAGATCAGATATTTTACCGGAATTACAAAAAGAAGGCTGCCGATTTTATTTCGTATTTATTTTTATATAGCTGATCCAACAGACTCTTTCCTGTTCTAGAGTTGAAACAATAAACAATTTTTTGGGACTACTTAAAAAATTAAATAAAAATATGGTCTCGACAGACCAATGTGACTAAGGCTGGATTCGACCAAACTGGATTAAGTTTTATCTGGAGATTATACTGCTGTTTGTTTGAATATTTTGACATTGTAAAGTTGACACCTTATAACCAGAATAATTTGAATGCACCTAATAATGTTCGGTTGCGCTTTCTAAACAATTGTATTTCGAATTCTGTTGGCTAACGGAATAACTACTCTGGGAGTAAGATGGCAATTTGGTCGAATCCAGCCTAAAGAATAACTACTCTGGGAGTAAGATGACTTTTGGTCGAATTCAGCCTAAGTAATTCTTTTTGTTCATATTAAGTAGTTAGTTTGTTTGTTCATATTTAGTAAAATGCCTAAAGATCTGAAAGAAAATGTTGACCGCACCTTGGGAATACAGGATGATCATGTTTCGTTTAGTTTTTTCGTACTTAAAATAAAAACAACTTTACCGTGTACATTTATTCCCATTACATAAAAATAAACACAAGCCAATTGCTCAGAATAAATGAATTCTCAAAGTTACAAGCAGCCGAAACGATGCCTACTCGTAGTAGGGTTGCCAACCCTACTATATTTAAGAGGAGTCTACTATAATTGAATCCCAAATACTATGATTTTGGAAAAAAAATATAGTAGGAGAAACTACTATATTTTTCCCCCCGAAATAAGTACCTTTCTATTGTTACAATTCTTTTATTTTCATTTTTCTTGACACGTAACAAAGCCAATTCTGTACATTAAAAGAATTTAAAAAAAATTGGAAAATTGGAGTGCCCGCCTCTATGATACCTGCTGACACCAAAACAATAATACCAGTTACCTAGACCTATTTCTTTTTAATTTTTATGTCTATCTGTATGTATCTTGGCATCCATTTCACTGAACGATTCCATGGTTTATCGGAAACTAAGTAAGTAGGTACTATTTTTTTTTATTTCCCCTAATCTACTATATTTTTTCATCAAAGTTCCTACAAACTACTATATTCGAACCAAAAAAAGGTGGCAACCCTAACTCGTACCTACCTTGTGTACGCGAGGTAATGAATTACAAACAAGATACTTGAATTAATTCACGAACTTGAAATTAAATACGACGGAAGGATACTGGATGTAACATAATTACTTCAGAAACAAATAGAATCTTCAAGCCTTGCTTTCTTCTTCATGGTAGGTAATTATCCCGTTGATCATAGTATTTCTAGTCTTTTTTAAACTTTCGCGATCACTATTCATATTGAAATTTTTTATGGACACGGGATTTTATCGCGTAATTTACCTTATTTATCCCGACGTTTCAGCTATGTTACAATAGCCGTGGTCGCGGGCAGACTCAAATTACGCGATAAAATCCCGTGTCCATAAAAATTTTCAATATGCATAGTATTTCTGTTTTTGACTGTTCTTCTCTTGCTTTCTTTCTTTTTTTAGGGTTCCGTAGTCCTGACAAAAATAAAAGATTCCGACGAATTGGGACCTCCTCCTTTTTTTTAAATCGGTTAAAAATGTATAAAAAAGGGAAAGCAGTAGCTACCAAGATACAAGTTGCAAAACATAAGTTTGGTAGGTAGGGTCAAAATAATAATTGTGTGGTAGTTAGGTACTACTCGAAATGAAATAAAGATTTTTTTAATTTTTTATTTATTATCATAAAGAGCCTTAGAGAGGTCGTACATGAAAACTGTTACCTAATAGCTAAGGCTAATTTAATAACTTATCTTAGTTTACGCATTTTAGTCTAAGTTATCAAGCTCGCTAACAAAATAGTTGGGCTCACAATTAATATCGTAGGTCCTGTTTCTCAGATCTTCAATCTCGCTCATCAACTTTCTCAGTTCAGACATCTTCGGCACTTTCTTCAGAAGCAGGTTCGCCGTATTCGGATGTGGTTCTTCAGTATACAAACCTTTCGGGTGTCTTCCATACACCACCATGCAGTTCTCGTTTATCTTTCTGAACACAGAAGGCTCTTTCTCTTCCCCATTACACTGGCATTTCTGCTCCAATGTCTTTTGAAGTCCATCCATTCCTTCGAACATGATGAGCGGGACAGCTATGGTATCGTTACGGCCCACGTGGACCATGGATACTTCAGGCGTGGTTTGGTATAAACACCCGCATTCAGTCGTCAGAGCAGAGCTGACTTCAATCCACGCACACTTCGCGGTGAACACTGAACTTGGATAGCCGACTGCATGAAACCATTTTCCTTTAAACCAGTCTTCCTCTGAAGCCACAAGGGCTAGCAAAGTTGTTAAAATGAAAAATTTGAACATAACGTGTGCTCGGTATCGCTAGCAATGATAATATGCAGTTACTAAGAAAGTTTGACAGTATTAGTATCTGGTCTTTTTATATGCACAGATAACCTTTAGCATTAGATAGAATGCAATCTTAACACGTCTTAAATTTTGTTATTCTTTTGAGATAATATTCTCAAAACAACCTTTTAATTAGGAAGATTTCAGTGTTCTAGAAATGCAACGAGCGTCATTTGTTGCCAATAATAAGTTAAAATAGAGTTAGACAGGACTATTGTTAGGTGAAATGGTGGTAAATAAATAATAGCTATGATAGAAATAAGAATAATAGCTATATTATGATAAACAATAGCTAAGAGACAGATGCAGAAAAGGGGTAAGTATCTACTTCCAGTTATGTAGGAGACATTAAAGAATTGATCGAAATCACATGATAAAAGTAAAGAATCGTGTATCAATCTTAGTTTCAGAATAAAAGTAAGCATGAGTTCTCTTTCCTAACTGGTTATGAAAAACAGTAACGTTATTGTGCCAAGATTCTGACCCACAACTTTCAGATTGGCCGCGGTTCAATCTCGATTGTAGTAGTAGTAAAATAAATTAAATATATAGGTACTAAGTAATAATTGAAAATACAAACCTAGACCTATCTCCTAAGCTTTCCGCTACTCGAGTTATTGAACAGTGAACACAGTGTGACTGATGTAGCAGTAACACACAACTGTACAAACAAGCGCATTGTGGCTATAATTAATTCAGAAGCTCGTTATGGCGTGTGAAACACAAACATACAAACTTTCAGGTTTATAGTATAAGTAGGGTTGCTTGACAATGTTCATATTAAGTAGTTATAAGTATTTAGTAATGGCTAAAGATCTGAAAGAAAATGTCTACCGCACCTTGAGAATACAGGATGATCATTTTTCATTTAGTTTTTTCGTACTTAAATTAAAACAACTTTACCGTATAGTACCTTTATTCCCATTACATAAAAATAAACACAAGCCAATTGGTCAGAATAAATGAATTCTCAAAGTTACAAGCAGCCGAAACGATGCCTACTGTATTAGGGTTGCCAACCCTACTATATTTAAGAGGAGTCTACTATAATTGAATCTCAAATACTATGATTTTGAAAAAAAAAATAGTAGGAGAAATTACTATATTTAGTACTACTATATTTGGTAGGTAGGGCTAAAATAATTATTGTGTGGTAGTTAGGTACCTACTCGAAATGAAATAAAGAATTTTTTATTTTTTTATTTATTAGCATAAAGAGCCTTAGAGAGGTCGTACAAGAAAACTGTTACCTAATAGCTAAGGCTAATTTAATAACTTATCTTTGTTCACGCATTTTAGTCTAAGTTATCAAGCTCGCTAACAAAATAGTTGGGCTCACAATTAATATCGTAGGTCCTGTTTCTCAGATCTTCAATCTCGCTCATCAACTTTCTCAGTTCAGACAACTTCGGCACTTTCTTTAGAAGCAGGTTCGCCATGTTCGGATGTGGTTCTTCAGTATACAATTTTTTCGGGTGTCTTCCATACACCACCATGCAGTTCTCGTTTATCTTTCTGAACACAGAAGGCTCTTTCTCTTCCCCATTACACTGGCATTTCTGCTCCAATGTCTTCTGAAGTCCATCCATACCTTCGAACATGATGAGCGGGACAGCTATGGTATCGTTATAGCCTACGTGGACCATGGATACTTCAGGCGTGGTTTGGTATAAACACCCGCATTCAGTCGTCAGAGCAGAGCTGACTTCAATCCACGCACACTTCGAGGCGAAAATTGACTTTGGAAAGTTGGCTGCATGTAACCATTTTCCTTTAAACCAGTCTTCCTCTGAAGCCACAAGGACTAGCAAAGTTGTTAAAATTACAAATTTGAACATAGCGTGTGCTCGGTATCGCTAGCAATGATAATATGCAGTTACTAGGAAAGTTTGGCAGTATTAGTATCTGGTCTTTTTATATGCACAGATAACCTTTGGCATTAGATATAATGCAATCTTAACACGTCTTAAATTTTGTTATTCTTTTGAGATAATATTCTCAAAACAACCTTTTAATTAGGAAGATTTCGATGTTCTAAAAATGCAACGAGCGTCATTTGTCGCCAAAATAGAGTTAGACAGGACTATTGTTAGGTGAAATGGTGGTAAATAAATAATAGCTATGATATAAATAAGAATAATAGCTATACGATGATAAATAATAGCTAAGAGATAAAAATAAATAAATAAGACAGAAAAGGGGAAGGTATTTACTTCCAGTTATGTGGGAGACATTAAAGAATTGATCGAAATCGCATGATAAAAGTATAGAATCCATTATCAATCTTAGTTTCAGAATAAAAATAAGCTTTCGTAACTGGTTATGAAAAATAGTTACGTTATATACGTCCATGGTTAACCCCACCTACTTTGGAATAAAACTCAGTATCAAAGAGACATGGTTTGAATGTATGATGGTTTCAGTAGAGGTCTTGTTACACCTTTTAGACAAATTCTGCCTTATGATTTAGCATAATAAGCCAAGATTCGAACCCACAACTTTCAGATTGGCCGCGGTTCAATCTCGATTGTAGTAGTAGTAAAATAAATTGAACCTATACTATACTATACCTATAATAATTGAATATTGTTTAAATTGATAAGTAAACAAACCTAGACCTATCTCTTAAGCTTTCCGCTACTCGAGTTATTGAACAGTGAACACAGTGTGACTGATGTAGCAGTAACACACAACTGTACAAACAAGCGCATTGTGGCTATAATTAATTCAGAAGCTCATTGTTTGAACAAGGTTTGAATTACTGCATTGAGTTTCACTGTGTCGTGTTTAGGCTCCTTACGGGAGAAATTATTATAATGATGTAATAACTTAACGAATAAGGTGTTTTTTATATAAAAAACGAAACGAATCAATCACGATCCTCTAAGCGCAGTAGACAATTTTATGATCTTTAAGAATCTTTGAAGCAGAGGCACGTCCAAGTACATGTCATATATTGGTACTTTCGGGATTCGAACCCGCGACCTTCGGATCTAAAGTCCAGGTACTATCTCACTTGGCCAACACGGCTTTAAACTTTAATTAGGTATTTAATAGGATTTTAATTAGGTACTGTATAAGATATAGGAAAGCATTTAGAGCTTTTGTAACTAAACCAATTCAATTCGGTACCTAGCATTCGCTTAATATTTATTATATTTATATATCTTTACAGAAAAACAGGTTGAAGAATCAACAATTAGCAGATGGATATCATCATCATCCGCAGCCCGATCTCTCCCACTGCTGGGCATAAGCCTTTTCTCTTGCCATTTTCGGGTCCTACCCTACGCTTGTCTGATCCACTGCCGGCCCGCGACCCAAACAATAACGTCAACGGGCGGGCCATCGTGCTGCTGGTAAGGGACGCTAGACAGAAACCGGTGGAGGCAGATCATCTATTCCAGAAAGCCGAAGCTGACCACGATCCTCAGACATAAGGGAACGACGAGAGAGAGAAAGAGATCGTATCTTTTGACGTTCAGATGGCTATAGTTCCTAGAAATATATTGCTGCTGGTAAGGGACGCTAGACAGAAACCGGTGGAGGTAGATCATCCGTTCCAGAGACAAACCCGAAGCTGACCACGATCCTCAGACATGAGGAAACGACGAAAGAGAGAGAGATCGTAGTTTTGGACGTGCAGATGGCTATAGTTCCTAGAAATACTAGTAGTTCGCCCCGAACTGAGATCTCGCGCACCGTAGATGGCCAACATTTGGACTTTCTTCTGACTACCCCTATAATTTCAAGTGCTACTACTGCCGGGTATGCCTATTGCGCTAGCTCTTCATGGTAAAAAATACTAGCATGCATGCAATACATAATGTCGTGTCTAATTTTTCATTTATTTCATATTTATGAATTCTCGTCGTATTTTTAAAAGTATACGTCCTAGAATAAAAATAATAACTATTTTAGAATGTACAAATAAAGACCTTTCATTTGACACCGCACTCAATATATTTGTTTACTTAACTTTTTTTACCCCAATTATTTTCATTTTTTATCAAAAATTTTTTTATCATGAAAATAAATCAAGTAGCATCTAAAATCATTGCAAACCAAACCGCAACGATGCCACTCTTTTTTTAAGACCGACCAGTCAATGAGCTACGAAGACATCGAAACTCTATGAAACGGGAGCTCTTGCAGCTCTGGTTTCGTAGTTTTTGGTCTTTGGTCGTATTTCAAAAACTATACATCCTAGATTAAAAATAAAAACCATTTTGGAATGTACAAAATAAGCCCTTTCGTATGACACCCCACTCAATATATTTGTGTAACTTTCATAATTTTTTACCCCCTTGGGAACCCAATATCTTCACAACCCCTTCATCGATTAAGCTCATATGCTCCACCGTAAATTTCCTTACCACAACCTATTGACCTACCAAGTTTCATGCAGATTGGATGAACGGTTCGACAGTTATGCTCGAACAACAATTCGTGAAACATACAAACATACAAACATACAAACATACAAAGCAAAATCGCCCAACTTACCACTAAGATCTTCGCTCGCTTCGCTCGCTCGATCGATTATTGTGAGTCAGGTTACATTTTCATAGAGTTCGCCACTCAAACACCTGCTCCCAAATATACTACATCTATAACCAACTTCTTGACTACATAATACAGAACCTACAGAGTGGCTCGTAATGGCAAGGTGACGTCACGCCTCTCAGTGCGAAAAGTTGAATTAATTTGTGCATAATTAATCAGGTCGCAACAAGTTACATTGTGCTTGTTCCCAGTCGGTGCCCTGTGGGGGGTGAAGGATTAGGGGATGAGTTGATGCGATTTACCATAATGTATTGTTATATCTGGGCGACCGAGCTATGCTCGGGAGTAAATAGAGAAAATTTAAAAAAGAAAACCTGTAGGTATTATACGTCGTTACGCCGAGCGTTATTAAGCATAGAAGTTCGTCGTTACGTGGCGCAAGATACGCAGTGTGTCCGCACTTATCCGATCTGGCGTTACGCGATGCATGTACCGTCAGATGTGAACCGACCCTTAAATGGCTGGGCAGGGAAGTTACAAATAGTTACAAATATAAACTTTGGATGTAAGTACATTACTTCATTACTGTGTCATTACTCAACCATACTTGAAGCCTGAAAAGTTGAGAAGTATGGTAAAGTGCCTTTTCCGCTCTTCGCTTGTAAAACGGACTTCTACACTGCAGCAATAATAAATGTTTGTATTATAATAGCGCTAAGGCACAACCTAACTCAAACAGAGATAATATCATGCAAAATTTAGTTAGAGTAGTGTTTGTTCTCAACTTCATTACGTCGGGGATGTTTCAATACCAAGTTGTTTTTGCCCTGTATGATTACGATGAATACTGTTTGCGAGAGGAGTGGCTTGTCTTTATTTATGCCTGGAATACGAGTAGTAGCACATAAGCATGCTAAATTCGAGCAGATGCTTCTTAGTGGTGCACAATAAGCATGTTTTAACGCAGTGTTCGGCAAAGGGTGTACCGTGGACATTAGTTGGTGTGCCTAGGAAAAATAAGGTTGCCAGTTAAGCTACTCCGAATTTGGACCGCGCATGCACAACTAAACAAGCTCATGTTTCAAAAACTTGATTTTTCATTTATGGTGTTCCTCCAAAATTTTTCGATTTCCTAGATGTACCTTGAACACAAAAAGTTTGCGGAACACTGTTTTAACATACGAAAAGAGTACCTATGCTTATGATTATGACATAAGCAACAAACATAAAGTAAGTGAGCTTGTATGAGCAAGAGGCCAACTCTGGTGACGGAACTTTTAGGCCGCCTAAAGGCCTCCGTCACGACTTAAAAGCAGGGACCGACATTTTAACGTGTCCTCCGAAGCACGGACAAACATAATAACATACAAACTTTCGCATTTATAATATTAGTAGATTGCTTTTAAAAAAAATATTTGGCATCATTACATACTTAATGTAAGCCGTCACATACACACAAACTCACATTATAAGCAAACACATCCGCTTTTGTTCGGAAAATACATCGCATCGTCCTACACTTTACGTGTGCACGTATTCGTACAAATGTGATTGACCGGCAAAACTCAAGCTAGAAGTTTATAAATTACCTTCCTTATTCTAGATGCTAATTTATTTCATCCCTATTTTACCGAAAAAGGAAATAAATATTCGCTTTCCTCAACCCAGCTTACTAGAGTAGATAACTGTGCGAGGGTTTCATTTACAGTTAAAGTACTGGGTGCACTGGCGGTCGCAGACTTTGATTTTGGGGGGGTCACGTTTTTTTGCTAGTATACGTTTTGCACGTACCTACCTACTTTTTTGCAAAATGTTAGAGGTTTGTCAATGATTTTGGGGGGGGTCATGACCCCCCACCCCACCCCCCTTGGACCGCGCATCGGGTGGTAACCCCTTAACAAGAGCAAAAAAATCGCTGAAAAAGTATTTTTAGTATCTGACATGGAATATCTGTGCTTATGTGTGTGGAATATGTGTGCAGGTGGTTCATGAGGTCCAAAAAGAAACCCGTACGGAACCCTTGCACCAATTTAAGTTCGGGGGGAAAAGTAGAAAATCTTTGTATTTTGGAACCCTACAACAGTTTTGCAATAAAATATTTTCTGATTCTGATTAATTCCATCCAAGCTTTATCCAAATCGGTCCACTGTTTATGGCGTGTGAAACACAAACATACAAACTTTCAGGTTTATAGTACAAGTAGGATTGCTTGTCAAACTTTGAGATTCCGAGATTAGTCCGATTCACCCTATATAGTTTAATATTCCATTTTGATCAAGCTAAGCCATGGCTTGGAATGGTGGATTTACGCGTCAAAGCTGACGGCTGGGAGTACCTTAGTACCTCATAGTTTACTGTTATACCTGCCCAAGATACCTTCTGTGCTTACCGTGAGACGTCAAAACAAGAGGGTGGTGTATACTGATCATTCGTTTAGGAAGCTTCGGTTATCTTTGGAGAACTAGTTCTTTGATATGTTCAAAGGGATGATTCTTCACGATTCTTCTTCTTCACAACTCTTCACGATTCTTCACTGATTCTTCACGGTGTTGGTCGCGAAAGAGCAGGTGTATATAATCACCTAGCTCTTAAGACGTTTCAAAGTGGTCATAGCGGTCCTACTGAATAAATGATTTTTGAATTTTGGACAGCAAGGACAACTTTGGATCGTATTTAAAAGAGCTATCATCTGATAAGAAAACTCGCGAACTTCGCGCAAGAAATGGAGTAGAATTACTCCATTTCTTGCGCGAAGTTCGCGAGTTTTCTTTCTTCGAAATTGGTGGCCACCCTCCACTTCTATAAAATCATCAGCATCATCATCAGCCTATACTCGTACTATAGCAGTGGCTGGAGATAGGCCTCCCCTAATGACCGCCACCGCGCCCTGTCTTCAGCTTGACGCATCCAACTTGTGCCGGCATCCTTTCGCAGATCGTCACTCCACCTGGCTATAAAATCAACTAACATCAATTTTACAGGTTATATTAAACGATAAGTAAATCCATTTGACGTATAATTAAGATTTTATAAACTTAAACAGCAACTAATTCATTATTTTTTTAAAGATTTATCTCTGGAAAGAAGAAAATGCAGGCGCGTAAATAAATAAATTTATTGAATAACGACTTGATTTTTATAAAAAAATAATTATAATGTAGTTTAAATTCCAGAGCCGTGTGTATTACATAAATGAGATACGGTCACCAGGCATTATCAGGCGCTACGCCTGAAATTAAGTACTCGACGGGGTCCGTACTAATCTTCAGTTATTGTTATGTTTTCGACCTGCTTACTCGCACAGATATAAGTAGCTATCTAGGTAGTCAAATAAGGTCTAAGAGATATTAAATACAGGTGGACATCTTGAAAGCACTATATGTAGGTATATAGATAGGTATATGTACAAGCCAATCCAAGTCCAAATGATATGATAGCTTTATCATACGTAAGCCGAAGTAAAACTAAAAAATCAATGAACAAATACTTTCAGGATAATCTTAAACCGATATTTTTGCAGTAAAGTCGAGAATGGGCTAACTTGTATTAGTTTCGAAACATTTTTACAAAGTTTTTGTAATATCGATGGGGCAGTCTCTTATCGCCTCGGTAACTTAGATTGTCCATGGTGCTCTATGGGATGGTCTCTGAGGAGTGGGGAATGTAGAAGAGATGGGAAAATATTACTAAAAATCTACGGAAACGTCTTTTGATTTTATAAATGAAACTAATGAATGCCCGCCGCACTATTTTTTATCCCACGGGAACCATACATTTTTCCGGGATAAAAAGTAAGTAGTAGTAAGTTAGCCTATGTGTTATTCCAGAACCTAAACTACTTATCTATATTCCAAACAACAAAATCGGTTTAGTAGTTATGGTGATACGTGGTGATAAATATCACCGAAATCGTTAGAGCCGTTTTCGAGAACGTGAGTACAAACAAACAAATATTGCTCGTGATAAAAGCGTAAATTCCTTTACATTCATATTGAAGAACGGAGCATCGAAAAGTGAAATATCTAACCGCCATTTTAAATTCGAAAAATCTGGATCCAGTTTCAAATAACCATTATTTGGTATATACCGGCAGACAACGCCGGCGGCCCACATGTTACACTTCACACGATTTCTGTGATATCTATTTCAAAATGCGGTTAAAATTTTGCATCTGATGTAGATAGTACAACGCTGGTAGTTTTGCTCTCTTTTTTATTATAATACAAACAAACATAAAATCACGCCTGTTTCCCATCAAAGAGGTAGGCAGAGACCACAGATCTAATTAATAACAAACATTAATATAATAATTCATTTAAATATACCAATTAAACAATACGGCGATACGACCTTTTCGGAATTTAGGTATTCAGAATTTGGAAAGTGACGTTTTTTCATTAAAAAATCTTTCCGAAGAAAGTCATAGAATCGGACGCATTTTCGAAAATCTGAATCGCACTGCTGGAGACCTTTTAAAGTGCCCTCCAAAGCACGAATGCGCTCATGTTACAGAATAACTTTGCTCAACTTCGTATAGATCTATCAAAAATAAGCTACACAACATTAGATACTGAACACACACGATTTGGTAAAGACTCTTCACGTAATATGTCTATTACTTGCAAGCGCGACCTTTTTCAGAAGTTTTCCTTATACCTGCTTATAGCGTGCTTATGTCTTAAGCTCTGGGTTAAGAAGTTTATACACATGGCGACGACAAAATACTTACAACTAGTGGCTCTGTGAGCTGTAGACCTCGTGAGACTGTGTTTGCATAGCTTAAAGAAATCTAAAAGTAAGCTATTTAGTACATTTTTAGGAGTTATTCTGCTCATCACGCCGAAGATCCTCATCAGATCTGCACCAAAGTTTTATGAGACCAACTAAAAGTTACAACCTTTCAAATAAAAAAAGAACCATCGAAATCGGAAATCATAAGGCGGAGAAATTTTGCCCAATTTTGGAGGAAGTACTTAATCCCCAATCAAAAATTCCCAACGACAATTTTTTTAAATTAAATTATCGAACCTGCTCACAAAATTTCACTAGAATTGGTTGAGAAATGCGACCTGTAGAGGAGAACAGACAGACATCCGGCGGACAAACGAAAGCATTTTTGTCCAAGCTGAAGCAGAAACGCTTCGCTCGCTCGGTCAATGACAGAATATTTCCACGTAAAGAACTTTCATGTATTCAAATAGTATCCGTACCCTATTATAAATGTGAAATTGTGTTTATTTGTTTGTTTATTTGTCCTGCTTTCACGTCAAAACAGAGCGACGGATTGACGTGATTTTTTGTGTGGAGATAGTTGGAGGGCTGGAGAGTAACATAGGCTACTTTTTATCCGGGTACCACTCTAGTGAGGCCGCGGACAGCAGCTAGTTTTTTATAATTCTTTGAATCTGTCTCCTCTAAATAAATAAATCAAAATCGGGTTTTATTTATCAAATGAAACTCACAGAGAAGAAACATACAAACATTCATTTTAATTGATATAAATTTAACTAGTGAACGCCCGCGGCTTCGCCCGCGTGGAATACTTTTTTCCATCCCACGGGAACCATATATTTTTCCGGGATAAAAAGTAGCCTATGTGTTATTCACGAACCTAAACTATCTACATTCTAAATTTCATCAAAATCGGTTGAGTTGTTATGGAGATACGTGGTAACAAACATTCACATACACACACACACACGGACTTTTGTCTTTATAATATTAGTAGGTTTATATGGCGGGACAGAAGTCGCTAAACACCCTGCTATATAACCGGATGTTAAGCGACATCTGGACGCAGGGAAATTGCACGTTTGAACAGGTTCCGTTAAACAGTGAATTATTAATGCATCGTTATTTATTACCGACTACGTTTGTGACGACGTCTGTTTGTTCATTACCTGCTCTCATTAGTGAGGAGTAGAGTAGGCTGTTTGTTAACGGATGAATACTAGTGAATGTTACAGGATTCGTTTGTTTACTACGAGGCTTAAAAACTCATCTTTCAGATTTTACTATCAGATTAACTAAAGAACCGGCGAGCTTGTATGAAAAATGTGATGAGAGTGAATGAGGCGAAAGAGGTGTGTCAGGATCGTAGCAAGTGGAAATCCGTGGTCTCTGCCTACCCCTGTGGGAAAGAGGCGTGATTTTATGTATGTATTAACTAAAGATTCTAACTGACAATAATGTGAAGACAGGCCAAATAAAAAATCAGTCACTGAAAAGCCAAATAGCTAAAACATAAAATACATGTATAACCTATATCCGGCTATGTACCTACTATGCCTACGCGTCGTTGTGGATTGAATTTGCCTACGCACGGCCTAGAGCGTGCGGCGTAGTGTCTATCTACATAAAGCGTAGAGCATCTAAATGTGGTGTAGAGCGTCTACGTGCGGCGTAGAATCTATCTACATCTGGCGTAGAACATCTCAATGTTGCGTAGAGCGTCTACGTGCGGCGTAGAATCTATCTACATCTGACATAGAACATCTCAATGTGGTGTAGAGCCTCTACGTGCGGCGTAGAATTGATCTACATTTGGCATAGAACATCTCAATGTTGCGTAGAGCCTCTACACGCGGCGTAGAGTCTATCTACATTACATCGGGCGTAGAACATTTAAATGTTGTGTAGAGCCTCTACATGTGGCGTAGAATCTATCTACATCTGGCGTAGAACATCTCAATGTTGCGTAGAGCCTCTACGCATGGCGTAGAACATTGAAATGTGGTGTAGAGCGTCTACGTGTGGCGTAGAATCTATCTACATCTGGCGTAGAATATCTCAATGTTGCGTAGAGCCTCTACGTGCGGCGTAGAGTCTATCTAAATATGGCGTAGAACATTTAAATCATCATCGGTGTAGCACTACGAGTTTTCGTATATATGGCCACCAATATTCCCGTGTCTCTTATATTTCTTACAATACGATGATGTACTACAAAATTAGTTACATTGCGTGTAGCGAAACATCGTGTTAATACCGTGTGTAGTTTTCTTCGTGAACGTACCTTGTACCGCTTTCTATATGAATGTTACGTGTTGCGCGTACAACTTTAACCAATTAAGCTGTCGCCATCTTGCTGAGTGATGGATGATTCGTAATAGATTCTGTACGCGACTCAGTAATTAATATCCAGTGTCTCTGTGCGTCGCCTACTCTGTAATTTGCATTATTAAGCCGGTGTAGTGACGTCCGACTGACTGTTTCGCTTTGAGACAAGCATCTTAGCTGTTCCATGCTCTTAGTAAATAGGCTATTAGGTTTGTATTGCCGATAAATTATGGCAAATGTTCTTTATATTAATAATGATAATTATATTAACTAGCCCGTAAAATAAAGTCCGCCTGACTGTTTCGCTTTGGGTCAAATATCATCTATGTTCTTACATATTTATACCAATATATAAAGCGGAAGAGTTTGTTTGTTTGTTTGAAGGCGCTAATCTTAAGAACCATCAGTCGGATTAGAAAAAATATTTCAGCATTTGATAGCTTAATCTTTGAGGAAGGTTATAGGCTACATTTCATCATCATCATTAATCACCATAATACCATCACTATGGGGACAACGCCGTGAGGGCGCTGCTAAAGTCGAGATCATTTAATAAGTCACGTTTGACATTCAGTCCTAACAAAATCATTCGTAAAGTTGCCTTTTTTGTCACTAGTAGTTCGCCCCGAACTGAGATCTCGCGCACCGTAGATGGCTTACATTTGGACTTTCTTCTGACTACCCCTATAATTTCAAGTGCTACTACTGATACTGCCGAGTATGCCTATTGCGCTAGCTCTTCATGGTAAAAAATACTGGCATGCATGCAATACATAATGACGTGTCTAATTTTTCATTTAGGTATTTCATATTTATGAATTCTCGTCGTATTTCTAAAAGTATACGTCCTAGAATAAAAATAATAACTATTTTGGAATGTACAAATAAAGACCTTTCATTTGACAGCCCACTCAATATATTTGTTTACTTAACTTTTTTTACCCCAATTATTTTCATTCTTTATCAAAATTTTTTTTATCATGAAAATAAATCAAGTAGCATCTAAAATCATTGCAAACCAAACCGCAACGATGCCACTCTCTTTTTAAGACCGACCAGTCAATGAGCTACGAAGTCATCGAAACTCTATGCAACGGGAGCTCTTGCAGCTCTGGTTTCGTAGTTTTTGGTCTTTGGTCGTATTTCAAAAACTATACATCCTAGATTAAAAATAAAAACCATTTTGGAATGTACAAAATAAGCCCTTTCGTATGACACCCCACTCAATTTATTTGTGTAACTTTCATAATTTTTTACCCCCTTGGGAACCCAATATCTTCACAACCCCTTCATCGATTAAGCTCATATGCTCCCCCGTAAATTTCCTTACCACAACCTATTCACCTACCAAGTTTCATGCAGATTGGATGAACGGTTCGACAGTTATGCTCGAACAACAATTCGTGAAACATACAAACATACAAACATACAAACATACAAACATACAAACATACAAAGCAAAATCGCCCAACTTACCACTAAAATCTTCGCTCGCTTCGCTCGCTCGATCGATTATTACAGTAAATATAATATTTTTAACTGAAAAAGGTTAAGCAATTGTGCAGATCTAACTTTGAAAAATCAAATAATATTGTGAGCCCGCCGTTACAAGGTTACGGTGTTGAATCTTGATGAAGTGTCAAATGTGACCTATTAAATTGGCTCAACTATAGTAAGTACATAAATAGAATATCAGGTAACTAAGTAACAGCAAAAACATAACCACAATAATACCTAAGCTTCTTATTCCCAAGATGTTTTCCAAGAAACTCTTCTAATAATTTCCTTGTAAATTAATTTCTTGCGATGTTTCTAGAATCTTCTCTAGAATGACCCGCCCCGAGGCTTAGGCTTCAAGTTATTTTCTCCAACAGCCCGTTTACTTTATAAATAAAAATAAAACCTTTAGATGCAACTATCTAGAATTTTATTTAATAATCTAGTGAATGCAACGAAATTGAGATACTTGAACTGAAGGAATTTCTTAGTACACTTCATATAAATATCTTTAGTCTATATGAAAACAGATATGTTTTTATTAGCACATTTTAAACTATCGCGATCTGTACTTTATTGCGATATTACCTTTGTTTATTATTTCCCGACGTTTCGAGAGCTGTAACGCACTCGAAACGTCGGGAAATAATAATAATGGTAAGCGTCTACAGGCCCGCATCGCACGCAGCGGACGGATCGCATCAAACGGATTATCTGTGAAATGCGATGCGTACGATGCGGACATGTGGACGCACTTATATGAGTTTCTATACAAATAATACTACGATCCGTTGCGTGCGATGCGTCCGATGCGTACGATACCGACATGTGGACGCTTACCATAAACAAAGGTAATCACGCGGTAAAGTCCCGTTAGTTTGTTTTTTAAATTATGTTTTTATTATTTTACAAATAGGAGGTTTTAACAGTCAGAATATTTGCAGAATTAAATAGTTTAAAAACCAGCCAAGCTCAAGTTACACTCGCACGCTAAGTGTTCTGCACCATCGTATCGTATATTTAACACTCCATATATTTTTTAATAGTTTCGTAAAACACCGATTTTCGTGCGTTTTTGAGAGAAATATGAACTTTATTATATTTTATTACTTATATTATGTAGTTTAGCGGCCACTGTTATACACGTGCCTTTAAAATTTCAAGGGTAAACCTACGGTTCAAAAAGTACTGCCCTTATTGACAGGGATAAATGGACAGAGAGCGAATAGGGTATTCAAATTCAAATATAATTTATTCAGTAGGACCGCTATGACCACTTTGAAACGTCTTAAGAGCTAGGTGATTCTACTCCTGTTCTTTCGCGACCAACACCATGAAGAATCAGGGCAACAAACACGGTACGGGGTCTATCTTTCTTTGCGGTGATCCATCCGCTTAAATCTATATAGTCAAGGTTGGTGGGGAACCCTATAAACCATGAAATGACAATTATTTTGACGATAAAACGATGTTTCTGCCAAATTGGAGCCAAAATAGTAGATAACCAATTCCTTTTGCTAATTCTTACTATGAATTGACATTTAACGGAAGGAGTCCTTAAAATTTCGTCATCAAATTCAACAACTGGCTGATACGAAACTCTACGAAGTGAAATCGAAAATCAACCATACTATCTTTCCAGTCCGTGTTAAAAACAAATCTGGAAAGAACAAAGTATCCCTGTATTCACACAACAATATTCAAGCTAAAACACACAAGCCACTCTTACGAGGGGAAATTGAAAAAGTTTCATCTTAAGCCGTGCTGGAGTGTGATAGTGCCAAGTAATGAGAATTAAGACTAGCTGTAGTCACACTAGGGAGACATACTTTGCTGTGGCTGTGACTAAGGCTGGTTTTAGTCTCACGCTCACCGTCAGCGCTGATAGGCGAGTGATCTTTATTACCATGAAATAAGGATACTAATGGTTCAGCACTGACGAGCAATCAGCGTAGCCATTTCTGCTAAACAATCAGTATCCTTATTTCATTGTAATAAAGATCACTCGCCTATCAGCGCCGACGGTACGCTTGAGAGTAAAACCAGCCTAATTTCTAGCTGTGAGCGCGGAGGCTTTTGCGATAGCTTGGGCAATTGTCTACCGTGCCTTGGGATTATATAGATCCTGTTTTTGACGTAATAACGTCTTATAAATCGATGAACGCCGGCTGCACGCACGAAAAAGTGAGTGTCACATTCCGCCTGAGCCGAGCGTGCAAGCGAAACGCGGAACAAGCGATAGAGAGGCACGATCGTTCATCAATGTTTTCTGTTTTCTTATGAAGTTATCACGTAAAATTATCGTCCGTGAACCGACTTTATAGACAAACATTTTTTTTACGTGAAATACAACAAAAATTTAAATTACCTATCGAATAAAATAAAACACATACTCATAAACTAAATTGAAAAATGTACCTACCTAACACCTAGTTTATAAACTGTAATTGTTATTACCCTTGATTATCTGATACCCTCGGAAGTACCTAGCCACACAGGGTATCCTAGTGTGGGGGCTAGTGACCATACCTACATGATTTAACTAAATACCTACTATCAACCTTAGCCTATATCTACCTACCTTGTGTAAACTACGTTAAATTATATTACGGAAACACTGTACCTTTTGAAACAAAATAAATGTTTTTGTATTTGTATTTTTTGTAAACTATGATTTTTCTGTAACTTTTGCCCAAAAATCATACATGACGTGCCAAAACCTTCAAGCTCGAAGGGCAAAACCGAAGCGGTAAATTATATCTGAAACCTAAATACTCTTCTATTGGGACTTAAGTGGAGTTGGGCAGATCACCTGGCGAGACGGAGCGATGACAGATGGACCAAGAAGTTGACCGAGTGGTGGCCGAGACAAGGACACCGAAATAGGGGACGTCCACCGGCACGATGGGTCGATGACATCCGCAAGACCGTGGGTTGTACGTGGCTGAGGCTAGCGCAGGATCGAGGCGAATGGCATACACGAAGGGAGGCCTATGCCCAGCAGTGGGTTCAAAATGGCTGATGATGATGATGATGATGAAATACTCTTCACTGTTTCTCATCTTAAATCGTGCTTCACTGCCACTGGGCGAAATAAATATCCCCCTCGCTCATGGGGCTACTAGAAATGTCTCCATAAGTTTCCACGCTACACCTCGTGTACTATAACTTAACGGCCGACATGTAATTCGAAGATGAAATAGGTATTGAAAATTGTATTAGAGAATCTACAGAATTCTTCTATATTCAGATTCTACGTTATTTCACTCGTAGTATAAAATGTTTGGAATTGTTTTAACAAGTTTTAAGTTTCATTCAATTCAGTCCACGGGTTAAGGCGTGATTAAAACACAAACGTACAAACATTCTAATTAATAATATGTATTATTACCTACTATAATTAATCCCTACCAGCTTTTGTTTAAAATAAAACGTACACAAGTTTATTTAAAGCACACGGTTTAATTATGATGATAATACATCCAATTTTTATAATCAACTAAACAACAATCACACTTCACACTAATATTATAAATGCGAAAGTTTGAATGTTTGGATGTCTAGATGTTTGGATGTTTAGATGTTTGGATGTATGTTTGTTCCTCTATAACTCAACAACCACTGAACCGATTTGGTTGAAATTTAAAATAGAGATAGGAAATGACGGGAATAGAACAAAGGCTACTTTTATCCGGGTACCACGCGAGCGAAACCGTGAGAGGAAGCTAGTTATAATATATTTTCAAAATGTTTTCCTAAGCTATTGTAACAGTAACTAACTGTTGTTACTTTTGCAGAAAACAAAGAGTCATTCGTCAGCACGAAACGCACACAGCATAGTGGCAATTTTTAATATGCCCGCATCGCCCTCGGGAAATCATGGCGGTTAGCACAATGACGATCTCATTCACAATAAGGATACATTGAACTTAAATCTTTATTATTTTATAAAACATACCGACTACTGATACTACTGATTAGCTAACTAATACTGGCTAATACTGGCCTCTCAGCTCAATTGGTAGTAGCTCTACCTTCTGCACTGTAGGTCGTGGGTTCGATTGCTACCCAGGACAAACATTTGTGTGATGAACATAGATTAATGCGTCATGGCTTAACGAATTTAAAGTCGGGACCGACAAAATAACTTACCCTCCGAAGCACGGAAGCGCTCCGCTTTTAATGCCACTAGCGGTCACCCATCCAAATTATGGCCGCTCTGAGCGTTGCTTAACTTCAATCAAGAACTTCTAAGCACGCTACGCTACGAAGTCTTCTTAACTTAAGACATTTTGCTTTAAATCAGAGCGCTTGTAGACGTCCGTTTTTTTCGCCGGACAACGCCAACGGACCGTCAATAAACGAAATCCATATAAACGGCATAAATTGTTCGCAGGACCGATATCCGGCGCGTGTACACACATTCATTACGCGCCATACACCACCGCGAATCCGGGTGAAAAACAAGCACCCCTATTTTGTAACACACGGTAAGTCGCTAACTCGGATTCGTTCAAACAAAAATTGTTTTTTTACGATGAATACTTTGAAATGGTAGAAGATGGTTGAAAAAAGTGATAGACATGTTTGCTGTGTAAAACATGTGAAGTAATTTTGCACTAAATAACTTTAATGTTGTTCGTAAAAAAACAATTTGTTTTAACGAATCCGAGTTAGCGACTTGCCGTGGGTTACAAAATAGGGATGCAGGTCCGTTGTCCGGCGAAAAAAACGGACGTCTACAACCGCACTCAGAAAGTTTGTAATGGCATCCGTTTTGAAGCTTACGAGTTACGACTATTTTACGACGATATCGATTGATATTTTACGTCACATTTTGTTTTACTTTTCTTTTTACCATCGCGTTGTATTTTGTGTTTGCGTTTTGTTTATGTCCAATAAAAGGTGAAATGGATTTTTCTTCTCAGGTTTATTAGAAATGGGTGATGGTAATGTCTGATAAAAATAAGAGGCTGAATTTTCAGGTTGATGTAGTGATCTACAGATTATGATGAAGTAATAAAACCCTATCCGACCCAAACAGAAATACCTACCTACCTACCCATATTATAAGTGTGTTTATTTGTTTGTTTATCCTGCTTTCACGTCAAAACGGAGAGACGGATTGACGTGATTTTTTGTGTGGAGATAGTTGGAGGACTGGAGAGTGACATAGGCTACTTTTTGATTCCGAAAAATTGCATGTTTCCCGTGGTATAAAAAGGTAGTAGTCCACGCGGGTAAAACCGCGGGCGTCCGCTGTTTCTTATAATATTTCCTATCATCAATGATCTTCTATATAAACTGAGGTAGATGCGTTGTACTCCGCTCTGCGTGGCGAACAAAAGTCAAGCTAATTAGCTTGAGTCAACTTAGTCGCACTTTGTCTTGCTCCGTTGTTACACGCATTTACACGGAGCACGCACATAATTTACCTCTTTCTGACAACGGGGTTTAATAAACCTCTTCTATTTTTTAGTTTTCTTGATTGATAATAAACAAAGCTGCTTATATTCTAGCTAAGTAGCTATACCTACCAAAATTTCGTTTTAGAGCTTTTTCTAATAAGTATAACGTCTCTATTGGTAAAATCTCATTGCCTATCGTATGGAATGCTAACATCTGAAATGAGCATTCCTTACTTCTTCTTTTAACCACCTTTTTCTCAAGTTTCACTTTTCAATACAGGATTCTCAAGTAACACGCTTTCGTTTTAAATTCGGGACGCCTTGCTCAATTTTTACTTTACTAACTTAGATGAATTTACATTTTCACTAAGTAAATCTGCTTTCACACCTCGGAATCTTTATTAGAAAAGTTACTTGTTCGAATGTACGAAGATCTTTTTACTTTACAGGCTAACCGCACAACGTTTTTTACAAATTTCGCTGTGAAAAGCTTGATCCAAATTACTTGTTGAAATAAAACCAATAAATCCTTCCGTATCCGTGTTTTTAGTATTTTTTTGAGGAAGTTTAACGAAGTTATGTCGATAGAATTGCTCTACTTTGAAAAGGTTTAATCACTGGCCTGTAAGAATGTTTTTAGATTTAAAATTAGTATTAAAATTAGGTAGGTAAGTACAGTAAAACCATGAAAAGAATGCGTTTCGGAAAACATCGGAAACAATCGTATAAAATTACAAAAACGATTGACGAAAAGTAATTTGGAAATTAAAATTACTCATAATTTCAACTTTATCGCAAACAAATAAATATCAATGTCATTTTTAAGAAAAGCAAATTAGTTGCAAGTCGTATGATCTGCGCTGATAATGACGTGCACTTCTGTCGCATTATGTTTTATGGAATCATACACTGCTGTCGGACATATTCGGGAAACACGAAAATAGCCGAGGTCCAATAATAAAGTTTGAAGTACTGTAAAGGCCCTGATCGACGGGCGAGTAAAACCGCGGTCTTATGGCTCGTCGGTAAAGCTCGCCGGTGTATCATTGCAATACCGCGGTTTTGTGAGTTGGCAAGCCTGGCTCGCGGCTTGTCATGTTTGCTTTATGTTTTACTCAGCTCCATCAAATTCAAAATTAAAAACCTCAATTCGACTACGATACGACGGTTTTACTCGCTAGTCGATCAGCACCAACGAGCCGCGAGTAAAACCGACGTTCTTTAAAACCGCGGTATAGGCTCGTACGTCGATCACCCACTTAATGATGACTTTTGAGAAAAATAAACAATTTTGTAAGCATGTTCGAAGTTTGAGTCGAGTTTAATAAATAGATATAAACATTAAATTCATACGTATACATGCATAATACCACGCCACTTTCTCGTAGGGGTAGATACCACTGATTTCCACTTTATACGATCCTAACACATATTTTTTGCCTCACAAATCGCATTACATACTTTGTACAAAGAAATTCGTATAAAGCTCGCAAGTTTATAGTACCTCCTTGTGACCGGGCGATTTAGACTTTATTCGAAAGCATTCGATTCGAAGATCTTTTTTTGAGAAATAAGTCGATTTTAATCTTTACGTTCAGAAGGCATATTTCGCAGTACATTGGTCCACTCTGTCAAGCTGTCTTTTCACTTACAATAGAGATACCTCCAGTAACATTTATGACGTCTCGAGTCCACGGAGAGTCTGAGATGCAACATTTCCACATTCAGGCGTTGTTTGTTAAAGTTGAAACGTCGCTGTCTCAACCATATTTATTTCACGGGCTGAAGTGCAATTCCAGAGCTGGCACTTTGTGCCTCTTCTTTTCAATAGATAAATTGTTTGTTACACTGTTTTGTATCAAAGGTGAATTTACAACGTCTCTCTAAAGCTATTTTTCTGCTATAAAACTATAGTCTTAATAGTGAAGCTTTACCATCTTGTTACTTAGATAAGTTGCCTGAAATAAAGATATTATTATTATTATTATTTACCTTACTTCATTTCTATTACTGAGCGCGTTTTACTATAAACTAGCACAATCACTGCCACCGACGAAGCGCTCGTGGCATAGCCTGCCTAGACGTTCTTGATTGATCGTTGAAGTTAAGCAGCGTTGTGCGCGGTCACAATTAGGATGGGTGACCGCAAGTGGCATTACGAGCTGAGCGCTTCCGTGCTTCGGAGGGCACGTTAAATCGTCGGTCCCGGCTTTTAAGTCGTTAAGCCATGACGGAGGCCTTCAGGAGGCCTAAAAACTCCGTCAACAGAGTTGGCCACTTGCTCATACGAACATGATTTTACTGCCACTGCACATTGAACACACTTTGGAGTTCAGTGTCCATGACGCTGTTGCGAGCTGGCTGGGCAGGGAATGTGTTAAACAGATAAATAATGCTTAAAATTCTGACTTACATAAACTTCACGGTCATAAACAGGAGTTTATTAAACGTTATTCACAGGTGATCACGGTTGGTAAACACAGCCGAGATGTCGGGAAATAATAGAAAAAAAGGCAAATAAAGTGATAAAATATTAAATAAATCTCAAAACTGATTCTCACCATACTATTTTTTTTAATAGATCTGTGTTTGGCCACCAACTCGCCTGATGTTAAGCGACGGTGTGGCCGAGGATGGATCACATCCATCGATCTAAAATAAATCTATTCACTCTAGCCTTGAAGGCACCTAGATTATAGTTTTCAGGAAACAAGTAGAGCGGCAGGGAGTTCCATTCATGGGCAGTACGTATGATGAATGTGGAGCCACACCTATTACATAATTTTAATATTCTCCAGTCTTTCAAATTATAAATCCAAACCTAACACTACAAAAACAACATCGTTAATTCAAAGCTAACACTACAGAGTAAATGCATCTTCCTTCGTAGAATATTAGAGTTCCCTGCATGCAGGTTGTTATTCTTTAATAAGATGTTCGAGTTTCCTCGCCCGCACATAAACCACGTATCAAGCTGTGACAAATCCGTATACTGTAAAAACAGGAATGTTTACCTGTGCTTAGATAAATTGTGTTTGAGGAAACAACAATATTTAGTAAGATTTTTACATAATATAGCCGTTACATCAACTAAAATCCGCAAAGATCCGAAGAGAGCCGTGTTGGCCGAGTTCGTACTAATGTTAATTTAAAAAGGTTTATGGGGATGATGACTACATCTTTTTTTGTTTTTTAGGTAGATTAGTAAAAAAGATTGAACACGTATTTTTCTTTTTTTACTTGATCAAAAGATTACGTCGATAAATTGATTCAAAATGTGGGAGGACGTCTCAATTGTGTAGATTGGGACGTAGCAAGTCCCCACTCCCCAACTTTAATGCGCTTTATCTAAGTCATTTTTAGGGTTCCGTACCTTAAAAGGTAAAAAAAGGAACCCTTATAAGATCACTTTCTTGTCCGTCTGTCTGTCTGTCTGTCTGTCTGTCTGTCTGTCTGTCCGTGTGTCACCATCGATTATCTCAGGAACGGGTAGAGCTAGCAAGTTGAAATTTATACCATTTACTAAGGTCTATAGTCTCTATTGTGAATATAAAAATCAAGGTCCTGAGTCAACACTATAAAAAGATATAGGCAAATTTAGGTTTTCGTGAAAACTTGTGAGTACCAAAACTTACCTTAATTATCAACTTTTTTTATTTTTCGGAATTTTTCCTTTACTCGTGCTGGAAGACCTTGCTTGTAACCAAAATTGACAATTCTAGGTCAACCGGCAGTACCCTAGAGGTTTTGGGTCGAAAACCTAAATGGTAGTTCCCGTTGACCTAGAATAACGAAATTTGGCAAAAAGCAAGGTCTTATAGCACTAATAAAGGAAAAATTCCAAAAAGTTAAAAAAGTTGAAAATTAAAGGGTGTTACATACATACATAGTTGACGCCAATTAAAATTGTCCTCCGAGTTGTATGGGCGCTCATACAATAGGCATGAATCCTAATTTTTAAAATCTCTTCTATGATATTCAGAAGGATCTATTATGTCTAAAATATATCATATTTCTGTAGAAAATTAAGGTTTTTGTGCAATAAAAGTACATTTAAATATAAATTTTCAAATTCACGCCAAAACGCTCGCCGGTGTCATGGCGTCTGTATTTACGTCACGAATCGGTATATCAACCAGTGATGCCTACATAGTTACTATAGAAACAAAAGGATGTTTACCGAGACGAGACGCAATGACAGACGCCATGACACCGGCGAGCGTTTTGGCTATCATGGCGGATTGTTGTATTTTGTAGATTTATTTTAGCAAATAAATTAGTAATCTCGACATTAATAAGAGAATAAATACATTTTTCAAAATCTTTGAATCCTATTTCATTAGATCAGATAAATATTTTGGCGATACTTGATTACTGTCATCATGCCTATTAAGCGGACTAGCTTAATTGGCACCATGGCTAGGTACGGAACCCTCGGCGTACGAGTTCGACTCGCACTTGACCGGTTTTTATTTAGTATTATAAAGAAAAAAATACGTGTCATTTTTTTTTTAATAAAATTTCTTAAAGAAACATGAGGTCTATCGTACAAGATATCCATGAAATCCCATTGTAGAGCTGGGTAGAGTAGGATTTAAAGTGGTTTCCCTCCAGGGCCCATTGATTTTTTCAACCCTGTATACCTTTTACCTTTCTTCAATTTCATGTTTATTCCATTTTATGCAAATTAACTTACACTCAAGTGATTCTTTACCAACCATTTTCTGCCCATAAAATACAGCAGAGAAATGTTTTAATTAATTTAATGATAATAAAACGCATAAAATGAACAATTATTGGCACTGTAATACATTATCAAAGAATCTTGACAAATTGCTTCTGTTCCTGCGCCCCAGTTTTACGAGTTGTAATTAAATTCTTTGCATTACCGATTCCTGATTTCAGGGAAAGTGCCTGAAAGAGATCAATATTTATGTATTTACTCGTACCGTAAAATTATACATAAAATGTGCACTTTACGAGTTTCTGATGTTTAGCTAAGCTTTTGTAATTTTCAAACTTTTTTATGTTCTTTTTCGTTATTATTTATAAAAATTACATCAGTCCAAAATAGCTTAAAATGTTTTAGTTTAAAATTATATTCTGAATCACGCGAGTGAACTCAAATACGGAGCGAGTGCAAAATACGAATAAACCCTCATTGGATTAAAATTGAAAATTATTAACTGCCGACGAAAAAGAGGGTGTTATAAGTTTGTTGTGTGTATCTGTGACTCTGTGTATCTGTGTGTCTGTCTGTGGCATCATAGCTCCTGAACGGATGAACCGATTTTAAATGTATTTTTTGTTTGAAAGGTGTCTTCGTCGAGAGTGTCCTTAGCTATGTTTCATGAAAATCTGTTCAGCCGTTTGAAGATCATCAGCTCTTTTCTAGTTTATGAATTATGTCGGGGGTTTTTTAAAAATTTTAATTTAATTGTTATTTTAAAGACTTTAGAGGCTCGTGTAATTATTGTAATGAACTTACTTCTTATTGTAGTTGAGGCACTCAATAAGATAGCTTCTTCGCCAACCGTTTCATCATCGACCTTCGCCTCTTAGTGCTGCTATTGGAACACTGGGCTTGAAGACTTTGAAGAACTTGCAAACCCTGATAGACATACATATCTACAGTTGTCACAAAGGTCTAGGCATTCGTAAAGTTAGAATTTTCGCTGCGCAGCAGTTGAACATTTTGTATAAAAAGTTGCATTGCGCATCGTACGGCTAACTTCACGAATGCCAAGATCCGTTGGAAGAAGGGTGTCATGGTCTCATGAGTCAGTCACTACGGTCAACCTAAGGGTCAGTTCACATCTGACGGAAGATGCGTCGTGTGTCGTCGGTCGCTTAGTGCCAGAATGGTCAAGTAAAAAATAAAACACACACTCCACTGATGAGACGACAATTTATAAAAAAAATCGTGAAGATAAAACCACACTCTAGTCTCGTTTGTCAAGCATTTATTATACAAGTAACTAGGTATTTCGTCTCGTATCGAGATAAGGAATACACAACAAATTCTGGATTTCCCTGCAAAAGATGACGTCACAAAGCTACGTCACAAAGCTGTAATTGTAGAGCTATTTTCAACTACTGTTCAAGAGACTCGTTAGCTCAGTAGGTTAGAGCACCGATATAAAATCCACTTGACCATCGGAGGGCGGAGGTTCAAATCCTTCACGAGTCATTCTTTTTATAATCAAAACTCTTTTATCAGT
Source organism: Camptogramma bilineatum (assembly GCA_958496255.1). Classification (NCBI taxonomy): domain Eukaryota; kingdom Metazoa; phylum Arthropoda; class Insecta; order Lepidoptera; family Geometridae; genus Camptogramma; species Camptogramma bilineatum. The sequence goes on from OY292474.1 coordinate 4,620,323, forward strand.
GTCTATTTAGTTTCACCTTGTCTTACAAATTGAATTTGAGCTAATTCTCGGTATTTCATTGAGCTGAAATTCAACATGTATATTTAAATCGATTAGCGAGACGATATGCCTTCAAGAGTGGCTGGTGAAAGGCGGCGAGGGTAATCGTATAGGTACCTATACATATGTGGAGGAAATCAGGAGATCGTTGCCCAGCAGTGAGACGAGATAGGTTGATAAAAAATGTAAATTGGATGACAATGCAATATAATGAGCTGGTCTGATGATGGAGACAAAAGGTAGGCATTAGGCATACAAACTCTGTTCCAAAACAACACAACCTTATCGAGTTTGGGCTCATTTGATCTGGGCCTGTATTCTACTAGATGACAACCGCTTTGGTTTTGGTTCGATCTCTTAAATGTCAGCCATTTGGTGAATAGTAGAATAGCTTTTCAAAAATTTGTTCTGCCAAACTTCAAAACCTCACCACAACTGAGTCGTTTGTTATTAGTAGTCATGGAAACAGTCGCTTTAGTTGAGGTTTTGGTTGAGGTTGATAAAAAGTTCGGTACGAGAATCGACGCCCTGTACACAAGAGCTGTGATCCTAGCTACTCAACTGGACTCCTAATACTATTGGCTTTTATTATAATCGCATCTGCAAGGCAAACCAAATTTATCTGAAAATCTAGATTTTTTTGCGCAAAGATGACGTCACAAAACTGAATATGTAGAGCTTTTTTAAAAATCTAGATTTCTCTGCCAAAGACGACGTCACAAAACTGAATATGTAGATCTATTTTCAACATCGATTCAATAGACTCGTTAGCTCAGTAGGTTAGAGCGTCGATATAAACTTACACTTGAACATCGGAGGACGGAGGTTCAAATCCTTCACGAGTCATTTTTTTTTTAGGCGAAAACCAAATAATATTGTAGCGTTGTGTTGCGTAGTATAAAGTAACAAAGTTTCTATGAGCTTGTGGCCATCTAGTGACTAGTTTTGGCCACTTGAAAGCTTCCGTCAAAGCTTAACGATTCGACTAGAGAACATAGATAATGAAACGGATTGAGAAAGGCATGTAGAGATTTGGACAGTCGAAGACAATTAATGGAAGTTGTTTCACCAAACAAGTTTAGTGCATAAGTTGAGTGTGTATTACCATTTTGCTGTCCCCAGCTGAAACAGGAAAGGCCTAGGCGAACATACAGATCAAAAAGGTGATGGCGTGTTCACACGCACAAACATTTAAAGAGCTCGTTATCTTTTGTCGCGTTCGGTCTCCTTGAGATGAGAGTGACAGAGTTACTTCTTCGTGCTTGTTCTGATTATTTTTATATCTGTCTCGTGGAATGTCGGTTTGCACGCAAGCGTGTAAACGCTCGCGTGCAAACGCGCATGATATTTTAGAGTTGAATCAAATGAAATATTCCCTAATCGGGTGAGCTTAAGGCTGTTGACACATTGCGTCATATCATAAGCGGGCCGAGCCATAACCGAGCCCGTCGCGAAAATAGCACCTTACACACTAAGACCGTATCATACTAGGACCGTCGCATAACCGTTTTGCGAAGCGTAATCTGCCCACCCGAGCCTATACCACAGTAATAGACATTTTGTTGGTTTTATGCTAAATACACAATTATTCTGAAAGCCCATTTTAAAACTTATCACTCAATTTTTTTGTAAATATAGAGCGTTTACAAGCTAAACCACACTAAAATACATATTTCATATAGTTCGTTGTGAAATAAAAAATAAAAAAATAAATTGATTAAAAAAATCCATAGTCGTTATAGGATTTGAAGCCGAACCCGGACACACGCAGGAGCATTTCAACCGGGTGTTGCAACCGCTATTCCATCTGGTCGCACAGCAGAGTGCGTGAAATTACTGTTAAATTATTAATTATTAATTATTTCACATTTAAACTGTAGTATTCTTACAATAATACCACATTTTAGTTAGTAAAATGACAGAAAAAATGATCGAAAACGCAGTAGTAAGAAAATTTACTGCGTTAATAATAATGGGTTTTGAACGGATTTCACAAGAAAACTAATTGCAATAATAGGGGATATATCACTCTACTAGGTAGTACTACAAAATGGCTATAACTGTTATGTTTTGAAGAAAAAATAAAGTAAAAACGTTAAGAAATATAGTTTACTAGCAGTGCCATCGTAGCGTTGCCCCCATAGTGATGGTATATGGTGATCATGATGATGATGATGATAAAAAGTAGCATTTATCCTTCTTCACAGAGTTTAGCTATCAAATGCAGGAATAAATTTTCAAATCCGACTGGTAGCTCCTGAGATTAGCGTGTTCAATGTTCAAACAAATTAACAAACAAACTTTTACGCTTTATTATTGGTTGGTACCTATAGATTATGTGTACTTTCACTCCACATTCAAGGTTTTATTAATATGTAACCTCTTCTGAATATTTTTATTGATTGTAGCTTCATCATTTTTCTCGAAATCGTGTTTTTGCTGTTACTACATTTTGATTTCGAGAGGGCAGTATTGTACCCGATGGGATTTTGACGTTTGATAATGTCACATAACGTGCGGAACGCATTAAGTTATGCTAGATGGGGGGGTTTTCCAATTCAAATTTGGGGTAGGTATTTATCGGGTCAAGGAAGAATTATTGGTGGACAAATCCTTTGGGGTGATTTTCGTAGGGAAAAATATTAGGTACTAGCGGCCCGTCCCGGCTTCGCACGGGTGGACATAATTTTTTTTTTACCTTTTATTAATATTTTTTAATTTTTTATATTTTTTTAGGGTTCCGTACCTTAAAAGGTAAAAAAAGGAACCCTTATAAGATCACTTTCTTGTCCGTCTGTCTGTCTGTCCGTCTGTCTGTCCGTGTGTCACCATCGATTATCTCAGGAACGGGTAGAGCTAGCAAGTTGAAATTTATACCAAATACTAAGGTTTATAGTCCGTATTGTGACTATAAAAATCAAGGTCCTGAGTCAACACTATAAAAAGATATAGGCAAATTTAGGTTTTCGTGAAAATTTGTGAGTACCAAAACTTACCTTAATTATCAACTTTTTTTATTTTTCAGAATTTTTCCTTTACTTGTGCTGGAAGACCTTGCTTGTAACCAAAATTGACAATTCTAGGTCAACCGGAAGTACCCTAGAGGTTTTGGGTCGAAAACTTAAATGGTAGTTCCCGTTGACCTAGAATAACGAAATTTGGCAAAAAGCAAGGTCTTATAGTACAAATAAAGGAAAAATTCCAAAAAGTTAAAAAAGTTGAAAATTAAAGGGTGTTCCCATACATAGTTGACGCCAATTAAAATTGTCCTCCGAGTTGTATGGGCGCTCATACAATTAAGCGGACTAGCTTAGGTAATTGGCACCATGCCTAGGTACGGAACCCTCGGCGTACGAGTTCGACTCGCACTTGACCGGTTTTTTAAACGCAGTATCTCATTATCTATGTACTTACCTGTACTTACAATCCGAATTTGTTTTTTTGAATTATGATTAGGTAAGTACCTACCTAATAAAAATAGGAAAAGGTAACTAGGTGCATATAGGCCGTTTAGGAGCCGCTCCCATCGAAAGGCCGCCTAAGCCTTTCAACGGCCGAAAAGCGGCCCCTAGGGGCTGACCTGGCTACGCTACTAATATGTGTATTGACAGATGGGCGGGGATTAAAATATAAAGGCGTGTCTGCACTCCGTCTCTTACATACTAAAAAAAAATGTACTAGATAGAACGAGTTGGGAAACTCAAAAACAAAATATTTCAGTTCATCAACTAATACTACTTTTTAGGGTTCCGTTGTCCTGACAAGAAACCCTAATAGTTTCGTTATGCCCGTCCGTCTGTATTTTTTAAGTATTTTGTATAAGTATCATAACATAAGTCATCAATATCATAAGTTTTCTTACAATATATCAGTTAAAATTTATCTCAGAGTTTTACTGATATTAGACTATGAACTATCCTTTATCCAGGGTGTGCGGACCGTACAATGTAAGTATTCATAGTAGATGTTAATTTCCAAAAGTACCTATCTAAATTATCGCATTGGATGTTTATCTGCAATGATAATTTAAATCTGTAGTAAATAAATAACTGAATAACTGAACAATACAATAACTTTTTTATTCTCAAAAACTTATTTTTAAATACGTCTCGACAACACTCTTTTCTACTCGTTTCTTTTTAAAAATAAAGGAATGTTTCCTTTAAGTAAAATATTGTATCTTAAGGATTTAAAGAAGTTTCCCTCCGGGGCCCATTCATTTTTTCCACCCTGTATATGGAATTTAAATTTTTCTACTCGTACATCAACTCGTACAAGGTTGTCAATTTTCAATTTTAGAGATGCAATGTGAACTCAGCCTATATTTTTAAAATTGTTATTTGTCAGCGGACGTCAGTCGAGTGTCAACTCGACCTGACATGCATGCGACCGTCTCAGTAGGGTTGCCACTTTTTTTTCGAATAAAGGAGTTTGTAGGAACTTACAAATAAATAGTAGATTTTACTTAATAAAAAATGTGATTGAAAAATAAAAGTTTCCTTGCTTCTGTCTGACTACCCCTACAAGTTTAAGTTTACATTCACATAATTAATATGACAGCTTACCATGGTTTTGTTGAGTCTGCTTTAAGGGCGTTCCCTGAGCCAAACACTGTATTTCCCTGTATAAACCCTCGATAAATAAAGTGGAAAGTAACTGAAAAGCCAACATGCATCTCTAACATTTTATCTTGTAATATACCGTTTAATTTTAGTTTTAATTTTTATTTAACATCATATTTACTTCATAATAAATCAACGAAAATCACTAAAAATAAGATAAATCTTCATTTGCTTTTGAAGTTGGTGTAGGTAATTTATGTTTTTGGTTTGCTCCATCGGATAGGTCATTCAATTAATGACATAAATTCCGTTCACTTTTTCGATTGGTTGTTATTAGGGATGAGAAAGCTCCAAAAAACTGCATTTTTGTCGTGTTTCGGAGCGAGCAGCGCCGATAAGCGCCGCGACCGGACGCATTCTAAATTTATCTTTAGTCTAACAAAGCTAAGACAAATATTTGAAGTTGCACTCATCGATGTGCTAATTTTAGCTCTAGGCTAGGGTATTATTTTTTGCGGCAACTCTAAGAGCAAAATTTGTAAGTCAGAAGAAAGGGTCAAAGCCATCACACTATCACATCACACTAATAGTTTGAATGTTTGGATGGATGGATTGATGTTTGGGTGGTTAGATGGATGTTTGGATGTGTTTGAACCGATTTGGCTGAAATTTAAAATATAGATAGAAAATAACCGTAAATAGGACATAGGCTACTTTTTATCCCGGAAAATTTTTTGAAACACATTACTAACAAACAACATAAAATCGCCCAAGTTGCCACTAAGATCTTCGCCTAATATATTTTTTCCCCAAAAATATATTATTTAGGATTCAAATAATATTAGACTTATATTAAATATAATATTAGGTGTTGCAACCCTACGTGTCAGCAAAATAATCATGGCGGCCGGAGATTGACAAGACGGCCATGGCAGGGCAGGACACGCGACGGTGTGGGAACGGTCTGGTGTGGGGCGTCCGGTACATTTCAATACAAAGAATATCATTTTTGCCGGGACGGTGTTGCTACGGTCATGCTATGCGACGGGGTAGAGACGTGATAATGTGGCAGCACCCTAAATGAACAATAGAATGACAACATAGTAATAAGTGAATGTGAATGTGAATGAGATAAAAGATGTGCTTCAAGATCGTAGCAAGTGGAAATCTTTGGCTTAAATGCCTGCCTACCGGGAAAGAGGCGTTATTTTATTTTATGAATAAAAGTTTCTTAGCTTACAAAGTAGCAACTTTTTCTATAGCTTGTCTTTATTTTAGTAGAACAGTAAGAAAAACGAAATTTATTTAAAAATCTAGATTTCACTGCCAAAGATGATGTCACAAAACTGAATCAGTAGAGCTATTTTCACTACCCGTTCAAGAGACTCGTTAGCTCAGTAGGTTAGAGCACCGATATAAAATTCACTTGACCATCGGAGGGCGGAGGTTCAAATCCTTCACGAGTCATTCCTTTTTTCAATGTTTGCATTTTTTACAGGTCTAAAATAACCACCAGCAATCTGTGGAACATTTTGGGTAATGATCGAAAATATTTGAAAATTGTTGATTGGACTTTGCCCAGCAATGGGACAGAAAGGTACAAAAACTATAACTATTTTTAAGTGTTCGAAACACAGATGAAGCTCTCATATTTTATACCATCCTTTTTAGTATTACTTTCCTAAAAACACCTTTATTTATGAAGCACGTAAATTTAAGCGCAATTCAAACAATAACCCCCTTACTTATGAAAGATGTTTAAAGTTGAACACTGGTTGAACAACGTCCTGTCTCTGTTTGTCACTATCCACAAATAAAGACAGGACGTTGTTTAAACAGTGCTTCACTTTAAACATCTTTCATAAGTAAGGCCCTATATCTTTATTTCCTTTGAAACTCCTCTGAGGCAGTACACAGCGGGTTCAATGTTTGTTCTATACAAAGCTTGTAAGCGTCAGGTCCCCTGGACCAAATGCGATATTTAATGTTTTGAAACTACCAATATTTAGTACCTTTTTGGTACTATTTGGTACCTAAATCAGATTTTTTAGTACCTCGATGAATAGCGAAAAAACATGAAAATAAAGTGGTCAGACATTCTGACGTCAGGTTGTCTGGACCATATTTTTTTCACATAGTTAGAGACAATATAACTTAATTATTTCTTTCTAGATATTTAGTACCTTTTTAGTACCTTAACGTACCTTATTTTTTTTTATTAAATAACGTCCCAGAAAAAAGTTATGGATGAAATAAATTTTGCTGTTTACGTTCTCCTTCTTATTCAGAGTAAGTAGCATTCTTATTAGTTAAAGGGTGAACCTATCAAGTTGAAATTGATACCATATTCTGAGGTCTATAATCCCTATTAGGTGTATAAAAATCAAGGTCCGAGCCAACACGATAAAAAGATAAAGATATGGGCAAATTTAGATTTTCGCGAAAACTTGTTGGTACCTAGGTACCAAAATTTACCTATTCTAGGTCAATCGGAAGTACCTACCCTATAATACCATCTAGGTTTTCCGTCGAAAACCTAGATGGTAGTTCCCGTTGACCTAGAAATTTGGTAAAAATAAAAATAAAAAAGATTAAAATTAAAGAGTCCTCATTATAGGTCTACAAAGTTGACTTAGCAACTCAACCATTACAGTACACACACACACACACTCACTTAAAACTTAGCCACCAATATAGCGGTATAATGGGTAGGTATGGGACCCTCGGCGCACTAGTTTGACTCGCACTTGACGGGTTTTTTTTTACAATGACGTCACTATACTGTGTTTCGCAGTTGAACAGCTCCTGACTCCAGAGATCAAGGTGCCGATTCTACTACCAAACTTTTTATCAACCACAAGTAAAACGTCAACTAAACTTTAGATTTTCGTCTGTCTCCTATTCTACTAATGACCAAACGACTCTGTTTTGGTGACATTTTAGCTATGGTTTGGTATTTGGCAGGACACATTTTTGAAAAAGCCATTCTACTATTCTCCAAATCGCTGACATTATGAGAACGAAACAAAACGCAGCGGAATGTTTGACTTTGTCATTTAGGAGAATTGCCTTGCTGCTCGCTCTCACCATATTATTAAATTGTAGTCAGAACTTGACAGATATGCCGAGTTTCAACTCAATCGGCCTCTTTATTGAGGATTTCTGTTGAACAGCTCCTGACTCCATCATCAGCTCAGCTCGCTGATACCCTAATATTGCATTGCATTGCCCCCGAGAATCTATAAGTATGCATGATTTAGCTCAATCAGACATTGGGAAGTGGGTCAAAAACTCGCAAGATTTGATTTGAAAAGTGTTGATGGGAAAAGTGTTGCTGCCCCTCGATTCTACTAAAAAAGTTTTTAAAACCAAAGCAAAACGTATTTTTTGAAAACGCAGCTGCAATGATACTTGAATGGTTGACGTTGTAAAATAGAGGAGGTGTGAAATAGTGTCGATTAAGATGAACCTGTTCTTTTTTTTGACAAATGTATTTTTTTAGGCTAACTGTAGGTTACCTACTTTTGAGCGATTTACTGCATTTTGAGGATCTATAGCCCCCCCCCCCCCCCTTTTGCCCCTTTTTGGAGGAACATACAGACAGACATCCGCCGGACAAACGAAAGCATTTTTGTCCAAGCTAAAGACGTAAGTAGGTAGGGTGGGTTGTCCACCTGTGAACCAGGCAGATGCAATGAACCACCGCTATATTTCAAAAATGTGACATTGCCGTTCTTTACGATTACTGCCAACAGGAACGCATACGCATCCCTCACTCTCTCCCCAAATTACAAGCAGCGCAAGCTTAAGACGTACGCCCAGTGATCGAATTTATAAAAATGTATCATAAAAGTCAGTTTTTTGTGTTGATTTCATTCTTTTTCTACATTTTTTGGGTCTTACCTACAGTTTTTTTTGCCTGTTACGTATGATAACACATACATAACGTTGTAAATTACACTATAGTTAGTATGCTGTATCATCATTTACCAGGTGAAATTCTGAGGTTTGTTTTGTCAATGGGGTGTGTCCAGCAATGAGCCATGACATAGTGTCCTGCATTGAACCATAGTACTCACATACATTTTCCCAGTCCGAGCTGCACCTACCATTTTTAAACGTTGAAAAACTAAACCACCACTTATTACAACTAGATTTGTATGATAACCTACTTATAATTAGTATTATGATAAAAAAAACCATATTGCTTGATGTCAATACATAGATTTTATTAAGACTAAAATACTCAAGCCTAAATATAATTAACAGTACCTCTAACGGCTTATATTTCGTAGTTAGTAATAATTTTGCTGATAGGTATTAATAATAAAGTAAAAACATTGCCCTTTCTCTTGGTAAATAGGTGGTTCATTGCAGAATTCGGTCTGGTTCAATGCGTACCACCCGTGTTACGCAATGAACCAATTCTCATTTTTTGCTAAATCTGTATTTCTAAGAAATCTAAAGATTATATGAATAAACTAATAATGCACAATCTTAGCCAGATTAATCACCTTACTTCACGCCAAATCTTAGATCCGTAAGTCAAAAAATGTAAAAGATATGGACGTTTGAATTTTACCTGGTTCATTGCTGGACAACCCACCCTATGTCGTATGAATTTATGACAAATAACATTATGCGAATGAAAAGGTAACTATGTAGGTACCTAGTGTTTCCAGTGACGCTGCTTATGTAAACTATTAGTTCTATGGCTTAGCATTATAACATTCATAATTGACCAAGCGAGCGAAGCGTCTCAGTTTTGATATTGGTCAAAAAATAATTTCTGATCTCGCCTACAGGCCCTACAGGTTGCATTTTCGACTGATTTTGACCTTTAACTAATAAGAATGCTACTTACTCTGAATAAGAAGGAGAACGTAAACAGCAAAATTTATTTCATCCATAACTTTTTTCTGGGACGTTATTTAATAAAAAAAAATAAGGTACGCTAAGGTACTAAAAAGGTACTAAATATCTAGAAAGAAATAATTAAGTTATATTGTCTCTAACTATGTGAAAAAAATATGGTCCAGACAACCTGACGTCAGAATGTCTGACCACTTTATTTTCATGTTTTTTCGCTATTCGTCGAGGTACTAAAAAATCTGATTTAAGTACCAAATAGTACCAAAAAGGTACTAAATATTGGTAGTTTCAAAACATTAAATATCGCATTTGGTCCAGGGGACCTGACGCTTACCAAAGCTTAGGGCCCTAGGGAGAGTTGAAAAGTCCTGAAATATTTTTATAGCTAGAATCGAATCCTAAGGTATTGTAAATGACATTGTCTTCGACAAGTTAAAACTCGTGAAATATTAGATGTTGCTGCAAAACCTTTTACAGCTATCTTTAAATTTAACGACCAGCTGCCCAAGTACGAACGTTAGGTAGGGACCTACAAGGATTTGTAAAAAAATACAAAAAATGTTAATAGTCACAAGGTTTTACAAGTTTTGTTAAAGATATTGAATTGAATTGTTAAAAAAAAAACTTCTGATAATTTATTGTTGAACAATTTTTTTGTTTGAGTTTTAAATGATATACAATTTGTTATGACCAGTATAAGGCAACTCTAGTGTACCCAGGGTACCCAGGAACTCTTGTAGGTATAACCATTGAAATCTTATTTTTGATAGGAAAAAGTTCGCTTAGGGAAAAATCAAGCTTTTTCGCACTCGTAGCAACTCAAATACCTAGGGGGAGGTGGGGTGCATTGATACAAGGGGCACATTGATACACTAGCCTTTTCTAATAATTGAGTGAGTGGATTTGAGTGGCGCCAATTCTAACACGTTCGGAAAAGCTTCCGAACGCATCCATTGTAACCGCACTGACCTTCTGTCAACGAGCGACCTTGGGCATGTCGAGATGTGTTTTCAGCACTCATAAGTAAATTCTGACCCAATATGTGAAAGTGTTTCGACGCTATTCGATAACATCTAACGAGGATCTTTATAAACCAAAGGTAAGTTAAACTATCAATTATTATTATTTTTGGTAATTTTACTTTAAATCAAAGTTAGTTTTAATAATATAATTTGAATTTTGAAAAATGTTGTTTGGGGCACTTTGATGCAACAAAGTGCGGGGCACATTGATGCGTATCATTGTGCCCCATTTCTGTATAAATGTTCGGGATTTCCTTCTCATTCAATTTAAAAAAAAAAGATGAGATGTTATACTTGAGAAAAAAAGAGCCAGGTCTTACATTTTTGTCTTTTCAGATGTCGAAGACAAAGCAAGTGTTGATTTTAGAGATGTTGTTTTACAACTGCCTACCTACACCAAATTTTAAGAAAGGCACAACTCGAACCTCATCTATGTATACTTTTTTTATTATTTTGAGTGCAAATATCGTGCAATAAAAGAAGAAAAATATTTAATATTGCTTTTTCAAATAATGTTAAGTTTGATAGTTTAATTTATTGATTCTTTGAGACTGACTGTGATTAATATTTGTTATAAAAATTACGGTAAGTATCATATGCTATAAGGCTGATATATGATCTCATCACAATAAACAAGTAGAATTAATGTAAAAGCGTTTTAATTTGACCATTTTTATAGATTTTTCACCCTGTATGAAAGTGCCCCACGTGGTGTATCAAAGTACCCCGCTGGTGGGGCAGATTGATACAAAAGCCATTTTTTACTAAACGTCAATTATTTCTTTTTCTTGATAACTTAAACTATTTTAAACAATGACATTATAATATTTAATAAATTTGCTAAACGTATAATGCAAAATTAATGAAAAATGTATGCTTATACACATTTTATGGAACTTTAAATTTTTGTGTATCAATCTGCCCCACTTCCCCCTACTTAGTATCAAATAAATCTTCATAAAATACTCAAGAAAAAGCCAGGTAATTTTTTTTTTAACCGAATGATCGAGGAATGCTCTTAATCAAGTTAGCTGCTGCTGTGCCTACTCCTCTGTCCGGTCAAGGAACACGCCCAATGAAAATTTATAAAAAGGAGAGCGTCATTGTTGGTTGATTCCAAAAAAAACGACGCTGTACTTTCTGTACGAGAGATCTTTTAATAGAATTGTTCTTTTTCATGAACCCCTTTTGCTTTGTTTTATTTTTATCCGACTGACTGACAGGTCAACTGGGTTGTTTGTTATATTTTTGCGTAAGCTCGGAGCGTTTCAACAATTGCTCTTCTACAAGTTAAAATGTGGATTAGTAGAATGTACAACAGTAAATATAGCAAAAAACAAGCTTAAAATAGAAGTACAAGATAGCGAACTCAAATAAAGCATGAAATAATTTCTTCAAAGTAAAGTCGCGTATTTTGGTACAAAATCGAACGCATTCATTAGTTGTGATACAGATAATTTGCCAACATTTTTATGTCATTTAAATTGAGAGTTCAATAATCAACCTTGTTTCTTGGGATTTTGGGTGTGTTCTTCTTCCTCGCTCAAGTTTAATTAATAAGCCCCACCATCTGTCCAATCGAAAGCCAAAAGGTAACTCACAGTATTCTTCTTGACGACAAGAGCTAGGCCTCCACCACGGCCGGGCCTACTCCCAGCTGGTCGAGGAACCCGCCCCACCAGGTATCGATCCATGGGGCGAGGCAGCGGCAAGTCCAAGTCTTCATCTTCATCGGAAGCTGTAGAAAATTTCATGAAGTATATGAGCTTCTGGCCTCATCGTGGTTCAACGCTTTTACTGAAGCGCTCGTGGCGTAGCTTGCTTAGACGTTCTTGGTTGATCGTTAAAGTTAAGCAGCGTTGTGCGCGGTCACAATTTGGATCGGTGACCGCAAGTGGTATTACGAGCTGAGCGCTTTCGTGCTTCGGAGGGTTAAATTGTCGGACCCGACTAATTTCCAAAAATATTATTTTGAAATTATTTACTTAGGTATGTCAAAATTTTCATAATAGAACATGGAATTCAATGTTGAAATAAATTGGTTGTTGTTATCAATAAGTACCAATTTATTTCAACAACAACCTCTGATGTAAACTAAGCACAAAGTTGGTTGTTCTATCGCAAAATTTTACTTTACATTTTAATCTTTTTATAAAATTATTGTTCAAAAGCCAAAGCAAAAATCGTAAAAGAGGATGACTCGTGAAGGATTTGAACCTCCGCCCTCCGATGGTCAAGTGAATTTTATATCGGTGCTCTAACCTACTGAGCTAACGAGTCTTATACGCGATTGACGAAAAAGTTCTACGCATTTAGCTTTGTGACGTCATGCTTATATAGATTTTTAGGAAATGAGGATTTAGTAGAGTATGAAATACGGTTGCTTTTGCTTCAAAATGACCGTGTAGTTCACAATGTACAGCAAATTCAAAATACGGATAAATGAATTTTAATCAAAGCTTTATTTCGCATGCAATATTATTGCAAATTCTAATAAGAAAGCAATAGAGAGGGCTCAATTTGGAATTAATTACGAGTTCCGGATCAGACAGGACGTTATAGCTGCAACCAACATCATAATTGAAGCTTTACTTAGAGAGTAAAATTAGTGTTGGTTTCTTATTATTATGAAAATATTCAGAATGTAGTTAAGTACCTACTTGAAAGTTATGCAACTGACAATGGAATAAAGCTTCTTGAGAAACACAAATCTACAAAACTTAAAAACCTAATTTTATTTTTGCTAATTTTCATGCAAAGCAAAATTTTGAATGACGTGTACGTCATCCGAAATTTTGAAGGTAATTTAACATTGATCCAGACTCCAGAGCTGGACGGCTCATTATTGTCCTAAATCTGTGGACTAATCCATGACGTCATCATAGCGATGGCCAACAGACATTTCAGTGTATATTGAGCTTCACAGTTTACGGTTTAAGGTCTATTTTCTTATGACTAGTATAATGCAATTCATTCACGGATATATTGCTGATGAGATCATTAATCAATCGGTAAACGTATTAAGGGTAGGTAAATACGAGTTTGAAATTCAGACGAAACACTGCATTGTTGATTTTGCGCATTGGAAATTGCAAAATAAGGCTCCAGTAGCCAATGTAAGCGCGCATCAAGTCGCCCATTACATTATCCAATTTCCCATATGTTTAGTGTGAGCCATCGCTCTGTCTCGTTTATTGACCTACGTTGGTCTAACTGTTGCTAACTTCAGTCAGTTAACATTGTAAAAGCAGGATGCACAGACAGAGCGATGAACTAGCACTTAGTATACGGTAAATTGGATAATGTAATGGGCGCTGCGTTAAAGAAACATTGTTAATAACGGCTCTACATGCAATGATCACGATGTTCCTGTCTATATGGCTGACTGTACGAAATCCAGTTTTATTTTTAAGCTTCTATAGAATAGCTAAAGTCACAAACTTTAGCTTAGCTAATCGGTGGCGGAAACGAAACTGTGGAGCATGCGTGTTTCAAGAAGCAAGAATCAAAGAACTTCATTTCTTTCTTGTAGAGATGCGCGAACCGTCTTCGGCTGAGACTCCACCAAAGGAGATGAGAGGAGATATTAATTATGTTTAAACAACCAATAGAATTTTGTTATTCGCACATCTAGTGACACAGACGAGATGACGTGTGAATAACGAAATTATATTGGTCTACTCTCGTCTCCGCTTTAGTGGAGTCTCAAGCCGACTTTACACCATGATGAATTCAGTGCACTAACTGCTTGTTCATTGATAAATTAGTGCTCTGTCTCGCTCTTTGGCCTAAGAATTGCGTATTGTGCATCCTACTCTTAAGAGGCTTACTGACTGAAGTTAGCCGCAGCTAGCCTCAGAGTAAGAGTAGGATGCACAATACGCAATTCTTAGGCCAAAGAGCGAGACAGAGCACTAATTTATGAATGAAAAAGCAGTTAGCACGCTGCATGCAGTGTCGTGTAATGTGGGCTTCAGGCTTCCTTCATCAGAGCGGTGCAGACGCGCGGAGCACAGCTTGTGCACGAAAATAGAGGATACCCAGTTTTATTTTGTCTGGTACTCACATTCTTTATCTCTACTGTGCTTGAGTATGCCACGTAGCTTCGTAATCCTCACGCTACTGCGGCTTCGGAACTCGGGCTCATCAGGCTCTGAGCGGCTGTGAACTTTGCACTTCTTTTTCTTTACGTTCCCTTTTGTGTATTTTAGAATTCTGTTAAGAATGAATAAACACCTTTAGACTGAGCGCACACCTATTCGTGCCGAATTCTCGAAGTACTACCAGCACCCCTATTTTGTAACACACGGTAAGTCGCTAACTCGGATTCGTTCAAACAAAAATTGTTTTTTTACGATGAATACTTTGAAATGGTAGAAGATGTTTGAAAAAAGTGATAGACATGTTTGTTGTGTAAAATATGTGAAGTAATTTTGCACTAAATAACTTTAATGTTGTTCGCAAAAAATCAATTTGTTTTAACGAATCCGAGTTAGCGACTTACCATGTGTTACAAAATAGGGGTGCAGATTCGGTCGCGACGCGGGCAGGTGTGCGAGGTTTCATACGATTTCATTTAAGTACTTAAAGAAATACTCTTGCATTCACTAGAGGCAACAAACTTACGAGAACTTCTTCTTCTTCTTGCTGGTGTCCATCGAGCTAGACGTATCTTCCGTCTCCTCGGAATCAGTATAAGAATAAGGCAGTTTACCCATTTTGCTAAGCCGGATCAATATTGAAACTATTTGAGTGAAGTAGGTAATTAATGAATGTTGTCGGATAATCTCTGAATTTATTTATGTTATAAACGACATTTTTTTGTATTTTTTTGTGCTTTTGCCTGTTGCCTGCTACATTGTCATAAAAAATTAAAAAATAATGTGACATTGATGACTGACAGCTTACTTTCAAATCTATTGAAACAACAAGCAGGTTTTAATCATACACATTTCAAATTATCCAATTTGACCAAACAGAAGTCAGAATTTGCGAAACATCGAGTTTTCTAATTGCATTCTTGAGATTTACAAATTAAAGTAAATTGGGACAAAATTACAACAGCAGTACCTATTTCGCGCCAAAAATGAATGGCCGCTAATTCGGCTTACGCATTGAATTTAGAATAGGAACCGTTCCATTTTCAAAATTACGTTGCTTTCACACTGGCACATTTTGTTTGCACCGAATAAAATTTTCTTGGCAGCGAATGTACACAAAAGTGAAATGTCTTCAACCAACAGACAGAATTAGCTCTAATTCATTTCAAGTTACTTTAAAATGTTGATCATTGAGCTTCAAAAGACTATTAAATCCAATCTTGCTATGCTTTACAGTCTCTATCTATGAAATCATAGGTTGAAGTTCCAAAAAATCTTTTGTTAGAGTCTATTTCACAAAAAAAGTCCGATTAGAGATGTAGGTAACATCTGAAGATAAAATTACATCAAAACATATTGCCAATAACAGATTTATAGACTCTGGCAGCCGCTAAATCTATTGTCTGCTATTTAGGATCCGAAAAAAATCCCCCGTCTAAATCGGATTCGTGATTGAACTTTTGATCACGTACTTTATTTAGAACACAAACCACGGCCTCTTTTAATTAATTAGCTATATTCATCCTACTTTTTAAGGTGTTTGATGTGTAAAAAATAATTCTATAAAAATAGCTTTTTTAAGATGAGGTTTATAATTAAGTAAGTAGTAAGTAAGTAGGTATATTATATTATAGTAGGTATATTAGTAGTAAGTAGTAAGTAAGTAGGTAATTAATACCTACCGGTTCCGATTATGAGAAATAAAAATATAAAAAATGATCAAGTATCAAAATCATTTAGCTGCATATTTTGGAGTTACCATATATAGCTTGCACAGTGGCGCCCTCATTTGTCTATTATTTTGTGTCGGACTATACCTACACACTTTTGTGATAGAGCCGTGTTGTCCGAGTGGATTAGTGCTTCGACTTTCGATCCGAAGGACGCAGGTTCGAACCCCGGAGTGCATCAATGGATTTTGCATTTCGAAAAATTCTCTAAACGGTGAAGTGAAACATCGTGAGGAAACCAGTTTTTTCATAGCGTTGATGGGCTTGCAACCTAATATCACGTATTGTGTTACTATTACCTTCAAAATTTGGGCATGTAAGTACCAAATATGTATTTGGACATACTTACTTACCTCTGACTACCCTCTTATAAACATTTACTTACTAAGGATCTTAAAATGCCTAAAAAATCTGTGATAATGTCTACCCATAGAGTCATGATCATGACTTTTAGGTAAGTGCCTACCTAAGTAAGTATGGGGGGTGTGTTTTGTCTCATGTTTGCGAAGGGTAACCCATTCGCAAACATGAGACAAAACACACCCCCTCCACTTTCTGCCAGCGTTCTTTTTACATGACGCGAACTATACTTACCTACATTTTTTTCATTTTATAGGTAGGTAAGTACCTACTTACTTATCAATCAATGTGCATGCATACCAGTCTTATATTGTGTTTGTGGGACAATGCGCTCTCGCAATCCGTCGCTTAACCCTCAAATGCAGCGGTCGGTCTGCGGTGCCGCGGGCACATTACCGCATCGTACCGGCACCCGCATTATCTTGCTTGTGTACGGTTAACAAAAACATGGTATTTCTAAAACTCTCCTGAATTGTACCTACTTAATAAATAAGGAGACGAGCCTGTATAATACAAAATAATCTATAAAAATATAGTAAAGCGGAAGAGTTGGTTTGTTTCTTTGAACGCGCTAATCTCAGGAACTACCATCGGATTTTGTAAAATTCTGCATTTGATAGCTAAACTCTCGAGGAAGGTTATAGGCTACTTTTTATAATCATTATCATCATCATCAAAACTATTATACCATCACTACGGGGACGACGCCGCGAGGGCGCTGTAGGTACTTATATTTATAATATTATATTATTGTAAACACTATTAACGGAATATTTACCATGATTTTTGGATTTTAGATATTATATTATAGGTAAGTGGTACTTTATTCAAGCTTTATTTTAACAGATCAAGATTCTTCTAATGAATCGAAACATTGTAGCTCGTAGTGCTGCTACGAGACGTAGCGAGAGCTACGGTTCTCGTAGCACTAGCTACGAAGTAATTTATTTTTGTAAATAATCCGATTTGATACATTAATATGAAGAATGTTTTATAATTTATTGTCAATTTTTCATCAATGTTTTCTTATGACGTTATCACGTAAAATTATCGTCCAGAAACCGACTTTACAGGCAACCATTTTTTTGTTACCACTACTTACCCGCCAATACAAGACGGCTCGCCTGCATTTCGCTGCCTTATCATGCGAGGGAACAATTCTATGTCCTCGAGAATAAACTCCATTTATACTAAAAACCGGTAAAAGAGGTATTAACCGGTAATTATCGGTCAGTTTGTGCAAGGTTATTTACGTTTTGTACTTGGCTATTGTATTAGCTAAAAGTTTTGTTTTGATGTTTTGGAAGTTACAATTAAAGACTTTTTTGGGCTGTGTAGTGTACTGTGTAGTTTTTTTTTTACAAATATAAAAAATTAGTACTTAATAACCTCTTTCTTTTTGAATTTGTTTGAATTTGGGTCTTAAAAATAAGTATTCTTTGTGCCCTTTTAATGATGTGAATTTTTAATAGTTTCTCTTCCTTCATTATTTTCATATTTTCTATCAAAAAAAAAGTCAAATTTTAGTATTTTCGAGTGTGTGATGTGATGTTATTAAACTGTTTAAAGTATACATGCGCTCAGCAGTTTAAAGTCCTGACCGAGACATGAGGGATGGAGAGGTGATAGCTAATTTAATTCTATTGTGCAACTGAATGTTGTAATTTACTTGTGAAACTGGCTTTACACACAACCATTTGCGGAAGTCGAACTCGCACCTCTTGAGCTATAATTTCTATTAGCTAAGAAAATATGCGAGCATTATAGTTTTTACTTTAAAATGTGTTACCGCGATCAGTGCCAATGACACACACGTGCTGTGTGTGTGTACTTTTTAGGTCTCTGCTTTAATATAGCTAACTAAAAAAACAGAAGATAAAGTCTAAGAAATCTTCTTTTGACACGCAGTCACGTACCTACTGACATAGGCTGGATTTTACCAAACTGGAGATTAAACCACAGATTAAACTGCTGTTTGTTTGAATATTTTGACATTGTAAAGTTGACACCTTATAACCAGGATAATTTGAATGCACCTAACTATGTTCGGTTGCGCTTTCTAAACAATTGTATTTCCAATTCTGTCGGCTAACGGAATACCTAACTACTCTGGAAGTAAGATGACAGTTTCGAATCCAGCCTAAATAAATTGTACGCTAAGTAATTAATAGTACCTAGCTAATGACTAATACTCAGTTGCACTGAGTGCTTCTGTGGTTCATTGAGTTGAAGATCTCGGCTTTAAAGTCGCGATGGTCTTTACCTAAAAAGCATGACGGAGGCCCTAAAAATTTCCAAAAACTCCATCACCAAAGTTGACCACTAGCTCACAAATATGAATGTAGCGACATCTACCTGTCGCTAGATCAACTACATAGACATACTACTCAGAGCTTCAACATAGATGGCGCCACAACCGCATATGTCTAGAACTCGCAAGCAAAGATTTCGCCACCAATAGACATATTAGCCGACTATCCGACAACATCTGTTGGTCGAAAGACCACGGGCAAGTGGGCCAGATGGGCCGGCCCGTTGCAGAGGAACCATCTACTCTGCCTTTGGCAAACGATTCCACTCTGTTCCCCAAAATGAACTTAGCAAGCTAACGTACCTAAACTAGTTTTGTAGGTAATCCAAATCAACCGCTCCAAAGCTGTTATTTATTTAATCTGTGCGTCACATATTTTGCCCCCAATTTACTTTCAGCGGACTAAATTAAACTCACCTTTTAACGTCTAAATTTAACCCTAAAACACACGTCCCCAGTGATTTGTGGCGCTGTACGGAAGACGTGGGGTACTATAGACCGGGCGGTAAATCCACTGAACCTTATTTATTAACCTGTTCGGTTAAATGTTTGGTTTTTAGTTTAATTAAATACAACTAGTTAGGTACTCAAAAGTTCGGTAGTCGTACAATTGTGGGCTGTGAGATAGGACCAAGTCCGGAAAATTGAGGTAAAAGCACAGAATTAAAGGGTGAGGTTTAATTACCCTCGAGTGAGAAAATTGAGAGTGTGGATAATTTCTTTGTTCTTCGAGAAGTCTTGGTGAAACTTCTCGCCGTGAGTCTGGAGAGGCATTACGGACTGTAGTACCGGAAGTGACTAAAGTTACTAATAAAATAACATAATTATATTCCCACATGGCACGAGATATTTAAGTATTCTGTATGTACCAGTTAATTTTGTGATATTTTATTTAAATAATATTATTCAGACGCATAGTCTAATTCGATATTCGGCTCTGGGGCAGTATTCGGCCAAATCCTTTTGAATGCGTGAGGCACAGGACCGGAATGAATGGCGTAAACAGCAGTGTTATATTATTGGCTGTGGGTGGATGATGATGATGATGATACAAACAAATATCAAAACTTAATTTGGTAGGTAGGAACCTATTTAACAAAATAGTCAACTTTGATCTGATCTGGATTAAAATAATTCTCAATTTCTTTTTATTTTCTACCATTTCCGAATCGAACAGAGACTATCTAAGACACAAATCACAAAAAGAATAATAGAAAGTAAATAGCGCACAAAATCCTACTGCTCTTTCTGTGTGGAAATGTAATACGTATTTCTGAGTATCTAGAATTTCCATAAACAAGGAGCCGATGTAGAAATCTGCAATTCCAAGAAGGACCGAAGACCAGGTAAGTAATTCCTTCCTTGAGAACTCTGACCTTTGGCTCTGCTAATTTCTTTTAAGTTAGAATGAACTTTATTCTATTGGTGTAGGAATTAATATTGCACAGAGATTTAAGATGCTATACAGAAGAGTAAAGTCGGCGACATAAAGTTTATAATAAACTATTTTTTTTAATGCTTTGTGAACCAAGCAGCAAGCAAACCATTCATTCAGCAACCAGACACGCCGCCCCGTAACGTCACTTTTTATTTTATACAAGTTATTGCGAAACAGTAATTTTAAATCTCAATTAAGAAAACTCTAATTTATCCGCGCCTACGCTTCGCATTCTACCCATTCTATCACATTTTTCATCACATTGCTTACCTTTTTAGACTGGTCCCTACCTAATGTGAAAAAATCGCTATACTTACATGCCTTTCTTTGATTTACATTATAACGACCCAAGCAAAATGACAATAGTGTGAAATTAATTAAATAAAAAATTAAAGTTTGTTTTGTCCTACAAGCGTTCCTAAACTATTGATCAGATTGTAATGAAACTTTGTAAGAATTACCGAAAAAGGTTTCTGGCCCAAAAAATCTATATAAGTAATTAAAATAAAAAGTTTGGATTTTCTACGTGGCTATAAGTATTCTAAAACGTAATAGCCACAAAAAAATAATTTATTTTACGTGGATGTTTTAGAATAAATTGTTTTGGGAATTTGTCACATAATTGAATAGACGAACACGTGATTGGTAGAACTGTGGTTGGCTACTACTACTAGGCTTCTTGTGTTCGACTGTACACAACTATTAGTTCTCAGTAGTTCAATGTAATTGGCGGAAGGAGAGCGGACGTCGTGTCGCCGTCAGCTGGTTCGGGAATTAATTAACCCAATAGGCTTTCTTTTTATTTTATCCAACAAGATTGCGAAGCTGAGTTTGAAGTTTATCTTTGATCGAGATTGTGTTTACACTAGATTATGTACGTAGGTTTGTGTATAGCCAGTTTCAATCATAAAAAAAAACTTCTTCGC
Source organism: Camptogramma bilineatum (assembly GCA_958496255.1). Lineage (NCBI taxonomy): Eukaryota > Metazoa > Arthropoda > Insecta > Lepidoptera > Geometridae > Camptogramma > Camptogramma bilineatum. The sequence goes on from OY292474.1 coordinate 4,641,683, forward strand.
CTTGTAAGACCAATACCTAAAAGAGCCAAATGAGCCGCGCGGGTTTCTTTATCAAATTCACCATTTCTAGAATTTTTCGTAGCTCCAGTCTACGTATCCTCTACGCCGCGTAGCAAGCGTAGACAAGAGCTACAATAAGTGGAAAGCTGTATAATGTCTGACTGGGCGTCATATTAATTGTCTAATTGTCTAAATAATTCAATAATTGTAAGACTACGTATGTAAGGATTTTTAAAGTAGCATTTTCAAACATAACAAGAATTCATCAGATACAGCGTAGCACTCTCGTAACAATAATTATGTAGCGCTACGATACTCATTATCCGATTCTTAGAAGAAAACTAAGTAGTTTCACTGAATGTTTGATTACGCTTTCTAGAAACAAGGGATTCTATAACAAGCAATATTTAATTGAATAAACTAATAGTCATTTAATATATTACTAGTTATAGCTTGTAGCTTCGTTCGTGCAGAAATGCACATAAGGTACCATTCATAAATGTTACCGAATGATAGAAAAAATAGTACTTAATATATTCTAATCGCTTTCTAAATGACTGAGTTCTGAGGTAACAGACATTTAAAAAACATAACCGATTGAGAACCTTTTCCTTTTTAAGTCGGTTGAAAAGATTAGAACTTTGATTTACAGAAACTAAACTACCACATATTTACATAACTTTATAAATACAATAAGAACCAGTTTAGCCACCTAGGGATCGTAGGAAACGGTCTATAGGTAGCTCAACTGATCCAAGCCACTGCCAGTCGGAAGCGTGTCCAAGACACTGGCAGCATAACCGCGCTGGACGAAAATGTATTCAGTTCAACTCCTCCAAAAAGCCCCGAAAATACAAACACAGGTAACCAGCCTTGCTCTATTGAATATCTTTTCAAAAACATTGCTCGGCGTATCCGAACGGGCATGTATTTTTAATATCCGAATATATTTGCAGTTTGGAATGCAGTATGAAATGGTATGTATATAGGGCATAGGAACCGGGTTTACCCGGAACCGAAAGAACCGGGATTACCCGGTTCTTGGGGCTGCCAAAAGAACCGGTTCTCAAAATATGAAGAACCGGGTTTTCGGTTCTTTCGGTTCTTTTTAAAAGTTCTTTTCGAAAGCGTGCAGAGTTCGTAGGTGTGTACAGGCAGCATAGTGTACCTTGTTTGTGATTAGTGATTGTTTAAAAGATTTAAATTATAGCTGTAAATCAAATAAGTTTGATTTTTGATCCCATCCACTGTAACATTTTGTAAGATTTTACTTACAAAATTCAAACTATCTCGCTCTCTCGTCGTTCCTTCATGTCTGAGGATCGTGGTCAGCTTCGCGTTTGTCTCTGGAACGGATGATCGGCCTCCGCCGGTTTCTTCTAGCGCGTCCCTTACAACCGTGTGCAAGTTTGAAGACGAAGAGTCTTTCACGAAGTATGAAAGAATGCATTGGTGGCTTAAGGTATACAATCGGGTTTTAATTTGGAGCTGGGATAGGATCGATACATTGGTCCGTTTATCGGTATTCTTAGCTTTGGCTCCAGCACCTCATCTCGAATGCATCGATTCTTTGTCTTTCTCTGGCCAGAATTCTCCATGTTTTCACTCCATACATAAAGATAGGGAATACCAAATACTTACCTATACCAATGCCCGTAACAGTCTGATCTTAGTTTTTATACCTATTTCCTCTCTTCTCCCAGATGTAATTAAGGCGGGTCATTGTACCTTTTGCCATTGCAATACGCCTTTACGAGGGGCGTTCAAAGTATACTCGGTATGGATATGAAGGAAAAGGCAAAATAATTTGATTTTTCTATACAGGGTGAATTTTTGAGACGGGGCAGTAAGGGCAGCTACCTTGAACATCTTGACTTTGAACATCTTCGGAGGTGCTGCACCTTTTTTTGACCACGAAATTGACTCGTATTTGCTCTCAAAGTCGTAGGGACGAACCCAGGGTTCGTCTCCGGTAACGACGCGACCGAAAACACTGGTAGGATTTTCATGATAGAGCTCCAAAAACTCTCAATACGCGTTTGTCTCTGCGGTGGTGTGAGAATTCATGGCACCCACTTGCACTCGAAGCACGATTGTAAAAAAACTAACGGTGGAAAACTGACGAAATTTTGTAGTTGCCACTTTGGATAATTTCATAAGAGAACCACGGATAAAAACTACCCCATCACTAACAAAAAAGTTCCGATACCGAGAATACTTTGAACGCCCCTCGTATCTCCGGGACACAGCTGCCATACTTACAATATTAATTGTGATCCTAGGTAGATATAGTGGTCAACAGTGTCGGTGCTTGAGATGTTGCAGGTGACATCTGTTAGTTTCCCCGCTCGATCCACTGCCAATTTTTTTTGTTTTCGCCCTGTTGACTGCGTGACTAGTGATACGACTCTCAAGCTCAAGTCTTTGGAAGAATTTTTCCATATATTCCACGGATGTTGCTACGAGAACGGTATCGCCGGCGTACCGAAGGTTTGATACCCTCTTTCCGCCGGCCGGGAAACCTTTATCTTAGTTTTCAAGGGTCATATGAAATATGTACTATCAAAAATAATATTAAACAGAGCAGGGGATACGATGCAATCCTGTCTCACTCCCTTCTTGGTTTGGAACATACTAGAGTCTACAGCATTCGGTGCCCAACCTGATGTCAGAACGGTTTTCTATATTTGGACTCTTCTTGATTAAACCAACGACGTGTTCAGGAGATCCCATCTCCAGTAGTATATTCCACAATTTTTCCAATTGCAAACAGTTAAAGGCTTTGGTATAATCAATAAAGCATAGGATCACTAGGCTGTTGAATTCTCTACCCTTCTCTATTATTTGCCGAATATTGGTTACGGCGTACCCTTGCCTAATACCTTTAACAAAACCTGACTGTTCTCCGGGTATTTGTCGAGATAAAAAGTAGCTAAGGCGTCTTTTTAATACATGTAGGGCAGGAAGATCTTACTTGCGTGCTTTATTAACTTACTTTAGCAGTAATTTTCACATTATTTGCTTTTTTTGTGCAAAGGAACAAAAATAGATTCGATTTGAAAAAAAATTATCATAGGAACCGAAAGAACCGAAAGAACCGGGTACCCGGTTCTGTGTTGAAACTGGAATCGAAAGAACCGGTTCTTGAAATGGGGCCGGTTCTCGATGCCCTATATGTATACAGTAGCGGCGTTAGGGTAGGGCGAGGGTGGGCAACCGCCCTAGGTCACAGGCCTGAGGGGGCAATTTGCTTCATGAGTACTTTGCGAGCAAAATGAGTTATTGAAAAGTTTTATGGACACGGGATTTTATCGCGTAATTTACCTTATTTATCCCGACATCTTCGACATCATCGCGGGCAGACTGTCTGCCCGCGACCACGGCTATTGCAACATAGCCGAAATGTCGGGATAAATAAGGTAAATTACGCGATAAAATCCCGTGTCCATAAAACTTTTCAATATGAATAGTGATCGCGAAAGTTTAAAAAAGACTAAAATGAGTTATGTCTGACTACAAAATAGAAACCGACAAGCAGCCAACCTTTTCATGTTGCATTTGTCAAAAAAATATCAGAAGCTCGCTTCGCTCGCGTTTTAGCTTCATAAGTAAAGAAGAACGAACATTTTGGCATACTTACTCTTCCGCCATTTTGAAAAAACCTCGATCTTGCAGCAGGTGATGAAACATGTGTCAATCGATAGGGGAAGTGATTACAAACAAAATATATTCAGTAATAAAATCTCGTAATCTTTATACTTTCCGAGATATTTGAGTTTGAAAATGTAAAAATTAAAACTTGAAAATGCTAATTAAGCTGCCAATAATAACCGGTAGGTATTTGAATATGTCTACTGTGACTGGGGATAAAATCGTGAGCCAATTTCGTTTAATTTTTAGGTAAAAATTTTTTTTTACATTATACAGGGTGAATTTTTGAGACGGGGCAGTAAGGGCAGCTACCTTAACCGTTGTAGCTACAGGAAAACGTCCTTATGAGACTATCCTTAACTTTTGAAGATATTTCGACCTGCATTCACAGATTTAAAAAAAAATGTACAGTCAGCGAGAAAATGGCCAGTTTACACAAAAACTTTTTTTGATGCCAATCGATCCTATTTCACATAAGGATTAAAAGGCTCTAGCGGACCAACTGAGATTAGAGTATTAGAAAAGTCAGATAACGCTAAAATGTATTTTTGGGACGGGGTAGTAAGGGCTACCTTAACCGTTGTAGTTACAGGAAAACGTTCTCAAGAGACTATCCTTAACTTTTGAAGATATTTTGACTTGCATTCACAGATTTTGGAGAAAATGTACAGTCACCGAAAAAAATGGGTATTCTACACAAAAACTTTTTTTGATGCCAAACGATCCTGTTAAAAATAAGGATTAAATGACTCTATGTGACCAACTGAGGTTAGAGTACTAGAAAAGTCAGAAATTGTTAAAATGCATTTTTGAGAAGGAACAGTAAGGGCAGCTACCTTAACCGTTGTAGCTTCAGAAAAACGTTCTTACGAGACTATCCTTAACTTTTGAAGATATTTCGACAATAGATGAAAAATGATGACAAATGACAAAATGATTTTTACGAAATGTTTAGTCAAAGTTTTTTGCAATTTCTGTCTTTTCTAGTACTCTAACCTTAGTTGTTCCGATAAAGCTTTTTAATCCTTATATGAAACAATCGATTGTCATCAAAAAAAGTTTTTGTGTAGATTACCCATTTTTTTCGGTGACTGTACATTTATTCCAAAATCTGTGAATGCAAGTCGAAATATCTTCAAAAGTTAAGGATAATCTTCTAAGAACGTTTTCCTGTAGCTACAACGGATAAGGCCCTTACTGCCCCGTCTCAAAAATTCACCCTGTATTTTTTGAACACAGTTTATTTCATCATTCATTTTCTACCTAGGTACTATTTAGCACAAAATGATGAAATAAACTGTGTTTAAAAAATATAATTTCAAATAAAAAAAAAAAATTACCTAAAAAATAAACGAAATTGGCTCACGATTTTATCCCCAGTCACAGTAGACATATTCAAATACCTACCGGTTATTATTGGCAGCATAATTAGCATTTTAAAGTTTTAATTTTTACATTTTCAAACTCAAATATCTCGGAAAGTATAAAGATTACGAGATTTTATTACTGAATATATTTTGTTTGTAATCACTTCCCCTATCGATTGACACATGTTTCATCACTGGCAGCAAAATCGAGTTTTTTTCAAAATGGCCGACAGTAGGTATGCCAGGCTCCATACAAAAATGTTCGTACCCTTTTAATGTTAAGGTATAAAACTGTATATTATTTGAAGATTGTTTTTTATTAAACTGGTCAGTAGAGAAGAGGGGGGGCGCCAGTTATGCTAAAACCGGCCCTGTATGTATAATGAAATACCTAGCTGAAACGGCTGGAGAATTCAGCCGTATAATACAAATGTGAGTGATGGATGTTTACTTGAAAGTATTTCTAAATATAAACTGAGTTTAAGTTAAACGAAATATTTGACTGCACTCTCAGCTCAGCTGGTAGTAGCTCTGCCTTCTGCGCTGTAGGTCGTGGGTTCGATTCCCAAACACAACTCGGGCTCCTAAGTAATACACACATCAAAAAAAGTTTGCAATCACTTTTATAACTTAAAGTATTTTTTGATTTCTAAAATTATTAAGTTCGTGTGAGCAAGTGGCCAACTCTCTCTGGTAACGAAGTTTTTAGGCCTCCGACATGGCTTAACGACTTAAAAGCTGGGACCGACCATTTAACCAGAAAAAGAATGCGTTTCGGAAAACATCGGAAACAATCGCATAAAATTACAAAAACGATTGACGAAAAGTCATTTAGAAATGAAAACTACTCATAATTTAAGCTTTATCGCAAACAAATAAATATCAATGTTATTTTTAAGAAAAGCAAATTAGTTGCAAGCCGCGCGGGCTCTCTGCTCACGACGCCGACGTGCACTTCTGTCGCATTCTGATTTGTGGAATCATACACTGCTGTCGGACATATTCGGAAAACACGAAAATAACCGATGTCCATTCTAAAGCTTGAAGTACTGTATGTATGAGTAAACAAAATTCTCATCCCATATTCTACAGAGCATAGGTCTCCAATCTCCATGAAAGGCTGCGCTAGGCAATATTTAACGTGTAGTTACGGTTACGTGTACGGCCGGTAACGAATGGTAACGTAGCATCAGCTGTCGAATCTACGGGAAGCATTGGATATTCAAAGGCAGGTGTGATAGTGAAAGCTTTATAGATATTGATGTGAGCTATAAAATTTTGATTTTTGCAAAATATAGATAGGTAAGTATTTTACTTTAATCTTAAATAGGTTAGTAACTACGTTAAATTGTCGACCCCGGCTTCTAAGTCGTTTTTTTTTTTTTTTTAAGGTTGACAAGCATACGGCCCATCTGATGGTAAGCGGTTATCGTAGCCTATGGACGCCTGTGACACCAGAGGAGTCACACTCGCGCTGCTGACCCTTTAAAAGAGGAATCACTGCGCCGACAACACAATGGACAAAACAAGACTGGTCCACCAGTTGTCACAGCAGCGCTTCCTCGCAGAGCTCTGGCAACCTTACTCACCGCAGGAACACAACACCATTCGAGAAGAATGCTAATACCAGTTTTACTAGGTACCTTTCTTGGGCAGTAAATAAAACAAAATATCTACTTAGGTACTTCTAAAAAAACTACGAAATCTCCAAAGGATCTAGAACTTAATTTTTATGGGACGATTAAAATTTATATTTCAAAGGTGTTTGTTCATCGATTTCTTCGTCAATTGGGTACCGATTTCGTTTTTTTAAGGGTTACACTTCCGAGGTATCCTTTATCACCAAGTCAGGATCTGATGTATGACACCCACACAAATTAGAAGTCAATTTTCAGTTATTTGGATAACTATTAAGTAAGTTATATCCCAGTGCAGCACAACCTAACTATTGTTTACAAGCAGATTGACTTGCGGCCGAGCCTGCATTGAAATCTGACAGACCTTGCATAGCTGAGCCACGCTAGGTGGACTTACAATACTCCCAGGCTTGTATTTTAGTAGGTACCTACGTTTGATTTAGACAGCTTGCAACCCGTGCCGAGGTAGAACATGTAGGGAAGATGTCGCAGCCAATTTGTAGAACGCCGTTGTCTAATAATATGGATTTTGGTAACTTGATTTGTACAGCGAATTTTGGTAACAACTTGATTTGTACAGCCAATTTTTATTATAGTGCGAATGTTTGTTTAGACTCGCAACCCGAGCAGAGGAGGGTTTTGTAGGTTTAAATACGGATTTTCGCATTAACTTGATGTTTTTGTAGGGAGATGATGATGATGATGGTAGACGAAAGTATAAACAAATTGTGTTGAAGAAAAGATAAAAAACTGTGTAAACTTCGATTGTTCGTTTTTTTTTTAGTTAGTGCTGAGATGACGCGTGCTCTTTAGTTTATAAATTCCTTGCGCGTGCTAGAGAAAAATGGCGAAAGGAAAGTGCTGTCATTTATTGGGAAAAAGACACGGAAACGATGATGGTGGTATAAATAACGAGACAACATATTTAGAGCAGGGATAGTGGTAGAAAAAAAACTACTATACCTACATAAAAGCGAAACATACAAACATACAAAGCAAAATAGCCCAACTTGCCACTACGTTAGAATTTGTTGTTGTTTCACGAGGCCCACGGACTAATTAAGATAAAAAAAGATAAGATAAAAATTATTTATTCAGAACTTGGTACAATATTCTTGGTTACAAAAAACAACGATGAGACTACAAAAGTTAGAGAACTGTGTAGCAGCCTCAGCGCCCGACTCCTTAACCTATGTGGAAAGTTCCGATTTTACAAGAACATAGGAGGTACATTTGACATAGTAACATTGAGTTACGTGTATGTAATAAACAATTTTCGACGACCTCTGTGGCGCAGTGGGTGAAGGCCCGCCTGTGACGCAAGAGGTTGCGGGTTCGATCCCCGCCGCGGGACAAATGTTTGTATGATCTGCAAATATTTGTCTCGGGTCTGGGTGTTTATATGTAGGTATATTATGTATGTATTTACAAAAAAAATGTATATAAGTAGTATATCAGTCATGCGGTTGCCATAACACAAGCTCTGCTTAGCTTGGGACTACATGATGCTGTGTGAAATGTCCAGCAATATTTATATTTATTTATTAATTTTAAAAAGAGACAATTTATTAAAAGCTATGATAAGGGGTGCATTTGTGAGTGTGTGTGTGTGTGTGTGTGTGTGTGTGCGTGTGTGAGTCATTGTTGATGATAGTCATTGCTACTATTTAGGGTTTATGAGGAGACCTTCAGTTTCCTCATATGACAGAGATAGGAGCCAGGTCAGACATTTTATTTTGCATTTAAAGAGAGGGAGGGGATATATCGTGAGGATTCTGTTTACTCTATTGTAGAGTGTAGGGCTTAAATATTTATAGTGACGCTCAGCTAAAGTGGTTCTATGCGGCTCAGTTTTGCAAACTATGTCAGAGCGGCGCTTTTTGAGAACCAATTCAGAGTCAAAGTAGAGATGCGCATGCTTCCGTAGAACAGTCGCTAAAACAAACAGCTGTCGAACGGTGGCTACCTCACTAAGCGAATACAACATGGTTGTCGAGAACCGCCTTGGTTTAGATAACATTACCTTTAGGACGGCTCTTTGAGCGCGCTCTATCCTTATCATCTGTGTTGCAGTGGAGCCCCCCCATGCCGTGATACAGTAGTTAGTGCTGAGATGACGCGTGCTCTTTAGTTTATAAATTCCTTGCGCGTGCTAGAGAAAAATGGCGAAAGGAAAGTGCTGTCATTTATTGGGAAAAAGACACGGAAACGATGATGGTGGTATAAGTAACGAGACAACATATTTAGAGCAGGGATAGTGGTAGAAAAAAAACTACTATACCTACATAAAAGCGAAACATACAAACATACAAAGCAAAATCGCCCAACTTGCCACTACGTTAGAATTTGTTGTTGTTTCACGAGGCCCACGGACTAATCTCTGTGCGTACAAGATTAGAGCACTATAATCTGGTCAGGGCCGGTCAGAATAGGATTTAATTGGCCAAATCCGGCACAATCCGGATACAAACTAACGCAAGTTCGCTGTTTGACAAATGCGAGTTTCGCCTTTGAGTCCACTTTGGGACCGATTTGTTAGCATAGTCACTATGCCATAGTGTGTTTGGCTTCAGGTGTTTGCAAGTTAAGTTTGTAGTGAGATGGACTTATCTAGAACGCTCGTATTTGACATTGTGATTAAATTACACTACACACGGGAATTACTTACGTAAATAGTAAATACCTTTAGTTTAGTTTATTAGGATCGAAAAATAAATTCGTTTTTGCTGCGACCAACGATAGTTAGGTACCTAGGTAGATACCTACTATAATAATTTATAATAAAGTGGCACTCAACGTGTTAATCCTGGGCGAATATTATACGCAAGCGTATAATTTTTACGCCTATGATTAACGCGTCGAGTGCCACCCACGCACATGTATTTTGCTGTACTGTTAGACTGCAATGTTAGTAGGTAAAATATGGTGAAAACTAAAAAGAAAGAGTTCTAATAATGATTAAAAACAACAAAATAATTTTAACAATTTTAATCTCTACTTAACTTAAATTGTCTATAAATGCAGAGATAATAGTATTTTGTTTATAATTCTTAAAAAAGTTTATACTTACTTATACAAAACCTTCAGAAATGGACAAGAAACCAGAAATGCCGCGCTATTTTGTTACAAACTAAGCAAAGCTGTATTAAATGACTACTTGAAAGTTAGTTATTGTTTTCTTTATAAAGATGATAACACAGCATTACATCTCATACATTTATCGCTATTCCCCGCAGCATTATACTTCCTACATCTCAAACACTGACTATTTTTACTCTGTGACAGCGAAATGTCCCATTTCCCGCCATTATTGACCTCTAATCTGACAGATGACAGTTCTAAAATTTCACACAAAACACTATCGTTTACACCATCAGAAGAATTTAAGCTTTGTAACTGTTCAAATAGATCTGTATTTACTTTGATGTCAGCGTTCAGTGTTCTTAGATTTTCGGATTTCGCTAAAGAGCAGATATCTTTCTTCAAATCCAAGATGGCGGCCATGATAGAAACATCGATGTTACTTGACGATAGCACAGGTATATTTTCCGTAAAATAAAACGGTTTTTCCTTCAAAGGATGATGTAACCATGCTTCTTCGACAAGATGCGGCAAAATAGGCCCTAAAGCTTTACAAAGAGAAACTAGAATCGTGTGAATAACTAGTTGCGCTGCTAATCTCTCGTTCGACTCTTTTAGCGAACAATACAACCTATCTTTTACACAATGACAATACAATCCTGACACTTTGTTACTAATAAAATTCAAAATCGCTTGTGCAACGTGATTGTACCTCAAATTATTGTAACTTTCACTGATTTGCGTCGAAAAATCTTCTGTTTCTTTCACCATGTATGCGTCAAAGTAGTTGAGTAGTGGTTTTTGGTCGAAAATCGGTTTTTGAACGTCATTGACGACGCCTAGAAGGTATTTCAGGATGTTACGAATGCGTATGACTTCGTTTTGACAGTCGTCGAGAAGTTTCTTGCTGATTACTATTTGGGAATGTTGTGTGGAATGGCTGGCTACCCACCATCTGAAAACATAACAATATTATTCATACTAAACACGAATATAATTGGGAATCATCCTTCATAGGAATTATTAAGTCTTACTTATTAATTTATTATTATTATCTTATTATCCTGTAGTGTCATTAAAACCGCGTTGGCCGAATGGGTTAGTGCCTCGACTTTTGATTCGAAGGTCAGGGGTTCGAATCCCAGCCGTGCATCAATGAATTTTTCATTTATTTTTCGCTTCGAAAAATTTACTTACATCTAAACGGTGTCTGCTCTAAACGGTGAAGAAAAACATCGTGAGGATACTCAGCCCAACGACTGTATCCCATGTGTGTATGATAGATATCCGGTCAAATTTTCATGAAAATCTTTTGAAAATGCCAAAGACATTATTCCTATTGTAGTGAAATGATTACTTAACATGCTTAAATAATAAAATCAGTTTTCAATTCACCTCAAAGTATCGATTCCATAAGGAGGCTGTGATTTATCCTTTCCACCGTGGATGATGGTGGTGGGGTCAATGACATTGCCGATGGATTTAGACATTTTATTCTTCTTGTCGTCCACTACAAAGCCGTGCACGAAGATTGACCTGTAAAAATATTAGTCCTTATAATGCAGTGTTCAGTGATATAGCCGTGTTGGCCGATAGTACTTCGACTTACAATTTAATGGTCGTGGGTTCGAATCCCGGCCGTGCATCAATGGATTTTTCGTTTCGAAAAAATTATATTCGAATTAACACGAGCTCTAAACGATGAAGAAAAACATCGTGAGGAACCCCGCGGCTTAGTCAGCCCCAGACGTATTGACCATGTCTTTACTGTGGATATGGCCGGTTAAGCTGAGAGGAGGGTGTAGTGTAGGTGCTAGCCAAGCCTACACAAACCTAAACAAAGTCCCAGGCACTACGGTGTCACTGACACTGTATAATTCATCTAGTAAAGATGTAAAGGCCTAAGTTTTAGATGCAGTGTTCAACTATACGGCTTTAACACACCTTCCTCCACTTGCACTTTGTTGAGTCGCAGCAAGAATCGCTATTTGTATATTTTTTTTCGCGAAGTGAGCCTTCTATACGTGGTACTATTATTCCGTGGTAATGTTTCGCATCGGAATGTGGTTTCGCATCATTATTTTCGCGGCGTAAGTGCATCAGCGAGGTAAGTTAAGTTTGAAATAAGTTCGAGGTGTTAGTTTTTAAGTAATACGCTTCACGTTGTTCCTTAGGATAAACCAAGGAATTTGTATACTAACGTAACTGGAACGTTCACTGATACAGAAAGCGCGGTCCGCTTGAGAGATAAAACTTGGGCGGTGTGTCTCTTTCTAAAGGGCGACCATAATTTATGAACTAAACATTCCTAATCGTAAGTGAATATCCTGTAAATGACATGAGCACACTAATAATCTAACAACGAGTGTGAAAGGGACAAAGCCACCACGAAGGCCTCTCAACGAGACCGACAATCCTTATAACCAAGATTGAATTATAATAGAACGTTGTGTGGTCGTGATAAGGTTCAAAATCCCTTTTACATTATAGTCGAGTGAACCAGATACGTTAGTTTATAAAATCCTTGGGATAAACTCACTTGTAAGGAGGTCTGTCATTAAGCGCTACAGATGTAAGTAGCGATGACTGGAACCAGCCTGTGAGCTGGTCGACGCCTTCCGAGTATAAGTTGGCTGTCGTGTCTTCGGGGAGGGTGCTCCACGATACACCAGAGTCGAACCAGATGTCAAGGATATCCTGGAAATTACATTAATTACATGCCATTCCTACCATCTCGTTCTTTCCATTCCATCCCAAGGTTGTCTGGAAGAGATCGCTTCTTAGCGATAAGACCGCCCATTGTACAATTTATTGTTAAGATTTACTAGCTTATAAGTTTATTTTTGTGTACAATAGAGTATTTTCATTCATTCATTCATTCATAATTACATAAAAGTGGAAAAATTAAAAAAAAACCGAGTGAATGAATAAAAACCGACTGCGGATTTACAAGATTAAAACACAATAAAATCCGCCATATTGGTTTTTTTAAGAATTTTATGATGATGTGATGCACTCGCTATCAAGACGAACCTACGTCATTTATCAAAATCGGTTGAGCCGTTGAGTAGTTACGAACGGACAACCCTCCTTTTGGGCTTCGCAGCAGTCGGGTGTAAAGTATCTTCATTTCACTAACGTTACAAAAATGTAAAGTTTAGATGTAGAGTGTAATAAATTAATAATATCCATTCTGCAGAATAGTCTATAAAATAAACATAAATGTGTAGCGACATCTACCTGTCGCTAGATGAACTACATAGACATGCTACGCACTACGAGCTTACTTCGAGCTTCAGCGAAGATGGCGCCACGCAACATCAGAATTCCTAGATCGCGCAAGTGAACTACTCAACGCCGATCGGGTTATAACCAACCAACCGACAACAACTGTCGGTCGAAAGACCACGGGCAAGTGGGCCAGATGGGCCGGCCCGTTGCAGAGGAACCTGGTGGTTACATGTACAGAGTAGGTACTCTGTCTTTGGGGAACGATTCCACCATGTTCCCCAAAAATGTTAAGATGATGGATGTTGGATAACACAGCAATCTATGTATCGTAATGTTTTCCATTATTTTTACTGTACCTTTCCTTTTTCAACGGATTTAGCGTCCAAGCCATGCTCCTCGATGACGTCACTGCCCAGTAACTGATCGACTGACGATGTCCACCAGATATCAGTTCCATGCTTTTCTATCAGATCGCAAAGGTTATCGATGATTCGTCTGAAATAAATATAATTTCTCACAAAATATTCTAAACGGTAGGCAAAATATCGAGGATTTTCTTCAGCAAAAAAAATAGCTTTGTTACGGCTAATAAAGTTAAACATAACTGAAACGTTTTCTCGACTGTACGACCAAGGCGCGGTAGAAATTCTCTCAGATCTCGGATGTTATTTTAAATTTTTGCTGACTACGTTTCTTCGTCGACAATGTATTTGTTCGATGACACGTCTACTTTTGGTAGCTATGGCAACATCAAGAGACTGCTTCTCCACATAGACAATACAGCAGCGTTGTGCGTTCAAGACACCAAAGCTTAAGTACAGTTGTTCTATCTCACGAAGTCCGTTTGGTCTTAATTATGTGTGTGTTCACATACACATTGTCTGTGTGCGTAAGCTCGGGAGCGCTCATAATCGGCCCACGCACACAGAAACAACGTGCATGTGCATCTACACACACAATTAAGAGCAAACGGACTTCGTGAGATAGAACAACTGTAAGAACTTTGGCTGAATTACACCAGGGCAACAACGTGCGACAGTGCCGCATGCTTCATATTGTGACATGTGACATCTTGTGGCATGCTACAAATAGAAAGCAATTGCGGCATTAGTGGCATGCGGCAGCCTATTTTACGCCGAGGCAACATCGTGCTTGGGTCAGTCTGCCACATGACGCAAGGTGTTGCCATGTCACACGGTTCTTGCCAAAATGTGCGACATTTTTTATTCTGTAGCATGCGGCCTTGTGGCATGCCGCAATGCCGCACAGTGTTGCCCCGGTGTAATTCAGCCTTTACTACTAACCTGTCCACAATGACGTCATCCCCTCTATACAACGCAGGTATAGGCACCCCCCACGCCCTCTGCCGAGAGATGCACCAGTATGGACGCTTCTCGATCTGAGCCCGGAATCCCAGCCTATACTGGTCGCTGCTGGACTGTGGCAGGATCTCCACTTTATCTAGAGCTTCCTGAAAGAGGTACAGATTCGAACTTACGGATCTAAAATCGACTAATCACGCGCTGGTAAAGCAGCGTACAATTTAGCAAAAATCGACTTGATAACCTTATGAGGCAAAAAGAAAAACTACATCACCAGCTAAGGAGTTTTTCACTAGCTACTAATTTGAAGTCAATAAAAAATTGGTGCAGTTACCTCAACCGATTTATAAGAGCGGGAGACAATGCGGGTTCGAATCCCGTCGGAATCGTAAATTTTGATAAATAAATATATATTGGTGGACATTTTCACACAGCGCCATCTAGCCAAACTAAGATAAGACTTTTCATTTTTCAGTAGATGAGTCCTATAGAATCAAAGGCGGTAATCTGTACTTGGGCTGAATTTTGGTAATTCAATAAAAACGTTTTACTAAGTCTGTTTTGAAATTATTTTGAAAGAAAGATTGCCGTATTTGAAACTAATGCTGATTTTTGACGTCAATTTTGAACGTTTGAATGCCACCTTTGATACAGATTGAGAAAATAATGAAACGTTATTTTAAATTCCCTAAACGGCCATACCATTATGTCATTTTTGACAAATTTGACAGATTACCGCCTTTGATTCTATAGGACTCATGCACAATACGCAATTCTTAGGCCAAAGAACGAGACAGAGCGATTTGTGAATGAACTATATAGCATTTAGCACATTAAATTCAACATAGTGTAATGAGCGCTTTAAAAAGTAAGTAGGTACATTTATTGAAAATTTTCAAGTGTGAATTATGTGTCAAAAACGATAGTAAGTAAACAATCCAATTTTTTTGATGGCTGTCTTAAATTCGTTGCTTGAACATATACTCAAGCCGAGCTTGCGTATATAGCTTGCAAGCGTGGGCTAAAAAGGTCGCTATAGCAGAATCAGAATACAGAAATTGCATTACATGCCATTCTTGTCACTCTCAGTCAATGAAAAAAGATGGCATATCTGTTCAATTCCTATTGTGATTCTGCTATCTACCTTTTTAGCCCCGCTGTTCGCAAGCCAACAGATCAAAAAAAAAAAAAAAAAAGCCAACTTACCAAAGCCCGTTCTTTGATCGCCGCGGTATCGATAAACCACTGGCGACTCGCTCTCAGTATAACTGGCTTCTTAGTCCTCCAGTCCAAAGGATATGAATGGATATAGATGCCTTTATGTAGCACAGATGGACCTAGGATAGATATAACCTTGTCTTGTCCGTCTGTGAGCACTGGTAGGCCGTTGAGAGAAGGGTTCAAGTTAGTGTAGCGTCCTGATTCATCTACATTACATTCCTGTTTAAACAAAAGATTAGAATTATGGGAACAAAGAAAAACGATTTAAAAACTACAATTATTAAGAGAACGATCATATTACTTACTTAAAATTTTTCCTTCTAAATTATAATAATAGAAATCTTAACAGATTCAACACTAATCCTACAAACTTAAGTATGATGTTGCCCACAGCTTTACACACTCGTAATAAGTAGCCAAAGCAATATTACGTACTGAAATCAATATTAACAATAATATACGTCATGAAATACATATTTGAAGCTTCACTAAAATACCATGAAATAGCAACATTCGGAGTTAATATTTTGTAGTAATTAAACCTTTATTATTACTAGACTTTCTCCAGCCCAAAGTACTAAATTAGTAAGAAAGAGCTGAAATGAGAATAAAACAAAAACCTACCACATGCATATTATTCTTCAAAGCCACTAGAAAGTCTTCGGGTCCGTGCGCCGGCGCAGTGTGCACCAATCCTGTGCCCTTTCCCTCTGTCACGTGATCTGCTTCCAAGAACGGAAGTATTCCTGATACAAGTTTGTTTGTGTATGTTGTTCCTTGGAGATTTTGCCCTAGAATTATGATTTGTTAATATCCTTGCAAGTGAGTGACTTTCGGATTCGAAGTAAAACGCATTGTAAAGTATCGATAAGGAATAGAAAAGGGTAGAGAATCAAGCCCTGAGATACACCATCTTTACTGGAAACTAGTGACATTGATTTCAACTTATTTGCTGCTTTTAAAAATCTATTTTATAAATAGCTTATTCGCTGGAAAAAAAAAATTTCAAAAATACACTCTTTAATTTTGATTGACCTTAAAAAAAATAAGAGCAACACAATCAAAAGCCTTTGCAAGGACTAAATATACCAAATTAACAGAATTATCTTACCATCAAACTCAAGATGCTTCTGGATTTCTATTCCTAAGGCCTTTTCCAGAACTTCTATCAACCCAGATCCAACTAAGAAGAAGTCTTTGCCCATATTGCTCAATGTTACTATGCTGTACTTGAGTTGTGGGTTGTAGCATATAGCGCGGTTGGACACTAGCGTCCATGGCGTGGTCGTCCAGATTATAGCTGATAGAGGCTTGCTGTAATTTACAACAACTAAGCATAGTGTAACAAACATTCTACTTTTATACTCAGATTCGAAGCGCTCTTGGCGTAGCTTGCTTGGACGTTCTTGATTGATCGTTGAAGTTAAGCAGCGTTGTGCGCGGTCACTTTTAGGATGGGTGACCGCAAGTGGTATTACGAGCTGAGCGCTTCCGTGCTTCAGAGGGCACGTTAATTGTCGATCCCGGCTTTTAAGTCGTTAAGCCATGACGACCTTTAGGCGGCCTAAAACCAGAGTTGACCACTTGCTCATTCGAAAGAAGAAGAATACTCAGATGTTCTCATTCTTTACAGTCACACTCAGAAATGAACAGGAATAGAATCACCTAACTCAGTGGTCGTCAAAGTGCGGCCCGCGGGCCGCATGCGGCCCGCGGACCATATTGGTGCGGCCCGCGGCCACGCAAAATTTTTTAGTAGATAATGATGCTACCTACCACGTTAGAGGAGAATGTTGTGCCGACTCAACCTAGTTGGAAAAGGGCAAGGAAATGATGATGATGAATGATGCTACAATAATAATTATAATTGATTTAAAATTTCGAGATAAAGAATCTCCCTTTGTTTGCTTGGTTTGGAGCTATTTTTGCTCACATTTTAGCTTCATGAGTAGGTAGAATGCGAGCAAAGTGACTTATATCTGATCACAGAATAGGAACCGACAAGCAGCGAGTCTTTTTATGAGCACCGCAAACAAAATCAAGTGTCACAATATGTTTGCATTTGTCTTAAAAAATCTGGCTCGCTTCGCTCGCATTCATAAGCTCATTCCTAAGTAAGGTATATTGCGAATAAAGTCTTACCACAGAATAAGAACTGAGTTTTTTCTTTTGATCACCGCAAACAAAATCAAGTGTCACAATGTTAAATTTGTGTTAAAAAATTCGGCTCGCTTCGCTCGCATTTAACTTCATGAGTAAGGTATATTGCGAGTAAAATGAGTAAAGTCTAACCACAGAATAAGAACCGATAAGCAGCAAGTTTATTCTTTGATCACCGCAAACAAAATCAAATGTCACAAGTTGCATTTTTGTCTTAAAAAAATTCGGCTCGTTTCGCTCGCATTTAGCTTAATGAGTAAGGTATATTGCAACTTGCGAGTAAAGTGAGTTAAGTCTAGCCACAGGATAAGACCTGATAAGCAGAGAGTTTTTTCATTGAACATCGCAAACAAAATCAAGTGTCACATGTTGCATTTTTCCTAAAAAATTCGGCTCGCTTCGCTCGCATTTAGCTTAAAGAGTTAGGTATATTGAGAGTAAAGTCTAACCACAGAATAAGAACAGATAAGCAGCGAGTTTATTCTTTGATCACCGCAAACAAAGTCAAGTGTCACAATGTTGAATTTGTCTTAAAAATTCAGCTTGCTTCGCTCGCTTTTAAGTTCATGAGTAAGTTATATTGCGAGTAAAGTGAGTAAAGTCTAACCACAGAATAAGAACCGATAAGCAGCGAGTTTATTCTTTGATCACCGCAAACAAAATCAAGTGTCACAGGTTGAATTTGTATTAAAAAATTCGGCTCGCTTCGCTCGCATTTAGCTTTATGAGTAAGGTATATTGCAACTTGCGAGTTAAGTAAGTTAAGTCTAGCCACAGAATAAGACCTGATAAGCAGCGAGTTTTTTCATTGAACATCCCAAACAAAATCAAGTGTCACATGTCATATTGCATTTGTCTTAAAAAATTCGGCTCGCTTCGCTCGCATTTAGCTTCATGAGTAAGGCATATTGCGAGTAAAGTGAGTAAAGTCTAACCACAATAAGAACCGATAAGCAGCAAGTTTTTTTTATTACCGCAAACAAAATCAAGGGTCACAACACAATGTTGAATTTGTGTTTAAAACTTCGGCTCGCTTCGCTCGCATTTAACTTTATGAATAAGGTATATTGCGAGTAAAATCTAACCACAGAATAAGAACCGATAAGCAGCGAGTTTTTTTTTTATCACCGCAACAAAACAAATCAAGTGTCATTATTGCATTTGACTTATGAAAATTCGGCTCGCTTCTCTCGCTTGGTTTGGAGCTCAATTTGCTAGCATTTTAACTTCATGAGTAGGTTATTACGAGCAAAATGAGTTATGTCAGACCGCAGAATGGGACCTACACGTAGCGAGTCTTAGAGTACCGGAAACTTATGCTAACTTTCAAGTTCGTTAGTACCTACTAGGACTTTACCCCACTCAGGAATTTCGAAAAATCGTCAACTAAATAATTCAAAAATGTGCGGCCCGCAGTGATACCTCACATTGTCCTATGCGGCCCTTGACCAGAAAAGTGTGACGACCAATGACCTAACTCCAAGATTAAGTGATCCCAGAGGATTGACAGAATAAAATTGATTTTTGATTCTGACTTTGACTTTGCTTATACTCAACTGTTCTTCAAAACTTTTGACTTACCTATTCAAGAAGTCCACTGCCACTTGAGGTGGTTTTTCTATAGGAAATGAGACATAGACCTCTTTGCTTTTGTACTGAGGATCATACTCCAATTCTGCTTCAGCTAGGGCTGTTCTGGAAATTAAATAGAAATTAGGAGAAATTTGACAACCATAATTATCTACAGAGAACTAAGGAGAAAGTAAAAGTAATGTCACAAGTGGCTACATTAAAATTAAAAAAAAAACAATTCTTCAACTCGAGGTGCATTTCTGTTCATAACTCTGAAGATCCTTGACATTGACATTGACAGATCCTCACCAAATTTTTGTAGCACCAATCGGAAAGTATACCCTTTCAAACAAAAAAAGAATTTTCTATATCGGTCATGCCCACACCTTGCAACTTATTTGTACCTCAACTTATCCATCACTGGATTCACTTTAAAACATCCTACAAAATATGTTCATGCCTTATTTTATCCATTAATTGTTTGTAATATAACTAAGCTGGTAATGTAAGAAAAACTTATAAGTATTTTATATAAATGTAAGAACCATTAAGGCTGGATTTTACCAAACTGTCATCTTACTCCTAGAGTAGTTATTCTCGTAGCCAACAGAATTCGAAATACAATTGTTTAGTAAGCGCAACCGAACATTATTAGGTGCATTCAAATTATCCTGGTTATAAGGTGTCAACTTTACAATGTCAAAATATTCAAACAAACAGCAGTCTAATCTGTGGTTTAATCTCCAGATAAAGCTTAATCCAGTTTGGTAAAATCCAGCCTAAGCCATGTAACAATAAATATTGGTTTAGTTTCCACAGTTTTATCAAGATGGCAGAGGAATTTACTTACTTTGATGATGGTGACCAATAAACAGGCTTCAATGCTCGGAACGCCAATCCTTTTTCATACATCTTGTAGAACTGTCGTAACTGATTCTGGACATATCCTTTACTTAATGTCAGGTAGCTTCGATCCCAATCCGCCATAACACCCCAAGTCTTGAAAGCAGCCTTTTGATTCTCTACAGTTTGTAAAGCAAACTTCCTTGCAATTTGACGTATATTTACAGGGTCGGTGAGTTCATTTTGCTTTGCAGTTTTCTTTGCCTTCTGTAGGGCTTTTAGTTCTATGGGGAGGCCATGGCAGTCCCAGCCTGGGACATAGTGAACTCTGTTGCCTTGTAATACTTGGTTGCGGTTGTTTATATCTTTTAAAATCTGAAAACAACCAAAGCTGTCAGTTAAAGGTAAGGGAGGAGGTTTTATACTAAAAGTTTATTTTCTTCAGCGATACCTTGTTTACTGCATGTCCCATGTGCAAATCTCCATTAGCATACGGCGGGCCATCATGTAGAACAAATTCTGGGCCCTTTAGATGCTCCCTTTGCCAATTGTAGAGCTCGCTAAACTGAGCGGTCTGAAAATATTGTCATTTATTTAACATGCAAAAAAGTTATGAAAACTATATGTATTTTGCCTGTTGGTGGAACAATAAGATAGATAATAAATTAAATAACACGATAAGACAGTGTTTTAGCCAATTATGAAACAAACACCTTCTGAATTTCTTCTTTTACTGCGTTACTTGATCGAGCCGGAAAATTAGTTTTAGGGAAGAGAATGGTGTGTGAATATGTCTTTGTTTTTGGCTCGGCTGAACTTTTTAAGCGAAGACAATCGATACAAGTCCATTTTGTTACAATTCTTTTGTAATTATTCCGCAAAATCGAACTTTTTGTAATCATTTCTTGAGGTTATGTTTTTCGATTATTTTTTTTAGGAACAGTTTGACACTGACATGACATGACATTTTCAGTTTAAAATTGCGCTGTCACTTTCATTGTCAGCCGCTATCTGTCATTGTCACTGTCAATTTTACCGTTCCCTCCCTCCCTTCGTTTCCTCTCCTTCCCCCTTTCTCATCACAAAATTCTACAAAGCAACACACATGTTTTGGCGATATTATTTGTTTATATCCTTGTTACCACGTTGCTCGCCATAATTTCCTATAATCACAATGGTAAAACAACTTATTTACCTGGCAGACTTCTAATACCCCCTGTTTCGAGTGCATCTTTATAATAAAATAACCTGTTTCAGCCGAAAGCGAAGAAGTTTATTGATAGAAAAAAGGCTGTTACCTTTAATTTGGTACACCGTTCGCAAAAGGATCCACTCGCAGCAGACGAGACTGCCCCGCAGCGTGTCCTGGTGCCTGTTAACGCGAATATTCCAGCAAGGAAGGAAAATGGTCCTGTAAGTTTATTATGCTGAAGTAACCTACTTCTGTAACATTTTGTTACACCACCTAGCTTTCTTTATGTACAGTTGTCACAATGGATCTAGGCATTCGCGAAGTTAGGCTTTTCGCTGTGCAGTAGAAAATTTTGTATGAAAAAGTTGCACTGCGCAACGAAACAGCTAACTTCACGAATGCCAAGATCCTTTGGAAGAAGTGTACTTCTGTAACATTTTGCTACACCTATAGCTTTCTTTACCTGCTCTTAAAACTTTACAGTAAAGTCAAATTAGATACCTATTGTCTTTTTTAAACGTTCGCGATCAGAACACATTATAATAATGAATTGTCGGGCAAATAATAAGGTAATTTACGTGATAAATACCCAGATACACATGTATAAATAATAGATACCTATGTTGGGAACGTCAAGGGAAGGAGATCAGGGAGATCCCCAACTCAATGGATAAACCAGCTACAGGAGAAGAAAGCCAGGTTCTACAACGTGGTCCACCTGGCTACTAATAGAACTTGTTGGAGGCAAGCTGTCCACACTATCACAATGACATCCATTGATCATGCTCCTTCAGAGATGAAGAACTGACCACAGAGAGAGAAAATACAATTATTTTTTTTTCATTTGACAGTGACTGTAATTGATTTTTATTATTACAGGAACTTACACCAGAGCAGCGCAAGGAAGAGCAGATGAAGTACGGAATATACTTTGATGATGACTACAACTACTTGCAACATCTTAAAGACACAAGAGAAGTCACATTAGTAGTTCAGCCGGTGAGTTGAAGCAATACCTATAGGCAATCACTAACATTGCTGTAATTTATAGGCTTTTATGCGCCCGGTGCGAGCTTCTAGCACCCTGTTAGTGGTCCTGCAGTGATTCCAACCTTCTCGGAATGGATTCTGAATTTGGAAAGTAATGTTTCTTCATGATCCATTTTTGGAGTCTGAATCGCACTGCTGGTCTGGTAATTTCTGCAACCTGTGTCTGGGCACCGTTGGCATCTTAGTTACGGCACTGCTCACTAACCCCAAATTATTCATCAAACATAAAACGCGCCCTTCGAAGCACTCAGCTCGTTATGCCACTTGCGGTCACCCATCAAACTTGTGACCGTGCACAACATTGCCAAACTTCAACAATCAATCAAGAACTTCCCAACAAGCTACTCCACAAGCACTTCGGTACAAAAATAAATGATGTCCTTTACAATGTTATAAAATAAACAAGAATTTAATATTTGTTCCATTTATTCTGTAGGATTAATAAGAGGTTTTAATTTATAGAAATCAACACATAAAAGGAAAGAGAAGTCGCCAGACACACAGAACAATGAAGAAGATAAGAAAATTACATCAAAATTGCTTTTGCCGAGTTCAGTCTTTGCATCAGAAGTTGAGGAGGAAGTAGGTCTCCTGAACAAGGGAGCACCTCAAGGTATTTTTTTTTTTTATCCTTTATGTAATTCCTGAGAGTTGTACGTTCCTTGCTTGTGACTTCTTTGTATTCTCTGGTAGATTTTTTATTTTATCGAGAATTTGAGTTTGTTTGAATGCGGTAATCTCAGAAACTACCAGTCCAATTTGAAAAATTATTTCTGCATTTGATAGCTAAACTCTTGAGTAAGGTGATAGGCTACTTTTCATCATCATCATAATCACTATAAACCGCGAGGAGGCAACGCCGCGAGGGCTCTGCTAGTTATGCATAATTACTAATATTATTCACTAGCAGCGCCCTCGCGGCGTTGCCCCCGTAGTGATGGAGTATGGTGATTATGATGATGATTAAAAGTAGCCTATAACCTTCCTCAAGAGTTTAGCTATCACTTGCAGAAAGAATTTTTTAAATCCGACTGGTAGTTCCTGAGGATAGCATGTTCAAACAAACAAATAAACTCTTCCGCTTTATTATATTAGCATAGATAGTATAGAAGTATAGATGAACAAAATAATACAAACTTTGCTTCTTTCCAGGGCTATGTCTGGATTTGGACCCAGATGTAGTAGCAGCTTTGGATGAAGACTTTGACTTTGAAGACCCCGAGAATGAACTAGAAGATAATTTCATTGAAATGGCCATGGGTGATGGCGAAGGTATACATTTTTAAGTCATCATCATCTATTAGCTAATGTAACATTTAAACTTATTTTAAACTTATTTTAAACACAGATTTTTTTTTAATATTA
The DNA here is from genome assembly GCA_958496255.1 of Camptogramma bilineatum. Classification (NCBI taxonomy): domain Eukaryota; kingdom Metazoa; phylum Arthropoda; class Insecta; order Lepidoptera; family Geometridae; genus Camptogramma; species Camptogramma bilineatum. The sequence goes on from OY292474.1 coordinate 4,665,375, forward strand.
TGTCACATAATTTTCTGTCTTCTTTTTTTAACCGACTTCAAAAAAAAGGAGGTTCTCAATTCGTTGGTTATTTTTGTTTGAAAGGGATTACTTTCCAGTTGGTGCCATAAAAGTTTGGTGAGGATCTGTCAAGGATCTTCGAAGTTATGAATTAAAATGCACCTCGAGAGTGCAAAAAATTGCTAAGCCTTTAACATTGAAGTTGGTTTTTTAAAATTTTTCATTTAGCTACTTGTTTAGAGATGGTTATGTATAACACACCTCCTTCTTTTTCGAAGATGATTGCATTTTTTTATATATAACCTCGCTCGCACACGTCATCGTGATAACTTGGGGCGTCCGGCGTACCTGAGCCCAGTAATTTATTTTTACTAAAAAAGTTATATATGATATCAAATGCCAAACAAATAGAAGGAAAATATGCTGACTCCTCTGCCAAATGTAAAATCATTTTAAACAATATACCTTTGTTTCAGATGATGAATACGATGATGAGGATGGTTCCGACGCAGGCTCGGAGAGGGCATTCGCTTCTGATAACGAAATGGACTCTGATGATGACAGTGCAGACTCTCAGGTACTGCCCAATGAGGTCATGAATAATTGGTTTAAAAAACTTCTAAATATTTGTGAAAGTTCATACAGCACACTGATAAAATTGTTACGGCGAAACCCTTCGAGAATTGCGAAACCGGATAAAAATTAATTGAATCAATTAAACTAGACCAAGGCTACAGGTAAGTTGACCGACGATGCAAGTTCAAATAAGATCTAAAGATCTCATAGTTGTATATCAAAAACAGGTAGAAACGGCAACTAAAATTTTATTACAATGAAAACCCTTTCTCTACTAATCTATGGTAAAGTACAGGTTACTTGTCTATGGTACAGGTACCGAAGACGTCAGTCAGAAGTAATAATTTCCTTCTAAAAGAGAATTTGTCTATTTCGCGTATTTAGCTTGCACAGTGGCGTCCCCATTTATGTCTATTATTTTTTGCCAGACTATACATAAATTTAAGGCTATAGAAATGAAGAAATGATACCTATGTATTCATTTTTTAATTTTTAGGGTTTAAATTCTTGCAGCCTGTTTGGCTGATGAAAATAAAAATGAATGCACATCAAATGATCAAGCGAAAATAATTTGAGTTGCAAGAATTTAGACCCTCATGTATTTGACAAATGTATCTCACATTTACAGGTGCGCGGAGGAGGTAGAATGCCGACATGGGACGAGCGTGACAAAGACGACACGAAATCCCGTTTCTCCCAATACTCTATGTCTTCCAGCGTCATCAAGAGGAACCAGGGTCTTACACTGCTGGATCAACGGTTTGAAAAGGTAAATGAAGAATAAGTTATTTCATTGGAGTAAAGGTCACTTGCCTATCAGCGCTGATGGTGAGCGTGAGACTAAAATCAGCCTAACATTTCCAGATGTTCGCTGACTACGATGACACGGAGCTAGGAGCCCTGGACCTGGACGAGATCGAGGGTTTCATGCCGGAGTCACACGCAATGCTGCTACAGGCGGCCGAGGAGTTTGAAGAGTCGCAGAGAAGAATCCAGCTGGACAAGGAAGTGGAGCGCGCGAGGTAACTACGATGTTCTTAGGTGACACGGAGCTAGGAGCCCTAGACCTGGACGAGATCGAGGAAAGAGAAGGATCCAGCTGGATAAGGAAGTGGAGCGTGCGAGGTAACTACGATGTTCTTAGGTGACACGGAGCTAGGAGCCCTAGACCTGGATGAGATTGAGGAAAGAGAAGGATCCAGCTGGATAAGGAAGTGGAGCGTGCTAGGTAACTACGATGTTCTTAGGTGACACGGAGCTAGGAGCCCTAGACCTGGACGAGATTGAGGAAAGAGAAGGATCCAGCTGGATAAGGAAGTGGGGCGTGCTAGGTAACTATGATGTTCCTAGGTGACACGGAGCTAGGAGCCCTAGACCTGGACGAGATCGAGGAATTCGAAGAGTCGCAGAGGAGGATCCAGCTGGATAAGGAAGTGGAGCGCGCTAGGTAACTACGATGTTCTTAGGTGACACGGAGCTAGGAGCCCTAGACCTGGACGAGATTGAGGAAAGAGAAGGATCCAGCTGGATAAGGAAGTGGGGCGTGCTAGGTAACTATGATGTTCCTAGGTGACACGGAGCTAGGAGCCCTAGACCTGGACGAGATCGAGGAATTCGAAGAGTCGCAGAGGAGGATCCAGCTGGATAAGGAAGTGGAGCGCGCTAGGTAACTACGATGTTCTTAGGTGACACGGAGCTAGGAGCCCTAGACCTGGACGAGATCGAGGGCTTCATGCAGGAGTTCGAAGAGTCGCAGAGCAGGATCCAGCTGGACAAGGAAGTTGAGCGCGCGAGGTACACATTATGAGTTTCCGGTCATCTATACCAGTGTTCCGCAAAGGTGTGTCGCGGCACACTGGTGTACCTTGGTCATTAGTTGGTGTGCCTCGGAAAAATAAGGTTACCTATCTCAGTTAAGCTACTATAAATTTGGATCGCATATGCTCACCTAAACAAGCTCATGTTTCGCACAAAAAAAAATATCATTTATGGTATACCCCTCCAACTCCAAAATTTCCCGATTTCCTAGATGTAACTTGAACACAAAAAGTTTGCGGAACACTGATCAATACTAGCAGCGCCCTCGCGGCGTTGCCCCCGTAGTGATGGTTTATGTTGATAATGATGATCATGAAAAGTAGCCTAAAACCTTCAAGAGTTTATCTATCACATGCAGAAAGAATTTTTCAAATCCTACTGGTAGTTCCTGAGATTAGCGTGTTCAAACAAACAAACAAACATCTTTGTTCATCATACAAGTGCTTGTCCTGGGTAGGATTTGAACCCACGACCTACAGCGTAGAAGGCAGAGCTACCAACTGAGCTGAGAGGCCAGTCAAAAGCCTATTTATATTTTACAGAATGCGGCGTCTACAACAGATCCAAGAGGAGTCGGAAGATGAGATAGAGACAGTGGAGGTGGATCCAAAAGAGAAATGGGACTGCGAGACTATCCTCTCTACATATTCCAATCTGTACAACCATCCGAAGATCATTGAGGAACCTAAGGTATGGCCTCAAAGATAGATAGAGACAGAAAGTAAATGTTGTGTTATACAATGACAAATATTAACTCAATTCAAATTCATTTTTTTTTCATATTCATTTATTCATAAAAATTGTCTATCTTTGGTCTTAAACTCTCAAATATAATAAACTAAAAATAGTTTAGTGACCACGCAATTAGCGCCTTCACTCTATCTCAACGAGACTGAACGCGACAAAAGATACCTACGCGATCGTTTTGACAGTTTAGACAATCAGCCAGCGTAGAGACAAGTTAGACAATCAGCCTCCTGAGATGATGAGTTATTGATGAAAGGAACCACATTGTGCCGGCTTCACTTAGTCGGCTTGCGGCACTTAGCAGGCAAGCTATTGTATAATTTTTTATCTATTTCTTCACAGAAACCCAACAAGATACAAATCCACGCGAAAACAGGAATACCCAAAGACGTGCTCGGCAGTGACAACAAGCTGACAATGCGGTCGCTCGCCAAGTTCAACGCAATGCAAGCTAGCGGTAGCGAATCAGACGAAGACGGACGAACCAACGCCGAAAGCGTTCTCTCCACACTCTCTGTACTGTCTATCAGGTAAAATATAAAACCGCCTATACACGTTTGGCGAGCCTAGGCCAAAGCGAGGATTTCTGATTGGAGGGGGTTAAGCCTTTACATCTTTACTAGATGTCTTCCTCCAAAAAGAGGCTACTAGTAGTAGTCCTCTTTTTGCCAGAAAAAAATTGGAGAAGATCTGATGAGGATCTTCAGCATGATAAGCAGAATAGCTCCTTAAAATGCTCACTATAATTGCTCACTTTTAAATTTTTACCAGTGGAATCTGCCCTACTAGGTAGGGATTGATGGGGCGCCTGGGCTTACCTTTTCATCACAAAACTAGATAATTGTGAACATTTATTGTTTTAAACTATGCGAAGATACTCGCGAGGTCTACAGCTCATCTATATTTCTTTTGCTTTGTAGTCTAAACGCCTTGTTTATTTGATGTTTTATTTTGATAGTAGAAGTGACATAGATTTAATTTGTTTATTTAATCAGTATTTCTATTCCCAGACCGAAAGACGAAAACCAAGAAGAAAAGAAGGAACGGAAGCGCCTCCTCAAAGAGTACCGCAAGGAGAGAAGAATAGAGAAGAAGGCGAACAAAGAGGCTTTCAAGGAAGAGAAGAAGAGACAAGAGAAAATTATGCTAAACAATAAGAATAACGTGCAAGGGAATAAGATTATGTAAAAATATATTAGTTCTAGGCGATTTTGTGTTTTATTTATGCACTTCTTTAGTCGTTCCACAAGGTATTGACGAGCGACCCACATAGAAACCGAAACTCGATTTTAGTTTTTTTTTTTTGGGGATTGTTCTAATTTTCCACATACCTACGCAAATTTCTAAAAATTGGACTCTCTTTTTATAATGTTACAAATGACTAATTTCTATTCTAATTTCACCTGGAATTTTTGCTATGATAACCTCCTAATTCGACCAACATCTTAGCAAAGGCATGGCAATTCAAAGACATTCGTATAGTTGTTCTATTTCACGAAGTCCGTTTGGTCTTAATTGTGTGTGCGTTCACATGCACGTTGTTTCTGTGTGCGTAAGCTCGGGAGCGCTCAGAATCTGCCCACGCACACAGAAACAACGTGCATGTGCATCTACACACAATTAAGACCAAACGGACTTCGTGAGATAGAACAACTATATTACTTCCCATCGATAAATGTCTTCCAAAATATGTTAGGGTGTTTTAAAAGAAAAATTAAAAATAATTAGATAAATTTTATTGCATCTTACAAACTATGTAAATATCATCTATTAACTATATGGGCAAAAACGCGAGAATCTGTACATTGGCATTTTCGAGGTGTCCCCAGGTAAAATTGACTGCTACGCAGCTCTTTATAAGTTTTACAGGAGTTGTAACCACATTATCTGATTCATGGTGAAATTGGCATGCCATATTTATTAAAATGTAACGCTTAAAACAACATTATGATATCGAAAATTAATTTTAAAAAATCGCAATTTTAGTCTGTAGTACTGTCCCCTAAACAAAATCCGACCTTTAGCAGCGTTTGGTTAAAAATAATTCCACTAGACTGGCAAACTTTTAGCTATATATTTGAAGTTTAGTGGGTTACCTAGGGTTCTAAATGTACAATTTGCTGCAAAAGCCAGAATTTCTACTAAATAAGTAATATTTAAGCCTGTCCCCGGGATTTGGGCCAACTGGACATGTCCGGATTCCGTTACCGCGTTTTCGAATGATTTTACAGTTTTTTTGTTCCGAGGGGTAGTTATTTTTTTACTTATACAACAACATTGCAACGAGACAGACGTAAAAGTAAAGGAGATGTCCATAGTTTTTAAGCCAAAATATTCAAAACAATTGTTTGATATTCGGCGTCAGTGACAGGTTGTGTTTTTTCGGGCACTGTCCGGTGAGTATTCAATTTTTTTTTCATGTTTAAAAGGTATTTCCAATGCATATTTTTATTTCAAAACTGAAATAAACTATCCAAGATTAACTTAGTGTGAAAAATCGTGTCATAAATATCAGCAATTTGAGATAATTCATATTTTTGTGAACAGGTACCCAAGTTCGTTACTTCCGATTCGATACCATAGAGCTGATAATCACGTTAAGCAAGGTTTACATAGCGTACACTTTATTTTATCTATTATTATTTACCCATTATTTTGGTAAACCTACGGCCACCATAGGTATCAAAATTATTCGTTTTGACCTATGTTCCGAAGAAAAAGTGGTTAAATATCAGTAGGTACAACTATTTGAAAATATTTTTTTTTGTGACGAAACAAATTATTATGCTTAGTTCCTTTACTTAGTTAAGACTAATTTTCACAAGTTCTAGTTTACTTCTAAAATCATTAATTTCAACGATTTTATAGCTAGTAAATAAAAATTCAAAAAGATTTAGAATTAGGCGCTATGTAAACCTAACCTTAGATGTCTGTCCCCCAAATCCAAGTTACAAAAATGTTAAGTTTGTATTAAAAAGTTTAAAATAAGTGTAGACATTGTTTAGCAAAATGATGTGGTTTCTCAAAATACTCAATATTTAAATAGTTAATTAAAAAAATAGTCAATTTTGGGAATTTTATTAAAACTTTAAAGGCCATTTTAGAGCATAGGTAACGAACTGGAAAGGAAAAGTTGATAAAACTCGTGTATTTCTAAGATATCAAACTGATTTTATACATTTATTATTTAAAAACATGTTCTCTTTCTTTAATAAATAAATTAATAAAATAATTTTGAGTTTTACTATCTTAAAAAACCAAAAACCATCGGTAACGAATTGGATTAAAATTTCTCCTTACAGTAATAAACTTGCTAATTTCTCCTAAAATATCAATTTTACGAGAAAACTTTTTCGTTTGTAGATAGAAGAATAATTATAGATAGCATATAAATAAACATTTCAATGAAATTCCACAAAAAAAAAACAAATCATAATTTTGAGAAAGTGTACAGTTTTGCGCGTTTTTGCCCATATACAAAACAGATCAAAATAAAATTGATACATTCCCTGGAATGTATGTAATTCAATCACATTCCGAAAAAAAAATTAACTCACAATTCCAACTTATATTAAAATCGATATCATACACAAAGATATTCGCTCCCTTTCATATCATCTGGATACTTTGTGATAGTTTTCGATAGCTGCAATAACCACTTTTATTTAGAAATATATCCAGTTTCATACCAAACAAAAAAAAATAAAGCTAGGTCCAGTAAGTATTGTAATGTTATGGTAAAGAAATATCTTCCAATATGTATTTATATAAAAAATGTAAGTTTATATAACAATCTGTTAATTCGACATAAATTAGCTTATTCAAACACAAAATTTTCAAAGTTGTAAAGTGTCATGGCGTCTGTGACGTCACACCTATGTAATCATTGATTTAATGAACGTTCAATGCGTAACAAAGATTATTTCGTATAATTGGAGGTTTTGCCTGAAATACTTAGCGTAAATCATTGCTTAGTATTATACTCTGATATCTGAAGATTCACAAGCCTAAGTAAGAGATTTTGTGTTATTTTTTGATGACCTAGCTTATGTTAGGACTAGGCCTTCGTACCCTAGTCCGTCTGGGTCAGGACACTCCATCCGGTTCTTGATGTGCTGAAGCGTGTTGTGGAAATGTTTCGTGATCTGTTCCACCTCCTCTGATTGGTCGAGATTTGCGAGCTCTTCGCGGATCTTTTGAATTATCTGTGGGGGGAGAGTGGTAAGGTAGATAAGATAACGTTTATTTATCCAAAAAATGACAGTTAATGTATAGCCTATAAGCCTGAAAGAAAGGGCCGCGGCCCAGCCCGCTGTAGGAACTTTTGTGCGTCATGGGCACTGAACGCGTTAAGTAATTCGTGTTGAGTTGGTTTGGTCTAACGGTAAATCTGGACTTTCAATCCGACCGCTAAAACAGCTTTCAAAAATTCGTGAGTTCTCCATGACATTTGTAAACGTGTAACAGTTAAATAGAACACTATGGAGCACGGCCGAGAGCTCAAATCACAGTGAAGTTGGGAGCCCGACCATGCCGTGTGGAAGGCGTTTTAGGCCTATGATGAATGAAGAATAAAGTAAGTTCGTATAAGCAAGTGGCCAACTCTGGTGACGGAGTTTTTAGGCCGCCTAAAGGCCTCCGTCATGGTTAAACGACTTAAAAGCCGGGACCGACAATTCAACGTGCCCTCCGACGCACGGAAGCGCTCAGCTTGTAATGCCACTGATGAAGAATAAATTATTATTGTTGTATACTCACGGCGTGTATAAGCGCGGTGCTGACGGCCGCATTTCCCTGCGCGCGCAATAAAGCGTGCCTCGCTAGTAACTCCGCCAATAGTTGCGCCTGCACTCCGCCGTCCATACATTGCTGCGCCACTCGAACGCCCTTACGGACGCAGTCTAGTGCGCGTGTCGCGTCATTAAGCGGCCACTGTGGGTAAAATGAAATGTTAGACCCCTCGACCCCTCGCAAACAAACATTTATATATTGAAAATTATATGGACACGGAATTTTATCGCGTAATTTACCTTATAGATATTCGTTGTTTTGTGATAGAGTGTTCACATTTATTAACCATCATGTTTCCATCAGTGAAAACCTATAATTGGCTCTCTGTTATCTATTCTAGCTGCTATCTTGTTTATTTAGCTGTTGGTTTTCCAAATATAAATAAATAAATAAATTATTTATCCCGACGTTTCGGCTATGTTACAACAGCCATAGTCGCGGGCAGACTGCAGCAGAAAATCCCTTGTCCGTATAATTTTCAATATGAATGATCGCGAAAGTTTAAAAAGACTATTGCAAACATATCGGTCGGGCTCTTAAGAGGGCGGCGACAGATGGAATGTCTGTCTATCTATACAAATGTAATGCCAAAATCATTGAAATTTGAGCATAATTTTATTACTTTTATCTGGGTTCCTGTTACACTTAAAACTTACTACAGAACAAATGAAAAGAAAACATGACTTTTTGCTGTAAAAAGGTTAAAAATTCGTTTTAGACAAGTTTTTTCCCTTAGTACAAGCTTTGCTTAGTTTGGGGCTAGATGACGCAGTGTGAAAACGTCCACCAATATTTATTTATTTATCTATAATACCTCCTTCCCGTCCTTCGGCGGCTTCCAGAAGAGATGTGCGCAGAGTGCAACAGCTCTGCTCTGGTCTGGTTTCTTCAGCAACTTGCTGGCCGCTAGTGCACATTGCGTGCGCATCGGCTCAGCGTTCTCTGCGCCTGCAAAAATATATCTCTTTATCTGGCATATTCTGCAAACGGTATTGTGCGGTACCAACATTTAAACAGCAATTCTAGTTGATAAAAATATTCCGAAACTCTTTCCGACACTGAAAATTAATTGTTCCATGTAGATGTTTTCGCGACATAAATTAATGAAATGACTAGCTTCTGCCCGCGGCTTCGCTTGATACCTATCCGGATAAAAAGTAGCCTGTGTTATTTCAGGTCATAAACTATGTCCCAGTTTCAGCCAAAACCGCTCAGTAGTTTTTGCGGGAGGGTGTAACAAACATCCATACATCTATACATCCTCACAAACTTTCGCATTTATAATATTAAGTAGGATTATTTTGTTGGCTAGATGGTGCTGTTATTTAGGTACAAAACAAACTTACCAAAACAGTTTATCTGTTCAAATGTGGCTATTATCAAGGTCATGTGCGCCAACTGTGACTTGCTATCCGATATCTCGTCTTCGTAGATAGAGAAGGCTTGCGAGAGGAACTCGTACGCGATTGTCTCGTGGTTGTTAAAGCCGATCTCACTTATAGCCAACGCTCCTTGCAGAAACAATCTGTAATAACAAAATGTTTAAGGGTCTTTTAGTGACGTTGAATAGCCTAAAACCTTCCTCAAGAAATTAGCTATCAAATACAGAAATATTTTTTCAAATCCGACTGGTAATTCCAGAGATTAGCGCGTTCAAACAAAAGTCATTTTAGGCTTTTAGTTCAATTAGGACTGAACGAAAAGTATGTGATGCAAATTAAGCTTTACCTGAGAGGTAATTCCGCTAATTCTGCTTTGGCCAGCATCGTGATGGTTTGGTGACAGAACTGGAATATCTTCTGGCATTTCTTCTCCCACATCTCGTCCTAAACAGAAAAAAGTAGCATTTAAATGAATTTATAATCTCATTTTTAATTTAGAAAAACCAACTCTCGACTTTTTAAAACTTATAGAGGCAACTAATTTGCTTTTCTTAAATACCATTTATCTGGTAGTTAATTGATTCAGGCGTGACTGGTAGTACTGTAGATGTATTAGTATAGTCGGATTCAGCACTAAAGTCCGATAGACGCAGCGCTGCTATCGCAGAACTAGGTTATGTAAAAAAATACTAATTGTCCAAATAAAGCTTGAACAATAATAATTATGCTAGTTTGTACGTTCATTAGCTCTACACACCAGAACAACTGAACGACCTTGACTAAAAGAGCATAATAAAGTAAATAAAACAATTAGTTCCCGCTTTTTCCGTAGGACTTGAGTGCTGAATCCTACTCTAAATAGATAATTTGCAATATTACCTGGTCAGCAAGTTCCTTGTAAGTGAAAGCCAGTGCGTAAGCGTGGAACATTATGGGCGGGAAGGTGTGCTGTATGCGTCTCGCGCCTCCGCCTTGCAACACTTTCCTCGCGCCGGAGAGTATTAGGTATTGCTGGTCTGCTGACTCCGATTTGAAGTGGTGGATTAATCTGGGGTGGAAATATACATACATACATAAAATCACGCCTCTTCCCACAGGGGTAGGCAGAGACCACGGATTTCCACTTGCTACGATCCTGACACACCTCTTTCGCCTCATTCACTCTCATCACATTTTTCATACAATATTGCTATTGTTATTATTAAGTTTTGTCTGTAGTTTTATCATGGACTTTCAACTACAAGGTTTACTATAAGGTTTTATTTTTACACTAAGGCTGAGGCCAAACGAGCGTATTTTTTTGAGTTGTGAGTCGCGTAATTTCTGCTGCATTTGTTTTCATAGAAAAGTCCTGTTTGATTCACACGGCGACGCAAAATGAGTTGTCTGTTTTTGTTTAAAGTAGATTAGGCGACTCATTTTTCAAGACTCACAAGTCACAACTCAAAAAACTACTCTACTCTACTCTACTCTAAAAAATTACGCTCGTTTGGCCTCAGCCTAACATAATGCGAAAGTTTAGATGGATGGATCTTTGTTCCTCTATAACTCGACAACCACTGAACCGATTTGCCTGTAAACTATAGATAGATAATGACCGAGAATAGGACATAGTCTACTTTTTACCCGGAAAATTTGCACGGTTTCCGTGGGATAAAACAAATAGTAGTCCACCCGGGCAAAGCCGCAGGCGTCCGCTAGTTATTAAATCGATTGTTGAACGGCGACGAGTAAATCGACCAATCGATTGTGAAATGAAATGAAATAATTTATCTGCGTGAAGTATGGTAGAAAAAGTTCTTAAAATAAATTATAAGTAGCACATACTCCGTGGTACAAAGACCTACATGCAAAAATTTACATATAAAATAACTAGTTATGTCATGCAGATTATGTACATTACATTTCTTAATTACCTATATTTAGTTTACTGCCATGTCATATTAATTTAAATAATGTCGTATAATTAATTAATTTATATTATAGAAAGTAATTATTTATAAATTAGTATTCAATGTGTGCGTTTATGTATTTATGTATGTAAATCAAAATTAAATATTAGAAATACCTCGGTCTGCTTTCCTGTTGCTATATCCTAACAGGGTTCATGTGTGAAACTAATTAATACATTATAACAACTATGTATCTACAACCATGTGACAGCAATAAATGTATTGAGTATTGAGTTTATACAAGTGTCGATTAACTTGATTTTCTTTAGTATAACCCGGTTCATTAAAGAAAGGAATCTAAAATGGCAAAAGCGGCGCTTATCATGTTCTCTCGCTTCGTGAGTATAGACGGCACTAGTGTGCAAGCGAGATAACATGCTAAGCGCCTCGTTCGATTAGATTATTTTCTTTAATGAACCGAGTTATACCGCCCATCACAAATTTTAAGAATACCTCGCAAGTAGACCCTGCTCCTCCATGAAGTCCTCAGCATCTGGTTCCATGGCCTGGTCTGGCTGGTCTTTCACAAGAACATCCAACATACCCAACACTGATTCTACCTGCAAGAGAAGAGCTGAATTGGACTTTATTGCGTCACAGCAAGAGTCGATATTTAAATAAACGTTTTCGCGAAGTCAGGCTTCTGTACTTTTTTGTTCTGTGACAATACTTACATCTTCCGGCGTAGAAATCAGCGAATCACTCTCCAATATATCATTGATCAGATGTACAGCGATCATTCTCCTTCCAGGGTGGTTCAGATGCTTGATCAGCGGCGCGTAGTTCTGAAGTTTGATCAGCGTGAGCACATTCTTGTAGTGATCTGCGGGTAGCTTGAGAATCTTCATTAATTCTTTGAAGACTGGCGTGTTGTGTTCTAAATGTGTCTTTCCACTGAAAGAGAAGAAGAGCATTACGGTATTGTAGCGACATCTACCTGTCGCTAGATGAACTAGACATGCTACGCACTACGAGCTTCAGCGAAGATGGCGCCACTCAACATCAGAATGTCTAAAACTCTCAAGCAAAGTTTCCAACGAATTTAGACATATCTAAGACTACCGACATCAACTGTCGGTCGAAAGACCACGGGCAAGTGGGCTAGATGGGCCGGCCCGTTGCAGAGGAACCACCTACTCTGCCTTTGGGGAACGATTCCACCATGTTCCCCAAAGTATGAAACAGAGTATCATGGTATGCACATAATAATGTTCGGTTGCGCTTTCTAAATAATTGTATTTCGAATTATGTCGGTAGTTAGTCTGGAGTAAGATGACTTTTGGTCGAATCCAGCCTTAGAGTAGTAACTATTGTTGGCCCCAGCAAAAACTAATTTATCTTTGCGCATTTCTTGGTCCCTTGGAACCACCCCATGAGAAAGCTAAAGCTATGCCCACAGAACAGAAAAAACGCTCCCTTACGCAAGTAGAAGTACCTAGCATGTTGACTTATTACTATGAGAACCAGTGTCGCCAAACTCAAACACGCAAAAACAAACACACTTAAAAATAAAAGTTATGATCGAAAGAGAACGTTAAAAAGGACCTAAAACCATAAAACTAGTTTTATTGATAATAAACCTTAGGGCCATCGGAACAAGGTTCTAAACTTAGTAAAATAAACAGTACTACTACTTGTCAAGAGATGGCGCTTTGCGACAGATTTTCGTTTCGGCCCCGCCTACTTACTAGTTCTACTCTTATTCTCAATTCTGTGGCTATGCCTATGGTAATAAACCAACCTGTTTTGATGTATATCAGCGCATATCTTGTCAGTATGAGCCAGCACCCTGTCGACATAGTTGAGTTTGTCAGGGTGGCAGCGCTGGGCAAGCTTCAGTAGTGCCAACTGCAAGCTAAGTGTGTCTTCCGGAGGTACGTCCATTCGATTCTGGGAGGAAAATGTCAATTTATAGGACAAAAAAAACACTTATCGCGTTCAATGCCAAGCTTTGCCGTGCGGTGCAGTCAACTAACAAAAAGTTAGACCTAAGTTACCTGTACTTAACTTCTGTGAGAGAAAATAAATAAACATTTATTATTATTATAACTCAACCTAAATATAATATTTATCTATACTATCTATATCTATACTTATACAATAAAGAGGAATAGTTTGTTTGTTTGATTGATTGATTGTTTGTTTGTTGGTTTGTTTGAACGCGCTAATCTCAGGAACTACCACTAATCAGATTATTTCTGCATTTGATAGCTAAACTCTTGAGGAAGGTTAAAGGCTACTTTTCATCATCATCATCATCATCATCACAGGGGAAACGTCGCGAGGGCGCTGCTAGTTTTGTATAACGTTTAAAATTGTTCTTTTTTGGTTAGCTCAACCTAAATGAAACTATAAGATAAGATAACGTTTATTTGGCACACACACAGAGGATAAAGAACAGAAAAAGGTACACGAAGAAAGTTAGGTGTAGGTAAACATAAAAAAAGATAATAAAAACGTTCACATACCAGTGGTGCCAAAAAGGCAGCTAATGCTGGATACTGATGAGGTCCCATACAACAACTTAGACAATAGACCAACAACTTGAATCATACCTGAGTAATAGCAGCCACTTGATCGGAGAATACTTCAAAGAGCTGAACTTCTTGTTCCTTTCCATCTTCTAGAACCACGCTTAGGTTAACATTGCCTTCGTTACGCTGAAATAAAAAAATATAAGTAGCGATTATATCTATGCAGACATAGTGGTGGCGAAAGCCGTAAGCTGGTTAGATTACTTAGGACTTTACTCATGAGATTGTGAAAAAAGAACAGTTTTTTTTTTAGTCTTGATGTCCTTACATTTACTCTGTTTTAAAGAAACCTTTTTACAAAGGAGAACCACCGATCCCCACAACATTTATAGTCGTTTTAATTAAAGTTTAAGAATCTTTTGATATTTAAAAGGCTTTGAACCTAAGGTAAAGGAAGAATTCCTTCAAGGGCTTATTTTGGCACAACATCATCATCTTAGTCATAGGACTTCAACTGTTGGACATAGGCCTCCCTCAAAGATTCCCATGTATTGCGGTTGGAAGCGGCCTGCACTTTTTACAAGGTCGTCTGTCCATCTTGTCGGTGGATGTCCAAAGCTGCGCTTAATCCGTGATCGTGTAATCACACATTAGGATTCTGTAACGTAGTCACTATCTAGCGACTGTTTCCATGTTTTATATGCGTACACTCATGGACTAGGGTCCATGGTACACTGATTTGAAGGTTGCTAGATAGAGGAACAAGTATTCTACAAACCGCGCTTACCTGACTGTAGCTAGCCAGTCGTTCAATGAGAGCAATGATGATGTTCTTTATATTGACTCCGGGCTGCAGCTCGGCGCATGATTTCAAGAACGGCTGGAGATTCGCCAGGTGGAACTCATCAGGGAATACCTGAAAATAGATCCATGTACACTAAAACCAGAAAAATAATGCATTTCGGAAAACATCACAAACGCAAACAAATAAAAATCAATGTCATTTTTAAGAAACGCAAATTAGTTGACGCGACAACTCGACAACCCTTCCGCGACACTCCGCGCCAGACAGTGACAGAGTTATGCATTAGAAAGAGAGGCAATGTCTAGGTGTGGTTTAGGTGGATATTGCGATCTTGGTCGCGAAGGAACAAGAGTAGAATCACCTAGCTACAAAGCACTTTGTGTTCTTATTGAATAAATAAATTTGACTTTTGATAGGCATTAACCGCTTAAGCGCGCTGAATTGCACTTTGTTGCGTCGCAGCAAGAGTCGCTATTTAAATAAATGTTCTCGCTAAGTCAGGCTTCTGTACCTATTTATCCTGTGCTAAGTAAGTTCCTATGAGTAAAAGGCCAACTCTGGTGACGGAGTTTTTAGGCCGCCTAAAGGCCTCCGTCATGGCTTATTCTGTGTAAGAAAGGCTTTATATTATGTGCCACCCACTTGTATAATGCACTCCATGAGATACTCCTGAGCGATTGCATCTCTGCAGCTGACAACTTGCTCCAGTATACCGGGCAACACCAGTCTTCTGTAGTCCTCTACCGTAACAGTCTCTAGTTGTGAGAGACGGACGAGGTTGGTGCCGACGAGAATACGGAGTTCCGAGCGCTCCCTTTCACGGCGTTCTTTGTCCCTGTTGAAAGAAACAAATATAATACCGCGTTTCATCAAACCACATTCAACAAGACCAGCGGACTTAAAAAGGACGCTAAAGCTGAATTACAATATGAAGTGAACTATAATGACGTCTCTTTTCACTCTCAGTCAATGAAAAGAGATGGCTATTGCCAATTAACTATTGTTCAATTCCTATAATGCGATTCTGCAATAGCGACCTTTTTAAGCCCGCAGTATACAATCAGAGCGAGCACGAAGTAGCTCTGTCACTCTCATCTCAAGGTCACCGAACGCGACAAAAGATATCTTTTGTCGCGTTCGGTCTCCTTGAGCTGAGAGTGACAGAAACGTGCTCGTTGAATGTCTGTTTGCTCGCGAGCGTGTAAACGCGTCATCAAAGTTTGGTTTTACCGGAATAATATTTGTTCACAGTTTAGTTAAAGTACGTTTTGCATATACATTTTTCGAAACGAGAAATCCATTGATGCACGTTCAAGATTCGAACCCACGACCTTAGGATTGAAAGTCTATGAACAGATATAGATTGCGTCCTAAAATACTAACTCAAGCAAATCAAATTACCTTGAGTGTCCTTGATGCTGCATTCTGACCCACAACTTGTTCATTTCAGCGAAATTCATCAGCACAAAGTCGATAGCATCACGAACCTGCAAGAAAAATATAATAAATAAAACTTAGCAGTTATCCTGTAGATGGCGCTCATCGATGCTATAATCGATAGTATGGTTCTATCATGATTTTCAACTCTCGCGACTAAAGGTTCCGTGGCCGAATTGATAAAGGCACTCCAGCTAAAGGAGGATCGCTTGTATCATTGCGAGTTCGAATCCCATCGGAATTGAAAATTTTGATAAGATTTTTCATTTTCAAATGTAAATACCTAAGTGTGGTTTAACACTGTAACAAATAAAAAATTAAAACATAGTTTGACTCACGGTTCCTTCATTCTCATGGGTCTGGCCATCAGTGGTGTCCGGCAGCACATTTCTAGTGCACTGCAGAAGATAGTTCCTGAGGAATAGGCCTCTCAAAGGATGTTGGACACCTCTGCACATTTCTACTAGGTCCTGAAATTAAAATAGATTTATATTATGTTTGTTTGACGATAAAAATTAATTAAACAAGTTTGACAAAAAGGAGTTGATAAAAAACCTATGAAGAAAATCCATTTTTAACCGACTTCAAAACAAAAGGAGGTTCTCAAGTCATCGGAAACTTTTTTGGTACTTTTTATTAAAATAAATAAAATAAAAACATTTTATTTCGGACAACAACGATCCATAATTTGTTAGTAATCACTATCTTAAAACTAATGTTAGTAAGTACCTACACTAAATTAAACCACACAAAAGAAGAATGCCTCAGATTACTCTCCGAACAAAGCACTGCCACATTTATTTATTGGTGCCAATCTGTTGAGGATCTTCGGAGTAATGAACAGAAATGCACCTCAAGAGTGCAGAAAATTGTTTAGCTTATAAGATTGTTGTTAGTTTTTCGAAACTCTCGCTCAATGCCCTTAAGGGCAGATTGCAAGAACAATGGAGACATAAAAAAAATAAAAAAAATAAAATAAGATTGTTGTTGGTTTTTCATAATTCTTAATTTAGCAACTTGTTATTTCATACATTTTGTATGGAACGGTTTTTTTATATCTCGTATTCTGTGGAGACATTAAAACGAGTCAGCTATTTATAAACTGTATTTAAATGTTAGTGGCTACACTTACCTTTAGCAAATCTCTCCTAAGGTTGCTATTAGTCTTGATATACACAAGTCCAACAGTAATGAGTAGATACAGCCGTGGTACAATATTGCCGGCATATTGTACAAGTTCATACAAGTCGGCCACTTTGCGCCCTTTCTGAAACTCTTCAATCAGGTACAGTTCTAGGTGACGGAGCTCATCTGTTATTGCCATGTCTGGGTTTGGAGTTAGGGAACTTTTATATAACTAGCAGCGCCCACGCGGCGTTGCCTCCGTAGTGATGGTATTGGTGATGATGATGTTGATTAAAAGCCTATAACCTTCCTCAAGAGTTTAGCTATCAAATGCAGAAAGAATTTTTCAAATCCGACTGGTAGTTCCCGAGATTAGCGTGTTCAAACTAACAAACTCTTCCACTTTATTATATTAGTATAAGAAGTAGGTATAGATATAGTATTTTAGTCCAGATGTTTTAGTTTCTAGATAGAGGCAACCTGTGCCTTCACCTATTTTTAAAGAAAGTTATCTTACCCAGGGACAATTCCACAAGTCAGTGGCTTTTTCCGTTGTAAACTATCACATGTATAGTGTTAGAATGTTTTTTTATACTTTTTAATGAGCCTGACCCAGCAGGGCAAAAGCCTTTCTTCCCTCTATAAAAACATAGAAGTATAAAAATATTTCAAAGGATACAAAGTTCATAGTAGCCCTTCGGTGACAGTAGCGAGGTTCTCAGCTCCCCCAGCATAGTGGAAGCATGCTTCAGCGCATCCATCAACTTGGACTTGTCCAGGCATCTCTTCATTTGGAACGCCTGAAATAAGTTTTTACACAAGATATTAGGCTTAGTAAACAACCGTACATCCCTAGCCTGAGAGATCAGGGTCATTTATAGTTTTTTTTTGTTATTTCTTTCTCACTTTGAAAATATATTGACAGCATGAAAGGGTTAATAACCGATAAAATGTGTTTTTGTGATAATTAACTGTCGAAAAGACTTGGGAATCAGTTTCCAATCCTGTCGTAACATAATACACCGCCCCTTGGTCAATAAATAATGTGTTGTTTACCTGAACTTTTACAACGTTCAGTGCATCCTCCAGGAGCTTCTCCTGCTCCTCGACAGGAGACGGCTGGTTCGTCATCTGTGCCTGTACAAATATCAATCATTAATGATAATCAAATAGACAGGAAAAGACCGATTATCAAACAAAACTAACAGTCGACCAAATATATAAAAACGGGTGATCAACACGATCCATGAGTGCAGCGCCACGTGTAATGCAAAGTTGCATGCAGTACCTTTATTTATTGAATTCTCTTGAACCCACCCAGATAAGGATTTCTTGAGTAAATTAAAATTTTTGTAGAAGTCGATTGAAGCCCGTCCGACCAACGTCCGACACAGCCAGCCAAAGATAAATAAATTAGGATTTGACATTGACATGACAAAGATGACATCTAACATTGACATAAATGATTTCCCATACATCAATGTCAACCACTACCAACCAAGTAAAAAAGTTTGAAGGTGGCCCGGCGTGGCTCTTGTGTGGTGGCTCCTTTATTACCGGGGCCCTCTCTGGAGCAGATCGCAGTTTTTGGGCAGGCAGGGAATGTGTTAAAATGTTTTGTTTGTTTTGTGTCATGCATGTCATGTCAATCAACGTCAAAAGTTGTGTTGCTGTCGTCGCTGGATGTGTTGTGTTTTTGTTCTATTTCATTTGCGATAAGAAATTACGAAATTATGGATAACAAACCGTCGCTGAGTCAATATTTCGGTGATAATAATGTTCCCCCCGC
This sequence comes from Camptogramma bilineatum, assembly GCA_958496255.1. Classification (NCBI taxonomy): domain Eukaryota; kingdom Metazoa; phylum Arthropoda; class Insecta; order Lepidoptera; family Geometridae; genus Camptogramma; species Camptogramma bilineatum. The sequence goes on from OY292474.1 coordinate 4,684,271, forward strand.
CTCCCAGTTCTTCGACGAGATCGGTACATCTCCCTCTGATATGATTCAGAGTATTTATCTCGGGAGCAACGAAGGTACATTTATTTTGATTATATTCTACATTTTTAAATGTAAAATCGAATGATTTATGTATTGAGATTAATCTCATATGTTTTCTGCTTTGTTTAAGGTAACCAAACAACACCAGCTAACCTTTTTCCGACAAATATGACCGCTTCGTTTACTCAGCAACCTTTGTCGGATGAAGTGACATTTTCTAATGATATGCCTACTGTGAGCACGGCGGCAGCGCTGCCTGCGACGAGCCTACCAGATCCATCTACATTCTTTGATAATATTGGTCCAGAACCACAAATTAGCATTGGGCCACAGAAAAGTGGCATAGCGAGTCCTCACATTCTCACTGAAGCTATGGATGGGCTTAGTATAAAGGTACATATACCTGATTACATTCTTGCATATATTTCTCCCTGCAAATATCTATCTATCTATTGATTTTCCAAACTTTCAACCCATACTTGGTTTATTAAACATACAAACATATAAAATCATGCCTCTTTCCCTTAAAGACCACGGACTTCTACTTGCTACATCCAGAAACACGTCAGTTTCGCCTCATTCACTCCCATTACATCTATACCAATTGTTTTTGGTTTGTTGCATGCGTTAATCCATCAAGTAAATAACAGGAACTTGTGAGATTTGAAAAAATCTGATAGAAATAGAATGGAAAACATTCTGCATTTCATAGCTTCTTGAGGCAGGTTACAGGCAATTTTTATCATCATCATCAACATACACCATCACTACGCAGGTGTAAGGGGAGCTACCTTCCTTTTTAAGAAAAATGGTAATAATCATAAAAATAAATAGTCTTAAAATCAAAATCATTGTATTTTATTATAGTGATACACTTCTTTGAAGAACTACCTTTCCTTAAAACTAGGTAAATCTTATATCAAAGTTTATTACTTTAATCTAGGACAGCCAAATAACCTTTTATATAAAATATTTGAATGTAGCGAACAGCAATGAAAAATATAGCGATAAAAATTACTTATCTTGTTTTAAGATGGGTAGGTAGGTACTCAGAGCCGGACAAAGCACCAACAGGGTGCAAAACAAGTATTCCCAGGTACTGCCTCTCTCGTGTCTTCCAACCAACTCCATCCAACAGAGTCCAACTGCCAAACTGACCAACTATGGCAAAACTGACGAACTGAGCCAAACTGCCAAACTGACCAACTATGCCAAAACTGACGAACTGAGCCCCTTATCGACTTTGACACCGTTTATATAGTACCCTACTTGTTCTGCACCACCTCTGACTACCAATAACAATTTATTTATTGAAATAAATTGTTATTATTATTGAAATACACTTTAATAATTATATTACGAATTTCGACACTTATATATGTAAGAGGAGGGGTGTTATGGTGATTCAAACAATCATCATTATTCATTTCTTTTTTATTACGTTATTTGGTGTTCGAGACTTGAATCTGATGTTGCTCCGTCGGCTGCCGGTGATAGACTGGGTGCTTGAAGTTGTTCGGCAGCCTTTTTATAGCAGAGGTGTTGCTCGGTCGGCGGCCGGTGCTCGACTGACCGCTTGAAGTAGTTGAGCCGCCTTTTATAGCAAATTGTGGTTTGGTCGGCTGCCGGCAGACGACTGCGCGCGTTTGGTTGGCTGCCGGCAGACGACTGATCGCGTTTGGTTGGCTGCCGGCGCGCGACCGAGAGGCGCACGATTGTTGCACTGACTTTTAAACACGTGATTTTAATTGCGCCGATACGGCCATACTGATAATAGGTGCGTCCCTGCACCTACTTCTCGTTTTGTTTTTCTGAAAAAATGTTCACATCGTTTAATATATTCTTATACTAAACCTCATTACATATTCATTACTCATTACTCATTGCATATTATTGATCACGATCACAAACAAATTCACACGTAAATGAGAAAAATTGAAACAACCGCACATCTGACCTCATAGCCTCAGCGCTAATTTTGGTCTAAACCTCATAGCCTCAGCGCTAATTTTGGTTTTCTTGTAAATAAGGAAACTCAAACTCTTAAATAAACTCATAAAGAAATTCATAAAGAAACTTATCTTAGCGATCGACACGTATCCGACCAACCAACAACAAATGTTGGTCGAAAGACCACGGGCAAGTGGGCCAGATGGGCCGGCTCGTTGCAGAGAACCACCTACTTCGCCCTTGGGGACTGATTCCATCCTGTTCCCCGAACACATTTTGCTTAATTCATCATGATGACCCAGGTTCAGTCAGACTCTTTTTACTGATTCATCGCCGATACCGCCATTTGACTGTGTTCATCTGTAATTGGAATTGCATGTTAATTTTATCATATAAGCCTGTAACTGTAAGCCTATAAGCACGTAATTCTGTTAAATTAAAGTTAAATAAATAAAAGTTGACCCTGCACTCCAAAGCTAGGCACACCTCGCAACCGCGCTCATGACAGACCTCTCTGAATCGAATACGTTGGCTAGCACAGCGAATCCTATATCTATCATGTGATAAAACCTTTTCGACTTCGAAAGGTCCGTTATATCTCAGACCAAGCTTCGTACCCAATCTTGGAAACTCCCTCAGAACATTTATTCGCCTCTTTCAAAAACTTCTGTACATCTTCAGCCACACCTTTATCTTCCTCAGCCCGTTCGGTTATCCTCCCCAAAACAACCTCCTTCAAAATTTGTGGATCGACCTGTTCATTCTCTTCATAGACTACTGTTAGCAATTCAGGGGGCACACCACCTTTTCTCGCCTGTCAGTGACTCCACTGGTGCTTGTCGAGCAGTTCTGGACACGGTGCAGTTTATTGCTAGATGGAGCTGTTATTAGAGGCATTTCCCTTCATCGGCAAGCACTTCTCGTCCCCAAACATCTGTATTTATTTAGAAAACAATTTGCTTCGTTCCTCAGTTCCACCTTTATCAAAACATCAGCGTGAGTTTGCGTGCTCAATGCCATCCTCCATTGCGGCTCCAATTTGACGCGCCTGACCTGGTGAGCATTGAAATCCAGCAATGCAAAAATAAGCAAACGAAACCGCCACCGTCAACTGAGCAGCGTTCGTGGACCCTTTCGGTCAAAAGTAAGAACTGTGCTGCACCCACACTGTAATCTGCGACGTTCAATGCTGATCTCCCACTCGACCAAAATCAATTGCAAACAATGGTTTCCTATAAAACACAGTCGGATTTGTTCTGTATATTTTCACGAAGACACCTTTACTGGCCCATCAACGTACCGACGAGTAATAAGTACAGCTTATCAGACTATTGATGTAGTGATGATAATAAATGAAGAAAATGTACCTACACGTTATACTTACTTGACAATAATTAATGCGTAAGGCTGAAAATCATCTTTGTGGGCCCAGCTCGTCCGCATTTTGATTCCAAAAATTGTATTGGGAGGACTCATAATAAACAATCTACGATACGCAGACGATACCACCCTACTTGCGACATCGAGAGAAGACTTTGAGCTCTTGAATCATCTGGAAACAGCTAGTCTCCAATTCAGACTTGCTCGAAACAGGGACGAGACGAAAGTCATGCTAGTAAACCGGGCTGAACATGATGCGATTGTAGATACGCAAATAGCCAACTGCAAATTAGTAAAAACTTCATTTACCTCGGTCCCACTATATCCAACTCTGTAGGATGTGAAGACGAACGACATCAAGCGTCGATCCGCTATCACAAGGTCGGCAGTAGAACGACTGGGAAAGATCCGGAAAGACAGGCGAATAACCAAGAATACAAAATATGTGCCTCGTATTCCCGATATTTCTCTATGGAGCCAAAACATGGTCGCTGAAGCTCCATGATCGCCGGAAAATCGATGCGCTGGAGATGTATTGCTGGAGGCGCATGTTGAGAATACCATGGACGGCATACCGCACCAATAACTCGATCCTCAAAGAGCTTCACATACGAGACCGGCTTTCGTCGATTGTGCAGTTGCGGATTCTGAAGTTCTTTGGGCACATCATCAGAAACGAGGATTCTATGGAGAAACTTGTGGTACAAGGCCGCGTAGAGGGCAAGAGATCTCGTGGTCGGTCTCCAACTCGCTGGGTCGACCTAATAAGACAAGGTCATACAGTCAACCGCGGTACAGTGTGCTCGCAATGCTAAAAACAGCCAGAAATGAAGAAACATCGCTCGATGTTCGGCACTCTCAAGGCTGGAAGTGACCGGAAACGGCGAGCCGCAACCCTGTCCATCGACAGCCACGACCACTCTGACAAGAGTGCCCGACTATGAAGAAGATAACACCGAGTACCTAGTACAGAGAAACAGACTTAAACAACGCGCGACAGTAGGTACTTCACTACATGCGCAGCGATAGAACTTGTTTTTCCTTAAATTAATTAAGTATTTAAATTTAATCGGGTGGCAGTGCCTAGAATCGGTACCTACGCTGCGTGCCAATCGATTCTTTTGAATCGTTTTGGCGCGGCTTATGTTCCCCATCACTAAATGACACTTGTGACGTCAAAGTACCTTCGCAAAATGTTACACGCTCGGTTTCGATACAAATCAACGAACTTTTTGCGCTTCTATCTTAATATTTTTTTTTTTCTCTGGGTTCACTCATTCTTCAACATCCATATTTTTATCCGAATCAAAGCTGAGGAAATAAATGTCTGAAATACGAACAGTGCTTCGAGTATCTTTTGTGCGGAAGCGTTTAATTACTTCGGCTTTCATTTTCATTCGTTGTAAACGACGTACCTCGCGAAACTAAAACAAAGTGCGGGTAGAAATTTAAAAACTCTGTGCTACCTTAAATATTAAATAAATAAACATGATTTACCCTCCGTTTGCGCGCGGACAACAGTTCTCCGAGAAAAATAGAAATGGACACCGCGATATCGGTCGTGCTCGCGCAAATGCCTAATTTTCTTGTTCAAAGTTCCAAAAGTGTTATCATTTCACGAATACCTACCGCTCCATGTACCTACTCCTCTACAAAGTGGTCCTACGAGCGGATCTTACGTGAAACTTCGTAGTATTTATTACGCCTAAATGTTCAACACTCCGCCGCCGCGAAGCAGCCGTTATTTCGAAACAAGCAACGGTTCGAACGCGTAGCGCATGGAAAAAGAACTCACAACTAAAATGGTGAAAGAGGACCCGGCACGACGACATTAAGCCGGAAATCCTGAAAACCTGAAACTACCTTTAGTGTGTTATCACGACCTAAAACCGAAGGTGATTGCATATGAGTTATCATTTCACACATTGTGTCTTAAAATGTGTTTGCCAAGAGTGCTGGGGTCGCATTTTCACTACTGGCCGAAGTTTGTTGTTGGCGTCGATTCATCCCTTCTTCCGATGTAAGAGGAGGGGTGTTATGGTGATTCAAACAATCATCATTATTCATTTCTTTTTTATTACGTTATTTGGTGTTCGAGACTTGAATCTGATGTTGCTCCGTCGGCTGCCGGTGATAGACTGGGTGCTTGAAGTTGTTCGGCAGCCTTTTTATAGCAGAGGTGTTGCTCGGTCGGCGGCCGGTGCTCGACTGACCGCTTGAAGTAGTTGAGCCGCCTTTTATAGCAAATTGTGGTTTGGTCGGCTGCCGGCAGACGACTGCGCGCGTTTGGTTGGCTGCCGGCAGACGACTGATCGCGTTTGGTTGGCTGCCGGCGCGCGACCGAGAGGCGCACGATTGTTGCACTGACTTTTAAACACGTGATTTTAATTGCGCCGATATATATCACATTTTAAACAATTAATTAAAATATATTTTTAATTAAACGGATGTCCGTTAATAGATATCAAAATAACTTGTTATGAAGTTGAATCACATTCTAAAAATCATAGATATTATTAATTATAAATACCTATAGGAAATTATGTTTCTTTTCAACAGTTATTATTTATTCAATTTAAATAACAACGGAAATGTGTCTAATATCAAATAATAAATCCGAAATACTACTAAAATATTCACTTTACAATTACCAAGGTATCTAAAAAATTACGAATTGATTTATGTTATTTACCAATATATTTATAGAATCTAACACGGCCATTCTGCAAATTACTTCGTCCTCGAAGTATTATGTAAGTACATAGCCTGTTTAGGTAGTTATAACTATCATCAGACATAATATCAGAAAAGAATAATCTTACTTAACACAAAATGAAGTAGGTAAAGTAATAATAGCCCGAATTTTTAAGTTCATTTACCTACGTCACAGTCATTATCAATCAATACCTAAAGTCTCAGCTTAACCTGTCATGTTCAGTCCCATCACTGCTGCCAAGTGATGTCTAGACTGTTCACCAGGCAAGCTAGCAGCGTCTCACCTATCAGCTAAACCTGTCATGTTCAGTCCCATCACTGCTGCCAAGTGATGTCTAGACTGTTCACCAGGTAAGCTAGCAGCTTCTCACCTATCAGCTAAACCTGTCATGTTCAGTCCCATCACTGCTGCCAAGTGATGTCTAGACTGTTCACCAGGTAAGCTAGCAGCCTCTCACCTATCAGCTAAACCTGTCATGTTCAGTCCCATCACTGCTGCCAAGTGATGTCTAGACTGTTCACCAGGCAAGCTAGCAGCCTCTCACCTATCAGCTAAACCTGTCATGTTCAGTCCCATCACTGCTGCCAAGTGATGTCTAGACTGTTCACCAGGCAAGCTAGCAGCTTGTTGCGTCTCAGTCACTACGTTATACGTACCCAGAATTAACTTAGTAATTTTCTAAAAAATACGTACCTAATACCTTTCACAACCCGCTCGGCCAGTACTGACATGAAACTTCACAAACAAACACAACACTATTATTCACGAGATAATAATCAACTACCGTGAACAAATCTCTCTCCTTGACAAAAATAAAAAGATTTTAGATTCAACGTAAACAAAACTTTGTCAATCCATCTACCGTTTTACACAATGTGGTTCTACCCTCCACTAGATACAGAAAAACGGGCCAGTGCAATCCAAATGAAATACATGAAATGGAATCGATATTATAACGAATTTTATCCATTGCCTTGCAAAACAAAAAAGTACCTTCCGAGTATAATTATAAACAGTTATTTAATAATCTGCCTTATAATCAAATATAGTTAAAAAGGTTCTGTTTCTACGAGTATCTAATTTGGACCGACTGATTTATAAAATATGATACGTTAATGTTGAGGACTACCGCTTAACATCTACATATCACTTATAGGTAAGTAGTAGTAGTACCATACTACATAAATTCTGACAATTTGATTTCAGTAAAAGCTTCCTTAGTATTACATGGTATTACGTAATAGATTCATCGTTACAAAAATTAACAAAGAAATTCACTTTCAGGACTCCATGATTCGAACCAAAATAGCACAGAGCCCTTCAGGGCCTTACCAGCCTTTGCGTCAGAAGAAATACTGCTCCCTTCTTGTTGGTGAGAACCTCGATGTTATTGCATCAGCCTGCAGCAATTTTCCTTCGATGGGTGGAAAATTGGAGACGGAACATCATCATCGTCATGGCGGCGCGGCGGTGGGCGTTTTGTAGACACAGCGTTGCGAATCGCTTTCAGGCCTTCCAAGCCATTGGAATTCTTTCTGAAATTTTCAAAAATGTATTAGAATAAGTTCGAATCCCACCTTCTGATGTAAGGGGAGCTACCTTCCTTTTTAAGAAAAATGGTAATAATCATAAAAATAAATAGTCTTAAAATCAAAATCATTGTATTTTATTATAGTGATACACTTCTTTGAAGAACTACCTTTCCTTAAAACTAGGTAAATCTTATATCAAAGTTTATTACTTTAATCTAGGACAGCCAAATAACCTTTTATATAAAATATTTGAATGTAGCGAACAGCAATGAAAAATATAGCGATAAAAATTACTTATCTTGTTTTAAGATGGGTAGGTAGGTACTCAGAGCCGGACAAAGCACCAACAGGGTGCAAAACAAGTATTCCCAGGTACTGCCTCTCTCGTGTCTTCCAACCAACTCCATCCAACAGAGTCCAACTGAGCCAAACTGCCAAACTGACCAACTATGGCAAAACTGACGAACTGAGCCAAACTGCCAAACTGACCAACTATGCCAAAACTGACGAACTGAGCCCCTTATCGACTTTGACACCGTTTATATAGTACCCTACTTGTTCTGCACCACCTCTGACTACCTTTTTTAGTTTTTGTACCTTTCTGTAACTTTTTGTCTTATTACGTTTCACTGTGTATTTTGTGTGTTTAGTAGCAAATAAATGATGTGTCTATGTCTATGTCTATGTCTATGTCTATTGAAATAAATTGTTATTATTATTGAAATACACTTTAATAATTATATTACGAATTTCGACACTTATATATCACATTTTAAACAATTAATTAAAATATATTTTTAATTAAACGGATGTCCGTTAATAGATATCAAAATAACTTGTTATGAAGTTGAATCACATTCTAAAAATCATAGATATTATTAATTATAAATACCTATAGGAAATTATGTTTCTTTTCAACAGTTATTATTTATTCAATTTAAATAACAACGGAAATGTGTCTAATATCAAATAATAAATCCGAAATACTACTAAAATATTCACTTTACAATTACCAAGGTATCTAAAAAATTACGAATTGATTTATGTTATTTACCAATATATTTATAGAATCTAACACAGGCAACACTGAAAAGGTGCAGCTAGATATTCATATAAGCTCACTGGTTTTGAGTATTTTTAATCTATTTTGTACAATAAATTACAATGAATTGTTACAGAACCAGCCAGTGGATAAAGAAGCTGATAGGAGAAGAGATGCTTGGATTCCAAATGAAGAGGCTAAGAAAACTCTTATGAAGGTAAGAAGTCTAATAAGTGTCTTAACAAACTACAATTCTATAAACAATATATTATGGAGGCCGGTGACAACAAATATTCATACCTGCAATAAAGTAGTACAATTTAAAACATTAAATTGTACTACTGTATACAGTACAATACAATACAGTAGTACAATTTGAAACATTTTTGTACTACTGTATTGTAGGTACTTTGTGTGCATTTCCTGTTGTACTTACTGTAACTTGTGTGTGTCAAATAAACGATATTATATTTCTTTTATCTTTAGCAAAAAAAAAACTCAAGAAAAAGTTGTCTTATGGTGGCCAACGCAACAACATATCCTCGCCGAATTATTCGAATTTTAGAATTCTTTATATGAAATCGTATGAAACCTCGCACACCTGTCCGCGCCAAATCGTCCGATTCGACCGAATCTGGCAGTACTTCGAGAATTCGGCGCTTTCGGCTTGGATTATAGTCGGATTGCTCATTCTACGGACTAAAATTGAAGGAAAAAATGTCATTTTTCCTTCAATTTTGACATAAAACATATCAAAAATAATCAAAATTGGAGGAAAAATGCAATTTTTCCTTCAATTTTAGTCCGTATAATGAGCAATACGACTATAGGTGTGCAGCCACTATAAATATATTTTTTTTATCTATTTTAATTTAGAGACCTGTAAATACTGGCGGGTTAAGTGTGCCGCCACTATAAATATTTTTTTTTTTCATAAATTTTAATTTAGAGACCTGTAAATATTGGTTTCACCAAAGGTGGGTTACTAGCTTAATTTGTTGTTTTTTATTTAGGCGCAGACATCACCAAAAGGATCTTTCTTCCCTGAGAGAGAAGTACTTACCATGCCAGGATTGATCCTTGAAGAAGAATTAGTAAGTAAGCATTTTATTTTTCACTTGCAATTTAATTTGTGGTAAAAAGAAACACCCACATTTTTTAAGAAAGTGTTTATAACTCGTGAGTGATTCTGCATTGGTAGGAAATTCAAAGATTTTTTTTTTAAGACTTTTATTTTAAATTAAAAAAAAAACTACGGGGCAATATCAATATGAGTTTATAATAAGTATGTATTTACAAAAAAAAAAGTATTAAGTATTGTATCAATTATCTGGTCCCCATAGTACAAGCTTTGCTTAGTTTGTGGCTAGATGGCGCTGTGTGAAATGTCCAGCAATATTTATTTATATTTATGTTCGGCTAGCTGTATGTATTTTTTTTACGATTATAATGTTCCCTCAGCCATGTGTGTGATAGGAGTGAGCACTGAGATGACGAGTGATGGAATGAAGTGGAAGAGGGAAACGTGTTGGGCCGACTCCACCTAGTGGGACAAGGGCAGGGAGATGATGATGAATGTTCCTTCAGCCGGACGCGTTACAAGAGGTAGCAGTAAAGTACCTTGGTGTGGCATCGGCGGGCGCCCGCGGCGTGGTTCGCGCGGAGCACGTGAGTCGCGATGAAGCTGGGCTACGGGAGTTACTGAGGACTGGATATCTTCGTGCTGCTATCAATCTGACTGCTATACTACTCACGGCAGCCCAACAAGGTATACCTACTGACTATATTCCACACACTGTTTAAGCGTAATAAAGAGAAGACTTAGAATTCAAGTCCGAGACCGACCGCAGACTGCAATTAAACTTCAAACTGCAAATCTCTATCTCTTAGGCCTTTACATCTTTACTAGATGATTTATACAGTGTCAGGAGGCAATCTTTGCCTACACTTAATGGGACACTATAGTGCCTGGGACAATGTTGAGATGGAGTAGGCTTGCCCGCCCAGCACGTAAACCATTCTCTCAACTTAACCAGCCATATCCACAGGAAAGACATGATCAATACTGGTGGGGCTGACTAAGCCGCGGGTTTCCTCGCGATGTTTTCCTTCACCGTTTAGAGCTCGTGTACAAGATAAGTCAAGAGATCTACCTCAGACTGCAATGCAAATCTCTATGAAATTGACACAAATTAACCCTAATGGTATCTGTGTCAATTTCATAGAGATTTCTGCCACAGCGTCCCGTTGAGTGTAGGAATAGGTTGCCTCCTCACATTGTGTATCAGGGTAACTCTGGTGACGGAAGTTTTTAGGCCGCATGAAGGCCTCTGTAATAGCTTAGCGATTTAAAGCCGGGACCGACAATATAACGTGCCCTCCGAAGCACGGAAGCACTTAGTTGCTAATGCTACTTACCTAGTACGGTCACCACTCTAAATTGTGACCGCTCAGAAGGTCGCTTAATCCCTCGTCTGTCGGGATTCCAGACACAATAGAAAATAAATTGTGTCTCGAGCGGATCCGTCATTAAGCAGGCGAGCGGCAACTTAACGACAGCTATCATCTACACTACAGGTTGTCACAATGGATCGTAAAGTCAGGTTTTTCGCTGCGCAGTAGAAAATGTTGTATGAAAAAGTTGCACTGCTCATCGAAACGGCTAACTTCACGAATGCCAAGATCCCTTAGAAGAAGTGAAGTGTACATAGTAAAATGGATGAGAATTTTGTTACTGCTTCTGTTTAGTAATTTATTAGGTTGCGATTCGTCGACTAATCACAAACCATTCCAAGACAAAATCAATATTTGAATTACATCGTATAACCACAGATTTGCTATAATCCTACAGAAGCTCGTATCGCATCCAAAACGCTTCGATAGCGCGATTTAGAAAACTGTTATTATAGTGACATCTAGTTGTGAATTCACATTAGGATTATTGAGAATGTGGGTAGTTTCACATTTTAAATAATTGTAAATGTTTGCAGTTTTGTTTAGCATCAAGGTGTCATTGAAACGAAAACATGGTCATGTTTTTTATGTTTCGAAAATGTTTATTAGTGTTATGTGTAAATTTGAGTGTTGTCTTTGTGACACCCTAAATCTATATTATGTGATGTGATGTGTGATCTAGTTGACACTTATATTGGACACGCTAAGGCAGTGGTCGTCAAAGTGCGGCCCGCGGGCCGCATGCGGCCCGCGGACGATATTGGTGCGGCCCGCGGCCAAGGAAATTTTTTTAGTAGATAATGATGCCACGCACGTTAGAGGAGAACATGTTGTACCGACCTAACCTAGATGGAAAAGGGCAAGGAAATGATGATGATGAAAGGTGCTACTTACGTTGCTTGCTACAATAATAGTTATGATTGATTTATAACCTTCGAGATAATGAAGCTCGCTTTGTTTGCTTGGTTTGGAGCTCTCTTTGTTCCCATTTTAGCTTTATGAGTAGGTACAATGCGAGCAAAGTGAGTAAAGCCACAGAATAGGAACCGGCAAGCAGCGAGCCTTTCTATGAGCACTGCAAACAAAATCAAGTGTCACATTGTTGCGTTTGTCTTAAAAAATTCGGCTCGCTTCGCTCGCATTTAACTTCATGAGTAAGGTATAATTTACGAGTAAAGTTGCATTAGTTTTAAAAAATTTAGCTCGCTTCGCTCGCATGTACCTAAGGTATATTACGAGTAAAGTCTAACCACAGAACAAGAACCTATAAGCAGCGAGTTTTTTCTTTGATCACTGCAAACAAAATCTAGTGCCTCATGTTGCATTTGTCTTAGAAAATTCGGCTCGCTTCGCTCTCATTTTACTTCATGAGTAAGGTATATTACAAGTAAAGCGAGTAAAATCTAACCACAGAATATAAATATAAACCTATAAGCAGCGAGTTTTTTCTTTGATCACCGCAAACAAAATCTAGTGTCACATGTTGCATTTGTCTTAAAAAATTCGGCTCGCTTCGCTCGCATTAAACTTGGTGAGTAAGGTATATTACGAGTAAAGGCTAACCACAGAATAAGAAACTATAAGCAGCGAGATTTTTCTTTGATCACCGCAAAAAAAATCTAGTGTCACATGTTGCATTTGTCTTAAAAAATTCTGCTCGCTTCGCTCGCATTTAACTTCATGAGTAAGGTATATTGCGAGCAAAGTGAGTTATGCCAGAGCGCAGAATACGATAACCGACAAGCAGCGAGTCTTTGAGCACTGCAAACTTTGCTGCTAAGTTTCAAGCTCGTTAGTGGGTACCTTACCTACTAGGATTTTACGATATTTAGGAATTCGAAAAATCGAAAAATCGTCAACTAAATAATTGAAGAATGTGCGGCCCGCAGTGATGCCTCACATTGTCCTATGCGGCCCTTGACCAGAAAAGTGTGACGACCACTGCGCTAAGGTTAATTAATTGTACACTATCTATATTACCTACTTATTTCTTGATATTACAGTTGTCACAATGGATCTAGCATTCGTGAAGTTAGGCTTTTCGCTGCGCAGTAGAAAATTTTGTATGAAAAAGTTGCTCGAAACAGCTAACTTAACGAATCTGCTTGTTTCGACCCACTGAAAGGCTTCCCCTTCGGGCTTTCACTTACTTTCTCCCAGTTCATTTGTGACTTAGTTTTTTTGGACTAACACGAGCTCTAAACGGTGAAGGAAAACATCGTAAGAAAACCAGTTAGCTTTCTAATAGCGCCGATGGGCTTGCAACCTGTCACGTATGGAATGCTAACTTCTGCAAAATGTGGGCTTGTACCAAATATGTATAGACATACCCATTAGACATCATCAAAAATCTTAAAATGCCTTCAAAGATCTGAGAGAATGGTCTACCGCGCTTCGAGATACAGCTGTAATCTTTTTTTTTTACAGGAGTGGGTCGAATGCACCGTCCTTCGAAACATTCGCCCCGTACACTGCAGCTATGGCTGACCCGCTTTGCCGTGATGCTGCGTATTCGTCTGCACCAGCCTTTAGCCAGAGAGGCGGAACCCTTCGCCGATTGCAGCAAACCAGACATGTTCTATCAGGTGAGGCTTGAATATGCTAGATCATTTCCAACAATCCTTAGGTGGCTCAACTGGTTCTCATTTATTTTATAATGTTGTGTAAATATGTGACTAGAATAGACAGTATATTTCAGATAAACGCTTCATATACGAAATAGATCTTATTCCAAATTATACTTTCCTTTTTGTAAACATATTAATATGAAAAAAAATATAGACTCAAATCTGTAGGTTCCTTACCAATATAAAAAGCGGAAGAGTATGTTTGTTTGCTTGCTTGCGTTGGGCATAAGAGTGATGGCAGCCACCCACGATCAATTCTATCGTCCAATCGATTGGATACTGCCGAATAGACCTTGTGTGGATGTGGATCGGCATGAACTGCCGAATGGATAGTTCGAATTGAACGTGTGTGATATGCTGCCGATTGCATACGATCGATTGGATCCAATCGGAAGGACGATAGAATTGATTGTTGGTGGCTGCCATAAGAAATATGTTCAGCTCCCCTACTACTGTTTTATTACTTAACTGATCATCATGAAATTTTGCATTCACGTTGTCAGGGATACATAAAATAACCCTGTCAACGTGAATAAGGTACTTTTAATTCAGAAAAAATACTGTTTTCGAAGGATAGCGGAAGCGAAGCCGTGAGCAAAAGCTGAGCCTTTAGCACGAGTATGCACAAAGTCTACTATTCGATCCGTGACTGTAGTTTAATCTCTCAAATGTATTGGGATTTTAGTTCAGTCAAGTTACCACTGGAGACGCTGCACCGGAATCCCATACATTTGAGAGCCTTTACTACAGTCACGGATCGAATAGTAAACTTGTGCATACTGGCGATCGAGGCACAGGGCTGCAGTTGTCAACGTTAACCACTGCGTTTTATTTCGTTCTCCAAAATGACAGTAATTTGCAAAACCTCATTGGTAATTTGTTTGAGAACGTCATCACAACAGAGTAACCTAACCTCTTTGGTAATTATTAGTAGATTGTGAAACAAAACGTAACAGTTGACGTTTTGTTTTGGTTGAGAAAAAGTTTGCTAGTAGAATCATGGGGCTGGCATAGAGTAAGTGCCAAGTCAGACGTACCACAACCACACGACACCGACAACCACACCACAACGACGCGACGTGGTCGGGCGTATATTTGTATTGAAAATGAATTTCCAATTCACACGTACCACATTTTGTCGTTGTTATCGACCACCTGTGTAATACGACCACATCGCAACCACATCGCAACGACATGACGTCATCAACAGCGCGCGCCTAGCTGGCGCCTGCCACATTGACATTTTGTCGGTACCACAACGCAACTGCAAAAAGTCGCTGCGGCACAATTCACACGCAACCACAGCTGGACCACATTTTGTCGCTGCGACGTGGTGTGGTAGTCGCACGTGTGAATTGACGCTAATAGTAATACTATCAACAGGGGGCTAATATCGAGTAATTTTAAAAATGTTTGTTTTGAAGTTTATGACTGAATAATAATGAATGAATTCCATAGTTCTACCCGGAGTCGTACGAGGGTCGCACAGGGTCGTTGGTTCCGTTCTCGCTGCGGCTGCTGTTGGCCGAGCTGCCGGGACACTTGGGGAAGCCAGAGGAGGCTATTGAGAAGCTGTACGCGATGCTACACATTATAAAAACGGTAATAAGTCTTACAAATCGAGAGTCAATAGGTTCCTTCTAGGTAAGCGTGCTCCATCTTAGACCGCACTGTTGCTTTACATAAGGCAGAGTGTGGTCAAACGCGAAACCTATTTTCGTTTAAAAAAAAAAAAACTTAACAATTTTGATTTAAAACTGAGTAGTTTCAAAAATATGCCTAAAAATGGACTCGATTATACTTTTAGTTTTGCACATAATTCAGAATGACGCATGAAGTGTTCCAAAACCTAAAATATTTTAGTATCAAAACGAAATTTAATAGTCGGTAAGTTGTACCTATATCAGGAATTCAGTATAAATTATTTTATTATTTTTAATTAATATACATTGTAGGTAGTGCAGTGTTAGCCCAGTGGGTTAGTGCCTCGACTTTCAATCCAAAGGTCGTGGGTTCGAACCCGGGCGTGCATCAATCAATTATTCATTTCAAAAAATTTATTGCGCTTTAACACCGAGCTCTAAACGGTGAAGGAAAACATCGTGAGGAAACCAGTTAGCTTTCTAATAGCGTCGATAGGCTTACAAACTGTCACGTATTAACTTCTACAAAATGTGGGAATGTACCAAATGTGTTTCGAAATATCTCAGAAAACACTCCCACAAAAAATTATGAATCTGTGCTTCACAAAATATCCATCAACTCGGTATGCTTACTTTTATAGAACCTTTTTAAAATAAAGCAATATTCCACAGATGCTATCAAACCTCCGCAGTGGTAAGACTGAAGACGGCGAGGGTACCATAACCTCGGAACAGGACAAGACGGAGTCCATTCGCCTGTGGAGCGGACGGCA
The DNA here is from genome assembly GCA_958496255.1 of Camptogramma bilineatum. Classification (NCBI taxonomy): domain Eukaryota; kingdom Metazoa; phylum Arthropoda; class Insecta; order Lepidoptera; family Geometridae; genus Camptogramma; species Camptogramma bilineatum. The sequence goes on from OY292474.1 coordinate 4,700,427, forward strand.
GACCAGACTCCTGCATTCCATCGTCAACTGCGCTATCGCTATGAAGGTATTACAGAAAAGAATATGGTCACGACTGTAGCATAGCAGTAGACATTCTCTCAATTGTTTTAGGCATTTATGATCATGTGACCATAGAGAAAAATTAAAAAAAAAGAACAAAAGAAAACTTACAATAAATAAACTTCCATTGGCTGAGATTCGAACTCGCGGCCTTCGGTTGAAAAGCCGGCGGCCGACCACTCAGCCACTTTAGTCTCAACAAATTACCATTGCATTGATAAATCTTTTTGCATGAAATGCCAAGAAAATGAATTTTCTCAGATATGAGACCTAGTTAGATCGTTTTTCGCCCCCGTAAACCACCGTCCCGCAAACATCGAAATCTTTAGGGCCGTTTTCAAGAATGTGAGTACAAACAAACAAACAAACATTGCTCGTTTAATGGAATATATGATATAGTTGGTAATGATTGTTGCAGGACTACCGACTAGCAGCGGACACGCTATCCTCTCTAGTACAGTTGTCTAACAGTGACCAGCAGCGACGAGCCGCCCGCAGCGCGCTGTGTCGGCTGTGGTTAGTCTGCGGACACGCGAGACAAGCCAGCGCCTGTCTAGAGACCGCCAAGCAAGACAGACTCGCTCAGTATGTACCTATTCACATATTATACACTCACAAACTCACAATTTGTCACGCGGTACAAATGATACGTACAGTTAGCTAACAAGCGCGCTGTGTCGGCTCTGGCTCGTCTGCGGACACGCGAGACAAGCCAGCGTCTGTCTAGAGACCGCCAAGCAAGACAGACTCGCTCAGTATGTACCTATTCAAATATTATACACTCACCATTTGTCACGCAGTACAAATGATACGTACAGTTAGCTAACAAGCGCGCTGTGTCGGCTCTGGCTCGTCTGCGGACACGCGAGACAAACCAGCGTCTGTCTAGAGACCGCCAAGCAAGACAGACTCGCTCAGTATGTACCTATTCAAATATTATACACTCACCATTTGTCACGCAGTACAAATGATACGTACAGTTAGCTAACAAGCGCGCTGTGTCGGCTCTGGCTCGTCTGCGGACACGCGAGACAAACCAGCGTCTGTCTAGAGACCGCCAAGCAAGATAGACTCGCGCAGTATGTAGCTATTCAAATATTATACACTCACCATTTGTCACGCAGTACCAATGATACGTACAGTTAGCTAACAAGCGCGCTGTGTCGGCTCTGGCTCGTCTGCGGACACGCGAGACAAGCCAGCGTCTGTCTAGAGACCGCCAAGCAAGACAGACTCGCTCAGTATATACCTATTCAAATATTAAACACTCACCGGTAATTTGTCACGCGGTAGATCAGTAGTAGGTACAGTTATTCTATCTCACGAAATTCGTTTGGTCTTAATTGTGTGTGTATGCACGTTGTTTCTGTGTACGTAAGCTCGGGAGCGCTAGGCTATATTCTATAATTTATAAACTAATCTAATCAGCCTATTGGACCAAATTATTCGCCAAACTCTTTTCTTTTCCTTTCCTCTCAGTCTGTTGCTATCCACCAGTGGCCAGTTTGCAGAGCCAGTTCAAATCTATTCTAACAATCAAGGCTCACTTATCGTTCGTAATACCATCTACCTAATACTTATAAATTGTTTTAGGTGTCCAATGGCTGATGTGAGAGAGTACGTGGATATGGGACTTCTGGACATAGCGCACGGGAAATATCAGGAGGCGTACAACAACTTTGCGAGGGCTGCCGACCAGGAACCTACTAATATCATGGTCAGTTTAAACAAATGTTTAAATTTCAACTTCATACTTCCTGCCTGAGAAAAAAAGGTCTTTACTGACTCATAGAAGGATGAACGGACCTAATGATCCTAAAAGGTGAAATCGATATCAGTGTGAGACGCGACCGCGAAGACCTTGCCACAACTCCCTCTTAAGAGCGCTTGTAGACGTACGTTTTTTTCGCCGGACAACGGACCGTCAGTAAACGAGAATAAACGGCATAAAGTTTCCGCCGGATCGATATTCGGCGCGTGTACATACATTCATTACGCGCCATACACCACCGCGAATCCGGGTGAAAAACACGGTCCGTTGTCCGGCGAAAAAAACGGACGTCTACAAGCGCTCTTACCCAGATGAAGATTCTCCGGATGAATTTCATTTTCGGTATCTTAATTGACGATATTTTACGTGAGTAATTCGATCCTAAAAGGGTTCCTTTGTAGTATGGAAACCTAAAAACGAAGTCTTCGAAAAATCACAATAAACTCATACTTATGCCTTTAGGTACATCTTTAATAGATGAATTATACAGTGTCAGGAGGCAATCTTTGCCTACACTCATCGGGACACTGTAGTGCCTGGGACAATGTTGAGATGGAGTAGGCTTGCCCAGTACCTACACCATCCTCTCAGCTTAACCGGCCATATCCACATGAAAGACATGGTCAATACGTGTGGGGCTGACTAAGCCGCGGGTATTCCTCACCATGTTTTTCTTCACCGTTTAGAGCTCGTATTAATGCGCATATAAGTTTTTCGAAACGAAAAATCCATTGATGCACGGCCAGGATTCGAACCCACGACCTTCGGATCGAAAGTCGAGGTACTATACCCCTCGGCCAAGACGGCTCTCTCCAAAAACTCATAATTTAGTCCTTATTCGCTTTTTTTCAGGTTGCCAACAACCTATCAGTGTGTCTTCTATACATGGGTCGCCTGAAGGAAGCTATTGCAGTTCTCCAAAAAGCCATCAACTCTGACCCAGAACGAGGCTTGAACGAAAGCCTTCTGATAAACCTATGCACTCTCTACGAGCTAGAGTCTTCCAAAACCACAGAGAAGAAATTAAACTTACTGAGAATGTTGTGTAAATATAAAAGCGATACGATTCCTAATGTTGTTGAGTGCTTGAAGTTGAGCTAAGTTTAATCTAGTCATCTATACATCCATATGAATAAAAATAAATAGTAAATAATTAAAATAATGTTACATAGTCTAATCTATTGCAATATTTATAAACGCCTAGTTGTTGATCAAATAAATTATGAAATTGGCAATGCAATTTTTTTTTTTTTTTCAAATACCAACATTTACAGTAGAATAGCATAGTTCTTTTCATTTATTGTTCCAATGCGTAACATACTATGTTTTCTGTGGAATAAAGGTTATAGTTGACCAGTCGCCTCCGTACCGACCATATCGCCTTTTCGGCGTTCAAGTTCCTTCGCTTTTGGATTGCAAAGCAGCGATCCGGTGACGTTACGAAGTTGATGTAGTGAGCGTTGGTCCATAGAATTCCATACAAAGAATACCAAGGCGATGCGGTGAGGTTCGGGTGCAGAGGCGACTGGTCAGCTATAACCTTTAGCAAGATCCACGTGGCAAACCACTTTTCCATAACATAAACTTAATCTAAAGGATTTATAAAATTAAACTACATTTAGAGTTACTCGATTTATTACCGAAATCGTACCTTTCATCGACATCATTATGATTTTAACGACTGCATAACGGACAGTGCAGTTAGATTACACAAAAATATTATTTATTAATATTTAGAAAACGAATGGGCCTATTTTATCATCAACAACACAGAGAGTTACTGAAGTCATTACGCGATGTCGCGTTAATAATTTAAAAATGTGTTCAAGTCGCGAAAGTTTAAAATATGTAGCCAACACTTTTCGCATAGAAAAGACTCCAGATCCACACATTCGCATGATACAAGCACATTCGCCGAATGAATAATGATGATGATAAAATTGATAAAAAAGTAAAAAAATTGGCAGACGGGGAGGCATTTTACGAGTTTTACTTCACTTTCTTGTTTGTCTGTCGTTTCGGGTGGAATCTTACAACTTATATTTCGAGCACTTCCCGATTCACAGACGAGTCAATGCATTAAAAAACGTTTTTAGATTACTTTTCAGTTCTTGCCCTGCCTCAAACTCAAATATCATTTATTCAGTAGGACTAGGACCACTAGAATCACTTTGAATCGTCTTAAGAGCTAGGTGATTCTACTCCTGTTCTTTCGCGACCAACACCGTGAAGAATCAGGGCAACAAACACGGTATGGGGCCTAGCTTTCTTTTCGGTGATCCATCCGCTGAAAAATCTAGATCCGGGACTGACATTCGGGAATGCTTGTAATGTGCGTACAAAATTCGCAAGTAGGTTGATTTTAGTCTCAGCTCACCGTCAGCGCTGATAGGCAAGTGATCTTTATTACAATGAAATAAGGATACTGATTGTCCAGCACTGACGAGAGCAATCAGCGTAGCCATTTCTGCTAAACAATCAGTATCCTTATTTCATTGTAATAAAGATCACTTGCCTATCAGCGCTGACGGTGAGCTGAGACTAAAATCAGCATTAGTACGAATGTGTGGGACCCGGCATTAGTCATAATAGGTTTGTTATGACACCATCTGCAGACATGACAAGCAGCTTGTCGACAGTGTCGTAACTAGGGTGGTGCCAGCGGTGTCCAGGCACAGAGCGCAGAAATGACCAAACCAGGACCACAAAAAAATTTCAAGGGCGCAGTTGTAGAAGCTCGCACCAGGCGCTTAAAGCCTAATTACGGCACTGCTTGTCGATGGTCAAAGAGGCCCAGAATCTCTCTCATGAAAGAAATCCTTTTGCGATTTTCAGGTGAAATTGCCATAATATGGTTCATATTCAATTAATTTCACAAGATTCCGCGGGATTTCTTTCGTGAGACTTTAAATCCTGAACTATTCCAATCGGTAGAGCACTTATGGCAAATTAGTGACACTCAGAATTTTCAATACAACTTCAGTTTCATTTGATACATTGGTACTTTCAATAAGTGTTGAGACGCACAACATAAATAAGCGATTTTTTTCAATTTTGTAAATAATAAACAAATAAGGCCCGAGCGCTGACCCTTGAGGTACACTGATATGTTCACTACTTCGAAATGAAATTCGGATAAGCTTGTATCGTGCAGAAATTTGCATGCATCTTGTAAACTAAAGTTATTTTGAAACTACCGTCTATCTATAGGAATTGGGGTCAAAATCATAAAAAGATGGATGTTATACATGACAGGTAAAAGGCCAATTTCCTAATCGTGACACCGATTTTGTGTGCACAACACGAAGCGCCATCTAGGTCTAAGTGCATTACACTTTTCTGAATTAAAAAGCGAATTCCAAACTACATCCCACTCATTCATAGCACAACCTTACATGGTGTTTTTTTTTATATTACAAGATATACTTACAGTGGTTTGATTATTGCAACCCTTAGCTCAAATTTAATCAGATTATTTTTATATTTAGAGATAATTTTAAATTCTACATGCACAAGTTTTACAGACAATTTACTGAAGTCGAATATTTATCAATCCTGAACATTATCATTGTAATCTTATGATCTAATAGTCGAAATAGATTACAAGTCATTACGTTGTTATCAAGTGATTACTTTGAAAGGTTTAAATATCGCACAAACATCAATCAGACACAGTACAGTCAGCCATAAAGGCTTTACTAAACAATTTTGTTCATTATACAAATAACCTTGTAACTTATTGTTTTCCTTCTATAATTTAGATCGAAAATAGAAAATGTTATTTTTGATGTTGACTTGGCTCATACAAAACCTTTAAAAACTTTTGTTCATGACTGTACAATAGGAACATATCAAATCCAAAAACATTAATGAAAAAAAAAACGTTAAACATCCACAAGATAGAATTTACTTATTATCTTTTTATGCGCAATTAATGATGATCATTAAAGCATTTAATTGGTTGGTAAGTAATTATAGATACTGATTGGGTCAATTGTCAATACCAATGAAGGTATTTTGTCATCAAAATTTACTGAAATACTATTTCATATACCTGCACTGCAGTTTATGTACAATTTCCTGAATGTGGGAAGACCATTTTTATCTACTATTAAGATCAATGGTATCTATTGAATTTTAGAATATGTCAACTTACAACCAATATAATCACTTGAACCAACTATTTATTTACTTAAAATCAATAGCATTAGTATCCTTTTCTCATTATTGCTTTAGGCAAGTAAATCTGGCATAGTTCCTACTTACGCCTTAGATAATAGGAATCCTACATAAATTGTCATGCAATAATAACCCTTCCGACTATTGCGATAAGACCAATCTGCCAAATCTTGAGGTAGTCATGTTATAAAAAATTCAAAATCTATTTGTGCAATTTAAATGCAGCACCAATTATAGGACAATTCTGGAAAATAAGGTTCAACAATACGGGCATACAAAAAAACGATGATTGCTACAAATAGTGACAACATAAAAATACTGATATTTTGCTCAAAATGGTATTAACGGAAAAAAAAAATTGTTCGCACACAAAGCACTATATTTACATCATATTTTTACACAATTAATATGGCTATTGGCCACTTGAGTAAATAACATACAGTGAGGTACAGAACCCTACGTGATGTGAGGATTTTACTAACTAAAAACATGTTTGACTCACGTATTCTTTACAACAAAAGGCCCTTAATAATTAGCAGAATTTAATACATAGCAACTCTCGAACAAAGACTGCCGCAATTTAGAGACTTCTGGTTAACGATTTCAACAACTTCAGGTTAACAATTAAGACCAATAGTTTATTACCAGCAGGGCGATTCAGACCTCGGAATCTATTCCGAAATTGTTAGTTTTCTGAAGAAAATCATCGAATCGAATGCATTTTCGGAAGTCTGAATAGCATCTCTGAAGAAACTAAAAATGTCTATTATGAGTAGGTACTTAACCCTCTTTCCTTTAAGTAAATTAAAAAAATATTATCATACCAATTTTCGTAGGTACCTAGTACCTAGCGATGTTGATGAAAAGTTCTAAGCTCAGTTTTCACCGACATTAGCTACAGAGAACGATAATAGCCCAACCTATCGATTTTCGATTTGTAAAAGTCCGTAAGCCTGAATCATATCTCAATCTTCGATTTATTCATTCCATAGGATTCTCTATCAATACTAATATTATAAATGTGAAAGCAACTCTGTCTATATGTTACCTTTTCTAGCCTAAACCGCTGACCAGATTTCTATTGAATCTGGCATGGATACAAATTGTATTCCAGGGAAAGTTGCCTAGGTATGTTCAATAGGCAACTTTTTATTAACATACAACACGGGCTGATAGGTGGAAGCTGGTAGGTTGGTAATAAGATGGTGAATTTGTTGGAGGCTACAGGCTTCAGGCTCGTATCAGAGGAAATAATTACACTACAAAAATAACTTGGCCAAATATATGCTACCTACTTACTTTTTGCCTTTAAAAATGGCTTCGAAACAAAAATATGGGAATGAATATAATTAATGTGAAGGATAATTTGTAAGTGCCTAAAACAAATGTTTTAACTACAGGGATAGCACTCCTTACTTATGATGTGATAAAACCACAAATATTAATTTATCCTCACAAACTTTTAAATAGCAAACTTGTACTTTCCTGCACATTATTTACTCACGCGCTATGTATAAAAATAAGGTGAAACGAGTCAGATTGTAAAAATCGTAGTACTGAACTGGTAGACAGTAACACTGGTACTCCTATCTAATGATTGAGCCAGAATAAATGAGTATTGACAATGACAAGCTATCATTGAATCCAGCACTTAATCTTAACCTAATGATGTACTGTGGTGTCATTCACACAAGCCTTTATAAGCATGCTAACAATCTACTTACCTATGTGAAATTTTTTGTGCCTCTTGAACGAAATTCAAAATGATCAACTCATCAATTCAATTTGAGTTTCATTCTAGAATTACACATAACTGTAATTTTCCTACATAATGATTACACACAACAATTTAGTGTAAGAGTCATTGAACTAAATGAAATAGAAGTTCAGAATAATACAGATTATTTTGTGAATTCATTACATAGCAAAACAGTTCTAAATATGATGCTTGTGTGAATGAGATTGCTGCATCAAAATAACTTTACATTTTATTCCATTAAGTCACTGACATGATGTTTTCAAGACTAGTGCCACAATAAAAATTAAATAGCAATATTATACTAATTCTGACAATATTTATTATTTATAACCAAGATCTGAAAATATTTATACATCATCCAACCCTAAAATAATCGAAAAAACATTGTCAAGCCAGCTACAATCCCTTATATAAAACCATTACCCAAGTATGTAAAGTTGAATTTGATGCAGCACCTAAAGAACACTGCCATCTATAACCACCGTCCCTTGGTCATAGGACCACAAATATGTTTAAGGTTATCACTGTAGAAAATAGAAGGCAGTGAGCTTAACTTAATCTATCTAGCCATTGAGCTGCCATTGCTCGAGTAGCTATCTCATACGTTTTGGCTAGCTTAAATCATATTTACAAAGCAGTGTGTTGAATGCTCAACATTGACTGAGGATGAATGTAAAACAGTCATTGTTGAGCGTGGTGCAGACTTCCAAGTTTCAGTATCCCTAAATGGATGATTTTAATCATACTGAAAATGTGTTTTGTAGCCGAGGCATTGACATGACAAAATACCACAGTTTAAGACTTCATTACTGGATATTTGCCTGGTACTTTTAACCATAAAACAAATACCTATAGTGTCAATGTAATATCTGTATGTAGCAAGTCATGGTGATTTGTATATCTTGTAGCTCTGTGTAAAAAAAATCGTAAATCACCAGTGTCTTGATATTACACAAATTGTAGTCTAGCTTCAACTATTTCCATACAGATTGGAAGTCTGTTCACATTTTTACACTAATAAGCGTAATTTCGAAAACCAAACAATCACCATAAGGCGTCAGTTTATTGCATGTTCCACTTCACACTGTGATCACTGTGATGCTTCGAAATAAATAGTACATCTTACACTATACTGAACGGAAGAAGGTTCACAACCGATTACGGTTCCTTATAGCCCTAAGGCGCGCACGGCGCTTCTTCGCGGATTATATGTCCCCATTCTGACTGATCCCAATTCGCTTGATGAACTCCTCCTGGAGCATCACTGTTTTGATTAGGTTCTGGTGGGCTCCGTAAGCCATGGGCACCTGCTCGGGTGTCGAGCAGTACTGTTGAGAACCATCGGAGATGATCACACCCTGGCCATTTGACAAAGTTGCTGTCGAGTCCACAGAGTTCCAGTATGTTTCACTGGGGGATGTCGTGTTCACTCCGGGGGGCGGCGCGGCAGGCGCTCCCGTATACCTGAAGTACGGGTTCTTAAGGTCTAAGGTATTGGACGATGAGATATTGGTCCCGTCTAAGCTGACTTCCATAGTAACATCGTAGCTCTGTCTCTTGTTAGCTAACAGCAGCACCCTGCCAGATAGCGTCTGTCCTTGTTTGGCGAATATCGGAGTCTCTAGCAAACAGCGGACTTGGTACCAGTGAGTCAAGGGTTCCGTGGGAGCTGTTGATAGCCAGATGTGCTGTGTTGCTCCTGCAAATAGCACGTCAAACCAGAAGGCAAGTCCATGACAGGTGCCCGACTGGGTCAACTCAAATTTGAATGGCACTTCGATCCGATGAAGGTCCGTCTCATGTGCATTCAGAAAGTCCACTACATGTCTGACTGATCGCGCCATGCATATGCGCACGTCAAATGTGTCTACAATTGGCTGTCTAAAGTATTCCTTCATCGCTGCTGTACGCAGAGCGCTCAGATCAACTCCATGAAAGCATGCTTGATACCAGAAGTTAGCTTTGTTGTACTGCTCCATAAATAGCGCATCATCAGTGAACGGGGCTATGTGTAGATCACCTCTCGTAGGGTACATGTTCCCACTTGGTTTCAGCCACTTCTTGGCATGTAAATAGGTTTCTAACATCCGCTCATTGTACAACATGTAGCCCATAGGCTCAGATATAATAATGTCCACACTCTCTGGCAGTTCAATTTCTTCTATTTTACCAGCTACTACAGTGATTCTATCGTGCAGGTTGTTGGCGCGCACTAAAGCCTGGGCATGGTGAGCCATGTTACTGGCTTCCACCGCATACACCTTCCGCGCGCCAGCCTGCGCCGCGAAGAAAGAGAGGATCCCAGACCCCGCGCCAACATCTAAAACTACTTTGTTCTTGAAGTCATTTATATTAGACAATATGGCTCGCTGGTACGTACTCGTTCTCACGTAATCCTGCATCATGTTTTGCTGCTGACTCAGGTAACCATAAAATTGGAAATATTGCATCGCAGAGGAGTCCTCCGTCCGCACAGTGAACACGGACGAAGACCTTCCCGCCTTGATTTTACTGACGAGCAGGTGGAAGTTCTGACATTCAGCGTCGGACGCGAATCGGAAGAACAAAGTCTCATTGTCGATCGTGAATATGTACGACTGACCAGCAACCCGCGAACACTCGGTCTGGCAGTGGACGGGAAACTCTAGCACCTCTTGGGCAAGCACTGGGTCCGCACGAATCACTTTCACACTCAGCCCCTGTGGATCGTAATCCACGTTTACGTTCGTGGGGAAATTGAAGCGCGGCGTCAGAGCGCCATCGTTGTTGACGGCGGAGACAAACACCCCGCGAAACGTATTCGCCATTTCGTAAACTCAGCACTGATTCGCGGTTTTGGCAAACTCTTGTACACACGCGTTTTGGCAAACAAAGAAAAATGCCGTTGAGAAGTTGAGTGAGGCCGGTGTAAAATCGATCACTCACAAACTAAACTTGACAAACTTCCTCCGCCTCGCCTCCCTCTTTTTTTGTCTATGGCTAGCTAGCAGCGTGCACGCCTGAATTTTTTTTTTGGTTGGTTTTGGTTGGATTTTAGCTTCTCAAAACTCGAATTCATCCCAATTCCACCCAATTTATTAACATTATACTGAACACTTTACTTCAGTAATAAAGAATAATTTGAGTTTTCTGGTTTTTATATATTTGTTATTTTTAGCTGAGGCAGAGTAAAATAGTTTTCCGAACGAAAATTTTTTTCCTCTGTCACATCGTCAGGTTTATGGTAAACTCCCACTGACCTGTATCTATACAAGTGTATAGATACAGGTCAGTGTAAACTCCCCTATCTGCAAAAAGCAAAATGTTCAGGAGAGCGAAAAGACTGGAAAAAAAACATACTTTTGCAGTTTTGAAATAGTTCCTATAGACCTATTTAAAAAAATTAAATACATTTGTGTATTAAATGGAAAGCATGTTTATATGTATTATTCAATAATACATAATATTGTTTAAATAGCGTAATAATGCAGATTCGCGACTTTACAGCTACCTACATACAAAAAATTTGTCAAAACAGTTTTAGCCCATGGTAAACTCTCTTATGTGTCATATTCGCTACTTTGCACCGCCAAAATTGGTTTTCGTTTAATTTTTCGACTGCAAAAAATTGAATCTAGTATAGAAAATGAGTTTAAAAACTTTTTAATAGATTGGAAGTCTTATATTTGAGACAATTTAGGGGTACAAATAACAACATTACACACAGACACACTAAATTTAGTAATTACTATAAAAAACAGCCAAGTACAAGTTCTGTGGTTTGAGGTTCCGTAGTTATTTATCTTATTAATATCTGTCTTTTAAAGTAGGATTATTTTATTTTATTGATCTCAAATACCTATGTACCTAAATTATCGCTTTGGATTATTCTGTAATGATAATTTATAGTAAATAAATAATTGACTAATTGACTAATTGACTGTTACTTGTGACGTCGTACGTGTTAGATTACTTTGATTATTACCTACGTAGTGCAGTAACGTTTTTAACGAAGCAAGCTTCCTTTTTTTAGGCCAATGCAATATTGGAACACTTGATTTGGCTAGCCATAATCAAAGGAACGGCTAGGTGCTTGTCGTTTCCTATTCTGTGGTCAGACATAACTCACTTTGCTCGCAAACACTCATGAAGCTTAAACGCGAGCAAAGCGAGCTTCCTCGCGAGTATCCTCGTGAAGTGAGCCGAAGTATTTTTAGACAAATGCAACAGGTGATAGGTACCTACTTGATATTGTTTACGGTGTAGAAAGAAAAGGCTGACTACTTGTCGGTTCCTTTTTTTTGCTTAGACATAGTTCACTTTGCGTGAAAAATACTCATGAAGCTAGAACTCGAGCGAAGTGAGCTTCAGATTAGGCTGATTGTTTTTAGACAAATGCACCGTCTTACACTTGATTTTGCTAACTGTGCTCAAAAAAAGAGCTAGCTGCTTGTTTGTTTCCTATTCTGGGGTCTGACAACTCAGTGCATGCAAAATACTCAAGAAGCTAAAACGCGAGTGAAGTGAGCTTCCGTTTCTCGTCAACAGAGGCGATGTTTTTAGACAAATGCAACATTGTAATTGTTTTGCTAACGGTGCCCTATGAAAAGGCTGGCTGCTTGTCGGTTCCTATCTGTGGTCAGACATTACTCACTTTGTTCGCAAAATGTAATGAAGCTAATGCTAAGCTAAAGAATGCGAGCGAAGCGAGCCGAATTAATTTTAAGACAAATGCGTGATGATATGATTTTACATTCAAACATTTTTACCCCTTTTCATCCTCTTTGGGGTATAATTTCCAAAACTACTTTATTAGGGAATCATTATAGGTACTTCCTCTCTTAATCCATTTAAGAACACTTATAAGATTGAAGCAAATCGAACCACCTGTTAAGAAGTTCCACCAATACAAAACTTGAATACCCTCTTCTGGGGGTACATATGAAAAGTCCGAAAACCGAAATGCCGATCCTTGAAATGCCGATGCTTAAAATAGCGAAATTCGATATGTAGAACGGTTGAAATGCAGAAAGCTTGAAAGTTAGAAGTTTGTAAGGTCGAAAGCTAAAAGTCAGAATGCTCGAAATGCCGAAAGTTTGAATTGCCGAACGTTTACAAAGCAGAATGCTCAATAAGTATAAGTTCCAAATGCCGAATGACTAAAACATCGAAAATGATCGAAATAAGTACTTACATAAATTATTGTATTTTTTAGTACTTACTTAAAAAAAAAGGAGGAGGTTCTCAATTCGTCGGAATCTTCTTCTTTGTGTTTTTGTGTATGTTCACCGGTTACTCGAAGACGCCTCGACCGATTTCAAAGATTCTTTTTTTGTTTGAAAGGGTACACTTTTCCAATGTTCCTTTTGATCATCAAGTCAGGATCAGATGATGGGATCTTAGAGAAATTGAGGTAACTGTTCATATTTTAAAGGCATACGCGACTCGGGTACTTATTTTTTAAAAACTTGATAGGATACCTATCAGTGACAATGCTATATCGCACCTTCGGCAGGACAAGGTCGTAACTGTCAAATATTCCAAAAATGAGTTGAGTATGCCCAAGGGCCTAAAAAACGGCCTTTTATCTGAAACGACAGAGATTCTTTCTTAGTTTGGCTTTATTTCGCTATAGGGCAACAGTGACTTTGTCAGATTATTGCGATTTTTCGTCAATTCTGGCGCGACAACGCCGTAAAGGTTAATATAGGGCATATTCAATGACCACATATTTTTGTTTTTTGTTTAAGTTTGTGGAGGAACAAAGTCATTTTTAGTACTTATTTTATGTTGTATATGCAACCCTAATTACAAAGTTATTTAACTTTTGGAGGACAAGGGCATAAATGTGACCCCTTTTTTTATAAAAACCTTCTATAAAAGAAATAAAAAATATTTCACTCATTTATGAAACATGCACCGATTCATAAAAGTTTAAAGTATATTTTGTGCAAAGAACAATCTCTTCAGAGCAGTTAATACAGAATGATACGACGTTGAATGAATAAAAATATTTAAAATGGCTCTCCTGTAAAATCACAAAATGTGCAGTTGAGACCTTGTCCTGTCGAAGATGCGATATGATGGTAACATTAAGCTGATCTGATGATGGAGTCAGAAGCTGTTCAACAGAACTCCTCAGTATTTTTTTTTTTTGATTTAGTGATTTTCTCTAAAAATATTTCCATTGACCCCAGCCTCCCCTAGGTAGCAGTGTAAATGTGCTTGAAAGTTAGAAGTTTGTAAGGTCGAAAGCTAAAAGTCAGAATGCTCGAAATGCCGAAAGTTTGAATTGCCGAACGTTTACAAAGCAGAATGCTCAATAAGTATAAGTTCCAAATGCCGAATGACTAAAACATCGAAAATGATCGAAATAAGTACTTACATAAATTATTGTATTTTTTAGTACTTACTTAAAAAAAAAGGAGGAGGTTCTCAATTCGTCGGAATCTTCTTCTTTGTGTTTTTGTGTATGTTCACCGGTTACTCGAAGACGCCTCGACCGATTTCAAAGATTCTTTTTTTGTTTGAAAGGGTACACTTTTCCAATGTTCCTTTTGATCATCAAGTCAGGATCAGATGATGGGATCTTAGAGAAATCGAGGTAACTCTTCATATTTGAAAGGCATACGCAATTCGGGAATTTTTTAAGAACTTGATAGGATATCAGCGACAATGCTATATGATGGTAACATTAAGCTGATCTGATGATGGAGTCAGAAGCTGTTCAACAGAACTCCTCAGTATTTTTTTTTTTTTGATTTAGTGATTTTCTCTAAAAATATTTCCATTGACCCCAGCCTCCCCTAGGTAGCAGTGTAAATGTGCAACTTTTTAGTGTAGGTTTTAATTGCACTTATTCTATCATCTCATTAGTAATGTTTAGTAATTGTGCAATTTATAGTTTAGGTAGGTAGGTAATTATTGTGTTAAGTTGGTTGGTAGGTACTTTACATTATTTTTATTATTTTCAGTAAAATCTTGTTTTTTTTTTGGTTTGCTGAATAATATATTAAGTTTTTAAATAATTATAACGAATTAGGTACCTGTAAGGCCTGTAATGTTATATTGGTATTACAATAATGAATTGAATTGAATTATTATTTAATTTTGTTTGGAAACGCCTACTTCTTTACGTGAGCAAGCGTCATGCCTGCTACTAACTGTCTGCCAAGGAAATTGTAGGTGTGTTTTTCAAATCAAATCAAATTAAAGAACTTTATTTGTTAACATAACTTACAAGTTACTAGGTAGGTATAATACCTACTTTGTTGTTATTATACTAAACTAAGTGGCCCGCCCCGGCTTCGCTCGGGTAGACTTATGAATAAAATGAGACCAAATCTTTTCTCCGGAAGGAAAGCATAGCATTGCGTTTCATTATTTACCTACTTTACGATTTTGTGAGTGAATCGAACCACTGAGTCTATTGCACACCCCCTACGGGTAGCTTTGTAAAATAAAATAGTGTTTCATTATTTATATTTAAGTAAGTACTTCAAAGTTTTTTTATGCCAAGTTTTTTGTGAATCAAACCAGGAAATATTTTTTTCCATACAAAGTTCAGGACTCTATTGCACACCCCCTAGGGGTAGTTTTGTAAAAATAAAATATATCTGTCATCGTTATTCATTTTTAAGTTCATTTAAACCGAGTTTTGTGTGAATGCTATAAAATAAAAAAAATCTATGCAAACTTTAAAGCTCCCTAGCACACCCCCTAGAGGTTATTTGAAAAATAATAATAGGTAATAATAATAAATAGATAGGTGGGGACCTATTTTTTTCTAAGTTAAATTGTACCGAGATTTGAGCGAATCGAACCAAGGAATTAAATTTTAGACAAACGGTTTACCACCATTTTTCACCCCCTTAGGAGTTGATTTATGTAAAATAGTATAGCTTATGTATTATTCCGGAACCTAAGCTTTCTACATGCCGAATTTCAGCAAAATCGGTTCAGTAGTTACGGTGATATGTTCTGACAAACATACATAGGTACTGACTTCTTTAGTATTTAATACTAGCTTCCGCCCGCGGCGTTGTCCGCGTGGTACCTATGTAACATAATAGCTATGTTCAACCTGAAAGTTCATTCTGAATACAGGTGAAAGAATTTTTTAAATCAGATGAGTAGTTTTTGAGATAACCTCCTACATACAAACACACTTTACCTCTTAATAATATTAGTATAGACAAAAAAAAATATTTACATCATCATAATTATTTCGAGCATTACTGGTTTCAAGCTTTTATATTTCAAGCATTCTAAATTTTGAGCTTCGTTGTTTTAAGCTTCGGTATTTTGGCTTTCGGCATTTCGAGCATTCTGACTTTTAAGCATTCTACATTTAAAACTTCTACATTTTAAGCATTATACTTTACGAGCATTCGCTATTTCAAGCATCGGCATTTCAAGGATCGGCATTTCGGTTTTCGGACTTTTCATATGTACCCTCTTCTGGCACTCCCTTTGAAGGGTAGTTTTGAGTTTTGAGAAAACTTTTATACTGGTTTTTCTTAGGTATTTGTATTGCAAAAAAATTATAGGTAGGTACCTACCGAGTTTCAAGCGAATTCAACCACCCGTTATAAAGTTCCCATACAAACTTAGACACCCGCTTAACCACTTTTTAGGGGTTTGTTTGAAAAATCCCGAAACAGTGTCTATTTATTTTGAACTAACAAGACCTATTAGAATCAAGTTTCAAGCAAATCGCTCTACTACGCGTTAAAAAGTTACATACAAACGTTTTCAGCCCTTTTCAACCCTTTAGGGGTTGAATTTCGAAAAATCCAACCTTAGTGGGTGGTTTCAAGTATGTGCTCTCTTAGCTAAATAATGTTGGCAGAACACAAATCTGCCATATTCGCTAGTTTACCGTGATCATTTTTCTGTTTCAAACACAGGAACTCGGTAGTAAAATGTCTTATCTACACTTACGAGAATTTACCTTGTTGCAATATCAAAAATTGCTCTGATTCGCTTATTTACTGCTATGGTATCTCAAAAACTATGGGAGCTACAGCCATGAGAATTTTACACAGTGTGTATCATCGCATTTTAAACTATTTGGCATTTAAAAGTCATTTTCGTCAAAAACGCAGATAGGGGAGTTTACCATAAACCTGACGACATCATCGTTGCTTTTCTTTTTGCCAATGCCACTGCCAATGTCAATGTCAATATCAGTCAACAGTCAAACACGTTTTTTGAGGTTAGAAGTAAAAAGTTTCAATTTCATTCAATTTTCAAATCAAGTTGTTTGGATTATAATTGCTGAAATATGAGTAAGAAGTTGAAGAATATGAAATGGGAGTCGGTGCCTCTGGAAGGCTTTCCAATCTCGACAGATAATTTCGATGGATTCGTTGGTTTGGAGGAGTGCACCAGTTACGGTTTGGATAAAGAGAGCAAAAGACCCAAAAAAGTAAGTAAATAATGTAAAATTACACTTATAATAACCATGCTTATCAGGGCTATAGATTTGGTTAGGAAAAGCTCATGAATATCTTCGAATTCCAGTTTTCTTAGCTAAAAACTGCATGTAAACAAATAACAGGTGTTTCTTAAAAGTTACAGGAAAAGGAGGAAAAGAAGCGAAAAAGCCCTTTAGAATCAGACAGCAAAGAGATACCTAACAAAAAGGCTAAACGTAATCCTAAAAGTGATGCAAATAAACCAAAAAAATTATTGACATCTATTAAAATCAAACCAATTCAGAATGCGAAAAAAATCAGACTATCCAATGGGTTTGTTGTTGAATCACTTTTAAACTCGACCGCCCCATCACAGACTAATGAATTAACAGGTTTAGGTGAAAATCCAGAGAGTGATATCCCAAAAACGAAAGAACGGAATAAAAGAAATGAAAGGAAAAAGAAAAATAAAGATAAGAGGAAAGAGAAAGCCCTCACTAAACCAGAACCACAGATTAAGAAAAAGTCAGCGAAGCCGAAAGATAAAATAAAAAAACGTAAATTAGGAGATGAGAACACACAAACATCTGACTTGACACAGGAAGATATGCTTACTTGGGCTGAATTCAAATTACAAGAGCCAATTGTAAGAGCTCTAATGGAACTGGGTTTTAAGAAGCCAACAAAGATTCAACAGTTAACTTTACCTGCTGCTATTCATGGTAGTTATAATACTTATTCCTACTGATATTTTTATATCAAGCCATGTTGGCCGAGGGGATTCGAGAGGATGGTATAAATAAATAAATAATGCTGGACATTTCACACAGCATCATGTAGCCCCAAGCTAAGCAGAGCTTGTGTTATGGGAACCACATGACTGATATACTACTTAAATACATTTTTTTTTTGTAAATACATACATAATATACATAGAAAACACCCAGACCCGAGACAAATATTTGCAGATCATACAAACATTTGTCCCGCGGCGGGGATCGAACCCGCAACCTCCTGTGTCACAGGCGGGCCTTCGCCCACTGCGCCACAGAGGTCGTCATAGGTATAGGTGCTGGGCAAGCCTACTCCATCTTAACATTGTCCCAGGCACTGAGGCACTACAGTGTCCTGTTAAGCGTAGGCAAAGTATGCCTCCTGACACTGTATAAAATAATCTAGTAAAGATGTAAAGGCCTAAGTTTTTTTTTATAAATATTACATATTGTTGAAAATTACTGAATTACCTAATTGATAACATAATAATTTTCTTTTAAGGTCGCAGAGATATCCTCGGTGCTGCTGAAACTGGCAGCGGCAAGACCCTTGCATTCGGCCTTCCAATCCTCACAGGCATCTTAAAACTCAAAGAGAGAGCAGAGAGTAAAGGTTTAGATGTCTATGATATACCTTACAAAAAGGGTGCTTCAAAACCTAAGCAGAAAGTAGTGCAACCTGCAAAAAGAATAAGAAGACATAAGAATGTTAAAGCTAAGGACTCATCTGAAGATGGTTACAGTTCTGGTAATGATGAAGATGAAGAAGACACTTCAGAAAAGGTAGTCAAAAAAGAAAAAAGAAAGTTTAAGAAAGCAGAGGACTATTTAGAAGATAAAGAAGTTCCAATTAAAAAGAGTAACACAAATGATGATGATGACAGTGATGATGAAAACTATGTTCACTTATCTGATATGCTTGACTCTGATGATCTTGCTGATAATAGTGATGAGGAAACTGAAAGCGTTGATGAAAATGATGAAGATATAGAAAATAACATTGATTCTGATGACAAAAACGATGAAACTGTTGACAATGTTGAAGAAAGTGATAATGAAATTGATGATGCTGCTGATGATGACAGTGAGTCAGGAGTAGAAGACAGTGAAGGTATGGATGAGGATGTAGAGGATTTGGGAAATGCTAATGAAGAAGGTGAGTGGGACAATTCTAACAAACTTAATTGGTTAGGTAAATTAATAAAACACATCTTTGGTCATTTAATATCAAAGGACATGGATAAAAACTTGAAAAAGTTTTCTGTTTATTATGGCTTAACGACTTAAAAGCCGGGACCGACAATTTAACGTGCCCTCTGAACCACGGAAGCGCTCAGCTCGTAATACCACTTGTCACCCATCCAAATTGTGACCGCGCACGCCTGCCTAACTTCAACGATCAATCAAGAACGTCTAAGCAAGCTGCGCCACGAGCGCTTCTTATTCAACTTCCTGCCGATACCATATATATGCAGATGACTTGCAACTGTACTATTCTTTCAAGCCTTCAGACTGTGCCAGCGCTGTATCTGCAGTCAACGGTGATCTGAAACAGGTATCTCTGTGGTCCATCCAAAACTCCCTAGTTCTAAATCCTTCCAAATCCAAATATATGATGTTTGGAACCAAGAAAACACTTGATAAGCTGGCTAACACACAAGTTGTAATAAGGGTTGGCGATGGGATGGTTGAACGCGTTACAGAGGTTAAGAATCTTGGTTTAGTCATGGACAGTCATCTTCGGTTTGAGGCCCATGTAGCTGAATGTGTTCGACAATCCCTCTTTCGCCTCAAGGCTCTTTATAAAATCCGTCCTTTTTTGAGTGAGGATGTGCGGGTCACTCTGTGTGAATCTCTAGTGCTGTCTCGCCTTAATTACTGTGACACGGTCTATGGACCCTGCCTTTTGAGTCGAACTGAAAAATTAGTGCAACGGGTTCAGAACTCATGTGCACGTTTCTGTTTCCCTATTCCCCCCCGTACCCACGTTACTCCCTTCCTTAATTCCGCTAACATGTTGAAAATGAAAGCGCGTAGAAAACTCCACCTTGCAACACTTCTCTTTGGCTTGACCCATACCAAACTACCCACCTACCTGTACTCCAAGCTTAAATGGGCCGATGCTAGCTCACGTTACCCTAAACGAGCATGTAATCACGTCGTTTTTCTCGCGCCGAGTCACAAATCTGTAGCTTTTCGTGGATCGTTTCGTTTTGCTGCCACTCGGTGCTGGAACGATCTTCCCCCTCCTTTGTATGACCTAAAAACAATTCACTCATTTAGACGTAATCTCAAAAAACATCTCATCAATACGCAAAAGTGCTCGTAAGTGTGCATACTCACCCATCACTCGAATCTTCCCTGATTGCACTCTTCGCTAAGTTCCATTCCAGATTTTCATATCCCGATTCCCACTCTCTCCCAGTCCCGCCTTTTCTCAGTTTCATCTACTTTTCGCCACGACCGATGCCAAATCCAATGTGACGTGGCAAAAAACCAAAACACGTTTCACGTTTCTCGTAAAAAAAAAAATAACCTCAATTTCTGTTGTTGGTTTTGGTAAATGTCAATGTCCTAATCATAAGTCAATGGCGTACTACGTGACTTTGACAAGTAACTGGTTTTTTTTATTTTTTATCCCCCTTACTTATGAAAGATGTTTAAGGTTGAACGCTGGTTGAACAACGTCCTGTCTCTGTTTGTCACTATCCACAAATAAAGACAGGACGTTGTTTAAACGGTGTTTCACTTTAAACATCTTTCATAAGAAAGGCCCTATATTTTTTTTTGGCTTTTCACGATAAGTATCAAAACGCACCCTACATTTATTTACCGTAATCATTATTTATTTCTGTACCACCCCCTACCTACTTCCTACCTTATATGTAGACATTTGTGTATTTTTAGTGTAAACCGGTTTATCTCCTAATTCATTTTATTACATATAATTATGTGTGTATTATATATTATTCCCTTTTACTACCTATTTTATTCAGTTTTAAGATGTTTCACTTCTCCTTGCTCGTGGAGTCACCACTTCCCAGGCCCAGTCTGAAAATCAGCGTTGCTCTGCTTCTGATGGCGCAGAGTAACAAAAAGCTGAGACTGGTTCCTATTGACCCACCACAGCGCAGACCTTTTTTTCACCCGCCTACATTCTCGATTTGTGTACCTAGTGCCTACCTACCTATGTTATACTATTTTTGTAACTCGTCTCTTCTTCGTTCCTTCTCGTTTTGTCTATTTCTTTGGTTAATGTTTAATGCTTTCTGTACCTACTTACCTAATTTTTTTGTGTGTCTGTACTGTCAAAGTGTGTGTCAATAAAGCTGTTATCTATCTATCTATCTATCTAACCATTAACCACCTTTTATTGTCGCCACGACGACCTCTGTGGCGCAGTGGGTGAAGTGACCTCTGTGACGCAGGACGTTGGGAGTTCGATCCCCGCCGCGGGACAAATGTTTGTATGATCTGCAAATATTTGTCTCGGGTCTAGGTGTTTTCTATTTATATTATGTATGTATTTATAAAAAAATGTATTTAAGTAGTATTTCAGTCATGTGGTTCCTGACTGATATACTAACATAACACAAGCTCTGCTTAGCTTGGGGCTATATGATGCTGTGTGAAATGTCCAGCATATTTTATTTTATTTATTTATTTATTGTTGACAGGTATAGGCTGTGTTAAGGTGGTAGACAACATTGAGATTCCCGGCCATGTGGTAGTAAAAACTGGCAAACCTCTGTACGCCCTTATCCTAACTCCCACGAGAGAGCTGGCTATTCAGATCAGCCGACATTTGATGGCTACTGCTAAATATACAGGTACAGCACTTTTATTTTTCTCAGTCATATTTGCGATCAGTTAGATAACTATATAAAATATACACTTATTTATGCCTTAAATGAATGAAAATTAAAACAAATATTAGTATTGGTTCCTTGCGTTCCGAAGGTCATGGGATCGAGTCCTGGCCGTCAATAATTTTTCGTTACAAAAAATTTATATGCGCAAATCCTTACAACTTGCAGTCAAACTCCTTATTACCCTTCTGTCATGTCACAGAAACGATTTACTTTTCAAAGGAGATTGTACTGTTGTAGAGTGGCAAAAGCCTAGCGTGCGCAAGTAAGCAATCGAATTTAGCCGCCGTTCTCCAAAGAAATCCACTTCTAAGATTATCTGGGTCCGCAATGTGGGCGCGTAACCTGGGCCCATAACCTGTTGTTTTATTATTCTGCTTTTGCTGTACATAAATATTTTTCAAATTCCTTCAGGTATCAAAATAGCGACGATTGTAGGCGGGATGGCGCATGTGAAGCAAGAACGAGTACTGCGCGGTGGACCCGAGATAGTTGTGGCGACCCCGGGCCGTCTGTGGGAGCTCATAACACAGGGCCAGTCGCATTTACAGCAACTGCACACCGTCAAGTGAGAATAGAGAGAATACACTTAATATTTTGCCCGTTATAAGAACTAGGTTGTTATACAGTCCTGTAGGGCACACTATAAACGGGATGTATACCATGATTTTTGGATATTTAAATATCCCGTTTATAGTGTTTACCATCTTCTGCCATTTCAAAGTATGTATTCATCGTAAAAATATTTTTTTTAGGAAGTAATTCGAGTTGACGACTTTACGTGTGAATCAAAATAGCCCTGCTGGTTCCCTCGTTTATTTATTTTGACCGTCTATTCTTCACTGAATCCCACCATCCTAAGGTATCCTTACTAGATGAAGCGCTCGTGGTGTCGCTTAGCGTAGCTTGCTGAGATGTTCTTGATAGATCGTTGAAGTTAAGCAACGTAGTACGCGTGCGCGATCACAATTTCAATTTGGATGGGTGACTGCAAGTGGCATTATGAGCTGAGCGCTTCCGTGCTTCGAAGGGCACGTGCAAGGGCAAATTGTCAAGCAGTCACCAGAGTTGGCCACTAGCTCATACGAACTTACTAGATTATAATGAGTGTATATTCTATTTTGTATGACTGTTTAGGACACAAATTGCTAAATAAATATTCATAATATTCCAGGTTCTTAGCGATAGACGAGACAGATCGCATGATAGAGCGCGGTCACTTCGAGGAGCTTACACCGCTGCTAGAGCGTTTAAACGCGGACGAGGAACGACGCGCTGCGAGACAAAACTTCGTATTTTCCGCCACATTGACACTTGTGCATGATCTGCCTACGCATATGAAGGGGAAGAAGGTACAACGAAGTTTATACTATCTTTTATAGCTTGTAACAGTGAAGAACCACATTGTGAGTTAATCCGCGACTAACGGCACAGAATAAAATAATAGTAGGTATTACGTACAGAAGGCACACTTCGCGAAAAACAAGTATTACCACAGAATAGAAAATGTTTATGTAGGGTCTGTAAAGTCTGTATCCTACTATCTTATTAGTTGTAAAAAAACAGTTTATTTAAATAGCGACTCTTGTTGCAACACAACAAAGTTCAATTCAGCTCGCTTAAGCGCTTAGTGCCTATCGCGATATACACACATTGCCGGTCTTTCCAACGCATACTTACTTTTGTCTGGCGCGGAGTGACGCGGAAGGGTCGTCGACTTCTCGCTTAAATAGGTTTAATGTTTAGTGTTTAACGCATTCACTGCCACTCTGCTGTACTCTCTGAAGGAGAGGTCCTAGTGTAACCGTCGCAGTGTTTGCCAGACTGACTGTGACGGTCCTACACTAGCAAACATGGTGCCCGCGGGCATGTCCGTCTAGTGAATTTCCCGCTTTATTCGTGTGGACACGTACAGTCAGCGTCAAATTAATATGAGCGTCTAGAGTAGTCAAAAGTATCTGAAATACATGAAAACGTCAAATTACTTTCATACTTTCAGATACTTTTGACTACTCTAGACGCTCATATTAATTTGACGCTGACTGTACCTGCGAGTGTCGGTGGCACTCAAAGTGTTATTGTGTTGCAGGTAACGAAGCACGGCAAGATAATAAACCGCAAGGTAAAGCAGATGACTCCGGAGCAGAAAGTGAAGCGGCTGGTGGACTTGCTCGGCATGACGGAACCAAAGGTTGTGGACATCACGCAACAGAACCTAGGTACTATACCAATATATTATTGTATGTCAAGGTTTAACATCTCGGGACTTTGGAGTCCCGGACCTTTGATAGGCATGCATGGGGCCGAAGCCAACACACAGAGGCCCTTTTGACAACTTTGATCTTTTATTATTATTATTTCAGCCGCTCGTGTCCCACTGCTGGGCAAAGGCCAATATAAAGGGTGGAAAAAACTAATTGGCCCTGGAGGGAAACCACTTTAAATACTAGATAGATTACTTTACTTGAAAGGAAAACATTCCTTTATCTTTAAAAAGAAAAGAAACTGCATTCAAAGATTTTCTAAAATTCGCTTGCTTCACCCGGGAGTCGAACAAGATAAAAATTTAAATAACAAAGATTCTATTTTATTCCACTAGTCTATATTGTATATAACATACTAGTGGACGCCCGCGGCTTTGCCCGCGTTGACTATTTTTTTTATCCCACGCGAACCATACATTTTTCCGGGATAAAAAGTAGCCTATGTGTTATTCCAGAACCTAAACTATCTACATTCAAAATTTCATCAAAATCGGTTTAGTAGTTATAGGGATACGTGGTAACAACCATTCACACACACATGGACTTTCGCCTTTATAATATTAGTAGGATAGGATAGTAGGATATACTAGTCTATATTCTATATCTATATTGTTTATATCATAAATAATTGCTATTTTTAGGCACAGCGGAGTCACTAACCGAGTGCAAGATAACTTGTGCTATGGAACACAAGGACGCTTATCTATTCTACATTCTGAAGCGGCATCCCGGCAGAACTCTTGTCTTCTGTAACTCCATCGGAAGCGTTAAAAGGTACGCGACGATATAATCCTTGTTGATCTTTCGTATCGAAAGCTCGCCCCACATTATCACGGCTTTCCAGAGGACAATAAAATTAAAAAATAAAAAAAAAATTATATGATCACGACTATATCATCAAAGCGCGGTAGACATTTTCTCTGATCTTGAACATTCAAGATCCTTTGAAGATGTCTAAGGAGGTAGTCGGAGGCACGTCCAAACACATATTTGGTACACGCCCACGTTTTGCAGAAGTTAGCATTCCAATCGTGACAGGTTGCAAGTCCATCGCCGCTATCAGAAAGCTAACTGCTTTGCTTACGATGTTTTCCTTCACCCTTTACAGCTCGAGAAAAACCTACTGATGCACGGTCGGGATTCGAACTTAATACCTTTTTGGGGAACAGGGTGGAATCGTTCCCCAAAGGCAGAGTAGGTGGTTCCTCTGCAACGGGCCGGCCCATCTGGCCCACTTGCACGGGCAAGTGCTTTCGACCGACAGTATTTGTCGGATAGTTCTACTTAGGTCTTGTTGGAAACTTTGCTTGCGAGTTCTAGACATGTTGATGTTGTGTGGCGCCATCTGTATTGCGTAGCATGTTTCTGTAGTTCATCTAGTGACAGGTAGATGTCGCTACACCTTCAGATTGAAAGTCGAATACTAGTTGTCTTACAAGATATATAATTGTTTCAGATTAGCTACGCTACTGACCATACTCAAATGCAACCCTCTCCCTCTACACGCTAGCATGCCACAGAGACAACGGCTGAAGAATCTAGAAAGGTACTATAATAATAATAATTCATTTATTTCAGAACGGCACCCTGATTAAGTAAGACTAGCAACAGCAATGCGATAGCAATCACTACACGACCGGTCGAAAAAATCACAAAATCGTATTACGGTTGCAAAATGCATTTTTTAATACAATTGCTCAAAAAATGGCGTATTGCAGGGACGTATAGCGTTCGGGAAGTGGGCTATTACACACTCGTGCTTTTTTTTTTACCTTTCCCGCACTCGTGCGTTCTCTTTCCCAACTGTCAAAATAATGTCAATTAAAAAGAAAAACCAACCATGAAGTTTTTACTAAAAAAAATCATAGACGTTTTTATGATTCATGCAAATACGTATATTTCTAAAAAGAAGCTACTAATTTGTTTCTTTATCAGATTTAATGATTTGATTGAATGAGTTAGGTTAGGTTTCATTTCATTTCATCTCATTAAATTTCATTTTCATTTCATATCAATAAAAAAATTCTACTGAAGACTTGGCTGTATGGGCATAGTTCCCTTTGCCTACCAGAATCGGTGAAAAAAAAATCTCTTATATTCTACGGTTGGCGCCATTTTTAACCGACTTCCAAAAAGGAGGAGGTTCTCAAGTCGACTGTATGTTTTTTTTTTATCTAGATTAAATTGCTTCATTTTTTCGCAACTGTATTAAAAATAGTCGTTCAGTACACGTTCGGAACCGTCATTGCAACTTGTTCCGACTGTCAACCCTCGCCTTCGGCTGCGCCTCGGCTCGGGTAGACATTTGTCGGAACTCTTTGCAATGACAGCCTTTCCGAACTTGTACTGAAATATACTATTGCGGCAGGCGAGCAATAGACGTGCGATTAGCTTTCTAAATACGATTTTTAGTGATTTTTTCGACCGGTCGCGTAGTGATTGCTGTCGCATTGCTGTTGCAAGTCTTACGTAATCAGGGGGTGGGTCCATATAAAAACATTAACTGCCAAAACAACTGACCTTACAGTTGAGCTACAGTAGTAACATTACCATTTTTATATTGAAAAATTAAAATGAAAAAAGTATTTATTACACAGCAAAACATGCTAGCATGTAATTTACAATTTTAAGTACTTTTATAAGACTTATTATAAAATTATTACATGACATTATTGTCATTGTTAAGCTGAGATTTGAGTATTCAGAAATGTTTTACTGTTGGCATCCTCACTAGGCAAAGCCTGTATCGAGGAAGCCTGACTACGAGAAGTTATGTTATTTGTATTTATGCTCATTTCAGCAGTTTTCTAAAGGTAGATATGCAAGATTTGGTGAACATTGCTTGTAGACTGCATGTACCTAATTATGAATAAACTTAATTTATTTAACAATGTCTTTTATATCAGCTAGGTAGATAGGTCATGTGTAACATTCCGCTACCAATTGAGCTACCGCTAACCCCAACTGTAGGACGCCCGCCTCCCAGGTGGAGTGACGATCTGCGAAAGGCTGCCGGCACAAGTTGGATGCGTCAAGCTGAAGACAGGGCGCGATGGCACTCATTAGGGGAGGCCTATGTCCAGCAGTGGACTGCTATAATCATAATCATTCATTTATTGCAAGAAATATGGTCATAACAAGATCTTAATACTATTTATAGTGTCACATACTTCACCAAAAAACATCGGCATGCAAAATTACATAAAATAAATTGAATTTAATAAAATGTCACTAAAATAAAATAAAATTAAATTAAAAAATAGAAATAATTTGAAATGTCACGTTTAGTTAATATTAATTAATTACTGTATGTCCAAGTATTCGTATTTCGTAATTCGTATAGGCTGATGATGATGATGATGATGATAACCCCAACTTCCCGTCACGCAGGTTCCGCGACAACCCTCACGGCGTCCTAATCGCCACCGACGTCGCGGCCAGGGGCCTAGACATCCCACTAGTGGACCACGTGGTCCAGTACCAAGTCCCGAGAACAGCAGAGAACTATGTGCACCGCAGTGGAAGGACCGCCAGAGCTGATAGGGAAGGAATCAATGTGCTGATGGTGGAACCGTCTGAGGCTTATCTGTATTCGAAACTGTGCCTTACCCTCAACAAGAGTAAGTCTAAATAAATATAAATACTTAGAAGAATCGATTCAGATTATTCAGATAAAGATTCTCCTTTGAATTAAAACGCTGACGATTTTTAAATTGACAATATTTTACGTTTATTGCTATTCAAATGTCTAGTCTTAGGCTGTGTCCCCAGTAGACAAACTGTTCGCGGCCGACTGAGTAAAAACACTTTCTGCAAACTGCGTAACGGGAGCGCAAAACTAGCAAACTATGGACACTCCATTTCAAATATACGGAAGGGCGTACTAAACCGATACGCCGCAAACTCAGTCGGCCGCTAACAGTATGCCTACTGGGGACACAGCCTAAAGCCAACATTTTACAAACTTTTAAATAAAAGTTTTTAAAATATCGGTAAACTAGTCTTGTTAGTTTGGGTCAAATCTGGGAAAAATTTGAACCTCTTCCCAATGTCTGATTGAGCTGGATTTTGGCACACTATTCTCAGTATTCATATTGAAAAGTTTTATAGACACGGGATTTTATCGCGTAATTTACCTTATTTTTTTTAATAGTGATCGCGAAAGTTTAAAAAAGACTATTCTCAGTGTCAATGCAATATAATGATGACAGCGAGCTGATGTGATGATGTAGTCTGGAGCTGTTTAACGGAACACCTCAAACAACAGTCAAATACCCGGCTCATATGAATCAGCTTGCAATTAAAATCTTGCTACTAGAAAAATGTTTTTCAACGAAAATATTCGAGTAATTCTCGTGTCTTCACGATAATGTACAACAATTAAGTTTTTACTAACATCTATCTAATGTGGGCATGTACCAAATATGTATTTGGAAATAAATCTACCCCCTTAGACATCTTCAAAGGATTTTAAAAATGCCTAAAAAAAGATCTGATAGAATCTCTACCGCGCCTGGAGATACTTCATATATATATTTTTTTTCATTTATCATCACATCATTTTTTTCATATCATCAGCTTCCGAAGTTCCCTCATTCCCCGTGGCGCCACATCTCCTGGCTCCGCTGAAAGAGCTGGTGGTGGTAGCCAGAGACCTGGATGCATTGGAACTGAAGAAGAGACGCAACGCGCAGGCCCGAGGGTGGAGGGAAAAGGCGGCGCAGGAGATGGACATCATAATAGATGATGAAGATTGGTATCCTTTTCATAATTATGGTGATAAATAAATATTAGTTTATATAGCGACATTACCTGTCGCTAGATGAACTACATAGACATGCTACTCACTAAGAGCTTCAACATAGATGGCGCCACAACCGCATATGTCTAGAACTCGCAAGCAAAGTTTTCGCCACCAATAGACATTAGCCGACCAACCGACAACATCTGTCGGTCGAAAGACCACGGGCAAGTGGGCCAGATGGGCCGGCCCGTTGCAGAAAACCACCTACTCTGCCTTTGGGGAACGATTCCACCCTGTTCCCCAAAGTTTAAGAAACTAAAAAAAAATACCTACGCTTTTGTAGCAGATCGAAAAAAGTTTTTTCAAAAAAGTATTTGAACCCGGTTTGTGTGGTAATCAATACTAATGTGAAAATGAAATAAAAAAAAATGAAATATGATCACTACGGTATCCCCAAGGCGCGGTAGACATTATCTCAGATCTTTTTTAGGCATTTTAACATCCTTTGAAGATGTCTAAGGGAGTATAAATAAAGAATATGTCTATGTAGTATAGTGAAAGAATATGTTTGCCGCACCTTGGGAACAGTCAAGATCATATTCATTAATAGTGTGTGTGTTATAAAACTTTATTGTTGTTCAAAACACAATGGCCAATAATAAACAATAATAAACTCGGCCCAACTTCTGTCAAATTTGCACCAAGGATTAACTATTGCCATCCTTTTTTGTTAGACGGTGACAAATAAGGATGGCAATAGTTAATCCGTGGTGCAACTTAGTCACAAGTTGAGCCGAGTTTATTAATAAAGGCCAATAAGTAACCCATTCATACTTTTTATCAAGAAATAGATTCATGTATTTTCCTAAACCGTCTCTCAGCCCAACACAACAAGCCGACCCGACCATAAACCGCGCTTTGAAAGCCAAGCGCAAAAACTTAGACGCGATGTTGTCTCGACCGATCTTCCCCAAAGGATTCTCCTTCAAATACCCCACGCTCAACGACCCCATGGCTCTAAGTATGCCACAGGAAAACGCTCTAGAGGTAAGTGCAGTTTTTTTCACCTAGCTCTACATAGAATGTTTTACATAATAGAGGAAACTTTTTCTGGTTTTTGTTAATCTTAGCTTACCTATATTTAAGATTAATTGTACTGTTTGTTTCCCTAACAAAAAAAATACTTCACTTGCTGAGATGGCTATGATTGGTTAAGCAACGTTGATGACCAGCGTACGTTAGGACTGAACTTCAAAACACCTTGTTTACGATACGCCTGAATCCCAAAAAAACCTTTTCCCCTAAGGCTGATTTTACTGTCACGCGTACCGTCAGCGCTGATAGGCGAGTGATCTTTATTACAATGAATTATGGATACTGATTGTTTAGCAGAAATAGCTACGCTGATTGCTCTCGTCAGTGCTGGACAATCAGTATCCTTATTTCATTGTAATAAAAATCACTCGCCTATCAGCGCTGACGGTGAGCGTGAGACTAAAATCAGACTTATGCCTGAATAATAATAATGACTTAGATTCCAGAAATACAAAACCTAAAATAAAACGTTTTATTACAGGTGATGAAGAAGGCTTTAGAATCAGGAGAGTTGAAGAAAGAGAAGAGGAAAAGCAAGAACGCTCCCCTCTTGAAACTAGGGAAAGGAGTGCATAAGAATAAAAAACAGAAAAGTAAATAAGAAACAATTTTTAATAAATACTAAATAACATCAAATATATTTTTCTTTTACGCGTATCACCAGTAAACGCAAGTAAACATGGAAGCATTCCTTCAAGGGAAATATGTTCGAAATAAGACACAAAAACAATCTAATACGTCAAAACTTCGAGACGCACAGTTATAAATCGACTTTATTCCCTCGACGTTTGGGTTTTAGCTGTTTTATTTCGTTCGCAGCACTGTTTTCAAGGCACGCCTACTGCGGCACACTTTTCGTTGGGGCATTTTCTAACAAAAGTCGACTTTATTCTTTAACGTTTGGGTTAATTGTTTTCATTTCGTTCGCAGCACAGTTTCAAGCCACGCCTACTACAGCACACTTTTTGTTGGGTCATTTTATAGAGCAAGGGATGCTTCCATGTTTTTTTGCGTTCACTGCGTGTCACTGATAAGCCAGCTCACTCTTCTACAAAGACATCATTTCCACACGGTCGCTCAAAATTAACGGCATCGTGCAAACTTTATGGCGGCTGAAGTGCGCGGCAGATTCGACTTTGCGCAGGTCAACAGTCAACGCAATTGCGGGGAGGTGAAGGCGGTGAGAGGCGGGGCTAGGCGGGCTATGTAGATAAAACTCTATTCTATTGCGTTGACTGTACCTGCGCAAAGTCGAATCTGCCGCGCACTTCAGCCGCCATAAAGTTTGCACGACACTATAATATCAATGAGTTAAATGTAAACAGTTAAGCAAAGTGTCCACTGGCAAGTAACTTCCGCAATTTTTTGCAGAAGTCAATTGACGACTAGTTTCCACTGACTGCAATTTTTCTATCTGCATACACATGGGACTTACAGGAAGTTCGATAAGTCACTAAAACTTGCAGAAGTCCACTTGCGCGAGCGTTTACACGTTGGAAGTCGCTTGCGCAAATTATGTGCAAAATTTATTGTCAGTGGACACTTAGCTTTAGACCAGTGTTCCACAAACTATCTAAGAAATCGGAAAATTTTGGAGGTACACCGTAACTGAAATATCATTTTTTTTATGTGAATGAGCTTGTTTAGTTGAGCATATGCGGTCCTTTGGAGTAACTTAACTGAGATAGGTAACCTTTTTCCGAGGCACACTAACTATAAGTCGTATTGCTCATTATACGGACTAAAATTGAAGGAAAAAATGTCATTTTTCCTTCAATTTTGACATAAAACGTATCAAAACTAATCAAAATTGAAGGAAAAATGTCATTTTTTCCTTCAATTTTAGTCCGTATAATGAGCAATACGACTATAATGACCACGGTACACCAGTGTGCCGCGGCACACTCTTTGCAGAACACTGCTTTAAACGCGCCTTTGGGCGCCACTGAAAACCAGCGCTCTAACAGCCTTGGCGCTGCTGGAGCAAATGCTGAGGGGTAGCCCTATTTTCTTGTCACTGATATAACATTTTTGATTTGTGTGAGGTGTGCATGTACCGTATAGTGACGAAAATAAAACTTATTTATATTTCTAAACGTTGGTGTTGACGTCTAAAGAGTTAGCTTTGATGATGCTGGAGTAGTATTTGGCGGAGGCGCGAGGAGTGCGCGTGCGGTTTGCTGACTCGAAGTCTACCTCGTACAGGCCGAATTTGGATCTGGGGACGAAAAGTTCGGTGAATGGTGAAGTTACATTTGAAAAAAACTATCTTATTGTCTATTCATATTGCTTCGTTTAGGGCTGATTTTTCAATCGATAAATAACTTTTATCTGAGGAATAAATATGGCGTTATGACATAATATTTTCAATACAATATCTGTCAAATCGCATATTTATTTCCTTAGATAAAAGTTATCTAGGTACTGAAAAATCAGCCCTTAGTAGAATAAAGGATGACTCACGCTAGACCGTGTCAAAATTTAATTAATTGCACGCCCATAAAGGGTAGATTACATTGAAACTAAAAAATCTGTAACACCTCTTTAGACATGTAATTATGCAATAAATATACTTTGACTTTGACTTTCTCGGGCCCGAGCCGAGCCTCGGCCGTAGTAGGTACGGTCACAAAGCTGGGGCGTTGCCCGTTGCTCGGCCGTTACTCGGTATAGCGTAAATACGTATAGTAGTAAATACGTAGGCTCTTTATAGAAAAATCAGCTTCCGTCCGCAGCTTCGCTCGCGTGGTACCCGGATAAATAGTGGCCTATGTCCTATTCCCAGTCATTATCTATCTATATTTTAAATTTCAGCCACATCGGTTCAGTGGTTGTCGAGTTATAGAGGAACAAACATAGGTAGGTACTCCTTGTAGCTATTGTACTTACGAGTAGCCGTCCATCCATTCGAAATTGTCCATTATTGTCCAGGCAGTGTACCCTGTCACGTTCACTCCGTCCTCTTTGATTGACAGCAACAGCTGGAAAGTAAGCAAAATTGATCAGTATTCCAATTCACAGATAGCACAAATACCTCGTATAAATGATAATTGTTTGTATAGGTATAGTATGCAACAAAAAAGTTGTTCTCTGGCGAACCAGTGGGGGACAAGGATGCGCAATACGCAATTCTTAAGCCAAAGAGCGAGACAGAGCCATACATACGTCACCGGACAACTGGTATATCGCGTATTATGCTGTGTTAATTTAATTCATTTTTGGGAACCATAACCTATGGATGCACCTGGATTCTGGTGGAGAGTTTTGGGATTTTGGGGGAGACCTTTGCCCAGCAGTGGGACGATACATACCTGTTTCAAATAGCTCCTGTAGAAGCTAACCCTGTCGTGATCGGTGAGGCCACCGGAGTTGGGGTATCCGTTCTCGGTGATGATGATGTTGATGTTTCCATAGCGCTTCTTGAGCCAAGCCAGCTGCGCGCGCATGCCTTCTGGATTCAACTGTTGATGTGAGATGATCATTAGGATGACAAAGACTTTACCTACACAGTAGGTGTATTAGACCTAGGTTAGGTACCTAGGTGATGATGATTATGATGACTGGCATGTAGTACACACACATAGGTATACAGGGTGTGGCAAATTTTTGGTCACTTTAGGGTAGCTACCTTTTCTCTTATACTTACTTAGAAAGTTTTGTTCTTAGGAAACGATTGTTTTATTTTGAAGAAAAAATAATTGCATGTTTAGATTTTTGAAAAAATGTAGGTAGGTACTTACAGTTAGCCTAAAAAATTACATTTGTCAAAAAAAAACAAGTTGATCTTAATCGAATCTATTTCCCATCAGGAACACTTTTCCCAAAGTAACTTACCAAATCAAATCGTACGTTTTTGAAATAATTAAAAAAAAAACTAAAAAAATGTAGGTACCTAGTTGCTATGAGGCTTTGCTTCGCTCGCTCGATAAGGTTCATTGTATCAAGTGAAGCTGTGAAGACGCAGCTTTGCCAATCAATTGGTTCACTATGTGATGATCGCTAACGTCACAGATTAAGCACAATATTAGCGTACTCACAAAATACCAAGAAGAGTGTTTGTTCCTCTCCCATTCTGGGCGTCCGCTCAGCTTGCCGTTTATACAGGGTGCGTCGCCGAACGGCCAAGGGTAAAGCGGCTCCCCCTCCCTCGCGGGCCGAATTACTCGGCTCGTGTAGTGGTTCATTGCGAAGAAGTCGAATGTACCTTAACAAGTGGCTAAATTAAAAATTAAAAAAAAAAAACCGACTTTAGCTGAACAATTTCTGCACTCTAGAGGTGCATTTCTGTTTAAAACTCTGAAGAGCCTCACCAAATTTAGGTATAGGTATGTAACCAATCGGAAAATATACCCTTCCAAACAAAAAAATAGAATTTTCCAAATCGGTCCATCATCCATTAATTTTCCTGATCCCGTCTCCCTTACTTCGCAATTCATTTTGTATTTCATTTACTTTGTTTCCCTAAAATGATTAAAAAAAATTTAAATGGGAAATACGCAAACAGTGCGAAAACTAAACAAAAAACATAAGTACATAAGTACCTATCCAAAATATCCAAATGACCAAAACTGTGAAGTAAATTTTTCTTACGTGACGTACCTACTTTAAGCAATTTACCTCTGACAAGTTTAATTTCCTCCGGTGTGAAGGGAGGCAGGTTTGTCTCGGAGTAGCCGAGCCTCAAACTGTACTCGGCTGCAGCCTTCTCCATTGTTGGCGGCCACCCACCTTCCGACGAGTAAATAGGATTAGAGTAAAGACCCCCCTGAAATAAAAACATGCCATGATTTATTAATTCTGATAATTTCAATTTCTTTGAAATTCCCTGAAAGGGGGCGTCTATTAATTACATGAGGTAATTTTGGCGTTTTTTCAACCCTTCCTCCCCCCATGGTGAGATTTGTCTCGTCTCGACGAATGATTCAACTATCCGCCTAGGCATATTTGCCAACGATCGCGCGATGAATCGCATTGAGATTGCGCGATTCTTTTGAAGCTCGCATGTCAACGCGCAATCTCAAATGTAGCGTAATATTAGTAGAATAAAATATTAGGTACCCACCATATACTCCCTAGCCAGTTCAGCTAATTCTTCATGCTCAGGAGTTTCTGGTTCAAACCAGAAATAGTGGTTCGCTATGGATACTTTACCTGGAATAATTACATGAAACAGAATGTAACAAAAACATCGCGGCGTCAACTATCGCGGGTATATAAATATAGCGTTTATTCGAATCTTAGTCCTACATCTCATGAATAAAACTACTAAATAAATGACAAAGCCCCGAGGATACCTACGCTATAATGCCGTATGCCAATAGTCCTCTGTACACTTCTCACAATGGATCTAGGCATTCGTGAAGTCAGCCTTTTCGCTGCGCAGTAGAAAATTTTGTATGAAAAAGCTAATATGAAAATGCCTAGATCCATTGTGAGAAGTGTAGGTACCTTGTTATCATCGGACATTAGGTACATTATAGATTAAGGCTGAGACTCCACCAAAGCGGAGACGAGAACGACCAATAGAATTTCGTTATTCAGTCACATATCTCGTTACACAGACGAGATAACATGTGTGAATAACGATTTTCACATTTCCTCGTCGCCGCTTTGGTGGAGTCTCAGTCTTAGAAAAGTCCAAAACAAACTTACCTACCACCTGGGCTTACCATGGTACTGCGGTCGAAACTCTTCGTCGTAAATCCTCCAGGCCTTAGCATGTGCCATCAAAGTGTTCTTAATGCAAAGGAAGGTCCCGACCTGAAAGAAATCTTTATTTCAGTATTGTTATAGGTAACTAGAACATCTCATCAAAATTATCAAAATTACATGCGAGTGACAAGGAAAAAACACTCGCCAAAGCCTTGATCCTATTCCATTATACGAGAAATATTTGTTTGTTTGTTTGAAGGTACTCACGTTCTCGAAAACGGCTCTAACGATTTCGATGAAGTTTGTGGTGCGGGCGTTTACGGGGGTGAAAAATAGATCTAGGTCTCATATCTGGAAAAAATCGTTTTCTCGGCATTTTCACGCAAAAAGGTTTACCAGTGCAGTGTACTTCGTAATTTCACACAATTACCTAGTTGAGACTAATGTGGCTGAGTGGATAGGGTTGCTTGCGAGTACGAATATCAGCCACTGAAAGTTTTTTTTTCTATCTTAATTTTACTCTATTTGCAGCCGAGCAGAGCTCGGTCGCCCAGATATTAAAAGTTAAATACGGGAAGGGTTAGTTAAGTCAAAATTAAGAGTGTACTTTACCTCAGGATCCACGATGCCTGGTGCTACAATAAATTCGTTGTAGGAGAGGTCGCAGATGACCAATGGTTCGTTGATGGTCACCCAGGTCTTTACACGGTCCGCATACAGCGAATACACCACTCGGGCGTAATCCGCGAACCAATCGGCTACGAGAGGATTGGTCCAGCCACCTGGAACAAATTAAGTTAATCCTAGCTGACCCCTCATACGTTATCCTGGTAAAAAAAACATTTTTTCCCCTGTAAAATATTATTTGCATTGTTGCAGACATCTGTATTTATAAAAAATCGTGAACCCTTTGTGTTTCATTCAATTTTCAGATTAGCCGCTAGCTGTGAAACTTTGGTATCAACAGAAACCCCCTGCGAAGGCTAGGCTTTAAAATTAAGGTAAGTACCTCACCTAGTTAGTTAAAAATAAATTCGGATGTTTATTCGATTTCAATCGCCTCACTATGACCAAAATGTGGGGAAGTAGTTAAGGAATATAATATAACGCGAAAAATCCCGTGTCCATATAAGTATTTCTGCTGAAAATGGATGAACAAAGGAATTCTTTGATTTATTTACCAAGATCCTGCAAGCTCTGTGGCAGGTCCCAGTGGTAGAGCGTGATGAAGGGTTCAATGCCCTTCTCCAGCAGTCCATCGATGAGATCGCTGTAGTACTTGGCACCATCCTCACTGACCTTGTTGGAGAAGCCATTTGGGAGCAGCCGAGGCCAGGATATTGAGAATCTAGAAGTATATCGAGGGCATAAATATCTCTAGCTAGGTATTAGTTTTACTTGTTTGAACATTTTGGAGTTGCCATCCATACCAGGGCCCAGCCGCGATTATATTCTCTGGACGTCTGGTGGAAGCGACGCGTGATTCGAGAGCTGACGCATATTTATCAACAGGTGACCAAGAACGTGTCTTGGTCGATGGAAGAGTGTTGAGTTATACGATCGGGTAGTCGGGTATAATACATTGTTTGTTTGAATTTGTTTGAGACAAGAGGGTTTGTATAGTGGGGAGGGGAGGGGAGCCGTAACAGCGCCGCGAAACGACGAAACGCGTTCAGTAGACTGTTTAGCACATTTTATGTGTCACAAAAACCTTTGACTTATGTCCATTGAAATTACTAAACCTAGGTGCTTATACTTAACCATTTAGGAACAGACCTGTAAAAATGTGCGCCAATTTCCTCTATCATTTCAATATCCCGTCTCCAGTGACGATAGGAGTCGCAGGCCACATCGCCGTTGCTGCCGTCGGAGATCTTGTCAGGGTGGTCTATAACGAACCGGTCCCAGATACTTTCGCTCTTGTCTGGAAGAAATAGGCTTAGAAATCTTAAAATTGCCTTTTACGTAGTGCATGCTAAGCCTGCAGGAATAGCATTTAGGCTATTTGAAATGTTGGTACCAAGCTAGTCTAAAATTAAAGCAGCTGAAGTCTTACCGCTGACATTCCAAGCCCCTTCAACCTGGTACGCTGCTGACGCGACTCCGAACTTGAACCCTGGAGGGAAGCTCAGGTCTTCGATGGCCCATGATGAGCTTATTGTGCTGCAATGATGACGGGGTACCCATTAAATAGTAACGAAGACTCACGTGGAGTGCAGAAAGATAACATTTATGTCAGTAGGTACTATAGTCAATAGTAATAATATTACGACAGTAGGTAGGTATTAGATAGTATAAGTAATTTAATTAAGAATTTAATAATTGACTGGCCTCTTAGCTCAGTAGTGCCTTCTATGCTGTAAGTCGTGGGATCGATTTCCACCTAGGACAAACATTTGTGTGATGAACATAGATGTTGTTCTGTGTCTGAGTGTTATATAATGCAAGCTTTGCTTAGTTTGGGCCTAGATCACGCTGTGTGAAAATGTCCACCAATATTTATATTTACCTAATTAAGAATCTTCAAATAGATAGGTAGATTAATTAAAAAAAAACATAATTATTACCTACTGTCGAATTCAGACCACCCAAGTAGCACAGAACTGCATTATAAATTTTCACATAGGGCCCACAGCGGTAATCTCAGCATTTATAACGAATTATTAGAGTTCACTGAACTCTAACAGCTGTTTAGAAAAAAACGAGGCTCGCTATAATGCTTTTTTCTGTACTGTAATTCTATTAAGTACCACAAACACGCCACAGATGTCACTGTTATTCAGCTTACTTTGTGAAGTTATTTAACAAAGATTTAATGCTTTATGCTGCATACAGATAACTACTTTGCCTCTTGTGAACTCTCATACAGACCTTAGCATTAAATTAAGATTAAAACTGTTCACTTGCCATCCGCCATTTTCACTGCGTGACTGTGTATTTTATTGTAAATTTTTATCTTTTATTTTAGTTTATTTTATAAGACATCGATTGGATTTGATGTGGATTATGAATGAATAACACGTAAACAGCTTTTTATCAATTCCTATGTAAAAAACATAACATTTATTTTATTTACAGTCTATTTATGTTAGATTTTTTTTAGTATTTAGTGGTATTTATGAGAGCGCGTGAAAATTTTGAACTGAATATGTATGGTATTTCACAATAAAATTACCTGCCCAATAAAATTTCAAACACAAAGGGAGAAATCGAAGTTACTTACCGCTAAAATCTTCTTAGCATAAATAGTAAACACATCACTAAAACTTCACGTCATAACAAATGCACAGTTTATACTAAATAAAGTTATTACATTTCACTATTTCGCTCAGTGTGTACTTTTGATTGTGTAACAGCATTTAAAACTTACACTTTGTCTTTCTGGCTGTATTATAGGTAACGTGCCTTGTTAATCAGGCAATTTTCAGCTCTTAGGGTGACTGTTACACATAAAAATGCTAATATAATGTTGATATAATTCAAATGTGAATTCTTAGACAGCTATGTGCTGACTAATTTGTGCCCAAATTAGCATTATATCGACAGAGGATGCGCATCCTACTCTTATATACAGCTAGTTTATACAGCTAAAGTTTCCATGGTGCACTGTGCAAATGCTGTCATACAGCACTTTTGTGCTACTTGGGCATTATAGCTAAGTATAAGTACCTAATTAAAACAAGGTTGGGCGTAAATTAATGCTTCCAAAGTTACGGGAACTATTTGTACCTACCTAGTTCTAAACCTATTTTTTTAAATTATTATATTCTTACCAAAACACGACTAGTATCTTGCGAATCATTTGGCTTTGTTACTAAACAATTACAGTTTATCGTTGTCAGTGGGTTGCACTGATATCTCTGAGATTATGTGATAGTAGCTTATCTCCATCTTCAAATACCTACTTATTCTGGGTGTTTTCTAAAGCGCCCTTTAAACGATCATGTTTGTTTGACTTTGTTGGCCAATTTTTACTTTTTCATCAAATCTTGGTAGTCTCTGCCTTCTGCGCTGTAGATCGTGGTTTCGATTCCTTTCCAGGACAAACATGAGTGATGAACATGATGTTTGTTCTGTATCCTAGTGTTATACCTAAAGTATTATAAATACTTACCTACCTACAGATTTACAAAAAAAATCTTTTATCAGGTAAGTATCTAGAATACTTTTTAATACTACACTGGTTGTTGTTGTGTTTTTTTAACAGTAACAGGATAGGGAAATCTGAAATCATAGAAGATAGGTAGGTACTGGAAAAGTAGCTTAGGAACCAAACTTGACAAACAATTTGATCGTTTCCAGGGCTCTTTAGAAGCTTTACTATCTGTAAAATTAAAACCACGCCGCACCGTACCAAATTATTTTATTGTGAAGAAACAAAAAATGTAGGAAGGTATTATCATTGTTAAGATAATTAATTGCATAAGTAGGTACCTACCTACTAAATTATTATTGCTTGCGTTGGAAGCAACAGCTGTGGTCACGAGACAACGCAACGTGGTTGTTGCTACGCAAGTTTCATCTATGTGGAACTTGCATTTAAAAGTTAAAAGTCGTTAGTTTTAATCAGGTATATTTTGACACAGGAATATGCCACTTAATTTTACCTTGGTAGGTAAGTTAGGTACCCTCGGTTCTACCATGGACCATATAACTTATTTGTATGTAACTTATTTGGTCCATGGTAGAACCAAGGGTACCTAACTTACTAAGGTTAAATTAAGTGATGCATTCCTGTGTCAAAATATAATTCGACCAAACTGTCGTCTTACTCCCAGAGTAATTATTCCGTTAGCCGACAGAATTCGAAATACAATTGTTTAGAAAGCGCAACCGAACATTATTAGGTGCATTCAAATTATCCTGGTTATAAGGTGTCAACTTTACAATGTCAAAATATTCAAACAAACAGCAGTTTAATCTGTGGTTTAATCTCCAGATAAAACTTAATCCAGTTTGGTAAAATCCAGCCTAAAACTAATGCCTTCTGGGTAATTATAACTCATATCCATCTTTAATAATGCAGGTACTGGTTTACAGAGGAAGTTAGTCGACGTCTAAAGAGTTAGCTTTGATGATGCTGGAGTAGTATTTTGCGGAGGCGCGAGGAGTGCGCGTGCGGTCTGCTGACTCGAAGTCTACCTCGTACAGGCCGAATTTGGAGCTGAAGACAAAAAGATTGATAAGTAATAAAAACTTAGATCTTTACATACTTTCTAGGTAATTTATATAGCACTTAGGAAATCTATGTCGATACTTTAACACATAGCGTGCCTTAGACTAAGACTCCACCAAAGCGAAGACGAGAGGAGATTGGGTTTAATGTTTAAACACAATCTCCTCTCATCTCCGCTTTGTTGACGTGAGTGACCAGAAAAATACATTTCTAGGATTCATAAAAGGAATTGTATTAACGACCATTCTAGCCTCCATGAAAAAAGTTGAGCCCATCCTACCCACGACAAATAAAAATACACAATGTCATCTCGTCTGTGTCACGAAATGTGTGAATAACGAAATCTATTGGTTGTTTCTGTATTATTCCTTATTTCATTGTAATAAAGATCACTCGCCTATCAGCGCTGACGGTGAGCGTGAGACTAAAATCAGCCTTAGGTACTTACGAGTATCCGTCATTCCATTCGAAGTTGTCCATCAAAGTCCAAGCGGTGTAGCCCGTCACGTTCACTTTGTCCTCTTTGATTGATAACCAAAGCTGGAAACAAAGCAAAATTGATCATTGTAGTTCCAAAACTTTCCGACCCGCATAGCCAAACTGAAAAGGTTTAGGACATTTTACGCCACTTTAGGGGTAGGTAGGTATCTAGGCAAGTTTAACTCGGTATTTTTATTTTCTTTTTCTCGTGTTCAAAAAAGGAGAGCATTCATTTCTAAGTAGAACCTACCTACATGTACCTACCTAGGTACTTAGGTATGTTTTTTTAAGTAGGTACCTACTTATGTTTGTTTACAAAAATCTCCGTCAATTTAAACCGAATTCGATGATTATTTTTTTGATTTGAAAGGGAAACTCTCAATGTGGTCCCATAAAAATTTTATGAGGATCTGACGAGGATCTTCGGAG
Organism: Camptogramma bilineatum; assembly: GCA_958496255.1. Classification (NCBI taxonomy): domain Eukaryota; kingdom Metazoa; phylum Arthropoda; class Insecta; order Lepidoptera; family Geometridae; genus Camptogramma; species Camptogramma bilineatum. The sequence continues at coordinate 4,742,076 of OY292474.1, forward strand.
TTATTGAACATAAATGCACCTCGAGAGAGCAGCAAAATTGCTGTATTTATCATTGAAGTCGGTTTTTTAATATTTTTAATTATTTATTTAGCCACTTGTGGGTAGATACGAACACAAAATTACAGCTTTTCTCATAAAGGTCGAATAGATACCTGTTTCAAATATCTCTTGTAGAAGTCAACTCTGTCGTCATCGCTCAAACCGCCGGTGTTCGGGTACCCGTTCTCGGTGATGATGATGTTGATGTCTCCGTAGCTCTTCTTGATCCAAGCCAGCTGCGCGCGCATGCCTTCCGGGTTCAACTGTTGATGTTTACGGGTGAGATAGTTTATTGGGTCTATGAATTAATGAAAATACCTACTTTATTGTACACTTACAAAAGAAACAATAAGTAGATACCTACCTGGTTGTAACGTTTATTTTTTGAATTTTTAGGTGGTTCAATTCCTGGATGAAGTAAGCGAATTTTAGAAAATCTTCAAATGTCTTTTTGTTTCTTTTTAAAAGTAAAGGAATGTTTCCTTTAAGTAAAATAATCTATCGTAGTTTCCCTACAGGGCCCATTGATTTTTTCCATCCTGTATAGTCAAAATAATACAATTTAAATTGTACATTTGTACAGGTTGTACATTTTGAACGAAGGAAATCATGTTCCTTCCTTCAAAATCATCTAGATACTTACTCCTGTAAATAGAGACAGTTTTATAGACCTATTCTAGTCTCCTACTGATGATTTTGGAATGGGAAACTTTCCCGTCTTTATTAGCGACAACGGTTTATTCCATCCAGTACTGCTAGGTAGTAGTTCGATTATCTAACTGTTTGGACAGAAATATTCCAAATTGTTAGACTGACTTTGGAATAAAATCTGCTTATCCAAAAAGTTCGATTAGTCAGTCTAACGATAGGAATATTTCTGTGCAAACAGTTAGATAATCGAACTACTAGTAGGACTATAGCCGGTTAAGGTGAGAGGATGGAGTAGGTGCTGGGCAAGCCTACTCCATCTCAACATTGTCCCGTTAAGTGTAGGCAAAAGATTGCCTCCTGACACTATAGGTATAAAACATCTAGTAAGGCCTAAGTAGGACTGGATGTCTAGTCAAACCTAACATAGGTTTTAAGACACTATTTAACAGACAAATGTATTGTGTTGTTGAATAAAATATCTATTTATCTATCTATAGAGTTTGTAAGTACTCACGAAATACCAAAAAGACTGCGTGCTCGCCCAATCAGGACGCACGCTCAGCTTGGCGTTTATAAGAGGAATGTCTGTGAGTAGCCCTGGAGCAAACGTTTCCCCCTCCCTCGCGGTCCGAATCATTCGGCTCGTGTAGTGGTTCATTGCGAAGAAATCGTAAGTTCCTTAGAAATAGAAAAGTATAATTTAGGTACAATTAAATTGCACCTTATAACATTTACAGTATTCTTACATGTAGTTTCTTAAGATCAAGTATAGGCTTAAAGGTAGTTACAGGAACAGTTTTGGTGATCTAACCAGTAGGTACAACTAAGATAATTTAATATCCTGTAAGATAGAAAATTGAAAATCCTTTGATAGGTACCTATTCAGTATAACAATTTAAAAACCTTCGATACCTATACCTTCCTGCTCCATCCGTAACCATTAAATTAAACCATTTTTTTTTTAATATCACGAAGCATCACTATTATTTCTGTGGGGACACCTCAACTATGACGCCTTTGCACAGAAAAGTAATTGTGGTATCACCACAGAAATACCACTAAAGTATCCCTATTGGTTCATATAGGTACCACGTCCTATACAAATTTGAACAGTCTCCTTTTATGACGAGAGTTATGTTTAGGTATAGTCAAATTGCTCATTGTACGAACTAACAATATTATGAAAAATGACATTTTGACCGTCAATTTTAGTGCGTATAATGAGCAATCCGACTATAGGTACCTTGAGGACCTTCGATCCGAAGGTCGTGGGTTCAAATCCTATCTGTGCATCAAAGGATTTTTCGTTTCGAAAAATTTAAAGTGTAGGCAAAAATTGCCTCCTGATTCCTGACACTGTATGAATCATCTAGTAAAGATGTAAAGGGCTAAGTAGGTTTACCTTTGACCAATTCTCTTTCCTCTGGTGTGAAGGGCGGTAGGTTTGTCCTAGGGTATCCTAGCTTCAGGCTATTATCATCTATAACCTTCTCGATAGATGGAGGCCAGCCACCTTCCGACGAGAATATGGCATGAGAGTAACGTCCTCCCTAAAAAATAAGCATGATCAAATATTATGGTGGGTTCAGACGCTCGCGTGCAAACAGACATTCAACGGGCCTCTTCTTCTTTCTTCATCTTCTGTCGCGTTCGGTCTCCTTGAAATAAGAGCGACAGAGCTACTTCATGCTCGCTCAGTATTCTGTCTGTGCTATAATCATATCTCTATCTTTGTGAATGTCTGTTTGCTCGCTGTATGTAGGTACCTATTCAAAAACCTTTTCGAAAACAAACAACCATGAACAAACGGTTTCCATTCAGCGTATTGGACAGGCAGTGAATTGGATAAGTTTAGCTATCTGTAGATAGTATGCAACGATCGCTTAGATGGCTCAGCTGGCAATAGGCACCTACCTATTTTTGTCATTTAATTATAATATCCATAAATTTTCTTTGTTATCTTAAGTGTTAGCGACTGTAGATAGTTAAGTTAACTTGGCTAGGGGTTTGGTCTGATATTAAAGCCAGAAGGTAACTTTAAGAAAACTGTAACAGTAAATTAAAGGGGTTAGGTTAGGGGTACAACTCGACATTATGCTTGTTCATAAAAATATTTTCTACAATCACCGATTAAACCATAGTTTCTCAACCTTATTTTGCCCACCGCCCACTTTGAGAATATATTTTTTTTGAGGCCCCCCCCCCCCTTCGCTTATCTTAATGCGTTATCTCAATGCCCCCTAAGGGGGCGTTATCGCCCACGTTGAGAACCTATGGATTAAACGGTCATGAAGCAGATTCGTGTCTGTCAATATAAAATGTATTACCGAATTCTGTCTAGCCAGTTCAGCTATTTCTTCATCCTCTGGAGTCTCCGGCTCAAACCAGATAAAGTGGTTAGCTATCGACACTTCACCTGAAATCATTACAAAATATTGGAATATTTCATGTTTTAATGGTTGTAAAAGTCTTCAAAATAGTCGTTTTAGACTTCCTGATTTTCTGTTGATTCCTTGCCTAAGAAACACACGGAAATTCACCCTGTTCTGTTACTTATCTTATGGCTAAACGTTTCATGTTTCGGCCCAACTTCATAAATTCAATAGCGGCCTTTACACGTAAAGTTCGGAATGCGGGAAACAGCACGCGCCGGGAAATAGAACTAGCTTCCGCCCGCGGCTTCGTTCGCGTGGTACCCGGATAAAAAGTATGTCCTATTCCCGGTCATTATCTATCTATATTTTAAATTACAGCCAATTCGGTTCAGTGGCTGTCGAGTTACAGAGGAACAAAAATACATCCAATATAAAAAAACACTGGCTTCCTTACCATGGTACTGCGATCGAAACTCTTCGTCGTAAATCCTCCAGGCCTTCGCATGTGCCATCAAAACGTTCTTGTTGCAAAGGTACTTCCCGACCTGAAAAAATTACAATGTTTCTACATAAGTAGGTAGGTAGGTAGGTACCTATATAAGTGTGATACAAGTATTATTATCTACTTATTCTATGACTTTACACCATAGTTTCTCAACCTTATTTTGCCCACCGCCCACTTTGCAAATATAAATTTTTCAAGAGGTCAGATAAGTTTTAAATTTGGTTAAAAGTGTCTTAACTACTCGTACCTCAGGGCTTACGACGCCTGGTGCAACAAAACCAGAGCCATACGAGAGGTCGCAGACCATCAGCGGTTCATTTATGGTCACCCAGGTCTTCACGCGGTCCGCATACAAGGAGTATACTACGCGGGCGTAGTCCGCGAACCAATCTGCTATTTCAGGGTTGGTCCAGCCACCTGGAAGTTAAATATTTATTTTCAGGCAACAACAAAACGTACAGTTAGGTACATAAAGTACCTTAGAGACTTACATATATAGGTAAAATATATACCTAATATTAAACGAGTCATCGACGCTCATTCGATGACGTGCGCGGGGTGTCGCGTATTTTTTATGCAGTTAGCACTATGACCGTATATATGGTATAAGTCATAAGTCATTAGAGCAAGGTGCCTAGTTAACTTTTGCGTGTTGTAGACTTATACAATGCCGACAAGGGCGGATCCAGCTTTGGTGCCAGGGGGGGGTCACATAGTCGTGGTCAAGTCACAAGCAGTTATAATTTAACAAGACCGTTACCCGCGACTTCGTACGTGTTAGATTACTTTCATAAGTAAGTACCTACGTAATGCAGTACCTAAGTAACTATTTTAGAGAAGCGAGCCGTTTTTTAAAACAAATGCATGTAACACTGTGTGACACTTGATGTCGCTAACGGTGCTCAAAGAAAAGGCTGGCTGCATGTCAGTTCCAATTCTCTGGTCAAACATAACTTACTTTGCGCATTAAATACTCATGAAGCTAAAAAGCGAGCGAAGCGAGCCGATTTTTTTTAGACAAATACAACATTGACACTTGATTTTGCTATTACGGTGCTCAACGAAAAGTCTGGCTGCTTGTCGGTTCCAATTCTCTGGTCAGACATAACTCACTTTGCACAGTAAATACTCATGAAGCTAAAAAGCGAGCGAAGCGAGCCGATTTTTTTTAGACAAATACAACATTGACACTTGATTTTGCTATTACGGTGCTCAACGAAAAGTCTGGCTGCTTGTCGGTTCCAATTCTCTGGTCAGACATAACTTACTTTGCGCATTTAATACTCATGAAGTAAAAAGCGAGCGCAGCGAGCCGATTTTTTTAGACAAATAAACATTGACACTTTGATATTGCTATTACGGTGCTCAACGAAAAGGCTGGCTGCATGTCAGTTCCAATTCTCTGGTCAGACATAACTCACTTTACGCATTAAATACTCATGAAGCTAAAAAGCGAGCGAAGCGAGCCGATTTTTTTTAGACAAATACAATATTGACACTTGATTTTGCTATTACGGTGCTCAACGAAAAGGCTGGCTGCTTGTCGGTTCCAATTCTCTGGTCAGACATAACTCACTTTGCACAGTAAATACTCATGAAGCTAAAAGCGAGCGAAGCGAGCCGATTTTTTTTAGACAAATACAACATTGACACTTGATTTTGCTATTACGGTGCTCAACGAAAAGGCTGGCTGCATGTCAGTTCCAATTCTCTGGTCAGACATAACTCACTTTGCGCATTAAATACTCATGAAGTAAAAAGCGAGCGAAGCGAGCTAATTTTTTTAGACAAATAAACATCGACACTTGATATTGCTATTATGGTGCTCAACGAAAAGGCTGGCTGCATGTCAGTTCCAATTCTCTGGTCAGACATAACTCACTTTACGCATTAAATACTCATGAAGCTAAAAAGCGAGCGAAGCGAGCCGATTTTTTTTAGACAAATAGGTACAATATTGACACTTGATTTTGCTATTACGGTGCTCAACGAAAAGTCTGGCTGCTTGTCGGTTTCAATTCTCTGGTCAGACATAACTCACTTTGCGCATTTAATACTCATGAAGTAAAAAGCGAGCGAAGCGAGCCGATTTTTTTAGACAAATAAACATTGACACTTGATATTGCTATTACGGTGCTCAACGAAAAGGCTGGCTGCATGTCAGTTCCAATTCTCTGGTCAGACATAACTCACTTTACGCATTAAATACTCATGAAGCTAAAAAGCGAGCGAAGCGAGCCGATTTTTTTTAGACAAATACAATATTGACACTTGATTTTGCTATTACGGTGCTCAACGAAAAGGCTGGCTGCTTGTCGGTTCCAATTCTCTGGTCAGACATAACTCACTTTGTACAGTAAATACTCATGAAGCTAAAAGCGAGCGAAGCGAGCCGATTTTTTTAGACAAATACAACATTGACACTTGATTTTGCTATTACGGTGCTCAACGAAAAGGCTGGCTGCTTGTCAGTTCCAATTTTCTGGTCAGACATAACTCACTTTGCGCATTAAATACTCATGAAGCTAAAAAGCGAGCGAAGCGGGCCGATTTTTTTTAGACAAATACAACATTTTGTGACACTTCATTTTGCTATTACGGTGTCCAACGAAAAGGTCAGACATAGCTCACTTTACGCATTTAATACTCATGACATGAAGCTAAAAAGCGAGCGATGCGAGCCGATTTTTTTTTTTAGACTAATATATGTAACACATGATTTTGCTATTACGGGTCTTAAAGAAAAGGCTGGCTGCTTGTCGCTTCCAATTCTCTGGCGATTCTTGTAGACAAACTCAACATGTGACACTTGATTTTGCTAACGGTCCTCAATGAAAAGGCTGGCTGCTTGTCGGTTCTTATTCTTTGGTTAGACATACATAACTAACTCACTTTGTTCGCAAAATACTTATGAAGCGAAACGATTTTTTTTAATGTTCCTAAAGAAAATCCTGAAACACGTGTCCATTATTTTGCATTCATAGTATTTTAACAGAGTTTCAAGCAAATCACAATACGCGTTTTATAGTTCCAATACCAACTTTTACAATCCGAGCACTGCGTTTGGAGGTGGTTTTCAAAATCCTGAATTTTAATTAGTCGTCCATCTAGGTCCTGGACCTAGCCCAACCCGGCCCAGGGGGGGGTCATGACCCCCATGACCCCCCCCTGGATCCGCCCTTGAATGCCGATGATGATCCTAAACAAAGCACCACTTTAATCTCTAGGAAAGTATTCTTACCAAGATCCTGCAAGCTCTGTGGCAGGTCCCAGTGGTAGAGCGTGATGAAGGGTTCAATGCCCTTCTCCAGCAGTCCATCAATGAGGTCACTGTAGTACCGAGCACCATCTTCACTGACCTGGTCGGGGAAGCCAGTCGGGAGCAGCCGAGGCCAGGATATTGAGAATCTGGAACCAAAATTAACATTAATCCTACCGCTCTGCTTGGCAGAAGGTACTAGGTAGTACTATTATCTGTGGTAGGTAGGTACTAGGTATTAATATTTATTCTGTGGCTGGGAGAAGGTCTTCCTGATACCTTTCCAACCATCTCTAGCCTTAAAGATTTTCCACAAATCTCTCAAAAGTGTCGATATTCAAAGTTTCCTTGGCCGACCTCGCATCCCGTCGTCGGGCTGGCAAAGTGCATTCGCCCATTTTATCGGTAGGTAGGTACCTACTTACATGGTAAGCTAACAACGTGACCAGCCCAGTCCCTCCCTATTAGGTACCTACATTCAATTATTGATAGTCACAAGTTGTGACTCACAACATATTCACTTAGTGTGTGATTATCATATCCGATTAATTATTGGGTAGGTAGGTACCCGCCCGGTTCGATAGTTATGCGAGAACAAGAATTCGTTAAACGCACAAACATACGAAACAAAATCGCCCAAGTTGCCACTAAGATTGCTCACTTCGCTTGCTCGATCGGTAAGACGGCAATGAAGAAGAAGCAATGAATTCAATAAGCACAGGATTTCAAAAAGTAGGTAGCAAGAAAGTTGGGTCTCTAGTTACCTACCCATTAGTAAATTTGAGCTGATTAGATAGATAGATATATCTAAATATAGGTATTTGTGCTTGTGCAGCTGATTGCATGTAGACGGTGGAAATTTCAAATGTCGATGTGATTTCCGATAAACAACCAAAATGATCTATAGATACCTACCTACTTACCTAAGTTTGTTACTAAGTCAAATAAATAAATTAAAAGCATCTACCTACCTAATCGTTTATCAAACTTCTGCAAATTGATTTGCAGAAAGATTAAACAGACCTGTAGAAACGTGCACCAATTTCTTCTATCATTTCAATGTCTCGCCTCCACAAGTGGTAAGAGTCGCAGGCCACCTCGGCGTTGCTGCCGTCGGAGATGGCTCCAGGTCTGTCAAGGATGAACCGGTCCCAGATACTGTTGCTCTTGTCTGGAAAACAAAGTCTTAAGAGTGGCTAACTAAACTCGACAATTTTAGTCCACCTTCGTAGACTACGTCGTAAGTAATCGTAGAGTTGACTGTACCTACAAATACTCACAATGGATCTAGGCATTCGTGAAGTTAGCCGTTTCGCTGCGCAGTAGAAAATTTAGTATGAAAAAGCTACACTGCGCATCGAAACGATTACCTAACTTCACGAATGCGTAGTATCCATTGTGTGTATTTGTAGGTACCTACTGTGTTGAAGGCGTTGAAGCACAGAATTTGAAGTTGAGAAAACTCATTAGATTTGCATTCTGCGTCCAAAATTTCATTGCAAAAATGTGGTCATGTTTTATTCTAATCACACATGCCTACACAGCACAATAATTATAATCTCTGACTGTAGGTATTCGCACTCTACCTACAGGACCCAACTGAAAACCTCAGTGAGTTCAATGTGCTCCTATATTGATTGAATGTTTGATGAATTCAATCGTTTGAGAAAACAAAACGAGAAAGGCATCTCTGCATCTGCATCAAGTTGGCAAAATTTTATTTCCTCTGCCAGGTTTTTTTTAGTCCAGGTTATTTCCTCTACAGGTCGTATTTTACAACCGGGACACTCGGTTAGTAGGTAGGTACTTATACCGTTTTCATGACTTTACCTAGGTAAGTAGGTATAGATTTTTAAATCGTCTGGGATTTTTTATGGAGGTACCTAAGTGCCTCTACTTCCTCCAAAAAGAAGCAAAAAGGGGGTTAGTGGGTGTCACCGCGTTATGAGAAAATCGGAATTTTGATAGTTCTGTACCTAGGTAAGGACCACCGTTTCATCACAAAACTAGATAGGTAGGTAAACCTATAGGTAGGTACCTACCTCTGAATTTTTTTTTTTTCAGTATTTTTTAAAACGAAGCTTTTTATAATTTTAGTGGTAGGGTAGGTACCTACTTACCTACCTATTAAGTCCTACTTTTATTAATTGTTGCAAAAAAGTTTTTGCGCGCAAGGTCTACTGTTCGCAGAACGCAGGTCATAGGTTCTCAACGTGGGCGATAACGCCCCCTTGTGGGCGTTTGAGATTTTCAGGGGGGCAGTAGAAGACCCAGAGAAAATTAGGGGGCATTGAGATGGCACATTAAGATAGGGGGCTCTTGAAAAAATATATATACTCAAAGTGGGTGGTGGGCAAATTAAGGTGGAGAATCTATGGTAGGTATAGGTAGTAGGTAGGTACCTATACTTACCTATTAGAATAGTAGGTACCTACTTATAGGTAGATAGATAGATTTAGTACCTAGGTACCTATAGATAAACAGTCTTACCGCTGACATTCCAAGCCCCTTCCACCTGGAACGCTGCTGAGGCGACTCCGAACTTGAACCCTGGAGGGAAGCTCAGGTCTGAAGCCCATGCTGAGCTCACTGCACTGCAAGTGGTAAAAGATGGTAAATGATACTAGGTACTTACCTACTTAGGTAAGTACTGAAATAAATAATAAATGCACACAGCATCGTCTAGCTAGCCCCAAAGCTAATACCTACCTACTACGTTCCCAAAGTAAGCAGAGCTTTGGGAACTACATGACTGATAAAATATACCTACCTACTGATTAATGTAGGTAGGTACTTAAGTTCTTTTTTGTAAATACATAGGTACCTACGTACAAAGATAGTTATTCTACTATTCGGCAAATCCAATCAATTAAAGATTTCAAAAATCGGCCCAGCCGTTTTCAGTTAAGTACATATTAATGAATTGTGTAGGCTCAGAATAAGGAATAAATACTTTTTTATAAGTAAGTACCTACCTAGGTAACAAATCCGATTTGGTTTTAAAAAAGATAATTAAGATTTGCTTACCAACACACGACTATAATCTTCAGAATCATTTTGCTTTGTAACTAAACAAGTGTTTGCCAAACGATGCTGGGTTCCATCGATATCTCTGAAATAATAGATAATGGAAAGTATATGTAATCTTATCTGAAAATACCTAGCTACATTTGCGATAGGTACAACCTGACACAGTCCACAAAAAACGCAAGGTTTGAATTTTGAATTTCGCGGGCTAACTAATCACTTGTCACTTCAAATATGTCATTTTGGTGCGCTTGTCATTTGTCAGACGTCATAGTATATACTCTGCTGTCTGTGCGTCCAGTGTAGCCAATTTAACGACTTTGTCGCTGAAAGTAGCGGCTTTTGCCATGGTGTTAGCGACTTAAAATCAGTTTTAGCTACTTATCTGACGTATTTTGGACTTCAACCTGCAAATCAAAACAGTTTATTAATTATTATTGTGTAAGTATAATTTTCATTAAAAGAATAGACTACCATCGTAATTAAGTTTATGTAGGTAGTTCTTATTAGGTCTTCTATTTTTATGGAAGTGTTTTTAATTTTTCGACTGACGATGATTAATACCTAGTTATTAGTTATATTTAATTTTTTGCGTGTTATTTAAAATGCGTATTTTAACGTAATTGTTCTGAACAAAAAAAAAATCTGGCAAATAATGATTAAAACATCAAGATAATCACACGTTACTAACAAAAAAAATGTTATTATAAACAACAACATTCCGCCCCACAGTGGCTCGATCGTATGGAGAGGGTCGGACATTCGTCTTTAAAAAAAGTTGATGTCGAAATGTGTTAATTTAATAATGGCATTGTGTTCAGTTAATTATTCTCTTCAATAGTCATTCGCGGTACTTTTGCCGTAACGGCAATATTTCATGAATAAATTGAAGAAACGTTGATTTTTATTACAATTTTGTATGGAAATGAATTTTCAAAACCTTATATCTCGACATTGCCCTGCGTTTTTGCAGTGCGGTTTTTTTTATCGTAATCTACACATAAACAGCTTCAATATCCATTCAAAACTTGCTGCGCCAAACTCTTATAAGACTAAAATACAGGATGATCTATTTTGAGTTAAAATATATGAACGATAACTTGTAATCTACTCGTACACGGTTCGAAATGTCTTAATTTAATAATGGTATCGTGTTCAATTAATGATTTTCTTCAATAGTCATTCTCGGTACTTTTGCTGTAATGGCAATATTTCATGAATAAATTGAAAAAACGTTTATTTTTATTCAAAAATTTTAGGGAAATGAATTTTTAAAACCTTATATCTCGACATTGCCGTGCGTTTTCGCGATGCGGTTTTTTTTATCGTAATCTACACATAAACAACTTTAATATCCAATCAAAATTTGGTGCGCCAAACTCACAACAGACTCAAATACAGCATGCATGTTCTATTTTGAGTTAAAATATTATGAATATTAACTTAACTGATTTTCGTAATCTACTCGTACACGGCTCGAAATGTGTTAATTTAATCATGGTATCGTGTTCAGTTAATGATTTTCTTCAATAGTCATTCTCCGTACTTTTGCCGTAACGGCAATACTTCATGAATAAATTGAAAAAACATTGATTTTTATTACAATTTTTAAGGAAATGAATTTTTAAAACCTTATATCTCGACATTGCCGTGCGTTTTTGCGATGCAGTTTTTTTTATCGTAATCTACACATAGACAGCTTCAATATCCAATCAAAACTTGCTGCGCCAAACTCATAACAGACTAAAATACAGGATGTTATATTTTGAGTTAACAATAACTCAACCAATTTTCGTTATCTACTCGTACACGGTTCGAAATGTGCTAATTGAATAATGGTATATAATGGTATCGTGTTCAGTTAAACATTTTCTTCAATAGTCATTCACGGTACTTTTGCTGTAACGGCATTATTTCATGAATAAATTGAAAAAACGTTGATTTTTATTACAATTTTTATGGAAATGAATATTTAAAACCTTATATCTCGACATTGCCGTGCGTTTTCGCGATGCGGTTTTTTTTTATCGTAATCTACACATAGACAGCTTCAATATCCAATCAAAACTTGCTGCGCCAAACTCATAACAGACTAAAATACAGGATGTTATATTTTGAGTTAGCAATAACTCAAACAATTTTCGTTATCAACTCGTACACGGTTCGAAATGTGCTAATTGAATAATGGTATCGTGTTCAGTTAAACATTTTCTTCAATAGTCATTCACGGTACTTTTGCTGTAACGGCATTATTTCATGAATAAATTGAAAAAAACGTTGATTTTTATTACAATTTTTAAAGAAATGAATATTTAAAACCTTATATCTTGACATTGCCGTGCGTTTTCTCGGTGCGGTTTTTTTTTATCGTAGTCTACACATAGACAGCTTCAATATCCAATCAAAACTTGGTGCGCCAAGTTGGTGCGCCAAGGGCAATGTCGAGATATAAGGTTTTGAAAATTCATTTCCATACAATTGTAATAAAAATCAACGTTTTTTTCAATTTATTCATGAAATAATGCCGTTACGGCAAAAGTACAGCGAATGACTATTGAAGAAAATCATTAACTAAACACAATACCATTATTAAATTAACACATTTCGAACCGTGTACGACTAGATTACGAAAATTGATTAAGTTTAATGTTCATAATATATTAACTCAAAACAGAACATCCTGTATTTTAGTCTGTTATGAGTTTGGCGCAGCAAGTTTTGATTGGATATTGAAGCTGTCTATGTGTAAATTACGATAAAAAAAACCGCACCGCGAATACGCACGGCAATGTCGAGATATAAGGTTTTAAAAATTCATTTCCATAAAAATTGTCATAAAAATCAACGTTTTTTCAATTTATTCATGAAATAATGCCGTTACAGCAAAAGTACCGTGAATGACTATTGAAGAAAATGTTTAACTGAACACGATACCATTATTCAATTAGCACATTTCGAACCGTGTACGAGTAGATAACGAAAATTTGTTGAGTTATTGTTAACTCAAAATATAGCATCCTGTATTTTAGTCTGTTATGAGTTTGGCGCAGCAAGTTTTGATTGGATATTAAAGCTGTCTATGTGTAGATTACGATAAAAAAAACCGCATCGCGAAAACGCACGGCAATGTCGAGATATAAGGTTTTAAATATTCATTTCCATAAAAATTGTAATAAAAATCAACGTTTTTTCAATTTATTCATGAAATAATGCCGTTACAGCAAAAGTACCGTGAATGACTATTGAAGAAAATGTTTAACTGAACACGATACCATTATATACCATTATTCAATTAGCACATTTCGAACCGTGTACGAGTAGATAACGAAAATTGGTTGAGTTATTGTTAACTCAAAATATAACATCCTGTATTTTAGTCTGTTATGAGTTTGGCGCAGCAAGTTTTGATTGGATATTGAAGCTGTCTATGTGTAGATTACGATAAAAAAAACCGCATCGCGAAAACGCACGGCAATGTCGAGATATAAGGTTTTAAAAATTCATTTCCTTAAAAATTGTAATAAAAATCAACGTTTTTTCAATTTATTCATGAAGTATTGCCGTTACGGCAAAAGTACGGAGAATGACTATTGAAGAAAATCATTAACTGAACATGATACCATGATTAAATTAACACATTTCGAGCCGTGTACGAGTAGATTACGAAAATCAGTTAAGTTAATATTCATAATATTTTAACTCAAAATAGAACATGCATGCTGTATTTGAGTCTGTTGTGAGTTTGGCGCACCAAATTTTGATTGGATATTAAAGCTGTCTATGTGTAAATTACGATAAAAAAAACCGCATCGCAAAAACGCACGGCAATGTCGAGATATAAGGTTTTAAAAATTCATTTCCTTAAAATTTTTGAATAAAAATAAATGTTTTTTCAATTTATTCATGAAATATTGCCATTACAGCAAAAGTACCGAGAATGACTATTGAAGAAAATCATTAATTGAACACGATACCATTATTAAATTAAGAAATTTCGAACCGTGTACGAGTAGATTACAAGTTATCGTTCATATATTTTAACTCAAAATAGATCATCCTGTATTTTAGTCTTATAAGAGTTTGGCGCAGCAAGTTTTGAATGGATATTGAAGCTGTTTATGTGTAGATTACGATAAAAAAAACCGCACTGCGAAAACGCAGGGCAATGTCGAGATATAAGGTTTTGAAAATTCATTTCCATATAAAATTGTAATAAAAATCAACGTTTCTTCAATTTATTCATGAAATATTGCCGTTACGGCAAAAGTACCGCGAATGACTATTGAAGAGAATAATTAACTGAACACAATGCCATTATTAAATTAACACATTTCGACATCAACTTTTTTTAAAGACGAATGTCCGACCCTCTCCATACGATCGAGCCACTGTGCGCCCCCCGCTCCTGGTTAGAATCAGTCTTCAAAGACTTTTCAGAATGTGAATGTGAATCTAGCGTAGCGACTACGATTTATTGGAGTTGGCAGCACTGTGTGCGTCACAGTCTATGATAATATTAAAATATTCAACTATTGAGCAAGTTTTATTTTTCATCAATAATTGATAACTACTACGATAAATACCATGGAACAACAAAAGAAACCGCCTTACAAATACTGTATTGTGCCATTTTGTAGAAATACAACAAGGAAGACACCCGAAAAAGTGTTTTTTATGGTCCCGAGAGGTGTGGACATAAGGAGAAAGTGGTGTAAAATCATGAAAAGAGACATGATATCTCCATCAACTAGTTTATATTGTTGTGAAGATCATTTCAACGTAAGTACCTAATTATTTATATAATTTTCTAAATAATTTACCTACCTACACTATTAGGTTTGTATGTACCTATGTAGCTTTTTTTGTAGGTACACTACCTACTTTGCTCAGGTTATACTATAACCTGAGCAAAGTAGGTAGTGTACCTATAACCGTTATAACCGTTATAGACTACTTTTTATCATCTCATCACCAATATTTAGTACTTAAGTAGGTACCTACCTATAAAACTGGCATGAAATGATTTCTGGAAAAACAGTACCTAGTGTAGGTAACACTAGGTACTGTTTTTCCAGAAATCATTTCATGTCTCAATTTCTATGTAATGTTTGTGTTTTCAGATAGAAGAGGATACAGACAATTTCATGCAGTACAAAATCATGACCCTACAAGAAAAACAAAAAGTTATATTACGATTGAAGAAAGGTGTCCTTCCTCACAAATTTCAGTGTCAAGAGATAATTGAATCACAACCACCACTAGAAAAGCTTTTATTAAAGATGTGTGTTTATGTGCCTCCAGCTAAACAAAATATTAGTGCTCTAACAACTCAACCCTCAGAAAACTATGAAGAAGCAGTAGAAGTAAGTACTTACCAGTTCATTTTCATCTCACATACACACAGAAGTTATTTAAATGCAAAAGATTTGTAAAGCTGATGGCAATTGGCAGCACTTCTTTATCTTATTTATTTAATAATATCTAAAATAATGCAATTTGACAGGCTATTCAAGTTATAAAATCTAGGAGCGCAGTAGTGCCCCTGCCAAGACGAGCCAAGCGAAGTGCAAGGGCAAAGGCATTGCCAGGGGGGATCAAGGAGGGGCAGTTGCCCCCCATCCGCTTCCATACATTTTTTTATCTCTAGGAAGAGGGGAGGGGGCAACTGCCCCTCCTAGCTGTACCTGCGCAAAGTCGAATCTGCTGCACACTTCAGCCGCCATAAAGTTTGCACTATACTTAAGTTCGTCACTCGTATTTTAGACACTTACCTACTATAAGGTATATAATCTATATTCTCCATACTTTCAGATGGTGAATAGTTATAAAAGAAAGAGGCAAAATGTTGCTTGGGATGAGAGCTCGAAGAAGGCAATGCATGAAGTACATTCTCCATACTTTCAGATGGTGAATAGTTATAAAAGAAAGAGGGAAAATGTTGCTTGGGATAAGAGCTCAATGAAAAAGGCAATGCATGAAGTGACAGAGTGGAATAGGTCTATAAAAGGTACAGCAGAAAAATATGACATTCCTCGTGCTACTTTACAACGCCATCTCAAGATGGGGACTTGTAAGAAAGAGCTTCGTAGATATACAACTGTTTTTAGTGAAGAACAAGAGCAGGAATTGAAAGACCACATCCTCCAAGTAGATGGTTATTTAGACTTATCAAGGGAAGACATTATTAAACTCGCCTTCGATTTTGCAGAGTGGTACCAAGTACCTCATCCATTCAAAGATGGATCTGCCGGGTCTGATTGGTTCAGAGGTTTTGTTGTCCGACATCCTGAATTAACCTTAAGCCTACTAGAGCCTACAACACAAAACAGAGACCATGAAGATCACCAAGATCTCAGAATCGATCCGGAACAAATAGAAAAACATGTCCATGCTATTCAAATGTCAGATGAAACGGGACGATCACACATTCAAAATGACGAACATCCAACATACAACGAACAAACAAACGATGAAATAATTAGTAATTTAAAGATAAAAGTTGAAGAGCAAGTTATCAATGCTTCTCTTTCTGATGTAGATAAAATTGGAATACAAACTAAATACAAGAAGCCAACAATAGATGAAATTTTGAGTAGTTTAGATATTAAAATTGAAGAACATGAAATAGATTCTACACATCTGTCTAGTAAAAATGACACGGGAGTAACAACGTACAAAGAGACAACAAAAGAAGAAATACTGAGTAATGTAAAGATAAAAATTGAAGAGAATTATATCGAAGCTACTCATGTGTCTAATATGGATGAAACGGGAATACACACAGAATACATTGAGCCAACAAATGATGAAATTCCAATTAGTTTTGAGATGAAAACTGAAGACCATGATATTGATGCTGCTTATTTGTCTGATATGGATGAAATTGGAATGCACGCTAATTACAAAGAGCCAACAAAAGAGACAATATCAAGTAGTATAGAGATTAACACCAAAGAACAAGATATAGATCCTCTATATATCTCTACGTGTCGTATCCTACGTCGCTCTAATAGAAATGACAAGGATATGACAAAACCTGTGCCCAAAATCGATGACAATAACCCGAAAGTTACGTGCCACGGCTGCGAACGGCAAATTTGTGTGAAAGACAGTGGATTGCTTGCCACCGAGTTGCTTGTTTTAAAACTAAAAGCACCAACCTTAAAGTACTTGTGCCCGGACTGCCAGTTGGGTGTACGACAGCTTCCAGCCTTGAGAAAGTTAGTGTCGCAGCTCAAAGAAGTGGAAGCTCTGAAAATCGATCATCAGAGCACCAACCTAGAACCTGTAATAGAGAAAGAGTATAGAGTAGTACTGCCCCCCTAACTAAGAGTACAGTAACTCGATTTTTTTGCAAAATTGAGTTAAGTACATATTCGGAATCGCCATGAAATTCAGCAGAAAT
Organism: Camptogramma bilineatum; assembly: GCA_958496255.1. NCBI lineage: Eukaryota > Metazoa > Arthropoda > Insecta > Lepidoptera > Geometridae > Camptogramma > Camptogramma bilineatum. Next base: position 4,759,337 of record OY292474.1, read on the forward strand.
GCAGTAACTTAGCTCCCTGTAACAAATTCCTTATGAAAATTACAATACGTACAGTTACAGTATGCTAAGCGCGTATTATATAGGATAGATCGTCAGCAAGAGTTTGAAAAACATACAAATTATTCTACACGTCGCGTCAGTCTATTATGGATGACACGGAAGAAGAAACTCGATGAACTTATTTAATTATTTATTGATTGATGTGAAGATAAAAATTGACTCGACTTCCAAGCCAGCAGTCATTTGTTTTAACAGAAGATAAAAATATTGAGTAGTTCGAACTGTTCGAAGATAAAAGTTGAGTAGGTAGGTGGTGTTTTTTTTTGTCAATTTTTGTTGCTCTCTGCAATAGGTAGATCGTTTTTGTTACTTTAAAACTTGGGTACTTATTAGTATGTAGAACGAGTTACTAAGTAGTAAAAACCTAAATAAAAATCTTAATATATTCTTCAGATTGATGTTTTGGCGTTATATTAATTATACGCAGGTACCTGCCGTAAATAAAACATACAACAACATTGTTAAGTCTTTTTATTACATAAACTCATTGGTCACTATAAAATAAAATCATCTTTCTATACAAAACATTAAAAAATAAATCACTTGAGGTCTGATTATAACATTTTCATACATATCTACACCACATAAATCCTAATAAATAAATATGTAAATAAATATACTGTTGGGACATTTCACACAACTAATAATATCTAATGAACTCGGTCCGGAACTGATTTTCAAGATTTTCGGACCAAGACATCGGGTTCCGTAGCACTCCGGCTTTAGGAGGATCGATTTCATCAATGCGCGTTCGAATCCCTTCGGAATCGAAAATTGATAAGAATTTTCATTTTCCAAATTGTGACCGCTCAGCGGGGCTAAAATGACCTTAATTGATATCGTACTGTACGTAACGTAAGGGGTTGACTTTTTAAAGCCTGAAAAATAAAGTACTCGAATATCTAACTGATAATAATCTTGAACTAATAATAATCTGTTTTTTGATACTCACAACAGTCACAACACAGGGATCATATTTCTCGAATAGCAGGCAACGATCGGAAAACGAAGTGAAGGACCCCCAACCTGATGGACCGATGACATAGTAAGGGGTCAGTGGACGAAGGCGGCTCAAAACCGTTCGTTCTGGAAGTATATTTTGTTGTCCAGCAATAGACCTAGGTCCATGTTAATGATGGTTTAGGTGAGTCGCTTAGTTCATTATGTTGGTCAAATGTTCGAGTATGCACATGTTTACTATTCTATCCGTGACTATAGTAAAGTATCTCAATTGTATGGCATTCAGCGCAGCGCCCCTAGCGGTAACTTGACTAAACTAAGGTCAGTCCATACAATTGTTCATACTTTACTGTAGTCACGGATAGAATAGTAAACTCGTGCATACTGGCGATCGAGGCACAGTCTGTTTCCACCAATGTACCCGTAACTACGAAAATTGACACGATATTTCGTTTTAAGTTTTAAGAGTGGGGGACTAAAAAGGCCGCTATAGCAGAATCTTATATTATGCCATTCTTGTCACTCAGTCAATGAAAAGAGACGGCGTATAGTTCAATTCCTATTGTGATTCTGCTGTAACGGCCTTTTTAGCTCCGCAGAACTCACTGTGCTCAATTGTTTTAGGTACTTTTAAACAAGGTAAAGTTGGCACTTCACTTTATTTAAAAGTAAAACAATTATCTTTACCTTGACCATGACTCCGTCACCAGAGATGGCCAATACCTCATACGAACTTACCTTTTCGACGGAAAAAATAGCAATTAAAGGACTTTAAGCCCTTTTGTTTTGAAATCATCTAGGTCCCTAATTCATTTTCATTTTTTCTCTTTGTACTTTTTGAATTATCTGTGCTGAATGTTGTGTCAATAAAGTCTTTATCTATATAAATCTAAATAATCTACTTAGGTACTTCATTTTCAATTGTACTCTAAGTATCACGTCAACCAAACTATCCATGAAACGGAATATGTACTTTGTGGGACCTATTTGTGGTTTTTGTATAGGATAATAAGATTCAAACTTTCTTTCCGTTTATCCTGTTAAGTTTACTTCTGTGTAGCTTGTCGAAGAACAGCAGACCGGCTGCACGCTCTATAGTCTCAGGAGGTACCTGAAACGAAAGGTAAAGCTGTTTATAATGCTGATGATGATGATGAAAAGTAGCATATAACCTCCCTCAAGAGTTTAGCTGTCAAATGCACAAAGAATTTTTCAAATCCGACTGATAGTTTCTGAGATTAGCGTGTACAAATAAACTCTTCCGTTTTATATATTGGTAGTACTAGCAGCGCCCTCGCGGCGTTGCCCCCGTAGTGACCGTGTATTGATGATGATGATGAAAAGTAGCCTATAACCTTCGTCAAAAGTTTAGCTATCAAATGCAGAAAGAATTTATTAAAACGGACTGGTAGTTCCTGAGATAGATACCTACTATTCATTACAAGGGTAGGTATGTTTGTTTATGCGGCTGCCTCGGGAAGACCCGTTGCAGCCAGATGGTCAGAGGACATTGTGAGGGCGATAGGAGAGCAGTGGATCCGGCTGGTTCAAAACCGCCAGGAATGGTGTGATTGAAGAGGCCTTTACCCAGCAGTGGATGCTACCCCCTGTTTTTATTATAGATGTTTGTGGTATACAAATTATGAAAACGCGCGTCGGCGAGCGAATTCGCGCGTCGTGGTATCGTGGAATCGAGCGATTTGCATAACATAAAATACCGTACCAAATGGATATAAAGTTGAATACACTTTGGAAGTTGTCACGCAGTCGAAGCGAAGCGTCAAGTTAAAAACTTGACAGCGAGAGTGCCTTTTCTCGGGGGCGGAGTTTTTAGGTCACCTAGAAGCCCCCGTCATGACTTACTTTAAAGTTACTTACCATAAAAGAAGAGACTGGCGTTTCGTTGGGGATCTTCTGGTTCGGCATAACATAGGACTCCATATCAAGACTGCCATCGAGAGCTTCACCGACCACCACCTGCAGAAAACAACGTTATAGTAACTAGTTTCCGCCAGCGGCTTCGCTCACGTGGTATCAGCTTTTTAAATCGACATTTAAAAATCGATGTGTGTTATGTTCCCCATGGACTCCAAAACGACGTGATTTAAAAATTCCATCCATCAAAATAGATTAATTTTTTATCTTCAGTATTCAGATTATTCCATCAAATAGATTAAATTTTTAATCTTCAGAATTAGCCCAGCGTGTGATCCTGTGAAGTTTGGCAGCAATCGGATCATCAGAAATCCCGTGCGAAGCCAGCCTCGCTTGTAGATAGCCTATATTTTTAATGCAAGTTTGTAAGTTTGGATGTAGGAGGTATCTCTCTCTGTAACTATTTATAAATAGTTACAGAGAGAGATACCTCCCTACCCTGTCTTTGCATGGGGTTTCTGTTGATCTGATTGCTACCAAACTTCACATGATCACAGGGCTAATCTGTAGATTAAAACTTAAAACTTACAAGATTTTTTTTAAATCGTTTAAATACGATTTAAAAAATGCACATGTGGATAACTGCAGTATCCGTGTCATATGCTATGTTGGTATCGTGAGCAAAGCCACAGGCAAAACTACTTTTTAAATTTAATAATATAAATCGCTTTACCTTGTAGAAATGCGTTGGTACCGCGACAGTATTTGCTCCTATTACTTGATAGCGTACGTACGATTTTCCATCTAATTCTTTTCTGTGAAAAAATGTCATTACTGTCATAAAGAGCTTAAAAACGTCATGTGCAAAGGCTTTAAGGGTCGAAGCACACGGGCCACACACCACAGCCACAAACGCCGCCACCTGAAGCTAGAAGCTACAAAGGTGTGGCGACCACCCGCGTCAACCGTGTGCGGCGAGTTCATATAAAATGTATGAAAACTACAAGAAATAGGTCGGTGGCGGCGTTTTATGGTTGTGGTCGGTGGCCCGTGTGCGGCCAAGCTTAGGGGGTTTACACAGTAGGTATATTTTACCTAGGTAGGTACAATGGTCCAGTGCAGCAGTACACATTGTTGTATACTTTTGTGAGTTTCCTAACATGCTTCTCTAGCTCGTTCCATGCATGCCTGTTGAAGCCTTCTCCTACCTACAGTAAAAAGGTTTTATTTAAAATCAAGAATCTAATGAGTTCATATAAATATAATGCTGGAGCTGAAGCAGAGCTTATGTTATGGGAACTATATACTACTTTCAAGGGGAGGGCTTTGCCCAGCAGTGGGACACCATGTGCTTATTAATACAAATTTATTAAAAGTTTATATTTTTATACTAAGTCATTCTTAAACCTAAGAATAAGAACAGTCTTTAAAAGCCAGTGTGAATATTATAATAAAACTAGCCTGTGGTGCCATGTTAGTGAGGTAGAATGTCTGGTCGACATGGCTCTGTGCGAGTCGGTGATTGCCAGCTGCTGCCATGTGGCCTCTGTCAAACCCTGAGCCCTTGTAGTCGCTGTTCAAAGATCTGAAAAGCAGGGAATTAGCATGAACTTACTGTAAATACCATGATATTTTAATGTTATTACTTTACAAGCTAAACCAATCAAGTTAAGCCATGGCGGAGGCCTTTAGGGGCATAAAAACTCCGTCACCAGAGTTGGCCACATGCTCATGCAAACTTACTTACTTTTAGCTGAACCAATTAAAATGAAACTGATAATAGAGGGGTAAAAACGGTTTTATAATTCTAAAATCTGCTAGTACCTATGTCTATCCTTCCTGGGAATACATTTTTTTGATTTTAAATCATCTTACCTAAAAAATGGATGTATGCTCTCATCAGGTTTAAAATCACATTTGCTTCTGTCAACTTGGTCGTTCTTAGATACATGGGCCTTGGTTAGATGCTCGAACACCCAGTGTGGGACCCGAGTTCGTCTGTCGTAGGACAGGACAAAATCGTCATAGGAGCGGACATTATCCAGACCGGGAAAACCATATTTCATAATTTGTGATACCTAGAACCAATAATATCTAATAAGGATTGATTGTGAAATAACTTACATTATTTTTGTACATTTTAATTGTATTTCTATGGTACTGTTCTGTTATGAATTAAAAATGTTAATTGTTCTCATAATCTTAATCTTAGTGTAGTAAATAAATGTGTCAACTCACTCTGTCTTTGGGGCCAGTTTCTGTATAAGGTGTAGCCGCAGACACAGTTCCAAAGATTGGCAGTCCAGGCATGTTTTTAAAACATTTGCCATCCAAAGTTATTTCAGTATTTAAACTATTTTCTTTATTTTGCGTAAACTGACCGAAGAAGTAGCCGGTACAGCCTACAGCGCCAAGTTGAGCCAAATATAACAACCGTTTTCGATACATTTCAGTAACGCTGAACTAAAAATGGGCGTAATTATTTTTCTCGCGATTTAGAAATGAAACTTCTTCTATTATTTCAATTAATTTACGTATTTTTCAGGTTTCGAATTCAGTTTATTGAGGTTATAAATATACATCAGCTGATTGTCAGCTGTCTGTCATGCTGTCCATGCGTCACGTCACGGACGGAAGCGTCACGGTCATTTTTTTGGACAACAATTTTGTGTTGTATTGTTGGTATAATCATTTTCTTTCTCATTCCCCTTTGACTGAATACATATATTCTATCCTTGTTTTGTCACTTTTATGCATTAAATAATCATCATTGACATTGACAAACAGTGGTCCAAAAACTCGCACGCACTGCTGGACTGGAGTGGAGGAACGCAAAGTCGCAAACAAAACAAATATTCTTTTCGTCTTTCTTCTCAAAGTTCAGCAAAGTTCTCAATAAATACCTATCAAACTTGTAGAATATTAATAAATTTTATTCTGTACTTGCTGTCCAGTCCGGGTGGTCTGCTCTGCTGCAGAAGTGCAGCAGAGTTGCAAGTGAAAATCAAATTCTACGTAACTTCAGTTTTTCATGCTTTTTTAAATTATTTTTCTGACGACCTAGTTACCGATTGCAGCACTGCACCAGACAAAAAAACAAACCAGATAAATTTTACACGCAGACATTTATGTAACTGCAAAAATGACGAGACTGTTCCTGAGAAGCCGACTAGTATCGGCATTGCCTCGATACAGCTATAGCACTGCGCCCAAAGTGTCCAGTGTAAAACTAAATGAAAAAGAATTCATTGCCGATGATTTCACAAACATCACACCTAAAATAACATCGTATTTGGGTCAGAATTTACACCTACAAAAACATAACCCTCTGTCGCTTGTGAGGCAAAGAATAGTGAAGTATTTTTACTCCTCGTTTACTCATGGAGGTAACCCTATGTTCAGCGTGTATGACAACCTGTCTCCTATAGTTACAACGCAGCAGAACTTTGATGACTTATTAATTCCCGTTGATCATCCAAGCAGGGCCAAGTCTGACTGCTATTATGTAAACAGAGGTACATTACTTCGTGCACACATGACTGCTTATCAAAGCGAACTGTTGAAATCTGGTTTGGACAACTTCCTGATGATTGGAGATGTTTATCGAAGAGATGAAATTGACTCGACACATTTTCCTGTATTTCATCAAGTCAGTTTCATTTTATTTAACAATCTTCTTGGAAACTTTAAAGCTAACTCATAACTTATCCTTTTTTTTTAGGTAGATGCAGTGAGATCGCAGCGTCAAAATGAACTATTTGCAGATAATCCAGATTATAAAATATTCGACCCATCATTTGACCCTGAACACCCCCACAATTTTGTGAATTCCATCTCTGATCCTATGAAACAGAGTTGCCATACCTTAGAAGCTACAAAGCTTATGGAAGCACAGCTGAAAAACCACCTCATTGGCTTAGTTCGGGCCTTATTTGGTGAAGACATAAAACACAGATGGGTTGATGAGTATTTCCCCTTCACCCATCCTTCGTGGGAGCTCGAGATATTTTACGAAGGGAAATGGATGGAGGTCCTCGGCTGTGGCATAGTGAGAAACGAAATTCTTGTAAATGCTGGTCCCAGCAACTCCATAGCTTATGCTTTTGGCCTCGGCTTGGAAAGACTTGCAATGGCCTTGTACAAAATCCCTGATATCCGGCTCATGTGGAGCAAGGACTCCGGATTTCTATCACAATTTCAAACAGATGATATAAATGCGAAGATTACATATAAACCAGTGTCATCCTACCCGCAATGTGTGAATGACATCTCTTTCTGGCTACCGGAGAATACAACAGTGGATACATTTTTGAGCAATGACTTCTATGATATAGTCAGGGATATTGGTGGAGATATAATTGAACAGGTTCGTATTGAATACAATATAGTAATACTACAATAGTATCCACAAGCAAGTTCCTCAACTGTCACAAATTCACCTATTCTGGATGAGAGAGACACTGTCTTTTGATCTGAAGTTCGTGGATTCAAATCTTGGTCATTCATCAATAGATGTTTTGTTTATAAAAAGTATCTATGTTAACACAGTAACATAGTGGAGGAAATATCATGCATGATGAAACCTGTGGCTAATGCCTGAATACTGAAACACTACTTAAAATATTTGAGACATTCTTACTCTTTAGAATTGTATACAAAAATAGCAGTTAATATTGTCAATGATAAGTACCACTTAAACTAAGTAGCGTTTCAGTCTTCAGGTGTAAGTCAGCCCCACATGTATTTAAAATATCTTTCGTTTGGACCAAGCTAGTATTTTGTAATTTTTTTATATATTGAGCCAATCTTAATTATGACCAAGTCTTTTTCCATACTAACTTTTAAAAACTTTCAGGTGAAGTTAAAAGACAAATTTGTCCATCCAAAAACGAAAAAACACAGTCTCTGCTACAGTATAGTCTACAGACATCTTGAGCGCACGCTGACGCAAGCAGAAGTCAACCAAATACACAAGGAGATAGAAAAAGCAGTTGTTGATGCATTTAAAGTCATTATCAGATAATTTTTAGTCTTTATGAAGTGAGAGTAATCTAATGTTAATAAAACAACAGTTTTATTCATTGTTTTATTGGTAGAATTACTACCTCTTTATAATTATCACAGTCAGCTAATGCTAACCCATTGGTACATATGCGGTGCAGATTAGCCCTTTCTGGAGAGCAATATTTAGATATTTACAACAAAGTTTGCTATCACAATGAAAACCATTCTTTCAACTTTCCAAAAAGAAACTGTCGCTTGCTAGATGGCGTTGGCTGATCTATGACAAAATTGCAAAATTATCATGTTTTTTTTTTTGTCATGCACCTACTCTACTATGCATGACAAAAAAACCATATAGACCATTTAGAGACAAATATAAATAACCACAAACCACAGGGGTACAAATTTGAACAATTTTGAAGATTCCAAAGGCTTGGAAAATTTTGTTATTATGCCATGGTCTTAAAACTTTAAAGAATTTTTCTCAGTGTTTTAGGTAGGTACCAGGGTTGTTGCTGATGCAGTTTTTTTACACATCAGCGGATGCTGATGCTGATGCTGATTTTTTACTTTGACATCAGCGGATGCTGATGCTGATGCTGGTTTTTAACCGACTTCAATAAAAGTTGATTCTCAATTCGTCGGAGCTTTTTTTATGTATTTTCACCGATTACGTACTCAAAGACGCCTGAACCGATTTAGAAAATTATTTTTTTGTTTGAAAGGGCATATTTTCCGATTGGTTCCATAAAAAATTGGTTAGAATCTGATGATGATCTTCGGAATTATGAACAGAAATGCACCTCGAGAATGCAAAATATGGCTCAGCTATAGTCTGGCAAAAACGAGTAGAAACAGCAACAAAAATTTAATTACAATGGAAACCCTTTCTCTACTAATCTATGATAAAGTACAGGTTTCTTGTGAAATCTTCGTTCCACTTTTTCAAATTAAAACTCCTTAAAAACTTTCAATAACACTTTTATTCCACTTCTCACAAAAAAATAAATGTTTCTAGTTTACTTAGTGACTCAACTACGACCGTCTTCAACCAAACGTTCTCTAGAAGTGAAGTCTCTCGACCACACCCCACTTAAAAAAATAATAACCAACAATCTCGGATGTCAGTTGAGTCACAAAGTAATTTTATAATGTAAAATCTTATAAATAAATATCAAACATATTTATTAAATACTAGCTAAAATCAACATATTTTGTGAAAACCAGATCAATATTTTAGCTTATATTTTAGACGGACTTCCGCCGTAATTAATCAAGAGTGACCGGACGTTTCACAAAATATACTTACAAAAAACAAATAAAATTATTAATGTTTCTTATAAATCAACGTATGATTTTTCAACAAGTTAACATGCCTCAATTAATACTTTTTTAATAGGAACGTCTAGATAATTACAAAATAAGATTAAAAAAATCAATGAAGATTATCATAGTTTCTTATAAATCAATTAATGAATTTTCAACAAGCTAACAATTCGTCCATCCTGATATATGTTCACGTCCTCGTGAACGAAACCAAGGAAAACAAGACAATATAACAAGTAGTAATGTACCTACAAAATATTGGTTAGACCGTACCTATTTAGTATTTTTAAAATATAATCACCAGAATCAACTAATATAAATAAACATAATATCAATTGGGTCTTTTAAAATGTTAAACACTATGTTAAGCTAATATACCTACATTGTTTTTATTTTTATTTTACTATATTATCAAGAACAGTGTTTGCTCTTTATTTTGTGCATATTTCATTTACAATGGGTGAATTATTTATAATCAAAAGGTTCACAATAAATCTTACCATTATTAGTTGCTCATAGCAATGTGTGCACTTTGCACCTTAGGATTACAGATCGCTCATAGCAATATGTGCACATTGCACCATGAAATTAAGGTTACTCATAGCAAAATGTGCACATTGCACTACTAAATTAAGGTCGCTCATAGCAATATGTGCACTTTGCACCATCAAATTAAGGGTCGCTCATAGCAATTCATATTATTATGTGCACATTGCACTTCAAATTATTATAGATAGGTACTTGCACTATATTGTATCTTATTCATTATATTATAATGAATAAGATACAATTATATTAACATTGCAGTGATCAACAGATGCTACATTACTTCATAATTTTAACCAAGTCAGTTTATATTTTAGCCAACTAGTCATCAACACTCTCGCTACTAGACGATTCACTATCTTTGCTACCGAAACAAAGCCAAGGATGTATTTTGTCAATGGGGTATGTGCCTTTATACTTAGCCCCTTTTTTTGTGATAGGAGTATCTTCAACCTCATACCTATCATGACCTAGAACTTTAGTTACTCTATAAGGACCTAAACATTTCGGTAATAGTTTCCTGCTTTTACCTACAGTATGCGTCGCCCTTTCTACTCTCACTAGGTCCCCAACATTAAATTCTAATGGTTTCTTTCTCTTTTTGTCAAACCTATTCTTCTGTTTCTCTTGAGAATGTTTCGTGAGTTTATCTACTTCTTCCCTAATCTCATGCCTAACAGAACCAAGCTCTTCTACATTTTCTTCAGGGATGGTTTCAACTAAGTCATCCTGGATCTCCGAAACTAAAGTACCTTCATTAATCCCAGTAAGCCGTAAGCCAAACAAAACCTCAGAGGGAGTTTTACCTGTACCTTTGTTTACAGTGTTGTTTAGTCCCCATTGCACTTGTAATAGTCGTTCATCCCAAAGTCTTTCATCTCTACCATGATTTTGAGCAGCCAAAGAGTCTAAAATGGTCCGGTTATAGCGTTCAACCTGACCGTTTGCCCTAGGTGTGGCAACTGCATTCTTTATATGCTGGACCCCTAATTCAGATATAAACTTTTTGAAATTTGAACTTGTAAATGAAGTACCTCTGTCGCTAATAAGTCGTTTTGGTAAACCAAATGTTCCAAAATAATCCTTTAATACAGTTATGGTAGATGACGACTTTGTATTTTTGACTGCTTTCAAAACGATAAACTTTGTAAAGGACTCTACAATTACCAGAATGTAACAATTTCTTCTCTTCGATCTAACGAATGGACCTACATGGTCAATATGGATGGTGTGGAAAGGTGTAGTTTCTTTGGGAATAGGGTGTAAATAGCCCTGTTTCTTTCCCGCCGGTAATTTATTATGTGCGCACTCTAAACACGAATTCACATATTTTTTTACAAATTTCCGCATGCGAGGAAACCAATAATGTTGTTTAATTTTGTCTAAAGTCTTATCAAATGCGAAATGGCCTATTTCGTCGTGGTTCTTCTGGAGTATTTGCCACCTACAACCTTTCGGCACCACCCATCTTAATCCATCATCTGTAATCCTGTACACACGATCGCGCTTAAGAACGAAGTTTTTACGAACCTCAACCAAATTATCATACTCTTTATCAGAAAGAATCGTTCTAATGCGTTGAATTTCGGAGTCTTCTAGCTGAACTGTCATCAACCAATCATCTGTTATCATCATAACATCAAAAGACTCAATAGCTTGAACCACACCTGCATTATCAACGGTTGGATTTCGACTTAGAGCGTCGACGTGAGTCATGCCTTTTCCCGATTTGTACACAACGTTGCAGTCATATTCCTGGATCAAACTCCACCATCGTGCTACCCTGGGTATCATATCACGTTTTAGGAAGGTAGCTCTGAGAGAATTACAGTCTGTCACAATGGTGAAGTTTAATCCTAGTACATAAGATCTGAATTTCACTAGAGCAGCGATGACGGCAAGTGTTTCCAATTCATATGATGAGAAATGAGACTCTTCAGGTGAGGTCTGCCTACTGTAATAAGCTACAGGCTTAAAAACTCCATCGAGTTGCTTTTGTAACAAAACGCTACCTATTCCATGTTTGCTCGCATCAGTGTGTATTTGCGTTTCCAGTTTAGGATCATATAATGCCAACACGGGTCTCGAGATAAGGGACTCTTTCAACTTCTCGAAAGATTCTTATTGAGCTTGTGACCATACCCACACAGAATTCTTTTTTAGAAGCTTCGTAAGAGGTCGAGCAGTCTCTCCAAAACCCTTAATGAAACGTCTAAAAAAACTAGCTAGACCTATAAACTGTCGAACATTATGTACGTCTTTAGGCTTTGGAAAGTTCCTTACCGATTCAACTTTCTTTGAACCTGGCCTGACACCCTCGCTGGATACTTCAAAGCCTAAGTAGTCAACGTGATTTTGAAAAAAGTGACATTTTTGTGGTTTTAACGTTAATCCTGCTTCTCTAAACTTTTGTAGTACGATTTCTAATTTTTCAATGCCTTCTTCAAATGACTTACTCGGTACCAAAATATCATCCATGTAAGCCAATACACTATCAAAACGCAAGTTACCTAAAACTAAATTGATAGTTCGCTGGAAAACAGCTGGCGCATTCGCCAGCCCAAAAGGCATTCTGTTAAATTCAAATTGCCCATCGGGCGTGACGAATGAGCTTTTGTGTTTGCTCTCCTCCGACAGTGGAATCTGGTAGTAACCAGATGCCAAATCTAGAGCACAGAAGTACTTATTTCCAGCCAAACGATCTATCTGATCCTCAATGCGTGGTAATGGATAGTGTTGCTTAACTGTTTTTCGATTCAAGGCACGAAAATCTACACATAGCCGTTTATCCCCCGTTTTTTTCTTAACTAACAAGATAGGACTCGCATATGGGGACTTAGACTCCCGTATGATGTCATATTTTAAAAGTTCCTCAACCATATTCCTGACCTCTTCACGTTCAGAATGACTTAACCTATATGGTCGATAGACAACTGGTTCCGTATTTATCAAGGGAATATCCATCTCTGTAACCGTAGTTTGACCTAGTTCGGATAAGTCTTTAGCAAAACAGTCGCGATATTTATTTAAAACGTTCAGTAATTTAAGTCTTTGATTTTTGTCTAAACATTCGTCAAAGTTAAGGTCATCTAATGTCAGTAAAGATTTGTTACCCAGTTTACATGCTTGTATCATATTAATGCCTTTAACGTTATCACTGTTAGTTGTAACGGGTACTTGGAGAGCCCAAGCACGAGCCAAAATTTGTCCTTCTACAAAATTAATCATTCTATTGTCATCATTTAAAATAGTCAAATAACCGATACCATTTTTGATACTGTAACTACCGGTTTCTATACGGTAATTTAAGCGATGACCATTTTCAATAACAGCAGTTCCACTAAATTTTTTATCAGTAACAATCTTTACGGAAACACTACCTTCGATCGAAACCGTTTTGAATGATTTCATAACTAGTCGCGAAGTGCCTTTTGTACGGTTATCATTTATCATTAGGTCTTTGCCTGTTTTAAAAACCCAAATGTGGGGCTGTTCTGTAGCAGTTTGCCCAATAAGGACATCGTAGTTGAGGTAATTATCCGGAACAATAACTACTTCAACGTCAACGCTGGCATTGTCAATAACTAACGATATCATCGTTCTGCCCAGAGCTCTCACGTATGTATTTCCGAAACCTTTAAGAGATGGTATGCTGTCTACTTGCCATTTATTACAGGGTATTATTCTTTTTATAACGGACTCCTTAATCAGGGTACACTGACTACCAAAATCTACGTATCCTGTCAACTTTAAACCATTTACTTCAACTTTTTTGATAAATTTGTCATCTACAGTAGTGTGATTATCTAGTCATAAAGCCTTAACTTCAGCTTTTTCTACCCACATGCTTCTGGTACATTCAGGATTATCATGTCCAATACGTTTACATTTTTGACATTTAACGATCGGTTTCTTACATCCTGATACCACGTGACCAGTTTCATGACAGTTAAAACATTTAACGACTCTGCTCGAATCGTTCTTTAATGGTTTACGAGTGGCTTCACTCGCGGGACGTGCCGGTTTTTTATCTGATCGTTCGTGTTTGACGCCTCTTAAATATCCCAATAACTTATCTGCATCCTCGAAACCTACTGCTTCTGCACCGTATCTAACTGACCTATCATCTATTCCATATACTATACAGTCTACAGCATGTCTACCTACTATACCACACCGATTCAAAGCTATCAATTTTTCGTAGTAATATTCTTCTAGATCGTCCCCAAACTTAGCCCTTTTACCTAACATCTCCGTAAGTAAATGACCATAATTTTCGTGCGATGGAAAAGCAAGTTTAAGTTTTTCAACCCATTCATCCCAGCTGTGCAACACAGATGGCTGGCTTTCGTACCACTTTTTTGCAGTACCGACTAGTTTTGGGAGGGCGTAATGAGCAGTCTGTTTACTATCCCAGCCATAAATTTCAGAGCATTCTTTTACTTTACTTAACCAAGTAACAATAGTTTGATTTTTCGCTTTAGGGTCAAACTCTGGGACCACATTGTTGTTAGTGTATCTTTCTTTGCTCTGAGGATTTATGGCTGTTATAGATTGCAATGATTCTTTGATACATTTCAATAATTCTGTATTAACAGCATCAATAGGTGGAGGCTGAGGCGTCTCAGATGTAGGTACAGGTACTTTATCATTAGCTGAACGGATTGGACTGCGTGATCGAGTGGTATTTCCACTACGGGGGGTACGTAATCTGTGACGCCTTTGCCTACTTAGACTACGATCTTTAAATCTATCTGTTGACTCATGATTATGAACATGAGTCGTTGCATGTGGAGGACGTAATTGCCGTGGGGGTGTAATGACTGACCTGCTTCGACTCCTTGCCTGCGATTGAACCTTGGAAGGCGATCTTCTGGACCGGTGCCGCTCCAAGCCGTGACCATTGTTGTTGCGCGATGCTGTCGAGGGACGACTGTGCCTGCTGCGAGCACGTGTCCGAGATCGACTGCGCCTGCCAGTAGCCCGCGTCCGGGATCGGCTGCGCCTTGATGTTCGATCCAGCACGATGCTGCGATGACTCCCATCTGACCTCTGTCTACTCTCGGACTGGTCTCCAGGCATCTTTTGTACAATGACCAACGATCTTTGTAATGGGCGTAAGATCACACCAGGGTGGTATTATTACACTCAAACTCCTTGGTGCTATCCCTGCTTCTGATTTGAAATCTTCGTTCCACTTTTTCAAATTAAAACTCCTTAAAAACTTTCAATAACACTTTTATTCCACTTCTCACAAAAAAATAAATGTTTCTAGTTTACTTAGTGACTCAACTACGACCGTCTTCAACCAAACGTTCTCTAGAAGTGAAGTCTCTCGACCACACCCCACTTAAAAAAATAATAACCAACAATCTCGGATGTCAGTTGAGTCACAAAGTAATTTTATAATGTAAAATCTTATAAATAAATATCAAACATATTTATTAAATACTAGCTAAAATCAACATATTTTGTGAAAACCAGATCAATATTTTAGCTTATATTTTAGACGGACTTCCGCCGTAATTAATCAAGAGTGACCGGACGTTTCACAAAATATACTTACAAAAAACAAATAAAATTATTAATGTTTCTTATAAATCAACGTATGATTTTTCAACAAGTTAACATGCCTCAATTAATACTTTTTTAATAGGAACGTCTAGATAATTACAAAATAAGATTAAAAAAATCAATGAAGATTATCATAGTTTCTTATAAATCAATTAATGAATTTTCAACAAGCTAACACTTGTATATGGTACAGGTACCGAAGACGTCAGTCAGAAGTAATAATTTCCTTCTAAAAGAGAATTTATCTATTTCGCGTATTTAGCTTGCACAGTGGCGCCCCCATTTGTGTCTATTATTTTTTGCCAAACTATAAATAACATTGAAATCGCTCTTTTCAATTTATTTAGCCAAAAAAAATCCTTATTGAATCTACATCAAAAAGCTTTCTAGTTTCTTTGGTAATGAAATAGAACACTATTTTAATGTTTTTGAGTCATTTATTATGTCAATCAAAAGATTCAATCTGCTTAATTTGTAGTTAAGTATAACTTAATCAAAGAAAAAAATTATAATAGGAATTTTACCGACTTGAAAAAAAAGGAGGTTCTCAAGTCGTCGGAATCTTTTTTATTTTTTTAAACATAAGTCTGGCAATGGTGTGTGGACCGAACTACCTGGAAAACTCGAGGGGAGGTCTTTGCCTAGCTGTGGGACAGTGTAGGCTAAAAACAACAAAATAATGCCTTCGGCATTATGTTCGCCAATTGGACGTATTTCTTGAAAACATTCCATTCCAAAGAAAAGCCGAAAATGAGTTGAGTATGCCACAGGTACTAGGGCATAATCTATCGACCAATTAAAAAAAAAAAAAAAAATTCATAGTTTTAGCGACATTTCATGTTTTTGGAATGTTTACAAAATGTATGGGGACATTTTATTTATGATTAACAAAAACGATCCAGTCCTCTTGGTAGGTGTTTATTTATTTTTTCATGCAAAAACTACTAAACGGATTTTAATGAAACTTGACAGTATTATAGTCAATAAATCATATTATCACATGGGTCATGATTTATTAGGATACCACCAGGGCGACGCCTTAGGGAGAGGCTAGAATATAACAAAAATTTGTAAAAATGGATATTATGTTTTTGTCTCCTTCACATAAAAACTACTGAATGGATTTTGATGAAACTTCATATACTTCATCCATGCCTAGACAGAAAGCGAAGTCAAGAGCTAACCTATCTTAAATAAAAAAAACTTATATAAGTATAGTAAATACATTCAAATAACACATAGGCCACAATTTATCAAGGTAGAACATGGGGTGGAAGGTAGTAGTTAATTAATACTTCTGTGTAACCATTTAGTTAAACAAAAAAAGAGACGCTGCCAACCAAACTAGTAAAAAGCAAAAATGTTCCAAGTTCATATTTACCAAAATATATCGAAAAGTACTAAACTATAGGTAATCATACTTTCACATAAAGAATGACTAAAAAATGTCCTAAATAATTACAAATGATTTGAAGATCATACCAAGGAAAACTACTGAAGAAATAACCGTCAAACCTTCAAACCCTTATAACTCAAAACTAACATGATGTGGAATGGAACATTTTCCTGAAGCTACGTCCACTATTTTTGTATTTATGTGCAATAAAGAATTTAAATAAATTAATAAGCAATAATAATCATAAGTCTGTTCTTTATTATTAAACGAACGATGTCCAAAAAGCCCCGCCCTTACGTCCTGACACGACTGTAACATCAGCATTGAATATCAGCATCGATCAATGCGGATGCTGATGCTGATGCTGATGTTTCAAATGATGCTGATCATCAGCGGATGCTGATGCTGATGCTGATATTCGCAACAACCCTGGTAGGTACCTACGCATTTTCACCTTATTTTCACATACAAGTAGATCTGCTCAAACGTAAAATCAGAACGAATATTTATACAAAACCATTTAATGGTGCACATATTTATAAACCTAGCTGAGAAGCGTAAAACATATATCCTACTAATACATGGTACATTTTAAGACAACCATTTTTTAGCTTCGACTCTAGAGTCAAAGAAAATGAGTAAAATATGGTGTCTCTAAATAAAGACTTATTATAGCGAAACAGACAAATACAATCTATAAAGTCATTTTTACAGAGTAATTTTAATATATTAACTTAGGCTAGTAACACAACTTAAATATTATAACTACAAAACGAACACACCTGTTTCATACAATCAAATAAATAAGATTCACTAAAAATGCATATAATACTCAGGCTTATTAGCCACACCTATACAGACAGATAGACGAAACATTTTTATCTGCAGTTGAGAAGGGTTTAAAAATATCATGAGTTAAGTATTTTACCTAGATCTATTCGTGGGTAACCCTGTATTGCTTAAACATACTTGAGCTCCTACCAAACTAATCAAAAGTTGGTAAAGTAAAAGAGGAACTTCTATTCGGCTTTTTCATAAACTGTCTAAATTCAACCAAAGCCGAATAATACGACTGTATTTCCAAGGTGCCGAGGTGCCGACATATTCTTTCATATCTTTAGGCGTTTTGTTTTAGATCATTTAAAGATGTCTAAGAGGGTAGTCAGAGGTAAGACCAAATAGGTACATATTTGGTACATGCCTACATTTTGCAGAAGTTAACATTCCATACGTGACAGGTTGCAAGCCCTTACGATGTTATCCTACACCGTTTATTAGAGCTCGTGTTAAAGCGCATATAAATTTTTCGAAACGAAAAATCCATTGATGCACGGCCGGGTTCGAACTTACGACCTTCGGATCGAAATTTGAGCCACTAACCCATTCGGCCTACACGGCTTTGTAACCAAACAAAGTACTCGTAATTAATCAATAATTAACAAGTTCACACTCCTAAAATACAGTCTTCATCTTGTGATTCGTCGCCATCTTTATACGTCGTGTTTAAAGGAATATTATGAGCATTCAAAGCCCCGCCAGATAGTACTAAATTCGTAGGTACTGGCATAGACTCTGCTACGGTCTGACCTGCATCATCCGCATCCTCATATTCTTCATATTCTTCCTCATTATCTGTTTCATAGTCATCACTCATTTCTTGTTCAATTGATTGGTTTACCTCACCGGAGTTTATTGATACATTTGTTTCTAGATTTGAGTGGTTTTGTTCCTCAGTTTCTACGTTCGGTTGGTCTTGGACGCTTGTATTTTGATTTGATTGATCAAGTTCTGAATTTTCTTGTTCATTTTCGGGTATAAGAGCTAGTTCATTCTGTTCAACCTCAGTTTGGTTAGGCTCGCTTGAACTACCGGTTGGTTCGTCTCCAAGCTTTCGTTTCACTTTCTTGATGAGCGGCTCATCATCTGACGAATCATCGCTATTCACAAGGTATTCTTCCTCCATCGGAGCGTCGGAATCCACCAAATCTATCTTTGCCTCAATCTTCTCCAATTTCTTTTTAGAGTAGAATGGGACCTGAGGAACACGATGAAAGGTGTGGTTTCTTTTTAATATCCTCGCAACGTGTTTTTTTGACTGCTGTAGATTGACCGGCTTCAAGTTATTTGATAATCTTTCCATTAACCTCTGCTTTTTCTGCAAGATCGTAGTAATCAGAGTTTTATCAGGTAGTGATTGTTCGTCCACTTCTTTCAGAACTAGCGAATGTTGGTTAGTAGGGGAGTCGCCTTCAGTTGTTCCCGTTATACTGATATCAGGGTCATCGGTTAGATCAATCGGTTGGGTTATGGACATTTCAGTGGTCGGTTTTGCTTTAGTTGGGAATTTCTGAATGCACACATTGATCGAGTTTAGCGATCCAGACTCTAGGTCAAGTTTGAAAAACACACCATTGTGGTCGCAGGCGTATTTGAGTTCCGCAAATGATGTTACAGCTGTTAGTTCAAAGGTGCCGTGTTTGTTGGTCGCAGTGTAGTGTTGTTTTGGTGTTATGGGTTGCAGACTTGGCATACCGCCTGGCACAATTGTCTGAGTAACTAACTCATCACGCGGCACCTCTCTTTGCAAAACAAAATTCTGAGTATCGAGGATAATCGGTTCTTGCGGTGCTGCTATAACAGGAGCTGGTGCCAAATCTTCTTCCATTATACCCGACATTTCCATTAAATCGGAAAGCAAACTCTTTTTGTTCGCTGCATCATCTGCACTGGGCTTCAGTTCATTGTTTTCTGAGCTGGCATCCTCTTTAGCTGAACTATCTGTGACTGTATCGCTAATTTTTGATTCTGGGTTTTCATTTGAAGGACTTGCTTCGATATTTTCTCTGGATGAAATTGATTTTTTATTTTCCTCAACATTGTCTGTTGTTGCTTTCTTTTGATCGGAAAGATTATCTACTTCCATTACGCGGTCTTCATTTGTTTTGGCTTCATTGATGGATTTTTTACCTCGAGATATGGGAACTAAATCAGGAACTTGCGTTACATTGTTCGGAGATTTCTCTTCATCTAGATCAATGACTTCTTCAGAATTTGTATTAGGATGACTCGCGGGCAACGTTATCCCAGTAGCATTGATTTGCTGCTGTATTGCGACCAGGAACTGAGGCAGAATGTCGCATTCCTCAGGAGTTAAGGTGACTTCGGGCTGCACGATGTATGTTAACGTCTGATCCGGTAATAGGACTACTTGAACCCCAGCAGGCAAAGCAAATGTTTGAACTTCAGTTGGCTGGATGACTGGTGCTGTTTTTTCAACCACTGGAGAAACTCTCAGAGTACGCTCATTATCTTTACTCGGCATCCGGACATTTGTAAGCAAGATCTTACCCTTGCCAACGAAAAATGGTTGATTGTCGTTCGAAATAAACTTCTTGTTCACAATAACTTTACTTTGTTTCATTACCTGTTTATGTACCGCGCAATTATTTCTACCATTGATTTCAATGTGTCCTTGGTTAACTTTGCTTATATACGGTCTGCATGTACAAAGTTTGGAATTTAAAAGAACCGATCTCTTACTCCTCATTTTATTTTCAGGTTTTGCATCAGTGTTGAGTACCCTTTTAAGGTAACGTCTTTTGTATTCTGTGAACGTGTCAGTGGATACGTCGGATACGATTTCGTCCGGTGGTATTTTGGTGCTAGGAATAGGGTTATCCAATTGTATTTTGGTGCTAGGAACAGGGTTATCCAATTTATTAGGTGTTGTGTAAACACGAACTAAAGGCATTTTAATTGGTGTTATTTCCGCTGTAACATCGTTAGAGCTGGTTAGAGGCGGGACTTCTACTGTGCCAATGGTTCTTGTTAGGACAGCATTCCTTAATGAAACATCCGATACGGGTTCTGCTTGAGTCTCATCTTCAAAATCAATTTGAATGCTGACATCACATGTTGTTTTCTTTTGTTTCGGCGGTTTTGACTGATTGACCACACTCTCGATTGCTAGATGAATCTGCTGAGCTTTTTTTTCCTGTTCATCGTGATTCTGTTGTTGAGTCTGTTGATTTGTTTGTTCCTGTTCAGCAATTTTAGCATTTCCCCTATTCAAATAATTTTCTCTACAGCAGCATTTGCATAAAATTCTACATTTATGCCGACGCTTGATATCTAAAGATAAATTTCCCATAACGTAATCCAACTTATAACTATACCAGCAACAATACTCTCTATCTTTTAGACGAATGGCGGTGGATGAAACTTTCGGTTTAGGTTTCTTCGCCGGAGCTTCGTCCTCAGTAATATCAATAACAGTATTGTTGACTCCACTTGTTTCTTCGTCCTTTTTTTCCTTGTTTTTATTTACAGTCGTACTTATTACCTCACTAGTTTTCTTCTTCGCTTTCTCCTTTGCATTGAGCTCTTTCGTTGTTAAGCTTGGATCTAGCGCGCTTAACATTTTGTACAACGTGTCAATAGTTAGCAGAGCGTCAGTTTTGTGTATATCTTGGTTTGCTGCTTTAGAAAAGTGGGGTCTACGATTCCATGCTAACGTAGGATATACTGCTTTTCGATGAGGTTTTCTAGCAGCCTTAGACGCTGTACTGGTAGACGATCTAGGATCTTCAGTTTGTTGAGTGTCTTTGTTATTTACACGAGAAGGAAGAGCTGTTTGAAGAGTTGGTTCGATAATTGGATTGAGATTATTAATAGTGACCATTGGTGGAGTTGCTTGTGGTTGACCTACTTGTGGTTGAACTATCTGTGGTTCAGGTTGAACTATCTGAGGTAGTGGTTGCATTTCTGTTACAATCGGAGTCAGATTGGAATTTTCCATCGCTTTTTGTTGTGTCAATAAATTATTAATATCATCTTTGATTCTTTGAATGTAGCAAGCGGGACCTATACGGTGTTCAGTTTTATCTTGCGCTTTATCTTGTGACCTCAGTGGGGTTACTTCAGCAGTCAGTAAATGCTGATTAAGTCGTCGTACTTGTGATATGTCAGGAAGATTAATAGCTCTGACTCTTTCTGCCATACGTTTCTGCAATTCATTTTCTAAAGTATCATCAATACTCATCAGGCTTTGTTGGACAGTAGTTGGTTTGACAAGCGCAGCGGATGTCACTTCAACATCTTGTTTATTGACGAACGTTGCATCTTCGGGACATTCTTTAAGGTACAACGTGCCATCAATAAGTTTATCTTCGAACGCCTTGCTCATGTCGATTGTCATAGGTATACAAGACTGTAGCAACGTTCGATTTCGCGCTGACATGAAAAAGCCAACAGACAGTTTTTTTAGACGCGTGTTGAAATCTGGGTTTTTGCATAGGAGTACCGGGTTGTAACTACGATGTTTCGGCTTTTTCAGCATGTAACTGGACAGTTTAACTCTTTTGCTATCATCTACAATAGATTCGTTTTCCGAATCCAAGTTTTCGACTTCGTTATTAAACAAATCATCATCGCTCATAGCAGAATCATTTTTATCTACTAGTAAATTTTTATCATCGTTGGTGTCAATTTGTCCTGTTCTGATAACCTGTTCGGAGCCAGTTACAGATTGTTTGCTATGAGGTTTGCTTAAGGCATAAATTTTGTCAATCGACTCTTTATCGTACACCTGTTCGTATTTCAAAGCATCATCAAAAACAGGCATGATATCAAGTTTAGTTGTATACACCACTGGGTACATAAGAAGTTTGAGGTCAAATTTCTGCGCATTTGTTTGTTCTTGGTCTGTCGATTCAGCATCACTATCTTCATTCTTCGATTCAGCTTCATTTTTTACTTCATCTGACCCTGATGAATCTGAAATATAAATACAATAGTTTTTAACAAGTATGTTGGTTAGATCTTTTTTGAAGTTTCATCACACTTGCATTGATTATTTTAACATACCTACTATTATCATCAGTGTGTTTTTTTATTTTTATTTTGTCTCTGTCGAAATTATAATTGTGAACTTTATTTTTTAATTTAATGTGAATTATATTATGAACAAACAGCAGTTTAGAATTTTTTCTCATATCTCTATCTTAGAAATAATAAGCATACCTTTTATTGTTATAATGTCGTCTTCCTCTTCCTCAACATAAGCTATCCCATCGTCAGCGAAATTAATTCCATCATCCGCAATGTTGAAAGTATGAGCCTCATCAAATTCTTCTAGACCATTTAGTTTTGTCTCATCTTTTTTGACTATAATATCTGTTGGTTTATCCATAGCGTCGTGTTCAGGAGAAATGTCTTCTGCTTCATCTATAGGTGGAATTTCTATTTCGACTTTTACACCTTCACTTGAAATTGTCGAAATAACAGGTAAAGTTTCTGTAATATTGCCTTCATTGATACTGTCATCCTCGGCATTTGTAATTGAAACCACATTATCGATAGAAATCTCTTTAAGAATTCCTATATCTTGTTCAACTTTGATACCAGCACTCGCTACAGTAGATATAATGGGTAACATTTCTACTGCATTATCAGTTCGATTCTTTTCAATAACATCGTCTACATTTTCTACTTTGATTCCGATGCTTGTGACTGAGGATATTTCCGCTATAGTGCCATTTGATTCAATTTCTTCTCTGTTTTTATCAATGATAGTGTCTATTTCTGCATCACCCGTCATCACTGGTTCTGTATTTGATTCATCTATGATAGCGTCTTTTTCGGCATCACTCGTCATCGCTGGTTCTGTGTTTGATTCTTGAGGATTTGATTCATCTATGATAGTCTCTTTTTCTGCATCACTCGCCATCACTGATTCTGTGTTTGATTTTTGAGGATTTGATTCATCTTCATCATCATCATCATCTATCAGAATAGCGTCATCATCAGCAACATTATCGGTGTTACTGGTATCTTCTGTTTCATTAGCATTATCACTAGGAGCAGCAGCATTTTCAGAGTCTAATCGCCCAGGATCGACGACTGCGTCTTCAGAATTTTCTGCGTTATGTGAGGCTTCATCGAAATTTTCCGCTACCATCTGTAATCTTTGTATTTCCTCTTCAAACTCGCTTCCTTTTTCAGGTGGGATTTGAAACTCGTCTTCAGCATCAAAGTTTTCGTCTACATCGATCGGTTCATTTTTTACTTTGACTACCGATTCTGTATCGGACACTTCTTTTTGGTCATCTTCGTCATCAGAATCTGATACGTTTTCTAGATCTATTGTTTCGACATGCGGCTCTATTAGTACAACGTCAGGTGCACTTGCTGGAACAAACATATTTTATCATATTGTAGTATGTACATAAAGTGTATCTGTAGTTGCTTGAATTTTTTCTAATGTAGAAGATTGTAATAAAAGACAAAATATAATAGGAAACTGACTTGGATCAATGGTGTAGGAATAGGTAGTTTGAATATACCATCTCTGTATGTAATATATCTTTTTTGTTTGTTTATATTATTTTTCTTACATAGTTTAATTTAAAAAAAACAATGTCGGCATAACATGTATTCCTTCTTCCATTTCCATTCATCAGCCATTATCTCAACATTCACCCCTTTCTTATTCTTGAGCTTAATTAAAAAAAAAAACATGTTATTCAAACTAAGTACTCACTGTCGCTAGGTTTCATTAAATTTCTTTGACGCATCTTGACTCCCTGAAAAAAAAAACAGTTATTATAACCTTATAAACATTTAAAGCTGGTTTTACTGTCACGAGTACCGTCGGCGCTGATAGGCGAGTGATCTTTATTACTATGAAATAAGGATACTGATTGTTTAGCAAAAATGGCAATGCTGATTGCTCTCGTCAGTGCTGAACAATCAGTATCCTTATACATTGTAATAAAGATCACTCGCCTATCAGCGCCGACGATACGCGTGACAGTAAAACCAGCCTAAACAATAAAATAAACTTCAAAATTATTTAGATTTAGTCTTGGTCTTAGATGAATTATAAGGTCTTGGTACGGGATCATAGAAACATTGTGAAGTTTGCATTAATAAAACACCCAGTATATAATAGACAAACTCTTCTGTTTTATTATATTTGTATTTGGTGTGGAAGTGGAAAAGTTTGTTTGTTTGTTGAATGCTATAATCTTTGGAACTAGCAGTTGGATTTGATAAATTCTTTCTGTATTTGATAGCTTATTTTTTTATGGGCTATTCAAGATTAAATAGCGGGTGAAACCGCCGGGCACAGCTTGTAACGATGTAATATGAAGAAAATACGTACAAGTTCGTCGGGTAAGATCACCAGCCGTTCCTCAATTCCTTCCTCCCAAGTTAGAAATTTCTGCGTAATTATTTGAGGGTATCTGTAAAACATTGAAAATACTTAACATGTTGTAGGGATAAATGAAAGGCACGTGGGTGCCCTACTTATTATGTTGATGCAAGAGGAGATGACAAATCAAAATGCACATTTACGTGAAAGTCCTTAGGTCACATCTCTAATATAGTTGTATGGTTTCGTCCCACCCTAGCCCCAGGGGTATGGCCAGGGGTATGGTGGGTCCGTAGTGCATTTCCGGATACTTATTTAATTCCACTGTTTAAAGGAATACTGTATGGACCTTATGAGCAGTGCCTCGATCGCAGTATGCACGAGTTTACTATTCTATCACGGATAGAATAGTAAACTCGTGCATACTGACAAGATTTGATGAAAAATTAGATGTTTCATCAGATATTTCATAAATGCTTCATATATGAAGCATTTTCATCAACTGTTTCATAGATGCTTCATATTATGCTTCATATATGGAGCATCTGTGAAACATCTATAAAACATCTATGAAACATTTGATGAAAAATTAGATGTTATAGATGAGATAGACGTGATAGAATAGTAAACTTGTGCATACTGACAACATTTGATGAAAAATTAGATGTTTCATAAATGCTTCATATATGAAGCATTTTCATCAACTGTTTCATAGATGCTTCATATTATGCTTCATATATGGAGCATCTGTGAAACATCTATAAAACATCTATGAAACATTTGATGAAAAATTAGATGTTATAGATGAGATAGACGTGATAGAATAGTAAACTTGTGCATACTGACAACATTTGATGAAAAATTAGATGTTTCATCAGATATTTCATAAATGCTTCATATATGAAGCATTTTCATCAACTGTTTCATAGATGCTTCATATTATGCTTCATATATGGAGCATCTGTGAAACATCTATAAAACATCTATGAAACATTTGATGAAAAATTAGATGTTTTATTAGATGAAAAATCTGATGTTTCATAAAAAATTACCACTTTAGACCCCCTGTTCTATGGCTTGGTCGTCCAAATATTAGCACAGAATACTAGTACTACGTACAGAAGGGTCACTTCGCGAGTAAATTTGTTTAAATAGAGACTCTCGCGGCGAAGCTATAAAGTGCAATTCAACTCGCCTATGGGCCTATTACCTATCGAGATATTTGCCTAAACATTCCCATCCTGCTCTAATGCGTAACTGTGTCACTGTCTGGCGCGGTGTGACGCGACTCGTAAGGGTTGTCGAATTTTCGCTTGCGACAACACAAATAAATTAATTTATTTTATCTGTCACAAAAACAGTACCTACTTAAGTTCTAAAATAAGTAGGTAGGCCTAAATATAATTTAATCTACCGTTACCACAGAATAAATAGGTAGTAGTAAGTAGGTACTACGTATTGTACGTAGGTAGGTGAAGTAGGTAGATACATTATTATCTCGTTCGTTTTGTAAACAATTGCATTTCAAAATATCTATACCTTCATACCTACCTAGACATCGATCAGACACACACAATCATCATCATCACACAACTAGACCGGGAGCCGTTATCCGATAATCACCCTTTTAATGTTAGGTTTGCAATCACATTTGCAATTTAATGCACGGCCAGGACTCGAACCCACGACCTTCGTCTCGAAAGTTGAGGTACTAATCACTTCGACCAACATGGCTCTATTAATGTAATGTAACTTCTAAACACTTAAAATTATTATATTAGGTAAGTAGGTTAGGTACCTACTTAATGGATAAGTTACTTTTAGGTAAGTACATATGTAAATAAACAAAACTGTAGGTTACCTACCTACAGTTTTGTAGGTAGGTAGTTTTGTAGGTGTATTATGTTTGTTTATTTGTAAACAGGTACCTATTCAATCAAAAAGGAATCGAATAGGTAGGTACCTATAAAATCTCGTTTTCATTATGCACCTACAGTTACAGAGTAAAAGTAAGTACCTACCTAGGTATTTATTGATGATTTATTTAAATAGGTACTTACAACAAATTATAGAAAAGCTTAGTAGGTACCTACCAACCTTTCAATATCTTCCGGAATTTTGTGGAATGTTAATGTCCATTCATTGCTTTTCCTTTTGTTTAGACACCCGTAGACACAGCAGTATCTTTTATACGGATTAGATCGTTTAGTTATCGTGCAAAAATCACAAGAAACGATGTCTACGAGATCACGATAATTACGCACAACGCGTCTAGTCCGCAAGCCGAGCGAGCGGCAAGTGGCAACCTATGTCGCGCGCCCCCCGAGGCGGCGCGCGTCCGATAAATACCTAAAGTGAGAAGTGAGACAGGCCTGATATTAGTTACCTAAGCGCAATAGCCTTCTGCAGTTCATCCGGCGAATCCTGCTTGGCGGTGGACAACTGACGCTGGTTGCCGCGGTAGTTGAACCAGAACTTGTAGAACTTGTGGCGCGTCAGCTCTTTGAGCTGGAACCAGCGGCGTTGCAGCATCATGGGTGAGCATTGGTGCCCTCTGGGGAAGAGAAATGCAGACATTGGTAACACTCAATTAGTTGTTGGAAGGAACTTGGAAGAAAAAAGTTGGAAGGAATTCAGTTGAAACATTTGTCCTAAACATGCAACGAAAACTTGCAACGACTAATAGTAGGTACGGTACCTACTATAAGTTCATGACTCATGTTTTGCTTAGTGATAACCATCATAGCGCGTGGCTATCAGAATTTTCAACGATATTTCATAGTTGACTGTACCAATTTAAAATAATTTGAAGGTCATAGAAAACGGGTAGGTACCGTTTACAGTATTAACGAATAAATTTGGTAGTTGTTTACAGCGGGTACAGATCTCCGGGTATAGATTAGAGAAACCCTATCAATAATGTGGCTCTCATGAAATGCAACAACAAATGGCTCGGTAAAACGCATGGTGCAATTGTTTTATTTTCGACCATTGTACTTGCCATGAGATAAATGCGAGTGAGTCCACAATATACTCACACGTTTTACAATTCAAACTGCAGCGAGAAATTGTGTTTACTATACAAATAAAGTTGTGGTAATTTAAATGGTTGTTACAGTACGCAATGGATCTAGGCATTCGTGAAGATTCGTTTCTGTTTAGAAAAAGGTAAACTGCGCATCGAAACGGCTAACTTCACGAGTGCCTAGATCCATTCCACAGGAACAGGAGTAGAATCACCTAGCTCTTAAGACGTTTCAAAGTGGTACACTTGTGATCTTATTGAATAAACGAATTTGACTTTTGACTTTTGACTTTTGACTTTTGACATTGTGAGTAGTATACTTGGAGTTATAGTAGACGGTGGCGGCTGTCCACGCTTCTGCCAGGTTTTCCCCTCGCCGACCCTCGATTTCAAACCGCTGCACCAGCGAGAATAGGTTCATCAGCACTGTACTCTTGTACTCGCCTGTCAGCAACTCCTGAAAGTTGACAATAACTTGAACATTTTTCTTATATTTTTGTACACAAGCTAATTCAACGTCCTCGCAGTTTTCATCGATCTTTGTCTTTTAGGTAGTTTATAAAAATAGGTAAGTACCTACCTATTACTTTATAAACAAGTGGCTGAATTAAAAATTTTAAAAAACCAACTTCAATGTTATATTTTGAGCAATTTTTTGCACTCTCAAGGTGCATTTCTATTCATAACTCCGAAGATCCTCGACAGATCCTCACCAAATTTTTGTGGCACCAATCGGAAAGTTCCTACCTATTCCTATTTTGAACTTTTTTAGATACTGTGCCTAGCGTTCGTGCTAGGCAGCACAGAATATTTAGTATTCTACGATAGCCATCATCTAGTTATCTGCTTACACCAGCCGCTTTAGCATGACATTTACAGCTTGTGATTCACTTACCCTGCCAATAACGTCTATCTTCTCGTGTACGATCACTAAGTCGAACAGAAGCCAGTCTGTGAGGGTCATTCTCGCGACTGGCCCAATGAGGTCCATTCGGTCGTCTGCTTCCAACAGACGCTTTAGCTTCTTCAGTGTCAGCATTCTCATGCGTGTCCTGTAGATAAATCACCTTTAGGCTTGTTTCACTCCTCAGCGTGTCGCCGGTCGCGTCCGCGATTTGACCATTCACAGCACAGAGAAATGTGCTGTGAATGGTCAAAATTAATTTCTCTGTGCTGTGAATGGTCAACTCGCGGACGCGACCGGCGACACGCTGAAGAGTGAAACACGCTAGTTATTAAATATTTTTTCTACAGCAAATCAAAAATGAATAAGAACTCTCTCGCTAAGGTTCTGTAGTAGTACCTACCTAACACGCAAAAGGGCTCTTTGTTGTCCCAGTGACAGTAGCTTATCTCACCATAGCTTCTTGCAATTGGAGCCAATTTCTTTCTTCATCTCCTCCCATAACTCCTCATCTGACTTCTTCTCTTTGATTCTCCTAGCCACAGATCTAATCATACGTCGCTTGAATTTCTCTAATTCGATTCCTTTGCGTTGGTTGCGCAGGCCTTCCGAGGACGCCATTTTCTTTCTGTAACAAGAATATAGACAGTTGAAGACAAAGTGCTTCGATTTGCTTTTGACTTCCCTTATGGCTCAACCAGACGCTGGCCCAGCCTAAGCCAGCGCGAGCGAAGGCGAGTCGATGCAAGGCGAGTGCTACCGTCCAGACGCTTGGCGAGTCTATGCAAGCCAATGTAAATTGGCGCTCGCGTGTTCACTCGACCAGCTAGGCGAGCGATGGCAAGGCGAGGCGAGTGGTGCTGCCCACACGTTGGCACTCGCGTTCACTCGGCGAGCCTGGGCCAGCGTATGGTTGAGCCTATAGGTATCCAAAGAATCTGGAGTGCCAGAAGACTATATTGTATAGAATGTATTGTCTACACCAGTGATTCCCAAAGTGGTCCAGGTGGACCCCCAGGGGTCCACGGGAGACTCCAAAGGGGTCCACGTTGGCGAGAAATTTTGGGAATATGGTTGAAATGTAGCAGCAGGGGGTCCACCGAAACCAGAAAAATTTTGAAAGGGGTAAATGAGAAAAAAAAGTTTGGGAACCACTGGTCTACACCTACAGTACCCAACCCACCCAGGATATAGAAATGTGAGCCTGTTCATGTTTTAGGGAGTGTGCACACGACGTTTGTATTGATACAAACGCGCTGCTCGCTCATACTCGTTGTTTCATACATGTTTAGAAAATACCTAGGTACACCACCAGTTTCACTTAGGGAGTGCCAACACTTCGTTTTTCGTACGCGCGTACCAAAAACGTAAGTGTGCCCACACCCTTACAGAGTGGTTTTATATATTTTCTTGGTGGCTAAATAAAAGGAATGTGAAGTAGCTTAGAAGTTTTCTTTTGAGGAATGGGCTTACAAACTGTCTTAATTAGACAATAGAAATTCCTCTGACTCTCCCTTAAACATCTACAAAGGATCTTAAATATTTAAAGATCTGAGATAATTGTATCTGCATCTAAGGAATACTTTCAAAGTTTTGGGCCCATAGGGCTACCTGTTCTTTTGTAGGTACATAGTTAGAAACTTTTGTTCTATGAAAGTAAGAGTTTATTTTAAAGAAAAAAATAATTTCATTTTTAGATCTTTGAAAAAAGTAGGCAGCCTAAAAAGGTAGCCTTGTCAAAAGAAGTTGATCTAAAGCGACGCATAGGTATACATTGGGTGTCCACAAGGACCACAAGCCGTAAGAGTGATAATGCAATTTATTCTGTCGAACTGCATAGAGATAGAGAATTTGGCCTTTGAACAGTGAACATCAGAAACAAACTTTTTTACAAAAACAGCTGGAGAGGCTTGTTGACAATTCAATTTTGATGGTACAGTGTCATCATTCATAAGTAATTCCTGGCTGAAGCCCATTTTGAACTTCATGAAGTTGGTAATATCTTCCTCCATCTGAAATTTTAATAGGATAATTTTGCATCATTTAGTATCCAAAAAAATTTGCACCTATTATCACTTCAATAATAGTTAAATACTTATTAAGTTTTTACACTTGGGCCAACAGATCTCGGCATTCGTGAAGTTGGCCGTTTCAATGCGCAGTGCAACTTTTTCATACAACATTTTCTACTGCGCAGCGAAAAGCCTAACTTCACGAATGCCTAGATCCGTTGGCCCTACTGTAAATATTATCACTTCAAAAATAATTAAGTAAGTATTAAATTTTTAAATAAAGTAAGTAAGTACCTATTCAATAGTTAGATTACAAATAGATAGGTAAGTACCTGAGTACCTACTTACATTAAAATGATCTTCACACATGTAGATAGCTGCATTAACTTTCATGCTGCCAGGGACTCGTCCAGCTAAATTCAGCCACTTTTCCCGCATAATAGGATCCGTTGGAACCGTAATAAATAGCTTTTCAGGGGTATTTGTGGACGTACTTTTGCATAATGGCACTACACACCGCTTATACCGCGACAACATCATTTCTATACAAATTACAATAATCGTACTACCAATGATTATTGGTTATCGCTGCAAGCAAACCGTTTTTTAATTTGTATGTTTTGTTTACTTTATTTTGACAATCAAAATCCCGCCAAAAAGCCTTAGTGACTTTGAAGTTGAGCTCGCTGGCACTGACATAAAATTGAAATGACGGATCAAAATGTCATCTCTCTCTGGTTACTTTCGTCCGAGATCTCTCCGGCAGTGTTGCCAATTTAGCGACTTTGTCGCTAGAAATAGCGACTTTTACCAATGTGTTAGCGACTTAAAATCAGTTTTAGCGACAAAATATTTTTAGCGACTTATCTAGCGACTTTTGGACTTCAACCTGCAGATCAAAACAGTTTTATGGCAAGTACTGATACCTATGTGAAAAAGACAAACAGTCAACTTGAAAAAAATAGTTAATGATGCAAAATTTTTATCGATCGAGCGAGCGAAGCGAGCGAAGATCTTAGTGGTAAGTTGGGCGATTTTTCTTTGTATGTTTGTATGTTTGTATGTTTGTATGTATGTTTCACGAATTGTTGTTCGCGCATAACTGTCGAACCGTTCATCCAATCTGCATGAAACTTAGTAGGTCAATAGGTTGTAGTAAGGAAATTTACGGTGGAGCATATGAGCTTAATCGATGAAGGGGTTGTGAAGATATTAGGTTCCCAAGGGGGTAATTTTTTTTTAAAGTTACACAAATATATTGAGTGGGGTGTCAAACGAAAGGGCTTATTTTGTACATTCCAAAATGGTTTTTATTTTTAATCTAGGATATACCGTAAAATACGCCAACATTGCCACCAAGGGTAATTTTGCCCGAAGATCAATTTTTAAGCAAATCTTTAAATTGCAAAAATATTTGAATAATATGTTAACATTTTTTGACTTTGATAGAAAATAGGTTATGTGTCTAGCAACACTGTCTATCTGGTGTGTCGCTAGCTTCACTCAGTAACTTGTTGGAACTCTTCGAGTACGGTGCGTATTTTTGCGGGCAAATTTTGGTGCAAATTCATAAGTGAATTGTGAGTGATGGCGAAAACACAGATTAGTTTTATTAATATTATGATATGTAAGAACATTTTAGGAGTATTAATATGTTATTATCGTTGCTGAATGTCTTTTCAAACAAGAGTTATAGCGGTGGGCAAAGTTATCCAGCAATGTAGCGATCTACTATTGACAACATTGCCCGCCATCAAAATAAGCTTAGGGTTGGCACTTCAGAAACTTGTTTTTTTTAAAGCTTTTAATTAACTTGCAATGTTTGTATGTTTGTAAGTTCCTATGTTTGTAAGTATGTTTGTCCGAGTCAATTCTTGCAAGCTTAATTTGACCTACTTCCCGGTGTCAAATTGAGCTGAATTTAGGTAAAATTATGAGTCTTCGGTGACAATGCAATAATAATAGTAACAGTTAGCTGAAAATGTCTAATAGTTTAGTAATTATTTTAATTTAGCTCCTAACGTCATTTGATCTCAATTAGTATTTCATTTTCATTTGGGTACCTATATAAATATGTTGATTAAAGTTTATTAAATAAATACCTGAATGAAAAATAACCAGTTTTTTTTATACCTACAACAACTACGATCACAAGATCAGTTAACTAAGAAGTGCCAACCCTAGCACTTTTAATTTGTGAAATGCGGTTTGTATGAAAAAGACAAAAAATGTCAGGGTAACTTTGCCCAGCCACTTTGCTAGGAAACCTTCTATAGTATCGTTTTAAAACCTAAAGTAAACGCCATTATTGCCTAAATTCTTGTATTGGCTTTTTATTTCATCTCTCTAGAGGTTATATTTGCGTCAAAAATCAACGTGGGCAATGTTGGCTAAAAGTCCAGATAACTTTGCCCGCCATCAAAATGTATAAAATACTTAATTAAATATTGACGCATCATAAAATCTGATAAAGTAATACATGCACATAATCTTATAATAGCAGATGATAAAAGAAAATACTTACGTTCCCATAGAAAATTTTTACAAAAATTGAAATTATTCGAAAAAAGCGGGCAATGTTGGCGTATTTTACGGTATAGTTTTTGAAATACGACCAAAGAACAAAAACTACGAAACCAGAGCTGCAAGAGCTCCCGTTTCATAGAGTTTCGATGTCTTCGTAGCTCATTGACTGGTCGGTCTTAAAAAGAGAGTGGCATCGTTGCGGTTTGGTTTGCAATGATTTTAGATGCTACTTGATTTATTTTCGTGATAAAAAAAAATTTTGATAAAGAATGAAAATAATTGGGGTAAAAAAAGTTAAGTAAACAAATATATTGAGCGGGGTGTCAAATGAAAGGTCTTTATTTGTACATTCCAAAATAGTTATTATTTTTATTCTAGGACGTATACTTTTAGAAATACGACGAGAATTCATAAAAAATATGAAGTAAATGAAAAATTAGACACGACATTATGTATTGCATGCATGCAAGTATTTTTTACCATGAAGAGCTAGCGCAATAGGCATACTCGGCAGTAGTAGCACTTGAAATTATAGGGGTAGTCAGAAGAAAGTCCAAATGTAAGCCATCTACGGTGCGCGAGATCTCAGTTCGGGGCGAACTACTAGTTTTAATTAAGGCTTGGCATCAATATTCTTGATGTGGGCTTTATCAGAGTATGCTGGCTGCTCCCACTTCTGATGCAGCAGTCATGCTCTTTATGTCCACATACAAGATAATTCACGATAATGAATAAGTTTACGTTTAGATTTTACTATGGGACTGACATAGTTTTAATATAAGACTCAAAGTCCCTAAATAAATATAATAGAATAAAAATAAAAAACTATGGCTTGGCGCAAACGGGCCACCGACCACCGACCAAATTATTATGTATTTTTTTCAAATTGTAATTTAATTTATTGTACTGACGACCATTCGTGGATGTGCCACGGCTCGGTAGCCGGCCAAATTCAAATTTTCTTGAGCTTTTGCGATTTGCGGTACTGTGTCAGGTTGTATCTAATCTTATCATCAATAACTTTCCTCAACCTCCTAGAGCCAAATAATTCAATAACTAATTTGCTATTTATTATCTAATTTATTAGCTAAAATTAATGAAAATCTGGCTATTGTTTGTTTGTTACGATTACCTACTACCAAAGACCTTCCTACTACCCACGCGACCGATCGAATAGTGAGTGCCCATTTGTTCTATGGAACGTATTGTCCGTCGCGTCATTGGACAAAATGATACCTACTATTTTTTTCTCATTTGTTCCTTAGAGCATTGCTTATTTAACATTTTTTTATTATTGAAAATGATATGGACACGGGATTTTATCGCGTGTCCATTTCATTTTCAATATGAATAGTGATAGCTAAAGTTTAAAAAATACATTTTTTTATTCTCAAATTGTTCTTAAAACAAAGAATAATCATGTCTCGGAAAGTAGGTATTTCAATGTAGCGAAAAGAAATCATTTAAGTAATTATTTATTTTTCAATTCACCGAGCGCGAGAGAGCGTCTCTGCTTCAGCTTGGACAAAAAGGCTTTCGTTTGTCTGCCAGATGTCTGTGGGACGTCTGTCTGTCTGTATGTTCTCCTCTATTTCTCAACCAATTCTCGTGAAATTTTGTGAGCAGGTTCAATATGTTTATAGAAATTTTTTGTCATCAGGGATTTTGGATTGGGGGGGTAGGTACTTCCTCCGAAAAGGGGCAATAAGGGGGCTATAGGATATCTCCGCCTTATGACATCCGATTTCGATGGTTCTTTTTTTATTTGGAAGACTTTAAATTAGTCTCATACAAATTTGGTGAGGATCTGATGAGGATCTTCAGCGTGATGAGCAGAATATTTCCTCAAAATGAAGTAAGTTGCTCACTTTTAGATTTTTACCAGCCAGCGGAAGAGGAACCGGCCCTTTAACTACTAGGTAGGAATTGATGGAGCACCTGGACCTGGGACCACCTTCTCATCATAAAACTAGAGAATTGTGAATATTTATTCAGTTTTAAATTTAAGCTATGCAAGGATAGACTCGCGTCGCGATCTACAGCTCACAGAGCCACTAGTTTTAGGGTTTATAGTTGGCGTCTTTGGTGTACCAAATTGCGCTTAGCGCTTTAGGCTCACGCAAATTAAATTTAGGATGAGACAGCGTCTCGAGATACCAAAGCATTTAATTTTGTATTTTAAGTTTTTAAATAGGTACCTATAGGTCTAACTATCTATCTACTTACCCACAGCCTTAGGTGACTTCATAATCTTAAAATTTAGATCATAGATCTGAGTTCATCGATTTTTGTTGCTGACTGTACATTTAAATATACCAAAATGGCTCTGCCATAAAGCTCTACTACCTGCCTAATTTTAATTTGTAACTATAATGTGAATATAATAATACCACAGAATACTAGTACTAGGTACGTATAATACCTCGAAATATCTGGGCATGTTATTCAGAGTTAGGTAGGTACCTACTTACCTATATTGTTTTTTAAAAGTAAGTGAAGAAAATTATATTCTGGCATCGGCAATCCAAACAAGTTACAATCAAAACCTCCATCAGGGTTGACGTCATACTTAACAGCTGTTGGTGCACCAATCTGTGACATCTAATCTAACGCCTGACGAAACACAGCAGCATAGCATTATTGAACATTCACAATTCACTTAGAAATTGTTTTTATAAACAACTTTCAACACAACTCTTCTGATAGTTCAGTTTAGTTTTTAAACGCACCTTAATCATTGTATGACTAAATGCTATTTACCTAGATTAAGTAAGATAGTGAGTACCTACCTACCTACCTATTCTATACCTACCTACCTACTAAGAAAAGTCTTCGTCCGCGTTTTTATTTACGGATTACCTAAATTTTGATTGTTATAGATTTTAAGTAGGTAAGTTTATACCTATCTACGGTATTTCTAAATTAGTGCAGCTATAGCGTCGCGATTTAATCCATCCAATATTCCATAATGAAAAAACCATAGGTACTTTTAAGTATTTTATTTAGGATTTTGTTCTAAGTAGGTACCTACCACATCATTATTATTTTTTTCTCTAGTGTTTAAAGCGATATAGAATAACATAACAGATACCTAAAGGTATAATGAAACTAAACGAGATCCTACCTACGCAAATGCATTTACAAAACATGGCGGTTGGACGTGTTGAAGGCACTGAACATCTATCGTTATCGACCCCCGGTGTATTTCTATCCCAACTCGGATACGAAGCGCTGGTGTGAGCGGATCAAATCAACTCTTGAAATACCACGTCGTCGTTCAAAATTACAAATGATTTTATTATTGAAAATCAGCTAGGTAACAAAATATCTAGGCAGTTTTCATAAGTATCTTTACTTATAAAGAAACTAACAAAATTATCACTCTTTACCAATTAAAACAGTAATACATTTCTAATTAGGTGCCTACCTAATGTCATCTAGGTACGGACAAAATAAGTAAATAACAATGAAAGTTGTTATTATAGGTACCTATATTATAATATAGCTGACGCCCGCGGCTTCGCCCGCTTGGTCTACTATTTTGTTTATCCCACGGGAACCGGGCATTTTTAGGGATAAAAAGTAGCCTATGTCCAATTCTCGGTCATTATCTATCTATGTTTCAAATTTCAACCAAATCAGTTCAGTAGTTACGGAGATACGTGGCATCAAACATTCACACACACACACACACACACACACACACGGACTTTCGCCTTTACAATAGGTATTAGTAGGATTAACTCGTTTATTTCATTCATACATAATAAATCCATATTAATACCTAGGTAGGTAGGTAGGTACTTACTTGTTTACCCAATATTTTGTTAACAATAGACAAATAAGTACTTGCAATAATTTTCCATTATTATCATCCATTCAATAAATCAAACAATGATACTTAAAAATAAATAAAGTGCTGCATTTATTTTCGTGTTTAAAAAATAACACGCTTCGAATCCATAACAGGTAAATATTAGAACATCGGCATTTGCCTTGTTAGAAGGTATAAAAATAAATACGAGTTGATTCCATTCCATCCATTTCATTCAATGCTGGTAATATGAGCGGACGCGCGACGTGATGTGTAATAAACACAATTTTATTAATCTAAATAGAAAGGAATGATTGTTTAGTAGAAAACATCAGAAGGTAATGTTTTGTGACTGATCTCCGATTTACTTATAAATGTCCTAGTTTTTAAGTCGTTCTAAATAGATAATACGATACAATTGCATTGATGTCCTCTTAGGACTTGATTTAGATGTAGAAAAAAAAGGTGAAACTAATCTTTACTTAGGTAATAAAATTTTCAAATTATCTAAGAACTAAGAGGTTCTTGTTAAATATTAATAAAATGGCAAAAATATATTGATTAAGTAGGTAGGTACCTACTACTATACCGTTAGCTGCGAGGCCGACGAAATATCGTCACTATTTTCATGGCCACACCGCGCGCTCTATGGAACAACTGACACGACCTAACGCGTGCATCGCTGGCAAAAGAATGAACCGACCGCGGACCCAACAAAAAACAAAATTAAGGTTGCATAATTTTTACCTTTTCACAATGAAGACGCTGGTATTAAAGGTTGATTTAAAATCACATTGGTAAATAAAATGTCACAATGTTTTCTTATCACAAATAAAAACGCGTACCACAAAGCGCAATTTTAGTAGCAGTCCCGTTCACTTTGGCGTTTGAAAACAAAATGGCGCTATTCGGAACGTGGGGCGGCCGACGCGACAATGACGAGTTCGCGCGCCACGGAGGCAAGCGAGACAGCAATAATAATCATCGCCGAGTATGAGCGAGATGAGTGCAAGAATCCTAGTGTTTAGCACGAGTGCGACAAAGAGAAAAAATGCCTACTGGATCGAAAATCGAAACGTCGAGAAACCCTCATTTGAGCGGAAGGTTTCTTCAGCGGTGGACGTCGTGTCGTGTATGCAAAAATTTTTTGTAGGTACCTACATAAATTATGAATTTATGATAAGTATAGAGATATGTAGAAGTCTACAATGTTTTATTTAGGTAAGTAGGTCACTATAAATAATAAAAACAAATAAAATGGTGGAGCAGGTAGGTACGATCGACTTGATGATTATTATTTAGTTGGGTATTGTAGGTATTAAACTTAGGAACATTTGTGGGAACATTATATAACGCATGTATCTATACCTACCTACATTAGTATCAAATTTACCTAATTTACTTTCTTATGTAAGTTTACATTACCTACAAGATTTACAGACGAAACGACTAGCGACTATCGAAGACTTGTAATGTAATTAATTATACATTTTACTCTCCCGAAACTCGCAATGCGCCCTAGTCTGTGACGTGACGTGACTGATAGGTGATAAAAATAGCAACCCCAACCCCTACTATGAGTATTTTTCTTTTTATAAAAAGGTACCTAGGTAAGTAGATACCTACTATAAGTTTTGATTTTATGGTGTTAATCAACACTTAGGTAATAGGAATATCTACTACCTACCTACCTACTTGGATAAAATTCATCAGATCAGAATTCACATAGGTACCTACCTAGGTAAGTACTTACTTAGTAGGTAGGTACCTAAACATAACCAGTTTTTAATTCTTAAATAGGTAGGTATTATTAAATATTCTATTATGCTAATTATTGGACTAGCAAACCTAAATTAGGTACCTTACCTACCTACTTATTAGATGCCATAGCATAGCATAGCCTAGGAATTGTACCATTGTCAAAATGTCTACACACAGCTTTGGAGGGAGGGTAACCTATTCACAGATACGGATCGAGAACATTATCGAGTTGCGTGCGAGTGAATATACAGTTCGTAGTGTCCGGAGTGACGATGACGTCACGGTGACATATTTATAACGACCATAGATTAATAAATAGTCTGGCCACTGATTGCGCAGTGTTGCCAACTTAGCGACTTTGTCGCTAGAAATAGCGACTTCTCGGTCAAGTGTTAGCGACTTAAAATCAGTTTAGCGACTTACCTATCTAGCGAATTTTGGCCGTCAACCTATAAATCAAAACAATTTTAGGTAAAAATGGAAAGGTTGAAAGGACAAAAAGCCAATTTTAAACTGAAAAATCTTATCTAAATTTTCAATTCCGACGGGATTCGAACCCGCAATGATACAAGCGATCCTCCTTTAGCCGGAGTGCCTTTACCAATTCGGCCACGGAACCTCTGAACGGCAATGAGCAGTGAGTTAACTTAGCAGTTATCCTGTAGATGGCGCTCATCGATGCTATAATCGATAGTATGGTCTTATCATGATTTTCAACTCTGGCGTCAGAGGTTCCGTGGCCGAATTGGTAAAGGCACTCCGGCTAAAGGAGGATCGCTTGTATTATTGCGGGTTCGAATCCCGTCGGAATTGAAAATTTAGATAAGATTTTTCAGTTTAAAATGTAAATACCCAAGTGTGGATTAACACTATAACAAAATAAAATTACAAAAAGTCAAGTTGAAAAAACAAATAGATAACCTACAAAGATGTTGAATTTTCATTTTATGTAAGTACCTACTTAGCTATAGACTGCAGTTGTAAATAAGTTTACTTACGAAAGTGGTTTTATTTTAGGACAGACCATGAAGAATTTGAATAATTGTACCTACCTATTTAATTTTTGTTACTAAGTAAAGTACCTAAGTAGGTAGGTACCTAGGTACCTACATAGGTAATTATTTGTTTTGAACAAAAAAACCTTTGAAAATTATGATTAAAACATTAATTGTGATTGTAACAATGATTTTCAACAGGTTAGGTTACACACAGTGTTGCCAACTCCAAAAAATAAAAGTCGCTAGATTGAGTGCGAAAAGTCACTAGAAAGTCGCTAAAAGAGGCAAAGGAGCTAGGGGGGGGGGGGGGGTGCACCCAAAAGAAAAAATCTAAATTTTATTTTTTACGTTGCCTGCATATTTTTACGTAAACTAAAAAAAAAGTTTTAATTCAAAATCTTCGTCAGCATTCATTGAGCATAGTTCGATAGAGTTTGACAGTTAAATAAAGGTTTATACGCGGGACATTGACATTGACATACACCGTAGTGATCACGCACATGAAGTTCCGTATTTTATTCCGTCAAAATGTAAACACAAGACATTATCATGCTTTATAGCGTCTACACACGGTCTGCGACGACACAGACCAAACCGCAGACAAATAGGGAGTGATGCCACATAACCTAACATAAATCTACCTACTTACTGTGAACGAAAGAATAATCTTGCTTGAAGGTACATACCTACCTAACAACCAACGTTAAATAATTAGTAGGTAGGTTAGGTAAGATTAAATGAAATAGATACCTGCTAAAAGCCTGCTAACAATAAAAAATAAATAGGCAACCTAGACAGTCAGTGCTAATTTATTTTAAAACTCCCGAATTTGCAGGAAATCCCCCCATTTGGCATCACTCCCTATTTGTCTGCGGTTTGGTCTGTGTCGTGTGTAGACGCTTTTAATGGTGTCTGTCACTGTCGCTTGGCGTCTGTCACTGTCACTTGGTGGCACCAAGCCACAAATAAAAATACTTTTAATTTCTTGGTCGAAGTCCAAAAGTCGCTAGATAAGTCGCTAAATATTTTTTGTCGCTAAAACCGATTTTTTGTCGCTAACACAGGTCCAAAAGTCGCTATTTCTAGCGACAAAGTCGCTAAATTGGCAACACTGGTTACACAACATCCCTCCCCTCCCCCTCCCCCCCCGCATTCCTGCAGGGCTATTTTGACTCACACGTAAAGTCGCTAACTCGGATTTCTTCCTACATAGGTAGGTATTGATTTTTTACGAACAATATTAAAGTTACCTACAGAATGCAAAATTACTTTGAATTGAATAAGTTACCTACACAATAATGTCTATCACATTTTTCAACCATCTTCTACAGTTTCAAAGTACCTATTCTTTTTAATTTATTTTATTATTTAAAAAATCAATTTTTGTAGGATGTAATCCGAGTTAGCGACTTTACGTGTGAGTCAAAATAGCCCTGCTGGTTAGAATCAGCTTTTAGCGACTTTCTAGCGACTTGGATTTATTGGAGTTAGCAACACTGTGCACTCGCTGCCTGCGCGCTGTGCGTTGCGTTGCATCGCGCGTCTTTGTCACCGATTTCTCTGTGTCTTTGTGGCGGGGCGTCAAGGATGACCTCTAGATTTTTAAAACCAGAGGGGTTAAAAGTCCGTTAAAGCAGAATCACAATAGGAATTGAACAATATGCCGTCTCTTTTCATAAACCGCGGGCTTAAAAAGGTCGCTAAATGAACTGAACTATTGCCATCTCTTTTCATTGACTGAGAGAGTAAAGAGACGTCATTATAGTCGATCGAGCGAGCGAAGCGAGCGAAGATCTTAGTGGTAAGTTGGGCGATTTTGCTTTGTATGTTTGTATGTTTGTATGTTTCACGAATTGTTGTTCGCGCATAACTGTCGAACCGTTCATCCAATCTGCATGAAACTTGGTAGGTCAATAGGTTGTGGTAAGGAAATTTACGGTGGAGCATATGAGCTTAATCTATGAAGGGGTTGTGAAGATATTGGGTTCTCAAGGGGGTAAAAAATTATGAAAGTTTCACAAATATATTGAGTGGGATGTCATACGAAAGGGCTTATTTTGTACATTCCAAAATGGTTTTTATTTTTAATCTAGGATGTATAGTTTTTGAAATACGACCAAAGAACAAAAACTACGAAACCAGAGATGCAAGAGCTCCCGTTTCATAGAGTTTCGATGTCTTCGTAGCTCATTGACTGGTCGGTCTTAAAAAGAGAGTGGCATCGTTGCGGTTTGGTTTGCAATGATTTTAGATGCTACTTGATTTATTTTCATGATAAAAAATTTTTTGATAAAGAATGAAAATAATTGGGGTAAAAAAGTTAAGTAAACAAATATATTGAGTGGGGTGTCAAATGAAAGGTCTTTATTTGTACATTCCAAAATAGTTATTATTTATATTCTAAGACGTATACTTTTAGAAATACGACGAAAATTCATAAATATGAAATACTTACCTAAATAAAAAATTAGACACGACATTATGGTATTGCATGCAAGCTAGTATTTTTTACCATGAATAGCTAGCGCAATAGGCATACTCTGCAGGCATACTTTGCAGCAGGGTTGTTGC
The DNA here is from genome assembly GCA_958496255.1 of Camptogramma bilineatum. Lineage (NCBI taxonomy): Eukaryota > Metazoa > Arthropoda > Insecta > Lepidoptera > Geometridae > Camptogramma > Camptogramma bilineatum. The sequence goes on from OY292474.1 coordinate 4,801,844, forward strand.
TGATGCAGTTTTTTTACACATCAGCGGATGCTGATGCTGATGCTGATTTTTTACTTTGACATCAGCGGATGCTGATGCTGATGCTGATTTTTAACCGACTTTAATAAAAGGTGGTTCTCAATTCGTCGTAGCTTTTTTTTATGTATTTTCACCGATTACCTAAGTACTCGAAGACGCCAGGGCGACGATTCTCGTACCGAACTTTTTATCAACCTCAACCAAAACCTCAACTAAAGCGACTGTTTCCATGACTACTAATAACAAACGACTCAGTTGTGGTGAGGTTTTGAACTTTGGCAGAACAAATTTTTGAAAAGCTATTCTACTATTTCACCAAATGGCTGACATTTAAGAGATCGAACCAAACCAAAGCGGTTGTCATCTAGTAGAATACAGGCCCTGGACCGATTTAAAAAATTATTTTTTTGTTTGAAAGGGCATACTTTCCGATTGGTGTCTTAAAAAATTGGTGAGAATCTGATGAGGATCTTCGGAATTATGAACAGAAATGCACCTCGAGAGTGCAAAAGCAGCTAAATAACATTGAAGTCGGTCTTTTCATTTAGCTAAAATTTTAATTTAGCCAAAAAAAATCTTTATTGAATCTATGTACATGAAAAAGCTTTTTTTGGTAATGAAATAGGATTCTATTCTAATGTCTTTGAAAAAAGATTAAATCTGCATAGTTTGTAGTTAAGTATAACTTAATCATACTCTTGGATAAATTTTTTATCATAGGTAGGTAATCGATCGAGCGAGCGAAGCGAGCGAAGATCTTAGTGGTAAGTTGGGCGATTTTGCTTTGTATGTTTGTATGTTTCACGAATTGTTGTTCGCGCATAACTGTCGAACCGTTCATCCAATCTGCATGAAACTTGGTAGGTTAATAGGTTGTAGTAAGGAAATTTCCGGTGGAGCATATGAGCTTAATCGATGAAGGGGTTGTGAAGATATTAGGTTCCCAAGGGGGTAATTTTTTTTTAAAGTTACACAAATATATTGAGTGGGGTGTCAAACGAAAGGGCTTATTTTGTACATTCCAAAATGGTTTTTATTTTTAATCTAGGATGTATAGTTTTTTAAATACGACCAAAGAACAAAAACTACGAAACCAGAGCTGCAAGAGCTCCCGTTTCATAGAGTTTCGATGTCTTCGTAGCTCATTGACTGGTCGGTCTTAAAAAGAGAGTGGCATCGTTGCGGTTTGGTTTGCAATGATTTTAGATGCTACTTGATTTATTTTCGTGATAAAAAAAAATTTTGATAAAGAATGAAAATAATTGGGATAAAAAAAGTTAAGTAAACAAATATATTGAGTGGGGTGTCAAATGAAAGGTCTTTATTTGTACATTCCAAAATAGTTATTATTTTTATTCTAGGACGTATACTTTTAGAAATACGACGAGAATTCATAAATATGAAATAAATGAAAAATTAGACACGACATTATGTATTGCATGCATGCTAGTATTTTTTACCATGAAGAGCTAGCGCAATAGGCATACTTGGTAGTAGTATCACTTGAAATTATAGGGGTAGTCAGAAGAAAGTCCAAATGTAAGCCATCTACGGTGCGCGAGATCTCAGTTCGGGGCGAACTACTAGTTTTATTTAAACCGACTTCAAAAAAAGGAGGAGGTTCTCAAGTCGTCAAAATCTTTTTAATTTTTTTAACAATTAAGTCTGGCAATCTCGTTCTCGCGAGATCTCGGTCTTTTTTAGGGAGATTGATCTTGGCTGAAAAATGGGTGAGATCTCGCGAGTATAACGAGATTGCACTCGAGCATAAGGTTGCTGGTTATCTGGCCAGCAAAATAAGAAGCCAAAATAAGTTTAGCAGACGATTCTTTGGACATTTTGTGCTTCATAAGGAATTTCAAAATAATTCGTAATAATGGCGTGTGATGTGAACTGAATAAGCTTTTCATTTGATTGGTACATTTTGTTAATTCATCTTTAAAACTCGAGTGGAGGCCTTTGTCCAGCTGTGGGACAGTGTAGCCTAAAAACAACAAAATAATACTTTCGGCATTATTTTCGCCAATTATGCACTATCTTTGTAATTTTGTGCAATAAAGACTTTAAACAAATAAATAAACAACAACTAGCATTAGTCCGCTCCTTATCGATCGAGCGAGCGAAGCGAGCGAAGATCTTAGTGGCAAGTTAGGCGATTTTGCTTTGTATGTTTGTATGTTTGTATGTTTGTATGTTTGTATATTTGTATGTTTCATTTTTATGTTCTCGCATAACTATCGAACCGCTTATCCAATCTGTATGAAACTTGATAGGTCAATAGGTTGTGCTATGGAAATTTGCTGTGGAGCGTATGAGCGTAATCGATGAAGGGGTTGTTAAGATATGGGGTTCCCAAGGGGGTAAATTTTTTTCAAAGGTACCCAAATATATTGAGTGGGGTGTCATATGAAAGTACTCAATTTATACATTCCAAAATGGTTTTTAGTTTTCTTCTAGGTTCTATAGTTTTTGAAATACAGAGAAAAATAAAAATGATGAAAACCAATTAACGGATGTATGGAAAGAGCTCCCGTTTCATAGAGTTTCGATGTATTCGTAGGTCTGGTTATCAGACAAAGAGTGTGGCATCGTTGTGGTTTGGTTTGCAATGATTTTAGTTGCTTCTTGATATTTTTTCTTGAGATTGAAAATAAAAGCCGTGTTGGCCGAGTGGAAGAGTGCTCGATTTTCGATTCATAGGTCGTAAGTTCGAACCCTGGCCGTGCTCATCAATGGATTTTTCGATTAGAAAAATTTAAATGCGCATTAACACGAGCTCTAAACGGTGAAAGAAAACATCGTGAGGAAACCAGTTAACGTTCTAATAGCGGCGATGGGCTTGCAACCTGTCACGTATGCAAATGCTAACTCCTGCAAATAGTGGGCTGGGCATGTACCAAAATTATAGAGGGAGAGGGAGAGGGAGGGGGAAGGGGTGAGCGGGAGGGGGTGAGGGAGGGGGAGGGGGTAGGGAGGGGGAGGGGAAGGGGTAAGGGAGGGGGAGAGGGGTAGGGAGGGGGAGAGGGGTAGGGAGGGGGGTAGGGAGGGGGGTAGGGAGGGGGGTAGGGAGGGGGGTAGGGAGGGGGGTAGGGAAGGGGGTAGGGAGGGGGTAGGGAGGGGGTAGGGAGAGGGGGGGTAGGGAGAGGGGGGGGTAGGGAGAGGGGGGAGTAGGGAGAGGGGGGGGTAGGGAGGGGGTAGGGAGGGGGAGGGGGTAAGAAGGGGAGGGGGTAGGGAGGGGGTAAGAAGGGGGAGGGGGTAGGGAGGAGGAGGGGGTAGGGAGGAGGAGGGGGTAGGGAGGGGGAGGGGGGATGGAGGGGGGGGAGGAGGGGGGGAGGAGGGGCAGGGGGAGGGGAGGGGAAATTGATTTTCTAATACATTTTGTATTGAACTGCTATTTTAATAATTTCTCAAACTAAGAGGCCGTTCCTGAGGCGCGGTACGAAGTTCGCGGGGTCAACTATTGAATATAAACACGACACGACTTAATCGATCGAGCGAGCGAAGCGAGCGAAGATCTTAGTGGTAAGTTGGGCGATTTTGCTTTGTATGTTTGTATGTTTGTATGTTTGTATGTTTGTATGTTTCACGAATTGTTGTTCGAGCATAACTGTCGAACCGTTCATCCAATCTGCATGAAACTTGGCAGGTCAATAGGTTGTGGTAAGGAAATTTACGGTGGAGCATATGAGCTTAATCGATGAAGGGGTTGTGAAGATATTGGGTTCCCAAGGGGGTAAAAAATTATGAAAGTTACACAAATATATTGAGTGGGGTGTCATACGAAAGGGCTTATTTTGTACATTCCAAAATGGTTTTTATTTTTAATCTAGGATGTATAGTTTTTGAAATACGACCAAAGACCAAAAACTACGAAACCAGAGCTGCAAGAGCTCCCGTTTCATAGAGTTTCGATGTCTTCGTAGCTCATTGACTGGTCGGTCTTAAAAAGAGAGTGGCATCGTTGCGGTTTGGTTTGCAATGATTTTAGATGCTACTTGATTTATTTTCATTATAAAAAAAATTTTGATAAAAAATGAAAATAATTGGGGTAAAAAAAGTTAAGTAAACAAATATATTGAGTGCGGTGTCAAATGAAAGGTCTTTATTTGTACATTCTAAAATAGTTATTATTTTTATTCTAGGACGTATACTTTTAAAAATACGACGAGAATTCATGAATATGAAATAAATGAAAAATTAGACACGACATTATGTAAGCACTTGAAATTATAGGGGTAGTCAGAAGAAAGTCCAAATGTTGGCCATCTACGGTGCGCGAGATCTCAGTTCGGGGCGAACTACTAGTTATTAAACGAACGATAAACAAAAAGCCCCGCCCCCTATGTCCTGTTGCGACTGGAACATCAGCATTGAATATCAGCATCAATCAATGCGGATGCTGATGCTGATGCTGATGTCTTAAATGATGCTGATCATCAGCGGATGCTGATGCTGATGCTGATATTCGCAACAACCCTGCTTTGCAGCACTTGAAATTATAGGGGTAGTCAGAAGAAAGTCCAAATTATGTAAGCCATCTACGGTGCGCGAGATCTCAGTTCGGGGCGAACATGGCACAGAATACTACCTAGTACCTTACCTACTCATTTCATATCAATTGCGATTCAGATTTAGCGACCTTAGTCGGCTGTTTCACGAATAATCCCCCTTACTTATGAAAGATGTTTAAAGTTGAACACTGGTTGAACAACGTCCCGTCTCTGTTTGTCACTATCCACAAATAAAGACAGGACGTTGGTTGTTTAAACAGTGTTTCACTTTAAACATCTTTCATAAGACAAATTTCTTTAAATTTTAAATAGTAAGTAGGTAAGTATATATGTTAGGAGCCACTTATTACAGCTTGTGTATGTTTATTTCTTTAATTTGAAAATTTTTAATACCTAGTGTATTTTAGTAATCGTTTCAGCTTAGTCTAGCTAGAGCAATGTTTTGTCTCATTTTATTTTTGCGTAAGTATCTATTTTTTCTGTCAATTTTGTTTACTTGTTTAAGAATGTAGGTTGATTTAGAGCCTGTCCAGATGGAGGCGTTTTACGCGCGTAAACTATTGCCATCCTTATTTTTGACTGTTTAACAAAAGAGGATGGCAATAGTTTACGCGCGTGAAACGCCCTCCTTCTGGACAGGCTCTTATCTTTTGTATTTTGCTTTCTCTTGGACATATTGTTTTACTCATACAGTGTGGTTCTGACGGAAGATCAGCGTTGTGTTTTTACAAACACAACATAGTGCTGAGTCAGCGCCATTGTAACATGAGCTATTAGGTACTATTGCTATTACTTAGGTACAGTTCGGCAGACGGATCTAGGCGTGCGTGAGGACAGGCTCTTCGCTGCGCAGTAGAAAATTTTGTATGAAAAAGTTGCACTGCGCATCGAAACGGCCAACTTCACGTTCGCCGGGATCCGTTGGCCCTACTGTAGTACTCGTAATCTTGTACTGTGTGTGTTTATGTTACAAATAAATCATTTCAATCATTTCATTTCAAAATCATTTCATTTCAATAAGTAAGGCCCAAAATGATAAAAAAAAGATTTGGAGATAAAATCTTAAGCCTCCACATTGTGAGCGTGGGAATTTCTCATTCTACGCCACATTCTACGCACACTTTGAAATTTTACACTCACACATCTGCAACTCGTAGCGTAGCGTAGTACGCATGCACACTAACGTTTATTTTATTTCTCATTATTTTATTTTTCATTGCGCGTCATCGCTGTAGCATTTGCTACAGCATTTGCTAGCTTGGTTAGCTAGCGCTAACCAAGCGCTAACACAATACCTACCTAATTAATCAAAGCACAATACATGTTGGCCCAGAGTCGCATTGCCTCTCTATCGCTCTCGCCTTGAATCGATTCGCCTTCCTGCTCGCACTCGACTAAGCTGGCCTAGGCTGGCCCAACATGAGTTAGCGCCTTTAGCTGAATTGTAGGTAGGTAATACCTAGTGCAGCAAATCATTTTGAAGTTAAATTGCAACAAGAAAAAAAAAATCCGTTGGTTTTAACGTGGATGGTTCGTCCGAGTTTTTAACATTTTACGAAATTAAAAAAGAATTGCTTTAGCTTGATTCACACTTTGAAACCCATTGTGGTTTACGAATAACGGCCTTTTTAGCCCTGCTGTATAAAACAGTACAACCTAGGTAATGTGTTTATCAGTCTATGTATGTTTGTTTGGATGTTTCTATGTGGCACTCTAGAGGCCAAACGCGTGGACCGATTTTGATAATTCTTACGTCAATCGATTCGTCTCAACCTTGGGAGTGCTACTAAAGACATGACAGTAAACAAAATTCACCAGTGCCACAACCAGACGCCATATTGTCAAAATTAAAAAAACTAAAATCGTCACACTATATCAAGTGGGGTATCGTTGAATAGGTATTTCAAAATCAACTTTAGGTTTCTTTTACCATTTTTCATTTTAAGTAATAGTTTAGGAAAAATAGCGGTTTAAAGTTGATTAATAATAATTCTCGCTATGGATGTTTCTATGTGGCACTCTAGAGGCCAAACGCGTGGACCGATTTTGATGATTCTTACGTCAATCGATTTGTCTCAACCTTGGGAGTGCCACTAAAGACATGACAGTAAACAAAATTCACCAGTGCCACAACCAGACGCCATATTGTCAAAATTAAAAGAATCAAAATCGTCACACTATATCAAGTGGGGTATCGTTGAATAGGTATTTTAAAATCAACTTTATCATAACTAAAAAGTGTTAAATAAAAAATATTTTAAAAAACAAAAACCCGACTGCGTCAAAACTAAAAAGAAAAAAACAAGCCTGCAAAGAATTACTCACAGTCGGGACCCATAACATTGGGAAGATTTGATTGGTAATAAAATGAATGGGTACCGACTGTGAGTAATTCTTTGCAGGCTTGTTTTTTTCTTTTTAGTTTTGACGCAGTCGGGTTTTTGTTTTTTTAAAATATTTTTTATTTGTATGGAGTAAGAGATAAATTGGAATATATCTCCTGTTCGTCCCATTTCGTCCAAATAATTTCAAATACTACTTATGGAAGGGGTTACGGAGATCAATAAAAACAATGTGTCAACACTGTCAACCCTCGATTTTGGCCGATTTGGATTGTACTAATAAATACAATCATAAACTATTCCATAAATATTTTAAATTGACCTAGTAGTTTGAAAGTTACAACACTTTGAAATTTTTAATTTAATCGCAGATGGGTCACTATGAGGTTACACTAATGCCATTTGGTCTGAGAAATGCTTCTGTGAAGAAAGTTTTTTCGTTAGTTTTTTAGGGTGGTCTCATAAATAAGTAGGTATGGTTCCACTTCTTGTTTAGAATGAATTAAACAAGAAATATATAAAAAAATTACATGATAATACAAGTTTATCGAAATTTTCATACATTTTTGAAAGTGCCATAACTCCAAAACTATGAACTTTACGAAAAAAAGTTATAGAAGATAAAATACTCATATTGACACGTACCATCGAATCCCAACCATTTCAGCCCTTAAGGCCCTACTTTTTAATATCAGCCCACCGTGCGACGTCTCTGTCCATCCTCAGGCACTCACTGCGTGACGATTTTCGCTTTTCGTCCGGCCGGATGCATCACTCACGTGGCCCACCCACTCTCATTTCAGCCTAGCAGACTTATCCCCTACATTAGCGATTCCAGTTTTTAGCGCAACGGATTTTACCATATCTGGGCGACCGAGCTCCGCTCGGGTGCAAGTAGAGAAAAATTAAAAAAGAAAAATGAAAAAGAAAGAAGAACAAAAGAAAACTTACAAAAAATAAACTCCCATTGGGTGAGATTCGAACTCGCGGTCTTTTGATTTAAAAGCGAACACCCGACCACTGAGCCACTTTTATATCAACGAATCATTTGAAATTACGAACCACATTGCATTGGTAAATCTTTTTGCGTTAAAAATGTGAAAATGCCGTGAAAACTAATTTTCTCAGATCTGAGACCTAGCTAGATCGATTTTTCGCCCCCGTAAGCTCCCGTACCGCAAATTTCATTGAAATCGTTAGAGCCGTTTTCGAGAACGTGAGTACGGACAAACAAACAAATTTTGCTCATTGACTGGATTCGACCAAACTGTCATCTTAATCCCAGAGAAGTTATTCCGTTAGCAGAGTCCACCACACGCTGGGCGAGTTTATGCAAGCAAACCCGCAAAGGCCCGTACACACCCTGGCCTAGGCTCGCCCGCCGAGTGAACGCGAGTGCCAAGCCAACTGCCAACGTGTGGACAGCACCACTCGCCTCGCCTCGCCATCGCTCGCCTAGCTGGCTGAGTGAACACGAGCACAGAGAACACGAGCGCCAATTTACATTGGTTTGCATAGACTCGCCAAGCGTGTGGACGGACGGTATCGCCTTGCGTCGACTCGCCTTCGCTCGCGCTGGCTTAGGCTGGCCCAGCGTGTGTTTGAGCCTTTTACTTACCAGTTTTAAGTAGAGGCTATGAACAAAGTGGGTGATCGACGTACGACTGTACGAGCCTATACCGCGGTTTTAAAGAACGTCGGTTTTACTCGCGGCTCGTTGGTGCTGATCGACTAGCGAGTAAAACTGTCGTATCGTAGTCGAATTAAGGTTTTTAATTTTGAATTTGATGGAGCTGAGTAAAAAATAAAGCAAACATGACGAGTCGCGAGCCAGGCTCGCCAACTCACAAAACCGCGGTATTGCAATGATACACCGCGCACCGGCGAGCTTTACTGACGGTGACGAGCCTTATGACCGCGGTTTTACTCGCCCGTCGATCAGTACCCCGATCGCGAGTATGCACAGTCTACTATTCGATCCGTGACTGTAGTATAGTCTCTCAAATGTATGGGATTCCGGTGCAGCGCCTCTAGTGGTAACTTGACTGAACTAAAATCCCAATACCTACATTTGAGAGACTACCTATACTACAGTCACGGATCGAATAGTAGACTCTGTGCATACTCGCGATCGGGATACAGAGCGATTTTCACCCGCGCCCGCCGCGGTGGAGGGGGGGGGGGGGTGGGGGGGGGGGAGGGACAGCTGTGTGATCCATCTACGCGTCGTCGTTGGATTGTGGAACTGATTCAATACGCTGGATACTGGACACACACTGGACTGCTGGATTGACATTGTTTGGAATTACAATTTTAGGTAGGTAGGTATACAGGGTGAATTTTTGAGATGGGGCACTGAGGGCAGCTACCTTAACCGTTGTAGCTATAGGAAAACGTTCTTAGGAGACTATCCTTAATATTTGAAGGTATTAAAATTTGCATTCACAGATTTTGAAAAAAATGTACAGTCAGCGAGAAAATGGGCACTTTACACAAAAACTTTTTTTGATGCCAATCGATCCTGTTTCATCTAAGGATTAAAAGGCTCTTTCAGACCAACTGGGGTAAGAGTACTAGAAAAGTCAGAAAACGCTAAAATGTATTTCTGATACAAGACAGTAAGGGCTACCTTAACCGTTGTAGCTACAGGAAAACGTTCTTAGAAGACTATCCTTATCTTTTGAAGATATTTCAACTTGCATTCATAGATTTTGAAAAAAATGTATAGTTAGCGAGAAAATGGGTAATTTACACAAAAACTTTTTTTGATGCCAATCGATCCTGTTTCATCTAAGGATTAAAAGGCTCTATCGGACCAACTGAGGTAAGAGTACCTACTAGAAAAGTCAGAAATTGGTAAAATGTATTTTTGAGACGGAGGAGTAAGGGCAGCTACCTTAACCGTTGTAGCTACAGGAAAACGTTCTTAGGAGACTACCCTTAGTTTTGAAGATATTTCGACAAAATGATGAAAAATGATGACAAATAACAAAATGATTTCGTACGAAATGTATAATCAAAGTTTTTTGCGTTTTCTGACTTTTGAAGTACTCTTGCCTTAGTTGGTCCCATAGAGTCTTTTAATGCTTAGATGAAACAGGATCGATTGGCATCAAAAAAAGTTTTTGTGTAAAGTGCCCATTTTCTCGCTGACTGTACATTTTTTTCAAAATCTGTGAATGCAAGTTTTAATACCTTCAAAAATTAAGGATAGTCTCCTAAGAACGTTTTCCTCTAGCTACAACGGTTAAGGTAGCTGCCCTTACTGCCCCATCTCAAAAATTCACCCTGTATAATGCAATGATTAGGATTAATTGGTATATACCTACAAAAAAACCTAGTAAACAGTGAATAATAAAATAAAACACCATAGGTCAAAATTAATGTCTTTTAATCATTAGGTACCTACCTACATATAACATTTATTATTGAGTAGAATACCTACCTACTAAGCGACCTACCTACCTACAACAGAACAACTAAAATCTTCTTTCTTAACTTCAATACCTACCTATTTATCGTTCCATTGAATTGAATAAAGTTCTTAGAACAAAAATAACTAATTAGGTAGGTACCTACCTACTTAATGTTATTTTGTCAGAATTAATAAGAACAAAAGTTATTTTGTTTTTATTAAGTAAATTAATAAATAAGTACTTACAATCACTCAAATCGTTTATTTACTTAAGTACGTAAGTACCTACTTAAATAAATAAATTATAGATCTTATTAATCGTTACCAGAACATAATAACTTAAGTAAGTAGGTAGGTACTTATACTTAGGTACTTTTAGAACATAATTAAGTTAAGGTGGGTAGGTATTAATGGAAAATACATAAAGTTATAAGAAGTAAAAAACACAATCATACACCGAATATGCCTTCAACCTCATCATTATCAGTTATCAGCTGTTTGTTATTCACGGTTTCTAAAATTTCATCATGCGAAATTTTTTCAATTGTCTTTGTTGAAATCACGTTTGTTTTGAGAGTCGTTTCAAAATCTTCTTCATCATTTATACTAATTTGTTTGTCCACTTTCACGGAGGGCATTTTATTATTTTGCTTCTTACGACCTTTAATATGCTGTAGTATGATTGGTGTGACGCTTACTTGCTGACCGAATCTACCCCGGGTTGTGTCAGCAGCAGGTGTGTTGGTGTTTGGACAAGGTGTGGGAGGTGATTTTGAAAGTATATTGTACAGCAAAGGGTTCCCAGCCAACACCGGTGTAGCCGGCACATTTGCACTAGAAACACTCGCATTATTTTGTGTCATAGCATAATCAGAAGCATGTCTCTGAACATCATCTTCCAAATCAGGTGCTGAAACGTCGCTAGAACTGTCATCGATGACTATTAGCGCTTCAGTCTTCACGTCTGTTTGTGGGATTGCACCGCTTAAAGTTCTCGTAGGATCGATGGAAAAATTAGCTTCGATTTGATGCTGAGGAGCAGCGATATTTATCTTTGGTAAATTATTATTGTTGATAAGTGCTGGGACCACATTATCAATCAAGCTCTGCGTGTGAAATGGAACCTGACCATCAATGGTGGTTAATTGTGGGATAGTTATATTATGAACTGGTGTCTGACTAGGCGTTGTCTCACTGCTTGTGTTCTGTAACGTTTTAAAGTTACGACTGCTTTGCGGGGATGATAAACTGCTTTGCATGATAGTTTCAAAAGTTTTATTGCTTTTCGGGGTTCGATTTTTGTCAGTTCCAATTTCAGGGATTTCAATTTGAAGTTGTAGTGGAGGAAGCTGATTGACAGGAATGAGTCGTTTCTTCTCTGTCGGTTCATTAGTTTGAGTTTGAGTTTGAATTGTCTTATTTATTTTGCGTTTGCGAACAGGCGAGAGTGTAGGCATAACAGTGTGAGATTTGTCATTCGTAATCGAAACCTCTCCGGTAATTTTTGGTGGCTCCCAATATTGGTTTGAATTTAACAGTGTTATTGGTGCACTGTTATCTTCGTTTTCTCCGAAATGTATTCTGTAAGCTTCCACTAAATGCCGATTCTTTTGTCCACCTAGAGATGACATCATTTGGAATATGCTACATACTGCGTTTAAATCCCTTGTTTTCGGCACTTTGAAGTCTGGTGTACTGCGAGTCTTAGTCGATGTCGAGGAATTTGCTCCACCCATAGGTAAATTAGGAATAGGAGTGACTTGAGGCTTTAATAAACTTGACAAGCCATCTACTGATTTATAGTTATTGACTCGATTGCAAAATTCTTGAGCCGTAATTCCTAGAGCTTTAATCTGCTCTGAAGCGAGTAAAAGTACATCAGAAATTATTTTAATATTTTCAGTAGGCATTTGTTCCGGTGCAGAATTTATCACAGCTGTTAGTTTACCATATTCGTTGACGGATAGTTTAAAATCTTTAATTTTGTCTAAGAAACTTTGCATAAGCGAAGTATAGTATGTGTTTGTTGGCTCAGCGGGGTTCGTATTGATATTGGTGTCGAAATTGACACTTGGTTGATAGTTTATGGTACTTGTTATTCGTTTTGAGATAGCTACAGGGGGATTGACACTTGGTTGATCTTTTATGGTACTTGTTATTCGTTTTGAGATAGCTACAGGGGGATTGACACTTGGTTGATCTGTTGTGGTACTTGTTATTCGTTTTGAGATAGCTACAGGAGGATTGTCACTTGGTTGATCTTTTGTTGTACTTGTTATTCGTTTTGAGATAGCTACAGGGTGGTTTGGAATCGGATCTTGTTGATAACAAGAACCAATAGTCAAATCAATAGTGTTTTGTACTGTTGGCTGCGGTACATTACCGAGTAAGCTTTTACTTATCTTTATAACTTTATCAGTTTGAATTGGGATGTTAAACCTTTTACGTTGCTGGAAATGTTTAGGTTGAACTTGGCTTCTTCTTTTACGTCGTATATTTGTATCTTTTCCTTTATCATTCAAATAAATCAACTTTTGATTCTCGTCGTGCAATGTATGTTTTTGGTTAGATTCTTCGTTAGCTGATGTGTTGTCCTGTTTTTTATTAGTACTGAGGATGGGTTGGTTTTGTAATTTCAAATTTATCATTGGGACAGGTTTGCAGCAACATACACATTTAGCAACTTTGCAAGAGTGAGGATTCCTTAAAAATCTTAAGGTACTGGGTAATACAGAAAAAGACTCACGCAAATTCTTTATCATGTCTTCACGGCGATGCCAGCAACAGACTAGACTAGAAAAATAAGTTCTTGGTTTGTTAGGTTTATCATGTTTCTGATATAGTTGCTTCTCCTCTGTAATAGAACGATTTACTGTGGGTCTAACATAGCTGATGACATCTCCGTCGCTTCCGATTTCATAATTTTCACCTAGAATATAATTAAATTGGTACTGAGCGAAGATAACTTCATGATACTTTATGATAATAACTGCATTTTTCAAGTAATCTGAGTCTGTAGTTATTGGAGCTTCTATAACGTCAACTTCTGGAACGTAGTTCAAAGCTTTTTCAATAATGTTGTTTTTGAAAATGTTATTTGTAGCTGTTATGTATTCTTTATTGACAGTTTTATTCTTAAATAGTCTATTCAATTCTTCATTGTTACGTTTTCTTGAACCGCAGCAACACGTACATGGTCTGGGTAGACAGTTGTGCGGTGTCCGCATATAATTAGTAATACTCGTTCTGCAAGAACCCAGTAATCTAGCTAACTTTCTACGTGTAACATTAGCATGTCTTTCTCTATCGACCCAGCAACAATACTCTAAAAATATTAGTTTACTGCTTTGATGTAGCGTTTGCAGTTTATCACATTGTTCTCTACTAGTTCTATAGTAACTTTTAACACCTTTTGAGTTAACGATATAAAGGTCCACTTCCTGAGATCGTTTGTCTTTCATAGCAATTGCCACAATATCGTGAAATGCTTTTGGTGTTCTATTTTCACGCGAATCAGTCGCACATTTTGAAAGAGGCTCATCATCAGAACTTGAATCAGTTAAATAGTCTGAAACATCATCGTCTGTTGGCATTTTCATCGGCTTTATGTATGTCTTGATATCATTCAATACTATTTTCAGTGGCTTGCATAATTTCAATAGTTTGTCATTTCTTAGGGAGGTTTCAATTTTCACTTTGGTGTTCATGTGGTGGACTTGACAGTTTAGTTTAATATAAGTGTTGATGTCCGCGTCGATTGGTTCGACTTTGATAAGCTCAGGTGTTTGCCTATACCCAGGTTTACTTTCCTTTATTATCATTTCGGTAATTTCCTTTGAGGTATGCCTTTCAATTTTATCAAAAGCTTTCATGTGATCTAATCTAGTTGTATAAATGAGAGGCGTATTCAGTATATTATCACGCATAACAACATTGTCATTTTTTTGTTCTAAAAGATTAATTTCTAAGTTGTTTTCTGGCTCATCTTTTATTGTAATTGTGAGTTCTCCATACTTAACGCAGGCTGCCTGTGTACCTGGAAACATAAAACTTAAATATTAAAAAACCGACTTCAATGTTACCTACGTGGCTCTGTGACCAGTAGACCTCGCGAATCTATCTTTGCATAGCTTAAAACTGAAAAAATGTTCACAATTCTCTAGTGGCGATCTGTGGTCTCTGCCTACCCCTATGATGGGATACAGGCGTGAGTTTATGTATGTATGTTTGTAATTCTCTAGTTGTGTTATAAGAAGGTTGTCACAGGTGCTGCATTCGTGGTTAAAGGGCCCACTGCTGGTAGAATAGAAATATAAAAGTGAGTAGTTTACTTCATTTTGAGGAGTTATTCTGCTCATCACGCTTAAGATCTCAAATCTTCACCAATTTTTTATGAGACCAACTTAAAGTTACAACCTTTCAAACAAAAAATGAACCGTCGAAATCGGATGTTCTAAGGCGGAGATATACTGTAGCCCCCTTTTTTGCCCCGTTTTGAAGAAAGTACCCCCCAAATCAAAAATCCCCCAGGACAATAAAAATCTAAGTGAGTAAGTAGGTATAAAATTATCAACCCTGCTCACACGAAAATAGGGAATATGGTCTGATTCAAAAGAGAGTTAAATATTTTTTTATGAACACTATTGCTTTAAAAACTATAAACGTTACTCTTACTCTTACTCTTTAGAAGTTTAGAATTAGGTAAGTATAGGAACTCGAGCGAAATTAGATATCCATAAGTATACTAGCAAATCCGACTGAAATCCAAAGATGAAATGAAAAGGGTCCTTGTTAAAATCAATAGGGGAATACCGATTGATGACGCTGACTGTACCTACTTACTTATGCCTATGTTAATATTTTTTAATATTACTTATTTCAATATTATGAAATATTATTTCTTATTCGTTAAGAATATTAATATACCTAATTAATTAATTATTAAATGAATATTAATAAGTATAGGTAGTACTCAATTAAAAAGTGCAAAAAAATTGTGAGAATTTCATAAGACTTGAAACGCAACCCTATTTTGTCAGATAGATTGTGACGTCACACTCCTTTAAACTCTATGATAAATGACTGAAAGTACCTACAAGCGCTTGTAGTTGTGATGCACTGTGCTGTGGCTGTGACGCAGGGGCGTAGCTATAGCTTTGTTAAGGGGGGGGTCCAAAGGTTCCAATATACCAAAGATCTTTGTTAAGGGGGGGGTCCAAGGGTTCCAAAATACAAAAATTGACTAGGTTTCCTCCGAACTTAATGGGCTAAGGGGGGGTCCGGACCCCCTAAACCCCCCCTTATATACGTCCCTGCTGTGACGTCACGAACGTTTCAAGTGGCCGTAGCTAGCGTTTGGTAAATTAAAAAAAAGTTGTTACAAAATTTTAGTTTTACGGCGCTGGATTTTATTTTACGGCTATTTATCGTTATAAGTACTTTTAAAAATATTATTTCTATAGGTACCTGCCTATTTCAGGCACCAGTCTCTCACAAAACAGGTTTTTTATAATTACCTACCTACCTACTTTTTTAATAAATTATTCTGTAAGTATTTAGGTATAGGTATAGGTATTTACTTTTCTGTAGGTATATTATATTTTGTTTGTGAGAGAAAATAAATAAATTAATTAAATTATATTTTAAAAAATGTAGGTACATATTCCCTATTGGTTGAGAAATGCGACCTGTTGAGGAGAACATACACAGACACACAGACAGACAGACATCCGGCGGTCAAACGAAAGCATTTTTGTCCAAGCTGAAACAGAGACGCTTCGCTCGCTCGGTCAAACAAACAAAAACTGAGTTGAGCCCCCGCGCCGATTCGTCATCCTCGGTAGTTATAGCGCTTATTCCATTATGCTCCCACTTCGTGATCCCAGTAGGATCATACAAAACTTTTGAGTTCATTAATACATACCTACTACAAAAAGTTTTATATGGTGAGAGCTGGAGCATAATGGAATAAGCCGTTATACTTATAGCACGCCCGCCGGCATGAGGCAAAGCGTATTTCTCTGTGGTATCGGTATCGTAGCGTAGGGACTTGTTGTAGTGACTATTGTTTAAACTGTGCCACATCACGCGACGAAAGCGGCAAGCGAGAAGAGGACGTAGCGATAATGACGTCAACCGTCGCAGGTAGAAATGTAGTCAAAGAGTAGGTATGGTAGTAGGGTACAGTACAGATCCACGAAGTTGGTTGCATTTTATTGTAACATAATAGGTACGGTACGGGTAGGTAAATGACAAGATTTTATAGATCGAAGTCAAATGTGGAAAAACCTAGGTATATACCTACCTACTTTTTTTAATAAAAAAATTTAAACCGACTTCAAAAAGAGGAGGAGACTCAATTCATTGGAATCTTTTTTTTGTTTTTTTTGTATGTTCATCGATTACTCGAAGACGCCTGGACTGATTAGAAAATTTCTTTTTGGTTTGAAAGGACCTACTTTCCGATTGGTGTCATAAAAATTTGGTGAGGATTTGTAGAGGATCTTCGGAGTTATGCACAGAAATGCCTTTCGAGAGTTCAGAAAATTGTTCTGATTAGATAACATTGAATTGAAGTCGGTTTCCTAGAATGTTTGATTTAGCCACTTGTTAAGTTACCTATCTATTTATTTCCATTACAATTGAAAACCCGTTTGGGAAAAAAGCGACACAACACGACAGAGGTTCTTCGAAAAAAAAATACACTGTCTAACGTTGCAATACTTATGTGGCAGTTATAGTTAGTCTTTATTTTGTTTCTCATCATAACCTTCTAATAAAAAATATTTACCACAAGTCCGGTCTGTTGTTTGTTTATAATCTGTGACACGAAATTGAGGCGAGATAGACAAACCATTGGAACTCGAACGCGGTTTTAAGTTTTAATACATTTTACGAATTGACGAGTGCCAGTTCCAGTTTTAAATACCTGTCGTCCGCGTGAATTTTGTCTTAACTAGCTTCCGCCCGCGGCTTCGCATCCCATTCCCGGTTATTATCTATCTACTTAAATTTTAAATTTCAGCCATATCGGTTCAGTTGTTGTTGAGGTATAGTTATACAGAAACAAACGTAAGTACATCCATTCATCCAAAATTCCAAACATCTAAACTTTCGCATGTATAATTTTGGTGTGATAGTGTAATTTGGATTATTTTTTCGAGTCCTTCAACTCCTCAATTTAGTTCACACACAATGTCATGAGATTGAATTGTGTTACGAGGAACGCTAATTATTTTTCTAAGAGCTATATTTTTGGCATTACAAAATTTATATGTTCCAACGTAGCGACCGCCCGCGACTTGGACTACTTTTTTTTTATCCCACAGGAACCGTGCATTTTTTTAATAATAATTAGCCTATGTCCTATTCCTGGTTTATATTGGTATCTATATTTTAAACAGGCAATGGGTTCAGTGGTTGTCGAGATAGAGAGGATCAAACATTCATCCAAACTTCGCATTTATAATAATAATTAAGTGTGATTGTGATTATTGTGATGGTGTGGATGTAATATTATTTTTTCATTACTCATACACGGAAAGTACGCTTGAAGTTACCTGAACAGAGGGATGAAAGTAGTACTTTTCCGCCCTGGGAAGCAATTTTCCCTGCTGTCAAATTAAAAAAAAAAAAACATTCTATTTTGACATTTCTATTGAGTCATGTTGAAACTTTTTACACAGCAAAAGTAATATTTGACATTTCTCTTTTACCTTTTTAATGAGAATTGCTTTAAAAAATATTTTCAACAATTTTTTTACATGACTATTGTTATTAATAATTACTTTTCACTAAATTATTATTTTTAAACAAGATGTTGAGCTTGAAATATTTACCATCTTCAATGAAAAAAAAAAATACTGGCTGGAATAATAATTGGAAAAAAAAAGGCGGGCGCCTTTTTTTTTTTTCCAGTGGCAAACTACCAGCCAGTTTTTTTTTTATAGCACCAATTCGATTTTTATCTGTTTTGTCGATCGAGAGCAGAGATTTTTATAAAATGAGCTAATAAGGTTTTTATTTACTTTCCTAATATTCGAAATGAAAAGCAGAGTGTTTACCTCGGGTGAAAGACCTATTAAGGCACTCGAACTATTAGCGCCCTCGCTACGCTCAGGCGCCAAACCATCTCGTGCCTCGATAGGTTACTTTCAACCCTCGTGCAACAATCTACTATTACAAAATTATGTTAGGTAGGTAGGTAGGTACCTATAAACTTGTTGCGAGATTTATCTAATTTAGGTAGGTACCTATTTTTGTTTACCTACCCAGGTTGTTTCCCAGGTGTTTTCGGAAAAAACACGGATCTATAATAATAATACAGAATGGGTTAATTAATCGGTAACTCGAATGCGAGAATATGAAATCCATGGTAATGGAATGGATTCGACGACGCGACGAGAACGCGAGAGAGCGAGAACGCTATATTCACTCACCCACACTACAGACAGTCTACACACACAGGCAGGACTAGGTACATTGATTCAAAAAATTACAAAATCAGAATGACAGTTGGAGACTTGGAGAAACCAAACTACTCTGGATATAGGTATTAATTTCTTGTAAAAGTCACTTGATTACACGGTGAATTTTACAAGAAAACGTATTCCTTGTTTTTTTACTCCTGTTTACGCAAACTCACCATAAACAGCAACCTCCAAAATGTCATCAGGGGTGGTATTGAAACCAGATATGGTATCTTCATTAGACATTTTGCTCTTAGTTGTTTTACTAATGGTTTGAACACATTTGAGTTATGTTATTTATCACACAGATTAGTTCTACTAAATAAAAATGTTGTGACTGACGACGCACGCAACCGATCTCTCGCTCGCTCTGCTTCGACTGCGGGCGGGGCGTGGCCGGGGGGGAGAGCGGAACTTCTGTAGCGGGAAGGGTGCGGGGCGAAGTAATCAAGGCCGAATGCGTGCCGACAAAATACGAACACAAACCGAGTCTCGAGCAGCTGTGCGGGTGGGTGAACTATCTCGCTCTCTTTTGCGTCGTATGAGGTCACTGAACTGAAGAACGCGCCAATTTCGTTACCGTCGTCAGTCTTGGAGCTATAGCTTTGTTAGGGGTTCCAAGGGTTACAAAATACAAAGATTTCCCTCGAACTTAAAAAAATCACTTCGACAAGTACCTAGGTACCTATAGGTACCTACTTGCTAAGGGTCTGGACTCCCTAACCCCCCCCCCCCCCTTATTTCACCTTAAAAAATCACTTCGAAAAGTACTTGCTAAGGAGGGGGGTCTGGACCCCCTAAACCCCCACCCCCTTACGATAGGCCATACCCTTCGAGCATTACCTATTGAATCAGTGCCACTCATTATCAATCTCAGATTTCTGTGATAGGTCTATTCCTGCTACTGACAGACCCTTGGACCCCCCCCCCCCGTAACAAAACTATAAATAACTACGCCCATGATAGGTACCTACCTACCTATCATGGGCGTAGTTATTTATAGCTTTGTTACGGGGGGGGGGGGGGGGTCCAAGGGTTCCAAAATACAATGATGGAACACTAGATTTCCTCCGAACTTAATGGGTTAGGGGTGGGGGGGGGGAGGGTCCGGACCCCGTAAACCCCTATCAGATTCAGCACTGAAGTCCGATAGACGCAGCGCTGCTATCGCCGAATTAGGTTAAGTAAAGAAATACTGATTGTCCAAATAAGGCTTGAACAACAATAATTATGCTAGTTTGTACGTTCGTTAGCTCTACACACCAGAACAACTGAACAACCTTGACTAAAAGTGCCTAAATAAAACAATTAGTTCCCGCTTTTTCCGTAGGACGACGTGCTGAATCCTACTACCTCTAAATACCTTTGGGCTCGAATAAATTTTAGCGACATCTATTTTGTGATTGTAGGGTAAATACATCAATGCCAACATGTTGCTAGTTCTAACCGATTCAGCCTAGATGGCGCTAAAAAGTTTAAATGACAAAAAATGCAAAAATAAACTTCTCGTCTCCTTCTCGTCAAGTAAGTACTTTTACTTAAATTTTTTTTTTTTTTTTTATTTATTTATTCTTGTTGCACAAATGAAACAGTTAGAAAATACTTAGATCTAGACAGGTAATGGCAAAGGCGAGCTTAACCCTAAAAGAGTTCTCTTCCAGCAAACCTTAATGGGAGAGAGAGATGGAGTCTTAATAGTGGGTGCGTGTGCATAAATATAGAAAAATAGATTTATCCTTATCTAACCTAACATACAAACTAAACTAATACATATTTTATGTTACACATACATACACTTTATACTTACATACATACATACATACATAATAAATACATACGTAAAAATATATACCTACAACATAATCATAAAGATAGGTAATGCTCTTTGACTTTACGTTTAAAGATGAAGAGGGAGGGGCTAGCACGAATATCATGTGGGAGAGAGTTCCATAAACCAACTGCGGCGACAGTGAAGGAACGACCATAGCGGCTGGAAGAGTGATCAGGACATTTAAGGAGAAGGGACACCGATGTTCTACAAGGAACATCCCTAGGATAAAGAAACTGAAAGCGTTCACGGAGGTAAGAAGGAGAGAGAGGATTATTCAGAATGTTAAAAAGAAGTGAAAGAACGTGCAGATCACGCCGGCGACGGATAGGGAGCCATTTTAACTGAGCTCTAAACCTTGAGACGTGGTCATATTTACGCAGACCGAAAATAAACCTGATGCATAAGTTTTGCAGACGCTCTAATTTGTTGAGGATTTCCTCTGTGGCATCAAGGAAACAGGAATCTGCATAATCAAGTAGGGGAAGTAGGAGTGATTGAGCTAAAGTGATTTTGGTTTGTAAGGGAAGGAATTTCTGAAAACGTTTAAGAGAATGAAAAGAATAGTGGACACGCTGACTGACTGCATTGACGTGCTTTTGCCAAGATAGCAAAGGGTCGAAATTCTGAAATCTGCTTCACTAGATTACTAATCAATGAAAAGAAACAAATAAACATTACCTAGTGTTCTGTGCAAATAAACCACAAAGCTATAGTGACGAAAATAAAACTTATTTCTATTTCTAAAATCTACTATTGAAAGCGTTCTAGCCACGAAAATTATTATTTTTAAAATCTAATGATGCAGTTTTACTTTTAATCAAAATCGCGAGACTCCTTTGAGTGTTTTTCGCTATTGCTAATAGTTTCAGATTTGGCCCTAGAGGCACTCTTGAAAAACTCACCCTGTATAACTCGGTCCTGCCTGACTGAGTGAAGCTGTATAGGTACAGTACGGCCAACGGATCTCGGCGTGCGTGAAGTTAGCCGTTTCGATGCGCAGTGCAACTTTTTCATACAAAATTTTCTACTGCGCAGCGCAGAGCCTGACTTCACGTACGCCGAGATCCGGCGGCCCAACTGTACTGTTCTCACAAATATTGTTTGTTATACTAATAAGAGTTTATATTTTAATGTTTGGTTGATGGCCGCGCAAAACAAAAAAGGCACCACTTTTCGGTGACGATGCAATATTATGGTAACAGCTGATCTGATGATGGAGTCGGGAGCTGTTCAGCAGAACTCCTCAGTAAATAGGCCGATTGAGTAGCTGTCTAGTTCAGACTACAATGAAATAATATTGTGACAGTGAGCTGATCTGATGATGGAGTCAGGACCTGTTCAATGGTATTTCACAGTGAATAACAGTGGAACATCCGTGTTTGGGCTCATTTGAATCAGTGACCCTTACCTAATAATACCTTGTACCTACCTACTTATTTAAATTAGTATTTTAAAAAAATTTAAACCTCTACACCGAAAACCTAAACTTGAAAATAATTCTATGAGTTAGTTTATACATTTTGGAAGGCGGTGTCTATTGGTATGTGATAAGATCACCTTACGTTACGACTGGTTTTTATTGTAAAGTCGGTTCCAATTATTTTTAAATAACTATAATTTAATTTTCTACACTAAATTAGCGAAAGAATAAAACAAATTTTTGGTAGGTATAAAGTAATTTATTTACAAATACAAACCTGTACTTACACACTATTGATTAGATTATAGTCCGACACAAAATAATAGAAATAAATGGGGGCGCCACTGTGCAAGCTAAATGCGCGAAATAGATAAATTCTCTTTTAGAAGTAAATTATTACTTCTGACTGACGTCTTCGGCACCTGTACCATAGACAAGAAACCTGTACTTTACCATAGATTAGTAGAGAAAGGGTTTCCAAAGTACTGTTAGTTGCTGTGTCTACCCGTTTTTGCCGGACTATACATTTGTTTACAAACATAAAATACAGTAAAAAAAAAACAAAAGGCATAACACGCTACACTTTGCCAACTTAGGTGGTATGGTACCTAGGTGTTGCTTAAAAATAATGACAAAACAAAACAAGATAGTACATTATATTTAACAGCTGTTGAGAGGCAGAGCGACAGAAGCAGAGATGGCACGAGAATTAATTATTGTTACGAGCTGGGTATTCTGATAAATTATTTACCACCGACTTTACACGTAAGTACCTAATAACTTTATTAGACACTAAACAAAACAAGAAATCGACAGAGGCAGAGGTGGCACGCGAATTAATATTGTTACGAGCTGGGTATTCTGATAAATTATTTACCACCGACTTTACACATAATCACCTAATAACTTTATTAGACACTAAACCAAACAAGAAATCGACAGAGGCTGAGGCAGAGGTGGCACGCGAATTAATATTGTTACGAGCTGGGTATTCTGATAAATTATTTACCACCGACTTTACACGTAAGTACCTAATAACTTTATTAGACACTAAACAAAACAAGAAATCGACAGAGGCTGAGGCAGAGGTGGCACGCGAATTAATATTGTTACGAGCTGGGTATTCTGATAAATTATTTACCACCGACTTTACACGTAAGTACCTAATAACTTTATTAGACACTAAACAAAACAAGAAATCGACAGAGGCAGAGGTGGCACGCGAATTAATATTGTTACGAGCTGGGTATTCTGATAAATTATTTGGTACAACCGACTTTACACGTAAGTACCTAATAACTTTATTAGACACTAAACAAAACAAGAAATCGACAGAGGCTGTGGCGGCATGCGAATTGATATTGTTACGAGCTGGGTATTCTGATAAATTATTTACCACCGATTTTACACGTAAGTACCTAATAACTTTATTGGACACTAAACAAAACAAGAAATCGACAGAGGCTGTGGCGGCACGCGAATTGATATTGTTACGAGCTGGGTATTCTGATAAATTATTTACCACCGATTTTACACGTAAGTACCTAATAACTTTATTAGACACTAAACAAAACGAGAAATCGACAGAGGCTGTAACGGCAAGCGAATTGATATTGTTACGAGCTGGGTATTCTGATAAATTATTTACCACCGATTTTACACGTAAGTACCTAATAACTTTATTGGACACTAAACAAAACAAGAAATCGACAGAGGCTGTGGCGGCACGCGAATTGATATTGTTACGAGCTGGGTATTCTGATAAATTATTTACCACCGATTTTACACGTAAGTACCTAATAACTTTATTAGACACTAAACAAAACAAGAAATCGACAGAGGCTGTGGCGGCAAGCGAATCGATATTGTTACGAGCTGGGTATTCTGATAAATTATTTACCACCGATTTTACAATGTTGGAATGTTCTCGAAACATCGTGACTATTCAAGAGCTATATCGAATGTTCAAGAAAGGTGTCTACACTACACAATGCGCCACTAAGGTGGGTCATGACGATGGCCACACAACACTGTGATAGCGCCTCTCATGATGATGTAGAAGCGCTTTCACCGTATTGTGTGATAGTCTTTAAAACACTGCACACATAGGGGCACCTTGCATACGTCGCACTGCCAGGATGTCCGGGATCTGTGACCTTGAAGTGAGCACCACTTACAGCGACTGTTACATGACTGTAATTTCTCCGGGTAGTGCCCACCTCGCAGTATCCTGGACGGCCTTGTCGTACTGACGGCGCAAACAGCGGGGTCACCTCGCTTGTATTTGGCCAATATTTGATCGACCAATACTTGCCTGAACTGCCTTGCCGCCATCTGCGCCTGTGTGCCGTATATTATGCTTGCATTAAGTATAGTAATATTGAGCAGGCGCCTAAATACTTTTTTGTACCATGTGGCATTCCTAACGCGTTCCATGGGAAACGCGGACAAGAGCTGGTCTTTCTTGTCCACGCCCCCCATGGCCAGATTGTAGTCCAGAACCACTTTGGGTTTATACTTGTAGTGGCCATGTTTCTCCTTACCACTCACCTCTATCTTGTGGTAAGTGGAGATCATGGCCACGAGATTGACGTCTCGCCATGCCAGCACAGTGATGTCGTTCGTTTGGCTATACGCCACCTCGCCTACCCGCATCTGTGTTTTGGTAGATTTGAGTGACTCTGGGATGAACTCGCGGTTGAGCCGCAGCGTACCCATTGTGTCTGTGCGCTGTTGTTTTAGCAGCCGCGACAGAAGGGGAGAATTATAAAAATTGTCCATCACTAATACATGGCCCTTGCCAAGATATGGGCGCATCAAATCGAAAACGATTTTTGACGTCGCCCCCTCCAGCTCATCCTGTGCCTCAATTTCTAAGTCTTCGGGCGAGTCGCTGGTTTTACCCGCATATACCCGCATCGCTAGTAGGTACCCAGTCTTCGATTCGCACAACTCATAGGTTTTTATGCCGACTTTGGCAGCTTTGTTACCTATGAGCTGTGAGAAAGACAGCCTACCTTTCCATTTTAACAGCGACTCGTCCAAAGACACCTCCTGCGCTGGGAGGTACAGTTTAGCGAACCTTTCGTTTAGCAATGACAATATTGGGGCAATTTTAGCCAGCCGTTTATCTTGCTGAGAAGTGGCTGCAATTTGAGTGTTGTCTACAAAATGCAGACACCTCTTCAGCAAGAGAAACCGCTTAAAGGGCATCAATTGCCCAAATGAAAATTTCATATATTGGGACTTTGCGAGCCAGTAGTCCTTTTCCACCGACAAGGGGAAAATGCCGTGCAACATAAGTACTGCGAAATATATCCACATTTCCTCCACGTCCACGTCCACCCATTTCGAAATCCTGCTTTTCAAGGTATGCTTTTGGGCCAGTAGTTGATGAGCATACCTGTTCGTTTCACGAACGAGGAGACTCATCAACTCATGGTCCCAAAATTTTTGAAAAATGGACAGTGGCGTCTCGCCATCTACTGGGAAGGTGGGCCCCGACGGACCTACAAAGGGTTCCTTCGTCCCAGTAAATGTCGAAGGGTCACTTGTCCAGTTAAAGTCCGTCACCACCTGCTGCCTAACTGCCGCTCGCCACAATTCTGCATCATCAACCGCATCGTTGACAGATAAATCTTCCTCAATATCCCCAAAATTTAAACGATTCGGGATTCTGTCATCGTCATCGTCGTCATCGAGGTCACTGCCCTCGCCCCGCTGCATCCAAATCTCCAAATTGTCTACTTCGTCGATGTTGGGTGAAGCTGCAATGATCTCCAAATTGTCTACTTCGTCGATGTTGGGTGAAGCTGCAATGATCTCCAAATTGTCTACTTCGTCGATGTTGGATGAAGCTGCAATGATCTCCAAATTGTCTACTTCGTCGATGTTGGGTGAAGCTGCAATGAAAAATGCGTATGATGCTCCTAATTCAGTAGTGACACAATCTACTTTGATTTTCACAGAATAAAATATAAAGCTTACTGAAGAGTAATAAAATCTCACCGGGATAGGCAGACAGGAATGGGTCGAGGGTCGAGGTTGGTCTTACTGGAGATGATTCTATGAATAAAAAATTATACCATTAGATTTCTTGTCGCTTTCACAAATCTGAAATAAATCTATGTGCCCTTGCGGAACAGAAGTTCATTTGATTTGCTATTTTGAAAGCTTGAATATGGCATATCAAACGAACTTCTGTTAATTTTTATTATTATACTTACCGGGACTTAGGTCACAAATTTCGGCGTCTACAAGGATCCCTGTAGTCGGCGACAGCACTTCACGTTGTATGGATTCTGGTGAACTGCGAAAAAATATCACGGTTAATGATGGCTCTATTAATCAAAGTGATATTTTTTATTGTTACAGAACATAATAATTATGAAATGCATTTTATTTTTATTACTGTAATCTGTATTGAAATCAAAACAATAGGTACCTCCCTATCTCCCACGCTGGAGGGATTGCGGGGGTACCCTCTGCAAGAGGGCATGGCCCACGTTCAGGCGATAGTTTTCTGAAAATAAGAGGATATTTAGGTAAGAACATGACTTTTAGAATCAACAAAATATTAAAAAGTAATTTTGCGAACCTTAGTGGTTTTTCTGTGCAATAGTTACCTAAGTTTCATTTGTAAAATTTTATATCCGTACCTACCCCTATTATAAATGTGAAAGTGTGTTTGTTTGTCTGTTTATTTGTCGTGGAATCACGTCAAAACGGAGCGACGGATTGACGTGATTTTTTGTGTGGAGATAGTTGGAGGGCTGGAGAGTAACATAGGCTACTAGTAAATAAATTTAAAAAAAAATATAGGTATACGAACCGACTCTTTTTGCGCGGAGAGTCAGGCATCAGGAAGACGCCACGCTCCTTCTTGGCCTTCATTTGAAGGAGCTTCCGGCGCGCTTCAGCATCCATGTTCCTGATCGCCTTCTTGTACTCCGCCCTTCTTTTTCGGGCAACCGCCAGATTTTCCCTAAGCCTAAACAAGTATTATTTATTATTTCACTTTCAAAACTTTCGTGAGTTGTACTAGATATTATTTAACATACGGGAATTACTCACGTAAACAGTGTGAGACGCGACCGCGAGGAGTAACCTTGCCGCAACTCCCTCCTTACCCAGATGAAGATTCTCCGGATGAATCGAAACATTGTCGGTAGCAAATCGACAATATATTTTTACGTGAGTAATTCCCGTGTGTTAAATAATGTCAAGTATTATTTAGTTTTAATTTAGCAAACAGGTATGGTTAACTTTGTCTTAGTAAGAAAATTAACTTCTTACGTTGGGTCACTGTCCCATGATGGGCCAGCATCTTCTGGGTCGGGCATATGTGATGGGCCAGCCTCTTGGTCGGGCAAACGTTGAAATCTAAAAATTATATTTTTTTTATAATAGTTCAATTATTTTTATGTAAGTACAGTTTAATAATATAAATATTTTTATACGTTTCTGCAAGCGACCGTGCAGCACCACCACTCCCGCCACGAGAACCGCGGCCGCCATAAGAACCGCGGCCGCCATGAGAACCGCGGCCACCTCGTGCACCGCGACCACCGCGAGAACCGCGGCCACCACGAGTTTTAGCACCTGGCATAGCTAAGCACAAAACAAAAATACGCGTAATAATAAAAATAATAAAAATAAAGCGTCCTCGAAGCGTTGTGATGATGATGATGAAAAGTAACCTATAACCTTCCTCCAGAATTTAGCTATCAAATGCAGGAAGAATTTCACATTGCCCTGTAGTGATAGTATGTGGTGATGATGATGATGATGTTGAAAAGTAGCCTATAACCTTCTTTATTTATGAGTTTAGCTATCAAATGCAGAAATAATTTTGTGTTGCCCTCATAGTTATGGTATATTGTGATGATGATGATGATGAAAAGTAGCCTATAATCTTCCTCAAGAGTTTAGCTATCATTATAAAGAAATTTTTTTCAAATCCGACTGATACAAACAAACAAGCTCCATTTTAGATAAAAAAAAAATCAATTATTAAAGGAGACTGTTTTTTTTTATATGGGGAGTGGTCTATGAACCAATAGCGATACTGTAGTGGTATTTCTGTGGGGATACCTCAACTACATCCTTGTGCAAGGGGGCATCAAAATCCAACCCGGCAGTTTTGAGAAAAATAATACTTTAGAATTCACATTTCTTGCAAAAATGTTTTTATTTTAGAAACGTTTTGAACGGTTATTGTGGTTAGTGTCTGTAAAGTTCGGACTACAATGTAATAATATGGTGACAGCGACATGATCTGATGATGGAGTCAGGAGCTATTCAACAGAACTCCTCAATAAATAAGCCGATTGAGTTGAAACTTGGCATGTCTGTCAAGTTTCAACTACAATGTAATATGTATATGGTAACAACGAGCTGATCTGATGATGGAGTCAGGAGCTTTTCAACAGAACTCCTCAATAAATAAGGAGATTGAGTTGAAACTCGGCATGCCTGTCAAGTTTCAACTACAATGTAATAATATGGTGACAACGAGCTGATCTGATGATGAAGTCAGGAGCTGTTCAACAGAACTCCTCAATAAATAAGCCGATTGAGTTGAAACTCGGCATGCCTGTCAAGTTTTAACTACAATGTAATAATATGGTAACAACGAGCTGATCTGATGATGGAGTCAGGAGCTGTTCAACAGAATTCCTCAATAAATAAGCCGATTGAGTTGAAACTCGGCATGCCTGTCAAGTTTCGTAGTGTGGGACGTAGTGTTCAACGCCTAGCCATTTCATTGAGCGCCGCCATTCAATTAAATGGCTGACCTTCGTTTAGCCGTAGTGTGGAACGTAGTGTTCAACACAACGGCTAAACGAAGGTCAGTCATTTAATTGAATGGCGGCGCTCAATGAAATAGCTAGGCATTTTATTGAATGGCTAATTCAACCAGTTGCCTGCGACATGTACATAAGAACAAGTGAATTTATAATTTATTGACATTGTCTTAGAAAACGCAACATTCTAGTTACAAACACTGATAAACAAAATCATGCCAATAAATGAGGTTACTAGCTTACTAGTAAAATAAGGATTATTATAAAGATATAATTCAGCACCCCCAATATTTCAAATAATCACAAACATCCATTTATGCAATACAATAATTCTACACAATAGTTAAATTAAATTAAATAAATAATAATAAAAATATTAATTTGTTAAATTCCATAGCAGACTTATTCTTTTCGAAAAGCCGTTGTCATCAAATAATTGCTGTAGTGTTACCCACAATTCTTTCGCAGTTGTTACATTTTTTACATGCATGTACAATGACTGATCACCAGTGATCGGAATGAGGCGGGCTAAAATACCTAAAGTTCGAAAAATAACAGAGACAAATGGAGACGCCTTAGGACTAAATATTTTTCGACCCAATTATTTCCGTTTCCGGGACATTAATAAAGAACATCTAACATTAAGGTGAATCAATTTTTTACCTGAGTTAATAACAAAAACTAAAATGTAAGTTATAAGGATAAAAAACTTTTTTCCGTCGGTCAAATAGAAAAATTATTTGAATTAGTTTACAATATTATTAACATTAATTTTAAATGTATTTACTCACTGTAAAAATTGTACCAACTTTCAGTAAAATTCTTACTTACTACAAGAATAAAATTCTTGTAGTAAGGAAGTCTCCCCTTTTTTGCCTCTGTTCTTTGAACTTTAGGTATTTTAGCCCGCCTAATTCCGATCACTGCTGATCACTATCAATTGTCATTATCAATTTTGCTCTCGTTTTCTGA
Organism: Camptogramma bilineatum; assembly: GCA_958496255.1. Lineage (NCBI taxonomy): Eukaryota > Metazoa > Arthropoda > Insecta > Lepidoptera > Geometridae > Camptogramma > Camptogramma bilineatum. The sequence continues at coordinate 4,831,627 of OY292474.1, forward strand.
TCATCATAAAAGTTAGGCTATTATAAAAGTCTATGTTAGACGACTGTTTCTCTGTAGTTGTCTACTCATTTAAGTACACTAGCATTATTATTTTTATAGTTTTCGAGTTTGCAGTCCCTATTAGTTGCAGTTTCGCGTTGTCACCATATTATTACATTGTAGTTAAAACTTGACAGGCATGCCGAGTTTCAACTCAATCGGCTTATTTATTGAGGAGTTCTGTTGAACAGCTCCTGACTCCATCATTAGATCAGGTCGCTGTCACCATATTATTACATTGTAGTCCGAACTTTACAGACACTAACCACAATAACCGTTCAAAACGTTTCTAAAATAAAAACATTTTTGCAAGAAATGTGAATTCTAAAGTATTATTTTTCTCAAAACTGCCGGGTTGGATTTTGATGCCCCCTTGCACAAGGATGTAGTTGAGGTATCCCCACAGAAATACCGTAGCAGTATGGCTATTGGTTCATAGACCACTTAAAAACAGTCTCCTTTGCAGTAAAACAATTAAAATCTAGGCAAATATTACAAAATGAAATGGAATAAAATATTTATAAACACATATCACACATCTCTTGATTTCGCGGTGTGCGGTCAACCTAATAGCGGCCTTTACACGGTAAAGTTTTAACCGCGCATCTGGACTGCGTTCCGAACCGCGGAGGAGGAGAGTCTGGAGCAGTGGTCGTCACACTTTTCTGGAGAGGGCCGCATAGGACAATGTTAGGTATCACTGCGGGCCGCACATTTTTGAATTTTTTAGTTGACGATTTTTTGAATTTCCTAAAGGGGTAAAATTCTAGTAGGTAGGTACTAATGAACTTGAAACTTGGCATTATGTTTGCAGTGCTCAAGGACTAGCTGCTTGTCGGTTCCTATTCTGTGGTCAGACATAACATAACTCACTTTGCTCGCAATATACCTACTCATGAAGTTAAAATATGAATGAATAGAGCTCAAAACCAAGCGAGCGAAGAGAGCCGAATTTTTGTAAGTCAAATTCAATAAGTGACACTTGTTTATTTTTATGGTGATCAAAGAAAAAACGCGCTGCTTATCAGTTCTTATACTGTGGTTAGATTTTACTCACTTTACTCGCAATATACCTGACCCATAAAGTTAAATGTGAGCGAAGCGGGCCAAATTTTTTCAGACAAATACAACATGCGACACTTGATTTTGTTACGGTGTTCATAGAAAGACTCGCTACTTGTCGGTTCCTATTCTGTGGTCATATCTACATAACTCATGAAACTAAAATGCGAGCAAAGCGAGCTCCAAACCAAGCGAGTTTCCTCGAAGTTTTTAAATCAATTAGGTAATTATAATTGTTATTGTAGCAACGTAGGGCTTCATTCATCATCATCATCATTTCCTTGCCCTTTTCCCACTAGGTTGGCTCAGCAGAACATGTTCTCCTCTTAGGCCGGCCTCACACAGCCGGAATTCGTCTCTGAATTCATAATCTGAATTCATATTATTAATTAAGAAAGGCCGGAATCCCATACAAAGTCGTTAAATTCATAATCTGAAAAAATCAGAATGTATGTGGATCATAACGACTTTGTATGTGATTCCGGCCTTTCTTAATTAATAATATGAATTCAGATTATGAATTCAGAGACGAATTCCGGCTGTGTGAGGCCGGCCTAAGCATCATGATGCTACCACGTTAGAGGAGAACATGTTCCATTATCTACTCAAATTGTTTGCTTGGCCGCAGGCCGCACCAATATCGTCCGCGGGCCGCACTCTATGCCGATCTCTACTTTAATGGCCGCTGTACACACTCGTCGAGGCACCCCGAGACAGGCCGAGCACGAGTGTGTACAGCGCGCTCTCGTCTCGCCTCGCTCTCTCGTCCTCGTCTCGGTCGCTCTCGGTGGCTTGTCGGTTTTTTGCGCCCGAGTCAAAGGGTCTCGTTGGCTCTCGCGAGGTAAACGAGAGCGAGCATGTACACACTCGTTCATTTAGTTGCTTTCTGATTAGTTTTATTAGTTATTTACCTGTTTCTATTGCGATGCATAGTTATCATCCACCATTTTCTTTTTCTCCATGGTTTACGAATTTTTTTTTATAAAAAATGTTTAAAAAGTTATAATATAATAGCTCACGGCACAAAGACAAATAGCAACAGCAATTTCTACGTCCATTGTCTCGTAAGTCTTCAGTTCAAATGTAGAACGAGTGTGTACAGGCATGCTCTCGACGAGAGTGTTTTCGGCCGAGGCTCTCGGCGAGAGGCTCTCGACGAGTGTGTACAGCGGCCATTACAGGCCGCTAAACCGCTAATGTCTTTCAAACAAAATGGCTGCCGGCGACCCGAACACAAGAATAGGTTCACAAAAACAAATTTATCGAGCATCTTATTGCAAGACAGACTACGAACAGGGTACCAATGTTTTCGTTGTGAAATTATCTATCCAGAAATATTAGCAGTACAACAAGTTCCATACATTATTTTGCATCAAAACATTACACAGTAAAAAAATGTTAGATGAAAAAAAATTAGGCAAGAAATAGGGTAAAAACAATCATTAGTACATCAAACAATGGTCAGAAATCAATTATTTTAGTATTGAAAACACTTTGTAATGTAATGTTAATGAAATTCTTACCTTGGATCTGCTGCGAACTCGGCTGCGAAAGTGCGAAAGTGCGAAGTGAGTGAACAAAACAAACAAACTATTCAAACTCAAGCAACACAAAATAAATTACTTGCAAGCAGTGTTGCCAACTCCAATAAATCCAAGTCGCTAGATTCAATCTGAAAAGTCGGTAGAAAAACTGATTCTAACCAGGAGCGGGGTTGTTGGTTGATAGTAAAAAACCCAAACATTAGGGTTTTTTGTTCAAAATATTTATGTTTTAATCCTAATTTGCCAGAATTTAGAAATATATGGGGGCGCCCCGCTGTGCAAGCTAAATACCCGAAATAGATAAATTCTCATTTAGAAGTAAATTATTACTTCTGATTCTGACTGACGTCTTCGGTACTTGTACCATAGACAAGAAACCTGTACTTTACCATAGATTATTAGAGAAAGGGTTTCCAAAGTACCTACTGTAGTTGCCGTTTCTACCCGTTTTTATGAAAATTCTTTAATTACTTTTTCAAGTTCATTTTTTGTCCTTTCCACCTTTCTATTACTTGCCCTTATACTGTTTTGGTGTGCAGGTTGAAGTCGAAAAGTCGCTAGATAAGTCGCTAAATATATTTTGTCGCTAAAACTGATTTTAAGTCGCTAACATCATACAGCGTGTTATAAAGATTAATATTTAAATTAAATAATTATTAATATTATATTATGTACCTAAGTACCTACCTACTTTTAGAATTTCATAGATATGTGACGAGACTTAGTTTGTTCCACTTATCATTTGTTTATCCAATGTTAACGTGTATCATCTTTGTCAATAAATTTCTGATTCTGATTCTGAAAAGTCGCTATTTCTAGCGATGAAGTCGCTAAATTGGCAACACTGTTTGCAAGATTGCTCTTCGGCCCCGATTTGACAATTTCATCATTTGACACTGACTTTTATATATTCTAGACCATAGACAATAATGTTACCAACAGAAAGAAACACTCCCAACGAATAAGGAAGCCCTAACACCAAAGTAATCGTGATTTGGCCGCGGCGCACAGTGGCTCGATCGTATGGAGAGGGTCGGACATTCGTCTTTAAAAAAAGTTGATGTCGAAATGTGTTAATTTAATCATGGTATCGTGTTCAGTTAATTATTCTCTTCAATAGTCATTCTCGGTACTTTTGCCGTAACGGCAATATTTCATGAATAAATTGAAAAAACGTTGATTTTTATTACAATTTTGTATGGAAATGAATTTTCAAAACCTTATATCTCGACATTGCCCTGCGTTTTCGCAGTGCGGTTTTTTTTATCGTAATCTACACATAAACAGCTTCAATATCCATTCAAAACTTGCTGCGCCAAACTCTTATAAGACTAAAATACAGGATGATCTATTTTGAGTTAAAATATATGAACGATAACTTGTAATCTACTCGTACACGGTTTGAAATGTCTTAATTTAATAATGGTATCGTGTTCAATTAATGATTTTCTTCAATAGTCATTCTCGGTACTTTTGCTGTAATGGCAATATTTCATGAATAAATTGAAAAAACGTTTATTTTTATTCAAAAATTTTAAGGAAATGAATTTTTAAAACCTTATATCTCGACATTGCCGTGCGTTTTTGCGATGCGGTTTTTTTTATCGTAATCTACACATAGACAGCTTTAATATCCAATCAAAATTTGGTGCGCCAAACTCACAACAGACTCAAATACAGCATGCATGTTCTATTTTGAGTTAAAATATTATGAATATTAACTTAACTGATTTTCGTAATCTACTCGTACACGGCTCGAAATGTGTTAATTTAATCATGGTATCGTATTCAGTTAATGATTTTCTTCAATAGTCATGCTCGGTACTTTTGCCGTAACGGCAATACTTCATGAATAAATTGAAAAAACGTTGATTTTTATTACAATTTTTAAGGAAATGAATTTTTAAAACCTTATATCTCGACATTGCCGTGCGTTTTCGCGATGCGGATTTTTTTATCGTAATCTACACATAGACAGCTTCAATATCCAATCAAAACTTGCTGCGCCAAACTCATAACAGACTAAAATACAGGACGTTATATTTTGAGTTAACAATAACTCAACCAATTTTCGTTATCTACTCGTACACGGTTCGAAATGTGCTAATTGAATAATGGTATCGTGTTCAGTTAAACATTTTCTTCAATAGTCATTCACGATACTTTTGCTGTAACGGCATTATTTCATGAATAAATTGAAAAAACGTTGATTTTTATTACAATTTTTATGGAAATGAATTTTTAAAACCTTATATCTCGACATTGCCGTGCGTTTTCGCGATGCGGTTTTTTTTATCGTAATCTACACATAGACAGCTTCAATATCCAATCAAAACTTGCTGCGCCAAACTCATAACAGACTAAAATACAGGATGTTATATTTTTAGTTAACAATAACTCAACCAATTTTCGTTATCTACTCGTACACGGTTCGAAATGTGCTAATTGAATAATGGTATCGTGTTCAGTTAAACATTTTCTTCAATAGTCATTCACAATACTTTTGCTGTAACGGCATTATTTCATGAATAAATTGAAAAAACGTTGATTTTTATTACAATTTTTATGGAAATGAATTTTCAAAACCTTATATCTCGACATTGCCCTGCGTTATCGCAGTGCGGTTTTTTTTATCGTAATCTACACATAGACAGCTTCAATATCCAATCAAAACTTGCTGCGCCAAACTCTTATAAGACTAAAATACAGGATGTTCTGTTTTGAGTTAATATATCGCACCTTTGGCAGGACAAGGTCGTAACTGTCAAAAATTCCAAAAATGAGTTGAGTATGCCCAAGGGCCTAAAAAACAGCCTTTTATCTGAAACGACAGAGATTCTTTCTTAGTTTGGCTTTATTTCGCTATAGGGCAACAGTGTCTTTGTCAGATTATTGCGATTTTTCGTCAATTCTGGCGCGACAACGCCGTAAAGGTTAATATAGGGCATATTCAAAGACCACATATTTTTGTTTTTTGTTTAAGTTTGTGGAGGAACAAAGTCATATTTAGTACTTATTTTATGTTGTATATGCAACCCTAATTACAAAGTTATTTAACTTTTGGAGGACAAGGGCATAAATGAGACCCCTTTTTTTAAAAAACCTTCTATATAACAAATAAAAAATATTTCACTCATTTATGAAACATGCACCGATTCATAAAAGTTTAAAGTATATTTTGTGCAAAGAACAATCTCTTCAGAGCAGTTTATACAGAATGATACGACATTGAATGAATAAAAATATTTAAAATGGCTCTCCTGTAAAATCACAAAATGTGCAGTTGAGACCTTGTCCTTCCGGAGGTGCGATATTATGAACATTAAACTTAATCAATTTTCGTAATCTAGTCGTACACGGTTCGAAATGTGTTAATTTAATAATGGTATTGTGTTTAGTTAATGATTTTCTTCAATAGTCATTCGCTGTACTTTTGCCGTAACGGCATTATTTCATGAATAAATTGAAAATACGTTGATTTTTATTACAATTGTATGGAAATGAATTTTCAAAACCTTATATCTCGACATTGCCCTTGGCGCACCAACTTGGCGCACCAAGTTTTGATTGGATATTGAAGCTGTCTATGTGTAGATTACGATAAAAAAAACCGCACCGAGAAAACGCACGGCAATGTCAAGATATAAGGTTTTAAATATTCATTTCTTTAAAAATTGTAATAAAAATCAACGTTTTTTTCAATTTATTCATGAAATAATGCCGGTACAGCAAAAGTACCGTGAATGACTATTGAAGAAAATCTTTAACTGAACACGATATCATTATTCAATTAGCACATTTCGAACCGTGTACGAGTAGATAACGAAAATTGGTTGAGTTATTGTTAACTCAAAATATAACATCCTGTATTTTAGTCTGTTATGAGTTTGGCGCAGCAAGTTTTGATTGGATATTGAAGCTGTCTATGTGTAAATTACGATAAAAAAAACCGCATCGCGAAAACGCACGGCAATGTCGAGATATAAGATTTTTAAAATTCATTTCCTTAAAAATTGTAATAAAAATCAACGTTTTTTCAATTTATTCATGAAGTATTGCCGTTACGGCAAAAGTACGGAGAATGACTGTTGAAGAAAATCATTAACTGAACACGATACCATGATTAAATTAACACATTTCGAGCCGTGTACGAGTAGATTACGAAAATCAGTTACGTTAATATTCATAATATATTAACTCAAAATAGAACATGCATGCTGTATTTGAGTCTGTTGTGAGTTTGGCGCACCAAATTTTGATTGGATATTAAAGTTGTTTATGTGTAGATTACGATAAAAAAAACCGCATTGCGAAAACGCACGGCAATGTCGAAATATAAGGTTTTAAAAATTCATTTCCCTAAAGTTTTTGAACAAAAATAAACGTTTTTTCAATTTATTCATGAAATATTGCCATTACAGCAAAAGTACCGAGAATGACTATTGAAGAAAATCATTAATTGAACACGATACCATTATTAAATTAAGACATTTCGAACCGTGTACGAGTAGATTACAAGTTATCGTTCATATATTTTAACTCAAAATAGATCATCCTGTATTTTAGTCTTATAAGAGTTTGGCGCAGCAAATTTTGAATGGATATTGAAGCTGTTTATGTGTAGATTACGATAAAAAAAACCGCACTGCGAAAACGCAGGGCAATGTCGAGATATAAGGTTTTGAAAATTCATTTCCATACAAAATTGTAATAAAAATCAACGTTTCTTCAATTTATTCATGAAATATTGCCGTTACGGCAAAAGTACCGAGAATGACTATTGAAGAGAATAATTAACTGAACACAATGCCATTATTAAATTAACACATTTCGACATCAACTTTTTTTAAAGATGAATGTCCGACCCTCTCCATACGATCGAGCCACTGTGCGGCGGTCGATTAACATTCGAAAAAACACAAGTTTTGTAAAATAAAACAAAAACGAAAAATGACTTCTCAAATTCCCGCCAAAAAGCCTTAAGTAGTTTTACCAGTTTTACCTAAACCCTAAACGCAATATTTCAGTATTTTTAGGTGTTGCCAATTTAGCGACTTCGTCACTAGAAATAGCGACTTTTGCTCTAGTAGTGTTAGCGACTTAAAATTAGCGACAAAATTTATCTAGCGACTTTTGGACTTAGACTTGCAAACAAATCAAAATAGTTTTATGGCAAGTAATGGAAAGGTGGAAGAGAGACAAAAAGTCAAATTGGATAAATAATTAATGATGTATAATTTTCATTTTATGAATAAACTGCCGTTCGTTGTATTTATGTTTACTTGCGTAGTTCTTCTATGATCTCGTATTTAAGAGGAAACTACGTGTTTAAAGTTTTCGACCAACGATGAATAACAGTTATTCATGGTCGAAATATTAAAAACTGATCAGAAGGTCTATCTAAGTAGCTAAGTGTCAAATAGCTCGGAACGTCTACTGAGCAGTAGGTAGGGTGGGTTGTCCACCTGTGAACCAGGCAGATGCAATGAGCCACCGCTATATTTCAAAAATGTGACATTGCTGTTCTTTACGAATACTGCCAACAGGAACGCATACGCACCCCTCACTCTCTCCCCAAATTACAAGCAGCGCAAGCTTAAGACGTACGCCCAGTGATCGAATTTATAAAAATGTATCACAAAAGTCAGTTTTTTGTGTTGATTTCATTCTTTTTCTACATTTTTTGGGTGTTACCTACAGTTTTTTTGCCTATTACGTATGATTACACATACATAACGTTGTAAATTACACTTTAGTTAGTTTGCTGTATCATCATTTACCAGGTGAAATTCTGAGGTTTGTTTTGTCAATGGGGTGTGTCCAGCAATGAGCCATGACATAGTGTCCTGCATTGAACCATGGTTATCACCTATATTTTCCCAGTCCGAGCTGCACTTACCATTCATATACTGAACCACCTATTTATTACAACTAGATTTGTATGATAACCTACTTATAATTAGTATTATGATAAAAAAAACCATGTTTCTTGATGTCGATACATAGATTTTATTAAGACTAAGATACTCAAGCCTAACATACCTAATATTATAATTAACAGTACCTCTAACGGCTTATATATATTTTTAAAGTTAGTAATAATTTTGCTGATAGATAATAATAATAAAGTAAAAACATTGCCCTTTCTCTTGGTAAATAGATGGTTCATTGCAGAATTCGGTCTGGTTCAATGCGTACCACCCGTGTTACGCAATGAACCAATTCTCAATTTTTGCTAAATCTGTATTTCTATGAAATCTAAAGATTATATGAATAAACTAATAATGCACAATCTTAGCCAGATTAATCAGCTTACTTCACTCCAAATCTTAGGTCCGTAAGTCAAAAAATGTAAAAGATATGGACGTTTGAATTTTACCTGGTTCATTGCTGGACAACCCACCCTAAGCCTAATTAGATTAGCAAAATGTCCATGTAGCAAAGCGTCCAACTATCATATCAGGTGGTCTGTATTAGCAGGTATTAGCGGAACATCTACCTACACACTACAATAACTTGATTAAAATTATAATGTTTTATTTACAAGCTGATCAAACGTTAAGTTTTTTGTACAAATTATTATTATTTTAAACAACATAGCCCCCCCCCCCCCCCCCTACAGGTTAGAATCAGTTTTTAGCGACTTTTCAGATTGAATCTAGCGACAACGACTTGTTGGAGTGTGCCAACACTTTCAGTTGCCATGGTAACAAATTCTGTTTGTTTCCGCCAATTTAATAACTGTTCATTTGTTATTGTTAAACTAAATTGGCCAAAAACAACATTTGGGACACTGTATGTGCCCGAATGAAAGTCATTTGTGTGATAATCTACTCTCGTTTGACCACGTCGAGCTTTAAAAATTGACCCTATGTTTGACCTAGTTTGTGACCAGTGAGCTGGTTATGATGATAGGATTAAAGTTTTGCAGACGGTGCCAGTGTCCATAGGTGGCCTTGATCATGTTAATTCGGAAAACACGGCTGGTGAAGAAACTTAGCAGAATTTCTACGTAACAGGAGTAGGTTAGTACCTAGGTACCTACCCATACATACCACTGAGTAGATAACTTACTCGGTGCTCATACACACTTGTTGTAGTAGGTACCTTACCTACCTAGCTATTATACATTTATGTTCTAGCAGGTAGCTATAGCTATATATATGCCTAGGTAAACATGTTCACTGCCAAGCCTCTGCGGGTCCTCCGGAGGAGAAGGCAGCAGCAACTAGCAAGGTGAACATGTGATTCTGTGCACTCAACTGTTAACTCATCCAAATACCTATAGTAGGTAGGTATAGGTAGGTGCAAGCCCAAGTGTATTTTTCAAATGAATGATGATTTTTGGTGTAATGATTTTGTATCTTTTCAGTTTGGAACTATGTTTGAAGATGGGTGAGAGACTGAGTAAGGTGCTGTCAGGTGGTGGTGTGCAAGGTGCGGGTTCAGTGCTCGACCGGGTCATCTCGCAGCCGAGTAGTGAAGATCACACAGTTCTTTATAAACTTGCTAATTACAAAAAAGGTAAAATGCTACAATGTTTGTGTGAACAACTGTAATGCTGGGGCCACACTGCGGGGATATGGCAAATTATTTGCCGGTATTCTGTATTGTCGTTATACGAAATTTGGCAAATAATTTGCCATATCCCCGTAGTGTGGCCCCAGCATCACAAGATAACATTTCAGTAATTTACCTACCTACTGATAATATCCAAGGAATTTCAGAATCTTCTTGATAATATCATAATTATGACAACTAGCGGATTGTTTCGGTAAAAAATAAGGTACAAAAGTAACATCATGGTACCTAAGTAAAGGCTGTTTGACTTTTGGTAATTTTAAGTTAGTATTGTTGTTTATTAAATGTCATTAATCATTATATTTCTTCTGCATGCTAGTTGATGTTGGTTTGTTTGACTATTACATTGTGAATTGCACTTTTAAATCGATTTATTCAAAAGTTCAAATATCATTTATTCAGTAGGACCGCTATGACCACTTTGAAGTGACACCACAGTGACACTAATCTATTTTTATGGGTACCTACATACCTAACTCTTATTGTAATATCTCGGACCAAGACAGTACAATAATAACACCTAACGCCAAGACTTAGTGTTCACTTTGTGGTGCAATTTGTAAAATAAATGACAACTCCACAGGTGGTCTCCTCTTAGAGACGTATACCAAAGGAGGCATGGCGGCTGCTGAGAAACTGATTCGCGAGGAGTTTGTGGCCTACACATACGCAAGTGGGCGTGGCAGGGTCATCAACCGCGCAGAATATTTGCGATGGAAGTTTAGAGATCAGAAGCAGGTAAGGTTTTAGAAGAGTCGCTATTACGGAGGCCTATAAGCGGCCTCAAAACTCCGTCAACAGAGTTAGCCACTAACTCATACTAACATACATACCTACATTTGTATTGTATTACCATTTGGATCGCAATCGTAACGCTGCTAAACCGGAGTGTTAACAACTCTACCACAGAATACTTAATGGTAATTAATGACTACTAAAACCAATGTTGCTTCACCAACAACATAGGGGTTTATGAAATTGCGAACAATATTTGGTACTTACAAGGCGAATATTTGATCTATGACCATCGGATCGGTGCCACTTATTTTCAGGCTTGTTATCTCAAGAAGTTGTGTTGTCTGTTACCTTCCAAAAATCATTTAAGCTCTAGTCTAGGTGGCCATAAACAATTAAGTACGTTGGTATTTAAATATATTTCAAGGAAGGTAACGAAGATTGTTTTCATCTGTCCCATTCCTAGATGATTATTTATATCTATTTATAAAATGTATTTCTTAAATGTGATGGAGAAGCGTATCTTTCTCACTTCTTTTTTCTATAAATTTTACTTCTATATATTTAACTTACTTTAAATAAAAATATTTTATTTCAGACAATTATAGTCCATATTAAAATTAAAAGTTGAACATAAAAATTAGTCTAAGTTCCTAAGTACAAAGGATGATTAATGGAGGACTAGATTTCCTTCACTAATCACCCTCTGCACAAAGGATTTCCAAATAGGAGAAATACAATTCTCCGCGACTGTCTTCAGCGAACTCTGCTCATCAGGGACACAGTTTTTTTGCGCAGGATGGCGTGAAAGCCATCTGTGTGGTACTTTACTTACTTACTTAGGTATATATTTTACTTTTTTCTATACCTACCTATATTTTTATGCAGGTGGTCCTACCGATCGAAGCGTCCCTCTCCCCTCACGACCCCCTCGCGAAATGGGAAGACCACATCGCTTGCTGGCAGATGTGTTACCGCGGGGCTCTTGGCGAATCTCTGCTACACGTGCTCATTATTTGCGATACTAAGGTAACAATATACAGACCCACCAATTCAGCTCCTTCTGGGATCATCTTTCTGGGATCTTCCTTAAAACAAGCATAAGTACCTGAATTATTAATTGAAACAAAAAACCCGACCGCGATTATGAAAGATTAAAGCAAAGAAACAAAATTTATCCCCTCCCTTATGTTTACCCGTCTACATTGCAGAAACTAAGCAGAGCCGACCAAGGTCACCTCTGCAGAGAGGCCGATTTTTTGCCGTTTAGCATACACTAACTTTATCCCCCGCGTAGATACCTTTTCTTGCCATAGTTAGGTGAAGCTGCAGCGGTCACAGTGACATACAGCATGAAAGTCCATCGAAAAAAAAAACTGCCCACAGAATTTACCAATGTAACAAATCTTTTGTACAAGTGTAACAGATGGGATAAATGGAAAGACTGTCACACCTTGTATTTTATTGAAGTTTAAAACTGATTCGCTAAGCCAGTGGACTAAACTAAATAACTTTAAATGTTTTCAAAACTTCCTAAAATTAGTACGAAGAGAAACAACACTCAGTAGGTATATTTAATTTTAGAGTTCGTATTTCATACCCAGACTTGAGTATGAGCTCAAGCTTCGGCTTTTTGACAAGTTCTCAAAGAAAACTGTGTAATTAAACATTTATTCTTGATTTTAATGCTTCATCTCATCTTGAGTGCAGACTCTGAATTTGGGCCAAATAGACTGAATAGACTTTTAAAAATGTATTTTTAATAATTTTTATTTTCTTTTATCCTCCTCTTTCATCTCCAGATCCACACAAGATTGGCAAGGACACTAGTTAAATGCTTTCCAAAACTGTCGCTGGATGTGGTGGAGGGTGAAGAATATTTAGGTAAGTTACGTTCCTACCTACGTTCCTACTAACCTACGTTCCTACCTTTGTCTATTATCATTTATCACGTACCTACCTGTATTTATTTGATTTTGGTTTCCAGGCGCTAGCTCACTTCACCTGGCCATAGCTTACAGTAACAATGAGTTGGTTCAGGACTTAGTGGAGGCAGGAGCTGATGTCAACCAAAGAGCTATTGGTAAGATAATTATAGTTAACTATTATTTATGTATAATTTAGGATTGGCACACACTTCAAAAAATATTTGTACCTAGGTGTTATAAGTTAAAACACTTTTAGATTTCTACCAGTGTAATCGGCCCTTTAACTACTAGGTAGAAATTGATGAAGCACCTGGGACCACCTTCTCATCACAAAACTATATAACAGTCAATACCCACTTTCAAAACCTTCGTGAGTTGTACTAGACATTATTTAACACACGGGATTAACTCACGTAAAATATCGTCGATTTATATACCGACAATGTTTCGATTCATCCGGAGAATCTTCATCTGGGTAAGGAGGGAGTTGCGGCAAGGTTACTCCTCGCGCGAGCGTCTCACACTGCGAGCAATGTAACGCTCGGCGAGTTTTACGTGAGTAGTTCCCGTGTGTTAAATAATGTCTAGTCAATACAATACCCAGTTCCAGTAAATAATAAATTTCCTACAGGAAGTTTCTTCCTGCCCCGTGACCAGCAAAAGAACCCCCCAGCGCGGCAGACAAACTACGAAGGTCTAGCGTACCTCGGCGAGTATCCTCTAGCATGGACCGCCTGCTGCGCCAACGAGGCTGGATACAATCTACTGTTGGACTCGGGCGCCGATCCCGACCGACAGGATTCCTTTGGGAATATGATCTTGCATATGGTCGTCGTTACTGATAAACTGGTGGGTAAACCGTCTTAAAAATCCCCGACAACAAAATCTATAAAGTCGTGAAACTTTTATACCAAGTTTCGTCCAGATCGGACAACTGAACGACCTTGAATAAAAGAGCATAATAAAGTAAATAAAACAATTACACACATCAACACCGTCTAGGGATATTTTGTATAAAGTTCTTAAATTCTAAAAATACTAACCAGTTTTAAAATCTTCTGAAGAAAACTTATTTTAAAGACCTATTTGAATGATTCTAAACTTGAATTTGAAAAAAAAAATTATAAACAAAAGATTTACGTGGTATTGCAATAGCGAAGGTCGAAGTTTTCAATTCACCTACCATAGTTTTTGGTAGTTTTTTTGAATCAAATTGAAGTTTTAAAACAAGTTATTGATTAATTTCGAATTTATGCCACTAAATGCATCATGCAGTGGCGTCATTTAACTAGAGATGAAATGTTAAGGGCAGTAGGCATGCTCCAAGCTGGGGCTACTCAGCGGAATATTGCTGAGGACATTGGAACGAAACAAAACGTGATAATAATATCAAGATTATGGTCACGTTATCGTACTACCGGTGAAGTGGCTGAAAGATACCCAGGTGAGAGACGCATAACCACCCAGCGACAAGACCGAATTTTGCAAGTTGCCGCGAGAAGACAACCAAATGTTACGGCCATGCAGTTGGTTCAAAGACTCCAGTCAGAGCACCAGTTGCTTGTGAGTGACCAAACAGTGGGGAGAAGACTGAGCTGAAGCGAATCTTCATGCTCGCAGGCCGCGTTGTACTCTTGCACTACGCCAAGGAAATCGTGAACGAAGATTACAGTGGGCTCGTGAACATTTGCTCTGGGAAGAAAACCAGTCGTCTGTAGTGCTGTTTATCGATGAGTACCGATTCGGTTTCCTTCCAGATTCATGAAGAGTACGTGTATGGCGAGTTCCTGGTCGTGAGAGCCGTCTGCAACACCCTCAGGAAGTCCATACATACCACGGCGGGACAATTATGGTTTGTTCGGGAATTCGTGTTGGTGGAAGAACAGACCTCGTTTGGATCAGAAACACCAAGACAGCTCAAAAATACCGTAACCGGGTGCTAGTACCAATAGTCTACCCCCATCGACTACAAATGGGCCAAGATTTCACGCTCTTGCACGACAACGCCCGTCCGTACACAGCGCGAGTGGTGACCAGTTGGCTTCAGGAGCAAGACGTGTCGGTCTTAAACCGGTCCACGCAATCACCAGACCTAAACCCCATAGAGCACGCGTGGGGCATGCTCCAAAGAAGGGATATGATTATTTTTTCTGCAAAAATTGCGACTAAAGAGCAGCTTTTTTTGGATCTTAGCAGGACTTGGACAATATCCCGCAGCAAGACTTTGATAACTTGATTCAAAGCATGAAAAACCGTTGCAGGACCATTGTTAACGCCATGGGTGGTTTAACTGACTACTGTTTTTTCGCATAATTGCAAAAATCGGAATAATTTCGCTCAATTTTTCACTTTTTCTTAAAAACACATTCATCCTTAGTTCTACCATTTTTTCATTTTTTGTTTTTATTTGAATAAAATTTTATTTATGCAAAAAAAATATTTCTTTTTAATTCCAAAGTCTAGTCTGCTAAATAGGCTTTTTAAAAATATAAATATGTTGCATGTTGTCTTTAACAAATTTTGAGTATAATGTATATATACTCATATGTATATATAATAGTAAAATGAGAAAATCCGAAATATCCCTAGACGTTGTTGATGTGTTTAGTTCCCGCTTTTGCCGTAGGACTTATGTGCTGAATCCTACTCTACCTACTCGCAAGCATGAGACAAAACACACCCCTCCACTTCCTTCCAGCGTTTTTTACATGACGCGAACTATACAATATTTCAGGACATGTTCGGTTACGCCCTCCGCCACCCCAAGGTGCCCGCTAGCAACGGACGCATGAACCGCGAAAACACACCCCTCCACTTTCTTCCAGTGTTTTTTTACTTGACGCGAACTATACAATGTTTCAGGACATGTTCGGTTACGCCCTCCGCCACCCCAAGGTGCCCGCTAGCAACGGTCGCATGAACCGCGAAAACACACCGTTTTTTTTTACATGACGCGAACTATGTTTCAGGACATGTTCGGTTACGCTCTCCGTCACCCCAAGGTGCCCGCTAGTAACGGACGCATGAACCGCGAAAACACACCCCTCCACTTTCTCCCAGCGTTTTTTCTACATGACGCGAACTATACAATGTTTCAGGACATGTTCGGTTACGCCCTCCGCCACCCCAAAGTGCCCGCTAGTAACGGACGCATGAACCGCGAAAACACACCCCTCCACTTTCTTCCAGCGTTTTTTCTACATGACGTGAACTATGTTTCAGGACATGTTCGGTTACGCCCTCCGCCACCCCAAAGTGCCCGCTAGTAACGGACGCATGAACCGCGAAAACACACCCATCCACTTTCTTCCAGCGTTCTTTTTGCATGACGCGAACTATGTTTCAGGACATGTTCGGTTACGCCCTCCGCCATCCCAAAGTGCCCGCTAGTAACGGACGCATGAACCGCGAAAACACACCCATCCACTTTCTTCCAGCGTTCTTTTTGCATGACGCGAACTATGTTTCAGGACATGTTCGGTTACGCCCTCCGCCACCCCAAAGTGCCCGCTAGTAACGGACGCATGAACCGCGAAAACACACCCATCCACTTTCTTCCAGCGTTTTTTCTACATGACGTGAACTATGTTTCAGGACATGTTCGGTTACGCCCTCCGCCACCCCAAGGTGCCCGCTAGCAACGGTCGCATGAACCGCGAAAACACACCCCTCCACTTTCTTCCAGTGTTTTTTTACTTGACGCGAACTATACAATGTTTCAGGACATGTTCGGTTACGCCCTCCGCCACCCCAAGGTGCCCGCTAGCAACGGTCGCAAGAACCGCGAAAACACATCCATCCACTTTCTTCCAGCGTTTTTTACATGACGCGAACTATGTTTCAGGACATGTTCGGTTACGCCCTCCGCCACCCCAAAGTGCCCGCTAGTAACGGTCGTATGAACCGCGCCGGCTTCACGCCACTAACCCTGGCCTGCCAGCTCGGCCGCGCCTCCGTCTTCCGCGAGATGCTCGAACTATCCGCGAGGGAGTTCTGGCGATACTCCAACATCACCTGCTCGGCTTATCCACTGAACGCGCTGGATACTCTGCTGCCTGATGGGAAGACGAGTATGACTTTAAATTTATTTTTTTAATGTATAATATCTGGGCGACCGAGCTATGCTCGGGTGCAAATAGAGAAAAATTAAAAAATAAAAAGAAAAAAAATTACAAAAATAAACTTTCACTGGCTGAGATTCGAACTTGAAGCCGGTTGAAAGGCGGACACCCAATCCACTCGGCCACTTTGGTCTTAACAAATTTTGTGAAATTACGAACCACCTTGCACTGGTAAATCTTTTTGTGTGAAAATGCCTAGAAAACGAATTTTCCCAGATATGAGACCTAGCTAGATCGATTTTTCGCCCCCTGAAACTCCAATAAAGGATGTCAGTCATAAAATTTAGCTAAAGTAAGTAAGTAAGTTCGTATGAGCAAGTGGCCAACTCTGGTGACTCAAATTAGCTAATTTTAGTATTACCTTAGATTTGAGGAGGTTTGGACATGCCTGCCTCTGACCATCCCTTTTGCCATTTTCAAAGAATCTTGTATGCCCAAAGGGCTTCACACACAGCGCAGGTAATTCCATAGAAATTGTCAGGAGACCACACACAGCAGCTATAATGTATATTTTTACATCTTATGATTTCTATGGAAAGACCCGGGATGTAATAGTAAATTAATGTACATTACCTGCGCTGTGTGTGAAGCCCTTAAATATATAAGAGAATGTCTTCCGCGTGGGGACTGTTGTAACATACAAATCATGAACAGTGGTAACAAAGTAGGTAGCAATAATAAACCCTAGGTTAATTATATTGTATGTTGGTATGTCTTTTCAGATTGGAATTCTGCATTGTTTATAATCCTGAACGGAACGAAACAGGAGCACTTGAATATGCTGGATGGCGGTATCATCCAGAAGCTGCTAGAGGAAAAATGGAAGACATTTGCCAGGGTTCGTACTTATAACTTGTTTCATCCAGGAAAATGATCCATTCCTTTAGAAATTGAAACTGTCAAACCGCCGCAACTATAATGTTAGAGAAAAAGTACCTAAAGTGTTAAACAAGGGTCAAACACATCAATAATATTAGGTAGGTAAGTAATGATTTTTCTCCAATTTAATTTTTTTTCAACAAAAGCACCGTTGATCATCCAACCTGTTTTTTACGCTTTTAACCGACGGAAGTTCTCAAGTCGTCGGAATCCTTTTTTTTTATGTATGTAGGTACCTTTACCTACCTAGTTCGTTCACTGATTTCTCGAAGACCGTCTGGACAGATTTGGAAAATTCTTTTTGTTTGAAAGGATATACTTTCCGATTGGTGTCATAAACATTTCTGTCAGGGATCGTCGGAGATAAGAACAGAAATGCACATCGAGAGTGCAGAAAATTGCTCAGCGTATAACATTAAAGTCGGTTTTTTTTTTAATTTTAGCCACTTGTTCCAGACAAAATTCCTCAAACGCCTGCTAATCTTACTTCTCCACTTGCTACTCCTCTCAGTATCAGTGTACCTCCGTCACAGCAGTTTGGAAGCAGAGGCGAACCCAGCCTGGGGACTAGAGGTGGTCGACGCCAAGACCGGAGTGAGGGTAGCGAGCGAAATAGGCACTATTGTCAGCACGCTATGCTATATTATCCTGCAGCAAGGCGACGAGATCAAGAATCAGGGGCTGGTCGCATATTTCAAGCAATTGGTAAGGAAATAGTATACCTACACCTCTACATATAAGTAGGGCTAAGACCGGAATGAGGGTAGCGAGCGAAATAGGCACTATTGTCAGCACGCTATGCTATATTATCCTCCAGCAGGGCGACGAGATCAAGAATCAGGGGCTGGTCGCATATTTCAAGCAATTGGTAAGGAAATAGTACACCTCTACATAATAAGTACTTATAGTGGTGTGTACCTCAGACCAGTTTGGAAGCCGAGGCGAACCCAGCCTGGGGACTAGAGGTCGTCGACGCTAAGACCGGCGTGAGGGTAGCGAGCGAAATAGGCACTATTGTCAGCACGCTATGCTATATTATCCTGCAGCAGGGCGACGAGATCAAGAATCAGGGGCTGGTCGCATATTTCAAGCAATTAGTAAGGAAATAGAAATAGTTCTATACGTATCTGGGGGCACGGCAGTGCCCCGCCAAGTCTCGAAGCAAGGCCGTACCATCCTTTTCTCGAAGCCATTCGGGCCATTTTCGACCCCTCGTAACTTCGTTGTGGAAAAGACTAGAAGCCTAAACTTTCAGTGACCAAGAGGGCATTACATAGCTAGATATATTTCCAAATTACATTAAATTTGAACCAGTAGTTTATGAATTATTGCAAGTCAAAATTCCTAGTTTTGTAAGTGACTCACTGACTGACTGACTCACCGATCATCAAAATTAAAAGCCTACTTCTAGCAGACCCACAAACTCCAAATTTGGCACACATGTATAGTTTAGTGTGTATAGCAAGGAAAAACTCTGACATTCCGAATTATTAGTCCCGATTTTAATTTATGTAACTTTAGGTTATAATTTGCTTGTGCAAGGGGCCGCGCCGCCATTTCTGTGCTGCGCGGAGCGCGTGACGTTTCGTTTCGTATGGCAGCTAGTGTTGAGTTGAGTATGATCACGTATGATGTTCCGCGGTGTAGGGATGTTCGATATTTCGGATTGTAGGTATTGATATTTTATTAAAAAAATAATAATCATTTGTTCATTGAAAACAAGTTGTACATGGGTTGGGATCTCTTCATTTATGTTTCCCGTAATCCTGATTCCGTGATCCTGGTCTGTGATCCTATGATACTGATCCTACGTGATCCTAATCCCGTGATCCTATGATCCTGATCCAGTGATCCTGCGTAATCCTAATCCCGTGATCTTGATCCTACATGATCCTAATCCCGTGATCCTGATCCTGTGATCCTGATCCTATGTGATCCTAATTCCGTAATCCTGCATAATCCTGATCTTTATCCTGTGATCCTGATCCTACGTGATCCTAATTCCGTGATCCTGATCTTATGGTAAAGAGAAATGTCAAATATACCTGACATAGAATTTCTACGGGAAGAAATTCTCTCTAAGGACGAAAAGTACTACTTTCATCCCTATGTTCAGATAACTTCAAGCGTACTCTCTGTGTATGAGAAATGAAAAAAATATGTAGGTAACTCTAGTTGCACGGGGGGCTCAACTGTCCGGGCAACATGCCTCTGTATTTGCATGGGCGCTCAAGTCGTTGTGCATTGAAATGAAATTAACTGAAATCATTTCTTCATCCATCAATCAAATCATTGATGGATATTGGTTCGTCAGTATTTACATGCGGTCAAGCGTATGTGGCACTTTCGAGAGTGACAAGTCTAGGCGGTTTACATCTAATCAATGTCAACTTTGGTTGTATTAAAGCGCAGGAGTCTGCTCTGAATATAATAGACTAGATGCATTTACCGTCCAGACTTGTCAAAAATCAATAGGTACATAAAAGCCTCTGAGAAAAGCCCACGAAGACAGGGAGTGGGCTATGAGAAAGCCCACAGATAAGGCACAAGATATAATATGTAAAAGAAAAAAAGGAGGACTACCTACAAAAAGAAGTGAGATCCCATCAAAAACATAACATGTACAAAAATGCGCAAGTCTCGCAACGCAGTTCTTCTGCCGTAAAAAGTTGTGAAATCGAATGTAAACCAAGTCTGTATAGAGTAACTTGGCAAACACACACGGCAAAATAATCTACATAAAACGTTTACGAACTTGCTGTGTGTGTTTGTCAAGTTACTCTATACAGACTTGGTTTACATTCGATTTCACAACTTTTTACGGCAGAAGAACTGCGTTGCGAGACTTGCGCATTTTTGTACATGTTATGTTTTTGATGGGATTATATTATCTGTGTCTATACTTACATTTCTTCCAAGGGATCTTGGCATTTGTGAAGTTAGCCGTTTCGAGAGCCGTTAGATGATAAGGATCAATTTCTGAGAAGAAACTACATGCGCCAAAGTGTTGATTTTTAATAAACTGATTAAAACTTTTAGTGTTTCGTAGATTACCTATAACTGTTTTTTTATTAGTTTGCTGTATGTAGTTTCTTCTCAGAAATTGATCCTTATCATCTACCTACACTATCGGATGGTAGAATAAAACAAAGTTTTTTTTTTGGAAGGTTCGATTCCTGGTCAGGAAAATTATTATTTTTAAAATCTAATGATGCAATTTTACTTTTTATCAAAATCGGTTACGAGACTCCTTTGAGTGTTTTTCGCTATTTCTAATAGTTTCAGATTTGGCCTCAGCTGCACTCTTGAAAAAATCAGCCTGTAGGTATAACTCGGTCCTGGCTGAGTGTAGATATATCGACGGTCCCACCGAATAAACGTGCAAAGTCAAAACAGTAACTTTACAGGAGAGCCTAAAAACGAATAACTCATTATTGGTTAGATTTACGTCAATATAATGTTCTACCAAATTAAAGACAAAAAAACAACCTTTATTTCTTCCAAAAAAAAATTACGAAAATATTGATAGTTTACGAGAAATTAATAAAAAACCCCTTTTACACGTTTATTCTGGTAACTAAACTTTGCCGGCTGTTCGTATTCAATGTTTGCACTATTATTCGTGGGAAAATATGTAATTACCTAAAAGTGTATCTTGTTATTGCCCTGTTTTACTGTGGACATTAGGATTTGGCAATGTTTATTATTAGATAGTTGCACGGTTATTCTTGTAATTAACGATGCATATTAAAAGTGCAAAATTGTTTTACCAATTTTAATTTCCGACGCATAGTATTCCAAAGTAAGTTTGCATGAAATGTATGAGAGTTGACGGTGTGCCAATCACATTATTGCAATATTCGTGTGAGTTTGGTGTTCTTATTTTCCGTAGAATAAAAATTGGGAATACAATAAAATTAGCGGATTTTTGTTGACTCAATGCAAATTGTTGCGTCATCCGACCGACTTGCATAAATACGGCCGCGCCAGCGCTCCCGAGGTCATTCATTCGGTGAACGTCGTAGAGAAAGGTTGTCTGGTTCGTTGTCGGTACAATTTGCAGTAAGTCAGATCATTATTTTTCTTGTGTATTTTTGATGGTTAATTGAGTGGTTAATATTTGAAAGTAACGATTGTTTGTTTCCTTTGTTATTTTGATCATTGTTTGTGTAAAATCGGAGTAAACTGATTTCGGCTGTACTTTTATGTTTTTTGTTAATTAAATTCTACTTCTGGTTCTAAAATCAGTAAGTGGGATTGGCCTATGCTCACATCTAATGTTTTGTCTTTATTGGACTAAAATCAGTAAGTGAGATTGGCCTAAGCTCACATCTATTGTTTTGTCTTTATTGGATTAAAATCAGATGGTGGGATTGGTCTAAGCTCACATCTATTGATTTGTCTCAGTTAAATTTTTATTGGATTAAAAACAAACAGCCGTTATTTCAAATCTGTGATGCCACGTTCATCTCGTTCACGAGAGAGGTTAGTTGAGCCGCTGCGCCGTAGGGCAAGGCGTAGCCGTAGCAAATTGCGCCGACACGACCATCTACCTCGCTCGCGTTCACGCCGTTGTGAGGCTCGTTCACGTACTCGTGATAGATCATTAAACATTTTTTGAGGTTATAAACACAACAACAGATAAGTTCCCCTACTTACGCCGAATACGCGCGCCGATCACTGCTGCGCCTGCGTATAAAATTAAGGGCTTAAGTGAGGAACTGGGACTCAATTTCTCTGTTTTGCAACGTCAATCATTCGGGTATGGTTACCGCTGCGTTTTGTTTCGTTCTCCAAAGTGACAGTTATTTGCTAGACCTCGTTGGTAATTTGTTTGAAAGTGTCGTTACGGCAGGGTAGACCTGGCCTCATTGGTCATTGGTGGGTTGTGAAATGGAACGAAGCAGTTGACGTTTTGTTTTGTTTGTTTTGTAAGGTTTTTAGTTGAATTGAAGAACTGATGGTTCTGATAATCATACGCGGCATAAATGACGCGTAGGTTAAAGCGACAGCTATGACATGCTTTAGTGCACATTCATAGTCAAGTTGGTAACTAAATTAAAGTTAACCTGGTGTTCTGATCTCTCTTCAGTAATGAAGGTAATGTTCTCGTCTGTGTCTATGATGTTGTTTTGCTTTTAATTGTTCATAAAGGTATTGAGCTACTCCATCGAATGACATGTACACTGGAGCTGGGTTTTCTAACCTGCGCAAACGTACCTAACTTACTATCAAGGATTGATATCTTTGCAGAGTAGTGAGTCTTGGTCAGGTGAAGCCGAGCTTGTCATGGTGAGTATGTGAAATGAAGTTTGCGCTTGGTGATCTCACATTTTTAATAAGGTTTTCTCTGTGTACAGTGAAGTTCAACGCGTGTCCTTTACAACAAGGTGTTCGGCATACTGGCGCAGGCAGTAGCACAGTGGCCGGTACGCGTGGCGTGGCTGGTGGCAGCGCGGGTGCGCTGACGGCTGCTGTAGACGCCCACGCAGGTGCTGTCGTGCGACGGAGGCATGCAGGGAGTGCCGCTGGCGGTGGACGTGTGCCGCGATCTTCGGCACGAGTTTTTGACTATTTTGTCTTAATCCGGTAAAACGTTGTCTACGATTAATAGTTTCGTAGGTGATGGACGGACTAAGATAAAAGGTACGGTTGGTATTATCTGTGGTTTGTGATTTTTAATCTGTAACCTGTGGTCTGTAAATTTTTATGTGACCTGTGATCTAATCTGAGGTCCTGCAAAAACCTGAACTGGTGACGAGTATTGTGAAGCAGATTTCGACTCTGGTATGAGCCCGGTAAGAAGCCCGTACGAATATGTTTTTTTCGTTTGTTTGAATGTTGTCAAGGTTTTGCTGAGTGGCCGTTATAAACTAATACTGTTGGGTGGTGCGGGGTAAAACTACCCCAGCCGCAGTACCATGCCTTAGAAGGGAGAATGATATCCCGAGAGTTGTGCCGCATTTTTTTGAAAGGAATTTCTTATGTTAACAGTTACTTGGATCACACATGCGTGACGTATCATGGTGTGTGTGTGCGTGGTGGCTGCGTGGCTGTGGGGCGAGCCATTGCTTGCGCTGTCAGGTGAGCCGTCGTTCGCGGCGTCGGGCCAGCCATCGCTCGTGCAGCCATGCGAGCCGTCGTTCGCGCTGTCTGGCGAGCCTTCGCTCGTGCAGCCGTGCGAGCCGACGTTCGCGCCGTCGGGCGAGCCTTCGCTCGTGCAGCCGTGCGAGCCGTCGCTTGCGCTGTCGGGTGAGCCATCGCTTGCGCTGTCGGGCGAGCCGACGCCTGCGCTGTCGGGTGAGCCGTCGCCTGCGCTGTCGGGCGAGCCATCGCTTGCGCTGTCGGGCGAGCCATCGCTTGCGCTGTCGGGCGAGCCATCGCTTGCTCTGTCGGGCGAGCCATCGCTTGCGCTGTCGGGCGAGCCGTCGCTCGCGCAGCAGTGTGAGCCGTCGCTCGCGCAGCCGTGCGAGCCGTCGCTCGCGCAGCAGTGCGAGCCTTCGCTCGTGCAGCCGTGCGAGCCGTCGCTTGCGCTGTCGGGTGAGCCGTCGCCTGCGCTGTCGGGCGAGCCATCGCTTGCGCTGTCGGGCGAGCCATCGCTTGCGCTGTCGGGCGGGCCATCGCTTGCGCTGTCGGGCGAGCCGTCGCTCGCGCAGCCGTGCGCGCCATCGCTTGCGCAGCCGTGGGAGCCGTCTCTCGCGCAGTCGTGGGAGCCGTCGTTCGAGCCGTCGTTCGAGCCGTCGTTCGAGTCGTCGTTCGCGAGTTGGGACGAGCATTGGTGGTGCAGGCGGGCTACCTGCTTCGCACGTTGCTTCCGTGGTGCCTGGGTGCTGCACATCGAAGGACGCCTAGTCCTGTGAACGTTTGGTCCAGCGCATCCCGAGGGCTCTCCGCTGAAGGCTTTGCACCCCGACGAGGGAAGTGCATCGCGTGGGTAATGTGCCGTTCTGTCGAGGACCGCTCATTAGTGCCAGTGCATCCCGAGGGCTCTCCACTGAAGACCGTATACCCCGACGAGGGAAGTATACGGTGGGCTGAGTATGTCACCCCGAGGGCTCTGACTGACTCACGAATTCCAATGTGTCTCCCTGAGGCTGAAGCATTGGTCCAGTGCATCCTGAGGGCTCTCCACTGAAGACTGTATACCCTGACGAGGGAAGTATACGGTGGGCTGAGGATGTCACCCTGAGGGCTCTGACTGACTCACGAATTCCAATGTGTCTCTCTGAGGCCTGAAGCATTGGTCCAGCGCATCTTGCGAGCTCTGTGCTGAAGACTGTATACCCCGACGAGGGAAGTATACGGTGAGCAATTGCTTGCTCGAGGGTGATTTTCCAATCGTCCTGGATATCCTGACGAGGGATATCCGAAGCCACTGAAAGTAATTGAGTCACTCTTACTTTCAGTTTCAACGGTTGACTGTGTACTAATGCAAACAATATGACTTTAGGATGATGAGTCAGATGACTCCCGAGACCAGTCTACCGAAGTAGATCGCCACGACGTCGAGGTAGAGGTTCCTGCTCCTGCACCGACACCATCAGCTGCGGGCGAGGACGCGCCGACGTCAGGAGAGGCCGAATTAGCGGATTTTTGTTGACTCAATGCAAATTGTTGCGTCATCCGACCGACTTGCATAAATACGGCCGCGCCAGCGCTCCCGAGGTCATTCATTCGGTGAACGTCGTAGAGAAAGGTTGTCTGGTTCGTTGTCGGTACAATTTGCAGTAAGTCAGATCATTATTTTTCTTGTGTATTTTTGATGGTTAATTGAGTGGTTAATATTTGAAAGTAACGATTGTTTGTTTCCTTTGTTATTTTGATCATTGTTTGTGTAAAATCGGAGTAAACTGATTTCGGCTGTACTTTTATGTTTTTTGTTAATTAAATTCTACTTCTGGTTCTAAAAATAAATTCAATATTAATTGGTAAAAAAATCTAAAAAAATTTGAGAAGGTGTATTTTAAGCCGATAAATCCAAAAATCGAAAAAAAAAATATTACGGCAAGAGCCTTTGCACGTTTATTCGGTGGGGCCGTCGATATACTGTTTTCACAATATTGTTTTTTATAGTTCTAAGAGTTTATATTTTAATATAAATTATAATATAAAAAAAAGGCACAAACCGTCCATACAAAATCTTCTTATTAATTGCCATCAGTTGAGCGAGCCGGCTAAGTTCATATTCCTGGCGTCTAACATCCTGGTGCTGCTTTGCATCCCGGCGCGACTGATGCAAATGGCGATGACGGAGGAGGCTCTGCTTATCTTCCTTCTACCAGGCTCTTGGTTCCTACTTATGTTCTTCGCAGGGTAAGATAAACATAAGGGTCCTGACACATTATCGCGTCTCTACCCCGTCGCATAGCATGACCGTAGCAACACCGTCCCGGCAAAAATGATATTCTTTGTATTGAAATGTACCTGACGCCCCACACCACACCGTTCCCACACCGTCGCGTGCCCTGCCCGTGCCATGGCCGTCTTGTCAATCTCCGGCCGCCATGATTATTTTGCTGACAATCAATGACAAGCCCCGCCCATCTGTCAATCCATGTAACCATCATATTAGTAGCGTAGCCAGGTCAGCCCCTAGGGGCAGCTTTTCAGCCTTTTTCTAAAAATAAATAATGCTGGATATTTCACAGCATCATCTAGCTCCAAGGTAAATAGACCTTGTATGGAAACTATATGACTGATAAACTACTTGTAGGTACCTATCCTTTTTTTTTGTAAATACATAATATTACATAGAAAAACACCCAGACCCGATACATATATTTGCAGATCATACAAACACTTGTGTCGCAGTGGGAATCGAACCCGCAACTTTCTGTGTTTTAGCTGGACCTTCGCACACTGCGCCACCGAGTTGGTTCGTTTTGTTGGTACTGGATGTTGATTTATGTACACGGGATTTTATCGCGTAATTTACCTTATTTATCACGACGCGACGTTTTGGCTGTTACAATAGCCGTGGTTGCGCGCAGTCTGCCCGTGATTATGTCAAAATGACAGATCATGTCAAAATGAGAGATTATGTCAAAATGACAGATTACGTCAAAAAGACAGATTAGGTGTATATTAAAATGACAGATGGGCCATATCTCGTAAACCACTTATCCCAGACTCTCCGTTCTCTTCAAGTGAAAGCTATTGAAGAGATCTACATTTAAAGTTACAGCTGTCAAACTTTAAACGGCCACATCTCGGAAACTACTCGTCCTAGACTCCTCATTCTCAGTTCAAATGAAAGCTATGACCAAGATCTACATTTAAAGTGACAGCTGTCAAACTTTAAAAGGCCATATCTCGGAAACTACTCGTCCTAGACTCTCCGTTCTTAGTTCAAATGAAAGCTATGACCAAGATCTACATTTAAAGTGACAGCTGTCAAACTTTAAACGGCCATATCTCGGAAACTACTCGTCCTAGACTCCTCATTCTCAGTTCAAATGAAAGCTATGACCAAGATCTACATTTAAAGTGACAGCTGTCAAACTTTAAAAGGCCATATCTCGGAAACTACTCGTCCTAGGGTTACGTATTTATGTCACGAAAAATACAAGACAGATTTTTGAAATCCATAGGAACGATTGACAGATTTTTGATTTCTTTTTTTTCATAATCCAGGAATTCGAATTCCATAAATTCTTAAGCCAGATTTTTATTTGTTTTTTTTTACAAGACAGAAATACAAAATACATCTAAACATTTTCCAGAAATTTTAACATCCAGATAATTCACTTTACCGCATGTTTGTTTTCCATATAATTTG
Source organism: Camptogramma bilineatum (assembly GCA_958496255.1). Classification (NCBI taxonomy): domain Eukaryota; kingdom Metazoa; phylum Arthropoda; class Insecta; order Lepidoptera; family Geometridae; genus Camptogramma; species Camptogramma bilineatum. The sequence goes on from OY292474.1 coordinate 4,859,294, forward strand.
TTTTACATATATTTTGTGATCCCGAAAAATCATGGTTCAGGAAAGACCTATTACAAAATTATGTATTCAGTATTTGTAAAGGCCTACTAGAAGCGCTATCTAGTAATAATTCAGAGCGTTATAAATACTAGGTACCATAAAATTAAATGACCGATGTTCATTATGTAGCTTGAAGTACTGTAGGTAGATATCTAATACATATTGTACCTAGTTACTTTTTTTATTACCTTTAACATTTCCTAACTAATTTCGTGCTAGATGGTTAAGTAACCTCACCAAACACTTTTGGCAAATTATCAAAATTTAACCTAAATCTATCATCCATTTCGAATTTGTGACGGCTCCGGCGCTTCGGGAAGTGCAGCCCCTCCGCCCTTGCGTAACAAAACGCGTCATCAGCACTAGCCTTCGCAGCTTCGGCTGTTTGGTCGCCACCTTCGGCGGCGACCAGCCTCAGCCGCTCCAGCTCGTGCTGGTGCCGCGTTTTGTCACAGCGGGCGGGGGCTGCATCTCCCTTCGCGCCTCCGAGTTCATAAAAACACTCTAGGGTAGGACAGACAAGACTACGTGGAAGTCGGGGTGGACAGATTCGGTTCTGAGACCGATAATAACCTAAAAATGTTTCGTTTAACGGTAAGACAGACGCAACATGAAAAGTAACACAAATTACGTAAATAATATTTATAATTGAGTAAGATGGAAAAGGTTTTATATGGCTGGAAATTTTCTGGTAAGCGTTACTTCTGTCTTATAAAAATCGGTGTAAGGATATTGTTGTCGAATGAAAAAAAAAACGAACTGATAATCTGGCATTAGTGTTTCTGTCAAATGAGACTTCTGTGAAATGTTTTATCGGAGTAATAAAATTATGTAAAACATAGCATCTGGATTTCGAGTTTCTATCAAACGTTTTATGGATTTCAAAATTCGGTGTATCGTTTTTCGAAAGATTAATAGGTTACCCGTCCTAGACTCTCCGTTCTTAGTTCAAATGAAAGCTATGACCAAGATCTACATTTAAAGTGACAGCTGTCAAACTTTAAAAAGCCATATCTCGGAAACTACTCGTCCTAGACTCTCCGTTCTTAGTTTAAATGAAAGCTATGACCAAGATCTACATTTAAAGTGACAGCTGTCAAACTTTAAAAGGCCATATCTCGGAAACTACTCGTCCTAGACTCTCCGTTCTTAGTTTAAATGAAAGCTATGACCAAGATCTACATTTAAAGTGACAGCTGTCAAACTTTAAACGGCCATATCTCGGAAACTACTCGTCCTAGACTCTCCGTTCTTAGTTCAAATGAAAGCTATGACCAAGATCTACATTTAAAGTGACAGCTGTCAAACTTTAAACAGCCATTATCTCGGAAACTACTCGTCCTAGACTCCTCATTCTCAGTTCAAATGAAAGCTATGACCAAGATCTACATTTAAAGTGACAGCTGTCAAACTTTAAAAGGCCATATCTCGGAAACTACTCGTCCTAGACTCTCCGTTCTTAGTTTAAATGAAAGCTATGACCAAGATCTACATTTAAAGTGACAGCTGTCAAACTTTAAACGGCCATATCTCGGAAACTACTCGTCCTAGACTCTCCGTTCTTAGTTCAAATGAAAGCTATGACTAAGATCTACATTTCAGATGACAGATGTCATTTTGACAGCTGTCACTTTAAATGTAGATCTTGGTCATAGCTTTCATTTGAACTGAGAATGAGGAGTCTAGGACGAGTAGTTTCCGAGATAATGGCTGTTTAAAGTTTGACAACTGTCACTTTAAATGTAGATCTCTTCAATAGCTTTCACTTAAACTGAGTACGGAGAGTCTGAGATAAGTGGTTTTCGAGATATGGCCAACCTGTCAATTTAATCTGTCCTAATCTGTCATTTTGACATAATCTGTCAATTCAACATCTGATATTATTCATCAGTAAACTTTATACACTATATTGGTACATTTGGTGACAGCTGTCACTTTAAATGTAGATCATGATCATAGCATAAGTATTTATTTATAACAATAACTATTTTATTTTTTGTTGATGATGAAGATTTATCTTGTTTTGAAGTTTATCAAAATACGGCTTCGCGGCTGTGCCCCTATTTGATAGTTTTATTTCGGGGTATTGTACCTTGACTGTCCATCCACAGTAGGAGCACTAGGATATGCTTATCCTTATGTTCCTACTGGTAGGAGCATAAGGATGTATTGGTCCTCGTGCAGGAGCAGTAGGAGAATCGAGTAGGAGCAAGAGGAAACGCTCCAATATTGGTTAGATAATAATTCAGTTATTTTTCTCACTTCACAAAGTCTTTCAAGTACCCCCATTTATACACATGTACATGTACACATTCTAAAAACCTATCAGTATCACCCCTAAATATCAAGTAGGTATACCTATAATTTATAATTTTTACCTACGAAAATTCCCCCAAAGGATTTCCTCCTGAGTCGATAAATACCCCAAATTTGAATTAAAAATCCCCCATCTAGCATCACTGAATGCGTTCCGCACGTTATGTGACATTTATCAAACGTCAAAATCCCATACTGCCCTCCGAAATCAAAGTGTAGTAACAGCAAAAACACGATTTCGAAAAAAAAGATAAGCTTACAAATTAAAAAATATCTAAATTTATTCATAAAAACTTGAATGTAGAGTGAAAGTACACTTAATCTATACCAACCAGTAATAAAGCGGAAAAGTTTGTTTGTTAATTTGTTTGAACACGCTAATCTCAGGAGCTTTGAGGAAGGATATAAGCTACTTTTCATCATCATCATCATGATCGCAATAATAATTATGCCATCACTATGGATTATAATTGGGTTTCTAAAAGGGTTTCTTAAAAGTCTGTTTTTTTAAACCTTGTAGATAAAACTCCCATTTAAAGTTACACAAAATATGATGAAATATTGCACTTTGCTAGTAAACCCGACAAAATGTGTGCAATATGTATTTTAGTGTGGTTTAGCTTGTAAACGCTCTATATTTACTATAGTATTTTACAAAAAAGATTGAGTGATAAGTTTTAAAATGGGCTTTCAGAATATATGTGTATTTAGCATAAAACCAACAAAATGTCTATTACTGTGGTATAGGCTCGGGATTACGCTTCGCAAAACGGTTATGAGACGGTCCTAGTTTGATACGGTCTTAGTGTGTAAGGTGCTATTTTCGTGACGGGCTCGGTGTTGGCTCGGCCCGCTTATGATACTGCGCAGTGAGCGCAGACCTTAAAGATAAAAATTATTTATTCAGAACTTGGTACAATATGCTTGGTTACAAAAAACAATGATGAGACTACAAAAGTTAGAGAACTGTGTAGCCTGTGTAACCTATGTGGAAAGTTCCGATTTTACAATAACATAGAACAGCGGGGCTAAAAAGGCCGTTATAGCAGAATCATAATAATATTATGATTCTACATTTATAATTAGAGATAAGAGTGACTAGAACAAAACGTAAAACGAATCATAATGATTCGAACAATTTAAAAATGCGGATACTTATATGCTTATACACTATCCGCCTTTTTAAACCCCGCTGCGGGTCTAAAAAATTCACTTTACACTATTATGCCGTCTCTTTTCATAGACATGAGAGCCGTCTGTTTTCATAGACTGAGAATGGCCTATAATGCAATTCCTATATTCGTTCCATTTATTCCAGAGCCGTGAAACTGACGGGTCCATTCGTGACGATGATATACAGCATGATCACAGGAGACATGTTCACTTTCGGCATCATTTACTGCATCGTACTGTTCGGCTTCTCCCAGTCCTTCTACTTTCTCTACAAAGGTGAGGTTTCATTTCAGCGGGGCTAAAAAGGACGTTAGAGAAGAATCATAATCTATATGCCAAGCCGTCTCTTTTCATGGACATGAGAGTGATAAGGACAAAAACATAATAAGAATCATTATGATTCTGCTATAACGGCCTTTTTAACCCCGCTGGACTTCGTAAAACTTTTTGGCACAGATCGTCGTAATAGTAGTCGGCCTACTCCCAACTCAACACTAAAAACGATATATCGTACTAATTATCGTAGTTCAGCCTAAGTTGGTGGAAGCCTAATTCGGAACAATCGACCAACATAAGCTGAAATACGATAATAGGGAACTCCCACAATTTTTTTTAATGATTTTATATGATAGGTTATATCGTCAAATAACCGTAACAAAAATTCCAGATCCGAAAAACTAAAATTTTATAACAAAAATAATTTTTAAAATTTACCAACATTTTCATGCACTTGAAACGGACGTGACGTCACAAGTCACAGCAATTACACGCACTTGTAGGCAGAAAAAAAAACTTTCTGTCGAGTTTGAAGGTGTGTGACGTCACACCACATGTGACAAATAGCGTTGCGTTTCAAGTCTTATGAAATTCCCACTATATTTTTGCACTTTTTAATTATTAATTTCTAAGCGAAAATGAAATAATATTAAAAAACTAGCTGACGCCCGCGGCTTCGCCCGCGTGGTTTACTATTTTTATTATCCCACGGGAACCATGCATTTTTTCGGGATAAAAAGTAGCCATTGTCCTATTCCCGATCATTATCTATCTATGTTTTAAATTTCAGTCAAATCGGTTCAGTAGTTATGGAGATACGTGGCAACAAACATTCACACACACACACGGACTTTCGCCTTTATAATATTAGTAGGATAATTACACACACATACAGTACGGCCAACGGATCTCGGCGTGCGTGAAGTTAGCCGTTTCGATGCGCAGTGCAACTTTTTCATACAAAATTTTCTACTGCGCAGCGCAGAGCCTGACTTCACGTACGCCTAGATCCGCCGGCCCAACTGTAATTCTAAAGACATAATGTTCATAGAAAAATACGTTTAACCCGCTTTTGAATCAGACGCATATTGCCTATTGGCGTACTAGGAATGCTGGCTGTGCAGAGAGCCGTAGTTCAAACTTTTATTTTTGTGTTTATGTCATTTTGCTGGTTTTAGATAGTTAAATAGCAACTAAACTAAACCAAATTCTTCTGACTACTAAAAAGAACCTAAATTCTTACATAAAACGTTAGACTCAAAATTTGTTTCAGGGTTCCCAAATGTCCAATCTACTTTATTCTCCACCTACCCTAGCACTTGGATGGCGCTGTTTCAAATAACACTAGGAGACTATAGCGTGAGTAACAAACAATCTATTTGATGCACATTAACACAATCTCTAAACGGTGAAGGAAAACACCGTGAGGAAACCAGTTAGCTTTCTAATAGCGTCGATGGGCTTGCAAACTGTCACGTATGGAATGCTAGCTTTCCAAAATGTGGGCATGTACCAAATCAGTATTTGGACATACCTCTGACTACCCTTCAAAGGATCTTGAAATGCCTAAATGGATACAGTCGTGATCATTTTAAAAGCTTTTATTTCATTTCATTCTGATAATCTTTCTAAATACTGTTTAACTGCGGGGCTAAAAAGGCCGTAAAAGCAGCATCATAATCTGAATTGCACAATAGGCTGTCTCTTTTCATAGACAATGAGAGTGTCAGGTGTCTTCGAGTAATCAGTTATCACACTAATATTATAAATGCGAAAGTTTGGATGTTTGGATGTATGTTTGTTCCTCTATAACTCGACAACCACTGAACCGATTAGGTTGAAGTTAAAAATAAAAGATTCCGACGATTTGAGAACATCCTTTTTTTGAAGTCGGTTAAAAATAGAGAAACAATGATTGAAAGAAGTTTTGTTTACTATACATATTTTATACTTTCGCGACTTGAACACATTTTTAAATTATTATTAACGGGACTAAATCGCGTAATGAAATTATTTTATTTACCTCGACGTTTCGGCGACATTACAGTCGCCGTGGTCACGAGTAGACTGGCGGCCGTTGTTCGCTCTCACCTTTGACTAATGAGGTTAGAACTACCCTCATTCAGTCAACACAAATAACGGGATTAAGTCCCGTTAATAATAATTTAAAAATTTTGTTTACTATGTAAAGGAGGTATTAATTCCTTATATTTTCAGTACACAGACCTCGGAATGACAACGTATCCTAACCTCTCAAAGACTGTGTTCACTGTGTTCATGGTGTTTGTACCGATCCTGCTTCTCAACATGTTGATCGCTATGATGGGAAACACGTACGCTCATGTTATTGAACAGTCGGAGAAGGAGTGGGTTAAACAGGTGAGAACAGTAGTAAACAGCCCCCCTAGCCATATTACACTATCTATCGTCGCTGTAGAATAGAAACACTTCAAAATGTATAGGATTTGACGTTTCAAGTTGATGAGTCACGTGGTCAGAACGTCAATTCCTATACATTTTGAAGTGTTCTATTCTACAGCGACGATAGATCGTTCTACAGCGACGATAGATCGTGTAATATGGCTAGGGGGGCTGGATAATCCAAGAAAATCCTTGTTTGATGCCTGTAGTTTTGCAAAAGGTGGCGCCAAAAGGCCTTACGTAGGTATACACGCCTCTCAACTTAAACACTGGTTAAACAATGCTCAGAATGTCACTATTTGTCACTGTCTAACAAAAAAGACGGTGTTCACCGTATTCATGGTGTTTGTACCGATCCTGCTTCTCAACATGTTGATCGCTATGATGGGCAACACATACGCTCATGTTATTGAACAGTCGGAGAAGGAGTGGGTTAAACAGGTGAGACCATGGACCTATACTCTAGCCATACTCAAAGTGTGCTCCGCGGAGCCCTGGGGCTTCGCAAAGCCTTTGTGGGGGCTCCGCGAGAACACTAACAATAATGAGTAGTTATTAATATTAATAATTAATTAATAACTAGTAAAAATACACCCCTGGAAGAAATCGCTCTCAGCGATAAGGCCGCCCATTGTACTAATTAAGAGTATTAAGACTTTCTTATGTTGTTATATTTTACTTTCCTTTGTGTAGAATAAAGTGTTCATTCATTCATTCAATGAAAGGTAATTCAACCAATTGGCTGCAACATTTGCAACTTAACGTAATAGTTCTGTATCATCGACGTTGCAAAGAAGATTGTCCAAAAACGTTTTTCCTTCTTCAGTGGGCCAAAATCGTGGTGTCCCTAGAAAGATCAGTGGCACAGGAAGACGCCCACAAGTACCTACAAGAATACTCGATAGGACTGGGACCATCTGACGATCCAAGGTATGAACAGCGAGCGGTCATGGTCATCAAGAGTAAAGCGAAGACTCGGGCGAAACAGAGGAAAGGGGCTCTGACAAACTGGAAGGTTTGTTTTTTTTCTACATGTTGTTTATTATTTCACTTTAAAAACATTCCTGAGTTGTACTAAACATTATTTAACACACGGGAATTACTCACGTAAAAATATCGTCGCTTTAGATACCGACAATGTTTCGATTCATCCGGAGAATCTTCATCTGGGTAAGGAGGGAGTTGCGGCAAGGTCACTCCTCGCGCGAGCGTCTTACACGATAAATCGACGATATATACGTGAGTAATTCCCGTGTGTTAAATAATGTTGTTATTATTGTTTTACTTTGTATTAGGTACTTTTTTGTTTTTTTTTCATTTTCTTGCTTGTTTTATTATCTCCGTATTCCGGAAGCTCGTATCGTAGTTTCTTGGACTTGATAGATCGTTAAAGTTAAGTTTACTGAGCGGTCAGAATTTGAATTTCATTAACAACTGAGCGCTTCATCGAGATTCTGAGGGCACGTAAAATTGTCGTGCCCGGTTTTTAAGTCAAGTTTAAGTTGAAGTAAAGTCATGATAACATGTCATGTCTAAAACTTCATCAATAGAGTTAGCACTAGGCCCACTAGCTCATACGCGAGAGAGAGAAGATAGAGCGAAGCAAAGGGAACTCCCTGACTAATTGGAAGGTTTGTTATTGGCATCTTAATTCTGTGGTTATTGGTAGTCAATATCAAAACACCGCAAAATGTAACCCATTAGGCTGCGTTTCCATTGACGCGGAGTTGGGCGGAGCGGTGCTTAGCGGTGCATGAATTGACCAATCACTATGCTCGAAATCTCTGCTCCGCTTCAATGGAAACAGCACGAGCGGAGCGGGGCAGAGCTGAACGGATATTCATATAAAATAAGCGAGGTGATGCGGAGCGGAGGACAGCGGGGCGGTGCGTTGCGGAGGGTAGCTAGGAGAGCGAAGCGGTCCGCTCCTCTCCTTTCTGCTTCAGTGGAAACACTCACCACTTTTCACCGCTATTCTCCGCTCATCTCCGCACAGCTCCGCGTCAATGGAAACGCAGCCTTACTCTGTTATTCATAAAGGACTGATAGGTTTCCCATAGCTCAAACTGCTGCTAAACCTGTACCCATGTCATTGACATTAGCAAGTAATAGACGAGTTGGTAAATTGTTTAGAAGGCCGTGCGTGAAACTCATGAGCAAAATTCAACCCTCATTGAGACTTTGATAGTTCACCACATTCCAGAACAGGCAGAGTTTAATAGTTTCAATATGAATCAACCAGCAAAGATACAAGTAACGTAGACGAAGTAACGTATTTGCAAATTTGCAAATTTTGTAATGTATTTGCAGCGAGTCGGAAAAGTGACGATAGCGGAGTTAAGAAGACGGGGCATCAGTGGGGAGGAGTTGAGACGACTAATGTGGGGACGAGTCTCCATTTCTACGCCTACTAAAGCACCACTGGGGTAAGACAAGCACTTTACTTCTGTTTGTTACGAGTTTGTTTTTACGAGTGAACTGAGTGTCCCGTCAGCGCTGATAGGCGAGTGATCTTTATTACAATGAAATAAGGATACTGATTGCTTAGAAGAAATGGCTACGCTGATTGCTCTCGTCAGTGCTGGACAATCAGTATCCTTATTTCATTGTAATAAAGATCAATCGCCTGTCAGCGCTGACGGTGAGCGTGAGACTAAAATCAGCCTTAAGCACACTCGTTTTTTGAACTCCTAATAGGAGAAGAACAGCCGCTCCACCGCCAGATGTGGCGGCGACGGACGCTTTAGCGGCGCAGGTTGGCACCGGCGTCGGACCAGCGCTGTCTTCCGCGCTCAACGTCATGGCTTATACGCAGGAAATGGACCTTTCGGCCGGTACGTAGTCTGGGAAATTAGGTGTGGGAAACTTCGTTTATGGCCTAAGGTCTTGAGCTATCACGGAATACCAACGTTGTGGGAAGTCTATCCTAGCAAAAGCTGAGTACCTGGGCAAAGGAGTAGGTAAAACTACGTTTATTATGGAGCAAACATCAAACCCTTGCTTGTGCTACTACGGCAGACCAGCGCTATGGTGGTCTGTCCATCCAAAATTGAGTGGAGGCCATTTTTGTTGGTAAGATTCGGTAACAAAATAAACAATTTTTGATTTGATTTGGAAAGCATGGCACATAGTTCTCTTGGGAGATTTATTTAGGACAAACAACCGACAAACTTCATTTTATTTTCCCTTTCATGCAGGTCAAACTCAAAACCTGGCAACACCCGATCTTCTGGTCAACGGAAAATCAGTAGCGGGAGTACCGACCTCCATAACCACACCTTCGATTAATGTCACCAATCCCAACCAGCTCACAACTACCTTCGCTCCCACTAGCAAAGCTGCTTTGGAAATACGACCAGGTTTACCAGGGACCATGAATCTGAACGTACCAAGCCAAGGAAGCCAGGGAATTCCAGGGCATACCGCTGGAATGATCCCAGGTCCGATTATGGGCATGACATCACAAGGAGTTTTAACACAGAGTGTTGGTGGCATTCAAAGAATGCCAGGTCAAAGTGGAATGATGGGTACTCCAGCAGGAGTCATGCCAGGATTGATGGCAGGGCCTAGGGGAATACCTGGGATGACGCCAGTTCAGGGCATGATGCAAGGAATCCCAGGTGCTCAAGGGATGGTGGCAGGTCCTAGAGGAATACCTGGGATGACACCAGTTCAGGGTATGATGCAAGGAATTCCAGGTGCTCAAGGGATAATGCCAGGTCCTAGAGGAATACCTGGGATGACGCCAGTTCAGGGCATGATGCAAGGAATTCCAGGTGCTCAAGGAACAATGCCAGGTCCTCGAGGAATACCTGGGATGACGCCAGTTCAGGGCATGATGCAAGGAATCCCAGGTGCTCAAGGAATAATGCCAGGTCCTAGAGGAATGCCATTACAAGGTGTTGGAATGATACAAGGAATGCCAGCTGGGATGATGCAAGGTCATGGCATGCAAGCTCCAGGTTATGGGCCTGGGGCAATGATGCAAGGGGCTACTGGTATGATGCCAGGGACTGTTATGACCCCAGGCGTGGGAATGCAAGGTGTGAACATGCAAGGTATGAACATGCAAGGCATGAACATGCAAGGTATGAACATGCAAGGCATGGGCATGCAAAGTCTGGGTATGGTCCCAGGCCCTGGTGGAAGGACTTTGGTGCAGCAAAGCTCCACAGAACAATATGTTATTGAAATGAACGCACAGGGAATTCCTATTTTGGTGCCTTACAGTGAGTATGTTTTATTATTTATCTCTCTCTCTTTTCTCATCGCTTCAGCAATGACACTGGGTATTGGTTTTGATTCGCAATAAATATATTATGATTATTATTATTGCAAATGACTAAAAGTGACAGCAGTATCCTAATACAAAGCAGTAGAGTGTCGACATACTTTTTGTAAAAGGGAACATCATCACGTCTGTATTCTCAAGGCACGGAAGACCTTCTCCCATGTCTTTGGGTATTAAAGGACTTTTGAAGAATATTAGACACCTTCTAGGGGTAGTCAGAGGCACTTACGTATTTCTATCTATACTAATTTAGTAAAGCGGAAGAGTTTGTTTGTTAGTTTGAACGCGCTAATCTCAGGAACTACCAGTCCGATTTGAAAAATTCTTTCTGCAATTGATAGCTAAACTCAGACTACTTTTCATCATCATCATCATCATCACCATTATACCATCACTACGAGGGCAACGCCGCGAGGGCGCTGCTTGTTTGAAATATGACCACACTAGTGAACGCTCGCGGCTTCGCCCGCGTGGACTACTATTTTTTTATCCCACGGGAACATTTTTCGGGATAAAAATTAGCCTCTGGTGTTATTCCAGAACCTAAACTATATACACTCCAAATTTCATCAAAATTAGTTATGGAGATACGTGGTAACAAACATTCACACACACGGACTTTCGCCTTTATAATATTAGTAGGATTATTATCGACGGTCGGTCAGTTATAATATAAATCATCAATCATCTTCAAATTTGAAGTAACTTAGTCGTGGACGAATATTTGCTTTGATATGTAGATATGAAATAATAATGAAATCCACAGTCCCACCACCTGAGATATGCTACGAAGATCACCTTCGCGAGCTGATCATCTTGACGGAGAAACCAGACTGTGACAGTCAGAAGATCAGGACCCTGGCCGCCCAAGCAGCTGACCTGGCTGATGTTCCTGAAATTGATATTGATGCTCTTGTGAGTACCTACCTACTTCAAATCCCTACCATTTTTAACCTAACTTCAAAAAAAGGAGGAGATTTTTTTGTGATTTTTTTATGTAGGTTCCTATTTTTACCGATTACTCGAAGACGCCTGGACCGATTTGAAAAATTCTTGTTTTGTTTGAAAAGTGGAGAGGATCTGTCAAGGATCTTCGGAGTTATGAACAGAAATGCATCTCGAGAGTGCAGAAAATTACTCAACGGGCTAAGAAAGGAATTGAACTGTATGCCGTCTCTTTTCACTCTCAGTCAATGAAAAGAGACGGCATATAATTCAATTCCTATTGTGATTCTGCTCTAACGGTCTTTTTAAGCCAGCAGAACCATTGTGGGTACTGTAAATGTTTCAAACAAAGGCTCTTTCTGTAGATCGCAGCGAAATCAAACAGGAAGATAGTAGTGGGCACGGTGTCTGGGCTGTTTGGAGTGGCAGCCGCCGCGCCCGCCGCCGACTCGGCCTGGCGCCGCGAGCGGCAGGAAAACAGCGACAGCGATCCTATATCAGGTACCTACTTAACCGTGCGCCCTGCCGCTTTTCCCATTTTAACACGTTCCCTGTCCCCATACAAAATGATTTGACAACTTCATACGTCCAAGTTCATTGGTTCATTGGCCATTGAAGTTCTGAACCCATAGTGGAAGCAAAAAGATTAACAGAATGACTTTGTGAAGTCCATCTTCAGATTTTTTCGAATATTTTAAAATATCTACTAGTACTCCTCCGCGAATCTATACCACCAAAGGCTTTAGCGTGAAAATATTGAAGAAACTTTTTTGGTATAGATTGGCGGAGGAGTAGGTAAGTACTAGATATTTTGGAATATTCAAAAATCTACCATTCAGTAACAAAATAACTCACTCGTGTCATAGAATCGGTGTTGCTGGGTCGTCTTTCCCGGGCTCGTCGTGCTCGCTCAGCGTCGAAGAAAGCGGCGCCTCCGCCCCCACATCTTTACGTTCCTGCCAGGTAAATATAGTATCCATACCCATATTTTAAATGTGAAAGTGCGTTTGTCCTGCTTTCACGTCAAAACAGAGAGACGGATTGACGTGATTCTTTGTGTGGAGATAGTTGGAGGGCTGGAGAGTGACATAGGCTACTTTTTATACCGAAAAAATGCATATTTCCCGTGGGATAAAAAAGTAGTTGTCCACGCGGACGAAGCCGCGGGCGCCTAAAGATTTTTAACTGGCCTCTTAGCTCAGTTGGTTTGAAAGTAGCTCTGCCTTCTGCCACCGAGGTCCGCCATGTTTTTGTAATACTAGACATTTTATTAGCACACGGGTATTAATTATTCGCACAAATATAATATTAAGAATATAGTGACCCTAATATTATCGCCAGTCCTCCTTCTTACCACTTCGTAGCACTTTTTACAACAAGAATAGTAACGAAATTAAAAGCTTACATTTTTGTTTAGGTCCATGTATTTAGTGGCATCGGAGAGCAGCGCGATGGAAAGTGATGCGCCTTTTGACGACCAACCTAGCTCTGGAAATAACTCGTAAGTAATATATTGCATAGTACCTAACTAAATAGCTTTATGTTCAATAATGTACACCTACCTTTCGAAGTGATTCCGAAAATTACTTTCCACAGACACACAAACGTTCAAAATTCCCAATCCCTTCATAATAATTAGACTTGCATTGATGATACCTGTTTGGTCTGTGGATGTTACTATTGTCCCAAAATGTAGGTACTATTAATTTAATGTAAATGTTACTTTTGAACCAAAGTCAAAAGAAACCATTATATCAATGTAAATATTTCAGTTGGCAAATGTTACCACCAAACCAAGGGACTGCTCTGTGTTTTGTGTTAAAGTAGTATTCGTTTTTCTTTGTATTTATTAGAAAAAAGGCCTAGTAACAAGCAATAAATTAGTGAAGATGTTGATTTTTGGTATTTAAAAAAGAAAAGCTCTATAAAAATCAAGTATAATTTAATACTTACTAATAATAATAATAGCTATGTCCTAAAATTAATATGTACAAATATGTTCCACATGATTCTAACTTTCCAACTTGGTCAGACTGATACATGAATCAGTAAAATCAGTATCTTCTGACAGTGTTCTTTTTAACCCTCTCATCAAGACTCTGTTTATTAGTTGCTCTGCGATGTACCTCTGGTCAATGTTCATTCGTTGAAGTTTGCATGTTACATTTGATCCCACTGCTGTGCATTCTCGGTCTGCAAAAAATAGCATACATCTGTTTTGTATAACTATAAATGTTACATTATGTGTTTCCACTGAGGTTTAATAGCCAATGATATGACAAACAAAACCCATATTTTCTACAAGGATTGCATCTGAACAAGGAAAGGCCCCAAAACCATGTTATTTACCCTGATTCTTCATAGTATTGATTGAGAAAGAACGAGAGTAGAATCACCTACATAACAATAGAAAGTGATCCATGTAGTCCTACAACTTATCATAGGGAATGCTTACTCATTCAGGGCATGATAGCTGGTTGATATTTGACACAGCTATCATTGCTAAATAATATAAATATGGGTTTACTGATTTAGCTTGACAAAATTTTAGCATATTGATTGACTTACCCATTATAAGGGCATCACTAAAGCTTGTCCTTTTTCGTGGGTTTTTGATTATGATGGGTTTCTTTTCTTTTTTTTCTACATGGTACTGCACAGGTGATATTGGGTTCTCTATAGTTTCTTGCTCCTCATTCCCACTCTCCGTTTCTGGGTCTTGGATAAATACTAGTTCTTGTTCCTAGAAATACAAGTACATGATTTTAGATGAATGAACAAAGTGAAAGAACTAAGAAGTGTGTCAGGACCGTAGCAAATGGACATGTGGTCTCTGCCTACACCTATGATGGGACAGGCGTGGTTTTATCTACCTATGTATGTAAGACAAATGTGAAGTTTTAACTGATGATAATAGTTGAATTCATAACTGAACAGATATCAAATTCAAAAGAAGTTACATACAGATAGCCTAGCAGGACACTATGGGCTTATTCAAAAGCAAACTGCATATTTTGACATGCTCTGAAGCAGAGTTGGAACTCTTCATAGACATTTTCAATGAATCTTGGATGTCTGGAGATTGGAGTAGATGAGTCCATGAACATGACAAAGGCCTTTAGGCGACCTAAAAACTCCATCACCAGAGTTGGCCACTAGCTCATATGAACTTAGTTGTTCCAATGGATCTAGGTATTCGTGAAGTTAGGCTTTTCGCTGCGCAGTAGAAAAAGTTGTACTCAAAACGGCTAACTTCACGAATGCCAAGATCCATTGGAAGAAGTGTACTTAGGTACTTTTTAGTCCTTGAACATTAAGTCTTGAACCTGTATACAGTGTGTAAGCAATGCAAGTTAGTTACCTCCAAATCGTTGAATGTATCATCTTCCACAGTTTCTTCTATAACTATTTCCGACTGTGATACATCACACGCATTCAAATCCTGCAGGAACTTCATCGCTGTGAACTTCCAGGAAGGGGGAATGTGTGTGTAAATAATCTCACCGTTGTCTGTGAGAGTTCTCGACGCGAGATACTTTCGCAGTTCTTTCCTGTAGGTGGATCGCAGTATGTTTATCTTTTGCCGGACATTGAATCTATTAGCTGTAGGTATAAACGTTTGCAGTATTGGTAGAAGTAAATCGTAAGCCACGTTCCTTTTGAATTTGTTGCTGTAGTCGGGATGGTCCTTCTTCCAAAGTAAAGGCAGCTGCTCGTATCTTTTTATGAACAAGCGTTCCATAGATGTCAAGTCAGTTGTTGCTTGATCATCATCTTGACCCTCGAGGTTTGTGTAAACCACTTCCATTTCAAAACGCCTGACGAAATTACTGATAAATAAACTGATTGATCGACTGATGAAGGGAACTTTGAACAAGAACTCTCCCAAACCAAATAACACGTTCTTGGCTTGGGAATGTAGAGAAAATGGCCGCGCAACGTGTGCAAGGTTTGTGTTGCCATCAGCGCGGTTGAATTTACCCCATTTCTACTGTTGAAAATATTGTTAGCTTACACCTCACTGTTTTTGCGTTTATAAAGTAGGTACCTACTCAGTAGACTAGTAAACTAGTTTTGGGCATTCAAACAAATCCTTTCGATTTGTTCATCAATCCCCAGAACTAGTTTTTCCTGAACTTTTCACAACACATTTAAAGAAGTTTGTCTTCACGGAAATACCGACTCTCGGTACCGATGTTTCGACTGTTACAAATATGACCGTCACGTTAGTAGGTCATATTTTAAGTATTCGGGATTTCTTAATTTGTCAACTTCTACTCAATTTTCGGGTAACATAGGAATGCTTGCATCACAAATTGACTGTCAATCTATAAATAAACTGTCATCTCATTGTCATCATCGCACACATCAATCTTACCATAGACAGAATACTTATTCTAAAATAAGGCACAGACTAGACTACAATTAACAGTCTATCAATCCGTTCTTTAAGCTCGAAGATCAATCCAGACAAAAAAACTAGATTTGTACAATTTTTTTTTAAATTCCAGAGCTATTGGTGGTAGAAGAGAGAACAATGCTCGAATGAAAGCTGCTCGACCGTTATGCGTTGAGCATGCGACAGGAGCCCAACCTCCGGTTGAACACTCCCTCTACGTTGCAGGTAAGGTTTCATGAATTTCAAGCTATCACTAATCATAATCAGTTTCATTGGACAAATCATCATCAACAATAATCTTCTTGGGAGTCACAACCAGTAGGTACTAACTAATCATAAGTACCCAGGCAGTATAGATCAACGTGTGGTTTGGAAAGTTTTGGCATTGATTGGCTTAAAACTATACGTAGATAATTTTTTGAATTGTGTTAGGTAACTGAAATACTTAAAATTAAACTTTTGATTATTATCAAGGATCTGGCAGCGGTGCAGAAGTCGAGAGTGCAGCCCCAGGATACACAAAGCAGGAGAGACAGAAGTTCCGACCAAGAACAGCTCGATGTAGACGAAACAGGTACCTACACCTACAGAACTACCCTCAGTTTTAGTACCAGTGTTGCCATACTGTTTATGAGAAACTTAAGCCGGTTCATACTCACTACCGGTTTTACGTAACGTAAAGGTGCAAACACACGCTAGGCCAGCCTAAGCCAGTGCGCCACCGTACCACTGGGGGTATCGTCGGTGGTAAGGTGGGGCAGTCATGAGTCGATGAAAGGCTACCGTCGACACGCTTGGCGAGTCTATGCAAACCAATGTAAGTTGGCGCACGTATTCACTCGGCCAGTTAGGCGAAGCGTGTGGTGCTGCCCACACGTTGGCACTGGCGTTCACTCGGCGAGCCTGGGCCAGCGTGCGTTTGCGCCTTAACGATTTAGTATCAATGTTCAAGTGAGTGCGCTCATAGCGTAGCTTACAGAGTCGTTCTTGATTGATCGTTGAAGTTAAGCAACGTTGACCGCGGTCACAATTTGGATGGGTGACCGCAAGTGGCATTACAAGCTGAGCGCTTCCGTGCTTCAGACACGTTAAATTGTCGGTCCCGGCTTTTAAGTCGTTAAGCCATGACTGACGGAGGCCTTTAGGCGGCCTAAAAACTCCGTCACCAGAGTTGGCCACTAGCTCATACGAACATACTTACGTTCATGACAAATCATTGATCAGAATCACCAGTCTGTAAAGCGGACCCTAGCTAGACGATCATAACTAATTCTGCTTGGTACTCTGAGTGCTTGCAGGATGAAAAAGAGTCCGCGCCAGCACTGAAGTCCTACGGCAAAAGCGGGAACTACTTGTTTTATTTCTATTATTTAGGCTGTTTTTTAGCAAAGGTCGTTCAGTTGTGTAGAATAATTAACGAACGAATAATTTACAAACTTGCATAATTATTATTGTTCAAGCCTTATTTGGACAATTAGTATTTTTTTATCAAACCTAGTTCTGCGATAACAGCGCTGCGTCTATCGGACTTCAGTGCTGAGTACTCTAAAAGTAATTGTTTGCCAATCATCAATTCGTCAGCCAGCGCATGTCATTCGCATCAAGCCGCAAGATCGCCTAGGGTCTGCTTATGGATTTTGCTAAGTAATAGCTTCTAACTATCCTCATTTGTAGAATATCGCCGATCCCCGCGAAGGAGCCCGGCAGCCCGCTCGAGCCGTGGGCCACAGCGCCCCTCTCCAGACTATCTCGACTCATCCGGTCTTCGAGCGCCTCCACAGCCTCCCTCACATCACGGACCTCCGTGGAACGCTCCCCAGAAAGATACTGAATGACAATTAATAATAGTTTTGCAATAGACATAACTTCAGTGACCGATGGACCATAATGGAGTTTAGATATATCTCTACTCTTGTGTGCAAAAATGCCGTGTTGGCCGAGGGGTATAGTCCCTCGACTTTCGATCCGAAGGTCGTGGGTTCGAATCCTGGCCGTGCATCAATGGATCTTTCGTTTCGCATTAACACGAGCTCTAAACGGTGAAGGAAAACATCGTGAGGAAACCCGCGGCTTAGTCAGCCCCACATGTATTGACCATGTCTTTTCTGTGGATATGGCCTGTAAGCTGAGAGGATGGTTTAGGTGCTGGGCAAGCCTACTACATCTCAACATTGTCCCAGGCACTAGTGTCCCGATAAGTGTAGGCAAAGATTGCCTCTACACTATGTAATCTAGTAAAGATGTAAAGGCCTAAGCAGTAGGTGCAAAAATGATATTTCGGGGATAAGATTCAGCTTAGGTACCTACCTACTTCGGTATGAATATTCATCTAAGCCTACCTAGTATTTTACATTGGTGAGTGCTCACTTATGCACCACTCCTTTGTTGCAATCGAGAGTACCTACACCTGATTTTTTTTCAATTCAACTTCGTGATAATCTAAATATGTGCCTCATCTTGTAGGTACCTACAGACATTTAAAATTTGGTACCCTAGCAAGTCGTAAGATTCTATTGAACCTTAATTTAGCCACTTGTATAGTGGTTTAACTACTCATTAGTACATGTCCATCAAGATGTTTTTTTTTCAGCTTTTTCTAATTAGGTATTTACTCGTTAAAGTTTTAGACTACTTTTACCTTAAAACTTAATCAATGTAACCCCAGTCTACGGTAAAAGATGACCATCCTACAGTTAGATGAAACTAGATCTAAGAAATATTAACTATGGTTAAATAAATAAGAAACGAAGAACTCCACTGCCATGCCGTAGATAAGATAAAATAGGCAATTAATATCTTAGAGGTAATGTTAGCGTCGACTATCCTAACTAAAGATAATAAATAATATGATAATTTAGTACATAAAATCTAGTCTGAAAATAAAACAACGAACTCATTTCATATAGGTATTTATTGAATAGATTTAAATACCCAATGTTCATGTAAAATCAATGTTATGAAAATAAGTAGGCATATATAATTTAATTTCAATAAATAAAATCGTTTCTATGCATTCGTTTCATTTATAGAGTAGGTAACTAACATCCAAAAAATAATATGAGATCCATGACGAAATCATGCCGGTTCTAATACACATTTCATGGTAAATGTACAAAGTTACATCACCTAAATAAGCAATAGTTCTTTTAGGAAATGAAATCAATACAATCTACCCACGCTATACATATTTTGACCTGCGCCGTGTGAACGTCTCGCCGCCATTTTGAAAAATCATACAACAAAGCAACCCCTTTTTTGTATCCCATTCATTTAGCTCCATTGTGTCCCTCACACTTTCAATGTCGATTGCCCTTTCAAGCTAAGTTTTAATATTAAAGTATCGTGAAGTTACAACAATGAATTAATCCGACCACTGGTTTTACTATTCGGTTTATTAAGTTATTTCCTTCTTTAGATGACTAAACTAAAAAACGGGGCGAGACGGTTCAGATTCTCATTTTTGATTCTAATAAAATAAATTTTAATCGACTAGATATTGTCATTTCTAATAATGCTAAGAAACATCAATACAATTTCGTCGTATTGTAAGTGAAGAGCCAAAAATTTATCATTCTTTACCACGAATTTCATGGGGTCTACTAAATAGCTCAATTCATCCACAATACGCCGGTTTTAGTTTCAATAACTTACCATTTATTCCATACTACCTCTCTCCTTTACAGGTCCCGCGCCTTCATCCGATATCCATTTATATCCGAGTTTTTAGGCTCTTTTTGACTGTTTTAGTAGGCTTCCCCACCTTTAACAGAGCCACAACTTATAGGGCATAGTGACACAATCACATGATGAACACGAGATATTTCAATAAAATACACATCAGAATAATTATAAACAAAAACATGATAAGAAATAGAAATTCCATAAATCGAGAGCTATTGACATGGAAGGAAATAAAAATGAAGAAAATGGTTAAAACAAAAATAAGAATAATACACAAAAATCATGTTTAGAAAATAAATGTCATAAAATAAATGTGGAATTAAAATAGTGTAAAACAGAATATTGTTTTAGAACAAAATCAAATGGTGGACGGACAGCAAAAATATAAATTGGCATAACAATGGAATCAGCAGTAGAAAAAAGATACAACAAACGCTCGAAATCAGAGAGTTAATTTTCAATCAGCCACAATAATAATTCAGACTTTTCAGAACAAAATGGTAGAAACTATTTTTTAATTTTACTGGGGTAGTAGCACAGATAAGATAATGGTATTAGAATGGAGACAGGAGATTGGTTAAATACTGCAGTTTTTAATTAATTATATCCACTCCGTAAATCGCTAGGTATTAACAGTCTAAACATTCTACGTATCTCAAAAAATAATTTAACGTAAGCTTTCAACCTCGTCAGCATTTATAAAAACATATGACTCCACGAAGTTTTAACTTTTTATTAGGTAAGTACCTACTTTAACCTTACAAAAATTGAAAAGCCTGAATACGATTGTGACTAGTACCTATCTTCATCAGTTGATTATTTTAAACCCAACAATAAATACTCAATTGAAATTTGAAATGAAATCAAAATGCCCTGCGGGGTTAAAATGCCCGTTATAGCAGAATCACAATAGGAATTGAACTATATATCGTCTCTTTTCATAGACTGAGAGTGACCTGCGTAGCTAAAATGGTCGCTAATGCAGATTCACAAATGATTTGCGTCGAGATTCTCGTATTAGAAATCACAAAGTTGACAATTCCGTACCGGCAATATCATTTTATTGTTTGACAGTTTTGTGGAGAATCGTAAAATAAAATGGCCACCTATGAATTGGAATTGCACTAAGTGTCAATCAAATATTATTTATGTTTAATAATGATAATAAAACATACTAAATACTTACTTAAAAACCAAATACTTATTTACAGAGTATTAGTAGTAATAATACGATGCAATATTAAATGAAAACCAACCGGGTTATTTTTTTTCGTGTGGCAATTTAAGGCCTAGCATGTGATTCTGCTGTGAATTGAATTGCGTGAATTGCGTACAATTCAGCTAACATTTGACGGTAATTAAAGATGAAATGCTTTAGCAATATCAATACAAATCACCCGTGAATCATATTATTGTGAATCTGCATTAGCGACCATTTTAGCTCTGAAGAACGGCAATTATAACTATAACGGCCTTTTTAACCCCGCTAAAGTTCTGTTGGTCTAATACGGTTCTAGCAACTCGTTCAATTCACGACACGATAGTAAAAGTAATACTATTTTGTTAGTCTTAGATATAATATTATATCCAAGCTCAGTCTTCGTTGTAGGACTTTGTCCAAATATTGTGTTGTGGAAAATTTGAAATAGCCAATAAAAATGGTCCGCTAAAATACTTTAGTATTGCTACTTACAAAGTATAGAATAAAAACAAGCCTAAGTTTAGCTGGCTTCAAAAATCTCAAGTTCCCATATCATATCGGTTACCATTTTTATAAGCTACCTCTATAATCACCCTCAAGATGTGCTTGTGCTAAATAAATTCGATTCACATGTCACAAAATATCAATAAAGTCATTTAAATATCGTCATCGGCACTCGTGTGTTGGCAGATCGCGTCTTGACGCTGTATAAATCAGAAAATAGACGATAATGCCTGATATTATTAAGTAGACACCGATGTAGCGCAATTTCTGTGGAATGCACATTTTAAAATGCAATTATCACATGATACACACAAGAAAATCAAGATTTCATCGAAAATCCCAGTTATCAAATGCACAGAATTTCATCAAATAAATCATGTGTGGCATAAAATCTCATATAAAAGCACAGACATGTGTAGAGACCTGTTCACAAGAAAATGGTGGACAATATGCCACTCTTTGTATGTAAATAATGTTATTTGATATTATATTTGTGTGATCATAAAGCATGTTATCGAGTGCACTGTCCACTTTGTTATTGTGAACACGCAGTAAGGGTGACTTACCTCGGGACTGTGGAGAGAAACATTAATTATAAATAAAATGAACACACAAAAATCAATCAACATACACTTTATATCTTAAAAGTAATACAAGACGGCACTTGGCCCATTGAAGCGAAATGGAACTCCTCAAGAGTTATCATAATTGAACAATTTAACCAAGGAATGTAACTTATACATTACCTTTTTACTCAAAAATTCTACAGCTATGAAGTAACCTATCAATACATATTACTAATGTTTCGCCGATAAACAACCTGGTGAGCTTTCGAGAGAAATGGGTACTGCATACATCTAACTTAATTCTAGGAAGTGTTCTAGATAAACGCTGGGATTTTCAACCAACAAAACTGAAGATAGTTCTTCAATACACGAGAAATACATAATTATAGTGTTCTAGTCACTCAATACAGTGCATTTACCTCGATTCCTGTCGGTGCGAAGGTGATTCATAGTTTCGCATTCTCTCTTAGCTCCGGGTACGTCGAATCATTCGGATAGGTAAACGGCAGTGTGGTATTCTATTTAAACCTGGACAGATTGGCATGTCAGTTATAAAACATTGGCACAATACGATCGAGATTCAGAAAGTTATTATATCTACTACACAGATACACGAGAATAGACCACACAGCCGCAATTTTGTATTTAGTGATGAAATCGAATAAATAATCTCATAATACTATATTATTGACAATTTTTATGTGCAGTACTACGAGAAATAGACATGTACTATGTTCATAACTCATACAATCCATTGAATATAATTTGTTTAAAGCGCGTTAAGTTTCCGACCAACGAACGATTCAAACTTGTTTCTGGCAGCTTCGTGATTTTACAGTTTATTTCTCGTAGACAAGTGAGTGTTGAAATCAGCTTTCTCTGTGAATATTGACGAATCGCGTTGCTTATTCATATACATTTATCATCTAGTATGAAGTGACGCAGCGCTGGCATCGGCCGGGCCGGAACTCTGCAAGCAGACAAAGGCACATGGCAACATTCGTACAAAATACGGTCTCTCGAGAGCAGGCAACCCCAGCTGGCATCCCTACATCTGCAAAACTACACACACTAACAAAATGTGAGCGATCATATAAACTACATAAAACCTTACTCATGCAATAACTGAAAGAGATTGTAATATTAACATGCATTATAAATGCCTGTAAAATAAAGAGTTATTATTTACATTGGCTATACAATTCGATAACCGAAACCAATAGGCAATACAAATAAAATGAATCAAATAACAAAAATAATATAGTACGGAACATGCTTGAAGACAGGTTTATGAAGCACAAAAACACATTCTGCCTGATAAAATAGAAACTCAGAATAGCTGGTTTAAGTCAAGTTATACATATAATTGGAGATTGAACCAAAATGAGAAATCCAAATGCGTAGCTACCTACGTACGGCGTACAGTGTACGCCGTAGGTACGCATACGAAACGATCGCGACGCGTAGGTACACTGTACACGGAATCTTAACTTGATGGGTATTTTCAGGTTTGCGCAGGCCATTTAAAAATGGTCGGCGGGCCACTATGTGGCCCGCGGGCATAGGGTTGAGCAGCCTTGGGCCTAGCACTTAACTATGAATCACGATCCTTGGTTTAGTATTGGTAGTAACTTCTTTTTAGTTTGTCATTTTAGTAACATTTTTAATTTTAACTTGGCTTAAACCAGGACTACCCCTGTAGTTTTTATTTTATAAGAACGCCGTTTTATTTTATAATAATTGTATTATTATGCTTTTCATTTTCAGTTTTCATAAGAGATACATAACGTAAAAAAAAAATAAAAAAAAATCTTACTATTATAAAACACGCTTCAGGCAATGTATAAAACATTGCCTGAAGCGTGTTTTAGAATAGTAAGCTGAAAATACATTCTATTTATGTCATATGATAAGTTTTAGATTTAGGTCCGTATGTGGTATTCGGACTACCATGCACTATTATAATATTTTTGTAAGCATGGGCTTTTTTATTTGCGACCATCTACCAAAATAACTAAGTGATTTTTTTGTTTGAATGTGGCGGGTAAACTCAGGAATCGCTGCATTTATTTGAAAACCCATTACACCATTTGAAAGGCATTACAAGATGTAAATAAGCTACAAATTAAACCGGGAAAAGTAGAGGCGGGCCATTAATCGTTTATAAAATTGGCATCTATTCTACAAGTCTACCTTTACAATAAAGCTTGGATAATCGGGTTATTCCTGCTTGTCACCTCGTCCTGTCCCCACGAGGGGACAAACAGGAATAAAAATTCCTGCCTGTCCAACCCATACTACAACAAACTACAATAATGTATTTTAGGTCATCTAAAGCTAGGACGTTCTGAGGGGAAGGAAGCGCTCATACAACAAAAGCACTCTAATATTTTAAAGGCTCGATGCAAAATCATCATTTTATGTATTGTTTTAGTTTCCTTTTTCAATTGACTTGGCCCAAATGACCTAGATCACCCCAACTATCACAAATATATATAAATGGGGTATAGGAGACCCTTCCCAAGTTCAGTGCGAGTGTGGAGCCCCAACACAACAAATGTTGCACTTGCTGTTCTGACC
The DNA here is from genome assembly GCA_958496255.1 of Camptogramma bilineatum. Lineage (NCBI taxonomy): Eukaryota > Metazoa > Arthropoda > Insecta > Lepidoptera > Geometridae > Camptogramma > Camptogramma bilineatum. Next base: position 4,883,686 of record OY292474.1, read on the forward strand.
TCTGTGCCCAAACAACTTGTTGCGACTATAGCAGGGCTATTTTGACTTACACGGTAAGTCGCTAACTCGGATTCGTTCAAACAAAAGTTGTTTTTTTACGATGAATACTTTGAAATGGTAGAAGATGGTTGAAAAAAGTGATAGATATGTTTGTTATGTAAAATATGTGAAGTAATTTTGCACTAAATAACTTTAACATTGTTCGTAAAAAATCAATTAGTTTTAACGAAACCGAGTTAGCGACTTACCGTGTGTTACAAAATAGGGGTGCAGTGCTGAATCCGACTCTAAATGGAATTCGAGTAGAACCTTGCCACCTTCACTCCATCGTCTGTGGCGTTTATGATATTGACACGATGAATGAATGAACCCCAACTTTGGTACTCACCACTGCTGATGATCGGGCATAGGCGCTTGCGGCGCCTGTCCGGCCGGGTAGGGCGGGTAGGGTTGGTACGGCTGGTATCCTCCGTACATGCCGTACTGTTGGTATTGAACTGGCGTGGACGCGGGCGGTGTTGGAGCGCCGCCGCTGCCGCCCGACGGGCCCGACCCGCCGCCCGAGGGCTGCTGCTGCGGGAGATTACACACTATTATGTGCTCTTTCATCTATGCTACACTGAGCAGAAATTTTGCAGCACGTCCTTTAAATAGTATGAATTTTAATACATTTATAGGGAAAAGTATACTGTGGCGGCAACTGCCTCTCCGGCATCCTCTGGCAGGTTGCGACAAAGCTTTGCAAAGTCTTCAAAGAGTGTGCAAATGTTTGATGCTGTAGGAGTGACAAGAGCTCTCCTACATCACACTAATATTTGAAAATGAAAAATCTTATCAAAATCATGATTTTCAACTCTGGCGACTAAGGTTCCGTGGCCGAATGGTTAAGGCACTCCGGCTAAAGGAGGATCGCTTGTATCATTGCGGGTTCGAATCCCGTCGGAATTGAAAATTTTGATAAGATTTTTCATTTTCAAATGTAAATACCTAAGTGTGGTTTAACACTATAACAAATAAAAAATCACACTAATATTATAAACGCGAAAGTTTGGATGAATGTTTGTTCCTCTATAACTCGACAACCACTGAACCGATTTGGCTGAAATTGAAAACATAAATAATGACCGGGAATAGGACATAGGCTACTTTTTATCCTTTTTATTTTATTTTATTTAGACGATCTCTGTGGCGCAGTGGGTGAAGGCCCGCCTGTGACGCAGGAGGTTGCGGGTTCGATCCCCGCCGCGGGACAACTGTTTGTATGATCTGCAAATATTTGTCTCGGGTCTGGGTGTTTTCTGTGTATTAAGTATTTAAGTAGTATTATCAGTCACGTGGTTCCGATAACACAAGCTCTGCTTAGCTTGGGGCTACACGATGCTGTGTGAAATGTCCAGCATTATTTATTTATCTATCCGGGTACCACTCGAGCGAAGCCGCGTGCGTCCGCTAGTGTCCATCATAGACCAGCCTTGTGGCGACGCACCTTCACCTTGATCTGCGCCTCGATGGCCTCCGCCTTCTTGAGTTTGCCGATGCTGCTAGTATTATTATAAACACGAATGTTTGGATGTATGTTTGTTCCTCTATAACTCGACAACCACTGAACCGATATTTGAAATATAGATAGATAATGACCGGGAATAGGACACAGGCTACTTTTTATCCGGGTACCAGAGCGATGCCTTGTGCGTCCGCTAGTGTCCATCATAGGCTGAGGCCCCATTAGTGCGTTGCGTTGCGTCGCGTCGGCAAAATGTATGAGTAAAACGTCGCAGCGTCGACACTACACAACGCAACGCACTAATGGGGCCTCAGCCATAGACCAGCCTTTAGGCGACGCACCTTCACCTTGATCTGCGCCTCGATGGCCTCGGCCTCCTTGAGTTTGCCGATGCTGCGGTAGTACTCGGCCCACTGCGCAGAGTAGTCCGCGCCCGCGCCGGGCCCGCCCGCGCCCGCGCCCGCGCCGCCCGAGCTGTTGCTCGACGGAGCGCTGGGACCGCCTCCGCCGCCGCCGCCGCCGCCACCGCCTGGTGATTATATAGTATTCACTTAAGGCCACATTTTCTGTGTATATTATGTATGTATTTACAAAAAAAAAAATTATATAAGTAGTATATCAATCATGTGGTTGCCATAACACAAACTCTGCTTAGCTTGGGACTACATGATGCTGTGTGAAATGTCCAGCAAAATTTATTATTTTATTATTATTTATTATTCAATGGCCTATCTATCTGTCTGTGGCTTTGCTTAAGCCAGATTGACACGATCCAAGTAAAGCCGGGTTGACACGATCAAAGTACACTACATCCTAGTGCTACTTGGATGACTCTGATTGGACGCCGTCGGGCTCACGTGACTCATTCGTACGACGGCGTCCAATCAGAGTCATCCAAGTAGCACTAGGATGTAGTGTACTTTGATCGTGTCAACGCGGCTTAAGCTTGGACATAGTCGACTTGGATACCTACTTGGATGCAATTTGGATGGTGGCAACACCAATCCAAGTGCACTAAATTAGCTTCTTTGACCCCTTCTGGGTACGATACAATGTTTTTCCTTAGTAATAAAATAAAAATGAAAAAAAGGACTTTGACAAAACTTTGTCAAAGGAGAACGAGAAAAAAAAAACCAAGTGCACTTGGACGAAGGGCGTCCATTCATAGTTGCATATTAGGGTCACCTCACCATTTAGGTTCTTATCTATAACTAGACCCGGTAGATGTAGGTATTTTTCGTTTGGCTAGGATTTGAACTCCCAAAGTCCCAACCTTCAGATTGACAATCGAGGTACAGTCGCCCGCAATAATATGTATAACACACTATACTTTTTAATATAATGTCACAGAAAAACCTATGAATGTAGGTGAACAACAAAAACTGAACAAATGATTTAGCAATGCATTAATATAGATACTTATCAATAAAACTGATAATATTTGGATGTGTATGTTTACTGTTACATTAGTTTGAAATTCGTGGATACTACTATTGCAGGCGACTATACCATCCCACAACTAACAAGGCACTACTTACCTTACGGTTAATTTTACGGTTAGACACAAATAATTGAAAAAATGACTGTAAGTATTTCTCAGGTAGAGTCGGATTCAGCACTGAAGTCCGATAGACGCAGCGCTGCTATCGCAGAACTAGGTTATGTAAAAGATTACTAATTGTCTAAATAAGGCTTGAACAATAATAATTATGCTAGTTTGTACGTTCGTTAGCTCCACACCAGAACAACTGAACGACCTTGACTAAAAGAGCTTAATAAAGTTTATAAAACAATTCGTTTCCGCTTTTGCCGTAAGACTTGAGTGCTGAATCCTTCTAGTCCTACATAGTGCTAGTATTAGTAAAGTTAGTATACATTACCTTCCATACCTTGCTGTTGTTGCTTGGCTTGCATCTCTATAGCTTCCGCCTCGCGCATCAGTCCGAGTGAACGGTAGTAGTCTATCCACTGTTGTGAATAGTCAGGCTGGCCGGTCGCGGGGTTTATTTGAACTTGTTGCTGTAGGGAAACAATTATATCAGCTAAAACATCGTATTTAAAAGTTTTTTGAGACTTTAACAATGCAAAACCTTGCAAGGGGCTTTTCAATGATAACAATTGAACACAATTAGAACAGAAACTTTCTAGCTTTCATTCAGAAACTGGGATAAATACTGGCTTGGATTAATTAATAAGTGTTAAAAACTCATTCCCCGTTACTTATGAAAGATGTTTAAAGTTGAACACTGGTTAAACAACGTCCTGTCTAACTTTCTAGCTTTCATTCAGAAACTGAGATAAATACTGGCTTGGATTAATTAATAAGTGTTAAAAACTCATTCCCCGTTACTTATGAAAGATGTTTAAAGTTGAACACTGGTTAAACAACGTCCTGTCTCTATTTGTCACTATCCACAAATAAAGACAGGACGTTGTTTAACCAGTGTTTAACTTTAAGCAACATTCATAAGGCCCATTTTTTTTTAACTTTCTGTTAGAATCAATAAGGAGATATGTGGTAAAAAACATTCACACACACACACACGGACTTTCGCCTTTATAATATTAGTAGGATTCTTTATACCTGTGGCTGTGGCGCGTTGTTCTGTTGATGCCAATGCGGGTTGTACCCCCAGGCCGGTGGACCACCAGGGCCGCCACCACCGCCACCGCCGTAGAAGTCACCGCCGCCGTTACCGCCACCGTTGCCGTTGCCACCATTACCGTTGCCGACACCGTTACCGCCGCCGCCGTTGTCGGGTAGGAAGTTTACGGGCTGTGTGGAGAAAAGTTTATAGTTTAGCGGTATTTATTTCATAAAATGTGTAATATAAGTATCCAGTGAGACGGATTACTCAAATCATAATTAGAACTTGTGTGTTGGATTTATTAGCCGTTTCGCTGAGCAGTGGAAAATTTAATATGAAAAAGCTGCACTGCGCATCGAAATGACTAACTTCACGAATGCCTAGATCCATCATGCGTACTGTACGTGACAAGTTGCAAGCCTGTTAATGATTGATGCCTATTAGAAAGATAGCTGGTTTCTTTATGTTTTATTTATGTCGTTTTCCTACACCGTTTTGTTTTTGTTAAAGTGCATACATTTTTCGAAAGGCTAATTAAATAGACTAGCTTTTTGGATATATTTAACCTATGATTCAAAGTTCTACAGAAAGTGTATTTGTGTGTGTTACCTGTCCGACTTTCTCGCATATAATCCGCTTGCAGTTTTCAACCGCCTCTGGATGTCCTCGGATGTAGAAGGTGCGGTTGTTCCGATCGGCGCCTTGCGCGCGTCGGTCTAGTTCACAGTGCGCGCCCGATTGCGCGTTGATCTGCTTTATCACTTCACCACCTGAGGGTATTGTGATATGAGTATTGGTAGAAATCCAACATTAGTTCCATTAAAATACAAAAATACAAAATGTTTATTTCTTCAACATAATCTAAAGCCTGGAATACACTAGGGGACATGTTGCGGAACATGTCCCTCAACAACTACGTGAAGTGTCCCGCGACAATTGTCATGGAACATTTTGCCGAACATTTTGGAGCAAGCAACATGCCCCGCGTCACGTACAATGTTGCGGGGCATGTTGCGGGACAATATGCAACGTTGCAGCGTCACGTAAATTATGTGTTGCGCGTCATGTTGCGGGACAAAATGTCCCCTAGTGTATCCGACGCTTAAAGTTTACATTTCATGGGTTTGAGATACCCTTTTAAGTATAAAAATACCTGTGCTAGGGTATCTCGCTCTTCCGTTTATGCGTTTTCATGTAGATTGTGTGTGTTTTGTCATGTCCATTATTTTCAGATCCTTTTAAAATAGAACTAGTGATTTAAGAAATCATCAGATGGAACTATCATGGAACTGTTAATGGTATAGGTCGTGTCGTGTAAAAAGAACGCTGGAAGAAAGTGGAGGGGTGTGTTTTGTCTCATGTTTGCGCATGGGTTACCTATTCGCAAACATGAGACAAACACAACACCACTTTCTTCCAGCGTTCTTTTTACATGACGCGATGTGTACTAGTGGCAATGAAGCGATGTGATGACGATACTGGAGCTTGACGATTTAGATTTAAGTTAAGACGATGGACCACCTAAAAGAACGAGGTCCTACTGAATAAATGATTTTTGAGTTTAAAGACAAAACCACTACATGCAGCAAAGGGGGCGGCGGATAAGAAACGAACACGCGTTCTTTGTTCCAAACCACTTTTTCAGAGGGTGTTACCCTGTGAGTGATGCTAGCATTCTCAGTGCCCGACTGCTCGAGTCACGATGGTATCTTTTTACATCTGCCGATGATGAGTCCACGCTTAACATTGCTGACTGTGAATGTGACCCGGATCTCTTACTGCTCTGCCAAGGCTGGAAGTCCCCGCAGTCCCCGTTCTTTCAGTCCTTACCTCTGCCGATGATGAGTCCACACTTGACATTGCTGACTGTGAATGTGACCCGGATCTCCTGTTGCTCCTGCCAAGGCTGGAAGTCCCCGCAGTCCCCGTTCTTTCAGTCCTTACCTCTGCCGATGATGAGTCCACACTTGACGTTGCTGACTGTGAATGTGACCCGGATCTCCTGTTGCTCCTGCCAAGGCTGGAAGTCCCCGCAGTCCCCGTTCTTTCAGTCCTTACCTCTGCCGATGATGAGTCCACACTTGGCGTTGCTGACTGTGAATGTGACCCGGATCTCCTGTTGCTCCTGCCAAGGCTGGAAGTCCCCGCAGTCCCCGTTCTTTCAGTCCTTACCTCTGCCGATGATGAGTCCACACTTGACGTTGCTGACTGTGAATGTGACCCGGATCTCCTGTTGCTCCTGCCAAGGCTGGAAGTCCCCGCAGTCCCCGTTCTTTCAGTCCTTACCTCTGCCGATGATGAGTCCACACTTGACGTTGCTGACTGTGAATGTGACCCGGATCTCCTGTTGCTCCTGCCAAGGCTGGAAGTCCCCGCAGTCCCCGTTCTTTCAGTCCTTACCTCTGCCGATGATGAGTCCACACTTGACGTTGCTGACAGTGAATGTGACCCGGATCTCCTGTTGCTCCTGCCAAGGCTGGAAGTCCCCGCAGTCCCCGTTCCTCCAGTCCTTACCTCTGCCGATGATGAGTCCACACTTGACGTTGCTGACAGTGAATGTGACCCGGATCTCCTGTTGCTCCTGCCAAGGCTGGAAGTCCCCGCGCTCCCCGTTCCTTCAGTCCTTACCTCTGCCGATGATGAGTCCACACTTGACGTTGCTGACTGTGAATGTGACCCGGATCTCCTGTTGCTCCTGCCAAGGCTGGAAGTCCCCGCGCTCCCCGTTCCTTCAGTCCTTACCTCTGCCGATGATGAGTCCACACTTGACGTTGCTGACAGTGAATGTGACCCGGATCTCCTGTTGCTCCTGCCAAGGCTGGAAGTCCCCGCGCTCCCCGTTCCTTCAGTCCTTACCTCTGCCGATGATGAGTCCACACTTGACGTTGCTGACAGTGAATGTGACCCGGATCTCCTGTTGCTCCTGCCAAGGCTGGAAGTCCCCGCGCTCCCCGTTCCTTCAGTCCTTACCTCTGCCGATGATGAGTCCACACTTGACGTTGCTGACAGTGAATGTGACCCGGATCTCCTGTTGCTCCTGCCAAGGCTGGAAGTCCCCGCGCTCCCCGTTCCTTCAGTCCTTACCTCTGCCGATGATGAGTCCACACTTGACGTTGCTGACAGTGAATGTGACCCGGATCTCCTGTTGCTCCTGCCAAGGCTGGAAGTCTCCACGCTCCCCGTTCCTCGGGCCGGGGCCGGGCCGTCGGGCGCCGCGGTTATCCTGCTCTCGTCTCTGCTTGAATTATACAACATGTTTCTAACTACCGTATGGATAAGAATCGTTTGTCTTGCGTCTCTGCTTGCATTATACAACTATTCCTTTAATTCTAGACGACAGCGTTAGGTACACTAAGGCCAGGTCGCACCGGATGCGTGGCGTCTTTCTTACAGTTTCATTTTTTACAACTTACTATATCCCCTATATCCCCAAGGTATAATAGACACTCTCTCTCTCAGATCAAATCTCAGGAACTAGCAGTCGGATTTGAAAAATTCTTTCTACGTTTGAAAGCTTAATTCTTGAGGAAGGTTATAAGCTACTTTTCATCACCATCAACTATTACTAGGCAGATAACGCCGCGAGGGCGCAGCTAGTATTAAAAACATAAATTGTTTGAAATAATTTTGACAGCATAACGAATCACTGAATTTCATTGAAAATGTGTAACCTAAGTGTGGATTGACACTGTTAAACTTATAAAAAATACCTGGAAGTTTCATGTATACTTACATTTACACTGCTTATTAAATCTTCAATCATTTGTCTCGCTTGGTCGACTTGATGGGGTTTGCCTTGTAAGTAACACCTGGTATAAACAAAAGTATGTTTAAAGTTCACTAGTAAAAAATGAGAAAATGTATATTCTTGAAATCCATTAAAACAATGTTCTTTTTACTAGACCAGACCAAATATTAGCATTTACGATTGACGATTTTGTGGCTGTATTGATGTCATAACGATTCTATGACTAGTTGTTCAATTCCGGTATTTAAATCGTGTGTTCTAAGTGTGTGCAACTTCACGTTATGATTACTAACTGCGTATGATTGGGGTATCGAAATCGCGGAGTGAGTTTTAACTCACTTCGCTATTTCGATACCTTTCGAGCTACGTTAATATAGTCTTTGTTTTCTGTACCTACCTTTTATCTCCGGGTCCATCGTCTCTCTCCTGATGAAATTGCACCCTGCAGCCGGTGTCAGCTTGGATCTTCTTTATCATGTCTCCGCCGCGGCCGATTACCACGCCGACTGCTACTTTCGGTACTAGAACCTATAATATTTTCATAATATAAGAAAATAAAGTTACGAAAACGAAAATGAAAGATCAAAAAGCAAAAAAAAAAATTTTACATCCCCTTTACTATTCTGGCAAATATAGCTTATAGCACTTCCACAATCAACCCAATTCTAATGAAACGTACTCATACGTTAAAAACCATCGAGCCGTTTAGGCTGCAGAGCGACACAAAGAAATAGACACACGTACATACACACACTCCAAAAACATTCTTCCTTTCTGCGGGCAGTCGGATTTAAAGACTAGAAAGATAGGCCCACCTCTGTGGAGTTGGTAGCGAGTCCATTCCCTTGATCAGGTCCGGGGAAGTCGTCGAAGGGAGGCCTAGGCCCGCCGCCGCCTCCGCCGCCGCCACCACCACCCATGTCCTTGTCAGCTAACAGCTCGAACACCAGCTGCTTTGCGATCTCTACCTTCGACGGGTCGCCGGATATGCGTAGGGGTTTTTCCTGTAGACATAATTTAGTTTAACTTAACTTTCTTACTATAAAAGTACTGTTTATATCTACAGAAATTGAGCGTAACTGACACGCTCCGCGCAGACAATATTCTTTGAGCGAATAATGTCCTATTTAATTTAATTCCTGATCAATCAAGAAAGTCGCGAAAAGCGAGATCGCGAATGTTTAACGAAACTTCAATTTTTTGGAAGTAGAGAGAACGAGAGAATCAGCAGCCCACGTAGCCCTGGAAAGCGTGGGCGTAGCAGCACAACGGCAGCAAATCCTCAACGACCCGAGGTCGCTCTTCGAGGCCTGTGAAACTTCTGTGCTTCTGGAAGGAGCTAGGCTGACTCCACAACTAGTGAGCCAGGTCATCCTCACGCATAAATGACCACCTTTGAATCTAAATGCGGAAAAGGGAGTCCTCATACAGGTTGCAATTCTATCACCGTCTTTAACAATACAAAGAGATATCTCACGATGTTTTCCTTCAAGCATATGTTAATAAACTTTCTTTAGCTAAGCATGTACTTACATATTCCGTGTTAGGTCCGTCCTGTATGACCACCATCTTCGCGCCAGACTGTTCCTGCAGCTGCTTGATGGTCTTGCCGCTTTTGCCGATGATGAGGCCGACCTTGGGTCCGGGCAGCATGATTTCCTCCTACACATTTATCATATTCAAAATCTATTCTACAATAAGTTCAGTTGTTCCACCTAGTGTAGTCTCACCACAGAATAAATAGGCATAGAAGCCTGACTTCGCGAAAACGTTTATTTAAATAGAGACTCTTGCCGCGACGCAACAAAGTGCAATTCAGCTCGCGCAAGCGCTCATTACCTAGTGCAATTTTCACCTAAACAAATCCTCTCTTTCTAATGCATAACTCTGTCACTGTCTGGCGCGGAGTGACGCGGAAGGGTTGTCGAGTTGTCGCGTGATAGGTATTACGCGCGACGCGGCTAGCGTGCGGATATGGATATTTTTAGTTTAAGGTGGTCTTTAGTCCTAATTCAAGAATAAGATGTAAGCTCTGAAGTCACGGGTCCGATTCAAGATAACATTTTACTGATTGAAAAGACCTTCTTTGTTTTAATTGAACATGCCCAGCAGGCTGATTGTCTACCTTGTCTCAAACTTCAAATTGGTTTATTAGTACGTATATTTTGTGTTACTGTCATATTTGAGTTTGAAGCCGATTTTGATCGCTATCAAAGATAGATCAAGTGGTACTTACAGTGGTTGCTAGGCCTCCGCCGAGGCCCCCGCCGCGAGGCATCGGAGGCATGCCCCCGCCGCCGCCGCCGCCTCCCATGCCTCCCATTTCCGGCATTGGGGCGTTCTCTCGACCTCTGTGATTCACGATTTGATTAACTAGTTCCCTGATGAATAAAACGGCTCTGTTTATTAATCTCCTTGTTGGGAAAGCGGGTTGATATCATGCATGTAAGGTTATGTTCGTATGTTGGCAGTTAGCTAGATGAAAAATTGTGTTTGTAAATCTATCTAATCTAATGTTTACTATAGGTTTAATATGTTAAGGGTAATTCTGATCATTATGTGACTAGGATTAGGTTGACTTTATCGAAAACTTTTGTTGTGCTTAGGACTATCTAATGTTTTACTATTTTTTTATGTGAAAAGTGTGAATTTTGTTTGATATACTACTATTTATAATAGAACGCTAAAAATAAAAACTCTGTTCTTAGAACATTTGTTTGAGTGGATTTTGAACTAACTAAAGCAAGCTCTGGTCAGGAAAGCCAGTTACGAGAAGCAAAAGCATATAAATTCGTTTTTGAAATTCCATGCCTATCATATGAACATAGCCTTACTTATCCCACAACCAAGCCCACAGCTGGGCATAGACTGCATTATATTGCATGCCATTCAATTGAACCTCTGAGAGTCGAATTTAATGTTAAATTTCCAATTTTACTTGTGAATAAGAGGGCAGAGTCGTAATAAGAGCATGTTCGTTTTATTCGGTTAATATTACTAAAATTAGTTCAAATATAAAACTAGGTATTAGTCATCTTAACACAAGTTTTTGTCAAAGCATCCAATTGGTACTCTCCTTGATACCTAACCATTTAGATGTACTTAGATCTATCTAACTAAAGCTAGACGCAGTACGTAGATGCGTTTCGCGCATGCGTGAAAAAAGACGCCGCGCAAATTCACTAGTACACCAAAAGATACTCTTCAAAGTACTTCAATTTAAAAGTTAGTTCAGTCATGCATGTGTAGATTTTTCATAACAAGCAATTCATTCAAAAATAAAAAAACCCGGCTGAACTGAAAAGTTGGAAACAGCATTATCATAACAATCACAAAATTAAATTTCAATTTTATTAGGTACTATGTACTTATGTAGGTATCTAGGGTTTGATGCCGTGCGCTTTTTCCTAAACTTTGTTGTCACAGTTGACACACAGATGGCTCTGTATGAAAATTAAATGCGTGTGATATTTCTTAAATATGAGATATCTCCTAAATGGCTGAACCAATTTCGATGCAGTTTGTTCTAAACGTTGCCTGTGACTAAATAGAAAGTTTTAGTATGCGTTTTGTTTAGCAATAACATTTAAAGCGAAAAATAAATTTTCAAAAATTTTGGAAGTCGATTTAGTCTTCGAAGATGTCATGTTAGATTTTTAAAAAAAATATATTTGATATCAGTCCACCAACTTCTTGATTTTGACACGGATTTTGATATGATGGCGTGATTTCCATTTTCTAAATTGACACATTGTTGCATTTTCTAGCCGCACTATTTGATTTATCGAAATAAAAAGTATCCTAGAGCACAATCGAGATAGAGACGATTCTAACGATACCTCATTCATCTAAATCCATCCAGCCGTTTAGGAGAAACGTGGTAATAAAGAATATTACTTACATACGAACGAACATACATAGAAACGCGCGATCTACATAAACCTGTGACTTGACAGTCAGCCGGGTAAAAAATAAACCACAACCAGTCTCGCTAAATGCAAGAGCTATACTCGTATTAGTAAAATATCAAGCTTCATTACTAATAATTATAATAATACAGTTACATTGGGCAATATGAATGTTGATATTTGTACTCAATCCTTAGTTGCAGGCAACATCCATATTATCGTGTATGATTACACGAAAAGCTCAAAATATTACAGGAACATAACACGAAAATTGGCACGAAGTTATCCTTATAATTTTATTGATACCATTTGATGCTGGTTGTTATCTGGCAGTATTTCCTAACGTGCAGATTGATAACACGTTTTGCGGACTTACAGAGCCTCGAGCACGAGTATGCACAGAGTCTACTATTCGATCCGTGACTGTAGTATAGTCTCTCAAATGTATTGGGATTTTAGTTCAGTCAAGTTACCACTGGAGGCGCTGCACCGGAATCCCATACATTTGAGAGACTATACTACAGTCACGGATCGAATAGTAAACTTGTGCATACTGGCGATCGAGGCACAGTAGTACTTACGGATTACAGTAGCTTTATTTATTGTGTAAATGTAATGCTTGATTCTCTAAAAAACTTATAGTAAATCCTTTGATTTACTGATTTACTATAGACTCCTTTGATTTACTATAGACAAAGTCTCAGAGAGAGCAGCAAACTCTAGTAAAGAGTTTGTTGGTGTTCCAAAGGCCCCTATTTTTTAACATATTTTATGCTGTTAGTCACTATGTAATAACGTGCGTCACGGGCACTGAACGCGTTAATGGCTCTACAGATAATATACATATAGATAAATAGAACAAGATAATGGGCTAACGGTATAATAAAGCACTTTGGCGCCCATCAAACATCATACTAATGTAATATCATTACTATGTTATCAAAAATGTCATGACATGAGACATGACATGCAGAATCGCATGTTTGTATGTCACCAGCATCACCTGGCAAATCATTCCAGCATCTAGTAAAGCTACTTTCATTTAGGGAGTGAGTACACGTTTTCTGCAGCGCGTTTTTGAGCTGCGCGTTTGTTTCCATACAAACGCGAACCGGAAAGGGGGGAGCGCGTTCGCATCGCGTTTGTATCGATGCAAATGCGCTGCAAAAAACGCAGTGTGCCCACTTAGTCTTCATAGTAAAAACTACCGCAAATAACCGAGAAACAAGCATAATCCAATACTATCGCAATAAAAAAAACATTCAAATCAAGCATGCTATAAGTCTGTATCAAGAGGAATGCCAACTGATAAGTAAAAACAATATTTTCAACCACATTAGCAATTCTCATGCATGGTTATGACAAACTTATATATTTCATACATCTACAGTACACAAGATACCATGCCACTGATACGTTAGTTACTGAACAAAAATGTCGGGCTCGGCGTCACTTCTATATTTCATACTTTATAGAATCTATAAGATATTTAAGATTTAGTGGGTGAGAATGAATCACCGAAAAGATAGAATTGATTACGAAAGAACAGCGGGCTTGAAAAGATCACTATTGCAGAATCGCAATAAAGGAATTGAACTATGTATTGCCATCTCTTTTCATTGACTGAGAGTGAAAAGAGACGGCATTATAGTTCATTTCATATTGTGATTCAGCATTAACGACCTTTTTAAGTCCGCAGGAGTAGACTTAACTGGTTCAAAGTGATCCTAATGATCTTAATCAATATTTAGTGACTTTGACTTGTTATAAAAAGCGGCGCACGAACCCTACTTGTTACTATTAGAGAGTGGGCACACGACGTTTTCTGAAGTGCGTATTTGAGCTGCGCGTTCGCAGTGCGTTTGCATCCATACAAACGCAAACCGGGAGTGGGGCAGCGCGTTCGAATCAATTCAATTCAATTCGTTTATTATTCCTTTGCAAGCACAAATACACAATTTACTACAAAATAACAACATTTATATATTAGGCTTGTACATAAACTTAGGGAACAGACAGGACCTACACTAAGTTTAGGTAACTTGTGTTGTAGATCCTGCTTCCTTCTGGTTATTCACATATCGTAGCCATCATAATCAATCTTAAAGTTAATCGGAAAGTAGGTAAGTTTGAGAATATTTTCTAATCAATTTAAGTACCTAGGTAAGTACCAAAATATAAATTTACATGTATTTATATTAATTGTAGTAGTAATCTGTATACTTAATTATTATATCTTATTTAATAATAAAATATTGTGATGTATATTAAAATGTGTATTGTAGGTAGGTACTTATATAAAAGTTTTAGAATATTTTATTTTCCAATCAAGTTAAGTAGGTACCAAAGTTTAGAATTAAATGTATTTATATTAATTGTAGTAGTAGTAAATATCTTATTTCATAATTAAATATTGTAATGTATATTACAATTATGTTCTATAATATAACAATATTTTATAATTTTATAATTTTTATAATTTTAGGATTAGAATAACTGAGAATGTGTATTGTGTGTAAAATTGGATTCAGTGTGCGTGTGTGTGTGTGTGTGTGTGTGTAGTTTGTGTGTGTGTGGATGTGTAAGGGGCCTCACTCTGTGCTGTGAATGGTCAACTCGCGAACGCGACCGGCGACACGCTGAAGAGTGAAACAAGCCTTAGTGTGTGAGAGCGTGTGGGTGAGCGTGTATGTATATACAGTTGTGGTCATATAATTAGGAACGACTGATGCCAAAGTCACTTTTGGATAAAGAAGTTGCTGTAACTTTTGTATCAACTTACTGATAATAACTTTAAAAAGCATGGATAAACAGCTGTTTTAGTAGGCTTTAATACTACATAAAAAATATGCAAAATTTTTGAACTTCTATTAATGATTTAACTATGGTCCATTTAAACTACTAATTCTAAACTTCCTAGCTGTGGACAAATAAGTAGGAACAGGTAAATTGACTTCATTTCATTAAACGAAAGCAGAACTAATTTAATGAAACAAATAATTCACATTAAATAGGCTTTACCACTGCTTACAAAACTGACTATTAATATTTTGTAGGATGATTCTTGCTTACAATAACTGCTCTGCAGCGGCGGGGTGTGGAATCTATTAAGTTTTTACAGGCTTCTACAGAAATAGAGTTCCAAGATTTGACAAAAGTATCATACAGATCGTTCAAATTGCTCGCCTTTGTAGCAGCCACACTCTTATTAACTTTTCCTCAAAGATTTTCGATTTAATTTAGATCTGGGCCGTTTGCAGGCCAATCTATCATAGTGACGTATTGATCACTAAGAAACTTTTTCACGTAATGAGCAGTGTGTTTGGGGTCATTTTCATGTTGAAATGTCCAAACTACATGCAAAGACTCCTGAGTATAGGGAAGCACAGTCTCCCACAATATTTGCCTGTATTGAAATTTGTCTAACATGCCTTCAATACTTTAACCGACCCAACAGCAAGCCCTGAGAAACACCCCTTAACTTTTAAGTTTTCATCCCCATGCTTTACTACTTTTTACTGAACTTAGGGTTCAATGCCTGCTTAGCCGGTCGACGCACATACTGCTTACCATCAGAACCTAGACTATTTGTGTTCGTTTCATAAGAAAATAATACATTTTTCCATTGGCTTATTGTACAGTCGCCATACTTTCTAGCAAAATGTAATCATGCATTTCGATGCACCTTCTTGAGAAGTGATTATCACCAGGCGATTCGTCCAAATTACTTTGCATCCTTTAAGGGCCTTCGTACTGTATGTGCAGATACTCCTCCATTGCCAAAAACTTCCTTTCTTATAATTTCAGAACCCTTAAATGGATCAGCCTTCGATGAACGAACAATCAAAAGCATTTTCACGCGGCGTATTTTCTAGATTTATGTTTTGAAAAATATTATTGGTAGTGTTGAATGTCTTGACGTGATTTTATAGCATTATAAATCTTAGGTTGGAGCACTTTAAATGATCAGCAATCTTTTGTATACGACCGATCACGTTCATACAATGCTAAAATAGTTTTCAGAGTCGATGGATTACAATTTTCCTTTTTACTCATTATTTTGAAATAATTATGCACTTTTGACTGAACAAACGTAAATGAAAGTAACCCTAGAATAGATGGGAAATAAAAAAAGAGATATTGTGAAAGTTGTGAACAAATTAATTTGCATTCCTACTTATTTGTCCAGCGGCCAGTACTTTTGAAATACAATGTCAATTTACGATAAATAGATTTTTACGGGGAAGTGCAATTGTTTTGCTTAATTAGTATGAATCTTTAAAACCTTCTAACACCGCTATTATTTTATGTGGTTCAAAGTTGTTATCATTAAGTTGATACAAAAGTAAAAGTACCTTGTTTATCCAAAAGTGACTTCAGTGTCTGTCGTTCCTAAATATATGACCACAACTGTATATTTCTGTTCTTGCTTTATGTTTGGTAAGTCCATTTTTTATTCCACTATTTTTAACAATTCCTCCGTATTTTCATAGCTTAACGACATTAGCCACTTTTTTAGTGTTCTTTTACATTCTATTTTATTTAAGTAGGTATATGAAATTCTGGATAGCTTTATTGATGTTGTTGTAAAGAAAAGGTTTTAGAAAGTATTGTTGACGCTGTGCAGATTTTGTATTGCATTTTGGGATACTTATGACTTTATCTTTTCTCCTTCTTCCTACAGCCAAATTAGAATGGACATCTATGCTTTTATGCTGGGAGAGAATAATGTTAAAGATAAATGATTGTCGCACAGAGAGGACATCGCTTTCTCTATACAGATCGTGAGTGGGAAACCTGTAGGGTTTGAACAGTGCTACCTTCAGTACAGCACGTTGTGCACGTTCCAGATTGAGCATGTAGGACTTGCATGCGCCACCCCAGGTAACATTGCAGTATTCGAGTATAGGTTTGCATAATGCGTTGTAAATATTAATAATTAGTTTACTATCTGCAACTTCTCTTATGGCGGCTCCTCACTTGGCGTATCGTGTTCGTGTATTTGCATTATTTGTCCAAATACAGCAATGTGTAGACGGTCTATTTGATTGTATTTGCTTTATTTGCACGAATATGGCAAACAACGCAAATAGCAAATTTGCCCGTACAAGTCCATGTGTGGATGACGTATTTGACGGTATTTGAAATATTTGATTATTTGAAGGCAAACACAACAATATCGACTCACGAATACGCTAAGCCAAGTGAGGAGCCGCCATTAGATATTTAAACATATAAATAAATTTCCTCACTCGTTTAGTGAGTTGATCAATATGTTTTCTCCAGGTTATTTTATCATCAATTATTAGTCCTAAATATTTAATACTGTCCACTCTCTCTAGTGTTGCACAATTACAGTCATAATACGAGTTACAATTGAGGTGGGCTTTTATTGTAAGAGTAGGTTTTTTAACACATAAATTTCTGAAAGTCAAGTATTTGGACTTATCTATATTCAAGGATAGCAAATTGCGTTGCAACCAGTTTGTTACTATTTTTAGTCTCTCTTCAGCGTTTGTATCGCTACAAACGCGCTGCAAAAAACGCAGTGTGCCCACTCCCTAATGTCCACTTCTATTCACCTAATTTAGTTACTAATAAAATTAAAATAAAATACTTTATTGTATGAACCAAAGTTTTGGCTATGTTACAACAATAGTCGAAGGCGATCTGCCCTTGTTACTAGTAACTAATAAACTGTTATTGCGAAAGTTTTGTGAAGCATTTTTTCCACAAAGTGCTTAAAAGTGAAGTAATACTCACTTAGCAAGCTGGATCTGTTCCCGAGAGCCGGTGAGTGTGCACATGCGGTCCGATTGTCCCGAGTCTGGTGGTGCCATCTGGATCTTACAGCCCGACTCCGCCTGCAGCCGAGTTATCTGCTCGCCGCCACGACCAATTACTAGAAGAGAGGTTCTCATAAATATATTTGTTGAGGTAGTAACCACTATTTGGCGATTTTTTAAATTACGATATACCTGGGACTTTTTATGTTCTTCTGATGTTTAATTATTATGTATGTAAGCTAGACTATGAGTATCGCCCTATGACTATGAGTAGGGCCCTACCTCAATAGGTCATGATGGCGGCGACACCACAGTCGTGCCACCAACAAAATGCAACCAAGTGGACACCCCACACAGCAGTGTTGGTGGCGCGACTGTGCTGGCACCGCCATGGTGTCCTAGTGAAATAGGGCCCTTAGCGAAAAGGAAGAGATTTTAAGGTTGTCTAATAAATTCATTGATATTTAAATTTATTTTTATTGATTCAGATAACCCAGAATCTAATGACTTTCTTCCTTCCTAAGTGTAGTGCTGAGAAGTAGTGTTTTTTATTCTTAGATAACTTGAAATATCTATGGATGGGATATTTGGTATGGATACAGTTGTGAATGTTTGTTTAATCTTCCAGTGAACTTGAAAAACTAGTTGGATGGAACTAAGTTGAAGAAACTCACTCAAGCCAACCATCTTGTCAGGCACGCGTATGTATTCGTTGATCTGATCGGACATCATGTTGGGGGGACCACTGGGTGGTCCGGGGGGGCCGCCGCCGCCCGGTGGCTGTAGTCTTGCGCTGGCTGCCGCTGCCGCCGCCGCCGCCGCTGCCGCTGCTGCTTGGGAGTTGCTGAGGAATAACTGCTAGTCAGCTTTTGTTGAAGACATTGTGCGGGATAAGTCTAGTTGGGTATGTAGGAGTAGAATCATCTAGCTCTTAAGACGTTTCAAAGTGGTCATGATCTTTGAATTTTATGGGCTATGAAGAGAATTGTGAGTGAGTAACTTTTTGTGGTAGGTACAAACACATTTACTATCAGTAAACAAATTTACTGTTACAAAATGAATGGATAACTATTTTTATCAGAGTTCATTAGGTGTCATGGAAACTTTTGTTGTGCAAATGTTACTTACTTCATTGGTGATTGTTGGTATGATGCTTCAGATGGCGCAATTTTCTTAGAACTGGGTTCACTTCCTTCTTCTAGTGGTCTCTTACTACCAACACCTAACTTCGCAGCAACCTACAAAAGAACAACAAGGTTACAAGGTTATTCAGTGCGTTTATGTTATAGAATACATAATAAAATGATATGTAGCCATTGGACAGCGTGTGCAGGAAGGAAAATAAGCTGATAAAAGGCCACTAACAGTATGTTGTGAAGTTAAATAAAAAGTTCAAACAAATCTTTACTTTTGGACATGAAGAAGGAAATTATATCAATTTTGGTAAAGCCAAATGACTAGAGTGCATTGAACTCAAAACAACTTGTTTAACTCGTCTGATTAGACAGGGAACTTGCTGTTTATAGAAAATAGCTAATCATTTAAGATTGGAAATAACAGACAGAGTACCGCCAAATGCGTAGGGGCTATGTTCGCGCCGTTTCCACGATTTATGCAAAATATTTACAAGATTTTTAACACTCACCGATTCACTAAATGGGAACAGTAAACGAAACAATAGCTTACGATTAGGTACAATGAATCAGCTATTAGATATTAGAATCGATAAGTAGGTTAGGTAAAAGTACCGAGCATTAGCGGGTGACAAAAACGATAAAGTATCAAACAAATGAGGGTGGGTTTAGAAGTTTAAATCGAATAATATTGATGTGCAATGAAGGTAAACAGATAAAACAGAGGATTGATCATCTTGCGACAACAAAAAGAACAGCACTTGTGCTTTTGTGATAGATGCTTACCAATCTGGCACGTTGTAAAGCATTCGCAAATCCTGCCGTGGGGCTATTATTTTGAACCGTAGCCATAGAAGAGTAATCACTCATGTTTGAACTAGACCACACAACTGATTGCACTAAAGGGCAGCCATGAAAACGGATCAAAAAGACCCGAAAATTATGAAAAACTTGACTCGCCTCGCAAATTGCGAGAAAGCCGAGCGTGAAAGACGCTGCCCATAGACAATTTGTAAAGCAAAAATGTATTCGCAAAATGGCACCACGACGACAGAAAAGATATCTTTTATTAAGTACTGTCGAGGATCACAAGCCACGTAGAATAAAGTAATGGTGAATTTATTTTTTGAAGTTCTTGCCTTTTAACTGTTTGCAATATCCCCGAGATTTGACTAGAATATAAATTGAAATTCTGACATGACACGGTTGACACTTGTTTAAAACTATTCAAACGTCAAACATGTTGTCTATGCGTTAGTCAAAATGGACGGTTAGCGTTTCATTCGTGCCTCTTCGGTGGTAGAAGTTTTAAAACCGATCTCAGACTAAATATTTAAAACATTTTTTTTACCTTCTTTTTGTTGTTTTTATTTGATTGACTATGATTTCACATAGTTACAGAATTCGTAAATCTTTAAAGTCTTTAATGTATCTCAATATATGAGTTTTTTTCAATATAGCATTTTATTCCGAAACGGCATTTTGAACGGAACGAAACGCAAAAGTTTTTTTCTCTGTTTATTGGGTGCGTGCATTTGTGTTGTCCGGTGTTTGAAGACGCTTGGAATTCGCTTTCAATTTCTTCGTAAGAAAAATGTCGGGTGATACCGATAAAGCAAAAATCAGTGATAATCAGGTATTGTTGTGAAATATGTTATTGTATTATTTTTCTATACATAAGTGCGCGTCAAATAAAAGTAATTACGGCAGTGAAGTGATGTTATTTCCGTGTTATATCACTAATGTTTGTCTGCGTCTCAACATGGCTGACAGAACGTTTGCTTCCCGCTAAAAGCGGGAACTACGCCACGGAGGGTTGTGAGATTGGTCATTTATTTGCAATAAAAATGGTGAATGCCAACTTGATCAGTTATCGAAACTGATTCTAATGCAATATTTTTCAGGATTTTGCATATTTTGGCCACCCCCGCCCCTTTGCATTTCGTTGCAGGGCCTTTGTTACCGTGCACGATGTTATATGACATTGATATGAAATCCGCATGACCTTGATATTTGGTTTCTTGCGATTATTCAATTTTAGAGGCAGCGCGCTATGTTGTTCTACCATTGAACGGCGGGCTCGCGTCTCATTATTTACGCTCGCTACTCGCGCAGCAATGTAAATAAAACACGGATATGGTTTGGGGGGCCTTTATTGCTGACCTCCTTATTTTTTGCTGAAAGTGTTTTTTTTTTGATTTCCTAAATCGCTTTGTAGTATGTAAATAAAATCAGTTTTCTTGTACAAATTGTAATGTGTATGAACATGCTTGCATAGAATGTTCCTTTCCATAGTGCTCCATGTTCGCACATACAAATCTACCTACATCGACTATGTGCACAGTTGTGGGAGAGTTAGTGATAAGATATTGAAAGTTGTGACTTAGCTCTATGAAAATAAGGTTGAAATCTCATTGTCGGCGCGCGCTTAGTGACGCCAAGTATGGCGAGAGATTGGTGTTCTAATAGTAAAACTGCATACTTATTGGGAAATGAATTTTTGCTATTTCTTATGGTTCTTGTTTCTAAAACGATAAAACTTAGATTAGAGTGACAAGTATGCAAAATCATTAAAACTTGTGAAAATCATGACTGAAACTGGAAATCATGAAAATAGAACCTTTGCCTCAATTTTTTTGCAATTTTTTTTTGCTGTCTGTACCTACAAAAGAAAACACCTTTTAGAAAAAGTTTTTTTAGCTGAGTCTAATATCTACAAAGTTTGCTATATCTTAGGTTATGTATGAACAAATTCTGTGTTTATTATAAAAATGAAAATAGACTTATCAGTTTTCAAAATTAAAAATAAAATGACAAGAAAATTTTAAATACCTAATTTTGTCACTTACATTTAAAACAAAATAAGCAAAGTGATATTAAACTTATGTTTCCTCCCAGGATGAAGACAAGAAATCTTCAGCAGGCGATGGGCAGTCTACAGAAGACGAGTCCTCTCAGGACTCTAAGGGTGAGTCGCAGCCCGATGCAGCCAAAGGTAACGCCGATGTAGATGGACTGCTATCCAAACCAGAAGACCAGGCGGAACCAGGTCAGGCTCGAGATCATCGTCCGTCTGATGTGTTCACATGATCTATGTTCATCTACATCGCAACTAACCTTTTTGGGGCTGTATTTGTGTCATATTTCGTCATTGTGTGGTTTAGGTATGTTCCAAAAAATTGTAAATGATAATTATTTATTTTTGCAAAACATAGAAACAAATATGGCATTGACATAATACACAGGAACAGATCTACTCTTAACTCAAGCTAAATTTAAAATGAATAAGATTCAGTACTTTGAAAATAGAATTTAAAATAAAAAGCAAAATCAATTTTGTCTAACATGCTTGAAGAAAAAGCATAGTAGAAACTTGTACGAAAATCATATCAAATAATGAATTTTGGAACATAGCTATGTAAACTTTGCAAACCAAAGTATCATTTTCATTTCTCAACCAACATGTTTGTAACTAAAAAAAATAATAAACCATCACAGATTTTGTGTAACATATGCAGTTTGCAAAGTTTGTCCTGAATATGTATGTTGTTTTTGTATGTTATGTTTAAGTCTTGTGTCTTCATTTCGTCTTTCATTCACGTCATTTCACAAAATCGATGAGGTAAGTGCTTATTCATTCATATATTTTCGCTGAATACACACAAAGTCACATCAAACTAGCAAGCTATCAGGAGCAATTGTTTCTAAACATGTTTTTATTTTTACAATGCCTACTTAAATACAAAAGGTGCTTCACATGCGGAGCGTTCAGCGGCGCGGGGAGCGACAAGCGACCATATTCCATGTTATATTCTGTCTTAGGCGCGGGACACACAGAAAAGACGTAAGACGCAGACGGGGCGCGGACATTTGCCTCTTCCGCGTCCTTTTCATAGAAAATGTATAGAAGCGTCGCAAAACATACAGAAGAGACGGGGCGCGGGCGCAACTCTAATTGCTGGCGCCCTGTCCACGACGCGTCCTCGTCTTACGTCTCTTCTGTCTGGCCTGCGCCTTACTATTTCCATAAAGGTACCATTCGGATCTCGGCAGCGCCGCCGGCGCCGACCCTTACTTACTCTCTGGTAAACTAGATTTTCCTGAAAGCAAATAAAAATTAAAACAAGTAAGAAAACGAGGTTGAGAATATTTTCGTAAACAGCTAATCGTATAATGTGACTAAAGAGCGCTTATGTTCAGACATTGTTTTATGTGTCAAAATATTTATGAAATTCTTCTTTGGGCTCCCCTCCTATCGGAGATTGGAAAACATCATGGCTAAGTTTTCTGCGTTTAATGGTGTTCAAAAGCTCCACTTTTTGGCCTATATTAATAAACTCGTATTAACTTCTGTCAAAGTTGCGCCACGGATTTAACTATTGCCATCCTTTTTTGTTAGACAGTGACAAATAAGGATGGCAATAGTTAAATCCGTGGCGCAACTTTGACAGAAGTTAATACGAGTTTATTAATAGACGCCTTTGAGATTAAACTTTCATAATTATGAAAGTGAACAAGTGACTAAATTAGAAATAAATAAAAAAACTTACTTCAATGTTATAAGCTGAGCAATTTTCTGCATTCTCGAGGTGCATTTCTGTTCATATAATATCATTGAAGTCTGTTTTTTTTTTTAAAATTTTAATTTAGCCACTTGTTGCACGTGAAAACATTCTACGGAGTCTACGCAGATACACTCACAATGGATCTAGGCATTAGTGAAGTTAGCCGTTTCGCTGCGCACTAGAAAATTTTGCATGAAATAGCTGCACCGCATCGAAACGGCTAACTTCACGAATGCCTAAATCCATTGTGAGAAGTGTAGTTGTTCTGTAACCTGACTGACACCACCTAAATTAGTCACCCTGATTAGTAATATACGCAAAAAAAAACAATAAGGATGATCATTGAAAAATACTGTTGCTTAATTTCGCTTTTACATAAAATGTAAGAAAAATATTCGCCAAAAACCTGATAATCAGTTTATCGGTGTTTGACACCCGACGACGACGCGTCGGTCGGTAGCTTATCACTTCATAACAAATTATACACGATATTCATCAATCCAAAAAGAAGACTAGATACTTTCTCAGTAGGTTAGGTACCTAAATCGTGAATTCTGATTTAGATCAGTCTTAACCGGGGTCACTCACATGCGCGCAAACCTTCGTACAATGTATGAATGTTTTCTATGTTGTATTGAATGGAATACACTTCGCATGCATTCGCAAATATGCTTCTACACAGCGTATTCGTGAATGTGAGTGAGGAGCATAATGATAATCAGATGTCCGATTTCATTTTACCCCGCTGGCCCCATCCAGTCTATAGTAGCATCACAGCTTGATCAATTTATTATGCCGCCTAACCTAGAAACATGTTGGGCGAGCCTAAGCCAAGCGAGCGAAGGTAAATTGACGCAAGGCGAGTACTACGCGAGTCTATGCAAACCCGCAAAACATGCGCTTGTATTCACTCGACCAGGCTAGGCGAGCGATGGTAACGCAAGACAAATGTGCTGTCCACACGTTGGCATTGGCGTTAACTCGGTAAGCTTGCGCCAACATGTAGTAGCGGCTTTATAATATACTCAATAGAAATCTACCGAAATTATTAAACAGTTCTAAGTACGAGACAAACCTCGACAAAAATAGAACCTTGAAACGATTAGACTAACTAAAGTGAGTCATATTTTATTCTCATTAACAATTCGTGCTAAGTTGAATAATTTTAGTCGTAACCGGCTGGTGTCGTTGAAATCGCAAAGCATTTTACTTGCTCTTGCGGCATAAACTCTACAAATAATTATGTATATTCACTAGAATCGAATTAACCTTTCAATACTTGTATTCAAAATCCCACTGGATCCCGCAGTGGCATGTACTCTCATTCACTTAGGTTAGGACATGGAAATCTCACCGCGTGTTTTTTACAAATCACGCGTGTAAAGTGTCGCGAATGAACGAATTGTCTCCCTCGAAGAAGCTTCGCGGGCTCTCAAATCTTTTTGAATGTTTATTTAGATTTTTCGCGCGCCGCTAAAATGTGGGAGCGGTAAGTGGTATATCCTCATATCTAATTTTATTACACAAAACGTGTTCGTGTTTGAGGCTATCGGATTATCACCGAAACATGAAAATTTCTAGCAGCTCTAGTACTATCAAATCAAACACATCAAATATGTGGTAAAAAGAAAAGCCGAATTAATTTACAGCAACATCTTTAGCGATTGATTTCTTCATTATGACTACACTTGAAAGTTAAAGCAACATTGCAGTGCGACCAAAAGTATTGCATGTATTATTAAATTCGAAAATAAATAAGCCCTATCATAATAAAATCAATCCTATGGCAAGGGAAGTAAGATTGAAAATGATCATACAAATTCTAATGAAAAATATCGCTAACGGCAGGGGTTCAACTTATATTAGCTTTATAATCTTTGGTATAAAAACCAGTGTACAAAGGCTTCAACAGATTGAACTACAGACCCAGTGGTAACCAGTATATCCTGAGATCCGGTTTGACTAGTCACATTTGGAGCCATTTCACACTAATCCTAATACGCGCTGTTACATAATATCATTCATCGATGTTATCATGATGGCATTGAAGTACCTATAGTATAGTTTATTTTTAACTTTGTTAGTAGGTATAAATGATTTTATTTTTACAAAGTAGAAGGACAAGCAGGAATACTTTATCCTTTATGAATTTTATGATGTTAACTTAGATTTTTTTTATAACTAGCAATTTCACACAGCATAGCGTTATCTAGCCCCAAAGTAAGCAGAGCTTGTGATAAGGGAGGGAACTACATGACTGTTATAAGTACTACTTAATATACTTTTTTATAAACTTATATACATAGCAAAACAACCAGACCCGAGACAAATATTTACAGATCAAAGAAACATTTGCCTCGTGGGAATCAAACCTTCTGTGTTTCAGGCGGCACTTTACCACAGAGGTTTGAATATCCTCATGAATCAAGCACGCCACAAGAGAAAACATCATTACAGCATCAATAACACGCTTCGTTCATATCGTAGGATGTCATAAGCCGGTTACATACTCGCACAAACATCAGCATTTTCTGCATTCATAATAGATATTTCTTCATTTCAAATTATTGATTTTATTTATGCACCGCTTGATGTATGTTTTAGTAGCTGGATGAGACATGCACGTGCATTCCGGCCTAGTAAACTAATTTCAATATTCTACCTACAAAGCTTCGCGCCCAGAAGCTTATTGCTGCTTCTTCTTCTTATCGTGTCGATGCCACACGGTTAAATTAATTTTGAATAAAAGGTTGCCACCTCACTTGCACTTTCTGTGGCACCATTGAGGTCTTCCTTTGTGCAGGTGTTGATGTAGCAGTTACCTTTCCAACTATCAAGAGAAATTAAAGGCTAAATAAAGATAGATTTGTAGAAGGAATTTTTAAAAGCAGTTTCCATTTGTAGTTTTGGAGCCTAAGGCTGAGACTCCACCAAAGCGGAGACGAGAGATGTGTTTAAACAACCAATAGAATTTCGTTATTCACACATCTCGTGACACAGACGAGATAATATGTGTGAATAACGAAATTCTATTGGTTGTTTAAACACATCTCTCGTCTCCGCTTTGGTGGAGTTTCAGCCGCACAAAATTCCAATACGCACTAGTTCAGACACAGAACAGATAATAAGACTACGTTAGACGCCGCTTTTTCATAGAGATTTCGTCGAGTGTCCGGGGTGTGGTTCAGATAAAGTATAATGGCGCGTTTACACGCTGGCGTGCAAACATACATTTGACAAGCACGTTATCTTTTGTCGCGTTTGCTCTCCTTAAGATGAGAGTGACAGAGCTTCTTATTAAGTGTTTGTATTTTCGTTTGAAATATGTTTTGTTTCGTTTCTTTATCAGGTGATTCAAAAGACGCAACAGCAAATGGTAAAGACGATGACGTAGGCCGTGATGACAAGGATGAGAAGAGCTCCAGTAAAGCCGATGGTGATGCTAAAAAGGTTAGTACATTTTCTTACATAAGTAAGTTGCAAATAAGTACTTTACCGCTCTAAGCTTTGCGGTTGTCAGCTTAGTTCTTCCAGAATGTGTTGAGATCGTCTAATGCCGTAATTAGCCTTTTTAAAATAACCCAAAACATGGTATTGGTGTGGTAGTTTCTGCGCCCTATGCTTGGGCACCGCTGCTGATAACTCTGGTATTAAAAAAAAGAACTCAGTGTGTTATCGTTGTTTTATCTTTTCTATCACTGAATTGCCTTCAGTCTTGGTTTATTTTATTGTTAAGAAAATGCCACCAGTGAAGCGTCAAAATATCGGTCGGCGTACGCGTAAGGCAAGCCAAGTTTCTAATCGTCGACTCAATGAGACTGAGGAAGGCCGTAGGCAGCGTTTGGAGGCAAACAGAATGCGAAATTCTCAAGCGCGGTCTACCATGGCTTCGGAACATATACAGGCGAGTTCAAACGTTCAGATAATTTGAGAGTTAATAAAACAGACGGTCAAACGTGACAATTCTCTAAGAACGTTTGGCGTTTAGATACGATCCATCAGTCGATTACGCCGCCGATCGGTCGACTTCGGAACTATGATCACTGTTTATCAATATTGCAATATTCTTTGAGGTTTCGACTCGAACGCTCAAATTAAAGAATTAAAGGGAAGAAATCGTCTAATTTCTTCATAAGTAGGTACACCCGTACGAAGCCGGAGAAAATCCGTTCAATGTGGCGCTAGCCATAAGGATCATAATGTGAATGCTAACGAGCGAAGTAAACTTCTCACAATGGATCTAGGCATTCGTGAAGTTAGCCGTTTCGCTGCGCAGTAGATTTTTTTTTAACGAAAAAGCTGCACTGCGCATCGAAACGGCTAACTTCACGAATGCCAAGATCCATTGTGAGAAGTGTAAAGGCTTGACCAAACCAGAGCGTCCGCGGTGAAGTGCAAGGTGGCGATCAGTTGTTGTCCAATCAGAGGACGCATCGTGACACCGATGATGACAATTGGTGTCACGATGTGTTCTCTGATTGGACAAAAACTGATCGCCACCTTGCACGCCACCGCGGACGCTCTGGTTTGGTCAAGCCTTAAGCGTCCTAAGTATTACTCTCCTACGCAACTAGAGGTTAAGAAGTTCATTCAGTGGGCGCGTCTAGATTTGACGTACAATCCCTACGCATTCTAAGGAATTCTATTTTTAACTTTGTCTTAGAATCTTATTGTTTACCTGATTATTTCACATAGATAGGTACTATTCCTACATTAAAGAAGTACAACTTTAAGGGATGTAAAATCAGATGATTGATTGTTCAAAATCTGTTTGCCCGTTTGTCTGTTTTTCCGTTGCAGGTCTCAAAATCGAAGAAGGACAATAAATATTTGTTTTAGTCCGACTTTTATGTTTCTTCGTTTAAATTATTGTCAGCTAGCGATTCATCTGGAGAATCTTCATCTGGGTAAGGAGGGAGTTGCGGCAAGGTTACTCCTCGCAGCCTCGTCTTACACTGCGAGCAATGTTACGCTCGGCGCGGGACGAGGGCCGCGGACCGCCGCAACTCCCTCCTTACCCAGATGAAGATTCTCCGGATGAATCGAAACATTATCGGTATCTAAATCGACGATATTTTTACGTGAGTAATTTCCGTGTGTTAAATAATGTCTAGTACAACTCACGAAAGTTTTGAAAATGAAATAGCGGTACCGGATTTCACGACAAACCTTAAAAATCCTACATCATTGTTTAGGAGGAGAATGGAGAAACACACGATGACGATGATGAGAAAGATGTAAAGAGCAACGACAAGGGCCCCAAGAAAGCGCCACCCAAGAAAAAGGCTAAGAAAGAGGTAAACATTTTTTTTAATAAACCTGTATATTTTAAGAATGACATTTTGAGCAAAAACGGTGTCGTAGAGAGTCAATTTCGCGCGCGTATATTATTTATTTCTACTAAACACTCATAGTTTGCTGGCGACATGTTTGTATGAATCAGGCTACTTCAGACAATCTTATTTAACAGTTTAAACAGTTATATGACGTCTTATTTGGAGGGTAGGTATAGTTAAAACATCCAGTGCTATACTAACCAACAATGCACTATTTCGATGCTTTTAAAAGATTTTATTTAACACACGGGAATTACTCACGTAAAATTATCGTCGATTTAGATACCGACAATGTTTCGATTCATCCGGAGAATCTTCATCTGGGTAAGGAGGGAGTTGCGGCAAGTGTGAGACGCGACCGCGAGGAGTAACCTTGCCGCAACTCCCTCCTTACCCAGATGAAGATTCTCCGGATGAATCGAAACATTGTCGGTATCTAAATCGACGATAATTTTACGTGAGTAATTCCCGTGTGTTAAATAATGTCTAGTACAACTCACGAAAGTTTTGAAAGTGAAATTTTAAAAGATTGTTTGATTGACAAACTAAGATATGAAGTTTAGAATTAAACTGACTCGTGTGAATAGGACACCGAGGATGAGGAAGACGGCGATGAGGAGGAAGAGGAAGAGGAGGATGAAGAAGGAGAGGAGGGAGATGAAGAGGACGTGAAGGAGAAGAAGCCCGCTAAAGAAAAGTAAGTTTATTTATTTATTTATTTATTTATTTATTTATTTAATTGATCACTTACGTAGAGTACACCAGCACAATTTAAAATGGTTACATGCGATTGAATTCTAGAATTAATGTCAATACAGTTAAAAGTGAAGACAACATGCAATGAGTATTTAGAGCGAGTAACAAAATAAGTAGGTAGATAAAAAGCTAAAAATGACAATTAAAGAACAATTAAAATATAAGTACACAATTAAAGTAAAAAGTAAAACAATAAATTCATTACATTACCTAAAACTATTTACAATTAAAAACATGGGTACATTAAATTAATAAAACAGAAATCAAATTAATAAAACAATTTTCCAAAATAAATACCTAATAAAAAATAAAATAATAGGATGTCACTATTTACAATTGAAATATTTTTTAATACTAATCACCTTGTCAGCAAAAAGATCAAATGAATTTAATTTAGCTAAAGCATTGTATTGCCTAGTGATTCTACACATCGGCGAGTGGTGTCCCAAATTGGACTTGGAGCCATGCAGGACGAATAAGTTAAACCTTGTTGCTCTGGGTAGTTTGTAGGGAATTGAAAAGGATACTGTAGCTAGCAAATCAGGAGCATCGAGAACACCATTCGCCAATTTGTGTAGAAATACAGTGTCAAGCATACGTCTTCTCTCCGTAAGTTTAGTCATGCCAAAATGAATTAACCTATCTTCATAGCTCAACAGTACTTTACCCAAGTGGCAGGAATACGTTAGGTGCCATAAGAAGCGACGTTGCACACTTTCTATACGTTTTTTGTGTACTTCATAAAAAGGGCTCCATGATACACTGCCATACTCCAGACCACTACGCACAAGAGAATTGTAAAGCAAAATTTTAGTTTTAGGTGATTTGAAGTCTTTACAGTTCCGCAAAAGAAAACCAAGGCACTTAAATCCCTTAGAAGCTATATTATTGATATGTACATTGAGACAAAGCTTGCTGTCAAGGGTAACTCCCAAATCACGTATCTCGTGAACATTTTGTAAGTTATTACCTTTAATGGAGTAAAGTGGAATATCATTTGCTTTTTTCCGAGTAAAGAAAATTGAGTAGCACTTAGCGGTATTTAGAGTCATATCGTTTACGTCGCACCAAGTGACAAGTCTGTTCAAATCCTCCTGTAACAGGGCAACATCGAAGCTATTATTTATTGAACGGAAGAGTTTTAGATCATCGGCAAAAAGGTAAAACTTTGAATTTTGAAAACAGCTGCCGATATCGTTGATAAAGATATTAAAGAACAAAGGCCCAAGATGTGAACCCTGAGGAACACCCGAACGGGTGAAAAATGGATCAGAAGAACAGCCATTCACGACGACTATGGACTCTCTCTGATACAAGTACGAACTGCACCAACTCAACAAAGGCTCGGCGATTCCGTGCAAAGATAACTTACGAGCAAGTATCACGTGGTTGACTTTGTCGAAAGCTTTGCTGAAGTCAGTATACACGGCACTAACCGACGAACGACGGTCAACAATAGCGGAAACTTCATTAACGAAGGAAACTAGGTTCGTTGTTGTAGACCTGTTCCTCATAAAACCGTGTTGATGTGGTGAGATAATATTCTTAAAATGCGAAGAAAGAATGGGATGGAGCATTTTTTCAAAGACCTTAGCAAACGTAGGAAGTATCGATATAGGTCGATAATTTTTTATTTGATTTAAGTCGCCGGCCTTGTGAAGCGGGACGACAAGTGCCGTCTTCCAGGCATCAGGAAACGATCCAGTACGTAAGGATTTGTTGAAAATGAAACACAAAGGAGTTGCTAAGACAGACGCGCACTTGACTGCGAAAATAGATGGAATACCATCAGTGCCGGCTCCTTTACAAGAATCAAGTCTTTTTAAAACCTTGAAAACTTCCTTGTCATGAAACTGTACGAGGGACTGTCATTTAGCCCAACAATTTAAAAGGAATAAATGTGCCAGGGCGCGATGGCGCTCATTAGGGGGGGCCTATGTCCAGCAGTGGACTGCTATAGGCTGATGATGATAATGATGATGATGACATGTGCCAACCCCACGTAAGTGGGAAAAGTTATATAAAAATCTATTTGTTTCTTGAAATATACTTAGGCTTTTTTTTTATTATGTCTAATTTTACAGAATAAATTACAAATCCAATGATTTTACAGAGTAAAGAAACCAGCAAAGAAAGCAAAGGATGGAGACGACGAGGAGGGAGAAGATGAAGAAGAGGACGAGGAGGAAGGCGAGGAAGAGGAGGAGGAAGAAGAGGAAGAGGCGCCTAAACCTAAGCCCAAGAAAGAGGTGAGATTTGAAACTATTTGCTTTATAAGATCTTTTTGCTGCTGTAGCACACAGGCACACAACACTTTTAGGCTAAATTCATAATTTTATCCATTTTTCCTTTTATTGTTTTTACTGTTATTGTGTTATTATAATATGTTATGTCTTACTTCTTTTAATCTGTATTGTTTCGTCTTCTTTTGATATTGATGTATGTGTTTGTGTGCTTATGTAGTGAATAAAGAAATGTCTATGTCTATGTCTAACTAACTAGTTGAGTTTCGGATTGATTGTTTGTACTACAGTAGTAATCAATTTTAAGCATGTCTTTACAATATGAGCCTAATGCTCGAATACTGAAATTGGAGACATACTTATCTATTTGAGACGTTCTTACTCTTCAGAAAATGGTACAGTAAATGACAGGCAATGTCAGATAAGCACCACTTAAACTAAGTAGCGTTTCGGTATTCGGGTGTAAATAAGGTTAATTTATTACACCTAGCATTTACAGATTAAAAACTTTAATAATTTTTAACCGACTTCAAAAAAAGGAGTTACTCATTTCGTCAGATTTTTTTAAATGTGTGTTAACCGATTATTCGAAGACGCCTGGACCAATTTGGAAATAGTTATTTGTGCAACAAGAGAGCAAAGTTGATGTTTATCTCGAGTGCTGACTTTGAATTCCGAGCGAACGAGGGATTCTAAGAATTGAATCACGAGCGTAGCGAGTGATTCTACGTTAGAATCCCGAGTCTAGCGAGGAATTCAAAGGCACGAGATGTGAAAAACTTTGGTCTCGTGTAGCACACAAAATTTTTCACCTCAGCAGCGAGAACATTAACCTACAAATAAAAGATACAACTTTGTACATAATGAAGCAACTAATCCATAATAGGTATTCATTTAAATCTATTTAAAAAAAACGCATTGTTCTCAGAAATTAAAAGAACATCTAACAGTTATTGTAGTTTTATAAATTAAAAGTTTCTGTTTTGTTCAGAACTTACCTACGTGCTTCTCAGGAACGGAACTTTGTTCATCACAATCACTTTTTGTCTCAACTCTTCTCTCTGGAGATAAATTAGTGTATTCGCCACTGGTTTCACTCATCTTTATTGTTTTATGAATTTTCAACAAATAATAGCGTAACAGAAACAAATTCCCGCTATTTTATTTTTAAAAGGTGCGTTATTTGTTTTTTTTTTCATAGACAGGCTAGCGATTGACCGCCATGCACTACCACGTGTCAATCGACGACATTCGAATTTCAAATCACTTTTCCTCACTGAAACCAGTGTGCAAAATGCGATTTTGCACACTGGTTTCTCGCAGCAAAGGATGCCATTTCGAGCTGCTGAGGTGAAAATTATTTTATTGTTTGAAAGGGTATACTTTTCGATTGGTGCCATATAAATTTCGCGAGGATCTTCGGAGTTAGAAACAGAAATGCACCTCGAGACTGCAGAAAATTGCTCAACTTATCACATTGAAGTCGATTTTTTTAATTTTTAATTTAGCCACTTGTAACATTAGTGTAAAATCATGAGTGTTTGTTTATAGCCGTGTTGGCCGAGGGGTATAGTACCTCGACTTTGGATCAGAAGGTCGTGGGTTCGAATCCTGGCCATGCATCAATGGATTTTTCGTTCCGAAAAATTTATATGCGCATTAATACGAGCTCTAAACGGTGAAGGAAAACATCGTGAGGAAACCCGCGGCTTAGTCAGCCCCACACGTATTGACCATGTCTTTCCTGTGGATATGGCCGATTAAGCTGAGAGGATGGTGTATTAGGTGCTGGGCAAGCCTACTCCATCTCAACAATGTCCCAGGCACTACAGTGACCCGATAAGTGTAGGCAAAAATTGCCTCCTGACACTGTATAAATCATCTAGTAAAGATGTAAAGGCCTCAGTTGTTTTCTTGTTTATAGCCCACAGAGCCGCCGGTGCCGTTGCCGGCCGGTAAAGGCATACCACTCGGTCACATCAGCAACGTCGAGGTGTCATTGTCGCGATTCAAGACACAGGACCAGAAATTGCTGCATCAGTACTTGTATGGGGTAAGTGCACTGAGAAGCTATCTTTTATTTTATATTTAGCTGTAGGTTTTTCTTCTTCATTTACTGTCATATAAACCTTGACTTAGATACCGAAAATGTTTGTGTGAGATGCGGTCGCGACTCTTCTACTCCAGGTGAGGATTCCCTTGAAGGAGGTGAAGGCGGTGAGAGGCGGGGCTAGGCGGGCTATGTAGATAATAAGAATAATTTATTTTTCCCAAAAACAAAATACTTACATAGGTACAACATTAAAGGACATAGAGTAACAAACAGTACCTTGGATCATTATAAATATTAAGAAACAGATGGGTAATACAACTAATTTACGATACAAGGTGTGTTTGGTTTTAGGTGTTGTTTTACAAGATAAAGTTTATTCTATTGCGTTGAATGTACCTGCGCAAAGCCGAATTTGCCGCGCACTTCAGCCGCCATAAAGTTTTCGGCGCATTATAGTTTTTTCGTGTGGAAAAGTAACTTCTACTTTGTTTATATCCAATAGCAACTATGCCTGGACCGCAACGTGAAGCGTAACATCAAGAAGTTCAAGGGCTACGAGTGGGCGATTGGATCGTCCGATTACAAGGCGAAACTGGAGGAGACTTCTAAGATGGAGATGAAACAGCTACGTACTATGTGCGAGATGCTTGATCTTGAGAAGAAAGGTAAGGAAAATCAGACAATGCATGTATGCGGCAATAAATGGAATGTTCCAACCATGTTTTCTTATTGATTCACACTGAAAAGTATGACAGTTCAATGACCACTAGAGTAGCTCTTTCACTCTCATCTCAATGAGACCGAACGCGACAAATAGTTCGCGTCATGTAAAAAGAACGCCGGAAGAAAGTGGAGGTGTGTGTTTTGTCTCATGTTTGCGAATAGGTAACCCATGCGCAAACATGAGACAAAATACACGCCCTCCACTTTCTTCCAGCGTTCTTTTTACATGACGCGACTTATACCTACGTGATTGTATGACAGTTTGAGACCAATTTCTTCTTCCGGTGTACGCGGTATACTCAATGTTAAGTTTTTTTTATCCACTGAGCATCTCGCGAATTCCTTGACCTGCCGGCCTAACATGTGCAACATCGAAAGAGATATCTCGATCGGACGAAATGCTTAAGGTCGGAGTGTTGGGATCCTTCGTGCGTGTAGGCTAAAATTCGGATAAAACGCATCCAAACTGCGGCCGGCCTATTGTTCTGAGTGTTAAACTGATTGTACATGATTGTACATGGCAGGTTCGGCGTCGGACCTGTCTGCTCGGCTGGTTGGTTTCCTTCAGCAGCCGATGGCCAACTCCCCGCATGCTCGCGGCGTCGCCAAGGCCGCGCCCGTCGCTCCATCCTCCACGCCCGGCGGCCGCCCGAGACGCTCCGCAGCCGTCAAGGTCCACAACAGAGGTAAATCATAACATTTTTTACCGACTTCAAAAAAGAGGGAGGTTCTCAATTCGTCTGTATCTTTTTTTTTAATGTTTGTTCACTGCTTACTCGAAAACGCTTGGATCAATTTCTATATGTTTACCGATTACTCGAAGACGCCTAGATCAATTTGGAAAATTCTGTTTGAAAGGGTATACTTTCCGATTGGTGCCACAAAAATTTGGTGAGGATCTGTCGAGGATAAAGTTATGAACAGCAAATGCACCCCGAGAGTGCAGAAAACTGCTTGGCTTATAACATTGAAGTTAGTTTTTTTTTAATTTTTAATTTAGGAACTTGTAAGGCCAAGGTTAGGTCAAATGTACCCTAAACCAACAGGCTTGAATGAATGTAATCAGTCAAAAATAATTTATTTGAAAATCAGTAATCTTTGTTTGTGTTAGGTATTTGTATTTTGATATTTGTTCACAGGTTATTCTGATGAGGAGTATGAATCAGATCCAGAGACAAAAGTCAAAGGACCTAAAGTACCTAAAGATGGCTCAGAAGATTCTGATGTAAGTTTGATTTAGAGTATGTTACATTTTATTTTTAGTACCACTTCATTCTCAGCAACCTGACTTGATCACTGACTTATATGAACTTACTTTTTACTACATCATCCTTTTGCATTCATAACTCAAGATATTTTAACAAATTATTGTACTAATAAGTAAACAAGGGTACAAGTCCGAGATCGACCACAGACTGCAAACTGCAACTGCAAACTGCAAATCTGCATGAAATTGACAGATTATCCATTAGTATAGGTCGCGTCACGTAAAAAGAACGCTGGAAGACAGTGAAGGGGGTATGTTTGCGCATGGCTACACTTGCACACGAAAAAAGTACTAGGAATATTTTTTTATTGTTTGTTTTTTTCTATGGAAAACCATTTCGTAATTCAAAACTTTTGTGCGCGATGGTATTAATTTGCTTACTTTTTATAAATTGCTTAGTGCGCAGCTTTACAGACAGCGTACTTTTTACATGACGCGAACTATATCTGT
Source organism: Camptogramma bilineatum (assembly GCA_958496255.1). Lineage (NCBI taxonomy): Eukaryota > Metazoa > Arthropoda > Insecta > Lepidoptera > Geometridae > Camptogramma > Camptogramma bilineatum. The sequence goes on from OY292474.1 coordinate 4,919,746, forward strand.
GTCAATATCAATATGATAGAGATTTGCAGTTTGCAGTCTGCAGTCTGCGGTCGGTCTCGGACTTATACCTTGACTACAGATAGAATCACTCAGAGATATATCAATAACCATATCATAGTGACTGGCCTCTTAGCTCAGTTGGTAGTAGCTCTCCCTTCTGCGCTATAGGTCGTGGGTTCAATGCCCACCCTGGACAAATATTTGTGTGATGAACATAGATGTTTGTTCTGCGTCTGGGTGTTATAAAGTATTCTACGTATATATTTACAAAATAAAAGTAAGTATATAAGTATTCTATCAGATATCTGGTTCCCATAGTACAAGCTTTGCTTAGTTTGGGGCTAGATAGCTCTGTGTGAAATGTCCAGCAATATTTATATTCAATATTTATATATCTCGCAGGGTTCATTCAACCCGAGCGGCTCAGAGGAGGTTGACTCTGATTTCGACCCGGAGGGAGGCGAGGCGGGCGCGGCGGGGCCGGCGCGCAAGCGCAAACCATCCAGCGGCACTAGACGCCGCTCATCAGCAGCCAAGCCAGGCAAGCGCGGACGGAAGGCCAAGGGGAAGAAGGGCAAGGTATGTCTTAGACCTTTAATAATAAATAGTCCTGCACAGACCGGAGGCTGCCTTTAAAAGCATTTTTATAGTGTTATACAGGGTAGTCACTGGAATGTGTGTCCATCACAAAAGATCAAAGTAGTCAAAAGGGCCTCTGTGTGTTGGCTTCAGCCCCATGCATGCCTATCAAAGGTCCAGGACTCCATAGTCCCGAGATGTTAAACCTTGATCTACATGATGCACAATTTAAAGTTTACATTAAAATTTTGTACAGAATAGACTCACAACTTCACTTCAGTAGTTATAGATAAACCCTCCCCGCTAGTTACAAACTGTGTTGCGGCAGGGTAATGCTTCCACACCACCTACTATTTTACAAAATTTGTTTCTCATACTGAGCAGACGATCAGTAAACTATTAAAAATTGTTAACAACTATTAACGAAAACATAAAAGAAAACGAACTTAAGTATGCTATTATGTCCTATACTTACTAAAATACTACAGTACCTACGATTATAATTTGCTATAATACAATATATTTAAAGGCTCCTAAAAATATGGAGTTAGACCTTTTGCACAGTATAAGAAAGATTCTCTAATTAATACGAAAATTCGCTTCTAACCTATTGTCTCCCTAATACACCAATCACCTCAGTCCTATGTAAGCTGTCTTCTGTATCGTCAATGTTAAGCTCGGCGCAAACGGGCCACCGACCACAGCCACCAAACGACGACAGCGACTTTTCAGATATTTTGTAGCTGTAGCGAGTGGCCGCCACCGGCTACACGTGTGCGGCGCGTCTATACAAAATATATGAAAACTACTGGAAATAGGTCGTTTGTGGCGTTTTGTGGCTCGTATGCGGCCAGGCTTAGGCCTTTTGCACAGTATAAGAAAAATTCGCTAATGAATCCCAAAATTCGCTTCTAACGTATTTTCTCCCTAAGGCTGAGCGCACACCTATCCGCACCGAACGAATCGACCGAAACGAATTTTAGAATTATTTTTTAAATCCCGCGACCGAATCTGTCAGTACTTCGAGAATTCGGCGCGAATGTAGAATTCGGTCCTGTGTAAGCTGTTTGTGTATCGTCAATGTTAATCACGCTAAACAATGATGTTGACAGGCAGCGCCGGCGAAACGCGGCCGGCGGGCAAAGTCAGAGAGTGACGATGAGAGCGAAAAATCTGAGAGCGAGAGCGACGCCGCAGAATCCGGCAGCGAAGGAGAGGAGTCTGATGTGAGTATAATAATAATAATAACTCATTTCATAGTGAAGATGGCTTACCAGCCGCTAAATCGATATTTAGCGACTATTAAGCCGTTCCACTCAGTAAAAGTGTAATTATGACTTGTATTGATAACTAGCGGACGCCCGCGGCTTCGCCCGCGTGGACAACTATTTTTTATCCCACGGGAACCGTGCATTTTTCCGGGACAGAAAGTGTCAAATTCCCGGTCATTATCTATCTATATTTTAAATTGCAGGCAAATCAGTTCAGTTCAAATCAAATCAGTAAACAAACATACATCCAAGTTTTCGCATTTATATTATTAGTGTGATTAGTGTGATTTATTGATTAATTCATTGTTCAAAGGAGCCAAAATCAAAGCGCGGCCGGCCAGCACCAGTTGCCAAGGGCCGCAAGGGCGCCGCCGTCGTCTCCAAGCCCAACGCTAAAGCTACGCCAGCTAAACGGAAAGCGCCTACGCCGCCAGGTAATAAATAATATACTTCAAGATGTGGGTATGTATGTAACATACCTACCTAGGAATACTCAAATGATCAAAAATCTGAGAGGAATATCCACGGAAGACATTCTCGCCTTGGTAATGATCTTGTTTTGCTTGCTTTTAACCCCCTACGCAAAAAGACGGGTTTAAGTTTGACCGCTATCCATTCAAATGTATTTGAATGCTGATTTTCTAGCGATGGTTCTTGGGCATGTTTCATCAGAATCGGTTCAGCAGTTTGAAGATCAGCAGCTCTTTTATTGTTTATGATAAGATGACACTTGGTCTAGCCGAGCATGGGAGCATGTCCCTGATTTTTAATATCTGAAGAATTGATCTTGAAAATATTGTGAAGCTTCTTAGATTTTTTTTTTAATATTGGTCCACGATTGCGTTGGGTTAGACTTTAGAGGTAGACAAAATAGGTCCAAAATGACTCCCAACAAACTATTCTGAAGCTTCGAATACAATAATTCCTAGTTATCCTAATACATCCAGAACATGTGACAAAAATGTTGACTATCCATTTATTAATTTTATCTTCACCAGCCAAGAAGAAGCCAGGAAAGCCAGTTGGCCGACCGGCAAAGAAGGGCAAAAAGGCCTCTTCAGACGAAGAGTCTGGAGAAGAGGGCAGCGAAGAAGAAGAGGAGGAGGGAGGCAGCGAAGAGGAGGAAGAGGGTAGCGAGGACTCCGATGGAGAGAAGAAAGCAAAGAAGCCGCCTACTGTAAGTAAACTAAATATAGCAAGGGTCTATTTTACTATACCGTTTGAGTGATGGAATTTTATACGACTTTTATTACGAATTTTTTTTAGTCGAAACCTAGAAAAATCGCCACGTGCGTCATGGGCGAAAACGTTGAAACGCACCACACGCACATCAGATAATATATCTTATGAAATATAAATCTTGACAGATTGCACCAAATATATTATGTAATTTATATTCGTTGTGTGTGGTCCTCCATAGAATTTGTATGGGCGCGATCTCAAGAATATTTTAGTAGCAGCGCCCTTGCTGCGTTGCCCCAGTAGTGATGGTATATGATGATGATGATGAAAAGCAAAGAGTTTACTATCAAATGCAGAAATAATTTTCCGAATCCGACTATTAGTTCCTGAGATTAGCGCGTTCAAACAAACCAATAAACTCATCCGCTTTATTATATTATAATAAATAAATAAATGTTGCTGGACATTTGACACAGCGCCATCTAGCCCCAAACTAAGCAAAGCTATGGGAACCAGATAACTGCTAGAATACTTATATTTGTAAATACATACTTAAAATATTAGTATGAGTATGATATGATAAGATATACTATCTGCTGTGTGTGTGATGGGCTTAACAAGGTAAAATGTGTGTCCAGGACGATGAGATCAAGAAGTACGTGAAGCAGATACTGGAAGGCGCGAACCTGGAGCAGATCACGATGAAAACTGTCTGCAAACAGGTCTACAGCCACTACCCGGACTTCGACCTCGCCCATAAGAAGGACTTCATCAAGGCCACAGTCAAGTCGGTCAGTACAACATAACGAGCTTTCTTTCTTTCTATGTCTATGTCTTTTTTGAGCTATAAGGCTGGTTTTAGTGTCACGCGTACCGTCGGCGCTGATAGACGAGTGAGCTTTATTACATTGAAACAAGGATACTGATTGTTCAGCAAAAATGGCAACGCTGATCGCGCTCGTCAGTGCTGCACAATCAGTATCCCTATTTCATTGTAATAAAGATCACTCGTCTATCAGCGCCGACGGTACGCGTGACACTAAAACCAGCCTAAGTATAGATATAGTCCGGCAAAAACGGGTAGACACAGCAACTAAAATTTCAGTACTTTGGAAACCCTTTCTCTACTAATCTATGGTAAAGTACAGGTTTCTTGTCTAGGGTACGGGTACCGAAGACGTCAGACAGAAGTAATAATTTACTTCTAAAAGAGAATTTATCTATTTCGCGTATTTATCTTGCACAGTGGCTCCCCCATTTATGTCTATTATTTTGTGTCGGACTATACATACTTTATGACCTGCAATAACATTTAAGGCTTTTAATCCGGGTATAGGTACCACGCGAGTGAAGCCGCGGGCTGAAGCTAGTAATTATAATAGTAAAACACAAGAGGACCGCAATAATAATAAGGGACTCGCATGAAGATTTTCCGGATGAATCGAAATGTTATCTCAATCGACGATATTTAAAATAATTTGTCAACAGTGTTCAAAGGTTTATTATTAGCAGTTGTTTAGCAAATTTTATTTTAAAAGTAATCAATGATCTTTTCAAAAAGGGGAAGATAAGTGACTTGACCAAAATGCCTGTTCGTTCCTACTCAACTGAGTCCTGGGGAAAAACCTGCCCTCAGTGCCTCGCGGAACATCGTCTCCAACGCACCTTGAATTTGCTAATAGACAGGATAGAGAGAGCAACTAAAGCAGTTGTGCGAGCCGCTCGCACGACTGCTTTAATTGTTCTGCTGCTCTGCGCAGCTAAAATGGTCGCTATTGCAGATTTACAATCATCTGATTCACGGGAGATTCGTATTGATATTCAGCTAAAGCAATTCTTCTTTATGTACGTCAAATGTTAGCTGAATTGTACGCAATTCAATTCACAGTAGAATCACATGCTAGGCCTTAAATTGCCACACGAAAAAAAATAACCCGGTTGGTTTTCATTTAATATTGCATCGTATTATTACTACTAATACTCTGTAAATAAGTATTTGATTTTTAAGTAAGTATTTAGTATGTTTTAATAACAATAATAAATATTAAATAATATTTGATTGACACTTAGTGCAATTCCAATTCATAGTGGCCATTTTATTTTACGATTCTCCACAAAACTGTCAAACAATAAGATGATATTGCCGGTACGGAATTGTCAACTTAGTGATTTCCAATACGAGCATCTCGACGCAAATCATTCGTGAATCTGCATTAGCGACCATTTTAGCTCAGCTGCTCTGTTGCTCTAACGGCATTGCAGAGCGGCCGGGCTCTATCGTCATCGACTCCATTCGGCCGGAGCCGACAGAACCCGGCCGTTGCTAATTTCTCTCTTTATCTTTGTTTATTGGCAATAGTAAAAATGATCAATTTTTGGCATGCGATGTTAGTGCGTCTCCTATCTTTTCCTTTTTGAAAAGATCATTGGAAGTAATGCATGTTTTCTACGTAAACGTCGGCTTTCAAACGCGCTGATAACTCGCTCGCAGCTACAACAAAAGGGGAAATGCAAATGCTGTAAGTACGCAATGGGAAAATACGCAAGTTCGGGAACATGCCGACACCATACATTCCCGAACTTGCCCACACCCATTGCGTTGGCAATTCGTCATTGTATAGACTCTAGTTCTCTCTACTGGGCTCTTTAAAAAATTCGTTTTAGATGCGTCGACAGCGCGTTTGAAAATAGTCTTGCCCGAATACTGGAACGCTACTTAAATATTTGGGACTTACTTATCTGTTTAAGATGCTCTTACTGTTCAGAATTGTATACAAAAATGACAGTTTATGTCCTATCATTGACATAAACTGTCATTTTTGTATACGATTCTCTGACTTAAACTAAGTAGGGTTTCAGTACTCGGGTGTCTATTTTATGGAAACAAGCCTATTTTTCAGAAGATTATGCAATGGTAACTCTATATTTTAAATATGTAGCTTGTAAAGCATGTTTTTCGTTAATTTGTGTTTTCCTTTGTTGCAGTGTATTTAAGATGTTAGAATAAGGGAGAAGTGTAGATGTCTACGCATAGTATACCTATAGTTATAAAAGGACATAGTTATATATTATTACAATAATAATATATTATGGAATAAAAATTAATTACATATTGAAACTGAAGTTTGGAACGGATAAGCACCCGCTTTCATTTACAAGGTAGATATTTTAGTTTTTTTTTGCATGATCTTATTTACTTTTCAGTTTTACATTTTTCGATGTTAGAGCGATGCCACACGGATGCGTTACGTCAGCGTTGCGACGACGGAGCGGTGACGCTGCGTTGTTTTCCATACAAATCAGAACAATATGCCACACGGTGCGTTAAGCCGACGCTATGACAAAGTGTTCTGTCAAAGGACAGAACACTTTGTCATAGCACCGCAACGACGTAACGGATCGGCAACGCCCGTGTGGCATCGCTCTTAGAGTCTTAGCTTGCAGTAAAATAGATAACTAAAAATTGTTCAAACACTTAGGCTGGTTTTACTGTCACGCGTACCGTCGGCGCTGATAGGCGAGTGACCTTTATTACAATGAAATAAGGATACTGATTGTATAGCAGAAATGGCTACGCTGATTGCTCTCGTCAGAGCTGAACCATCAGTACCCTTATTTCATTGTAATAAAGATCAATCGCCTATCAGCGATAACTTAACCAGCCTTAAGTTCAGTGCCTTCGACGCACATGCAGTTATTATAAAACGCTGGACTGGACTACGGCTTGGCAGGTTACACAATTAATTTGATGATTTATATTGTTTTGTTCGTGAAGAAACAGCGGGGCTAGAAAGGCCGATAAAGCTGAATCACAATAGGAATTTCACTATATGCATTCTCTTTTCGTAGACTGAGAGTGACCTGCGGGCTTAAAAAGGTCGCTATAGCAGAATCGTAATAGGAATTGAACTATATCTAAGAGCGTTTGTCCACCGCCGCCGTCACTGTCACGTCACCGTCAACGAGATTATTTCTGTATGAGATCAAGATGACGTGACGGTCTTCTGGTGGACAAGCGGCTATAGTAAATGTATGGTCGCTACCTCGGCGCCGTCATCTCGTTCTCGTTGACGTGACGGTGACGGCGGCGGTGGACAAACGCTCTCAGTCAGTAAAAAGACGGCATATAGTTCAATTATTCTAAGTGTGATTCTGCTAAAGCGACCTTTTTAAGCCTGAAGAACGGCATATATTGCAATTCCTATTTTGATTCTGCTATAACGGCCTTTTTAGCCCACAGCAGGTTGCCTAAATGCAATTTGAATCATACTACATTACGTGATGAATTAGTGACCTCGCAAACTGGGCGCCTAGTCGCTGCGACGTGACGCACATTTGCGGAACTTTGAACCAAATGTATGAAAATCTTATCGGCCACAGTTATCGTCGCGTCTAAGTCGCCGTGCTATCGCTGTCGCTTGTCGCTTAGTGTGCGCAGTCTCTTAGGCTTGTTTCACTCTTCAGCGTGTCGCCGGTCGCGTTCGCGAGTTAACCATTCACAGCACAGAGAATTTTGAATTTTCGAATTTCTCTGTGCTGTGAATGGTCAACTCACGGACGCGACCGGCGACACGCTGAAGAGTGAAAGGCCCCTTAGCGTTCATGTAAAGCGCTTGCCAGTAAGCTGTGTGTGAATCAAACCAAACCTTCATTTTTTTTAAACTCACTACCAAGTTTCGTGGACTTCATTGAGCAAATCTATAAAACAACTTTATTTTACAGCTCATATCATCGTGAGCAGTGATCGCTCGGCCGCAAAACAATACATAGTCAAGTAAGCTACACAATTTTAAAACTTAGACTAATATGTCCCCGCGTCGATATTCCAAAACGTATATTCCGCATTTGTAATGAAATATCTGGGAACTGGGAAGGATGGACATTCTATTTTATTCACTTATAGCTTTTTTAAGCGTCAGTGGTAAATGAGTCAATCATTCAGCTAAAGACTCAATATTATTTTATTTGTTTGACATTGAATTGTGTTTACGTTATTTGCTGCGAGATTTTGAGGCTTACTAAGTACCGTGAAGTACAAGTTTATCAATAAAAACATAATTGAAACTTAGCCGATAATCTATTTTTATACAATCTTGTAACTTTGAGCTTAATTGCCTTAGAATAAGGTTGAAGCTACATCCGCGTCCGTCCTTTCTCCGTTTCTATATGAAGCGACGCGGTATGGAATATAATTTTATGTTGTAGGTATAATTCCCTCTAGTATAAGTATAACACAAGTTAACTGCTCTAGAGTGTAACCGTTTTATTTCGTCTCTATTAGATGTATTTTTGTTAGTTTCTTGTTTTTGTTGCTGTAACCAATTAATCACAATTTCATAATAATTTTCGCTTCTTGAAAGCCGTTTGGGTGATTGCGCTACCTTTTTGACCATAAAATTATCAAATGAAAATCTCATCCATATATTTATTTAGTGTGTATTTTGTTTGGATAAAAAGAAAATATTTTTGTAATGAATTTTTTAATTTTTTTTGTTGCATAATGCCTTAAATACAGTATTTTTAGAAATTCATAGAAATTCGGAGTGTGTATAAAATTTGGCAGGTTAGGAATTCGTTTTCTAAGTTAAAAGTTTGTTAATAATTATGGTTTTAAAAGGGATTTCGGATTGTAAGTTTATTTTTGAAATATGGATATAGATTGTAAATGATATATTCTCGCAGTTTGGCTCTATTGCAAAATCTATTCTCTAAGGAATTAAGTGTACTTTATAAGATGTGTAAATAATACACAGAGTGCGTTGGGGATGATTTGTGTAACTTTCGGGTAGCATATTCCTATTACAACGCATTTTTGGCAGAGGTATCACGACTATACGTCCTTGTAAGATATCCGCACAATATTCCTTTACCTAATGATGAAACAAATTATAAACACTAGCAGAGTTATACAAACTACCCCTGTACGTAATTTTATCGATTTTGTTGACATAATTTAACTAACTAAGCTTTCAGTGTGTTCTGTTTCATAATATTTTGCAAAATTGGTAAACTTGGCTTTCATTTCTCATGGCGCTTGTTGTAATATTAGTGCAATAGTAGCAGGATTCACTTAGAACGAATATAGTAATCAACTTATTACATCATATCAATGTGTTGTACTACTTAGCTTACGACGGTCGAGTTTCTGTTACATGTTATAGTAAGTTTAGTTCCGAATGATCGCCGGCTTCATTATTTTAAGGTGCTTTTGTAGCATTTGATATTTGTTTTTTATTGTGGCCGAAATCACTCTGTCGAGTGAGCTACTCTAGGCAGGGTTTGGGCTTGCCGGGACGCGCAATGCATACCGAGGTGCGAGATACTAATCTTATTGTATAAAACAGTCTCCATCTCGCGATGCATTGAATGGACCTGTCGGATAAAATGTGTTTAACCGAGAGGTCAAATCCTATTTTCAGTTCAGCTATGAATCCCCGCCTCCCTGCACGCCCGAACCCCATAATTATAAGATAGTTTTAATCAACATTAAATGTGTATTTGTGAATTTCTATTTCGGTTGACGTTTCTTTATAAATGTGTAAATGGCCGAGATCTGTAGAAAAGTAGTGACACGGAGTGATAGCGTGACTGGTTCCCCTTTTACAATTGGAATATAGATAATAAATAAAAGTTTGAAATTATGCTTTTTATTTTCAACTTCCTCTCCCATCATGTTAGTGTAAAATATTGTACAATATCATACAGATAAAATATACAGTTCACTGCCTATTAGTAGTATTAAAACTAAAATACATGAGTTAGATACAAATTCATTCCTATTATAAATTAGTGGACGGATTATGTAAATACTTTTTAAACAGTCATCATTAGTTACGCTAACTACTTATTCTAGGTACATAAATTCTCATGTCATACAAAGGATTCTATTTGACGACAAAACAGTCTTATTTACACAAACAAATTAATAGTAGGTACAAAAATCAAGTGAGATATTAGCGTAACCGATTCGCTAAGCCTTGTAAAGTGGTGAAGCATGGAATTCCCTTCGTATGTTAGCAGAAGAGTCGAAAGTGTGTAAGTAAAACGATATTTTTTGTTTTAATGATACAGTTGTTCTATCTCACGAAGTCTGTTTGGTCTTAATTGTGTGTGTAGATAAAGTCGGCAGCGCTCAGAAATTCTGAGCCCGAGCTTACGCACACAGAAACAACGTGCATGTAGAACAACTGTACCTATCTATGTTTATCGCCAAAATCAACGACGCTATTCCAGCTTCAATCTCTGATTTGAAATCAATAAAATTGGTCACAAAAATATGTAATCACAATAATTAAGTCTGAAATCTACACGCAGTATAAGAATATTGTGATGATAAATGATTTCGTGCGTCGGAGGGCACAATAAATTGTCAGTCCAGAATTAAGTCGTCAAGCCCTGGGCCCTTACTCCCGAAAACGAAAACGATATAACGTGCCAATTATCGTAGGTCAGCTTATGTTGGTCGAACGTTCCGAATTAGGCTTCCACCAACTTAGCCTGAACTACGATAATTGGGACGATATATCGTGTTTTTAGTGTTGGGATTAGGCCTACTGAAGTTTCAGGTAGCCTAAAGACTCCGTCTGCAGAGTAACTCAGCTCATGATCTTGTTTTGCTTTAAAGCTTAGTCTCTGGTTTAGGTCCTGGTTTCCTGAAGGCGCGTCGCGGCCGTCTATCGTAGTCATAATGCGGTTCCTGCCGCGGCATTATATCGGGCCGTTGGTAGGAGAACTCTGCATACGTGGGCCCTTGGATCTGGGAGGTGGCTGAGCAGTTCGAACGACGGTCGCTTTCGTTGTCATCTGCACTGTCCACATCACCTGTACAAGATAGATCTGCATTTGACTTATTAGGCATATTACTTTTTAGACATTCATGTTAGGCATTTTGCTAAAAAGGCAAATTGCGGTTTAGATGAAGCGCGAACGACCCAATAAGTGGTTAAAAGCGTAAAATGTCCAGCATTTATTTATTTATTTAATGTATCGTAGTGGACCGTTCCACATATGATTCTTGTCGAGCAATATAAGTACACTTCTCACAATGGATCTAGGCATTCGTGAAGTTAGCCGTTTCGATGCGCAGTGCAGCTTTTTCATACAAAATTTGCTACTGAGCAGCGAAACAGCTAACTTCACGAAGGCCTAGATCCATCGTGAGAAGTGTACCTCTTATGTGTTTTTTTGTAAACTGAATAAATTCTGGTAGGCAATGTAATAATAAACATGTGAAAAAAACTTTTCGTTTACCATCACTGCTGTTATTGCTCGGTACGTGAGCGTCTCTCAGCCGCGGCCTTCTCCGCCAGTAGCGAAACTCCCGCGGTAATGTGTACGACCGGGGCAGTGATATCTGTTACAAAAGAAAACAATATCAAAACATACATTTTACATACTTTGAAATATTCATGGATCTTGTAGTCATGCCGTATGGGGTGTATTTTTTTGAATTATTGCAAAAATTTACGATTTGATTTGGTAAGTTACTTTGGGAAAAGTGTTCCTAGTGGGAAAAAGAGTCGATTAAGAGCAACTTGTTTTTTTGACAAATGAAATTTTTTATTCTACTTTTTTTCTAAAATCTAAAAATGCAATTATTTTTTTCTTCAAAATAAAGCAATAGTTTCCTAAGAACAAAACTTTCTAACTACAAGATAAAAGCTCCTTTCAGTGACTAAGAATTTGCCACACCCTGTATAGTGTAAGTTACCTGGCTATATAGCGTAAGTTACCTGGCTATACAGTGTAAGTTACCTGGCTATATAGTGTGAGTTACCTGGCGATATATAGTGTAAGTTACCTGGCTATATAGCGTAAGTTACCTGGCTATATAACTTAAGTTACCTGGCTATATAGTGTAAGTTACCTGGCTATATAGCGTAAGTTACCTGGCTATATAACTTAAGTTACCTGGCTATATAGTGTAAGTTACCTGGCTATATAGTGTAAGTTACCTGGCTATCAATATCGCTAGGAGGGCGGGGCGTGTCGCGCGCGGGACCCTCGGGACTCGACTCCTCCCCACTGCTGCCGGCGGCACCTTCTTCTTTTCTTTTACTCCTGTAAATTACAGTAGAAATTAGAATGTTACTTTATTTAATTTGCATTCAAAAGTATCCTATATATATACTTACTTAAAAATAAGTTGGGAGTTAAGGTCGCTGCATACGTAACGGGATAAAACCTCGAACGTCCCGTGCACGGCAGGTGAAAAAACATCAATAAGGTTCTTAGTGTTCTGTGATAAGGACGACGTCTCCGTCCCGTCCGAGGTTTTATCCTGTTACGTATGCAGCGACCTTTAATCGGCTAAGTAACAGTCTAACAGCAGTCAAATTCTCAACAACCCGAGGTCGCTCCTCGAAGCCTGTGAAGACCCCAGGAAAATTCTGTACTTCTGGGAGTAGCTAGGCTGGCTTCAGATTTAATGAGCTAGGTCATCCCCACGCATAAAGGATCACCATTGAGTCTAAATGCGGAAAGGGAGTCCACATACATACTTCGAAAAGTGTATTACTCACGAGTATGGCGCGCCCCAATGACAGCAGACCAGTAGCCGTACCATAAACTCTTAGAGCAATGTTAAAACAAGCCTGAAACATGACAACAAATGTCATTCCTAAGAGCCTGTCCAGAAGGAAGGCGTTTCACGCGCGTAAACTATTGCCATCCTCTTTTGTTAAACAGTCAAAAATAAGGATGGCAATAGTTTACGCGCGTAAAACGCCTCCATCTGGACAGGCTCTTTAGCAGTAAGCCTGTTTTAAGCTTGTTTTGACATTGCTCTAAGACTTGGTGGTACGCCCCCTGGCGGCTGCAGCCTTTTTTTAGATAGACTTTTGTTTAGCCACAATCTCACCTGATGGTGACGATGTGGCTTCTAGCCTTCTAGATAGTGCGGCGCGAGAAGAATCTCCGGAGTACGGCAGCGTTGTAGCTTGCGGATTTGTTCGCGGATGCCGGGCGAATTTTTGATGAGGTATTAATCCTCTTTTTTTTCTTTTGACGAGACTCATATTGTTCGACTGGCTCCACACTGGAGCTTGACTATTTAGATTTTAAGCGGACGGATCACCGAAACGAAAGCTAGGCCCCATACCTTGTTCGTTGCCCTGATTCTTCACGGTGTTGGTCGCGAAAGAACAGGAGTAGAATCACCTAGCTCTTAAGACGATTTAAAGTGGTCATAACGGTCCTACTGAATAAATGATATTTGAATTTTGTTCCATCTTGTATACTCACGGGTACGGCGCGCCCCAATGACAGCAGACCTGGCGGCTGCAGCCTTCTAGATAGTGCGGCGCGAGAAGAATCTCTGCAGTACGGCAGCGTTGGAGCTTGCGGATTTGTTCCATCTTGTATACTCACGGGTACGGCGCGCCCCAATGACAGCAGACCTGGCGGCTGCAGCCTTCTAGATAGTGCGGCGCGAGAAGGATTTCTGGAGTACGGCAGCGTTGGAGCTTGCGGATTTGTTCCATCTTCTTGGCTCCTAGTGCTGCGAAACAATAAATATGAGGAATTAAAAGAATAGGCAATTATAATTGACCGGGACCGCATTGGGAGTATACCATTTCAAACAAAACAAGATTCATCAAAATCGGTCCACAATTGACGGAGATAATGGTGAACATACATAAAAAAAAAACCATATTACAGTCGAACATAGAACCCTATACCTACTTATAAAATTCTGTTAAAGTTGAACCACCGTTTAAACTATTGCCATCGCTTTCTCTTAGATAGTGTCAAATAGTGACAGGGGGAATCGTGATCATTACTTAACCAGTGTTCAAGTTTATAAGTAAGACCCAGAACCTCCTCTTTTTTGAAGTTTAAAAAGGGTTGCCAGCTACCAGCAACTTAGAGTTTGTCTTTCTTTATAAGACTGTTCCCCGTTCCTACAGTCACCTGGTTTTTCAGCGATACTTTGAGTCACTTTGACCTAGGACTTACCTGGGTAAGGGAATTCGCAGTTCTGTGTGTACTGCGGACATTCGTAGTTAGTGCGCATGTTGTCTATACTCTGTACTGTGGTCAGCACATGCGGCGCGGGGTATTCCTCTTTGCTAGTGTACTTGTAGTTATTCTCGCAGTAGCCTGAGTACTCGCCGATTTGACCTGGATAGATAGGTAACTATTTATTGTATCCAAGTTAATACTAACACAAACAATTTAACATGTAAACGTTTAACTTTTCAATTAGTCAGATTGTTATTCATCATGTTCATTTCCTATAGTTCAAACGATTGAAAGAAATCTTGCCATTTCAAGACTCAATGCAAAAAAATAAAAGTACTATAGTCGTATTGCTCATTATACGGACTAAAAGTGAAGGAAAAAATGTCATTTTTTCTTCAATTTTGACATAAAACGTATCAAAACTAATCAAAATTGAAGGAAAAATGAAATTTTTTCCTGCAATTTTAGTCCGTATAATGAGCAATACGACTATAGTACATGTCCAATTTTTATAGCAGGGCGTCGATTCTCGTACCGAACTTTTTATCAACCTCAACCAAAACCTCAACTAAAGCGACTGTTTCCATGACTACTAATAACAAACGACTCAGTTGTGGTGAGGTTTTGAACTTTGGCAGAACAAATTTTTGAAAAGCTATTCTACTATTTCACCAAATGGCTGACGTTTAAGAGATCGAACCAAACCAAAGCGGTTGTCATCTAGTAGAATACAGGCCCAGCCTTCTAGTTAGGCTCAACTCACACTGACGCAGAGTGGAAGCGCGTCATGTTTTTAAACTTCAAAGCATATTCATCTCTATTTCCATTAGATAAGGTACAAATTTGTGTTATGCAAATCATGAAAACCCATTGCAGTTTTTTTAGAAACAATAATTGTTTATTTACTACGGTTTTATTTTATTTCATTTTAATAATTCGTTATTTTAAGGTTTTTTTATTAAATTGCCGTACTAAAGGCACGAAGGGAATTAACGAATAAGAAAATTATATGATGTATCTTTTTGTATTTATGATATTTTTAATAGTTTGCCTACTCACAATGTATCCCACCGTTTACCATTATGAGCAAAAACTAAAACATTCCTTACCTTCAGAATATATCCCATTCTGTATCCTCGGCTTCTCGCTACCCTCATAATTACTATCCACATAATTAGGCGTAGTATTTATCACATTTCGCGGACTCGAGCAGTTAGCTTCATAATTCCTTTCTAAATAATTCGGCGAGCGAATTGGCGTCCGCTGTATATTAGCGGGATTTTCGTAAAAAGTTCTGTTCTCGAAGCGCGCTTTCTCGGGGAAGAACTCCGGTTTTATTTCTGTGTATGTGGGGTAGTTGCAGTTATGGGGGAGGATGGGGTAGTTTTGGTAGGAGTGTGCGAGTTCTATGCTCGGCCAGGCGGGTGGTTCGGCGTGTGTTTTCGCCCGTGGTATCGGCTGGCGTTGTAGACTACTGTATATTTCCTCGGCTGCGACTGGCGTGGTCTTTGCTAGCTTTCCTTGCTTGATCTCTTCCTCTATCACTCTGAGTTCTGCGAGCTGTTTTTGTTTCTTTTCCTGGAGTTTCTGTTGGATGTTGACGCGGGAACCGACGCTGGAGCCTTCGTTTTCTGATGAGCCGCCCTGGTGATAAAAATTAAAATGTAAACCTATTTATAATGTAGGTAATTATAAACTTTTACTCTTACAGAAGGTCAGCACCCTTTTCAAACCTATCTCAGGCACTAGCCTCCTGCAACAAACGGACTCAAATAGTAGGTAAGTACCTATTTTATATTTCCTTATACATACTTACATTACCTAAGGTTTGTTGGGAGAGATGTTTTTTTTTAATTTTGTGGGTTTAGTTGTAGAATTAGTAAGGTCAGTTTTCACCAACAGAAATGTATCGATTTGTGAAGAATTAATTGAACAAACCTTTTCAGTACTATGTAATATTATTATTTCTGTTCTATGGTCACTTCTCACTTTAATTTCACTTTATCACTTTAATTAATCCTACCTAAGCTACGTCCAATGCTCATCTATATTCGTTCAGCCGTCTCAGCGTAAAGTAGTTTCGAATATATGTGCAATACTTTATCCAAAGTTTAGAAAATATTAGAGTGATTATAGTGTACTTACAACACTGACGTGGTGGTTGTGAGCGGCCGGCAGAGGGCGCCTCCAGAAGGCGGTAGCGGGGGCCGCGGGAGGGGGGACAAATGTCGTCGGCTTCTTCTTCTTACGACCATTTGCACTAAAAACAAAGAATAAGTGTCACATCCATATCCCCATTTATAAATGTGAAAGTGTGTTTATTTGTTTGTCCTGCTTTCAAGTCAAAACAGAACGACGGAATGACATGATTTTTTTGTGTGGAGATAGCTGGAGGGCTGGATAGTGACATAGGCTACTTTTCGATCGAGCGAGCGAAGCGAGCGAAGATCTTAGTGGCAAGTTAGGCGATTTTGCTTTGTATGTTTGTATGTTTGTATGTTTGTATATTTGTATGTTTCATTTTTATGTTCTCGCATAACTATCGAACCGCTTATCCAATCTGTATAAAACTTGATAGGTCAATAGGTTATGCTATGGAAATTTGCTGTGGAGCGTATGAGCGTAATCGATGAAGGGGTTGTAAAGATATGGGGTTCCCAAGGGGGTAATTTTTTTTCAAAGTTACCCAAATATATTGAGTGGGGTGTCATATGAAAGTACTCAATTTATACATTCCAAATTGGTTTTTAGTTTTCTTCTAGGTTCTATAGTTTTTGAAATACAGAGAAAAAGAAAAATGATGAAAACCAATTAACGGATGTATGGAGAGAGCTCCCGTTTCATAGAGTTTCGATGTATTCGGAGGTCTGGTTAACGGACATAGAGTGTGGCATCGTTGTGGTTTGGTTTGCAATGATTTTAGTTGCTTCTTGATATTTTTCCTTGAGATTGAAAATAAAAGCCGTGCTGGCCGAGTGGAAGAGTGCTCGATTTTCGATTCAAAGGTCGTAAGTTCGAACCCTGGCCGTGCTCATCAATGGATTTTTCGATTAGAAAAATTTAAATGCGCATTAACACGAGCTCTAAACGGTGAAAGAAAACATCGTGAGGAAACCAGTTAACGTTCTAATAGCGGCGATGGGCTTGCAACCTGTCACGTATGCAAATTCTAACTCCTGCAAATAGTGGGCTGGGCATGTACCAAAATTATAGAGGGAGACGGAGACGGAGGGGGAGGGGGGAGGGGGAGGAAGAGGGGGAGGGAGAGGGGGAGGGAGAGGGGGAGGGAGAGGGGGAGGGGGAGGGGAGGGAGAGGGGGAGGGGAGGGAGAGGGAGAGGGGGAGGGGAGGGAGAGGGGGAGGGGAGGGGAAGAGGGAGAGGGGGGAGGGGTGGGGGGAGAGGGAGGGGAGGGGAGGGAGGCGGAGAGGGAGGGGGAGGGAATTGTTTTTCTCATACATTTTGTATTGAACTGCTATTTTAATAATTTCTCGAACTAAGAGGCCTTCCCTGAGGCGCGGTACGAAGTTCGCGGGGTCAACTATTGAATATAAACACGACACGACTTAATGTATTGCATGCATGCCTATAATCTTTACCATACTGAGGTAGTGCATTAGATATCATTGTGTGGTAAACACTAGAAGGAGCACTTAACGTAGGTATAGGGGTAGTCAGAAACACGTCCAAATCTAGGCTATCAACACAACGGTGCGCGAGATCTCAGTTCGGGTCGAACTACTAGTTATCCGGGTACCACGCGAGCGAAGCCACGGGCGGAAGCTAGTGTAAAATAAAAGTAAAGTAAGTTCTTATGAGCTAGTGGCCAACTCTGGTGACGGAGTTTTTAGGCCGCCTAAAGGCATCCGTCATGGCTTAACGGCTTCAAAGCCAGGACAGACAATTTAACGTGCCCTTCGAAGCACGGAAGCGCTCAGCTCGTAATGCCACTTGTGGTCACCCATCCAAATTGTGACCGCGCACAACGCTGCTTAACTTCAACGATCTATCAAGAACGTCTAAGCAAGTAAGCAAGCTAAGCCACGAGCGCTAAAAACATAGAACATAAAAATATGTAAAGATGACGGAGAGTTAGATAAATTAATTTCAACTTTGTGTGCAATTTATTGAATAAGATGAAAAGTACCTGTTGACTGGATTTGAGAAACGACAGTTGAAGACTCCTGGTATAGCTGCGTTGTCTGCCTGATTTGATTTAGAACCTGAAATAAATAAATTGGTACAAACCAAATAATAAAAAAAAAACACTAATAAACCACTGTGATTTTTTTTTAGCAACTTTGTAAATCATGGTAATATGTGGTGAGGTTTAAGACAACCCCCCCCCCCCCACTCCGAAAATAATGTGTATTTTAACCCCCCTTTGAGCCTCACGTGATAAATGGATGACCCCATTAGGTTAGGCAGTTAAGTACAGTTGTCACAATGGATCTAGGCATTCGTGAAGTTAGGTTTTTCGCTGAGCAGTAGAAAATTTTGTATGAAAAAGTTTTACTGCGCATCGAAACGGCTAACTTCACGAATGCCAAGATCCGTTGGAAGAAGTGTACTTACTGAATTATTTAGATCATTATGTAATTCAACTACATTTTGGTACTACTTACAGAATTTGACTTTCCAATACTTTATTCTGGTAATACATGTTTTTCTTCCTCTATTATTATCTACAGTTTATAATGCACAAGATGAGAGAAAGATACATTTTTATTTGGATTTTTACTCACCATTTTTGTTTTGTGATGAAGCGTTTGTACTATTCGTGCCTTGCTGGTTCTCGCCAAGCATGTAGCCCAATCTTCTCACGTGAAAATACCTGAATATTTCAATTATTGTTATTTATTTAGTCATCATTCACTGCATCATTTATTTTGTAGTCCTTTCGGACGAAGAGGGATCTAGGTTTATAGATTTTTCCGGCCGGCCCACTTGCTCGTGGTCTTTCGACCAACAGTTGTTGTTGGTTGGTCGGATATAATGTCTATCGCCGCTGAAAACTTCGCTTGCGAGATCTAGACATTGATGTGTGGCGCCATCTTCGCTGAAGCTCGTAGTGCGTAGCATGTTTATGTAGTTCATCTAGCGACAGGTAGATGTCGCTACACACTATGTAGGTATTTGAATATTAATTATATAATATGTGGTGGGTAGTTTTGGTAAATAAATCAGTCATGGCTAGATCATACACGTTTCATTACAACCCTATAAATAATAAATAAACATGGCGCAGCCGGTAGGATTTTATACACACACACTATACCTATAGTAAAGCAGCATGCAGGCCAGTCCCGCTAGGAAGGGAGACCCGACCACAACCATAGCGTCACCAGGAGGGAGTTCTGTATATACTGTTAGCTGTATCCATAAGCGATGACGAAATAGCAGATGGCGCTGGTATAAATACGGGTGCAGGTCGGGAAAGGCCGCACTTGCTCGTTGGCGTTCGACGTGTTAACATCAGAAGAAACTTGGTTTCGTAGTTTTTATGGTCGCGTGAGCCATTTTTCTGGTGATTTGTGCGTATTTTGTGAAGTGTCAAATATTAGTTTGTTCTATTTTGGGTTGTTTTTTGTAAAATCGATTTTGTTATCGATTAAAGTTAGGTTTCTCGATTATATTTTTTTATCTTTAATTAACTCCTGTTCCTAAGAATACTATACTTACCTATAGTAGAGCAGCATGCAGGCCAGTCCCGCTAGGAAGGCGCCGGCGGCGGCGGCCGGCAGCGCGGGGGAGCGCCGCGCGCGGCCCGACCACCACCATAGCGTCACAAGTAGGGAGTTCTCTATACACATCACGCAGTAGAATATCACCTAAGGACAAATGGAAGGTGAAATGGACTTTGATATATCGCACACCCAGAACAACATTGCACTACGTCAAAATAGCACTTTTTTCAGAATCGACGAAAAACTCCTCTTGTATTAAAGTTTTTGCTAAGGTCTTTAATAATTCACATGTAACACACAATAAAATACATAAATTATTAAAGACCTTAGCAAAAACTTTACAAGAGGAGTTTTTCGTCGATTATGAAAAAAGTGCTATTTTGACTTAGTGCAGTGTTGATCTGGGTGTGCGATATCTACTATAGAAATCTACAGTTCTATACACATAATGCAGTAGAATATCACATGGAAACGGAAGAAAACTGGAATAAAGAACACAGTGACACACACATCATACAGACTAGCTAGACTACAGGTCTAGGTGAGGACTACAGGTCCTGAAAACGTTTATTTTGCCCGGGTGAGCGCCGCTTGGAGCATATTTCAAATTAGGTAACATAAATACAATCGTGCTACGGATGGGGGAGGATCGAGCAGCAAAACGTGCTTGCCAGAGTGCCGATCGGACGGCGACCAGTCGGCCGACCCAGATACAGGTGGAAAGATGAAGTGGGGAAAGACTCTCCACTCTCCACTCACTTCATGTGTCCACGGACTGGACGGAGTGAGCGCGGGACAGAAGCCGGTGGCGTTCTATTGTGTCGGACGGAGGCCAAAACCCACTTTGGGGTCTTGTAGTAAGTAGGTAAGTAAGTAAATGTAATCGAAGAGATTTTTAAAATGCTTTCTTTCTTCCTAGCCTTATATATATTACTGACGAACATCTGCCTTTAGTAGATTCTGCATTGATATCTTCTGAAGGTAGTAGGTCAATCATAGTTTCGTCCCTATAGTCGAATTGCTCATTGTACGAACTAAAAATATATGAAAAATGACATTTTGATCGTCAATTTTAGTGCGTATAATGAGCAATCCGACTATAGAGTTTGGCCGGCTGACACCATAATAATACTGACCATCTTCTGGCGATGATTCAGCTCTTGTAAGTTGACGTAGGCGATGACGTAGACGACGGCGATGAGAGCTGAAAGCCCTGCTTTGCGCGGCCGACTGATACGCTCGCCGTGGAACACGTTGCGAGGTGATAACAGCCATAAAAACATCGATAGCCAGTGTAGACCTGGGTTAAATTAAGGAAAAGGTTAATGGAACAAGCTAAATCACACTAATATTATAATGCTGAGTGGAGGCCTTTTTGTTAACTTAGCTTAATATTATGTGTTCCTACCTTATAACTTGTGTGTTTAACAGTTAACAAATAAAGTTATATGATTTGATTTCAAATGCGAAAGTTTGGATGTTTGGATGGATGTTTGTTTGTTCCTCTATAACTCGACAACAATAAACCGATTTGGCATAAATTAGACATATAGATAGATATAGGCTACTTTTTATCCGGGTACCACGCGAGTGAAGCCGCGGGAAGCAGCTAGTTAAAAATAAAAAAAAAACCGACTTCAATGTTATGAACAATTTTCTGCACTCTCGAGGTGGATTTCTGCTTATAATTCCGAAGAACAGATCCTCACCAAATTTTTGTGGCACCAATAGGAAAGTACACAAGTCACAACGATACAAACTACAAAATTGTACAGTTGTTCTATCTCACGAAGTCCGTTTGGTCTTAATTGTGTGTGTGTTCACATGCACGTTGTTTCTGTGTGCGTAAGCTCGGGAGCGCTCAGAATCGGCCCACGCACACAGAAACAACGTGCATGTGAACACACACACAATTAAGACCAAACGGACTTCGTGAGATAGAACAACTGTAACACCCTTCTTTTTCGTTAAATATAAAAAATAAGACTTACCTATAACTAAGAAAACCCAGTATTCGTAGACTAGACCGTACACAGTGAGCGCGCAAACTCGCGCCGATATCGTACCGAGCCGCCACAGGAACTGAAATAAAAACAAGCAAAAAATATTTTTTCGTATGAAAAAAAAAAAAACTTTCAACATTCTCTCAAAAAATTTATAGCCTACGACACTCCCATAATCAAACCAAATCAAGTACACCTCATACGTCAAAATCCATCGACTCAGGCTGTAGGTGGAGCGGCTGTAGTAGGTAGGTACTTCAAAAACGTAACCCTCCTTTCAGCAGGCAGTCGGGTAATAATATATTGCCCATGAAGAGGCCGAATCGAGGTAGAAAAAACAATTACCCAAATCTAGTCGCCCGTGCGTAGGCGCTCTTAAATCTAAAAAACTTAGTTTGTCGAGCTCTTTGTTTGGACGAGTTTTCAGCATAAATAAGGTACAGACCTGGAATATGGTGAAGTAGACGACTTAATATAGCTGTTACTTCGCGCAACTTTTCACACACGTACTCACACCAACCACACACAAACATATATATACACACAACTGCCACACCCACGCACACATACCCATAAATAAGGTACACTTCTACTTAGCTGTTTCGATGCGCAGTGCAACTTTTTCATACAAAATTTTCTACTGCGCAGCGAAAAGCCTAACTTCACGAATGCCTAGATCCATTATGACAACTGTACAGACCTGGAATATGACCCCGCACCAGGTGAGTACAAGGCGATGTACGTTCTGCAGGCGAACATTCTTGCTGAAGCTGGCGAGTGCCCAGCACACTGAGAACATCGACAACGACGCAGATATCACGTTCAGTTCCGCGAACGCTTTGTTTGCTGCAACAAAACATTCACAACTCAAAATAAACAGTTTTTAAATACATATACTTAGCGTAAAGGAGCCGTGTTGGCCGAGGGGATTAGTACCTCGACTTTCGACCCGAAGGTCGTGGGTTCCTAGCCGTGCATAAATGGGTTTTTACATGCGCATTAACACGAGGTATAAACGGTGAAGGAAAACATGGTGAGGAAACCCGCGGCTTAGTCAGGCCCACGTATTGATCATGTCTTTCCTGTGGATATGGCCGGTTAAGCTGAGAGGATGGTTTAGGCGCTGGACAAGCCTACTCCATCTCAACAATGTCCCATCAGTCACTACAGTGTCCCGTTAAGCGTAGGCATAGGTTGCCTCCTGACGTTATATATCTAGTAAAGATGTAAAGGCCTAAGTTTTTTTTCATTTATCCAAAAAAAGATTCCGACGAATTGAGGACCTTCTCCTTTTTTTGAAGTCGGCTAATAACATCAAAACATAACCGTTTTTGAGAATAAAAGTATAGTTTTTGAGTATATTCCTCACCAGACGGCTCGTCTATACTCGGCTCGGGCGTAACTCCGAGTTCGTTGACGGACTCCGCCGCTCTTTGGCTGTCTTTGAAGAGGATATGCAGTTGCAATAGCAGCATCGGCGCCGCTTCGCAGAACGCGTGGACTAGACGGAGCATACCTGGGACAAAATATAACAATCTTCTATTAAAAGTTGACCAGATTTTGCCCGTGGCTTCGCTCACGTTAACACATTGTGTTAACGCTTGGTGAACTTCAGGCTGGCCACATACGTCAGACTTTTTGTCTGACCGGTCGTCCGATCCGACTGTCCCTGCCATACATTTGCTTCCGACCGTCGGATCGGACGTGTGCACCGTGTGTTGCATGTTCAAACAATTATATGGCACCAACGCTTTCAGACGATCGGCTCGGACCATAAAATAGTATGTCCTATAAGCCACATTAGAAGCTGTTACTTTGTGTGTCTTAATTCGCAGAATGTCTCCATCATGACTACATAGTACTATTGTTTATTCTGTGATTTGACTATACAATAAACTAAGACACTATTCATTAATCTGTGAAGATACTATACAATCTTGGTAGCCAGCTGGTTAACAAACAACTAAGACATCCGCTACACGGACGGGGCGCGCTGATTTTTTAGCCGCAAGCCAGTGGCTATTGACGTCTCTTTTTAACATAGGTAATGTGGGCGTTAGTGCGACTAGTATGAATGATGACTTTGATCGTTCAATTTAAATAATTTATATCTACAGGAGGAACGACGGATCTTTGGCTCGGACAGTCGGACCAACAAAAAATCGGCCGTCTCTAGCATTAAAGAATAAAAAAAAATTAAAGACTTACACAGGTCTCTGACTTGGTGTTTCACTCTGCGCAGTTCTAAGGGCACCAACAGCCGTGCATACCGCCACAGCACGCCGAGTTGCAGGCAATGCAGCACGAGTGGCAACACTGGCACACGTCCCTTCCTGTCCCCGCTTTCACACCAAACGTGCCACCACCATCGGAATGAGAGCACCTGGGAAACATTTTTTAGGGTAGATTCATGCTAGCGTAGAGTCGAAGCGTCGATTTAAAGCCTCTATTAATAAACTCGTATTAACTTCTGTCAAAGATGCGCCACGGATTAAACTATTGCCATCCTTTTTTGTTAGACAGTGACAAATATGGATGGCAATATTGGCCATCCATTAATAAGAGTTTATTAATAGAGGCCTAAAAGTTTACTTAATGAACTCTTAGGGAGTGGACACACAGCGTTTTTGCAGCCTTTGTATCGATAGAAACGCGAGGCGAACGCGCAGCTCAAAAACGCGCTGCAGAAATCGCAGTGTGGCCACTCTCTTATCTCTACCTACTACTATGCACATATTTTTCTGAAATAAAAAAGATGAGTGAATTCGCGTTATTTACTGTACCCTGAGTGTAATAGGAAATCTGATGTGTGATGTGCAGTGATCGGAATGAGGCGGGCTAAAATACCTAAAGTTCGAAAAATAACAGAGACAAATGGAGACGCCTTAGGACTAAATATTTTTCGACCCAATTATTTCCGTTTCCGGGACATTAATAAAGAACATCTAACATTAAGGTGAATCAATTTTTTACCTGAGTTAATAACAAAAACTAAAATGTAAATTATAAGGATAAAAAACTTTTTTCCGTCGGTCAAATAGAAAAATTATTTGAATTAGTTGACAATATTATTAACATTAATTTTAAATGTACTTACTCACTGTGAAAATTGTGCCAACTTTCAATAAAATTCTTACTTACTATAAGAATAAAATTCTTGTAGTAAGGAAGTCTCCCCTTTTTTGCCTCTGTTCTTTGAACTTTAGGTATTTAAGCCCGCCTAATTCCGATCACTGGTGATGTGCCTTTACCCAATGGGAAAGGAAAGAAACGTGATTTCATTTATTTATTTAAGTACATAATATTATGCAGTAATTTAGTAGTTAAATTAAGTATAATGTAGAACATCTATTTGTCCGCTGTCTCAAATACAGCCAACTGATTATAAAAATATTTAGGCATTTAAAAAAATCTGAGTCAAACTATGAGCGATGCGAGCCGCATTTTTGTATGTCAGTTTCTGAGTGAAAATAAAAGTAAGTATATGTAATTATTCATATTATTTGGTACCTGCTGCATGTTCATTATTTTTTCACATTAGACTGATTGGTCTATTGAGCGTGGTTTATGTGTGTAATTTGGAATAATAACATCCGTAACGACTAACGAAACGGCTGAGACTGAATAATAATTATATACTTCGTTTGTCGGTAGATAGTTAGGTAGGTACTAAGAATAGTAATACCTAGGTCACTTACTACTATGGCGGGTTTCACGCGGAAGTTTCAATAAGGGTGGGTGGTATTGTTACTTTACCTGAGATATCAAGAGCGACGTGATGACAATCGATATAGCAGCCGCAAACGTGCCTTTATATCCCCTCTCTAGCAGCGCGTACCCCATCACTACGTCGAAAACGACGTCGCAGAAATATCCTGCCAGCGAAATCACGTTGAATAGCACGTCGCAAAGTGGCAGGAATTCCGCCATTGCCGAACATTTCCCTCAAACTGTGGCTAGAACCTTCGCTTCTTCATTTATTTTAGCTGTGAAAATTAATGAAAGTTGGAATTACAAGTGTTGCGTGTAATGGAACGCACCAAACCTACGTTCCGCAATACAATTTTTCACCGGTATAGTTTAACGTTGTTAGAAAAATATCTAGTAAATAAGTAAGTCACAAATAACTAAGTAGGTATTTTCATTTTAGCAAACAAAATAATCATCAATGAATTAATAACTTTGATAAAATTAATGAAAATCTGGCTTTATGAAGTTAAAGAAAGCTTTTGATAATTTTTTTTGTTTGATAAAATGGAAATACCTACTTTGTGCATCATTATTTTGATCAAGATACGAATACACAGTCCTGCGAATTACAAAAAAACACAAGAAAATTTGAATTTCGCGGGCTACCGTGATTTCCACCTCGAACGAACAAAACGAATACCGTGTATCGGAAAGCAATTTGTTTGTTTTGTTATGTTGTTGACTCGTTTGAGTTTGACGTGCGTCTGACATTCTCTTTTATTTACATATTTTACGAAAAGTTGTTTTGCTTTTCTGTAAAACTTAAAATCCAGTAATTTCTACTGAAAACTGTGAAATATAATGTCTACCTACGATATAACTAAAATAAACAAGGATTCTTCAAGATCTGCGTGTAAAAAGTGTGGTTATGCTGGACACCTTACTTTCCAATGTAGGAACTTTATCAAAGTGAGTACAAAGTTTGTTGCACTGTTTGTTTGTCCGCAGAGGAATGTATGCTTTAATTTCAAGAAATAAATTCTTTTTTGGGTTATTTCAATGTTATGTGTGATTAAAAAAATGTTTGTATGTTTGGACTTTATGTTCACCGTTAGTCAGGTAGGGGTTTCTGAGAATGCTAGGTTCTTTGGCCAAACAAAACTTTATAAATAAAAAAAATTAAGGCAGTACGAAGTTCGCAGTGTCAGCTAGTTTACTATAATTATAGTTAGGTACCATTAACCGGTTGTCTGTCGGAGCACAGATCTGGTCGAGACACAATTGATTTTCTATTGTGTCTGGAATCCCGACAGACTAAAGGCTAATGTCTTGACAAAAAATGTTACTTTTATGTAACTGCTGTTATCATCTGGGCCAACTATAATATAAGCTTTTACATTTTCCAGGTAGACCCAAACAAAGAGATAGTTTTAGATGTGAGCAGCACAAGCAGTGACAGTGAACAGGAATATGCAACGCCGCTACAAACTCTCCGGGAAGCAGAGTTACGACAGAAGCTACACGAGAAACTGCTGAAGGCAAAAGAGAAGAAGAAGAGCAAGAAAAGAAAGCGATCTAGGTAATTCCAGATGGAATTTTAAGTCAAGAATTCTTATAGATAAGAACTATCTACCCCTAAGAACAAAAAAATATCAAAATAAGTCAGATGGTTTAGGAGATTTGTGTATGGAGGCACCAACATTGAGCAATTAGTTAAAAGAATGTTTCTTTATTTCCATCTGAGAGTGACCTGAATCAGTTGAGTTATTTATAGATTCTTTGCAACAATCCTTAGATGGTTCAACTGGTACTAGTGTGTTTTGTAAAATTAATACAAATTTTGTTTGATAGTGTTCTGTCAATAAGTCAATTCCTAATTGCATTTAACATTCACTGCATTTAACGCATACAAAATAAAATATAATATAAAAAATATAACATAAAATTTGGAATCGTGGTGCAAGATGTCCTGTCCACGTCTAAAGGCTTTTTTTTAATTTCAGATCACCAAGCAGTAGCTCATCAGAAGAAAGCAGCGATTCTGACAGAGAAAAACGCAAGAAACATAAAAAAAAGAAGTCTAAAAAGTCAAAGAAATCTAATAAAGATAAGAAAAGAAGTAAAAAGTAGCTGATTATCAATGGTGTTATTTTTAAGGCTGACTAAATTGATTAAAATAAACATAAGATTAAAAAATAATAGTATTGGTTTTTTCTAACACTAGTCTAATATCACACTAATATTATAAATGCGAAAGTTCAGATGGATGGATGTATGTTTGTTCCTCTCTAACTCGACAACCACTGAACCAATTTAGCTGAAATTTCAAACATAGATAGACTAATGACTGGGAATAGGACATAAGCTACTTTTTATCCGGGTACCATGCAAGCGAAGCCATGAGCGGAAGTGAATTGTGTAAAAAAGATTTACTCAAATATTGACTTGATTTTATTCTCACAATGAAATGCGAAAATGAGTTTTAATGCTTATGGGATTTCCCATAAGCATTTAAGCCCATTTTCGCAAAATTCGGGGTTGGTCGCCTTCTGCATAACACCACTCAATGGATCTAGCTAGGGGCTTATTCCATTTTGCTCCCACTCTCGTAATCCCAGTGGGGTCATATAAATCTTTTTGTATGTATTAATGAACTCAAAAGTTTTGTATGATCCCACTGGGATCACGAAGTGGGAGAATAATTGAATAAGCCGATCTAGGCCTTCGTGAAGTTAGCCTTTTCGATATGCAGTGTGTAGGTATTCATACACAATTTTCTACTGTGCAGTAAAACTGCTAACTTCACGAATGCCTAGATTCATTGTGAGTAGTGTGGGTAATAGTTTAAACATTTTCTATAGGTAGGTATTTGAATATTTTGTAAGAATGTAAGACTGAAGAAAAGTTATTGAAAGTCCTAAGTACCTACCTATCTTTGTAAATTAAAATACAATACATTATTTTTAATAGCTTTACACAAATTAAACTTGGCCAGCAGTAAACATTCATAAGAAATCCAGTTTGTTTTGAAAGTTTGTCAAACTTTTGTTAGAATAGAAAGTGGTTTGGCTATCAACTTTGTTTTTGTATTTTGTGGTTATTACCCATAAATTTTCAAAACTCTAATGTTATTATACGAGTAATTACACTGGACTATCGCGGCTTCTAATAGTATTGAGTTTTAAATCCACTTACCAGGTAAAAAATTGTTTCAAAACTTTTGGACATGCCAGACAGGATTTCAATTCGCATATAGGTTCAAATCAAACTCGGACATTTCTCACGCATTGTATTATAATTCCTTAGGTTTTGAGCCCGTATTCCCACAGTTATCACTATTCACATCACACAATAATACGATTATTTTGGTTAAATTATTCGTGAGCTGCAATCAAGTTCACGTCAAAAGTTCAACTACATGTGCTGCCATCTAGCCTTTGGAATGTGAAACTCGTAAAGCTCGATCGATCGATTCGACCGGATGCGTTCACTGCTAAAGAATGTGAAGAATGCATCTAAAGAATGTCACTCGATTTTTTTTCTATTTTGATCCTTTTATTAGTTGAATGTAGCTTTTCTTAGTAAGGAAATGTTTAACGACGAGATCTTGATCGGTCAAATGCCGCAGAGGTTTCTTCTTTTCTGCCTGGATCGCCGTTCTGAAATAAATAAATTAAAATATGGATCCCGTTAAAGTCTTTTGTATGAAAAACCATAAAAATACCTACTTGTCACAATATACTGAACAAGCGCTTAGTAATCGTAGAAATCCAGGCAACGCGAATTCCAGTGAAGCCACCTCCGTCGCCAGGGTTTTGATCAGCTCTAATGGATCAGCCTTCATGCCTTTTACATTGCAAATCGTTCCCTGGGATCAAGAAAAAAATCTGATTAGGCCGATCATCCCGAAAGGCCCTAGGTACCATAGGGAGTGATTCCCCATTTGATCCCCATTGAAACTAACTTTTTTAACGAATGCCCGGCTAGCTAGCACCAAGGGGGTGTTCGTGGGTATCAGTTCAAACTCGCACAGTTGTAAAATGAATGAACTTAGAATGAATAAAAACACACAGAGACAATAAAATACCTACAGTGTAAAAATCACAATAAACCGAAATGAGTCTGTTCGCGTTCATATTTAAAATCTAGGAAAACCAGTAGGTACTGCGCGTTATACCTAAGTACTTTATTTATTTATTTGTGTACCGTGGAACCCCCGAACTTTGCCTACTTTTTCGAGTTTTTTTAAATTTTGCGCCAAACTGATCATAAATAATCGGTTCTGTCATGCTGAAGTCAACCAATTACTAAAGGGCTTTCAATGTGTGTGTGTGCTAGGCTCACAGCATTGAAAACCTTGACAGTAGAGGCTTTCAAAAAAGTAGGCAAAGTTAGGGCAACGAGCCTAACTTTGCCTGAGGTCCATATTTTCTGTAAAACTTGGTAAATCATATAGATTTTAATGCAGTTTAATCATATAATGAACCATTTATAGATTATATTCTCAATACTACTCCAAATAATTATATTTAACTTTATATGATGGCAGGCAAAGTTAGGGCATCATTTACCGACAAAATGCGCCAAAAGTCAGGGCTGTCACAAAAAAGTAATCATCATCATCAGCCTATACAGTCCATTGCTGGACATAGCCCTCCTCCAATCTGCGCCATTTTATCCTGTCCATGGCTTGTTGCATCCACGGCGCGGCAACCTTTGGAAAATCATCACTCCACCTAGCCAGAGGGTGTCCTACACTACTTTTTTCAAGTCGTAACAATAAAAGTAGGTACATAGATTGATAGTAAAATATTGAAAAAAAGTAACGAACATCTAACCGCTTTTATTGGTGCTAAAGTAGCAATTTCTTAGTTAAAAATACCAAAAGAAAACAGACGGCAGTGGTTTGAAATTCATAACCCTCATTTTGTTCTGTTGGTTAAATCTAAAACTGACAACCCTAGGGTAGGCAAAGTTTGGAAAACTTTATTCAAAAAATTGCGCCTAACTTTGCCTTCTCAGATATTTCTGTCAATAATCATAGTATTTAGATGAGATAATTGTGTTTCGAAAGCCGATCATATTTGCCAACTACTGTAAAGATATGAAAGACGTACCTCAAACCAGTTCCTCACAATGACATAATTTTGTGGGACAAGTCAAAAAATTGCTCGATTTCCACCGAAAACTTTTTGCAACTACTATGAAATGGCTGCCGTTATTTTAAAGTTAAATAGTGCAGTATTGGCTGTTTATGATTTGGGTTTCTACCAACGAACAAAAATAAGTGTTGTCGTGATAGGAAAATAAATATCGTACTTTTTATAATTTAGGCAAAGTTACCTACACTAGGCAAAGTTCGGGGGTTCTACGGTACCTAGGTACCTACTTACCTAGGTACCTATAGGTAAATATTTCGAAACAATTTTTAAAACTATTATAATCTGAAAAGAATATCTTAGAAAGAATAGATTTAGGTAGAGTGCGCCGCAAACTTTATGGCGGCTGAAGTGCGCGGTAGATACCTATTTGACTTTGCGCAGGTATCTACAGTCAACGTAATTGCGGGGAAGTGAAGGCGGTGAGGGGTGGGGCTAGGCTAGGCGGGCTATGTAGATAAAGCTTATACCTACTCTATTTAATTGCGTTGACTGCACCTGCGCAAAGTTGAATCTGCCACGCACTTCAGCCGCCATAAAGTTTGCGGCGCACTATACTATAGGTACCTATCAAGTCTGGAACACCTTCACGGATCGGATAGTTTTTATTAGACATGTATTGCTTACATTAGTGAACGCTTGCACATCCCTCCGCTTCTTCTCTAGGGAAGTGGCGAGCCCCTTCGTGACGAACTCGGACTTGACGCTGACCTGTCGCACACATCTCTTGTACGAGCTGCGGTTGTCGTAGCCGTGGCAATTCTTCTCCAACACCGCGGTGGACTTAGTCGCCTGGAGAAAATTGCTTTCAAAAAAAAATTAATGACCCAACTTTTAAATTTTTCGTCTTATCAAGCTGACAGACAGAACCACCGCCAGCCGAGGTAGCGGGAAGTCTTCCGGAAGAACAAAAGGTTAAGTAAGTAGGTAGGTAGGTAGGGGAACCTGTTGAACCTCGGCCACACGATCTTATTTAATTTTTTTTGTCTATAAAGATTGGAATTAGGTTTACCAAATATGGACACATGTAAAGATACACTATTTGACTACATATTTATGAAATAAATTTTGTATTTTTAATGATACTTTAGAAGATAAAGAGGTTTGAACAAAAAATGGGATTTTGCCGAAGGTACAACACACCAGATATACCTTGGTCACTGCAAGATGTACCTTGACCTTACCAGTCTTTTTTCATGAAAATATCATGTTATCGAATCAATTATCACTTTATTTTTAAATTAATGGAAAGAACATTTATAAGGTATATACTTTAGATAAAAAATAATAATAATTTACATTTTTATCTTAAGTTATGCTAAGATAATAAAAATAACAATAAGTTCTAAAAAATTCTGTGATCTTAAGATCATTATCGCGTCCTATTATAATAATTTATCAACAAAAATCCAAATACTTAACAGCTTTTAGGACAAGATAGACTTCTCTCTTTATATGAACCTTCTTCGGTGTTTTTTTTTTCTGTTTGATATCTTGATACAAATTTGTACGTGAGGCCCTGTCCAAAGTACAAAGCAAATATGGTGGCAAAGGTACAACATTGCCTCATTTTAAATTAACGAATTTTTAAAATGCACTTTGAGTTCGATTTGGGTCGATATTTCTATGCCTATCTAAAGTCCATTTCACCTATATTTGATTGCATGAAATGGTTATCTTGTAAGTATGTACTGTTATATATCAATTAACTTAAAGTAAAGTTAAAAATACCCTCTTTTTGAGCACTTTTTTATATTTTTAATTCGCACGCCTCACTCACTCCACACTGGTTTTTCGATTCTAGCTTCATGTTGGTGTTGACCAATGACGATTATAATGCCACAGACAAAAACAAAAAAACTCGCACAGATTACGAGATAAGCCTTGGTGGCCGAGGGATATCAATGAACGAGGTTCAACAGGTTCCCCTACATTATTTACGATGTGTTCTGATCGTGAAAGTTTAAAAATACACTTTACTAACATCCAGGCACAGAATAAACATCTAAGTCCAACACAAGAATGTTCTAATATGCGGGAATCGAAATCACGACACCTACAGCGCAGAAGGCAGAACTACTACCAACTGAGCTGGCTAGTCAAAGGAAAGGTTTTAAATTAAAACTGAATGTGTTGGGTGAACAAAGAACCAATGTCTTTTTATTATACCTACATTTTCTAAAGGTGTTTTTATTTTACTCACCTCTTTAATATCTTTCAGGAAGTACAGAGCCTTCTGATGATAAACATTGAACATCCTTTTAAGGGTTTCCCGAACGAGCAGCACAATGTCCCTTTGAGTCGGAACCTCGTACGCTCCGATATTGGACGGCTGCTCCTCTTCAGGACATTTGAACTTCCCTGATGTGACTGGTAGGATGGGGGTAGACGTGGATATGCTACTGGGCTAATAAAAAAATATAGTTTTGGCCACTGGCTTCTTACTAGCTGATATGCTGGGGGGACATAGGTCACAATGGATCTAGGCATTCGTGAAGTTAGGCTTTTCACTGCGCAGTAGAAAATTTTGTATGAAAAAGTTGCACTGTGTGCGTATGAGTATAGGTACGCTGTGGTATACGCGATGTTCTTGACTATACCTATCGTATTGGCGCCCATCAAAACCCTTTGGTGCGCACCAGTTTAGCGACAGTACCGCGATAAGCATTCGTCATCGCCCGAATACTACGCGATGCGACGAACTGCTCGGCCACACTTGTCGCGATAACTCGAATATTATATCCCGCTCATGTACCTAGCCCCAGAATTACTGATCTGTTAAGGGGCAGTCTTGGCTAAAATAAAGCTGAACTCACAGAAACAGGAATGTCAGTTATTTGTGTCTTCTGATTGGTCAGAGGTTGAGATTTTTTAGTTGTCGTGGTTAGATTGACAGCGCCGAAGCCTGTGAATATCTCGTAGGTCGCGAAACAGTAGCATGACGATACGAGCATTGATGTTATGATAAGTCCTGGATAAAAATAGAAGAGTGTAGAATAGAGAAAAAGCGGTTTTTTCTGTTAAACGTACATCATCATCATCATCATCTCAGCCGTTGGACGTCCACTGTTGGACATAGGCCTCCCTCAAATATTTACATGTGTTGCGGTTGGAAGCGGCCTGCATCCACCGCAGACCTGCAGTTTTTACAAGGTCATCTGTCCATATTGTCGGTGGACGTCTAACACTGCGCTTGCCGGTCCGTGGCCTCCACTCGACAACTTTTCGGCCCCATCGGCTATCTGTTCTGCGTGCTATATGGCCTGCCCATTGCCACTTTAACGTAAAGGTAGGTACATAATTAGTATGAAGCAGGTAAACAATGCGAGGAGAACAAGAAAAACTCATAAATGCTCTCTTTTGCAAAATAACTTTTGGACAAAAACCAATTGCAAGCTCATCGCTGCTTAATTAAAATACTAGGTACCTACCTACTTAACTGGTTTCTTCACGATGTTTTTCATCACTGTTCAGAGCTCTTTTAACTCACACATCCCTGATAATCATCCTCTTTGATGTTTTTTCTTTTCATAATCTTTAAAGTTTATGAGGATATTAGGTACTATGTAGGTAAATCGATCACTACAATCTCAATAGAACTAACCCACCAGTAACAAAGTTAGAAATACTCACTCAACAACATGTTTACCTACAGTATAAAGGTTAAATTATAAGGTTTGCGACGGAGCGGAGCGCCAAATCCTTCACTCGAGTTTGTGGGCACGCGTTCGCAACTGTTACTTTACTAGTTTATTTGTAGCGCTATGTTCTTCACAGTCAAGTGGCTTTATGTTAGTACCTACCAAATCACTTAGCATAGCACCACTAGTTCCTATTCTTAGAGGTACAATCGTGGATCTTCAAACGTCTATTATTTACAGCTAAAGAACCTCTCGATTACCTACGTCAGTTTGCAAGTAAAAAAATCTCATCAAAATTGGTCCATCTGTTCAGGAGCCACAGACAGACACACAGATACTACAAAATTAACAACCCTCTTTTTCGTCGAACGTGAAAAAAACAGAAAATAGAGGGAGTCAATTATCTCCTGAAGATGCCCCGTGGAGGGGTGAAACACGTGTCGAAGACCATCAAGTTTTTGATTTCGCACTGGTGCTGCTCCCGGACATGCCCTGACTAGCCTGGCATAGTAAGGCTAGGCTGTGGAAAGCGAGTGGTTGGGGGGCTTTAGCGTGAAAATCTTGAAGAAACTTTTTTGGTATAGATTGGCGGAGGAGTAGGTACCTCCTAGATATTTTGGAATTTTCAAAAATCTGAAAATATTTCATTTCAATTCAGGCGACGCTAATAGACCAGTCATGTTATACTCGCGTAAGACTTTGTTTTGTAAACATCTAGTTACAAGACCAATAAAACTCTTGCAGCAGAACGAACAATGCAACAACGTCCAAAGTATAGGTAATAGCGCGACAAATATGTGAACTACTTACTTTAATGGTAAGCGTCCACATGTCGGTATCGTACGCTTCGGACGCATCGCACGCAACGGATCGTAGTATTATTTGTATAGAAACTCATATAAGTGCGTCCACATGTCCGCATCGTACGCATCGCATTTCACAGATAATCCGTTTGATGCGATCCGTCCGCTGCGTGCGATGCGGGCCTGTGGACGCTTACCATAATGCTGAGTCCAAAGAACATTGAGTCTTTCCCTAATCAAACGTCTTCTTTAAGAATTTTGTTAGACTTAGGGCTAGCGCATATATACAATTTTTAGTTGAACAACTATTTAGTTGTGTTTCATAAGTACACAGCAATATATGAACGTGCGCATATTATCAACTCGATAGTTGATCGACAAAAAAATCAAAAAGCCCCATCGATCTGCTTTTGATTAAAAAGTTGGACAACTATCGATCTCACGCTCATTTTGTATTGCAATGTATTGAAGTGCGCATACCATCGACTAAACAGTCGATCCACGACTGTTCAGTCTCGCATTTGCATTGGAAGCGGCACAACGTTTGTTCTCACAATGGCGGGAACCATTACCGACAACACGGAAGAGTTTATTAATAGTGTAGAAAAAAGGCCCGCGCTTACTTAAAAAGCCTTAAAGAGTATTCCGATATAAATTTGAAAAAGAAACTGTGGGAAGAAGTATGCGTGGAAGTCGTCTCTGGCTGGGGCGACCGGTTTCTTTTAAAACGTATATAAAGTAAAGCATAGGTTAAAACTTTATGGTTAAAAGACATGGTAACTTGAGCGTCGCCTGCACAAGACTGTTGGATTTGTTTGGGTTACAAATCGACTGAAATCGATTGTATGCGCACCTCCGTCGACTCAACAGTTTAGTTGTGTGCATAAGCAAACTCCGCTGGTATTACGCTCTCAAACCAAGGACTCTGTTGTAGATCTATACCTATAATACCTACTGTATGTCTAACTCCAAATGACTGAAGGACGTAATAAAACGTAGGTAGCGGAATGGTAGACTTGTGGTAGACGTTTAAAATTAGTAGAATAATTTTATTGGCCTGTTGATCTATGTACTTTGTGTCGTTGCGCCCCGCCATCGCCAGCGTAGAAAACTCCCTCAAAATGGGGGTATCAAATGTTGCTATCGAACCTACTTTTTTGACAAAAGACTTTTTCAAAAATAAAGTAATCGATCCTTCCTGCTTTTTGGTAGCCATAGAGACCGAGTCACGATGACAACGTCAGTATTGATATAATAACAAAAACAGAGATTGAATTTGTGTGAAAATAATTTTGGTTAAAAGGAAACTGGTAAAAACCTTGCATAAATTTATAGTTTAGGGCACGGTATAGTAGAAAATTATGATATTTTATATCAGTGTTTTTTTTCGGAGTTAGGGTTTTTCAATTTCTAGAAATATTTCAGTTTTTAGAGATGCTTCTTTTCTTCCCACAATTTTATTGGCAACCTACAATTTAACGCGTTCAGTGCCTGTGACGTAGGTACATATATGCTCCGGTTGGTAGGTTTTGTGCGGCGCTCTCCTTTGGAGTACCTACTGCAAAGCCGGGAATAGATGCCACTGTATCACTCACTTAATCTTGTGATGCCAGTATGTCGACTTCGACGATC
The DNA here is from genome assembly GCA_958496255.1 of Camptogramma bilineatum. NCBI lineage: Eukaryota > Metazoa > Arthropoda > Insecta > Lepidoptera > Geometridae > Camptogramma > Camptogramma bilineatum. The sequence goes on from OY292474.1 coordinate 4,956,352, forward strand.
ATAGCGACTAACGACCAGTTTTAATATTCTGTCCATCTGTGGTTTTTGGTAAGATAAGTAGTTAAGTACCTACTTGTAAATTTTAGTAGGTAGGTGCCCATCAATTTGTAGGTAGTAGTGTTCCTTGGTACGAAGTGACGTTAAAAATCTAAGCACAGTTAGCCACAGATGTAGGTGCTTAATTAGAAACCGGCCGTAAGCATGCTATGATAGGACCGATATTAGGGCAAGACAATGATAAAAATGTTGATGTTTTGCAGTCGCAATGAATAAGCCATTGAGCCAAGATGACATCAGAGCCATGGAAGACCAGCTCCGCTCCTCTGTGGAGGAAGATCGAAGGTACTGGAGGGTCAATGACGTGAAGTTGGACGCGATACACACTGCCAAGAGTTATGAAGAGTTTGCGTGAGTTTCTCCGTTTTGTTTATTAAGTCCTTAGTTAAAAAAAAAAATATTTAGATCTTCTTATCTATGTTTTTTTTATACTACGAGAACTAAGGTATAGCCGACAAGCATACGGCCCACTTGATGGTAGGCGGTTACCGTAGCCCTGTGACACCAAAGGAGTCACACTCGCGCTGCTGACCCTTTAGAAGAGGAATCACTGCGCCGACAATACAAACAGAGCAACCTTACAGGAAACCTTACTTACCGCAGGAACACAACACCATTCGAGAAGAAAGACGTTATTTGGCTGCGATATTGATGTTTTAAACTTTATTCTAATCGGCTGTCGTGTGGAGCCTGTTGTTCTTTACTCTTCAAATTAAATTTTATATCTTGCCAATTTTCGTATAGCTGCAGCTTAAATTGTTAGACCGTGTTGTCCGAGAGGATATTGCTGAAGTTGGCGGATTTAAATCCCGACCGTGCTGCAATGGATATTTTGTTTCGAAAAAAATATATATGCGCAATAAACGGTGAAAAAAAACGCAATAAACCTCTAAACGGTGAAGGAAAACATCGTGAGGAAACCGGTTTGCTATCTAATAGTGTCGATGTGCTTGCAACCTGTCACTACTAGGTAATTGTTGATCGTCCTATGTTGACTAAAACTATTGACATTGTTGACCAGTTGATCTAGAGGTGGTGATTGTTTATGTTGATCTTGTGAAATTTGTCATAGTGAATTTTGACATAATTTAAACGAACTAACGGGACTTTATCCACGTTATTACCTTTGTTTATTATTTCCCGACGTTTCGAGTGCGTTACAGCTCTCGTTTAAATTATGTCTACAGATCGCGAAAGTTTAAAATGTGCTACAGTGAATTTTGATCTAAAGACAGCCGTATTATGGTATGACAGCCGTATAATGGTATGTTTCAGTGACCGTGTCGCCGGCGCTCATTTATCATCTTTGGAGAAGAAGGACTTTAAACCGAAGCCCACGGCTTGGAACCAGTACGCCAGGCCGGAGAAGAGCTACGATGAGTGACTCTATTTGAAGAAAATGAATTCTATTAAGTCTACTAAGTTTTAGAAAATCAATAAATTGTGTGAACTGCAATGATTGTTGGTTTGTGTTTGATTAAAATCATAAGATAATCAATTATCTTATGATTTTAATTTATTATTATTAATCATAATTTAATCATGAGATAATCAAGGTAATAAATCTATAAGTACTTAATATAATAAAGCGAAAGAGTTTGTTTGTTTGAACGCGCTAATTTCAGGAACTGCTAGTCCGATTTGAAAAATTATTTCTGCATTTGATAGCTTAAATCTTGAGGAAGGTTATACTGGGTTTTACTAAGGCTACTTTTCATCATCATCATTATCATATACCATTACTACGTGGGCAACGCCGCGAGAGCGTTGCAAGTAAACGATAAAATTCAAGTATCAGAAGAAATCAAAGACTATCGATATATTCGAATGAAATCGAATCGCAGTGAATCAAATCGAGTTGTTAATTATTTTTTCTTCTGTGGATTGGACATGAGGATGATAATCTCGACTTTGGTATGCGAGCTCTCCCGCTTGGGATGGTAGAACCGTCTGTCGTTTCTGTCCATCTTGACGAGCGGCTGCGTGTACCAGCCGTAACTGGAACAGACATTAAAAAACTTAGGCCTTTACATCTTTACTAGATGATTTATACAGTATGAGACAATCTTTGCCTACACTTACACGGGACACTGTAGTGCCTGGGACAATGTTGAGATGGAGGAGGCCTGCGCACGCAGCACCTACTCCTCTCAGCTTAACCGGCCGTATCCACAGGAAAGACTGGTCAATACGTGTAGGGCTGACTCAATTTTGGGTTAGTCTCTAACAAAAACTTATCGATTTCGAGGTAAAATCATGCAATTTCCGAGCAGCATATTTTTTATAATGAGTGGTTTCAAAGTTAGGTATTAAAAGTTACCTATTAAAAGTAAAACTTCATGCTATACCTTAGAGACACGCATATACCTAGTACTAGGATTTCCTGTGTCATAATTATCAGAAACGTACCAGACCCAGAATTATCGAACATATGTAATACCCACTGCGGACCCACGATACCTCTGGCGATACCCCTGGTGGTATCGTGGGTCTTTTAAAATCAAACGATACCCCCAACAAATAGTGTTGCGACACTAATTAATAAGAGCTTTATCATCTCTTGAATTTTATATTTACAATTTAAAAAAAATCAAATTAAAGCCATAGTACCTATGCTTGAGCACCTATTGCGTTTCAGCTGAGCACTGGCTAGTTACCGGTTACGCCAACTAGGTCAAAGTCAAACTCGGGGTCAAGTGCCAAGTCAAGGTCAGGGTCAAGGTGTTGAGGTCGAATTCAGTATCAAAGTTGACTTTGAAAACTTAACTTGTTAAACTTTCGCGATTTGTTAACATAATGATAATTATTATTACGGGATTTTATCGCGTACCTTTTATTTATTTTGTTTCCCGACGTTTCGAACACGTTGCAGCGTTCGTGCATGGTCACGGGATGACTGAAGTACTGGAGCTACCGCCGAGAATTGAGAGTAGGATCCACGACTACCCCCAATTCGTCTTCAGAACCAGAAAAGAAACAAAATAAATAAAAGGTACGCGATAAAATCCCGTAATAATAATTATCATTATATTTGAAAACTTACACCATATTCTCGGTGGCCGCGCTGGGGTACTTGCTGTGAGGTCCCTTGGCGCGGCTCTGGGTGACGTTGTGGTGGTAGTCGTCGATCTTCTTCGTCTGCTCCTCCGTCTCCGACTTGTTCTGCTCGTGCGCAGCGTAGAACTTACCCGTCACCGGTATGGCTGGTAGAGAGGTAAATATTAAACACTAGCTGCTGCCCGCGGCTTCGCTCGCGTGGTACCCGTATTCGTTTTTTTTTTCAACAACAACTTTTACGTCGGAAGAGGAAGACCTAGGCGCACATTCCTGGACCAAATTAGCGAATTATTGAAAAAAGGCCAGGTCAAGAGTACCTTAAGCCGACGAGCTTGCATGAAGAATGATGAATGAAGTGTGATGAGTGTGAATGAAGTGAAAGAAGTGTGTCAGGATCGTAGCAAGTGGAGATCTGTGGTTTCTGCCTACCCCTTTGATGGGAAACAGGCGTGATTTTATGTATGTATAGGTATGTGTAAACTTTTACGCATTATATGGATACTAACAGCCAAAGTTGGGTCTGTAAATCTTGTAGTTGCGGAAGTTCTTGACCTCTCGGTAGATGATCTCGTTCAGCATATGTATGTCGATGGGCATCCGCGTTCCGAACGTGCACTTGCCTTCGCCCGGCATTGTTCACCTTCAACCAAAATCCATTATAAATAAATAAATAATGAATTACTTAATGCTTGATATTTCACACAGCATCATGTAATCCCAAAGTAAGCAGAGCTTGTGTTACGAGAACCACATTACTGATATACTACTTCCACACTTTTTTTGTAGGTAAATAGATATTTATTATCTATACTTACATAGAAAATATACAGAAAATACGAGAAACAAATATTTGCAGATCATGCAAATGCATTTTTATTTTTCTCTATTTAGTAAGTTAAGTGTCGTTCTTAGCGGTCAGAATTTGGATAGGTGACCGCAACTGAGCGCTTCCGTGTTTCGTAGGGCACTTTAAATTATCGAAAATGGATTAGATGTCGTTAAACCATGACGGAGGCCTTCAGGCAGTTGCTGTGGTTTCGAAGATTATCCTAACTAACAAACTCAAAAAAATCACACTCTAGCCTCACAATGTTTTCCTTCACCACTGCGAGCTTGTGTTATTTATAACAAAAACTATAGTTTTCCGGAATGAAACGGAATTCGAACTCACTGCCTCTAGATTTAAGACCTAAAGTATAATAGAGGGGCTGTTTAATTGTTTACCTTAAAAATGTATTTTGAATAAAAAATTGAGATAAAATAACTGTTTTTACAAATTATTTTGAAGGCAGTTTTTTGCAAAAATAAAATACGATGTCACATAAAAATCGTTGTCAAAACATGGCAGTGGCAACAGCTGGGCTGTTTGCAGCATAAATGAAAACTGTATTCGTTGAAATGAGGATTTTATTTAAGTACTTATGTACTTTAACATTTTAACTAATTAAAATCAGGATTGGGGGTGCCGCGCTCCGCGCCCCACTTCCTTTTCATCGAGTGATATTATTTATTTCTCTAATAAATTAAAAAATAAAATAAATAATTAAAACAAATTAAATGATAACTTTCATCAAATAATATCATGACGTGACGATGGGCTTGACCGCTTGACCTCGCGTCACGTATGGAATACTTACATCTGTGAAATATGGGAATGTACCAACCCCCCTAGTCATTTTTAAAGGACATTAAAGCCTGACTTATAAACTGATCTGACTTTGAAAAATTCATACATTACAAATTTTTTTTGTTAACCTATTATGCCCCACTGCTCGGACAAAGTTATCTTTCAAACTTCTCTTTAAATTACATTGCTTGCAAAGACTTTGATTGCTTGCTTATAGAAATAAAAATTTTTTTTGGTCTTGATGACATACTCGTAATGTGAATTGACTAAAAAAGGTCTTAGCGATCAATTTATTAGCCCCTAGAGAATTAACTTTGTCCATTTTAAGCTAAAACCTTATTACACCCTGTACATGGCAGGATGCTAGACCTCAAGGCCAACACTGTAATCAACACTGTTAATTTAAATAGCCAGTTAGCCATTAACCGGCGGTCTCGTCAAATTAGTACTAGATTGGGTCCTAGGCAATCTACCTACAAATCTGTACTAGGCTAAATATGTTTGTGTGAGCTAGTGATGCTTTGGTGATGAAGAGGTCGCATAAAAGCTTCCGTCATGGCTTAAAACTCTTAAGCCGCCTAAACATGTTGGGCGAGCTTAAGCCAGCGCGATCGAAGGCAAATTGATGCAAGGCGAGTGTTACCGTCCAGACGTTTGGCGAGTCTATGCAAACCAATGCAGATGAGCGCTTGGCCAGTTAGGCGAGCGATGGCAAGGCAAGCCAAATGGTGCTCGCCACACGTTGGCACTCGGTGAGCCTGCGCCAGCGTATAGTAACGGCTTTAAAAGTCGGTACCGATTATTTATCGAGACCTCCGAAGCAGGCGTTCATTTGTTAATGCTAATACCTACATATTAATTTTCCAGTACAGTTTTCATCCTACTTGCGTATGTAGGAAGCACATTTGTTTGTTAGCTCGAGTACCTACTTACTCATCTAATTATTTTGGAAACTAACTATTGTGGTTACTAAACCTATAACGCGTTTTGTTTGAGCAGCTCAGAACACAATCATCAGAATTATCCACCTTACAAACTAATATACTTACTTTCCTAATTACATTTTTCTTCCATTACTTTCTTATTCTTAGACAGAACAAAACCCTGCAAATTGGATTTCTAATTATTCGTCTTCTATCGGTAGAAAACAATTGCATCGAGGGTTGAACCAAGTTATCCCGATGGCTTACCTAGGGGTGGTCATTAAGAGCCAGAATACCCTCGCACCGATTTCAATTTTCATCCTTGGTCGCCGGGTTTACAGTTTACAACAAAACTCATCAAATAACGAATTTGATACTTACTTATTTTAAGTTTTTGTTAAGAAATTTTTTTTCAAGACAAGCTTGTTTATTGGGTAAGGGTCAGCTGATTATGAGCCCAAACATTCAGGGATGATCTACTGTTATTCACTGAGAAGTTCCAAGGTCTCCATCATCGGATCAGCTCGCTGTCACCATATATTACATTGTAGCCGGAACTTGACAGATATGCTGAGTTCCGGGTTTTAATCGGCCTTTTTACTGAGGAGTTCTGTTGAATAGCTCCTGACGCCATCATATCAGCTCGATGTTATCATAATATTGCATAGTCACCGAGAATCAGTTTCATCCATTTCAATAGTAAGTATAAGAGTAATTTTGGCATAAAATGTCGCAATTTTGGGGATTCTGGCCCTTAAGCAGGTGCACCACCCTTAATGCACCGTCAAGTACCACCCTTCTTGAGGTAAGCAACGTATTTTTCTCGGAAATTAAGAGTAAAATGCATTCTCGAGACAAACTCAAGATTTTAATTGTAATATTAAAATGAAGTAAAATACGAACAACGTTCACAAACTTTTATATGCATTTAAAAGGTTTAGCTCATTACCTACCTTATCGTAATGAAAAATGTATTAATGCCTTGGCACAATTGTTTTCCGAAAAAAATAAAACTTAGGTAAGTATAATATGTAAGAACAGCCGGAATTCCGCCTCCGGAGTAACCTTCTTCATTTTTCATCTTTCTTCTTCGGGGGTTACCCGACGCAAAAAGGGTCCGGTCTAATATGACTGAATGTTGAACATATATTTCCAGAAATAACAATTATTTTCAATCAATCAATCAATTATTTTTTTAAATGCGAAACAAGGGTAAAAAAACGGAGGAACTACGACGATTCTTTATCTATGAAAAAAAACAGAATGACAGGTAGGAAATATGTAGGGACAGCTCTTAAAACGTACCTTTCCCTTAATCTCGAAATCCCAAAAGACTGATTTGACGCACATGCGGATTTTGCATGCAGTCAGCCCAGGCGACCGACGGCGAGCCGGTGCAATCCTTCGGAGAGCTCTATTGTGTCTGTGCAGTAAATGTGTTAACGAATTAAATAGTAGGTATTGATTGATTTGATTTGGATATTAAAATATAATTAAACCGAATAACCAACACCCATAAGTTAGAAGGGTGAGGTATTTAGTACCTGTTAACCGTCATAAAATAAAGAAAGGCGATCGCGAGGTGTGCCGGCACGCCTGCTATTCCAATTATACCTCTTATGAAATAGTTGACGGCGATGGAGGAGCCGCAGGATCCTGGGATGCCACGGGCGGTTGGAATTTTTGCTAGGCTGCAGATAAGGTGGGAGAAGACGAGGAAACTGCACTATAAAATAGTATTTTTCTGATTAGGAAATTATTTACTCTTTAAAAACTAAAATAAAGCTGGTTTACTTATAGGTACCTAATATAGTTTAGAAATCAAAAGATATATTTCAACTTTTAAAAGTGATTACAAACTTTTTTGATGTGCGTAAGTTTGGACAGATTGAAAGGATTGAAGGATTGAAGGGATTGAAGCGTTGTGATTGAAGCTCGGAACAATATTTTCAATTTTGAGAGAAGTAATAGTTTTCTGTGTTGTTTCTGTGATTCTGAGGATTGAAGCAATATAATGATATTCTATGGAGGGGACAGCAAATCATTATGTTTATGTCAGGCATCACGAGTTGAGAGACCCGGAAAGCGACAGGTAACTTTACAAAATACATTAGAATCAGTTGAGCCATCTAAGGATCGTTGTAAACGTAAACGATCTATGTTATAGCTCAACTGATCCAAGCCACTGCCAGTCGGAAGCGTGACCAAGACACTAGCAGTATTACCGCGCTGAATGGCAATGCTGATTCTTTTAGCACACAATAAAGGACTGTTTCTATCTACAGAAATGTCTGTAGATAGAAACAGTCCTTTATTGTGCACAATGGAGCGTAACGTAACAGACACGTAGCGTGGTGGCAGACAAAATACTATTCTTCTATACTTAAGTACTTACCTACAGTTTGTATGAAAAACACGGACAGACAAGGGCCGCGGAGAAACGGATAGACACAGTATTCGCGCAAAGAATAGGTGCCGGTCAATGTAAATAGAGAATCGTAACGGGACCGTGCTTCTTCTCTCTGTCTTTTGTTTGAGAGCGGCCGCGACCGACGATGTCTGGCACGCTTCGTGTCTGTTAGGCGCAGGCCAGACAGAAGAGACGTAAGACGAGGACGCGTCGCTGACAGGGCGCCAGGGAACAGTGTTGCGCCCGCGCCCCGTCTCTTCTGTATGTTTTGCGTCGCGACGCTTCTATACATTTTGTATGAAAGGGACGCGGAAGAGACAAATGTTATAGCTCAACCGATCCAACCCACTACCAGTCGGAAGCATGTCCAAGATACTAGTAGCATCCGCGCTGAATGGCAATGCTGATCCGACAAGTATATGATCGAAGGCTATTTATTTCATAAGTTACTGTGAGACGTGCACAATAAAGGACTTTTTCTATCTACAGACATTGAGCGTACCTAATGTAATAGACACGTAGCGTGGTGGCAGACAAAATAATATTCTTCAATATTTACAGTTTGTATGAAAGACACGGACAGACACGGGCCGCGGAGAAACGGGCAGACACAGTATTCACGCATAGAATAGCTGCCGGTCTGCCGGTCAATGTAAATAGAGAATCGTAACGGGACCGTGCAGTGCTTCTTCTCTCTGTCTTTTATTTGAGAGCGGCCGCGACCGACGATGTCTGGCACGCTTCGTGTCTGTTACGTTCAACGCATGTAGAGAGCCGGTCCTTGTTTTAAAGAGTTTTCATCCATTTAATCATTCATTATTTAGCTCCTAATATATCCACGGTCGCTTTTGCCGGCACCCTGTTCTCTCTCCAAAGATCTCACGCACGTCATCATCTCCTGGAATGAGCGATACGGCGTCGATCTAGCTTTAAATTCAGTCCGGCCGCCAAGGACAGCCATTTATTAGATTTTTATTTTATCGGTATTCCGTGTATTTTTCGAATGAATTTTCAAATTGATTGTGGTGAATGGGTGAGAATCCGATCGCGTACCTTCTTTTTAAATGGTGTTATAATTTCTGTACGATTTTTGGTAGGTAAAGTCAGTACTTAACAAAAGATGATTATGAGTTTCAGTGAAGCTCTGTCATGTGTTAACGTGCCCTGCGAAACACGAAGCGTTTAGCTTGTGGTCACCCATCCAAATTGTGACCGCTCAGAACATCGCTAACGATCTATCAAGAATGTCTAAGCAAACTACGTCACGAGCACTTCAATTTACATCGATTGTTATCACGCTAATTAAGTAAAACTTTGAAATAATATAGATCGCGATTTGGAATAGCATTTATCTCTGCATCTGTTTGATATTTTCTCATTTTCAAAGCTAAAGTGACTTTTGATTTCAATTGTAAAATAACTTTAACAATAATTTTACTGGACTCAGCTTCTTAGAATTTAAACAATTACTTGTTCAATTAAAACATCAATTTATTTTAACGATGTCTTCGGATTTTAGTCTAAAGTCTAAATGTTAGAGATAAATCTACAAGCAATCTTTTGTCTATGCCCTTCTCGAAACGATTGTTATTTTGCTCTTGTTAAACAATCGTTGAATATCTTACAATTTGTGGAAATCCAACTTTTCTATGGAGTATATTCAATCAAACTTGTAAACTCTATAAGATTTTTAATCATGGTTTTGTTAAATATTATTCTCTCTGCCTGCCGTATAAATGCACTTTTACACGAGCTTAAACAGTCAAAGAAAATATCCTCCAAACTTAAATGGTACTTTATATTATACGGTACTTATTACAAATATGATTGTGATTTTATTTACTTAGATACTTGTTACTCTTTTAACGCTTTAACATTTCAACTTTATTTAGAAACACTAGTTCTACTTACTTTTTCTTTTATAATTAAGTATTATCCTAATCGTACCGCAGTTGTTCCACTTACTACTGTTACTTTTCTTTAACTTTCAGTATCTTATGTAGAAACCTGTTATTGGCCATATTCTTAGTATCTAAAACTTAAGTTAAGTATTTTATGTATCGCTGTTGGTTTCCCAATAAATAAATAAATAAACTTACTCGTACTTATCATCATGAAATTTTGCATGCCATGATTTTTTTTTCCTTTTTAATCAAACGAAAGTACTATTCCGAGTAATAGCGCGAGTAAAGCCGCTGAAAAGCTAGTCAGAAATAAATGTGGTCTTGCATCTAGCTTTTCAATTAGTAATCAAGGTTTTTCTGCATTGGGGTTAATATTATTGACATTGTGGAATGCAATTATTACTACAGATTAGATGCGCATCACGTCTTGCCCTGATTAGAAAGGCTTTATTAAAACCGTTCTCTATTTATTACTCATTGCTGAATAATTTTTCAGTCTATTTTCAACTTAATAATATTTTTCCTTACTCACAAAGAAATTAAATAAAAAAATAAATACCTAAATATTGCTGGACATTTCACATAGCGCCATCTAGCCCTAAACTAAGCAAAGCTTGTACTACGGGAACCAGATAACTGACAGAATACTTATATATTTTTTGTAAATACATAAGTACATAGAATGCTTTATAACACCCAGACACAGAAGAAACATCTATGTTCGTCACACAAATGTTTGTCCTGGATGGGAATCGAACCCACGACCTACAGCGCAGAAGGCAGCGCTACTACCAACTGAGCTAAGAGACCAGTCAAATAATTACAGAAAGTCAAAGGCTTAAAATCTTTAAATTTTCAATGCTTTTCGTTGGTAAAGGTGGCGATTCGCTCCCGAGACCGAGACAAGAGACCGAGACAGGAGACCTTTGTCGTATAAACTGACGGTTTTATGTCTCGTGTCACTTTTGCGCGCCCCTACAAAGCCTGTCTCGTCTCGGTCTCTTGTCTAAGTCTTGATCTCAGGCGCGAAAAATCTGCCAAATCCGTCAAGCGATGATTATACTAATGTGGCAATCTTTTTTATTTGTTGTCGAAAACATCCTGTCCTTTACTCCTGTTCATAAAAACACCGTGCAGTTCCCAAGTGCTTATTTCGTGTACCACTCACACCCAACACACCCTTGACGGCTCTCCGAGCTATCGGCTTCCACTCAGGTGCGGTGTGTCTGTCACCCCTGTCCATTGTAGGTTCATGGTTAAAATAATGTTCTTCATTTTCAGGTGAGGAAATAAAAAGTAAAGGGAACAATAATAAGTGGGGTGCTAGTGAAATATGTAGGTACCTACTTAGCAAAAAAGTTAGAGAAGAATATGTAAAGAAGGTAAAGAAAAACACATAGAAGTAACAAAATCTTAGCACATCTACGCCGTAGCAGCCTCGTAGATGTGCATTATCCTATTATGTAGATCCTCGTAGCATTTCAACTTTTTTTTCAGTGCTTCATTAAAATGCAACACACATTCTTCCATCCTCAATAGTAAATACTATTTGGTTGCTGGTACAATCTTCTGCAGCCCGTCAGTCGCGTGGGTGGCGCCGGGCAGAGCGCACGTCTTTCGGAGATACACTACGATAACTTCAGAAACTCGAGTGTTTGTGGTTTCGGACTTTTTGTGGGAGAAAGGGGGCTTATGTTTGGTGAGAAAGTTTTATCTGATTGAATATTATTTATAGTATAAAGTAAGTTTGTTATGAGCTTGTGGTTAATTCTAGTGTCGGAGCTTTAAGGCCGCTTGAATTTGATTTATTGAAAAAGTTTTATTTTTATTTTAGCCAGAACTGTATGTTTTATTTTACAATGGAAATACTTATTTTAAATTTTCTTCTTAAAAAAAGATTTTATTAAAAAAATATCATTAGTCCTACTAATATTATAAATGCGAAAGTTTGTGAGGATGTATATGGATATTATTTACTCTTTCACACAAAAACTATGAACAAAATTTGATGAAACTTGGAATATACATAGTTTATGACCTGGAATAGCATATAGCATATATGCTATCACCTATTTACTTTTTATCTGGGTAGGTATCATGCGCGCGAATCCGCGGGCGGAAGTTAGTGTTATCGTTTTGTACAATATTAGTTGGCAAGTATAGATTTAAAATATGTAAGTACATACTTATAAGTTTAGTTAATTATATCATATTTAAAACCTAATAGAAATTATAAACTTATTTCGGGAATCAAAATATTAAGAAATTGACAAACTTATTTCAGGCAAGAAAATATTTTGAAATTGAAAAACAATTGAAAGTTTTTGAGTTACAGAACAGAAAAACAAAAAAAAGAGAGCAGAAAACGTACTCAATTTTTTAACACAGCTTCATCTAGCGGCTAGGTAATGCTGTGCTTACTTTAGGGCTAGAATCGGTTAGAATCCAACCGATTCTAGCCCTAAAGTAAGCCCTAAAGAGCTTGTGTAATGTAATTGAAACAACATAACTTTGCTACTCATTTTTTTTTTGTAAATTATTTCATATTATGCATAACAAAACACTCAGAGCCGAGACAAATACTTGTGGATCATACAAATATTTGCATAGGGGTGGGAATCGAACCCGCAGCCTTCTGGGTCTTCGCCCACTGCGCCACAGAGGTCGTCAAGTCGTAAAGATATCTATCATCGCCACCGCCATCATTTTTCTAAATTGACAAATCTCTACAACTTTTAAAGCTTTGAAAGCCAATGGCTATCTATAATTAGTTGATTATTTGATGTTAGGATTGAAGTTGAATTAAAACTTTCAAGATAGCGTCAAGTTTTATCTTAAAGGTTCGTAGAGCAACGTACAGTCATCGACATTTACTGATTGCATTTATGCGAGATAAAAATGTTCGTGTATTCCCGATGTCCCCATTAACCATGTCCCCCTTAATGGGGACAATGGGATTTTAATAAAATAATTTAAAAACATTCCCGTTGTCCCCATTGTCAATAATCTGATAATGGGGACAGTATTATTTGAATAAAATAATTAAAAATTATTCCCGCTGTCCCCATTATCTGCTCAATATGCAAATAACCTCTGGTTTGAAAAAGATACTTTAATTTTGTGATCTATATTAGAAAAACACAATTTGGAAAAATTTGAATGATAAAATTAACAAAATGAGTATATACAGAAAAAATAATAGGTAGGTACCTATAAAAGTGGCTAGCTTCCGCCCGTGACTTCGTTAACGTAGCCTACGCCAGTCTACGACATTGCGTGATACTACTCGTACGTTTTACCAAATTTTTAAAATCGGATTAACTTTATCTGTTAGTTTTAGGCGGTGACAAAAACACAAAACTAAGGACTTGCTTGCAACTTGCAACCTTGCATCTGGAATCTTTACTTGCTTGTTAGTAGACATCGTCAAAACATGTGGTTTGGGGCTGACTAACCCGAGAGTTTCCTTACGATGTTTTCCTCATGGGGTTCAAACCCCACGACCTTCGGATCGAAAGTTGAGGTACTACCCCACTCAGCTAAGGTGGCTCTTTAAGAAGTTTAACTACAGTCAGCGTAAAAGTTCAAAGTATACATTTGAGAAGGGATAATTGAGGGGATCTGGATTATTGACAGATTCATAAAAATATTCAGATTACGCTCAATTGGGTAAATGTGATTTAAAAGTCGTTTGTTTGAAAAGCAAGATTTCATCTTACTTTTTCCTTAAAAAAGTTATCATTTTTGCGGTAACCCCTAGGTGTGATAACATTATTGCTTCCTGATCAGAAAGTCTAATTTCCAAAGTGCCTAGGAAGTAAAATGCCTAAAATGGAAAATATTTTTTTGTATAAAACCTACACAGAAAAATGACTAAAGTCCCATTGTGCCTAAATTAGAGTAGGTACGTCTAATATGTGTGATGCCTTAACTGTCAAAGGTCTAAGAAGGAGTATATCTAATTATTTATGATTGTAAGAAGCATGGTTACTGTATGCCCAAGGCACGGCAAAATTCTCTCAGATCTCGAGGCATTTGTCTTCTGTTGTGTTGTCTATTCTATTCATTTAAATGACATTAAAAAGCATATGAAGATGTATACGGGGGAGATCACAGATTTGTTCAAAAATACACATTTGAGACACATAGTTTGCAGAAGACATTATAAGAACATTGTAAGACGAGAAAACATCCCCCTTTAACACGACCTTCATCATCCCCTTAATTACATAAATAATATCACAGTAGCATTGTGAGCCAAATCTATTACCGTCAAGGTGTTCAGTAGGTAATGCAGAGACTCGATGTCAAGGGCGCTGCATACACCATTAGTAACAGACACCACACAGAATAGCTACCTACTACCATGCCGGGTACCCAGTAGTAGTGATGCAATAGATAGCGGTTTAGCCGGATAACTAGCCGGAGTTGTCCGGAATATGCGGCGCAAAAAGTAAGTAAGAACGTATGAGCAAGTGGCCAACTCTGGTGACGGAGTTTTTAGGCCAGATATCGTGTGATTGAGTGTAAATTATGAGAAAAATTCAAACTCGACAGTGTGTCAGTGGCCGCACAAAAGAGCTGTGGTTAGTACAGAAAGCGTTATTAATTGGTATTCCCCTAGTAAGAGGTCGGTTTGCAAGCAGTTGATCTCAACTTTTGTAAAAACTTTTACATCCTTGCTTACTTATGGATATCTAATTTCGCTCGAGTTCCTAAACAAAAATAGCTGATATAATACCCGACTGAAATCCAAGGTTGAAATGAAAAGAGTCTTTGTTCAAATCAATAGGGGGATACCGATTGATGACGCTGACTGTACATGGGTAGTCAGGGATAATGTGACATTGTGACAGTTTATAAAAAAACTTCTTCAGGTCAGTAGGTAATGCAGAGACTCGATGTCAAGTCACTGTCACTGCTTTGAGGTGTGAATGCACTTCCATTTTTTTTCAGTAGGTTACTAAAGTTACGCTTCGTTATTTAGCAAATGAAGTAAAAATCTTCTTCCAAACTTTTTAAAATGTCTGTTTTTGCAATAGTTTTTTTTTCTTATTAAACAAGCCTTGACGCGTTCATTGCCAGCGACCTCGGACGAAGGTTCATTCGTCCGAGCCAGCGACGTACATGCGCACCAGATGATGGCAGGGCAGAGGCAGGACATGGAATGTGTTAATAAAACATTAAACTTACTCGTATGTAAATTATCCAATCCAGTGTCCGGGTCCAAATATTCTACGCTATCCGGCCAGATACGCGATTGCAAAAAATTGGCCGGATAGGCCGGATACCAGATATGTGGACATCAGTGATATCTCTAGCTGTTAATTACAGGCCGCGGTCAAAGCTCTAAAGTGTCGAGTCTTACACGAATAGAGTGGAGACAAATGGAGTTATCGATAGAATTTTAGGAGCCAATGCTTCAACTAGGAACTTCAAAATTCATTGACGTTTCAGAAGAATTTGCGAGATATCAAAGTATCTTTAAACTTTCCGAAGAAAGTCATCGAATCGGATGCATTCCGAAACGATGTGACTCTAACCCCAGGCACGCACGGTAAATACTTTCTTTAATTTTCAGACTTGAAGATGTCTAAAAGGGTAGTAAGAGGCAAGCACATGTATCGCATATGAGTAGCATAATATAATGATAATAATAGACTCTAAACTCCTATAAATCTTAATATAATATCCTATATATTAATGTAATCATTTATCCTTACTGTGACAGCTTCAACTAGAAACTAAAATCCAGTGTGTCCTCAACCTTATCTTGTTAATTTTTTGCAGTTTCTGCTAAACGCGACTAGTTACCAATGCAACAATGACGCGCGCACACATAGATAATTAAAATCAGCTATCCATTTCACGCGTAAGCGCATCGCGCCATCCCTGTCTTACTCGCAACGTAAGATAGGGTCTTGCTCGCGACGAGACAGGGGCGCATGGCGGTAATGCGCTCCTCACATCCACTACTCGATACAGCACACAGTACACACACACACACACACACACACACACAATCGCACACACCAAGAATTCTTTGAAATGTAATTAATTTAGATTAAAGACTACCCACATAATTATATTTAAACCGTAAAATTAAAAATAGTGATAATAATAGATACTAAGATAATACCTACCTACTGTTCACCTGGAAGAGACTAGTCACTCACAACACAGGGAATCCTAGTGTGGGGGCTAGAACACCTTTAACTTATTTTCTACCTACATCTAAATAAAATAAAATAATGCTTAAGTATATGTATAGGTTTTAGATACTTAAATATTACTTAAGTACCTATTCAATTAATTATGATACATAGCATGCCCATTACTATAATGTTATTAAGTAGATAAGTTTATTATGTAACCTACCTGTAATGATCGAGAAATAAATTTATTTGAAATTTGAAATTAAATTAAATTAAGCTTCATATAGAAGTAGGTATGTTTAAACACCACAATTTTCACGTTATCAGTATCAGCATTATCCATAATGTGATGTGACATAATTCGTGACATATTGCAAGAAATTAATTTACATTTTTACCTTAAAAAATATATAAATAAAAGGTACACCCAATGGTTTTTAAAAATAACACTTTGTAATAGATTTATTATTTTAAGTAAAATAATGTAGGTTAAGTTTAATAGCCTAGTTGGTTGGACCCGAAGCTCATAACTAACAGGATGTGATATCAACTACCAATGAAAAGAAAAGGTAACTTGACTTCCGGTTTTATCAGACATTCATTACCAATCAGAACACTCTATTCAAAATTTGAATAAGGCGTGATTTTCCATAGACAAGTAGTTCAAATTGTTATTTGACCTTTCTTAAAAGTATGCCATAGTAAACACTGCTCTATTCTCTATAGGTTTAGGGGACCTGACGGTTACGCTCTATTTATTCATTTTAATTTGCAGAACAGACACAACATAAACTTTATAGAGGGCTAAGATAAAGGGTGACTTATTTTCAGTGCCATTTAGGGGAAGTCTAAAACCATGAGAGGTCGAAAACGTTTAGAATCATCAAGAATATTTAGGTAAGCTACGCTACGAGCGCTTCCAGCAACAAAGCCGTGGTGGAAGCTAGTATTTGAACTGTTGAATGTATAGATCTTAATGCAGACGACTGTACCAGTCTCATCGAAGTTAAAACTTTTGAAATTATCATGGTTAATAATTATGAACATTGTAAGCACTATAAACGGAATATTTACCATGAGTTGTGGATTTTCGAGTTCAAAATTCAAAATTCCACAAATGAGTAAATACTTTCATGATGTACCTACCTAATTATGCAACCGTGCCGAAATATCGGGAAATTCAAAATTCCACAAATCATAATATAAAATTAAATATCCCGTGTATAGCTTACAATGCCCATGAAAGTTGTCGCAAATCAGGTATTTTTCCGACACAGAACACCCCATTTCACCCTCGTTAGGGTGATAAGTTCTCTCGAACGAAAAAATAAATACGCATCCCATGATCATAACCACGGTTGGGTCGTAACGTAATTGAGCCGTTATATTAGCCTAGTGAGGAGAAGTATGCGGTAGAAAACCGTGAACATGCTTGCGGCTGTAACCCAAGGTGCAGCAATAGTCACCATAGTTTAACTTAGGCTTGTACATCTTTACTAGATGATTTATACAGAGTGTCAGAAGGAAATTTTTGCCTATATTATATGTTACCCATTGCCTATACTTACCCAGGACGCTGTAATGCCTGGGACAATGTTGAGATGTGGATGGAGTACGCTTGCCCAGCACCTGTAGGCCATATCCACAGGAAAAACATGGTCAATACGTGTGGGGCTGACTAATCCGCGGGTTTCCTCACGATGTTTTCCTTCACCGTTTAGGCGTTTATAGCTCGTGTTAATGCGCATCAAGGGTTTTTTGAAACGAAAAATCCATTGTTGCACGGCCAGTATTTAATTTTAAACCCACGACCTTCGGATCCAAAGTGCAGGTATTATACCCCTCGGCCAACATGGCTCTTCACTATAGTAGGTAAATAGTATTATTATAATTTACTAGCTGCTGCCCGCGGCTTCTCTCACGTGTTACCCGGATAAAAAGTAGCCTATGTTACTCTCCAGCCCTCCAACTATCTCCACACAAAAAAATACGTCAATCCGTTGCTCTGTTTTGACGTGAAAGCAGGACAAATAAACAAACAAATAAACACACTTTCTCATTTATCATATGGGCACGGATTATGAAATTAGTCATACAATAGCTATAGTATGACTGCGAATCTCTACCTCTAGTTAACATTGTTGACATCTGAATCTAGGACATATTTAGATGGGTGATCGCTAGAGGTATTATCATCTGAGTGTTTCCGTGTTTCTGAGGTAACGCTAAATTGTCGTTCCCGACTGCCAAAAAACTCCGTCCCCAAATTAGCCACTATCTTCCTTTCAAAAGTTTATGAGACGCGACCGCGAGGAGTAACCTTGCCGCAACTCCCTTCTTACCCAGATGAAGATTCTCCGGATGAATCGAAACATTGTCGGTATCTAAATCGACGATATTTTTACTTGAGTAATTCCCGTGTGTTAAATAATGTTCACTTTCTTACTTTTATTCGATTGTGAACACCTTCTACAAAGTGACGTCTCCCCTCCCTATGTTTTCTTATCTCTAGTGATTCTGTTAGATAGAGTTACGGCATCTATCTTAGAGTGACACCAGCTCGTTAATGGACCACACCATTATTGATTAGTGACCCTGCACTTCTGCACTTACAATTATTGATTCTATATTCGCAATTATTATTTTTAACGTAAAATATTCATCAATCAAGTAGTATTCCATGTTTCAAACTACATAATTATAATTAATATCTATACTTAGGCCTTTGCATCTTTACTAGATGATTTATACAGTGTCAGGAGGCAATCTTTTGCCTACACTCATCGGGACACTGTAGTGCCTGGGACAATGTTGAGATGGAGTAGGCTTGCCCAGCACCTACACCATCCTCTCAGCTTAACCGGCCATATCCACAGGAAAGACATAGTCAATACGTGTGGGGCTGGCTATGCCGCGGGTTTCCTCACGATGTTTTCCTTCACCGTTTAGAGCTCGTGTTAATGCGCATATAAATTTTTCGAAACGAAAAATCCATTGATGCACGGCCAGGATTCGAACCCACGACCTTCGGATCGAAAGTCGAGGTACTATACCCCTCGGCCAACACGGCTCCACAATTAATATCTATTACAGTTATAACTGGTTCTTTTCTTCATGATGTTTTGTTTCACAAACACAAAAAAAAAAATAGGATCACGATTGTATCCAAGTAGTCCTTAGTTAGACATTTTCTCTGAACTAAGTATAGGTTTTCAAGATCTTTTGCAGATGTCTAAAGCAGGCGGTTTGCGCAGGAGACCGGGACTGGAGACAGAGACAAGAGATCGTTGTCATTTAAACTGACGTTTCTCCGTTTCCTGTCTTTGTCACTCGCCTCTACAATGCCTGTCTCTGATCTAAGTATGTCTTGGTTTTCGGCCCGAACCTCCGCCTAAACGGGGTAGTTAGGGATTCGTTCAAATCCATTATTTTGCACATCATTTATAGGTATATTTTGCAAAAGTTCGGATAGTCTAGGCATTATCCATCTTGGCAAAATTAATTATTAGGTAATAACGGCTCTAATATTAATATAGAGGTAAAGTTGTTAGTCGCAAATGGAGGTAAATGCTTTCAGGTAAGCGCCCGCAATAAGAGAATGCACTCTAAACAATATTGCAGACAAATTCAATCTAACCGCGTTATCAACGGCCGAGTGCTTTCCAATTTATTCTTCTTATCAAGACATTGTTTACGTTTTATTTGTGGCTACCAGTCTGCCCCGACATCACCCAATTCAATTTCCATCCTACAATTAAATCTAAAAGTTTGTATGTCTGTGTTTCAATCACGCCATAAACCATTCCCTGCTCCGTCATGAGTTCCTACTTTTTGATTGTAATTATGCAATTGTAGTAGTGAAAAACCTATGATCCACAATATTTAAATATTTGAATTCGATTGACTAGAGTCGGTCGAGCTACGTAGAGGAAACTGCCACTCATACGGTTTTATTACGGACTGGTTGGCAATATTTGAAACTAGGGACACGAAAAAAGTATCGATACTTTATGGTATCGAGTAGTTTTCTTTTTGTATCGAGTACTTATGTACTCGATACT
Source organism: Camptogramma bilineatum (assembly GCA_958496255.1). NCBI lineage: Eukaryota > Metazoa > Arthropoda > Insecta > Lepidoptera > Geometridae > Camptogramma > Camptogramma bilineatum. The sequence goes on from OY292474.1 coordinate 4,976,546, forward strand.
TTGTATTCGATACTTTTACTTAACAAGTACTTTGGACAGGAGATCGTATCGAATAAATTCTGTGACGAAAACGTTCAAAAAGACGTAATGACCTAGATATAGAGACACGAAAAAAGCATCGATACTTTATGGTATCGAGTAGTTTTCTTTTTGTATCGAGTACTTATGTACTCGATACTTTGTATTCGATATTTTTACTTAACAAGTACTTTGGACAGGTGATCGTATCGAATAAATTCTGTGACGAAAACGTTCAAAAAGACGTAATGACCTATGAGTCATTTGCAAAAAATTTGTACATTTTCTTGTCTCAGAAGGTATTTTTGTGTCACGATTTTACGTACATTTGTGTATAGAAAAAAGAAAAAAAAGTATGGCGGAGGCCCTGCCTGAGAAAAGTACTCGATACTTTGAGGTATCGATACTTTTGTGTCGATTCTCTTACGAGTAGGATACTTTTTTATCGATACTACTCATGAGTACAGTATCGATACTTTCTATTCGATACCGTGTCCCTATTTGAAACTAAAAATTTCTATCGGTGACTTACGTTTATTGCACTAGAATGATGTCAAAAATCACTGGTATCAGGCAAGTGAAGTCACGGGAAGGCGTCTAATGTAAGAGTGTGATGTCATTTGGTTTGTCAAAACATGAGTTGCTGAGTCTAACTTAATACAACACACCGCAACAGTGTCTCATTAGCCAGCCTTCGTAGACTTCCCACAATCTGCTTTTCTACTTCGCTTTACGTTATTATCAGGTAAGGCTGGGTACACAGTGTGGAGATTCTAACTATTTCTAATTATTTCAAACTGTTTCATCTAGAACTAGCTGACCCAATAGACGTCATTGACCCAATAGACATTGCCCTATACAAACTTAGATTTCATACAAAAATCCCATAGGAAAAAGTACTTTCAGTTTCTGACGAATTTCCCAAATTTTCGGGCAACTTTTCACTTTTTGCTTTTGAATCTTATAAGCTTGTAGATCGGGGGTGCAGTTGTGAGCCGTGTTTACGTTTTTTAGCCTAAGTATATTTATTTTCTTACTGTTGGGCAAAGGCAGTAGTATTATCTGTTCTGTGGCAAAGGTCTGGGCGACGACGTCGGGGCAGGCTGAAAAAACGTTGGCGGTATGACGTCGAAACCTTTCAGAAGGGTGAAATATAAAAGACCGAGAGAGATGAAAACGTTTTAAAATATTTGTTTTTAAGTACTTCTTAAAATTGCACTGGGCTATAGCAGACATGCTGCTTTTAGCATCGGCGATCGGCGATTTAGCTCCTGCATCGATGCATGCGTGTTTTGGCGACTTTCTGCGTTCGACCGCAGTAGGTATAAAAATCGCGCGTTTTCGATGCTGCATCGACTTCCTGCGTTCGGACGTGGTATAGGAATCACGGTTTTAGCAACTGCTGGCGATCATTTGGTGTTTGTGTGGAATGTTGGTCGCTGCATTTTGCTTGTGAAAAGCGACTAAATCGCCGATCGCCGATGCTAAAAGTAACATGTCTGCTTGAGTCCTAAGTAATAATTTAATAAGTACTATTCCCATATCTAAAGTTTTGTAAATCCCCAGTCTGACTGTAGGCTTACACCCCAATTGAGGCGAGTTCATTACACCGCTTCGTGATCTCGACAAAGGTGCTCGAGCTGCTTACCGGGAATGTTGACTGGAACTTTAATCACTACTTTAATGAAGACACTTCTAACGTCAAAACAAAGTATAGCGCGAAATACTTACTAAGTAAGTTCATATTAGTAGATGATGGAGTTTTTAAGCCGTCTGAAGGTCTTCTGGCTTAACGACTTTATAAAATATGCACTGATATTGGAATCAGTCTTGAAATTAGCTCCCAGTTTACTTCATTTTATACTCTTTACTACAAATAAAACATGGTGGCTATAAAATGCTAGAAAACTCAAACGCAGACTGAGCCGCAGATACAGGCCGCGTGGAATCCAAACCACCAGAAAATAAGATAGATTTGTGCCCTTGGGTTGGACTCTAACCAGTATGAAGAAGATGTATGCAAGTGAGCAATCTACAATGATTTAGTATCGGCCATGTGCACTAACAGTCCAACCCGACCAAACTATCGACCGATAGAAGTCTGCAAGGTTCCATCTTGAAATGACAAGAATTAGTGCAAGTTTGTTCGTATTTGTACGTAATATGCGTTACCCTTGAAGGAAAACTTCCATTATATTTGCATTCACTGTCTTACCCCTTTCATCTCTCCAGGAAGAGGCTTCAAAAGGCATCCCGTCGAATGAAAACCGAATGAGCATCAAATAACCACGAGTAAGAAATTCTTTTACAATTTCAAGGAGAATGAAATTTTGATTTTCTTGTGTTGAATTATACATCGCATGAGACAGAGACAAAGACGAATGATAGCTTGTCGGTACTATACTACGTATATATTAAGGCAACTTCTAGAAATTGAAACAGTTTAGATCAGAGCCGTGTTGGCCAAGTGGACAGTGCCTCGTCTTTAGAGCCTAAGGTCGTGGGTTTGAATCCCGGCAAGTTAACATGAGCTCTAAACGGTGAAGGAAAACTTACCCCCTACTCTTGAAACTAAAAACTATTATATCGTGCCAATTTTCGTAGTTCACGGAAGCGCTCAGCTGTTAATGCCACTTGCGGTCACCCATCCAAATTGTGACCACTCACGGAAAGAAAGTCTCAGAAAGTCTAAGCAAGCTAAGCCGCGAGCGCTTCTCAAATCACTTCAAGAACCACACATCAAAAGACACCAAACATCAGTGGGCTAAGAAACCCAAGTCTTATTTCAATACAAAGCGATTCAAATCATATCATGCATGTGGCGGGACGGATTACAAATTGACCTTGAATTTTCCGCGCGAGAGCACAAAGTTAATTTCATAGCAATATCTATGTTTCTATACCTGAATCAAAGGTTCATAATATGTCAATTTCATTTAAATTCCTTTTACCTAGGTACCTGCCTTGAAAGACTTTTAAAATTAGCAATTCTAGAAGAAAAATATTTCATAGACTTTATTATTTATCTACTACACGATAGTGCTTATCTATTAATAATTACCTCTGAATAATAACCAATTACAACAAATAAAAAAAAAACGTTACATCGTCAGAAAAGACTACACGACTGGACTGGTACATTGGAATCGTGCATCGTCAGAACTACTCGACAAATATATTGGAATCAAAAATCTTTGTCAAAAAATAGGAGAACCAATATTCGCTCGATCGAAACGAGATGCAAAAGTGTTCGGTCCATTAATTTTTCCGTAACCGATTCTGCTGGCGTCAGCGCGAACAAATTAAAAACCAAAAACCGTGGTAGGCAGCTATAGTCATCGTTTGTTGCTGTGGCACATACCTGGTACAGTATTTCTGTACCACTCAACATCGAATTAAGAAGGCTATTCTTCCTTAACTTAGCTGGTGGTATACCCTCTGATATTCCTTCCAAATCGTGTTGTGATGAGAGAGTTCCAATAGAAATGCTATTGTAAGAGTAAGCATCAAACGAATTTTTTTCTAGAATTACAAACTTTTTGTTACAACAGGATTATAGTTGGTATTGGAGTGACGAAAATAAATAAGATAAAGAATGAGTACATCAGGAGAAGAATGATTGATAAATTGAGGCGTATAAGGTTAGCGTGGTCATGAGGGATGAAAGTCATGTTACACGGTGAGTGAACATGAATGTAGAATTGTAGATGGATACACCGGTAGAGGTAGACCAAAGAAAAGGTGGAAGGACTATCAAATTTTTCCATTTCCTTCTATATTTCGTCAAATTAAAGAAGAAAATGAAACATGTTGTGCCCACCCTCGCCCCGGTGGGTCAAGCCTTTTATCAAAATGTTTAAATTACTATACCCTCTGCGATTGTGCCATATCAACACCCGAAAACTATACCTGAAATGTAAAAATCATATCGGAAGGTCACTGTCACTGTTAAGGTCAGTTCACACTCAATTAAACGTAATGCTTATCACGTGTGCTAGCCGAGTGATCGCGTCCAGGGGTTTATGGCATTATCTGACGCGGCGCGAATTACTTGTAGTACATTAGGCAGGGCTGGCGTAAAACCTATACTTAAAGACTACTTATATAGCGTCATCAGTCTATCTCCAGGTCCTTAATAGTAAACGGTAAAGATAAACATCGTGAGGAAACCGATTAGCTTTCTAATAGCGACGAGGGGCTTGCAACCTGTCACGTATGGAATGCTAAGTTGTGCATAATTTGGGCATGTTTCAAATAATATGTTTGGTCATACATTTGGCTACATACACATAATTTATTGCTTCAAATTAGATATGATTCAAGTAGCCTATTGTTTTACACAATCCGTATCGATCGAATAGAGGGTCTACTAAATCAAGTTAGCCACCCTTGCAATGATGTATAGTACTGTATAGTATGAACATAATAGATTTACAAACGAGATCCTAAGCATATTTTTCCGCCGGAACAGATAGGCCCGTGGCACTCTACTTATCACTTACTGGATTAAATTGACAGATATTTTGTTGCTATTGGACGATGTGAGATGATGGGGATGCGACATTAATCTACTTTGAAGTAACTTTTAACGTAAAGCGTAGATTATCTCTTATTGATGTCAATATTGACATCATGTGATTAGACACGAGAGATATGACCTACTTCAACTAATTATGATGGGAAAAGTCGCCGGCAAGAGGCGTGTTGGTCGGAGGAAGAAATCTTGGTTGCGGAACATCAGAGAGTGGACGGGGATAGCGAGCGCTGCCGAACTATTTCGCCTTGCTAAAGATTGAGAACAATATGCCATATTGACTGCCAACCTTCGCTAGTCGCAGAGGCACCATTAGAAGAAAATGTCAATAGCATCGGAAATAATAAGTTTTACATTATGTTCCTAAACCATTGATCAGATTGTGATGAAACTTTGGTAGGGTCCTCTGACGAGACGTCGCCCGGGGTATCTGCTCCAAAAAATGACAACCAAATACTTGTATGGCAACACATGCCGGGTACCAACAGTAGATACTCGTATTGTAAAGCGTCAGATGCATCTCTATATTTCAAAGTAATAGGAATATGATAGTGTTTGTCGCTGTGTCAGGTACAGTTCTCGATTATTATTATCATATTGTACGTCACTAATAGAGTCGGGTCTCACGTGCATGTGTGACGTCCATTGCACGGCCCGTGAAGCGTATCATTTGCAAGATACATTCAAACTAACCTTCGCACTGCTTTTATCATCGTTTTCACTGTTTTATGAACGAAAATTGGTGTAGTTATTGTAGGTAGCTACTTTATGTAACGTGCAAAACGAAAATGTTGCCATAACTGTGAAAACGAATAAAAATAAACAGATTTTTGTCTTATTTAACGTGCCCTCCGAAGCACGGAAGCGCTCAGCTGATAATGCCACTTGTCACACATCCAAATCGAAATACAAGGATCGGAATTGTATCTTTAAGGTTGACCAGCCTCCGCACCGCATCGCCTTTTCGGTGTTCACCTACCTTTACCTTCACTTTTGAATTGTGATGCGGCAAACCGGTGATGTTACGAAGTTGATGTAGTAAGCGTTGGTCCATAGAATTTCATACAAAGAATACTGAGGTGAGGTACGGGTGCGGAGGCGACTGGTCAGCTTTAACCTTTAAGTATGAACATATCATTTTAAAATTATTTTTATGGATATTAAAAAAATTATTAAATAATCAGAACAAATTTAATTTACCTTATTATAACAGCTAAAAATATTATGAGAAGGTTTTAATGGTACAAGATCCGAAGGTTTATAACGAAGCCAGCTGTTATTTGATGGCTAATAAAACAAGACATGTCATAAATGCTGGTGCACATCAAAAGGATCATTAAAACTATTCATTTCGTTGACCTACAAATTAATTCCTAAGTGACCGAGGAGCTCTATTACATAAGTATAGTTCGCGTCACGTACAAAGTAAACAGTCATTAAAAGCTACATGATTCTAGTTATAGTTTTTCGCGACCAAAACCGTGACCAATCTCTAGTTTTTCAGTTCTGTGATCTGAACATTAGGTACAATTTACACGCGTTCATTTTGACAGGCGTTAAGGGAATTACATTCCGCACTTGAAGGGCTCACGGTGATGAGTCCTATAGAATCAAAGGCGGTAATCTGTACTTGGGCTGAATTTTGGTAATTCAATAAAAACGTTTTACTAAGTCTGTTTTGAAATTATTTTGAAAGAAAGATTGCCGTATTTGAAACTAATGCTGATTTTTGAGGTCAATTTTGAACGCTTGAATGCCACCTTTGATACAGATTGAGAAAATAATGAAACGTTATTTTAAATTCCCTAAACGGCCATACCATTATGTCATTTTTGACAAATTTGACAGATTACCGCCTTTGATTCTATAGGACTCTATATTAAAATGAGTTCAAAATCATAAAGTCAGCTGTCTGGCACTTATTAGTCATTACTTGACTAAGGGCTTTATTCACGTCCAAGTAAACTTTTGATCAATTACTGTCTAATATATTTTCTACTGCCTCTCTTTGGCTACTAAAAGTAACCAATAACTCATTCAAATAAATAAATGAATAAGTAATCCTGGACATAATTTATTGATACCCACGGACACAGAGTAAGCAGGGCTTGTGTTATGGGAACTTTATAAATGATATACCTACTTTTTTTAAATATGTACATACAAATATATACACAAAAATACCCAGACCCAATACAAATATTTGCAGATCTTACAAACATTTGCCTCGCGGCGGGAATTGAACCCACAACCTTCTGTGTTTCAGGTAGGCCTTCGCCCACTGCGCCACAGATGTTAAGTGACAGCTAGCTTACTTGGTATTTTGATGGAAGATAGTAAGACAAATGCTTTATTAATTAAAAGTCAATATCTGGAGGCTGCGCTGAGCTGCATTGATGTCTAAACCAGGATCTTAGGAAGTTTATTGAAGAGTCGTAGTGCTGCTACGAGACGTAGCGACAGCTACGATTCTCGTAGCACTAGCTACGAACTAATTTAGTTTTGCCACAGAATTCTGTGGTTTTGGTAAATAGCTCGATCTGACATTACATCTAGAATATTTTATAAATATTTTTTTATGTATTAATAATAATTTTTAAATCCGTAAAAATGCGTGTTTCCCGTGGGATAAAAAAGTAGTAGACACGCGGGCGAAGCCGCGGGCGTCCACTAGTGTTTTATAAATTGGACTGAAGACATAATTTGAAAAGAAGGAAATTATTAAAGTTACTGCGAATCAAGAAGTTTTTGAGGTATTTAAATAACATTATTTTTCCTTTGTTGGTCACACTTATAAAGTCTTATAAGATGAAGACAAAATATATGTTTATAACAATGATGAGATTTTATAGTTTTGTTCCTTAAATTATAAGAATTAAATATAATAAATAAATATAATAAAAAAAATATATAAGAATTTTTCATCAAAAAAACATACCTAAACCTTGGGTAATATTACGAAAATAAGTACAAAACAAGAAAATAAGTTTTTGGCCGTATCTGCTTAAGGGGACAACGGTAATTAATCTAAATAATGTCTCGTTGTCCCCGTGTCGGGGACATGACCACCGGGGACAACGGAAACACTTCGTCATTTAAGTATTTTATTATTAAAATCCGGCCAAGTACGTGTCGGGCCACGCGCAGTGTAGGGTTCCGTAGTAGCCCGAGTAATACATTTACGAACTTAAATATTTACTTGTTCAAGAATTTTATTGTTCAATTTTCAATCTCACGTGAGATTAGGGGGTGGGGGAGGGGGTCGATCCAAATCTCACGACATCTCACCATGGGGGGAGAGTGATCGAAAAATCGCAAAAATCACCTCACGTAATTAATGGACGCCCCCTAACGATAAGGGTTCCTTGTCAGGACTACGGAACTCTAAAACCCTGTTCAATGCAAAATTATACACCGAGCTGATCATAAATATTTTACAACGAACGGACATGAAACATGATATAGCAAAGCCATTTTATCGACACCTCAGACTTGACTACGCCATCGAACTCGAAGACACGATTTTGTACCTTATTACTAAGTTTTAAGATAGAGATTTTTTGGGAAATGTTGTTATTTAGTTACTGTCATTATGTGTTGGCTTTGGTTACTCCTTCTGATGCGCAGTTTATTGGAATGTGGTTATATAGATACTTAGGTTTGCAATCCTACTAATATTATAAAAACGAAAGTCCGTGTGTGTGTGTGTGTGTGTGTGTGTGAATGTTTGTTACCACGTATCTCCATTACTACTAAACCGATTTTGATGAAATTTGGAATGTAGATAGATAATAACCGGGAATAGGACATAGGCTACTTTTTATCCCGAAAAATTGCACGGTTCCCGTGGGATAAATAAAATAATAGTCCACGCAGGCGAAGCCGCGGGCGTCCGCTAGTATATATACCCTAATGCCATCAATTGGAGAAAGAAAACATCATTAATGAAGATGAAGTTTTACCGGATAAATAAAAAAATAACTAGTTGTCTGTAAATTCGGTTTATTGACGATTATTTCACGTGTTAACGTCATAAGAAAACGTTGATAAAATATTGCGTACTTTTATGAATTGCTGAACGCTTAGGCCAATCGTGCTTCTCTTTCACTTGTTCCGCGTTCTCGCTTGCACGCTCGGCTCAGGAGGAACGTGACACTTTTTCGTGCGTGCAGCCGGCGTTCATCGATTTATAAGACGTTAGCACGTCAAAAAAAACAATGTCCGCTTTTTATCAGTTCCGACCTAATCGCCCGGTCGTCGCTTCACTTCTACTCTAATTCAATGTGAGTTGAGCCTAATATTGCATTGTCACATAATCTATACCTAGGCTTCTCATACTGACGCAAAGCCGAAGCGAAGCGATTTATAAGACGTTAACACGTCAAAAATATTGTCGGTATCTACAATATTTCAATTTACTAACTTGCGAATTCGTAAATCACTTTCTTCACTTTCTTCACCGTCTTGTTTACTTTTGCTGCTGTCCATAAACAGCTTATATAAATAAATAATTCGCTGTATCCTTCAAAAGGGCGTCATAAGACGTCACGTCGTAAAAATAACCGGGTGAGCACGAGGGCGTTATTCAGGGCCAGAATCAAAAGCCCCGCTCCCTCACGTGCTCTAACTTACTCACTAATTAATTAGCCATCACACCCTGCGAGTTTCATAGGGTTGCTACACATCACTTTATGATATATTTCAAAAATCCCGCTTTTGTAGCTGGCTAAGATACAGTTATGTACATGGATTAAATCTTCCCTTAACAACTACCGCTTTAACTGGTTATGAAACACAGTTATGTACTGGATTGAATCTTTCCTTAATAACTAGTTACGAGCAGTGAAAGAAAATACCTTCTTTCGTAGCTAATTATGAAGAAAAAGGACCAAAGGTTTTATCTTGAATGAAAATTGTATTTAGCCCTGGGGAGTAACTTGGACCCAAACTTGGAAAACGTTTTAATTTTCCAACTTATATATTAACATTGTTAAAAACGTTTTTATGTTTTAACAATCCGAATAGCATCCAAATAAAAAGTATGGCGGGAAATAATAGAATATTTTTCATGAATTTTGTTGAATTTATCGGGTTTTTCCAGTATTTTCTTAATGCCACATGTATTATCCATCTATTTATATGGGATAAAGGCTGTCAAGCTTATGTGACCGTCGACTGGATAAGCTTTCTCTCTAAATGGGCACTTACGTGTTCCAGGAACTAAAACGTCTTTGATTTTATTTATATAGTAGCTTAGGCCAGGTTTTTGTTGTCAATAAAATATAGTATAAATAAAAATACATAAGTTTAGCTAAGTAATTCATGTTGTAAAATAAAAAATACATTATGAAAACTCGCTTACTTAGTAGTAGTTTGTATTTGTTTGTTGTACATGTGATCAGTCACGATGTGCTAGCAATTTATCTTACGTCCTCTCCTTATAAGTACAATCTATACTTTCATTAGTAGGTACAATAAAAAACTTGTACGTTCGGGCGAGCAATGAATGTCTTGTCACAAAAATATGAAAGACAAAAAAACGTCTATAATGTGAAAAAGCATGAAAAAGCATGCACAAGTCTTTTAGAGCTAAAAGTTGAATAAACGTGTTAGCTGACTACTCAAAAACGTCTTGAACGATTTGAATTTTTTTTTAATTTTGTTTGCTCTAATGCAGGGGTGGATTAAAAATAATTTGAGAAAATTTGAGGAGGGTAAAATCTAGTCGGGTCAGCTAGTTATTTAATAAACATAAAGGATTGTTTCCAAATATAATTTTACCAGTCACTTTTTTATAGATTAATTAAAATGTTTACAGTGTCATAATTATTGACAGCCCTGTCGATAATTATGACACTCAAGTTCACCACGAGTCGCTTAAAATTTAACTGACATTTTAAACCTTCAGTGTATGATTTAAGGTTGAACTTTGAATGACAACAAAGTTAAAACAAGTAGGTAAATGTTAAGGGAATTAAAAATATTAATACTTCACCGGCTTAATTATTTACGTGTTTTTGTTGAATTTCATGGTCAAAGTGTAGTTGGTTGTGTGTTGTAGGTTTTAAATAGACAAATGTAAGAATCGAATTCTGTTTCATAGTAAGATCATAACTACTCAACCGATCATCATTAAATTTTATATAAAAAGGATATATGGGTATAAAAAAAGGACATACTTACTTTTCATCCAAAAAAAGTCCTTACCTACTGTTTCTGAGAGATAGTTAAATAACGATCGAATCCGCGGGCAAAAGCCAATTTGTTAATATTCTTTTGTTGTACACCTATATAGTGCAAGCATCGCCCGCTACTTTGTTTGTGTGAATTGTGTTTTGCTTTTGTAGTCAAAAATTTGTATTTTATTCCCCTTAGTAGAGTGCGCCGCAAACTTTACGGCGGCTGAAGTGCGAGGCAGATTCGACTTTGCGCAGGTACAATCAACGCAATTGCGGGAAGGTGAAGGCGGCAAGGGGCGGGGCTAGGCGGGCTATATAAAAAAGTTTACTCTATTCTATTGCGTTAACTGTACCTGTTTAAAGTCGAATCTTTTTCAGTCGCCATAAAGTTTGCGGCGCACTATACACCAAGACAAAAAAATATACAGAGAAAATTTCAAGTATCTACGACCAGCATAGTAGGCTGTGCGTTGTCTGTCAGCCAGTTATGCAAAATTACATAAATATACTTAGAGATTAGTAGAATAGTGTTTCTCTATAATTTATATTGTTACAGATATAGAGCAATGAAGTGGAAAGAGTAGCAGGCGGCATGGCGGGCATGCCCATTCTCGGCAACAGCGTCGGCGCAGGGGAGCTACGCGACAACAGAGGTAGGTACTGCCTTTTGCCTTTCCTGTCCTGTACAATAAAAAACCTGCCAAGTGGCTCTCTGACAGTCGCGTGTTCCGTTTTGTAAATTATCTGTGAAAAAAACTTAAATCCGTGCAGGTCGCGAGCTTGTATTCATTAACTTTTTATAAAATAAACTTATCGTGATCATAGGGACTTGAATTTTGTGTGCATAGTAATACCCCTTGATTGTTTATCTTTGATAGCCACCAAAATCGGTCTCACACACTGAACGCGACAAAAGACACGCGATCGTTTTGACAGTTTGAGACCAATTTGAGGTTTGAGAAGACAATCAGCCTGCTTACGTCAGTATTTTTCTCAAACAAGGAAATGGACCACCTGCTCGCACTTGACCGAACTTCAATAAGCCAAATCCACTCGGAATCTTGTAAGACAGAAAACGAAACAAGAGCGTCGGTCGGTCCTAAGCAAATAGAGCCGACCTCTCGGAGTTTCATTAGATGTTTAATACTTCTGAAAGTATTTTAAAAGGATTAGTTGCAGTTTGTAGAAAAACGTTGGATTTCGATTCGGATACGAAAAATGTTTGAATTTAGAAATCCATTCTCGGGTAAATCAAAGCTTTTAACGAATTGAAGTATGCCTGTGTAATTAAAGATCTGTTAATTATTGTGGATCTCCGATATTTCTAAAAGGTATTTTAAAAGGTTTCTCTTGCAGTTTGTAGGAAATGGTTTGATTTGAAGAAACAAACAGATTTATTTAATTTGTTATTTTGTTTGTTATAATGTTGAAATCGGTGTGCATAAAATATAGTCATTGTTTTACTTAACACCGACTTCAACATTATAACAAACATAAAATAACAAATTAAATAAATCTGTTTGTACCTAGTCTTATTTTTCGCTTTTTGGTGCAAGTATTTTATGAAGTCGGTTATTATTATTTCTGTTTTTTTTTTAATTTAGAAAGATGTTACCTACTTTACTTATTGTGTTTCGCTCATCAAGCCCTTTCATTTGATACCCATATCACTAAAAAATTCCATGGAACAGGTCCTGACTCCATCATCAGATCAGCTCGCTGTTACCTTATTATTACATTGTAGTTGACACTTCACAGATATGCTGAGTTCCGAGTTTCAACTCAATCAGACTATTTATTGAGGAGTTCTGTTGAGCAGCTCTTGACTCCATCATCTGATCAGCTCACTGACACGATATTATTACATTGTGTTTGGAACTTGACAGATAAGCCGAGTTTCAACTCAATCGGCTTATTTACTGAGGAGTTCTGTTGAACAGCTTTTGACTCCATCACCAGATCAGCTTGCTGATACCATAATATTTCATTGTTCTCAAGAATCTATAAGTGCACAAAATTTCAGCCCGATAGTTCCACAAACACACAAATAAATTTAGGGTTTCCCTCGATTTCCATGGGATCTCCTCACCAGATCCTGATTTGGTGAAGATGGGACCACCTCGGAAGTATACCCTTTGTAACAAAAAAAGAATTTTTAAAATCGGTCCACAATTGACGGAGAAATCGATGAACATACATAAAAAAAAAATAAAAAAAAACATACATACAGCCGAACATAGAACCTCCTCCTTTTTGGAAGTCGGTTAAAAATGGTTCGATTTGTAGAAATGTACAGTCGTGATAATAGTTCATTTAATTTTTTTCAAATAAGTAGTATATTAGGTATAATCAATATGAATGTTATTTGTCGACAGACGCAAGCAACAGGTCCTCGAGCAGTGGCTCCCGACGCGGTTCTTCCCCGCACCGAGCTCCTGTAAGTAAGATAATAACACACTTACGCTAATCACAACACACTCATATTATACTTTTTCAAAAAACTAAACACCGACGTTGAAGTAAATGTAAGATACTCGTAACAAAAAATCGGTTAAAAAAGAATGGTTTAATTATTTCGAAACATTATCAACTAAGTACTTATAAATAACTTAAGTAGGTAATAACCGTAATTGTAACATAGCTAAGCATATTTAAGCCATATAATTGTGAAGGCTTGGCCACATTCACTGAGGCTGAGGTAACAGGTTTGAATCCCTTTTTGGTAAAATTGTTGGAATTATAAAAACTTAACAATTATTACTGTACTTAATCGTACTCGTAAGTTTGTTACACAGTTAATGCCTTAACATTGACATAAAGCCACCCAGCTACATATATTAACAAAATTTGAGAGCCATCTGTTGATTGTTTGAACCAGGCCAAGGTAAGTTTTCAGGTCAATAGCCTGCGGCTGAGTTTGAAACAATCAAGCGTTTGATGCACGTTCATTCGCGCGCCGGTGACCCACGCACCCTCAAACACTGACATTTGCACACGACGTATTTTGCACTAAGTACTAAGTATTACTGAATCTAAATTTCAAAATATCGAGTAGGTAACTAGGGGAAACAATATTTCATGAAAAAAATATAGCCTTCCTCAAGAAATAAGCCATCAAATGTACCTACCTAGAATTATTACATACCTAACTAGGGGAAAAATATTTCATCAAAAAATAGCCTTCCTCAAGAACAGCGCCATCAAATGTACCTAGAATTATTTTTTCAAATCCGACTGGTTAGTTCCTGAGATTAGCGCATTTAAACCAACCAACGGTTAGCTGACCAGTCGCTTCCACACCCGAACCTCACCGCATCGCCTCGGTATTCTTTGTATGGAATTCTATGGAACAACACTCACTACATCAGCTTTGTAACGTCACAGGATCGCCGCATCGCAATCCAAAAGTGAAGGAGCAAGTGAACGCCGAAAAGGCGATGCGGTGCGGAGGCGACTGGTCAGCAGTATACAATACAGTTGTTCTATCTCACGAAGTCCGTTTGGTCTTAATTGTGTGTGTAGATGCACTTACATGTTTTTGTGTGCGTGGGCCGATTCTGAGCACTCCGAGCATACGCACACAGAAACAACGTGCATGTGAACACACACACAATTAAGACCAAACGGATTTCGTGAGAACAACCGTACCAAAAAATAAAAGTGATTGCTCATATTAATGTTGTTTATGTATTTGTAGGATCCTGAGACATGCAACGCGACGGTCCACAAGCCCGACCCGAGCGCGCCCGCGCCACCAGCCCGGCACCGGCCCATCCCGCTCACCTACGAAAGGGAATACAATGACAAGGTTCATACTATGGTAAGTAAGTAAGTAAGTTCGTATGAGCAAGTGGCCAACTCTGCTGACGGAGTTTTTAGGCCGCCTACAGGCCACCTTCATGGCTTAACCACTTAAAAGCTGGGACCGACAATTTAACGTGCCCTTCGAAGCACGGAAGCGCTCAGCTCGTAATACCACTTGCGGTCACCTATCCAAATTATGACTGCGCACAACACTGCTTAATTTCAACGATCAATCAAGAACATCTAAGCACGCTACGCCACGAGCGCTTCATGGTATGCCCAAATGCATATTTGGTACACGCCCACATTTTGCATAAATTAGCATTCCATACATGACAGGTTGCTAGAAAGCTAACTGTAGAAGTGTTGAATATTCCAAGGAAATATCTTTCACGTTTGATGCTAAAAATTACTTAATGCATAATTCATGCAGCAGTTACGTGATGAAAAAAAATCGGATCTGAAAATTGAATGTCAGTTAGCAATTTCATTCTGCCATCGAATATCACTTCAAACCAGAAGCACGGCATGTATCGTGAAGAGTAGAAAACATTTCGGAACATGTAGGGGGATTTTGATTCAACATACCAAATGTCATACCTTTTTAAATTATTTTGTTGTTTTGTTAGTATGGCTTTTGTTTGTGGTGTCACTACTATTGTGGCATAGTGAGATAGAGCCCTTATTGCAAATTATTTGGTACGAAAATCTGAAAATGGTGATGATTAGATGATAAGTAGTCTCTAACCGCTTAGACCATTTATATATGATATAAAAATGTTATCTATACCTTCTCAATGATAGAAAGACAAAGTCACGAAGTAGTAAACGAAGTTATTTGACTATAAGAAACATGACATTGTGCTATGGCATACGTATGAAATGGTCTAAGTGTTATTATTTAATAATGTTCTCATAATGTACAGGCATCCCTAAGCGGCGGCGGGGTGGTGACACACACAGCTCCGTCGTACGAGGAGCAGCGAGCTAGCCCCGCTCTGCTGAGCCGCACCAGTGGCACACCGGGTGGGCGCAGCGTTCGTGATGACGGCTACTGCTCCGCCAGCAGCACACCGAGAGCATTCGGTAAGCATTGTCACAATATACAAGATAGGGCATGCGTGGGGTGGTGACACACACGGCCCCCTCGTACTCTCCTCTCCCTACTTTCCCTCGTTCAGGTATTATTATTTTTTCAGATTCTGTTTTATGTATCAAAAAGTAACAAAGTTTAACAGTTGCTTACACCTAGGATAAATGGTCTAAGAATAGTTGAAACTCAATTTCAAGTTAGTTTCTAACAAGCTGGTCTCCAGTTCATAAATAACCAAAAACCTGTTTGGGTGGCTCTACGGCGTAGCATTGTATCGGGCGTAGCGGCGTAGCATTGTATTTACCTACTTTTTTGTCTTAGCTCTTAGAAATTGTTGGACAATCATTGGTCTTAGTTGAAATATAGTTGAGTATTCACGACCGTTGCTCGATCGGATTGGAGACTCAACAATCCAAAACTGACTAAGTACATAAACTAAACTCAAAATTGACTTTCAAACAGACGTTTTGCAAAAACGATTTTTTTTAGAGAAGGTAGTGTGATTGTAGTGTGTGTCGATTTGAGGCTAGATTAAAAGCTCAAACATAGGGTGATTACAGTTTAAACTGTACTTAAGTAATAATCTGTAATTCGAGCCGTAGTATCTTAGTATACTAGTATCTTACTGTAGCTAATCGACTACACAATTAAGATAAACATCGGGACTTGACGGTTAGATTCTTGTACATGCATTTGGCAGTTTCTGTATACCAACAAATACATTAACTATGTAGTTTTCTGTAATAAAAATAAAAATAAATTATCTACAAGTTATTTTGTAGGAAAAATACTATATCACAATCCAATCTTTATATTGATTTAAAAATTGAAATTAAATGGGTGGGCTTCGTATTATCATCTTGAACTATAGCAAAATTAGTAAGATTCTTCGTAACTCAAAAATGATTTTGACACGATAGTGAATGTGTGTTTTGTATGGAAATAGCAAAAACTAAAGGTGAACGCAGACCTGGGCCGCACCACAGTTACCGCAGTCCCGATTTCTCTATATGAAGTTTTATGCAACGTCGCACATCTACCCGCGCCGCAGTCGCCGCAGTACCTGAAGCAAAGCGATGACTGCGGCGACTGCGGCGCGGGCTGTGCGGCCAGGTTTGCGTTCACCATTAGACTGCATGGAACCTTTGTGTGTGTGCGTGTGTCAGGAAATAAAGTGTTTAATCGCTTATTATGTTATCTTACTTTCCAAATGGTGTAGTATTTTTTTTATAAAAGTGATTTTGTTTGAATTTTTATGCTAAATTCTGAAAGAGGCGCGAGTCTGCATTCACTTATCCATTTTATTTAAGTTGTAGCCTCTTAAGGGTGCATGTTGGATTGTACTTAGCTGGTATTAAAACTTGAAGGTGGCGGATGGCCCTCCATTCCTTATTGCCTCTCCACTTTCTTCTCACTGGAAGTTTTTCTCGTTTCCGGTCTCTGGTTTGTTTCTGAAACTTTATTTATTGCTCACTTAAAAACTTTTTAAACCTGCATTAGACTGCTGTGACTGGTTTATTATTTATTTGTACTAAATTATTTTTACAGGATCAGGAGGCAATATTTACCTTCAACGGGACATAGAGTAGTGCCTGGGATATTGTTTAGAATCTAAACAATGTCTCAGGCACTACATTGTCTAAGCCTACTCCATCTAAACTTTAGATGGAGTAGGCTTGCCCAGCACCTAAACCATCCTCTTATCTTAACCGGCCATATCTACAGGAAAGACTTGGTCAATACGTGTGGGGCTGACTAAGTCGCGGGATTCCTCACGACGTTCCTTCACCGTTTAGAGCTCGTATTAATGTGCATAAGTGTAAGTTTTTCGAAACGAAAAATCCATTATGGCCGGATTCGAACCTACGACCTTCGGATCGAAAGTCAAGGTAGTATCCCACTCGGCCAACACGGTTCTGTCTGACATAAAATAGCATATTTGGTTTTAAAAATTGATAGTAAGCCAGGGTTTAGAAGGCAAAGCCACGTACGCTTCCTAGTAAGATATAAGTGAGTGTGTGCTTGACGCATCTACTATCGCATGCCGTCGACATCCGTTTTTGAATTCCATTACCGGCTTGTATTGCTAATACCTACTCGCTTTCACGACGAGTCGAGCGGACCAACTGCTTTTACGAAGTAAACTGCTTTTGCTAGAAGGAATTTTCATATTGCAGTATTCAGGCTATTTATTCAAAAAAACATAACCTGTCATTCATATTACAAGTCTGCAGTGCGATTCAGACTTCCAAAATTGGATCCGATTCGATGATTTTCTTCGGAAAGTTTACGTTCTTTTAGTAAAAAAACGTCACTTTCCGAATTCGGAAAACATTCCGAAAAGGTTTGAATCTCACTGCTGGCACAGAACATATAATAGTAGTACTAATACTTCCTTCTGGCTTCCTAGAGCACAGACGGCTGCTAAATCTGATGCCATCTCTTTTCAATTAAATGTGAGTGACAAGAAAAAAAGCCCTGCTAAACTGACAAACTATTATGAATAATGGGGTAAGCTGTTACATATTTACTATTATGTTTTAGTTTTATGCTTATAATCAGCGAGACGCTGTAGTACCTGGGACCTTACGTTTCAGTAACCTTGCCCAGCACCTAAACCATTCTCTCAGCTTAATCGGCCATATTCGCAAAAAAGACATGGTTAATACGTGTGTTAAGTTAAAGCCTGGGATACACTAGGGGACATGTTGCGGAACATGTCCCTCGACAACTACGTGAAGTGTTCCGCGACAATTGTCATGGAACATTTTGCCGAACATTTTGGAGCAAGCAACATGCCCCGCGTCACGTACAATGTTGCGGGGCATGTTGCGGGACAATATGCAACGTTGCAGCGTCACGTAAATTACGTGTTGCGCGTCATGTTGCGGGACAAAATGTCCCCTAGTGTATCCGACGCTTAATAAGTGTGTGACTAAGCCGCGGGTTTCCTTATGATGTTTTATTTTAAGCATGAAGTAAGGCCCCTGCCTTGCATCACTTGATTTTTATCTTGTAACTCTAATCTACTACCTTCGGATCTAATTTTGAGGCACCAGCTCACTCAGCCAACACGGCACAATACATACTAAGATGTAATAAATAGGTGACAGATACCACAAAAAAGTAAAGTTAAGAGGGGTATAAGAACATTAACTTTTTCTGAACTTACGTCTTCTTTCAAGAAAAATAAGGAGCTAAAAGGCACTAAATAAGAGCTCCACTCTACCATTGAATTCCACTGGCAAATACCGCGGCATCCGTTTTTGAATAAATTCCAATAGGGTTGGCACAACCGATTATTGCGAATAACCGCTCGTATTGGTATTCCATTATGCGGCGTGCCGGCGATATTAAGAAAGGTGACGCACAGGAATTGAGGTATTTAGATGGAGCAGTCAGGTAAGTACTGATTAAATAGAGTTTTATTAGATCTCGTCGCATATTCTCTTGTTCAGTCATTAATTTTCAATAATGACTAATATACATGGTGTTATCTGCCTAATGTAACATTCCACATTTTATTTAAAATATTATTTTATATACACATATTATTATTTTGTCTTGCGACAGACAATTCCAGAAAATCTAGGTTTCAATGATAGAGTATCAGTCTCCATTTGTAATGATGACAAAAATATCCACACTAAAATTAAATAACTAAAATTAAATAAGATAGTAACTCTGTCTGTCTCCCTGTAACTTTTTCACGCCTAAACCACTGAACCCATTTTGATGATTTTTTTGTATAGAGATAGATTGGATCTTGGAAAGGGACAAATGCTACTTTTTGTTGCGAAAATAAAACTTAAAGGGGGTGAAAGTACTAATACTACGCAGACGAAGTCGCGGGCATCAGCTAGTACTTATCTATAAATCAATCAAGTCCAAATTATGAATACCGGGTATGTATAAATATAAAAAACAGGTATTTAAGATAACTCTTCTGTTAATTAATTATTGTTTGTGATCATAATAGTTTTGGCACACTACAGCGTAACATACCATGGCCGTGCTATGACCGTGCTATGGCCGTGCCAGGCACGGAAAGAAACACAATACATACCTAAAGTTACAATAGATTGATTAGGAACCACCAGAACCGACGAACTTTACAATCAAAATTATTGTTTCAGATCACAAACCGACAAAGGGATCAGTCGTGACGTTGTCGTGTTATAAAAGTAAGGGTCTTACTTATGAAAGATGTTTAAAGTTGAACACTGGTTAAACAACGTTCTGTCTTTATTTGTGGATAGTGACGAATAGAGACGGGACGTTATTTAACCAGTGTTCAACTTTAAACATCTTTCATAAGTAAGGGGGTAAGTTTTAAAACAACTAAAATGTATGTATTCCTGGTTAATTATAGCTGATAATAATCTATATGACCTTAATACCTTGAATAAATATTTTTTGATTGTGATATTTTGTTTTCTGTTCTCAGAAGAGCCTAAAATCCAAGTTGAAGAGGAGTTTTACAGTGAAGCCGCGAAGAAAATACGTGCGAATAGTATTAAAGTAGGTAAGTTGTCAAACATGAGATTGCCGATCAAGTTAAGAGTTTTAATATTCAATATTCCACGAGAAAAGTAGCATACGTACGTGCACGTTGTTATTAATCTCACATCACTACATAGTATAAAACAAACTCGCTTCCCGCTGTCTATCCCTATGTGTGCTTAGATCTTTAAAACTATGCAACTGATTTTGATGCGGTTTTTTTAATAGATAGAATGATTCAAAGAAAGGTTCATAAGTATAATACATACATAATATAGTAGAGAAACACTGATAATATTAGAGGTTTCTAATGTGATGTGTGATGTGACCCGTGCGAAGCCGGGGCGGGTTGCTAGAAATAGATACAATGATTTTCTTTAAAAAATAATAGAAATGGACCGCTTGTAAAATGTTAATGCAATATACCCCTTAAAAATATCTGATTCAAGATATCCAATAAACTTTTAGCTGAGAACGACGACGGGCGAGAAACGTGGGGCACTGGAGCTGATTTCCTGCTGTCCATCATTGGGTTCGCTGTCGACCTCGCCAATGTGTGGAGGTTCCCTTACTTGTGCTATAGGAACGGAGGAGGTCAGTGTGTTCGTATTTCCTTCACCACAGTTAGCTCTGGTGACGGGCGGTTGCAGATTTTAATTTTGGGGGGTCACGTTATTTGCTACTACGTACCTACCTATATTGGGGGGGGGGGGGGTCACGTTTTTTGCCAGATGTTAGAGGTTTATCAAGGAATTGGGGGGGGGGGGGTCATGGGGTCACCCCCAAAATCCTTGATAAACCTCTAACATTTGATTTTGGGGGTGACCCCATGAACCCCCCCCCCAAATCCTCCCCCCAGTCGGACCGCGCAAGGGTGATAGAGAGTTTTTAGGCCTCTGACATGGCTTAGCGCCTTCAAGACCGACAATTTATGGTGCTCTCAGCAGCAAGAAAGCGCTCAGCAGATAATGCCACTAGCAGTCACCCATCTAAATTGTGACCGCTCAGAACATCGCTCAACTTTAACAATCTATCAAGAAAGTCTAAGCTAAGCCATGAGCGCTTCAAAGTCCAGTCAAAAGGCCATTGACCTGACTTGAGTTTTTTTTAACTAAGAAGACATAGTTTGGTTGAAGTTTAATTTGAATCTTTATAAAGTTTGATTAGTTACTGGAAAAACAAAGTTTTCTATATCAGCTTCGCTTCACTGTCGACCTCGCCAACGTTACCTTACTTGAGTTTATAGGAATGGGAGAGGTCAGTGACACACAAGTCCTGACACTTTTGTTTTTCTTTTACACAACAGAAGTTCTTCAGTTTGATTATTTTAATCTTTGAAAATTTAGAATGTCGAAACATTAGTTTTTAAATATTATCAAAAATAAATAAAAACTAGTTATGGTTTCATCAGGTGCATTTCTGATACCCTATACCCTGATGCTGATCTTCGGAGCAGTTCCACTGTTCTACATGGAGCTGATCCTAGGGCAGTACAACCGGCAGGGGCCTATCACGCTTTGGAAGATATGCCCGCTGTTTAAAGGTAAGGTTTTAACCAATTCATTGTCTAATATGTGGCGGACTTGCAACCAACCAAATATGGAATGCTGAAAAATATGAATGCTACCTCTCGGAAAATGTGGGCATTTACCAAAATGTATTTGGACATACCTCTGACTAGCCTCTTGCCACGGCTTGGGGATCGTGATAATGTTTTCTCTCACTCAAATAAAACATATGTAGGTACTGATGTTCGTAGCACCCCGCGTAGCACAGCTCGTAGTGCTAGCTACGATAGTGCTACGCGTATTCGAAATCTATTTTACACTATTTATAAAATCGTTTCTAATAAGATATGACGATACTACTAGGTACTACGATGATAAAATATCGATTTAATTTAAATTCTATCAAGAACTATAGAAAATAATTATTAAAAAAATATGTTATACAACACGACCAATCTTATAATTGAACTATTATGACTATTATTTTTACGGACACAGAAAGTTCTTAGAAAACGGCTATTTTATTTCAATCTAATGGAGCTAACATTTGGGTTAAATAAATATTTGCGCATCAAATTGTTTCAGGAGTTGGCTTCTGCGCGGTCATGGTGGCTTTCTACGTTTCTTTCTACTACAACGTTATTATTGGTATGTGTATATTTATAAAGGTAAATTGTTTTATATTGTTTATATAGGTTGAGGATGACGGACCAACATGGGACCGGCGAACGTACCTACGTACCTAGGAACGTAATACCAAAATGATTTAAAATCAGAGCATATTTTTATCCCTTTATGTTAATTTTTGGATAAAGTCAGTATTTGTCTAGGTTCCTGTTAAACTTTTGTTCCAAAAAACTTACTTTAGAACAAATGAAAAGAAAAAAATGCCATTTTAATGCCACAATTTAAGCCTACTAATAAATGTGAAAGCTTATGTTTGGAAGCTCGTAACTCAGTCACGGCTGAATGAATTTGGAAGAAATGTACATTATTTCGAAAAATAATTTAGATTACTGTGTGAGCGTGTTTTTTCAAAACTTGTGGATTTGGACTATTTGAAAAAAAAAAATATAAATATAATAGCATAAAACTGAAAGAAATAAAATGAATTTAAATTAAAATAAAATTCAACGATCCTCTGTAATCTGTAGCCAGTAACAGATATATACAACACTAGCTGCTGCCCACGGCTTCGCTCGCGTGGTACCCTGATAAAAAGTAGCCTATGTTCAGCCCTTCAGCCCTCCAACTATCTCCACACAAAAAAATCACGTCAATCCGTCGCTCTGTTATGACGTGAAAGCAGGACAAATAAACACACTTTCACATTTATAATATCTTAAAATGGGTACGGATAATGCCGTTGAATGCACTTCACTCTTGGATTTACAAGTATAATAGCAAATTACGAGAGGCTATCACAAACGTGGGGTATTGCAATGCAACACATTTGGAAGACATCCAAATGTTGATAAGCAAGACATAAAGTACAAAATATACTTAAATTATGCTCATTATGCTTTGCGGAAATTACATGCTCTACATATTTATGTAGTTAACATTATCCAAGGGATAGATTTTTAAATTTAACTATGTATCTTTTTTAAAAGCTTCTATTTAATGGTCATTAAGGTACCTTTAATGGGAAGACCTAGGAAGACCGAGAATTAATTTGATTACGGAAGAAGGTCGCTGTCATGTCGTATAAAGAAATAAAAGAAATCGCATTAGAAAGAGATAGATGGAGAGAAGTTTTGAAAGAAAATTTTTTTTGTTTGAAAGGGTATAGTTTCCGAATGGTGCTACAATGGTGAGGATCTGTTGAGGATCTTCGGAGTTATGAACAGGAATGCACCTCGAGAGTGCAGAAAATTGCTCACCTTGAACTTTGAAGTCGGTTTTTTTAATTTTTAGGGTTCCGTACCTTAAAAGGTAAAAAAGGAACCCTTATAAGATCACTTTCTTGTCCGTCTGTCCGTCTGTCCGTCTGTCCGTCTGTCCGTCTGTCCGTCTGTCCGTCTGTCCGTCTGTCCGTCTGTCCGTCTGTCTGTCCGTGTGTCACCATCGATTATCTCAGGAACGGGTAGAGCTAGCAAGTTGAAATTTATACCATATACTGAGGTCTATAGTCCCTATGGTGACTATAAAAATCAAGGTCCTGAGTCAACACTATAAAAAGATATAGGCAAATTTAGGTTTTCGTGAAAACTTGTGAGTACCAAAACTTACCTTAATTTTCAACTTTTTTTATTTTTCGGAATTTTTCCTTTACTTGTGCTAGAAGACCTTGCTTGTAACCAAAATTGACAATTCTAGGTCAACCGGAAGTACCCTAGAGGTTTTGGGTCGAAAACCTAAATGGTAGTTCCCGTTGACCTAGAATAACGAAATTTGGCAAAAAGCAAGGTCTTATAGCACAAATAAAGGAAAAATTCCAAAAAGTTAAAAAAGTTGAAAATTAAAGGGTGTTCCCATACATACATAGTTGACGCCAATTAAAATTGTCCTCCGAGTTGTATGGGCGCTCATACAATTAAGCGGACTAGCTTAATTGGCACCATGGCTAGGTACGGAACCCTCGGCGTACGAGTTCGACTCGCACTTGACCGGTTTTTTTAATTTCTTCTTGCGGTGGCTCTCCACTACTGGAGGTTAGCCATCAGCTCATTGAACCTTTCTCGTTCTTGCGCCAAGCGAAAGAGGTCTTCGACGCTGGCGATATTTGTCCACTCTGGGATGTTCCTCAACCATGACTTTTTTCGTCTACCAACGCGTCGTTTTTTTAATTTAGGCACTTTTATTCCCCAGGCTGGGCATTCTACTTCCTCATATCATCAGCGCGCAGTGAGCTGCCGTGGGTGCACTGCGACAATTCGTGGAATACGGAGCAGTGTTGGGACACTGGTAAAGCGAACGTTACCAATCGCACCGACGTGGACGTGCGCTACCAGGGCCCGCTCTCGCACTTCACACCTGCCTCTGAGTTCTTCCAGTAAGTGTCTTCTAAAGCAGCGTTCCGCAAAGGGTGTGCCGCGGCACACTGGTGTACCGTGGTCATTAGTTGGTGTGCCTCGGAAAAATAAGGTTACCTATCTTAGTTAGGTTAATCCGCATATGCTCAACTAAACAAGCTCATGTATCGCATGAAAAAGTTGATTTATCATTTATGGTGTACCTACATCCAAAATTTTCCAATTTCCTAGATGTACCTTGAACACAAAAAGATTGCGGAACACTGTTCTAGAGCCTTGTATCATCAGCTTGGTGGTAGGTACTTGCGATAACTAGTGGAATATAGAGCAGTTCTGGTACACCGGCATGGTGAACGTAACCAATCACTAGGACGTGAATGTTCGCTGACAGGGCCCGTTGTCGCTTCACACCGACCTCGTGAGACCTTCAGCGATCACAACTCGCCAATGCGTGATGCTTGACTTGATGAAATTGGAGTTAAGAATATGACAGCTGCACGTCTATATTTAGTCTTGCATGCTTCTGTAAGTTTCAAACATTACAATTGGTGCGCGTGCACATCACGCAACGCACACGTATCTGGTGTATTTACGCATGTGCACCGGCTCTAACTGTTCTTAGTCTTTCGGCTACATGGCTTATTTGAGTGTTTTCAGCCACAGAATCCTTAATAGAAAAATATTCATTTATACTCGTAGTCAGTATGTACTAGAATATTTTCTAGACGATAACACACAAAAAGCATAAGTTAAATCTTTCCAGTCGTGCTGTGCTGGAGATGCAGCATTCAGAGGGTCTCAACGACCTCGGCTTGCCGAAGTGGCAACTGGCGCTGTGTCTCGCACTGGTCTACGTGACGCTCTATCTCTCACTCTTCAAAGGTGTCAAAAGCTCTGGTAAGATCATACGTGTTTGCAAATATGTCAGCGTCTTCCTTAAAATTACTGAACTGACCAAAATTTTTATAACTGTTATAATCTTACCTTATTTTGAATAGTCGATCAACTTGTTCACAAAGAGTACTCACGTTGCCCTGCCACTTCTATGGACAAAATGTCCATTGTTGACCTGCATAAATTAGGATAAGTTCAATGCAAATATACCGGCTGGCTACAAGTATCAAATTGAGCTGACGCGTAAGATTTCCATGACGCATATATTATTATGCTCCCATTTTGCAAAAGTTAGCATTCCATACGTGACAGGTTGCAAGCCCATCGATACTGACATCGTCTAAATATAATGATTTCTTCTGATAATCCAACGTAACACCTAGGTATAATTTTTTATTGTAGTGTGGTCTAGCACTATAACAAATAAAAAATTATAGAATTGACAAAAGCGACATCTCTTGTCATTTGATCCTGGATGTAACTTCGGGCAATGAACAGTGAGTTAACTCAGCAGTTATCCTGTAGATGGCGCTCATCGATGCTATAATCGATATAGTATGGTATATGGTATGGTATCGGACTAAAGGTTCCGTGGCCGAATCGGTAAAGGCAC
Organism: Camptogramma bilineatum; assembly: GCA_958496255.1. Lineage (NCBI taxonomy): Eukaryota > Metazoa > Arthropoda > Insecta > Lepidoptera > Geometridae > Camptogramma > Camptogramma bilineatum. The sequence continues at coordinate 5,002,667 of OY292474.1, forward strand.
TCCGGCTAAAGGAGGATCACTTGTATCATTGCGGGTTCGAATCCCGTCGGAATTGAAAATTTTGATAAGATTTTTCATTTTCAAATGTAAGTAACTGTCTCTCCTCCCAGGTAAAGTGGTGTGGCTGACAGCGACAATGCCGTACGTGGTGCTGTCGATACTGCTCGCCAGGGGACTGTTACTACCCGGCGCTATGCGCGGCATCGCTTACTACCTGCAGCCAGAACTCACCCGGCTGAAGGATACACAGGTACTCTTCACTGGCCTTAGCTCAGTTATTTGTAGCCTTCTGCACTGTAGGTCGTGGGTTCGATTCCCACCCAGGAGAAACGTGTAACAATGAAATATTTTTTTTACTGGTAGTTCATCAATCGGAATTACCCGACTACCCGAAGAAAGGAGGATTAGTTTTTTTGTGTTTGAATCTTAACGACATCTCTTATACCTCGTAGGATGACCTTAGGATGATCCTTATACGCTTCCATCATATACCTGTCCTTATACGCATCGACATCAAGTTTTACTTCTTCTTCTTCTTTCGTATGAGCAAGTAAGAGCAGTCTTACTAATAAGGAGGTAGAAGACTGATTTTGAAAACTAATTTTCAATGCGACATTCCAGGTATGGGTTGATGCAGCAGTTCAGATATTCTACTCGGTGGGAGCCGGTTTTGGAGTCCATCTCTCTTATGCAAGCTACAACACGTTTCACAATAACTGCTACAGGTATGTAAATAATCTTGATGACCTACATAGAAGGAGACTCGATAGAATCCATACCCATATTTTAAATGTGAAAGTGTGTTTGTTTGTTTGTGAATTTGTCCTGCTTTCACGTCAAAACAGAGCGATGGATTGACGTGATTTTTTTGTTTGGAGATAGTTGGAGGGCCGGAGAGTGACATAGGCTACTTTTTATCCCGAAAAAAGGCATGTTTCCCGTTGGATAAAAAAGTAGTAGTCCACGCGGGCGAAGCCGCGGGCGTCCGCTAGTAAGTTATAAATAAATCTAGTAACTGTCAGTATCAGTAGTAATTAGATTTAATTGCAACTTAGTAAAAAATGTACGTTCTTTGAGAGTTGGTTTAATAAAATACACAAAATACGAAGAATTCAAAGAAAACATAAGAATCTGCAGTGCGTTTAGACTTACGAAAATGCATCCGATTCGATGATTTTCTTCGGAAAGTTAACGTTAAAAAAGTCACTTTCCGAATTTGTAATACATTCCAAGAAGATCTGAACCGCACTGCTGCTGGTATCTTTAAGTGGGCTCTTATGGCGACAATCTGAAGGTTACCTTACCATGGACACACTTCTAAATTTATAAAAAGCTCTCAACGTTAAAAGTTGTTATTTCTAAGGAGGATTAATTGAATAAAACAATCAAACAAGTAATAATCAAGGGCTTTTTATGTATATTTCAGAGACTGTCTAGTAACGACTTTGGTGAACTGCTTCACGTCATTCTTCTCTGGATTTGTGATCTTCACGTACCTCGGCTTCATGTCGCATAAGCAAGGAGTTCCGATATCTTCAGTTGCCACCGAAGGTACTGCTTGATTTACAAATGATCAAAGATTTTATATACTAACGTAACTGGATGGTTCACTCGACTTTAATGTAAAAGGGATTTTGAACCTTATCACGACTTAACAACGTTCTATTATAATTCAATCTGGGTTATAAGGATTGTCGGTCTCGTTTTGAGGACTTCGTGGTAGCTTTGTCCCTTTCACACTCGTTGTTGGATGAGTAGTATGTCATTTAAATTTCAGGATATTCACTAAGAATTAGGAATGTTTAGTTCATAAATTATGGTCGCCCTTTAGTAAGAGACACACCACCCAAGTTTTATCTCTCAAGCGTACCGCGTTTTCTGTCTCAGTGAACCTTCCAGTTACGTTTAGTATACAAATTCCTTGCAAATGATTTAGTAGAAATCGTAAGCTTTTCTTGAACTCTAGAAACTTTGTAGAATTACCTACTTTCAAAATATTCTTATGTTGTAGTCAAAGTTGTAGTAGACATTATAATAACAATTGGAATTAATAATTGACCAAGAGCACCCCCTCTTACCCAGATGAAAATTCTACAGGTGAATCAAAACATTGTCGGTATCGAAATGAGTTATTTCCGTATAAAATGTTTAGTAGAATTAGTTTGTTTAGCAAGCAACTTACATTATATTTTTATTGTTTTAAACTCTATTTTGATATTGTAGGATATTTTTTTAAATGGCATATTCATGCTAGGTAATGTTTCAGGTCCTGGACTGGTGTTCCAAGTGTACCCTGAAGCGGTGGCTACTCTCCCCGGAGCCAGTCTTTGGTCGATGCTGTTCTTCTTCATGTTGATTATGCTCGGCTTGGATTCTGGAGTAAGTAAGACATGTCTATAAACATTCGGTCTATCATTTTTAAAACACGAAACATAGTTTGTCTGCAAATGATCATAAAAAATTTTATGCATTCAAAACATTCCTCAACTTTATTGCAATCATCCATTGTAAGCAATTTTGCGTAAGCAATTGAAAAAGACATTCTCTAATGAATAATGGGATGAGTGTTCTTGGATTTGAATCCGCAGCCTGATTTTACCGTATAGCTTTCGAAAAATTGACCAACTGAGCAACCGACGGCACAGGTGATGTTTTATGGGAGTACGTACTACGTACCTACTTACTTCACAGCTTTTATTTTAACATCATGTAGCCACAAAGTAAACAAAGCTTGTGTTATGGTAACCACATGATATTTATTTTGTAAAAACTTATTACTTAGTTACTACAGAAAAGACCCAGACCCGAGACAAAAATTTGCAGATCATACAAACCCGCGGCGGGGATCGAACCCACAACCTCCTGTGTCTCAGGCGGTCCTTCACCTACTGTGCCACAGAGGTCTACGCCGTATGCGTCGTAGATTTCACTTCAGATACTGGCGATGCATAAGGATGTACTCCTGGATCCTAATTTTTGGCCAACAGGCATCGTCTACCGTCGCTATACGGAGCCATGACGGAGGCCTTTAGGCGGCCTAAGAACTCCGTCACCAGAGTTGGCCACTTGCTCATACGAACTGACTACTATAGGGGAAGCAGCATGGAAGCCAAATCCCTCAAGTGTAGATTTAGTTATATATTATGAATATGGTATTACTTAGTATATGTTAGTTTCTAAGGCAAGTATACAGGGGCGTAGCTATAGCTTTGTCAAGGGGGGGTCCAAAGGTTCCTAAATACAAAGATCTTTGTTAAGGGGGGGGGGGGGGGGGGGGGGTCCAAGGGTTCCAAAATACAAAAATTGACTAGGTTTCCTCCAAACTTAATGGGCTAAGGGGGGGGTCCGGACCCCCTAAACCCCCCCCTTATATACGTCCATGCAAGTATATATACGTCTGTAACTAGGCTATGTTTTGGTATCAGATGGGCGGTCTAGAGTGCGTGATAACGGGCCTGCTGGACCAGGCGCGGGCGAGCGGCGCCAAGTGGCTGCGTCGCGATCACTTCACACTCATCGTCGTCTGCGTCTCCTTCTGTGTGGCTTGCATCAACATCACACCGGTAATGTTAATGCGGCATTTACCTACTTGGTACGAGATTCTCACCTCGGATATCGAAAAAGCAAATGTTAAGATATGACAATGTAAACTAAACGTTGAAATCATATGAGGAAGGTCTATAATCGCTGGTCACTAAATTGTCATGGAGCGAGTTCAAGGTGCGAGCAAAGAACTCGCCCCTTGTAAATGGCGCTTAAATGTATTAAACAAATAATCTGGAACATTTGTGCTTGTGCTATTATAATATTATTTGAGAGGAATTCACACCCGAGATCGAGACAAGAAACCGATGTCATATAAAATGACGGTTCTTTGTCTTGTGTCACTTTCGCGCGCCCCTACAAAGCCTGTCTCTGCTCTCGGTCACTTGTCTAAGGCTGAGACTCCATCAAAGCGGAGATGAGTGAGATGTGTTTTAAACAACCAATATAATTTCGTTATTCAAACATGTCATCTCGTCTTTTGAAATTCTATTGGTTGTTTAAAACACATCTCACACATCTCCGCTATGGTAGAGTCTCAGCCTCAGTCTGGAGCGTGAACGCCGCCAGCTTTACGGTCTCTGCACATTGAAAAGTATCATACCATGGCCGTGCCATGGCCGTGTCGGTCACGAAAGGATCGATTTTATTATTGTTTGTTTTTCAGGGTGGTATCTACATGTTCCATTTGCTGGACACTTACGCTGCCGGCATCTCGCTGCTCTGCTCGGCGCTTTTTGAAGCTGTGGCGGTCTCATGGTTCTACGGTAAATTATTGTATTGTTTTTCACAAAATTCAGATATATTTTGAAAAACCCAAACCGAAAGGAATTTCGTCATACACAAAAAAGGTATTCGTTCTTTTTTTGCTATAAGTTCAGATGTTTTAATTTACTAAAGAGCACTGTGGTTTGTTCAAACGAGTGTTAAAACTAGAGCATTAGGGTATCAGGAATAGAGAACTTTCAATAAGACCGTAAACAAATTGTTGAACAAAATGGTCACAGGTCAGAAGTCAATGATATCGCGATGGATGGAGGTACCGCAAGGTTCTATTCTGGGATCTCCCCTATTCATCATTTATATAAATGACGTTATAGTTTGTGTAAGTATAAAATGGTACGTTTACAATTTTTTTGAGTTACTCAGATAGAATGACACGCACAGAACAGTCCATATACAAAGTGGAACTTTAAAAATCTATGTAAAGAAAACAGTTTTTCGGTAGCTCAATATAAAATCTTTTTTTTCCCAGGTTTGAAAAAATTCTCCGATGACGTGGAAGAGATGCTGGGCTTCAGGCCCGGTCTCTACTGGCGGATATGCTGGAAATTCGTCAGCCCAACTTTTATTATTGTAAGTCATGCTCTATATACAGCCCGTGAAATTATTTGCTGAACTTCTTCTTCTTCGTGTCAGGAGGCAATCTTTGCCTACACTTATCGGGACTCTGTAGTGCCTGGGACAATGTTGAGATGAAGTAGGCTTGCCACCTACACCATTCTCTCAGCTTAACCGGCCATATCCACAGGAAAGACATGGTCAATACATGTGGGGCTGACTAAGCCACGGGTTTCTGATGCTTTCCTTCACCGTTTAGAGCTCGTGTTAATGCGCAGATAAATTTTTCGAAACGAAAAATCCATTGATACACGGTCAGGATTCGAACCCACGACCTTCGGATCGAAAGTCGAGGTACTATACCCCTCGACCAACACGGCTCTCTGAACTAATTACTGAAAACAGTGGTTTTCGGACACCAAATGCCCTTGTTCAAACGAACATCCAAACTCCAGGGCTTAAACCTGTTTCACAGTGCCCTGAATCATTGTAATTTGTACTCTATTCCCAGGGCGTAGTGGTGTTTGGCCTGATATACCAGCAGCCACTGCAGTACCAAGCCTATACCTATCCCCCATGGGCGGTGGTGCTGGGCTGGGGGCTCGCCTGCTCCTCCATACTGATGATACCGATAGTGGCGATTTACAAACTGGTTACTACTCCGGGAACTTTTAGGGAGGTGAGTCTTTTTCTATGAAAAACATTAATTTACGTAAACTACTCTACTACAACATTAATAAATAGCTGACCCAGTAGGTAGATTTTGTCTTGCCTTAAAAATCGAAACATGAATAAAAAAATACGAACCCTACTGCCTGTGTGGCAACATTTAATTACGAGTAGGTACATATTCATAATGTACCTAAAGTCACTGATATCAAAGTCAAAAGTACCAAATCCAGTGAGAATCACGGTTTAGATAATTTATTTCTCAAAGGTATTACGAATTCAAGATCAGAAGAAATTGGATTTTTTCCCGGATAAAAACTAGCCTATGTCCTTTTCCAAGGTCCAATCTATTTTTTACCAAAATTCATCAAAATTGGTTCATTAAAAGCTTGAAAAGGTAACAGACTGACAGACAGAGTTACTTTTGCATTTACAATATTGGTATGGAATGTTTTTTAGGGTTCCGTACCTTAAAAGGTAAAAAAAGGAACCCTTATAAGATCACTTTCTTGTCCGTCTGTCCGTCTGTCCGTCTGTCCGTCTGTCCGTCTGTCCGTCTGTCCGTCTGTCTGTCCGTGTGTCACCATCGATTATCTCAGGAACGGGTGGAGCTAGCAAGTTGAAATTTATACCATGTACTGAAGTCTGTAGTCCGTATTGTGAGTATAAAAATCAAGGTCCTGAGTCAACACTATAAAAAGATATAGGCAAATTTAGGTTTTCGTGAAAACTTGTAAGTACCAAAACTTACCTTAATTATCAACTTTTTTTATTTTTCGGAATTTTTCCTTTACTTGTGCTGGAAGACCTTGCTTGTAACCAAATTTGACAATTCTAGGTCAACCGGAAGTACCCTAGAGGTTTTGGGTTGAAAACCTAAATGGTAGTTCCCGTTGACCTAGAATCACGAAGTTTGGCAAAAAGCAAGGTGTTATAGCACAAATAAAGGAAAAATTCCGAAAAATTAAAAAAGTTGAAAATTAAAGGGTGTTCCCATACATACATAGTTGACGCCAATTAAGATTGTCCTCTGAGTTGTATGGGCGCTCATACAATAACATAATGGGTATAATGGGTAGGTACGGAACCCTCGGCGTACGAGTTCTACTCGCACTTGACCGGTTTTTTTCAGCGCATCGCTTGTTGCATCTCGCCAGAATCCGAGCACGAGGCCATACGTAACGGAGGCCCCGTCAGCCGCTTTACATGGCAACACTGGCTGTACGTCTAAATATATCAGAAATAGTGAGGTTGAGCAAACCTTCCAAATTCAAAATCAGGGGAATTTACCCGGTGGGTTGTTCCATTTCTTTCAAAAAGATGTTTGATCAAAGAACGTCTTGAATAACGATTTTATAAGTCGGTTTATAAAATAGCCCTTTGCCCTCATCTTCCAATAAGGTTCCAACTTCCAAGCAATCTAGGTTTTAGTCAAAGGTTTTCATCATCGCATGTCATTGTGTTAGTAGCTGAGCAATTTTCTGTACTCTCAAGGCGTATTTTCTTCATAACTCTGAAGATCCTCACCAAATTTTTTCGGCACCAATGGGAAAGTATTCCCTTTAAAAAAAATTACAAATCGGTCCAGACGTCTTCGAGGTGAACATACATAAAAAAGCAGAAATAAAAAGATTCCGACGAAATTGAGAATCTCCTTTTTTTGAAGTCGGTTGATAAAGTTTTATATGAAGTAACTAATCAAGGTTTTACTTTGAGATGGGGTAATTCACATCTTGGATGATCCTTGGTATACAGAGTTTTGTATGCGCGTTGCACTAACTTCTCATCGGTCAAGTGTGTTATGGTGCGATTAAAAACAATGCAAGCAAAATTTGGACAGCCGCGCCGATCTGAGCCGAGCCCAGGCGGCTAAACTCGGCTCGTGCTATGCCGCGTCGCTTAACCGCACCATTAGGTTAAATTTTTTATCACCTTTCGACGCATCTTCCGTCAGTTGTGAACCATTATGAACCATAGGTAATATAATAACCCCAAGTAGGTAATATAATATATCTAGAGGGCTCGTGGGACAGTTTGATCAAGTATGTTTACATTGAAAAATAATATATAAGTTAAACGTTAAAATAAACGTTAAATAAAACTTATAGTGATTCAATGCTATTAAAAGATGGTTTGGTGTTAGTAGTGGTGCAAGATGGCTTGTCATTGTATATAAAATATTTTGTGTGCGAATATGTGTTGAATATTAACATAAGGAAATTTGAGGTTATAGCTGACCAGTCACCTCCGCACCCGAACCTCACCGCATCGCCTCGGTATTCTTCGGATGGAATTCCATAAACCAACGCTCACTACATCAACTTCGTAACGTCACCGGGTCGCCGCATCGCAATCCAGAAGTGAAGGAACAAGTGAACGGCGAAAAGGCGATGCGGTGCGGAGGCGACTAGTCAGCTATACCTTTAGATGAATCTATGTACTTAATAAGTAATTCGTTTAGAATGTTTTACTACTTAAGTAGATGCTTCCTTTAGTTATTATGTTGATTATTTGATGTTTTAATAATACTTCAAATCGGCCTAGATATACCTACTTGTTTATTTATTACATGTAAGTTATAAGCTTATTTATTGAATTTATGTGCTTCTAAAAATTTCTAGCGTATATAGCATTTATTATATTTAAAACGTCCAATAATGGACCAACATCAAGAACAAATCTGTGACATACACAATAATTTTGTATATAGATGATTTATATTTATTCTTTGTATACATATACCTGATCAATGTACACTATAGAGATTTATGTATATTTTTATGGCATATATACTTACCTACTCATATTTAGTTACGTATCCTAGTTGTGCTTTTCCTAAAAAGTATATGAACGAATGGTTTGTATTCGATTTAAGAAATGCTTGTACTCTATAAATGTACATAACATAACAACGTACAAGCTGTAGAATCTGTAGATCCATTTTTCTATCATACACAAAATTTCATAGGTACGCTACTTTTTACGTTTGTTTAGCACTCTTTTGATCTATAATTTTAGAATGCACATGCAAACGTGGCATACTCATAGTTTAAAGATTAAAACTGTCTTAAGGTGTTTAATTGGACATACAACTGCCATCCAATCTTCATAACACTGATGTGCTACCAAATCAGCATATTTTTACACCTCACTATCTATGCCTACGCTAAGTGCTACGTCGTAGACGAGAAACAATCAACTAGAGTTGTGCTACGTTGTGTACTACGGCGTAGACAAGTGTCAATCAACCCGAGTTTGCATTTGCATGTGCATACTCTCTAGTTCTCTACACTACAATATGTGCTACAGCGAGCGTAGATGATATCGTCTACGCTCGCTGTAGCACAACTCGAGTTGTGCTACGTTGTGTACTACGGCGTAGACAAGTGTCAATCGATTGAGTACTTGAGCTACGAGTGCTACGAGTCTATACGTTCGCTACGTCGAATTCCGCGCCCAACACTGTGATGAAAAGTTAATCTGCCTAAGTTATTGTGTTGTGGTAAATGTGGTTTATTTGTATTAAATTGTATGATCTGTGCTTTATTAGAAGAAAACTATTAAGTACCTACTGCTATCATTTGGTGTAAAATAATTATGTAATTGAGCAGTTTCTAAAAAACTCTTTTGTTATATTATAAGTACTTATAAAGGTACTTATCATTCTGTATTTAGAGTAAAAACTTGAACTTGCGATCGATGTGTATATAGATTGTACGTATGTTTCAAAGTAGTGTGTGTTTTTAATGTTCTAAAACAGTGAAATTGTAGATATTTGATGTTAGTATCATTGTGAGCAATGTTTGTATTGCTCTTGCGGGTAAAAAACCAGACAAGTGCGTATCAGATTAGCTTAAATAGGGTTCCGAATCACAATAACTAACCCAGAAATTATATTTTGTAGTCAATGGGCAAAGTAGTCTATCGCAAAGCAATTTTTTTTGTGTGTTTCATCCGTCATTTTAAGTTGTCTTTATGACAACCTATCCTTATGAATTCCACTCTTATGGTACCTATAGGTAACATTCGGATCTCGGCAGCGCTGCCCGGTTTAATATACTTACCACGTATTATTTTAATTTTTTTAACCTGAAATCAAAATATTTTCGGAACCGCCAAGCTCTTCATTCATCGAAATATTGTAGTTGATGTTATTTCAATGTAGTTTATAATGTAAGTACATTATGAATGTAGTATAACTGTGGCTATAAGTAACTAGATATTAAAATCGTGTATGTTATAGCAATTCATTGCTCCGGGCGAGTAAAAACAAAAGTAGACGTTTTATCTTGTAGATAAAGTGTTACCGAATATTAATATTTGACCTTTAAATATTATTTTATTAAAAACCACAGCCTCTGTTCAACTTTTGAGGTCGATAATTAAATAAAATTCGGTCGATAAATTAATAAAACTACCTTATTTATGTAAGTACTTACCTTTTTTTTTAGTTATTAATTACATTCACTATTTAGATATCCAATTGATAACTTTTTTTGGCTGGACTTTCAAAAAAGGTAGTTTTTGTTTGTTTTTTTATTTCATTGTCAAGCAGCAATAAAATTTATTTTTTTGTATTTTATTTAATGAGTTCCTGACACCTATCTATGTTTACTGTGGTGTAGTTCTATCATGGATGAAATAAGTTCTATGTTGTTAATTTTATGATGCAGATTTCAATGTAATTGTAAACTGTGCTCATTTGTTTGAAAATAAATGTTAGTAATAAATGTTACTTTTCTTTCCCCGATTCATAAATAATAGTACCTACCTACATATAAAATAAAGATTATAATTTCTTAGATCACTTAAGTATTTCGTGTGCAAGTAAATAATCTAAGTAGGTACTTAGGTAGGTATAACCTATAAGTAGGTAGGTACCTACCTACTAAATAATAACTAAGTACCCACCTAGGTAGGCACGTAATTACTTAAGTAATAAGTACTTATCTAATTAATTACCTACTTAATTCATTTTTTTAACCCCAAAGCTTAGTAGGTAGGTATTATGTAGTTCAATGCGTAGGTACCTATAGGTACCTACTCTAATTCATTTTAATTAAAATAGGTAAGTATCTACTTTTAAGGAAAAAGGTAGTACCTACCGTAAAGTAGGTAGGTACTTACTTAAGTACCTACTTAAGGTACCTACTTACTTAATTACTTAAGTAGGTAGGTACTTATTTTATGCCTAGTAGGTACCTAGGGTACAGGTACCGTAGTAATAAGTACCTACCGAGATAGGTAGGTCTACCTACCGCGGTGCTGTCCGAAAGAATGTTGTTGTCTGAAACAGGACATTCTGTATTTAGATATGCGTCGCGGGCACTGAACGCGTTATTGTGCTTCTTTGTTACTTTCGGTGGCACGCCATGCGCCCCAGCTGGAGTCATTGATTTTTCTATCTACGCAGACTAAGTACCTACTCTAGCTCTGGTCTTCCGTGGCACAAAGTAAGCAAGCGAGCAGTGACTTCGTACCTAAACAAAACATTGAATCTTGCACGACCCAAACCTACAACAATTTTCCAGGCAGGTATTTAAGTAGGTACAAAAATCAAATCAAATCCACTATATTACACCTCCAAGACATTTAAGTACCTACCTACTACAGTCTGTAGTCTGAAGTGCAACGGTGCAACAAAGGATGCATCATCATGATGCATGGTGCATGGCAGAAACATCGTGTGCCATAATGTTGAAAAACATAGGTACATACAAACAAACATAGACTGATAAACACATTTACCCTTCCTTTGCTTTGCGCAGTCGGGTAAAAAGGTAAAATATTGTCTGTGATGATGATGAATGATGATCTTGTCTGTGGTGTAGGCTCATTTGACACCGTTTCGTTACACGCAAATTCGTATCCGTATCCGCAAAAAGTCGGTGTACCTTCGGTGTTCATCCTTCTATTAAAATTTAGTTTGACTGTTCATATTATTAAATAATGGCATAGGTTCTTAAAATTAGGAATTTAGATTGCAAAATGAATTGAAACAAGGTAAAATTATTTCTAAATGAAGCTTAACGTGCGTGACAGCCCTTGCGTAACCGCGTAGCGTAGAAAGGAGCGCATCGTTTGTAATGGCAGATTTTCGGAGGTTTTGTCATGTTGATTTCTATTTTCTACAAAACATAATTTAGGAAAACAAATTTATTTGTGTAATTCCTCAAGAAGATAAAATTAGAACTAACTAGTGTAATAGCATTTGTTAAAAGTTAGTCTGAGTAGCGTAAGCGATCAGTGAGAACTTGCAAGTTTGCGAAGAAATTATCATGGAATCGATATAATTTGTCGAAATTATTCGGTATTCACCGTGAATATATTATCGTTATGTCAACAAAGATATTAGCTAACTACTAAAACAAGGTAAGAATGTTTCACAATCGCCGTTCTGTTGAAATTACAAATTCTTTACGCCTCCTACTCGATGTCGTAAATTCTGTGAAATTTGATAAAATAGAGATGATAGAAATTGTTTATCTTACGCATAGTGTTAGAAATTACCAATTTCAAGTCCTTATTAGCATTTAGTAGTATAAATCTAATAAAAACTTTTATTTCTTTTAGCTTATCAAAATGTCTTTGGAACGCGATAGCGCCGGCGTTCCCCCTAGTTTAGGGGGCATAGGTCCCGGTATGGGACCAGGCCTAGTCGCCGGGACCTCCGCGGACCCTCGCTCACTACTCCTCAACGAGATGAGAGATCAGAACTTTGATGTTATCAGATTTGCCACTTATAGAACGGCTTGCAAGCTCCGTTATGTGCAGAAGAAGTGTAATTGTGAGTGATGTACCAAAAACTACTAATTAAAATATTCTTTTAAATAAACTAGATACATGTATAAATCAAGTCTTCATCTGCTGGTCTGTGTGAGTTTTTAGATAGGTATCATCAATTTTGCTAAATAGAAAAATTGCAGAGGAACCTTTTCTTTTTTAGTCAGTAATTTTTATATATTGAAAAAACATAAATCTGATACTATTCAAACAGAAAGCTGGGCTGGGCTTATCTTAGAATAGGTAGTTTGAAATATTGTCTTGTTATCATTAGATAACTATGAACTCGAGTTCAATAAAACATTTAAATGAAGACCTACCCAACTAAATACTTATTTATACAGTATTTTTGTATATCTTATCTCAACTGTAATTTACTTTATTACCTCTATTCCTACTGCACTTTATAATTGATTAAACTTATTACACTTATTTTATTTTTAAATACAAACCATAACTTATCAACAGAATCAATATTTTATACTAAACTGTCTTCATTTTCAGTACATGTAATAGACATTTGGAACGTAATTGAAGCCTTCCGGGAAAATGCCCTGAACACTCTGGAACCGACAGCCTGTGTGAATGTGACTCGGCTGGAGACCCTAGTGTCATCTTTGTACCATAATTTGAATAAAAGACTGCCGCCGGTCCACCAGGTGTCTGTGGAGGCCTGTTCCGCTTTGCTGTTGAATTGGCTACTCGCTGCTTACAGCACAGGGTAAGTGCTTGTAAAAATAAGCTCATAATCTAATACTTTCCCGTATAACGTAGATAAAAAGTATACTAAAAACTAAACAGGAACAGAACTGTATCCCCTAAGTTGATATTCTCTATAGGGATTTTGAGACCCTTTGAAGATGTCTTATGGGGTAATCAGAGGCATGTCGCATAGGCTCAAATTTTGCAGAAGTTACCATTCCAATGCCTGGGCTGTGGACATGCTAAGTGGCAATGAGTGGAAGAAGAGAAGGGAAGCCTTTGCCCTGCAGTGGGACAATCATGGCTGAATAATAATAATATCATTTCAATGTGACTGGTTCTTGGATAAATAAATCAGATAATAGATCAGAATATTATGAAAATCAACGTACTATCCTACTTAGTTGACATGGCTCACAATAAGTATAGGAAAGTATATAAAAGGAATTAAAGCCAGTTTCAGCATTGATTTATTTAGAAGTTAAAATAACTATATTAGTGATTGCGATGTTAATATTAAAAGTGTTGATTTGTTATGGATCACTGGCCCAGAGAGTGAAGTCAGTTTATTTCCTCTTCAATGAACACTTGTAATTGCCATCTGATCGGCCTCTAGGCTTCAGTATTTATAAATGCACTGAGGACTATCATATTTCTACACTTATTCAGTTTTTAGTAATTTCTGAGACCAAGTAGAGTAGAATGATTCAGGTGCACCATGACATCAATGAGTCGAATTTTTTGGCCTTGTGAATCACGGTCCATGACATGAATCATTATAAGCAAACATGCAAAAACATAAAGTGTGTACACTAGATATGGCATTCTTTAGACAAGAAAATCTCGTTTATATATTTTTTTTAGGCTTTAAAGATGTAGGTATAATATAAGGTGATGGTCAGAGGAACATCCTAAAGGATTTTCCTCTAGAGTTAATTATCTATTTTATTTTAGCCTCCTAGTACTTCTTTTACATCTTTGCTTACACTTAACGGGACACTGTAGTGCCTGGAACAATGTTGAGATGGAGTAGGCTTGCCCAGGACCTACACCATTCTCTCAGCTGAACCGGCCATATCCACAGAAAAGACATGGCCAATATGTGTGGGCCTGACTAAGCCGCGGGTTTCCTCACGATGTTTTCCTTTCACTGTTTAGAGCTCGTGTTAATGTGCATATAATTTTTTCGATGTACGGCCAGGATTCGAACCCACGACCTTCAGATCGAAAGTTGAGGTAGTATCCCATTCGCCTAACGTCGCTCATAAATTAGTCAGAACTATATAAAGAACATACCATATTAACACCATGTTTTCAAATGTTCCTTGATATAAAAGCTATGTTCATAATATTTTTTGTTTTCAGGGAGAATGTTGGAAAAATCAGGGTCTTTTCAATAAAAGTGGCACTGGCTACTATGTGTGCAGGAAAATTGACTGACAAATTGAGATGTAAGTGTTTTTTTCAAACTATTTCCTAGTAAAGAATAATAATATTCCTGATTAAGGGAAGTAAACAGAGATAGTTATAGAGAACAGAGGAAGATCTTTGGAGAACTCAGACTGTATGAGGTAATAATAATGACTGATTATTATTATTGTTCTGTGTAATAATCTGTGCTCAGGAAGATATTTAAGAAGCTCATTCCAATAGAGAAACAATTACTTTAAATCGCAATAAGTATATGTGGACTAACATTCATTGTGTATGTGAAAAATTGCAAGCTCTGTTGTGGGTTATTTTCAGAACAGATCCATTAAAATGCCTATAGATTTAAATTGGTTTGATCACGGTTGTTGCACTTTGACATAGTTACTAACTTTTATTACCGAGAACCATAAAATTCCTTATTGAAACTAACTGGCTTCAATTTGCTAGTTTGATCAGTTTATTGGCGCATCAATTTATCAATTTACTACTCTTGAAATATGTTTGTTATTGAATACGAAAACTTTGTAAAGAACTTTCTAGATGGGAACTTTACTAGATGGAGAGAAATATTATGTATTGGATATTGGATTATGGTGGATTAAGTACAAATACAAATACATTTATTTACCAAAAGAGAATACAACACATACAAATATTACTGATGGTCCCCGCACTAGGGCGAGCCTGTATCGCGGGAGACCAAAAATCAAAAACGATTACCTACTACAATACAGAGAGGATAACACAAGACAAGGCAAACCACAGAGGACAGACTAAAGAAAGAAAACGACAATAGTGGGTACCAGTGAGTGAGAGTGCGTGAGTGTGTGTGTGTATGTGTGTGTGTGTGTATGTGTGTGTGTGTGTGTATGTGTGTTTGTGTGTGTGAGTGAGTGTGTAGGTGTGTATGCGTGGTAAGATCTTGTTTGTTTGTTTTTACTCACGTTCTTGAAAACGGCTCTAACGATTTCGATGAAATTTGCGGAACGGGGGTTTACGGGGCCGAAAAAGCTTGTTTGAACGCGCTAATCTCAGGAACTACCAGTCCGATTTGAAGAATGATTTCTGCATGTGATAGCTAAACTCTTTTTCAGTGGAAAGATCCCAGCGTGCTATTTAAATATAAGTACTTAGTTCTACTTTAGTTTAGTAATGGTCGTCTGGAAGAAATCGCCTTTCGCGATAAGACCACCATTTGCAACCTAGCATTAGATATATAGGTACCTAAATGTATTATTATTACAACTATTTACTCTTGAGGAAGGTTAGGTATAGGCTACTTTTCATCATCATCACCATAAACTCACTACGGGGGCAAGGCCACGAGGGCGCTGCTAGTATAATAAAAATGATTATAATTTTTTTTTTTGTCTTTTTGCAGATATCTTTTCGCAACTATCAGATGGCAACGGGCACTTGCTAATGAAAAGACTGGGAGATTACCTCCGTGAGGTTTTGGCGTTGCCTGCAGCGGTCTACGAGTCACCTTCCTTCTGCTATGAAGATTCGTTGGCTCTTTCTATTTTTAATCAGGTATAGTCGAGGTTTATATTAACTGTAAGAAAGAGATGGCCAAATTATGTAATTTTGACCGCACCGATGCTGCAAGCTCAGTTTTTGACATTTCCCTTGCTACAGAAATGTCAAAACGACAAAATGTAAAAGCGCTCTTAGGCGCTGGACACACAGAAAAGACGTAAAATGCAGACGGGGCGCGGACATTTGTCTCTTCCGCGTCCCTTTCATACAAAATGTATAGAAGCATCGCGACGCAAAACATACAGAAGAGACGGGGCGCGGACGCAACGCTGTTCGTTGGCGCCCTGTCTGCGACGCGTCGTACTTACGTCTCTTCTGTCTGGCCTGCACCTTAAAGTTATACATAGAAACTTGAATAAACAAATCTATAACGGTACATTTCTCTTTTCAGAATACCAAAATAACTGTAAATGACTTCTTGGACACACTAATGTCAGACCCTGGGCCTCCGTGTCTCGTCTGGCTGCCGTTACTTCACCGCCTTGCTAGTGTGGAGAATGGTATGACCAACCCCTTGTTAGTCTATCTATACCAGGGTTGGGCAAACTTTTTTGCAAACAATGAAATGTAATGGGGGCCAGATTTTTTAACTGGTTTTTACTATTACTCACAAAACACTAAAAATATTGTAACAATTTTGAAAGTGTTCACATTTAATTGAGATGAATAGTACGGATTGAGTATGAGTAAGAATGCTGGCGCGGCGGGCCGGATTTAACAGGTTCGCGGGCCGGAGATGGCCCGCGGGCCGTAGTTTGCCCATCACTGATCTATACCAATACATAAAGCGTCTCGAGTTCGATAAGAAGTTTTGACGTATAGATTTGTTTGAAATTTTGTGCCATATTTCGAGCATATTTCCCTTGAAAGAATACTTTCATGTTTATTTGCGTTCACTGCTTGGCTGACTTGCTCATAACGAACTTACAGTACCTACTTCCAGATGATGCGTTTCGGAAAACATCGGAAACAATCGCATAAAATTACAAAAACGATTGACAAAAAGATTGAAAATTACTCATAATTTACTTTAAACTTTATCGCAAACCATAATCAAGGTCATTTATAAGAAAAGCAAATTAGTTGCAAGCCGTGCGAGCTGCGCAGCTAACGACGTGCACTTCTTTGACATTCTGTTTTGTGGAATCATACACTGCTGTCGGACATATTCGGAAAACATGAAATTAGCCGATGCCCATTATTTATCTGGAACTTCTGGAAGCACTGTACTTTTTTTTATTTCTAGTGGTACATCCGCTGGCTTGCAGCGTGTGTCGACGCGGTTCACTGACCGGGTTTCGGTACCGATGCACGCGCTGCGCTAACTACACTCTCTGTCAGGAGTGCTTCTGGCGCGGCCGCGTCTCTAACACGCATACCAACGAGCACGAGGTCAAGGAGTATGCCGCTTATGTAAGTGAACATACTGGAGCTTGACTATTTAGATTTAACAGGATGAATTACTCAGGGAAGCGGGAGCAGAGGGGACCAAATGACCCTACAATCAAACGGGTGGTGCCGCGCCTCCTCCAATTTTGCTACAAAGAAGTTAGTCCAAATTAGTTAGTTAATGACAGTTAGAGCGCGTGGCCACGCGACGCTTTTTCGCCGGAGCTAAGCCCGGCGTCAAACCGGACCGTCACAGTAATATATGGCAGTGTTCCCCAAAATTTTTGTGTCTAAGATACATCTAGGAAATCGGAAAATTTTGGAGGTAAACCATAAACGAAAAAAACCGGTCAAGTGCGAGTCGAACTCGTACGCCGAGGGTTCCGTAGGTACCTAGCCATGGTGCCAATTAAGCTAGTCCGCTTAATTGTATGAGCGCCCATACAACTCGGAGGACAATTTTAATTGGCGTCAACTATGTATGTATGGGAACACCCTTTAATTTTCAACTTTTTTAACTTTTTGGAATTTTTTTTATTTGTGCCATAAGACCTTGCTTTTTGCCAAATTTCGTTATTCTAGGTCAACGGGAACTACCATTTAGGTTTTCGACCCAAAACCTCTAGGGTACTTCCGGTTGACCTAGAATTGTCAATTTTGGTTACAAGCAAGGTCTTCCAGCACAAGTAAAGGAAAAATTCCGAAAAATAAAAAAAGTTGATAATTAAGGTAAGTTTTGGTACTCACAAGTTTTCACGAAAACCTAAATTTGCCTATATCTTTTTATAGTGTTGACTCAGGACCTTGATTTTTATACTCACAATAGGGACTATAGACCTTAGTATATGGTATAAATTTCAACTTGCTAGCTCTACCCGTTCCTGAGATAATCGATGGTGACACACGGACAGACGGACAGACAGACAGACAGACAGACAGACAGACAGACAGACAGACAGACGGACAAGAAAGTGATATTATAAGGGTTCCTTTTTTTACCTTTTAAGGTACGGAACCCTAAAAACAAACGAAAATGCGAAACATGAACTTGTTCAGCTGAGCATATGCCGTCCTTTGGAGTAACTTTAACTGAGATAGGTAACCTTATTTTTCCGAGGCACACCTACTAATGGCCACGACACCCTTTGTGGAATACTGATTTATGGGACACTATGAAAGCACACGTCGCACGCTCGCTCTCGCAAAACACCGGGCCGTGTTAAAACCGTCTCGTGGGCACGCACCCTTAATGTCAATGATAAGCACCACTTAAACTAAGTAGCGAATCAGTGTCCGAGTTTTAGATTCTAATATTAACACAAGTATACCGTGTTGCAGAAATCTCCGTCGAAGCAGATAGGTGCGACGCTGCGCAAGTCTTTCCGCTGCGTGCCCGAGCGAGGTCGCACGCCGCTCCCCCGCTATCCCGACCAGCCGGAGAGAACTCTCAACCTATCACACATTGTGTCAGTATTGGTTTCTATAAAATTACCTATTTAGAAATCACCGTCGAAGCAGATAGGTGCGACGCTGCGCAAGTCTTTCCGGTGCGTGCCCGAGCGAGGTCGCACGCCGCTCCCCCGCTACCCCGACCAGCCGGAGAGAACTCTCAACCTATCACACATTGTGTAAGTATTTGTTTCTATAAAAGTACCTTAAAAATCTCCGTCGAAGCAGATAGGTGCGACGCTGCGCAAGTCTTTCCGCTGCGTGCCCGAGCGAGGTCGCACGCCGCTCCCCCGCTACCCCGACCAGCCGGAGAGAACTCTCAACCTATCACACATTGTGTAAGTATTTGTTTCTATAAAAGTACCTTAAAAATCTCCGTCGAAGCAGATAGGTGCGACGCTGCGCAAGTCTTTCCGCTGCGTGCCCGAGCGAGGTCGCACGCCGCTCCCCCGCTACCCCGACCAGCCGGAGAGAACTCTCAACCTATCACACATTGTGTCAGTATCACTATCATCACTTTCACTACATAGTATAAAACAAAGTCGCCCGCTGTCTATCTGTCCCTTTGTATGCTTAGATCTTTAAAACTACGCAACGGATTTTGATGCGGTTTTTTTAAATAGATATAGTGATTCAAGAGGAAGGTTTATATGTATAATACATGCATAATCTTATAATTTTAGAGGTTTCTAATGTGATGTCGTAAATATACACATTTTTGTGCTTACATTGCAAACGCTGGCTGAACCCTACGAGATAGATCAAAATAATGTACTACAGTATTGTACACCTTATAAAGGTCTACAAAAAAGTCGCGATGGTATATGTTATGTGGTTTAACATAATAATTTTTTACCATTTTTCATCCTTTACTTTTTACATTGCACCCGTGCGAAGCCGGGGCGCGTCGCTAGTTTGTTTCTATAAAACAAGTAACTAAATTAAAAAGTCCATTCCATATTGTCACAGTCCTCTACTGGGACTTCAATGTTTTTTCTTTTTTTTCGTAGTAGTTGTTCATAAAAAAAGCTATTAAATAAAATAAAAACATTGTTTTCTATAGTCCTCCATCACCGGTGCCGGCTCACAATGGGTTTCCTGAGTATGTCGGCGGATATGTCAACACAGGTTCATTGGATTCACGCTCTTCTAGATCCACACATCGTAGTAAGTATCGTACAAACATACATAAAATTATCCTAATTTATTTAGATCAATAGAAATTGAAGAAATCCTACCGGCTGCGCCAGTAGTCAATTTCACTTACTTTGCTGGCGCAGCCGGTGAGATTTTAACTTGTTTCTTACACAACGAAAGAAAACTGAAGTTTTTATATTATACTGCATAAAATTCTTCATAAGGATACAGCGTGTTTTTTTTTTTTAATGATTTTAAATGTTGAAATTATTTGTAGGTATAGCAGAACACCTATCAAGAGGAGTAGACGATGAGCATCGCCTTATAGCAAGATATGCTGCGAGACTCGCGCATGAAAATAGAACTATGGTAAGTTGAGATGACCATAAAACAAACATACTAGAAGCGCGCAATAAACATAAGTGACTTAGTTTTCTTGAGTGATATAAACAATGCTGCGTATATTCTACCTATGTAGGTAGTTAAAACAAAATTTCGCCGCCTTTTAGAGCTTTTGTAATGAGTATAACGTCTCTATTGGTAATCTCATTGAATTCGAGGTTTTTTTTACCTTCACTTATTTTGTTTTTCAGCCTCGCGCTGGCAGATCAGCGTCACTCACACCAGAGTTGGTAAGTGTAAGTATATGACAATTTACTAACAAGCTTTATAGTATTTAAGTAAAAAAAAACACTAGCCCTGTCGTTTCATGACTGTAGCTCACACAGATACTCAATCTATAACTATCTATCAAAAAAAAAAATATGTAAGTAGCTAAGTAGTATATCAGTCACGTGGTTTCCATAACACAAGCTCTGCTTACTTTGGGGCTATATGACGCTGTGTGAAATGTCCAGCATTATTTATTAGTTTCTTGACAAGATTTTTCCAAACCCTCAATAAATTGCCTATTAATAATTGCCAAAAGATCGAACCCAATTTAACATAGTCATATTTAACGGTATGACTAATTAGGTTTGATCTTTGGAAATATAAGTAGTATAAGTAAAAGTATGTCAGGCCAAGTATGGTAATTATTGACCTAAAACCCAATTACCTCATAAAAGGAACTTTATTTTGATTTGTTTTAAAAAGTACAAAGAAAATTAATCAAATTATTTTTTTACTATTTTCTTTTAATAACAGGGCCGATCGTCATCGGAGGGATCCGAGGTAGACGCGGCGAGACAACAACGTGAGCTGATATCACAACTAGAGGCGAAGAATCGAGAGATCATGAGGGAGATTGCGAGGCTCAGGTATTTATTACTCTGTTTTTATGTTCATCTAATCAAACTAAAATAATAGCTTCCGCCCGCGGCTTCGTCCGCGTGGTACCCGGATAAAAAGTAGCCTATATCTTATTCCCGGTCATTATCTATCTAGGTTTTAAATTTCAGCCAAATCGGTTTAGTGGCTGTCGAGTTATAGAGGAACAAGCAAACATCCATCCATTCAAACGTCCAAACTTTCGAATCACATCACATCACACTAGTCAGCTAGTCACATTTCACACTATCACACAAATCACACTTTACACTATCACACTTCACCTATCGCATCACATCACATCACACTTCACATCACACTATCACACTATCACATCACACTCACACTAATTTATAAATGCGAAAGTTTGGATGTTTGGATGGATGTATGTTTGTTCCTCTATAACTCGAGAACCATTGGACCGATTTGGCTGAAATTTAAAACATAGATAGATAATGACCGGGAATAGGACATAGGCTACTTTTTGATTTTAGTGGTTTGGGTTGATTTTAGTGACCAAAACAATATGTATTTGCATAAAGCTGAATTGGTAGAGTAAACCAGACTATTCTTGGCACCCTCACAATGATTGGCACTCTGGCATAAAAACCATTCATCTATGTTTAGAATGGATATTCTAAATGAATAATAAATGATATCATAAATGAATGCTACCACAAAGAAATTAAATATTCTATCAAATAAATTACTGGTACTATAAAAAATGCTTGAAACTCTTATTTCTTGGGTTTTTATGCCAGAGTGCCAATCATTGTGAGGGTGCCAAGAATAGTCTGGTTTACCCTACTTACCTACTATGTAAAAGACGAATTCCTAAAAAAACCTTTTCAATCAAATAAATAATATATTTCCCGGGATTTAGAAGGCATATCCATGTTAAGTTAACGGTCACCAATTCCCGTGAATAGCCACGCCGATCACTGGTGATTAGTAAAGTTGTAATTTTGCCTTATATCCAGGCGTCAACAAGAAGCGGAAGCGAATAGCGGCGCTTGCAGTAGCGGTTCCGCACCACCACTTGTATCGGAACTAAGAGCGCTTCGGCAGAGGAAAGACGAGCTGGAGGGACATCTGTCTTCACTCCAGGAGTCTAGGAAGCATCTCATGCAGCAGTTAGAGGGACTTATGAGGATGTTGAAGGTATGCAATAGTATAATTTTTAAGTTTTATAGTTTAGCCTTGACCAAACCAAAACGTAGCGAGCGTGCAAGGTGGCGATCAGTTGTTGTCCAATCAGAGGACGCATCGTGACACCGATTGTCATCATCGTTGTCACGATGCACGCCACCGCGGACGATAGCTGAACGCTTTGGTTTGGTCAAGGCTTTAGGTATTATTTCATTGAAAATGAAAATCTTATCAAAATTTACAATTCCGACGGGATTCGAACCCGGAATGATACAAGCGATGCTTTAATCGATAAATACAAAATAATATGAGCTTATCAAGATTTTCAACCTGACGAAAATATGGATTCCGTGGCCGAGTTGGTAAAGGCACTCTGGCTTAAGGAGGATGTAGGTAAGTAGATAAGGTAGTTATTCTAGAAACAGTGATACAAAAAGTAGGTAGACAAACTTGATTTTATTTATTTAGATAATGTTACTAGTAAGAACATCCGTGTGACCGTAGCTGTCGTAACACTCAATATGAGACTCGATTGCTTATCATTTGAGGAGACACTTTCCGAAGTCCATCGCTGCCTCAGCGATGCAAACCCAGGGTAGGTTAACTGAAAGTTCTAAATAAATACATACATTAGATGACGTAGCATATAAACTTAACTTAAAAGCCTATGCCAGAAAGTGGTGCCTTTTTCTTAGCAACATTTGTGAGAACAGTATACATCTTCTCTCAGTCAGAACCGAGCTATACAGTGTGAGTTTTTCAAGAGTGCCTCTATGGCCAAATCTGAAACTATTAGCAATAGCGAAAAACACTCTAAGGAGTCTCGTAACCAATTTTGATAAAAAGTAGAATTACATCAAATAAATGATTTGATTATTTTACTATTTATATTGTTTGTGAGAGAAATAAATAAATGATTTGACATCATCTCATCTCTAAGAAATTCCTTTGTCTTAACGATCTCTGTGGCGCAGTGGATGAGAATGAAGGCCCGCCTGAGACGCAGAAGGTTGCGGGTTCAATCTCCGCGGGACAAATGTTTGTATGATCTGCAAATATTTGTCTCAGGTCTGGATGATTTCTATATTTTGTATTTACAAAAAAAAGTATCTAAATAGTATATCAGTCATACGGTTCTCATAACACAAGCTCTGCTTAGCTTGGGGCTACCATGATGGTGTGTGAAATGTCCAGCTTTTACGTACCTATGTACAAATCATTTGGTTCTGATCCTTCATTTTCTGGCGAGCCGTCTTCGCTAGACGGCCAGACTTCCTCGCTACAGGGACAGTATTCCCTTCTAAAAGGCCAAGCTTGTCCTTTACAGAGACAGAGTTTCTCGCTAGAAGGACAGAGTTCCTCGCTAGAAGGCCAGACTTCCTCGCTAGATAGCCAGACTTTCTCGCTAGACGGCCATTGTCCCTCGCTCGATTCCCAGAACCCGCCATTTCTCCAGTACTCCTCACACCATTGCCAGTAGTCATTAATATATGGCCAGTACTGTTCTCCAGCTGGCCAATGCCCGTGTTTGAACTGAAAGCCCGTATTCTTCGGCTTGAAGCAGTTGATGATTGTTGGTACGGCACCAATGAGGCAGCTGGCGATGTTTAATGGCGAAAAATCTGGTTTATTCTCGAAGTCTAAAAGAACAGTGTCATGTTTTAAAAAGAAAGGAGTGAGTGGAAGAAGTGGAAGTGGAAGAAGAATACATCCCGACCCCCCTAAAAAAGGGCAGAATGAAGAAGAATTGAAACACCTAAATCGTCGTAAAAATGTAATGTACTCGTAATATGATCATGACTCTATTCCCAAGGTGCGGTAGACATATTCTTTCAGATCATTAGGCATTTTTAGATCATTTGAAGATGTCTAAGGGGGTAGTCAGAGGTATGTCCAAACACATTTGGTACGTACGTGCATTCCCACATTTTGCAGAAGTTAACATTTTATACGTAACAGTTTGCAAGACGGCATTATTAGAAAGCTAACTGGTTTCCTCACGATGTTTAGATCATAAAAATTTTTATGCACGGCCAGGATTCGAACCCACGCCCTTCGGATCGAAAGTCGAGGTACTAATCCCCTCGGCCAAAACTGCTTGATTTGATTTGACTGTATAAATCATCTAGTAAAGATGTAAAGTTTCATAATCGTGATTTTTTTTTTGTTGAAATACCTTGCTCTTCAATTTCCTTTGGAGATTCCTCATCCACCGCTGTTGTCGATTCTAAAAGAATTTCAAAGACATCAACGTCAATTACTACATTACACAGCAATAGTAGAGAATATTACAGATTAGTAGAGAAAGGGTTTCCATTGTAATGAAATTTTAGTTGCCGTTTCTACCCGTTTTTGCCAAACTAAAAAGTTTTGAAACCCGTTTCTGCAATATTTTTCATTTCGAAAATAATTAAAATAATACCTTCTTCTTGAATACTCTCTGTAGTTCCCTCTTCTATCGCCGGCTCTTCAGTTGTCGAACCTGAAGTTATTACGAAATTTAAATTATTTATTCAATCTCTCTTCAAAAATAATAGTTTAAAAATATAATATTTTCATTTTTTTATTGGTTCGAGCATTGTATTTTATTTTGTGGTATCGATCTTTTCTAACAGGCATCCTTTGTATCATTCAAACTATAATTTGTATGGTTAGTTAATATAAGAGCTTTCTTGAAATTGGCAGAATGCCTTTTGTTTAATGTAAAAAGTTTTGAAACCCGTTCCTGCAATAAGTTTTCATTTAGCAAAAAAATATTACCTTCTGTTAAAATATTACCTTCTTTTTTGATACTCTCTGTAGTTCCTTCTTCTATCGCAGGCGCTTCGGTAGTAGATCCTAAAGTAATTTATTACGATATTTAAATTATTTACCCAATCATTCATTAAAAGATATTAGCTGGAAATATAATATTGTGATTTTTTTGGAGAGGTTCGAGCAATCTATTTTGTTGTTTGGGAACGATCTAACGATCTTTTCAAACAGGAATAATTTGTATCAATCAAACTATTAATTTGTATGGTTAGTTAAAATAGGTAATTATGACTATTATGAGCTTTGTTGAAATTGGCAGAATACCTTTTCTTTATAGTAAAAAGTTTTGAAACCCGTAAGTTCCTGCAATAAGCTTTCATATAGCAAAAAAATATATTATCTTCTGTTAAAATATTACCTTCTTCTTTGATACTCTCAGTGGTTCCTTTTACAATCGCCGGCTCTTCAGTTGTCGATCCTAAAGCAATTACGAAATTTAAATTATTTATTCATTCATTCATTAAAAGATATTAGTTTAAATTAAAAATATAATATTTAGATTTTTTTGGAAAGGTTCGAGCCTTTTTATTTTTATTTTTTGGTAACGACGATCTTTTCAAACAGGCATAATTTGTATCATTCAAACTATTATTGGTATGGATAACTAATTAATATAAGTCTTGTTGAAATTGGGAGAATACCTTAACTTTAATGTTAAAAGTTTTGAAACCCTTTCCTGCAATATTTTTCATTTCGAAAATAATTAAAATAATACCTTCTTTAATACTCTCTGTAGTTCCTTCTTCTATCGCCGGCTCTTCAGTTTTTGATCCTAAAGTAATTACGAAATTGAAATTATTTATTCAATCATTCATTAAAAGATATTAGTTAAAATTAAAAATATAATATTTTGATTTTTTTACTACCTTCTGTTAAAATATTAACTTTTTCTTTGAGGCTATCTGTGGTACCTCTTTCAATCGCCGGCTCTTCAGTTGTCGATCCTAAAGTAGATGATAGATGGAAAATACTTTATTGCACACCACATAATAAAAAGATTACAATACAACAAATTAAAATATATAATCGGCTGAAAAAATTAAATAAAGTAAATTTTCTTTACGTTTAAATTATTTACCCAATCATCCATTATGAGATATTAGTTTAAAATAATAATATTTTTATTTTTTTGGTGTGGTTCGAGCAATCCTACTAATTTATTTTATATTTGTAGTACCTATCTTTTCAAACAGGCATAATTTCATAATTTCAAACTATAATTTGTATGGATAATTAATATAAGTCTTGATGAAATTGGGAGGATACCTTTAGTTTCGAAACAATAAGTGTTCATTTAGCAAAAAAACTTATAACTCTCGTGTTTTATGTTAAAATATTACCTTCTTCTTTGATACTCTCCGTAGTTCCTTCTTCTATCGCCGGCACTTTAGTAGTTGATCCTAAAGTAATAACGAAATTTAAATTATTTATTCAATAATAAATTCAAAGATATTAGTTTAAAATAGAATATTTTGAGTTTTTTGTTGTGGTTCGAGCAATTTATTTTATTTTGTGGTAACGATCTTTGTCAAACAGGCATAATTTGTATCATTCAAACTATAATTTTTATGTTTAGTTAATATAAGAGCCTTGTTGAAATTGAATACCTTAACTTTAATTTAAAAAGTTTCGAAACCTTTTCCTGCAATAAGTTTTCATTTCAAAATAAAAATTCTTACTAAACTCTCGTGTTTTTATATTAAAATATTACCTTCTTTGATACTCTCTGTAGTTCCTCTTTCAATCGCCGGCTCTTCAGTTGTCGATCATCCATTCAAAGATATTAGTTTTAAAATATAGTAATTTTTTTTTGAAGCGTTGAAAGTAAATTCACTCAATGAAACGCTCGTGGATTAATTTTCTTAGACGTTCTTGAAAGACCGTTGAGGTTAGGCGACGTTCGGAGCGGTTAGTGGGATGACCGCAACGCAACGCAAGTAGTATTAGATGGTACGCTTCCGTGCTTCGGAGGGCACGTTTTTAAGTCGTTAAGCCATAATGGAGGCCTTCATGCGGCGTAAAACCTCCGTCACCAGAGTTAGCTACTAGCTCATACGAACATAATACATTTACATCATCATCATCATAGGCAGCTCAAATAAATAGTCTCAATAATCCACTGCTGGGTATAAGCCTCCTCCCTCAAACGCTACTCCAATCGACTCTGTGCCGGTCTCATCGATGCCTTTTCCTAAATACGTACCCTGCCTAGATAAAAAACAAAATAAACAAAACAACTGACCATGTTCTTTTAAATGTTTTTCACTCTCTTTCTCTACTGGAACTGCTGCTGCAAATCCCAAAAGGATTGCACAGTACACCACTGTCAAAAGTTGCATTGTCTTGTACAACTATCTAACTGAATAATTACTTTTCAATATATTTGACCAAGTATTTATACTGAAACTTTTAGTCATAAAATGTGAAATGCTATTTCAACTATGAAACGCTTAAACCCTTAGTTATGTTGAATATGATTTTAAAAATTGATAAGAAGTCCTAACAATATTTGTTACGAATTTGAATTATTTTGTGTGATAACAAAACTAAAGTTTAAGTAGCAGGACAAAGACTTTTTATATTAAACAACTAAAGCAATGACTAAAAAAAATACTAGGTAATGCAAGATTAACATCTCAGGACTTCATAGTCCCGACTTAATCTTTGATAGGCACGCATGGACCGGAACCAACATACATAAACCCTTTTGATAATGTTGATGTTATTGTCTTATTGTTGAGCTTTTTAAAGCATATTGTCAGAGTTTTTACACGGGAAGTCTGTGGGTCCGGCATACCAAAAGATCGATGGATGCCCTACGAATCCAATACAATAATGTCTTTAGGATGATGCTGCGGCTGCCCCGTTTCTGCAGTGCGTCGGGGATGTTTGCGCAATACCATACTGATGGCTTTTATGCTATTATACGCAAAAAAACAGCGTCTCTGATGCGCAGAGTACGGGACAGTCGCAACAGCATCCTGAGAACTGTGGCAGACTCAATTGTATCCCCACTATGGAGGTGTTTTGTGCAGAGAGTGATCAGTGAAGGAACCTATTTCCTTGACTGATCGCCTCTAGCACATTACATTTCCTAGTGTTATATGTTCTTTTAATATTTTAATTTTTATGTTGTGTACCTACAAATATGGACTCCCTTTCGTTGTCTGAAATAAAAAGATTTTATTTTATTTATTTATTTTATTTATTGTGATTGAAGCGCTCTTGGCGTAGCTTGCTTAGACGTTCTTGATTGATCGTTGAAATTAAGCAGCGTTGTGCGCGGTTACAATTTGGATGGGTGACCGCAAGTGGCATTACGAGCTGAGTGCTTCGTTAAGACATGGCGGAGGCCTTTAGACGGCCTATAGTATTTAAAGTATTTATCCTGAGCAAGTGACTCACTATAGTTCGCGTCATGTAAAAAGAACGCTGAAAGAAAGTGGAGAGGGTGTGTTTTGTCTCATGTATGCGAATGGGTAACTCATTCGCATACATGAGACAAAGCACACACCGCAAAACGCACACAATGAAATGATGATTCAATTAATGATGAATCTGTAAACTTTACAGGGATAGACGCCTAAATAATCTTATTTAGATGGAAACACCATCACAATAAGTATAGATTACAGTGTAAACACTATACAAATGCAAGGAAAATCCAACGACAGCCTGGTTTTAATTAACATTTAAAGTAATGGTGGCATGTTGTTTCCAGACACAGCAATCGTCGCCTCGCTCGACTCCCAACTCATCCCCTCGTTCTACGAAGAGTCCGCCACTGCCGGGCGCTCAGCCACAACCTTCCGCTCCAGAAAGGTAAGCCTATACAAAAAACTTAGGCCTTTACAGTAATTCAAGATAAAGAATTCTTTGAACATCGGAAACAATCGTATAACATTACAAAAACGATTGACAAAAAGCCATTTGGAAATGAAAATTACTCATAATTTCAACTTTATCGCAAACAAAAATATCAATGTCATTTTTAAGAAAAGCAAATTAGTTGCAAGCCTTGCGAGCTGCGTTGCTAACGACGTACACTTCTGGCGCATTCTGTTTTGTGGAATCATACACTGCTGTCGGACATATTCAGAAAACACGAAAATAACCGATGTGCATTATAAAGCTTGAAGTACTGTACATCTTTACTAGATGATTAATACAGTGTCAGGAGGCAATCATTGCCTACACTTATCGCTATAGGGACACTGTAGTGCCTGGAACAATGTTGAGATGGAGTTGCCCAGCATCTACACCAGGGTTGGGCAAACTTTTTTCATCAGGGGCCAAACAAAACCAATGAAATGTAATGTGGGCCAGATTTTTTATCTGGTTTTTACTATTACTCACAGAACACAAAAAAAAAATTTAACAATTTTGAAAGTGTTTACATTTAATTGAGATGAATTCGTAGGGATTGAGTAAGAATCCTGGCGCGGCGGGCCGGATTAAAAAGGTTCGCGGGCCGGAGATGGCCCGCGGGCCGTAGTTTGCCCATCACTGATCTACACCATCATTTCAGCTTAACCGTCCATATGAACAGGAACATCTGCGGCGAAGCCCAAAAGGAGGGTTATGTGTTTGACCGTGCGAGTACGTTTAAAGTTGAACACTGGTTAAACAACGTCCTGTCTCTATTCGTCACTATCCACAAATAAAGTTGTTTAATCAGTGTTCAACCTTAAACATCTTTCACAAGTAAGACCCTATAAGTTTGAAAACAGGTTGGAGTGACAAATCATAAACTTGGTATTTTTTACACCACAGTCGGGTAGGGGTCTGGAATCTGGATCCTAAAGATTATTCATCTAAATCGTGTTATATAAAACATTTCTAAATGTTTGTTTTCCCCTCAGAGAGCCTAACACCCGAGGTGCAGTGAGAAGTGCGCCGCAAACACCTTCTTTGGGTGAAAGGGAGCGAATCGATATGACACACAGTCTAGGTAAGTTGGTGGCCTCGTTAGTTGTGAGATGTAGTCGTACCATATCTCACACCCAGATCAACACTGCACTAAGTCAAAAAAGCACTCCTCTCAGAATCGACGAAAAACTCCTCTTGTATCATCACATCACACACAATAAACTACGTGAATTATTAATCCCTCGTCTGTCGGGATTCCAGACACAATAGAAAATCAATTGTGTCTCGAGCGGATCCGTCATTAAGCAGGCGAGCGGTTAAAGACCTTGGCAATAACTTTGATACAAGAGGAGTTTTTCGTCGATTCTGAGAGGAGTGCTGTTTTGACTTAGTGCAGTGTTGATCTGGGTGTGCGATATGTCTATTAGTCGTGGGCTCGAATCCCGATATATCCATAGATTTTTGTTTCAGGAATGGAAAGTATGGGCAACGATAACAGAGGCTACCACCAAAACCAGCGACCGACTACCAGTAAGTGCTTTAACTTTTGGTACTTTTGGTATGTCGGGGTCAAAATTGGTTTAGTAGTAATGGGGATACGTGGTAACAAACATTCACACACACGCGTACTTTCGCCTTCATATTATACTAGCTGACGCCCGCGGCTTCGCCCGCGTGCACTACTATTTTGTTTATCCCACGGGAACCGTACATTTTTTCGGAATAAAAAGTAGCCTATGTCCTATTCCCGGTCATTTTCTATCTATGTTTCAAATTTCAGCCAAATCGGTTCAGTGGTTTTCGAGTTATAGAGGAACAAACATACATCCAAACATCCATCCATCCAAACATTCGCATTTATAATATTAGTGTGATTAGTGTGATGTGATAGTGTGATATTAGTGTGATAGTGTGATTAGTGTGATAGTGTGATGATGTAGGATTTTATTATTTGAATGTTACAGTGGGCATTGACCGCAGCTTAAGAAGCGATCTTCTTTATGCAGCTGACTCCGTCACCAACGCCATGTCAACACTTGTGAGAGAGCTTAATTCAGGTAATCAAAATTATAATCACTCGACTACAGGGTGTGAGGGGACCGCTTCCGAAAACCTACGCGTTCACTGTTAAGCCGATTAGCCGGTCTGAGGTTATTTGCGAAAAAGGGGGACGCACAACGGATTGTTCTTAGACGACAATTGTGAAATGGTTAGCGTTCATAGCATTTAACAGTACATTTAAACCATGTTTGTATTTATGATGGTCTAAATGTAATTGGTACAGACTGTAGTCGTTCAGATAAAATCGTTTTAAACTGAAGGATTTTCATTTTTTTTACCGTAATTCTGAATTTGGCTAGAAAATATTATGTTTAACCCATTCCGTGTCCTAACTCCGCGGTGTTCTCCGAAGGCCACAGCCTAGCCTCCTGCCGGAGTACTTGGTCGTCGTGGGCACTAAACGCTTTAAAGGAGCAATTAAACTTTAAACATGCTAAATATCGCAAAGGGGTTGCCAACAATAATATCATAAAACTGAAACTAAACAGAAAAATTGTAGGTTGTTCAAAAAGAATTGGCTTTGTTTTTTTTTAAGTGTTATGTCACATTTTTTTTACTAGTTTTGGTGAAATCGACTAGGAAGCATGGTCTGAAGCTCGTATTTGAGTCTTTGGAAGCGGGCCTTTTACACCTTGTATAATTATATTATTTACGTATATATATATTTATATATTTATGCATATTTATGGTTATGGTAACATTGTTGTACTTGCTCTTTTTTTTCAAGATTTTTAGTACCGTTCTTTATTTTCTTGAAGTTACTAGGTAGGTACTTATTATATTAGCACTTATTTTGATTATAATAATCTAAATTGTATTCTGAGATAACTTATGTTTTACATGATTGTGACGAACTTAGTGTTACAGATTATTTTTTTTATTTGTATAATTAGACCTGAATCAAAAAATTATAAACTTATTTTGATATTATCTCAACGTTTTTAAATAGCATGCATTTTTGTTCATGGCATGGATTGATTGGAAGTTTTCTTTATCATATCACTAATTTCACTAGATGTGTTCGGCAGCGTTTCTCAAAAATATTTTATTAGATTTCAGTCGTTATAATGGCGTCATCACTTAAAAAAAAAATCAGCCTTATTTTTTTTTAAATTCATTTATTCAATAAGATCACTAGTGTACCACTTTGAAACGTCTTAAGAGCTAGGTGATTCAACTCCTGATTATATTACCTTCCATTCCATACAAATCACAAAAACCCTCCACATACTACTTTTTAATAAATTTATATTAGTAACATTACATCACACTAATATTATAAATGCGAAAATTTGGATGTTTGGATGGATGTATGTTTGTTCCTCCACAACTCAACAACCACTGAACCGATTTGCCTGAAATTTAAAATATAGATAGATAATGACCGGACCAATTTATCCCGAAAAAATGCACGGTTCCCGTGGGATAAAACTACAAGTCCACGCAGGCGAAGCCGCAGGCGTCAGCTAGTATAAGTATAATTTTGAGAAATGCTGCCAATATTTTACCATTAAATTATAATTTCTATGCACATCTGTATGTTGGATGTAGATGTTTAAGTTGGTAAATGTTTGCAGAGGGTTCCGACACTGAGGACACTGTTAAGGGCGATGCGAGGAAACAGAGAAGTAAGTATTTTTACATACAGATAATAAAAAAATAAAAAATTGTTTGAAAATAATGTAAAAGTTACATTCAACCACACTCCGGAATACTCTATTTGGCATTTGCGCTAGTGTAAAGTCAAATATGACTGTACCCCGATCGCGAGTATGCACAGAGTCTACTATTCGATCCGTGACTGTAGTATAGTCTCTCAAATGTATGGTATCCGGGGTGCAGCGCCTCCAGTGGTAACTTGACTGAACTAAAATCCCCATACATTTGAGAGACTATACCACAGTCACGGATCGAATAGTAGACTCTGTGCATACTCGCGATCGGGGTACTGAATTCAACAAGTAATTACATTAAAAGTTTAATGAAAATCCCCCGACATATCCATGATTATCCATCATATATATCGACATTATATCGATACCATCTCGATCACGTCAGTTTTCAAAAAAAAAATGGTTGTCTGTAAAGTCGATTTTGGGACGATAATTTTACGTGAAAACATAAGAAAACATTGATGAGCGATCGTGCCTATCTATCGCTTGTACTCTCGCTAGCACGCTTGGCTCAGGCGGAACGTGACACTTTTTAGTGCGTGCAGCCGGCGTTCATCGATTTATATAAGACGATATCACGTCAAAAAAACCACATCAAAATCGATTTATCCGTTCAGGAGCTATGATGCCACAGACACATAGATAACACACCACAAACACCCCTCATTTTCGTCGAGTCTAAAAATAAACAAACTAAGTCCTTGGGGAAACATTCATGATCATAGTCTTTTTTAAACTTTCGCGATCACTATTCATATTGAAAAAATGGACCTTGAAAACATACTCCAGTCTGCCCGCGACCACGGCTATTGTAACACAGCCGAAACGTCGGGATAAATACCTAAGGTAAATTACGCGATAAAATCCCGTGTCCATAAAACTTTTCAATATTCATGATCATGATCATTATTCATTTGTCTCTATTATTGTGTAAAACCTACACTTTCTGCGTCGCAGTTAATGACGTCACATTTCAAACATGCATTTTCCATAGTTATGCAACTTATCTAAAGAATGTTTTCATTGTCTAGAATAGAAGTTATTTACTCGTTAAATACCATTGCATGTTTGAAAGCATGATTATTTTGAATGCATATTTCAATTTGAAGTTTCAATATAAAAAATACCTTAGCTGTATTGGCCGAGCGGGATAGTGCCTCGACTTTCGATCCGAAGGTCGTGGACTCGAATCCCGACCGTGTATCAATGGATTATCGTTTAGAAAAGTTTAGATGAAAATTAAATGAGTCGTTTGACTAATAATCTAGTGCCAAATGACCAAATCGTGAAAATACTATTATTTTCAAGCTCTAAACGGTGATGGAAAACATCGTGAAAAAACCGTATTCTAAAGCCGCTACTACATGTTGGCGCAAGCTTGCCGAGTGAACGCCAATGCCAACGTGTGGATAGCACATTTGTCTTGCCTTGCCATCGCTCGGTGTCTCTCGCCTAGTCTGGCCGATTGAATACAAGCGCATGGTATATAATATGTACCTATGGCCTCTAATTTGGCCAATATCTTTCTTTCCCCAAAGCTTTAGCAAACCATCTTCGAATGCCCTAATCATCGTTCCTTACTCATAAGAATGTTATTTCAGATTTCGAAGAGGATGAAGACAGCGATGAGCCAATGCCGCGACCTCAGCCGCCGCGGCACTATTTACACGACAGCAACGTACAGGTTTGAACCTTATCGCTCTTTAAATTAGGTCGAAATTCCTGTACTTAATATTTTTGGCAGGTTTTCTATGGTCAGACCAATTCTTTTTTTTTATTAATTTTTTTCATTACTAGTTTTAGTTATTATTAGTGTTTTTCATTTACTAGTTCTTTTTTATTCCATTTCTTTCCAAGGCTCTGTGTAAAATAGTTGTACAAAAAAATATACTCTTTATTGACTGGTCTCACAGTTCGTTCAGTAGCTCTACCTTTTGCGCTGCAGGCTGTGGGTTCGAATCCCATCCAGATCTGTAATTTTTGTGATAAAAATTAATGTTTTTTCTATCTCTGGATGTTATTAAAAATAAAATAAAATAAAAAGTGTAAGTAGTATTCTATAAGTTTAAGGTTCCCATAGTACAAGCTTTGCAAGCTTTTGTGGCTAGATAGCGCTGTGTAAAATATCCTGTTTTAATATAACATTATATTTATTTGTACAATAAGTTATAGCAATAACTTAGTTTGACATATAAGTTGAGATAAATTTATGTATTTTGTCTAAACTTCGATACCTACCACATTAATGGGCTGTTTTGTGATACCGCGTTTAACACGCTCGCATGCAAACAGACATTCAACTAGACAGATATATGAGAACGAGCACGAAGTAGCTCTGTCACTCTCATCTCAAAGAGACCGAACGCGACACAAGATTATGTGCCCATTGAATGTCTGTTTGCACGCGAGCGTAAACCATGGACCAAGTATACATGGACTGCTGGACACTCACACACTCACTCACACAAAACAAAGAAGGATATTTACAAAATTCTTGTGATAAAAAGAGACAGAGCATAATATCTTTTGTCCCTCATCGTGTGCCGGCTCTTTGTAGGTAGAGAACATCTATGTTCTAAAATTTTGTACTAATATGGACCTTATGTGTACTACGAAACATGGATCCACTTAATTTTTTGTCCCTTTCACGCTAACTGGTAGTCCATAATCTATAGGTCCATGGTGTAAACGCACCATCAGGTTGATTAATGCTTGTGTGGTTATAATGTGTTGAGTTTTTTTCGCGAGTTTTATTTTATTTGCAATTGTTTTGTTCGTTTTATTTCAGAGCATGGCACCTAGCGTTATTTCGCAATCCTAAGCACTTATCACAGGTTTGTTTTGCTAGATTTTATTTTAAACTGCTATTTTTAGGGTTCCGTACCTTAAAAGGTAAAAAAAGGAACCCTTATAAGATCACTTTCTTGTCCGTCTGTCCGTCTGTCCGTCTGTCCGTCTGTCCGTCCGTCTGTCCGTCCGTCTGTCCGTCCGTCTGTCCGTGTGTCACCATCGATTATCTCAGGAACGGGTAGAGCTAGCAAGTTGAAATTTATACCATATACTAAAGTCTATAGTCCCTATTGTGAGTATAAAAATCAAGGTCCTGAGTCAACACTATAAAAAGATATAGGCAAATTTAGGTTTTCGTGAAAACTTGTGAGTACCAAAACTTA
This sequence comes from Camptogramma bilineatum, assembly GCA_958496255.1. Taxonomy (NCBI): domain Eukaryota; kingdom Metazoa; phylum Arthropoda; class Insecta; order Lepidoptera; family Geometridae; genus Camptogramma; species Camptogramma bilineatum. The sequence continues at coordinate 5,038,659 of OY292474.1, forward strand.
CCTTAATTATCAACTTTTTTTATTTTTCGGAATTTTTCCTTTACTTGTGCTGGAAGACCTTGCTTGTAACCAAATTTGACAATTCTAGGTCAACCGGAAGTACCCTAGAGGTTTTGGGTCGAAAACCTAAATGGTAGTTCCCGTTGACCTAGAATAACGAAATTTGGCAAAAAGCAAGGTCTTATAGCACAAATAAAGGAAAAATTCCAAAAAATTAAAAAAGTTGAAAATTAAAGGGTGTTCCCATACATACATAGTTGACGCCTATTAAAAGCAATTAAGCGGACTAGCTTAATTGGCACCATGGCTAGGTACGGAACCCTCGGCGTACGAGTTCGACTCGCACTTGACCGGTTTTTTTTAAATATTATCTATTATATCAGAAACTTGTTATGGAATCCATAAAAAGGACTTAGAGGTTTTTTATTCTTTTCACTCTTATGTCAATGAAAAGTAAAAGCAACAGATTTAGCTAACTAACTGTTGAACTCTACCAAGCCTCTAAGATCATTATAAATAATGTGCAAATATAGGTATGTATTTTTCTTTAGCAAGCGTGTTTGTTGTGGTAGTGACATATTAAAAAAATATATAAGAGTTTAATGTGGATATGTGTATGGATGTTATTTTTTTCTTTAGTTTTCGGGGGAAATATTTTTTTGCCGTTGAGTTTTTCGTTTTTATCTAAATTAATATTATTGTACTTATATTTTCAGGACACACCGCCTCCCCTCCCCGCCCGCACCGGACACTACTACCCCCGCACATAGTGTACTTAATGTATGTACTTAGTTATATACTCTACGGCCATATTCACTGGTTCATTTTAATATATCATCACCACGTTAGATGTTTATGAAAGAGTAGATTACTATAGTTTACTTTTCATTCATTTATTCATAAATATAGTTAAATACGACTATATAAAACATATGAATCAGCACAACCAGAATCTGGCCGCAGCCACTTGCGTCAAAGGAGGTGTTCCATTGCAGGCCTGGTCTTTGTCCACTTGACAGAAAATAGTGAAAAATATCAGTGAATTTCTAAAAAATACTCTAACATTAATTTGAAGCATAGTTCTCTACAGAGAAATGTTTAAAATTCGACGTCTTTTTACAATTACAATTCCTGGGCGGCCATGATAGGAGGAGTAACAGTTCGTGGCTTCCACTGTCACATGTATTTTGACAGGTTATTGTGTCATTTTAATTTCATTCGTCGGAGTTGTGATAGGCTGTGTTACTATGTCTATGGACTGTGTAGTGCGTGTGTGCGTTACTTGTCAAAAATATTGAGATAGTCATAATTGAAAACAGCTGTCAAGACATTTACAAATCTCAATACCGCCCCGCCATATTGTTTTATGTTTTGTGTAGCTTTACGTGAGAAAGCATTTTAGGTACATGCACTAAACAAAGCAGAATAATATAAAAATGACAGTGAGAAAAGGTTTTACATATATTGAGCTATTTTTATATAAATGCACACCGACCTAGCCCAGGCTCCATAGAATCATGAAACATCTCCTTTGACACGGCCAGATGCTGGCTTTTCGCCTTCTTGCCTTGAAACCTTCTAATAGGCCGTCGGAGTAGAATTTTTGGTTTTAGTGTAATTAAATTTGTTATAACTTATTATAACTAAAGAATTGAATTAATGAATTGTAACCTTCTCTTTCGTAGACAAACTTCTCGTCTATAAATCTAACGTGCTTAAATACTATGAGAGCGTGACATATAATTGATAGACAATTATTACAATACAGTACAAACATTGTAGTTTTTATATAAAATTATTTAGACTAGCCCGGAATATTTAATATGTTTATTAAATTAGAAATATCTTAAAATGAACCAGTATATTACGCTTCTTAAATAATCTAAGTTAATTATCATATTATAATGTACTTAATTAACTTCCTATATGAATAAACGATAAAATATAAATGATTAAAATATCATAAATCCTACTCACACTCAGAAACCATAATTATGTTAAAACTAAAAAAAAAAAGTCGTAAAACTGAATTTACATTGTAGTTCATTTTAATGATTTCAACAAAAGATCTTAATAAAACAAAAAGGGTCTTACTTAAGAAAGATGTTTAAAGTTGAACACTGGCTAAACAACGTCCTGTCTTTGTTTGTGGATTGTGACGAATAGAGACAAGACGTTGTTTAACTTTAAGCATCTTTCATAAGTAAGGGGAGAATACTTATATTCAAAAATATTTTTGTTTAAAAACTCAAAAATGTACATATTATTGTAAAATATTATTTCGCTTTTTGTCTAGTCCCCAAGCAGCTAGTTTGAATGCACTGAACTAATTTAGGATTCCTAAGTACTTAAGTTTGTAACTATTAACACGTTTAAACGGATAACAGTATACTTTTTGAGTAGTTAAAAAATAGAGTGAGACAGCAATAACTCTATCTTATGCTGAAAAGTTTCAACTACAATCAAAAACAGCTAAGGGTCAGACCAAAGTTGCAACATTTCATGCTCAAATTACTCTAATCCTACTTACTGTATGTTATTAAAAATGAAATGGGAGAAACTTAAGGATATAAGTAATAAATTGACCGAGCCCAAAACACGAATTTATTCAAAATCCTTGATAGAATTTGTTGTCAAACATAGCTCTGCGGCTTTGAAAAGGCCGGTATTGCAGAATCATAATATGATTCAAGTATCGTGTCAGTTATCTGGTTCCCATAGTACAAGCTTTGCTTATTTTAGGGCTAGATGGCGCTGTGTGAAATGTCCACCAATATTTATTTATTGTTTTATTGACGTGATAACGTCTTTTAAATCGATGAAAGCCGGCTGCACGCACGAAAAAGCATGACTCATTGTCACGTTCCGCCTGACCCGAGCGTGCAAGCGAGAGCGCGGAACAAGCGATAGAGAGGCACGATCATTCATCTGTTTTCTAACGCAAAATTATCGTCCGTAAACCGACTTTACAGACAACCATTTTTTTTTAATTATTGTATTTCTCAAAGTAAAATTAAACACCAAAGTTTTCTCAAAAAGTATTCTTTATCCGTTTAAACTGTTAACCATGTTGCTGTTATAATTTCTGTAACTGTATCAATTGTTTGAAACATATTAATTCCTTTCCCGTCTTCCATATGTCAATTCCTTCCAGTTTGTACAAAAATGTCAATTGAAAAACTTCCCTGAAGAGTAGCATTTTTTTGCTATCAATTATAGCACTTATTTTAAAAGCATCAAAGTACTGTTTCTCTAAAAGAAATAATGATTATAAATACTTCGCAAAAGGTCTATTGAATATCTTCAGTCAAACTTTTCTTCTGATAAATAACATACTTACGGAGTGGCAACACTGCGTTTTCTGCAGCGCATTTGTATTGATTGATACGCGTTGTAGAAAACGCAATGTGGCACTACCTTACGTACCCAAATATTTCCCAAAATTTTATTCTGAGTAACGCCCGTCTATGAAAATCTTTAGTCAAACTTTTCTGCTGTAATTAAATTTAGCATTGAATAAAAGCTTTTCTGAAAATAATAATAAAAAATACTTCCCTAATTTTTATTCTTAGCAACGCCATCTATGAAAATCTTCAGTAAAACTTTTCCTATTATAATCTTCGAATTCTCAAAATAAAGACTGAGCTCATCAACCACCAAAAGATGTGGAAATACCAAAACTATACTTACCAAATTATTTTTATTTAAATAAAAATAAAACTTAATTATGTAACAGTGGCAGCTTAATATAGCTTTCACTTGAAATTTATGAATTTCCATAATAAATTGTTTCCATTATGAAGGGTACAGGGGAAGAAAGATCATTGTCGGTTTTTTTGAGGTATTGAGTTGAAAATGCCATCTCGTAGAAAATTAAAAAAAGCATTTGGCGCTATACCCCAATAAGGCTAAAAACGATCAGTGTCAACGTAAGGCTAAAAAAAAGATTGTATGGCTGTAGGAAAAGTAGAACTTTGTCAATCTTTGTTTGTTCATTTTCTCAAAATGATTACTATGACTATGACTATGACAATGATCTTTCTTCCCCTGTACCCTTCTTCGGGATTATTTTACAACTGATACCAAATCTGAAAATGTATCAATTTGCTCACAAAAACAAATATTATTTTAAAAACATGAATATAAAGTTATATATTGGATTTTTAGGCTAAGCATGCGCATATCATTTGTTTAATTTTAAGAATTAAGTGCAATATTGTTGAATTTGGTCGATTGGTCTTGCCGAGTTTGTGATGATTTTGTTTTTATTGTTTTTTTATGTTGTTTAATATACCTTAATACAAGTGTGGCAATTAACAAATTAAAAAACATTTTTGGCCTGATTTTTCAATTGTCCATAGTTTTTATAACTAAGAAATAAATTTTGCGATTTGACAGCTGTTCATTCACCCGAATACTGAAACGCTACCTAAGTGTTGATTTATCATTGACATTAACTATCATTAACTGTCATTTTTGCATACGATTTCTAAAGAGTAAGAACGTCTCAAATAGAAAAGTACGTCTAAAATATTTAAGCACCGTTTCTATATTCGGGCAATCGTGTAGCAAATATAAACCGTCATATTCTTTAGATAAAGTTATTTGACGAATGAAAAATCGGCCCTACCTACTATAAATTTATCGTTATACTAAAAACTATCAAAACGCCTTTTGAAAATAACGTTTGTATTTAAAACATAAAATATCAATTAATGAGTTAAGCAAGGCTCCAAAGCGTAGTAGTTTTAAATTATTTTTAAATAATATTTAAGTAAGTACTTACCCACTTTAAATGAGCCGTTGTTATATAAAATTCCTCAGAAGACGCAGCTATTCCTTATCTATATACATTAACACTTAATATTTGTGGCTAAACTAACTCAATATTACGCATACATTACACCGGTGCAACACTGTGCGGCATTGCGGCATGCCACAAGGCCGCATGCTACAGAATAAAAAATGTCGCACATTGTGGCAAGAACCGTGCGACATGGCAACACCTTGCGTCGTGTGGCAGACTGACCCAAGCACGATGTTGCCTCGGCGTAAAATAGGCTGCCGCATGCCACTAATGCCGCAAATGCTTTCTATTTGTAGGATGCCACAATATGTAGCATGCGGTACTGTCGCATGTTGTTGCCCCGGTGTAATGCAGCCTTTACGTTTTATTGTGAATTCCGAGTTCGTTTTTCGGTCTTCGTTGGTCCTATGTTGGTCACACTTTGTATTGATTCGATCGATTCGATTTTTTTTACAATGGATGGTCCTTTTTCGTTTCGTTTCTTTCAATTTAAGCAACATGATCTGATTTTGTCTTTCGACACAGCTTTTATTCGAAGGCGAAGGTCAAAAATAACCAAATCATAATGAATTTTCACTCGAGAAAAACATTCCGTGAAGGTTGAGATTTTGTACCTTTAGCGTCACGTGATAAATAATCAGGGGTTTTCTAGTTTTGTGTACTTTTGTTTACATTGCTAAAATATCTATGAAAATCTATGAAACTTTCTTTTTCATAAAATTTTCCACATTAAACTATCCAACTTAGCAACAATATAGTGTCTCTAATTAATACTGATCTACCAATACTCTGATCACGGTAGAGTAATCTGCTGGGATATTTTGTTTCACACTAAATTCGCTAACTCGAATTCGTTCTAACAAAAATTGTTTTTTTACGATGAACACTTTGAAATGGTTGAAAAAAGTGATAGACATGTGTAAAATATGTAAAGTAATTTTGCAGTAAACAACTTTAATGTTGTTCGTAAAAAATCAATTTGTTGGAACGAATCCGAGTTAGCGATTTACGCGTGAAAAAAAATATCCCAGCTGATGTGTCAATATAAATAATGGTAATCTTAGTGGTAAGTTGGGCGATTTTGCTTTGTATGTTTGTATGTTTCACGAATTGTTGTTCGAGCATAACTGTCGAACCGTTCATCCAATCTGCATGAAACTTGGTAGGTCAATAGGTTGTGGTAAGGAAATTTACGGTGGAGCATATGAGCTTAATCGATGAAGGGGTTGTGAAGATATTGGGTTCCCAAGGGGGTAAAAAATTATGAAAGTTACACAAATATATTGAGTGGGGTGTCATACGAAAGGGCTTATTTTGTACATTCCAAAATGGTTTTTATTTTTAATCTAGGATGTATAGTTTTTGAAATACGACCAAAGACCAAAAACTACGAAACCAGAGCTGCAAGAGCTCCCGTTTCATAGAGTTTCGATGTCTTCGTAGCTCATTGACTGGTCGGTCTTAAAAAGAGAGTGGCATCGTTGCGGTTTGGTTTGCAATGATTTTAGATGCTACTTGATTTATTTTCATGATAAAAATTTTTTTGATAAAAAATGAAAATAATTGGGGTAAAAAAAGTTAAGTAAACAAATATATTGAGTGCGGTGTCAAATGAAAGGTCTTTATTTGTACATTCTAAAATAGTTATTATTTTTATTCTAGGACGTATACTTTTAAAAATACGACGAGAATTCATAAATATGAAATAAATGAAAAATTAGACACGACATTATGTATTGCATGCATGCTAGTATTTTTTACCATGAAGAGCTAGCGCAATAGGCATACCCGGCAGTAGTAGCACTTGAAATTATAGGGGTAGTCAGAAGAAAGTCCAAATGTTGGCCATCTACGGTGCGCGAGATCTCAGTTCGGGGCGAACTACTAGTTATATCTCTGTTTCACATCAAACAATCACTGTAACATGATTGCAAAGACTTTGTACCTGCATGATTGTTATTTTTTACAAATATTGTAAACCGACAATTGAACAAACTGTTTAAGAGTTGTTTTATGGGCGTGTCTCTAGGTAGCATAAAAATAAACTCGCCAAAGTTTTGCATTTTATTTCTTACTAATAAACTTATAGAGAATATTTTTAGCAATGTAAATAAAATGACTAAATTATGAAGAGTAATCTTTTATACCCTTAAATTTTGTAAAAGTATAGCTAAAGTAGTTGTCTATGTATATGTACTAAGATTATATACTTATATTGTAGGTAAAATGCACAAATCTCTATAGACACTCATTTATGTATCGTGATCGTCGTTTTTATATAAATACAAAATATAAACTTCCATTTTTATCCGTGTTGTATACGTATAGATCAGAATCATTATTTACTAAGTATATGTAATATATAACCGATATGATAAACTCTAGTGTTTTGTATTTGTGTATAAAATGTCATTATTGGTAAAGGGAAAGTTTTACGTAGTTACCTTATTTATTTACCTAAATATTACCCTATGAGTATGCGTGTCTGTGAAGTCTAACTGAAAACTGTTGGATATTTAGATCAAATTCCATATATTTATATACCATGTAATTCCTAGACAAGGTGCTTTTTTGGTCAGCGGGTTGATTTTCTAACTTATCTCAAACCTCAAATTGGTCTCGAAACTGTCAAAACGATCGCGTAGAATCTTTTGTCGCGTTCGGTCTCGTTGAGATGAGAGTGACAGAGCTACTTGCGTGATTACTGAACTGTCATATTTGACAGTTTGAGACCGATTTTGATCGCTATCAAGGAAAGACAATCAGGGGAAAGTTGTCGGCGTCCATGTTTTCTATTACTCATCATATTTGATTTTGTTTTTGAATTGAATAAGTATTTGATATAGAAGTGTATAGTCACGAATATAATAGTAATGAAATCGAAACACTTGTTATGGCCCACATAACGTGAAAACATATTTAAAAATACAAGTGCCTCATTTTGCCGTTCAAATAACCAACCCAACAGATTTTTTTAAACTCAAAATATTTTTAACTTTGAGTATTACGATGAATATAATTCACGTGGAGAGACGAACTTTAAACTGACCAAAAAAGACTCTATTATGCTATTTCTCAGTCAGAGTCAGAGCTCCAACATTTTTGATTAATACGTTGGCTAGTATTCTGCATAAACTTTGAAATACACATTACTAATGTAAATTGGTAAATAGAAATTAAAATAGTTTGATTTTGAAATGTTTAATAACAAATCTACTGAAATCTTACAATAGTATTGTTTTTTCTTGTTTATCATCTTTTAAAGTGTAACATTTAGAGTGTGGTTGTGATTTCAACGAATGTTTTCGAAGAGCGAATTACGAAATTATCTATTCCTTGAGAAAATGTAAGACTTTCCCTGTTATTGAGGCTTGTACTTACCTGGTAATATTAAGAACTTTGTCATTGCAAATGTATACATTCCATTGCTTGTGAATTTGGTGTTTTATTTTCCACTGTTCTTCTACTATCACTACAGAGACCATATGTGACTGATGCAGAAAAACGCTAATTTAGCCAGTCATTATAGTATTTATAGTAATAAATTCTTTTAATCTGTAAAAAAACTCAGAAAGGACATCAATTGAGGATTTAACGACTACTTAAAAACTACTTCTTAGAAAGTATGTTTAAAGTAAAAAACAAAAAATGGTAAAACAAATATACTGTTTATTAGTGCATTGTTTAACTTTTAATTACAGCTTGTCTAAATTATTGTAAAACATTTGTTAAAAAAATATTCTCTTAGTCTTTCTCTAATTTGGCTGGAGAAATTGAAGAAATGTGCATTTATCTACATTGTTTAAAACTGAGGAGACAATAACTGGCAACCTGGTTTTAAGTAACTTTTAATTTAAAAATACGATAAACGCACAATGTCGCAACACAACTACAACTTAGCGAGATACATCAGTGATTCTGTGAATTCATCTGGGATATTTTGTTTCACACGTAAAGTCTCTAACTCGGATTCGTTCGAACAAATTGATTTTTTACGAACAACATTAAAGTAAGTGCAAAATTACATCACATATTTTACACAACAAGCATGACTATCACTTTTTTCGACCATCTTCTACCATTTGAAAGTATTCACCGTGAAAAAACAATTTTTGTTTGAACGAATCTGAGTTAGCGACTATACGTGTGAAACAAAATATCCCAGCAGGTCAGCTAAACGGACTTTGTGAAGTAGAACAACTGGTCATTAGGTACTATACATAGGTACACTTAATCTATTCCTAAAACGATAAATTAAGTAGGTATATTTTATTCGTGACCGACACTGAGATCCATACTATAGCTTGAGTTAAAGTCTGTTTCTCTATTCCCTTCTTGAATATACTTAGATGGCTGGTATAAATAAAAATTATAAGTAGGTAGGTACTAAATTCGAAGTATTATTTATGTATGTCCCTATGTTTGTATGAGCTGGTAGCTTCGTCGTTCGCATGTCACGATCTCAATGGTAGTCCAACATTCATCCAAATCCAAGCAGCATAATTGGAACACAATCTTATTATTAGTAGGACTTCACAGTTTGGTAACGCTAGCTTCACAATCCTTCTCCTTTTTCTTGCCCCCAATCTCCGCGTAGATTTCGTCTATGCTTCTCATCTTTGTCTCAGGGACCATAAAGACGATATAAACTGTACTGATGAGGCAAACTCCTGAAAACAGCCAGAAGACTGTGTGTAGTCCCGCGGTGACCGCTAGAGGGTGGAAGAATCGAAGTTCTATGGAGACGAGGGCGCACGCGAAGGCTATTACGATTGATGTGACGGTACCGCGAAGCTGCAAGAGAAAATAGCAGGTTATAATTAACAAATTCCTTTAAGAATTAGCAAGCTGAAGTGGCAGTAGACCGGCTGTATCTGCCGAAGAACTGACAACCGCTGGGGTAAACGAGTTCTCGAGTGGAGACAACGTCTTGGCAAACGTAGTGTAGGACGCCCGCCTGCCAGGTGGAATGACGATCTGCGAAAGGCTACCGGCACAAGTTGGATGCGTCAAGCTGAAGACAGGGTGCGATGGCGCTCATTAGGGGAGGCCTATGTCCAGCAGTGGACTGCTATAGGCTGATGATGATGATGATGAATTAACAAATTACCGTTACGTATGGATCTTACTCTAGAATACCCTGTGGCAACTAGCAGGTACCATGGCAACACTGAGACCCGGAAAAAATATCAAATAATCTAACTAGCATCGCAGCATTCGTCCGGCTTCCCACCAAAGTCATCAAAATTCGTCGTCACTGAGAAAAATGGCTTCAATTTTTTTTACCACGGGAGTGTCCACATTGCGTTTTCAGTAGCGCGTTTGTATCGATACAAACGCGTTGCGAACGCGATGCGAACGCGCAGCTCAAAAACGCGCTGCAGAAAACGCAATGTGTACACTCCCGGTTTGCGTTTGTATCGATACAAACGCGATGCGAACGCGCGTTTGTATCGATACAAACGCGGTTCGAACGCGCGTTTGTATCGATACAAACGCGGTGCGAACGCGCGTTTGTATCGATACAAACGCGCGTTCGCATCGCGTTTTTATGGATACAAACGTGTTTAAGCAGGGTTTGCTTTTGTACTTTGCTTTTTTGTATGCTCGTTTGTCTGCTAGTTTGTATGCTAGTTTGTCTGCTAGTTTGTCTGCTAGTTTGTTTGCTAATTTGCTTATTTGCTCTAAGTTTTTCATTTGTTTCGGGATACTTTCTTCGGGACACTTTTACTTTTGCTTCGGGACAATTGCTAAGGGACACTTTTGCTTGGTAACACTTGCTTCGGGACACTTTTTGCTTGGGGACACTTTTGCTTCGGGACACTTTTGCTTCGGGACACTTTTTACTTCGGGACACTTTTGCTTCGGGACACTTTTTCTTCGGGACCCTTTTGCTTCGGGACACTTTTGCTTCGGGACACTTTTTCTTCCGGACCCTTTTGCTTCGGGACACTTTTGCTTCGGGACACTTTTGCTTCGGGACACTTTTTCTTCGGGACACTTTTGCTTCGGGACACTTTTGCTTGGGGACACTTTTGCTTCGGGACACTTTTGCTAAGGGACACTTGCTTCGGGACACTTTTGCTTGGGGACACTTTTGCTTCGGGACACTTTTTCTTCGGGACACTTTTGCTTCGGGACACTTTTGCTTGGGGACACTTTTGCTTCGGGACACTTTTGCTTCGGGACACTTGCTTCGGGACACTTTTGCTTGGGGACACTTTTGCTTCGGGACACTTTTGCTTCGGGACACTTTTGCTTCGGGACACTTTTGCTTCGGGACACTTTTTCTTCGGGACACTTTTGCTTCGGGACACTTTTGCTTGGGGACACTTTTGCTTCGGGACACTTTTGCTTCGGGACACTTTTGCTTCGGGACACTTTTGCTTGGGGACACTTTTGCTTCGGGACACTTTTTCTTCGGGACACTTTTGCTTCGGGACACTTTTGCTTGGGGACACTTTTGCTTCGGGACACTTTTGCTTGGGGACACTTTTGCTTGGGGACACTTTTGCTTCGGGACACTTTTGCTAAGGGACACTTGCTTCGGGACACTTTTGCTTGGGGACACTTTTGCTTCGGGACACTTTTGCTTCGGGACACTTTTTCTTCGGGACACTTTTGCTTCGGGACACTTTTGCTTGGGGACACTTTTGCTTCGGGACACTTTTGCTTCGGGACACTTGCTTCGGGACACTTTTGCTTGGGGACACTTTTGCTTCGGGACACTTTTTCTTCGGGACACTTTTGCTTCGGGACACTTTTGCTTGGGGACACTTTTGCTTCGGGACACTTTTGCTTGGGGACACTTTTGCTTCGGGACACTTTTGCTTCGGGACACTTGCTTCGGGACACTTTTGCTTGGGGACACTTTTGCTTCGGGACACTTTTTCTTCGGGACACTTTTGCTTCGGGACACTTTTGCTTGGGGACACTTTTGCTTCGGGACACTTTTGCTTCGGGACACTTTTTCTTCGGGACACTTTTGCTTCGGGACACTTTTGCTTGGGGACACTTTTGCTTCGGGACACTTTTTCTTCGGGACACTTTTGCTTTGGGGCACTTTTGCTTGGGGACACTTTTGCTAAGGGACACTTTTGCTTGGGGACACTTTTGCTTCGGGACACTTTGCTAAGGGACACTTTTTCTTCGGGACACTTTTGCTTTGGGGCACTTTTGCTTGGGGACACTTTTGCTAAGGGACACTTTTGCTTGGGGACACTTTTGCTTCGGGACACTTTGCTAAGGGACACTTTTGCTTCGAGAAACTTTTGCTTCGGGACACTTTTACGAAGGGACACGTTAGCTTCTGGACACTTTTGATAAGGGACAAACTAGCATACAAACTAGCAGACAAACTAGCAGACAAACATCAGACAAACTAGCAGGCAAACTAGCAATCAAACTAGTAAACTACAAACGCGATGCGAACGCGCGTTTGTATCGATACAAACGCAATGCGAACGCGCGTTTGTATCGATACAAACGCGCGTTTGTATCGATACAAACGCGGATACGCGCTGCGAACGCGCGTTTGTATCGATACAAACGCGGATACGCGCTGCGAACGCGCGTTTGTATCGATACAAACGCGCGTTTGTATCGATACAAACGCGCGTTCGCAACGCGTAGCAAAAACGCGCTTCAGAAAACGCAATGTGGACACTCCCTTAGGTACATAATCAAAGATTCGCTTATCGGCGCATTGCACATTAGTTAGACTATAGACCGAACTAAGGTCGACCTTCTGTTTATTGCATGAAAATATAAGATTATTTAAGTTACCTTGGATAAAAAGTAGCCAAGGTTTTTATTTACCTGGAAACTAAACATTTCAGTCATAATCACGAAAGGCACAGGCTGAAGTCCGGCTGCATCACAGTAGATGCAGAGACATAGCGCAGCCACCGGTAGCCAGGACCCTCCCATTGAGATGGACTGGCTTTGCGCGAAGAACCACGAGCCTAGAGCACACATGGCTATGCCGGAGACCAGGCAAGTCGTGCCTAGGAGCGGCTGAAAAATAAAAATGTTACCAAAAATACAAAAAGCTGTTTCCGCCCGGGATCGAACCGGGGGCCTTGTGCGTGTGAAGCACACGTGATAACCGCTACACTACGGAAACTTGACTTTAGATGTTGAAATTATTATACTAGTCAATGAGATTATGATCAATGGGTAGTCTATGAATCTATGACCTCTTTCGAATGACAATTAACTTCATCGAGGACTTCGAGTACCTACCTACCTACTCATACTGAGGACAATGCCGATATTTTGGTCGATATGGGCTGCTGAAATTGTTTATTTGCGTTTACTGGCTGAAGTGCAAACATGGCCGATACTAAATCGTTGTAGTGTGCACACTTGCATTCTATGGAAAACCTTGCAGTCTAAATGCATAGTTTACCTTCCTCCCTGTCCTCTCAACCAGGCTAGATGTAGTACAGGATCCGACCAGCTGTACTGCTCCCAGCACGATTTAGTGTGCACGCACACTTGCATTCTATAGAAAAGTTTGCGAAGGGCTAAATGCATAGTTTACCTTCCTCCCTGTCCTCTCAACCAGACTAGAAGCAGTACAGGATCCGACCAGCTGTACTGCGCCCAGCACGGCAGCTTGCTGGTTAGCGGTGAGTAGCCAGCCTGCCGCGCTAGCCTGCCCGAAGATCAGCGACGCAAAATGCAGCACTGCTAGACAGCCGCACAGCTCCCGAGCTACTGTGATGATCAGCGTGATGCGGAAGGCACGGAACGTGGCGCGATCCGTCACTGGAACAAATCTCAATTTCAAAAGATACCGCGGGTTACTGAAATCGAAATAAAGGTGACCGCATCGCGAGTCTCTACCTTTTAACCAGACGAAAAATGACCGTACCTAAATAGAATTCCTCCTTATTTAGCGGAGCTAAAAAAGGCCAGTATAGGAGAATCACAATAGGAATTGCAATTAATGCCGTTATTGTTACTCTCAGTGTATGAAAAGAGACAGCATATAGTTCAATTCCTATTGTGATTCTGCTATAACGATCTTTTTAACCCCGGTGATCTAATGTGACTGTACCTACCTAAGTATAACTTATAGACCTTAAATTGTTAAAAAGTAGGTAAGTAAGTAAGTTCGTGTTAAGAGCAAATGGCCACTTTAGTGACGGAATTTTTAGGCCGCCTAAAGGCCTCCGCGACGAAAGCCGGGACCGACAATTTAACGTGCCCTCCGAAGCACGGAAGCGCTCAGCTCGTAATGCCACTGTTAATTGTTGATTCATAAAAGTTTAGAAACCGCAGACTGAGACATTTAGGTAAGTAGATACCTACCTACCAGCCTCACCCACACTCGAAAGAGTCACTGCGAACTTTGGCTTATAAATCTATCCCAGGTAACCGGTAGACCCATAGGTATAACAAGTAGGTAGATAACTGTGAAGTGATAATCGGTAGGTACCTACCTACCGCCCGCCCACGCGCTGTCAACATCGTTATTGATGACAAACATGCTTCCCTGGGAACTACTAGTAGGTACCTAGGCATGACGGCGTCAGGTGATCAGGTGGGGCAAAGGGAAGAAGAATCAATATCATCCTTTAGAAATCCACCGCTTGGATGTGGGTCTACCGGTACCTATATCAAAAATTTGGTCACGGTTTTTTCCTATAGGGGAACCTGTTGAACCTCGTCCATTGATATCCCTCGGCCACCAAGGCTTATCTCGTAATCTGTGCGAGTTTTTTTGTTTTTGTCTGTGGTATTATAATCGTCATTGGCCAACACCAACATGAAGCTAGAATCGAAAAACCAGCGTGGAGTGAGTGAGGCGTGCGCATTAAAAATATAAAAAAGTGCTCAAAATGAGGGTATTTTTAAGTTTACTTTAAGTTAATTCATATATACCAGTACATACTTACGAGTTAACCATTTCGTGCAATCAAATATAGGTGAAATGGACTTTAGATAGGCATAGATATATCGACCCAAATCAAACTCAAAGTGCATTTTAAAAATTCGTCAATTTAAAATGAGGCAATGTTGTACCTTTGCCACCACTTTTGCTTTGTACTTTGGACATGAGCTAACGTACAAATTTGTATCAAGATATCAAACAGAAAAAAAAAAACACCGAAGAAGGTTCAAACAAAGAGAGAAGTCTACCTTGTCCTAAAAGCTGTTAAGTATTTGAACTTTTGTTGATAAATTATTATAATAGGACGCGAAAATGATCTTAAGATCACAGAAATTTTAAGAACTTAGTTATTTTGATTATTTTAGCATAACTTAAGATAAAAATGTAAATATATATATATTTTTATCTAAAGTACATACTTTATAAATGTTCTTTCCATTAATTAAAAAAAAATCGTTATTTGATTCGATAACATGGTAATTTCATGAAAAAAAACTAGTAAGGTCAAGGTACATCTTGCAGTGACCAAGGTATATCTGGTTTGTTGTACCTTCGACAATTTCCCATTTTTTGTTCAAATCTCTTTAGCTTCTAAAGTATCATTAAAAATACAAAATTTATTTCATTAATATGTAGTCAAATAGTGTATCTTTACATGTGTCCATATTTGGTAAACCTAATTCCAATCTTTATACACAAAAAAAATTAAATAAGATCGTGTGGCCGAGGTTCAACAGGTTCCCCTACCTACCTACCTATCTCAAAAAAAACAATTTTGGACTTCACAAAGTCTTTTAAAAATAACCCCTTTCTCTGACACGGTTCAATTGACAGACTCCATTTACCTTTTATAGAGCCATTGGCGGCAGATGAGTCAAAGAGATCGACCAATGGATCTTCTACAAAACCGTATAACATCTAGGAACCTAACTTCTAAATATAAAAGTACGATCCGGCCGTTTTGCTCGATAGCATCTATTAGTGCTCCAAACCTTGGTATGCAAAGTTTTATTGACGAACTTGAAGCAAGAAACATTTTCGAGGAAAATTAACGAACCGCCACTGGCATTACCTACTAACTGAGCGCTCTCGTCCTTCGAGGGACACGATAAATTGTCGATCCCGGCTATAACAACTGGTTAAGCTATGACGGAGGCCTTCGGGCGGTCTGAAAACTCTGTCACTAAAGTTTTTTTATACTACTATGGTAGCAGACAAGCATACGGCACACCTGATGGTATCTAAGCGGTTATCGTAGCCTATGGACGCCTGTGACACCAGAGGAGCCACACTCACGCTGCTGACCCTTTAAAAGAGGAATCACTGCGCCGACAACACAATGGACAAGACTGGCCCGATCGCAACGCTTCCTCGCAGAGCACTGGCAAGTGGCAACCTTACCGCAGGAATACAACTAAAGTTGGCCACTAGCTCATATGAAATAATCTTAATTCTGTGGAAATAATCTAACCAATAAAGGCCCCTGTCCTAAATACGTCCACCTTTCTACAATAATTCGGTGGTGTTTGATCTAGTCCCGTTAGCGCCAGTTTACACATTGTTACCGTTTTGGGCTAAACCAGCCAAAGGTCGTATCAACATGCAGGTACCCACCTAGTTACAAACACAAAAAAGTCCTCCAATGACCTACAGTTGCTAGAAAAACTTGCTGAAACATTACCTACTTATAAAAATTTTGGTAGGTAGGTGAAAATTTAGAGGAGTATCGGTTGAAAACCCGCTTTCAACAGCTAGATATCTAAATCTAGTACTTAGTATATTCTTAAATTTTCAAAGGTTGTCTGGAAGAGATCCCTTCTTAGCGATAAGACCGTCCATTTCAATTCCGGGACCCCCCCCCCCTCCTCCCCCTTAGCAAGAGCTTTGGAACCCTTGAACACTTGAACCTCATTAAGTTCGGGGGAAACCTAGTCAATCTTTGTATTTTGGAACCCTTGGACCCCTCCCATAACAATGCTGTGGCTACGCCCATGAAAAAGCTTCATTGCGCATCGAAACGGTAACTTCACGTTTACGAATGCCTAGATCCATTGTGCATACTGTACAATAAAATATTTTCATTCATTCATAGGTACCTACCTAAAGTCTTCAATGCGGAGCGGAACTGGTTAGTCTTGCTGTTCTTTAGTTCCAGCAGTAACAGCTGAAGTTCGCTTTCTACTGCTGCCTCCGAGCTGTCCCGGCAGCGCAGCCAGGCGAGAGCATCGCGAGCTTCCTGAGATAAACATTATAATTATGAATGTAAAAGCTGTCGCGAGCTTCCTGCGATAAACATTATAATTATGAATGTAAATTGGTCAAATTTCACTTATAGTGCCCCCGCGCATTAGCGGCCAGGTCGCGCGGCCAGGCCGCTGGTCGCGCTAAAGCGCGCACTTGCATATGTCACGGAAGAAATAGTTGGCTGCAGCGGCCTGGCCGCTTAATGCGCGGGGGCACATAAATGAATGCCGTGATAAAAAGCTCAAAATTCAAAAAATGTTTTTGTCACTTAACGGCGTTTTAGCTAGCGGACGGCAGAAAGGGCGTCTTTGACATCTTCAAAGGGTTTTGAATGCTTCTGTAGGTACCTACTTATTAATTTTAATTTCAACGTGTTCTTATCTTTAAGCTAATTTGAATACTTAAGCTTATAAGATTATATTATTGTTCTTAGTTCGTAATTGCAGGGACCGCGGAAGTAGGTACCTACTCCATCATAATGGGGGGAGGGGGGAGGGAGGGCAACTTCATTAAAACATTTCTTATAGATCGATATGATCCAACCTCGACCACGTCGCTTAACACCAGGCGAGTTGGTGGCCAAACATAGACTTTCTGTAAAAATAAAGAAAAACTAGAAGTAGGTACAGACCTCCACTCGTCCACTCTTGAGCAGGTAGCTGGGCGTCTCCGGCATGGTGGTGAAGAGGACCAGATGCAGGAGAGGCGCACTCAGACACACCCACAGCGTCGCTTGGTAGCTCAGGTACTCTCCTGGGACATTCAACAAGCTATTCACTTCATTTTGTCTCTTATGTTATTTCTATCTGTTGCTACTTCTTTAAATCTAATGCAAACACTTTCTAATGGGCGTTTTTTCACTTGACGGCACGGAACGGTAACGGCACAGCAATCGGAGACGCAAAAATGCATGAATTTATATGGCACGTCTTTCCACTTACGGTGTTGATTTCCACCGGTGCCATCGCCGTTGCCGTTGCCGTGCCGTCAAGTGAAAAAACGTCCATTGAGCGACTGACCGACTGACTGACTGTGACAGGAATGAACCCAGATCATCGCCTCAATTCTTTGGTCTACTTTACATTACACATGGAATTCAATAACTAAGCTACTTAGCTATAAAAAAATACAAGAATGATCATCGAAAAGAAAACTGGAATCCACTCTCTGCGTAGCTTGTCTCAACAGAAACATAGAAGAACAGAAACAGAAGCATAGAATAGAATCGCCTTTTTAGCCTTTTAGCAGATGCCCTGACTATGATTTAAATAACACTGGAACAAGACGTCATACCGAGTAAATACACCACGAGGTTCCCTAAATTCTGCGCCAGCACCACCAGACTCCCCAGCGTCCCCCTGATGGTATCCTCGCTGATCTCCTTGATGTAGAGCGGCGTCACGACGTAGGACCCCCCGACCCCCATCCCGACGATAGCTCGCGCCAGGATCAGCGCCCAGGTCTCTGAGGAGTACAGCTTCAGTCCCCATGACAGCTGCAACAAGGAACCAATATTATAAAGGCGAAAGTCCGTGTGTGTGTGTGAATGTTTGTTACCAAGTATGACCATAACTACTAAACCGATTTTGATGAAATTTAGAATGTAGATAGTTTAGGTTCTGGAATAACAAATAGGCTACTTTTTATCCCGGAGAAATGTATGGTTCCCCTGGGATAAAAAATAGTAGTCCACGCGGGCGTTCACTAGTATTTCATACTAGCGAACGTTTCCGGGATAAAAATAGCCTATGTGTTATTCCAGGACCTAAACTATCTACATTCCGAATTTCATTAAAATCGGTTTTGTAGTTATGGAGATACGCGGTAACAAACATTCACACACACATATACACGAAGTTTCGCCTTAAAACGTTAGTAGGATTCTTTCCAATGATATCTGCAGTGCGATTTACCTACATTTCTCAGAATGCATCCGATCCGATACGAAGATTTTCCTCGGAAAGTTGACGATTTATCAGCGAAGAGACGTCATTTTCAAAATTCGGAATGCATTCCGAGAGTCCGAGAGTGCATATCTCGCTCAGTCAACACGGCTCTTTTATCAAAAGACAAAATAACAATAAGTCAATGAAATTACAATAAGTTTGTCAATAAGTTGTAAAGCTACCAACCGCCATAGAAAACGAAGTCAGCATCAACGCTTTCTTCCTCCCATAGTTGTCCACAATATACCCGAAGAGGAACACCGTGGGGGTCCCCACGAGGTAGACCACAGACGCCATCCAAGAGATGATGTCTGCAGGGACGGGCGCGGGGGCGGGGGACTCGAGGGACATCAGTTTAGGTCCCATGGGGGACATCCAGCCAACTGCCGCGCCGTAAGAGTACACGGGGATCACCACTGGAAGATATAAAAGTTTATCGATCGAGCGAGCGAAGCGAAAGCTCTTAGGCTGAGTTTAGTCTCACGCTCACCGTCAGCGCTGATAGGCGAGTGATCTTTATTACAATGTAATAAGGATACTGATTGTCCAGCACTGACAAGAGCAATCAGCGTAGCCATTTCTGCTAAACAATCAGTCAGTATCCTTATTTCATTGTAATAGAGATCACTCGCCTATCAGCAGCACTGACGGTGAGCGTGAGACTAAAATCAGCTTTAGTGGCAATTTGGGCGATTTTGCTTTGTATGTTTCATGAATTCTTGTTCTCGCATAACTGTCGAACCGTTCATCCAATCTGCATAAAATTTGGTGTACCTACCTACGGTCAACAGGTTGTGCTATTGGAACAAATTTTGTGGCTAAGTAGTAGCTAAATTTGCTCAGCGTGACAGCCTTTGAGCATAATGAAATTTAATAGATGTTGATAATTTTTAATCATAATCATCATCATTAGAATCAATTTCAGCCCGTTTGCACCCATTGTTGGTGGCCTCCCCTTTGTCCTTGTCGAGTCTCCATTGGTTTCTGATTACACTGACATTATTGACAATAAATGATAATTAAAATAAATCATTCATTACGCCATTGAAATCATATCCACGTTCCTGAATCCTCCATGAGCCTGACATTGACCAGACTACCTTGACCCTCAGCTGCTGAACTGCTTCTATCAGAAACAATAGGGGTGATGGGTCTGGTATGGCTGGCTAATTGACAGTTCAATTGAAGGGAGGCAAGGTCCAGACATTGAATTGTTGACAATGTATCGATTCCAATCAGCTTTACAAAGTTGTTGATTATTTTCAAGCTTTTAAGATTTGTTTGTTTTTTATTAGGTACCTATTACTTATTTGTTTGTTTTGTAACTAAATAAAAGGTACCTAGTACGTTTGGAAAAAGGCCAGGTCTAGAGTGCCCTAAACCGACGAGCTTGTATGAAAATGTGATGAGAGTGAATGAGGCGAAAGAGGTGTGTCAGGATCGTAGCAAGTGGAAATCCGTGGTCTCAGCCTACCCCTGTGGGAAAGAGGCGTGACTTTATGTATGGAGCTTTCACACGGTTCTTAAGGAGTACCAAGACAAATTACGATCTTCGATTTTAACAAAGGTAACTGGGAAGGGTAGGTAGTTCACTCTATTTAAGTGGGTCTGTTATGAGTGAATTTGGAGGGGGTTTAAAGGACTGGATTATGGGGGGAGGGCTCCCCCCTTAGAATACGTGGACAAAACATATTTAAAGGTACCTACCTACTTATTGTGTAGGTACTTTTAAAAGTACATGGGATCCAATGATCCAAAACATAAACATGAGACAGACTGTCTTACCATGGGCGTAGCTATGCTAACTGCATTGTTATTAAGAAATTAAAACACTTCTAATTTTAGGAATGAGCAATTTAAAAATGTGTAAATAAATTAGTCTACGGTTAACGAGAGTAACAATTATCGGGAGCTTAGCAGATAAATTATATTATCATTAGTTTGGTTATGAAAGATGTTATGTGTAGGTACAGTCAACTCCAAATATTGATCGGTACAGTTTTGGTTTTAAAACCAGCCGAGACAACCCTTTAAATCTTAAGATTATGTTGGTAAATGAAACGAGCATCCGCCCGCGGCATCGTTCGCGTGATATGATAGAGCAGTGTTGGCCGAGTGGGTAACTGCCTCGACTCTCAATCCGAAGGTCGTGGGTTCGAACCCGGCCGTGCATCAATGGATTTTTCGTTTCGAAAAATGTGCGCTTTATCACGAGCTCTGAACGGTGAAAGAAAACATCGTGAGGAAACCAGTTAGCTTTCTAATAGCGTCGATGGGCTTGCAACCTGTCACGTATTTAATGTTAACTTCTGAAAAATGTGGGAATGTACCAAATGTGTTTGGACATACCTCTGACCACCCCCTTAGACATCTTCAAAGGATCTTAAAATGCCTAAGAAGATCTTAAATAACTACCGCGCCTTGGGGAGACAGGCGTGATCATTTATTTCGTTTTTTAGTAATTGTATTATGGCTATTCCAGGTCACCGATGTTCAAACATTCAAGTTATTTAGAAAATACCTAACGAGGTGGTCAGAGGCATGATTTATATATGGTGCTGGCCTATCGCTGCCATGACCTAGCTCGTGGTCTTACTGAATAAATGATTGTTTTAATTTTGAATTTTTGGATTTTTTTTTCAAGTCATGCATTCAGAAAGTATCATTTGGAGAAGTGGAACAGATAGAGAAAATCACAAATAGCTTTATAGTTAACTTAAAGGTCTGTTTCTAGTTTCTTGTAAAACGTATGATTTTTACGGTTAACACCTGCGCGTTGATGTCTTTTGTATGAAAAACTGATACATGAAAGCCAGAAACTAATAAAATTGTATTGTATTGTGTTTTTTAACTTTTCTGTCCCAATACTGGGCAAAGGTTTAATAAAATTAATAAAAAAATAAGATATAAATAAGATATAAATATACTATATAAGATATAAATACTGATACTTATACTGTATAATCTATATAAGTAGGTACTTATAAGTATTTATATCTTTGTAGATGTATTTAATTGAAATGTTACTGATCAAATTAATGAACAGTGATGTGTTGTACGTACGTTGTCTAAATTTATAATTTTTATATCACAATTGCATTTGTATCATAGGTTTGTGGCCAACTCCGTCACCAGAGTTGGCCACTTACTCATACGAACTTACTTATTTAATAAAAAAATATTCCCTTTCAATTAATCTCAGTATTATGATTTTTTGAACATGTGATTTTCTATAGGAAATAACTTAATTTTCAAACAAAAATACGTAAAAAAATCACTATTAAATAGTCCGTTTGAAAAATTAAAATTTATGAATAAAACACTCACTCAAAACAGAGATGAGAACTTGATTGAACTTGCTTCCCTCCGTACAGTATTTCTTGACGGTGTTTTTTAACATTGTAACGAAAAACACTAAACCGCTAAACAGAGACACTAGTGAACTCAATCCCGCGCGCTGACCAAGTGAGGAAAGCTTACGGAGAATAGAATTAGGTAGCTAGTACATACATGAAAGTACTTCCACTTAGGCAGTGGCGGCGTAGCATGGGTTGGCACCCAGGGCGGTTTTCTATTGAGCACCTCCCGTGGTCTGACATTCAGTGGCGGCCTTAGCTATCGCTAGGGGCTTGCAAAGATAGATCTACCGCCCGGGGCCCCTAGTGACAAGCGCGGCAAGACCATACTTTCAGGGACCCTCTCCCCTCCAATATAGGTGCAAGGCACAGAGATAAATGTCTGGAAACAATATGCAAAAAAAACCTACCCTAACGTGCCATAAAAAATTGGTGAGGATCAAGGATTGATTATGAACAGAAATGCACATCGAGTGTGCAGAAAATTACTCATACCATTGAAGTCGGTTTTTAAACACTTTTAACTATAGATAGTGGTTTGTTCACAAACACACCAAGGTGGTCAGTTTCATGGAAGGAAGAAAGGCTTGCCAATAGAAATGGGTCTTTGCATTCGATTAGGCTTTCTGCCAAGCCCGTAATCATTGCGTAGACATTACATGTAACACCTTCTGTAAGCCCTGTAGAGAGGATGTGATAGATTACTCAATAATAATTCGTATCGAGTTATTTACACTATATTACAACCATAGATATGTACAATAAAAAGAAGGAGTGAAGTATACTAAGGAGAAAAACTAAAATATTCAGAAACCAAAAGTTATAAAAGAATGATAGATGTTGTGTATGATATGAACCTGTGTGAATATGAATAGATCCCCACAAGCCCCACTAAACCGAACACGGTTTTAAAAAGCTTAGGCTAGTATCTGGGACATTGTCGAGATGGAGTAGACTATAAAGCATCTAAACCAGGGTTGGGCAAACTTTTTTCATCAGGGGCCAAACAAAACCAATGAAATGTGTTGGGGGCCAGATTTTTTAACTGGTTTTTACTATTACTCACAAAACACTAAAAAAATTGTAACAATTTGAAAGAGATGATGATGTACAGATTGAGTAAGAATGCTGGCGCGGCGGGCCGGACTAAAAAGGTTCGCGGGCCGGAGATGGCCCGCGGGCCTTAGTTTGCCCATCACTGATCTAAACTGTCCTAGGTATCAGATAAAACTTGAATATTATACACAAAAAGTACCTACCTACCTAAGTTTTTAAATTATTTGAACAATGCTGGTTTTTAATAACAAGTAGGTACAAGAAATTAACCTTCGCATTTTATGTAGTCCTTTCTCTCTACATGTTGCATACCGCGTCATAATGGTAAATGGTGATGATGATGATGAAAAGTAGCCTTAGGTAGGAGAAGGGGGGGTAGCCCCGGACGGCGGGTACCACCGGACACTTCAAGTACAGGGTGTTTACGCACACTTAGAAAACAAATAAACACATCTTTAGATGGCGCGTAGAATGTAAACAAATAATCTAATCAGTGGTGGCATGTCCAGCCAACGGTACTCACGTGACGACAGATTTTATCTCGGATCAACTGATTTACGCTGCTCCATAGAAAGTTTGACTGCAAAAATCCGATATTAAACGTAAGTATTTTTATTTGATATAATTGTGTTCCATAGATAATTTATAAGGCATTCAGATTTTAAAAGTTATTTTCAAATTACTTTCATACTTTTGATGTGGTTGGTAAAAACATAGATTTTGGGAGATCGGGTACCCGCGGTCAAATTTTTGGAGGGTATCCTCGGACATTTTTAAATGTTTGTTTCGTAATTTTTAGGAGACCTTTAGTTACTTTAGAGGGGTTTTTTATTGATGTACCTACATATTTATTACAGGTAGACCATAAAATGCCCAAATTTATGAATAGAACCCCGGGTAGAGGAGACTGGATAGAGCTTGAAATGAAAGAAGCAGTGAAATCTTGACGTCATCTCCATACAAAATGGAACTGAAGAAAAAAAAACGCTCCTAAAGTGAAAACCTTGAAAACAAAAGGAAATATTCAAAGCCTTGTTCAGAAAAGACAGGCAGAAACAGAAAATATCATTTGTGGCGAGACATTCGAAAAAGACTAGATAATAATGCCATAAATGTAAGGACTGGGGCCATGAAGCTTGCGTAGACATGAATGCATCTCCTGCAACTACCCGACATTTTTACCGCACGCCAAATTTTAGAGGTCTGGATTTTTAATTTTTATTTTGTCATTGATGAATACAACTTGCTAATTCATAGTTATTATTGTTGATTATGATATTTCTTATGATTTACGTCAAAATTTTTTAATTAAAGGTTGTAAATTATGCCTAAAAAACTCATTTTATTTAAGTGTCCGGGGCTACCTCCCCTTCCCCTATAACCGTCCTCAAGAATTAGGCTATCAAATGCGGAAATATTTATTCAAATCCGATTGGTAGTTCGAGATTAGCGCGTTCAAACAAAACAAAAAAACGAATAAACTCTTTCGTTTTAGATATTAACTAGCAGCGCCCTCGCGGCGTAGCCCCCGTAGTGATGCTATATGATGATGATGATGACGATGAAAAGTAGCCTATAACCTTCCTCAAGAGCTTAGCTTTCAAAAGTATAAAGAATTTTTCGAATCCGACTAGTAGTTAATGAGGTTAGCGCGTTGTATAGATAACCTAACCGTTAATTTCCATAAGGCTACGAAAATAAAATAAACACGCCCAGGGTTTTGAGTCATTCAGTCGTGATCTTATTAACAAGTAAACGTCATTCCATTGAGCTTCCTTTCACAGATATTGGCTATTACAATTCTAATCTGCTGACACCTCCACTTAGCTCCCACGATGCATAGCGTAGCAGGCATTACACCCATGATTCCTGTAGACCGCTTTTGTGTAGGAAGCGGGTTCTGGTCCTAAACGTCTTGTTCCAACGGTTCTTGGCATTCGTGAAGTTAGCCGTTTCGATGCGCAGTGCAACTTTTTCATACAATATTTTCTACTGCGCAGCGAAAAGCCTAACTTCACGAATGCCTAGATCCATTGTGACTACTGTAAGAGCCGTGTTGGTAGAGTGGAGTAGTGCCTCTTGGAATTTAACATTTTGAATGCGGAACTGCGGTTTTATTAGATTAGCCAGTTAGGCCTAAAAACTCCGTTACCAGAGTTGGCCACTTGAGCAATCACATTTAAAGAAGCGTACCTAGGTATAATTACCTACAGGATTTAATGGATTTAATAAGATTTCTTCTGAAACAAAGACGGTGCATTCAGACCATGCTTCTAATTAAAATGTTAAAAAAACAAAAAAACTCAAAATAACTTAGCGGTTACCGGTTATTTATTTATTTAACAAGTAGGTACACACACATCATTTATAATAAACCACTCTTAAAAATAAAAACACAAGAAATTCTGATATAAACAACAATAACGGTGTACTCTAACATTTATTATAGAAACTTTCAAAATGGGTAACGGAAAAATAAAAAACATAAAATTATAAAATATAAGTATAAAATGGTCTTTGATAAAATGTTCTAAAATGGTTACCTGCTTTATGCACAAATAAGGTATACAACCGCTCAGGAAGTCGGCACGTGTGTTAATTAGTTTATATTTAGTAGCGGGCTTCGAGGAATAATGCTAATTAGAAATAGGAAATAGCTTTGGTACTTAGGATGCCTGGATCTAGTGATAAAACAAAGGATTCTTACTTATATTTATGTTTAAAGCAAGGAATGGTCTCTGGCTATCCCTATGCGAAAGAGGTTTGGTTTTTAAAAGAATGACTTTGATTTTGTATTATCTTTCTAAAAAACACAAAACGAGGATGTCCGATCCTAAAAAAAAAATAAACTCATTACCCTTCCTTTGCTTTGCGCAGTCGGGTAATAACGCACTGATCATGGAGAAGCATTCAACCTTCTGATCAAAGACTCTCCTGATTTTCTATCAAGATGTTTCCGTCAAGTTTCACTGACAGTAAATAAAACTGACAGCAGACATAATTATACAATGGCTTTTAAAAAGTTGGAACCACCATGAAATTTCCCGTCTACTTCTTATCCCTCCTACTCCTGGTGGTGAGGGTTGCTGGTGATGAGAGGAAACAGGACAGAGAGCATAGCTCGTGCAGTTCCTATGGCTTCAGTGTTGTTAAAGCGAAGTTTGGGAAGGAAGAACATGTTCTATGCTTGAAGAGCAGACCTATAGGTATTTTTATATCTTCGTTTTCTAGATTAGGTAAAGCGAGTTTTTGGCAATGCCTGTGACTACTTCTTTAGATTTTTAACATCTTAAAGTCTTTGGCTGGTGTGACAGTAGGTACCATACCAACACATTCAGATTCCAACACCAGGCCTAGCCGTGCAATTAAACAGCTATTTTAAATGTAGGTATGTTCAAATGTGCTAGTGGCTAAATCAAGTAGGTACTTAAGGGAGCCCATCTGAAGGACTTAAGAGCCGGGACCGACAATTTAGCGTGCCCTCCGAAGCGCAGAAGCGCTCTGCTCGAGCATTACACTCATACAAATTGTGACCCATTTGACCTCGCAAACGTCGCTCTATCAAAAACGTCTAAGTACAAGTTCCACGAGCGTTTCGATGGCGCAGTAATATCCACCAAATAATTCCGGCAGTGCAAGTATCTACCGTTCTTAAGATCGCTAAATTTGACATTTAGAATCGACATGATTTATCGATGAAAAATCCAATTTTATCGATTCTAAATGAGATCAATAATAACGGTATTTGCACTGCAGGTTCGTCAGCTCTGGCCTCCCGCCACTCCGCGCTGCTCCTCGACCCTGATCCCGAGGAGGACCTGAACACCATCCGAGCTCTGCCTCTCGACTCAGTGGCCATGGCATACGGCTTTCCCATGGAGAACCCTTCCTTGGGCTCTGCTGAAGGGTATATTGGAGACGACCACCATTTCTATGGAGTTTTACATTTAGGTACTCGACAGATTCCTAAATAGGTCTTCTACAAAAAAACTATATAGGTATCTGGTATTATATGTGTTATCTATAGAGGTAGAGGTCACGTCATGTAAAAAGAACGCTGGAAGCCATGTTATCTAAAGAGGTAGAGGTCACGTCATGTAAAAAGAACGCTGGAAGAAAGTAGAGGGGTGTGTTGTGTTTCATGTTAGCGAATAGGTAACCCATGCGCATGGGTTAGGTACCCATTCGCAAACAAGAGACAAAACACAAAATAATACAATTTCAAGTAGGTAAGTATACAATTCTGTCCGGTTGTATTATGTGGCAGGGAACCGGACTCTCCATGCTGACCCATACGGTACCGACGACCCGGGGAAGCTGTTCGGCGGATTCGAGAATGATAATATGCCAGCTCCACGTTTCCGAAGGGACTATCCGCAGGTGAACAGGTGAAGATTTGTAGACGTAGTTTTTCGTCCTCTTCATTACTCCTATACTTAAGCATCAAGGGCTTATGAGAGTAAAGCCCTTGCATTTTCATAATAAATAACAACTATGGAAGACAAGTCACATAAATCCGTACCCATATTATAAATGTGAAAGTGTGTTTATTTGTCCTGCTTTCGCGTCAAAATAGAGCGACGGATTGACGTGATTTTTTGTGTGGAGATAGTTGGAAGGCTGGAGAGTAACATAGGCTACTTTTTATCTGGGTACCACGCGAGCGAAGCCGCGGGCAGCAGCTAGTAAGAAATAAAACTAATTCCGGTTACCTACTACATAATTTCTACTCATGACTACGGTGGCTAATGTTATCAGAAACGGCAGGTAAATAAACTTTCATTTGAAAAACTAGTCAATTTTCATTTTTCTTTCAAAATAAAAATACGTAAGGGCAGGAAGAAGATAACATTATTTCCTTACCGAACCATAGTTTTCAGCAATCCAACATGCCAATAAGCCTATTCGACCAGTCGTACTTCCCCTACCACATCGAGGATCGACATCGTCACCACGGCACCGCTCGCGCTAGGATCTGCGACCTCCTACTCTTGGCTGACAAGGAGTTCTTCCAGAAAGACGCCAACTCCAGCCTGAACCATGTGGTGCAACGGTTGATGCACGCTGTGGCACAGGCTGATATCATATTCAGGAACTCTGATTTCGATGAGGACGGCATTCCTGATAATATTGGTAAGCATTTTCAAGCCGTGTTGGCTGTTTCATTCTGAAGGTCTCAGGTTACTCCATAGGAAAAAAACGGAACTTTTGATCACTTGATTGTCCACCTATCCATCTGTCAAGACAAGACCCTTTTTCTCGAGAACGGGTGAAGTTATCAAGTTGAAGTTTATATCATTAAGGGCTGATTTTTCAATAGATACTTAAATAACTTTTAGCTGAGGAATAAATATGGCGTTATGACATATTTTCAATACAATATCTGTCAAATCGCATATTTATTTCCTCAGATAAAAGTTATCTAGGTATTGAAACATCAGCCCTTAAATAATCGTAAGTCTACGGTCCTATAAACCTGCAAAAAAATCAAAGCCACATCAAGCTTCTAACTAAAGAAACGTAACCAAAAAATACTTGTCCGTCGTAAAATTAAAGCCTAATGAAGATAATTGTCCAGGATTCTCCGTAAAGTATATCCTGGTGCTGACGTCCACGGAGACGAACACGCGCGTGTTCGGCGACCTCATGACGGACGGCAAGCCGATCGACGGCCGCGAGTACCTCATGAGGTTCGCGCGGCTCCGGCGCCTGTCCGAGGTGTGCCTTGGAGTCGCCTTCTCGGGACATGCTTTTCATAACAGAACTCTTGGACTGAGGTATGCTGTATAACACTCTTATGGAGTACGTCATGAGAACAGACTTCCCTATTTCTACCTATACCTGTTCTACCATGCCAAACCCCTAACGTCCAAAGAGATTGAATTTTGAGTTACAAACACATTAAGACTATTGAAATTTCTATTCAACTTTAAGTACTCGTCGTAAGTAATAGAATAGGAACCTTCCTTTTCCTAATAATCTCTAATGTTCACAATATATTAATAGTAAGTACCTACCTTTATCAGATCACGAAATTCACCTAATGTAGGTAGCTGATTCAAAGTGATACATGTGGTGTATTGAATAAATGTTTTTTGGCTTTGACTTATTTTCTATGCATTTAACTTTTAAGAATTTTAAGATCTGTTAATGACTTTCCCATTCTTCCAGTTTCACATCCCTTGGCGGAGGAATGGGCGGCGCAGCGGGGGGCCTTTGCGACAGGCGCGCGTACGGACGATCCTTCAACACGCTCGCCATCGCACACGCTACTTCCGAGGGCAAGGGTAGGGTCCCGGAGCGGATAGCGGCGCTAACACTCGCGCATGAGATGGGTATGTTGAATACAGGGGTACAGTTGTCACAATGGATGTAGGCATTCGTGAAGTTAGGGTAGGTTAGGCCTTTGCGACCGGCGCGCGTACGGACGATCCTTCAACACGCTCGCCATCGCACACGCTACTTCCGAGGGCAAGGGTAGGGTCCCAGAGAGGATAGCGGCGCTAACACTCGCGCATGAGATGGGTATGTTGAATACATGGGTATAAAAAACTTAGGCCTTTACATCTTTACTAGATGATTTATACAGTGTCAGGACTTCAGGAGGCAATCTTTGCCACAATCATCGGGACACTATAGTGCCTGGACATTGCTGAGATGGAGTAGGCTTGCCCAGCACCTACACCATCCTCTCAGCTTAACCGGCCATATCTACAGGAAAGACGTCAATACGTGTGGGGCTGGCTAAGCCGCGGGTTTCCTCACGATGTTTTCCTTCACCGTTTAGAGCTCGTGTTAATGCGCATATACATTTTTCGAAACGAAAAATCCATTGATGCACGACGGCCAGGATTCGAACCCACGACCTTCGGATCGAAAGTCGAGGTACTATACCACTCTGCCAACACGGCTCTACAGGGGTACCTACAGTTGTCACAATAAATCTAGGCATTCGTAAAGTTAGGCTTTTCGCTGCGCAGTAGAAAATTTTGTATGAAAAAGTTGCACTGCGCATCGAAACGGCTAACTTCACGAACGCCGAGATCCGTTGGCCCTACTGTAATTCTGTAGACTCACTTCGAATTCACTCAAGTGACCGAGCTCACTAAATACACAATAATGTATTGTGCGAATCTCACAGCGGATTTCGCTCTTCGACGTTCTAAGAGCCATTACGCACTGTCTACTGGTCGCCGGCAACTCGGTCAATAGCAACCGTGACCACCTGTAGTTTATATAGGAGACGTGTTGTGTATGCGCACGAGAAAGACCGCCGCTAAGGCGACTTGGCATATAATTTTAGTCGCCATCGACCGAGTTGCCGGCAACCAGTCGACAGTGCGTAATGGCTCTAAGTGAGTTTACAGAATGACTGTGCTGCAGGTCACAGTTTCGGCGCGCACCACGACGACAACTTCCCCAACGCCGAGTGTCGCGGCTACCTGATGGGCGCGCAGTCCACTTCCCCTAGCAACGGGCGAGGTGCAGAGTTCTCACTGTGCAGCAAGAGGCTGATTGCTGGCACGCTTAGTAGCATGGGCTACTGTTTGACTGAGGAGGACCGCCCTTACTGTGGCAATGGTATATTTTTTTAACCTTCAAAAAAAGGAGGAGGTTCTCAATCCGTCTGAATCTTCTTTTTTGTGCTTTGTTTTTGATCACCGATTACTTGAAGAAGCTTGGACCGATTTGGAAAATTCTTTTTTTGTTTGAAAGGGTAGGTATACTTTCCGGTTGGTGCCACAATTTGGTGAGGATCTTCTTAGGATCTTCAGAGTTATGAACAGAAATGCACCTAGAGTGCTGAAAATTTCTCAGCTTATAATATTAAAGTCGTTTTATTTTTAATTTTTATTCTAGCCACTTGTTTTGTTTATTATAATAGTTCGTGTTAGATGTCCTCTCAAAAGATTGGGCCACAATGTTCGAAAATAGAGATGACTGAAGAGAAGGAAAGGAGACCTACATTGGTCATCAATAAGTTTTTTATTCAACAGGGATAGTAGAGGCCGGCGAAGCATGTGACTGCGGTCTACCTTCACGCTGCAGCCAAGGAGACCCTTGCTGCACGCCCCGAGCCGGCGGCGCTCTTGTCTTTGAAGAAGGGTAATCAACTTACCTTATGATTTCCTCCACGCTGAACTGCATATTTTGAAAAAGGGTAAAATTTTACGTTCCGATTTCTTCAACGCTTATACGAATGCATGTAAATGGTATCTATTTAGAGGAATTAAATCAAATTACAAAGTTTCATGACGTTTGGATTACCACAGAGAGATTATCGTCGAAAAAAACATACCTACATTTCCATTCCACAAGACCTAACCCCATAACCTGTTTATGTAGTTGATATCGTGAAGAAATAGATTCGGTCCTAAGATTGCCAGAGTTCTGCGAGGAAGCATCGGTGATGACAACTGGTGGACTAGCCTTGTCCATTGTGTTGTCGGCGCAGTGATTCCTCTTTTAAAGGATCAGCAGCGTGAGTGTGACTCCTCTGGTGTCACAGGCGTCCATAGGCTACGGTAACCGCTTACTTATCAGGTGGGCCAAGCACATGGCCGCCACCTTAGTAGTATTAACAAAAAAAACATGTAGGTATTCCGTACAAGCTAGGTGGTAGATCTATGCTAATATAATAAAGCGGAAGAGTTTGTTTGAACACTCTAATCTCAGGAACTACCAAATTACTAAAATTCATTCTGCATTTGATAGCAAAACCCTTGAGGAAGTAAGTATAGGCTACTTTTCATCATCATCATCATCACCATATACCATCACTACGGGGGTAGGGATTGCAATCCCGCAAAACGGGATCCCGCAATCCCGCGGGATCCCGCAGGTTTTATTGGTCTGCTGGATCCCGCACCTTCAAAGCGCGGATCCGCGGATCCCGCAAATGAAAAATTTGGCGTTAAAACTTTCGCGTAAATCGCGAGTAGCTCGAGCGCGACGTTACCGTTTCGCACAGACCACCGCGCCAGCGACTAACAGACGGTTGGCGGGCTGTCCTGTCATCCGTACCCAATTACAAATGTGAAAGTGTGTTTATTTGTTTGTTTATTGGTCCTGCTTTCACGTCAAAACTGGCACTGCGCTGCGCACGTTTTTCTGTAGGTGACGAGTGTTTTCGTACTCACCGTCCGGCATTTTATGTAAGCACCTAAACTTTAATGTTTTTGATTTAGTTTTTTCTGTGCTATTTTAAAAGCTGATTGTGCCGTAAATAGTAATATAATTAAAGTTTCGTGAAACATTATGGTGGTTTTTGTTTTTGTTAATATAATGTTTTTTGAATACAATAGGATATATTAACGTTTATTTGACACACACAAGTTACAGTAAGTACATTGGGAAAAGCACAGCATAAAGTAGGTAGGTACCTAATGAATAAACAATTACACAAACAAAAATAACTAAAATCTAAAGAATACTGTTAACAGTAATGTGAGTGCGTACCTGCCTACTACTCTTTGTGGTGCCAAATAGGCCCAGTCTCAGTATAATGCCGGCTCCTGTTGCTTAATGTAAGAAACGTTTAATAAAAGTTGATTTTTTACTCAAAATCTGTTGTTTCAATTAGATTTTATACATAATTTCTAAGATGCGGGATCCCGCGGGATCCCGCGCGGGATTGACTAAACCCGCACTAATCCCGCGCGGGATTGAATGGACTGCGGGATTGCAATCCCTATACGGGGGCAACGCTGCGAGGGCGCTAGTTTATTATATAGTTAAAGATGTACTAAGGAACCTAGGCTCAATGAAGGCTCAAATTTCAGGGCGCTTCACTTAGAGGGCTGTTCGGTTGCGCCTACGGCGATGTGCCATCCGTCTCAGGGCCTGTGCTGCAAACAGAACTGCCAATACGCTAATCTTAACAACAGTGGTATCGTTAGTAGTGACAATTTTTTTAATTTAAGTAATTGAAAATAAAAAAATATGAATTTAAAAACAAAAAACCCCGACTTCGTGAAAAAAGGAAAAAACAAACCTGCAATGAATGACTCACAGTCGGGACTTGCCTTGCATCGACTCGCCTTTGCTCGCACTGGCTTAGGCTGGCCCAGTGTGTTTGCACCATCACCTACCTAGTACATAGTGTTTTTTCCTGTGTGACCTAGTCAAGTGCCTATGACTTGTTTTTTCGAAGATGTGGTCTAAGCCTCAAGCCCTATCCCATCATCCCCTAATAACCAAGACAGCATAGAACCATTCACAACTGATCAGCCATATTGCTGAGAAAAAACTCGTCGCCAATTATAGCAGCTCCCGATTCTATGACACCGCTCTTTCAAAACAGGATTGCAAGAGCCAAGACCGCGAATGCACGTGTACAAACGACACGGCGTCGTGCCGATGCGGTCTCGGCGGACGATGTCTGGAGGACGGCAGCTGTCATGCCGCTGAATGTGCCATTCTAGGCCTCCGCGAGTGCCAGTGTGTGAAATCACCGGTAACTTATCTATTTGTATCTTTTGTTTTTATTTAAAACAATCGCAAGCAATTTAGCAGTTTAAATTCTCAAACATTTAGCGCATGCATGCAAACGTTTCGAAGTGCAATAGAATAGACGGCTTATCGTCTAGAGCTGTAAGAAACCGTATGTATTCGGTAATAAGTAATGGGTGCGCCATCTAGTACCGAGTAACGAATCGTTACTCACGAATGCATCTCGTTACTCGCACTTTTCGTATCTCGGAACCTTGACTATTTCAGTTCACGCATGTACCGTTGATGCGTGGTATTGAAACGTTTGCTGATCGTATGTTTTTGTTTTACACGTACTAGATGTCGATGGCGCACCCGTTACTCTGTCATACAAACGAATGGAATGATGCGACGCCGCGACGTCATACTGTACTGTACGTACGTACGTACGCGTACACAATTCGACTCAATATTGCATGTTTGTTATGAGTAACGATACGAAAGTAAAGAGTTCGATTTGTTAGAGTCATACGGGTACGCTTTTTGTCGTTACTTTTACACCTCTATTATCGTCACATTCTAGCACACCCTGTATACCTAAATTATTGTTTCCTATTCTTTATTCAATTAGGGAGGAGTCCTGGGCAAGTACCAAATGTGTGGTATCTGCTGTCTTCTCAACAGAATGACAGACGAAGACCTGGTATGTGTTGGGGCGGAACAGGCGGCGTTGGAAACGCTGGTGAATACCACCAGACTGCCTGACGCATGGCCTGGTGATGACCATAGTGGACGTGAGTTATTGTTACTACAAGGTTATTTGTTAGGGAATAGACGGAAGGCGGCGTCGGGGTCGGCCAAGAAAGCGTTGGCGGGACGACTTTGTCGCCTTCGACGATGGATGGTGGGACTCGGCGAAGGACAGGGACGGTTGGAAGAGTTTGGGGGAGACCTTTGCCCAGCGGTGGGACGAAATAGGTTAAGAAAAAAAACCAAAAAAAAAAAAATTGTTAGGGCCTGATGTGTATGGAGACGGAGCAGGCCGCGTTGGAGACGCTGAACGCTTGTGAATAGTACATATAATATACCCCGCGCGAGTTAACTTTAGATCTGGCTTTTTGGCGTTTGAGTAAAAATACAGTGCGCAATGTATCGCACATTTTATTTTGGCACAACCTTCAAAAAGCCAGGTCTCAAGTTAGTAGTACAAGGCTGCCTGACGTTTGGCCTGGTGATGATTATAGTGGACGTGGGTTATTTATATGATACCATACACACATTCCTGAAAATGTATATCAGGGGCCCGGAAACTGGTGGGGGACCGCCAAGTCGAGCACGGCCGTACCATCCTTTTATCGAAGCCGTTTGGGCCATTTTCGACCGCTCTGTAACTTCGATCTCTTTCCACTTTCCAGCAAATGTGACGATACAGATATGCAAGTCGGATTACTGTAAGGAGGCGGTGATACGCGCGTGGGAGGTCGGAGACGCGTGTGTTACCCGCGGCGTAGTGGGCGTCTGTTCGAACAGAGGCGTGTGTACTAGAGTCGATCACACGCCACGGTCTAACATCTACCCGGATATAATGGTATGTTCAATCGAGTGAGCGAAGCGAGCTAAGATGTTAAGCGAAGTGTCCACTAGCAATATATCTTGCACAAGTTAACTTGAGCAAGCGACTTCCAACGTGTAAACGCTCGCGAAAGTGGACTTCTGCAAGTTTTAGTGACTTATGGCTGCAAATCCCACATGTATGGAAATAAAAGAAAATGGAAATGGAATGGAAATTGCAGTCAGCGGAAACTAGTCGACAATTGACTTCTGCAAAAAGTTTGGCTTTTGGCGCAGGCCAGATAGAAGAGACGGGGCGCAGACATTTGTCTCTTCCGCGTCCCTTTCATACAAAATGTGACGGCGCCCCGTCTCTTCTGTATGTTTTGCGGCGCGACGCTTCTATACATTTTCTATGAAAGGGACGCGGAAGAGACGTAATATGTCTGCGACGCGTCCTCGTCTTACGTCTTTTCTGTATGTCCCGCGCCTTAGAGAGTGGGCACACGACGTTTTCTCTTTCTTTTACGCATTTGAATAAAAATCAAACTGCTAGTAAAATGTTTGTTACAGCATATAAGACTTCAAGGAAGTCACCAATCCTCAGCGCGATCCTCAACAGTCAACGTTACGTTATCAGTGTTGGGTTTCTTAACAACTATTTGGGCATTAAAATTATGTTTCTGAAAATAAAATATTAAAATATTGGTAAGTTTTTTATTATGACGTAACAAAATAATTTATATAAAGAAATTAATTTAAGTATCACATTTTATTTAAATCCTAGCATTATAATTGTCATTGTGTTAAAATAATTTATATTTTTGGCGCCCATTGCTGTCCATGCCCAGATTAAGTTTTCTGACCAGATCTTCTACTTTGAATGCATATCGTATAATTTCAAAGTAGCAATTTCAAACAAAACGTGACTGATTCAAAGTGGGCGTGGCTAGTCTGATAATACTGATTGGGCAAACTACTTACATGATTGAGCAGATTGCTAATAATTATTGTAAAGTATTTCTAACATTTGAATAGGTAACTACCTACAAGAATATTTGATGTCAAACTTTATTATCATACCAGCAATTGACTGTGATGCATCCGTAGTGATGGAACAACATACTGGGCAAGATTTGGTAGACTGCTAATACTTGGACTGGGTAACCTGAGCTTTTACTTATTGCAGTGTATCTTTAGTATTTGTAAGTACATATTTATGACTGTTGGCAACCGTATCTCAACTGGGCAAGATTTGGTAGACTAGTACCAACTGGGCAAGCTGCAATATTCCAATGTGTCTGCCGCATTTTAAACAACTTATCTACTATCTATGACCAGATTGATCCCGACTGGGCATGATTTGGTAGACCGTTAAAACCAGGCAGATAGCTAATATTTATTGCAAAGTTTTTCCAGCATTTTAAAATAGCAGTATTTAATATCAAACTCCATATCATACCAGTAGTTGACCGCGATACATCCGTGGCTCTGCGTGACATGGTGGAACCACAGACTGGGCAAGTATAGACAATCCCCTTTATCTAGTCGGACGGTGTAGCGATGCGCTTTCTTGAATTCGGGGTATTTTGCGTAGTTCGGGGAGAGTGGATCTGAAACGAATTGGAAATAAACATTTATTTAATTCAAACACTAATATTATATAGAGGTAAAAGTATGTTTGTATGTAGTAGATAATCTCCGAAACTACTCATCTGATTTCAAAAATTCTTTCACCAGTATTTAAAATGAACTTTTAGGATGAACATAGGTTTTATGTTATGTAGGAACCTCGCGGGCAACGCCGCGGGCTGAAGCTAGTTTAATATAAACACGCATGTGTTTCAATAAGTGTGTACACAAATAATAGAATAGAATAGAAAATCGTTTATTTTGTGTAAGTACAGACTAAGTAAGACAAATTCGAAAAGAAAAATAATAAAGACCAATAAGGTCCATTTTCTCACAATGTCTGGTACAACACACTAGTGTTCTAATATCATACATACCGTACTCAGAGTATAACACTGGAATACTGAAACCCTACTTAGTTTAAGTGGTGCTGATCATTGACACTAACTGTCATTTTCGTATACAATTCTGAAGAGTCTCAACTCAAATAGATAAGCATGTCTTAAATATTTAAGTAGCGTTTCAATATTCGGGCATGAGCTTCTTTGTCTAACAGCCTACTCCTATTGCATCGAGATGTGATTTATATGGTGTATAAAAATGTGTGTAAAAAATCCTAAGTAATGAAATAAATAAATAAATAATGTCATAACTATGTATGATACAACAAAATAACCATCATCATAATAATCATCATCATCATCATCATCACTCACCAACAGCGATCCACGGCAAGCCCTCATCATCATCCTCATCAACGCTAACTCTCTCCTTGTAGGGCACCACGTCCCATCTGTTCTCTCTCCTCTTGAAGTGCGCCTGATGGTATCGGTGGTAGGGCACGAAGGGCAGGTCGGTGGGGGGGATGAGAACAAACTCCTTGTAGCCATCTATCACGCAGTATATATTCTCGTAGGGGTCTTTGTGCACTGAAACAAGGAGATAAATAAAAAATATAAAAAAACCGACTTCAATGTTGT
Organism: Camptogramma bilineatum; assembly: GCA_958496255.1. Classification (NCBI taxonomy): domain Eukaryota; kingdom Metazoa; phylum Arthropoda; class Insecta; order Lepidoptera; family Geometridae; genus Camptogramma; species Camptogramma bilineatum. The sequence continues at coordinate 5,076,563 of OY292474.1, forward strand.
AAGCTGCAATTTCCGCTCTCTCAAGGTGCATTTCTGCGGGCTGCTTGTCTAACTTGTCTCAAACCTCAAATTGGTCTCAAACTGTCAAAATGATCGCGTAGGTATCTTTCGTCGCGTTCGGTCTCGTTGCGAGGATATTTGAAAGTTTGAGATCGATTTTGGTCACTAGCAAAGATAAATAATCAGGTTGCTGTTCAACGCTCTTGGCGTAGTTTGCTGAAACGTTCTTGATCGATCGTTGAAGTTAAGCAACGATGTGCGCGGTCACAATTTGTATGGGTGACAAGTGGAATTACGAGCTGAGCGTTTCCGTGCTTCGGAGGGCATGTTAAATTGTCGTTTAAAGTCGTTAAGCCTTGACGGAGGCTTTTAGGCGGCCTAAAAACTCCTTCACCAGAGTTGGCCATTTGCACATACGAACTTACTTACTTTGTCTCTGCATCAATGTGATTAAGTGTTTGGAATACTAGCTGCCGCCCGCGGCTTCGCTCGGGTGGTACCCAAATAAAAAGTAGCATATGTTCTATTCGCGGTCATTATCTATCTATATTTCAAATTTCAGCCAAGTCGGTTCAGTGGTTGTCGAGTTATAGAGGAACAAACATACAACATCCAAACATCCACCCATACAACCAAACTTTCGCATTTATAATAATAAAGTGACTAGCAGCGCCCTCGCGGCGTGGTGGTTTATAATGGAGAAAAGTGCCCCAAGATTATAGCTATCACTGCGGAAAGAATTTTTCAAATCCGACTGGTCGTTCCCGAGATGAGCGCGTTCAATCAAACAAACAAACCGAAGATTTGACAGATCTTCAATAAATTTTTATGGCACCAATCGGAAAGTACCTAAGTACTTATACCCTTTCAAACAAAAAACAATTTTTCCAAATCGGTCCAGGGGGCTTAAAAAGGTCGCTTTAGCAGAATCACAATAGGAATTGAACTATATGCCGTCTTTTTTCACTCTCAGTCAATGAAAAGACGGTATATATAATGATAATTATTATTACGGGATTTTATCGCGTACCTTTTATCGATCGAGCGAGCGAAGCGAGCGAAGATCTTAGTGGTAAGTTGGGCGATTTTGCTTTGTATGTTTGTATGTTTGTATGTTTGTATGTTTGTATGTTTCACGAATTGTTGTTCGAGCATAACTGTCTAACCGTTCATCCAATCTGCATGAAACTTAGTAGGTCAATAGGTTGTGGTAAGGAAATTTACGGTGGAGCATATGAGCTTAATCGATGAAGGGGTTGTGAAGATATTGGGTTCCCAAGGGGGTAAAAAATTATGAAAGTTACACAAATATATTGAGTGGGGTGTCATACGAAAGGGCTTATTTTGTACATTCCAAAATGGTTTTTATTTTTAATCTAGGATGTATAGTTTTTGAAATACGACCAAAGACCAAAAACTACGAAACCAGAGCTGCAAGAGCTCCCGTTTCATAGAGTTTCGATGTCTTCGTAGCTCATTGACTGGTCGGTCTTAAAAAGAGAGTGGCATCGTTGCGGTTTGGTTTGCAATGATTTTAGATGCTACTTGATTTATTTTCATGATAAAAAAATTTTTGATAAAAAATGAAAATAATTGGGGTAAAAAAAGTTACGTAAACAAATAAATTGAGTGTGGTGTCAAATGAAAGGTCTTTATTTGTACATTCTAAAATAGTTATTATTTTTATTCTAGGACGTATACTTTTAAAAATACGACGAGAATTCATAAATATGAAATAAATGAAAAATTAGACACGACATTATGTATTGCATGCATGCTAGTATTTTTTACCATGAAGAGCTAGCGCAATAGGCATACCCGGCAGTAGTAGCACTTGAAATTATAGGGGTAGTCAGAAGAAAGTCCAAATGTTGGCCATCTACGGTGCGCGAGATCTCAGTTCGGGGCGAACTACTAGTTTATTTTGTTTCCCGACGTTTCGAACACGTTGCAGCGTTCTCGGCGGTAGCTCCAGTACTTCAGTCATCCCGTGACCACGAACGCTGCAACGTGTTCGAAACGTCGGGAAACAAAATAAATAAAAGGTACTTACGCGATAAAATCCCGTAATAATAATTTTCATTATGTTAACAAATCGCGAAAGTTTAACAAGACGGTATATAGTTCAATTCCTATAGCGACCTTTGATGATTCTGCTATAGCGACCTTTTTAAGCCCGCAGGCGTCTTCGAGTAATCGGATTACATACATTATTGATAACCTCCTTTTTTTGATAAATTCAATTTGTATAAATAGATGTGTCTCTTATCCTCCTGCGTGAACTCGGAGCCGACAACTGGCTAGAGGCAGCAATGGACAGAAGGAAGTGGCGAATTCTCGTTTCGGAGGCCAAGACTCACTTTGGGTCACTGAGCCAATGGAGTAAGTAAGATGTGTCTCTTTGTGTGGTATTGCCTCTGCATCAATGTGATTAAAAATTATTAAATACTAACTAGATGTAACAGCCCTCTCGTCTCCCATCCAGAAGTTGACAGCATCGGGCTGTTTGTTGAAGGCCTCGCTTGCCCAGTCAACATCAGGCACCACATCGGGCAAGAGCTCGGGGAAGTCCTCGGTCAGGTTCGAGTTCTGACGCTGGATGTACAGCACCTCACCTGCTCTGACACATAAACATTTTAATTATTTTAAGGCTTCGAAAATAAATAATAAATATTGGTGGACAATTTTACACAGCGCCATCTAGCCCCAAACTAAGCAAATCTTGTACTATGGGAACCAGATAACTGATAGAATACTTAGGCTGAGGCCAAACGAGCGTAATTTTTTGAGTTGTGAGTCGCGAAAAATGAGTCGCGTAATCTACTTTCAACAAAAACAGAAAACTCTTTTTGCGTCTTTTCTATGAAAACAAATGCAGCAGAAATTACGCGACCGAAATTACGCGACTCACAACTCAAAAAAAACTTTTCAATACCATAGAAACAATTGATGGATTGTGTGAAGTGAAGGATGACATAAATTAGAAAGGAGTGAGAGCTGAGATGATGACTGGTAGAGGAAAGTGGAAGAATGATGGATGGATGAGAGGGTGATGAATGAAGAAGATTAATGTTAAAAATAACATAAATAATGTTTACTTCTTGCTCTCTAATGCAGACAAAAACTCGCTCATAGTCATCTCCTCTTCATGAGGCATCACAAAGTAATCCACTCCTTTCTCTTTGGTGATTCCATCTGCCAGGCCGTTGGGAGTTATAGCCACTGTCACCTTCTTGTTTGGTATTGTTTCTCTGAAAAAAAAAAAACAAAGTATAAGTACCTAGGCACTTCTGTCATCCTATGTAGGTAGTGATTTATTTTATTTATTTATTTATTCTTGTTGCACAAATGAAACAGTAATAAAATGCTTAGATCTAGACAGGTAATGGCAAAGGCGAGCTTAACCCTAAAAAGAGTTATCTTCCAGTAAACCTTACTGGTGTTGTAAGTATTAATTTTGAATAAAACTAACCGGAAGTATTTGGCGTTCCATTTTTGTATTGCTGGCCACGACGAGCAGCCTCCTTTGAAAACTACGGGTAAATTCTTAGATACATAATCTCTTTGGAATTGTATGGGGTCCAAAAAACATGTCTCCGCTACGTTATGACCAAGATATAAGGCTAAAAGAGAATAAAATAATAAGTTTCATGCATCAAGATAAAAGTATGGTTTCACCATTTGTTTCTATAGCTTACCAGTTGATTCTTCATTTAGGACTGTAAATGCCTCATCAATTAGGCTACTATTACTCATTTTTAATTCAGTACACACTTCAGTTATTATCTCCGAAAAACAAAAATTTTGCATGTAAACATAACCTAAATCTAAAAAACGAACGGTGGGTGACAAACAGTGTTGCCAACTCCAAAAAATAAAAGTCGCTAGATTGAGTGCGAAAAGTCGCTAGAAAGTCGCTAAATGGGGCAAAGGAGCTAGCGGGGGGAGAGGGGGGGGTGCACCCAATAGAAACGTAAACTCAAAAAAAAAAGTTTGAATTGAAAATCTTCGTCAGAATTCATCGAGCATAGTTCGATAGAGTTTGATAGTTATAGGTTGATACGCGATACGATTGACATATAGTCGTATTGCTCATTATACGGACTAAAAGTGAAGGAAAAAATGTCATTTTTCCTTCAATTTTGACATAAAACGCATCAAAACTAATCAAAATTGAAGGAAAAATGACATTTTTTCCTTCACTTTTAGTCCGTATAATGAGCAATACAACTATAGGTACTTACACCGTAGTGATCACGCACATGAAGTTCCGTATTTTTATTCCGTCAAAATGTACACAAGACAATATCATACTCTATTGGTGTCTGTCACTTGGCGTCTGTCACCCAACCAAGCCCACCAGTAAAAATAAAATGAAATATGTTCACGACTGTATCCCCAGGCGCGGTAGACATTATCTCAGATCTATTTAGTCATCTTTAAGATCCTTTGAAGATGTCTCTAACCACCAATAAAAATACTTTTAATTTCTTGGTCGAAGTCCAAAAGTCGCTAGATAAGTCGCTAAATATTTTTTGTCGCTAAAGCCGACTTTTGTCGCTAACACAGGTCCAAAAGTCGCTATTTCTAGCGACAAAGTCGCTAAATTGGCAACACTGGTGACAAAAACAAACAGCTGACGATGACAGTACATACAAGTGACATTTTTTGTTTGACTATGGATCTTTTCATCCGCTGATTTCTACTACCAACCAGGTACCAACATAATAATGAGAGCCGATTTGAGTAGGTAGAAGGCCAGTTGCCTTCATCGTCTCGTTTCGAAAATAATATTTGGATTCGGGCTCAAATTCCAATCAACAAGAAATTTCCTCCCTCGGTTAACCTGAGATGTTATAATATGGCTCAGCAAAACGAGCCCAATTTTTTTAGTTGTGTTGTGCCCACACACAATAACAAGGAACACAATATTCCTTTCCCTGGCATGCCACTGCGCTACCAATGATATTTATTTTTATATAACATTGCTATAATTACAAAATTCCAAAATGTCAAATGACTACTACCAATTAAATCACAAAAATCTAAATATATTTCATAGGCATGGGTTTCTTCAGAATTCCTTTTATCGGGGGGCCTTCAACCTCCGCTGGCAGGGGCTGCTTCACTTGCGGAGGGGGCTCCATGGGGGGCACCTCTTCACGGGGTGACGGAGCTGGTTTGGCGCGCCAGAAGGCACGGGGCATGAAAGTGTAGGTGGAATCTATGGCTGTTACTGAAAATAGACGTTTTACATTATACGAGTAGGTAATATAATAGGTAAGTAGGTAGGTACCTATTCTAAGTATATTATACTTAGGTACCTACTTAAAATAGGTAGGTACCTATCTACTTTATAAGAGCTAGCTAGACACAGAACAAACATCTATGTTCATCACACAAATGTTTGTTCTGGGTGGGAATCGAACCCACGACCTACAGCGCAGAAGGCAGAGCTACCTACCAACTGAGCTAGGTAAGTTAGGTTTACAAAACTTTTAAACTTCTACAGAGGCATAAAACAACTTACGCTTCGGTTTCTGGTTAGAAAATTCAGATATAGACAACGCGCTTTGAGCTCGGGGACCCTGCAGCATATTCAATGCAAAGAAGTCCTCCACTCCTTGCTTATTCAAAGCTATCTTGTTCTTCTCATGCATTTGACGGAGCCGCACCGCCTTGTCGAAACTTTGTAGGAACACTTTTGAGGTGTTGTGGATTACTGATGTGTCTAAGACGCCTGCAAAAAATGAAATCATAATAATTTTACATAGGAACCCTATAAAATCTAGATAGTTACTGAAAAGAGCCGTGTTGGCCAAGTAGGACAGTAGGTACCTCAACTTTCGATCCAAAGGTCGTGGGGTCGAATCCTGGCTGTGCATCAAAGGATTAAAAAAAAAACTTTTATGTGCATTAACACGAGCTATAACGGTGAAAACATCGTGAGTAAACCCGCAGCTTCGTTAGCCCCACAAGTATTAGGTAACATGTCTTTCCTCTGGATAATATGGCCGATTCTGTGGGACTTGTTCGACTCTGTGAGAAAGACTCAAGATGATTTTAAAATTAAATACTTACGTCTATCCAAACTCTCTTTCAATAGCTAAATCAGTGTCGTGTGTAAAAGGTCAGTTTCCTACCTACCTAGGTAGATATTTACCTTTTTCAACTTTTCGTGATACTTACGCAACTGTGAGCATCTTGCAATAATAGTTTCCTTGTATCGATGTTTCTTAGTAATCGGGTTTCCAATGAAGTTTGCATCCACCAAGCTTATTAAGGTGCACAGATCATCTGCTACTTCCTAGAAGGAAACTCATTTTATGGCTCTCATTGACTCGCCTCTCAGCTCAGTTGGTGGTTTATAACTCTTTAAGTAATACTTATAGGTATCTCTAGTCTAGAAGTCAGTTTTCTACAGTCTTCGGACCTAGGTACCTACTATGAAATATATTATCTTATTAGTAGTTACGCTGTAGTTGGGCTATGGGTTGGGTGGGAGATGGTGAGTTACTGTCATTTCTTCGGATATTGCCAACTGAAAACTTTTCTAACTGAATCTTTTCCTCACCTGTAAATCATCAAGGTTGTTTTTCTTAGCGATCAGCACTTCTAGTCGACGCAGTGGCTTCACCCATCTCATGTCTGTGAGTTTGTTCTCCGAAACATTCAGCACCCTGAGGGTAGCCTGAAAATTTTGTAATGTTAATTTGCCACAGAACGTGAATAGTTCGTTTGATTAATACTTACCTTTATGAAAGCATTAGTAGGATTGTTCTCATGTAAGTGACACATTTTTGTCATATTGAGAATAAAATATAATAAACCTTCTAAACCTTCTTATTACGAAGTTCCTGAAGAAAAACTTACCCCAATATTGAGGATTGTGCGGGGGTCGAAACATAAACCGTCCGATCCATCAGTAATTTGCTTCTCAATATGAAGTTCCTCCAAATACTTCAGTCCTTCTAAATTCTCCACCACGCTGATCTTATTGCTTCCCAAATAAAGTTTTTTCAAGTTGTACAAAGTTTCTATTCCTTCGATTTTTGTAATTTTGTTCCATTGAAGATGTAAGTGGGTGCAGTTGTACAAAAGATCAATGTTGCTGATTTTAGTTATTTTATTATTGTGATAGTAGGCGTAGATTACATGGTTTGGGATCTTGGGTTTTGGCTGTAAAAATCAAGAAAGAAATAATATAGTATCGTTTATAATCAATGTGCGAATCTAATTGAGAATTTACTAAAAAAATGATACAATTTCGGTGAGTTCTTTTTCATGCATGAACAAATGAGTCGGTCGTTTGAGAGCATCAGCATTTTTCTGTTTAACGATCTTCTTGGCCTGCTTACGCAAATTTTCTTCAAGATCTTTTGAACTTTCTATTTTTATAGCATTCATAATTATTCAATTACAAAACTTTACAAAACGCGTTGCTATGAAACATCGACCATACATATTTGAAAGTGGCGCGTTGACACTGACAGACATCCGCATAAAATCCCAATGCAGCCAACTACTACAAAAGTACATATCACAATTTATTGTCTGTGGTAAATGAGGCGACTGATGTGATGACCAGTGCCAATGACAATCAGGCACACACAGGCATACAGTCCGTTCAGTTATTTTACCTCTAGCCGTCATGTTGGCCAACCTGGGCGTAGGAACAAATTTGCTATGACCTTGTAAAGTTTGTTCCTACGCCCAGGTTGGCCAACATGACGGCTAGAGGTAAAATAACTGTGAACGGACTGTACAGTCCGTTCACAGTTATTTTACCTCTAGCCGTCATGTTGGCCAACCTGGGCGTAGGAACAAATTTGCTATGACCTTGTAAAGTTTGTTCCTACGCCCAGGTTGGCCAACATGACGGCTAGAGGTAAAATAACTGTGAACGGACTGTACAGTGCCACAAGTATAAGTTGGCGGTGGCGATTTGAGGAACTAAAACGGAAAAACGGAAAAAGAGTAATATGATGCGAAATATCATTAAACTATCATAAACAAATACGCAAATGATTAAATCTTTCTTACATATTTTCCCAAATTTCGTGGTATTTTCTGTACAATTAATTATATTTTTTGAACACAGTGGCGCCCAGCCGCGCCAAGTTATACTTGTGGCACTGTAATCAATCAGTATCAGTCAGCCAGCCATTTGTTTGATTGACATGACAGAAAAATAAACAAACTATTCTGAAAATATTGTTGGAATTGAGAAATTGCTACTTCTTCTAGTATATAATATACATACTTGAACGTGTGTACTTTATTCATCAACACAACACAAAAGGTAACTTTTGGAAATCAGCACACAGTCGAGTTGGTTTGTACTATTTCCCTACCACAACTTATATCATAACCCCTAAATATTTACAGCAAAATGGGCGAGCGTTACAATATCCACAGTCAATTGGAGCATCTGCAGAGCAAATATATTGGCACAGGACACGCTGACAGCACCAAATTTGACTGGTTGACGAACCAGCACAGAGATTCATGCTGCAGTTACATGGGCCACCCAGATCTACTTAGCTATTTTGCTATTGTAGAAAACGAGTCGAAAGCGCGAGTGAAATTCAATTTGATGGAGAAAATGCTTCAGCCGTGCGGTCCCCCGCCAGAGAAGCCTGAGGACTAAATTCTCCAGTGTAGTGTATGTTACTTATAAGATCATTGTCATAAGTTGCCGTTTGAATACAATCTGAGATCAATGTAAAATTCTCTTTGAAATTAATTTCCCTTCATATCCAATTTGTTCAAAAACAGTACCACAAGGGCCAGATCAAAAGTACCCTAAACTGGAAGGGTGATGAGAGTGAATAAGCCGAAAGAGGCGTGTCAGGATCATATCAAGTGGAATTCTGTGGTCTCTGCCTTACCCCTGTGGGAAAGAGGTGTGATTCTATGTATGTAGGTACAGTGGGGGATACTCCCAAAACTAAAAACAATCTAACATCCCAATTTTTAGTTTAGCCTAAGCTGGCCAAATGTTCCGAATTCAGTTTCCACCAATGTCTTCGAGGTATTACAGGGTTTTGAGATTGATTTTTCTTAATAAATTCTAAACTTAGACAGGACAATGTTGAGGCAGCTAATTTTGTGTTACTTTGAGAAACCATAAAGTGGTCTTTTAACTAAATCAATTTAGGAAGCAAAATGAAACATAAAACTAAACATCACCCAGCATTTAATAACTTTTTCCATTCCTCTACTTTTGTGTTTAAAAGTGCCTCTCTCTCTTTTGATTCCTCTTCCAATCTCTTTTTTTGTTCTAAACTGGTCACCACATTTGTGACCAGGATCTTCTGTATCAACGGTAGAATCTTTAAACATTCTTTTTCTAAAATATCCAAGGCATTGGTCACACATTCAATATCCATTGATCCAACTTGTCTGTAGTCTGATATCTGTTTCAACTCTGATAGGGTTGATATTGTAATGATTCCATGGTTTGTGTTAGATTTAGGGCTACTCATGGCTACAGTCTCTTCTTCTCTGTTAGGGTCGATGAATATTTTATTTTCGATAACAGCTAGGGAACACGAGGTGATGATGTCGTACATTGGAACTGCAGCATTGGCTAATGCTAGGCCAGCAGCATTTATAGCAGCAGCTAGACATGAGCCATCATTTTCTAGGATGTAGACAAAGACATCAATCTGTAATACAAATATAACTTTATTGTAACATTTTTGATCAGCAGTTATCAAAACATTGTTGATCAGAAGATAACAAATAGGTCTTCTAATCCTGGCATTCGTGAAGTTAGCCTTTTCGATGCGTAGTGCAACTTTTTCATACAAAATTTTCTACTGCGCAGTAAAACGACTAACTTTACAAATGCTTAGATTTGCCTAGATCCATCGTGAGAAGTGTATATTTACTTTTATCAAGTAACACCATGGGCAAATATTTAAAGAAATATATGAAAAATTTACCATAAATGAAGACATCAGGCTTACCTACATGAACGAACATCATGATAATGGGACATGGCAATAAATATTACCTGATAGTTAGGAAATAAATGGCGACACACACTTGGCTCCAGAGCCTGTCGGAGTGCTACCGACAGAGCTCTCTCTTCATCATCTGGTGCTGGGGTTCTTCTCTCTCCATAGCATGAGAATGGTGCAAACTTCACCTCACAGAATATCTCACCAAGTTGACTGAAAGATTAAAAATAATGAATAATTAGGCCTAGAAACTTTAAAAGATCACGGGCTGTAATTTTTCTGAATAGGTTACAAAGGAAGATGTTTGATTTTGAACATGGAATTGGTTTAACTATACTATGAATAAAAATGATTTAAGGATACAATGTGACAATAAAATCTACAGTCAGTAAGATCTATCCTGCAGTTTTAGGCTTTGCCATAACAGAGGACTTTGCATAGTATAAACTATTTAGTAACTTTCGACCTTACATAAAAAATTGCAAACTTCAAACAAATAGTTTCTATAGGTACACTTCTCACAGTGGATCTAGGCATTCGTGAAGTTAGCTGTTTCTCTGCGCAGTAGAAAATTTTGATGAGAACACTCGAAACAGCTAACTTCACGAATGCCTAGATCCATTGTGAGTAAAAAAATCTTAGAATTCTGTGCTTAAAAAAAATAAGAGCCTACCTAAACTCACTCTGTCCTGGGATTTCTCTCGGGTCGAAAACTGAGCATACTACTTTAGTCTTCTTCATCTCCAAGTATGCTGAACCTTTGGCTTGGGATAGCAGTTCTGCTGTTGCAACTAAAACAGGGAGAAATTGAGCGCCACTGTTTTTAATAACTCCAAGAACAGGTAAGCTTTGCAAAATGGTGAAAATAGTTCATGAAGCTAAACAAATATAATATTATACTATTAGTGTGTGGAATGATGAATATGGTGCATTAATAAGTGAAACCAGGGTGCCAACCATTCTGGCCCAGTCCGACCCCGAGTGTACCTTAGTATTTAATGTTTGTGAGAGAAATAAATGATATGATGATATTATGACATTAGAATTTATTATTACATACTAAATACAATATTTACATATGCATGTATATTTAATTCAAGTATTTTAGCAGGTTGTTACAATGGATCTAAGAACTTCACGAATGCAAAGATCCGTTGGAAGAAGTGTAGGTTTACTGAATTACCAAACAGTTGTTAGCTATTCATTATGAAGAGTGTAACAATAACAACCAACAGCCAGGTGCCAATAATACCAAATTCTTCCACAGCAGGTTACTTGTTGTTAATCAACAGGTTAGTTGCAACACAAAAAGCGACCGAACATTTTTATCCCAAAATTGGTACATACAAAACATACACATGCTTCGCCCTTCGTCGAGCGCGCGCCCGTCCTTCCTTCGTTGCTTGGCGTCCAAAAGTTCAGCATGGAGCTCATCGTACGGCTTTACATAGTCTTTTGTATACTTCAAGTAAGATACACTGTCTTCAGGGCCGTTGAATCTTCGATTATCCTGCGGCATTTTCATTAAAATCCGCTGTTGTTATCCTATAACTTCTAGTTTATCAAATCAAAGCAAAACATAACCATAATCAACTTTTTTTCCTTGTTCGGCCATCGTAAATTTCATTTTCTGTCATGTCACTGTCAATTCAACCCATCTGTCAGTTATTTATTTGCGTTGTCAATGTTGTCACAGTCCTGCTGTCATTGTCACTGTGTTGTGTTGTCTGACGTTGTCCGTCACGTCACCGTCAATCGTATTTAATTTCGTTGTGTACGTCTGTTCAATATTAATTTTTCATTAAACTATGAAGGATTTTCAATCAAAAGCATGTAAATGAATCCGTAGTTCTGTAAACTGATGTAATAAGGGAATTCTGCTTATAAAACGGCTTGTATCTGCTCGGACGAGAGAAAAAAACGTAAGTGCCATTCACCCACCGCTCACCATGTAGGTGACGTTTCAGCCCATGTTACACAAATTTCTAATTAATTCTACCGCCCCTTGTTATCCCATGTTATCAGTACTAGTGACCGAATTACGGTAATATTTGTTCAAAATGCCAACACTCAATTTTTATCAAGAGATTAAATGTAATCATTAGTACCTAGGTATAATGAGTTGAGCTCTGAGAAAAAAATAATTGGAATTATTGTAACAATGGTCCTTCAGTGGTCAGACGTTTTAATTTCTCCCTTTTAATTTTTTTAATTTTTCTAACCGCTATCTTAATAAATTGTTGGCCTGCCGCACTAACATCTCTTATCCCCGCCGTGGGGCAAATGTTTGTATGATCTGCAAATATTTGTCTCTGGTCTGGGTGTTTTCTATGTATAATATGTATATATTTACAAAAAAAAAAGTATTTAAGTACCTAGTATATCAGTCATGTGGTTCCCATAACACAAGCTCTGCTTAGCTTGGGGCTACATGATGCTGTGTGAAACGTCCAGCATTATTTATTATTCATTTATTTATGCTTAGGTACATCATTAATTTGCTTCACACAAATGTATTAAATATCACCTATAATATCATTAAGATATGATAGGTACTTAGGTACATTCATCACATGAATTGATTGTTCTTGGTTTACAGTTGTCCCAGTGGTCTTTATCATAATAATTGACTTTGTTATTTGGTAGTCACAGAATCAATACTTATCCATATAACCATACATTTATTATGAAAATTATTAAGAACAGAAAACCTCTAATATTTGACCACTATAACCTTAATTAAAAATAAAGTTAGGTACACAAATGTATTTTAATTACAGTATGCACAATGGTATAGGTATTAGTGAAGTTAGCCATTTCGATGCACAGTGTAGCTTTTTCATACAAAATTTTCTACTGTGCAGCGAAACCGCTAACTTCATGAATGCCTAGATCCATTGTGCATACTGTAACTGTTATAGGAAAAGAAACAATCCAAGTGAATCAAAGTCCAACATAGCACAAAATAATATAGCAAACTGAAGTGGTATTGGGCTGACCATATTTGTAGAACTTATACCAAATGTAAACGAGTTCTCGAGTGGAGTTTGTAGCTTGGTAAACATAGTCTAGGACTCCGTTCACACTCCGATGGAGTCACAATTTGCTGAATGTAACCAATAGTTAAATAGCAATGGTGCCTTTTTATAAAATGGTTTAACATAAGATATTCAATAGTGTAAAAGAGAATTAAAACATTGTCTGTTATCATTGTTTCATGCATTTAAGTATAATTTGTGGAAACCATTGTTAACTTCAGTTAAACAATAAATATTTTTTCACTTTTAAATAATTCATAGTAAATAACAATAATTTCACTGTTAAATAATGTCTAATAAATATTTTATTCTATTTCTTAACATAAATTATGTATGCTATCTTTGGTTTAGAACTTTAGGTATTAAGTATTACCACAAAATAAATAGGTACAGAAGCCTGACTTCGCGAATATGTTTATTTAAATAGCGACTTTTGCCGTAACGCAACAAAGTGCAACTCAGCTCGCGCAAGCGCTCATTGCATTGCACTTTGTTGCGTCGTAGCAAGAGTCGCTATTTAAATAGATTATTTCGCGAAGTCAGGGTTCTATACCTATTTATTCTGGGCTAACCGCTACCATTCTTGGGGATACATTTAAGCTTGTTTGTTTGCCTTGACTAATCTAAATAACCAATTGTTTATATTACAGAGTGAGAATGCTAAAGAAGAGGAGTGTCTGCCTCGCGGCGGGCATGTTTGCTGCTTCATGGGCCCTGTCCTCCGCCCAGGGTCACGCGCCGGTACCACCTGGACCACCTGGACCTTTCGAGACTACCACAGAGGTATGTTAAACATTTACCCTGTTAAGTAAGTAAGTAAGTTCGTATGAGCAAGTGGCCAACTCTGGTGACGGAGTTTTTAGGCCGCCTAAGCTTCTCACACTGGCGACGCACCCGCATGCGTTGTGCAGATCTGCAGATTTTGTCATTGTAAATCACGCACGTCGATACGTTGTCAAAGTGTTGTACTATGCGTGTTTACTATACAAATTGAGATACTTGCATCCAATATTAAAATCTGCAGTGACGCACAATGCAGCGGAATGCGTCGCAGTGTGAGAACCGCCTAAAGACCTTCGTCATGGCTTGGCTTAAGAGCCGGGACTGACAATTTAACGTGCCCTCCGAAGCACGGAAGCGCTCAGCTCGTTATGCCACTTTACCCTGCCACTTGTAGTAGATTTTTCAAACATTGTCCCCTTGGGATATAATTTTAATAGTCTTTTTTAAACTTTCGCGATCACTATTCATATTGAAAAGTTTTATGGACACGGGATTTTATCGCGTAATTTACCTTATTTATCCCGACGTTAAAACTTCAAACTTTCCATAAAACTTTTCAATATAGGTAATTTTAAGTAACAAGATCATTAAAAAAAGAAAATTGTAACTTTTGATTCCATAATTTTACATGCCTACATGTTGGCAAACTTGAGAAATAGGTGTAGTAGAAAGTTGATGGTATGTAGCTTTTTTTTTAAATAAAAATTTAGAAGATTAAAAATTATTAGTTGCTAGTTGTAATCACCGAACAGCATTAAATTTTAAGGATATCGGCTTCGAGAACGATATCGGGCGTCATTGGCGCCGTCTATTGGTGTCATACTCTTTTTTCCCAAATGTCTAGAAATAGCAATCTACATCTCCGACTTCAATCGGTCTACACGAAGTAGTTCAACACTAATTCGATAGATGGCGTTGATTAGATACATTCCAAAAAATTTACTTCTTTTATAATCCACTTCAACCTATATGATCCAGTACATCTCAATATTTTATTCTTAGTTAGTACATAAAGGTGGAAAATTAAATGTAGTTTCAGGGAATAATCGATCGAGCGAGCGAAGCGAGCGAAGATCTTAGTGGCAAGTTAGGCGATTTTGCTTTGTATGTTTGTATGTTTGTATGTTTGTATGTTTGTATGTTTCATTTTTATGTTCTCGCATAACTATCGAACCGCTAATCCAATCTGTATGAAACTTGATAGGTCAATAGGTAGTGCTATGGAAATTTGCTGTGGAGCGTATGAGCGTAATCGATGAAGGGGTTGTAAAGATATGGGGTTCCCAAGGGGGTAAATTTTTTTCAAAGTTACCCAAATATATTGAGTGGGGTGTCATACGAAATTACTTATTTTGTAAATTCCAAAATGGTTTTTATTTTTAATCTAGGATGTATAGTTTTTGAAATACGATCAAAGAACAAAAACTACGAAACCAGAGCTGCAAGAGCTCCCGTTTCATAGAGTTTCGATGTCTTCGTAGCTCATTGACTGGTCGGTCTTAAAAAGAGAGTGGCATCGTTGCGGTTTGGTTTGCAATGATTTTAGATGCTACTTGATTTATTTTCATGATAAAAAAATTTTTGATAAAGAATGAAAATAATTGGGGTAAAAAAAGTTAAATAAACAAATATATTGAGTGGGGTGTCAAATGAAAGGTTTTAATTTGTACATTCCAAAATAGTTATTATTTTCATTCTAGGACGTATACTTTAGAAATACCTACGACGAGAATTCATAAATATGAAATAAATAAAAAATTAGACACGACATTATGTATTGCATGTGTCAGTATAAGCTTGAAATAGTTCACACAGAAATTCATAGATGGCATTTTCAACGGATTTATTTTACTTAGCTTACGAATGGAAACACAATATGTCTTTACAAATTAGTTTACAGATATGATCACAGATGGCGTCTTCATAACCAGGGTGATTTCTGAACGCAGTGACATAGGTCAATAAAGTTGTGTATTAATTATGTACATGTTTATAAAAATAACAAACAGTTTTCTAGATGTTATTCCAAATTAATTTAAAAATAATAATACTATTAACAAAACATTTTGTGATCAAGATTTAGATTCCTGAACAAACTGTTTAACAATTACCTAATGTAAATTGCTTTTATATACTGTTTTGGGACTTGAATATCAAAACTATGAATCCAATGTATCTTAAAATAGTTTTTAACATATTTGTATCACACTAGGTTCATTATACAATATAAATGTATAGAAATATTCCTAACTATTCTGTGATTGGTCGAAGTAATGATGGCAGAAGGGGTGGTTTTTTATTACCTTTAGAATTGTATAAAAAGGCAGGACAAGGCTCATTTGGATACTTTTGTGATATCCAGTGCAGCGAAAGTTAAGTACTTGTTTCATTACTTTATTGTACCTACTTGTATTTATTCTGTGTATGTTCTTGTGATCATTTTGTGTACCTATTTATTGTGTCTGCTAGATAAATCTGCTAGTCACCCGACTATTTATTTTGTATTGTTTCTTGGCTTGGCTGCTAAACAGTTTCATAACTTTATTGCAATTCGTAATTTATAATTCCTGTGAGTAATTCAAATCGCTCACTACCCTCTTTGATTTGTTGTGCCCTTGCTGGATTGCTAAACTGATTTATGAATCCTTTTGAAAGTTCCATGATTGTAACAATATTTGCTGCAGGTATTCCATAACTGTTTCATGTTTTATCTACCTTCTAATAGTTCCATTTTCTTATGCGAAACCAGTCTATTTTTAGAACTTACTTATGATTTTCTTAATACAAGCCATGCCTATCTAAATCTATTGATTAGCTTTGTGTTTCTAGAATATAACGCCCATGAAAGTCTTTATGTTTTATGTTATTAATAAATGTGTATTATTATCTACCTACTTATAGTTGAATTTGAATTCTCAATCCTTACTTTCCAACTTAATAGGGTACTTAGTTAAATAACTTACTATATATGTGTAGGACAAGTGTTAATCTGCTTAGACTGGTGGTGCGGGTTCGATTCTCGACACTGCTACCATCTCATACTCTGTAAGTATAGCTATATGAATAGGTAGAGTTAGGTCTTTTCTCACATCAGAAGTGGGATAGAATGCCACTATTTACATGTTTCTAAAATTATTATTTATTTCAGAATGGACACTGCAACTATCACTGGACACTGCAACTATCACTGGACACTGCAACTATCACTGGTACCCTTAAGGCGACCCACAATGCTTCAACTACGGTGCCGCAAGCGCAAGTACAAGTATGACCCTGAGAAAAATGACTACGGAGCTACCAGCTGGTGTACCTACTATCATCGAGACTCTCTCCAAGGAGTTGCAATGGAGCAGCATCAAATGGCAGCGAAAGCTGGTAAGGCCGTTCGAGGCTCTGCTTTAATAATGGTTTAAGACTTGGATCCCCCCAGAGGAATGTTCTTGAAAAAAATTTTTGGACTGATATTATTGATGCTTACCCTCAGAAGAAAAACTTAGTGAGACAGTTTTTGTATAGACCTGATTAGTTGAAATTCTACTGTGAATATGCTAGATATAAGATTAGATGACATCCTTTTTAATATTAAGATTATTTTCACCGATACCTACTCATTGATAGATATTTTTTTTTTGTGGTGAGATTGATAATGGTGTTGATAATGTTTTCACTGATGTTGGGTATGACATGATTTTAGATTGACTTTTGTCAGAGTAGGTTTATTTTGATTTTGAGCCGGTACCGTGAGCCGGTTCATTTGAGCCGGTCATTTTCAATTGACTGTTCATTATTTTGGCGGACTACTCACTCATTCTCATAATTGACAATCTGTCCGAACAGTTCAGAATTCTCTTTCTGTCATTATCAAGCAAGGAGTGATTGAAAATTGAATTAATCTTGAGGAAATAGTAACGTCATTTTCTGATTTTGTCATAGTGTGTGTACGGTCACATGACATTCGAATTGAAGCATGACATTTTTAAAAGTTGAGCCGATCACACAAAGTTGAATTTTGTACGGACAAAAGAGCCGCGTCTGTCACGTCATACTCAGCACTAGTTTTCACTTTTGTCAACTTGGTTCAGTTAACACCTAAGGTTTTCAACTAAACATATTGTGCTTTCCATAAGTAGACTGGCCATGATGAATTATTGTGTTGTTTCTATAAAAGAGTTTTAATCCTGTAATCTTTTGAAGTTAAAATCTAAAACTACCTTCTTACAGATAAAAAAATAAAATCCAACAAATAGGTATCTCATAAAAAAAAAATGCAAAACAATATGTTAACACATAAATCGATCTATGCTTAAATACTACCTGTATCTAATTGCTAGTCAGATTGGCCAAGCGGTTAATTTAAAGTTCAGAATTCGATTAATATAACCATCCAGAAATCTACCCGTCATAAATCATACTAGACTTTTAGCAAGTAAGTAAGATCGTATGAGCAAGTGGCCAACTCTGGTGACGGAGTTTTTAGGACGCCTAAAGGCCTCCGTCATGGCTTAACGACTTAAAAGCCGGACCGACCATTACAAATATTCTAAGTACCTACTCAATAATGCTACAGTAGGTACCTAAAATGAAAAATTTCTTGATAAACATCAACGTTTATTTTATTTGAGTATATTATGGTGGGTGTCCATCTTGCAAGTAAGACGACATCAACGTTTATTTTATTTGTGTATATATTGGTGGGCGTCCATCTTGCGAGTAAGACAACATCATTGCAAAAAAAAAAAAGAGAATCGTGGAGAAGGGACTCATGGGACTTTCCTCTAAGTAATTAATGTGTAATAAACAGTACTGTAGTTTATAATATTATTCCTGTCTTATATAACTTGACACACACACACACATACACACACACACACACACACACACACACACACACCACGAAAGTGCTTGGTTGTAACTATTTTTATTCTTATTGTTATTTACTTTTCTCTAATACCTATACTACCTACTTAGTGACTGTCGATAAATGAAATGAAATGTAATGAAATGTAACGAAATGTAACGAAATGTAACGAAATGTAACGAGATGTAACGAGATGTAACGAAATGTAACGAAATGTAACGAAGTGTAACGAAGTGTAACGAAATGTAACGAAGTGTAACGAAATGTAACGAAGTGTAACGAGATGTAACGAGATGTAATGAAATGTAACGAAATGTAACGAGATGTAACGAGATGTAACGAAATGAAATGAAAGTGGATAGGGCCGTGGATAGGGCCGTGGATAGGGCCGTGGATAGGGATGTGGATAGGGCTGTCGAGAAATGAAATGAAATGAAATTATTTATGTGGATAGGATGTGGATAGGGATGTGGATAGGGACATGACTAATAGTGACCTGACAATAAAATGACAATAGTACCTAAATTTTTAAGATTATCTAAATGTAAATACTTACCTAGGTACTTCGAGAGCGAAGTACTTATCAGAATGGCCGTGTCAGTATAAGCTTGAAATAGTTCACACAGAAATTCATAGATGGCATTTTCAACGGATTTATTTTACTTAGCTTACGAATGGAAACACAATATGTCTTTACAAATTAGTTTACAGATATGATCACAGATGGCGTCTTCATAACCAGGGTGATTTCTGAACGCAGTGACATAGGTCAATAAAGTTGTGTATTAATTATGTACATGTTTATAAAAATAACAAACAGTTTTCTAGATGTTATTCCAAATTAATTTAAAAATAATAATACTATTAACAAAACATTTTGTGATCAAGATTTAGATTCCTGAACAAACTGTTTAACAATTACCTAATGTAAATTGCTTTTATATACTGTTTTGGGACTTGAATATCAAAACTATGAATCCAATGTATCTTAAAATAGTTTTTAACATATTTGTATCACACTAGGTTCATTATACAATATAAATGTATAGAAATATTCCTAACTATTCTGTGATTGGTCGAAGTAATGATGGCAGAAGGGGTGGTTTTTTATTACCTTTAGAATTGTATAAAAAGGCAGGACAAGGCTCATTTGGATACTTTTGTGATATCCAGTGCAGCGAAAGTTAAGTACTTGTTTCATTACTTTATTGTACCTACTTGTATTTATTCTGTGTATGTTCTTGTGATCATTTTGTGTACCTATTTATTGTGTCTGCTAGATAAATCTGCTAGTCACCCGACTATTTATTTTGTATTGTTTCTTGGCTTGGCTGCTAAACAGTTTCATAACTTTATTGCAATTCGTAATTTATAATTCCTGTGAGTAATTCAAATCGCTCACTACCCTCTTTGATTTGTTGTGCCCTTGCTGGATTGCTAAACTGATTTATGAATCCTTTTGAAAGTTCCATGATTGTAACAATATTTGCTGCAGGTATTCCTTAACTGTTTCATGTTTTATCTACCTTCTAATAGTTCCATTTTCTTATGCGAAACCAGTCTATTTTTAGAACTTACTTATGATTTTCTTAATACAAGCCATGCCTATCTAAATCTATTGATTAGCTTTGTGTTTCTAGAATATAACGCCCATGAAAGTCTTTATGTTTTATGTTATTAATAAATGTGTATTATTATCTACCTACTTATAGTTGAATTTGAATTCTCAATCCTTACTTTCCAACTTAATAGGGTACTTAGTTAAATAACTTACTATATATGTGTAGGACAAGTGTTAATCTGCTTAGACTGGTGGTGCGGGTTCGATTCTCGACACTGCTACCATCTCATACTCTGTAAGTATAGCTATATGAATAGGTAGAGTTAGGTCTTTTCTCACACATGCATGCTAGTATTTTTTACCATGAAGAGCTAGCGCAATAGGCATACTCGGCAGTAGTAGCACTTGAAATTATAGGGGTAGTCAGAAGAAAGTCCAAATGTAAGCCATCTACGGTGCGCGAGATCTCAGTTCGGGGCGAACTACTAGTAAATATAACATATGCCGATCTTGTGAATATGAAAAGAGACGGCTTCAATTCCTATTGATATTGTGATGCTAAAGCTGCCTTTTTAACCTCGCTGTAAGTCACCTAGAAAGTGCAGAAAATCAGCTTTCAACATTGAAGTCGGTTTTTTTTTTTAATTTAGCCACATGTTTAATTAAAGAGAAAAAAATAATCAATTCAGCTGTTCTAGATTTCTCATCAAAGATTATCCTGATCATCTATTGGCAAGGACATTGAATCTTGGTCGAGTAATTACAGGTTCATGTTTAATGCCGTCCATAATTTGAAACGTAATTTCAATGCTAGCGATGCCTATTTCTGGACACCGTAAAAAATATGCTTTGACGTCATAGAAGACGTTTTTTGCTGAATGTTTTGGCGGATCTTTTTTATTTTTATTCGTAATTCGATAAAGCCATTCGCACTCCATAAGCCATTCGCACGCAATATCGAATTAAAACAAACTGTTTAAAGCCTTTTTATCAAAAATCTATAGAACTGGTAGGTGATCGATAAATCGATATTAATATTTCGTGGTTCTACTAATATTCTGCAATTTTTTGAGCTGAATTTAAAAAATTGGAAGTTTTGGACCAAATGACATTATTAGAGTATCAGTAGACTTTAGATTTTAGGGTTTACACAAGGGCATATTATAGTTCCTGTTTTATTTTTGATATGCATGGATTTGGATATCAATAAGGCAAAAGCCATTTGACTTATTAATTTATCATGAACCTGAAGGTTATGGGTAACAGGATACTTCAATGTAAACAGAAGCAATTTAGCAAGTTGGGTAAACATTTACCCTCAAAACATACTTATCGATAGGTACTGCTCTTATCCAAGGAAAAATGTTAGCCTCGTGTGAATTTCCGATTAAATTAATTCATTTGCCAACAAAACGTTTTCATTCAAGTAAACTTGTTAACTACCTACCAAAATATTCAATTTGTGTGACATAAATAAATCACCTTTCAATAATCAATTTATGCTTTGAATCTTACAAGAAAAATAATAATCTATATCTATAGGTAGGTACTAATTATATAAAGCGATTATTATAGGATACTTTTCATCATCATCATCATCATCATCATATACCATCACTACGGGGGCAACGCCGCGAGGGCGCTGCTAGTTCGTCATATTTTGTTATTTGTGTATTATTTGTTGGCTATAAACAAACTCTAGAAGTCTATAACAACAGACAACCATATAATTCTATACAATCACTATATTAAAAGCAAAGTTACCTTTATACAAAATGATCTAGATCAGTGGTTCTTAACCTTTTAGTGATGGGGGACCATTTGATAAACTTTTTTCTTGCCGCGGACCACCAACCCGTATCACGACGGGGGGGGGGGGGATGTAGGTATATTTCAAGTTCTCGTACTCTCGCAAAATATCTACTCATGAATATGCGAGCGAAGCGAGCCGATTTTTTTTAAGTCAAATGCAACGTAGCTCATTTTGGTCGCAAAATACTCATGAAGCTAATATGCGAGCAAAGCGAGTGAGCTTCAAACCAAGCGACTGAAGTGAGTCCCTAATCCGCTTGCTTACGGTTCTCAAAGAAAGGCTGGCTGCTTGTCAGTTTCTATTCTCCGATCAGACGTAATTCTATTTGTTCGCAAAATACGCATGAAGCTAAAGTTAAATAAAATGCGAGCGAAGCGAGCCGAATTTTTTGAAGGCAAATGCAGCATGTGGCTATTTATTTTGCTTACGGTTCTTAAAGAAAAGGCTGGCTGCTGCCGATTTTTAGTCTGCGGACAGACATAGCATAACTCACTTTGTTCGCAAAATACACATGAAACTAAAATGCGACCGAAGCGAGCCGATTTTTTTAAGGCAAATGACGCCCATGACCCTCCCCATGGGACCGCGCCTGCTCAACACACAGTCAACCAATAATTTGATTCAAAACGTATCAAAAGCGGAAAAGTTTTCTCTTTTAACTTTGATCCGTTGTCACTTGCTTAAATTTTTCGGATAGCTTCGCGGACCACTTCGGGTGGCTCCAGGGACCACCAGTGGTCCGCGGACCACCGGTTAAGAACCACTGATCTAGATCGTGTAAATAAAACTATAACTTATTCTATTATTTTTTACAATGGGTTGTAAAATAGGTACTATAAAACTACACCTAATTGTGTTTTATTGTTTTAACTCTCGGGTAGTTACTACTTAAATAGTGAACGAGTAGCCGCTAAAAGTAGGTAGTTAAAATCAACGACATTTTTCTTTGAGCCAGGCTCAACCGGTATTTGATTGCACTAACGCTTAATCTCGGGATTATATGCAACTTTCAAAGTGCAACAAGTAGTTTCTAATCTTAGGGTAGGTAATTATTTGTTTTATCATCTAGCGACTAACCCCTTCTTCACCAGCACCCCTATTTTGTAACACACGGTAAATCGCTAACTCGGATTCGTTCAAACAAAAATTGTTTTTTACGATGAATACTTTGAAATGGTAGAAGATGGTTGAAAAATGTGATAGACATGTTTGTTGTGTAAAATATGTGAAGTAATTTTGCACTAAATAACATTCATGTTGTTCGTAAAAAATCAATTTGTTTTAACGAATTCGAGTTAGCGACTTACCGTGTGTTACAAAATAGGGGTGCTGAGTACCTATAGAGAATATTTTGATTTGGATGGAATAAAAGAACCTCTATCGAACTTTAAAAAACTTTACCTCACTCTTTGTAATCTTAGTACCTGTAGATATGAGCCAGATGGTCAAGAAATCGATAACATTGAAATATCTTAGGATCAGAAATTGCGTGCTAATGAGGCATATACAACAGTAGTAGAATGTGGACTGAGTATAATTGATAACATAGTTAGACATACAATAACATAGTTAACATAGAAGTAAAACACAATAATTCCATTTATTCCAAAATTGGTTAGGTAAGTACATAGTGGCATTAACAACAGACGATCTGCGAAAAGCTGCCGGCACAAGTTGGATGCGTCAAGCTGAAGACAGGGCGCGATGGCGCTCATTAGGGGAGGCCTATGTCCAGCAGTGGACTGCTATAGGCTGATGATGATGATGATGATGATGATTAACAACAGAGCAAAGGGGCACGCTAAACTGTCGATCCCGGCTAAAACTAGTAAAGCCGTTTCTGAGGACTCCGAGGCTAATTGACGGCCTAAAAACTCTATGACTAGAGTTAGCGATTAGCTCATACGATCTTTCTTTAGTCCTCTAGAGGCAATAAACCCGAAGACCTCATTAAGAAGAGTACCAATGACAACGGCTAATATAAATGACCACGTAGAGATAGGTAGCAATTTCGTTTACTTAATTTCGCCTACGCCCTACCCCTTAGGCTTTTCTTCTCCATAGCTTTCAGCTCTTTTAAACGACCTTGAATCATTTCGCCTACGCCCTACCCCTTAGGCTTTTGACTCCTCCATAGCTTTCAGCTCTTTTATACGACCTTGAAACCCCGCCCGTTCATTACCAAATCTATTTACGGCACTATTTTTCTTTCAATAACGTCATCGCATATGGATATTTCTGTCTTATAACATCTAACATCCTGAAAACGAAAT
Organism: Camptogramma bilineatum; assembly: GCA_958496255.1. Classification (NCBI taxonomy): domain Eukaryota; kingdom Metazoa; phylum Arthropoda; class Insecta; order Lepidoptera; family Geometridae; genus Camptogramma; species Camptogramma bilineatum. The sequence goes on from OY292474.1 coordinate 5,100,857, forward strand.
TGGCGACGATTCAAAATGTTTTTTACTGAAATCTTGGCTTAAAGGTGTTAGATACTTACTGATTCGAAGCACTTGGGTTGTTCAGTCAACGCACGAGGAACGACGCGCGCGGTCGTGTGGTACCGACAGACTGGCCATAATTATATCGCGACGAACGATAAAATAAACTTATCAGATGTTTAAATGATAGCTTTGTCAGTTTTTGAGTGCAGACACTATCATCTCTGCTATGTGACAGGTGGCTTTAACCGCGCTCTCTTCCAATCGCAATTCTCAACTCCGTACGGTAGTGCTGTGCTTCCAAAATGAATGTGTCTGATTATATGGATATGGAGCAAGACTGGACGACGACCATGATGCCAGAAGTCGTGACAGAAGCCCCGGATTTCAGGACATGGCTCACGAACACCATACTGGCGGTTTGTTTACCAATAACTTCGACCATTTGTGTTGTGCAACTTATTAGTCTGTTTAAGGATGCCGGACGATTAGCCTATTTCGAGTCTAGTTTGTTGTTTTGGTATCTGTACTATGTTTGATCGTATTTTAGCGTTCTATAAAGATATATTTGCCGGTTGCAATATTATCAAATTCTTGGGGGTTTTTACTACAATGTAACTTTTTTGCTTTTTGTTGTTGTCTCTTAAAAATGAAGGAAATGGAAGAGTTGTATTCTATATCATAAGTTCGCGAAAGGTGGAAGGGGAATAAGGAGACCTTTGCATTGCATAGGAACATATGATTTAGTAATAGTAATAATAATAAAATTAAAAGAAAATAGGTAAAAATAAGATAGATCCTGTCTTGTTAAACAGCAAAGCCTGGCAGCGGATCTAAACAGTTGTTCAGATGACAAAGACATCGTTGCTGATTCTCATTCACTCATTCATACCTCCTCATTGCCTACAAGTACCTACGTTTATCTAAAGTGTTAGTATGTACCTGTGCTAGGTACTTAGGTATCGGCACTTCTCTGCATAACCAGTTTTTTTATAGAACAGCATCATTCGACTGCTTTTTTAAAGGTTTTTTTGCGACACAAAAACGTAGGTAAACAACGAAATATTATCTTTTCTCAATTTGAGGTTCAATAAAAAACCTAGATGACATAAGTATAAAAAAGTATGGCAAAAAAAATGGTCAAATGGTTTTCTGCGTGTGCGTAGTTGTTTTTTTCTAACTACATTTATACTTTATCTATTTCTATTCTCTAGGTATACTGTTTTCTCTACACTAAACTTCTAACTTATGATATTTATAATTTTGATGTAGGTTATCTCCTGGAACTTGTGAACTTGTTTTAAAAAATGTCACAGGTGGAAAACCTTTTATCTCAGTGTTGTCACAGAAGCATTCTGTGGTGTTGTTAGCTAAGTAGATACCACGCCAGCGAAGACAGGCGCGTAAGCTAGTTTATACTGTTATTAGATGTAGGTAAAGTTTAGCCATTCCCTGCCCACTCCAGCCACCACGGTGGTCTTCTCTCCTCGTGGCTAAATGCACCCGCTATCGCCACGTGCGCTATGTAGAAAGTAAACTCCGGTTTTACTCATCCGATTTCAAAAATAATTTCATTTCAAAAAGCCAGAAAGCCAATTTCGAAATGCTATTTTATCCTGGACTCTGGAGTCATAGGCTGGCTTTGTTATCACAGGAACAAAACCACAAATCGACGGTGAAATACCAAGAACTCCTATCTGAAAAAATGCTACTTTACAGGAGATGAAAAAAACGTTTCATGCCTTCAGTTCAATACTTTTTAATGTTGTTTTAAATGTTTTTATAGAATTATTGAATTACGAAATCAATATGGTCTCAAACTGTCAAAAAGATCGCTTAGTATCCTTTGTCGCGTTCGGTCTCGTTGAGATAAGATTGACAGAGCTACTTGCATGGTCACTGAACTGTCATGTTTGAGAGTTTCAGACCGATTTTGGTCGCTATCAAAGATAGACAATCAAGGGGATAACATTGATCTACCTATTACAATAATCTTGCTTTGATTGATTTTTATTCTGGTCATAAACTAAGTTATATTCCGGAAAATCAATGCTTCTTGAATATTTATATTGAATCTTGAAATCGGAGGCGAAAACTAATGTCTGACGAGACATTACTATAGCTAGACCTATGTTGTTGGCAGTTACATCATTGTCACTGTGAATGAACTCATGATGGGTTATTTCCCGAAGTTTTTCTTTAGGTACATTATCTTCATAGTAAATGAACAAAGTGTCTGTATTTATTCGTGCTTTGTTATCGTTGCGGTCTGCAATTACAACGAATTTGGTTTGCGTGGACAATTGTGGTTTTGCGGCATCTTTAAACCAAACCTACAGTAGAAAATCAAATGTGTCACATCAGAAATTCCCAATCTTATTAAAACTTCACACCTTTTTGTGTGACTTATCTTATATACCATTGTTATCGTTATTGTATGTAATGTAGCCTCGAATTTAGAGGCTTTATCGATCGAGCGAGCGAAGCGAGCGAAGATCTTAGTGGCAAGTTAGGCGATTTTGCTTTGTATGTTTGTATGTTTGTATGTTTGTATATTTGTATGTTTCATTTTTATGTTCTCGCATAACTATCGAACCGCTTATCCAATCTGTATGAAACTTGATAAGTCAATAGGTTGTGCTATGGAAATTTGCTGTGGAGCGTATGAGCGTAATCGATGAAGGGGTTGTAAAGATATGGGGTTCCCAAGGGGGTAAATTTTTTTCAAAGTTACCCAAATATATTGAGTGGGGTGTCATATGAAAGTACTCAATTTATACATTCCAAAATAGTTTTTAGTTTTCTTCTAGGTTCTTTAGTTTTTGAAATACAGAGAAAAAGAAAATTGATGAAAACCAATTAACGGATGTATGGAGAGAGCTCCCGTTTCATAGAGTTTCGATGTATTCGTAGGTCTGGTTAACAAACAAAGAGTGTGGCATCGTTGTGGTTTGGTTTGCAATGATTTTAGTTGCTTCTTGATATTTTTTCTTGTGATTGAAAATAAAAGCCGTGTTGGCCAAGTGGAAGAGTGCTCGATTTTCGATTCATAGGTCGTAAGTTCGAACCCTGGCCGTGCTCATCAATGGATTTTTCGATTAGAAAAATTTAAATGCGTATTAACACGAGCTCTAAACGGTGAAAGAAAACATCGTGAGGAAACCAGTTAACGTTCTAATAGCGGCGATGGGCTTGCAACCTGTCACGTATGCAAATGCTAACTCCTGCAAATAGTGGGCTGGGCATGTACCGAAATTATAGAGGGAGCGGGAGGGGGAGGGGAGGGGAGGAGGAGGGGAGAGGGAGGGGAGAGGGAGGGGAGGGGGAGAGGGAGGGGAGGGGGAGAGGGAGGGGAGGGGGAGAGGGAGGGGAGGGGGAGAGGGAGGGAGGGGGAGAGGGAGGGGAGGGGGAGAGGAAGGGGAGGGGGAGAGGGAGGGGAGGGGGAGAGGGAGGGGAGGGGGAGAGGGAGGGGAGGGGAGGGGAGGGGGAGGGGGAGGGGAGGGGGAGGGGAGGTAGGGGAGGGGGAGGGGAGGGATGCGGAGAGGGAGAGGGAGGGGGAGGGGAGGGAGGCGGAGAGGGAGAGGGAGGGGGAGGGGGAGGGAATTGATTTTCTAATACATTTTGTATTGAACTGCTATTTTAATAATTTCTCGAACTAAGAGGCCTTTCCTGAGGCGCGGTACGAAGTTAGCGGGGTCAACTATTGAATATAAACACGACACGACTTAATGTATTGCGTGCATGCCTATAATCTTTACCATACTGAGGTAGCGCATTAGATATCATTGTGTGGTAAACACTAGAAGGAGCACTTAACGTAGGTATAGGGGTAGTCAGAAACAAGTCCAAATCTAGGCTATCAACACAACGGTGCGCGAGATCTCAGTTCGGGGCGAACTACTAGTTTATTAACCCCCGACGAAAAAGAGAGGTGTTATACGTTTGTAGTGTGTATCTGTTTCTCTGTGTAGATGTGTATCTGTGTGTCTGTCTGTGGCATTCTCCTGAACGGATGAACCAATTTTAATTATTATTGTTTTGTTTGAAGTCTTTGTCGAGATAAATAGATATATTAAAAACACATATTCAAAAGATTTAAAATGAAGCAAGATACGAGAGTGTCTTATGGACCTTGGAATTAGTATCATGTTCCTGTTTGTTTTTTCTGGAATTCTATTTCAATTGCAGTTATCAATCACTTATCATCGCCGCTTATCCCTGGACTACTTAAGTACGTACTTTAGAAAATATCTTGTGTCAAGGTAGAATACAATAGCGCTATGAAGAGCGTAGCTGTTACCTTTGTTTGGTTTCAATTAAATTTCTCAGTCGCATCCGGTACCGGTATCAGTTTGAAATCCCTAAAAATTTTAAGTAATTTTTATTGATTAGTAGGTACTCGTAAAAGCAATATTCTAAAAATAAGGTAACTTATATTATTATTTATTTTATTTATTTATTTTAATAAATATATTATAATAATTTGACGTACGTAACCCTATCTGCCAGCTAATTAAAATCTATGGACGCAATCTATGGACTCGTGGCTGGGACGCTGTTGAGACGGAGGAGGGAGACGGCTTGCCCACCACCTAAACAACCCTATCAGCGAAATCGACCTTAACCAGAGGAAAGACAATGTCAATACCGATTAAGCCGGGTTTCATAACGATGTTTTCCTTCACCGTTTTAAAGCTCGCCACAAAAAGTGCAAATGTTTAAACAAAGTTAATTCTAAATCTATACTTACATGCCTATTGCCTGCATGCTTACATGATATTTTTCTCGCGATTTAATGGCACCATCTACCAAAGTTTTTAGTCGTAAAAAGTCATCAAGAATTATTACGATTGGCCTCTTAGCTCCGCTGGTAACTCTGCCTTCTGCGCTGTAGGTCGTGGGTTCGATTCCCAGGACAAACATTTGTGTGATGAACATAGATGTTTGTTCTATGTCTGGGTGTTATAAAGTATGTATTTACAAAACATTTAAGTAGGTATTCTATCAGTTATCTGGTTCCCATAGTACAGTACAGCTCTCGGTTCACATAGTACAGCTTTGCTTAATTTGGGGCTAGATGGCGCTGTGTGAAAATGTGCACCAATATTTGTTTATTATTTATGTTGTTTTGTACCTAACCATCTGACTGCTAGGTACATTTTATAACAAGGTTGCGAAGCCCTGGTATGCATATCAAAAATAATACTTGAACTATTGTAAAGTTTGTTTGACTTTTTTCCTCGTCGATGAGTCGATTGCGATTCACGAGTAGATCGTTTTGTTCGAATCGTTTTTGTTTCGACCGAGCTATAATATTATCAAAGTCAAATTATTTATTGCACTTATATTGTTTACATTAGGGTGTTGTGTTACATTGGTACAAGCCCACATAATAAATAGAATAAGAAATAAAGTATTGAAATTGTTAGGGCAAGATAATTGTTAGATAGAACCTAGGTAGGTTCTCTTTAATTTGTATGCTTGTCTCACACGATGACTAGAAGTTACAACCGCATAGTAAAACATTTGTTTACATTTTCCCCGACGACCGATGCGATGGCCAGTTCACATTGACACCATTGCTAGCGCGCGGCGCCGGCGCCCCGAGTGGTCTTACCGAATACTGATTCAGCTTGTCTAATTGCCTCTTTTAATCAATACGATATCTCTCTCTTCCCGGCTATTCATCCCACATGGTGGTGGAGTCAGCTTTCTTCACATTCTTCCTCCACTTCGCCCTATCCACGACGTCGTCTTCGGAAACGTTGCATGCCTTCAGATCTCGGTCCAACACTGCTGTCCAGGTGGTCTTTGGTCTCCCTCTCGGCCTTTTGCCGGAGATGGGATGTCCCAGTATCTGGTTGCTATAATCGGCTAGTCTTCTTTTGACATGTTCATACCACTTCATCCTGTTCTCCTGCAGTTTGTCTTTGATGTCGCGTACTCCCAGGCTACCTCGCACGTACTCATTGCGGATCTTATCCAGCCTGGTTACACCAGTTCACATCACATACACCTCAACATCTTCATTTCGGCGACCTGGATGGTATGGACATGTCGCTGCGTGGCGGCCCAAGTCTCGCTGCCGTATATGTTTACCAATTTTTTATAATAATATGCAATATATCGTCGAAACACCAACAAATCAACATCCTTCATAGCAACCTTGCGTCTATTTTCTAAACAAACACGTTTGCAAGTATGCATATGATAACAGACTTTCCAAGGACATAATGATAATAGATGGGTGACAGCTGACAGCTAGTCGCATTAATAACTGGGCGCCATGGCCCAACGAACGACCTACCCGGGATCGACAATTTACCACACCCAAGCACAAAAGCTCCCATATGTTAACGCCACTAGCGGTCACCCATCAATTTTTTGACCGTGCAGATCGTCGCTTACATTCCACGTTCTATCAATAACGACTATGTAAACTTCACACGAACATTTATATGTATAAGTCCTAGAGCCACATAGTCTATAGGTACCTACTTACTCAAATATAAATATAATACCTAGGTAGATACTAATTTTGTTATTTAAAGTCGGAAGGAAGATCGCATTACTTATTTAGTTTTATTGATGGAATTAAATATAAGTAGGTAAGTACTTTCTTTTTATTCAGACCAAGGTTTATATCTTGTGTTTGTAGATTGTAAAGTACAATTAAAAAAGCAAACAATTATAAGAATCGCATATGTATAACATTATTACGGTTACCTAGTTTACAAGAATAGTACATACAATTAAATAATGGAAGTAATTTGCTAGCAAGCTAGTACCTACAAGCTACTAAAGGCTTATGTGTAACTGCAGGGGCGTAGCTATAGCTTTGTTAAGGGGGGGGTCCAAAGGTTCCAATATACCAAAGATCTTTTTTAAGGGGGGGGTCCAAGGGTTCCAAAATACAAAAAATGACTAGGTTTCCTCCGAACTTAATGGGCTAAGGGGGGGGGTCCGGACCCCCTAAACCCCCCCCTTATATACGTCCCTGTGTGTAAGGATGTAGTGAGCGTTGGTTCATAAAATTTAATACGAAGAAAAGGTATATTGTGCTGTTTAGCACAAAGTAGCAGAATCATAATAGAAATTGCACTATATGCTGTCTATTTTCATAGACTTAGAGCAGGGGTGCCCATACTTATAGTGACGGCGATCGACCAGAAAATATTTTGAAAGCAAAGGATCGACTAAACTACGAGTACATACTATGTAGGTAGGTAAGGTAGGTACTGAAAAACATTTTTTTAAATATCGTTTTACTGCACTTTTAAATTGAATATAGGTAGGTATCCGCGTAATTTTCATATTGATGGTATTGCTGGCGATCGACTCGGAAAGCTTCGCGATCGACCGGTCGATCGCGATCGACTGTTTGGGCACCCCTGACTTAGAGTGACAAGAATAGCATTATTGCAATTCCTTTTGTGATTCTGCTTTAATGAGAGAGAATGAGATGATGATGATGATGTGGCTATTAAATGGGTTGGTACCTTGGTACCACTTTTCACTGGCGTGAGGGCGGCGAAGAATATAATTTTCATGATCATCATCATCATCATCATCAGCCCTTCTCATCCCACTGCTGGGCATAGGCCTCTCTTCGCTTTTGCCATTCGCCTCTGTCCTTCGCCAATCTTACCCATGTACGACCTGCGGATTTTATTATGTCGTCGACCCATCTTGTCGGCGGACGAATTGTCGAATTTTCATGATAAACTGACAGATTAAGAACAATCGGTTATTCTAGACACTAAAATTTATACTAGTAGTTCGCCCCGAACTGAGATCTCGCGCACCGTTGTGTTGATAGCCTAGATTTGGACTTGTTTCTGACTACCCCTATACCTACGTTAAGTGCTCCTTCTAGTGTTTACCACACAATGATATCTAATGCGCTACCTCAGTATGGTAAAGATTATAGGCATGCATGCAATACATTAAGTCGTGTCGTGTTTATATTCAAGAGAAATTATTAAAATAGCAGTTCAATACAAAATGTATGAGAAAATCAATTCCCTCCCCCTCCCTCTCCACCTCCCTCCCCCTCCCCTCCCCTCCCCTCACCTCCCCGTCCCCCTACCCCTCCCCCTCCGTCTCCCTCTATAATTTTGGTACATGCCCAGCCCAATATTTGCAGGAGTTAGCATTTGCATACGTGACAGGTTGCAAGCCCATCGCCGCTATTAGAACGTTAACTGGTTTCCTCACGATGTTTTCTTTCACCGTTTAGAGCTCGTGTTAATGCGCATTTAAATTTTTCGAATCGAAAAATCCATTGATGAGCACGGCCAGGGTTCGAACTTAAGACCTATGAATCGAAAATCGAGCACTCTTCCACTCGGCCAACACGGCTTTTATTTTCAATCTCAAGAATAAAAAAATATTTAAAAAACAAAAACCCGACTGCGTTAAAGTTAAAACTAAAAAGAAAAAAACAAGCCTGCAAAGAATAACTCACAGTCGGTACCCATTTATTTTATTACCTACCAATCAAATCTTCATAATGTTATGGGTCCCGACTGTGAGTAATTCTTTGCAGGCTTGTTTTTTTCTTTTTAGTTTTAACTTTAACGCAGTCGGGTTTTTGTTTTTTAAATATTTTTTTATTTCAAACTTTTTAGTTATGATTTATTAGGTGATGATGATTTTTATGATTAACTAGCTGACGCCCGCGGCTTCGCCCGCGTGGGCTACTATTTTGTTTATCCCACAGGAACTATGCATTTTTTCGGAATAAAAAGTAGCCTATGTCCTATTCCCGGTCATTATCTATCTAAGTTTTAAATTTCAGCCAAATCGGTTTACGCGTTTGGCCTCTAGAGTGCCACATAGAAACATCTGTAGCGAGAGTGAATATTAATCAACTTTAAACCGTTATGTTTCCTAAACTATTGCTTAAAATGAAAAGTGGTAAAAGGAACCTAAAGTTGATTTTTAAATACCTATTCAACGATACCCCACTTGACATAATTCGTCAATTTTGATTATTTTAATTTTACCAATATGGCGTCTGGTTGTGGCACTGGTGAATTTTGATTACTGTCATGTCTTTAGTGACACTTCCAAGGTTGAGACAAATCGATTGACGTTAGAATCATCAAAATCGGTCCACGCGTTTGGCCTATATAGTGCCACATAGAAACATCCATACATACCCACATACAAACATAGACTGATAAACACATTACCCTTCCTTTGCTTTGCGCAGTCGGGTAAAAAATATCAAGAAGCAACTAAAATCATTGCAAACCAAACCACAACGATGCCACACTCTTTGTCTGTTAACCAGACCTACGAATACATAGAAACTCTATGAAACGGGAGCTCTCTCCATACATCCGTTAATTGGTTTTCATCATTTTTCTTTTTCTCTGTATTTCAAAAACTATAGAACCTAGAAGAAAACTAAAAACCATTTTGGAATGTATAAATTGAGTACTTTCATATGACACCCCACTTAATCGATCGAGCGAGCGAAGCGAGCGAAGATCTTAGTGGCAAGTTAGGCGATTTTGCTTTGTATGTTTGTATGTTTGTATATTTGTATGTTTGTATGTTTGTATGTTTCATTTTTATGTTCTCGCATAACTATCGAACCGCTTATCCAATCTGTATGAAACTTGATAGGTCAATAGGTTGTGCTATGGAAATTTGCTGTGAAGCGTATGAGCGTAATCGATGAAGGGGTTGTAAAGATATGGGGTTCCCAAGGGGGTAAATTTTTTTCAAAGTTACCCAAATATATTGAGTGGGGTGTCATATGAAAGTACTCAATTTATACATTCCAAAATGGTTTTTAGTTTTCTTCTAGATTCTATAGTTTTTGAAATACAGTGAAAAACAAAAATGATGAAAACCAATTAACGGAAGTATGGAGAGAGCTCCCGTTTCATAGAGTTTCGATGTATTCGTAGGTCTGGTTAACACACAAAGAGTGTGGCATCGTTGTGGTTTGGTTAGCAATGATTTTAGTTGCTACTTGATATTTTTTCTTGAGATTGAAAATAATAGCCGTGTTGGCCGAGTGGGAGAGTGCTCAATTTTCGATTCATAGGTAGTAAGTTCGAACCCTGGCCGTGCTCATCAATGGATTTTTCGATTAGAAAAATTTAAATGCGCATTAACACGAGCTCTAAACGGTGAAAGAAAACATCGTGTGGAATGGAAACCAGTTAACTTTCTAATAGCGGCGATGGGCTTGCAACCTGTCACGTATGCAAATGCTAACTCCTGCAAACGGCATGTACCTACCAAAATTATAGAGGGAGACGGAGGGGGAGGGGGAGGGGAGGGGGGAGGGGAGGGGGAGGGAATTGATTTTCTCATACATTTTGTTTTGAACTGCTATTTTAATAATTTCTCGAACTAAGAGGCCTTCCCTGAGGCGCGGTACGAAGTTCGCGGGGTCAACTATTGAATATAAACACGACACGACTTAATGTATTGCATGCATGCCTATAATCTTTACCATACTGAGGTAGCGCATTAGATATCATTGTGTGGTAAACACTAGAAGGAGTACTAACGTAGGTATAGGGGTAGTCAGAAACAAGTCCAAATCTAGGCTATCAACACAACGGTGCGCGAGATCTCAGTTCGGGGCGAACTACTAGTATATTTGGGTAACTTTAAAAAAAAATTACCCCCTTGGGAACCCCATATCTTTACAACCCCTTCATCGATTACGCTCATACGCTTCACAGCAAATTTCCATAGCACAACCTATTGACCTATTAAGTTTCATACAGATTGGATAAGCGGTTCGATAGTTATGCGAGAACATAAAATTGAAACATACAAACATACAAATATACAAACATACAAACATACAAAGCAAAATCGCCTAACTTGCCACTAAGATCTTCGCTCGCTTCGCTCGCTCGATCGACTATGGTATGGGCTAGACTAGAATCTAGTGCATAGTGTCATTGATAATACAGACAAGGTTATTTAATTTTATGGTGGCAATAGGCGGGGCTCTTAAAAATATTTAAAGCCAAAAACTGATATAAATAATCATATCTGCATTATGACATCTCAACTTCTCAAATAATCAGTATGAACATTCATTATTTGTTCAGTAAATAACTAGTGGTTCGCCCCGAACTGAGATCTCGCGCACCGTTGTGTTGATAGCCTAGATTTGGACTTGTTTCTGACTACCCCTATACCTACGTTAAGTGCTCTTTCTAGTGTTTACCACACAATGATATCTAATGCGCTACCTCAGTATGATAAAGATTATAGGCATACATGCAATACATTAAGTCGTGTCGTGTTTATATTCAATAGTTGACCCCGCGAACTTCGTACCGCGCCTCAGGAACGGCCTCTTAGTTTGAGAAATTATTAAAATAGCAGTTCAATACAAAATGTATTAGAAAATCAATTTCCCCTCCCCTCCCCCTGCCCCTCCTCCCCCCCTCCCCCTCCATACCCCCCTCCCCCTCCTTACCCTCCTCCCCCTCCCTACCCTCTCCCCCTCCCTACCCCCTCCTCCTCCCTACCTCCTCCTCCTCCCTACCCCCTCCCCCTTCTTACCCCCTCCCCCTCCCTACCCCCCTCCCTACCCCCTCCCTACCCCCTCCCTACCCCCTCCCTACCCCCTCTCTACCCCCTCCCTACCCCCTTCCCTACCCCCCTCCCTACCCCCCTCCCTACCCCCCTCCCCCTCCCTTACCCCTTCCCCTCCCCCTCCCTACCCCCTCCCTCTCCCCCTCCCCCTCACCCCTTCCCCCTCCCCCTCCCTCTCCCTCTATAATTTTGGTACATGCCTAGCCCACTATTTGCAGGAGTTAGCATTTGCATACGTGACAGGTTGCAAGCCCATCGCCGCTATTAGAACGTTAACTGGTTTCCTCACGATGTTTTCTTTCACCGTTTAGAGCTCGTGTTAATGCGCATTTAAATTTTTCTAATCGAAAAATCCATTGATGAGCACGGCCAGGGTTCGAACTTACGACCTATGAATCGAAAATCGAGCACTCTTCCACTCGGCCAACACGGCTTTTATTTTCAATCTCAAGAAAAAATATCAAGAAGCAACTAAAATCATTGCAAACCAAACCACAACGATGCCACACTCTTTGTCTGATAACCAGACCTACGAATACATCGAAACTCTATGAAACGGGAGCTCTTTCCATACATCCGTTAATTGGTTTTCATCATTTTTATTTTTCTCTGTATTTCAAAAACTATAGAACCTAGAAGAAAACTAAAAACCATTTTGGAATGTATAAATTGAGTACTTTCATATGACACCCCACTCAATATATTTGGGTACCTTTGAAAACAATTTACCCCCTTGGGAACCCCATATCTTAACAACCCCTTCATCGATTACGCTCATACGCTCCACAGCAAATTTCCATAGCACAACCTATTGACCTATCAAGTTTCATACAGATTGGATAAGCGGTTCGATAGTTATGCGAGAACATAAAAATGAAACATACAAATATACAAACATACAAACATACAAACATACAAAGCAAAATCGCCTAACTTGCCACTAAGATCTTCGCTCGCTTCGCTCGCTCGATCGATTATTTTTATCTTAGCGCCACGCCAGGCAGCCAGCCATGTGCCATGGAAACATTGATGAAAACAGAGTCTATACTATGAACTTTAATATAACTTACCTAAATATACCAATATTATAAAAAAGAAGAGTGCTTATGTGGTATCAGCCCCATGATTGTCTATTCTTGATAGCGATCAAAATCGGTCTCAAACTGTCAAATATGACAGTTCAGTGACCACGCAAGTAGTAGTCGCTATCATCTCAACGAGACCAAACGCGACAAAACATAATCGCGATCATTTTGACAGTGAGACCAACTTTTAGATTATGTCCTGTCCATCCAAAGGTTGGTTGGTAGAGATCGCTTTCAGCGATAAGGCCGCCCATTGTATTAAGTAGGTACAGTCAGCGTCATCAATCGGTATCCCCCTATTGATTTTAACAAGGACCCTTTTCATTTCAACTTTGGATTTCAGTCGGATTTGCTAGTATAGGAATAGGAACTCGAGCGAAATTAGGTATCCATAAGTATACTAGCAAATCCGACTGAAATCCAAAGTTGAAATGAAAAGGGTCCTTGTTAAAATCAATAGGGGGATACCGATTGATGACGCTGACTGTACCTACCCCAGATGTTTTTTATAGTTATTTTCATTGAATTTGTATTTACTTTATTTTTGTTGGTATGGTATTTATTTCAATAAAGATAAGTATATTCTATTCTAATTTTGGTCGCTATCAAAGATAGACAATCAAGGGACAGATGTACGTGGGTGTTGTTGATTAAAACGTAGAAGTAAAACGTAATGCATCAAGCTGCGTAATTATTATCATTGAAACAATGTAAAGTTTATACTAATATTATGTAAAACAATGTACGTATTGAAATATGCATTTAGTGAGACAATTGCGGCTGTATATTGATATTAAAAACGGAAAATACCTACTGTTTATTTGTTTATGATAAAGTTTATTTGCATACTGGTTTAGCTCCAGGGGTGTCTTTTTAGAATTACTAGTTAGGTTATACTACTTATGTATTTTACACGTGTCACGCACGACTCACGAAGTCACGAAACGAAAATGTACCTACTTACTTTTTATGAGTAATAAAAAATAAAAAAAAACGACTTCAATGTTATAAGCTGCAACTTTCTGCTCTCACGAGGTGCATTTCTGTTCCTATCTACGAAGATCCTCGACAGATTCTCGCCTTTTTATGGGACTTTTATAAGATTTAACCTTGACTGTGCTCTCGCCATATTCTTGTTTTGCTGCTCGTTGAGCTCACCGGTATATTTGTTTTATTTCTTCTAATATATAAACGGACTTCATGAAATATTGAGTACCTACCGTTGTCTTGTCTTGACAACCTCCGTGGTCTTTTGCTATGCTATCTTTGTAAGATTAGCAACGCAATTTTTTATTTGTACTTTTATAACAAAGAGATTGTAAAAATATACCTAGGTATAGGTATCTCGTATGTTATATGATATTGTATGAGTGTGGGATCTTTTAAATCCCTTATAAGCCTCAAGCATACATTAAACAAGGATGATAGTGGAAAAGCTAATATTTGCTTTTCCATTTGTTTCTCATTAGAGATATTTAATGAAAAACCTCTCCCATTCACATGCGTAGTAGGTAGTTACCTACACACGAGCCCTAATTTCCTAGTTACTAACCTAACCTAACTATCAGATTGGATGGTAGCATGTAATGAGTAAGTGGAGGGAGAGATAGTAACTGATATCAGGATCATAGAGTTACATAGAGTGCTCTATCTGATAGAGCACTGGGCCTAATAAACAATTAATCTAGTCTCTGGTAACTTTCTCGTCATGGTCTTTGCTAGGTCGAGCATTCGTCAACAAATCTTAATCTAGTGACGCTATCAATGTTGCTCGTTCGAGCACTCGTCAACACAAATCATCGTTCTAGTGACACTCTCGATACTGCTCAGGCGAGCACTCGTCAACATATCGTAGGTCTAGTGACGCTTTCACTACTGCTAGGTCGAGCATTCGTCAACAAATCATCGTTTTAGTGACGCTCTCGCCACTGCTCGGGCGAGCACTCGTCAACATATTGAAGTTCTAGTGACGCTCTCGATACTGCTAGGTCGAGCACTCGTCAACAAATCATCGTTCTAGTGACGCTCTCGCCACTGCTCGAGCGAGCACTCGTCAACATTATTGTAGCTCTAGTGATGCTCTCGCCATTATTCGGTCGAGTACTCTGCACCAAATCGTAGTTCTAGCGACCCTCTCGCTCCTAGGTCGATCAATCGTCAACGAATCATAGCTCTACTGACGCTCTCGCCCCTGCTAAGTCGACCACTCGGCAACAAATCATAGTTCTAGAGGCACTTTCACTACTCTGTTGGTCGACCACTAGACAACAAATCGTAGTTCTAGTGAAGCTCTCACTACTCTGCTCGGCAACAAATCCTAGTTTAAGCAAAGCTCTTGCCATTAACTGGTCGAGTACACGTCAACAAATCATAGTTGACACTTCCAAGGGCACTGACTCGCCACTGTACTCTTTATGTTACCCATTAATGTAGTTTCTTGGTAAACTTACGAATGTCCACGAATCGATACGTTACCATCCAAATTCGCATGAAGCCTACAGCCCAGTAGATTGATATCATTCTATCGATTTCTGCGTGGCCTAACCTTACCCTGAGTAAACTCCTTGTGACAAGGCGGTGACGTGACAAGGTCAAATATGACGCATCAGATAGTTTATAGGAAAGCGTGTCTTCCTTCTTATGTTATAATCTATCATCTGTGGTTGACACATTTCTAATTGTATTTGCTTACACCTTAACGTGTTCAGTGCCCATAACGCACATGTGCTCCGGGGGCAGGCTGTGCCGGTCTGGGGCAGGGAATGGATTTATGGATCAATATTTATAAATATGGAGGTATCCCATGGACGATAAATAACGGCCGAGCTCATAATTACTATCATTCAAAACTTCATCACTATCATCGTCATCAGCTCGTCTTCATCAGCCACGTCTCACCATAGGCCTCCGTTTGTGGCATCTATCTGGTCCTGTGTTAGTCTTGTGTCCATCTATGCCATGATATAAAAAGACGTAGCCCATAGATTCTATGGGCTACGACTTTTTGTATCCTATCCTATTAATATTATACATCTGAAAGTTTATTCGTATGTTTGTAATACAAAACTCGTAATCTTTGTTTGTTTGTGTTTCAATCACGTCACGTCTCAACCAGTTTTTGCCTTGGATTAAACTTGGAACAGACATAGTTGGCCATCTATGTTTGTTTCAAGTTTAATCCAAATATCAAATAGGCTATTTAAATGTGAACCGTGCAAGTGGAGCTAGTGAACATATTTTTCAACAAAAACTTTCTTTTCAGAGAGCGGCGATACAAGGCAGTTTCCTCCAGGGCTTCCTCGCTTCTCTCTCCGTGGTCATCGTATCAGAACTCGGGGATAAGACCTTCTTTATAGCCGCGATAATGGCAATGAAGCACCCTCGCATAATCGTCTTCGCCGGGGCCATATCAGCCCTAGTCTTCATGACGATATTATCAGCTGCTTTCGGCTGGATAGCCACTGTTATACCTAGGGTGTATACGTATTACGTCAGTGCAGCTTTGTTCGCGATATTCGGGTTGAAAATGCTGAGGGATGGGTGGAAGATGGATCCCAATGAGGGGCAGGAGGAGCTGGAAGAGGTCCAGAGTGAGTTGAAGAGGAGAGAAGATCAGGTGAGATTTGGCTTTATTATTAAAAACAATCTCTCTCACTTTTCGCAGTCGCGCCTGACATTGAAAAATGATAAGTACAGGTTCGTAAAAAATATCCAGTGTAGTGTGGTTTACACTTATATTACTGCAAAAATTTGTAAAGATATTTAAATTAGAGGAATTTGCTTTGTACATTATGATAACAAAAGCATAATTTATCTTTTCAAGTAAGTACCTACTTACTTACGAGTAAAAATAGCTCAAAAATATCTTTTTTTGTCAATTATAAATATATAAGACTTGCGAGACTGACTAGCAATAAGTATAATTAGCAAGAAAACTTGGTTATAATTGCTTGTGGTCCCAGTAGACTGATTAAAAAACTCTATTGGGTGACTGAGTAACAGTCGCCCAAAAACGCCTCATAGCCTCAGTCGCCTGAATACACGAACAATAAAAAGTAAATAAGTTCGTATGAGCAAGTGGCCAACTCTGGTGACGGAGTTTTTAGTTTTTTTTTTACGAACAATGAAATAAGTAAATATGAGTGAAGCCGCGGTTTTATACTAATGTAGTCATCAAATCAGTGTCGTACATTCACACTGTTACCACTGCTTTATCAACAAAGCGGCTCAAATCTCTTTGTTTAATCTACACGAATGATAACGATATAATTGTTTCCATATTGATAAAAAAGATGGATTATGATGAGAAATAGGAACGTAAAGATGGGAAAATGAAAGATAAACAATCTGCGAACTATAAAATCATGTAGGTAGCTAAGGTCCTAAGCATTCTTTCAAGAGATAAGTTTTGTTTCAAAATCTAAAAAAAAAACACATCAAAACTCTGTCACTGATTTATCAATGTCATTTCATGACGACTATTGAACGTAGCTCAAAAAACGATCTTATTTCCTAGGAGTTAGAATTCCTAGCTCGCGCGCGGCTCATTTTGTTAAGGCCCGCCCACCGCGGCTCAGTTTGCATTGGGTCATTTTATACACGATAAAGATGCTTCCATGGTTTATTTACGTTAACTGATTACAATACAACAAAAGGGGGGTTATTAGGTGCCACTGAGTCTAAACTTCACGTCATTTCGTCAATGTATACGGTGAATATCATCGAAATATCGCATTGTCTGTGCACTTGAACCGATACGGGTTTTCAAGTGTTTCTTGCGACATTTGATTTAAGTATTTGTATCGTATACAATACGAGGTCGTATTATCTTTGTCCATCTCATCACTATCTGTAATGAAGCTAGCTGTGTGTGGCTAACTTCAGTCAGTTAGCATCGGTAAAAGTAGGATGCACAATACGCAATTCTTAGGCCTAAGAGCGAGACAGCACTAATTAATGAAGCAAGTTAGAAGAAGAAAGCAGTTAGTGCACTGAATTCAGCGTGGTGTACAGTCGGCTTAAATGTGAAAAATAGTGCTATCAGAATATCTGTTTAGCTGACAACTTCACTAGTGGAAGTAGCGGTAGTAGCGGAGTAGTCTTGTGTCGTTTGCGAATGAATCTCAACTACTATACTTTGAAAATGATAGGTACTATAGTGATACATGATTTGAAAATGATTTTCTTTGTTTCAATTTTCCACCTAAACAGTTAGACTGGTAGCACTAAAATTTGAGGGCAAAGATAATTATAATTATGTCGCATGGATGATTTTTGTATGAACACAGCTAGGGATCAAAACAGGCATTCAAAGCAAACAAATACTTTTCAAATGACTTATGTTCTCTCTCGTTTTGTGTATCTTTGTGTGGGGAGAACGCCTTATGTACGCAGGCATTTATTTTATTCTTTTATCTTTACGAAAGGAGGTTATGTTTAAGGTAAGTAATAGGTCTTGAGTAAAACCAGCTTTAACGATAAGATAAAGTACAAATAAAAATGTTTGTAGATTTGTAGGTTCGCAAATGTTGAATTCCTTATACCCTTAGTGCGAAAACACGTTGAGCGTATCTTATGTGGCTAATTTTACGTGTTTTACGCGTATGCATTACGCTACATACAAATTCTCATGCACGGCATCACCACGCGTATTATACGTCGTGAATGTTGTATGTAACGCTTTGCATACGCGTAAAATGAGCCCCGTCAGATACGCTCAGTGTGTTTTCGGCCGTAGGTAATTATGGCGATATCAATAAATTCAAAATTTTCAAAATGGTACACAGGAGGGTTCTCCGAAAGAGAGGATGTCCCCTGTGGCCTCGCCCGTGCCTTCGAGGTCTGTGAGCCCGGGTGCTTCGCCCCGGTCGGGGGCTAGCGTGCCGGACTTGGAGCCCCATGCGGGGCCCTCCACAGAACCGCCGAGGGTGACTTGCGTCATTATGCCTGGCAGTACGAATGACACCATAGTTTTTTTTTAGCCTAGCTTTTTACGTTCCGTTAAGCACCCATTCCATGGCTTTAGTATAAAGGAATTCAGCATTTGAACAAAGGCTTTGTAATTGAAACAGCTGTATTATGCTTTTTAATTTAGTGCCATTGTTTAGAAATCAATTTTTTTCGGTATTGCATTTTTCTTGACATCATGATTCACTATTTGATCATTTGCGAAAGCACACAGGCTTTAGACAAACTTCATGGAAATGGAATGAATATGTGACAATTGTCTTGCTAATTCTACTATCTACTCATAGATGCCTCATAGTCATTAAGCTGAGTCATTATGTTAGTTATCGCATAAGTAAGTATCACCGAAGCATGTCGTGCGTGATAGTCTAGTCTGTTATTCCGACATTTCGCATAGTGATTTTAAACAATATATCCCGCCCCCACGATGTTTTCCTTCACTTAGTCAGCCCCACACGTATTGACCATATCTTTCCTGTGGATATGGCCGGTTAAGCTGAGAGGATGGTGTAGGTGCTGGGCAAGCCTACTCCATCTCAACAATGTCCCAGGTAGGGATTGCAATCCCGCAAACCCGCGGGATCCCGCAACTTTTGTTGGTCTGCTGGATCCCGCACCTTCAAAGCGCGGATCCGCGGATCCGCAAATGAAAAATTTGGCGTTAAAACTTTCGCGTAAATCGCGAGTAGCAAGAGCGCGACGTTGCCGTTTCGCACAGACCACCGCGCCAGCGACTAGCAGACGGTTGGTGGGCTGTCCTGTCATCCGTACCCAATTACAAAATGAAAGTGTGTTTATTTGTTTGTTTATTGGTCCTGCTTTCACGTCAAAACAGAGCGACGGATTGACGTGATTTTTTGCGTGGAGATAGTTGGAGGGCTGGAGAGTAACATAGGCTACTTTTTATCCGGGTACCACGCGAGCGTAGCCGCGGGCAGCAGCTAGTTGTTTATAAATGGCACTGCGCTGCGCACGTCTTTCTGTAGGTGACGAGTGTTTTTGTACTCACCGTCCGGCATTTTACGTAAGTACCTAAACTTTAATGTTTTTGATTTAGTTTTTTTCTGTGCTATTTTAAAAGCTGATTGTGCCGTAAATAGTAATATAATTAAAGTTGCGTGAAACATTATAGTGGTTTTTGTTTTTGTTAATATAGGTAATGTTTTTTGAAAATAATAGGATATATTAACGTTTATTTGACACACACAAGTTACAGTAAGTACATTGGGAAAAGCACAGCCTAAAGTAGGTACCTAATTAATAAACAATTACACAAACAAAAATAACTAAAATCTAAAGAAAACTGTTAACAATAATGTGCGTGCGTACCTGCTTACTACTCTTTATGGTGCCAAATAGGCCCAGTCTCAGTATAATGCTGGCTCCTGTTGCTTAATGTAAGAAACGTTTAATAAAAGTTGATTTTTTACTCAAAATCTGTTGTTTCAATTTGATTTTATACATAATTTCTAAGATGCGGGATCCCGCGCGGGATTGACTAAACCCGCACTAATCCCGCGCGGGATTGAATGGGCTGCGGGATTGCAATCCCTAGTCCCAGGCACTACAGTGTCCCGATAAGTGTAGGCAAAGATTGCCTCCTGACACTGTATAAATCATCTAGTAAAGATGTAAAGGCCTAAGATTTTATTATTCTACCCCCTTCCACTATAGGCCAAGTAGAAGTACGGCACACTGCCTCGTGAACATCCCAAAAACTCATAATAATTTGATGGATTCAATGAATAAAAAAATAATCGCATTCATGAAACTACTGCCCATGAATGGCACTTCCGTCCTCCTTAATTCCTGAGAACTACAATCTAGGCGTCTTCGAGGCTAGAGTGAATCGATTTCTTCTAGATCGACGTGCTCTATCCTTGGCCATAACGTCGTAGTTTACAGTTGTGAACCTATTTACAATTTCCTCCTTCGGTTTGTTAATTATCGTTCGTATTACATAGGTAGTTTAAAGGTGATTGGAGAATGACAGCTTTTTTCATTCCTGGTACGGCCATAGCACGGCCATGGTATGATTGGTATGATACTGTTTAGTCTGTAAACGCACGGCCAATTTTTTCCACCTGAATAGTCAAGCCAGTAGCACTATACCTACACTCGTTGACAAATCTTTGTGTCTTTGTAATAGTGTAGGTAGGTATAACTACCTATGTTATATTATCATCCATCTTTTTTAGTTAGAATGTCATCTTGCATGACGAATTTATTTTAGCTTAACTTCACGCTTAGCACGTAATGTAAAAAGTATTTACTTAGTAATAGTTACATATTTTGTATTTATATCTACATCAAGTAAATCAATAAAAGTATGTTATGTTCCACTTTGAACAAAAACTCGGCGCAACAAACATCGAGTGTAGTAGGTACCTAGTCTCAATAATTTTGCCAGTGCACAGTGACTTGAATTTATGCCAGTGGCTTTGCTCTGTCACTCTCATCTCAAGGAGACCGAACGCGACAGAAGATAATGTGCTCGTTACATGTCTGTTTGCATTTGCACGCGAGCGTGTGAACGCGCCATCAGGTTTAAAACTAGAGATTACACCAGAATGAGAAATCAAAAATAAGTTGAACTTTTATAATTTTTGTGGTTGCAATTCAAGTTTTAATGTTACTCAACAAAGACTATTTCCCAACTTCGTCTCATAAGGTGCAAGCCAGACAGAAGAGACGTAAGACGAGGACGCGTCGCGGACAGGGCGCCAGAAAACAGCGTTGCGCCCGCGTCCCGTCTCTTCTGTATGTTTTCCGTCGCGACGCTTCTATACATTTTGTATGAAAGAGACATTGAAGAGACAAATGTCCGCGCCCCGTCTGCGTCTTACGTCTTTTCTGTGTGTCCAGGGCCTTGCTTCATTATATAATTCAAACTGGACACACAAAATTAAATAAAAAACTAATTTCCAGGAAGAAAAAGAAGCAACAATGACGATGCTAGAGCAAGGCCAAGCTGAGAACCGACGGCGGAAAAGGAACGCCGTCTTGAAGATTCTCTTCCAAGCAGCATCGCTGACATTCTTGGCAGAATGGGGCGATAGGTCTCAGCTAGCCACAGTGGTTCTAGCGACGAGAGAAGACGCTATAGGGGTCGTGGTCGGGGGGTCGTTAGGACACGCCCTCTGCACGGGTCTGGCTGTGATAGGGGGGCGGATGGTGGCACAGAAGATATCTGTAAGAACTGGTGAGTGTTTTTACTCCTATATTGTATTTTATGGCGGCCACTCACGATCAACTCTATCGTTCAAATCGATTGGATGCAGCCAGACTTATCATGCCGAATGGACCGTGTGAGGACGTGGATCGGCATGACCGTTCGATTGGACTAAAAATCAAATTGGCATGATTGGGTTATTCCCGCTCATCGCCACGCTTCGTTCCCATCGGGGACCAACGGGAAGGATTTTTCCCGCTCGTCCCGTCTAATTTCGATGGGGACGAACGGGAATTCGACTTCCCGTTGGTCCCCACTGTAATAATGTTTTGGTTTTTACATTAATACATACATAGTTTAAGTGATTTGAAACAATTTTAATTGCTTTGCTTTTCCTTTAAGTATATTTAAATTTTCTTGCGTTTTGTTGGTTTTTTAATATGTTATTTCTGTGGCGTTGTTTATAATGAAGCCTGGATTTACAGCACGAGTGTTTGCAAATAGAACGGAAAATTAGATAACATTCTACAATGTAGCATGAACGGCTATCTTCCGTCACCATGTAGATTCTACATGACCCATAGGGGTCGTGGTCGAGGGGTCGTTGAGCACAAAATGTTAGAATTTAGTTCACTTTGGGAATTGGATTCACTTAATTCAGTAATGAGTATGGATTCACTTAATTTTTGGCCCCTTTCGGCGGCACTATGCTATAGTATAAGTGTTGTATGTTTCTATTTATTTATATTTTCTCTCTTTCTTTCCAGTAACGATAATCGGTGGTCTCGTGTTCCTATTCTTCGCAGTAAGTGCCCTCTTCATAGGCCCCGGCGAGTAGTAGGTATAGTTGTGTTGTTAATCTCATGTTATGCATTTACGTTTAAGGACAGTGCTTTTAAAACTTGCGGGGTTTTCGAAACCGGGGTTTTATTCCTGTACCAGAAATAAAGGTCAACTGACCACGTCAACTCCGCATCCGCATCGCCTTTCATTTCTTTTCATCTGGTGTTACGGAGTTGATGTAGTGAGCGTTGGTCCGAACCTAACCGCACAAGGCGAGGCGTTGCGGAGTTCACGTGGTCGGCTATGACCTTAAAACTCCACGTTGCGGAATTAAATCACTTTCAATTCGTGAGTTGTAATAATGAAATCATAAGCGAATTACATAAAAATACCCTCGATTTAGATAATGTGTCTCGGAATTAAGTGTTTGACATTTTTAGTATAGTAGTAATGTCAAATATTTAACTACAGTAAGCAAAATCACAGATAAGGCCTACGCAGACCGGGACGGCATGGCAAAGGATTTTAATTTTTACTGATGCACATTCAAACTTATGGAGATAGAAATACGATATAAATTCCTATGCTTTAAAATAATGCCGTGGCATTGACATAATTCCCTTTCGATGCCATGGCATCATTTTAATGCATAGGAATTTATATCGTATTTTATCAACATAAGTTTGAATGCCCATTGGTAAAAATTTAAATCCTTTGTCATGCCGTCCCGGTCTGCATAGGCCTAAGGGACCTTTCAGACGGAAAGCGGTCACGCGGTCAAGCGTTCTGCGTTCGAGCGTTCTACTGATTTCTACTGATCTGTTCTACTTGACCGCCGCGGTCAGAATGCCTCCTGTGTGAGCATAATTATCTATGTAACGTATTAGAATACAAAGAACGCAAAACTGACCGCTTGAACGCTTGACCGCGTGACCGCTCTCTGTCTGATAGGTCCCTGAAGGTAGAATATTGAAACTCAGTCAGTGAGACACGAAGGAGTGACCGAAGTGTACCTACAACATGTTAGTTCTTTTTATCCAGATGATCATTCTCATCGAAACACCGTCATCTAAATCAATATTTTTACGTAATTCCCGTGTGTTATATTTTATTATAATGAATTGTAAATCACGTTCAACCGCCCATGTGTGTTAGGGGTTAAATTTAGGAAATTTTCGAAGTGCACATTGAAACACAGTAGATTTCAAAAACGGATATTAAAAATGAAATTATTTTGGATTTGTAATTATTGTTGTTCCGTGGCTGAGTTGAAGCACTCCAGCTTGAGGAGGATCGTTTCCCATTTGTTCGAATCCCATCTAAATCGAAAATTTAGATAAGAATTTTCATTTTCGATTTTTGTTGTGTTTAGGAGTTTTTATTTCAACTCAAGTAGAGTTTTAAAAGTTCGCAAAAAAAAACAGATTATTTATTATTATCTATATGGAGAAGCATTTATGAGTAGCTTGCTTTGCGCGTCGGTCCCGGCTATAGTCATTAAGCCATGACGGAGCCCTTACGGCTTAAAAACTCCGTCATTAAAGTTCAACTTGAATGGCGTAGCTTTAAATTAAGCAACATTTAAATAATTTTGCGTACTTCTAAAACCTACTTGAGGAGACATTGTAAAACCCAGGACAATTCCACAGTTGTTAAGAGCTATTGTAATGTGAAATGTGATAAGATAGGATGTTGAGTGACGTAGCTTAGCGTTAGTAAGCTCTGTTTTAAATAGAATAAGGTTTAGATTTGTACACACTGTTATTCATTTGTGAAAACATTCATACATTTGCACGTTTTGCCGCGTGTCCGTAGAAGTTATGACAAATAGTTAATCTTACCTACGTTTATTTTTTAACCATCTATTTTTAACCCTCGAGGCAGAGGAGTGTTATAAGTTTGATCGCTATTGTGTGTGTGTGTGTGTGTTTGTGTCAGTGGCACCGTAGCTCTTAAACGGGTGAACCGATTTGAATGTGGTTTCTTTTATTTGAACCCATGTTTTTAGCGATGGTTCTAAGACATGTTTTATCAAAATCGGTTCAGCCGTTTCGGGCCGGATGTGTCGGGGTTTTTTTTTAATTTTATAGCAACGTTTCTAGTAGAAAAATAACATCTCAATACTTGAGGTGATCACACGGTAAAACGAATCTGTAAAGTGCCGAAAAAATAATAATTATGAAATCGTAGCAAGTGGAAAATTCTGCCTCACCCAGTAAAAGAGGCGTGACGTGATTTTATGTAGGTATGTATGTATGTAAAATATGAAAAATGTTAGAATGCACTGTTTGTGTAATGATGCTAGCGTATCTGTTCTTTTTACAGAGTGGTTGGTGAAACACTAAATGAAAATATATAAATTCTTCAAATTAACTACTTTCACTTGAACAGATAAGCTGGCACTAGGTATACCTCCAAAATTTGCAAAAAATTGTTACTATTAATGACAATTTGTAAAGTGTAGGTACATGTAAATGTAATAAATTGACAATAGTTTTGTAACTTACTTAAAATGTACAATTACATCGTAGATTTTATGGTTTCAAAACAATGTTTAATCTGTGGCTCAAACCGCTAAACAGTAAGATGCGATAAACAACCTTATTCCAATGGATGAGAATACAATGTAGTCTTTATTCATTTTATGGGCCAAGTGATAGAACAAATTTAAAATTATGTGAAAAACGCTATTTGTACCACACTTTGTTTACTGAAAAACTTATGATGACGTAGTATCCCTGGCACTAATGTGTCCCGTTAAGTGTAGGCAAAGATTGCCTCCTGACACTGTAGGTATAAATAAATCATCTAGTAAAGATGATTGGCTAAGTATGATAATGTCATTTTTTCATTAATTTAAAGTCTAAGAAAAAACTGAATAAAAGTACCAACTTGGTATGTTTGAAAAGTTCTTAAAACTACGGCATCTTTTCAAAATATTACCATCGCCTTATTCATAATATTAGTATACACTATAGCTAAAACTTATAAAACGGTAGGCCGATAGGACTTTTGAATGCATTAGGTGCTCTAGAAAATAATAAATGATATCTTAGAGTTTATTTTTGTACTTTAAGTCTGTGATGTTTTCTTTGTAATTAGGTTATTGACATTTTGGTATGAAAAATATTCCGACGAATTGAGAAGCTCCTTTTTTTGAAGTCGGTTAAAAATAAAATCAACCTTACGCTCAACGGATAAGACGTTACGTTAGCGCCGCGCGCGTGCTAAGAGAGTAGCCACACTGCGTTTTCTGCAGCGCGTTTTAGAGCTGCGCGTTCGCATCGCGTTTGTGTATCGATACAAACGCGCGTTCGCAGCGTGTTTGTTTCCATACAAACGGGAACCGGGAGGGGGACAGCGTGTTCGCATCGCGTGTTGTATCGATACAAACGCGCTGTAAAACGCAGTATTCCACTCCCTTATACGCTACGAACGACGAATATTCCGTCAGATGTGGGCTGACCCCAGTGCTTCCAGATTCACTGTAATTAAAGTAGATTTAGGTACTGTATTTTAGACTTTTCTACTGTATACTGTTATGATAAATACAGTGTATGGAATATACTGTAATTAATTTTCATACAAATAGGTACCTAGCTTTATCAATTTTTGTCTACCATACAGTAAATCTACTGTAATTAATTACAGTGAATCTGGAAGCACTGGCTGACCCTTATGTTTAATCTTTCTTAGACCACTTAAATTCTGTAGGTACTAGGTATCAATGCAAATCTTTAGGCATGTGTGGAGTAAATTATTTTAGACTTAATTTTAAATAGCATAAAGTATATTTATTATATTGGTTCTGTAACTATCTGTCGTTAAAATATTTTATTTTAAGTACAAAAACGTGATCCTACTAACATCAGTTATAAATTATATTGTTATGTATAATGTATATTAACAAATTTTGTATACTTAAGTTGAAATAAATTGTACCTACAAGTTTTAGAAAAACGAATCATATTGGAAAATATACCTGAAAAAGGACTGTTTTTAAATAAATCACCAGTTTTCGAATGTTTTAAAACAAAACCGATTTTATGTGAAATCAATGTTGCTTCGCTATATGTTAATATGTAAAAAGTATTATTTTTATGTAAAAAATGATAATAAATGTAAATATTTTTTATTTTTTGTTTCATTGAAGGAATTTTAAAACCTAAGTAATTACAACTTAGAACGCACGTTTCAATGTTAATTTAATTGACTTTTGCTGATAAAGCGTTATCAGTGATTGATTAAAATGATTCTACTGATATATCACCAACACAAAATCCTATTCTATTTTCTATTAAACGAGCAATATTTGTTTGTTTGTTTGTCTGTACTCACGTTCTCGAAAACGGCTCTTAACGATTTCGATGAAGTTTGCGGTACGGGGGTTTAAGGGGGCGAAAAATCGATTTAGCTAGGTCTGGGAAAATTCGTTTTCTCGGCATTTTCACGCAAAAAGATTTACCAGTGCAATGTGGTTCGTAATTTCACAAAATTTTGTTGACACCAAAGTGGCTGAGTGGATTGGGTGTCCTCCTTTCAGCCGAAGGCTTCGAGTTCGAATCTCAGCCAGTGATTAAGCCAGTTAATTTTTTGTAAGTTTTTTTTCTTTTTTATAGCTCGGTTGCCCAGATATTCTATTCTGAATGACTTCATGATTTTGTTAAAGTATGGTGTGTGTGTGTAGCGTAGGAAAATTCAAAGTAAAAGCCCATTAAAATTTATCATTTTATTAGTATAAAAGATAAAATCGTAAAATTTTATTATTCTAATGATGAGTGAAAAGATAATTGCAATTATCATTTAAAAAATTGATCAGATTAATAATCTTCTGCCAAAAATGATCGATCGATTTTTAAACGGTTTTTCGCAAATTCACGATAAAATAGATTAGACTATTTAATCATCAAAGTTATTTTATGTGATACCTAAACATAAAGTGAGATCGTCGAAATTATAATAACACTAGGTAACTGATTGACTTAGGTTACTAATAATTATTTAAAATACACAACATGCGTACCTACAAAAACAAGAAAAACTTTAACCAGATTTCAGTCACAGAAAATGTTATCCATTTTCTAAAAAAAAAAAAGTCAACAATACAATCACAAAAAACAACATTCATACAAAAAGTTTAAAACCGGCATTACAAGTGCTAGCAAGGTATTTTTATACTCGTAGTATAAAAATTCCTTGCGTGTCCTTTTATATTTTAGACACAATGAGATTTTAGTAATTTTTTTGTTTAGGTTTTCTGAAAAAGTCATTTTACATTTTAGGCATTTTGCTTCTTAGGCAAGTTGAAAATTAGACTTTCTGATCAGTGCCTCGATCGCCAGTATGCACGAGTTTACTATTCTATCCGTGACTAAATGTATTTCAATTGTATGGAATTCAGTGCAGCGCCTCTATCGGTAACTTGACTAAACTATGTTCAGTCCATACAATTGTCCATACTTTACTATAGTCACGGATATAATAGTAAACTCGTGCATACTTTCGATCGAGACACAGGATGCAAACTATCAATCAACTTCTATTGCTAGCTAGAGTCGGATTTAGCACTGAAGTCCGATAGACGCAGCGCTGCTATCGCATAACTAGGTTATGTAAAAAATTACTAATTGTCCAAATAAGGCTTGAACAATAATATTTATGCTAGTTTGTACGTTCGTTAGCTCTACACATCAGAACAACTGAGCGACCTTGACTAAAAGAGCATAATAAAGTAAATAAAACAATTAGTTTCCGCTTTTTCCGTAGGACTTGAGTGCTGAATCCTACTCTAAAGTAAGATTGCATGCTCTACGTCAAATAAACAGAGATGTAATCGTCGCAGGCGTCCATTATCCCGTTCCGTAACATCTCTTCTCGCGACGCCAGCGCCGCCGTGTGGCTCGGCAGAAATAGGCACATGCGGCTAGCGGAGCCCCAAGAGTGGTTCAGAGTACCTTTAATAAAGGCAATGTTTACCACAATGTATGTACAGTAAGGCTGTGTCCCCAGTAGGCAAACTGTGAGCGGCCGACTGAGTTTGCGGCGTATCGGTTTAGTACGCTCTTCCATATATTTGAAATGGAGTGTCCACAGTTTGCTAGTTTTGCGCGTAACGCTGCAAACTGCGTACAGTGAGCGCAAAACTAGCAAACTGTGGCTATACTATACTAAAATACCTATATGTTACATGTGTATTATTATCATGCACAACATATCCACAACACATAAAAACCTCCATGCATTCGCCCACTAAAAGCATGCGATATTCAACAATACTCCCATATTGTTCGACTTTGTTATAACCACAAGTTCCGTAACTAGACCCACACCTTATCAAACGACTTACCATTCATTTCCGCAGTTTCAAAACCCTGAAAAACTTTCACGTTATTATTTTTATTTACAGTAAAATGTAGGTATGTATCTACCATGTCGAGACGAACCAGACTACCCCTTAGACATCTCCAAAGTATCTTTAGACCCCCTTACTTATGAAAGATGTTTATATTTGAACACTGGTTAAACAACGTCCTGTCTCTGTTTGTCACTATCCACAAATAAAGACAGGACGTTGTTTAACCAGTGTTTCACTTTAAGCGTCTTTCATAAGTAAGGCCCAGAATGTTTACGGTGTCTTAGTAATATAGTCGTAAAACTGTAGGCCCTACGTATCGTAACGATACATCGTGGTTTTCGTAGTTCAGCTATGTTGGTGGAAACTGAATCTAGATTTGACCAACATAATCTGAACTACGTAAGTTGGCAAGATATAACGTTTTAAGTTTTGTGCGTAGACTGTTTAGTTTTTACCGTAACCTCACAATAATATCAACTCATTTTTTCCATATTCTTATCGTCACAACACGTCTTCTTCTTCTATTCGTCATCTTAGCACTCATTCCTTTCTTACGCGTTACATTTAACACAATAATCTGTCTCTTTTGTTTGATATTTGGTTTTTTTAAACCTAATTTAAATAAATAAATAAAAATCCTATGATCAAAGCAAGTCTAATAAGTTTGTTGGTTGTATGAACTAAATAAATAAATAAAAATAAATAAAGTCAAAGTTCACGCTCGCGTGCAAACAGACTATCAACGAGACAGAGACATGATTAGAGCGAGCTCGAAGTAGCTCTGTCACTTTCAGTTCAAGGCGACAGAGCGCGACAGAAGATAATTTGCCGAAACGTCGGGATAAATAAGGCAAATTACGCGATAAAATCCCGTGTCCATAAAACTTTTCAATATAATTTGCTCGTGGATGTCTGTTTGCACGCGAGCGTGTAAACGCGCCATGATACTCGTAAGTTCTTACCATAGTATCTGAGCGGCCAATCCAAAGGCGCGTGCGAGCGAGAGAGCAGACAAGATGGCACCTCGCCCGGAGTCAGAACCTTCGCCGGCCACCAAGAACAGGCGCCTAGCTTGTGCCAGACCACGTCGTCGTAACTGTAATCACCAGTGATCGGAATTAGGCGGGCTAAAATACCTAAAGTTCAAAGAACAGAGGCAAAAATGGGGAGACTTCATTACTACAAGAATTTTCTTGTAGTTTGGAACAATTTTCGAAAAACAAAAAAACAAAAACAAAAGTTGGAACAATTTTCGCAGTAAGTAAGTACATTTAAAATTAATGTTAAGTAATAATATTGTGAACTAATTCAAATAATTTTTCTATTTGACCGACGGAAAAAAGTTTTTTTATCTTATACTTATAACCAGTGATCGGAATGAGGCGGGCTAAAATACCTAAAGTTCGAAAAATAACAGAGACAAATGGAGACGCCTTAGGACTAAATATTTTTCGACCCAATTATTTCCGTTTCCGGGACATTAATAAAGAACTTCTAACATTAAGGTGAATCAATTTTTTACCTGAGTTAATAACAAAAACTAAAATGTAAGTTATAAGGATAAAAAACTTTTTTCCGTCGGTCAAATAGAAAAATTATTTGAATTAGTTCACAATATTATTAACATTAATTTAAAATGTACTTACTCACTGTGAAAATTGTGCCAACTTTCAATAAAATTCTTACTTACTACAAGAATAAAATTCTTGTAGTAAGGAAGTCTCCCCTTTTTTGCCTCTGTTCTTCGAACTTTAGGTATTTAAGCCCGCCTAATTCCGATCACTGCTTATAACTTACATTTTAGTTTTTGTTATTAACTTAGGTAAAAAATTGATTCACCTTAATGTTAGATGTTCTTAAGTCCCGAAACCGGAAATAATTGGGCCGAAAAATATTTAGTCCTAAGGCGACTCCATTTGTCTCTGTTATTTTTCGAACATTAGGTATTTTAGCCCGCCTCATTCCGATCACTGGTAATCACATCATAATCACACTAATATTATAAATGCGAAAGTTTAGATGTTTAGATGTTTGGATGTATGTTTGTTCCTCTATAACTCGACAACCACTGAACCGATTTGTCTGAAATTTGAAATATAGATAGATAATGACCGGGAATAGGACAATGCTACTTTTATCCCGAAAAAATGCACGGTTCCCGTGGGATAAACCAAATGGTAGTCCACGCGGGCGAAGCCACGGGCGTCAGCTAGTATTATTATAAATGCGAAAGTTTGGATATTTGGATGGATTGATGGATGGATGTATGATTGTCCCTCTATAACTCGACAACCACAGAACCGATTTGCCTGAAATTTAAAATAGTTATCCCACGGGAACCGTACATTTTTCAGGGATAAAGTAGCCTATGTGTTATTCCTAAACTATCTACATTCCAAATTTCATCAAAATCGGTTTAGTAGTTAAGAAGATACGTGGTAACAAACATTCACATACACACACACACGGACTTTCACCTTTATAATATTAAAGAAAGAAAGAATATAGTTTATTGACAACACGAAGACAGAGGACATAATAAAACAATACAATTAGTAGGTACCTACATAGAATAGGCATGAATCCTAATTTTCAAAATCTCTTCTATGATATTCAGAAGTATCTATTATGTCTAAAATATATCATATTTCTGTAGAAAATTAAGGTTTTTGTGCAATAAAAGTACATTTAAATTTAAATTTTCAATTTCACGCCAAAACGCTCGCCGGTGTCATGGCGTCTGTTTTTACGTCACGGATCGGTATATCAACCAGTGATGCCTACATAGTTACTATAGAAACAAAAGGATGTTTACCGAGACGAGACGCAATGACAGACGCCATGACACCGGCGAGCGTTTTGGCTATCATGGCGGATTGTTGTATTTTGTAGATTTATTTTAGCAAATAAATTAGTAATCTCAACATTAATAATAAGAGAATAAATACATTTTTCAAAATCTTTGAATCCTATTTCATTAGATCAGATAAATATTTTGGCGATACTTGATTACTGTCATCATGCCTATTACATACAAAAGCGTGGAATAAAACGATTTTAGCAAGTACCTACCTCCCTACTTTACAAGGTACCTATATTGGTAGGATGGGGAAGAATTTACCCGACTTTAGGCCCCCACATGCAGCTAGGACACAGGTCTATGTTTTCCTTGTCTTTCTGAACGCAGCGCTTCGTTCGAGTGCTGGAGAGGATCTTCTGAATGAACGTCACCGGCTTGGACGCTTTCTCTGGCGTTTTCTTGCGATCTACAAAAATAAGTGGACACATCTGCAGTGCTATTCTGACCATCTCGGAATGTATTCCGAATTCGGAAAATGACGTTTCTTCGCTAAAAAACGTCAAATTTCTGAAGAAAATCATCGAATCGGATGCATTTTCGGAAGTCTGAATCACTGATACTTTTAAAGGTTTCTAATGTGATGTGACCGTCCGAAGCCGGGGCGGGTCGCTAGTTTAAAATAAACAGGCAATAAATCGAGTCGACTGGCGTATTAGCTCAGTTGGTAGTTGCTCTGCCTTCTGCGCTGTAGGTCGTGGTTTCGATTCCCATCCAGGACAAACATTTGTGTGATAAACATAGATATTTGGTGTTATAAAGTATTTTATGTAGGTATGTATTTACAAATATATAAGTATTCTATCAGTTATCTGGTTCCCATAGTACAAGCTTTGCTTAGTTTGGGGCTAGATGGCGCTGTGTGAAATGTCCAGCAATATTTATTTATTAATAAACTACTTGGACTTTTTGGTGGGAATTCGAGAAGTCATGATTTCGTTTTGTTTTATTTTCCAAAACTTGTGTTTCTTTGAATGTTAATGTGTAATAATGGTGGATTATTAACCGTTAAGTGTTCGTGAATGTGCATAAGTGTGGGCAAGTGAAACAAAATTGGATAGCATTGCTTTTCGACTTCTCCCAAAAAGTCCGTGTTGATGTTTCAGTAAAGCCCCACATCTTTACTGAGGCACAAGGGGAGGGGTGGGTTATTATATTTATGTATTGTAATATGTATTTGTATATCTTATTTATCTATAAACTTGAAGTATATTAATTACTTGACACTGGTTGAATGCACAAGGCGTGCGAAGCCAAAATAAAGAGAGAAAAAAAAAACTACTTACGGACAATAGTGAGCAGCCACTCCCGTCGACACGGGAGATGGTAGGAGGAAGGGCAGTTGGTGCAGGGGAGCAGTTTATCTCCCTTCCCGCAGACCAGACACCACGGAATGTGGACTGTCACTTCACTCTTTGACGCTGCATTTGAATTCTGCAAGATCAAGTTAAATTAACCGACTTTAAAAAAAGGAGGTTCTCAATTCGTCGGGATCTTTTTTCAATAATCGTGTGGTATGTATGTACTAGCCCAGTGATTCTTAACGGGCCCGCGAGTATGTGTATGGGGGTCCGCGGTCTCATCGATGGACCATTTAACAATAAATAAATAAATGCCACTAAAAGTCTTTGCACACTGAAATGCGTTGGTTGTCTTGTGACAAAGTTGTGTCGCGTGCTTTTGAGCTAAGAAATGAAATCAGAATGTTAGTGGATTATTTTGTAGTAGGTAGGTACCCGACAAGATAAAAATTAGATAGTAAGTACCTATTATTTCAACACAGATGTTACTGATCACTGGCTTGACAACGGCACAGGAAAATAAACTAATAAAAATATCCTGTGATTCAAAACAAGGTGGAAATGTAGATGTTGTCAAACAAATGCACCCACTCAGCTAAAATGCGTCGCGTGCCCGTGCACAGCATGCCCCGCGGTGGGTCCGCTCCTTAATACTTACAGTCACATCTGACATTTGAGATTCTCTCGGCTCCATCACACTTAACTTCTGCACAATATTGTACCTCCAACACTGCTTCAAGTAATTATCCAACTCCTTCTCCGAAACGATGTTTTTGATCACCATTTCCAACTTAACCTCAGTTGAAGCGTCCACTTTCATGAGGAAGTCTAAGGTGTCCTTATTTTCATCAACATTGAACTTTAAGAGCTCGAAGTACTGATCAAATAATTGCTCCTTGCCTCGACGGACAAATTCCTTAAAGGCGTTCTCATATTTTCCTTGCTTTAAGGGGACGTGTTGCATGTCATAGGTAGCGTTAAAGTCTGGCTTTTTTATGTTGCTTAGCTTAACTTGTAAAGGTACTATGTGTTCCTCTTGAAGTTTCCTCTGAAAGTTAGAAGAAAATAAAAATGTGTTAAAATTAGTGTAAAACACATTCACTTACACCATTTGTAACTCAAGAACAGCTGGACTGACTGAATTTTACGATTGTTGATTTCATGGATTTTTCTATAAAAAAAAATTTTTGCTCTGCACCGTCCCTTTAATACAACTGGGTCAGCTATAGTGTATTATTAAAGTGTGAATGTCTCTCTTCATTCGTACCTAGACATTTTTGTGCATTTTCATTTAAATTATTTCTCATTATCCACAAGACATTTCATTTTGCTTTTTGTGTTTATTGTGCATCTAGCTAAAGTGTTGATCTTTAGTTATTCTAAGATTATTTACATTTGTCGGAATAAAACATTTCTTGGTCTGAGGTATGTCCATAATATTTACAACAAGTCTACATTTTGCAGAAGTTAGCATTCCAAATGTAACAGATTGCAAGCCCTAATGCAGGGGTGCCCAAACAGTCGATCGCGAAGCTTTTCGAGTCGATCGCCAGCAATATACCAATTATTAGTAGTTTAGTACCTACCTACTCATTCCTAACAAAGGTAGGTATGATTCCTTTATTTTGATGTACCTATATTCAATTTAAAAGTGCAGTAAAACCATGTTTAAAAAAATGTTTTGCAGTACCTACCTAACCTACCTACATAGTAGTTTAGTCGATCCTTTGCTTTCAAAATATTTTCTGGTCGATCGCCGACACTATAAGTCTGGGCACCCCTGCCCTAATGAATAATATTCAAATCTATACCAATATAATAAAGTGGAATAGTTTGTTTGTTTGATTGCACTAATCTCAGGAACTAACAGTCGGATTTGAAAAATTATTTCTGCATGTGACAGCTAAACTTTTGAGGAAGGTACTTTTTCATCATCTTCATCATCATCATCACCATAAACCATCACTATGAGGGCAACGCCGCGCCGCGAGGGCGCTGCTAGTACCTACCAATATAAAGCAGAAGGGTTTGTTTGTTTTTTGGATGTTTGTTTGAGAAAGCTCTAATCTATGGAAGTAGCAGTTCATCTGAAACTGGAATAACCAGTTAGTCTGGAACTATAAAAAAAAATAAAAAATAAAAAGAGCCTTTATTCACGACCTTAAATAACATTTTGTACCTAAGCTAAACTTAAATTACTAACTATAACTATTACTGAAATGACTGAATGAATGACTTCACACAAATAAATCATTTCATTTCATTACTATAACTATATACTTAATTAGGTGGTTCGTTGACACCCTAACCTGCATCTAGGTCAGGTTGTTTTGTACCTAAGCTAAACTTAAATTACTTACTATACCTATTAATGAAATGACTAAAAGACTTCACACAAACCAAACAAATAATTTCATTTCATTACTATAACTATATACTTAATTAGGTGGTTCGTTGACATTGTAACCTGCATCTACATCAGGCCCGTATATAATAAACGTTACAAGTCTACAAATTTGTAGAAAAGTGACAATTTTGTCGAATTTTCGACAAGTGCTGTATAATAAAACCTACAATTATGTAAAAAATCTACAAGTATATTTCATACAATTGTAACGCCCAAAAATTCGTTAAATATAAATAAATACTTAAATAAACAAATAAATAAATATTGGTGGACATTTTTCACACAGCGCCATCTAAACCCAAACTAAGCAAAGCTTGTACTTTATATAGATTACATGATTATAAAAAACGCCTGTAGATGTTGCTGACAATATTGTTCTTACAAATATGTAGCAGTAAGTTACAATTTACATAAAATGTAAGTTCGTTCTTAATAATAGATTGTTGCACAAAGGTTGAAAGTAACCTATTGACATAGAATAGATGATAATGCTATTGAGGCACGAGTTATTGAGGCAATAGTTCGAGTGCCCTAATAGGTCTTTCACCCGAGGTAAACACTCTGCTTTTCATTTCGAATATGAGGAAAGTAATTAACAAAGTAAGAGCTACATAACACGCTGAGACGCCATTTCAATCCGAACTGTTTGGCCACGTGGCCGGCGACGTGGCCGACGACGTGGCCAAACAGTTTGTATTGAAATGTGTGACAGATAACTCACTTGACTTCGGTCTGGCGTCAATTTCCTGATCCTGTGATCCTGATCCTAGGTGATCCTAATCCCGTGATCCTGATCCAGTGATCCTACCTAATCCTGATTCCGTGATCCTGATCTATGATCCTGATCCTACGTGATCCTAATCCCGTGATCCTGCGTAATCCTGATCCCGTGATCCTGATTCTGTGATCACCTGGATCTGTGTCACTGGATCAGGATCACGGGATTAGGATCACGTAGGATCAGGATCACAGGATCAGTATTACAGGATCAGGATCACGGGATTAGGATCACATAGGATTAGGATCAGGATCAGGATTACAGGATCAGGATCACGGGATCAGGATCACAAGATTAGGATCACGTAGGATAAGGATCATGGGATTAGGATCACGTAGGATCAGGATCACAGGATCACAGATCAGGATCACGGAATCAGGATTACGCAGGATCACTGGGTCAGGATCACGGGATTAGGATCATGACGCCAGACCGCAGCCAAGTGAGTTATCTGTCATACATTTTATTACGAACTGTTTGGCCACGTCGCCGGCCACGTGGCCAAACAGTTCGTGTTGAAATGGCATCTCAGCGTGTTATTTATTACTTACCATCTCTTACAAAGTTAATTACTTTCCTCATAATCGAAATGAAAAGCAGAATGTTTACCTCGGGTGAAAGACCTATTTAGGCACTCGAACTATTAGCGCCCTCGCTACGCTCGTGCGCCAAAACATCTCGTGGCTCAATAGGTTACTTTCAACCTTTGTGTAACAATCTACTAATTCTAAGGTTGTTTGGAAGAAATCGCTCATAGCGATAAGACCGCCCATTGTACTTCGCTCCTTATGTTCTGTGTGTCTGTAATTTGTTTTAATGTTCATGTGGTGTACAATAAAGTGTTAATCTATCTAATCTACCTATCTACTATTTATTTGGTTGATTCAGTCAAAATATGACTCACAACAAGAATATAAATAAGTGGAAAGAGATTGCCGATCAGTTAAGATACTCGTTAGCATCATTTTTTTTTGTATTGAAATAGAATTGTAGAGTTTCTACACAGGGTGAGCCCGCCTGTCAGAATTGTACTACAATTTTGTAGATATGTAAACTTGTAATTACAATTGGTGTTCAATAAAACGATTTTTCCTACAAATATGTAAAATATCGCCTGTAGGGAGAAAAAGTTATTTCAACTGAAATATGTAGAATTGTAAGTACAATTTTACAATTTTGTGAATTTTCCACCTAAACAAATATGTAAATTGTATTTTTAATTAAACAGAAACTTGTACAATTGTAGCCGTTACAATTAATTGTATTTTACAATTTGTAATGTATGTTGCATTGGGGCCAGGTTGTACTACAAAGGCCTCCTCCAGATTCTGCCATTCTAGTCTAGTCTGGAGCTACTTCTTTAATTTTACCTTTCTAGGAGTTTTACTAGGAGATGCCTCTGTTTTCACTTTGACAGGTGATATTTTCTCAAGTCCATAGAACGGCCGGGATCTCTCAGCGAGGTGCATGCACGTGTACGGCAGCCATAGCTTCTCATTAGTGCGGCAAGTCTCTACGTAGTAACATAGCTCTTTGGTCAGGGCTATGGTACCATCTTCATTGCACGAAATGCCTAGAACTGAAGTGAATAATTTGTAAATCAATACAGAAAATACAAAGGTCTAAAGAATACAGGGACAGGGAAGTCTATCACATCTTACATTCTTCGAATTATAGTGGCAAAATAGGAAACGGTTCTCCAAATTCAACACTTGTACTTAACATAACTTTTCTAAAATAACTGGGGGAAAGGCCTTTGGCCCTTTGCCCAGTACCTACCTAGTGGGACACTACTGGCTCTTACAACTTATTGGGTATTGGTAGGTAATTTATTGTATCTATTTAGGTAGGTAGGTATAAATATGAAGTTGTGAGCGTTCGAGTAGAATATTTCAGTTGAAGTTGTTGTACTGCTAAAGAGACTGTATAATGTTTGATAGGTACTTATTAATACTTAAAACTAAACAAACTTTTATCACCTTTGTCGTCAAAAAACAACCCCTTTTCATCTTTGATTACACGCACCCTTGCGTAGACTTTATTACATATTCTGGCCATGGATACATCTCCCAGTTTCCAATGATAGATCCCTTTGCTCTCTGTTGTCATTATTGCAGTTTTTGAGTATATAATTTAATACCTAAATCTAAATAAAACTAAAAATAAACTTTCAAAACTTCTACATTTTCCGCGCTTTCACGAAATTATGATGAATGATTGATTGAAATACAATTTGATTTTGACAACTGAAGAATGAACTACTATTATTACACAGATTAAAAATAGTTGGGTTTTTTCCTTATAGTGCCATCTAGCGTCGAGTAGGAAGAGCTTTACAAATAAGTGCCATCTAGTTGTACATTTATCAACTAATTTAGTACGATGTTCACCACGAGATGGCAGCAAACGTTTTTAATTTTATAAAACTATTTGGAAAAATCGAATCTTAATTAAGCGATAAGATTAAAAACTAAGCACAAGGTAGGTACACAGCATACAAACAAGATAATTTAATGAAGATCAAATAAATAAGATAATGTTTTTCAGTAGGTAGTACCAATCAATAGGTACCTACCTAAGTAACTAGCTTGTACAACGGAGGTAGGTACCTAGGTACCTTACCTATTCTTCTAAGGATTTTACTAATGGGTGAAAGAAATTTAATCTATCATTTCCTATTACCCTACCTGCCTAATAATAATTAGGTACCTACTTACATCAGTAGCTGATTTTTTTCTCCACTAAACATTTAATTTCACGTGGATTCTATAGACGATCAAACTAATTGGATTGTCTCAATGTAATTAAGCACCTACTACCTAAACCAGCTTATTTCATTCACCCTAAAACCAACAAGAACCTAAATTCAATAGGTAGGTAGCCCTCTACCTACACATCTCAAGTTTCGGCGCTGTGATTGGCGCATCTCGCCAAGGCGTGGCGCGCAGCATCCAATCGTGGTGACATCTCCGACAGGGGGCTCTGATTTGAGTGCAACTGTAAATAGAGCGCTATGTAGAATATCGATTGAGATGATTTGGCGCCGAGATTTTATGTAGTGGCAAATATATAAGTAGGTAAGTAGGTACCTTGTATATACTAGATCTATGAAGATAATTTTATTTGGAACCTACCTAGGTAGGTACCTACTTACTTAGAAGATAAATTATTCCATAAAGAGATTTGAATTTGGAATAGAAGATTTGGGATTTCATGCGATAGCGGGGTAAATAGTAGATAGGTTGTAAGGTAGATAAGAAGATTTGTCCGCATAAAGGCGTAGGTAGGAAAATATCTACCTTTTTTTTAAGAAAGTTTTTTTACCTTTTGGCATTTGACATTTTTTTAAATATTGGCTATGCTAATGCGTAGGTGAAAGATGCACTTAGGTCTAGCTAGGCTCACATCAGAATAAAAACGTTAACAAGCCAACTCAAACAGCCTCAATTCGCTTCGCCATCCATAGCCATAAGAAAGTATCGGGCACCATCGCCCTATCAATATTCAAGGGGAGACAATCGAACTGTTTTTGCCGATCGTCGCTCGTGCCGAGACGCTTCCGGTACAGGCAAGTGGGAAATATTTAGGCAGAATAAAATAACGGACAGGACTGCGGACTGTTTATTTATAATATCTGGGCGACTGAGCTGTGCTCGGTTGCAAATAGAAAAAAAAAAATTAAAAAAGAACAAAAACAAAAACTTTTTTCTTTTTTTTAAACCTATGTCATCCCACTGCTGGGCAAAGGTCGCCCCCACATCTCTTTAACCATCTCTGTTCTTCGAGATTTCCTACCAAGTCTCCTCAAAGGCGTCGAGATCGTCCCTCCAACGTTTTCTCGGCCGACCACGACCACGCGCCCCGTCAGGCTGCCAAAGTGTTGCGGCATTTGCCCAATTATCGGGATGCATTCTGCTAACGTGACCCGCCCAGTCCCATTTGAGTCGTGCTGCTTTTTTCCCGACGTCTGCAATGCCCGTGACTGAACGCAGTATGCTATTCCGCACTCGGTCGATGCGTTTAAACCCGAGGATACTGCGTTCCATTGCTCTTTGGCAGATCTTGAGTTTGGACTTCTGTAACTCAGTTAATGACCACGTCTGAGCACCGTAGGTTAGGACAGGCAGAATACACATGTCGATGAGCTTGCGCTTGAGTGTCAGAGGAAGGTCTCCCTTCACTTGCGCCTTCATGGACCAGTAGCTCTTCCAGGCGTTTTCTGCTGGCCAGGTGATCAAGCTTACAACGTTACGAAGTTGATATAGTAGCGTTGGTTCATAAAATTCCGTACAAAGAAACTGAGGCGATGCGGTGCGTTGCTGGTGTCGAGTTGATCTAAACAACTATGACCTTAAATACCTACGTACCTACCTAAACAACAGAGCAACAAAAATACAAGTGAAGTTAATAAAAATACTTCACATTCTCCACCTAACAGTACTTTTTGTCAGCATCTGCCGTAATACCTACGATGTAGTTTTTGTCGTTAATTTCTCGTTTTTGTGACATTGTTCTCAACAGATGACCTGTTTCGATCGATTCGATTTGGGATACTTAGGTTGTTAACCTGCGGTTAAAAATCCATAGGTTACTTGGTCGGTTAATAGAATTTCTAGGTTCCGGTTGTAATTATAGATTCAGGATCTGGTAGTCAGCAACTAATTATCATTAGAAGAATCATCATCACCGTAGGTAGGTAGGTACAGTTGTCACAATGTATCTAGGCATTTGTAAAGTTAGGCTTTTCGCTGCGCAGTAGAAAATTTTGTATAAAAAGGTTGCACTGCGCATCGAAACGGCTAACTTCATTGCACTAATGCCAAGATCCGTTGCAAGAAGTGTAGGTACCTACCTACCTACCTACCTCTGTTTAACAACTAGGTAGGTATTTGTATTCTGTGGTTTAACTTCCTTATTCAGATTTTCTTTAAATTTATCAAAGTTATTGAAAGTTAGGTACTAGCTTAAGTTATAGAATACATACATACATACATACATAAAATCACGCCTCTTTCCCACAGGGGAGGCAGAGACCACGGACTTCCACTTGCTACGATCCTGACACACCTCTTTCGCCTCTTTCACTCTCATCACATTTTTCATACAAGCTCGCCGGTTTAGGGTAGGTACTTTTGACCTGGCCTTTCTCTAAAATATAGAAGGTGATTGAAATACCTACTAAGTGTCTAAGTTATTGGCGCGAATCATAATATGTTGCGCGAGCTACCGTGGCACATCTACCTAAGACTGATCGTACACCTATCTGATTAAATCTCTTTTTTTTTCAATCTAAATTAAGGAATTAAAAAAACTTTTAATGAGAATTTGAGATCAGCAATTTAGTTACCTATATTAAACGCTGTCGGTCGGTTGAAACAAAATCAACTTGCATACTTACCTCTCTCTACAATACCTATGACTTAGTTAACTACACTAGATTCAGACCCCATTGATTCAAACGTTCTGTCAGTTATAAGACGAGAAACCTGCGACAAAATCCAACTTACATAACTCGCGATAATCCGTTGCCCTTTAAATCCTGTAAATAAAAAAGAAAGTGCTGCAGGTAGCTCTCAGCTGGCGGCAGGTTGCGGGATGACAGATGCTGGCGCAGCTGCCGCGCGTGCGCACTGCGCACCCGCCGACCATTACCTCTTGGTACTTTAACTTGGTAAATTCACTCGCGGATCCTATTGGAAGACGTTGTTTTCCAAATTAAAAGTTAGGAAAAACATTTCAATTTCTCTATGTAGGTACATAAGGTACCTAGGTAATTTGAGATTTTTTTTAAGAGATTGTTCCGTAATTTGAGATTGTTTCGTAATTTGAGCTGTGGGCTAAAATCACCATTCTGTGGAGCCCTGAGGCTGGGAGTACGAAACTTGCGACGGGCGGAGCGACGGCGGGGCGGCGCGACGGCGATGTAATCAAATGCATTAAAAACATTAAGCGCTGTGTACGAAACAAGCGACGGCGCGCCATCGCCGCACCGCCCCGCCCCGCCGTCGCTCCGCCCGTCGCAAGTTTCGTACCCCCAGCCTGAGACAGCAAGACGGGGCGTCGCGGCAGACTTAGGAAGAGATGACGTGACTAGCTGTGGATACCTTTAACATGGCATGGGTCCAAATGGCACAGGACTGTGATGTTTGGAAGGTTCAAGGGAATGCCTTTGCTTAGCAGTGGGCTAAATTATAATAACATAGCAGAGATCGGAATTGGGTGTGTGAAAATACCTAAAGTTTGCAGCGGGACATAATATGGAGCTGTTACAACCACTTAAGTTAAGCCGGTTTTGGATTTTGCCGGTTTAGTTTTGGTTTTTTTTTACATGTTCCTTACCTTTGAAACACTGAACTATAAGCTGCTAAAGCTGGTAAACATTTACAAGCTGCTAAAGGGACTAAAAAACCGAATTTTAACCGGAAAAGTACAAAACAAAAATTAATTTAGAACTGTATTAGCAGCTTGTAAATGTTTATAGTTCGGTATTTCAAAGGTAAGGAACATGTAAAACAAAAAAAACCGAAACAAAACCGGTAAAATCCAAAACCGGTTTAACTTCAGTGGTTGTAACAGCTCCATATTATGTCCCGCTGCAAACTTTAGGTATTTTCACACACCCAATTCCGATCTCTGGTAATAAGAGATTGTTTTTATTTGAGGAATCATGATGAAAAAAATTTAACAACTCTTTGAGTTCCAACAAAAACCACTGAGTCCACCAAAAAAAAGCCAAGTCGTTTATCGAGCAATCTATGATGATGAATAAAACGGAATATTAAAATGAAATTTACTCCAAAACGAGTAGAAACTAATTAGAATCCAATCGGAAAAAGTATCAAGTGCGTGGGTTCCCGTGGCGCGCGGTCAGCTGGCGGCGCGTGCGCATCTCGCGCGCGTCTGTGTGCGGTGAGGCTGCGCGCGCAAGACACGGGTGGAAGCGATTCGAACTTTATTTAGACCTATAATCTTAAGTTCTTTGATGAAAATGTATAGTCACCTTAATTCTGCACTTAGAGTTAGAGCATAATAATACATTGATTTTCATACTTAAAAACTTAGTCTTTTCACTTCCTTTTATTGCCTACAGAAAACTGTAGGTACCTAGGTATCTCATAGTTTTCATACAGTAAAGATGATAAAACAAGGTACAAAAAAAATATTACATATAAGTAGGTAAGTACTAGGTAGGTACCTACTTAAACTTTATCAATGTTATAAAAAAATTTTCAGCTCTTTTCAATCTGATTTGATTTCAATTTTCGCAGTTATTTTAGACTATAAGAAAATTTAAAGGATTTTTAACAAAGTGGCTGCATTTGACTTTTACTATCTTCTGCTTATAAAATAACAAAGGGCATAGATTTTTTCACGAGTGTGGGAATTCCAATTTACTTTAATATAGGTACCTACCTACTTAAGTTTGTAACTTAGTCCACGCGCCATGGTAACGGCCGCTGAGTCACGCCGGCATTGACCGGCCTGTTCATTAGACATCTCGGGCACATGCTCTCAGATGCGCACGCGCATTGTTACGTAACATGTTCTTTCTTACCTGTCTGTGTGTTTAATGTCAATAGTTTAGCGACCTCTGTGTGGTGGTAACGACGACTTATTTATTTACCTATCGTACACATTCATACATAATACAACACTGAATAAGATAACCACAAATTCCAAAATAGGTGTA
Source organism: Camptogramma bilineatum (assembly GCA_958496255.1). NCBI lineage: Eukaryota > Metazoa > Arthropoda > Insecta > Lepidoptera > Geometridae > Camptogramma > Camptogramma bilineatum. The sequence continues at coordinate 5,144,835 of OY292474.1, forward strand.
TTCTGATAGTATGACATAATTTATGGTGTGTGAAGTGAAAAATATAGACGCGACGCCGATCGACGCGACGACGACGGTCTGTCTTTTGCTTACCTCTGACGAGCTTCATTTTGTTCTAGTGGCTCCCACCGGAGCTTGAATAATTAGACTGAAAAGGATGGATCACCGAAAAGAAAGCTAGGCTCCAAACCGTGTTTGTTGCCCCTTCACGGTGTTACCTACACTGCTTCCAATCGATTTTGGCATTCGTGAAGTTAGCCGTATTGCTGTGCAGTGCAACTTATTTAAAATTTTCTAGTGCGCAGTGAAACGGCTAACTTCACGAATGCCTAGATCCATTGTAAGAAGTGTAGTCACGAAAAAACATTAGGCATGATGACAGTAATCAAGTATCGCCAAAATATTTATCTGATCTAATGAAATAGGATTCAAAGATTTTGAAAAATGTATTTATTCTCTTATTAATGTCGAGATTACTAATTTATTTGCTAAAATAAATCTACAAAATACAACAATCCGCCATGATAGCCAAAACGCTCGCCGGTGTCATGGCGTCTGTCATTGCATCTCGTCTCGGTAAACATCCTTTTGTTTCTATAGTAACTATGTAGGCATCACTGGTTGATATACCGATCCGTGACGTAAAAACAGACGCCATGACACCGGCGAGCGTTTTGGCGTGAATTTGAAAATTTAAATTTAAATGTACTTTTATGGCACAAAAACCTTAATTTTCTACAGAAATATGATATATTTTAGACAAAATAGATACTTCTGAATATCATAGAAGAGATTTTGAAAATTAGGATTCATGCCTATTACCTAGCTCATAAGTCAATTAATTTGATTAATTGGGCATGATGTCTTTGACCAACTTCTATGAAAGGAGGTTCTTGATTTTTTTAATTTTTGTATATGTGATACAGTCCAGTCTGTCAGTAATAAGGTCTCTTGAAGGGGGTGCTTTTCGTTTCAGTAAAAAATATCGATAGGCACTTACATTAGAGGTATTTATTTTTGAGAGTTCTGTTCTGAATACCTTATCTGAATTTATTTTCTGTTTAAGGCCAGTTTTAGGTCACTGGGTCAATACGGTAATATAGGTCCAGGTGCAAATCCAGGTGCCAAAATTAACCGCGATAACTGTTGCGAAAATAAACATAATTATCGCGACCGGTCATCGATCGTTGTAACGGGTACTACCTACCTTAAATTGTTAATTAAGTATACGAGTACCTATAAGTTCCATAATACTAAATTTTTTTTTTGAAAAAGAGAAATACTTACAAAATATCTATCGATGATAATTAATTACCTCGATCGATCGATAAATAAATGAGTGTTCATTAATATTATAGATATTATTTAATGTCCTTATTAAATTCTAGTTATTTATTTTATTTATCTACATCTTGCCTACATCCCTACGTTTCTGCAACAAACCGCCATCATCGTCGCGAGCAAACTTTAATCACCTATGACACCTATTAGAATTATTAACCTAATTTCCAAAGTAGTTTTTTTTAGTTATGCCCAAACATTGGCCTAGTGTCGATAATTGGTCTACTCATAGAAATCTCAGAAATACCAATTATTGACATCAATGCCAATAAAATGGAAAAAACTAATTTTGCTGTAGGTACCAAATGTTGGCACTGCAATAAAACAACGTTATTCTTAACAATGTTATTCTTAAAAATTAATGCTCAGGAAGCTCGAATAATGTGTTGAAATGATTAAGGCTTGTTTCACTCTTCAGCGTGTCGCCGGTCGCGTCCGCGAGTTGACCATTCACAGCACAGAGAATTTTGAATTTTCGAATTTCTCTGTGCTGTGAATGGTCAACTCGCAGACGCGACCGGCGACACGCTGAAGAGTGAAAGGGCCCTTAAAAACTAAAACCCCTGATAAACTTAGATTCGATAAAATTAAGAAAGCTCTTACCTTAGCAAAAACATAGTTTCTCACTGCTCAAATCGAGACATTTTATTAATGTTGTTGTACCGACGCCACTATGTTTATTTTTCGTTATTTGGTTTTCAATATTGTAGCTAATGATTGTTTTCATCGATTTCGATAAGTTGAAACACTGTGAGATTCGTTTGTTTCTTTATAAATAGGATAAATCAAAGGAGTGATAATAAATGGTGGGGGGCCAAAATTAGGGTCGTTTACCCTAGTTGACGTTTTACATTTGAAAATGAAAGTTGACTTTTTGATTTAGTTGAGAAAAAGTTTGCTAATATAACCGAGGAGCTGTTTAGTGACTGCTGTAAAGCATACAGCGGTGACTGTCACAGCAAAGTCTATTAAAGAAAACGTATCAACGCAGAACATTAAATAAATGTTTTTTTTTTTTACACCTAGATTTGTATCAGCGATCCCCCTTCCATCTGAGCCGGGGTCATCGCCCCCGAATCCCTAGGGCAGGTGGCAGGCAGCTGGGCCCTCCCTTGCAATCTACTTCCATCTATTTTACAGCCTACATGCCTTAGGAGGTATTTTATGTCCAGCAAAAGTCATAGCATTTTGAGAAAAGATGTGGAATTCTTAAAGGTTTGTTTATTATTTTGAGAATGTAAATCTCTTAGGGCTTGTTTCACCACATCCAAGTCACATTTTAATTAGTTAATCCTTTAAATAAAGCTATCCGATAAATACAAGTAACCAGTAACTTATACAAATAACAGTCTCTGCTATATAAATAATGCTGGACATTTCGCAGAGCATTATCTAGCCCCAAAGTAAGCAGAGCTTGTTATGGGTACTACTGCGTCACTACTTTTTATGCTTTTTTTAAATAGGTACTTACATATTAAACAAATAAAAATCCCTAGACCAGAGACAAATATTTGCAGATCATACAAACATTTGCCCTCGGCGTATATCGAACCCGCAGCCTTCGTCTACTGTGGTATGGTAAAAGCGTGTGCGTGCCGTAGGTATCTGTCAGATGGGACCAACTCAGGGTGCTGAAACAGCACAAAATATCAGAAACAAAAAACCTTTTAGCTAGCCTTGGGCTCGTATACTTTTTATCTCTTCGGAATATACACACATAAAATCACGCCTCTTTCCCATAAGGGTAGGCAGAGACCACGGATTTCCACTTGCTCCGATCCTTGTCACACCTCGCCTCATTCACTCTCTTTTCGGAATGGACTTGCAAAAGGAATGAATGAAGTACAAATCTTGCTTGCGATTGCAGAGGCCTAATTATATCCACCAATGAACTTCTACAGGCTGATAACAAGATCTTCGAAACTTCCGCAGTCTTCGAACATGCCTCAAAATAAGACCTGTGACGTCGATTGCAAAATTATAAATGTGGTTTAGATGTTTTGATGTTGGTTACTCAATCACACAAAAACTACTGAACAGAACTGAAACTTGGAATATAAATAAGGACCTAGTTTATGACCTGGAATAACACAGGCTACTTTTTATTCCGGAACAATAAAAAAATCCGTCCACGCAGGCGAAGCCGCGGGCGTTCGCTAGTTACTTAAAAATAAAAAAAATATCTATAAGTCGCCCTATGATCTTAAACTACTCAAAGCTACATCTCTAGGCAATTAAACTAAAGAATAAACCCAGCACGAGCCGTTGTCGGCAGGTGGTGCAGGCACCTTGAGAATCAGATTGCTGTCGCATTGTTTTTGTTGAAATTGATATGCGATTGTGCTGTAATTGTGACTTAAACGATCACTTGTAGTCCCAAGCTCGTTGGGTTAATTAACGCTTTTCTAGAGCCATGTTGGTCGAGTGAAATACCTCGAATTTCGTTCCGAAGGTTGTGGGTTCGAATACTTCGAATCCGCCTTGCATTAATGGATTTTTCGTTTCGAAAAATATATATGCGCATTAACGCCAATGGATATGGCCGGTTCTCACACTGGCAAACGCACCCCGCTGCGTTGTGCGTGGCTGCAGATATTAACGTTGTATGCATTATGCAAGTATCTCAATTTCCATAGAAAACATGCATAGTACAACACACTGACAACGCATCGACCGACGTGCGGGATAAACAATTAAAATCTGCAGACCGCTGCAGTTACTTACTTACTCCGCTGGTTCAGTGACCAGTGGGTCTTGGCCTCCGACAAAAGAAGACGCCATATATCCTATCTTGAGCTAGTTCGCGCCAATCTCCATTGTAGAGATCTTGTCGGTCCCTCTCTACCATGTCCCTCCAGCGATATCGGGGACGTCCAACGGGGCGGCGCCCTATGGGACAGCCAAGATATGCTCTCCGCGCAATGCGATCTTCCCCCATCCTTTCCAGATGGCCAAGCCAGCGAAGTCGGTGAGCTTTAGTCTCACCAAGGATGTTGTGTTCCGGCCCAAGCTCTTCACCGCTGGAGTTACTAAATGTAAGTACCTATATTTTCCTAATTGTCTTCTTTGGTTAACAATGTTAACACTCATTAATTGCATAGGTAGGTATTTAGAACACGGACTAAACAGAAAAGTTCAATTGTGATTCACACGTTGATATTTATATAAAAATATAGTGACGTCCAGACCAACTGAGTCATATGAGTACAATGTGTGATTCACTTATTGTCTGTGCACAAAGACAAATGATCTTTAAGCAGACGATAGGTTTGTGGTAATGTTGTTACCTACCTATTGAAGAACTCGGTTTACTTTTAAATGTGTCTAGTCTAGTATTACTACCTCTACTATTCACAGGAAAGACATGGTCAAATATGCTGACTAAGCCACGGGTTTCCTAACGATGTTTTCATTCATTGTTTTAAATGGCGTGATGTGCAGCAAAACTACATTTTCTTTTTACCTACGTTAAATAAATATAAAAACAAAATAATGAAATATCCCCGACATATCCCTTCATAAACTTAAAACGGCTGAACAGATTTTCATGAGACATAGCTAAAAAAACCACTCTTTTTTTACCTTTTTTTTCTCTTCACTTTCTTTTAGCTTCACATTGAGGACCCCAGGCGTGATAGAATGATAGAATGATTCATGATAGAATGATTCACTCTATTTTTATTTTAAACTTATTAGTTTGTTTGGTTTTCTAAGCGTGTTTTTTTAAATTTTGAAACTATTATTGTACCTATTCGAATCCTGATCGAATTTTTAGTTCCTCTAAGGTAGATATGCTAACACCTAACCGATTTGTTCCTTACACACTTCTATTTCTAAAAATTTCTTTGTATTTTCTTTTCCTTTGTTTTTGATATTTTGTCAGAGCACAGCTTTGAAAGTCATCAGGACAACAATTAAAAAAAACAAACATAATGATGTAGGTAAAGAAAATGTTAATGTTATTTTTTAATAAAATCTTATAAGCACTGATTTGAATAACCCTAATTTGCTCCTAATAAGATCATTTAGTAACGGAACTTCATCCAATTAGCATTTCAAAATCACCACAAAACACCCAATTTAACATGAGCTCATAAACCTACAAAATTTCTTTTACCTAACGGTTCAGCTTACATTGGTTGATAGTACTTTTTGTCACCTCTGATCTCTCTGATCTTATACCTTTGTTCTCATATTTTTTTTGTTTTCGTGAAATCGATACGTTTTGCATTAAAATGCTAATAGTTGTATCCGCAGGATGTTAGTCTGCATTTAAAATTAGTAAAATAGTAATTCCTAGTCGAATTTAGTGATTTGATTGTAAAAAGCTGTTGAGATGGTGTTTACTAAATATTAAGCAAATTAGTGAGTAGATAAAAATCTAACTTCCTGTCATCAGAATAATCAGTTCTAAATTAACTAAAAAGTAAAGTAAAATAAAAAAAGTTAAATACGTTGAAAGATTCCGTTAACATACAAAATAAAAAAGCGTTAACCCTCTATTGCATGGGAAGCCAAAATTGGTTGTTAAACTTTGGCATTTTTTTTCTCTATTCTCCGTTTATATAAAATTGATAAAACTTTACAAGCATTGTTTGTTACTATGTTGTGCATCAAAACGTAGATTAATTGACTTATTTAAGTGCAATATTTACCAACTTATCTAACTTTTACCAACGCGTGCGCCGTTTGTTGCACTTAGTATAATTACGAGAAACATTGATGGTCTACAAATAGGTCAATAAGGTAAGAAATCTCAAATTAAAAATATGAAATGTAATGGTCTAATGCTCCTTTTTCTTTAACCATCTTAGTTTTTTTTACGATATTATCTTTTCTATAACATTTCCTTACTTTTTCGCGGAGGCCAATTTTGGCTTCGTATGCATTTACAGTATAAAAATGTCGTCCAAAAATGGCTTCGTATGCATTGACCGAATATTCTAACGGCTTTTCAGAATGGATCTTTTTGCGCTTTTATAGGGAAATCTAAGTAGAGTGATGTTATTTCTGGGGATGATTTCAGTGCTTCGATGACTCTGCACCTTACGCACATCTAGCCTCCGCAAATAACCTATTATTATCCCTAAATCTGATACAGATCCTTCTGAAGATGATTAGTGAACCAAAACCAAAATACGCGGAAAACAAAAACAAAGTAAAAGAAAGAAATTAAAGATACCTACAAGAAAAAATACCTTCATACGACGAGAAAAAAAGAAAGTTCACTAGTAGCCAGGATTTGCCAGATTTCATAAAAATCTTAGACACTTCTGCTGAATTTTATAAATGATTTTATCACCAATGATTTGATGGATTTTATAACTGATTAGTCAAATTTGAAGACCATTCAGACCAATTTCAACAAGACAGCTAACATTACAAAGGCCAGGTCATGAAAAACTGTTTAAAATCATGCTTTCAGGATTTTTATTAGGTCATAATGAAGTATTTTCTGTGCATGGGAAACCAAAAATGGCATTGTATTCATAGTCGTTAGTGCATACGAAGCCATTTTTGGCTTTGAAAATTAATTTCCATACTAATCAAAATATAAATTATTTTTCATCCTGTATTTCCTAATTAGCCCAAATATAACAGCATAAAACAACAAAATATTTTTTTTCTGCCTCTTTTCATAATTCATGCAATAGAGGGTTAAAGGGAGTTAAAAAACAAGGAAATGGCCTAAAGACAGTGATAATAGGCAATATGCGTCTGATTCAAAAGCGGGTTAAATGTATTTTATTATAAACATTGTTGCTTTAGAGGTATGTGTGTGTAATTATTTTTTAATATTAAACCACATTCGATTAGAAAATAAATTTTAAAAATTGCAAAAAATAGTAGGAATTTCAAAATACTTGAAAAGGATGTGAAAGGATGTGACGTCACGAGTTCATAAGAAAAGTCAAGGACGAGTCAGATATGACGATCCATAGATAAGTTTTTTTTTTAATTTTCACAATTCCTAAACTCGAACTTATTATTGTCACAGATTACTGTTGTACTTAGTATCAATTTGTGAACTTTGACGCGTGACGTCACAATTCAAAAATTGTTACTACAACAGTAATCTGTGACAACAATAATAAACGTGTTTCAGATGCCTGAAAATGTTGGTAAATTTTAAAAATTATTTTTGTTAAAAAATTTTAGTATTTCGGCGCTGGAATTTTTATTTCGGTTATTTGACGACATAACCTATCGTATAAAATCATAAAAAAAAATTGTGGGAGTTCCCTATTGTTCAGTTCTATCATTTAGAATTTTAGATGCTCCTAGCGGTGTTTTCGTGTATTTTTTAGCCATACCACGGGTAAAGTCACAGGAAAAATTAGCCTATGTTCATTTCAGATTCCACCAGCCGTTGTAGCGCGAAGAATGTTTCAGAGGGCAAGTTAAATTGTCGGTCCCGGCTAAACCCACACTATGTCGTAAAGCCATGACAGAGACCATGTCAGGTCGGCAACTACATTCAAATACAAATGAAAAGAAATAAAAGAAAGAAAGAAAAAGCATTTATTTAAGACACACACAAAAAAAAAAAACAAAGAAAAGTACTATAACTAAGCTATTAACATTGTATTAGGCGTCCAACTCAGCATTAATTGTTTTGCAACAAGACAACGCTGATCTTCCGTTGGAACCTTTCTTAGGTCACAGATGTCCTTATAAACAGACTTTCGTATTTATATTAAGTAGTGTGATAATCTCAAGAAATCTCCCCAGCAGAGCACGGTCTACTTGACAGATCCGTTAAGAGTACCGGGTGCTCAGCGGCACTGACGCAGAACTGGTCTTGGCGACTAATCACACACTGGACAGAGTGGTCATCTCACTTATCGCGATCAGTGGGGTCACACACGGTTACTGAGCCCACTGGTGTTATAGTTTCTTTAAAAGTAGGCATGCGTATACTGTGAAATATGTCTAGCCTTGAAATTGATGTTGTAGTCTTTTTTAAACTTTCGCGATCACTACTTATTCATAATGAAAATATATAAATAAGGAAAAATTACCCGATATAATCCCGTGTCTATAAATATTTTCAATATGAATCATGCTGACTTTATCTTCAATATCTCTAGAATGTCGATAGGTAGGTACTCCCAGACACTACATCGGTCTATTGATAGAAGTTAAATGTTGCCTTCAGATGCTGAATAAATGACTGGATTCCCCAGTTTCAAATGTTTTGAATCCGTACCCATATTATAAATGTGCAAGTGTGTTTATTTGTCCTGCTTTCACGCCAAAACAGAGCGAGGGATTGACGTGATTTTTTGTGTGGAGATAGTTGGAGGGCTGGAAAGTAACATAGACTATTTTTTTGCTACCACGCGAGCGAAGCCGCGGGCAGCAGCTAGTAAATAAATAAAATAATGCTGGACATTTCACATAACAACTAATATTTGCAGATCATACAAAAATTTGCCTCGTGGCGCGAATCGAACCCGCTGAAACACAGGTTCAGGGCTATGCTATTTCAAGATCTTACCCAGATGTGTTTCCGAAAGATATTGTCAACGGTATTTTTTGTAAGAGTAATTCTCATGTGCTATTATGATACTAGCTGATAAGACCCGAGGTCAACTCTGTGGGAGCAGCAAGCGGATGTGAGACGGGACGCTGCGGTGCACCACGAATGCTGGACTTATCAGCTGATGCCTTTATCTACTTCTCACATGCGAAAAGCAGATAGATAACTACAATTATAATTTGTGTTTTTAGGTTTGGAAGGTGCACGAGTGTCAGACTCACACTTCGCCTGTATTTTACACCTATTTATTTTATGTAAGAGGTGCTTGGTTTTTACGGTAGGTACGTTTACGGTGAAGGAAAACATCGTGAGGAAACCCGCGGCTTAGTCAGCCCCACACGTAGGTATTGACCGTGTCTTTCCTGTGGCTAAGGCCGGTTGAACTGAGAGGATGGTTTAGGTGCTGGGCAACCTACTTCATCTCAAACAATGTCCAAAGCACTACAGGGTCCCGTTTAGTGTAGGCAAAGGTTGTCTCCTGACACTGTATAAATCATCCAGTAAAGATATACTTAAAGGCCTAAGTTGTTGTTGCTTGGTTTTTAAAATAAATCTACTACCCAGTATCTACACTTCTTCCAATGGATCTTGGCATTCGTGAAGTTAGCCGTTTCGATGCGCGGTGCAACTTTTTCATACAAAATGTTCTACTGCGCAACGAAACGGCTAACTTCATCCATTGTGAGAAGTGTACATAGGACATTTTGATACATTCGCTGAAGTATCTACCTATTTAATCTGTTTTGCCAAGCCACAATGGGCTACAAAAGTAACAATGAACCACAAGTTACCTAATTCTCAGAGTGACCGCATACCTGGACCGTGTCTCCATGTCCGTTCGGAAGGTAACCCGAGAGGGAAGCCGTACGCCACTTCCATGAGCCACCCTCGGCATTATACGTAGACTGTTAAGGTGGCGGTTCACGCCCGAGACCGAGTCAGGAGACCAAGACCAGCAGGCTGATTGTCTAACTTGTCTCAAACCTCAAATTGGTCTCAAACTGTTAAAACGATCGCGTAGGTATCTTTTGTCGCGTTCGGTCTCGTTGAGATGAAAGTGACAGAGCTATTTGCGTGGTCTATGAACTGTCATATTCGAGAGTTTGAGACCAATTTTGGTCGCTATCAAAGATAGACAATCACGGGGCTGAGATACCTAAGCTTGCGGCGGGCACGCGAAAGTGACACGAGACAGAGAACGGTCTGTTTATATGACAACGGTCTCCTGTCTCGGTCTTTTCTATGTTAGTATCTAGATTCAAAGGATACCAAAGATAAAATAGGTATCTTAGAAGGATACCAACGCTATCAGCCCCGTGATTGTCTATTTTTGATAGCGACCTGTCAAATATGACAGTTCAGTGGTCACGCAATAAGCTCTGTCACTCTCATCTCAACGAGACCGAACGCGAAAAAAGATACCTACGCGACCGTTTTGACAGTTTGAGACCAATTCGAGGTTTGAGACAAGTTAGACAATCAGCCTGTGGTTCGCTGTCTTTTTGACAAGGTCTTAAAATATAGTCATCCACTTTTTGTTTTACCTATTTGATCAGACTAACAAAAGACAACTTAAGGTGGCAGTTCGCGCCCGAGACCGAGAAAGGAGACCGAGACCAGAGACCGAGACAGGAGACCGTTGTCGTATAAACAGACGGTTCTCTGTCTCGTGTCACTTTCGCGCGCCCCGACAAAGCCTGTCTCTGCGGGCTTAAAAAGGTCGCTATAGTAGATCTCTTTTCACTCTCAGTCAATGAAAAAGACGACATATAGTTCAATTCATATTGTGATTCTGCTGTAGCGACCTTTTTAAGCCCGCTGGTCTTGGTCTCCTGTCTCGATCTTCGGCCTGAAACGCCGCCTTTAGTCTTTAGTTTGAGGCAGACATACTTGCCCGATGATCAGACGTGGGGGCGGTAGGAGAGCAGTAGACAAAATCGCCAGGAGTGGCGTGATAGAGAAGAGTGGTAGACCAAGCAGTGGGTGCTACCGGCTGTGTAGATAGCTGGAAGTATCTAACAACCTTAAAATTTCGTCATCACACGTCTTTCGATATAAAAGCAGCTGGTGTTGAATTGTCTATCAGGCCTTGGCAATTAGTAATCTTTTTTTCTAGCAGCTGTAAAAACTAACTTTTTTTTTTTTTTTTGTCGGGCGGACTTTTATTTTGCAACACTAACAAGTTGTAATCTAGGTTTTATCTGTGTCTAAGAGCTGGATAGCTTTCACGGAGGGTCAGTGACAGGCAGATGGCTACACATCTGCCGATCCGCACCGCTGCCTCTAACGTCTTGTCACTCACCTCACAAACTGTAGGTACGTAGGTGTATGATAGGGTGCTGGGCTAACTACTAAACGGGTAACTTTCAATCTAAGAATTTTTAAATGGTATTCGTATGCTGTAGAACGACGAGGTGCTTATTAGGTTTTAGTTGCACCCTTGCGGCGTTACTGGCGTAGTGATGGTAAATTGTGATGATGATGATAGTGAAAAGAAGCCTATAGTCTTCCTCAAGAAGCAGATTTTTTTTTTCAAATCCGACTGCTAGTTCCAGAGATTAGCGCTTTCAAATTAACAAAAAAACAAACGAACAAACATAGGTACTCTTCCGCTTTATTATATTGGTATTATGTAGATGAAGATAAGGTAGAGTCAAGATTTCATGACATTATTTTCATAAAATGTGTCAACAAAATTATGAGAAAACACACCCTTGGCCATTTCTGTGAACCTTCTAATATCAAAGATGATTCTTTGATAATGTGAAAAAAACAGATTTGGGGAATAATAATAGTGTGTGGTGTGCAACATTAGAACTTGTAAAATTAATCATTTGGAATTCATCGCTGGGGACATAGTTTTTTTTTGTTTTTTCTCAGTTCAAAAGACGAGTGGCACCGCGCGTGCGCGACAGGTGACGCCCTTCACAGACTGTGTAGCAGTTAGTACTGCGATCGATCGCTTACGTAACAAAGATGCTCTGCGTTCTTTCTTATTGAAACTTGATACTGTCTACGCTATCCTACCAAAAAAAAAAACAGGATCCCAATGTAAGTAAGCATTCTCTTCTCTTACATTTTACATTTTGCTTATTAATATAGGTACCTACCTACTTACTCGTAAATGTGAAAGTAATTACGTAACTCTCTCTGTCTGTCTTTTACCTTTTTTCGTCGAAACTGCTGAACAGATTTCTATAGAATTTGGCATGGATATAGATAGCATCTCGGGGACGGACATAGGAACATAGGACATAGGAAATTTTTATCAGCATACAGCGCGGGCTAAGCCGCGGCTGAAGCTTAGTATTTTAAATGCGAAAGTAATTCGGCCTGTCTGTTACTTTTTCACGCCTAAACCACTGAAACAATTTTGATGAGCTTTGGTAAGTACCTAAGTAGATATAGAGATAGATTGAACCTTGGAGGACATAGGCTTCTTTTCGTCACGAAAATAAAACTTAAAGGGGTTGAAATAGGGGAGGAAAGAACTAATTCTACGCAGACGAAGTCGCGGGCATCACAGTAAATAATATCATTTAAGTCAAATTCAAAAATCATTTTCAGTAAAGGTGGTTCGCCCAAAAGACCGTGACTCGGTCTCAGCCCCCAGATTGTCTATCTTTGATAGCGACCAAAATCGGTCTCAAACTGTCAAACAGTTTAGTGACCACGCAAGTAGCTCACTCTCAATCAGACCGAACGCGACAAAAGATACCTACGCCATCGTTTTGACAGTTTGAGACCGATTTGAGGTTTGAGACAAGTTAGACAATCAGCCTGCTGGTCTCGAGTCTCCGGTCTCGGTCTCGGTTAAGACCTTTGGAATCAAATTGAAAGGTCTTAAGAGCTAGTTGATTCTACTCCTTCCTTCGCGATCGCGACCAATACCGCGAAAAACCGGGCAACAACGGTTTGGAACTCAGCGTTCTTTTCGGTGATCCATCCTCTTATTTTTTTTTAATTTAAGATAGGTTAGCTCTTGACTACGCTCCTTGCCTAGGCAAGGATGAAGTCGACGATGGAGCGAGCTTCCCTAGAAAATGCCTATATTAACTCTCTTCCTAAGGTGTTCAGGTTATAAGAATAGTAAAGCACCAGTGGTAGTCAATCGAACAAAGTGAGGTTGAATTTTTCTAAGCAGATGCGTAGCACGTTACAGTAATACATTTACAATGAGTGTGTAAGTTAATTGAATAATTTAACCGAACATGTGCGAAGACGCCCCCTCGCTACGACCCCAAAGGCGACATGACATGAAGACGTTGGGCCGTTATTTTACGCGCCAAATTGGGTCTTTAACTGACTTAAAAAAAAGGAGGAGGTTCTCAATTCATCGCATTTTTTTTTGTATTTTTTATGTATGTACACCGATTACTCGATCACTCGAAGACGCCTGGACCGATTTGGAAAATTGTTTTTTTATCTTGTTACTTTTCGATTGGTGCCACAAAAATTCGGTGAGGATCTGTCGAGGATCCGTCGAGGATCTTCGGAGGTATGAACCATACCATACCATTGAAGTCGGTTTTTTATAATTTTGAACTTAGCCACTTGTAAGTAGGTAGTGGTATGGTTTCGTCCCACCCACCCTATCCCCAGGGTTATGGCCAGAGGTATGGTGGGTCTGAACTGAAGTGCTTGTCTGATATACGAGTAGGTACTATACTGTCTTTACAAAAAACATGAGTTCTGAATATAAATTCTCCGAACCGAAAGGGGCATGTGGGAATTCCAAAGACAGACCTGCATAATCCTAAAAAAATGCAGAATTGATTTCTTTAAATGTAATTTTCAAATCTTGGTTTTTGTACCTAGTTATATAAACTTAATTTCAATTTTTATAATAGAGCGACTCCTCATCAAAATTGTCTTGTCCCCTAAGTATATCATTAACTAGTAAAAATAAAATAAAGTAAAAAGAAGAAAGTCCCTGATCTGTTCTTGACCGGACAAAGGAAGCGTGGGATAGGGGTGCGCAGGCGCAGCGCGACCGCCACCTGTGTCTGCGCGAACGCACGCTTCTTGATACTTGTGCGAGAAAGAAGTATACAACCGTTCAGCCTTTCTGGCATGATTGAATAACAAACATTCATCTAAACTTTCACATTTATAAATATTAGTAAGTAAGATAATGTAAGAAGAATAAAGTATTTTCATTCATTCATGATCATGACTTTATGCCCAAAGAGCGTACCTTAGATATTCTCTCAGAGCTTTGTTCATTAAAGATCCTACAAGCCCCGCCACTCACTGAATACTTAATGTGTTTTTTAAATAAAAAAATAGGACTCCTTGAACCTATGCTTAATCCAATGCAGAAATAACTATTAAAAGTGGTTCATAAGGAAAGAAGTTGTGTCCGTTTCGTTTTTTTTATTTAAGTAGTCAAAAGTCTGAGTTTCAGAAAATTATTTTTAACATTGGAGTAGGTAAGTATCAAGATTACATCACCTGGTTGTAAAGTTAGCGGCAGCCGTCGTTGAGAGGAAGTGTCAGGGGTGACCAACTGTTGGTCTGCAAAACCTAGCGCCATTTAAAATCAATATTTTAAATGAAATGATAATGACTGTATCCCGAGACAGGAGACCGAGACCACCAGACATCTGCAGAAAAGTTAAAAGCTGTGTCGCAATTAAATCTGTTTTACAACTATTTTTCACTTGAAAGTGACAAAAAACCTTTCTAATACCTAGAACAGTGGTAAAAACGAATAGAATAAAAGTCTGCTTGCAGCTGCGCACATCTGGACGTAAGTCTCTTGCGCATGTGTATCACTGCTACCTTATAGTGTTATGCCTAGAGATATGCAACAAAGAGCTCACAAATGAATGACATATCAAAAAGTTCTACGCTGTACTGCGCCGCAATGGACGTAGGTTGCTTTGCGTATGGGGTACTTAGGCACATGCGACACCTCTTGTGAGCAGCAGTACATCAGAAAACCGATTAACATTTAAGGCTGTTCTGCGCATGTGTAACATCCTCCTCTCATGGACCAATAGCTTTAAGATTTACATCTCTAGCTTTAGTCATACAGCAGAAAACACTACAGCTGCGCACGTCTAATGGGCGTAGTGGCTGATGCGCATGTGTCCTTCTCTCATGGACCAATAGCTTTAAGATTGACATCTCTACCTTCAGTAATACAGCAGAGAACATTACAGCTGCGCACGTCTGATCGGCGTAGTGTCATGCGCATGTGTAAGATCCACCTATAATGGACCAATAGCTTTAAATTGACATCTCTACCAATAGTTGTACAACATAAATCATTACAGCTGCGTACGTCTGATGGGCGTAGTGTCTTATGCGCATGTGTAACATCCTTCTCTCATGGACCAATAGCTTTAAGATTGACATCTCTATCTTTAGTAACACAGCAGAAGACATTACAGCTGCGCACGTCTGATGGGCGTAGTGTCTTATGCTCATGTGTAACATCCTTCTCTCATGGACCAATAGCTTTAAGATTGACATCTCTATCTTTAGTAACACAGCAGAAGACATTACAGCTGCGTACGTCTGATGGGCGTAGTGTCTTATGCTCATGTGTAACATCCTTCTCTCATGGACCAATAGCTTTAAGATTGACATCTCTATCTTTAGTAACACAGCAGAAGACATTACAGCTGCGCACGTCTGATGGGCGTAGTGTCTTATGCGCATGTGTAACATCCTCCTCTCATGGACCAATAGCTTTAAGATTGGCATCTCTATCTTCAGTAATACAGCAGAGAACATTACAGCTGCGCACGTCTGATCGGCGTAGTGTCATGCGCATGTGTAAGATCCACCTATAATGGACCAATAGCTTTAAATTGACATCTCTACCAATAGTTGTACAACATAAATCATTACAGCTGCGCACGTCTGATGGGCGTAGTATCTTATGCGCATGTGTAAGATCCTCCTTTCATGGACCAATAGCTTTAAGATTGACATCTCTATCTTTAGTAATACAGCAGAAGACATTACAGCTGCGTACGTCTGATGGGCGTAGTGTCTTATGCGCATGTGTAACATCCTTCTCTCATGGACCAATAGCTTTAAGATTGACATCTCTATCTTTAGTAACACAGCAGAAGACATTACAGCTGCGCACGTCTGATGGGCGTAGTGTCTTATGCGCATGTGTAACATCCTCCTCTCATGGACCAATAGCTTTAAGATTGACATCTCTATCTTTAGTAATACAGCAGAAGACATTACAGCTGCGTACGTCTGATGGGCGTAGTGTCTTATGCGCATGTGTAACATCCTTCTCTCATGGACCAATAGCTTTAAGATTGACATCTCTATCTTTAGTAACACAGCAGAAGACATTACAGCTGCGCACGTCTGATGGGCGTAGTGTCTTATGCGCATGTGTAACATCCTCCTCTCATGGACCAATAGCTTTAAGATTGACATCTCTATCTTTAGTAATACAGCAGAAGACATTACAGCTGCGTACGTCTGATGGGCGTAGTGTCTTATGCGCATGTGTAACACCCTCCTCTCATGGACCAATAGCTTTAAGATTGACATCTCTATCTTTAGTAATACATCAGAAAACATTACAGCTGCGCACGTCTGATGGGCGTAGTGTCTTATGCGCATGTGTAATATCCTCCTCTCATGGACCACTTATCTATGGACCACTTATGGAGCAATAGTATTTATATCAGAAGATTCCGACAGACTTAGAATAGACATTATTTAAGTTTTGAAAGTGAAATAGACTTAGAATAGTT
Organism: Camptogramma bilineatum; assembly: GCA_958496255.1. Classification (NCBI taxonomy): domain Eukaryota; kingdom Metazoa; phylum Arthropoda; class Insecta; order Lepidoptera; family Geometridae; genus Camptogramma; species Camptogramma bilineatum. The sequence continues at coordinate 5,161,455 of OY292474.1, forward strand.
TTCGCATGTGCATCATCCTCCCATATGGACTTGTAGCTTGAAGAGTATCAGTATTTTCTTCCCTACCTAGCTGTATTTACACAGAACATCAGCTTCGAATGTTTTCTATCCTCACAATAACATAAACATAAAATCAATCTTAAAATCAATTAGATCTATCAACTTATTTGTTACACTATTGTTTACACTACACCATTGTTTGATATTTTGTGTCACCCATGAGATACCGTTGCCTCCTTGCGTTAGACAAGTCATATACCTAGACCTACACAATTCTTAGATTAGCAACAATTATAAAGACAAATAATATATGTCACTTCCATGAGAATAGGTTTGTTACAATAACTTTATTTAGGTAGGTATACATAAGATCGTTCAAAGTTGACTCACTCAACGCGTTTATTTTTCAGTCTAAAAAGTATTCAAAATTCGAAAATACTTCTCAATAATCTCCTCGAAAGCCTTCAGTTGTCCACCCCTGTCAGCCGAAAGCACCTGCGCGCGCACGTGCCAACTGCCCCGTGTCTCCCTCTACCTCCCTCCCTCCCGTCCCGCTCCCCCCGCATCCGGGGTGCTAGGGCCCTTTCATTTCCTGGCTTCTACGGTATTGAGTGACTTGTAAGTCGAAATAGTCTAGCTTCCCACGGCTTCTCTCGGTGTCAACAATGATTATCTTAGAAACAGCGAATGTATGTATTTCATTGGTGGTTATCAAAAAATTATAGTAAAAAAGGCAAAATAAAAAGAAAAGACTACGGGTTCAAGCGACAAAGAAAAAAGCACCTAATCCTAAAGCACCTAAAGATTTTTTTCCTGTTCAAGTCTATGAAACCGCGAAGGAGAGTCTCTTTTCATAGGTAGGTAATTACGAAAAAAATTATGAAAATGGAAAAATAGGTCCTGGTAATAACAGGTTACAAAATTGTTAAAATTATTTTTTTATAGCTGGTTATGAATGTGGATGAAGCGATATTTGCATACCGAATCCAAGATACCTCGAAATGAGTCGATTTATGTGCCATTGGAACACAACATCTGGCTTTTACGGTATTGAGTGACTTCGAAATGGACTAGCTTCCCATGGCTTCATTCATGACTGTTCTATATTACGGTATCTATTACAAGACACAAGAAATTAGTCTTGTTTGTATGTAATTGAGAGAGGCATTCTAACGCCATCCAAATGCCCGAAATGTTAAATACGATTTTACCTACACTCCAAAGTAACGAATCTTCGAACGAATAAATCATTTCGGATAGACGAGGCACATTTTTGTATCAGTTCTAAGTCTTTTGGTATTTTGTAGACACCCTCATAATGTCAAAGTACATTCAAATGTAAAAACAAAGAACGAAAGTGTGTTGCGTTTCAAAAGCCATTGATGAACAGAATCTTGGATATTCAGATAATCCACGCACATCCAGCGATCATCGTCTACGACACGACGCATCGGACATGCATTAACTAGTCGGTAATGCCGCTTAACCGCTCCAACACCGACTTATATACCTTCGCCAAATCCGTTGCCCAACGGTCAAAATGACCCACCAAAACTGTATCAAAGAAACTCCTTAACACAAAGCGAATCATTAAAAAGAGACCACCTCTTTGTCTAGCGGACAACGCATCGCCAAACTTTCCCAAAGGACGAGCCATTGTCCTTCTATCGAACGTTACAATTTGGCAAAGAACTAGAACGTTCTCACGTACGCAAAAATTTCACTGATAGACAAAACGTCCAGAATACAGGAACTGAATAGACGGCGAACAATAAAATAGATTCGCGAAAGGGATTACAAATAATGCCTTGTAAGAAAAGGGTGGTCTTCAATGGACAGGTCAGTGGGGTCATCGGATGACCCCATTGCTCACGGTGCACCAATTTCGGGGTGTTTAGAAGTCGTAAAGGGTTGTCGTGACCCTGGCTTTGTGTCGGGTCATGGGTTGGCTACCTGCGCCTGCGCTGGACGGGTCACTAAGACCCTGCCCAAAGAATAGACAATTAAAACGAGAACGGTGCCAACGGTTGTAATTCGGAAAATCGCGATAACCTCTTCTTTTACAGTTGATTTAGTGATACCATTACGTTGGCTATTTGTAGCAATTTAAATGATATTGTAGGGATGTAGGGGAAATGTTGTTCTAATGAAAGAACTTCCCTTAAATCATGTTTTGTGTATACTTTCTTGTTTCCTTTTGTATTAATAGTATTTCAGTTACTGGTTAGTTAACCGTTGTAATACCTACCTAGGTCAAAATCTATAAATGCTTCTAATATAACCAAGAAACTGGGGAATTCTAGTTTTTAATTTCTATCTAACTCAGTCCGTAACTTCTATATATTCAAATATTTGAATGGAGAATGTAAACTTATTCTATTTTTCCGACATCCATTTTCTTGCAACGGTCAAAAATGTTCAGTACGTACAATGTGCCAAGCAAAAGTAGCCCAAATACTTGTCTAAGCACCTAATCACATGACGTATAACGGTCATAAGTCTTCACAAAGACCATCCATTGTGCTCCACATTATTAAAATCGAATAGATCTGCCTTTGGCGAATACGTTGGACTCCATCGGACAATGCAAAAAAAATAGAGCATAGAAAACTGTTTCCCATAAAAATAGCGCTAAAAGGGTGGTCATAGAGACCTTTGTTATGGACAGTGAGAATATTTGCGAGAACGGGTGCAAAATAAAAATGGGTCAGTTAGACCCATTACCTGTGGAAAGACAGTGCGTGCTTTGTGTGCATCACAGGGTTATGCAAATCAGTTGGCTGAGAACAATGGCCTGTGAGATCTACAGACAGATGGACAGATTTGTTAGGTCTGTTGTTTATATTGACGGTAATGTGCAGTACGATGCAGGGAGATAGTTATTGTGCAATAATGCTGTCGATACAAACATGACGAGGATTTTTATTGAGTTAATTGAAAAATGGTTTTGTGACCAACTTTATTCTCAACGTGACTATGGTAAATCAATATATTAAAAAAAACCATCGCCGCATGTATGAAAAGAATGGCTCGAAACTGTTTGTATGAAAGAAAGTTTTAGGAAAATACATCGGAAAAGTCCGTTTACAGACGGAATGTCGTCGGCGGCGTCGTCGGGTACGAACAGCTATGATTAAAAAAATGAGCATAGTTTAAAACATCTCCAGATTATTATTGAAATGGAACAAAAACATACGTCCAATATGTAACAATAAACCAACCAGAACTGAAAATCATATTTAAATGATTCTAATTAGGTAATATTATTGCATGGTTCAAGTAAGATTTAATTCTTTATTTACTTGCTGATTTTTTTTTCTAAATTTTATTTTTTATTTGATGTTGTTGTAATCTACATTGTTATTTGTTGGTTATTGGGGCTTCCCAAGAGAACATTTGCTCATACAAACTTACTGCCCCCACTACGACGAAACAAAAAAGAGGGTTAAGATTTTTTACTTCTTACAATTATCAGATCGACAAAACTACATTACCTACTTGGAACCGGTATTAAGTTTATATCGTCAACGGCAAGCCATTTTTAAACATTTTCAGAAGGAAAAATCGATTTTCTTCCATCTGCTGAGCGCACCGAACCGTGCTGATAACCGACCCGCTCAGCGATAAGGCCTCCCACATCCCATCTACAAAACAAACAAAACTCAATTCTATCTAGACCCACTAAAGTCCTTTCTACTTTAACTAAATTTTTCTTCATTGCACACGTGGATAAAACCATGTTTCGAAGAAGCTATAACTGTATGAGTAAAGAAATAGAGGTGGTTTTCTTTTGTCATTTTAAGGTAATCGGGGTCAATGATTCGCACCTTGAGAGCTAGTTCGTTATCAGTTGACAAGAAAAGTGGGGAAGTTGGAAAATGAATTGATATCAGTAATTGAGGGGTACTGACGTGACGACTGTTTGAAACGATGCATTTTTTATCGCATCCGTGTTATCGCTTTTTTCTTTTGTTCTAACTAGATTCTCAAGCTTCGGAGGACATGATTGTCGGTCCCGGCTTTTAGTTATAGATGTCCAGTCGCCGTCCGCACCGCATCGCCTTTTCGGCGTTCACTTGTTCCTTCACCTTTGGAATCTTTTGGCTTGCGAAGCGGCGGCGATCTGGCGGCGGAGTTGAATATAGTCATCGTTGCTTTATAGACGCCCATACAACGAATACTGAGGCGATGCGGTGAGGTTTGGGTGCGGCAGCGACTGGTCAGCTATAATCTTAGATGAAAGCTTTCAGGCAGCCTAAAAACTTCTCCACCAGCTACTATAGCTCCTGCGAAATTACACTTACACATTCGAAGCTAAATTAGGATTGTGTTTTTCTTCACCCACTTATCTATCAATGGTTATCATGATAAATGAACCAGTGGTTTAAGGTGGTGGTTCGCGCCCGAGACAGGAGACTGAAAAAAAAAACCCCCCAGCGTTTTATCTATCTTTGATAGAGACCAAAATCGGTCTCGAACTCTCAATTATTACATTTCAGTGACCACGCAACCACGCAAGGAGCTCTGTCACTCTCGTCTCAACGAAACCGTTTGGTCTCGTTGTCAAAAGATGCCTGAGCGATCGTTTTGACAGTTTGAGAAGGCTTGAGACCAATTTGAGGTTTGAGACAAGCTAGACAATCAGCCTGCAGAGACCGAGACAGGAGTCCGTTGTCGTATAAACTGACAGTTCTCTGTTTCATGTCACTTTCGCACGCCCCTACAAAGCCTGTCTCTCGAATATTTCCCAAGAACCGATAATTTAAATATAAAATAAGCATAGCCAACTAGCTGCGTAGGTACCTATATTAAAAAATATACATTAGATGACAAAACTCTTCCTAAAAACAAACTGTTAACACTTTATCTCAAGCAAAGCGTCTTCAACCCTTCTTGTGTGACCACTTGTAATCAATCACACTCATTGTACCTCGGATCCCTTGAAGATGTTTATGCAAATATCAGCAATTAAAAATAGCAACGGTTAGCGAATCTTTTGTTGGATGTTTGCAGCTGGACTTCGGACCGGAACTGAGGAAATGATGAGAAATTGACAATGTCTTTGAAAAGGAATAGGACATTTGGACTCCGAGTAACGGTCGATATGTTTTGAATATTCTCCATCCGCCTTACAGGATATCAAGGTCAGATAGCATAGGTAGGTAATTCTTCTCGAATGGTGTTCCTGCTGGGAAACAATGCGGTGACAACTGGACCAGTCTTGTGACCATTGTGTTGTCGGCGCAGTGATTCCTCTTTTAAAGGGTCAGCAGCGCAAGTGTGGCTCCTCCGGTGCTGCAGGCATCCATAGGCTACGGTAACCGCTTACTATCAGGTGGGCCGTATGCTGATCTGCTACCAAAGTATTATAAATTACCCTTCCTTTGCTTTGCGCAGTCGGGTAAAAAAGACTACCTCCTGGCGCTGTATAAGTATACAGGGTGGAAAAAATGAATGGGCCCTGGAGGGAAACTACTTTAAAACCTTAAGATATAGTACTTAATAGACATTCCTTTATTTTTAGAAAGAAACAAAACTGCATTCATAGATTTTCTAAAATTTGCTTTCCTCACCCGGGAATCGAACCAGTTAAATATTCAAAAAATAAACACTAAGTATACAGGGTGTGGCAAATTCTTGGTCACTGAAGGGTAGCTACCTTTTCTCTTGTAGTTAGAAAGTTTTGTTCTTAGAAAACTTCAGTTTTATTTTGAAGAAAAAAAAAATTGCATTTTTAGATTTTTGAAAAAAAGTACAATTAGCCTAAAAAATTACATTTGTCAAAAAAACAAGTTGGTCTTAATCGACTCTATTTCCCATCAGGAACACTTCTCCCAAAGTAACTTATCAAATCAAATCGTAAGTTTTTGCAATAATCCAAAAAAACACATCCCATACATTTTCTATGAAATTAGCAGTTGTAAACATTATAGTGCCACTTATTCGATAGTTCTTAATTTAATTTCATAACTGCTCCGGCAAGCTGGGAGGCTATTGTAAAGCGCGTATTTAAATTTAGAACAAAGTGCTTCCCTGCAGATGGTATGCTCCATGCATACCATTCTCTCTTGCGGCTCTGTCTTAGGCGCCTAAGGCTTTACAATAGCCTCCCAGCATGCCGAAGCAGTTACGAATTTAAATTAATAACTATCGAATAAGTGGCACTATAATGTTTACAACTACTAATTTCATAGAAAATGTATGGGATGTGTTTTTTTTAATTATTGCAAAAACTTACGATTTGATTTGATAAGTTACTTTGGGAGAAGTGTTCCTGATGGGAAATAGAGTCGATTAAGACCAACTTGTTTTTTTTGACAAATGTAATTTTTTAGGCTAACTGTACTTTTTTTCAAAAATCTAAAAATGCAATTATTTTTTTCTTCAAAATAAAACTGAAGTTTCCTAAGAACAAAACTCTCTAACTACAAGAGAAAAGGTAGCTACCCTTCAGTGACCAAGAATTTGCCACACCCTGTATACTAAGTATTAGTATAGTTATACCTATATTCTGCGTAGTTTTTCTTTATTTGTATAATTTTTTTTTTTTAATCTAGAATCGATGTAGAGACCAATACTTTTTTGATAATTATTATTATTACGGGATTTTATCGCGTACCTTTTATTTATTTTGTTTCCCGACGTTTCGAACACGTTGCAGCGTTCGTGGTCACGGGATTACATCCCGAAAATAAATAAAAGGTACGCGATAAAATCCCGTAATAATAATTATAATTATGTTAACAAATCGCGAAAGTTTAACAAGTTACAATACTTTTTTACCTATGCGAAAGACTGGAGGTTGATAATCTACATGTGTGTAGGTATATAAATATAGGTACTTAGGCATAATTTGGTCCACATCTTTGTCTCGGAGCGTGGGAACGACTGACCAGTCTTGACCGTACATGACCCAGCATCTCAAGTTCTGATGACTCAGTCACCGACTTACTAGGAAAAAGTTATATTACTCTACTTGTAATAAAAAATATTTTAAAAAAACAAAAACCCGACTGCGTCAAAACTAAAAAGAAAAAAACAAGCCTGCAAAGAATTACTCACAGTCGGTACCCATTCATTTTATTACCAATCAAATCTTCCCAATGTTATGGGTCCCGACTGTGAGTAATTCTTTGCAGGCTTGTTTTTTTCTTTTTAGTTTTGACGCAGTCGGGTTTTTGTTTTTTTAAAATATTTTTTATTTAACACTTTTTAGTTATGATAAAGTTGATTTTAAAATACCTTGATTAACTATTACCTACCCAACAAGAAATTAATAAACCAACTAAACTAAGTAACTTCGTATCGCCCTAATTATTTATTCAATTTTATTCTTCAAATCCATCCAATCCAATTCCCCATCAGCCAATAATTCAATCCAATCCAATAATATCAAAAACTTTCGATAATGGCCTTCAAAAATTGATAGAATAGGTAAACTTTTCAAAACGCAACGATAGCGCGATCTAGGATTGGTTCAGATTTAGCAGCGACATCTAGTTGTGTTTTTGGTAATTAATGTAAATAAAAAATAATACTGAGGGTTGCGATGTTTGTAACTTCTGAACTACAAAACCGATGACCTTGAAATTTTTACAGAACATTTTAAAGTAGGTACATACCTACCTACTTTCTAACAAAATTACCCTTCCTTTGCGTTGCGCAGTCGGGTAAAAAGAATCAATAAAATCGTAGGTACTATGTGTTAATGAATTACAACCAGATACCTACCTACTCATTTTGATTTTCATTTCCTCTCCCAAGGGAACCGTCTTGAATTTCAGTAAGTAAGTAGGTATAGTAATCAAAAGTATCCTATTTATACCTCGTAGTAGTATAGTATGTATGCACTCAAATAATACCAAGTTTCATTTAAGAGGCATTAGACAAAATTTTCTGATTTACGTGATGTTTTGGGGCAGGATTTTTCAATGAAAACACTGTATTTATAAAAAAATTATGGCACAGCATGAAATATCATTTCAATTTTGTACTATTAAATGAGCTACTTTTGTATTTTTATTATTTCTTTTTGATTAATCGACCTCAAACCGGCGACTGTTTTGTGAATTTTTGCTGTAAGAGGTTTAGAAATCACCATATTTACGAATCATTTTGACGTCCAAATGGTATAAAAAAATTACGATGTTTTGCTGTGATAGTCAACCAAACTATTAAATGGATCACTTTTTACTACCTTTATTTAGTTTTTGAGTAAAAAAATCTTTAACTTAGTCCAAATTTCGAGAAAACGGCCAAAGAATTGCTTTTGATTTTGGCTACTTAGAACTGACTTAGAACTCTTGTTCGTAAAATTAACAAAACAGAAATAAACTTGAGTTCAAAATCAATCCTTTTCTGAAAAAAAAAATGCAAAAAGATTAAAAAATTGGCAATGAAAAATCTTTTAAAACAACCTAAAACGCGTCGTATCTACTACCCTATCTACTCGACGCAAGCAGACCGCGCCGAGCGCTTCTAGGGGGTGGACGTATCGCTTTGCATCCCGGAGCTCGCACTGAGTCGACTCGCAAAGCACGTCGCCGGCTACGAAGAATATAGCGAAATAGGAGCGTTTGATACATTGGTTGCTAAGTTATTAATTACCTATTTTTAAATATTTTCTGCGGGGCTAAAAAGGCCGTTAAAGCAGAATAATGATCTGAATTGTTGTGTAACTAATAATGTAATAATAGGGTGACAGCGAGCTGATCTGATGATGGAGTCAGGACCTGTTCCATGGAATTTTATGATGATATGGGTATCAAATGAAAGGGCTTGATGAGCGCAACACAATGCTGATCTGATGATGGAGTCAGGACCTGTTCCCTGGAACTTTTTAATGATATGGGTATCAAATGACAGAGCTTGATGAGCGCAACACAATGCTGATCTGATGATGGAGTCAGGACCTGTTCCCTGGAACTTTTTAATGATATGGGTATCAAATGAAAGAGCTTGATGAGCGCAACACAATGCTGATCTGATGATGGAGTCAGGACCTGTTCCATGGAACTTTTTAATGATATGGGTATCAAATGAAAGGGTTTGATGAGCGAAACACAATGCTGATCTGATGATGGAGTCAGGACCTGCTCCATGGAACTTTTTAATAATATGGGTATCAAATGAAAGGGCTTGATGAGCGCAACACAATGCTGATCTGATGATGGAGTCAGGACCTGTTCCATGGAACTTTTTAATGATATGGGTATCAAATTAAAGGGCTTGACGAGCGCAACACAATGCTGATCTGATGATGGAGTCAGGACCTGTTCCCTAGAACTTTTTAATGATATGGGTATCAAATGAAAGGGCTTGATGACCGAAACACAATGCTGATCTGATGATGGAGTCAGGACCTGTTCCATCGAACTTTATAATGATATGGGTATCAAATGAAAGAGCTTGATGAACGCAACACAATGCTGATCTGATGATGGAGTCAGGACCTGTTCCATGGAACTTTTTAATGATATGGGTATCAAATGAAAGGGCTTGATGAGCGCAACACAATGCTGATCTGATGATGGAGTCAGGACCTGCTCCATGGAACTTTTTAATAATATGGGTATCAAATGAAAGGGCTTGATGAGCGCAACACAATGCTGATCTGATGATGGAGTCAGGACCTGTTCCCTAGAACTTTTTAATGATATGGGTATCAAATGAAAGGGCTTGATGACCGAAACACAATGCTGATCTGATGATGGAGTCAGGACCTGTTCCATCGAACTTTATAATGATATGGGTATCAAATGAAAGAGCTTGATGAACGCAACACAATGCTGATCTGATGATGGAGTCAGGACCTGTTCCATGGAACTTTTTAATGATATGGGTATCAAATGAAAGGGCTTGATGAGCGCAACACAATGCTGATCTGATGATGGAGTCAGGACCTGCTCCATGGAACTTTTTAATAATATGGGTATCAAATGAAAGGGCTTGATGAGCGCAACACAATGCTGATCTGATGATGGAGTCAGGACCTGTTCCATGGAACTTTTTAATGATATGGGTATCAAATTAAAGGGCTTGATGAGCGCAACACAATGCTGATCTGATGATGGAGTCAGGACCTGTTCCCTGGAACTTTTTAATGATATGGGTATCAAATGAAAGGGTTTGATGAGCGCAACACAATGCTGATCTGATGATGGAGTCAGGACCTGTTCCATCGAACTTTATAATGATATGGGTATCAAATGAAAGAGCTTGATGAGCGCAACACAATGCTGATCTGATGATGGAGTCAGGACCTGTTCCATGGAACTTTTTAATGATATGGGTATCAAATGAAAGGGTTTGATGAGCGAAACACAATGCTGATCTGATGATGGAGTCAGGACCTGTTCCATGGAACTCTTTAATGATATGGGTATCAAATTAAAGGGCTTGATGAGCGCAACACAATGCTGATCTGATAATGGAGTCAGGACCTGTTCCATGGAATTTTTTAATGATATGGGTATTAAATGAAAGGGTTTGATGAGCGAAACACAATGCTGATCTGATGATGGAGTCAGGACCTGGTTCATGGAACTTTTTAATCATATGGGTATCAAATGAAAGGGCTTGATGAGCAAAACATAATGCTGATCTGATGATGGAGTTATGACCTGTTCCATGGAACTTTTAATGATAATATGGGCATCAAATGAAAGGGCTTGATGAACAAAACACAATGCTGATCTGATGATGGAGTCAGGACCTGTTCCCTGGAACTTTACAATGATATGGGTATCAAATGAAAGGGCTTGATGAGCGAAACACAAAGCTGGGTCGGGGTTTACTTTGACTTTGATTCTTGATTTTGACTTTCACTTTGATTCTTGATTCTTGATTTTCAATTTTAGTTTCTCTATTCTCGGATCTCGGATTCTTGATTTTCGATTTTCGAGTCTCAATTCTTGATTATCGGATCTTGGATATCGGGTTCTTGATTCTTGATTTTGATTCTTGATTTTCAATTTTCGATTATCGATTCTCGGATCTTGTATCTCGGATTCTTAATTCTTGATTTTCAATTTTTTAATGTTTGATTTGTGATTCTTGATTCTTGTTTCTCATTTCTCGATTCTCGGATCTCGGATTTTTATTTTGATTTTTATTTCTTGATTTTGATTTTAAAATTAAAATCAAGATTAAAAATGAAAAATCAAACATCAAAAATCGAAGTCAAAAGTAAATCCTAACCCAGCTTTGTGTTTCGCGCATAAAACCCTTTCATTTGATACCCATATCATTATAAAGTTCCATGGAACAGGTCCTGATTCCATCATCAGATCAGCATTGTGTTGCGCTCATCAAGCTCTTTCATTTGATACCCATATCATTATAAAGTTCGATGGAACAGGTCCTGACTCCATCATCAGATCAGCATTGTGTTTCGGTCATCAAGCCCTTTCATTTGATACCCATATTATTAAAAAGTTCCATGGAGCAGGTCCTGACTCCATCATCAGATCAGCATTGTGTTTCGCTCATCAAACCCTTTCATTTGATACCCATAATCGATACCTCGGGGCTCAAATGTCGTAAAGCACATTTTGGGCTTTTTGAGTTATTTACACCATCGTACTCAGTTTTTAATTCTCTATCGAACTGTATAATTAAAATAGCGAAATTAAAAAAAAAATTACAAATACAACCCATCATTTCGGTTACTCTAAACACAATCTATTTGAAAATTAGGGGTGTAAGTAGCATGTAACTGACAACACACAACAGCCTAAGTCGTATAACCCAGTTTGGTACAAAACTCTTATATAGCATGTGCTTTACGACCAAAAAATAAAAATAGATGTTCCTTACACCCCACTGCAAAATTCACTTTGAGTAAGAGCATAATTATGATTTATCTCAATTATTAGGTTTTTATCTTGAGTAAATTGATAACTTTTATTATATTTAGTTTGCAATTTTAGTCATGCACGAATGGGTAGCTTTTAAGATATCAGATTTAGTACGTTAGTGACTGAATTTAAGTAAATCACCTATTTTGATAATTTTAAAACATTAATTTCACAATTTATTACAAAATACAAAAGTTGAAAGTGAAATAATACAAAAGTTTTGGCGATTACACATAACTATTTACTAGACACGGGTCTTTATCGCGTAAAGCTTCATATTATCATCCAGACAGTTTCGCCAACTACCCTCACTTTTGATAAACGGATCCCATAATACCTCAGTGATTGATATCAAATATCCAAATTTTCAAAGACGGCTACAAACTTGAAAATCTATAGCCGTTTTCGTGGTTAAAAGTACTAGATGCGTACGAGTCTTCATCGCATATAGCTTCATATTATCCACGTAGCAGCGAGTACTTCAGTCTACCCGTGACCACGGTTGTTCGAACACAGTCGAAATTGTCTGGATAATATGAAGCTTTACGCGATAAAGACCAGTGTCTAGTAAATAGTTATGTGTAATGTGTAGTTAATAACTGCTAAAGATTTGTGCAAAAATATCTGCTTCTGTTGTTAGTTATTCTAGTGATTATTTCTACTTTATTACTTTATTTTTACTTATTTTTACCTCGACTGAATCGCTGTACCCTTCCAGACACTCAATTCTTGTCTGAATAAGACGGTTATGAGAGTCTATAGCCGTCTTCGCGGTTAAAATTTCAGTACTTCTTGATATCCACCACTATGGTGTTATGGCATCCGGTTAACAAAAGTGAGGGTAGTTGGAGAAACTAACCTCACAACTGCGACGAAGGTAGCAGCGAGTACTTCAGTCTACCCATGACCACGGCTGTTCTAAAACATTCGCAACAGTCTGGATAATATAAGTTTTACGCGATAAAGACCCGTATCTAGTAAATAGTTACAAAAACATTTATATTTTCCACTAAATTGTGAAATAAAATGTTCTGTAATTCTTAAAATAGGTGATTTACTTAAATTCTTTCAATATCGTACTTAATCTGACATCTTAAAAGCTACCCATTCATGCATGACTAAAATTTCAAACAAATTATAATAAAAGTCATCAATTTACTCAAGATAAAAACCTAATAATTGAGATAAATCATAATAATATCTCATATTATAATCCTTTACAACCTTAAATCTTCATGCAAGTGTTGTATACTCCCCTGTTTCACTGCGATAAAACGACAGGTTGGGCTTTACGCTCTTGTGCTCTTGCTCAGGCTGTATTTCAGTGGGGCGTAAGGAACATTTTGTTTATTTTTTTGGTCGTAAAGCACATGCTATCTCCGTAAATATTAGACTAGGACAAATTTTGAAATAACTTTATGAAACTATGGAAAAATCTGATAACTTTGTTCCTAGGACATTTTTATGTAGCGCTAAAAATGAGAGAGTTATGACGAAAAACATTTTTATTTTTTTGTTTTTTGCTCCTCCTGAAAACCTTGGATTTGTGCTTTACGACATTTGAGCCCCGAAGTATCGAATTATCATTAAAAAGTTCCATGGAACAGGTCCTGACTCCATCATCAGATCAGCATTGTGTTGCGCTCATCAAGCTCTTTCATTTGATACCCATATCATTAAAAAGTTCCAGGGAACAGGTCCTGACTCCATCATCAGATCAGCATTGTGTTGCGCTCATCAAGCTCTGTCATTTGATACCCATATCATTAAAAAGTTCCAGGGAACAGGTCCTGACTCCATCATCAGATCAGCATTGTGTTGCGCTCATCAAGCCCTTTCATTTGATACCCATATCATTAAAAAGTTCCATGGAACAGTTTCTGACTCCATCATCAGATCAGCATTGTGTTGCGCTCATCAAGCTCTTTCATTTGATACCCATATCATTATAAAGTTCGATGGAGCAGGTCCTGACTCCATCATCAGATCAGAATTGTGTTTCGCTCATCAAACCCTTTCATTTGATACCCATATCATTAAAAAGTTCCATGGAACAGGTCCTGACTCCATCATCAGATCAGCATTGTGTTGCGCTCATCAAGCTCTTTCATTTGATACCCATATCATTATAAAGTTCGATGGAGCAGGTCCTGACTCCATCATCAGATCAGAATTGTGTTTCGCTCATCAAACCCTTTCATTTGATACCCATATCATTAAAAAGTTCCATGGAACAGGTCCTGACTCTATCATCAGATCAGCATTGTGTTGCGCTCATCAAGCCCTTTCATTTGATACCCATATTATTAAAAAGTTCCATGGAACAGGTCCTGACTCCATCATCAGATCAGCATTGTGTTGCGCTCATCAAACCCTTTCATTTGATACCCATATTATTAAAATGTTCCATGGAGCAGGTCCTGACTCCATCATCAGATCAGCATTGTGTTTCGCTCATCAAACCCTTTCATTTGATACCCATATCATTAAAAATTTCCATGGAACAGGTCCTGACTCCATCATCAGATCAGCATTGTGTTGCGCTCATCAAGCTCTTTCATTTGATACCCATATCATTATAAAGTTCGATGGAGCAGGTCCTGACTCCATCATCAGATCAGAATTGTGTTTCGCTCATCAAACCCTTTCATTTGATACCCATATCATTAAAAAGTTCCATGGAACAGGTCCTGACTCCATCATCAGATCAGCATTGTGTTGCGCTCATCAAGCCCTTTCATTTGATACCCATATCATTAAAAAGTTCCATGGAGCAGGTCCTGACTCCATCATCAGATCAGAATTGTGTTTCGCTCATCAAACCCTTTCATTTGATACCCATATCATTAAAAAGTTCCATGGAACAGGTCCTGACTCCATCATCAGATCAGCATTGTGTTGCGCTCATCAAGCCCTTTCATTTGATACCCATATCATTAAAAAGTTCCATGGAGCAGGTCCTGACTCCATCATCAGATCAGAATTGTGTTTCGCTCATCAAACCCTTTCATTTGATACCCATATCATTAAAAAGTTCCATGGAACAGGTCCTGACTCCATCATCAGATCAGCATTGTGTTGCGCTCATCAAGCCTTTCATTTGATACCCATATCATTAAAAAGTTCCATGGAACAGGTCCTGACTCCATCATCAGATCAGCATTGTGTTGCGCTCATCAAGCCCTTTCATTTGATACCCATATCATTAAAAAGTTCCATGGAGCAGGTCCTGACTCCATCATCAGATCAGAATTGTGTTTCGCTCATCAAACCTTTCATTTGATACCCATATCATTAAAAAGTTCCATGGAACAGGTCCTGACTCCATCATCAGATCAGCATTGTGTTGCGCTCATCAAGCCCTTTCATTTGATACCCATATCATTAAAAAGTTCCATGGAGCAGGTCCTGGCTTCATCATCAGATCAGCATTGTGTTGCGCTCATCAAGCCCTGTCATTTGATACCCATATCATTAAAAAGTTCCATGGAACAGGTCCTGACTCCATCATCAGATCAGAATTGTGTTTCGCTCATCAAACCCTTTCATTTGATACCCATATCATTAAAAAGTTCCATGGAACAGGTCCTGACTCCATCATCAGATCAGCATTGTGTTGCGCTCATCAAGCCCTTTCATTTGATACCCATATCATTAAAAAGTTCCATGGAGCAGGTCCTGACTCCATCATCAGATCAGAATTGTGTTTCGCTCATCAAACCTTTCATTTGATACCCATATCATTAAAAAGTTCCATGGAACAGGTCCTGACTCCATCATCAGATCAGCATTGTGTTGCGCTCATCAAGCCCTTTCATTTGATACCCATATCATTAAAAAGTTCCATGGAGCAGGTCCTGGCTCCATCATCAGATCAGCATTGTGTTGCGCTCATCAAGCCCTGTCATTTGATACCCATATCATTAAAAAGTTCCATGGAACAGGTCCTGACTCCATCATCAGATGAGCTAGCTGTCACCACATTATTTCATTGTAGTCGGAACTTGACTGACATGCTGAGATCCAAGTTTCAACTCAATCGGACTATTTACTGAAGAGTTCTGTTGAAAAGCTCCTGACTCCATCAGATCAGCACAATATGGTTTATGGGACAAAGAAACAAACATTTATTTTTTGTAATTATTTGTATTCAAGGTGTAAATAACCCGACTTTGTTTTGTGTTATACCTATAGGTACCTACCTAAGTACCTACCCAAAAAGTATTTATACTATCGCAAAAAAATCAATCACATGAAAATTACCAAAACCGTTTAGTCTAAGAAACGGAGCGCTGTTCATCGGGTGTTAGAATTTAGCAACTTTTGTCCCTCCGAGCGCTGATTTTGTCGAGTGCGAAATTGTATACTGGCTCTTAAATCCGTCCAGTAGTTTCGTTCGACCGAGACGTGATGCGCGGCCAAGATACACACAAACAGAATTTTAAACCGTTATATTTCCTAAGCTATTATTTAAAATGAAAAATAGTAAAAGAAACCTAACATTGATTTTTAAATACCTATTCAACGATACCCCACTTGACATAGTTCGTCAATTTTGAGTTTTTCAATTTTGACAATATGGCGTCTGGTTGTAACACTGGTTAATTTTGATTACTTTCATGTCTTTAGTGACACTCGCAAGGTTGAGACAAATCGATTGACGTTAGAATCATCAAAATCGGTCCACGCGTTTGGCCTCTAGAGTGCCACATAGAAACATCCATAGCGAGAATAATTATTAATCAACTTTAAACCGTTATTTTTCCTAAACTATTACTTAAAATGAAAAATGGTAAAAGAAACATAAAGTTGATTTTAAAATACCTATTCAACGATACCCCACTTGACATGGTGTGACGATTTTGATTTTTTTAATTTTGACATTAAGGCGTCTGGTGGTGGCACTGGTGAATTTTGATTACTGTCATGCCTGTAACAACACTCCCAAGGTTCAGACGAATCGATTGACGTAAGAATCATCAAAATCGGTCCACGCGTTTGGCCTCTAGAATGCCACATAGAAACATCCAAACATACATACTTACATACATAGACTGATAAACACATTACCCTTCCTTTGCTTTGCGCAGTCGGGTAAAAAGAGCCGCTTTGGACGAGTGAGTTTGTGCCTGGACTTTCGAACTTTGTGGGTTCGAATCCTGGCAGTGCATTCAATGGATTTTTGTTTCGAAAAATTTACGTGTAGAGCTCTAGATAAACGGTGAAAGAGACCAGCTAGCTTTCTAATAGCAGTTATGAGCTTGCAACATGTCACGTATGGAATGCTAACTTTTGCAAAATGTGAACTTACCTCTGACTACCCCCTTAGACATCTTCAAAGGATCTGAAATGCCTTTAAGATCTGAGAGTGATCATAATTCAGTGCCTCCAGTCAAAAAGGACATAAGTCGAGTTGTGCCCTTTTGTTTTTATTGCATTATCGTGATCTACGTATCCAGTTACATAACATATCAAAGATTCATAACTCTAGCTGCATCCTAACCTGGTTTTTTCAACTACATCAAGGGTATAACTCGACTGTCAGAAAGGGAACGTCTTTAGTTATCGACAAAATTTTCCAACTAAAAGGAAATAAGTAGCGGTAAGCCCAAAACATCATCGAACATGAAGGCATAATTTCAGTTAAAAAAATATTACAATGAAACAAAACGGCATAACCCATGATGTTCCAATGCATTAGATAAACAGAGTTAGAAATAAATGAAGTTGATCCATTTGTTATGCATGTTTCTAAGGGAATATCTCTATTTGCTGCTTTTGGTGATTATAAGCATGGATAATAATGAGACATAAATGTATATTTTACGTAGTAAGTATTATAATAATCTGTGTATCGCTGGTATTGATTGATTTAATGTGATGAAGTAAATAAGTCTTAATTTTTGTTTTTTAATGTAATTGATCTCGTTCTGCCTTCCAGTATTACCAAATTGACGATTTTTGTTCAAGTTTTAGAAAAAGTTTTGATGACCACCACATGATACGAGATACTTATTTATTCTACCATAATATCGTGTGATAAGATTCCAAGACAATCGACATCCCGGAAACACTACAAAATACAAACACATGAAAACTAATCTTATCTTATCTTATCTTACCTATGACACTAGGCTCACGCAGTTCCATTTTCCAATCAGCTGCCACTGCTATCAAACGGAGAGGGATAGAAGACTACGGCACAGTAGTCCCCGAGATAGTACAACAACCCTCAGAGCACTGGAGAGCCAAAAATGCAACTCCAAGCGCATATACGAATGTCACCTTTCCCTTGAAATTATCGCCGCAAAGAACAGGGTAACTCTACAATGGATCAAGGGACACAGTGGATCACTGGGAAACGTCGCTGCAGATGAACTAGCCAGAAGGGGCTCGGAAACACAAGTGGAATACCCAGCCCCATTCCTTCCTCTGACGTTCTCCCAGCTACGCACCTGGATACAGAACACACCCAAAACCTTCACAACGATCGATGGACACGGGCGACGGACTACAGACAGTCCAGAGCAGCGATAACAGCAGCCACACCACAACTGACACGTCGCCTGATGAACCTACAAAGAAAAGACATCAAAATAATCACAGGGACGCTGACAGGACACTGTACCCTCAATAAACAGCTGTACAACATCGGTGCCACGGACATCCCACTCTGCAGGGGATGTCTAACCGAAGAAGAATCAGCAGCCCACGTAGTCCTGGAATACCTGGGCGTAGCAGCACATCGGCAGCATATCCTCAACAACCCGAGGTCGCTCCTCGAAGCATGTGAAGACCCCAGGAAACTTCTGAGCTTCTGGGAGAAGCTCAGTTGGCTTTATAACTAGTGAGTCAGGTTATTCCCATGCATAAAGGATCTACCATAATTCAAGATTTTTATTTTTTTTTAGATTAAAAATATCATAATTATTGTTTAACTCTAGATTCTATTTACATAACTACAGCTCTCGACATCAGTAATTGATGGAAATAAGTCGTTATTGTCATAATAAGTATTGGTTACTAATGGATTATGTCTTAGTATTTCTTTGAATAGGAGTAAATCGACTAGTATTGATAAAGTTATTCCATTATTCAAAAGGCACAAGTCGTAATATTTCTTTTAGTACGTGTAAACTGACTAGAATAGTTAACGTTATGCCATTACATCTGCGTTAACAAAGGCACAATCCAAGTAAAACAAGAAAAAAATATAGAAATAGTAAACGATCGTGAAAGTGATTACCATTAAATGAAAGAGCTATTTTTTGTCTACAATTCTGTATCAATAGATATTTTGATTTCACTTGCGAAATAGCAAAAAACATTAAAAGTTTGGTTTTTTGGCTCTCCTGAAAAGTGCCGAATTTGAGTTGTGCCCTTTTTGACTGGAGGCACTGAATTTATAGTTTATTTCTAATGTAAATACTGTAGACTCCAAATAATAAATAAATAAATAAAATACTTAAATAAATATTAAATGACAGTCAACGTTTTGTAGAAAACTGAGAATATTTTTTTTTTCTTTATTTTGGCTTCGCATGGCTTGTGCATTCAGCCAGTGTCAAGTTATTAGGTAAATACATAGGTAGGTACTTACAGTGCCACAAGTATAACTTGGCGCGGCTGAGCGCCACTGTGTTCAAAAAATATAATTAATTGTACAGAAAATACCACGAAATTTGGGAAAATATGTAAGAAAGATTTAATCATTTGCGTATTTGTCGATCGAGCGAGCGAAGCGAGCGAAGATCTTAGTGGCAAGTTAGGCGATTTTGCTTTGTATGTTTGTATGTTTGTATGTTTGTATGTTTGTATATTTGTATGTTTCATTTTTATGTTCTCGCATAACTATCGAACCGCTTATCCAATCTGTATGAAACTTGATAGGTCAATAGGTTGTGCTATGGAAATTTGCTGTGGAGCGTATGAGCGTAATCGATGAAGGGGTTGTAAAGATATGGGGTTCCCAAGGGGGTAAATTTTTTTCAAAGGTACCCAAATATATTGAGTGGGGTGTCATATGAAAGTACTCAATTTATACATTCCAAAATGGTTTTTAGTTTTCTTCTAGGTTCTATAGTTTTTGAAATACAGAGAAAAATAAAAATGATGAAAACCAATTAACGGATGTATGGAAAGAGCTCCCGTTTCATAGAGTTTCGATGTATTCGTAGGTCTGGTTATCAGACAAAGAGTGTGGCATCGTTGCGGTTTGGTTTGCAATGATTTTAGTTGCTTCTTGATATTTTTTCTTGAGATTGAAAATAAAAGCCGTGTTGGCCGAGTGGAAGAGTGCTCGATTTTCGATTCATAGGTCGTAAGTTCGAACCCTGGCCGTGCTCATCAATGGATTTTTCGATTAGAAAAATTTAAATGCGCATTAACACGAGCTCTAAACGGTGAAAGAAAACATCGTGAGGAAACCAGTTAACGTTCTAATAGCGGCGATGGGCTTGCAACCTGTCACGTATGCAAATGCTAACTCCTGCAAATAGTGGGCTGGGCATGTACCAAAAGGGGGAGGGGAGGGGAGGGGGAGGGGAGGGGGAGGGGGAGGGGAGGGGGAGGGAGGAAATTGATTTTCTCATACATTTTGTATTGAACTGCTATTTTAATAATTTCTCGAACTAAGAGGCCTTCCTTGAGGCGCGGTATGAAGTTCGCGGGGTCAACTATTGAATATAAACACGACACGACTTAATGTATTGCATGCATGCCTATAATCTTTACCATACTGAGGTAGCGCATTAGATATTAGTGTGTGGTAAACACTAGAAGGAGCACTTAACGTAGGTATAGGGGTAGTCAGAAACAAGTCCAAATCTAGGCTATCAACACAACGGTGCGCGAGATCTCAGTTCGGGGCGAACTACTAGTTTAAGATAGTTTAAGATATTTCGCATCATATTACTCTTTTTCCGTTTTTCCGTTTTAGTTCCTCAAATCGCCACCGCCAACTTATACTTGTGGCACTGTACTTACTTATTTCAAGTTTATAGATACACAAGATCTATGTAGGTAGGTATACATATTACAATAGGTAGGGTGGGTTGTCCACCTGTGAACCAGGCAGATGCAATGAACCACCGCTATATTTCAAAAATGTGACATTGCCGTTCTTTACGATTACTGCCAACAGGAACGCATACACATCCCTCACTCTCTCCCCAAATTACAAGCAGCGCAAGCTTAAGGTTGCGGTGAGTGGAGCTCGGAACTTCTCTTCCAACGTATCTATCTAAATTGTTCGTCCTTGTCACGCAAAAAACTCTATGTAGTATAGTATAGGTGTACTACTCAGTCTACTATGAGCAATCACAGCCCCGATTGGCAGTATTACCTCTACCTAATCTGTGATTGGCAGATATGAGTCTGACATGAGGCCCGCCCTTTTTAGCGCGATTCAGGACGCATTACGCGCAGCTACTATTCAATAATTTCAAATACAAATGCATCAGGACGTTTGGCTCAATGGTTGTGAGCTCCGCTTGCAGCGCGGTAAGTACTTGCGGAATGGAGATCAATTCCTGTTGATATTGAGTTTTTGCATCTTTGGAGAGGCCAAAAATGTCAGTCACTAATGAATAATGTTCATTTTATTTCATGGAATCAATTCAATTCAATTCGTTTATTATTCTCTCACAAAAACAGTAGATAGATAAATGTATATAAATGTATGGTAAAAATGCTTTTTTTGGAAATTTATCTACAATATCTAGGTAATTACCTAAAGGTTATAGAACAGAATAGTAATAGAAAGTAGTACTTTTAAAGTATGATTGATTGTTTGATGATAGTCCTGTTTTGTAAACCTTTGTTTGAAAATAAATAAATTATAAAATTATAAAAATTATAAGTTACCTACCCAACTTACTCTCAAGATTTTTAGGGAGGGATGAGATCGATATTATGACGCTAGACAGAATATGTGGGTTGTTACCTATATAAGTCGGTACACAATTACCTAAATTTTCAAAGGGAAGTAGGTACCTAAGTAGGTACTTACCTATGTTTTTTTCTGTCCAATGTCTATAGGTAAGTAGGTACTTACCTAACCTACCTAACTACTGAAGTCACAACGGATGTTTGTCCCTCTGAAATTAGGGGGCGTCCATTAATTAAAATTAAAGAATAAAAATTAAAGGTGATTTTTGCGATTTTTCAACCCCCGCACCCCCTCCCCCCTTGGTGAGATGTCCTGAGATTTGGCTCGATCCCCTCCCCCACCCCCTAATCTCACGTGAGAATAAAAAAATAATCTTAAACAGGTACCTACCTAGATTTG
Organism: Camptogramma bilineatum; assembly: GCA_958496255.1. Lineage (NCBI taxonomy): Eukaryota > Metazoa > Arthropoda > Insecta > Lepidoptera > Geometridae > Camptogramma > Camptogramma bilineatum. Next base: position 5,183,601 of record OY292474.1, read on the forward strand.
CCGAGACCTCCCTTTCATTTTTAATCCCACATGGGATTAGGTGCGATTTGGCTCAACCCCCTCCCGCCCCCTAAAAGCCTGACGTAATTAATGGATGCCCCCATAAGTGCAACAAAGGATAACGCATATTTAGGTACTTATGACGTGGCGAATCAATTGGTGGTACCAATAGGCTGAGAAGGCTGGAGCCTAGGGCGGCAGATTTTAGGGGCGGCAAATAGGGAACATTTTTTTTTGTGTTACAGAAAAATAATATTTACCTATATTTATTGATAATGCTATGTTATTATGTACACACAAACAATTCAACATGTAAGTAATGTTTTAAAAATTGTTAGAGTGAGAGCTTTTCTTGCTTAAAACTTTTTTCCATAATTGGATTGGAAACGAGCGATAAAGGCGGTGCGTTTAGATGGGCCCGCGAATTACAGTAGTATCCCGAAAATTTCCAACAGTTTACCTGTTGATCATATTTGTTTCTGTAGCTGTAATCAGCACGTGTAAGGTCGTCATGTACGAAAAATCCCTATGTGTACCGAAGAATTTTTATTTTCATTAATCATTAAATTTCACATCATCATTCATCAACCAATCAAACATCAATAGGTATCCGTACCCCTATTATAAATGTGAAAGTGTGTTTGTTTGTTTGTTTATTTGTAGTTGAATCACGTCAAAACGGAGCGACGGATTGACGTGATTTTTTGTGTGGAGATAGTTGGAGGGCTGGAGAGTAACATAGGCTACTTTTTATCCGGGTACAACTCGAGCGAAGCCGCGGGCAGCAGCTAGTTTATAATAAAACTGTAACAGGTCAAATTCTGTACATTGAAGATATTTTGAAATTTTTTTTGGAGGGCTCTCTATTGTCGATACTGAAGCCAAAACTGTAATTTTTTTCATTCATGTCTGTCTGTCCGTATCATGGCCGCGCATTACGTCGAAACTACTGGTTGGATTTAAATGAAACCTGGTATTATTTGAGTGCATACTACGAGGTCTAATATAAAATACTTTTAATCCTGAAATTCAGCACGGTTCCCTAGGGAGAGGGGATGAAAGTCAAAATAAGTCTGGTTGTAATTCATGAGCGCGTAGTCCGATTTCATTGATTCTTTTTAGGTTTCCGTACCTTAAAAGGTAAAAAAAGGAACCCTTATAAGATCACTTTCTTGTCCGTCTGTCTGTCCGTCTGTCACCATCGATTATCTCAGGAACGGGTGGAGCTAGCAAGTTGAAATTCATACCATATACTGAGGTCTATAGTCCCTATTGTGAGTATAAAAATCAAGGTCCTGAGTCAACACTATAAAAAGATATAGGCAAATTTAGGTTTTCGTGAAAACTTGTAAGTACCAAAACTTACCTTAATCATCAACTTTTTTTATTTTTCGGAATTTTTCCTTTACTTGTGCTGTAAGGCCTTGCTTGTAACCAAAATTGACAATTCTAGGTCAACCGGAAGTACCCTAGAGGTTTTGGGTCGAAAACCTAAATGGTAGTTCCCGTTGACCTAGAATCACAAAATTTGGCAAAAAGCAAGGCCTTATAACAGAAATAAAGGAAAAATTCCAAAAAATTAAAAAAGTTGTAAGTTAAAGGGTGTTCCCATACATACATAGTTGACGCCAATTAAGATTGTCTTCTGAGTTGTATGAGCGCTCATACAATTAAGCGAACTAGCTTAATTGGCACCATCCTCAAATAAGGTAAATAAATAAAAAAGTGCTATTGTGTGAAAGTAAATAAAAGAAAATATTTATTGCAATATTATGCTCGTGTGCGCAGAACATTTGCGGCGCTGCTATCGCAGAACTAGGATATGTACAAAAAAATTACTAATTGTTCAATAATTTAATGAGTATAATGGGTAGGTAAGGAACCCTCGGTGTACGAGTTCAACTCGCACTTGACCGGTTTTTACTTTGTTTGAAAGTAAGTACTTTATATATTGTTCCGTAAAAATTTCAAGGTCATCGGTTTTGTAGTTCCGAAATTACAAACAGCCGGAATCCTTGACACCCGGAATGCACAGGAACCGTTGAATGTACGGCTCATCTTAAGCTGGTGTGCAAACAACTCCAAACGAGTTGTCGGTGCTGGTTGTTGTTGTTGGTGCTGAGGTAATTGTCTGGGGGTCTAAAGTGGCCACTTTTGATGAAAAATCAGATGTTTCATAGATGCTTCATCTATGAAACATCTGATGAAACATCAAATGCTTCATAAATGCTTCATATATATGCTTCTTAAATTAAGCATCGATGCTTCATCAATGCTTCATCGATGCTTTATAGATGCTTCATATAATATGAAGCATCGATGAAGCATCTATGAAACATCTATGAAGCATTTCACAAAACATCTTTTTTGACAGATCTATGTGCGAGGTTAAATTTATTTTTAGAAAGTAAATAGGTTGAATGGAAAACGGATGGCTGAATGCAAAACCCATGCGAAGCCAAATTTAAGAAAAAAAAAACCTCAGACCCGCTCCCGCGACAATTTACCTTTTTTATTTATTCGTGTGCCTCAAAAATATTTCCATATGTCCATCAGGGTGGCGCAGTGCAATCATTTCTATAAAAAAACTAAGTAGGTACCTACCTATTTAATTTATAAAAATAAATTTAACCTCGCACATAGATCTGTCAAAAAAGATGTTTTGTGAAATGCTTCATAGATGCTTCATATATGAAGCATTTATGAAACATCTATGAAACATCTATGAAGCATCGATGCTTCATGGATGAAGCATATGAAGCATTTATGAAGCATTTGATGAAAAGTCAGATGTTTCATAGATGAAGCATCTATGAAACATCTGATTTTTCATCAAAAGTGGCCACTTTAGACCCCCTGTATTTGGTAGGATCAGAAGAATCTCATCTATTTTGAACTGTTAAAACCTAGTGAAACGATCACGGGAGGCCGAAAACAGCCACAATATGCGACATGTTATGAATCCATTATTATTCATCATGACAACAATGTTCTGTGGTGCTGAGGGCGAAGGCCCGCCTGAAACACAGAAGGTTGCAAATTTAATTCCCTTTGCCTGCCTGTGAGACAAATGTATGTGTGATCTACGAATCTCTGTCTCAAAATGATTCTCTCAAGAAGGCAAAAAGTCGTAGATTCTGACGAAAACTTTGAATAAAATACCTACGTTGTAGCACAGAATTATGCGACAAAGTTCAATTCAGCTCGCGTAAGCGTTCTTTGCCTAGTGCAATATGCACTGACACGTGCCTACACAAATTCTCTCTTTCTAACGCATAACTCTGTCACTGTCTGGCGCGGAGTGACGCGGAAGGGTTGTCGAGTTGTCACGCGATAGGTATTAGAGCCGAGTGGCAAGTGGGAACTCTGCCAAGGCCCGCCCGGGCGGGCCCACCAATGTACTTGTAGCTTCGTACCTAAAGTGCGGAGTGCGCGTAATTAGTAATTAGGTAAATAAATCTGTTTATATTCTTATGTTTTGCTTTTTAGTGCAAGTATGTTTTAAAGTCGGTTAAGTATTTTATTTTTTATTTTTTCATTTTAGTGTTTATTTTTTATTAAGAATGATGTCATCTTACCTACTTATTGTGTTTCGCTCATCAAGCCCTTTCATTTGATATCCATGTCACTACTACTATACTACTAAAAACTAAGATACTGAAAACCAGCGCTCTAACAGCCATGGCGCTGCTGGAGCAAATGCTGAGGGGTAACCTTATTTTCTTGTCACTGTAATGTAGCATTTCTGATTTGTGTTGTATGTATCGTAGTGGCGAAAATAAAACTTATTTCTATTTTACTAAAAAGTTCCATGGAACAGGTCCTGACTCCATCATCAGATCAGATCGCTGTCACCATATTATTATATTACATTGTGTCGGAACTTCACAGATATGCTGTGTTTTTACTCAATCGGCCAATTTATTGAGGAGTTCTGTTGAGCAGCTCTTGACTCCATCATCAAATCAGCTCGTTGTCACCATATTATTAAATTGTAATTGAAACTTGATAGATATACCGAGTTTCGACTCAATCGGCCTATTCACTGAGGAGTTCTGTTGAACAGCTCTTGACTCCATCATCAGATAAGCTTGATTGATACCATAATATTTCATTGTCACCGAGAATATATATAAGTGTGCAAAATTTCAGCCCGATAGTTCTACAAACACAATAAATAACCATAAAATTTGAGAGTTCCCCTCGATTTCCATGGGATCCCCTCATCAGATCCTCCACTTCTGGAGTATATCCTTTGTAACCAAAAAAAAAATAATTGTCAAAATCGGTCCACAATTGACGGAGAAATGGCGTAACACACACACAAAAAACTAAAAAAAATATATACCTAAAATAAAAAAAAACACACAGTCGACTTGAGAGCCTCCTCCTTTTTGAAGTCGGTTAAAAATAATATTACACAAATCATAAAAGTTACAATTTCATTAACAAAAAAAATGTAATTAATATGATTGTGATGTGGTATCGAGTGTAGGGGCGGCAAAAGTTGAATAGCCTACTGGCGGCAAATTTGGAAATCCGCCACTGTTATAGGCAGTAGAGTAGGTAGGTATCTATGTAAGCGAGATAAAACATAATACCTACCTAACAGCTAACATCAGAGAGACAAATGTAAAATATACTAGGTTCCGCCCGCGGCTTCGCTCGCGTGATACCTACCCGGATAAAAAGTAGCCTATGTTTTATTCCAGGTCATAAATTATGGTAAGTATAGGTACCTACCTATATGTATTCCAAGTTTCATTAAAATCCGTTCAGTAGCACTGGCGGTCGCAGACTTTGATCTTGGGGGGGGGGGGTCACTAGTTTTGGTAGTGCGTACCTACCTCTCTTTTTGCTGGATGTTACAGGTTTCTCAAGGATTTTGAGGGGGGGGGGGGTCATGACCCCCATGACCCCCCCCCCCCCCTCGAACCGCGCGTGTATCAGTAGTTTTTGCTTGAAAGAGTAACAAACATACAAACATCCCTAGATAGCGGTACATCTATACATCCATACATCCTCACAAACTTTCACACTGTAAAATTATTAGTAGGATGAAAAAGCCCCTCTTGGCAGATTCAAATGGCCCGCCGTCATTTTGTGACGTCATTACAAAACTACTACTGTTCTATTTATAGACTTTGAAGTTTAAAAACATAACTTCAACTTCTTTCATAACTTCAACTTCATAACTTTAGTATGAAAATTACTTTCTTTTTAACCGACTTCAAAAACAGGAGGAGATTCTCAATTCATAGGAATATTTTTTTATGTAGGTAGGTAGGTATGTTTTTAGAATTTTTTTGATTTGGAAAATTCTTTTTTGTTTGAAAGGGTCCCAGGTGGTGCCATGGTCATCAGATCAGGTCAGGATCTGATGATGGCGTCAGGAGCTGTTCAACAGAACACATCAGTACCTACCTAAATCTAAATAGGCCGATGGAGCTGAAACTCGTCATCATCATCACCAGCACCATTTTTTGAACAGCTTCTGATTCCATCATCAGGTCAGCTCGCAGTCACCATAGGTACGCATAGGTATTACATATTACATGACATTGTAGTCGGAACGAAACGGAACAAGACAGCTTACATTATGCCGAGTTTAAACTCAATCAGCCTATTTACTGAGGAGTTCTGTTGAACAGTTTCTGACTCCATTATCAGATCCTGACCTGATCTGATGACCATAGCTCCACCTGGTACCCTTTCAAACAAAAAAATAATTTTCCAAATCGGTCCAGGCTCACCTATTCAAGTAGATACTCGAGAAATATACCTACCTACATAAAAAAATATTCCTATGACTTGAGAATCTCCTCCTTTTTTTGAAGTCGGTTAAAAAGAAAGTAATTTTCATAAAAGGGTCTACAAAACCTACCTACCTACATACCATTTAAAATTGAAATAATTGTTCAAAGTAAAAATCAATTCTAATCTACGCTAGATACACCTATCTAGTTAGTGTGTATACTACCTACACCTATACCTACATACCTATACATCGAGCGAGCTAAAAATGCTAAAAATTATAAAAAGCGGTGGTCGTTGCAAACCAATTTTGCGTTAGTGTGAGTGTCGAAACTCCGCCTCCGGGACTATACACACACATTGAAGACATCCGAGCAACGCGTACGGCAATACTCGAGTTCAGAATTTACAAGAATTTACGATGTATTCCGTAATACCAAAAATGATGAATGAAAAGTTAATGATTTCGCAATTTTTTTTGTATGGCCTGTAACTAGACACTCTAAGCTGTGTTCCTATTAAAAGGATATTACAATCATTGTTGTTTATCATACAGAACAAATGCAACGAAAACACGATATTTTTGCTGTAAAAATGTTAGAAATACAATTTGGTTACATTTTGTTTCAGGTAAGTTTTTTAGATCAAAAGTTTAACAGGAACCTAGATTAATACTTCCTTAATCTAGATAAGTGCATAAAGTGGTGAAAATACGCTCAAATTTTAAATGATTTCGGTAGTACGTTTGTATGGAGAATTCGTTCGTCGCCGCGCTCTTAAGACGTACGCCCAGTGATCGAATTTATAAAAATGTATCATAAAAGTCAGTTTTTTGTGTTGATTTCATTCTTTTTCTACATTTTTTGGGTGTTACCTACAGTTTTTTTTGCCTGTTACGTATGATAACACATACATAACGTTGTAAATTACACTATAGTTAGTATGCTGTATCATCATTTACCAGGTGAAATTCTGAGGTTTGTTTTGTCAATGGGGTGTGTCCAGCAATGAGCCATGACATAGTGTCCTGCATTGAACCATAGTACTCACATACATTTTCCCAGTCCGAGCTGCATCTACCATTCTTAAACGTTGAAAAACTAAACCACCACTTATTACAACTAGATTTGTATGATAACCTACTTATAATTAGTTTTATGCTAAAAAAAAACCATATTGCTTGATGTCAAAACATAGATTTTATTAAGACTAAAATACTCAAGCCTGAATATAATTAACAGTACCTCTAACGGCTTATATTTCATAGTTAGTAATAATTTTGCTGATAGGTATTATTAATAAAGTAAAAACATTGCCCTTTCTCTTGGTAAATAGGTGGTTCATTGCAGAATTCGGTCTGGTTCAATGCGTACCACCCGTGTTACGCAATGAACCAATTCTCATTTTTTGCTAAATCTGTATTTCTAAGAAATCTAAAGATTATATGAATAAACTAATAATGCACAATCTTAGCCAGATTAATCACCTTACTTCACGCCAAATCTTAGATCCGTAAGTCAAAAAATGTAAAAGATATGGACGTTTGAATTTTACCTGGTTCATTGCTGGACAACCCACCCTACATAAAATATAATATATAGGTATCACCCCCTCCTTGTGCCTCAGTAAAAGATGTGGGGCTTTACTGAAACATCAACACGGACTTTTTGGGAGAACTCGAAATGCAATGCTACCTATAAATTTTGTTTCTCTTGCCCATATGCACGTTCACGAACACTCAACAGTTAATTATCCACCATTATTACTACACATTAACATTCGAAGAAACACAAGTTTTGGAAAATAAGACAAAAACGAAAACATGACTTCTTAAATTCCCGCCAAAGAGCCTAAAATGCTTTTGTAACTCTTATTACCAGCATCTGCTGTTATTTAACACTCCTGCCTACTTTATATCGTTATGAAGCTCATTAATTTATTAAACGCAGTAATTTTATAAAATTGGTCAACATTTTTAAGAACCTACTCAGCGGGTCGATTCTATTATGTGCTATTATCAAACATTTAAGAAACCAAAGCAAAACATCACAAAACACAAAACGCAGCGATAATGACATTAGAATGGTTGACGTTGTAAATTAGTCGGGAAACTCAAAAATCTAAAAATCATATATTGTTTGTAGGTAATTTTAATTTAACAAAACCAAAAGTTACTTAAATAAATACACTCGTTTGGCCTCAGCCTTATTGAAAGCTTTAAGTATCATTCTCAATTGATTGAGAACTTGTTCTATGATTTCGACTGATAGTGGTGTTAATACGAGTACCTAGACACGTTATAGTCGACAACATTGAACCTACACTATACAAACTACAGCATTGATTGTCAATAAAAAAACCGGATCATTGTGCAATTCCTCACAACATGACCGCTAATCTCATCCACAGCATCCCGATCCCACGTCCTTACAAAAACGAACCCCAACAAAGTGCCAAATTACCATAAACAAAGCATTATCTGACGGTTGGAACCGGTTTGAACCGGTTTCGTGCGGAAATTGCCAGTTTCAACCTTTAGTCTTGCGACACCAGAGACAATAGTTTTTTGCGCGATGGGTCGATTCGACCATGGGGTTTAGGCGATTAGACTGAGAAAGTTAAATAAATGGACAATGGACGAGAAGGGTTAAATTATGAATGTTATGATCTTAAAGACGATGTATTGCCTAAATGCACGTATTGTAAGGGGTGATCTAATAACTTTGGCGGTTCCCATAAGGAGTGTTATTTTAAACGGTTAAAACGAAAAATGTGATTGGGAACCTACTCATGTGAGTTGGTAATTAAGGTTTTATGACTTTTACATTAACTCTAGTTCTGCGTCTATATAACTTCTAAGTGTCCTCAGTCTCACAATATTTTTCTTCGCTGCAAAGAGCTCGTCAACGCAATTTTTGAAACCTAAAACCATCGATGTCGTGGATTTTAGCTTTCAATAGCGGCCTTTTCACGGTAGAGTTTTTACCACGAATCTGGACTGTACAGATATCTGTACAGACAACCGCGGATAAAACTGTCAAAGGTTGGAATGGCGCGTGCTATTTCCCGCGGGCCGATCTCTGCGTGTAAATGCTGCTAAACTTTTCCATTCGAAGATTAGGAATTGATACTAAAATTATCAACTAAAAGATGCACGTTACTATAGGTAGTAATTATTTCTGGCCATAAAAAGAGCAAAGATAAAATCAATCTTTCTGATTAGACACGTTCATGAAATGAATTTGTTAAAATCAATTAAAAACTCATAGTCATGAAGATACTCTTACTAGTCGGTTTTTCCGTAATATTACAAGAAACAAGTAGCACGTACATTTTGAAAATAGTGAAGGATCGGAGTGGGCAGTGGCAAATACAGAAAATAGAGTTAAGATATAATTTACTAAGGAAAATGGAGTCAAATTATGATTTGGTGAGGAATATGACAGTTAATAAAACAGAAGAACCTGAACTGATGGTGAGAATTGAGCCAGAGTATGACAAATATGGACAAACGAGATTTCAAATTGTTACGAAAAGTAAAAATAAAAATTTTAATCTACGAGGGGACAATTGAAAGAATATTGTTGATCAAAGCAGGATAGATTTTATTACTTTTAACTTAACATACCTTAGGTATTTTATTTTAGTGCATACCTACTACTATTTAAAAAAAAAATTGGTGCCTATTTTTTATGTTTATGTTTTGTTAATTTGTGTTATATTTTTATACAAAAAAAAAAAACACAATCCCTTCAACGATCTATCAAAATCCTGAAAAAAATATTTATTTCTTTATCAGACTATAAGAGAATAAAACAGAATTTAATATTTTAATAAGATATAAAACAGCATTAAATAAATTTAAGTTGCAATGTACCAAACATTGCAAACTTTCAAGCCATTTTCTTTATAAACTCCATTTGTCATCTCCCCTGGTCAAAAATTCAAATCCAATTGACCCTTGCCCGTGTAACATGACCCGGGGTCATCTGGACCGCGCTGGACAATGGTCAAGCTCCAAAAAAACTGCCATTGGTCAAACTCACAATGGTCAAAGTGACCCTTATGAATTAGCATGCACCTTCGGGTTAAAGAAAGGGTTCTTTGTAGATTAGAGGTGTAACGGTTGTTGAATGGGTTCTATGGCACCCCTTTTTAGGGTGTGGAGAAAAAATGGTCATTGGGTGTTTTTATACAGAAATGTATTCTTATTATTCTGAAGATGGTAAGTACTATACTAGTGATGTTTGCTTACTTTACGTACCTATATAAAAGCTGAAGGTGCGTATTTATACTGTACCTACGTAAATTTTACGATATCTGTAAGTCATTTAAAATGTTGGTACGAAGAAAGCCCGTGTATTTAAATGTACAGGGTGGAAAATATTAAGGTCGCGAATAAAAATTAATGAAGAAAAAATTAAGTAGGTAGTGAAAATTAATGTTAGATTTCATGATCTTTTTTATTTCTTCTAAATGTTTACTAACTAAATGTTTGTTAGAAGGATTTTAATCCTGTCAATAATCGTATTGATTAGTAGAATTAAATAGCGAGGTTTGTTTCTTGAATTTTTAGCTGGTTCGATTCCGGGTGAGGCAAGCGAATTTTAGAAAATCTATGAATGCAGTTTTGCTTCTTTTTAAAAATAAAGGAATGTTTCCTTTAAGTAAAATACTGTAACTTAAGGATTTAAAGTGGTTTTCCTCCGGGGCCCATTCGTTTTTTCCACCCTGTATAAGTAGATATAAGATCATACTATAGCTTTCATCCCGAAACACCATCACAATGTCACGAGAGTTGAACTAGCTAACAACAATTTTCACAGTGAACTCGATACAGTAACTGGGTACTTAACCAGGGTTTGCATAACTCCGTTGCATTTTAACTGCTATTACACGCAGCTCGCCCCAAATGATAAGTAACTGGTCTAACTAATAGTTACGCGGACGAGGTAGTAATATCAATGTGCGAACAGGTAGGTATGAACAGATATTATGAACATTCGGTAAAGAAATGATGAGAGCATAATTTAAATTATGGTGAAATAAGTACCTTTGTACATTTATTCGAATAACCGGACTTTCTATTTAAAAAAAAATAAACGAATTTGAAAGTAGCAATTTGCAAAAAAAAAAAGAAAAAAAAGCGTTCTTTACACCATGCTGAATTTAGCGTGATAAATGCTAATACATTCACAAATTAGCGCTCTGTCTCGCTCTTTTGCCTAAGAATCGCGTATTGTGCATCCTACTTTTACAGTGCTTACTGTTGCTAACTTCAGTCAGGGTCCCATTTCCTCTATTTTACAACGTCAACCATTCAATAGTTATTTGTGCAACAAGAGGGCAAAGTTGATTTTTACATCGAGTGCTGATTTTGAATCCCGAGCGAACGAGGGATTCTAAGAATTGAATCACGAGCGTAGTGAGTGATTCTACGTTAGAATCCCGAGTCTAGCGAGGAATTCAAGGCACGAGATGTAAAAAACTTTGGTCTCGTGTTACACACAAAATTTTTCACCTCAGCAGCGAGAACATAAACCTACAAATAAAAGATACAACTTTGTACATAATGAAGCAAATAATCCATAATAGGTATTCATTTATATCTATTTAAAAAAAGAGCATTTTTTAGAAATTAAAAGAACAAATAACAGTTATTGTAATTTTGTAAATTAAAAGTTTCCGTTTTGTTCAGAACTTACCTACGTGCTTCTCAGGAAGGGAACTTTGTTCATCACAATCACTTTTTGTCTCAACTCTTCACTCTGGAGATAAATTAGTGTATTCGCCACTGGTTTCACTCATCTTGATTGTTTTATGAATTTTCAACAAATAACTAGCGTAACAGAAACAAATTCCCGCTATTTTATTTTTAAAAGGTGCGTTATTTGTTTTTTTCATAGACAGGCTAGCCAATGACCGCCATGCACTATCACGTGTCAATTTACGACATTCGAATTTCAAATCACTTTTCCTCACTGAAACCAGTGTGCAAAATGCGATTTTGCACACTAGTTTCTCGCAGCAAAGGATGCCATTTCGAGCTGCTGAGGTGAAAATATCATTGCCGCTGCGTTTGGTTTCGTTCTCCAAAATGACAGTAATTTGCAAAAACTCATTGGTAATTTGTTTGAAAACGTCATCACAACAGAGTAACCTAACCTCATTGGTCCTTAGTAGATTATGAAACCAAACGAAATAGTTGACTTTTTGCTTTGGTTGAGAAAAAGTTTTTTAGTATAATCGGTCTACAGTAAAAGTAGGATACACAATACGTACGCTAAAATAGGTTAGGGTAGGTTGCCTGGTAGAGATCGCTTCCTAGCAATAAGGCCGTCCACTGTACATTGTTACTTTGTTCTGTCCTTAAGCTGGGAACAAATTATCGGACGCGGCTGACAGCCGCGACTGAATAGGTATCTGGATATAGAACGAACATAGAACTGTGCACATTATCTGACGAAAGTCGCGGACGCGTCCTTGGATCTTCAGACGTCCGAAGGCAATCTGGCCCGCTGGGTGTTCGGACGGTGTGCACACTTATCAGTCGCGGCTGTCAGCCGCGTCCGTCAGCCGCGTCCGATAATTTGTTCCCAGCTTTATTGTATTTTGCTTATTCTAAGGTGTGCAATAAAGAATTTTCATTCATTCATTCATTCAAATATCTACACTAGAACCAGATGATCAAAGGATTTTTACAAAATAATTATTAGCTTACAATTCGAAAGCCGGTTTCAGACTCTATATTTTTTTTGTACAGCAGACGGTCTGGGAATTTGAAGGTGACAGAAGGAAGGCGTGCTCTCGACCGCTAATGTGACGATCTTAAACGCAAACCGCCTTCCAATATTACCTATCATTATGAAAACGGTACCCTCACGTGCCATCTCTGCAGACGCACGTTTACCGCCAAGATTATTGGGTACATCTGTCATAATGAGAGCACACCAACGAAGCTCTTTCGTGTTAAGTTCGTCGAGGCCGAATTCGGCCAGGCGGCGTACCACCAACTCTTAGAGCAATGTCAAAACAAGGTGAAAACAGTCCTGCTTCGAGTCAATGACTTGACACTTGACACTCCACGATGAGACGTTACCAAAACATTCCTGCATCAGGCTTACTTTAACCTTAACTTAGTCTTATCTAAGTACGGAATCAAAGTAATCTTACTTTGACATTGCTTTAAGAGTTCATAGTAAGGCCCCAGGAAGAAATATTAATAACTAGCTTCCGCCCGCGGCTTCGCTCGCATGGTACTTAAAAATGCCTATGTCCTATTCCCGGTCTTTATCTAAGTATCTATATTTTAAATTTCAGCCAAATCGGTTCAGTGGTTGTCGAGTTATAGAGGAACAAACATACATCCAAACACACATCCAAACTTTCGAATTTATAATAGCTAAGCATACACGTACGGATATACCCGCCAGGCGAGACTCGGATTCGGATCCGTGATTTGCCACACACGAGTTCGGGCATCAGTTCAAATCGTGATTCCATCTTATACGGTTGTCTGTAAAAATGTCTCTTTCTAAGCAAAAATTAGCAATTATATGTGGTGGTTTTATTTGTCTTGAAGAAAGAACATAAACATAAATAAATAAGAACTTAAATATAATATCCCACCCCTCCCCTTGCGCCTCAGTAAAGATGTGGGGCTGAAACATCAACACGGACTTTTTGGGAGAACTCGAAAAGCAATGCTATCCAATTTTATTTCACTTGCCCACACCTAAGCACGAACACTTAACGGTTAATAATCCACAGTTATTATATTACACATAAACACAAGTTTTGGAAAATAAAATAAAAACGAAACACGAGTTCTCTAATTCCAAGCACTAAGAGCTTTAGTGCGCGATGAGGTGAAATCTGGCGGGTACATCCGTCGCTACGCACACACGCACAGTTGGTGCTCGGATCTACCTGCCCCGTGCTCTGATCCGGTCGATTTGACCATGGGCAGCGGGCAGACAGATGGCAGGCAAATCCGTGTCTGTTTTCACCATACACCAGCAGTTTTGCCTGCCAGGCAAATCTGTCAGGCAGATCCGACGGGCATATCCGTACGTGTATGCTTAGCTATTAATTAGTGTGATGTGATAATATTTTATTTTCTCTAAATGAGTAAAAAGTAAAACATTGTTGCAATAACAAGATCTCGGTTATAGCTTGTTCTTACTACTCCATAGAATAAAATAATTACGTAGATAATAAAAAAATGCTCAATTTTTTACTTAATGTAGATAATAGTCTTGTAACGTACATTAAAATGCCTATTTTAAACTATAAACAGTGAATAATTAGGTATTTGGACCAAAACGGTCGCGCAGAGGCTGCAGAACTGGGTTGTGGTAGTAACTTTATAACTTGTTAAATTTTTGCGATTTGTTAACATAATGATAATTATTATTACGGGATTTTATCGCGTACCTTTATTTTATTTTGTTCTCGATAAAATCTCGTTATAATAATTTTATCATTGTAGTAAGTTTGTAGGAATTATAGGCCGACATTTGGTGGCGAAGTTTTACAAAAACAAAAAAAAAAAACAAAAGAAAATCTTCGAAACAGATTCATTCCGATCAGTGCTAGGGGATAAGTACACTAAACTTTAAAACCTCTATTAATAAACTTCGCTCAACTTGTGTCTAAGTTGCACCACGGATTTAACTATTGCCATCCCTATACTGTCTTAGAAAAAAGCATGGCAATAGTTAAATCCGTGGTGCACCTTTGACAGAAGTTGAGCGGAGTTTATTAATAGAGGCCTAAGATCTTGTTAAGATTTCTAAGGGATAATCAGAGGCACGTCCAAACAATATTTTTAAATACAAATGTTGCTGATTTTGATCAGTTAAATCATAGTTTCTCAACCTTATTTTCCCCACCGCCCACTTTGAAAATATGTTTTTTTCTAGAGCCCCCATCCCCCCGCTATCTTACCATAAATTAAATCTTCTCCAACAGTATGTGGTTTTCCTGTTTTAATTTTAACCTTAGGTACTTTAGTGATTAGCACATTCTTGAATTATTTAGTTGTCAATTTTTCGAAATTCCTAAAGGGTTAAAATCTTAGTAGGTACTAACGAACTTGAAACTTATCATAAGTTTACGGGGCTCGAAGACTCGCTGCTTATCTGTGCTTAGACTTTACTCGCAATATACCTTACTTATGAAGTGAAATGCGAGCGAAGCGAGCCCAATTTTTTAACACAAATGCAACATTGTGACACTTGATTTTGTTTGCGGTGATCAAAGAAAAAAATCGCTGCTTATTGGTTCCTAAGTCCGTGGTTAGACTTTACGCTCTTTACTCGCAATATACTTTATCTACTCATAAGGTTAAATGCGAGAGAAGCGAGCCGAATTTTTGAAGACAAATGCAACATGTAACACTTGATTTTGTTTGCGGTGTTCAAAAGAAAAACTCGCTGCTTATCGGTTCATATTCTGTGGTTAGACTTAACTCACTTTATTCACAATATAACTTTATAAATAAGGATTCATAAAGTTAAATGCGAGCGCAGCGAGCCAAATTTTTGAAGACAAATGTAACATGTGACACTTGATTTTGTTTGCGGTGCTCATAGAAAGGCTCGCTGCTTGTCGGTTTCTATTCTGTGGTCAGACATAGCTCACTTTGCTCGATTATACCTACTCATGAAGCTAGATGCAAGAAAAGCGAGCTCCAAACCAAGCAAACAAAGCGACCTTCCCTATCTTGAAGTTTTATAATCAATTATAATTATTATTGTAGCAACGTAGGTAGTATCATTCATCATCATCATTTCCTTGCCCTATTCCAACTAGGTTGGGTCGGCACAACATTTTCTCTAACGTGGTAGCATCATTATCTATCATCATTGTCTATTATCTATCAAAATTGTTTGCTTGGCCGCGGGCTGCACCAATACCGTCCGCGGGCCACACTTTGACGACCACTGGATGAGGGTGTTTTTTTTATGCCTATTTTAGACTACATTATCGCCCCCTCTACTTCATCTCAACCCCCCCCAATTTTCTCTGGGTCTTCTACTGCCCCCCTGAAAGTCTCAAACGCCCACAGGGGGGCGTTATCGCCCACGTTGAGAACCTATGAGTTAAATGATGACAATTTTTTTTATTGATGCGTTTATAAGGACAGGTAAGTAAGTCGTTCTAAAGTAGGTAGGTCATATTTATTTTGAACTAGTTGCTGCCCGCGGCTTCGCTCGCGTTCTACCCGGATAAAAAGTAGCCTATGTCACTCTCCAGCCCTCCAACTATCTCCACACAAAAAAATCACGTCAATCCGTCTCTCTGTTTTGACGTGAAAGCAGGACCAATAAACAAACAAATAAACACACTTTCACATTTATAATATGGGTACGGATTTCGTCAACTCGTCAGAAAAGCCCAGTTTCAAAAGTGAGGAGTTGACGAATAAGTCTTTACCTTGGAAGGGAAGAAGGAAATTATTATCCCCTACTTAGTTAGATGTACATATGCAAATTTGTAGTGGAATAAGTAATAAGTACCTAATGAGTTTAAGTTGGGCTCTAGTCTTGTGATGTTACCCTCATTGAAGACGCGAATGACCTGAGAAATAAAACCCTCTATCATAATGATTAGTTCAGAAACATGCATAGGTAATCTCTTATTTTTAGCTACTGGTGGTTAACACTTTACAAGTGTGAGTTTAAACTAAGTCCCTATCTAGGATTAAAAAGGTGTTCGGGGCCCGTACTACGAATCAATATGCAGAAATTACATGAATATCGATTATGCATTTACTGTGGGAAAACTATCGAGATGTGAATGCAACACTTTTTTGGATTGGAAATCTGCGTAGATTTCCTTTATAGCTCCCCATGTTGTATTACTCAGAACACTGATATAAATGAAGTTACTTTAAGGGAGCTTAATTGATTGATGAATCTTAAAAATCTAGATGACCTCATAACTATTTCTGACCAGCAGTGCGATTCAGATTTCCGAAAATGCATCCGATTCGGTGAAAGTTGACGTATGTTCAGTTAGGTAGATTAAAGCCAGTAGCCGTACCATGAACTCTGAGCAATGTTAAAACAAGCTTGAAACATGACCACGAATGTCATTCCTAAAGCAGTAAGCCTGTTTATAGCTTGTTTTAACATTGCTCTAGGAGTTCATGGTACGGCTACTGGCCGCATACGAGCTACTGAACACAACCACAAAACGAAGCTACCGACCTATTTCTTGTAGTTTTCATATATTATGTATAGACTCAGACACTCGCTTCAGCTGTGCACTCGCTACAGCAGTGGTCGGCGGCCAGCGACAGCGACTTTTCATATATTTTGAATCTGTAGCGAGTGGCCGCCACCGGCTACACGTGTGCGGCGCGTCTATACAAAATATATGAAAACTACAGGAAATAGGTCGGTAGCGGCGTTTTATGGTTGTGTTCGGTGGCTCATGCGGCTAGGCTTAGTTTCTATACCTTATCAAAAGCTATAAGCTGCTCTGAAAAGATTGATTTATTTAGAAAGTTAAAGGCATGAAAGCCCAAAGTCTATAGCCTCCCCTTTCCCTAAAAAGATAAAAATTGTACACACTACACACAGATCTACAAGCATGTTGTAGTAAAAAGTACAAACTACACACACGCACACATGCATATTGTAGTAAAGTTTATCTTGTTTGCAAGTGTGCTCCCCCGAGAGACGCGTGTCAGTAAAAATATTAAAAACAACACTAGACGATGGTCCGACTGAAGTGAATTGGCCTGAGTTTACAAACCTCAATTCAAAAATTATAAACATATACTTCAAATTGTACCTAATTCAGTTTCCACTAACGAAAGGTAGCACGATAAATCGCTTTTTTTGTTTAGGGAGAACGGTCCTGCGTATGTCGATAGAGTGCTCATCAGTGCGATTCAGACCTTCTCGGAATATATTCCGAATTCGGCAAGTGACGTTTTTTTCGCTGAAAGAACGTGAACCTTCCGAAGAAAATCATCGAATCGGATGAATTTTCAGAAGTCTGAATCGTACTGCTGAACTCAGTATCCACTATCATAATCATTTTATTTAAACTGTATTTTTTGTCGCTTTTAAGACTAGAAGACTCGACCATTGAAATTTAAAAGAGTTACATCGTGCCAATTTTCATAGTTCACGTTTAGGTTGACACACAAATTAAAGTAAGGCTGGTTTTACTGACACGCGTACCGTCAGCGCTGATAGACGAGTGGTCTTTATTACAATGAAATAAGGATGCTGATTGTTTAGCAGAAATGGCTACGCTGATTGCTCTCGTTGGTGCTGGACAATCAGTATCCTTATTTCATTGTAATAAAGATCACTCGCCTATCAGCGCTGACGGTACGCGTGATAGTAAAACCAGCCTAAAAGTTCATAGGTTTATTCAGTAGAGCCACTGGGACCATTAGAATAGTCTGAAAATCTTACTAATTCTACTCCCCCCTGTTTCTTTGCGAAGCTTCGAGATAAGAAAGATCACTTCGCACGCTTGTTTTAAAGCTCACTTTGTTTGTTTGATTCGGAAGTGAAGAACCAGGGCAAGAAAGGACCTTTCTTTCTTCGGTGATCCATCATTTTGTCAAGTTAAACAGTAAAATCATAGAGAGAGAAAGGACAAGCTAACAAAGTAAATAATAACTAGGTTACACAGTGTGTAAACTAAGCACCTTGTACTTACGAGTATAATGTAGGAATGTATGACAGTTTTTATGAATCATTCCTAAAACGTAGAATAGTACGCCAATTCTCGCCAACCCCACATTGCCAGACGCCAGAGAGTCTCGCACGCACACAGAAGCACGCACACAGACACACACAGAGACGTGTAGTCAGCAACTGCTACACAATCTGTGTGTAGTGACTCACCTGAAGGGTGTTTACGGTGACCATGGTTGCGGAAATAGAGAAAATAAAGACAAAGAAATGCAGACAGGATCTCGATATCCATAGCTTCTGCCTGTTCTGATAGATGATAGATCAAAGAAAAGATGAATGGATTGTTTGAAAGTTCACATGAGAGAATGTGGTGAATGCTGAGATGACGGCTACGGCTGATAGAGAGAATGGAAGAAGAATAATGTTTTGCCGACCCCACGGCACAAGGGCAGGAAGATGATAAATTTAAGGACTTTTTTATGAAATACTAACTGGTATTTCCGGGCAGCCGGTGCCGGGTACCCGGCGGCGAGGCGAAATGTATGGGCTGTACGGTAACTTTACTACTACTTTACTGTACCGGCGTCATTAGCATACACTTCGACATCGGGTACACTTAGTTAATGCGCATATCAGTTTTTCTAAAGCAGTAAATTGTTACTGCTTTAGAATGCCTTCTATTGAGAAGACATTATTTTATATGTAAAAGCAGTAAAAGCATATTCTTGTACCATTCATTCATCGTGTCAATATGCTCATACTAATAAGCGGTATTTAAATTCGTGTGCTCCAATATGATGCCACCTCTATGGCCCTATCAGGCGCCATACCATGAACTCTTAGAACAATGTTAAAACAAGCTTAAAACAGTCCTACTACTGCTTTAGAAATGACATTCCTTGTCATGTTTCAAGCTTGTTTTAACATTGCTCTAAGAGTTCAATGGTACGGCTACTGAAGCCGCAACTAGATCTTCGCGGTACAACTTCCGCAGTTGTACAAAGATAGCTATAAAATGGTGGATTTTAGAAAAGTCTTCGGGTATCAGCGCCGTGTGGTGACCTCAGGTGAGCATTCGTATCGATTCGTCTCCCCCGCAGTTAAAGGCTGGATAAATGCGGTTTTGCTTCCCGGAACAAGGGCGCCTTCCGATCTTACAGCAAAGAATATAACTGCTAAGCTATATAAAAAGCCATGTTGGCTTAGGTATGGTATCTACTTCGATTTTCGATCCGAAAGTTGAATGTTAAAATCTTTTTTGTTTGTTTGAAAGCGAACGAATTTGCAAATTACAGACAGTTTATTTTTATCCATCTGAACTGATGAAATAATGGTGAAAATACAGGACATTACCAAGTTCTAAATCAAATCCAGAAGAATCACGGGATTATTGATGTTTTCCTTCGCTGTTTTCAGCATGTTTTCTTTTACTAGCTGCGTAGTAGCACGTACTGAGTAGTGATGGTATATGGTGATAATGATGCTGATGAAAAGTAGCCTTCATCAAGAAGCTATCAAATGCAGAAATAATTTTCAAATCCGACTGCTTATTTCTGAGATTAGCGCGTTCAAACAAACAAACTCTTTTGCTAGATAGATTTAGTTTATAACTAGCTTCCGCCCGCGGTTTCGCTCGCGTGGTACCCGGATAAATAGTAGCCTATGTCTTATTCCCATCTATTTGTCTGTGTATTCATCATTCATCTGTATTTTAAATTTCAGCCAAATCGGTTCAGTAGCAATACCATTAACTCTTAGAGCAATGTTAAAACAAGCTTGAAACATGACAACGAATGTAATTTCTAAAGCAGTAGGACTGTTTTAAGCTTGTTTTAACATTGCTCTAAGAGTTCATGGTATGGCCCCAGTGGTTGTCAAGTTATAAAGGAACAAACATACATCTATCCAAACATCCAAACTTTCGCATTTATACCAATATCACACTAATGTGTGATTTTGGTACAATGCGAGTGAAGCCGCGAGTGTAAGCCTATCCTTAATGAATACCGGGACAGATCTCATAAGCCCTCATTTCCAACCATCAAGGCACAATAGAATGACAGTGGCCGGTCATACATAGTGACACTGCTTGAGTAAATCGCGTAGTTTACTGTTTATTGGTGCGTTGTGCACTGTCTTCGGATTTACTGGACATCTAAGGCTTGTTTCACTCTTCAGCATGTCGCAGGTCGCATTCTCACATTTCTCTGTGCTGTGAATGGTCAAAATTAATTTCTCTGTGCTGTGAATGGTCAACTCGCGGACGCGACCGGCGACACGCTGAAGAGTGAAACAAGCCTAAAGGTGGCGGTTCTCGCCCGAGACCGAGACAGGAGACCGAGACCTGCAGGCTGTATAACTTGTCTCAAACCTCAAATTAGTCTCAAACTGTCAAAACTATCGCGGAGGTATCTTTCGTCGCGTTTGGTCTCGTTGAGATAAAAGTGACAGCGCTTCTTTCGTGGTCACTGAACTGTCGTATATGACAGTTTGAGACCGATTTTGGTCGCTATCAAAGATAGACAATCAGGGGGCAGAGACAGGCTTTGTAGGGGCAGGGAAAGTGACACTAGACAGAGAACTGTCAGTTTATATGAAAACAATGAAAACGGTCTCCTGTCTGGGTCTCTGGACTCAGTCTCCTGTCTCCTTTCTCCTGTCTATCACCGTAAGGACTGGAAAAGCTTAAGTTCAATTGGCATCATGGAGCTATGCTATTACCACTTTGTATCACCTACGTAAATGCACTACGTAGGGTGCAGGGGGTGCTGCAGCCTCCGCCTTCGGAGAGCAAAGCAGATGGTTCGCTTTAGAAGAAGTTGCCTAAGTTATCATGGTCTTGGATGAATGGAAGTATCTACTATTGATCTTATTCAATAAATTAATAACACCCATCTGTCATATACAGTCCTGACTCTACACCTATCATGGTACCACAACTCCCAGACCCGAAACAAAAAGTTATAGATACATGCAAACATTGGTTTTGCACTTATCAATCAAATGGTACTAGTCGGCCGCGAATTCCTGTAATAACTTCACCAGCAATGCGATTCAGACCTTCTTGGAATGTATTCCGAAAATGATGTTTTTTAGCTGATAAAACTTTCCGAAGAAAATCATTTGAGCCGATCACCGGTTTATTTTCAGCCAAAATCCGGAAGCAATGGACAGTTTACATCTAGGTACATCTGCGTACAGAGAAACCTCAGATACAATACGAGATAATAGAATTAGATATACGAGATATCCCACGCCTATCACTGTAGCGGTAAGTACCTAATGTCCGACTGATTGCTTGGTTTCTAGACTTTTCAAGTGCTTTAGAAGTTTGCGGCTAAGGAAACCCGCGGTTTAAACCCAAATGTCTAGATGTCTTTCCTGAGGATAAGGCCTTTCATGTTACGAGAAGAGTGCTTGATATGAAAGTGGATGGATATATGAGTAGAGCTAGACTGAAGAAAAGATGGATGGATTGTGTGAAAGTTGACATGAGTAAGAAAGGGGTGAATGCTGCGATGACGGCTGATAGAAGGAAATGGCAGAAGTGGGAAAAAGGCAGGAAGATGATGACGATGATGAGACAATCGTTTATTAACAACTTTGAGGCCTCTATTAATAAACTCCGCTCAACTTGTGTCTAAGTTGCACCACGGATTTAACTATTGCCATCCTTATTTTTCACTGTCTAACAAAAAAGGATGGCAGTAAATCGTTAAATCCGTGGTGTAACTTTGACAGAAGTTGAGCGGAGTTTATTAATAGAGGCCTGAAAGATAAATAAAAAAAAAAACAAAATCACACCCATTGAACGTGGATGATTTTTCTTGGGCACGCTTTTGACTGGCAGTGCAGTGACTTGGATCAGTTGAGCTATGTTATGCATGTTTCGATTGCAACGATCTGATATCAGCAAATTACAGTGATTTCTAAAAATATATTATATTGTTACAAGTGTATTAATTATGTTTGTATTTGTGCCTGGTACAAAGTTTTAGGTGGTTAACCGATCTATTCAACGCTTTGGTTATCGATTTGGACTTGCCTAAAGGGGCTGATTAAGGACTAAAAAATTTTCGACACGATTTCCATAAAAGGTGCACACAATACTGATCCATTGTATTACGATTGTAAGTGTCTACTTTGTTTTTGTGTGTAACTCGCAGGTTCAAAAACCTCAACCCACTTATATAAAGTAGTAAACACAGCAAAAGTTTTGACACAAAAGTGTCACAGACAGACGTCCATAGGATACGGGAACCTCTTACCAACAGGTGGGCCGTATGCTTATCTGCTACCTTCGCAGTATAAAAAAAAACTTTAATGCGTTCAATGCCTATGACGCACAAGTTCTCCGGCAGCAGGCTGAGCCAGATAGGGCAGGGAATGGGTTAAATCGTCTTCTCGGTGAATATACTCCTGGTAACAACAAAAACGATTTGGGGTTCTGATTTTGTTACGGTAATCCACCTTCTAAAAAAGTCGACTGAGGTCGCAATGCATGTGGAGGCTTTTATGCGGCCTAAAAACTCCATCACCATAGTTAGCCTCTAGCTTAATACGAACGAACATACATACATTATTATTATGACTGCACCCATATATGCCCAGAAAAATTATGACTGCGATTTTTTTAATAGGTATTTCATTCGTAGTTTCAATCTAGGAGGCGTCAGAGCTGACCAAATAAATTTGAGTCGTTTTCAGACTCCTGGGCATATATGGGTTAAAGATAAAGGTTTAGAAGTTTCTAAACCCAGTAGCTTGCATTAGTGAAGTATTTGTTCGAAGTACGATTTGAGTTATCTACGTATTGAGAGCCTTTGCTTTACTGCCTCTGAGATACGAGTGAGTGACACAAACTCGCATTCTCTCCAGATGAATCCAACATCCAACAAGAACACTTACAAAAGTATAGACAGGACAGCACATGCACACTTGCACAATGCACAGTAGGTATAGGTATAGACATTAATTTGGGTGATAGCTCAAAACAGCTACTTACATCTTTTTTGACAACGAATAAAGGGAGTGTCAAGAAAATAAGTTTTTAATTGATATTTAGTTTTTTCAAGTTAGTGTTTATTTGTTAGGTTACTAAAGATTTCGTTTCGTTCTATTACCCCCCCCCCCCCCCCCCAATAGTAGATTGTTGCACGAGGGTTGAAAGTAACCTATTGCGGCACGAGATGGTTTGGCGCCTGAGCGTAGCGAGGGCGCTAATAGTTCGAGTGCCGTAATAGGTATTTCACCCGAGGTAAACACTCTGCTTTTCATTTCGAATATTAGGTTTTACTAGTTTGTTTAATAATAATTTAGTGAAAAGTAATTATTAATAACAATACTCATGTAATAAATTGTTGAAAATATTTTTTACAGCAATTCTCACTAAAAAGGTAAAATAGAAATGTCAAATATTACTTTAATAATAATAATAATAATAATAATATCTTTATTTCAGGCAACTTATCTAAGTAACAAGATGTTAAAATACTTAATATAAGGCCCATAGAATATATACCTTACAGACTAACATATATACAATTATATCTTAAAATACTAAGAACACGTTTTTTCTGCGACGTGAGACGCAATCGCGGTGTCAGCACTACGATTCTGGGGCAGTCGACCGATGAACCGTCGAAATTTGACTCCTGCAGGCCAGTACTCCTGACTCATATAGGTCGAGAGACAGGGTGTTGGAACTCGCACCATAAAAGAACCAAAACTCACGTTATGGCGAGAAGCCAACTTCTCGACCCTGAGCGTTAAGCCCGACTTCTTCTTGATGTAGTCTACTACATCTTCAGCCTTCACGGCATAATGAACTCGTGAGACGTAAAGCTGGGTAGTTGATACCTCAGCTCGGAACACAGACCCAGTTCCCGAAGCAGTACCACACTGGTTCCGGCTTGATGATTTCCGGTGCTTCCGTACCACTTCAGTAAACCCTTCTTGATCACACTGCTCCTTCCTCGGAGCTGATGCGGGGGCAGCCCTGGTATGCTGCTTCATTTCTCCCTTCTTATTAATGGGCGCCGTAGGCTGCGAGCAGGCCGCGGGTGCGGGTGCGGGGCAGCTTACGACGTCGCGGGCGGCGACGGTAGCGTAAGCGCGCGCGGGAGAAGGCGCACGCGTACGTGTCTGGCCCTCGCGTAGAGCAGCGAGGGGCTGGCGGTACTTTTGCTGTGTAAAAAGTTTCAACATGACTCAATAGAAATGTCAAAATAGAATGATTTTTTTTTTAATTTGACAGCAGGGAAAATTGCTTCCCAGGGCGGAAAAGTACTACTTTCATCCCTCTGTTCAGGTAACTTCAAGCGTACTTTCCGTGTATGAGAAATGAAAAAGCTATTTTACCCCCGGAGGGGTAATTACACCCAGGTTCGGAACCAATGTCAAAGTAATCAAGAATATGCTCCAATTCAGTTATTATTATAATTATAAGTTTACATAAAGAATACGTGTAAAAATTAGATAACATTTATAATAATTAGTAACATTTATAATAATTTTAAATATTTAAAAAAATATATTAAAAAAAAAATTTCATACTTACCTACAAAAAGTGTGTCACCGAAAAGAGTGTTAGGCCCCAAACCGTGTTTGTTGCCCTGGTTCTTCACGGTCTTGGTCGCGAAGGAACAGGAGTAGAATCACCTAGCTCTTAAGACGTTTCAAAGTGGTACACTAGTGATCTTATTGAATAAATGAATTTGACTTTTGACTTTTTGACTTTTGAATGTTCTATTGAATCAGATCGTGGTTATTTTTTTCCTCTATAGGTATTTGCACTCTTCTACACATTGCTAACTCTATGACCGGCGCGTGCGCAGCAGATAGTGCCGTCTGCGCAGATAACGACTAAAACGTCGAGCACACCTTTAGATAAATACGCGATGGATCTATTTAGGTGCATTCTCATCTCGGTATGAAAAAACTCAAGAATTTGTAAAAGGCTTGCACGGTTAAATATTTGGATTGTTTTAAAGGTTCGTAATGGTCAATAAGAACTTTGTAGATATTTATAAGCTTGACCATTGAATAGACTCATGATACTACTAGAGAGGGCCAAGCCAACCGGCATTCGCTATGAAGCGATTCGATTTCTATAATTCGCTAACACTCGAACGTGACGTTTCATTGGTCGAACGTAAGGTCACGTGGTTTTCTTTTCATTTATCCAGCGATGAAACATCGGCGATAGTAAGCGAAGCGAATTGTAGAAATAGAATCGATTGATGCCACTTGGCTAGAGACCCTGGATCTCCTTTGGGGGCGCCCGGGCGAAGCCGTGGGCGTCCGCTAGTCTTAAATAATAAGAATGTCTACAGTTAAGTTCATAGTAGGATCCTGTTTATTTTTCTTAAAACGTATTTAACCGTCTTATTCATATTCCACCAGCAGAATACTCGAAATGAAGCGAATTCCAGCCTCCAGCCTTAGCATGCGTCCCTCGGAGGTTCTACGAAGGCAGGCTGAGATGGACATTGCAAGCATAAATTACAATACGCGTTGGACGGGAGCATTGTACTGAGACATAGTGTATTTGCAGTAGGTATCTCAATTTAAGATTCGTACCCCATTACAAAGCTGGTGCTAAACCGACAAATGAGCATAACAAGATTTTCGATCCGTCGAATGTATGTGGGTTCCGTGGCCGAGTTGGTTATGTTACTCCGGCTTGAGGGGAATCGCTTGTATCAATGCGGGTTCGAATCCCGTCGGAAATATTTTGATAAGACTTCATTTCCATTTTTTCTTTTTAGTCAATATGGGCCTTACTTAGTAATTATGAAAGATGTTTAAAGTTAAACACTGGTTAAACAACGTCCTGTCTTTATTTGTAGATTGTGACAAACAGAGATAGGACGTTGTTCAACCAGTGTTCAACAACATCTTTCATAAGTAAGGGGGTAAGCGACTAGGTATAAGTTAGCACTGTAAATACTCGTGAGTTGTACTACTGCGAAACTACACCATGTCTCGTTCGGTTTATTGCTGTGCCACAAATCACAATAGATGGTATTTGGATCATTGTCTAGCGTTTTGGATCGTCACCAAAGATGGCTTCAATGGCGGTAGCCATTGTCATGGCTTTCGATTTGTTTTGCTAACTTGAAATGAGGTCGAGATAGTTGTACAATAACAATTAAGTAATAAATCATTATGTCCTCTAATTAAAAAGGCTCAACATTTATTTTACCTATACTATTAGGCGAGGATAATGTCTATAGTATTTATGAATCTAGGGTAGCATCTAGGACCTATTATAGTCAAGGAAACATCTAGGCCCTTGATTACTAGTAGTTCGCCCCAAACTGAGATCTCGCGCACCGTTGCGTTGATAGCCTAGATTTGGACTTGTTTCTGACTACTCCTATACCTACGTTAAGTGCTCCTTCTAGTGTTTACCACACAATGATATCTAATGCGCTAACTCAGTATGGTAAAGATTATAGGCATGCATGTAGGGCATCGAGAACCGGCCCTATTTCAAGAACTGGTTTTTTCGGTTCCAGTTTCAACACAGAACCGGGTACCCGGTTCTTTCGGTTCTTTCGGTTCCTATGATATTTTTTTTCCAATTGAATCGATTTTTGTACCTTTGCACACGAAAGGCAAATAATGTGAAAATTACCGGACTATCGCTTTATTAAAGCACGCAAGTAAGATCCTCCTACGCGGAAAGAGGATATCAAACCTTCGGTACGCCGACGATACCGTTCTCCTAGCAACATCTGTGGAATATATGGAAGAATTCTTCCAAAGACTTGAGCTTGAGAGTAGTATCACTGGTCTCGTAGTCAACAGGGTGAAAACCAAAAAAATTGGTAGTGGATCGAGCGGGGAAACTAACAGATGCCACCTGAAACATCTCAAGCATTGACTCTGTTGACCACTTATATCTACCTAGGATCATAATTAATATTGTAAGGATGGCAGCTGTGTCCCGGAGATAAAGAGGCGTACCTATTGTAATGGCAAGAGATAAATAACATCTGCGAGAAGAGAGGAATAGCCTCTCTTCTCCCAGATGTTATAATTATAGGCAGGTCATTAGGTAAAACTAAGATCAGATTGCTACGGGCATTTGTATAAGTATTTCGTATTCCCTATCTTTATCTATAGAGTGGAAACGTGGACAATTCTGGCCAGAGATAGGGAAAGGATCGATGCATTCGAGATGTGGCTGGAGGCGAATGCTAAACTTAGGCCTTTACATCTTTACTAGATGATTTATACAGTGTCAGGAGGCAATCTTTGCCTACACTCATCGGGACACTGTAGTGCCTGGGACATTGTTGAGATGGAGTAGGCTTGCCCAGCACCTACACCATCCTCTCAGCTTAACCGGCCGGCCATATCCACAGGAAAGACATGGTCAATACGTGTGGGGCTGGCTAAGCCGCGGGTTTCCTCACGATGTTTTCCTTCACCGTTTAGAGCTCGTGTTAATGCGCATATAATTTTTTCGAAACGAAAAATCCATTGATGCACGGCCAGGATTCGAACCCACGACCTTCTATAGGCGAATGCTAAGAATACCGATAAACGCACCAATGTATCGATCCTATCCCAGCTCCAAATTAAAACCCGACGACACCAATGAATTCTTTCATACTTCGTGAAAGACTCTTCGTCTTTAAAATTGCACACGGTTGTAAGAGCCGCGCTAAACAGAAACCGGTGAAGGCCGAAGCTGACTAAAATCCTCAGACATGATGGAATAAATAAATAGTAATAAATAATGCTGGACATTTCACACAGCATCATATAGCCCCAAGCTAAGCAGAGCTTGTGTTATGGGAACCACATGACTGATATACTACTTAAATACATTTTTTTTTGTAAATACATACATAATATACATAGAAAACACCCAGACCCGAGACAAATATTTGCAGATCATACAAACATTTGTCCCGCGGCGGGGATCGAACCCGCAACCTCCTGCGTCACAGGCGGGCCTTCGCCCACTGCGCCACAGAGTTCGTCATGACGAGGTCGAATGACGAGAGAGAGAGATAATTTGTTAAAATTTTGTAAGTAAAATCTTACAACATTCTACAATTGTAACAAAAATCAAACATGGAATTTATATACACAGCTATAATTTAAATCTTTTATACAATCACTACAAAATGGCGGATGGCATCACGGCTTGAGGCAATATGTGCCTGTCTCCCCGCCCCCCACTCCGTACCCCTCATTTCATGCAACGCCTTGATGCGTTGTGTGACTTGTGATTGTTATCGATCAGCGTTATTCACAGGTTTTTAAAAGAACCGAAAGAACCGAAAACCCGGTTCTTAATACTTTGAGAACCGGTTCTTCTTGGAGCCCCAAGAACCGGGTAATCCCGGTTCTTTCGGTTCCGGGTAAACCCGGTTCCTATGCCCTACATGCATGCAATGCAATACATTAAGTCGTGTCTATTTTTTTTATATTCAATAGTTGACCCCGCGAACATCGTACCGCACCTCAGGGAAGGCCTCTTAGTCAATCAATTCCCTCTCTCCCCCTCCCCTCTCCTCTCTCCCCCTCCCCTCTCCCCCACCCCTCCCCTCCCCTCCCCCTCCCCATCCCCTCCCCCTCCCACTACCCTTCCCACTACCCCTCCCCCTCCCCTTCCCACTCCCCCTCCCCCTCCCCTTCCCACTCCCCCTCCCCCTCCACTTCCCACTCCCCCTCCCCCTCCCCCTCCACTTCCCACTCCCCCTCCCCCTCCCTCTATAATTTTGGTACATGCCTAGCCCACTTTTTGCAGGAGTTAGCATTTGCATACGTGACAGGTTGCAAGCCCATCGCCGCTATTAGAAAGTTAACTGGTTTCCTCGCGATGTTTTCTTTCACCGTTTAGAGCTCGTGTTAATGCGCATTTAAATTTTCCTAATCGAAAAATCCATTGATGAGCACGGCCAGGGTTCGAACTTACGACCTATGAATCGAAAGTCGAGCACTCTTCCACTCGGCCAACACGGCTTTTATTTTCAATCTTTATCAAAAAAAATATCAAGTAGCAACTAAAATAAAATCATTGCAAACCAAACCACAACGATGCCACACTCTTTCTCGGTTAACCAGACCTACCAATACATCGAAACTCTATGAAACGAGAGCTCTCTCCATACTTCCGTTAATTGGTTTTCATCATTTTTCTTTTTCACTGTATTTCAAAAACTATAGAACCTAGAAGAAAACTAAAAACCATTTTGGAATGTATAAATTTAGTACTTTCATATGACACCCCACTCAATATATATGGGTAACTTTAAAAAAAATTTACCCCCTTGGGAACCCCATATCTTTACAACCCCTTCATCGATTACGCTCATACGCTCCACAGCAAATTTCCATAGCACAACCTATTGACCTATCAAGTTTCATACAGATTGGATAAGCGGTTCGATAGTTATGCGAGAACATAAAAATGAAACATACAAACATACAAATATACAAACATACAAACATACAAAGCAAAATCGCCTAACTTGCCACTAAGATCTTCGCTCGCTTCGCTCGCTCGATTGATAAGGTCGTGGGTTTGAGTCCCAGTCGAGCATCAATGGATTGTTCGTTTCGGATAATTTTAATGGGTGCGAGCTCTTCACGGTGAAGAAAAACATTGTTAGTAAAGTACCTATTATAAGAGGCAAATGGGCTTGCAATCTATTACGTGGACTGATAGCTACTTGCAAAGGGTAGACGTGCCAAAAATAGGAAGGTAAGTATATTTTATTTGTACTACTACGGTAAAGTAAGCCGCAAACTTTATGGTGGCTGAAGTGAGCGGCAGATTCGACTTTACCTATAGGTACCTAAAGTGCATTAGAGTATTTTCTATTCTATTCTAAGTATATTTGAGGAAATATTTCATACCGGCGCTAATATTGCTCGTTATCTTAATACAAATCATAAACAATAGGTTATTTTATTGAAATTATTCCGGTCACAGTAAGGGCTCGTGCTCACGAAGGCATTGTGTCCCGATGTGCCGCTCGTGCCCACTCCTTCCTGTCTCTATAATGACCTAATTAGAAATGAAACACCCTGACGTGTTGAATAAATTACGGATAAAAACGTAAGTACACTTCTCACAATGGGTCTAGGTATACGTGAAGTTAGCCGCAGTAGAAAATTTTGTATGAGAAAGTTGCACTGCGCATCGAAACGGCTAACTTCACGAATGCCAAGATCCATTGGAAGAAGTGTTGCTTAGATCCAAGACTATAGCTTAGACCATAGGTTCCCAAACTTTTTTTTCTCATGGACCCCTTTCAAAATTTTACTGGTTTCGGTGCTACATATTCCCAAGAAACTTGTGCACCCCCATTTTGGTTTTTCGCCAACGTGGACCCCTTTCGAGTCTCCCGTGGACCCCTGGGGGTCCACCTGGATCACTTTGGGAATCACTGGCTTAGACGATTATTTTGAAACTAGCTAACCCGATAGACGTCGGTGTCAGTCGTTCTGCAGTGCGGTTCCGGCTTCCGAAATTCATCAATCCAATTCGATGATTTGCTTCGGAAAGTTAACGTTTTTTTAGTTTTAGTATTAGTTGTCTGGAAGAAATCGCCTTTTGCGATAAGACCGCCATTTGCTACCATAGATATAGAAGTACCTACCTAAATGTATTTGTGTTGCAATAAAGCTTTTTTCATTTCATTTCATTTCAGTCAAGAAACGTCACTTTTCGAATTCGGAATACATTCCGAGAAGGTTTGAATAGCACTGCTGATTTTTTGTTTTATGAATCAGGTACTTAAATTAATCTCAGATCGCTATCCCTAGAATTGATAGCTAGAAAAAGTTTGAATAGGAAAAAGAAAAATGTGGTTTTTACGTGTTTTCCTGCAATAGAAAAATAAAGTGCCTAACGCTGTAGTACAAAATAAGGTGGAAAAGGGGAGTTTTGTCATAATTGAGTCATATTATGACTTAATTTCATGGATTATTTTTCATATAATTTATGGAAAACATGGCATCACTGTTAAATGTTAATATTAATGGTTAGAATGCAATGAGCTTAAAATAATATTTAAATAGGTACTTACAGACGCAGAATACGGGCTTGATTCCGATAACTTACAAAGTATTTGGTTAAAAAGTTAAAAACCATTGATTGACTGACAGCTTGCATCAAATTGCTCTATCATTTATCTTCGCTTGCGTTGGGGAGGATGGGGCGAGCTGAACCATCTCGCTAATGAAAGTGATTATGGCCGCACCTTTGTTATCTGTGGGGAGTTGTAAATCAAACGTAACGTGTCGTTCAGTTTTTAGGGTGGCAGATGAACTGACTTTTGACTTTATAATGTTAGATAAATTTTATCATTTCAACTATTAAAAAGACAACAGAGAAAAAATAAAACTAGGTAGGTAAGTAGGTATACATAATTTGAGGTGATTATACATTTTTTTTATTACTTTTATAGATGTCTCTGCATCATGAAATTTTCGCACAAAGAAATCTTAAAACCCTTTATTTTTCCCTAGAAAGAATACAGACAGAAAATGCTACAGAGGAAAGGGATCTTTTTCACTGTAGGAAAATTTCGCAAACAGTCATACATAACATTTATTTCAATTTTGCAATCTAAAGTAAATATTTATTACACATTACATTCATCGTCAATACATTAAAAAAAACTTGAATAATGACTGACCTAGTTTTATTTTTATTTCCTGAAAAAGTTGTTACATCAAAGTAACAACTCTTACTAAACCTGAGAACTTTGTCAATTTGGCTCTCCGTGACGTCATCGCCCTAAAAAACTTTTTTCTCATTTCCTGGCTCGCGTCTCATCCCGGCGATAGGATCACACGGGGATCGCGTGTCCAGACACCGTTTGCGTAAACTTTGGACCTACTAAGACTCTATTGAGACTCGAAATCGAGTTACGAGTCTGCACGAACGAACTCGATCGATTGAACTTTTGGGATTCACCTGGTTATCTTGTTCCAGGAAAAAGTTTGTGAGGATAATTCTTTTTTACATCAATTACTCTTTATAGTCTTCCATTAGGTTTTTTCCAGTGTCCAGTGTGAGGTTGTTTAAATTCAATAGGATGGATCAGCGAAAAGAAAGCTGAGACACAAAACGTGGTTGTAGCCCTGGTTCTTCAAGGTATTGAACCGAGAGCACAGCTCTACAGTGACTTTTCTTCCTGCAATGTTATTCTTTTAAGTTTAGGACAATACAAGGCAAATTAACTTTTCTAATTCAAAAGACCTTTTACATAAGTATTCGTTTAAAAATCGAGTTGCAAGGGGTTCGAGAAATGTTAGTAGCTAGAGGTCGGCGCCGTGCCGTGTGTTTGTGTTTATGTAGACCAATTTACTGATTGCGTCCCAACTGGCAACACTGCCGTAGATACGGTGGAACAGGATAACTTTCTAAAACTAGGATTATATGCTTTTAACTCTTTTCATTGACATTAAAGAGGGAAACATTAAATAAAAAACAAAAATGTACCATTAAGATTATCAAGTATTATTTGTAATATTTACCTGCTCTACAAATAATTAACTACCAACACTTTATAAATAAATTAGATTTTCCGTGTTCATTATTGTAAATATATTTTCAAGTTTTCAAAAGCAACCATTTCCCATCCTGTATGAACGTTGGCAAATTGACGGGGGTTCGGGAGAATATCGTGATATAATTTTAATCAGAGGTAATGAAATATTGGGGTGTAACGGTGGGAGATACGAGATTGGAACGAATTCGTTGTTTATAGCGTGATGGATTCGATTTGAAATGCTGCAGACTGATACTGACTTGATAACTGATAAGTGACACTAGTTTTCTTGTCACCTTTTTTTTGTCTTAGGTCAATGCTCCTGTTTTACCTTTTTTACTTGACATAAAACGACTTGCAATCTAGATGGAATCGTTCAAGAATGTAGCTGGTGGTCAATCAGGTTTATCTTCTTCTATATTATCTTCTACTTATATCTATCCGTACCCCTATTATAAATGTGAAAGTGTGTTTGTTTTGTTTGTTTATTTGTCGTGGAATCACGTCAAAACAGAGCGACGGATTGACGTGATTTTTTGTGTGGATATAGTTGGAGGGCTGGAGAGTAACATAGAATACTTTTTATCCGGGTACCACGCGAGCGAAGCCGCGGGCAGCAGCTAGTATTTTATAAATCTTAAATCATGTTGTAAATCTGAAACTTTGTATGTTCTATCGGTTTGGATGAAACTTAGTAGAGTAGATTGGGAATTGGGACATAGAAAAGCAAATGTAATCGTTATATTGGTACTACGTGAGTGAAGTTGTGGGCAGCAGGCAGTTTAAAATAAACTTAAGCCGTAATAATATCTTGAAAATTGTCAGAAAAATAAAAGGAAATTCATTTCAAAAAAGCTAAAGTAACCAACCCCATCCACAGAACTAATAACAACGCAAACATGTTGACGTCGCGCACGTAACGATGTTTGCCCACTCTCCCCTGAGATATGCCTTTTTACGGGAATTAAAAATGCCCAACCTCCCCTCGTCTGACTTGATTATATCTGTATTAAGGTAACGTAAGTAGATTATATTAATGAGAAAATATTTTTAGTACTCTTTTATACGTAGGTAGGTACTTACCTAAGTAGTAAAATTTATTCAGATAGGTTTTTTGAGCTGGATTCGCTAAACTAGATATAGTCGTAGTAAACTAGATATATAACCTACCATCAATACTTATATATAATAATATAAAGCGGAAGAGTTTATTTGTTTGTCTGAACGCGCTAATCACTGGAACTACCAACCAGTCAGATTTGAAAAATTATTTCTGCACCTGATAGCTTAATTCTTGCTTGAGGAAGGTTATTGGTTTCGTTTCATCATCATCATCATCACCATTAACCATCACAACGCGGGTATCGCCGGTTTCGCGAGGGCGTTTTATTTTTTTAAATATTATTCTCGACAGATTTAAGTAACTTATACCTAAGCAAAAATAAAACCAAATTTATTTGATATAAATGATGAAGGGTGTGTAATTCACTTCCTGGCTACCAGCTGGTAATCAGTGGAACAATGGACGCCTTTCCGAACGGAATAAAAAATGATCTGTCAAATGAGCAGCTTTCCCGCCAATTTGGCGGCAGTTCGCGCCCCAATGTCCCCAGGGTTGCCATTTTGAGGAGTGTTTTACTTTAATTAGGGAAATATAACTCAATTACATTACAATATTATAAGCTTTTTAATTTGAATTTAACTCTATGATAAATATTGATATTGCATTTTATGAAAAAACATTCTTAAATCTTTGTCAGTAGTATATTAATAATTGAGTTAAAGATATCTCTTAGTAGGTGTAATAGAATAAATTAAAACATTTTATAAATTATATCCGCCACTTATTTGTTTCGCAAATTTTATTTTTGAGCTCCCCTAAAATTTAAATATTCTAATCATAGTAGAAACAGGTACCATCTACCCACAAGTACATAATAATAAAGACTATTATAATTTTCCCAAATTTTGTCGAACATTATGCCAACAATTTCACATGACTTATCGAGAATAGCATAATGAAATCAAAACAAACAGGGTAGCCCTGTGGCACGCCCTCACGAGATTAATAGGGCTCCGTGTTTAGGCCGCGTCGCCATGGCAGCGCCTGTCACCACCCTCGCGATACATCCCGGCCACAGACCGTTGTGGCGTGGTCAGATTTTTTATCTTTTACTGGGAGAAATAGATGATAAGAACAAAACGTTTTTGAGAGAAAAAAAAACGGTAGTCTAAGATCCTAATATCTTAAAAAAATTGCTTTGATCTTAGTAAGTTCCAGATTTGAAAAATGTAGCCGATTATAACTTTTACAAGTAGCATTAAAACCGTTTTCAAGAATATATACCTAGGTTATGAACTTATATTACCTATGACATTGGTACTTACTTATCATAGAATTATTTGTATCAACGCTAGATTTGGTTTAATTTATTCGGTTAGTTATCCCGGCCATAGACTCAAGGGTGATTTGCAGGGGCGTATTTACCCTTAGGCCAAGAGGGCCATGGCCCGGGGCGGCAGGCTACGAGGGGCGGCGCAAGCCGCCCCTCAGCCTCTCAGCTTGCGCCTTTCTTTTTGGCCTTATAATGCCAAAAGAAATTTTAAAAAAAGCTTACCTGATTAACAAAAACTAAAATTTGGTTGGCGAGGGGCGGCTTGCGCCGCCCCTCGCTCTCAGCTTCATGAACCTTTCTTTTTGTCCTTACATGCCAGAAAATTTAAAAAAAAGCCTACCGAACTAAATAAAAGGTAAAACTTATTTGGTTGAGAGACAGGGGGGCTTGCGCCGCCCCGTGCTTTCAGTTTCCTGCGCCTTTCTTTTTGTCCATAAATGCCCGAAGAAATTAAAAAAAAGCCTAGGTACTTAATTAACAAAAGCTAAAACTTATTTGGTTAAGAGCGAGGAACAAAAACTAAAATTTATTTAGTTGTAAAGTTTTAGACATCAAGACTATTGTTTCACTGACTGGCCATTTTCAGAGATTTTCATTTGACAGGAAACGTAGGATTTCTTTTAAGCTCGAAGGGATAATTCGTTACAATAAATTGGTATTTTGGGAATAAATCCTCGAGACCATTTTAGGAAAACATTTCTTGTGTCACATGTTGCATTTGTCATAAAAAAATTCGGCTCGCTTCGCTCGCATATTGAATAGGAACCGAGGAACCGACAAGCAGCCAACCTTTTCTTTGAGAACCGTAAGCAAAATTAAGTGTCACATGTTACATTTGTCATTAAAAAATTCGGCTCGCTTCGCTCGCGTATAGAATAGGAACCGACAAGCAGCCAACCTTTTCTTTGAGAACCGTAAGCAAAATCAAGTGTCACTTACATTTGTCATAAAAAAATTCGGCTCGCTTCGCTCGCTTATAGAATAGGGACCGACAAGCAGCCAACATTTTCTTTGAGTACCGTAAGCAAAATCAAGTGTCACATGTTGCATTTGTCATAAAAAAATCCGGCTCGCTTCGCTCGCATATAGAATAGGAACTGACAAGCAGCCAACCTTTTCTTTGAGAACCGTAAGCAAAATCAAGTGTCAAATATTGAATTTGTCATTAAAAAATCCGGCTCGCTTCGCTCGCATATAGAATAGGAACCGACAAGCAGCCAACCTTTTCTTTGAGAACCGTAAGCAAAATCAAGTGTCAAATATTGAATTTGTCATAAAAAAAATTCGGCTCGCTTCGCTCGCATATAGAATAGGAACCGACAAGCAGCCAACCTTTTCTTTGAGAACCGTAAGCAAAATCAAGTGTCACGTGTTGCATTTATCATAAAAAAAATCCGGCTCGCTTCGCTCGCATATAGAATAGGAATCGACAAGCAGCCAACCTTTTCTTTGAGAACCGTAAGCAAAATCAAATGTCACTTACATTTGTCATAAAAAAATTCGGCTCGCTTCGCTCGCATATAGAATAGGGACCGACAAGCAGCCAACCTTTTCTTTGAGAACCGGAAGCAAAATCAAGTGTCACATATTAAATTTGTCATAAAATAATTCGGCTCGCTTCGCTCGCATATAGAATAGGAGCCTACAACCAGCCAACCTTTTCTTTGAGAACCGTAAGCAAAATCAAGTGTCTGTTGTTGTCGTAGAAAAAATCGGCTCGCTTCGCTCGCTTATTAAGCTTCATGACTATTTTGCGAGCAGAGTGCAAACCAAGTTTCAAGCCCGAGACAAATATTTGCAGGGGGCGGCAAACCTTACTGGCCTAGGGCGCTGAATCTTAAAATACGCCTCTGGTGATTTGGCTTGGTCAGATCAGATTTTTATTAATTACTGAGAAAAATATATGTAAATTTGTTTAATAATGAAGTCATGGTCCTCTAATTTATATTTTTGAATGCAAAGCAATGAGCACCTACATCAAAATTACGATCAAAATACACAATAGGCATACCTAATAATTTGACTTCCTCTCCATGAAAAGATGTTTTTAGGCAACATTGAATCTTAACTCAAAAAAATAAAGTTCATAATACATATTTTGTATTAAAAGCAGCATTGTGCTTTATGTGGTTGTTTTTGATCCGACCCTTTGGAAATACCACATCTCTAGGGGAAAATTTCGTTATCTGGCAACCCAAGTGAGAAAAGGTTAACGGTTAATTTGGGCGTAGATTGAATTTTTATTATCATTTTGTCTCGATATATCAAAGACAGATGTTTTGTTTTGCAGAAGGGGACTTGTCTCACGAGGCATTTAAATTATCGGCGAAAAATATTTTATACTTAAGGTTTAAAAAAAATCTTTATCTTTTTCGTGAGATTTCTTTATGAATAGGTACAAGACTTCTATCTAGACATAATTTATTTTTTATTCTTACCTACTAAAGGACCATTAAGTCTTCCATTTAAAAACACCTATTTATTTAGTTTTTCTTCTAAAGTTTCCCGAGGGTCTGTAACTGTCGAAATTCAGTGGGCACTCCTCCCCGGTCTCCCCCTAGCAACCAGAATAGAGATCTTTTTTTTTAAAGATTTAAAAATGAACACAAGTTTGGCACAAGTGTCAAATTCTTGACAATCGTACCAGAATGTGCACGATGTAAACAAACTCAAAATTAATCAAAATAAAATCAAAATTTCCCGTTCAAAATGTCCCGAAAGCCCACCAAGGCATCGTCAACGGCGCTCCAGAAGTACTCCGTGCCGATCCAGCTGACTGATCTGTCGATGTTCGATGGCGCCTTTGCGTCGATGAAGGAGCGGTTTGCAGCTGAAATGAGGAGGATCGATGAGGAGATGATGAAGTTTAGGTCGGTTGATAGCAAAGGTACAAAGTCTTTGGTTGATAGACTTGATTTGGGGTTTATGAATTATAATTTAATTGTTTTTTTTCATTTTCATTTATTTTTTCCAAAAACAACATAAAATTGTATGCGGAAAACACTAAAATACAACACAATGTTTGAGGAATGCATCAAGATTTCTGAATAGCTATAAAGTTTTGAGGCACCACACTCTGCGGGGCAAAGGCAGAATCACAATATAGGTATATAGGGCATTTTGTCTTTAATACCATACCGTTTCAATTGTGTCAACTACAAAACCTTTTTATCTCTTCTCAGCAAGAACCTGCTTCATCTCACCGGGATGACCACGACAGTGCAGGCTGGGATGACGTCATCAGACCGGGACAGTCCAGCGACTTGCTGGGAGATCATCACCAAGTCTCCGCTGCTGCAGGGCGAGGGGGCAGACAAAGTCTTGAACTTGCAGTTTGACCTTAGCGAGTATTCGCCGGATGAGGTGTGTAAGCTTTTTAACCGACTTCGAAAAAGGAGGAGGTTCTCAATGAACTCGCCGGAATCTTTTTTTTTACTCGGAGAAGCCCCGACCGATTTGGAAAATAATTTTTTTGTTTGAAACCGATTGGTTCTACAAAAATTTGGTGAGGATCTGTCGAAGATCTTTGGAGTTATAAACAGAATGCACCTCGAGATTGCAGAAAATTGCTCAGCTTATAACAATAAAGTCGGTTTTCTAAATTAATTTAGCCACTTGTTGGATCTTTCAAAGGCAACATTACACGTAATGAGGTATGGCCTCAAATCAATCCAATCAAGAGACAAGATCTGCTAAACTTTAAACACATTGTGGTGGTCTGAAACTACTTATAAAGCAACCATTCACTCGCATTTAATGCTTACTTGTGACATGATGTGATATAAAACCCAACAAAATACTGCAAATCCAAGCTTCCTTCCAGGTTTCAGTAAAAATCCTGAACAACGTTCTGATAGTATCAGCCGAGCACCGTGAAACCGCAGACGGTAACACGACATACTCGGAGTTACATCGGGAGTTCCTACTTCCAGCGGGCACAGACCCTGAGGCCGTCGAGTCCTTGCTGTCCAAAGAAGGAGTCCTGACAGTCCAAGCGCCGATACACATTGAACCACCTGACGATGCCAAAACTCAGGATGATGATGGGGAGACTTAAAGAAATGGAAGAGAAAGATAATTAGCCACCTCAGGGTCGAATTAAAAAGTTATAGTGAAATCAATTTAAGAAATTTGACTTGTAACTTTTCACTTGGTGGAGTTGAAGTTAAATAACACTGGCCAACAAAATAAACATTTTTGGTTTTTTCCTCAGATTTTTTTTTTGTTTCTAGCTCAGTTTGGTGTTCTTATTTTGAATATGTTAACAGTTTTTCTCTAACAGCTTTTGTTTTTGCGTTACAGCTAATAAAAAAAAACTCCCCATTTTCCGATTTTGTTCAGATTTTTATGTTTTGACGGACACTATAATATATTTTGTTGTTGTTTTTGATATGGCTTCGTCAAGAAAACGTTGTTTGCATAATCCACATTGTTTTTGCTATATTTGTAGCTATATATCTTTGAAAAATATCGGAAAACTATATAAAACTTCGTAAAAACTGCGTATTTTCATCACCTTCTTTAGAATAACATTGTGCTATGAAGACAAACCATGGGTACCTCATTATTGTGTGCCAAAAATGTGTTTTTTGCCTGCGACTGTGGTCTTATGGAGAAAAAAATGCTTCAAAGTTCGAAAAACCCATGATTTGGCGAGAACCTCAATTTGTTTTGGTTAAAATTAACTTTCTTGGAAACAAGAAGTCTAACAAATTTTCACGAGCTGGGATGCAACATGAGCATAAAAATTAACTTCTTACACTCACAGGAGAAAGGGCATAGTGAGTTTTTCTCACTCTATTCAATAAACCTGACTAGGGAAGTACCTCCGCCTTACAGAATATCGCAGCCAAATAACATCATTGTTATCGAATGGTGTTGTGTTTCTGCGGTGAGTAAGGTTACCAGAGCTCTGCGAGGAAGCGCTGCGGTGACAACTGGTGGACCAGTCTTGTCCATTGAGTTTGTCGGCGTAGTGGTTCCTCTTTTAAAGGGACAGCAGCACGAGTATGACGTCCTCTGGTTTCGCAGGCGTCCATAGGCTACGGTAATCGCTCACCATCAGGTCAGTCAGGGCCGTATGCTTGTCTGCTACCTT
Source organism: Camptogramma bilineatum (assembly GCA_958496255.1). Classification (NCBI taxonomy): domain Eukaryota; kingdom Metazoa; phylum Arthropoda; class Insecta; order Lepidoptera; family Geometridae; genus Camptogramma; species Camptogramma bilineatum. The sequence continues at coordinate 5,224,045 of OY292474.1, forward strand.
AGTAGTATAAAAACAACCTCCAGAAAATCTGGGCGATTTTAGTAAAGAGCAGGATGAAAGATTCCATCAAGATATAAATACGGTCAATAAAAAAGCGTTACCAAGGAAGGTGGGACTCATACATAATGGCCGATTACTGTTGGAGCTTGCAACGAGATCAACCTGAAGTCGTTCATGCAAGGAAACCATAAAATGATCATTTGCTTGTGTTAAAATGAAAATTTTACTCAAATATGCCGTAATTTTCTAGTAATTTTTAGTAAAATTGAAAAACTGTATATTTCAAAAACTAAAGCTGTTAGGAATCATCCAGTATTTTTTTGTTAATCAGGGTCCTATAAATCATCAATAACAGTAAAAAAAATCATGGAAAAAAAAATGGTGTTGACCAGTGTAATCGAAGTGAGATAATTGTTTTTGAATGAATTGATTTTTTAAAGCACGTTCGATCGGTTTTACTGTCTTTTCTTTGTACCTTACTGCCATAATAGAATGAATGTATCAACATAATATTTATTGACACTTATGGATAATTTAGGAGTCAAGATTTTGACTCCAATTTAAATAAAAATAAGGTCGAAAATTGACATGATTCATCTACAGTTGGTTTCTTCTTCTTTAATGTTAGGGATTTCCCCTTGTCGGCATAACTGGTGCCTCCTTACAGCTGTTGTAAAAACCAAATATTTTGAATTTTTTCAGTGATCCTTCCAATCTTTCTACGTTAAAAGAACAGAGTGCCAAACAACATCTGTGTTTTAAAATTGCAATGAAAACATTTTCAGTGTTATTAAGTTGGCAGAAGCTGTTTTGACAAGAGCTCGTGCTGAAAGTATAACAATGATTACTGAAAGAATTATAAATTAAACAGACGATGAAAAATATAATGCTAAGGGAGTGTCCACATTGCGTTTTTTGCAGCGCGTTTGTATCGATACAAACGCGATTCGAACGCGATGCGAACGCGCAGCCCCCCGCGCAGCCCCTCCCGGTTCGCTTTTGTATGGAAAAATACGCGTTGCGAACGCGCGTTTGTATCGATACAAACGCGCGTTCGCAACGCGTAGCAAAAACGCGCTTCAGAAAACGCAATGTGGACACTCCCTAAAATGTTTAAGACGGGTAAGGTACGGTCAGAAACAACAACTCTCTCTACCCGTGCCCCATAGGCATAAGGTTGAGATTCCACCAAAGCGGAGACGAGAGGAGATGAGTTTAAAGTTCAACAACCAATAGAATTTCGTTATTCACACTTGTCGTCTCGTCCGTCTCTCGAGATGTGTGAATAACAGTTTTCTATTAGTTGTTTTTTACAAGTAGCTAAATTAAAAATTAAAGAAAACCAACTTTAATGTTATAAACTTGAGCAATTTTCTGCACTCTTGACATGCATTTCTGTTCATAACTCCTTGACAAATCCTCACCAAATTTTGGTGGTACCATTCGAAAAGTATACCCTTTCGAAAAAAAAAAGAATTTTTAAATAGGTTCAGGCGTCTTTGAGTAATCAGTGAACATACATAAAAATAAAACATTTTTTTTTCCGACGAATTCAGAACCTCCTCCTTTTTTTGAAGTCAGTTAAAAATACATCTCACACTTCTCAGCTTTGGTGGAGTCCCAGCCTTAGATTTATAATATTAGTAGGATAGTCTGATGGCAGACAAGTTCCTCACTGCTTCGGTCAACAGATTTCCAAAGATGTCCACCGTGCTTATTGAAGTCTTTTCTTTTTACCTTGCACTCAAATTACCATAGCAACGTGACGAATCCATGCGCCCCTAGAAGGGTTCCCGCCGGAAATGAGGTTTTTATCCCTCTCCCTCCCCGGAAGTCAGAAATCGATGTGACGCGAACATTGCCGACAGGTATCTGAATGGCCCTACTTCCTCTATTTTAAGCCGCGTTGACACGATCAAAGTACACTACATCCTAGTGCTACTTGGATGACTCTGATTGGACGCCGTTGTACGAGTGAGTCACGTGAGTCCGACGGCGTCCAATCAGAGTCATCCAAGTAGCATTAGAATGTAGTGTACTTTGATTGTGTCAACGCGGCTTTACAACGTCAACCATTGGGCGTTTTTCCACTAGCCGGCACGGCACCGGCACCGGCACCGGCACCGGCACCGGTCGGTGGTGGGGATGCAAAAATGTATGAAAATTTACTGCTCGTTTTTTCACTTGCCGGTGCCGTGCTGGGCCGGGCTAGTGGGATAACGCCCATTCCAAGTATCATTGCCGCTGCGTTTTGTTTTGTTCTCCAAAATGACAATAATATGCAAAACCTCATTGGTTATTTGAAAACGTCATAATAACAGAGTAACCTAGCCTCATTGGCCATTAGTAGATTAAGAAACAAAACGAAATAGTTGACGTTTTGCTTTGGTTGATAAATAGTTTTTTAGTAGAATCGGCCTACTGGACCAACACATAAGCTACGTTTTATCCGGGTAAGTACGACGCGAGCGAAGCCGCGCGTGGATACTAGTAAGACATAAATTTTAATCAAACCAAATAAGTCAATTCGCACTACAATTAATAATCGTGGTACATTGTATAATTACCCCAATTTTAGGTTATTTTGGGGTGTGTCTGACTTTTCCGTACGATTTGGCATGGTGGAGGTAATGTTAACAAAGGCAAAATCTAATATAATATGCAGGGTGGCACCCTCTCTGATTTACCATGGCACACTCTATCTGTATATGCAGTACGTAGATATTGATATGGCACATATCAGAATTTTTTGAAATAAATCTCATATTCTCCTTTATCATCTGGTCCCGGTTTAGTCTACTAACGTCAGGGAACCATTATTTACCCCATTGATTTAAATCATCGTAAATATAAAAACCCCCGTAAGCCGAAATCCGTGGCATTTTCAGAGGCGTACCTGAGTGACAGTTGGTAAAAAAAAGTAAGTTCGTATGAGCAAGTGGCCAATTCTGGTTGAACAGTTACTAAAACAGTTTAATTCTGTTTTTCTATTCGTTGAAAACGATTCTTCCAGTCAAGTTTTATCCCGGAAAATGATCCGTTCAAATAGACATTGTACGTCTTAAATTGTGAGCTCATAATTTAACCTCAAACATGCCAGATCATCGACCGCGAACTGTAATGCAGGTGAGAAACAAAACAGACAAATCAGATATTTTGACGGGGACAGTGCTGACTCACTCTTGGCCACGTATTTTGAATATAAATTATGATTCATAATCGAAGTTAAGCAACGTTGTGCGCGGTCACTCTTAGGATGGGTGACTGCAAGTGGTATTACGAGCTGAGCGCTTCCGTGCTTCGGAGGGCACGTTAAATGTCGGTCCCGACTTTTAAGTCGTTAAGCCATGACGGAGGCCTTTAGGCGGCCTAAAAACTCCGTCACCAGAGCTGGCCACTTGCTCATACGAACTTACTGTACTGTATAAATCATCTAGTAAAGATGTAAAGGCCAAGTTTTTTTTTAATTCCAATTTCTTGGAAACCAATCTACCATCCATTACCTATGCTCTCACAATTAGTTTTCGACTACCAAGACAACCTCCCCCTATTTCTCCGAAATGAATCACCATGTATTTTCCACTCCCCGAAAGGTTTTCCGTCCGAAAAGGTGAGCTGCTTCTCTGAAGCGTTGGTTCCTAGAAGCGGTTGCCATGGCAACGCGCCGCATCAACACCGCACACACACACACCGTGTGAACACCCAGGTGACCTGCTTAGGCTGTGGATGCTATGGGATCAGCAGGAAAACAAGCTTCCTACTGTAAGGCACTCATGGCGTAGCTTGCTTAAAGACGTTTTTGATAAATGGTTGAAGTTATAAACGACTAGCTTCCACCCCCGGCGTTGCCCGCGAGGTACAAATAATAAAATAATAAATAAATAAATAATGCTGGACATTTCACACAGCGCCATCTATCCCCAAACTAAGCAAAGTTTGTACTATGGGAACCAGATAAACTGATATAATTCTTAGGTATATACTTTTTTTTGTAAATACATACATAGAATACTTTATAACACCCAGACACTGAACAAACATCTATTTTCATCACACAAATGTTTGTCCTGGGTGGGAATCGAACCCACGATAATAATAGCCTATGGTAATTCTGAAAGTTCATTCTAAATTCTGGTGAAATAATTTTTGAAATCTGATTAGTAGTTTCGGAGATTATCTCCTATATAAAAACAAACTATACCTCTTTATGAAATTAGTAAAGGTAAAGAGTCTGAGCAGTTACAATTTTGTTGGGCAAGTGGCATCCGTGCTTATGCTTAGGAGGGCATGTTAAATTGTCGGTCCCGGCTTCTAAGTCGTAAAGTCATGATGGAGGTCTTCAGGTGGTCTAAAAACTCCATCACCAGAACAGCTCATAAGAACTTCTATCTACATATCGCTTATTTATACCAAATTCCCTTGCCATCTCTGCATCTCTCACTGACACACCACCTTAACCTTCACTAGTGTGCGCTTGTTTATCTGCGGGCCACGTCACCGTGATGTCACACAGATAAGTTATTAGATATTCATAGAGGAATACCTATCTAATACCATCTAATAGCAGCCAACCGCCCTGTTTTCACACAAGCGTAATGGCTCGCAAATTGCAGTTCCAGGTAGTCAAACGGAATAAAAGTATGACAAGATAATGAAACATTATGTTCTTTACTAAAACGTGGTCGCTGAGTAGGGTATGACCTCGACTTTCGATCAGCAGAGTCATTCTGTAAACTCACTTCGAACGTCTCGAAGAGATGAATCCGCTGTGAGATTTCAAATTTCGTATTCGAAATTTGAATCTTACAATACATTCTTGTATTTAGTGAGCTCGGTCACTTGAGATAATTCGATGTGAGTCTACAGAATGACTCTGCTGATCGAAAGTCAAGGTCATACCCTGTAGGCCGATTTTACTCAAAAATTTTTTAACTAGGTACCAAAGCAAAACGTCAACTATTTCGTTTAGTTTCTTAATCTAATGACCAATGAGGTTAGGTTACTCTGTTACGTTTTCAAAACAAATTGCCAATGAGGTTTTGCCCTTGGGTTTTGCAAATTACTGTCATTTTGAAGAACGAAAGAAAACGCAGCGTCCATAACTTCGAAGATCCTCGACAGAATCTCACCAAGTTTTTATGGCACCAATCGGAAAGTATTCTTTCAAACAAAAAAATATTTACAAATCGGTCCAGGCGTCTTCGAGTACACAAAAAAAAAGATTCCGACGACATGAGAACCTCCTCCTTTTTTTGAAGTCGGTTAAAAATAGCGATGGGTTTGTAAACTGTTACTGGATTGCTATCTTCTGCAAAATGTGATTATATCTAGGTACCTAATGTCACGGCTCTGAAGATTTCATGAATTCTACGTTTTCATCACGAATTTTAATGAGTAGGTATTGAGTGAGGCTGAGTTTGTCGTTAGCGGCAACCCGTTGTTTAATAGCTGACTGCCGAACGTTGCAGCTGAAGTCCTTGTTCATGTGCAACTTTCGAAAATTTAATTTAATGGAGGCGATTTAAAAAAATATAATTTCGAAAAACACAGGCAGGTGTCATGTTAATATGATAGTTAAAATTATTTATCGCCGTTTTATATTGATGTATAGTGTCACGTGTGTCGGGACACGATATTGAAATAAAATATATAAGTAAGTACATCTGTGTTTAATATTCTGTGGGCAATGCTTTGTTCTGGTGCCTTTCTCTTTGACTCAATTTGACTAACGAATTCATCTATTATCAGCTTTTGTATTGCTTGTTGAAGGGCCAAGTCAAAAGTACACAAAACCAGCGAGTTTGTATGAAGAATATAATGAAAGTCATCATCCTAGCGCTTTCCCGGTTGCGTCCTATCGGGGCCTGGGGTCCGCTTTCCTACTTTTTTGCCTCCACTTCGGACGGTCTTCTGCATCCTTTTTGGTGAGTCCATTTGCACACATCCAACGACGTCAAGCCAGCACTTCTTGGGCCTATCCCTTCTACCGGGGCCTGGCGGAGCCAACATAGCTAAGCATTTGTTCCCCACATAGTCCAGTCAAATTAGGAATTAACCTCGGAATGAGAGATAATAAGCTGAATTTTCGTATATACCTTCATTTAGGCGCCCTAAAAGTTGTCTCAAAAGTCTCATAAAATCTCGTGTCTGCGTCTTAAGTTATTCAAGGTCAAAGGTAAAAAAAATAGTTTTTCGCGAATATCTCGGTTGCTATTGGTCCAGTGATGTTAACATCTATTATGAAATTGTAGAGCTTAAAATTTGCGACCAATTCATAAAAAAAAAAATTCCATGCGCTCAACCGTTTTTGCGATACAGCGCCGTGAGCGCAAAGCGTTCAGTATGTGTATTTCAAAAACTATACTTCCTAGAACAAAAATAAAAACTATTTCGGAATGTACAAATTAAGTCCTTTCATATGACACCCCACTCGATATATCTGTGTAACTTTTATCTTTTTTACCCCCTTGAGATCCCAATATCTTTACAACCCCTCCATCGATTACGCTCATATGTCATATATCATATTTCCATAGCACAATCTAGTTACGTATCAAGTTTTATGCAGATTGGATTAACGGTTCGATAGTTATGCGAGAACATAAAAATTACACATACAAACATACAAAGCAAAATCGTAAGATCTTAGCTCGCTTTGCTCGCTTGGTCGATAAATAACTGATAAATGAAACAAATTAGTCAAAATTCAAGGTATTCACAGATATTCACGTTTGACTTTGCGTTACAGTACCTACGCGTATGACTGAGCGCTGCGCACTCACCCTCCTCTATCGCGTAAACGGTTGAGCGCATGAAAGAATGTTGTAAACAAAATTTGTCGCAAATTGTATGTTCTACAACTTTATAATAGATGTTAACATCATTGGACCAATAGCAACCGAGATATTCGCGAAAAACTATTTTTTTTACTTTTGACCTTGAATAACTTAAGACGCAGACACGAGATTTTATGAGACTTTTGAGACAACTTTTAGGACGCCTAAATGAAGCTACATACGAAAATTCAGCTTATTATCTCTCATTCCGAGGTTGAGCCCTTTTTTTGGCTAAGATGACTGGGCTACACATAGCTTACCGGTTTTCGTAAGACGTGTCCGTACCAACGTAGGCGACACTCCTGCAATTTATCTGATATGTCACGGACATGAAGGCTGCCGCGGATGCGAGAGTTCCTGATGCGGTCCTTCCGCGTAACCCCACACATTCAGCGCAGCATATTCATCTCCGTGACCCGCATTTCTTGCTTGTGCCGCTCAAGTACCGGCCACACTTCACTGCCATATAAAAGGGCAGGTCTAATGATGGATTTATAGACCTGTCCCTTCAGCTTAACCGGCATCTTGGGGTCACAAATGACACCAGTTACCTCACGCCATTTAGCCCACGCTGTAGCAATGCGTGCCTTGATGTCACCAGACGCGTGGAATGAGAGTGAATGAGGCGAAAGAGGTTACTCCCAAAGCTAAAAACGAAATTGTGCCAATTTTCGAGGTTCAGCTTAAAGGAGACTGTTTTTTTTTATATGGGGAGTGGTCTATGAACCAATAGCGATACTGTAGTGATATTTCTGTGGGGATACCTCAACTACATCCTTGTGCAAGGGGGCATCAAAATCCAACCCGGCAGTTTTGAGAAAAATAATACTTTAGAATTCACATTTCTTGCAAAAATGTTTTTATTTTAGAAACGTTTTGAACGGTTATTGTGGTTAGTATCTGTAAAGTTCGGACTACAATGTAATAATATGGTGACAGCGACATGATCTGATGATGGAGTCAGGAGCTATTCAACAGAACTCTTCAATAAATAAGCCGATTGAGTTGAAACTTGGCATGTCTATCAAGTTTCAACTACAATGTAATAATATGGTAACAACGAGCTAATCTGATGATTAAGTCAGGAGCTGTTCAACAGAACTCCTCAATAAATAAGCCGATTGAGTTGAAACTCGGCATGTCTGTCAAGTTTCAACTACAATGTAATAATATGGTAACAACAAGCTGATCTGATGATGGAGTCAGGAGCTTTTCAACAGAACTCCTCAATAAATAAGCCGATTGAGTTGAAACTCGGCATGTCTGTCAAGTTTTAACTACAATATTATAATATGGTGACAACGAGCTGATCTGATGATGGAGTCAGGAGCTGTCCAACAGAACTCCTCAATAAATAAGCCGATTGAGTTGAAACTCGGCATGTCTGTCAAGTTTCAACTACAATGTAATAATATGGTAACAACGAGCTGATCTGATGATGGAGTCAGGAGCTGTGCAACAGAACTCCTCAATAAATAAGCCGATTGAGTTGAAACTCGGCATGTCTGTCAAGTTGCGACTATAATTTACATTGTGTCACCTGTCCGTTTATTATTTTTAACACTACACCGCGCGGCGCAGTTTGTTTATTTCCATAAGTGAAAGTATAGGCTTTTATAAAAGTCAATGTTAGACGGCTTTTTTTCTGTAGTTATCTATTAGGTGGTACGGACGAGAAACGACTAACAACTGTGCCCATATGTATGGATGTATGTATGTGGACTCCCTTTTCCGCATTTAGACTCAAAGGTGGTCCTTTATGCGTGGGGATGACCTGGCTCATTAAAACTGAAGCCCGCCTAGCTCCTCCCAGAAGCACAGAAGTTTCCTGGGGGCTTCACAGACTAATTATAGTGTTGAGTTCTGTTCTGTTCCACCAGACAATAGCAACGTTTGTCAGGGTTGGTCTTATTACGGCTGTATAAAGCCATTATGGTTAATTTTGGTGTTAAACCCTATAGGAGACTGTTTTTTTTTTTGTATGGGAAGTGGTTTATGAACCAATAGCAATACTGTAGTGATATATTTGTGAGGATACCTCAACTACATCTTTGTGCAAAGGGGCATCAAAATCTAGCCCGGAAATTTTGAGAAAAATAATACTTTAGAATTCACATTTCTTGCTATATTTTTTATTTTAGAAACGTTTTGAACGGTTATTTCTGACTGTATAAGTACTTTATCAATGTGTTTCTCTACTACTCACTTGCCACCTCAACATTTTTTTTAGTGACGATGTCTAGTTTTTTTTTTGCAGTATTTTAAGGTGACGATTAAAAACAAAAAAAGTAGGTACTCCAAATTACAAAAAATAAGAAGGAACTCTATAAGTAGAGTTCCTTCTTATTTTTTGTAATTTCATATAAGTAGCAGCAGAGAAAAGTAAAAGGGTAAAGTCAAGTCACGAAAGTAAAATCACTTTTTTTAAGCACAGAATATATTTTTATTTCAAAATTCATCTAACATTTATACAGTATAAAACAAAGTATAATTATTAGTATTATTTAATTAATAATTATTTAATTATTAATAATTATTTAATTGTCATCGTTGTCATCAAATAATTGCTGTAGTTTTTCCCACAATTCTTTCACAGTTGTTACATTTTTTACATGCATGTACAATGACTGATCACTATCAATTGTCATTATCAATTTTGCTCTCGTTTTCTGATCATCATAAAAGTTAGGCTATTATAAAAGTCTATGTTCGACGACTGTTTCTCTGTAGTTGTCTACTCATTTAAGTACACTAGCATTATTATTTTTATAGTTTTCGAGTTTGCAGTCCCTATTAGTTGCAGTTTCGCGTTGTCATCATATTATTACATTGTAGTTGAAACTTGACAGGCATGCCGATTTTCAACTCAATCGGCTTATTTATTGAGGAGTTCTGTTGAACAGCTCCTGACTCCATCATCAGATCAGCTCGTTGTCACCATATTATTACATTGTAGTTGAAACTTAACAGGCATGCCGAGTTTCAACTCAATCGGCTTATTTATTGAGGAGTTCTGTTGAACAGCTCCTGACTCCATCATCAGAACAGCTCGTTGTTACCATATTATTACATTGTAGTTAAAACTTGACAGGCATGCCAAGTTTCAACTCAATCAGCTTATTTATTGAGGAGTTCTGTTGAACAGCTCCTGACTCCATCATCAGATCAGCTCGTTGTCACCATATTATTACATTGTAGTTGAAACTTGACAGGCATGCCGAGTTTCAACTCAATCGGCTTATTTATTGAGGAGTTCTGTTGAACAGCTCCTGACTCCATCATCAGATCAGCTCGTTGTTACCATATTATTACATTGTAGTTGAAACTTGACAGGCATGCCGAGTTTCAACTCAATCGGCTTATTTATTGAGGAGTTCTGTTGAACAGCTCCTGACTCCATGATCAGATCAGCTCGTTGTCACCATATTATTACATTGTAGTCTGAACTTTACAGACACTAACCACAATAACCGTTCAAAACGTTTCTAAAATAAAAACATTTTTGCAAGAAATGTGAATTCTAAAGTATCATTTTTCTCAAAACTGCCGGGTTGGATTTTGATGCCCCCTTGCACAAGGATGTAGTTGAGGTATCCCCACAGAAATACCATAGCAGTATGGCTATTGGTTCATAGACCACTTAAAAACAGTCTCCTTTGTGGAAACTGAAATTGGAACATTTGACCAACTTAGACTGGACTACGATAATTTGCACGATTTATTGTTTTTGGTTCGTAGCAAGTGGAAACCTCTACCGCCTTGATAAAATTAATAGACCTTTTAAAAGTTTTATTGTCTGGTTGTATACTTGCTAATGAACATGACCTAATGAAATATCGTTCTAACCACTTAACCTTTGAGAAATACATGTCATGTCGCAGCTAGGTACTTACTACTTAAGAATAAAACTAGAATACATATACTATGATATGTGTAATCCTTGATGCTTATATTTTAAGTGTGAATGTGTATGTTTGTATGTTTACATGGTTGAAGGAAGTTTTTTATGAAAACACTAGAGAATTAGTTTTTACTTACCTACCTACTTTAATACATCAGTCGAAATACCACCAATAATAAATCCTATTTCCTATACTATTAAACGAGCAATATTTGTGTATTTGTTTATTTATTTGTATTCACTTTCTCGAAAACGGCTCTAACGATTTCGATGAAATTTGCGATATAGGGTTTCAGGGGCCAAAAAATCGATCTAGCTGGGTTTCATATCTAGTTCTGAAAAGGCATTCGTGAAATTCCACTTATAAAGAACAGAATAAAACACTTACAATACCTACTTAGGTAATCTGAGTTTATAAGAATCAAAATCAAATCGAATCATTTATTTATTTCTCTCACAAACAATATAAATAGTAAAATAAATATAAGTACAGAATAATTTCTAATATTAATCGTGAAGATAAAAAAAAATAGTAATGAAAAAAAAAATAGAAACGAGCGAAGTCGCAGTTTTTTCTACTGGTATAATAAATGTTAATAAGAAAGTGACCTCTCGATATTTTATCGTTAATCGTGAGGGTCTCCCCTGGCCGCCATTTTTTCTCAAAGTTGACGCGCGCCTACGCACCTGTCGACATAGACCTACGAATATATTAGAACTATATTTATTTAGATTTATGATGGAACAAAGATAAGTAAGTGTTTATTACTCTGTATTGGTCGCGAAAATATATGAGTAGAATTACGTAATATTTACGTTTACGTTAGAGAATAAAAAAGAATGACATTGAAAGTGATTATTTCAAAAAGTTTTTTAGTTTTGGCGTATTTATGGGAAGTTTTAGCTAAAATAAAATTAGCATTGACTTGACCCACAAATATCCCACTTTTACTAAAGCATAGGTAATTTTAGAAATGTCACTCAGGCTATCTTTTGTTTTGGTCTTTAGCGTTAACAAAATAAAGACCCTTTGGATTAAACAATAATTTATATAATTAGTCAGTGAACAACCGAAACATCACCATATACCTACTTAGCACAGAACATAATATCTATATAATAATACTACGTAACCATAGGCTAAGTATTTTTATTTCATAACATAATTTTTATCATTGCCTTAATTTGAGAAATTCACGAGCACAATGTTGTTTTTTCTATGGGAGCGCGTTGAAATCTTTTCAACGACAATTTAATATGTCTTAGAATGTTTAGTACAACTCAAGAAATTTTTAAAGTGTAATAGTAAGTGTATCTAAATACATCAATAAGGTGGAGTGCCGTAATTGCAACTGTCCGGTAATTGCAACTGGAGTCAATAACTCCCTCTAGGATCACTTTTTTGAACATCGATAGATGTGGTATTGAACTTCTTCTAAAAGTCTCAGTCTAAAAATATAGATGGTGTTGATAGGACCAAAACTGAGCGAATGACAGGCCTTTTTGTAAAACTGCCAATTTTTCGGAAGTGACGCCGCTCGAACGCTCTTCGTAATTTATTTAAAAAAAATGTTTTTCGTGGTTTTTCGCCAGTGTGTTCACAGTGAGAGTGATTATAAGACACAGTAAGTTGTTTTTTATGTGTTTGTTGTATTCTACGATAAATCTACTCAGAGTTATGGTTGTAGTTACATTTGCCAGACAAAAAGTGCATAGTCTTGTAATTGTAACCATTTTGTTTCTTTTTTGACAGTTGCAATTTAACGACCGGTTTTGTATGAAGTTTGAAAAACCTAGTGATGTAACAATGACGATGACTATGTCGATACGTAATATTTTATTGAAAGGAATACTATCTACTTCCATACTATGCTATGAGTTTCTAGCAATTTGTTTGAGTGATTGAGTCCCTTTATTATGTTGGCGCTAGCGGAGCCCTTTCCAAAGCCGTTCAATATGTGAAACGAATATAAAAAGGCTGTATAACTTCTAAAACATTACTTATTTCGATTGAAATAAAGTTAGAAAAAATAATTAGTAAAAGATAATTGAAGACTTTAAAGATAAGAATAAAAAAGGCTGTTTCATAAATAAAAGATTATTGTGATTAAAATAAACATCGAGTCGATAAAAATCACGATAAGGTTCCCATCACTATTTGTAGTAAAATAGTTGCAATTACCGGATTCTTTGCTGAAAAGTGTTTTCGCGCAAAATTTGACATTAGTAGCAAGGGCATAGCTATATAAATCGAAAGAACGATATTCAAGGCATGTGTTCTGTATTTTCCAGTAGTAAGCGCCATAGAAAAATAAGAAGTAAAAACAAGTAGTTGCAATTACCCGCAAAAACGGGTAATTGCAACTATTGCTCCCTTTGTCATGAATTTATGCAATAGAATTTTATTCTTTATCGCTTTACTTTATTCATAATAATGATATAAATCTACATAAAATTTACTATAGAATAGATCTTTCAAAAAATACATTTCTGATACAAAATATAGAATTATCAAGCGATGAAGTTAGGACTCCACTTTTTTTAGTTGCAATTACGGCACCCCACCTTATAAATATTATTAAAATATTTTACTAATATAAATTAATGTATTTAGAAGCTCTATTAGTTGTAAGTGCGCGCTACAGTCGGCTGCGCACGCGCACATCCCTTTCTCCCGAGACAGTTGTGAAGAAGCCAGCCCGGCCGTTAATATACATACATCCATCCATACATACAATAATGCGTGTAACGTGCGCTTGCTTTATTCAGTAGCTTTTAAATTACACAAGGTACTAGCTTCAGCTTGTGGTTTCACTCACGAAGGTAGTGTAATATTAGCAAGTCTTCAACTCGATATAGGATATCTATTTTTTTCGATAAATTCGAAGGTTTAGTAAAAGTATTTAAACTTAGAAACAAATTTTCTTTAACATGGAGCCCCACGAATTCGGTTTCGTGGTTTAAGTTCGTATGAGCTAGTGGCCAACTCTGGTGACGGAGTTTTTAGGCCGCCTTTATTATAGACAACATCCATGTCTTCCCAATTCTTTGAGAGCCATGTTGACCGAGGGGTATAGTACCTCGACTTTCGATACAAAGGTCGTGGGTTCGAATCCTGGCCGTGCATCAATGGATTTTTCGTTTCAAAAAAATTATAATATGCGCATTAACACGAGCTCTAACTAAACTAGCGTTGAATATGACGTGACTGACGCGGCTCGTTTGTCCCGTACAAAATTCAACTTTGTGTGATCGGCTCATTTTCTAAAAATGTCATGCTTCAATTCATGTCATGTGACCGTACACAATATGACAAAATCAGCTGATTTTGTCATGCTTCATTCAATCTTCAATCACACCTCGCCTACTCACTATGACAAAGTCATATAACATGACGCTACTCACTCACTCTAATGTAGTATGACGTCAAATCAAATGTCATAGCTTCACTCAAATGACAAGGATGGAATCTTTGTCATATGACTACCTATCTCTCTTCCTGCTTCAAATCACTCCTCGCAGACCGAACAGATTGTCATAGAGTCGGCGTCAGCACTGAAGTCCGATAGACGCAGCGTTGCTATCGCAGAACTAGCTTGTAAAAAATTACTAATTGTCCAATTATGGATTGAACAATAATAAGTTTGCAAGTTTGTACGTTTGATAATTCTACACACCAGAAAAACTGAACTACCTTAACTAAAAAAGCATAATTATGCTCTTTTAGTTTCTAGTAGCATTTGCCGTAGGACTTGAGTGCTGACGCCGACTCTACTTTTTGAATTGAACGAAACGCAGGCGGCTCGTTTTGAAAAAACGTGTTTTGAAAACAAAAATTGGTTTTCGATTTTGCGGGTTTTCAAACGAACGAACGAAACAAAATATCACCGGACTGCCTAAAGGGCAATAGTAGAGTCGGTGTCAGCACTGAAGTCCGATAGACGCAGCGCTACTTTCGCGTAAAAATGACGAAGGGCCTTACTTATGAAAGATGTTTAAAGTGAAACACTGGTTAAACAATGTCCTGTCTTTATTTGTGGATAGTGACAAACAGAGACAGGACGTTGTTCAACCAGTGTTCAACTTTAAACATCTTTCATAAGTAAGGGGGTAATTGTCCCAATAAGGCTTGAACATTAATATTTAGGCAAAGTTGTATGTTCTCTAATTCTATACACAACAACTGAACGACCGTGACTAAAAGAGCTTAAAGTAAATAAAACAATTAGTTCCCACTTTTGCCGTAAGACTTGAGTGCTGACACCGTCTTTATGATCTACTATACAAAAAAATCTATTCAAGCGTTACAATTCCTCAGTATTTGTGCAAAAACTTTTTTTTTTCTAAAAATGTTCTACATAGCCCCAATGTACGGTATGCTCATTATTTGGCGACATTATGATAATTATGTAAATAAATGATTAAATTTAAATCAGCGTTTGTTTTTTCTTATCAATCAGCACGATTAGAAATTACATTTTTCCAAACTCACTTTTGAAATAGTAGTTACCTAACCTAAGATCGCACCATGAATGAACATTAGACCGGCTCTTCGAGTTCGTCAATGCGTAGGTCATTATGAACTGTCAAGTTGAAAATGATCGGCTCAAAAGAGCCGGCTCACTGAACCGGCTCATTTTGAAAATGAACCTACTCTTACAAAAGTCAATTTAAAATCATGTCATACCCAACACTAAACTAAACGGCGCCGGCGAAGGAAACCCGCGGCTTAGTCAGCCCCATACGTATTGACCATCTCTTTCCTGTGGGTATGGCCGGTTAAGAGAACATGGTGTAGGTGCTGGGCAAGCCTACTCCATCTTAAACAATGTCCCAGCCACTTCAGTGTCCCGTGTAAGTGTAGGCAAAGATTGCCTCCTGACACAATAAATCCTCTAGTAAAGATGTAAAGGCCTAGGTTTTATGTCTTCCCTTCTACGGCCTCGACACCCACCTTGCAGTTCGAAGGTCTGATTGACCGTTTCTGTTTTAAATACACAAGCCCATTAAATTTCCTTTTCACCTGTTGTAAATGAGACTGTTAAAAACAGTGTTTGCACAAAATTCATTGTCAAGTTTAAAATTAAACAAGATTACAATCGAATTGTAGTGTTCGCGTGACAATATAAATGTAGGCACTGTTTCTTGTATAAATTAAAATATTTAGTACCTACTCTTTAAGGCCATAACTGACCACGTCAACTTCATACCCGAACCGCACCGCATCGTTCACTCGTTGTAGGCTGGTAGTCCACACCACGTGGTCAACGATTTGTCAACGAGTAACCCACTCGCTGTCCGCGCGTTGATGATTTGCGATGAGGCGATCCGCCCTTGATTGATAACGACCGAAATCGGTCTCAAACTCTCAAATATGACAGTTCAGTGCTGACCACGAAGTAGCTCTGTCACTCTCATTTCAACGAGACAGAACGCGTCAAAAAAAACCTATCATTGCGATCATTTTGACAGTTAGATCAATAATTTGAGGTTTGAGACAAGTTGGACAAGCAGCCTGCTAGTGCGCTTCCGTGCTTCGGAGTTAATTGTCGGTCCCGGCTTTTAAGTCGCTAAGCCATGACGGAGGCCTTTAAGCGGCCTAAAAACTCCGTCACCAGAGTTGGCCACTTGCTCATACGAACTTACTTAGCCTGCTAGTGACACTACGGAGTT
The DNA here is from genome assembly GCA_958496255.1 of Camptogramma bilineatum. Taxonomy (NCBI): domain Eukaryota; kingdom Metazoa; phylum Arthropoda; class Insecta; order Lepidoptera; family Geometridae; genus Camptogramma; species Camptogramma bilineatum. The sequence goes on from OY292474.1 coordinate 5,240,455, forward strand.
GTGAACGCGTCAGCGAGTGGCCCACTCGCTGTCCGCGGTTTGACGGCTTGTGATGCGGCGATCCGGTGACGCTACGGAGTTGATGTAGTGAGCGTTGGTCCATAGAATTCCATACAAAGAATACCTAACCGCACTTAAGCTTCAAGACATTTATTGCATTTATAGAACTTGATTACTAGAGAAAGTTTTTTTCTTGTCACTTTTATGTCAATGAACAGCGGGGCTAAAAATGCCGCCATAGCAGAATCACAACTGGAATTGCAGTATAGGTATGCCGTTCTTGTCACTCTCAGTTTATGAAAAGAGACGGCATATAGTGCAATTCCTGATAAGAAACAGCTTTAGCAGCCATGTAGGAAGAACAGTGTAAAGCTTTAGGAATTTACTAGACAATAGCTCGCCTTGACCTCGCGCCATCAGATAGTCGCAGCATTATCTTTTAGGTACCTACATGTAATAATTTGAAGTGTAAAATGGCTAATTAACTATGTTCATAGCTCATTTTCTTGTAAGCACTATATTTAAGCTATTACTTAAATGCTTTTATTTGTTTTAAAAATTAAGTAAGATGCGTACAGCTAAGTAGATACTACTATTCACTTTACTGCTTCTTTCATGTTATAAAACGATTTTAAACGTTTAAACGTAAATTAAAACTCGCAAGCTATTGTTCCTTTTTGTTTCGTTTTTAAAATTCAAATATTAAAAAGAAATCAATAAAACGTTTTCCCTTCACTATGTCTCGCCGGCCGGCGATTTAAAAATAACATCCAAGGAATTTTTATACTAACGTAACTGGAACACGCACTGATACAGAAAACGCGGTCCGCTTGAAATAAAACTTGGGCGCTGTGTCTCTTTCTTTTTGCAACTGTGTGAAAGAGACAAAGCACCCAAGAAAGCCTCTCAACAAGACCAACAATCCTTATAACCAAGATTAAATGATAATAGATCGTTGTGTAGTCGTGATAAGGTTCAAAATCCTTTGTACATTAAATGTCAGTCAGCATTCTACTATGTATGAAATTTCTTTGATAACATCACGTTCGAAGTTCAAAGTTCCAAGCTTTCGGATGAAATTATCTCTGTTGCGTCTTCAAGCGAGACGATCCTGCAGACAAAAGACAAGGACCGAGATAGAGAAATCTGCTGCGTGTGAAGGGGATAGAAGAACTACATCTCGGCGGGATGCCAGAACGGCAACGCCGCTTCGACCAATCACCGGACGTTCATCTTGGCTTTTGTTTTTGTTTTCATTTTCTTTTTATTTTTGTTTCTGATGTCAACTTAGCATGGAGTCGACTTTATATCGATTAATTTAAAACCATTTTATGGAAAATGTAACAACCACCGACCAAAAAACTCCAAAAAACTTACTATAGAACAAATGAAAAGAAAAAATGCCATTTTTGGTGTACCTACCTTTAAAGATTTCAATTCAATTTGCTTACATTTCTTTTTAGGTAAGTTTTTCGAAACAAAAGTGTAACAGGAACCTAGATAAATACCTACTCTCTTAATCTAACAACATAAACTGATAAAAATATGCTTAAATTTTAAATGATTTCGGTATTACGTTTTTATGGAAATTCGCCTGTCGCAGGCCCCTTAATCATAATAATTTGTTTTAGCAAGGCTTTAGAGAATGTGTTTTTCTCTTGTGACTTGTGTGATTTAGAAGCCATCTGAGCTCTAGGAAGCCTGTAAGTCCGTTATGAATAACAGAGTTAGATTATGAAAAAGTTGTAGACGTGTAAAAAATAAAAATAAATATTCATGTTTGAGCGAGCTATTTATCAAAACTCAAACAAAATGGATTGTCCAGAAAACTGAGATACCAAAGGAAAACATTTCACGCGATGATTAAAGCCTAAAGCGTAGTGTTGTGAACCACACCTGCTGTTGACTTGAAAAAATACTTAATTTATAAATAAAAATTAATATTTAGTCTATAATTGTATGTCCTTAAGGACGCCTGCGAGGATTTCTGACCCAAAAAATCTAAATACCTAGGTATGGTACCTATGTAAGTAAATAGAAAAAACTAAAATTTCGCCGGAACTTCGTACCACCTCAGTTTTTTTTGACCCGGTAAGATATTTTTAATTTATTTTAAATTTTCCGAATATTTATGTAATGTTTCACTATCAATAAGTAAAATATAGGTAATGTACCTGATGAATCTGTGGAAATGGCCCATTCGCCATAGACTTCAATTTGTTTACGGAAGATGAGGCACTTTATCAATGCAAATCACAATGCATTCAATCAAAGAGTATTGAGAGCGCATAAAAATAAACAACAAAGTCATAAAAGTAGATGGCATAAATGAATAGGAATGAAACTTACAATGTAATACTTACCTAGGTATTCATGTCGCACTAAATTTAAATTTATTCGTCTATAGATAATTATTTTCTTGGGTCAGTCATACTACAAAGTCAGGATTTAACTATTGTAGGTACTATTCTTAAGTTGCCTGAAATAAAATTTATATTATTATTATTATGTATGTCAATTTGAACATCTCGGGACTATGGAGTCCCGGACCTTTGACTGACAGGCATGCATTATTATTATTATTAATCTGATGAGCCATTTTTTTAATCACCGTCCATCATAATAATTTTTTTTTTAAGACCAAGTCTCAGGACTAAGTCCATCCCTAGTCCCGAAAAATGCGTGACAAAAGAACTCAGAGGATAATAAGGTGGACAACATTATTTTACGTCTGCGTAAAATAATAAACTAATTAAAATGTAGGTTAATTGTCTGCATAATGCGAGCTAAAATGTTATGTGGCTAATGTTTAGGGTTCCGTAGACCGGTGGTAGAACGGTAGGCGTTGTTGTCTGTATTTTTCATGTGTTATTATGATGAAAAAAAAACTCCTTAATCTACCCAATGGGGTGAAATTTTATTTCTTAAAGCAGTTATGTAACCAAAGGCTTTTTTTTTTCTTTTCTGCTGTGAATTTTGAATGTACTTTTGAAATATAAAAAAATCATTATATTTCACTTTTTGCTTATTCATTCATATCACTTTATACTTATTGATTAAAAATAATACAGGTTTTTACCATAGGTAGGCTCTTTTAAAATATTTGCATATCTACGAAAACTAATTTACCTTTACTTTTGAAATTTCAGTCGGCAATATTGTAATAAAAGATAATGAAAACTTACAGGGCCGTCTCTTGCTATTATCCAGTGAGGTGCTGAAATTATAATAGATAGCTACGGAGCCCCGAAGCGCTTGGGACGTAGCTTGCTAAGTCGTTTTTGAAGAAAAGATCTAAATAATGGGTTTCACAATTTGGATGGGTGATGGGTGATCGCATGTGGCAATAACAGCGGAGCGCTTTCGAGTTTCAGATGGTACATATTGTAGGCAGCCCATAAACTCCGTCACCAGCAGAGTAACTCATACGAACATACCTACTGCGCAACGTACGTATGTAGGTACATACGGAACCCTATACTTTGATGGAAATACACACTTGTCTAATATTTTTTAACCACGCGATGTTTGAATAATGCATGCGGCGGGATGATTGCGTGTGAAATCGAAAACATACAATTATATGAGCTTTTCTTAACAAAAACTTGTGGAAATATTTAGTGCACCTGTTTGTTTATTTATACATTGAAGTAGGTATGCTTTTTTAAGTTTTAAGTTCTATCAAATTTTTGGTTCTCATTTTAAAAGTTTTATTTTTAGGGTTAGATGCCGGTGTGTGGAATATCCTCCAATATTTATTTACCTATTCATTTCTTCGGGGCACTATCCCGCTATCCGAGCAACATGTATTATAATGTATCTATACTAATTATTATAAAGAGGTAAAGTTTGTTTCTATAGTCGGATTGCTCATTTTACGCACTAAAATTGACGATCAAAATGTCATTTTTCATATATTTTTAGTTCGTACAATGAGCAATTCGACTAATGTAGGTTGTATACTGGTTGTGACAGGGTTTATGATCCTATCAAAAACCAGGTCACAACCAGCCGAGATGTGGTGGTGATGGAAGGAGCTGTGTCGGGAGGAACGTCTGCAGCCAGTGAAGCAACATGGTGTGTGGATGAAGCGTGTCCTGTTCCCGAAGAAAATGATTGTTCAGTGGGGGAACACAGCAGTGATGAACAATCACAGGACAGCTCTGACAGTGAATCATCACAGCAAACATTCTTTGAGGCTGAAGCGGATGAGACCTATGTTCCTGAAACTCCATCACCAAGCAGTAGTCCAGTCAGATTGTCAGAGCCAGACATTGAGATCTACAATATACCGAAGAGGGTGCGGCGGAAGCCTGACAGGTACAATCCGACAGGCTTGTTGGCCACTACAGACTCTGAGATGTCCGTGAAAGAAGCCTTGAGCAGCCCCGAGAGTGTACAATGGAGGCAGGCGATGGACGAGGAGTTGGACTCATTCCGGAAGAATGAGGTGTTCGAGCTTGTGGATGCCCCAAAAGGAGCTACAATAGTGCAATGTCGGTGGGTCTTTAAGAAAAAGTACAAAAGTGATAGTGAAGTGCAATATCGTGCTAGATTAGTTGCGAAAGGTTTTACTCAAAAGCGTGGAATAGACTATGATGAGACTTTTTCACCGGTTGTGCGGCATTCCACACTGAGACTATTGTTTGCGCTAAGTGTAAAACTAGGACTGGACATTACTCAATTAGATGTAAAAACAGCATATCTAAATGGTTACTTGAAAGAGGACATTTACATGGGTGTGCCTGAAGGTTTTTCATCCAAAATGGATGGTAAAGTCTTCAAACTCAAGAAAGCAGTGTATGGCTTGAAACAATCAGCCTTAGCTTGGTATGAAAGAGTTAGAGATATATTGTGTAAAAATAATTTTAAAAATTGCACACAAGAGCCATGTTTGTTTACAAAGATGAGTAAAGATGTAAAAATCATAATAGCATTGTATGTAGATGATTTTTTAATCTTTTCTAACAATGAGAATGAAACTGAGAAGTTAAAATGTATTTTAAGTTCTGAATTTGAAATTAAAGATTTAGGAGAGGTTAAGCAATATCTAGGAATGAATATTAATGTACAAAAAGGTTGTAATAAGTATGAGATAACTGTTGATCAACAACAGTACATAGAAGAGTTGTTACTGAAATTTAATATGACTGATTGTAAAATATCTGACACACCTATAGAGAACAAATTGAATGTAACTAAAGCAGAAAAATGTACAGCAGGAATTAGTTATCAAAAACTCATTGGTTGTCTCATGTATCTTGCAGTCATGACAAGGCCTGATATAGCTTACTCGGTTAGTTATTTAAGTCAGTTTAATACATGCTACAATATTGAACATTGGAACTATGCTAAAAGGGTTTTGAAATACTTAAAGAAAACCAAGATGTATTGTTTAAAATTTAGTAGTATAGAAGAGAACTTGCTAGGTTTTGTAGATGCTGACTGGGCCAGTGATAGTTTAGACAGAAAATCATACACTGGATTTTGTTTTGTAATGTCAGGCTCAGCCATTTCATGGCAAAGTAGAAAGCAGAGAGTTACAGCTCTCTCGAGCACCGAGGCTGAGTATGTTGCGCTCTCTGAAGCTTGTAGGGAAGCAATATATCTAAGAGAACTATTGTATGAGCTGACCGGATCTTTGATTGCAATTAGTTTGAATTGTGACAATCAAAGTGCTTTGAAGATGGCCACAAATCATTAATGCCATAATAGGTCAAAGCACATTGATGTTAAACATCATTTTGTAAGAGAGACGATCAAAAGTGGAAAGGTAAACATCAGTTATTTACCTACAAATGAAATTCCAGCAGATTTGCTAACCAAAGGTCTCGGTAGTATTAAACATTACAAGTTTATGAAAAGTTTAGGTATTGTTGAATTGTAATGTAAAGTTTATTCTTTGTTGTGTGACACTTAGTTTATTTTGATAAGTGGGGGTGTTGTAATTTATAGTTGATTTAGTATCAAAATATGACTAGTAGCGCCACCTATCGATAAGGAATCTGTAACATCCTATTGTGTCATACAAATGTAATAATGTAGGTAGGAATGCATGTATGTGAGGGTATAAAAATAAAAGTTAGTCTGCACTGGATAACCGACGCGTTTTACTTCAGTAATGTGTTAGCGGGAGCAATTACTATATTATTAACAGATCGAAATTTAAATAACATAATTTTTTGATCCTGCTGGAGAAGGTGATCCTATCCTTTACCAATATTTATTTTGATTTTTTGGGCACCCAGAAGTCTATAAGTATTTTAATTCGACCTGGATTTGGAATAATCTTCGAAACTACTCATCCGATTTCAAAGATTCTTTCACCAGTATTTAGAATGAATTTTTATGATGAACATAACTATATGTTAGATACCTATAGAATAGAATAGAATATCGTTTATTTGACACACACAAGTTACAGTAAGTACAACAGGAAATGCACACAAAGTACACAATTAAAAAAATTAAACAAACAAAATACCTAACTAAAATCTAAAAAGAGAAATGTAAACAAATATGTGCGTACGTACCTACTTATTACATTTTGTGGTGCCAAATATGCCCAGTCTCAGCATAATGGCTCCTAGCTAGGGAGGCAGCGCTGGTTTTCAGCCTGTGCCCTTTGGGTGATTACCAGAGGTCTGAATTAGGTAAGTAGAGTTATTTATGTACTTGCATCGAAATGTTGATATTACTAAAAATCTTCCCGGGATTTCTAATGGACAATCCCGTGTGGCCAACAATATTACAAGTTAATAAAAATAAAAACCTCAGAGATAGATAAGACAAATAAAACAAAAATAATTAACATAATAATAATTAAGTAATAAAAAAAATTTTTATATTAAGTAATAAATGGAAATTTTTGAGGGAGGCCTATGTCCAACAGTGGACGTCCAACGGCTGAGATGATGATGATGATGATGAATAAAAAAAATAACAATTTTAAAAATTAATTAAAAATAATAATATTTATTAAGGGTGGATTCTACCAAACTGTCATCTTACTCCCAGAGTAGTTATTCCATTAGCCGACAGAATTCGAAATACATTTGTTTAGAAAGCGCAACCGAACATTATTAGGTTCATTCAAATTATCCTGGTTATAAGGTGTCAAGTTTACAATGTCAAAATATTCAAACAAACAGCTGTTTATCTGTGGTTTAATGTCCAGATAAAACTTATTCCAGTTTGGTAAAATACAGCCTAAGTGGTTTAAATGGTGTGAAAGTAAATAAAATAAAGTAAATAATTTTTTTTACTTACTAAATCACGGGATTTTTCTGCTCTTTCAAATTAATCTCGGGATTTGAGGCATATCCACTTTATTCTTTCGCTGTATGAAATCAGTGCAAGCACATAAATAACTCTACCTAATTCCGACCTCTGGTGATTACGGACGGTTATGTAGGTACCTCGCTGGCAACGCCGCGGGCGGAAGCTAGTATATTGTGTATCAATGTGTACATCGCCCGAAGCGAGATGCGTCTCGCTCGGCTGGCCCTGAGGGTCCAACGTACTTGATGCAGTCTGCACTTAGGCAACTGGGCAAGCTTAAGAGGTCATTTATTTATTTATACAATCGTCTAATCGTCTCTTAAAAGTCTTGTTTTAGAGATATTATTTTTTTAAATAAAGTCATAAATAGAATCTAATTTTGAAACAAACACCTTTACTGTTTAATAAAAAAAAAATTTCACTGTTTGGACCTGTTTGGGTTTTAATTACATTAAGACTAGGACAGTCTTTGAGGAAGCACTATTATTAATGGAAAAGTTATACATAATTAAGTATTAAATATAACACGTCCACATGTTTTCATTTTGTCTTTTTTCTGAGAAAATTCGTTATTTTTTAATTTTCAATCGAGCAGAGCTCGGTCCAGATATTGTAATTAAAACCCTGTCCAAACAGTAAAGTTTTTTTTCAAGTGCTTCCTGAAAGACTGTCCTACTATTACATTTTAATATTTATTTTTAATATTTTACAAGTAAGCACATACCTACTTAAGTACTTATTTGTAAGTATGTTGTAAATTTGGTAGATCGCATCGCTGCCCAATTCGATCGAAAAAACATTACATTACCTTTAAGTTCTGAAAACATCGCAAATACACTATGTTAATAAGAAACACAGCCATTTATTGTCAAGCACGAAGGTAGATAATGATAAATAATTTATTCCAACGGAAATAAGATAAAACGACCAGTTTCTTCCATTGAGTTTAATGGTACGATGCCGGTTCGCATAATATAAGCTGAGATGGGGGCCTGCTAGTTCAGGAGACCGCTGTGCATAGCTTCACATTATTACATATCGTGTTAATTTCGCGTCTATATAATTATAAAGGACATAAAATCTACTGCTCTATGTCTGTGAATCTTTCGACGATATGGTTATATAATGGGACGTAAAAATAACGTCACATTTTATGGTGTAATTTATAAACGTGTGCTGATGTAGACGCAGCAAAGTAAATTTCTAATCTTTGTTAAGTTTGCTTGTTTTTTAATTTCATAATTTTGAAAATCAGTTTTTCGGGAAATTACCTTTGAAGTTACTACAACTGAGAGTTGCTGAATTCAATAATCTCAATAAAATACATTTGTTTATAAAAGTTCTAATAAAAAGAAGTCTTATTATTTGCAGACAAATGGAGTTAGTATCTCTTATTCATTATCTATACCTACTCCTATTTATTTTAACAAACTTGGATTCAATTTTCATTAAAATTACAATATCACCAAGCAATACTACCTTCAAACGTATTAGAGCCATCAAATTAAAACTTTCCCTCATTGCTCACCTATTTGTCCTTGACTATCACATTATTCTCCTGCACCTATCTCCTGCACTATAGTTTTTTCTCCAGTCTCTACACGCTCAGACCAGAGTCACTGGTCCGTGGAGAGGGACATGTATCCTGCCTTCTCCTAATGAAATAAATTACACCCACCACCAACCAAACGACTTAAACACCACCACGCAAAAAACAACCTTAAATTTCCACTTCTTAAGCTATAAATTCCCTTGGCAAATTAGTGATTTACCAGACAAAGTGGACGCAGGAAAACATGGTGTAAGATTAGGGTTTAAGGTAGAGATTCTAATGACAGGTTGAGATGGTAACCTTTGCAAGTGCTCGGTCAGACTTTGAGGATTCGTGAGAATGTGAGCTTGTGACTAAATCTTGGAGTGACTGGTTCATTCTTTGTTAATAAAAAAACATTTTGCAATTAGAACTACAACATTTCTAGTTGATTTATATTTAAGTGACGTAGACGAGTGTGAATGGAACAGCTGGAAAGGGAAGACCTAGGCGAACGTACCTGTATCAGATTGGAGATATTTTGGAGAAAGACCAGGTCAAAAGTAGCCTAAACCGGCGAGCTAGAATGAAAAATGTGCAGAGAGTGAATGAGGCGAAAGAGGTGTGTCAGTCAGGATCGTAGCAAATGGAAATCCGTGGTCTCTACCTACCCCTGTGGGAAAGAGGCGTGATTTTATGTATGTTTGTATTCTACTTAAGTATTTATATACTTATATTTTATTTATTTATTTATACATCGTCTATTAGGAGGTCATAAGTAGGCTTGCTCAGCACCTACCTTTTCAACTTAATCGGCCTTATCCACAGGATAGACATGGTCAATACGTGTGGAGCTGACTAAGCCGCGGGTTTCCTCATCATCAATTGACTCACTACCATTGCAGTGCGATTCAGACTTCCGAAAATGCATCCGATTCTATGATTTTCTTCGGAAAGTTGACGTTTTTTTAGCAAAAAAACGTTTCCGAACTCGGAATGCATTCCGAGGTTTCTAATCGCATGTCAAGTATGAACAATTTGCATCCATCCATTTGTTGCCCTGGTTCTACAGAGTTTGTAGCCCAGCAGACCAATTCTAATAATTTACAACGTCTACCATTCCGCTGCGTTTTGTTTCGATCTCCAAAAGGTCAGTCATTTGGTTGAAAATGTCAAAATGTCACCACAACAAAGTTAACTTTCTAATAGCATCGATGGGCTTGCAACCTGTCACGTATGGAATGTTAACTTCTGCAAAATAGGGGAATGAACCAAATATGTTTGGACATACCTCTGACTACCCCCTTAGACATCTTCAAAGGATCTAAAAATGCCTAAAGATCTGAAAGAATATGTCTACCGCACCTTGGGAATACAGTCGTGTTACATTACCAGAGTCAATATTTTTTTTTTACTCAAAAATTGTGACCGCGCAAAAGGTAACATTACTTCAAGCAACAATCTATCACGAATGAGAAAGCTTCACAACTTATGCATAACTTTATGCAAACTGATCATTTACTAAGATAATGTATCTAATTTTTGCAACACAACATCTTACAATACCTCGTAGCTGAGATAATCTTAATTGTTTGTGGATGAAATTATAATTTAGTAGTGACGAAACAATTTATCTTTTGTGTGTTCAAATGTAATTATTATATCTTTGCTCGTAATTAAAATATTTATATCTAAAGTAATTATTGTGCGTGTGTTTAATTTTCCTCTCTTTTTTTTTTTGCTTTTTCCCTGATTGACAAGATGGCGAAAAAGTCAATGCCATTTAGAAAAAAATGATCTTCGTTTTACTTTACGTGAATTTAGTTTGGAGTCTAAACTAAATTCACGTAAAATTAAACGCGCAAAACTCAAAATATTTGCTCTATGGTCTACCCTTTAGATTAGACCATAGAGCAAATATTTTGAGTACCTAATCATCAACTTCGGCCCGTGTTTTAAACTCACCCCAGTTTACCGGTAGGTACCTACTTACCTTAATTATCACATCACATCACACTAACATTATAAATGCGAAAGTTTGGATGTTTGGATGTATGTTTGTTCCTCTATAACTCGACAACCACTGAACCGATTTGGCTGAAATTTGAAATATAAATAGATAACGACCGGGAATAGGACATACTACACAGGCTACTTTTAATCAGTTTCCACGCGAGCGAAGCCGCGGGTGGTAGCTAGTAAGTAATAAATCCGTGGCATAATGGATTACCATAACAAAAGTACTAAGGCACAGCCTCCGCATCTTAATATCTGATTATACCACCCTGATTGATATTCTACTCTTGTCACAACTCAAGTAGAAGGTACGATGAAATATTTAATTTGCTCAATAAAATATAAACTTAAGGATACTACTGACCGATCGATGTTTGTTCTAATGATCTTCGATTCTTCGATAAACCAATTTTTTTTACCAAGCTTTACGTTTCCTCAAGTTGTTTTCTTAATTATCAAATAAACTGAATACCTAAATACTTTTTAAAACTTACTTTTAGTGAAATTTCTTTCTGTTTCTGTTTTTATTTAATACTAACTGGTGCCCGCGGCTTCGCTCGGTACCCGGATAAAATGTAGCCCATGTTACTCTCCAGCCCTCCAACTATCTCCACACAAAAAATCACGTCAATCCGTCGCTCTGTTTTGACGTTTGACACTTTCACATTTATAATATGGGTACGGATAATAATTAGGTAAAGACTCCTTGATGGCGTCCGCCATTCACTCCAACACGGGGACATTATCCATAACCCCAGCTTTCATTCGAGTGAAAGATCACTCGAATGAAAGCTGGGGTTTTCTATGACACTTCTCTTTCATTTTATGTTTAGATGTGTCACTTTAAGTGAAAGATGTCGAATGAAGAACAGAAATGAACGAAAAGTGAACCATCTGATTCCACCTTAATTCTCTCGACCTTTTGGTTTTGGAATATTCGCCAAGTAATTGATTTGTTTCGAACTCACTGTCCTTATTTAGGTACTTTGTTTTATTTTATTAGCGGGACTAAGCTTGGGCCCATAGCCTATTAAAACACTATGGTGGTTTCGAATCAGCAGATTCCAAATTTTGTCCATATTTTGACTCTCTCTGAACCACATTATCATAAAACCCCACTCATCATTTTCCTGTCCAGTGTAAATTCATCTAGTCAAATCAAACAAAGCTACACCTATACGGACAGATGACCAGTCCAAATGCAATTATTATTCAGGTGACGCACGTGATCTCTCGATACGCAGAATCCGAATACAATGGACGGTGAAATCGGTCATAGGGGCCGTATTCTTGAGGTGTCATGTAGGTATGTACTATGTGGTCCAAAAGAGTAAGCTCGTCGTTCGTCAATCACAAACGACCGGTTCCTAAATTCTATTTTTTTTTTTCTTCTTTTTGGCTTCGCATGTTTTGCCAGAGTAAGTTCGTCATTCGTCAATCACAAGCGACCGGTTCCTCAATTCTATTTTTTCTTCTTCTTTATTTTGGCTTCACACGGCTTGCGTAATCAGCCAGTGTCAAGTAATGTAACCTATTTCAAGTTTATAGATACAGAAGTTAAACAAATACATATTACAATACATAAATATAACGGGCCTTACTTATGAAAGATGTTTAAAGTTAAACACTGGTTAAACAACGTCCTGTTTTTATTTGTGGATAGTGACAAACAGAGACGGGACGTTGTTTAACCACTGTTCAACTTTAAACATCTTTCATAAGTAAGGGGGAATATCCCACCCCTCCCCATGTACCTCAGTAAAGATGTGGGACTTTACTGAAACATCAACACGGACTTTTTGGGAAAACTCGAAATGCAATGCTATCCAATTTTGTTTCACTTGCCCACACTTATGCACGTTTACGAACATTCAACAGTTAATAATCCACCATTATTCTATTTATTCTTTTTAATTATGAAAAACAATGAAATCTTCGCCAATCAGTAGGTCAATAACCAGATCGGATCTCCCCGGAGATGATCGGCGCATGCTGCGCGTGCGAAATAGCGTGTTTATATTCGCTGCGCATGCGCAGGCCATCTACTTTTCATACTAAAAACGAAATATCGTGCCAATTGTTAGGTAGTTCAGCCTATGTTGATGAGTTGTCATAAACTCAGTAGTAGGTACTCGCCAGTATAAATAGTAACCAGTATAACGCCAGTATAACTAGTTTCATGTAAATTGTAAACTATCATTAAAATAACAAACATTTGTTTATTTTAACAACATAGGTATAGCCTATGTTCATCCTGAAAGTTTATTCGAAATACTGGTGAAAGAATTTTTGAAATCGGATGAGTAGTTTCGAAGATTACCTACATACAAACAAACTTTTACCTCTTTATAATATTAGTATTAACTATACCTACTTTATGTATACTTATGACGAAATATATTGATAAATAAGTATTATTCAGAATTGTGTAATAAATATGTACCTAATGTGGTCAGTTATAGCTATATTTGGAGCAGTAAATTACATTTTAGGTAAAACCATTGGTATATTTGTAAACAATTTTAACGTCATTGAGTGTTTTCCTAATGGAAGTAAAAGGGCTTATTCCATTATGCAGTATGCTCCCACTCTCGTGATCTCAGTGGGATCACGAGAAACTTTTTGTATTTTGAACTTTTTGTATTTGTATTAATGAACTCAAAAGTTTTGTATAAGAGTTTTGTCTGCCTAAAAATGCGTTTATTTACTCCGCTGGCTCAGTGCCCCTAAGTGGGTCTTGGCCTCCGACAAAAGAAGACGCCATCTACTCCTATCTTGAGCTAGTTCGCGCTAATGCCCATTGTAGAGATCTTGTAGGCTCTCTACCATGTCTCTCCAGCGATATCGGAGACGTCCAATGTGGCGGCGCCCTATAGGACAGCCAAGATAGGCTCTCTGCACCATGGGATCTTCCCCCATCCTTTCCAGATGGCCAAGCCAGCGAGTTAAAGCAAGTGAATGCGTTTAGGTTAGCTAAATACAAGGAGTGATCGCACACCCTCTTTACATACACAGGTACTTTTTATAATTCATCATTATCCTAGCGCCTTCCCGGTTGCGTCCTTTCGGGGCCCGGGGTCCGCTTTCCTACTTTTTTGCCTCCACTTCCGACGGTCTTCTGCATCAATACTTTTTATAATAGCATTGGAGACAATCTATGCCTACACCCAAAGAGATGCTAATGTCTTAGACATTGTAGAGATGGAATAGGCTTAGTCAAATTCATGAAAAAAATACAATCTTAATTCTGCGGTTATCCTTGCATTTGCTAAATTCATTTGTACGAAGAACAATGTCCCTTTATGCTTCTCTGAATCTCACGTAATGAGATTCGTGATGCTTATCTTTGATCATACATTCATCCCGAAGTGTTGTATTTCTGTAAAACGGTGTCCGTTTCATGACAGACGGAGTAAAGTTGACGACCTCGGTGGTGCGTCAAAGTAATAATTTTGTAATGCTAAGTGAGCTCTAGGATGCCACATTTAACCCTGTTAAGCTAACTTAAGTAAAGCAGCTGCTAAATCTGTTGCTATCTCTTTTCAATGAAATGTGGCTGACAAAAAAAACACTCTCCAGTGGCTTGTCGATCGAGCGAGCGAAGCGAGCGAAGATCTTAGTGGCAAGTTAGGCGATTTTGCTTTGTATGTTTGTATGTTTGTATGTTTGTATGTTTGTATGTTTCATTTTTATGTTCTCGCATAACTATCGAACCGCTAATCCAATCTGTATGAAACTTGATAGGTCAATAGTTAGTGCTATGGAAATTTGCTGTGGAGCGTATGAGCATAATCGATGAAGGGGTTGTAAAGATATGGGGTTCCCAAGGGGGTAAATTTTTTTCAAAGTTACCCAAATATATTGAGTGGGGTGTCATACGAAAGGGCTTATTTTGTACATTCCAAAATGGTTTTTATTTTTAATCTAGGATGTATAGTTTTTGAAATACGACCAAAGAACAAAAACTACGAAACCAGAGCTGCAAGAGCTCCCGTTTCATAGAGTTTCGATGTCTTCGTAGCTCATTGACTGGTCGGTCTTAAAAAGAGAGTGGCATCGTTGCGGTTTGGTTTGCAATGATTTTAGATGCTACTTGATTTATTTTCATGATAAAAAAATTTTTGATAAAGAATGAAAATAATTGGGGTAAAAAAAAGTTAAATAAACAAATATATTAAGGGGGGTGTCAAATGAAAGGTCTTAATTTGTACATTCCAAAATAGTTATTATTTTCATTAGTGTTGAATATGACGTGACTGACGCGGCTCGTTTGTCCCGTACAAAATTCAACTTTGTGTGATCGGCTCATTTTCTAAAAATGTCATGCTTCAATTCATGTCATGTGACCGTACACAATATGACAAAATCAGCTGATTTTGTCATGCTGATGACGTTACTCTTTCCTCAAACTTCATTCAATCTTCAATCACACCTCGCTTGACAATGACAAGAAAGAATTTTGAACTGATCGGACAGATTGTCATATGAGAATGAGTGAGTAGTTCGCCAAAAATAATGAACAGTCAACTGAAAATGACCGGCTCAAACGAACCGGCTCACGGTACCGGCTCAAAATGAAAATGAGCCTACTCTGACAAAAGTCAATCTAAAATCATGTCATACCCAACGCTAATTTTCATTCTAGGACGTATACTTTAGAAATACGACGAGAATTCATAAATATGAAATAAGGAAATTAAAAATTAGACACGACATTATTGTATTGCATGCATGCTAGTATTTTTTACCATGAAGAGCTAGCGCAATAGGCATACTCGGCAGTAGTAGCACTTAAAATTATAGGGGTAGTCAGAAGAAAGTCCAAATGTAAGCCATCTACGGTGCGCGAGATCTCAGTTCGGGGCGAACTACTAGTTATAATAACAGCTGACTATGAATGCGGTTAGTTTTATTCGAACCAATATGAAGAAAACGGCTTGAAGTCTAGCCGAGCTTTTATTTAGCTTCACATCTGTATGTTCCATTTCATACATTCGTTTTTAGTTCTATGAGTAAAAAAAGTAAGTACTTAAGTAAGTTATTTTAGTTTAAATAGTAAAGGTCCTGAACCGGTGCATTAGTTTATCAACACGCGTACAACGTACATAGGTACAAGCAAAAAATGTAAATCTGTTATTGGCTGTAAGGATTATTTATAAGTATAAGCATAGATTTTAGGCGAGATGTGGATTTTGTTCCTAAATAAAATAAAAATATAACAACTGGAACGGGTGGGGCAACTCATTACGGAAGTAATATGCTGGTCACCGTTTAACAGAGAGCAAGGCTTGCTATTCAAATCACGCTGACCACGGCATCTGTTGACACATCGGAATTTGATGCGATCGTAATGCACAGAGATTTGAATAAGATACTCGTAGCCCTCTTTGAATCAACTTGAAGAGGAGCCCTGAGGGACATTGACTTTAGACACCTCTATGGTTCATTCACTATCAGTCAATAGAGATTTATTCAATAAAAACTTTATATTAACATCTATATTAAATGATTAATACAGCATCAAAAGACATTCAACTGCAGATCGAAGATCTTTATCGAAAAGAGACTTTTTTCGGTTTACTATATTGTTATTCATGCATGTTCGTATGAACTATGGTGGCGGAGTTTAAGCTGCCTGAAGGCCTCTGTCATGGCTTAACCCATTCTCGGATCCATCTTCGTGGTTCTCTTCGAAGGAGAGGGCCACGGCCCAGCCTGCTGCCCTTCTGAAGCAGGGACAGACAATTTAATGTGCCCTCCGAAGCACGGAAGCGCAAACGAAAAGTCCAGCACGGTCAGGTTTCGAACTCACTACCTTCGGATCGAAAGTTGAGGTACTAATCCCCTCGACCAACACGGCTCTTAAGCTATGCCACCGCTTCATACAATTACTGGAAATGTCTCGCAAGCTAGATGAACCTTCCATAGACTTCTGGTCACGCATATGCAAATATCCTCTCACGATCATCATTAGCATCTCCGACCGCATCAGTATGTGCGCCGTGGCTGGGGGCAGTGACCCTCGCTTCCGTAGCCACGGATTTTTTTTCACTTCCTTTCGTCAGATGTAAGTTATTGGGATATTTTTATAGCTTTGGCCAGTTGAATGCTTAATTCTGTCTGTATGGTCTGGGTCTTTCAAGAAAAACTTTCGCGATCACAACTCATATTTTTAAAAATTGAATGAACAATTGTTGTAATGAGATGAAAGACAGAGTCCATTTCA
The DNA here is from genome assembly GCA_958496255.1 of Camptogramma bilineatum. Lineage (NCBI taxonomy): Eukaryota > Metazoa > Arthropoda > Insecta > Lepidoptera > Geometridae > Camptogramma > Camptogramma bilineatum. Next base: position 5,257,509 of record OY292474.1, read on the forward strand.
AAAGTATGGTCTGAGGCCAATCTGAAAGCAACATGTAGAAACCAGAATTCTAATTTAAAAAAAAAGCATCACTTAAGTAGAAATTGAGATGTAAATTTAATTTGTTTGTAGTACCTACCATCCTAAATTACCTCATTTTCCCTCGGGCCAACTCTTTCTGTGTTCAATGTGCAACGATTAGGTATTTGACGCAAAGACGGTCCTGAAGAGCCAAGGTGAGTTTTTCATTGAACTTTATTTCAGTGTATATAAAGGTTTGAAAAATTATGCAATAAACGGTCGAAATAAATCGATCCGAATCTATACCTTTTCAAATCGAACCAGGCATTTATCACCTAAGAACCACAACACGCATACACGTATCACGTACCTATACACTTTCGGTACCTAAAATTTTAATGAGGAAAGAGAATGATTTGAAAATAGCTTTTGTTTGTTTGTATTTTGCCTTTTCGTGGAAAAATGACAGAACTGATTCATGGGTGTTTCCTAAATAATCTAGGTAAGGTACGAGTACAAGAATACGAGTACGTCTCAGTCTCAGTCTACAGCCAATAATCTAGGTTAGCTACAAGAATACCTATGTCTACAGTCACAAGATCTGTCCCATATAAAACAAACTTGATTCTTAGGACCCCTTGCAGACTGCAGACTTTTCTATCGACCGATAGTTTACGGGCAGACATACTATAGCATCGGCGATTTATTATATTTTTAGCAATTACTGCGATCGTCGATCGCCGCATTTGGCGTTTTAAAGTGTGCGGTGCGGAATGTTGATCGCTGCATTTTACTTCTGAAAAGCGAATAAATCGCCCATCGCCGATGCTAAAAGTAGCATGTCTGCTAGAGCCCTAGATGTATGCAAGTGCGCACAGTCCAACAATTAATTATCAGCCATGTTTGCACTAGCAGCCCAACCCGACCAAACTATCGGCCGATAGAAAAGTTTGCAAAGGTTCCTATCATGCATTTAAGGGTACTGCCACATTATCACGTCTCTACCCCGTCGCATAGCATGACCGTAGCAACACCGTCCCGGCAAAAATGATATTCTTTGTATTGAAATGTATGCGACGCCCCACACCACACCGTTCCTACACCGTCGCGTGCCCTGCCCGTGCCATGGCCGTCTTGTCAATCTCCGGCCGCCATGATTATTTTGCTGACAATCAATGACAAGCCCCGCCCATCTGTCAATCCATGTAACCATCATATTAGTAGCGTAGCCAGGTCAGCCCCTAGGGGCAGCTTTTCAGCCTTTTTCTATAAATAAATAATGCTGGATATTTCACAGCATCATCTAGCTCCAAGGTAAATAGACCTTGTATGGAAACTATATGACTGATAAACTACTTGTAGGTACCTATCCTTTTTTTGTAAAAACATAATATTACATAGAAAAACACCCAGACCCGATACATATATTTGCAGATCATACAAACACTTGCGTCGCAGTGGGAATCGAACCCGCAACTTTCTGTGTTTTAGCTGGACCTTCGCACACTGCGCCACCGAGTTGGTTCGTATTGTTGGTACTGGATGTTGATTTATGTACACGGGATTTTATCGCGTAATTTACCTTATTTATCACGACGCGACGATTTGGCTGTTACAATAGCCGTGGTTGCGGGCAGTCTGCCCGTGATTATGTCAAAATGACAGATCATGTCAAAATGAGAGATTATGTCAAAATGACAGATTACGTCAAAAAGACAGATTAGGTGTATATTAAAATGACAGATGGGCCATATCTCGTAAACCACTTATCCCAGACTCTCCGTTCTCTTCAAGTGAAAGCTATTGAAGAGATCTACATTTAAAGTGACAGCTGTCAAACATTAAACGGCCACATCTCGGAAACTACTCGTCCTAGACTCCTCATTCTCAGTTCAAATGAAAGCTATGACCAAGATCTACATTCAAAGTGACAGCTGTCAAACTTTAAAAGGCCATATCTCGGAAACTACTCGTCCTAGACTCTCCGTTCTTAGTTCAAATGAAAGCTATGACCAAGATCTTCATTTGAAGTGACAGCTGTCAAACTTCAAAGCACCATATCTCGGAAACTATTCGTCCTAGACTCCCCGTTCTCAGTTCAAACGAAAGCTATTGAAGAGATCTTCATTTAAAGTGACAGCTGTCAAACTTCAATCAGCCATATCTCGAAACCTACTCATCCTAGACTCTTCCTTTTTAGCTCAAATGAAAGCTATGACCAAGATCTACATTTTCAATAACAGCTGTCAAAATGACATCTGTCATCTGAAATGTAGATCTTGGTCATAGCTTTCATTTGAACTGAGAATGAGGAGTCTAGGATGAGTAGTTTCCAAGATATGGCAGTTTGAAGTTTGACAGCTGTCACTTCAAATGTAGATCTTGGTCATAGCTTTCATTTGAACTGAGAATGAGGAGTCTAGGACGAGTAGTTTCCAAGATATGGCCGTTTGAAGTTTGACAGCTGTCACTTCAAATGAAGATCTTGGTCATAGCTTTCATTTGAACTTTGAACGGGGAGTCTAGGACGAGTAGTTTCCAAGATATGGCCGTTTGAAGTTTGACAGCTGTCACTTCAAATGAAGATCTTGGTCATAGCTTTCATTTGAACTGGGAACGGGGAGTCTAGGACGAGTAGTTTCCGAGATATGGCGGTTTGAAGTTTGACAGCTGTCACTTCAAATGAAGATCTTGGTCATAGCTTTCATTTGAACTGAGAACGGGGAGTCTGGGACGAGTAGTTCCCGAGATATGGCCATTTGAAGTTTGACAGCTGTCACTTCAAAGATTCAAGGTTCAAGATTTCAGATTCAAGGTTCAAAATTCAAGAATCAAGGATCGAAATCCAGGATCGAAATCCAGGATCGAAATCCAGGATCGAAATCCAAGATCAAAACCAATGATCGAAATCAAGGATCGAAATCAAAATCGAAATCAAAATCAAGGATCAAAATCAAGGATCGAATTCAAGGATCGAAACCATGGATCGAAATCAAGCGCTGATTTTGTTGAGCGCGATAAGGTAAAAATATCCTGTTTAAATGACATGGGCACACTATTAATCCAACAACGAGTGTGAAAGAGACAAAGCTACCAAGAAAGCATCTCAACAAGACCAACAATCCTTATAACCAAGATTAAATGATAATAGATCGTTGTGTAGTCGTGATAAGGTTCAAAATCCTTTGTACATTAAATGTCAGTCAGCATTCTACTTTATACATTATATTGGTACATTTGGTGACAGCTGTCACTTTAAATGTAGATCTTGATCATAGCATAAGTATTTATTTATAAGAATAACGATTTTATTTTTTGTTGATGATGAAGATGTTATCTTGTTTTGAAGTTTATCAAAATACGGCTTCGCGGCTGTGCCCCTATTTGATAGTTTTATTTTGGGGTATTGTACCTTGACTGTCCATTAGTAGGAGCACGAGGATATACTTATAAGGATATATTGGTCCTCGTGCAGGAGCAGTAGGAGAATCGAGTAGGAGCAAGAGGAAACGCTCCAATATTGGTTAGATAATAATTCAGTTATTTTTCTCACTTCACAAAGTCTTTCAAGTACCCCCATTTATACACATATACATGTACACATTCTAAACCTATCAAATATCACCCCTAAATATCAAGTAGGTATATAATTTATAATTTTTACCTACGAAAATTCTCCCAAAGGATTTCCTTCTGAGTCGGTAAATACCCCAAATTTGAATTGAAAACCCCCCATCTAGCATCACTGAATGCGTTCCGCACGTTATGTGACATTTATCAAACGTCAAAATCCCATACTGCCCTCCGAAATCAAAGTGTAGTAACAGCAAAAACACGATTTCGAGAAAAAAGATAAGCTTACAAATTAAAAAAATATCCAGTTATTCATAAAACCTTGAATGTAGAGTGAAAGTACACTTAATCTATACCAACCAACCAGTAATAAAGCGGAAAAGTTTATTTGTTAATTTGTTTGAACACGCTAATCTCAGGAGCTTTGAGGAAGGATATAAGCTACTTTTCATCATCATCATCATGATCGCAATAATTATTATGCCATCACTATGGATTATAATTGGGTTTTTAAAAAGGTTTCTTAAAAGTCTGTTTTTTTAAACCTTGTAGATAAAACTCCCATTTAAAGTTACACAAAATATGATGAAATATTGCACTTTGCTAGTAAACCCGACAAAATGTGTGTAATATGTATTTTAGTGTGGTTTAGCTTGTAAACGCTCTATATTTACGATAGTATTTTACAAAAAAATTGAGTGATAAGTTTTAAAATGGGCTTTCAGAATAATTGTGTGTTTAGCATAAAACCAACAAAATGTCTATTACTGTGGTATAGGCTCGGGATTACGCTTCGCAAAACGGTTATGCGACGGTCCTAGTATGATACGGTCTTACTGTGTAAGGTGCTATTTTCGTGACGGGCTCGGTCATGGCTCGGCCCGCTTATGATACTGCGCAGTGAGCGATGACCTTAAATTGTAAGTGATTTCTTCTTGTCACTATCATTGTCATGTCAATGAAAATAAGAACAATTGATTCAGCAGAAGGAAGCTTATAAATTAATTAAATTATGCGACCATTTACTCGTTTATAAATAAAAGCAGGATAATAAACCATTATTTTGAGCTTGATAGCTAAAAGAGCATGTTGTTGACCACAAATACATTAATCAAATCATTTCATTCAGAAATTCATTCGGCAACTGTAATTTCAGAATGACTGCGAGAAAATGTTCGGAAAATTAACAGTTGTTTATTTTTACCCGTTTTTTATGGGAATCTGTTAAGTAGGTAGTGATATGAAGTTTGACATCCAGTTTGTGTTTTCGAAGGTAGTCTTCTTACACCTTGTATTAGTTTTGATAATATGAATTGCAAATTAGAATTCTATGCATTATATAATGCAAATTCGGCCCAATTTTTTTTCGCTAAACCAAATATTTAAAACACAAAATGTTCATAGATTTTTGTCGCTGACTGTACATGCCTGCTCCCATTAAGTCTATCCTACCTATTTAAAATGCAAAATGTATCCTGTTGACGTCAGTTGATTTCATCTCAGTTCAAAAAATCAGGCCAGTAATAGACACAATCATCGAAATTGTCCTCAAATCTCATTACACATTGGAATTTCAACTACAAACGTAAACTGACACTTACTCATTCACTGAGCTTGACGACGCATCGCTTCGCGGAAGCCCGGTACGGGAACTGAATCTAAACACCTCTTGCTGCATCCAGAACAGCTTGACCTGCCTCCCCCTCTTTCTCCCAAGTAGCTCTGTGCCACTGTATACTGGCTGGTAATGAGAATTGAACTCTTTGGCTTTGGTTGACGATTGGTTATGCTTAAGCCTGAAATATACAAAGTACGTGCAGTAAGGCACTTTACTTTAACTGAGGGTTAAGGAAGGCAGTTTAAAGGGAAGGAGATGAGTTAAAGAAGCTATCTGTAAAATTGGATAAACACTGTGAGAGATAAAGATTGAGAGAATGGAAAAGAAGAGAAAAAAAAGAGGGAGCATGAGGGCTTTGCCAAAAAAGGCAATCAGATACCTAAGTGTTGATATATCATAGTGTATATCATAGTGTACAATTTTAAAAACAAAAATAATAAAGAGTTGTAGGTTTCTATTAACTTCGCTTAGTTAAAAAGGACTTAAATATTCGATAGTTTCTAAAGTTCCAATTTTTTTTCCTAATATTTTCTATAAATAGCCAGGCTACAGAGAAAGTTTGAGGTGTGCTCGGTCCCAGTGTGGTGTAACACCATTGTATTTAAGTAGTTTAAGATCGCTCAAACAACTACAAAGGGAAATGATATGGACACTGGAGTATCACACTTATTCAGCTGGTCACTCCAATAGACCGATGCTACAGAGCTTCCACCCCCCTCTATCTAGACCAAAAGCCCTTAGCACAGGGGGAAGGGTATGGACAATCATGGCTCTGGTTAAACTGGCCGGCGGATTGATAGACCAATGTTACCGTTATACGATGATCGGACTCAAATGAATGGAGCCATTCAATGTCTTCGGAGAAAGGTAGCGGGATATTTTGATTCGAGATGATGGTGCGACGGGAAATGCAGGTAACTAAACTGAAACAAAAGAAAATCACACTTTTCACCAAAGCGTGGCAATAATTACTTCAAGTGCTTAGTAGGTTTCGAAGTAACTTTTTAATAATCTGCACTTTCTGGCTCTTACTTATGAAAGATGTTTAAAGTTGAACACTGGTTAAACATGGTCCTGTCTTTATTTGTGGATAGTGACGAATAGAGACTGGACGTTGTTTAACCAGTGTTCAACTTTAAACATCTTTCACAAGTAAGGGGGTCTATGTCTAATGCCTGAAAACTGAAACGCTACTTAAATATTCTTCAGAATCATATACAAAAATGACAGACAATGTCAATGATAAGCACCTCTTAAACTATGTAGCGTTTCAGTATTCGGGTGTAAGAGGGGTCAGAGGAGGAGTCCAAATTCTAAATTTAGACATGCTTATGACTTGCATTCCGGTAATCAAATTGCATACCAGGTGGTAAAGAGTCTACTGACCAAGTCGCCGATGGCTCAGGGAGAGATTGCCCCCCCCCCCCCCCCCCCAAGCTAATATTATAGATATAGAGGATAAGAAAAGTATGAATTTTAATTGCAAAATGCGCTTAACGTGCTTCGAGGCCTTGACCATTCCAAATGCTTGTTCGGTCAAGCAAGTCAAGTGAGTGGACTGGACATAGGACTTTGATTTGCTTTGCATTTGGCTACATTTTTTTAATCTCTTGGGGGGGGGGGAACTGCCCCTCTCTGCTCTCTGCTCCCCCTTTGGCGATGCCCTTGCTCAGCATTTTTGGACTCGTATTTCATTGAAAACACAGCAGTCTCATTACTGAAGAAAATAGTTATAGGTAGGTATGTATGAAATTACTGATAAAATTCGCTTATTCACCAACCTATAAGGAACCTCTTCATATTTCTGGTAAAGCAGGTGCGTCAGTAATCTTTAATCTAAAACATATCAATTTTCGATCCACTTTGAAATATCTCAGAAATTCAGTCGTTACCGGGAGTTAAGTATGTGCCTATTCTGATAAGCCAGGTGGATGGAAGATTTTGTATTCCTGGGGCCGTACCAAACTCTGAGAGTAATGTTAAAACAGTCTTCGAATTCACTCAAGTGACCGAGCTCACTAAATACGCAAGAATGTATTGTAAGTGTTTGAAGTAAGATTCAAATTTCGAATACGATATTTGAAATCTCACAGCGGATTCAGCGCTCCGACGTTCGAAGTGAGTTTACAGAATGAGCCTAGGTACAGGACTGTTTCAAGCTTGTTTTAACATTGCTTGGATTCGTACCTACCAAAACAATATTCTTTTAGTACTGCTGCATGACAACTGCAGTCCTGTTTTAGTCCTGCTTAATGACGTAAATGTCATTTATGTAATTCGTGACAACGAACGAATGAAAACATAAGTTTTTATAATTAGGTACCTACTTGTTGGTAAAACTATTCTGTATTTATATTTACTTTACTGTATATTTGTGAGAGAAATAAATGCATGATAAATGAAATAAATGATCTAAGTATTATATCCATTTAAAGTTTCATCCAAATTGGTCCACGGGCTAATGCGTGATGGGGGACACAAACATCCAAGCATACTGACAAACTTTCAGATTTAGGTATATATTACATTATAAAAATGAGTAAGAAAGTGTAAAGATGATACTTTATTGATTTCGTGTAAGCAGGTAAACATATTCCAGTATAAGTCTACACGGAACTATGTCACCTGTGGAGTCGTATCGAATTTGGGAGCATCACTTTAGATAAGTCGAGTCAGTAGCTAATCGGATGGGTGCGGGCAATCTACCGAACGTGCTTACATTCTAAAGCGCTTTTCAAATACAAGTGCCTATGATAAAAAACTAAATATAGGATTTAATAATCAAGCTAGTGGTACCTCAGTAGATCTGAGAGGTTCTACCAAGGTTCCTCAGTAGCCAAAGACATACGCACATTTTTTCCACATGCCTACTTTTAAAGCTATTGCTGACCAGTCGCCGTAGAGTCACTTTGTATGAGTTGTGGCTAAAGGTACGCCGCCGCACTCGAACCTTACCGCATCGGCTCTGTATTCTTTGTATGGAATTATATGGACCAACGCTCACTACATCAACTTCGTAACGTCACCGAATCGCCGCATCGCAAGCGAAAAGTGAAGGAACAAGTGAACGCCGAAAAGACGATGCGGTGCGGGCGGCGACTGGTCAGTTATAACTTATTATGCATACGAGTATAACATTCGATTTAGAGTGGCATTCATAAGGAGGGTATCTACCTACTCAGCAGTGAATGAAATCTAGCTGTTTTTATGGAGAAGAAATTTTGCCTAAAAAGAATAGGCGACCGCTAGTGGCAATAACAAGTGCAAGAGCAAGTTTAAGTTGTCGATCCCGGCTATAAAATCCATAAGCTATGAGGCCCTTAGGCGGCCTAAAAACTCCATCACCAGAATTAAGGTTCGCTGACCAGTCGCCGTCGCACCGCGTCGCCTTTTCGGCGTTCACTTCTTCCTTCACTTTTAGCTTGCGATGCGGCTATCCGGTGAGTTACGAAGTTGATGTAGTGATCGTTGGTCCATAGAATTACATACAAAGAATACAGAAGCAATGCGGTTAGGTTCGAGTGCACACAACTCATACAAAGTTACTCTATCTTGATATCTATCCTCCTGATATCCTGCTCTAGTTCTTCTGTAGATGTTATCGTCTATGGAATCAGTAGCAATTTTATCGGACTCTTAGCACCAGTTTTTCAGACCTTATCAAACTAATAGCGAGTGCGTAGTTTGTCTTCGTCGTCCCCTTATGACTCGAACACCTTTAAAAAGAGAGTTAATAGGTATTTTCTAAGTAAGCTCGCTTCATCGTCGACTTTAGTCTTGCTTAGGCAAGAAGTTAAAATCTAATAATAATTTAACAAACGCCAAACTTTATAGATTTCGGTGCTCCTGCGAGCTTTGTTATTTAGTACCCATTGACTTATCAATATCTCTCAATTTTGTTATGAAGTTGGTACCTTGCCACTGACATACGTAAGATAGTTTGCCTAAGAAGAAAAAAAGTGTGTAATTACAAAATTCTAAGCCAATCATCACTCAAAACAGACAAGCAATCATCACAGTAAGTTGTAAGTTTGAATCCCGCCCGAATGCCTAACAAATATAAAATCATGATTACTTTAATCTCTAAAACTTATTTAGCCACTTTTACAACTTCATAAATGTTAATGTGCTAGTGCTAAAAACTACTGCTCACTTCGCTCGTATCAGTTCCACAGAATAGAGCGGGCGAGCATAGTGAGCGCGATCCAAAACCGATTATCTGCAGAAGTAGGCTAGCTCAGATAATAGCTCAATAATTCGAGATTGTGCCGTCTGTTTGTGCAGCACTTCAGCTGTTCCTGCTTGTTATCGGAATAACTTGAAATAGTTTTATGACTGTTTCTATGTAGGTGTGGTCTTTTTTAGTCTTTACTTTTACAGAAAAACAGATTGGATTTTTTTCTGTTGTTTTTTCTTTTTATCCTCACATATTTTTAACTTTATCGTTCATTACTATTGTTGGACTTATACTTAATATGATCTGAGAATTTTAAATTGCTAAAAAACACGTTAGAGCGTAGGTAAAAAAAAATAAAAACTTAGGTCTTAACATTTATACTTACTAAATGATTTATACGTCAATACGTGTGGGGCTGACGCCGCGGGTTTCCTGGATGTTTTTCTTCAAGCTCATGTTAATGCGCATATAAATTTTTTGAAACGAAAAATCTATTGATGAGCATAGGTCAAATTCATTCTAATAATAGGTAGTTATACTGTCAATACATAATGATTGTTTACTAGTTTCAGGTACCACGGAACCCGTATAGGCGTGGCCCTGACTCTGCAGGTGTGATTCTACTGTAGGATTATTTCATTATTTTATCATGATTCTTGGGCTTGTTAACTGGTGAAGAGATTAGTTTTGATGAATAGCACAGGAAAGGTTTGATTGAATGAATGTTTACAGTACCTATAGTTTCAGTTAAGTACCTAATTGAAATCGAAAACAAAATCTACATAAGTACCTAATACAATAAAGTATTCTTACAGACTTGATTTTTAAACTTATTCATGTTTAATAGAAATAATTTTCGCTAGAAAATGTTCAGAGAGACTACTGTACTACTGTATACAGGGTAAGTTTTATTAATATAATTATGAATTTTCAATTTTGAAGGTGTTCCAACAACTTTGGAGGTACATGTAAACATGCGATTCTATTAAAACTAAAATCTGTAGAAATAGAAAAATCTATACATACATGTTACTAATCCCTTCATAATGTATTAAACATAGAAAAACACCCAGACCCGAGACAAACATTTGCTGATCATATAAAAATTGGCCTCGCGGCGGAAATTGAATCCACAACCTTCTGTTTCAGGCGGGCCTTTCGCCCACTGCGTCATCGTCGTGAAGCTTTTAACCTATCGATATTTTTCACATATTGAAATATGAACAACATTGAATGTGGTTCGTAATATAAGAACTGCCCAGGTCGTTATCAGCAGATGAGTGTAAGTACTTCCACGTTCCACACCTCTCGTGTATCTAAGTGTGACATGTTTGTAAACGCACCGCTTGTGTTGTCTAACAAAGAAACCATTTACTTTCATAGAAAATTCATCATCAACTTCCTGCCCTTTTCCCACTTACGTGGGGTCGGCACAACATGTATTCTTCTTCCATTTCCCTCTATCAGCCGTCATCTCAGCATTTACCCTTTCTTACTCATGTCAACTTTCACACAATCCATCCATCGTTTCTTTGGTCTACCTCTACTCATATCCATCCACTTTCATATCAAGCACTCTTCTCGTAACATGACATTCATCCCTTCTCATGACATGCCCTTACCATGCTAACCTATTGCTTCTTTTCATTTATTAGCACCACTTTCAGACTTCCTCTTATATACTCATTCCTTATTCTATTCATTCGCGTCACTCCACACATCCATCTCAGCATTCGAATCTCAGCCGCATGTATCCTTCGTTCATCCATCCCCAACACCCAGATCCATACAAGTAGGGGATAAAGTGGTTATAACTTTCATAGAAAGTTATAACCACTTTATCCTAAAGGCGTAGTTTTGTAGGCATTTCCTATTTTGTCGTTTTTGGCACAATAAAAGGCCACTAGCTCATACAAAGCAACATACATATTTATATACGTAATTTTTACATATCCTCGTCCAAAATAATATCTCTCTTTTTCTGATGTGTTTTGCTTGGCCTAGTTACAGAGCGTATGCGTCATTTAGTCAAAGATGAATGAAACAAAGTTCAACCACAATCAATACTCTACAAGATTCTCTATTTATATAATGTTTGTATCATTAGTCATACTGACACACTCATACGCGTAGTAACATTACCTTATTATGTGCATGTTCAAGATGATTAAATAAATAAAGTAAGTTCGTAAGAGCAAGTGGCCAACCGTCATGTCATGGCTTAACGACCTAAAAACCATGACTAACAATACGTGCCCTCCGAAGCACGGAAGCGCTCAGCTCGTAATGCCACTTGCGGTCACCCATCCAAATTGTGACGCACAACGCTGCGAACGTCTATGGGCCTTACTTATGAAAGATGTTTAAAGTTGCACACTGGTTAAACAACGTTCTGTCTTTATTTGTAGATAGTGATAAACAGAGACAGGACGTTGTTTAACCAGTGTTCAACTTTAAACATCTTTTATAAGTAAGGGGGTAAGTAAGCAAGCTACGCCACGAGCGCTTTGTTCATTTAATAAATGCGAAAGTTTGTGAGGATGTATGGATGTCTAGCTAGATGTTTACATGTAAATATGGATGTATGTTACTCTTTCACTCAAAAACTACTGAACGAATTTTCCTACGAAGTAATTCATATAATATTACAAGAAGTTTTCATAAAACCTTCAAAGAGAAAGTCTCTATTTATATTTTTACGAGATGTGCAAGTCACTAATTTGATTAACCCCTTACGTCGTAAAACTGTTAAACTAAAAGTACCCTAAACCTTCCAATTAGCTAAAAGTGAAATATACATATAACTCGTAACATCAAAACCTTAAGGCTCAACCACACGCTGGGCCAGCCTAAGCCAGCGCGAGCGAAGGCGAGTCGACGCAAGGCAAGTGCTACCATCCACACGCTTGGCGAGTCTGCAAACCAATGTAAAGGCGCTAACTCATGTTGGGCCAGCCTAGGCCAGCTTATGCGAGTGCGAGCGAGAAGGCGAATCGATTCAAGGCGAGAGCGATAGAGAGACAATGCGAAGCTGGCCTAGGCTGGCCCAGCGTGTATTCGCAGCATAAGTTGGCACTCGTGTTCACTCGGCCAGCTAGGCGAGCGATGGCAAGGCGAGGCGAGTGGTGCTGCCCACACGTTGGCACTCGCGTTCACTCGGCGAGCCTGGGCCAGCGTGTGGTTGAGCCTTTAGAAGAAAGCACAAGCAAGCTTTGTCCAAGCACATTTGGTACATTCTCGCATTTTGCAGAAGTTAACATTCCATACGTGAAGGTAGTAAGCCCATCGACGCTATTAGACAGCTAACTGGTTTCCTCACGATGTTTTCCTTCACCGTTTAGAGCTCGTGTTAAAGCGCATATTCATTTTTCGAAACGAAAAATCCATTGATGAACGGCCGGGCTTGAACCCACGACCGTCGGATTGAAAGTCGAGGCACTAACCCACTCGGCCAACACAGCTCACAATTTGTTTGTTCACTTCTGCAAAATATGGGCATAGATCAAATATTTATTTAGATTAGACATACCTACCTACTTACCTCTAAATATGCCCAAATATCTGGTGGAATATTTACCACACCTTGGGAATACAGTTGTGATCATATTTAACCTTTCATAAAAGAAAAGTTGAAATGCCGCAATGCACAGCTATCTAACATGCCTTCTCCCTAGAGCAAATCGATCTTTTCACCAACCCACCACCAAAACAACATAACTTCAACCATATTCACGCGATTCCCACCTTTAAAATGCACAATTTATAGCACATTAGAGCCAAAATTCCATGCACTCCACCCTTGGATTTTCCCTAGAGAACCATCTTTGCACGTTCCATATTTAAATTGGTCTATCATTTTCCATTTGCTTTGGTATTTTCAACCGTTTGTGTATAACTGAAGATTGAATTTTGTGGAAACTTGTCGCTTACAGAGAATCGATCTTGTTTTCGACTTGCACCAAAAAGGTCGTATATGCAGCAGAATCTTCGTAGGAGATAAAATACTCTATAACTTGAAAGGTAGAGTAGATTTCAGTGTGGGGGTGGTAAAAGCAGGGAGTGCCAGGGAGTAGCGTTGTATCTAGAGAGAAAATTGTTTGAGATCGAATTGAATGTTGAAGTCTCATTGGCTCAGATTCACTTAAAGTATTTAGGAAGGGTCTTTCTATATAATATAGGATGATTACATAAATGCATTAAGATAAATCCAAGCGATTTTCAGACAACATTTTGGGGTAGGTACCCTAGATGAAGATTATCAGATATAGGCCAGACAATGTAATTTGACTAAAGTATATTTTAAATTTCATCCAGATCGGTTCAGCCGTTCTGGCGTGATTGAGTAACAAATATCCATCGAAACCTTCGGATTAAAGGTTTTAGCTGACCAGTCGCCGCCGCACCCGAACCTTACCGCATCGCCTCAGCATTCTTTGTACGGTATTCTATGAAGCAACGCTCACTACATCACCGTAATGCCACAGGATCGCCCCGCTTCAAAAAAGTGAAGGAACAAGTGAACGCCGAAAATGCGATGCGGTGCGGACGGCGACTGATCAGCTATAACCTTTATAATCTAATAAGGTCAATGCGGGGAAGTCCGTCTGCGGGGCAAGACCGTACACTGAGCTTTTTGACGAAACTATGCACCCTACGCATGTTTTACCTATATTGGCAAATCAATCATATCCATCTGGTTTCAGCTAGCTCTAATAGATGTTTCTATGTCGCAACAGTTCGCGAAAAAACGTTCACAAACTTTTCGTGTAATTTTAACTCGAATATCGAGATAGACATGTGGTGACAAAAACGAATATTTTAAATATAAAGAGTGAAGTTGTCGGATTTAATTATTCTAAGAGTTTTTTAATAATATTGCCCCCTCCTATTTCTCTTATCGAATTTCAAAAGAACGCCATATCTTCTGAGATAATCGCATCCAAAAATATCTACCTTTTAAAAGTTCAAGTTGGGAAGTCCGTCTACTTTACGCGGGGCAAGACCGGCATATGCCGGGCTTGCCTCAAATCAGAAATCGTAAACCTTTTTATTCCAAATATATTGGATATGACCTCTTGATGACCTTTTGACCTCACATGACCCCTTGACCTGTCATGACCCCTTGATCGTGTCTTTTATTTCTTTAAAATTAGTAATAACTGTTCCTTATTTTCTTTCTATTATCTTGTATGGTTTGGCCCTGCAATAAATTATGATATAGTAGAGTAGAGGGTTGACTATCATAATAGGTGTTAAACTACATAACCAGAAAGTCTTTACTTACTTATAAATTTTTTTCTGTTTTTACATAAGTACCTAGTCCCTACTATTAGATAGGTATACACATAAAAATCACAAACCTAGTAAAATACTTTAAAATTGGCGATTGCTTGCTCTAGTAGATTGTTATTGTGCTGCTTAGATTTTTAAATTTACTTACTAAATTTTTTTTTTATTTACTCTGGTACCTACTCTACCTACCTACTTTAATAATTTTAATACGTTGAAATAAGAATAAAGTGATTAACACAAAAAATCACAAGTATTCATATCCCACGGCAACCGTGCATTTTTCTTGCAATAATAACATTATTTTTATAGAAATAATGTTTCCTTAGAATGTTTAATAAGAAACATAATGGTTCTTAGTTTGAAAGTAAGTCCCTACCAAAGGATTGGATGCTTTGGTAGGGGCTTACTTTCAAGAAAATGTTGCAAAAATGTTCACCACCCCTGAATCCTAAAATGTGACGGACTTACCCCGTTTTACAAATTTTTGACAATATCTTTGGATTGGGACCTTATTTCGAATCGTTGAAGACATAACATTCATTGTTAAGATGTAATACATGCTGTGAGTTACTTTAGACTCTTCTAAACATCTCCTGCCGCCTACAATAACTCCTAGACGGACTTCCCTCATTTAGCCGGGGAAGACCGTCTACTGCCCGAGTTTTAAAAAACCTCCGATTTTATTGTTAATTTTATATAGTTTTAAAGGTTTTAAAGCTTTTTCTGATTCTTGGATAAATTTGCTAACGATGAATATCTTTAACTTTACAGAAAAATGCATAGTGACTGAGATATGATCAATCAAACTGAACTTTGAAAAAAGTATGCCGGTCTTCCCCGCATTGACCTTAGTAGTAAGATACAATGAAATCAGATTACTAGGTCTGCAAGTTCCTAGAATCAAATTACAGGACATTAAATTAAATTTTGCATTACAAAGTGATTTGTAACTGACCTTATGTCATATTTCCCATGAGAAAAGTACTGCATTCTCGCAGCTTTCTGTCTCTAAACCACAATGAATACTCTAGGCAGTGATCGGAATGAGGCGGGCTAAAATACCTAAAGTTCGAAAAATAACAGAGACAAATAGAGACGCCTTAGGACTAAATATTTTTCGACCCAATTATTTCCGTTTCCGGGAGATTAATAAAGAACATCTAACATTAAGGTGAATCAATTTTTTACCTGAGTTAATAACAAAAACTAAAATGTAAATTATAAGGGTAAAAAACTTTTTTCCGTCGGTCAAATAGAAAAATTATTTGAATTAGTTCACAATATTATTAACATTAATTTTAAATGTATTTACTCACTGTGAAAATTGTGCCAACTTTCAATAAAATTCTTACTTACTACAAGAATAAAATTCTTGTAGTAAGGAAGTCTCCCCTTTTTTGCCTTTGTTCTTTGAACTTTAGGTATTTAAGCCCGCCTAATTCCGATCACTGACTCTAGGTCTCATTTAATATCTACTAGGATATTCATTTATTCTGTACTAGCCTCGCTCGCGTGGTACCCGGATAAGGTTTTATCCGTTCTAATTATTATCAATAAATAGATAAATAAATAAATAATAAGTAGCCTATGTCCTATTCCCGGTCATTATCTATCTATATTTTAAGTTTCAGACAAATCGGTTCAGTGGTTGTCGAATTATAGAGGAACAAACATACGTCCATCCATCCAAACATCCAAACTTTCGCATTTCTATAATTATTAGTGTGATAGTGTGATTTGTGATAGTGACATTTGATTCCAGTGTAATTTTAACTCATGACACCTATATTCGCAGCACGAGAACAGAAGAGTATTGAAATAGGCACAAAAGAGTTTTGAAGAGGAAAGCCACCATTTTCATTCATACTGCAGGCCTTTCTTATAAACGCCTCTCAACTTGAGCACTAGTTAAACAATGCTCAAGATTTGCCCTGTCATAATTTTTCACTACCTAGCAAGTAACAAAAAAGGATGGCCATAGTTTAAACGGTGATACGGTGATTCAGTTTTGACAGAAGTTGAGAGAAGTTTATACGTAGAGCGGCATATATTTTTATTAGTTTACTCTGAAATTGAGATATAGTTTGACGAAGACGAAAAAAAGGGAATTCATACTAAATTATTGAATACGTAGAGAAATTTAAAGCCTGTTAAAGTTTATAACTTCTAAAAATCAGTAAACCATCAGACGAGGTATAAAATAAATCACCTTTTCATCGCTCGGTTTCCACATACCACAATGCGACCACGGGAGTACCTACGGAGGAATATTAATTATCACTCCCCCACCCTCTCCTTCGCCCAGGGAAGGGGGGGGGGGAGGGACACTAAGAGGCGCCTGGCACCAAACCTCCTAGAGTAAGAGATAGAAGCCATAAATTTACGACATCGTTACGTTTGCACCGTTAATGGGGCAAATCAACGGTGCAAACGTAACCACGGGGTTCTCAATGCCTGAAGATCTGACAGAATGTCTCCTGTGCCTGGAGATACTGTCGTGATCAGCAGTGCGATTCAGACCTTCTGGGACTGTATTCCGAATTCCGAAGCCCCACGCTGGCACTGGCGTTCACTCGGTGAGCCTGGGCCAGCGTGTTTGCGCCTTAAGCTCGCGGTCAATCTCTATCTTTCCGTCTAATCCACAGTACCAAGTTTTCAGATACCTTTCTCGACTTCTTCGCTCTAGCGGGAAGAATTCTGACAACCATCTCCTGAACTACAGTCGAGATTAACAAACGGGAGACAAAAGCTTTTGTGCCGAGGGCGTGACTCACAATTTGAGGATAAAACCGAAATTCTGCTCGAAATTGAACTCTATCGCAATGCAATAAGGACAAGGGTTGTTGAACTTTGAAGATATTGTGGTATAGGGGGAGTAGTGGCGTGATAGGGGGATACTCAGAGTGATTCAGCAATTAAATAAAGGAGCTATGGTTCATCCTTTAACCTACTCACCTTTACAAGAATAGCTTGCTTAAACACCCCTTACTTATGAAAGATGTTTAAAGTTGAACACTGGTTAAACAACGTCCTGTCTCTATTCGCCACTATCCACAAATAAAGACAGGACGTTGTTTAACCAGTGTTCAACCAGTGTTCAACTTTAAACATCTTTCATAAGTAAGACCCACTGATGATATTTTTCATTTAAATAATTTTTAATCAATCTTATCATGTTGAAATAGAGTAAGTAAAAACATGTGTTTAGATGAGAGGTTCATCTGAGGAGTGACAAGGACACAAGATTTGAAAGCTATTTCAGGCATCCCAAACAAAACCATCATAATACGATTATGTACACTCATCTGTATAGTACTTATATGTAAATTATTATAATGCCACATAAAAAAGAATCTTATCTCCTTGAAATAGAGTGCATATATTCAGATGAGAGGTTCATCTCAAGAGCGACAAGGACACAAGATTTTGAATCCATTTCAGTCATCCCAGAAGAAAGCCATCACATACTTTGATCTATATTCAAACCTATTTAAAATCTTCCATGGAAAACTCAATCTTATCTCCTTGAAATAGAGTGCATAAATTCAGATGAGAGGTTCATCTCAAGAGCGACAAGGACACAAGATTTTGAATCCATTTCAGTCATCCCAGAAGAAAGCCATCACATACTTTGATCTATATTCAAACCGTATCAAAATCTTCCATACAAAACTCAATCTTATCTCCTTGAAATAGAGTGCATAAATTCAGATGAGAGGTTCATCTCAGGAGTGACAAGGACGGAGAAGAAGCCATTTCGTCTGAAGTATTGATCGCCGCCCGCCCAAGCGCCAGGGCGGTAAGCCGGCACACTAATCTCGTCTGGGCGGATTTCAACGTTACTATGCGGCTATGTAGAATGAAGATATACATACATACTTAGTAGATGGTAATGATATTTTGTGATGACTTTTGCATGTATATTGTATGTATATCCAATAGTAGCAGAGTCAAGATTTAAGATACATAGGTACACTATTATTTTAGAAAAAAAACAAACTTAATCATGACTGTATAACCTAGGCCGGGAGAGCCTAGAGCCTAGAGCCTAGAGGTAATGAGTTTGAATCCTGGCCGTGCATCAATGGATTTTTCGTTTCGAAAAATTTATGCGCTCATTAACACGAGCTCTAAAACGGTGAAGGAAAACATCGTAAGGAAACCCGCAGCTTAGTCAGCCCGCACGTATTGACCATGTCTTTCCTGTGGATATGGCCGCTAAGCTGAGAGGATGGTTTAGGTGCTGGCTAAGCCTACTCCATCTCAAACAATGTCCCAGGCACTACAGTGGCCCGCTAAGTGAAGGCAAAGATTGCCTTCTGACACTGTATAAATCATCTAGTAAAGATGTAAAGGCCTAAGTTTATAACCTAGGCGCAATAAACATTCAGGGCCCTCTTGAAACTAAAAACGATTTTAATATCGTGCCAATTTTCGTAGTTCAGCATATGTTAGTAAAATGTTCTGTTCTGAGTTCACAGACTACTTTTTATTCAGGTACCATGCGACTGAAGCCGCGAGCTGATATTAGTATAAATAAACTCCTCAAAACGGAATAGGGCCCACCTGAAATATTTCGATATTTTCCACAACACATATTTTCTGAACGTGTTCAATATTTTTTTCTAAAAATATATTTCTAAATTCCTACGTTCAGTGGTAACATATTCCTAAAATCAAAATTGAAATAAATTGTACCTACATTCAATTTTTATTACTATTTCAAAGTCATAATTTTTCTACTTACTATTTTGTTTTGAGGAGTATATAGGTACCTAATATATTAAGAAGGATACTAGAGATAGTAAACTTAGATTAATTTCAGCTTGATTATCAGAAATGCGTCACCGTGACTTTACAAAAGGAAACAAAACAACTATAATGAAATAACACAGGTTTCCCAGCTTACGTTGGTCAATGCCGAATTCAGTATATTCCACCAGTATAAGCTGAACTATGATAATCTTCGTGAAATATCTTTTGCCGCATGAGACTTACAGATTTGATTGATTGATTTACTGATAATAATTTGTGTTTAATTATGAATCAGCTTAAGTATACGATGAGTCGACGTAAAGTAATAGGGTAATAAGCGCTCTTGGCGTAGCTTGTTTAGTTTTTGATAGATTGTTGAAGTTATGCAACGTTCTGACCGGACAACATTTGGATGGGTGATCGCAAGTAGCATTAACAGCTGAGCGCCTCCGTGTTTCGGAGGGCACGTTAAATTGTCGGTCCCGGCTTATGACGGAGGCCTACCGATTTAACTGATTTATAGTCTTTTTATACTAAAAATAATTCTTTGTTGATCGCTCTGGCATCAATATTGATCACTCTGGTCTCTAAATTTTTACACCCAAATATTTCGAAAACTGGCTAAGAAAATTAGGGGCCAATATGAAAATATGCTTATTTAGGCACCTCCTTTTCGAAATAAGAATACAGAACAGCAATAATATCGATATTTAAAACGCACCAGAGCGATCAATCAAATACGCTGATTCTGAAGATCGACCCGTAACATTTTCCACATTCCTCCTAGTTTTGTAACGCATCAATCAATGCTTATTAGATCGTGGTAATTGAACTATGAGCAGGTACCGCCAGCTAGTGAAGGGAAAATCCGGCCTTTATTTAGCCGGATAATCATGATTTTGCTTATGGATATTCGATATTTTGTCTTGCATAAATATTGAAAAATAAAACCTTTCTGGCATATCCATCCGCCGCCATTTTGATTTATTTTTAAAATTTCCGCGTATAAAGAAAGTGGTACCCATAATATATTGATAGAGGATACTTATAAATACGAACGCCCTTTAAAATAGGAATGCAATATATCAGAGAGCGGCGAGACTCTGAAATATCAGTAAGTAGGTACCTATACCTACTTAAGTAATAAAATTAATCAAAATTCAAAATGCGGCAGTGTACCATAGTGTTTGGACGTACCTCTGACTACCACCTTAGACATCTTCAAAGAATCTTAAAAATGACTAAAAAATAAGATCTGAAAGAATGTCAACCTCGCCTGGGGATACAGTCGTGATCATTATTATATAAATATATATATTTTTTTTTAATTAAAAATTCAAATATAATTTATTTAGTAGAACCACTAGGATCACTTTGAAAGCTTTCAAATACTTCTTTCATGAATTAAAATAAGCAACATCATTATTTCTCAAGTCAACACTACCCGCAGGATATAACGCAACGAACTCGATTCTTACGACTATTTCTCGGTACAGAGTATCGATTTTTAAGTCCATCGCAATGTGTTGCAAGCCCTTGTCGCTGCATTAGATTAGTAGATTAATGTTGGGTATAACATGATTTTAGACTGACTTTTGTCAGAGTAGGTTCATTTTTATTTTGAGCCGGTGCCGTGAGCCGGTTCATTTGAGCCGGTCATTTTCAGTTGACTGTTCATTATTTTGGCGAACTACTCACTCATTCTCATATGACAATCTGTCCAATCAGTTCAAAATTCTTTCTTGTCATTGTCAAGCGAGGTGTGATTGAAGATTGAATGAAGCTTGAGGAAAGAGTAACGTCATTTTCTGATTTTCTCATATTGTGTACGGTCACATGACATTTGAATTGAAGCATGACATTTTTAGAAAATGAGCCGATCACTTAAAGTTGAATTTTGTACGGGACAAACGAACCGCGTCAGTCACGTCATATTCAACACTATAGTAGATAGGTAATATTAGTATTTGATCACGAAACACGTCCTTTTTTAGCCGGTTTATCTGAGTGGGACAGCTCTCCGCCTTTCATCTAAATATTGTGGGATCGAATCCCGCTGTACTTACATCAATGGATTTTACTTTTTGAAAAAATATCATAATTTTCGATCTTTCAAATTGTTCTAAATTCAGTTCCACAAATGTTGCCATGTTGTGTGTAACTTCCCCAATAAAAAATAATAAAACTCACTCACTCAGTTGGAAAGAGATCAAGTAGATAATTTATAATATTTTCCCGAGTTTCTTAAGCGAATTATAGATTCAGTGGTATGTTTTCCAACGAACGGTATCGATTACCATACACAGGTAGCATTGTATTCAAATGCAGGTGAGTCGGGTCAGGCGCACTCATCATGCTGGACTCCAAGGGCCTGCTTGAAACTAAAGTGGTCACATTAATCGAAACGAAACATGATCATGATTATCCCCAAGGCGCGGTAGACATTCGGAGGTAGTCAGTGGTATGTCCAATGCCCAAATACTATTTAGTTATAGTCCGGCAAAAACGGGTAGACACGGCAACTAAAATTTCAGTTCTTTGGAAACCCTTTCTCTACTAATCTATGGTAAAGTGTACAGGTTTCTTGTTTAGGGTACAGGTGCCGAAGACGTCAGTCAGAAGTAATAATTTACTTCTAAAAGAGAATTTATCTATTTCGCGTATTTAGCTTGCACAGTGTCGCCCCCATTTATTTCTAATATTTTGTGTCGGACTATACAGTATACATGCCCACATTTTGTATAAGTTATACCTACGTATACGTATGGTTGCAAGCTCATCGCTGTTATCCAACTGGTTTCTTCACGACGTTTTCTTTCACCGTTTAGAGCTCGCGTTAATACGCATCCCTATACATTTTTCGAAACGGCAAATCCATTGACACGGCCAGGATTCAAATTCACAACATAGAAAGTTTCTAGGGCATTTTCCCACATGGCCAACACGGTCAATCAATTTAATGTTTTCATTGAAAGTTTTTTTTATTGTTGTCGCTTTGCACTACAACGTTGAAGTTAGGCGATGTTCTGAGGTACGACGCTTCTATACCCTGTTCTTGAATAATTGTAGGGACATTAGCTCTTATTTATCCTCATCTTAAGTCTTTTTTTATGTGGGACATAGAAACAAAACATAACATAATCAACCGAATAATCATTCTAAAACAATCAGTTATAAGGGAAAGAACTCTTATCATTAAAGTGTTCAAGTCTAATATTATATTAAGACACAAATTCTTTCCACTATCTTGAACGATCTGAAATTATTTTTAAATTCGTGTTGCTGATAAGATAAAGTAAACAAATATCGATTAGATTTCGAAGTGGCTCTTATGTCGATGCGATAAGGACGATAATCGAGATGGCTAAGCCAGGATTACGGCAGACGTGCAGCTCGCACGTTCAACAATTTCCATGTATTTATTTATTTACGGCCTTACCAAAAATTACCTCTCAACCTAAACAATGATTAAGATTCGCCCTGTCACTATTTGTCACTAACTGAAAAAGATGGCATTATTTTAAACGGTGATTCAATTTTGACAGAAGTTGAGAGGAGTTAAGTAACAGGCATACTGATAGTGATTCTGTTGTCCACTGACTTCTCTCAGTTCCTCTCCATTGATCAAGGTCGGCAGTCAGCTTCTTAATTTTTTTTTTTGTCCAGCGCAAATCTTAACAGTTGTTCCACCGTCTTTATGCCTGTCTACTCCCTGATATACGAAGCTGCCACAACTTACGTCTTCCCCTTACGCTTACGGTATTTCGCCCATCATGATGGTCTGCAAGAGATGATACCGATCATGACTCAGTACAATGTCCGAGGTAAGCGACCTTTCGCTGTACACTAACTAACGAAAGTCCTTGATTCTATAATTTTTATTTTATAGTTATATCCACACTTAGGTAATATTTCATTGAAAATGAAAAGTCTTCTCCAACGACGAATGTGGATTCCGTGGCCGAGTAGGTTAGTGCCAATTCAGACGTACCACAACCACACGACACCGACAACCACACCACAACGACGCGACGTGGTCGGGCGTATATTTGTATTGAAAATGAATTTCCAATTCACACGTACTTACCACATTTTGTCGTTGTTATCGACCACCTGTGTAATACGACCACATCGCAACCACATCGCAACCACATCGCAACGACATGACGTCATCAACAGCGCGCGCCTAGCTGGCGCCTGCCACATTGACATTTTGTCGGTACCACAACGCAACTGCAAAAAGTCGCTGCGACACAATTCACACGCAACCACAGCTGGACCACATTTTGTCACTGCGACGTGGTGTGGTAGTCGCACGTGTGAATTGACGCTAAGGCACTCCGGCTTGAGGGGGATCGCTTGTATCAATGCGGGTTTGAATCCCGTCGGAAGAGTCCTTGATTCGTTTTTAACAACTGAAACAACATGACATAGGTGGGTTGTTGCAGATTTTTATGCATGTTCAAAAGTTTTTAAAGCTCCTTGAAGCCTCCGTCGTGGCTTATTGACTTTATTATTAGGACCGAAAATAAATTATTGTAAAATTGGGAGTCAAAAACGGGATTCATCTCTTTTATGAAGACCGGAAATCGACAACACGGGCTAGTTCTAGTTGTAGTATATTTTCTTGCAGAAACGTTGAAAAATACTATGAATACAAGGTGGTTAGAGTAATATCACCTCTTTGCATCATTCTACTTTTTGACCTGAAATAATCAAGTTTTCTTATAAAAAACTGAAGTTACTAGTGTAGTAACATCTCATAACTGAAGATGGCAACACCGCGTCGCAACGTTCCGTGTGATCGGTGCCGTGCGTGTTGCGTGACACCAGACGCATCCTGATCGCGGGCGCGCCACATCTTCACTGGTGCGAGGCGATTGTGAGCCATGTGGGGAAAATCCCCATAGTTTTCGGGAAATTTTTCATGTGTTTTTGGTTTTTGTTAGGTTAGGTATAACTTAGCTTTAATGGTCTTACTCTAAGATATAACTTAATTATTTTAAGACATTTATATTGTGGATATTAAAAAGTAGGTACTATATCTAAGTACTATATTAATTTGTGGCTCAAATAGGTTTTTTTCAATAACCACCTACCCAAAATCGGTTTTTTTTTTTTGTTAAAAAACCAAGACATATCTGGAAACAAGCGTGGCGAGAGGCACATCATCTAAAATATTCAAAATCCAGCACTATTATTTACTAAGCGTTTCTGATATGATATTTTCTTATCTATCGCAGACATATTTTATTATATCGACGGATTTAAAGTTGATCTTTGAATTATTTGTTTTAATAGATTATAAAAGATTAGAAATCGACCTAAGCATTTAATCTTATAAAAACAACAAGAAATCATTCAGCTTAGGCATTATACTAAAAATGTAAAGGTCTAAGTTTGTTAAGGTAAAAACTGATTATCAAAACATAAATTCAATCTCGACAAATTCTTAACCTAACTAATGGATACAAAAGGTTTTAGATTATGTAAGAATACTCAGTAATCATGAAACCTGAAGGCTAAAATGTAAGGCTTTGTTTATTTTCTTGTAAATTCACACGTGGAAACTGGGGAAGCACAGAAAAAAAGCCTCAATACATTTTTTCGGGTAAAAAATTCAAATATGGCAACACCAAACCACAATCACCAGAATCGATGCGAAATGATTGGCCGGACGGGGTCTTACGAAAAGTTTTTTATATCTTCGTGCTAGCTGCCAGTGTTTCCCAACGAGAGCCATCCAATTACACGTTTTTGCACAGATAATCAATAATTTATTGTGATTGCTCGATTTATTAGTAGCTAAAGATACGAGCAAAGAACTCTAATGTGCGTACCAACTCATTACCTAATGTTTGTATTCAATTCTGCTTCACTACATAGTATTAAACAAAGTCGCTTCCCGCTTTCTGCCTCTATGTGTCCTTAGATCTTTAAAACTACGCAACGGATAATGATGCGGTTTTTTTTTAATAAATAGAGTGATCCAAGAGGAAGGTCTATATGTAGAATACATGCACATGCATAATATAGGTAGGTATAGTAGAGAAACACTGATAATTTTAGAGGTTTCTAATGTGATTTGTGATGTGACCCGTGTGAAGCCGGGGCGGGTCGCTAGTGTATAATAAATATAACAGATTGATTTTCGAAGGCTCTTGAAAAATTATATTTTAAGGATCCAAGCTAGGAATATACGTGAATTGTAAGATTTTTCCTTGAAAATAATTTAGAATTTTCAAAAAGTTAGGTAAGTAATTTACTTTATTTCATAACCTTAGAGACCAGCACAAAAGTATGATACTTACCATAGACATACAAAATGTAGACACAAGCAAAAGAGTCGGGCTGCGGTTGATAATGATGATGATTTATGGATCATCGTGGTAAATGACAGAGAGGTAGTATTACTTACTAGGATGAGTGAGGCATTAACGGTCTTAGGTATGCATAAAAACTTAGTGCGCCGACCATCAGTGCAAGTACCGTTCTTATCAATTTGACATTTAGAATCGAAAAAATTCGATAAAATTGGATTTACCACTGAAAAATGCAGATGATGATGCAGGCTCACTACAGCGCTCTTTTGTTTTTGGAAACAACGCTCTAGTAAGCTTGGTCGGTGCACTAAGTTTTATGCATAAGACAGTAGGTAGCCCTATTATTCACAATTAACATGAGAGTGGCCAAAAACAATGACATAATGGATAATGGGCCTTGTTATTTTGTAAGCACTAAAAACGGGATATTCAGTATGATTCGTGGATTTTCGATTTTCCCGATATTTCGGCACAGTTGCATGCGCCATCATGGTAACATTTTTTTTTGTGTTTAGTATTTAGTCCAAAAAATGTACTTAGCCATGATAGTTTCAAAAGTTGTACCTTGCTAACTTGTCAGATGAATATTAAATAGTGGGGTTGGTAATTCTTTGTAAGTAGGTATGTACGTACTTACATCTTTGTTTCAGTCTAAATAATTTGTAACTTATTCAATCAAATACTTGCACAATTACCTCGTAAACCGTCATGGTTGCTGTATCGAGATTGAAAATAACAGTTTTTATAATATTCGCTAAGCGGGCATTTGTATGGAGTGTTTGAACGTATTATTTCACGCTACTGATTTTGTATGAGTGAAGTAGAAAGCGACAGCGAGTACATACAAATCATACAAGTTACTTATTTTACTCTTTATTTTTAATAAATTGATTTGAATGTAATTTATAGCCGTGTTGGCCGAACAGGCCTTTGCCTTCGATGGTTGTAGGTTCGAAAACAGCCGTGCATCAATGGATTTTTCGTTTCAACTAACATACCTACTTAGCCGTTTTTAGGGATACTTAATAAAGTTTTCCATATTCACCATATTTTAGTTTGGTTTTTCTTTGTTTGTAAAATAAAAATATTTTTTTTCTCAATTATTAACATTGGTGAAATTGTCTTTTTAGAAAAGTTGAAGCTGCATATCAGATGAGTTTTACAATTAAAACGAGATAGGTAAGATGAAATGCTATTTTTGTACAAGCAATTCTGTTTACAAGTATCATAAACATAATGATGTAACAACCAGATTAATTAAACTTTAAGCACCGTAAATGTAAACAAATAAACAAAAGAACAATTATATCTCAGTTGAAACGCGTGCGTCGTTGAGCGGTAGTGTACGACCAAATAATAAAAAACACTCCCGCCGAACAAAAAACAACTCTATTAGTATGTGAATAAAGCTGTCAGTGATAAAGTAATATGTTTGTACGCGTGCATAGATGCGCACGCAGCATGTTCCACGACCAATGACCGCACTTTCTCTGTCGTCCATCTTTCGAATTAATTTTTATTTTCAAATTTGGAACAATAGTTTGTGCAGAATGACAATTGAATTTGGCAACACAGACTCGAGTTGGGTTTTATTATTATTTTGTACGTGATATACCTATATATTTATACGTGATATACAGGACCGGAATGAATGGCGTAAACAAAGGCAGGCCAGCAGTGGGATATTATTGGCAATGATGATGATGATGATTATACCTACAGTATGGGGTATGTATTCAGAAAACTAGACAAGTGCGAGTCTGAGGCTCGCACCTCTCATCTCGTCAGTTTCTGAGAAAAAGATGATGACAGACGGGACGGACAGACGGACAACCAAGTGATCATGGGTCTCATTTTTTTCCTTTGGAGTGAGGAACGCAAAAAAATTTTAAAAATCCCCATTCGTACTTAAAAGTGGAACTAGTTAAGAACAGATATACAGGCATGTCTATATAAAATAAAATAAAAATTAATGTTTGTATTTTTGTCCTATACCTAAGCGTTTCTAAATCATTAATTTATTACATTGTTATGAAATTATGGTATCTATAGGGTCTTCTATGGACGCCCGCGAGGGTATCTGGCCCAAAAAATCTTTATAAGTAAATTGTTTCCATTTTATATTTAAAAAAATAAGGTGGTACAAAGATCGCCCTGTCAGCTAGTGTTATACTTACATATAAGTAATAAAAACTAAAAAAGGTTACCTGGAAGAGATCGCTTTCCGCGATAAGGTCACCCATTGTTACGCTTTTTTTTTTAATTAAGGTTTTTTACTTTTGTGTTTTTATAGTGTACAGTAAAGTAATATTCTATTCTACTACTAATATATTATGTTGGATTGTTTGATAGATGACCTAATAATTGGATAACAAGGTGTCGTCCATTGTTATTTCCCACGGTGCCATGATTTACCGGAACGTGCAGATCTTATTTAGGGTTGGCAACACTTGCAAAAAAGTAAA
Organism: Camptogramma bilineatum; assembly: GCA_958496255.1. Classification (NCBI taxonomy): domain Eukaryota; kingdom Metazoa; phylum Arthropoda; class Insecta; order Lepidoptera; family Geometridae; genus Camptogramma; species Camptogramma bilineatum. Next base: position 5,285,712 of record OY292474.1, read on the forward strand.
GGAAAACATTTTTTTGGCCTTTTAGCGAGAATTAGAAAAGTATTCGTTTTGTTTTATTTTCCAAAACTTGTGTTTCTTCGAATTAATGTGTAATAATGATGTATTATTAACCGTTGAGTCTTATTATTATTGTGTGGACATTAAAAAAAATTGGTTAACATTGCATTTCAAGTTCTCCCAAAAATCCCGTGTTGATGTTTCATTAAATCTTTACAAGAGGTGGGATATTTTATTGAATTGTGTCGTATTGTGTATCAAATAACTTCAATTAATATATGTATATTACTTGACACTGGCTAAATGCACAAACCGTGTGAAGCCAAAATAAAGAAAATAAAAACTGGTCAAGTGCGAGTCAAACTCGTACGCCGAGGGTTCCGTACCTAGCCATGGTGCCAATTAAGCTAGTCCGCTTAATTGTATGAGCGCCCATACAACTCGGAGGACTTTTAATAGGCGTCAAATATGTATGTATGGGAACACCCTTTAATTTTCAACTTTTTTAATTTTTTGGAATTTTTCCTTTATTTGTGCTATAAGACCTTGCTTTTTGCCAAATTTCGTTATTCTAGGTCAACGGGAACTACCATTTAGGTTTTCGACCCAAAACCTCTAGGGTACTTCCGGTTGACCTAGAATTGTCAAATTTGGTTACAAGCAAGGTCTTTCATCACAAGTAAAGGAAAAATTACGAAAAATAAAAAAAATTGATAATTAAGGTAAGTTTTGGTACTCACAAGTTTTCACGAAAACCTAAATTTGCCTATATCTTTTTATAGTGTTGACTCAGGACCTTGATTTTTATACTCACAATAGGGACTATAGACTTTAGTATATGGTATAAATTTCAACTTGCTAGCTCTACCCGTTCCTGAGATAATCGATGGTGACACACGGACAGACGGACGGACGGACAGACGGACGGACAGATGGACAGACGGACAGACGGACAGACGGACAAGAAAATGATCTTATAAGGGTTCCTTTTTTTACCTTTTAAGGTACGGAACCCTAAAAAAAACATTTTGTTACTAAGTAATTCGTAGAACGTAGCGCGTTGAAGTCTTTTGTATGAGATTTTTCGGACCTGCATTTCGAACATATTGTATTTTATGAAACTTAAAAAAAAACGTAGGTAACAAGAACCCGACTGTCCACATATCATCTCAGATCTCATTTTAAGATCCTCTGAAGATGTCAATGGGGATAGACAGAGACACGCCCAAATAAATGATTTAGTTAGATTATTTAGAAAATTGTTTATGTAACATTATTCGACACAGCCTACTTATTAAAATTTACTAGTTTTCCTTGTAACAGTTGATACTGAACAGTGAGACCGCTAAAAACCCAACTTTTGATGATGATGACTAAGCCTATATTTCAACAATGTCCCAGGCACTTCAGACAGGTCCCATGAATTGTAGGTAAAAAAAGATTGCCTACTGTAAATCATCTAGTAAAGATGTAAAATGCCTGCTATGACTTATGTGTGCCAACCCTGGCAAAGTGCAGAATCAACATGCGGCTGAATAAAGGTAACACCCGAGCCGACATAAACATCCTTTGATAAATCTATAACCACACAAACTGATCACAGGATTTATTGTACACTTGGACTTTCTTCGGCACATAACGATAGTTCAAGCATTTCATTTGAACACTAGCTTTTGCTTGCGGCTTTGTTCGTGTTAGTATACATTTCGTGTTATTTATCTATCCTTTCAAAAATATTTTTTTTTTGGATGAAACCCTATGTCTTTTTTTGTACCCCAGCCAACATGTATGCAAAATTTCATGGTCATCGGTTAAGTAGGCGTGAAAGTGCAACATACAAACAAACTCACATGCATTTATAATATTAGAATGCAGAAAAGCATAAGCAAGGTTAAAAATGGGAGTGGGTGGGCCACGTGATTTGGATGGATCCAGAATTCCAGTTTTTGTTACGTAGTGAGTGCCTGAGAATGAGCGGCGACGCTGAGGTAGGCCTTGAAAACTGACGTGATGATCTCTATACATTCCGGACTGGCTGGTCGCAAGGCTTAGTTAGAGGATGATGGAGTTATCTTTGCCCAGAAAAGCTTCATCATAATAAAAACCTTGTAACCAGCCAAAAGTATTAAAAAAAATCAAATACTTAGTACTCTTTTTGAGCACAGAGTTTAGTCTTTCATCATCATCATCATCATCCACAGCCCGATTTGACCCACTGCTGGGTATAGGCCTCCCTGAGTTTGTGCCAATAGTCTTTAATGAAAAAATATATCATTCAAAATTAGAACCTTGGGCCTATACTTATAAACTTGAACACTGGCTAAATAATGCTCAAGATTCGCCCTGTCACTATTAGACACTATACCTATAATAAAAAAGGATGGCAATAGTATTTTAGCAGATTTTTATAAGTAGAGGGGTAGATGTTTAGTTTGTAGGTAGATTGGTCAGTCTCAGGAGCACCGTGTGAACGGCGTCGCTGCTCAATCTCATGTTAACAGTTCTAATAAAACGGCACAATGACGCCGCTTCCAAGAAACGAATCGCACGGTAGATTCGTCTTACGGAGACTACTCTCTTATCGGAGTAGCGTAAATTATAGAGGAAATCTGTGAGCATAACTTTATTTCATATAAAAGACTGTTTATATCTACAGAAATTGGACAAAATAATATTCTTCTATAAGTACTACAGTTTGTATGAACGTATTCATAACCTAACGTAACGTAGCCAGCCGCACAGACACGGACAGACACAGTATTCGCGCAAATAATTTTGTTTTCAGGCCGCCTAAAGGCCTCCGTCATGGCATAACGACTTAAAAGCCGGGACCGACAATTTAACGTGCCCTCCGAAGTACGGAAGCGCTCAGCTCGTCATACCACTTGCGGTCACCCATCCTAAGAGTGGCCGCGCCCAACGCTGCTTAACTTCAACGATCAATCAAGACTAAGCTTATGCAAGCTACGCCACGAGCGCTTCCACGACACAGTGATAATTATGATGATATACACAGATATGGATACTGAACTGAGCGAACACGTTGCAGGAACTGTGACTTCTCTGATATGTGTGAATCGACCTTAAACGATCTATCAAGAACGTCTAAGCAAATTAAGTAACGAGCGCTTCTTGATCTAGTTTGGCCATACGATGAGTAAAAACTCTTGGAAAAACACTTAACCATGTTTATCTTCATTGAATTGTTGTGTATCGACGGACGTGGAGTCAAGAGGTGCGGGTCAAATGAATATACATCAAGTTGATCTTTATTACGTCTTCGTCAGATGGATGTGTCTACGAAGTCACCGTACCTACTAAGTTTTACAGCCATTGTCAACTAAGCTTTGTTCATTTTCAAAATTATTATTAAACTTAGGGCGTTTTGCACCTCGATTATTTTAATTAGCTAACCTAAACGCATTTAACGCATAAAAAAATGCGTTTCGACTGGCCTAAATTAAACCTACAATCACTACAATTAAGAATATGGTGTAAGACGCCCTTAATCGCGTAATCAAATCATTTTATTTACCGCAAAGCGTAATATAGCAAGCAAGTTCTAGATGTAGTCACGAAGGTATAAAATACGAGTATGTTATTTTTTTTAAATAGGTACCTACTATAGTCGGATTGCTTATTATACGCACTAAAATTGACGATCAAAACGTTATTTTTCATATATTTTTAGTTCGTACAATGAGCAATTCGATATAGTAGTTCGCCGCGAACTGAGATCTCGCGCACCGTTGCGTTGATAGTCTAGGTTTGGACTTGTTTCTGACTACCCCTTTACGTTTAGTGCTTTTTTTTGCTGAGTTCTCAACAAAATGATGTCTAATGCGCTAGCTCATTAAATCTTTCTTCAATCAATCTTTTTTTTAATGTATGTTACCTGATTATTCGAAGACGTCTGAACCGATTTGGAAAATTATTTTTTTGTTTGAAAGATCTTCTCAATTGAATCTTCCCAAATGAAATTTAAATTGAATTGAATTGAAGAATCTTTTCAATTGGTGCCATAAAACATTGGTGAAGATTTGTCAAGGATCTTCGGTGAGCAGAAATGCACCTCGAGAGTGCAGAAAATTGCTCAGCTTATAACATTGAAGTCGGTTTTTTTTAGTTTTTAATTTAGCCACTTGTCCAGATGTTTGTAAATATTTATTCTAGAGTCTGGGTGTTGCAGCACAATGGTACCTACTTATTAAGACTTTTTAACAGACAATTAAAAATTATTTATGGTTCACCTGTGTTTTATGTGCTCTGCAAATACAAAATGGCCATGCCGATTTTGTATGGGAGGTTGGTGCCTTATTTTTTCACGCAGCCATCAACCAATCTTTAAAATTTCAACTCTTAGGAGTATAACAAACAATATTTGTGAAAACATTATACATCTACACTCAGTCAGAACAGAAGTTATACAGGGTGTGTTTTTCAAGAGTGCCTCTAGGGCCAAATCTGAAACTATAGCGAAAAACACTCAAAGGAGTCTCAAAACCATGATGCAGTTTTACTGTTTTATCGAATCGGTTACGAGACTCCTTTGAGTGTTTTTCGCTATTTCTAATAGTTTCAGATTTGGCCCTAGAGGCACTTGAAAAACTCGCCCACCCAGGACAAACATTTGTATGATGAACATAGATGTAGGTATGTTCTGTGACTGGGTGTTATAAAAGTATAATAAGTATGTATTTACAAAAAATATTACAGAATTCTATCAGTTATCCGCGGGCTTAAAAAGGTCGCCATTGCAGAATTGCAATTCTACAATGCCATCTCTTTTCATTGACTGAGAGTGACGGTTTTAGGCTGAGACTCCACCAAAGCGGAGATGTGTGAGATGTGTTTTAAACAACCAATAGAATTTCAAAAGACGAGATGACATGTTTGAATAACGAAATTCTATTGGTTGTTTAAAACACATCTCACACATCTCCGCTTTGGTGGAGTCTCACTCAGCCGGTTCCCATAGTACCCACCTACAAGTTTTGCTTAGTTTGGGGCTATAATATGGCGCTTTGTGAAAATGCCTTCAAATATTTATTTTTTACTTAGTACGCAGAGGAGACTGTTCTCAAAGTAACTCAAGTAAGTACACACCATATTGTACAGTTTCGCAAAGTCACTCTTGATTGAAACAAAGCAGATAAATTTATTCAAAGTAAAGAGACTTGTTGGACAGCCACAAGGCACTTTGCATATTAATTGAACTGGATACGTACAAACATGTTTACGATTACACCGCACCTAATGGTACTGAAACGATTTGGTTCATTAAATCTTATTTATTCAAATTTATTGTAACTATTTTTTTTCTAGTTAAAACTGGTAGGTAAGTATGTTTTACGTCTGACTATTCCGTGTTTTCTAAAAGTCTGGTAAATACCAGACTTTTAGAAAAGTAAAAGACTTTTTACGCGTCACGTAAAAAGAACGCTGGAAGACAGTGGAGGGGGTATGTTTGCTCATGCTTATGTATAAATATTATGTACCTATATGTCAGCGTTTCCTAACCTTTTTCAGTCCACGGACCCCTAGGACATCAAGGACAAAACCAACGACCCCCTTAATAAAAAAAATCACAAAACGGAACATTTATCTTAGTAGGTATCAAATACAAAAAAAATAGTTTTAGAATAAACAGCTCAAAAGCACGCGACACAACTTTGCCACACGACAACCAACGCCATTCAGTATGCAAAGACTTTTAGTGGCATTTCTTTATTATTGTTAAATGGTCCATAGATGAGACTGCGGACCCCCTTAGATATACTCGCGGACCCCCAGGGGTCCGCGGACCACAGGTTAAGAAACGCTGCTATATGTAATGTTTATGTGTGCATTTGCACACGAAAGTACTATGCCTATTGTTTTTTTATATGGAAAACCATTCCGTAATTTAAAACTTTGGTGCGCGATGGTATTAATTTGCCTAAATAGCCAGTGCATGGACGTATATAAGGGGGGGTTTAGGGGGTCCGGACCCCCCCCTTAGCCCATTGAGTTCGGAGGAAACCTAGTCAATTTTTGTATTTTGGAACCCTTGGACCCCCCCCCTTAACAATGATCTTTGTATTTTGGAACCTTTGGACCCCCCCCTTAACAAAGCTATAGCTACGCCCCTGAGCCAGCGTTTTTTTTTACATGACGCGAACTATATCTGTGAAGGTATGACTACTGTTACATTCAATGGATTTTTCGTTTCGAAAAATTTATATGCGCACTATCAAGAGCTCTAAACGGTGAAGGAAAACATCGTGAAGAAACCCGCGGCTTAATCAGCCCCACACGTATTGACGATGTCTTTCCTGTGGATATGGCCGGTAAGCCGAGAGGATGGTGTAGGTGCTCGGCAAGCCTACTCCATCTCAACATTGTCCCAGGCACTAGAGTGTACCGATAAGTGTCGGCAAAGATTGCCTCCTGACACTGTATAAATCATCTAGTAAAGATATGAAGGCCTAAGTTTTTTTTTAAGCATTTAAAATCATTTGTATGCCTAAGGGGGTTGTCAGAGTTATTCAAATACATATTTGACACAGTTTAAATCAAAAAAGCCGGTTACCTCATGATTGCACAAGTAAAGATGTGGTAGATGAGGAGAAAGTGCATCACTTAGGTAATTGTCAATGGGCTGTCAGCTGGCATGTTAATGCGCTTGCGCAATGAGATCATTATCTAATGCTAATTGCGATGTGTCTGTTTGTCCTTATTAACAGGACGCTTTTTAGCTGGAACTACACTTTAAGGCTGATTTTAGTCTCACGCTCACCGTCAGCGCTGATAGGCGAGTGATCTTTATTACAATGAAATAAGGATACTGATTGTTTAACAGAAATGGCTACGCTGATTGCTCTTGTCAGTGCTGGACAATCAGTATCCTTATTTCATTGTAATAAAGATCACTCGCCTATCAGCGCTGACGGTGAGCGTGAGACTAAAATCAGCCTAACTATTGAAAGTTGGCGGAGGTACCGCGACTTTCCGTGGTCGTAGGTTTGAGTACCGATCGTATGTCAATGGATTGATTTTGGTGAAGGAAAACACTGTATAAAAAATATGTATTCTATCAGCGTCAACGGGCTTGCCACCTGTATCTCTCCTCTCCTCTCCACGGAATGCTAAGTTTTGCAAAATTGTGAAAATATATTTTTATGTGCCAACTTTCTCTTTTTGATATTTTCAAATAATCCTAATGGCTCAAACACACGTTGGCCCAGGCCCGCATTGCCTCTCTATCGCTCTCGCCTTGCATGCATTCGCCTTCTCGCTCGCGCTCGCCTAGGCTGGCCCAACGTGTGTTTGAGCCATAAAAGCCTAAAATATTAATACGATATTTTTTTTTTATTAACTCGTAATTTTAACAGGACATCTGTCTGGAATTCTGGATGTTGTGTTGATCCTTAAATTAAAATTAATCTGGATTTAAATAATGATAATAATAATAATGTTATGTAAATTATGTAGTACAGTACGGCCAACGGATCTCGGCGTGCGTGAAGTTAGCCGTTTCGATGCGCAGTGCAACTTTTTCATACAAAATTTTCTACTGCGCAGCGCAGAGCCTGACTTCACGTACGCCTAGATCCGTCGGCCCAACTGTAGGTAGTTTAGTTTCTGTTAATAAATAAGCCATAGGTTTCTGGATTTGAACTTGCGACCTCAAACCGGAAGACCTCTACCAAAAGTCTGCCCAAAATTCCTCTAGAGAAAAGTAGTAGACATTACGCATGCGCAGTGAGATTCGTACGCATAGGTATCCTACTTTCGCGCGCTCACCGCACACGAGGTTCTAGCTAAACAGAATAGCAAGTACTTACAAGTTTTTTTTATATCTTTTGACGACATACATTTATTCGCAAGACTGTACACAACAACACAGAAGTAATAAAGGAAAACTAAACTGAAATAAAAATTAACTAAAAATTACAAAGAAGGAAATACTAATAAATATTTAAACAAACTAAACTAAACAAGTGTAAAACACATGCAAAATGCTGCCGTGTACAGTTAGACAATTTTATTTCCATAAGTTAATTCCGCTCCCTTTACCGCGATGGATACTTTTCCCCTACTTTTTTATATTCCGCTCTAATCCATAACCGCGATGGATTCTTTTCCACTTATCCTCGGTCGAAACACTAAATAAATGTCAAAATACCATGTCGGGCCTTTCAAAAACAACGTTCCTTAATAATGAGTATTCCTTAGTTCTACGCTCTCGCTTGCTACGCCGTAGTAGTGCTACGAAGTGTACTCTCTGCTAGTCATTTACTCGTGTGCGCTGCGCACGCGCCGTTTGACACATTTCAACGTGTTTCGGTGAATGGACGACGACAAATATGAATGGATAACGTTGATAGGCAAATTATGTGAGATGAATAGTAAAAATAAAAACTCTAGAATACTTGTAGGTAATATAAATGGAAATTAACGCCTAACTGCTGTATCAGTTTGTATGAAAAACGATGGGTATCTACGTATCTACCTACTTACTTATATACTTGAATCTTCACTCAATCATTATTTTTTAATAAAATATTTGCGTATTCAACAGGCTCACGGCCGTATCACCGTTAACTAAATGTCAACCCAGGTCTTTAAAATTTAAGATTTTGACAAAAAAGGTATAAAGTATTATATTCCATCTTTAAAGAACTATTTAAGCAGTACGATTTTTTTATAATTTTAATATAAATAAATAATCCAGGAAAATTTTACACCATCATCTAGCCCCAAAGTAAGAAAAGCTTATGTACTACACGACTGATTTATATAGGTACGTACTTTTTTGTAAATACATACATAGAAAAACACCCATAGTCCCAGACTCGAGCTCGACCATATATTTGCAGACCAAAATTTGCCTCGCTTCGTGAATCAAGATGATCTTTTCAACAAGTTTTAAAACGTGATCGTGTGTATTTTCAAATACTATTATAACAGCCCAATTAAAGTTTTTGAAACCTAATACAAATATTAGCCAACGAAATTATAATATCACGAAACAAAACCACTAAACAGGTCATGACATTTCGCAATCCGTCGAGATGAGTTCAAAAACGTTTTAATTAATTCGTTTATGCGTAGACCTTGCTACTACTTAACGGAGACGTGAGCACGACAAAGATATCACTAAACTAGCAGCGCCCCAGCGCGCGCCCCCGTAGTGATGGTATATGGTGGTGATGATGATGGTGAAAAGTAGTCTAAAACCTTCCTCAAGAGTTTAAGAGCTATCAAATGCAGAAATAATTTTTCAAATCCGACTGGTAGTTCCTGAGATTAGCGCGCTCAAACAATCATACAAACAAACAAACTTTTCCGCTTTAGATATGGAAGTTAGCATAAAATTCAAAATGAAATATGATCACGATATCCCCAAGGCGCGGTAGACATTCTCTCAGATCTTTAGACATTTAAGAGCCTTTGAAGATGTCTAAGGGTCAGAAGTAAACAAGTACAAAAAGTTCTAAATTCACTAGTAACTAATAACCAAATGAAGTGCTCTTGGCGTGGTTTGCTTAGTCTCTACTCATCGTTAAAATTGAACGGTTTTTGTGGTCACAAAGTTGACGGATGACCGATAGTGACATAAGTACTATACTGTATTTTATGTCACTGTCACGTCACTGACAACTCATCATCATCATCAAAATTGCTCATTGACATGCTCATTCTAGACTATTTAAACATAAAAATCGGAACAATAAGTTGGTAGGTATGTAATCTGTTAAATATTTGCATTATAAGTTTGTAGGTAAATATTATGATTTTATCTTGATTCATTAAATATTAAATGAATTCATTTAGATGTTATTGCTCCTCAGCACATGTGTTGCAAAAGAGGAGATGAGGGTAAATTGAAATCTGAATCTAATTAAAGAATCTTCAATCTTAAATCAGTGAAGATTTTCAAAAAAGATAATAAAAATTTACAATAATGTAATAGACAGACACTATTATAACACGATTATATTTATATTTATAGAAATTTATAGAATAAGTACTTACATAAATAATGAAAAAAGTAAACTAAAATTACCTAAGTAAGTAAGTACTTATAAAGAAAGATTTTCATCGAAACAATTTTTTTTTTTTTCAAAATTTTCGATTTCGATGGGACTGCTTTTATACTCTGATGCAGTTATTCATAATGATTTATTCATCTAGGTATTTACAATATTCATAGCTATAGCCTTACAGAAAAATCTAAATCATTATAGCTATGAAGATGGAGATACTTATACTTAACCTTTTTTTTCACTATGACCGCTACTAGTTCATTTATATTGCAAAGCCACATCTAGTAAATCTAATCCTACACTAGCTAAGTATAATAAGTAAATATGTAAAACTATGAGGCATTAAGTGCAATACAGAATAAAGATTACAATTATTTAGGCATTACAAAATTCAACGCTTGTCAGAATTCTGTTTATCTTTGCAGCTATCTTCATTTTGTTTGGCAATTTTTCGTTTTCTGCGTAATTGATTGGCTCATTTCCGTTGGTACATTCAGAATCAGAAACCAATTACTTTTTGTTAGGACGTTCTAAGATTTTTATAAGGATTTATCAGAAACTTCAAAATTTCGCGAATATTGAAAGGAATTGGGCAGACCTGACTTCGTGATTATTATAAGGAATTGGGAGACCTTTGCCCAGCAGTGGGATGATGCAGTTTACTTAAAACATGAGACTTCCCACCAATCTCTCTCAAAAAGGTCGAGATCTTCCTTCCAACTAGATATCGTTGTTTTTAGTTTAAAAAAAACTTTAAATTAATATTTAAACTTTGATATCACACTATCACACTAATATTATAAATGCAAAAGTTTGGATGTTTTGATGTTTGTTCTTCTATAACTCTATAACCACTGAACCGATTTGGCTAAAATTTAAAATATTGATAGATAATGACCGGAAATAGGTTTATCCTGAAAAAAAATGCACGGTTTCCTGGGGATAAAAAAATAGTAGTCCACGCGGGCGAAGCCGCGGGCGTCCGATAGTATATCCGTGGCTCGCGTGAATACGTTGATATGTCGAGATGTCAATTTTTTTTTTTATTGGCTTAAACGATATTTACGCCTATGAAGTATCTATAAAAAAATTGACAGCTCCCTAGCTAGACAAGTTTTCGAGTTATGGCCTTGCCAACTCCTCCATTTTTCGTATTTTAGTTGACATAACTACTTGTCAATTTTTCAAGCCACTAACACACACATGTTTTTGTAGATATTTCGATTTATCAACCTACTCATTCGCCAAAATTATATTTGTTACATGATATCTCGACATATACATATGATATTTTTGATTAACTTTTAACAAATTAAAATGTCAGGTTATGGCTAACCAAAGTATTCCGTTTAAATTGTGATACATTGAGTTGTTCAGTTATGCCCGCGCGCTCTCGCGCTGGCATAACCGAACATGTCACTCGTATTGGTAAACAAAACGTCAGTTCAGATATTTTTTTTTTTTAAGTATTGCTTTTACATGGAAAACTGATAGATTTTAATTATTTTTAAACTATAATGACATTGCTTGATTTTTACAAGCTTTTATTATTAACTTGCGATTTTTGTTCGGGTCTACTTTTGAAAATTAAATTTGACTGACTTCCCAGTGTCTGATTAAGCTGAAATTTGGAATACTTATAGGTTCTTGGTGACAATGTAATATTATTTTAACAACGAGCTGATCTGATGATGGAGCCAGGAGCTGTTCAAAAGAACTCACTTTTTTTTTAGTGAAATGTTGCAAGTTCAATTTGACCCACTTTTCAGTGTTTGATTGAGCTAAAATTTGGCACACTTATAGATTCTAGATAACAATGTAATATTATGTTAACAATAAGCTGATCTGATGCTGGAGTCAGGAGCTGTTCAACAAACCTCAATATTTGTTTGGATTAAATCTTGCAAATTCAATTTGACCCACTTCCCAGCATCTGATTGAGCTGAAATTTGGCACACTTATAGATTCTCGATGACGATGCAATACTATTGTAACAGCGACCTGATCTGATGATGGAGCCAGGAGCTGTTCAACAGAACTCACTTTTTTTTTAGTGAAATCTTGCAAGTTCAATTTGACCCACTTTTCAGTGTTTGATTGAGCTAAAATTTGGCACACTTATAGATTCTAGATAACAATGTAATATTATGTTAACAGTAAGCTGATCTGATGCTCGTGTCAGGAGCTGTTCAACAAAACTCAATATTGTGTTCGGGTCAAATCTATCAAGTTTAATTTGACCCACTTTCCAGTGTCTGATTGAGCTGAAATTAGGCACACTTATGGATTCTTGGTGACAATGCAATATTATTGTAACAACGAGCTGATCTGATGATGGAGCCAGGACCTGTTCAACAAAACTCATATTTTTTTTAGTGAATTCTTGCAAGTTTAATTTGACCCACTTTCCAGTGTCTCATTGAGCTAAAATTTGGCACACTTATAGACTCTACATAAGAATGTAATATTATGATAACAACAAGCTGATCTGTTGCTGGAGTCAGGAGTTATTCAACAAAACTCCTCAGTAAATTTTTCGATTGAGGTGAAACTTTGCATTTTTTTCTAGTTCCGAATACATTGTAATAAAATGGTGACAATGAGCAGATGTGCTGATAAAATCTGGTTGTATTCCATTCAAATTCTCAGTGATTAACAGTAGAGCATCCGTGTTTGGGCTCATTTAAAATCAGCTTACCCTTACTATGTTAAATCTCATTTCTAAACGGTATGAATGGTTCTGAGTAATAAGTAGGTACTTCAGCAACTCAAAAAACTGGTTTTATAGTCTCTATCTGTTTGCAATCCGATAATATAGCATTGTTTACCTACCAATATTCCATACATTAAAGGTGAATAAGTTGATATCTTTTGCGGCATAACTGGACATCTCGAGACGTAACCTAAATCTCATCAATTTTTTTGTTGACATGTCTTATATCATGGAAACTATGGGGAATTTTGGTTATTTATTGTCATCATTCGAAAGAGGGCATAAAATAACCATAGAAACAATTAACACAAATACTGTAAACTAATTTACCGAGAAACCAGAAGAGGTCAAACTTTCAAACGGCCGCCCTGAAAAGTTGGTGTTTTATACATGTCAACGTATTCACGCGTGCCACGGATATAATACCAGCTGCCACCCGCGGCTTCGCTCACGTGGTGCCCAGATAAAAAGAAACCCATGTCCTATTCCCGGCCATTATCTATCTATATTTTAAATTTCAGCCAAATTGGTTCAGTGGTTGTCGAGTTATAGGTTAACAAACATCCAAACATCCAAACTGTCGCATTTATAATATAGTGTAATTTAGTTATCACAATTGCACATGCCGTGTTAATATGGGTATTATATAGTGTGTGGGGCTGTGGGGTCGTTACCCTTACAATTTCTCTTACAATAGTGTTATTTCAATTGTCATGAAACAAATTGAGTAAATAAGTAGCTAGTTGTTTTGATTTATACAATAACAACATAACGAGAGATAAGTGGTTGTAGTTATGTACCGGGAGAAAATGTAAGTAGGTACAGCAAATGTAAATACTTATGTAAGTACCTATATAAAAAGATCTATATTTTTATGTATGCACGGCGAAAATGTGGAACTCCTTGCCGGGGTCTGTATTTCCAGAAAAGTATAATTTAGGTGTCTTCAAATCGAGAGTCAAGCGTGCTCCATCTTAGACCGCACTGTTGCTTTACATCAGGCAGGATGTGGTCAAACGCGAACCTATTTTCGTTAAAAAAAAAATGTTTTAATTTGTTTAATTTTATAGCTGTATTGGCCGAGGGGGATAGTACCTCGACTTTCGATCCGAAGGTCGTGGGTTCCTGGCCGTCATCATCATAATCATCAATGGATTCTTCGCATATGAAGCATATATGAAGCATTTATGAAGAACTAGCGACCCGCCCTGGCTTCACACGGATCACATCACACATCACATTTGAAACCTCTAAAATTATCAATGTTTCTCTACTATATTATGCATGTTTTATACGTATAAACCTTCCTCTTGAATCACTCTATCTATTAAAAAAACGTAAGTATCAAAATCCGTTGCGTAGTTTTAAAGATCGAAGCACACATAGGGACACACAGTGGGAAGCGAATTTTGAAGTGAAGTGATAGCGATAATGATAGTGACATTATGAAACATCAAGTGTGATGATATGAAACATTTGATGTTTCATCAAAAGTAGCCACTTTATACTTTACACTTTATTGGTAGTAGAAAATTGTAGATGGAAAAATATTTATTGTGTCCGTTTCCACTGAGTGAGCAGGGTCTGAAGACTGAGGCCTCCATTAATAAACTCGGATTAACTTCTGTCAAAGTTGCACCACGGATTTAACTATTGCCATCCTTATTTGTCACCGTCTAACAAAAGAGGATGGCAATAGTTAAATCCGTGGTGCATGTTTCACAGAAGTTAATCCGAGGCCTAAAGTTATTGTTATAGATTAAAGTTTATGATTGAAAAGTTGAACGTCATATTATTCATCAACATCTTCAAAAGGTCTTAAAAAGGTCGCTATAGCAAAATCACAATAGGAATTGAACTGTATGCAGTCTCTTGTCACTCTCAGTCAATGAAAAAAGACTGCATATAGTTCAATTGCTTAATTATCGATCGAGCGAGCGAAGCGAGCGAAGATCTTAGTGGCAAGTTAGGCGATTTTGCTTTGTATGTTTGTATGTTTATATGTTTGTATGTTTCATTTTTATGTTCTCGCATAACTATCGAACCGCTTATCCAATCTGTATGAAACTTGATAGGTCAATAGGTTGTGCTATGGAAATTTGCTGTGGAGCGTATGAGCGTAATCGATGAAGGGGTTGTAAAGATATGGGGTTCCCAAGGGGGTAAATTTTTTTCAAAGTTACCCAAATATATTGAGTGGGGTGTCATATGAAAGTACTCAACTTATACATTCCAAAATGGTTTTTAGTTTTCTTCTAGGTTCTATAGTTTTTGAAATACAGTCAAAAAGAAAAATTATGGAAACCAATTAACGGAAGTATGGAGAGAGCTCCCGTTTCATAGAGTTTCGATGTATTCGTAGGTCTGGTTAACAGACAAGGAGTGTGGCATCGTTGTGGTTTGGTTTGCAATGATTTTAGTTGCTACTTGATATTTTTTCATGAGATTGAAAATAAAAGCCGTGTTGGCCGAGTGGAAGAGTGCTCGACTTTCGATTCATAGGTCGTAAGTTCGACCCCTGGCCGTGCTCATCAATGGATTTTTCGATTAGAAAAATTTAAATGCGCATTAACACGAGCTCTAAACGGTGAAAGAAAACATCGTGAGGAAACCAGTTAACGTTCTAATAGTGGCGATGGGCTTGCAACCTGTCACGTATGCAAATGCTAACTCCTGCAAATAGTGGGCTGGGCATGTACCAAAATTATAGAGGGAGGGGGAGGGTAGGGGGAGGTGGAGGGGAGGGGAGGGGAGGGGAGGGGACGGGTAGGGGGAGGGGAGGGGAGGGGGAGGGGAGGGAATTGATTTTCTCATACATTTCGTATTGAACTGCTATTTTAATAATTTTTCGAACTAAGAGGCCTTCCCTGAGGCGCGGTACGAAGTTCGCGGTGTCAACTATTGAATATAAACACGACACGACTTAATGTATTGCATGCATGCCTATAATCTTTACCATACTGAGGTAGCGCATTAGATATCATTCTGTGGTAAACACTAGAAGGAGCACTTAACGTAGGTATAGGGGTAGTCAGAAACAAGTCCAAATCTAGGCTATCAATACAACGGTGCGCGAGATCTCAGTTCGGGGCGAACTACTAGTAATAATCCAGTTAAGACTAAGTAGCTAAATATCTGACTCTGAGTACCTAACACTTTTGAATTTTTTTTCTGTTAGCACAGGTGCCACATTAAAACAGATAAAATATCAATTAATGCAGATGATTCTCCAAATATTCATATATTCCCATTTTTTTGTTGAGAAATGATGTAGAATAAAAAAATATTGTTTACTGTACCTACATCTGTAGATATTTTACTTAGGGTTATGCCACGCATTGCGTGCGTAGAAGCGGCGCCGGCGAGACGCAACGCATACCGCAGCGGATTTTTTTATTTAATGTCCATAATATTCTGTTTTTCAAACTGATAAGTACCTAATACATTTTAGAAAATTTGAAACTGGTAATAGTGCCGCGCGGACGGTCGACCGTTTGCTCTGCGGACCAACCATACGGCTCGCACAAGTACATAATATATCGTATCGTATCGTCGGCACAGCACCACACGCGACGATTAGATGCGTAGCGCGTTCTGATGCGAAGTGCGAAGCGTGGACGCACTCGACGGATGGTTTTCGCCCGCAGCCGTGCGCTACTAAACGTAATTTCTACACAATAGTTCCGCATAACTGACCTCCGCACGGACCGTCCGCATAGCACTACCCAGCCTTAGAGCCTGTCCAGATGGAGGCGTTTTACGCGCGTAAACTATTGCCATCCTTATTTTTCACTGTCTAAAAAAAGAGGATGGCAATAGTTTACGCGCGTGAAACGCCTCCATCTGGACAGGCTCTAAACTCGCCTCGTGTAAGGTGCAAGCCAGACAGAAGAGACGTAAGACGAGGACGCGTCGCGGACAGGGCGCCAGCGAACAGTGCTGCGTCCGCGCCCCTTCTCTTCTGTATGTTTTGCGTCGCGACGCTTCTATACATTTTGCATGTAAGAGACGCGGAAGAGACAAATGTACGCGCCCCGTCTGCATCTTACGTCTTTTCTGTGTGTCCCGCGCTTAAGAGAAGAAGGCCAGGGTAATGCAAACTGTTTAAATAGACTGACAAAAATTTCTTAATATTCGAAATATTTTTGCATAAGTACCTACTAATTACCCACGATGGATTTAAGCTTTCGTGAAGTTAGCCGTTTCGATGTGCAGTGCAGCTTTTTCGTACTAAATTTTCTAATGCGCAGCGAAACGGCTAACTTCACGAATGCCTAGATCCATAGTGCGTAGTACCTACTGTAAAGCTCATCACACACACAGCAGATAATATAGGTACATATATCTTATGAAATATAAATCTTGAGATCGCGCCCATACAAACTCTATGGAGGACCACACACAGCGAATATAAATTACAAAATATACTTGGTGCGATCTGTCACGATTTATATTTCATAAGATATATTATCTGCTGTGTGTGTGGTGCGCTTAAAATATTGATACCACGCCAAATTTTTTTCTTTTTTTTTCTTTGTGGTGGTGTGTGTGGTGCGCTTTAGTATTGCAGTGCAAATTACGGGTTTGAAGTCTTTCGATGTTAGGTCGAATTCCAAAAAAGTTGTTGGAATCCCGTTAAGCTCTTTAAAGTTCTACCAATAGGTTAAGCTGAGAGGATGGTGCTGGGCAAGCCTACTCCATCTCAACAATGTCCCAGGCACTACAATGTCCGTACAGTGTAGGCAAAGATTGCCTCCTGACCTGACACTTTAATAAATCATCTAGTTAAAGATGATAATGTCATAGTTTTTGTAAATAAAATCAAACAAAAGATGTTAGTTTACTCTACATCTAATTTACTTTTTCTAATGTAGCAGTATTGAGATCATTCGATACAAGCCGAGGTCAATGCCCCGTCTGACAATATTGATTCAAGCCAGAGGAACCGATATCTCCTACAAATATTGTGTCCGAACGCGATATGATGGCGCAGGATTCTAAATCTCAAATAAATAGTTTTAGATTTGTTACCATCCTGTTTGTGTTGACACCACTTACAATGGTGATAACTTGGTTATTCTGAATAACTTGTTCACTAACTGAATTTAAGTTACAAACTTTAAATGTTGGTAGATAATGCCCATATTGCTCGTCAAAGCTTAGTCTGTTTGCTTAGAACTTGCTTAGAACAAGTTTAGAATGACATCTGTGACAGTTTTAGAAATTTGATCTTTGAAGCTGTCATGAGCGAACAATTCTACTAAAGATTTTTTTTACCAACCCAAGCAAAACATCGACTAAGTATTTCGTTTTGTTTCCTAATCATTTTGTTTCGTTTTGTGTACTAATGACCAATGAGGTTAGGTTACTCTGTTGTGATGACGTTTTCAAAGAAATTGCCAATGAGGTTTTGCAAATTACTGTCATTTTGGAGAACGAAACAAAACACAGCGACAATGACACCGAAATGGTTGACGTTGTAACATAACATATTATTAAGTAAGAACTTAATAAGAAATAGACTAAAGTCACATACCTATCACATCCTGTAAGTATCACCAAAGAGAAATCTATACTTAGATCCCTAACTATTCGAACTTTCCTGTCTAATAAGGGGAAGACAGAAGCTTGCTTAAATGTGTCAGTATTCATGTGTCTAAAAAGCTTACATTCCACTAACAAGGAAGCTATCGTGCAATATAATCCTACAAAACAAGGAAGACAACCAATACGGATGAACATCTTCAGTTCTGAAAAACGAAAGTAAATGAAAGTCATATGACCAATACATCATTTTCATCACGCAAACAAAATGGCGGAAGCGTTGGCGCGAAAATGAATCTTAACTTTTTTCTTGGCATGGCTATTAGCGCGAGACATTTCTACCGGCCAGTGTCAGTTACCGCTGGGTGGTGACCAACCTTCTTGTATTTTACAGGACTATTCGACTTACAGCTGCAATTCCGAATTGGAACTCATTTAAAAATTACTCTGTGGTCCACAGACCATGCGTGCGTAGGTAATAGCCCTAGGTAGATACCTATTATTTAAAGTACGTGCTACCACTGAAGTCCGATAGACGAGGCGCTACTATCGCAGGACTACTTAGATTAGGTAAAAAAGTAATAATTATCCAATTATGGCTTGAACAATAATATTTATTCAAGTTTGTAAGTTCGTTAATTCTACTCACCAGAACAACTGAACGATCGATCGTGGCTAAATGAGCATATCAAATTAAATAAAACAATTAGTTCCCGCTTTAGCCGTAGGACTTGAGTGCTGGTGCGGACTCTACATTAGTTACTTTAATATTCCTACGACTAAATATTGAAAAGTGACAAAGTAGGAACCTTCTTCTAATCCATAAACTCAATTAGCCTTGCTTTGCTCATATTCATCCACAGTCCTACTTTGAGGCTTGCTTGGTTCAGTTCTTGAACTTAATGCCTAGTAATATTATAATTATACTAATTATTTGTAT
Organism: Camptogramma bilineatum; assembly: GCA_958496255.1. Lineage (NCBI taxonomy): Eukaryota > Metazoa > Arthropoda > Insecta > Lepidoptera > Geometridae > Camptogramma > Camptogramma bilineatum. Next base: position 5,304,937 of record OY292474.1, read on the forward strand.
CAATAACAAAGTTTTTATAAATACGTAAGATGTGGGATATGTGATTTAAACTTACTTATTTGTTTAATTACGTATCTTGCAAATATTTCTCTGTATTTTTTGGGAAAATAAATGTCTCGATCCATATAAACCCATGGTCACACTGCGCAACTGTATTGAAAAACAGCGTAACATCGTGCAATTACGCAGTAACTGCGCGCGACAACGATTGATTAGCGCGCACGGATTCTGTTATGAAAATACGCTCTAATCGCCTGGACGGCAGTATTGTCGCTTCCATTATAAAAATAATGTTTAAAATGTAAACTTAGTCCGACATATTAAATTTTTTAAATCATTTATACTTACAAGAGTGTCTGCAGGTTATTTTAAAATTGTTTGAAGCCTTAACTATTGCTATTAAACACAAGCGACCTGATAGGTAATAGATTACCTACCCATATGACTACCCCCTTAGACATTATTCAAAGCGCTCGTGGCGTAGCTGGCTTAGGCGTGCTTGACTGATCGTTGAAGTTAACCAGCGTTGTGTGCGCTCACTATTCTACTATTCTATCTTTACTCTACTATTCTATCTAAGATACATCGCTAAGAAACCTGCTTTAAAAAAATCGGTTCAGCAGTTTCAAGATCATCAGCTATTTTCTATATGGAGGGATGTGTCGGGGATTTTTCATAAAGTTAATTTAATTGCTTGTTTTCTCGTGTCCTTAAATGAGACGGTTCAACTATCTTTCTATTTAGGAAATGGGCACACGACGTTTTCTGCAGCGCGCTTTTGAGCTGTGCGTTCGCATCGCGTTTTCGATACAAATAAACGCGCTGCAAAAAACGCAATGCGCCCACCCCACTCCCTTAAAACAAAGGCTCTTTTTTCTAGACACTCAATACAAAAAAAATGTGAAAAAAAAGTGAAGCCACTTCATTCAACTTTTTTGTACGAGCCCCGAATACTTTGCTGCTATAGGTGTTCAAAAATTGTAAAGGCTAGTAACTGCTAGTCGGTTCATAGAAAAATCACCCTGAGGCTGTGTCCCCAGTAGGCAAACTGTGAGCGGCCGACTGAGTTTGCGGCGTATCAGTTTAGTACGCTCTTCCATATTTGAAATGGAGTGTCCACAGTTTGCTAGTTTTGCGCTCACTGTACGCAGTTTGCAGCGTTACGCGCAAACTGGGGACTCCTGCCTACTGGGGACACAGCCTTACGCCGGCTCCATACGTTGGGGCCAACGTTGGTCCCAACGTTGGCGCCAAGATTTCGTGAACCATCCACACGTTGGCGATACATCAGTCTTGTTCCGTCAGAGCCAACGTGCAGACGTCCGATGTCTGCGCGTCCGAAACAGAAATTGAAATTTCTCGAAGTGATTTTACATTACTGAATACCAATTTTATCACAATCACATCACATCATGTCACTATCACACTTCACACAACACACTATATTATAAATGCGAAAGTTTGGATGTTTGGATGTATGTTTGTTCCTCTCTAACACGACAACCACTTAACCGATATGGGTGAAATTTAAAATATAGATAGATAATAACCGGAAATAGGACATAGGCTACTTTTTATCCCAAAAAATTGCACGGTTCCCGTAACATAAAAAAAAAATAGTAGACTCCATCATCAGATCAGCTCGCTGTCACCATATTATTACATTGTAGTCAGAACTTGACAAATATGCCGAGTTTCAACTCAATCGGCCTATTTACTGAGGAGTTCTGTTGAACAGCTCTTGACTCCATCATCAGATCAGCTTGTTGATACCATAATATTTCATTGTCACCGAGAATCTATAAGTGTGCAAAATTTCAGCCCGATAGTTCTACAAACACAATAAATAAGGAATACGATGACATTCTCGCTCGTCAGTCGACACGTGCGCTCACGATGCGCGTCGAAACGGGACTGAGCATAGCGCCAACGTGTGGACGGATCCCCAACGTTGGCGCGCCAACTTCCTTTGATAAAACCGACACGGCACGGCCAAGCCCCAACGTTGGCCCCAACGTTGGCGCCAAGCTATTTAGTCAGCACCACACGTTGGTGAGAGGCATTGGGACCAACGTTGGCCCCAACGTGTGGATGCGGGGTTAAAGTGGAAAGGCGCTGTCTTAGTCGATAGTAGGTACGTTTACCTAGGTTAAGCCCACAGCCACCCTAGTGGATGTTTTGTAAACTACTAGGTTGACATCCCGCCGTCTATTTTTTCCGTTGTCGACAAATGTTTGTAAACCGGTGCCGGTTCGTGAATGAAATTTGCGGGTTTCCGCGGTTTGGCGGGAGATTTACTAAAACATTATTTGTCTATGAAATTCTGTGCATAGATACTAAGAACTTAACCTGCTAACGTATGTAGGTAAATGTCTCTATGAAATCGAACAGAAAAGCATTAGATCAATGACCTCAACTCTCGGGTTCCTCAAAATACACCGTAATATTCCAGAGAGTAAAAATTTGGCAATTTTATTTTTGCATAGGTATAAGGTCAAAATCTTTATTTTTAAAAAAATAAAGAGTTAGCTACCAACTTACTTAGTTAGCTACCAAATACAGAAAAAAAAATTCAAATCCGACAGGTAGTTCTTGAGATTAGCACGTTCAAACAATAAAAAATAAACTCTTCTGCTTTATCGATCGAGCGAGCGAAGCGAGCGAAGATCTTAGTGGTAAGTTGGGCGATTTTGCTTTGTATGTTTGTATGTTTCACGAATTGTTGTTCGCGCATAACTGTCGAACCGTTCATCCAATCTGCATGAAACTTGGTAGGTCAATAGGTTGTGGTAAGGAAATTTACGGTGGAGCATATGAGCTTAATCGATGAAGGGGTTGTGAAGATATTGGGTCCCAAGGGGGTAATTTTTTTTTTAAATTACACAAATATATTGAGTGGGGTGTCATATGAAAGGGCTTATTTTGTACATTCCAAAATGGTTTTTATTTTTACTCTAGGATGTATAGTTTTTGAAATACGACCAAAGAACAAAAACTACGAAACCAGAGCTGCAAGAGCTCCCGTTTCATAGAGTTTCGATGTCTTCGTAGCTCATTGACTGGTCGGTCTTAGAAAGAGAGTGGCATCGTTGCGGTTTGGTTTGCAATGATTTTAGTTGCTACTTGATTTATTTACTTGAAAAAAAAAAAAAAAATCTTGGTAATGAATGAAAATAATTGTCCGGGAACCTGAAAATAAATTACGTACCTACATAGATTACGTTAAGTAGGCTAAACTTGGTAGGTCAATAGGTTGTGCTATGAAAATTTAAGGTGGAGCATAATGAGCTTAATCAGTAAAGGGGTTGTCAAGATATTGGGTTCCGAAGGGGGTAAAAAAAAATTTAAACAAATATATTGAGTGAGGTGTCAAATGAAAGGTCTTTAGTTGTACATTCCAAAATAGTTATAATTTTTATTCTAAGACGGTAGGTACTTTTTGTAATACGACGAGAATTCATAAATATTAAATGAATGAAATTATACACGACATTATGTATGGCATGCATGACAGTATTTTTTACCATGACGAGCTAGCGCAATAGGCATGACTTACTTGACTTAAGTTCCTATGTCCCCTCGATGGGGCAGAGGGCGTCCACAGTGACTCTCCATCTCGTTCTGTCTTGAGCTTCGCGCTTGATTTCGCTCCAAGACTTCCCGATCTGCTTCGCCTCGTCTAGCACCGTGCGCCGCCATGTTTGTTTGGGACGGCCACGTTTTCGCTTTCCTTGGGGATTCCAATCCAAAGCCTGTTTAGGTATATGGTCGGGACACCTTCGGAGCGTGTGGCCAATCCAGTTCCACTTGCGGCGCTTGATCTGCTGGTCGATCGGGGTTTCGTGGCAGCGCTCATACAGGTCTTCATTAGAGATTTTCTCTGGCCAGTAAATCGAGAGAATACGGCGAAGACAACGGTTAACAAAAACCTGGAGCTTATGCGAGATGTTTTTGGTTACTTTCCACGTTTCGCAGCCGTATAGCAGCACGGACTTGACGTTGGACCCGAAAATTCTGAGCTTGACTCTACGGGTCAATTTCCGTGACTGCCACACTGGTCGCAGCTGCGCGAAAGTAGCTCGAGCCTTGGCTATCCTTGAAGCGATGTCCTCTTCAGTTCCTCCGGCTTCTGACACGACGCTACCGAGATATGTAAACTTGTGGACTCGTTCCACAACCTCTGTGCCGATCAGCAAAGGTGTTGAGGTCACCACTCCAGATCTTATCTCTTGGGTCTTCCGGGTATTGATTTTCAGCCCAATGTTTGCAGCCTCTACCCTTAGATCATCGAGCTTAGCTTGCATGTCGGCTCGTGTATGACTTAGCAGACATAGGTCATCGGCATAATCCAAGTCTTCTAAGACATTGGAGATTCCCCACTCTATTCCGCGGCGGCCGTTTTCATATATGCGAAGCATAATCCCGTCTAGGGCGATTAGAAAAAGCAAAGGCGACAGAAGGCATCCTTGCCGTACTCCAGCGTGCACGTCTATGTCTTCAGAAATGAGTCCATCATGCGTCACTTTACAAGAATAGTTCTTGTAGATGGCTTTGATAAGGTCTACTATTTTCGGCGGGACACCAATGGAAAGCAAGCGCGACCATAAGCTAGACCATCTCAACGTATCAAAAGCCTTTTCGAAGTCGACGAAAGTGAGATATAACTCCCTCTGCCATTCTGATGCTTGTTCAAGTATGATACGTAGAGTGTTGATCTGGTCGGTGCACGAGCGGTTCGGGCGGAAGCCTGCCTGCTCGTTGCGTAGAAGAGGTTCTACGGCCTTCGACAGCCTATCCAAAATAATCTTGCAGAAAACCTTAGAAGGGATCGAAAGCAAAGTGATGCCTCTCCAATTGCTACACTGACTAAGGTCACCTTTTTTTGGCACAGTTATTAATAGCCCTTTACTCCAGTCCGCAGGTAGCTCTTCTGTAGTCCATATTTTTTCAAGTAGAGGCGTCAGAGTTGCGACAGCGGAGGGTAGGTCAGCTTTTAGCATTTCCGCAGATATAAGGTCGAGCCCTGGTGCCTTGCCACTCTTCAAAGTAAGGATAGCTTTGGCTACTTCGTCATGTGTGGGTGGAGCAGTGTTGATGTCAAGGAGCCGAGGTGGTAATGAACTGACTTGCACATTAGCCGGAGCCGTCGCTGCCGAGCTTCGAAAGACCTCTGCAAAGTGTTCACGCCAGCGTTGAAGTTGCCCTTCCGATGTCACAATGAACTGTCCCTCCTTCGACTTCAGAGGCTTCTTTTTAAAAGCTTTGTTTCCCGCCAGCGTTTTTGTAGCTTTGTATAGCTCCCTTAAATTGCCAGTATTAGCAGCGAGTTGGGCATGCTCAGCAATACCGTCAGCCCATTTCCTTCTGTCCGTGCGCGTGCTGCGATAGATTTTTTTGCGGATCTGGCGGTATTGCTGCTTAAGGTTGGCTCTTTCATCTTCGTCATGCGTTTCTAGCAGTTTCAAATGAAGCTCTCTTCTTCTACTAATAAGGTCCCAGGTAGATTGCGAGATCCAGTCGTCGCGCGTATGCGTTCTGTGTCCCAAAACGATGGAGCTGGCCTCTGTGTACGCCACTTTGATCTGTTTCCACTCCTCGTTAATAGAGTCGTTACTTTCTTCGAGTGTGGCGAAACGATTGCGTAGTTCTAGTTTGAACTTGTCGTAGGTTGCTGGGTCACGTAGCTTACAGACGTCAAATCGTCTCCCAATTTTACCAGGTCCGCCAGCTGGTCGTGCTACTGCAACTTTGAGACGCACTTCAGCGACAACCAGGTGATGGTCGCTATCAATATCAGCGCCTCTACGGTTGCGCACATCAAGCAACGAGGAGCGCCATTTCGAACTGATAGCAAGGTGGTCAATCTGGTTCCTGGTGTTGCCATCGGGTGATGTCCAAGTATACTTGTGATGGTCCCCATGGATAAATAAAGTTCCACCGATGGTAAGATCTTGGTTTTGACAGAACTCTATAAATCGCTCTCCATTCTCATTGCATACTCCGAGTCCGTGTGTGCCCATGTGCCGTTCACGATTCTTGTTTGAATTTCCAACTTTTGCATTCAAGTCTCCCATGACGATTACAATTAGGGCATGAATACCGGGATCCCGTAATACCGAAATACCGGGATCCCGGAAGATTTGTCCGGTATTTCAATACCGGTATTGAAGTAATCAATACCGGACAATACCGGTATTGAGGAAATCAATATCAAATAATTCCGTACGTTAGTATGGTTAACGGATCCCGGAATTTGGTCTTTTGTCGTGCGCAGTAGAGCATTTTCTTGCTAAATTGTATACCTACTGTGCATCGAAACAGCTAACTTTACGAATGCCTAGATACGCTAATCGTATTGTACGTCTATGTTTACTTTAATTACTATCATAAGAATTACTAGCATCCATGTGCCTGCGACTGCGCCTACCTGGGTAAAAAGTAGCCTATGTGTTATTCCAGATCATAAACTACATCGCGGCCGGCAAGTGGTATTACGGTGGGTTTACACGCTCACGTGCAAACAGAAATTCATCGAGACAAATATGATTAGATCAAGCACGGTGTAGCTCTGTCACTTTCATCTCGAGGAGACCGGACGCAACAGAAAATAATGTGCTCGTTGTCTGTTTGAACGCGAGCGTGTGAACGCGCCTTAAAAATAGTTCGCTGGCCAGCTCTAGCGCTCTCTCACTCTTACTCTACCCCCGCTTCCGCGCCGCATACTATCTCATCAGTCGGTTCGCAAATGTTGTATCTGTGAGTGTGATTACTTTTGTGAAATTGTGACGCTGGATTAGCTGCTGAATCGCTCCAATAATAGTCTCTCCAGTAATAAGTAGTACTTAGATAATGTGATTACCTTTTAGGTAAAGTTAAGTAACTACACTAAGTTTATTGATTGATCTCTTTTGATAAGTGAGTATAGATACTATATTTTATACATGTTCATAGAAATACAAATTATTTTGATTTTATTCCTGCAGTTTTTCTTCGTATCATGTCCTTGACCAATAAATCTTGCTAAAATTAGCCTATATTACATTCAATATTTTTGTTTTTTAGGAAAAACTAGAATTTCAAATAAAAATGCCAATACCGGTATTAATACCGGTATTCCGGTATTGGGCTCTAATACCGAACTCAATACCGGTATTGAGATTAGTCCCGGTATTGCATGCCCTAATTACAATATCCTGTCTCTTGATACTCTTTAGTGCGGCATTAAGTGCATTGTAAAAGTCATCTTTGGTTTCTTCTGAGGCATCGTTGGTAGGTGCATAGCACTGGACAATGGATAGTTTCCGGGCTCTGGTATTAAATCGGGCGCACATAATGCGGTCTGAGATCGGTTTCCAGTCCAAAAGGCTTTTCTTGGCAGCTTCTGAAAGAAGGAGTCCCACGCCGTATTCACGCACATCCTCCTCTGATTCCTTTCCGGAATACAACAAGGTCAAGCCCTTGGGCGTTCTCAATTCACCGAAACCATTCCTTCGCGCTTCGCTTATACCTAGTATGTGCAGGTTGTATCTAAGCATTTCTGCTTCCGCTTGGGCTAGTCTACTATCGTCACTAAGCGTTCGTACATTCCAAAAAGCAATTCGTGTCCGTATTTTCATGCCAAGGGTCGTCGTTAAAAGATCGGTCCGGTTTGTCTCTGTTTCAGTTTCTTTAATCAGGTTACTTCATATAGCGCAATAGGCATACTGGGCAGTAATAGCACTTGAAAGTATAGGGGTAGTCAGAAGAAAGTCCAAATGTAAGTCATCTACGGTGCGCGAGATCTCAGTTCGGGGCGAACTACTAGTATAATATTGGTAGATTCTAAAAGTAAGTAGGTAAGTTCGTTATGAGCAAGTGGCCAACTCTGGTGACGGAGTTTTCATGTAGATTCTACCTAATAATATTGGTACATATAGATTACCTATTTCATTTACAAATTAGGCTTGCTCAGCATCAGAGCAGAGGGAGATCATCATCCTAACTTAATGTCCTAATTATGTAACGACAAAAACAGGAGCTTAGGTAGGTACTATATCGCGTTTTACCTCGTGATGTTTCCTTCATTTGACTCTAAATCTAAAATGGTAAAGAGTAAACGATTTTCTATCTGTTCTGTGTTGACACAATCGGTCGTATCAGATAATTATTGTAGTTTCCTACAAGCGCACACCTTAACACCCTATCTCAACCGTTATGCTTACAGGGACGTTGCTAGAACAAAAAAAAACAACATATAGTCGACTTGAGAACCTCCTCCCTTTTGGAAGTCGGTTAAAAATATGCAAAAGCTCGGGGCTGGCTGTGTAACCCTTAAATCCCTAGAGATGGTAGTTTTGTATCCAGATATTTAGACCAAAGAAAATGTATAGGAGTATAATGTATAATGTAATAATGTAATGTATAATGTATAGGAGTCAGAGACCAGCAGTGCGATTCAGACCTTCTCGGAAATGAATTCCTAATTCGGAAAGTAAGGTTTCTTCGCTGAAAAAACTTTGACTTTCCGAAGAAAATCATCGAATTGGCTGCATTTTCGTCGAAAATCGCACTGCAGAATCATCAGAAGCGCTCGTGGATGCTTGCTTAGACGTTCTTGATAGATTGTTGATGAAGTTAAGTGACGTTCTGATAGAGAACAATTTGGATGGGTGACGGAAAGTGGCAACAGCTGAGCGCTTCGATGCTTCGGAGACCACGTTAAATTGTCGATTCCTGCTTTTAAGTTGTTAACGTATGCCATGACGGACTAAAAACTCCGTCAGCAGACTTAGCCACTAAGGGAGTGTACACATTGCGTTTTTTGCAGCGCGTTTTTGAGCTGCGCGTTTGTATCGATACAAACGCGCGTTCGCAACGCGTTTTTTTCCATACAAAAGCGAACCGGGAGGGGCTGCGCGGGGGGCTGCGCCTTCGCATCGCGTTCGAATCGCGTTTGTATCGATACAAACGCGCTGCAAAAAACGCAATGTGTACACTCCCTAACACATACATACCTATGTTATTTAGTTGATTGATTGATTGAAAACTCTTTATTGTACACAACTTAAAATAACATTTAAAAAGGAATAACCTTAAGAGTAATTGTACAATGGGCGGTTTTATCGCTTAGAAGCGATCTCTTCCAGACAACCTTAAGTTTTTAGCTACAAATAAATATCTTTTAATTTTGTTATTCACATCACTTCACGATTTCCTGCTACTTTAACTGTAGGTAAGTAGGTACTTACGAAGTTATTTTTTTAAGCCTTACGCCGTCCCTGCCTCTAAGACATCTTTTCGTGTCGCCCCGATAAACAATTATGTCCTTCTTCGTACTAAAAGATAATATTAATTTTCTTACGATTAGTAATACTTAGGTTTCTTAAAAACATGTTTGTTGATTCCCTTTAAGATCGTCTTAACAGATATCGATTGATGTCAGGGCACAGATAAAGTAAATGCTTTGTTTAAATGTCCTTCTAAATATTCTTTAACTTTGACTAATTTGAGACAAAAATGTGCTTAGGGCAGGCTTAGGGTTATTCTTACACATTTTAAGATCCAAAAAAATGGGTGAACGCAAGTGGCATTAGCAACTGAGCACTTCCGTGCTTCGGAGGGCACGTAAATGGTCAATTTGGGCTCTCCAGTAGAAAAAGTTACTCCATGGCTTTTAAATCTCTAGGGAGTAGACACACTTCGTTTTTGGGCAGCGTGTTCGCAAATCGCAGCGCGTTTTAGCTACAAAAGCGCTATGAAAAACCTAATGTGTATGTGCCCACTCCCTAATCCATAATCGAGGTTTCACGGCAGCGAAAACATCTATCCTAGCCTAAGAAGCCCTAAGAAGCTTAGAAAGAACCTTTTTTAAACTAGCAATAAAACTGATTTTTTTCTTTTAGCTATGATATTCTTTGAATGATTATGATTGTTAATCATACAATAAAAATATTTTTCAAACTTCGATTAGTAAAATTGAAACCATAGGGCACTTCCCCGAATTCAAATAGTCCTTATCGCGTCACAACGGTCCCTCTCTCAGTGACCTCGGCAATCGGTCATACATGTACAAACACAGCCCTCCCGATCTGTAAACGGTTTGTATCTACTTCTATTTGCATGCATGGAGTCAATACATAATCTACTTTTAAAATCCCAAAAATATGGGTTCGTTAAAATGAGCTAGGCAAGCAAAGCCCAATATAGAACTGGAAAAAAGCATCTATATAAGTAATGGTTTTTTTTTAGAATTCGTTAGCATTTAATCTTTTCTTTCCTTTGGGGTCAAAGAGCTATTAGTAAAGTGTTAATTAAAATAGTTCTGCGTATACTTTAATAAGTATCGTGCGTGGCATCAATGTAATATTTATTAAGTGACTACTTCGCTTCGAATAAATTACACTAATCTGTCTAATTCTAATCATTTTAGAATAGAATAAAAAAATTACACTTAGACACTTGCACCACAATTAGCAGATAATCAAATGATGTAGGTAATTAGTAGGTACTAGGTACAGTCAGCGTCATCAATCGGTATCCCCCTATTGATTTGAACAAAGACTCTTTTCATTTCAACCTTGGATTTCAGTCGGGTATTATATCAGCTATTTTTGTTTAGGAACTCGAGCGAAATAAGATATCCATAAGTAAGGAAGGATGTAAAAGTTTTTAAAAAAGTTGAGATCAACGGCTTGCAAACCGACCTCTTACTAGGGGGATACCAATTAATGACGCTTTCTGTACATTAGATAACTAGCTGATGTTTCTTTCAAATCTTCGCAAATTACTATCTTCTTAAAACTAACTTAAGATAATAGGTTTCCTTTTCATTATTTTGGTAAATAATGTAATTTATTACCCTCTCATTTATCTTATTTTATTTATTAGGTTCACCAACATCATCATAATTTCAGCCTGACTAAGAGAGTAAACTCTCTTTTGGGAAGGTTTAGTTCTCTTTTTTAAACCATTTCTCCAAGAAAAAAAAACCAATAAAAATGACACATAAGATAAAAAAACAATGTTCTTTGAAACACAAGAATATTCTCCACGATAAGGGCTTAGCTATCCATTATCAGAAATATTTATTCTTTAATAAAGATAAAATTTAATTATTTTTCAACGTGATCCAAGGATTCAGAGTTAATCTATCATGTGCAAGATTGTAGATGTTTTAATCGGTACTTTATTTAAAGACAAATACGTTATATTAACTTAATATACCTACCTAATTATATACCTAACCTAAAAGGACCACCTCTGAGTCTAATTGCGGAAAAGGGAGTCCCCATACCTACATACATAGGTACATACCTAATCTACGTACCTTATCTATTCTTGCAGTAGTGGCTTCGATCAGTTGAGCTACCTATACTAGACCGTTTATAGGAAATCGAATTTAACTTGTCAATATTTCATACGTGACAGGTTACCCGTTGCAGCACTTGCAGCTAGGTTTATCACGTGTCATTCCCACCTGCACTATCTATTCCAAACAAAAGATCTTATCATTATTTTTATATAATAACAATGCATCCTATCACCTCCTCCCAATCCCATTATGAAACAAATTAAGACACTGAGCAATTAGTTCCTAGAAATCTATCGACAAACGACAAGTAATCTCGTAATGAATATCTTGAGCAATTGATACGACTTCTCGGAACGCTATCGAAAAGTTAATTTACATTATCATACAATTAGCAAATCGTCATCCTATCTATCTGTTGGCGTAAACGTATGCAGCCATTCGAAATAAAAAATGTCAATTTATTATGGAAAAATGTTGCAGATTAGTGAATCCGATAAAATATTGCTAAAATTAATCAATAACATACGGAACCAACCAACGCGGCATCTCCATACTATCATAGCTCTCAATCCACCTGAACTCGCATCGGACAATCTGTAGCTCGGCGAAACAACCGACGCTATCTGTCTCACTCGGACGCGTCCCGCGTGAGATGCGCTCTCTCCCTCTCCTGTGAGCAGGCCTCAACCAATCGCAGGCCGTATCTTGCTCCCCCGAGAGCAGAGCGACAGTGCGTACTCTCATCACCACACCGAGACGACATCTCGAGCCGCGAGGTTGTCGCTCGCGGGATGTGAGCGCCACACGCGAAGTGCTTTATTAGTGAAAATAAAAACTGTGATTGTGCTTTCTGTGACTGAAACGTGTGTGGACAATAATTTATTTTAATTCGCGCTTCGGCTGATAGCGGGAATAATCCACAATTGGGTGAGTTTTGATAAGATTAGGTTGCTAATTTTTATCGTTTTGCGATGGCGGGCCGTCGTCGTCCTTTGTTTTAGCGACTAGATCGAAATTCAGGTTGGCTCCGACTGAGCATGTGTCGTCAGTTCACTCTTTCCCCGATGAAAGGTGAATTTATTGTGCTGAAAAATTCAACCTTTCAAAAAAATATAATTTTTAATATTTTTGCGCGAGTTTTTGACAAAGTCTTTATAAAATAAGTTTTATTTCAAAGTTCTTAAGACGATAGAATTATTATTTACTTATCTAGGTACTAATTCTTGGGGGGTTTTTTTTAAGTAACATCCTTCACGATGAAAGCTTTCGCGAAAAAGCTCATTGTTCTTCTAATAACAAAGAGTTAGTCATCATTGTCATACTTAAACAATAATTAGAGATTTAAAAATGAAGCGTAAAGTATTTATTTTGTTTTAGTTAAGTAGGTATTTATTCTAAAAAAATCTAAAAAATTTATTAAAAAATTTGGCCAAATATTTTACTTCGATAATTTGAACTTTGATATAATATCTTAGCAATCAGTCGTGTTTTTTTTATTTTAGTGTTTTGTTTAAATAGAAAAGCCGTCGGCAATCCAAAAAAATGCTTTTCTTTACCTAAGACAAGATTCTTATAAGATTTAAAACTAAAACTAGAACTTATTATGTAAGTATTAAAAATAAAACATCCAATTAAATTAATAAAATAGAATGAAAAATAATTTAGTAAGTAAATTAATTTAATTAAGTAAAGTAATTTCGTGACCAACTTAAAAGCTTAGAAAAAAGCTCTTTATTTTTTCTTTAAGATTTAGGTATTTTAAAATAACATAAATACCAATTTACATAATTAATTAAAACTAAATAAGAAGCAACCTAAATAATAATAATAGATATTTAGGATATTTAGTAGGTACCTATTTAGATAAATATAAAATCAAAATATTGTTTTACGAAACTTTTACCAATTTGGTTGACTTTGTATTTATGACTAGGTAGGTAGTGTAAAAAACAAACCATGTCTGTTTTCATTCAAAATGTCTTTCTTTATGTATTTCTTCTGAACATTATCTACACAAGTTAAAGAGATGACGTATCAAATTATCGTTCTCATCTCAAGAATAATCTTAATGGCTCTTATCTCAAGTGGATGATGCTTTGAGATTTGCTCTTCAGTTACACAACACAACAATCTTACAACCGATTACTGTCTCAAATGATACCTAGTACTTACCTACTTATATCTTTATTGAAAAAAAATATTTTCTAAAATTTTATTTAACAACTTTGTCGGCGTAATTGATATTCACATCCCTACAAAATTACAGCTTTCTGGTACTAAAGATCTCTTAGCAAAACCTCGGTCAGACGGACAGACAGACAGACAGACAGACATGAAGAAACTATAAGGGTTCCTTGTCGGGACTACGGAACCCAAACTAGTAATTTAATCATCATCATCTTTCTGCCGATATTAGGGTCGGCACAAGGATTCCTTTCTCCATTTTCTGCGTAAGAATTACAAACAAACGCACTCCGAAATTTTATGGATAAATAATTATGTCTAACATAGATACAATAGCAAGAATTTAAAACGCATTGTATGAAAATTATCCAATACAATAGAAAAAACATGTGTATTAAGTGTATGGTGGCAAAAATGCATATTTTTGTATTGTTTCCACACATCATTCTCATTCAATGTAGACATCTAATATGAATGACAATTCTGTTATGCATTTAGGTAGGTACTTCATACACAATCCATAAATTTCAGATTTAGATTATTTTATCGATTGTATGGTGACCATGAGTAACCATTATCTAGGACATTTAAATAAGATAACACGACCTCTATATTAATAACTGATATGTTTTAAAATGGCCAAGTGCGTGTCAGAGTACGGACACGGATAATTATAAAATATATAAGTAAGTATAATATAATAATAAATGGTTCAACTATCGATTAAAAATCTTTCTTGACCTAATATTATCTACAAATAAATTGTTTAAATAAACATACATACATACATACATAAAATCACGCCTCTTTCCCACAGGGGTAGGCAGAGACCACGGACTTCCACTTTAAATAAAAATTTAAAAAAATATACATTTACTTAACATGTAACACCACAAAACTTATATTGAATGTATATAAATATATTTAAATTATAAATCATAATTAAACCCAAATAACCTACACTTCTTCCAACGGATCTTGGCATTCGTGAAGTTAGCCGTTTCGATGCGCAGTGCAACTTTTTCATACAAATTTTTCTACTGCACAGCGAGAAGCCTAACTTCACCAATGCCTAGATCCTTTGTGAAAACTGTACCTATGTGAAAGTTGAAAAGGACACAATACGAAATATTCAATCAATTCCCTTTTCTGCAATGATTTGGGACTCCTCATTGATTCATTTAGGACTTAATTAAAACTAAGTCATGCTTCAGCACCTATATTAGTTATTAATAGCATAAGATTAGTTATTTATGAGGCAAGGTGGCATCCGATCACGTCGCAACTGATAATGGAGCCATGTTCGTGATAAAGCGATCAACAACCACTTTAGTTATATTGGTGAGAGTGAGAGCTGGATGCGTATTGATACCAATCAGAGTTAAATGTTCATTAGATTGTCGCTTTTTTTCAAAACAAGTGGCTTAATTTAAAAAACCGACTTCAATCATCGAGCTGAGCAATTTTCACCACTTTCGAGGTGCATTTCTATTCATAACTCCGAAGATCCTTATTTTGATATTATTCCTTCTCTTATCATCACTATTTGGACCACTGTTTACCAATCCTAAGTGAATCCACTTAGGTTTGGTCAAATTCGTCTATAGGTCGATTCTCGTTTATAGGCTTTTACTGTGGTTTCTGTCTACAACGCTAACAATAATTCTAACATGAATCTAACAAGTATAGAATCTTTCACAAACATCAAATTAACCAACTAAGCTTTTTGACTTATGGAACACATCGTTCATGATTATGTTATTAATAGGATAGGTTACTACTTACTATTTTACCTTCTAGATGGAAGAATAATAAAGAAGCTAAAATTATTTGTCTTTGTTTGATCAGCTAGTCGAGTGGAGACCACGTCTCGGCAAACGTAGTGTAGGACGCCCGCCTGCCAGGTGGAGTGACGATCTGCGAAAGGCACAAGTTGGATGCGTCAAGCTGAAGACAGGGCGCGATGGCGCTCATTAGGGGAGGCCTATGTCCAGCAGTGGACTGCTATAGGCTGATGATGATGATGATGATGATGATCAGCTAGCCTGGAATTTTATTTTCTCAAAAATTATTTAAGTCTTGATTCCCAATTTGCATTAGATGTACCATTAATCCCGATTCTAATTAAATAAAGTAAAACAATACCTCCAGAATATATTGTGAATTTACTAGCGAACGCCCGCGGCTTCACCCGCGTGGACTACTATTTTTTTCCAACCGGGACCATACATTTCCTGGGATAAAAAGTAGCCTATGTGTTATTCCAGAATCTAAACGATCTACATTCCAAATTTCATCAAAATCTGTTTAGTAGTTATAACTACCTATAGGAATACATGATAACAAACATGCACACACAAACACGTACCTACTTTCGCCTTTATAATATCACATACCTAATATCAGTAGGAAGTAGGATATTACAGCCTTTACCTACTGCAATATGAATAGACAGGATCAAACCGATTAAGGTTATATTGAAATCTCCATTTCAGCGAGTCGACTTTCGCACGCTCCGCAAATCGAAACAAAAGCACCGGTGCCTTTGATTGCAGGGATTACACCTTACTCGGAAAGTAATACAATATTTATTACTTATCTTGGGCCTTTGATAAGCGGCGGCTTTTCAAGAGCCATGCATAATCTTACCTTGGACGGTTATTTGTTTGAAATCTGTTTAAGAACAAATTGATTGAGTTGATTTTCTTGATCACGATTATTTTTAAAACGAGCTGCCACGACTTTACCCGGGTCCCGACTTCCTCTACGTCCATTATTAGGTACCCAATCTGGAATAATGTACCTTTCAAAGGGTGAACAATTTTTTAAATGAGTGTTGTGATTACAGAAATTACCCTCCATACACACAAACTCAGTATAGATAAATCTACGTACTAAACTACCTACGTAGTCATTTCTGCCTCACGATTTAGAATATTATAAAAAATAATAAAATCATTATCAGGCATTTGTATAAGTACTTACATTATAATTGAATTTATTTAATTAATAAAAACAAAAACAAGCTGATATCTATGCTTGTATACGGTTGACATTTTCTGTTCCCTCCCCGTTCTTGAGATACTTTTACTTTATCTTTATTTGAGACATTAGTTAGGAACAAAATATAAATATTAAAAAAAAAGGCCTGAAGTATTTTCCTGATAAATAACAGGTTGTCTATAATGCATAGCTAAGAAACTAGATGGCTCTGTATCAAGACATTATTTTAAAATCGAACACAATCTATAGTTTACCGAGACAATAACCTCCATAATCCTGAGTCACGGCGTATGCTCTTTACTATAAAGGCGAGTATTGTGCTGTTATGTATTCTGCCACTTGCATACCAGTCGGCAGGTTATTAGCTCGCATTGTCTCCTAATGACGAATAAGGGCGCGCATCACTTTGAATAGGGTGACTGTGATTTAACTAGTTGATAGGACTGGAAGTCTTAAAACAAAAAATATAATTATGAGCTCTTAGGTTGTTTTAATATTAAACATTTTGTGGTGTTTGGCTTAGGTGACCTGATGTGAGATGATGCACCAAAAATACAACCTAGTTTTTTTTGTAATAGATACATTCAAAAACTTACGCTGAATTTTACATTTTATCTAATGATTTTGTGAAGTTTAATGTATGTTCTGCTTTCTATTGTAAAGGAACTTGTACTTATAAAATAACACATTTTTTCTTTTCAAATTGAGCGACGAAAAATCTATGCGTAAGTGACGATGAATGTAAAATTTGAAAATTAAGTAACTGATGGAAATAATCACACAAAGTAATGAATTTTTAAATAGGTTCTCAAATAATAATCCTTTAAAAATAAAAGGAAAGATATTTACGATCTTCACATTATCACGAACACTAAAACCAGACTTGGGACGTAAAATGATTAAAGTCAGAGGAAAATTACCTCTTTGAAAACTTTCAGACCATTTCGATCGATTGTTCGCAGGAAACGACGCTGATAACACTGAGTTGACTTCTTTTGTTCTTTTTAATTGTCATTGGATAGTGTTTTTGAGAGTTTGAGCAACCGTGACTATAGATAAGAAATAGAGCATTTAAAAAACTCACCTAGAAACAGTATGTTCTTTAAAAAAGGAGAAATAATTGTAAAAAATAGGGTCATTACAAAATCTTCAAGAACAGATGTATGTCAGAGGGCTTTGAGCGGGTCATCTAAAACGCAATTTGCCTTTGTATCAAAATGCCTAACACGAATATCCCTATTAAACCCACCATTCACAAATAGGTAGGGACCTACATTCAAAATTAAAAAATAAACTTTTGTAAAATTCGTTCCAGGTTACATTTATAATATACCTACCTAGTTATTGGTAGATTGGTAGACATAATATTATTAGTAAGTGACGTATAAATGATGAATGAGTATTCAATAGGTAGGTACAAATGCTTACCTAATATGGTATTAATGGAATGCCGAATCCAACAAATGAGTTTATACAAACTTGCGTAAAGTAACTGAATAAATGATTTATACCTACCTACCTACCTACACATAAATGATAAATAGGAATCAAATCTTGTATGACGTTAATTAAACTTTCCATATGACACCTAAGTGATGAATTAGATATTATTAATTTATTTATTATCCTTAATATTGTGAACTAATTAAGTATTCTCATAGCAACGTGATTTAGGTAAGTACCTACGTTCTTTTTTGAAAAAATATAAAAGGAAATGTAGGGTGACCATTACTTTTGATTAAAATACTTTTGAATTCAAAACTTCAAAACTAGTAGTAAAAAAAAAATATTTTGCTCCAGAAAAAATAATGATAGAGGATCACGTCACGCCTGTGTGTACATAATCCCCAAGGCGCGGTAGACATTTTCTTATTCTATCTAATTCTAAAAAGATTTTAAGGGAAAGGTTCGACTTCAAAGATTCATCTCGAAATTTAGACAGGGCAACATCTATTGACCAAATAAATACATTCGATTCGGCCCGCACGTATAAAAATCTACCACTAACATCTGCAAAATGTGGACATGTACCAAATAGTTTTGTTTGGACCTATCTTAGGCACTTAATGCCTGAAGATCTGAAAGAATGTCTGCCAAGCCTTAGGCCGTTTGTCCACCGCCTCCGTCAACGGGACGTTAAAGATTATTTCTGGCTGAGATCAAGATGACGTGACGGACTTGTGGTGGACAGACGGCTATAGCAATTGTATGGTCGCTACCTCGGCGCCGTTCGTCTCGTTCTCGTTGACGTCTCGGTGACGGTGGCGGTGGACAAACGGCCTTAGGAAGACAGTTGATCATGTTTTGCTGCATAAACTAACGTAATGCGTCTGCGCAGGCGCCGGCGCGGTTTCCCGTCGCGGGCCATGCAGGGCGCCGCTGGAGTCTCCGCAGCGCCTGCGGCTGAACCACCGCCTTCTCAACGTGAGTACTCCACGCTCTGATCATCAGCACTAGCTTCCATCATCAGATCACTAGCTTCGACCGGCAACTTATCTATAGGTAGGTAGGTACTCATTGTATAAGTCGCGTCATGTAAAAAGAACGCTGGAAGAAAGTGGAGGGGTATGTTTTGTCTCATGTTTGCGAACAGGTAACCCACGCGCAAACATGAGACAAAACACACCCCCTCCACCTTCTTCCAACGTACTTTTTACATGACGCAAACTATACCAAACTCTGCTTTAGTTATTCTTATTTTTTATAGACGTAGAAGATAAGTATTTAGAAACGTTTCAAACCGATGTACCCAAAGGGACTAATCATTATGACTAAAAGTCATTTCCTTTAGCTTTATGTCTAAAACGGCATATACCTATATGGACGCAGGATTTAATCGCTTTATTTAGGTACCTTATTTGCATCCCGAAGTTCCGGCTACGTAACAACAGCCATGGTCGCGAGCAAACTGAACCTTTCTAAATAGGAGTTGTGATCGCGAAAGTTTAAAAAAGCCATTTTTTTGTAAAAATTTTAAATCAAAAATCTAGTTTCTATATAAAATTAGTAACATCAATCGTTGTCTATTTTATTTATTCTACGGGACATTATTAAATATCATTAAATCCTGGAAGAATTCTAAGTAAAAATCTTAAAAACTCACGCATGTTCACATTGATGATGGTGATGAAGACCACAAAGGAGTCACGTAGGTTTTGACTCACAATTTTAAATGCTAAATAATTCTTGTAGGTACCTATTAAATTGAGTTAAGAATTTGTATTCAGCAATTTCCTTTAGGTATACCTAAGGTTAACATTGCTCCTAAATGACGATAGAAGGAAAACGAGTTTATCTCAGCTCATACGGTACCTACCTACCTTGAAAATTAACATTAATTAATTAATTTACCCATTTGTAATTTTTGCTTGAATTTAAATAAGTTTTTACTAAAGTTTACTATGGAAAAACATAATTCTTGGCAATATAACGTTCCTCTATCAGGCAAAGGTTGTCTCCTGAAGCTGAATAAACTTAGGCCTTTTACATCTTTACTAGATGATGTAGACAGAGTCAGGAGGCAATCTTTGCCTACACTTAACGGGACTCTGTTGAGACATTGTTGAGATGGAGCAGGCTTGCCCAGCACCTAGACCATCTTGCCATATCCACAGGAAAGACATGGTCGATACGCGAGGGGCTGACTAAGCCACGGGTTTCCTCGCGATGTTTTCCGTCACCGTTTAGAGCTCGTGATAGAGCACAAATAAATTTTTCGATACGAAAACCCATTGATGCACGGCCAGCCGGCCTAACATGTGCAACATCGAGAGTCGAGAAACGAGACTTCTCGATCGGTTAAACTGCGGATTCAAACCCACGACCTTCGGATCGAAAGTCGAGGTAGATGAAGCTGAATAATAACCAGAATAATCGAATATAAACTTTTAATATATACCTATGTCTTATCTTACAAGATACTCAGATGCCCAATCTCATATTAGTAACTGGAGTATAATGATTCGCACGCGTTGATCGTCCATCCGACTCCTGAGTATTTAACTACCCTCATTCTATAGCGTCATTTCAGAACAGCTAATCTTTACGACATGGCATCCGGTATGTGCCATTAGAAATACCTCACAAATAGAAAACTTGAAGGATTTCTTGCATTTTCCTGATATCGACATAACGTCACTGCATATCTTCTGATAGCTATTTATGAAAAGTGTTACTGACTCATAGACAACGTTTAATTTATTAGAGACTTCAAAGATAGGTAAGTTTCTGTAATGTTTAAAAGTAGGTTTAACTAAATTCTTGCGAAATTCATCCCCTAAAATAATGACCCCAAAAACTTTCAATTGTTACAAACCATTCCTACACTCGGGACGATGCAGTGCCTAAATTATGATCTCAAAAAAAAAAATCGTCGCCGTTATTTCGGTGAAAAATACTAGTTGAAACGAATTTCAGCGGCCATATTGTTCAATGTGTTTCAAATGACGGGGTGTTAAACGTTTGACGTTAAAGCACAAGTAATCTAGTTCTTATAACAAATTGTTTACTAGGTTGTGAAACAGTAAACATGGTGTCAATAATCTTATGTCCTCTACATCTTGCATTTATTGTCATAAAATAAATAATAAATAGTCTACTAACGTTCATAAGAGGTGCATTCAATTCAAAGATGATGTAACAAAACGGTTTTAGTGTCTTTGCCTTGTAAAATATTGAAAATAACACTTTATATTATTTTCTGTCCTGTAAGAACAATTTCATTTCTATGTGAACTCCAATTTTGGACTAGGCTGTCGGGTCAGCTAGTTTCAAATATAATACGCTCTTTTTGTGAAGGTAGCATTCAAGGCAATGTCGCAACCCAACACGTCATTAGAACTCATTAAGACAATCGCTTTCGGAATTTAGTTTGCTCAGATGATCTCCTAAGAGCAGGAACCCCATCCTTTTGTGTTACTAACACCTGTTCATACTTGTTCGTAGATCTAAAGGCCGTTAGGTACCTCTTGGTATAAACAGTGCTGTTTGTTTCGTCTCTTGTAGGATCAAACGAGACTTGATAATTTTTTTAAAGAATTTTTCAGAGTTTTATTGATTTCTTGTCTTCTAAATTCTCTTTGGCTGATGTAACGTTGCATATTCTGTTGTTTTCGCTAAAATGAATGATGACAAAACATTTTATAGGTCAGAATTTGCTGAGACAAGACTCAACTACAAAAAAGACCATACGACGAAAACTTTAAATTGCCCAGTAATAGGAAAATTTATGATAGATAAAGATACGCACGTTCGAGTAAATATAAATATAAAACTTTGGACTATGCATCACCAGATTTAGTTAATCAGTAGATATCTCAAAATTTTATCATTACACTTATTGTAAAATATCTTCGCAATGCACGTCATTGTTCATTTATACTCAGAAACAAATTAGATCATTAGCTGATGTATTTCCGGTAAGTGTACCAGTCATCAGTTTCATCTTTAAGGAATACGTAAATGCGATAGCATTCACAGAATATGACACATTTACTTTTTACGCTATATCTATTGGCAGAAAATTGAATTTTCTTTGTGCACGGTAACTTTGAAATCACAAACTGTCTAATCCATAGCATCGTAGGCAGGTACGGATCCAGCTCTCAAAATAGGTTGTGATAAAGGCCACTCAAAAATAGGCCAAGTGTGCGCCAAAGTATGGACTAGCTGACGATTGATACATACTTTGCATATCCACAAACGGGAAGTTATGAAATATATGACATTCCGGTCAAGACCTTTTACTGTACTAGGTAAAGCAACTTATTTGCAAGAAAAGTATAGTTAGAACCAAAGCCATCTTAAACTATATTGATAAAGTCTCTTTGAAATCGTTTAAATAGACTGCCAAGTGCTAACGTGATTCAACCACAAATGAACACCATCATTCTTTTCGCCAGTAGCAATATGTTTGACGATTTGCACCTTGCAAATATCAAACATCTTGCTACTGGTTGTAACACTGATGCCTCTTTCCTTTATCTATATACCTCTGTCACCGATGAGTTCAGTCTCCTAGCCATTCGGCGTATCTGTCAAAGGTGTACCCTAACGGCACTTCTTATCAGATAAGCGGTTTGGAGTGTCTTCCGGCCGTAATTACTATTTGCTGTTGGGCAACCTGGCAAATTTGGACAATTGGAGCACTGATAATGGAGATGACTAACTTTAAGGGTCCTGACACATTATCGCGTCTCTACCCCGTCGCATAGTATGACCGTAGCAACACCGTCCCGGCAAAAATGATATTCTTTGTATTGAAATGTACCGGACGCCCCACACCAGACCGTTCCCACACCGTCGCGTGTCCTGCCCTGCCATGGCCGTCTTGTCAATCTCCGGCCGCCATGATTATTTTGCTGACACATAGGGTTGCAACACCTAATATTATATTTAATATAAGTCTAATATTATTTGAATCCTAAATAATATATTTTTGGGGAAAAAATATATTAGGCGAAGATCTTAGTGGCAACTTGGGCGATTTTGCGTTGTTTGTTAGTAGATGTGTTTAAAAAAAATTTCCGGGATAAAAAGTAGCCTATGTCCCATTTACGGTTATTTTCTATCTATATTTTAAATTTCAGCCAAATCGGTTCAAACACATCCAAACATCCATCTAACCACCCAAACATCAATCCATCCATCCAAACATCCAAACTATTTAATTTATAATATTAGTGTGATGTGATAGTGTGATGGCTTTGACCCTTTCTTCTGACTTACAAATTTTGCTCTTAGAGTTGCCGCAAAAAATAATACCCTAGCCTAGAGCTAAAATTAGCACATCGATGAGTGCAACTTCAAAATATATTTGTCTTAGCTTTGTTAAACTAAAGATAAAAGAATGCGTCCGGCCGCGGCGCTTATGACAGCTGCTCGCTCCGAAACACGACAAAAATGCAGTTTTTTGGAGCTTTCTCATCCCTAATAACAACCAATCGAAAAAGTGAACGGAATTTATGTCATTAATTGAATGACCTATCCGATGGTGCAAACCAAAAACATAAATTACCTACACCAACTTCAGAAGCAAATGAAGATTTATCTTATTTTTAGTGATTTTCGTTGATTTATTATGAAGTAAATATGACGTTAAATAAAAATGAAAACTAAAATTAAACGGTATATTCCAAGATAAAATGTTAGAGATGCATGTTGGCTTTTCAGTTATTTTCCACTTTATTTATCGAGGGTTTATACAGGGAAATTCGGTGTTTGGCTCAGGGAGCGCCCTTAAAGCAGACTCAACAAAACCATGGTAAGCTGTCATATGTGAATGTAGACTTAAACTTGTAGGGGTAGTCAGACAGAAGCAAGGAAACTTTTATTTTTCAATCACATTTTTTTTAAAGTAAAATCTACTATTTATTTGTAGGTTCCTACAAACTCCTTTATTCGAAAAAAAAGTGGCAACCCTACTGAGATGGTCGCATGTCAGGTCGAGTTGACACTCGACTGACGTCCGCTGACAAATAACAATTTTAAAAATATAGGCTGAGTTCACATTGCATCTCTAAAATTGAAAATTGATAACCTTGTACGAGTTGATGTACGAGTAGAAAAATTTAAAATCCATATACAGGGTGGAAAAAATGAATGGGCCCCGGAGGGAAACTACTTTAAATCCTTAAGATACAGTATTTTACTTAAAGGAAACATTCCTTTATTTTTAAAAAGAAACGAGTAGAAAAGAGTATTGTCGAGACATATTTAAAAATAAGTTTTTGAGAATAAAAAAGTTATTGTAGGTATTGTTCAGTTATTCAGTTATTTATTTACTACAGATTTAAATTATCATTGCAGATAAACATCCAATGCGATAATTTAGATAGGTACTTTTGGAAATGAACATCTACTATGAATACTTACATTGTACGGTCCGCACACCCTGGATAAAGGATAGTTCATAGTCTAATATCAGTAAAACTGAGATAAATTTTAACTGATATATTGTAAGAAAACTTATGATATTGATGGTTACGTATTTATGTCACGAAAATTACAAGACAGATTTTTGAAATCCATAGGAACGTTTGACAGATTTTTGATTTCTTTTTTTTCATAATACAGGAACTCGAATTCCATAAATTCTTAAGCCAGATTTTCATTTGTTTTTTTTTTTTACAAGACAGAAATACAAAATACATCTAAACATTTTCCAGAAATTTTAACATCCAGATAATTCACTTTACCGCATGTTTGTTTTCCATATAATTTGTTTTCCATATATTTTGTGATCCCGAAAAATCATGGTTCAGGAAAGACCTATTACAAAATTATGTATTCAATCTTTTTAGTAATAATTCAGAGCATTATCGATCGAGCGAGCGAAGCGAGCGAAGATCTTAGTGGTAAGTTGGGCGATTTTGCTTTGTATGTTTGTATGTTTGTATGTTTGTATGTTTCACGAATTGTTGTTCGCGCATAACTGTCGAACCGTTCATCCAATCTGCATGAAACTTGGTAGGTCAATAGGTTGTGGTAAGGAAATTTACGGGGGAGCATATGAGCTTAATCGATGAAGGGGTTGTGAAGATATTGGGTTCCCAAGGGGGTAAAAAATTATGAAAGTTACACAAATAAATTGAGTGGGGTGTCATACGAAAGGGCTTATTTTGTACATTCCAAAATGGTTTTTATTTTTAATCTAGGATGTATAGTTTTTGAAATACGACCAAAGACCAAAAACTACGAAACCAGAGCTGCAAGAGCTCCCGTTGCATAGAGTTTCGATGACTTCGTAGCTCATTGACTGGTCGGTCTTAAAAAGAGAGTGGCATCGTTGCGGTTTGGTTTGCAATGATTTTAGATGCTACTTGATTTATTTTCATGATAAAAAAATTTTTGATAAAGAATGAAAATAATTGGGGTAAAAAAAGTTAAGTAAACAAATATATTGAGTGGGCTGTCAAATGAAAGGTCTTTATTTGTACATTCCAAAATAGTTATTATTTTTATTCTAGGACGTATACTTTTAGAAATACGACGAGAATTCATAAATATGAAATACCTAAATGAAAAATTAGACACGACATTATGTATTGCATGCATGCCAGTATTTTTTACCATGAAGAGCTAGCGCAATAGGCATACTCGGCAGTATCAGTAGTAGCACTTGAAATTATAGGGGTAGTCAGAAGAAAGTCCAAATGTAAGCCATCTACGGTGCGCGAGATCTCAGTTCGGGGCGAACTACTAGTAAATACTAGGTACCATAAAATTAAATGACCGATGTCCATTATGTAGCTTGAAGTACTGTAGGTAGATATCTATTAAATATTGTACCTAGTTACTTTTTTTTTATTACCTTTAACATTTCCTAACTAATTTCGTGCTAGATGGTTAAGTAACCTCACCAAACACTTTTGGCAAATTATCAAAGTTTAACCTAAATCCATTTCGAATTTGTGACGGCTCCGGCGCTTCGGGAAGTGCAGCCCCTCCGCCCTTGCGTAACAAAACGCGGCACCAGCACGAGCTGGAGCGGCTGAGGCTGGTCGCCGCCGAAGGTGGCGACCAAACAGCCGAAGCTGCGAAGGTCACAGCGGGCGGGGACTGCATCTCCCTTCGCGCCTCCGAGTTCATAAAAACACTCTAGGGTAGGAAAGACAAGACTACGTGGAAGTCGGGGTGGGCAGATTCGGTTCTAAGACCGATAATAACCTAAAAACGTTTCGGGTAAAAATTTAGTATTAAGAAGCAGGATTTTGGGGGGGTGGGGGGTAGGAGGGGGGAGAGGGAGTTCCCCCTCCCCCCTGGTACCACTCCCATTACAAGGTAACGCACCGTTCTAGAGATAATCAAATTATTGTTTTCAAATACAAACTGGTAAAAATTTAGTATTTGGTTCCTAACAGTATTTCGGGGGGGGGGGGGGATCCCCCGCCCCCCTGGTACCACTCCCATTACAAAGATAACGCACCGTTCTTGAGAAAATCAAATTATTGTAACCTAACCTAACCTTTTTTTTTTTTTTAGAAAGGGTTCGCTTCGCTCGCTTTTTTATATACAAACCTAACCTACAGGATGCCCTGTGTCGGATCTGATTTAGTTTCTCTTTTAGATGTTATGGGGGTTTATGCGAGCAGATTTTGTGGGTGGGCTCACTTTGCTCGCTTTTTTATATACAAACCTAACCTAACCTACAGGGTGCCCCGTGTCGGATCTGATTTAGTTTCTCTTTTAGATGTTATGAGGGTTTATGCGACCAGATTTTGTGGGTGGGCTCGCTTCGTTCGCTTTTTTATAAACAAACCTAACCTAACCTACAGGGTGCCCCGTGTCGGTTGCCCCGTGTAGGTTAGGTTAGATAATAAAAAAAAAGGTTAGGTTAGGTTACAATAATTTTATTTTCTCAAGAATGGTGCGTTACCTTGTAATGAGAGTGGTACCAGGGGGGCGGGGGATCCCTCCACCCTCCCCCCCACCAAAATACTGTTACCGAATACTAAATTTTTACCAATTTTTACCAGTTTGTATATAAAACAATAATTTGATTATCTCCAGAACGGTGCGTTACCTTGTAATAGGAGTGGTACCAGGGGGGAGGGGGAACCCCCCCTCACCTCCCCCCTTAAAATCCTGCTTCGTAATACTAAATCCAACCCAAGATGGAAAAGGTTTTATATGGCTGGAAATTTTCTGGTAAGCGTTACTTCTGTCTTTTAAAATAAGGTATAAGGATATTGTTGTCGAATGAATAAAAAACGAAATGATAATCTGGCATTAGTGTTTCTGTCAAATGAGACTTCTGTGAAACGTTTTATCGGAGTAATAAAATTATGTAAAACATATTATCTGGATTTCGAGTTTCTATCAAACGTTTTATGGATTTCAAAATTTGGTGTATCGTTTTTCGAAAGATTGATAGGTTACCGATATTGATACTTATGTTATGATACTTATACAAAATACTTAAAAAATACAGACGGACGGGCATAACGAAACTATTAGGGTTTCTTGTCAGGACAACGGAACCCTAACAAGTAGTATTAGTTGATGAACTGAAATATTTTGTTTTTGAGTTTCCCAACTCGTTCTATCTAGTACATTTTTTTTTAGTACGTAAGAAACTGAGTGCAGACACCCCTTTATATTTTAATCCCCGCCCATCTGTCAATACACATATTAGTAGCGTAGCCAGGTCAGCCCCTAGGGGCCGCTTTTCGGCCGTTGAAAGGCTTAGGCGGCCTTTCGATGGGAGCGGCCCCTAAACGGCCTATATGCATCTAGTTACCTTTTCCTATTTTTATTAGGTAGGTACTTACCTAATCATAATTCAAAAAAACAAATTCGGATTGTAAGTACAGGTAAGTACATAGATAATGAGATACTGCGTTTAAAAAACCGGTCAAGTGCGAGTCGAACTCGTACGCCGAGGGTTCCGTACCTAGCCATGGTGCCAATTACCTAAGCTAGTCCGCTTAATTGTATGAGCGCCCATACAACTCGGAGGACAATTTTAATTGGCGTCAACTTTGTATGTAGGTATGGGAACACCCTTTAATTTTCAATTTTTTTAACTTTTTGGAATTTTTCCTTTATTTGTGCTATAAGAACTTGCTTTTTGCCAAATTTCGTTATTCTAGGTCAACGGGAACTACCATTTAGGTTTTCGACCCAAAACCTCTAGGGTACTTCCGGTTGACCTAGAATTGTCAATTTTGGTTACAAGCAAGGTCTTTCAGCACAAGTAAAGGAAAAATTCCGAAAAATAAAAAAAGTTGAAAATTAAGGTAAGTTTTGGTACTCACAAGTTTTCACGAAAACCTAAATTTGCCTATATCTTTTTATAGTGTTGACTCAGGACCTTGATTTTTATACTCACAATAGGGACTATAGACCTTAGCATATGGTATAAATTTCAACTTGCTAGCTCTACCCGTTCCTGAGATAATCGATGGTGACACACGGACAGACGGAAGACGGACAGACAGACGGACAAGAAAGTGATCTTATAAGGGTTCCTTTTTTTACCTTTTAAGGTACGGAACCCTAAAAATATAAAAAATAAAAAAATATAAATAAAAGGTAAAAAAAAAAATTATGTCCATCCGTGCGAAGCCGGGACGGGCCGCTAGTACCTAATATTTTCCCTACGAAAATCACCCCAAAGGATTTGTCCACCAATAATTCTTCCTTGACCCGATAAATACCTACCCCAAATTTGAATTGGAAAACCCCCCCATCTAGCATAACTTAATGCGTTCCGCACGTTATGTGACATTATCAAACGTCAAAATCCCATCGGGTACAATACTGCCCTCTCGAAATCAAAATGTAGTAACAGCAAAAACACGATTTCGAGAAAAATGATGAAGCTACAATCAATTAAAATATTCAGAAGAGGTTACATATTAATAAAACCTTGAATGTGGAGTGAAAGTACACATAATCTATAGGTACCAATCAATAATAAAGCGTAAAAGTTTGTTTGTTAATTTGTTTGAACATTGAACACGCTAATCTCAGGAGCTACCAGTCGGATTTGAAAATTTATTTCTGCATTTGATAGCTAAACTCTGTGAGGAAGGATATAGGTTACTTTTTATCATCATCATCATCATGATCACCATATACCATCATTATGGGGGCAACGCTACGATGGCACTGCTAGTAAACTATATTTCTTAACGTTTTTACTTTATTTTTTCTTCAAAACATAACAGTTATAGCCAATTTATAGTACTACCTAGTAGAGTGATATATCCCCTATTATTGCAATTAGTTTTCTTGTGAAATCCGTTCAAAACACATTATTATTAACGCAGTAAATTTTCTTACTACTGCGTTTTCGATCATTTTTTCTGTCATTTTACTAACTAAAATGTGGTATTATTGTAAGAATACTACAGTTTAAATGTGAAATAATTAATAATTAATAATTTAACAGTAATTTCACGCACTCTGCTGTGCGACCAGATGGAATAGCGGTTGCAACACCCGGTTGAAATGCTCCTGCGTGTGTCCGGGTTCGGCTTCAAATCCTATAACGACTATGGATTTTTTTAATCAATTTATTTTTTATTTTTTATTTCACAACGAACTGTGTGAAATATGTATTTTAGTGTGGTTTAGCTTGTAAACGCTCTATATTTACAAAAAAATTGAGTGATAAGTTTTAAAATGGGCTTTCAGAATAATTGTGTATTTAGCATAAAACCAACAAAATGTCTATTACTGTGGTATAGGCTCGGGTGGGCAGATTACGCTTCGCAAAACGGTTATGCGACGGTCCTAGTATGATACGGTCTTACTGTGTAAGGTGCTATTTTCGTGACGGGCTCGGTTATGGCTCGGCCCGCTTATGATATGACGCAATGTGTCACCACCTTAAAGCTTTTCAATTTTGTCTCAAATCACAAGCTCATTTACAGATCAAAACTAGGATATCTCATTATTGTATGTCTGTAGCCTTTCTAAAACCTCAAAAATATGCCGGTGCATTTACTTTTCAAATAAGGATAGAAACTTTCAATAAAACATTAATAAACCTGTCTTTAGTAGTTGCTGTCAATATAACACCTGATCCATTCATCAGTTTCACTATACCACCCAAGACAAGTCTAATTAGCATTTTAGTACCCAGACGAAACGTCTTTAGTATCCACATCACGGTCGTAGTTCGTCGCTCCTGTTGCCGACATCTCCTGCCCTTCTCATCATCTCATAAGCCTGATTTGTACGCCTTCCGGCTGGTGAAAGCCTGCATTTGTAACTGTTTTTGGTGCGGCTTCGCACGTAAGATCGCTTTCTTTAAGGATCGTGTAGCGAGTTACATTGGTTGTGACTTAATTGCTTTCATTATTGAAACGAATCTACAATTAAAATTTTGGGTGATTAGAAAGATTTAGTTTAAAATTATTTTGATATTAGATAGGAAAATATTTTACTAAAATATTATAAGTATAGGTAAGTACTTATTTACTGAAAAAAGATATCTTTAGGATTTGTTTTTCATTCTCTCAAACACTAAAACTAAAATACTGCCGAAAAGTTATTTAACAATCATGAAAAAGGTCTTCCTAGAAAATCTCGATATAGTTCAATGATAAAACTTGAATGAAACTTCCCTTCAATCGGATTCCATAGAATTTTCAGAGGAAACTAACAACGCAAGTCAATATTGAAATAAGACTCCTGACGCAAGCAGTAACGCGATCATCAACAGAGTTCATTCATGAATCGGAGAACTAAATTCCGTTAAGAATATCATTTATTCACCTTATTTACAGGTAATAAATAGGTGATTTCGCAAACGCGCAATAATTCATTCAAAAATGTTGCAGACTGCACGACTGAGCGTGCCCTAGTTAGCTCTTTGCGTAATTTTGATAATGAAATTAAACATATTTGAAGAAATCTTTGCTAAGTTTTTAAATTTAAAACATAACTTAAGATTATCATCAGTGACTGCCGATTTGCAACCGCCATTTTGTTTGTTCCATTTTCAAAATGTTCTCGGCTTTTCTTATGAGGGCACTTCACGTCCCTTCGAATGCTTCTAGGTAGGTAGATGTTTTATTTCTTTATTAAGTAGGTACCTACTTATATTTGTAAGTACATTATGATAGGGACCGTTAAATCGCCGCGGAAGGTGGATCCTGACATGCATTAATGAAGTCCAAGAGTCCAGGCAAGATGGCCGCACTCGCCCGATGAATTTATGATCACAGACATTTTGTTTTAGTATTCCTTCGTAGGTTTTTGTAACGGGGAAATTTATACAGATATATTGATAAATAATACTTTGAGAGTAGGTATTGTTTTTACTGAGACACTTACATTTATTTCTCGAGTAAAAGTACTATTTATCATGAAATGAAAAAACATGAAAAATAAATTGAGTTTTAAAGTTTTACATTGTTTTTTATGACTATTGATTTGTAAACTATGTTAAAATTTAACAAACACACCTGATTGATGTAAATTTTATCTTTACTAAGAAATTATTACACTGATACAGATATGTAGGTAAGTACTTATAAAATAAGTCATATTGAAAATGACAAATCTTTTCAAAATTTTTAATTTCAAAAAGTCATATTAAGTTGAGTCAAGTAAACAGGAACTATTTCGAAAAGTTTTCATTATTGTCACCCTATTTTTAAATTACAATGGAATACGAATATTCGTTTCAACTTTATACCATTATAAAGCTAGGCCACATGAGTCCCATCGTTACCTAAGCTTTTTGTCACAGAAGACATTGAGAAATGTAGGCCTTTCAAAATTCTACCAGTGTAATTAAGTTTCTCCGAAGATTCGAAACGAGTCCAGTCGAAATGACAGTTCGGGCACATACATTATCAATTTCTAAACAACCGTTCCAATCGCCGCAGAATGTCTATCTCAACTGCATAAGAGCTAGAATCGAACGGCGATCGAAAGCGGTAAGGTATGGTCAGGTAATTGGATGGCGACACTGCAAATGAAGGCTTAGGATACATGGTGTAATTCAGTACCGTTCGACTCATTGGAGTGAAGAAAGCACCGGTCGTGCGCGACGTCCCACAAATATCAATCGTTTATGATATGCGTTCCGTTACACGTGACCCACAATGAGAACTGTTTGATAGATGATTTTGATGGTACTTCGGTATTTTTTATTTTTGGTAGCTTACTTAGGAGTAGGAAATATTTGATTATCGTAATCTTTTAATTAAACAAAATGATTACACTGATATTTTGCTGAAACTTCTTATGCAAGTTATAGTTAGCAAAACTCAGAAAGTTCTTCAACAAAAATGTTAGGAAATAGCAAGTATTTTTGGGAGTCAAGTGGATATGGCAACCCTGCGCGGGATGGTGATAGGTCGATTTAAATTCCGAATAAGCGGGAAGGAGGAAGTCACGATCCTCGCCGCATCTATGTCACACCTTTTCTCTGCATGAACTTGAGTGAACCCGATGGCCGATGAATTCAAAGGACATTATTCCGTGATTGTACCGTAATAACGTTCTTTTTTTTAAAGCTATTATGTTTTATTAGATGGTCATTTCAATTTAATTTGATTTATCAACAGTGACAATGATAGGACCAACTTTATAATTTTTCTGAATAAGTTTTAGGTACCTATTTTATTTTATCTTTTAGCTTAGGTATAGGTATACGTACAAATTATATCATCCTACCAACTTGCCTATCCTGCTAGCAGTAGGTAACTTTGAAAACTTCAAGAACTCTGTCTAGATAGCTCACATTTTGAAATAAATGATTTTAATCAAGTACTTAGGTGTTTGTGATTTTAAACGTCATGTTTAACGCGGCTACATCATTTTATACTTTTTAGAATAAACAAAACAATGCTTTCGCATAGTCAACATAAATGAAATGCACAAAAAATTCAGCGCACGCGTCTCCCTACGCCTGCATTTTTTCATTCCGGGAATCCGATTTCGTAATACCTAAGTAATTCATTTACTAATGTCAAAATTTTCCTTACAATTGCTTAATTTAGATGCACAGTTATAATTTAATAATTGACTGTTTCATCTGAATCACACGGACGGATGTAGAAAGTAATTGTCCTTATAAAGTCATAATTGTGGTTAGAATAATACCTATCACCAAATCTCCCTACGTACGTATTTTCTTACGCTTTAGGTACCTAATTGGTAGGTACCTAGGTACCTACTAGGGCATGCAATACCGGGACTAATCTCAATACCGGTATTGAGTTCGGTATTGAAGCCCAATACCGGAATACCGGTATTAATACCGGTATTGGCATTTTTATTTGAAATTCTAGTTTTTCCTAAAAAAACAAAAATATTGAATGTAATTTAAGCTAATTTTAGCAAAATTTAGGTCAAGGACATGATACGAAGAAAAACTGCAGGAATAAAATCAAAATAATTTGTATTTCTATAAACATGTATAAAATATAGTATCTATAGTTGTATCCTCATTAAAATATTAGACGAGCGAGTTGACCAACCATAGCACAGCGCAGTACAGCGCAGCATAGCTCGATGTTGATTTGTCACCCTAAGGCTGGATTCGACCAAAAGTCATCTTACTCCAGAGTAACTAGCCGACTTAATTCGTAATACAATTGTTTAGAAAGCGCAACCGAACATACAAATATGCATACTAATTATCCTGGTTATAAGACGTCAACTTGACAATGTCAAAATATACAAAAAAAAAACAGTACCTAGTTTACTATCGAGTAAAAACTTAATCCAGTTTGGTCGAATCAAGCCTAAGTAAACATTGCGAATAAAACAATATTTTACTAACATTATTGGAGCGATTCAGCAGCTAATCGTCAGCCAGCGTCACAATTTCACAAAAGTAATCACACTCACAGACACAACATTTGAGAACCGACTGATGCGATAGAGTAAGAGTGAGAGAGTGCTAGAGCTGGCCAGCGAACAATTTTTAAGGCGCGTTCACACGCTCGCGTGCAAACAGACAACGAGCACATTATTTTCTGTTGCGTCCGGTCTCCTCGAGATGAAAGTGACAGAGCTACACCGTGCTTGATCTAATCATATTTCTGTCTCGATGAATTTCTGTTTGCACGTGAGCGTGTAAACCCACCGTAATACCACTTGCCGGCCGCGACGTAGTTTATGATCTGGAATAACACATAGGCTACTTTTTACCCAGGTAGGCGCAGTCGCAGGCACATGGATGCTAGTAATTCTTATGATAGTAATTAAATTAAACATAGACGTACAATACGATTAGCGTATCTAGGCATTCGTAATGTTAGCTGTTTCGATGCACAGTAGGGATACAATTTAGCAAGAAAATGCTCTACTGCGCACGACAAAAGACCGAATTCATGGATCCGTTAACCATACTCAATACCGGTATTGAAATACCGGACAAATCTTCCGGGATCCCGGTATTTCGGTATTACGGGATCCCGGTATTCATGCCCTAGTACCTACTGCTAACCGATTACCAATAGGTACTAACCTACACTAGAAATATGGAAATTTACCCCACTACCTACTTATATTCACTGGCAAATTATAAAGGCGTAGATACGTTTTCTTGACACTTCTAGGTCAATCGAAAAGATGGGAGGTTAGTAAAAAAAAAGTCACCATCTGAGCCACCATAAATTAAAAAAAAAGATCTTAATTTTTTTTCATCTTCTATCAACTTTCATCAAAATCGGTTTAACGGTTAGGCGTAAAAAAAAGGTAGGTAACAGATCTGTCTGTTACCTTTTTTTTAGAATTACTTTCGCATTTATAGGTAGGACCTAGGGTGATTAGAGTGCAATGAATTTGATTTAGTAGGTAAGAAAGGTGTGTTTGCAGAAGCGGGACATTTTGTCTCTCGCGGGAAGAGCGGGACAGACAGCCTGAAAGCGGGACAATCCCGCCCAAAGCGGGACATATGGTCACCTTAGTTATACCTAATTAGCTGCCGTTTGACTTTGGGCACAGAATTTATTATGTGCTTTGGTTGGGGTGGGATGGGAAGCAAATACCTACCTATGTTCTTTATGAATAACTATGTCAAAATCTGCAATAGGTATCTACCTACTGAGCTATGAAAATATCATAAACGTAAAGGCACTCAAACTGTCAAAATGATTCTTGACAAATGAAGGTACCTACTTTAAAAATTAGGTAGGTACCTAGTTAAGTAGGTAGGTACTTAATTATTTTTTTTATTAGTAAGAAAGCAAGTTCACGTGCTGCGCGATTCAGACTTCTGAAAATGCATCCGATTCGGTGATTTTCTTCGGAAAGTTGACGTTTTTTTAGCGAATTAAACGTCACTTTCCGAATTCGGAATCCATTCCGAGAAGGTCTGAATGGCACCGCTGCACAACGCAACGACTAGGAATGTTTCGGCACAGTTTCGGGTAGCCCCCGAAACATTCATTGCTACCTAGGGCCTTACTTATGAAAGATGTTTAAAGTTAAACACTGGTTGAACAACGTCCTGTCTTTATTTGTGGATAGTGACAAACAGAGACAGGACGTTGTTCAACCAGTGTTTAACTTTAAACATCTTTCATAAGTAAGGGAGCCAATTGCTAACCTAATCCTTCTAGCGGTCATCCATTTCAGCTGCGCAGAACTTTGTTTAGTTTCGCTAATTTATTACGAAGACAAGAACGAAAAACTTACACTTTTTATCAGTGGTGGCGTGCTTTAATGGTATATTGAGACAAGAATTAACGTCAAGTTTTAGTCTGCGCTAAGTGTACAGTTGTCACAATGGATCTAGGCATTCGTGAAGTTAGGCTTTTCGCTGCGCAGTAGAAAATGTTGTTTTTGTTGTAGTTTTTAGCCTACACTGTCCCACTGCTGGATAAAGGCCTCCCCTCGAGTTTTCCAGTTAGTTCGGTCTAACGCCATTGCCTGCCACTGATAGTCACTGAAGGTGTCTAGCTCGTCTCGCCATCGCTTGCGTGGTCTACCGCGCCGTCTCACTGTCTCAGGGCTCCAGTCAGTGGTAGTTTTGGCCCACAGTTCATACGGCATGCGGCAGACGTGCCCCAGAATTACGTTACTTATTATTTACGTATTAGTTACCTACGTTACTTAATTATTTACGTGCAGTAGAAAATATTGTATGAAAAAGTTGCACTCCGCATCGAAACGGCTAACTTCACGAATGCCAAGATCCGTTAGAAGTAGGTAGTCTGAAATCGAGCCAAGTTCCATAGCTCTGTTTCAAAGTCTTCGCTAATAGTTCTCTACGATTCAAGTTACAAAACCACCTGAAGCCACAAGTCATGTTACTTCACTGCATTGCGTAGAAAGAAATCCTGTTGAAGTTTTCTACTTTTTGTAGAACATTCTTCGAAAACCTGATTCTGAAGTCACGCATCACGCGTTCGATCAGTGAAGATAAATTTATTAGTAACCTATGTAACCAGTGGCGTATTTTAAAGGCCCAAACACACGCTGGGCCAGCCTAAGCCAGCGCTAGCGAAGGCTAGTCGACGCAAGGCGAGTGCTACCGTCCGTAAGCGTGTGCTTGGCGAGTCGACGCAAACCAATGTAACTTGGCGCTCGTGTTCACTCGGCCAGCTAAGCGAGCGATGGCAAGGCGAGGCGACTGGTGCTGCCCCCACGTTGGCACTTGCGTTCACTCGGTGAGCCTAGGCCAGCGTGTGGTTGAACCTTAAAGGCGCTAACTCATGTTGGACCAGCCTAGGCCAGCTTATGCGAGAGCGAGCGAGAAGTCGAATCGATTCAAGGCGAGAGCGATAGAGAGGCAATGCGAAGCTGGCCTAGGCTGGCCCAGCGTGTATTCGCAGCATTAGATTTAGCGCCCTGGGCCAGTAAAGTTTGCCGCCCCATAAATTAGCGGAAAATCCAAAATCTGATAATGAATTAAAAAATAAAAAAGACCCTGTACACAAATAAACAGCATTTATTCAATACTAGCTGTGACCCGCGACTTCGTAGGTACCTACGCGTTATGATTACCGTACGCGCAACGCGTAAACGACTTCGATTCCCATTGCGGGACAAGAATGAATGAAAGAAAAAAAAATAGAATTTTCATCTGCAAATAATTCGTCTCAGGATTTTCGGACTTCTCGGACTTTGCACTCTTCTTGCAAAATACCTACTATCTTCGAAAATTCTATTATTTTTCTTTCTTTCATTCATTCTTTTTTTATAGGTAGGTACATATAAAAAGAAAAGAAAACAAACGAACGGAGACTACCAATGTCAAAAGGCTATCCCCGATTATCTCAAGTCATGGTCACTCTAATTTAAAACTTTGGTTTGTTTTATGAAAAATTTTTAGTTGAAAATAATGATTAGGTAGGGACATAGTTCGATCAAAACGGATATTGTTATCTAAACATCTAGAAATATCTGTAATGCAGTGAAATAAGATATTACTGTTACTACTTATACCTAGGCTATTATCTGGGTAGGTATTTAACGACTCATATAGGTACCTACCGTAAGTACAATTAGGTACCTACCTACCAGGGGCGTAGCTATAGCTTTGTTAAGGGGGGGGTCCAAAGGTTCCAAAATACAAAGATCATTGTTAAGGGGGGGGGGGGGTCCAAGGGTTCCAAAATACAAAAATTGACTAGGTTTCCTCCGAACTCAATGGGCTAAGGGGGGGGTCCGGACCCCCTAAACCCCCCCCTTATATACGTCCCTGCTACCTACCTACCTACCAAAAACAAAAATTAATGTACCTAAATGGATATAAAGTTATAGGATGGATCGAAAGAGCCCATAGTTTCGTTAGTAAAATAAATGGGTAGGTACCTAGGTACCTAGTTAAGTACCTACCTAGGTGCCTACTTAATTGGGTGAGTACAGTTGGGCCGGCGGATCTAGGCGTACGTGAAGTCAGGCTCTGCGCTGCGCAGTAGAAATTTTGTATGAAAAAGTTGCACTGCGCATCGAAACGGCTAACTTCACGCACGCCGAGATCCGTTGGCCGTACTGTAGGTAGGTACTTACCTAAATGTTAACCTAAAAGTAAAACATAAAACCTAAAATTACCATAAGTAAGTAGGTAGGTACTTATTTATTTAACACGTTCAAAAGCACGTCATCTGCAGTGTCCTACATGACATTGCACGCCATCTATCGTTATTCAAACATAAAGCAAAGGCTTTATGAAATTAGTCAGTTTTCCGTGCCTATCTTATGTATAGATAGGTATCTATAGCGTGGTCTGCGGACAGAGGACTTATTGATTTTACCGGAGCCGTTTGCGCTTCGGACTAAATTAAACTCTAATGTAGGGATGAAAGAGGACATTTCGACTGCAGCAGTTGATCATAGCATCCATTGGTGCGTTCAACAAATTATATTGCAGCAATAGTCTATACCTAGGTAGTGTTACTGTAGGTAGATAGAACGTAGATAGACTTGGCTAGGAATATCAGAACTCAGACGATTTCAATGTGTAGGTTACGGGTGGTTACGGTTGATTATGAGACACTAATTTACATCGTGACATATACTTACCTACTTACATTTTTTGTTCGTTCGTCTTTGGTCGTTTTTAACAATTTGAGCACTTACGATAAAATTGCTTACGTTACGACTACCGCCATCTCGTATCGAATAGCGGCGACAAAAATACTTTTTCAATTAACTCCCCCAATTCTATTACTTAGCTGATTATAAAACCAATACGATTCTATGAAAAGGTTATCTCTTTGTATTATATCAATACAACGCAAGTGAATCGCCTGACTCATCTATTGTCGGGGTTTTCTTAGAATTGTAAAATGAAAGCGCCCTGCGTTATTTAAACACATTCGCAATCAATTGTAACGCGTTCTTTTGTTACAGAAATCAAAACAGAGGAGGTCTGCGAGGCTAAAATCGAGGCCGAGGAAATGGAAAGGATGGTTATCGAACGCCAGGAAATGAGGGGCACTCGGACCACGAGCATCGACAGCGACAACCGCTCTGACAGGAGCGAGGAGGATGACTGCCGGAGAGCCAGGAAACGGGCAGCATCCACATCGCCTTCCCGCATCCCGATGAACAAAAGAATCGCACGGTTCGAATGCCCCAAGTGCCACCACAGATTCGACTCAGTCAACGCTTACGACATGCATCGCTTCACCGTCCACGGTGACGACTCGCGCTCCGGCTACGACGACCTAGTCGACTTCTCCACCAAAAAGTTTCCCGAAATCACCCGCGGACTTCACAACTTCAGATGCGATCTCTGCATGAGAGACTTTGTCAACGCGCAAGTACTAGACATCCACAGAAAGACGTGCTCCCCTACAAACAGAATACCCACACCCGACCGCGATCGCAGAGAAGATTTCTTCGCGAAATTGGACCTTAGGAACCGGTCGTT
Organism: Camptogramma bilineatum; assembly: GCA_958496255.1. NCBI lineage: Eukaryota > Metazoa > Arthropoda > Insecta > Lepidoptera > Geometridae > Camptogramma > Camptogramma bilineatum. The sequence continues at coordinate 5,344,209 of OY292474.1, forward strand.
CGGAATTCCGGGCACGTTGACTCCCCCTATGGAAAGGTTCACGCCAAAGTTCGACGATGGACATATTATCAGTAATGGTATACGGCATATCGACGCCGCCCGAGACTTGGCAGATATTCAATCGATACTCAATGTCACGTCAACGGGAAGCCTTTTAGAGAGACTCACTGGCAACAGAGTGAATTTAGAAAGTTCCGTACTGACGCCACCGGACACTGTTGCGAAAGATCGTGACCAGGAAGAGACGCAGGATAACTTCGCTGCTGAATTTAGACGGATGAAACTGCGTGGTGAATTCCCTTGCAGATTATGTCCGGCTAAATTCCCTAACCTACGCGCGCTGAAAGGGCATAACAGAGTGCATCTTAGCGGCACTGGTCCTGGCCCTTACCAATGCAACATGTGCCCGCACGCGTCTTTGGACAAGGCAGCTCTTGTCAGGCATATGAGGACTCACAACGGCGACCGACCTTACGAATGCGCTGTTTGTAACTACGCTTTTACCACCAAAGCCAATTGTGAACGACACTTGAGGAACAGACACGCCAAAGTAACCAGAGAAGATGTGAAGCGTTCGATTATATACCATCCTTCAGAAGATCCCAACAACGATGAAGTAAACTCAAAACTAGCTCGAGATGAGGTGAAGAGATCACTCTCCTTCCACTCTCCTTCTGAACTCGACAGACGTAATGAAAGCACCGGTCGTGATACTCCTGTTACGCATCACTTCCCATCTAGCTTCATCACGGATAGGCATCCCGTGGCTGCACTAACCTCTAGACAAATCCCAGATCTAACTCCACTCCCCCCAAGGGAAACAGAACCTTCTGGACCTAAAATTAGCGTCAAAAGCCTTGGCCAGCTGACGCAAATCCCAGAGTTCAGAGTACCAGAGCATACCTTCAAAAACAATGACATCAAACCCGAGGTCTATGAAGAGGAGACACCAGTAGATCTAAGCACAAGCGACAACAACTGTGATGTTCTCGACCTGAGCAAGAAGAAGCGTGATAGTGACAATGATGAACCAAAGGCTCTGACGCCGTCACGTCCGTCTTTCGAACCTGACGCTGCATCCGTTGCGGCGACAGCTTTTGAAAAGACGAGACTATTGCTGGCCCAACAAAGACTCTTTGAAACTACTCTCCCAAAGATAGACCCTGCTTACTACGCCACTCAACTGTCTCAACTTTACGCCGGAGCTGTGCCTGGACTGCACGGCCTTCCCATACCTCCTTCCTTTCCTTACTTTCTTCAGCCATCTTTTTTTCCCCATCCCACCGATTCTCCCGAGATGACAGAAATAAAGCAGCGTATACAGAAGGAAATTATCCGAGGTCTTAGCATGTCAGGAGGTAGACTCGTCCCAAACGAACAGGATATACAGCCTAAACAAGAACCTGAACCAGAGATTGAAGAGAAACCAGCACCACTCGTCATTTCCCCCGTACCATCTCCTCACTCAGAATCTCCACGACCTGTATCCAACAGCAACAGCATGGTACCACAGACTGATTCCGTCAAGATGGTGATCAAGAACGGAGTCCTCATGCCAAAACAGAAACAAAGACGTTACCGGACTGAACGTCCGTTTTCCTGCTCTCAATGCTCTGCTAGATTCACTCTGCGATCGAACATGGAGCGTCATGTCAAGCAGCAACATCCTCAACATTGGAGTGTAAGACGACCAGCCCCAAGGGCCCCTCCACCGTATCCTTCATCCGATGCCTTAGCTGATCGCGTAAAGTTCGCATTACTAGCGCGTCACCTCGAAAGACCACTTCAGCAATCTGATCACTCACCGATCCGTCGTGATTCGGATGAGGTCGCTGACAACGAGGAAGATGAAGACGACGCTTTGGTTATTGACGAAGAACCAGAGATGGAGCCTGAAGAGCACCCGGCTGCAAAACGAGCTGCAGCGGAGATACTCATGGCTACATGCCAGCAGGAATTAAACAAAGACTTTGATCTTAAGATCGCTGGCAATCTCATCAGCAAGCCAGTAGCGGACAAAATTGATACAGAAGCCGAGACTACACCATTGATGCAAGAACCTTTGCCTGTCCCTGTAGTGCCAACGCGTAGCGATGAGGAGGAAGATGAAGAAGGTTTAGTTGCATCAACCAGCGAAGGAAACAATTCTGGAAGCGACGACAAGTAAGTTAACCCTCATTTTTCTAATTTGCAATTCATAAATGATTAAAACGCACCAGAGAATGGTCTTGAAATGTCCGTTCTCTTCTAGGTCTGAATCAGATACCAACCAGCCACCGAAGAAGCGCTCAGCTTACAGCCTCGCCCCAAACCGTGTATCCTGCCCTTACTGCCACCGGAAGTTCCCCTGGTCTTCATCACTGCGCCGTCACGTGCTCACCCACACTGGACAGAAGCCATTCAAATGCCCCCACTGCCCTCTGCTGTTCACTACCAAGTCTAACTGCGACAGACACTTGCTAAGAAAGCACGGTGGTTCCGCAAGGGCTATACTGGCTGAGCCAGTCCCCGATGCGTCTTCCGTCTCCCCACCGCAGCCTAACGACATCCGAACAGTACCAGAAAGGCCTTTTAAATGCGGCACCTGTCCCACCAGCACATTTTCGTCCATGGAGTCTTTGAAGAAGCACATCTCCTCTCGCCACGGTTCTGTGGAATCCCAACCCAGCTCGCCAAGCCCAGATAACCATGACGAAACCCTAGATGGAATGGTTTTCAAGTGTCATCTTTGTGAAGCGTCATATCATGACCGAAGTGGAGCGTTGAACCACCTGGCTAATGTGCACACCACAGAGTATGAACAGCTTGTCAACAAGGGGGCGTTGGACGGGACTAGTGACAAGAGCGAGAACACTGATGATGATGACAGAGGGAAGTTTCCTGACCATGCTAATAGGAAGGTAAGAATTATTGAATTTACACGATTATAACTCTTTCCTTACCATGTAGATAGATACGTATTGACATGGGAATTCCTCGTATTAATTCCTTTTTTTGTGAATTCGGACGTCTCTACTGTGTTGTAATGTAACTTGTAACAGCTGTTGTCGTGAAAATTAAAATAAGATTCCGATAAAATTAAGTAAATAATTATGCGCTGAATATCATGTCAATAATACCAAAAAGGTAAGAAATATGTGGAATTCTTACGTAACTTTTTTGACAAATGGGTAAAATAAAAACCAGAGCACAGTCATGATCTTCTTGATTTTAGTTACCTACTCCAGTAGGTACCTACTCATAATTATGATTATGACAAATCCACTGCAATCTTGAATCATTGATCTTCAATCGCAGATGCTGGGATTTCCCCAACTAAAACAATGACACAACTTAGCTGAACAATTTTGTTTTGATAGTCTTTCTAAACTATCTCAAAAACAAGAGCGTCCATCTGGCCCTTTACAACTTCATAGCAAGAAACTAAACTAAATTATAGGTAAGTTATGCAATGAATAATGTTATTAACGAGTTATTAACAAGCTTTTTATCTACCCTCCTCCAAAATCGTTCCCCCATAGTTGAGGATCGTGACTCTGTGCAAGTACTACTTGTTGTATGGTTTTTCTCCATCTACCACGGTCTTCGGCTTGATGGAGCGCGACACTAATGGACATGTTTACATGTTCTGACACCTGGTCCGACCATCGCTTTGGGCTCCTCCCTCTGGATCTTTTGCCCTCTATTTTGCCTGTGATTCTTAGCTTCTCCATGTTGTCGGCGTTTCTCCGCGCGATGTGTCTAACCAATCTATTGGGCGTTTTTCCACTAGACGGCACGGCAACGGCAACGGCGACGGCGACGGCGACGGCACGGCAATCTGGGACGCAAATATGTATGAAAATGTACGGCTCGCCTTTCCACTTACCGGCGCCGGCACCGGCACGGTTTCATACATTTTTGCATCTCCACCACCGGCCCGTCGCCGCCGCCGTTGCCGATGCTGTGCCGTGCCGTCCAGTGGAAAAACGCCCAATATCTACCCAATTTCTTCATAATCCAATCAGTCTTATCTTGCAACATTTAATCCTTATCCTCAGGTCGTCTGCGCTTTCTGCGTTCGTCGTTTCTGGTCTGCCGAAGACTTACGTCGCCACATGCGCACCCACTCCGGCGAGCGTCCATTCGCCTGCGACCTCTGCCGGCGACGCTTCACTCTGAAGCACAGCATGCTTCGCCACCGTAAGAAGCACAGGGAGGAAACTGATGATGATGAGGCCTCGCCGCCGAACACACCTGAGGAGAAAATTAATGGGTAAGTTTTTTAATTAGGCACTGATAACAGAAATGAAAATGAAAAAGGATTAGGTACAATATGAGACAATAGCTCAGAGCTTCGGGCAAAAAGGAATTAAGGCTGATTACGTCAACTCCGCACCCGAACCAGTGTGGTGCGAACAAAAGCTTGATAAATTCCCGCCCACATTTTCAACTTTTGCATTCGACGTAGGTTGGTCCATCATAGGTAGTTTGATTTTCGATTTTCATGAGTTTGGTGTAAATTTTTACCACCCGAAGCGCCCGAAGTGTAGCTAAGTCGTGCTTGATAGGTGGTCAAATTTCAGCCACATCCTGTGCTGTCACTCATCGTTTTTCGAACCACGAAAGCGCTCAGTTAAACGCTTCCGTGCTTCGTAGGAATTCAAGGACAAGAAGTGACGAACTGAGCAATTATCAAAATGCGTTTATGTAGGTAGGTACCTACCGGTTTTGTAAAACTGAAAACACTACAACGTACCTAACGCTAATTTCCCATTGCTACAGTTACAACTTCCAAGACGATGACTCCGGCAACGAGATCCCAAACAACGTGAACAACAACAACTCCCCTCCCGCAGCCCCCTTCGAGAAGAAGCTGCGACTAGACATGACTTCCCGCAAATACTCCTCCGAGGAAAACGATGGAGAGAACGGCAGCGACCTCATCGGTAAACTCCTTGGAATCCCAGACAAGACCATCAACAAACTCCTGTCGTCCGCTGATGAGGCAGCAAAAATACTTGGTGTGAATAAATGAGAGTACGCCTTAGTCCTCGTAACACCCGCTAGGCTGATCCTAGCGCCTCGAGGACTAAACTTAATCCAGACAACGAAGGTTACAACGCCATCTACCAACGAGTAGCTGTATTATATTTTGGCGCTTTTTCTATGACATTTTAAATTTAGAATTTGTGGGGATTGCTCGCTTCTGATTGGTTAATTTATAAAGAATTCTATGCCATTTTATAATGTCAATTTTCGAGGAATTCTTGCGTTGGTTGTAAATAATTAGATAAAAATATAGGGTGCCTTTTTAGCTGCCTTAATAAAAGTACGAACCGTCCTCAATGTGTTTTTAGAAATTAATGCTTAATGTGGGTACTATACAACGAAATATACCTTAGTGCCAGGTTTAAAGTACATTTTGTTTAAGTATTGTTTTGTTTTGTATAAAGTGGAATTGCTAATTTTGTCGTATTTAAGATAGGGTAGCAAGGAGCCAGTAGGTATAAACATTACGCACCATTTTTGACACTGTCCAAGGCTATTAAGGCCATACATTTTGCATTTTTCCATCTAGTCGAACTACTATTTTCATCTTTCACTTAAAACGCACTGTCAAGTAGTGAAAATCAGCCAAAAACTTTTTGCAAATCCAAAATTATCTAGTCAATTTTAAACGATTTCTTATCCTAAGCTAAAATACCAAAATGTCAGTAAAGTTAATAACTTTAACATTAAGTTAATTTTTGAGTGTAATGTTAGTAATAAAATTAATATAATCTATGCTACCAATGATTACCTATCTTATTAGATTATCTAGGTATGGTGTCAGATGTTTTAATATAAGAAAACCAAATTATTACTCTAACTTTAAGTGTGGGTGTATTAGTTTTAAAATATTCTGTGTTAGTATTTTCTTCTATTTTTCTGAGCTTACCGTTTCTGCACTCTCGTGTATCACGCACCTAATTTTAGTATTTCTAACTAATTTCTAACTAATAGTAGCATCCTCCTTTATGTCTAGATATTTAGATAATGAAAGTACCTTCTTGTATTTTTATTTTGCTCAAATAATGGCATTTCTTTCCAATAAAGACTAGCTTATAATAAGGGAAGGTTAGGATCTCTCATACCTGATAAGATGTATATTAATTACCTACCTACTTTAAATGTTTAGATTAGTGACTAAGAACTACATTACATAATATAAGTTATAATTTATAAAATATCTACCCAAAGCTTTTGGTGGGCTGACGTTTACCAATTGGGGATTAAAAAGAATTTTATTTCGTTGCAAAATGCAAACAATATTTATCGTGAAATGTTTAATTTTTTTACTTTGTTTTTGTTTTCTTTCAGCAATATACTAATGAGTTAAAAACTCCATTTATGTACCTAGATATTATTTAAAATAGATTTAAGAATATCCGTTTCCTTCTATAGGAAGACGATTCATACATTCGCTAGAATATACCTAAGTCTGATTGTGCTTTGTATAATACGAGTAAAATGGCTAAATATACCAAACTAATACTATCTACTTTAAAAAATAATTAACTCCGTTATTTATTAGCTTATTCTCTTTCAGATTTGAATGAATCTAGCAGTTTATTATTAATTTTAAAGCAATAATGTAGTCTAGGTCGTGATTTCAAAGTTGCTTGTAGGTATTACCATGAACGAACTAAGTAGATTTAGGTACCTACCTACCAAAGTAATTTTAGATTTTTTGTATATTTAGACAAAATCCTGCTTTATGTCAATTATAGTTAAGGGAAACGAATAATAATACGATATTGTTATAAGTTTTTGTGCCTAAGTGGATATTTAGTTAATTTTTCATTCTACTTTGCTAAAATACGGCCTTTAATGAATAAGTTGCTTGGATACTTATTGTAGCTATTCGTAGGAATAAGTATTTAGAAAATAAATTATAAAATGTCATGAATTATAAACTCTTATCTCGTAGATACTAATATTTTAGAATAAAATAAGTTAGTTATATTAAGACAACTTGTACTTATTAATTTAAAACAAGTAATATAAGAAATTGTGGCAACACCGCTTGGCCTTCAAATTGTAGTGTCGTATTTAAATATCTTATTGTAAGTAATTTTATCAAAATATTGCTAAAAAAAACATAGCTATTACGAAAATTACGCATGACTTAATTGGTATTAAATGTTCTAAAATATTTTCTGTATGATGTTTCAAATACCTATTCACCTTTCTGCCTCTTACTTTATTATGCAATATGAGTGTCGTTTTAAAAACGTTTTTTGTGAATAAAATGATGTGTTTTAAATAAAACAACATACTTTTTATTTGATTTCTTAACCCAACTATGACCTTATTGAATTAGTTTATTTACCTATTAGTTAATAGGTACCTATGTATATGTACTTACCTATCTAATTTTAAATATTTATGAACCTAGTCAGTGTACAACAGAATCAGCGCCACTTTCGCTATATTATAATATAATCTACTCACATTTTAAAAATATTGATTTATCATTTAACAATTTGATTAAAGTAGTATAATATGGGAAATAATGTACTAAATTAAAATTTTAATTTTATTAATAATGTAATTATTTAGATTGTAATAATTTTAGGAATAACTTTTTTTGCACTCCGTAACATAACTTGGAAATATGCTTCGCTACTCGACACTAGATGGCGTTGTTAACATGCAAGCATTGATTGTAAAGTTATGAAACCATTCTTCCAAAATTCTTCATCTGTGGAAAAAAATGACAGATGTTTTCTCAAACAAAAGTCAACTGTCAAATTGAATGAACGTGAACGATAAAAAATTCAATCAAGCCAAAGTGCAAGCAAGCAAGCAAGAATGAAGAAATAAAATAGAAAAGAAAGAAGTCTTTAAAAATCGAGACGGCATCTTCTAAGTTTTATTTTGAATTTTCTTGATACCATTGCTTAACTTTTACGTGTGGTGTGTTTCGAAATAATACATTGTGCCCTTGGATTACTGCATTTGTATTCGATACGATAAACCGTGAACCCAAATCGTAACCAAGTGTGTTTGGAAGGTAAGCATCTTTTTTTTTTCTTTTCTATTAATGACGTAGGTGGGTAAACTATGTACAATATACTGCACCTATGTAATGTGTTATGCCTTTTGCAATTAATTAATTTCCTTTGAAACACAAATAGCATGTGTATTTGTAAAAAGTGAAATTAGTTGTGTTGAAAACTTATCAATTTTATATTTTCTAAATTTTTCAGTGGATTAGCATCCAAAATGGGTGACCAACAGTTTTTTCTCAAATGGAACGACTTTCAAACGAATATGGTTACGTCCTTCAGACACCTGAGGGATGAGAAAAGTTTTACAGATGTGAGTACATATTTACAAAAATAGTTTTATTTGTAAACAAACAAAATACAACTTTAACCTCTTCGAAATAGTGACGTTTTCTGAAAATTACATTTATAGTACGACCCTAGCTTGGATCACTTTCACTAGGTACCAAAAGATCTAAATGCTTAAAACATAATATATATTTTTGAATAAAAATATAGTAACCTCACCTTGATATGACATGAGTATTTTCTCAAACTTGTTAACTACTTCTTAAACATAACATCACTATTCATATTATTAGAATTAAAATTATTGTAGTCGATATTCCTTTCATGACCATTCTCCATTTAAGTATTTAAGTCATCTTTATGTACTATTTTGAAGCAGAAGAGTTTGTTTGTTGTTGTTGTTGGAAATGCCCACCGCTAAAGAGGACATCTCTAGAAACACTTTGAAATACAAAGAGAGACTAAAAGTGCACACTAATATATTGGCCAAGAATCTTCTGAATGAGAAAAAGAATACATATACTAGAGCTCAATGAGTGAACAAAAAAAAACTGAAACAGTTTCTAAATCAAAGTAATTGGCATGGCTCAAAGGAGCCAAGCCCAAAGAAAATTCCAGACACCACACCATATCTGATTATGACTAAAGAGCTGATTGCAGGTGGAAATAGAGAGAACAAAAAAATAGGTCTAAGTACATACAAGAAAAACATGCAGTCAACCACAGCATCCGTTGTTAAACTGTTTAATTATGAATATACCTCTATGCCAAATCACATCACACTATCACACTAATCACACTAAATATTAGTGTGATTAGTGTGATAGTGTGATAAATGCAAAAGTTTGGATGTATGTTATAACTCGACAACCACTGAACCAATTTGGCTGAAATTTGAAACATAGATATATAATGACCGGGAATAGGACATAGGCTACTTTTTATCCCGAAAAAATGCATGGTTCTCGTGGGATAAACAAAATAGTAGTCCATGCGGGCGAAGCCGTGAGCGTCAGCTAGTATAAAATAAATAATTTATTTTTAAATTTTCAGGTTACACTAGCATGTGAGGGACAAACATGTAAGGCTCACAAAATGGTACTGTCTGCGTGTAGTCCCTACTTCAAAAGTTTGTTAGAGGTAAGAAGCGGTGATTTTCATAAGGGGAAACTGTCATTTTTGTATATGATTCTGAAGAGTGAGAACGTCTAAATAGATAATTACATCTCATATAAAATAAATACATAATGCTGGACATTTCATACAGCATCATGTAGCCCTAAGCTAAGCAGGGCTTGTGTTATGGGAACCACATGACTGACATACTGCCTGTGACGCAGGAGGTTGCGGGTTCGATCCCCGCCGCGGGACAAATGTTTGTATGATCTGCAAATATTTGTCTCGGGTCTGGGTGTTTTCTATGTATATTATGTGTGTATTTACAAAAAAAAATATGTATTTAAGTAGTATATCAGTCATGTGGTTCCCATAACACAAGCTCTGCTTAGCTTGGGGCTACATGATGCTGTGTGAAATGTCCAGCATTATTTATTTATTTATTATTATACTATTTATACTATTTTTTTTTTTGTAAATATGTACCTGCATATTATACATAGAAAACACCCAGACCAGAGACAAATATTTGCAGATAATACAAACATTTGTCAAAACAGTAATTTTTTGTTTAAGTAGGGTTTTATTTAGTATTCAGGCATAGGATATTATGCTGCTACACAGTTATTAACTTTTGCAGTTTCATCGTACTTCTGTAAACTATGTTCCTACTTGTCTGTTCTGAATAAAATGATTTGATTTGATACATAATCTAAAATCCACCAAAAAAATAAGTGAGAGTGAATAATACCACAATATTAGATTCTGAAGATGTTCACGTTATCCCCAAATACATTGTGCTGTTTACATAATAGCATAGAACTGGCAGGATGTTTTGTTTGATTGTAGACAGTTACTAGGTACTTGTTTTGTGAGTTAGTCAATCTTGTAAAAACTTATCAATTTTTTACCCGGCGGCATTGCCTCCTGTCACTGTATAAACTTAGGCCTTTACATCTTTACTAGATGATTTTATACAGTGTCAGGGGGCAATCTTTGCCTACACTTAACGGGATACTAGTGCTTGGGACATTGTTGAGATGAAGCAGGCTTGCCCAGCTAGGCTTGTCCTCTCAGCTTAACCGGCCATATCCACAGGAAAGACATGGTCAATACGTGTGGGGCTGACTAAGCCGCGGGTTTCCTCACGATGTTTACCTTCACCGTTTAGAGCTCGTGTATGCGCATATAAATTTTTCGAAACGAAAAATCCATTGATGCACGGCCAGGATTCGAACCCACCTTCGGATCGAAAGTCGAGGTACTATACCCCTGTTTAGATCTAGTAAAGATGTAAAGGCCTAAGTTATTATTTTCAGGAGAATCCATCGAAACACCCGATAATAATCCTGAAAGATGTGTCGTACCTCCACCTGCAAGCTATCTTGGAGTTCATGTACGCTGGAGAGGTGAACGTATCCCAGGAGCAACTGCCTGCCTTCCTCAAGACTGCGGCCAGGCTGAAGGTATGATTCCACCTGCCTCATGATAAGGCCGCCCATTGTGCCACCATGTTAGTCTTTAAGTTTTTTCTAGTTAAGGGACCGGCGAACGTACCTACGTACCTAGGAACGTAATACCAAAATAATTTAAAATTTGAGCATATTTTTATCACTTTGTGTTATTATTTGGATAAAGGCAGTAATTATCGAGGTTCCTGTTACACTTTTGTTCCAAAAAACTTACTATATAACAAATGATCAGACAAAAGGCCATTTTTGGTGTACCTACAAAGATTTCAATTCAATTTGCTTACATTTCTTTTTAGGTAAGTTTTTCGGAACAAAAGTTTAACAGGAACCTATATAAATACCTACTCTCTTAATCTAACAACATAAACTGATAAAAATATGCTTAAATTTTAAATGATTTCGGTATTACGTTTTTATAGAAATTCGTGCGTCGCAGGCCTCTTAAGTTAGATAATTTGGTGTAACAATAAAGAGTTAATCTATCTATCTTGACTGTCTATCTTCTAGCAACACGTTGGGCCAGGGTCGCATTGCCTCTCTATCGCTCCCGCCTTTAATCGATTCGCTTTCTCGCTCACACTTGCTAAAGCTGGCCTAGGCTGGCCCAACGTACGCGTCTTTAGATAGCGAACGAAATCGGTCTCAAACTCTCAAATATGACAGTTCAGTGAGCAAGCAGATAGCTCTGTCACTCCCGTCTCAACGAGAGCGTCCAAAATCTGTCTCAAACTGTCGAATATGACAGTAGTAAAGTAGCTCTGTCACTCTCATCTCAACTAGACCGGACGCGACAAAAGATTCGGATATATAGACAGGTTTTGACAGTTTGATATCAGTTTGAGGTTTGAGACAAGTTAGACAATCAGCCTGCTGGACTACTGGCTATACGTATCCTTATTGCAAGTGTACCTTAGTCACAATAAGTTCACTGAAAAATTATCAAGAAAAGCTGACCAGTTGCAAGTTTTCTCACGATGTGGTTTTTTCCTTCATCGTCAGGTCTCATATTCACATTATTAGTTTTCCGAAACAAAAAAGCAGCTGAGACTTCCACAATTTATCGGTTCTTCAACAATGAAAAGTCCATTCGCTAAATTGATATTATTATTTACCGTGCATATGATGAATACAGTTTATCATCATATATTGAAAGTTTTTATTAAAAAAGGCGGGGCGTGCGACCGAGACCAGAGACAGGAGACCGCGACCGGTACTTATCATTTAAACTGGCGGCTCTCTGTGTCCTGTCTCGGTCGCGCGTGTTAACTGGCGCCCTACAAAGCCTCTATGACAAGTGCCGGTCGCGGTCTCCTGTCTCCGTCTGTGGTCTCGGCCTCCGGTCGCTAACCGCGAGCTTTACTGATTTGTAATACACAATTATTTCACCTGTGACCTTGCAAAATGAATGTAATCGAGATGAATGAGTTCTCATGACATTGAAGAGCACTGGTTCCACACTAGATTATCCGCTAGATATTGTTTGAACTAACTTCCGCCCGTGGCTTCACTCGTGGATCTAATGCTCGCGAGCAAACAGACATTCAAAGATAACGTGCTATTATCTTCTGTCGCGTTTGGTCTTCTTGAGATGAGAGTGACAGAGCTACTTTCTTTTACGATTTGATTTGGTAAGTTACTTTGGGAAAAGTGTTTTTGGTGTGGAATAGAGTCGATGTAGACTGCCTTCTTTTTTTTTTTGACAATGTAATTTTTTAGGCTAACTGTAATTTTTCAAAAATCTAAAAATGCAACTGTTTTTCTTCAAAATAAACCTATAGTTTCCTAAGAACAAAACTTTCTAACTACAAAAGAAAAGGTAGCTGCCCTAAAGTACCCAAAAATTTGCCACACCCTGTATATTGGTATAGATTATAGTAATAAAGACTGTATATATGTACCTACTTCAGATTCAGATTCAGATAAGTTTATTTGCGAAACATGGGTTACAGTGGTTGGTAAAAAAAGAAGAATGCAGGTGTTCAGCCATGATCAGCGTTAAAGCATGCAAAATTTAAATACTTAAAATTAACATTATTATGCAGGCAAGTAAAATTAAAAATTAAATTGAACATGTCAGATAAAATATAAACTAAATTAAATTAAAGTAAATTCAGGCATATTATTATTATTAAATTAGAAACATGTCATAGGATTACAATTTGCTAGTCAAGTACTCGTCAATGCTATAAAAAGCTTTCTGCAGAAGTAATTTTTTTAGTTTTAATTTAAAAATATGTATTTGGTCAATTTCTAGAATACATTCGGGTAAATTATTATAAATCTTAGGTGCCATACAGAAGACACTCTTATTATATAATGCAGACTTGTTCTTTGGGCAGCAAATTTTACGGCCAAGGCGCTGACTTCTAAAGTTAACAAATAATTTAATATTTTTCTTGACGAATAATGCCATCTCGTATATATAGATTGAGGGTACAGTTAAAATGTTCAAGTTAACGAAGAATGGCTTACAGCTGTCAGTTTGTCTTAACTTACATATTGCCCTCACACATTTCTTCTGCGCTCTAAAAACGCATACTTATAGATTGTATTATTAAAGATATTATTTTTCCAGGTGAAAGGACTGGCCGAGCCACCACCGCAGATGCCCAACATCAAACGTGAAGGCTAAGTGCAGTGAATAGAGACTATAATGCGATAACACCAACAACAAATACTTCACTTCACACTTGAACGGCACCGCTCTGACAACTTCAATGAAATATAGACTTTAACTAAAAACTCGGTAGATGCACTTTTCTGTAGCGTTTACTTCTTATAACTACAGGCCCCAACACGACCAGCCCTCTGATTGTCTATCTTTGATAGCGACCAAAATCCGTCTCAAACTCAAATATGACAGTGATTAATTATTATTAATTACAAATGGCCATGCCGATTTTGTATGGAAGGTTGGTGCCTTTTTTTTCGCGCGGCCATCAACCAAACATTAAAATATAAACTCAGGAGTATAACAAACAATATTTGTGAGAACAGTATACAGCTACACTCAGTCAGAACCGAGTTATACAGGTTGTTTTTAAGAGGTGTTTTTTTGAGAAACCTCTAATTTCACCAATGGATCTCTCCCTTTATGGTCGAGTTTTCATTGACAAGCATTATGCTGTCTGAGTGGTGTCGTGATAGTGATCATTAGGCTTTTTGAGGCTGACTGTCATCAATTTATGCCGTTAATAATGGCCTCTATTTTAGACCAAATGTAACTTGATCATCAAAATGTCTAAAAAGACTCCAAATATAAAATCAAACTAAGTTAGTTCGCATTAGCTAGCGGCCAACTCTGGTGGCGGAGTTTTTAAAGGCCTCCGAATTAAAAGCCGGGACCGACAATTTAACGTGCCCTCCGAAGCACGGAAGCGCTCAGCTCGTAATGCCACTTGCGGTCACCCATCCAAATTGTGACCGCGTTGCTTAACATCAACGATCCAACAAGAACGTCTCAGAAAGCTACGCCACGAGCGCTTCACACTGGTTACATTAAACTGTCTATTAAAACTACAATTTTTTAATTAAAATTACAACTTTCAGTCTCATAGCCGTATGAATTATCACTTATCACTGCGATGGATATAAATGTAACACCTAACACATTATAACAAAGTCGATTTTACAACATATAGGCAGCAAGTTTTAATCACCATGCACTTGTTAGGCAGATAGAGGAATAGATTTAAGGATTGTTAAACTGAGACGAACCATCGTCGTATTCCATACGATACTTTTCAAAATCATTACAGATTCATTTTTGAAGTGTCAACTTTTTTTATTCGTCATTTAAATTAACAAAACTACGGTAGCCACATCTATATATAAAAAAAAACAAGATTGTTGACAGAATTGGATGGTATGTCGAATACCGCGCATGATTCGCCTCAGTCGGAACGCAGCCTTATCAGTGTGTTATAAGCAACTTTTTAATTTGTATTTTGCGTGTGTATAAGATTTAGGACACCGCGCTGCCTTTCTTTCTGTAGTGTGTAAAAATGCTTCTAGATCTAGTGTTTTGACCTTTAAAAGCTTTCACGTTCACGTTGACCTTTACGGAATTTGTGTTTTTCCGCGCGTATTTTCATAGACAAACGTCATTTTGACATCTGTCACTGTCATTTTGAAATGCTTCAAGTTTACGGGTATTTTTGACATTATACTTGTAAAGTATGTCATATCGTCGTATGGTAAAGCGCGTAGAAAACGCCAATTCTGTCGAGTCAACGAGAAAGCTGTTTGTATGATGATGGTCCAATATATACACGGTTTGAACTCTGGTAGGATCTCATTGAAACCTTGAGTTTTACCATCTAAGTATAATGCTTAGCTTATTGGTTTTTATAACAATAGTTATGTTATAATTTTATAATTGAATGTTTTTTTTACGTCTCAAATCTCACGCGAAAATATATCCTACTAATATTATAAATGCTAAAGTTTGTGAGGATGTATGGATGTTTGTTACTCTCACTCAAAAGCTACTGAACGGGTTTTAATGAAACTTGGAATCCATATTTCAATTTTTAAAATTGTAAGTGGTCAAAGGCATGTCTGAACATAAAGTTTGGTACAAATAATTCGTTTGTGCAAAAGATTTGAACATTGTACATTTTGGACTTGCCTTTGTCTACCATAAACAGACCGTGCCGCATACTTGAACCTAATTTATTAATTTAAAAGCATTTTAAACCTAAAACATAATCACAATTATTTCGAGTGCTGGCTTGAGTATTATAATGCACCAATCGTACTAATATTATGAATCTGACATTTTTTGAATATGTTTGAGTGTTTGTTCTCATCACGTCTTAGGGTGTTACCACACCAAACGATTGATCGTCGGTTGACGGCATCGATCCACGTCGATCGAAGTTGATCGACGATTTTTGTTTGATTTTCACGTCGACTAATCCATTCTACCATCGATCGATGCCGTCGATCGACGATCGATCGATTGGTATGGTAACACCCTTAGGCTGAGACTCCACCAAAGTGGGGACGAGAGAAGATGGTGATTAAACAGTCAATACTTAGAATTTCGTTATTGACACATCTCGTGACACAGACGAGATGACATGTGTGAATAACGAAATTTTATTAGTTGTCTAAACAAATCTCTCCTCTCCGCTTTGGTGGAGTCAAAGCCTAAATCTGAACCGATTTGGGTGAAACTAGGTATAGGTGTGACCTGCGGACTTAAAAAGGCCCGTTATAGCATATTCACAATAATGACTCATAGCGAGATTCTCGTATTAGAAATCACTAAATTAACAATTTCTATAGTGATTTGTATCGGCAATTCACCGTTTTGATAGTTTAAACAGGTACGACCATTACGGCCATTCTCCACAAAACTGTCAAAAAGATGAATTGCCGATACTACGAATCACTATATTATAAATTTTGTGATCTCTAATACGAGAATCTCGCTATGAATCATATATTGTGAATTTGCTATAACGGCCTTTTTAGCCCCGCTGTATTAGCATATTATAGGCT
Source organism: Camptogramma bilineatum (assembly GCA_958496255.1). NCBI lineage: Eukaryota > Metazoa > Arthropoda > Insecta > Lepidoptera > Geometridae > Camptogramma > Camptogramma bilineatum. The sequence continues at coordinate 5,360,626 of OY292474.1, forward strand.
ATTTAAAATGTTGGTATAGCGCGAGCGAAGCCGCGAGCGGAAGCTAGCTTACAGTAAACATCATTGATATGTCAGCATATTCATTCTTAGTCGCAAACCGTATTTCATTCTTAGCTCCACAAAGTTACCCAACGCGCCAAAGTTAAAAGTTAGTAATGTTTTTCACACTCTAAAACTCTTATGTTTAATAGGACTAGCAGAAAATGTTCAATTACCCAACCTCAGTTTCATAATTTGTCGATTTTATTATCAAACTCGGATATATACTATGTTAGACCCTATTACTATTATTTTAGCATTCACGTTCTGTCTAATTTTTATTTTGTTTTTAAATTTTATTATCACTAGCTGGTTAAATTCTTATCAAAACTAGTTTAGTAATTTGCGACATTTCTGTGCGTCCTGTTCAACAGAGCGTAAACTAAGAATCATCTACGCTGACTTATCAATACTTATCAGTAAGTTTCATGGTCGTTCTAAAGCCACTTTAGTAATATGCCGGTATTTGCACGACTGTACTAAGACTTCATATTGCGATAAAGTTTGCTTTAAGCGCATCACACACACAGCAAATTTTATATTATGAAATATAAATCTTAACAGATCACATACAAATTCTATGGAGGACCACACACAGCGAATAAAATTTACAAAATATATTTGGTGCGATCTGTCGAAATTTATATTTCATAAGATATATTATCTGCTGTGTGTGTGGTGCGCTCTATAAATAAAACTAAAAACAAGTTTGCTCTATACACGAAAAGAAAAACGATAATAATATCGAACCAATTTTTGTGAATATCAAATAATAATCATCACCGTCGTCTCTCATTGTAAAAAAGTGCGCAAATCGATTCCTTTTCACATCTTTAAGATCCAGATTTTTAGGTCTATCTTTGATAGCGACCAAAATCGGTCTTAAACTCTCAAATTTGACAATTCAGTCACCATACAAATAGCTCTGTCACTCTCATCTCAACGACACCGAACGCAACAAAAGATACGCGGTCGCTTTAACAGTTTGAGACGAATTTGAGGTTTGAGCCAAGTTAACCTGCTGGTTAAGTGTGTTTTGGAACGACCATTGTCTTCGCATAATCAAACTGATCTTATCTTCCTGACTCATAGACTATTTCAGAATTATTTGGTTTTTATGCCTAAACGTTCAAATTAATCAAAACCAAACCATACCCTATTTAATCTACCTATATTGAATATTCATGTATCAAAGATATTCAATTCAGTAACCAGCAAATATAGGAGTATGTTAAATCTCTCTCAATGTGTAATGGGTGTCATTTATTACCTCACGTTTGTTTTGACTATGGGTTGCAACGTTTTGGCATAATATAGATCAGTAATTAACGGATTTTGATTCTGAAATAGAATTTTAGGAAAATATGACTGATAAGCAATAACAAACTTTATTGATTGCTTATTATTGTAATAGGGATGACCTTGATTGTAATAATATATTATCTAATGTTTATGTATTTTAAAGTATATGTTATATATTTACAGATTATGTATCTGATTAGTATGTAAAGTACTTGTATGTATGTAATATTGAATTTAGCTTTAAAGGGATATCTAAAAATATAATAGATTCGCTTTGACTAGTAAAGAGCAATACTTATGAATGTATACATTAATGTATTTTTCAGTTTTCTATTTCAAAATTGACATCAGTTATTTCATTATTTCCTAAGAATATTGGTGTTAGTATTTTTAATTTAGGTATTCTGCATTTTTGAATATTTTTATGACATCAGTTAAAACTAAATATTTTTAGTAGGTTCATCAGAATTTGAATGGTTTTTTCAGAATTTGAATGGTTTTTAAAAAATAGATAAATTAGTTATAAAACTGAAAATGATGAAAATCTTGAATGATATTACAATTTAAAATAAAACTTCTATTTAAATTCCCTAAACCTCTTGAATATTTTTTTATTATTTCTATTTTTAGGATAAAAATATCCATTTTATAATTATGTAGTTATTTTTAAGTTAAAGGTTGAAAATGCACCTCTGCGTCCATACTCATGACGTTTTAGTAATTAATTTTAAATCGTGGAAATAGTGCAATATTTCCATTTTACATAATATTCTGATATCTTTCTAGGTTAAGTTTATAGTATATCTTCGTATACAGCACAGGTTTCATTTCTTATGAACTAAACAGATGTATTTTCCCTTATACTTTTACAAATAATCGTTGAAACAATTATAGCGAAATATTGTAAAAATGTAAATCGGATATTTTTAGACGACAGTTGTATGTGCTACATAACTTTGAACCCTAGTTGTAATTTGTAATGATGGAAATTATAAAAGATTTGTAAGTTTAGAATACAGATTAATAAAAATGTTTTTGTGTTTTACTATTACCCTCATCAACCTTTAAAAATCCACTGTTATAAATAGTGGGTACCTATATGCCAAATATGTATTTAACATGCATTTGAATATCCCCCTACCAGTAAGGGACAAACAATATTAAGTTCGTAGCAGACAATATCATATCAACTCGGAAGGGGATCGTAACCGTATCAACTCGAGCCGTTCAGCCGTTGACGGTGACGTCCCTTTTGAAGTTGATAAGTTACGACCTTTATGGCGCATTTACATTAGGTCGGTCACCGAAGGCAGCGGCCGCATTCGGTTTAACTGAAACGCATACAATTCAAACGCAACCGAATACGGTCTAACCGACTAATGTAAATGCGCCATTAGGCTTTCTCTTTTTTTACCTGGCTTATTGTCAAGTCACAAGGGTTATTCACGCGCGTTTTTTCGTAAAACTTTTAAGCCGGGTACTCACTTAGCTTATAGCACGTAGCGTAACAGATACAGTATCAATGTTCAGGTATGGCTCGTCCATGGTACTATAAAACCGCCCCACCCTGCGGATCACTGCGATCATGTAACGAACACCTTACGAACTTGATACTGTATCTGTTACGTTACCGTGCTACACTGAGTACTCGACTAGATGTAGGGATGCGCCGATCCGATCCGATCTTTTAGAAGATCGGATCGCTTGCATACGATCAAGCGATTTTTCGGATCGTATGAAAGCCATTCGATTTTTTGGCGGATCGCTTGAACTACACCGGAGATCGGATCGGATCGAAAAGATCGAATGAATCAACTAAACGTATCGGTAAGATTGTTATTATCGGGACTATAATCCTAACTTGGACGGTGTATTAAGTACTTATCTAGCAAAATAAAACACATCCCTTTACCTGCAAGTTGCTAAGTCGTGTGAGTCTTCCTATGGTTGGATCCAAATCATCTATTAATTACTTTTTTAAAGTTTAAATAAAAGGTTGGCACTTAAAAGCATTAATCTGAAAGGTTGACATGTTTCGTTGCAATGCAAGTTTGATTTGCATGTTAAAATAACATTTTAAAAATACTTTATTCTGTTTTATTTCATTCGATCTTTTGATACGATCTTTTGAAAATCGGATCGTAACAATGCGATCCGATCCGCGGATCGGATCGAGACATTACGATCCATTACGATCCTAAAAATCGGATCAAATGAAAAGATCGCACATCCCTAACTAGATGTCGCAGCCAACTGATTCAAGTAGCCGTCCAATTGGACGGTTAGCCCTTTCATTGAACAACGCATTTCAATTTACAGCTGAAAGTCGTCGGCTGCCGAGTGGTTAAGCAAAACGTTCAACAAGGTAGTCTTAAGTCTCATACTGCTCATGCTCATGGTCCGAAAACTATTATTATTATTATTATTATTATTATCAGCCGTAGGTGTCCCACTGCTGGGCAAAGGCCTCCCCCCACTCCCTCCAGACATCACGGTCTTCAGCAACAACCCTCCAGTCCGAAAACTATATTAGAAAAAAAATATTTTAAGTACTTAATAGAAGTTATTTTAGTCGTCCATAAAAACAACAGTATAAAAATTCGAATAAGTAGTTTATTACATAAAGTAGATATTCACATAAATTAGAAACATAACATAAAATAAACTTCTTTGGATAAATTAGCACCAAAAAGGCAATTAAAATAAATTCGTTCAAAGCGAAGGAATGATAAGTTTACAGTAGAAATGCCAAATCACTATGTTTAAACAATTTATATCACAATATTTTACTGGGTGTACAAGATTGCTCCCGAAAATTCAGAGACTCAATAAAAGTTGTGCTTTTGATGGATTGCTACCTTATTCTACTTTAATCACAGAACAGAATTGCTGCAATTTAAAATTAGAAATTAATGTAAGTACTGTTTTAATCATAGAGAGTAATTATTTTACACCCATTTAACAATCTTTGGATTGATGTCCTTGTTTTTTAAACTTTGGAAATAAATAGTAACTTACTTATGGTACTTTTAGTCATTCTTTTATTCTAGTCCATTTCACTAGTAAGTCATTGAATTTTCAATCGTTAAATTGGACCTTTTGTCGTGATTAAATTATTTTTTAGATCAACTTTAGTTTACCTGGTACAAAAATACACCTACCTACCTGGTACCGAACAGTAAGGCTGAGCGCACACCTATCTGCGCCGAATTCTCGAAATACTGCCAGATTCGGTCGAGTCGGACGATTTTACCGCGGGCAGTCGAGCGAGGTTTGATGCGATTTCATATAAAGAATATTAAAATTCGATTCGTTCGGCGCAGATAGATGTGCAGCCACCTTAATATTCCTGTTGGAGCTACATGGTCTATAAGTTTTCTATAATTGTATAGAAAACTTGTAGACCTATTGAGCAGCAACTCATAAAGTTAAGTTTTAAAGACGATTGAAAAATCAAGTCAAATTACATTTCAGAATTACCCCAAATCTTAATTTCTAGATTTTTGGCTATTTTAGCTTTATAAATGCTTTGGTATTGCTTCTTTATAATAATTAACAAATAAAATAAATAATATGGCAAACAATAGGAACGTCAACGAAATATTTGGTCAATTATAAATAATCTACACAATGTAAAGATTATGGCCTTTTAAAATGGCACTATATGAATTATATTGAATGCAGTGACAGTTAAACCATCGCTTTTTGTTTTTAAAAACACATTAACATAACACACGCCTTTTTCCCCTGTGGGAAAGAGGCGTGATTTTATGTATGTATGTGTGTATGTATTAACATAACACAAAGGCATTTAGTTATTAAAAAAAAAAGCCTATGTATGTTTTAGAGCCTTGCTTTTTTTTAAACAAATAAATTAAACCCATGAAGCTAGTGTTCTGCATTCAAATTCATCGACTACCCTCAAAAATTTTGAAATTTATAAAATCTAGTACAAATCTACGCTAAGAGTACAAAGGCAGTTTGTATCGTAAGGACTCAACCGTTTTGAATAAAACTTTTACAATTCGAGACCTTTTCGTATAAATGCAAAATTAGCGCCAAATTGATTTAAATTTTTTAGTATTTCTAAATACAACCCAGAAACTACCAGAACCTAGAATTACTAACCCAGTTGCAAGTTCAAAACCCATCTGGTTTAATTTTTAGGATGTATTAGGAAATATCAAATGTCCCAGTGTGAGGCCTAATAATTAAGATCTAAATTGCCATATGACTTTGTCGGCATCAAATAACTATTTGAAAAACAACTACCTACTAACTCCATCGAAGGATTTTTATACTAACGTAACTGGATGGTTCACTAGACTTTAATGTAAAAGGGATTTTGAACCTTATCACTACACAACGTTCTATTATAATTCAATCTTGGTTATAAGCATTGTCGGTCTCGTTGAGAGGCCTTTGTGGTAGCTTTGTCCCTTTCACACTCGTTGGATTAGTAGTGTGCCCATGTCATTTAAATTTCAGGATATTCACTAAGGATTAGGAATGTTTAGTTCATAAATTATGGTCGCCCTTTAGAAATAGACACACCGCCCAAGTTTTATCTCTCAAGCGGACCGCGTTTTCCGTATCAGTGCGCGTTCCAGTTACGTTAGTATAAAAATTCCTTGACTCCATCTAACTCACAGATAAAATATTCAAACTGCATTTTCTTCTTCAATTAACTTTGAAATCCGTTCGGATTCTGACTCTGCCACCTCCAAGTATCCTTGCACATATCATCTACCGTCCTTGTCGCGCGCCAGGCTAGCATGCGGTGTGCGAGCGAGACGTCAGCATAGTTGGCAGCTATGTCTCCCGTGCGGCGAGGCGCGATTCGGTAGGGGATTTTGCGACCGCTCGCTGATTCGAAGGCTTTTATCATTTGAAGGACTGAGTAGCCGGTGCCGGTACCTTAGAATAGAATAAAAAAAAAATTACAACCGAATACTGAAACGCTATTTAGTAAGTAAGTAAGGTCGTATGAATTTATTTTTCACCTCAGCAGCTCGAAATGGCATCCTTTGCTGCGAGAAACCAGTGTGCAAAATCGCATTTTGCACACTGGTTTCAGTGAGGAAAAGTGATTTGAAATTCGAATGTCGTCGATTGACACGTGGTAGTGCATGGCGGTCAATCGCTAGCCTGTCTATGAAAAAAAAAAAACAAATAACGCACCTTTTAAAAATAAAATAGCGGGAATTTGTTTCTGTTACGCTAATTATTTGTTGAAAATCCATAAAACAATAAAGATGAGTGAAACCAGTGGCGAATACACTAATTTATCTCCAGAGAGAAGAGTTGAGACAAAAAGTGATTGTGATGAACAAAGTTCCCTTCCTGAGAAGCACGTACCTAGGTAAGTTCTGAACAAAACAGAAACTTTTAATTTACAAAACTACAATAACTGTTATAATTATGTTCGTTTAATTTCTGAGAAAAATGCGTTTTTTTTAAATAGATTTAAATGAATACCTTATTATTATGGATTAGTTGCTTCATTATGTACAAAGTTGTATCTTTTATTTGTAGGTTAATGTTCTCGCTGCTGAGGTGAAAAATTTTGTGTGCTACACGAGACCAAAGTTTTTCACATCTCGTGCCTTTGAATTCCTCGCTAGACTCGGGATTCTAACGTAGAATCACTCGCTACGCTCGTGATTCAATTCTTAGAATCCCTCGTTCGCTCGGGATTCAAAATCAGCACTCGAGGAAAACATCAACTTTGCTCTCTTGTTGCACAAATAACTATTAATTTAAATTATGTAGGTACAGAAAGCGTCATCAATTGGTATCCCCCTAGTAAAAGGTTTGCAAGCCGTTGATCTCAACCTTTTGTAAAAACTTTTACTTTTAATTTTCTCATCCTTGCTTACCTTGAGTACCTACGAGCCGATGCAATAGCGGTTATAATACCTGACTGAAATCCAATTATTCCTGATTATTCAAATCAATAGGGGGATACCGATTGATGACGCTTTCTGTACCTACAATATGTTTGTTTTTTTAAGCTCTGTCCTCCGTCTTCTGTGTGTGTTGTCAATAAACTATATTCTATTCTATTCTATGAGCAAGTGAGTTTTTAGGCCGCCTAAATGCCTAAATGAGGTATTTAGGCGGATTTAAAAGCCGGGACCGACAATTTAACGTGCCCTCCGAAGCACGGAAGCTTAAATGGTGCTTATCATTGACATTAACTGTAATTTTTGACAGTTTTTAACAGTGACTGGCCTCTTAGCTCAGTTGGTAGTAGCTCTGCCTTCTGCGCTGTAGGTCGTGGGTTCGATTCCCAGGACAAACACTTGTGTGATGAACATAGATGTTTGTTCTGTGTCTGGGTGTCATAAAGTTTTCTAAGTATGTATTTACAAAAATATAAAGTATTCTATCAGTTATCTGGTTCCGATAGTACAAGCTTTTCTTAGTTTGGGGCTAGATGGCGCTGTGTCAAATGTCCAGCAATATTTATTATTATCATTATTATTTATACTGAAACGCTATTTCGTAAGTAAGATCGTGTGAGCAAGCTTTTTTTGGTTACGATTTTGAAGAGTAAGAACGTCTCAAATAGATAAGTATTAATCAATAGATTTTTGAAAAAATTATAGGCGCATTAACACGAGCTCTAAACGGAGAAGGAAAACATCGTGAGGAAACCCGCGGCTTAGTCAGCCCCACACGTATTGACCATGTCTTTCCTGTGGATATGGCCGGTTAAGCTGAGAGGATGGTTTAAGTGCTGGGCAAGCCTACTCCATCTCAACAATGTCCCAGGCACTACAGTGTCTCATTAAGAGCCATTAGACAATTTCGCACTCGACAAAATCAGCGCTCGGAGGGACAAAAGTTGCTAAATTCTAACACCCAATGAACAGCGCTCCGTTTCTTAGACTAAACGGTTTTGGTAATTTTCATGTGATTGATTTATTTGAGATAGTAAAAATACTTTTTGGGTAGGTACTTAGGTAGGTACCTATAGGTATAACACAAAACAAAGTCGGGTTAGTTACACTTTGAATACAAATAATTACAAAAAAATAAATGTTTGTTTTTTTGTCCCATAAACCATATTGTGCTGATCTGATGGAGTCAGGAGCTTTTCAACAGAACTCTTCAGTAAATAGTCCGATTGAGTTGAAACTTGGATCTCAGCATGTCAGTCAAGTTCCGACTACAATGAAATAATATGGTGACAGCTAGCTCATCTGATGATGGAGTCAGGACCTGTTCCATGGAACTTTTTAATGATATGGGTATCAAATGACAGGGCTTGATGAGCGCAACACAATGCTGATCTGATGATGGAGCCAGGACCTGCTCCATGGAACTTTTTAATGATATGGGTATCAAATGACAGGGCTTGATGAGCGAAACACAATTCTGATCTGATGATGGAGTCAGGACCTGCTCCATGGAACTTTTTAATAATATGGGTATCAAATGAAAGGGCTTGATGAGCGCAACACAATGCTGATCTGATGATGGAGTCAGGACCTGTTCCATGGAACTTTTTAATGATATGGGTATCAAATGAAAGGGTTTGATGAGCGAAACACAATTCTGATCTGATGATGGAGTCAGGACCTGCTCCATCGAACTTTATAATGATATGGGTATCAAATGAAAGAGCTTGATGAGCGCAACACAATGCTGATCTGATGATGGAGTCAGGACCTGTTCCATGGAACTTTTTAATGATATGGGTATCAAATGAAAGGGTTTGATGAGCGAAACACAATGCTGATCTGATGATGGAGTCAGGACCTGCTCCATGGAACATTTTAATAATATGGGTATCAAATGAAAGGGTTTGATGAGCGCAACACAATGCTGATCTGATGATGGAGTCAGGACCTGTTCCATGGAACTTTTTAATAATATGGGTATCAAATGAAAGGGCTTGATGAGCGCAACACAATGCTGATCTGATGATGGAGTCAGGACCTGTTCCATGGAACTTTTTAATGATATGGGTATCAAATGAAAGGGTTTGATGAGCGAAACACAATTCTGATCTGATGATGGAGTCAGGACCTGCTCCATCGAACTTTATAATGATATGGGTATCAAATGAAAGAGCTTGATGAGCGCAACACAATGCTGATCTGATGATGGAGTCAGGACCTGTTCCATGGAACTTTTTAATGATATGGGTATCAAATGAAAGGGTTTGATGAGCGAAACACAATTCTGATCTGATGATGGAGTCAGGACCTGCTCCATCGAACTTTATAATGATATGGGTATCAAATGAAAGAGCTTGATGAGCGCAACACAATGCTGATCTGATGATGGAGTCAGGACCTGTTCCATGGAACTTTTTAATGATATGGGTATCAAATGAAAGGGCTTGATGAGGGCAACACAATGCTGATCTGATGATGGAGTCAGGACCTGTTCCCTGGAACTTTTTAATGATATGGGTATCAAATGACAGAGCTTGATGAGCGCAACACAATGCTGATCTGATGATGGAGTCAGGACCTGTTCCCTGGAACTTTTTAATGATATGGGTATCAAATGAAAGAGCTTGATGAGCGCAACACAATGCTGATCTGATGATGGAGTCAGGACCTGTTCCATGGAACTTTTTAATGATATGGGTATCAAATGAAAGGGTTTGATGAGCGAAACACAATGCTGATCTGATGATGGAGTCAGGACCTGCTCCATGGAACTTTTTAATAATATGGGTATCAAATGAAAGGGCTTGATGAGCGCAACACAATGCTGATCTGATGATGGAGTCAGGACCTGTTCCATGGAACTTTTTAATGATATGGGTATCAAATTAAAGGGCTTGACGAGCGCAACACAATGCTGATCTGATGATGGAGTCAGGACCTGTTCCCTAGAACTTTTTAATGATATGGGTATCAAATGAAAGGGCTTGATGACCGAAACACAATGCTGATCTGATGATGGAGTCAGGACCTGTTCCATCGAACTTTATAATGATATGGGTATCAAATGAAAGAGCTTGATGAACGCAACACAATGCTGATCTGATGATGGAGTCAGGACCTGTTCCATGGAACTTTTTAATGATATGGGTATCAAATGAAAGGGTTTGATGAGAAAACACAATTCTGATCTGATGATGGAGTCAGGACCTGCTCCATGGAACTTTTTAATAATATGGGTATCAAATGAAAGGGCTTGATGAGCGCAACACAATGCTGATCTGATGATGGAGTCAGGACCTGTTCCATGGAACTTTTTAATGATATGGGTATCAAATGAAAGGGTTTGATGAGCGAAACACAATTCTGATCTGATGATGGAGTCAGGACCTGCTTCATGGAACTTTTTAATGATATGGGTATCAAATGAAAGGACGTGATGAGCGCAACACAATGCTGATCTAATGATGGAGTCAGGACCTGCTCCATGGAACTTTTTAATAATATGGGTATCAAATGAAAGGGCTTGATGAGCGCAACACAATGCTGATCTGATGATGGAGTCAGGACCTGTTCCATGGAACTTTTTAATGATATGGGTATCAAATGAAAGGGTTTGATGAGCGAAACACAATTCTGATCTGATGATGGAGTCAGGACCTGCTTCATGGAACTTTTTAATGATATGGGTATCAAATGAAAGGACTTGATGAGCGCAACACAATGCTGATCTAATGATGGAGTCAGGACCTGTTCCATCGAACTTTATAATGATATGGGTATCAAATGAAAGGGTTTAATGAGCAAAACACAATGCTGATCTGATGATGGAATCAGGACCTGTTCCATGGAACTTTATAATGATATGGGTATCAAATGAAAGGGTTTTATGCGCGAAACACAAAGCTGGGTTAGGATTTACTTTAGACTTCGATTTTTGATGTTTGATTTTTCATTTTTAATCTTGATTTTAATTTTAAAATCAAAATCAAGAAATAAAAATCAAAATAAAAATCCGAGATCCGAGAATCGAGAAATGAGAAACAAGAATCAAGAATCACAAATCAAAAATTAAAAAATTGAAAATCAAGAATTAATAATAATAATAATAATAATAATAATATCTTTATTTCAGGCAACTTATCTAAGTAACAAGTATCTATACAATTATATCTTAAAATACTAAGAATCCGAGATACAAGATCCGAGAATCGATAATCGAAAATTGAAAATCAAGAATCAAAATCAAGAATCAAGAACCCGATATCCAAGATCCGATAATCAAGAATTGAGACTCGAAAATCGAAAATCAAGAATCCGAGATCCGAGAATAGAGAAACTAAAATTGAAAATCAAGAATCAAGAATCAAAGTGAAAGTCAAAATCAAGAATCAAAGTCAAAGTAAACCCCGACCCAGCTTTGTGTTTCGCTTATCAAGCCCTTTCATTTGATACCCATATCATTGTAAAGTTCCAGGGAACAGGTCCTGACTCCATCATCAGATCAGCATTGTGTTGCGCTCATCAAGCCCTTTAATTTGATACCCATATCATTAAAAAGTTCCATGGAACAGGTCCTGACTCCATCATCAGATCAGCATTGTGTTGCGCTCATCAAGCCCTTTCATTTGATACCCATATTATTAAAAAGTTCCATGAACCAGGTCCTGACTCCATCATCAGATCAGCATTGTGTTTCGCTCATCAAACCCTTTCATTTAATACCCATATCATTAAAAAATTCCATGGAACAGGTCCTGACTCCATTATCAGATCAGCATTGTGTTGCGCTCATCAAGCCCTTTAATTTGATACCCATATCATTAAAGAGTTCCATGGAACAGGTCCTGACTCCATCATCAGATCAGCATTGTGTTGCGCTCATCAAACCCTTTCATTTGATACCCATATTATTAAAATGTTCCATGGAGCAGGTCCTGACTCCATCATCAGATCAGCATTGTGTTTCGCTCATCAAACCCTTTCATTTGATACCCATATCATTAAAAAGTTCCATGGAACAGGTCCTGACTCCATCATCAGATCAGCATTGTGTTGCGCTCATCAAGCTCTTTCATTTGATACCCATATCATTATAAAGTTCGATGGAACAGGTCCTGACTCCATCATCAGATCAGCATTGTGTTTCGGTCATCAAGCCCTTTCATTTGATACCCATATCATTAAAAAGTTCCAGGGAACAGGTCCTGACTCCATCATCAGATCAGCATTGTGTTGCGCTCATCAAGCCCTTTAATTTGATACCCATATCATTAAAAAGTTCCATGGAACAGGTCCTGACTCCATCATCAGATCAGCATTGTGTTGCGCTCATCAAGCCCTTTCATTTGATACCCATATTATTAAAAAGTTCCATGGAGCAGGTCCTGACTCCATCATCAGATCAGAATTGTGTTTCGCTCATCAAACCCTTTCATTTGATACCCATATCATTAAAAAGTTCCATGGAACAGGTCCTGACTCCATCATCAGATCAGCATTGTGTTGCGCTCATCAAGCCCTTTCATTTGATACCCATATTATTAAAAAGTTCCATGGAACAGGTCCTGACTCCATCATCAGATCAGAATTGTGTTTCGCTCATCAAACCCTTTCATTTGATACCCATATCATTAAAAAGTTCCATGGAACAGGTCCTGACTCCATCATCAGATCAGCATTGTGTTGCGCTCATCAAGCCCTTTCATTTGATACCCATATTATTAAAAAGTTCCATGGAACAGGTCCTGACTCCATCATCAGATCAGAATTGTGTTTCGCTCATCAAACCCTTTCATTTGATACCCATATCATTAAAAAGTTCCATGGAACAGGTCCTGACTCCATCATCAGATCAGCATTGTGTTGCGCTCATCAAGCCCTTTCATTTGATACCCATATTATTAAAAAGTTCCATGGAGCAGGTCCTGACTCCATCATCAGATCAGAATTGTGTTTCGCTCATCAAACCCTTTCATTTGATAACCATATCATTAAAAAGTTCCATGGAGCAGGTCCTGACTCCATCATCAGATCAGAATTGTGTTTCGCTCATCAAACCCTTTCATTTGATACCCATATCATTAAAAAGTTCCATGGAACAGGTCCTGACTCCATCATCAGATCAGCATTGTGTTGCGTTCATCAAGCTCTTTCATTTGATACCCATATCATTATAAAGTTCGATGGAACAGGTCCTGACTCCATCATCAGATCAGCATTGTGTTTCGGTCATCAAGCCCTTTCATTTGATACCCATATCATTAAAAAGTTCTAGGGAACAGGTCCTGACTCCATCATCAGATCAGCATTGTGTTGCGCTCGTCAAGCCCTTTAATTTGATACCCATATCATTAAAAAGTTCCATGGAACAGGTCCTGACTCCATCATCAGATCAGCATTGTGTTGCGCTCATCAAGCCCTTTCATTTGATACCCATATTATTAAAAAGTTCCATGGAGCAGGTCCTGACTCCATCATCAGATCAGCATTGTGTTGCGCTCATCAAGCCCTTTCATTTGATACCCATATTATTAAAAAGTTCCATGGAGCAGGTCCTGACTCCATCATCAGATCAGCATTGTGTTGCGCTCATCAAGCCCTTTCATTTGATACCCATATTATTAAAAAGTTCCATGGAGCAGGTCCTGACTCCATCATCAGATCAGCATTGTGTTTCGCTCATCAAACCCTTTCATTTGATACCCATATCATTAAAAAGTTCCATTTAACAGGTCCTGACTCCATCATCAGATCAGCATTGTGTTGCGCTCATCAAGCCCTTTCATTTGATACCCATATCATCATAAAATTCCATGGAACAGGTCCTGACTCCATCATCAGATCAGCTCGCTGTCACCCTATTATTACATTATTAGTTACACAACAATTCAGATCATTATTCTGCTTTAACGGCCTTTTTAGCCCCGCAGAAAATATTTAAAAATAGGTAATTAATAACTTAGCAACCAATGTATCAAACGCTCCTATTTCGCTATATTCTTCGTAGCCGGCGACGTGCTTTGCGAGTCGACTCAGTACGAGCTCCGGGATGCAAAGCGATACGTCCACCCCCTAGAAGCGCTCGGCGCGGTCTGCTTGCGTCGAGTAGATAGGGTAGTAGATACGACGCGTTTTAGGTTGTTTTAAAAGATTTTTCATTGCCAATTTTTTAATCTTTTTGCATTTTTTTTTTCAGAAAAGGATTGATTTTGAACTCAAGTTTATTTCTGTTTTGTTAATTTTACGAACAAGAGTTCTAAGTCAGTTCTAAGTAGCCAAAATCAAAAGCAATTCTTTGGCCGTTTTCTCGAAATTTGGACTAAGTTAAAGATTTTTTTACTCAAAAACTAAATAAAGGTAGTAAAAAGTGATCCATTTAATAGTTTGGTTGACTATCACAGCAAAACATCGTAATTTTTTTATACCATTTGGACGTCAAAATGATTCGTAAATATGGTGATTTCTAAACCTCTTACAGCAAAAATTCACAAAACAGTCGCCGGTTTGAGGTCGATTAATCAAAAAGAAATAATAAAAATACAAAAGTAGCTCATTTAATAGTACAAAATTGAAATGATATTTCATGCTGTGCCATAATTTTTTTATAAATACAGTGTTTTCATTGAAAAATCCTGCCCCAAAACATCACGTAAATCAGAAAATTTTGTCTAATGCCTCTTAAGTGTAGGCAAAGATTGCATGTGACACACTGTGTAAAATTGTAAATCATCTAAGTAGTAAAGATGTTAAGTGCTGAGTTTTTTTGCCTGCACTTGTCGGGATACTGTAGAGCCAAGGACAATGTTGAGATGGAGTAGGCTTGCCCAGCACCTAAACCATCCTCTCAGCTTAACCGGCCATATCCCCAGGAAAGACATGATCAATAAAAAAATAAAAAATTTGTATGGATGTATGTATTCATAGTTATTTGTGTATGTCTTGACTTGCCTGTTATGTAATATAACGTTCTGGTAAATAAATGAAACTGAAACAATACGTGTGGGGCTGACTAAGCCGCGGGTTTCCTCACGATTTTTTCCTTCTCCGTTTATAGCTTGTGTTAATTTTTTAATCGGCTTTTAAGTCGGCCTTATCCACAGGAAATAAATGTCTGATAAAGATCTAAAGTTTACCTAGGTTAACAGCATGGAAGCCCTGGAATCCTTTATTACTGAAGAGCTGGAGCGCCTTGCAATGGCCTTCAGCCAAGTCTACCACGTGGATATAATCGCGCACGCCGGTGCCGTCCACCGTGGGGTAGTCAGCGCCAAATACTTGCAGTTCGGTGAGCCGGCCGCCTGCTACCTGAGGTGATAATTAAGTTAGTTAGGATAGATAATACTGAAATTAATGAAAATGGAAGAAAGGTGTTGTGTGAACAGGCATATTTAGCTATTTTTATACAAATGTACACCGACCTAGCCTAGCAGGGCAATTCTACTAGATGACAACGTCAATCATTCCGCTGCGGTTTGTTTCGATCTCATAAATGTCAGCCATTTGGTGAATAGTAGAATGGCTTTTCAAAAATTTGTTCTGCCAAAGTCCAAACCTTAGCTAAAACCTCACCACAACTGAGTCGTTTTATTTTTTTTTATTTTTTATTTTTTTTGCTTCGCACGGTTGTGCATTCAGCCAGTGTCAAGTAATTAAATAAACTTCAAGTTTATAGATAAATAAGATATATAAATACATATTACAATACATAAATATAATATCCCACCCCTCCCCTTGTGCCTCAGTAAAGATGTGGGGCTTTACTGAAACATCAACACGGACTTTTTGGAAGAACTTGAAAAGCAATGTTATCCAATTTTGTTTCACTTCCCTACACTTATGCACGTTCACGAACACTTAACGGTTAATAATCCACCATTATTACACATTAACATTCGAAGAAACACAAGTTTTGGAAAATAAAACAAAAATGAAACTTGACTTCTCAAATTCCCGCCAAAAAGAAAACTGAGTCGTTTGTCATCAGTAGAATAGGAAACAGTCGAAAATCTAAGGTTTAGTTGAGGTTTTGCTTGTGGTTCATAAAAAGTTTTGTAAGCACTAGGATTGCCATCTAGGTTCGATAAAGATAGACTAATGAAACATCTCCTTTCATAGTTAACAAAAATCAGTCCACTTTCTGTAATTTACGATATAGAGGGTAGATAGGGGCACGTCCATTTAGATAGAGCAATTTACCTGTGCGATATAAGGCATCAAATTGTTAGGAATGCCATTAGGGTTCTCGCCAATTCGACCGCTGTGGTGAGCGCCGACCGGGTTAAAGTACCGGAGAGATACCACTTGCCACTTCTGTAAAATAAAATAAATTAATAAATATTGCTAGGCATTTCACACAGCATCATTATGTATCCCTAAAGTGTAGGTTTGGGGAACAGGGTGGAATCGTTCCCTAGAGGCAGAGTAGGTGGTTCCTCTTCAACGGGCCGGCCCATCTGGCCCACTTGCCCGTGGTCTTTCGACCAACAGTTGTTGTCGATTGGTTGTATATAGCCCGATCGGCGATGAGTAGTGCACTTGCGCGATCTAGACATTCTGATATTCAGAAGTACTTGGACTTGGTGTCCCTCGTTACACGTTACATTGCATATTACACTACACGTTACGTACCTTATCACCAGTGATCGGAATTAGGCGGGCTAAAATACCTAAACTTCAAAGAACAGAGGCAAAAAAGGGGAGACTTCATTTTATTGAAAGTTGGCACAATTTTCACAGTGAGTAAGTACATTTAAAATTAATGTTAATAATATTGTGAACTAATTCAAATAATTTTTCTATTTGACCGACGGAAAAAAGTTTTTATCCTTATAATTTACATTTTAGTTTTTGTTATTAACTCAGGTAAAAAATTGATTCACCTTAATGTTAGATGTTCTTTATTAATGTCCCGGAAACGGAAATAATTGGGTCGAAAAATATTTAGTCCTAAGGCGTCTCCATTTGTCTCTGTTATTTTTCGAACTTTAGGTATTTTAGCCCGCCTCGTTCCGATCACTGCTTATCACTAGTGCACAGATCCTTCATAATCTCCTCACAGAAGTAGGTACTTAGACTTGCCGTAAGGACAGGTCATGCCACGTCCGGTCGGATGACCCTCGTTATGTTACACGTTACATTGCATGTTACACTACACGTTACGTACCTTATCACTAGTGCACAGATCCTTCATAATCTCCTCACAGAAGTACTTAGACTTGCCATAAGGACAGGTCATGCCACGTCCGGTCGGATGACCCTCGTTAATAGGCAGCGTCTCTGGCTCTCCGTATACCGTGCATGATGAACTGTACACCATTTTGTACACGCCGAATTTGCGCATCACCTGAAAATTTTCAAGCAATAAGGGACGATCTCTGTGGCGCAGTAGGTGAAGGTTCACACAGCGTCATGTAGCCCCAAAGTAAGCAGAGCTTGTGTTATAGGAACAACAATGACTTATACAGGGTGTGGCAAATTTTTGGGCACTTCAGGGTAGCTACCTTTTATCTTGTAGTTAGAAAGTTTTGTTTTTAGGAAACTATTGGTTTATTTTGAAGAAAAAACTTAATTGCATTTTTAGATTTTTGAAAAAAATTAGGTACAGTTAGCCTAGCCTAAAAAATTAAATTTGTCAAACAAAAAAAAACCAGGTTGGTCTTAATCGACTCTATTTCCAACCAGGAACACTTTCCCCAAAGTAACTTACCTAATCAAATCGTAAGTTTTTGCAATAATTAAAAAAACACATTCCGTACATTTTCTATGAAATCGTGCCTTTTCGGACACGTTCCGGCTAATATTGAGTCTTAAATTAAAACAGTTCAAGTACAAATAAACACAGCCCTCAATACACTGACCAACATAAACATGTAAAATCTAAAGTGGAACAAAAGCTCGTCGCCAATTAAGCCAGTTAAGGCACTTACCTCGAACAGATTGCATGTGCCAGTGATGTTCGTCTGATAGTATTCCAGAGGCTTGTCCACGGACTCACCGACTGCCTTTAGAGCAGCGAAGTGGATCACACAGTAGATGTCATGCTGGAATTAATACTACTATTAAGTAAGTTCGTATGAGTAAGTGGATTTTTTTTAGATGTATGTTTGTTCCTCTATAACTCGACAACCACAAAGCGAACGCCCGCGGTTTCGTCCGCGTGGACTATGTTTTATCCCACGGGAACTATTCATTTTTCCGGGATAAAAATTAGCCTATTATGTTATTCCAAAATCTCTATCTCATCAAAATCGGTTTAATAGTTGTGGGGTATACGTGGTAACAAACATTCACACACACGGACTTTATAATATTAGTAGGTAGGATGTGTAGGTATGAATCCTACGAAATACCTTAGCTAATTAATATGATTATAATGATAAGATCATTTTAGATAGGTGATTCACTTGGCGGATTTCAGACATTACAAAAAGGATATCCTCTTTTACTGATTAGATAATGTAATCAGCATTGACAAAATATTTATCTGCACTACGGATCACTTCCTTTTTTTCGATTGGCCTTTTTAGCCCCGCGGATACGATCAATCCGCGGGCCTTTTTAACACCGCTGATCGTGATGATGCATGTGCGATAACTTCAGTGATATTCAAAGAAGTAGGTAACCACTAAAAAGTTTACGTAGCATCACGTAAACTTTTTATACAGGATTTGTCATTATTAGCTACAAATATTCAGGAATTAGGTTCAACATATAAAATAAAAAATACTTATGAAATGATTTTTTTATGTTTTGTTATGAAAATCCAGAGAAAATCGATGAAGATTATCCTCTCGAATTATTGGCGCGTCCTTGCATCTAAAAGTCCATTTCATAGTCAAAGGCGAGCCGCCTGTGCCAGCCGCCGCCCAAAAAGAGGCGGTGATCCGCCCCTTTTGATTTGATTCGTCGAAGCCACCTGTTGGCGTAAGCCGATGCGCTGTGATTGGCTATTGGGTTGACCTTTGACTTGTGCCCACGCGCCGCGAGCGGTCAGTCAGTCTGCGTTCAGCCGCGTGATAATAAACAAATAAACACGAGAGTGAGTTCGCTACAACTAACGTACCGCGATGTCGAATTACCTACTTTAACTTGTAGTAGGTATCTTGAGATGGTGCTTAGTTTCTGAGAAAGTGGTGAGGTGCTCCTAAGAGCTACCTATTCGGAGTTGGCCTGCACGGTCACCCGACCTGACACCGCTGGACTTTCATGTGTGCGGTCGTGGAAAAGACTTAGTGTAGGTATGGACGTGATGGTCACACAATATCCAATGTCGATGAACTAAAAATGCAAATAGTGAACGCACAACGTCTTCACTAGGAGATTTGAAGGAGACACGATGGTTTGAGTGTGTACAGTGTTTTGTGTGTGTTTTCGCCTTTGTATGTGGATTGTAAATAAATCAGTAAGTACCTACCTAACTCTGTTGTAAGTACCTATCCGTCTAAATCTCAGATGTGTAAATACCTACTGAGTGAACTCAATAAACTGACTTTTAAACACGCTAAGATGTAAGTCGTTATTAATTACGTAGTGCCTAGGTACTACCACAATTCTACCTCATAACCTAAACTAATTTTTTTATTACCTAAAAGTTGACGTGATTGAAAAATAAGGTACAACATACCTAGGTACCTTACCTAACCTACCTACCTACCTGGTAGGTAAGTACCTACCTACCTACTCCGCATCAAAACGGCTAAATTCACGAATGCCAAGATCCGTCGGAAAAACTGTAAGTACGTAATTAATAGGTAAGTACCTAAATAGTCGACGCTTTCTTCAAAGCCTGAATAAAGTGTGATGGAAAGTCTAAACTTTAAATTAGAAAAAACACTAAGGTCAATGACTGTAGGCAGGCTACAGCTGATAACCAAGTTGGTCATTGTGGGTGGGACCTAGGCAACAGGGTAGCGCCGATAGGTCATTGTCTTGTTCTCCGTGGTAGTCATTATGCAATATGTCTTACAGAAATTAATAAAAATAAAATTACGATCTAAAAACTTAAATCAGTTTAGGAATTAAATTGATTCGGCCAAACAAATATTTACGACCCCAAAATTAGGCCCTGTCAGTATTTGTAGCTAATAATGAACAACCCTGTATATACAGCGTGTGGCAAATTCTTGGTCACTGAAGGGTAGCTACCTTTTCTCTTGTAGTTAGAAAGTTTTGTTCTTAGGAAACTTCAGTTTTATTTTGAAGAAAAAAATAATTGCATTTTTGGATTTTTGAAAAAAAAAGTACAGTTAGCCTAAAAAATTACATTTGTCAAAAAAAACAAGTTGGTCTTAATCGACTCTATTTCCCACCAGGAACACTTCTCCCAAAGTAACTTATCAAATCAAATCGTAAGTTTTTGCAAAAATTCTAAAAAACACATCCCATACATTTTCTATGAAATTAGTAGTTGTAAACATTATAGTGCCACTTATTCGATCGTTCTTAATTTAATTTAATAACTGCTCCGGCAAGCTGGGAGGCTATTGTAAAGCGCGTATTTAAATTTAGAACAAAGTGCTTCCCTGCAGATGTAAAAGTTCTCTCTTGCGGCTCTGTCTTAGGCGCCTAAGGCTTTACAATAGCCTCCCAGCATGCCGAAGCAGTTACAAATTTAAATTAATAACCAACGAATAAGTGGCACTATAATGTTTACAACTACTAATTTCATAGAAAATGTATGGAATGTGTTTTTTTGAATTTTTGCAAAAACTTACGATTTGATTTGATAAGTTACTTTGGGAGAAGTGTTCCTGGTGGGAAATAGAGTTGATTAAGACCAACTTGTTTTTTTTGACAAATGTAATTTTTTAGGCTAACTGTACTTTTTTTCAAAAATCTAAAAATGCAATTATTTTTTTCTTCAAAATAAAACTGAAGTTTCCTAAGAACAAAACTTTCTAACTACAAGAGAAAAGGTAGTTACCCTTCAGTGACCAAGAATTTGCCACACCCTGTATATTCAAACACAGAATACTAGTAGGTACGCTATAAAAAAAAAACATACAGACGACTTGAGAACCTCCTCCTTTTCGGAAGTCGGTTAAAAATAAGCCTTAAAGGTGGCCGCACATCTGTCCGCGCCGAACGCGCCCAACGAATCGAATTTTAGAACTCTTTATATGAAATCGTATGAAACCTCGCCGATTTGACCGAATCTGGCAGAACTTCGAGAATTTGGCGAGGATAGGTGTGCGCTCAGCCTATAGATCAACAAACTTCTTTTGACTGGCCTCTTAGCTCAGTTGGTAGTAGCTCTGCCTTCTGCACTATAGATCGTGGGTTCGATTCCCATCCAGGACAAGCTTTTGTGTGATGAACATAGATGTTTATTCTGTGTCTGGGTGTTATAAAGTATTCTATATTATATGTATTTAAAAAAAAACATTCTATCAGTTAACTGGATTCCATAGTACAAGCTTTGCTTGGTTTGGGGCTAGATAGCGCTGTGTGAAATGTCCAGCAATATTTTTTTTTTTTATAAACTTACAGTTTCAAAAACCTTGGTCAGCCCAGCCACATCCCGGATATCCACTTCATAAAAATGTATCTTCTTATTGGTAAGCTCTTCGATAATTTTCAATGAAGATGGTTTCTTCTCTCCAGCAGCTCGGTGGGCGTTTGAAAGGTTGTCTATGACCACCACTTCTAGGCTGCCTTCCTTTTCCAGGATATTGGCGACCGTGTGGGAGCCGATGAAACCGGCACCACCTGTTATTAATACTGCTGGCATTGTTGTGCTGAAACAAAGAGTTAATCTGTTATTTTGGACTTCTATGCTTCCTATACAAACGGCTGATGATAACGACAACGTATAGTCCGGCAAATACGGGTAGACACGGCAACTAAAATTTCAGTACTTTGGAAACCCTTTCTCTACAAATCTATGGTAAAGTACAGGTTTCTTGGCTATGGTATCTACAGGTCCCGAAGACGTCAGTCAGAAGTAATAATTTACTTCTAAAAGAGAATTTATCTATTTCGCGTATTTAGCTTGTGGCACAGTGCACAGTGGCACAGTGGCGCCCCCATTGATTTCTATTATTTTGTGTCGTACTATAAATGATCGAAGTACAAAAATGACAGTTAAGGTGGCCGCACACCTAACGAATCGAATTTGAGAATTCTTTATATGAAATCGTATGAAACTTCGCACCCGTGCGCCGTGGTCTAATCGTCCGATTCGACCGAATCTGGCAGTACTTCGAGAATTCGGCGCGGATGGGTGTGCGCTCAGCCTTACAGAGATTCTTTCGGGAATTTTTATGCGATTGTACCCATGCGAAGACAGGCGAGTCGTTTTAGTATCCTATTCCATGAAATGAGCAATATTTGTTTGTTTGTTTGATGTTTGTTTGTACTGACGTTCTCGAAAACGGCTCTAACCGTTTCGATGAAATTTGAAGTACGGGTGCTTACGGGGGCGAAAAATCGATCTAGCTGGGTCTCATATCTGGAAAAAGCCGTTTTCTCGGCATTTTCACGCAAAAATATTTACCAGTGCGATTGCACTCTCTGGTTCGTAATTTCACAATATTTGTTAAGACCAAAGTGGCCGAATGGAGTGGGTGTTCACCTTTCAGCCGAAGGCTTCGAGTTCAAATCTCCAGTAAGATATTTTTTTCTTTTTAGGGTTCCGTACCTTAAAAGGTAAAAAAAGGAACCCTTATAAGATCACTTTCTTGTCCGTCTGTCCGTCTGTCCGTCTGTCCGTCTGTCCGTCTGTCCGTCTGTCCGTCTGTCTGTCCGTGTGTCACCATCGATTATCTCAGGAACGGGTAGAGCTAGCAAGTTGAAATTTATACCATATACTAATACCATATAGTCCCTATTGTGAGTATAAAAATCAAGGTCCGGAGTCAACACTATAAAAAGATATAGGCAAATTTAGGTTTTCGTGAAAACTTGTGAGTACCAAAACTTACCTTAATTATCAACTTTTTTTATTTTTCGGAATTTTTCCTTTACTTGTGCTAGAAGACCTTGCTTTTAACCAAATTTGACAATTCTAGGTCAACCGGAAGTACCCTAGAGGTTTTGGGTCAAAAACCTAAATGGTAGTTCCCGTTGACCTAGAATAACGAAATTTGGCAAAAAACAAGGTCTTATAGCACAAATAAAGGAAAAATTCCAAAAAATTCAAAAAGTTGAAAATTAAAGGGTGTTCCCATACATACATAGTTGACGCCTATTAAAAGTCCTCCGAGTTGTATGGGCGCTCATACAATTAAGCGGACTAGCTTAATTGGCACCATGGCTAGGTACGGAACCCTCGGCGTACGAGTTCGACTCGCACTTGACCGGTTTTTATTTTTTAATTTTTCTCTTTTTGCACCCGAGCATAGCTCGGTCGCCCAGATATTAGTGATTGATAAAAATACCCGGTTTTGTCATCAAATATTATCTTAACCTATTGAATGGGTTATCTGTGTAATGTTTGCCCTTTCGAACGACATTGCATGTTAACACGGTAATATCGCCCTCATTCTCATTGGGATAGAGATGATAATGATTTGAATGTTTGATAAAGTTCCGTGTGGTACTACCGCCCACGATTGTGATGATAACTTTCATTGATAGATTTCACGTTTTATGATGAAACTACATTAAGTATGGAATACTAACTACTACAATATGTGGCATGTATCAAATATAATAAATAAATACGTAAATTAAATTAAAAAAATTAAAGGTTAAAAATAAATAAATAAATAATAAATAAATTTTGCTGGACATTTTTACATAGCGCCATCTAGCCCCAAACTAAGCAAAGCTTGTACACATCTATGTTCATCACACAAATGTTTGTCCTGGGTGAGAATCGAACCCACGACCTACAGCGCAGAAGGCAGAGCTACTACCAACTGAGCTAAGAGGCCAGTCAATATAATATATATTTGAACATCCCTCTGTCTACCCCCTTAGACATCAGAGGATCTTAAATGCTTAAAGATCTGAGAGAACGTCTACCGCGCCTTGGGGATACCTACAGACGTGATCATGGTTTCATTAAAAATATTTTTCTTAGCAGTTATAAATTTATTTCGTTAATAAAAAAAATTAACAGGTAGGTACAGTCCGGCAAAAACGGGTAGACACGGCAACTAAAATTTCAGTACTTTGGAAACCCTTTCTCTACTAATCTATGGTAAAGTACAGGTTTCTTGTCTATCGTACAGGCGCCGAAGACGTCAGTCAGAAGTAATAATTTACTTCTAAACGAGAATTTATCTATTTCGCGTATTTACATTTAGCTTGCACAGTGGCGCCCCCATTTATTCTCTTATTTTGTGTCGGACTATAGTTACCTATACGACGACGAACGTACGACGGTGACGATTTGTTTTAAACCTATAGATAGGGTTCCCTTGTTTTTCCTCGAGTTTTAAATTTGTTTTGGCCCTACAGTCACACACAGAGGTACTTTTTAAAAATATAATTTTATAAAAAAAGGTTGATGTGGGCTGATTCGATAAAAACGTTCTCATGTTAAATGTAAGAATAAGTAAGTAAGCAAGTAAGTTCGTATGAGCAAGAGGTCAACTCTGGTGAAGGAGTTTTTTTTTATGTAAGAACTAAGAACCCCATTAAAATCACAAGGTTAAAGTATAGGGTGCCCTAGAATTTCTAACAGAATGATTACTGGATTTTTTTTATTGTTTTTTAAAAGGGCAGACCAAGTAAAAATTTGTTTTGTTGAAATTAAAAAGAAAAATTGAAAGAGAGGCGTATGCATAGTTTGCACCACTAATAAATAAAATAAAGTATTATTTTGCATTATTTTTTACTACAGGGCAAAAGTGCCATTCTTTTCTAAGACCCTTTTAGTTTTCACTAAAAATACCTTTTAGTTTGCGATAACAAATACGCACTGTTTCACTGACTGACATTGATTAATTGAACACAAACACGGTGTTTACTTATATTATAATTGATGACAGTAAAAGGAGGAGTGGGGGTGAAGGAAACCACTGATATCAAAAAGGGTCAACTATTAAAGGGTTTTTTAATTCCTTGCGAAAAGGAAACCACAACCTTTATTGATTTTATGAAAAAATCATTATTATCGTGGTAGCCAGAGTGAATGACCTGGCGTTTGGGTAGGTAGTGTTTTTAGGGCATTCCAGTGCAGCATTAAATTAACTAAGGTGGCTCACACTGGCAACGCACCCCGCAGCGGTGTGCAGATCTGCAGCGGTCTGCAGATTTTAACATCACGCACGTAGATGCGTTGTCAGTACCTACTATGCGTGTTTGGGGAACTATTAAGTGTGTTTTACGCGTGTTTTCTATACAAATTGAGATACTTGCATAAAATGTTAAAATCTGCAGCCACGCACAACGCAGCGAGGTGCGTTGCAGTGTGAGAATCACCGAACTTGTCTTTTTTATGATTTTTTCATCATAATCTCAGCACAGTATCACCTATGCATCCTCTTTACTACGCCATTTTTTTCGAACCCCCGCGAGTCTACGCTGATTCGACCATAAACTCACCTAAAACGCTGTAGAATGCGATAGAAAAGTGATAGTACGATTTAATAAAACCGAATTCCTGACTAAGATACCTAGAAATATTATCTTTATAATAAAACTAGATTGCGCCAGCGGCTTCGTTTCACTATTGATTAAAATGTTAGTAATATAGGTACTATTTTCTTAGGCGAGATCTAAATCTATTCCTCATTAATATTCATCCAAACACTCAAAAATAGTAGAAAAACTGAAATTTTTGAGCAAATCTTTCCAAATTTTTATGTTTTATAAAACGAGAAATCAAAGATAACTTTTGCAGATTGTGACCGTGCAGATAGCACGCAACATCCGCATATGCGTTATGGGCACTAAATGCGTTGTGTAATTGTGTATAAGGCTTACAGAAACATTTAAACATAATTTACAACAATAGTAGGATTAGTCTTATCAAACCGGATTAGACGTGTAAATGTTATTTTTCAAAGATTAACCAGGTATTACTCGATTAATGTTTAATTTTTTGATTTTTCGATTAATTTTTTTTTTTTTTGTTTAATATTGTAACGTTCAATTATTATTTTATTTGTAATTTATCAGTTTGGTTTGCCTGTGGGCTTGTCCTCCCAATCTAAGAAAGAACTAAAATGAGGTTAGAAATAATGTACTGCTTCATTTTTCGAGACATTCCTTATACACCCTGTATGGTCTAACTATACGACAAACTATCTGCTCGTCAATCAATCTCGCTACAGGGCGTCCCATGTACGTACTATAATGTAGTACGTACATAGGACGCCCTAGGGCCCTAGGGCGTAGCGAGATTGATTAAATAGAGCAGTGTTCAAGGTACATCTAGGAAATCGAAAAATTTTGGAGGAACACCATAAATGAAAAATATGCAAAACGTGAGCTTGTTTAGTTGGGCATATGCGGTCCAAATGATAGGTAACCTTATTTTTCAGCGGCACACCAACTAATGACCACGGTACACCAGTGTGCCGCGGCACACCCTTTGCGGAACACTGGATAGTGAAATAGTGGATGTAATAACTACATCCACGAGGCTTTTTGGCGGGAATTTGAGAAGTCAAGTTTCATTTTTGTTTTATTTTCCAAAACTTGTGTTTCTTCGAATGTTAATGTGTAATAATGGTGGATTATTAACCGTTAAGTGTTCGTGAACGTGCATAAATGTAGGGAAGTGAAACAAAATTGAATAACATTGCTTTTCAAGTTCTCCCAAAAAGTCCGTGTTGATGTTTCAGTAAAGCCCCACATCTTTACTGAGGCACAAGGGGAGGGGTGGGATATTATATTTATGTATTGTAATATGTATTTATATATCTTATTTATCTATAAACTTGAAGTTTATTTAATTACTTGACACTGGCTGAATGCACAACCGTGCGAAGCCAAAATAAAGAAAAAAAAAAAAAACTACATCCACTATTTCGTCACCATTCATCCATGGTTTTTCCACACATTCAAGTTTCACAGATAAAAATAAATTATATAAATAAAACTACGTACAAAGTACTTAGTAGTTTTTTCTGCTTATCAGTAGGTATTCGTAAATTCCAACAGTAGTGTAGGGAATATATTTCGTTTTACTACTCCAATAAAATGAGTCGCTGCTCATTCGTTTCGATTGAACCAATTAATTCGATGACAAGTTTAAATGCAAACAATTTTATTAACATTGTATCTCTAGCGCTCGTTGCGTGGTAGATACTTTAGTTAGATAGTAGTAGTTACTCTACGATCTGAGTGGTCACAATTTGGATATGACCGCATTGGGCTCCGGAACCGTGCTTCGAAAGGCATGTTAAATTGTCGGTCCCGGCTTAGATGATTTATAAAGTGTCAGGAGGCAATCTTTGCCTACACTTATCGGAACACTTGTGCCTGGGACAATGTTGAGATGGAGTAGGCTTGCCCAGCGTCTACAGCTACACCTGTCAGCTTAACCGGCCATATCCACAGGAAAGACATGGTCAATACGTGTGGGGCTGACTAAGCTGCGGGTTTCCTCATGTTTTCCTTCACCGTTTAGAGCTCATGTTAATGAGCATAAAAAATTTTCGAAACGAGAAATCCATAATCAGTACCAAACGTTCGTGACCGTGCTTAATATCGCAAAAAAACCACATCTAGAACATTTGACACAAAACGCTTAAATGAATTCTCTGCATAAAATTTAGATTGCCATGGAAAGTTCCACATTTATTTGTTTTATTATGTCTGAAGTGGAACGATAGGTAAGTTACTATTTACTAGATAATATTTATTTATCAATTTATTACCACAAGTGCGCATGTAAGACAGTAATGTAAGTATGTACCTACTAGGTACAATGGAAAAAGTCGTGTGTCAACACACGCTCTTATTGCAAGTGGGCGGATTTTTTTAAATTTGTACCATTCTGAAAATGTTGTAAAAATTTTTTTTCTTCAAATATCTATTTCTGGGTATAATGATCTTATAGCAAGATATGTAAAGTTTCATGAAAACCCCAAAAGTCATGTAATTTACTGAAGAAAACTTGATTTATTGGTATTTTAATACTGATACTGTGGTCAAAATTGTCCAATGAGTAACGAAATTGTTTTGTGGATAAATGAAAAAGTAAAAGACGTATAATCGTAAAAAGCCTTTTATTTGAATCCAATTTAAAATCACAATAGAATAATCAGTGCATATTCTTTGAATATTAACTAGAAATATTAAATATTTCAACTTTTATGTCAGGTGACTAACTTTTGGTCAAATTTGTCTCAGTCTTTTTAGTGTTTCTTAGAATTTAGAACCCGTACAAAATCAAGTAAATTACACATAATACTATTTAATATTATCTCACCAAGGAACACAAAAGTTTGTTCAAAAACAGTGGGCATAATATCTAAAATACGATTTCAAAAAACTTTTTCGAGAGGACAGTTAGTCAGTGGACCGTCGATGTTAGTCAGAGGACAAGTAAGGCTTGTGTTTACAATGGCAAGATATTCTGACTTCTACAACTATAGAGTGAGCGTTTTATTAATAAAATACGTCTATTTTGCATAGTGCTTTGAACTACCTCTCAACCGTGAAGTCATTGATGATGCCCGGGACTGCCCCACGGTACCACATTTATTTAACAATTATGACACATTTTCACTTAAATCTAAGATATATTCTATCTTATTTATGAGATCCGGTAACTTTTATAACAAAAACTTGAAAAAAAAACTTAAATACCACTTAATCGGTCCTTATTAGATAATAGAATAGAATAGAAAAGAGTTTTATTTTCGCCACTATACGGTACATGCACACAAATCAAAAATGTTATAGTAGATACAGTGACAAGAAAATAAGCCTACCCCTCAGCATTTGATCCAGCAGGTACATTTAGGTACATACATTGCAAGTTAAATAAAAGCTTTTAATTTTAAAAACACAGTCAACTTGAGAACCTCCTCCTTTTTTAAGTCGGTTAAAAATACAAAAATTCCCCAATATGCACTTGACTTTACAGGTCAGATGACTAACAATTTGTTCGGATGACTAACGTTTTTGCAAATGTTCCTCAGCTGACAGTAACGAAACCGTGGCAAGGAAAATATTTTTAACTTTTCTGCCGAATGTAATAACATAATCCTGTGGAACTGCTATTATTTCATGCAACCGGAAGTTAAACTATTCATTGCGAACTAGTAATATGCCAAAAAGTTGTTTCTTACCTTCAAAAAACAGCAGTTCATCAGCGGACCTCGGACAGCACTTCACCTACCTACACACTTCACTGACTCATAAAACAGTCTGATTACATCAATACATCAGAGTGGCAGTCAGAATGCCAGCAAGAGTACCAGTTTATTCAAAAAAATACCACATTAGTAGGATTGCAATAATCCAAGTAGCTCAAAACCCGTTAGTCAGCCGGACATGTCCAAAAATGCCAAAAATCTGGACTGAGGTTTAAAGCTAAATATCTAATAATTTAATTAACTTACATGGTTTTGCTGTCTATTATTCGAAAAACAGTGAATTTATCATGATAATAGACTAGAAAATGTGTCTCAAAACTCGATCTATTGAGTTGTAATGACACGATGAAAGTTGCAAACTGACGAGGGGACATGGTAAAAATGCAGTAAAGTATTACTTATTTTGCTTTATTTTAATTAAAATTATATGGTACCCTATATATGTTTACGTTGAAAATGGATAAAAGATTGTTAATCTATCCGAAAAACACCATACCCGTACCAGAAATCTATTAGAAGTATTAAAATAATGCACTGGAAGTCGATGGACACGCTGAAAATGCAATGTACAAATTTAAAAAAATCCGCCCAAGTACGTATTAATTGCAAAGGTCACTTACGTTTATTCAAAACATACCTACCTACTGTAGTAGGTACTAGTACTAGTACTGTAGACCTAGAACATCCTACTAGGATGTTCTAGGTTTCTATGTCACAGGGATGATCCTAGTATCAGTGCGGGTTAGAATCCCGTCAGAATCGCAAATTTTTATGACTTTTCAATTTCAATGAAATTATTTTTTTGTTTGAATGAACGGTAAGTAGGTATACCTACTTTTTGTGAGGATCTGTCAAGGATCTTCGGAGTTATGAACAGAAATGCAGAAAATTGCTCAGCTTATAACTTTGAAGTCGGTTTTTTTTAAATTTCTAGGTAATTTGTTATGATTTTTTCAGTGATGTGGCTAAAGTACCTACAAAAAAGAAAAAAGAAACAAATACCGTGGTGGCTATTATTGAGATAAAGAACTTATCGATCGAGCGAGCGAAGCGAGCGAAGATCTTAGTGGTAAGTTGGGCGATTTTGCTTTGTATGTTTGTATGTTTGTATGTTTGTATGTTTGTATGTTTCACGAATTGTTGTTCGAGCATAACTGTTGAACCGTTCATCCAATCTGCATGAAACTTGGTAGGTCAATAGGTTGTGGAAAGGAAATTTACGGTGGAGCATATGAGCTTAATCGATGAAGGGGTTGTGAAGATATTGGGTTCCCAAGGGGGTAAAAAATTATGAAAGTTACACAAATATATTGAGTGGGGTGTCATCCGAAAGGGCTTATTTTGTACATTCCAAAATGGTTTTTATTTTTAATCTAGGATGTATAGTTTTTGAAATACGACCAAAGACCAAAAACTACGAAACCAGAGCTGCAAGAGCTCCCATTTCATAGAGTTTCGATGTCTTCGTAGCTCATTGACTGGTCGGTCTTAAAAAGAGAGTGGCATCGTTGCGGTTTGGTTTGCAATGATTTTAGATGCTACTTGATTTATTTTCATGATAAAAAAAATTTTGATAAAAAATGAAAATAATTGGGGTAAAAAAAGTTAAATAAACAAATATATAGAGTGCGGTGTCAAATGAAAGGTCTTTATTTGTACATTCTAAAATAGTTATTATTTTTACTCTAGGACGTATACTTTTAAAAATACGACGAGAATTCATAAATATGAAATAAATGAAAAATTAGACACGACATTATGTATTGCATGCATGCTAGTATTTTTTACCATGAAGAGCTAGCGCAATAGGCATACCCGGCAGTAGTAGCACTTGAAATTATAGGGGTAGTCAGAAGAAAGTCCAAATGTTGGCCATCTACGGTGCGCGAGATCTCAGTTCGGGGCGAACTACTAGTTATGTGGTTACAGTACAA
This sequence comes from Camptogramma bilineatum, assembly GCA_958496255.1. Classification (NCBI taxonomy): domain Eukaryota; kingdom Metazoa; phylum Arthropoda; class Insecta; order Lepidoptera; family Geometridae; genus Camptogramma; species Camptogramma bilineatum. The sequence continues at coordinate 5,392,030 of OY292474.1, forward strand.
AAAGGAACACTAACTTTTTAAATTTAATTTGAAATATTTAAATTAAGAACCTCTTTAGTTTTTAGTTTTGGCTCATGGCTACAGCACGAAAAAAATTCCAATTCTTACCACAAAAAACACTAACTTCTCCGTTTAGTAAAATTGCAATTAAAAAAACCTTGTTAGTAGTATCTAAGGTTCGAAAAAAGAACACTAACTTTTTAAAATCCAAGTGGCACAAGTCCTCGCACCGACGCGTCCGCCAGGTCACTACGGATAACCGGAGAGCCGTTATCAGTAGAACCACAGAAAAATAATAGCTACATACGAAAATGTCACTCGAAGAGCTGAAAATTACACTAGGTGATAATCTAGTGATAACTAGACAAGAATCACAACTAAGGGTTCGTAATAGGATGTCGAAAAAAGAACTTCTGTAGTACTATCAGCTCGGTTTCGCTTTTTTATGTGACTAGATTCAAATTTCAAATGATAGGTACGATACTTTCCAAAATAAAACACTTCGCCACGCTATCGGTTCGCGTTATGTTTGACAAGGCTGAAATAAGACCTAACGACACGTTTCTCTAATGTAGAGTCCTTCTCACAAAAGAAGTCCCGCGGACTTTTACGGAACTAAAGAAAATCCTATGGCGATTTATCTTCTTGTGTAGATACTAACGCCCAGCTTTCAAGGGACTCTTCGAAGCGGGGCGTTAAAAAGTAGTGCACTAAAGTTTAGTAAATCGGACTCTTGGGCCTATTAGCCAGAGGCACGAGTCATTCGATTTGTTTTTTTTTTAGATTTGTGTGACGTAATAGGTTTTTTTTTCTGCAAGTGGCACAAGCCTACAAAACTTATTATGAACGGATTACAATATCAGCAGTTGTATCAACAGTTGTTGAGTGCCTGATATTTTGTAATTGGAGATAGCAGCGACGTTTTGTAAGACATGATGGGTTTAATATTACTTGTACCTATAGCGATTAGGAATGCTTTGACCATCGATTATGGTTCATCTTCATCTTTTTCTTGATTTTTGAGGTAATCTCTGGGATTACCTATCAAAATTGTATGTTTGTTTGTATGAGCTACTGGTTAACACTGGTGACGGAGTTTTAAGACCGCCTGAAGGCCTCCGTCATGGCTTAACGACTTAGAAGCCGGGACCGACAGTTAAACTGGCCCTCCGAAACACTGTTAACGCCACTTGTGACAAATGACGCATTTTCGACTCGACAATAGGCGGGTTCACACAGAGCGAGCAGCCTCGCGAGGCATTTGCCGCGCGAAGCAGCTCGGTTATGGACGTGGCTCGGGCATGCCGCGCGCGGCAGCCTCGCGATGATACCAAGGCTGCCGCGCTCGTTTGGGGATAGTTTCCTCGCGCGGCAAATGCCTCGCGAGGCTGCTCGCTCTGTGTGGACCCGCCTAATTAATATGGATTCCTTGGCAGAGATGGTTAAGGCACTCTGGCTTGAGGAGGATCGCCTGTTTCAATACGGGTTTGAATCCCGTCGGAATCGAATTTTTTTATAAGACTTCATTTGCAATAGAATAATACCTAGGTGTGGATTAACACTATAAAATATTAGAAGTAAACTATTTTATCTCTGTGTTTTATCCAGGTGCCATGTGAACGAAGCAATGGGCAGCAGTTAGTAGGTATTTTAATGTTTTGGTAAGTTATGCACAATGAGAATTTTAACATAGCATAGGATAAGCACAAGGTATGGGTTACCCATTCGCAAATATGAGACAAAATTCATCCCTTTCGAAAATGAAAAATATCATCAAAATTTTCAATTCCGACGGGATTCGAACCCGCAATGATAAAAGCGATCCTCCTTTAGCCGGAGTGCCTTTACCAATTCGGCTACGGAATCCTTAGTCGTCAGGGTTGAAAATTTTAATAATGTGTGGTGTGGTGTGTGTGTGTGCTAAGTGTGGTTTAACACTATGAAAAAATTATTTATATATTATAATAAATAATTATATAATATTATATAATTAAAAAACACATCCCTCCACTCCAGTGTTCTTTTTCCATGATGCGACCCATAGGTACTGCACTACAAGACTAAAATTATATCAGCAAAAAAAAAAAAAAACTTTAATTAGGTATGATATGAACCTAATCTAATAAAATACCTACCTATTCCAGCAGTCAGTGGCAAGTCCATAATAGGTACTTCTACATAATTTTTTTAGTTTCAATTTTTACAAGAAATTGCCCATAGTTTGTGATGCCCTGCTCCTCAGTTTGTTTATTTTATAGTGAGAGTAATCAGTAATATCTCATCGCATCTTCACTACAGTGCTATGATCACTGACGACAGATTTTAGTTCAGTCAAGTTACCGGTAGAGACACTAACACAGGTATAATATAAAAACTGCCCTAGGGGTACATGAAACTTGGGCACCAAAAACAAACATTAATGCTCTTAAAACTTATGATCAGGGTTCTTGGAATGTATAACTTTTGGTGGGTTTCAATCTTATGATCAATAGGCATAGTGATTATATAGTTTGTATAATCCTTACAACATGTTCAACCTGTGCTGAGGATGGCCATTATTATAAGAGTTTTTCTCTACCTGCAGTGCAAGCACCGTTCTTATCGATCGCTAAGTTGACATTTAGATTCGATAGAATTCGATAAAATTAAATTTTTCATTGATAAATCCAAATTTTGTCGATTCTAAATGTCAAATTTAGCGATCGATAAGAACGGTGCTTGCACTGCTGGTCTCTACAGTTCTACACACAATAACTTAACTTAAATTTCTTTTAACTTAAATTATAAATTTTAAATTTCATTGTTTTGGTACGTTCTTGATAATATTGAAGTGTTTCCTTTAATAGCAACGATTTGGTTGGCTACTGTAATGTTATGGTACCTATGTTAATCTAGCTTCAATATTTAAGTGTTTCCTAGATATAACGATTTGGTTGGCTACTATGTAATCTATGCGAAATATAAATAAATAAGTAAAATAAGTTAACAAATAAAATTCTTTGATTCTTGTTTCAATGGGATAATAACTTACCATCCTTGTTTAGGAGACACCGACATTCTTATAATGTAATACTGATATATAGTCGTATTGCTCATTATACGGACTAATTTCCTTCAATTTTAGTCCGTATTATGAGCAATCCGACTATAGGTACTGAGAGAACAAACACCTAGCATTTTTAATGGATTTTATAATACAAAACTCACCCATTGAGCGACGTCTTCATTGTTTCAGTGTTTTCGGGACACACGTCATGAATTCAAGGTCTGTTTACCATCATCACACCAGTATTTTCAGTAATGTAAACAATAGGTTCCATACAGTTTCATTGTTTCCCGACCTGAAAGATAGCTGGTATTTTTTTGTAGGTATTTTGTAATCGGCAGAAGAAACGCAAACAGACAGACGACGCAACAGTGTACAAACTGTGTATTTTGGCTAATTATTATTCAGAAGTTTATTCATTCATTTTCGTGAATCGATGCGAGATCAATAGAGCCAGATTTTTTTTTTCAGTTTTCGCACTGAAACTACTGAAAGCTGAAAGTGTCTGAAAGTTGCGTTCGTTCGTTCGGAAACAAAACCAAGTGGCCGATAGTAGTAGGTACTTTGCTTGTTCTAAACTTTAGCATGAGAAGACCTTATTCCAGGAAAACTACCGAGTTGTATTACATTATTTTACCTATTTAAATTAGATCTTAGTTTATTTACTGCCTCTAAAATATTTCAAAATACATCTAGCGAACAAGAAAATGCAAACGTCAATTTGACAGTGACTGAAACCTGTCAGTAATGTTTTTGAACGAAAGTATCAGCTGACAGTTTCGTTCAAAAACAATCACAAAAGTCAGACCTGTCAGTGATGATGTGTTGAAAAAGCATTCCTTCGAGCTTTTCTCGGAGTTTTGAACGCATTTTTAATATCATTGCCATATTACCAAATTTTCGCATTATTGTGGGAGATATATGGAATGATAGAAGAATCAGATAAGCACCCCGTGGTTATTTATTAATTATACGAACTAAATGTTTACGATACATGTACGATACATGTATGTGGATATTAATATATCTGGATTAATTTAGAGCTATCGAACTAGCATAATGCTTAAAACACCCCACTCTATAGGTAAAGTGTAGTTAAGTAAGTAACTTTTTTTAACCCCGTTCATCCCAATATCTTGACAACCTCTTCAACATCAACTACGACACTTAGTGCTCCACCATAAAGAATCTGGCCGGATCCTGCCCCAGAGCCGAATATCGAATTAGACTATGCGTCTGAATAATATTATTTAAATAAAATATCACAAAATTAACTGGTACATACAGAATACTTAGCTATCTCGTGCCCTGTGGGAATATAATTATGTTATTTTATTAGTAACTTTAGTCACTTCCGGTACTACAGTCCGTAATGCCTCTCCAGACTCACGGCGAGAAGTTTCACCGAGACTTCTCGAAGAACAAACAAATTATCCACACTCTCAATTTTCTCACTCGTGATCTGTTTGAAATCCTTTGTCTCGGCCAAAAATAGGTACCGACACCGAAGCGCGAGAACAAGAAGGCGAGAAACTCCTCACATTCACGCTTCTCGGGTGTTGTCGGGGTTTCTTGCCGAGAGTCTGGAGGGGCTATTAGGTATCACAGAGAATATTTTTATCAGATAGACCTACCTTCTTTTTCGCGGTTGACATGACACTCAAATAGTAAACAAAACAGACGGACAAGAATTTGAGAGATGTAAAAGGAATTTCGTTGAGTTTCAGTTGTCTGATTGTGTTGTGATGAGTGATTTATGAGGATTTATCATATTTTATTTAAAATTACAAAAAGTAAGTACTGACGCCTTGGGATATGCATACAGACTAAAATGGAAGTGGGCTGGACATATAGCCCGTCTACAAGATGGAAGATGGACTAGGAGAGTGACAAATTGGGAGGGTCCAAGAGGTCGACGCTGCATAGGAAGACTATACGCTCGCTGGGACGACGACATCAAGAAAACTGCTGGACCAAACTGGCTCCAAGTAGCACAAGACAGGGTCAGATGGCTGGCTTTGGAGGAGGCCTTCACCTTAGGGGTTCTCTAGTACCTACTTAGATTATAAGCATTAGTGATAAGAAAAAAGCTCGCCTTTGTACATGTACTTTTTAATGTCTTGTTTGTAAATGTTCTCATGTGTACAATAAAGAATTACAGAATTACAGAAAAAAATGTTAATTATAGAGAAATAAAAGGCTTTTTATTTTATTTTTTTATATCGTATTTTATTTTAGGCTGTAAGTACAGAATCACTGCACACGAGTGTAGATAATTTTATTGATGAAATTCCCAATTTTTCCTAAGTACTTTTCTTTTTTACTTGAAATTGTAGGTACTGGGAGCACTTGTGTGCGTCATTTATTTTCTATACCTACTTCACTTAAAATTCTGCTAGTCCTAATTATAATAATGAAAAAGTAAATGTTCACACAGCGCCATCTATCCCCAACGTAAGCAAAGCTTTTACTATATGAACCTTAAAAATATAGTTTCCTAGGTTATCCGTTCATGCTGGGCGTCATGGCCTGCTGCTTTATATTAGAATAACTTTTAAATCCCACTTTTTAGAGGAAGAAGATGAATGGACTCTCATTATAAAATAAAAAAACAAACCCAAAAATCCCAATTTGGTCATGACGCAAGCATTCTTTCCTGTTGGCATCTGTGGGGCAAATTTATTCAAGGAATCGGCCATCTCTTTTCCATGGCACAACAAGTAGGTAGGGACTTACCAAGTTTCATGCAGATTCTTCGAGCTTGCAGATTGGATTTTATCGGTTAGGCGAGAACGCAAAAGTGAGACATTAGAACACACAAAACAATATAAAAATCGCCCAACTTGCTACTAAGATCATGCTTAGCGTGCTTCGCCGCTCGCTCGATTGAAAATAACCAACTCTTCCAAGGTGCCAAGGATTAAAAAAATCGGGGTAAATCATCTCTGGGTACTTGGATAGCTTTACGCTAACCACACTGAAATTCTATCTCTTTCGCTCCCGTATAGTTCTCAAGGTAGCTGAACTTGTGAATTTTCACGAGATTTTTCAAGTTTTTACCGAAATTACAACACAAATACTATAGTTAACTCGTAAATAAATATATGCGTCGTTCATTGTTACCAATCGCAATTTCTTTACGGTAAAGATCTCCCAGATAAAGTGTGATGACAAATCCGCTCCCTCAGTGTTCAACGTTGTTTTGATATTTTGAAGTGATGTCAAAGTTTTATTTCTTCGATACGTGTTCGAACGACTTCAGATTCGTGTTCCGCTGATGTCCGTTTAGTGATTTTCTGTGAAAAAATAGTATTTGTTATGATGTCAGGCGGTATAAGTTTCCTAACCTCCAAGCGATGTGTTGTGTGTAAAAATTGGTGCTTCGCCTTTGCAGATGAGTACGAAGATCATCAAGGCTAGCGCCGCTGAGCCCGATGTGTTCGAGACATCGATCTCGCAAGCCCTGGTTGAGTTGGAGACCAACTCTGACCTCAAGGCCCAACTAAGGGAGCTCTATATTACCAAGGCAAAGGAAATTGAACTCCACAACAAAAAGGTGTGTAAACAGAAATAATGAGTCCTTCAAGCCCTACCCTAATAGTCAAACATGCTTGTGGCTTAAATTCTTAGCACAATCAGTCAACTTTCTATCTTGATTTTTGCTGTACATTTTTACTGTAACGCTAAAATAAAAAAAAACTAAACTAGCATTGTGATCAAATGCGAATACAAGGCTGTGAAGAAAGTAGAAGAAAAAAAAAAATTGTCTGGTGATTGATTAGTGTAATTTACAAGCTGTCCAATAGCTGATAAACCCAAAGTGTTATGGGTAGTAATAGTAACTGTCTTTTTAATAAGTAATACCTATGTATTTGAATTAAATGGTGGTGTGGCTCAAGCTTAAGAGACCTGGAAACATCTGTCTATCATGTCTTCTAGAAAGAAATAAATTATTAATGGCTAGTTTGAATATTCTCTCTGTGGTTTTGCTTACTTTTTGTCATTTTTAGTATAGAAGTAATGTCAGTTAACCAGTTGTCTGTCGGAGCACAGATCTGGTCGAGACACAATTGATTTTCTATTGTGTCTGGAATCCCGACAGACTAAAGGTTAAATATCTAGGTCACTTAGGCTAGTGAAAATCCATGGGCTCTGCCTACCACCCCCATGGGAATGAGGCGTTGTGTTATTTTATGTCAATACATTAAAACTGCCCCCAAGTAAAATAAATGTTTAATATTGATTATATTCATTTCCTGAGTAATGGAGTAGTCCAGAATTGGAATCTTTTACCGGAAAAAGTTGTTACTGCATACTCAACAAACAATTTCAAAAACAAACTTGACAACTGGTTGCAAAATAATGAACTGTTAACAATACGAGACAATCAAGTGTAATCGTAAACTTGGGACATTTCAACACTGTGACATAGACACATCAGCATGAGCTGCTTGTCTATAAATAAATAGTAATAACAAAATTCTCCTTTCCAGTCAATCATCATTTACGTGCCCATGCCCAAACTGAAGCAGTTCCAGAAGATTCAGATCCGTCTCGTTCGTGAGCTGGAGAAGAAGTTCAGCGGCAAGCATGTGGTGTTCGTCGGTGACCGCAAGATCCTACCCAAGCCCAGCCACAAGACTCGGGTGGCCAACAAACAGAAGAGGCCACGCTCTAGGTATGGTCATCAACATTTTTCAATAAAATTTCCAGTTTCACAGCTGACTATCCCAAAGAGCTAAAAAGACATAGTAAGATGTATAAGCAAGTTGCTTACTCTGGTGATGGAGTTTCTAGGCCGCCTAAAGGCCTCCGCCAAAGGACCACCCTTAAGTCCAATTGCGGAAAAGGGAATCCCTATACAAGGCCTCCGTCAAGGCTTAATGACTTAAAAGCCAGTACCAACAATTTCATGTGCGCTCTGAAGTATGGAAGCGCTCAGCTTGTAATGCCAATTAAAGTCACCCTTCCAAATTGTGACTGGGAATGTACCAAATGTGTTTGGACACAACTCTGACTTCCCCCTTGGACATCTTCAAATGATCTTAAATTGCCAAAAAAATCTGAAAAAATTTCTACCGCGCCTTGGGGATTCAGTCATGATTTTAACATTTTTTTAGGTTGCGAAAACTTGAAATATGTAGGTAAAAAGTAAAAGCACAGATTTTAAGGTACCATGATCCTTCCATTCTAAAATTCTTTTCTTACTATTTTAATGACTTTAAAAAATGTCGAAACCTTTTTTATGTATGTTCACCGATTACTTGAAGATGCCTGGACCGATTTGGAAAGTTCTTTTTTTGTTTGAAAGGGTATACTTTCCGATTGGATCCACCAAAATTTGGTGAGGATCTGTCGCGGATCTTCAGAGTTATGAACAGAAATGCACCTCGAGAGTACAGAAAATTGCTCAGTTTAATATTGAAGTCTGCTTTTTTTTAATTTATCCACTTTAAATTTCAGGACACTAACGTCAGTGTACGACGCTATTCTGGAAGACCTCGTCTTCCCCGCAGAGATCGTCGGCAAGCGCATCCGCGTCAAGCTCGACGGCAGCCAACTTATTAAGGTGCATCTCGACAAGAACCAGCAGACCACTATTGAACACAAGGTAATAATTGCCAGTCAAAACGAAGTTAGTAAGTATAGTTTTGTATGTGAAAATCTTAACGTTATTTTCCTTACAAGTTGAGCACTACCACAGGTAGGGCATAGGTACAGTTGTTCTATCTCACGAAGTCCGTTTGCTCTTAATTGTGTGTGTAGATGCACAGGCACGTTGTTTCTGTGTGCGTGGGCCGATTCTGAGCGCTCCCGAGCTTACGCACACAGAAACAACTTGCATGTTCGGACTTCGTGAGATAGAACAACTGCACAGAAGGCGCACTCCGCACTTTAGGTTCAAAGCTACAAGTACATTGGCGGGCTCGCCCGATAGATTTCCCAATTGGCAATATGCATCAATTTTTTTTATGGTTTTAATCGATAGGTTATATCGTCAAATAACCGTCATAAAAATTCCAGCGCCGAAATACTAAAATTTTATAACAAAAATAATTTTTGAAATTTACCAACATTTTCACGCATCTGAAACACGATTATTATTGTTGTCACAGATTACTGTTGTAGTAACAATTTGTGAACTTTGACGTGTGACGTCAAATTGATACTAAGTACAACAGTAATCTGTGACAACAATAAGTTCAAGTATAGGAATTGTGAAAATTAAAAAAAAAAATTATCTATGGATCGTCATATCTGACTCGTCCTTGACTTTTCTTATGAACTCGTGTCGTCACATCCTTTCACATCCTTTTCAAGTATTTTGAAATTCCTACTATTTTTTGCAATTTTTAAAATTTATTTTCTAATCGAAAATGGTTTAATATTTAAAATAATTACACACACATACCTCTAAAGCAACAATGTTCATAATAAAATACATTTAACCCGCTTTTGAATCAGACGCATATTGCCTATTGGCGCTCGGCTCGCACGCTAGCCGTGTCGCACGTAATACCTATCACGCGACAACTCGACAAAACTTCCGCGTCACTCCGCGCCAGACAGTGACGGAGCTATGCGTTGGAAAGAGGATTTGTGAAGGTGAATATTGCACTAGGCAATGAGCGCTTACGCGAGCTGAATTGGACTTTGTTGCGTTGCAGCAAGAAAAGTGGTAGCCTATAGGTTACTTTTCATCTACATCATTACATTAATTACTAAACTCTAATAATAGCTAAACTCTTGAGGAAGGTTATAATTATAAGCTTCCTAGAGAGATTCGCTATCACATGCAGAAATATTTTTTCTGATCTGACTGGGAGTTCCTGAGATTAGCGCGTTCAAACAACAATACAAACAAACTTCCGCTTTATATATTTGTAAATATAGATTCCAGCAATTCTTTTTCTAACAGATTTTGAAGATTTATTTTTGTAAGTAATTCATTTTCTTAGCTATAGTTGACTTTGCAGGGCGCTGTTGTCGCGACCCAGATTTTCTACCTACCAGATCCACTAGCTAATATGTTAAATCTATAGTATGAATACTGATCTAAATTTCCTTTGTCCACAGGTCGACACCTTCCAGTCTGTATACAAGAAGTTGACGGGACGCGAAGTCACCTTCGAATTCCCGGAACCTTACTTGTAAACTTAGGGCTATGACTTTACAATAAAACAAAAATCCTAAACATCATCTTTTATTTTAGCCATCAAGTAACGACTTATTCTACTACTAATACTACTTGAGGGCAAACAAGCTACAAAACCGACTTCAGCTTGTTTGTCCTCAAGTAGTTTAGGTTCAGAAATTGACGAAATATGAGCTAATTTTGTTTTACAATGAAAATCCTTAAAATGGGGGAGTAGTAAGGGACCTATCAGACAGAGCGCAGAGCGGTCAAGCGTTCTGCGTTTGAGTGTTCTTCTGATTTCTACTGATCTGTTCTGCTTGACCGCCGCGGACAGAACGCCTCCTGTGCGAGTATGTCTATGTAACGTAATAGAATACAAAGAACGCAAAACGGACCGCTTGAACGCTTAACCGCGTGACCGCTTTCTGTCTGATAGGTCCCTAAGGATGTTACCACACCAATCGATCGATCGTCGATCGATGGTAGAATGGATTAGTCGGCGTCGTTATGTATGGTGACACCAATCGATCAACTTTGATCGCCGTCGATCGACTGGTGTGGTAACCCCAAGAGGCAAGTCCAATGATTATGTAGAACTATGAAATCATGTGATAAACAAAAATGAAAACAATCAAAATACGAATCAGATTTTTTTATTTCGTAATTAGAAAATATTTCGATTATTAAAATAATAAATAATAACAAGGAGTTTTCTGTGTCACTTAGAAATAACCTTACAATTATTGTGATGACGAAAACTGATTTCTTAACTGAATTAACTTACAAAAATGTAAGTTAGTTTATAACTTTGTCCTGGGAAGTAATAAAAATGCAGATACAGTCAATAGAGGTAATTAATCTAAAATTAAACCTTGAAATGCCCAAAAATAAACAGATAAATGGGAAACATTCTTAAAGAAAATAGTACAAGGCCGTTCCTAAAACGAAAATTTTAAATCTATACATCTATGTTGCCCGCGACTTTACAAACGTAATATACATGCACATAAAACCTCTTTCCACTAAGTTTAATTCCTAATAAGGTGACCTATGCTTGGTTGGTTTTTTTTTCAAGTGCAGTAAAACCATTTATAAAGAAAATGTTTTTTAGTAGCTGCCTACACGTAGTTTAGTCCAGTGTTCCGCAATTGTTCAAGGTACATCTAGGAAATCGGAAAATTTTGGAGGTAAGTAGGTACCTTCACCATAAATGAGAAATATTTTTATTTTTCGAAGCATGAGCTTGTTTAGTTGAGCATATACGGCCTTTAGAGTAGCTTAACTGAGATAGCTAACCTTATTTATTTCCGAGGCACACCAACTAATGACCACGGTACACCAGTGTGCCGCAGCAAACCCTTTGCGAAACACTGGTTTAGTCAATACACTATAAGTTTGAGCACCCTTGATCTAATCTGACAAAGTGCATGGTTGTTCCTCAGGTTTCTGACTGGTGGTATCGGTGTCAGGAACGATGTCAGGAACTAATATCTTGATGTAGTTGACGGGCACTAGGCCTGGTGTGGCTCCGTCTGCTGTCGCGACCACCCAGCCCGAGTTCCAGAGGTTGCCTTGGAGAGCCTGTGAAGGGATACACTAATTAGGTTTCATGCAATTTCATATTTTGACTGGCCTCTTAACTCAGTTGGTAGTAGCTCTCTCTGCCTTCTGCGCTGTAGATCGTGGGTTCGATTCCCATCCAGAACAAACATTTGTGTGATGAACATAGATGTTTGTTTTGTGGGTGTTATAAAGTATTATAAGTGGTTACGTATTTATGTCACGAAAAATACAAGACAGATTTTTGAAATCCATAGGAACGTTTGACAGATTTTTGATTTCTTTTTTTTCATAATACAGGAATTCGAATTCCATAAATTCTTAAGCCAGATTTTCATTTGTTTTTTTTTTTACAAGACAGAAATACAAAATACATCTAAACATTTTCCAGAAATTTTAACATCCACTGTTAATAAAATCCACTGTTTTTAACATCGCATGTTTGTTTTCCATATATTTTGTGATGCCGAAAAATCATGGTTCAGGAAAGACCTACAAAATTATGTATTCAATCTTTCTAAACGCCTACTAGTAGCGCCATCTAGGGTAAAAATTTAGTATTAAGAAGCAGGATTTGGGGGGGGGAGTGAGGGGGGGAGGGGGGGAGAGTTCCCCCTCCCCCCTGGTACCACTCCCATTACAAGGTAACGCACCGTTCTGGAGATAATCAAATTATGGTTTTATATACAAACTGGTAAAAAATGGTAAAAATTTAGTATTCGGTAACAGTATTTGGTGGGGAGGGTGGGGGGTGATCCCCCCCCCCCCAAATACCAGTTTTGTGCGACCAGATTTTGTGGGTGGGCTCGCTTCGCTCGGTTTTTTATATACAAACCTAACCTAACCTACAGGATGCCCCGTGTCGGATCTGATTTAGTTTCTCTTTTAGATGTTATGGCGGTTTGTGCCACCAGATTTTGTGGGTGGGCTCGCTTCGCTCGCTTTTTTATATACAAACCCAACCTAACCTACAGGGTGCCCCGTTTCGGTTGCTCCGTATAGGTTAGGTTACATTTGATTTCCTCAAGAACGGTGCGTTACCTTGTAATGGGAGTGGTACCAGGGGGGCGGAGGATCCCCCCCCCCCCTCAAAATATTGTTACCGAATACTAAATTTTTACCAGTTTGTATATAAAAACAATAATTTGATTATCTCCAGAACGGTGCGTTACCTTGTAATGGGAGTGGTACCAGGGGGGAGGGGGAACCCCCCCCTCACCTCCCCCCCTCACTCTGCCCCCAAAATGCTGCTTCTTAATACTAAATCCAACCCAAATTTTCTGGTAAGCGTTACTTCTGTCTTTTAAAATAAGGTATAAGGATATTGTTGAATCGAAATTCGAATGACAAAAAAACGAACTGATAATCTGGCATTAGTGTTTCTGTCAAATGAGACTTCTGTGAAACGTTTTATCGGAGTAATAAAAATATGTAAAACATAGTATCTGGATTTCGAGTTTCTATCAAATGTTTTATGGATTTCAAAATTCGGTGTATCGTTTTTCGAAAGATTGATAGGTTACCATTATAAGTGCGTATTTACAAATATATAAGTATTCTATCAGTTATCTGGTTCCCATAGTACAAGCTTTGCTTAGTTTGGGGCTAGATGGCGCTGTGTGAAATGTCCAGCAATATTTATAGGTGGTAGTGATAGGAGGGAGTGGAAGAGGAAAACATGTTGTGCCGACCCCACCTAGTGGGAAAAGGGCAAGGAAATGATGAATTTTTTAAGCGGTGTTTCAATTTTAACAGAATTTTATGAGTAAAGGGGTAAAAATGGGCTTGTAAAAATATTAGAATTAACAAAAAAAAACTGCGCAGTGATAACTTACTTGTGGCGCCACCTTCAGAACCTGGTTCTGGTTGAAGCTAAGCTCCTGTGATGAGGTGGCTTGGAAGGTATGCTGGGCGACCGCGCGTAGTGGGCTCTTCCACGTCTTAGGGTCGTTCACTGCGAAGGAAGAACATAATGCACTGTCTGAATGTGATTGCACATGAAACTCATTCATATTCATATTCATTCATTGTTTCAAGTTGGTAGGTACAGCAGATCTTAGGCTAAGGATTTGAACACAACAAGAGCCCCGTTGGGGCACTACAATATTAGTTAGGTAATTATTACTTCTGAAGTAGGTAGGTATTTAAAAATGAAAAATCTTACCAAAATTTTCAATTCCGACGGCATTGTTTAACACTATAAAAATTAAAACTTATAGGTATCTAAAACTAGCTTATTTTCTAGGTATCACAATGGAGCACTAAATTTAAATTAATATGGCACTTATAAGTTTAATAGGGAAGTTAATTTTTCTTATTCATAACTCTTCTGAACACTCTTTCTGTCTGTATGTGATTGCACATGAAACGACCATGCTCCTACCATTTGCCACCGAAAAAGAAAACCAAGTACAGTACTTCAAGCTTTAGAATGGATCTTATGTTCGTGTTTTCCGAATATTTCCGACAGCAGTGTATGATTCCACAAAACAGAATGCGACAGAAGTGCACGTCATTATCAGCGCAGCTCGCACGGCTTGCAAGTAATTTGCTATTCTTAAAAATGACATTGATAGATACTCGTATTTATTTGTTTACGATAAAGTTGAAATTCTGAGTAATTTTCATTTCCAAATGACTTTTCGTCAATAAATTCTTTTTATATTAATGTGAACTCACAGTTTTCAGCGGCGCTGGCATTAGTGACGCCGCTCATCATCCTCAGAATGAGATAAGGCGCGGCGGCGATGACGCCAAAGAACAGGATCACGGGCCAACTGGATGTGCGCGTGCGCTGCTCCGGCGAGGCTGTGCCGGCTTGTGTGGCCGCTACTGCTTCGGCCCACGCCTGGGGAGATAGCAAATATTCAAAATTTTGATAGTAGATTAGTCCTCCAAGGGGGTTGGGGAGGAAGTTTCCTCACGATGTTTTTCTTCACCGTTTAGAGCTCGTGTTAATGCGCATATAAATTTTTCGAAACGAAAAATCCATTGATGAAAAATGATAATAATAGTAATATAAAGTGACCAGCAGGGCTATTTTGATTCACACTCGGATTACTTCCTATAAATTATTTTTTTACGAACAATATTAAAGTTATTATAGAATGCAGAATTTATTTACATACATATTTTACCTACACAATAAAATTGTCTACAATTTCTTTTAACCATCTTCTACAATTTCAAAGTACTTATTCATCGTAAAAAAATCAATTTTTGAAGGAATTAATCCGAGCTAGCGACTTTACGTGTGAATCAAAATAGACCGCCCTGCTGATGTGTGATTCAGACTACTGAAAATGCATCCGATTCGACGATTTTCTTCGGAAAGTTGACGCTTTTTCAGCGAAGAAACTTCACATTCCGAATGCGGAATACATTCCCAGGTCTGAATCGCACTGCAGATGGGGTTGATCAGCCAATAAGAAAGTAGTGTCACGGGAAAGTAAAATTTCCCTTCACTCTACTAGTAGTGCCAACCAAGCGGTCCAGCGGTAGTGCCTAAAAAATAAAGGGAAATTAAACACCAACGGTGTAAGATATAAAATTGATTCTGGCTTTATTCTGAAGCTACATTCGTGACATTTTGTATGGAATAGCACATCATTCAAATGACTGCCTTCTTCTTCTTTCGTATGAGCAAGTGGCCAACTCTGGTGACGGAGTTTTTAGGCCGCCTAAAGGCCTCCGGACTTAAAAGCCGGGACCGACAATCGAATAAGTTCATTAGGATACAATTTATTATGATGAATGAATGATACTGGTTGTTAAAATTTTATATTCTCACTATCCTATCAATCAATGATAAAACCTGTTTGCAGACATTGTATTTGATAAAGTAGATTTGAGATAATATTGTACTTAGATGTTAGGGAGTGACCACACTTCGGAAAACCGTAACGCGTTTTCGAGCAGAACATTTGTATCGATACAAACGCGCGTATGAAAAACTTAGCGTGCCCACTCTCTCACAGCTTGCCGACTGCCTTGCTACGCGTTTGAATCCAAACTTAAATAAACGCGCGTTGGCAAAGCGTTTGCAGCGCGTTCAAACGCGCTACGAATAACTTAGTGTGCATACTCCCTTAGATAGTGGTCCTAATGCTGATAATATTGTTCTGTTGTTTACCGAGTTACAAAAAAATTGTAAAACACACGAAAATACTTATTTAAAACACTATAAAGATCTAAACAGCATGACTTTTTAATATAAATGATGATGATGATGAAAAGTAGACTTCAATCTTCCTCAAGAGTTTAGCTATCAAATGCAGAAATAATTTTTCAAATCGGACTAGCAGTTCCTGAGATTAGCGCGTTCAAACAAACAAACTCTTCCGCTTTATTATCATAGTAGAGATCAGTATAGAAGTTGTAGATAGATGAGTAAAATGAATGCTTGTAAAGTGCGCCGTAAACTTTATGGCGGCTGAAGTGCGCGGGTGATTCGACTTTGTGCAGGTAGGTACAGTCAACGCAATAGAGTAGGTAAACTTTATCCACATAGCCCGCCTAGCCCCGCCTTCACCTCCACGCAATTGCGTTGACTGTACCTGCGCAAAGTCGAATCTGCCGCACGCTTCAGCCACTATAAAGTTTGCCGCACACTTTACAAAGGGTTACCTTGAACTCAGCCTCAGTTCTGATGCCGATCATGACTGACAGTTTCCTGATGAGCCAGTTTACGCTCCTGATCAATCCGAAGGTCGTCCAGAACTGTGCGAATAACGACCTCAGTCGGCCGAAGTTTTCTGCAACGCCTGTAAAGGATGAAAGGTGGTCAACTCAAGTACATACATACATAAACTCACGCCTCTTTCCCACAGGGGTAGGCAGAGACCACGGATTTCCTTTTGCTACGATCCTGACACACCTCTTTCGCCTCATTCACCCTCATCACATTTTTCATACAAGCTCGCCGGTTAAGGTACTTTTGACCAGGCCTTTCTCCAAAACATCACCAATCAAGTACTCAAGTACATTTGTCACAATGGATCTAGGCATTCGTGAAGTTAGGCTTTTCGTTTCTTAGAAAATGTTGTATAAAAAGTTGCACTGAACATCGAAACAGCTAACTTCAAGAACGCCAAGATCTGTTGGAAGAAGTACACAATTCTTCTAATTTACAACGTCAATCAAAGGGTTAATATCTTTTTCTGTTACATTTATTCATCAGAGCCGTGTTGGCCGAGGGGTATAGTACCTCTACTTTCGATCCGAAAGTCGTGGGTCCGAATCCTGGCCGTGCATCAATGGATTTTTCGTTCCGAAAAATTTAATTTCGAATATGAGCTCTAAACGGTGAGATAATTATAATTATTATTACGGGATTTTATCGCGTACCTTTTATCTTTATTGTACCTTTTTTTTTTATATTATACCTTTTTTGTCGGGAAACAAAATAAATAAAAGGTACGCGATAAAATCCCGTAATAATAATTATCATTATGTTAACAAATTCTAAACGGTGAGGTCAAGATCGTGAGGAAACCCACGGCTTAATCAGCCCCACACGCATAGACCATGTATTTCCTGTGGATATGGCTGGTTTAGCTGAGAGGATGGTTTAGGTGCTGGGCAAGCCTAATCCATCTAAAACATTGTCCCTGGCATTACAGTGTCCCAATAAGTGTAAGCAAAGATTGCCTCCTGACACTGTATAAATCATCAAGTAAAGATGCAAAGACTCAAGTTTGAGTCCAGCCGGCCTAACATGTGCAACATCGAGAGAGATATCTCGATCGGTCGTACACGCATACGCTAGAGCAGTTTAACCGATCGAGAAATTTGGTTTCTCGGCTTTTGATGTTGCACATGTTAGGCCTACTGGTTGTAAATACATATTTTTTTAATTTGATTTGAGATATCTTATTCTGTTACATTCATTCATTATAATATGCTATGTAACATACCAAGAATAGCTCTAAAAGAGCTAGTCAGTGCGAAGAATGTATTCTCCAGCATCATAGAGATGCCTCCGACTGCGTACACCAGGCTCTGTATTGACTCGAATGCTGGCCGAGTGTTCTCCTCTGCCATTTGAATAAATCTGAAAGAAAGTTTTTTGATATCACTTTTAAAATAAGCCTATTGGTTTCTATTGCTGATAAACCATGTGTCTTAAAAATAAAACAATTAACTCTGAATATTCATTTTCATATTGGTTAACTAGCGGTGCGCCCCAGCTTCGCAGGGGTTTAATTTATAAATTACTAGTGCGAAGTCGGGCCACAAACTATACCCTATGTTCATCAGGGATAATGTAGGATTCTACTGCTGAAAGAATTTTTCAAATCGGTTCAGTAGTTTCGGAGACTATTCAATGGAAACAAATAATTAAATCTTTCCTCTATAATATTAGCATAGATAGCATGGATAATTGTGGGCTATTAGTAATTGCTTGATTTAAGTTTTTCTTTGTTAACTTTGAATGGGTAAATTAAATTTTATAATTAGTTTTAGTGTTTGTCAAAAGTTAAAACAGATATAGTTGTTAAACAATTCCTTGTTTTTGACTCGAGACTTTTAATTACAATTGTAAATAACACATTAACTGTACAATGACATTGAGTTCATTGGTAGAGAATATATTTATACAAAATAGACAGTATTTTCCTTCGCTGTTATCTTTGTTATCAATAATTATAATTTGAGTTAATTAAATGTAAAGTAGGTATGAATTTTTATTATTGTTTACTTTTGATAAAAACCACATGGTTGAAGACATTTGGGACATTTCCTTTGTGCAATCTGAAAATAATTTATTAGCGTAAACATCCTTGTTTTTCTTATCTTTATGAAATGACTAGCTTCTGCCCACAGCGTTGCCCGCGAGGTCCCTACATAACATAGCCTATGTCCATCCTGAAAGTTTATTCTAACTGGTGAAAGAATTTTAAATCGGATGAGTAGTTTCAGAGATTATCTAGGAGGTAATCAAACAAAACAAACTTTACCTCTTTATAATATTAGTATAGATTTAATAATACTAAATAAAGCAATCATCATCGTTAAATTAACTATGGTAACCTAAAGATCAATTTAGACAAGAGCATTTGGTGTATCAAACTAAACATCTCGTTCACACACTAATGTCTTATGGTTAACACTTAGCTAGCGTTTTGTTACAAGGAAACAATCTAGTCTATATTCACCTTAAGTATTCTGCTAGCCCTAAGTTTTTGATTAGAAAGTTATGAGTCAACGGCTAATAAACCGAAAAAAATAATAGATCTGACATTGACATTCTTTGAAAAGGAGAATCTTTTAAATGTATCTTTTAAATGTACAAAAAGTATTCATACCTGCTCTCAATGTTTCCATACCCATAAGGGTTTTGCCCGTTCATTCCTCCCATGCCATATCCTCCGTTATATCCTCCCATACCTCCGTATCCTCCCATGCCCATGCCATAGGACCCCATTCCATAGGATCCCATGCCACCCATTCCATAGGATCCCATACCTCCCATACCATAGGATCCCATGCCTCCAATCCCACCCATACCACCATAGGAATATTGATTTGACGCATAATTTTGACTACCCCCAAATTCAGGCCTGGGCGGCAGAGCTGGGACCGTTACAGCTGTCGGCACATACTGAGAAGGTACAGCATTCCTATACGACGTAATATTCGATGGCTGCACTCCTGCGTTCGCCAACACAGGCGATTCACTATTGTTTGTATCACTCATCTTTCACGACTGGGAGATAAAGGTATCTTGAAGCGAGCACGTCAGTTCACTGATAAGCGATTTGCGCCATTCGAGTCGCAAATTGTGAAAGAACTCGTAAAATTTGATAAGTTTACGAACAATTCAGCGTTGAATTGTTGAACCTTGCACCACAGCTGACGCAAATTGTGCAAAAAAATTACTAAGTGACATTGACATATTTACTTTGACTGTCTCTGTCACTTTTTTACACAACACAGGGTCTAGCTAGTCTATGGTACGTTTGGCGATTTCAAGAAGATTTCAAGCGATTTGCTGCAAAAATCGGTTATAATTTTAATTTAGCATATTTTTCTATTCTGTCTTCGATTTTTTTATGTTTAACCAAGATTGTTAAATTATTTCAGTAGATAGAAAAATCGATCCTGAGATTTTCTAACAAATTAATTGATTGATTTTTTTTGTTTACTTGTCTATGGCGGATTAGTTTGAGATTGTGAGGGTGTCAATATTTTCGAAGCAGTAAAGTTTATTGCAATTTGCGTAATTTCTCTGTGTTTTGTTACATATTTTCAGTTAAATATAGTGTCAAAAGAACTGGTTACTTTCAACTGTGAGTATTTCTAAATAACTTTACTCTTTACATGAATTTCAGACTGTTTGTTATGACTGGAACTGTCATAGCTAGCTCTCTTACTTTAATTGATGTTTTCTTATTTATCTACTTTATTAGGACATAATTTTAGGTAATTATACGCTCTACCTATTCTCCGTCACGTCCTTTTATGTTCTACATGTAAATTAGATCAAGATTATCAGGTCTAAAGAGATTTATATTGTGAGACAGTTGCTAGAGACTATCTCGACCGGTTTACGTACGAGCCGTAGCGGAATGTTTGTGAATCGAAGTCAATTACTCCAGAATTAGTGTCAAGTGCCAATAATATTAGCTGGTTAGAGGAAACCTAAAAGTTGTGGAAATGCTCCCGCTGTTTTTCAATATTTTTCAATTAGCTGCAGTCAGCCGAAAAATCTATGCTGCTTCTGCCTCCCTTCGACGTTTGCGAAATTTCCTTCCGACAGCTACCAAAATTGCGCTAGCACAATCTCTTTTGCTTCCTATTTTAGACTATGCTGATTCTTCTTATCTTGACTTAACTGAAGACCAACTCAACAAGCTTGAGCGTCTTCAGAATTTCGCTATTAGGTTCATTTTTGGGTTGCGCAAGTATGACCACATTTCTCAATATCGCAATAAACTTGAGTGGTTGCCGATCCGCCTTCGTAGAAACTTGCGCATCCTTACACTTCTTTATAATATCCTTTTCCTTCCTTCTACTCCTTTTTACCTTAAGGAACGTTTCGAATTCCTCCATCTTTCCAATACCCGTTCCTTAAGATCTTCCGAAACCTTGCAGCTAAAAACCCTCGTTCACCATTCTGGGTTTTATCAGAATTCTTTCACGATACAAGCTGTGAAACTTTGGAACAAGCTCCCCGTGTCAATAAGAAATGCTAAATCTCTTCCTATTTTTAAAAACTTGGTTCGTCGTCATTACTTATCATCACTATCATGCTCAACTTCGTCGTAATCTTTACTTTCTTGCGTTTTTGTAGTATATGTATGTAATATTTATTCATATTTAATTATTATATATTTCAGTTTATGTAAGTATTATACATATATATAATTTAGTATTGTATTCTATTGTATTTGTTATATATTTGTTGGTATCATTATAATTTTTTTTTATATACTTAGTACTTATTTGTATTTTTTTGCCATTTATTTTTTTTACTGTCACAATAATATTTTTATGTATGCCACCGCCATTACTAGTTCGTTTTTATCCTGTCCATCCAAAGGTTACCTGGAAGAGATCGCTTTTAGCGATAAGGTCGCCCATTGATACACTTTCTTAATTAAGGCTTATTTTCTTTTGTATTTTTATGGTGTACAATAAAGTTATATTCTATTCTATTCTATTCTATTCTATTTTTTTTTTATAAAATCCTTGATTATTACGTTCTTGTTATATTATTATAACTAGCTGGTGTCCGCAGCTTCGCTCGCGTGGTACCCGGATAAAAAGTAGCCTATGTTACTCTCCAGCCCTCCAACTATCTCCACACAAAAAATCACGTCAATCTGTCGCTCTGTTTTGACGTGACAGCAAGACAAATAAACACGTTTTTAATAAGATTGAGATACTTTTTTTACTGTTGGTATGCTAGCTGTTTTTGATTAGAAAATCTGCATCATTTGTTTGACTAGTCTTATCAAGTCATAGGTTAATGACCTGTTATCAGAACAAACCATCAATAATTGCATTGTTTTTTTTTTCTTTTTGTCTAAACTACTTATAGGAGAACATTACATTTTATTATACCTAGATAATAAAATGTAATGTTACCTAGGTACTTTATATTACAAGTCTGCCGCTCTTGCTGCTAGTAGATATGGCCATGTCTATAATCAATTGTAGGATTTGTAGGTAGTAAATAATAATAATAGTTTTATTTTTTTTGACGACCTCCGTGGCGCAGTGGGTGAAGGCCCGCCTGTGACGCAGGAGGTTGCGGGTTCGATCCCCGCTGCGGGACAAATGTTTGTATGATCTGCAAATATTTGTCTCGGGTCTGGGTGTTTTCTATGTATATTAGGTATGTATTTACAAAAAAAAATGTATTTAAGTAATATATCAGTCATGTGGTTCCCATAACACAAGCTCTGCTTAGCTTGGGGCTACATGATGCTGTGTGAAATGTCCAGCATTATTTATTTTATTTATTTATTTATTTAAAGTCCATACATAGCAACACATAGGCTAATATTTAAAATCCAACAGTGATTTTGTCCTCTGTATAAGTTTCCCTATCAGAGGTCAAATTGAGACAAATTTTGTGATTTTGTCCTCTGTGTAAGTTTCACTATCAGAGGACAGTCAAATTTTTCCACAATTGCACTTAGGGTACTGTTGCTACTACCAGGGGGTCTGTTTAGCAGGGAGGCAGTTTTTTTGAGAATTAAGATAAATACAATATATATATTGTATTTATTTTAATTCTATATTAATTATTATTTTAAATTAATTTATTATTTATTATTAAATTTATTAAATTAATTTATTATATTTTAAATTAATATATGTATAAATACATATATTTTTCACTTATCAATGAGCCATGTTTAGATGCACATCAACGACGCATAATGCAATTTTCACTCTCATTCAATGAAAGGAGACGGCATATACTTAGTTCAATTCCTATCGTGATTCTGCTATATCAACCTTTTTAAGCCCGCTGTATCTTTTCTTGGGAGGGTTTTTTTTGAGGGGCCGTTTCATTGAATGACACCATATTACTGTGGCATTAGGTGAGGTCGGCTTCTCATGTCCAGGTCAAGCTCCTGCCATCTCTTTGCGATTTACGCTCTCTCTAGTATCCTTAAAGCGTACCACACACACAGCAGATAATATATCTTATGAAATATAAATCTTGACAGATCGCACCAAATATATTTTGTAATTTATATTCGCTGTGTGTGATCCTCCATAGAATTTGTATGGACGCGATCTCAAGATTTATATTTCAAAAGATATATTATCTGCTGTGCGTGTGAGGGGCTTGAAACTTAGTGCATTAGAGCGCTCTTTTGTTATAGAAAACAACGCTCTAGTGAGCTTGGTCGGCGCACTAAGTTTTATGCATAAGACAGTAAGTAGGTATTTTGTATTCGTTTTTTTCCCGACCGCTTTGCGTCTTTTCAAATAGTACCAGAGGGCTAGATTTGTTTGAAGATATCTCCACTAGTACAACAAAAATCACAAGCGAACACCTATTCACCAGAACAAAAGGTGTCGGCGTGTCACCTTGCTGTTCTCACGTCTGACTTCAATGGTCCTGGGAGGGAAGAAATTGTATACCGCGCTTTTACCTAACAAGAGTAATGAGGGGACTGTGTTAGCTGTTGTTTATACTTATGTTAGCTCTATCTTTTGTGTTAGATGTTGTTTATACGTGTTAGCTTAGAAGAAAGTACATTAATGACTGTCGATATCGGTTTTGAAGGCTTGAATTCGTGCATGAAAGGGTTTATCGTAACGGAAATTTTGTATGGCAATCTGTGCCTGACGGAGAGCATCCTGAGAAAACCACTTTTTAACAGAAGGTGATGAGCAATTCACGTGTCCCGTTTATATAGATTTCTTGAAGATGCGCATATGATTGTGTGAAATATAATACCTCTTTCTGTTTACCCTCCATATCTAAAGCCGCCTAAACATGTTTGGCGAGCCTATACCAACGCGAGCGAAGGCAAACTGATGCAAGGAAACGTCTAGCTAGACGTTTGGCAAGTCTATGCAAACCATGCGCTTGTATTCACTCGGCCTGCTAGGCGAGCGACACCGGGCGATGGAAAATATGCTGCCTACACGTTGGCCTACGCTCGCGTATGGCCTAGGCTTGCCAAACATGAAGACGGCTTTAAGATCTGACTCGTTGCATACCGTGCTGTGGGCTTTTACGAACGGGATTTTAACCATAGCCTTGTGACTGAAAGTCTCATACGCGTGTATGAACGTTCATACCTCTATTCATCCCCGTATTTCTAGAAACCAGGCCAGGGGGACGACACGTATTGTTCGTCTGTCTGGATTTCGCTCTAAATGGGGTAACGCTGAACAGATGTCACTGACGGGGAACAAAGTTATTTAATAAAAGCTGGCCAGTTGTGTTATATTTGTACAGCAAAGTGAATGAACTTTTTTAGACGTAACTTTGGGGCTATTTTTTATGCCTTAGTTAATTGGTCAAGTAGGTCAATATTGGCTTAACCCTTTCCTATTTGTGCTAGGCAAAAAAGCTATCTCTGATGAGGGTGACAGAGTTTTTATGGTGAACGCAGACCTGGCCGCACCTCACGCGCTGCGGTCGCCGCAGTCATCGCTTTGATTCAGGTACTGCGGCGCGGGTAGGTGTGCGAGGTTGCATAGAACTTCATATAAACAAATCGAATGCGGGCACTGCGGCGACTGCGGTGTGGCCCAGGTCTGCGTTCACCTTTAGACCGCCTGAATGCCTCCGTGATGGCTTAACGACTTAAAAGCCGACAATTTGACGTGCCCTACGAAGCACGGAATCGCTCAGCTGTTAATGCCATTAAATGCGTTACTGAGTTTTGACGTCACAAACGTTTGGTACACTTGTTCCAACGCATCTTGGCATTCGTGAAGTTAGCCGCAACTTTTTGATACAAAATTTTCTACTGCACAGCGAAAAGCCTAACTTGCGTTGGACACATCAGGCAAATATAAATCCACTAAAACTAGGTCAATATCTAGCCATTTATGTGTGTGTAGCTGACATGCTGTTCTGAAATGCAGTCTAAAATTCAGCTCTCTTATTTATTTCAGGTGACCCACTTCTCAGCTCAACCGGTCGAGTTGGTGAGTTTTGAATAATTTACAATGAGACTTTTATATCTACTTTAATTTTATAACTATAAGGCTGTGTCCCCAGTAGGCAAACTGTCAGCGGCCGACTGAGTTTAAGGCGTATCGGTTTAGTACGCCCTTCCATATATTTGAAATGGAGTGTCCACAGTTTGCTAGTTTTGCGTTTGCCTACTGGGGACACAGCCTAAAGTTTTAGTGTTTGTTGGTTTATGATGTGTTAATTTCTAAATTACCTTATATTTCTACGTCGGATTACATTTTTTAAATCACAGTTATAAATTAAATCATAAACTCATATAAATGTGAATAAAAAAAATATGTTCTCTTTTCCAGACCTTATCCTATACCCTTCGTGAACCTTCCTCTGACCCCGATTGTCTATCTTTGATAGCGACCAAAATCGGTCTCAAACTGTCAAATATGACAGATCAGTGACCACGCAAGTAGCTCTGTCACTCTCATCTCGAGACCGACCGCGACAAAAGATACAAAAGTTTTGAGAGTTTGAGACCAATTTGAGGTCTGAGACAAGTTAGACAATCAGCCTGCTGAAGCTACATCCCAAGACCAAACAACTTCCTGAAAACCCCAATCTATAATATCTCTTTAATCGACGGTTTTTCTCTTTATGTTTATTCTACGATAGTATTGTAAAAATCTACCTAACGTGATCATTACTTTCAACGTTTTCGTTTTACAATAATATTTCCACTTCTATTAGGCATTGATGGTGTGATTAGTTGGGCATTGTTTTGTTGGTTTAAAAGTTATCAAATAAATAATCAAGAAAATTCAACTCCGATAAAAGAGCAAGGTTAAAGTAACAATAAATTACCTACAGACTAAAATTATGGCTCCCAAAACCTCCACATTTGATTATGTAAAAGCTTTTTGGTAAGAATAAGAAAAAGAGCAAGCGAAATATGGAACATCTCATCTACTTTAAGTCTTGTCAAGTATTCTAATTTCAAACATTCGTAAAGGATTCGAAATTTGAAAAGCGTCGCGTTCGTTCGAGTGTAGATTCGACCTACATACGGTTACATACACCTACATCTGCAGTGGCTAGGCCGTAACGGTTGCAGTGCAGGACTACTATCGATCGGTTGTTCATTTCATTTAATTTTCGACTCATTCACAACACATCAGGACACAATTTCAATCTGTCGTATCTGAACCTTTTTTAGAACCACCGTGTATGTTTTTAGGCCATCAGTAAAACAATGTTTTAGTTAGGGTCTAACTGAAATGTAATCTGTAAGTTTAAATAGAAAGTTTTGACTGCAGATATTTCCTTTTAACTCGAGGTCTGTTCAGCATTATCCATTCTAGCTTGTAATCTTGTGAAAACAATCTCTAAATTCGAAGCTCGAACGTTTGACCGTAGTTCCGAATATTAACAAACTACTAAACTGTATTCAACGATGTAAACTGTTCAATCTGTTGTTTGACTTGCCATCGCCACAGAGTATTAGTTCGTAGTTTGCGTTGATATGATTGGGCGCATTTCCCTTTGGGATTTTGTCATCCAGAAATCGTATAGGATGTGCGTTCGATGTTTGAATATTGGCAAAGCAACTTGGGTATGCGGTTGGTATTGATATTCTGTTCATTAGCTTTCAAATGAAACTCTGTAAGCAGTCCCGCCTGACTAAACTTTACATATAAGTACTTATTGAAATAGGTGTGCGTATGTATGTTTTGCCACTGCTCACCCTAACCTAAAGTTATATCTACTTTTCTGATTCTGAAGACGAATTGGGGGTAGTCGTGAATCCTACTCTCAATTCTCGGCGGTAGCTCCAGTACTTCAGTCATCCCGTGACCACGAACGCTGCAACGTGTTCGAAACGTCGGGAAACAAAATAAATAAAAAGTACGCGATAAAATCCCGTAATAATAATTATCATTACATCTACTTACCTACTTATTTATTCCTACTACTTATAATATTCTTATTTACTACCACACAGTAAATATCTTTCAATTAAAAAAAAAACACTGTAACATCAATCTAGTTTTCTATCAGTTTTGAAAAAACAAAGTTAGTCAAATTTATTCGACCATACGCTTCTGAATACTCGGAGCAACTTTATTCAAACAAACAGAAAAATGCAGAGCGTATTCGTGCACCGCTGCAAAAGTTACATGGATGTTGCTGAAGTTATTTCTATGCTCAGCGCCCCGTAAAATGCTTTCATGCAAACCGAAATGCACATTACCATAGCCGCGCTTCAGAGAACGATGATGAACTTGTCTATGGTCTTCGAAATTTGAATTTTCATTTCGAATAACAAACTGCGTTATGATTTAAAGGAGAGAAGACCATTCCAAATGCAAAAGTTGTGAGAAAATATTTAAAAAATGCCTTTCCTGTTATCACATGTCTTTCATAATGGACTATTTGTGTTTCCTATCGCAAAATTAATGTTCAAATCCCGTTTCGTTGTCATAAAACTGAGCTTTGTTAAAGTGGTTAAATCATGCATATTTATATCAATCGCAAACGCATACTGCTCCGTTGTCAAATGTTGATATTTACCTACTGAAATATGACAATGGAACCTGTTTATTTTCACGTGAATATCAAGTATTTTTATAGGATTCAATATTTCCACATAAAAGAGAACAAACTTGTAGTTCATCCATCATCTCTGAACAAAACTTTTCAGCTCTACAAGCAAACACTGTCAGTCTAGCCTAGTCAGAACTAAAATCCGTAATAAGGAGTTGGCCCGCTAACCTACTAACTCTAGGCACTCGGGCACGCGCCGCCGCAGTTGATTCTGCATCTGCAGTTATTTCTGACGTAGATTGTTTGTCTACAACTGCTTGGATATGCACTGCGGAATCCAATTCGAAATTCAAACACGTATGCTTCTTTTTAAATATTTATTGAAGAACAAAGCGACTCAATATGATGGGTGCAAAACCTACGCGTCTGCCGTCACGCACGCACGACCAATATCTTTTAAACCACTCAACGGTAGCGTACCTATCGTGATCGTGAATATCTTCATGGCTAAGTATATAAAATATGCTTACCATTAATGACCATTAATGGCCGGTTTCAATAAATCTAAGGCTTACTTTTTGGGTCTTTTTGACTTTTTTAAGAAGTAATGTCAAATATCACAGATAAATAGAATATTGAAACTAAGCTAAGCGTTGTCATAGCCAAGTAAATAGAGGATGTGAACATGATCAAAGATTACAAACTTTTTGCAATTCGTAACATAGAATTACAAAATTCCAAGCGCGTAAGGATGTCATGCAAAAGCAACTATAATTATCTGTCACAGTAGTCACGACTCAGCTGATGTTGATGATCAGTCGTACATAAGTCACGCACTATAGATAATCGATTAGTCACTTTAACTCTGTCGGATTAACAGTGACGCGTTATTCGATTGTGCTACACTCGCCCGTAATCGGATGTGCGAATCGATTTTATTCAGATTCATTTGGATTCTGTAGTTCATTTTGGATGCGTGAAAAACTGAGGCGAATTGATTTAATCGATTTTAACAGAAAAGTTTTTTTTTAATTTTACATCATTTGAATAGTCGCTACCGGCCTTGAAAGAACCTTGATTTCTGATTGAGCTAATTACTTTCTATTTGAAAAAACTAACGTCATTTATGTAGTTTTCATTACTTTTGAATGTGATTATGAAAAAATAATCATCATCATCAAAATCATCAACCTCAATAACTAAAAGGGTTGGCTGAATGAGGTTGTTAATCCAAAACTTATAATCAGTCAATTGATAAAGAAAATAGAAGGCGTGACAATCTTTAAATCCAATCTATAGATAGCTTCAGTGTTGATCGTCCAAGCAAACGTAATGTGTCTCTTGATAATCGAGTCCTTTGATGATTACCCTCTGGGTTGATGCTGGTTAAATGTGGGTAATCAGCATTTACTTGCAGGATAAAGATAAACTTGATGTTATTCGGGCCTTTAGCACATAATCTGCTACTGGGTTCTGTGCTGGTACTTTCTTGGGCAGTATTTTGAACATGTTCAGTTCAGTGGTAAATTTTTAATGAGTCAATAGCATTTTTTATGCCGTAGGTCATTGTGACCGCTGCTGCTTTATCGGACACGCTTCAGAAATACATTTTGTGGAATGTATTAGCAATTGAATGACTCCTTAATAAAGATGTCAAACATGAATTTAAGACGAGTCATATTATTTCCGTTGTTTTTTTTTTTTGCCACTTTTGGACAAAGAAATTTTCCAGAAAAATTAAAAGGAAGTATTCTCTCAAGTACTCACTGTTCCGAATAATTTTTTTTTTTTTTTAAATGAGAATTGTCTTTGGGTTGATTAGTGACTAGGTTAGTAAACTATTTTTTTTTTAAATAAATGAATATTCTAGCTGAAGTAGCTTCGGAGAATACAGGGTGAATTTTTGAGACGGGGCAGTAAGGGCAGCTACCTTAACCGTTGTAGCTAGAGGAAAACGTTCTTAGGAGACTATCATTAATTTTTGAAAATAATGAGACCTGCAGTCACAGATTTTGAAAAAATGTACAGTCAGTGAGAAAATGGGCAATTTACACAAAAACTTTTTTTGATGCCAATCGATCCTGTTTCAACTAAGGATTAAAAGGCTCTTTCAGACCAACTGAGGTTAGAGTACTAGAAAAGTCAGAAATCGCTAAAATGTATTTCTGAGACAAGACAGTAAGGGCAAACTTAAACGTTTTAGCTACAGGAAAACGTTTTTAAGAGACTATCCTTAAATTTTGAAGATATTTCAACCTGTATTCACAGATTTTGAAAAAAATTTACGGTCAGCGAGGAAATGGGCAATTTACACAAAAACGTTTTTTGATGCCGATCGATCCTGTTTCATCTAAGGATTAAAAGACTCTACCGGACCAACTGAGGCAAGAGTACTAGAAAATTCAGAAAACGCAAATAACTTTGATTATACATTACGTACGAAATCATTTTGTCATTTGTCATAATTTTTCATCATTTTGTCAAAATATCTTCAAAAGTAAGGGTAGTCTCTTAAGAACGTTTTCCTGTAGCTACAACGGTTAAAGTAGCTGCCTTTACTGCTCCGTCTCAAAAATACATTTTTGCAATTTCTGACTTTTCTAGTACTCTTACCTAAGTTGGTCCCATAGAGTCTTTTAATCCTTAGATGAAACAGGATCGACTGGCATCATAAAAAGTTTTTAAGTAAATTGCCCATTTTCTCGCTGACTGTACATATTTTTCAAAATCTGTGAAAGCAGGTTGAAATATCTTCAAAAGTTAAGGGTAGTCTCCTAAAAACGTTTTCCTGTAGCTACAACGGTTAAGGTAGCCCTTACTGTCATGTCTCAGAAATACATTTTAGCGATTTCTGACTTTCCTAGTACTCTAACCTCAGTTGGTCTGAAAGAGCCTTTTAATCCTTAGTTGAAACAGGATTGATTGGCATCAAAAAAAGTTTTTGTGTAAATTGCCCATTTTCTCGCTGACTGTACATTTTTTTCAAAATCTGTCAATGCGGGTCGAAATATTTTAAAAAATTAAGGATAGTCTCCTAAGAACGTTTTCATCTTGCTACAACGGTTAAGGTAGCTGCCCTTACTGCCCCATCTCAAAAATTCACCCTGTATAATGTAGGTAAGGTACCTATATCAAAAGTTAAAAATCGTTAAACCATGACACTGGCCATCGGGCGGCCTGATTATCATATGAATTGGAGACATAAACTTTAAAAATAAATATTTTAATGTAATCCAGGTGTCTCTATGATACCAGTTTGATGGCTTAGGGTAAATTCAGATGTCGATTAATGTGTAGTTTACACAAGAAACCAAAACCAAACCAGATGCAAGCCGCTATCTAACGGAGAGGTTCTATATTATCTGTGATTTTGTTGACAGTGATTAGATATTTGACATTCAGTTTACATACCTACGTTTGATGTTTCATTTACAGTTAAAAGAAACCGCTACCTACTGGTAGTTAATTAACAAATGACAATGCCTTTCTTTCACACGGGTTTGTTAATAGCTCTTGTAATGATGATTAATAACTATCTTAGTTACAATCCTACATAATAAAAATGTTTTTTTTTTTAAGTCAATGTTAGTCACTTGAGTGTAAGGCTGTGTCCCCAGTAGGCAAACTGTGAGCGGCCGACTGAGTTTGCGGCGTATCGGTTTAGTACGCTCTTCCATATATTTGAAATGGAGTGTCCACAGTTTGCTAGTTTTGCGCTCACTGTACGCAGTTTGCAGCGTTACGCGCAATTAAAATTTTAGTCTAGTCTGAAGAATGCCTAAATAATGGCAGTTTATCAATGATGTTTCTAAACAGTTGGTCATTTATCTCTAACCGCTAAATGAGAGTTATCTGATGATGGATAGCTTTTCAGTTTTGAATTTTAAAATTTCAAATCACTTAAGTATATATTTTTTCAAGTAACTGAACAACTTAGTTGCCTAAGCATTTACTCTTAAAAACGTTTTCAAACGATTGAAAAAGTCAGGTGTTTAGTATTTTGAATTGATTGTAAGCAGTGATCTTTCAGAGTCATTTTTTCAATTACCTACTCCATTCATTCATGTAAGTTTATGTACCTAGCTTTATAAATAGATTTTGAAACTATCATGGTTGTAAACATTGTAAACACTATAAACGGGATATTTACCATGATTTTTGGATTTTTGAGTCTCCCGATAAAGAGGGTAGACCGTTTCGTCTGCCAGTGATTACCCACAAACTCGCTAAAAACTTTAGTTTACCGTGATCATGGCTCATGCAACTGTGCCGAAATATCGGGAAACTCAAAAATCCAAAAATCATGGTAAATATCCCGTTTATAGTGTTTACCATGTACAAATAGCTTTTCCCAAGCCTGTAACCTTTCCCACGCCACATTGCGTTGCGCGGAACCCAGCTCAAACGGTCTGAACTGTGTTTCCAACTGTTCGATGCTTTGTTGTTCCCGGATGGCACCGTTTAACTTCACAGCATAATTTTACATTGCTGTTCCCGCCATTTTACCATTCGGAGAATCGAGCATTCGAGCAAGTATTAGTTGTCATTGTTTCGTTTGTAGAGTTCTGAAAAGGTATAAAACAGCTGTACCATGACCTTTAGTAAACAATTCAGTTTAGGAGCTATCCAGTTTAGGTTCGTAATCTGGATCGCATACTATTCGTACCATGACCTGCTTTAAAAGTGACAGTTTTGACACAAAGTGAACCAACTCAACGCGTTATCTAACAATTCAGGGGCCCTAGCCATATTACACGATCTATCGTCGCTGTAGAACGATCTATCGTCGCTGTAGAATAGAACACTTCAAAATGTATAGGAATTGACGTTCTGACCACGTGACTCATCTACTTGAAACAAACTTGAAACGTCAAATCCTATACATTTTGAAGTGTTTCTATTCTACAGCGACGATAGATAGTGTAATATGGCTAGGGGGCAGTTTAGGTCATGTTTAGGTTCTGATATTTCGTCAGCGTCATAGCATACGTCAAGCG
This sequence comes from Camptogramma bilineatum, assembly GCA_958496255.1. Lineage (NCBI taxonomy): Eukaryota > Metazoa > Arthropoda > Insecta > Lepidoptera > Geometridae > Camptogramma > Camptogramma bilineatum. The sequence goes on from OY292474.1 coordinate 5,424,426, forward strand.
AAGCAGTTCAGTTTAGGACCTAAACTGGATCGCATATAAAGCTCATGGTAGGCAGCCAGGTTAGGTACAATACAAACCCAACGTCGCTTAAGAAAGCTTACTGCATGACAATTCACACCGACTACATTAGATTCGAAGATTTTCTTCGAAAAGTGAGGTTTCTTCGCTGAAAGAACGTCATCTTTTCGAAGAAGATATTTGAGTCCAATGCAGTCGACAACGTTTGATTCGCCGTGCTGGTTTCCTTAAGATATTCCTTCACCGTTTAGAGCTCGTAAAAGAAAAGTTTGCCAAAGATCGATTTTAATTTACTCTTTTCCTTTTTATTAAACTGTCTGTGATCTATTACAGCTATAGCTTTGTTTAAATGATGACGACTCGTCCCTATTTGCCAATGCTCCACATGAATGACAAACACAAATAGTTTTGCAAGTTGCAATCTCGGTTTCAGTAATCCGAACCGGATCGTATCGAGTTTGGTAACAGGATCGTTTCGATCCAACTAAATCGATGCATTTTCTTGTGTTTCATTTATTTTACGAACAATTACTGTTACTTTGTAAGAATATTTGTTTCTCATCCATTAATTTATTGTTGTGCTAAGTAAAAGTTTAATCAGCAGAGCTAAAGTGGCCACTTTTGATGAAACATCAGATTTTTCATCTAATGAAACAACTGATAAAACATCAAATTTTTCATCAAATCTTGATATTATGTGCTTCATATTATTATCTTCATATAATGAAGCATTTATGAAACATGTGAACCATCAAATTTTTCATCACATCTTTCATATATGCTTCATATACTTATGCTTCATACATCTATGAAACATTTGATGAAAAATTTGATGTTGTATTAGATGAAAAATCTGATGTTTGATCAAAAGTGGTCTTTAGACCCCCGAACCCCTACACAAACCCTTATGCAAATGTAGGTACCAAAATAATGTTGGGTTATGTCGTGTTTATTATCTTCAAATTGTTTATTTCTTATTATTGTATGTCACACAATTATAATAAAGTTATTGTTATCACTCTCATAAATAATGTGAGGTTACAATAAATCTAAGTTCTTTCCTCATTACCGTTCGTTCAATTTGTGCAAAATAAAAATAACCCGTGTACCAACTTCTCGCATTCTCGAGCACCGCAATATAAACGCAGAACTTACGATCGAAGGAATCCATATTTTTACAAGTTATAGCCTGTTTATTGCACCGGCTAAGGCATTCGCATCCAGCACCGTCCTAATGAAATTCGAGATGCGTTATATCGATTATTAAAATTTGTTTGGAAATGGACGAAATTGGCCAGAATTTGTATCGGTGACGACTTGGGAGCGGAGGCGGAAGATGTGTTGTCCTGTTTCAGGAGCATCGATTGGCGTTTGTGTGGTTGGGGATGGGAATTCAGGGCCTGTGTCGGGGTGGTAAGGTCGTGAATGCGGTGTGTCTCCGGGGTGTTTAGGTCTTGAGGGTTCCGTGGGGTGTAGCACGCGACCGGCCGGCTCCGCAGTGCCTCGCCGCTCGTCGGCCACACCGCCCGTGTTGTCGCGCCTTCGGGAACATTCGGCAACAGTCGTCGCGTTGCGGTAGGTTTGATGACGCTGGCCGATTCGGCTCCGTGCGAATTGTTGCCGAAAATGATGATAATGTGAAGTGATGTTTTATAACGCTTGTTAGCGGTGTTTTGCAGTAGTAGTAGTGATGTGAAGGATTTTTAAAGTTTTCCGCCCCACTGGTTTGTAACTGTTCTGAAGTTTTCTATTTGTTTTGATTTTTGGCTTGTGTTTCCACAATTTCTACGGCAGCGCCAGTAGTTTCCGACAAAGAGTCTCTATGATGCTAAGAGATTCCACAGTCCACACAGAAGACAAGCTTGTTTTCCTACAAATTACAGGCAGGTACTTACTTAGGTATTTGCAGCAATTGCAGCAAGATAGGAGGGTACCTTTGAAATAATGATGAAACGAAATTATTAAGCTACCATTTTAAACCGCACTCCTGAGGTCTGGAACTCGCTGCCGGCTTCTGTTTCCACGCAAACTATAACCTGGGTCTCTTCAAGTCAAGAATGAATAGTTGTCTTCTAGACCTTTGTGAGCCATCGTCAGCCACATCGTCGTTTCCCATCAGGTGAGATTGTGGCTAAACAAAGGTCTATCTACAATCTACATGAAAAAAACAAAACTAACACGAAACATAAAACTTAATTATACTCATAGGATTCCTATTGGAATTAAGAATATAATTTGACTACGCTAAACTGTGAGTTAGATATTAGAACTCGTACGTCGGGAATACTAATTTGCAGTATTGATCGTTGCATCTAACCAACATGGAGCCCCATGATATATTAGCAACATACCTAGTATAACTAACCGCAACCACTAGGGAAAACGGGAGTAGGCATGCATTGTACTAAAGAGATTAATTGAGGAAGCGATAATTACAAATTACTATGTATTGTGGTGTCAAAAGTGCCTGAACTGGCAGATAGCCAACTTGCTGTTCGTCAGCAAATTGAGTTTCTGTTCAGCAAATTTTAAGGGACTTAGGTATGCGCACACTCTTGTTTTCGGAAGACGTGTGTTCTTTATACCTAAGTAGGTAATTATAATAATACCGTACTGTTTTTTGCTCGTTCTTTTTAAAATGATAATCTTAAAAACATCTAAAAATAAAGCATTTTGAAAAAAATTAAGTGAAAACTACAAAGGTTAAACATTTGCTGCCCGAGCTACCCCATTTCAAAACCAGATTTCCTATTTCGAAAGACCTATATCAGCTGCGGTAATAGAGCAAATATTTGCAAAGGCTTCGGCCCAAAGAGATCGCTATCCAGTCATGCAGATTGGATTTGAAATGTTGCTATCCTTGATGCCTACGTAAATTCGAAGGGCGATCGGGCTGAATTGATTGTGGTGTGGCGACCGCCGAGTACTTTGTTAATTAATTTGGTGACTGAATTGAGGTTTATTATGTCGCCGAAAAAGGACAATAAACTACCTAAATCATTGGCGGATATAACCTAATACTTTCTTAGTTTAGTATTAATAAAGTTAGTAGGAATCGAGTTTTCGTCTCTTTTTCTTTTAAACTAAATTCGGATAGAGAGAGCAAGAAATTAATATGAAACACGTAGAAACTTTCCCCGCTTATTTCTTCGAGAGCACTCGTGAATTCAATTATCTCAACTGCAAAATTCACAAAATAAGACATTCAAATTCAGGCACCTGCATTTCTGGCAACAAAACCTAGACAAAGATTCAATTTAAAGAGTTGGCAGCCTTGGGGCGTTTGAAATTTTAACCAATACCGCTCGGGGCGTGATTGGCTTTCGGGCTGTTTATAGCAAGTTTGCTATTGAGCTGTGCAAATACTAATTAAAGGCATTGCAGTTGCGATGTTTGATGTATTTCATCTATTGAACCATGAATGTTTGTTTTGAATTTGGAATACGCGAATGTTCCTTTCAATCCAAAGGCTCTACCCCCTGATTTATATCTTTGATAGCGACCAAAATCTATCTCAAACTGAATTTGAAGTTTCAGACAAGTTAGACTATAAGCCTGCTGCACAGAACAGTTTACATATTAAAAGTAAACTTGGCTACTAGATCATACCAACTTTCATACAATTCATACCGACTTCATAAATCTTGAATCGATTGAAATTATTATACTCATTGTAAATCACATAACGTTGTGTCTGATTTTATTTTTTCCTATTATTATCCAAATGAGGATATTTGAACCTACAAAGTAATAAATTAATAAAAAAACAGCAAAATAGGGTAAATGAAATTCTTCCTGGTATTTCTGTTGTTTTTCAAAATTCCCGTGGAATCTCGCAATTGCAATTTTGTCCTGTGATTCGCTCACCTAGTGTTCATTATCGAGTGATTTGTCATTTGTGGGCCAAGCGGTCTAAATATAGTCAAATCGCTTCATACTAACTGTACATTGCGACCCAGATTGTTATTGAGACCGATGTAATGACAATGACGAATCAAAGCATTCTTTTTTGTCTCAGTTTTTTCAACATCACTCGGAAGTGGATACGTGTTTTCATTTGACACTCCTTGTGTTGCCATGTCTGCCAATTTTGGAATACTTTTGTTGTAAAGCTGCGTAGCCATGTTTATTTTATTTATTTCAAACAACTATCTTTACTATATTGGTAACACCCAATTCAATACATTTAAATTTTAGAACTGAGATTGTGAGAACATTTAAATGGTCAATTGTTATAGTTTATAGTATATTATTTTTAAGGACTGTTTGTTTTATATTAATAAATAAAAATTGTATAATTACCTAATAAGTAGATACTTATAAAGCCATGTCGGCCTAATAAGATGTACTTGCGACTTTTGATCTGAATGTTGTAAGGTCGACTCCAGATCTTGCATGAATATATTTTTCGTTTCGGAAATGTTATACCTACTTAAGCGAATTTTTATTTGTACTATTGTTTGTCATCTATAAGACTTTCTTTAGACCTTAAATAGCCTCCACTATTATATCTTGTTTTATTTCTGATCTACTGCAACAATTTAGTAGTACGGACTGCGTAAACATTTGTTTCAATTACAACATAATTAACATGTGCCAGTCCCCCGCGATGGGTCGTTGACTGCTATATATACTGATCTACATAATGTAGTAGGTAACCTACAATATTACTTCCTCTACTATACAGTATAGATAGAATATAGACTCTGGTATAGGTGTTTGTAGTTCTATACTAGCTTCCTTCAGCAATTATGTTTCTTACACAATAGTGGGTACCTAGGTCCCTTTTTATTTTGTTCGATAAACCTTTCTATATTTATATAAGATGCAAAAAACGTATAATGATGCCGTGTAGAAATGATGGGTGGTTGTTGGATTAGATACTGACATGAATCTTTTATGTACCTACTAGATTAGTACAGAAACATATTCAGGAAGTATTCATTAATCAAAAATTATTTGATTGCATAAAATTTTCTTTTGCTCATACGTAATGTAAAATATGTATTTCATCACCCCTCCATACTTTGATTAAAATTGTAGCCTTTGCCTCTTCAAGTCTTTAAGATTGCAGAGTGTGAAAAATATACCTATCTAGGTACTCGTAGGTATTAGGTATATTGTACACACATCCCTCTCAAAAAGCGTGACCCTCTTTCTGACGCGGTCAGGTAAAAGTATAACTAGTTAGCGTTTTAAATCGTAAATTTTGCTGAAATCACTAAGTTTCAGTGCTAACTGTACGTAATTAATGCTGAGAGAGCTTCTCTTATTAAGTTGACTAATAAATGAGTTTCGTGTTTGTAGATTCCGTTTAGTTTATAGGAGAGTTTATCAGATGGTCTATTCTTGGTACTTCTAGGAACCAGATCTTTAATTTAATTTTTGATCCAAGATCAAATAAGTAACTTATTTCTCTCATAACTTCACTTCCCATAAGTAACAAGTTAACTCTGGCGACTAAAGATTCCGTGGCCGAATTGGTAAAGGCACTCCGGCTAAAGGAGGATCGCTTGTATCATTGCGGGTTCGAATCCGGTCGGAATTGAAAATTTTGATTTAAGATTTTTCATTTTCAAATGTAAATAGGTACTTACCTACCTAAGTGTGGTTTAATACTATAGCAAATAAAAAATTACTGAAAGTTCACTCTAAAAATCAATTTTCCTGTGAACTTGGTGATTACATAAATAGTCTACAAAGACAATAGAGTTTTCCTCGTCACTATGTTTTCGCCCCACGTCTGAGCTATTGACGAATAAATCTCCAACGTAGCTTATTCGCATTCAGCCGATCAACGGATCAATAATGTGAACTATATCACTCGGCACGTGACTAGATCGCGTTATTCACTCATTATTTTCACTCCACATGTAGTTTCACCCTAGGAATATAAATCAGGAAGTTTGTATATTCGTCTGTACGTTTGTTTTTAATCTAAACTCAACGGCTGCGCCATTTTTTTTCTGAATCTTGGACTTCTAGATGTGACGAGATCTGGAACGGCTGCGCCATTTTTCTGGTTGTCTTCTAGATGACGTGACATGATCTGGAAAAATGTAAAATTGTGAGCCATCTTGGCACTATAGATAAATAGATTAACACTTTATTGTACACCACATGAACATTAAACAAATTACAGACACACAGAAAATAGGGAGCGAAGTACAATAGGCGGTCTTATCGCTATGAGCGATTTCTTCCAGACAACCTTAGGATGAACTGGATTTACAGGAAGGCAAAAAGGCGGCAATAAGCTTTTCAAGTAGGTATTCATCTTGAATACATCAATGTAAATACCTACTTGAGTAGTTTAGTTAAGTATACGGTAACCTATCAATCTTTCGAAAAAAGATACACCGAATTTTGAAATCCATAAAACGTTTGATAGAAACTCGAAATCCAGATGCTATGTTTTACATAATTTTATTACTCCGATAAAACGTTTCACAGAAGTCTCATTTGACAGAAACACTAATGCCAGATTATCAGTTCGTTTTTTTTTCATTCGACAACAATATCCTTATACCTACCTTATTTTAAAAGACAGAAGTAACGCTTACCAGAAAATTTCCAGCCATATAAAACCTTTTCCATCTTACTCAATTATATTATTTACGTAATTTGTGTTACTTTTTATGTCTGTCTTACCGTAAAACGAAACGTTTTTAGGTTATTATCGGTCTCAGAACCGAATCTGCCCACCCCGACTTCCACGTAGTCTTGTCTGTCCTACCCTAGAGTGTTTTTATAAACTCGGAGGCGCGAAGGGAGATGTGACAAAACGCGGCACCAGCACGAGCTGGAGCGGCTGAGGCTGGTCGCCGCCGAAGGTGGCGACCAAACAGCCGAAGCTGCGAAGGCTCGTGCTGATGCTGCATTTTGTTACGCAAGAGCGGAGGGGCTGCACTTCCCGAAGCGCCGGAGCCGTCACAAATTCGAAATGGATGGAAGATTTAGGTTAAATTTTGATAATTTGCCAAAAGCGTTTGGTGAGGTTACTTAACCATCTTGCACGAAATTAGTTAGGAAATGTTAAAGGTAACTAGGTACAATATTTATTAGATATCTACCTACAGTACTTCAAGCTACATAATGGACATCGGTCATTTAATTTTATGGTACCTAGTGTTTATAACGCTCTGAATTATTACTAGATGGCGCTACTAGTAGGCGTTTAGAAAGATTGAATACATAATTTTGTAATAGGTCTTTCCTGCACCATGATTTTTCGGGATCACAAAATATGTGGAAAACAAATTATATGGAAAACAAACATTCGGTAAAGTGAATTATCTGGATGTTAAAATGTTTAGATGTATTTTGTATTTCTGTCTTGTAAAAAAAAAACAAATGAAAATCTGGCTTAAGAATTTATGGAATTCGAATTCCTGTATTATGAAAAAAAAAAAAACAAAAATCTGTCAAACGTTCCTATGGATTTCAAAAATCTGTCTTGTATTTTTCGTGACATAAATACGTAATCCAAGTCCACCGGATTGCGGGTTCAAATCCCGTTTTATTAGGTAAATAAGTAGTTTTTTTATTGAAAATCTTAGTGACTTTCTAAAATGATTCGTGAAGCATTCTGGTTCGAATCTTGTTAGGAACAAAAAATTTTATAAGACTTTTTAAAACTTTTTTTTTTTAAATAAAAAAAATAACATTAAAAATCAAAGTTGTTAAACAATTAACATTATCATCAGATTTGTACTTATAAATCTCGATTCACTCTACTTTAGCCTACTAGCTTAATAAATAAGCTTCAAAAACTAGTTGTTTTTGTATTTGGCTAAATCTAAAGAGTTTGACCGCAGATCTGATGATTGGGCTGAAACGGGTTTTGGTCTGACCTTGTCCGTAGATATTGTCGGGACTTGAGAAGTTAAGACGTTTTGACCTAATCTTGTCGATCTTCTCGTGTTCGAACGAAATGTTCATAACCTAAAAAAAATATGACACGAATGATTTTGTGGATATTTTTTGCCGACTCCAAAAATGAATGGAATTCGACTGTAGGTTTTTTCCCATTTTTATACTTAAGTACGTATTTATTTAAAAAAAATATTTCAGAAATCATACTCTTTTGAAAATGAAAAATCTTATCCAAATTTTCAATTTCGACGGGATTCGAACCCGCAATGATACAAGCGATCCTCCTTTAGTAAGTGCTAAGTGTGGTTTAACACTTTAGCAAATAAAAAATCATATTCTTATTGTAGTTTTAAAACAATTTACTTAACTTAATAACCTACGGAACTCTAAAAAAGTAAAGCACATTTCCGCAATTTTTCCTGCTCTCTCTTTTTATTTCTGACTCTGACTCTCTCGTTTTTGCCGCTTCAAACTAGTCTTATCATTTCAACCCATTTAAAAATCCTCGTGTATTTTAAAAGGAATGCAAATTAAAATTACTCTCCAACCTTGGGAGACACGACCTCGGGTTCTCGTATCGTGATTATTTTACTTCTTGTTGGGACTAGATTACAAGATTATACCCCATCCATCATTCTGAAGCCTAAGTATAAGTAAGGCTACCTTGTTTATCCCTGGGAAGGTTATTTGGCATACAAAGTAATAAAGTTTTACCATGAGAAGTTTATTTTTATTTAACCATGGTCATCTCATTGCAGGGCAAAGGCCTCCTCTTCTTCCACCGAGGAGTGTGATAAAAAGATAAAACAAGTAGCCAAATTAAAAATTAAAAAAAAACAACTTCAATGTTATAAGCTGAGCAATTTTCTGCTTTCTCGAGGTGCATTTCTATTCATAACTCCGAAGATATTCGACAGATCCTCACCAAATTTTTGTGGCACTAATCGAAAAGCGTCCAAAATTTTCGGAGGTCTGAATCAGCATGCAGGTCTCTGAACTTTTTCAATTCTAACGAAACCCACCTCTTTGCTCATGTCATGTGCAACAACCGTGGACTGAGGCCGAATTTCAATTTCCAGTCGACAGCAAGGCCCGACCCCTTGTCATGCAAATCGCACAACAATACTTCTATTTATATCTTTACGCCATTGTATGTTTCTCTTTTACGCAACGTCCTCACAAAATGTTTTTTTTCCCGACGTTGTACATCAAGGAGGTTATTGTTTTTAGAGTGTGTGTAATGTGTAATTTCTTTGTGAAGCTCTGCAGCCTAAATGACTTGATGAATTTTAACGTAAGGTCATACCTGTTTGGATCAACTCGACACCAACACCGCACCGCATCGCCTTGTGCTGTTAGGTATTCTTTATGGAATTCTATGAGCCAACGCTCGCTACATCAACTCCTTGACAGCTTGCGATGCGGCGTTCCGGTCATGTTTCGAAGTTGGTTCATAGAGTTCCTTACAAAGAATACCAAACAGCACAAGACGATGCGGTGCGGTGCCTGGTGCCGAGTTGATCTAAGTAGAGGCAATACAAGCTCAAAGAGTAGTCAGATGCTACATAAAACTTTCTATGAAACTTCTCGTATTACACAGGTTAAAAAACTCATCGCAATATCTTGTAAACACGTGACTCATCAGAGAAAGTGAGGCGATTGATTGCGCACGCGCACAAGCCCACAATTCGCACTCGTTAGGCCTTAGGGCTTCTGAAGTGTATACCTGCTCTTAATGTCCAATAACTACTTAGTACGAGTATAATCTACAGTCATAACTATTTAAACTTATAAATAGAATGGCGTGCAACCAACCTATCACGTATAAAATGCTTACTACAATAAAATGTCATGATGTATGTTCGCATGAGCTAGTCGCAAACATTGGTGACGGAGTTTTAAGGCCGCTTGAAGGGACGGACAATTTAACATGTCGAAGCATGGAAGCGCTCAGTTACATTAACCGACAATTTAACGTGCTCTCCGAAGCACGGAAGGGCTCAGCTGTTAATGCCACTTGCGGTCAACCATCCGTTTACGGACTACACGGAACGTAGCTTAACTTCAACGATCTATCAAGAACGAGCGCTTCAAAATCAAGTCAACATTTGCTTTCCATTGATCCTATACCTCTGTATTCTGTGCCTATACGAAGTACTTACCGTTCCAAAAGTAAGTAAGTTCGTACCGTTCCGAATGCCTGTGTAATGTTAGGGTTATTTTTTATTCGTTCGTTGCAGAAGGGTGACATCACCGAACGCGATGCCAAATCCAGTTATTTTCGTTTTTGAATGCATGTTTGGGATCTGTATGCATATCGCATCGGTAGCCAACTACCTCTACAATGTATTCATGCTCCTTTGAATTTTAGTGGTTGCCTACTCAATTTTATAGTGTTGTGTATAAGGAACAGTTTGTTTGTGAGTGAGAAATGTAGTTTCATTCGAAAAATTAGATATAAACCTACAATCTACATGTACCAATCAAGAACCTTTTGGCTACTTCATCCGAGGTACCAATCGATGTAACTTACCTATTTTCTGTATTAACCTAATCAATCATTTATGACAACCTTCTCCCTTGTTTGTCAATCTTTGATAGTGACCAAAATTGGTCTCAAAATCTCTGCATTTATGACAACCTTCCTCCTTGATTGTCAATCTTTGATATTGACCAAAATCGGTCTCAAAATGTCAAATATGACAGTTCAGTGACTACGCAAGTAGCTCTGTCACTTTCATCTCAACGAGACCAAACGCGACAAAACGCGCTACGCGATCGTTTTGACAGTTTGAGACTACTGAGGTTTGAGACAAGTTAGACAATCAGCCCGCTGATACCATAGGGCATATTTGCAGTTAATCTGTGCTATTTGCAGTCTGTGGTCCGCTCTCCCTCATGGGAGTTGGTGATTGAGCTCTGTTTGGTTTGTGGATATTGTGGTCGTCGTTATGGATGAATGCTTATCACTAGACCATGCTATAAATAATACAATAAGTAAGCATACCCTCGAGGTAATAAAATTTTAAGAAACACAAATGCTTCAAAACCTGATCGATATGGGATTCTGAACCTGATCAATTTTAATACAATCAAAGGTTTTTGAAAAAAGAAGCATTGTTTCTCTCAGATCAGAAAAAAAAGGTTGGTAAATTCTACTTTTGTCTATGAGATCTTTGTACTTATAAACTTAACAGTGGTTTTTGAAAAAAGAATCATCGTTTCTCTCAGATCAGAAAAAAAAGGTTGGCAAATTCTACTTTTGTCTATGAGATCTTTGTACTTATAAACTTAACAGTCCAGGCTAGCTAGCTATTCATTATTTTGAATCCTACTTAAGTACAAGCACAAGCTTCCATTCGTCCCCTTGGCCAACAAAAATAAGTCAGGACTGTAGTAAAACTAGTTTCAACAAACCAAACTACGAGCTAGAGAGCTACTCGGAAGTCGGAATATCCTGAAGGAAACAGTACTGAAGTACCCTTGTCGACCTATCACTGTGAGAAGTGGAGAGGTTGAGTCAAGACGCGGAGCTCTGGAGCACTTGCATATTACTTTGATACTAGGGTATATTAGGTTCCTTGGGTATATAGTAAATAGTAAGTATTGGTTTGAAAGTACAGCGCCCTGATTACGTAAGTCTTGCAATAGCATTGCGACAGCAATCACTACGCGGCCAGTCGAAAAATATCACTAACAATCATATTATTATTTAGAAAGCCAATCGCACGTCTATTGCTCGCCTGTCGCCAAATGCACTTTGGGCATAGTGAATTTTGCGACCGTAATACGATTTTTAGTGATATTTTTCGACCGGTCGCGTAGTGATTGCTGTTGTATTGCTATTGCAAGTCTTCAGGGCGCAGAAGTGACAGAAAAAATGAGGAGTAATAGCTAATAGGTTGGCATGGTGTGGGCATGTTATGCGGAGGGAAGAAAGTCATATTACAAGGAAAGTGTTGGATATGAATGTGGAAAGATACATAGGTAAAGGACGGCCAACGAAATGATGGATGGATTGTGCGAGAGAGGACATGCGTGTGAAAGGAGTGACTACTGAGATGACGAGTGATAGGAGGGAATGGAAGAGGAGAACATGTTGTGCCGGTGCCGACCCCACCTATAGTCGTATTGCTCATTATACGGACTAAAATTGAAGGAAAAAATGTCATTTTTCCTTCAATTTTGATTAGTTTTGATATGTTTTATGTCAAAATTGAAGGAAAAATGACATTTTTTCCTTCACTTTTAGTCCGTATAATGAGCAATACGACTATAGTGGGAAACAAAAATATTTTAGGTTAATTTCTGAATTTACGTTTTTTTTGCACGAATTTGATAGAAAATCACGTATCGATCAGCAGTGCGAGACCGACTTCCGAAATTGCATCCGATTCGATGATTTTTTTTCCTTCATTATTGATCTCTCTCGCGCGCTCCCGGTTTTCGTACTCATATAACTTGAGAACAGTAGGTATAACTAGTAGGTAACCATAACACTGTCAAAAAAAAAAATGTAAAACATAAAACAATTAAGTGAATAGATAGTTCACAAACTTGTCCCGCAACACTGCGGAACAACAGATAAATAAACGTACAAAACCGACGCCAATTTCTCTCTTTGGCTGCGCCAGTTTTGGCACATGGCTGACCGCGAGCCGTCACAAGCACAACTTTAGTTATTATTATTACTTTGAAACTTTATGTTTTTTAATGCGATATTACGAGTATTTAGAACTAACTTTCGTCCACGGCTCAAAAAATGACACTAACCCCGTTATTCATAATACGGTTTACTGCCCCCATAGCGAAGAGTAACAGTAACTCCATTTTTGGCAAAAACTAAAATCAAATCTTCATTAGGTACATGTAATGAAGTACCTAATGAAAATTACATGTAGGTAATGAAGACTTGATTTTAGTTTTTGCCAAAAATCGAGTTACTGTACTCTTCGTTAGGGGAGCAGTATAGAGAGCTTTTAGCAAGATTTTGGAGAGTGATTTTTCTTGAAACTCACATTTCATTGAAAATAAAGGACAACAGATACATAATCTTTGTTTCAAACCCTTGTGATAGTAACCACAGTAAGTAAGTAAGTATAGTATAGTACGAGGCTACGAGGTGGCTTTACTTTCAGTCTGGGCAAAGTTTGCTAACTCTTTGATGTACGGCGAACCTTGCTTGAACAAGGACAGTTTATAGTCCAACTTTTTAACTTCAATTTGGAAAGAGACAGATATAAGTTTATACTTAGGTGTAATGTTTGCATGTGAGAAAATATACAAACGGTATTCAAATTTTTAAAAGTCATAAGGGCGCTACTCACACACCTGCCGCAGGGGCAATCTAGGTGCGTGGCGGTTGTCGCGATATCGGAATCTCTACTCCCGATATCGCGACAACCGCCACGCACCTAGATTGCCACCTAGATTGCCCCTGCGGCAGGTGTGTGAGTAGCGCCCAATAGTGAATTTTTCTGTAAAAAGTAGTCCTGCCCAAGACTTTACAGTTAGTTAGACGATAAGCAAGAGATCTCCCTGTACGCAAAATCGGTGCTCAACTGATAAATAAGATCTTATCCAGATTTTTGGGATGTAGGAGGATCGGTTTGACTAATCCCGTCGGAATCGAATCGAAAAAAATTAATAAGAATTCTAATTTCGATGAAAAGTCTCTCCTCTAGTGCGTAGAATAAAGGATAATTATCAATTCTGTAGTTTTTCTGGCTCCCTAAACCTTTTTTAACAATATTGAAATAGGATTTTGCGAAAAGCTCAAAGCAATCCAAAACCTTTTAAAGCGCCATCTTTACCACTATTTATTCCCATTTTCCACCCATTAAAAACTTTCTTCCACATTCTTTCTAAAACTCTGAGAGCGGCAAAACTGCTAGGGTTGACCAATAGGTAGTTATTATTTTATTTAGCAAAATTAAAATTAAATAATTCTACTACACCATTATGCTACATAGATTAAAGTTTTACACACACACACACATACAAACAAGTATTAAGTCATTGGAAACCATCACAAGAAAAAATATATGTAAACGTTCTCATAAAAATTACAAAAAAAAATATGTAAAGGAAATTCTTTTATTCATACATTTTGTATGGTGCCTACTCTTTGTTGATCGGTACGAAGTTCGTACATAGCCTCTTCTTTATAATTCTAACCTCACTTTAACAACCGTATTTTTCTATTACTGTGAGAAAATAAATCTTAAAATAAGGGCCTCTGCAGCCCCTAAACCCAAAGCAATGCACCCACTGCACCCATTATATAAAATTACATTGCGTTGCCGTTGTTTAAAATGAATGAGAGTACCTACTACACGTAAAACGAGGGGATAAAATTTTATATTTAAGTGTTTTAGAATATGACAACACTATGGGTTAGATATAAATATCTCTCTCTTCCCGGCTATTCATCCCACATGGTGGTGGGGTCAGCCTTCTTCACACTCTTCCTCCTCTTCCCTTCCCTTCGGGTTAGGTATAAATATAAATCATTTAAATAGTAAATACCTACATACTTACATAATTATAGTCCCACCACACGCATTGAGCATGTCTACCCTATGGATATGCCCAGTTAAGCTGAGAGGATGGTTTAGGAGCTGGGCAAGCTAACTCCATTTCTATATGTCCCAGGAACTACAGTGTCTGTCCATATAAATTTTCCGAAACGCAAAATCAATTGATAGTTTCGAACCCACGACCTCGGATGAGTGTTCTAGCCCTCTCGGCCCACACGGCTCAAATACAGGAAAAATACAGGAAACCATAATAAAATCAAGTAAGCCATGTAAATAGTCGCTTTGTACGCAAACAGTAATATTATCCCTTTTGATTTATGAAAGCAAATATTGAATGTAAACATGATTGATATAAAATCAGCGGCAAACAAAAAGATGGCACGCAATCAATCGGGAAATTCTAAATTTCCTTTGCGTTCGGAAATAGGGTTGCCATGGCTGCTGATTTACCTGAGGAGTGGGTAATTCGCGTAAAAAAAGCGTTGAAAAGCGTATTTTTACGTGTATTGGAACTTGTTCGGCTGCACTGATAGAGGGGTACTGCTCGCTTCCATATCGGTTTATTTAGTCACACAATGAAGTGCTTTGCTTAGCCTACAATAATTGTAGGCTAAGCAAAGCACTTCATTGTGTCAGTCAGTTTTAATCGTCTGAAAAGACGTGAAGTCCGATTATTATTATGCTGATGATAATGATATTTGTTAAACTGAGATTTGGAAATAGCTTATTAAAGTAAAACATGAGACAATGTATAATGCCACACTTTGCCAGCCCCACTCGGAAACGTTCGTGAAAAGTTCGACAAAACTCGGGATTGCTAGGTTGTCTTGGTAATTCGAGACGCGGTTTCAACTCAGCAGTAATTACTGCAAATTGCCGCCATTGTTTCATGCAGAAAACTTCGACTAAGGTAAATGAAGCCTTCATTTTATCTTCGTCGAACGCTGATTTAGTTTCCTTTGTAAATTGGAACGACTGACATGAAAATATCGAAGAGTTTCGACATAATTTAAAAACGTTGTCTGACATTGTTGGAATGAAAAATCGTGACTAGTATACTGCTGACTGTTGAAAATGAAGTTTGTTAAACAATGTAAATACGTCATAAAATATAAGTACTTAGTAAAAATAACTTAGGCCTTTACATCTTTTACTAGATAATTTATACAGTGTTAGGACTTAGGAGGATCTTTGCCTACACTTAGCGGGACACTGTAGTGTATGGGACATTGTTATTGTTTTCCTACTTCTTTTTGATGTCCACTTCTTCGATAAGATCATTAAGATCACTTCGAATCCTCTTGCTAGGTGATTCTTCTGTTCTTTCACAATATAGTCAAGAATCAGACTAACAAACATGATTTAGAGCCCACCATATTTTTCAGTGGTCTAAATACCCAAGCTCTTCAAAGTAGTTTAAGGTATTCGTTACATAATGTCAATAACAAAAGATTTAAGGGATTTTACTGTACACAACTTGGTCCTAGAATGAAAAATTCGGATATAATATAAATCCAAGTGTCCTTTAAAATGAATGACTTTTCAAAAGTCCAATTAACAAGCGCTTCAGCGTTCGGAATTAATGTGGTCCAATTGTTTGTTCGTTCGAGAATCCTCGAAAAATGTTTCAGTTTCGAATGTATTGTTTTATTATTCAAACCGAATACGATACTCTTTATTCGCAATATATTTGAAAAATGGCGCGAGACGTGGTTCTATTTAAGTTGGTAATCAAACAAGCAAATTAATATAAGTAAGATAAAAAAAACCCCAAAACTTTTTTAATGCATTGTCATCGAGTTGTGAGCTACCCTGAAACTTTCAGCCGGCTAATCGGGAAGTGCTCGAAATTTGAGTTCCAAGATTCTATTTTAGTAACTTAGTTTTAGTTACTTAAATAAAATTAGACAAGTTGTTGTCTTGGCCCATTTTCCCTACGGATTTTGTCAACCTTCTTTAGATAATGTCATTGTCAAAACATGACCAAGAACACATGAAAATGCAAAATACTACCTAAGCAAAATTTGGGACGCTCTTCGAAATGTTTTTCGTACTTTAAAGTTACTTTTTGCTTTGGTATTTCGGATTAAGCTCATATTTCGTCGCAAGCGTGCCCTATCACAGACATTTTTATATTACTTCGCGCAGCTCCAATGTGTAGCGGAGTTTATTCGTTTGAAACTTTTTATTATAAGCTTGGAAGTTTTATATTCCATTGAGAGACGTACATAGGTGTCGTGACGTAGTTATGAAGAGATGATCTTACAAGCTATCAGAAATCTTTAGGTACTTATAAACAAAGATAAGTACTTAAGGACTTACTTATACGATGTTTATTGGTGACTTGAGAACGGCTAAACTAAAGCTATTTGGCTTTTAGTTCTATTAATAGTCATAATAAGTTTAAGAGGTTAAATAAAAAATGGCTATAAAATGATAATTTGAATATAAAAGTACTTACCTAACCAAAAAATTTATTACAATGCGATCTACTCGTAAAAGTAGATTTTCCTTTAGGATTGAACTTGTACTCGTTAATCTGTGGAGTATCTACCTCAATCTAATTTAACCTACCTCAATTTAATTTAAGTTTTTTAGTCCCCAAAGATGACAACTTTTGTCTACATACATAGGTACATAAAATCACGCCTGTTTCCCATCTTAGGGGTAGGCAGAGACCACAGATCTCCATTTGCTACGGTCCTAACACACTTCTTTCGCTTCATTCACTCTCATCACATTCTTCATGCAAGCTCGTCGGTATAAGGTACTCTACGTAATTTGACGTTTCAATATTTCAAAAACAGAACATCTATTTCTGGTAACGTTTTAGCATGTTTTCGCGTTTGTTCATTTCACGTCTCAAGAATCTGAAACTTTTTAAATAACAGTGACAAAAACAGGGTTCGCAAGCTTTGAGCATAAAGTGAATTCTTCCAGTTACCCGACTGTCAAAGGAAAGATTAGTTATACAAAGGCATTAGGGGAACTTTGAACTTCCGTTTTATGACATTGTTCGTGTTTAATGGCCGTGAAATAAATTAAAAAGCTACCTACGTAAGTCATGAGATTTGTGGTTTGCATGTGTCGCGACGATTGGGTTGACAACTTGACACAGACTTAATTTGTTACTAAAAATATTAAATTAATTAAGGTTCGGTATTAAAAAGTACGATCTGAATTGTGAAAACAATTTGAAGTTGATCGCGAGAATTGTTCTAAAAACCAAAAAGTTACAGAAGACGTTCGTTTTATGAAGTTTTTTAAATAAGTAAGTACTTAAACTAATAATTGGGTTTTATTTACTTACTTATTTACTTTATTTACATTTTTATTTTTATTAGGTACCATACGAGCATTATGATGTCACTAATCTGATTGCTGAGCAACATAGGCCAAATAAATAAAGATGGTAAAACAATTTTATTCTTCAATCAATTCTTTAAAAATCGTAAGCGGGGTTTTTGTACCTTGGAATACCTATAAGGATATCACTCTGTATTCCAGTTGAAAGGGTTTCCTTACCAGTTGTAACCGTTATCAATACCTTTAATTTGATCATTAGGACCCAACAACAATGATAAGTAAGTACCACAATCGCTTACTAATTACATGGCATGCATCTGGGTCTTCGAACTTCGAAACGTGATTCGAAATTCAAAATTGAATGAAAGAATTTGCTCCTTTTCACCGTTCACTCGTTACATTAGAAATGAAAAATCTTACCAAAATTTTCAATTCCGACGGGATTCGAACCCGCAATGATACAAACGATCCTCCTTAAGCCGGAGTGCCTTACCATTCGGCCACGGAATCCTTATTACGTCAGGTTGAAAATCTTGATAAGCTCATGTTGATCGATTTAAGCATCGATTAGCGCCATCTACAGAGTAACTACTAAGTTAACTCACTGCTCATTGCCCGAAGTTACATTCAGGATCAAATGACGAGAGATGTCGCTTTTGCTAATTCTATAAGTTTTAATTTTTATAGTGTTAAACCACACTTTGGTATTATTTCATTAGAAATGAAAAATCTTACCAAAATTTTCAATTCCGACGGGATTCGAACCCGAAATCGATCAACATGAGCTTATCAAGATTTTCAACCTGACGTAATAAGGATTCCGTGGCCGAATGGTAAGGCACTCCGGCTTAAGGAGGATCGTTTGTATCATTGCGGGTTCGAATCCCGTCGGAATTGAAAATTTTGGTAAGATTTTTCATTTCTAATGAAATAATACCAAAGTGTGGTTTAACACTATAAAAATTAAAACTTCACTCGTTAGTTCAAATTCTAAGAAACGAGTTTGAAGTAAAAACTAAAAACTTAGTAGCGAACGTCTCGTCGAAACTTAACGCGCCATCAAATGCCAATCTACAAGAAATAAATTGAATCTTGTCTGCATCACCATCACACATATAATTATGATGACCGATTGATGACCACAAATAGCAAACCTGAATTATGAACCTTATTGAAAACAATAGAGGCGTTGTAGTTTTTATAATTATCTCCACTACCTACACTTCTTCCAGCGGATCTTGGCATTCGTGAAGTTAGCCGTTTCGATGCACAGCGCAGTGCAACTTTTTCATACTTACAAAATTTTCTACTGCGCAGCGAAAAGCCTAACTTCATCAATGCCTAGATCCATTGTGACAACTGTAGGTAGGTAGGTACCTACAAACTCATCTCACTTCTGTCGAAAGTTAATCACCGTTTATAGTAATGCCATCCTTTTCGTTAGATAGTGACAAATAGAGACAGGGTGAATCATAAGCAGTGTTTAAACAGTGTTGAGAGGCGATTATAGGTAAGGCCGTATATCGTCGCAAATAGGAAAACTTATTTAAGGGACGTTTTATCTTACCATTTAAAAGTTATGCTAATTCCAACCTTTGGTTTACGAAATAAAGTGCAAAGTTGAGAGAGAAGATATAGAACAATTAAACAGCAGACGCAATAATTTCGGTCTAAAAGCTTCAGAAGTTTAGTGGCGGAATAAATGCTAAAGTCTAATAGAATTGCACGAATGAGCTCCAAAGTTAAGCCTTTCTAAATCAATTATGAGTTGGTCGTCTTCCTTTTGGCAGAAAACGTGAAATAAAAGACACATGAGCTCCGTTTATTACAAGTTCTTGAATATTACAGTTGAAAATAAGAACAAAAAGTGTCTTTTGATTTTTGAAAATACAGAAGAAAACATCAAAAGATTTGAATTTTCAAAACCGTCAAACCTATTATAACTGTCAAAGTCATCTGTCACTTACGTCATCTGTCAAACAAATTATAGGCGCGCCAATACGGAGCGGCTAATAGAGCCACCTGTTAGTATAAAATTGACGACACCATTTCTTACTTTCATTTCTTTCTTATTTTCTTTTCATTCTAATGGCATCAGTGCCATTTCAAGCCATTACTTACGCTCTGTCAATAACCCATTGGCGCCAACACCTCCCTTTTCCCATATGATTGATGATCTCCCGCAGCTACGGAAATTAATGCCTCGATATTTTTTCTTCAATGTTATTCTAGGCACTCTGTTTTACCTCCCTATTCCCTAACGACCTCTGAAGTTCAAAGGTCATTGACTGCGACCTTTTCTTTGGGTATCATAGCTTCTTATCGATCGAGCGAGCGAAGCGAGCGAAGATCTTAGTGGCAAGTTAGGCGATTTTGCTTTGTATGTTTGTATGTTTGTATGTTTCATTTTTATGTTCTCGCATAACTATCGAACCGCTTATCCAATCTGTATGAAACTTGATAGGTCAATAGGTAGTGCTATGGAAATTTGCTGTGGAGCGTATGAGCGTAATCGATGAAGGGGTTGTAAAGATATGGGGTTCCCAAGGGGGTAAATTTTATTCAAAGTTACCCAAATATATTGAGTGGGGTGTCATACGAAAGGGCTTATTTTGTACTTTCCAAAATGGTTTTTATTTTTAATCTAGGATGTATAGTATTTGAAATACGACCAAAGAACAAAAAACTACGAAACCAGAGCTGCAAGAGCTCCCGTTTCATAGAGTTTCGATGTCTTCGTAGCTCATTGACTGGTCGGTCTTAAAAAGAGAGTGGCATCGTCGCGGTTTGGTTTGCAATGATTTTAGATGCTACTTGATTTATTTTCATGATAAAAAAATTTTTGATAAAGAATGAAAATAATTGGGGTAAAAAAAGTTAAATAAACAAATATATTGAGTGGGGTGTCAAATGAAAGGTCTTAATTTGTACATTCCAAAATAGTTATTATTTTGATTCTAGGACGTATACTTTTAGAAATACGACGAGAATTCATAAATATGAAATAAATGAAAAATTAGACACGACATTATGTATTGCATGCATGCTAATATTTTTTACCATGAAGAGCTAGCGCAATAGGCATACTCGGCAGTAGTAGCACTTGAAATTATAGGGGTAGTCAGAAGAAAGTCCAAATGTAAGCCATCTACGGTGCGCGAGATCTCAGTTCGGGGCGAACTACTAGTATATTTGCCTATATACTTAGGCCTTACTTATAAACTTGAACACTGGCTAAACAATGCTCAATATTCGCCCTGTCACTATTTGCCAATAACTAACAAAAAAGGATGGCAATAGGTTAAATGGTGTTTCAATTTGACAGAAGTTTAGAAGTAGAGCGGTTAATGTTTTGTGGGATTTTGTCGGTGTTGGTATATTAGAAAATCTTATATCTAATTAAATAAATATTGTTGGACATTTTTCACACAGCGCCATCTAGCCCCAAACTAAGCAAAGCTTGTACAATGGTGCCTACCCAAGAAAATACTCCTTATAAAAATGTTGCCAGCAAAACGAGGGCGGAAATAACAGTGTAATTGAAAACCTGTCATTTACTCCCGATATGACGCAATGACAAAAAGCGCGTATTCACAAAGACCCGTTAAAATTCACGACGAAAATTCCAACGCGGTTTCTGAGTACTTACTTCCAAGTTCCAACCTGTTTTGGTGACTCTTGAATAACAAGCAGATGCTTCTGGTAAACAAATTGGTTTTTCACATGCGGTATTTGGATGTGGAATGATCAGCGAAGATAAATGGGGTGCTTTTAATGTAGGTACGGTAGAATTGATGGTCTATAGCAGGGGTTGGTTCGAAAGCCGAATGCGGCGCTTTGAAAAATATAAGTTTTGAAAAAAAAAAAATTCAGTAAGTAAGTATTTTTATTCTATAAGTATTGAAAAGACACAATGACTGACACAGTCCGCGTTTGTGGCTCTTCAATTAATTATTGTTGTCATCTTTTTGTTGTATTTAGCTCTTTGAGCTGAAAAGTTTGCCGGCTCCTGGACTATAATGTATTGAAAAAAAAAGTCACCTTCTCAATTCAAATCTTACGACAGGTTCACGCCAATTTATTTATAAACTTTTGAATTTGGAGTCAATTTGTGCAGCTCATCGATACAGCAGCTAGGTGATCTTCTATATCATAGACAATGAACGACTGTCTATGGATTTGCTGAAGTTAACGCTCTGCATTATCCCAGTGGACTAGCATCTTGTTATTTTCAATGTAAAGCCTTTCATTACACATTATTCAATCTTATTACTTAAAAAAATTGTCACACTTATTTAAAAGGAGATAAACCTGCGGGAATCTAGTAAGTAATAGTTATTTAATCTAGTAGTAGTTATTTAACAATTAACATAACATGACTTAAAATAATAATGCTCAACGAAAAATTCTGAAATAATAACACACCAGTTAAAAATAGTGACTTTAGGTTTAAACGATCCTCACCCGACTCTCGCGCTTGAAAACAAATCGGAATGGCAAAAAGCAAGCAAATTAACTCCAACAAGCCTCTCGATTACTTGGGAATATCTACAGCGTCCCGAACAATACCTTTACCAGTGGCTGGTATCGACAGAACCACAGCTAATAACACTAGGCTAGGACAAATCAACATTCACACTTCTCGGAATGCCGATTTAAAGATTTTCTTTGGAGAGTTGAGTTTTTTCAGCGAAGAAACGCCACTTTCCGAACTCGGAATGCATTCCGAGAAGTGTTGAATCGCATCTCAGCGGGCTAAAAAGGCCGCTATAGCAGAACCACAAAAGAATTGCAATATTCCGTTCTTGTCACTCTCAGTCTATAAAAAAAGACGGCATCTAGTGCAATTCCTATTGTGATTTTGCTATAACGGTCTTTTTAACCCCGCAGGTCATTCAGCAGGAAATTCAGCGGAAACCGCACATCGTTATTACATGAAGTCACTTTTTAAGTCGCGACGTACGTAGCAGTGCATTCAGTATAAGTAAGATAGTTTATTTTTTGCGACATCAATGACCACGGTGGCTGGACATCTAAAACATCAAGGTTTATAAAATTATTTAAATTCGCGGTTAAGACCAGATTTTTAAAAAATGTAAGCTATAAGTACTTTTTTGCATGTCAGTCATGATTTCACAAGAAAAATATGTTATCGTATCATGCATGACATATAGGCGCACGCCAGACCTACAAACAATGCTACAAAACCGATTAACTCATCCTAGCACTCGTCATTTCAACAATCACCCCCTTTCAAATGCATAATATTATCTCATGTCCATTTCTTAGGCCCTTTATTACTAGTAGTTCGCCCCGAACTGAGATCTCGCGCACCGTAGATGGCTTACATTTGGACTTTCTTCTGACTACCCCTATACTTTCAAGTGCTATTACTGCCCAGTATGCCTATTGCGCTAGCTCGTCATGGTAAAAAATACTGGCATGCATTCCATACATAATGTCGTGTCTAATTTTTCATTCATTTAATAGGTAGGTATATGAATTCTGGTCGTATTTCAAAAAGTACCTAGGTATACGTCCTAGAATAAAAATAATAACTATTTTCGAATGTACAACTAAAGACCTTTCATTTGAAACCCCACTCAATATATTTGTTTAATTTTTTTTTTACCCCCTTCGGAACCCAATATCTTGACAACCCCTTTATTGATTAAGCTCATTATGCTCCACCTTAAATGTTCATAGCACAACCTATTGACCTACCAAGTTTAGCCTACCTAACGTAACCTACGTACGTAATTTATTTTCAGGTTCCCGGACAATTATTTTAATTCATTACCAAGATTTTTTTATTTTCAACAAAATAAATTAAGTATCAACTAAAATCATTGCAAACCAAACCGCAACGATGCCACTCTCTTTCTAAGACCGACCAGTCAATGAGCTACGAAGACATCGAAACTCTATGAAACGGGAGCTCTTGCAGCTCTGGTTTCGTAGTTTTTGTTCTTTGGTCGTATTACAAAAACTATACATCCTAGAGTAAAAACAAAAACCATTTTGGAATGTACAAAATAAGCCCTTTCATATGACACTCAATATATTTGTGTAACTTTTAAAAAAAATTACCCCGTTGGGAACCTAATATCTTCACAACCCCTTCATTGATTAAGCTCATATGCTCCACCGTAAATTTCCTTACCGCAACCTATTGACTTACCAAGTTTCATGCAGATTGGATGAACGGTTCGACAGTTATGCGCGAACAACAATTCGTGAAACATACAAACATACAAAGCAAAATCGCCCAACTTACCACTAAGATCTTCGTTCGCTTCGCTCGCTCGATCGATTATTTTATCATTCTTCTTGTAAAATGTATGTCCAAACAGGGATTAAACTAATGTCTGTCTGTATGTGGGCGAGCCTCCATCTAAACTAAAATCTTGCTCCGGGAAATAAAATCGTGGGCTTGTTGACTAAACCAGCTAGTTTTCGTCGCCTGTGGCACGATTCAATACTTTTCTATATAAAGATAGAGATGGGGGTTGGTTCCTACTGGAACAATAGCGTCGATGATAGGAGTGGCCAGGACAGTGATGTCATTATCTAGGAATCGAATGCGTGCGTTGTTTACCTATTCCTTTCTACTTAGTCACTCAACCCTCTTTTTACCCGACTGCGCAAAGCAAAGGAAGGGTAATGTGTTTATCAGTCTATGTTTGTTTGGATGTTTCTATGTGGCACTCTAGAGGCCAAACGCGTGGACCGATTTTAATAATTCTTACGTCAATCGATTCGTCTCAACCTTGGGAGTGTTATTAAAGACATGACAGTAAACAAAATTCACCAGTGCCACAACCAGACGCCATATTGTCAAAATTAAAAAAACCAAAATCGTCACACTATATCAAGTGGGGTATCGTTGAATAGGTATTTCAAAATCAACTTTAGGTTTCTTTTACCATTTTTCATTTTAAGTAATAGTTTAGGAAAAATAACGGTTTAAAGTCAATTAATAATAATTCTCGCTATGGATGTTTCTATGTGGCACTCTAGAGGCCAAACGCGAGGACCGATTTTGATGATTCTTACGTCAATCGATTTGTCTCAACCTTGGGAGTGTCACTAAAGATATGACAGTAATCAAAATTCACCAGGGCTACAACCAGACGCCATATTGTCAAAATTAAAAGAATCAAAATCGTCACACTATATCAAGTGGGGTATCGTTGAATAGGTATTTTAAAATCAACTTTATCATAACTAAAAAGTGTTAAATAAAAAAATATTTTAAAAAAACAAAAACCCGACTGCGTCAAAACTAAAAAGAAAAAAACAAGCCTGCAAAGAATTACTTACAGTCGGGACCCATAACATTGGGAAGATTTGATTGGTAATAAAATGAATGGGTACCGACTGTGAGTAATTCTTTGCAGGCTTGTTTTTTTCTTTTTAGTTTTGACGCAGTCGGGTTTTTGTTTTTTTAAAATATTTTTTTATTCGTTGGGGCTTAAAAAAGACAAAAAGGTTAAAATGTTCCGAATGTGAACTTTAAAGGAAAATTAGAGCGGTTAAGATAACTTTATTAGTTTAGCAGAGGATTGATCTAAGTTTAGCAGTAATACTCGTAGTTGTTGAACTTGGGTGTTGGATAATTTTGAATCAAATAAACCTAATTTTGTACCAAAATTCTTAGTATAAATCCTTTAAATTGAGATGAAGTAGTAGCTTGTTTATAACGGAGCAATAACGGGCTACTACGGAACCCTACATTGCGCGTGGCCGGACACGCACTTGGCCGGTTTTATTATAATTTTGTTAAAAAGGAAATAGTAGCACGACAAGGAACGAGAGAATAGGGCACATAAGGCGCGCTAAATCACGTCCCGACACTAAATCTTCCATCTTGTGCCAGACTTCCATCCTAGCAACCTTAGCATGATCATTCTGTTCTAAAGAACCCAGCTAGAGTTCTACCGTGGTATAAATAAACGTAGTATAGGTACAAAGTTATATTCTAATAATTTTGATTTCGATATAAATTCAGGGACAAAAATTCCTGCCTCTCCCCGTATTTAAAATTGGGGACAGGCAGGAATTTTGATTCCTGTTTGTCTCCTTTCGGGGACAAGACGCAGTGACAAACCAAAATACTATAAGTAGTACCTATATCGAATATCGATCTATTAAGAAACTCGTACCTACGTAGAGGTGTGTAACATTCCAGCCGACCGACCTTAGTACCTAAATATTTTATTTTTATGTTGAGGTGAGACGCCGACATATTTTGGTGAGAAACAGAAAAAAAATTGTGGGATGAAACTGTGAGTTGAAACAGAAATACACCGTCTACGTCTACGAAGCTCATGCTAGGATACAGAAGTACAGAACAGAGAGTTGCAGTCCGTCGCGATGCGTCCGAAATAAATTTGTTTTCTCACGAAACTATCCGAGTTTATGAAGTTTCGTGTTTTCAGATGAATTTCGTGACCGGTTTTCGTGAATGGATTGTAGGGTATGTATTTAATGAACAAGTCCGAGACCGACGGCAAAGATACATAGATAGATTAACTCTTTATTGTTACACCAAATTATGTAGGTACTTAACTAGAAAAACTTAAAGATTACATGGTGGCACAATGGGCGGCCTTATCGCTCAAAGCGATTTCTTCCAGTCAAACTGCAATCGCAAACTGCAAATCTCTATGAAATTGACACAGGTAGGTACTGATGGTTAATCTGTGTCAATTTCATATACGATTTTGACAATAATAATACCTACCTAAAAATAACCTACTTAAGGTAGGTATTGTTATTATTTATTTTTTTTTGAAAAAGGTTCTGCAAAGCTAGGTTTCGAACTTATCAACTTTGAGGTAGAAACGAAACTTTCGTGAGGAAACCAGTTAGCTTTCTAATAGCGTCGATGGGCTTGCAACCTCACGTATGGAATGCTAACTTCTACAAAATGTGGGCATGTTCCAAAATTTGGACATACCTCTGACACCTAGGGCTTGATATCCGGATATCCGAATTATCCGGATATCCGCCAATTTTCAAATCCGGATAGTGACGACCAGTAAATCCGGATAATTCGGATAATACGGATAGTAAAAATAATCAAAAAATACGATTTGAATATGGAATTAACCCATCAAAACAACAATTTATATGCACTACGTAGACGTATCTAACAGGGAAACACTGTTTATCCTTTGTTTTTGTAACATTCATAAAGTTGCACGCTCGAATCGCGATACTAACGTCTATAACGTCTATAACGTCTATAACTATATAGCTAGTGTATTACCCACCGAGCCCTTCTCATACCCCACGTCCACAAATTTTTCGTCGTACTCATCGCAGCGCAACCAGTGTTTGGAGTGGATGTGAGCTTAACGTTATTCTTGCTGGCGACCGAAGCCACAAATTGCTACAAATAATAAATTGTTCTCTAAAATAATAACTAATTGTATTAACTAATACCCGTGAGCTAGATGAATACCATAGCAACCCAGAGAATAAGCAGGTTTTCGAAGTGGCTTTTTTTAAATGAACCACACCCGCACGGTGAAGCAGCTGATGGAGAAGTGTCACGAATACAACTAGTCTCTTGTCATGTTTTTCATTGACTGCGAAAAAGCCTTCGACAGTGTCGAACATTGAGCCATCTTCCACGCTCTCCTTGTACGACTGCACGATTTAACCAACCCTGAGCCCATCAAGCGGGGTGCGACAGGGAGACATCATTTTGTCCAAACTTTTTACTGCTGTCATAGAGGACATCTTTAAAACCTAAGGATTTGCAGACGACCTTCACCCAGCAGTGGGTGAAGTCGGGAGTTTAATAATTATTTGGTGTACATTATGCATCTGCAATCTGCATTCACAATCAAAATACATCAAATAGCATCGCGTTCGCTTCGCTTTAGGAGAAAAATTCAGATCTTGTTACGTACCTTGTTAAAAATGATTCAAAATTTAATAGTGATTGTTCGGATAACTTAAAGCTACGACTTTTAATGTATTTTTTTAACAATTATCTTCGTTTGTGTCTGTTTGTAAAAAAAAAAATCGGTAACTATCCGAATTATCCGGAAAATCCGGATATTAAAGTGCTCTACTATCCATATTATCCGGATAACAAAATGGGGCGGATAATGCAAGCCCTACTGACACCCTTAGACATCTTCAAAGGATCTTAAAATGCCTATAAAAGATCTGAGAGAATGTCTACCGCGCCTTGGGGATACAGTCGTGATCATATTTAGCTAAGTACTTATCTGTTTTATTGTCAGTGCACAACATAATCATTGCCAGTGTATAGGTAAAACCGAGGGTGTCAGCTAGTGTTTAATATGAAACTACGTAATATTACACAATGGACTCATTACTTCCATAATTATAGGCTCTCCTATTCCTTTGTGACTCAGAAGTATGACCGACAGACAGCTCATTCTATTTGTAGGTTAGTCATAGACCGAATTTTTAACTGAACTATTCTGAAGGATTAATTTTGCGATAATATTGTTATTTAAAAAAATCTATTGAACCGGTTATGTTTATTTCAATAGAAAGTAAAAGTAAATTCGTTTGTGCTAGTCACTAGCAGCCAGTGGCTATCTCTGGTGACAGAGTTTTTAGGCCGCCTAAAGGCCTCCGTTAAAAGCCGGAACCGACAATTTAACGTGCCCCCGAAGCACAGAAGCTTCTAGCGCTCACCAATCCAAATTATGACCGCTCAAAACGTTACTTAGGTAAATTCAACGATCAAACGCATCGCATGCGACGTTCAGTCACCACTATCGCTACTTTTACCAATCATAAAATTATGCCCATAGGATTTAATATTATGTGCCAAATAAATACACATATTAACCTTAAAAAATGTGTGTATGTTCCGAATGACCTAATTGCTCAAGTCTGCCCACTGTCCAGACCGTTGACCAGGCTAGAATACAGCTGGGCATCGTCCGGTTAAAGAAAAAGGCCGGTTGCTTATGTAGAGAAATAGCCGGTCTCCGGCTTTATATGTTTTAGTAATAACATAACACATGAGAATTACTCACGTAAAAATATACCTAGTTGAATTATACTGACAATTTTTCCATTCATCTAGCTAGGAGGTAAAGTTTTACGGTGTAGTTAATCCTAAGATAAAAGTATTTACAGGAAGGAACGATACTTTATCTGTGGGTTAGTCCTTTATGTAATCGACGCTTTTGACATTATGGCTCAATCAGGTTTGTGTATATTAAAATGGGATCATCAAACCATTTAGTTAGAGCATAGGTTCTCAACGTGGGCGATAACGCCCCCTTGTGGGTGTTTGAGACTTTCAGGGGGGCAGTAGAAGACCCAGAGAAAATTAGGGGGCATTGAGATGGCGCATTAAGATATAGGGTGGGGGGCTTTTGAAAAAAATATATTCTCAAAGTGGGCGGTGGGCAAAATAAGGTTGAGAAACTATGAGTTAGAGTAAACTTTCAATTATCACATTGTTATCCTGATCCTACTCAAGGATTCCTTGAAGTAGAAATCAGGAATAACGAGTACCATAATTACCAATTAATACATTTTTATTTATTGAAACTAAACTGTTACATATTTACATAACTTTACGAAATACAAAATACGTCCAAACAAATTGAGCCATCTAAGGATCATGGCAAACGGTCTATAGATGGTTTAACTAACTGATCCAAGGCCACTCGTAAAAACGTGAAATATTCACACCTAAGTTAGATAGATAAGTATAAAATATTTTATTGCACACCACATAACAAAAGAAATACAATACAACAAATTAAAATTAAGTTCATGCATTCAAAGTTAAAATAAAAAAATAGACTAATTTATTACCTAGTCTATTTTTATATTTTTCCCAAAGTCCGGCTATTTCTCCGGCCTTGCCCTTGCCCAGCACTGGGGTCATTGTTCTTTCCGTTTGGTATTCGCGACAGGTGTCCCTCTTCACCTGCTTCCGGTACACTGCAGCGCGTGTCTGGGTCACGCACCTCACGAGCGGAATTCATTGGTGCAACGCGTGTCTTTGTATTTGCTAGTACGTTTTTGTTGTATTTGACGTCATTGATCGCGTAGTAAGTACCGTAGAACCCCCGAACTTTGCCTACTTTTTCGAGTTTTTTTAAATTTTGCGCCAAACTGATCATAAATAATCGGTTCTGTCATGCTGAAGTCAACCAATTACTAAAGGGCTTTCAATGTGTGTGTGTGCTAGGCTCACAGCATTGAAAACCTTGACAGTAGAGGCTGTCAAAAAAGTAGGCAAAGTTAGGGCAACGAGCCTAACTTTGCCTGAGGTCCATATTTTCTGTAAAACTTGGTAAATCATATAGATTTTAATGCAGTTTAATCATATATTGAACCATTTATAGATTATATTCTCAATACTACTCCCAATAATTATATTTAACTTTATAATGATGGCAGGCAAAGTTAGGGCATCATTTACCGACAAAATGCGCCAAAAGTCAGGGCTGTCACAAAAAAGTAATCATCATCATCAGCCTATACAGTCCATTGCTGGACATAGCCCTCCTCCAATCTGCGCTATTTTATCCTGTCCATAGCTTGTTGCATCCACGGCGCGGCGACCTTTGGAAAATCATCACTCCACCTAGCCAGAGGGTGTCCTACACTACTTTTTTCAAGTCGTAACAATAAAAGTAGGTACATAGATGGATAGTAAAATATTGAAAAAAAGTAACAAACATCTAACCGCTTTTATTGGTGCTAAAGTAGCAATGTCTTAGTTAAAAATACCAAAAGAAAACAGACGGGAGTGGTTTGAAATTCATAACCCTCATTTTGTTCTGTTGGTTAAATCTAAAACTGACAACCCTAGGGTAGGCAAAGTTTGGAAAACTTTATTCAAAAAATTGCGCCTAACTTTGCCTTCTCAGATATTTCTGTCAATAATCATAGTATTTAGATGAGATAATTGTGTTTCGAAAGCCGATCATATTTGCCAACTACTGTAAAGATATGAAAGACGTACCTCAAACCAGTTCCTCACAATGACATAATTTTGTGGGACAAGTCAAAAAATTGCGCGATTTCCACCGAAAACTTTTTGCAACTACTATGAAATGGCTGCCGTTATTTTAAAGTTAAATAGTGCAGTATTGGCTGTTTATGATTTGGGTTTCTACCAACGAACAAAAATAAGTGTTGTCGTGATAGGAAAATAAATATCGTACTTTTTATAATTTAGGCAAAGTTACCTACACTAGGCAAAGTTTGGGGGTTCCACGGTACCTAAGTAAAAGTAAAAAGCTATGGTTGAGTAAAAAAAAAATATGGCAAGAAGGGATGACGGGCAGAGAACGAAAGCAGTGACAGAGTAGTGTCATTTTTATATTTTTACAAAAAAAAAAACTGGTTTATAATCTGAATGTAAGTAATTACATTTCATAACTAAAGCACTCTATACATACAAATAAATAAATAAAACAATGATTTCGCTAATGTCTGCCGCGCTATCTGTGGCGGAAGAATGCAATGGATGCCGGATGATGCGCTTGCGCAGATAAACAGTTACCTACTAAGTTTAGCGTCACAGCTGGTACCGAGATAACTGGGTAACCCCCTAGATATTATTAAACTACAAGTACTTAATTTTTTTTATATATGACTAGAAGTGCTTTTGTGGCTTTGTTTGTATGTTAGTATGTATGCACTTATAATATTATTTTGGTTTGCGTAAGCTGAAGAGCTAATAGTCAACAGTGGTTAAATATTTGACTAACTATACCTACTCCTATACTTATAAGTAAGTACTAAAAATTTTAAATATCTAAATTTTTAATATCTGTTTACATGCAATATAGTGTTCATTCATTCATTCCAAGCAAAACCACAGATAGAATATTGAAACTGGCCGTTATAATGATACTAAGGCTGATTTTAGTCTCACACTCACCGTCAGCGCTGATAGGCGAGTGATCTTTATTAAAATGCAATAAGGATACTGATTATCCAGCACTGACGAGAGCAATCATCGTAGCCATTTCTGCTAAACAATCAGTATCCTTATTTCATTGTAATAAAGATCACTCGCCCATCAGTGCTAATGGTGAGCGTGAGACTAAAATCAGCCAAATGTTCTAGATGTCATGATTATAAGCTGTGGCAAACATGTGTTCGCCATGATAACGATAAGACACGCCCGCTTATCTTCATGTTGACTGATAAATTGATGTTTATAAACAATATTGAAAACAATCGTTAAAAAAAATCAATTTTGCTTAGCACTTTTGAGGGTCGTGTATAAAATATAAAAAAGTTTAGTATACTTACATGGGATCGATTGGGAATTTTCACAGTTGATTATGGTGATCCTACCATTTCTACCAATTTTTAGCTCTATGGGAATTTTTGCATGGATAAGTAAGTACCTTCCCCTAATTTTTCGGGCTATTTTGACCGGACTAATTTTCACCAACGATGATCTTTTAAACAAAGGACTAGGTAATATAGACCATCATGATCCATGGCTTAGTACCCAACTTGTTTTTGTACTATTTTACCTTTAAGTTAATCTCTAGTTTGATCAACACCAAGACTATCTTTAGTCTTCATTTTATAAAGTACCTAGCAAGTGTAATTTTCTACATTAGCGTCAATCTTGTGGAAGCGCCTTGTGAAATACGAACAGCAATGAGGGTAAAGCATCTTAAAGACTCTTTGTTCACTTGACTCCGGCAGGGGGTTTACCGGCGTCTGTCGGATTTATAATGCAGAGTAGGATTCAGCACTCAAGTCCTACGGAAAAAGCGGGAACTAATTGTTTTATTTACTTTATTATGCTCTTTTAGTCAAGGTCGTTCAGTTGTTCTGGTGTGTAGAGCTAACGAACGTACAA
This sequence comes from Camptogramma bilineatum, assembly GCA_958496255.1. Classification (NCBI taxonomy): domain Eukaryota; kingdom Metazoa; phylum Arthropoda; class Insecta; order Lepidoptera; family Geometridae; genus Camptogramma; species Camptogramma bilineatum. The sequence continues at coordinate 5,457,015 of OY292474.1, forward strand.
ACTAGCATAATTATTATTGTTCAAGCCTTATTTGGACAATTAGTAATTTTTTATGTAACCTAGTTCTGCGATAGCAGCGCTGCGTCTATCGGACTTCAGTGCTGAATCCGACTCTACCTAGGATTTTCGTAAATAGGTAGACAAGTTTTGGTGCAAATGTAGATATACAGTTTCGAATTTTGAAATAGTTTAATTTGATGTGGATGGTTATTATAAGTGTTTAATGACATTGAATTTTGTATTTTTACATTAAACTTTACCTACTGAAAAATTTGTTGATTTTTTATTTTTACCGATAAACAAGTCAGTAGAGTTGATTCTAAGCTTTATTTTTTGTAACTATATAGACAAGTCGTATTAAAATAATAGGTAGTTACCTAGTCGATAAATCTGAAGCAAAATTGCATAAGTAGCTTGACAACTGGTAGACAGTCATCCGCTTTCAAAGCAAATGCGCTAAGCCATGTGGAAATTGTGGAAACCAAAGCCGTTGTCGCCACATTCTACAGCCCTTCTCTTCTTTCAGGTCCCGGAAACCACGCGTTTAAAACGTAGTGTACGCTTACCAAATATAAAAGTAATATAAAATCAATAATCCAGCCTTATAGACCTAAAAGGACCAATGTTTTTACCGTTTTAGAATAGTGACGCCTTAATTTTATACATAGTGTAAGTGCTTTACCCGGAAACATTTTATACTTTTGTAATTGAACCTAACAATTTTGTAATAACCGTTTTAGTGAATTGTGATACAGTAGTGGAAGTAGTTTTTTGGAGTAGTTTTTGTGATGTGATGATGTGAGGTTCCTGTGATCTTGGAATTGGATTGCTGCACCATGGAGCGCTGTGACGGCTTCCTGGTCTACCGCAAGCCCGTGTACAGGGTGTTCCAGTATTTGGACACGTAAGTTTTATTATAATGTTTTCGTTGTAGCCTGATTCTGATTTCTAGATGTTCTTGATCGAAGAAAAATCAACGTTCAAGACCCCAACTCTTGTAATTTACAAACTCAACCATTCCGGTATCATTACCGCTGCGTTTTATTTCGTTCTCCAAAATGACAGTAATTTGCAAAACCTCATCGGTACCTAATTTAACCTCATTGGTCATTAGTAGGTTATGAAACAAAACCAAAGATGACGTTTTGGTTGAGAAAAAGTTTGTAAGTAGAATCGAGAGGCAAGACTACCAACCACCAAGTAAGTCACTTCATTACCGATTCTTCCCCTAAAATAGATTTCATATTATTCCCGTTGATAAAGACGGATTGGTGAGTGAAGATATATTCTCAACAACCTTAACAAAGAAGCTAATGGGGTTGTTGAAAACACAACCCAGCAACTTAAAGAGAAGCAGACATGGCACTGACCCTTGCAAATGCACACAGATAAACCCAGACGTCGTTAAATATTTGATGGCGATAGCTAATGCCTTCATCAACTATTCAAGCTCATTAGGTTCTTCATCAGGCCGTCCGCTAGCTAAAATGCCGTTAAGTGACAAAACCATTTTTTGAGATATCGCTAAAAAAAGCGAACCTTCTTTACTATCTTGCTTCGCGCTTGCAGCTTTTTACCCGACTGCGCAAAGCAAAGGAAGGGTAATAATGTGTTTATCAGTCTATGTATGTTTGGATGTTTCTATGTGGCACTCTAGAGGCCAAACGCGTGGACCGATTTTGATAATTCTTACGTCAATCGATTCGTCTCAACCTTGGGAGTGCTACTAAAGACATGACAGTAAACAAAATTCACCAGTGCCACAACCAGACGCCATATTGTCAAAATTAAAAAAACCAAAATCGTCACACTATATCAAGTGGGGTATCGTTGAATAGGTATTTCAAAATCAACTTTAGGTTTCTTTTACCATTTTTCATTTTAAGTAATAGTTTAGGAAAAATAACGGTTTAAAGTTGATTAATAATAATTCTCGCTATGGATGTTTCTATGTGGCACTCTAGAGGCCAAACGCGTGGACCGATTTTGATGATTCTTACGTCAATCGATTTGTCTCAACCTTGGGAGTGTCACTAAAGATATGACAGTAATCAAAATTCACCAGGGCTACAACCAGACGCCATATTGTCAAAATTAAAAGAATCAAAATCGTCACACTATATCAAGTGGGGTATCGTTGAATAGGTATTTTAAAATCCACTTTATCATAACTAAAAAGTGTTAAATAAAAAAATATTTTAAAAAAACAAAAACCCGACTGCGTCAAAACTAAAAAGAAAAAAACAAGCCTGCAAAGAATTACTCACAGTCGGGACCCATAACATTGGGAAGATTTGATTGGTAATAAAATGAATGGGTACCGACTGTGAGTAATTCTTTGCAGGCTTGTTTTTTTCTTTTTAGTTTTGACGCAGTCGGGTTTTTGTTTTTTTAAAATATTTTTTTATTTAGGATCTAATTCAAAAACTATAAAAGATAGGAACCCAGTTCCAAGACCGATCGATAGAGATATATTCAATTAATACCTACATATTTTTTGCTGAAACACTTTTATTTGAAAGGAGTTATTTTGAAATCATACTACTTGTTTTTGCCAGCACAATACCATCAGTTTATCCAGTACACATTCGTAACGAGACAATCACATATTCAGATGGCGTTGCAAGCCATTGTCTGTCTGTAAGCTGTCATAATGTCCTGACTCAATACCGTCTGGCTTGTGGTCCGCAGACATCATTGAAAGTTTCCTTGACAAGGTGACTCCTGAGGGGCTAGACAACTGTCATAATTGCTGATGGAATAGAATAGAATAGAACGTGTTATGAATGAATTGACGTCATGAAATTTGATCTAGCGTTTCGAACTTCAAATTGGTAGCCAAGTGTCTTAGATTCTATTCTACAAAACGAAACGTCAATGTAATACGATATTCTCCATACAAATGCGTAGCCAAGCGGCAGTTTTGACAAGAGAATACGACTGCGAACGTTTCTATTGTACCTTAGTAAGCGAACGCCAGCACCTTGTAGATTACGCTACGACTACGATACTCTAATAGGCAATATGGTGATTGTTTAATCAGCTGTTGGAGTAAGGTTGATGTGTGCCGTTCATTAACCGACTTCGAAAAAAGGAGGAGGTTCTCAGTTCGTCGGAATCTTTTTTTTTTGTGCTTTTTTTTTGTGCTTTTTTTTTATGTATGTTCACCGATTACTCGAAGACGCCTCGACGGATTTCAAAAATTCTTTTTTTGTTTGAAAGGATACACTTTCCAATTGGTCCTTTTGATCATCAGGTCAGGATCTGATGATGGGATCTTGGAGAAATCGAGGTAACTCTTTAAAATTTATAGGCACACTTGAAGCGATTAGGGTATTTTTTAAAAGCTTTATAGGTTATCGGTGACAATGCAATATTATGGTAACATTGAGCTGATCTGATGATGGAGTCAGGAGCTGTTCAACAGAACTCCTCAGTAAATAGTCTGATTGAGTTGAAACTTGGAACTCAGCATGTCGGTCAAGTTCCGATTACAATGTTATAATATGGTGACAGCTAGCTGATCTGATGATGGAGTCAGGACCTGTTCAATGGAACTTCTCAGTGAATAACAGTGGAACATCCATGTTTGGGCTCATTTTAATCAGCTCACCCTTAGCCTTACCCAATAACAGTTTATATTGAAGTCGGTTTTTAAATTTTTTTAATTTAGCCACTTGTTTTTGTGATAGTTTTGTTTGTTGTTTGTAAAAATTGTAAAAATGATTTGTAGAAATGCATTTAAATTGTTGTGGGCAGCGCATAATGAAGAAATGTGGCTCAGCCCTCAGGCGTCAGAGCCGAAATGTATCTCGACACTGTTTAGTTAGAGCAAATGGTGAAATGCAATAAAAAATGTTATATTTAGCAAATAACTCTTTATTTAAATAAAATTCGTTAAAACTAGGTACATATAATCTTAAACTTAATATTGCATAAACAGTTAACAACTTTGGTATAAAACAATACATTGGGTTCCCTTATCACAAAATATTACTTTACAGTTTTCTTTATTAGAATATTGTTGTTAGTACTACTTACAGTAAAAAAAAAAAAACTCGAACTTAAAATTATTTAGCATACCTACACCACCATCTTTGGTACCTAGGTAGGTACCTACTTAAAACATTTGGTTTTTTGGTTACATTGTTACAAAGTAAAATTACCAGCATTCTTTATCCTACTAATATTGTAAAGGCGAAAGTCCGTGTGTGTGTGTGTGTGTGTGTGTGTGTGAATGTTTGTTACCACGCATCTCTATAACTACTCAACCGATTTTGATGAAGTTTTGAATGTAGATAGTTTAGGTTCTAAAATAACACATAGGCTAATTTTTATCCCGGTAAAAATGTATGGTTCCCGTGGGATACTAAAATAGTAGTCCACGCGGGCGAAGCCGCGAGCGTTCACTAGTTACCTAATATATGAATAATTTTAGTAAACTTAACTTTTTTTAAAAGCTAAAATAATTTTAAATTACTAAGTTTACAACATAACAAAACTTTAGAACTACTTTTGTCAGTAGAGCCTTATAAAATATACACTATCTGTAGTTACCTAACTACATTATTGAAATTATTAATAGTACATTCATTCTAGATTTTTTAGCGGCAAAATTAATAATTAAGTTTTGATGCTAGTGTGTTATGTGTGAGTACATTAAAAAAAACAACTCTCCCTCCCCCTCCACCTTCGGCGTCACCCCTCCCCCTCTTGAAAAGTATCCCGTTTTACGGATTTTCTCAATTTTCAGGAAAACTATACAAGCTATGAAAAAATAGTCAAAGACAAAATTAGTTATTAATAAATTACCTACAAATAAATACCAACATTTATTTTGATACGAGTTATAGTTTTCAAGCTATAGAGCGTCAAAGTTTACTAAAAATCTGCGCTTAGCAAAAATGAACATTATACACAGGAAACAGCAATATTTGTTATTTGTTACAATTAATGCGTTTATATATTGTAATTATTTTTTTAAATAAATCAGTATCGTCATGCTTATCTTTTAAAGTTTTTAACCGACTTCAAAAAAGGAGGAGGTTCTCAAAATTCATCGAAATCATTGATTATTTTTTTTTTTTTGTGTATGTTCAGCGATTACTCGAAGACGTTTGGACCGATTTGAAAATTTCTTTTTTTTATTTGAAAGGGTATACTTTCCGATTAGTGTCCTAAAAATTTGGAAAGGATCTGTTGAGGATCTTCGGAGCTTCTTCTACTTGTTCGTATGAGGCATCTGGGTTTTTGAAAACGTTTATCGTACCTTGCAAGTCGAATTTTTACCCGGCTGACTGTCAAGTCACCCGGGTTATGTAGATCGCGCGTTTCTATGTGGGTATGTATGTAATATTCTTTATTACCACGTTGCTCCTAAACGGCTGGATGGATTTTAATGAATGAGGTATCGTTAGAATCGTCTCCATCTCGATTGTGCTCTAGGATACTTTTTATTTCGATAAATCAAATAGTGCGGCTAAAAAATGCAACAATGTGTGAATTTTCAAAATGAAAATCACGCTATCATATCAAAATCCATGTCAAAATCAAGAAGTTGGTAGACTGATATCAAATATAATTTTTTTAAAAATCTAACATGACATCTTCGAAGACTAAAACGGGTCTCAAAATTTTTGAAAATCTATTTTTCGCCCTAAATAGAATTGCTAACCAAAACGCATATTAAAACTTTCTATTTAGTCACACGCAACGTTTAGAACAAACTGCATCGAAATTGGTTCAGCCATTTAGGAGATATCTCATAATTAAGAAATAACTTACGCATTTAATTTAGGTACTCACAGAGCCATCTGTGTGTCAACTGTGACAACAACGTTTAGGAAAATGCGCTCGGCATCGAACCCTAGATACCTACATAATAATGAAATTGTAATTTAATTTTGTTTTGTGATTGATAAGATAATGCTGTTTCCAACTTTTCAGTTCAGCCGGGTTTTTTTTTTTTTTAATAAATTGCTTGTTTACTAAGAAGAACAGACTGAACCTTTCCTTTGCTATAAAATGCTGATGCAGTATCGCAACCACTTATTGTGGCAAATAAAAGGTTCAGTCTGTTCTGCTTCGTAAAAAAATCGACTTGCAAGGTACGACAAACGTTTTCAAAAACCCGGATGCCTCATACGAACAAGTAGAAGAAGCTCCGAAGATCCTCAACAGATCCTTTCCAAATTTTTAGGACACTAATCGGAAAGTATACCCTTTCAAATTTGTAGGCAATTTATTAATAACTAATTTTATCATTATCATTTTGTCCTAGCTTGTATAGTTTTCTTGAAAATTGAGAAAATCTGTAAAACGGGACACTTTTCAAGGGGGGGAGGGGTGACGCCGAAGGTTGAGAGGGGGGGAGAGTTGTTTTTTTTTATGTACTCACCTATAGGTATAACACACCAGCATCAAAACTTAATTATTAAATTTGCCAAATTTTCCATACATTGAAACCTAGAATGAATAGACTATTAAACCTACACCTAGGGCTCTTTTCCAAATGATTTTAATATTTTTCCTGATGTTATCAGAAATATTTTATCTGTAGATGACAGACTTGTGAATCTCTGCTGCGTCAATACATCCAATAACACCCGAATACTGAAACGCTAATTAGTTTATGTGGTGCATATCATTGACAATAACTGTCATTTTGTTTCCGATTCTGAAGAGTAAGAACGTTTTTTTTCAGCCGGTGCCAAAAGTTGTATGTGGTGGGCTTTGTGCACGTGCTACTGCTTCAGCTGAAAATAAATAAATTTGATGTGAAACCGATGTCAGACCGATTGATAGCGGCGACCACGCTATATCGTACATAATTATAATCACCGTATGTTTCTTATAGTCATTTAAATTAACTATTATTATTATTACTTAATCAGATTATTATCATCATTTTCATAATCGTCATCAGTAAAAAAATATTTCGATAGGCGTCCCGCAACGGCTCACTTTTTTATCATTGTTCATTGTGATATTAAATATGATAAAATAAACAATGCTGGACATTTTACACAGCATCATGTAGCACCAAAATAAGCAGAGCTTGTATTATGGTAGCCACATGACTGTTATAAGTACTACTTACATATTTTTTTTGTAAATTCTTACATATTTATACCTAGAAACCACCCAGACCCGAGACAAATATTTGCAGATAATACAAACATTTATCCCACGGCGGGGATCGAACCCGCAACCTCTCGGACCTTCGCCCACTGCGCCACAGAGGTTGACAATACATCTTTCAGTTACTTATAGTAACATTTACTTTCATAATGTTTATCAAATATTTATTTATGGTTGGAGACAAATAATAATTAGGTAAATTCGTACTATGAGCAAGTTGGCCAACTCTGGTGACGGAGTTTTAAGGCCGCCTAAAGGCCTCCGTCATGACTTAACGACTTAAAAGCCGGGACCGACAATTTAACGTGCCCTCCGAAGCATGGAAGCGCTCAATTAAGGTAAAAGTAAATAAGTATTACATTTAACTTACTGTTGTGACTATAGTCAGCATCCAAAATAAAGAACCTACTCTAGTCCACTTCCCTCTACAAGCTGCTGGCATCTCACTAGAGCTGCCTACTGCCTGAACCATTTGAACTTGAATCTTAAAGAACTTGATCGTCTCTGAAAATAAAAAAATACTTCTGTTTATCTTTATTTTTAATTACAATATCACTAGGTACATTTTTACTTTAGATGGGACATAATTCGAATAATAAATAGGAAATATTAATTACATCTAAGAATGCCTGGTTATTAAAAGTGTTCTTAAAGATCTTGACAAGCATGAGCAATATTAAACACAAAAGATTATGTTTAAGGAAGGTGTACTTAGTCCAAGTTTATAAAAACTTACATTGAATCCTTGCTCCTGAATGCCAACTTGCCCAACTACAGCAGACACTCCAATAGCTGTGACCTCTTCTCTGAAGTCACAGTTTTCGAAATCGATAAGGAGAACTATATTAATGCTTTCTTCCATCTCTTTGATAGGCCGATCTCTCCTTACTACGTATTAATAAAGTTAAAGACCTTGAGCTGGGGTTTTGTGAGGTCGCCGCGCCTATAACATAAACAATCACACATAGGTTTGTTTATTGTAATTCCTTTGTGAATTGTAAGCTTGATCACGTCATTGTTTCTATTATGTTTCATTAAAGAGAAAATATAGAATAAGATTTTACAATTAACCTTTCCATAAAATCTGTAAGAAGTGAGAATTGCTTTGGATTAACTCGCAAACACGGTTCCATCTACAAAATATGAATAAAGTATCATTCCTAGTATCCACAGTATTAAACATGACGCTATACTTTACTTATATTGATTGTTTTATTATATTTTCAGGCTTCTCAGCACTTACCGTTTTAAAAGAGCTGTTCAATGTATTTTCATTAAAATTTCACTCACTCCACAACTTTAAAACATTCGCGCCGCGGTGAGACCAAACGTCAAACTGACATTTGCGTACGACTAAATCATAGACAACGCTTGGTTTTTACTAACAAAGGAATAGAATGAGCGTTCGATAAGTGTTTGTACATTTGGCTACCAATCTAATAACGCTTACGACTAAGCGTTCCGTTCAGTAGAATAGAAACGACTCGGGAGCGTTTGACAGTTGGCTAGACCCTCTGGTCTAGTATTGGTTACTGCCAAATAATATGGATCCATCAAAAAAGTCTTACAGTTATCATTATGAAATGCCAATTTCTTCAAAATGGCATGTAAGTACCAAATTCTATTTTTACCTTTGAATTTGATATTAATTTTGGATTGACATAACATGAATTTCGCAACACGTATGCAAAATTACATAATCGGTTGAGTAGTGCCAAGAACCTAGTAGTGCAAAAAAAAATTTTTTTTTTAAGGAATTGAGATTCTACCTGTCTTTTAGCTAGTATTCTGTGCTTCTAGCCATGATCCTGAAAAAAACCCGACGAATATGGATTCCGTGGCCGAGTTGGTAAAGGCACTCCGGCTTAAGGAGGATCGCTTATCATTGTTCGAATTATCGACTGTTCACGGGTTCGAATCCCGTCGGAATTGAAAATTTTGATAAGGCTTTTCATCAGGAAGACTCAGGCAACAAACATTTGGGTTAGCCTCTCGAAGGATACTAGCGAGTATTTCTCGCTTAAAAACAACCTTATTTTATCCGGACATTTCGTCTGTTACAATTGCTGGAACTGTGGTTGTAGGAAATTAAATTCCCGCTAACGTTCGTCGTACCTATATAAGTTCTAATTGCGAACGTTGTAGAATGCAATAGAGTAGACTCTTCTATAGATTCATGGTTGTTCCATTTACGGTTGTCTGTAAGATATCGCCTCGAGAGATAAGATCGCCGATTCTATTGTAGGACGTTGTCAGTGCACTTGTCTGTTATATTTATGCAAATTGTGTTTTCAGTAGTTCTTATTTATTTATGAATTAGATTTTAAGAAGTGTTACTACTATTAACTGAGTGTTTTTTCTTTGTTTCTTAAATATAAATAACGTCATAAGGTTTTATGAGTTAAAGAAAAATAAAATTTGTGACTCTTGAAACCCCAGAAGAATATGAAACGAAGAAAACGGTCCTTCAATGCAAAAATAATAAAAGAAAACAAAAATGAACACCTCAGAAATGGAAGCAGACGAGATGGGGCTAATTAGTAATTGAAGATCAAGTTTCAGAGTCCATTAACTAAATTAGTAAATTGCTAGCAGCAGGGGTTGGTTTAAAAATGTTTTCGTTTAGGGGCTGACAGGCTGCCACCCTTGCGTAATGTAATGACACGTTCGCGTAGATTCTGTGGCGAAGCGTTCGTATTTTGAGCGGAAAATACAAACAAAATTTACAGACGGACAGACCACTGTGGTTTTATTACGCAGAAGTATTCCTACTTCTGTGTTTTATTACAACCCTGCTGCGACTGAGGCAAAACTTTCGTAAAATTGTAATAGTATTAGATCTAGCATACCTAGGTGAGGTATATTTTCCCAAATTCTGCTCTCAAATTGTGTTTTGTTGAAGAAATACAACAAAATCGCAACCATTAAGTTCTATATAAATCAAATTTATTGTATTGTGAACTCTTTCTAAAAGGGATGGCGACCCCTTAGTTGAAAGGGTGTTCGCTTACCGATAGAGGCGAAAGCGAGATCGGAGGGTCGATCGACCGAAAAAAGTGGCTCAAAATGTCCCTAACAGGAAGTATGATCTGATATGATGGAGATTTTATGAGCTTTGGTAAAAGGGCAGATGTTGATAAGCGGCTTGGTTGTAATGTCGGATGTTCGGCTAAAATGGCATTATCGCTAGATTTAAAACTTCATGTTTCAGTTGTGTTTTCTATCAGTAGTAAATCTATTTCAAATTAATAATAGGCAGCGGACTTGCAACCTGTGTTTCATTTAACTTCTGCAATATTATGGGCATGTGCGTAATATTCACGGGTCTTTGACTAACCCTCAAATATTAAACTCACAGGATCTAACAGTAATTTGGAAGATCTGAGATCATTTTTAACGAGTGAAACGGCGAGAATAACGGAGTAAAAACATCTAGGTGTTTTTTTTTATAACAAATCCATTCTCATTCATATTTTAAATAATTTTCCAAAAGTAGGTTACTCTGGCAACACACATTTTACAAAGGAACATTGTATGTGTAACACAAACAACTGTAATTCATGCTGATGCATTAAAGTTTCATAAAATGTAAAATTCCTTGCCAGTGTGAAATACGGCGTTGTTTGGCAGCACCGCCGGTTATCGATTACACTACCGCCGTATTTCAACGCGGTGTTACAATATCGCTGGCTTTTTACTGTAGACAAATAGCCATGATAGGATAATGAGTTCGAAATTGCCTTTTAGCGAACATTTTTGTTTATTTATGTACTGAAAGTAAAGGAAATCATTGCAAGGAAAGTTGATTTTCATTCCATCTATTCGAAAAGGACGACTTTGTTCGCCTTTAAGTGCGCCCAAAGTAGATGATTCCTCTTCAAGGAACTTTTAGCGGGCAGTAATGAGTTTTTAATCCTCTTTATAAGTTTAGCGGGCAGTAATGAGTTTTTAATCCCCTTTAAGTGCGCCGGAATTATCTATGAATTATCTTTGCCGCGCACTTTTGAGGTACAACTACTTTCCACATTCATCTCAAATCTACCAAGATGAATGAGGGAGGACTCTTCCAAAAACACCACAGTTGTAATCACATTTAGAGATTTATTACTCTGCAGTTTTCTATCCATACATAATTGTAATTCCAACCTGATAAAATCCTGTGCGTTTTCGTCAGCGCGATCTAGAACGATGGTCTACTGGCGCCATCTAGTTTGTTTTCGTGGAACTATTGAACAATTCTAGCGGAAGAGATTTTTTGTTTGAACGCGCTAATCTCACAAAACAGGTTTTTATAATAGCTACCTACAACGTTTTTAATATTCATTATTCTGTATATTTATTTAGCTATTTATTTATATTTATATTGTTTGTGAGAGAAATAAATAAATAAATGAAATGAAATGAAATCTCAGGAACTACCAGTCGGATTTGAAAAATTATTTCTGTATTTGATAGCTAAACTCTTGAGGAAGGTTATAGGCTACTTTTCATCATCATCATCATCATCACCATAAACCATCACTACGGGGGCAACGCCGCGAGGGCGCTGCTAGTATCGGATAAACATACCGCCCACCATTCAGCCGGCGCGCGGCCACCGTCTGAATAAAAAAAAATTAATCCCCGATTACTCTTCTCAAGTGGAACTTCGTTGATTTAACACATTCCTTTCTCCTCCCTTTTATTTTCTCATAGATTGTAATGAAAAGTAGAGTGTATCACTCGGGCGCAAAATATATTTTTGGCTCGGGCGACGTACTTTAAATCCCTCGCTTCGTTCAGGATTCTACTAAAGAATCCCTCGCTACGCTCGGGATTCTACTCTAGAATCCTTCACTTCGCTCTGGATTCAAAAAAGCGCCCTCGCCGTAAAAATATTATTTTCCCCCCATATAATACAATCTACTATTAAATGTTCGCGTATGAAAGAGGTGTTTTGAAATTGTATCTGTACTTCAAAAACGCTAAATATGTAAGTTTCTATTTTTCACGGAGAATGAGAGATCCAGTGAATATTAGAAAAACTTGGAAGAGCTTTTACAGTTCGCGCGTTTTTTAGTTATAAAGTCATTAAAATTGCCTTTTACCTGGGAGCAAGTCTCAAACTAAGTTTGTTTTATTTAACTTTGTTAGCTGTTGAGGTATTTTTGAACACCACAGTTGTTCAGTCACTTATGTTCCACAAACCACTACGTCAGAAGTTTTCATTCACTTCATTAACTAACTTCACGTCGTTGTGCATATATTTTTGTTCACCAAAGTTGCTCAGATTATCGTCTCTATATTCACATTACTAACTTTATCGTTGGTTACATCACTAGCGATTTATATAATATCGTGGTCGTTTCTGAAATCGATTCGCTCGTTAGGTTAGGTTAGAGCGATTTTTGATGTTATTGAAATGTTATGGTGGGCCAGTAAGTAGCTTAATACCTACTTAAGAAATACGTGATTCAAAGGCTGGGCCTCTAAGGCCTCTATTAATAAACTCGTATTAACTTCTGTTAAAGTTGCGCCACGGATTAAACTATTGCCATCCTGTTTTATTAGACAGTAACAAATAAGGATGGCAATAGTTAAATCCGTGGCGCAACTTTGACAGAAGTTAATACGAGTTTATTAATAGAGGCATAAGAGGTGAAACACTGCAAAATTGGTCTAGTTTCTTGATTACTTATCTCAGTTGCTGTAATATTTGGTTCTCCTAATCTGTTTTGGCGTATTATCAGGCCTGTCTCACTTCTCACTTTAGGTATTTATCGGACGCGCGCCGCCTCGGGGGGCGCGCGACATAGGTTGCCACTTGCCGCTCGCTCGGCTTGCGGACTAGACGCGTTGTGCGTAATTATCGTGATCTCGTATACATCGTTTCTTGTGATTTTTGCACGATAACTAAACGATCTAATCCGTATAAAAGATACTGCTGTGTCTACGGGTGTCTAAACAAAAGGAAAAGCAATGAATGGACATTAACATTCCACAAAATTCCGGAAGATATTGAAAGGTTGGTAGGTACCTACTAAGCTTTTCTATATTTTGTTGTAAGTACCTATTTAAATAAATCATCAATAAATACCTAGGTAGGTACTTACTTTTACTCTGTAACTGTAGGTGCATAATGAAAACGAGATTTTATAGGTACCTACCTATTCAATTCCTTTTTGATTGAATAGGTACCTGTTTACAAATAAACAAACATAATACACCTACAAAACTACCTACCTACAAAACTGTAGGTAGGTAGGTACCTACAGTTTTGTTTATTTACATATGTACTTACCTAAAAGTAACTTATCCATTAAGTAGGTACCTAACCTACTTACCTAATTTAATAATTTTAAGTGTTTAGAAGTTACATTACATTCATAGAGCCATGTTGGTCGAAGTGATTAGTACCTCAACTTTCGAGACGAAGGTCGTGGGTTCGAGTCCTGGCCGTGCATTAAATTGCAAATGTGATTGCAAACCCAACATTAAAAGGGTGATTATCGGATAACGGCTCCCGGTCTAGTTGTGTGATGATGATGATTGTGTGTGTCTGATCGATGTCTAGGTAGGTATGAAGGTATAGATATTTTGAAATGCAATTGTTTACAAAACGAACGAGATAATAATGTATCTACCTACTTCACCTACCTACGTACAATACGTAGTATTCTGTGGTAACGGTAGATTAAATTATATTTAGGCCTACTTATTTTAGAACTTAAATAGGTACTGTTTTTGTGACAGATAAAATAAATTAATTTATTTGTGTTGTCGCAAGCGAAAATTCGACAACCCTTACGAGTCGCGTCACACCGCGCCAGACAGTGACACAGTTACGCATTAGAGCAGGATGGGAATGTTTAGGCAAATATCTCGATAGGTAATAGGCCCATAGGCGAGTTGAATTGCACTTTATAGCTTCGCCGCGAGAGTCTCTATTTAAACAAATTTACTCGCGAAGTGACCCTTCTGTACGTAGTACTAGTATTCTGTGGTATTATACAGAAGCTAACCGAGAAAAGACTAGTTGCTAAGCTTTTTATAAAGCGAAAGGGTGCGTTGTTTTGGTTAGAAGTTTTAAATAGCCGGAGGGAGTTGTTTTGAGAAGTGTTATGTGGTTTGTTTTGCACGTGAGAGAATCTGTTTTTTATGGATCTATTAAAACGAAACGAAAATACAAAACGGGATCACGACTGAAGCCTTCAGGTATGGTAGACAATAGCAGCATTTACACGCAGAGATCGGCCTGCGGATTTTCCCGCGGATCGATCTCTGTCATTCCAACCTTTGAAAGTTTTATCCGCGGATATCCGTAAAGATATCTTTACAGATATCTGTACAGTCCAGATCCGTGCTAAAAACTCTACCGTTTAAAGGCCGCTAGTTTTATCCGCGGATATCTTTACAGATATCTGTACAGTCCACACAACGATCTATTATCATTTAATCTTGGTTATAAGGATTGTTGGTCTTGTTGAGAGGCTTTCTTGGTAGCTTTGTCTCTTTCACACTCGTTGTTGGATTAGTAGTGTGCCCATGTCATTTAAATTTCAGGATATTTTTACTTTATCGCGCTCGACAAAATCAGCGCTTGATTTCGATCCATGGTTTCGATCCTTGAATTCGATCCTTGATTTTGATCCTTGATTTTGATTTCGATCCTTGATTTCGATCCTTGGTTTCGATCTTGGATTTCGATCCTTGATTCTTGAATTTTGAACCTTGAATCTGAAATTTTGAATCTTGAATCTTTGAAGTGACAGCTGTCAAACTTCAAATGACCATATCTCGGGAACTACTCGTCCTAGACTCCCCGTTCTCAGTTCAAATGAAAGCTATGACCAAGATCTTCATTTGAAGTGACAGCTGTCAAACTCCAAATGGGCATATCTCGGGAACTACTCGTCCTAGACTCCCCGTTCTCAGTTCAAATGAAAGCTATGACCAAGATCTTCATTTGAAGTGACAGCTGTCAAACTTCAAATGGCCATATCGCGGGAACTACTCGTCCTAGACTCCCCGTTCCCAGTTCAAATGAAAGCTATGACCAAGATCTTCATTTGAAGTGACAGCTGTCAAACTTCAAATGGCCATATCTCGGGAACTACTCGTCCTAGACTCCCCGTTCTCAGTTCAAATGAAATCTATGACCAAGATCTACATTTCAGATGACAGATGTCATTTTGACAGCTGTCACTTCAAATGAAGATCTTGGTCATAGCTTTCATTTGAACTGGGAACGGGAAGTCTAGGACGAGTAGTTCCCGAGATATGGCGGTTTGAAGTTTGACAGCTGTCACTTCAAATAAAGATCTTGGTCATAGCTTTCATTTGAACTGGGAACGGGGAGTCTAGGACGAGTAGTTCCCGAGATATGGCCATTTGAAGTTTGACAGCTGTCACTTCAAATGAAGATCTTGGTCATAGCTTTCATTTGAACTGGGAACGGGGAGTCTAGGACGAGTAGTTCCCGAGATATGGCCATTTGAAGTTTGACAGCTGTCACTTCAAATGAAGATCTTGGTCATAGCTTTCATTTGAACTGGGAACGGGGAGTCTAGGACGAGTAGTTCCCGAGATATGGCGGTTTGAAGTTTGACAGCTGTCACTTCTAATAAAGATCTTGGTCATAGCTTTCATTTGAACTGGGAACGGGGAGTCTAGGACGAGTAGTTCCCGAGATATGGCCATTTGAAGTTTGACAGCTGTCACTTCAAATGAAGATCTTGGTCATAGCTTTCATTTGAACTGGGAACGGGGAGTCTAGGACGAGTAGTTTCCGAGATATGGTGCTTTGAAGTTTGACAGCTGTCACTTGAAATGAAGATCTTGGTCATAGCTTTCATTTGAACTGAGAACGGGGAGTCTAGGACGAGTAGTTCCCGAGATATGGCCATTTGAAGTTTGACAGCTGTCACTTCAAAGATTCAAGATTCAAAATTCAAGAATCAAGAAAAAAACTTTGTAAATTTATACCGTTCCACGCGCCAGTCCAAAATCTGCGGTTATCTGTAGAGATATCTTTAAAGATATCTTTACAGATATCTTTACAGTCCGGATCCGTGGGAAAATCTTTAGCGTTTAAAGGCCGCTAGTTTTATCCGCAGTTATCTTTAAAGATATCTTTACAGATATCTTTACAGATATCTTTACAGTCCGGATCCGTGGGATAATCTCTATCGTGTAAATGCCGCTATTCACCCCCTTACTTATGAAAGATGTTTAAAGTTGAACACTGGTTGAACAACGTCCTGTCTCTGTTTGTCACTATCCAAAAATAAAGACAGGACGATGTTTAACCAGTGTTTCACTTTAAACATCTTTCATAAGTAAGGCCCTCAGGGACCCAATTCCTCTATTTTACAACGTCAACCATTCAAGTATCATTGCCGCTGCGTTTTGTTTCGTTCTCCAAAATGACAGTTTGCAAAACCTCATTGGTAATTTGTTTGAAAACGTCATCACAACAGAGTCACCTAACCTTGGTCATTAGGAGGTCATTAGCAAGGAAGTTTTATACCTACGTAACAAAATTTCTTTGGTCATTAGTAGATTAAGAAACAGAACGAAATAGTTGTCAATTTCATAGAGATTTTCAGTTTGCGGTTGCATTGCAGTCTACGGTCGGTCTCGGATTTGTTTGTACCTTTAGAAAACTTAGTAGTTTCACAATGTTTACCTTCACCGGTTGGGCTTCACATTTTAGGAATTGATTATTCTATTGTTGCACTGGGATCTGAACCCACGACTTTCGGATCGAATGTCGAGGTACTATCAGACAGCTCTTTGTCCAAGTGTCCAAAACGAATTACAATAACAATTACGGGAACTCACCCCAAACCATTATGTAACACTTGACCAATTCCCCACGCAATGAGGAAGACTCACGATTTTAGTTGAGTATGCAGATTTGTAGATACAAAAAAAACAAAAAATACTGTGTTTTTGGTTTTTTAATCGGATCAAAAATGACCGAGTTACAGAGATTTTAGTGCACCAATCTAAAAAACGCTCGCGAGAAGGCCGCGACTGGCTGTGACGTCACCAGGCGCCCGCGGCTCGCTCCACTAGTACAAAATCCCTAGTTATTTTCAAACTAATTTCCGCCCGCGGCATCGCTCGCGTGGCACCTGGATAAAAAGTAGCCTATGTCCTATTCCCGCTCATTACCTATCTATATTTTAAATTTCAGCCAAATCGGTTCAGTAGTTGTCGAGTTATAGAGGAACAAACATACATCCAAACATCCAAACTTTCGAGGTCAGTTTTTTTTCAGTCTTTTTGTTAAGTAAGTACTTATGCAGATTTGTAGATTTAAAAAAGTTATACTTATAAATGATTTCATTTTTATTTTTAAATATGATTACGACTGTATTCCCAAGGCACAGTAGACATCTATCAGATCTTTTAGGAATTTTTAGATCCGTTGAAAAAGTCTAAGCGGGTAGTCAGAGGTAGAGAAGCAGTGTTGGCCGAGTGCGCTAGTGCCTCGACTTTCAATCCGAAGGTTGTGGGTTGAAACCCAGCCGTGCATCAATGGATTTTTCGTTTCGAAAAATGTATAAGTAGGTACCTAAGTAGGTATGCGCTTTAACACGAGCTCTAAACGGTGAAGGAAAATATTGTGAAAGTGTGATAGTGTGATTTGAAAACCAAGTTTAGGTAGGTAGGTAGGTATGTGATTATTTTGACTCGTACATACAAATTATTAATTTTAGGTATTACGATTAAAAGTATGTATTAAAAATACCTATTCACTAAAAAGTTTAAAGGCGAAAATTATTTTTAAGTAGGTACCTACCTAGGTAAGTAGTAAGTAGATAGGTACCTACTTAATAATAATTTATGTAGGTAATAATTTAAGTAGGTAGGTAAATAATTTAGGTAGGTAAAGTTAATATTAGTGTGATTCGACTCCTGATTGTTAGTTTTGTTTGTTATTGTTTTCGGTAAGTACCGGTACTTACCTAAAATACCTATTCAGTAAAAAGTTTAAAGTCGAAAATTATTTGTAAGTAGGTACCTACCTAGGTAAGTAGTAAGTAGGTAGGTAGGTACCTACTTAAAAATAATTTTCGCCTTTAAACTTTTTACTGAATAGGTATTTTAGGTAGGTACCGGTACTTACCGAAAACAATAACAAACAAAACTAACAATCAGGAGTCGAATCACACTAATATTAACTTTACCTACCTAAATTTTTACCTACCTACTTAAATTATTACCTACATAAATTATTTTTAAGTAGGTACCTACCTACTTACTACTTACCTAGGTAGGTACCTACTTAAAAATAATTTTCGCCTTTAAACTTTTTAGTGAATAGGTATTTTTTATACATACTTTTAATCGTAATACCTAATTAATAATTTGTATGTTCGAGTCAAAATAATCACATACATTACCTACCTACCTAAACTTGGTTTTCAAATCACACTATCACACTTTCTCATCACACTAATCATACTACCACACTAATCACACTAATCACACTAATATTATAAATGCGAAAGTTTGGATGTTTAGATGGATGATGTTTGTTCCTCTATAACTCAACAACCACTAAACCAATTTGGTTGAAATTTTAAATATAGATAGGTAATGACCAGGAATAGGACATAAGCTACTTTTTATCTGGGTACTACGCGAATAAAGCCGCGGGCGGAAGCTAGTTAATATTAAAAATGCAAAAGTTTGGATATTCGGATTTATGTTTGTTCCTCTATAACTCGACAACCACTGAACTGATTTGGCTGAAATTTAAAACATAGATAAATCTTGGCCTGAAATAGGACATAGGGTACTTTTTATCCAGGTGCCGCGCGAGCGAAGCCGCGGGCGGAAGCTAGTTTGAAATTAACTAGCGATTTTGTACTAGTAGACCGAGCCGCGGGCGCCTGGTGACGTCAGACGCAGCGCGAAGCTCCGAGCGCGCGTTTTGAAATGGCCGAAAAGAAAACTTGAATAACTTCGTCATTTATTGATGGATTTTAATTATTTAAAAAACAGAATGCTCAGAATGCTAAAGAGTATACGCCCTCATACTTAGAAACCCAATATTTCGTATAGTGATTGATCCCCATTCATAATTCAATACAGAAATGAAACATTATTATATTTATAACCGTCAATATGGTTTGAAATATACTTTCCCGTCACGCCTTGCTGTATTCCACTCTATCACGTGTATGATTCACGAGTTGTGTAGTAGTGATTTATAAATGACGAGGTACTCCATCAAGAATTTCGAAATCGTATAATTCGTAACTCTTACGTAAACTCGTAAACTTTACCTGTTTATGAAATTAGTAGGTACTTTACCTAACTTTAACATTAGTTTCTACTTTCTACTCCCGCCTTCGCTCGCACGGTTCAAAAAAAGTAATGTGTCATTCTAATCTGGGGTAGATAGTAGGTATAGGCACCGAGTAACCAGAGAGACAAACTCAAACAACGCGCGATAATAGGTACTTCACTACATGCGCAGCGTTGTGTGCGTGCGCGTTCACCGACAGGCTCACTTACGAGCGGCAGGCGGCCGCTTCGTGAGCTCTCGGCCAGTCTCGGCAAACTCCGGCGGCCGACCGGCGGCTATGCGGTAAGGGACGCTCGGAGGCCGCGAATGCTACGAGTATGCGGCGGCCGCGCGGGTTACGTAGTAACTATTAATGAATCTGTGGCGCGGTCTTTTTCGAGTTCATTTTCATTCAGCCAGTAGGTAAGGTGAGTAGGTACTTACACTAGCTAGGCAAAGTCATGCAGAGAAAAATAAAAAGTTATCATTTTTCACATACCTACCTACCTACTTACCTACTCAAAAAAACGTGACCGGTAAGTTTACGTACCTACCTACTACCATTTTATTGAAATATTATTGAAGTAATTTTCTGTAAGTACCTACCTAATAAGTAGGTAATGGTACCTATTTACTAATATTTAAAGTCGATTTTAATCTAGGTAAGTAGGTACTTTTCATTGTCGTATCGATTTGAAAATTTGCATTTGTATGTAATTCGGATGGGTACCTAAACTTATAATAATTTGGTATTTTCGAGCTGATCATGAACTGCTCAGTAAATAAACCGATGGAGTTAAAACTCGACATGTCTGTCAAGGCCCGACTACACTGTAATTAGGTACCTACATGGTGACAACGAGCTGGTTTGATGATGGAGTCAGGAGCTGTTCAAAAGAACTCCTCCGTAAATTAGCCGATTGAATTGAAACTCAACATGTCTGTCAGAGTACCTACAGAGCAAATACCATCCGTCCGTCAGCAGTACCAGCTGTCCGTTTATTATTTTAACACTACGCGAGTGACACCGCGCGGCGCAGTTAGTTTATTTCCATAAGTGACAGCCCTACAAGAATAGGCTATTATAAAAGTCAATGTTAGACCGCTGTTTCTCTGTTCATTTCTCTGTGGTATAGGTACCGACACGAAGACAATATACTATCTTCTATTTTAATACAGCCCCCCAATTCTACTAGATGACAACGTCAATCATTCCGCTGCGTTTTGGTTCGATCTCATAAATGTCAGCCATTTGGTGAATAGAATAGCTTTTCAAAAATGTGTTCTGCCAAAGTCCAAACCTTAGCTAAAACCTCACCACAACTGAGTCGTTTGTCATTAGTAGAATAGGAAACAGTCGAAAATCTAAGGTTTAGTTGAGGTTTTGCTAGAGCTTGATAAAAAGTTCGGTAGGTACAAGAATTGACACCCAGATGGTTAAAGAAATAAATTCCGAATCTATACCAAGAGAGCCCTTTCATTTTTTCGGGATTAAAATTATCATGAATGTCTACGGTCACTACTAGATTTTCATGCAAAAATCACATTGATACGTTGTCATCTTCAATTTCAGGCAAACGCAGAACCTTAAATGTACCAAAATCTAAATCTTGTTAACGAACTATACACAAACAGTTCTTTTACGTTTTAAACATTCTTGTGCTAACTACGTTGTATACAACTCGTGTCTGTCACGCTCGTAGTTTAAAAATGAGTTTTGGAATACTTTAGCTGAATAGAACTACCCTATTCAGTGCATTAATATCAATAATGCACCCCTGCGAATGTTTGTTAGGGGTAGTTTGCTAGCTCATTGAGAACAGTTGGTACATTCCATACAACTTATCTCTTTCTCTAGTCTAGAGTTATGTGATTTCAGCGATTCTCCGTTTTCAAAAGCCTGCCACCTTAAATTGAATTGAGAAGTGTTTTTTGAGTGGTTTTATTAAGCTAGGGCAATGTATACCAATATATTAAAGCTGAAGAGTTTGTTTGTTTGAACGCGCTAATCTCAGGAACTACCAGTCGGATTTGAAAAAATCTTTATGCGTTTGATAGCTTAACTCTTGAGGAAGAGTATAGGCTAATTTTTATCATCATCACCGTATACCATCAATACGGGGGCAACGCCGCGAGGGCGCTGCTTCAGGACTTAATATCTTCTATATCCTCCATATTTAGGTTTTTTTTAAATACTCTTTTTTTTTTGTTTGCCTGACTAATTATCCCCTTGATTTATGTTACAGAAGTCTTGCATTTTTTTTAATTCTGATGTCGCCTTTGAATGAAGTGATGAAGCTACTCTCATTGAGCTATACCGAAGCACGTGGTTTCTCACATGATTGGATCAAACCCTATTGCGCTCAGATTTTCGATATTCTGTAAAGTTTATTGAGAAAACATGTGCTTTATAGAAATCAATTTCCTAAATGGAGTGTAGAACTCAGCCTGAGAGATTGATAGTGTGATTTAAAGATTTTTGACGTGTTAACGTCTTATAAATCGATGAATGCTCGCACGCACGAAAAAGTGTCACTTTCCGCCTGAGCCCAGCGTGCAAGCGAGAGCGCGGAATAAGCGTTCGGCAATTCATAAAAGTATCCAACTTTTCATCAATGTTTTCTTATGACGTTAACACGTAAAATTATCGTCTGTAAACTGACTTTACAGACAACCAGTTTTTTGTAACTTACAGTCTAGACTTACAGTTAGAAACAGAGGTCGTCAAAAATAACTAAATGAAGAGAGTAATAAACTTAGCGTTAGACTACGCTTCAAATAACTGTAGCGACTAGACTCGCAGTAAAATAGTTCCAATTTACGTAATTGCGCTCACAACTTCAACACAGACATAAAACTAAAAACGTGGATGTGCAGTGCAGTCGGCGATGAAATTTTGATGAATTTCTACCGTGCTTCGAGATACAGTCGTGCCTGTTTACGTTTTAACGATAATTTTACATCATCATCCCACTATTATCCCACTATTGTTGAAATATCACCTCATTGGGACAATTTATGTCTCGTTTACCATTACCACATCCAAGAAATTATAATTTCTAGGTAGAATGTCGGTGAGCCGCTATTATACAAATTGCTACTCTGTGAGTCTTCCTTTTTAGCTTTGAATAACATTTTAATAACTTACAACACCTTTCCTTTAAAATAAATAAATACTTAACCTTCCTTTGCTTTGCGCAGTCGGGTAATAAAAATAAAAAAAATGGTGAAGGAAAACTTTCAATAGTTAAGTCGTCATTATACGATGCTGAATTCAGAGTGCTAACTGCATGTTCATTCATAAATTAGCGCTCTGTCTCGCTCTTTGGCCTAAGAATTGCGTATTGTGCATCCTACTTTTACCGAGGCTAACTGTGGCTAACTTCAGTCAGTTAGCATCGGTAAAAGTAGGATGCACAATACGCAATTCTTAGGACAAAGAGCGAAACAGAGCATTTATTTTATGACTGAACAAGCAGTTAATGTACTGAATTAAGAATTACTATTCTGTGGCATGGTGTAATGAGGGCATTAGGTTTTCGAGCCGATCGAAAAATGCACGGTTCCCGAGTGATTATAAAATGGTAGTCTACGCGGGCGAAACCGCGGGCGTCCTGTAAAAGTGTATTTTTTTGTTTGTCCTGTTTCCACGTCAAAACAGAGAGACGGATTGACGTGATTTTTTGTGTGGAAATAGTTGGAGAGCTGGAGAGTGACATAGGCTACTTTTTATTTCGAAAAAAGGTATGTTTCCCGTGGCCTAAAAAAGTAGTATACGCGGGAGAAGCCGTGGTCGTCCTCTAGTAGGTATTTATAAAGTGAGGTGCATTGAGGTGCTTACGGTTCACTGGCTCACGATCGAGCTCATTAGGGGTTTACTATCCTTTGTTTTAGCACTGAACCCTAATTTACCGCTTTGCAGATCAAAAGAAAACGGCGTTTTAAGAGAATTGGTTAGTGTTTTGCCTTTTAGCACAGCTTTTAGTAAGTTTATTCTGGTTTTTAACCGACTTCAAAAAAATATGAGGTTCTCAATTCGTCAGAAATTTTTGTTTGTGCTTTTTTATGTAAGTATGTTCACCGATTACTCGAAGACGCCTGGACCGATTTGGAAAATTCGGTTATTGTTTGAAAGGGTACTTTCCGATTGGTACCACAAAAATTTGGTGCGGATCTGTCGAGGATCTTCGGAGTTATGGACAGAAATGCGCAAGCAAATGGAACACTAATGGATGTTTAGAATAGATGGATGTATATTTGTTCCTCTATAACTCGACAACCACTGAACCCATTTAGCTGAAATTTAAAATACAGATAGATAACGTCCAGGAATAGGACATAGGATACTTTTTATCCGGGGACCTCGCGAGCGAAGCCGCAGGCGCCAGCTAGTCCTCCATAAGTCTATAGGTAACAACGGTAATCTCTCGCCTTCCTATCTAGACGTTATTAAGGGCCCTCGCACACGAACGCTCGCGTGAGTGACGACAATCTTCAGTCGACAAAGTGCCTTGACAGATACTAGACGTCACACGCACTGTCAAGATGACAAATCAACATGGGGACATCTAAACACACTTGTCGTGTGTGCAGACAAAATGTTCTCATTGTAACAACCTCACACTTTAAATGAGAGGTTGTGGGTTTGTTTGTGTAAATAAATGCTACGGTACCTATCTCCTAAAAGAAAGGATTAAAAAAAAATAGATAAGTAGGTACCTACTTTCATAAAAACTCCCCACCAGACACGCTGTCGTCCATTCTTTTCTCTTTCGATTTTGATTTTTGCCCTAAACTGATATTTCACATTCACTCATTTTCAAAACACTTCCACCTTAGTAGTATGCCAAAGATGTTCGTTCGTTGCTATTTATTTTAGGGTTCCGTAGTCCTGACAAGGAACCCTCATAGTTTCGTCATGACCTGACGAAACTATCTGTCTGTCTGTCCGTATTTAACAGCTAGTAACTTGTATAAGCTGTTAACTGTTTTAGTTATTTTATTAAATGCCTAGTATTTAAAATAATTTATTTTATATTCGCTAAAATAGGCCAAAGTGGGGAATTTTGATATGATCTAGTACTTTAATGTAAATGCTTCATCACAGTGCCGCCTACGATGGAGTTATCTAGCTAGAGCAGTTTAGGTACATGTTGAGTGATGTAGACACGATCGTTTCCAATCTCCATTGTAGACTGTAGATGACTTGTGTCAACTGAATCCAATGTATAGGTAGATAATAGTCGGCGATGGGTTTACAACCTGTCACGAAATGCTCTAACTTCTTTGAATATTCGGACATGTCACTCACATTCACACGGACACGCCATTGCCTGTTTAGCGGCAGTAAGCTTTTCAAGGGAGAAAGATCGGACTTCTTATGCGACGGCTTTCTTAGAAACATCATACAAAGAAATGTAGAAGGAAGACGAGGAAGAGAAAGACCAAGAATTAATTACATGAGTCTTGCATGAGTCAGATTACGGTCGCTGTCATGTCGTATAAAGAAATAAAAGAAATCGCATTGAAAAGAGATAAATGGAGAAAATTGCATCATTGCACCGACAAGAGCTGAACTCTTTTTCTGTATTATTTATTTATTTATTTATCTCAGCCTGGTTGCACCCACTGCTGGGTATAGGCCTCCTTTGTTTCGCCAATCAGTCCGGTCCTGTACAATCCTGATCCAAGCTTTCCCTGCCACATTTACAATGTCATCTGACCATCGGGCCGGTGGTCTGCCTCTTGGTCGTTGTGCATCTCTGGGCCACCATTCTGTGATCGCTGTATAGTCGTATTGCTCATTATACGGACTAAAATCGGACTAAAATTGAATTATTAATCCTCCTTTTTTTCTTTTGACGACTTTGACGAGACTCACATTGTTCGACTGGCTCCACACTGGAGCTTGACTATTTAGATTTTAAGCGGATGGATCACCGAAAAGAAAGCTAGGCCCCATACCGTGTTTGTTGCCCTGATTCTTCACGGTGTTGGTCGCGAAAGAACAGGAGTAGAATCACCTAGCTCAGACGTTTCAAAGTGGTCATAACGGTCCTACTGAATAAATGATATTTGATGATTGATGATTGATGATGAAGGAACAAATGTCATTTTTCATATATTTTTAGTCCGTATAATGAGCAATACGACTATAGTCCATCTTTCATCTTTACGTCTAGCTAAGTGCTACTTTATAATAATAACATTTGTTCAGAAGAACAAACAAGTTAAATTAAATCCTACAAAGCCTTTTTAAATCGGACACTATTGACACGGATCACACGGACAGTTTAATTAAATTTCCCGTCGCGAACCACCAAAGTGTTTAAATGCCCCATTTAAATATTTTATCGTCTCGCATCGGGGGGGTGGCGACCCCCACCCCCTTTTACATCGACGTACGTTGCTTCTATTGCAGCCTTCTTTTTACATTTTAAAGGGCACTGCCCACTAAACTTTGAAGCTGGGATGAACCTTTAACCGAGCCGCAAGTACATCAATAAGGGTCTTCTTACCGGGCCTGTGAAATTGTTTCAAATACTTATTTCTCTCATAAAGTAATTTTAACATTTATTTTTTGAATTTAAAATATCAAAATTAAAAAATCCAATGGGTGTAGGTATGTAATCCTCCATTTATGGCATTATATCCGTACCTACAGATATCTGTACAGTCCATGCCGCAGGAAATAGCACGCGCCATTCCAACCTTTGACAGTTTTATCCGCGGTTATCTGTAAAGATATCTGTACAGTCCAGATCCGTGGTAAAAACTCTACCGTATAAAGGCCGCTATTGTCTAACTTGTCTCAAACCTCAAATTGGTCTCATCTCAAACTGTCAAAACGACCACGTACCTAGTTATCTGTTATCGCGTTCCGTCTCATTATGATGAGAGTGGCAAAGCTACTTGCGTGGTCACTGAACTGTAATATTTGGCGGTTTGAGACCGATTTTGGTCGCTATCAAAGAAAGATATCAGCAGGCTGGTGGTCTGCCTGCTACACAACACAACACAAGCTTTCTAGATTAATTCGACCCATCTGGCTGATGGTCTGCCTTATCGCTTTACAAATTTACTCCATCTTACTTCATTACTAAAAAAAAGTCACCGTGCCTTGGCAACGATGTACTTAGTACTGTAATTTATGAAAACGGTATGTATGTAAGTATACTCGAAAGTTTGGATGTTTGGATGGATGGATGTATGTTTGTTCCTCTATAACTCGACAACCACTGAACCGATTTGGCTGAAATTTAAAATATACTTAGATAGAAAATTATATTTCACGCGTTTGAATGAGATGAGAATAAATGGGCATAAAATAGATCCATCTTGCTATTACTTCCGTCTGAATAGATCCAACTATTTTTATCTGGCCACTAAGCCTCTTGAGTGAGTAAAATATTGTCCAATAATCGTGTTCTGTTGGCCAGTGACCCTTATTATAATGAAAAACGACCGGACCACGTAGTTTCAAGCGAACCGTTTACCGACAGCCGGTGTTTTCTGTTTGTTAGTTTTGTATTGTGTTATTTTATCTGTATTGTATTGTTTCCGTGGTATTATTCTAGCTTTGACGATTTTAGAATTAGTTGTTTTATTTACACACATAGACAGACTTATTTTATTTACCAAAACTACGGTAACCACGCAAGACGCCTCGGTCGCTTAGCTTCCACGTTATAAAAACGTCGTAAGGTACAAAAACCAGTTCTGCAGGCATAGTATAGATTGCCGAAATTAGGAGACCTCTTCAGGTCCTCAGGAGGTCAAAAAATGGATGGATGACCACTTGTGTCATTACAAACTAAGCACTTCTTAAGGGGCTTCTTAAGGTTCGCGCCCTAGACCGAGACCAGAGACCAATGTCATATAAACTGACGGTTCTCTTTCTCGTCCCACTTTCGCGCCCCTACAAAGCCTGTATCTGCGGGCTGATTGTCTAACTTGTCTCAATCCTCAAATTGGCCTCAACCTGTCAAATGGGTATCTTTTGTCGTGTTCGGTCTCGTTGAGATGAGAGTGACAGCGCTACTTGCTTGGTCACTAAACTGTCATATTTGACAGTTTGAGACCGATTTTGTCGCTATTAAAGATAGACAATCTGGGGGCTGGTCTCGGTCTCCAGTCTCGGGCAGGAACCGCCACCATTAAAGAGCATTTTCAATTGCCAGTCCTGTCTACAAAATCGTTAAGCCATCAGGTGAAACCACAACTAGATTTACGATTTCTCTTGTAATCATAAATTTCACAAACCAACGTATATCTTGATGGATTAATCCTTCAGATATCTAAATTAATATCCGTCTCAGGCGTAAATCTGAGGTGACCATTAATCACTTGACCACTGGATTATTATGAATCCGACATATAAAATTGCTAAAGTTAAGTAAGCTAAGTTAGGCAACCCAACTAAAGGTTAGTAGACCAACTTATAAAATCGGCCGATTTTTAACGGTCGTTTGATGAAGTTTTTTTCAAAGCAGGGATCAGCGGGCTTAAAAAGGTCGCTATAGCTGAATCACACACAATAGGAATTGAACTATATGCCGTCTCTTTTCATTCTCAGTCAATGAAAAGACGGCATATACATCATTGTCTAACTTGTCTCAATCTCAAACCTCAAATTGGTCTCATATAGTCAAAACGATCGCGTAGGTATGTTTTGTCGCGTTCGGTCTCGAGATGAGTGACAGAGCTACTTACGTCTTCTTCTTACGTGATCACTGAATTGTCATATTTGACAGTTTGAGACCGATTTCGGTCGCTATCAAAGATATACATTCAAGGGGCAGGTGATTCGATTATTATAACTTGAGTAACAATCTGTACAAAGATTTAAAGTAGAAAATACGAAAGCATATTTTAAACAAGTCTCCAGTTCGTGTCCTAGCTATAAAATAGTTTTTATCTGTGTCAAAAGCCCTCAAACATCCAGCTTGAAACTTCTACGAACGTGGAAACTTTGCAAACAGTCTGGAAAGCCGGACTCAGAAACTGAACATTTCTGAACTAATATAAAGTTTAATATCTCAATCTTACAGCACAAGCAAACATAATTCTGAACAGCTATTTTTGTTCTATAGTAAAATGAAAAAAGTAATCTTTAGGTAGTATTTTTAGCTTCCGCCCGCGGCTTCGCTCGCGTGGTAGCACCGTCTCGGATAAAAAGTAGCCTATGTGTTATTCCAGATCATAAACCGAGTATATTCCAAGTTTCATTAAAATGTGTTGAGAGTCAATCTGTAAACTCACTTCGAACGTCGAAGAGCTGAATCTGCTGTGAGATTTCAAATTTCATATTCGAATGAATCTCACAATACATTCTTGTGTATTTAGTGAGCTCGGTCACTTGAGTGAATTCGAAGTGAGTCTACAGAATGACTCTGCAGGCGGTGCGGCCGAAAGTTATTCTACAGGACCCTTAAAAAACTTTCAAAACATTTAATATTTCAAAAAGTCCCAGCCGCAAACTGTCAGCGGTTCCAAATGTATTTACAGTGTTCCTGTAAAGCCCCGCAAGCCTGTGCCACATCTAGCGGACGTTTTCAGAACACTAGGTAGCGGATTTTTTTGAAAGGTGTGGGTTTGAATCACGACGGGTATCAATAGATTCTTTAAACAATGAAAACTGCAATTGTGTTATTGTTTGAAATAATGCAATTAAGTGGATTTATAATATGAATACAATGTAATCGATTTTTATTCTAGCTTAAAAAGAAGGAAAACATCATGAGAAAACCTGCATCTACGTTGACCATAATTTTCTTTATGCCGCCTCTATATATGTTTGGCGAGCCTGGGCCAACGTGAGTGAAGGCAAATTGATGCAAGGCAAGTGCTACCGTCCAGTCGTTTGGCAAGTCAATGCAAACTCGGCCAGCTAAGCGAGCGACACCGAGCGATGACAAATATGCTGTCTACACGTTGGCCTTCGCTCGCGTTGGCTTTGGCTCGCGCAACATATAGGCGGCCGGCTTAAGAATTTCCAATGGAGCTGAGACAATGTGCTGTGGAAGTTAATTGTTCTAGGCATAGCATACGTAGACTTTGCATCTGACACTGTATAAATCTTCGAGAGAATAGATAGGCTGTAGGTAAACAGAGAGGACAATCCGCTCAGTATAGCTAGGCTAGAGATACATAGATGCCAACAAAGGGTTTAACTCGTCGGGCGTCCATGCAAACTGTTCTCTGAAAGGACGAAAAGGATAAAATAAATGTTCTGGAAAATAGGCACGGATACAACCTACTTTGAACAAGTTAAAAGCTGAGTGTGAGTTTTTTCTCCCTCTTTTCTAGAAGGATAGAAAGAGAAAGTAATTAAACATTCCGAAAAATAGGCGTTTATTCGTATATTATGTATCGTACATTATATTTAGAAATGCATAAATAAATACAGAAAATTTCAGATGCACTCTCTGATGGATGATACATTTTATGTTTAGTAGTTTTTTATCGATTTTATGAAATAAATATTAGTAAGTTACTAGGAATCTTGAGTAAATTATGATTTGTTTGTTCTGTGCCTGAATTTTATAAATGTCGAAGTATTCTATTCTAAATAACAGTTATCTGCAGTGCGATTTATACTTCTCGGAATTTCTATATTAGGTACAAGCTTTTCTTATTTTGGGAATGATGTTGCTGTGTGAAATGTTGGAAATCGACATGAAATCGATATTTATTATAGCTGAATTGTAGAGTAAGGAGTGGACCTTCGTTAGTCATAAGTGTTATGGTGTCGTAAATAAAACCTCGTTGGTGGTCTCATTATCGCCTGTTCCGTGTGGCGCACGCCATTGTTGATGGTGTTGCCAACTTTATGTATTTTGGCTAGATTTGGCCACTTTTATGTCAGCTCGATCACGCTATAGATCGATGTACTTAAATAAAAGTTACGATGGTAGGTAAATCATTTAACTATGTAGGTATGTGTTTTTTGTAATTCAATGCTTAACAATTTAAGCTACACAAGTAAATTAATACTTAAATAACTTTTTTTAATCTAGAATACCTTCTTGTAATTTAAATCAAATTGATGATCGTAATCAAAAAGAAAGTACCTAGGTAAATCTCTAGGTCATGATGGTAAAATAAGTTCGCCTTCAATCATTATCAAAAATATCCAAGTGTTTTCTATAACATTCAAAACTTATTGGTACCTTATTACGATAATAACAAATACCTATATAGCAATAACAAATTAAGTAAATAATTTTTTACACATTCATCAACAAATCCCGCCATCAGCTGGCAACACCGCTACCGAGGACAAACGAACGTAAAAACTGCGATAATATCGTGAACTGATATCAACTTTCACGCCCTTAACTGCTGATCGATATTTAATTATACCTTTGTCTTTCTCATCTCCACTTTATTAAAGGTAAGTACCTACAAATACTCTAAAAAAACTTAACGAGAATTTCATGAATAAACGCTTCCTTATTAACACCATAGTAAAAAATAAATTGGTAATTTTCCGAACTACAAAGCCATTTTTCATCACTTTAATTTAATAAACGAGTTATTTTTCTGTTTGTCTTTCCCATCTCTACTTAATTATACACAGTGTAATACGAGTACCTACTCTGAAAAAAACTTAATTTTGCCGAGTACTTTCCAAGGTATTTTTTTTTTAGTAATCACATTTTCTGAATGGAATTAGTGTTTATAAATTGGTAAGTATTTAAATGTATTAATGATGTTGTTAGTGAATTGAAAAGGTTTGTATAAACATTTTTTTATCTAACTAACTGAAGCTTATTGAAAACCTTATTTACTTATATATCGATCAAATTGTTTTTAATGTGTTAGAGGCAAAGACAAAGAAAACTATTTTAGATCTATGGTTAAAGGGCATTCGTTTTCACAGATCATAATAAAAGTGTTTTGTTCAAAACTTTAAATTACTCATACGTGTGTCATCAGGAATACAACGTGCCGCTTAAAGCTGGAAACAAACTATCGGACGCGGCTTACGGACGCGGCAGACAGCCGCGACTGAATAGGTATCTGGATATAGAACGAACATAGAACTGTGCACATTATCTGACGAAAGTCGCGGACGCGTCCTTGGACCTTCAGACGTCCGAAGGCAATCTGGCCCGCTGGGTGTTCGGACGGTGTGCACACTTATCAGTCGCGGCTGTCAGCCGCGTCCGTCAGCCGCGTCCGATAGTTTGTTTCCAGCTTAAAGCTGGAAACAAACTATCGGACGCGGCTTACGGACGCGGCAGACAGCCGCGACTGAATAGGTATCTGGATATAGAACGAACATAGAACTGTGCACATTATCTGACGAAAGTCGCGGACGCGTCCTTGGACCTTCAGACGTCCGAAGGCAGTCTGGCCCGCTGGGTGTTCGGACGGTGTGCACACTTATCAGTCGCGGCTGTCAGCTGCGTCCGTCAGCCGCGTCCGATAGTTTGTTTCCAGCTTA
Source organism: Camptogramma bilineatum (assembly GCA_958496255.1). NCBI lineage: Eukaryota > Metazoa > Arthropoda > Insecta > Lepidoptera > Geometridae > Camptogramma > Camptogramma bilineatum. The sequence continues at coordinate 5,488,889 of OY292474.1, forward strand.
ATGCATGTATGGCAGTTAAACAAATAAGCTCTTAAATATGCACAAGCTTCATAACAGCTTAACAAGCGCAAAGCTGAAACCAGTGTTGCCCGCTCGACTTAACAATTCCGCTCAGTCATTTGTGAGTAAATGAGTTTGTCGTCTGTTTCAGGGTAAAATGAGTTTTATCGTTATGGCTTTAGATTTTGATTTCATATGAAGAATCTGGGTTATCGGATAAGCGTGGTTATGTAGATATTTTACAAAACTGATGCTTGCGACTTCGTTTGCGTAGAATTAGTTCTCGAGTACCCTATTTGTTTTCTCCAAGCTTTCAATCAACCTCAGTACTTATTAAACAAAAAAAGCATTGAGAAATGATTGATTCCCCATTTACCCATGCAAACTTTCATCCCCTATTTTACCCCCTTTATATTTTCGCTACAAAAAGTAGCCCGACTTGTTCTTCAAAGCATTGTAGGTAAGTACCTATGTAAGTAATTGTATCTGTGTACCTATTAGACATTATTTAACACACGGGAATTACTCACGTAAAAAATATCGTAAAAATAATGTCTAGTACAACTCACGAAAGTTTTGAAAGTGAAATTGTACCTGTGTGTTCCAAGTTATTTGAGTTTTAAAACCTGAAATGTTTACCAAATTGTTGTACTGATTGTACTTAAGGTTGTATTACAGATTTGGCTGTAAGCCAGGTGCCCAGCTTTGTTAGTCGACAGTTCGGCACTGCTTTAGTAAAGTGGCCCTCAAACCGAGCCATACAATCATCCTGTTTAAAGTAGGTACCTGTTGTAGTTCTGTCTGTTTCTGAATTGTTCTATTTACTGGGATGCCTGTATAAAATTAAGGTGAAATAAGGCCAACTAAATATTTTGAGGACTAATCACTGCAAAGGATGGTATAGTGGGTTTTTCTCACTCTATATTCGAGCAGCCCGACTGGGGAAGTACCTCCGCCTTACAGAATATCGCAGCCAAATAACATCATTCTTCTCGAATGGTGTTGTGTTCCTGCGGTGAGTTAGGCGCGGGACATACAGAAAAGACGTAATACGAGGACGCGTCGCGTCCCTTTCATAGAAAATGTATAGAAGCGTCGCGCCGCAAAACATACAGAAGAGACGGGGCGCCGTCACATTTTGTATGAAAGCGACGCGGAAGAGACAAATATCTGCGCCCCGTCTCTTCTATCTGGCCTGCGCCTAGGTTTCCAGAGCTTTGCGAGGAAGTGCAACGTTGTCGGCGCAGTGATTCCTCTTCAAAAGAAAGTGGCTCTTCTGGTGTCCGTAGGCTACGGTAACCGCTTACCATCAGGTGGGCCGTATGCTTGTCTGCTACCTTAGTAGTATAAAAAAAAACTAAGGTAGGCTAGGCAGCAACCATAGTGTAGACTCATTGCCGTAGCTGTAGGTATTGCTGCCTACCTTCATCATCATCATCCCTTAAAAATTTCCATGTGTTGCGGTTGGAAGCGGCCTGCATCCACCGCCGACCTGAAGTCATTAATATTAATGTATTTGGTATTTGGATGACGGAACCTTAGGGGGAGACGTGGACACGGTTTTTGGCGATTTACAAATTATTATTGATGAATTTCAAAAAATAGGTTTAGAACTAAATTTTTCAAAGTGCGAACTTTATGTTTCAGACACTTGTTTAGATAAAAATTATGTCATTGGGAAATTTCACAGTTTGTCTTCAAACATTTCGGTAATGGATAAAAGTTCACTTCGCCTCCTCGGTTCACCAATCTTTGACGAATCTTTTCCGGCCTACATAGATGAGAAAATTCAAAATTTTAACAAAACTTCAGACAGATTGCTCAAAATTAACCGTCACATGGCTTTTACTATTATTAAATTTTGTCTTTTTGTTCCAAAATTCACGTATGCTTTAAGATGTTGTCAACTGTGGAAACACAGAGAACTGGCGGAAGGTTTGGACAACATTATAAAGGACACACTGTCGTCGGTTTTGAATATTTATTTGGATGACAAGGCATGGTCGCAGGCCTCCCTACCTGTCAGATTGGGAGGCTTAGGTATTCGCAAAATTTCAAGTGTAGCTTTACCAGCGTTTTTGTCATCGATCTATAGTAATAATTCCTTAATTGACAAAATTCTATCGCCATCAGTTTCGGCTTTCCCTGGACGTAGTCTTCAAATTTCATTTAAAGACGAGGCACTAAACGCTTGGCACAGTGCCTGTCCTACAACCGCTCCCCCATCTACCCTTTCGTCTCAACGGCAATGGGACGGGCCTCTGTGTGAGTTGACACGGAATTGTCTCCTACAGACGTGTTCAAGCTCCGCAGATCGTGCCCGTCTCTTAGCCGTTTCAAAATGGGAGTCAGGTTTGTGGCTTCAAGCACTTCCCTCACATAATTTAGGAACACTAATGGATCCCGCTAGCTTCCGTATTGCAGTATGCCTACGGTTGGGTGCGCCGTGTTGCGCCCCTCACCAATGTCAGTGCGGTACTGCGGTCGATCAGCTTGGACACCACGGATTGTCGTGCACCAGGGCCGCCGGTCGGATCTGCCGACACGCCAGTCTTAATGACCTCATCCGTCGAGCGCTTGTCGGCGCCAATGTACCAGCCGTTCTAGAACCGAGCGGTCTGATGCGTGACGATGGCAAGCGCCCTGACGGTATGACTCTTGTCCCTTGGGAGAGGGGAAGGCCTTTGGTGTGGGACGCTACTTGCGTCGATACCCTTGCGCATTCACATCTACCGGGGACATCAGTTAGGCCTGGCGCTGCGGCAGATTCGGCTGAGGATCTCAAAAGGCGCAAATATATAAATCTTGATAGGGTTTATATATTTGAACCTTTTGGGGTTGAGACCCTGGGTCCGTGGGGTACCGGGGCCCATCGCGTTTTCAAAATTCTTTCAGGGCATCTTATCGAAGCGACGCGTGATCCCAAGTCTGGCACTTTTTTGGCTCAACATATCAGCATTGCCATCCAGCGCGGTAATGCAGCCAGTGTCTTGGGCACGCTTCCGTCTGGCAGTGGCTTGGATCAGTTGAGCTACCTATAGATCGTTTCCAACGATCCTTAGGTGGCTCAACTGGTTCTTTTTGTATTTTATACTTTTATGTAAATATGTAGTAGTTTGGTTTCTGTAAATAAATATATTACTTAATGTATTATATTATTATATCATCATCTCATTGCTGCCTACCTTGATTTTTTTTTATTCTTCTAAGGTACCACTACCTATACTGTAGATATTAATGAAAGCTTGGAAGAAAAATAGGCTACTCGAAGTAGGTAAGTACTAATTCTGCGCAGACGAAGTTGCGGATATCTTTGAAAATTGACACTTTCCGATATTTAGTTCCGCCAAGCCATCTAGATTCCAGTCAGACTCATGATCCGCGAGATAGAACATTTCTAGATTAAATTGTTCGAAGACTTTGATTAGATCACGGAGTCGACTGCGAAGTCTAGACCTCAGAGGTGTAATAACAACCTGTCCTATATATCTGAGGTACGTTCATACCATTCAGTATTAGCTTTCGATTTTCGAGCTTTCGCTTTGATGAAAATGATTTTTTGATGCAGTTTGGTAGAAAATCTAATTATCTATCAAACTGCACCAAAAAATCATTTTCGTAAAAAGACGGAGTTACGAGGTTTTCGAATTTAGCCGACGAAATGTACCAAATGTATTTGGACACTTCTGTCTATTCCGTTAAGACATTCTTAGAGGCCTTAAAGATCTGAATGGAGTGGAAAATTAGGTCTTAGCTTTCAAGGTCGAGGATTTCTTTTAAACCATTGATAAAATTGAATATCATTAGTCGCTATGAATCTTTGAATCCGTGGTATTGTTTTTTCGTATGCTAAAACTGTCGTTCTCAGTTTCTCTTACTTCAAATTGCAACATTACTTTATGTGACGTGTGAGCTTACAGTTCCATGATGACAATATTTCCTCTCCCTTTCCTATATAGCGGTGTCCCTTAACAATGTTTCATATAAGAGTATTTGACTGATTATTATTTTAGAATTTACTGACACCCCTTACAAAATAAACAAGTAGGTATATAGATCTATCTAGGATTGCGAAAATATTAAACTGAGCAAAGTTCAATATCTTCATTCTAAATCCTAGACCGGCTTCAAGTTTGCACTTTGCATGCCGGCACGGTTGGAGCATGCCACCCTGATCTGACTCTTCAATATTTTATTGTCTGCGCATCTGTCTTGGACGATGGACGTGTGCAAAACAGGATTTCCTCATCTTGAAACCCGAGATTTATTATTCGAAATTCGAATTTCGTGCCGCATTATTTCGCGCTGGATTCGAATTTTGAATTTGTAGTAAAATGAAGCCAGCGAAAAACGAATTTATATTTCGACAAAAAACTGTGAAACTAGGTAGATACTTATACCACTTTATAAAGTATCGATGGCTAACAGCAATGCAATCAAATCTCAATTCGCGCTCGTTCGTTTTCCACTACACAACATAAAAAATAAAATCTCTATGCTCAACAAACTCTGTTTTTTTTTTCTCTTTATTTTGGCTTCGCACGGTTGTGCATTCAGCCAGTATATGGCGGGCACGTAGGAACTAGGAACATAGACAACAGAACGAAGTGGTTGCTGCAGTTTGTTTTATACAAGTGGCTAAATTAAAAATTTAAAAAACCGACTTCAATACAAACTGTTATTGGGTAAGGCTAAGGGTGAGATGAATAAAATGAGCACAAACATGGATGTTCCACTGTTATTCATTGAGAAGTTCCATTGAACAGGTCCTGACTCCATCCTCAGATCAGCTAGCTGTCACCATATTATTACATTGCAGTCGGAACTTGACCGACATGCTGAGTTCCAAGTTTCAACTCGATCAGACTATTTACTGAGGAGTTCTGTTGAACAGGTCCTGACTCCATCCTCAGATCAGCTCGTTGTGACCATATTATTACATTGTAGTTGTAACTTGACAGACGTGCCGAGTTTCAACTAGATCGGCCTATTTACTGAGGAGTTCAGTTGAACAGATCCTGACTCCATCATCAGATCAGCTCAATGTTACCATAATATTGCATTATCACCGATAACCTATAAAGCTTTCAGAAAATACCCTAATCGCTTCAAGTGTGCCTATAAAATTTGAAGAGTTACCTCGATTTCTCCAAGATCCCATCATCAGATCCTGACTTGATGACCAAAAGGACCAATTGGAAAGTGTACCCTTTCAAACAAAAAAATAATTTTTGAAATCGGTCGAGGCATCTTCGAGTAATCGGTGAACATACATAAAAAAAAAAAGCACAAAAAAAAAAGATTCCGACGAACTGAGAACCTCCTCCTTTTTTCGAAGTCGGTTAAAAACACGGCCACGGTTGTGAACAATTAACTACAGCTGGTGTTGTTTTTACTAGTTATTTGCCTTTTGGAAGTAAATTATTTCGTCTCTAATCGACACGGCTAACTAAAGCACAGACAGACATCTATTAGAGCAAGTATCTTGTGTGCATGTGTATCTTGTGTTAACCTCACCAATAAAACACACCTTCATAATAACACTGTACACTTTTATTCCTTTGCACAGTTGCACACGTAACAATTACTTATTTTACACCGGTACTGACTTATTACTAGTCGTTACTGATTCTAAATTTTAAAATGAGACGTCTGTACAGTGGCACTGTCTACAACCGAATGAGAGCGCTTATCGGATTTCCTTTTCTTTTATAGGGTTGACAATCTACCCTCAATAAGTAAAGTAATTAAAAATTGATTAAAAGTAAGACTATCATTACAATTTGAATTAAATAATAACTTATCTTAATATTTTACATCTAAAAACATAGAAAATATCAATAAATTTAGTAAAATGCTAACAGACGGCCGTCCTGTTAACGGAATGACCCTATTCCGTCTCGGCCATTCGAGAAGAGAAGAGAAAATATATATATTGGTACATACGCGTCGGCGTTAGGTAATCATAGTGGTAGGTAGGTACTTAAAATAATAACAATATAAAAATAAAGACAAACAAAAAAAAATATTGTAAAACATAGACAGAAATAACACAAACGATAGCCTAGTTCTAACTTTATCGGTAGGTACATTTTTACAAATAAATAGTACGAGTAGGTAGGCACTATCTGTACTTCTTCTTGATTTCATACTAGGAGTTTTGCAGAGCTGTTCGAGTGTTTTGCTACAAAACTGAAGACTAGATAATGCCGGTTACAAGGAGATCTGCAAAATTCGGATTAATATTATTTTAATGCATTACATAGACTATTTACTCGTACATGGCGGTTGTGTTTTATTTTCAAAAATAATGAACCAGATAAATTAAGTTATTATCCAGTGAGTTCTGTATCAATAAAATTAGGTAGGTAATATCAAATCGATCTGATTCATGAATTCACACTAATAATAATATTACTGAAAATGTGTTAATAACATCATCTTTTCAATAAAATTTAAAAATAAATAATAATGTTGAAAGTAGCTGTTCAACATTTTATGTTTTGATGATGACTGTAACTAACAGAACGTCTCATCCTCGTATTTTCATGATGCTTATTTAATTTGCTATAAATGGTAGGTATTTATATATGATGCAATTTTATATTTATGATGCACTTTAGATCAGTGATCACCGTAATCATAACAGTATATTTCACTTAAATACAAGATACTTATGTTTAGTGATCACCGCAATTAGAGCAGCATATTTCACTTGAATAAAAGATACTTTTGTTTAGTGATCACTGCAATTAGAGCAGCATATTTCACTTGAATAAAAGATACTTTTGTTTAGTGATCACTGCAATTAGAGCAGCATGTTTCACTTTAATAAAAGATACTTACGTTTAGTGATCACCGCAATTAGAGCAGCATATTTCACTTGAATAAAAGATACTTTTGTTTAGTGATCACTGCAATTAGAGCAGCATATTTCACTTGAATAAAAGATACTTTTGTTTAGTGATCACTGCAATTAGAGCAGCATGTTTCACTTTAATAAAAGATACTTACGTTTAGTGATCACCGCAATTAGAGCAGCATGTTTCACTTGAATAAAACATACTTATGTTTAGTGATCACTGCAATTAGAGCAGCATGTTTCACTTGAATAAAAGATACTTACGTTTAGTGATCACCGCAATCGTAGCAGCATATTTCACTTATATTTTGTTCTGCGTTATATGAAATAAATAATTTATCATTATTAGGTATTATCAGGTTCGGTAATATCTCATTTTTACTTATGTCCAGTGATCGCCGCAAATATAACAGTATATCTCACGTTTACTTAGGTAGTGATGAGTAGGCTTTCATGCGATTATGCGCAAGAAAGTAGCTTCCTTACTCCAGCGTGTGTGAGGAAGCGGCAAGAGCATCCTACAGATGATTGCTGCGCGCATAGACTATCCAATCCAGTTTCACTGGATGCAAATTCTGTTAGGTTTCTTGTAGGTGGGGCTAGTTATTAGGTTTAGGTTATAGTTAAAGTATTTTAATAATTTTGTGTTATTTTATTATGAGATTTATATACTATTTTATTATGTGATTATTTTTAATGTGTAAATTTTATTGTAATATATCCGAAATAAATGAGTTAATCATAATCTCTTATTTGAACAAGTCGCAGCAGGTGCATCTCACTTGTACATGCTTATCACTCAAATTATTTTTGTTCTCCAAAAGAGAGCTGTCCGGAGCATTTATAGACATTGGACTAAAGGGAGGCCTTTAAAATACTTTCAAATAAAATTAATATCCGACCGCCATCATCGTTATAATATTCATGTTATTTTAATTTGCATTCGAAAACAATAATTAATGGATTCTGTAAACGTGGTCGGGCATCACTGAACGAGACTCGCGAGGGATCGGAGAGAATGGCGCGTTAAAGAGGAGGTTAAAGAGGAGTAGTGTGGTTCACCTATTCATTTATTAATAAGAAGTACCTACTTAAGTAGGTAGGTATTTATGTAGATTTAAAAATACTTTTATATCTATCAGTATTTAGTATTAATGCGCCTCTTATGGCATACAACATTGCGGCGCCCTTACAGGGTTTATGTTTGAAACTTTCAATGTAACATTAACACCATAATGTAAACAACATAAGTGCAATAACTAATTTTGACTTTGACTTTGACTTTTGGCCTATACCCAGCAGTGGGTGGAAATGGTCTGAGATGCTGATGATTCATAACTATGAGACAAGAAACAGGTTTTAAACTGTCCTTGCCAAGTACAGGACTAGCAGAAATAGATAAATCATTCTAGGGAACTGTAGGTACGTCTAATTAAAAGCATCACAGGCTTACGGAAGATATTTTAAGAGTAGCATTATGACGCTTTTGACAAATAAAGCGTAATTATGAGAAATAAATCGTCTGTCAATATAAATTATAATCATATCAATGGCATTATAACTTGCGTCTCATGTAAGCGGTTCTTTGGCGCAACGATAGGTTAATATCAGACATTATAGCGGGCTAAACACCCAAACCCGTAGATGAGTATATTATGTAAACAAATAAATTACTAAGTCAAACGTCTCCGTAGTGGAAATAGGCCAGAAAGATCATATTATGAAGTTAAGTTTTAATTACATAATTATAATATTATGAAATTAAGGTTTTTTTTTTTCTCTTAGATTGCGAGAAAATTGAGAATAATGATATTAATTAGCTTGTTATCAAATATAATATTTTATCGCTTTTTGTTATGTAAGTATGTTATAAGGGATATTAACAGTTATTATGTACCTACTGTCTTCATTGTTATTATTTAGGTAGGTACTCTACTTATTGAAAATTTGGCGTTCCATAGTGCAATTTAGTTTATATACATATACCTACTTATAGTTGAAAGAACGTGTCTGCTCCTATTCTTACAATCCAGGGCCTCTAGCCAAGTGGCATCAATCTTTTCTATTCTACAATTCGCTTCGCTATCGCCGATGTTTCATTGGTGGAAGATCACGTGACCTTACGTTCGACCTTGGTTCGACCAATGAAAACCTCACGTTCGAGTGTTAGCGAAGTTAGAAATCGAATCGCTTCATAGCGAAGGCCGGTTGGCTAGGCCCTCAGATTATGAGAACTCTAGTGTATAGTCAAACCTAACATAGGCTTTAGGACACTATTTAACAGACAAATGTTTTGTGTTGATGAATAAAATATCTATCTACTTATCTATCTATTTGTCTAATTTAACTTGTCTATGGTGTAATAAGTAAGTTATATTGGTTTGAATTAGATTTGGAAGGTATAATAATATTTAATTCAAAATTAATTTAATTGAGGTCCTCTTTTTGTTTGTTTATATAAAACTTGAAAGTAGGACTGTCTTAATGTGAACCGAATCAAAGTAGGTACACATCAAAGTACAATTACACCGAATGTTCGTCCGTCTGAAGTTAGGTGCAAGAAAAGATAGTGCATACACTTACTGCTTAGAGTAAGGGAGATAGAGCATAATAATGGCCAGCTTCAGAGAGACCAACGCAGTATTTCTCACATCATAAAGTAAAACAGACATCAAAACGTGTACAAAATGTAACAAAGGTAAAGCTTGTGATCACCACAATATTGTAGCATATCTCACCTGCATAATTTCATAGTGAAACAATTTATTCATAATCATAGTCAATTGTGTTCAAATCATTATCATCACCATGATAATAATGTAAACAACAACGAAAAACAACGATGCATCGTTGCATCTATCATAAAACCTATTCCATGTATCATAATATCATGTATAGGTAGGTAATCATAATGTTGTATTGAAAACGTTATTCATCTAGGTATTTATTATTTTTTCACTTTTTTTTTTTTTTTTTTTTTTTTTTTTTAGGAAACATCGCTTATTCCAAAAGGTCCGCTAAACTTAAGAATATCTATAAGAATAATTCGTCTTTCTATTTTGCAATGAGAGAAATATAGATACAACATATTAGGAACGTACGGAATGTTAACTTCTGTTATATGTGGGAATGCACCAAATGTGCTTGGGAACACCTCTGGCCATAGACGTCCTCAAAGGATCCAAAACTGCCCAAGATCCGAAATAATATGTCCACCGCACCCCGTGAACACAATCGCGAGCATATTAGAATATCTGAGCGACCGAGCCCTGCTCGGGTGCACAACGCCATCCAGTGGCTCAATCACAAACCACATTACACCAGCAAATATTCCCGCGTGAAAATGCCGAGAAAACGGTCCTTCCCAGATATGAGACCTAAGTAGCTAGATCGATTTTCGTCCACGCAAACACCCGTACCGCAAATCTCATCGAAACCGCTAGAGCCGTTTTCGAAAACCCCAGTAGGTAGATACATACAGACAAACTTTAAACAAATACTGCTCGTCCAATAGAATAGGATTTACATCAGGAAAAAGTTGTTAAAATATACTTAAAGACGTCAATTGAGGCCACACATGGCTCGGGTATACCTACGTGATAACCTTAAACAGCCATAGTTATTAGCCCTATTTCAGCAGGTACATGATACCTCAATTGTGACTGAATGGTCATAATATGCTCGCCCACGATTATAAATTTTGTAAAGCTGACTTTAATTCATTATAGTCAAGTATATTTACCACTGACTGGTATATACTATGTCCTAGCTCAAAAGAATATAGATTCTGCTATAGTTATAAGTTACTAGTTTATATGACCTTTTATCAAAACCCTGTGCCGACCATTACGCATAGGTATCCTTGCGAAATCGTCAGTTGGTAAGTAGGTATATAGTAAGTATTACATATGGTTTACACAAGAAATAATAAGTAGGTAACTAAAAATCAAATATTTTCATTCGCACAAATATAAAGAACTAGGTTTGAAATTTAGCCATGAAGTATCTAAATAGTACTACCTATATAAGTCATATTATAGAGTTGGTTTGGTAGACAATAGATATGTCGCAGGCAACTGGTTAAATCAGTCACTCAATCAAATGCCTAGACACAGAAAAACATCTATGTTCATCACACTAATGTTTGTCCTGGATGGGAATCGAACCCACGACCCACAGCACAGAAGGCAGAGCCACTACCAACTGAGCCAAGAGGCCAGTGACATCTTAAACCTTCTAGCTTCTGCAGCTGCACGTCCAGAGGCAAAACCTCCCCTCTTAGTTAAAGATTATTTGCCTTCGAAGAGCCCTTCTTACACCACTTCAATCTCTCATAACAAGCATGTCGCTGCAGAATTGGTCGCTCGCCGGCACATTGTCGTTATGTTTCTTGATTCTCTTATTATTAGAGAGACAGGAGATCAGAAGATGAATTCAAATATACAAAGCAGCTATGACGAAGCTCACCAAGTTATAGATAGACCGAAATATATTATATCCCGAAAGACATTACCTAGGTCAGGCTGGTAGGAAAGTTGTTATTCTCGCTATTCCTGGTGCAGAACCAAAATCGTCTCCGCTATATGCTTCGAATCCATACTCAGTTATTTCGGACACGTTGCTGGCATAGACCCTGACAACTTTGAATTTAATTGTTGGTAGTGGGTAAGATCGACGGAAAAAGATCTCGCGGTCGCTCACCCACCCGCTGGTCACAACAAACAAAATCACTCACCGGCCCGCCCATACCTGAAGCTTTGTAGACCACCAAAGACATAACGATGTGAGGTAGCACAGTACAGCGAGTGATCAATCCAGTTTTCTGACTAGAGTGCTTCAGTAGGTACTCATGAAGATGCCGACTTAGAAAGGAGACATCAATGCTAAATTGTATCAATTTCAGATTAAGCAGGTATAGCACTTTGAATTAGGTAGTAAATTATATAAATTGTACATTAAAAAAAATAAACAGTAGAATTAATAATGAACTGAGTTAACAATATTTTACTAATCAAATGAAATACTTAAGTAGGTTCCAAATTAATCCAAATTGCAATTTATATTAGGTACTTAAGGAGTGTAGCATTCATAAATGAGTACATTAATGAGTGCAACTTCTAATATCGATCTTTGCTTCGTTAAAATAAAGATGAATTTAGAATGCGTTCAGCCGCGTCGCTTGCGAATTTAAACATTAAAGAAACAGAACTGAAGAAATACTACTAGGGTTCTTGACTAAACAAAAACCGAAGAAAATAGAGTGTTAATCCCTAGATAAATAGCAAAATGTGTGTAAAACAGGTATTTTTCAGAACAATAATTTATCAAGTAGGTAGGTAAATTTTTACCAATCGTGTTTTCAAAAGACAGAATCCAAGATCAAAGTTCGAAGTATCTCTGCCCGAAATATTTAGGTGGTAACTTTCAATTTTCTAAGATAAATAGGTAATGATTTTGAACTACAAATTGCATAATACTTACCTACTCTTAGATATCTATCTCGTCATAAACAATTAAGGCTCAAACACACGTTGGGCCAGCCTAGGCCAACCTAGGCGAGTGCGAGCGAAAAGGCGACTCGATGCCACGCGAGAGCGACAAAAAGGCAATGCGACCCTGAGCCAACATGTGTCAGCGCTCTAACTTATGTGCACGGTAGGTACTTGTTTACTTTACAGTGAAACCAGAAAATAATGCGCCTCGGAAAACATCGTAAACAATCGCATAAAATTCATACCTAATTTCAAAATTCATAGGTACCTCATTCATACCTAACTTCAACTTTGTTACAAACAAATAAGTCATTACACCGCTGCCGGACACATTCGGAAAACACAAAAACAACCGATGTCCATTATAGGGCTTGAAGTACTGTACACAGGTATTAATCATAGTAGTCTAAGATCCAACTAGACAAGACCCCTACTATAAGGAAGATACCCAAGAAATGTGTTGGTAACTACGTCAATCATTCTGTTATCTTGGCTACCTACGCCTGGACTAGGTAGGTAGGTACTATCTACGTACTTAGATAAATTGTTGATCGAAGAGGATCTCCACGGACACAACTATGGGCACACCGTACTGATAGCTTAAGTTGCCCATACCGTGAGTGTTGAGTAAAGTATTTCCATACTCTGTATTTCATCATTACAATAGGTATATAGTAGAAAAGTTTAAAATACCTACAGTAAATCTACTAAATGGATAATTAAACAAATAAAATACTGTAGTTACAGTGAATCTGGAAGCACTGTCAGTGAATCTGGAAGCACTGGGCTCAACTTAAATGGACCGGCTCACAGTACCGGCTCAAAATGAAAATGAACTTCTCTTACAAAACAATCTAAAATCATGTCACACCCAATCACTAGTGCCGTGAAAGGGTGGGAGCCCAAATTAAAGTCGCTCCATGGAAAATCACATGGTAGTTTACTTGTATAATGAATACAAACCGAATAACAATGATTAGCTGATGTCATTGGTGACCGCATGCCTTCATCAGCGCGATCTAACTTCTTGTCCATTTCGACCGTAGTGCAATCTAGCTTTGGTTTAATAACTAATTATACAACTCGCCTACAATAATGAGTACACAACGCAGTATATGGAATATAAAATATGTAGGTTAGACAACAACATCCACTAGGTACTTTCGGTTATTTATATTTTTTTTTATTCAAGCAAGTATTTATTTAACCTGTATAATAATTAGACAACAGCAGTGCCTAAATAATAGTAGGTAAACATAGCAAGGAGGTACCTAGATAGTAGGTAATACGTAAAATACGATGTGATACATAGTCACATTGTGATCATCGAAAACCTATTTGTTAATCTGATTATGAAACTGTAGATTCAATAGTCATCCTTACCTACTTATCTAGGAACCTCTAATGATATTGTTTTATGACACTAAAAAAAAAATACATGCACTGGTAAGTAGGTACCTACCATTAAATTAATTTCTGTAAATTTACTCGGGTAGGTACAAATATTTAAAGTGCACTAACAATAAATAGATTAATCAGCTCTGAGAGCTGCCTGTTTATTACAACTAATAATAATAATAAGTAGGTGGGTACCACAGAACTATAATAATTCTGTGGTGGGTGTAAATAACCTTAGTTTGGTACTATCTAATCAGACCTTTCGATAAAGTAATAGTTGTAGGCCATCGCTCATTTTTCAATTCTCTAACCTGTCTGATCTGTCCTCAGACACATTTACGAGTGAAATAATAATTAGTATGAAATAATTATTAATGTATGATATATGATACGATATGAAATATTACAAATTACATACCAATGTAGGCCGAAGTTCTTCTATCAACACTTCTGAAATGTTAACCTCACCAATAAAACACACCTTCATAATAACACTGTACACTTTTATTCCTTTGCACAGTTGCACACGTAACAATTACTTATTTTACACCGGTACTGACTTATTACTAGTCGTTACTGATTCTAAATTTTAAAATGAGACGTCTGTACAGTGGCACTGTCTACAACCGAATGAGAGCGCTTATCGGATTTCCTTTTCTTTTATAGGGTTGACAATCTACCCTCAATAAGTAAAGTAATTAAAAATTGATTAAAAGTAAGACTATCATTACAATTTGAATTAAATAATAACTTATCTTAATATTTTACATCTAAAAACATAGAAAATATCAATAAATTTAGTAAAATGCTAACACTTGGGTTTTAAAACGTGAAAATCTAGCGCGCTTTTGACAATAGTCGCTGGGCTTATTATTTAAACCATAGACTAGAAAGAAACTATAAGTAAGCCATAGTTTATGGTCTAAGAATAACCTATAAAGTAAACTAAAGTCGAGCCAATTTAATAGGTCACATTTGACATCTGTCAGTCCTAACAAAACCATTCCTAAAATTGCCTTTTTTTGTCATTATTGCAATAAATATAATACTTTTAACTGAAACAAGTTGAGCAATTGTTCAGATCTAACTTTGAAGAATCAAATAATATTGTGAGCCCGCCGTTACAAGGTTACGTTGATGAATTTTGATGAAGTGTCAAATGTGACCTATTAAATTGGCTCGACTATAACAATAATAAAATAGCAATAGAAGGTTAGACAGTTATCAATATCATTTTCATTCATTTTGAAACCTCAGATTTCGGTAAGTACTTATCTATTTCAAAGATTTCAAATGTTGGAATCGGCAACAAATTCGAAACCAGCCCCGTAAAACTAACAATCATTGTTTAAAAATTAAAAATAAAATCTGCGTCATCAGGATTCCAATTTTAAAATTGAAGTTGACACTCAAGTATTCATGAGACGTGGCACGGCGCCGGCGAGGCATTCTGCCCAGTAAATTGGCCACTCCAGCTACACTGTCACTTGGGAACCTAGTCCGTTAACGACCCTAGCGCGTCTATGAGCCTTATTTTGTAAGGAATTTTGTTGAAGAACTTTATTTTATTTCGGAATAGACGGCGCACACGGCTTCGCCCGCGTGGAAACCCTTTACCGTAGAAATTGGATTTTTTCCGGGATAAAAAGTAGCCTATGTCCTTCTCCAAGGTCCAATCTATCTCTATACCAAAATTCATCAAATATAATATTGTCGAAAAAGTCATTTGGAAATGAAAATTACTCATAATTTCAACTTTATCGCAAACAAATAAATATCATTGTCATTTTTAAGAACAGCAAATTAGAGCTGTCGCATTCTGTTTTGTGGAATCGTACACTGCTGTCGGACGTATTCGGAAAACACGAGAATAACCGAGATCCAATCTATAGTCGTATTTCTAATTATACGCACTAAAATTGATGGTCAAAATGTCATTTTTCATATATTTTTAGTTCGTACAATGAGCAATTCGACTATAGAGCTTGAAGTACTGTACCTACATTTTCCCTCTAGTTTATTTTCCCATAAAATCATGCATATCCTCAACAAACTTAAAAGTGCCACTTGAATATAGAGCCTGGCAATATCATACGCGGCAAGGCGACGGGAAAAATGAAAAACCAACACCCGCCAGCCACTAGAACATTTCAGGCTGGCAACACTGGCGGTTTTTGTGCGCCACGTACGGTGTTACTAGTTTTAAATGTGTCTTAAAAATATGGTGTTCTATTTTTGTAATTTCGTCTGGACCTTCCTCGACTCAGTTCGATTTTTAGAAAAATCCCGATTCTCTAGATGAGAGTCAAGCGGGGCTAAAAGAGATGCTATAGCAGTAAGCTAAAGTATAAATAAATAAATAAAAAATAAAAAAGCCTTAAAAAATAAAATTCCTTCACTTAATTAACATTGATTTCTAAATTATCATGCATTTTATTTACCTTCTTAATTGTTAATATTATCAAGAAGAAATTATCAGTAAGTAAGTAATGTAGTAAGTATAGTAAATTGTAATTGTAGTTCTTATTAACATTAATTCATTTCATTATTCAGTATTTATTATATTTGTTTATTATTCAATAGATTAAATCATGCATTTTATTTATTCAATTGTTAACATTATTAAAAATATAATAAGTAAGTACTTATATTAAATTGTAATTCTAATTCGTATTATTAACATTAATTCATTATTCAGTATTCATTATATTTGTTAATTAGGTATTCATTATATTAGTTATTAAATGTCATGCAATATATAAATATAAAATAAATTAAGTTTTAGGACCCCTCTCGGGTAAAGGCCTCCTCCAGTTCTTTCCATCGTTTGCGGTCTTGTGCCTCATTTGTCCAGTCTTGGGTTTTCAGGGTTTTCTTTATGTCATCGGTCCATCTAGCTAGTGGCCTGCCTACCCTTCTCTTCCCCCTTGGACCTGGCCATGTGGTGACTTCAGTAGCCCATCGTTCCTTATGCATCCTGGCTATGTGTCCGGCCCATTGCCATTTCATTTTAAGCGCGTACTCTAGGGCATCTATGAAATTGGTTTTACCTCTGATTTCTTTATGTGGTATTTTTTCGACCAGTCTTGTCTTCATGATGTTCCTTTCGATTGCTCTTTGGCATTTTGTTATTTTGTTTTTTACTTCTCTTGTGTATGTCCATGTCTGGCTGCCGTAGGTAAGTGTTGGAATAAGACAAGAGTCGACTACTTTTTTCTTCAGCTTTATGGGCAATGGGCCTTTTAGGATGTCTTTCATGCTCCAGAATTTTCTCCATGTTTTTGTTATTCTTCGCTCTATTTCTTCGATATTGTTTGTTGGTTTGAAAGAAACTTGTTTTCCTAAATAAATGTATTCCTGAACATACTTGAGTTGAATTTCTTCTATGAACAAGCCATGACGAACAGCTATTATAGGAACCTATCCTATAATAGCTGTTCGTCATGGCTTGTGTTTTTTGTAAGTTCATTTCTAGTCCTTTTTTCTTACTCGCAGTATGTAGAGTCGACAGCATATATTGTAGTGTAGGAGCTTCTTCTGCGAGTAAGACGATATCATCTGCGAAGGCTAAGTATGTTAGGTTCCTCTTGTTTATTTTTATTCCTTTGCTGTTCCAGGAGAGTTCCTTCATAATTGAGTGCAAAACTGTTATAAATAGAGTCGTTGAAAGTGGATCTCCTTGCCTTACTCCTCTTCCTATTTTGATAAATTTTCCGATCTTTTCCAACTTTACTCTACTTCTGCAGTTCGCATAAATGTTTTTTATGATTTCTCTGTAGGTTTCGTCTACTTTTGCTTGTTTCAAGGCGGCCCAGATAGCTGTGTGTTCAATTGTGTCAAAAGCTAAAGTATCCTCAGTAATTCCTCTAATAAAATTTTAGTTGATTTTATTCTGATCAAAAAACGAAATCTTGATCTGATTTTAAATAATCTTCCACTGATACAATGCTTCAGTTTTCTCAAATATTGAGTTATTGAGCATTAATTTCAACCTGAAGTCTAGAATAAATATAAGTAAGTACAGTCATAAGTTAGTACTTACTAGTAAAAATATTCTCAGAAGATTCTGAGTAGGTATGTTGGTACACCGCACCTACAGTTTTAATCTAACCCTTGTGCACTCTTATGTGGTGTAAACGTTTTGACGGGCTTACCTTGTGCTTACGACCTATGGGGTCATAGAAAAGGTAGTACTTTCATAGAAGGCTTACCTACTTAATAACATCCCATTTTTGTTTTACTAGCGGCCGCTTTGGTCGCAATAGCCTAAACTCTGTTTGACTGTTGAGGTACTTCAGGGTGGCAATTCTACTAGATGACAACGTCAATCATTCTGCTGCGTTTTGGCAAAGAAATTTCATACATAGTAGAATGCTGACTGACATTTAATGTACAAAGGATTTTGAACCTTATCACGACTACACAACGATCTATTATCATTTAATCTTGGTTATAAGGATTGTTGGTCTTGTTGAGAGGCTTTCTTGGGTGCTTTGTCTCTTTCACACAGTTGCAAAAAGAAAGAGACACAGCGCCCAAGTTTTATTTCAAGCGGACCGCGTTTTCTGTATCAGTGCGCGTTCCAGTTACGTTAGTATAAAAATTCCTTGCGTTTTGGTTCGAACTCTTAAATGTCAGCCATTTGGTGAATACCTAGTAGAATGGCTTTTTAAAAATTTGTTGTGCCAAAGTCCAAACCTTAGCTAAAACGTCACCACAACTGAGTCGTTTGTCATGTAGAATAGAAAACAGTCGAAAATCTAAGGTTTAGTTGAGGTTTTGCTTGTGGTTCATAATTGCCAGGAATGCCTAGATCCATAGCGCAACTGTATTATTTTAGTCTATGACGCGGTAGTTTTGGTCCTTGAAATTACTCACACACACGTTTCTTTCTGCGGTGTAATTTGCGGGTTAATGATGTTTAGTCCTTTGATGCTAAAACTGCTTTGAGAAACGTTTGGAGTATTCGTCAGAACATTTTTTGTGCTTTTACACGCGTTTTCAAAGAGTTCGCAAAGAAAACTGTTTTTTTTTAAGCTTTCAATCATTGTGTTCAAAACACGTAGTACTTAAAATTGAGGTAACTAGTGTAATTCAGATTATGATTCTGGTTTAACGGCCTTTTTAGTCCCGCTATAGTGAGAAGAATCTCCATACATTCGGCACAATTCGCTAACTATTTGTTGTTTTGTTTGCAGGTAAGAGCCTGTAGTTGCTGCATGGCATGCTTAGTAAACGAGTGACATTCTCTCCGCTGCGGTAAGATTGATATTGGTAGTGTGTCTAAAATACCCCATACTCAACAGTAAAGTTTCTTTGAATACTGCCGCGCTATCGAAGAATAAGTCAGTTTTTTTCCCAAAAACGAGTTTTATACAAATTCGGAATGAGCTCAACGAGCTCTTTACCTATTTTAGTACTGAAACCAAATTTTTGGGCAAAAACTGACTTACTGTTGTCTTGGATAGCACTGCAGAATATGGTCCAAAGTACCCCACACTCACCCCTTTACTTATAAAATTCTGTTAAAAAACCAGTGTTCAAGATTATAAGTAAGGCCTTCTTTAATTAATCTTTGCTTGATAAATGTTCAATACACGCATTCTCACGCATAAGCTTTTAAAGTGTTTTATGCACATTTTGACTATTAAAATTATTATCTTTAGGTATATTTTGGTCACCATTGGAAAATACGGTCAACTCTACCCTAGTACAGTTGTCCCAATGGATCTAGGCATTCGTGAAGTTAGGCTTTTCGCTGCGCAGTAGAAAATTTCGTATGAAAAAGTTGCACTGCGCATCGAAACGGTTAACTTCACGAATGCCAAGATCCGATGGAACAAGTGTAATTCATCTAATATGTGCTTTAGGCTTAAGGTTGCTGCTTTCCTTCCTCAAACCACATTGGATTAAACTTATTTTCCTTGAAATTGAAACGACAAAATCGACCATAAAATTACAAAATTGCCTTTTTAAAGTTCCACGCTTGAAATTTCAAAAGTAGAACACTTTTAAGTAGCGATAAACAAGAGTGTCAATTTGTAAGTGATATAGTGATGTGCTCATCGATATTCTATCTCGATAAATGTTTATCGATAGAATGAAGGTGTTAACTTTTGTAATGTTGTATGTAGTTGCAACATAGTGCTGGAATAATTACAACATAAGCTTTAACTTATGAATTCAACAATATAAGAAAATAATAAATGTGAAAATTGTACCAAAATTCACACTATTCAATTCTTTTTTTTTTACTGAAATAGGTTCGCGTTTCTTCAAAGTAAATCCAAACCAATGGGTCTCACATTAATGTACAAAGATAATGCGAGTATATTTTTCTTTAATCAACGCACAATGGTGTCACGTATTTATCGATAACGGACTTTGCTAGTATTTTTCTCAATACCCAAGGCCCATGATGTCACTTATATCGATATCGATCCCATCACTAGGCTTGCGTAAGGGCCTGCGCAGGCGCATCCGCCCGCCCACGTCTCGCCTCTCGACACCAATCCTGACACTGAAGGACGACAGGTTTAACAATAACATTTCCATTTTTGTTATTGTTAAATAACTTACTAATACTGAAATATATTTAAAAAAAGTTAACTGTCGTAAAAAATTCGTTCTCGAAAACGGCTCTGACGATTTCGATGAAATTTGCGGTACGGGGATTTACGGGGGTGAAAAATCTATCTAGCTAGGTCTCATATCTGAGAAAATTCGTTTTCTCGGCATTTTCACGCCACAAGATTTACCAGTGCTATGTGGTTCGTAATTTCACAGTATTTCTTGAGACCATAGTTGCCAAGTGGAGTGGGTATCCGCCTTTCAATCGAAGGCTTCGAGTTCGAATCTCAGCCAGTGAAAGTTTATTATTTGTAAGTATTTTTTTCTTCTTTTTTAATTTTTCTCTATTTGCACCCGAGCATAGCTCGGTCGCCCAGAGATTTATTATGAAGCAAACAAAACAAGCTTTTCGATAGATTATCTCAAACAGTGAACAGTATATTACCCAACAGATAGGATAGGATAGTGGCGTATAACGGATAGAATCGCACGTGCGGTTGCAAGCTGGCGCACTGTAATATTGCCTTTGTTCATAATTGTTTCGGTCTTGGCTTGGGAACTATTCGAGAGAACTATGAAATTAAGTTTCTACTGAAGAAAGTACTAGACGATATTGTTAGCGGCGCGGGCCGGCAGTGGATCAGGCAAGCGCAGGGCCGGGAAGAATGGCAAAAACAAAGGGAGGCCTATGCCCAGCAGTGGGAGAGATCGGGCTGCGGATGATGATGAAGAAAGTATTCAAGTAACAGGACCGAGGCGAATGACAGATACGAAGGGAGGCCTATGCCCAGCAGTGGGTACAAAATAGCTGATGGTAATGATAATGAAGATAATGATTAGATGTTTCTAATGCGTCATTTACATGGTGCGAGTTTCTCGCCCCGAAGAGGCGATTATCGTCATCAATGTCAAAATAATAACAATGTAAACTAAACACTGAAATTATACGTGGAAGGACGATAATAGCTTGTCACTGAATTTGCATGGAGCTAGTTTCTCGCGTCTTAGAGATAATAAACTCGCATCATGTAAATGGCGCTTAAATCTCAAGTTTTTAAAACATGTGTATAGCTTTAAGTCGACACTGTCCCACTGCTGGGCAAGAGTCTGATAAAATGCGATCGAAATTTGAGTTTGTTCCATCTTTGAACACTAAAGATACCGACTTGAAAACTTCCTAAACAAAAGCTTGTAAACTGCAATTCAATACAAAGTTTCGTACACGGAAACTTGCAAAAACATTGTTCGCTTTGCGCGTCCTAACTTACAGACTTCTGACAAGCCATAGTTAACACCATCAGTTTGATAGAACACAGGGACGTAGCTATAGCTTTGTTAAGGGGGGGGTCCACAGGTTCCAATATACCAAAGATCTTTGTTAAGGGGGGGGTCCAAGGGTTCCAAAATACAAAAATTGACTAGGTTTCCTCCGAACTTAATGGGCTAAGGGGGGGGTCCGGACCCCCTAAACCCCCCCCCTTATATACGTCCCTGATAGCACACACAGGTTTTACGAGGTAGTTTGAAAATAGCTGTAGTAGAAGCTTTTAGCAACATTGTTATTACGATATGATTTGACAATGCCTATCTTTGTTTAATAAACCGATTTTTTTTATCAGTTTGTGATTCAAAATATGTTGCCATAACAAGTACCTACACTTCTTCCAACGACTTCTTTCTTCGACGACCTCTGTGGCGCAGTGGGTGAAGGCCCGCCTGTGACGCAAGAGGTTGCGGGTTCGATCCCCGCCGCGGGACAAATGTTTGTATGATCTGCAAATATTTGTCTCGGGTCTGGGTGTTTTCTATGTATAGTACCTATGTATGTATTTACAAAAAAAAAAAAAAATGTATATAAGTAGTATATCAGTCATGTGGTTGCCATAACACAAGCTCTGCTTAGCTTGGGACTACATGATGCTGTGTGAAATGTCCAGCAATATTTATTTATTTATTTATTTATTTAACAGCGGACCTAAAAAGGTCGCTAAAGCTGAATCACACTTAGAAATGAACTATAACGCCGTCTCTTTTCACTCTCAGTCAATGAAAAGAGATGGCAATAGTTCAATTCCTTTAATGCGATTCTGCAATAGCGACCTTTTTAAGCCCGCAGATCTTGGCATTCATGAAGTTAGCTGTTTCGATGCGCAGTGCAACTTTTTCATACAAAATTTTCTACTGCGCAGTGAA
The DNA here is from genome assembly GCA_958496255.1 of Camptogramma bilineatum. Taxonomy (NCBI): domain Eukaryota; kingdom Metazoa; phylum Arthropoda; class Insecta; order Lepidoptera; family Geometridae; genus Camptogramma; species Camptogramma bilineatum. The sequence continues at coordinate 5,511,404 of OY292474.1, forward strand.
AAGCCTAACTTCACGAATGCCCAGATCCATTGTGAGAAGTGTATGTATGTATGACCACTGTTACCATCTCCACAAACCAATAATATTCTTAGAATCGTCATATCGTTGAATGAAGACACAATAAGCGTGTGGGCAGACGACAACCTAAATATTTATACCACTTCAACGTGTTGGCACTTCATGAGTGGTCATGAATCGTGATGGCTTGTCGTCCTTGATAGATTGTGGATCGCTTTGCGCGGTCACTTAACTCGTGGCATTAACAGCGATTCCGTGCCATACTAGCTATAAAGTCGTTTAGCCATGAGGCCTATAGGCGGCTTAAAAACTCTTAATAAGCCACTAGCTCATACAAATATTTTATGCAAGTGTGAAGTGTGAAGAGCTTTTAAGTTATGGCGACGGGCATGTGGCAATCTCTTGGAGATTATCTTTATGGTCATAGACTTGCCATAAAAATGTTTATTTACAGTTAAAAGGTTATGGTAAGCCACAAGTATCATCTAATGTTTTTAAAGTGGTCATTAATAATATAGGAGTTTTGTTCAGGTTAAACATGCAGCTTCGCTTGTTACAGTATAAAATTGACTACTTTTTAAGCAATTTGAATTTATTTACAACTAGCCATGGGCGTAGCTATAGCTTTGTTATGGGGGGGGGGGGGGTCCAAGGGTTCTAAAATACAAATATCTTTCAAGGGTCTAAGGGTTCCAAAATACAAAGATTGACTAGGTTTCCCTCGAAATCAAAGGGTTTCAACTGTTCAAGGGGTTCCTAAGGGAGGGGGGGGAGGGGGGGTAATGCCACTTGCGGTCACCCATCCAAATTGTGACAGCGTAGAAATTAGCTTAACTTCTATCAAGAATATTAAGCAAGCTACGCCACGTGCGCTTCAGCTTTGTTAGACGAAGGCCTTTAGGCGACCTAATGCTTATAAAGCAACAATGTATAATAATAGTTACAGTATTAGTAGTAACAAGGTTTTTATAAATTCATCGACATTTGGCGACGCGCCAGCTACGGGCAAAGAGTAGAGATACACAATGCACAGAATCAGCAGTGCAAGAACCGTTCTTATAGATCGCTTAATTTGACATTTCGAATCGATAAAATTCAATAAAATTGGATTTATAATTATAAAATCCAATTTTATAGAATCCTAGCGGATGCCCGCGGCTTCGCCCGCGTGCACAACTATTTTTTTTAACCCCGGGAACCGTGCATTTTTTCGGGATAAAAAGTAGTAGCCTATGTCCTATTCCCGGTCATTATCTATCTACATTCCAAATTTCATCAAAATCGGTTTAGTAGTTATGGAGATACGTGGGAACAAACATTCACACACACAGACTTTCGCCTTTATAATATTAGTAGGATAGTAGGATTGTCGATTCTAAATGTTATCGATTCTAAATCGCTAAATTTGACATTTATAATCGACAAAAAATCATTAAAATTAGATTTATCCATGAAAAAATCAAATTTTATCGAATTTGGTCGATTGTAAATGTCAAATTTAGCGATCGATAAGAACGGAACTTGCACTGCAGCTATGACAATTCTAATATTTCTCCGTGCACTCTAATGTGTATGTCGGCGCCTTGCCGAATTGTCTATAACAATTAAGTATGAACTGGAAGAAGGTAAGGTCGCTGTAGGTAGCGAATTGTCTATATCAAGAGTGACATGCATGAACTGCAAGGAGGTCGCTCTAGCAAATCGTCTATAACCAGAGTGACCAAGAAGGTCGCTCTAGCGAAGTGTCGTGTCGATGGAGGCGGGATGACAATCTTGAGAAGGGGACTTCTGGAAAGATGGTCAACTGCGCACCACGTCTTCGACAAATCGCTAAGTATTGTATTGATCGAGGCTTTTATATATCAAGTTAGAGTGGATAACGAGTTTGGTATATGTGATCTACGATGTAGAAGCTTTATTTCGTGACTAATGTAAATTGTCAAGAAAAAGACATTTATTTCATCCCAAAGTATCAATCTGCATAACCACGCCTGTGATGAATTCTGATGTAGGCCATCCTGATTCTACATCAGAAGTGGGATCGAATGAGCTGTTTGATGAAGAAAAACAACTGGATTTGACCTGGATGAGATGTCGATGCTGTATCAGAATGACAGCGGGATACGTCATGAAAAACAAAACTGTACCGGTGTGAATATTTAGAAAATTGAACAAACTGGAAAATATCAGCGACGTTTGGATGATGCAACCTAGAAACCTAAAGCCAATCATTCCCGCACATTTTAGAAAGGACTGTGGGCAAAAATGTATGGAAGGTGTACCTACCTACGACCGCCACAGCATACTACATTTTCTTACAATACTATGGAGAAAAAGATTAAGTACTATGACCTGCTATGTATGTATGTATGTATGGGGACTCTCTTTTCCGCATTTAGACTCAAAGGTGGTCCTTTATGAGTGGGGATGACCTGGCTCACTAGTTGTGGAGCCAGCCTAGCTCCTCCTAGGAGCACAAGATTCCTGGGGCCTTCGCAGGCCTCTCGTGGAGTGACCTCGGATTGTCGAGGATCTTATTTGTCCAGTCTGTTTTTGAAAGCGTTCACTGAGGGGGCACTGATCACTGAGTCTGGTAACTGATTCCAAGTGTCCACGACGCGATTGGGCAATATGTGCTCCCCTGGTAGTACTTGACCTCTTGTGTTAGTTTGAGCTCAGTAAGTAGGTATTGAGAAGTTTGAGGAGTCTTGAGTTGTCCAGGTTTCTCTTTTGAGTAAACGTTATGAGTTCAGTTTTTGTTTTGTGTGATTGCGAATCATCTTGTTCTTTTGTAAAGGAAAGAGTCGTCTTTCGTACTATGATGAGGCCGAGTCGGCGAAAAATGATGTAGATGACATAACTTAGCATAATGATAGAGACAGATAGAAAACAAACAAACAAACAAACAAACAAAAAAAAAAAAAACATGACATGATAATGTTAAAATGTACTAATTGATATTTATAATGAACAAGGTATTTTGCGATCTTAAGTATGTCATCAGGATAGAATGAAGTGGTAGAAGAAAACATGTTGTGACCCCACCTAGTGGGATAAGGGCAGGGAGATGATGATGAAGTGTGTCATCAGGATATTTTGTGTCTTGTATGTGTTTGTTAAGCTGATCCAGGATACTAAGATAGTGGCATTTATTTTAACGTTTGAATTCGCTCGTCAAGTCCCCATAGTTGGTTTTGGACGGACGGTGCCATCCGAGCCATCCCGGTCTGTCCGGCTGGTTATCGGGTCTCACTCGTCTGGTTCAGAGGTGTGGTTTATATCGTTCCTGATCGGAGGGTGCCATCCGAGCCATCCCGGTCTGTCCGGCTGGTTATCGGGTCTCGCTCGTCTGGTTCAGTGGTGTGGTTTATATCGTTCCTGATCGGAGGGTGCCATCCGAGCCATCCCGGTCTGTCCGGCTGGTTATCGGGTCTCGCTCGTCTGGTTTAGAGGTGCGGTTTGTTGTGTTGATCTTGGACGGAGAGTGCCGTCCATGCCAGCCCGTTGTACGGTTGGTTGTTGGGATCTGGTTTGATAATGTGGTTTGGGTTGACTTGACTAGTTGTACTTTTAGTTATGGGGGCGGTGTCATTCGGGTCAGACCGGTAGGTACCGGTTGATTGAAGGGATGCACTTTTGATCTGTGTGGTTCGAATATGATGTTGATGTTGATGATGTTGATGTAATGATGATGTTGATGATGATGGTGTTGTTGACGATGATGATTATGACGATGAAGGTGATGATGTTATTTGATGATGATGTTGTTGATGATGATGATTGTGATGATGATTGTGATGATGATGGTGATGATGTTGATTTGATGGTGATGATGTTGATTTGATGATGATGATGATAAAAAGTATGATGATGATGATGATAAAAAGTATGATGATGATGTGGTTGGTGTTAGCAGGATGGACGAGCGGATGTCCTAGTGATCGGATATTGTTTGTTTCAGAAATACAACGCCCGAGGACGGTCGTATGTCAGTATGGCCGTGTCGGCGCCTTGCCGAATTGTCTATAACAATTAAGTATGAACTGGAAGAAGGTAAGGTCGCTGTAGCGAATTGTCTATATCAAGAGTGACATGCATGAACTGCAAGGAGGTCGCTCTAGCAAATCGTCTATAACCAGAGTGACCAAGAAGGTCGCTCTAGCGAAGTGTCGTGTCGATGGAGGCGGGATGACAATCTTGAGAAGGGGACTTCTGGAAAGATGGTCAACTGCGCACCACGTCTTCGACAAATCGCTAAGTATTGTATTGATCGAGGCTTTTATATATCAAGTTAGAGTGGATAACGAGTTTGGTATATGTGATCTACGATGTAGAAGCTTTATTTCGTGACTAATGTAAATTGTCAAGAAAAAGACATTTATTTCATCCCAAAGTATCAATCTGCATAACCACGCCTGTGATGAATTCTGATGTAGGCCATCCTGATTCTACATGTATATTAATACCACATTCTCTGGCACGTCATACAAAAATATTTATTTGAAACCAATAACAGTGAATCAATATTTGTGAGTTTCGTAGCTTTCTATACTTTATCTACTTATCTCTAAATGAGGTTTTTCAATCGTCAGATAAGTTTTATTCGAAGAATTAATTTTGAAATGTTGCTAATATTGTACTATGTAAGTACCTATAGAAAAATCTAATTTGATTGTTGAAAATACATCTTTTTAATTGACAGTTTATGATTTTCCTAATCAAGTTTTTTTGTTCTTTGATACCTACATAATATTTATGTACAGCTGTGCCTATGTCAGAATGGTTATAAAGTTTATAAAACCCACAGAGATATGAAACATACATACATCGAGTGTCATTTTAGGTGTTTTACACATTTTTAATCAAATTAAAAAGAAATATTTCAAGATTGTCTTCAGTGAGGACATGATGCCTCGTTTACATTGCCTGTACATTCTGTACGTTAGTGTTTGTGGGTTATTGAACCTGAAATACCTATCTGCCTACACGTAATTCATAGACAGTAGATTAATCCACGATTAGTTAATCAGAGAATTTAATTAGTATTAGTGATAATTGGACAGTTGATGCTTAATCGATGATTGGTGAATAACTAATTGCAATAATTCGATTGGTTTATTTTCTTTTTAAAATCAATTAGAATTTCAATAATTGGGTTCTAGATTGTTTAGCAATAATAGATAAGGCTTTTGCCACTCCCAGTGAAAAAAAAAACAAGTTAGCTTTTTGAAATAAGAACAGTTGGTATTTAATATACCTATTCGAATTTAGCGCGTTTTAAAACTTATTAATATTTATGACTTTGTATGGCGATAGATGATTTGTAAAATACATTCATATTGTAATTTTACAATCAAGAATATTCGTGTTTACAACGTAAATCACTGCATAAAACTATGTAACGGAATTTACTACTGGCCAAGGCATTTTGAGCTCTGTGTAAGGATAATAAAAGTTATTTGAATGTTAATACTGGTGTAGTTTTATAGGATTTGCTCTTTATGGCAACTTGGTGTTGGCCAGTCTGATAATGTTTCGAATTTATTATGCAAAGCAGTTTTGTTAAAATTATTGATAGTAGTAAGTACATGCATGAGTTTTATTTAACTACTTGAAGGTAAAATAATATTATTATGACGTCAGAGTCATATAGAAGCAAAGGTAGCAACATCTATGTCTACTAAAATTACGGTAGGCATTTTTTTTGTTTTCGAAAAAATGAAAAATGAAGGGATAAAGCTGTTTTTGCTACCAACCTCAATCTAAAACACTCATTTTGTAAGGATGTTGCTGGTTTTGACAAGATTTGATTATTCGGTCAAGAAAACTTGTCAGAACACTATCAACTGCATTAAAAGTTGCCACATTAAAAAATGGGATGTTGCTACCTTTGCTTCCTATATGACTCTTATGTAAGATAGGTAGATAATCCGTTTCTGGGTCTTAGTCAAATTAGAGATCCAAGTATACAACTTAGGTAAGTAAGTAATTTTAAAATGTATGTACTTACTTACTTACATACATTTTAAATTCAAAATAACAATAGAGAACGTTTGAACGTGTGAACAAATTACTGACATTTCAAATAGAAACGTGACTCTACCTATTATAATTTATAATTTTAACTGACGTGGTGATTAACTGGTAGCACTTTGTTTTCCTGACAAGAAAATCACTCAAAATTACCATAACGTCAGTGGAAAGGAAGAAACGCTAAAGCGCCAAAATGCAATTCGTGGGAAATCAACTTTAAATTTTCAAGTTTAAAGTTGATTTCCCATAAATCGCATTTTGGCGATTTAGCGTTTCTTCCTTTCCACTGACGATAACATTTCAAAAAACTACCTAGTAATTAGAAGTGGCTAAGCGCGCTTAACTTCCAAGATCTATCAAGAACGTCTGGTGGCCGCACACCTGGCCGCGCCGAATGCGCCGAACTTAGAATTATTATTAGGAAATCGTATGAAACCTTGCACACCCCGTCCGCGCCGAATTGTCCGATTCAGCCGAATTTGGCAGTACTTCGAGAATTCGGCGCGTATTAGGTGTGCGTCCACCCTCAGAAAACTTCGCCACGAGCGCTATTCACTGCCTAAATTAGCGTAAATTCACGCGCGTTTAAAGTTCAAAACAGAATGACATAGTGTCACTTCCAAAAGTAACTTTACGTGTAATTAAAAGGAAAACTAGTAAGATAACAACTAAGTTTCCTCTCAGATTTATCGGAAAACTGCTAAATTACATTGTCACCGTTTAAATATTCATTAGTTTAGTTGAAATTCACTTTGCACTCAGCGGAATTAGTTTAGTTGTAGCGAATTATGCAAAATGGTCGCCGGCAGGAATTGTAATGGCGTTATTTTCCTGACTTCTTCAGAACTTTTCCGTCGACTTTACACTTAGGCTTGTTTCACTCTTCAGCGTGTCGCCGGTCGCGTTCGCGAGTTGACCATTCACAGCACAGAGAATTTTGAATTTTCGAATTTCTATGTGCTGTGAATGGTCAACTCGCGGACGCGACCGGCGACACGCTGAAGAGTGAAAGGCCCCTTTGAGTCCTTATTTTACTCAACTAGCAGAACTAATGTATGATCTACCGCATTTATGCATATCAGCAGTGTGAATCATACTTCTCGGAATGCATCCGACTCGATGATTTTCTTCGGAAAGTTGACGTTATGTCAGCGAAGAACCGTCACTTTCCGAATTCGGAATACATTCCGAGAAGTGTTGAATCGCTCTGCTGGTCGTGCTTTAATGCATTTTTTGTTTTAAGTATACAGGGTGAATTTTTGAGAAGTAGAAGTAAGGGCAGCTACCTTAACCGCTGTAGCTACAGGAAAATGCTCTTAGGAGACTATCCTTAACTTTTGAAGATATTTTGACCTGCATTCACAGATTTCAGAATTCGTGTTCAGAAAACATTGAATTTCTAGCGCGCCTTGAGGAATAATAAACTCCTGTTTTGTTTTGGTATCGGGAAGAAAAGTTGATGTTTTTTTTTATATTATGGCAGCTCAGACAAGCATACGGCCCACCTGATGGTAAGCAGTTACCGTAGCCTATGGACGTCTGTGACATCAGAGGAGTCACACTCGCGCTGCTGACCCTTTAAAAAATTCCGAACGCCCTTGTTTTAGCCTCAAATAACTTTAAAACTGTTGATCATGGACCATGATATGCCAAAACATCCCAAACCTTAATTCATGTTATTAATATTAGATTTAGATTATAATCTGTACCTACAACAAAAAAATAAAACTCAGTGCCAGCCAACCCACATGTAGGAGGTTATAAGTCTACCTTTTTGACTTATTTTCTAATTTTGCATTGAAACATTATGGCAAAATTGAACAAAATGGCCAAGATTTGAACTTGAAGTATTAAAACGCACTTCAGGTCATGCATAAGGCATTCGTTCTTCAAAGGCATAAGGCGTAACTGACTCTATTTTTTCAACAAAATAATTAAAAATATTGTTCATACTATAGTACGAGAGCCGACCGCAAAAAACCAACGTCACTTGATACTAAGATAAGCTCCATGGCACACGCTCAAAAAAGTGGTGCTAAGCTTGGATCAATTAGTCAAAAGGCTCCGATTTGGCCGGAAGCACAAAAAAAGGGGCTACTTCCGGTGAAAAAAAACGTGTCAATTTACGTCATTTGATACTAATGGCAGACTTATGGCAGCAGTTACTAATTTATATGCAGTGACAGATAAATCTAGTCTGCCAGTTCCTGTATGGCCGGAAGTACTTGGCAGACTGTCTCAAAGCTGACGATTCGGACCCCTAATTTACGTCATCTGATACTAAGTTGAAAATAGTGGCAGATGTTAGATATCAACCCTACGTTTCAGTATAAATTAGTCTGCCAAGGCTATTTTGGCCGGAACATCTTCAAAATGTCAATTTAGTGATGATACTAAGAAGAAAAATTTTCGATTTTTTTTGGTTTATCAATGTTTAGACATTAGAATGAAATAATATTATGTATTTATTCATATTAATATTATTATTATAACCTACTAGAAGCTGCCCGTGGCTTCGCTCACGTGGTACCCGGATAAAAAATAGCCTATGTCACTCTCTAGCCCTCCAACTATCTCCACACAAAAAATCACGTCAATCCGTCGCTCTGTTTTGACGTGAAAGCAGGACAAATAAACAAACAAATAAACACACTTTCACATTTATAATATGGGTAGTAGACATGTGCGCCGCGCTGAAAATTGTCGGCGGCGGCGCGCTGCAGTATTTCGTCCGGTGGCGGCGCGGCGCCGGCGGCGCGGCTTTTTTTTAAATAAAAATACACTAATAAAATCGATCTCTAACGTTTCACTACAACACAAATGACTAGGTCCTTACGGATAATTATTATGTTAACAAATCGCGAAAGTTTAACAAGTTATAGGTACATAAATAAAATCACGCCTCTTTCCCACAGGGGTAGGCAGAGACCACGAACTTCCACTTGCTACGATCCTCACACACCTCTTTCGCCTCATTCACTTATACTTATAGGTACTTACTGTTCAATAATACTCTAATCATAATCCATGATATCCAGACTAGATCTCTTACAACAACTTTACGATAAGCTGGGATCGTCTGAAGGGCAGAGGCTCGTCTACAAGGTAGCACGTTTAAGGGTCAAAGCGGCATAGGCTTAGACATTTCTAGGATGAAAGGTCTAAGGGCACTGGATATTTCCAAGTGCCCCTGTGTAAAAGACCCCCGTGGAAATCTATTAAGTATGTAATACCTTGCGGTAAAAGAGAGATGGCGTTCGTACTTTCACGACCTGCTGAACAAGCAGCATAGAGAGGTATAGCCACCGGACCTCCCAATCAAGGACTAGTACTGCCAAAAACGCCTGAAGAAGTAGAAAAAGCTCTTCGCCGCATGAAAAATCGGAAGCCGTCAGAATCGATCCTCATCGAGTCCCCATCGAGGCCTGGAAGGCAATGGGCCCTCGTGGTGTGGTGTGGGCATCTTAAGAGGGCGGCGACGAACGAATTCTCCATACAAACGTACTACCGAAATCATTTAAAATTTGAGCGTATTTTCATCACTTTATGCACTTATTTAGATTAAGGAAGTATTAATCTAGGTTCCTGTTAAACTTTTGATCTAAAAAACTTACCTGAAACAAAATGTAACCAAATTGTATTTCTAACATTTTTACAGCAAAAATATCGTGTTTTCGTTGCATTTGTTCTGTATGATAAACAACAATGATTGTAATATCCTTTTAATAGGAACGCAGCTTTGAGTGTCTAGTTACAGGCCATACAAAAAAAATTGCGAAATCATTAACTTTTCATTCATCATTTTTGGTATTACGGAATACATCGTAAATTCTTGTAAATTCTGAACTCGAGTATTGCCGTACGCGTTGCTCGGATGTCTTCAATGTGTGTGTATAGTCCCGGAGGCGGAGTTTCGACACTCACACTAACGCAAAATTGGTTTGCAACGACCACCGCTTTTTATAATTTTTAGCATTTTTAGCTCGCTCGATGTATAGGTAGGTATGTAGGTATAGGTGTAGGTAGTATACACACTAACTAGATAGGTGTACCTAGCGTAGATTAGAATTGATTTTTACTTTGAACAATTATTTCAATTTTAAATGGTATGTAGGTAGGTAGGTTTTGTAGACCCTTTTATGAAAATTACTTTCTTTTTAACCGACTTCAAAAAAAGGAGGAGATTCTCAAGTCATAGGAATATTTTTTATGTAGGTAGGTATGTTTCTCGAGTATCTACTTGAATAGGTGAGCCTGGACCGATTTGGAAAATTATTTTTTTGTTTGAAAGGGTACCAGGTGGAGCTATGGTCATCAGATCAGGTCAGGATCTGATAATGGAGTCAGGAACTGTTCAACAGAACTCCTCAGTAAATAGGCTGATTGAGTTTAAACTCGGCATAATGTAAGCTGTCTTGTTCCGTTTCGTTCCGACTACAATGTCATGTAATATGTAATACCTATGCGTACCTATGGTGACTGCGAGCTGACCTGATGATGGAATCAGAAGCTGTTCAAAAAATGGTGCTGGTGATGATGATGACGAGTTTCAGCTCCATCGGCCTATTTAGATTTAGGTAGGTACTGATGTGTTCTGTTGAACAGCTCCTGACGCCAACATCAGATCCTGACCTGATCTGATGACCATGGCACCACCTGGGACCCTTTCAAACAAAAAAGAATTTTCCAAATCAAAAAAATTCCAAAAACATACCTAGGTACCTACATAAAAAAATATTCCTATGAATTGAGAATCTCCTCCTGTTTTTGAAGTCGGTTAAAAAGAAAGTAATTTTCATACTAAAGTTATGAAGTTGAAGTTATGAAAGAAGTTGAAGTTATGTTTTTAAACTTCAAAGTCTATAAATAGAACAGTAGTAGTTTTGTAATGACGTCACAAAATGACGGCGGGCCATTTGAATCTGCCAAGAGGGGCTTTTCCATCCTACTAATAATTTTACAGTGTGAAAGTTTGTGAGGATGTATGGATGTATAGATGTACCTACCGCTATCTAGGGATGTTTGTATGTTTGTTACTCTTTCAAGCAAAAACTACTGATACACGCGCGGTTCGAGGGGGGGGGTCATGGGGGTCATGACCCCCCCCCCCCCCCCCCCTCAAAATCCTTGAGAAACCTGTAACATCCAGCAAAAAGAGAGGTAGGTACGCACTACCAAAACTAGTGACCCCCCCCCCCCAAGATCAAAGTCTGCGACCGCCAGTGCTACTGAACGGATTTTAATGAAACTTGGAATACATATAGGTAGGTACCTATACTTACCATAATTTATGATCTGGAATAAAACATAGGCTACTTTTTATCCGGGTAGGTATCACGCGAGCGAAGCCGCGGGCGGAACCTAGTATATTTTACATTTGTCTCTCTGATGTTGGCTGTTAGGTAGGTATTATGTTTTATCTCGCTTACATAGATACCTACCTACTCTACTGCCTATAACAGTGGCGGATTTCCAAATTTGCCGCCAGTAGGCTATTCAACTTTTGCCGCCCCTACACTCGATACCACATCACAATCATATTAATTACATTTTTTTTGTTAATGAAATTGTAACTTTTATGATTTGTGTAATATTATTTTTAACCGACTTCAAAAAGGAGGAGGCTCTCAAGTCGACTGTGTGTTTTTTTTTATTTTAGGTATATATTTTTTTTAGTTTTTTGTGTGTGTGTTACGCCATTTCTCCGTCAATTGTGGACCGATTTTGACAATTATTTTTTTTTTGGTTACAAAGGATATACTCCAGAAGTGGAGGATCTGATGAGGGGATCCCATGGAAATCGAGGGGAACTCTCAAATTTTATGGTTATTTATTGTGTTTGTAGAACTATCGGGCTGAAATTTTGCACACTTATATATTCTCGGTGACAATGAAATATTATGGTATCAATCAAGCTTATCTGATGATGGAGTCAAGAGCTGTTCAACAGAACTCCTCAGTGAATAGGCCGATTGAGTCGAAACTCGGTACATCTATCAAGTTTCAATTACAATTTAATAATATGGTGACAACGAGCTGATTTGATGATGGAGTCAAGAGCTGCTCAACAGAACTCCTCAATAAATTGGCCGATTGAGTAAAAACACAGCATATCTGTGAAGTTCCGACACAATGTAATATAATAATATGGTGACAGCGATCTGATCTGATGATGGAGTCAGGACCTGTTCCATGGAACTTTTTAGTAAAATAGAAATAGAAATAAGTTTTATTTTCGCCACTACGATACATACAACACAAATCAGAAATGCTACATTACAGTGACAAGAAAATAAGGTTACCCCTCAGCATTTGCTCCAGCAGCGCCATGGCTGTTAGAGCGCTGGTTTTCAGTATCTTAGTTTTTAGTAGTATAGTAGTAGTGACATGGATATCAAATGAAAGGGCTTGATGAGCGAAACACAATAAGTAGGTAAGATGACATCATTCTTAATAAAAAATAAACACTAAAATGAAAAAATAAAAAATAAAATACTTAACCGACTTTAAAACATACTTGCACTAAAAAGCAAAACATAAGAATATAAACAGATTTATTTACCTAATTCAGTGGTTCTTAACCTATGGTCCGCGGACCACTGGTGGTCCCTGGAACCACTTGAAGTGGTCCGCGAAGCTATCCAAAAAAATTAAACAAGCGACAAAGGATCAAAGTTGAAAGAGAAAACTTACTGTTGGTGGTCCGCGGCAAGTCAGAAAGTTTATCAAATGGTCCCTCATCACTAAAAGGTTAAGAACCACTGACCTAATTACTAATTACGCGCACTCCGCACTTTAGGTACGAAGCTACAAGTACATTGGTAGGCCCGCCCGGGCGGGCCTTGGCAGGGTTCCCACTTGCCACTCGGCTCTAATACCTATCGCGTGACAACTCGACAACCCTTCCGCGTCACTCCGCGCCAGACAGTGACAGAGTTATGCGTTAGAAAGAGAGAATTTGTGTAGGCACGTGTCAGTGCATATTGCACTAGGCAAAGAACGCTTACGCGAGCTGAATTGAACTTTGTCGCATAATTCTGTGCTACAACGTAGGTATTTTATTCAAAGTTTTCGTCAGAATCTACGACTTTTTGCCTTCTTGAGAGAATCATTTTGAGACAGAGATTCGTAGATCACACATACATTTGTCTCACAGGCAGGCAAAGGGCATTAAATTTGCAACCTTCTGTGTTTCAGGCGGGCCTTCGCCCTCAGCACCACAGAACATTGTTGTCATGATGAATAATAATGGATTCATAACATGTCGCATATTGTGGCTGTTTTCGGCCTCCCGTGATCGTTTCACTAGGTTTTAACAGTTCAAAATAGATGAGATTCTTCTGATCCTACCAAATACAGGGGGTCTAAAGTGGCCACTTTTGATGAAAAATCAGATGTTTCATAGATGCTTCATCTATGAAACATCTGACTTTTCATCAAATGCTTCATAAATGCTTCATATGCTTCATCTATGAAGCATCGATGCTTCATAGATGTTTCATAGATGTTTCATAAATGCTTCATATATGAAGCATCTATGAAGCATTTCACAAAACATCTTTTTTGACAGATCTATGTGCGAGGTTAAATTTATTTTTATAAATTAAATAAGTAGGTACCTACTTAGTTTTTTTATAGAAATGATTGCACTGCGCCACCCTGATGGACATATGGAAATATTTTTGAGGCACACGAATAAATAAAAAAGGTAAATTGTCGCGGGAGCGGGTCTGAGGTTTTTTTTTTCTTAAATTTGGCTTCGCATGGGTTTTGCATTCAGCCATCCGTTTTCCATTCAACCTATTTACTTTCTAAAAATAAATTTAACCTCGCACATAGATCTGTCAAAAAAGATGTTTTGTGAAATGCTTCATAGATGTTTCATAGATGCTTCATCGATGCTTCATATATGAAGCATCTATAAAGCATCGATGAAGCATTGATGAAGCATCGATGCTTCATTTAAGAAGCATATATATGAAGCATTTATGAAGCATTTGATGTTTCATCAGATGTTTCATAGATGAAGCATCTATGAAACATCTGATTTTTCATCAAAAGTGGCCACTTTAGACCCCCAGACAATTACCTCAGCACCAACAACAACAACCAGCACCAACAACAACAACCAGCACCGACAACTCGTTTGGAGTTGTTTGCACACCAGCTTAAGATGAGCCGTACATTCAACGGTTCCTGTGCATTCCGGGTGTCAAGGATTCCGGCTGTTTGTAATTTCGGAACTACAAAACCGATGACCTTGAAATTTTTACGGAACAATATATAAAGTACTTACTTTCAAACAAAGTAAAAACCGGTCAAGTGCGAGTCGAACTCGTACACCGAGGGTTCCGTACCTACCCATTATACCCATTAAGTTATTGAACAATTAGTAATTTTTTTGTACATATCCTAGTTCTGCGATAGCAGCGCCGCAAATGTTCTGCGCACACGAGCATAATATTGCAATAAATATTTTCTTTTATTTACTTTCACACAATAGCACAATTTTATTTATTTACCTTATTTGAGGATGGTGCCAATTAAGCTAGTTCGCTTAATTGTATGAGCGCTCATACAACTCAGAAGACAATCTTAATTGGCGTCAACTATGTATGTATGTATGTATGTATGGGAACACCCTTTCACTTTCAACTTTTTTAATTTTTTGGAATTTTTCCTTTATTTCTGCTATAAGGCCTTGCTTTTTGCCAAATTTCGTGATTCTAGGTCAACGGGAACTACCATTTAGGTTTTCGACCCAAAACCTCTAGGGTACTTCCGGTTGACCTAGAATTGTCAATTTTGGTAACAAGCAAGGCCTTACAGCACAAGTAAAGGAAAAATTCCGAAAAATAAAAAAAGTTGATAATTAAGGTAAGTTTTGGTACTTACAAGTTTTCACGAAAACCTAAATTTGCCTATATCTTTTTATAGTGTTGACTCAGGACCTTGATTTTTATACTCACAATAGGGACTATAGACCTCAGTATATGGTATGAATTTCAACTTGCTAGCTCCACCCGTTCCTGAGATAATCGATGGTGACAGACAGACAGACAGACGGACAAGAAAGTGACCTTATAAGGGTTCCTTTTTTTACCTTTTAAGGTACGGAACCCTAAAAAGAATCAATGAAATCGGACTACGCGCTCATGAATTACAACCAGATACTTATTTTGACTTTCATCCCCTCTCCCTAGGGAACCGTGCTGAATTTCAGGATTAAAAGTATTTTATATTAGACCTCGTAGTATGCACTCAAATAATACCAGGTTTCATTTAAATCCAACCAGTAGTTTCGACGTAATGCGCGGCCATGATACGGACAGACAGACATGAATGAAAAAAATTACAGTTTTGGCTTCAGTATCGACAATAGAGAGCCCTCCAAAAAAAATTTCAAAATATCTTCAATGTTCAGAATTTGACCTGTTACAGTTTTATTATAAACTAGCTGCTGCCCGCGGCTTCGCTCGAGTTGTACCCGGATAAAAAGTAGCCTATGTTACTCTCCAGCCCTTCAACTATCTCCACACAAAAAATCACGTCAATCCGTCGCTCCGTTTTGACGTGATTCAACTACAAATAAACAAACAAACAAACACACTTTCACATTTATAATAGGGGTACGGATACCTATTGATGTTTGATTGGTTGATGATTGATTATGTGAAATTTAATGATTAATGAAAATAAAAATTCTTCGGTACACATAGGGATTTTTCGTACATGACGACCTTACACGTGCTGATTACAGCTACAGAAACCAAACATGATCAACAGGTAAACTGTTGGAAATTTTCGGGATACTACTGTAATTCGCGGGCCCATCTAAACGCACCGCCTTTATCGCTCGTTTCAAATCCAATTATGGAAAAAAGTTTTAAGCAAGAAAAGCTCTCACTCTAACAATTTTTAAAACATTACTTACATGTTGAATTGTTTGTGTGTACATAATAACATAGCATTATCAATAAATATAGGTAAATATTATTTTTCTGTAACACAAAAAAAATTGTTCCCTATTTGCCGCCCCTAAAATCTGCCGCCCTAGGCTCCAGCCTTCTCAGCCTATTGGTACCACCAATTGATTCGCCACGTCATAAGTACCTAAATATGCGTTATCCTTTGTTGCACTTATGGGGGCATCCATTAATTACGTCAGGCTTTTAGGGGGCGGGAGGGGGTTGAGCCAAATCGCACCTAATCCCATGTGGGATTAAAAATGAAAGGGAGGTCTCGGCAAATCTAGGTAGGTACCTGTTTAATATTATTTTTTTTATTCTCACGTGAGATTAGGGGGTGGGGGAGGGGATCGAGCCAAATCTCAGGACATCTCACCAAGGGGGGAGGGGGTGCGGGGGTTGAAAAATCGCAAAAATCGCCTTTAATTTTTATTCTTTAATTTTAATTAATGGACGCCCCCTAATTTCAGAGGGACAAACATCCGTTGTGACTTCAGTAGTTAGGTAGGTTAGGTAAGTACCTACTTACCTATAGACATTGGACAGAAAAAAACATAGGTACCTAAGTGCCTACTTAGGTACCTACTTCCCTTTGAAAATTTAGGTAATTGTGTACCGACTTATATAGGTAACAACCCACATATTCTGTCTAGCGTCATAATATCGATCTCATCCCTCCCTAAAAATCTTGAGAGTAAGATGGGTAGGTAATTACCTAGATATTGTAGATAAATTTCCAAAAAAAGCATTTTTACCATACATTTATCTAACGATTCCATGAAATAAAATGAACATTATTCATTAGTGACTGACAATATAACATTTTTGGCCTCTCCAAAGATGCAAAAACTCAATATCAACAGGAATCGATCTCCATTCCGCAAGTACTTACCGCGCTGCAAGCGGAGCTCACAACCACAGAGCCAAACGTCCTGAAGCATTTGTATTTGAAATTATTGAACAGTAGCTGCGCGTAATGCGTCCTGAATCGCGCTAAAAAGGGCGGGCCTCATGTCAGACTCATATCTGCCAATCACAGATTAGGTAGAGGTAATACTGCCAATCGGGGCTGTGATTGCTCATAGTAGACTGAGTAGTACACCTATATTATACTACATAGAGTTTTTTGCGTGACAAGGACGAACAATTTAGATAGATACGTTGGAAGAGAAGTTCCGAGCTCCACGTACCGCAACCTTAACAAATCTTTACAACCGCATGCAAGTAGATGTTTGTGATTGATTGATTGACATACTGCACACTGGAGGGATCCCTCGCCAGAGAAGACTAAGTGCTATCACTCCGGTTTTCAAAGGCAAGGGATCTATCAAGAGTGTGACAGCTATCGCGGTATAAAGATCATGTCCCACACCATGAAACTCTTTGAGCGGATAGGAGACTCTCGGATCCAACTAGAGTGTGCGGTCTCGGACTCGGAGTGTCAATATGGTTTTCGCCTTGGCCACGGAACCATAGATCCAGTCTTTGCCCTACGGACCGTCATGGAGAAATACAGGACGAAGAATACACCTCTATATTTCCTGTTTTTGAACATGGAGAAGACCTTCAACTGTGTTCCTCGTGCGATGATCTAGTGGGCATTACGGTCCAAAGGTGTACCAGAGGTTTATATTGACACCATCCGAGACATGAACCTACCATGATTCCGATTCTGTGGTTAGGACCGCTGTTGGTGACACCAAACCCTTCCCCATCACTGTTGGAGCACACCAGGGAACCGTCCTTAGCCCATTCTTGTTCAGCGGGATATTAGACGTAGTGTCGGACAGTATCAGGGACAGACATGAGAGGCTTGGTTACTCATGTATGCTGACGATATCGCGCTGGCAGATGCGGACAGAGGACTTCTGGTAAGACGTGTGAATGCGTGAAAGGAATCGCTTGAGAACGGTGGTCTGAAACTCAACGTGGCGTGGCGAAGACCGAGTACTTGGCTTGCAATAAAGCAGATCCCACATCCGTACGCTTAGAAGAAGACATGGTCGAGCGCACGAATCAGTTAAAATATTCTATTCTGTATCTGTGACCCCAAGATGCCAGTTAAGTTGAAAGGATATGGCAGTGAAGCGTGGTCGGTACTTGAGCAGCACAAGCAAGAACTGCTGGTCACTGAGATGAATATGCCGCGCTGGATGTGTAGGGTTACGCGGAAGGACCGCGTCAGGAACTATCGCATTCGTGGCAGCCTCCATGTTCGTGATATAGCAGATGAATTGCAGGACTGCCGCCTACGTTGGCATGGACACGTCTTACGGAAACCGGCAAGCTACGTGGGGAACAACAAATGCTCAGCTATGTTGGCTCCGCCAGGCCCCGGTAGAAGGGGTGGACCCAAGAAATGCTGGCTTGACTTCGTAGTGGATGACATGCGTGGCCTCGATGGAGACTCGATGGGGATCGATTCTGACGGCTTCCGATTTTTCATGCGGTGAAGAGCTTTTTCTACTTCTTCAGGCGTTTTTGGCAATACTAGTCCTTGATTTAAAGGGAGGTCCGGTGGCGATACCTCTCTATGCTACTTTTTCAGCAGGTCGTGGAAGTACGAAAACCATCTCTCTTTCACCGCAAGGTCCTCGCATACTCAATAGATTTCCCCGGGGGTCTTTTACACAGGGGCACTTGGAAATATCCAGTGCCCTTAGACCTTTCATCCTAGAAATGTCTAAGCCTATGCCGCTTTGACCCTTAAACGTGCTACCTTGTAGACGAGCCTCTGCCCTTCAGACGATCCCAGCTTATCGTAAAGTTGTTGTAAGAGATCTAGTCTGGATATCATGGATTATGATTAGAGTATTATTGAACAGTAAGTACCTATAAGTATAAGTGAATGAGGCGAAAGAGGTGTGTGAGGATCGTAGCAAGTGGAAGTTCGTGGTCTCTGCCTACCCCTGTGGGAAAGAGGCGTGATTTTATTTATGTACCTATAACTTGTTAAACTTTCGCGATTTGTTAACATAATAATTATCCGTAAGGACCTAGTCATTTGTGTTGTAGTGAAACGTTAGAGATCGATTTTATTAGTGTATTTTTATTTAAAAAAAAGCCGCGCCGCCGGCGCCGCGCCGCCACCGGACGGAATACTGCAGCGCGCCGCCGCCGACAATTTTCAGCGCGGCGCACATGTCTACTACCCATATTATAAATGTGAAAGTGTGTTTATTTGTTTGTTTATTTGTCCTGCTTTCACGTCAAAACAGAGCGACGGATTGACGTGATTTTTTGTGTGGAGATAGTTGGAGGGCTAGAGAGTGACATAGGCTATTTTTTATCCGGGTACCACGTGAGCGAAGCCACGGGCAGCTTCTAGTAGGTTATAATAATAATATTAATATGAATAAATACATAATATTATTTCATTCTAATGTCTAAACATTGATAAACCAAAAAAAATCGAAAATTTTTCTTCTTAGTATCATCACTAAATTGACATTTTGAAGATGTTCCGGCCAAAATAGCCTTGGCAGACTAATTTATACTGAAACGTAGGGTTGATATCTAACATCTGCCACTATTTTCAACTTAGTATCAGATGACGTAAATTAGGGGTCCGAATCGTCAGCTTTGAGACAGTCTGCCAAGTACTTCCGGCCATACAGGAACTGGCAGACTAGATTTATCTGTCACTGCATATAAATTAGTAACTGCTGCCATAAGTCTGCCATTAGTATCAAATGACGTAAATTGACACGTTTTTTTTCACCGGAAGTAGCCCCTTTTTTTGTGCTTCCGGCCAAATCGGAGCCTTTTGACTAATTGATCCAAGCTTAGCACCACTTTTTTGAGCGTGTGCCATGGAGCTTATCTTAGTATCAAGTGACGTTGGTTTTTTGCGGTCGGCTCTCGTACTACTAGGAACGCAACATAAACTTACTTTTGGTTATGGTATCCCCTCTTTATACTTGTTGTGTATTGGAAACATTTTATAATCTGTCACATATAGCGGCTAATGTTTGTTTTTTTTTTAATTTAAAATGCTTAATTCAATAATTTTAAACTAAAGATGAGTTCTGGGATACCGGGCCTGAGAATGCGAAAAAGTATTTCATGAATAACTAATGATTCGACACAACGCGGTTCGACACAGATTATAAATTCAACTTCGACAGAAATTCATTAATCATCATTTCACTTAAGACACCACAAGGCCAAGTATTTACTCATCCAATAACCAATACAATGTTGTAAAAGTTAATCTTTTAAATACAACTATTGTATGACTGAAAATCAACCCGTGGTGACTTGCTTTACCTTCCTGCCTTCATTTCACTCTATCACTCGACATCTCAGCATTCACCCCTTTCTTACTCATGTCAACTTTCACACAAGCCATCCATCGTTTCTTTGGTCTACCTCTACTCACATTACCTTGTTTAGTTCCTAAGGGTGCTGCCACATTATCACGTCTCTACCCCGTCGCATAGCATGACCGTAGCAACACCGTCCCGGCAAAAATGATATTCTTTGTATTGAAATGTATGCGACGCCCCACACCACACCGTTCCTACACCGTCGCGTGCCCTGCCCGTGCCATGGCCGTCTTGTCAATCTCCGGCCGCCATGATTATTTTGCTGACAATCAATGACAAGCCCCGCCCATCTGTCAATCCATGTAACCATCATATTAGTAGCGTAGCCAGGTCAGCCCCTAGGGGCAGCTTTTCAGCCTTTTTCTATAAATAAATAATGCTGGATATTTCACAGCATCATCTAGCTCCAAGGTAAATAGACCTTGTATGGAAACTATATGACTGATAAACTACTTGTAGGTACCTATCCTTTTTTTGTAAATACATAATATTACATAGAAAAACACCCAGACCCGATACATATATTTGCAGATCATACAAACACTTGCGTCGCAGTGGGGATCGAACCCGCAACTTTCTGTGTTTTAGCTGGACCTTCGCACACTGCGCCACCGAGTTGGTTCGTATTGTTGGTACTGGATGTTGATTTATGTACACGGGATTTTATCGCGTAATTTACCTTATTTATCACGACGCGACGATTTGGCTGTTACAATAGCCGTGGTTGCGGGCAGTCTGCCCGTGATTATGTCAAAATGACAGATCATGTCAAAATGAGAGATTATGTCAAAATGACAGATTACGTCAAAAAGACAGATTAGGTGTATATTAAAATGACAGATGGGCCATATCTCGTAAACCACTTATCCCAGACTCTCCGTTCTCTTCAAGTGAAAGCTATTGAAGAGATCTACATTTAAAGTGACAGCTGTCAAACATTAAACGGCCACATCTCGGAAACTACTCGTCCTAGACTCCTCATTCTCAGTTCAAATGAAAGCTATGACCAAGATCTACATTCAAAGTGACAGCTGTCAAACTTTAAAAGGCCATATCTCGGAAACTACTTGTCCTAGACTCTCCGTTCTTAGTTCAAATGAAAGCTATGACCAAGATCTTCATTTGAAGTGACAGCTGTCAAACTTCAAAGCACCATATCTCGGAAACTATTCGTCCTAGACTCCCCGTTCTCAGTTCAAACGAAAGCTATTGAAGAGATCTTCATTTAAAGTGACAGCTGTCAAACTTCAATCAGCCATATCTCGAAACCTACTCATCCTAGACTCTTCCTTTTTAGCTCAAATGAAAGCTATGACCAAGATCTACATTTTCAATAACAGCTGTCAAAATGACATCTGTCATCTGAAATGTAGATCTTGGTCATAGCTTTCATTTGAACTGAGAATGAGGAGTCTAGGATGAGTAGTTTCCAAGATATGGCAGTTTGAAGTTTGACAGCTGTCACTTCAAATGTAGATCTTGGTCATAGCTTTCATTTGAACTGAGAATGAGGAGTCTAGGACGAGTAGTTTCCAAGATATGGCCGTTTGAAGTTTGACAGCTGTCACTTCAAATGAAGATCTTGGTCATAGCTTTCATTTGAACTTTGAACGGGGAGTCTAGGACGAGTAGTTTCCAAGATATGGCCGTTTGAAGTTTGACAGCTGTCACTTCAAATGAAGATCTTGGTCATAGCTTTTATTTGAACTGGGAACGGGGAGTCTAGGACGAGTAGTTTCCGAGATATGGCGGTTTGAAGTTTGACAGCTGTCACTTCAAATGAAGATCTTGGTCATAGCTTTCATTTGAACTGAGAACGGGGAGTCTGGGACGAGTAGTTCCCGAGATATGGCCATTTGAAGTTTGACAGCTGTCACTTCAAAGATTCAAGGTTCAAGATTTCAGATTCAAGGTTCAAAATTCAAGAATCAAGGATCGAAATCCAGGATCGAAATCCAGGATCGAAATCCAAGATCAAAACCAAGGATCGAAATCAAGGATCGAAATCAAAATCGAAATCAAAATCAAGGATCAAAATCAAGGATCGAATTCAAGGATCGAAACCATGGATCGAAATCAAGCGCTGATTTTGTTGAGCGCGATAAGGTAAAAATATCCTGAAATTTAAATGACATGGGCACACTACTAATCCAACAACGAGTGTGAAAGAGATAAAGCTACCAAGAAAGCATCTCAACAAGACCAACAATCCTTATAACCAAGATTAAATGATAATAGATCGTTGTGTAGTCGTGATAAGGTTCAAAATCCTTTGTACATTAAATGTCAGTCAGCATTCTACTTTATACATTATATTGGTACATTTGGTGACAGCTGTCACTTTAAATGTAGATCTTGATCATAGCATAAGTATTTATTTATAAGAATAACGATTTTATTTTTTGTTGATGATGAAGATGTTATCTTGTTTTGAAGTTTATCAAAATACGGCTTCGCGGCTGTGCCCCTATTTGATAGTTTTATTTTGGGGTATTGTACCTTGACTGTCCATTAGTAGGAGCACGAGGATATACTTATAAGGATATATTGGTCCTCGTGCAGGAGCAGTAGGAGAATCGAGTAGGAGCAAGAGGAAACGCTCCAATATTGGTTAGATAATAATTCAGTTATTTTTCTCACTTCACAAAGTCTTTCAAGTACCCCCATTTATACACATATACATGTACACATTCTAAACCTATCAAATATCACCCCTAAATATCAAGTAGGTATATAATTTATAATTTTTACCTACGAAAATTCTCCCAAAGGATTTCCTTCTGAGTCGGTAAATACCCCAAATTTGAATTGAAAACCCCCCATCTAGCATCACTGAATGCGTTCCGCACGTTATGTGACATTTATCAAACGTCAAAATCCCATACTGCCCTCCGAAATCAAAGTGTAGTAACAGCAAAAACACGATTTCGAGAAAAAAGATAAGCTTACAAATTAAAAAAAATATCCAGTTATTCATAAAACCTTGAATGTAGAGTGAAAGTACACTTAATCTATACCAACCAACCAGTAATAAAGCGGAAAAGTTTATTTGTTAATTTGTTTGAACACGCTAATCTCAGGAGCTTTGAGGAAGGATATAAGCTACTTTTCATCATCATCATCATGATCGCAATAATTATTATGCCATCACTATGGATTATAATTGGGTTTTTAAAAAGGTTTCTTAAAAGTCTGTTTTTTTAAACCTTGTAGATAAAACTCCCATTTAAAGTTACACAAAATATGATGAAATATTGCACTTTGCTAGTAAACCCGACAAAATGTGTGTAATATGTATTTTAGTGTGGTTTAGCTTGTAAACGCTCTATATTTACGATAGTATTTTACAAAAAAATTGAGTGATAAGTTTTAAAATGGGCTTTCAGAATAATTGTGTGTTTAGCATAAAACCAACAAAATGTCTATTACTGTGGTATAGGCTCGGGATTACGCTTCACAAAACGGTTATGCGACGGTCCTAGTATGATACGGTCTTACTGTGTAAGGTGCTATTTTCGTGACGGGCTCGGTCATGGCTCGGCCCGCTTATGATACTGCGCAGTGAGCGATGACCTTAAAAGTAAATTAAAAGACATGATGAAAAAATGAGATAAATATTGAAGAGTTGACTGGTTTTACTGTCACGCCTACCGTCGCGGCGCTGATAGGCCAGTGATCTTTATTACAATGAAATAAGGATACTGATTGTTTAACAGAAATGGCTACGCTGATTGCTCTCGTCAGTGCTGGACAATCAGCATCCGTATTTCATTGTAATAAAGATCACTCGCCTATCAGCGCTGACGGTACGCGTGGCAGTAAAACCTGCCCTAGAGTGACGCTCAGCGTGGTCACCAGTTCTAGTAAAAGTTAAATCCATAACAACGAAGTACACAATGTCACGGCAGTTTCACTAGTGCACAAAACAAAGGAGCGCCTTCGTAAATTAAACATTCGGAATCATTTTGGAGTTATGCCAATTTGCGGTCGTAACAAAGACACATGACCACCCAAGTGTAACCACTGAGGTGAGAAATACAAGTAGGTATAGTAGGTAAAGGTACTTACGTATGAGACTCGAACTCGGATTTTTTTTAGCATCGTTGATATTGCAAATTCAATAAGTACCTACTCGTATTAGTTTCGTTCAAAATAAAGATTATATTTTTTTGGCTTCGCTCGCGTGGTACCCAGATAAAAAGTACCTAGCCTATGTTACTCTCCAGCCCTCCAACTATCTCTAAACAAAAAATCACGTCAATCCGTCGCTCGGTTTTGTTTGACGTGAAAGCAGGACAAATAAACAAACAAATAAACACACTTTCACATTTATAATATTGGTACGGATTGTGGTTCACACAAAAAATCACGTCAATCCGTCTCTCTGTTTTGACCTGAAAGCAGGACAAATAAACAAACAAATAAACACACTTTCACATTTATAATATGGGTACGGATTGTGGTTCTGTGCACCGCTGGGATTCCAAATTCAAAATCAGTTTCATCCTCAAACTCGATCAAGAATATCTTTTTTATTGTGGTTCAGTAGATCGCTGTTATTCTACTCAATTCAAGAATGTCCCACTGAATTTCGACAGTGAACATTGTTTTTGATAGGCAAGGATACTTTAACTAGTTTAAATATTAATGTCTTAGGCCTCTATTAATAAACTCGAATTAACTTCTGTCAAAGTTGCGCCACGGATTTAACTATTGCCATCCTTATTTGTCACTGTCTAACAAAAAAGGATGGCAATAGTTTAATCCGTGGCGTAACTTTGACAGAAGTTAATACAAGTTTATTAATAGAGGCCTAAGACATGTGCCTAAGTGCGCGTAAAAAAGGTACAATTCATGGACATAAAACAATTTACAAAACTATCAAACAACCCATAACCTCATGACTCAACAATATAACCTACTCATAATTAATATTATCCATAATTCATTACGTTTGTCCGAGTATCGACCTCCAATAGTTTGTGTTTCCGTGTCAATATATGCTTATTTATACAAGACTAGCGCGAGTGCACGACTTTGCTCTACTTTGGCAGAACTGACCTTGCTTATGTCTAGTATCCACGGTATTGGTCGCGAAGGAACAGGAGTAGAATCACCTAGCTCATCATCATCATCCACAGCCCATAGGTACCCACTGCTGGATGCAGGCCTTCCTTTGTAAACGCCACATAATTCGGTCCTGTGCTGTGCCAATCCAGGAATTGCCCGCGACTTGTCTAATGTCGTCGACCCACCGCGCCATCGGACAACCACGACTTCTTTGGCCGGTCCTCGGCCACCATTCAGTCAAAACTTTGCTCCACCTGCCATCACCTCGTCTAGCCAAGTGTCCAGCCCAATTCCATTTAAGATTCGTAACCCTAACTCCGACGTCTTGGACATTCGTCCGGCGCCGGATCTCGGTGTTACGAATTCGGTCTTACGTATTACCTAGCTCATAGGACGTTTTAATGTTATCTTCACCAAAGACTTAACTTTCCAACCTGGAAAACTGGTCTTAAAATTCAAACAGCCGTACTTTATTCTTTTAAGCCGATCGTCCACTGCCAACTAAACTAAGTTAGTTTAGCTTAGCTCGCATAGTTGAGCCAGATTTTCATACATGTGCGTCCACGGTAAACTATGCCAGCTAAGCTACGTAGTACCTACGTAAAAAATGCGAGCTAAGCTAAATTAACTTAGTTTAGTTGGCGATAGACGATCGGCTTTATCGTTTTTCATATCCACAAAGTACAATATTGCACTTGCCAGGATAATTTACCCATGTCTTCCATACCCTAAGCTCAATGAGTCGCAAGTTCATAACCCTCATTTTTATCGGGTAAAAACATGCAAGGTAAAGGTAAATTGACCTGAATTTGACCTAGGACCGGATAAGGGAAGTGGTAAGAATTTATTTCAATAAGTGACACCTTTTATCGGCAAATCTAGATAATTACACTGACACATATAATTGTTCCGGTGTAAATCAAATAAAAATTGCTTGATGTGAATGTCGGAATGTCCTAGTTACCCTTCAAGTGTGTTAAATATATAAAAGTGTTCTTACTGACTAACTTGAAAACACTATTGGTGGTTCTTTTCTCGATACGTAGTTGGAAAAAACCAATGGGCCCTGGAGGGAAAACTCAAAGGAAACATTCCTTTATTTTTAAATAAAAACCGGTCAAGTGCGAGTCGAACTCGTACGCCGAGGGTTCCGTACCTAGCCATGGTGCCAATTAAGCTAGTCCGCTTAATTGTATGAGCGCCCGTACAACTCGGAGGACTTTTAATAGGCGTCAACTATGTATGTATGGGAACACCCTTTAATTTTCAACTTTTTTAATTTTTTGGAATTTTTCCTTTATTTGTGCTATAAGACCTTGCTTTTTGCCAAATTTCGTTATTCTAGGTCAACGGGAACTACCATTTAGGTTTTCGACCCAAAACCTCTAGGGTACTTCCGGTTGATCTAGAATTGTCAAATTTGGTTACAAGCAAGGTATTCCAGCACAAGTAAAGGAAAAATTCCTAAAAATAAAAAAAGTTGATAATTAAGATAAGTTTTGGTACTCACAAGTTTTCACGAAAACCTAAATTTGCCTATATCTTTTTATAGTGTTGACTCAGGACCTTGATTTTTATACTCACAATAGGGACTATAGACCTTAGTATATGGTATAAATTTCAACTTGCTAGCTCTACCCGTTCCTGAGATAATCGATGGTGACACACGGACAGACAGACGGACAGACGGACAGACGGACAGACGGACAGACGGACAGACGGACAAGAAAGTGATCTTATAAGGGTTCCTTTTTTTACCTTTTAAGGTACGGAACCCTAAAAAGAAACAAAACTGCATTCAAAGATTTTCTAAACTTCGCTTACATACCTCACCGTTTTTATTACACTTTAATTTCATTTTGCACTTCTATTGAGTGTTTAAACTTATTAACAGTCATAAATTCGCGGAGTCAAGTATAAATTTTAATGTTTTTTACCGCTTATAATAAATTTTACTGCCGTTGCCTTCATTATTTTACTTTTAGATTTCTACTGGTCCATTGATCTTTTATAGTTTAAAGTTTTTATTGACAAATATAATTTTAATAATGTACTTACCACAAGAAAGGTACCTAACACTCTTTTATGGCAATTGGGTGTGACATAAAAGAGTAGGAGTAAAGTAGACAACACTATGCTTATTTTTTTATTTTTAACGAAAATAGGTTCGCGTTTGACCACACCCTGCCTGATGTAAAGCAACAGTGCGGTCTAAGATGGAGCACGCTTACCTAGAAGAAACCTATTGACTCTCGATTTGAAGACACCCAAATTATACTTTTCTGGAAATACAGACCCCGGCAAGGAGTTCCACATTTTCGCCGTGCGTATGAAAATGTAGACTCAAAGCGCTTGGTACGAACACTGGGAATATCAACCATGTACAAATGGCGCCTTTCCGGTTATTAGCGACTTAGTTTTTGTTCTAAGATGAGCATGAATCAAATCGAAAGCCTCGTTCTTATGTTTAATGTTTGTGTTGAGTCATGTCATTTTGACGTTTGAAATGTTCTTGACCTGCACTTGAGCTAGTAAGTGCGAGTTACGCAAGTAACGGTTAAATTCGTCCACGGAATAAAAGCAGCCTTCCAACAAGAGCTTATTAAGCTTATTTTTAAAATACTTGGACTGGCCCCCTTACTAATGAAAGATGTTTAAAGTTGAACACTGGTTAAACAACGTCCTGTCTCTATTCGTCACTATCCACAAATAAAGACAGGACGTTGTTTAACCAGTGTTCAACTTTAAACATATTTCATAAGTAAGACCCTGGAAGTTTGGAAGTGATTTGTTTGGTTTGATTCTTAATGTAACATTGTCATAACCAACCAGTTACACACCAGTTACAAATAAAAAAACATTTTATAGTTATGAAATAGCTCATTTGGTTTTTGAAAGTGAGAGCAATAGTTTCACATCAACAGAGTTGTTTCATGATAAACTATTTCGAAAATGTCAGAAAAAATATTAAAAGTAAGTAGTTATAAAACAACCCAACATCTGGCCTACCGGTAACTCAATAAGACAGCTGACATTTTACAAAAAGGACCACGCTTTGCCCGTATTTTATTGTGATGTTTTGTAAATCGTCCTTGATTGCTTGCGAAATTCGCGCCCACGAGAATACCTCGGCGAAATTAAGCTTCTGTCCTTGTTTAACTATAGCAAGCTCCGTATGTGTGAGCGAGATGGTATAAACAGGTGAATAATGTGATGCGAGAGTTTCGTCTCCGGCCAGTCTCAGGGCGCTGCGCGAGCGGCGCGACCGCGCGCGAAACCGACCCGAGTCATTTTTGAACGAAACGCGTTCCGAATTCGAAAATTTAAAAAGAAGTTCATCGGTGTGCTTTTGTTTGTGGTTTCCTGTGAAGTGTGTTTTTTATTTTTTTTACGGTTTAGGCTAAGGAATCTCAGGTCAAACGGTTAGTCATAGTTTTTTATGGTCAGTCTGTCTTTTAACTGCTGGTTATAATTATAGAATTAAAATTCTTGAAACTGTTATGGATAAAAAACGTTCGGTTTTTATAGCAGGTTAATCTAGGTAATCTGAATAGTCTTTGTCTTGTTAGAAAAAGTAACTTGCAAAGCTAAAACCCTTGCACTTTTTAATAAAGTTAATACTTTTGTTACAATAGCTATCTAATCTATTAAGATTTTATTGATCAACTTTCTTGACTTACCTTGTTTATGGTTTTAACTTTCATTTTCATTTCAATGTTGCCCTTTACTTGTCCCTATTGCGGAAATAAAACTATAGCTTTTGACATTTGACATATTCCGATCCAATGTGTTATTGGCGTTTAATCTGTTTGACATTACAATTGTCACTTGAAAGTTAACGAAGCGTAACCTTGTTTATTCGAAAACAGCAGGTTATAATTTGACATTTAGAAAAAAAAATAAAAAAAACTAATGTACGTTTCCTGACATAATTTAAAATTGATATTAGTAGGTTAGTGGTTGGTTTTACCCCATTATAGGTTTGTGTAGTCCCAATGCGACTAGAATTTTAGTTCTAGTTTAGTTCTCTAGAACTTGAGTTCTAGTCGCATTGGCCTTTAGGCCGCAACAAGTTAAAGATTTTAGTTAAACGTGAACGCTTTCAAAATGTCGTTAGTTTCCAAAATAAATGAGCCACTTCAGTCGACCAGTTTAGAACTGTCATGTCGCAGAGAGTTATTAGGTTAACCAACACTTCCTGGTATGAACCGAAAGCGAGTATGAACTAATTTCAGCTGATGCTTGCCGCAATTTTGAATTTGCGTTTTTTTTTTGTAAACTACTAAGTTAGCAGACAAGCATAAGGCCCACCTGCTGGTAAGCGGTTACCGTAGCCTATGGACGCCTGTAACACCAGAGGAGTCTGAGAGAGAATGAGTTTTTACAAAAGTTGAATTAAAATTGTTAGGTCCACAAACCCACATGTATTATTTCATCGTTAGGGACTTATTTCGTTTCAAAATTCTTAGGTAGGTAAGTAATTAAATAAGAAAATCCTTCTTATTCCAAGCTCTGCGTTGCTTATTTTCCCTCCTCCGAATCTTTATTTAGACATAAGTTTGTTATGGTGATTCCTTTGGGACACATGGACAGTTAAACTTAGAAAAACACCATCAAAGTTCCGTTGTCAAGTCTCACCAACGATGGCATTTACTTTCCATTCTGACACGTATTTATACTGACTTTATTGCATAGTTAGGTAAAGTGTTTTGTAAGCAAACCTACTCACTGTGTACATACATATATAAAGCTTGTAGGTAATTTTTTTTTTTTTCATAATATCTAGCCTATTTTTTTGTACTTATAGGTATTATACCTGTCAAAAATACTTACTATGATCCATTATGAAAATATGCTCATAAGATGTTTCATATCTGACATTTTAGACTTGAGGAACAAAATATGAAACTACAAATGAAACATATTAAGTTATGTTCATATTATGAACACCAAAAGTGGCCCCTGATTGTGATTATTTATTAATCTATGTGTGATAGGGTCTTCTGAGAACGCCCGCACTTTAAAAATATAAATTAATTAAATACATTCCTACAAATAACCGTAATACAAAGTCCTTGAAATAACTAAACCATTAATCTTAACAAAAACATTATGTCATGTCATTAAAGTCAGTTAAATCATCTTTTCCTTATTCAAATTTTAATAAACTCATTATAAATACGTTCGCAGAAAATGTCCGCTGAAACAAAACAATTTGAGTGTTCTAGGAACAAGCACATTTGTATTATTTATTGATGACATTTTATCATCAAATTATCATGCAAATTGCTGTATTGTTAAAATGTAACTGAAGTTATTACTAAATCTGATAAACTTAGACCTAATACTGAGTTTCGATGGGCCTTGCAACGTAGCATACTATCGTCTTGCAAGATATGAGAATGAGCGAACAATTTCTTGCATGTCCAATTTGTCCATGTGCTTGGATTTGCCACTGACTACGTCTCCTATATCTTCAAAGTATCTCGAATGCTTGTAAATCTGAGTAGAATCGAAACGAAACATGACTGAATCAAGGTGTGATAGATATTCTCTCAGATCTTAAACATACCTAAAGGTTGCCTGGAAGAAATCGCTCATAGCGGTAACATATAAAATTTGAAGAGTTACCTTGATTTCTCCAAGATCCAATCGTCAGATCCTGACCTGATGAAACCAATTGGAAAGTGTACCCTTTCAAACAAAAAAAATAATTTTTGTAATCGGTCGAGGCGTCTTCGAGTAATCGGTGAACATACATAAAAAAAGGGCAAAAAAAAAAGATTCCGACGAATTGAGAACCTCCTCCTTTGTTTGAAGTTCGGTTAAAAACATAATTAAAACGTCTCTACATTTCACAGACGTTTCAAACTGCGTCGACAGCTTTAAACGACCATTCTATAATAATCTTCGCTTAAAAATCCGCCTGTCCCATTCATTTTGAAGACCTTGAAACAGGGCTGGTCACAAAATATTTTTTTTATAATTTTGCTATACAGGTTGATCTTTAAC
The DNA here is from genome assembly GCA_958496255.1 of Camptogramma bilineatum. Taxonomy (NCBI): domain Eukaryota; kingdom Metazoa; phylum Arthropoda; class Insecta; order Lepidoptera; family Geometridae; genus Camptogramma; species Camptogramma bilineatum. Next base: position 5,542,833 of record OY292474.1, read on the forward strand.
GTAAGTCGGGAAATAAAGAAGATAAAAAAATTATGCTTTTATAATTCTAGATGAAGTGGCCAACTCTGGTGACGGAATATTAGGCCGCCTAAAGACTCCGTCATGGCTTAACGACTTAAAAGCCGGGACCGAAATTTTAACGTGTCCTCCGAAGCACGGAAGCGCTCAGCTCGTAAATCTCGTAATGCCACTTGCGATCACCTATCCAAATTGTGCCCGCGCACAACGCTGCTTAACTTCAACGATCAATCAAGAACGTCTAAATAAGCTACGCCATTAGCGCTTCTCCCGTCTCTCTTCCTCCCTCTCCTTCGGTGAGGACCGTGGTGACGAGTCTGATTAAGCCACGTATTTCTTCAAGAATTATATTCCTTCACCGTTTAGAGTACCTACTTATATCAAAGTGCAAACAAAGTTTTCGAAAAACGAATTAATGTTCAAACGGACGGGATTCGAAAGTTGAGGCACTATTCCACTCAACACGGGTCCACATACATACACAGTCACAAAATTCATACTATTCACTACTATAGAAGCATACATTCTTAGAACACCCTATAATCTACTCCTATATTTCAGCTATAATTTGCGCGTACGCATATGACAGCTCGCCAACTGTTGTCAAACAAATCGTCCGCCGACTGACTCACGCATGAGTCTAGCGGTAAAGTTAGATTTTAACTGGATCTCATTCCGTATCGGGTTTCAGGATCTATACCAATACTAGTACTTCCAGAGATTAGCGCGTTCAAACAAACGAACTCTTCCGCTTTATTATATTTGTATAGAAGGAAGAGGAAGAGTTTATTTAGAGGGTTAGAGGAAGACTTGGTTTGAACGCGCTAATCTCTGGAACTACCAGTCGGATTTGAAAAAGTATTTCTGCATTGAAGTTTTGCTTTACCCTTATTAATAAAAACCATGCGAAATGAGAAAACATTTTTAGCTCTTCCCGGAACGTCGATGTTTTCCGGTCGCCGGGTCATATAGTAGTGTGTGTAAAAACACCACAGAAGATTCCTTCTTCTAAGAAAGACACATACCCACGATTAAAAGTGACGTGTACAAACAATTAATACAACAAGAAGTGCGAAATATTTTTTCCTGTCTGACTAATCAGTAATCACTCTTATTTTCCTTGTGATAAATCAATCATTATTATCAGAGACATGTTGCCAATGAATTGCAAATGTGCGATTTAGAATGTGAAGCGAGTACAATCCAGTTCGTGAGTGGGTTTCCTTGGACAGTTATGCAAGTATACGCGTATATGCATAAAATCAATGCATAGGCCAGCAAAATAAGTAGAAGTAGCATATTACACGGTAATCCGTACCCATATTATAAATGTGAAAGTGTGTTTATTTGTTTGTTTATTTGTCCTGCTTTCACGTCAAAACGGTCGACGGATTGACGTGATTTTTTGTGTGGAGATAGTTGAAGGGCTGGAGAGTAACATAGGCTGCTTTTTATCCGGGTACCACGCGAGCGAAGCCGCGGGCAGCAGCTAGTTACTTAATATCGTCGATATAGTTTACCGACAATGTTTCGATTCATTCGGAGAATCTTTTAGGGAGGGGACCGATACAGTCGCTCTTCTCAGTCGTGTCTCAATCAAATAGTTGATTCCTTTTTGGTAAATCTTTTGATTTTTTCGATTCATTCGAAAAATCTAAACCGAAGGTATTATATCCAAGCGTTTAAAAATTATGATTCTAACTTAACTTCATACGAACCAAAATTAAGCGTTTTAGCTTATTGTTACTTACCTACTTCTGTTGTTTCCTATTCTGTGTGAGAAACGATACATTTCCAGGTTCTTGATTCACTCTTACTTATGAAATCGTAGACAGAGCAACCTATAGTCGTATTGCTCATTATACGGACTAAAGTGAAGGAAAAAATGTCATTTTTCCTTCAATTTTGACATAAAACGTATCAAAACTAATCAAAATTGAAGGAAAAATGACATTTTTTCCTTCAATTTTAGTCCGTATAATGAGCAATACGACTATATAGACCTATCAATTAAAAAAGCTAAATGAATATGTGACAGTGACAGCATCATACAAATCAAAATACGACCTAGGGTAAAACGGAAACTGTTTCTTTTATCAAAAATCAACATCTACAACTTTTTAATTACTTGTCAACGTCTTAATTCAAGATTTATTGATTTTTTCGATCTGTTTTTTGTGTTAAATCGAAGGTTGCAATGGAATTTTAACGCCACGATGAATTTAATTGAATTATTCGATTTACACGACAGTTGACGGCCATTTTGTCGGAAATCGAAATGAAACCACAATTTAAAAACATAAAAACTTACTTATTGATTCAAAAGTTGTTGTTATTTTACAAAACAAGTTAATTCAACTGAAAATTAATTCTTAATTCTTTAGTGTACAAATAAAACAAAGACATAAAGTAAGGACATGTAGGTACAAAGGCGAGCCTACGAAGAGTTCTCTTCCAGCAAACCTTTCGAGGCTAGAGAAATAATAAAAACTTTTTAAATTATACTTGTCGTAACTGAGAATGTTCTTCTACTTTGAACTTTTTTTTTTGTTTTTTGTTGTGTTGTCTTTATGCAACTTTAGGTAGAAGTTACTGAACATTTCCAAAATAAAATTAAGAAAAATAAGAAACTTTCATATTTTTTTGCTGACTGTACTTAAATTACTTTCATACTTAAAGGTAGGTCCTACTTATTTGTTTTAAAGTTAATTCTGAGCGAGTTAATCACCAGTTAAGTACTACCCATCCCGTGCACCAATTTCCTTGGTCATCCAAAGGTTAACTTGATAACCACTCCATAAATCTCTTCACACTTAAGTCATTATGTCGTTAAAAATTGAAAACTTATTGTCTTACACGTAAGACATTAAAAGCGAAAGGTAATTGTGCTATATAAAGGTCAGCTTACTACCGTATAGGACAAATATCCACCACACACAACGGTAACGTAGGGATGGGACAATGTCACTCATTTCGGCAAATATCAGGCCGATTCGGTCTTAATATCATCGAAATGCAACTATCATAACGAATAGAATGCCGTAAAAATCGATAAAATTTCATTGCAGCCGCTGGCGTTCATCGACCGCAATTTTGAGTTTCCAGTATATTGTTAAACCGTTCTGTACGATAAGATAATATTGTCGGTTCTAGATATTGAAGACGAAGTTACCAAAAGAGGTAGAGGTATCTCCCTGAAAATGCCAGGAAGGTGTACAACATGTCTCCATTTACTAGCAGGTTGAAATGCAGTTAGATTTCTCGATCAAGTTGAAATTTGTAGTAAAATTACATTAAAAGTACCTGTATTGCTTTTCGGAGTTAGAGTCTCTTACCTAATTCTGCGGTGAGGAAAGTTGTCACAGGACAGGTCTATCTAGAAAATCTTTGCTTACTTTAGGGATAGATGATAAAAAAAGTTGCATGAAATGTCCACCAATATTCATAAATCTTAACCAAAACCAAAGCAAAACCTTCCTTCTCTTCCTTTCGTTTCAGTCAATTCATGTTCGCTTCACTTCGTTCGTTCATTCGCTTCGGTCAGTTTCGATTCTCGATTTTTCGGTCAATTCATGCACAAATCTAGTTCGTTTATTAATAAAAGAAGACCTTTCCCCTCACTAGTCTAAAGATAACTCGAAGATGGTCCGTGCAGCCTTCCTGGAATTTTACTTCGAGAAAATGATAATAATCTACTAGTCGGTAATTGTTTCGCAAAACCCGCCTGGTTGCGACCTTGTCTTTTTGTATTATTTATTGCTAGAATATTTTCTAAATAAGCTAACTTGGGCCTTTACATCTTTACTAGATGATTTATACAGTGTCAGGAGGCAATCTTTGCCTACACTTATCGGGACACTGTAGTGCCTGAGACAATGTTGAGATGGAGTAGGCTTGCCCAGCACCTACACCATCCTCTCAGCTTAATCGGCCATATCCACAGGAAAGACATGGTCAATACGTGTGGGGCTGACTAAGCCGCGGGTTTCCTCACGATGTTTTCCTTCACCGTTTAGAGCTCGTGTTAATGCGCATACTTATAAATTTTTCGAAACGAAAAATCCATTAATGCACAGCCAGGATTCAAACCCACGACCTTCGGATCAAAAGTCGAGGTACTATACCCCTCGGCCAACACGGCTCAATAAGCTAATGTAGTGAACAATAACATTGTTGTAAAAACGTTAACATAGAATAAAATTCCGGGAAATGCAGCACGTAGAGACAATCCAGTTAGCACAATTTAGCTAATGGAGGCTTGTAATTACAGCAACGACACGACAGGGCTGTGTCCAGAATATGTAGACACGAAACAGGACAGGATTGTGTTTACAATCACATACAAGACCAGATTCAAGATCATAAATGCAAAATCGTACGTTTTTGCGTTTAGGATCTTGTATCTGGTCTACTGGGCTTCGTCTTAGGGCATTAGAAACAGAACACATTTGAACTATAGGTAAATAAATAATAAAAACTAAACGGAAAAGTCAAACGGTTATTCTGGAGTGGTTACAGTTAATCGTTATGTTGCTATTTGCTATGATATGAATGAAAAACCTTCCATCAAAACTTCCCAACTCTTATTTTTCCCTAAAAAAATTCCGAAAAACGATTTTTCCGGAAATACACAATTTCCTTATAGTTTCCGACAATAAAAATGCATATTCATATAGTATTAGGAAACTGAGCGTTCGCCAACAGTAATACAATGGCAGGAACCCGTTAGAGCCTTCGGTAGGAATTCCCTATAAATGACTCAGATTTGGAGCAGTGCCAAGACGGCTAGACTATGATATCTTGTCTGTTAAGACGTTGAGTCGCCAACTTTACCTGAGGGCTGTGAAAAAAGGTAGAAGTAACTCGAGGATGTTTCATTGAGTAGCCAATTTACCTGTAAAATTAAAAAAAAGCCATTGATTTTAAAATGAATCATGTACCTAAAGCTGTGAACCACACGACGTTTTTCGTAGCACATTTTTGAGTAGGGCGTACACTTCTTCCAACGGATCTTGGCATTCGTGAAGTTAGCCGTTTCGATGCGCAATGCAACTTTTTCATACATAATTTTCTAATGCGCAGCGAAAAGCCTAACTTCACGAATGCCTAGATCCATTGTGACAAGTCCGAAAAACGTAGTGTGTCACTCTCTCACAGCTTTCCGCCTTGCGTTCTCTACGCGTTTGTGTCGATACAATACAAACGCGCTACGAAAAACGTGTCGAAAGGAAAGTTACCTCTTGGATTGACCTTGCCAAAAGTATAGATATTTGGATGTGCCACTGATTACCCCATAGATGTCTTCTAAGTCTTCACGAACGATTCGACCCGCGATGTGAATCGCCCCAGAGCTCTTTTTGAATAGGTTCTTTCGCACCACGATGGTGACACATTATGTAACACATAGCAACAATCTTTTCAGAAGATTTGTACTATTTTTTCTTTCCAACGATCATCAGGCCCGTAGTCTCATTGCAATTCAGAGGTAAGCCGGCCAATTGCCCGCCAAAGCCTACCGGTCAGCTGGCGTCCTGCCAGCGACACGTGCCGAGCGTTGAACCTGCTATCGTAGCATTGTTGCCTTGTTAGAGACTGTTATTATATTGGAATCGTAGGTAGGTGTTGCTATCTCTTTTTATTGACAGGTGTGACAAGAAAAAAACATAATCTAAAGCCTTGTAACATTGACTGACAGAGGAATATCACACTAATATTATAAATGCGAAAGTTTGGATGGATGTTTGGATGTCTTTTTGTTCCTCTATAACTCGACAACCACTAAACCGATGGCAGGATTCGACCAAACTGAATTAAGTTTTATCTAGAGAGTACTGTTTGTTTGAATATTTTGACATTGTAAAGTTGACACCTTATAACCAGGATAATTTGTATGCACATAATAATGTTCGGTTGCGCTTTCTAAACAATTGTATTTCAAATTATGTCGGCTAACTAGAATAACTACTCTGGAAGTAAGATGACTTTTGGTCGAATCCAGCCTTAGCTGAAATTTAAAATATAGATAGATAATGACCGGGAATAGGTTTAGTGATTGCCAAGTTATAGAGGAACAAACACACATCCATCCATCCATCAAAAACTTTTTAGTCAAGTTCAAAAGATTTTTCGCTGATTTCCCAATTGGCAATATGCGTCTGATTCAAAAGCGGGTTAAATGTATTTTATTATGAACATTGTTGCTTTAGAGGTATGTGTGTGTAATTATTTTTTAATATTAAACCATTTTCGATTAGAAAATAAATTTTAAAAATTGCAAAAAATAGTAGGAATTTCAAAATACTTGAAAAGGATGTGAAAGGATGTGACGACACGAGTTCATAAGAAAAGTCAAGGACGAGTCAGATATGACGATCCATAGATAAGTTTTTTTTTTAATTTTCACAATTCCTATACTCGAACTTATTGTTGTCACAGATTACTGTTGTACTTAGTATCAATTTGACGTCACACGTCAAAGTTCACAAATTGTTACTACAACAGTAATCTGTGACAACAATAATAATCGTGTTTCAGATGCGTGAAAATGTTGGTAAATTTCAAAAATTATTTTTGTTATAAAATTTTAGTATTTCGGCGCTGGAATTTTTATGACGGTTATTTGACGATATAACCTATCGTGTAAAACCATAAAAAAAATTGATGCATATTGCCTATTAGTGCCAACTCGCACTTGCCCGCTGAAAGCTGAGATTTATTACTCTGACTTAATGGAAGTGTTGCAAGGAAGGAAACAGATGTTTTAATGAAAACTCTTTTAAATGCTAATGTAATCTGTGGTAAATTCAGGCAATGGAGATTTGATTTCAAAACTTCTTGAATAAATTAGGTAAACTTTATTTAGTGAGGCTAGGCCTAGGCCAGGCACACGAAAAATATGAAAAGATTTTAAAAGAAACTTCTTAGCTATTCTAATCACGTTCGGATTTTAAATTTCTTCTTTCTTGCCAGCCAGTATTGTTCTAATTTTGAACCTTTGTCGCGAAACCTGTCATACCTACCTCCTTTCAGTTTAAAAACTTTCAGATTTCGAAATGTTTTTATGTTGGTAGCGTTCATTCTAATTTTGAAATTCGTAGTAACGCTCAAATATATCAGAAAATTCAGAAACCATGGGTTATTTTTACAGGTTCTTCGCTTTATATCTATGAATTATATTATGTTCGTATGAACTCATACGAACATAATAACCACTAACTTAGTGGCCTCCGTCTTGGCTTAACGAGTTAAAAGCCGGGACCGACAATTTACCCTCCGGAGCACGGAAGCGCTTAGCTGTTAATACCACTTGCTGTCACCCATCCAAATTGTGACCGTGCACAACGTTGCTTAACTTCAACGATCAATCAAGAACGTCTAAGCAAGCTACGCCACGAGCGCTATTATGTATATTCGTATGAGCTAGTGGCTAAACTCGGGTGACGGAGGCTTCAGGTCACCTGTAGGCCTCTGTCATGGCTTAAAAGCCGGGACTGACAATTTAACGTACCGGGACCGACAATTTAAAACCACGGAAGCGCTCAGTTGTTAATGCCACTTGCTACGCCACGAGCGCTTCTAATAAAGCTTTTATCCATAGACAATTTTAAAATCATTGGTAGAGCGCAGAGCTCGACTGAAACAAAATAAAAGCGATTGACTTGTCTATGAATTTAAAACGAGTTAGTCTATTCTAGAAAGCATCCCGAATGAATCTGGGGCAGATTCCTCGAACAATCACTAATCCTCGCGATGTTCAGCTGTTATTTACACAAGTGGATTTCACAAGCGGTTAGAGTGCTGTCTGCCTGAAGACGAACGTGTTGCTAGATTCTCGGTTTCAGTACACAGTAGTATTCCAAAATAACGTTTATGGTCATCATCATTTATCAAATATACAGGGTGAATTTTTGAGATGGGGCAGTAAGGGCAGCTACCTACCTTAACCGTTGTAGCTAGAGGAAAACGTTCTTAGGAGACCATCCTTAATTTTTGAAAATATTTCGACCTGCATTCACAGATTTTGAAAAATATGTACAGTCAGCGAGAAAATGGGCCATTTCCACAAAAACTTTTTTTGATGCCAATCGATCCTGTTTCATCTAAGGATAAAAAGGCTCTTTCAGACCAACTGAGGTTAGAGTACTAGAAAAGTCAGAAATCGCTAAAATGTATTTCTGAGACAAGACGGTAAGGGCTACCTTAACCGTTGTAGCTAGAGGAAAACGTTTTTAGGAGACTACCCTTAACTTTTGAAGATATTTCAACCTGCATTCACAGATTTTGAAAAAAATGTACAGTCAGCGAGAAAATGGGCAATTTACATAAAAGCTTTTTTTGATGCCAGTCGATCCTGTTAGATGTAGATATAAATACCAAGCCCAAACTTGAGAGACTAGTCGGAGCAGAGATCCCTCGCGTCTGCATACAAGTATCTTACTTAGTCAGAGCGAGGAGTCGAAGTTATGACTCTATCAAAGGTTTTTGTGCAAAGTTTTTATCACCATCTTTACAAATATAACTATGTACGTTCAAAATCGCTAAGACCTAGATTTTATGTAGCATTGTACTGCAGGCTGATTGTCTAACTTGTCTCAAGACTTTCAGTTTTGGCGATTTAGCTGCGACGTCTTACGTTGATAACTTAGTGATTGTGATTGTCTATCTTGTTGTTTGCATCCTGCGACAGTTATCCAAGACGTCTCATCGGTCTCACGAGGAAATTTACAACATGAAGTTATTTGCAAATCAAACTAACCCGACTAATTTAAAAAGTACTACTTTAGTAAGGACCGTGTATGAAATTTATGACCATCCTAAATCAGCCGTTTTATCACAAAAATCTTGTTTGCTCTGTGGTTTTGTTCACGTTTTGTTCGTTCTCGTTCTGTTTACTTTTGACATGATAGACTGTTGCGTGCCGGAGTGCCGGGTTTTTCTTTAGATATTTCATGAAAATACATCACAAAAAACGAATAAATAATAATAACTCAGTGATTTTTGTGTTTCCAAGTAAGTACCTACGTTGATTTTATTTTCATAACTCTCCAAGTTCACCCATAATAATAATGTGCTATCTTTCTAGAAAGCATGCCGCCTGTCCATGTCTCGCATCGGCAGCTTGAAATTCTGATTGAGTTTGTGGAAAGTAACGCAGACATTGCCCCCAATGTAAGGGGAGGCAGCCCTTTGGTTCACCAAAGGTCCGTTAAAGCGTGGGAAGACTGCCCGGAGATTGAACGCCGTGGGGTACGGTCTCCTGCTGCTAAAGAATGGAAGCGGGTAAGTTAGCTTTTGATAACGTACGTTACGCGTGTGTGTAAGCAAACCTTGTTGCCAAGTATTGCTAAGTTATATTTATTTTTTGTGAAGGACTGGCACGTACAAAAGCCGAATCAAAATGAAGGCTGCAGACAACCGGAAAAGACAGAACTAGAAGAGCGTGTCGTCGCCGTTATTGGCAGCCTGTCGGTAGAGGGTGCTGTCAGGATCCCTGTGAATGTTGGTTTGCTTTGCATGTTTTTTAGTGCTCATTAAATTTAATAATCTGCTAATCCTACTAATCAACTTAAAATCCAAAACCGTGTGAGGTTTTTGTTGGGTTATTTTGTAACTTCATCGCTCTGAATAATTAGGATGAAACTTAGTTGATATTGTTACATACCTACTTAATAATTATATTAATGGAAACTGTTGGCGAATTGAATAAATTGAATTGAATATTGGGCGATGGTTGCCAAAGATAAAGAAAAATACAAGCTGTTGGTTGGAGGAGGCCTATACCCGAAAGGGATTCAGTATGAATTAAAATAAAATATTTCAGTAAAACTGTAGGTAATTAAGTACATACCATCATTTTATTGAGCACCACATAAGTGAAGCTGCTGGGTTAGTATAGGATAGGGGCAGGAAAATGATGATGATGATAAGTGAAACTGTAGTAAAAGCTAGTGTGTATGGTAGCTGTGTGTGTATGCGTAAATTAATACTAAAATACAATTCATGTTACAGCTTAATGACGAAGAGAACAAACGGCCACTAAGTACAAGGTAACAAATTATACTTTTAAAATATGAAGTAGGTATTTTAAATTCAGACCTATTTATTAAAGTGTATTTAAATTTTTAGAATACATTTTGAACAAGTGGCAGAGAATTACACTTGGGAAGTAGTACCGACCCCGCTCCCACTCCGTGCACTAGGGAGGCTAGCACTGGAGAGGTCGCCGGGAACTGGCTAGCTAGCACCGCCCCTCCACGCAGCAAAGGCCCGAGCGAGTGAGTGTTATTATTAGAAACAAAACAAAACATTAAAATAACTTAACTATGAAATTTAAGTAAATGAAATAACGCATTTATATCTGAATGACGACATAAGAAAATCACAACTTCCCATACTAATCTGGAAGCCTATTCTATAGATAGGTCATACATAACATAAGTATTAATTACTCAATATTTCAATTTCCTTTGTTTGTTATAGATCATGATGATGTGGCCATTGATTTGGAGGAGCGACGCGTCGCCGTAGTAGAAATGTTGGCGAATGCCGTCGCCGGCATGGACTATACACTAAGGAGATCGAATGCAGTGCAAGGAGCAGATGGCCAATGTCTTAGCTGGCATTGAATGTCTGCTTCAGCATCATACACAACCTACATAGTGCCAAAATACAGACAGATGTACAAAAATTTACAAAAGTACAGTTTTAGCTTTAATTTCGAAGTACTTAAGTAAGAAGTAAGACTTTATGGCCTCCATTAATAAACTCCGCTCAACTTCTGTCAAAGTTTGACAGAAGTTAAGCAGAGTTTATTAATAGAGGCCTATATGAACATGGTTCATTGAAGTGTAATAAAAATAAACTACTCTATTCTTATTCTAAACTAGTCTTTTCGTTAATCTATACTTCTATACTATTGTTATAAAGAGGTAAAAGTTTGTTTGCTTGTAGGAAGTAATCTTCAAATCTATTCATCCGATTTTCAAAACAAAAATTCTTTCACCAGTATTCCGAATGAACTTTCAGGATGGACACAGGCTATAATGTTGTGTAGGTACCTCACGGGCAACGCTGCGGGCGGAAGCTAGTGATTTATAAAATCTTTCCATAACTTTGATAGGTAATTGCATTGTTTACTTTGTGTAACACTCTAACTATTAATACATAGATAGCTATTATTGACTAGGAATAAAGGTTGTCGAGAAAAGAATACCCAGGGATGAGTATACCCAGATGAATCCATAGAATGAATGGTTGAAGAAATTTAATGAAGCGTTATCGAGGAGCAGAGAGCCTTCAGAACCAGGAAGTCGGGGCGACGGCGATGGAACTGCGGAGGCTGAAGGCTGCTGATGCAGTGCAAAGCTGCTGGTCCGGAAGGCATGGCTTGAGAGAGACGAACGAATGTTGATATGCTCGCTGCTTGGTCCGGAAGGCATGGCTTGAGAGAGACGAACGAATGTTGATATGCTCGCTGCTGATGATGATGATGGCCCTGGAGGTGCTGCAGGTATTCAGTCGTCGGGATTCGGCAGGAGTCGTCCGAAGTAATACAATACCATTACTATGGGGGCTTTCTGTCTGTCGCCAGCCTCTTATTTGTTTTTTTTGTAGTTTTATTATTGCACTCATTCTTCTATATTTGCATTTTCTAGGATCAATCTTGCAGATTTATTTAGATCCAGCCCCCTTAAAATTCCTTTGGTACCTGGAAATAATGAAATATTTAACATAATATGTTACTGTATTTAAATAAATAATATTTCCTACTTTGAAGAAGTAGGTATTGAAAACAAACATTATTTTCACCCTTTGACTATTACATAAAACAAAAACATTTAAGAACCTCTGTGGAGTAGAGGTTAAAGGCCTGCCTGAGATGCAGAAGGTTGCGGGTTCGGGACAAATGTTTGTATGGCAAGTATTTATCTCGGGTCTGGTTGTTTTCTTTTTATGTATAATAAGCATAAGTAGGAATGTATGTATTTACAAGAAAAAATCAATCATGTGTAGTTCCCATAAGAAAAGGTCTGCTTACTTTGGGGCTAGATGATGCTGTGTGAAATGTCCAGCAATATTTAAATATATTTACCTATATAAATACTGTCTACCAACCTCAAGTACGTGCTATATTGTATTTCATACAATTAGTAAAAAGTCGCTGGTACAGTAGATTTCATCACCAATGCCTGGAAATAAAACATAAGTAATAAGTATAATTTTATCATACAAATGATGCATAATTCATCCATAATATTTACCTAGTAATTAAAACAAACACCCAACTATTAAAGTAGGTAACAAGCAAAAATTACCTATACATAAGTAAATTGAATAAAAAAGAACCCTGACAGGTAGGGTTGAAAGATTTATACACAAAAACTAAATTTTACACACCCCTCACTATTCTAACAAAATTATAGCCTATTTTACACTCCCACAATCAAGCCAGACCAAAACTAAATGAAACCTCAATCCATTGAGGTGTTTAGGCTATAGAGAGGCATAAATAACTAGACATAGGAACACACATACTACACTCTAAAAACAAAACCCTCCTTTCTACAGGCAGTCAGGTAATTTACTTACTGATGAAAATGTACATACCTACTTGAAGTTTCACCCGAAGTATGTTTCACAGTTGGACTTTGTTCGGAGTAGCTTCAACATTATGCTTTCTGCATATTCCAGTCTGAATAGCAAGGTTGTTCAATCGTTTACTAGAACTGCTGGTGTAGAAACTGTCATCAAGTGCTTACTGCATAACAACCTAAGCTTTTAGTGTAAGCTTGTAAGCGATTTCTCAGTGGATCACTGACCCTGAAAACATTGGATGAACACATTAGTTATAATTTCGTTTATGAAGGTAAACACCTATGTGTAGCTACACATAGAGTTGGTTATTATAAAGTAAGACTTCCTATCTTCGGGAAACGGGTACTTACTTCAAAGATCCATGCTTGGCTTGGACGAGATACCGGTAGGTACGTGATGGAAAGGCAAATTTGCATTGTCTTCATTTGAAGCATCATAACATCACATTTTCTTTGTAGTTCTTTAGCAGACATTGTCGATAATCACTCGTCTCTCGTTCTATCCACCTTTTACACAATTTTTCTTCAAAAACTGTCTTCAAAAGCTTCAATATCTTGTTCAAATGAAGACTCATTTGAAGCATCATAGCATCGCATTTTCTTCGTAGTTCTTTAGCGGACATTGTCGATAATCACTCGTCTCTCGTTCTATCCACCTTTTACACCATTTTTCTTCAAAAACTGTATTCAAAAGCTTCAACATCTTGTTTTACGGAACCGTGAGACTAGTTTTGGAGTCTAGGATAGGACCTTCAAGTTGTCTTTAGATGAGAGCCAATGTTATGCAACGTAAACTGTCATTTTGCTTGAGACCGAGTTACGCGTTCGCAATCATACGTACTTTACATGACTTTTACATCATTATCGCGCTCAAGACCAACAATCACCTACAATGTTCTCAGACAAAGATCTCAGAGATAGACAATCGCTATTGCGTCACATTTGACAGTTTGATCGAATTTTAATGTCATTTTTGACAGAATTCTATCATCTTGCGACGTGAGACAAGTTAGACAATCAGCCTGCTGCAGGCTGATTGTCTAACTTGTCTCAAGACTTTCAGTTTTGGCGATTTAGCTGCGACGTCTTACGTTGATAACTTAGTGATTGTGATTGTCTATCTTGTTGTTTGCATCCTGCGACAGTTATCCAAGACGTCTCATCGGTCTCACGAGGAAATTTACAACATGAAGTTATTTGCAAATCAAACTAACCCGACTAATTTAAAAAGTACTACTTTAGTAAGGACCGTGTATGAAATTTATGACCATCCTAAATCAGCCGTTTTATCACAAAAATCTTTGTCTGCTCTGTGGTTTTGTTCACGTTTTGTTCGTTCTCGTTCTGTTTACTTTTGACATGATAGACTGTTGCGTGCCGAAGTGCCGGGTTTTTCTTTAGATATTTCATGAAAATACATCACAAAAAACGAATAAATAATCATAACTCAGTGATTTTTGTGTTTGTAAGTAAGTACCTACCTACGTTGATTTTATTTTCATAACTCTCCAAGTTCACCCATAATAATAATGTGCTATCTTTCTAGAAAGCATGCCGCCTGTCCATGTCTCGCATCGGCAGCTTGAAATTCTGATTGAGTTTGTGGAAAGTAACGCAGACATTGCCCCCAATGTAAGGGGAGGCAGCCCTTTGGTTCACCAAAGGTCCGTTAAAGCGTGGGAAGACTGCCCGGAGATTGAACGCCGTGGGGTACGGTCTCCTGCTGCTAAAGAATGGAAGCGGGTAAGTTAGCTTTTGATAACGTACGTTACGCGTGTGTGTAAGCAAACCTTGTTGCCAAGTATTGCTAAGTTATATTTATTTTTTGTGAAGGACTGGCACGTACAAAAGCCGAATCAAAATTAAGGCTGCAGACAACCGGAAAAGACAGAACTAGAAGAGCGTGTCGTCGCCGTTATTGGCAGCCTGTCGGTAGAGGGTGCTGTCAGGATCCCTGTGAATGTTGGTTTGCTTTGCATGTTTTTTAATGCTCATTAAATTTAATAATCTGCTAATCCTACTAATCAACTTAAAATCCAAAACCGTGTGAGGTTTTTGTTGGGTTATTTTGTAACTCACTCGCTCTGAATAATTAGGATGAAACTTAGTTGATATTGTTACATACCTACTTAATAATTATATTAATGGAAACTGTTGGCGAATTGAATAAATTGAATTGAATATTGGGCGATGGTTGCCAAAGATAAAGAAAAATACAAGCTGTTGGTTGGAGGAGGCCTATACCCGAAAGGGATTCAGTATGAATTAAAATAAAATATTTCAGTAAAACTGTAGGTAATTAAGTACATACCTATTGAAATAAAAGGTGTTTTTAGTACTTTATTAAAAATTTATTATCATTTTATTGAGCACCACATAAGTGAAGCTGCTGGGTTAGTATAGGATAGGGGCAGGAAAATGATGATGATGATAAGTGAAACTGTAGTAAAAGCTAGTGTGTATGGTAGCTGTGTGTGTATGCGTAAATTAATACTAAAATACAATTCATGTTACAGCTTAATGACGAAGAGAACAAACGGCCACTAAGTACCTACAAGGTAACAAATTATACTTTTAAAATATGAAGTAGGTATTTTAAATTCAGACCTATTTATTAAAGTGTATTTAAATTTTTAGAATACATTTTGAACAAGTGGCAGAGAATTACACTTGGGAAGTAGTACCGACCCCACTCCCACTCCGTGCACTAGGGAGGCTAGCACTGGAGAGGTCGCCGGGAACTGGCTAGCTAGCACCGCCCCTCCACGCAGCAAAGGCCCGAGCGAGTGAGTGTTATTATTAGAAACAAAACAAAACATTAAAATAACTTAACTAGTAGTTCGCCCCGAACTGAGATCTCGCGCACCGTTGTGTTGATAGCCTAGATTTGGACTTGTTTCTGACTACCCCTATACCTACGTTAAGTGCTCCTTCTAGTGTTTGTACCACACAATGATATCGAATGCACTACCTCAGTATGGTAAAGATTATAGGCATGCATGCAATACATTAAGTCGTGTCGTGTTTATATTCAATAGTTGACCCCGCGAACTTCGTACCGCGCCTCAGGGAAGGCCTCTTAGTTCGAGAAATTATTAAAATAGCAGTTCAATACAAAATGTATGAGAAAATCAATTCCCCCCCCCCTCCCCTCCCCCTCCCCCTCCCACTCCCCCTCCCCCTCCGTCTCCCTCTATAATTTTGGTACATGCCCAGCCCACTATTTGCAGGAGTTAGCATTTGCATACGTGACAGGTTGCAAGCCCATCGCCGCTATTAGAACGTTAACTGGTTTCCTCACGATGTTTTCTTTCACCGTTTAGAGCTCGTGTTAATGCGCATTTAAATTTTTCAAATCGAAAAATCCATTGATGAGCACGGCCAGGGTTCGAACTTACGACCTATGAATCGAAAATCGAGCACTCTTCCACTCGGCCAACACGGCTTTTATTTTCAATCTCAAGGAAAAATATCATGAAGCAACTAAAATCATTGCAAACCAAACCACAACGATGCCACACTCTTTGTCTGTTAACCAGACCTACGAATACATCGAAACTCTATGAAACGGGAGCTCTCTCCATACATCCGTTAATTGGTTTTCATCATTTTTCTTTTTCTCTGTATTTCAAAAACTATAGAACCTAGAAAAAAACTAAAAACCATTTTGGAATGTATAAATTGAGTACTTTCATATGACACCCCACTCAATATATTTGGGTAACTTTGAAAAAAATTTACCCCCTTGGGAACCCCATATCTTTACAACCCCTTAATCGATTACGCTCATACGCTCCACAGCAAATTTCCATAGCACAACCTATTGACCTATCAAGTTTCATACAGATTGGATAAGCGGTTCGATAGTTATGCGAGAACATAAAAATGAAACATACAAATATACAAACATACAAACATACAAACATACAAACATACAAACATACAAAGCAAAATCGCCTAACTTGCCACTAAGATCTTCGCTCGCTTCGCTCGCTCGATCGACTATGATATTTAAGTAAATGAAATAACGCATTTATATCTGAATGACGACATAAGAAAATCACAACTTCCCATACTAATCTGGAAGCCTATTCTATAGATAGGTCATACATAACATAAGTATTAATTACTCAATATTTCAATTTCCTTTGTTTGTTATAGATCATGATGATGTGGCCATTGATTTGGAGGAGCGACGCGTCGCCGCAGTAGAAATGTTGGCGAATGCCGTCGCCGGCATGGACTATACACTAAGGAGATCGAATGCAGTGCAAGGAGCAGATGGCCAATGTCTTAGCTGGCATTGAATGTCTGCTTCAGCATCATACACAACCTACATAGTGCCAAAATACAGACAGATGTACAAAAATTTACAAAAGTACAGTTTAAGCTTTAATTTCGAAGTACTTAAGTAAGAAGTAAGACTTTATGGCCTCCATTAATAAACTCCGCTCAACTTCTGTCAAAGTTTGACAGAAGTTAAGCAGAGTTTATTAATAGAGGCCTATACGAACATGGTTCATTGAAGTGTAATAAAAATAAACTACTCTATTCTAATTCTAAACTAGTCTTTTCGTTAATCTATACTTCTATACTATTGTTATAAAGAGGTAAAAGTTTGTTTGCTTGTAGGAAGTAATCTTCAAATCTACTCATCCGATTTTCAAAACAAAAATTCTTTCACCAGTATTCCGAATGAACTTTCAGGATGGACACAGGCTATAATGTTGTGTAGGTACCTCACGGGCAACGCTGCGGGCGGAAGCTAGTGATTTATAAAATCATTCCATAACTTTGATAGGTAATTGCATTGTTTACTTTGTGTAACATTCTAACTATTAATACATAGATAGCTATTATTGACTAGGAATAAAGGTTGTCGAGAAATGAATACCCAGGGATGAGTATACCCAGATGAATCCATAGAATGAATGGTTGAAGAAATTTAATGAAGCGTTATCGAGGAGCAGAGAGCCTTCAGAACCAGGAAGTCGGGGCGACGGCGCCGGCGATGGAACTGCGGAGGCTGAAGGCTGCTGATGCGGTGCAAAGCTGCTGGTCCGGAAGGCATGGCTTGAGAGAGACGAACGAATGTTGATATGCTCGCTGCTTGGTCCGGAAGGCATGGCTTGAGAGAGACGAACGAATGTTGATATGCTCGCTGCTGATGATGATGATGGCCCTGGAGGTGCTGCAGGTATTCAGTCGTCGGGATTCGGCAGGAGTCGTCCGAAGTAATACAATACCATTACTATGGGGGCAACGGGCGCTGCTAATAATAAAATAGAGTCATAAAAATATGCTCAAATGATTTTGGTATTACGCTTGGATGGACTTTCTGTCTGTCGCCAGCCTCTTATTTGTTTTTTTTTTTTGTAGTTTTATTATTGCACTCATTCTTCTATATTTGCATTTTCTAGGATCAATCTTGCAGATTTATTTAGATCCAGCCCCCTTAAAATTCCTTTGGTACCTGGAAATAATGAAATATTTAACATAATATGTTACTGTATTTAAATAAATAATATTTCCTACTTTGAAGAAGTAGGTATTGAAAACAAACATTATTTTCACCCTTTGACTATTACATAAAACAAAAACATTTAAGAACCTCTGTGGAGTAGAGGTTAAAGGCCTGCCTGAGATGCAGAAGGTTGCGGGTTCGGGACAAATGTTTGTATGGCAAGTATTTATCTCGGGTCTGCTTGTTTTCTTTTTATGTATAATAAGCATAAGTAGGAATGTATGTATTTACAAGAAAAAAACAATCATGTGTAGTTCCCATAAGAAAAGGTCTGCTTACTTTGGGGCTAGATGATGCTGTGTGAAATGTCCAGCAATATTTAAATATATTTACCTATATAAATACTGTCTACCAACCTCAAGTACGTGCTATATTGTATTTCATACAATTAGTAAAAAGTCGCTGGTACAGTAGATTTCATCACCAATGCCTGGAAATAAAACATAAGTAATAAGTATAATTTTATCATACAAATGATGCATAATTCATCCATAATATTTACCTAGTAATTAAAACAAACACCCAACTATTAAAGTAGGTAACAAGCAAAAATTACCTATACTTACATAAGTAAATTGAATAAAAAAGAACCCTGACAGGTAGGATTGAAAGATTTACACACAAAAACTAAATTTTACACACCCCTCACTATTCTAACAAAATTATAGCCTATTTTACACTCCCACAATCAAGCCAGACCAAAACTAAATGAAACCTCAATCCATTGAGGTGTTTAGGCTATAGAGAGGCATAAATAACTAGACATAGGAACACACATACTACACTCTAAAAACAAAACCCTCCTTTCTACAGGCAGTCAGGTAATTTACTTACTGATGAAAATGTACATACCTACTTGAAGTTTCACCCGAAGTATGTTTCACAGTTGGACTTTGTTCGGAGTAGCTTCAACATTATGCTTTCTGCATATTCCAGTCTGAATAGCAAGGTTGTTCAATCGTTTACTAGAACTGCTGGTGTAGAAACTGTCATCAAGTGCTTACTGCATAACAACCTAAGCTTTTAGTGTAAGCTTGTAAGCGATATCTCAGTGGATCACTGACCCTGAAAACATTGGATGAACACATTAGTTATAATTTCGTTTATGAAGGTAAACACCTATGTGTAGCTACCCAGAGTTGGTTATTATAAAGTAAGACTTCCCATCTTCGGGAAACGGGTACTTACTTCAAAGATCCATGCTTGGCTTGGACGAGATACCGGTAGGTACGTGATGGAAAGGCAAATTTGCATTGTCTTCATTTGAAGCATCATAACATCACATTTTCTTAGTGGTTCTTTAACAGACATTGTCGATAATCACTCGTCTCTCGTTCTATCCACCTTTTACACAATTTTTCTTCAAAAACTGTCTTCAAAAGCTTCAATATCTTGTTCAAATGAAGACTCATTTGAAGCATCATAGCATCGCATTTTCTTCGTAGTTCTTTATCGGACATTGTCGATAATCACTCGTCTCTCGTTCTATCCACCTTTTACACCATTTTTCTTCAAAAACTGTCTTCAAAAGCTTCAATATCTTGTTCAAATGAAGACTCATTTGAAGCATCATAGCATCGCATTTTCTTCGTAGTTCTTTATCGGACATTGTCGATAATCACTCGTCTCTCGTTCTATCCACCTTTTACACCATTTTTCTTCAAAAACTGTATTCAAAAGCTTCAACATCTTGTTTTACGGAACCGTGAGACTAGTTTTGGAGTCTAGGATAGGACCTTCAAGTTGTCTTTATATGAGAGCCAATGTTATGCAACGTAAACTGTCATTTTGCTTGAGACCGAGTTACGCGTTCGCAATCATACGTACTTTACATGACTTTTACACTCGCTTTTACATCATTATCGCGCTCAAGACCAACAATCACCTACAATGTTCTCAGACAAAGATCTCAGAGATAGACAATCGCTATTGCGTCACATTTGACAGTTTGATCGAATTTTAATGTCATTTTTGACAGAATTCTATCATCTTGCGACGTGAGACAAGTTAGACAATCAGCCTGCTGATGATGTATTTAGATAGTTCTTTTGTTAAACCTTTTTCAAAAATAAATAAATATCTTATCTTATCTTATCTACTGTCTTGTCTCAGAAATACATTTTAGCGATTTCTAACTTTTCTAGTACTCTAACTGTGCACGACCGACAGGCGCCGGCGTACTCCGCTAGCTTTGATTTATATAACATGTTAGGTAGTTTAAGTTAGATAATAAGTTTGTAGGCTGAAAGCAGCATCTTTTAATAAAACAGTAGTATAGGGCGAACGCCTCTGCCTACCCTTTCGCGCGCATAGTATAAAACTAACTTAGAGTCACTTGCTTGTATAAAATTAACTTAACGTAGAGTCAGCCGCGAAAGGGTGGTCAGGGCGCAAGTCCTCGTTAGGAAACTTTATTAATAACTTAGAATAAGATTAAACTCAAGATGTATTAGATAAGTAGTACATAAGGGGGGGAATAAATCTTAGTATGTTTGGTTGTCATTATTTATCCTGAGGTGGACGTGGCAATAGGTAGGGGTTAGACAGAGAGGCAGGCTTCGAGCGCAGTGTCGGGTCTAGGCTTAGCTTTGGAACTAGACCCGACCTAGGCAGATAAAGATAGGAAGCGCTGCTAGACCCAGATCACCACGAGTACATAGGTTGTAGGTACTTAGAGGAATTTGGGGGGCGAGCGGGAGGAGAGAGAGGGAAGAAGGTACCCCGCCGCCCGACCCTCTGGTAACCTAAGTACCTGCAACGTGGGCTGACACGTGGTGAATCTGGGTCAAGGTCAAAAGGACACCCTGAAACCACGCCCACTCTCTTACACGTGTCGTCTATGATAGGCTAAAACCTATAGACAGAGTTAAAACATTGTAAGAAAGGTAAAGGAAATTTAATGTAATTGAGTAACAAAATAAACGCGCTTGGCGAAGCGTAGGGTCTGGCCAGGTCGAACTTAGTATAAAGGTAGGAGCATTTCTATGCTCAACAGTTCTCTCCGTGGTACAAAATTGACTCGCAAGGCGAAGCTCTGCCCGACCAGGCCCCCGTCTCCCTCGACAGCCTAAGTCAATATCGGTGTGTTTGATTCCCTGCTCCACCACCTTCTGCATCCTAATACAGTCCACTAAGCCGGGGCTCGCGTACGGTACGGACGGTCTCCCGAGTGCCGGGGAACCCTGAACCGTGGGTTCTCCGCTGCGCCGGAGTCGAGATCTTCCGAAGCCCCAGCCGGTATCGTCCCCAACATTTGGACCTTCGAGCGCCGGATCACTTACCAGCAGCAGAGCAGCGAATCATCATGCCGGTTACAAGAAGCCGTCAGGGTCGAGACGAAGCGCAGACCAGCGCGACCGAAACAGCGACCGAAACTACTACAGAAACCACCACGGAGGGGACCCCTTCCACCGAGACCACTGCCACAGAAGAGACGGGGGCCACAGGCGTGTCCCGCGCTACTGTCACCGCCGAAGCGGGGGCGAAGGAAGGCGCCGGGACCACGCAGGCCCGATCAACCAGGACAGCGGTCTCCCAGAAGAGGAGGAAGTTATGGGCTGCCAAGCAGAAGCTCGCGGAGCTGCGCGCCGCGGAAGCACAGGCATTGGTAGCAGCGGCCAAGGCCGCCACACGGCTCGCTGAGGTGGACCTCAGGCGGGCCCAGGACGATGGATCGTCAGAGGAAGATGAGGAAGAGGATCGCGAGCAGACGGAGCTCGCGTCCGGACGTGTCACTGAATGGTTGGCGCGGCGGCCCGAGGACGAGCCGCCGCAGCCGCCGGACGCCGGGGAAGGGATCCCTGAAGCGCTGAAGAAGGACGTCGGCGCGCGGGCGGGCCAGGTCTTGAAGGACCGATCTGGCCGGGTGGATGAAGTACCCACCGCCGCGCCGAGGTCTGTCGTCGACTTGGAGGCGTTGACGACCGCGCTGTCGCAAATGGCGATCAGGAGGGACCCACCGAAGTACCTGCAGGAGCTGCCCAACTTTAACGGTCAGGTTAGTGGGTGGCTAGCGTTCCGGGCGGCGTTCAAGGACACGGAAGCGTCGTTCTCACGGATAGAGAACGTGGCGCGCATCAGGCGCTGCCTGAAGGGCGCCGCCCTGGAGGCCGTCAGCAGCCTCCTGATCAGCCAGCCCGAACCCAAGGCCATTCTAGAGGCCTTAGAGCGGAGGTTCGGGAGGCCCGAAGCTCTGGTGCTAGCAGAAATGGAGAAACTCCGTCACATAACCAAGGTAAGCGACAGTGCCCGAGATCTGTGCATTTTCGCAGGAAAGGTGGCCAATGTGGTGGCCACCATCGAAGCCCTTGGACGGGAGTCCTATCTCCACAGCCCAGAGATGGTGCGCAGCGTGTTGGAGAAACTCACACCAATACTGCGCAACAAATGGTATGATTATGCTGCAGTCAAGACTGAAAATACACCCGAACTAAAAAAGGTATGTTGTTTCCTTAATAACGAGGCGGACAAATGCGGCGCGTACGCGGTGCCAGAGGTAGCCGAGGAGGCCACCGGTCACCGACCGAACAGACGCCAGGCCGAGCGCAGCTATGCCGCTGTGGAGGCCACAGATGGACGACTCTGCCCGCACTGCCGAAAGCCGCACAAGTTGGTAAGGTGCTTAGAATTCTTAAAAGCGGACATACCTACCAGGTGGTCGATGGCGAGGAAGAACCGCATCTGCTTCCAGTGCCTTGAGGAACCACACCGTCGCATCAAGTGCCGCGCGAGAAAGTGTGATAGGGACGGATGCGGTAGGGCCCACCACTCATTACTCCACAGCGAGCAGGCAAAATGCGAGATAAGGACAACAGAAGTAACCGCGTGCGCAACCGCGCCTGAAGGGCCGGAGCGAAGGGGTAGTCAGCGCAAAGCATACCTAAAAATCGTGCCGATCGAACTGCTAAGTCCAAACGCCAAAGTGAGTACCTTTGCGTTGTTAGATGACGGAAGCACGTGCACATTTATAGAGGAATCGATCGCCGAGCTACTGGGCATAGAAGGCCCGCTCGACACGCTATGGATCCGCGACGCGAACGGCGGCGAATCCAAGCACGAGAACAGCAGGACCGTCAGCATCAGAGTCAAAGGTAGATATCAAGAACGTGAACACCTACTCCGTGATGCGCAGACGGTCAAGAAACTCGACTTCATAACGCAGGCCGTCCCGGCAAAGGAGCTGCGCGGATGCAAGCACCTACTTTCGATCATGGATGATATCACTTATGAACACGCCCGTCCGAAGGTAGTCATCGGCCAGAACAACTGGGACCTGCTGGTCAACACTGAGGTAAGGCACGGACGCAATGACCAGCCCGTGGCCTCACTCACACATCTCGGCTGGGTGCTACACGGCTGCAGTTACACCGAATGCGACACGACATCCGACTTCTGCGGATATGTAGCCGCGGCACGGCCAGATGACGACATGGAAGAAGCGATGAGGAACTTCTTCAAACTGGAATCGCTAGGCATTCAGGAGCGGAAGCCGGCAACGGACCCAGAGGAAAAGGCAGTCCGACTACTCGAGGAGAAAAGTCGGCGACTGTCAGATGGGCGATTCGAAACCGGACTCCTGTGGCGCGATGACAAGGTGATTCTGCATAACAACTACAGAGACGCGTTCAAAAGGTTGGTGAACTTAGAGCGAAAACTGGACCGCGACAAAGATCTCAAAGCTAAGTACAACGAACGTGTTAGCAATTTACTTGTGTGTGGCTATGCGGAGCGATGCGAAGCGCCGCCGACGGAGGGTCGCACGTGGTACTTGCCGCACTTCGCCGTGGTCAATCCGTTGAAGCCAAAAATCAGATTGGTTCACGACGCCGCGGCCAAGTCAGCTGGCAAGAGCCTGAACGACATGCTGCTGACCGGACCCGACTTGCTTCAATCGCTACCCGGAGTAGTAATGAGATTTCGACAACACCAGTTCGCAGTCACCGCCGACATCAAGGAGATGTTCATGCAAGTAAGAATTCAGCCAGCAGATAGAGACGCCCTGCGGTTCCTCTGGCGAGGAGAGAAGAGAGGAGGAGAAGCCCCTGAGGAGTACAGAATGACATCGGTCATTTTCGGAGCTTCTTCATCGCCGTGCACGGCCCTGTTCATCAAAAACAGGAACGCACGCGACTTCGCCAAGGACTACCCCGCAGCGGCCACGGCAATCGAGAAAAATCACTACATGGACGATTACATCTCGAGTTTTTCGTCACTAGAGGAGGCGATAAAGATCAACAGGGAAGTAGACTTCATCCACAGACAGGCCTGTTTCGAGCTCAGAGGCTGGGCCTCTAACGATCAGAGGACGATCAGCGCGCTCACAGAACAGGCGGGAGACCGCACCATCGCCATCGGCGGGAGCGGCACGGAAAAGGCACTCGGACTTCTATGGAAAGTGCCCGAAGACTACATCCAGTTCAAGGTAAACACAGCCAGGACACCACCAGCTCTGCTCGAGGGCAAGGCGCCCACGAAACGCGAGGCTCTGAGCATCATCATGTCACTCTTCGATCCGCTCGGGTTGATATCGCCCGTCACGACGCCGGCGAAGAGGCTGATGCAAGACACGTGGCGCCACGGGATCAGCTGGGACGATCAGCTGCCCGCAGAGCTGCAGGTGAGATGGCACGCGTGGATGACCACTCTCAAGGATCTAGCAGCGCTGAGAATACCGCGTTGCTATGACTACGAGCCGGCAGCCACTTATCAATTGCATACGTTCGTGGACGCGAGCGAGGAGGCCTACGCCGCCGCCGTGTACTGGCGCATGACACGCGCAGACGGCAGCGTGAGCGTCGCGTTGGCCGCCGGAAAGAGCCGCGTCACACCGCTGAAACCAATCTCCATCCCGAGACTCGAGCTGCAGGCGGCGCTATTAGGAGCGCGCCTAGCCGACACCGTCATCCGAGAGCACGACTTCAAGGTACATTGTAAAGTTTATTGGAGCGACTCGCGCACAGCCTTAGCATGGATAAGGGCCGAGCCGCGCACTTTCAAGACCTTCGTCGCGCACAGACTGGCGGAGATCGAGGACACGACAAAGAAGTCTGAATGGAGGTGGGTCCCCACGAAGGAGAACGTAGCCGACGACGCGACGCGCACAACGCCCGACGAGTTCGGCTCCGATCACAGATGGTTCGTGGGCCCCGAGTTTCTACGGCGAGACGAGCAAACGTGGCCCGAGGAAACGCCGACCGCACATCAAGACACAGGCGAAGAAAAATGTCTGTCAGCTGTTAGGATAGAGGTCAGTCACCCGAACGGACATCTTCCGGACATAGGAAGATTTTCTCAGTGGCTGAGATTGATACGCGCAACGGCACGAGTACTTCAATTTATCTCGCTGTGCCGCGAGAAGAAGCATCGACGCACGGAAAATGTAGCTGCAGTACGTAAGCGCACGCTCAAGAACGCGGAGTGCGACGGAGACTGGCGAGCGACGCGCAAACCGCGCAAGGCGCGACAAGCGGTCACCCATCCATCGGCAAAGTCTCAGGTGAAATTCATCGGTCTAGAGGCTCACTTTCTCATCAGGGCTGAGCAGCTGTGGGTGCTGGGCAGCCAACGAGAGAGCTTCCCGGACGAGATCGACAGAATATCACGGAACGAGGCGCCGCCGAAAGGAGGAAGGCTGGACGCGCTGAGCGTCGCAATGGGCACCGACGGAGCGCTACGCTTACGCGGGCGCGTGAGCGTGACCCCGGACTTAGCCGAAGAGGCGGCGAGCCCTGTCATCTTGGACGGAAAACACGCCTACACGAAACTCTACATAAGGTACGTGCACGAGAAGATGCATCACGGCGGCGTCGAGACAGTCGTCAACGAGCTGCGGCAGAGGGCGTGGATAGTCAAGATCCGCCCCGCCGTCAAAGACGCTTTGAAGAAATGTATGTACTGCCGACTGAAGAAAGCGAAACCAGGTCGCCCGGCGACAGGCGACTTACCTGTCGCGCGACTCGCGCATAACATGCGCCCCTTCACCTACGTTGGACTCGATTATTTCGGGCCCCTACAAGTGACTGTGGGCCGACATAACGAGAAAAGGTACGTAGCGCTTTTCACATGTATGACCACCAGAGCCATCCACCTCGAGGTCGCCGCGTCGCTCAGCGCCGATTCTGCGGTCTCCGCACTCCGCCGCTTCATCTCGCGGCGAGGGTGCCCGCGCGAGATCCACTCGGACAACGCGACGTGCTTCAAGGCGGCGGACCGCGAGCTCAGAGCGGCCTGCCTTGAGGCCGTAGAAGAAGATGCCACCAACCGCCAAATCCGCTGGCGGTACATCCCTCCTGCCGCGCCCTTCATGGGAGGCGCGTGGGAGCGCATGGTACGCTCTGTGAAGGAAGCCCTACATGTCACGCTACACGAGAAGAGCCCGAGTGACGAGACTCTGGCCACCCTGCTGGCCGAGGTCGAGGCGACCGTCAACTCACGGCCGCTCACTCACGTGGCCGTCACCCCTGATGACCCCGAGGCGTTGACCCCCAACCACCTACTGTTGGGGCCCAACAGTCATGTCCCCAGTCCGGGGGCATTCTCCGAAGACGACGAGCACGCACGTCAGCACTGGAGGCGCGCACAGCGCCTGGCTGACATCTTCTGGCGGCGGTGGCTGCGAGAGTATCTCCCTACACTCCAGCACCGGCGGGAGCCCCGCACAATGGGCAAGCCCCCAGAGGTCGGCGACCTAGTCATCGTCTGCGACGAGAATCTGCCCCGCAACACATGGCCGCGAGGGAAGGTGACGGCGGTACATCCTGGACAAGACGGCGAGGTCCGCGTGGTCGACATCATCACCAGCGCTGGACACACGTGGCGGCGCCCTACCAAGAAGATCGTCGTGCTACCGGTGGGTCGCGAGACGGCGACGGCGGGAGAATGTGCACGACCGACAGGCGCCGGCGTACTCCGCTAGCTTTGATTTATATAACATGTTAGGTAGTTTAAGTTAGATAATAAGTTTGTAGGCTGAAAGCAGCATCTTTTAATAAAACAGTAGTATAGGGCGAACGCCTCTGCCTACCCTTTCGCGCGCATAGCATAAAACTAACTTAGAGTCACTTGCTTGTATAAAATTAACTTAACGTAGAGTCAGCCGCGAAAGGGTGGTCAGGGCGCAAGTCCTCGTTAGGAAACTTTATTAATAACTTAGAATAAGATTAAACTCAAGATGTATTAGATAAGTAGTACATAAGGGGGGGAATAAATCTTAGTATGTTTGGTTGTCATTATTTATCCTGAGGTGGACGTGGCAATAGGTAGGGGTTAGACAGAGAGGCAGGCTTCGAGCGCAGTGTCGGGTCTAGGCTTAGCTTTGGAACTAGACCCGACCTAGGCAGATAAAGATAGGAAGCGCTGCTAGACCCAGATCACCACGAGTACATAGGTTGTAGGTACTTAGAGGAATTTGGGGGGCGAGCGGGAGGAGAGAGAGGGAAGAAGGTACCCCGCCGCCCGACCCTCTGGTAACCTAAGTACCTGCAACGTGGGCTGACACGTGGTGAATCTGGGTCAAGGTCAAAAGGACACCCTGAAACCACGCCCACTCTCTTACACGTGTCGTCTATGATAGGCTAAAACCTATAGACAGAGTTAAAACATTGTAAGAAAGGTAAAGGAAATTTAATGTAATTGAGTAACAAAATAAACGCGCTTGGCGAAGCGTAGGGTCTGGCCAGGTCGAACTTAGTATAAAGGTAGGAGCATTTCTATGCTCAACAGTTCTCTCCGTGGTACAAAATTGACTCGCAAGGCGAAGCTCTGCCCGACCAGGCCCCCGTCTCCCTCGACAGCCTAAGTCAATATCGGTGTGTTTGATTCCCTGCTCCACCACCTTCTGCATCCTAATACAGTCCACTAAGCCGGGGCTCGCGTACGGTACGGACGGTCTCCCGAGTGCCGGGGAACCCTGAACCGTGGGTTCTCCGCTGCGCCGGAGTCGAGATCTTCCGAAGCCCCAGCCGGTATCGTCCCCAACACTAACCTCAGTTGGTCTGAAAGAGCCTTTTTATCCTTAGATGAAACAGGATCGATTGGCATCAAAAAAAGTTTTTGTGGAAATGGCCCATTTTCTCGCTGACTGTACATATTTTTCAAAATCTGTGAATGCAGGTCGAAATATTTTCAAAAATTAAGGATGGTCTCCTAAGAACGTTTTCCTCTAGCTACAACGGTTAAGGTAGCTGCCCTTACTGCCCCATCTCAAAAATTCACCCTGTATATGTTACGGGCAACTTGATTAATCGGGCAGTATTCATATGGACCGGTCATTATGCATAATGACCAAGAGCGTCGGGCAGTTTGATAAATTTATTACTTTGACCGGTCCATATTCATAATGCCCGACGGCCCGTGGTCCATTTAATAAATCAAGGCTTGAATTTATCACTTAGACCGGTCAGTATGAATAGTGCCCTACTTCTAGCCGGGCAATGTGATAAATTGGATTAAAATCTGTAGGTTAGGTTATGTTAGATTAGTAAAAAAACTACGCGCCGCCGAAGCGCCAGAAATGTAGTAAATCAATTAAAACACTGCAATTCATCTAATTTATTACATTGCCCAAGATAGGGTGGTCATTATTCATAATGACCGGGCAAAGTGATTAATCATGCAGTTTTTATCACATTGCCCAATTGACCCGGTCATTATGCATACGGACCGGTCATTATTCATAATGACCGGATTTATCACATTGCCCGTAACATATACATTATTCGTTTTATGTTGTAGAGTGACGAAATAAGAGCTTTCGGTTTTAGTGATAATTTAATAAGTAAGTCAGTGTGCAACAGAATCTAGGTGAATTAGCTCGCTCGCAGTCAAACCGCTCTTAGTAAACTCACTTTGAACTCAAACACACACAAGCCGTAGTGAAATGTTTTCAAAATGTTTACCGTTTAGAGCTCATTTTCATAATCAGGTGTTGCCAACTGTTGGGCAACGAATTGGACGGAACGGAAAGTGTGTAATTGGTGTGTATTCTTTTTTAAAAAATTGGGTAAGGTGGGTACGTAGTGACGTGATTGTAAACGGCATAGAAGCGCTATTGTGACGAAGTTAAGAGACGCTCTGAGCGGTCACAATTTGCAAGTGGCATTAACAGCTGAGCACTTCTGTACTTCAGAGGGCTTAATTTTTTGTTTCTGGCTTCTAAGCCATGTCGGAAGCCTTCAGGTGGCTAAAACTCACCAGAGTAGGCCACTAGCTCATACGAACTTATAGCTAACAAGTTCAAATAAAATAAAGTTACGCCACATCGATAGTAGCGAGTGGTGACAATCTTGTTAGTCCTAAGCAGGATGTGAACTCGATTCGCGTCGCGTCGGTTGTTAAAGGGCCTCCAGACTCTCGTAGAGAACCCCCGAGAACACCCGAGAAGCGTGAGTGTGAAGAGCTTCTCGCCTTCTCGTTCTCTGGCTCGCCTGTTCTCCGATCGGTGTCGGTATTTTTGGCCGAGCCAAAGGATTTCTCGGGCGAGAAAAGAGAAGGGTCCTACACTCACGTTTCGTCTCATTGCAGATTAATGAGCGGCGGTGGGCAGACATCCATATTGTTTGTTTTTTTCGAGA
Source organism: Camptogramma bilineatum (assembly GCA_958496255.1). Taxonomy (NCBI): domain Eukaryota; kingdom Metazoa; phylum Arthropoda; class Insecta; order Lepidoptera; family Geometridae; genus Camptogramma; species Camptogramma bilineatum. The sequence continues at coordinate 5,572,538 of OY292474.1, forward strand.
ATTTTCTTTCGTAAAAATGTGGAATAATAAATAGAGTTGAAATTTATCGATTTTTTTCAATCTGAGCCTATTTTATGGGATGCTAAATATCGAAACTACTAAGATAAAAGTTGTTTACATTAAGTATTTTTTTTTTTTAACATTATTTTTAGTTACAACATTCACAAAGTTACAGTATGCAATGGCACACAGAGCCAAACCGACCGGGTGCAGTTTCAAAATCGACGTCCATACCGGATAAGCAACAGATCACGACTGAGAACAATTGAGAGTGTGGATAGCTTGTTTGTTCTTCGCGAAGTCTCGGGCGAGACTTCTCGCCGAGCCTTCTCTCGAGAGTCTGGAGGCCCTATTAAGTGTCACTGGGGACATGGAAAATATAAATAGCGTCTGCCTGTGGCTTCGCTCGTGGTAGGTAGGTACTTACCTACATTTTAAAGTCTAATCTAGTCTATTATGCTATTGCAAGTCAAGATCTACCTATTTTAAGCCACCAAATGAAGCATCGCTATTTGTAATGTGGACGGGACCAAAAACGCAATATTTTTGGCGAACACATTTTCGCAGCGCCATGTAGTGCCCTAGTGATCAATAAATGTCATAAATTCAATTTAGCCAACATACCGAACGCGATATTGTCACCGTTGTCATAGTAACTATTAAATCATGTACACCACGCAGACAGATTCCAATTTCAAACTGTGTGACGGCAATGCATGTATCAGTTTCAGGCCTATTTACGAAGATCATTGTCCAGTTTTCCACGCAATTCTAAACCATTGTCCATCCGTTTTAGGTACTTTTTCTTTTGAACATTTTGCTAGTATTCACAACCATTTTCTAGACTCAAATTGTGGGCTTTTTGGCTTTAGAAATGAGGAAGTTTATCGCATCGATTCACAATAAGCAGATTGTGTTATAAATTTTACGGTCCTAGCAACAAGGTCGATTTTCGATTGTGAGCAAGTGAGCCGTCTTCCGGCGATTGTGTTCCCGGTAGTGTTGATTCAAGATTCTTCGGGGGTTTATTTGATAGCGTTGTTGATGGGATGGCAAACATTGTCGACGAAATTTGAACTGAATTTAAAATACAGTAGAGTTTTGTCTTGATTACCTACATAAGCTGTGCGTCCATAGCATAGGAATAGGAGCGTCCGCCGCAGCGTCAGAATTTGTTGCTTTGTATGGATTTATATGGTACTGCGTACACTGAAGCGGCATTTCTGCCGATGACGTCACACTGCATCTGACACTGCTAACGCAGCAGACGCCCCTATTCCTACACAGTGGACGCAGTCCTTTATTGAGAGAGTTAGGTATAATTCCTACTAGATTACACCAAAGAAACTATAGGGTATGATCTAAGGATTATGAATAAATGGGGTCCTCCTAGGTACCTTCAATTGAATGGTTTTACTTTGCAAAGTTTTGAAAGGTCTAAGTAAGTGTAATGTTGTATTAGTTTGAAATTATGAATGACATTATCATACCACAATGCGTCAAGAATGCCTAAAGAAAATATTGTCATTCGAGTAGTACCTACCTATATGTACCTACTTCTACATTTTACAATATCAAGGAAGTTTCTAGGCCGCCATGTCAGTTCGAATTCGTAGAAAAATGCGTGTATTGGATCCGTTTTCGAAGAAACGCATCTTTGACGTCAGTAATTTCATGACAAACATAACATTCCTAAATTGTTAATTTATTATTATTGGTCGAGAAATTGTTTGTTGTAGATTTGTATTCTTGACCTTATAAATGTAATGGCACAATATCACAAAAAGTAAAAAAATAAAAAAATCGACTCTAGTTCGAATTTTGAATGTGTCGATTTTAATAACCACCAAATAAAACTCGTAAGAACAAATCGTATAGAAACGAAACTCAAGATATGATTGTAACGTTTGGGAAATTGCAATGCGACGCTATTGTATCGAATTCGAAACGTTTGCGAAATTCCGGTGATTCAAATACGTATCTTGTTCGCAGCTCGGGGGCTTCCTGCGAATCAATGACAAAATGGCTATGTTTCCTGTCTTTAAAGCTATTGTTTAACTTGTAGGTAACACATACCCAGCTTTGTCATTGAAGAACTAATGTTGTTTTTGCAAAGGAAAAATAAAAATACATTTCTACGTAGCTTGCCTAGGGGTAATCAAAGAGTCACGTCCAGATTTTATAGTCGATATTCGATGTAACATCTCCGAAATTAAAAATATGGATTTAGACTAACACCTGTGGCATGTCGAAACATCCAACAAAGGTGTAGGATGATATGAATTTAGAACTTTTAAGATTGTATCCATCTTGCATCATCTCTCCCATCTGCCAGCCTACATCATTGCATAGTTATTACATATTATGTAGTAAATGGTCCGATACATAACTATCATCCTACATTATTACCATAGTTTGTGAAAAGCATGACAATGTTCAACTTCCGGCAACTTAGTATGCTAGTGTTGTCGATCCGATGAAGCTATTACTGTCTACGGCTATCTGTCACTTCCCATCAATAACCGTCATTCTGTTTGCTTTTGACTATGTTTTATAAAGCTAGGCCTTGGCAAAATCAATTTAATACTAATTAATAATCACACTAATCATCATTGAATATAGAACCCTATATAAATGCGAATAATTCAATATTTCATCATTTTTCTGTCCTTATCCCACATAGTTGGGGTCGCATATCAGGTTATCGTCCTCCACTTACCCCTGACACTTGTCATCTCCAAGAAATCATTGAAAAATGTGTTTTTAATGTATGCAAAATTAAATGTATTGAATACCTATTATTAAAAGTTCCGAAAATTTTATTACAGGCAAATATTAAGCTCCGTCTAAACAAACTTTATTGTAAACACTTACATCAATTATTGGCAATCACGGTCAGTCCAGCGCGGCCTAGTCGGCGAAATGATTGAATTGATTCATCATTTATTCGGTCACTGGCCTTGATTCTATTGAGTGCGACTCCATTGTTTATGACAGGTCAGACTGGTCCAATTAAGGCTCATTAGTTGTGCTATTTTTGACACATAAATTATAATAATTTTAAACGTGTAACGGACGGACTGGACAAATTGTCCATTTATAATATTAATTTATACCTACATAACAATTTCATTTGTTTAGATAAAAGTTCTTTCAACTCTTCTTTAACCTATTAAATATTTTTACAAATGTTTTTTTTTATCTTACCTACATGGTAAAATGCTTATTATGTAAAGTTCAATGAGATAGGATTACTTATTGCATTTTTATCCTGAGGTAACTGTGTTTTCTAATTAAAATGTTGTATGATTGGGCCTAAAGAATTATACAACTAAAATGTATTTTTTTGTAATTTAATTAAAACTAGTAACGCAAGTATAAAGATTATAGTGGTGAACGACCTTAGATATTATGCTTTACAAAACACTTCAATGACACACCCACTTAAATGTCACTCAGATGACACAACCAGAAATACTTCGACAGGCCGTCTGGTCGAAACAATACTTCAGTTATCACATCGATCAGTTACTCATTGATAGTTTATCAATCCTGGGCGATTGATTGCGTGGGGTCTCGCAACCGACTTGCCTTCTGGTCATTGAACAGTATGTTATTGCATCTTGGATGCGGTAGACGTGTGGTAGTGTTGTGTCAACAACGAACCTAGTGAAAATAATAGTGCGTAACTTTAATGTATGAAAAGACACTTGCGAGTGGGCGTGCAATGCAAATAGTTGATACGTGGCTGCAACTGGTTCGAATCCCACCTCGTTTCACATCAAATCGAAGTAGAAAGAAACTCAAAATTGGTTTCTAATCGTATTTATTTTATTTATTTATTTATTTAATAAAAAGGTACATAAGGTTCTGTTGTAAGTATCCAAAAAACTTATATTAAGTTTGTCCAGGACACTGTGTTCTCGTTATACATAAAAGAAGGTAACATACATTAATAATAGAAACTAAGTAAAATAACGAGGTAGTTACCTATTAAAAACATACAGGTAAAAAACGCGTTCAGCGAACGCACACAGAGACAGTTATGTGTAGGTACTAAACTTAAATATTTCAAAAGAAAGTTTTTTTGTCATTAAATGTAGAGACACTCTTTGCCATGGTTTTAAAAATCTATACGTAGGTAAGTACTGTGAACGTGTTTTATTTTAATTTCCAAAATGATATAAATAGACATTCTAATTCGTCATACCTACATGTCAACTTCCTCAGTCATTGAACAGTTTATGAATGGACGTAGGATGTTGGCATACGTGATTTGATGTCCATAGTGCGAATTTACCTTGAACTACATCGTAGTAATATTATGTAAAGTAGGCATTTAGTATCCTATTTTTCGAGAGTTTCACTTCTATTTTTAAAAAATGTTTTAGATTTTTTTATTTTATTTAATAAAAGTACACGTGTACAAATGACAATAGTTTTACCCGAGATTCCTTAGTTAAGCCAAAGCAATTTTCTAGTGAACAGCGATAAAGTCTAGTGAATTTTCGAAGTGCTCAGAATCAACCAAAAATGGTGATGGAGTCTGGACAAAACCAGGGGAGGTTCTGGCCCCTATCTCCCCGCCTCTGGCGTCGAAGCAACGAATACTCCAAAGTGGTTTTTGAGCCGAGAAAGCCCCCACTCTCCCCTATCGAGTACCGGCGACGTGACGTCACACCGGACCTGCTTCGATCGAGAAGCATGATCAAAGATAGGCTGGATCATTTGAATTTGGAAGAGTGTGGATTTGAAAATAGAAGCGATAAGGCTAAACCTCCTTTGAAGGAGAAAAAGGAGGAAGTAAGGTTGAGAGTAAAGAAGCAAAGACAACCTCGACCGAACAGTCTTCAGTTGTTGTTGTGTCCGTCGAACTCGGGACATTACAGTAGCAGTACTTGGAGGTATACGCGAGTGCGGTCAAAGAGGTTTGTATCAAATTATGTAAACTAATAGCTAATAGTAACACTTTCCAACGGATCTTGGCATTCGTGAAGTTAGCCGTTTCGATGCGCAGTGCAACTTTTATACAAAATTTTCTACTGCGCAGCGAAAAGCCTACTTTACGAATGCGTAGATACCTACATTGTTAGAACTGTATGTATAACGTGGTGAAGATTGTAACCCCGCATCCACACGTTGGGGCCAACGTTGGTCCCAATGCCTCTCACCAACGTGTGGTGCTGACAAAATAGCTTGGCGCCAACGTTGGGGCCAACGTTGGGGCTTGGCCGTGCCGTGTCGGTTTTATCAAAGGAAGTTGGCGCGCCAACGTTGGGGATCCGTCCACACGTTGGCGCTATGCTCAGTCCCGTTTCGACGCGCATCGTGAGCGCACGTGTCGACTGACGAGCGAGAATGTCATCGTATTCCTTATTTATTGTGTTTGTAGGACTATCGGGCTGAAATTTTGCACACTTATAGATTCTCGGTGACAATGAAATATTATGGTATCAACAAGCTGATCTGATGATGGAGTCAAGAGCTGTTCAACAGAACTCCTCAGTAAATAAGCCGATTGAGTTGAAACTCGGCATATTTGTCAAGTTCTGACTACAATGTAATAATATGGTGACAGCGAGCTGATCTGATGATGGAGTCTACTATTTTTTTTTTATGTTACGGGAACCGTGCAATTTTTTGGGATAAAAAGTAGCCTATGTCCTATTTCCGGTTATTATCTATCTATATTTTAAATATCACCCATATCGGTTAAGTGGTTGTCGTGTTAGAGAGGAACAAACATACATCCAAACATCCAAACTTTCGCTTTTATAATATAGTGTGTTGTGTGAAGTGTGATAGTGACATGATGTGATGTGATTGTGATAAAATTGGTATTCAGTAATGTAAAATCACTTAGAGAAATTTCAATTTCTGTATCGGACGCGCAGACATCGGACGTCTGTACGTTGGCTCTGACGGAACAAGACTGGTGTATCGCCAACGTGTGGATGGTTCACGAAATCTTGGCGCCAACGTTGGGACCAACGTTGGCCCCAACGTATGGAGCCGGCGTAAACGGTCAGTTTCTTTATTCTGTCTGTGGTTTTCTTATCTGTGGTTGGATATTTGCCATTACACTAATATTTTCTAATAAATAGAAATCTAATCCTAATAATAAAATAGATAGAATACAGAAATTACCAGTAAGTCGTTCTTGATAGTTCGCCGTAGTTAACGTTCTGCGCGGTCATAAAATAGATGGGTGACAGCTTATGGCGTTAACAACATCGCTTTTGAGTGGTATTAACTTTTAATAATTTGGGGGAGGTGAAGCAAACGAAGAAAAAAAATATGAAATATAAACATCTTTATCTTTTTGAAACAAATGTTAGGCATTATGAGATCAATGCATTTAACTTATCAGGCATATTAATTTTTAGACATTCATGTTAGGCATTTTGCTACAAAGGCAAATTGCGTTTTAGATGAAGCGCGAACGACCCAAAGAAATCAAGTACCTAAGTAGGTACTTAAGTACTTCATAATTTTGTAATTATGATCTAATAATAAAATAACAGGAAAGAGCAGCTATTCCAATAATAACAGATCATAAAAAAATAGATCAATTGATATCATAATGCTCTTACAAACCTTTCAAAGAGATTCTCCTCTCATAAAAAAGTTAATAAAACCGAACTCCAACAAATTAATTTCAGCTCAGGAAAGAACAATAAACTTGTCTGTTATGAAAACGGTAAAGAGAGAGCAATCTCATTGGTCCTCTTTCAATATATTTTATTAATTACTAGCGACCCGCCCGGTTTCGCACGGGTCACATCACACATCACATTAGAAACCTCTAAAATTATCAGTGTTTCTCTACTATATTATGCATGTATTAAGTATACATATAAACCTTCCTTTTCAATCACTCTATCTATTAAAAAAAAACAGCATCAAAATCCGTTGCGTAGTTTTAAAGATCTAAGCATACATAGGGAAAGACAGAGGGAAGTGACTTTGTTTTATACTATGTAGTGATGATCAGGAAAGGACAATGAGACATTTTGGACCCACCTTTCAAAATTTGTCCAACAGTGATGAATCAATGTCATTATGAAAGCTCTTGGAGTATACTTTATTTCATTCTATTACAGCGTTGAAATCTAACAGGAAAATGGTGTTTTAATTTTATTTTACATCTACAAGAAAAAATCTATAAGTATGGCTGATGTTTTGACAATTTCGTAAAACGCAGACCATGTAAAGTGGATGTTTTACATTCCACTGCATTTCGTAGAACATTCCCCACTGAATTGGTTTCAATAGCCTCATTATTTTTATGGCTTCGAACAATTTGTGAAACAATAAAAGCCATCGTCAACCCATTCAAGAGGTTGGCTAATTTAATTACTACAAGCTACAAGTAACGTTTTATTGCCTCTGGAGGGTAATGGCCCTTATGCTGACCTATTTGCTTCTTGTTATTTGGAATTCGAACTAAACTTAAAAAAAAATAACGCTTATTTATATTTCATCCTAAAGAGGTTTGATTGATAATTTTGTCCCTGGTCGTTTTCTTTCGAATAAATTCAAGTTGAGAGCTTCCTTGTCCAGTAGGCCTAACATGTGCAACGTCGAGAGTCGAGAAAAGAAACTTCTCGATCGGTTAAACTGCTCTTACGTATGCGTTAGAGCAGTTCGACCGATCGAGATATCTCTCTCGATGTTGCACCAGGCGTTAAAAAATCAAATGAGACTTGTTTTCACTGTGGTATAACTTAAGTCCTATGTACACAAGATGTTTTTTCGGAGAGATGCGCAAGCATCTACGTTTGAAAAAATTGCTTAGTATTGTTTTTCTTTAGTTTTACTTAAATCTGCTGGACTTCTTTATTTTTTTTAATTTATTGAATATTTTAATACATAGCACGTTTAGTAAGGAGGACTTAATGCTGTCCAGTCCAGTCCACCAGTCATCCGTCTTTCGTGAATCTTTAATGTGTGTATCTTAGCAGAACTCTTAATAACTGCAATTTCAGATCAGAGAAAGGTGATTGCCCCAAGGATATTATGCACTTAATTAAAGTGAACACTTACGCCACGATAATTAAAAACCAATCAGTCGATATCGGTCTTAATTATAAAAGTTGCCTAACCCTTTCCACATTTTATACTAAGGCAGAATACACACTAGCGATTTGTTGCTTGAAATTCAATTAAAAAAATGACTTTGATTTTGTCATCTAAAAGTATCATGGGATTTTCGCTGAATACCTACTGTAGTTAATAAAGTAATTATTTAGTTTGTCCCCATGACCCCATCTAAAAATTACGTTGTAAAATATCCATAATTAAACGGACAATGACCAAAAACGTACGGGGCCTGGTCCAAATGTCCACCACTAACAAGATCTAATTAACTAAATAGATCACAATAAATGCTGCGTAGTTACACTACTGGTGAGCAGAACAAGTGGCTAAATTAAAAATTTAAAAAAAATCATGTTATTAGGTTGAGTAATTTTATGCACTCTCGAGGTGCATTTCTGTTTATAACTCCGAAGAACCTCGACAGATCCTCGCCAAATTTTTGTGGCACCAATCGAAAAGTATACCCTTTCAAACAAAAAAAGAATTTTCAACTCGGTCGCGTCTTCAAGTAATGCGTCTTCAAGTAATCGGTGAACATACATAAAAAAATGATTTCGACGAATTGAGAACCTCCTCCTTTTTCTGAAGTCAGTTAAAAAAGTCACCTAATACTAATTAATCGAAAGGAATCTATAAATTTTTAAAAATGCACCCCATAAATTCCATTGTGTGTTTGGATAACTGACTTGTTTTACTCGTTTGTCACAGTTTTTTGTCCTGTTAGTTTTTTACACATAGCAATTTTTGGTTCCTCTTGATTGTGGCTTCAGATGCTCGTGTGCAGCTAGTCTGTGGCAACAGCTGCGTGGGTTGACGTGGGTGGATGCCACCCTGAGCTGATGCAAACCTTAGATATGTTATCTGTTATTGTTTTTATTGCTGACTTCTGTTTTGTTTGATTATTGCTATAATAAATCAACAAAGTTGTAGGTATGAATGACGTACATTTTTAGGCTGCTCCTTTTGCCGTTACGCGAGGCTAAGACCGGAAGGAATTACCTATTATGATCAAATTTTCCCCAAGAATATTTTTCTAATATCTATTGTCACCAACTAACCTACAAACATAATTATGATGGATGGCAAGCCTTCAACCACGCAAACTCCATAAACCACGAACATAGTACACACCTATATGTTGTTGGTACAATGTTGCCAGCACGCAAAGAACCTCATTCACTTAGCATAATTTCGGCCCTACCTTCCCATTATGCAAAACTCTAATTAGACCGGCACAGGACAGGGTAATTATGCAAAACATGTATCAAATAGACACTGACAAATTGTATGAAAAACGAAAGTAAAATGAGCCGAGGTTTATTTTGAAGAAAAAAAATTACTTATATAAGTATTATTTTATTTTATTTAATATGAACGCGACTACTGTATTGTATTAGGACTATTCTGTAAAAATAGATGAGTGGACATAAATAAATAAATATTTACTGACCAAAGGAAGCTTTTTGTAGATTTATAAAATACTCTATGTAGGTACGAGATTGTTTAGTGGTTAGTATTTGTTTTTATTAAGTAGGTACTTAACTTACATGTTTAGATTTTTGAAAAAAGTACAGTTGGGTAGCCTAAAAAATTACATTTGTAATAAAAACAATCCTGTATAGGTACCTATGTATGTAGGTACGTAGATAAGTATTGAAAATTATATCTCAGATATTTCATTTCTAGCGTGGGCGTCTCGTTTCCTGCAAAACATAGTGTTCGTTGAACTTTGTAATATAAAATGTGTTTACTTGTTTTCTAGGCAAGAATATAAAGAATCACACTAATATTATCATCATACTTCATATTATTCTAAGTACCTATACCTACTAATATTATAAATGCGAAAGTTTGGATGTTTGGAGGGATAGATGGATTGTTGTTTGTTCCTCTACAACTCGACAACCTCTGAACCGATTTGCCTAAAATTTAAAATATAGATAGATAATGACCGGGAAAAGGACATAGGCTACTGTTTATCCGGATACCACGCGAGCGAAGCCGTGGCGGAAGCTAGTAATAAAGACAAGCGACAACAAAGCGAAAGAAGCAAAGAAGGATAGGATATAATTTTGATCCATATTTAGATTTGTATTTGAATGTTTCAACTTTTTTACTTACCTTGGATCCTGAGAGCGACATAGTTTTAAAAGAAATGAAATGATTCCGTTTTTGCGTCCGAAGCTATTTTAATATTCGCCATTAAATTTTACTTTGTGCCAAAACTATCCATATTTTATGAGTGAAAAAAATAAACGAGCTATGAAAACACACGGATCGGTATTCCGGTCAAGAATATGGCGTCCAAAAATTCACAAATATTAGTATTAAAACATTTCTCGAAATCTTGGTACTTTCACAATTTATTTAATTTTTTACGTAAGTAAGTAATTTAACCTTGATTACCTAAGTAAATAAGTAGTACCATTTCTGATACAGATTAGCACAATATTGTTTGTCAGATTAAACTATTGAGATCAGAATTTGATTTGATCAGAATAATACTTAATTAGGTACCTATTACAATCTAATTCATGTACCTAGAGGTATTATAAAAGCACTAATGATACCTAAATAACTTTGTCAAGTTTATATTTAGATTCGTAAACGGATTGCGGTATGATTACCATAATCAATGGATGACATCGCATACAAATCATAGCGGTTAGTGCAACAACCTGAATATTACACGCTGCTGCTATTGAATACAAAGTTGTGAAACCTAGGCATTGTTGGTAACTAAGGCTTTTTATTGCTTTATTATAAGTAGATAAGTACGCACAGTTTAGAATTCTAGACAATAGTACCTACAGATAAGTATGGTTACGTACATAAGATGTTGTAATTGTTTCAAAATCATTACGATATTTCAATATCTTACTTATTTTATATGTACTTATACTATGTATTATTATATATGTATAAGTACTAATATAATAAAGCTGAAGAGTTTGTTTGAACGCGCTTATCTCGGGAACTACTAGTCGGATTTGAACCTACCACTTTTTCATCCCGTGGATTTTCACAAAAATTGAGTTCGACCGATGCATAAAACAAGTGAAGTATGAATATTCAAGGCCTGTCGCCATCAATTTATAGACGCCGTCCGTCGTCCTGTTGTCCTGCAATGCAGATCAATACCTGGCCATCTTGCACCAGAACAAAAGAAAAATAGGCCAAGGGCGAGTCGGGCTCGCTTATCGTTCCGTAGCAAGTGTACCTATTCTTAGATAAAATCACGCTTACCCATGGGGGTAGGCAGGGGCAGAGACCACTTGCTACGAGCCCGACACACTCATTTCATTCTTCGTATTAGATAGTAACATTTGGAAATAGTTTTCAAAAACACGTTTCGTGTTGCTTTTTCTTCACGCTTTCCACTTGAATTTTTTACTTTGTTTTATTTTCCTTATCATTTGTGCTAAGTACCTACATAATTTGTTTACTAAGTCATTATCAGTAACACACTATTTCTCGACTATCACAAGAACAACGCAATATTTTTCAGTATTTTTTTTTCTGTCGAAAAGCCTGGAAAGTTGTCTCTCTCTCTCTCTCATGTAAAAACAATAATGCACTATCCTGCTCTGGTTTCGGAAGCTGGTGCTCTTATGACACAAAAACTATGTATCAATGACCAGTAAACAAAACACCATCGAGATCGCATCGTAAAACGCCAAATGGTTTGCGTCTATTGAAATAGAACTAACTGTTGCCTACTATACGTTTTAGTTTGATGTGAGGTCACTGATCCTTTTGTTTGGGTGATTTCGATATTTTCATGACTTATTGTTTTTATTTTTCTTTTAGGTACAACGTTTCGTCAAAATTAGAAAAAGTGTGTATAATGTGCCTAATACAAGACCAATTTCATCTTATTCTATGCCCTTTTAAAAGGCTACCACGCTATGAGGAAAGACCTGGATGCTGTAGATAAAAATAATGATCGTAATTGGGATTCAAGTCAAGCCTACTCCATCTCAACGTGATCTCAACAATGTGCCAGGGACTAATCAGGACCCGTTGGGTTATAAATTTATAATTCGGAAATTCAAGCAACCTAAAATTGTTTTTTTCTTTGATGTGTATTGTATGATTTTGTATGAACTCGAAATTTAGACCAATAACTGTCGGGCGGGTCAGCTTAATTATAAATTACAACTAATTGTCCATTTAAAGGTAACCTCGACAGTTAATCATTCTAATAATAATTGATAATCATAATACCTACTAAAATGCGTTTCAATAACCTGTTTTAAAATTACATTTAATGATAGATTATGTCATGCATTCATTGATCTCATGGTCGTTGACTTTATCTTTTACACAATAAAGCTTATAATTGCGCAACTGATACTACGTTCTTGGACCAATGTAGCACCCACGCTTGTTTTTTGTTGAATGAAATGACCATACTTATATGGTGTTTTATTATCAAAATTTTATCAATAAATAAGTTAAACGTGACCTTGGCAGGTTACGTAGTAAGTGTTTAGGTACTTAAAAGTTCATGAATAACTAATTAAAAATTACTGCAATAACTTTAAACCATTCATTCGTTATGCGACAAGCGACATGTGAACACATTCTACACCGTTTTGGCTAAGTTTTTTATAATCGCTTAGTGAAAGTACCGTACTTACTGCATTCTTTTATAGTTAGGCCAAAAAAAGAGTCAATTTAAAAATTAAATTAGTGGCCTGGCATGCCGGCCTAAAACTACTTAGTAGGTACCCAATGATCTTTTCAAAAAGTGAAGTCCCCTTTTTGAAAAGGTCCTTATTAGTACCGTACCTAACCTACCTACATCGGTTTGTTTGTATACAACGAAGACAAGAAAGCAATTTTGAACTAAGTAATATAATTTCAGAAAAGAAAGATCTCTGATTCCAAAAAAGTTTACTAGGAACTTAATTAATACTTTCGTACTTATCGCATTTTATGCTAAGCCCGCATAAATCCCCCACACACGCTCCAGCACGAAAAAAAGGAAAAACGCGAAATCCCTTCCAAAGAGGAACCAAAACACATTAAAAGTGTCTACTTTTCTGCTCTCATCCCCAAAAAGACTCATAAATCAAACCTACCCCTTCCTACATCAAAAAAATTAACGAAAACTACCCCCACAATAGGGTATTTGTACTAAAAATTGCAAAATCACCCCTAACACCGTTGAAAAAGATCTAATTTCGCCCATCAAATGTATGAAACCTAAACCCACCCTTTAGGGGTAAAAAATTCATCAAATCAGGTTTAGGCTTTTATTACGGCCGAGTAAAGTTTAAAATTGATTGCTTCATAAAGGTGCTTACAGAGTTAAAATGGCAGAAAACTTTTCATTTACTTTTTTGACTAGCTACCGCTCGCGGCTTCACATTCTAAAATATCTAGTGGTATAAAGCTCAGTTTATATACAGTACGGTATACAGCTTTCAAAGGTTGCAAATCTAACGCTGCCTACCGTTGCGACTCTTTCTTCAAAGTTTTAGAGCTCATGTTATAGATACCATAATATATTAGTGCGTAGTCATAATGATCTACTGGCCTACTCTAATGTAGGGGCAATATGGCAAAAGTTTTGACGGAGTTCTGAGGTTTGGCAAAATTTTGCCGTTGACTGATAAATCCGGGACACAGAATAAATTATAGTATCTAGACAATTTTGCTAGCGTTTAAGGAACAATTTGGCATATCCCCGTCGTATGGCCGACCGCTCCCAGCTTTAATTTGGGCAATTTTTTTCTAGTGTAGCCACTCAATTTCAGCTTTAATTTAGGCAAAAAAGGCGGAACTTAAGACTACATAACAGAATTTCAAAGCCGCTTGAAAGCCTACGTCATGGCATAAAGACGATAGCAGTAGAATCCATTTACTACTCCAAATCCTACTATGACTCAATACAAAGACAGATCATGGTAGACAGACTACAAAACGCACTCTAACCGTTTCGAAGTAAGACAACGCACACGTAGATTTGACTTGCAAATGCGGGCATTTACAGGGTGTTCGATAAACGCAACACAAAGTGGCTGGGCAAGAAATGGGTTAAAAAAAGCCCATATAAATTTTTGGTATTTCGTTTTTAAAGTTCTATACTTAATACGCAATAACACTTGTAAACGGTGAAGAAAACATGGTGTGGAAACCTGTAATTGCACCACAGAAAACCAGCGCTACAGAAGCTGTAGGTATACTACTGTAGCCCACGCTGAGTGGTGATGGTGACCAATTTTGTAACTAGATTTAAGTTAATTAGTTATAAATTTTTTTCGAATATGTTATTTAGAATACTTACACAAAATACATAACGATTTCTATTCTATTCTAATTTTATTACGTTGAGGCTTTTTTGTAAGTAAACTTATTTCATAATAATGTTTTTTGTAGGTAAATTGTAATGTCCTTAAATTGCGAATCTTCTAACTTTATTTAAATTTCGATCCACCCTTATGAGTACCTAGATTTCAGTTTCAGCAATGTTACCCTGCTACACCCTGTACATGACAACGGTTTGTATAGGTCTGGGCAATGCAAGGGACACAATATAGTGTAGATACTGTTATACCTATCTGTAGATACTATAGCCTAAACTACAAATGGTATAGTCGGCTCGAAAGAGACCTTGTAGAACAGTGGTTCTTAACCTATGGTCCGCGGACCACTGGTGGTCCCTGGAACCACTTGAAGTGGTCCGCGAAGCTATCCGAAAAAAATAAACAAGCGACAAAGGATCAAAGTTGAAAGAGAAAACTTACTGTTGGTGGTCCGCGGCAAGTCAGAAAGTTTATCAAATGGTCCCTCATCACTAAAAGGTTAAGAACCACTGTTGTAGAATATAATAAAGATTTATGTTCGACGCCAAATTGCCACCAATACAAATAAATACTTAAACACAATAATAATATGTTTATCTATAACAAAGATTAGCGAAAATACTTTCTTTGTATTACTTTAATTTTTTGTTACTTATAAAAAATTTGTTAAGTAGGTATTGGTACGTACCTACTGAAAAAACATCATACAAATCATGAAAATTTAATAAACATAAATAACTTCGATTTCAAAAAGGAGCTTTTGATTAACATTAAAGTCAATACTTGTTAATTCACAATTAATTGAAACACCAATTTAAAATCCTAATCACTTAAGTAGCTTTGTGATAAATTATTACTAAAACATCTATTAATAATTTTTTGCTTAACAGTACCCTACACAAATGTATTCAGGCATTGCGCTGGCATTGTGCATTTGCACGCGCAATCGATGCGTGAGGGTGGAGGGGGGTAAAGGGGGTAACGAGCTAAAAGGGGTAGGGGGTGCAGTGGTCGCACCGGACATTCGGCTCGGTCGTGTTGCAATAATTAAAACTTCCGATTGGGTTGAAAAATAGAGAACGATATGACATTTTCTGCTTTCATCCTATGTGTTCGATTTTGTAAATGGAGAAATGCAATTTATTTAAAATGAAAATAATGTGTATTTAAATGAACTTCTGCCTGTCCTTAATAGATTTTTTAAAGGTGGCTAAAGAGTGAATATCTATCGTGCTTTGGGTATCCCCAAATCCCCATATGTGTACTGTACAGTTGGCGTCTAACTTTTTTCTTATTCTTAAATAGTAGAGTCACAGATAGTTTCAAATCAAATTCCCTTTGTGGTTTAGTAACTGCGGGTATAAAAGTGCCACAGCACAGCACCCGTGCCTCGAACGTATATTCACAGGATATGCAAACATTGTCCTACCACAGTGATTAAATAGGCCTGCAATGCCTGTCTCTTAGCCGAGCATTCCCGTCGCCATGCCATACAGCTCATTAGAGTGCCTTTTAAGTTTAGGTCTTGAGTTTATTAGTTTTTGCTAGCAGAGTTATGAAAATATTAAATTTATCTATTTATGATCTGAATTATACTAAGAAAGGTTCTTTGAAGTTGTCTATGAGAAAAAGTCAAGTCCAAACATTACATTTTGCACAATACAATGTCCAAATTTTGCATGTAATTATAATTAGTATAAGAGACGACTTCAAGCATGCCGCTTTGTAATCATTTCGTTATTAATACCCACCCTTGTTTCTCAAATATTATTTCCAATATTTAGTACGCAGAATAAATAGGTACTATACTGTGTTTACTGTTGGTACTGTTCTGTGGTCACACCAAAATATCTCATTACACAAATAAACTAGCAAGCAACAATATTGTCTCCGACACGACAATCCTGTTACAGAACAATGAAATTTGCGGGCTTAGCTAGAAGTTTGTCAATCTTTGACAGCTGTCGTGAGTTACCCCACTCTCCCCTTTATAGGGGAAGTGGGATAAAAGTTATGGAACTTGTGAGATTAATTTTAGGGCTTTTCTAAGTGATGTAAGTACCTACGTAATGATAATTATTTTGTGTATAGTTTGATTTGATTATGAATCTGTTGTATATTTTATGATAAGTAATAAAAGAAAAATAGTAACAGCTAATAAAAGGACTTCTATTTGACCAATCTGTCTAAAAGATAAAGATATTAGAAGATAAGAATTAGAATCCTACATCATCCCTGATGAACATAGGGTAGGTATAGTTTGCGCCCCGACTTCGCACGGGTAATTTATAAATTAAACCCATGCGAAGCTGGGGCGAATCGCTAGTAATAAACATTTGTAAACGTAGAAACTTGAGGTGGTAATAAAATCACTTTCTATAGCGTCCTTGTAATGTCTTATTTATTGGAGAAAATGAGGAAAATGTACAAGAACTCATGAATAACAAAGAAAAAAATGTTGTCATCTAAGCTCCCCATGGAATTAATTAAAGTGCTAAGCTGGGTATTTGTGGGAAGTGGGGTTTCCTCCCCTAATAGGGCAAAAACTCCTTTGAGATTTGTTTTAGGTCATAATTACAATCTAGAGTCGTGTTGGCCGAGGGGTATAGTACCTTGACTTTCGATCCGAAGGTCGTGGGTTCGAATCCTGGCCGAATCAATGGATTTTTCGTTTCGAAAAATTTATAAGTAGGTATGCGTATTAGTACGAGCTCTAAACGGTGAAGGAAAACATCGCAAAGAAACCCGCGGCTTAGTCAGCCCCACACGTATTGACCATGTCTTTCCTGTGGATATGGCCGGTAAGCTGAGAGGATGGTGTAGGTGCTGGGCAAGCCTACTCCATCTCAACATTGTCCCAGGCACTACAGTGTCCCGATAAATGTAGGCAACGATTGCCTCCTGACACTTTATAAATAATCTAGTAAAGATGTAAAGGCCTAAGTAAACTTATAAAATTTTACAAATGAAACTTAGATAACTAATAGCAACAGAAAAGCCACTAGGGTTAGTCTTTGAGGGTCATTTGATATGTTTTTGGGTTTTTGGAGAAATAATCTGTCCACAGCAAAGCTTGCTCACGTAGAAAATTCAATTACTTCCGAAGAATGCTTTCGGCGCGTTGTATCAGGGTTTTGTAAATATTTTCACGCCTTTGGGACGCCATGCCACCATGTCGGTATTCACGCGCGGCTGGACAATTTGTTTTGCACGGTCAGGGAGGGGTAGGTATTGTGTTTTTGACATTCTTACATACTTACCTTAAACTAAAAAGCCCAGTTTTTATAGCAATTTAATACAAATGAAATAGTGTTCGTTGGTATCATAACTAGGGAGCTGCTGTATCGATTTGGTTAATTTGTTTTAGTGTCGTTATGTTACCGGAAAACTGCTTGCTTAGGTACGCAAAAATCATAAAATCATAGCAAAATCCATAGAAATAATGCATTTTGATTAATTTTATTTACAGAAACTTAAGTACCTAGGTACTTAATATTTACTTAACTTTGATGAACTGTGGACAGAACAACGTCTACTCAACTAGTACCTGCGCAATAAAAATGTTTTAGGCAGATCATCTCTATCACTCTCTTACTCTCTCTTTCTTTATTTTAACCAGGTTTTCTGCTTGTTCCAGCCATGAGCCGGAAGGCGGCGGGCGGTGCGAGGGGCCGCTAGCGCGCGCCATGCACCCCGCGCCCCCTGGCGGCTCGCCGAAGCGGCACCCCCCGACACCTGCAAACCAAGGTAAGAGATGATGAATTTTTCTATCTTATGGTAAAAATTTCATTCAAATCGGTTCAGTAGTTTTCGAGTTATTAGCGTTCAAACTTTTGGTTCAATATTAAGTTTACTTCGAGCTTTTTTTTATTTAAATTGTCCCAAGCCCAATGAGTCCTAATCTTATTTTAAAATCTAACGGCTAATCTACAAGAACCTTTACCACATTTCATGTGCGGCCAGGTCTTTAATTTCCCGATTTCGATATAAAACTTCCCGAGTACAACGCCCAGATATTTTAATTTTGCACATAAAACGCGCCGAACCGCCGTTTAATTTATCGCGATCATTTTGTACAATCATATACAGGAATCTTCGATTAAATCGAAGGCATTTATTAGCTGGTTTCTTTGATAAATATTTTTTAAAACATGACGCCATTTTATTCTGGCATTTTTTGGAGAAAGGAAAATTTGGTTTTGGAATGAGGGTATTGATCAAGGCGTGCTGAAACTTGCTGCTTTTACTGGCGCTGCATTTTTTAATTTCGAATTGCTTGGTTATAAATTGACAATACAAAACAATGTCCCAATATCTATGGTTAAACTCTGTATATCTATGGTTTTTTCGTCAGTTTTATTTACCTACTATTGGTTAGTGACGTGACGTTCATGTTCTAAAAATAAGTAGTCTCAAATAATATTCACTGAGCTACACCGAAAATCTTTTTATAATCGACAAAATAGGCTTTATAGTTGCTATAGATAGAGGGAATTAATTATCCTCGAACCAATTTAATCCTCTACCAGCCTTAAGCCTCCCTTTGTTGATGATAATCACTGTGACCCTGTAGGTTTCATCCTGGTCCTGCTTGTTAATATTGTAGGTACGTATGTACTTATAGTTCGCTTGTGTAAAAAACCAGTAAGTACCTATATTTTGGAACCCTTACCGCATGCCCGTAATTTCACTGTTTAGCACGTTATTGTGCTTTTCTGTCCCTTTCAGCGGCACGCCAGCTGGCATATAAGTTTCCCCGTCTATGGGTACCTACAAATCTACGATACTTACCTATGTACATTTTTATAATAAACTTAACAAAATAAAAATGGATAAGTAGCTGATCGACCTCAAAGCCTAAAAGGGTACCTACTAGGTAAATATACAAAATATTAAATCTATGAAACCAAAATATGATCTTAGGATAATTATATCCTTTGGTCTCTTCGATCAAAGTTTGGTCTACTCTATCATGTTTATTTTACTTTCAAAAAATCTGCAAGCAAGTTCTAAATTCAAATAAAAAGAGATCCCTTCACTGTTCTATATTCAAATTAAAAGAGCGCCATTGTCCACCTCTTTTCAATTTAATTTCAAGCTACTGCAGGTACAGCTATTCTGCCGACTTCACTGGCAGTCTATAAAGGAGTCTGTTAGTGACAGCCTGACAGTGGACAGGGGTTTTGTTCTTTTTAAAGTGCTCCCAGCTTTTCGGTTCAGGTGAAAAAATGTAACTACGCTGTCTTAAATATCAAAATAATCATCTTCATACTTTAAAGTAGTAGTATTGGAAAAGGAGTATAACTTATTTCAAAAATTCAATCGCGAAACCATACTACCACCACTGTTACCATACTATCAATGATGTCAACTGAACGTACAGGCTGGTGGCACTGTTATTCTATGTTTCAACTTTCCTTTTATTTACTTGTCAGAAACATTCTTTTAAATGTAGACCTTCGTCACTAATGAAAGAAAAAAAAAAGAAAAAAAATCTAAAATTTGTACTAGCATAGTATTAAGCTGGAAACAAACTATCGGACGCGGCTTACGGACGCGGCAGGCAGCCGCGACTGAATAGGTATCTGGATATAGAACGAACATAGAACTGTGCACATTATCTGACGAAAGTCGCGGACGCGTCCTTGGACATTCAGACGTCCGAAGGCAATCTGGCCCGCTGGGTGTTCGGACGGTGTGCACACTTATCAGTCGCGGCTGTCTGCCGCGTCCGTAAGCCGCGTCCGACAGTATGTTTCCAGCTTTATCCTTCCTTATATTTTGACGTGCCCTCAGTAACGTGTCGGCAAATCATGTGGCGCTTACCAAAGCTAAAGTTAGGCTCTTACCCTTTTGGGGCGAATGATGTCATGTCAATATTGGCGGGAATTTGCATGGAACGTCCATTAAATTATGACAAGTCTATCATCCGCCATCTTTATACGTCTGGCAGTTGCGATTTGCATGTAAATTGTGTTATTTACTGAAGAAATGATTTATTGGTTTGCGTTTTGGGTGAGATGACAAAATGCCATGTAAAGAATGAAAGAAAGTGAAGATAATGAGTCGAATCAGAAATACTTATCTACGTCATGAAACATTTTTTCGTTTTTGTCAAAAAATAATAGGTTTTTAAACAAGTTTACGCTTAATTCATATCTTTTGACGTGTTAAAGTCTTGTTAATCGATAAACGCCTGCACGCACGAAAAGGTTTCACGTTCCGCTTGAGCCGAGCGTGCAACCTAGAGCGTGCAACCTAGAGCGCGGAACTAGCGATAGAGGCACGATCGGCAATGAGAAACATTCACAAAACAGAATATTGGGTTTCTAATTTTGGGCGTATGCGCTTTAGCAGATTCTGAGCATTCTGTTTACTTACTTATGCAATTTTTCTTACGACGTTAACACGTAAAATTATCGTCCGTAAACCGACTTTACAGACAACCAGTTTTTTTATCGATTTTTCTGGTTTTCCTTGCCTAAAACTGGTAAAATTAGATTTTCGGCTTGTCGATAACCTACACAAATGTGCAACCTTTTTTTCACAAAAACATGTTCAACTCTGTACATTTCACTACAAAATTCAGACCAATTAGTATTCATTTCATTTTCCCTCAAATCATTTCTGCCTATTAAACCTGATCACTCGCCAGAAATAACCGATCCCTAAGGGCCAATAGAGTCTTATGGCTGCGCTAAAAAGGGAAAAGCGTGTTCGTTAGTGAGATAGCTGTGTAAGGCCCCTCAAGGCCCCCCCAAGGCCTCTAGGCTCCCTGTAGCGATGAATACTGAGCATTGATTAGATTGGAATTATGTGATGCTTTCCGAGTTTAGTAACCTATAGTAATGGTATTCATAAAATTGTAAACTTATCTTCTTGTTACGATTTAAGTTTAGGTACCTTCCTACTTAGATATTTAATTTCTGTGGATGTTGATAGTAAGTTAAATTCGAAAGGGGTGTAAGTACTTATTTATTGTTTTTATTAAGAGAGAGAAAGGGCAACGAAGGTGTAGTCTCTTATAGAAAAGCCGTTTTACTTTGTCTTAAAATTTTAATGAACTAAGTAAAAAATTTAAAGATAAATAAATACAGATTAAAATATTGTGGTGTTAATGAGATAATCAATTTTAAAAAAGTACAAATTCTAAAATCTAATATTCCATCAAAAAAAATGGTTGTCTGTAAAGTCGGTTTACCGACGATAATTTAACGTGATAACGTCAAGAAAACATTGATGAAAAATTGTGAAATATAAGTAAGTATTAATTTTAATTAAATTTTCTTCGTAGCTAGTGCTACGAGAACCAATGCCCTCGCTACGTGTCGTAGCAGCGCTACATTTCGTAGGCGGAACGTGACACTTTTTCGTGCGTGCAGCCGGCGTTTATCGATTTATAAGACGTTAACACGTCAAAAATGTGTTTTTAAAACGTAGAAAGAAACATGTGAAAGCTAAGTTTATGTTCCCAACAATATTAAGATAAGTCGGTAATTCTTACAGAAACTGATATAACCGGACCAAATGTAGCCTAGTAGCCCTCATTATTTTTGAAAGCATTTGTAAATTGGTAGCCTTGTCACGCTTCTCCCGTGGGACTCAATTGATCAATGAAGTCATTTCATGGATAATGCAACAACTTTCCTACTAAGTAGCTCTTAAAGGAAGTAGGAAGTGACGAGTAATATTAATATTAATAATTGGTAATAGGATGTCCGTAAAAGGTAAACGAAAAAGCTAATGACACTGTATCAATCATCTAGTAAATTCAATACAAATAAGAAAGTGGTACCAGTTGAAGAACGAAAAAGTATTATTTTTAAGTTTCCCTATTCGTACCACCTGGTACGAGAATTTTCGGTACGAAATGGGAACTACTCAATATAAAGGCCTGTGTTTTTTATTCTGTGTCAGTTTAAAAAAATTAAACAGTTGATAGAAAAAAATACTGCACCAATATATGACCAATAGTTTTACCAACAAAAACTTCTTTCTAACCGAACTTCAAAAAAAGGAGGTTCTTAAGTCGTCGGAATCTTTTGCTTTTTTTATGTATGTTCACCGAATGGGCGTTTTTCCACTAGTCCGGCACGGCACCGGCACCGGCACCGGCGCCGGCAACGCAAAAATGTATGAAAATGGACTGCTCGTTTTTCCACTTGCCGGCGCAGGCACCGGCACGGTTTCATACATTTTTGCATCCCCACCACCGGCGCCGGTGCCTGTGCCGGCACAGGCACCGGCGCCGTGCCGGCTAGTGGAAAAACGCCCATTACTCGAAGACGTCTGGACCGATTTGGAAAATTAGTTTTTTGTTTGAAAGGGTATCCATCCCGATTGGTGCCACAAAAATTTGGTGAGAATCTGTCACGGATCTTCGGAGTTATGAATAGAAATGCAGCTCGAGAGTGTAAAAAATTGCTTAGCTTGAACTTTGAAGTCGTTTTTTTTAATTTTTAACCGACTTCCAAAAAGGAGGAGGTTCTATGTTCGGTTGTACCTATATATGTTTTTTTTATGTATGTTAAGTATATAATTTTTTTTCAACATTGTCCCAGGCACTACAGTGTCCCGATAAGTGTAGGCAAAGATTGCCTCCTGACCCTGTATAAATCATCTAGTAAAGATGTAAAGGGCTAAGTTTTTTTGTGGACCGATTTTGAAAATTCTTTTTTTTTTATTTAGGCTCTTTGTCTGTTTTCCGAAGGTGGAGCAGGTGATCAGTCCACGCTAAAGGTCCACTTGCCCAACGGTGGGTTCAACGTGGTCCGCGCGTCTGCTGACGAGGATGTCCGATCAGTGCTCCGGCTGCTGGCATCGCGACTAGCCACCGGAGACAGGGTCTACGCTTCCTGCTATGCGCTGCGGGCCAGAAAACTGCTGTCGGGGAAGGTAAAACACAGTTACAGTTGTCCCAATGTATCTAGGCATTCGTGAAGTTAGGCTTTTCGCTGCGCAGTAGAAAATTTTGTATGAAAAAGTTGCACTGCGCATCGAAACGGCTAACTTCACTTTGAGGATCATGGTGGAATCGTTCCCCAAATGCAGAGCAGGTGGTTCCTCTGCAACGAGCCGGCCCATCTGGCCCACTTGTCCGTGGTCTTTCGACCAACAGTTGTTGTCGGTTAGCCCTAGCGCGCCGCTGAAAACTTTGTTAGCGCGATCTAGACATTCTGATGTTGAGTGGCGCCATCTGTAGTGCGTAGCATGTTTATGTAGTTCATCTAGCGACAGGTAGATGTCACTACATCCACGAATGTCAAGATCCTTTGGAACAAGTGTACATAGGTCGGTCAAGGTCAACTAGGATTGCCAGATTGTCTAGCTTCAGTAGCAGTAGTCGTGGCTAGCCACCGGAGACAGGCCCCCCTCTGAACTAAAAACGACATGTCGTGCCAATTTCCGTAGTTCAGCTTAAGTTGGTCAAATGTTCCGATTTCTGTTTCCGCTGCGAGTCTAAATACTACGGGCCAAAAGCTGCTTTCGTGTAGCTAAACTCTTGCGTTAAAAATCAAGTCCAAGGTTAGGGCTAACGTCAAAAGTAGACTAATAGGCATGATGACAGTAATCAAGTATCGCCAAAATATTTATCTGATCTAATGAAATAGGATTCAAAGATTTTGAAAAATGTATTTATTCTCTTATTAATGTCGAGATTACTAATTTATTTGCTAAAATAAATCTACAAAATACAACAATCCGCCATGATAGCCAAAACGCTCGCCGGTGTCATGGCGTCTGTCATTGCGTCTCGTCTCGGTAAACATCCTTTTGTTTCTATAGTAACTATGTAGGCATCACTGGTTGATATACCGATTCGTGACGTAAAAACAGACGCCATGACACCGGCGAGCGTTTTGGCGTGAATTTGAAAATTTATATTTAAATGTACTTATATTGCACAAAAACCTTAATTTTCTACAGAAATATGATATATTTTAGACATAATAGATCCTTCTGAATATCATAGAAGAGATTTTGAAAATTAGGATTCATGCCTATTGTCCAACTAACTTGTCTCAAATCTCAAATTGGTCTCAAACTGTCAAAACGTTCTCGTAGGTATAAAAAAACAAAAAAAAATCAAAATTTAAATTAATACTTAATATCTTTTGTCGCGTTCGTTCTCGTTGAGGTGAGAGCGACAGAGCTACTTGATTGGTCACTGAACTGTCTTATTTAAGAGTTTGAGACCGATTTTGGCAGCTATCAAAGATAAAGGGGCTGATCAGTGGGCAGGGCACACTGCGTTTTTGAAGCGCGTTGGTATATCTGTTACGGGCAACTTGATTAATCGGGCAGTATTCATATGAACCGGTCATTATGCATAATGACCAAGAGCGTCGGGCAGTTTGATAAATTTATTACTTTGACCGGTCCATATTCATAATGCCCGACGGCCCGTGGTCCATTTAATAAATCAAGGCTTGAATTTATCACTTAGACCGGGCAGTATGAATAGTGCCCTACTTCTAGCCGGGCAATGTGATAAATTGGATTAAAATCTGTAGGTTAGGTTATGTTAGGTTAGTAAAAAACTACGCGCGAGGCGAGCGTAGCGTGCCGCGGTAGCGGCCGCCGAAGCGCCAGAAATGTAGTAAATCAATTAAAACACTGCAATTCATCTAATTTATTACATTGCCCAAGATAGGGTGGTCATTATTCATAATGACCGGGCAAAGTGATTAATCATGCAGTTTTTATCACATTGCCCAATTGACCCGGTCATTATGCATACGGACCGGTCATTATTCATAATGACCGGATTTATCACATTGCCCGTAACATATCGATATAAACAATGCTCTGCAATCGCGTTGTTCGAAACGCGCTTCAAAAAACGCAGTTGCCCACTCCGGTTAGCGTTTGTAGCGCGTTTTATCCATACGCGCGTTTGTATCCAATACTGACGCGCTACGAACGCGCTGCTTAAAAACGCGCTTCAGAAAACGCCGAAAGAAAACGTGTGCTACTGACCTGAGACAAGAGGAAGATAATTTGTTAACATTATTTTTCTGGGTGCGATTTAGTTTAATCTAAAAACAGTTAACCTACTTTTGGCAACTTTTATCCCGCTACCAAGAACCTTCTATAGAAGGTTCTTGCCCGCTACGCTAAACGAAGTTGTCGCTTTCCGCCTCAGTCGAGGAGAAAAATAGTATGTACCTAAATAGTATACCATGGGCAGGAAATAAGAAACAATTACATGTGATCTGAGACATTTCTTACTTTCCTGCCCTAGGTGAGTAATGTAGGTACTATTTTTTTCAAAGCTGCAGTCGGAGTTTTATGACTTGCTTTTCCCCAGATCCGATGGATCCACCAAGACACACCCGTGTCTGAGTTGCTGGCGAAGTGGCCCGCCAGCGAGTGGCGGCTCGAGCTGCGCGTGCGCTACCTGCCCGCCAACCTGAGAGAGCTCTGCGACGCTGATCGCGTCACCTTCCACTATTACTATGATCAGGTAACTGACAGCTGTCATTGTGTCTGTCACGCGAGAACCAAAATTTATCTATACCGCTCTTAGCGTAGCGTTACATTCTCTTTGTATACTGCAGTGCAGAGTCATTCTGTAGACTCACTTCGTATCACTCAAGTGACCGAGCTCACTAAATACACAATAATCTATACTATCTATACTATTATAATAAAACGGAAGAGTTTGTTTGTTTGTTTGAACGCGCTGATCTCAAGAAATGCCAGTCCGATTAAAAAAATTATTTCTGCATTTGATAGCAAAACTCTTGACTTCTTGAGCAAGATTATAGGCTACTTTTCATCATCATCAACATACCATTACTAAGGGGGCAACGTCGCGTGGGCGTTACTAGTACAATATACGTTTGAAAACAGTTTGGTTTGGAGTGACAAATCATAAGCTTGGGTCCTTTAGTTTTTAACAAACTGCCTTTTGATAAAGTTGTTTTTTTACGTTGCAGGTGCGACATGACTACCTCAATGCCAACCATCCTATGGTCGACCAGGATTTGGCGATACACATATGCTGTTTAGAAATAAAGTAAGTTATTCCACAGAGTGACAGCACTACATACAGAAGGCTTACTTCGCAAAAAAATGTTTATAAATAGCGACTCTTGCTGCGGCGCAACAAATTGCAATTTAGCTCGCATAAGCGCTTAGTGTCTAGCACTATATTTACCTAAATATTGTCTCCCTTTCTAACGCATAACTCTGTCGCTGTCTGGCGCGGAGTGACGCGGAAGGGTTGTCGACTTAGGTAATCGACGCGGGCGGTTAGCATGCGAGCCGAGTGGAAAGTGAGAATCCAATACCATACGTCTGCCCGAAGAGGCGCGCTGCCGAACACCTAAACTGCGGAGTGAGACCCCCCTGGTTATTTTTACTGGTCATTTTGACTGGCCTCTTAGCTCAGTTGGTGGTAGTGGTAGCTCTGCCTTCTGCGCTGTAGGTCGTTGGTTCGATTCCCACCCAGGACAAACATTTGTGTGATGAACATAGATGTTTGTTCTGTGTCTGGGTGTTATAAAGTATTTAAATATGTATTTACAAAATATATAAGTAA
Organism: Camptogramma bilineatum; assembly: GCA_958496255.1. Lineage (NCBI taxonomy): Eukaryota > Metazoa > Arthropoda > Insecta > Lepidoptera > Geometridae > Camptogramma > Camptogramma bilineatum. The sequence continues at coordinate 5,599,499 of OY292474.1, forward strand.
TCTTTCAGTTATTTGCAGTGCGAATCAGACTTCCGAAAATGTATCCGACTCGAAGATTTTCTTCGGAAAGTTGATGTTTATTAGCTAAAAAACGTCACTTTCCGAATTCGGAATGCATTCCAAGAAGGTTTTGCTTAGTTTGGGCCTAGATGCCGCTGTGTCAAATATCCAGCAATATTTATTTACTCACTTTAGTATATTATTCAACTTCAGTAAATAATGAAACATCATCTTTCCGTAAGGCCTTTAGGCGGCCTAAAAACTTTTTTCTGTATGTGCCCAATAAACGATTAATTTATTCATAGTGTCAAGCGCTATATAACGTTTTTTCAGCTAAGAAACGTCACATTTCGAATTCGGAATGCATTCCAAGAAGGTTTTGCTTAGTTTGGGCCTAGATGCCGCTGTGTCAAATATCCAGCAATATTTATTTCCTCACTTTAGTATTTTATTCGACTTCTGTAAATAATGAAACATCATCTTACCATAAGCCATGACGGAGGCCTTTAGGTGGCCTAAAAACTCCGTCACCAGAGTTGGCCACTTGCTCATACGAACTTACTTTTGTCTTTCCAGATACTTCTGCAAAGATATGCAGATATCCCTAGACAAGAAGTCCAACATAGAATACTTAGAGAAGGAGTTTGGTCTGCACAAGTTCCTGCCCAAGTCTGTCCTAGATGCCATCAAGCCTAAGGTTCTTAAGAAGGCGATACAGCAGCACTTTAAGAAGGTAATTGAAAACAAATCATTTTTACCCTTATTATAGTACGCGTGCCTAGCCGTGCATTAACACGACCTCTAAACGGTGAAGGCTAAACATTGTAAGTGTATCCCAACTGAAAATCTTTCGACCTTCACTAAGGAAGAATTCTGGCCGAAGAATGTGCTGTTCCGGCGTTTTCGGGGAAGACTACCGATCACAGCACATACCGAGTGTCACACGTCACAGACATTACGTGCTAGTAGATAAGTTTATAATATGTATGTTAGACTATAAGGTATATATTTATATGGGCCGTAGTTATAAGTATTTAAGAGGGCGGCGATGAACGAATTCTCCATACAAACGTACTACCGAAATCATTTAAAATTTGAGCGTATTTTCACCACTTTATGCACTTATTTAGATTAAGGAAGTATTAATCTAGGTTCCTGTTAAACTTTTGATCTAAAAAACTTACCTGAAACAAAATGTAACCAAATTGTATTTCTAACATTTTTACAGCAAAAATATCGTGTTTTCGTTGCATTTGTTCTGTATGATAAACAACAATGATTGTAATATCCTTTTAATAGGAACACAGCTTAGAGTGTCTAGTTACAGGCCATACAAAAAAAATTGCGAAATCATTAACTTTTCATTCATCATTTTTGGTATTACGGAATACATCGTAAATTCTTGTAAATTCTGAACTCGAGTATTGCCGTACGCGTTGCTCGGATGTCTTCAATGTGTGTGTATAGTCCCGGAGGCGGAGTTTCGACACTCACACTAACGCAAAATTGGTTTGCAACGACCACCGCTTTTTATAGTTTTTAGCATTTTTAGCTCGCTCGATGTATAGGTATGTAGGTATAGGTGTAGGTAGTATACACACTAACTAGATAGGTGTACCTAGCGTAGATTAGAATTGATTTTTACTTTGAACAATTATTTCAATTTTAAATGGTATGTAGGTAGGTAGGTTTTGTAGACCCTTTTATGAAAATTACTTTCTTTTTAACCGACTTCAAAAAAGGAGGAGATTCTCAAGTCATAGGAATATTTTTTTATGTAGGTAGGTATGTTTCTCGAGTATCTACTTGAATAGGTGAGCCTGGACCGATTTGGAAAATTATTTTTTTGTTTGAAAGGGTACCAGGTGGAGCTATGGTCATCAGATCAGGTCAGGATCTGATAATGGAGTCAGGAACTGTTCAACAGAACTCCTCAGTAAATAGGCTGATTGAGTTTAAACTCGGCATAATGTAAGCTGTCTTGTTCCGTTTCGTTCCGACTACAATGTCATGAAATATGTAATACCTATGCGTACCTATGGTGACTGCGAGCTGACCTGATGATGGAATCAGAAGCTGTTCAAAAAATGGTGCTGGTGATGATGATGACGAGTTTCAGCTCAATCGGCCTATTTAGATTTAGGTAGGTACTGATGTGTTCTGTTGAACAGCTCCTGACGCCATCATCAGATCCTGACCTGATCTGATGACCATGGCACCACCTGGGACCCTTTCAAACAAAAAAGAATTTTCCAAATCAAAAAAATTCCAAAAACATACCTACCGACATAAAAAAATATTCCTATGAATTGAGAATCTCCTCCTGTTTTTGAAGTCGGTTAAAAAGAAAGTAATTTTCATACTAAAGTTATGAAGTTGAAGTTATGAAAGAAGTTGAAGTTATGTTTTTAAACTTCAAAGTCTATAAATAGAACAGTAGTAGTTTTGTAATGACGTCACAAAATGACGGCGGGCCATTTGAATCTGCCAAGAGGGGCTTTTCCATCCTACTAATAATTTTACAGTGTGAAAGTTTGTGAGGATGTATGGATGTATAGATGTACCGCTATCTAGGGATGTTTGTATGTTTGTTACTCTTTCAAGCAAAAACTACTGATACACGCGCGGTTCGAGGGGGGGGGGTCATGGGGGTCATGACCCCCCCCCCCCTCAAAATCCTTGAGAAACCTGTAACATCCAGCAAAAAGAGAGGTAGGTACGCACTACCAAAACTAGTGACCCCCCCCCCAAGATCAAAGTCTGCGACCACCAGTGCTACTGAACGGATTTTAATGAAACTTGGAATACATATAGGTAGGTACCTATACTTACCATAATTTATGACCTGGAATAAAACATAGGCTACTTTTTATCCGGGTAGGTATCACGCGAGCGAAGCCGCGGGCGGAACCTAGTATATTTTACATTTGTCTCTCTGATGTTGGCTGTTAGGTAGGTATTATGTTTTATCTCGCTTACATAGATACCTACCTACTCTACTGCCTATAACAGTGGCGGATTTCCAAATTTGCCGCCAGTAGGCTATTCAACTTTTGCCGCCCCTACACTCGATACCACATCACAATCATATTAACTAGTAGTTCGCCCCGAACTGAGATCTCGCGCACCGTAGATGGCTTACATTTGGACTTTCTTCTGACTACCCCTATAATTTCAAGTGCTACTACTGCCGAGTATGCCTATTGCGCTAGCTCTTCATGGTAAAAAATATTAGCATGCATGCAATACATAATGTCGTGTCTAATTTTTCATTTATTTCATATTTATGAATTCTCGTCGTATTTCTAAAAGTATACGTCCTAGAATCAAAATAATAACTATTTTGGAATGTACAAATTAAGACCTTTCATTTGACACCCCACTCAATATATTTGTTTATTTAACTTTTTTTTACCCCAATTATTTTCATTCTTTATCAAAAAAATTTTTATCATGAAAATAAATCAAGTAGCATCTAAAATCATTGCAAACCAAACCGCGACGATGCCACTCTCTTTTTAAGACCGACCAGTCAATGAGCTACGAAGACATCGAAACTCTATGAAACGGGAGCTCTTGCAGCTCTGGTTTCATAGTTTTTGTTCCTTGGTCGTATTTCAAAAACTATACATCCTAGATTAAAAATAAAAACCATTTTGGAATGTACAAAATAAGCCCTTTCGTATGACACCCCACTCAATATATTTGGGTAACTTTGAAAAAAATTTACCCCCTTGGGAAACCCATATCTTTACAACCCCTTCATCGATTACGCTCATACGCTCCACAGCAAATTTCCATAGCACTACCTATTGACCTATCAAGTTTCATACAGATTGGATAAGCGGTTCGATAGTTATGCGAGAACATAAAAATGAAACATACAAACATACAAACATACAAACATACAAACATACAAAGCAAAATCGCCTAACTTGCCACTAAGATCTTCGCTCGCTTCGCTCGCTCGATCGATTACATTTTTTTTGTTAATGAAATTGTAACTTTTATGATTTGTGTAATATTATTTTTAACCGACTTCAAAAAGGAGGAGGCTCTCAAGTCGACTGTGTGTTTTTTTTTATTTTAGGTATATATTTTTTTTAGTTTTTTGTGTGTGTGTTACGCCATTTCTCCGTCAATTGTGGACCGATTTTGACAATTTTTTTTTTTTTTGTTACAAAGGATATACTCCAGAAGTGGAGGATCTGATGAGGGGATCCCATGGAAATCGAGGGGAACTCTCAAATTTTATGGTTATTTATTGTGTTTGTAGAACTATCGGGCTGAAATTTTGCACACTTATATATTCTCGGTGACAATGAAATATTATGGTATCAATCAAGCTTATCTGATGATGGAGTCAAGAGCTGTTCAACAGAACTCCTCAGTGAATAGGCCGATTGAGTCGAAACTCGGTATATCTATCAAGTTTCAATTACAATTTAATAATATGGTGACAACGAGCTGATTTGATGATGGAGTCAAGAGCTGCTCAACAGAACTCCTCAATAAATTGGCCGATTGAGTAAAAACACAGCATATCTGTGAAGTTCCGACACAATGTAATATAATAATATGGTGACAGCGATCTGATCTGATGATGGAGTTGTAACCTATAAAAGTGATCTGTCTGGTTTTTCAAAGATGGTATGCCTGGCTAGTCTGGGTTCTTAAATTATGCTAGAAGTACAGGAAGAATGGTATGGGCGCCACGAGCTTTATACTTTGGATACCTATGAGGACAAAAGCTCGAATGTCCTAAACACAATGATAAAGTAGAATGAAACGATACAGATGTTGTTACAATATAACCTGTTTATTAAATGAGGTGAGATATGCAATAAGCATGTTGTTTTATTTTCTAGCAGTAAGATTATGACTCTAATTTTAAATTTATGAAGCAAACAAAGTGAATCTAAACATGACAAATAAGAAATTTAAGTTAAGTTCAAATAATGACAAAAGAAAATTTTTATGCAAACAAGAAAATCTATACAATTCTAATGACTTTGGAAGCAACTAAACACAGGTATAACAATAACCCCAGAAGAGGGCAGCCACGTGTGCAACTAAGCTTGCACCAAAAAAAGAATTTGTGAGAGAAATATTGAACATTCTAAACTATTATGTCAACTTACTTAATTATCATATACTAAGTACAAAACTACCTAGATAAACAACAACCAGGTTTCAAACCTGAACTATAATTAAACCCTAACACCATAGATCTATGTGTAGAATGACAATTAAATTTAGACAATGACCAAAATACCTACTAACCTTGTCTTATGCACAAAACTCTCCCTATATTAAATACGCTGTAAAATTTTTGACGGAGCAGTACCGGAGGAATAAATAAATTTCAATAGAACGGAGCCAAAATAATAGAACAAAGTCACCTGATAACTAATCGGTGTGGGATACCGTGGCCGAGGACATGTGCATTAAAACACGGTCCTGGATGACACATCTCAGCTCACCACTTGCAGACCGGGATGTGCTGGATGTAAGATGTTGTCCCTACCCAAGGACCGAGCCTCAACCTGAAATTTTATTTACTAAATTACTAAATGCAAGCATGCCTTCATGTGTGCACCTACCACACCTGCTTGCTACAGACAAATTAAAATAAAACATGATGATTGAGACAACTCCGGATTACAGACACGTGACACTCACCCGGATAAACTAATACTGCAACATTTCAGAACTCCTCAAAATGTACTCCGCTATTGTCCAATAGAAATTAGGTTTCTTCAAATTGTTCATCTACCAAGTGTTCTAAAACAAAGATAAAACGTTTTACAAATATGCCACATGGCGTCTATTTTCAAGATCTCAATCCCTTCGATCTTGGAGCTCCCTCGCCTATACTCACCAATATCTCTCTCGCAATTAATCTTTAGGTTTCATATTCTTCAAAATAGAAGAGGATCTATCCACTAGACCGAGTCAACACAATAAAATTCAGAATGCTTTCCAGGGACCGCCATCTTCAGCAGTCCCCAGCATGAAAAAGGGACTTTTCAATTCTCTAGTGAGGCGCGTTGCTTTTTCCAACATCCAAGACGTAGCTTGGTTCGATGTGACCCTTGACCTTTTGGGTCTACCTAGTTATTATTTCAAAAACCCCTTATGTCGGGAGGCGTAGCACACATGGAAAAGACAACGATCGCCTGAAACTCAACTATTATAGAAAATCTGCAACAAAATACGATTTCGCCTGTAAAAAAAAAACAACTTTTGATTTTTCAAAACTTTCAAACAGAATCTTCGATACCAAGTTCACCGACCTCTGTCCAACACTAACCTCTTCATTGACAGCCATATTGACAAGACGTTGACATCCGTAAAACAAAAAAAAAAATAATAACAAACAAAAAAATCTAGTCTTTGGTATTTATTTACTAAGTTAATTTTGATTTTTAAAATGCACCAAAAATCGCAAATGAATTATCTAAATTCAGCTAATAATTTTGTAATTTAAATATTTAATAACAAAGGACAAAGTTATTGAGAGATGTACAACTAAGCGCACCGCCATCTAGGTGAAAAGTTTGGTACTCGTTAGCTGATGAACTCTTGCGCACAAATAAGTCAAGGTTTTAGTTTTGCAATGCGCCAATAGATGGCGATGTAATAATTTAAGTGTTACATTACCGCTTTGCTAAGGAACAAAAGAAAAAAAAAATATAAAAAAAAAGAAAAAGAGTTTTACATGTCTTCTATGGGGTAAGCTACTAAAATTGTCAGTGACTTGCCATCCTACGATTCATCATTCCAACATAAAAGCAAACGAACACGATACCAACAAATCCACAAAACAAATAAAATTTAGACAAGAATTTTGGAATAAGGCTTTGTAACAGGGTTTCCAACAACCGCCCTAGCATAGGCTTATTTATTTGAAGGAGTTACTTCCACCGCTCCTTTGTTTGAAGTACCTAACCAAATGCCAAACAAACAATAAACAAAAACAAAATTTAGATGAGAATGTTGGAATAAGGCTTTGTAAAAGGGTTCCCAACAACCGCCCTAGCATAGGCTTATTTATTTGAAGGAGTTACTTCCACCGCTCCTTTGTTTGAAAAACCTAATAGCCAAAACAAAAAAAAAAAAAAACAAACAAAGACTAACAAATGAAAATCTATCAGGTGCCATGTCTAACACCATCAAACGACGGCGCTGATTCTCCTCCTCTTCTCCCTAGATGCAGAATCACACTTTGACAATATGTGATTCTTCAGAGCTCACAAAGGACCGAAGACAGAGAACCCGACAACCTTTTTATGTGTGAGTACACAGCTTTGACAATACTGAGTACAAAACACCCAAAAAAAAATTCAAAACAAATCTAAGCTCAAACCTATACACACGGCTTTACAATACCATGTTCAGAGCCTAGAATGTCCGAACTGAACAACAAAACAAAATTGCACATAACCAACAAAAACCAAAACCAAACAAACCATCTCAAACCATCAATCCAAAAATTGTTCCGCCACATTTAAATCACGGCTATTTATTTAAAAAAAAAACATTTTAAATTTCAAGACCAGTTAAAATTCCAAAACTTCAAAGACAAATTTCTCTTTGATCAAAAACTACCATCAAACGTCTAAATTAGTACTCATTTTAAGCGAGAATAAATAGAGAGAGTAGAGTGCAGTATGTACCTACATAATAAACTTATGTTCATGAACACAGCTTTGCAATACTGTGTTTAAAACTAACAAATTCCACTTAAATAAATAACTGTATCCGTATAACTATACTACGGCTAAATCAAAGTTACTAATTACAATTTCCAACACTACTACATAATAATATGCTATATTATAATACTAGCGGTAAACAATACTGAGACTAAGATGAGAGTTGTGCAAAAGACAAGGTTTCCAATACAAGGCTTCAAATACAAGGTTTCAAAATACAAGGTTTCAAAATACAAGGTTTCAAAAACAATATACTAAACTAAACAACCAAATCTTCCTGAGCCCTCTAGTTGAGGCGCCAATTGTAACCTATAAAAGTGATCTGTCTGGTTTTTCAAAGATGGTATGCCTGGCTAGTCTGGGTTCTTAAATTATGCTAGAAGTACAGGAAGAATGGTATGGGCGCCACGAGCTTTATACTTTGGATACCTATGAGGACAAAAGCTCGAATGTCCTAAACACAATGATAAAGTAGAATGAAACGATACAGATGTTGTTACAATATAACCTGTTTATTAAATGAGGTGAGATATGCAATAAGCATGTTGTTTTATTTTCTAGCAGTAAGATTATGACTCTAATTTTAAATTTATGAAGCAAACAAAGTGAATCTAAACATGACAAATAAGAAATTTAAGTTAAGTTCAAATAATGACAAAAGAAAATTTTTATGCAAACAAGAAAATCTATACAATTCTAATGACTTTGGAAGCAACTAAACACAGGTATAACAATAACCCCAGAAGAGGGCAGCCACGTGTGCAACTAAGCTTGCACCAAAAAAAGAATTTGTGAGAGAAATATTGAACATTCTAAACTATTATGTCAACTTACTTAATTATCATATACTAAGTACAAAACTACCTAGATAAACAACAACCAGGTTTCAAACCTGAACTATAATTAAACCCTAACACCATAGATCTATGTGTAGAATGACAATTAAATTTAGACAATGACCAAAATACCTACTAACCTTGTCTTATGCACAAAACTCTCCCTATATTAAATACGCTGTAAAATTTTTGACGGAGCAGTACCGGAGGAATAAATAAATTTCAATAGAACGGAGCCAAAATAATAGAACAAAGTCACCTGATAACTAATCGGTGTGGGATACCGTGGCCGAGGACATGTGCATTAAAACACGGTCCTGGATGACACATCTCAGCTCACCACTTGCAGACCGGGATGTGCTGGATGTAAGATGTTGTCCCTACCCAAGGACCGAGCCTCAACCTGAAATTTTATTTACTAAATTACTAAATGCAAGCATGCCTTCATGTGTGCACCTACCACACCTGCTTGCTACAGACAAATTAAAATAAAACATGATGATTGAGACAACTCCGGATTACAGACACGTGACACTCACCCGGATAAACTAATACTGCAACATTTCAGAACTCCTCAAAATGTACTCCGCTATTGTCCAATAGAAATTAGGTTTCTTCAAATTGTTCATCTACCAAGTGTTCTAAAACAAAGATAAAACGTTTTACAAATATGCCACATGGCGTCTATTTTCAAGATCTCAATCCCTTCGATCTTGGAGCTCCCTCGCCTATACTCACCAATATCTCTCTCGCAATTAATCTTTAGGTTTCATATTCTTCAAAATAGAAGAGGATCTATCCACTAGACCGAGTCAACACAATAAAATTCAGAATGCTTTCCAGGGACCGCCATCTTCAGCAGTCCCCAGCATGAAAAAGGGACTTTTCAATTCTCTAGTGAGGCGCGTTGCTTTTTCCAACATCCAAGACGTAGCTTGGTTCGATGTGACCCTTGACCTTTTGGGTCTACCTAGTTATTATTTCAAAAACCCCTTATGTCGGGAGGCGTAGCACACATGGAAAAGACAACGATCGCCTGAAACTCAACTATTATAGAAAATCTGCAACAAAATACGATTTCGCCTGTAAAAAAAAAACAACTTTTGATTTTTCAAAACTTTCAAACAGAATCTTCGATACCAAGTTCACCGACCTCTGTCCAACACTAACCTCTTCATTGACAGCCATATTGACAAGACGTTGACATCCGTAAAACAAAAAAAAAAATAATAACAAACAAAAAAATCTAGTCTTTGGTATTTATTTACTAAGTTAATTTTGATTTTTAAAATGCACCAAAAATCGCAAATGAATTATCTAAATTCAGCTAATAATTTTGTAATTTAAATATTTAATAACAAAGGACAAAGTTATTGAGAGATGTACAACTAAGCGCACCGCCATCTAGGTGAAAAGTTTGGTACTCGTTAGCTGATGAACTCTTGCGCACAAATAAGTCAAGGTTTTAGTTTTGCAATGCGCCAATAGATGGCGATGTAATAATTTAAGTGTTACAGAGTCAGGACCTGTTCCATGGAACTTTTTAGTAAAATAGAAATAGAAATAAGTTTTATTTTCGCCACTACGATACATACAACACAAATCAGAAATGCTACATTACAGTGACAAGAAAATAAGGTTACCCCTCAGCATTTGCTCCAGCAGCGCCATGGCTGTTAGAGCGCTGGTTTTCAGTATCTTAGTTTTTAGTAGTATAGTAGTAGTGACATGGATATCAAATGAAAGGGCTTGATGAGCGAAACACAATAAGTAGGTAAGATGACATCATTCTTAATAAAAAATAAACACTAAAATGAAAAAATAAAAAATAAAATACTTAACCGACTTTAAAACATACTTGCACTAAAAAGCAAAACATAAGAATATAAACAGATTTATTTACCTAATTACTAATTACGCGCACTCCGCACTTTAGATACGAAGCTACAAGTACATTGGTGGGCCCGCCCGGGCGGGCCTTGGCAGGGTTCCCACTTGCCACTCGGCTCTAATACCTATCGCGTGACAACTCGACAACCCTTCCGCGTCACTCCGCGCCAGACAGTGACAGAGTTATGCGTTAGAAAGAGAGAATTTGTGTAGACACGTGTCAGTGCATATTGCACTAGGCAAAGAACGCTTACGCGAGCTGAATTGAACTTTGTCGCATAATTCTGTGCTACAACGTAGGTATTTTATTCAAAGTTTTCGTCAGAATCTACGACTTTTTGCCTTCTTGAGAGAATCATTTTGAGACAGAGATTCGTAGATCACACATACATTTGTCTCACAGGCAGGCAAAGGGAATTAAATTTGCAACCTTCTGTGTTTCAGGCGGGCCTTCGCCCTCAGCACCACAGAACATTGTTGTCATGATGAATAATAATGGATTCATAACATGTCGCATATTGTGGCTGTTTTCGGCCTCCCGTGATCGTTTCACTAGGTTTTAACAGTTCAAAATAGATGAGATTCTTCTGATCCTACCAAATACAGGGGGTCTAAAGTGGCCACTTTTGATGAAAAATCAGATGTTTCATAGATGCTTCATCTATGAAACATCTGACTTTTCATCAAATGCTTCATATGCTTCATCTATGAAGCATCGATGCTTCATAGATGTTTCATAGATGTTTCATAAATGCTTCATATATGAAGCATCTATGAAGCATTTCACAAAACATCTTTTTTGACAGATTTATGTGCGAGGTTAAATTTATTGTTATAAATTAAATAGGTAGGTACCTACTTAGTTTTTTTATAGAAATGATTGCACTGCGCCACCCTGATGGACATATGGAAATATTTTTGAGGCACACGAATAAATAAAAAAGGTAAATTGTCGCGGGAGCGGGTCTGAGGTTTTTTTTTCTTAAATTTGGCTTCGCATGGGTTTTGCATTCAGCCATCCGTTTTCCATTCAACCTATTTACTTTCTAAAAATAAATTTAACCTCGCACATAGATCTGTCAAAAAGATGTTTTGTGAAATGCTTCATAGATGTTTCATAGATGCTTCATCGATGCTTCATATATGAAGCATCTATAAAGCATCGATGAAGCATTGATGAAGCATCGATGCTTCATTTAAGAAGCATATATATGAAGCATTTATGAAGCATTTGATGTTTCATCAGATGTTTCATAGATGAAGCATCTATGAAACATCTGATTTTTCATCAAAAGTGGCCACTTTAGACCCCCAGACAATTACCTCAGCACCAACAACAACAACCAGCACCAACAACAACAACCAGCACCGACAACTCGTTTGGAGTTGTTTGCACACCAGCTTAAGATGAGCCGTACATTCAACGGTTCCTGTGCATTCCGGGTGTCAAGGATTCCGGCTGTTTGTAATTTCGGAACTACAAAACCGATGACCTTGAAATTTTTACGGAACAATATATAAAGTACTTACTTTCAAACAAAGTAAAAACCGGTCAAGTGCGAGTCGAACTCGTACACCGAGGGTTCCGTACCTACCCATTATACCCATTAAGTTATTGAACAATTAGTAATTTTTTTGTACATATCCTAGTTCTGCGATAGCAGCGCCGCAAATGTTCTGCGCACACGAGCATAATATTGCAATAAATATTTTCTTTTATTTACTTTCACACAATAGCACAATTTTATTTATTTACCTTATTTGAGGATGGTGCCAATTAAGCTAGTTCGCTTAATTGTATGAGCGCTCATACAACTCAGAAGACAATCTTAATTGGCGTCAACTATGTATGTATGTATGTATGGGAACACCCTTTAACTTTCAACTTTTTTAATTTTTTGGAATTTTTCCTTTATTTCTGCTATAAGGCCTTGCTTTTTGCCAAATTTCGTGATTCTAGGTCAACGGGAACTACCATTTACAAGCAAGGTCTTACAGCACAAGTAAAGGAAAAATTCCGAAAAATAAAAAAAGTTGATAATTAAGGTAAGTTTTGGTACTTACAAGTTTTCACGAAAACCTAAATTTGCCTATATCTTTTTATAGTGTTGACTCAGGACCTTGATTTTTATATTCACAATAGGGACTATAGACCTCAGTATATGGTATGAATTTCAACTTGCTAGCTCCACCCGTTCCTGAGATAATCGATGGTGACAGACAGACAGACAGACGGACAAGAAAGTGATCTTATAAGGGTTCCTTTTTTTACCTTTTAAGGTACGGAACCCTAAAAAGAATCAATGAAATCGGACTACGCGCTCATGAATTACAACCAGATACTTATTTTGACTTTCATCCCCTCTCCCTAGGGAACCGTGCTGAATTTCAGGATTAAAAGTATTTTATATTAGACCTCGTAGTATGCACTCAAATAATACCAGGTTTCATTTAAATCCAACCAGTAGTTTCGACGTAATGCGCGGCCATGATACGGACAGACAGACATGAATGAAAAAAATTACAGTTTTGGCTTCAGTATCGACAATAGAGAGCCCTCCAAAAAAAATTTCAAAATATCTTCAATGTACAGAATTTGACCTGTTACAGTTTTATTATAAACTAGCTGCTGCCCGCGGCTTCGCTCGAGTTGTACCCGGATAAAAAGTAGCCTATGTTACTCTCCAGCCCTCCAACTATCTCCACACAAAAAATCACGTCAATCCGTCGCTCCGTTTTGACGTGATTCAACTACAAATAAACAAACAAACAAACAAACACACTTTCACATTTATAATAGGGGTACGGATACCTATTGATGTTTGATTGGTTGATGATTGATGATGTGAAATTTAATGATTAATGAAAATAAAAATTCTTCGGTACACATAGGGATTTTTCGTACATGACGACCTTACACGTGCTGATTACAGCTACAGAAACAAACATGATCAACAGGTAAACTGTTGGAAATTTTCGGGATACTACTGTAATTCGCGGGCCCATCAAAACGCACCGCCTTTATCGCTCGTTTCCAATCCAATTATGGAAAAAAGTTTTAAGCAAGAAAAGCTCTCACTCTAACAATTTTTAAAACATTACTTACATGTTGAATTGTTTGTGTGTACATAATAACATAGCATTATCAATAAATATAGGTAAATATTATTTTTCTGTAACACAAAAAAAATTGTTCCCTATTTGCCGCCCCTAAAATCTGCCGCCCTAGGCTCCAGCCTTCTCAGCCTATTGGTACCACAAATTGATTCGCCACGTCATAAGTACCTAAATATGCGTTATCCTTTGTTGCACTTATGGGGGCATCCATTAATTACGTCAGGCTTTTAGGGGGCGGGAGGGGGTTGAGCCAAATCGCACCTAATCCCATGTGGGATTAAAAATGAAAGGGAGGTCTCGGCAAATCTAGGTAGGTACCTGTTTAAGATTATTTTTTTTATTCTCACGTGAGATTAGGGGGTGGGGGAGGGGATCGAGCCAAATCTCAGGACATCTCACCAAGGGGTGCGGGGGTTGAAAAATCGCAAAAATCACCTTTAATTTTTATTCTTTAATTTTAATTAATGGACGCCCCCTAATTTCAGAGGGACAAACATCCGTTGTGACTTCAGTAGTTAGGTAGGTTAGGTAAGTACCTACTTACCTATAGATATTGGACAGAAAAAAACATAGGTAAGTACCTACTTAGGTACCTACTTCCCTTTGAAAATTTAGGTAATTGTGTACCGACTTATATAGGTAACAACCCACATATTCTGTCTAGCGTCATAATATCAATCTCATCCCTCCCTAAAAATCTTGAGAGTAAGATGGGTAGGTAATTACCTAGATATTGTAGATAAATTTCTAAAAAAAGCATTTTTACCATACATTTATCTAACGATTCCATGAAATAAAATGAACATTATTCATTAGTGACTGACAATATAACATTTTTGGCCTCTCCAAAGATGCAAAAACTCAATATCAACAGGAATTGATCTCCATTCCGCAAGTACTTACCGCGCTGCAAGCGGAGCTCACAACCAATGAGCCAAACGTCCTGATGCATTTGTATTTGAAATTATTGAACAGTAGCTGCGCGTAATGCGTCCTGAATCGCGCCAAAAAGGGCGGGCCTCATGTCAGACTCATATCTGCCAATCACAGATTAGGTAGAGGTAATACTGCCAATCGGGGCTGTGATTGCTCATAGTAGACTGAGTAGTACACCTATACTATACTACATAGAGTTTTTTGCGTGACAAGGACGAACAATTTAGATAGATACGTTGGAAGAGAAGTTCCGAGCTCGACGTACCGCAACCTTAACATCTTTCACTTGTACTATTGTTGCCTGAAATAAACGTTTTATTATTATTTTGTATGTCAATTTGAACATCTCGGGACTATGGAGTCCCGGACCTTTGACAGGCATGCATGGGGCCGAAGCCAACACACAGAGGCCCTTTTGACAACTTTGATCTTTTGTGATGGATACACATTCCAGCGACTACCCTGTATGACACTATAAAAATGCTTTTAAGGGCAGCCTCTGGTCTGTGCAGGACTATTGCAAATGATGGAAAACTACTACCGGGCTATGGGGGTGGGATGGTAGTGGACTGGTTACCAGGGAAACTATGGGGACTATGGCACCCGCCGAAACTATGTTAACGAACATGTATCAAATGGCGGGTGGAGACTCGCCTACTCACAAATGGGCCCCCCCAAAACAGTCGCTGGTATCGCAACAAGGGGGCAACAAGACGTGAGTGGCTAGAGGGTGGTAAGATGTTACCGGGTTTTAAACGACGATCATTAGCTCCCTGAGGGTCCAGCTTCACGTGCCCACTCACCACTTACGTAACACCCTCCAGCCCCCGAGCAATGCTCTAGCGACTCCACTCCGTCCGGCCGGTGAAGGCAACACGGAGGTGTGGGACCTGTTCCTCGTCAGTGTTCACTCCGGCCGGCCAATGAAGGCAAGCGGAGGTGAGGAACGGTGACCTCCCCCGGGAGCACTCGGGTCCACGGGGACGCTACTCACCCGACACCTCGCCTCAAAGGTGCCCTGCGGGCTTATTATTATTATTATTATTATTGTGATGAAACCCGCGGCTTAATCAGCCCCACACGTATTGATTATGTCTTTCCTGTGGATATGGCCGGTTAAGCTGAGAGGATGGTTTAACCTAAACCATCCTCTAACACTCCACGCAAAAGCGACATCTCTTCGTCATTTGATCCTGAATGTAACTTGTTAACTTAGTAAGTAGGCAAGGCAATGAGTTAATTTAGTAATTTATCTTAGTAGTTTTCCTTTAGATGGCGCTAATCAATGCTTTAATCAATAAATAAGGATTTGGAAAATTCTTTTTTTATTTAAAAGGGAGTGCCAAAAATTTGGTGAGAATCTGTCTAGGAACTTTGGAGTTATGAACAGAAATGCACCTGTGGAGAAAATTGCTCAGCTTACTGTAAAGCCGGTTTTTTTTAATTTTTAATTTAGTTGCCTTTTATTTATTTCAGGTGGCAAACCTCAGCGATACAGAATGCATGCTCAAATATCTGGAGACAATGCACACACACTACGGATACGACCGAGAGACGTACAACGGAGCGCTCGGCTCCGGCTGGGCCATCCCCGTCGAGCTGGCCATAGGCCCCTTCATAGGTAGGACGTGCCCCCGTCTACCCCTCTAGAGACGTACAACGGAGCGCTCGGCTCCGGCTGGGCCATCCCCGTCGAGCTGGCCATAGGCCCCTTCATAGGTAGGACGTGCCCCCGTCTACCCCTCTAGAGACGTACAACGGAGCGCTCGGCTCCGGCTGGGCCATCCCCGTCGAGCTGGCCATAGGCCCCTTCATAGGTAGGACGTGCCCCCGTCTACCCCTCTAGAGACGTACAACGGAGCGCTCGGCTCCGGCTGGGCCATCCCCGTCGAGCTGGCCATAGGCCCCTTCATAGGTAGGACGTGCCTCCGTCTACCCCTCTAGAGACATACAACGGAGCGCTCGGCTCCGGCTGGGCCATCCCCGTCGAACTGGCCATAGGCCCCTTCATAGGTAGGACGTGCCACTGTCCACCCCTCTAGAGACGTACAACGGAGCGCTCGGCTCCGGCTGGGCCATCCCCGTCGAACTGGCCATAGGCCCCTTCATAGGTAGGACGTGCCACTGTCCACCCCTCTAGAGACGTACAACGGAGCGCTCGGCTCCGGCTGGACCATCCCCGTCGAGCTGGCCATAGGCCCCTTCATAGGTAGGACGTGCCACTGTCCACCCCTCTAGAGACGTACAACGGAGCGCTCGGCTCCGGCTGGGCCATCCCCGTCGAACTGGCCATAGGCCCCTTCATAGGTAGGACGTGCCACTGTCCACCCCTCTAGAGACGTACAACGGAGCGCTCGGCTCCGGCTGGACCATCCCCGTCGAGCTGGCCATAGGCCCCTTCATAGGTAGGACCTGCCGCTGTCTACCCCTCTAGAGACGTACAACGGAGCGCATACAATGTTGAGATCGCTAGTGTGAGAAACACTACAAAATAAGAGCCTATAGAAATAAAACACTTATCTAAGTGGATTTCATTCCACACATAATTGAAAAATAAATTTTAAAATATGTACATTGCTTCTTTCAGATATATCGTACGTGTCGCACAAAGCCGGCGAGCCGCCGACCTACACCAAAATAGCATCCTTTAGCGATATCATCGCTGTACAAACTCTCAAGTCCAACTGCACGTCATCACAGTCACAACAGTCACAACAGTCGCAGCAGTCGCAGACTCAGGTATCATCAACAGGCTATCCTAACCTACTTTTATTTAGATTACTAGCAGCGCCCTCGCGGCGTTGCCCCCGTAGTGATGGTTTATGGTGATGATGATGATGATTAAAAGTAGCTTATAACCTTCCTCAAGAGTTTAGCTATCAAATGCAGAAATAATTTTTCAAATCCGACTGGTAGTTCCTGAGATTAGCGCGTTCAAACAAAAAAACTCTTCCGCTTTATATAATTAGTATAGAAGTATAGATAGATATAGATATAGATTAGTATAGAAGTATAGATATAGATTAGCTACCATCCATATACCATTAAAAGATCTGAGAGAATGTCTGCCGTGCCAGTTAAGAAAATATTTCATTTTTTTCATATTTAAAATATTGCTGGATATTGCTGGACATTTGACACAGTGGTCTCTGCCTACCCCTATGATGGGATACAGGCGTGAGTTTATGTATGTATGTATAAATTTGACACAGCGCCATCTAGCCCCAAACTAAGCAAAGCTTGTACTATGGGAACCAGATAACTGATAGAATAATATACTTTTATTTTTGTAAATACATACATAGAATACTATATAACACCCAGACACAGAACAAACATCTATGTTCATCACACAAATGTTTGTCCTGGATGGGAATCGAACCCACGACTTACAGCGCAGAAGGCAGAGCTACTACCAACTGAGCTTAGAGGCCAGTCAAAAATATTTCATCAATAACATAGTAAATGTTTTCAGAGCGGCTCCTGTGGCAAAGCGGCGTTACAGTTAAGAGTTAAAGGAGCGGCAGAAACGTTAACTATCACGTGCAGCAGTGTTGAAGTAAGTTGCGATCGTCTCACTCACTCAAATGACACCAGCATCTTGCTGTCCTTTTCTCACACATAGAATACTGCACAACATAATAATTATGATGAAAATTATTATTACGGGATTTTATCGCGTACAAATCGCGAAAGTTTAACAAGTTATATAATAATTATGTATTTTATCATTTCTTTTCTCACACATAAATCTACAAAGATGAGTATAAATAAATTCAGAAGTTAAACCAGTCTAAAATAAAAAAAATAATATCACTTGTTATAAGTACATGCTAGTTTGTTGGTAACGGTACCTATACTACGGTGAGAAAATATAATGTGAGGAAAGGTTCACATACAATACTTTGCCATATTTATTCATTTTCATTTTATTATTTCCGTCATGTTTATAAGTAGGTATGGTGTTTTTTTTTTTTTTTTTTTTCATATTAGCACCACGAATTTGTTACTTATAATTAACGTTTTTTAGGGTTCCGTACCTTAAAAGGTAAAAAAAGGAACCCTTATAAGATCACTTTCTTGTCCGTCTGTCCGTCTGTCCGTCTGTCCGTCTGTCCGTCTGTCCGTCTGTCCGTCTGTCCGTCTGTCTGTCCGTCTGTCCGTGTGTCACCATCGATTATCTCAGGAACGGGTAGAGCTAGCAAGTTGAAATTTATACCATATACTAAGGTTTATAGTCCCTACTGTGAGTATAAAAATCAAGGTCCTGAGTCAATACTATAAAAAGATATAGGCAAATTTAGGTTTTCGTGAAAACTTGTGAGTACCAAAACTTACCTTAATTATCAACTTTTTTTATTTTTCGGAATTTTTCCTTTATTTGTGCTGGAAGACCTTGCTTGTAACCAAAATTGACAATTCTAGGTCAACCGGAAGTACCCTAGAGGTTTTGGGTCGAAAACCTAAATGGTAGTTCCCGTTGACCTAGAATAACGAAATTTGGCAAAAAGCAAGGTCTTATAGCACAAATAAAGGAAAAATTCCAAAAAGTTAAAAAAGTTGAAAATTAAAGGGTGTTCCCATACATACATAGTTGACGCCAATTAAAATTGTCCTCCGAGTTGTATGGGCGCTCATACAATTAAGCGGACTAGCTTAATTGGCACCATGGCTAGGCACGGAACCCTCGGCGTACGAGTTCGACTCGCACTTGACCGGTTTTTATTTTTGCAGGCTGCAGAAAGTTTAGCGGATTTAGTAGACGGATACTGCCGACTAGTCACGGAGTCACAAACCTCACTATGGAATAGGACGAGTAAGTATATGTAAACAAACTATTGCGGACCCGGTAGGCAGACATTTTCAAAGGAGACTGAGCAAAAGTAGCGCAAACACGATTCTAGTTCAGTTTCGGACCGGCAAGTCTGACATACTCTGATACCGCGTTCACACGCTTCCTAGCAAATAGACATTCAACTAGACAGATATAAGATTAGAGCGAGTACGAAGAAGCTCTGTCACTCTCATCTTAAGGAGACCGAACGCGACAGAAGATAATGTGCTCGTTCAATGTCTGTTTGCACGCGAGCGTGTGATTGCGTCATGAAAGGCTACACTTTGACTATGTTAATTATTTTTGACTTTGTCTAGCAGATAAATAAATAAATAATGCTGGATAACGCTGAATTTCACACAGCATCATGTAGCCCCAAAGTGAGCAGGTCTGGTGTTATGGGAACCACATGACTGATATACTACTTTTAAGAGAAACACATTAACTTAGTATCATAAAGTCAGAAATACCAGTTAAAAAGTTTAAAAATAAAAAATGTTGCATAAAAATTGTATTTAAAAAATTAAGACCATTTCCCATACAAATTTGAACAGTCTCGTTTGAAAAAAAAAAGGATTTTAACAATAGAACCACCTACCGGGTCTAACTATACCTAAGTACAATCCAGATGCCACCTCAAGTACAAAACAAATATTTTTGAATTCAAACTATATTCTAATCTGTATTTTTTCTGTTTTGTAGTAATTTTATAGTAAAGTAATATTATTTTCTTTTAAGCTACCGTATGGAAAACGCTGAATTGTCAGTGTAAAAGTAAGTGTTTTGGTTACATACCGCAGATACTATTAACTCATTTATTTAGTTTAGTATACTTAACTAAGAATAAAGGTTGTAGTATAGTACGCCGCAAACTTTATGGCGTCTGAAGTGCGCGGCAGTTTCGACTTTGCGCAGGAACATTTAACGCAATAGAATAGAGTAAGCTTTATCAACATAGCCCGCCTAGCCCCGCCCCTCACCGCCTTCACCTCTCCGAAATTGCGTTGACTGTACCTGCACAAAGTCGAATCTGCCGCGCACTTCAGCCGCCATAAAGTTTGCGGCGCAATCTAAAGTTGTAGCGTTGGTTCATAGAATTCCATACAAAGAATACCTAAGCCGCACAAGGCGATGCGGTGCGGTGCGCGTGTGAAGTTGACAAGTTAGATGCAACCTTTAACCCCACATTTAGATTAAACTATAGTTTCTTGAATAATCTTAGCTTCTTTATAATAAAACAAAGACTGTAGTCCTGCCCTGATTGTCTAACTTTGACAGCGACCAAAATCGGTCTTAAACTGTCAAATATGACAGTTCAGTGATCACGCAAGTAGCTCTGTCACTCTCATCTCAACGAGACCTAACGCGACAAAAGATACCTACGCCATCGTTTTGACATTTTGAGAACAAGTTGAGGTTTGAGACAAGTTAGGCAATCAGCCTGTTTACTAGAAGACCCCTTTACTTATGAAAGATGTTTAAAGTTGAACAACGTCCTGTCTCTATTTGTCACTATCCACAAATAAACACAGGACGTTGTTTAATCAGTGTTCAACTTTAAACATCTTTCATAAGTAAGACCCAGAGAGAAATGTCATTGCAAATACGATTTAGAATCTTAAAGTTATTTACATAAAACCTATTTTACTTCCACATAATTGTAATAAACTAATGTTTCAGCTGAGATGAGCAGTAGTTCCTCTGAAGGAAAGACGAGCTCGTGGGAAGCGAACTCATCGACTCTCCTCTCGGAAGACTACGCCGAGATCGTTGATGATGATGCTGATTATTCTACGCCTGCAGGTATAGTCCGGCAAAAACGGGTAGACACGGCAACTAAAATTTCAGTACTTTGGAAACCCTTTCTCTACTAATCTATGGTAAAGTACAGGTTTCTTGTCTATGGTACAGGTACCGAAGACGTCAGTCAGAAGTAATAATTTACTTACTTCTAAAATATAAATTTATCTATTTCGCGTATTTAGCTTGCACAGTGGCGCCCCCATTTATTTCTATTATTTTGTGACGGACTATAACTATTGCTATAGTTCGCGTCATGTAAAAAGAACGCTGGAAGAAAGTGGCAGGGGTGTGTTTTGTCTCATGTTTGCGCATGGGTTACCTATTCGCAAACATGAGACAAAACATACCCCTCCACTTTCCAGAGTTATTTTTGACGCGAACTACTTATAACTAACAATAGCGATTAAATTATCACTAAAATCGTCGCTTTTATATCTTTTATAGACCAAAAGAGATTGCAATTGAAAGTTACATTTCTAAAAGTACCTATTTAGAGTAAATCCAATCATTATTTTTCAGTTCGGGATTACGAGTTAGTTCGTAATCAAATTGAGCTGACCGGCATCATCGGGGAAGGACAGTTCGGAGATGTGCATAAAGGTAATGTATTTTTATTTTACTACTTGAAGATATTTCATTATTAATTCTATTTCATTCTATTTCATTATTAATTCTATTATTAATCTTGACTGGCCTCTTAGCTCAGTTGGTAGTAGCTCTGCCTTCTGCGCTGTAGGTCGTGGGTTCGATTCCCACTCAGGACAAACATTTGTGTGATGAACATAAATATTTGTTCTGTGTCTGGGTGTTATAAAGTATTATAAGTATGTATTTACAAATATTCTATCAGTTATCTGGTTCCCATAGTACAAGCTTTGCTTAGTTTGGGGCTAGATGGCGCTGTGTCAAATGTCCAGCAATATTTATTTATTTATTTAATTCATATTTGTATTAGATTTAAATTATGTTGTTTTACGAGAGCGCCACTAAATCTTGGCTTTGTCTCTAAAATATATAGAGCGAATATAATTCAAACAAAATATAAACATTATTTTAAACTCAAGCAAGATGTTCGTATCGAGTTAAAAACTCTCACCTTGTAACTTAATTGAATAAATGAATGAATAAATTAAAACTCTTTATTGTACACGTTATGCAGTAACTTAAGAACTAAATAAACTGTTTAATTCTACAATGGGCGGGCTTATCGCTTAGAAGCGACCCAGACAACCTTTGGGTGTAAAGAATCATGAAGATTAAAGGCAGCGCAGGGGTTTATTAAACACTAGCGGACGCCCGCGGCTTCGCCCGCGTGGACTAGGTACTATTTTTTTTATCCCACGGGAACCGTGCAATTTTTCGGGATAAAAAGTAGCTTATGTCCTATTCCCGGTTATTATCTATCTGCGTTCCAAATTTCATCAAAATCGGTTTAGTAGTTATGGAGATACGTAGCAACAAACATTCACTCACACACACACACACACACACACACACACACACACACACACACACACACACACACACACACACACACACACACACACACACACACACACACACACACACACACACACGGACTTTCGCCTTTATAATATTAGTAGGATAGGATTTTCCATGCATTGCTTATACTTAATTATGTTTAATTCCCAGGCACATGTAAGGTGACATCGGCCAACCATCCGTCCCTTCGGCGTCAGATTGCGATACAGAAGCAACGCGGCAAGGGGACAGCGGGAGAGTACACGCTCCCAGTCGCCGTAAAGACTTGCAAGATGGACGCCGACCTTGACACAGCAGAGAAGTTTCTAGAAGAGGCCTGTGAGTACATTATACACTAGGTATAGAAGCAAGGCGAGGGGACAGCGGGAGAATATACTCTCCCAGTCGCCGTAAAGACATGCAAGATGGACGCCGACCTTGACACAGCAGAGAAGTTTCTAGAAGAAGCCTGTGAGTACATTATACACTAGCTATAGAAGCAAGGCAAGGGGACAGCGGGAGAGTACACACTCCCAGTCGCCGTAAAGACTTGCAAGATGGACGCCGACCTTGACACAGCAGAGAAGTTTCTAGAAGAGGCCTGTGAGTACATTATACACTAGCTATAGAAGCAAGGCAAGGGGACGGCGGGAGAGTACTCTCCCACTCGCAGATAAGACTTGCAAAATGGACGCCGAACTTTATGCTACGGAAAAGTTTCTATTGCTGTGAGTATATTATACATGTAAGGCACAGAAGCAAGTTAAAGGGACAATGTGAGAATACACACTCCCAGTCGCCGTAAAGACTTGCAAGATGGACGCCGATCTTGACACAGCAGAGAAGTTTCTAGAAGAGGCCTGTGAGTACATTATACACTAGGTATAGAAGCAAGGGGACAGCGGGAGAGTACACACTCCCAGTCGCCGTAAAGACTTGCAAGATGGACGCCGACCTTGACACATCAGAGAAGTTTCTAGAAGAGGCCTGTGAGTACATTATACACTAGCTATAGAAGCAAGGCAAGGGGACAGCGGGAGAGTACACACTCCCAGTCGCCGTAAAGACTTGCAAGATGGACGCCGACCTTGACACAGTAGAGAAGTTTCTAGAAGAGGCCTGTGAGTACATTATACAATAGGTATAGAAGCAAGGGGACAGCGGGAGAGAACACGCTCCCAGTCGCCGTAAAGACTTGCAAGATGGACGCCGACCTTGACACAGCAGAGAAGTTTCTAGAAGAGGCCTGTGAGTACATTATACAATAGGTATAGAAGCAAGGGGACAGCGGGAGAGAACACGCTCCCAGTCGCCGTAAAGACTTGCAAGATGGACGCCGACCTTGACACAGCAGAGAAGTTTCTCGAAAAGGCCTGTGAGTACATTATACACTAGCTATAGAAGCAAGGCAAGGGGACAGCGGGAGAGTACACACTCCCAGTCGCCGTAAAGACTTGCAAGATGGACGCCGACCTTGACACAGTAGAGAAGTTTCTAGAAGAGGCCTGTGAGTACATTATACAATAGGTATAGAAGCAAGGGGACAGCGGGAGAGAACACGCTCCCAGTCGCCGTAAAGACTTGCAAGATGGACGCCGACCTTGACACAGCAGAGAAGTTTCTCGAAAAGGCCTGTGAGTACATTATACACTAGCTATAGAAGCAAGGCAAGGGGACAGCGGGAGAGTACACGTTCCCAGTCGCAGTAAAGACTTGCAAAATTGACGCCGACATCTTTACTGAGGAAAAGTTTCTAAAAGAAGCCTGTGTTATAATAGTAATAATATAATAATAATAATAAATTCTTTATTTCAGGCAACACAGAACAGAATATACAAAAGAGCTATTATATTGGCCCATATTTATAAATACCTTGCAGACTAACATTCATACAAAATTATAAAACTAGTTAGGGAGCTTTCTTCATAGACGGTTTAGTAATTATGATGATGATGATGATGAAAGTAGCCAATAACCTAGCTATCAAATACAGAAATATTTTTTCTAATCGAACTGGTAGTTCCTGAGATTAGCGCGTTCAAACAAACAAACAAATAAACAAACTCTATATTAGTATAGATGTAAGGTACAGAAGCAAAGTAAGAGGACAATGTGAGAATACACAGTACCAATTGCCGTAAAGACTTGCAATATTTACTTGACTTGAAGAGCGTGTTTGTATTGCTACAAATGCGATGCGAACGCGCTGTTCAAAACTACCTGCAAAACTAGCTGTTCTGTAAACTAAATTAAGTACAAGCCTACTATATAAGTACTTAGAGTTATTAAAAAAAAAAAAAACGCACTTCTTCCGAAAATGTCGTGTGCCTCCTCTCTAACATTACAAAAACTAAAAAATAACACAAATACTCTTCCTTTCAGATATAATGCAACAGTTCTCTCATCCGCACATCATTGGCCTAGTGGGAGTATGTAGCGAGCCGCCCATTTGGATAGTAATGGAGCTAGCTACGTTAGGAGAAATGCGGGCATATCTACAGCAAAACGCACACAGGTAATATAAAAGTAAATTCCACTGCCCACTGGTGGCAGCATTAAAAAAAAATTACGAATACTGAAACGCTGCTGAAATATTTGAAACATAAGTAGGTAGTTACACTTTTCTATTTGAGACTTACTCTTCAGAATCGTACACAAAAACGACATTTAATGTCAATGATAAGCACCACTTAAACTAAGTAGCGAATCAGTATTCAGGTTTTAGGTCTTTACTTACATCTTTACTGATTAATACAGTGTCAGGAGGTAATATTTGCCTACACTTATCGGGACACTGTAGTGCCTGGGACAGTGTTGAGATGGAGTAGTCTTGCCCAGCACCTACACCATCCTCTCAGCTTACCGGCCATATCCACAGGAAAGACATGATAAATACGTGCGGGGCTGACTAAGCCGCGGGTTTCCTCGCGATGTTTTCCTTCACCGTTTAGAGCTCGTGTTAATAAATAATAAAAAAAAAAAAATATGTTTATTTCGAGCAGAACTCATATAAGTAGGTACAGTAGGTAGGCACACGAACACACATAGGTAACTTAAAAACTAATTGGCTTGCTGGACAGTCATATAATTTTTTCCAAACAAAAATCCATTGATGCACGGATGCTTCGGATCGAAAGTCAAGGAACTATACTACTCGGCCAACAAATCTCTTACAGCATTACCACCCTGAAATATTAATCAATTAGTCATACAAATATTATACTGTCTGCATGGAGCTTATAATTATTTTCCTGTACAACTTATTCAAAATTCCAGGCTAGAAACATGTACGCTAGTACTCTACATCTACCAGCTGTCTACCGCGCTCAGTTACTTGGAGAGTAAGAAGTTTGTGCACAGAGATATCGCAGCGAGAAATGTACTTGTGTCTACACCGACATGCGTTAAGGTTAGTTGTATAATACCTATACCTACATATTTTTTTAATGTTAAAAATAATGTCCAGTTTAAAATTTCTCACTGGCAGAAAAATACACTATTTCTGTATATTTTATCCGTGAAGCTAAGCTATTCTGTTAAAATTGACATGACTACTTAGATATAATTTCAAAATGAAAATAATTCATAAAAAACGATAATTAGGTACCTACTTACCCACAATTTTAACACTATAAAATTATAATTATGGAATACACAATATAAATGTGATTGGTTTTGAGCATGTTAATTATGTTTGTGTTTCAATTCCATCCCAACCAAGAAATTTTACAAAAATTAGAAAGATAACCTATAGAATCTAAAATTGTGAATCACTAGCAAAATGATGGGTAGTCTTAAATGTAGGTAGGTATAGATATTAAAACTGAATGACTGGCTGGATTTTACCAAACTGGATTAAGTTTTATCTGGAGATTAAACCACAGATTAAACTGCTGTTTGTTTGAATATTTTGACATTGTAAAGTTGACACCTTATAACCAGGATAATTTGAATGCACCTAATAATGTTCGGTTGCGTTTTCTAAACAATTGTATTTCGAATTCTGTCGGCTAACGGAATAACTACTCTGGGAGTAAGATGACAGTTTGGTCGAATCCAGCCTAAATGGTTATATTAATTCTAGTTGGCAGACTTCGGCCTATCAAAGATGGTAGAAGACAAATCGTACTACAAGGCGTCTCGCGGCAAACTGCCCATCAAGTGGATGGCGCCCGAATCCATCAACTTTAGGAGATTCACTTCGGCTTCCGATGTCTGGATGTTCGGTAAGTACTTATAGTACGTCGCATAACGTACCTAATACTGGTCCTCAACGTTATATTACGTACTATGCAGTAAGTCATACGTCGCATTACGTACTCTAAACGTCACATTGCGTAATACAAAATACGTCGATAAAACATACTCCTCCATACGTAACATTACGTACTCGAATTAAATACCGTGCGTCATATTACGTAGTACATTGTATACGTAACAATATTTATTACAGCTTTATAACAAGAGTAAAAGCTAACTTATCCGATAGTAGTGTCATGAGTTCTTTTTACTTATTAGCTAGAACATTTATTTCTTCTTTTTATTCGGAGAAGTGTCGACAATTTAATTTTATTCACTCATCTAGTCACTTTTTGTTTATGTAAAGTATTTTTTGTTTATTAAAAATATTTATCGACTCTTGTCGTCCAGGTGTGTGCATGTGGGAGATTCTGATGCTGGGAGTGAAACCATTTAGCGGTGTGAAGAACAACGATGTTATCGGCAAGCTAGAGAACGGCTCCCGACTTGCCTTGCCTCCTCGGTGTCCACCGCGCTTGTACTCTGTGATGTCTCGCTGTTGGGCCTACGAGCCTAGCCAGCGACCCTCAGCCACAAATCTCAAGGAGACTCTTTTGTAAGTAGCTATAGAGACTAGAGAGTCATTCAAATTCTTATTTAAATCACTTGAATAATTTTTAATCAATGCCTCGACTCCGACTTAAAGTCAAAACAAATTTCGAGCATAGATAGATAGATAATTCTTTATTGTTACACCAACATTATTACAAACTTAAACTAGAGAACTTAGATACTAATACACGTCATATTCCGTCTCAAGATTTTTTTTCAAACCTAAATTAATATTAAAACATTTATTATTTATAAAATTACGATTAAATATATTACGAGAAATGACGTTGTGCTGGCTAAAGAACGGAACTTTAATACCTTACTACGGACCTATACGTCATATTACGTAGTCCACGTTACGTGACGTACTTCTGACTAAATTAAGGATTTAAAAAATACTGAGTACTTGCCTGAATTTGATTAACATAATTAATGAGAGTCTATATTTTATAGTGAGATTCTGCAAGAGGAGAGGAGTACAGCGTGGGACACGATGAGGCGGGAGAACCGACGGGTGGCCGCTGCCTCCTGGGGAGACGAGCCCCCACCCAAACCAACTAGACCTACCACCAACCTTACTGGTAAATTATATTATAAGTTACATTTTTTCCAACGGATCTTGGCATTCGTGAAGTTAGCCGTTTCGATGCGCAGTACAACTTTTTCATACAAAATTTTCTACTGTTCAGCGAAAAGCCTAACTTCACGAATGCCTAGATCCATTGTGATAACTGTACTACTTCATCCCTACACTACACATTTCCTTACTTTTCCATAAGTTTAGCCTGAGACTCCACCAAAGCGGAGCCGAGAGGAGAAGTGTTTAAACAACCAATAGAATTTCGTTATTAACACATCTCGTGATAGACAAGATGACATGCACACACAAACAATACAACAAAAAAAAAAAAAAGAATCAGCATAAGATGTCAAGCCGTTCTCATGTGATGTGCTAACAGAGATACGGCTACTAATGTTTTATATTATATAGATTATATACAGGTAATAATCAATCACATTAATTAAAATACATGCAGAATTATTACCAAATTATTTGAGAAATTAAAAAATAAGTAGGTAGATAGGTAAATAATATTAGATAGATTGCAAAGAAAGGAAACGCTTCAAGAGTTTTATCGATTCATAGAGGACAGTTCATAAATGTTTCAATTTTTTTTTAAATTGATGTTGAATTGAGTTGCTATTCTCAAGTAGGTACATCGACATTCCTCTGCGATTATATTTCAGCGTTGTCAGCAGAGCGCTCGTTGCACGATCTAAGTAGGTAGGTACTGTGTACACTTGATTGGCAAGGTTATTATAGTTATTAGGTACTTTGAATTGATTTTTTTTTCAATTCATATAGTTGTACAGCCTACTTCAAGCTATATAATAGACATCGGTTATTTTCGTGTTTTCCGAATATGTCCGACAAAACAGAATGCGACAGAAGTGCAGGTTAGCAACGCAGCTCGCTCGGCTTGCAACTAATTTGCTTTTCTTAACAATGACATTGATATTTATTTGTTTGCGATAAAGTTGAAATTATGAGTAAGAGCCTGTCCAGATGAAGCGTTTCACGCACGAAACCACTCGCGCGTAGCCTGTCCAGATGTCGCGATTTACGCGCGAGACCACTCGCGCGTTTCAATTTTGTATGTAGCCACGCACCAGTCCGCGGTTCATATTTTGCGTAAAACGAACATGGGTGAACAGTTCCTGGGGGAAATATGACCCACGGACTGTTTGCCGTCTCGTCCCCTATTCTAAACGTAAATGCTTGGTAAACTGACAGTTTTTGTTCTGCTACTCACTACTAGATGGTGCTGATTGAACTAACCCACAGATTTGGGGAAAAAATCCAATACTGGCAATGAAAAAATTTTGAGAGAAAAAATAATCTGTGGGAAGGGTCGGTCAGTTTTTGTTTGCGATTTTGTGTCTAGTGAACGGTCTGAAGAAATCTTGTAAGTACTCTGATTTTACAACGTAATTCCACAAGAATTATACATCAAATTAAAGCTAAAGGTGTTAGGTTTACGATGGTGTATGATAATTAAAGTTTGAAAACGAAAAAACTGTAATTTGAAGCTTGAAAAGATACGACATTTTTTTGCCGTTTTTTTTGGAAATTTCATTGTTTATTTTCTTATTGTTATTCGTATTAGCTTCTTAGAATTATGATAAAAATAAGGAAAGGATGGTTTCTAGCTATGTTTATCAGGGTTTCACAGACATTTTTTATTTTGATCTAGCTATAGTACTTTTTCTACTGTAATCGGATTTGTTGAGTACGCCGCGCGTGGCTGGTGTGCGTAAATCGCGCTGTTTTGGGGCGGACGGTGAGGGGGAATGTTGGCTCGGCGCGTGGACTGGAGAGTGGGTAGGCTACATATGTAGCTCTAGTATCCCAAGAACGCGGGAGTGTGTACGCGCGAGCGGACTCGCGCGTGAAACGCGTCATCTGGACAGGCTCTAACTTTAATTTCCAAATGACGTTTCGTCAATCGTTTTTGTAATTTTAAATGTGAAAGGTGAAAGTTAACAGGGGGTAAAATCAGTTTCATTGATTTGTCATAGGGGTAACAAGGTTGAAAAGGTTTGAAACCACTGATCTATTCTATAAACAAGTATTTTTTTTTTAATTGAAATATTTCATCATCATCATCATCATCATCCACAGCCCGACTTCACCCACTGCTGGGTATAGGCCTCCCTTAGTTTGTGCCATTCGTCACGATCCTGCGCCAGTCTAAATATTGAAATATTGAAATATTTACCTATTATTTATTACGTAAGTATCTATTTTTAAAACTACTGAATATTGTTTTACATGGTCTCAACTCTTTTCTTACTCTTTGGTTTATTTTTTATTTATTACTTAAGTATCTATTTTTAAAACTACCTACTGAATATTGTTTTACATGGTCTCAACTCTTTTCTTACTCTTTGGTTTATTTTGAATAGTAAGTACTTAGTTGTTAAAATAAGCATTGCTTAATTTTGTTGCAAAATTCTTTGAACAACTGCTAGAATTACTTTTAATCCGTTTTTATGTCCGCAAGTACACTGCGATAACACCTTTTGTTGGGTGCATTCTTACCTGACACTCGAAACGAAAGACTGCCGACCGGTGTCTTTTGTTAGTTGCATTAGACTGATTAGTCACAACTGGAGCAGTGCACGCACGCCAATATGACCCGTATTTGTATAGCACAGGAATAACTAACTTGCCGTAACACAGTTTTAAACTTTAAGTTATTTTAAACTGTACAGGTACCTACCGTCATTTTATTTTGCGTAAGCAGGTAAATTTGCTTGTTAACATTTTTAGAACGCCTACATACCTTTATGCATTGTATTTACTGACGTAAATGATTCCATGGTGTTGTGACCGAATTGAAGTGAGCGTGAGAACTTCATTCAAGTTTCAAATTGCAATTCGTTAGAAGTTTCAACGCATACCTACCGCTACCGCCTCAGTATAATGCAATATTCGGAGCCTACCGCAAAGTTTATCGTGAATCTTTTGACTAAAATATTATTTAATTTTCGTCGATTTGAAAAGCAAGTTATTTTGCAATGGCAAACCCTCACAGTAGAAGAGACGCATAAATCGCGTCGTAAAAAGAACGCTGGAAGAAAGTGGAGGGGGCATGTTTTGTCTCATGCTTGCGCATGGGCTACCTATTCGCAAACATGAGACAAAACACACCCCTCCACTTTCTTCCAGCGTTCTTTTTACATGAGTCATAAACTAATCAGTTAATAGAATTACCTAATTTATTTCCGCAAATGTAAAGAGTGTTTCATCAGTTTTGTTTGGGATCTTAGTGAAGATTGTGGTGTCGTCGTTACAAAATTGCTTTTGACAATCCTTTGTAGTAACCAACTGTGTCTGTGAAAAAATGGAGATCGAGAAAATTAAAAAAATGCTAAAAGCAGGAAGCAATATGATAACTGAAGAGTTTATAAAAAACCTACTCTGTGGAGTTTGCATGCCAGCAAATCTTTTACTATGGGAGATAATGCGGAATAAAAAAATAAACTGTGATCTGAAAATAGGATATCTCGAATGCAACAATATCCGTATAATGCACGTATGGAATGAATACGAAGGCGAAGTTTACGATCCAACAAAGAGATTATTTCAACACTTTCGTCCTGGAAGCTACGACTTCAAGTACACTGCTGTTGATTTGAACACCCTTACTGCGATGAGCGATATGCAAGCCCTTATAATCATAAAATATTATGAGCACATTAAGAAAACTGGAGATATCACTGTTTATTGGAATGAAGCGCCTGGACGTCTATTGGGAGTGCGCAGTGGCGTCCTTAAAAGAGCAAAACATCTAGAAAAGGATTATTTGAAATATTAACCATCTGTGTATAGTCCGGCAAAAACGGGTAGACACGGCAACTAAAATTTCAGTACTTTGGAAACCCTTTCTCTACTAATCTATGGTAAAGTACAGGTTTCTTGTCTATCGTACAGGTACCGAAGAGGTCAGTCAGAAGTAATAATTTACTTCTAAAAGAGAATTTATCTAT
Source organism: Camptogramma bilineatum (assembly GCA_958496255.1). Lineage (NCBI taxonomy): Eukaryota > Metazoa > Arthropoda > Insecta > Lepidoptera > Geometridae > Camptogramma > Camptogramma bilineatum. The sequence continues at coordinate 5,631,520 of OY292474.1, forward strand.
TTCGCGTATTTAGCTTGCACAGTGGCGCCCCCATTTATTTCTATTAATTTGTGTCGGACTATAGGTAGAGAATGAGAAAAATGAAGTATTGGAAGTGAGAATGTGAATCATGTTTGGATTGTGTCTCAATAAATTGCCATAAAATACAATGATTTTGTTTCTTTTTCACATCTAAAAAACCCTGTTGTTCAGTTAAAAATTATTTAAGGAAACTCTTTAGTTACACCTACTTGATATGAAACATATTTTTTTAAATTGAGCTTTTTCGATTTAAAAATCAAGGCCACTAACCTAACCTAATCAGTATTATGTATTAAACTCTTGGAAGGTTACTTTTCATCATCATCATTGCCACTAAACCATGTGTGTGTAAAAAATAATAGCAGAGCCCTCGCGGCGTTGCCCCGTAGTGATGGTTAAAACGTAGTATTAATTTCTCTGTGGTGATGGTATATGGTGATGCTGATGAAAAGTAGCCTATAAAAAACATAGAACATAGGTACCTAGTTCTTGAGATTAGCGCGTTCAAACAAACATAAAACTCTTCCGCTTTACATATTGGTTTAGTATAGAAGATAGATACTTGGCTCAACATATATTATCAGCATTGCCATTCAACTGAAGGGCACGCTCCCGACTGGCAGTGGACTGGATCAGTAGCTTGTAGATCGTTTACAACTACCCTGAGATGGCGCAACTAGTTCTAATTGTATTTGGTAAAATTACGTAAAAATGAATTTTTCTTTCTGAATAAATTGTAGAACTTAAGAAAGTTATCTTCACTTGTCCACAGCCGAGCCTCCCGCCCAGACAACGCCCGCAGCCCCCCAGACATACATCGTGGCCCAGAACCCCCTCGTTCTGGCCCATCTCCTCCGGGAAAACCAGGCTCGCGCCCTCGACCCGCAAGCCTACGTCACCCCCGCTTCGGTATTCAACACAGTCTCCGTCGACTTCGCCGAAACACTACCTGAGAACCCCAATATCGTCGACAAAATCATCCACCCAAAACCTGACGAAATCCTCGACATCCCCTTACAAACAGCCCCTATCCCCGCTCACAGCCTTGTTAAACTAGACCCTATGGTTCCTGAGGAGACTTTAACGGTTGTTGTAGGCGCGAAGGAAAGTTGCGATAACCTCTGTCAGAATATAGAGGAAGAAACCGAATATCCTAGTAGGGTTAGGTCGCTAGAACGTACTCCAAGGGGTATTAATGATCGTTCGCAAGTCAGGATGGGGTCCTTAGAACGGAATAATAGAGGAAGCTTGTCGCATAGGGGATCTCCTGTCCCTATAGCTCCCTTCACAAGACAGCATTCCGTCCCTGCTTCTCCACCCCCAAGGAATAGGAGGGAGCAGGATGTGGGACAGTTCTCTGTCCAAGGTACAACAAATGCGCAATTGGCTGCAAGTGTGGTCAATAAAATGAGGACCCAGCCCGAACCTCCACTGGTAGAGGAGATATATGACTTCGGAGGGGATAATGTTAAGAGTTGCGTCGCCATTGCTGCGCAGAAAGCTATGTGCAAGCCGTATCGTCCCACCACCGCGGCAATGTCCGCTTCCCATCCGACAACTTACAACGTCCCCGTAGGCATAGTCCAAGGTGTACCTTATTCCCAAAGCCCAAAGTCTAAAATGTTTCGCTCTGGAAGCCCTCAATTTCAATTCCCCCAACCGTATATGCAGTATAATCATATGCCTCAGCCTATGTTGTATCGTCCGCAAGTCGCGTCTCAATCGGCGAGTCAGTACACGTTCCAAGCGTCCAATGCCGCTTTTCAAGGACAAGCTAGACCGCAGTTTGCTACAGCGCAGTCGATGGACAATGAACCGCGAGATATGTCCGGTTTCCAAGGACAGCCGAGACCTCAGTTCAGTTCTGCGCAGTCGATGGACGCGCAATACGCGACGAGGCAGGAATGTACGTCGGGTTTGGCGTCCAATGCCGGTTTTCAACCGCAACCCAAGCCGCAGTTCAGTTCTGTGCAAGCAATGGACCCGCAATACGCATCGAGACAGGAATGCTCGTCTCTTCAAGCTAGTAATACACAGGTTAGGCACGTTGTAGACAGAAGCATGCTTTGAATGAAGTTTTCTTTGTAAAAAGTTTAAAATTGGTTGATTAAAATGCACTTTACCCATTTCTGTAGATAAATTGTAAGTGTTTTATTTTGTTTTGTAAATATTTTTTTCTTTTTTGCAGAGTTTTATGTTCCTTGGGTTTCTCCGGTAGTTTTTTGGTTTTTATTATTTTACTATTTTATTATTTGAAATCACTGGTGGATGTTTTGGTTTGATTTTATTGCATTTTGTAAGTAGATATATTTTTCCACTAGTGATTTCTTTAAAAAGAGCTAACTATTCGTTGGTGTTGAAGTTAAATTCTTTGGTGATTGGCTATTTTGTCCGAAATAACAATTTGTGACTAAAACAATGGGTTATTTTGTTAGAATAACAAACAATCTTTAAGTAATCATTTAAATAATAAGTAAATGTGACACTAACCTAAAGTTAGTTCTTTATAAAAATCATTTGCACAATACTCTTAAGACCTATTTCCCAAATTATAGAAAAAAGTAGGTAGCCATTAATCGAAATTATAAACTATCTTCATTGCAAATTTCATCTAAATTCGTTTAATTATTACAGCATGAGGAAGAAACAGACATACACACAAACTGTCCCTATCTTAATATTAATGTGATTTAGAATTCTCTTTCTTTAAGTCTAAACGTTTTAATTCTGAAGATAAAATTATATTTCAACACTAACCCTTATTCCTTCCGCGACAGAGTCCAGAATTCGACACCGAGCAGGCGGTAGAGAGACGGCTATTGGCAGAGCTAGCGAGACAGCAACATCAGAGCGAAGAGGACAGGCGATGGCTTCAAATGCAGGAAGATAGCTTGGTAATAACTGACTTTTGAATAGTTTTAATCAATCTTTTTAAAAATTATGAAATATTAACCGATTTAAAAAAAAGAATAGGTTCTCAATTCATCGGAATCTTTTTTTGATGTGATAACGTCTTATAAATCGATGAACGCCGGCTGCACGCACGAAAAAGCATGACTCATTGTCACGTTCCGCCTGAGCCGTGCAAGCGAGAGAGTGGAACAAGCGATAGAGAGGCACGATCGTTCATCAATGTTTTCATATGACGTTACTAGCTGACGCCCGCGGCTTCGCCCGCGCGGACTACTATTATGTTTATCCCACGGGAACCATGCATTTTTTCGGGATAAAAAGTAGCCTATGTCCTATTCCCGGTCATTATCTATCTAGTTTCAAATTTCAGCCAAATAGGTTCAGTAGTTATGGAGATACGTGGTAACAAACATTCACACACACACACACGGACTTTCGCCTTTATAATATTAGTAGGATCACGCAAAATTATCGTCCGTAAACCGACTTTACAGACAACCATTTTTTTTTACTATTACAATTTAATTAATTTGTGTTTTGTTTTCAGAAAAAGCGTCTCTCCAACGTGCAACTATCCACAGATTCAGAGCCGAGCGAGCAGAAGAGCGATAGTCCATCGAACACCATAGTTCATGAGAGGGCATCTAGTCAGTCGCATTCTGGTATGTATTGTACTGATATGTGGTGATGATGATGATGAACATAGCCTATAACCTTCCTCGGGAGTTTAGCTATCAAATGCAGAAAGAATTTTTCAAATCGGACTAGTAGTTCCTGAGATTAGCGCACAACTCAACACACTCAAACAACAAAAAAAAAAAACAACTCAAACAACAAAAAGACAAACTCTTCCGTTTTATTAAATTAGTATAGAAGTTATAGATAGATTGGGTCGATTGTTCCCTAACGATTACATTCTGTGATCCTGTAATTAGATTGTTCATATTATTTTTTTTGTTTATTTTGTTACAGCGGCAAATTCATCAGAAACAAGCCCCGCGAACACAGTGAAGTCAACGGACAAACCAACCAGTGAAGAAAAGGTGAATTAATAAATAACACACTATAAACACACACTGTAATAAGTAAGGTTCAATCGTGTTAAGAATTACAAACATCTATGTTCATGGATATACGAGTAGAGGTAGACCAAAGAAAAGATGGATGGATTGTGTGAAAGTTGACATGAGTAAGAAAGGAGTGAGTGTTGAGATGACGGCTGATAGAGGGAAATGGAAGAAGAATACATGTTGTGCCGACCCCACGTAAGTGGGAAAAGGGCAGGAAGATGATGATGAATTACAAACATCTATGTTCATACTAGTTTCTTAGTTTGAGTTACATTTAGCTGTTGGTTTTCATTCCTTAAAATAAATAAATAACACATTAGTGTTTGATTGATACAGTCAACGTAATTGCGGGGAGGTGGAGGCGGTGAGGGGCGGGGCTAGGCAGGCATGTAGATAAAGTTTACTCTATTCTACTGTGTTGACTGTACCTGCGCAAAGTCTAATCTGCCGCGTACTTCAACCGCCATAAAGTTTGCGGCGCACTATACCAACTAAGCTAAGAGGCCAGCCAACAGTTTCTTAATCACAATAAAATCCAATATGTTCAATATGTTCATCCCCAGCGGTCGACCCACACGGATGACCCAGTATACCAAGCTACCACCAGCGTGGTACGGTGCGTGATGCGGCTAGCGGCCGTCAGCCAGCGCGCGCCGCCGCCGGCGGACACGCTAGCGGCCGTGCGCCGCGTGGGCGAACAGTTGCGCGCGCTCTGCGCCGCCGTCGACGCCGTCTGCGTTCCCTTCCCACGCGCCGCACAGAGGTAACACATAGATAGATAGATAGATAGATAAATTCTTTATTGACACATTTCAGCACAGACACACACAAAAAAAAAACAAGTTAGGAACCTACAGAAAGAACACTAGTGTAAGGTAAGTAGGTAGGTAACAATATAAACTTAAATATTCAACACACAACCAACTTTTAAGCACCTTAGTACCTACTTAACATGACAAAATTAGGTAGGTAGGTACATAAAACAGTAGTTACCTTCATAGCTACTGACCCACTATACCAACAAGTAGCTACAAACGACAATATACCAAGCTACCACCAACGTGGTTCGCTGCGTGATGCGGCTAGCGGCCGTCAGCCAGCGCGCGCCGCCGCCAGCGGACACGCTAGCGGCCGTGCGTCGCGTCGGCGAGCAATTACGAGCGCTCTGCGCCGCCGTCGACGCCGTCTGCGTTCCCTTCCCGCGCGCCGCACAGAGGTAACACACTACTGACCCACTATACCCTAGGTTCTCAACGTCAGCGATGGGCGTTTGAGACTTTCAGGGCGGCAGTAGAAGACCCAGAGAACATTAGGGGACATTGGGATGCCGCATCATGATATGGGGGGGGCTCTTGAAATAATAAATCTTAAAATGGGCGGTAATGGCACTATACCAACAACTAGCTACTGACCTACTATACCAACAACTAGCTACACACGACCCAGTATACTTACACCTAGCTACTGACTCACTATACCAACAAACTAGCTACGCCAGCTTCATCCTATCAGTTAGCCCGGACTGTAGATGTCTTCTAGGCACACCTATATTTAATTCTCTAATCAAATTAGTCCATAGACAATGAATAACCATAGAGTATTGTCACACCCCGGACACTCGACGAAATCTCTTTGCAAAAGCGGCGTCTAACTGCCTATTTACACAGACACTACCAACACAATGTCATTTTTGTACACGCGCTATTTAGAAAGTGTCCACATTGCGTGTTTTGCAGCGCGTTTGTATCGATACAAACGCGCGTTCGCAACGTGTCTCAAAAACACGCTGCAGAAAACGCAATGTGGACACTCCCTTAGTGCGAGAATTAAGGTTGTTACCGTATGAATAATTACTGTACGTACACTGTGGTCTCGTTCTCGTCGTCGCGTCTGCGCGCGTGGCGCGTCCCTAGCTCAAGTCAGCCCCTCGCCAGCTCAAATTCAGTCGCGCTTTGAAGAAACGCCGATTGGTGAGGGGGGGAGGGGGGACAGTGGCCATTCTATACATAGTATTATTATGAGTGATCGATGTAGTGATATTCACGGGAATTAGTGACCGTTAACTGAATATGGAAATGCCTTCTAAATCCCGGAAAATAGATTAAGTAGTTATTTTATTAAATATGTTTTTTTAGGAATTCGTATTTTACATAGTAGGTAGATAAATCAGCTATAAGCAAATACCTACATACCTATTGTATTGGTCACTAAAATCATCCCTTGGACAAAAAATCGTCTTATCGTATCTTAAACAGTTTAACTTCAACATCGACATTCAGAAAAATATTCCCGGGAATTCCGGGGCATGTCCACATTAACATTATCATTCAGGTTCATTGACCCAGAATAGCACTACCTACGCCGATCCCTAATTATGCTGAGGGGTAGCCCTATTTTCTTGTCACTGTAATATAACATTTTTGGTTTGTGTGCATGTACCGTATAGTGACGAAAATAAAACTTATTTCTATTCTATTCTAATTATACCTAATGTATTCTATGGAATTGTCACATACATTATTGTCTACAGGGAGGTGGAGATGGCGCATCAGGTGTTAAGCAAAGACATGGCGGCGTTAGTGGAGGCGATGCGACTAGCTATCCAGTACTGCAGCACAACGCTACAGCATGAGTACACTAAGTAAGCACTGCTTAAACTCTACGCAAGGAAATGGCGGCGCTAGTATCCTCCTAATAGTGCATATAATGAGAGTACGAATTTTGAGACTTTATGTGTGTGTATTTGAAAGGTACTCTCCAAAACCACTGCACCTATTTTATATACTTTCACCATTTAAAAGTTACATTATTTCAGACAGACATAGCCTATATTAACCCAGACTAATAGCACATACTTATTTTATAGAATCTTTGATGAACTTACAGCTAAATACATATAAGGGGGTTACTTTCTATGAATACATGCGAGACATGTATTGTATGCTTATGGCCAATTATAAGTTCCCACACAAAAGTATCATTAGACGACGGGACTAACATAAAAAAAGTACAATTTGGAATTTGATAATAAAAAAAACAAAACAAATAGGTAAATAAAAGTCAGCTGCAAACAAAGAATTCAGCAGTGAGCAGTTTTTTAACCTACATATTAGATGTGTTTAATCATAGGTTCTCAACGTGGGCGATAACGCCCCCTTGTGGGCGTTTGAGACTTTCAGGGGGGCAGTAGAAGACCCAGAGTAAATTAGGGGGCATTGAGATGGCGCATTAAGATATGGGGAAGGGGGGCTCTTGAAAAAATATAAGTATTCTCAATGTGGGCGGTGGGCAAAATAAGGTTGAGAAGCTATGTGTTAAATAAATATCAACACAGCTAAACTAATAATATAATTCAATTCCAGGAGCATGCTAGCAGCTGCGCATGTATTGGCGATGGACGCAAAGAATCTACTAGATGTTGTCGACTGCATTCGACAGCGACATCCAAACATCGACTGGCGATCAGCTCTAGAACCTACCTTACAGGATCAACAAGAACAGAATCAAGTCCAACATCAGAATCAAGCCCAACATCAGAATCAAGCCCAACATCAGAATCAAGCCCAACATCAGAATCAAGTCCAACAACCGCAGAATCAAGAGAATCAATTTGAACAGAATCAAGTGTTCCATCGACAAGACTCATCGTTCAGTCAACAAGAGCCTGCGTTTATTTTGCAGGTAAGTGTTTTCAGTTGATTTATTAAGAGCTCATTAAATTTAATGTAGGTAACTGACTGTTGATTTGATGATCCTCCTGAGACGTATCTTAGATTCAAGTTTCTAATTTCATATCATTTCACATGCAGCTGTTTCACATTTTTCATAACATTAGTTTCATAATACTGAACTGTTCAGCTTTTTGTCAATGGAAAGGTCCCGGCGGGCTATTTAAATATAAGTACCTACCTAGTTCTACTTTAACTTTAGTTTTAGTATTGGTTGTCTGGAAGAAATCGCCTTTTGCGATAAGACTGCCATTTGCAACCTTAGATATATATGTAGGTACCTAAATGTATTTGTGTTGCAATAAAGCTTTTTCATTTCAATACGGCCATTTTACGATTTTCCACTAAACTGTCAAAAAGATGAATTGCCGATTTGAATTTACTATAGAATTGTACATTTTATGATTTCTAATACGAGAATCTCGCTTTGAATCATATGAATATATGAATGAAAATATTGTCATTCTGCTATAACGTTCGTTTTAGCCCCGCAGTTACAAATCTCTTAAGCTTTTTTCTGTACCTTTCAGGACCCGCCATTCACCCAATCACAAGCCTACAACCAACCCAACAGCAACCAATCATCACTGCAAGACGACGAACCGCCTAAACCGGACTTCAGAATCAACCAACCAGTCACAACCAATCAACACATCACCCCAGACTCAACTAAAGATCACAGTCTCACATCCACAGCTAATAGAGTATCAGCTCTGATACATAATTACAATCTCTATGGGAACGTCAGAGAAGCTCAACATATCTACGGGAATACGGAATTTCAGTCTTCAAGCGAGGAGCAAAAGGTTGACTCTGCACCGATGGAGTCCGTCAAACGTAGAGTTCAAGCCATTTCAGGCAAAATCGATCCCCCTATATACTCAGTTAGCAAAAAAATCGTCATTGATCAGAATCTAGCCCATGATCAAGGGTGAATCATAATCGCTTGTAGATTCAGCTTTATTATTTTCGGCTATGATAGTACTTACAAGCATTTATCGGTTTTCTAAGCTTTTTCGCTTGCAAAAGACATTATGCTCAAAGCCTTAAGTTACAATTGCATTGGCGTGAAAGATTTAACCCCATTTTTACTGTCGTTGACAATTTTCTAGTGTTTTTTAGCGTTTTTGTGATTGTAGCTCTCTAAAGGCAGTATAATATCATATAGTTACATATAGATGTGTTTAGTTTGAGCCTGTACATCCGTATTAATCCTTAAATTATTGGAGTTCATATAATCAAATTATTTATAGTTTTATTGGTAGCGCACTTTTTGCTTATTCCAATTGTGCTTGAAATAGGGATTGAATTTGCGTGTATCTTTCCATATGTTTGAAACATTCTTTTTTGAATACTTGTAGTCGTGTATAACTTATGCTTTTTTATCTTGGGGTATTTCACATGAAACATCTCCAATTTACTCCAAAAAAGTGCACTATCAATAGAATGGTACATGTTGAGTCATATTTAGTGATAATTTATTAACATATCATCGGCATCGTCGTGCTTAGTAAGTGTTGCAATCATCGTGAAATTATTTACCCAATAGTTTTAGACGATTTCATATAAACAAATCAATTTGTGTGAGAATTAATTTTCATGTTCATACAAAATAGCGTACTTCAGTCAAAATTTAAAAGTCCCGTTTAGTTTCATTCAAAAAGGCTCAATTTGGTGCATTTTTTTTCTCCATAATATCGAAAAACGTTGTGAAAACTGATAACATTGATTTGTGATATTATTGCCAATAAAGATGACCTAATTCGAATAATTTTAAGGTTCAATTCACAATACCGAGCACATTCCTTGAATTTCGCACCGTAACGTAAGTTTTATAGTTATTTTTCATACAAATTTTATATTTTTGGTGTAACAATGTTTTTATACATTATGTATAAGAGAATCAATTCTTCCATAAACAATAATGTCAATCTTTTGAAATTAATTATTAAAGTATTACTTAATTTAATGTAAAATGTATATTTTAAGGTGCATACACTGTCACAACTTAACGTAAATGCATTTAACAATCACTCAGTATTCACCGGGGTAAAGGTTTTCTTTGTAAAAATGTACAAATCGATTATTTTAATTTCTTATCCAAAGTTTATTATAAGCCTAGATCTCAGATGAAATTTCTAGAGTTGTAGTTCGATTAGTTGTATGATGGCAGATATTATTTATTGATGTAACATTTTATTTTGTAAAGTTGGTTTCCCTTGGCCTCTGAGCAGAACCTGTAACCACCTTTCACTTTGGGAAAATTGAATACGAAAAATGCTAAGAAATTATGGGAACCAAAAAAAGACTCAACGTAATTTTTGCTCAATAGACGCTTAGCATTTTCGTGTCGTTTCTCGTTGTCGATTGCCACTTGTCTAAGACTTATATTTGTATGTGTCGTGATACCTCAGAATGGTAACTATACAATTCCATTCCAATTTATTGCTTCATATTGGTACACAATTTCATATCGTGAGTTGTGACGTCACAACACTTTAGTAATGTAATTCTAATCTTAAATGTAAATCCGATATACCTACTTCTGGCGCGTCACGACACTATGTAATTCCGGATTAGGATTGCTATGTCATTTGACGCTACCTTAACACTAGAATTAGTGTACAATGCATCAGTTCAGTGTCTAACGGCCTCTTTCAATATAGTGGTTTTGCATAGTAGGGTAAGGTATAGATCGCGTCATGTAAAAAGAACGCTGGAAGAAAGTGGAGGAGTGTGTTTTGTCTCATGTTTGCGAATAGGTAACCCATGCGCAAACATGAGACAAAAGACACCCCTCCACTTTCTTCCAGCGCTATTTTTACATAACGCGACCCCTACCTACCTTTATTTGTCATTTTTAGGTTAAAAATAAAGTTATCAGCAGTCATTCAAGGATTTTTGTCTCACAATGTCATTGAAAAGAAATGGCTACAAATAGCATTTTAGCTTACAAGTTCTTGAATAAATGGGCTTATAACCACACTAAGTATAACCACAGAATATAGAAACTGGCTGTAAGTGGTTAGGTTCTGTTCGAGGCTTTAGCGTTTAAGCAGGATGTCATTCCAAAGTGTGGTTGAGCCGTGTAGTGTAGTCGCCTGACATTTCCGAACAGTGGTGGACCGGTTTTTGTTTACGCAATAAACTGAATAAAGGACATTTCTTTGTTTAACTTATTTCCTCTTATTATTATTATGTATGTCAATTTGAACATCTCGGGACTATGGAGTCCCGGACCTTTGACAGGCATGCATGGGGCCGAAGCCAACACACAGAGGCCCTTTTGACAGCTTTTATCTTTTGTGATGGATACACATTCCAGCGACTACCCTGTATGACACTATAAAAATGCTTTTAAGGGCAGCCTCCGGTCTGTGCAGGACTATTGCAAATGATGGAAAACTACTACCGGGCTATGGGGGTGGGATGGTAGTGGACTGGTTACCAGGGAAACTATGGGGACTATGGCACCCGCCGAAACTATGTTAACGAACATGTATCAAATGGCGGGTGGAGACTCGCCTACTCACAAATGGGCCCCCCCAAAACAGTCGCTGGTATCGCAACAAGGGGGCAACAAGACGTGAGTGGCTAGAGGGTGGTCAGATGTTACCGGGTTTTAAACGACGATCATTAGCTCCCTGAGGGTCCAGCTTCACGTGCCCACTCACCACTTATGTAACACCCTCCAGCCCCCGAGCAATTATTATTATTATTATTATAGTTAGCCCGTTGTGTCCCACTGCTGGGCAAAGGCCTCCCCTTGATCCTTCCAAACATCACGATCCTGTGCCATTTGGACCCACGCCGTTTCCTCTTAATAAACATTAAACAAATTATTATCAAAACACTTGTTTAATTATTAGAAATATAGTAGGTACTTGTGATTGAGTCTATAAGCATGTTAAGTTGATACAAGGTGCGTGCGAACGGAACGCTGTCGCGCTCTCTAGTGTTAATGAATGAGCGTGCGTACGCGCAAGGGGCGGTGCTTGTGGAATGCGTCACACATTCAAGTCAAGCGAAGAGGAATTTCCTCCCGCGAACAGTTAGGTTGTGGAATGATCTATCTACCGCGGTTTCCCCAGTGACTACAGTATGGGGTTCTTCAAAAAGGGCGTTTTGAAATTTTTACAGGGTTAGCAGCGCGTGTGTGACTCGTCTGGTGTCGCAGGCGTCTATAGGCTACGGTAACCGCATACAATCAGCGCCATTATGCACGAGTTTACTAACCTATCCGTGACTATAGTAACTGGTTGTCTGTCGGAGCACAGATCTGGTCGAGACACAATTGATTTTCTAATGTGTCTGAAATCCCGACAGACTAAAGGGTAAAGAATCTCAAATGTATGAAATTCAGCGCAGCACCTCTAGTGGTAACTTGACTAAACTAAGGTCATACAATTGTCCATACTTTACTATAGTCACGGATAGAATAGTAAACTCGTGCATACTCGAGCGAGGCGATCGAGGCACAGGATCGTAATGCTTGTCTGCTACCTTAGTAGAATAAAAAAAGCGACGACGGAAGACTTGCAACATCATAGATACATGAACGTTGATTCTTTGCAGAATTGTCTAACTCCAACTCCAATAATAATATGGAATGGATACTTCTTTGCAGGTTGTAATGAAACAAAATACTTATTTTATGGATTTATTAACAAAATTACAAAGCAAAAATAAATCATACATTTATGAGTTCGAGCCACTGAAAAAATAAATAATGACACTACTGACTTACTAATAACGACAGAAAAGGAACCACCAAAATAAAAATATTTATAAAAACCTACTTTTTGCTACTTATATGAAATACCGTACTTATCTAAAAGCAACACGTCTCAAGAACTTTAATTCATAACTTTTTAAGACTCAAAACATTATATTTTATAATGTTTGTAGTTTCAATTCAATCGTTTTGCCGCGATTATTCAACTAAGGGCTGATTTTTCAATACCTGTCAAATCGCATATTTATTTCCTCAGATAAAAGTTATCTACTTTTATCTGAGGAAATAAATATGCGATTTGACAGATATTGTATTGAAAATATGTCATAACGCCATATTTATTCCTCAGATAAAAGTTATTTATCGATTGAAAAATCAGCCCTAAGTTGACAACCCTAGTGTGATCCGATCGTTTGCGATTATTCCCGTTCCAAAGTGACACGAGATGATCTGATGAGGGGTAGGGGATCTAGCAGTCGAGGAAGATGACAACCTTAGTGTGAGGTTACAAACAAAATGTAGATCGATCGTTTTGACGCGATTATTCCTGTTCCAAAGTAAACATGAGATGGTTTTATGAAGGGTTAAGGGGATCTAGCAGTCAAAGAAGTTAAAAACTCTAGTGTGAGGTTTTGACGCGATCATTCTCGATCTAAAGTAACATTAGATCAGAAAATCTATAGATTTTATTTCTCGAAAAACTATAGATTTGTTTCGATCCGATCATTTTGACGCGGTTATTCTCGTTCCAATGTGACATGATGATATGATGAGGGGTAGGGGATCTAGCAGTCGAGGAAGTCGACAACCTTAGTGTGAGGTTACAAACAAAATGTAGACCTATCGTTTTGACGCGATTATTCCCGATCCAAAGTAAACATGAGATGATTTTATGAATGTTAAGGGGATCTAGCAGTCGAGGAAGTTGTCAACCCTAGTGTGATCCGATCGTTTTGACGCGATTATTCCCGTTCCAAAGTAAACATGAGATGATATGATGAGGGGTAGGGAATCTAGCAGTCGAGGAAGTTGGCAGCCATGAGGAGTTCCAGGGCGATCTCTGGCGCGATTGGGAACTCCGGGATTTCGGTCGAGGAGTTTGTGTAGCGCACCTTGTATGTAAAGTACATGCATACTTTCTGCAGTACGTGAGATCTGGAACAAAAGTTTATTTATTTATTTATTTCTTAAACAAAATCCACAGCTCTTAGAAAATGAGTGCACAAAAACTTAAATGTATTGCTGCCAATAACGGATTTACATTATATTAACAGGTAAACCGACAGTGATCGAGGTGTGTGTGTCCGTGTGTATGTGTGTGTGTGTGTATGTGTGTGTGTGAGTAAAAAGTTTAAAGTCAGATCTATACTAATACTAAAATACTAATACTAAAATTATATAAAGCGGAAGGGTTTATTTGTTTGAACGCGCTAATCTCAGGAACTACCAGTTGGATTTGAAAAATTCTTGCTGCGTGTGATAGCTAAACTCTTGAGGAAGGCTATAGGCTACTTTTCAGCATCATCCTCATCACCATATACCATCACTACGGGAGCAACGCCGCAAGGGCGCTGCTAGTTATTCTATAAGATCGTGTAGACAATTTTGACACGTTTTGATTAGGTTAACAACTACTGCGCCTCTACCACGCATGTGTTACCAGTGGAGCTAAAAAGGCCATATTATTCATAGCGAGATTCTTATATTAGAAATCACAAAATTTGTAATTCCTATTACAATTCCTATCGGCAATTAATCTTTTTGACAGTTTTGTGGAGAATCGTAAAACGGCCTACCTGCCAAAACTGTCAAAAAGATGAATTGCCGATACGAATCACTTTTGGAATTTTAATAGGAATTGTTTTTGTGATTTCTAATACTAAATCTCTGTATGAATCATATTGTGAATCTGCTATAACGGTCTTTTTAGCACCGAGGCTATCTTTGCCTACATCTAACGGGACACTGTAGTGCCTGTAGTGTAATTGAGACTGAAAACCAGCGCTGCCTCCTTTTGAAGGAGCCAGCATTATGTTGAGGCTGGGCCTATTTTGGCACCACAGAGCGTAGTAGGTACGCACACGCATTAGTGGTAGGTAACATCTTTTTGTCTAGTTTTTTAATTAAGTAGGAAAGTATTTTGTTTGTTTAATCGTCTAATGTCTATTCTTTATGTACATACCTATGTATGCTGTGCTTTTTCTGATGTACTTACTGTAACTTGTGTGTGCCAAATAAACGTTATTCTTACTCTTACTCTCTTAATTCATGAACAAACTTACGGGATCTCCCTAAAGTTGACCTCGTTGGCTTCGTTCTCTGCGAACTGTCCGGGCCCGCTGAGCATTGCCTTGATAGTGCCCGATGTGAGCGCGTGCTCGCGCTTCACTATAAACTCGTGCCCGTCAGAGGAGACCAGCTTCACGTACATCGCGTCGGGGCCCTCGCAACCGCCATAATACTTCTCTTCAGAATGCACGCTGCCGGCTGTGCCTGAAATATAACAAATATTTGTCTACCGATACTTCTATACTAATATAATCAAGCGGAAGAGTTTGTTTGTTTGAACGCGCTAATCTCTGGAAGTACCAGTAGGAATGGAAAAATTATTTCTGTATTGATGTATTGATATTGCTAATTTTTTGAGAAAGGTTATAGGCTATTCAACATCACGAAAAGACCCTTAAGCCATGCAAAATGAAAGAAATTCAGAGAAAACGCTTGGTTTTCCAAAATCAAAACTAGATGGCGGCGGGATTAAAAATGACCCATTTCTGAATCGGGTTGACGAAAACGCACGGGAGCGATATGAAGTTCGCGGGAACGCCCAAAAGTAAAAGTAAAAACTTTTAGAAGTTATAGCCAAGTTGTTGAAGGTGTATGATGGAGTACCTACCACCACCGACGCTGCCCGAGCGCTGCTGTTCCTCAGCGACGCTGGTCGCAGATGCGGGAGCTGAGCCAACCACTTCCTGAGACATGTTGTCTGTAAGCAAAACATCCTATCATAAAATGTTGTAGTACAGCAAAGTGTTTTATACAAGCAGGAAGCTGGTCTGGAACTAAATATAACATTACTACTACAATCCAACCACTTCTTCATATCGTCGGCTAAATTCGAAAACCTCGTAACTCCGTCTTTTTTACGAAAATGATTTTTTGATGCAGTTTAGTAGAGAATTAGATTTTCTACCAAACTGCATCAAAAAATCATTTTCGTCGAAAAGACGGAGTATGAGTACGAGGTTTTTTAATTTAGCCGACGTTATAATACTTAAGGATATTATATACTGATGAGATGTCTTCATCATCATTCCCCTGCCCTTATCCCACGCTAAGTGGGGTCGGCACAACATGTCTTCCTCTTCCACTCACCTCTATCATTCGCCAACTGTCTTCATATTATACATAATTAAATCAATAAAAAACATTACTCATGCTAAACCATAGTTAATGGGAAAAGACTTCTACCCAGCTGTTTTTTTATGATGATTTTTAATTTTACCACAAATTTGCTGTTTACATGGACAAAACGTAGGTGTTTACATCCTTTACTACATGATTTATACAGTGTCAGGAGGCAATCTTTTGCCTACACTTATCGGGACACTGGAGTGCCTGGGACAATGTTGCGATGGAGTAGGCTTGCCCAGCGCCTACATCGTCTTCTCAGCTTAACCGGATATATCCACAGGAAAGACATGGTCAATACGTGTGGGGCTAAGCCGTAGGTTTCCTCACGATGTTTTCCTTCATCGTTTAGAGCTCGTGTTAATGCGCATATAAATTTTTCGAAAAGAAAAATCCATTGATGCACGGCCAGGATTCGAACCCCAGACCTTCAGATCAAAAGTCAAGGTACTAGACCCCTAGGCCAACACGGCTCATACATAGAAAGATAACACTATAATTAAAATAATAGGTCCTCAGAATAATGAAGAATTCACAAATCACAAATAAATTGATTTTAGAAGGTAGGTAGGTATAATAGAAAATATCACATAATAAAGATCACTCACTTAAAAACATTAATATCTGTAGTAAACTGTAATCTATATTTATAAAGACTGGCTCAAAAGATTAAGTAGATTTGATACATCAAATGATATTGGTTGCAGTTTGAACCTTGAATTCTAAATTTATTTTGGATCAATACAAACTTACCAGTAAAAAATTGTGTTTTCTGGACATTTTCTAACACACTATGGTCTCTAGCTAAAGTAAAACATAGAGCAGGTTTATAGCATAGGTACTTCCAAATATTACTTGAATAGATTGCAATTTTACCTACCCAAGTGTTTTTATTTTACAGTAGGTAGGTACATACAAATGAACTAGGTTTAAACGATATTTTCTAATGACTTTAAAGCTTGCTGTTTAATTTATTGGTGTAAAAGCGTTAGTACTTTAAATTTCCATTCGATTTCTTTTGCTGAAGTTAATAAATAAATGGAAAAAGCACCAAATTTAGCAAATTCAAATGCAATTATTAGGCACTTTTTGACATCCATTGTTAAGATTTTAGAAGCGAGTTTATGTCTACTTTACAAAACTACTTACTTGCTTTTTTTTACTATTTGCCTGAATCACTCACAAAACTATTAGTTTTGGCCCACAAAAATAAATAGCTGAGAAAATTAGGTTAGAATCAAAAATACAACTGGCTCCTAATTGAGTTGAGTGAAATTAGCATCAAGCAAGGCTGCTGATGAATGAAGCTTCTGTCAATGTCATGTAAACAGAGCTTGCTTGATAGTTGTCTCTGCCATCAAACGGCTTCAAGCTTTCAGTTTACAAGTTTTGTTCCATGTCGCAGTTTTTTTACTGAGACTTTTAGCTCGATGTCCCTATTATCAAAGCAAATTCCGATGTGTCCTTGATTTATTTTTTTACTTGATTTTATTTTAGACCCTCAATCATCAATACCATCATCGTGACGGTTTTTTATCCAAAAACATTTCTTTTGTTTAAAAAATGAATCAAAACCCAAATTTAAAATTTTAAAAGTAACAGAAAAATATCGCTCGTTCTTCGCTCGTGTTTTTCTGGAATGGCCCGAATCGGCCCGATCTAGGTCAATGGTCCACAGCTGACGATTCGGCGGACTTTTTTGACATGGCTTTTGGCTTCATTCCATTATTTTGACATTTCGTGAATTTGATGTCAAGCGCTACGTATTTCTTTGAGAAAAGTAATTTTTTCAAAGATTCCAATCGTTTCTGGCGAATTTTCAATCGAATTCGGTCGCGGAAAGTGTCGATCGACTCATCTCCGCCGAGCAACCGACGGCGGAGCTGAGAAATTCCGCGAGAACCATGTGACACGAATACGAAAAAGGGCTTCCAGATCGTCAATGTGACAGAAATGTTTTCTGCCATCGTGACGATCCAGCGCCACAACACAGCCGCCACGAGCCCGACGCGCGATCCTACAACGGCGACATAGGGGAAGCGCGGCGAAGATGATCGCGAGATGGCCAGTTCGCCACCGAACCCTAAGGAAGGCGAGGAGGGCGGCTCCGGGTCGCAGGAGGCGCGCGGGGAACGCGCGGCCCCCGCGCCGAAGAGGTTCATAGCACCGCCCGCCAGCCAGCTGCCGTCGAAGCTCTCGTACGTGGCGTTCGGTCCGCCCGGGCCCAGCGGAGGCATCAAGCAACTGTTCCGGACCGTGAAGGTGGCGCGGCGGGTCCCCACGCTGCCCCGCAAGCTGCAGGAGGACGAGGGCGGGGGGGCGGGCCCCTCCACGTCCCGCGCGCCTCCCCCCGAACCCCCGCCCGAGCCCCCGCGCCGCGCGCGCCGCGACCAGGCCAAGCGCCACGAATGCAGCACCTGCAACAAGCGCTTCACCAGCCCCGGCAAGCTCAGCCAGCACATCCTCTCGCACACCGGCGAGCTGCCCTTCCCTTGTGAGTTTTGTGATAAACGATTCAATTCTAAATTCAAACTCGCCCGCCACAATCTCATCCACAGCGAGGCGCGCGCCTTCTCCTGCAATGTCTGCAGTAAAACCTTCAACCGGAAGGACCACCTCACGAACCATGTCCGAGTCCACAACCCTGTCAAAAAGCTGTACACTTGCGAGAAGCCCGATTGCAGAAAGTCTTACACATCCCAGATGAGCTACCGCAAGCATGCCGCTCTGCACTCGGCGGAGGAAGGTAATCTTCAGTGCAAAATATGTGATAAAGTTTTTACCAATCGTCACGATATCGTATACCACCTGAAAGTTCATACCGGCAGTCGGACTGTGAAAGATGAGACTGATAAGAAGTTCACGTGTGATTTTTGTGATCGTAAGTTTTTTACCGCCAAGGACGTGCGACGGCACCTCGTGGTGCACACGGGCCGGCGCGACTTTCTGTGCCCCTACTGCCCACAGAAGTTCGGCCGGAAGGACCACTTGGTCAGGCACGTGAAGAATGCGCACCCTGAAGAGTCTTGGCGATCCGCAGAGGTGGGCACCTCCAGCGAACCAACCCCTGAGGCTTCCGCTTTCGAAGAGACTTACACAGACTACACGATAGAAAGCCCCGAATACATTTGGAAACCACCATCCCCAAAAACCACCTCCGAACCCTTGCAGGTTCAAATGCCTGTTCCCGCTTCCAATATCATAGTAGAGATGGCACCTTCCGATCTTGATATCAAAGTGGAGCCGGTCGATATAAAATCTGAAGAATTAGAGGACATAAAATTAGAACAACCCACTTCACCACAGGTGATGGGGCCCGTCCCCGCAGAGTTTCAGGAGATAGTGTTTGTGATGCCGGAGGAGTTCCAGGCGCCGTTGGATTTCATCACGACGCAGGAGTTACCAGGTGAGATGGAGACTGACCTGCTCGACACCACGTTGTTGATAGATCCCGGAGAAGGGCCCTCGGGGCTGTCCAATCAGGTGCTCCGAGGTTTGCTTGAGGATAGAGAGTCGAGGTACGGGAGTGAGGAAGGCACGAGCAGCAGGACGCAGCAGAGGCTGCCCGCGTTCACGCAGGCCTTCCACACCGCCCAGAGTCCCAAGCCGCCGCCCCCGCCTCCGCCGCCGCACTAACTCGCCACACGCGCTAACCCGTCGCTACTGCAGATTAACCTACGGACACTAGGCGTAAGTACAATAATTTATAAGTCTCACACTAATCTGCAGTGGCAACGGGCGCGAATCCTGCATTTAGCTTATGTGAACTACCTCACTAGGTAATGTTGTAAGCTGTAAATAGTCTTGTGCAGTAGTAATTCGAATTTGATATTTTGTTAAGCTCGGGGGCGCCCCTCCGGTCGATTGCCAAATTGTATATTCGTACGTTGGTTATACCAAAATGTTTCCGAATTCTGCATGAATATGTGATCTAGTCGTGTATGTACTTTCGGAATTTAATTTTTATTTGTAGCGTACAGTTTCCGCGTTTATGGAGTATAATCGGGACCAACTCTGTAAGCTGTAGGGGTGTAGTGCTTAGAGCCGCTTGGGGAGATCCAGGCGGTCGGTTACAGAGCAGAATTGTTAAGAATATAGCTCTTGAGGGCAGTGAGTTGTTATAATATGTTTAAGAGATGCTTGCTGTCCTCCACGCGATATAATACAACAGAGAGCATGTTCCTTACAAACTTAAAGTTTAATTTTCTGCTAGAGTAGGTTAACACCAGATCTGTTTTAGAATGTGTATCATCATAATGTAAGTGCTGTACAGAGTTACGATTGAAGAGTTTATAAACTCTATCACAATATTTTGCAAAGCAAAGCATACAATCAGATTACCTCAGAAGCACCCTGCTTCCTCCTAGAATAATAGAACAAAACATTGGTAAAGTCTCCGTCATCATTTCATCCTTTCAAATAAAAAACAAAAAATACATTTTCATCCAACAAAATGTGCCAAAAGAAAAAAAAATTATAAAACAAAAAAAATAAACTATTTTTCTATGACTACCTACTAGCAAGGGTAGTCAAAAAATAATAATTTAAAATCATGTATATAAGTCAGTGTTATAAAAAAAAACAAAATTTGGTAACATAAAAAGTTATGTGGATGCCCATTCTGTTAAATATAAATGTTACATGCCCACTGGTAACACAAAAAATATATCAAACAAGCTATACTATTGGTTTAGAAATTATGGAGCCAAAATATATTAATTAATATTAGTTTTCTTTCATGTGTCAGATCAGTGAGCGAGTAAAAATGGAAGTTGGGATGAAATGAAAAGGTATTACAACTAAATAGGAGCCTTGCATTTAATACGAACATACCCATTAAACATTCATATTCTATAGTTCGTGCATAGAAAAATAATACTTATAATTTCTTAAGAAAACCAAGTCACCCACAAAACTCACTCAAAATTGCTTTCACAAACAAGATTATGCACGTTATATTTTAATAATATCACTTGGTTAGAACGTTATATAAAAGGGTGTAAAAGTAATATAAAAAAAAAATTGTGAACACTCAGTTTAATAATTTCATTTACATAAACAATGCCTCAGGATATTTAAAAAAAAAACACTGATTTTACTCTATTTAATAATGTTTTAGACCAGTTTGATATCCTCAGTACTGACACATTTCTTTTAAGTTTATAAAGTAATTCGAAAATGTTTTATCGTAATAATAATATTCTGTTCAATGCTTGGCGTCTAATTATTTCCAGGAGACTATATCAGAAAGGTCCAGAAAGAATATTGTTTACACTTCATTCATAGATTATGTATGTACATAATTCTAATCTTTATAGGTTAATAGGACTTTAAAAAAATTTAATCTACCTCAAAAAAAACTTATCTTCTAGAATTTTAATGACTATGTTAGGTTAGTGAGAAGTTAGATTTTCTATAATGTGAAATACAGGAACCAAGAGCTGGTTATTTCAGTAACTTTTTTATTAGTGTGCTGCAAGAAATCTTTATTGATATAAAACTTAAAATATGTATGATTATTTTTAATTTTGTGCTTTATTTTTTTATTATGCTCTATAAGAGTGGCTATTTGGTTTAAATTGAATCGTGGTTCCATGATTTTTACAAAGATCTGGGTTTCGAAAATTTCTAGAGCCACATAAAAATACTAAAAAAATAATAATTTTAGGACATTTTCGCACTTGTATCGTAAAAACTTAATGTAAGCAATAAGAATATATTTTTATATTGATGATTATACATATTTCCTGAATGTTTGCAAATATCAGAAAAGATTTCAGCAAAAATGTTTTTAATAAAATGTAAATTATGTATTTAGGACTGCTAAGTAGGGATTTTTATTGAAAACATTTTTGTCCAATCATTCCTAAGGACAATAAAGACTTGTAATGATCAAAGTTGAGCTATTTAGACTAAATTACGAGTCTATGTCCTTTACCACTAGTCATGTTCAAACGCAGCGCAATCTCCCAAATAGGCAGGTTTAATAATTATTTGACAACAGTACCCAAATGTTGGCAAGAGTTCAATTTTTTTTTTCATAATTTTTCTATAGATGTAAAAAAATATGCATTTTAAACTGACAACATTAGTGTTCAGAGGGTCTAAATGTAAAATCAGATGTTTCATAAATGCTTCATATATGCTTCATCTATGAAGCATAATTTCAACACCTTTTTTGACAGTTCTCTATAGAATCCATCTGTCAAAAAAGGTGTTTTAAAATGTGCTTCATAGATGAAGCATTTATGAAACATCTGATGTTTCATCAAAAGTAGCCACTTTATGTACCCAGTTCAATCACAAATGACATAATTATTATTAGCCTTTACAAATCCACCTTATTGAACTGTTGTCTGCATTTTGCAGTACTTATTTGTGTTGCAACTATTCAAGTACAAATATTACTTTCATATAACATAATATTCTTGTATTATATTAGTATTGACATAAACATACAACGAGGTAATGCAATATATTTTTATAATGTTTTAGATTTAACTACTATAGTTAACATATCAAAGAATACTTTTCTATCGCGTTTTGTCTTGGATATTATGTATTATGTTCATGTTTTTATTTATTGTATAAAACTACACAGTATGTATAACAACTGTCAAATTCTGTTGTATTTTATATTAACACAAAGTGTTCATTTACTTTTATTAGGTATTATGAAACATTAAGATTAGGACATCTTAAGCGTTTGTATTTTTTTATACTTATTATTTAAAATCAGATAAATCTCCCAAAGCTTTGCTTAGTTTGGAGTTACTTGATGCATTTCTTAAATGAGCACCAATGTTTACATTTGTCCCAAGTCAACATAAACATTATGGGCCTTACTTATGAAAGGTGTTTCAAGTGAAACACTGGTTAAACAACGTCCTGTCTTTATTTGTGGATAGTGACAAACAGAGACAGGACGTTGTTCAACCAGTGTTCAACTTTAAACATCTTTCATAAGTAAGGGGGTATATTTTTGAATTTTATCACAAACCTTTTAAAGTCACATACCTTTACGCGAAACACAGAAAATAAGCTTACTTTTAAATAATAACTTTTTGTGACTTCTTAAGATGTCCTAATCATATTTGATGCATAATTATTTTTTAATTCGTTATTTCATTTCCCAGTTATAGATTTACTATACAGTTAATGAGTGTGACTCAAATTGTTGTGTAACATACCAAATACATTAATTTTATTTCTTTGCTTACATCATTCGAATATTTTTTTATTTTTATCGTAAGTTGGATCAACGATTCATATATTAGGCCTTTTCTAGACTGTACAGTATCCCACTTCTGATTATCTTTTTCGCGCACTTATAGAACCTGCGTCATTAACTGCACATCGTCAGAAAATGCCTAATTATTCATTTGCCCATTCGATCTAAATCTTCATACATCCATCGTTAGTTTTATTCTCATGCTAATAGTGTTTTTGGAACAAATTATTTTCAATTTTCTACGCCATTAAATGCCTGTGTATACTTTTTGCAATGTTTCAAACTATTCTTTAATGTTATACGATATACGTAATTTTGGTACATAACATAGGGGCCTTATTAAATGTTAATAAAGTAGAGTTTTCGATGAGAAAATATATGTTTAGTCTTCTACGATATATTTTTATATCTATTTTGTTACGCTTTTATCAGTATGCATGTTGAATGTTGAAAACATTTTTGAATCTATGACTTTAGTGTCGTTGATTTTCTGGTAAATTGGAAAGTACCTAACTACGTCATGAAAATGTAAACCTACTACTTACTTTACCTTTCAGCAACTTTTAGGTCTTTACGTTAGCAACTTCAAGGGTTGATATCTGACGCGAGCGTTTTGTACGATCGAATGTGTGAGGTTGAACGATTTATTATGTAGGTACTTGTCTGTTCTGGCGTTACGCAACCGATGATACGCGACGGATCTTCCGTCAGATGTGAAACGACCCTTAGGCTAGCACAACATTGAAGGGATTTTCCGTAGCTGATCTTCCGCGACGGTATTACATTTATTGCGTATGTTATGCAGTGCCGTAATTAGGTTCTTATGCGCCCTGTGCGAGCTTCTATAACTGCGCCCTGTTTGGTCATATCTGTGGCCCTCCAGGGTCTGTGCTCTGTGCCTGGGCTCCGCCCTAAAGACTGTCCTGCGTATGCGTTAGTATTAAAGGCGCTAACACATGTTGGGCCAGCCTAGGTCAGCTTAGGCGAGTGAGCGAGAAGGCGAATCGATGCAAGGCGAGAGCGATACAGAGGCAATGCGACCCTGGGCCAACATGTGTTAGCGCCTTAAAAGTAGTTGGCAATTTTCGCCGCGGAAGATCGACGACGGAAAATCACAAAAGCCTACTCAACTTAGAACACTGGTTAAACGTTTTCCCTCTTACTTATCTAACTTAATAATAATCTATCGTCCTGTCTTTATTTGTGGATAGAGACAGGATGTTGTTTAACCAATGTTCAACTTTAAACATATTTTTTAAGTAAGGCCCCCTGTCTCCTATAAGTTAGAAAGTGACAAATAGAGACAGGCAGGACATTGTTTAACCATCACATCAGTGTTCAAAGTTGAGAGGCTTTTTTAAGTAATCGCGAGTAATTTGCCATGTCTTGTTTTTGACTGGAAAAAGGCGCTGTCACACGACACGCCTACCGGATGCCTCCCAAAACAAACCATTCAAGCATAGGCTTGGCTAGGTATTCGCAATTGTCACATTTAAGTTGCATTTTAATTCACATCCAGCAATATTTTCCATTAAAGTTTATTCATTATTAACAATTTCAAGCAGTTTAACAGAATCTGGTCTAAAATGTCTAAAATGTTTGCTTTCATAAATTCTTCAACCTCTATTATAGCCCCTCCAGACTCTCGAGAGAAGGCTCTTCTGAGAGGAGACTTCTCGAAGAACAAACAAGCTATCCACACTCTCAATTTTTCTCAGTCGTGATGTTTGAAATCCTTTGGCTTGGCCAAAAATACCGACACCGATCGGAGAACAGGCGAGCCAGAGAACGAGAAGGCGAGAAGCTATTCACACTCACGCTTCTCGGGTGTTCTCGGGGGTTCTCGGGGAGAGTCTGGAGGCCCTATTATAAAACTTAAAAGTACCTATAGTCGTATTGCTCATTATACGGACTAAAAACATATCAAAATTGAAGGAAAAATGTCATTTTTTCCTTCAATTTTATCCCGTAGAATGAGCAATCCGACTATAGGTAAAAACAGTGGCGTAACTATATCGTCTGGGGCCCGTGGCAAATTCTTTTGATGGGGCCCTATCCAGGGACGTAGCTATAGCTTTGATAAGGGGGGGTCCAAGAGTTCCAAAATACAAAGATTGACTAGTTTTCTGCCGCACTTAAATTGTAGCGCCGGGGGGTGGGGGGGGGGGCTTGTTTCACTCTTCAGCGTGTCGCCGGTCGCGTCCGCGAGTTGACCATTCACAGCACATTTCTCTGTGCTGTGAATGGTCAAAATTTATTTCTTTGTGCTGTAATTGGTCAACTCGCGGACGCGACCGGCGACACGCTGAAGAGTGAAACAAGCCTTAGGGCTACCGTACTCGCACGCAACGCGTTAACGACATCGATTCCCGGGCTTGAAACTTGGTTTACTGTCCGCTCGCAAAATACTCATGAAGCTTATATGCGAGCGAAGCGAGCCCAAATTTTTTAAAGACAAATGCAACAAATGACACGTGATTTTTAATTTTTCTTATGATGCTTTTGAGCACCATAAGCCTGGCTGCTTGTCGGTTCCTATTTTATTATGCGAGCGGAGCGAACCAATTTCCCTTGATTTTGCTTATGTGCTCAAAGAAAAGGATGGGTTTTTGTCGGTTCCTATTCTGCGGTCATACTTAACTCACTTTGCTTGCAAAATACTTATGAAGCTAATATGCGAGCGAAGCGAGCTTAATTTTGTTAAGATAAACGCAACAAGTGACACATGAGTTTTCTTATGGTGCTCAAAGAAATGGCTGGTAGCTTGTCAGTTCCTATTTTATTATGCGAGTGAAGCGAGCTGATTTTTTTTTATCACAAATGCAACATGTGACACTTGATTTTGCTTACGTACTCAAAGAAAAGGATCGGTTCCTATTCTGCGGTCAGACGTAACGCACTTTGCTCGCAAAACACTCATGAAGCTGTATGCGAGCGAAGCGAGCCGAATTTTTTTTAAGACAAATGTGACACTACAATACAATACAATAATATTTATTTCGGAACAAAAATAAGTAGGTAGGTACAAGTAAAAGTATGTTCGTAAAAGTAATCTAATAATCATTAGATTACTAATAAATTACACAAGTCTTGATGTCTATCAAACTTACAACCAAATGAGTTTGTTTTAGTTGTTGTTAGTTAGGTAGGCTTTTCTTACACTGGTTCCAAAATGTACAAAGATTAACATTACGCCCAGGGGTATTTAATAATAGAAGTTGTGGTTTTTTATAGTTCCCAATTTTTTTATACTTAAGTTTAAAAAATTGTTCTGGCCAAGCATGCTAAAAAAAACATTAAAAAACATAACTCGAGAAATACAAAACATCGGGTGTACCTAGTTTAATATTTTTTTTTGGACGTCATCAACCATCTGTTTACGCACGGAAATACCTGTTCCACCAGTTTTTTTTATGCTATTGCTAAGGAGGGGGGGGGGGAGGGTCTGGACCCCCTAAACCCCCCCTCCCCCTTATATACGTCCCTGGCCCTATCAGTAAAAATCATCACGAGCTCGCGGCCTCTTGAGCCGGGGCCCTCTGGGGTCGGGGGCCCGTGGCATTTGGCCACCCATGCCACCCTATAGTTACGCCACTGGGTAAAAACTATTTACTGCGAATCGTCGTAGGGCATTATTAAAACCTCTATCAAACGTAGTAACAGTATAGTTTCATTTACCAGTATATCAACTTCACAGCATTTAAAAGCAGTAGTAGGTACTAACGGAATATCCTCGGAATAGTTGTAAACACTGTACCTGGTTTAACACAATGTAAGTCTTCATTTTAATAAATATTTGGAACATCATACAATTATTTGTTTTATTTTAAAGATACCTACCTATTAACGAATACACAAATTCTATGACTAGCTATCACCGGGTTCATTACATGGAACTTGCTAGTTAGCATGGGTAAAAAGAATTTAAAATAGGTACGCGGAGGTGGTCTATTGGTGAGTAAGATCGCTCGTATAACCAGGGTACCTAAAGTGGCCACTTTTGATGAAACATCAGATGTTTCATCAAAAATGAAGCATATAATCGTGAATCAACCGGGGGTCTAAAGTGGCCACTTTTCATGAAACATCAGATGCTTTATTGATGCTTCATTTAGGAAGCATTTGATGTTTCATCAAAAGTGGCCACTTTAGACCCCCTGTTCGTCAATAGATCATCAATTCATCACCGAAACGAGTCACCACGCCAATGTATCACCCCTTTTTTGGAGCGAGTGTGACTCTGGGAATAACCCAACAAGACAAGATGCGACGAAATCGAAAAAAACATTGACAATCAACTATTATCGATCGAGCGAGCGAAGCGAGCGAAGATCTTAGTGGTAAGTTGGGCGATTTTGCTTTGTATGTTTGTATGTTTGTATGTTTCACGAATTGTTGTTCGAGCATAACTGTCGAACCGTTCATCCAATCTGCATGAAACTTGGTAGGTCAATAGGTTGTGGTAAGGAAATTTACGGTGGAGCATATGAGCTTAATCGATGAAGGGGTTGTGAAGATATTGGGTTCCCAAGGGGGTAAAAAATTATGAAAGTTACACAAATATATTGAGTGGGGTGTCATACGAAAGGGCTTATTTTGTACATTCCAAAATGGTTTTTATTTTTAATCTAGGATGTATAGTTTTTGAAATACGACCAAAGACCAAAAACTACGAAACCAGAGCTGCAAGAGCTCCCGTTTCATAGACTTTCGATGTCTTCGTAGCTCATTGACTGGTCGGTCTTAAAAAGAGAGTGGCATCGTTGCGGTTTGGTTTGCAATGATTTTAGATGCTACTTGATTTATTTTCATGATAAAATTTTTTTGATAAAAAATGAAAATAATTGGGGTAAAAAAAGTTAAGTAAACAAATATATTGAGTGCGGTATCAAATGAAAGGTCTTTATTTGTACATTCTAAAATAGTTATTATTTTTATTCTAGGACGTATACTTTTAAAAATACGACGAGAATTCATAAATATGAAATAAATGAAAAATTAGACACGACATTATGTATTGCATGCATGCTAGTATTTTTTACCATGAAGAGCTAGCGCAATAGGCATACCCGGCAGTAGTAGCACTTGAAATTATAGGGGTAGTCAGAAGAAAGTCCAAATGTTGGCCATCTACGGTGCGCGAGATCTCAGTTCGGGGCGAACTACTAGTTTATTTTATTAATTATAAAATAACTCAAGGTAGAGAATCAACAAGCAAGTTCCATTGTCTTTGTTTCACCCGTTATTTGACTGTTATTTACCTATCTAGTAAGTATTTCTATTTAGTTTATAATGATGTGATAAGATTAATGTAATCAAGCTTTTCATGCGGTTAAAGTTTGCGATGAAATCAGAAAAAATACTTGGCAGTTAGCAAATCTACAGTACGGCGAAACTAACGAATAAACGAAATACTAAGCAGAAATAAAACAAACAAATTCAGCCAATACAGAAACTATATTTTATAGCTGATCAAATAACAAAACTCGTAAACTTATAACCAGAAGTGTAACAAAATAAATACCTAGTCCACGGTAAGAGCAATGAAGAAATGCAGTCAGTACCTAAACACGAAATTTCTATACATTCTAAACTATTAATTTAAACTATACACATAAATACACTTATTCATTGAATAACAGTTGTGTCAATACAGAATTCATCTATTTGAACTGAATTATAAATTGTACTAAAAAAATACTAAACCCGTACCCGGCTATGAAGAAAACACTCGACAGAAACCCGAATTTAAAGTTCCCAATACTATCTAAAGTCAAATTCTGTAGTTCTCAGATTGCGGAACAGTTACCGAAAAGGTTCAAACTTTAAATGCACAATACACCAGTCACCGAAATTAAAGGAATGTTTAGTGCCTGTCTGTTGGCGATACCATCCGTTTCAATCTGTGAACAAATTGGAACGCGATATAAAATCATTTAACTGTCCGTTTTTTCATCCTTCTCACTTTGCTTGTTTTGGGTTTGCTTCTAAGCGAAATACTGTCCATATTTGGTAGTTCGGAATCGGAGGGTCTATCTCTTTTGACCGGGTTATCATTCGCATCATGATCTGAGCTGTCGACTCCGTTTTCCATCCTGACTGTGTTCATGTAGGTTCTCGGAGGGTTGGGTTCCATTTCTTCGTCGGAATCATAATTCCCGTTGGCTTCGTGTCTTTTGTATTGAAACGAGTGTCTGTAGTTGACGTCCTCGTCTGAATCAGCTGTTCTGGAGACCCTGTATCGTCGACTGATGTTCTGCAAGGATTGGTTTTTTAACTCGGAGTGGATCGAGTCTCTTATGTTCATGTCTGAGTTTGATTTAGAGCAGTAGTCTTCTTTGTCGGATTCGGAGTATTTCCTGGACAGGCGTCTTGTCTCTGTTGGTTTATCTTTGGCTTCTGTTATTGTGTGGGGTTGGGTTGTGGGGGATTTGAGCTTGACTTCTGGCCCTCCCGCGTAGATGTCTGTGAAGAATCGCCAGAGCTCTTCGCTGAGTTGGGCGTGGTCGGAGCCCTGTTTCAGGGTGTACGTAGTTTGTCCATCTACCTCCTGGAATTTAGAAATCTATGCGTGAAAAAGTGACATAACAACATAAAAACATATTATTTTGGATTAGAAGGTATGTAAATGAGTCTAGCTAATTTCATTTGACATAAGAGTGACGATGAGAAAACATACTTTAAAGCTTTGCTTAATGGGCAGGTAAAAATTAATAATATGACTGCGTAAGAAACTTATAACTCCCCCTATATGTTATGTTCGTCTATTTTTTTTAAACACGCTAGCTTTAAAATTTTAATCAAAGTAATGAGGGTATTTTTTTTTTCTGTTTTCAAAATTAATATTATGTTTTTACATTACTTAATTATTATAATTTTCAGTCGGTGGCATCTCCCACTGCAGGGCAAAGGTCTCCCTACCACACTTTTCACGTTCCAGTGCGATTGTAGTAATCTGTTGCGAATAATCCCGCCTTCTCAGTTTGAGTCTGTCGCGATGTCGTGTCGATTTATGAGTACTCTCTCAAATTTTCGCGATCACAACTCATAATATTTCGCACAGGATTTTACCGTATTATTTGTATTACTTTTTTTATATTCATTCTTGAAGTTTAGGCTGTGTTCCAACAGCCATCGACGCGGGCGAAGTTCGACCGCGATTATAAGGTAAAAAATGTATTATGAATACTTGTTGTATATACATATATTGTTGTATATTTACCTGTTTAGTGACGATGCCGGTGTTGTCGACAGGCGGCGGTGGTTGGTGCGTCTTGTTCCGTACGAAGGCCTGCCACTGTCGGAACCAATGCATGCTGATAGCGTAGATAGCACGGGGCTGGTTCTGCTCCTAAAGCACATCATTAATCATCATCGTCATCATTTAAAATTTAAACGCGATAAAGTCCCGTTAGTTCGTTTAAATTATGTCCACAAATCATCACAAATGTATTATCATCATCATCACGTGCAGCCCATCTCACACAACGTGGAGTCCGTCACCAGAGTTGGCCACATGTTCATACGAACTTACTTTTTACTTACATACATACATACATACATAAAATCACGCCTCTTTCCCACAGGGGTAGGCAGAGACCACGGACTTCCACTTGCTACGATCCTGACACACCTCTTTCGCCTCATTCACTCTCATCACATTTTTCATACAAGCTCGCCGGTTATTAACTTTTTACTTAGTTTCCGCTATTATTGTATGATGTTACCTGGAAGCTGGCGTGCAGGTCGCAGAAGGCGGCCAGTTCCCTCGCCCTGCGCGTGCGCAGTCGCTGAGCTGCGCGCGCGCACACCGCGCACTCGTGCACGTGGGACACTGCCGGACCGCCGCCGAAACTGTACAACATATTTTACTGTTTTAATATAAACTAGCAGCGCCCTCGATGATGATGAAAGTATATACCTTCCTCAAGAATTTAGCTATCACATGCAGAAATATTTTTTTAAATCTGACTGGTAGTTCCTGAGATTAGCGTTCAAACAAACAAACAAACTCTTCCACTTCTATTATATTAGTATAGTTGGAGAAGAATCGATTAAATTTTCGCTACTTGAATACATTACTAAAAAGTCTATCAAGAATTATACTCATTTGTCATATGTTTAAATATGCCTGGTACTTTTGACCTGGCCTTTCTCCAAAATCTGATACAGGTATGTCCGCCTAGGTCTTCCCCTTCCAGCGGATACTAGTACATTATAATTGACTCACTGTGAGTGTAGCAGCTGCCACAGCGACTGAGGCACCACGGCACAGAGGCTGTGCAAGTGTTGCGCGCGGTCGTGTCTCACTCCGCCGTGGTAACACACGAAGTCACTGTTGTCTATCGGACCAGGTTCCGCCCATGTATTGAACCTATATTCAATTAAAAAAAATAAAAACCCCGACACAAAAAACTTCTAATAAACATTATTGACAAGTGTAACTTTGTTGTGTAAACATTGAGTGTAAACTTGTAGAAATGTAGATAAAACGTCAAATGGAACGCCACCTGCTCTCATTGTTTTCCAAATTCAATAGATGGCGCGTCTGAGCCAATCGTAGATCGCGCAAACGCGGAGATTGCTAGTAACTATACAAAACAGCTGAAGATCTTCAAACGGCTGAACAGATTTAGAGGTACTTCCCCAGTCGGCCTACTTAGGACCTACCTCGTATTAGTATCAAGTAATTGTTACATCAAAAAAATCAAGTTGAAAGAACTATCCTGCTTAGCCAATATGTTTCATAAGCGTCTCAAGTTAGTCTTAAGGTGGAATCAGACGGTTCCCTCGAGTGAAAGATCACTCGAATAAAAGCTGGGGTTTTCTATGACACTTTTCTTTCATTATGTTTAGATGTGTCACTTTGAGTGAAAGATGACGAATGAAGAACAGAAATGAACGAAAAGTGAACTGATTCCACCATTACCAAGAAAGTATTCTTACTTGTTGATCCATTGCTTGGAGATGAAGAATTTGATGTCATTCGGCTCGAGATTGGTTGATTCTATGATCTCGGCCGCTTTCCGTCGCAGCTCTGCCATTTGAGGGTTCACTTTCCTGAAAATATTTATGTTGAAAATAAGTCAAATGACTGCTGTCGTAGCGACATCGATCATTCAGAATAGATGTGACCATTTTTTTTTGTGTCAAAGCGGGACACTTACGGAATTTCAGCGTACATAGATCTTCGTTTATATTTTTGCGACAAAAAATAGCTTCTTGTTGCATTTTCAATAAAAATTAGCCTGTTTCATCAAAATCGGTTTAGGCGTAAAAAGGGAACAGACTAGGGATGTTCGATATTTCGGATTGTATCGATATTTCGTATCGCAATATATCGTAACGCATTGTATCGATACGCGTATCGATACAGGGCATTCGATACGATATATCGTATCGATACAGTATCGAATCAAGACAAAGTATGCAGGTACTTTAATAATTAAAAAAAAATATATTTTATTTTAATAATGTGCGTGCACTATTACGAAAATGTGCGTAATTATAACTGTCAAAAAAGGTGTTTCGTGATATCAAACTAATATTAAAAAATGCGAAAGTTTGGACGTATGTTTGTTCCTCTAAGGGAGTGTCCACATTGCGTTTTTTGCCGATACAAACGCGATTCGAACGCGATGCGAACGCGCAGCCCCCCGCGCAGCCCCTCCCGGTTCGCTTTTGTATGGAAAAATAGGCGTTGCGAACGCGCGTTTGTATCGATACAAACGCGCAGCTCAAAAACGCGCTGCAGAAAACGCAATGTGGACACTCCCTAAAACTCGACAACCACTGAACTGATTTGCTTGAAATTTAAACATTGATAAATAATGACCGGAAATAGGACCTATGCTACCTTTTAACCGGGTAACTTGCAAGTCAAAACAATTCGTTATCAAAATAATTTGATACGATACTTTCGATCCGATACACCTTGCATGTGTTGTATCGATACGCCGTATCGTATGCCATTGTATCGATACAAATATCGGGTGTATCGTATGCCATTGTATCGATACACGAAAATATCGTATCGTATCGAACATCCCTAGAACAGACCGACAAACAGAATTACTCTCGCATTTATGATTCGAGTGCAATGAATTTGATTTAGTAGGTAAGAAAGGTTTGTTCGCAAAAGCGGGACATTTTGCTCATGCTGGGGACAGACAGCTTGAAAGCGGGACAATCCCGCCCAAAGCGGGACGTATAGTCACGTTAAGTTCCACTGTTACCTATTCACTGAGAAGTTCCATTGAACAGCTCCTGACTCCATCATCAGATCAGCTCAATGTTACCATAATATTGCGATGTCACCGATAACCTATAAAGCTTAAAAAAATACCCTAATCGCTTCAAGCCTATAAAGAAGAGTTACCTCGATTTCTCCAAGATCCCATCATCAGAACCAGACCAAAAGGACCAATTGGAAAACCCTTTCAAACAAAAAATAACTTTTGAAATCGGTCGAGGCGTCTTTGACTAATCGGTGAGAATACATAAAAAAAAACAAAAAAAAAAAGATTCCGACGAACTGAGAACCTCCTTTTTTGAAGTCGGTTAAAAAATCTAGCATAGTGGACTCACTTGTAGAATAGCACATAAGCCTCTGTGTGCGTCAGCTGGTTTATCGTCAGAGGGGTGACCGTCGCGTCGTCGTAGCAATGCCAGCCTCTGGTCCCCTTGGCCACGCAGGTATAGTGCCCGCCGCCGGCCGTGCCCGCGTGGCAGATCACTGCGCAGAGCTCGTAGCGGGTTATTTTTGATGTGCAATCTGAAAAAAAACATAATTTAAGCTGTAATAAGCAGTGATCGGAATTAGGCGGGCTAAAATACCTAAAGTTCAAAGAACAGAGGCAAAATAGGGGAGACTTCCTTACTACAAGAAATTTAAATTCCTCACTGCGAAATTTAAATTTCAGGAAGTACATTTAAAATTATTGCTAATAATATTGTGAACTAATTATAATCATTTTTCTGTTTAACCGACTGCAAAAAGTTTCTTATCTTATAATTTTAACTTACATTTTAGTTTTTGTTATTAACTCAGGTAAAAAATTGATTCACCTTAATGTTAGATGTACTTTATTAATGTCCCGAAAACGGAAATAATTGGGCCGAAAAATATTTAGTCCTAAGGCGTTTCCATTTGTATGTTATTTTTCTAACAGTAGGTATTTTAGCCCGCCTAATTCCGATCACTGGTATTAAGACCTGCATGCTGATTGTCTAACTTGTCTCAAACCTCAAATTGGTCCCGGCGCTTGGAGCGGCAAGGCATCAGACGCCACTTAGTTTAAGTGGTGCTTATCATTGACATTAACTCTCATTAACTGTCAGTTTGTAAGAGTTTGTAAGAATACGATTCTGAAGAGTAAAAACGTCTCTAATAGATAATTTTTAAACGTTACCTTTATGCGTGTAAGGCGCCATGTTTAGGTCGGCGATGGGGAAGGACACTCGCGCGGCAACCTTGGCGCTAAACATCAGCTCGTGACGGAATCGCTTCAGGAACCTCCGGCAGTCGGACCACACCCGACATCTTTATGTAGCTTGAGATACTCATATTACTTAGCCCTGTTCTAGGCCTAGGGCACATTTGTATCACAAGTTGTACTTACATCTTTCTATTCGGCGCTCGGAACAAGGCATCTGTCGTACGGACGAATACTTAAACGCTACTTAGTTTAAGTGGTACTTATCATTGACATTAACTGTCATTTTTGTATACGATTCTGAAGAGTAAGATCGTCTCAAATAGGTAAGTCGGTCTCAAAATATTTAAGTAGTGTTTCAGTTTTCGGACAAAAGAGCGTCAATTTTTCCTGAGGCAAAAGACATTTTCGATTCCCCGAGAAGCGAAAAACATTTCGAAGGCCATCAAGTGTTTGATTGTTGAAGTACTTACGGATTTTTGTATTTGTTTGATTTGAGTTTTTTTTGATCAGGAAAAATCATGGATAGTTAATAAGATGTAAAGATGTTACCTTTATGCGTGTAAGGCGCCATGTTTAGGTCGGCGATGGGGAAAGACACTCGGGCGGCAACCTTGGCGCTAAACATCAGCTCGTGACGGAACCGCTTCAGATGAACGCAGAGAACCTCCGGCAGTCGGACCACACCCGACATCTTTATGCCGTTGCGGAGCTTGTTGCAGCGGGAACAACTGATGAATGAGAATTACTATAGTCTTAGAGTAGACAATAATACTACGTATAGAATGGCCACATTACTATAAATTTAATACTAGCTGTTTCCCGCGACTTTGTCCGCCTAGAATGTTTTTATCTCGGTTCCCCATACAAACTTTCAACCATGGAATTTCTACGCCTTTCAACCCCTCAATGATCATTTAAAAAATAAAAACTTGCAATGCAAAACTGTTGATTCCTGAACATTGACTTTTTTGTATTGAGAGTCAACATGTGTTCGGTTGTTCAGCCGATTACCGTCAAATCCCTGGTCAAAATAAGAGACAAAAGAAAAAGGCGGGGTCAGCTAGCTAACTGTGTGAAAACGAAATTTTTGCAAAACTGGAAAGGCGCTGGCTTGGTCGATAGTACGTATGAACAGGTAGTTTATTTTCAAAGTCATTACCTATACATATTATCGCCTTTGAGTTCGTCTGCACTGAAGAAGGCGGCGAGGCAATCCTGAAGAGAGACCACGGGACCGTAAAACCACGACCGAAGCCAGCTGAGTAACCACCATACCTGCAAACAAATGAATTTAATAATTAAAACACATCCAATGACATGAAATTACACTTCTTCCAACGGATCTTGGCATTCGTGAAGTTAGCCGTTTCGATGCGCAGTGCAACTTTTTCATACAACATTTTCTACTGCGCAGCGAAAAGCCTGACTTCACGAATGCCTAGATCCATTGTGACAACTGTTTCTTTTAACTCTTAGAGAGTTTAAAAACAGCGGGCTGATTGTCTAACTAACTTATCTCAAACCACAACTTGGTCTTAAACTGTCAAAAAGATCGCGTATGTATCTTTTGTCGCGTTCGGTCTCGTTGAGACGAGAGTGACAGAGCTAGTTTGCGTGGTCACTGAACTGTCATGTTTGACAGTTTGAGAGAGATTTTGGTCGCTATCAAAGATAGACAATCAGGGGGCTGATGCGATAGATGGCGTAAACGCCATTAGCTGAGTTATGCGGCACGTTGCGTCGGTGTGGGTTCGATTTATGTATCGTGAAAAAAAGTTAAAAAATCAGCCCGAAAAATTATAAACACAAATTATTATTGACCACATTTCTCTTCTTAACCGACTTCAAAAATAGGTTTTCAATTCGCAGAATCTTTTTTTTATTTATGTATGTTCACCGATTACTCGAAGACTATATTCGTTAAAAAAAACTCGAAAAAGCGAAGAAAAACATCATGAGAAATTGTGTTATTCATGAATGGTCCACTAACCCAGGACTCCTGGGAGCCGTGAAGCATTGTGTTGGGGCTGACGAGCGGCTGCTGACAGCGGATCAGAGCCAGGTGCTCGCGCGAGGGGATAGGCAGAGACAAGTCCTGGAATGTCTCCACTCGGGTCGACACCTGTCAATTAAACAATCACATTAATATTATAAATGCGAAAGTTTGGATGTTTGGATGTATGTTTGTTCCTCTATAACTCAACAACCACTGAACCGATTTGCCTGAAATTTAAAATATAAGTACTTAGATAGATAAAGACCGGGAATCGGACATAGGCTACTTATAATCTCGAAAAATGCACGGTTCGTGGGGTAAAAAAATAGTAGTACGCGGGCAAAGCCGCGGGCGTCCGCAAGTTTAAATTAAATTAACGCACGAAATAGCTCTTCATAAACTAGAAAAGAGCTGATCTTTAAACGGCTGACCAGATTTTCATGAAACAGCTACATATGAACACTCGACAAAATCGGTTCATCCGTTCAGGAGTTATGATGCCACATGCAACGCCGAAGGCTGCGAGATCGAATCCCAGCCATTCACAGTTTTTGAATTGTCAATTTTTTTTTCGAGTAATTTTTATTTTATTTTCACTCAAGCAGAGCTCGTTCGCCCAGATATTAAATAAATAAAAGCTGAAGTGTGTTACCCACCCTATTGCAGATGAGGCATTGTACAGAGGAGAGCAGTTTGCCATCGAACACGTCGGATATGATGCTTCGGTAGCGCGGCGCGCCGCCGCCGTCGCCGCCGCCACAGCCCGGCGCCTTCCTGTGCAACAACACTTAACATTACATCCTAATCAACTGACTAAAGCCGACATTACACCATACACAGTGCACTAAAGTAGCACCAATTTAAAACGGGTGCTAATTAAACCGCCTTCTATTTAATAGCATTTTTCGCCTCTAAAAATTTACATTGACCTCTGAATTACTAAGTCAGCCACTATCAATGTGCCTCTAAAAAATACTATCTTAGCCACTAAATATCCTCAATGTAAGCCACTGTAAATACAACTCAGCATGGCAGTTATTTTTTAGCATCTAAATTTGTTTTTTAGGATCTTAATTTGTAACAGATATTCAAGCGAGAACTCCTAAAATATTTAAATATGACACCAATAAAGTAAGTCTATCTACTTCTAATTTTATAACTCAGCATGTTTAAAATATAGTGTAACATTAATTTGTAATGCCAAAGCTTAAAATAGCGAATTTCAAAATCAAGAATGTTTGAAATGTATAAAAATCGATTGATCGAAGTTTATAAAGACGATACTTGGAAGGTAGAATGCTTAAAATGTCGAAAATACCGGAGTATAATATATTTTATTCTTTATGAATTAGATTTCTGTCGCTTCGGCGGCCACTGCCGCGGCACGCTCGCTGCGCTCGCTTACTTCGCGCGTAGTTATTTCATAGTCTAACCTAACCTAACCTAAGCTGTTGGTTAGTTGTAAAATCCGTGGCTGAGTTAGTAAATTTGATGGCGATGTATAAATCAGTAGGTCAAGTAAAAATAATTGTTGTTATTTACTTGACGCTTTCTTTGGAATATTTAGTTGATGCTGTAAAAAAGACGAGTTAGTTTATTAGAAGGTTTCTTATTTTCCCGTTGCTTAGTTATAAAATCAGAAGGTAGGTTCTGTGGCCAAAAAATAATTCTGCGGCTCGACTTATTATTCCCCATTTAAAACATCAACACTACCCTTACTTTTGAAGATATTTCGACAAAATTATGAAAAATGATAACAAATGACAAAATGATGTCGTACGAAATGTATGATCAAAGTTTTTGCGTTTTCTGACTTTTGGCATCAAAAAAATTATTTGTGTAAATTGCCCATTTTCTCACTGACTGTACATTTTTTTTCAAAATCTGTGAATGCAGGTCGAAATATCTTTAAAAGTTAAGGATAGTCTTCTAAGAACGTTTTCCTCTAGCTACAACGGTTAGGGAAGCTGCCCTTACTGCTCCGTCTCAAAAATTCACCCTGTATTAAGTGGAAGAGTTTGTTTGTTTGAACGCGCTAATCTCAGGAACTACAAGTCGGATTCGAAAAATGCTTTCTGCTTTTGATAGCTAAGCTCTTGAGGAAGGTTATAGGCTACTTTTCATCATCATCATCATCATCATCACCACCATAGACCACCACTATAGGGGCAACTGCTAGTAAATGTATAGTTACGGTGGTTCGCTGCGCTCCGGTTTGGAAGGTACATCGCTGGCGCCGCTCGAGCAAGTCTCGTAACGTTCCTCCGCCTCGCTTGACCATGACAGTTCAGATTCAGAGCCGATGTTGTCTCTTTGGATGCTTTCGCTTGGCCCTGCATTACACAAATAAACATTATGAACAAAAATATTAACTTATCTAAATTGGTACTTTTATAATAGGATAATAAGCTACGCTAAATGGCAATATCTACTACACTAAGATTAATTGTATTTTCTCTGTAAGTGAATTGTGAATTCTTTTGAGAAAATAAATGTTTAAACCGAAACTGATTGTCCATTCCTCTAAAAAAGTTATTTTACACTGAAAACAGTGATTAAAAGCACTATTATGGTGTTTAAATTTCAAACACATTAATATTTTTGACCTCCATTTCAATGCTATACATTATTGAAAAAATACCCGGTACAAACTCCTTGTGCAAATAACTCCTCGAGATTTGATTGGTCGACATTTTCGACAAGGAGTTTAGCATTAGACTAAAATGTGTACTTATATCGATACATTTATTTCGAGAGCCATGAATCACTCGCTACGCTGGTGATTCAATCCCTACGTTCGTGATTCAGTCGATAGAATCCTTGCTCGTGATTCATCTGTGGCACTTTAAATCCTTCCTTTATTCACTAGTTGCATATTACTATACCGTTGGCGGAGACTTGTTGCGTGAACACATTGTAAGCGAACTGTGGCGTGCCGGCGAAACTAGCCGAGCGACGATGTCGTGTGTTCGCTTCTTGTGCTACCCTGTTGAATAATACTAGTATTGTAAAGCTGGTTCAAAATATAAGAAAATTGTTGATCATTAGATAGGGTAGTGAAAGGTTCTAATTCATATTCTCTATCTCTCTTCAGTAGGCCTATTATCGCGTTTACACGCTCGCGTGCAAACAGACATTCAACGAGACAGATATATAAATATAATATTGCTAGATATTTCACACAGCGCCATCTAGCCCCAAACTAAGCAAAGCTTGTACTGTGGGAACCAGATAACTGATAGAATACTTAAGTATATACTTTTTTTTGTAAATGCATACTTAGAATACTTTATAACACCCAGACACAGAACAAACATCTACATCTCTGTTCATCACACAAATGTTTGCCCTGAATGGGAGTCGAACCCACGACCTACAGCGCAGAAGGCGGAACTACTACCAACTGAGCTAAGAGGCCAGTCGAAATATGATCAGAGCGAGCATGACGTAGGTCTGAGTCTGTCACTCTCATCTCAAGGAGACCAATCGCGACGGAAGATAAATGGCCCTGTACGAGCTAACTCACACATGTACAATCAGCTTAAACTTGTAGAAATAATATTTTACTTATTTTACTTTTAGCATAGCTAGCATTGCCCTAGTTACAATAATTGTTCGAATTTGTGATGAAAGCAATAAATCAGTGTACGTCAAACACTCGGCGAGTTCGGTTATTTATCTCTCTTTAGAGTCTCCACCCCAGCTAGCATCCCTTAGCAATTCTACCCCAGCTTTTCTTACTGTTTGGTACCACGATGTTGCCCAATTAGGCCTCAGTAGGCCTAATATGGGCAACAAAAAAAAGTTTCAGTAAATTATAAATCACAAACCATACTTATAGCATTTTTCGTACAACTTAGAGAATTACATAAAAATGCTATAAGTATGGTTTGTGATTGATAATTTAGTGACACTTTTTTTTTCATTTTATTTAATACTAGCTTCCGCCCGCGGCTCGCAGCCTATCTTGGATTCTGATTTGAATGTTTCTCAGGGAATCAGGTAAAATATTTAAAAATCTCACCTAAGATAGCCGTCTGTTCTAGATTCGCTGTAAGATGAGGCGGTGGGGGATTTTCGTCGCATTCGGGCATAAAGCGAGGCGTCAGTCGCTGAAAATTAAAAAAAGATTTAGTAACAAACAATAAAGGAAAATTTAAAAATCACATTTTCTTTAAATGGATTTTTATCGAGTTGTCAGCTACCGTGAAAGTTTTAGTCGGATAGCTAATCGGGAAGTATTGTAAACACTATAATCGGGATATTTACCATGATTACCATGATGATAAATCATGGTAAATATCCCGTATAAAGTGTTTACAACCATGATAGTTTCAAAAGTTTTAATCGGGAAGTGTTCGAAATTTAAGTTGCAAGATTCCACCCGGAAGGACAGACAGATAATCAAGAAAGTGGCTTAATAAAAACGCGGTTAAAAGAATGCGCACGCTCTTCCAAACGATTTTTGCCATTATAACAAGGCATTTTATAAAGAGATATCTCCAACGAGTCTCCATAGATAGCGCATACGACGAAAGCTCAAACCATAGACCAAGCTGGACACTCACTCACAGAATACAAAGAAGGATATATTAGACATTATTTAACACACGGGAATTACTCACGTAAAATTATCGTCGATTTAGATACCGACAATGTTTCGATTCATCCGGAGAATCTTCATCTGGGTAAGGAGGGAGTTGCGGCAAGGTTACAATAAATAATGTCTAGTACAACTCACGATAGTTTTGAAGGATATATTTCCTCATTTTTGTTTATTATACAAAATTCTCGTGAAAAAATGAGAGATCGTACATCTTTTGTGCCTCATCGTGTGCCGGCTCTTTGTAGGTAGAGAACATCTATGTTCTAAATTTCTGTACTATTATGGACCTTATGTGTACTACGAAACAATCAATGGATCCACTTAATGCTTTGTCCCTTTCGGCGGCACGCTGTCAGAATCTAGTACTATTATACATCTATGGCTCAAACAAAATTTCAACCATACGTTGTGTTTGTTGTAGAATTTAATACGTTATCAAGATTTTAATTAATTAATTTAGTTAATAGTTAAAAATTTTAGTTAATTTAATAACTAACCTCCCGAAGAAGCGGCCCTGCGTCTGACATGCACATTCCTGTTCTCTTGATGGTCTCCATCCGCTTCAGTGCTGAGCTTATCTTCCGATGGGGAATCCCATACCTGCACAACAAAATGTTCATGTAAGGCAAACCCGCAATTTTTTTGTGTTCAAGCTATATCCAGGAAATCGGAAAATTTTGGAGGTACACCATAAATGAAAAATCATTTTTTTATGCGAAACATGAGCTTGTTTAGTTAAGCAATATGCGGTCCAAATTTAGAGTAGCTTAACTGAGATAGGTAACCTTATTTTTCTGAGGCACACCAACTAATGACCACGGTACACCAGTGTGCCTACACCCTTTGCGGAACAGATTTTCAAAACAGGTGCTGAATGATGTTTTGTAAAAAAGCAACGACGCAGGATCACAATATCTAAATAACGTTTAATTATTATAAACGGAATTGAAGCATGTTTAGTCCTAAGCATTTATCTTCTAAAATTATCCGATATTGTGACGAATATAGTAGGACTAGCAGCGCCCTCGCGGCGTTGCCCCCGTAGTGTGGTATAATAATATGGTGATGATGATAATGATGAGGAAAATTAGCCAATAACCTTCCTCAAGAGTTTAGCTATCAAATGCAGAAATAATTTTTCAAATCGGACTGGTAGTTCGTGAGATTAGCGCGTTCAAACAAAAAAACTCTTCCGCTTTATATAATTAGTATTAGTATAGATTAGTATAGATACTGACCGGTTCTTTGAGTTCTTCGTGAAGCTGGTCCATGAAACATCGCAGGAACTCCTGCGTGTCGTGCTGGTGGTAGCCGCGGAACATCGGGTGCACCTGGAGGAACACCTTACAACCCTTGTTATAAAGCTCAAATTGCAATGCACTATGTTCACTTCACAGAACAATCAAAATTGATTAATTGAAACAAAACATCCGACTGCGGGTATGAAAGATTAAAACACTAAAAACTAATTTTGACCCTCATCCCTGACTAATCTGACGAAGTTTTTATGGCCTAAAGCACTTCCACAGTCAAACGAAATCTAATGACACCTCGTACGTTAAAATCCATTGAGCCGTTTAGGCTGCAGAGCAGCACAAAGAAATAGACACACATACTACTTACATACACTCGAAAAACATAGCCATCCTTTCTGCGGGCAGTCGGGTAATAATAAAGCAGAAAATAAATATGCAAGTATGTATAGGATCAGAC
Organism: Camptogramma bilineatum; assembly: GCA_958496255.1. Classification (NCBI taxonomy): domain Eukaryota; kingdom Metazoa; phylum Arthropoda; class Insecta; order Lepidoptera; family Geometridae; genus Camptogramma; species Camptogramma bilineatum. The sequence continues at coordinate 5,674,382 of OY292474.1, forward strand.
ATATGGTTCCCATAGTAATTAGTACACTTCTTCCAACGGATCTTGACATTCCTGAAGTTAGCCATTTCGATGCGCAGTGCAACTTTTTCATACAAAATTTTCTACTGCGCAGCGAAAAGCTTAACTTTACGAATGCCTAGATCCATTGCGACAACTGTACTTAGTTTGGGCTTAGATGGCGCTAAAAAATGTTTTAAAATACGCATATCTAAAAAGTATTCTATCAGATATCTGGTTCTCATAGTACAAGCTTTACTTAGCTTAGGCTAGATGGCGCTGTGTGAAACGACCACCAAAATTATTAATATGAATTGTGTGGCCCTAACTCTTTCATGGTCTTTATGCGGAATTGAACAGTTTTGAAAATGCTAACTTGAATAGGATAGGATACTTACATTTCTAATTCCGTATAGGATGCCGTTGGGTACGACGTAGCCTCTTGTTCTTCTACTCCACATCTCTTTGATTAATTTTTGGTATGCTCTGAAAATAAAATATCTAATTGAGCGAGCGAAGCAAGCCACAAATAAAACGAATAACCTCCTTTTTTGTGGCTTACTTCACCTCGTTGACTGGCCAGTTGGTAGTAGCTCTGCCTTCTGCGCTGTAGGTCGTGGGTTCGATTCCCATCCAGGACAAACATTTGCGTGATGAACATAGATGTTTGTTCTGTGTCTGGGTGCTATAAAGTATTATAAGTATGTATTTACAAATACATAAGTATTCTACCAGTTATCTGGTTCCCATAGTACAAGCTTTGCTTAGTTTGGTGCTAGATAGCGCTGGGTCAAATGTCCAGCAATATTTATTTCTTTATTTAAAGTATTGACAGCCATCACTATATGGCCATTTGACTCACTGACTAATGGCTGAATGCAGCTCGCTTTTACACGACACGTGCACAATCCCCAATAGACGGATAATACATCTTCACATGTTCACACGAGCTACTCACCGGCTAATGGCGGGTTTGCGCTCGCTGGCCAGCACGGCGACGGCGGCGCCACATTCTAAGAAGTATGACGTCAGCGGCGCTGTATTACTGAGCGCTTGAAGCGCTGCGAAAACTCCGTCACTAGAGATAGCCACTAGTCTATAAGATACATACCGGCTAATGGCGGGTTTGCGCTCGCTGGCCAGCACGGCGACGGCGGCGCCACATTCTAAGAAGTATGACGTCAGCGGCGCTGTATTGCTGAGCGCTTGAAGCGCTGCGAGAACTCCGTCACTAGAGATAGCCACTAATAAGATACATACCGGCTGATGGCGGGTTTGCGCTCGCTGGCCAGCACGGCAACGGCGGCGCCACACTCTAAGAAGTATGACGTCAGCGGCGCTGTATTGCTGAGCGCTTGAAGCGCTGCATTCATATAGCAGGTGTTGCCCATGTTTTGGAGGCCGACTAGACCTGAAGCAAACATGTTATGAAAGAAACTGTAATCTTCTTAAAGGAGAGGAGGAGAAATCAAATTATAGCTCGTCTAATCTCCATACTAGGGCATGCAACCGGTTAACCGAATAACTGAAAAAACCGGTTAACCACCTGATTTGGAGATCGGTTTTTTCATGGTGGAAAACACGGTTTTTTCAATTTTTTCGGTTTTCATTTATCGATAAAAATTCTCATAAGCTACCCTTTTCCTTCCCTATTACTATAAGCTCGAAGCTATTGAATGAATTATTTGAATTAATAGAGTAATAAATTGAAGTGTGAAATGAATGAGGTAAATGTTCGAACTTGTGTATGAACTTTCATGTTCAATGATTGAATAGGTTTCACGTCAGTGAGTCGTTGAGCAAGCGGCCCACTATTTCGTTCGCTCATTTTGTTTCGGTCAGTCTCAGCTCAGGCTCAGTCGAGTCAAGCTGGCAGGCAAGACTGTTAGCGTGATTTTCGTTTTAACTATAGGTACCTAGCTCCATACACGACTACTATATATTTTGTTATGTTACCACGATGGTTAAAGGTCCTGTCTCTATTCGTCACTATCCACAAATAAAGACAGGAGGTTGTTTAACCAGTGTTCAACTTTAATCATCTTTCATTAAGATTCTTAACCAGTAGTTACCTCTAGTCCTATCATCTTCGTAATCCATATCGTCGGGGTCATCGTCCGGACTGGCCAGCCCCACGGAGTTAAGCCTCGCGCCCACCGATCCGTCGAATGACGTGCTATCCGGATACATCTGTAGGTTATTATAATAATTTTCTGTTAAAATATATCGCACCTCCAGAATAGAAGTGACTTAATTAAAAAAATTAGAAAAATTACTTGAATACGTAGAAAAACTCAGAAAAAAATCTCAATCTGCTAGTTATTCAAAAACTGTTACTTTCTGGTTAGAACGTGAAAAACATAATAGCTGCGTCTGTTTCATTTCGGCAGTTTCTCCCGCGGAAAACGGCCATTTATCGCATTTCCCAATAATCATGATTTTTTAATTGAGTCACTTCTATTCCGGAGGTGCAATATATTTTACAAGTAACAAGCTTATAATAGGTAAATCCAGCTGATTCAAATGAGCCTAAAATTACAAATCGAAAAAGAATTTTCCAAATCGGTCCAGGCGTCTTTGACAAACACACAAAAAAAAAGAGATTTCGTCAAATTGAGAACCTCCTCCTTTTTTTAAAGTTGGTTAAAAATACAAAAGACTTGAGCAAATCAGGATGTGCCGCCCTCACTTCCGCGGAGTGCAAAGCAAATTGCTGGGACATTATTCATCAATTTATGCACTTTAGAAATCCCTATTCACTCGTCAATCAGAAAGGCATGATGTTGCAGTTAAAATGGGATAAAACTGTTCTTACGTACCTACATACATATCGTCAGTGGAAAGGAAGAAACGCTAAAGCGCCAAAATGCGATTCGTGGGAAATCAACTTTAAAGTTTCAAGTTTAAAGTTGATTTCCGAATGGCGCTTGATTGGCGCTTTAGCGTTTCTTCCTTTCCACTGACGATATAATCTCACACCTCTTTCCCATTATAGCAGGCAGAGCAGATACCAAGATTTCCCCTTGCAACGATCCTGACACACATCTTTCGCCTTACCGTTGACACACATACTAAGAACAGCTTGTAACTATGAAAAATGCAACACTCATTGAATTCTTTATACTCATTGCAGTATTCATACAATACGTTATTGTACACCGTTAATTCTGGGTCAGTTTAAAGCCAGCACCCACTGCTTGTATTGCTTAATCGTATTCGTGTCGTTGGTTTAGTTTTTGAATTTGATAAGTATTTCATACGAAACTAAATAGTTGAAAAGATTAACAAAAGTGAGTAAAACACTTGTTACGGTGTCGTAGGCGCGCAGAGCTAATGACCTAGGTATGTATGTATGACTACGACGTAGCATAGACTCTATGCCGTAGCAACAGCTGAGCACAGAGCACGTATCTCCGTGATTTATCCTGCCTATGTTTCGTGATATTATTATTTGCAAAAAAATAAATCTCATATTTATTATTATTTTTGAGTAAGGTTATCGATATAGATTACGTAGGCGCCGGCTTTAAACTGACCAAAAATAAACGGTGTATAAATACTGCAATGAGTATAAAGAATTCAAAAGCGAAAGATGTGTGTCAGGGAGCCTACTCCCAAAGCTAAAAACGATATACGTGCCAACTTTTGTAGTTGAGCGTATGTTGCTGGAAACTGAATTCGGAACATTCCACCAACATACGAAAATTGACACGATTTATCGTTGCACGTTCCAAGTGCTTTTCGGAGAGCACCGCAGAGCCCCGGGGCAGTGAATGAGTTAAGCCATAGGTTCTCAACGTGGGCGATAACGCCCCCTGTGGGCGTTTGAGACTTTCAGGGGCAGTAGGAGACCCAGAGAAAATTAGGAGGCATTGAGATGGTGCATTTAGATATGGGGGGGGGGGGGGCTCTTGAGATAAATATATTCTCAAAGTGGGCGATGGGCAAAATAAGGTTGAGAAACTTTGAGTTAATCAATACGTACCGCAGCTTGGTTGACAGCCGCCCTGAGATGGACCTCCTTCTCGCACGCATAGCACCATATCCTCTCAGTCGACACGTTCATATGCACGCAGTGAGACGGCAGCGCCTGTGACGACACAAACCGAATACCATAAGCCAAGGGGCTAAAAAGTGGCTGAATTAACAATAAAAAATAACTGACTTTAATCTTCTAAGTTCAGCAATTGTATGCACTTTCGAGTGCTTTCGAGGAGCATTTCTGTTCATAACTCCGAAGATCCTCGTCAGATCCTCACCAAAGTTTTATAGCAACCGATTGAAAAGTATTACATTTCAAAAAAGAGAGAAGTCTTCAAATAATCGGGGAACATACGTCATAAAAAAAAGATTCCGACTAATTGAGAACCTTCTCCTGTTTTGAAGTCGGTTAAAAAAGGCTATAGCAGAATCATAATAATATTATGCTACGTCAATTTCTCTTCATTTTCGTCAAATGTTAGCTGAAACACAGCTATTCTTCTACCTTTTGTGGCCATTTTACGATTCTCCACAAAACTGTCAACAAACATAGACTGAAGAGATGAATTGCCGATACGAATCACTAGACGAATCGTATGATGAATTGTGAATTTTATGATTTCTAATAAGAATCAAACTATGAATCATATTATGATTCTTTTTTAACTGCCTTTTTAGCCTCGCAGAGCTGTTAATTTGTTACCTAAGTGGTATTAAAAGAAGTTAACAGACAGTCACACCAACATTTAATATAGATGTTCCACTAAAACAATACAGCGCACATTGTCTTCAAAGACACAGACGAAATATTGATTTAGTATATTTACAGCAAGACTAATTGGTTTATTTTGTAACATGTTAATTACAGCTTAGTTTGGCAGGAATTAGCCGATTTGAGCCGATGGTACCACGAATTTCAATCTAACTAAAGTGTTTCATGGTTTCATAATCTCGGAATTTGAATTCGTAAGAATCCGTAAGCGGCTGACTGTCTCTGAGCGGCGTATTGGTCGCTAACTCAATGTCGAAAATTCTAAAAATCAGAAGAAATAAATGCGATTCAGCCGCTCATTGAATGAGTCGGCTGAATCGCTGAGCGGCCGAATACGCAGAAAACGCATTTCGCTTGCCGACTGTCTATTTAAAAATTTGTATTGTATATTATATATGGACACTCTATATAAAAATTATAAGGGCAAAACTGGAAGCCCTTATGGTTTAAAACTCAGAGTTATTTATGCCTCTTAAGGCGCGTACAGATGTTGGCCCAGGGTCGCATTGCCTCTCTCTCGCTCTCGCCTTGAATCGATGTCTTCTCGCTCACACTCGCCAAAGCTGGCCTAGGTTGGCCCAACATGTGGTTGCACTTTCAAGTCACCTACCTTTTGGTGTTTAGTGCTGTGGTCATTCTTGACCTCAGAGCAGCCGACATGGTGGCAATCCGGCTGAAGACAGATCCAAAGGTTGGGGCCTGAGCACCCGCAGTCAAAACATGTTAACGCCTGTAAGAAATACGTATTTTAACTTTGCTTGCCTGTACTTTAGAAGTATTTTGTAAGTGTGTTTTGCTGTGTGACGTGATGCTCAATTTGATTGCTCTCAAGTATTAAATAAAGGTTAAAGGTGGCCGCACACCTATCCGTGACGATCAAATCGACACAAAAAAAAATTTGTGGGTTAAGATAAAAGACATTGTATCAATTCTAATTCATATTAAAGTGCTGAGTTAGTCTTATTGTTTTGTTGAATTTAATTGCATAACAAAGGTACAACGCCTGAAATAAACGAATTTTATTTATTTTTGTTTTATTATTTACGATTGAAAAGATTTGATTTAATTTGATCCAGAACAGAGGCTTCATTATGAGCTTTTCTAATTTTATTAGTAGACAAAGAGTTCTTAAAATACTTGCTATTCTGCAAAGTACCATAATTTAACTTCATTTTACATGAGCAAAATTTACCAAGGAGACACAAATCTCTTATGTTCATCTGTTATTATCATTCAGGTCAAAAATTGCATCTTTCCCTGTCCAGTTACTTCAACATACTATACTTGTAACTTGTTATGAAGTGGTAACAGATAAGACACAGGACGAGAATTGCATAAGTCACATTCAAAAATGTAAACATCCTGCACACAATCAGGCCACACAAACACAAAAGGAATATATCTATCAGGTTAACTTACACAAAGAGCGCTCGGCTAAGTTACACAATGTAAACTGGATCAGGCAAAATTATAATTACCTATCATGTTTGAGGTTATTGTAGTAAAAATCTATTTACCTCCTTCGCCTGCCACAAATCCTTCCCGATGATATCAGCTAACTTATTTAGATGTTCGCACGTCATCCTTTTTTCCATTAAAGAAAATTGGTAGTTTTGAATGTAAATAGGAAGTCAGTTCGCGGAATCACAATACACTGGTTGATGGTCATACACATTACGCCGCCGCGGATCGAGGAAAGACAGAAGAGTTTGTAGGAGGAACTAGGGATGCAGAGGAAAGATTTACAGGAAACATTTCGGGAGAAAAGAGGTAAATAATTGAATTAGATTACAGAAATTTCCTTCAACACAAAATCTTCCGTGACGAGCGAAAACTGAGCGCTGCAAATTTCCGTATTTCTGATTGATGCCTGGCTGGCTGTCAATGCTGTCATGTCATGGTCATGTCATGTCAGCTTCACTCATCTGTCGTTCTGTCAATCATTGAAGTGACGTGCCACAGTGTCAAAATGCTCGAAGCTGCCATGAATGAGACAAAAAACGAAATTATTTTTTAAACGAGAATGTTAATGAAAATAATATTTTCTCATTCATTTACGGCAACTGTCATAGACAGACATGTATGTCTATGTCACTGTCATTGTGACACTGACGCTAAATTTGCTATTTTGTTTTGAATTTTGATTTGTTTTGTTCTTGGTCAATGTTTTTTTGAGGAAATCATCGCAGCAATTGAACAAATCATCGTATCGCAATGACTTCTGCGTCATCGAGCAGTGCTCGGTCCCTGTTCTCAGAATCAAAGCAACGATTGGCCGAACGAGTTCAAGTCAACATGAACAACATTTCGTCACTAGCTCGCCAAATTCAAAGGGGCTCCAAGTCCAATGAGGTGAGTATTTGTTTAGATTATAAGGTATGTAATGTAACTGAGTTAAAGCTAGATCTTACAACGCACAGAGAATTCTAAATATAACCCTACACTACACCCATCGTATCAATTTTTTTAGAACTTCCATTTAACTAAAACAAGTGGCTAAATTAAAAATTAAAAAAAATCTTCTTTTCTGCACTCTCGACACTTCTTTTCTGTTCATAACTCCAAAGATCCTCAACAGATCCTTACCAAATTTTTGTAGCACCAATCAGAAAGTATACCCTTTCAAACAAAACGAATTCTCCAAATCGGTCCAGGAGTCTTCGAGTAATCATTGAACATACATAAAAAAAAGATTCCGACGAATTGAGGACCTCCTCCATTTTTTGAAGTTGGTTAAAAACAAATAAATGTTACTCATACTCATTAAATTATTTCTTTTCTAGCTTCTGACAAGAGCAGCCCGCGACATGGCAAGCACCGAAAACCAACTACAGAACAGCGAAGAAAACCTTAAGAAGATGCAGCTTATCGCAGTTCACATGGGCTATCAGTATGAGAACATACTCAAGTCTGCGCAGATGCTAACCGAGGTCCAGGAACAGCTGGCCGCTATGAAGAAATGAAGGGAGCTCGTAAGATTCTGGTATTTCACTTTGCGTATAAAATTAGGAGATGGGCTTGCAACCTGTCATGTATGAAATGATACTGGAAATGTGCCAGCAGGCTGATTGTCTAACTAGTCTCAAACCTCAAATTGGTCTCAAACTGTCAAAACGATTGTGTAGGTACCTATCTTTTGTTATAGCACATTTTAAACTTTCGCGATCTGTATCTGTGTTTTTTTTTTATTATCCTTTGTCATGTTCAGTATCATTGAGATGAGAGAGACAGAGCTAATTGCATGGTCACTGAACTGTCATATTTGACAGTCTGAGACTGATTTTGGTCACTATTAAAATTGACAATCAGGGGGAATATTGAATGTGCATCTGACTACCCCTTGATATCTTCAAAGGATGCTCTGGTTGGAGAATAGAATATAAAACCCTATCACACATACACACAACACATACTTACATACAACATCAAAGGATGTTTTGGGTACGAAAAAGAATAATACAACATAGGATGTAGGTAGGAAAAACAATAGTTAGAATAGAAAACACTTTAACACTTTTTCACATCATTACAACTTAAAAAATACCACATAACATAACTGTGTTATTTAACTTTCGATCTTATCATTAAAAAGCAAATTCTACCAGACAACCTATAAACATAAACAGTCACAACTCACAAGCTAAGTTTTTTGTTTTATAGTGTAAGTAAAATATACACTATAGTTCTATGAAACAAATTGCTATTAAAAAATAATACACACAAATGATTATGTAAATGAACAGGTGTTAGTTCATTATAATATGCCCATTATTATTATCCAATCAGTTCCTAGATTAATTAGTAAGCGTTATAAACTTATAATTTATAATAGCATTTATTTATTAAACTAAATGATGTTTCTTTGATTGAGATTGTAATTAACTAGTCTTATTTCATGTAATAAAAAGTCATTTTATGTTAAATATGTACCTACTTATGTTTTTTTTTAATACGTATTGTGCCTATAGATAAAATAATAGCTTTATTCATAACTATTATTGCTAATTTAATTTTAGTAGGGGCAGATGTAAGCAATCATCATTGTATTTTTGGTGTCTCTTGCCTGCTTCATCATTATATCCTGATCATAAGATCGGCGACCTCTGTGGCGTAGTTGGTAAAGATCATCCATTTGAGATATCTGATATATCGCAGTGGGGAAGACCCGCCTGAGACGTACTAGGAGGTCGCGGGTCTTCCCCTTCCAGCTTTCCCATTCAAACAAAAAACAAAATCACAATTGGTTAATTTTTTTGGGAGCTAGTATGCCACAAACGGACATATAGATATAGGTAAGTACCTACTTCCAGTTACATACACACGTCAAAACTTAAAACTCCCCTCCTTGCGTCAGGGTTTCAAAATAGGTAGGTATAAGTATAGGAAGTTATATTTATAGTTAGTAGTTGTAGATTAGATCATCTATAAACCTAAATAATTACGACTAAATGAAAACACTATACAATCATCGATAGCTACAATTTTCCGCCATTATGTAATCTCGATGTGGGGCCCGGTATGTACCTTTAGGGCAAGCGCACACTGGACCAAAAGCTGCCCTCTACCCGACTGCACAAGGTTATGTTATTGAGTTAGCAGCATGAACATGTGAGTCAAGTTGGCTGAATGAGATAGTAGCTACTACCTCGACTAGATTGCACCAGCCGTTGTCGCGGGAAGACTAATCGCCGGGCTAAATAAAAAGGTAGGTAATTTACATGTTAATTACACGAATACAATGTACCTACATAACACACTAAATGCGAAAGTTTGGATGTTTGTATGTATTATGTTTGTTCCTCTACAATTTAACAACTAGGTACCTACTGAACCGATTTGCCTGAAATTTAAAATACGTGTACCTAGGTTATTATTATTTAAAATAATGACCGAGAATAGGATAATATATGCTACTTTTTATCCGGGTACCACGCAGGCGAAGCCGCTAGTTTATATAATAATAACCTTTATCAACCTAATCTTTTGTACAGTTGGGCCGACGGATCTCGGCGATCGATCGTGAAGTTAGGCTTTTCGCTGCGCAGTAGAACATTTTGTGGGCGGATTTTTTTAAATTTGTACCATTCTGAAAATGTTGTAAAAATTTTTTTTCTTCAAATATCTATTTCTGGGTATAATGATCTTATAGCAAGATATGTAAAGTTTCATGAAAACCCAAAAGTCATGTAATTTACTGAAGAAAACTTGATTTATTGGTATTTTAATACTGATACTGTGGTCAAAATTGTCCAATGAGTAACGAAATTGTTTTCTGGATAAATGAAAAAATAAAAGACGTATAATCGTAAAAAGCCTTTTATTTGAATCCAATTTAAAATCACAATAGAATAATCAGTGCATATTCTTTGAATATTAACTAGAAATATTAAATATTTCAACTTTTATGTCAGGTGACTAACTTTTGGTCAAATTTGTCTCAGTCTTTTTAGTGTTTCTTAGAATTTAGAACCCGGACAAAATCAAGTAAATTACACATAATACTATTTAATATTATCTCACCAAGGAACACAAAAGTTTGTTAAAAAACAGTGGGCTTAATATCTAAAATACGATTTCAAAAAACTTTTTCGAGAGGACAGTTAGTCAGTGGACCGTCGATGTTAGTCAGAGGACAAGTAAGGCTTGTGTTTACAATGGCAAGATATTCTGACTTTTACAACTATAGAGTGAGCGTTTTATTAATAAAATACGTCTATTTTGCATAGTGCTTTGAACTACCTCTCAACCGTGAAGTCACTGATGATGCCCGGGACTGCCCCACGGTACCACATTTATTTAACAATTATGACACATTTTTACTTAAATCTAAGATATATTCTATCTTATTTATGAGATCCGGTAACTTTTATAACAAAAACTTGAAAAAAAAAACTTGAATACCACTTAATCGGTACTTATTAGATAATAGAATAGAATAGAAAAGAGTTTTATTTTCGCCACTATACGGTACATGCACACAAATCAAAAATGTTATAGTAGGTACAGTGACAAGAAAATAAGGCTACCCCTCAGCATTTGATCCAGCAGGTACATTTAGGTACCTACATACATTGCAAGTTAAATAAAAGCTTTTAATTTTAAAAACACAGTCAACTTGAGAACCTCCTCCTTTTTTAAGTCGGTTAAAAATACAAAAATTCCGCAATATGCACTTGACTTTACAGGTCAGATGACTAACAATTTGTTCGGATGACTAACGTTTTTGCAAATTTTTGCAAATGTTCCTCAGCTGACAGTAACGAAACCGTGGCAAGGAAAATGTTTTTAACTTTTCTGCCGAATGTAATAACATAATCCTGTGGAACTGCTATTATTTCATGCAACCGGAAGTTAAACTATTCATTGCGAACTAGTAATATGCCAAAAAGTTGTTTCTTACCTTCAAAAAACAGCAGTTCATCAGCGGACCTCGGACAGCACTTCACCTACCTACACACTTAACTGACTCATAAAACAGTCTGATTACATCAATACATCAGAGTGGCAGTCAGAATGCCAGCAAGAGTACCAGTTTATTCAAAAAAATACCACATTAGTAGGATTGCAATAATCCAAGTAGCTCAAAATCCGTTAGTCAGCCGGACATGTCCAAAAATGCCAAAAATCTGGACTGAGGTTTAAAGCTAAATATCTAATAATTTAATTAACTTACATGGTTTTGCTGTCTATTATTCGAAAAACAGTGAATTTATCATGATAATAGACTAGAAAATGTGTCTCAAAACTCGATCTATTGAGTTGTAATGACACGATGAAAGTTGCAAAGTGACGAGGGGACATGGTAAAAATGCAGTAAAGTATTACTTATTTTGCTTTATTTTAATTAAAATCATATGGTACCCTATATATGTTTACGTTGAAAATGGATAAAAGAATGTTAATCTATCCGAAAAACACCATACCCGTACCACAAATTTATTAGAAGTATTAAAATAATGCACTGGAAGTCGATGGACACGCTGAAAATGCAATGTACAAATTTAAAAAAATCTGCCCTTGTATGAAAAAGTTGCACTGCGCATCGAAACGGCTAACTTCACGTACGCCGAGATCCGTTGGCCGTACTACTTAGCTTAGGTAGGTACTAATTTTGTTTTGAAAATAAACACGACTCTACATTATTATGCTACTAGTGAACGCTCGCGGCTTCGCCCGCGTGGACTACTATTTTTGTATCTCACGGGAACCATATTTAAGCCGGATAAAAATTAGCCTATGTGTTATTCCAGAACCTAAACTATCTACATTTAAAATTTCATCAAAATTCGGTTGTGTAGATAGTGATGGAGATACGTGGTGACAAGTATACCTACACACACACACACACACACAGACTTCCGCCTTTTTAATATTAGTAGGATAGGATAATAAACACCACTATTAATATTAAATCCCCGTCTTATCTAAGCTAGACTTTACCTAGGTACAGGAAGCGTGCTATCCCAGACTTTCACTGCTCCGAATCTTGGACGAACAAATCGGTTCCTGCTATCGCTGGTTGTGACATTGTTTGTTTAAAGCTCTTATCTTGGCATTTCTGACTGTTATCCTAACTGAAATTTCTTTAATAATAGGTACTCAGGATTTACATCTATTCTCGATCCTATTCTATTAAACGAGCAATATTTGTTTGTTTGTTTGTACTCACGTTCCCGAAGACGGCTCTAGCGATTTCGATGTTTGCGGTACGGGGGTTCACGGGCACGAAAAATCGATCTAGTTAGGTCTCAGAGAGCTCGGTTGCCCAGATATTTCTAGATTACCTATACAATCAAGCTGTGTCCGGCGGTTACTCTCGCCTTATTGAAATACCTACCTTCCTCAAGAAATGAGCTAAGTATCAAATGCAGAAAGATTTTTCAAATTCGACTGGTAGTTTCAGTGATTAGCGCGTTCTAAGAGCTTTGAAGATTTTTCTATATTCAACATAATATGCCTATTTCTTTAGCTTTAAATATCTGTTTTTATATTTTTTTAATGTGCCTTGCCCCACATTTCTACGTTTCAACAAAGAATTACTGCAATTTCATAAAAAATATTCAATTTCATAATTTATATCCATGAAATTGCCCTCTTAAATTATATTTTGACCTCTATTTCCAGGAGCATAAGAGCGAGAGTTTACTTACTTAGGTTTGAAATGACTGTACTGACCTCTGAACTTAGATTTCACTTGATACAATCAATTACTTGGAGCGAGAAGACGGAGACGGAGACCATTTAGTAGATCATTAAGTTCCACGCTTTGTAAAATCTAATAGTAGGTATTGTGTTAATGTAGAGCAAAGTCAATGTCGTTTTGGCTGTAAGACGAGGTCTGAGATAATTTTTTAAATACGATTTTGTGAATGTAGCTGTCGCAGGAAACTGGTTGAATTAGCCATTCAATTAAATGCCTAGCCATGAGATGAGATGGCGGCCTTTCAATCAGATAGAGTGTTGAACGTTTCAAACGCTTCAATGATTCAACTATCCGCCTAGGCATTTAGTTGAATGGCGGCACTCAATGAAATGGCTAGGCATTTAATTGAATGGCTAATTCAACCAGTTGGCTGCGACATAGCCATTTATCAACTTAGGTAGTAGCGCCCTTCGCGGCGTTGCCCCCGTAGTGATTGTATATGGTGATTATGATGATGATGAAAAGTAGCCTATAACCTTGCTCGAGAGTTTAACTATCAAAGAATTTTTCTAATCCGACTGGTAGTTCCTGAAATTAACGCGCGTGTGGCGGTCGCGAGCCACTCAAACGATATAATTACATACATACATCGGATATAATCGTGAGCCTGTTTACGGTTTGCTGACGAAACATTTTGGTTTCTTAAAAATATTGATGTCATTTGAATAAAATGTCACATAAGAATACTAATTCCTAGAAGTTGCCGACCTGTGACATCAGTATCTTACTAATATTACCTAGACCCAAGTGTGAATAGGTGTCTTCTAGACCTTTATGATCCATCGTCAGCCACGTCGCTTACCACCAGGTGAGATTGTGGTTAGACAAAGGTTATCTACAATAAAAAAAAATATCCCTGCAGACTGCAAACTTTTCTGTCGGGCGATAGTTTGGTTGAGTTGGTCTGCTAGTGCAAACATGGCCGATACTGAATCGTTGTAGTGTGCGCACTTGCATACTCTTTACTCTTTTCTACGACTTTTTTTTTCATTTTTTTCGATGACCTAAAAAGCAGACCGCCTTTAAACATCATTTACTACTATGAAAATGATACCAACGCACTTTTAATGCTAAAATAGGGTAGGTACATAAGTCTCATCAGAGCACACGAACGAAGCTCTTCCATATAAGCATAGATAAGTCGCCGTGGCCGAAATCGGCCTGGAAGATCATCTATCACATCTTCATACTGAAGAGCCCGACCATACTATCGGCCGATAGAAAGTCTGCAGTCTGCAAGGGCTCTACATCTGGCTCTAAAAGTTTTATGTTTGAATGTTTGTTTCAATCACTCCTTCCCTAATGGACAGATTTAGATAAAACTTGGAATGAGAGGAGATCATTGTCTGAAATAACATAACTTCATAAAGTGTTGATACCATTCATTTTATCAAACATTTAACTAATTAAGTGCTTATGTCATGACTATATTTACTTATTTCATGAATAGACCAGCACGACACAGAATTATAGATTATGGTTCGACATTACGGCAAATAGCTCCATTACTCAACAGATAAGTGCTCGTTTCCTTCAAAGCCTATATCTAAGACCACATTAGTGACCGTCGTGTCCGCCGTGCTATTGTATTCATTGCGCGCTCTACTTCTTTAGTACTTTCCTTTTTTTTCTGCGACATCGCTTATTATTCTATTGAGAACGAGGTTACGCAACCGCTGAAGTTTTGATATAATTTTTACTTGTATCTGGACAACACCAACATTCAATTTTAGACCTTGATTCTGAGGTTTAGAGTTGAAAGCGTGGTAGTAAAGAATAAGTTGGCGATGCTCGATCGTGACTGCAGAAGCGACGGGGGTTCTTACGCAAGTACCACTTATAATTGAAAATTAAACGAACTCACCTGTGAAGTTCGATTCCAATTATACGAGGGTTCAGCCGAAGACGATTACACAGTTTACTAGCAGCAGTACACGTATCATGCTGCCTCAGTCACACTTTCAGAGTTTATAATAGGCTAAAAACAAGGATGGATCATCTGTCCCACTCGCACCGCTTCCGTAGCGGCGACCGTTCCTGCTCACGTCATTATTTTAGAGTGCCTAATTTTGTAATTAGTTAAATTTTTAGTGGGATCTTTAAGAATGGGTCGGGTGGGATGTTGTAATCGTCTTCGGCTGAACCCTCGTATAATTGGAATCGAACTTCACAGGTGAGTTCGTTTAATTTTCAATTATACTTCGGGTAAAGCCGAAGACGATTACACAGTTTACTAGCAGATGTTCAGAGCAAAAAATAATAAAAAATTTAAACTAATATCAAAATTATTTTGTAATGTCAACTAAGCGTATTTAGTTGTACTGTTACACGATAATGGTAATTAACATTAATGCATTGATCTAAGATATTAATCAAGCATCAAATAACATATTTACAAAACCGTTATTGTAATGCTAATAAAAATGTTACATAAAATATCTTTTATAGGTAATATTTTAAGAATTAGGTATCTATTTGAGGAATCCCTGGAACTAACTTCCAGACGATGAGTTCCAGCCTCTCCAGACCGAGAGAGCGGCGGACGTGGAAGTGTGTCGGGTACTAATCGCCCCAAACACTCCCACATCGATTCCGCTGTCATGAAGTATTCCCAAATGCGCGAGTGTCTGAGGACCGGCATTACTATTATGGTTTTTTAGCTGATATGAAAAGATAATTATCCGAATTCGCGTGTTTAATGCTTTTTGTTTTGTCAATATTAATATGACTGTATTGCATGCGCTGATCAAATTTTCACAATTTTCTTCTTAATTAAATCAGGAACATAATTTTTAAATATAACATAATTTTTAATAAAAAAATCTTGGTTATTTTAATAAAACTTAAAGTCTGCATCCTCTGAGCAGAAGCTATGGCAGGTAAAGTCATTAATTTTTGTGCCAGATCATGTAAATAATCAATATCTTATGGATAATAATTCGAAAGATAGCAATGATAGGGTCCCATGTAAAGTTATATGTGGGACATAGTGTCATTGAACTTCAATAAAATTGTACATTATAACTTAAGTGGTTTCATTTTATAAGTTTCTTTTAAAATTCGTTAAATGAAACTATTGGTGGTTACTTTTTTACTTATTTCTTACCAAGGACTAGGTATAAATAACGCTAACCGATGAGTGTTAAAGTGCTATCTTTTCACTATATATTTATCTATATATTTACCACTTTCAACCTTTCTTTTAAAAATAAAATAGGTAATATCAGATATTGTTTGCTTTACTAAAATTAATTTTATTATTTTGGCAAAATATTTATCAAGCTTTCAATTAATAATTAGACTGATTTAAAGTGGAAGCGGCAAAAGAAACCATAACTATGAAGCTACCAGGGTAAAATCTGGAAAGGAGAACATTTTAACAAAATTTATATTAGGTTGAAAAAATAGATTTTAAGATCTCACAAGCCTTAACCAAGCCTAAACCAAGGCTGTGAAGGCCAAGCCAATAAAGAATCACGACAATGCCGACTGCATTATAAATTTTTTTTTTTTTTTTTTTTAAGAACTTTAGAAATTAAATAGACAAAATGTTCCACCATTTGACCGCCACGTTTTGAACGAAAAGTAAACGCGTCGACTAGTTCAGAATGTGGATCTAGCTTCCAAGATTAAAATACTTATCTATTTTTTTTTTTTTTTTTTTTTCATATAAATATTTGAGCACTTGGAAAAATATCGAATTCTGGAACTCCCAGATATTTACTAATGACTCTAAATGTGAAGTCAGCAAGTTCCTATTCCATGTCTAAATGTAATTGATAAGATTATCAGCCTTAATATTTTCAGATGACTTAATAATAGGAAGCATTATTAAAATATTTCGTGCTTCACACCATCATCGCCATAATATCTCGTGACATAAATCATTTAAACAGTTGTGCTGGATGTCAGCTATTTTGTTTATTAAAAGCATATTGCTAACTAGTGGTATTATTTATTTAAAGTAGAAGTTACAATTCTTAGAATGTATAGTAATGCGTTGATATAAAGATCAGAATCTCTCCAATTGCCATTGGTGGTATGAGCGTCACATACAGCACCCCAGCCCGTATGTGAAGTGTTCTAAAAACTTCTAAACTGTATCGGACAAAATGAGCTATCGATATGGTTTATCCACAATTTCAGTATATAAGTACAGCAAAATGTTCTTTTGTGCATAACACGATTTTACTTGATCCATTTTTTTTTTTTTTTTAAATTATTATTATTATTTTTTAACGTAATGTAACACTTGTAAACAGTAGGTATTCGGATTAGCTGACTTTTCTTAGTATTTACGATGAAAACCAAGGATGATAAAAATCATCTCGTAGTGTTAATATTTTTTGGGCAACTTTCTTAAAAGTGCCTATGTATTACTTGCACAAAAAACATCTAACTTTATATACATACGGTAGTACATTGGTACATACAGTAGTAGTAGTATATAGTATTATTTACATTCATCCAAGACAGCAGTAAATCATTGGTAATTTTACCCAATTGATCTTGAAAATATCTTAAACGAGAAAAAATCTGGATTTGCGAAACGACATCGGGCGCTTGCGTTGCTCAGGTCGATGGAGATTGTAGTTCCTAGAAGCGGCAGGCTCGCAACAGCGACCTCGCTTGCGCATAAGATAAGCAGGTGCTGGTACTGCCACTCACAGCCGTGGTGTACGGTGCCAGGCGCATCTCGTTGACACTGACAGCTCGTTTGATGTTCCCCGCGAGTTTAAAGCACCTCGTTGTGATGGCCCTGCTAACAGTGGCCTGAATTGCGGGCGGAGTGTTGGTGCAGCAGTGCAGCTCGCATTTCTAATCGTTTTTTTTTTTTTTTTTTTTATAATAATAATAATAATTTTTTTTTTTTAATTTATTATTATTATTATTATTATTATTATTTTTAAACTTGGTTTATTTTATTATTATTATTATTATTATTATTTTAAGTTTTTTCATTTTTAGTCTCTTATCTTAAGACAAGGATTTTACGACTTTCGCGGGCTTTTGGCTATTATTATTATTATTTGAGTATATTTGCAGAGAGAGTTCAAAATAGCGAATCTTCGAGCTTGAGATTATCTGTAGTGATAGTCACGTAATAGTCTACCCGCATCACCTAAGGGTATTACGAGTATGTAAGTTTTGGGTTCAAATTTGAACTCAAATTAACATCAAGAGAACCTTGCCGAGTACAATCATATTAATAGAAAGATAATTTTGTTTGTTATCCCTGAAAACTTTTTTTTTTTTTTTTTTTAATTACTTTCGCTTAGCGCTGCCTTGATTTAGGTTGCTGTCAGTTTGCAGGAATCAAATACTGTTGAAGCATTTCGGCTTTAACCTTTTTCATAAGACCATTAAGTAATATGTGCTGCCATCTAGGGGCCACATGTTTACTTTTATCATCACCGTTTATGGCTGGAATACACAGGCTACATAGTAGTACCTACATAAGCAAGCTAGTTTTTGAGGGGATGCTACTTAGTAGCACATAGTTAGCACGTGTGTGTTATTGAAAATAATACCTATGCTTATAAAAAATCACGCAACGCAGGTACCAAATATGCATGCTTTTTAGTAGCATGTCCTGTGTATATCAGGCTTTAGGGTAAATTGATCTTCTCGAAGAATTTGCAAAAGACAAGGATTGGTAGGTACTATGTTCTATTTCGATCTAATCAGTTTCGATAAAGTTTTTGAACTGATAT
The DNA here is from genome assembly GCA_958496255.1 of Camptogramma bilineatum. NCBI lineage: Eukaryota > Metazoa > Arthropoda > Insecta > Lepidoptera > Geometridae > Camptogramma > Camptogramma bilineatum. The sequence continues at coordinate 5,693,049 of OY292474.1, forward strand.
CACCAGATACGTAAATACATTAGATGCGTTAGGGATGTCAGCTTCAATATATTCTGAATATTGTCATCAACCATTTCATTCGAGGGAATATGAATTTCTATAAAATAAACCTCTTACCAAATCTCGACTCGATAAACGAGGAGAAAAAATTTGCTATCCATATAGGATGCATTAAAACCTCTACACCATAAAAGTGGAGGGAGATTCAAAGTTCAGCTATCCATATAGGATGCTTTTATGTTCTCTACACTATAAAAGCGGAGATTCAAAGTTCAGCTATCCATATAGGATGCTTTTATGCTCTCTACACTATAAAAGCGGAGATTCAAAGTTCAGCTATCCATATAGGATGCTTTTATGCTCTCTACACTATAAAAGCGGAGATTCAAAGTTCAGCTATCCATATAGGATGCTTTTATGCTCTCTACACTATAAAAGCGGAGATTCAAAGTTCAGCTATCCATATAGGATGCTTTTATGCTCTCTACACTATAAAAGCGGAGATTCAAAGTTCAGCTATCCATATAGGATGCTTTTGTATTCTCTACACTATAAAAGTGGAGATTAAAAGTTGAGCTTCACTTCATGGAGATTGAACACATTTCTAATCGTAAAGAAGTCATGCCCAACTTATGGTATCCCACTCACGATATAACGCGAGGGATAGAACAGATATACCTGACTACAATTACCTTAAAATTTATACTGACAATGTCCAGCAGTGGCCTGTTGTAGGCTAGTGATGATGATGATTGCCTAAATATCACAAATATAGACAACCCTATCGATCAAAACTCAAAGTTGTATCTCTTGTAGAAAAAAATAAAATGAGGGTAGTTTGAAAAAAATTCGAGACAATGTTGATGTATAATTGACTTCGAAACTGGAACTTCGAAACAAAATGAACTTTTTCACTTTCAAAATGAACCTTATAGGCAAACAAATGAGAAGGTACATACGCGGAGTTTCCAAATGCGCTTCAAAGTCCGACGAGTAGAACGATTCGTTCTCCGAGGAAGATGAAATTCTCTTAATCCTTTCAGCTTACTTTTAAACAAAATGTGATCGCAATCCTTTTTTCACTTAAATAAAATTAACTTTTCGAAAATTTGTGAAGAGCGTGCGACTTTGGCAAACACAAAAACATGTAATGACGTGAGCAGGAACGGTCGCCGCTACGGAAGCGGTGCGAGTGGGACAGATGATCCATCCTTGTTTTTAGCCTATTATAAACTCTGAAAGTGTGACTGAGGCAGCATGATACGTGTACTGCTGCTAGTAAACTGTGTAATCGTCTTCGGCTTTACCCGAAGTATAATTATCTACGTTGAAAGTGCAGAATTAGGCGATGCAGCTACTCGTTTTGGTGTTCAATCGGATGCATTTTGATGTTGAAATCGAATGATTTTATTGTTCTGTTAGCGGATGTAGGCAGATGTCCTGCGAAAGATATCGTTCGCGAAAAAAAAAAACTGGATCTTTGATAAAAGTGCCACGTAGAGGAAAGAACCTTCCAAGTGACCTCAAAAGTACACAAGTGGGTAAATAAAAAAAAAACCGATTCAATGTTATAAGCTGAGCAATTTTCTGCACTCTCGAGGTGCATTTCTGCTCATAACTCCGAAGATCCTCAACAGATCCTCACCAAATTTTTGTGGCACCAATCGGAAAGTATACCCTTTCAATCAAAATTAATTTTTCAAATCGGTCCGGGCGTCTTTGAGTAGGTAATCGGTGAATATACATAAAAAAGCACAAAAAAATTATTCAGATGACTTGAGAACCTCCTATTTTTGAAGTCGGTTAATAACTACTTACCTACACCGATACAGCCATGACACTGAACAGATAACATCGATCCTCACATGTAATAACTGATCGATTGATTGCTGTGATTGAAGTCAGGTTGACCGTGAAGCGGGTGCATTATCCGATGGACTGATAAGTTGATTGAGATGATGATGGATTGATGTTCATAAATAAATACTACACAGGAACAGTCTCTACCTACCATCATCATAATTGGCGGCCTAAAAACTTCGTCACCAGAGTTGACCACTTGCTCCTACGAACTTACTTACTGTGTGAGTTGTGACCCACTGCTGGGCATTAGCCTCCTTCCCTAACCGCCAAACAGCTCTACCTACTCTAGGTCTTACTTATGAAAGATGTTTAAAATTGAACACAGGTTAAACAACGTCCTGTCTTTATTTAAGAATAGTGACCAATAGAGACAGGACGTTGTTTAACAGTATTCAACTTTAAACATCTTTCATAAGTAAGGTCTGTGCCTTTGCATCCAGGACTTACCTACCCTGCCCAGCAACTATGTAGTCCATCCATCTGGCAAGGAAAAGTGGGTTATTCCCGCTCGTCCCCACGCTTTAAGTAAGTTCGGATGAGCAAGTGGCCATCTCTGGTGACGGAGTTTTTAGGCCGCCTAAAGGCCTCCGTCATGGCTTAAAAGCTGGGACCGACAATTTAACGTGCCCTCCAAAGCACGGAAGCGCTCAGTTCGGAATACCACTTGCGGTCACCCATCCAAATTGTGACCGCGCACAACATTGCTTCAACGATCAATCAAGAACGTCTAAGCAAGCTACACTACAAGCGCTTCTCTCTGGCAAGTGGTTTGCCAAGAAGTCGAGTGAATCCCCGGGGCCACCACCAGGGGCGTAGCTATAGCTTTGTTAAGGGGGGGGTCCAAAGGTTCCAATATACCAAAGATCTTTGTTAAGGGGGGGGTCCAAGGGTTCCAAAATACAAAAATTGACTAGGTTTCCTCCGAACTTAATGGGCTAAGGGGGGGGTCCGGACCCCCTAAACCCCCCCTTATATACGTCCCTGGCCACCACCACCACTCAGTTATCTTACTTAAAACCGCGGATTTAAAGACCGCGGTATAAAAATGTGCCCCTGAATGACAGTAAACTGTTTGGTCCATCAATGGATCACCTCATTCATTTGACGAGTTTGACACTGTAGATCAGTGTTCCGCAAAGGGTGTGCCGCGGCACACTGGTGTACCGTGGTCATTAGTTGGTGTGCCTCGGAAAAATAAGGTTACCTATCTCAGTCTAAGCTGCTCTAAAGGACCGCATATGCTCAACTAAACAAGCTCATGTTTTGCATAAAAAAAAATGATTTTTCATTTAAGATGTAGGTACCTACCTCCAAAATTTTCCGATTTCCTAGATGTAGGTACCTTGAACACAAAAAGTTTGCGGAACACTGCTGTAGATCACCAGATTGGGACACATATACAAAGTAATATAGGTAGGTGGATAACCTACTTACCTATAGCCATGGTTGCACAGTTATTAGTTGCATCGGCGCCGGCGCATCATGTTGCATAAGTGCCTAGGCAAAGCGTTACGTGGCTCCGCTCTGCTTGCTATGGGTATATTAGTATTGATAGGTACTCGCTAGTTATTGGTGATTCAGGATATATGGTCTGAAATTGCTTCCGTAACCCACGGATCACTAAGATACCATCATCGATTTACCTACTTAGCTGATCAAATAAGTACCTATCTTTATTTAATCTGAAACTAAACAGAAACCCCCTTACTTATGAAAGATGTTTAAAGTTGAAGACTGGTTAAACAACATCCTGTCTTTATTTGTGGATAGTGACGAATAAAGACAGGACGTTGTTTAACCAGTGTTCATCTTCAAACATCTTTCATAAGTAAGGGGAATATTGACAGTTAAAACAGATGTTTTGCAAAACTGGATATTTTTAAATAAGTTGAGCGTAATTTGAGTGACGTTTTAAACAAAACCTATGCTTGAGACTAGATTCAAAGCTCAATCTAAAATCAGCAGTGCGATTCAGACCTCGGAATGTATTCCAAATTCGGAAAATGACATTTCTTCGCTGAAAAAACGTCAACTTTCCGAAGAAGATCATCGAATCGGATGTATTTTTGGAAGTCTGAATCGCACCAGCTGGTAGAGTTTAAACTGTAGGTAAATACTTGAGTAAACATCTGTCTCCTAAACCCTGTCAGACATAATGTCTCCAGTCTTTTATTGCGTAACAACATGCGACCTTTTCTAACTACCGTGATGGCCCAGAGACCATAGTTCAAGCCCTTTATAGCTTTTCCGTCTATCGCCTGACCTGGGAGCAACGTTTGTATAGCAGGTTCTCTTCACTGCTTACTTAGCTTCTACATGCGACGTTTCTTGTAGGGGTTGGTAACAAAAAACTAGGCATAAGAACAGGCGCAAATTCATCAAATTTGTCTTAAACTCCAATGTAACTTTATTTGATGATGACAACATGATGCTGTGTGAAATGTCCAGCATTATTTATTTATTAGGTACTTGTAATTGAAAATTTAGGAATTTTCGGTATTAAGTAATATGTGACGGGGATAACGTATGGATGTCATGTCTTGGTATTCTATCATCCTATCAGTCTAATCGACTACGGGAAATATACTTAGGTACCTACCCCTTAAAAAAAACACAATATGATCACCATACGTTCAGTTTCCTAAATCAACTAGTCCAATACTTTTGGAGGTTTTCTCAAATTCTGGAGTTTTTTTCGCGACGATTTTCAATATCTTCACCATCTTTGGTTGGTTTCTACAATCTTCCTAATCATTCTTGGATGGTCAACAGCCAAACGGTCAAATATCTCTTTTTCGATCGATTAGTTTACATTAACATTTAGTGATGATATGATGACTGACGCAACCACGATTATCAGCAATTACCTTCGTAACTGGTGGTTCAGTTGCTATTACCTCAGCATTATGCTCCATTTAACCCGGTGTTGGTGTCTTCGCTCTTCGTGCTTGCAACTGGTGTATGTCCATGTACTTACTACTGGTTCTTCTTACGTATGCTTACATTGTGCTGAAATTATGTGTCTGGTGTCATTCAAAAACACCTATCACTAGTAGTTCGCCCCGAACTGAGATCTCGCGCACCGTAGATGGCCAACATTTGGACTTTCTTCTGACTATCCCTATAATTTCAAGTGCTACTACTGCCGGGTATGCCTATTGCGCTAGCTCTTTATGGTAAAAAATACTAGCATGCATGCAATACATAATGTCGTGTCTAATTTTTCATTTATTTCATATTTATGAATTCTCGTCGTATTTTTAAAAGTATACGTCCTAGAATAAAAATAATAACTATTTTGGAATGTACAAATAAAGACCTTTCATTTGACACCGCATTCAATATATTTGTTTACTTAACTTTTTTTACCCCAATTATTTTCATTCTTTATCAAAATTTTTTTTATCATGAAAATAAATCAAGTAGCATCTAAAATCATTGCAAACCAAACCGCAACGATGCCACTCTCTTTTTAAGACCGACCAGTCAATGAGCTACGAAGACATCGAAACTCTATGAAACGGGAGCTCTTGCAGCTCTGGTTTCGTAGTTTTTGGTCTTTGGTCGTATTTCAAAAACTATACATCCTAGATTAAAAATAAAAACCATTTTGGAATGTACAAAATAAGCCCTTTCGTATGACACCCCACTCAATATATTTGTGTAACTTTCATAATTTTTTACCCCCTTGGGAACCCAATATCTTCACAACCCCTTCATCGATTAAGCTCATATGCTCCACCGTAAATTTCCTTACCACAACCTATTGACCTACCAAGTTTCATGCAGATTGGATGAACGGTTCGACAGTTATGCGCGAACAACAATTCGTGAAACATACAAACATACAAACATACAAAGCAAAATCGCCCAACTTACCACTAAGATCTTCGCTCGCTTCGCTCGCTCGATCGACAATCTGGAACATCCTTAGACCTTTCAAAACATACGAGTAGATACCTACATACATTATTTTGCAAAAAGCAGCTATTTTCAATGCAGCAGGTAGATATATTTTTGCATACTCACAATGAGTAGGTAGATATATTTTTTCTTCATACATACATACATAAAATCACGCCTCTTTCCCACAGGGGTAGACCACGGACTTCCACTTGCTACGATCCTGCCTGACACACTTCTTTCGCCTCATTCACTCTCATCACATTTTTCATACAAGCTCGCCGGTTTAGGGTAATTTTCTTTCATTTGAAATGAAATGAAATATGATCACCACTATATCCCCAAGGCGCGGTAGACATTCTCTCAGATCTTTTTAGGCATTTTTTAAGATCCTTCGAGTCTAAGGGGGTAGTCAGAGGTATGGCCAAATACATATTTGGTACATGCCCAAGTTTTGCAGAAGTTAACATTTCATACGTGACAGGTTGCAAGCCCATCGACGCTATTAGAAAGCTAACTGGTTTCCTCACCATGTTTTCCTTCACCGTTTAGAGCTCGTGTTGATGCGCATAAATTTTTCGAAACGAAAAATCCATTGATGCACGGCCAGGATTCGAACCCACGACCTTCGGATCGAAAGTCGAGGTACTATACCTCTCAGCCAACAGGGCTCTAGACCTTCCAAAACATACATATATTACTTACTTAAATTATTTTCCAAAAAGCAGCTAAATTATTTTGTAGGTAACTTGGTAGCTTTTATTTCTATGAATTAGGCATGTTGAAAGGCCACCTGTGGTTATCTGATTGATGATGGCAATTTGACACTAGATGCGTCAGATCAGGTTCTGCTCATTTCTAGGTAAATTGTAAAATTGACGTCATCCATGTTACTTCCTCTATCACACGTTGATAGTTTCCGTGTGCTGACTTTGTCTTCTAGTCTATACTAGAATAATTATAGGTACCTACCTACAATAATTTTTAATTTCTATAGTGTTATAACCACACATACCTATAATCTGATCCACGACTTGAAAGCAGACCCAGACCAATGATGTTGCGATTAATAACCAGTTACCATTCAATGCATCATGTGAGTGAACTATAGTCAATTGTACATCAAATATGAAAAATTGATAACCTAGCCCAATAGGGTTTGAATACCTACTTTGAATAATGTGTTCTTGACTCCAAACAAGATATAAAAGAAATTCATGTATTTTTTAACCACAATAGCATATTATTAACTCAATGGCAATATACTAATGGTTTGAACCGTTTTACTTCAATTCATTGATTTGATTAGTTCTAGCTGTTATGTTGGCCGAGGGGTTATAGCGTACCTCGACTTTCGATCCGAAGGTCGTGGGTTTGAATCCTGGCCGTGCATCAATGGATTTTTCGTTTCGAAAAATTTATATGCGCATTAACACAAGCTCTAAACGGTGAAGGAAAACATCGTGAGGAAACCCGCGGCTTAGCCAGCCCCACACGTATTGACCAATTGACCATGTCTTTCCTGTAGATATGGCCGGTTAAGCTGAGAGGATGGTGTAGGTGTTGGGCAAGCCTACTCCATCTCAACAATGTCTCAGGCACTACAGTGTCTCGATAAGTGTAGGCAAATATTGCCTCCTGATACTGTATAAATCATCTAGTAAAGATGTAAAAGGCCTAAGTCAGAAAATTCACATCACTATTGCACTTTTTCCGAAAAGTTTGTCTCTCCAATTCTCTCCAGTCTCTCCAATTGTCAAGTCGTGAATTGAATGGGTCTGGCTATATAATAATAGGCACTGTCCCACTCGACCAACACGGCAAATATTAATATGCATGATGCAGTTGTACGTACCGTCCGTATGCCCTTAACCTTAGCCGTATGACGACGTGGCCGGGGTCATGGTTGACGCATCTTACAGGTAAATAAGTAAATAAGGATATGCAAACGTGAGGCTTGTAATAGCTATTATTATAGTACTGCATATTGTAGGTACTGTTTTTAATGATAAACCCTTTATTCATTGTTTCTCAAAGACATAAAGGTATTAATTCACTTCATGAGACTAAGGATATTTTCTAGCAGACAAGAGAGGTGTCCACACTTGAGCACAAATCGCAATTGGTATTTGATAGATTTGTATTGAGCAAAAGTTATACTTACTTACTTAGGTACTTATTTGAAATCATCACAAAGTATATTTTCTACTTATGCCCAAATCATGATGAGATACGGCAACGAACTAATACTAGCCTCCATGTTTCTGTATGACATTTATTTTTGTCTCATCATAACAGTCGTAACACAACCAATCAGCGAAATTTTTTGTCATGGTTATTACTATACTTATCTAAATTATGGTAACAGACTGAGCAGTTCTTTCAGATATGAATACCTACATACATAAAATCACGCCTGTGTCCCATCATAGGGGTAGGCAGAGACCACAGCTCTCCATTTACTACGGTCCTGACCCTCTTCTTTCGCTTCATTCACTTTCATCACATTTTTAATACCAGCTCGTCGGTTTAAGGTGCTCTTGACCTGACCTGGCTTTATTTTCTTTTAGCATATATCCTAAGAGAACATAAAGCCAGAAAAGATAAGAGGGATGTAAGTTCAGTTGGCAAGCTCAGTACACTTCAGTGCCCAAGCGTTGCAACCAGTTAAATTAACCACACTTTAAATACAATTACCAAAACTGCAGAGAGAAAGTAGGTGAGTGGAGTGGCCGCTTAAAAACTAATTATGAATACATAACGCGTTATATTACGCCTCTTAATTAATCTTGGCCGTGAAAATGCTTGTTCCGTATTTTCTGCCCTAAAGCCTCCGTCATGGCTTGGCTTAACAGGTTTATAGCAGACAATTTGACGTGCCCTTCGAAACACGGAAGTAGGCCCTTTCTTGAAACCTAAAAGATAAAAAAAAATTATACTTATAATATAAGTATCATTTTTTTTAATCTTTTTATCATAATTATGATCACGACTGTATCCCCAGGTACGGTAGACATTCTCTCAGATCTTTTTTTAGGCATTTAAAGACCCTTTGAAGATGTCTAAGGGGGTAGTCAGAGGTATGTCCAAATAAGTATTTAATAAAAGATAAATTCTGCTAATTTTCGTGCAGTTATGAAATGTTCTGTGTTCAGTATTCATTAACATAAGATAAATCACTGATTGTGGGTTTGCAGAGTGAAGGCTGAAGGCACATGTTTTTCGCGTCTAGTCTTCGATTTTCTACCTGTTTTTGAGCGTTAATATGATTGTGATATCTTTACCCATCGATTTCTATGTGATTAATTGGAAAAAATGATTCTTTAGGGTTTTTGTATCAAGTGAAAAAGACTAAGAAGAACTCACATTTCAAATTGTGACAGGACAACGTTTGTTGGGGCAGCTAGTTCCATAATAAAACCAATTACTTAAGTAACTTCATTGATAAAACAAGATTTTTTTTCTCAACCTGTTTCGTCCCACTGCTGGGCCTTTGCCTCCCCCAAACTTTTCCAACCGTCTGGGTAGTTCCCATCTGATCATATGATCCGTTTGTGGTTGCATCTGATCACACCTATCCTTTGCCGAGTCCCACACCATCCTTCGTAAGGTGACAAGATCGTCCAGCCAACGTTTTCTCGTTTTTTTTTAAACGAGCTTAGGAGAAAAATTAAATAAAATGGCTGAGCAGAACTTCCTCTCAAAATTTATAAAAATGCCCTTAGTAGCGTTATAGTTTAGCTGCCTTACCCTTATTAACAGATGTCATTAGACATAACGAAGTCTTAAAATCCATAATTCATACTTGACGTGTGGGTTAAGGACAACTCACAATGGGTTGTGGTTAGAGGACTATGCAGACGAGCTACTTTTGTTAATTTGATTTCATGAATGAATGAACACTTTATTGTACACAAAGAAAAGTACAATATAACAATAGCTTTAATTAGTACAATGGGCGGCCTTATCGCTGTGAGCGATGTCTTCCAGGCAACCTTTGGATGGAGAAAGTAAAAGAAGCTGTAGAGGATGGCAGTGCACAGAAGTTAATAAGCCCGATAAAAAAGTAAGTTTGTAGTTAGTGGCCAACTCTGGCGACGGAGTTTTTAGGTTCAACAATTTATCGTGCCCTCCGAAGCACAGAAGCGTTAATGCCACTTGCCACACCAATCCAAATCGTGACCATTCAGAAAGTCGGTTAACTTCAAGTCTTCAACGATCTATTAATCGGCCCAGATTCGGCTCAACGAGCCACTTTTGTTAATTTAATTTATTGGTCAACGGATTTTTCATTTCAAAACGTTTACAAGCACTTTGACATAAGCGGTCTAAACGGTGAAAGAAAACATCGTGTGAACCCTCGGCTCAGCCGGCTTCACACGTATTGACGATTCCATGGTGACTCCATTTCAACAATGTCCCAGGCACTAATAATGTGCCATGTGTAGGCATAAATTACCTCCTAACTTTCAGATAATTAGTAATTTAGGTAGTTATAGTTATCCTACCATCAATTTATCAAAATAACTATTACTCACTTATAGGCCTTTATTAATAAACTCCGCTAAACTTCTGTCAAAGCACCGCGGATTTAACTTCTGCTATCCTTTTTTGTTAGACAGTGACAAATAAGGATGGCAATAGTTAAATCCGTGGTGCAACTTAGACACAAGTTGAGCGGAGTTTATTAATAGAGGCCATAAAGTTTATTCTTAAAATATTTTGTATCTGCTCACGTGCCCAAAGTTGCCATAACATTTTTAAAAAGTATCTCGTTTGTACAGCCACTTCATTTATATCGAAAGTGTGACAAAACAATTGGGGCAGATCTACGAAACGTGCGCATCACGACTGCGTTTTTGTTACGGTTGTTTGGCGAATAATTACATTCAACCTTAACCTCTGGAAATCTAGTTCATGTAGGTAAGTGATGGAGTACCTACTATTATTCTGTGGCGATGGTTCGAAAAAAAAAAAAAAACCGGTCAAGTGCGAGTCGAACTCATACGCCGAGGGTTCCGTAACTAGCCATGGTGCCAATTAAGCTGGTCCGCTTAATTGTATGAGCACTCATACAACTCGGAGGACAATTTTAACTGCCGTCAACTATGTATGTATGGGAACACCCTTTAATTTTTAACTTTTTTAACTTTTTGGAATTTTTCCTTTATTTGTGCTATAAGACCTTGCTTTTTGCCAAATTTCGTTATTCTAGGTCAACGGGAACTACCATTTAGGTTTTCGACCCAAAACCTCTAGGGTACTTCCGGTTGACCTAGAATTGTCAATTTTGGTTACAAGCAAGGTCTTACAGCACAAGTAAAGGAAAAATTCCGAAAAATAAAAAAAGTTGATAATTAAGGTAAGTTTTGGTACTCACAAGTTTTCACGAAAACCTAAATTTGCCTATATCTTTTTATAGTGTTTACTCAGGACCTTGATTTTTATACTCACAATAGGGACTATAGACTTTAGTATATGGTATAAATTTCAACTTGCTAGCTCTACCCGTTCCTGAGATAATCGATGGTGACACACGGACAGACGGACGGACAGACGGACGGACAGACGGACAGACGGACAGACGGACAGACGGACAGACGGACACACGGACAAGAAAGTGATCTTATAAGGGTTCCTTTTTTACCTTTTAAGGTACGGAACCCTAAAAACGTGATAAACAAAATAGATTGATTTAGAACATAGTTTCTCAACCTTATTTTGGCCACCGCCCACTTTTAGAATATAAGTATTTTTTTCAAAAGCATTAAGGGGAGGGGTCCCCTTAATGCAACATCTCAATGCCCCTAACAAAAATTTTCTCTGGGTCTGAAAGTCTCAAACGCCCACAAGGGGGCGTTATCGCCCACGTTGAGAACCTATGATTTAGAATAATCTCTTCTTATTTAATAATGTTCCAGGCATTTAGTGAAAGCATAGATTTAGATTGCCTCCTGAGTCCTGACTCTATTATGATTTTATTGAAAAATATCTTATTATAACATAGTGAAAACACGGTTAATTTGAGATTTTCACGAATAAGAAAAGTCTGTGAAATTATAGGTACCTACATTACGTCTTATACATTTTTGGTAAGCGTCCACAGGCCCGCATCGCACGCAGCGGACGGATCGCATCAAACGGATTATCTGTGAAATGCGATGCGTACGATGCGGACATGTGGACGCACTTATATGAGTTTCTATACAAATAATACTACGATCCGTTGCGTGCGATGCGTCCGAAGCGTACGATACCGACATGTGGACGCTTACCAAAATGGTAATGTACCATTTTGGTACCATATCTATATATCTATATACATATCTATATACCATATATACCATACACCATCATCGTACGGATTCAGTGACAATATTTGTTATCGAAACAGTTTTGCTAATATATTACCAGCAGGCACCAATTTTCGATAATTTGATGTTTAGTTTGACGTAAATATGCCAGTTGCTATTCAAATTCAGCTGTTGCAAAATTTAAGTCTGACCATCACATCCCGTATGGTCTAGTGGCTAGGATACCTGGCTTTCACCCAGGAGGCTCGGGTTCGATTCCCGGTACGGGAATATGATTTTGCCGTTTTTATAAATTTCCCTTATTAGTCATGAGTTTTTAAATTAATTTTGAACGGCCTTAACATTCGACGCAACTCAGATTTTTTTATAAAGTCAAAATATTGTTAAAAAATGTGGGATAAGCGCGTTGATGTCTTTTGTATGGGATACTCATTGAGACAATTTATTTTTAAATTTCATGCCAATATTTTGATTTTCGGATTGGATGTTTCATTGCATCAATGTAAAATATCTCGGTTGGTTTTAAAATAGATTTTTCATTCCATCTATTCGAAAAGGACGACTTTGTTCGCCTTTAAGTGCGCCCAAAGTAGATGATTCCTCTTCAAGGAACTTTTAGCGGGCAGTAATGAGTTTTTAATCCTCTTTATAAGTTTAGCGGGCAGTAATGAGTTTTTAATCCCCTTTAAGTGCGCCGGAATTATCTATGAATTATCTTTGCCGCGCACTTTTGAGGTACAACTACTTTCCACATTCATCTCAAATCTACCAAGATGAATGAGGGAGGACTCTTCCAAAAACACCACAGTTGTAATCACATTTAGAGATTTATTACTCTGCAGTTTTCTATCCATACATAATTGTAATTCCAACCTGATAAAATCCTGTGCGTTTTCGTCAGCGCGATCTAGAAAGACGGTCTACTGGCGCCATCTAGTTTGTTTTCGTGGAACTATTGAGCAATTCTAGCGGAAGAGATTTTTTGTTTGAACGCGCTAATCTCACAAAACAGGTTTTTATAATAGCTACCTACAACGTTTTTAATATTCATTATTCTGTATATTTATTTAGCTATTTATTTATATTTATATTGTTTGTGAGAGAAATAAATAAATAAATGAAATGAAATGAAATCACAGGAACTACCAGTCGGATTTGAAAAATTATTTCTGTATTTGATAGCTAAACTCTTGAGGAAGGTTATAGGCTACTTTTCATCATCATCATCATCATCACCATAAACCATCACTACGGGGGCAACGCCGCGAGGGCGCTGCTAGTATCGGATAAACATACCGCCCACCATTCAGCCGGCGCGCGGCCACCGTCTGAATAAAAAAAAATTAATCCCCGATTACTCTTCTCAAGTGGAACTTCGTTGATTTAACACATTCCTTTCTCCTCCCTTTTATTTTCTCATAGATTGTAATGAAAAGTAGAGTGTATCACTCGGGCGCAAAATATGTTTTTGGCTCGGGCGACGTACTTTAAATCCCTCGCTTCGTTCAGGATTCTACTAAAGAATCCCTCGCTACGCTCGGGATTCTACTCTAGAATCCTTCACTTCGCTCTGGATTCAAAAAAGCGCCCTCGCCGTAAAAATATTATTTTCCCCCCATATAATACAATCTACTATTTCATTCCATCTATTCGAAAAGGACGACTTTGTTCGCCTTTAAGTGCGCCCAAAGTAGATGATTCCTCTTCAAGGAACTTTTAGCGGGCAGTAATGAGTTTTTAATCCCCTTTAAGTGCGCCGGAATTATCTTTGCCGCGCACTTTAATCTATTACCTGCGCGCGGGAGAACTATATGAAAACCGGTATGAGGGATTTAATACGATAGAAGAAGATGATGAGGGGGATGATGAAGAGGATGATGAGGAGGATGATGAGGAGGATGAAGAGGATGATGAAGAGGATGAAGAGGATGATGAAGAGGATGAAGAGGATGATGAAGAGGGTGATGAAGAGAATGAAGAGGATGATGAGGGTGATGAAGAGGATGAAGAGGATGAAGAGGATGAAGAGGATGAAGAGGATGAAGAGGATGATGAAGAGGATGAAGAGGATGAAGAGGATGAAGAGGATGAAGAGGATGATGAAGAGGATGAAGAGGATGAAGAGGATGATGAAGATGATGAAGAGGATGAAGAGGGTGATGAAGGTGATGAAGAGGGTGATAAAGAGGATGATAAAGAGGATGAAGAGGGTGATGAAGAGGATGAAGAGGGTGATGAAGAGGATGAAGAGGGTGATGAAGAGGATGAAGAGGGTGATGAAGAGGATGAAGAGGGTGATGAAGAGGAGGATGAAGAGGATGATGAAGATGATGAAGAGGGTGATGAAGAGGATGAAGAGGGTAAAGAGGATGAAGAGGGTGATGAAGAGGATGATGAAGAGGATGATGAAGAGGATGAAGAGGGTGATGAAGGTGATGAAGAGGGTGATAAAGAGGATGATAAAGAGGATGAAGAGGGTGATGAAGAGGATGAAGAGGGTGATGAAGAGGATGAAGAGGGTGATGAAGAGGGTGATGAAGAGGATGAAGAGGGTGATGAAGAGGATGAAGAGGGTGATGAAGAGGATGAAGAGGGTGATGAAGAGGATGAAGATGATGATGAAGAGGATAAATATGATGAAGATGATGAAGATGATGAAAATGAAGATTTTTTATTTTCTCATAGAGGGTAATGAAAAGTAGAGTGTATCATTCGGGCGCAAAATATATTTTGGGCTCGGGCGACGTACTTTGAATCCCTCGCTACGTTCAGGATTCTACTAAAGAATCCCTCGCTACGCTCGGGATTCTACTCTAGAATCCTTCACTTCGCTCTGGATTCAAAAAAGCGCCCTCGCTGTCAAAATATTATTTTGCCCCCTTATAATACAATCTACTATTATGACGTCATGACCGAAGTTCATAATTCTCCTTTTACAAATACGTAAGTTTTTATCGATCGAGCGAGCGAAGCGAGCGAAGATCTTAGTGGTAAGTTGGGCGATTTTGCTTTGTATGTTTGTATGTTTGTATGTTTGTATGTTTGTATGTTTCACGAATTGTTGTTCGAGCATAACTGTCGAACCGTTCATCCAATCTGCATGAAACTTGGTAGGTCAATAGGTTGTGGTAAGGAAATTTACGGGGGAGCATATGAGCTTAATCGATAAAGGGGTTGTGAAGATATTGGGTTCCCAAGGGGGTAAAAAATTATGAAAGTTACACAAATAAATTGAGTGGGGTGTCATACGAAAGGGCTTATTTTGTACATTCCAAAATGGTTTTTATTTTTAATCTAGGATGTATAGTTTTTGAAATACGACCAAAGACCAAAAACTACGAAACCAGAGCTGCAAGAGCTCCCGTTGCATAGAGTTTCGATGACTTCGTAGCTCATTGACTGGTCGGTCTTAAAAAGAGAGTGGCATCGTTGCGGTTTGGTTTGCAATGATTTTAGATGCTACTTGATTTATTTTCATGATAAAAAAAAATTTGATAAAGAATGAAAATAATTGGGGTAAAAAAAGTTAAGTAAACAAATATATTGAGTGGGCTGTCAAATGAAAGGTCTTTATTTGTACATTCCAAAATAGTTATTATTTTTATTCTAGGACGTATACTTTTAGAAATACGACGAGAATTCATAAATATGAAATACCTAAATGAAAAATTAGACGCGACATTATGTATTGCATGCATGCCAGTATTTTTTACCATGAAGAGCTAGCGCAATAGGCATACTCGGCAGTATCAGTAGTAGCATTTGAAATTATAGGAGTAGTCAGAAGAAAGTCCAAATGTAAGCCATCTACGGTGCGCGAGATCTCAGTTCGGGGCGAACTACTAGTTATTATCGATCGAGCGAGCGAAGCGAGCGAAGATCTTAGTGGTAAGTTGGGTGATTTTGCTTTGTATGTTTGTATGTTTGTATGTATGTTTCACGAATTGTTGTTCGCGCATAACTGTCGAACCGTTCATCCAATCTGCATGAAACTTGGTAGGTAAATAGGTTGTAGTAAGGAAATTTACGGTGGAGCATATGAGCTTAATCGATGAAGGGGTTGTGAAGATATTAGGTTCCCAAGGGGGTAATTTTTTTTTAAAGTTACACAAATATATTGAGTGGGGTGTCAAACGAAAGGGCTTATTTTGTACATTCCAAAATGGTTTTTATTTTTAATCTAGGATGTATAGTTTTTGAAATACGACCAAAGAACAAAAACTACGAAACCAGAGCTGCAAGAGCTCCCGTTTCATAGAGTTTCGATGTCTTCGTAGCTCATTGACTGGTCGGTCTTAAAAAGAGAGTGGCATCGTTGCGGTTTGGTTTGCAATGATTTTAGATGCTACTTGATTTATTTTCATGATAAAAAAAATTTTGATAAAAAATTAAAATAATTGGGGTAAAAAAAGTTAAGTAAACAAATATATTGAGTGCGGTGTCAAATGAAAGGTCTTTATTTGTACATTCTAAAATAGTTATTATTTTTATTCTAGGGCGTATACTTTTAAAAATACGACGAGAATTCATTAATATGAAATAAATGAAAAATTAGACACGACATTATGTATTGCATGCATGCTAGTATTTTTTACCATGAAGAGCTAGCGCAATAGGCATACCCGGCAGTAGTAGCACTTGAAATTATAGGGGTAGTCAGAAGAAAGTCCAAATGTTGGCCATCTACGGTGCGCGAGATCTCAGTTCGGGGCGAACTACTAGTTACTTAGGTACATAATATTTTTATTACTTATGACCAGAGGTCGGAATTAGGTAGAGTTATTTATGTAATTGCACTGATTTCAAATAAAGTGGATATGCCTCAAATCCCGAGATTAATTTTAAAGAGCAGAAAAATCCCGTGATGATAATTAAGTAAAAATATATTTACTTAATTTATTTACTCTTCTTACTTTCTTACTTTCAATTTAAACTACTTAATAATAATTATTATTTTTATTTAATTTTTAAAATTGTTAATTTTTTTAATTAATTACTTATTAGTATGTTAATTATTTTTGTTTTATTTGTCTTAGCTATCTCTGAGGTTTTTATTATTATTAACTTGTAATATTGTTTGCCGTCACAAAGGACATAAATTATTTCGTGCATATTGTAGGTATTACGAATAAAAAAAGTTGAATTTCCCATCCTAACCAATAAATGCTGGTTAATAAATTAAAGAAATAACATTTTTAATAAGCTAGGAACAAAATGCAAACTTATAAGTTTTAGTTTAAAAACGTCATTGCATATTAGTTTTGGTTTCAAACTAGATGGCGCTGCTAACCGCTTTCTAGATCGCGCAAGCGTTGCGTTTTGCCGTAACGGTTACTGTGGCACACTATTGCTCTCTGTTATTCCATGAGTTCGAAGCTCTTCGACTCCATCATTAATGTTTTTGTAAAGCGTAGTGTTCCTAGTACGATTACTATGAGCGGCTTTGATTTAGAACAGAGGTTCCCAAACTTTTTTTTCTCATGGATCCCTTTCAAAATTTTACTGGTTTCGGTGGACCCCTGCTGCTACATTTCTACCATATTCCAAAAACTCGACAAAACATGAGAAGTGCACGAATGAACTTGTGCACCCCCATTTTTTTTTCTCGCTAACGTAGACCCCTTTCAAGTCTCCTGTGGACCCCTGAGCGTCCACCTGGACCACTTTGGGAATCACTGTTTAGAACGTGCAATATATACGTACATACAACATACAAACCTTTCCTTTTCAAAGTGGTCATAGCGGTCCTACAGAATACGATATTTGAATTTTGAATTTTGAATATCTACTTATTTAAAAAAGCAAAATTCTGACTTGTGAAATAGAAATTAGTCAGTAAGGTAATTAATAGGTAAGACTAAATGTTGGCCAACTCTGGTGACGGAGTTTTTACGCCGCCTAAAGACCTCCGTTACGACTTAACGACTTAAAATGGCCTTCTAACCGTTGTTGTTGAGGATCTCTGCTCGGCTTATATGAGACACTGGCTGGTAGTGCTTCGGCCAGTCACACGCCTAGTGTCTCAATAAGATATTTTATTTTTATGTAATGTAGGTTAGTTACTAATCTAGGTTTAAGTTACTACTAACACAATATGGACACAATTGGTCTGAAATAAACGTATTTTATTTATTTATTTATTTATTATTATTTTTTTATATATCATTTAAAGAGTTGCCAATAACATAATCCCGGTTGCCTGGAAGAAATCGCTTTAAGCGATAAGGCCGCCTATTGTATCTGCTAATTTATGTAATTTTAAGTTTTGTATCCTGTTTACATGCAATAAAGTGTTCAATCAATCAATCAATCAATCAATCAATCAATCAATAACATTAAAACATACATAGCACTTAAAATAAAAATGTAAAATTAAATTTAAATTTAAAAATTTAAAAGCCGGGACCAAAAATTTGCCCTCCGAAACACGGAAGCGCTCAGCTGATGATCTCGCTGATGATCTATCAAGAACAGATAAGCAAGCAAGACGTAGTAGCTCGTGGCGACGAGCGCTTCATGATGATGATTAAATTTAATTTTATTGTTCTATTTCTTATGTGTTTGTATTTTCTGATGTTTATTTTATGTGTAAGTACATTTTATTTAATAGCTACGATGATTTGGAATTGTTCTGTAATATTATAGTTAAGTTTTCTAAATAAAGAATTTGAATTTGAATTATAAATAATTGTGTCCAGTTCATAATGTTTCTAACCTTTAAGTAACTTATAATTTTTTTCTTACATTTTGCATGAACTTAATTGCTTGTGCATATTCACTGCCTTAGGCTAATTTTTGATTTATGTATATTTTAAAGATCACTAGGTACCTAGTATTAAACAAAAAAATATTAAAATTAGAAGCAAAAGTATTATTTTCATGTGTAGTATGGCTGTATGGTGTGCCATTAAGAATTTTCTATTTTATTATATTTTATCCATAAGGATAAAGATAAAAAAATAAGTATCAACAAACTACAGTACTTAGAATGGATCTCGGTTATGTTCTAGTTTTCCGAATATGTCCGACAGCAGTGTATGAATGATTCCACAAAACAGAATGCGACAGAAGTGCACGTCGTTAGCAGCGCAGCTCGCACGGCTTGCAACTAATTTTTTTTTCTTAAAAATGACATTGATATTTATTTGTTTGTGATAAGTTAAAATTATGAGTAATTTTCTTTTCTAAATGACTTTGCGTCAATCGTTTCTGTAATTTTATGCGATTGATTCCGATGTCTTACGAAAACCATTCTTTTTCTGGTTTTACTGTAATACGATGATTAGCTCAACAACACAAAATTATTACAAATTAGTCTCATAGAAACGTTTATACGACCGGTTTAAAACTATTAAAACAAGTAAATAATGACATGCCATCCACCGTGTCTATGGCTTGGGGCATCGGAAGACAGGAAGTGTAATTAATAATAATAAATCAAGATAATAATAATTAAAGACAATAAAAATTGTACGATCCATACTGGATAGAGCAAGAGGTTATCTTTTTAACCGACTTTAAAAAAAGAAGGAGGTTCTCAATTCGTTGGAATCTTTTCTTTGCGCTTTTTTGCGTATGTTCACCGTTTACTCGAAGGTGCCTGGGCCGATTTAGATTTTTTTGTTTGAAGGGGTATAAGTACTTTCCGATTGGTGCTATATAAATATAATGAGGATCTGTTGAGGATTTTCGGAGTTATGAACAGAAATGCACCTCGAGTTTTCCTTCACTGTTTAGAGATAGTGTTGAAGCGCAAATTTTCAGAAACGAAAAATCCATGCACTGAAACTGAGACACGAGATTATTCTAGCCTTTAAACCCTTAACTACTAACGGTCTTCTATCCAATTTGCAACCTAGAACGAGACACTTCGATGCATTTTACTAAGCAAGCTACATTGTCTATGGTATGTGGTATGTTATATTGTTCGTTTTCCGTCTACAAATACCATGTACTGATTTTATATTGCCATAACAGAAATATCTCCAATATTAATAGCATACTTTGTCGGTTCTTACACTGTTGGTTTGGTAGTAATTCTACGCCGAAGTTTGGTCGCGTATTTTCCGCATTGTGTGCTTAGGCAGTAAAACCAGAAAAAAAAAGAAAAAAAAGGCATTTGGAAATGAAAGTTAGTCATAATTTCAATGTCATTTTTAAGAAAAGCAAATTAGAGCTGCTGTCGCATTCTGTTTTGTGGAATCATACACTGCTGTCGGACGTATTCGTAAAACACGAGAATAACCGAGATCCAATCTAGAGCTTGAAGTACTGTAAAATATATTTCTTAAAAAATATATTTCATGCAATAATAGTAGTTCTATTGATTGTTATTTTAATAAGATATTCTTAGATAATATATGTTATCACGACTCTTCCTGACTTATAATCTAAGAAATATCACCTTTGACATTTATTTACATGTTAAGTATAATAATTCTATTGTTTTTACATACCATTAAAATAAATAGTATTACCTATTTAAATAAACTATTATGAAGAGGATAATTTTCTGTTTTAATCAGGGTAATTTATGGAATAAAATCCGTGCTATTTTAACTTTTATTTGTAAATACGTTTTTAATTTTTACTTTGAACTAGTAGTGCCAGCGTCCGTGTGCTCGCGGCTTTGCCCTTGTATTGATGGTATTTGATGATGATGATGATGAAAAGTAGCCTATAACTTTCCTCGAAGAGTTAAGCTATCAAATTCAGAAAAAAAATCATATCCGACTGCATATACGACCTGAGACCTGAAATTAGTGCGTTCAAACACAAACTCTTCCGCTCTATACATTGGTATAGATTTATTCCGTTCAACATACCCATGTACCTACTATGTACTAGGAAATTTAGAATAGGTAGGTACCTACTTGACTTCCAATTTAACATACTTACTATGATTCATCGGGACTTACTCAAATTCTTTAAGACATCCCAAAGTTAGTTTCCTTATATTTGGGTACCTAATTAGTTTCATTAAAACCCCATCTTACTCATTTCCAATCGATTTCTCACTTCATGACAAGACCTTGGACAGAAATTTCGACCTTATGGCTACAGCAATTAAAGTTACTATTCATTGAATGGTCTGATGCAGGGTCTAAAACGTCTTCCTCATTCGAGGACCTTCGATTTGCTGTGACAGGTAATAAGTGGTAGGATTTATTTTAATGCTATTTTTAGAAAATATGGTAGAGTCTTCGCACAATCAACTCTAATGAAATCGGGGTGAAGAATACTGAGGTGTTTAAATCTTTTAATGATTTTACAGCGTCAGACAGCAATCCATGCCTACACTTAACGGGACGGGTTACTGTAGTGCCTGGGATTATGAGACAGTAGGTTCAGCGTAATGTTGGGTATGACATGATTTTAGATTGAATTTTGTCAGAGTAGGTTCATTTTGATTTTGAGCCGGTACCGTGAGCCGGTTCATTTGAGCCGGTCATTTTCAATTGACTGTTCATTATTTTGGCGGACTACTCACTCATTCTCATATGACAATTTGTCCGATCAGTTCAAAATTATTTCTTGTCATTGTCAAGCGAGGAGTGATTGAAGATTGAATGAAGCTTGAGGAAAGAGTAACGTCATTTTCTGATTTTGTCATTGTGTACGGTCACATGACATTTGAATTGAAGCATGACATTTTTAGATGTTGAGCCGATCACACAAAGTTGAATTTTGTACGGGACAAAAGAGCCGCGTCAGTCACGTCATACTCAACACTAGTTCAGCGGGCAGTTGGCATCTATTATTTTATCATCATCACAATGTGAGCTTCTTTATTTTAATAGTAATATATTAAGTACCTATAGTATTTATTTTACTAATATTATTATTCGAGTCTTATGGTTTGACTTTATACGATTTTTTTTCACCAATGCAATCATAAATTTTGGAAAACTAAATGAATAAATTTAGTAAGTGTAAGTGGGTAAGAAAGTGTAAGTATTTAATATTTCTGAGTGAATAAAGCACAAAAATATTGATCTTATCAATGAGAAGTTCGTGATCTCTGACTACCCCTTCCGACAACATGCGTGACTTTACGTTTAGTTAATTATACATTTAAACCAGTTTAATTATCGGAGAATTCATTGCATGATTTTTCAACCAATTGTTTCGTTTGGCCGAACTCGGCGACCCAGTTACTTGTACTAAAGACTTCGCACTTGCACGCCATTGGTTCTGTTTTGGCCACTGCGTAATGTATTGAAGTTTACACTATTCGAATAACCCGGCAGATTTTGTTCTGTAGGTACAAAGTTTTGGTTTGAATTTTCTAACTTTTCTTTCAAATTAATGGGGATTTTAGTTCAGTCAAGTTACCACTGGAGGCGCTGCACCGGGATCCCATACATTTGAGAGACTAAACTACAGTCACGGATCGAATACTTAGACTCTGAGCATACTCGCAATCGGGGTACAGCAAGTGGTAAACGTCAGTCGGTTTGTTTTTTATTTTTCTATATGTGTGTACTAAATATAAAAAAAGTTTGAATTGAATAAAAAAAAAACGCTCACTCACTATAGAATTTTATTGAGTTGTACGTGTGGGAAAAATTTAAGGTATTGAATGCAACCCGCCCTCAATTAAAAAGGGCGGGTAGAGATAACTTTCCATAAAAGATTTTAATCAAAGTTCAAATAAATGAACATCCTAATTTTAAAAAGATAAAGAAATCCGCCATCAAAAAAAGGCGGATGAAAATTACTTTCCATCCAAGATTTCAATCAAGATTCAAATAAATTAAATTAATATCTCCATTTGTTGTAAATATTATTTATATATTATTTTTTGTTACCAGTTCATAGTATCCCACTGCTGGGCAAGTCAAAGTCCTGTAACATTCCAACCAAACATCACTTTTAATGATTTTACAGCATTACCTTATGTTTCTTTTAGAATTTTATCTTTAGCATTGAACGTATCGACTAGTGGAATAAAATAGCGAGGTTTATTTTTTGAATTTTCAGCTGGTTCGATTCCCGGATGAGGCAAGCGAATTTAAGAAACTCTTTGAATAAAGTTTTGTTTCTCTTGAAAAATAAAGGAATGTTTCCTTTAAGTAAAATACTCTATCTTAAGGATTTAAAGTGGTTTCCCTCCAGGGCCCATTGATTTTTTCCATCCTGTATAATCAACTGTCATTGTCCTTGTCCTCTAGTTAACTTATAAGTCTACTAGCGGACGCCCGCGGCTTCGCCCACGTGGACTACTATTTTTTTTATCCCACGGGAACCGTGCAATTTTTCGGGATAAAAAGTAGCCTATGTCCTATTCCCGGTTATTACCTATCTACATTCCAAATTTCATCAAAATCGGTTTCGTAGTTATGGAGATACGTGGCAACAAACATTCACACACACACACACGGACTTTGAGTAACAAGGTAAGTTTTTCTGAAACAAAACCTACTAATATTGTATCTTACCTATGTGCATAGTATCAACATGTTATCTATCTGTTCAATGCTCATGTAGGTAATTATAATTAGGTACTGGCACAGAATCTGTGATACCGTCAGCGACAAAAATCGATGAACATTTTGAGTTTTAATTTTTTATAAATCTACTGAACCCGTAAAGTTGTAATCAAAATTTTAGGCGGTATCTCAGGGAATAGTTATTTGTGCAACAAGAGGGCAAAGTTGATTTTTACCTCGAGTGCTGATTTTGAATCCCGAGTCTAGCGAGGCACGAGATGTGAAAAACTTTGGCCTCGTGTAGCACACAAAATTTTTCACCTCAGCAGGCAGAACATTAACCTACAAATAAAATATACAACTTTGTACTTACATAATTAAGCAACTAATCCATAATAGGTATTCATTTAAATCTATTTAAAAATAACGCATTTTTTCAGAAATTAAAAGAACATTATAACAGTTATTGTAGTTTTGGAAATTAAAAGTTTCTGTTTTGTTCAGAACTTACCTACGTGCTTCTCAGGAAGTGAACTTTGTTCATCACAATCACTTTTTGTCTCAACTCTTCTCTCTGGAGATAAATTAGTGTATTCGCCACTGGTTTCACACATTATTGTTTTATGAATTTTCAACAAATAACTAGCGTAACAGAAACAAATTCCCGCTATTTTATTTTTAAAACATGCGTTAATTGTTTTTATTTTCATAGACAGGCTAGCGATTGACCGCCATGCACTATCACGTGTCAATCTACGACATTCGAATTTCAAATCACTTTTCCTCACTGAAACCAGTGTGCAAAATGCGATTTTGCACACTGGTTTCTCGCAGCAAAGGATGCCATTTCGAGCTGCTGAGGTGAAAAAATAATTACCTACCGTACCACTGGGGATATGGTCGGTGGTACGGTGGGTCAGTAGTGATATTAGATGCTTCGCCCGCTCTATTACTATTAAACAAAAGTTACCAATTTTGCACATAGCGTCAAGAAAAAGTGATTTGAAAAACTCAAATGTTCATCGATTTTTGTCACTGACTGTACCCGTTACATAATAGATAACGCAGTACCTTGGCACTAAATAATAAATTGGTGCTTCCGTTCAAAGTCGGCCTCAAACACGACTTGCAAGCAATATGGAACGGAGATTGGTATGTTTTGTATGAATATAGCGATGTTTTTTTTAACGAAAATAGGTTCGCGTTTGACCACACCCTGCCTGATGTAAAGCAACAGTGTGGTCTAAGATGGGGCACGCTTACCTAGAAGGAACCTATTGACTCTCGATTTGAAGACACCCAAATTATACTTTTCTGGAAATACAGCAGCTCCCGGCAAGGAGTTCAAATTCTTGCGGGTTTCAACCGATTTCAAAATAAAATAAGTACCTACTTAAATAATTATTGCTGGACCTTTCACACAGCGCCATCTAGCCCCAAACTAAGCAAAGCTTGTACTATGGGAACCAGTGCGATTCAGGGCCTTAACTCCCAAAAACGAAAACGATATATTTCAGCTTATTTTGGTCGAATGTTCCGAATAGGCTTCCACCAACTTAGGCTGAACTACGATACTTAGCACGATACATCGTTTTTAGTGCTGGGAGTAGGCCCACAGACTTCCGAAAATGAATCAGATTCGATGATTTTCTTCTGAAAGTTGACGTTTTTTCAGCGAAGAAAGGACACTTTCCGAATTCGGAATACATTCCGAAAAGGTCTGAATCGCACTGCTAATATCTGATAGAATAAGCGGTCTCTTGAACCTACGGGAAAATAGGCGTAATTTTAAATAGGCATTGAAAACGGTAACTAGAAAATAGAGCGCCCGTTGAAATCTTTTGTACGAGGTTTTGGTTCCATATATTTATTTACTAACCTCTTGGAAAAATTCTAGGACCAACTCGAAGAGATGATGGGAGCTGGAGGGTTCGGAAAAAACTAGAACTTGAAGAGCTTGGACCGGAACACAACTTGGTGAGACTAAAGCTCACCGACTTCGCTGGCTTGGCCAGAAAGGATGGGGGAAGATCGCATGGTGCGGAGAGCATATCTTGGCTGTCTTAGGCGCGGGACATACAGAAAAGACGTAAGGCGAGGACGCGTCGCAAACATAATTATGTCTCTTCCGCATCCCTTTCATAGAAAATGTATGTATAGAAGCGTCGCGCCGCAAAACATACAGAAGAGACCGCGCGCCGTCACATTTTGTATGAAAGGGACGCGGAAGAGACAAATGTCTGCGCCCCGTCTCTTCTATCTGGCCTGCGCCCTATAGGGCGCCGCCCCGTTGGACGTCCCCGATATCGCTGGACATGGTAGAGAGGGACCTACAAGATCTCTACAATGGGGATTGGCGCGAACTAGCTCAAGATGGGAGTAGATGGCGTCTTCTTTTGTTTGGCCAAGACCCACTTCGGTCACTGAGTCAGCGGAGTAAGTAATAGTCTTTTTTAAATTTTCGCGATCACTATTCAAATTGAAAATTTTTATGGACACGGGATTTTATCGCGTAATTTACCTTATTTAGGTAAGTAAGTAAGTAAGTAAGTAACCTATGATTGGGAAATTAATTTTCTTTATAGGTTAAAGTGAATATATTTATGACATTGATGTGATTGAAATTATATTATTTCGAATAAAGACGATATAATTTCACAAGACAACTTCACAATACCCGTTTCATCCTTCATACGACAAACACATTAAATGAAACAAGTTTCTGATCGCATAAACGTGTGAATCATCGGGAAAAACATAGGTATTAAACAACTTATTAAAAATCTTTTTGTGAAAAATTTATTTTAAATTAAAGTCTCGTACATAGGTGAAATACCTAATTTCAAAATGAACAAAGAATAATACATAGTTTTTTTCATAATTACTTTTTTATTTATATTTAATTACGTTTAAAATTCCTAATTCTAATTAACCTTACATAGCCGTATTCTTTTAAGTCTTATTCTCCACTTCGATCATCCAATAAGATTCCAAAAAGGTTGAAACACAATCGCTCAACAAGATTTTCAAAATCAGAACCTAAATCCAGATTATTTTCGAAAAAAAAAGAATGAAAC
The DNA here is from genome assembly GCA_958496255.1 of Camptogramma bilineatum. Classification (NCBI taxonomy): domain Eukaryota; kingdom Metazoa; phylum Arthropoda; class Insecta; order Lepidoptera; family Geometridae; genus Camptogramma; species Camptogramma bilineatum. The sequence goes on from OY292474.1 coordinate 5,719,638, forward strand.
CCCCACTCTTGAAAAGCGAAGGTTTTATTGTGTGGGGGAGCGCGCGCTCGAGCCAGTCGCCCGCTCGCCGTCTACCGCGGAGCACGCGTCGAGCGGCATAAGTTTCCCCCTCTCATACACACGGAAAAATTGTGCCGCGCGTTATTACAAGGTTCAAAAAATTTGGATTATGTGCATGGCTGAAAAGTGCTTCAGTGATTACCTTTACACCAGTGCCCCTGGCCCTCCCCGCAACTAAACCTTCCCCAGGTAATTGCGTAACAATAACATTTTGAAACTGAAAGTTTCGACAGGACATTGCCCAAAACGCCGTAGGCGCTAATGAGCCGACTTAGAATGCGCTTGCGCATATAGCCGGTTATTAAAATTACTTTTAATTTTGTTGGAAGGTCAAATGGCGTGGTCTAGTCTTTACCTAACTAATTATAGAAACGGAGCGATCGGCACATAAATCAGATTACATTTTAATCTTATTAGAAAAAAAATCGATTTATTAATAAAATTAGAATAATTGAGTAACAAAACAATACAAAATATTTAAATGTCACATAATTATTTCGTAGCAAATTGACACAAGTGTCATGCATGACCCATTGACGTACACACCGCAAAACAGCGCAAAAACAAAATGACTCGAAAAAGGTAAACGTTTTAATCGATTAGTTAAAAGCGATTGTTATCGATTCGTTTGGGCGTAAACCAATAAAGGAAGGTTTTATCAAAGTGACTTAAAATTCGGAATTTCAATTATCTCGCCTGACTCACACAGATTATACACGGCAGTGGGCACCCTGGAGTCAAAATTATCATTGTCAAATGAGTATGTATTTCAAACATTTGCCAAAAATCTGTCGTTGCTAATGTTATTTCATATATTTTATTGACTTCATAATCCGGTCAGTTGTTAAACCTGTCTCTGTAACCTTTGAACTATAAAGGCATGTCCAGACTAACGTTTTGCGACGCCATTTTCACACAAGCCACTTAAATTTTTACACAAATAAACTTGGTTGTTGTATAATCGGTTCTCACGTACGGTTTTCCCTGCGTTAGTGGCCTCGCCAAAGTATTTACAATGTGTATTTGTTTTAGTATGCTGTGCAAGTTAAATCTTAGACATGCAAATATAAATTCGATTACCGTTTAACTTTGCTAGAGCCTATAATTATACAATTGACCTGTTTATTTGTATAATATGGAATCTACAGGACGAAATACAAAAAAAAAAATATAAAATAGTAAAAAAATAAAATAGTAAAAAAAAAAATATAAAAATATAAATAGTGGCCTCGCCAAAGTATTTACAATGTGTATTTGTTGTTTTAGTATGCTGTGCAAGTCAAATCTTAGACATGCAAATATAAATTCGATTACCGTTTAACTTTGCTAGAGCCTATAATTATACAATTGACCTGTTTATTTGTATAATATGGAATCTACAGGACGAAATAAAAAAAAAAATATAAAATTAGTAGTAGCTCTACCACAAGATCAAGAACTAGAATTTGGACTAGCAGTGAGATTCAAACTTCCGATAATGCATCCGATTCGATGGTTTTCTTCGGAAAGTTGACGTTTTTTCAGCGAAGAAACGTCCCTCTCCAAATTCGGAATACATTCCGAGAAGGTCTGAATCGCACTGCTGGTATTGATTTATTTTTAAAAACAAATGGCTAAATTAAAAATTAAAAAAAAACCGACTTCAATGTTATAAGCTGAGCAATTTTCTGCACTCTCGTTGTGCTTTTCTGTTCATAACTCCGAAGATCCTTGACAAATCCTAATCTAATTTTATGGCATCAATCGTATACCCTAGCAAACAAAAATAAAAAAGGATTTTTCAAATCATTCCAAGTGTCTTCGAGTAACAGGTAACATAATGACGAATTGAGAACCTCCTTTTTTTGAAGACGGTTAAAAAACAGACAAATCAATCTGGTTGTTGACATACACAGAGCGAGGCGTTTCGGAAAACTGCCTTATTTACACGTATCGCGAATGTGCTCGCGTCTTAAGGTCAAAAGGATTTATTTTCTATCGCGGCTTCGCCATATTGAATAAATATTTAAGTTTTAAGGCGGGTGTCAGCCGGATTTTAGTTTGTTTGGTCAAACGTCAGGTTGTCACGTTGCGTCATCTTAGGGCATAAAACCCATTCATATGAAATATTACGTTTCTCGTGTCATATATTTTTTTAATATCACATTTTTTTGTCACGTCAAAAGCTTTTAGTTTTGACAGGCGTGGTTTATCACTTTAAAATTAAATTTATGATTAATTTAGGTTTTAATAATTTAAAAAGGATATTCGATGATAAATAATGGTTTACTTAGCACAATGTATATTTTAAGTGGTTTTTGTGTCGTTTTGTGTAATTTATAATCATTTTTTTAAGAAACTAATACCTTTTATAAAGTTTAAAAGGGACCAAAGCTTTGAACACTCACGTATGAAGAATTTGTTGAAAACATCTGGTTCTTTTTAAATTACCTTCAAATCACACTTAAATTCTTTGGTATGTCGAAAATGCATTCATTTACAAATAAAATACCTAAGTAAGTACATACCAGCCTTTTTTATCTCGGGACATTTATTTTGTAAATTTAAACCTTAATTCCGTAGACTTAAGATACACACCTACATAACTTTGCTCAGTTTTATGTTTCTCAATATGGCATTGTTTATATATGTATATATAGTTATATATTCTCTACTCTTTCAACAATTATTATGCGCCTGCTAACGACTGGTACCTATACATTGTATATATTACACAAACGTCAAATGTAACACCTTGAAGTGTTTAAAACGGACTTATGATTTTCTTTTTTGTAACTGTAGTTAAGCCTGTTTTTGTCTAAATTTGAATAATGCATCGTTTCCATAAATATAGGTATCCATACTTACAAATTAAAAAAAAATGTATGAGTATATTTTTTTGGAAATACCTACTTACATTTTAAATCTGCAACATGCTTTGCACACGCTTATAAACGAAAAAAAGTGTCATGAAAACATTACTTTTCAACATGTGAAAAAAAGTGTTTTTTTTAACGTCTGTTAATGTCATGTCCCACTGTTAGGCATAGGTTTAACTTCCCATTTTTGCGGTCCAAGGCTACAGTTTGTCAGTTTGGCTCAAAGCACCCAGAGAAAAGAAGTGTCATGAAAATTAGGTATAATTTTTCATGACGTCATTTTATTTCCTTACCACTTTTCGAACTATGACATTAGAAAAAGACCAACTAGTGACAGGATAATTTAGCACGATTCAAAAGGAGCACGTCCAGCGTCGATATAGAATATAGATCAATAAGTTCACTATTACGCGAATCGTGATTCAACTATTACGTGGCTCTCGTGCTCGCCGCACAAGATCTTACGAGACTTTTTTTGCGAACCATACAATCTGCTTTGCACAATCGCACGCGTGATCGGTTTTGATAACTTTTAGTTAACTTTTAAAAATTTAAAACGATTCACAGTAACTTTAAAATCTAAGATTATTTGTAACTTTAATATCGAATGATTCTTTTTAACTTTTAAATCGAATGATTTTTTGTATTTTTCAATTTAGAACTCTTTGTATTTTTAAACGTCGCACGTTTTTTTTTCGGTTAGATCGTGACTATTGTATGAGTCAATCGATAGGGCATTATGACATTGGTTAGCTGGTATTGATTTCAAATTGATTGAGTCAACTTTTTAAGGTGCTTATACCAGCCGGTGACCTTGAGCGAATGGGTGTGGCTACTATTTCGGCCCCGCACCACCCGAACCTTCCGCGCGGTTCCGCGCCGGCCGCGAAATAGTTTTCGCGCGTAACCTAAACCGCAATTGAAGACATCCGTGGAATGGTAAACGAATGCTGAGACGCGAGAGATGCGGGTTCGATTCCCATTACGGGATACATTTTTACAAGATCTGCAAGTACCTATTTGTTCCTGGTCTGTGTTTTGTGGTAAGTAGGTACCTAGGTACCTAACTTCCTAGCATAATGTTAGTAACCTAGGTACCTAATCGAAATTCTTGATACCCATGACGGATTCCTAGTGTAGGGACTACCTAGTGGAGGTTTTATGTTATTGTATCAACGAGTAGGTACGTAAATAAGATACGGGTGGAATGATTTCGAAACAAAATCTCTAAGCTAAAGGAGAAAGGGAATACTGGACCTAGAGACAAAATTACGGTTATAGGTGGTGTTTTAACCGTTTGGCTGAAAAATCCAAAAAAAACTGATTTTTGAGAACTTTCACCTTGAATAAAATGTTTAGCATGGTGACCTATTCATTCGCATAATGTTATTTGTCATAAAATCATACGACATACGTATCTAGTCATAAAATTTTGTAGTCATATTATTACATTCGCATAATTATTTACAGGCATATATTTCTGATGTCCTAATATTTTTTAAACATAGTGATAATGAGCATAATGGTAACAACTCCTTTTGTCATACTACATTTTGATACTGACTTTGTTAGAAATAAACCTTTATGTCCTAATATTTATTAGACATAATGTTTAGTAGTCCTAATTTACTGTTTTATCATAAGTAGGCAAAATAGGTCAGGTTTATAAAATGTTTCATACACCCACGCAGATAAAACTTGCTCACAGAAAAAATAAGTAGGTTTAGATTTTTTTAATAGCACGCGTTTCACACACCCACGCAGAAAGGACTTTCTCACAGAAAAAAATAGTAGGTTTTGGTTATTTTTTTATAGCACGCGTTTCACACACCCACGCAGAAAAGACTTGCTCACAGGAAAAACTAGTAGGTTTTGGTTATTTTTTTTTATAGCACGCCTTTCACACACCCACGCAGAAAGGACTTTCTCACAGAAAAAAATAGTAGGTTTTGGTAATTTTTTTTATAGCACGTTTCGCATATTTTTTTTAGTCATAGTTTTAAAAGCCATAACGTTTCACGTCCTAATATTTGTTATTCATAAGCATTTGTAATAATAACATCACTACTCCTACCATCACGTGTAATAATTCAACTAGTAATAAAATATAAATGCCATAATTTTTTAAGTCTTATTCATTGATAATTCTATTTAGCCATATTTATAACTTGACATACAATTTAGTACGCATAATATTTATCGTCATAATAGTATCAAACCATACTACTTCGATAAACAAAAGTTTATCATTATATAAGACAAAAAGTCATATTCATTGAAAATCATAAAATATTTTAGTGTCCTGTCGCATCCCAAACTACTTCCTGCACTGTCTGTACGCCTATCCCTGCTTGAATTCAAGCAATACAACGATATAATTACGTGAAGACTACGGTTTTATTCGAGAATCACATAGCTTATCCGGCTAGGATAAAATGTATCCTAGCTAGATTATTTTTTTCTGAGAGCAATTCCTTTCTACGTGGGTGTGTGATTTTTCTGTGAGCAAGTCCTTTCTGCGTGGGTGTGTGAAACGCGTGTTATAAAAATAAAACCGGTCAAGTGCGAGTCGAACTCGTACGCCGAGGGTTCCGTACCTAGCCATGGTGCCAATTAAGCTAGTATTAATTGTATGAGCGCCCATACAACTCGGAGGACAATTTTAATTGGCGTCAACTATGTATGTATGGGAACACCCTTTAGTTTTCAACTTTTTTAACTTTTTGGAATTTTTCCTTTATTTGTGCTATAAGACCTTGCTTTTTGCCAAATTTCGTTATTCTAGGTCAACGGGAACTACCATTTAGGTTTTCGACCCAAAACCTCTAGGGTACTTCCGGTTGACCTAGAATTGTCAATTTTGGTTACAAGCAAGGCCTTACAGCACAAGTAAAGGAAAAATTCCGAAAAATAAAAAAAGTTGATAATTAAGGTAAGTTTTGGTACTTACAAGTTTTCACGAAAACCTAAATTTGCCTATATCTTTTTATAGTGTTGACTCAGGACCTTGATTTTTATACTCACAATAGGGACTATAGACCTTAGTATATGGTATAAATTTCAACTTGCTAGCTTTACCCGTTCCTGAGATAATCGATGGTGACACACGGACAGACAGACAGACGGACAGACAGACAGACAGACAGACAGACAGACAGACAGACGGACAAGAAAGTGATCTTATAAGGGTTCCTTTTTTTTACCTTTTAAGGTACGGAACCCTAAAAATAACCAAAACCTACTATTTTTCTGTGAGAAAGTCCTTTCTGCGTGGGTGTGTGAAACGCGTGCCATAAAAAAATAACCAAAACCTACTACCTATTTTTTTCTGTGAGAAAGTCCTTTCTGCGTTGTTAGTGTGTGAAACACGTGCTATAAAAAAAATAACCTAAACCTACTAGTTTTTTCTGTGAGCAAGTCTTTTCTGCGTGGGTGTGTGAAACGCGTGCTATAAAAAAAATAACCAAAACCTACTATTTTTTCTGTGAGCAAGTCCTTTCTGCGTGGGTGTGTAAAACGGTTCTCTATTTTGTCTCTGAAAAGTTATTTCCATAATATTACAATCTATAAATTCGATTTTCATAATTATCGATTACCCGAGTAATCGGCATCTATAATGTAGGGACTCCGAATATAGTTACTACTAATATCAGCATCCATAATGATTAAAATGTATAAAGTCATTCGCAATAAATATTACATTCCATAACACTAGTAACTCATAAATTGTTTCTCCTAATTATGTATTATCATAAATTTTAAAATCTATAATATTTTTAGAACATTTTTAAAATCTTTTAGTGTTGTGTTGAGTGATGGAACAGCGCCCCCTGCGCTTTGTTACCTATAGGTACTTAAATAAAAAAAGTTGACTAAGTTTTTGGAGTTTTACCTAAATATTACCTACCTACCTCCGTTACAGCACCACCGTGTTAGATAAGATAAGATAAACGTTTATTTCACACACACACAGAGGATACAGAACAGAAAAAAAGATAATATGGAGAAGGTTATAAACAATAGAACAGACCATAAAAAGGGTAACATACCAGTGTGGTGCCAAAAAGGCCCAGTCTCAGCTAATGCTGGATACTCCCATGAGGTCCCATGGGTTAGCCAACATTTTTGGCGCTTTGGCGGCCGCTGAGGAGAAGAGGAGGAGAAGAGGACAGGGGGAGAAGGAAAAACCGCCCACTTCTTACTTCCCTTAAATTGAAGTGCTACCCTTACTTTTCTGGGATGGGCTCCCGCCAGAACTCTTGCGAAGTCGCCCCTGAGTGTCACTTCGCCCCCTCAACCTTCACTGCGCTACGGAGGTCGCCGGCTCGCTTCGCTCGCCACCTCCCCCCTTCGCTTCGCTCGGTTGAGGGGGCTTGCTCCACTCAGGACCTCCCACGCGAGCTTCTGGCTCCGCGTTTTTTATATACACTCTAGGGGTGTCACGCACAAGACCACGTGGGGTCGGGGTGCTCTTTGTCGGATCTGTCACTCATTTTAAACCTAACCTACTCGAGTCGGGGTGCTGCGTGTCAGATATGTCATTCATTTCGAACCTGTTTTAAGTAGGTATGTTACAAATACCTGTAGGTGACCTCACTATTATTATACAGTTTATTTAAGTATTTATTATAAGCACAGTTACTTAAATACACAATATTACAAATACCACTCACGCATTACTTTTGTGTTTGTTTACTACCTCAGCTACCAAATCTACTAAAAATTCACTCGAAAACATGATTATTCGGAAGTGTAAGTTTTATGATTCGTAATTATTATGACACGTAAGTTTATAACTATGAAAGTTAGGGATTGAGAAATTAGGTAACATAAATTTATGAATTTCAAACTTCAGGGTTAACAATATATTATTGTAAATGATATTTATGAGACCATAATATTATGAATGGTGATGTTTCGGAGATACTTGTTATTAATGGTGATATTCGGACGATCACTTTTCGGAGACAAAATGGGAACCCGTGTAAAACACGTGCTTTAAAAAAAATAACCAAAACCTACTATTTTTTCTGTAAGGAAGTCCTTTCTGCGTGGTGTGTGAAACGCACGTGCTATAAAAAAACCAAAACCTACTATTTTTTTCTGTGAGCAAGTCCTTTCTGCGTAGGTGTGTAAAACGCGTGCTATAAAAAAAATTACCAAAACCTACTATTTTTTCTGTAAGCAAGTCCTTTCTGCTCGGTACCTATGTGAAACGCGTGCTATAAAAAAACATAAAACTACTTATTTTTTCTGTGAGCAAGTCCTATCTGCGTGGATGTATGAAACATTTTATAAACCTGACCTATTTTGCCTACTTATGATAAAACAGTAAATTAGGACTACTAAACATTATGTCCAATAAATATTAGGACGTAAAGGTTTATTACTAACAAAATTAGAATCAAAATGTAGTATGACAAAAAGTTTTAGGAGTTGTCACCATTATGCTCATTACCATTATGTTTGAAAAATATTAGGACATCAGAAATGTATGCCTGTAAATAATTATGCGAATGTAATAATATGACTACAAAATTTTATGACTAGATACGTACCTACCTATGTCTTATGATTTTATGACAAATAACATTATGCGAATGAATAGGTCACCAAATCAAGGTGATCCTATTGTGTTCGAATTGAATAAAAGATTTTTGACTTTGACTTTGGATGTTTTACCAAGGATGTTCTAGTAGGTATACCTACTCAAGCATTATCACTCCAGTTTCAAGTTGAACTTGTTCGGTCTCTGTACATGTAAATGAATAATAATGTACGTGAGATCAGTAGGTACGGTAGACACCTACCCAACAATAATGAGTAAGAATAAGAAGAAAAGAATACGGATCGCTCTCTGATGTGTCGTCGGTGACCCAGATTCATTACCTTTTCTCGAGTGTATTTAGGTCCCTACAGGTAAGTTAGGTAGGTACCTACTAAGTAAAATACCTACATACCTACTTATTTACATCTATCTTCGTTCATTTGTTCTTTCCTACCTACTGTCCGCGCGCGAGTTGAGTGCAGAGCATACGAATCGGCTAGTGTTGAATTGAAGGACAACACATAGCTATACATACACAGCACCTATAGGTACCTACTGGTTGGTTTTACAATGTGAAATTGACTCTTATGTACATGCGCCAGAGAGGTCCTACCTAACTATGTATGTAGTAGGTAGGTATCTTATCTAGTAGTAGTAGGTATAGGTAGGTTACACGAGATCATTTTCTTTTGGAATTGGTATAATACCTACCTACTTACCTATTTTCTTTATCGGGAAGTTGTCTTTTTCACGACCTCCTAAAATAACAAACATACCTACTTAAAAACATGAAAATCTACATAGGTAGGTACCTACTTAATATTTCTAATAGGTAGGTAAGTAACAACAAATTATTATCCAACACTAAATAAAGCGTCCATGCGCTAATAACATTTAATTTCGTAACACTAAATAAAACGTTCATGCGCGGATAACTTATATTACTAAATAAATCGTCTGTGTGCGAATAACATAAAATACCAATAAGTCGTCAAGCAAAAAAAGGTGAGTGCGAGGCAGACGAACACAACCATCCCGTACGACAGTCAGCGTTACTCTGCCGCCCGTCGCCCCTGCGACCGTAACGCCCACTAATTATTCGGAAAAATGGAAAATAATTAATTGCCACGAGAAAAACCGTCGCAGCAGAAAATCAAATTTGTAATTTTAAGGTAAAGACTTTGCGCACATTTTAATGAAAAAAAAATGACAAAATGTTATGTCGTTTAGAGGTAGAATCGAATCAAAAGTCGAAAACAGCTACACTTTGTTATTTTTTTTCACATAGTAAATGAACAGGTAGAACTTTTTCGAATTTACAATTTGCAGATAAAAGGTCAAAGAATGACATATATTTTTTTGAGCACACAAAACTGATTCCTCTATGAGGAGAATGCCTCCAAAGAAGACCAATCAGGTCCTATATGCGCCTTAAACGGTTAAATGAATCAATTTTTTATGATGCCGTGAAAATATTTAAGTGGGGCTATTATAATAAACAACCTAAAATGTTTTCGCGACATCTTAAACGTTGTAACCAGCCAAGCATTTCGATTTTTAGTAATTCCTATTTTAAAAATTAGCAGTACGAATGAGAAAGATTTTGTTGGTAGTATAGGGCGCAAAAGATCTAAGTACATAATATTTAATTTACCTATACAGGGTGAATTTTTGAGACGGGGCAGTAAGGGCAGCTATCTTAACCGTTGTAGCTAGAGGAAAACGTTCTTAGGAGACTATCCTTAATTTTTAAAGATATTTCGATCTGCATTCACAGATTTTGCAAAAAATGTTTACTGAGTTCAAAGGCCACCCAAATGCCTAAACTAAAGTCTTTTCGAGTCGTAATAACATGACCATTAATTTCGAGCTATTATTCGAACATTTCATCTATTGGGGGCGTGGTCTGTCCCCTTTACACAATAAAAATATGAATATTCACATTATTTAAAATTTAAAGATGTAGATAATTGATTTGTGAATAACAAATATGGTTTTGCATACTTGTATTTTGCTAGTTGTGTCGTCTGATTTCTTCTGCTCGAGAACCTTAAATGTTTAAATACCTGTACTTTATATTAACATATTTATGTTACAATAGTAGGTGGCAATATTATGTATTCCAATTCTTTGGGACATAAATACAAATATTTTTTTATATTCAGATGATTATAAAATAGGTAATAATACAGGTTTTTTCCAACAACCAACCAACCACTAATATTCTAAAATTATAGTGTTATGGTATGGATTAATCTTTCCTGTTTTATAAACAAATTAAACTCTAAATCACTTTTACTTTACACTTTTTCTACTATACTAGCGGACCTGGTAGACAGACGTCCCACACATATTTTTTTCAGAAAAACAAAAAATTCTGGAATACCTGGATTCGTCTACCGTGTTCAACTATAGCTAAAAACAATACAAACTATCCTTTATCAATCAATACTTATAATAAAACTGTAACAGGTCAAATTCTGTACTTACATTGAAGATATTTTGAAAATTTTTTTTCGAGGGCACTCTATAATCGATACTGAAGCCAAAACTGTAATTTTTTTCATTCATGTCTGTCTGTCTGTCTGTCTGTCTGTCTGTATCTTGGCCGCGCATCACGTCGAAACTACTGGATGGATTTAAATGAAACTTGGTATTATTTGAGTGCTTACTACGAGGTCTAATATAGAATACTTTTTATCCCAAAATTTAGCAAGGTTCCCTAGGGAGAGGGGATGAAAGTCAAAATGAGTATCTGGTTGTAATTCATCAACGCGTTGTCCGATTTCATTGATTCTTTTTTTGTTAGAAAGTAGGTAGTACTTTAAATATTGTCCCGTAAAAATTTCAAGGTCACGATCTGATGGAGTCAGGAGCTGTTCAACAGAACTCCTCAATAAAAAGGCCGATTGAGTTGAAACTAGGAACTCAGCATGTCTGTATAGTTCTGACTACAACGTAATAATATGGTGACAGCAAGCTGATCTGATGATGGAGTCAGGACCTGTTCCATGAACCTTTTTAGTGATATGGGTATCAAATGAAAGAGCTTGATGAGTGAAACACAATGCTGATATGATGATGGAGTCAGGACCTTCATTCAACTTTTTGGTGATATGGATATGGGTATGGGTTTTCTCTCTTCCATGCTTCCCTGCTTCTCTCCTACCAAGCTTCTCTGCTTCCCTTTATACATGCATTCTCTCCATTTAGGTATGCTTGAAGCAATACGAAGTTTGCCGGGTCAGCTAGTATACAATAAGAAAACCATCAAAATCAGTCAAGCCATTTAGTACGAGCACAATATTATGCACAATGGGAGTTAAATAAATTAAAGTTTATTTAGTTGCTTTATGTACTGGTTTTAGAAAAAACTGCTGTTTTTAGATTTTAAAAATTAAACTAATTGATTTAATGTCCTTGACTACAGTTTATTTATACTGTTAGAAAAGGTATTTTGTAAACGAGACATTCTCCTTTTGACCTCACAAACACTCATTTGAATAAGCAAATATTCGGTTTAAAAAAAGTGGATAAGCAAAGAAGACTTCATATATTATTACTTAAGTATACTAATTGATCATTTTCCTGTGATTAAGGCTGATTAAGCTGAGAGGTAGGGAAAGCCTAATCCATCAAGGCTGAGGCACTGAGGTTACCTTTTTTTCTATAATAGTAAATATCTAAGTAGTATTTGATCCAATTTGATATTAGTTTTGGATCACCCTGTAAAAAAATAATATCTTGTTTAAAAAAAAAATAGTGTTAATCTTGAGGGGGATTGCTTCAATCAAGCTATCAATGCGGGTTCGAATCCTGTAGGAAAGTAAAAAAAAAAATTTTTTTAGACTTTTCATTTTCGACCTCTTATTTTACTACAACTTTAAACAAGAAATATCGCGATTAAATATTTTTTATGCATATTTAGGCTAAAAAGCTACAACGACTCAAGTTTACACAATATACCTTCCGATTCGTACAAATCGAAAGTCGACGTATTTCTTCATAATATCGAGTCACTTTCAAACTTGCATCACACATCCGCAAATACTGACTTATAAAATGTTAAAAAATATTACAAAATATCCTTCAAAATTTGATTAGCATTCTAATTTTAATACGAAATTTTGTAACGTTTCGCACGCATCACTGGATTTATTAGGATGAAACTTAGATGGGTACAGTAAAACCATAAAAATAATGCGTTTACAAAAACCATTGACGAAAAGTCATTTGGAAATGAAAATTATTCATAATTTCAACTTTATCGCAAACAAATAAATATCAATGTCATTTTTAAATAAATAAATAATGCTGGACTCATGTAGCCCCAAGCTAAGCAGAGCTTGTGTTATGGGAACCACATGACTGATATACTACTTAAATACATTTTTTTTTTGTAAATACATACATAATATACATAGAAAACACCCAGACCCGAGACAAATATTTGCAGATCATACACACATTTGTCCCGCGGCGGGGATCGAACCCGCAACCTCTTGCGTCACAAGCGGGTCTTCACCCACTGCGCCACAGAGGTCGTCGAAGAAAAGCAAATTAGAGCTACTGTCGCATTCTGTTTTGTGGAATCATACACTGCTGTCGGACTTTATCAGTTCGATTCAATGTTTTTCTTCGGATCATTACTAATCCTCTCAGAATAACTATATCTTTTTCTTCTTCTTCTTCTAATATAATAAAGCGGAAGAGTTTGTTTGGTTTGTTTGAACGCGCTAATCTCAGGAACTACCAGTCGGATTTTAATAATTCTTTCGGCATGTGATAACTAAGCTCTTGAGGAAGGTTATAGGCTACTTTTCATCATCATCATCATCACCATCATCACCAAAGGCCATCACTACGGGGGCAAAGCCACGAGGGCACTGCTAGTTAATCATAAGAACGTGCCGTATCGCCAATAAAATAAGGTCACGATAAAAATCGTGGAGATAACGCGAGTTCGAACTATAGATAACCTTTGCACTAATTTCTGTGAAATATTTTAATATGGATGTGATTTTATATAAAGACTAGAAGCGCCTCGCGGCGTTGCTCCCGTGGTGATGGTATATGGTGATGATGATGATGATGATGATGATCATGAAAAGTACCCTTCCTCAAGAGTTTAGTTATTAAATGCAAGAAGATTTTTTTAAATCCGACTGGTAGTTCCTGAGATCAGCGCGTTCAAACAAACAAACGATCAATCAAACAAACTCTTCCGCTTTATATATTGGTAGGTATAGATAAATACGTTCTTGATAAGTAATCAATGAATGAAAACTCTTCGTTTTATCTCTTAATGCATCAATAGGCCTTATTGCTTTGAAGTGATATCTTCCAGACAATCTTTTGATAGAAAAACGTTACATAAATGTGTTATAATGCGTTCAGTGCCCGCGAAGCACATGTGCTCCGGTGCGGACTGTCGTAGAGCATCGCAAAAGCGGGGCAGGCAATGTGTTAAACAAAAAAATCTACTTACCTAGATACATAATAATATCTTAGGTTTGAAATAAGCTTGAATAACTACCTAACAATGATATTAAAAAATAATTAAAAATACTTTCTTAGATATGTTTCTAGCTCGCGCAAAATGAAGGCTCGAAAACGTCCCAATTAGGACGTCTTGTCTTTAGTCTGCGTCAAGCAGGGCGACGGCCTAGCTAGACGCTGTTTTTTACGTGTAGTGAATTACAAAAACAATAAAAATGCTATTGTGTTAAAATATTTTTGTAAGTAGGTACCTACTTTCATAATTCATTTATTGTTTAACATATTTATGTGTAAATTACAGATCTTAATATATATAGTGGACTCTATGTTACCAACTCAGATTGGTGTACAATAGTTTGATAAGGATTTTAAAATAATTCAACATGCAACATAAAAAAAATAAATTAAAGATAATCATTTGCGGAACTTGTCAACGTAGTGTGCAATATACCGGTGCAATCTATACATATAATAAGAATGAAGTCTAAGAACAAACTTATAAGTATTCAATTAAGTGAAGTCAGTTTTTGATCCATATAACCTTTTCACGTCCAAAAATGTCATTAGCGCGATCTACGATGACCTTGAACGCAAACACTTCATAGTAACTGTTGGTAATCTGTGACTTTGAAATTTTCGTTTCTCTGTGTGTTTGACCACTAAGATCTCTGAAACTACTGAACTGATTTGGTTGCAGTTTTCATTGTTGTATTATGGTAAGCCGGGATTAAAAGATAGGGGTTGTTTTATCAAAATCCGTTCACAAATAAAAAAGATATATCTATTTAAAGAATTCTACTGTGACTTTAGTTTCTCTGTGTGTTTATTGCTGCTAATCTCAAAAACGGCTCTACTGAATTGGATTTAGTTTTGACTGTTGTATTATGGTAAGTTGGGATTAAAAAATAGAAGTTTTTTTATCAAAATCCGTTCACAAATAAAAAAGATATGTACATTTAAAGAATTCAATCTAAATTTCTAAACACTTTGTTTTCTAAAGAAAAGATTACGATAAAATTTGGCATGGATATAGATTATATCCCAGAAAAGGACGTAGGCTACTTTTTTCATTATGTTATCATGGTTGAGATAAAAAAATAAGGGTTGAAAGTTTGTATGGGGAACAAAATGTTGGGATGGGTGACCGTCTGACCTCCTCTTTTTGCACTCATGGAAATTTTTAGACATTTTTTTATTACCTACGAATTTCAAAATTACTTAATGATAATTACTTAAATTGGTTTTAGGTAGGTGATGACCATGAAGTAGTAGTTGTAAATAGGTAAAATGGGTAAGTAGATAGCACGCCTAAGCTATTTCTACGGAACAGAGATAGCTTCTTGCGATTTGCTATTAGAAAACACGCAGGAATATACAAATTTTAGCGTTTCAAAACCGTATGTTGTTTCAGCGCAATAGACTCAAATCTGTAAATGTTATATAATTAAAACCTCAATTGAATATTAATCTTCCTTAAATTGTCGAAAAGATAAAAATCAGAGCTTTAAATGAATTCAATATTTTAGAAAACAAATTCCCCAAATCAGCGCAGCGCCAAAGTAAATTATTTCCAAGTATTCAAATTTTCTATCCGTGTATTTATTATGTTAAATACCTATGTATTTATTTAAAAAGTATTTATCACGATAGATTAGAAATTAAAACACCCAAACCCCAAGTAGATAGTTGTAAATAGGAAAAATAGGTAACTAGATAGCACGCCTAAGCTATTTTTACGAAACAGAAATAGCTTCTTGCGATTTGCTATTAGAAAACACGCAGGAATATACAAATTTTTGCGTTTCAAAACCGTATGTTGTTTCAGCGCAATAGACTTAAATCTGTAAATGTTATATAATTAAAACCTCAATTGAATATTAATCTTCCTTAAATTTTCGAAAATATAAAAATCAAAGCTATAAATGAATTCAATATTTTAGAAAACAAATTCCCCAATTCAGCGCAGCGCCAAAGTAAATTATAGCCAAGTATTCAAATCGTAATTTGAACATAGAAGTCTTCAAAAATCAATTTCAAAATTTAAAAAACAACCTATTTTGTAGTTGATTAGGTCTTGTACCTTTTTACCCGACTGCGCAAAGCAAAGGAAGGGTAATGTGTTTATCAGTGTATTTATAACTTTATTCATAATTATTACGTTTCTGTGTTTAGTACCTAGCAAATAAACATCATTTATTTGCTATCTATGTCTATGTCTAATTTATCTTACATTAATTAAACCCAACTCCAAAGAATCAAAACCTATTTACCTAAATTGACTGTAGGTATACATTACGATACAGAAATTTCAATTTCTGTATCGGACGCGCAGACATCAGACGTCCTCACGTTGCGTTGGCTCTGACGGAAGTTCCGTCACGGAACATGACTGGTGTAATCGCCAACGTGTGGATGGTTCACGAAATCTTGGCCCCAACGTTGGGACCAACGTTGGTCCCAACGTATACCGGTATACGCCGGCACCATACGTTGGGACCATGAAATTTGCGGTACAGGGGTTTAAGGGGACGAAAAATCGATCTAGCTAGGCTAGGTCTCATATCTGGGAAAATTCGTTTTCTCGACATTTTTACGCAAAAAGGTTTACCAGTGCAATGTGGTTCGTAATTTTACAATTTCTGTTGAAACTAAAGTGGCCAAGTGAAATAGGTGTCCGCCTCTCAACTCAACCGAAGGCTTCGAGTTCGAATCTCAGCCAGTAAAAGTTTACTTTTTGTAAGTTTTATTTCTTATTCTTTTTTAATTTTTATCTATTTGCACCCGAGCATAGTTCGGTCGCCCAGATATTCAAGTATTAAGTACCTACCTACCTAAAGTATTTACACAAAAATATAGAAGTAGGTACCTATTCTATCAGTTATCTGGTTCCCATAGTACAAGCTATGCTTAGCTATGCGATTTTGATGAAATTTGCGATAGGTACGGGGGCTTACGGAGGCGAAAAGCCGATCTAGCTAGGTCTTTTATCTGGGAAAATTCGTTTTCTCGACATTTTCATGCAAAAAGATTTACCAGTGCAATACCTACCTAATGAGTTTTAAAAAATTTGAATAAAAAGAACCTAGCCTATGTGTTATTCCAGGTCATAATCTATGTAAGTAATTATTCCAAGTTTCAATAAAATCCGTTTAGTAGTTTTGGTGTGAAAGAGTAACAAACATCCATCGATACATCCATCCTCACAAACTTTCACATTTCGCAAATTAGTAGAATTAGCATACGCGAACGAAGTCGCGGGCACAGCTAGTATATAATATATGTATACCAGTGCCATATTTAAACGTCGGTAACTATGATCGTAACATATCTAGGGTATAATATCATTGCTACCTAACCTACAATGAAATAAGCGGTAATGTAGGTCAACCCTAATCTTGCACAAAAAGTGCACAGAGTCGCGTGCGCAGCCGAGCGTGCGGCTTGCGCAGCGCTTGCCAAACCTCTTGGCAAATACAACCCTGAGAGAAATTCACTATCCCTAATATTACTAACATAAAGTATTTATACTGTATATTAGGTCTTTACCTATGAAATTGCCGTTCTTCAGTACTGGGCCTGTATTCTATTAAATGACAACCGCTTTGGTTTTGGTTCGAACTCTTAAATGTCAGCCATTTTGTGAAATAGTAGAATAGCTTTTCAAAAATTTGTACTGCCAAAGTTCAAAACCTCAGCACAACTGAGTCGTTTGTTATTAGTAGTCATGGAAACAGTCGCTTTAGTTGAGGTTTTGGTTGAGGTTGATAAAAAAATCGGTACCGGAATCGAGCCCTGGTCATTTCAAATCAAAATATTTTTTGGTTTGACTAAGAATTTTAATTCCAAATTAATTTTATATTAAAAACATTTCTTTTTTCAAAATTAGTCATTTGTTTATTGATTAGCGTTATGTTTTCATCACATTATATATTCAAGACCTATTATATACTAATATTATAAAGTCGAAGAGTTTGTTTGTTTGTTTGTTTGAAGGCGCTCATCTCAGGAACTACCAGTCGGATTTGAAAAAATATTTCTGCATGTGATAACTAAATTCTTCAGGAAGGTTATTAGGCTACTTTTCATCATCATTATCATCACCATAAACCATCACGGGGGCAACGGAGTAACGCGTTGCTAGTGTAACAATAACACGGAAGTTCTCAAGAAAATATTGTAGGGGCGTATTTTTTTTCTATGGTAGGGGAAAAGTCAAAGTTTTATTTTTTCTTAATTCACATTTATTTTTATCGTAGATACCTAAAATCCGTGACCATCTCGTCTGTGAAAAAAAAAATCTTTATTCATTATCTTATAGATACGTGCTATTTATATTACCTATGTATGGAAAAGTCATCAAAAAAGTTGTTCTCCTTTTCTTCCTCAAATGTAACATTATTTTCTTATGTGTGAGCTCACTCTTCTATGATGACAACAATTCGTACCTACTCTCTATTAGTGCATTTCGCGATTTAGGTAGATATATCAACCTTTTTCTATTGATGTACCTACATATTTCTAATTTCAGTTTCAGAACTCTACACTCATTTTAAAATGATTTCTAGATTATCCACAAACTTCTAACATTACATAAAGTATGCACATGCAGCTTACATAAGAAACGACCTTTAATACAAATTTTGCAATGAGTTGCTTCTTAAAAGCATTAATCTATGTTGCAATTGCTTTCGCTGTGGTACGATGTGGGTACCTGACCTTTTTTGGTGTGACCTCTCTATACGTTCATCTTTGACCGAAGTTTGTTCATTTCATCTTTGACCGTAAGTTTGACCGCACGCTCAACTATATATTAGCGTAACTTTATGTGATAGGTTATTTTTTGTGATATCCGATTTCAAAAAAATAGTATCGAATTTAATTAAAAACTAATCTTGTAAGCTAATAAATAGTATTAGCTTGAAGGGACACCATCATATCTCTGGATTTCAGGAGCATCAGGAGGCTTCATATTTACATGTTGCTATGGTTACGTTGACATTGGTAGGCGTGAGTTGTCGGGCGAAGAGAATAAAAGATCATATTCAATATCTGTTACCTACATTATTATTATCGTAGCTCTGTTATTGTTCATCGTAATATGGATCAGGATAGATGCAGGATAATCTTATTAACAATCCTTGATAGACACTCCGCCGAACACGTGATGCCCGTCCGCGATGAGAGCCGGTTCGATCCTGAATGATGACAATCGAATTGGTCTCCTCGCTCAGCACCAGCGCTCGTCAGTGTGACATAACCTCCATGTAGTTCTTGTCACTCTTATCAAGGAGGCTACAAGCTTATTTATTTAGTATAAAACAGGTTGATTCAACTCTTACACGTTTTATTAGTTTTATTAGTAGAATGTTCGTATAATGCTTTACATAATGTAAATTATGCGTATTAATGTAAAAAGACACATTTAAGTAGATTATCATCATATAAAAATATAGTCTAGAATAAAAACAAATAATACGTTCATTCCTAATTTGTGAATTTAGGTAGGTAGGTTACTTAAAACTAAAACTCAAAAAGACAATGCAAGTTTGTATAAGTATAAAAAGTGTTTGAGTAAATAAATATGTATACAAATAATGTAGTTACAATAAAAGTGTACTGTCAAAAGAGTTATGACACCATATTTATTTTAATAAGTTCAAAATATCCTACCGATTTTTCTGCACAACTATGATAATGCTTTAAAAATCCCATGCGAAGTTGCGGATAATGACTTAATAAGTAGTTCTATTGACTATTTCGTCACGAAATTGGAACATCGTCTTTATGAGTACAACTCTTGACTCCTCAATATTTGCCCTTGCGCAATATCCCGTATAACAAATAGTATAACAGTACAGACAGTGTATTGACCTGCGTTTTTGACTTTACAGTACATAATTGGTATGCACAAGCATGGCGATTCTTGGAGCTACTTGAATGGAATTGTATGATTCGAGTGTCGGTATCGTCAGCATTCAACAACTTTATAACGTGTTAATTGGCGAGCAAAAAGAGGAAATGTTGATTTACTTCATTACTTTTTTGGAACATACTCGTAAATCTTTAGTTTTTTAAATAGTTACATAGGCAGAGCTGCATACATTGCTATGCATTTAAAACACATTAATATTAATCTCGAATTTTTTCACAATTGATTTATTTTTTAAATGTAGACAGAATTTTCTTTCTTTGACTGTACCTAACGGGTCGCGGTACACAATGTTGAATTCAAAACTCAATTGGCTTAAAATTATATTTATTTTTCACACAGTATACTGTTTCGAGCGTTGATTTAACAAGTCAATATTTACTAGAACTCTTAATAAACTTTTTGCGATGGCAATTATTGATCGAAGCATGCCACTTTAGAGTCATTCACATTATTGGATTATTGAATGATTATAAGCTAGCAAAACGTGTATTTAAAGTTGAAAGAAATATATTTAAATCTGTAATTTAAACGTTAGCGGCCCGCCCCGACTTTGCCCGCGTTCAAAATTATTAATTCCGTCAATATCTCCATTTGGAAAAAAGTATCTTTTAAAATTTTTAATAATATAGATAACTTTGTAAAATTAGTTTTGGGTACCTATTTTGTATTTAACGGATCATTTTCATTATCACTATCCTTTCTAAAGGTTATAATTGGTTTAAAATTCTTGATTAGGTACCTACCTACCTACTTTTGGGGAACAGGGTGGAATAGTTCCCCAAAGGCAGAGTGGGTGGTTCCTCTGCAACGGGTCGGCCCATCTGGCCCACTTACCCGTGGTCTTTCGACCAACAGTTGATGTTTGATAGTTGTATACAAGCTCCAACTCGTTAGAAACTCCGCTTGCGAGATCTAGGGAATTCCGATGTTATTCCGATGTTGCGTGTGATTCCGTTGCTCCTTTAGCCTGCAATCTGGTCTGAGGTCTGATACTGTCCAGCGTGTTTCACTTTTTGCAGTAGTAGTTGCTTTGGAGTAGCTTGGACGTTCTTTATCCAAGGATAACTCAGATAGGAGTCGTTGATGTCGAGCGTGGCGCCATCTGTAGTGCGTAGCATGTTTTCTGTAGTTCATCTAGCGACAGGTAGATGTCGCTACATCACTCCCTTTCCAGACCGAAGGTCGATATGATCTTGTCACCAGCATTGTACGTGTCCACGGTGAATCGGGACGAAGCGGTGCATCGGTGCGTCTACGGTGAGTCGAGACGTTTCCACGGTGAGTCGGGACGAAGCGATGCGTCGGATGCGTCTGCGGTGAGTCGAGACGATGTCTGTCCACGGTGAGTCGGGACGGAGAGGTGCGTCGGGTGCGTCTGCGGTGAGTCGAGACGTGTCCACGGTGAGTCGGGACAACGCGGTGCGCCGAGTGCGTCTACGGTGAGTCGAGACGTGTCCACGGTGAGTCGGGACGATTCGGCGTGCGGTGCAGTGCTCTGGGTGATGTCCACGGTGAGTCGGGATGAGAATGGTAGTTTGGGGGACAGTGGCGCCATCTATCACGTCGGGGTCACCAGTTTGGGGAACAGGGTGGAATAGTTCCCCAAAGGCAGAGTGGGTGGTTCCTCTGCAACGGGTCGGCCCATCTGGCCCACTTACCCGTGGTCTTTCGACCAACAGTTGATGTTTGATAGTTGTATACAAGCTCCAACTCGTTAGAAACTCCGCTTGCGAGATCTAGGGAATTCCGATGTTATTCCGATGTTGCGTGTGATTCCGTTGCTCCTTTAGCCTGCAATCTGGTCTGAGGTCTGATACTGTCCAGCGTGTTTCACTTTTTGCAGTAGTAGTTGCTTTGGAGTAGCTTGGACGTTCTTTATCCAAGGATAACTCAGATAGGAGTCGTTGATGTCGAGCGTGGCGCCATCTGTAGTGCGTAGCATGTTTTCTGTAGTTCATCTAGCGACAGGTAGATGTCGCTACATACTAAATAATAACTCAACTTACGTTTTATCAATACATACGAGGAAAACGTGAAAATATACCAAGTGTACGGTCAATCTTATGTTTCAAAACAAGTACATACTTACAGTAAAACCAGAAAAAGAATGCGTTTACAAAAACCACAGACGAAAAGTCATTTGGAAATGAAAATGACTCATAATCAGCACTCCAAGAAAAAATCAACTTTGCTCTCTTGTTGCACAAATAACTATTTCTGCTCACTGACGACACTGACGTGCTCACTCTTCCACGATGACGAGCATTTCCGCGCGCTCGCTCAACGCTGGAAACACATTGAACGATAATATATCAATCATTATTAAAAGCTATAAAAGTTATATCTTTATAGGAAGTCGGAGGCATAAGTACCTAATTATCCTTTAATTAATCCATACCTCAAGTACTTCGAACAATAATCATAATCATCATTAGAGCAGCTGATTACCCAATGCCTAATTCTAAAACACGTTTCGTCACATCAATTTAATATTATAAACTTCTTTATCTCTAAAAATAATAAAATAAATTCGATGTAAAACTAATAATGCAAAATAGAAATTTAATCAACACATATATGCTGTGTATAAATAAATTCGAGAGTGATTTAATCCAGACGGACCGGTTTAAGAACCACAATCCTTTTCCCTAAGCCTTCGCTTGGAATATTTAAATTACGCTTTTTCTTGTAAAAAATAAAAAATAATTTAGGTACCTACGTAATACAGAATATTGGGAAAAATAGATGGGATTTCGGTTATAATTTTACCCTATTTTCCAAGAGCCTCTGTGAGTAAGCGTGTTTTGTTCTTTTGAAATTTTGCATGGCATTGTCCAGATTGTTCTTCAAAGAACTGTAAAAGGAACAATCTGAGCATGCCCTGAATTTCGATAAACCCCCACTAATATTGTAAATCTGAAAGTTTGTGTTTGGATGTTTATCACACAAAAATGGCTGTAGGTATAGATTTAAATATTTAGTATAGGTCAAATTTAGTACCTCTTGCTAAATACAGTCCTGTTATAATTTTAATTTTATAGTGTTAAACCACACTTAGGTATTAGGTATTTCCTTGAAAATGAAAAGTCTTATCTAAATTTACAATTCTGACGGGATTCGAACCTGCAATGATACAAGCGATCGAATGACAATGACAATGATTCGTCGGGTTAATTTATTGAATCGTATAAATATAAATCAGTATCCGAATAATGGATGTTATCATTAACAGCCTCTGTTAATCATATAAGAAGAGTAGGTGGCATTTACTATTATTTCTTGCCCACAAAACTTAGATTGACCTCGACAGAACCTTCTGAGCAAAACCTACCTACTCTTTGCCCACAGGGGTACTCGTACGAACATGTCCGAACTTTAGGTATTTCCGTTTTCTTCCATAATATATCGTTTATACCTTTTTTGGTGATGACTTTAAGAAAACCGGTTAAGTGACGCGTGTGACACACAGGTGTTCAATGTCACCATATTTTTTTTAATTTTCACCGGTTTTTTTATGTTTTATGGTTTGCACCTGAGAGTTATCTGTCGTAAAATCTTGAGCTCAACAATCTATAAAATCTATAAATCGTTATCGTTATCTATTGCGTGTGTTTGTAATTCATCTTCTGCCTATTACTTTTTTATTAATACATAGTATAGTAGGGTCACATGGATGGTTTTTAGCCGTAGGTAATGTAACGTAGCCCTGTAGTTAGCGTTGTTATCGAAATCTAGTTTTTTTATTTTCCTACCATTTTTTATAGATTCCTGTAATAGGACAATGTCTATCTACCGGGTCTATTAGTAGATATAATTCATAATAAAAAAGATACCTACGAAAGATTAACATAAACATACGTTAGTAGACTGCTCACCAACATTTTGGCTTACTTAATCCATTAATAAAAGTAAAAAAAAACGGTTTTATTGAAATGAATCAGTTCGGTAGCCTCGTTTAAAGGAAAAAAGAACGTTATTTAAAGAGTTATTGCCGCTCTAAGGTCAACAATACTTTCCAATTGCCGCACGTATAGATTTTTTAAAGTTTACTTATTGCATTGTGTAACAAAAGTTATAGCTTGCGTTGTAAGTCAAATTTCAAAGTTTACAGTCACGAGGAGTCACCGAGTTCAAGCAAAAATTGACCATAATAGCACCGGAAATGTTACAAATTTTGACGAAAATAGCTTGAGGTTGCAACCCGCGAATTATACAATAAGTTTGTAAGCCTTGCCTTGGGATTTTTAGTACAAAGAGATATTATGTTTATAATGATATTTCCTGACTCATTATGAAGTAAGTTAACTGCTTAATACATCATGCAATATAAAAGCCATTAAATTATAGTCATAAATAAAAGGAGGTTTTTTTGAGGAAAAATGGTATTTCCAAAAATATAAAAATAAAATTTGTTTATTGTCAGACAACTACATGGTCCATATGGTTTGTAGGTACCTACCTACTGTTATAAATAAACACATACTTATTAACACAAAGAATCTACTTTGTACTTGATTTATATTTATAGTTTTAGCTTTATTTTAAATTGAAAATAGGTCGGAGTTTATTTTTAATCTAATTTCATACATTTATTAACTACCGCACCAAAATATTAATTCCAAATAAAACAGTTTATATTTATTATGTAGGTAATGTTTATGCAGGTTTACGTTAAAAAACGATTATGTTGACATAGGTAATTCTATTAATCATTTGAATAACCTTAAAAAGTTTAATCCAGTGTATCAGGCTCGTGATTGGCTGTCCGTTGCGCAGGCGCCGACGAAAGTTGGCCAAGCTAGTGACGTAACAAGTAGCCCTACTTCCGATAAAGAGTTACTACTTACTCTGTGACTCGATTGTGACCTATGTTCATTGCAAAACTTGAACGGACATGCGCGGAAATTATGTTTTCTATTGGTAATATTTGAATATGGAATTCCGTTTTCTGCATTTGAATATTGCTTGTGAAATGCAAGTGATTCGTTTCTAGTTTAGTCACGTGATAACCTTCACTATTCGTTTGAATAAAAAAAACCGGTTAATTCAAATGCAGTGTTTTTTTTGCAAAATGCCTTTTTGTGACATTTAAATGTACGAATTTAAAAAAGTAGTTTCGTTGTCAGATTGGTAAATTCTCATAATTTCAATATTATGTAGGTATTTGAATAATGTGCTTATGCAGATTTGGTTAAGTATATTAAATCATTATTAAGTAGCAGAATTAATGGTTTGCCCCATCTATTAGCCATTTAACATTTAGAAAATGTGGTATCCATTATAAAAATGGCGCTTAAAATAAGATAAAAGTTTAATCTCTCTAAATTGTTTGATTCTTGTTTTTCTACAACTTTGTTTATAAAATTAAGTCAAAAAAGATTAATTTGGTCGAAGGTCAAATTGCGATTGAATTTGCAGACAAAATTAAATGTCAGAGGTAGAGAAGGTAAACTATCGAACCACGTTTCTGTATTGACTTTGCTTTTTGTCTGTAGGTACCTATTGTTTTTACAAAAAGTGATGTGATTGGACTTTTATAGAAAATATGTTTTCAAAAAATATGTCTAGGTAGGTCTCCTCAAAACAATATATAGGTAAGTATATGTATATTTAGTGTGTCAATACAAAAAACAAAACACGGTTACAAAATTTTATAAGTAGCTGATGTAATATCGTCCTAATGATTGTTTTGGATAAGATTTCATAACAATAGCTGATGTCGTCAAAACATCAAACAATTTATCAATCATAATAGATGAGTCTTTAGTTGCACCAGGGGCTGTCTCGCTCGAGCGGTCAGCAGATGTGCCGCAGTGTTGCAACACCATTTGCAAGTTTTAACGAGGGACTGAATAACCTGGCTTGTGTAACCCGCATTGTATTACAAACATCACTGATTTGTCGTTTTTTCCATTAGTGATGCACTGTCACATGTCATTTATCCAAATAAAAAAAACGCATTTTGGTCTGTAGTTCGGTGAAGCTGTAACGGTCACAATGACCAGTCAGTATAAAAGTCAGTAAAAAAAAATTTTTTACATAATTTTTCAAACATCAAAACATTATTTCGAATGTATAATTAAATCTTTTGGCAAACTACTAATTTCACATAGATCGGCAAATGGCGTAACTTCATTAACCGTGAACTTAGAATTGCACTTAATTTAGTGTTGCGAGACCATAAAAAATAAAAATAACTATAAAACTTTACATTTTGTCTGTAACTCCACGATCTTGAGTTTATTATAATAACCTTCTGTAGGTACCTACTTACTAAAAATTTTGACAAAAACTTATTATATTAACGCTACTTTCTGGCTGTTCTACGTATTTTCAACAAGTTTTTTATGTAACTAAAGTCTTTTGTTCGTTAAGTTCTCTGATAAAATAAAATGCCAAACTTTCTCCATTTAAATGTAGAGTCTAAAAAATCTGTTTTAGTTCTATTATTTATTATATTGAATACATACCGCTGGTTAAATGCTAAACTACCACATTCCAAAATTTCACTTTTTTCAGGAGAGCCATTCAAAGTTTTCGAAATGGTTTTTTTGAATTTCTGAGCAAGTCTTTTATTAAATATACATGTATTACATATCAAAAGACGCGTAATTTTATTAGAATTAAAGGGCATTTTTAGTTTTTCCGTAACTTCAACCCAAAGTCTTATAAAAGTAGAAAAGTTACTTTTGCATATAAAAAGTAATACAAATGTTAATAAAAATTATCATTAAAAGACCACATATCATTAAAAATTTAAGGTTTATTACACTAAATCAAGTTTTCTTTTAAGTTTTGAATCACAGTCTCGTGAAATTATGCAATAAATATGGTACACGAACAACAAAGCCTTATAAAAATTCTAAAAAAACACTTTTTTAAATGAATACACAAAGAAAACTTAACAAAAATTACATCTCTATCAAAATAAATGCTTCACGCGCACCAAAACAAACAGTTATTTTCCACCTGATGGGGCTTTTGGTCAAGAAAGCCTGAAATGCACTCATGCCTAATGCTCCATGAAGAGGCAGTCTATGTTCAGCCTCTCAGGTAGTTGTTGGAGCCGCCACGCCACGTACACGGCGCATCAGGGACGCTTTACTTTTGCGTATTATCGCATCAGTAAACAATCCTGACACACTACAAAAGCATGGCAGCTTCATCAGCATCCTTAGTTGTACGTGTACGGGCATCCCAAGACTTGAGACTACCTGCCGTATACAACGTGCAAACCTACGGACTATCATATTCGCTCTTATGATTAATGCCCTGGGTTCTCTCTCCATCCTTGTTATTTGTGAGATCATCGGTTACCCAATGGTCCAGATATTTAAAACACGATACCTACTTCAGCTCGTTGCCGTTAAGATAAACCAGCGGGAAGGTGTTATAGGTTTTGGAGCCTGATTTAAAATATTTAAATTCACTTTTGCAGGTATTATATCTGAGGAGCCCGTAGGTATCCGCATTATCTCTTACAGATGCCTATTAGCTTTCTGAGAGCACTGATAGATAAGCTTAGCAGCACCATATCCTCGGTATAGCTGAGGTTGTCAACGCCACCAATAGAGTAGATGACCCCAGCGCTGCTCAGCTCACGTATTAGGCGGTCTGAGTAAAAGTTATAAAGTCGGGGGTAGCTCAACCTCCCTTTCCGCATCCCACATCCCAACTTACACGCGTCCGAAAGTGATCCCGTCTATCTGACATTATTGGTTTGGTTAGTTATCATACCAAAATTTGAGAAGTGATATAGGTTCACTAGGGAGATCGACCACCATTGACACCATCGACACCATCCAGCACCTCTGCTACCACGGTAGATAGGGATATAGGTCTGTAGTTGCTTATACTGAATGTGAAAAACGGAGCTAAGTATAATAATATCTATAAGTTTTTATCTTTTTCTTAGCATTGAAACGAACTTTGCGAAGATACTATTTCTGTTCGTGTAGATCTTAATGCAAAATAGGCGCATAATCAGCAACAGTATGATTTAAATCCCGTAAAAATCTATAGGTATTCAAAAGCACTATCTCAAAAATTACTCTTACATCCTGAAAAATAATGTTTAAGTTCACATAAAAGTTAAGTTCAAAGCAAATGCATCTCAAAAATGTCACTTAAGCTCTAAGCGATAAGATTAAGCTTACGTAAAAGTTATGTGTAAAATAAACGCATTTCAAAAATGACACTTTTGATCATACACGCAATGTTATATGAATACAATTTCTCGTGCTAAGGTACCACATTTCAGAATGTTTTACCTTTGCGCAAAAAACAATTTTGTAACTTTACTTTAATTTATATTCAACAGGACCACATTCCGAAATATAGCACTTTTGAATATAAATTTTAGTTAACACACGCTTATTTTTTTGTTATATGGCCCTATAGCATATAACTTCTGTGCGCTTCCGCCGGCCACTTAACCACAACTAAAAAAGTGGCTGTTTAGCTCTGAAATTTGGCGCCAAAGTGCAATAATGCTAAACAACCACAACTGTTTTTTGGTAGTTTATAATGCGAAATTAAAAAGGGTCTTTTACTCATACTATAAAATGACTATTTTAAATCACATTTTTGCAATAAAAACGATTTTCACGATTTTTGATTTGTGGTACTTTAGCATTTAACCAGCGATACATTAACATAATACACAAATTTCTGTAACAACCTCCCAAGCGTATCGCTTCGAAAGGGAGCATGTCCCCGTAACTATTACTCAATAACGTTCCGTTAACTGATCACCTGTTATTTGCGAGTACCTGTTATTTCGCTTGTTATGCTGAGGTGTACTTTTTACAGACCGGTAACAGGTTGTACATCACTAAACTTGTTCCTTTTTTGAACCGAAAAAAATATCTACTCGCGTGCGCAATTTGAGTGAATTCGATATTTTTGAAATTTAAATAATCTACAGCAATAAGAACTTATCTATGAACTAAATTCATAAAATTAAATGAAAAAAAAAAACGTAGGTACGTAAGTATTTATTTATTAGTTACTATTTTATAACTAAAGTAGATACTTACTTAATTATTATTATTGAGAAAGAAACAGATGCCCAAAGTTTCATTTAGCACGTTTTTATAAAATTTCGAATAAGATTCTTAGTCTAGGACAGGACTGGACAGCACTATGTCTGTCTAGTAACGTAGTAACGTAAAAGTGGTACCTAACTAGTATTAAGTACCTAGGTAAAAGTTTGCAATACAAAACGCCGATATCAAGATAGGACTAGATAGGAAAACTAAATCATAATAAATTCCCGCTAAGCAAAATACCTTATTGCAGTGAAGTCGTTCCATAACAAACAGAATCAACACTCGAGGAAATAGGTTCCTATCACGCACCTGTTAAGGGTCTGATTGACTGAAAGAGAACGAACATACAGCGGGCTTAAAAAGGTCGCTAAAACTGAATCACAATTTAAAATGAACTATAATGCCGTCTCTTTTCAATCTCAGTCAATGAAAAGAGATGGCAATCGTTCAATTCCTATATTGCGATTCTGGAATAGCGACCTTTATAGGCCCGCAGTTCGCACAATGTATCTAGGCATTCGTGGTGTTAGCCGTTTTGATGCGCAATGTAGCTTTTTCATACAAAATTTTCTACTGCGCAGCGAAACGGCTAACTTCACGAATGCCTAGATGCCTAGATACATTGTGCGTACTGTACATACAAAATTTAAAGATGTTTGGCATATTACAATCATCGAGGGTTCTACTACGCTTATTTTTATCGATTTTTAAAGTTATGAATTTTTAGTTTTTTCTTTCAAGTACTTTGACTATCCTCTTTTCGATCGGCTCCATACTGGAGTTTTGCAATTTATATTATGAGAGAATGTAGAGAACAGGAGTAGAGCCATCTAGCCATTAAGACAATTCAAAGTGATCTTACAGAATAAATGCTTATCGATTTAGACTTTGACTTTATATATGATAGCGTTGTAAAAAATCGATACATTGCCCATATCGCTTGGTTATTGTATCGATTTTTGTTAAAATATTTTGCTACGGTGTTGTATGTAGGTACATTTTCGTATATAAATACTCTGCGAGTAATTTTTGATTGCAGCGTTTTTTTGATCTATTTGTGAATATATTACAAACATCAACTTTTAATACATACTTATTTTAAACTTTCGCGACTTGAACACATTTTAAATTTATTATTGACGGTAAGGTACGAGCGAACAACGGCCGCCAGTCTACTCGTGACCACGGCAACTGTAATGTTGCCGAAACGTCGAGGTAAATAAAATAATTTCATTACGCGATTAAGTCCCGTCAATAATAAATTAAAAATCAACTTTTAATGCCCTTAATTTGGATTATTCAATTCTTATCAATAATCGACTTAAGAAGTAGACATAAGTAGATAAACATAAAATTAATTTTACTATACACTTCCTTATAAGTACTCACATGAATAATTGAATATCACCTAGAATTTAATTTCAGCATCTAATCATTTGCAAATTTTCAAGGTTCGCTCTCAAGCAGACTTCACCTTTATACTTAGCAATACATGTGTATGTGTGAGTGAACGGAACAGTGATTTATGAGAGATTTATGAAAGGAAGAGATGTCTCTATACGAGTTTTTTAATTTGTTACTACCACATAATAAGAATCAGTTTTGTGCTAACATAGTTTTTGTCCATTGTGTTATCGGTGCAGTGATTCCTCTTTTAAAGGGTCAGCAGCGCGAATGTGACTCCTATGGTGTCACAGGAATTCATAGGCTACGGTAACCGCTTACCATCAGGTGGGTAGTATGCTTGTCTGCTACCTTAGTAGTACCTATATAAAAAAAAACGTTGGAAAAATATTTGTAAAACTGGAAAACTAGGATTGTCTTCTCTGAATTGTATAGTAGCACAAAATATTTACTAGATTATACGGAACGATATATCGTGCTAATTTTCGTCGTTCAGCTTAAGTTGGTCCAATGTTCCGAGTTCGGTTTCCACCAACATAAGATGAACTACAAAAATTGGCACAATATATCGTTTTTAGTTTTGGGAGTGTTTCGTATCGTTGAAACCATACAAATATTCTCCAATTCTTTTAATCTATTTGATTGAAAATAACAGCAGATCGAAAAAAGGTTTTATAAAAGAGTAGGATCCAAGTGCACGTATAAACCCACAACATCTTTTAACATTACAAAGTTCAAGTGTTTAATCATTACACTCATGATCAACAAACATGAGACAAGAATGTTATTGCCTCACTGTTCCTTCTATATTTTTACTCTTTGGCGGTCATTCTCGCACCTAGCTTCTAACATCTTCACTTCACACGAAAACCAACTCTAAAAACACCAGTTACGGTTCAATTTCGATCTCTCCAAACATTTTTAGGTTTGCCACTTCTTTGACATGACCAGTACCTTTCACACCTAGATCTTACTTTGGCTTTATGAATATGATCTTTATTGCTAGTGGTTATGGTTCAAGATGTTTTGGCTGGTACTTTGACATTTGGAATGGAAAAGGTCACATGGTAGTTAATAAGTTAATTGCGGTAACAGGTCATCTGCTTGGCCCTATAGATCCTCAATTTGAATTTATACATAAATAAATTCTATTGTAGTTGACCGATTGACTACTTTATATAAGTTTAAAAGTATAAATATTTGTAGGATTGAACTATTAATCCAATTAAATACTGAGTAGATATTGACACGACGAGCAAGCAATTTTACTTTTAAACTCATAAAATATTTTGACTCTATTTTAATTAAAACAATTTAAACGAATCTGTAATGTGATATTGACCATAAGGATTACTTTAATCGTGATGATAACTGTACATTTAGAGGTCTAATCCCTACAAATGGCTTCCGCTAATTAGTAAGATTCGGTATTTAGGTACATACGCAAGGAACAAGATCAGCCCGAGATACGAGCCTTGAGGCACACTCGCAGTTATCACACGATCTTTACTGTATGTGATGACATTTTTAATGTAAGATATTAATTAGATAGTGAAAATGTGTAATTAAAGCAAACTCACGTCCCGTATTTAGTCTTATCAGTAGATAATGTCGTGATACATGCAATCGAAGGCTTTGCTAAAGTACAATAAAATCAAATGAAGCATGTTTATTGATACTAATTATGCCTTTTTGAATATTATTCTTTATTTATATGTGTCAATTAAGCATTTTAAATTTTTAATTGCATTATAAATCGATTTTAATTGATATTTTAACTTTTTCAGGTAAACATCTAAACGAGTCTTCGTGGTGGTAAGGATTATTGAATTTAGTTATAACTTCCTGAATCTCTCTTACCTATATCTGAATGTTTCTAACTAACTTTAGATGATTTATCAAACTGCAATATTATAAGGTTCAATTTGATAAACTGCCTATATTAATAAAATATAATAATAAATAAATAAATATATAATATTATATAAATAAATAAATAAAAAATAAAAAATATAAAGCCGAAAGAGATTGGCCTACGCCAAGCGCCATTTACATGGTGCGAGTTTCAAGCCTAGAATTCTAAAACTCAGTGACAAGTCTAGTTTACATTGTCGTATTTTGACATTTGCTTTCGATAATCGCATTTTTGAGGCAAGAAACTCGCACCATGTATGGCGCATTAAAATAAAATAAAAATAAAATAAAAATTGTTTAGTTTGGACAAAACAATCCATTGATGTTAGTAAAGCACAACAAAAGTAAAATATTAAGAACTAAGTATTAGTTAAAGTACTTAAAGATAAGAGTTTGTTTTGCCAGTGCTTAGGCTAGCTAGAGGGAGCAGACATACGGTATCACCCTCTATGCACAAGGCTTCCTTCCACAGTGGCGACGTATACCTGTCGGCTATGGTTTTTAAGCTTGTTCAGTAACTACACTTTTCTCTCAATTTAGTCCGATCTTTGGTCAGTACGTGTGACCTGACTTCAGCTTTCTCATAGTATGTCCGTCCAGCATTTCACACGTTTTTTTAACTGGGGTATAATCTTAACCACCAATAACATAGTAAGAAGTATACCAAAAAATAATTGGCGAGTATGGCTTCTTCAAGTTCAGTAGAAATTACAGCAATAAAACCAAATCTGTATGTTTACAATCACTGTTTTACAATCACAATAATACAGCAGCCACTTATTAACCTCAACGTTCGAAAGTGAACGTGGCTACACACACATAGACATACACACATACAGTGTACAACACGTGTAGTGTGCTAGGAAGTAAAGAGTACAGATTCGCCACGGAATTGCAATCACTGGAAGCGCATTAAAAATTAAAAAATGATCATCAAAATATTGTGTTAAAACTATATCAAACAATTGACGTGTCAAAGTAATCAACCTACATGATCTTATTGAATAAATTAATAATCTTTGACTTTTAACTTTTGACTTTTGATCATGACTCCCCAAAGAGCGGTAGCTCTCAGATTTTCCCAGATTTTGAATGCATCCTTTGAAGATGTCAAAGGGTCAGAGGTATGTCTAAATACATAATGATAATTATTATTACGGGATTTTATCGCGTACCTTTTGTTTATTTTGTTTCCCGACGTTTCGAACACGTTGCAGCGTTCGTGGTCACGGGATGACTGAAGTACTGGAGCTACCGCCGAGAATTGAGAGTAGGATCCACGACTACCCCCAATTCGTCTTCAGAACCAGAAAAGTCCTCGTTCACACTACGACACACAACACTGACGGTGTCAGGCTGACGTACAGTCGGACCACCACGAACACACTTATTAATTATAGGATTCCACGCAGACGAGAGACGATAACCACCATCACGATTAAAATTTCGGTGTTTTTTGATCTCGATCACCTCTCGAACTATCCTCTTATAATAATGGCGTTCTTTGGATAGAACTTTTGGGTCATGTAGTTCTATCCAGTGGTTAGGGCCTGAATCGAGCAGATGTTCCGCAATCGCTGACTTATTCACTTGCCTATTTTTGACCGCTGTAATATGCTCCTTGACGCGTTCGGCTATTGTACGTTTAGTTTGCCCTATGTACGAACGGCCACAGCTACAGTCAATCTTGTATACGCCTGGCACTTGCAGTGGTATACTATCTTTCGGTGTTCGAAGCTGCTGAGAGACTTTTGTGTGGGGAGTGAGAACCGACTTAATTGAAAATCTCTTAAAGATGTTTCCAATTTTATCCGTCACCCCCTTCACATACGGCATAAAGATAGGTTGTCTGCTGACCTCCGGCGTTCGATAAAAAAGCCGGAGGTCAGCAGACGGACAGACAGCAGTGAATAAGTCAGCGATTGCGGAACATCTGCTCGATTCAGGCCCTAACCACTGGATAGAACTACATGACCCAAAAGTTCTATCCAAAGAACGCCATTATTATAAGAGGATAGTTCGAGAGGTGATCGAGATCAAAAAACACCGAAATTTTAATCGTGATGGTGGTTATCGTCTCTCGTCTGCGTGGAATCCTATAATTAATAAGTGTGTTCGTGGTGGTCCGACTGTACGTCAGCCTGACACCGTCAGTGTTGTGTGTCGTAGTGTGAACGAGGACTTTTCTGGTTCTGAAGACGAATTGGGGGTAGTCGTGGATCCTACTCTCAATTCTCGGCGGTAGCTCCAGTACTTCAGTCATCCCGTGACCACGAACGCTGCAACGTGTTCGAAACGTCGGGAAACAAAATAAACAAAAGGTACGCGATAAAATCCCGTAATAATAATTATCATTATGTTAACAAATCGCGAAAGTTTAACAAGTTATGTCTAAATACATACATACATGCCCACATTTTGCAGAAATTCAGCATTCCATACTTGACAGGTTGCGATCTCACGCTATTACAAAGCTGTTTTGCATCGATGTTTTCCATCATCGTTTATTAGTGCTCGAACTGGAAGTATTAAATCTTTGAATTCTATACCTAAATTTTGTAAACACGAAATGTTAATTTATTCTGATTAGAACACTGTGTACGTAGTAAATGAAGAACTAGTTTATTACAGCATTAACTCATTATTAATTAACGCTGCTCTACGGTGCATACGGTTCGATAAGGATTATTTAATTAAATTGTCATAAATAATTTTCAACACTTATCGCTCTACTTTTAATCTCCACTCAACTTCTGTCAAAATTGAAACACCGTTTAAACTAATGCCATCCGTTTTGGTTGTAGTGACAAATAGTGACAGGGTTAATCTTGAGCATTTAACCAGTGTTCAAGTTGAGAGGCGTTTATAATTTGAACGCCGGCACGTGTCACTTCCACATTTCTTTATCTCGATGAAACAAATTGTCAGATAGATCACG
Organism: Camptogramma bilineatum; assembly: GCA_958496255.1. Classification (NCBI taxonomy): domain Eukaryota; kingdom Metazoa; phylum Arthropoda; class Insecta; order Lepidoptera; family Geometridae; genus Camptogramma; species Camptogramma bilineatum. The sequence continues at coordinate 5,754,841 of OY292474.1, forward strand.
ACAGTGAAAACCTCTAGCAATGAACGAATTATATCGATTTTATATCGAGTAGAAAACTAAGGAAACCACAGACAACTGGTCGTCGAACCGGGAAACGTACCTTTTAGCCTTGATGAATTAAAAATAAACTTTTGATTACTAACTTACCTCCAGGATGCACTTATAGGCCTTTGCAACTTTGCTAGATACAGTTTTGTCGGTCCCGGCTTTTAAGTCATTAACCGTTAAGTATAGCATAGCATATTCATACATAGAATACCCAACAGCACAAGGCGATGCGGTGCGGTGTTGGTGCAGAGTTGATCTAAACAGCTGTGACCTTAACCAGCTGTGGCCTTCGATTTTCGTCTGTTTTCTATTCTAAGTACCTACTAATGACCAACGACTCTGTTGCGATAACGTTTTGGAGCTGCTACCATACTAGTATTCTGTGCTGCTACTATGGTTTGGTCTTGGGTACAACATATGTTAGTTAATTATTTGACGACCTTTGTGGCACCGTAGGTGCTAAGCAAGCAAGTTCGTATGAGTAAGTGGCCAACTCTGGTGACGGAGTTTTTAGGCCGCCTAAAGGCCTTCGTCATGGTTTAACGACTTAAAAGCCGGGACCGACAATTTAACGTGCCCTCCGAAGCACGAAAGCGCTCAACTCGTAATACCACTTGCGGTCACCCATCCTAAGAGTGGGTAGTAGGTGTAGGTGCTGTCTGCTTGAGACGCAGGAGGTTGCGCGTTCGATCCCCGCCGCGGGGAAAATGTTTGTGTGATCTACAAATATTGGTCTCGGGTCTGGGTGTTTTCTATGTGTGTCGTGATTCATCAGTATTTATTTATTTTAGAGAACGAAACAAAACGCAGTGGAATGATAGACGTTAATTAGTAGAATTGGCCTGAGACTAGGCACTAAGGTGGTCATAGTCTATTGTTCTGTTATAATAATACAGTAAAATATCCTTGCATACCGCTTGACGCCATTGTTAGAAGGCTAGTTACTAACAAACTTGTGCGACTGTATCTAGACATACAAACATAAAATCCATGTTTTCAGTAGGGATAGGCAGATGCCACCTACTAGCTCGCTTATGGAACAATAAGGACGTCAAAAAAAGAAGTAAGATTTTTTTAATCTAAAAAGCACGTTTAAAAAATAATACGAGTAATGCATCGTCATCGAGTTCGTAAGTAAGGCCTTTAAGTTTTATGTAGAGTGTTCAATTCAAACGATATTTTACTAGTAGTTCGCCCCGAACTGAGATCTCGCGCACCGTAGATGGCCAACATTTGGACTTTCTTCTGACTACCCCTATAATTTCAAGTGCTACTACTGCCGGGTATGCCTATTGCGCTAGCTCTTCATGGTAAAAAATACTAGCATGCATGCAATACATAATGTCGTGTCTAATTTTTCATTTATTTCATATTTATGAATTCTCGTCGTATTTTTAAAAGTATACGTCCTAGAATAAAAATAATAACTATTTTAGAATGTACAAATAAAGACCTTTCATTTGACACCGCACTCAATATATTTGTTTACTTAACTTTTTTTACCCCAATTATTTTCATTTTTTATCAAAATTTTTTTTATCATGAAAATAAATCAAGTAGCATCTAAAATCATTGCAAACCAAACCGCAACGATGCCACTCTCTTTTTAAGACCGACCAGTCAATGAGCTACGAAGACATCGAAACTCTATGAAACGGGAGCTCTTGCAGCTCTGGTTTCGTAGTTTTTGGTCTTTGGTCGTATTTTAAAAACTATACATCCTAGATTAAAAATAAAAACCATTTTGGAATGTACAAAATAAGCCCTTTCGTATGACACCCCACTCAATATATTTGTGTAACTTTCATAATTTTTTACCCCCTTGGGAACCCAATATCTTCACAACCCCTTCATCGATTAAGCTCATATGCTCCACCGTAAATTTCCTTACCACAACCTATTGACCTACCAAGTTTCATGCAGATTGGATGAACGGTTCGACAGTTATGCTCGAACAACAATTCGTGAAACATACAAACATACAAACATACAAACATACAAACATACAAACATACAAAGCAAAATCGCCCAACTTACCACTAAGATCTTCGCTCGCTTCGCTCGCTCGATCGATTACCACTAAGATCTTCGCTCGCTTCGCTCGCTCGATCGATTATTTATTTATCTACCTATCTTTGGTATGTGGTTTTCTGAGGACGCCCGCAAGGTTTTCTGGCCCAAAAAATGTATTAGCTTATAAATATAATTTCCTAAGATAGGTAGTTATGTACTCTGCGGTCAATCATTTCATAGAAAAAATTGTGTTGTATGCGTTTTAATTATGTAGAGACAATATTGTTTTAGTGAAGGTTTTTTTAGAGTTGAACATGATATATTACGTCCTTAGATAAAGGTCGCTTCACACTGCGTGTCATATTTTAAACGTCGATTTTGTTGCTCAATTTCAAATGCCAGGAGATTCGATATTCGATAGTAACTTAACTACCGTAACTTGCAGATGCAACTGTCATAATGTATTTATCGTTCCGCTTTTCCTTGAGTTCGGAAAAGGATGCAACGCAAGCTATTTCGTATCCAAAGACTACATGACCAAAGCCACAGGAAGATCATCATCATCTCCTTGCCCTTATCCCACTAGGTGGGGTCGGCACAACATGTTCTCTTCCATTCCCTCCTATCATCGTCATCTCAGTAGTCACTCCTTTCAAACGCATGTCCTCTCTCACACAATCCATCCATCTTTTCTTTGGCCGTCCTCTACCTATGTTTCTTTCCACATTCATATCCAACACTTTCCTTAAATAATGATCATAAAAAAATGAAGAGTTTAAATATACATGTAAAATTACGTATACACTAGGTTGTCGACGCTTAACAATTGACTACACAATGCAGCCCACGCGCTAGGCGATCCGACTAATATGTACAGGGGTTTGTACACTTGGCACCCAAAAAATCATCATGCATCTTGGTGGCTTTGGTGCAAAATGAGTGGAAGTTAAAGAGGGAGACCTTTGCCGAGCAGTGGGATATGATAGGTTAAAAAAAATAAATAACTGAGACTGCCAAAAAAACAATGCTTGAGTGTTTAACTCAAGTTAAAGTATAATTATAAAAAAACATGCCTTTGACTTAGAGTTTTCAATTGATTTATACATAAAAGCACGGCTCTTCCCCGTAGGGGTAGGCAGAGACCACGGATTTCCACTTGCTACGATCCTGACACACCTCTTTCACCTCATTCAATTGATTATCTGGTCTGTTAATAGCATGCACACATCAAAAAAAGTTTGCGATCACTTTGAAATGTTAAAATATTTTTTGATCCCTAAAAATGTTTTAAAAAACTCTTTAGGCAAAAATGTTCATTGTTTCACTTTTAACAAGGAAACAATTATTTATTAATTTTTAATAATAATTTAACATACTTATAAAAATAATATTATGTTTTCCAACTAATCGCAAACTTTTTTGATGTATGCAAGTCACAGCACAAAAAGAGGCAGAGCTAAAGTGCCAATAGGAACGACCTCAAATGCATAATACACATAAATCTGAGACCATACAGAGACGCTCCGACACTTTCTAAGCACAACAATGGACCGAGTTAATTCTAGTTACAGTATTCTTAGTGAAAAAAAGTCTAGTTTTCAAGACCTGTCCAATTTACTGTGTTTTATAGTTTGTAGTAAGTTTTATGTAGAACTAGCGACCCGTTGTCGGCTTTGCAAGGATCACATCACACATCACATTAGAAACCTCTAAAATTATCAGTGTTTCTCTATTATATTATGCATGTATTATACATATAAACCTTCCTCTTGAATCACTTTATCTATTTAAAAAAACCGCATCAAAATCCGTTGCGTAGTTTTAAAGATCTGGATACATAGGGACAGACAGCGGGAAGCGACTTTGTTTTATACTATGTAGTGATGTTGTGATGTCAGCGAATGTCACAGCTCGTGGCGTAGCTTGCTCGGACGTTCTTGATTGATCGTTAAAGTTAAACAGCAGTTTGAATGGGTGCAAGTGGCATTATGAGCCGAGCGCTTTTGTGCTTCGGAGGTCATGTTAAATTGTCGGTCCCGGCTTTTAAGTCGTTAAGCCACGACGGAGAGCTTTAGGCGGCCCAAAAACTTCGTCACCAGAGTTGGCCACTAGCTCATACGCTTGTAAGTAGAGCTAGTGTTAGATAGGGGAACTATAGGTACCTATGACTGATATTCAACTTATATTTTTTTTTGTATAGACATTTAGGAATAAGCGCATAAATATACTTACTTACATAGAAAAACGCCCAGACCCGACACAAATATTTGCTGATCATACAAATATTTGCCAGCGGGAATCAAACCCGCGACCTTCCGTGTTTCAGGCGGGCCCTCGCCCACTGCGCAACAGAGGTCGTCTGTAACTTCAAAACATAGCTTTCAACATCTAAACTAAAGGTACCATTACCATTACCATTACTATTGAAGGTAAAACGTAATGGGGACAACGGGAAGTTATTTTTTGACATCCCGCTGTCCCCATTGATGGGGACAAAATCATGGGGACATCGGGAATACACGAAAATATCGAATTCAAAAAACACCATTGAAACTAACGGAATGAACCGCTACAACATTCAAAGTAAAGTAAATGTTTTTTTTTTTACATTCAGCGTTTAAATGTGAACATCATTTTATAATTTTATGGCCGGTGACATAACTGTTAAAAAACTGGAAAAAAGCGCGTGTCTGTCTTGCTTTGTCGGGTTCCGTCGATTTGAAGTGTTGTTTGATTGCTGTGGGGTGGAATGGTGTGTTAAATAAGTAAAAAATAGTTAAAAAATAAGTTGCTTCATATATTTTAAAATAACGAGAGCCTCTGTTTTTTACAGTTCTGATGTCTTCGTAGTTCAGGTTAGACTGGCTTGATAACAGCCAGATATACAGAGGTTTATGTGTGTATCTATATCACCTAGAAAAGTTTAATTTTGTTTATTTTTGATGAATGAACATGTTGTAAAAAACGTAGATATTAAGTATACTCAAAATTGTTCTTTCTAAAAAATTGTTCTTTCTAATTTGTTTTAGTATAAGTACCTACTTATACTTAATTTATGTTAAAAAATATTTGCATAAAAATGTACTTTTCTTCGTTAACCAACTTTGGATACGAAAGTAAGGTTAAGGAAACACTCTAAAACAAGGAACACTAAAACCACAAAAAAAGTTTACACTTCTTCGAGTACGTGAAAATTGTGTAACATGTCATGTCACTTGATACCCTTTGGAGAGAATATTTGTGAAGTCAATTTTGAAGCCATTACTTTACGGCCCTTATTTAGGTCAGCGGGTGTCAATTTTCTCTTAGTTCGTTGCGTAATATTTTGAGAAAAAAATGTAAAAACTTTTTTGAAGGGATTATAAACTCAATTGAATTCTCAAAATATTTGACGCAGGTAGTCGCAATGACAGTATAATTTTGCAACGGGTTTTGAAGTTATATTTTACCACGTTAATACCCTAAAATTATTTATAAATATAAATCTACTTATTGACTAATTTACGTACACAGTATAATAAAGTAAGTACTTCGTGATTTACAGCAATACAAATTCGCTAACAAATCTTTAGTTTTTAGACACATCAACCCTTTGACTTTGATTATTATTGACAAGTTTGTAATCAAAGTCCTTTGACTATGTAGGTACCTACCTGTCAATCAAAGTTATCAAAATAATGTCTAGTTTTAAAAAACCTATAAAAACGTAATTTAAATCTCAGTAGGTCCCAAGATCGTGTGAACGTGTTACAAAACTTATTGTTTGTCTTGTAATTGCTGTTGGGTAACCGTTTCTAAATGCTGGCAATATTAGTCGTAAAATCTTTGACAAAATTACTTCAAGAATAAAAAAGGAATTTGATAGGAAAATTGTCTAACTGGCAATTTTGTAGAATATCAAGAAGGTACGTACCTCATGTCTTTTTATGCTCAATATAAGAAAGTTAAGAAATGTCTAATAATATTGGAAGGTATTTTAAACAGTTATTAGACATTTCTGGGGTTCGCTTTAGAAAATAGTTCATTTTAGTAAAAAAATCCCTTCTATTATCTGTTCTGTCCAATCCACTCTTGATTGCCTGGAAGAGATCGCTTTAAGCGATTAGGCCGCTATTTTTATCTATATTTCGATAATTTGTATTTAAGGTTTCCTTGCGGTTAATAATAAAGTGTTATCTATCTATTTATCAAAAGCTAAAAAAGACAACAAAAAAGTTTTGGTTTTCAGAAAAAAATAACCAAAGTAAAAAAAATAAACGCAACAAACGAACAAAACCTAATAATATCTAAATTGCATAGGTACACATACCCTACAATTGCTTACCAAAAATATTTTGAAATTTGTTGAGACACGAATTGGTCATCAAATTAAACCTAGGTACACATTACAAATAGCAATTTTATTTTGAAATTTGTTGAAACAAGAATTGGTCAATCAATCAAACCATAAAACTATTACCTAGGACTTGCTAAAATTTACTTAAACTTACTAAAACTTGTTTAGCCTTGCGTCAGTCACGGTGTTTGGACACCATCGACAAATTAGTGCCAACGGTCATGGGACGGTGACAACTAAACAATACTTTGTTAATTATGAATCTATCCGTTATCACGTTTTAAAAATTAAATACATGGTATAGATGCCTAGTTTACGATTTAGTCTTTTATAGACGAGAGGTCCTAGGAACACAAAAAATCTAGATGTAAAAGCGTGTTTTAATGGAGTTGTGTCGGTACGAATATCATTGCGTCTATTTTTAATAGTTTCAGCACAAAAAGGAAGAGTTCTGTGTTGTCTTAGGACTAAGTTTAGTATAAATAGCTGTCGAACTGTTAGCACTTTACAGGACTTATATAATAGATTAGTAGGAAAAAGATAAGGGCGGAAGGTGGCTACCTTTAGGACTGCCCTTTGAGCTCTTTCTACAGCTAAGATATAGGTTTTACAGGCCCCTAGGCAGGTTTTAGACTGGCATAGGGAGAGATATACATTCAAAACTAGTTTTAAAAATGAATCTTACTTTAAGATTTGAGTTCTGTGAAATTGATTATTTTGTATTCGTAATTGTTCTCCAATGCACTTAGTTTTAAAAGTATCTCATCACTTTATAATAATAATAAATCATTTATTTCAGGCAACAATAGCAAGTAAAAGATGTAAAATACTTAAAACTACGGCCCATATAAAATATATACCTTAGAGTCTAACATACATAATATTATAAACTTATCTACTAGGTACTTGTTTATTATTTTGTTCATGTTATATGTTGTTACCTATCTTGAATATGCATTATAGTAGATGCATATACTTTTTGCTTATTCATTTGCAAAAAACTTTATTTACATGACTTTTTATTGGTACCACTCTATTTTAACCACAGGAGTGCCATAATAACAACCAATATTTTTTAGTTTAAGTGCAGATCGCTTGACGTCATTATACCTTCGTAGAAGTTTCACCTCGTCAACTGTTCTAGCTATTTTCATGACAAAGGTGAGAAAATAAATATTTTGGAAGGAAAAATCAAACTGAACATACTGGTTTGGCGAAAATAGGGCAAAACCATCCCTAGTCTTATCCAATCAATTTAATAATAATATTCATTATTATATTTATTATTCAGTCAAGTTTATTATGTCAATAATATTTATTAGTTTTAGATTTATAAAGGAAAAAAGTTTACAACCTGAGTGATACTTATAGGTACATTATTAATTTTTTTTTTAAATAAATTTTGTTGACCCGACTGATTAAACTTATGGTATTTCTATGTTTTTCTTGTACAAAAAAGTTTTTAGTTAATATAACAATAATAAACAAAATGAATACATAAAATACTCGTAAACTAGGTTACGACGATCCATATTTCATTCGCTACTACAAAATTACGACTAGATTTCCGCCATTTTAATTTCTTGACTTTTATATGCGTTTATGTAATTAATCAATCATTGAAACGGATAAAATAGCGAATCATATCTGAACTCAATATATTGTAAGCTCTACTCACGTAGAGCGTGTGTTATGGGAACTACCATGTCTCATTATACTACTTTTACACTTTTCTTTTTGTAAATATAAACTATTATACATAGAAATACACCCAGACCCGAGATTTTGGCAGATCAAACATTTGGCTCGCGGCGGGAATCGAATCCGCATCCTTCTGTATTACTTCACCACAGAGTATAATCTTCTCTGCATAAACTAGTAGTTCGCCCCGAACTGAGATCTCGCGCACCGTAGATGGCCAACATTTGGACTTTCTTCTGACTACCCCTATAATTTCAAGTGCTACTACTGCCGGGTATGCCTATTGCGCTAGCTCTCATGGTAAAAAATACTAGCATGCATGCAATACATAATGTCGTGTCTAATTTTTCATTTATTTCATATTTATGAATTCTCGTCGTATTTTTAAAAGTATACGTCCTAGAATAAAAATAATAACTATTTTAGAATGTACAAATAAAGACCTTTCATTTGACACCGCACTCAATATATTTGTTTACTTAACTTTTTTTACCCCAATTATTTTCATTTTTTATCAAAATTTTTTTTATCATGAAAATAAATTAAGTAGCATCTAAAATCATTGCAAACCAAACCGCAACGATGCCACTCTCTTTTTAAGACCGACCAGTCAATGAGCTACGAAGACATCGAAACTCTATGAAACGGGAGCTCTTGCAGCTCTGGTTTCGTAGTTTTTGGTCTTTGGTCGTATTTCAAAAACTATACATCCTAGATTAAAAATAAAAACCATTTTGGAATGTACAAAATAAGCCCTTTCGTATGACACCCCACTCAATATATTTGTGTAACTTTCATAATTTTTTACCCCCTTGGGAACCCAATATCTTCACAACCCCTTCATTGATTAAGCTCATATGCTCCACCGTAAATTTCCTTACCACAACCTATTGACCTACCAAGTTTCATGCAGATTGGATGAACGGTTCGACAGTTATGCTCGAACAACAATTCGTGAAACATACAAACATACAAAGCAAAATCGCCCAACTTACCACTAAGATCTTCGCTCGCTTCGCTCGCTCGATCGATAAAATAATAAAAAACGGCGAATTTATTAAAAACGAGTTATCCCTTTGTGTGCAAATAGTCTTGATTTGCTTAATTAGTGACTCGCGCGCACTTATATCACTGACGGTGTAATCTGGTTAGTGAATTACATAATGTTATATAACCCACTTGTCTGTATGTGTGTTTGCGGGCCACTGACATCGAAATACCTGTGAGCCTACTTTATGTATGTTCATATGAGCTATAGTCGAATTGCTCATTGTACGAACTAAAAATATATGAAAAATGACATTTTGATTGTCAATTTTAGTGCGTATGATGAGCAATCTGACTATAGTACTCTGAGGCTTTGATGAAGGAGTTTTTGGGCTGCCTAAAGCTTCTGTCATAGCTTAACGACTTAAAAGACAGGACCGTTAGTTTAACGTGCCCCTGAAGCACGAAAGCGCTCAGATGTGCATTGATCTAAAGTTCTAACTAAACGATCCTCCTATAAAGCCACAGTGCTTTAACCACCTCAGCCACGGAACCCTGTGTATGTATGTATGTATGCGGGACTCCCTTTTCCGCAATTGGACTCAGAGGTGGTCCTTTTTGCGTGGGGAGGACCTGGCTCACTAGATATGGAGCCAGCCTAGCTCCTCCCACGGAACCCTAACGTCGGCTCGGCTTTATGAGGATAGGTTTGGATAGGCGGGTTCGAATCCCGTTAAAATCTAAAATTTTGATAAGAATTTTCAATTCGATGTAATACTGCGTATAGTTAGTTAATAGAACTCAGTTTTTGTAATACTCAAATCATTATTTTTTCTTTTACAGGTAAGATCCAGAAAATTAAACAAAATCATCATTCCGGATACGGTATGACCAAAATATTATCAATACGAAACTCAGCGTAAGAATATGTTTCTTATTTTTTTATAAATAAAAATGTCCTGAAGTTATAAGGTAGCGCACAGAAATTAAATTACTTGACGTTTAAATTTTAAGAAAGGTGTCATTTTTTTGCTTTACGTTATTCAATAATTTAATTTCACTCCCTTGAAACTGTCAAATACGTAAGTTTATTGCAACACCGACCAACAGTGGAAAATATTTTAATTTGGCAACACAAACATTTTAATTGATTGGGACCCTACAGTGAACTTAAATTTGCTTATTTGACATTGTGTTTTTATTCCACACACACTTCTTTTGTAAGTTAGGGATTTTATTAAAAGGCGTTGATTAAATGATCAATGATAATTAAGTAGTCAATGAGAATTAAATAGTCAATAAAATCAACCAATTATATAAAAAACTCATCTTCATCAAAGTTATTACCATTTTATTGTTAATTTTACCCTATTTTTTTGTTAAATTTACCTTATTTTTTGTAAAGATCACTTAAACGATATTTATTACAAAAACTATTGATTACTGGTTTATATTTTAGCAATTTGTGGTTTATTTTTTATTAATTAACTATTCAAAACTGACAGATTTGACACAATCTTAGAATTCATTATGCGAAATCATTGATAAAAGTTCAAAATGTGTGAGAAGGCGACCTATAGTTTTTTTATAAAAATGTATTATCTTTGTTGATTGATAGATGTTTATTTTTTGCTGTGTTTTGGCAAAGGTTAGTGAATTTTTGTTTTTCATTTTGGTAGCGCTGATGTTGTATCTACGCATTAAACTTTTTACAATTCTAAATTTTATTGTTTTGTTGGTGGATATTGCCAACATTAATAAAGTCAACGATAATAAATTGAAAAAATCGCGTCTAAAAAGATTTTTATGGAAGTATATAAGCTTAGTCTGAGAATTTTCTTCGGTGCAGATATAACAATACTGTCGTAGAAATGCGAAAACCTGTTTGTTTTATGCACTTAAAATGTATACAAAAAGTACTTTCACACAAAACGTCACGAAATAGGCAACAAAAGTGGATGAAAGTGAACTTATTCACGTGATAAACACCATTAAGGATTCCCCACACGGTGCGTTTTCACAAATGCTGCCTCAGAATTATTATAATTCAGACGACTTCCAAACTTTGTGCCTTGAATCCGAAGTTACTTTCTTTTGAAAGTGGATTATAGATTTTGAAGAAAAAGCCATCGAATTATGTAACTTATGTAAGATTTCTGGGTAAGTTCGCGATGAAAAATTAAATGGTACATTTTGTAAGCGTCTCTTAAACACAAACCAATAAAAAGATTCGAGGAAATACGGTTTTTTGCAAAATCTCTCGCCATTCAGAAACGTCCCGTTTTACGAAAAAAAAAAACAGTAACACTTATACTCACAGTGTAATATGGTTACATCGACTATAAATTTCTACCATATTGCTAAAAAATATCAAATTTAAATTAAGCTGTATGAGGGTTTCCTTTGCCAGCAGGCCGCCATCTTGAAGAATAAATTTGTCGCGCAAAATATAGGGCTTTTACCGATCGTACTTATTAATGAATTTTGCGTCACATTTACATTATTACGTAACGGGAACTTTCTTGAATAAACTCCTTCTTGCTGAGGTTCAATAAACTTGTAATGATATCAAACAGAGCAGTAGGGGGCATGTTGGATTCGATTCACTTTTTTGCGGCCAGTAGGTACCTACCTATTCGTTATGTTGGCAACGCTGTAACATATCTCCACAGACAATAAAATGTTTTTTTTTATTCTTCAGGTGATGTTAATTGCTTTTTAAATTTCGAACACCTGGGTCAGAATTGTGTGTTTTGTAATCAGATTACTACTAATGTTAAGTGATTAGTTTTTATGAATTTGGGAATACCAATAATTAGAGAGACTGATCAAACATGAACATTCATTTTTTGCGCTATTTTTGCTAAATGGCGAGCTAGTTAAATCAATTTTATTGCTTATAAATTATTTATTTTTCGTTCAAAATGTCACGCTGTTTTTCCCGTATGTTGAATAGGACATCATCATTTTCTTAAAATAATCAGTCTAACCACAATGATATTATATACCTACCCTAGATATGTTATGTTCATAGTTACCGACGCTTAAAATCTGTTACCACTGGTATACCGATATAGTTCACACTATGTTGACAAGTTTCGCAAATGAATACTATTAACACAATTGCATATTTATCTACACGTGCGAGTCACGTGACGTGCCAAACACGTCTAGGTCGTAGTCCTGCTTGACGCGGACTAAAGACAATACGTCCAATAAGGACGTTTTCGAGTCTTCATTTTGCGCGCGCTAGAAACATGTCTATTATGAATGTCATTGCCTAACCACAAGTTCTTTACACAGAAATCGTTCATGAAAGTGACGAAACAGTTATTTTAAACTAATACTATGACATTTGAAACATGTTTTCCATCTAAACAAAATGACATAATTTTGCAGGAAGTCTTACGCTCAATGTATTGTATGATTTTTTCTACAAATAACTTTAGATATTTCCGCAAAAATACGATAAGACAAGAGCTGCAAGGTTAAGTTATTTTATAATTGTTATATAATTGTCATTAATATTTAATGAAAATAATTTTAGTTTATCCATTGAATTAGTGAAGTTAAATTTAGCTTTTTGCAAAAAAAAAAAAAAAAAATTAAGAAGGTATAAGTAAGTTCTTACAGAAATTGATTTGAAACTAACGAAATTTGCATTGTAGGTACTTACCGCCTTATTATTTTATTTATGTAGGTAAGTACTTACTTAAAATTTTTTTTGGGCCAGAAACTCTCGCGGGCATCCTCAGAAGACCCTACCAAAGTTTCATTACAATGTGATCAATGGTTTATGAACGCATAGAGGAAACATATAAGTACTCACAAACTTTAATTTTTATTTATGTTGGTTGATTATACAGATTAAAACTAGTCATTTTCCAATTTAAGAAGTAATAGCGGCCTTTACACGGTAGAGTTTTTACCACGGATCTGGACTGTACAGATATCTGTACAGATATATGTGCGGATATCTCTGCGTGTAAATGCTCTGGCCTCTGGACTGTACAGATATCTGCACAGATATCCGTACAGATATCTCTGCGTGTAAATGCTGCTAATGCAAAATTCAAAATAAGAATAAAACTTTCGCGCCAAACATGACTAAACTTTTCAATTTACTAAGACGATTACAGCCGAGTATTACGTAAGCTAATTACATTAAATTTCTTTAAATCTGTACCGAAACATCTTCCTGTAAAGTTCGTTGTCCTTACGGTACAATCTCGTGCAAATCGAGAAGAAAACGCCATTTTACTTCAATATAAAGAACCCGCCAAAGGTTCTTATCGCAACACCAATTAGTAAGAAATGTCTCGGCTTTACTTTTTAAAAAAGAAAAAAAAAGTATAACATTCAGGCTACACACTATTTAGGTGACACGATGTTGCCGCTAACGGCCAGTTTCAATATTTTATCTGTGATTTTGCTTGCTGTGGTTTGATTACTTGGCATTACTTCTAAACTTAGTTAAAATATTAAACGTAGGTGATTTATTTTTTCAAGTGCTCATAATTATTGTACGTGTTTGTAATTTTCTCCATTTTCGCAGTGCGAAAAAAAATGATTTAAAAAAAACTTAAATACCAAATATCATTGCCACAGATAGAATATTGAAACTGGCCGTAACTAAATCTTTACTAATATTCAAAAGAAGAAAAGCGACAGAATCACTGCACTTATTTTTAAAACACTTTTGCAGTTTCATAAAATCATTAATCTAAAGACATAGGTAAATTATTATGTGTCGCTTGGGAGAAGTCAAAGCAAGCTCTTAGTCCCGTAGAAAAAAGTTTTTGTAGATTTTAAATGAAAAAAACATTACTTAGCAATTTAAAAGTTTTTTGATAAGTAGGTAAGTAAGTATTTTAACTAGGAAAAGAATGTCAATGATTTTTAATGAAATAGCTTACTTTTATTTTTCCTCTCCTTTTTATGGCCGAAAATTAAATATCTACTTACTGAATTGAAACTATTATAAGCACAATGTATGAATCAGATCAATCAGATTTTTTTTTCTTAGTTTCCTTCAATAGATTTTATTGATGTGAGGTAGAGCGCGTTGATGTCTTTTGTATGGAAACTGTGAAAATGCTCATCACACATTAATTTTGTTAATGATATTTCTAATATGTACATCAGAAAGTTTATATTCTTGAGTGTATTTGTATAAAGCTTGGACTCATTTACGTAAATAAGCTCACGGCTGTAGCGTTAGACATTAATCTTCTGAGAACTTTGATATGGTTTCAATTGTCTTTACTTTTTTATTTTATTTGTAGGTAAATGAATCTGGTTATTTTATAATTTTTCCTAAAAACATCATCCTATAGGTACATAGTGTCAACACAAACAAAATTGTTGCATCTAACAAAACTGCGTTTCGCAAAAGAGGGCATTATCACTTTCGTAATAGCGTTGAAGTTCGCACGGTGTGGATCTTAAGTTTTGAAATAACTTGTAAAATATACCACTGCATAAAACAAAGCATTGCATCTGTTTGTTTGTTTTGACTGCAATTGGTTTGTTTGTTTATTATCTATACTATCTATTCTAAAGTAGTATAATGGAAAAGTTTGTTAGTACGCGCTAATCTCAGGAACTACCTACCAGTCGGGTTTGAAAAATGATTTGAGAAATTGGCTTAAAATTTATTTAGTCAACTTACGAATAAGCGTAGACTTATCATCATAGCAACTTAGTTTGTATGTCAAAATATGTACAGTAGGTACTTCCAGATAAAGAATGGACTAACCGAATATGTCCGTCAGCAGTGTATGATTCCACAAAACAGAATGCGAAAGGGCACGTCGGTCGTTAGCGACGCAGCTCGCACGGTTTGCAACTATTTTTTTTTTTCTTAAAAATTACATTGATTTAATAAATATAAATTTTATAATTATAAAGTTTAAATTAAGTATGAGTAATTTTCATTTCCAAATGACTTTTCGTCAATCGTTTTTGTAATTTTATGCGATTGTTTCCGATGTTTTCTAAAACGCATTATTTTTTTGGAAGAACTGTAGTACCGTATAGAGTTCGTTGAATATAGAAACTAGCCATTAGCCGTCTGTGCCCTATGAAGCCTTGTCTAATATGAATAATAAGGTTATGTTTAAAACAATAACCTACCTACTATAATTATTGTAAATTATATGAAACAGACAAAAGAATTGTTTGGGGACCATTTTAGTATCACAAGATTATGCATAACTTGTTTTATGATTGTAAATAGTATTCTTTATTTTGCGAACAAAGTCGGTTGGTTCAATAGTGTAACTATATAACTATGATGGCTACTTAGTTTGAAATGACCTTGGTAACTAGTTATTTTGGTTGCCATTGCAAGACCGTAATGTAGGTATTCATTGAAATTGGTGAAAATGATTATGTAGCTTGACCATAGACTACAATCTATGGAAGAATAGAGTAATATTGCATGGTAAGTAGAGTTTAGCAACAATTTATCCGTAAAGCCATTAGGTACTTGCCTAAGGAGATCGCAAGAAATAAATACAAGTTTCTACTTTTAAGTTGTACTTAATTATAATCCTAATAATTATAACAATTAGTTTCTTTACAATTCTTATGAATCTTATGATGCACATTAATAAATAGATAGGTACGTTTTTAGGGGCGCAAAATGAAGATTCGAAAACATCCTAATTGGAACGTCTTGTCTTTAGTCCTCGTCAAGCAGGGCTACAACTTACACGTGTCACGTCACGTGACTCACATGTTCATAAAATGCTATTGTGTTATAATACGTATGTAGATACTATTCATTTGCGGAACTTGTCAACATAGTTTGCACTATATCGGTATGTATACCTGTAGAAGCAAGTTTTAAACGTATGCACGTAACATATCTAGGGTATATAACATCATTGATGCACCACAGAAAATAGTTTTTGAACCAGGGGAGATTTGTTTTTAAAATTTGGCACAACACTTTAGCAAAAAAAAAAAAACTAAATAGGCATTTATAAGTTCGTGGATGTTATTGATTAAATTATTCTGCAAATTAAGAGGCATGTTATGCTAATGTACTTAATTTATATATAGGTTAATACTTGGTATAGTTCTAATAGGTTGTCATCGCCCATTGATTTACTAAATGTCAATATTACAGGTTACCTACATCTATTATGTAGATTTCCTCTAATTTTCTATTTTATTTACAACAGCTGTAACTAATGGATATAAAATTAGATATATTACAAATTAATCATAATAAACAACTCAATTTCGTGTGCCCAAGGTCAATTTTGTAATTAATAATGTTGAGACAAAACAAATTGTCAATTTTTAATTAATTAACTGCCGCGTTTGCTGGCGACAGTTTGATTTCCTGTCAAAATACGGTGGTATCCATAAAAGTTTAAAAACGGGTTGGTAAAGGCACTCCGTTTAAAGGCGGATCGCTTGTATCATTGCGGGTTCGAATCCCATCGGAATTGAAAATTTTGATAAGATTTTTCATTTTCAAAAGTTTAAAAACGATACAAATGTGAAAGAAATCCGTCAATTACTATACAAATCTATCGGTTAACATGTAAAACAATTTCGTCAATAACAACAAAAATTTTATATGACGAAAATTAAAAAAAAAATGGTTCTCTGTAGTCGGTTTACGGACGATAATTTTACGTGATAACGTCATAGAAAACATTGATAAACGATCGTGCCTCTCTATCGCTTGTTCCGCGCTCTCGCTTACACGCTCGGCTCAGGCGGAACGTGACACTTTTTCGTACGTGCAGCCAGCGTTCATCGATTTATAAGACGCTATCACGTCAAAAAACAAATCAGGAAGCCATATTACAACTTTAATCTTCTAAGTTTACCGTGACTGAACTAAGAAAATTGAAAAATCTCACAATTAATCTCTCACCGGGCCGTGCGAATCTGATCTAGGCGCATCACTAAATAATTTCGTAATAGGAAACAAAGTTGGTACATCACTATAATTTCGTAATTTTCGTAACAGAAACAATGAAGTTTGTCGTAAAACAGCGATTTCTTGACACACTTGAGGCTTCGCATGAAACGCTATTGTTTAGTGTGAGTTCGTAGGTATGTGTTAGTACTTAGCAACTATTGGTGATTTCAAAAATTGTTGATACAATAAAACTGTTTTCTATCGGCCTGCTTTGACGTCTGCGTTAAATATCTTCTTCTTCTCAGTCGGCATCTTTATTACTGAAGGTCGTGTCTACTCTGAATTTGAGTTCATCGCTCGTTGCACTATGCTTCTCCACGTTTTCCTGTTTTCGGCGGTCTTCAAAGCTTCCGGTATGGGCAGGCCGGTGAGTGATTTTACTTGGTCTGACCAACGGGTAGGTGAGCGACCACGAGGTCTTTTCCCGTCGACCTTACCCACTACCATCAGCTTTTCCAAGTTATCAGGGTCTCTGCGAGCAACGTGTCCGATGTAGCTGAGTATGCGTTGGAAGCATGTAGTTAAATGATGTGCGTTAAATATAATGGAATATAAAATAAATCTGTTTGAAAAAATGTGTAGATTGCCGTCATGGCTAACCGACTGAAAACCGGGCGGGACCGACAATACAACTACAAAAAGACTTGGGGAGTAAGCTGGTGAATGCGTGACGAGAACGTTATGAAAAGTTTGATCGGGCGAACGGAAGTTCTACTTCAGTCGTGTGGTCTAAAGCACACCCGTTTTTTTGTGTCTCGTTGCTAAGTAAATACTTTGTATTAAAATGCGTAATATAAAAGTGCCTGACCGGCTCTTACATAATACAAAATTGACATGTCACTGTCAAGCTAAAAGCGGAGATAACATGTCATAAAATCTTATGGTTGTAAACGAGCAACTTATAGTGCAACTGTTGTCTGAGCTAATGAACAAAACAAAAAAGGAAGGGCAATTTTGAACGGGAAGTAGGGATATTGAAGAAAGCCTTGTATTTTTTATTTGTAAATTATTGATCCATTTGACTAATGTGACAGAGGAGAATGGAAAAGAACATGTTATGGCAACTCCAGAAAATGTGAGAAAAGGCAACGACGATTATTGTTGCTTCACGAAACTCATTGTAATAAACTCCGACACTAGAGTTAGCCTCTAGCTCATATTATGAACGAACTAACTCATTTGTAATAGTCTCATTATGTTTTCCATTTTTGAATAAAAATATAAACCTAGTTTAACTTTTTCAACCCGTTTCATATTAATGCTGCTGAAACAGGCAATTAAAATCGCTCGTTTACAACTTTTTAAAACCAAAAATTGCTGATATAAAACAAACTGATAACCAGATACATGATAAACGCGAAGCCGCGTCGTAAACACGCGTAATGGGTTCCCGCTAATGATAAATCGGAACCAATTACTGAACCCTAAAAAGGATTTACGCGCGGGTAAATTTTGGTGTGGTTCATCTTTTTCAATGTTTTGGTCATAAATTATTGATAAGGACCCACCTTCTGCATTTTTTTGAGTTTAATTAAAAGTATGAAGTAATGAGGAGATAGTTTCACAAATAGTTTTTCTATGTATAATGTACCTATGCATTTACAAAAAAAGTTTATAAAATAGTATTATCAGTCATGTAGTTCCCATAACACAAGCTCTGCTTACTTTTTGGGCTACCTACTAGATGACGCTGTTGGAAGTGTCCAGAATGATTTAGTTTTTAATTAAGTAATTTATTGTAATTTAAGACGAACTTTGAATTAAATAAGTATGACTAAACGTAACTTCGCAAAGCCATTCAAAGACTGTTTTTTATGTTACGTTGAACAAAATGGTGGCTAATTATAAATAACGATTTCATTTTGCGTTGCATCGTTTTTTGTATTGAATATTTACGATCTTGTTGTTAATACAATTTACTGATTGAAATTCGTTCTGCTTAACGTATTGAATAAGAATAAAACCGCAACGCGGAAACACAGACCGAACAAGAATACGGTACAGTCACAGAATAAATTGAATAAACATTGTTTGTATGGTTCACTCTTTATACTTACATGGTAATATTAATCACAATATAACAGATGCGAAATTTTGTAAGTCTTGCCGAAAGGTCTGCGTGAATTTAGATAAAATTTGGAACACCAGAGACGCAGCTATTTTTTGATGCGCACAAACAATATTGAACTCTAAACTGTACTAAGCAACCTTTAAAAATACAATTTTTCTGTGCAAAATAGTTGTTTAATTTATTTTTGCAATGTTTGAAGTGTCTCTTTGAAGTTATCTAGAATCAGAGGAATGTCAAATTATTTTTTTGTAATTAAATTGATATCGACTAATCAATCCACAATTGAGCACTCCTAGTCTACAATCAATTAATTGACTTAAAGTTAGAGTTTTAGAGCACATATTAAAATGGCAGCTAGCAGTGACAGATTGTATTCGTATGTTGGTCCCGATTCTGGGAAGAGACGATGTCCTGCGCGGGGGCCGTTGAACCGGCAACTTTTTGTGGAATAAATTGAACTTGAACTTTGTCGGCACACTTCCGTATACAGACTGTATATATTCCATATACATCTTCTTAGTTCATTATAGAGTGGTATGTATGTTCGTATGATGTAGTGGCTTACTCTGCTGACGGAGATTTCAAGCCGCCTGAAGGCATCCGTCATGGCTTAACGACTTATGGGTCAATCTTCAGAATCCGCGTGTTTGGTTGATTGCTATGGTGCTTTTTAAATATCGATATTATTGCTTTTCTGTATTTTTATTTCGAGAAGGAGGTGTCTAAATAAGCATATTTTCATATTGGCCCCTGAAGGGGCAGAAAAGCAATAATATCGATTTTTTAAGGGGCGCCATAGCGATCAACCAGGTGCGCTGATTCTGAAGATTGACTATTTTACGCGCCCTCCGAAACACAGAAGCGCTTCGGCGCTTCTTATTATTGCTAGCGGTTACCAATTTAAATTGTGAAAGCCTATAAAATCACTATGGCGACTGTACAAAACAGATGTCCAACTCATATACCCCGATTTGTAAGTACAAAAAGAATAAAATACTTCGCAATGCGGAAACACACAGCTTAAACCACAGTTTGTACTAAACTTTTAGTTGGACCCGATTCTCAGAAAAGATTATTGTGCCGCCCGGGCATTGAACCTGCGACTTTGTTTATTGTTTTAATGCTAGTACTTGTGGCTATAAATCTCGCTAATCTGTCTAGAGCTATTAATTTCGATGATCTTATTCATTTTCCCGTTAGACTCTTCCAAGAAATCTGAACTTATAAAATCATTTGTCCTAACTGAATGATCTATCAACACTCATCCTAAACTAATGGCCAGTCTCAATATCTGTCTGTGATTTTGTTCACTGTGGTTAGATATTTGACATTACTTATGTATTTAGAAATCATGGACACGAGGTTTTATCGCGTTATTTACCTTATTTATATCCCTTCACATGCGTTCCTTCTGTACTAAAAATGACAAATGTATTACCATTGCATTGTTAACAAAAGTACAAGTAAATAAGATGAAACTGGTTGTAAGTATAGAAAGCTGAAATTTAGGTTTGATTTAAGGCTTGTTTCATAACGTTAGTATCCGGTAATAAGGATTTTTGAAAATTAAACTTAACTGTAGGAAATTATGGGATAGGGTAAAATTTTATATTGAAAATAAATTGAAATTGAAATTTATAATTTAATGAAAATAAAATTTTATTTAAATTAAAATTTTATATTATATTAAAGTTACGAGTTAATAAAGGATGCGAAGTTTTGTATGGCAGTATCGGTTTTTCTTCAAAACCGCAGATAACAGTTAGTTTAGAATTAATCTTCACAACATTAATCTTATTTGATATAAAAGCTACTTAAACGACTTAAATTCTGTTTTTGGCAATTTACAAAATGTTTTATTGCTTTATAATTAATTTATAACAGAGCTAATGAAAGCCTGCAGGTCATAACGTTTGCTATAATATATGGCATAACTGTCTGGTTCATGAAATGAAATATTAGGAAATTATAGATTTTGAGCGGTGACAATGTTAGATCATTGTACTGCCTTCTGGCCATGAAACGATGAATTGACCTAATAGTTTATTGATATTAAATCATTTTAACGATTTTGAAACGGTAAACTATTTTATAATAATAAAACATTTTTTATTTACATAAATAAACGGAAAGAAACCGCACAAGATCACGATAGTGGAAGGTAACGGGGGAGGCCTTTGCCCAGCAGTGGGACAGTTTAGGCTAGTTAAAAAAAAACATTTACAAATGAATTATTTTAATAATTCAACTATTGTAGGGCGAACAGTTGTTTCTTATCTAAGTGGTACATAAACTTCTAAGTATGTACAGTCACCTACATAATATTTTGTAGCTAATGTTTTTGGTTTATCATCAACTATCACAAGAAATACTTATTGATTATTTTTTAAAGAAACTAGACGATTGATCAATTTTGGTTTAGGTATTGAGCAGAAGCTGCTTTAGAAAATATACGTTATTTTGGGGCTGACTGTACCCTTAGTTATCGTTATCGGTATATAGTAAGTACGTATTTATATGTTCATACTTCTCACATGCTCAGAATTTATCTGATGGGACGAAGGCTGGGGTCAAATTCTTCTACTTCCGAACATTGTTTAAGTTATATGGTGTGAATATATTAGGTAAAAATATAATATATAGCCTTTGTGACAGGGAAAAGGCGTGGTTTCATGTAAAACTAGCTGTGTACTGCGGATTTACCTGCATGCATGGTTCAAAATGTTTTTTTCTACTGAACATAGCCAAACAACCAAAAAATATTTATATTTGGATAATGTTTTATTGTAAATATTAAAGCGTAGTTAGGGGTACGTCCAGTCCATGTATATTTTTGTATCTACTTGTTATGTTCACTCTATGTACGTTGCGAGTCTACATGTTTTTTTTTTTCAAAAATTAAATGAATCTTCAGCATTCCTTCCAGTTATCTAGCATGGTATAATAATGTAAATGTATATTATTGTCCACAGATACATAATGGAGGCCCCGCATTGTGTGTCGTTCCACTGGCTCTCTGCGTGCGTTCTACTATGCTTGTTCTACTCTACCCACACGCTCAACACTAAGGTAAGATAGTTCTATAGACAATCTTCTTCTACCTTATCAATGTTCAAAGGTTAGGAGGTAGGAGGCCTCCTTTACTCCGTTTTCGATGGCATGGAGTAGGTCTTATTGGGTGCAACTGGTTGGCCGGAATCCCCAGTTGACTAGATTTTCTCTGCAACGACAGACAGAATATAGGATATAATATTCATGGATATTTTGAATTGCGCCTTCAGCCTTAGCAGCAAAGGTAAACCTTAAGATACCTAAATATTACACAGATTAAGGTTCACTTAGGATAGTGAACAAACCGATACCAAAAAAAATTACATTCGTTATAACGTAAGTAATACGGTACCTTTTTGCCGTCACCACGAATTGCTTTTGTTTATAGACGAAAGTAGTATTTAGTTCTGAAATTGTTATGACGAAAAAAACTATCCTATTAATTCACCTAATAATAATTTACTATTGCAATTTTTTTGATACACCTAGTAATAACATCAATGGTCAATTTAATCATTACTAAAAATAATTTGAATGGAAAAAACTAGTATTGATTAATAGCTTTTTCATTCAATAAAACGTGCCAGGTGCAAATATATTTTTTAGTTTGTTCAATGACCTTTTTGACACAAAATTAGCAACTTTACACATTATATAACATGAAACCTTTCCATCAAATGGATAATTTTTAATATATTCAAAATAAAAATATTGATTTCACAAGTTCGTAAAACTCCTTTGATCCGAAAATTAAACATAATAAAAAGATATTTTTAAAATGTAAAGGTAATTAAAAATCGTGATTTTTATTCGCGATAACATTCATATTCATATAAAACGTGTTAATCAAACATTTGTGTATTTTTTTTTAATTATTCTATTTATAATGGAACACCTGGTTCTGGCCACAAGTTTGGCGGGTTGTAAAATTGAGACATTATTTTTTTAAATTGAGAAGGTTATGTAAATTAAAAGAGAATTTAGAAAAAAGTAAGTATAGGTACAAAGATGGCTACAGAACAAACCATAAAAGGCTTTAAAAAGAAAAAAAAGATTTTAAGTTGTATGATTGACATTTTTGTGCTTACAAATCACAAGTTTAGACGTTGCCTTTTGTTTAGGCTAAAAATATAATAAACGAACGCAACAAAAATCACAGAGTCCACAGTATGGAGGTGACTCGGTTAGATATTAGGATCCACCTCTGTACCTTTTCACAACTTTTATACTCTGTATTTTCCTTAAAATCCAACTAAGATGATACATTTTAATACTAACGACGCAATTCAATCTATAAAAATTGCAAAAATGCTTAAAAAGGAGGAAATTATTGGTTATTAATACCTAAAGCACAGCAACAATTGTCACCCACTCGGTTGCAAGATCAAATAATTCGGAAAAGGCGAGCATACTACAGTGTTGCCACATCGACCCAGATCCAATTTAGAGGCATAAATAAGTCTTATCAGTGTTGCCACAGAGGCTTGGCTATCACTGAAAGATAGAGCAATTTAGCGCGCCCTCAGAAGTACCGAAGAGTCCGATTCCTCTATTTTACAATGTCAACCATTCAAGTATCATTGCCGCTGCGTTTTGTTTCGTTCTCCAAAATGACAAAAATTTGCAAAACCTCATTGGTACACTTCTTCCAATTGATCTTGGCATTCGTGAAGTTAGCCGTTTCGATGCGCAGTGCAACTTTTTATACAAAAATTTTCTACTGCGCATGGAAACGGCTAACTTCCCGAATGCCTAGATCCATTGTGAGAAGTGTAATTTGTTAAAAAACGTCATCACAACAGAGTAACCCAACCTCATTGGTCGTTACCAGAGTTGGCCACTTGCTCATAAGAACTTACATTTTAGTAGAGTAAGAAACAAAACGAAATACAGGTGTTGGTTCATTTTACAGTAAAACTTGGGGTTAGTGCTGGAAAACTGCGCCTGTAGCCAAGTTACTTATCTACAATCGCTAACGCTATAACAGAGAAAATGTATGGAAATCATAATTCAATGACGATAAGTTTCGTGGTTATAAGTGTCAGAACAAAGAATTAGCGATGATAGAAAGAGATTCGATACAAAAGCGCTTGTGATATGTCTAGGGGGCTGAGATTACACCTTCACTATAAAATGAACAACAAAAATTTGCAAGACCAGCACAAAATATTTGAAGGAAACAGGTGGCCATTGAAATCTAGCACCTATATTCAAAGAAATACCACTTATATTATAATGCAACTGGATTTGAAGTGTAAGCATTGCACATTTATGCGGAACCTGAGTATAAAATCGATTTCGCCAGCCAACCACACCCTGTTTCGTAAGCAATCACCAACTTGTTATTAGCTGTGTCGCTTGGTGTTTCTTGGTCTTCATCAATGACCCTAGAAAATAACTCATTGGATTCATTAAACTGATCTTAGGAGTGAGATACGACCGCGAGTTTCTCCGGATGAATCAAAACATTGCCGGTTTCTAAATAGATGATTCGGTTCATTTAAAATAACAGCGGCTGATTGTCTAACAGTTAGACAATCAGTCAAACCAATTTGAAGTTTGAGACCAGTTAGACTCTAACTGGTCTCAAACTTTAAATTGGTCTCAAACTATCAAAACGATCGCGTGGGTATCTTTTGTCGCGTTCGGTCTCGTTGAGATGAGAGTGACAGGGCTACTTGCGTGGTCACTGAACTGTCATATTTGACAGTTTGAGACCAATTTTGGTTGCTATCAAAGATCGAGGGACTGATGTAAGTCCTAACGTAACGTTATCATCTGCCAAAAGAGTCATAATATATTTCGACACATAAACAAAGTGAGGTTTACCAGATAAATAAGTAGATGCATGACAGGTTTAACCTAAGTTTATCGTATAGGAACATTGAGACTTGAAAAACGACCTCTGCCCTTCAAATATTAACACAGAAAAAATAACATAATTATTATGGTTTGAGACATTTATTTCTCCAAAGAATTCTTGACAGAGAAATACAAGATAATTTAATTGAACTAGTTTAGTTTGAACTTAAAAACTCCTAAGCAATCGAATAAAAAAAAATATAATTCGTAAACTCATGTCACGAATTGGAAATTTTGAAATTCAAATTATGCGCACACTAAATCATAACAAAACATTTCCGTGCTTCAAATTAAAGCGACGTAAATCAAGTTGAGGCACTTTTGACTTATATTGCAACTGAACTAGGGTACAATAATACTGGAACCAATTTCACAAGCTGACAAAATGCTAGGTCGCTACGAAAGCCGTTTTATTTATGGAAATGGCTGACAAACTAGTGATTAGATAAGAACGATCTAAAGTTATTGACCGAAAATAGTACAGCAATAATGCAATTTCAAATACTAGGTACAAATACTATGTTTGCATGAAAATTAACATAAGTTCTCCTATGCGCCAACGAGTCTAATGACCTTTGGTTTCTATGATATTAACAAATCACTTGATAATTAAAGGTTCATAGATATTAAATAATTGATTTAATTATTTTTGTTTCTATGATTAGGCATTAGTTTAATCATTATCATCTAAAATATCATATATGTATTGTTATACGAGCGGACGCCCGACCGCGACTTCGCGAGGACCACTCCTTTTTTATCCCACGGGAAACATGCATTTTTTTCGTGATAAGTAGCATATGTCACTCTCCAGCCCTCCAACTATCTCCACACAAAAAAATCACGTCATTCCGTCTCTCTGTTTTGACGTAAAATCAGGACAAACAACAAACAAACACACTTTCACAGATTATTATTATGGGTCATTAAAATATGGGTATGAATGGATGGGTATGGATTTTACTATGCACACACCTATGACACCTGCAACTTCGCCCGCGGGGACTACTAATTTCAAATTTTACATAAATGTCTGAAGACATTAATAACTACGAGTAATTTCTAGTGCAACACGTGTCTGTTATAATGTGTCACGTGGACAATGGTTGCAAGAATACCATGGCATACTCCAAGGTGACAACAATTAAAATTTCGCAACTTTAAAAGTTACTTAAATTACAAGTTGAATGAATCATTGACAATCTGGTAGATCACAGGTTCTTCTTGACATTTTGCGTAATTATGGGTAATTTCGATTAATATAAAAAGTTGGTAATATTGTCTCCGCGTTTAAACTATAAATGGCGACATGAGTATTACTGATTTCATGAATTAATTTGATCTAAAGTTTTGTAATATTGTTAAAAAATATCTAAAATTAAAATTCATTTATTATGTCTTTGTTAGCGTGATAACAATATTTTAAATAGCCAGCTATTCCAGCTCACGATCTATTCCTCCAAGTTTCATCCAAATTGGTCCACTGGTAAAGGCGAAGAAAAAACCAACTCACAAACTTTCGCATTTATTATATCAGTAGGAAGCTTTTTGGATATGACATCGTAACCCGTTCATTGGTTTATTATCCAAAATCAAAATCAAATATCATTTATTCAGTAGGACCGTTATGACCACTTTGAAACGTCTTAAGAGCTAGGTGATTCTACCCCTGTTCTTTCGCGACCAACACCGTGAAGAATCAGGGCAACAAACACGGTATGGGGCCTAGCTTTCTTTTCGGTGATCCATCCGCTTAAAATCTAAATAGTCAAGCTCCAGTGTGGAGCCAGTCGAACAATGTGAGTCTCGTCAAAGTCGTCAAAAGAAAAAAATCAGGATTAATACCGCAACCGTACCCATATTATAAATGTGAAAGTGAGTTTTTTTGTTTGTTTATTTGTCCTGCTTTCACGTCCAAACAGAGCGACGGATTGAAGTGATTTTTAGGGTTCCGTACCTTAAAAGGTAAAAAAAGGAACCCTTATAAGATCACTTTCTTGTCCGTCTGTCCGTCTGTCCGTCTGTCCGTCTGTCCGTCTGTCCGTCTGTCCGTCTGTCCGTCTGTCCGTCTGTCTGTCCGTGTGTCACCATCGATTATCTCAGGAACGGGTAGAGCTA
The DNA here is from genome assembly GCA_958496255.1 of Camptogramma bilineatum. Lineage (NCBI taxonomy): Eukaryota > Metazoa > Arthropoda > Insecta > Lepidoptera > Geometridae > Camptogramma > Camptogramma bilineatum. The sequence goes on from OY292474.1 coordinate 5,781,973, forward strand.
GCAAGTTGAAATTTATACCATATACTAAGGTCTATAGTTCCTATTGTGAGTATAAAAATCAAGGTCCTGAGTCAACACTATAAAAAGATATAGGCAAATTTAGGTTTTCGTGAAAACTTGTGAGTACCAAAACTTACCTTAATTATCAACTTTTTTTATTTTTCGGAATTTTTCCTTTACTTGTGCTAGAAGACCTCGCTTGTAACCAAAATTGACAATTCTAGGTCAACCGGAAGTACCCTAGAGGTTTTGGGTCGAAAACCTAAATGGTAGTTCCCGTTGACCTAGAATAACGAAATTTGGGAAAAAGCAAGGTCTTATAGCACAAATAAAGGAAAAATTCCAAAAAGTTAAAAAAGTTGAAAATTAAAGGGTGTTCCCATACATAGTTGACGCCAATTAAAATTGTCCTCCGAGTTGTATGGGCGCTCATACAATTAAGCGGACTAGCTTAATTGGCACCATGGCTAGGTACGGAACCCTCGGCGTACGAGTTCGACTCGCACTTGACCGGTTTTTTTGTGTGGAGATAGTTGGAGGGCTGGAGAGTAATAAGGCTTCTTTTTATCCGGGTACCACGCGAGCGAAGCCGCGGGCAGCAGCTAGTATCTAATAATTTAAATACTACACTTTTAGCTACGTCTCGTGATAGGAGGGTGTTACACATGCGCAGAACAATCTACGCCTAACAGACGTAATCTTGTTGTAAGCTTTTTTGAACGTATCATTCATTGATTTGTGTGGAGCACCTTACTTCACAGCTGCGCACTTCTGATGGGCGTAAGGTTATATGCGCATGTGTAACACCTTCCTTTTCATATCATATATTAAGTTGTGTATAGTCTATAGTATTATATTATCTGTGGTATAGTATAACATCTTCATTTACAGCTGCGCACGTCTAATGGGCGTAAGAAGATTTGCGCATGTGTAACACCCTTCTTTTGGGCTCATCATTCATTAAATTGTGTATAGCACCTTTAGCCCAGTCAAATTAGGAATTAACCTCGGAATGAGAGATAATAAGCTGAATTTTCGTATATACCTTCATTTAGGCGCCCTAAAAGTTGTCTCAAAAGTCTCATATAATCTCGTGTCTGCGTCTTAAGTTATTCAAGGTCAAAGGTAAAAAAAATAGTTTTTCGCGAATATCTCGGTTGCTATTGGTCCAGTGATGTTAACATCTATTATGAAGTTGTAGAGCTTAAAATTTGCGACCAATTCATTGAAAAAAAAAATCCATGCGCTCAACCGTTTTTGCGATACAGGGCCGTGAGCGCAAAGCGTTCAGTATGTGTATTTCAAAAACTATACTTCCTAGAACAAAAATAAAAACTATTTCGGAATGTACAAATTAAGTCCTTTCATATGACACCCCACTCAATATATCTGTGTAACTTTTATCTTTTTCACCCCCTTTAGATCCCAATATCTTTACAACCCCTCCATCGATTACGCTCATATGTCATATATCAAATTTCCATAGCACAACCTAGTTATCTACCAAGTTTCATGCAGATTGGATTAACGGTTCGATAGTTATGCGATAACATAAAAATTACACATACAAACATACAAAGCAAAATCGTAAGATCTTAGCTCGCTTGGTCGATAATTAACTGATAAATAAAACAAATTATTCAAAATTCAAGGTATTCACAGATATTCACGTTTGACTTTGCGTTACAGTACCTACGCGTATGGTTGAGCGCTGCTCACTCACCCTCCTCTATCGCGAAAACGGTTGAGCGCATGAAAAAATGTTTTAAACAAAATTTGTCGCAAATTGTATGCTCTACAACTTTATAATAGATGTTAACATCATTGGACCAATAGCAACCGAGATATTCGCGAAAAACTGTTTTTTTTATCTTTGACCTTGAATAACTTAAGACGCAGACACGAGATTTTATGAGACTTTTGAGACAACTTTTAGGACGCCTAAATGAAGCTACATACGAAAATTCAGCTTATTATCTGTCATTCCGAGGTTTAGACCATTTTTATGCTAAGCTGACTGGACTACTTCATTCATAGCTGATTACGTCTAATGGGCGTAAGATGTTTTGCGCATGTGTAACATCCATTCAAATTAGGTCTTTAGAGTTGTCACTCGTTGGATCATAGAATAAGTTCTTATTCACAACATGTTTTTTTCTTTTTTACGCATGCGTCACTCCTATCATGGGGTCGTCTCAACTCCGAGAATGTTGGAGAGAGGTAGATAATACACATGCGCAAATAGAATTACGGCTACGAGTTAAGGCACATGCGCAGAATATCATGCGCCTAACAAACGTGCACTGATGTATAGCTTTGGAGGTGTCATTCGTTCAGAGCTTTTGTCTTACGCATGCGTTCTTTTCATGTGTAGCTTAAAATCCAATAATTGAAGAAAAAAGGTTTGTGTGATGCACATGCGCAAAAGATATACGCCCATCAGACGTACGCAACTCAGAATTTTTTTTTAGAGGTGAAAAATGCTATTAAATAGAAGTCGGTTTAATTAGCACCCATAAATAAATAATGCTGGACATTTCACACAGCATCATGTAGCCCCAAGCTAAGCAGAGCTTACTGTAGGTAGGTAGCAACTGTAGGTACAGTAGGCGATGTTTCTTCAAATGTTTATTTTTAAACGATGGGATGTCCAAACACATTTGGTACATTCCCACATTTTGCAGAAGTTAACATTCTATGACAGGTTACAAGCCCATCGACGCTATTAGAAAGTTAACTGGTTTCCTCACGTTTTCCTTCACCGTTTAGAGCTCGTGTTAAAGCGCATATAAATTCGAAACGAAAAATCCATTGATGCACGGCCGGGTTCGAACCCACGACTTTCGGATTGAAAGTCGAGGCACTAACCCACTCGGCCAACACGGCTTTTAGGTAATCATTCAAATTGCTTTATCATCATTATCATCATCCGCAGCCCGACTTCACCCACTTCTTCTTCTTCTTGAACCCACAGCTGGGTATAGGCCTCCCTTTGGGTGTGCCAATTACTTTTTACAATCTCACAAGTATATTTTCACGAGCGAAGCTTAGGTATACATATAGTAACTACAACAAGCAAAGAGTTTTATCTTTGTAACAAGTAGGTTTTTATCTAGGTAACTGTAATATCATTGAATTGGTAGATTCTAATGATGTGGGTTCGCAGACCTTATTCGTAGATCGTAAATAAGGTTAATGTGCCGACCGATGTTGATAGGGTAACGCAATCGAACCCATCCTTGAAGGTAACGAGCAGGGAAAGTACAGTCAACTACAAAATTGGTGAAAGAAACAAGTTAATTAAAAGTTGGACAAAACTGGTTAGTAAAAAAATTTGGCTATGTAATCTTTACTAAAGCCTGTATTAAGCCTTTTTGTTAAAAATACTAAACACAAAATCACTCTAATATTATAAATGCGAAAGTTTGGATGTTTGGATGGATGTAAGTATGTATGTTTGTTCCTCCATAATCGGGAGAAGGTCGTAGACTACTTTTTATCCAGGTATCACTCGAGCGAAGCCGCGGGCAGAAGCTAGTATTTTTATAAATGATTTATACTGTTTTTCCTCATTTATTTATATCACTTTTTTTTTTTGTGATATCATGCCTTTACCAGATAACAAAACTCTCGAACGGTTGCGGACTCAAACTCGTATAACAAACATAATTACGGTTTCATGTTAGTTAGTATATAACTAAAATCAAACCGTAGTTAATGAGGTAACAGGTACATACATGTATACATACAAAACCCTGTATTACTGAAAAAAAAAAATGTATTCATCATCATCATCATCATTGGCAGCTCAAATAATAGTCCACTGCTGGGTATAAGACTCATCTCTCAAACGCCATTCTAGTCGACCCTGTGCCGTTCTCATCCATGTCTTTCCCTCTATGGTCTCAATAAAAAATGTATTATTAGAACAAATTTTACAATTAAGTAGTCTGAAAATTAGATGTGTGAATTTTAAATGACATAGAATGATCCCCTTAATACGACTTTGACACAAGAGGAAAGTCGAAATCAAAATTTATCACATTCTCTCCGCTAAATTCCCGTAAAATGACCTGTAAAGTAAAAAATAATAAATATTCGTAAAGTACCCTAATATATCAACTCACCACACTAATATATTTGTATTGACGTATTGGAAAACCCCTCGAATTTGCAATACAAAGGTTCATACAGAAATCTACTTTAACATTTAAAAAATAAGGTTTATTATCAAAACTGTTTGAGGAAAACTGAAGAGCATCATAGGAATTAAACAAACAAAAATCGACTTTAAATCAGTTAAAATAGAATTGATAAAGTAAGGTGAGTTGTTACAAAATATTCTGAAAGTAGCGCGAACAAATTAATCAAGAATCAATCTTAAAACCATAGCAATAAGAGCTCATATGTCAAAACTCAAAGGGCAGAGGATGGTAAAGTTGAAGGACAAAGCTTTCTTGTTACAAAAGTTAATTTACTCACGAGTTTTATTTATATTCGTAGGAGGTAAATAAGTGCAAACACGCAACAATAGATACACTGGTAAGTACCTAAGTAAGTTCGTATGACCAAGTGGCCAACTCTGGTGACGGAGTTTTTAGGCCGCCTAAAGGCCTCCGTCACGGCTTAACGACTTAAAAGCCGGGACCGACAATTTAAAGTGCCCTCCGGAGCTCGGAAGCGCTCAGCTCGTAATGCTACTTGCGGTCACCCATCCAAATTGTGACCACGCCCAACTTGCAACTGCTTATCTTAAATGAACAATCAAGAACGTCTAAGCAAGCTACGCCACGAGCGCCTTTGGTTAAAAAGTGCTTAGGTAAATACCTACTTTATAATACCCAGACTTTTTAGTTATAAGGCCGCCCGCAGCTTGCATCCGATTTTGCAACGTGCGTATACGTACGTGGAATTGACCTCGCACACTGGTTGCGTTTTTCCGTTACAATTGTACGAATTACAACAATTTTAACCTGTGTTTGTATTACATTTCTTACATTTGTATCCGTACATCAAATTAATAAGTTTTTCTGTAACCCTATTGAATTTTACGTATGAACGCCTAAAAATCAGAGCAGAGATTAATTTCAGACGTCGGAACTATACGCACGTACGCGCACGTCTTATCGGATAGTGTGCGAGGCCCCGTAGTACTCGGAGTGTTGGAATCGTTCGTGCGTGTTCGTACGTATACGCACGTCTAGAATTCAGATGAAAACGCACCCAAACTGCGGACGGCCTAAGTCAATTATGAACAACAAGGGTAGGCATACGAATTATAATTAGTTATGGATACATTAAATGTTTGCCTCTGTCGAAAACGTTACACATTGACCTGAATAGGCAGTTAGCTAGAACCTCATAAATAATAAGTAGGTAAGTAAGTAGGTATTTAGTACAGTCGTGATAATAAATTCACGGTTAAAGCTAAAAAAACTATAAACAAGCTCAAGATTTCCATAAAGATAGTAGAAATCCACTCAGATTTTCAGAAATGTATTAAGACTCTTTTAAGATATCTAAAGCTGGCGGTTGCGCCTGAGATCGAGACCGGAGACCGCGACCAGCCAAAGATTGTCTATCTTTGATAGCGACAAAAACTGGTCTCAAACTCTCAAATATGACAGTTCAGTGACCACGCAAGTAGCTCTGTCACTCTCATCTTGACGAGACCGAACGCGACAAAAGACACCTACGCGATTGTTTTGACAGTTTGAGACCAATTTGAGGTTTGGGACAAGTCTCTGTTACTTTTACGTCTTTAGCACAAAAACCTGACATTATTTACCATGCCATTCATTCCTATTCGTCCCCAACCCACTTGTGCATTGCATTGTCAGTAAGGAAGCCATATGTCTTCCCCGCAGGATGTAGCGCAATGGTGATGCAACATAACAAGCGAAACGCCGGGTGTCCTGTCGAGATGTCATTATCATCTATACCATAGGTTCTCAACGTGGGCGATAACGCCCCCCTGTGGGCGTTTGAGACTTTCAGGGGGGCAGTAGAAGACCTAGAGAAAATTGGGGGGCGTTGAGATGAAGCAGGGGGGCGATAATGTAATCTAAAATAGGCAAAAAAAACCACCCTAATCCAGTGGTCGTCAAAGTGTGACCCGCGGACGGTATTGGTGCAGCCCGCGGCCAAGCAAACAATTTTGATAGATAAATAGATAATGATGATAGATAATGATGCTACCACGTTAGAGAAAATGTTGTGCCGACCCAACCTAGTTGGAAAAGGGCAAGGAAATGATGATGATGAATGATACTACCTACGTTGCTACAATAATAATTATAATTGATTATAAAACTTCGAGATAGGGAAGATCGCTTTGTTTGCTTGGTTTGGAGCTCGCTTTTTTCGCATCTAGTTTCATGAGTAGGTATAATACGAGCAAAGTGAGTTATGTCTGACCACAGAATAGAAACCGACAAGCAGCGAGCCTTTCTATAAGCACCGCAAACTAAATCAAGTGTCACATGTGGCTCGCTGCGTTCGCATTTAATTTTATAAATCCTTATTTATAAAGTTATATTGTGAATAAAGTGAGTTAAGTCTAACCACAGAATATGAACCGATAGGCAGCGAGTTTTTCCTTTGAACACCGCAAACAAAATCAAGTGTTACATGTTGCATTTGTCTTAAAAATTCGGCTCGCTTCGCTCGCATTTTACTTCATGGGTAAGGTATATTGTGAGTAAAGTGAGTAAAGTCTAACCACAGAATAAGCACCGATAAGCAGTGAGATTTTTTTATGATCACCGCAAACAAAATCAAGTGTTACAATGTTGCATTTGTATTAAAAAATTGGGCTCGCTTCGCCTGCTTCTGCATAAGTAAGATATATTGCGAGTAAAGTGAGTAAAGTCTAACCACAGAATATGAACCGATAAGCTAGTTTTTCTTAGAAACCTGCAAAAAAAAATCAAATGTCACGTATTGTATTTGACTTACAAAAAATCGGCTCGCTTCGCTCGCTTGGTTTGAAGCTCAATTCATTCGCATTTTAACTTCATGAGTAGTTATATTGCGAGCAAAGTGAGTTTTGTCAGACCGCAGGATAGGAACTGATAAGCAGCGAGTCTTCGAGCCCCGTAAACTTATGATAAGTTTCAAGTTAGTTGGTGCCTACTAGGATTTTAACCCCTTTAGGAATTTCGAAAAATCGTCAACTAAATAATTCAAGAATGTGCGGCCCGCAGTGATACCTCACAATGTCCTATGCGGCCCTTAACCAGAAAAGTGTGACGACCATGCCCTAGGGGGGGGGGCTCTAGAAAAAAAATTATTTTCAAAGTGGGCGGTGGGGAAAATAAGGTTGAGAATCTATGATCTATACTAATTATATCAAGCAGAAGAGTTTTTTGGTTTGAACGCGCTAATCTCAAAACTACTAAAAACACAAAACTAACTAGTAAGAACTACCAGTCCGTTTTGAAAAATTATTTCTGCATTTGATAGCTAAACTCTTGAAGAAGATTATAAGCTACTTTTCATTATCATCATCATCATCATCATCATCACCCTATACCTACCAACACTATGGGGGCAACGCCGCGAGGACGCTGCTAGTCCTATACATACCGGCAGCGTAATGATAAACAGAGCGTTGTGTGCGGTCACAATTTGGATGGATGACCGCAAGTTACGAGCTGAGCGCTTCCGTGATTCGGAGGGCATGTTAAATTGTCGTTCCTTCCTTTAAGTCGTTAAGCCGTGACGGAGGCCTTTAGGCGGCCTAAAAACTCCGTCACCAGAGTTGACCACTTACTCATACGAACTTACTTACTGTGACCGCTCACAACGTCGCTTAACTTTAACGATCTATCAAGAACGTCTAAGGGTCGAAACACACGGGCTACACGCCACAGCCACAAATGCCGCCACGACGCTAGAAGCTACAAAGGTGTGGCGACCCACCGCGTCAACCGAGTGCGGCGAGTCCATATAAAATCTATGAAAACTACAAGTAATAGCTCGGTGGCGTGGCGGCGTTTTGTGGTTGTGGTCGGTGGCCCGTGTGCGGCCAGGCTAAGTAAGCTTCACCACGAGCGCTATGTTAGAAGTAAATGAATCATTATCATCATCTCAGCTGTTGGACGTCCACTGTTGGACATTGGCCTCCCTCAAAAATTTCCATGTGTTGCGGTTGGAAGCGGCCTGCATCCACCACCGACCTGCAGTTTTTACAGTAAAGCGTGTTCTACACGGCTTGAAACCACAGCTTCTACCAAGGTGACCTTGGCACTTTCTACCAATGGCGTCATCGAAATTTACTGTCAACCAATGGCGTCTGTAGCGAAATTTACTGTCTACCAATGTCATGCGAAATTCTAGCAAGGTCACCTTGGTAGAAGCTGTGGTTTCAAACCGTGTAGAACACGCTTAAATGAATAAAACCCTAGATATTTTGCGGTTGGCTGTACACAGTAGGCAGTGAGTAGGAGGGATGAGTAGGTGAGTGTTCGCTGTAATCACTTAGACAAACTGACACCGATACTGACAATAGCTATTTATGTGTCAACAAGTTAAGTGATCTTGCAAAACTTACAAAAAAACTACTATTTAAAACATTTACAGCAGTCTTTGAGCTGTAGACCTCGCGAGTCTGTCTTTGCATAGTTTTTTTTATTTAGCCTAAACTGTCCCACTGCTGGGCAAAGGCCCGTTACCTTCCACTCATCGCGATCTTGTGCGGTTTCCGTCCAGTTTTCTTTAAAGGCGTCCAGGTTATTACGCCAGCGCTTTTTAAGCCTGCCCCGTCCTAAAACCAAGCTTATAACTTAAAACGAGTAAATGTTCGCAATTCTCTAGTTTTGTGATGGGAAAGTGGTTCCAGGAGCTCCATCAAACCTAGTAGTTAAAGGGCCGATTCCACTGGTAGAAATCTAAAAGTGAGCAATTTACTGCATTTTGAAGAGCTTTCCATCATCGCCAAATTTTTATGAGACCAACTTAAAGTTACAACCTTTTTTTTATCATAAAAAGTCCCACTGTTGAGCATAAAACAAGCGGATATTTATTTCTTTGCACACAAATCACGAACCTGTCAATTTTTTACGAAGTAAAAGTATTTACACCTTTTTAATATTGCGAACATCGAAGATATTAATTTTACAACTGTCGAATTAAATAATTTTAAACTCAAAGGTGGTTCGACATAATTGATACTTAATTTATGTTCTCCCGGAGCGAACGTCAAAACACCACGGGATCACTCCTTCACGCTGTCGACACTCTCATTTGATCTCAGTTCATTTGTTCTCATCAAACCTGGATCAGTCTTTCAGAAAAATAGAGCTTAAGCACTATTAAAATAGGTAATGTAACCATGAAGTAAATTGTAAAATCATTTTACAAGTTTCGAAATTTGGTCCGGTATCAATCAAACTCAACTCTTTATTTTTGAGTGTGCATACAAAATTGAGATCCAAACTTGGCTTATACTGCAAGCCATTGTTTTAAGCTGTTGAAAAACAGCAAGTAATGCCTAAACACTGTCACCAGAGGTGTCCCTATCTCATACGAACCTATTTAGAGAGGGATTTATAGCAGTGTACGAGTATAAATCTTAACTAAACTAAAACGTTGAAGCGTGATCTCGCCGTTGTTTCACCGTCGTCTCCAGGAAAATGTTAAGTGAAATAAAAAAGACAATTTGAATGAAATGAAATAAAAGTTCGATTTATTTGCCGGTGGTCAGAACCTTGACTTATTACTTTTTCCGCCTTAGTACAGTCAGCAACAAAAACTGATGTGCAATATTTTATTCAATAACTGGCCGCTCCGACTCGTCTGGGTAAATGTATAGTTTATGTGTGTTTGGAATAATGTATTCATTTTGTCGATTCTTCACGGTCCTGATTCTTCACGATGCCGCTGGTGTTGGTCGCGAAAGAACAGGAGTAGAATCACCTAGCTCTCAGGACGTTTCAAAGCGATCTTAGTGATCTTACTGAATAAATGATATTTGAATTTTACATTAAATAGGAAAAACACACATAAATACCTACCAAAGTTAGGTGGTTCCGGACACTACCCTTAAACAAACACACAAACTTATAATTCTCTCATTCGTCACGTTTATTATGTTCATATAATATGAGCTTCTTAGTGGCTAATCTGGGGCTGGAGTTTTTAAACCACCTGAATGTCTCCGTCATGGCTTTTTTAACTAAGTATCTAAAATACTTATCTAGCTAGTTTATACTTAATGTTGTGTGTGCCTAGTTTCTAATAATATGGTTTGTACTGGTCTGAAATAAATATTTTTTATTGTTATTTTGTCCAAATTGTCCAAATTGTCACCGCTTAGAACGCTTAACTAGAACTTCGCTAGCTACACCATGAGCGCATCTCGATGATGATGATGATGAGTACTTTTTCCTCTTCAACGGAAACGTTCAGAATAAATCAAATATGCAAATCCACAGCTGCCAAACTGTAGCAGCCGGTGCTGTATTATTAAGCATCTGTCAAAATCCACATTTACATAGCAGGCTTGTGTTACCATGTCAGTAAATTAGTATTTTAGTCCATTTTATTTTCTATATAATCTAAATCAATCTTTAAGACTTAATTGGCCTCTATTAATAAACTCCGCTCATCTTGTGTCTAAGTTGCACCACGGATTTAATTATTGCCATACTTATTTGTCACTGCCTAACAAAAAAGGATGGCAATGGTTAAATCCGTGGTGCAACTTTGACAGAAGTTGAGCCGAGTTTATTAATAGAGGCCAATATGTATTTCTTGGGTACAAGAGTCACTAGCATAGTACTCTACCTACCAGTTCCAATACCTGTTTTTTTTTGTTTTATTTAAGGTAGGTTAGCTCTTGATTTCGCTCCTTGCCTAGGAATGGATGAAGTCGACGATGGAGCGAGCTTCTCTAGAAAATGCCTATTAACTCTCCTTTTAAAGGTGTTCGGGTTACAAGAAGATGGAAACACAGACGAAGGCAGTTTATTCAATTCGACAGCAGTACGCATTATAAAAGACGATTGAAAGCGCTTAGTTCTTTTTGGGATCTCAACCAAATGGGGATCATAGTTTACAGTGCGTCTGAAGTTTCTATGGAAAAATGGTGATGGCGTAAAAGATGAAGGGTTTCAGTAGAATAGCTGTCTACTAACGTTGTCTACATTGGCATAGTAAAGATAATAAATGATGTGTCTATGTCTATGTCTATGTCTATGTCTATAAGATAAGATAAACGTTTATTTGACACACACACACACAGAGGATACAGAACAGAAGAAAAAGATAACACGGAGAAGGTTATACACAATAGAACAGACAATAAAAATGTTCACATACCATTGTGGTGCCAAAAAGGCCCAGTCTCAGCTAATGCTGGATACTCCCATGAGCAGAGGCGTATTTTAAGATTCAGCGCCCTAGGCCAGTAAGGTTTGCCGCCCCCTGCAAAAATTTGTCACGGGCTTGAAACTTGTTTTGCACTCTGCTCGCAAAATAGTCATGAAGCTTATAATAAGCGAGCGAAGCGAGCCGATTTTTTTAAGACAACAACAGACACTTGATTTTGCTTACGGTTCTCAAAGAAAAGGTTGGCTGCTTGTCGGTTCCTATCCTATATGCGAGCGAAGCGAGCCGAATTTTTTTATGACAAATTCAACATGTGACACTTGATTTTGCTTACGGTTCTCAAAGAAAAGGTTGGCTGCTTGTCGGTTCCTATTCTATATGCGAGCGAAGCGAGCCGAATTTTTTTATGACAAATGCAACATGTGACTCTTGATTTTGCTTACGGTTCTCAAAGAAAAGGTTGGCTGCTTGTCGGTTCCTATTCTATATGCGAGCAAAGCGAGCCGATTTTTTTTATGACAAATGTAACATGTGACACTTGATTTTGCTTACGGTTCTCAAAGAAAAGGTTGGCTGCTTGTCGGTTTCTTTTCTATATGCGAGCGAAGCGAGCCTAATTTTTTTATGACAAATGCAACATGTGACACTTGATTTTGCTTACGGTTCTCAAAGAAAAGGTTGGCTGCTTGTCGGTTCCTATTCTATATGCGAGCGAAGCAAGCTGAATTTTTTTATGGCAAATGCAACATGTGACACTTGATTTCGCGTATAGTTCTCAAAGAAAAGGTTGGCTGCCTGTCGGTTCCTATTCTATATGCGAGCGAAGCGAGCCGAATTTTTTTATGACAAATGCAACATGTGACACTTGATTTTGCTTACGTGCTCAAAGAAAAGGCTGGCTATTTGTCGGTTCCTATTTCGCTCTCAGACATAACCCAATTTGCTCGTAAAACACTGATGAAGTGAATATGCGAGCGAAGCGAACCGAATTTTTTCAAGTAAAATGCAACATGTGAAAAACAAAGAAATGTTTTCCTAAAATCGTCTCGAGGATTTATTCCCAGAATACCAATTTATTGTAACGAATTATCCCTTCGAGCTTAAAAGAAAACCTACGTTTCCTGTCAAATGAAAATCTCTGAAAATGGCCAGTCAGTAAAACGATAGTCTTGATGTCTAAAACTTTACAACCAAGTAAGTTTTAGTTTTTGTTCCTCGCTCTCAACCAAATTAGTTTTAGCTTTTGTTAATTAGGCTTTTTTTTTAATTTCTTCGGGCATATAAGGATTAAAAGAAAGGCGCATGAAACTGAAAGCACGGGGCGGCGCAAGCCGCCCCTCGCTCCGAGCCAATTAAGTTTTAGATTTTGTTAGTGAGGTAGACTTTTTTTTACTTTCTTCAGGCATATAAGGACAAAAAGAAAGGCGCATGAAACTGAAAGCACGGGGCGGCGCAAGCCCCCCTCTCTCTCAACCAAATAAGTTTTACCATTTTTAGTTCGGTAGGCTTTTTTTTTAATTTCTTCTGGCATGTAAGGACAAAAAGAAAGGCGCATGAAACTGAAAGCACGGGGCGGCGCAAGCCCCCCCCTCTCTCTCAACCAAATAAGTTTTACCTTTTTTTAGTTCGGTAGGCTTTTTTTTTTAATTTTTTCTGGCATGTAAGGACAAAAAGAAAGGCTCATGAAGCTGAGAGCGAGGCAAATTTTAGTTTTTGTTAATTAGGTAAGCTTTTTTTAAAAATTTCTTTTGGCATTATAAGGCCAAAAAGAAAGGCGCAAGCTGAGAGCGAGGGGCGGCTTGCGCCGCCCCTCGTAGCCTGCCGCCCCGGGCCATGGCCCTCTTGGCCTAAGGGTAAATACGCCCCTGCCCATGAGGTCCCATGGGTCCCATGATAGTTAGTACTCTACTGTGATACTATGCCGTTAACCCCGTGTAACCCAGGCATTAGTGTTTTTTCCATCGACGTCTTTTAGCCATATTCGTTGTCCCGTATGACCGCTATTCAAAGTTCACCAGACTCATTACAGAATTACCACATGTCCATTTAAGTACATCAATTTGATTCGCATTAGTACAATGATTGATTCCACAGCAGTTTAACGGTAGACCCAGGTCAATACTCTTGGAACTTTTTTGACATTTTGACCGTAATGACAGATTGGGCAATATAGTTTTATGGCTGGTGATCTAACATTGACGTCTTACCACCAGTTTTTGGTGATATAGATAGACTTGATGATTGGCCATCTTATACGACATGAAAGTTTCATTAAGAACATCATTGAAGGAAAAGTGGAAGGAAGGAGAGGAAGAGGAAGACCGAGGATAGGCTACATGAGCCGAGTGAAGGAGAAGGTTGCTGTCATGTCGTATAGGGAGGTCAAAGAGGCTGCCCTGGAAAGAGCTTCGTGGAGAAAGAGGCATCAGTTATGCCTATAAAAGGCAATCCCTTAAATTGATGAAGAAAAATAATAAGATAGATTTTATAATCGTCAGTAGACGTGTTTGATTCTACTTATATAAAATCACACGTGTTTCTCAAAGGGTTTACGGATTTCCACATTATTTATTTTACTTATTCACTATCATCACATTCTTCATGCGTGTTTGTAAATGATACTTTTGACCTGACCTTTGTTAAACTATAATTGCCTTCGATTGATTTTATTATAGAATTAACACCATGGTATATAAATATGGAAATATTATATAAGTAGGTACCAACAATATAATACTTAAGTGAAAAACATTTTGGATCATTTGACTAGTTTTTAGCATTGTTGCATATCGTTGCACAAGTTAACATTCATACGTGACAGGTTGCAAGCCCATCGACGCTATTAGAAAACTTCCTCACCTCTAGGTTTCTAGGTACAGTGGCCATAATATCGGCCGATAAAAAGTTTACAGGCTGCTAGGGGTCGAACAAGGCAAAATGTCAGCTCTAACCGCACTACTTATAAAATTCTGTTAAAAAAACACCCCGTTCAAACAATTACCATCCTTTTTTATTAGATAGTGTCAAATAGTGACAGGGCGAATCTTGAGCATTATTTAACCAGTATTCAAGTTTATAAGTAAGCCTTAAGTTTTTATGAGACAGACTGTCTGTTATTCAAGATTCGATATGATTTACTAGACTCATTTACAAAGCCAAAGTCCGAAATGATTCGGGAAAAAGTTACCTAATTATTATTCAAAACAGATTTGATATTGCGAAACACAAAATTATTCTCGGAACATCTTTATAGGGCAATTAATTTTCACCAACTTTTATTGTAAGGATGTTTTGCTTGTCAATTTGCATAAGTAGGTACAGTCGGTTGCATAAATTTATTGACAACATAAAGTAACACAAACATGAACTCAGAACTCTTTATCATTGGTTTTCTAGCGTACGAGCCTCACTTTGTTCGATTGGCTAGAGTTTGACTATTTCGATTTAATAGGTTGGATCGGAAGAAAGCTAGGCACCAGGAACAGTAGAGTAAGCTAGATTTTAAGAATTTTCTGTGATTCTAGTGATCCAAATAAACAATTTTTTTACTTTGACTTTGTATTCACAGTTAATCAGTGTTTACCTATAGATATATAAAACATGTAGGTATATTATATAAAACGGTCGACCTAACAACGGTGACATTCTAAAATAGCTTTTAAAATTTTTTTAAAGGTGAAAAAATAATTGATCACATTATACTTACTCGCAGTATTTCCATTACAAAGTTCTATGGAGGAACAAATAATGAGTTTTTTTCTCGATAAGTTCAATTCGATTCGATATTTTTTTTTTGAATTTTGAATTTTGAATTTAAAAAAAAAATATTTTTGATGTATTTTTGTGAAATCCCTTCCGTGGCTAGCGACACATCGCCGGGCTGAACTGTCACTGGCGACACGTCGTCTGCTGCTGCTGTCTGCAGTCATCTACGAACTTGTACCTTCACTTAAACTGGAGGCCTATGTTTCTGGTGCTGACTGTACTGTGATTTTTTATGGAGAGATTTGAGCAGGTGTCTTATTATTTCCTGAGAACTTTGAATTTTAATGAAGTAAGTGATGACTTTGGTTGATTATTGATTAATCAAGATCAAGGTTATAAAAAATAATGGATTTGGAAGATTCCTAGGATAAATCATTTTGTGTGGTTATATTTTGACTCATTTATTACAGCGGAGGTCTTTGCCCTTCGGTGGGAACCATAAATAAATAGGTACTTAATCATTTATAATATGCGCATTAACAGAAGCTCTAAACGGTGAAGGAAAACATCGTGAGGAAACCAGTTAGCTTTCTAATAGCGATGGGCTCGTAACGCGTCACGTATGGAATCTGCAAAATGTGGGTATATACCAAATATGTTGGACATACCTCTGACTATCTCCTAGACATCTTCAAAGGATCTTAAGAATGCCTAAAAAGATCTGAGAGAATGTCTACCGCGCCCGGGGATACAGCCGTGACCATATTTAATTTTTTTTTAATAATAATAACAGAATTAAAAATATCAAGTTTGCGAAACACAGTAGACATTATGTTCTGTCTTTTCAAGATTTTCAGGCATTCAAGGTTTTCTGAAATGCCTATGAAAAAATAAATAATGCTGGACATTTCACACAACATCATCTAGCCCCAAAGTAAGCAGAGCTTGTGTTATAAGAACTACATGACTGATGTACCTACTACTTAATATTACAGTTACTATAAAAGGGCAGTGGATCCAGTGTTCAAGCAATGACTTGAACACTGGATCCACTTTTAAAAAATTGTCCAACAGTGATGAAACATTTGTCATATGAAAGCTCTTGGAGTGCACTTTATTTCATTCTATTCAAAAATCCAACTACCCTTCCCAAATTCCCTACCAGTAGGGATATCGGAACAGGCTTATTATTCGATCACCCATCAATCTATCGAAGTATTTCGATAGATGTAACAAGCCGGTGCGTGCGCTGTCCCAATCATGTAGTTTCACGCAAACTTCTGGGTCAAGAACTAGATATTTTAACACGATTTAAACGTCAAACCGTGAAACATTGCTTTATTTCATTGGAGATTGCTCAAAAATGTCCACATTACCTTGTTGTTCATAATCCTAGGCATTACAGTGTCCCATTTAGTGGAAGCATAGGTTACCTGAGAAAAACAATACATAAAAAGACAGTGTATTAATTATTTAGATTATATACAAACTACGAACAAATTATGCTAAATCTGTAAAAAATACTAATCATTGCTACGAGAAAAAACAGATCTTGGGAAATTTACAGGTTTTATTCCATCTCGAAAAACGATAAGGTTCAGAAAAAATAATTACTGGCTGGAAGAAGTCTCCAGCAGTGTGATTCAGATTTCCGAAAATGCATCCAATTCGATGACTTTCTTCGGAAAGTTGACGTTTTTTTAGCAAAGAAACGTCTTTTTCCGAATTCGGAATACGTTCGAGGCGAAATCATCAGTTTTTTTTTCAATTTTTCGTTAAATTGTCGGTCCCGGCTTCTAAGTCGCTAAGTAATGACGGTGGCCTTTAGGCGACCTAAAAACTCCGTCACTAGAGTTGGCCACTTGCTCATACGTACTTGCTTGCTTATGGATTGTATGAGAGTGACAGGAACTCGAACATCGGCACAACATACAGACCATAACTAAAAAAAACACCTCAGAATTATATCAGAGAAACATCCCGTCTCTACCATCGAATTTTTACCCCTTGCATCTCAGGCTGGTTTTACTGTCAAGCGCACCGTCGGCGCTGATTGCTCTCGTTAGTCCTGGACAATCAGTATCCTTATTTCTTTGTAATAAAGATCACTCGCCTATCAGCGCCGACGGTACGCGTGACACTAAAACCAGCCTTAAACCAGCTTCAACCAGGCACTAGCTTCTCCGGAATCTTATTCACTTCCAGGGTCTACTTAAAGCCAGGATTAGTGTTGGAAAGCCTAATCTAGACCGCAGGGCCACGATTACAGCGATTAGCGGCACGATCTGTTACATTTGCGGTGGCTTGCCCAACCCTCGGCTGCCTTTCCACTACGTAACGTGGAAGCACGATTCTGGGGGTCAATTCCGCTACGAAAGTAACAAAATAAAAATATACCAATCATACTAATATTATAAACTAGCTTCCGCCTGCTGCTTCGCTCGTGCGGTACCTGGATTAAAAGTAGCCGATGTCCTATTTCCGGTCATTATTTAACTATGTTTTAAACAACGAAATCGGTTCAGTTATTGTCGAGTTATAGAGGAACAAACATACATAATATCTATCCATCCATCCAATCATCCAAACTTTCACATTACACTATAATGTTATAAAAGCGAATGTTTGGATGTATGTTTGTTCCTCTATAACTCGACAATCACTGAACCGATTTGGTTGAAATTTAAAATATAGGTAGATAATGACCGGAAATAGGACACAGGCTACGTTTTATCCAGGTACCACGCGAGCGAAGCCGCGGGCGGAAGCTGTCACACTAATATTATAAATGCGAAAGTTTGGAAGTTTGGATGATGTATTTACTCAGCAGTGTTATTTAAATCCAGATTTGTATTGATTAAACATTAAGGTCTTACTTATGAAAGATGTTTAAAGCTGAACACTAGTTAAACAACGTCCTATCTTTATTTGTGGATAGTGACGAATAGAGACAGGACGTTGTTTAACTACTGTTCAATTTTAAACATCTTTCATAAGAGAGGGGGATTAAATTTAAAACCTTCTCGAAGCACGGAAGCGCAAATTGATGCCATTATTGCTAACATAATAGGTGACCACCCAAATACGTACATAATCCTTTAGTAGGTACTTTCAGCAGTTTGATAAGCTTTATTCCCTCTCTTTTTACCTTTCCATCACCAGTAACCGGTTGTATTTTTATTTTGTCGTTTTGATTAGGGTAAATTGGGTAAAAAGCAATTTATGACTTAACTTAATGCGCGGATTTGTGTTCACATCTCACGATGTATTTCGCTAAATGAGCTGCCATAGTGCTGACTTGCCAGCTGGTTTACTCTCATCATTATAATCCACAGTTACCTACTCTTTACCCAAAGTAATAGTCAATTGGCTTTTATTCAATAAAACTACTTTGACCACATTGAAGAGAGTAATTTTGCTTCTATTCTTCAATTTGATTGACAATGTTTGGGATAAATAAATATGAATGAAAGTAAGGTGGAGTGCCGTAATTGCAACTGTTCGGTAATTGCAACTGGAGTCAATAACTCCCTCTAGGATCACTTTTTTGAACATCGATAGATGTGGTATTGAACTTCTTCTAATAGTCTCAGTCTAAAAATATAGATGGTGTTGATAGGACCAAAACTGAGCGAATGACAGGCCTTTTTGTAAAACACCCAATTTTTCGGAAGTGACGCCGCTCGGACGCTCTTCGTAATTTATTTTAAAAAATGGTTTTTCGTGGTTTTTCGCCGGTGTGTTCACAGTGAGAGTGATTATAAGACACAGTAAGTTGTTTTTTATGTGTTTGTTGTATTCTACGATAAATCTACTCAGAGTTATGGTTGTAGTTACATTTGCCAGACAAAAAGTGCATAGTCTTGTAATTGTAACCATTTTGTTTTTTTTTTGACAGTTGCAATTTAACGACCGGTTTTGTATGAAGTTTGAAAAACCTAGTGATGTAACAGTGACGATAACTATGTCGATACGTAATATTTTATTGAAAGGGATACTATCTACTTCCATACTATGCTATGAGTTCTTAGCAATTAGTTTGAGTGATTGAGTCCCTTTATTATGTTGGCGCTAGCGGAGCCCTTTCCAAAGCCGTTCAATATGTAAAACGAATATAAAAAGGCTGTTTAACTTCTAAAATATTACTTATTTCGATTGAAATAATGTTAGAAAAAATAATTAGTAAAAGATAATTGAATACTTTAAAAATAAGAGTAAAAGAGGCTGTTTCATAACTAAAAGATTACTGTGATTAAAATAAACATCGAGTCGATAAAAATCACGATAAGGTTCCCATCACTATTTGTAGTAAAATAGTTGCAATTACCGGATTCTTTGCTGAAAAGTTTTTTCGCGCAAAATTTGACATTAGTAGCAAGGGCATAGCTATATAAATCGGAAGAACGATATTCAAAGCATGTGTTCTGTATTTTCTAGTAGTAAGCGCCATAGAAAAATAAGAAGTAAAAACAAGTAGTTGCAATTACCCGCTAAAACGGGTAATTGCAACTATTGCTCCCTCTGTCATGAATTTATGCAATAGAATTTTATTCTTTATCGCTTTACTTTATTCATAACAATGATATAAATCTACATGAAATTTACTGTAGAACAGATCTTTCAAAAAATACATTTCTGATACAAAATATAGAGTTATCAAGAGATGAAGTTAGGACTCCACTTTTTTTAGTTGCAATTACGGCACTCCACCTTAGTAAGTATTTCTCTATGGAGTTTTAAAATATGCTTCGTAGATGAAGCATTGATGAAGCATATACGAAGCATTTATGAAACATCTGATGTTTCATCAAAAGTGTCCACTTTAGGTACACAGATTATGATTCTGCTATAACGATCTTTTTAGCTGCGCTGACTCTCTAGTCATCTAGATTGTATGTAAAGATTAGCTAGTCTTTTATCTCTTTTACTGTTGAGTAACCGAGCCATTTCATATTTCCTCGACATTTCGTCATAACCATCAACTGAGGAATTTCAGATTGTTGGATTTATTTGATATTAACTAATGTTTTATTGAATAAAGTCCTCAAGTTAACGTCAAAACATTTGTGTTAATTGGGTCCTTAATTCGCTATGGCCCTTCTTTTTGGTGCCATTGAAGTTATAACTTGTTATGGCCCTTTTTAGGGTTTTGTTTTGAAAGTATTTTGGGAGATTATAAACCAACGTTTTTTCGTGCAAAGAATTGGGTTTTTTTATAAAAAAATGCTTGCGGCTTTATCCCAAATATGATTCACATAAATCTTGTTTTCTCTTCGCACTGAAAAACTTGTAAGTATAGGTATCCTTAGCATTATCACAATTTGGATGGGTGACCGCAAGTGGCATTAAGAGCCGAGCGCTTCCGTGCTTTGGAGGGCGTGTCAACCGTGTCTGTCGGTCCCGGCTTATAAGCCACGACGGAGGCCTTTGGGCGGTCTAAAAACTCCGTCAACAGAGTTGGCCACTTGCTCATGTGAACTTACTTTTTAGCATACTATTGTTATTTGTCCAGACTTTCCATTGTCGCTTAAGCGAAAACTAATGGACACATGTATTCTCCCCGTCCTCACATATGGTGCGCAAACCTGGTCATTGACACAACTTCAGAAGTCCAAACTCAAGGTTTGCCAACGTGCGATGGAGCGCAGCATCTTAGGTGTCAAGTTAATGGATAGGATCCGTAACACCGAACTGCGCTCCCTAACACAAATCGCAGACGTAGCTACGAAGGCCGCCAAGCTGAAGTGGAATTGGGCTGGACATGTCTGTCGCATGCCAAGTGAGCTGTGGGCGAAGATAGCCACTGAGTGGCGCCCTGACCCGGCGAGAAGGCGACGTGGCAGACCAAGACGGAGGTGGCGGGACGATCTCGACAAATTTGCAGCCGACTGGGAGATCGAAACACAAAATCGCGACGTCTGGAGGGAATGGGGGGAGGCCTTTGCCCAGCAGTGGGACACAAACGGCTGAAAATAATAATAATAATAAATAAAATAATAAATTGTTATTTGAACTTACTAACTTTAGATTGCAAGAGGTATCTATTTGATAGCGAAATCGGATTTTTAATCATTTATGCACAACTTAATCGGTCCCAGGGCGTTTCTCCACTTGACGGCACGGCACGGCAACGGCAACGGCAACGGCAACGGCAACGGCGACGGCACGGCAATGTGGGACGCAAAAATGTAAATGCCGGGCCGGTGCCGGTGCCGGTAAGTGAAAAGGCGAGCTGTACATTTTCATAAATTTTTGCGCCCCAGTTTGCCGTGCCGTCAAGTGGAGAAACGCCCATTGGATATTTTCAAAGATCTTCAGTCACTCAAGACCATTTTGAAGCTCGTGACATAGCTTGCTTCATAGATCGTTAAGGTTAAGTGATTTTTTGCGCTTATAATTCGGATGGGTAATCGCCGGTGGCACTAACAGCTGTGCGCTTCCGTGCTTCGGAGAGTACATTGAATTATCGGTTCCAGCTTTTAAGTCGTTAAGTCATGATGGAGGCATTCAGGCGGCCTTAAAACTCTGTCACCAAAGATAGCCACTAGCTTATCTTATTAGAGAGAGAGAGAGAGTCTTACTCAATACCAATAGTTAATTAGATAGGGAGAGTTCTCCTTAAGTCCTTTGACTGTTCAAAGGCACTGAATATACATACATCGAACATGTCCAACTGTACAACTAGAATAACTTTATAATTCCTTACTGAGTCATGCCTATCACGTGATCAGACAATGACAAAACGATATTTTTAAGCCCAAGATCAAGTTTCAAGGTTCTCATTGACAATATTGGTTTTCATTTAAAATAACGTGCCTCGATTTATGTAAGGTTTCGTTACGTTTTTAGTTTAATAGGGCTAAGGGCATATCTAGCTAGAATATGGTAATATTAACATTGAGAATGTCAGTAATGTGTAAAGAAAATATAATAACATTCTGCGGTTTAGTTGGTTAGTGCGGTAAAGTTAAATTCCTGTCTATATATTTTTATTCATATTATTGATACTTAGTTATGTTTAATATGTATGCATATTCCTCAAAATTAAACACAATTTTCTTTGTGGAATATGATTTGACACAATATTGAGAAAACTGGAAGGAGAAGGGATGTCTTAGTCTACCTGTAGCATGTAGGACTGTATAGCTAGGCTAATCAAAAAACCTTGTGGTTTAAGTATGTTTTATAAACGGTAATGGTAGCGAAGGAATAAGAAGAAGAATCAGGAAGGAGAATTACCGAGTTTTCAAGATTATTTTTGCTGAGGTATTAATTCTTGTTTTTCTTTTGACGACTTTGACGAGCCCCCCACATTGTTCGACTGGCTCCCCACTGGATCTTGACTATTTAGATTTAAGCGGATGGATCACCGAAAAGGAAGCTGGGCTCCATACCTACCGTGTTTGTTGCCCTGATTCTTCACGGTGTTAGTCGCGAAAGAACAGGAGTAGAATCACCTAGCTCTTAAGACGCTTCAAACTGATCCTAGTGGTCCTACTGAATAATGATATTTGAACTTTAAGTTTTGAATTTTATTCAATGTCTTCCTAGCGATCCCATTAAAAAAAACAATTTTGTCTTTGACTTACAACCAATCTCTATTAATAATAATTTCTTTGTTCCAGGTAAGACCTCTAACACTGTCCTCTGCAACAATACGTTCGGAAGTGGTTTATCTTCTGACAGCTGCCTGTCAAACCATAGTTTAAGAAGTTGATCTATTGATCAACAAGGTGTTGATGTTGATAACATCATCACGATCGATTCTTAGACCAAATGGTCTAACTAAGCGATCGAGTACAGTCTAACTAAAAAAATGTTGTCGTTGTTATGGACAAAGGTAAGTTTGTGGCCAGTGTAATTCTAAACATCGATCAGGAAGACATTCATTTCATTCGTATCCTGAACTGCATCACTAGTCTGATCTAGGATTGTACGTAAATCAGTAGCGACATCTATTTATTGACCAAAACCTTACCAAAATCACAGAATAAATAGGTCAGATAAATATATGGGTTACTCAGGTAGGTGATGTTGGTTGAGTCAAGGTCTACATTTTTCTTACTTTGACATAACTTTATTTTATTAAACACATCTTTGGTGACATATTAAAGACATAAAAATTGAGTTTTGAACTTTCCTCGATAGATCTATAGTAAAGATAAGTATATCGAAGAAAGTTTAAAACTATAGATTCTATATCATTATATAAAGCGGAAGAGTTTGTTTGAATGCGCTAATCTGAGGAACTACCAGTAGAAATTGAAAAATTCTTTCTGCATTTGATAGCTAAACTCTTGAGGAAGGTTAAAAGCTACTTTTTCTCATCATCATCATATACCATCACTACGGGGCCAAGGTCGCGAGGGCACTGGTAGTTTATTAATAAAGTGACTAAGAAGTAACAGAAACCTGGAATATGTATAATAAGATGTCAAGTAAATATCCAACGCTGCGTGCTGAAAATTTTGATTTTATGATAAGATAAGCTTGCCAATATCCATACTTATTATCATGACACAATATAATTATTATGATCTATCACAAACCTTGTAGTCACGAATCGGAAGTCACATTTAACTTCAGAGATATCTGATCTTCCGTACGACGAAGGCAGACAAGTCACAATGCAATAATCGTTTAATGTATTGTTTACTAGCTTCCACCCGCGGCTTCACTCTCGTGGTACCAGGATAAAAAGTAGCTTATGTCCTTTTCCCGATCATTATTTTAAATTTCAGCCAAATCGGTTCAGTGGTTGTCGAGTTATAGAGGAACAAATGTACATCCAAACTTTCGCATGTATAATGTGTGATTCCATGTAAAATAAGATAGTATGACTTATTGGCCTATTCTAGTGATGACATTTTTAAGCCGCCAAGAGGCTTATGCTGGGGCCACACTGCGGGGATATGGCAAATTATTTGCCGGTATTCTGTATTGTGGCTATACGAAATTTGGCAAATAATTTGCCATATCCCCGTAGTGTGGCCCCAGCATTAACGACTATAAAGACGGGGGAAAGACAATTTAATGTCTTGTCTTTTTTAAACTCACTAAGTATTCATATTGATATACCACCACTTCCCAATGGACCTTGAATACATACTCCAGTCTGCCCGCGACCATGGCTGTTGTAACATAGACAAAACGTCGGGATGTAAGGTAAAATTACGCGATAAAATCCCGTGTCCATTTATTTTTATCTAGCAGCGCCCTCGCGGCGTTGCCCCCGTAGTGATGGTGATGATGATGATGATGAAAAGTAGCCTATAACCTTCCTCAAGAGCAGAAATAAATCTTCCTCAATAATTCCTATTTATTTACTTAAACAAATCCACAACTAGTTCGATAAAGATTTACTTTCATTTAAATTGAGGCAATTCTGATAATATTATTGCCACGTTCACACGTATTTCCTAATAAGTCGGCAGATTATTGGCATCCTGAGGCTTAGACAAGTGGCAATCCCTGTCATGTGGAAATACAGGCAGCTAGCCAAGTGACGATATAACGAACGAAGTCCGCAAATCACGTGGTCGACAAAATGTAAATTTGATTTTCGGGTCGACGACATGCGACATTTTGGTTACGTGGTTGAGCTAGAGCACTCCGCCTTAAGGCTGCTCCGCAGCTATGCCGCTCGTCAGTTTTAGGTATTGACGGGCGGGAAACGTAGCGCTCAAGCTTGTGTGCGTAGAACGCACACATTGAAAGCGCCACGCAGTGCGGGCCGCTCTGACACAAAGCGGTCAAAGTTTCGGCAAACATTTTTTACGTTTTAAAATTTATAACTTCGAAACGATTTTGTATTGACATCTATACCAATCTAATACCAATTCTGTAAAGCGGAAGAGTTTGTTTGTTTGTTTGAACGCGATATTCTACAAGTCGGATTTGAAAAAACTTCGCATCTGATTTATTCAATTCTGTAAAGCGGAAGAGTTTGTTTGTTTGTTTGAACGCGATATTCTACAAGTCGGATTTGAAAAAACTTCGCATATGATTTATTTATTAAACAAAATGCACAGTTCTTAGTAGTAATAAATCGACTTATTTATGTTTCTTACAGCCAATGACGGATTTACATTTTTTAGAGTAAAACATATATTACGACAGTCACTAAGTAGGTAGTATAGGTTTTAGAGAAAAGTAAATAACAATAAGAATAAAAATAGTTACAACCAAGCACTTTTGTGGTGTGTGTGTGCAGCGTGTGTGTGTGTGTGTGTGTGTGTGTATCTTCGTAACTTTGCATCTTCGCATCTTCGTATCTTCGTAACTTCGTAACTTTGCAACTTCATAACTTCGTATCTTCCTATCTTCGTATCTTCGTAACTTCGTAACTTCGTAACTTCGTAACTTCGTAACTTCGTAACTTCGCAACTTCGTAACTTCGTATCTTCCTATCTTCCTATCTTCGTAACTTCGTATCTTCACATCTTCGTAAATTCGTATCTTCGTATCTTCGTAGCTTCGCAACTTCGTAACTTCTAGATACGAAGGTGCGAAGTTGTGAAGTTACGAAGATACGAAGTTACGAAGTTACGAAGTTACGAAGTTACGAAGTTACGAAGTTACGAAGTTGTGAAGTTACGAAGTTACGAAGTTACGAAGATGCAAAGTTACGAAGATACGAAGTTGTGAAGTTACGAAGTTACGAAGTTACGAAGATGCGAAGTTACGAAGATACGAAGTTGTGAAGTTGCGAAGTTGCGAAGTTGTGAAGATACGAAGTTACGAAGATGCGAAGTTACGAAGATACGAAGTTGTGAAGTTGCGAAGTTGCGAAGTTATGAAGATACGAAGTTGCGAAGTTGCGAAGATACGAAGATACAAAGATACGAAGATACGAAGATATGAAGTTGCGAAGTTAAGAAGATACGAAGTTGCGAAGATACGAAGTTGCGAAGTTATGAAGATACGAAGTTGCGAAGTTGCGAAGATACGAAGATACAAAGATACGAAGATACGAAGATATGAAGTTGCGAAGTTACGAAGTTACGAAGTTACGAAGATACGAAGTTGCGAAGATGCGAAGATGCGAAGATGCGAAGTTGCGAAGTTACGAAGATACGAAGATACGAAGATACGAAGATGCGAAGTTACGAAGATACGAAGATACGAAGATACGAAGATACGAAGTTGTGAAGTTACGAAGTTACGACGCTATGAAGATACGAAGATACGAAGTTCCGAAGATGCGTAGTTGCGAAGATACTAAGATACAAAGATACGAAGATATGAAGTTGCGAAGTTACGAAGATACGAAGTTGCAAAGTTGCAAAGTTACGAAGTTACGAAGTTACGAAGTTACGAAGTTACGAAGTTACGAAGTTACGAAGTTACGAAGTTACGAAGTTATGAAGTTACGAAGTTACGAAGTTACGAAGATACGAAGTTGCGAAGATGCGAAGATGCGAAGATGCGAAGTTGTGAAGTTACGAAGATACGAAGATACGAAGTTGCGAAGATGCGAAGTTGCGAAGATACGAAGATACAAAGATACGAAGATATGAAGTTGTGAAGTTACGAAGATACGAAGTTGCGAAGTTGCGAAGTTGCGAAGTTACGAAGAAACGAAGATGCGAAGATGCGAAGATGCGAAGTTGCGAAGTTGCGAAGTTACGAAGTTGCGAAGTTACAAAGATACGAAGTTACGAAGTTTTGAAGATACGAAGTTACGAAGATGCGAAGTTACGAAGATACGAAGTTGTGAAGTTGCGAAGTTATGAAGATACGAAGTTACGAAGATACGAAGTTGCGAAGTTGCGAAGTTGCGAAGTTATGAAGTTACGAAGAAACGAAGATGCGAAGATGCGAAGATGCGAAGTTGCGAAGTTGCAAAGATACGAAGTTACGAAGGTACGAAGTTACGAAGGTACGAAACGAAGTTACGAAGATACGAAGTTACGAAGTTTTGAAGATACGAAGTTATGAAGATACGAAGGTAAGAAGATACGAAGTTACGAAGTCATGAAGATACGAAGTTACGAAGATGCGAAGTTACGAAGATACGAAGTTGTGAAGTTGCGAAGTTGCGAAGTTACGAAGTTATGAAGATACGAAGTTGCTAAGATGCGAAGATGCGAAGTTGCGAAGTTACGAAGATAAGAAGATATGAAGATACGAAGATACGAAGTTGCGAAGATACGAAGTTACGAAGATACGAAGATGCGAAGTTGCGAAGTTACGAAGATACGAAGTCACGAAGTTACGAAGTCACGAAGTCACGAAGTTACGAAGTTACGAAGATACGAAGTCACGAAGTTATGAAGTCATGACGATATGAAAAGATAAAGATATGACGATGAGATGATGATTGTGTTTCGCTCATCAAAATCTTTCATTTGATACCCATATCAATAAAAAGTTCCACGATCATCATCATCATCATCATCAGCATCATCATCACCTAATCCAGATGATAAAAACATAAAATGATTGTAAAGCTTTCTATGTGGATGTGCATGCTTCTGTACGTATACTTTACCTATAGGCACCTAGGTACTTACTACTTACCTATGCTGTTAGAAAATAGTCCATTTTTATGCCAGGCAAAATCTTTATCAAAAGATGCCTTACATACTGTAATCTGATTTTATCGAAAATATGACATAGCACGTTTACGCGACCGCTTCTCATGTAAGAACACAGTCACGTGACGTCACTGGCTCTGCCACAGCTTAGCTAATAGTATTTACGCAATGTGACGTGCTCCCAGCTCCAATGGCCGCGGCCGTCTGACGATTTTTGGCAATGAATCTTCCTTTTATTCATAGTAGCTACTCCATAGAAAAAATGTATGGAGAGTTTTATCTTCAACTTTCTTGCCTATAATGTGTTGAATATAGCTACACCTACGAAAAAAAAAAATAGAGCACAGGATAGATAAAATATTGAAGTTGTTGTTTTCGTATTTTTTAATTCAATTGAGTAATTTAGTGTTCGGTCAGGCTTAAAACCCCGCGCTCATATTTTGTGTACTTTGTCCAGTAATTTACTAAAAAAATACATAAAATATTGAAATATGAAATAGCCCACAGTGTAGATCAGTTCATTGGTAGTACTTAGAGTATGTTTTTCACTATCTTAATACGATTTGCTTTAAGAAAATCTTTAAAACGGTAAACCTCTATTTTGACAAATTCACTTCAGTAGGCTCTTAAAGAGGATCGGTTTGATCAATGCGAGTTTGAATCACATCGGAATCGAAAATTTTAATAAGAATTCTCTTTTCGATGAAAGCTACCCAAGTATGGTTTAGTGTAACAAAATTAAAAACTATGAAATTAAAACATTAAAATGTTACCTTCAATAGGTAGTGGGAGAATTGAAATTACGGAAACACGTGTATCTGGCTAAATAGCCAGTTAAGTCTTAGTGAACCTCAATTTATAGCAATGTCAAACCCATGCTTGGCATTCCATTAAAATAGTAAAACTGTTTTTCAATAATTTATTGATATTGTTGCACAGTTTCATAAGGTTAAATAAAATAAAAACAATGTTTTCTTATAAAGCTTTATAATAGGTACCTATTATCTTTTCATTGCTTTCCGCTGTAGTAGGTAGGTATATGTTGTTATAGGTACATGTTTCATTAAAATGTAAATATGTAGAAAACTGTCTAGTGCTGTGCATTTGTCTAGGTCTGTAAATATGCTTTTTATTCGTGAAAGCGGTCAGTTGGGTCCGACGGGATATTCCGATTGCACTAGAGAAAATGTGGAGAATCTTAAAGGCCGGATTAATTTGTAGGGTCAATGTCAGGAAATCCTTTCGGTACACTTACGTCACTATCTCGAAACACATAATGATTCATATTTAATTGTCAAGTTAGCCGACTTTGGAAAATGTGTTTTTTCTTGTCGATCAAAAGAGAGGGCAACCATCCATCAGAGCTCTAGGAAGCTTGTAAGTCCATGAATAACGGAGTTTATCAAAAATGCGAAAGTTTGGATGTTTGGATGGATGTATGTTTGTTCCTCGATAACTCGACAACCACTGAACCGATTTGCCTGAAATTTAAAATATAGGATAGATAATAACCGGGAATAGGACATAGGCTACTTTTTATCCGGGTACCACGCGAGCGAAGCCGCGGGCGGAAGCTAGTATTTAATAATAAAGACATTTAAAATCCAAGTCAAAAAATTCTAAAAATACCCATCCTCTTAGCCCTTCTTATGCAAATGTTTGGACGTACAATAAACACTGATTTAACATGACCTCTCATTCCCATCTTTGTTAAACAAATTCCTTACCTTTTAAGTACAAGCAGAGGTCTTTAACCCTGGTCTGTGGTCACTTCCCCTTGCAAATACTTGGTCAAACAATAAACACTACTTTGTTTCGACCTATGGAAATAAATAAGAGGAAAGCCGCGGTTTAGTCAGCCCCACACGTATTGACCATGTCTTTCCTGTGGATATGGCCGGTTAAGCTGAGGATGGTTTAGGTGCTGGGCAAGCCTGCCATCTCAACATTGTCCCAGGCACTTCAGTCTCCCGTTAAGTGAATGCAAAGATTGCCTCCTGACACTGTTCAAATCATCTAGTAAAAGCTTAGAAGGAAAAGATGTAAAGTTATAAATATATCTCGGGTATTTATCACATAAATTACCTTTACACCAGCCGTTGGTGGAATCTAGTCGAATCGTCGGGCTAAATAAAAAAGGTAATTTACGTGATAAATACCCGGATACATATGTATTTATAATGTGTTCTGATTGCGAAAGTTTAAAAAAGACAAAAAGATATAAAGCCTGAGTTTTTTTTTACTAAAAAATGCTTATTGAAAAAAATCACATCTGGCACTCATCCTCATTTATTTTTTTAGATAAAGTCATGTTAAATTAACTTGCAAAGGTCTATCTAACCTCTGGAGGTCTTTAGCCCTGGCCAATGGGCCCTGCAGACCACAAGAGTAGTCAAAGACCTTTGTTATTTGTCCTCGTGCGAGTTTTTAACTGTAAGTGCGAAGTCGTGACCGATGGCGATTGTGAAAATATTGTAAACATCGTACTTATGTACCACTTATATTTAGGTAGGTACAATTGAATCGAATGGTTAATACTGGCTGCCTACCATGAGCTTTATACGCGATCCAGTTTAGGTCCTAAACTGAACTGCTTCGCTTGACGTATGCTATGACGCTGCGAATATCAGAACCTAAACATGACCTAAACTGAATTGTTAAATAAAGTTTCGTTCACTCAATTCGTACCATGACCGTTTAATACGCGTTGAGTTGGTTCACTTTTGTGTCAAAACTGTCACTTTTAAAACATGTCATGGTACGAATAGTTTGCGATCCAGATTAGGAACCTAAACTGGATAGCTCCTAAACTGAATTGTTTACTAAAAGGTCAAGGTAGAGCTGCTGTTCAGATACAAAAATGGATCACACTGCACATAAACTTTCGTTGCTGACTGTACATATTGGAATGGTCATCGGTATGTGACCTACAGCCTTGATAATGCCAGCAGCTCAGTGCCATTTATAAATCTAGATTTACCAAAATGGATATTACTAGTGGACCCAGTCATTTTCTTAAAAAAATAGCACAATACTAACCAATGTTGACCCACTGCTGCGAAAAGGTCTCCCCCAATTCCTTCCAATACTCGCAATCACCCGCCACTTCCCACCAGCTTTTCCGAAAGTTTTCGAGGTCGTCACACCAATGCTTCCTCGGCCTGCCCTGCCTATGCACAATAACTATACGAATATGTACGTAAATAGGGAAAACCCCCGACATATCCTTTCATAAATTTCAAACAGCTGAACAGATTTTCATGAAACATAGCTAAGAAAACTCTCGACAAAGACACCCTTCAGACAAAAAGTTAATAATTAAAATCGATTCATCCGTTCAAGAGCTACGCTGCCACAGACAGACATACTGATACACAGATAGATAGACACTACAAACTCTTTTTCGTCGGGGGTTAAAAACAGAACTGACGAAAGACATTGCATAAATAAACATGAGAAAAACATAAAACAATCTTGTAAGTGTACCGGACAGAACCACGCCTCCGGAGCAGCTAGCAGGCTATAATCTAAGTCATGTTTAGTAAATCGGAACATTTCGCTTACCCAATATCCTACCACCTAGTTTAAGAATGTCTGTGTATTTGTCATTCATTCATTAAAAGCTGAACTGATTTAAATAAGGGTCAAAAGTAAACCAGTTTTACGGTAGCACAAAAAAAAAAAGATTCCGACGAATTGAGAACCTCCTCCTTATTTTGAAAATTAACCGAATCGCGATTTGAACCCGCAACCTCGGCCTATTCGTGCACTTAACGAAAATATTACTTACACTTATATAAAGAGGGGCCTCCTCTTATACTTAGCAGTGGGTGCAACCGGGCTGAGACGACGAACGAAAAGATGTGAAGACTGTACTGATGCATTTTAAATAACTAGTGGCTCTGTGGGCTGTAGACCTCGAAAATCTATCTTTGCATAGCTTAAAACAGAATAAATATTCACAATTCTCTAGTTTTGTGATGAGAAGGTGGTCCCAGGGCTTCATTAATCCCTACCTAGTAGTTAAAGGGCCGATTCCATTGGTAGAAATCTAAAAGTGAGCAATATACTCCATTTTGATGATCTATTCTGGTCATCACGCGGAGGAACCTCATCTGACCTTCACCAAGTTTTTATGAAACCAATTTAAAGTTACAACCTTTCAAACAAAATTAAATCATCGAAATCAGATGTCATAGGGCGGAGATAAAATATCCTGTAGCGATCTTTTTGCCCCTTTTTGGAGGAAGAACCCCCCGAATCAAAAATCCCCGACGACAAAAAAAAATCTATAGTTTTTTAACCTGTATACCAAGTTTCGTTTAGATCGGTTGAAAAATACGACCTGTAGAGGAAAACCAACATGCAGACGAAAGCAAAATTGACGAGTTGATGCAGAGACGCTTCGCTCGCTCGGTCAACTAGTAGGATATTTCGTACCACAGGCAAAGACACGAACGGGCATTAGTGTTTTGTCTGTTTTGCAAGCTAATAATGAACTTTAGAAATGTCCACACAATTTACGCGAGTATCATAAACTATTACATTATTGTTTGTTACATAAGTCACCTGTCAAAGCTTATAGATAATGCAATCTTGTAGAGCAAAACTGTACTAAAACAAAGCCTAAGGCAATTAAATTGACTCAAGTGCAGGGGCGGTCAGAGACTACCTTTTTTTAGACCACGGCTGGTCCAGTCGAAACGTCAGGATAAATAAAAAGGTAATTTACGTGATAAATACCTGGATAGGTAATTATGTATTTATAATTCATAGTTAACATTTAATTCTGGTTCGACTCTGCTGTTCAGATAATGTTCATACATACATACCTACATAAGTACATAAAATCACGCCTCATTCCCACAGGGGTTAGGCAGCGACCTCGGATTTCCACTTGCTACTATCCTGACACACCTCTTTCAGGTAATGTTCATCCGGCTTAAATATGACTTTAAGCCATTTTAATGAGCTCAGCATCCCACCCGGATATCGTTGTACCGGACATGTTAAGTCAATCGGCAGAATTGAGCCATTAAGTGGTACATTCCAGCGTTGACAACGGAACAAGCTTTCTTAGGTATGATTTAAACTGATTAAGGTGCAGCTGGACTTGCGAACGTTCTGTTACGCCATGATATTACGTAGCTTATGATGGAGGCCTTTTGTTCCGTAGTCCTGACAAGGAACTCTTAGGCGCGGGACATACAGAAAAGACGTAAGACGAGGACGCGAGCGCTTTCATAGAAAATGTATAGAAGCGTCGCGCCGCAAAACATACAGAAGGAGACGGGGCGCCGTCACATTTTGTGTGAAAGGGACGCGGAAGAGACAAATGTCTGCGCCCCGTCTCTTCTATCTGGCCTGCGCCTTATAGTTTCATCATGTCCGTCTGTCTGTCTGTCTATCCGTCTGTCCGAAGTTTTGCTAAGAGGCCGTTAGTACTAGAAAGCTGTAATTTTGTAGGAGTTTATCAATTACGCCGACAAAGTGGTAAAATAAAATTTTATATAAGTATTTATTTTTTTTGTAAAATTTAATAAGATTTTATTTTTATTTTACCACATCGTTGGGTTAATGAAATCTAAAAAAACATCGCGAAAAACCTGTATAATTTTTGATGCACAACACCAAAAAACTTAATAGCAGAGAAAGAAGGTATATACGATGTAGCATTGATGCTATAAGTTTAAATGATGATGATTATGATATAAATACATGCTAGTATCGGAGTATCGGAGGCCGTATTGAAACTCAAAGTTAGTTTAGTCTAACCCCCGTATTTATAGACAAGCAATTACTTGCTGCTAAGTAATTTCTCAAGAAAGTCATTACTTGAGGATAGAATTCTTCACTATAAAATCTTATTCTATAGTCGAGTAATGTCATGTCAAAATCAAACGCAAAATGGACGAGTTCTCAATGCTCGAGTAAAGAAAATGGTGACTATTACTTGCCGAAGAATTCTAACTTTTGACAGTACTAACTTCAGGCAATTACTAAACTATAGGATAAAAATCATTGCTAGAGTAATTACTTTTACTAAAGTAATCACTTTTACTTGTTTATAAATACGGGTGTAAGAATCGATGTGGACAAGCCTTTAGTCTAGCTTTACAAGCTCAGATCCAGCTTAGATCGGTATCCTAGAACATATCCTATTGTATTTTAATGGTTAATGGTTGACAAATAGTTGCATGATGTAATGTCAATAGCTTTGTACCATTTAAGGATTTATCGCAAGTAGCAGGAAGTTTGAAATTAATCTGTTTGTTTTATTGTTTGAATTTTTGCTGTAGTTTTGTTTTATGAGTGATTTTGCGGGACTTTAGTATTTATGCCGAAGTAAATAAGAGCGACTCTCCTTTGATATACATTGTTAGAATAGTATAACAGTTATTCTACAAAATATAACAGAACCGAATGAAGAATCTTCTATAATGATTACATTTTAAGTTACCTACGTGATAAATACCCATACATATGTATTTATAACATTTTAAGTTATTATTTACTCCTGTAAGGCTCAATTCGACCAAACTGGATTAAGTTTAGTCGCGAGAGTAAACTACTGTTTGTTTGAATATTTTGACATTGCAAAGTTGACACCTTATAACCAGGATAATTTGTATACACATAATAATGTTCGGTTGCGCTTTCTACCCAATTGTAGGTATTTCGAATTAAGTCGGCTAGTAGTTTACTCTCGGGCATAAACTTAATCCAGTTTGGTCGAATTCAGCTTTAATCGCGTTAATCCACTAATCTCTCGATTATGTTGTGGTAACAAAACACCGTCAGCGAATCAAAATATAACAAAATATTTATTTTTATGACGTAGGCGGGAAATTCCTTATTTAAAAGTTTGCTTACCCAAGGAGGTTGTCGTACAACCAGCTGGTTTAAAAAAGAAAAAAAAACCTTTTTATTGAGATTTGGGTAAAAGGTATCAGGGTAATAACGAGGTCAGAATGACAGGGTCATGGTATCGATAATCCTAATTTTGATGACCTCATTGGCGTAGTGGGTGGCAGTCTGGATTCAAACA
This sequence comes from Camptogramma bilineatum, assembly GCA_958496255.1. Classification (NCBI taxonomy): domain Eukaryota; kingdom Metazoa; phylum Arthropoda; class Insecta; order Lepidoptera; family Geometridae; genus Camptogramma; species Camptogramma bilineatum. The sequence continues at coordinate 5,816,596 of OY292474.1, forward strand.
TGCACATAATAGTCTGGCAAAAAATAAAAGACATAAATGGGGGCGCCACTGTGCAAGATAAATACGCGAAATAGATAAATTCTCTTTTAGAAGGAACTTATTACTTCTGACTGACGTCTTCGGTACCTGTACCATAGACAAGAAACCTGTACTTTACCATATACTTATTAGTAGAGAAAGGGTTTCCATTGTAATGAAATTTTAGTTGCCGTTTCTACCCGTTTTTGCCAGACTATAAGATTTGAATTAAGGGATTTCCCCTTGTCGGAATAACTGATACCTCGAACCACGAAGCTCTTTCCAGGGCAGCCTCCTTGACCTCCTTATACGCCATGACAGCAACCTTCTCCTTCACTTGGCTCATGTAACCTATCCTCGGTCTTCCTCTTCCTCTCCTTCCTTCCACATTTCCTTCAATGATGTTCTTCATAAAAATGTCATGCCGTATAATATTAATTCAAATCTAATGCATCTAAAATCCTCCTCATTTTCATGCAAATTTTTCTATCTTATGTCAGTCAAACCCAAAGTTTTTCCGCCGATATCTTTATATCATTGTTTAACTTGTGAAAATCCCGTCGGTATTGAAAATTTTGATGAGTTTTCATTTTCAAATGTAAATACCTAAGTGTGGTTTAACACTATAACAAATAAAAAATTATAAATAACTTTATTTATTGCTAAACAGCGATTAGATCAGGGCTACTTTGTCGCCTGCTTACCGCAAGCTATCTACTCGTAGGTACATATAAGTTGGTACCACCACAAAATAACCACAACTGTGAGAACAAAATTGAAATGATCGCGCCGTGTGAACTAATAAAACTATTTTGAAATGCCCAGAGCTTTTCCTTATTGGAAACCAAAGACATGTCGCTTTTCTAACCGCTGGCCTTAATGTGGAATTGGTTTGTGTTCCGTCTGTAGCTGCGCTTGCGCATCTGGACTAATATTATTTTAAATATTGTACTGATTCGGATTTTTTTTCACATGCTCAAAAATCTTATCATTATAAAATACCAGTGAACGCCCGCGGCTTCGCCCGCGTGGACTTCTTTTTTTTCTCCCACGGGAACCATACTTTTTTCGGGATAAAAAGTAGCCTTTGTGTTATTCCGGAACCTAAACTATGTAATATCCAAATTTCATCAAAATCGGTTAAGCAGTTACGGAAATACATGGTAACAAACATTCACATACACACACACACATACACACACACACACGGACTTTCCCCTTTATAGTATTAGTAGGATATTGTTCGGATTCGGATTCTTTCTCACATGCACAGTATGCTCAGAAATCATAACATAAAAATATCGCACAAACATAATGCTCAAACATCATCATTATCATCAATGCTGGGCATAGGTCTCCTTTCGTGTCTGCCATCGCCGTAATAGGGGACGTCCACCGGAACGATTATTTCAATTACCTATTGTTAACTACCTACTATTAATATAAAACCTTATAAAAAGTTAAACGCGTGTCATAGTAGTTGATGCGCTACTCATTTCTGCGCCACTGAAAACCAGCGCTCTAACAGCCATGGCGCTGCTGGAGCAAATGCTGACGGGTAGCCTTATTTTCTTGTCACTGTAATGTAGCACTTCTGATTTGTGTTGTATGTATCGTAGTGGCAAAAATAAAACTTTTTTCTATTTCTATTACGATCGACGACATCCGCAGGACGATCATAACTTTATGATTTTCATACAAACTTCCTTCTACAGCTGTCAGTTCGTAAAATGTTCCAAATTCAAAATCTCATGCGCATGTCAAACTAGCCCGCCAAATCCATGTCAACACCTACTTCCAAACAGGTTTCATCACCAATAGATTACTGACCTTGACCTCCATGCAAAGCTGAACCGGAAATTAGATAACGCAACCTACTTCCGTTTGTCGCGCTTGTCAATAACTTTCTTTTGTTTGTTAAACAATCGATTGTACATGTCCTTCTACGCGGAAATCAATAATTCGATTAGTAGGAACTAATTCAATATCCTGCTGATGGGTTTTTGACTGTTTATTTTTTTTTTAATTCAAGGGCATTATCGGTTTTTTTTAATTTCAACAATTTTAAAATTATTTTTACACTTTTCATGAACCCACAATTACGGTACCTACTTGTTTACGAATTTACCAACTTCTCAAACGGAACGTAGTGTATTGACTGCAAGGAATTTCTATACTACGTACCTGTAACGCTGACTGAGACAGAAAACAAGGTCCGCTTGAAATAAAACTTGGGCGGTGTGTCTCTTTCTTTTTGCAACTGTGTGAAAGAGACAAAGCACCCAAGAAAGCCTCTCAACAAGACCAACAATCCTTATAACCAAGATTAAATGATAATAGATCGTTGTTCAGTCGCGATAAGGTTCAAAATCCTTTGTACATTAAATGTCAGTTAGCACTCCAGTTACGTAGTTTAGAATCTTCTTGATTGACTGTTTATTTTGAACTTTATTAATAAAACAATGAAGATTGAAACTGCTTTAGAAACCGGATGAAATACTATTTTTATTTTAATATTCTTAATGGTTTTTTGTATAAGTAGATATTTATATGAAATTGGAAAGGATAAAAAAGCACTCAGTTGATTGGAATCGCATTTTCACAAGTAAAATCTTCGATCAAGATCGTTCGTTATTCAAATAAAAGTCACGTTCTGCTTCAACCGTCATCAATGTCATGTTTCTATGCCTTCGACTAAACGTCTGCATTCTACTTCCAACTTTACGTAACAATCTAAAGGTTCATTTTGGTTTGAAATATAATTTAATTATGAAATTTTAGCGCGTGCTATTTGTGTTACTGGGTAAAGGGCAGACCACTTTTGATGGTGTTTTGCTTTCGCGGTTTTGAAGATTAATTTGTTAGACGTGACTATTGTTTACGCAAATCTTGTATCTGGCTGTTAAAGTTGCTGTCTCTTTTCATTATCATAAGAGTGACAAGAAAAAACATTCTCTAAAGTCTTGTTGAATTGACAAATTATTATGAATAATGGGGTTAGATTAGACTTTATGGGCCTTACTTATTGTTGGATGTTTAAAGTTAAACACTGGTTAAACAACGTCCTGTTTTTAGTTGTGGATAGTGACAAACAGAGACAGGACGTTGTTTAACCAGTGTTCAACTTTAAACATCTTTCATAGGTAATGGGGTAAGCTTTGATTGTGGCATAGTTTTTATGTCCTTATTCAAAAAACTCCGTAAATCCAGAGCACCTAACACCTACCTACTTGATTGACTCAAATATTTTCTTCTGATTCCAAGTAGACTACACATAACCCTCCGTAATCTGGTAAAAACATCGGAACTGTTAAGACGAGTTTTTCGCGGCATCCGCAAGGGGCGCTGGCGACGTAACGCGCATGCGCAACAGGTGACATAATGTTCCTTCCCTCTTCCGATGTTATGTCACGCAATGACACTAGATTTACTTTGAAGGAAAATGGGCTTGTGACCTGTCATGTTGAGTAAGGCTGGTTTTACTGTCACGCGTACCGTGAGCGCTGATAGGCGAGTGATCTTTATTACAATGAAATAAGGATACTGATTGTCCAGCACTGACGAGAGCAATCAGCGTAGCCATTTCTGCTAAACAATCAGTATCCTTATTTCATTGTAATAAAGATCACTCACCTATCAGCTCCGACGGTACGCGTGACAGTAAAACCAGCCTAAGTAAGTTGAACCAATTGAAATCCAACGTACGTAATTTCAGCCAAAAAAGATCAGTGACACAAGAATGCAAAGCTTGGACAAAACTGAGACATTCAATTCTTTTTTCCCTACTTTTAAAAAAGTATCAAATTTTTGACCCTAAAACCCAAAAGCTCTCTTCTAAACGGCCTTTGTCCACTTTTAAGGTAGAAAACTACAGGGTGATTCAACATTTTAACGAATTGTGATTTCTTTTGCACGTTTGTGTTTATGCTACCAAATTAAAGTAAAAGTTAAAACCAGCTTGGTTTAAGTACGATTAATTACAAAAGAGTAAATTTTTTGTTTGTTTGTTTGTTTGTTTTTAGCCCACACTGTCCCACTGCTGGGCAAAGGCCTCCCCTCGAGTTTTCCAAATTTATTAATAGAGAAATATCTTTTTTTATACTCTTAGGTAAATATTTTATATAGGTACCTACTTTTATAAATAAAAATTAATGTTTATCCCCTATGCGTTCCTAAACCATTGATCAGATTGTGATAAAACTTTGCGAGGGTTTCTGGCCCGAATGTAGTACTTAAATGTTATAGTTTGTTTGTTATTAATTTTTACGTGGTATTACACTAGACATTTAAATCTGTCATTTTCCCGTATTTACGGTAGATACAAATAATTAATGTATTTTACTTGCTAATATTGATAGTAAACCATCCTGTATAATATATGCAACAAAGTTGCATGAAAAATAAAAGATAATTCATTATCTTGCTCATAAAATAAAACCGAATTCAAAGGTCTTTATCACAAAGATTGTATAACATCAAAAGTAAATCTTCATCATTTATGTACAATCTCTAATGTTACACACAAGAATGTTTTATTAATAACAATTGGCCGTGTTGGCCTAGTGGGTTAGTGCCTCGACTTTCGATCCAAAGGGGGGGTTCGAACTCGGTCGTGCGTCAATAGATTTTTTGTTTCGGAAAAGTTATATCTAAGCGGGACACAAGCTCTAAAATTTTTGGAACAAATAAATATTTTGTTTATCATGCTTTGAAATACTAAATACGGTACTTAGTATTAAGTACATAGTAGTGCCATCGGTAATGAGATAATCCACGGAAGATTTTATAATATGCGTTCAATCAGTCAATAAGAATAGTAGTTCCACGGGAAAGTAAAATTTCCCTTCACTCTAATAGTGCCAAGCGGTAGTGCCTAAGAAAATAAATAAAGAAAAACATAGTGAGAAAACCCTCGGCTTAGTCAACCCCACGCGTATTGGCCATGTCTTTCCTGTGGATATGGCCGGTTAAGTTGAGAGGATGGTGTTGGTGCTCGGCAAGCCTACTCCTCAATAATATCCCAGGCACTACCCGTGTACTGAAGTGTAGGCAGAGATTTCTACCGGACACCATATAAATCATATAATAAAGATGTAAAGGCCTAACTTTTATAACCATCTGCTTTTAGCATTTCTGTATAATTTAGTGAATCCGAAGGTGCTAAGAAAATAAATTAGGAAATAAAAAACTTTATCAAACAAACTAGTGTCTAACAACGTGAATAAATATCTCAGACTTCATTTATTGCTATAATAAACAAAATGAGACGAAGACAAAATGAATGGCGCCCACCTATCATTGTTATTTTATCAGAAAATTTTATAAAAAACTCTTTAAAATATTGTCGATGCAAATCAGTCTCGATATAGACTAGTGGAAGCCGCGCTTCTTTGTTTGTAGTTATTCGGAATGAATGAATGAATAAAATAAAAAGAAATAAATATTGCTGGACATTTGACACATCGCCATTCTAGTCCCAAACTAAGCAAAGCTTGTACTATGGGAATTATATTCTAAGTGATAGAATACTTACTTATTTATTTGTAAATACATACTTACAGTACTTTATAACACCCCAGACACAGAACAACCATCGATACATCACACAAATGTTTTTCCTGGGTGGGAATGAAAATACTTTAAGAAACTTATGAACTAGTGAACCTTAATCTTATGTACAGTGGGAGGTCTTATTGCTAAAAAGCGATCTCTTGCAGACAACCTTTGACAAAAAACGGAATAAATTATTTTTTATTTTGAGTTTGAAAGTTTCTAAGAGTAAGTATACTTAGTTATCATTTTTTAGATTTAGACAATTACAGAATTAAATTAAAAATACAAAAAAGTATTTCTGCGCAGTTTGGTAAAACACGCCCTTTCTAATTTTTTATAGTGTTGAACCACACTTAGGTACAATAAAACATATTATATTATAATAATAATCCCGTCGTAATTGAAAAAAAAAAAACATATTCAAACGCTTCTTCTAAGTTTCTCAGATGAATGGTTTAGAGTAGACTGTATGTTGTCTGTCAGTCATTTTTATAATATACTAGCTGACGCCCGCGGCTTTGCGGACTACTATTTTGTGTATCCCACGGGAACCATGCATTTTTTCGGGATAAAAAGTAACCTATGTCCTATTCCCGGTCATTATCTATCTATGTTTCAAATTTCAGCCAAATCAGTATAGTAGTTATGGAGATACATGGCAACAAACATTCACACACACACACACACGGACTTTCGCCTTTATAATATTAGTAGGATAATTTTGATTAGTGAAATAAAGTGTTGCTGGTTTTAAATGTCACTTCAATAAATCAACATTATAAGATTGAGATACACTGATGATTCTGTATTTATTATTGCCTATACTTCCTAATAAGTTAGATTGTGATCATTTTAACTTGACGCTTGACATTTGATAATGATAGGTAGGTAATAAGTATATGAAATTTTTAGTAGAACTGACTGCTAGTACGTTCATTCACACGGAAGGTCTATTGACATGATCCCTTTTTTTTTTTTTTTTTTTAACGAATCCGCCGTTACTGAATTTTGCTTTTTTAATAAATCAGCAGTATTGTCGCGGCTTATTAAAGCGCTTAGCTTGCTTAGACGTTCTAGATAAACCGATGAAGTTAAGCGACGTTTTGAGAGGTCACAATTTAGATGGGTGACCGCGAGTGGCATTAGGCTGAGCGCTTCCGTGCTTCGTAGGGCACGTCAGAGTTGGCCACTTGCCCATACGAAAGAAGAAGAAGGGCGCGATTCTGGATTTTAAAACATTATGCCATGACAGAGGCCTTTAGGCGGCCTAAGCACCCTGTCACCAGAGTAACACCTAATAAGAACTCATTGAAAAGAAAACAATTTTACATTATATTTCTCACAGTTCTTATATCTTACAAAATGCGTAGTCCAAAAGTAAAACTTCTCACAAAAACAATAGCTAATTCGCGCTGACATAATTTTATTGTTGTGCTAAAACATTAAATGTGTTCTGTTACGGAATAAAACCGGCTTAGTTATAAAAAACATTGACATTATGGAAGTTCGAAAAATAATATTAATCGGCTAATGTAGCCTTAAAAAATTCAACAAAGAATAATATGCCTAATCGCTTTGAGTGTACATTTTTCATACGCACGGCGAAAATGTGGAACTCCTTGCCGGGGTCTGTATTTCCAGAAAAGTATAATTTGGGTGTCTTCAAATCGAGAGTCAATAGGTTCCTTCTAGGCAAGCGTGCTCCATCTTAGACCACACTGTTGCTTTACATCAGGCAGGGTGTGGTCAAACGCGAACCTATTTCAGTAAAAAAAAAATATGGTGTAGCATGAATGAATGAATGAATTTGAATTTAGGCCTACAAGTAAATGACCGCGATAGAGTCCAAAAATAAAGTAGTATGGTCAATGCTCACACAAAAAAAAAAAAATAAGGCCCGGCGCAAAGGTTATTTCTTTGATTTTAGTATTAATACTCCATTTTTTATTTAAACTGAAACGGAACTGATTTTCTTTATTGCTTCTTATCGTTCATTTTTTTCCAAAATGTGCTATAAATATAAGTAGTACTATAAATTATCACGCAAATTCACGGAAAAGCCTATCAAGAAAAGAGTTAAAACAGAAATCTCTATAATTTTTTATTTGTTATAGTGTTAAACCACACTTAGGTATTTTTTTTATTTATTTTCGATCGAGCGAGCGAAGCGAGCGAAGATCTTAGTGGCAAGTTAGGCGATTTTGCTTTGTATGTTTGTATGTTTGTATGTTTCATTTTTATGTTCTCGCATAACTATCGAACCGCTTATCCAATCTCTATGAAACTTGATAGGTCAATAGGTTGTGCTATGGAAATTTGCTGTGGAGCGTATGAGCGTAATCGATGAAGGGGTTGTAAAGATATGGGGTTCCCAAGGGGGTAATTTTTTTTCAAAGTTACGTACGTAAAGTACGTAAAGGGGTAGGGGAGGGGGTAGGGGAGGGGAGGGAGAGGGGTAGGGGAGGGGGAGAGGAGGGAGAGGGGTGGGGGGAGGGGAGGGGGAGGGAATTGATTTTCTTATACATTTCGTATTGAACTGCTATTTTAATAATTTCTCGAACTAAGAGGCCTTCCCTGAGGCGCGGTACGAAGTTCGCGGGGTCAACTATTGAATATAAACACGACACGACTTGATGTATTGCATGCATGCCTATTATCTTTACCATACTGAGGTAGCGCATTAGATATCATTCTGTGGTAAACACTAGAAGGAGCACTTAACGTAGGTATAGGGGTAGTCAGAAACAAGTCCAAATCTAGGCTATCAATACAACGGTGCGCGAGATCTCAGTTCGGGGCGAACTACTAGTTTTATTTTTATTTTTTACACATTTGATAAGATTTTTCATTTAGAAATCTCTATTAATGCCATTGTAGTAAACAAAGATGGACCGGACATCAGTATCTTCTTACGGAAATAGTTTGTTGTCTTGTGGCATCGACACTTCCTAACCATTAGCGAGGTAATAATTGCTAGGTAACGTACTTATTATAATAATACTTTGCATGCTTAAAACACTATTATTTGTCCGTGGCTTCGTTCTTTGTACCAATATATAAGTAATCTATACGATACTCTTTATTATTTGATATCTGAAACTCAACACCCCCGTATTTACAAACTCACAAAATTTACATCTTCATATCTATCTATCTATACTAATATAATAAAGCGGAAGAGTTTGTTTGTTTGTTTGTTTGAACGCGCTAATCTCAGGAACTACCAGTCGGATTTGAAAAATCCTTTCTGCATTGTGATAACTAAACCCTTGAGGAAGGTTATAGGCTACTTTTCATCATCATCGCCATAAACCATTACTACGGGGGCAACGCCGCGAGGGCGCTGCTAGTAGATACTAAAGTAGCCCGCTTACAAGCATTACAACACAGCTAACCCGGTCACCACGTAACAAAGCAGATCACGCCTCGGGCTGTCCACTTTCCTTCTCAATGCACTTTCGTTTTCGCTGCGCCCGCGCACCCTGACGTCACACAGCCGCGAACCAACTTGTAGGTAATCTGATAGGGTCAGAATTACATTATTTTATTTTGGACAAGATTTTTTACGCAAACGGTGGAACTTATTACTGACACCATCAGTTTGTCATTGTTATTTATATATTGGATGTCCTAAATAAAGTAAAACTAGAAGTGACCGTACCCCGACTCCCTCTTACCCAGATGGAGATTCTCCAGATGAATTAAAACACTATCCGTACAGCGGGGTTAAAAAGGCCGTGATAGCAGAATCATAACAGGAATTGAACTAACTGCCGTCTCTTTTCATAGACTGAGAGTGACAAGAACGGCATATATTGCAATTCCTATTGTGATTCTGTTAGAGCGACCTTTTTAGCCCCGCTGAAATCTACATTATTTATACGTGAAATAATTCCCGTGTGTTATTTAAAAATAAAATAAAAAATATTGCTGAACATTTCACACAGCATCATGTAGTCCCAAGCTAAGCAGAGCTTGTGTTATGGCAACCACATGACTGATATACTACTTATATACATTTTTTTTTGTAAATACATACATAATATACATAGAAAACACCCAGACCCGAGACAAATATTTGCAGATCATACAAACATTTGTCCAGCGGCGGGGATCGAACCCGCAACCTCCTGCGTCACAGGCGGGCCTTCGCCCACTGCGCCACAGAGGTCGTCAATTTATACAATACAATAAAGTAATTACTTCAATTTAATGTTTTTAGGCCACCCTAAGGCCTCCATTTCGAAAGCTTCACGTAACAATATGATCTAAGTACCTACTACTGTTCTTGTTGTAGTCAACAATATTGTTTCCGTAAAGATTATAGCAAGCAAAGTATTTTTTAATTAAAAATCGCGAATTCGGACCTTGGGTTCGATTCAAAACCAATTGCATACAGGAAGTGTTTTATCGTTCAATCTGTTCCGCTTAAATACTTTCGCTATCTGTGATTAATGAATGGAATGAACGGATCCTTGAATGAATGAGAATATTGAAATCTTAAACACGAGAGCCTTGATGATATTTTATCTAAAGAAGAAACATAAGCTTTTACATACATACCTACAAAAGAGGAATACCGATTTTTTTTTAATTTGTGTCAGTCGGTCCGAACCCAATGGTTTTCTTCGCCTTTACAATACGTATAGTACCTACCTATGCACGATCTAATTAGGCATTCTTGAAGTTAGTTGTTTCGATGCGCAGTAGAAAATTTAGTAAAATTTAGTACCTACTTATGAAAAAGCTGCACTTCGAAACGGCTAACTTCAAGAATGCCTAGTTATATCGTGCGCACTATAATAAAAATTATGTAAACTTTTGCCTTTGTTTTGCCATTACCTGTCCGATCTAAGAATTTTATAACTGTTTCATTTGTGCAACCAGTATAAATAAATAAACTTTATTTCAGGCAACAAAACTTAGTTTAAGCACAGTTTAAGTTACACGATGTTATCTAACTTAAACTACGGCGCACTGTATATTGTATACAGTATAATTACACACGGAAATTACTCACGTAAAAATATCGTCGGTTTAGGAACCGACAATGTTTCGTTTCGTCCGGAAAATCTTCATCAGCCCCTTGATTGTGTATTTTTGATAGCGACCAAAATCGATCTCAAACTGACAAATATGACAGTTCAGTGACCACGCAAGTAGCTCTGTCACTCTCATCTCAACGAGACCGAACGCGACAAAAGAGTTTGAGACAAATTTGAGGTTTGAGATAAGTTATACAATCAACCTACACTGCTTTTTTGGTTGACCTGCATTTTTTGTTTTGACAGATGATTCTCAATTTTTACGCTACCAGTAAGGAAATTACTGCTATTGCTTTTCCTACTACATTACGTCTGTTGTTATATACTTACGTATTACGATTATTTAATTTGACAGTTGGTATTTTACTATTTACCCATCGGAAAGCGAACTTAGGGTTTATATAACAGCTTTCTATTGTTAGCTACAATTATTATTACATCGAGATTGGAGCTGTCAAAGTGACGCTTATTATTGTAATTCTGACTTTTGGTTGTAGGTTGTGTAATGGCTTGTACTTTGCTTGTAACAATTTAATCTGTATCATTAAGCCCCTTTTGAACAGCTGATCGATAGAGTTGGAGTGTCCTATTCTGTCTGACCGCTTCATATAAAGTTGATGTGATGACATACAGATCCTATATTCATAATTTATGCCCTTTTAGAACATAATTGGTAAAACGTTTAACCGACTTAAAAATAGGAGGTTTTGAATTGGTCTATTTTTTGTCAAACCTCCTATTTTTTTTAAGGCACAATCAAATGTAAAATATGACTCAACTCAAAAAGACGATTTAAATTAATCCAAAATGATTTCAATACTTGCTTTGACTTTGAGATTTGGGTCAATTTTCAAAATTCTTCATCACCATGCCCATGAAAATCTCTAGTTGAAGTCTCTATGGACATCTTCATAAGTGGCCAACGAACGTTTACATAATGCAGCACATGTGAAAATGATTCGTTTGTATGTAAATATGGACAATGACCCGTCAGACAATGCAATGGCCACAATGAAAGGAACTGTCCAAGGACTCTATTTGGGATTATGGTTATGTTTCTTTGGTATTCGATTTAATTATTGCAAAATTTAGTAGGTACCTACTTACTTTCAATTAGACATTACGATGTAGATAGATCAAAGAACAGATGGATGGATTGGGTGAAAGATGATATAAATAGGTGCTGAAATTGACGGCTGATAGAGGGAATTTGAAGAAAAATACCGTGTTGTACCGACCCCACATAGGAAATGTGGGGCAAGGGCAGGAAGATGATGACATAGTGGGTTTTTGATGGTCACTCTACAGTCAAGCAGCCCGACTGAGGAAGTACATCCGCCTTACAGAATAATCGCAGCCAAATAACATCACTCTTTTCGAATGGTGTTGTGTTCCTGCAGTGATTAAGGTTGCCAGAGCTCTGTGTGGAAGCGCTGAGGTGACAACTGGTGGACCAGTCTTGTCCATTGTGTTGTCGGCGCAGTGATTCCTCTTTTAAAGGATCAGCAGCGCGAATGTGACTCCTCTGGTGTCACGGGCGTCCATGGGGGGTCTTAAGCTTGTCTGCTACCAATATGTAGTAGTTCTTACTTTGTATAAAAAACTTTTCAATCATCTTTTGGACGTTTTATATCTAATAGACTATAAGTGAATTACTCGCCCACTGAGGGAGTTTTTAAGCTGCCGGAAGGCCTACGTTATGGGTTTATGAATAATGACCTATAGCAGAGATAGTTAATGTAACGTGCCCTCTGAAACATGTTTTTTTTTATTGCTACTGATAGTCACCAATTCATATTGTGACTAAGTAATCAGAACTTAACTTCGTCGATCAAGAACGACTAAGCAGGCCGACGCATCACTTGAATATTCAAACCGAATATTTATTTAAATTTAAATAAGCATTTGAAATTGAAACGCCAAACTTAAGTCACAATTTCTTTGATCAAGATAGCATTGTGTTGGTTAATTAGGCACAGAATCAAAGTTTATTGTGTGTAAGTATGTACATTGTTGAGTAATGTTAGACATTAGCGGCATTTACACGATAGAGATTATCCCACGGATCCGGACTGTAAAGATATCTGTAAAGATATCTGTAAAGATATCTTTAAAGATAACTGCGGATAAAACTAGCGGCCTTTAAACGCTAAAGATTTTCCCACGGATCCGGACTGTAAAGATATCTGTAAAGATATCTTTAAAGATATCTGTACAGATAACCGCAGATTTTGGACTGGCGCGTGGAACGGTATAAATTTACAAAGTTTTTTTCTTGATTCTTGAATTTTGAACCTTGAATCTGATAGCCCCTCCAGACTCTCGAGAGAAAGCTTGGCGAGAAGTCTCGCCGAGACTTCTCGAAGAACAAACAAGCTATCCACACTCTCAATTTTTCTCCGTCGTGATGTTTGAAATCCTTTGTCTCGGCCAAAAATACCGACACCGATCGGAGAACAGGCGAGCCAGAGAACGAGAAGGCGAGAAGCTCCTCACACTCACGCTTCTCGGGTGTTCTCGGGGGTTCTCGCAGAGAGTCTGGAGGCCCTATCAAATTTTGAATCTTGAATCTTTGAAGTGACAGCTGTCAAACTTCAAATGGCCATATCTCGGGAACTACTCGTCCTAGACTCCCCGTTCTCAGTTCAAATGAAAGCTATGACCAAGATCTTCATTTCAAGTGACAGCTGTCAAACTTCAAAGCACCATATCTCGGAAACTACTCGTCCTAGACTCCCCGTTCCCAGTTCAAATGAAAGCTATGACCAAGATCTTCATTTGAAGTGACAGCTGTCAAACATCAAACCGCCATATCTCGGGAACTTCTCGTCCTAGACTCCCCGTTCCCAGTTCAAATGAAAGCTATGACCAAGATCTTCATTTGAAGTGACAGCTGTCAAACTTCAAATGGCCATATCTCGGGAACTACTCGTCCTAGACTCCCCGTTCCCAGTTCAAATGAAAGCTATGACCAAGATCTTTATTTGAAGTGACAGCTGTCAAACTTCAAACCGCCATATCTCGGGAACTACTCGTCCTAGACTCCCCGTTCCCAGTTCAAATGAAAGCTATGACCAAGATCTTCATTTGAAGTGACAGCTGTCAAACTTCAAATGGCCATATCTCGGGAACTACTCGTCCTAGACTCCCCGTTCCCAGTTCAAATGAAAGCTATGACCAAGATCTTCATTTGAAGTGACAGCTGTCAAACATCAAACCGCCATATCTCGGAAACTACTCGTCCTAGACTCCCCGTTCCCAGTTCAAATGAAAGCTATGACCAAGATCTTCATTTGAAGTGACAGCTGTCAAACATCAAACCGCCATATCTCGGGAACTTCTCGTCCTAGACTCCCCGTTCCCAGTTCAAATGAAAGCTATGACCAAGATCTTCATTTGAAGTGACAGCTGTCAAACTTCAAATGGCCATATCTCGGGAACTACTCGTCCTAGACTCCCCGTTCCCAGTTCAAATGAAAGCTATGACCAAGATCTTCATTTGAAGTGACAGCTGTCAAACTTCAAATGGCCATATCTCGGGAACTACTCGTCCTAGACTCCCCGTTCTCAGTTCAAATGAAAGCTATGACCAAGATCTACATTTTCAATAACAGCTGTCAAAATGACATCTGTCATCTGAAATGTAGATCTTGGTCATAGATTTCATTTGAACTGAGAACGGGGAGTCTAGGACGAGTAGTTCCCGAGATATGGCCATTTGAAGTTTGACAGCTGTCACTTCAAATGAAGATCTTGGTCATAGCTTTCATTTGAACTGAGAACGGGGAGTCTAGGACGAGTAGTTCCCGAGATATGGCCATTTGAAGTTTGACAGCTGTCACTTCAAAGATTCAAGATTCAAAATTTCAGATTCAAGGTTCAAAATTCAAGAATCAAGGATCGAAATCCAAGATCGAAACCAAGGATCGAAATCAAGGATCGAAATCAAAATCAAGGATCAAAATCAAGGATCGAATTCAAGGATCGAAACCATGGATTGAAATCAAGCGCTGATTTTGTCGAGCGCGATAAAGTAAAAATATCCTGAAATTTAAATGACATGGGCACACTACTAATCCAACAACGAGTGTGAAAGAGACAAAGCTACCAAGAAAGCCTCTCAACAAGACCAATAATCCTTATAACCAAGATTAAATGATAATAGATCGTTGTGTGGACTGTACAGATATCTGTAAAGATATCCGCGGATAAAACTAGCGGCCTTTAAACGGTAGAGTTTTTAGCACGGATCTGGACTGTACAGATATCTGTAAAGATATCTTTACGGATATCCGCGGATAAAACTGTCAAAGGTTGGAATGGCAGAGATCGATCCGCGGGAAAATCCGCAGGCCGATCTCTGCGTGTAAATGCTGCTAATGCGGCTGTGATACGGTCGTGATGTGGCTGTCTCAGAGCGGGGTACTTGGACGAAAGTAATTGCCTATCTATGACGTCATTTCGAAAGAGTTGAACTTTGAATTTTAATAAATTAATTATCACGAAAACTGTTGTATGCTTACGAATTGCAATCTTGGAAGTTATACTTAACAATAACATAACATAAGTATTTATTTACTCAATCAATTTGTTTTTCCATAACATAAACTTACCTAAACGCAATCATAAATAGGTCATGGATTTTGCTCTAACAATACGAGTACAAAACGTGACCGAACTCAGAGTCACTTTAAGTATATTTTTTCACAATAATACTTTATTAGATAAAACTCACAATAAAATACACGTGTTCAATTTGCAAAATTCTATTCTAATACCAAAACAGAGAATAAAAGATCGATTTTTCAACTGACTTGTTGCGAAATAAACCGGTGCATTTGTAGAGCAAGGTCGGGGCAAGATGGCCGCCAAGCGACATGCCACATCGACTGGGCTTTCGCGCCAACGCGTCATTGATTTTCGCGCCTTTTTTACGCGGCAAAAGTTCAAACCTAGTAATTCTAAAGAGTATTTTTATCTATGGAAAGTGTTGCCATGGTATAGCTAATTTGTTTTGTAAATAATTCTTTATTAAAATCATCCTACGGGAAGAAAGCGTCTCGTAGAGGCAGACAAGCAGTGACCATACATTTTCTCTTCCTATGATCTCTTTCTACTCTTTCTATGACACATTTTTGGACTCATTCACTCTCATTAGGTGCCTACCTACTTTCTTCACATAAGCTCTAATACATTATACAATAAATAAAATGTTTAGTTACAGAAAAAATCTAGAAATTTCGAAAGATTGAACCTCGAAATAATTTTTAAACTATCTAAGACTCTAATATTGCTTTCCAGGTTATTAAAATTAAGATTATTTTAAATTCCAAAATCTTTACTACTCCTAGTTCTGCAAAGTCACGCCTGAATCAATTAACAATATTGAAATTAATTTAAACAATGGTTTCTATGAACAATATTGTCTTTTAACAGCTGACAAACGCTTGAACGCCATAATCTCAGCAGGTCGGCTCGGGAGGTCGGGGTCGACTGAGAAAGCGTTGGAGGGACGATCTTGATCTAAAATGATATAGCAGTTGTGTATGCCGAGGTTGCGGTTTCAATTCCCATCAGAGCACAATTTTTGGGATTGATTTTAATATAAAAAAGAATGGAAGTGTTTCCTGTAGTTAAATGCTAAATTATCCCTTTTAAATTACAATCCTATCCTTCGTACTAATGTTATAAATGAGAAAGTTTGCTTAGATGTTTAGAATTTTGGATGTTTGTTACTCAATCATGCCAAAAAGGCTGAACGGATTTTGATGAAACTTGGAATATACAAAGTTTATGACCTGGAATAACACATTAGGCTACTTTTTACACCGGAAAAAGGCACGGTTCCAGTAAGACAAAAAAATAGTAGTCAGCGGGCGTTCGCTAGTATTTAATACTTAGAAGAGACCGATAAAATAATCCTAGTGATGGCCAAGAGAGAGTACCTAATAGAAGCAGAGACAGACCTTCAGCTAGGTAAGTGGACGATATAGAGGCCATATAGGAAAGGGTATGAAGGGGAACGGCACATGACCGGTTAAAGAGGCGTTTGAGGAGGCACATTCCCAGCAGTAGGCTATTATTTGAGCTGCCAATGATGATGATGAACGTAGTGTGGCAGGACAGCATCTTCCTTCTACATGATGATGATGGTGACGACTAAAGAGTCATCACCATCATCATCATTTAGAAGGAAGATGCTGTCCTGCCACGCTTTGACGTGCATGACAAGTTTCACTAGCAAAAATAACTACTTCTTACATTAATAAGGACTTTATTTCGAATCAAACTATAAAAAAACGAGTGTGCTTTAGATTAGACCACACGACTGAAGTAAAACTTCCGTTCGCCTCGCCCGATCACTTTTCGTAACGCTCTCGTCACGCATTCACCAGCTTACTCCCCAAGTCAAGCGTCCGTAAAGAAGTTTTGCTTCAAAAATGTTAAGTTGGTTCTAATATTTAATAGTTCAAAATAAATAAACACACATGACTAAAACAAAAGTGAGAGTTATATTTTTACATCTTCAATATTTCTCATAGATGTTGTAACGCGCAAGGTCGGATGGGCGCATGCGTGTGAAAACCTCACAGTGTTGCCACGTCGGAACAGGCACATTATACGTTGAGAAATATCCTACAATTTGATACTAAAGTCATGATTTAAATACATATTAATTCGAAATGGAAGCACTTTATAGCAAGGCATTCAAATTAAGTTTAATCGTGAACGAATTAATGAATGAACGAATGAAAATAATTTATTGTATGTAAACACTTCACAAAGAAACTTATCGAAACGAAAAAACTTCGAAGCGCTCGTAGTGTAGCTTTCTTAGCTTAACTGGCTATATCCACAGGAAAGACATGGTCAATACGTGTGGGGCTGACTAAGCCGGGGGTTTCCTCACGATCTTTTTCTTCACCGTTTAGAGCTCGTGTTAATGCGCATAAAATTTTCTCGAAACGAAAAATCCATTGATGCACGGCCAGGATTCGAACCCACGACCTTCGGGTCGAAAGTCGAGGTACTAACCAACGCGGCCAATACTTAAAAGCCTATTGATAACAAGAAAAATGTATTCGAAGTTGTGGTTGTCATGTCCATAGAAAAGATTTCAACGCGCTATAACTCTTCTCATAACAGGACCGAGTGAAAATAGTAGGGTTAATTGTAAAAATTGTAGGGTTCATTTCAATTCCTGGAATAGTATTGGTGTTGTTAGAATAAACGTTATTTGTAATTGGTGACAATATCTGCGTGACCGAGCTCTGCTCCGGTGCAAATAGAAAAAAAAAAACCGGTCAAGTGCGAGTAGAACTCGTACGCCGAGGGTTCCGTGCCTACCCATTATACCCATTATGTTATTGTAGCCCGCTTATTTGTATGAGCGCCCATACAACTCAGAGGACAATCTTAATTGGCGTCAACTATGTATGTATGGGAACACCCTTTAGTTGTCAACTTTTTTAACTTTTTGGAATTTTTCCTTTATTTGTGCTATAAGACCTTGCTTTTTGCCAAATTTCGTTATTCTAGGTCAACGGGAACTACCATTTAGGTTTTCGACCCAAAACCTCTAGGGTACTTCCGGTTGACCTAGAATTGTCAATTTTGGTTACAAGCAAGGCCTTACAGCACAAGTAAAGGAAAAATTCCGAAAAATAAAAAAAGTTGATAATTAAGGTAAGTTTTGGTACTTACAAGTTTTCACGAAAACCTAAATTTGCCTATATCTTTTTATAGTGTTGACTCAGGACCTTGATTTTTATACTCACAATAGGGACTATAGATTTTAGTATATGGTATAAATTTCAACTTGCTAGCTTTACCCGTTCCTGAGATAATCGATGGTGACACACGGACAGACAGACAGACGGACAGACAGACAGACAGACAGACAGACAGACAGACAGACGGACAAGAAAGTGATCTTATAAGGGTTCCTTTTTTTTACCTTTTAAGGTACGGAACCCTAAAAAGAACAAAAAAAAATACTTTCACTGGCTGAGATTCGAACTCGCAGCCTTCAGCTGAAAGGCGGATACCCTAACCACTTAGCCACTCTGGTCTCAATAAATTGGAACATAGATTAAACGCATTAATAACACTCTGAGTAGGTACATCGTGATGCAGCCCTTGCTTCAGAGACAGAGGCAGTGAACGCGTTGCTTAGCCTTAAATATATTAGACATAAATAACAGAATTAGATTATTATCTAACAGATTTAGACAGCTGAAGAGTAATTGACCAAAACGCCACTTAAGATTGAACACTTCAATGTTGTAAGAGGATTATTAAACTACTCTAACAATGCTATTACGTAAGTCATTTCATTAATCCAACTGATTTAATTATTATCTGTTAAAGTCCACTAACACTCGAACGGTTATGTTTTCATCGGTTTAAGGTTGATTCACGCTACACGTTTGTAGCGTGAATCAACCTTTAGAGCGTTTGTCCACCGCCGCCATCACCGGACCGTCACCGAGAACGAGATTATTTCTGGCTGAGATCAAGATGACGTGACGGTCTTCTGGTGGACAGGCGGCTATAGTAAATGTATGGTCGCTACCTCGGCGCCATCATCTCGTTCTCGTTGACGTCGCGGTGACGGCGGCGGTGGACAAACGGCCTTAAGGTGCAAGCCAGACAGAAGAGACGTAAGACGAGGACGCGTCGCGGACAGGGCGCCAGCGAACAGCGTTGCGCCCGCGCCCCGTCTCTTCTCTGTTTTGCGTCGCGACGCTTCTATACTTTTTTTTTTTTTTTTAAGAAAATAGATCTATGTTTGGCCACCAACTCGCCTGATGTTAAGCGACGGTGTGGCCGAGGATGGATCACATCGATCTAAAAGAAATCTTTTCACTCTAGCCTTGAAGGCACCTAGATGAAAGGCTTGTTGTATGAAAGGGACGCGGTGGAGACAAATGTCCGCGCCCCGTCTGCGTCTTACGTCTTTTCTGTGTGTCCAGCGCCTAAGATATCAATATTAACAAAACCAGTAGGGATAACTGCTGATATATGGCAGGTTAAAGTATTGGTGAACGTGGCCTTAGAAAGTTAAACCAGAGACAATAGTAATTTCTCCCGTCGAACAATGGGGGATTGGTTGGTGTTTTTATGTGGAAATATACGTCAGTCAAATAATGCTTGAATAATCATTATTGATGTGATTATCAAATCATCGTGTCGACAGCGTCCCAATAAAAGTGAACGCAGACCAGCCGGCATACCACCAACTCTTAGAACAATGTCAAAACAAGGTGAAAACAGTCCTGCATCGCGTCAATGACTTGACACTCGACACTCCAAGATGAGACGTACCAAAACATTCGGCTTACTTTAACCTTACCTTAGCCTTATCTTAGCACGGAATCAGAGTAATCTTACTTTGACATTGCTCTAAGAGTTCATAGTAAGGCTGCGGGGCCGTACCGCAGTCGCCGCAGTCCCCGCATTCGATTTCTTTATATGAAGTTCTATGCAACCTCGCACACCTACCCGCGCCGCAGTCGCCGCAGTACCTGAAGCAAAGCAATGACTGCGGTGACTGCGGCGCGTGCGGTGCGGCCAGGTCTGCGTTCACCATAAATATATATTCGTAACTAAATCTTGTAGGTAGAGAAATGTTGTCCTGCCACAGATCTTGCTAATAAAATTTAACATTACCTTGTCCAATTGTAGCTAATCATCCATCCAAGAACCATCCAATACAGTATACTCAGCGCCCTTTCGGCGTTGCCCCCGTAGTGATGATATATGGTGATGATGATGACGATGAAAAGTAGCTTATAAGCTTTCTATCAAATGCAGAAATAATTTTTCAAATCCGACTGCTAGTTCTTGAGATTATCGCAATCAAACAAACCACAAATTTCGCACCACTAATGCACCAAAACACCATTTTCGCGCTGGATTTGAACTTAGCTGCAATAGAATGAAATAAAGTACACTTCAAGAGCTTTCATATGACATTGTTTCATCAATGTTGGACAAATGAAAAGTGGGCCTAGGTTTCAAACAATGATGCCCATGGTCCTATTTTTGGCGACACTTCGAAATTACTTTTATATTAAACTAGCTGCTGCCCGCGGCTTCACTCGCGTGGTACCTGGATAAAAAGTAGCCTATGTTACTCTCCAGCCCTCCAACTATCTCCACACAAAAAATCACGTCAATTTGTCGCTCTGTTTTGACGTGAAAGCAGGACAAATGAACACACTTTCACATTAATATGGGTACGGATTTTAAGCACTAATGAAGTAGAAGTCCTTTGTGACCGTGGTCTTGTAAGCTTTACAGCAGGATATAGTATCAATGTCCACCCAAATACCAAGCGTTATCACGGATATCTAAACCGTATTACAACTAACTATATTTGCTCAAGTTACGTATGGCTAAGCAAGGTTACCACTCTTATTTACTGAGTTTATGTATTTAATATGTATACAAGGTGTACTAAGAATAGGTTTAAGATTTAACGGATCAAAAGGGTTTGCCTCTTACTCCTATTCTTGTCATCTGTCAATTTTACAAGATACTTAGCCTTTAGGTATATCTTTACTAGATGATTTATACAGGTCCAGGAGGCAATCTTTTGCCTACACTTATCGGGACACTGTTGTGCCTGGGACATTGTTGAGATGGAGTAGACTAGCCTAGCACCTACATCATCCTCTCAGCTTAACCAGCCATATCCACAGGAAAGACATGGTCAATACGTGTGGGGTTGACTAAGCCGCGGGTTTCCTCACGATGTTTTCCTTCACCGTTTAGAGCTCGTGTTAATGCGCATATAAATTTTTCGAAACGAAAAATCCATTGATGCACGGCCAGGATTCGAACCCACGACCTTCGGATCGAAAGTCGAGGTACCTACTACACCCCTCGGCCAGCACGGCTCCTATATTTTACTCGGTACTATATTTTACATAATTACGTCGTTATTACATGAGTAATTCCCCTGCAGTTTCTTGCCTGCAACTTCGGACATCAAAAATGCTCAATTTCGAGATTTATCTGATAAAAAAACGGAACAGCATACAAGGTTATGACGTAGAAAGCAACGAGGTGATTGACACTGTAGAATTATGGAAAGACAAGATGGTAAATATACCTATTAAGTTGGTACTAATTGACCTTCAGTAAGTACCTACAATATTGATACATTGTTTTATCAAAACCTTCCTAAGTAGATTTTTTGTATATTTGCCTTTTGACAGCTCATCTTGTACTAACAAAATCAAAATGTAAGTTTATAAGTAAACATTTGTTTTAAAAACTCAAATAAATTTCATAGAACCAGTTGGCTTTTGTTCATAGTTTTGGCTAAGAAATCACAATAATCACACTAATATTATAAATGCAAAAGTTTGGATGTGGGGTATGTTTGTTCCTCTATAACTCGACAACCACTGAGTTTAAAATATAAATAACTAACGACCGGGAATAGAACATAGGCTACTTTTTGGTACCACGCGAACGAAACCGCGGGCGGAAGCTAGTAATTGATAATCTTCCTATAGACATCTTTCAAAGGATTTCGAATGCCTAAACATTTACCGTCATTGTGGGTACAGTCATAGAACTGTTTGATTTTCTTAAAACAAAATGATTTCTTTATCGTAGTGTGTTAAGACTTATTATTTATTATTATTATTATTATGAGCCTGTAACGTCTTCCACTGCAGGGCAAAGGCCTCCCTTCCTTCTCTCCAGTCATCCCTATTTTGAGCTACTGTGTACCAATCCTTCAAATAAGCATCCAGCTCATCTCTCTATCTACCGCGTGGTCTGCCACGAGGTCGTTTTCTGTTCAGAGGCGTATTAAGACTAAAACTGTAAAAAAAAATATTCCTAAAATGTTATTGCTCTGTAATGACAGCGCCCTTACACAATTTGTCAATTTCAGCTTACTTGCGCACATACAAACATCTTCTCATCTATGTTTCTACATTTCTATGGAGTTATGGTGGAGTGGAGGTGTGCCAACATACAAATCCAAGAACTTTATCAGTTAACGCCTGTTTGCCTCCAAACAATACTCCGAAATCCAGTACCTACGTAACTAAAACATCCGTGTTGACAACTGAATGCCAATGTTGGACCTTGGCCGAGGTCATTGTTACTTTGCCTTTCTCGAAATACTGACCACGGTGCCTTGCAATAAAAATAAGGGCAATGTTTATTTCCTTAATTTCCATGTTATCTGGTTCACATAGTACAAGCTTTGCTTTATTATCCGCACTGTTGAGGTCTGGAACTCGCTGCCGGCTTCTGTTTTCCCCGAAAATCATGACCTGGGGCCATACCATAAACTCTTAGAGCAATGTTAAAACCAGCTTAAAACAGTCCTACTGCTTTAGAAATGACATTCGTTGTCATGTTTAAAGCTTGTTTTAACATTGCTCTAAGAGTTCATGGTACGGCTACTGGGTCTCTTCAAGTCAAGAGTGAATAGGTGTCTTCTAGAAATCTAGACCTTTGTGGTCCATCGTCAGCCACATCGTCGCTTACCATCAGGTGAGATTGTGGCTAAACAAAGGTCTACTTTTCTCCAGTAAAAAATAACCACTAGCTCATACGAACATACATAATGTATAAGATTTAAGAGGTCGTCGATCAATTGCAGGATGACTGTAAAAGATCCACAAATTCGTGAACACCAACCAGATCAAACAATGACACCGGTCCTTCGTATATTATGGTTTGTTAGCATAAAACCCGAAATTAATTTAAATTCCTAACTTTTCGAACAAGTTTTTTTAAACATACACTTGGATGTTTTGCGAGACAGGCTAATGTAAAAATAAAAGCTTTGGATTAATAATTAAGTGTTTTTGCGTTATTTTGACACGTTTATCGATGAGTGGACTAAAATACAACGTTGTGTGTCCATTAAGATTGTCTACACATGTGCGCTTTCAACTTCTTTTGTAATAAACCTATATCTATATCAATAATAATCTATAGGTACCTTTTAATATTATAATGAGGTAAAGTTTGTTTGTACTCATCCGATTTCAAAAATTCTTTCACCAGTATTTAAAATAAACTTTCAGGATGAACGTAGGTTATATGTTATGTAGGTACCTTGCGGGCAACGCCGCGGGCGGAAGCTAGTAACTAATAAGTTGAGAGTAACTCTATCGTGCTATCTTCGGTGATGTGTTTTTTAGTACTTCATATACTTACTCGAAACCTTTGTCTACATTAAAAGAAAACACGAAAAAATAATTTATTATCACTTTTGTAAAACTTTACATCAAAATGTTTAAGAAATCCGAATAAAATGTGGTGCCGACTGATAAAGTATTTACCGTCATATACCAGGGAGGGTAAAGACTACCCTTCTTCTATACTTTTTTGATTGAACGATTGGCTAAAATTCTCGAACATTTAGCTAGTCAAAAATCGACAAATAAACACAACTAAAAAAATGAAAACACGTGAATATGAACCAATTTAGGTGCAAAATACATAATGGATACCGTAAGGGCTAATGCCTTTGAACGGTGGACCTTCAATACCTGATGGTGATTAAGATCCATTAGCATTGAATATGAATGGATTTATTAACTAGGAACTCGTAATGGACCAAGCCATGGACAGAACCATGAGATCAAAACTCTTTACTTAGTAGTATTATGAGATTACTAAAAGTAAATGTGAACACATCCTTTCCTTACTTTTAGATACAACGAATTCTCAGGGAACTCGTCAGTTCACCAGAATTCCCTAGCTAGAGGATCGGGCTGGGGAATCCTTCTGATGAACCCTTAAAATTTTAGTTCAGTTGACGCATAAGAACCTTTATTCAAAAGATTAACAAAATATGTAAAGCTATTGCTAACCTGTCATGGATGGACATGTTAGCATAGAAATTTGATATTTTCCGGTTGAATTTAATTGATATTCTATCATCATCATGATGGACAGTCCAACTTTGTATCGGCTTTGTCCACTGCTTATATTTTCTACATCTCCTATTTTGTCTATTTCCATAATATTGTGGTGATGTTCTTCTATCCTTGCTCATTTTTAACCTTTTTCTTTCTTTCCAGATTCACGAGCACATGACCCCTGATGAGCTTCGGAGCGTCTTCCACGTGGACCATCACAGCCTGGTGCCTCAGTACCACCTCCTCCAAATCACGCACCACCTCTCCCGACGCCACATCCCAGCTTCTCACTCCAGCAACAAAATCCACAACGAAAAGACACCCCACGAGAAGACTACCAACAAATGGAAGAACCCACCGTCTCTTCTCAACGATGAGATGTTCCAGCGACCGAACCTCAAAGACATAATAGGAGATTTAAACAAGACTGTCAGTGTTAACTTCAGTGCCAATTCAAGTGAAGTGAACGATCTGAGTGATGTGGAGAGTATCGGTGGTGATGATGTGCATCGGATTGAGTTGGAGGCGTTTGGGAAGCAGCTTAAGCTGACGTTGAAGAAGCAGGATGGACTGGTGAAGAAGGAGGGCCTGAAGGTGTGGAGGGTGGAAGGGAATGACTCGCAACCTCATGGGGTCGACTATGTGGAGATGGAGTCGGTAAGTACCTACATTTTTGACACTCTTTACAGCTAAAATACAACACAAAGAATCTGAGGTGGCTTACAAAAAAAACATATTTTGTCTCTGGCTCTACCTCTAACAGTGTTTCGTAGATCACTTGACTCAAATGACCAGATTGCATGAAGTTTCAACGTAAAAGGTCGCTTAATCATTCATGCTTGAGAGCTCAGATTGCAAGAACTTGAGAGTTAAACTTCAGTAAAACTGTGGCATTTTCTCCATAATTTTTGTGATTTCATCCAAAAACCTAAGACACAATGAGTTAAAACTACGAATAGATACGATTACCGGTTGTTTGTTTATTAATGACGACTATTTATTATTACAAAAACGCCTACTCAGTATATATTTGCACCAATCTGTCCTCCACTTATTACTGTTGTCTCAATTATCTCGTTTCTAAGCAAAAATCTACAAGCGTATCTAAAAAATGTGAAAAGTAGATTAATATATTCAAAAGCCGAGAATAACTTTAGTATAATACGCGTTGTTCTAGATTCATTTATGGCAATAAAGTAGGTAAATTAATTTGAAATTATGCATATATTTTAATATCATAAAGCATCATAAATACGAGTATCTATGTCAAATATATATTCACATACATACGACTAGGTGCCTCGTGGCATTGTCCTCGTAGTGATGGTATTTGGTGATGATGATGATGAAAAGCAGCCTATAACCTACCTCAAGTAGCTACCAAATGCAAAAAGAATTATTCAAATTCGACTGGTAGTTCCTGAGCTTACTAAAATAAGCTCGTTCAAAAAAACAAAGAAACAAACCAACTCTTCCGCTTTACATATTGGCATAGATAAATCCAAGAATGTGATACCCAACTAGAATTTTCGATTATTTTTCGAAGGTTTTTCGAGACGGTTTACCTATTGGTAGGAATGGTCAAGCAGGACACATACCAGCGGACACAATTACATCTTCAGAGGAGCTTGATTGTCAATAAACAAGCGCTTGATGTAGTTTCTATCCTAGAAGTTACCAAGCCTTGGATTATAGAGGTTATTATCTAATTTCCAGGTAGAAGGTGGTATTTAAAAAATATCACATTTTCTAAATCTCAAACATATAATTACCTGAGCCATATTCTCAGTTCTTAAAAAACAGTGAAAATGGAGAGTGGTGGGACAATGTGATTGAATATATCGATCGTTAGAGGTGTAGTGATGGGAACTGATTGGGAAAACTATGAATTTTAGAAAACTGACACATTTTTCTGATAAATTAATTGGAACAGTAACAAACATGTCACGGCATTTGTTGTTACGAGAAGCCTAGATATATTTTATCAACTAGCTGACCCAGCGAACTTCGTAGCACCCTAATTATTTATTTTTTTATTAAAAGGGAAGATTTTATGGGCTAGAAACCCTCGCGGGCGACCCTACTAAAATTTCATCATAATTTGATCAATGGATTAGGAGGAATTAGACTTCAAGTTACGAGTATGTTAGACGTCCAAACTGTGTAAAATGACTATTAGACAATATTTAACTAATTTGCAGTAGATGGATGGATTGTTTGAAAGATGACATAAGTAAGAAGTCGAGATGAAAGCTGAAAAAGACAAGTAAAAGAAGTACAGAGAGAGAAAAAGAAGCCAGGGCCCCAATTCCACTAATTTAAAACGTACCACTGCGTTTTGTTTCGTTCTCCAAAATGTTTGAAAAGGTCACCACAACAGAGTAACCTAACCTCATTAGTCTTTATTAGATTAGGAAACAAAATGAAACATAAGGATAAAGCTCGGGATAAAGTTGAGCTTTGGTTGTTAAAAAGTTTGTCTTCAGGACAAGGATTAACTAAGAAATATTAAATGATGAAGATGTGAGACAATGTCTACCCAGCCTTGGGGATACCTACAACTCATGTTTCGTTTCGTATTTTGGTATGTAAGTATGTTTGTAAATAATTTGATATTTGAAGGGCAGGAAGAAGAAGACGTCATATGATTATAAGTTAATTATGAATTAATATGAGTGCCCTCAAGAAATGAGCTATCAAAGGCAGACAGATTTTTCAG
Source organism: Camptogramma bilineatum (assembly GCA_958496255.1). NCBI lineage: Eukaryota > Metazoa > Arthropoda > Insecta > Lepidoptera > Geometridae > Camptogramma > Camptogramma bilineatum. The sequence goes on from OY292474.1 coordinate 5,843,835, forward strand.
AGATTAGCGCGTTCAAACAAACAAACTCTTCGCTTTAATATAAGTAGGATTAGTAGGTATAGGTATATTAGGTATAGAGTGACGTCAGAGTCGTGTTCCCATCTCTACTGTTAGGTGTAAAAACCATGCGCACGCGCACAGTGAAAGCGCTCCCACGGGCCTTATCTAACCAGAGCGACTAAACAATGGTGTTTATTACAATAAACTCCTCATCAGGAACTCAATTAAAGAGAACGAAACAAGATCTGTACACAACTGTATTTCAAAGAAAGAAAGAAAAAATATTTGTTCAAACCAAAAATCAAAAAACCCCTGTGAATTATTAGTAGGTGAGTAAGTATTTATAATCACATCACACTATCACATAACACTAATAACACTTTATCACTAATCACTAATATTATAAATGAGAAAGTTGGGATGTTTGGATGGATGGATGGATGTATGTTTGTTCCTCTATAACTCGACAACCACTGAACCGATTTAACTGAAATTTAAAATATAGATAGACTAATGACCAGGAATAGAACATAGACTTTTTGTCGGGTAGGTACCACGCGAGCGAAGCCACGGGCGGAAGCTAGTAGTATAGCTAGTAATATACAATATTCATAAAATCCATATTAAATGCTCAAAACAGGTCCATTTATCCATCTAGTTCTAGATTTACAACTAAATAGATTATTAGTCCAGTCAGCTTAGCATAAAAATGGGCTCAACCTCGGAATGAGAGATAATAAGCTGAATTTTCGTATGTAGCTTCATTTAGGCGTCCTAAAAGTTGTCTCAAAAGTCTCATAAAATCTCGTGTCTGCGTCTTAAGTTATTCAAGGTCAAAGGTAAAAAAAATAGTTTTTCGCGAATATCTTGGTTGCTATTGGTCCAATGATGTTAACATCTATTATAAAGTTGTAGAGCATACAATTTGCGACATATTTTGTTTAAAACATTCTTTCATGCGCTCAACCGTTTTCGCGATAGAGGAGGGTGAGTGCGCAGCGCTCAGCCATACGCGTAGGTACTGTAACGCAAAGTCAAATGTGAATATCTGTGAATACCTTGAATTTTGAATAATTTGTTTTATTTATCAGTTAATTATCGACCAAGCGAGCAAAGCGAGCTAAGATCTTACGATTTTGCTTTGTATGTTTGTATGTGTAATTTTTATGTTATCGCATAACTATCGAACCGTTAATCCAATCTGCATGAAACTTGGTAGGTAACTAGGTTGTGCTATGGAAATTTGATATATGACATATGAGCGTAATCGATGGAGGGGTTGTAAAGATATTGGGATCTAAAGGGGGTAAAAAAGATAAAAGTTACACAGATATATTGAGTGGGGTGTCATATGAAAGGACTTAATTTGTACATTCCGAAATAGTTTTTATTTTTGATCTAGGAAGTATAGTTTTTGAAATACACATGCTGAACGCTTTGCGCTCACGGCCCTGTATCGTAAAAACGGTTGAGCGCATGGAATTTTTTTTTCAATGAATTGGTCGCAAATTTTAAGCTCTACAACTTCATAATAGATGTTAACATCACTGGACCAATAGCAACGGAGATATTCGCGAAAAACTATTTTTTTTACCTTTGACCTTGAATAACTTAAGACGCAGACACGAGATTTTATGAGACTTTTGAGACAACTTTTAGGGCGCCTAAATGAAGGTATATACGAAAATTCAGCTTATTATCTCTCATTCCGAGGTTAATTCCTAATTTGACTGGGCTATATGTCAAACATTTATCTTACGCAGTTTAGTATTTATTTAGGTGGCCTACCAAGTTCATCAACAAATCTAGGCAGGTTAGCTATCACATCTGTAACATCTAGACGGCCTCGAGATCTGAGCTAGGTCTGCCCTAAATTATATAACCTAAAGTTATCTAACTTGGGAGCAGAATTCTAATGTTCTGAATACCTGTATCTGTTAGGTAATAACAAACAATTTACTGTCGGCTTATAAAGTATGATGTATACAAAAGCTGTTCAAATTGTAAGCCAATAGCTTTTAGGTCTTAGAAACGGGCCTTCTTTTAAAAACTACGCTAGATCAGACAAGATGAAGTAAGCCATACTACCTACATATAAGTCCTGAATGTAAATGTTTGTTAGTCCTCACAAATAAACTAGTATTTCGCCCCGAACTGAGATCTCGCGCACCGTAGATGGCTTACATTTGGACTTTCTTCTGACTACCCCTATAATTTCAAGTGCTACTACTGATACTGCCGAGTATGCCTATTGCGCTAGCTCTTCATGGTAAAAAATACTGGCATGCATGCAATACATAATGTCGTGTCTAATTTTTCATTTAGGTATTTCATATTTATGAATTCTCGTCGAATTTCTAAAAGTATACGTCCTAGAATAAAAATAATAACTATTTTGGAATGTACAAATAAAGACCTTTCATTTGACAGCCCACTCAATATATTTGTTTACTTAACTTTTTTTACCCAATTATTTTCATTCTTTATCAAAATTTTTTTTATCATGAAAATAAATCAAGTAGCATTTAAAATCATTGCAAACCAAACCGCAACGATGCCACTCTCTTTTTAAGACCGACCAGTCAATGAGCTACGAAGTCATCGAAACTCTATCCAACGGGAGCTCTTGCAGCTCTGGTTTCGTAGTTTTTGGTCTTTGGTCGTATTTCAAAAACTATACATCCTAGATTAAAAATAAAAACCATTTTGGAATGTACAAAATAAGCCCTTTCGTATGACACCCCACTCAATTTATTTGTGTAACTTTCATAATTTTTTACCCCCTTGGGAACCCAATATCTTCACAACCCCTTCATCGATTAAGCTCATATGCTCCCCCGTAAATTTCCTTACCACAACCTATTGACCTACCAAGTTTCATGCAGATTGGATGAACGGTTCGACAGTTATGCGCGAACAACAATTCGTGAAACATACAAACATACAAACATACAAACATACAAACATACAAACATACAAACATACAAAGCAAAATCGCCCAACTTACCACTAAGATCTTCGCTCGCTTCGCTCGCTCGATCGATAAAATAATAAGTTTGAAAATGGCGCCTGTTGCTGAAAAGGTGAGGAGTGTTCGATTAGCTTGGTATGGACATGTATTTTTCACAGCTGTATTTTTTTTATTTAAGAAAGGTTAGCTCTTGACTTCGCTCCTTGCCTAGGCATGGATGAAGTTGACGATGCACGTTGGTCCCGAATTTAGTGCTCCATACACATAGAAACCGAAACTCGATTTTTTAATTTTTTTTTATTGGGGATTGTTCTAGTACACTATTCTTATTCAAATATGTAGGTACCGTCACCATAGCAAGCTTCATGACGGAATAAAAAAATATTTAGTTTTTTTTTGTATGGAGGAGAACACATAAATTGGATTATCTCTCGACTCTTAGAAACTCAAGGGCTGCCGCTTATAGAGGGTGTACACCCACACGAGGCCGTCCTCATAAGCCACCAATCTCGCACGGCTGGGCACGGTTTTGGCGCCCAGAGCAAACTGAATATTCGAAAATTTGTCAACTACACCAAAACTAGAATTTCGTAAATGTTTGCATGGTAGATTGTTCTAATTCACTATTTGTATCTAACTATGTAGGTACAGTCACCATAGTAAGCTTTGCGTAAGAAAAAAAAAATATTTTGTCATTTTTTGTGAATGGATGAAAACACTTAATTCGGATTTTCTCTCGACTCATAGAAACTCAAGGGCTGCCGCTTATACAGGGTATACACACACATGAGGCTGTCCTCATAAGCTACCAATCTTGCACGTCTGGGCACGGTTTTGGCACCCAGAGCCAAAATACAAATAATTCAAAAATTTTACAGCAATACCGAAACCAAGATTTTAAAAAAGTTTGTATGGGGGATTGCTCTAATACACGATTTTTATGTAAAAATGTAGGTACAGTCACCATAACAAGCTTCATGACAGAAAAAAAAACTATTTAGTTCTATTTTTGTGTGGAGGGTAACACTTAAATTGGATTATCTCTTGACTCTTAGAAACTCAAGAGCTGCCGCTTATACAGAGTGTACACCCACATGAGGCCGTCCTCACAAGCCACCAATCTCGCACGGCTGGGCACGGTTTTCGCGCCTAGAGCCAAATGATTATTTGAAAATCTATAAACTACACCGAAAGAAAAATTCAAAGCTTGCTGTCGTGACTGTATCTACATATTTAGATAAGAATAGTGTATTAAAGCAATCTCCCATGCAATCCCCCATGCAAACATTTACGAAATTCTAGTTTTGGTGTAGTTGACAAAGTTTCGAATATTCAGTTTGCTCTGGGCGCCAAAATCGTGCCCAGCCCTGCAAGATTGGTAGCTTATGAGAACGGCCTCATGTGGGTGTACACCCTGTATAAGCGGCAGCTCTTGAGTTTCTAAGAGTCGAGAGATAATGCAATTTAAGTGTTTTCCTGCATACAAAAAAAAACTAAATATTTTTTTATTCCGTCATGAAGCTTGCTATGGTGACTGTACCTACATTTTTAGATAAAAATCGTGTATCAGAGCAATCCCCCATGCAAACTTTTTTGAAATCTTGGTTTCGCTATTGCTGTAAAATTTTCGAATTATTAGTTTTTTGACCAAAACCGTGCCCAGACGTGCAAGATTGGTAGCTTATGAGGACAGCCTCATGTGTGTGTATACCCTGTATAAGCGGCAGCCCTTGAGTTTCTATGAGTCGAGAGAAAATCCGAATTAAGTGTTTTCATCCATTCACAAAAAATGACAAAATATTTTTTTTTTCTTACGCAAAGCTTACTATGGTGACTATACCTACATAGTTAGATACAAATAGTGAATTAGAACAATCTACCATGCAAACTTTTACGAAATTCTAGTTTTGGTGTAGTTGACAAATTTTCGAATATTCAGTTTGCTCTGGGCGCCAAAACCGTGCCCAGCCGTGCAAGTTTGGTGGCTTATGAGGACGGCCTCGTGTGGGTGTACACCCTCTATAAGCGGCAGCCCTTGAGTTTCTAAGAGTCGAGAGATAATCCAATTTATGTGTTCTCCTCCATACAAAAAAAAACTAAATATTTTTTTATTCCGTCATGAAGCTTGCCATGGTGACGGTACCTACATATTTGAATAAGAATAGTGTACTAGAACAATCCCCAATAAAAAAAAATTAAAAAATCGAGTTTCGGTTTCTATGTGTATGGAGCACTAAATTCGGGACCAACGTGCGATGGAGCGAGCTTCCCTAGAAAATGCCTATTAACTCTCCTTTTAAAGGTGTTCGGTTTATTTGTCTAAAATATGTTTTTTTTATCATTTATTTCTATTCGCAAAGCGAATATGGGAAAAGATTCTAAACTTGTATAAAAACTAATGTTATAGTACACCGTAATTGTTGTACTTGTTGTGTGTACTATTTAAATAAATAAATAAAACTGAATCATAGACTTACAGCCTAAATAGTGTTTCAGTAGAGAGTTGGCTTTAGCAACTGGTATTGTTTACGTTTAATTGCGACTGGATTCCATTCAGGTAGCCTTTTTGAGGCGATTATGAATTCCATTCCGTAGTATCTATGAACCTAATTTACCTCATTTACCTTTTGTATCTGCCTCAAATATTCTATATTAATTTAAGTTTGTGGAATTGTTTGTGTCGTATTCGCACCTGAAAAACCTATTGTGAAGAGAGGTTTCAAAACTCTATTGAATGGAATGATCTTCTGTATAAACTGAGGGAGATTCGTTGTACCTCGCTCAGCGTGGCGAAAAAAAGTCAAGCTAATTACTTAGCTTGAGTCAACTCAGTCACACTTTGTCTTGCTCCGATGTTACACGCATTTACACGCTGCATGCACATCATTTATCTTTTTCTGACAACGGGGTTTTATAATAATCTCTGAATTTTTTTTAGATTTCTCGATTGATCAGAATATATAAAAGGCTTTCGTATTATATAAAGCTGCTTATGTTCTACCTGAGTAGCTATATCGAAATTTCGCCGCGTTTTAGAGCTTTTTCTAATGAGTATAACGTCTCTATTGGTAAAATCTCATTGATTAAATGCACTATTTGTGAACTATTTATTTATTTTTAATTTTATTTTTGTACTAGTTATTTTTAACTTTGGTCGAGATTATTCATTCTTTTTTATCCAATTCCTTAGATTCAAAGTTAAGTGATCAATGAACTCTAAAACAAATTATGTTTGCCTTTAAGCATTCCTTTATAAATCAAGGATAATGTCAAACAGGTAATTTACGATATATTCCAATTCAAATAAACATACTGGTCTATAATTTTGATAAATAGCATAATTATTGAGATGTATTTTATTCTAAAAACGTTTAACTTATTACTTTTTAATCGTTTTTGCTTGGTCTTCAAAGGCTAGTTTTATTGTCACGCGTACCGTCAGCGCTGATAGGCGAGTGATCTTTATTCCAAAGAAATAAGGATACTGATTGTCCAGCACTGACGAGAGCAATCAGCCTAGCCATTTCTGCTAAACAATCAGTATCTTTATTTCGTTGTAATAAAGATCAGTCGACTGTCAGCGCCGACGGTACCTACGCGTGACAGGAAAACCGGCCAAAGGGATTCAGGGTCGCTCGGTCGAATCCCGGTCGTGCATCAATGGATTCTTCGTTACGAAATGCGCATTAACACGAGCTCTAAACGGTGAATGAAAACATCGTGAGGAAACCCGTGGCTTAGTCATTCCCACATGTATAGACCATGACTTTTCTGTGGATATGAACGATCAAGCTGAGAGGATGGTTTAGGTGCTGGGCAAGCCTACTCCATCTCAACAATGTTCCAGGCACTACAGTGTTCCGTTGAGTTTAGGCATAGGTGACCTCACGCTGTATAAATCATGTAGTAAAGATGTAAAGGCCTAAATAAGGGGATAATATACAAGATTTCTTACTTGATTTTGAAAATTCTATCACGGGGAGAAACTGCATTGTCCCTAGTGTCAGTAGGTATACAACAAAAAGCCGTGGGCGGAATCTAGTAATGCTAGTAGCGTAGCTTGCTGAGACGTTCTTGATTGATCGTTGAAGTTACCAACGTTGTGCGCGGTCACAATTTGAATGGGCGACCGCAAGTGGTATTACGAGCTGAGCGCTTTCGAGCTTCGGAGGGCACGTTAAATTGTCGGTCTCGGCTTTTAAGTCATCAAACTATGACGGAGGCTTTTAAGCGGCTTAAAACTCCGTCACCAGAGTTGGCCACTAGCTCATAAGAACTTACTTACTTACTCACGGAACATAGTGCCAAATAAAAGCCTAAATACCAACTAAGTACCTCAAATAAAGACAACTGCGGGGCTAACAAATTTACCTACTTACTCACGGAACATAGCCTAAATACTTAGTACCTACCTCAAATAAAGACCTACGGGGCTAAAGGCCGTTATAGCAGAATCATAATCTGAATTGCACTATATTCCTTCTCTTTTTATAGACATGAGAGTGACAAGAACAAAACGTAATAGTACGAATTTTATTAGGATTCAGATTTTATCGGTTTCTATCCCCACAGACATGAAACAGTAATTGGCCACTACGTGTGCCAATGTTGATTGTCTTACAAACCTTCGACGGCACACGAAGGTCGTACGTACACTCAGACAAACTGCTAAGCATTGCCTGGTTAGTACTTTTAGCGCATGTTTCACCATTTTCCATAAATCAGGCCTTTGTATCTTATGCTTACTGAAAATTATATGGACACGGGATTTTATCGCGTAATTTACCTTATTTATCCCGAATTTTCGGCTATGTTACAATAGCCGTGGTCGCGGATAGTTCCGCGACGGCTATTGTAACATAGCCGAAACGTCGGTCAGGATAATTAAGATAAATTACGTGATAAAATCCCGTGACCATATAATTTTCAGTATGAATAATGCGCGAAAGTTTATAAAAACCTATGTTTAACTCAACGGTATAGTCATAGTGCCTGGGACATTTTTTGAGATGGAGTATGCTTACCCAGCAGCTAATCCATCCTCTCAGCCTAATTGGTCTTATCCTCAGGAAAGACATGGTCAATACGTGGGGAGCTGACTATATAGGCTGCGGGTTTCCTCACGATGTTTTTCTTCACCGTTTAGAGCTTGAGTCAAAACGCATATCAATTTTACGAAACGAAAAATCCATTTGGAACAAACAAACAATCGAATCGAAAAGGCACAACCTTTTTGCACCACCCTGGACACTTAGCAGCAGTCATTTGTTTTTTTTAATCTTCTTATTGTTTTTGTACTAAATTTCACCTCTGACAGTACTTGATTAGTCAACTAGAGGCAATTATGCATTCGAGACATCCACGTCAAAACGACGTGTCAAATTGTGTTATGGCGGCTCCTCACTTGGCGTATCGTGTTCGTGTATTTGCATTATTTGTCCAAACACAGCAATGTGTAGACGGTCTATTTGATTGTATTTGCTTTATTTGCACGAATATGGCAAACAACGCAAATAGCAAATTTGCCCGTACAAGTCCATGTGTGGATGACGTATTTGACGGTATTTGAAATATTTGATTATTTGAAGGCAAACACAACAATATCGACTCACGAATACGCTAAGCCAAGTGAGGAGCCGGCATTAAATGTTTACGCAAAACTTTAAATACCGATCTAAGGACACGTTGGGTAATTGTTTTATGTGCTCTCTACGTCATAGACATAGAAATATTTATTTAGCACACACACAAATAATAAGTGCAAGAAAAAAAACATTGCGGAAATGGACTTGCCTACACTAAGGTAAACTAAAAAATATCACTAGAAAAATTACACACACAAGTACATTGGACGACACCTACTTACCTACAACTTAGAACAAAATTAGCCCTTCCCTTATGCGATGGTGCGGCTAAAATGGTCCAATCTCAGTGTGGTCTACTTCCGAACGCAGTGGTAAGGAAGTAACACTGGTTTTCAGATTGGACAGTCATACACTTCTATGAAAAAATAAAAAAAAACGGTCAAGTGCGAGTAGAACTCGTACGCCGAGGGTTCCATACCTACCCATTATACCCATTATGTCATTGTAGCCCGCTTATTTGTATGAGCGCCCATACAACTCAGAGGACAATCTTAATTGGCGTCAACTATGTATGTATGGGAAAACCCTTTAATTTTCAACTTTTTTAATTTTTTGGAATTTTCCTTTATTTGTGCTATAAGACCTTGCTGTTTGCCAAATTTCGTGATTCTAGGTCAACGGGAACTACCATTTAGGTTTTCAACCCAAAACCTCTAGGGTACTTCCGGTTGACCTAGAATTGTCAAATTTGGTTACAAGCAAGGTCTTATAGCACAAGTAAAGGAAAAATTCCGAAAAATAAAAAAAGTTGATAATTAAGGTAAGTTTTGGTACTTACAAGTTTTCACGAAAACCTAAATTTGCCTATATCTTTTTATAGTGTTGACTCAGGACCTTGATTTTTATAGTCACAATAGGGACTATAGACCTCAGTATATGGTATAAATTTCAACTTGCTAGCTCCACCCGTTCCTGAGATAATCGATGGTGACACACGGACAGACAGACGGACAGACAGACAGACAGACAGACAGACAGACGGACAAGAAAGTGATCTTATAAGGGTTCCTTTTTTTACCTTTTAAGGTACGGAACCCTAAAAACCGGTCAAGTGCGAGTCGAACTCGTACGCCGAGGGTTCCGTACCTAGCCATGGTGCCAATTAAGCTAGTATTAATTGTATGAGCGCCCATACAACTCGGAGGACAATTTTAATGGGCGTCAACTATGTATGTATGGGAACACCCTTTAGTTTTCAACTTTTTTAACTTTTTGGAATTTTTCCTTTATTTGTGCTATAAGACCTTGCTTTTTGCCTAATTTCGTTATTCTAGGTCAACGGGAACTACCATTTAGGTTTTCGACCCAAAACCTCTAGGGTACTTCCGGTTGACCTAGAATTATCAATTTTGGTTACAAGCAAGGCCTTACAGCACAAGTAAAGGAAAAATTCCGAAAAATAAAAAAAGTTGATAATTAAGGTAAGTTTTGGTACTTACAAGTTTTCACGAAAACCTAAATTTGCCTATATCTTTTTATAGTGTTAACTCAGGACCTTGATTTTTATACTCACAATAGGGACTATAGACCTGAGTATATGGTATAAATTTCAACTTGCTAGCTCTACCCGTTCCTGAGATAATCGATGGTGACACACGGACAGACAGACGGACAGACAGACAGACGGACAGACAGACAGACAGACAGACAGACAGACGGACAAGAAAGTGATCTTATAAGGGTTCCTTTTTTTACCTTTTAAGGTACGGAACCCTAAAAAGGACAGAAATAATAAATATTATTTTAAAAAACAAAGAAACATTTCTATAATTTAAGACCTCTGTGGCGCAGTGGGCGAAGGCCCGCCTGTAACGTTGGAGGTTGCGGGTTTTATCCCCGCCGCGGGACAAATGTTTGTATGTTCTGCAAATATTTGTCTCGGGTGTGGGTGTTTTCTATGTATAATATGACGGATATATCATTATAAGTCGTATATCAGTCATATAGTTCCCATAACACAAGCTTTGCTTACTTTCGGGCTAGACGATGCTGTGTGAAATGTCCAGCATTATTTTTTTTAAAGTTAAAAAAAGTTTTAAGAATACAATGTTCTTCTTTTGCGTTGTTACTGTCGAATAAAAAGACAAGTAAGTAGTTTCAGCTAAAATATGTTACCAATAAAGCCCATCACACACACAGCAGATAATGTATCTTATGAAATTTAAATCTTGAGATCGCGCCTATACAAAATCTATGGAGCACACAGCGAATATAAATTACAAAATATATTTGGTGCGATCTGTCTAGATTTATATTTCGAAAGATATAATAACTGCTGTTTGTGTGGTACGCTAAGATAGAAGAAATATCAAAAATGTATAACATACTTTGAAAGTTATATTATGTATTCATTCAACAGAGTCGTCTTTTTATGAATGGACAAACCAGTGTCATGACACCGTAGCATAAATAAAATGTATTATATTGACATCACGACCTTACTGTACAGAAAACAATAATTTTGATATATTGGGCAATTATTCACAATATTTTTATGAGAATTAAAACGATAATTGATGAATTATGAGCCCTATTGAGTTACCTTGATAAAACACAAAAACATTTGGTATCAGAACACACATCTTTGTTTTTTATCTTATTTTCGTTTTAGTTTGTTTAGGTATCTACCTACCTAAATCTATAAATTCTAATGATTACTTACGTAAGTAAAGTATATAATTTATGGTGTAATCAATAACAAGTAATAAATTAACAAAACCCATGTTAGAATTTTCTTTTAAACAAAAAGTGTTAAAAACGAATTTTGTAGAGCCTCCTCATTACCTACTTTGATTAAAGTTGTATACTACATTGGTAGTAGCTCTGCCTTCTGCGCGGTAGGTCTTAGGTTCGATTCCCACCCAGGACAAAGATTTGTGTGATGAATTTAGATGCTTGTTCTGTGTCTGGATATTATAAAGTAGGTATTAAGTTTGTGTTAGGGATGTTCGATATTTCGGATTGTATCGATATTTCGTATCGCAATATATCGTAATGCATTGTATCGATACGCGTATCGATACAGGGCATTTGATACGATATATCGTATCGATACAGTATCGAATCAAGACAAAGTATGCAGGTACTTAAATGATTAAAAAAATATATTTTATTCGTTAAACCGAAACTTTTAATAATGCACACTATTATAGGAGCGCTATTACGAAAATGTACGTAGCTATAACTGTCAAAAAAGGTATTTTATGATATCACACTAATATTAAAATATGCCAAAGTTGGGATGTATGTTTGTTCCTCTATAGCTCGGCAACCACTGAACCAATTTGCATGAAATTTAAACAGAGATAGATAATGACCGGAAATAGAACCTATGCCACCTTTTAACCGGCTAATTTGCAAGTCAAAACGATTCGATATCAAAACAATTTGATACGATACTTTCGATCCGATACACCTTGCATGTGTTGTATCGATACGCCGTATCGTATGCCATTGTATCGTTACGAATATCGGGTGTATCGTATGACATTGTATCGATACACGAAAATATCGTATCGTATCGAACATCCCTAGTTTGTGTTACCAACACTAAACTTACTTATACCTAATATGAATTCTATGTGTTCCCATAGTCCAAGCTTTGCTTAGTTTGTGGCTTTATGGCGATGTATGAAATGTCCATCTTTTTTTTATTATTTTTCAAATTTTTCTATTAAAGAGCATAAAAAGATAGAAGAAACAGCCACATTTAAATTTTGCTCCTCAAATATTATATATTTTAATTAGCTATGTTAATCTATGCTAAATGAACACCGTATAGAATTACACTATTTATAACTGCCACTTGTAGCGTCTTCACAAATTAGTAGCTCGTAAAATTTTTATAATTTGATAAATTATGAAGTAATTATAATATGACAGACCAATGACAACTGGGCACGTGTTAATTTTAAATTTGTTTTATAGTGATAAACTTCTGGATCAAAATAACTTAGGTATCAGTACCTACCTATATTTACCGATAAGTTATTCATTTTCGGAAATGATTATACTTTTTATATTAGAAAACATCGTGAAGAGACTTGCTATCATTCTAACAGGAGGCGATAGGATTGCCGTCTGTCACTAAACACACCGTCCACACACAATACACATGCCTACGAAAAGTGTGATCTGTATTTGTAATATGAAGATGTAGACACCACGATTCAAGAGTATTTTTCAACCGATAGGAAATACCATAGAGATGAGTATACCCACTTATTGCTAAAAGCATTATTTTAATTCAGCAAGCCATTGACAATCGCACAGCTAAGCTGTTTTGTTATTTAAATCATGAAATTATAATAATCTGATAGATTTTATTCTGTTTTCGTGTCTAACACGTGGAGTTACGCAAAAATTTGATTTGCAAAAACTTAAGTGTATTAGACACTAAAGCACAAATACCCAACTAAAATCTATAATTTAGTAGATATAGTCAATTTAGTGCACTTCTTACAATGGGTCTAGCTATGCATTCCTGAAGTTAGCCTTTGATGCGCAGTGCAGCTTTTTCATACAAAATTTTCTACTGCGCAGCGAAACGGCTAACTTCACGAACGCCTAGATCCATTGTGAGAAGTGTAACATTGGTGATTTTTGTCTTGCTGACACATCTCGAAACGGGTAATTATACGGGAAAAAGCGTTAATCCAAAGTTTCGTAATAGCCATTTCACATCCTTTTTTCAGCCATTTCAATATAAAGAAGTAACAAACATACATAAATCACATTTATAACATTAGCGTGATTTAAATTCAAATGTCCTGGTTTCCGGATAAAGATGGATGGATTGTGTGAAAGTTGACATGAGTACAAAATGGGTGAATGCTGAGATGACGGCTGAGGCAGGGCAATAGAAGAAGAATACATATTGTGCGTAAGTGTTAAAAGAGCAGTAAAATGATGATGATAATGCTTTATTTTATTTATTTATTTAGCAATTACACACATGACAAATTGTGCAAGGAGGACTTAATGATTTAGTAGTTTAGATGAGCAAAACTGTTTCATTTTGTATCGTTCAATATGTTTATGTTTTATTTACAGAAATAGAAGTAATAGGCATGATGACAGTAATCAAGTATCGCCAAAATATTTATCTGATCTAATGAAATAGGATTCAAAGATTTTGAAAAATGTATTTATTCTCTTATTAATGTCGAGATTACTAATTTATTTGCTAAAATAAATCTACAAAATACAACAATCCGCCATGATAGCCAAAACGCTCGCCGGTGTCATGGCGTCTGTCATTGCGTCTCGTCTCGGTAAACATCCTTTTGTTTCTATAGTAACTATGTAGGCATCACTGGTTGATATACCGATCCGTGACGTAAAAACAGACGCCATGACACCGGCGAGCGTTTTGGCGTGAATTTGAAAATTTAAATTTAAATGTACTTTTATTGCACAAAAACCTTAATTTTCTACAGAAATATGATATATTTTAGACATAATAGATACTTCTGAATATCATAGAAGAGATTTTGAAAATTAGGATTCATGCCTATTCAACCTGCTATGTATGTGTTACAAAAATGGCTGTTATTTCTCTTTTATGAATTTTAGTATTTTTTTTTTTTTTTTTTATTTATTTATAATTATACAGAAAATAAAGTTTTAAATTAAAAGCTCTGCAAAAACCGTGTGACGGTTTGTCCGCAGGCTTGTGAGTCTCTTATAAAAATAAGCCTACATACTTAGTAAGTAAATAAGTAAGTACCTACCTATTTCAAACAAGAAGATTTGACTTAATTTGTAATTTATTTGACTTAATTAGATTTGTAGGATTGCTATAGTAGACTGTTTGCTTAAGTCTAATGTGTTTTAAGAATCGATAAGTAAACACAATATTGTTCGTGAGGATATGATTTTTTTATTAATGAACTTTATAAAAAACTTAAAACGGATTAGGAAAATGAAGTGCCACTTACTTTAGGATTAGGGGCCATTGTGATTTTACGGAACTTTGTTAGTAGTAACTATGGCCTCTATTAATAAACTCGTATTAATTTCTGTCAAAGTTGCACCACGGGTTTAACTATTGCCATCCTTATTTGTCACTGTCTAACAAAAAAGGATGGCAATAGTTAAATCCGTGGCGCAACTTTGACAGAAGTTAAGACGAGTTTATTAATAGAGGCCTAAAAGTTTAGTAGTCAGTAACTTTCAAAGCTCCGTCACATTGATGTTAACAAACCATTGTTCAACAAGCAATGTAGGTAGTTTTCTAATAGCGTCGATGGGCTTGGAACCTGTTACGTATGGAATACTAACATCTGCTTTAGTTAGTTAGTTTAGAAGTTTAGTTATTTTTTTAGTTTTTTTTTTGTAATAGAGTACCATTACTAGCAGTGTTTTCTGGTTACTTTTACTTGACGAGTAACAATTTTAGGACGCAACTGATCAAAACTTTACTCGGCTTTTTCAAAACAAGCCCCAAGCCCGGAATATAAGGAAAACTTAACTTAAACTGTATTTTTTACAAAGTATCACGTATTCTTAAGTTAATCGGAAGGCGGCATCGTCCTCACATACATAAAGCTTAAGTAACGCATGTGACTTTACTCACTTGGTTCTTCGAAGTTTTTTAACTGACTTCAAAGGACGAAGTTCTAAGGTCCCGAATTTGATTTATTTGTTGATATTTTTCGTAACTACCTACTGGACCGATTTTGATGGTATTTATTATGGATAAAACTTCAAAATTATCTCAGGTAAATACCTACATTTTATTCAAAAGAGAAGTTTGACTTTTCCAACCACTTTGACGAAAAACATATTTCATTTAAAAAAAGTATGACGACAATTTAAATCGCTAGTATTGATCATATTCCTGTTGAATAAGCATCTGCCAATCGTGTGTGTGGTTAGACTTGCCACTGACTTACCCGTGATACACCTAAGGATGACAAGAAGATCTGAGAGGTCTATCATCTTGGGATACAGTTTGTCCTGATGAATATAGTTTGTCTGTCAGTCAGTAAGTTTATATATCTTTCTTATCTTAATATACATTGTAAGAGGCAGTAAAAATACTAGCACGTAGAGATGAAAATCAGGCGCGAATAAAAGTGATTTAATATGACATGACAGCTGTTGAGATTATATAAATATGTTTTATGTAATGTAAAATATATGGAGTTTGCGCTAAATAAGTTTTTATTTTATGTTCAGTCAGTTGCAAGTCGTTGAGCCTTTTACAGTATTTTAAACTTAAATAACTTTTTGAAACTAGTATTTACTTATTAGTATTTTTACTAAGAATTTCTTAAAAGTAAAACTGGGCCATTAGCAAACGGCTCAAAAAAAACGTCCGGGCCAAAAACCTCTATTAAATAGATTTCTAAAAGCTTGATTCTTTTTTGTATGATAGTTATGATCAAATACTAGAAGAAGTCTATGTTTTCTTTTAGATAAAATAAATTTAAAATATATAAAAAAATAAAAACCGCTGAAATTTGAGCCTCGGTGGCATGTCCCAAGCACATTTTGCGATGTAAATTATTTTTTATCTTTTTCTCTATAAAGCGTGGCGCTACTTTGAATGTATTCACAAAAAACCAGATAATTACTAGCTTATTTTATAATATTCCCAATAAATATTAGGCTTTCGTTGATAAGTTACAAGTAGTTTTAGTCGCGTCCGAGGTTTTGAATTGATATCGGTGGCGCGCACCGATCTACGCATATACCCTGTTCTCTAATAGTTGCAAGAACAGTTGTTAGAGTAAGAATAACTATCAGCCCCTCCGCATTGGTGGAGAGGACAACCAGGTCTGTGGGTCTCTGTGTGTCTCTTTTATTGAGGAACAAAATCGTTTTCGGTGGCTTGGTATACCCTCCAAGATGAGTTCGGTGTATTCATTTTTTTCAAATCCATTCAAGCAATTATTTTCGAATTATAACAAAAGTGTATCTAAGCGGTACAAGATTTCCATTATGCAGACTAATATTCAAAATTTTGGTTACTTTTAAAAATATCTAGGATTTTGCTCATAATTTTGATTCCGGTGGTATTGATTTCAGTGTTTTCCGTGGAAATATATGAAGGGTAAAGACAGTTTCATAGCACTTATAGTGCTGTTTCCTGATTTATGATAATTGTATTGAATCATAGAGAAAGCTGGCATAAAAAAAGTGCCCCAGATTAGTGTCGGCATCTATAAAAAATAAAAGAACAGCTTAATTGCATCTTTCAACCTAAAGAGTTAGAGCCCAACCTCATTCTTGCCTTCGCCCTTTTCTCAACTACTTTTCTGGATACGGCAACATACCCAAAACCTACACAACTATCGCTGGAGACAGACAATCCGACACTTCAGAGCGTCGTCTGATGAACCTACAAAGAAAAGACCTCGAAATAATCTTAGGGACATTGACAGGACACTGTACCCTCAACACACATCTGTACAACATTGGTGCCACGGACAGTCCACTCTGCAGTGGATGTCTAAGCGAAGAAGAATCAGCTGCTCACGTAGTCCTGGAATGTGCGGGAGTAGCAACACAATGTCAACAAATCTTCAGTATCCCGAGGTCACTCCTCTAAGCCGGTGAAGACCCCAGGAAGCTGTTGTGCTTCTAGGAGAGCTAGGTTGGCTACGTACCTAACGAGCCAGGTTATCCCCACGCATAAAGGACCACCGTCGAGTCCAAATGCGGAAACGGGAGTCCATTGATTGTTCCGCCAGACTGCTACCGCGTCAGGTGCCAAGCGTTAAAGCGGACGCGGTGAAAGTGACAGAAAATTCTGACACAACAGGAAATACCCATTTGTAATGTGAGGAGGACTGACGCGGATGGATTTTTTTCTCGTAGATAAGAAGCATCGGCCGAAGCCTTTCCCCAACTGACGTGGGATAGCCCTCCGCTCTGCCAGGTTCGCCCTGCAGGCTGTTGAAACGACCATCGGCTTATAATATATCCCAACTAGACCCGACAACTAGTGAGGAAAGCATCCGTCAGTATGTGAATGAGAGGAGCTGATGGCGAATCAGGCAGCCACCTGTAGTAGTACCTAGTACAAGGTTTGAAGCGGCTGGATTCTGCAAGAGAGACTAACTTTAAGTAGTATACGAGTATGCTCGGGTGGATGCCAGCCAGGACGTGTTCCTAGCTCTTGACTTTTGGACAGCCGGAATCGTTTACCATCCAATCATGGGTGGATATTGGGTTCCCAAGGGGGGTAAAAAAAAAGTTAAACAAATATATTGAGTTGAGTGAAATGAAAGATCTTTATTTGTAAATTCCAAAATAGTTATTTTTTTATTCTAGGGCGTATACTTTTTTAAATACGACGAGAATTCGTAATAAATATGAAATGAATGAAAAATTAGACACGACATTATGTATTGCATGCATGCCAGTAATTTTACCATGACGAGCTAGCGCAATAGGCATACTCGGCAGTAGTAGCACTTGAAAGTATAGGGTAGTCAAAAGAAAGTCCAAATGTAAGCCATCTACGATGCGCGAGATCTCAGTTCGGGGAGAACTACTAGTATTAAATCGCCATACAAACTTTGAAACGTAATTTAACTCCTTCAAGGGGTTTATATGATTTAAATGATTTTTTATCAACAAATACCTAATTTTTTATGTAATAATTATAGATCGAACTAAAGACTGTTGACTTTTTAACCAAAGTTTAATGTATTTGATTTCGGTGATTAGAATATTGACTTCGGTGGGCACCAATTTTTCAAAATCAAATAACTTTTTAACCGTTAGGCTTTAAGAGTTCCCTCTTGTACTAATAATTACTAAATTAAATATAGATTTGATATTTCATGTCAAAACATCCAAATTCTAAAAAAAATTGTGCCACTGAAAAAAATGCTGCGCCTGAGAATGACCGAACTATTTTTTATTTAATTCTAATGGACAGCGTTCATAAACCAATATTAATGAACTTCAGAGGAAGAAAGATATCTTCAAAAGCCCTTACGTCTTTGTAGAATTGATTGAATATCTATCTTAGAAATACATGGGCCTGCTCCTGACTATTACCACTATTACGCTTACGCAAATTTGTCTCTTCTACTCAGGAGCAGCAGGCTGATTGTGTAACCTGTCTCAAACCTTAAATTAAATAAATAAATAAATAAATATTGCTGGACATTTCACACAGCATCATGCAGTCCCAAGCTAAGCAGAGCTTGTGTTATGGCAACCACATGACTGATATACTACTTATATACATTTTTTTTTTGTAAATACATACATAATATACATAGAAAACACCCAGACCCGAGACAAATATTTGCAGATCATACAAATTGGTCTCAAACTGTCAAAACAATCGCATAGGTAGGTATCTGTCGCGTTCAGTCTCGTTTAGATAGTAACAGAGCTACCTGCATGGTTACTGAACTGCCATAATTTGACAGTTTGAGACCGATTTTGGTCATTATCAAAGATAGACAAAGGAGCAGGTATTTACGCTCAGCTAATTATAATAGCCAGTTCATTTCGACACAGTTACGACCATACTATAGTTGCTCAAATATATTAAAACTGTCCCGTCTAGTATCATTCAATCGACACGCATTATTTCGTGATTGTAGTAAACATTTCCTCTGTATTTTTACAGTACACGCAACATGAATATGCACGTGAGAAACACCTTACCACATCATAAATCGTACGCATTAACTATTTAAGTATTACTGATTTTTAATTTATTATTAACGGGACTTAATCGCGTAATGAAATTATTTTATTTACCTCGACGTTTCGGCAACATTACAGTTGCCGTGGTCACGAGTAGATTATTTAAAATATGTATTTATTACTGTTTCGTGTAATCAACAACATGCATTATTACTAATAACTAATTACCTGTGTTTGGCAAGATGTACATTTCACTAAGCGCCATCTAGCCCCAAACTAATTAATGGTACTTACCTAAATCAAAGATATAATAATGGTAAAATCGCAGGGCAAAAGTGATCAACAGTAATAAAGATACAACCCAACATCGTTCGGCTAACTCTGATGGTGGAGTTTTTAGACCACTTATAGGCCTCCGTCAAGGCTTAATGACTTTAAAGCCGGGACTGATACTTTAACGTGCCATCCAAAGTGCAGAAAGAAGTGCACAGCTGTTAATGCCACTTGCGGTCACCCATCCAAATTGTGACCGTTCAGGTCGTTCAGGGGGCACAAAATGTTTTTTCTTTTCTCCATGTTGGGTTGTAGCCATTGTGACAAGTGTACAAATGTGTAGTGCGTAGTACAAAGACGCGTGCTGTACCTATCGTGTCCCTACAGTAGAGCACCAGGTTAATCGACAGCAATTATCTTGCTCAATGACTCACGCTAATTGTTTGCGTTTCCCGGTAACTTTTAAATCAGTGGTTCTTAACCTATGGTCCGCGGACCACTGGTGGTCCCTGGAACCACTTGAAGTGGTCCGCGAAGCTATCCAAAAAAATTAAACAAGCGACAAAGGAACAAAGTTGAAAGACAAAACTTACTGTTGGTGGTCCGCGGCAGGTCAGAAAGTTTATCAAATGGTCCCTCATCACTAAAAGGTTAAGAACCACTGTTTTAAATAGTAAACCGCTTTGACTTGTTGCGGCAATTTGTAGGTTTTTAATTAATTATTTGATTTGTTAATAAGAACAGGATTCAAAATTAAGGTAGGTAATCATCATTACATCCCGCGATACAGGCTTTGCCTAGTGTGGGGTTCATTGTAAATGACTTGACCTATTAATTTATTTTATAACTAGCTGCTGCCCGCGGCTTCGCTCACGTGGTACCCGGATAAAAACTAGCCTATGTTACTCTCCAGCCCTCCAACTATCTCCATACAAAAAATCACGTCAATCCGTCGCTCTGTTTTGACGTGAAAGCAGGACAAATAAACAAACAAATAAAAGCACTTTCACATTTATAATATGGGTACGGATTCTATTTATGAAATGCTTTATTTTATTTAGTTTCAATTTTTCTATACAATCCAGTAATCCGAAGTTTCCAATAATCCGGCACCCTCTGGTTTTTAACAGTGCCGGATTAGTGAGATCATACTGTAATGACAAATATTTAACCACGGTAAGCAAAACCACAGATAGATGGAATATAGAAGCTGTTAGTGGATAAGATTGATCATGATGACAAAATTTCTAAACGTCTAAAATGATGCGATGAGATAACTTAACTACGATTCACCTCACGTTCGTTATATTCCCACGGCAGGTATCGTGTCATGTCACAGTACAGTTAACGACCGCTTATATGGCACATTCATTTACTTATATGGCACCTTTAAAACTACCAATACCTAGGTACCTAAACTTCGCGTCTGACGTACCTACTGAATAAGAAAAGTAATGGTCGGTGGTAAGGTGTCACTCTTTTTATGAATCAGATAAATATTCATTGCACTAGATTTGTCATCATGACAAGAAAAGTAAGTCATATTCATTTGGTTAGTGCCCATTTTAGCACAAAAGATCCGTAGTGCACAATCTATCTATTTAAGAATATAAATATTTATAAAAATCAATTGATTTATATGTGTCGCTAGAACTCACAAACGACTTGACCGATTTGACTATTTATTAATTTGTTTTGATCGCTCTAATCATTATTTAATCTAATCACGTTTGGACCTCACCGAAACTGTTAACTAGTGTAAGATCATTTTGGCAATTAATATTCTTTATTGAACACATAATAGAGAAAACCCAAAATAACCTGATATTATCGATCTCACGGGGTCATAATATTTACAGAAAACATTGCTCAAGCCACTGAGCCATATCAAAGGCCGAGAACTGTAAACTCAATATTTACTCAAAACAGCAACGTTTTTGCGATGTTTTGTCAACGTCGCCAATCTGGCTAGATTGTGAAGGTGACATTGTAATTTTAGGTAATTTTGTATATTTAACAAGATGATTTACCTACCTGCATACAATTATCTTGTACGATTTGGCCCGGAAACTTCTCAAACAGACATAGACATAGAATAGAATAAGTAAGTATCTATAACCTTATTGTACCTACACAATCCTACTAATATTATAAAGGCGAAAGTCCATGTGTGTGTGAATGTTTGTTACCACGTACCTATCCCCATAGCTACTGAACCGATTTTGATGAAATTTGGAATGTAGATAGTTTAGGTTCCGGAATAACACATAGGCTACTTTTTATCCCCGAAAAAATGTATGGTTCCCGTGGGATAAACAAATAGTGGTCAACGCGGGCGAAGCCGCGGGCGTTCATTAGTAGTCCGTAGCCAGTAGCCTATCTACAACACAAAAAGAAAATAAATTAAAAATTAACTTAATTTAAAAAAAAAAACTAACAATGAATAGGTATTATATTTATCGCCAAATATAAGATTTTGGTAATTTACACCTCGTACTCAGCGAATCTTAAAATATTTTTAAAAAATCTAAAAAGTTATGATATTAGTGTCAAGTTACATACTATAATCGGTACTGCCTAGACCTAGATTAGAATTAAGAATGTACCACAAAACTGACCTATCGTAACCCAGACACATTTTATAATGAAACTTTGGCAATATCAACGGAAATTATAGACATTAAAATGCTACCTAACCAGTTAACATATCGATGTAATTGGTAATAAGTAGTAAAATAAACATTTTACATAACATTGAAGCAATACATTGACATCGAGGTCGTAAATACATGGCAACACTGCCCGTGCAAGCCTTCGGCACTTCCGTTTATTGTTGCTAAATAAAAATGTTGCCAAATTAAAAAAAGTTGTCGCGGAATTGTTGAAGGAAAATAATTAAGATGCCTATCATTTTTGTCATCGGGTTTCGACATATATGTACCTACCTACTCACTCAGCACCAAAAATGTGCAAGATAATACACTCAACAGCAACAATTGTCTTGATAAATATGTAGGTAAAAAGTAAGCTACTGCAAGCGGGCAAATCTGAATATGGATTATTTTAGTTTCCTGGAGGTTCACATCTTTGTTTAAAGACTGGCAGTGCCCTCGCGTTGCCCCCGTAGTGATTGTATAAGTAATGGAATGATGATGATGAAACGTAGCCTATAACCCTCCTCAAGAGTTTAGCTATCAAATGCAGAAATAATTTTTCAAATCCGACTGTTGCTGAGATTAGCGCGTTCAAACAAACAAACTCTTCCGCTTTATTACATTAGCATAGTTAAAGACTAGCTGATCCGGCGAACTTCGTACCGCTTCAGAATAAAAGAAATCATCAAAAAAGCCATTCCATATAATCATCATCATCCACAGCCCGATTTTACCCACTGCTGGGTATAGGCCTCCCTAAGTTTGTGCCATCCACCACGATCCTGTGCTAGTCGCATCCACTGACGCCCCGCGACGTGAACTATATCGTCGACACATCTCGCCACCGTTCCATACAAAATGAATACAAAATTCTATATGACCCTTTGAACTTATTTTACAAATTCTTTTACAGGAAAACGACGAAGAGTTCGGTGATCTGTATCAAGATGAGGAAAACGGCGCCGCTCTGCTCATCAGGCGGCATCCGAAGCACGGGAAGCTTGTGGTGGTAAGTCCTTGTCTACTTCTTAGAGACTAGAGAGCGCGCACACTACCGTCACAGGGGCTTATGGTGACGTACCTACCATATTGACCAATGCTTCAGCGCAATCTATGCCGCACCTGTTAGTGTGCCTTTTGTGCCCAAACACCTGCACAAAGGAAGACCTCAACGGTGCCACAGAAAGTGCAGTTGAGGTGGCAACCTTTTACTCAAAATTAATTTAACCGTGTGGCATTGACACGATAAGAAGAAGGTGTAAGGTGAAAAATGTATTCACTATTCATTACTTTTCTGTTACCTATACATTAGTTCTGGTAGTGACGAAACTGCCAAGCCACGTATTTTGACTAAGGTTTAGAGTTTGTAAAGTTATGGCTTGTAGAGTTAGGGCGTGTAGAGTTGGAAACTTGGCTCTACATGATCTGAGGCGCGATTCAGGACCTTCTCGGAATGCATTC
The DNA here is from genome assembly GCA_958496255.1 of Camptogramma bilineatum. Taxonomy (NCBI): domain Eukaryota; kingdom Metazoa; phylum Arthropoda; class Insecta; order Lepidoptera; family Geometridae; genus Camptogramma; species Camptogramma bilineatum. The sequence continues at coordinate 5,867,459 of OY292474.1, forward strand.
CAAATAAGGAAAGTGACGTTTTTTCGCTGAAAAAACTTCAACTTTCCGACTGGAATCATCGAATCGGATGTCTGAATCAGGGTGCTGGTAACTTTTTGAAAGTCTCGTCTTGGCAACATTTTACATAAAAAAGTTTTTGGTGGGAATAAATATTTCACCTATTATAAAATCCTTTGTCCTTGAGTTACAAAAATAACTTCACCAATGTTCATAGAACAGTGGTTTTCCCATTAAACCGAGACAGGATGACTACGTCATATTCTTTAAATTCAGACACGTCTTAAAATATGTATCCTAAACCTAGCTTGCGTTATCCATAAAAAATGTCTACGTGACCTGACAATAAAGATTATATTTAAGTGTAATAGTTGCTATGCCTGTAAAAATATATTGGAATTTCTAAACAGTGTTGCCATGCTCGTAAAGCTTAATGTTCTAAGGAGAATTATGCAATGAAATTTGTTTTACTCGGCCTTCGTTCGCTTAAGCCGCGCTCCCATCAGAGCTATTTTTAAATTGATAGCACATATTCTTTAAGCTCTATAAAATACTGATTTTGCATCTAAAGGCAACGCAGTGGTGTTTTTTTTTTAAAGACAGTGTTACATATTTAAGGTACCTACCTATATCTGGGCGACCGAGCGCTGCTCGGGTAAAAACAAAAAAAGAATTCGCTCGAAAAAAATAACAAAAAAAAAAAATGTACAAAAACACAATGAAATTACGAACCACATTGCACTGGTAAATCTTTTTGCGTGAAAATGCAGAAAACGAAATGGGAAAACGAATTTTCCCAGATATGAGACCTAGCCAGATCGATTCTTCGCCGAATTTTCACCGAAATCGTTAGAGAAGTTTTCGAGAACGTGAGTACAAACAAATACATAAACAAATATTGCTCGTTTAATAGGATAGGATAGGTCGTGGTGAGAGTAAAAAGAGGTCAAGTCTATATACCTAGCACTGACTGAAGTTAGGTTGATGATGATGATGGTGATATGAGCACTGTGATAGGAAGCTGACATGCATCATACAAACAACAATCCTCTATGAAAGTATTGCTCATTTAATAGTAAGTATAGGATAGGTTGTGGTCAGAGTAAAAAGAGGAGTGACTAAAGTTAGGCTCATGATGATGATGGTGATATGAGCCCTGTGATAGGAAGCTGACATGCATCAAACAAACAATCCTCTATAAATCATAATAAGCTCCATACAAAAGCAAGCAGCGGTGAGACCCTGCACAGACAATGCCTGCTATGTAGACTAAGGTCGCTTGCTCAACTTCCTAATGTAGGTGTGAACGTGAAACAAAGAGCGACTTAAATGGAGTTTAATTAGAAAGGTTTGGCTGAATGATCTTTTGAGACTTAAATTGGGTTTGGGTAAGCCATTTGTTAGGATTGCGGGGGACTGCGTTTCGTAAATGATAGAAAAGTGTCTAATCCGTTTAAGATAAATAACGTCGTGCATTATAAACTAGTATGAGTCAATTTAGTTTGAGATGATGATTTACTTCATTTGAGTAAAGGTAGACCAAAGAATAAACGGATAGATCGATAGTAAGAATGCGTTAATACTGAGATGACGGCTGATAGAGGCAAATAGAATGAATAGGTACGTGTTTCGCCGATCCCACGTAATGTGAGACAAAGTGAGACATGTATATTTTGGCGAAATGATACTTATTACTAAAATTTTCGATTCCGACGGAATTCAACTCGAATTGATCAAACTTTTGATCAAATTGATCCTAATGCCGTAGTACTTAAACCAACTCAGCCACGGAACACTATAAATGACCTTAGTCAACGCAAAAATATTTATATACCTACTTACTAGCAGCGCCCTCACGGCGTTGCCCCCGTAGTGATGGTATATGGTAATGATGATGATGATGAAAAGTAGCATGTAACCTTCCTCAAGGTTTAGCTATCAAATGCAGAAATAATTTTTCAAATCGGACTGAGATTAGCGCGTTCAAATAAACAAACAAACAGACTCTTTCGTTTTATTATATAGTATAGAAGATGATGGAAGTCCGTGGTCTCTGCCTACCCCTGTGGGAAAGAGGCGTGATTTTATGTATGTATGTATAATAGATGGATAGTACCTATAGATAAACATATTTATCGGTTGAGCATCTATAAAAACTATATATTGTTTCAGGAGGGCTCGATCGGTCACGAGCTGGTGATCAGGCCGATCCCGGACTCGATGACCGGCGCGCAGGACGACGAGATGTTCATGGACCCAGACAACATGGCCGATATGGTCTCCATCGATACTGGCTTGCCGATCGGTAAATAAAATAAAAATTATATGCGCTTTAACACGAGCTCTAAACGTTGAAGGAAAACATCGTGAGGAAACCAGTTAGCTTTCTAATTGCGTTAATGGGCTTGTAAACTGTCTTCCTCCTCTTAGGCGACACTGAAAATCAGCGCCTGATCCCTGGAAGTTTTTTTCTGATTGTTTCTCATTTTGTTATTTTGCTTTGTTGCATTTGTTGAATGTATTTTCTTTATTTCTTTCTTTAAGGTATGGAATGTTAGCTTCTGTAAAATGTAGGAATGTTCCAAACTAAATGTGTATGGACACACCTCTGACTGCCCCCTATTGTTGTTTGAACACCGATTCTAGTCCGCATAATAATATGCTTAGTGTGTTCCAGTGAAAAGTAAACGTGTGTATTGTTGCTTGAACACCGATTCTAGTTCGCATGTAATGTTTGTTTGGAAGCGCTCGTGGCGTAGCTTACTGAGACGTTCTTGATTGATCGTTGAAGTTAAGCATCGTTGTGCGCGGTCACAATTTGGATGGGTGACCAACCAGCAAGTGGCATTTCGAGCTGAGCGCTTCCGTGCTTCGTGCACGTTAAATTGTCGGTCTCGGCTTTTAAGTCGTTAAGCCATGACTCCGTCACCAGAGTTGGCCACTTGTTCATACGAACTTAGGTACTTACTATGTAATGTTTCAGTGAAACGGGGTAAGGATGAACAGGACCGGTTGAAGCGAGCACTGAACGGCGCGCACCACATCATCATCAAGCGGGACCCGATAGAGGGGGATCATCTTAGCGACTTTGGTAAGTTTACATTACATTTAAGAATAAAGATCACCAAGAAAAGGCCGCGTTGGTTGCTTTAGTTTTTCAAGGCACACATCCGTAGCTCATAAGATAGATAGATAGATAAATAGATAGATATTTTAAAGTTAGTAAGTTTTAATAAGTTTTTTCAACCAAAACCTGAATTCTATTGGTACTTACTACCAAAGGCCGCTCTTTCTCTCTTAACGTTAGTTTCTCGCTTCGCTCACCGGAAAGTTCCCTGGGCGTCAATTCTGGTACCGAACTTTTTATCAACCTCAAGCAAAACCTCAACTAAACCGACTGTTTCCATGACTACTAATAACAAACGACTCAGTTGTGGTGAGGTTTTAGCTAAGATTTGAACTTTGGCAGAACAAATTTTTGAAAAGCTAGTCTACTATTTCACCAAATGGTTGACATTTAAGAGATCGAACCAAAACGCAGCGGTTGTCATCTAGTAGAATTGCCCAGCTGATTTATTACATAAGCTGTGCAACATTTTTAATTTTATTTTATCTGTCAATAAATCTGCGGATGCATTATGCAGAAGACATTTACTATAGGCAATCAACTACAATATGAATAGTTCACGTGTAACGTTTTCTGCAGCTTATAAACAACAGCTTGATCACTACTGCTAAGTAAGGATTTTATTAGACTGTCGCGTCGCGTAGCTTTGGTCCGCTAACTTTACGTTTGCATTTCCACATGCAGAAGGCATGGATTTACGTAGATCTACAAGCTTGTAACAGTCTTTGTATGTCAAAGGCAAGTTTAAGCATAGGTTGGGCATAAGCACACATCTTACAAGTATCATCTTAATGGAATTTTACCTAGTTTCCTTACGATCTTCATCGTTAAGAGCTTTTGTCAATGCGCGGTGCGCATATATGTAAAGTTTTCGAAACGAACAATGTATTGATGAATGTCCAGAATGCGAACTCACACCTATCATCGAGTTATTCCACTAGTTAGGCCAACACGGATTGTAAGAGATGTGATTATTTTATTATCTAGGTTTATAAGTATTTTAGATTCTTTTGGTATATGCCCTGAATATGCCCTAGAAACGACAAAAGGCAAGAACTCCTCGGAAAATGTATTTTTTTTTAATTCCTAGGTAGGTACCTACCTATATTATAAATCGTTATAAAAACGCGCCTCAGGTTTTAATTTGTGATTAACTTGACCTTCGGCCATGCTAATGAAAGCGAGTTATCGAAATCAAAAATCATATTCGGTTATGAATTATGATGTACAAAAAATGTGACGCAGTGAACTGAGAAGGAACATGTTTTAAGAAAACCGCAAAATTAATATTTTAATGACTTTAAGAGCAAATCAATAATCAATGAAGATCTCGTAACCAGTCAACTGTATACAGTACAAAGAAGTCTCAATAGTAATCTACTCATCTAGTGAACATACCTACAGATACAAAACAAACTTCCATCCATCAAAAATATGATGTCCTAAATGAGAATCAAAGCTACAACGCTCAAGGATAGAGAGAGACCAACTGAGCTTTGGATGACCATGATAAGACTATGGATAACCAAAAAGAAAGTTAGGCCCCAAACCGTGTTTGTCGCCCTCTGTATTGATCTTAAATGACCAGGAGTAGAATAACCTATCTCTAGATCAGTGTTCCGCAAAGGGTGTGCCGCGCGGCACACTGGTGTACCGTGGTCGTTCGTGGTGTACGTGTGTCTCGGAAAAATAAAGTTACCTATCTCAGTTAAGCTACTCCAAATCTGGACCGCATGCTCAACTAAACAACTCATGTTTCGCAAAAAAAAAGATTTTTCATTTATGGTGTGGTGTACCTTGAACGTAAAAGTTTGCGGAACACTGCTCTGGAGACGTGTCAAAGTAATCTACATGATCTTATTAAATAACTGCATTTTCATTTTGCCAGTTAAGTATGGCATGTTTGAAAGCTACCCAGCTGTTCAACCCAAGCTTTGTCATAGTGCATGGCGCAATCTTTCACGTGCGCGTCCGATTTTCGATTACACACGAGTTGAATCGATTATGGTAATCGGTATACCGGTTTCTCGCTACCGCATGTCGCGATTGCTTAGTGGTTACGTGCTGTTTGATTAACCTTTTGAGGCATTCAAGGCTTTGGGTAAATGGGCCACGCCCTTTTCGGACCCCATGATGAATTTTTCAAGGTAAACTTTTAAATTGATGTAACACGAAAACTAATGACAGCTTCAGATTATGCTTTCTGATTGATTTTTACTGATAGAAGTAAGTAAGTTGGTCGTTTTTCAATACTTTATGAAAGTCTACTTCATTTCAACGATGTTTCAGGCAGCGCTCCATGGGTTGAATTTCTAACACTAGGGGTCAGAGTTAGAGGTCACCCCCAGGAATTAAGTTTTAAGGCCTCTTAGAAGCCTCCTTTATGATTTATAGCAGTCCTTGCCCTCTGTGGTCACAGATTGAACTAGCTCTTTTTTATAGTCCTGTTGGTCTTATTTTATTACCTACCTTTTTAATATATGCCAAAAAAATTTGCATGCTATGTTAAGGCCGATTGACATGAAAACAGTAGGCTGTATCTAGCGACACTAGATTGCAGAGCTACAAACACTTTTCACTGGACACTGGATTTGATTGAAAAGTGACTGGATTGATCCAGCTTTGCAATCCAGCGACGCTGGATCTACTGTATCAGTGTAAATCAGCCTTTAATACCTTAACAGTGCGCTATAGAATTGATCGCGCTAAACGGTAAATTCATCTATCGAGAATGTCAAAATAGAAAAATATCAAAATCAATTTATTTATTTCGAACATAGAACAAAGCATTTATTCAATTAAATCACTTGGATCACGGTTAATTGTCTGCAAAGTATGGCTACTATTGAGTGGACTTCCTAAAACCAATACAGTTCTAATGATCCTGTTAAAATATTCCAACTAGTTTTTAACTACCGTTTAAAATCATGGTAAATATCCCGTTTATAATGTTTAATTACCGTATTGACTAAAAAATAAGTAGGTATAGAACTACCAAGTTTTCCATAAATAAATTGAACTGTTGAAAACATTATTATTAAGTATTAATATTCAACGTGTGATTTGAGTGATAAACAAAATACGAGACAAGTCATGTTTGATCGCGTTCAGTGTCTGAGGTCGCACGTTGATCTGCGGTTTTGGTCGCGAAATGGAAAATGAGGTTGTGTATGTTTCAAGGGTCATACAGATTATTTAATAGTGGATTTATACCTTGATCCACATTGAACCGAAAGATGCGACATTCCGTTTTAGTCTGCATGTTCAGGTCACGATTTGTGCAGCAGTTGTTATACCTTCACGAAGTTTAAGGCAATTCTGGCGAAGGTATAATCATGGCACATGGTTATATCTCTCGTTCTATAACTTTTACTTCAAAGAGACATATTATTTTTAGGTCGACGATCTTGACATACACTATCGATATTGAAAATTTTATGGACACGGGATTTTATCGCGTAATTTACCTTATTTATCCCGACGTTACGGCTATGTTACAATAGCCGTGGTCGAGGGCAGACTGCAGACGGCTATTGTAACATAGCCGAAACGTCGGGATAAATAAGGTAAATTACACGATAAAATCCCGTGTCCATAAAATTTTCAATATGAATAGTGATCGCGAAAGTTTAAAAAAGACTATTATACACTATCGATTCGTCGTTTCGATCGGTCTGAAACGACGGATCGTAACGATTAGTCGTACCATTATATGGGGGTCATTCCCAGTCGGGGTGGGGCCCTTGAAGCGGCCTTTTTAGGCAGCAGCATTGAGCGAGGCTAGGAAAATAAAATGATAAGTATGACTGGTGGATTTTATCTTCGCGCACCGCTCAGCTTCCTAGCAGATTTCTAATGGAAATGCACCATAAAATTAATTATCAACGATGATGATAATATAAAACCAATAACGTTTATATAATGAAGAAATTATTGATACTTATTGCTTATAGGTACCTAACTAGTTTGATTTCCATTCAAACAGCAAAAATAATTATGTTCTTGAACTAGGGAACACGTGACAGGAAACTGCTTTACAATCTATTAGCACTTGTAATTATACATAGTCTATGGAAAAAGCGTATGAACACAAGATGGCGACGAACCGGTTGAATCAAAATGTCGTCGGCTTGGCGGGAAATAATTATAATCACTGTGTCTGTCAGTTGCTAATTAAACATAATTAAATGACGCCCGACTGTCTGTTTCTGTTTATTAATAATTCTGAAGGGCATGAAGCGAAGTGGGGAATCTCTATATTCTCTATGGCCTTAAGGCCTCTATTAATAAACTCCGCTCAACTTCTGTCTAAGTTGCACCACGGATTTAACTATTGCCATCTTTTTTTGTTAGACAGTGACAAATAAGGATGGCAATAGTTAAATCCGTGGTGCAACTTTGACACAAGTTGAGCTGAGTTTATTAATAGAGGCCTAAGAGTTTTTTTTAGTTTCAGTTGTGTATTTTTACCACAATTCTGTTAATATGTAAATACCTAGGTATCTATTTGACAGCTAGAACCTGCGAATTAATGAATAGCAGTGATGTATCATTAACAGCAATTAGTACGCCAACACCTTAATCTAAAGATTGGCTTTTTGTTTAAATAATACCGAATCTAATCTGCATTTTTTGGTATTTAATAAAAAAAACCTGATGCTTTTCTGGCTATTATCATTTCTAGTTTGTTAGAAGTCTTGTTTAATTAGGATTCCGTAGTATATTGAGAGAAACAGAAACTTACATAAGTACCTACCTACCTACCAAAATTGATTAATGACTATTAGGTACCTACCTACCTACCATAACCTTAGTCAGTTAAACGAGAATTTTAAATGCCTAGTTTTAACAATTAACTAGACTTCGATACATTTGTATATTAAGTAATACCTATTACTACTGTTTTTCGATACATCGACTCGACTCAATGAATCGGTATTTTTAAGACGAGCCCGTCTGAATTGTAGGCCCGCCGTGCGTGCCTGAGACAAATGCACATAATTTGCTCCAGCTGGTCGATCTTGTTGAATTCTAGGGCTCAATGTAACATAACATCAAAAAACAATAGTGCGTCATTTCTCAACGTAGTATACCTACATTTTGTCTGTTTGCTACAAGAGCGTATATAATAATGTGCTACAAATAGAACACAGAAGTATGTGAAATAGAATATCCACGGAACTCAAATAAACAATAATTTGACACGCGCTTAGCCATTTTATATTTATAATGTTTTTTATTGCGTCTCGGAGGCAAGGGTCATAAGGTCAGACCGAATTTATGACGTCATTATTTATTATTCATGATAAACTGGTTAGTAATTTGGTGGGACAATATTGTTGGAAAACCCGTAGTTATCTTAAAAACAGCAGATAAGCGAAAACTCCTTCCGGACAGACAACGCAGCAGTTTTAAGTTACCTACTATTTGCAACTGACTTCAAACAAGAGTCTAAATAAAAAAATATAAAAAACCAACATCAATATTAGGTAAACAACAATTTTCTGCACTCTCGAGATGCATTTCTGTTCATAACTCTGAAGATCCTCGACAGATCCTTACCAAATTCATGGCACCAATCGAAAAGTATACCTACCTACCCTTCAAACAAAATAGTTATTTGTGCAACAAGAGAGCAAAGTTGATGTTTACCTCGAGTGCTGATTTTGAATCCCGAGCGAACGAGGGATTCTAAGAATTGAATCACGAGCGTAGCGAGTGATTCTACGTTAGAATCCCGAGTCTAGCGAGGAATTCAAAGGCACGAGATGTGAAAAACTTTGGTCTCGTGTAGCACACAAAATTTTTCACCTCAGCAGCGAGAACATTAACCTACAAATAAAAGATACAACTTTGTACATAATGAAGCAACTAATCCATAATAGGTATTCATTTAAATCTGTTTAAAAATAACGCATTTTTCTCAGAAATTAAACGAACATATATTATAACAGTTATTGTAGTTTTGTAAATTAAAAGTTTCTGTTTTGTTCAGAACTTACCTACGTGCTTCTCAGGAAGGGAACTTTGTTCATCACAATCACTTTTTGTCTCAACTCTTCTCTCTGGAGATAAATTAGTGTATTCGCCACTGGTTTCACTCATCTTTATTGTTTTATGAATTTTCAACAAATAACTAGCGTAACAGAAACAAATTCCCGCTATTTTATTTTTAAAAGGTGCGTTATTTGTTTTTTTTTTCATAGACAGGCTAGCGATTGACCGCCATGCACTACCACGTGTCAATCGACGACATTCGAATTTCAAATCACTTTTCCTCACTAAAACCAGTGTGCAAAATGCGATTTTGCACACTGGTTTCTCGCAGCAAAGGATGCCATTTCGAGCTGCTGAGGTGAAAAAATCATTTTCCAAATCGGTCCAGGCGTCTTCGAGTAATCGGTCAACATACATAAAAAAACCACAAAAAAAAAATTCGACGAATTGAGAACCTCGTCCTGTTTTTGAAGTCGGTTAAAAGGGAGGTCCTTTCTATGTTCGACTGTATGTATGTTTTATTAATGTATGTTCACCATTTATCTCCATCAATTATATTGTGGACCGATTCCGATGATTCTTTTTTTTTTAGGAGTCTAATCGTGTAGAAATGTTGTTTACGTTTTGACTAAAGTATTGAGTTTTTTTGTTTGATAGAGTTAAAAATCAATTTGTCTATGACACTAGCTAAACCTATAAAAGAGCTTAACCTGACTGACTGACTGATTCATCATCGCCGAGCCGAAACCGCTGAAGATAGAGAGCTGAAATTTGGTAGCTGGCTTACTTTGATAGTAAAACCAACCACTAAGAAAGGATTTTTCAAAATTCAAACCCTTAAAGGTTGAAAAGGGATGAAAACGCTTGTCCCTCTCTAAAGAGTTGTTAACAACTTCAGGAGATTTTCTGTGAAATTGGGGAAAATTTAAGTTACGTTTTTCTATGAACGGAAAAGGACATCAGCTGTCGGGTGAGCTTGTAGGTATGTAGGTAAATAAAACACGAAATTAGCTTGTCTATTATTTCCCTAGATGACTATCATTGACTTTTGTCTACAAAAGATTTATGGTATGCAAATCAACCTTTGAAATGATTTGAATAGAAATAAGTTGAATGAAGGATGTCTAATAAATTGAGGCGAACTTTACTATTACCTATTTTTTTTTTTTTTTTTTTTTTTTTTTTTTTTTTTTATACTACTAAGGTAGCAGACAAGCATACGGCCCACCTGATGGTAAGCGGTTACCGTAGCCTATGGACGCCTGTGACACCAGAGGAGTCACACTCGCGCTGCTGACCCTTTTAAGAATTTCAAAACGCCCTTTTTGAAGAACCCCATACTGTAGTCATTGGGGAAAACCGCGGCAGGTAGATCATTCCACAACCCAACTGTTCGCGGGAGGAAATTCCTCTGAAACCGCACCGTACGTGACCACATTGGTTTCAAGGTGTGAGGATGGATCCCCTGCCGATGGCGAGCATTGCGATGGTAGAATGGAGCTACAGGCACCATTTCAAATAGCTCTTCAGAACACAACCCATTATACAAGCGGTAGAATACACATAGAGAGGAAAAGTCTCTCCTGAGGCTTAACGATTCAATACCACCTGAGACCCTGGGATTGTCAACAATTCTCACAGCTCGTCTTTGTATCGAGTCAAATGGCCCGAGCTGGTATCCAGGTGCTCCCGCCCAAAGATGACTACAGTACTCCATGTGGGGCCGGACCTGCGACTTATAGAGAAGCAGTCTCATCCCCGCACTGAAGTACCGCTTCGATTTATTGAGCACACCGAGCTTTTTGGATGCCAGCTTAGCCTTGTCCTCCAGATGACGACGAAACTGAACGTCACTGGAAATGTCGACACCCAGGATCCCAATGCTCTTGGAGATGGATAAGGGTGTGTTCTGGAATTATGGGGCCACAGTAAATGGGGTTTTTTTAGCGGTGAACGCGCAAACTTGAGTCTTGGTAGGGTTAAAATTAACCAGGTTAAGTCTTCCCCAATCGGAAACTCTGGTTAGTACACCTTCGACTTCAGACACAAGCTGCCTTCGACTTTCCTCCACTATGGGACGAGGGATGTTTGCGCGGCCCGTATAAGAAGTGTCCCCAGTGCTATCATCCGCATAGCAATGAATACCGTCAATGGACAGCATATCATTAATATGCAGTAAAAACAACGTCGGGGACAGTACGGAACCTTGCGGGACACCAGCATTTATGCCCATGCAATTAGAGCTACTGCCGTCAACAACGGCTCTTATGCTTCTGCCGGACAAAAAGCTAGACACCCATTCGCACAAACCCTCGGGCAGCCCGTACGATGGCATCTTCGTCAGAAGACCACGATGCCAGACCCGATCAAAGGCCTTCGCTATATCTAGGCTAACAGCCAAAGCCTCCCCTTGACTCTCAATGGCCAGAGCCCATCGATGAGTGAGATACACTAGAAGGTCACCAGTCGAGCGACCGTGGCGAAAGCCGTATTGACGGTCGCTGATCAAGCCGTGTCCCTCTAGGTATCTAAGGAGTTGTGTGTTTAGTACACGTTCCATGACCTTAGAGAGAAGAGAGGTTATAGCGATGGGTCTGTAATTGGATGGGTCCGATCTATCACCCTTTTTGGGTACCGGGTGGACTTGCGCAGTCTTCCACGAAGATGGGACACGCCTAGTAGAGTATGAGAGCACAAAGAGGCGCGTTAGGACAGGACACAATTCAGGAGCACATCGCTTTAGCACCACAGCCGGAATACCATCTGGCCCGCTCGACTTATGGACATCCAGAGAAAGTAACTCCCGCCGGACTTCTCGCTGAGTTATGATGATTTCCGGCATGGAGTTACCGCACCACGGGATGGTGGGTGGCACGGTTCCTCCGTCGTTCATAGTAGAGTTAGAGGCAAAGAGATTCCCCAGAAGATTGGCTTTTTCCTTTGCACTGTGGGCCAGGTTACCGTCAGGTTTCCGGAGTGGTGGCAAAGACGACCGGCAGAAGTTCCCTTCGGCAGCTTTGGCAAGTGACCAGAAAGCACGACTCCCAGAGGGATGGCTAGCTAGCTTCTCACCAATGCCGCCGATGAAATTGAATTTAGCTTTGGCAGCAGCTCTCTTATTGGACCTGGAGGCAGCATTAAGTTTGCGTTTTGCATCTGAGATGTTGGGGTCCTTAGTGGTTCGAGCCGTGGTCCAAGCTTCATATGCAACTTGCTTGCGAGTTCTAGCTTCTCTGCAAGGCCGATCAAACCACGGTCGCCTCTTCACTCCCGCAGCCACTTGACGATTGGGAATGAAACATTCCATACCAGTCAGAATAGTCTCGGTAACTGCGGTTGTGCAGGAGTCAGGATCATCAGATGCAAAACAAAGCTGTTTCCACGGATAGGATGAGTAGAATTCACGCAGCCCATCCCAGTCTGCTGACCCATAGTGCCACATTCGACGCCATTGCGTAGGCAGAGGTGGTTCTTGACGCGAGAAAGGCACTCGCGTCCGGACTAGGCAGTGATCCGATGTGCCTAAAGGCGCATCCACTGATACAGTATATCCATTGGGACGCGTGGTCAATAGTAGGTCCAACAAGGAGCTTGTATGACTCTCGATATCAGGTATCCTAGTAGGACCTGATACCAATTGGGAGAAGCCATACGCCAAAGCAAATTCATAAGCAGACCTTCCCGCGAAGTCAGTGGACTGAGAACTAAGCCATTCAGTATGGTGAGCGTTGAAGTCTCCTAAAATCACTAACTCCGCAGTGGGGTACCTACTGCTCACTAAGTCGGTCAGTCGTCAGTTGCAGGTGCTCGAAAAGTCGACTTGTGTCTAGATTACCGCTATGAGATCTGTAAAGGCACGCATAGATACGGGTGTGGCCGCCATGATCAATGAGCACCCACATCACAGACAGATCCCGGTCTTCAAGGCCGTGAAGACGACGACAGCAAACATCCTCCCGTACGTACATACAAACTCCTGCATGAGGAACAAATTTATGTTCAAGCTTGTATCCTGGGTAGTGTAGGTACGATGAGTCGGCGGGGCTGGATATTTGCGTCTCTGTAAGAAAAAGAAGGGTCGGTTGCGCAGTCTCGAGATGAAGGTGGACTGAGTTAAGGTTGGAGTGTAGTCCTCTGATGTTGCAAAAGTCCACATTTGATGTGGAAGAAGATGCCGCTGAACAACGTTTTCTTTTCTTTGTACTGGCCATAATTAAGGAGGTTTTGAAATGAAGAGAGGAATCACTGCGCCGACAACGCAATGGACAAGATATAAAGTGTTGATATTACGACAAAGGTCAAAGCAGGTTATGTGGATCACTAGCGCGGCGGACGGAAGGGCCCCCGGTCCCCCCCTGAAGAGATGGTCGGGTCCACTCCGGTCTCCTCCTCCGGCACGACCACATCAGCAGGGACTTTACACAAACTGGCAGTTCAGCCTCCCAGGGTGGAGATTATAGTAATCCCTGGGTTCGGGAACCCGTTCAGTCTGCGGGCGGCCAGCGGTCAGCCGTTTCACCGGGTCTCCCTGGCCGCCGCGCTAATTCGCCACGCCTACGTATGACCAATGACGGCAATCTATCAACACCGGTCCATCAGTTGTCACCGCAGCGCCTCCTCGTAGAGCTCTGGCAACCTTACTCACCGCAGGAACACAACACCATTCGAGTAGAATAATGTTATTTGGCTGCGATATTCTGTAAGGCGGAGGTACTACCCCAGTCGGACTGCTCTAATATTGAGTGAGAAAAACCCACTATGCCCTACCTCCTACAATATATATTTTGTCTATAATAAACTATTATTTTGTCTACATCTTTATTTATAAACTAAAGTGTGCGTGCGTGTGTAGGTACGTCACTCGTTTTCTTATAAACTCTATGGACTGTAAGATTGTCATATTTTTATTTTTATTTTTTATTTTTATTTATTATTATGAACGGATTGACCGATTTTATAGAAATTTTTGGTATTGTAGTTGTTGAGATAACTGGCTGATTTATTATTAAAACTGGACCCAGTAGGTGACACTGTTGTAGAATATTTTTAACTAACTGGGGCAGGATAACTGAGGGTATCAGTAGTTACACTAGTTACTGAGAGAATTATTTTAAGAAATGGCTGCTCCATCTCAAAAATTGTCCCAGGCACTACAGTGTCCCGTTAAGTGTAGACAAAGATTGCCTCCTGACACTGTATAAGTCATCTAGTAATACATAACCCGATGACTTGACAGTTAGCCGGGTAAAAATGTAAAAGGCCTAAGCTTTTTTTAGTTAGAATTAATACAAAAACAGTAAAATTGGGATTTTTTTTTAAATCGGTTCAAAATTATACCGCATGATTCAAAGTAGGTAAAACCGCGGGACACAGCCAGTTTCTCAATAAAGCCGAACACGTGAGGCTAGTCCATGATAAGTGATGTATGTTTATTGGAAAACAGGTGTTTAATAATCTTGTTTGTGCTTTATTTAGCATGAGAAGCCACCCAGACTCGTTAAGTCGCTGATTTCGAGATTGCATTTATTAAAACATTAATTTGATATCTTAAAAACAAAAACAGGTTGAAGACTGTGTCTTCAGGTACTTTGTCAAAACTCCCATTGAAGTTAAGTTGAAGATAATAATACTACGCTTAGGAGTAAAAGCGGAGCAAAGTGGAGCGAAGCGCTCGTGGCGTAGCTTGCTTGGACGTTCTTGATTGATTGTTGAAGTTAAGCAGCGTTGTGCGCGGTCACTCTTGGGATGGGTGACCGCAAGTGGTATTACGAGCTGAGCGCTTCCGTGCTTCGGAGGGCACGTTAAACTGTCGGTCCCGGCTTTTAAGTCGTTGAGCCATGACGGACGCCTTTAGGCAGCATAAAAACTCCGTCGCCAGAGTTGGCCATTTGCTCATACGAACTTTCTTTCTATGCTCACATTTAGCAGTTATCATTTCCATAAGCCGGCTCTACACTCGCACGCGTATCACGGCGTGTAGGTAATCGCATCGTAGTGCGAATCACGGCAAAAACTACCACAGTTCTACATTCGCAGAGGTTCGCGCCTAGTCGCCTAGTGCGCTTTGCGAACCCTTTGTCGCGGGAAAAAAACCGACACTAATCGGGGAACAGCGCGAAGCGCGAACGAGAAGGCGTGAACAACATCTACGTACACCCGTGGTTCGCAGTTGTCGCGGGCTTTCGAGGGCGTTCGCGCCGCGAGTTTAGAGCCGGCTTTAAAATATTATGAAAATGAAAAATCTTATCAAAATTTTCAATTCCGACGGTATTCGAACCCGCAATGATACAAGCGATCCTCCTTTAGCCGGAGTGCCTTTACCAATTCGGCTACGGAACCTTAGTCGCCAGAGTTGAAAATCATGATACCTAAGTGTGGTTTAACACTGTAACATATAAAAATAAAAATATTGTTTCTTTTTCCAGCATTCATGGAGCCAGACCATATCAGCAAACGGTACAGGCGGAGGCGGTCCGCGGACGCGCAGAGCCGACGGAAGCGGGACGCACCTTACGTCATCTATCCGGAGATATTGGTCATCGTGGATTACGATGGATACAGGTACTTAAACTCCGTCAAACCATTTATTTTACCTTTCATAGAACGAGTACTAATCAATTTATTGATGTCATAATGCGTTCCGAGACTGATGAAAGGAGAGTGCATGCTACTGAGATGCGGATGTTGAGATCTCGGACGAAAGTAACCGAGGTTGAGATGGATGTGTGGGGTGACACGTTTGGATAAAGTAAGGAATGAGTAGGTATGTAAGAGGAAGTTTGAAAGTGACGCCTGTTATTGAAAAGGTGAGGATCCTCACCTTTTCAATAACAGGCATTCCATACCAAGCTAACCTAGCACTCGAGTGCTCGGTTAGCTTGGTATGGACATGTTATGAGTAGGGATGAAAACCATATTACCAAGAGAGTGATGAGTATGAGTGTGACTGGATACGCAAGTAAAGGAAGGCCGAAGAAGTGGTTGGATTGTGTGAAAGAGGATATGAACGTGAGAGGAGTGGATTCAGAGTTGACGAATGATAGAGGTGAGTGGAAGAGGAAAACATGTTGTGCCGACCCACTTAGTGTGGGATAAGGGCAGGAGAATGATGAATGCGTTACCGATTCGATTTTTTATATCAATCCATATCATAATACCAAATCGGTTCAGTGGTTGTAGAGTTATAGAGGAACAAACATACATCCATCCATTTGAAAACGAACTATGTGTGGTTTAACACTATACCTACAATTAAAAAATGACATCCATCCAAACATCCCAACTTTCGCATTTACAATATCAGTGTGATAGTGTGATGTATCCTAACTGTTCAAATGAAGTCCTCATTTGAATCAGCCCGCAGATACAACTAAAAGCATTGTATTGAAAAGAAAATAACAAAAAACTTCTTATGTAATACCTAAGCTTAATTATGTATAACTTTATTCCAGGCTACACGGAGGCGACAACGTGCAAATAAAGCGATACTTCGTATCGTTCTGGAACGGAGTCGACCTGAGGTACAAGCTGCTGAAAGGACCCAGGATAAGGATATCTATTGCTGGAATTATTATATCCAGGGTGAGTTTTATCCCATCTCTATAGCTTTTTAGACTATGACCTCTTAAAATCCGTACCCAAGTACCTACCCATATTATAAATGTGAAAGTGTGTTTATTTGTTTGTTTATTTGTCCTGCTTTCACGTCAAAACAGAGCGACGGATTGACGTGATTTTTTGTGTGGAGATAGTTGGAGGGCTGGATATTAACATAGGCTACTTTTTAACCGGGTACCACGCGAGCGAAGCCGCGGGCAGCAGCTAGTATCTTTATAAACTTAGGCCTTTAATAGATGATTTATAGTGTCAGGAGGCAATCTTTGCCTACACTTATCGGGACACTAGTGCCTGGGACATTGTTGAGATGGAGTAGGCTTGCCCAGCACCTACACCATCCTCTCAGCTTAAACGGCCATATCCACAGGAAAGACATGGTTAATACATGTGGGGCTGACTAAGCCGCGGGTTTCCTCACAATGTTATCCTTCACCGTTTAGAGCTCGTGTTAATGTGCATATAACACGAACGAAAAATCCATTGATACACGGGCAGGATTCGAACCCACGATCTTCGGATCGAAAGTCGAGGCACTATACCTCTCGGCCAACACGGCTCACAAATCTATACTGATTATAAAAAGCGGAAGAGTTTGTTTGAACACGCGAATCTCAGGAGCCATCCGTCGAATTTGAAAAATTGTTTCTGCATTTGATAGCTAAACTCTTGAGGAAGGTTCTTGGCTACTTTTTCATCATCATCATCATCATATACCATCACTACGGGGGCAACGCCGCGAGGGCGCTGCTAGTAGCTATATAAGTTGTCCTATTATAGCTAATATCTGGGCGACCGAGCTCTGCTCGGGTACATAACGCCATCTAGTGGTTCAATTACGAACCACATTGCACTTGTAATGCTTTTTGCGTGAAAATGCCGAAAACGGCTTTTTCCAGATATGAGACCTAGCTAGATCGATTTTTCGCCCCCGTAAACAACCGTAGGTACTGCAAATTTCATCGAAATCGTTAGAGCCGTTTTCCAGAACCTCAGTACATACTTACAAACAAACAAACTTCAAACATCAAACATCAAACAAATATTGCTCGTTTAATAGAATAGGATAGTAAAGTATTTACTAAAGGCACATGTTATATAACCGTCCTAACATTTGCTATAGCTCAAACAGGCTGCTAAGCTTATTGTCATCTCCTTTCATTTACACAAGAGCAACCAGAAAAGAATATAATATTCTATAGAAAATCAAGTCTATTATTAAAATTTAATCTTACTGAGTTTAAAATCACAATCAATTACTTACAGTAAATTCTGAATCATAGGCCATTAAGGCTGAATTCGATCAAACTGGATTACCTAAGTTTAGTCTCGAAAGTAAACTACTGTTTGTTTGAATATTTTGACATTGTAAAGTTGACACCTTATAACCAGGGGCCCTAGCCATATTACACGATCTATCGTCACTGTAGAACGATCTATCGTCGCTGTAGAATAGAACACTTCAAAATGTATAGGAATTGACGTTCTGACCACGTGACTCATCTACTTGAAACGTCAAATCCTATACATTTTGAAGTGTTTCTATTCTACAGCGACGATAGATAGTGTAATATGGCTAGGAGGGCAGGATAATTTGTATGGGCATAATAATGTTCGGTTGCGCTTTCTAAACAATTGTATTTCGATGTCGGTTAGAGTCTCGAGTAAAAACTTAATCCACTTTTGGTCGAATCCAGCCTTAGGTACCTAATAGAATTTGAGTTTTAAATTCACCAAAGAGCTTAAAAATCTCGTCGTAACGAAAGTATAGAATGCCACAGATTAATTTGACAAGGCCACTTTGAAGTTCACCATCTCATCGGTCTCAATGCACAGTTCTTCTATCATGGTCTTCTTTGGTTTAGGACAGCCTTCCAATATTGCTTCTAGCATGTCGGAGCTCAATCGTTTCCTTTTTCTGAAATAGAAATAAAAATTATATAAAATCACGACTGTATCTCTCGCGGTAGACACTCTCTCAGATCTTTTTTAGTCATTTTAAGATAGTTTGAAGATGTCTAAGGTAGTCAGAGGTATGTCCAAATACATATTACTAATACACATACTAGGTAATAGGAGGCAAAAATAAATTTGAGAATTTTGATGTAAACAAGAGTTGGTGTTAAATCTATGCTAACACTAGCTTCCGCCCGCGGCTTCGCTCGCGTGGTACACTTTCGGATTTACATATTTCACCAATGTAAAAAGTGATTAAAGGAAGGTTTATACGGTGTATAAATATTAAAAATATATTATTTTTAAGGAGTGATGACTTAGCTAGACGAAGATACTCCGAATGAATGTGGTGAAGGGTGAAGAATGAATAAGTAGATAGGTACATTGTTCGTCTTGTCGGTATCTAAATCGACAATATTATTACGTGTGCTATTCCCTTGCAAGAGCCGTGTTGGTTGTATGGTACCAATAGTACCTCGACTTTCGATCCGAAGGTCGTGGGTTCGAATCTTGGCCATGCATCAATGGATTTTTCGTTTCGAAAAATTTATAACGGCTCTAAACGTTAAAGGAAAACATCGTGAAGAATGCCGCGGCTTGGTCAGCCCCACACGTATTGACCATGTATTTCCTGTGGATATGGCTGAGAGCATGGTGTAGGTGCTGGGCGAGCCTACTCCATCTCAACATTGTCAGCACTATAGTGTCCCATTAAGCGTAGGCAAAGATTGCCTCCTGACACTGTATAAATCATCTAGTATAAGATGTAAAGATCTGAGTTTTTTAAGTTTGTTTCACCTATATTCTCTATACATTTTCTCATGCTCATCTAGAAGTTTTTTCTTCTCCTCTCCGCTCACAACCTCCGTAGAATTCTTCAACACCTCCAATTTATCCCCCATAGAAGTGATGGTCTTTTGAACTTCTTCTATTTGAGATTTAGCTGATATAGTAGTGGGTGCTGATGTAAGAGTCTTAAGATTGGCTTCGGCTGTTTTTAAAGCGCTGCTCTTATCTGTTATGGCTTCTGTGAGAGATTTCACTTGTGCGTCGAAATCTGAAAATTGTACAAAACACTTCTTAAATTTTATTGAGTTAAAACTTAGGGAGTGGCCACACTGCGTTTTCTGCAGTGCGTTTTAGAGCTGCGCGTTTGTATCGATACAAACGCGCTGTAAAAAACGTGCTGCAAACGCGCATTTGTATCGATATAAACGCGCAGACAGCTCTCTTCCCACTGAATAAACAGGTAAGTATTGTATCCAAACAAACGTGATGCAAACGCGCGTTTGTATCTAAAAACGCGCTGCAGAAAATGCAATGTGGCCGCTCCCTTAGACTTCTGGTTGAAATGCAGCACATATATCGACCTACCGACCATGGTATGGTAGGTATAAGAAAGGTACAAGACCTACTATGAAGCCCACTTTAAATTTCCAGCGAAAGTAAAAAGTTTCAGAGAAGCTTTGTGAATGTGCCTGTAATTTCAAAATACTGTACCTTCGACGTCATCATCCCCTGCTACAGTTTCTGTCTGTATAGCAGCGTAAACCTTCTGCTTTCCGTACAATTTGCATCGAATTTTCCCACTATCGCTCAACGCATCTAGAGTTTTTTGTACAACACCTTTCGAGTAAACGCCGCGCAAATTCACTGTTACGTCGGCACACGAATAAGGGCGGTTTGTGTCCACCAAATATTTTAACACAGCCTCTTGTGCCATTATTGGGAAAGTTATTAAAAATTTTAAAACGACAAGAGAAAATTATCATGAGTTCATGAAAGTTTTCAATTTGGCGCCATTTCAAACAAAATTTCCAAATAAAAAATAATAATTTGACGTTGACATTTTCAGTTATGCGTTCCATTCCACGCGAATCATTGGACTGGGATTTTTAAACCGAAAAAAAAAATCGAGTAAAATAAGATATAGAAGGTTCTTGAAAATAAAGGACAGTGTTCATTTTCGTTGCGTAATCCGAACATAGTTTGATTTATAAAGGTTAACATGCTGTGTTAATAATGTTTTACTATCATTTATTTTCAGGGTAGAGACGCAACACCATACCTAGAAAGAAATCGTGTCGGTAGAGATGCCATCGATTCTGCCGCTGCGCTCACTGACATGGGCAAGTATTTGTTCAGAGAGAGAAGGCTGCCAGTCTACGATATAGCTGTTGCTATCACTAAGTAAGTTCTTTAACTAGATGCATCCCGTTTTTTTGTAACGGCCATTTTCTATATTCTATCGATCTGTAAATTGACTTACCCAATACTTACTGTGATTAGATATTTGACATTAGGTACTTACTTCTACATTAAAAATAACGAATATTTAATTACTTACAGTAAATAACCACAGATTGATAGAATATACATAGAAACTGACCGGTATTCGTACAAACCCATAGAGTTAAGTAAAAAGAAATTCTCGTTAAAAAAACATGGAAAATTTCCTGAGGAAACTAGCAGCATTTAACTCGTAATTTATATGATTATGAGGTCTTTGACAGTAAATAGGTAAGGCAAATTAATACTGTGATTCAGATAATATATATCCCAAGACATTTGACTAATCGGAGGTCAAAATTCTCTAGTAACATAAATAACATTGTGTGATGAAAAGTCAGTTTCAAAATTAGAAGCTTACAAATCCTAAGGATCATTTAAATTTTTATCGCACTAAAACTCGATATATTGTAAATATCAGGTTTATGCAAAGTGGAAGTTACGACATACTCGTAACTTTGACGGTTTCTGATTGTAAATTCTAATAAGTGGGAAAAGATGCATTTAAATTCTAACACTTTTATGAGCACCTTGGCCATGATCTTGATATAACCAGAACAACTCATTTAAATACGCCCTTTTAATTGAATTTGCACTTGTACACACACAAGCAATGTCAATTCATTTCCAAAATTCGGATTGGTATGCAGATTACCTATCTTTTGAAACTTTTACCTAACAAGAATTGATGGTACAGTAATTAGTTGAAGTACTGTCATGTATTTTACACTTTGTTTATTAAATGTTTGCTTAATTTCACGCTTTCAGATGATACCGTAAGTATAACCTCGTTTTTGTAATTTCAATTTGGCGCCATTATTCCACATTCGATTTATAAATTATGTTATGGAAAGGTCAAAATGAGCGAATCGCGAACCAAAAAATGATTTGACCAACAGGTACGACATGTGCCGGCGACGCAAGGGTGGTCGCTGCACAAAAGGCACCGCTGGTAAATTCATTTTAAGACCATGGATTGAGAGTGGTATCAGCATTAACAGAATGCTTAAAGTGAAACATTAATTTGGCTTAATAATTTTAATTCATGAGGTAAAGGATTTGGTAATGGCGCTGAATACATTCTACACAAGAGACCGTTTTAGGGTACCTACCTACAGTGCTTTTGACGGTTTTACGAGCTTTACGTTCCACATGCCTGTTAAAAAGATTCTAAGCCTATAGTTTAATTAATTGATAAAAAAAATGTGGATCGTAGAACTCTACATCCCCGTCTGAACATTGTGTAGGTACCTACGCTCACTCAAAGTGCTTGGACAACGAAGAGCAGTGTCTTATTATGTTTCAACTTAGATTGAAACAGTAGGTTTTTGTTGGGGTGTTATTTTTCACTATTTCCGTAATATATTTCAGACTAGACATGTGCAGAAGACAATTTGCGAACGATGCGTGCAATAGAGGGACAGCAGGTAGGCGTGTTACAAATTTATTTTACAAGAGCACGCCTTTACTATTTTCATCATGTCCCACACCCATATTTATTCACTTTGGGACAAAAATCCACAATACCCTTATCCGATTCCACAAAATATCATAATTATTATATTCGCACTTGTGAATAATATTCTGTCTTTTTCCGCAACATTGTTGTTGTTTTTTCTTCTAGCTAGATTGATCTTACCATTATAATTTGTAATATATCTTTATAGTTAAACCTTCCATTTTGTAGTATAGCCACGTCATGTTGTATATTTTATTTACCTTCATAATCCATTGAATGCCTGTCTCATGTTTTATTTGTTTCTAGACATTTGCAATCATCGTTTGTATGGCTTGCAAATCACGTGAGCAATATTTTAGCTTTAGTTTTATTTGAATGTAAAGTTACATGAATGAATATGCATGGGTTGCTTTGTTATTTAGGTGTAAAATGTCGAATTGATTAGGAATAACTTGTATTTGATATTGTGTTTAGATGTCATACCTAATAATATGTTTCCTAAAGCACAGGTACATTTTTTAAAAGTTTTATACGATGGTTGTAATAATTGTTTTTTTTTAAGTTGGGTAGAACGCAACAAATGATAATCGTCAAGAAAATGGGATAGTGCTAGTAACGGAACGTAACACAAAAGAAAGGATGGTTGGTTGGAATTGGGGCCCGCTCTTGGCGGCAAAACTTAATTTAGAATAGAATTACTTAACTTTGGTGCGACGTTTTGTTTTATTTTACTAAACTTTGTTTATACCTGTTGCAAATGCATAAAATGAGAAAAAACTGATTTATGGTGATGTTAAGCTGCATGCTTGTTTACATAAAGCTAATTTATAATGCTACAAAACCTGCTTGGATGATCTAACATTTTGCTTGCATGCCTATTTTGTAAATAAATTATCCTTCACCGTCTATGTAAGTACCTACCTATTTATAAACATCTCAGCTGCTACCTACTTGTAAGTACCTACCTACCTACTACATTTTCATATTTTCGCATATTTACGTACTTATAAGTAAGTTAAAATCATTACTTCCCACAACCTAAATTACCACCTACCTACCTTATATATTGAAGGTTATAGATGCTCAACAATTTTTAACTTTAGTTTTAAGGATCTACCTAAATACCTAGGTATTTGCATAACAAAAATGTTAGTCCACTGATTATTATGAATTTGGTAAGGATTTAGGCATCTAACCAACTTTTTTTGTGATCCTATGACCAGCATTGGACTGCCCAGCAGATTCTACTCTCGAAAGCGATATAAACGTATGGTACTTACCAATGACATGTTTCTAGCGTCCTAATTGGGACGTCTTGTCTTTAGTTCGCGTCAAGCAAGGCGACAACCTAGACGTGTTTTTCACGTGTAGTGGTGTTGCTTGCTTACTTTCTTGATAGATTGTTATGAGCGGTCACAATTTAATTTGGATGGGTTACCGCAAGTTGCATTAACAGCTGAGCTCTTCCGTGCTTCGGAGGGCACGTTAAATTGTCGGTCCCGGCTTTTATGTCGTTAAGCCAAGATGGAAGCTTATAAGCGGCCTAAAAACACCGTCACCAGGGTTGGCCATTAGCTCATACGAACTTACTTAGGTATTTTTTACCGTCATGGTCTAAACAACACTTAGGTATTTTTTACCGTCATGGTCTAAACAACATTTACTTCACTTTCAAGAGTAGATCTACTGATAATTTACCATTCACTAACTAATTAGTATTCTTTTTGTCATGGATAAAAGTAGAAAAAATAAGCTTTGGTCACCAAAATAGCTAGCAAACTTCCCAAAATGAATAAACATTTTCACCTACCCTCATTTTCAAAAATAACACAACCTTACGTACCAGGGTTCGCGTACGTCGGTGGCGCATGCGTCGTGAACAAACGCCTCGAGAAGGTCAACTCTGTGGCCATTATTGAGGACACCGGTGGCTTCTCTGGCATCATTGTGGCTGCCCATGAAGTTGGCCATTTGTAAGCAAAAATTAACACCAAACTTAATAATTTATCTTTTATATTCTACACATCTAACGGTTCGGTCGTTATGCGGCAAGTATTTCGTACATTAACCTGCTATCACGTGTCTCTGTTGCTCCCGCGTAAATATATCTCTCATTGCATCTGTGCGAGGGCGACGGCAGAATATGTATGTAGGTATTTACGCGGGAGCAACAAAGACACGTAATAGCAGGTTAATGTACTTCCGAAATTCTTCCTGCATCCCGACCGGCCGGACTAGGTTATTTTATATAGGACAGAGGGGCTAAAGTGACCTTTCTTGAAACCTTTCTTCACATTTATCTATAGAATTGGGTAAAATGGATACTATAGAGAACTGTCAAAAATAATGTTTTGTGATTTATTTCATAAATGAAGCATTTATGAAGCATATAATGAAGCATATATGAAGCAAATATGAAGTATATATGAAGCATATTATGAAACACCTAAAGTGGCCACTATAGCCCCCTGCCCCTATTTTGTAACACACTGTAAGTCGCTAACTCGGATTCGGGTAGCTCGTTAGTGGTAGATGGTTGAAAAAAGTGATAGATCTATATGTTTGTTGTGTAAAATATGTGAAGTAATTTTGCACTAAATAACTTTAATGTTGTTCGTAAAAAATCAATTTGTTTTAAGGAATCCGAGTTAGCGACTTACCGTGTGTTACAAAATAGGGGTGCTGATCTTAAGCTTATGACTATTTTTTTGAAACCTGTCTTGATAATCAGGCTAGGTGCAGTTCACGACGGCAGCCCGCCGCCATCTTACCTCGGAGGGCCAGGCGCTGAGAAGTGTCGCTGGGAAGACGGCTTCATCATGTCAGACCTCAGACACACGGAGAAGGGTTTCCGGTGGTCTCCCTGCACTGTTCAGAGCTTCCATCATTTCTTGAAGTAAGTTCTTCAGTACTGGCTATACATCCAGAATACAACTGTAGAATCTGGTGGTAGAATAGCATAGTAAAGCTGGTAGATGGAATTGGCTTCATCGGGTCAGAACTTAGAGACACAGAAGGGTTTCCGGTGGTCTCCCTGCACTGTTCAGAGCTTCCATCATTTCTTGAAGTAAGTTCTTTATTACATTCTGGCTGTCTTGTCTAGCCTCTAGCTAGGTACACTTCTTCCAACGGATTTTGGCATTCGTGAAGTTAGCCGTTTCGATGCGCAGTGCAACTGTCATACAACATTTTCTACTGCGCAGCGAAAAGCCTTACCTAAGTACTTCACGAATGCCTCATTCTGACAAATGTAAATATGTAAAGGCCTAAGTTGTTTTTCGAGTTCTCAGCTATTTTGGTCATATCGCCCGGAGACAACCAGATAATCTGGATAAGCTGGTTGTATTAGGGAAGAGGGAAAACGACCTCGGGGGCGTTCACCTACCTACTCAGACCAAATCAAAGCGATAGCGGGACAATACCTACTGCCCTGAGACAAGCCCTGCCCCCCTAGCCATATTCACTGATCGGAGTAGGTAGAGCTATTTAGGTTCATTGACCGCAAACATTGATGTTAATATGGATATTCCACGGGATTCCGACTAATACTCCGGGATTCGATTGTTATAATTCTTTTTATCAATAAGTATAGAAAATGGTATATGTAAGCCCATAAGCGCACAAGCGACGTTGTAAATTTTACATCAGCAACACGTTGCCAAAGTTTTTGTCAAACCGGTTTTTGACGTTGCCACTTTGTTGAAACTCGTCATGATATCGCTGCATTATGCGCTCTTGCTCACACGTATTATTTTTCTTATTATTTCGTATTAGTTTTCTAACTAAAAAACGAATCCCGGGATTCGGGGAATCCATATTATTCTATCATATGGCAAGTACATAAAATAGCTCTACCTACTCCGATCACTGCATATTACACTATCTATCGTCGCTGTAGAATAGAACACTTCAAAATGTAAGTATAGGAACTGACGTTCTGACCACGTGACTCATCACCTTGAATGTAAATTCCTATACATTTTGAAGTATTCTATTCTATCGCGACGGTAGATAGTGTAATATGGCTAGGGGGGCTGGATAGAGCAATGTGGAGAAAAATTGACAACGTTTCCGTCAAACCTTTCAGAACGGGCACGACCTTTAGTAATGAAGTTTACGAAGAAGTTGTATTTGTGACTCAGATTAATTTTCGTAACGTTTCAGCGGTGACACAGCGACTTGCCTATACAACTCGCCTCACGAAGACGACTCGTTACCTCGCGTGCTGCCCGGCCGTCTGCTCACATTGGACGCGCAATGTCGGAAGGATAGAGGCACCAGGTTTGTACAACACTTTAAAAACCCTAAAATGGCCTAAAACTCAGGAAAAATAACGAGTGTGCTTTAGACCAGTGTTCCGCAAACTTTTTGTGTTCATCTAGGAAATCGGAAAGTTTTGGAGGTACCTACACCATAAATGAAAAATCAATTTTTTATGCGAAACATGAGCTTGTTTAGTTGAGCATATGCGGTCCACTTTTCGAGTAGTTTAACTGATAGGTAACCTTATTTTTCCAAGGCACACCAACTAATGACCACGGTAGGTATACTAGTATGCCGCGGCACACCCTTTGCGGAACACTGGTTTAGACCACACGACTGAAGTAACGCTCTCAACACGCATTCACCAGCTTACTTCCCAAGTCAGAAGTTTTACTTCAAAAGAGTGCCTAACTCTGGTGACGGAGTTTTTAGGCCGCCTAAAGGCCTCCGTCATGGTTTAACGACCGACAATTTAACGTGCCTCTGAAGCACGGAAGATAAGCACGGAAGGAAGCAAGCTAGAGGTCGCGTCATATAAAATGAACGTTGGAAGAAAGTGGATGGGGTGTGTTTTGTCTCATGTTTGCGCATGGGTTAATTCGCAAGCATGAGACAAACACACCCCCTCCACTTTCTTCCAGCCTTCCTTCCAGCGTTCTTTTTACATGACGCGACCTATACACGAGTGATTTAAATAAAAAGAATCGACCATAGATATCTAATCAAGTTTCCGTTGGTTCCAGCGCGTGTTTCAAAGACGAGCGGGTTTGCGCTCAGCTGTTTTGCTTCGACGCGGCGAGCGGCTACTGCGTGGCTTACAGACCCGCGGCGGAGGGCTCGCCTTGTGGGGATGGACAGGTGAATATATTCTTTTATGAGATAAATAGAGCAAAACTCCTTAGTCCGAAATGACCGGAAGCCTAAAATGTTGCTTTTTCTAAACTAGTCGGTAGTTACGCTTTTTAGGCTGCGTTTCCAATGAGCGGAGCGGAGCTTAGCTTAGATTAATGCACCATTAATTGACCAATCACAATGCTCTCAGTGGAAACGCAGCCTAAACTGAGTGTCACACGTCAACGTCATCGACATTATTTATTTTTTAATTTATTTTGACATTACGTGCTAGTAGATAAATTTATGTATTATGTTTGTTAAGGTATATATTCTATATGGGCCGTAGTTTTAAGTAGGTATTCTACATCTTATCTTTTTATCTTTAATTTCAAAATTAAAATTGTTATATTGCGGACGAAGTCGCGGGTAACAGCTTATTTAAAATAACTTACAAAATGATTACCTACTGATTATTCCTAGAGTTGTCCAAATGATGACTTAGCATATTATCCTTCCATATTCTATGAATCGATGATTAACTATCAATTTGATATCATGATTCGTATGAATTGTCATCATGACAATCATATTTTAACAATTACGAATTCACGAATGATCACGTAGATACCATTTCCCCTCAGAAACTTGATAATCACCTACATTAATCTAAAAGTTAAAAATAAAATACACGCTAGCCCCAAGAAGTTAAACAACGGTTTAAGGCATATCTATTGTAGGTACCTATGATTACGACTAACAATATTCCCCCTTACTACAGAATGTTTAAAGTTGAACACTGGTTAAACAAAGTAGTGTCTCTATATGTCACTATCCACAAATAAAGACAGGACGTTGTTTAACCAGTGTTCAACTTTAAACATCTTTCATAAGTAGGTAAGACCATTTATGTCTACTTTCAGTGTTATAGATCGTAACAATGAAGCAATAACAAGTTTGAACGCTCTACCATCAAAATATAACATCTAACGTGAGAGTGAGAGTCTTGAAAGTAACGACACTTATAGGCTATTTGACTAGTTTCAAAAAACCGTCTCATATTATAAAGTTTTGTTTAATAGAGATCTATCCCCGTTAACCGACACTGCAATGATTATTATAAAACACTAGCGACCCGCCCCGTTTCGCACGGATCACATCACACATCACATTAGAAACCTCTGAAATTATCAGTGTTTCTCTACTGTATTATGCACGTATTATACGTATAAACCTTCCTCTTGAATCACTCTATCTATTACTAGTAGTTCGCCCCGAACTGAGATCTCGCGCACCGTTGTATTGGTAGCCTAGATTTGGACTTGTTTCTGACTACCCCTATACCTATGTTAAGTGCTCCTTCTAGTGTTTACCACAGAATGACATCTAATGCGCTACCTCAGTATAGTAAAGATTATAGGCATGCATGCAATACATTAAGTCGTGTCGTGTTTATATTCAATAGTTGACCCCGCGAACTTCGTACCGCGCCTCAGGGAAGGCCTCTTAGTTCGAGAAATTATTAAAATAGCAGTTCAATACGAAATGTATGAGAAAATCAATTCCCTCCCCCTCCCCTCCCTCCCCCCTCCCCTCCTATCCCCTCCCCTCCCCTTCCCCCTCCCTCCCCCTCCCTTCCCTTCCCCTCCCCCTCCCTGCCCCTCCCCTCCCCCTCCCCCACCCCTCCCCTCCCCTTCCCCTCCCCTCCTTCCCCTCCCCTCCCCTCCCCTCCCCCTCCCCCTACCCTCCCCCTCCCTCTATAATTTTGGTACATGCCCAGCCCACTATTTGCAGGAGTTAGCATTTGCATACGTGACAGGTTGCAAGCCCATCGCCGCTTCGCCGCTATTAGAACGTTAACTGGTTTCCTCACGATGTTTTCTTTCACCGTTTAGAGCTCGTGTTAGTGCGCATTTAAATTTTTCTAATCGAAAAATCCATTGATGAGCACGGCCAGGGTTCGAACTTACGACCTATGAATCTAAAGTCGAGCACTCTTCCAATCGGCCAACACGGCTTTTATTTTCAATCTCAAGAAAAAATATCAAGTACTTAGCAACTAAAATCATTGCAAACCAAACCACAACGATGCCACACTCCTTGTCCGTTAACCAGACCTACGAATACATCGAAACTCTATGAAACGGGAGCTCTCTCCATACTTCCGTTAATTGGTTTGCATAATTTTTCTTTTTGACTGTATTTCAAAAACTATAGAACCTAGAAGAAAACTAAAAACCATTTTGGAATGTATAAGTTGAGTACTTTCATATGACACCCCACTCAATATATTTGGGTAACTTTGAAAAAAATTTACCCCCTTGGGAACCCCATATCTTTACAACCCCTTCATCGATTACGCTCATACGCTCCACAGCAAATTTCCATAGCACAACCTATTGACCTATCAAGTTTCATACAGATTGGATAAGCGGTTCGATAGTTATGCGAGAACATAAAAATGAAACATACAAACATACAAACATACAAACATACAAACATACAAACATACAAACATACAAACATACAAACATACAAAGCAAAATCGCCTAACTTGCCACTAAGATCTTCGCTCGCTTCGCTCGCTCGATCGAAAAAAACCGCATCAAAATCCGTTGCGTAGTTTTAAAGACTAAACGGTGAAGGAAAACATCGTGAGGAAACCCGCGGCTTAGTCAGCCCCACACGTACTGACCATTGTCTTTTCTGTGGATATGGCCGGTTAAGCTGAGAGGATGGTGTAGGTGCTGGGCAAGCCTACTCCATCTCAACATTGTCCCAGGCACTAGTGTCCCGTTAAGTGTAGGCAAAGATTGCCTCCTGACACTGTATAAATAATGTAGTAAAAATGTAAAGGCCTAAGTTAATTTTAAAGATCTAAGGACACATATGGACAGACAGCGGGAAGCGACTTTGTTTACTATGTAGTGATATCATAATTCGTATAAATTCCAGTACTGCATAAACGGACGGTGTATAACGGAGCATGAGAACATAATACCGGATTATTCACAACACACGCCGAGCTACGTCAGACCAGAGACGAGTCCGTTCTTCCAGAATATTACCAGGTAAAACCATTATTTTGTAAGCCAAGTTTAACATCTCGGCCTCTAGATTATCTTTGATAGCAACCAAAATTGATCTCAAAATGTCATGACAGCGAACGATCGCGTAGGAACTGTCGCGTTCGTTCTCGATGAGATCAGAGTGACTGAGCTACTTGCGTGGTCGCTGAACTGTCATAATATTTGAGATCAATTTTGGTTGCTATCAAAGTTACATCAGGGGCTGGACCTTAGATAGGCATACATGGTGCCGAAGCCAATATACAGAGGATATTTTGACAACTTTGATGTTTTTGTAAGAAACATACCGGTGACTATCTATCCCTATTTATCTCTGTAGAAATGAAATGAAATATTCGTATCTGCCAAACATAATACACTTGATACTGCAATGATGTATTTTATCGATATTTCTACAAAAGATAACAATACCAAGATATTCCCAAAATGGAAAAGATTGGTCAGATAATCTAATCACAATATCACACAGATAAAAATCACAAAACTGACATCACGAATGAGATGAACCAATATCTCATTCCCGTCAGTGTGTGTACAAAACAAACAAACTCACCAAATACTAATACAAAGTTTTTTTACAACAACACAAACAGTTACGAAGCAACCACACAGCCATACGTAGCTAGTACACGAGCGCCACAAAACTATTACTCCTATCAAAGAAAGACAAGTCTCACAACCAGTCCGACAACAAGTCCGACGCCAAGTCCGTCAACAGCGAGCGTGTTCAAATACTATCAATACACAACGAGAAAACCTTACAACTTCTTCACGCAGAAGACAACCACCACACAAAAACCAACAACAAGAACCACATACCCACCATCGGTAAACAAGTATTCGATCACATCAACGAAAAACCCATACGACTTCAAAGACTTTGCAACGCGACCTCCAAAAACAGAAAAGCAGGACAGATATGATAAGACGAGCTTCAACAAAGGGGTTTTCGACACATACCTATCGCGAACGACAACGAAAAGTCCGTACCAAGACAAAGGAGTAAAGCCAGTTTTCAAAATAGGGACTTACTATCAGAAATCGTACGACAACTCTATAAGGCCTGATGCGAACTCGCAACAGGTGCAGATAGAACCAGCGAGACTAGTGTTCTCTTACCAAAGGAATTTGACAACTGGGAAGTTACTGCATTGATGTGCCATTTACGATTATTGGTAAGGATCACGATCATGGACGCCATTTTCTGTGGGACTTCATACAGATTCTTCAAATCACACATTTCTTACTCACTTCGGACTTCATACATACATTGTACACTACATTACATTCTGTACATCATCATGACATGACATATTGTAGTTAATTCACAGAAAATATGCATGGTATGCAAATTTTATTCAATGTAAATAACATCCATGCATCCCTAAACCTAGTACTTACATATTTGTGAATTGTATATTGTATTGTACTTTCAATTTCTTGTCTTTTTCTTCATAATCTTTAGCGCGACATGATTAGGTACCATCAAAGTTTAATACGTAGATTTTAGTGTTTTAAGAATTATTAAAGTAACGTTAAGTATAAATAAATGTCTCTATGATTATTCTTATAACATTATTTAAAACTTTACAGTTTTTTATCATCAAGTTCGAAATTTATCTAGATTTTTCAAGAAAATGTCTATGTATTCAAAAAATAGTATCTCAGGTTATAAATAGTAGTATATCTAATTTATATTATTATTTATAATTATAACATTATTTAATTTTCCAGCTTTATAGGTTGTTCTTTAATGTAGATTTCATTTAAACCTATTTTTCTTACTATTAGTATTAAATTAGTGCATTCACATACACATTGTTTGGTGTACCTACATATTTAAATTTAAGATCTTTCAGTCATCTCAACTTCAGATTCTCAATTGTCTCTAAAAAAACAGACTTCTCAACTCCTTCCTAAAATAATATGCGAAAGCATCAAACGTAGCTAAATAGATATTGCGAAATATACCTGTACCTACATTTATTTTCCATATTTCTTCTTCATTAAACGTATACCAATTTAATTTATTAATACTTTTTGTTTTTCCAACAGCCGCCACTAGCGAATCGAGCGGATCAATTATAATGAAGACTGCCGTTGGTCACTGCAAGGCGACCCTATCGGACGCCTACTATACAGTACCAACTAAGAACTACAATAAAGATTGTGTTTGCGCATACCCCAACTACTGCGATACTCTAAATTAATTATAGAAAACTGGGAATTTATGAGTATCAAATTCGTATTTGGATGAATAAATAAAATCAAGCAGAAATATTTCTTTGCTTGTTTTTATTTAAAGATTAACGGGTAAGGGTATGCGCGTTTGTGTATAGTGAAAATGTGTCTGAGGACTGTGTCAGACACTAAAGTGGGTGATAAAAATGTGATTGTGTTTCTTACTATAAGTACAGTTAGTATAATAATTGTAGATCTGACTATCAATGCAGGATAGTAAGTATCCTATCGGATATACAGAATACTCCTAAATATAATTGTAAAAATATCTTTGTAAGGTTACATTAGAGAAACTGCCACAATGTGCCTTTTATACACTTTTAAGGAATTGTAAGATAGGTTTTTATAGTTCTCGCAGTTTAAGGGCGACTGGCTCGCTATATTTCGAAAGTAGTTCTTATTTCTCAATGTAATAGGTTCTAAATCCAACATATTTTAATTTTATACTTTTGTTTTCAAAATTCAATTTATTTTGTTTTAATTTAAGCCTGTTTTATCTCTTAATTTATTTATGTGACATAGATACTAAAGTTACCAATATACTATAAAAATTGACAAAAGTATTTTGAATATGAAAATGACTAAGGAAGTGCAAACAGTGATATATTGTAATTGAGACATCACTTGCCTTTGATATAGATTTATTTATTTTTAATAAAACTATTTATGTATGAATTCATTCTTATTTCCTCAAAAATTGTATAAATTTTAAGAGAGAAAAATATAGAAAATTGAATTGTGTTTGTGTAGTTTTAATCTGTTTGGATTCGTCCAAGCCACCTAATACCAATTAATTACAAAAAACAAATTTTAATTTCAGTTGTTGATGTGTTAACAAATAGTATTTTGTCATCGTAATAAATTAGATTACTTTTTTGTTAGGTACTGTAAAGCCCATCACACACACAGCAGATAATAATCTTATGAAATATAGATCTTGAGATCGCGCCCATACAAATTCTATGGAGGACCACACACAGCGAATATAAATTACAAAATATATTTGATGCGATCTGTCAAGATTTATATTTCAAAAGATATATTATCTGCTGTGTGTGTGGTTACAACCCCATGTTACAACGATACCCTACTCGTATAGAAAATTGGGAATAATTTAATTTAGTGCCTACTAGGTTTCATGAACTGAAAATAAACTTTTTCATCCCAACACCACTTTATTCATCAATAGTAAAAAATACACACCATAGGTAACCATTTCCTAAGCTAAACATTTCAAAAGAGGTAACAAAATGCACACAGAATAAATTATTCCATTTTAACTTAAATTATATAACGTCGAAATTCCATTTTTAGCTTATCATTATCAATCAAAGACTTATGAACTTTTTTAATGGAGGTTATCAATTTTTTTTTGTAGATTTTTTTCTCATTTAAACATCAGTTTTGCTTTGATTATTGATTTGATTGAATTCTGATTTTTAAGTTGTTTTAGTAAAAACTAAAATATTTTCAATATAGAACAATGGTGGACGTGAATATGAATGGATTGTTATTCAAACAATTCATAATTCAAAACATAATCAGATTAACAACTTGATAGGTATTTATAAATCATTGATCAAATTTTTGCGGATATAAATCGTAACTTAATCAAATGTTTTTGAAAAGTAATTTCGTTTTAAATATTCTTATTTAGTAAACATTTGAAGAAAAATGTAGTTAAACTGTAGTTTTATGGTGAACGCAGACCTGGGCCGCACCGCAGTCGCCGCAGTCCCCGCATTCGATTTCTTTATATGAAGTTCTATGCAACCTCGCACATCTACCCGCGCCGCAGTCGTTCTCGTCGCCATTAACAAAAGCGATGGCTGCGGCGACTGCGGTGCGGCCAAGTTTGCGTTCACCATTATATTCCCAGAAGATGTTTTCTAATATTGCTATTCCCTGAAGGTAACTAAGATCTACATATAAATATAGGCTTTGTGCTTAACTACCCTTGACAGACATCGGGCTGGCATTTACATTGACAACTAATAATTTGACTAACATACCAGCAGAGAGGACAAATACCAGACCGGCAGGCATAAACTTTCCGCTGTTGAAGGCTCTGAAATAAATAAAAATACATATTAATTAATTAATTAAGAAGTATGTAGCGACATCTACCTATCGCTAGATGAACTACATAGACTAGACATGCTACGCACTACGAGCTTCAGCGGAGATGGCGACACAATATCATATGTCTAGATCGCGCAAGCAACATTTTCAGGAGCGATGGACAATATACGACCAACCAACTCCAACTGTTGGTCGATAGACCACAGGCAAGTGGGCCAGATGGGCCGGCTCGTTGCAGAGGAACCACCTACTCTGTGACCCCGACGTGATTTTCTGTTGATAGCCTTGTTTCATGATAATAAAAAAGATTTTTCTGAGAGTTAGTGTGCCAAATTTGGGACCTTATTTTCGTGATGTTGACAACTCATGGTGAGCTACACATAAGTTTTAAATTTAAATAAACGTCTCAACTACAATGTTTTAATATCAGCGGGCTGATTATCTAACTTGTCTTAAGCCTCAAATTGATCTCAAACTGTCAAAACAATAGCGGAGGTATGTTTTGTTGCATTCGGTCTCGTTGAGATGAGTGACAGAGCTATACTTGCGTGGTCACTGAACTGTCATATTTGACAGCTTGAGACCAATTTTGGTTGTTATCAAAGATAAACAATCAAGGGGCAGGTTTGTTATTGTAAATTGTATTCTAATCAGGACCAAACCTAGGTCATTTTTAATTACCTGTATCCCATAAGACCTCCCAATGCGGTGGTAGTTCCCAACATTAGTCCATAGTTAGACGGGTTCTGACTAAGCTGGTACGCTCCGACACCTGAAAAATCATACATACATAACATACTACGTACATTCATTACGATTGGCCATATTGAATCAGTGCCAATCATATTTAATCTCAGTTTACTGTGATTGGTCTATTCCTGCTATCAGCTGATTGATCAGTCAGTGCAATGTTAGTAAATATTGTACATTGGTTTTGGCTAGAGTAGGTACACTTGTTCCAACGGATCTTGGCATTCGTGAAGTTAGCTGTTGGATGCGCAGTGCAACTTTTTCATTATTTTTTTTTTACTGCGCAGTGAAAAGCCTAACTTTACGAATGCATTGTGACAACCGTACACTTAATTTGAAATGTAAAAATAATCACCTAGGATTGATCCGAATATTAAACCAGCACTCAGTGAAGGTATTGATCCTGAAATAAATAAAGTTTTGCAAATAAATTGATATTATAATGCCTCTGCATAGTAATTTTTTTTTTTTTTTTTTATTTATTATCGATTTACAATTTTATAAAAAAGAACAATGAAATCTTAGCAATTAAAAACCAGGTGGGTTTGTACTATTAGCTGCATAGGTTCTCACCGTGGGCGATAACGCCGCCTTGTGGGCGTTTGAGACTTTCAGGGGGCATTAGAAGACCCAGAGAAAATTAGGGGGCATTGAGATATGGGAGTGGGTGGAGTCTCTTGAAAAAATATATTCTCAAAATGGACGGTGGGCAAAATAAGGTTCAGAAACTATGAATTAGAAGGATACGGCACAAAATCCAACTCGTTTGTCCTTCCATTATCTTTTGTCAGTCAAAACAGACCCAACTCTTCGTAGATGGATAGGTTGTAGTGGTTCAATAATTATGTCGAGTTCATAGATCACAAGCAAAATATTAGGTCACCAAAATTTGTAATCTTTAGTTGCGCATGTAATTCACAATCTAGAGAAACCGGTTTTTTCATCAATACAAAATTCGATAAGATAGTAGAAAAAACTGCTTCAAAATAGCTCACCAGCTTTGGCGTATCCCATGATACCGCCAGCAGCGACGGTAGCGGCGTATGCGAAGCCTAGAA
The DNA here is from genome assembly GCA_958496255.1 of Camptogramma bilineatum. Lineage (NCBI taxonomy): Eukaryota > Metazoa > Arthropoda > Insecta > Lepidoptera > Geometridae > Camptogramma > Camptogramma bilineatum. Next base: position 5,904,212 of record OY292474.1, read on the forward strand.
TGTCGACACCCATTGCTAATAGCAAACAAGTTTACAGGATTCAAATAATTACGAAAAGTAAAACAACAATGTTCGAACCGTACACACGTAACTTTCAATCAAACAAACGAGATGAAATGAAATGAAACAGTGTTGCCATATCTTAAACCTCGAAATCTGAATCGCTAAGTCTGAAAATCTGTATTATATCTGTATACGACGAAAAAGCTAAAATCTGTATAAAATCTGTATTAATTAAACTTTTTATAAAGTAGTAGACAAGTGAAAAACATATTTATTGTTGATACATACTTTTATTCATTTTATTAATCATATTTTTACTAACATTTAGCTTGAAACATGGCTCGTTTTTTAATAATTGTTTGGTCAAGAGTAATCCTTCCATAGTGTCTGTACCTAAATGGTTGCGAAATTCCCTATTGCAGAAATTCCCTATATATTGAAGGGTAAATGTTAAAAAGCAAAACGTCTCAATCTCAACCAACAAAAGAAGTCGGCCGGCCTGAAGATAAAATTATGGTATTTTCACGTAGTATACTTAAATTACGATACTACATATCATGAAAATATGGTACAAATAGTATAATTATACTACGAAATCCAACACTGATTCACACATGAAAATTTGAATTTAAAAAATCTGTATAAACCTAAAGTGAAATCTGGCATCTGTATCAGGAGCCAAAAATCTGTACCAATACAGATAAATCTGTATATATGGCAACACTGAAATGAAATGAAATTGAATTGAATTTGAAGTTGAATGAAGTGAAGTGATGTGATTGTGAAAGAAATGTCAATGTCAAACAAAAAGCAAGTAAATTTTTGACTATGGCGCTGATTCCGTTGTCAACTAACTACAGAACACTAACTGAGTAACTCCTAAATTCGTTGTCTCATAGCTTTTTTGCGTATAGTAAAAAAAATGTGATTGTTTTACTATTAAAATGCCATTATTCAAAAGATAAATGTCTTAGTCACCTATTCATTATGAAAGGTCAGAGGATAATGCATAAAATCAATAAATATTTAGCTTTTAGTTCCATGACTCTGAAAAAATTGTTCCATTGAGAAACAAACAGAATTGCATGTAAAACCTTTCAATGAAACGCAAAGTACTAACTTTTAATATTTTATAGAGGAAATGAGGCATATTTATCGAATAGTCACAAAAACTGATAGAAAATCAGATTAATGGTGTAATAATCTCAATAGTTACTCCATTGAGTTACTTTTCTGACTCAATTACATCCTTTAGTTAGCTAGAACTCAATCAGTTTGAAAAAAATAAGCACAGGGAGCTTTCTAGCAAATAGGAAACACTTTTTGTAACAAGTTAACATCACAAGAATAAACAATTTCAAGTAAATTTGACTGTATTTTTAAAAATACCGAATCAAAATTGAGGGACAATGTCTCAAAAAAAAGTAAGGTGGCGTTCACATTTGAATACTTTATTTACAAAAATAGCTTCAGGTTAGAAAGTCCCGAAGCAAAAGTGTCCCGAAGCAAAAGTGTCCCGAAGCAAAAGTGTCCCGAAACAAAAGTGTCCCGTTGAAAAAGTGTCCCGAAGCAAAAGTGTCCCGAAGCAAAAGTGTCCCTTAGCAAAAGTGTCCCGTTGCAAAAGTGTCCCGTAGAAAAGTGTCCTTTAGCAAAAGTGTCCCTTAGCGAAAGTGTACCGAAGCAAAAGTGTCACGAAGAAAAGTGTCCCTTAGCAAAAGTGTCCCGAAGCAAAAGTGTCCCGTTGCAAAAGTGTCCCGTAGAAAAGTGTCCCTTAGCAAAACTGTCCCGAACCAAAAGTGTCCCGTAAAAAAGTGTCCCTTAGCAAAAGTGTCCCGTAGCAAAAGTGTCCCTTAGCGAAAGTGTACCGAAGCAAAAGTGTCCCTTAGCAAAAGTGCGAAGCAAAAGTGTCCCGTTGAAAAAGTGTCCCGAAGCAAAAGTGTCCTGTTGCAAAAGTGTCCCAAAGCAAAAGTGTCCCGAAGCAAAAGTGTCCCGAAGCAAAAGTGTCCCGGGACACTTTTGCTATAGGACACTTTTTTACGGGACACTTTTGCTTTGGGACACTTTTGCTTCGGGACACTTTTGCAACGGGACACTTTTGCTAAAGGACACTTTTGCTTCGGGACACTTTTGCTTCGGGACACTTTTTCAACGGGACACTTTTGCTTCGGGACACTTTTGCTTCGGGACACTTTTGCTTCGGGACACTTTTGCTAAGGGACACTTTTGCTTCGGGACACTTTTGCTTCGGGACACTTTTTCAACGGGACACTTTTGCTTCGGGACACTTTTGCTTCGGGACACTTTTGCTAAGGGACACTTTTGCTTCGGGACACTTTTCTACGGGACACTTTTGCAACAGTACCTACACTTTTGCTTCGGGACACTTTTTCAACGGGACACTTTTGCTTCGCACTTTTGCTAAGGGACACTTTTCTACGTGACACTTTTGCTTCGGTACACTTTCGCTAAGGGACACTTTTGCTACGGGACACTTTTGCTAAGGGACACTTTTTTACGGGACACTTTTGGTTCGGGACAGTTTTGCTAAGGGACACTTTTCTACGGGACACTTTTGCAACGGGACACTTTTGCTTCGGGACACTTCTGCTAAGGGACACTTTTCTTCGTGACACTTTTGCTTCGGTACACTTTCGCTAAGGGACACTTTTGCTAAAGGACATTTTTCTACGGGACACTTTTGCAACGGGACACTTTTGCTTCGGGACACTTTTGCAACGGGACACTTTTTCAACGGGACAGACACTTTTGCTTCGGGACACTTTTGCAACGGCACACTTTTGCTTCGGGACACTTTTTCTTCGGGACACTTTTGCTAAGGGACACTTTTCTACGTGACACTTTTGCTTCGGTACACTTTCGCTAAGGGACACTTTAGCTACAGGACACTTTATTACGGGACACTACTGGTTTTTGACAACTTTACACACTGCTTAAAACATAACCCTCTTTTAGTTTTCGTGTAGGGTAAACAGAATAAAATCTCAACTGTATCGCTGCTTTAGCGTTCCACTGAGTTACAATTTGTTCCACTGAGTTACGAAATTTCTCAGTGGAACGTAACGGTTCTGCTGATTCAGAATTAAAATGAAAAAAAAAATAGGATAGACGATTAGTTTCTTGTTGTTTAGTGTAGTTTTAGTTGTGGTGAATACATAGGGAACTAAATAATACCAAGTTGCTACATGAAACCAGCTACTTACCACCAAAAACTCCGTAACTCAGTGGAACACAAAAAAGTCCTTCTGAGAGCGACCTTCTGCCACGGCACGACGGTCGAAACAGAAAGGACAAAAATCGAATGAGGAAGACTCACGATTTTAGTTGAGTATGCAGATTTGTAGATACAAAAAAAACAAAAAATACTGTGTTTTTGGTTTTTTAATCGGATCAAAAATGACCGAGTTACAGAGATTTTAATGCACCAATCTAAAAAACGCTCGCGAGAAGGCCGCGACTGGCTGTGACGTCACCAGGCGCCCGCGGCTCGCTCCACTAGTACAAAATCCCTAGTTATTTTCAAACTAATTTCCGCCCGCGGCATCGCTCGCATGGCACCTGGATAAAAAGTAGCCTATGTCCTATTCCCGCTCATTACCTAACTATATTTTAAATTTCAGCCAAATCGGTTCAGTAGTTGTCGAGTTATAGAGGAACAAACATACATCCAAACATCCAAACTTTCGAGGTCATTCACGTTTTTTGTTAAGTAAGTACTTATGCAGATTTGTATATTTAAAAAAGTTATAAATGATTTCATTTTTATTTTTAAATATGATTACGACTGTATTCCCAAGGCACAGTAGACATAATATTCTATCAGATCTTTTAGGAATTTTTAGATCCGTTGAAAAAGTCTAAGCGGGTAGTCAGAGGTAGAGAAGCAGTTGGCCAAGTGCGCTAGTGCCTCGACTTTCAATCCGAAGGTTGTGGGTTGAAACCCAGCCGTGCATCAATGGATTTTTCGTTTCGAAAAATGTATAAGTAGGTACCTAAGTAGGTATGCGCTTTAACACGAGCTCTAAACGGTGAAGTAAAATATTGTGAAAGTGTGATAGTGTGATTTGAAAACCAAGTTTAGGTAGGTAGGTATGTGATTATTTTGACTCGTACATACAAATTATTAATTTTAGGTATTACGATTAAAAGTATGTATAAAAAATACCAATTCACTAAAAAGTTTAAAGGCGAAAATTATTTTTAAGTAGGTACCTACCTAGGTAAGTAGTAGGTAGGTAGGTACCTACTTAAAAATAATTTATGTAGGTAATAATTTAAGTAGGTAGGTAAATAATTTAGGTAGGTAAAGTTAATATTACTGTGATTCGACTCCTGATTGTTAGTTTTGTTTGTTATTGTTTTCGGTAAGTACCGGTACCTACCTCAAATACCTATTCAGTAAAAAGTTTAACGGCGAAAGTTATTTTTAAGTAGGTACCTACCTACCTACTTACTACTTACCTAGTACCTACCTACTTAAAAATAATTTTCGACTTTAAACTTTTTACTGAATAGGTATTTTAGGTACGTACCGGTATTATTTTTAAGTAGGTACCTACCTACCTACTTACTACTTACCTAGGTAAGTAGTAAGTAGGTAGTACTACTTACTACTTGATGATTTTTTGGCTAGTAAGTTTTAATGTGACATTTTACTGTGTTGACATTTAAAATAATATTTATATTTTGACATACCTAATAAATTGACATGATGTGCTTATAAATCATCGACATATTTCTTCAAGTCATAAATAATTTAATATATAATTTTTTTTTTTTTGTTGTTTTCACGAGCTTGATTTTATTTTGTAAAGTATTATTGTTTGGAATTTAATAATGTTATTGTATTTAATTGAAATTTGAAATTTAATAATCTATGGATTTATTTATGTTCTAGATTAAGTTATATTATGTTATGTAATAGATTAAGTTCAGTTCAAACACAATTGTATTGTTACTACACACATTCGCGCGCCGCTATCATAGAACACTAGCTTCCGCCCACGACTTCGCTCGCGTGGTATCCGGAAAAAAGTATCCTATGTCCTATTCCCGGTCATTATCTATCTATATTTTAAATTTCAGCCAAATCGGTTCTGTGGTTGTCGAGTTACCTACAGAGGAACAAACATACATCCAAACATCCATCCATCCATCCAAACATCCATGCAAACATCCAACCTTTCGCATTTTAATATTAGTGTGATTCGACTCCTGATTGTTAGTTTTGTTTGTTATTGTTTTCGGTAAGTACCGGTACCTACCTAAAATACCTATTCAGTAAAAAGTTTAAAGGCGAAAATTATTTTTAAGTAGGTACCTACCTACCTACTTACTACTTACCTAGGTAGGTACCTACTTAAAAATAATTTTCGCCTTTAAACTTTTTAGTGAATAGGTATTTTTTTATACATACTTTTAATCGTAATACCTAATTAATAATTTGTATGTACGAGTCAAAATAATCACATACCTACCTACCTAAACTTGGTTTTCAAATCACACTATCACACTTTCACATCACACTAATCTAATCATACTATCACACTAATATTATAAATGCGAAAGTTTGGATGTTTGGATGGATGATGTTTGTTCCTCTATAACTCAACAACCACTAAACCAATTTGGTTGAAATTTTAAATATAGATAGATAATGACCAGGAATAGGACATAGGCTACTTTTTATCTTTGTACCACGCGAACAAAGGTTCGGGCGGAAGCTAGTTAATATTAAAAATGCAAAAGTTTATATATTTGGATTTATGTTTGTTCCTCTATAACTCGACAACCACTGAACTTATTTGGCTGAAATTTAAAACATAGATAGTTCTTAACCTGAAATAGGACATAGGCTACTTTTTATCCAGGTGCCACGCGAGCGAAGCCGCGGGCGGAAGCTAGTTTGTAATTAACTAGCGATTTTGTACTAGTAGACCGAGCCGCGGGCGCCCGGTGACGTCTGACGCAGCGCGAAGCTCCGAGCGCGCGTTTTGAAAAGGCCGAAAAGAAAACTTGAATAACTTCGTCATTTATTGATGGATTTTAATTATTTAAAAAACAGAATGCTCAGAATGCTAAAGAGTATACGCCCTCATACTTAGAAACCCAATATTTCGTTTAGTGATTGATCCTCATTGGCTAACGTGCATCGTCTGTTTAGTGATGCTAAGTAAAAAAAATCATAACATTTAGCAGTATTTTTGGTAGAAAATCAAGAAAAAGCTCGTAACTAAGTGGGAGTTTCCACCGAGGTCCATATTTTGACCTCACACTAAATTGTATCTCTCTAAATTTTTATGAACTTTAGAATAGTTTTATCGTCAGATACCTAATAATAAATAATTTTTGAAGGCTATAAGCCCTACATAATATACTGTTACGTTGGCAAAAACAGTAAATAATCCAACTTGAAAATGACCAATTATGGAAAGGACATGGCAAAAATCATGTTTTGTCGAAAACAAAGTTACTTTTTGTATGAAAATCTTTAATAATCGAATAATATTTTAACATATTCTTGATGCCTATACTGTATAGTTTCACATTAAAATTTAATATTGGGTATAAAACATCTACATTTTTCAAAAATCCAACAAGAGTAGCGAGGACACCGGAAAAACGCAACAGACAACGAATTTAGCAATTGCTCAACTACTACTATCTGGGTCGTTTGCAAAAAAATTGTATAACCATAGACAAAAGGTCATCGTTACACAGATTGTATGAAATATCACCGAAATGACACAACAAAAAATTTATTAGAAATAAAATATCGTCTAATAGTACAAATTATCATTTGTATTATATGTCTATTGAATGAAACTACACAACGCAGTAAAATATTTGTGATTTTTACTTCAAATTCCCTATAATATTCGCGTAAGTTACACAAAAACACCTTGTGAAAAACCCGATCACCACCAATTTTGTTGAATGTTATTTAGCTTTACCTAATAAAAGTTGTCGTAAAAATGAAATGTTTCAAGTGGGTAAAATCAGTCGAGCAAGGTCAATTTCAGATTCTGAATAAAAAACTACCTTTGATCAAAGAAAATGACGCAAAACAAGTTACTTTTATTAATGTCAGTCAATGTAATTCTGTTTTGGTCTGCATGAACGCAATAAAATCCATTAGTTTTTAGTGAGAATTTTATTAGTTTTATTATACAACGGAATCAGCGCCAAAGACTTTATAAAATACCTCACTTCCGGTTGTCTGTGGAACTGTTGCAATGAATGTCAAATATGTTAAAGTCAACTGTCACTGCAATGTCAACTGTCATTGCCAATGACAGTTGACATAAACGTATTTTGACCAAGAAGATTCTAAACTACGTAACTGGAGTGCTAACTGACATTTAATGTACAAAGGATTTTGAACCTTATCGCGACTGAACAACGATCTATTATCATTTAATCTTGGTTATAAGGATTGTTGGTCTTGTTGAGAGGCTTTCTTGGGTGCTTTGTCTCTTTCACACAGTTGCAAAAAGAAAGAGACACACCGCCCAAGTTTTATTTCAAGCGGACCTTGTTTTCTGTCTCAGTCAGCGTTCCAGGTACGTAGTATAGAAATTCCTTGATTTTGACATCTTGCCACTAGCAGAGCAGCTAGCAGCTGACTTCTCTTCTTTTCTTCATTCTCTCCTCAAATCTCTATTTTTCTGTAAATTTTTGTTGTTTTCATTTTCCTACAAGGAAATGTAAAGTTATTAAATTCAAGTTCGTTTAATTGAAACACATCTGATCTGAACCTGAACCGGAGTACCATCAGATCAGGCCCCAAGACAGACCGAGCAGCCGAGCTGTTAGAACGATGATATCACTTCCAATTTCGTCATAATTTGTAATACCTACAATTACGTCAAGATAGTCTCTACAATGAATAAAAAACTATGAGTTTCAGCGTGCAATGCAAAAATTCAGTATCTCGGTAGACTCGAAAGCGTTGAGTCGCTGTGTTCCGATTTTAAACATCCGAGTTTTGTGTTTTGGTAGCCTTGACTTTTGAGGCAGCGAAAGAAATTAATTAAAAATCTAATTAAACTAGGCGGTCACGATGCTTAAAAGCGCGTCTAAAGTGACAATAAACACTGGGAATGTGCTCAACTTGATTGATATCAAGAAGAAAGCTGGACAGAACGTTACCGAAGAGGTTAGTATTTTTTTAACTAATAAATCTACGTTTTTGCTTTATTTGCTTGGCCTTGTGTACTTTTGGCCTTGCGAAACTATTGGTTATGATTAATTCTCCTGCTATTAAATCATACAAATTAATTAGACAATTATTTAGTTAGGTATCTAAATCTTAGACTAATAATACAGATAGGTACTTAAATCTGAGGTGTTAATCTAGTTAGACCATTTACCTTGTTACAATTCCCCCTTACTTATGAAAGATGTTTAAAGTTTAACACTGGTTAAACAACGTCCTGTCTCTATCTCTATCATACTGAATATTTGTCTTAAGAGACAAATCTCATCTCCTTAAACCTATTATTAAGCACTTAGCCCAGGCATACACAGACTGCATACTTGCGGAGTAAATTTAGAAACTTTTAACTTGAAAGTTTCTAAAGATTGTTGTTCTTCTTCTTCTTTCGAGTCGATGTATCCACAATTTCTAGAGCCATTTAGACCAATAGGTGGCCACATCCACGGCATTTTTTGAACCAGTCATGAGGTCGTCTATTGTACAGGTGGAGGGGCATGATGGACACTCAAGCACGTGTGGATTCAAGATTGTTGTTTAAAATAACAGACTTACCTAAGATACTTAGCAGAGCTAAGGCTGGATATTAGCTACCTAACCAGATACCAAAATAAACAATAGCCGTGGGCCCAATATTGCAAGTATGCAATCAGTCAAAAGACATACCAGCACTACCTTAAGCCTTGTTGACACAAATTGACACGATCAAAGTATGCTTGGATATAGTCGACTGGGATACCTTTTTGGGCACAACTTGGATAGTGGCAACCCCGATCCAAGCGTACTCGGACGGGCGTCCAATCATAGTTGACTAGGACCGTCTTCTACTCATCGAATTCGACTATGTCCAAGTGTACTTGGATCGTGTCAACCCGCCTTTATCCAACATTTCATGAGTGAGAGTATGAGATATGAGAGTATGGTCTGGCAGCCCTGGGATCTTGGACTAAGAAGAGAAAAGATAAAAAAGATGTAATAAAAAGGTAGATTCTGATTTATGACCAGTGCCTAATTCAATTTATAACATTTTAAATGAAGTACCTAAGCCAAATATTTAACCGCAGTTAGCAAAACCACAGTAGAATATACGTCTTACCATTAGTTTTCCTCAACAAAATTCCCAAGGATATTCAGATTTCTAAAATGAACCATAAAATCAGCTAATAAAGTTGATTTTCCTTAGAGGCTTCTACTTCCTGCATTGCTCATGTTGACATAACATTAGCTACCTACTAGTATGTTGAAATTCAATAAGTTATGGTGAATTATCATGTACAGTCAATCAGTAGTTTCAGAAGCGCTTGTGGCGTAGCTTATGCGTTCTTGATTCGTTGAAGTTAAGCAGCGTTGTGCGCGGTCACAATTTGGATGGATGACCGCAAGTGGCATTACGAGCTGAGCGCTTCCGAGCTTCAGAGGTCACGTTAAATTGTCGGTCCCGGCTTTTAAGTTGTTCATTCATGAAGGAGGCCTTCAGGCGGCCTGAAAACTGCGTCACCAGAATCGCCCTTAGTAGTTTCTGGTTTTTAGAACTTTGGGGTCTTCTGAGAACGCCCGTGAGGGATTCTGTCCAAATCTAGATAAACACCTACTACTAAAGAAAAATATAAAAAGTTTGTAGGTTTTTCTTATACAAACACTTTTAGGTAGGTAAGTATTTTGATAAAATCTCTAATTTTGAGGCGATACGAAGTTCGCCGGGTAATCTAGTGTAGTTATAAAAAATAAAAGGTCTATTTTCAAAGATCTCTAGATATGTTGCTAAAGTAGGTAAGTTAGTAGGTATGAGCAAGTGGCTAACTCTGGTGACGGAGTTTTTAGGCCGCCTAAAAGCCTCGCGTCATGGCTTAACGACTTATAAGCCGGAACCGACAATTTAATTAAGTTAAGTTTTTTTAAGTTCGCCGGGTAATCTAGTATAGTGCAAAAATAAAAGGTATATTTTCAAAGATCTCTAAGTTCCTAAATCGCCACGGCTTGTAAATAATCTATTTACTAAGAACCTATTCAAATAACAAATTGAAATACTCAGCAAGCACCAATTTCTGTCAGTTCATTATTATAAATTGAGTAATGAATCATCGCTTGAGATACTTACGATTCACGTTTGAAAAAGTACTTAGGTACTTAAAGATGTGTTTAAAACCAATCATGACTTTGCAATATGCTCCCAGGGTTACTTGTAAAACATACTTAAATAAAATCTCGTAAAACTACATACCTACATCAAAAAGGTTGCAATCAGTTTGAAAACATAAACTGAGGCCTTTTACATCTTTAGGTACTAGATGATTTATACAGTGTCAGGAGGCAATCTTTGCCTACACTTAACGACACTGTAAACATAACATATTTTTTAATAATGTTGAAAACCATTGACTACGTCGTGTTTTTACGCTGCGGACCCACCATACCCCTGGCCATACCCCTGGGGGTAGGGTGGGACGAAACCATACCACTATAGTAGTGTTGGGAATTGAAAAAAAATAAAATATTTTCATATTTATTATTCAACTTATTGGCACAGGGGATTAGTACCTCGACTTTCAATCCGAAGGTCGTGGGTTCGAATCCTGGCCGTGCATCAATGGATTTTTTGTTTCGAAAAATGTATTATTATATGCGCATTAACACGATCTCTAAACGGTGAAGGAAAACATCGTGAGGAAACCAGTTAGCTTTCTAATAGCGTCGATGGGCTTGCAACCTGTCGCGTATGGAATGCTAACTTCTGCAAAATGTGGGTATGTACCAAATATGTATTTGACTATCCCCTTAGACATCTTCAAAGGACCTTTAAATGCCTAAAAAAGATCTGAAATATATATGTCAGATGTCATGTCAAAATGACAGGTAACGTCAAAATGACAGGAAGGTCAAAATAACAGATGATTTAAAAAATGACAAGATATCAAAATGACAGATTATGTTTAAATAAGAACTAGTGTCAGAAATGACAACCCATGTCAAAAATGACAGATTATGACATTTTCTATCATTTTTATTATTTTTGACAGTATCTGTCATTTTGACATTATTTGTCGTCCATGTATGTGGAGATCCGATCAGTAGGTACTCTCACCATAAAAGAATTGAAATTCACACTACAGCGAGATTCTAACTTTTCGACTCTCAGAGAGAGGCTAGTCTTCTGAATGAATATGAATAAATACTTTCATAGATACGTGGAAGTCCTTAAGTCACATCTCTATAGTGGTATGGTTTCGTCCTACCCTACCCCCAGGGGTATGGCCAGGGGTATGGTGGGTCCGCAGCGGTGTTTCGCTTTTTCGTGTTTTTATACAAAGAAACAAAGGAATTTTTTGTTTTTACTATTCCAAATTATTTATTTTTAAACGGAGAATATCATTTCTTGAGGAAGGTTATAGGCTACTTTTCATCATCATCATCACAATACCATCATTTTCGGGGCAACGCTGCGAGGGCGCTGCTAGTACCATACCATAGATGTGCGAAATATAAATATTGCATAGTACCTACCATACTTTATCTGAGAAAGATTATCTAGAATCTTGATAACTAGATACTGAGAATGATCTTGATTCTAGATAATTCTCAGATAAAGTATAGGTATATCAGCTAACCTCTACTTGTAGCCAACCAATCGTGACTTTGCTATAAGTATAGTAGTGATGAATATTTCGCGATCAGAACACAATACATTATAAATAGGTACATGTATCCGGGTTTATTGATGAAGAAACCTAAATACGAGTATCAAGGACATATTGATTAAACCAGTGAACGTCCGCGGCTTCGCCATTTTTATCCCAAGGGAACCATACATTTTTCCGGGATAAAATATAGCCTATGTGTTATTCCAGAACCTAAACTATCTACATTCCAAATTTCATAAAAATTGGTTTAGTAGTTATGGAAATACGTGGTAACAAACATTCACACACGGACTTTCTTCTTTATAATATTAGTACGATAGGAACATTAAACGAGCCTTGTTGCCCAAGTGGAATAGTGTACGACTTTCGATCCAAAGGTCGTTAGTTCGAATCCCGGCCGTGCATCAATAGGTTTTTCGTTTCGAAAAATTTAAGTGCGCACTAACACAAGCTCTAACTAAACGGTGAAGGAAAACATCTAAAAGTCTAAATAGTGAAGGAAAACACCTTGTGAGGAAACCAATTAGCTTTCTAATAGAGGCGATGGGCTTGCAACCTGACAGGTATGGAATGCTGACTTTCTAATACTTTTATACCTCAGCTTTCAGAGAGCATCAAGCTGACACTATCAGAGTGGGGGTCCCAGAACGGTCTACCATCAGCTCCGATACAGAATGGACACCATCCGGCCGAGCACCCCAAGACCTCAGCCCCATCGGACTACGTGGTGCTTCCCACCACCACACCAGTGATGAACATCACCCGCCCTCATGATGACGTCCAGAACAAAATGGCTGAAGAGGAACGGAAGAATCTGAAGATAGGCGTGAAGATATTCATAAATGAAGATAGCAAGGAGGCTTTGACGGAATGTTTGGAAAATGGTGAGTGATTATATCCTGTACCAGCAGCGCCCTCGCGGCGTTCTCCTTTGATGGTTTATGGTGATGATGATGATGAAAAGTAGCCTATAACTTTCCTCAAAATTTAGCTATCAAATGCAGGAATAATTTTTCAAATCGAACTTGTAGTTCCTAAGATTAGCACGTTCAAACAAACAAACTCTTCCGCTTTATGTATTGGTATAGATACGAGTAGTGTATGTACAAGCATACTTGTACATCTTTTGGGCGTTTTTATTTAGATTTCTTGAAGACGTCTAAGGGGTAGTTAGAGGTATGTCCAAATAGATATTGGGTACTTACATGGTAAGTACCAACTAAGTATTTAATAACAGACATTCTGTCGTAATCGTAAATTATTTTTCTACGTTAATAAACTTTAAAAATTATCAATTCATTATCAACGTTATCTCCGTACAGGAAGGTTTAGATTACAAACTGGAAACCTTTATGATTATCAGCTGTTTCAATCAACATTCAGTCGTAAGATCAGGTTTTAAGGTTCAAAATATTATGTTAGATTTTAAATTTTAAATACGCAAAAGGTATAGGAACCACTGTTTTTGCTTATCTCTACGAATTTCCCATTTAGATTTGTACTAAATGTCTTGATTACTCAATAAAGATAAGCTTGTGTTAAGAGCCATTGGTAAATAAATATATATCTTAAGATACGCTATGATGCCTTTAAAGATAAATAAATTTATCTAGGTAGGTACACTAATATTAAAGAAAGATAAAGTTTGAATGTAGAATGTGAAAGTTTTATAATAGGAACTTACTTCACTCCTGTAAAACTGACATCATAAATCTTCAAAAACTATCCTCCATCCCTGAATCATCATTCTACTGCCCTTATCCCATGCTAAGTGGGGTCGGCACAACATGTTTTTCTCTTCCACTCAACTCTATCATTCGTCAACTCTGAATCCACTCCTCTCACATTCATATCCTCTTTCACACAACACGTGTGGGCAGACCCTTAGCCACTTGATTTGTTACGTCATCACCTGATCTTTAAGGCTCGAGTTGGCCGAGGGGTTCGAATCCTGGCCGTGCACCAATGGATTTTTCGTTTCGAAAAATTTATATGCGCATTAACACGATGCGCATTAACGGTGAAGGAAAACGTGAGGAAACCCGCGGCTTAGTCTGCCCCACACGTATTGACCATGTCTTTTCTGTGGATATGGCCGGTTAAGCTGAGAGGATGGTTTAGGTGCTGGGCAAGCCTACTCCATCTCAACATTGTCCCAGGCACTACTGTGTACCGATAAGTGTAGGCAAAGATTGCCTCCTGACACTGTATAAATCATCTAGTAAAGATGTAAAGGCCTAAGTTTATTCCTGTCTTTGGCATCATGGAGCGCATCATAAAGCTTGATGTTCAGTGTAGAGCGGATTCAAATACTATAAGCATACGTAATATAATAATCTATGGCCTTCAATGTAATACGCATTAATTAACCTATAGTACTAGTACGAGACGAGATAATAGTTAAGTGCCCATTACATCAATATATTATCCAATTTCCCGTTTGCTAAGTGCTAGTTCATTCACAAATTAGCACTGTCTCGCTCTTTGGCCTAAAAATTGCATAAATTTTATTTTTTCTCTATTTGCACCCGAGCAGCGGGGCTAAAAAGGTCGCTATTGCAGATTCACAATAATATAATTCACGGGAGATTTGTATTGATATTCAGCTAAAGCTATTCCTCTTTAATCACGTAAAATGTTAGCTGAATTGTACGCAATTAACAGCAGAAACACATACCTAGGCCACTAATACCAAGTAGTCTGTGCTAATACCACTAATACTCTGTAAATTAGTATCTGGTTTTTAAGTAAGTAGTATGTTTTAATAACAATAATAAACATAAATGATATTTGATTGACACTTAGTGCAATTCCAATTCATAGGTGGCCATTTTATTTTACGATTCTGCACAAAACTGTCAAACAAAGAGATGAATTTATTATTGCCGGTACGGAATTATCAACTTTATGATTTCTAATACGAGATCTCGCCGTGATCATATTGTAAATCTGAATTAGCGACCTTTTTAGCTCCGCAGAGCTCTGTCGCCCAGATATTACTTATTATTATTATAATACGTGTGTATTCATATTGAAGCTGTAATAAATCATCTAGCTAGGTTAAAAGGGCCTTAGTTTTTCATAGAAATAACACCTTCGATCAACAGATAAAATAGATAACTTATTTCCTGAAACATGATATAAATGCATGACGTCATTGTATTGTTTGTGTCATTGTTGTGGTTTCAAAGATAAATAATCTTATCTATGGCCACTTGTGGTTGTGATTGATTGTAGTCAAGGAGGAAAATCGATTAAAAAAAACTAATACGTTTCAATTTTCAGAATGCTATACATAATCTTAAAAAATGCCAAATGTATAATAACACAATAGTATCACATCACATCACATCACATCACACTAATATTATAAATGCGAAAGTTTGGATGTTTGGATGGATGTTTGGATGTTTGGATGTATGTTTGTTCCTCTATAACTCAACAACCACTGAACCGATTTGGCTGAAATTTGAAACATAGATAGATAATGATCGGGAATAGGACATAGGCTACTTTTTATCCCGAAAAATGCACGGTTCCCGTGGGATAAACAAAATAGTAGTCCACGCGGGCGAAGCCGCGGGCGTCAGCTAGTAGTACTATAATAATCCTAATCCTACTTCCTACTAATATTATAAAGGCGAAAGTCCGTGTGTGTGTGTGTGTGTGTGAATGTTTGTTACCACGGATCTCCATAACTACTAAACCGATTTGGCTGAAATTTAAAACATAGATAGTTAATGACCGGGAATACTTTAATACACAGGCTACTTTCTATCCCGAAAAATGCATGGTTCCCGTCGGATAAACAAAATAGTAGTCCACGTATTATTTGTGCAACAAGAGAGCAAAGTCGATTTTTGGCTCAAGTGCTGATTTTGGATCCCGAGCAAACGAGGGATTCTAGAATTGAATCACGAGCGTAGCGAGTTTTACCGTTTTATTGGTCCAAAATTGGTTCAAACACATTTTGTAAAAGAAATGTTTATGAATAAATGAACTGAACTGAATGGTTAGAATAACGGTCTACTACGGAGAAGGTCGAGGGTTCGTACCCCAGCTGTTTTTTTTTTGTTTTCGTTTTGTCACTTTTTTTAGTTTTTGTATATAAATATGTCTCTTTTCTAGTAAAAATCGTTTTCTCTATTTTCACCGGAGCAGAGTTCGATTGCCCAAATATTAATATTGTAAGATAATTATTTATTGTTGTATTATTCCAGTTTTCACAGCCCTGCACACGGACTACATAGACAACGTGACTTTGGCCTACAATCCCGAACTGTTGAACAAAGATGGCGTCACTGAAGATCTCCAGAATCATTCCACTAAAGCCTCCCCTATTTCTCTGGGGAGTAATGTAGGTGAGTTAATGATCTCTATTTGTACTTATAATACTTATAAATAAGCAACTATTTGTTTGCCTACTATCTTTATGCAAAAGCGGCGTCTAACTACCTACCTATATTTACACTACAAAATGTCAGTTTTGTACACAGTAAGGTTGTCACCGTATGAATAATGTACACTGTGGTCTCGGTCTCGTCTATGCGTCTGCGCGTGTGGCGCGTTCCGTGCTCAATGTCAGCTCCTCGCCAGCTCAAACTCACAGATTCTGTTCTATACGTAGTATTATTATCTGTCCTGTGCTTTAGTTAATACTAGCTGACGCCCGCGGCTTCGCCCGTTTGGACTACTTTTTTGTTTTTTTCTTTTTCGGGATAAAAAGTAGCCTATGTCCCATTCCCGGTCATTATCTATCTATGTTTCAAATTTCAGCCAAATCGGTTCAGTGGTTGTCGAGTTATAGAGGAACAAACATACATCCAAACAAACATCCAAACTTTCGCATTTATAATATTAGTGTGATAGTGTGATGTAACATTTAGGGAGTGTCCACATTGCGTTTTTTGCAGCGCGTTTGTATCGATACAAACGCGATTCGAACGCGATGCGAACGCGCAGCCCCCCGCGCAGCCCCTCCCGGTTCGCTTTTGTATGGAAAAATACGCGTTGCGAACGCGCGTTTGTATCGATACAAACGCGCAGCTCAAAAACGCGCTGCAGAAAACGCAATGTGGACACTCCCTTACCTATAATATCCTAGCTGCCCGCACTGGCTTCGCACGAGTGTATTAATGAAGAAATTAAGACCAAATCTTCCTACGGTACGACCATGTAATAAAATAAAATGGTAATTAAATAATTTCGACCATGATGTTATTGTTATTCCAGCACGTAACGCCAGCACAGAGATGGAAGCAGACAGTGAGGCTGATGCGAGGAAATGCGAAGCCATGCTTCCTGGCATTATGGTGCTATGGGCCGTGCTAGAAGACTTCGTCAAGGCAGGCAAGTAAACACGGAATTAGGCGGGCTTAAATACCTAAAGTTCAAAGAACAGAGGCAAAAAAGGGGAGACTTCCTTACTACAAGAATTTTATTCTTGTAGTAAGTAAGAATTTTATTGAAAGTTGGCACAATTTTCACAGTGAGTAAGTACATTTAAAATTAATGTTAATAATATTGTGAACTAACTCAAATAATTTTTCTATTTGCCCGACGGAAAAAAGTTTTTTATCCTTATAATTTACATTTTAGTTTTTGTTATTAACTCAGGTAAAAAATTGATTCACCTTAATGTTAGATGTTCTTTATTAATGTCCCGGAAACGGAAATAATTGGGTCGAAAAATATTTAGTCCTAAGGTGTCTCCATTTGTCTCTGTTATTTTTCGAACTTTAGGTGTTTTAGCCCGCCTCATTCCGATCACTGCTTATAACCTAAACGGCTCGATGGATTTTAATATTTTTGATGTACCTATATCATTTTAACTGGCCTCTTAGCTCAGTTGGTAGTAGCTCTGCCTTCTGCGCTGTAGGTCGTGGGTTCGATTCCCACCCAGGACAAAAATTTGTGTGATGAACATAAATGTTTGGTCTGTGTCTGGGTGTATCTGGTTCCCATAGTACAAGCTTTGCTTAGTTTGGGGCTAGATGGCGCTGTGTGAAATGTCCAGCAATATTTATTTAAGTATTATTTATAAGTATTTATTTTCAGGGCGTGTGCTACAGTTAGGCGTAGCGGACGTCGGAGGGGGTTGTCTGAGGAAACTCCACGCGTGGTGCCGCGTGAAGCCAGCGATCGCTCAGATCAACCTGGCCTCGTGCTGCGTGGTGCCACCTTCTCTTCACGCCTTCTGCAGAGCTAATGATGTGCAGTTGCTGACGCACGCTGATCCACCAGGTAATTAGCCAAGCCAAATATTAGATTTAGTATTATTAGATTTTTTTATAAAATAAAATATAATCTATACTATCTCTATCTATAATAATTACGCGCTAATCTCAGGAACTACCAGTGGGATTTGAAAAATTGTTTCTGCATTTGATAGCTAAACTCTTGAGGAAGGCTATAGGCTACTTTTCATCATCATCATCATAAACCATCACTACGGGGGAAACGCCGCGAGGGCACTGCTAGTTTTGTATACAGGGTGTGGCAACTTTTTAGGGTAGCTGCTTTTTCTATTGTAGTTAGAAAGTTTTATTCCTATGAAACTCTTTTATTTTGAAGAAAAAAATAATTGCATATTAAGTTTTTTGATAAAATGTACAGTTAGCCTTGGTGAGATGTCGTGAGATTTGGCTCGACCCCCTCCCCCTCCCCCAATCTCACGTGAGATTGAAAATTGAACAATAAAATTCGTAAATGAATACCTATTCATTCTAATTCAGTCCACGGGGACTCTTGTGTGGTCTCAGGAGTGATTACTGGAACCAATACGTCCATGTAATTTTAAGTAAAATCATAGCATTTCACGACGACCTCTGTGGCGCAGTGGGCGAAGGCCCGCCTGTGACGCAGGAGGTTGCGGGTTCGATCCCCGCCGCGGGACAAATGTTTGTATGATCTGCAAATATTTGTCTCGGGTCTGGGTGTTTTCTATGTATATTATGTATGTATTTACAAAAAAAAAATGTATATAAGTAGTATATCAGTCATGTGGTTGCCATAACACAAGCTCTGCTTAGTTTGGGACTACATGATGCTGTGTGAAATGTCCAGCAATATTTATTTTATTTATTTTTACGTTTCATGCGGAAAAAAAGAATTTGTGATATTTGCCGAGACCCTTATCTCCCCCACGTAAAATTGGGTGAGATTTGGCTCGACCCCCCCCCCCCCCCCTAAAAGTCTCAAGTAATTAATGGACGCCCCCTTACTTTACGTATGATACTTCTTTACCATTTTGATAATTCATTTAATTGCTTGTTTCCTAAATTTCGTATGGTATTCTTTCCAGATCTCCTAACAATCGCAGCGGTTAAGACGCTATCAGACGCGGGCGTTTTCTGCGACACACTAGAATGGTGCGCGCGATACCAAGTACACATCAAATGTAGAGGCGTGCTCGCTTTGAAAGGATACGTCTGCAAGGCCACTATAGGCAACCGAGAATAGATTAAGGTTATAATATAACTGACTTGTCGACACCGCACCCGAACCGCACCGCATTGCATTTCGGCTCTAAGGCTGCGTTTCCATTGACGCGGAGTTGGGCGGAGCGGTGCTTAGCGGTGCATGAATTGACCAATCAGGGTGCATTTTGCCGCGTTTCGATTTCGTCGTTTGACATTGATTGGTCAATTCATGCGCCGCTTTGTCCTGCTCTGCTCAGCTCCGCCTCAGTGGAAACGCATCCTTACAAAGGTTTTCAACTTAACAGAAGAGATCCCACACATACTTGATGTAATACTCTTGTAATAGCACAATAAACATTTTTCATTTTCATTTTTGGCGTTCACTTGTTGTCGACTGGCCCACGGGTGGACACGTGATCAACGGGTTGTCAACTAGGACCTACTTGCCGTCATCTTTGACAGTTTGTGACACGGCGATTTGCAGGCTGATTGTCTAACTTTTCTCAAACCTCAAATTGGTCTCAAACTGTCAAAACACGCGTGTATCTTTTGTCGCGTTCGGTCTAGATAAGTGAGAAAGCTACTTGCATAGTCACTGAACTGTCATATTTGACAGTTTGAGTTCGTTTTTCTCGTGTCAAAGATAGACAATCAGGGGGTGACGCTACGAGATTGATGTAGTGAGCATTGGTTCATAGAAATCCATACAAAGAATACATAAACCACCTACACGTCTGTGTGACAAGATGGACAGACGACCTTAAAAAAACTAGGTTGGCGGTGGATGCAGGCCGCTTCCAACTGCAATACATGGAAATTTTTGAGGGAGGCCTATGTCCAACAGTGGATGTCCAACGGCTGAGATGATGATGATGAATATCAAAACCGCACAAAGCAATGCGGTGAAGTTCGGGTGCGAAGTTGACAAATCAGCTGTGACCACAAAATATGCAAAAATATAGAAAAAATGTATAAATGTGTTTGGTTTTCATAATCAATTGAGAGGAGATTGCATTTAAAGGCATCTTAGTGGTATTGTCACAGAATAAATAATAGTTAGTTATACAAGGATCCCTTCGCGAAAAAATTATATAAATAGCGACTCTTGCTGCAACGCAATAAAGTGCAATTCAGCTAGCATAAGCGCTATATTAATATAAGTATCGTATGATAAAATTATTGAAAAAATGACCTGCGGGGCTATAAAGGCCGTTATAGCAGAATCATAATATGAATTGCACTATATGCCGTCTCTTTTCATAGATATAAGAGTGACAGTAACAAAACAGTAATATGATTTATAAAAGGAATTGCGATAGCGGCTATTTTAGCCTTGATGTTTTATATTGCAATATTTTTGATGATCTTTTTATCAAATCCAAAGTTTTGTTCACAAAGTAAACTAAATTTCAGTTAAAAAAAAAAAAATAAGAAAGAATGAGTAAATAGCATTTTTTATGATACTATAAATAAAAATAAGAAAAAATATAAGGGCTGCTCACAAAATAGACTTTATTGGTATGATTGTAAGAGTCAATTTGCGTTATTAGTATGTCTATAAAAGTCAATTTGTGGTACACAATTTCTGCCAAGCGACTAAAACTATTTATCTAAGTACCTATAGCACTATTTTATTTTTGCCTCAGATTAATTATGAAAACTGAACATGCCAATGGCTGTACAAACTGTACGTAGCAGTAATTTATGTGATATAACAATTTAAATATTGACCAGTGCATTCATACTTAAGTACACTTGTTCCAACGGATTTTGGCATTCGTGAAGTTAGCCGTATCGATGCGCAGTGCAACTTTTTCATACAAAATTTTCTACTGCGCAGCGAAAAGCCTAACTTCACGAATGCCTAGATCCATTGTGACAACTGTACCTTAGTTTTTACGTCGGGATTTCATTATGAGCATGCATAATTTGACCTCATACTTTGAGGTAACAGAAAAAATGCAAAGATGATTGTATGATCACGTTTAGAATTAGAACACACTGTAGAAATGTCAAATGTTTTGTCCCTTTCACTTGTACCCAGATCCTAAAGCGAAAGAGCGAGAGATACTACTTCACTTTTGATAATCTTACGATAAAGTTTTAAATTTAGTACTTAGCTTAATTTTAATAGTAGATTTTTAGGATGCACAAATGTTTGCATCAAAATTGACCGAATTTCGATGTAATTAATAATTTAATTACTAATTACCTATACTTATAATGACACGGAAACTAATTTCCTAAAGGCGAAGGATCATGATTCACCCACGTCCTACATCAAAGTGAAGTATTAGAAAAAAAAAGGTAAAATTGAGTATAAAAAGATGGCATACTTCCAAACTCCATCCTTACACTCTAACATACAAAAATATTGCCATGAAAACTATTTCAGGAGCAGTAATAAGCACAATTATTTTATTACAATATCTATTCGCGCGCTGTTTCTTCATGTTTTTATCTATACCATACCTACCTATACTAATCTACACTAATATTATAAAGCGGAAGAGTTTGTTTGTTTGTTTGAACGCGCTAATCTCAGGAACTACCAATCGGATTTGAAAAATTCTTTTTGCATGTGATAGCTAAACTCTTAAGAGAGAGTTACGGCTGCTTTTCATCATCATCATCATCATCATCACCATATACCATCACTACGGGGGCAACGCCGCGAGGGCGCTGCTAGTTGACAAATACTTGGCTATCGACTTCAACTATAGGTAAGTAGGTAGGTAGTGAGTTCCATCATCGAACAAATTGAAGTTTTTTTTTTAACTTTTCGCCACCGAAAAAAAAAACATTTTTTTTACTGAACTTTTATTATATTTCTTTATCTCTAAATACAGTACCTATTTAAGAATTGGACCGGGTGGTTCATTGGTTCTGGATTATTTATCATCCAACCTAAGTAATACAGGGTGAATTTTTGAGACGGGGCAGTAAGGGCAGCTACTTTAACCGTTGTAGCTAGAGGGAAACGTTCTTAGAAGACTATCCTTAATTTTTGAAGATATTTAGACCTGCATTCACAGATTTTGAAAAAAATGTACAGTCAGCGAGAAAATGGGCAATTTACACAAAAACTTTTTTGATGCCAATCGATCCTGTTTCATCTAATGATTAAAAGGCTCTATCGGACCAACGGAGGTTAGAGTACTAGAAGAGTCAGAAAACGCTAAAATGTATTTCTGAGACAAGGCAGTAAGGGCTACCTTAACCGTTGTAGCTACAGGAAAACGATCTTAGGAGACTATCCTTAACTTTGAAAGATATTTCGACCTGCGTTCACAGATTTTGAAAAAAATTAACAGTTAGCGAGAAAATGGGCAATTTACACAAAAACTTTTTTGATGCCAATCGATCCTGTTTCATTCAAGAATTAAAATACTCTATCGGACCAACTGAGGCAAGAGTACTAGAAAAGTCAGAAAACGCAAATCATTTTGTCATTTGTCATAATTTTCATAATTTTGTCAAAATATCTTCAAAAGTAAGGGTAGTCTCCTAAGAACGTTTGCCTGTAGCTATAACGGTTAAGGTAGCTGCCCTTAATGCTCCGTCTCAAAAATACATTTTAGCAATTTCTGACTTTTCTAGTACTCTTACCTCAGTTGGTCCGATAGAGCCTCTTAATCCTTAGATGAAACAGGATCGATTGGCATCAAAAAAAGTTTTTGCGTAAATTGCCAATTTTCTCGCTGACTGTAATTTTTTTTCAAAATCTGTGAACGCAAGTCGAAATATCTTCAAAAGTTAAGGATAGTCTCCTAGGAACGTTTCCTGTAGCTGCAACGGTTAAGGTAGCCCTTACTGCCTTTTTTCAGAAATACATTTTAGCATTTTCTGACTTTTCTAGTACTCTAACCTCAGTTGGTCCGATAGAGCCTTTTAATCATTAGATGAAACAGGATCGATTGGCATCAAAAAAAGTTTTTGTGTAAATTGCCCATTTTCTCGCTGACTGTACATTTTTTTCAAAATCTGTGAATGCAGGTCGAAATATCTTCAAAAATTAAAGATAGTCTCCTAAGAACGTTTTCCTCTAGCTACAACGGTTAAGGTAGCTGCCCTTACTGCCCCGTCTCAAAAATTCACCCTGTATAATATAATAGTCTCAAACTCCCAGTGTCCTGCGCCCATGTATGCATGAACAACAGTACGCAATTATTTCATCTCTCCCATCAAGTTCTCTGTTATAAGCGTATAGATTTTTCGCCCGTCGCACAGGTGATGATAAGGTTGCATATTCGCTGCGCAACCACGGCGTGTTCGATGCGCACCCGCTCCGCTTTGAAAACGCTCGTAAACCGCCAGTATAATCAAGCCCTAAGCATTCTGCAAACCAGTACACAACTACATATTGCACAAAAATTGCAACTCACTACCTACCTACTTACCTATAGTTGAAGTCGATAGCCAAGTATTTGTCAACTAGCAGCGCCCTCGCAGCGTTGCCCCCGTAGTGATGGTATATGGCGATGATGATGATGATGATGATGATGAAAAGCAGCCGTAACTCTCTCTTAAGAGTTTAGCTATCACATGCAAAAAAAATTTTTCAAATCCGATTGGTAGTTCCTGAGATTAGCGCGTTCAAACAAACAAACAAACTCTTCCGCTTTATAATATTAGTATAGGTAGATTAGTATAGGTAGGTATGGTATAGATAAAAATATGAAGAAACAGCGCGCGGATAGATATTGTAATAAAATAATTGTGCTTATTACTGCTCCTGAAATAATTTTCATGGCAATATTTTTGTATGTTAGAGTGTAAGGATGGAGTTTGGAAGTATTCCATCTTTTTATACTCAATTTTACCTTATTTTTTCTAATACTTCACTTTGATGTAGGACGTGGGTTTTTTTTGTATTGACCATGCTCGTTCTTCTTTACTTAAATATCTCAACGTTTCAATTTGTAGCTAAATATAAACTTATCACGACAGATTAAAATACAACTACTAATTGATTATTTTCGGCTTTTCATTTGATTGGATTTGTAATCTCATTACTTTGTTTTGAAGTAATATCAATATAGAATGTTCAAACTACTAATGTTCGACATTGGTGATTCTGTTGTCCTACACTGACTAACTAAATTATCACTAAAACCGAAAGTTTTTATTACGTTCACGCTCAAGAGCTGTTCAATTATTTATTACGTAAGCACTATAGGGGGGCGGGGGGGTCTTTGCTTTGCTTATTTTTGATGACATGGGGGTATGTATGTATAGTTAGGCCGACGGATCTCGGCGATCGTGAAGTTAGGCTTTTCGCTGCGCAGTAGAACATTTTGTATGAAAAAGTTGCACTGCGCATCGAAACGGCTAACTTCACGTACGCCGAGATCCGTTGGCCGTACTGTATGTAGCGAAAGAAGTGTGAGGATCGTAGCAAGTGGCGATCTGTGGTCTCTGCCTACCCCTATGATGGGATACAGGCGTGAGTTTATGTATGTATGTTTGTATGTATGGGGGTGGGGGGATATAGATGGTGATTACGTCAGCAGTAATTATTTAATTTTTATTATGGCAACCCACACATTATCTATGCTTGAAAACGAAATGCATTTTCGGGGATTCCTAAAAAATAATGATAACATTTAGGTAAGTACTTACTCGCTTAGAACTGAGGAAGGGAATCGTTGTTCGTTGATCCACTTTCGCCAAAGTTGAATTGTTCAAGATATCGTATCAAATGCTGAGGAGTAGCCCTATTTTCTTGTCACTGTAATATAAAATTTTTGATTTGTATGCATGTAACGTATAGTGACGAAAATAAAACTTATTTCTATTCTATTCTATTTAAATACCAATGTTTACGTAAGCATGGGGGGTAAGAGCTTTGCTTACTTTTGCTGACACTTTCGATGTCCTACTGTTTTAGTCTTTAGCATGTACGAAATAAAAGCTTTCGATTTTAGTAATAATTTAATTAACAGAATCATCGCCATTTAATACTAAAAAGTTTCTCAATGTAATAAACATTCCTAAAAGGTGAATGCATGATATTGTCTTTCCATACATTGTACAAAATAGTGAAAAGGTTTTCAATTTAATGTACCTAATGTTAAATAAAAAAAACTGTATAAATTGTTCGCAAATCTAATAACATTTGTAAAAATAGATAAATGGCCTATGAAAATGTGTACTTACTTTATTGTACCTAATTTCAGTTCTAACTTAATGTAAAGAAGGTATTATAAATTATGTGACTTATAATATCCAGTGTAATTTTAAGTTATAAATATCTTGGTGCTGTTCAAAAAAACTATTAATAAAATATGTTTAGGTAGTAAATATTTACTTAGATTTAATAAATACAGTAAGCGCCAAATAACTATGCGCGTGGAAAATAAGAATCAACTATTTCTAATAATAGTTTGTTTCGTAGATTCTTGCATCAATGCATATTTCGCCCGAATTTATTATCTTGCTAGCACGACACAGTTTCGAAGTTGCATTGGCAAAGTCACATAAATTCCGAACGACTTGATTTTATTATTCGCTACAATTAATTGTTTTCAGTAATATAAGGCAGTTCTTAAAGACTAGAAACTGTTCTACGAATGCTAAGGCTAAGCGCACACCTATCCGCGCAGAATTTTCGTTCATTCTCGTACAAGTACTGCCAGATTCGATCGGACGATTCGACGCGGGCAGATGTGCGAGGGTTTATACGATTTCTTATAAAGAATTTTAAAATTTGATTCGGTCAATTTGTTCGGCGCGGATAGGTGTGTGGCCACCTTTAGTCATCGATAGTTTAAGCGATTTTGTGAAGGGCACCAAAAGTGACGTTGTAACTTTGCTTGGTTGTACTGTGCCTAGAAAGCAATAGCGCATAGTCACGTGGCGAATATTGTATTTTTAATTTATAAATTTAATACTTACTAGGTTCTATCTACGTTTTCTTCAAGTTAGTATCAGAAGCTAAAATTTATGGGTTATATTATTAGGTATAATAAAAAGCTTGATTATAAATATACCAATTACTATTTTAACGTCATAGACGAAAGTGTATCAGCTGGGATATTTTGTTTCACAGGTAAATGAATGGAACTCCCTGCCGCCCTACTTGTTTCCTATAAACTATAATCTAGGTGCCTTCAAGGCTAGAGTGAATAGATTTCTTTTAGATCGATGTGATCCATCCTCGGCCACACCGTCGCTTAACATCAGGCGAGTTGGTGGCCAAACATAAATCTATTTTATTAAAAAAAAAAGTCGATAACTCTTGATTCGTTCCAACAAAAAATGTTTTTTTACGATGAATACTTTGAAATGGTAGATGGTTGAAAAAAGTGATAGACATGTTTTTTGTGTAAAATATGTGAAGTAATTTTGCAGTAAATAACTTATTGTTCGTAAAAAAACAATTTGTTAGAACGATTCCGAGTTAGCGACTTTACGCGTGAAACAAAATATCCCTGCTGGTAGAGCTTTCAGAAAAAAGATTTCGTATCGTTTATTAACTCAGATTAATTTTATTATGGGATTAAACACGGTGGTGTAACATATTTGACATTGCTGTCAACTTATGTAAGTTTCTTCAGTAGGTAGGTATTTGGGTAAATTAGTATAAAAACTGATGCTAGCTTGGCTTGTAAATTAGTACTTATAAAAATGGATTAAGAATTTAAACAATATTGTGTTGAAATTAAAGTATAAATATTTATTGAAATCTCTTTTTATTAAAAAAAGATCTGTCCCCTGATTGTCTTTCTTTGATAGCGACCAAAATCGATCTCAAACTGTCAAATATGACAGTTCAGTGACCACGCCCTCTCACTCTCATCTCAACGAGACCGAACGCGACAAAGGATACCTACGCGATCGTTTGACAGTTTGAGATCAATTTGAGGTTTGAGACAAGTTAGACAATCCACAGGAGTTAGGTAGTAAAATATTTCTAGGATTTTAATGAATTTAAGAATCAGAGTAAATTATGTCAGGTACATTCAAATAAGTAGGTAGGCAGGTACAATAGTTTTGTGCAACAAGAGATCAAAGTTGACTTTTGCTGCGAAGTGCTAATTTTGTATCCCGAGCAAGCGAGTGACTCTAGAATTGATTCACAAGCGTAGCGAGTGATTCTAAAATCTAAGGTAGAATCGTGAGCATAGACACAGATTACATAGAGCGAATGTTTCAAAGGTTGAATATACGAAAAAAAAAGTTGAAAGGATGGAAATTACTTTAGTCTCGTATGGCACTGAAATTACTTCTATAAGTAGGTACTTGCTAAAAATGTTAAATATCTGACAACAGTAGATAAATTAAGCATAAATCTACGTTTGAACCAAAGATAGGTACCTACCTAGATAGAATCACATCACACTAATATTATAAATGCGAAAGTTTGGATGGATGTTTGTTTGTTCCTCTATAACTCGACAACCACAACCGATTTGGCTGAAATTTAAAATATAGATAGATAATGACCGGGAATAGGACATAGGCTACTTTTTATCTGGTGACCACGCGAAAGTAGCCGCGGGCTGAAGCTAGTATTTACTACTGGCCGTAAGTCAACACGACCAAAGATTAAAGATAGTCTCAAATAAAAAAGCTAATATCTTGTAAAAACATTAACACGTTCTCGCGTCAACGAAACCGTCTCGGTAGCCGTCGGTAGGACGTCCGGTTTCCTGCTACCTAACCCCTTGTTATTTACGATATTATAAAGTTATTCGCCTCATTTCGACGGTGAATAATAATTGAGCGAGGGCTGAGGGTGGTCTTCAAATAATGTCGTAAATGTCTTCTAAGTTTTTTTAGTTTGCTTTTTATCTAAATGTCGAATCTCTACCATGTAGGTAACTACCTATTAAATTTTTCATTTCAGATTTATGTGTGCAAAAGCTCAAAGGGTAAAAAAAACAGTAGGGGGTGATGGGTTTGCAACCTGTCACGTAAGTATAGAATATTTCTGTAAATAAGAAGCGCTCGTGTTTGCCACCCGTACATAAACATGTACCTAAGTAGATGTCCGTAGCGTAGAAGCTAGTGCCAAACTTTGCTGACGGAGTTTTTGGCCGCCTCCGTCATGGCTTAACGACTTAAAAGCCGGCACCGACAATGAAATGAAATACCTAAAGACTAGCCCTGTTATTCAAAATGGACTTATAAGCTCACTAGAGCTCAAACGACTGTAAAATCTGTTGTCATCTCTTTTCAATGAAGTGACAAGAAAAAACAAGCCAAAGCTTTGCTAAAATGACAGTTGATCTAAGTATATCAATACATAAGTCGGAAGAGTTTGTTTGTTTGAAAGAGCTAATCTCAGGAACTACCAGTCGGATTTGAAATAGTTATTTGTGCAACAAGAGAGCAAAGTTAATGTTTACCTCGAGTGCTGATTTTGAATCCCGAGCGAACGAGGGATTCTAAGAATTGAATCACGAGCGTAGCGAGTGATTCTACGTTAGAATCCCGAGTCTAGCGAGGAATTCAAAGGCACGAGATGTGAAAAACTTTGGTCTCGTGTTGCACACAAAATTTTTCACCTCAGCAGCGAGAACATTAACCTACAAATAAAAGATACAACTTTGTACATAATGAAGCAACTAATCCATAATAGGTATTCATTTAAATCTATTTAAAAATAACGCATTTTTTCAGGAATTAAAAGAAGATATAACAGTTATTGTAGTTTTGGAAATTAAAAGTTTCTGTTTTGTTCAGAACTTACCTACGTGCTTCTCAGGAAGGGAACTTTGTTCATCACAATCACTTTTTGTCTCAACTCTTCTCTCTGGAGATAAATTAGTGTATTCGCCACTGGTTTAACTCATCTTTATTGTTTTATGAATTTTCAACAAATAACTAGCGTAACAGAAACAAATTCCCGCTATTTTATTTTTAAAAGGTGCGTTATTTTTTTTTTTTCATAGACAGTCTAGCGATGGACCGCCATGCACTATCACGTGTCAATCGACGACATTCGAATTTCAAATCACTTTTCCTCACTGAAACCAGTGTGCAAAATGCGATTTTGCACACTGGATTCTCGCAGCAAAGGATGTCATTTCGAGCTGCTGAGGTGAAAAATATTTTCTGCATTTGATAGCTAAACTTTTGAGGAAGGTTATAGTCTACTTTTCATCATCATCATAATCACTATAAAACCATCACTACGGGGGTATCTAACGCCGCGAGGGCGATGCTAATTATGAATACCTAACTAGCGACCCGCCCCGGCTTCGCACGGGTCACACCACACATCACATTAGAAACCTCTAAAATGATCACTGTTTCTCTGCTATATTATGCATGTATTATACATATAAACCTTCCTCTTGAATCACTCTATGTATTAAAAAAACCGCATTAAATTCCGTTGCGTAGTTTTAAAGATCTAAGCATACATAGGGACAGACAGCGGGAAGCGACTCTGTGTTAGGTATATAAATGTAGTGATAGTTGAGTGATAGTGATAGTGATAGTGATAGTGATAGTGGGGCAGATATGTAGCTTATATATTATTATATACTTAGCTAATCTACAATATATACAATGTAAACAGAAGGTCGTAGACTTGAACAATTTGTCGCAATTAAAGCGAAAGGAAGGACGAGTATCTAGCGACATCGAGAAAGTAAGAGTGCGACAATTTCACGCTTGCTGTGCGCACGCGCAGCGAACTTGTATGGATCAGATTGTACAGAGTGCACACAAACATCGAATTATCTTAGGCCTTTACATCTTTACTACCTACATAATTTATACAGTGTCAGGAAGCAATCTATGCTTAGGTACACTTAACGGGAAACTGTTGCGAGGACAGACATTGTTGAGATGCAGTAGGCTTGCCCAGCACCTGTCGGCTTAAAACTTGTCACTCAAGAAAACAATTTGTCAATAGTGTGGGGCTGACTAAACTGCGTTTCCTTACGAATTACATATTCTGGATCATACTTGTCCTCATCTTTCTGCGCCTTTTTGAAACGCTGGTGACCGTAGTCTGCTTAGAAGTTCTTGATAGATCGTTGAAGTTAAGCGGCGTTGTGTCACGGTCACAATTTGGATGGGTGGTGTGTCAAGTGGCAGCGCTTCTCTCCGAGCGCTTCCGTACTTTGAAGGGCACATCAAATTGTCGGTCTCGGCTTTTAAGTCGTTAAGCCATGACGAAGGTCTTGAGGTCTGAAAACTCCGTCAAAGGAGTAAGCCACTAAGATCCTACGAACATACATTATATACCTACCTACATACATATATTACACTAGATTCCAACCGCGGCTTCGCTCGCCCGGTGGTACCCGGATAAAAAGTAGCCTATGTCCTATTCCCGGTCATTATCTGTAGGTAAGTCGAGTTATAGAGGAACAAACATAAGTAGGTACAACCATCCAAACATCCAAATTTTCGCAGTTACTTATCGTCGGCTAAATTCGAAAACCTCGTAACTCCGTTTTTTTGACGACAATGATTTTTTGATGTAGTTCGGTAGAAAATCTAGTTTTTTACCAAACAGCATCAAAAAATCATTTCTCCTCGAGTTACGAGGTTTTCGAATTTAGCCGACCGACGTTATACCTAATATTATTAGTGTGATAGTGTGATTAGTATGAAGTGTAATGACTTTACAAATCTAAATACCTAGGTAGGTAGGTACTTAGCTATTTATTTTCTAGCTAGAGGATTGAACTGGTGACTGTTTTGCGAACGCTACACCAACTTAGGCAGGTGATGCATGCCCAGATCTCACCAAAATTGTCTGCGCACAATTTGCCGCCGCTTTCCACATTGTGTAACTTCGGTAATTCGATTATCTAACAGCAGGTTTGGTACCTGCCTACCCTCTATAGTTTTATTTGAATAAATAATACTCCGGCACCGGGTTAGGTTAAGGCCTATTTTTAACCGACTTCCAAAAAGGAGGAGGTTCTATGTTCGGCTGTATGTATGTTTTTTAAACATTCAGATTTTAGGTGTTAGAGGAAGTAACGGACGCTTCTCGTCAGAAATAAAATCCCATTTAAGTACAACTGTGCGTTTGAACTGATTGCAAACCCCCTTGGAGCTAGCTAGCCGGGAATTCGTTAAACTGGCGCCCCACGTCCTCAATTAGTTGTTTTTTTCTGAAAATGGAATTGAGATTCCTACACGCCCCTTTGAGATCTTATTGGGATGTACTTACTCTCGACCTTCAATCCGGAGGTCTGAGAGTTTCAATCCCAGCAATATTACTACTGAGCTAGCCCTTTTCCAAAAATTCACCAATTTGGTCTAAGAATGTGCTAGATCTTTCCCTTCCGACGGTCCCATTCACACTCGCCTTATGTATTCGTCTATCTAATCTATTTACTAGGTGGCTCTGTGAGCTGTAGACCTCGCGAATCTTTACGTAGCTTAAAACAGAATAATTATTCACAATTCTCTATTTTTGTGATGAGAAAGTGGTCCCAGGTGCTTCATTGATCCCTATCTAGTAGTTAAAGGGCCGATTCCACTGGTAGAAATCTAAAAGAGAGCAATATACTACATTTTGAGGATCTATTCTGCTCATCACGCTAAAGATCCTCATCAGATCTTCACCAAATTTTTTACGAGATTAACTTAAAGTTACGAACAAAAAGAACCATCGAAATCGGATGTTAGGTGGAGATATCCTGTAGCGCCCCTTTTGACCCTTTTTGGAGGAAGTACCCCCCTTAAAAATCCCCGATGACAATAACATTCTATAAAATTATCGAACTCACAAAATTTCACAAGAAATGGTTGAGAAATGCGACCTGTTGAGGAGAACATACAGACAGACGTACGACCGACAGACAGACATCTGGCGGACAAACTAAAGCATTTTTGTCCAAGCTGAAGCAGAGACGCTTCGCTCGCTCGGTCTTTAACTCGTATAGACTATAGACAGTAGTAGGTATATGTTATGTAGATGGTACCTCTAGGGTCACGGTAAGATAACTCTATATTGACGTTTGTCGGTTGCTCACTTGCCATGGTTATGCTCATTTTCCACTTTCACGACCTTCATTCAGTGAGTTTACTCTACCAAAGCAACAGTTTAAATGTCCTCAGACTCGTTTGCTATCTGTTTTTTATTTTATACTATTAGTTGCAGACAAGCATACGGCCCACCTGATGGTAAGCGGTTACCGTAGCCTAGGAACGCCTGTGACACTAGAGGAGTCACACTCGCGCTGCTGACCCTTTAAAAGAGGAATCACTGCGCCGACAACACAATGGACAAGACTGGTCCACCAGTTGTCACCGCAGCGCTTCAGAGCAGAGCTCTAGCAACCTTACTCAGCGCAGGAACACAACACCATTCGAGAAGAATGATGTTATTTGGCTGTGAAATTCTGTAAGGCGGAGGTAGTTCCCCAGTCAGGCTGCTCGAGTATAGAGTGCGATTCAGACCTTCTCGGAATGTATTCCGAATTCGGAAAGTGACGTTTATTCGCTGAAAAATGCCAACTTTCCGAAGAAAATCATCGAATCGGATGCATTTTCGGAAGGCTGAATCGCACTGCAGAACCGTCATTTATCCGATGATTGATGATTTAAACTTGTTCGAAGCGAATTTCGGATTGAAAGTTGAGGTGGTACTGTCCCTCTCTGCCAACACGGCTCTTGAGGCTATACTATAGCTATAATATCCTATAGCCTATACTATAGCCAGTATAGTATAGGTTATAGGATATTATAATAGCTCTATCTATAGGCTCTATCCAGATATAGGATATCTATATGCAATTAGGCATCTCTAGTAGAGTGCTACGAGCGCGTAGCAGGTTCGTAGCACTTTCATAGACTAATTAATCTTTTTTCTAAATTCGATTTTCAATGTTTTGATTGACCGTTCATCAACCTTAAACATTTGGGCTTTACTTAAAAGAGCCTCTTAACTTTGAACACTGGTTAAACACCGTCCTGTCTCTATTTGTCACTATCTAACAAATAGTTGTTAGATACCTAGTGACAAATAGAGACAGGACGTTCTTTAACCAGCATTCAAAGTTAAGAGGCTTTTGTAAGTAAGGCTCCTTGTTGTTATTAATAAAATATACCTCTTATCACTAGTAGTAAACTAGAAAGTTTTTATCCTCTTTTCTAAGTTTCGTCCAGATTGCTCCATTGGATGAGGCGTAGGTAATTGAAACACAACATCCAAACATTTTTTTTTAATTAAAATGTTAAACAGAGGAACAAAAAATAGGTTTTATAAAAACCTTATTATTTCATGTTACGCACAAAACGTGATAAGTCAATATCCTACAATTCTGCGTGCGCAGACGTTAACAATCAAGATGCTATCTGGGGCGTGCACCTCATAACTCGACAAGTTTTCACATTCATCGTCACTTATATGAAAGTAGTGCTGTGCTGTTCCACGAACACCAATCTGCATACAAGTTTAATTCTAGCAAAATTGAAAAACTTTAAAACTATCATGGTTGTAAACATTGTAAACACGCATGGCGCATGCAACTGTGCCGAAATATCGGGAGACACAATAATCCAAAAATCATGGTAAATATCCCGTTTACAGTGTTTACAATTGTAAAACTTTGTTTAGGCACAGTAGGAACTTAAATTCAGCCAAAACAAAAGTACTTATGTAGTTTATTTTGACAAATGTAAAAAAATGTAATACTTACCTATGATGACGACTGTTTTCTCAAGGTGCGATAGATATATTCTTTCAGATCTTTATACATCCTTAGATCCTTTTGAAGATGTCTAAGGGGGTAGTCAGAGGTATGTCCAAACTTATTCGGTATATTCCCGCATTTTGCAGAAGTTAACGTTCCATACGTGACAGGTTGCAAGCCCATCTTGACGACTCTCATGAGGGACATGACGAGAAGTTAAGAAGTTTAGAAACGTTATGGCGTGTATCGATAATTCATCTTTTTGACAATTTTGCGGAGAATCGTAAAATGGCCGTACTCGTTATAGCAGAATCACAATATGAATTGAACTATAGGCCGTCTCTTTTCATAGACAAGTGACATATTGCAAGACCAAATTTTTTAGAGAAAAAAATTAAGCTTAGGTACCTACTTCAATGCATACCTATGATTACAAAAATTACTAAAAGGTAGGTAAGTATGGGTTAATTATAATTACCAACTGTCAATAATTGATATTTATTGAGTTGAAAAATATGATAAAAGTCCAATTAAGACAACAATACTATAAGATGAAATAATTAATTAGGTTCCTAAATAATCGAATACCTAAAGGTATCATGGTCCTTATTAGAAACAGGCGTCGCAAATAAAAAATGTAAACAACAAAAAATATAAGCGTTAATAAGTATTAAATTCTTTAAATAACATTATTTACAAATAAATAACACAAAAACCCGGTTGCTATGTAAAATAACTGTAAAAATAACATCTGTAAATATCCTCCTACAAAAATTAGCCGATCTGGGAAGAACCCGACAAAGCCACGTCTCTTTGGTCCATAAAGATGTAAACTTAATACCGTCTCGCTCTCTCCCTAAGTAACAAACGACGCCAGAAAGAGACAGGGCACAAAGATTCAGCCTCGCAACTAATCAAACGTGTCCACTGTCCGGTTGCGCCTACGCATCCAATTCCGAAATTATCCTAGAAAGCTCTGCAAGTTACCTATTTAAGTTTAAAATTCTTTATTATTGGATACCGTTTTGAAATACTATTGTTTGTGTAATGAGAATTAAGCTGCCGAAATTTGCATATTTCCCAAATTGTTCGCTTACTTAAAACTCTCTTATTTGAGATAAATATCTACCAAAATATAACTTAAGTTTATCAAGCTAGGGTTCAAAATTAATCGGCAAGTTATCATCAGACTTATTGCTTTGTAACATTGCACCAATTAATCAAGGTCCATGTGAGATCAAGTATAACAATACAGCTGTCTCTGTCTCCCGCAGGCGCATTTGAACCGTGTCGGACAAGGAAAAATATATTTTTGTGGTCCAAAAGCCTTTTAGCACCACAATCGTTGACTTAGCAGGTTTTTTCCAGAGGTGTTGCACTTTTGGCTCGGAACTGTAAACAGGAAATTGTTGATTCGGTTCATTAACTGTGAACTTTGACTTCTTTAAATGCGTTATAAACATTTATAGTAGGTAAATAATAAGCCATAATATGCAAAGATATATTTTTTTGTATTCTAAAGGTACTGTTTCATTAACAATGGTTTGAAATTGTTAGTAGATGAAAATGTAGTGGTACCTAATCTAAGTTTTCTTTATGTTAAAAAACCAATGATTGTTCATAGACAAATATTTGTAACTGGCAGCGCTCTCGGGGCGTTGCCCCCGTAGTGATGGTTTATGGAGATGATGATGATGATGAAAATTAGCCTATAACCTTCCTCAAAAGTTTAGCTATCACATGCAGAAATAGTTTTTCAAATCCGATTGGTAGTTCCTGAGATTAGCGCGTTCAAACAAACAAACAAACTAGTTATTATATTAGTAAAGAGTATAGATTTGAAGTTTTAAACTTTTATTGTTTTTTTTTTACCATTTTATACAATAGGTAGAAATACCTACATTATGTACCTAGATAGGCAATAATTTCATGTTTTTTTTTTTATTTGTCAAATAACTTTAATTAGTCTGATTTTACCTTTGTGACTTGGTTTTGTCAAAGTGCACAGATTAATCTTGTTAACTGGTTTCAAAAAACACCGTGCGTAAGACAGGAAAAATGTTGGCGACGCCTTCGTTCAGCGCAGTCGAACCCTGAGCTGCGCGTGCGCCGGCAGTCGATCGTGCCCGTCCGGTGCTTAATGGTGCCGTTCTCTTTTCAAATTCAAATTACGAACTTTCAACGTAAGCCTAAGCCTACCCGTTTCGCGTGATTTAAAAAGACTAAACGTGCTAGTGTCAAAGTGCAAAGTTGTATAACCCGTGATTTTAATTTTTTCAATCGTATGTGCTATTTGTGACAAGTTGCGGTTAAAGTTCGCTTACTTGCTCGTCCGTATTTTCATGAATATAATTACAGCAAGTGATTTTTATTGATTTAAGATTTTAATGTGTTTTAAAAACAATTGAAAACATTGTTTGTGAGAGACTAGGCCACTCAACTCGTTTTGTGAAACAGGTATGTATTTATATAAGATATCACTTAAGGGACAGATAATTTTGTTTATATAATGCGTCATATCATTGCAAATCTACCTAGTGTGCCACTAGTCTAGTCTACTATCTAGTAATTTGTTTTTAATAAATTGTTTCTAAAACTAATGAGTTATTGCTAGGTAACCAAACCTACTCCTTAAAAACTTTAAAAACAAATAAGTTGACTTACCTACCAGTAAACGTCAGTTTTAATATTGAAATATGTAGGTATTATACCTACTTATCTATTCAGGTACCTAAACTGCATAATTTTTAACATAATTTTCCCTAGTAACTTACATGAAATATTTAAATAATTTTATAAAAAAAACCTAAATGCTTAAGGATTTGTGGCATAGTAATATAAATAAGTAACATAATAGCCGTGCAACTGATATTACATGGTAGACGATCAACAACGCGTCGCAAATTTAATGCGAATAATTTTACCTTGATTAACTAGAACAATTTAATGGAAAAATAATGAAGACCTTTCATCAATCTTTATAAAAATCTTCATTAATTCTGAACTAGTGGCTCGCAAAAAACTTTATAATAACTTTGAAACAGCCTGATAGAGGTAATCAATCACTATAATTCAGCAGTGCGATTCGGACTTCCGAAAATACAATCCGATGATTTTCTTCGGAAAGTAGACGTTTTTTCAGTGAAGAAACGTCACTTTCCGAATTCGGAATACATTCCGAGAAGGTCCGAATCGCACTGCTAATGTAGATGATGAGATATTATATTTATACCTATGCATACCTATGTACCATAGAACAATGTATAGCAAAAAATAGTGAATACTACAATTCAAAAAGCAGTTTGAAAGCCTTTAATTTTATTCAAACAATGAACATAGTCATACCTAATAAGCTTTTTATCGCAGCCTTACTATTTTTATGCTACTTCAGAATTTACTTAACCAATTTCAAATGCTATTCGATATTAACTCTATGAAATGGACTTTACCCACATCCATTAAATTAATAAATACGCCCTAAGTTTAAATTTTTAGAATAGAATAGAATAGAATATTTATTTATTTCCAAGAAAATACAATTTTCACTGTCACCTTAAGTCATTTATTCAATAAGATCACTGGTTTAACTTTGAATATTTTTAAAAGCTAAATGATTCTAAGTAGGTATTTCTGTTTTTTTTGCGATTAATACCGCGTCTGAGATGCAAATACGATTTGAGTACTAGTTTTCAATCAGTGATCTAACTTAAAAAGTCAATAAAGCCAATTTGAAGTGAGGTTCCAATGAAATAAGTAAAATTTTTCAAAGAATGTAAAGTTTATGTCTTAGATCTTTATAGACTAGCTTCTGCTGACGGCTTTGCTTGCCTTGCCTATTAAGTCCAAAGATTTACCCATTAAATTAATACTATAATTTAGAAAAACAAACTAATTTTACTTTTATCTAAGTACATACCTACAAAATTTAACAATTTATGCATTGTAAAAAGTCTAACTGAAATAAGTTTGAAAGAATTGTTAGTGGTCTTAATTTTTGAAGCTAATAGTAAATTTAAAATTCTAGGCAAAGATAAGGGTTCTTAAGGCGCTTATAGGACCTGATTGGTCTTATTTGGAGGCATTCTCCTCCTAGAGGAATCAGTTTTGTGTGCTCAAAAAAATATATGTCATTCTTTGACCTTTTATCTACAAAGTGAACTTACGAAAAAGTTCTACCTGTTTATTTACTATGTGAAAAAAAA
Organism: Camptogramma bilineatum; assembly: GCA_958496255.1. Lineage (NCBI taxonomy): Eukaryota > Metazoa > Arthropoda > Insecta > Lepidoptera > Geometridae > Camptogramma > Camptogramma bilineatum. Next base: position 5,942,324 of record OY292474.1, read on the forward strand.
TAACAAAGTGAAGCTGTTTTCGACTTTTGATTCGATTCAACCTCTAAACGACATAAAATTCTGACATTTTTTTTTCACTAAAATGTGCGCAAAGACTTTATCTTCAAGTTGTACTTGCGATTTTGTGCTGCGACGGTTTTTCTCGTGGTAATTAATTATTTTCCATTTTTCCGAATAATTAGTGGGCGTTACGGTCGCAGGGGCGACGGGCGGCAGAGTAATGCTGACTGTCGTACGGGATGGTTGTGTTCGTCTGCCTCGCACTCACCTTTTTTGCTTGTCGACTTATTGGTATTTTATGTTATTTGCACACAGACGATTTATTTAGTAATCTAAGTTATCCGCGCATGAACGTTTTATTTAGTGTTACGAAATTAAATGTTATTAGCGCATGGACGCTTTATTTAGTGTTAGATAATAATTTGTTGTTAATACTTACCTACCTATTAGAAATATTAAGTACCTATGTAGATTTTCATGATTTTAAGTATGTTTGTTATTTTAAAAGGTCGTGCAAAAGACAACTTCCCGATAAAGAAAATAGGTAGGTAAGTAGGTAGGTATTATACCAATTCCAAAAGAAAATGATATCGTGTAACCTACCTATACCTACTACCACTAGATAAGATACCTACTACAGAAATAGTTAGGTAGGACCTCTCTGGCGCATGTACATAAGAGTCAATTCACATTGTAAAACAAATCAGTAGGTACCTATAGGTGCTGTGTATGTATAGCTATGTGTTGTCCTTCAATTCAACACTAGCCGATTCCTATACTCTGCACTCAACTCGCGCGCGGACAGTAGGTACCTATAGGTAGGAAAGAACAAATGAACGAAGATAGATGTAAAGAAGTAGGTATGTATTTTACTTAGTAGGTACCTACCTAACTTACCTGTAGGTACCTAAATACACTCGAGAAAAGGTAATGTATCTGGGTCACCGACGACACATCAGAGCGACCCGTATTCTTTTCTTCTTATTCTTACTTATTATTGTTGGGTAGGTGTCTACCGTACCTACTGATCTCACGTACATTATTATTCATTTACATGTACAGAGACCGAACAAGTTCAAGTTGAAACTGGAGTGATAATGCTTGAGTAGGTAAGTATACCTACTAGAACATCCTTGGTAAAACATCCAAAGTCAAAGTCAAAAATCTTTTATTCAATTCGAACACAATAGGATCACCTTGATTTGGTGACCTATTCATTCGCATAATGTTATCCCCCAACGGGAAGTTTGTCATAAAATCATACGACATAGGTACGTATCTAGCCATAAAATATTGTAGTCATATTATTACATTCGCATAATTATTTACAGGCATACATTTCTGATGTCCTAATATTTTTAAACATAATGGTAATGAGCATAATGGTGACAACTCCTAAAACTTTTTGTCATACTACATTTTGAAAATAATTTTGTTAGTAATAAACCTTTATGTCCTAATATTTATTGGACATAATGTTTAGTAGTCCTAATTTACTGTTTTATCATAAGTAGGCAAAATAGGTCAGGTTTATAAAATTTTTCCTATACCCACGCAGATAGGACTTGCTCACAGAAAAAATAAGTAGTTTTAGGTTTTTTTATAGCACGCGTTTCACACACCACGCAGAAAGGACTTGCTTACAGAAAAAATAGTAGGTTTTGGTATTTTTTTTTATTGCACGCGTTTTACACACCCACGCAGAAAGGACTTGCTCACAGAAAAAAATAGTAGGTTTTGGTTATTTTTTTTAAGCACGTGTTTTACACACCCACGCAGAAAGGACTTGCTCACGGAAAAAATAGTAGGTTTTGGTTATTTTTTTATAGCACGCGTTTCACACACCCACGCAGAAAAGACTTGCTCACATTTTATCATAAGTAGGCAAACTAGGTCAGGATTATTAAATGTTTCATACACCCACGCAGAAAAGACTTGCTCACAGAAAAAAACAGTTGGTTTTGGTTATTTTTTTATAGCACGCATTTCACACACCTACGCAGAAAAGACTTGCTCACAGAAAAAACTAGTAGGTTTTGGTTATTTTTTTTTTATAGCACGCGTTTCACACACAAACGCACAAAGGACTTTCTCACAGAAAAAAATAGTAGGTTTTGGTTATTTTTATAGAACGCGTTTCACACACCCTGAAAAGACTTGCACACAGAAAAAACATTAAGTTTTGGTTATTTTTTTTTATAGCACGCGTTTCACACACCCACGCAGAAAGGACTTTCTCACAGAAAAAATAGTAGGTTTTGGTTATTTTTTTATAGCACGCGTTTCACACACCCACGCAGAAAAGACTTGCTCACATTTTATCATAATTAGGCAAAATAGGTCAGGTTTATAAAATGTTTCATACACCCACGCAGAAAGGACTTGCTCACAGAAAAAATAGTAGGTTTTGGTTATTTTTTTATAGCACGCGTTTCACACACCCACGCAGAAAGGACTTGCTCACAAAAAAAAAACAGTAGGTTTTGGTTATTTTTTTTTTATAGCATGCGTTTCACACACCCACGCAGAAAGGACTTTCTCACAGAAAAAACTAGTAGGTTTTGGTTATTTTTTTTTTAGCACGCGTTTCACACACCCACGCAGAAAGGACTTTCTCAAAGAAAAAATGGTAGGTTTTGGTTATTTTTTATAGCACACGTTTCACACACCCACGCAAAGACTTGCTCACAGAAAAAACTAGTAGGTTTTGGTTATTTTTTTTTAGCACGCGTTTCACACACCCACGCAGAAAGGACTTGCTCACAGAAAAAAATCACGCACCCACGTAGAAAGGACTTGCTCTCAGAAAAAAATAATCTGGCTAGGATACCTACATTTTATCCTAGCCGGGTAAGCTATAATAATAATAATAATAAAAGTTTATTTCAGGCAACATTAGAATAAGTTACAAGATGTTATTTTACTTAGTCTACGGCCCATAGCAATAAATACCTTACAACTAACATACATATTTTATAAATAACACTACACTAAATTGTCACGTATTATCTGTACGCACTAACGGGGTGTCTCGCAGGCGTCCACGGAACCGCCTGTATAAAAAACACCCTTCGGCCAAAACGCTGCATCCATAAAGGTTGAAAGACGAGCAGTCGGCACTCTCACCATAAATGAGTTGAAGCTCACATTACGATTCTATGTGATTCTCGAATAAAACCGTAGTCGTCACATAATTATATCGTTGTACTGCTTGAATTCAAGCAGGGATAGGCGTACAGACAGTGCAGGAAGTAGTTTGGGACGCAACAGGACACAAAAATATTTTATGATTTTCAATGAATATGACTTATGACATTAAAAACTTTTGTTTATCGAAGTAGTATGGTTTGATACTATTATGACGATGAATATTATGCGTACTAAATTGTATGTCAAGTTATAAATATGGCTAAATATTTTAGGATTATCAATGAATAGGACTTAAAAAACTATGACATTTATATTAGGTCTTTACCTATGAAATTGCCTTTTTTTATGAAAAATTTTAACGTCATTTTTTTTCTATATTTTTTATTTCTATTAATCAAAGTAATCACCCATGCAATCGATAGATCTTTGCCAATGCCGTGGCAGTTTATTATGCCCTTCTTGAAGAAATCAGCTGGACAGGAGGCAACAAATTCTTCAAAGGCATTTTGTACTGCCTCTCGGCAATTCAATTTTTTTACCACCAAGAAGTTATCCAAATTCTGGAAAAAGTGGAAGTCTATAGGCGCAAGGTCTGGTGAGTACGGTAGATGACAGAGAGCTTCCAACCCTAGCTCTTGTAACTTGGAGACCGTTTACTATGCAGTATGAGGTCGCGCGTAGTCGCGCAGGAGCATCGGTGACGAGCGATTGATCAAAGATGATTGGAGATTGCAAGCTTCTCCATCATCGTGTTCAGTTATTCAAATTACACATTTGCAGTAATGCTTATCCCGTTTGCTAAGAAGCTGTGATGAACTCCACAATCGCCTTTAATTCGTCATTGTCAACCAAAGTTTTCGGATGAGTACGGGGTTCATTTTCAGGTCGAAATTTCCAGAATGGAAGCTGGCAAACCAATAACAGGTGGTTCGTTCGTTTGTACTGTTCGCTCCGTAAACGTCGTTGATGTTGCGTGCCGCTTGTGGCGCGTTGCTGCCACGACGGGACTCATATTCCATAATTACTCGAATTTTTAACGTATCCACGATGACGAAAAAGATTCAAATGCGATGAAAACATAACGCTAATCAATAAACAAATAACTAATTTTGAAAAAAGAATCCCATGTTTTTAATATAACATTAATTTGAAATTTTAATTCGTAGCCAAACCACAAAATATTTTTATTTGAAATGACCAGTACCGAAAAACAGCAATTTCATAGGTAAAGACCTATTATTTTATTACTAGTTGAATTATTACAAGTGATGGTAGGAGTAGTGATGTTATTATTACAAATGCTTATGAATAACAAATATTAGGACGTGAAACGTTATGGCTTTTAAAACTATGACTAAAAAAATTATGCCATAACGTTTCACGTTCAATATTTGTTATTCATAGGCATTTGTAATAATAACATCGCTACTCCTACCATCACTTGTAATAATTCAACTAGTAATAAAATATAAATGTCATAATTTTTCATTGATAATTCTAAAATATTTAGCCATATTAGAGGAGCCAGTTTCTGAGAGCAAGTCCTTTCTACGTGGGTGTGTGATTTATTTCTGTGAGCAAGTCCTTTCTGCGTGGGTGTTGAAACGCGTGCTATAAAAAAAAAATAACCAAAACCTACTAGTTTTTTCTGTGAGCAAGTCTTTTCTGCATGGGTGTGTGAAACGCGTGCTATAAAAAAAATAACCAAAACCTACTGTTTTTTCCCTGAGCAAGTCCTTTCTGCGTGGGTGTGTGAAACGCGTGCTATAAAAAAAATAACCAAAACCTACTAGTTTTTTCTATGAGCAAGTCTTTTCTGCGTGGGTGTGTGAAACGCGTGCTATAAAAAAATAATCAAAACCTACTAGTTTTTTCTGTAAGAAAGTCCTTTCTGCGTGGGTGTGTGAAAGGCGTGCTATAAAAAAAAATAACCAAAACCTACTATTTTTTTTCTGTGAGCAAGTCTTTTCTGCGTGGGTGTGTAAAACGCGTGCTATAAAAAAATAATCAAAACCTACTAGTTTTTCCTGTGAGCAAGTCTTTTCTGCGTGGGTGTGTGAAACGCGTGCTATAAAAAAAAAATAACCAAAACCTACTATTTTTTTCTGTGAAAAAGTCCTTTCTGCGTGGGTGTGTGAAACGCGTGCTATAAAAAAAACCTAAAACTACTTATTCTTTCTGTGAGCAAGTCCTATCTGCGTGGGTGTATGAAACATTTTATAAACCTGACCTGTTTTGCCTACTTATGATAAAACAGTAAATTAGGACTACTAAACATTAAGTCCAATAAATATTAGGACATAAATGTTTATTTCTAACAAAATTAGTATCAAAATGTAGTATGACAAAAAGTTTTAGGAGTGGTAACCATTATGCTCATTAACATTACCTATGTTTAAAAAATATTAGGACATCAGAAATGTATGCCTGTAAATAATTACGCGAATGTAATAATATGACTACAAAATTTTATGACTAGATACGTATGTCGTATGATTTTATGACAAATAACATTATGCGAATGAATAGGTCACCATGCTAAAAATTTTATTCAAGGTGAAAGTTCTCAAAATACAGTTTTTTTTTTTGAATTTTTCAGCCAAACGGTTAAAACACCACCTATAACCGTAATTTTGTCTGTAGGTCCAGTATTCCCTTTCTCCTTTAGCTTAGAGGTTTTGTTTCGAAATCATTCCACCCGTATCTTATTTACGTACCTACTCGATACAATAACATAAAACCTCCACTAGGTAGTCCCTACACTAGGAATCCGTCATGGGTATCAAGAATTTCGATTAGGTAGGTTACTCACATCATGCTAGGAAGTTAGGTACCTAGGTAGGTACCTACTTACCACAAAACACAGACCAGGAACAAATAGGTACTTGCAGATCTAGTAAAAATGTATCCCGTAATGGGAATCGAACCCGCATCTCTCGCGTCTCAGCATTCGTTTACCATTCCACGGATGTCTTCAATTGCGGTTTAGGTTACGCGCGAAAACTATTTCGCGGCCGGCGCGGAACCGCGCGGAAGGTGCGGGTGGTGCGGGGCCGAAATAGTAGCCACACCCATTCGCTCAAGGTCATCGGCTGGTATAAGCACCTTAATATATTCAACCTCTAACCTCCATTTGAATATGCAGTGCCGGTGATGCCAACGACTACGGTTGAATAAACTTAAAAGAAAACAAGTGACAAGCTAGCATTTGACATTTTAAATATTTTATTTAGAGGTTAGGACATGGTCGGTCAATACACTTAAAAAAAAAATTTAACCACCGAAAAAAAATCAACGTTAAATGACATTTTTTGATTTAACAATTTGTGCTGCTTAAAAAGTTAAAAACGTGGGTTACGAAAGTTTTGCTGTCTCCTGTCGAAATTTTAAAATTTTAAAAACATTTGTACCTAGGTACTTTATCTTATAAAATGTACCATTTATAAGTATCTACTTAAAAATATTATGTACTTATTTGTAGAAATTAAACTTTTTTTCATTAAAATTAATTTCGTTGAAATCTCAAGAAATAGAAACAATGTCGTAGGAGCTGATCAACTTTGATTAGTGGCTCTGTGAGCTGTAGACCTCGCGAGTCTGTCTATGCATAACTTTAAAACTGAATAATTATTCACAATTTTCTAGTATTGTGATGAGAAAGTGGTCTCAGGTGCTCCATCAATCCCTACCTAGTAGTTAAAGGGCCGGTTCCACTGGTAGAAATCTAAAAGTGAGCAATTTACTTCATTTTGAGGAACTATTCTGCTCATCACGCTGAAGATCCTCATCAAATCCTCACCAAATTTTTATGAGACCAACTTAAAGTTACAATCTTTCAAATAAAAAAAGAATCATAGAAATCGGATGTCATAAGGCGGAGATATTCTGTAGGTCTTTTTAACCTCTTTTTGGAGGAAGAATTCAATCAAAAATCTCCGACGACAAAAAAATCTACAAAAATATCGAACCTTCACAAAATTTCAGAAGAATTGGTTGAGATTATGCGACTTGTAGAGGAGAACATACAGACAGACATCCGGCGGACAAACGAAAGCATTTTTGTCCAAGCTGAAGCAGACGCTTCGCTCGCTCGGTCAATAAGGGCACTTTTTAAGTCATCAAAAACCAAAAATCCCTCTGTCATCAAAGGCCTCTGTCATGGCTTTTACGGACAAGACAGATTTCGTATGTAATTCAAAGTACGGAGAGCTTTAAGTTGTCTTCGAAGCTTAGAAGTGATCACTTGATGCCACTAGCAAGAGAAGGCAGCTTAGCTTCTTCATAAAGAATGATGAAAATAAAAATTGAATAGAAAAGCTAATCCAAGAGCATTGATTGCTTTGTTCTAAGTATACTACCCTATACCTAGGTACCTACTGACGGCTAAATGCACCACTAAGAACATAGATAGAAAGATTACACTTTATGGTACAGTCAGCGTCATCAATCGGTATCTCCCTATTGATTTTAACAAGGACCCTTGTCATTTCAACTTTGGATTTCAGTCGGATTTGCTAGTATACATATGAATATCTAATTTCGCTCGAGTTCCTATACTAGCAAATCCGACTGAAATCCAAAGTTGAAATGAAAAGGGTCCTTTTTAAAATCAATAGGGGGATACCGATTGATGACGCTGACTGTACACCACTTGAACATTCAAACAAATTACAGACACACAGGAGCGAAGTACAATGGGTGGTCTTAACGCTATGAGTGATTTCTTCCAGACAACCTTAGGATGAACTGGATTTACAGGATTTAATGGACTTAGGATGAACAGGCAAAAAGGACATAGGTACACAATAATGTTGTGATTTCATGACATTAAAGTTGACTTTTGATGAATATGAGCTAGTTATGTTTCAAAGGGTCAGACATAGAATTCATTTATATTGTTGGTCTTACGACTGGCAGTGACCAGAATCATCTAGCTAGGCTATGCAATAGATCACTCAAAATGATCATTTGATCGCCTTACTTAGGGGCCTAGAGCGGTCACGCGGTCAAGCGTTCAAGCGGTCAGTTTTGCGTTCTTTGTTTTATATTACATTACATAGATATACACAGGAGGCATTCTGACCGCGGCGGTCAAGTAGAACAGCGGGGTTCGTGAGCAATTGCACGCTCGAACGCAGAACGTGAACGCAGAACGCTTGACCGCGTGACCGCTCTCTGTCTGATAGGTCCCTAAGGGACCTGTGACCGCAAAACTGACCGCTTGAACGCTTGACCACGCGACCGCTCTCTGTCTGATAGGTCCCTCAGGTAAATGTTATTTATAAATTTATTTTAGTAACTGCCTACGTAATACTTTTCAATTTGTGTCTGCAAATATTAATAGGTAGGTACCTACTTATAAATGTTTATAGTTGTCGTAAAATAAGTTAACTTAAATTATTATAATATGTAAAATCGGGGAATCCTTCACGCCAGAGTTTAGTTATTTATTTATTATCGTTTGTGTACATAAAAATAAGATATTTAATGTCTGACGTCATAAACCTATAATCGTAAAACTATAATGTAACTGGGTGGTTTTCCTTAAACTATTGTCACACTGCACCTTTTTTGTGCACAAAATAATGTGTCAATGCAATTGATAGCTCGAAGTACAACATTTATCATATTCTGCTACTGGAATTCAAAAAACCAAAATCTTAGATAGGTAGGTACGGTACCAGGTGAAGGAAAAAAATGGGGAAAACGGGGAAACCCATAAAAAAGTTAGAAAAATTCAAATTGGGAATTTTGTATGGAAATCGCATCTTTGGATTATGGATGATGACAGAATGACAGCTACTGTCATTCTTTCGGTGCGGTTGTGTAAAGTTCGTTTTTTCAGTAAGTAATAAAATAAATTGTAAGTTCACCGAGTCATCTACAATTTGTACCTACTCATTTTGTATGGAACGGCTTTTTCGATCATTTTTCGGATTATGAAGCGGTACGAAGTTCGCTGGATCAACTAGTCATCAATACCTAAAATTGATCTAATCTATAAATCAAGTCGACTGGAAAAACAATTTTGCACAAAATAGCACTAGGTATCTACACTACTATCTTTAAAAATACAAGTAAATATAAAAATTATAAAATTACTTTTAGAAAAGCTTTCACCAACTTAAGCGCGGAATTAGTATCAGTGCGCAGGCGCGGCGCAAACGCGTCGCGTTGCCGCCAACTCTTGACAGCTGTCGATCAGATTCAATATGGCGGCCGGCCGGTTCTGTCGTATCAGATCTGAATCAGGGGACAGTGGCTGATGTTTTTAGATACGATGACCCATTTTAGTCTTGATGAATTTAAATGGAATTCGGCTGCAAAACGGCACCCAAAATAGATTAGAAAGATTTGGTAATGTCAAAAAATTTCAGTAGGTATCCATCTTTATTATCTACTATTGTTATTAAACTGAATGCTTGTATGCTTGTGTTTCAATCACGCATTGGCAATAATTGATCTTATATACCTAAGTAGCTACTAGAGAAGTAACACTTAGAAGTTGTGTGGTGGAAGAATCTATGGTGTGGTATCTAAACATGATAATGCCACTGGTTGCACGTTACAATTACCTACATTCATGAAAATAGATGATCGGAAGAAATCGCACCCCTAGATGAAAACTCCGGTAACTCAAAATTCCCCCAAAATGGAGTTATTTGCGTTTTCGAATTCCTAAACTGAATATGAATACCCATACGATACAAATGAGTTAATTGAACAAGCTTGAAATAGTGTTACCTTCATGAATTACCTACAAAATTACATTTTTCATAGTCTGTCATAGATTTCTAAATCAGTTTTTTGTAATTTCTGAAAAAGTAGGTTTTTCGAGTTACTGGGGTTTTCATCCAGGGGTGCGAAATGTCAATCAATCAATCAATCATTAAATGCGTATCAAGGGTAAAAAAACAGATGACAGGTAGGAAATATGTACGTACAGCCTTGAATCTGCTTCTCAGCATGCATATAAATATAAATTGAAATAGGAGTCACTTCTTAATAAATTAATAAATCTCGTCATAACTATGTAGGTATGTCACATAGGTATCTAGGTACCTACTTCAAAAGTTGGTGGTAGGTATGTGAAATTATCTAGGTGCCTACCTATTAGAAAAAGAGATTGGAAGAAGCAATGATAACTATTATATAAACTTACTGAATCAAATATAACACGAACAATATGTAAAGTATGCAGTAGCCACTGGTTCCATGTTAATTAAAACAAAAACTATTATATTATCAAATTCAAACTTCGAACATTGTTTCAGATGACATTCAATCCTCGCGGCTAGTGATGCACAATCACTCACACGTCGCGTCTCATCGACGCGGGACTCTAGTGTTGTGAACTGTCGACAAAATTTCCCGTTTCGATATCGATATCGATTGAAACCCATGAACGCACTAATGCTCACGACTGGAGGCGCGGTAGAAGACCAGCCCTGTGATAGCAATATGGCGTTCACATCTTATAAGTAAGTACATTTACATTATATTATTTACTGGTATACTAGCTGTAAAAAGCCCATACCTGAAGCTTTGAAGACCGCCGAATATAGGAAAACGTGAAGAAGCATAGTGCAACGAGTGATCAACTCAAATTCTGAATAGACATGACGTAATGAAGATGCCGACTAAGAAAAAGAAGCTGTAAAAAAATCCTTAAAAACTTTTTTCATACACGAACTTCGAAGTTTTGCAACATTTTGTGCGGTCATAAAAAAAGTGACCACGAGTTGCATTAAAATATCGCACTTCTATTCTGGAGGTGCGATATGATATTTCATTTTAAAATGCTTAAGCCATGACGGAGGCCCTTAGGCGGCCTAAAAACTCTACCGCTGAAGTCATATCTTCTTCGACATTACAACAATGTCTTAACAGTACTTGAGTTTGAGATTGAAAGTTGATTTTATCACAAAGAAGTAGCTTAGTTACTCTGAATGTCACTTACCTTACAAGGTACCTAATTAAATGTAATCTTTATCTTGCACGCTTACATCGTTCGGTCGACGGCTGTCATAATAACATATAAATATTAGTGGACAATACACAACGTCATGGAATAAAGATTTATGAAAAACTAGCTGCTGACCGCAGCTTCGATCGCGTGGTACCCGGATAAAAAGTAGCCTATGTTACTCCAGCCCTCCAACTATCTCCACACAAAAAATGACGTCAATGCGTCGCTCTGTTTTGACGTGAAAGCAGGACCAATAAACAAACAAATAAACACACTTTCACGTACGGATAACACTGACCAATCCGTGAAAGTGATCATACAAACATTCGGCGGGAATCGAACCCACAACCTTCTGTGACTGGCCTGAAACACACAGAGGTCGGCAGATATCGATATTAGGTTCGATTTACGTGAGCACTTAAGTATAAGTTTTATAAAATATTCTAATAAAAAAACGAATTTGGTGAAATAAAAACACACCTTTGGCCAAGTTAAAAATATGAAGGAGTTGTTTTTATCAAAATTTGATAATGATGTTCCCATTTTGTTATTTAGGTATTTATTATTTTTATTTTTATTTCTTAGGAAAACAAACAGTACTTACAGACTAAATTTCAGATAAACCTAAGGATATAACAAAATGACACATTTTCTTCCCTATTTTTTCCATAGAACTACATAATACTAGTTTTTTACCCGAATTTCATGTCATAGCATACGTAGAATGTGGAGAAATTGGGAAAATTAAAATCATATCTACATTTTAATTTAAATTACCTAAATGTATTTGGATGTACTGCTGACTACCACCTTAACCATTTTTAAGGAATCTTGAATATCTAAAGATCTGAGAGAATGTCTATGTCTACCGCGCCTTGGTGGTACTGTTCGTGATCTTGTTTTTAATTACAAAGCAATTTAAGCGAAAGGCTTAAATTGCAGTGTTAATTTAAATACTGAATAATCGATTAAAAATAATAATTAGGTCATCGAGAGCACTTACTTAAAGTAGATTGGACCTAGATTTTTCCAGTAATTCCAGAAAACTATTAATTTTGCATTTCAGTCTTTAATTTATTAATTTTTATGGTGGATCTAAGCTCATAAATACTCAGATGATTCAAAAACTTTTTGAAAAGAAAACATAGTGTAGAAAATAAATAAATATTGGTGAACATTTCACCAATATTAATAGTAACGTAATTAAATAATACATATTTTACATATTTTAAACTTTCGCGACTTGAACACATTTTTAATTTAATGTTATATTTATTTAGTAATTAAATAAATGTCTAATTTTATAAATAAATATTGATATGTAAGCAAAGCTCGTACTAGGTACTAATTCTTCTTTTTCTAAACGGGTCAATTGATTTTGGAGATATTTCTCTTTCTGTATTGTTTATAGCTATGAATGGATTCGGCGTTGTTGCCGAAATCACTTTTAAATTAATGTTTAACCTCTCAGATATTCAGAATAACGTCGGCCTACCGAGACCGCTATTATATTTTTAACAAAGACTTAAATAAATAAAGCGTAAAGACGAACAGATAAGAAGAATAGGTTTTTTGGGAGCAAAACTGGGTGCGGAAGTCAGTTATAGTTATTTGTGCAACAAGAAAAAAGTTATATGTGTCACACGAGACCAAAGTTATTTTCATCTAGTATCTACCTTTGAATCCCTCGCGCTACGCTCAGGATTCTTGTTTAGAATCACTCACAAAGTTCAGGATTCTAACTAAGAATCGCTCGCTACACTCATCAATTCTAGAATTCTACGCTTGCTCGGGATTCAAAATCAGGCCTTGCAGCAAAAATCAGCGTTGCTCTCTTGTTGCACAAATAACTATTAAAAACAAAAAAGTAGGGTCGCCATATAAGTGGCACTATCATGACAAGTTTTCTGACGTTTCACTTACAATTACAAAGCGATATTTTCTGAGTAATTATGGCTATTTCGGATTGTTGGCATTCTTTAGTCAAATCGGCACGCAATTTTTGGGGACAAAATACCTACCTGTAGTTCAGGAGATAGTGGTTATTTATTTACGTCATACTCTCAACACGTGATCTTGTGTGTGATGTACGTCGAAGTTGAGTGATATTCAAAACTGAATTCCGTTATCAAATTCGTTGGAATCATATCCTGAGTTTAAATGACGGTTGCAAACTTGTTTGTTTTCAAAGATATTCCCAAATTGAGATATTATTAACTACGTTTCGCTCCATTTCTCTGTGCCTTCATTAGCAAATTATGATGCAAGAATTTAACTACCAGCTCTCAGGCTACTTGTGCTACTTTTTGTCGCTTGACATAATGAAATTATCGTCATGAAACACGTAAAAAGCCGTCATAACCATAACTCGAGGAGTCATGACAGCGTCCCGTTGGGAAGATGAAGCCATTTATCCAAAAACTCCTGGTACCAATCGCATACGGAATTCTGATGCCAAGATTACTTATACTTGGAAATCGAAGCGAGTTTCCGATGCATCATTAACGACATTACTTGAATTAATTACTTTTTTCGTGCATCACTAGTGCGCCGCCATTTTAGCAGCAAATCGATGTTTTGACGCGTAATCGATATTTTCGCTTTTTTAACTCCAAGGTGAGGTTTTATTTGCGGTTTGACAGTTAATTTTATTTATTACAAGATGGATCGACAGTCTCCGCGGAGGTCACGAGCTTAGTACATGGAAATCATAACCTATAAAACAAATACAGCAATTACGCCGCGCAAAAACTCGTTGGCCAATGAATTCGTCAGGCGGTTACAGTCCTCAATCGGGCACCTTTCATTTAAAAAAAGAACCATACGCCATTTCATGTCAATTTTTGAATTATTCATTGTGCGAATGCGCGAGCGCATCGATTGATGCAAACAAAAAGCGCGCGCTGGCTAATCTTCGCCCTTTTTCGCGTCGCTTCGGGCTTCTTCGGGCTCCAGTGTTGCCAACCAACGCATTTATTATTCAACTAGTTTTTGCAGTCACGCTGCGCAAAGACATTACAGAGAATGCATTCATTTGATAAATGATATTTTTTTCTTTAAAGATTCTGAGGGCAATGATTTTTTTCGGGTAATTTTTCGGTGTCAATATTGGGGGATTCTTTTGTTACACTGGCAGCTTCATTCACTCGCCCATTCAATCAAAAAGGAATACATATAGCTGCGTCATATAATCCGAGCGTTCTCATAACAATGTTCCGAGAACTCGATCGTAGTATTAATTTTATACTTCTCATATTGATTTGACAAGATTAACTACTGAGTTTTTTGTATCGCTACATTCTAACTAGTTGGCTTATGGTATACTCGGTCGTGATAGCATCTGGCGCGTGTAGTTATCTCCTAATGATTGATGGATATTGGAGCCCATTTCAACTAAAGTGCTAATTTCTAGTTGAACCAGTAATGCGCCATAAATAATTAATCGCATTCTAAATTCGTTATTATTGACCGTCAAGCCAATTACAAGTAGCATTGCGAAGCTTTGAGTGCAGAAAAAATATAGTATTCGAATTTCCGAGCGTTCATCCCCCGCGCCCGCACGTCCGCCGCACTTCGACGCCGCTAGGGATGCGCCGATCCGATCCGATCTTTTAGAAGATCGGATCGCTTGCATACGATCAAGCGATTTTTCGGATCGTATGAAAGCCATTCGATTTTTTGGCGGATCGCTTGAACTCCACTGGAGATCGGATCGGATCGAAAAGATCGAATGAATCAACTAAACGTATCGGTAATATTTTTATTATCGGGACTATAATGCTAACTTGGACGGTGTAACTAACTAGCAAAATAAAACACATCACTTTACCTGCAAGTTGCTAAGTCGTGTGAGTCTTCCTATGGTTGGATCCAAATCATCTATTAATTATTTTTTTTAAAGTTTAAATAAAAGGTTGGCACTTAAAAGCATTAATCTGAAAGGTTTCTTTGCAATGCAAGTTTGATTTGCATGTTAAAATAACATTTTAAAAATACTTTATTTGGTTTTATTTCATTCGATCTTTTGATACGATCTTTTGAAAATCGGATCGTAACAATGCGATCCGATCCGCGGATCGGATCGAGACATTACGATCCATTACGATCCTAAAAATCGGATCAAATGAAAAGATCGCACATCCCTAGACGCCGCGTCGCGACTGTACGTGATTGGTTTATTAATTAGGCGAATCATCGTCGGGTTCCATTTTTAAAAATAGGCGGGATTCTTTCTGTGAGACTTTTCTTTTTAATTTCGGCCGGCGTTGATCGCAATTAGAGGTTGCCAGTATTGCTTTTTGTCATAATCTCCGTTTGGCGACAAAGTTCGTTTTAAATACTGACTTGATGCTTAATTAATGAGGCAATCCAATAGCCTTCTTAAATTCTAAAGACTGACTTGCATAAGTTATTGAGGTCATTATTCCTATACTTAACTGAATAAACAAATACTTACCAAGGTTTGATTTTTTCAGATTTAATTTTATTTGATGGTTTAAATGTCATGGGTGCGCGTTGAAGTCTTTTGTATGAATTTAAATGTTTCTTTTCAAAAACAAAAACGAACTGTTTAAGTATTTATTAAGTTATGAAGATTTATGTAGGTGCCTACCTACCTAAAGGAGTTGTGAAAAATACAAAATAAACATAGGTAAGTACCTATAAATATAAATAATTTAAATATTTTGTTTACTTCGTAAAATTAAAAAAGAAACTAACAAAAAGAAACCTACAGATACACTATCAGATAAATTGCAAAACAAATTCATAGACAATTTAAATATCGATTCCGAATTCAAAAATCGATTTCGACGGGTCATTGCAAAAAGAAAAAAGTTGTTTGCGGTCCTAAAGTTATGTCTTTGGACGTTGGTTGAATACCGTTAGAATGCCATGGCCTTTAAAAAGTAAGAAAAAACATTAAAACTATTCCAATTGCCAGGATTTGGAATTCGTTTTGGTCTGGAGTGTTTTGAGTTTGTTTTTGATATGTTTGGCGAGAAATAGCCGTGGAGAGATTATCTTGCCATTCTTACTGCGATTAACAAAAGTTTTAAGTGTATTAAAGCGAAAACTTTTATTTTTATTCCAGGAAATATCGAAAATAAACATTCGCTATAATATATTTTTCAGATGGAATAATATGCACGCGCTATAAACGTCATTTTATATTATATCATAATTCAAAAATAAATAAGAAATAATATTTATTTAATCTTAATAAATAATAAGTATTATAGACGTTTTTGAACTACAAGAAGGATAACAAATCAATACTGTGTATTTGTTTTGGTCAAATTTTATCCCGTTAACATTTTTACTAACATCAAATTGAACATTATCAAAACTCATTGCAGTATTCAAAACCTGTTTCGTGATTTATGTAAGCTAATAAGAAGCACAACAAAACCATATTACTGGGCAATACGACATACAAACAATATAATGTGAAAAGATATCGAAATGTTGAACATACTTTTTAATACGAAACCAATCGATTCGGCTGGTACAAGCTTATAAACATTGAATAATATTTAAATTAATATAATTTGATTGAATACTTAGGTACGTACCTATAAAATACGTAAAACGACGTTTCCTGTGGATATGGTCAGTCAAGTTGAGATGGTTTGGTGCAGGGCAAGCCTACTCCATCACAACAATGTCTCAGGTACCTACTACTTATATTACATGGTTCCGTTAAATGTAGGCAGATTTGTCTCCTGACACAGTGTAAATGAGCTAGTAAATATTTATGTAAAAGGTTGTATTTTAAAATTATTTATTACATACATTACAACACAACAGCATTTTTATTGTTTTTGTAATTCACTACACGTGACAAACACGTCTAGGTCGTCGTCGCCCTGCTTGACGCGAACTAAAGACAAGGCGTCCCAATTAGGACGTTTTCGAGTCTTCGTTCTTCTAGAAACATGTCCTTATATTATTTTTAAATGTCATTGGTAAAGGGTCAATAATTTTTTTGCTAATCTATGTACCGTTATCCATCAAGTTATTTTTTCATATGTTAAACACATATTTAGGACGAATATTATATTTAGTTATATAGAACTGTATATATTTTAACCCCGCTGCGACGTCTTTGACTGCCGCACGATGTTATCGCAAAATTATTTCCAATTTCACCATTTTGCGTCTCGACCGGCGAGTTTTATTTTTAGAGTTCCTTGGGGCGATGCTGGAACGGATTTATGGTGATATTCAGTTGTCTACTTAATTCATGCAGCGAATTATGTGCCGCCAAAGCTGAAGGATTTGATGTAGCTTTAATAGGGATGTTGGGTTGATCAAAATAGGTTTTTAACTGTTTTTTCAGGTAAGTTGTGGTTGATTTGGTTAAAAGTAATTGTAATTAAGTTTTTGGGAGATACCAATAATCTGTACCCATAATATAAATATAAAAGTGTGTTTATTTGTTTGTTTATTTGCCCTACTTTCACGTCAAAACAGAGCGACGGATTAACGTGATTTTTTGTGTGGAGATAGTTGGAGGGCTGGAGAGTAACATAGGCTACTTTTGGGTACCACGCGAGCGAAGCCGTGGGCAGCAGATAGTAGGATATACATATATATATGATTAAAATTATAACATCTACATAAGAGGTGGTAAAAACCCAGTTTGCCCAGTTATAGGGCACAATCTTACCAATCAATAATATGTAGCCTATAACCTTCCTCAAGAGTTTAGCTATCAAATTCACAAACAATTTTTCAAATCGGTCTGGTAGTTCAATGATTAGCGCGTTCAAACAAACAAACTCTTCTTCTTTATTAAATTAGTATATATTACAATAGGTACGTAAGATAACAACCTAAATAAATCAATGCTTACTTTCAAGACAACAGATTACAGTGGAGTGCAAACTGTGGAAAGTAAGAAATGATCGTACAGAACCCTCTGAAAAGCGAGCACGTCACCCGCAACCAGTTTAAAGTTTTGTTTCATCCAAAGGTAGTCGTGGTCTTTGCCATAAATTATAGTTCGGTAGCTCTAAAGGGCTCGCCATTTTTATTTCGTTTTAGTCCATTGAAGAATTTATGTCCCCATCTTACTTAGTAGTGGCCGGCCGACCTGTCTGTGTGTCTGTCTGTACAGATTCAGTGGAAATGTTTTGGGTTTTTATTTGTGTTATTGGTTCATTTTTGGTCACTTTTCAAGGCTGGTCTAACTGAGTCTTTGTTAAACTTTCACGACAGTTATTACTTATTAATAACTTATTAGTTACAAGGAATTTTATCGCGTAATTTATATTTTTTTTACCCGATATTTCGGTTGGTTACCTCAGTTGCTATGGTGAAGTTTGTTTCAAAATAAAATAAGGTAAATAATGCGATAAATTCCCGTGTAAAAATAAAATAAGGTAATAAATCATGCAATAAAGTCCCGTGATTTTCCCGTGTTAGAAACAAATTAAAATTTATTCAAAAAGAATACTTAATATGATCATTTAGAATCGTGTTAACACAAACTCTAAAAGGAGAAGGAAAACTGCGGGGCTAAAAGGGCCGCTATAGGAGAATCAGAATAGGAATTGCAATACATTATTCCGTTCTTGGCACTTTCAGTCAATTCATTGATTGTATCAATGCGGGTTCAAATCCCGTCGGAATTGAAAATTTTGATAAGGTTTTTCAATTTCATATCTGTATGGTAACTTCAACGATCTACCAAAAACGTCTAATGGCTGGCATACACGATCAAGTTCACCGTCAAGTTTACAGCGGACTTGATGCGGCGTCCAGTAAACTTGACGGTGTATGGCTATGGGTGTGCATGACAAGTCTACTTGAAGCGAAAAGATTTGACCAACTATCGTCATGCATACTGGAGCGCTCACACACATCTTCACGTTTACATGACGCTGCAAACTTGATCAAGTCGGCAGAACGAAATTCTATTTTCGCTTCAAGTAGACTTGTCATGCACACCCATAGCCATACACCGTCAAGTTTACTGGACGCCGCATCAAGTTCGCTGCAAACTTGACGGTGAACTTGATCGTGTATGGCTGGCATAAGCAAAGCAAGTACTCCACGAGCTCGGTAGAATGGGACCGTCGCACGCGCAGCGTCGTGACCGTATGCAACCTGATAATTTTATTTACTATCGCTCCAATGTTTACGAGTAATTCCTAGTAATGGATCATATTCGAAGTTTTCACATAAAGATAAACTAATCTGTATTTTAATGTAAATAGAAGAAATAAAATATGATCACGAATATGATGATTCTATGATTTTTTTAGGCATTTTAAATTTTTGAAGGTCTAAGGGGGTAGTCAGAGGTATGTCCAACGTATTTGGTACATGCCCACATTTTGCAGAAGTTAGCATTCTACACGTGAAAGATTGCAACTCCATCGGCGCTGTTAGAAAGCTAACTGGTTCCCTCACGATGTGTGTCAATGCGCAAATAAATTTTTCGAAATGTAAAATCCTTTGATGCACGGCCAGGATTCGAACCCACTTCCTTCCGGCTCTTTATTTTCTTCTTAGCACTACAAAAAAGGTTGGTTTAGGTGTTTACTTACATAAAAAAAAATATATTGTTCACCGGTTTCTCGATTGTCTTGCTTTTTAACCGACTTCAAAAAAGGAGGAGGTTCTCAATTCACCGGATTTTTTTTTGTTTTTTTTTTATGTATGTTCACCGATTTCTCGAAGACGCCTCGACTTATTTGGAAAATTCTTTTTTTATTTGAAAGGGTGCTTTTCGATTTTTGCCACAAAAATTTGGTGAGGATCTGTCGAGACAAGTGCTAAATTAAAACTTAAAGTTCATAACTCCGGAGATCCGAGGATCTTCGGAGTTATGAACAGAAATGCACCTCGAGAGTGCAGAAAATTGCTCAGCTTATAACATTGAAGTCGTTTTTTTTTAAATTTTAATTTAGCCACTTGTCAGCATAGGCCTCTGCTATCTGATAGACATGCTATCTGTCAAATAATCTAGAAAGTAAAGTCCTAAGCGCCATTGCAACTGCAGGACGTGCAATGACATTGTTTGAACGCTGATAGCAGATAACCAGATAATGCATGGAGTAGGTACTATGACGTCACTAACTACTTTTGTCAGACTGAACTAAAATAGATACTTACTTACATAGCAAGATTTTGAAATGTTGTTTCTCTGCAACAGAAAATTAAATAAATAAATATTGCTGGTCCTTTCACACAGCGCCATCTAGCCCCAAACTAAGCAAAGCTTGTACTATGGGAACCAGATAACTGATAGAATACTTATGTATAAGTATTTGTAAATACTTTACTTATATATTTGTAAATACATAGGGACGTACTTATAATACTTTATTATACCCAGACACAGAACAAACATCTATTTTCATCACACAAATGTTTGTCCTGGATGGGAATCGAACCCACGACCTACAGTTTGTTTACAATAAGATTTTTTTATTTTAACTTAAAAAAAATCTGTTTCAGTTGCACGGTAAGTGGCACTATTTAAAATTTTTAGATTCATAGATACCTACTTAAAAATCTGTCGAAATGTATCTAAGAAACCTGTTAAATAAATAAAAATCTAGCTAGCATGCTCGCAAGATTTCCAAAGACATCAATCCTGCCACCGGTCGTATAATCTGGTGATTATCTGCGCAACGATCTCGCAGCGATCTCAGCCGGTCACGTGACGTAAAAGGCTTGTTTCACTCTTCAGCGTGTCGCCGGTCGCGTCCGTGAGTTGACCATTCACATCACAGAGAAATTAATTTTGACCATTCACAGCACAGAGAAATGTGCTGTGAATGGTCAACTCGCGGACGCGACCGGCGACACGCTGAAGATTGAAACAAGCCTAAGATCAACTTTTATCAGTAACCCTACCATGAGTTTGATTTGTTTGATTTGATTTTTTGTCCCAACGACCCCACTGAATTAAGTGTTGGGGTCATTGGGACAAAAAAAAAAATCCAACTACCCCACTGGTGGGGTCGGTCAGTGCCCAGTGGGGTCGTTGGGAACGAATCATGAGTTTTGCCAACCTACACACGCTAATATAGAAAATTGTTAGTAGGTACATCTACTATCCGCTAGCTAGAGGCTCTGTACCTACAAGTTTTCATACATATTCAATCTAGCGTGTGTCAAACTCTTTCGCTTTGTTTTATTAGTACCTAGGTATAGAATAGATAGATTGATTTATTTACTTATATACCTAGTATAGATTAATATAGATGAGGCTTATAAAAAGTATATAAATAGTATACAGTCATGTGGTTGCCATAAGGGAGTGTCCACATTGCGTTTTTTGCAGCGCGTTTGTATCGATACAAACGCGATTCGAACGCGATGCGAACGCGCAGCCCCCCGCACAGCCCCTCCCGGTTCGCTTTTGTATGGAAAAATACGCGTTGCGAACGCGCGTTTGTATCGATACAAACGCGCAGCTCAAAAACGCGCTGCAGAAAACGCAATGTGGACACTCCCTAACACAAGCTCTGCTTAGCTTGGGACTACATGATGCTGTGTGAAATGTCCAGCAATATTTATTTATTTATTTTATACAGGAGACCGTAAAGAGTGGCTTACACAAAAAAAAGCTTAACATTGTATTAACACACGGGAATTACTCACGTAAAAATATGAAGAAGAAGCTTTTTACCCGACTGTGCGGCGCAAAGGAAGGGTAATGTATTTTTAAAGTTGTGGATAATGATGATGAACAGATAATGGCTGTTGCTAGCAAATAGCTAGATTCCACAGAATTTTCCGCGAAGAGCGTGTTGTGGCTTGTTTTGTGTACACAATGCATGTAGCGGGCGCTACTGTAAACTAACCGAGTCTTGTGAGAAACGCATTTCTCAAGAAAACTGTATGAGCTAGTCTCTCCTGAAGACTTTTAGTCTGAAGACTGAAAGCCGCCTTAGGCCGCTTTAGGCCGGCCAAAGGCTTTAGTTACCTTAGATATACAGACGCGACTTATTTAAACTTTCGCGATCACTATTCATATTGAAATTTATATGAACACGGGATTTTATCGCGTAATTTACCTTATTTATATATCCCGACGTTTCGGCTATATTACAACAGCCATGGTCGCGAGCAGACGTATGTTTTCAAGGTCCATTGTAAAATAAGGTAAATTACACGATAAAATCCCGTGTTTATAAAAGTCAATAAAAGACGCGACATAGTTTTTCAGAGATTTTGTCAGTTGTAGTTGTACCTCTTTTGTAGTTCAACTTATGTTGGTGCAATGTTCTGAGTTCAGTCACAACCAATATAAATGGAGCCACGATTTGGCCCGCTACATCGATTATCGATTAGCAAAGGCCCATAATTCAGGGTAGGTAAGTATGTAAAAAAAACCGAGTGCACTTTAGACCAGTGTTCCGCAAAGGGTGTGCCGCGGCACACTGGTGTACCGTGGTCATTAGTTGGTGTACCTCGGAAAAATAAGGTTACCTATCTCAGTTAAGTTACTCCTTTGATCCCATATGCTCAACTAAACAAGCTCATGTTTCGCATAAAAAATTGATTTTTCATTTAGGTGTACCTTCAAAATTTTCCGTTTTCGTACCTTGAACACAAAAAGTTTGCGGAACACGGCTTTAGACCACAGGACTGAAGTAAAACTTCCGTTCGCCTCGCCTTCATTCACCAGCTTACTCCAAAAGTCAAGCGTGCGAAAAGAAGTTTTACTTCAAAAATCCGTGATCTCTTACTAACTGGCGTGATTGTAAGTAAGTATTATACAATGCTGATATCTAAAACTATTTGATTCCGAGCGAGTCTCGGTCCGTCGGATCCGATAACGGATCTCTTATCAGCTGATAAGGTATCGCTGCACCCGCTGCAGTTTGCCTATGTCTAAACATATGTATGTCTTTGTAAAATGTGCAAATTATATACCAAATGGTATTCGCAGTTTGTAGTTGAACAAAAAACTTGAGCAAACATTTTAAATCTTCATATTCATTTTGACATAGCTTGCGTAGACGTTCTTGATAGATTGTTGAAGTTAGGCGACTTTGAGAGCGGTCACAGTTTGATGGGTGACCGCTAGTGGCATTTATACCTGAGCTTCAATGCTTCGAAGGGGAAGGAAAGGTGTCGGTCCTGGCTTTTAAGTCGTTTAGCCATAACGAATACCTTTGGTGGGCTTAAAGAGTGAGTTCTCTGAGTTCTAGCAAGCTCATACGGACGAATTAACAGTGTTGTTTATGCAAAGTATATGCAACATCTTAGATAGTCAAACTGAAAGATCGAAAAAGCAAAATACCAGATCGATATAATTCTAAAAAAAGGCATGAATCCTAATTTTCAAAATCTCTTCTATGATATTCAGAAGGATCTATTATGTCTAAAATATATCATATTTCTGTAGAAAATTAAGGTTTTTGTGCAATAAAAGTACATTTAAATATAAATTTTCAAATTCACGCCAAAACGCTCGCCGGTGTCATGGCGTCTGTTTTTACGTCACGAATCGGTATATCAACCAGTGATGCCTACATAGTTACTATAGAAACAAAAGGATGTTTACCGAGACGAGACGCAATGACAGACGCCATGACACCGGCGAGCGTTTTGGCTATCATGGCGGATTGTTGTATTTTGTAGATTTATTTTAGCAAATAAATTAGTAATCTCGACATTAATAAGAGAATAAATACATTTTTCAAAATCTTTGAATCCTATTTCATTACATCCGATAAATATTTTGGCGATACTTGATTACTGTCATCATGCCTATTAAGAGGGCATGGAAAAAACTCGAGGGACGAAACTCGTGGTCGTGTATGGATCTTGTCTTTACTATGGATATGGTAAATTAAGCTTTGATGATGGTTTAGGGCCTCAACAAGCGTACTCCATCTCAACAATGCCTCAGGACTCATGAAGCTGGGCAAATCATCTAGCTGGTAAGTACCTAAAGATGTAAAGGCCTGAGTTTAACAATCATCAAGCACTTTACATGACTAACATTTCCCCCACTTGGCGTTGTTGGGTGATGTCCACAATATTTTCAAACACCGCAAGACAATGCCTATTGTTGACGAAACGAGCTGACAGCACGCTGAGATATAAAACCGCTAAGTCAAACTCAATTCTTCTCTTTCAATTGGTGCCGACATGGCTTTTCAGTTTTCGGTAAAGCACGATCGGACAGAATTTATGAATCATTTGGCGTGTCTTGATGATTCATTATCTGTAGATGGCCGTCAGTAAACGGCCGTCCTGTCAAATATGACAGTTCAGAGACCACGCAAGTAGCTCTGTCACTCTCATCATAACGAGACCGAAAGCGACAAAAGATAGGTACGAGCTTACGCGATGGTTTTGACAGTGAGACCAATTTGAGGTTTGAGACAAGCTATACAATCAGCCTACTAGTGTCCGCGCAACAATTAGCTCTGTAGAAGTAGGATGCACAATACGCAATCCTAAGCTTTAGTTTAGAGCAAGAACAATTTGTGAATGAACTAGCATATTTTGGTGCACTAAATTCAGCATGGCGCGTGCGTAATGAAGTTATACTTCAAAAACAGATGAATTTCGGTATTCGAATGTCAATTAATCGTATCGCAATACCAATTGCTTCCTACGCAACATGAGATGGCCTGATGATACACCGAATTTAAAGGAAAGTCTCCACTGACACCGCTTTTTCTTGGAACGGCGCCCCGTGTGGGAACTGCATTGTTGTTCGGATTTCACTCCACTCTTTCATCTTACATACTCATAACTCATAGTAAGTGATACATGGGAAATGGCGCTATGTCAGTCTACTTTGATCTTTGACCTCAACTACATACATATGAAACTTAAACGCTTACTAGTAGTTCGCCCCGAACTGAGATCTCGCGCACCGTAGATGGCTTACATTTGGACTTTCTTCTGACTACCCCTATAATTTCAAGTGCTACTACTGATACTGCCGAGTATGCCTATTGCGCTAGCTCTTCATGGTAAAAAATACTGGCATGCATGCAATACATAATGTCGCGTCTAATTTTTCATTTAGGTATTTCATATTTATGAATTCTCGTCGTATTTCTAAAAGTATACGTCCTAGAATAAAAATAATAACTATTTTGGAATGTACAAATAAAGACCTTTCATTTGACAGCCCACTCAATATATTTGTTTACTTAACTTTTTTTACCCCAATTATTTTCATTCTTTATCAAAATTTTTTTTATCATGAAAATAAATCAAGTAGCATCTAAAATCATTGCAAACCAAACCGCAACGATGCCACTCTCTTTTTAAGACCGACCAGTCAATGAGCTACGAAGTCATCGAAACTCTATGCAACGGGAGCTCTTGCAGCTCTGGTTTCGTAGTTTTTGGTCTTTGGTCGTATTTCAAAAACTATACATCCTAGATTAAAAATAAAAACCATTTTGGAATGTACAAAATAAGCCCTTTCGTATGACACCCCACTCAATTTATTTGTGTAACTTTCATAATTTTTTACCCCCTTGGGAACCCAATATCTTCACAACCCCTTCATCGATTAAGCTCATATGCTCCCCCGTAAATTTCCTTACCACAACCTATTGACCTACCAAGTTTCATGCAGATTGGATGAACGGTTCGACAGTTATGCTCGAACAACAATTCGTGAAACATACAAACATACAAACATACAAACATACAAACATACAAACATACAAAGCAAAATCGCCCAACTTACCACTAAGATCTTCGCTCGCTTCGCTCGCTCGATCGAAAAACTTAGGTAAACGCGTGTCATAGTAGTTGATGCGCTAGGTACTCATTTCGGCGCCACTAAAAACCAGCGCTCTAACAGCCATGGCGCTGCTGGAGAAAATGCTGAGGGGTAGCCTTATTTTCTTGTCACTATAATGTAGCATTTCTGATTTGTGTGTATGTACCGTAGTAAAAATAAAAGCGAAATCAAACTTTTTTCTATTTCTATAAACTAACGGCTAAATAAAAAAATAAAAAAAAACTGACTTCAATGTTATACGCTGAGCAATTTTCTGTACTCTTGAGAGGCATTTCTGTTCATAGCTCCGAAAATCCTCGACAGATCCTCACCAAATTTTTATGGCATCAATTGGGGGAATACCCTTTCAAGCACAATATTTTTTTTAATCAGTCTAGGCGTCTTAGAGTAATGAAATATAACGATTACACACAAGATCTCAAAATCCACATGACATGGTAAATATTCCCTCAGATATTGTAGGTATTTCTTATGGATAGTCTTTATACAATACAATGATTCAAATGAGTCTAAGGCGAGTCAATTACAGAAAAACATCAGTTTTATAGAATCATCAAACATTCGTAAACAATAGATATCACTCATTATTTTCTCATTCTTTGACATTTGTTTAGAAGTTGTGGAATGTGTGATTTCTAATATTATCAACAGATTATATTTATATTTACGCAAAAACAATAGAGAGCGTGTATAGTGACAATGCGATGATAGTGGAATCTGGTTTCTGGTATAATAAAAATGCTTGGTGTCCAATTATGTGCAAGAAATTAAGTTATAACTTACTAGTTTAACCGACAACTACGAACAGGGAAATAAAATCTAGGGGTTTTTAAATTTTTATTAACGGGACTTAATCGCGAAATGAAATTATTTTATTTTCCTCGACGTTTCGGCGACATTACAGTTGCTAAAATTGTCAAAAGTATACCCTTTTAAAAAAAAAACGCCTCCAAGTAATCGGCAAACATACTTACATAAAAAAAAAAACAAAAAAAAGATTCCGACGCATTGAGAACCTCCTCCTTTTTTTCAAGTCGTTTAAAAAGTGCCAGTAAATATCTAATTCACGCAAACATCACATTCACTGATCAGTTAGGCCTAGGTGACAAGAACGCTCCTCAACTTACACCTTTCCAGCGATCGAGTGCGGTAGACGATACTCGGGATTTTTAGAATTCCGTGGAAACTGACTGATAGCGCTGACATTGTTTCGAGAAACGGTGACCGTCATATCGTCACCGGTTTTAATTAAAAAACTAAACAGGCTTACGACTGTAGGCAAAGTGATATTTTTAATAGGCTTTATTCAATTCTACGCTGCTGGGTAAACTCTGGTGAGATTCCAAACTTTGAAAAAAAGTAAAAAAAAGTACTTACTCAAATAAGTAAACCACAATCATTTTTAAAAAATCCGCAGCATTGTGAACCACTATACCTAATTGTCACAAAAATCACCTAACAAAATAGTGTTATCGTTTTGAAGCGTTCGTGGCGTAGCCTGCTGAGACGTTCTTGATTGATCGTTGAAGTTAAGGAACGTTGTGCGCGGTCACGTGACCGCAAGTGGCATTACGAGCTGAGTGCTTCCGTGCTTCGGAGGGGTCACGGTTTTTAAGTCGTTAAGCCGTGACGGAGGCCTTGTGGCGGCCTAAAAACTCCGTCACCTGAATTGGCCATTAGCTCATACGAACTTACTTTTTGAAGTAAAACTTCTTTACGCACGCTTGACTTGGGGAGTAAGCTGGTGAATCGTGACGAGCGCGTTATGAAAAGTGTTCGTGACGAACAGAAGTTTCTTCAGTCGTGTGGTCTAAATCTAAAGCACACTCATTTTTATTTTAAACTCAAAGTACTACAGTATCCGTTCGACAGTCGACCGTTATAAGTCGGCCAACGTTTCGCAAGAAGCAGGTATACAGACGATCGGCGTAATCACTGGTGTCCAATATAGAGCCTGGCGCTGGCTCGGGTGTCGTACATCGAAGCGGACGTGACACTCCTAAAGAGATGACACCGCACGATTCAAACCGGAATTTAACTTAATCTACCCTTTCAAACCGATCAAGAGCTTTCATTCATGTTTTAGTTCCACCATTGGAGTTTGACTAAGTATTTAGATAAGCGGAAAGACCACCGAAAAGAAAGCTAGGCCCCATACCGTGTTTCTTGCCCTAATTCTTCACGGTGTTGGTCGCGAAAGAACAGGAGTAAAATCACCTATCTCATAAGACAAAGTGATCATTGCTCCTACTGAATAAATCATTTTTTATTTTTGAATTTTGATATTCTGAACACCACTGCGGGCTATAGACTACCTTTTATCCAGCTTGAGCAAAGTCATAGTCATTAGTTAGTATTTTTTTTTTATATTTTCAACACTAACTCAATTTTTTTTTTTGTTAACCTATGTCATCCCACTGCTGGGCAAAGGTCTCCCCCACATCTCATATTATTGTCTTTTTTAAAGTTTCAGATTTTCAGAACACTTTATAAAAAAAACATTTGTATCCGGGTATTTATCAGGTATCTTATTAAAAATATTAAAAAGGTAATTTATTTTAATTTCGGGCAAAATAATAAGATAGTACCTAATTTATGTGATAATACCCGGTTCCAATATGTATTTATAATACCAACCCAATATATATTTTTTTCTAACTGACCCTGTTCTCTTCTTCACAGCATGATGGACTCAGGGGGCGCCAACATCGAATCTCCCCCCACCTACCATCGCACCTACGAGCAGTACGTCCAAGGGGGGGTAGAGAACGGCGACTCCCAACAGGAGCAGACCAGTCCCGAGCTGGTAGTCTGGTCCACCCTCCCCTACCCAGCTTTGGACTACCGGGCGCAGTATGACTACCACAGAGCGTATGAACCTAGAGACTACTCTCCACAACAATACGGCAGGGCTCCATTTACCACGAAGATGGGGCAGGCTAAAGCGCTCAAGGAAGCCAGGATACGAAGACCCATGAACGCCTTCATGGTGTGGGCGAAGGTGGAGCGGAAGAAACTGGCTGATGAGAACCCGGATCTGCACAATGCTGATCTGAGTAAAATGCTAGGTAAGTGTTTTTTTTAACTTTCGCATTCAGAACACATTATAAAATATGTATCCGGGTATTTATCACGTAAGTTAGGTATTTACCTTTTTTATTTAGCCCGAAGTTTCGACTGGATTGCACCAGCCGTGGTCGCGGGAAGACTCAAAAAAGTGATAAATAAATACCCGGATACATAATTTATGTATTTATAAAGTGTTTTTTTTATTTTGACATTATTTTGACATTGAAAACGAAAAGTCTTACGTACTTACCAAAATTTTTTGACAAGACTGAGATAATGAATGACAAAGATTAAAACATTTTTGTATTATCTCGAAGTTAATTGTTCATTAGTTACCTACTGCATAAATAACGTCACTTGGTTAGTACAAGTATCCAGTAACTCCTACAACTGACAGCTAGTGAATGACCATCAGCGATGGTTAGGCTGGTTTTACTGTCACGCGTGCCGTCCGCGCTGATAGGCGAGTGATCTTTATTACAATGAAATAAGGATACTGATTGTTCAGCACTGACGAGAGCAATCAGCGTAGCCATTTCTGCTAAACAAGCAGTATCCTTATTTCATTGTAATAAAGATCACTCGCCTATCAGCGCGGACGGCACGCGTGACAGTAAAACCAGCCTTAAAGCCATGTACTCGTCACTTTAAAATGACAGTTAGTTTACTTGGGACCTTATCCGGAGATGGTGAATATCTTTTTATAACTTTTGAAACTATCATGGTTACGAACATAAATATTGTTATCATGGTAATTATCCCGTCGATAACAATATTTATCTTTTTATAACTTTATCTTAATTTTGGTACTTATACTTTTTGGTTAATTTTTTATTTAGCATAGCACGCCATAATATTATAAGTTGTTAGGTGATATAATTTGTTGGACTGTATTAACAGATTATTAGTATTAGTACAAAGACTTAGCAATAACAACACCTACCTACGTCTAAATCAGTGATCCAAAGTGGTCCAGGTGAACCCCCAGGGGTCCACGGGATACTCGAAAGGGGTCCACGATGGTTCTCATTTTCTGACGAGTTTTGGGAATATGGTAGAAATGTAGCAGCAGGGGGTCCACCGAAACCAGTAAAATTTTGAAAGGGGTCCATGAGAAAAAAAGTTTGAGAACGGTTGGTCTAAATTATTAAATCTATTCACATAAAACACTGTAGTTCAATAAATAACCATAATATTTATGACGGATGTATAGAAACATTATTGATCTTCAGAAATAAAAAACCTCGTCAAAAAAAACTTAGCCATCCGTGAGTCAGCACAAAAGAGCAATCTGTAGACACATTTGAAAGTCAAATTCGAAACTTCCTGACACTGCTTAAAACTGGTACCTTATGCATAGAATTAATCAAGTAAGTACTTAAGTATTTTTTTATTTAAAGTTCTTTTGGACCCTTCGGGTAACCTAAATTGTTTATGAAATATCCTGTTGGCAAAATCTTTTAAGATTACAAATTGTAATCTTAAAAGATTTTTTGTAATTTACAATACTCGAACTGTTTTTATGATGCCATAAATGGATTCGGAACCAAGACACTCATATTTTTTTTTTCATTAATATTAGTACAAACATAAAAAAATATTCCCTTTTACATCTTTTACTAGGCAACTTAGTAGCTCCTAGTATTGATGGACCGATTTTGAAAATTTTTGTTTGGAAGCGTATACTTTCCGATTAGTGCCACAAAAATTGGGTGAGGATCTGTCGAGGATCTTCGGAGCTATGAACAGAAATGCACCTTGAGAGTGCAGAAAAATGCGCAGCTTATAACATTGAAGTCGGTTTTTTTTTTATTTATAATTTAGCCTCTTGTATTCTATTCTAATCTGCGGGTTTCCTCACGATGTTTTCCTTCACCGTTTTAGCTCGAATTACACGGACTTCCACATCAGTTGCGATGTTTCCTGGTTTCATTGAAAACAACATTTGATTAATTGGCAAAACGACTTCATTCTAATTTACATTCTTAATAAATAATTGCAAATAAATACCTACTTATTTACGTAGTTATGTTATCTACGCTCAAGCTCCACATGAATGGGAAATCCAATGTTTTTGCTGGTTTTAAAATAGCAACGGGTAAATTAAATTACACAACAAACAATACAACTTAATTAAATTAGCGTTTATTTTATACACATGTTTTTAATTTGTTTGAATATTTTTTCGATGACTTGCGTTTTGACACTAGCTCTAAACGGTGATGGAAAACATTTGAAACACGCCGTGCTCTTATACCAACAAAGGTCTTCTTGGGTTCTCGAATGCCTAAAAATCTTAATGAATGTCTACCGCACCTTATGGACACCAATCGTATATTTTGTTATTAGTTTCGTTTGAAAAATATGCTACTAATCAGGAGCCATATTTGTCCAAAATGTGCTACGTTTGACTGAAGTTAGGATAATTAAAGTAGGATGCACAATACGCAATTCGTAGGTCACAGAGCGAGACAGATGATTCCTAGATCGGTTCCCTACACGCTACACGCGCTACTTAATTTACTTATGACATTAACTATATCTGGACAGAGACCATATTTGGGTGAGTGGGATCATTTGTTTAGCCCCCTTAAGTAGGATGCATTTATAATTATGGCGACCTTACTTTCTCCAAGATAAGAATTGACGTGAACCAAGGTATAGGCGCTACGCAACGCCATAAACTTTGTACAGTCATGAACAGAATCACTTAGATTTTTTTATTTTTAAGTACCTAGGTACCTTTTTTGTACTTACTAAGGAAGCAGACTGTATGAGTGTGACAGAACAGAACACAAGTAGAGAAAGGCCGAAGAAGAAGTGGTTGGATTGAGTGAAAGATATGAATGTGAGAGGAGTGGATTCAGAGTTGACAAATGATAGAGGTGAGTGGAAGAGAAAAACATGTTGTGCCGACCCCACTTAGCGTGCGATAAGGGTAG
This sequence comes from Camptogramma bilineatum, assembly GCA_958496255.1. Taxonomy (NCBI): domain Eukaryota; kingdom Metazoa; phylum Arthropoda; class Insecta; order Lepidoptera; family Geometridae; genus Camptogramma; species Camptogramma bilineatum. The sequence goes on from OY292474.1 coordinate 5,974,200, forward strand.
GAGAATGATGATGACTAAGGAAGCAGACAAGCATACGGCCCACCTGATGGTAAGCGGTTACCGTAGCCTATAGACGCCTGTGGCACCAGAGGAGTCACACTCGCGCTGCTGACCCTTTAAAAGAGGAATCACTGCGCCGACAACACAATGGACAAGACTGGTCCACCAGCCTCTTGATTGTCTCTATTCGATAGCGACTTAAATTGGTCTCAAACTCTCAAAATCAGTTGAGACCAATTTAAGGTTTGAGACAAGTTAGACAATCAGCCTGCAGGTGTCATTTATCTACATTTTTTGGTGGCGCAACTGTGGTGGCGCCACCATGGTGTCCTAGTCAGACAAAGCCCTAATTACATCCGAAAGTCTTTAAAAAATATCACTTTTAGTGGTTTTATTAATAGTCACTGTAAAATCAAGAAGTGATCGTCGCGTCCGAAAGTCATTTCTAAAATCAAGAAGCGCAGTTATTTTACTTTACAGAAATATTAAATAAGCAACTCGTCAATAACTAGGTATTTACTACTAAATATTGAGTAACTAGTAACTACTAATAATAACTAGATAAGTAGCTAAATGCCACCGAAATGCATTAGCACAAATGTCTCTAAATAACAGTGACAAGACTGAAAAACCAATAAAAGTCTACAAATAAATTAACTACAAAATAACGCACGAGCATAGAAGTTCCCACTTACGTCATTTTGTTAATTTTCTGAATAATAAACAATAATAATGATATTTATTAATATCCTTCAGTTAATTTTGTTGCATCATTCTTGCTACGTCATAAAGTTTACATACAAGCGCGTTAAATCGCGCGATTTTATCACAATTCGTCTCACTTTGTTCACGTGGTGTATGCTTGTATGATATTCCAGGTCAGGATTAATTTTAAGTTTCATCAAAAACAGTCCAGCCGAGGTCTTGTTGTAGCGCAAAAAGAAAAATAATATTACCTTTTTTAAAAACCTTAGTACGATGGTATAATATTCAACTTTCATGCTCGTTTCCGCCTTCACTAAAATTAATAAAAAAAAATCATAGAAAAAACTATATTTCCCAAAAATGATAGTTTTATTATAAATAGATCACTAAATTCTTAGTTGAATACCGCAATAAAAAAATGCTATTTTTTAGACGCCCTTATTCAATGATGCCCACGATATAATATCTAACGGTTTTTAACACATCACCCGGCTCCTAGTTTTTCTGACGCATGTATGACGTAAAACTGACAGTGTGGACAGAGCTTTACGTTGACTGTTGAGAAAACTGAGTCATTTTAATTGATAACCATTCAGGCCAAGGAAATGGTGTTTCATGTCATAGTGACGTTTCCATCTAAATTTATGATGATTCGTTTCGAAGTGTCATAAATTGAGAATATTTATTTTAAATAACGTAGGTAGGTACTTATTAACTTTTCTGAGCTTGAATTGTTAATTTTCAATTTAATTATAAAAAATTGTTAATGTCAGCCCCACACGTAGGTATTGACCATGTCTTTCCTGTGGATATGGCCGGTTAAGCTGAGAGGATGGTTTAGGTGCTGGGCAAGCCTACTCCATCTCAAACAATGTCCCAGGTACTACAGTGTCCCGTTAAGTGTAGGCAAAGATTGCCTCCTGACAATGTATAAATCATCTAAGTAAAGATGTAAAGGCCTAAGTTTACCTATACCTACATTCACTCAATGGACTACAGAATCCGAAAGATAATAGATGGAGATTTTCCCAACAACTAAAACATCCTCTCACTTCAAAATCAAAAAATCAAAAAGTGTCGATTATTATTTATGGTTTATAATAAAGTACTTACTGTTTTACACACCATTACAATGCCTTTACTAAATTGACTCTACAGTTGTGCGAAAAAGGCCGTTATTCGTGAATCACAATGTTTCATACTGTGAATTGTATTACGATTTAGCTAAAGCGATACCTCTTTAATTTCATAAAATGCCAGCTGAAAGTGTAGGTAAAGATTGCCCCCTGACACTATATAATTCATCTAATAAAGATGTAAAGGCCTAAGTTTTCTGTTCTTAGGACATTAATGAGAATGAGACTTCATGGATTAGCATCTCATTCTCTCGATTATTATTTCCGGTTTAAATTAAGTACTTTTCTACACACCATTACTATTACAATGCTTGGATATGGCGAGTCACTACCGGCGTGGGTGGTAGATGCTATCTCCATAATGAAATGACGAATAAAAACTATGCCTTTGAACCTTAGCAGTCGTTGTAGGATCTAGTTTGTCAAATCGTATCATTTCTCGTACGCCGGGTACGATTTACGAATTCGTTTATGGGTTTTGGGCCTTAGAAATTCAAAAATCGAACGTCAATTACTCAGTTTACTTAGTTCTACATTCAAAATGTAATTGATTTTCAATCCAATTCGAATGAATGCAAATTAAGTTGAATTCCATTTTCAAAGCTGAGAAAAAATTAGTAGTTGGAGTAGATAACAAAATATGCAGATTCAGTTCTTTGTAAGTATTTTAGGCATTTAAGTACCTACCTAACATTTATCACGGTATACGTATATAAATATATAAAATAGGTTTGTTAACCTTATCGACAAGGAATTACCGGACTAATCAGGAAACCCCAGGATATAATTCACAGGAATTTAGCCTCTATCACTTGAAGCTAAAGTTACTATTCGCAAATTATGCATAGAGAAAATATATGTAAACGTAGTATATCAGTCATGTGGTACTCATAACACAAGCTCTGCTTTCTTTGTGGCTATGCTGAGTGAAAATTAAATGTCCAGCATTATTTTTTTATTTACTTGAGGTCCGAGTTTTATGCAATACTCGTACTATACCCGGCATGCGTTGCAATACCACGTGAAAATTATAAACAAAATATGTTTTTTTTATTTACGGTAAGTACATTTTTTAGACCAAACTCTCGTTGGCGTCCTCAGAGGACCCTACCAAAGTTCCACCACAATCTGATTAATGATTTAGGAACTATTAAAAGACAAATATACAAACATTCATTTCTAAAAACTATTTTATAGTAACTTTTGCCACCATTTAGATTTTTACCCACATGAAAGACGTGGTCAATTAGTTAGTTTTATTATTTAGTTTTTTTAAATATCACTTAACTTTTCACATGCATTTCATACATCCTCAAGTGGAGGCCACGGACGTGCTTTTCATCATAATCATGGTGGTCAACCCTCGCGCTGCGCTGGCGCTGCTAGCACAAAATATACTGAAAAAACACAAAATCACTGGCCACAGGTGGCTGTGGTCGGTGGCCCGTTTGCACCGAGCCTTAAATTCCGCATATTATTTCAGGGTTAAGATCCTCAAAAGGAAAAATAAGTAAATTAGTCACTTGTTTTTAAACCTAGGCCTTCACACGTCTTATCAATAACGACGACCTTGGAACCCTCATTGGCTGAATTGCATACCTTAAGGGGAGGCGTTAATAACATCCTCGTGTCCGCGCCGCACATACTTATGGCCCTTAATTAAATGGTTGCGCCATTAGTTGAGTCATTCTGACAGTTTTACCCTCAATTTATGATAACACTTATGTTTTTAACTAGTTATTCATCAAGAAGTGCAAACTATTACGTTTTCGCGACTAACGCCAGAATACTGACACTACTTAGGGACCTATCAGACAAAGAGCGGTCACACGGTCAAGCGTTCAAGCGGTCAGTTTTGCGTTCTTTGTATTCTATTACGTTACATAGATATACTCACAGGAGACACTCTGACCGTGCCGGTCAAGTAGAACAGATCAGTAGAAATCAGTAGAAAGCTCGAACGCAGAAACCGAACGCAGAACGCTTGTCCGCGTGACCGCTCTCTGTCTGATAGGTCCCTTAGGGGTGCTTAGCATTGATTCCGAAAATTCATCCGATTCTATGATTTTCTTCGGAAACTTGACGTTTTTTCAGCGAAGGAACGCCACTTTCCTATAAGTTGTCTGAATGAAATAAAGAATTTGAATAAGTATTTATTTTTTGATTAGAGTCGATATAGTTTTCAAATCATGGCAAATTGCTAATTTCAAACTGTTATGGCTGACTGTACATTATATCTAAACTAGGACTGAACCAATTTGAATAAAACTTTATATTCTAATTAAAAGGTCTAAGAACTCAGTTTTTAGTCTGAATATGGCATGATGATGGTATGAGGTGTTACATTAATGTTTTTTGTTTTCAAATAAGAGCTAGGTACTTTTTAAAAATATTCAAAGTACTTGTACGTAGTCAGATTTAATTCAATTTTTAACAGACTTCAATAAAGGAGGAGGTTCTATGCTCAGCTGTTTTTTTTAATGTTTTACCGATCTTTGTCCATTGTGAATCGATTTTGAAACTCTTTTTTTTGTTTGAAAAAAAACTTCAACTTTCTGAAGAAAATCATTGAAACGGATGCATTTTCGGAAGTCTGAATCACACTGCTGATCTTCATAAATTAAAGCAACAAGTTTTATAGAATACAATCTTTTCTATTTCGATCTAAAATGGCGCTTATTCTGTTTACAAAAGGGATAAAAACGTAGATATTTCATGAATTACTAAGATTACTCATATATTAACATAAATGCCTTTCACTGACGCTAATTACATCAGGGGCTACCAAACAGGCATATCTAACACTCGCTTAAAGCCAATCTCCTTTTGGTCACTTCCATTTTGGGAAAATGGTCACTTTTTATACCTCTTGATATGGCCCTTGACTAGACACTTATCTGTCATGGGAATTATAACTTTACTGTAAATAGTTTAGACTTAAATTCGCGGAGCGTGAAATATAAGGTCATGTCTAGTTTTGCTGAATTGGAATATTCTTAACTATTCCCCGTGTTGTATGTGTCAGAAACTTTGAACGCACGATCTAGGCATTCTTGAAGTTAGCCGTTTCGATGTGCAGTAGAAGTGTGAAAAAGCTGCAATGCGTATCAAAACGGCTAACTTCACGAATGCCTAGTTAGATCGTGCTTAGTAAGTATACCTAAGTTTTGTTTTTGGCTACTGTTATAAGGAAATTATACTGTCAATGCTGTTAGTTCAACTTATATTGGCAAAAATTGAGTTTAGAACATTTCACCAGCATAAGCTGAACCTGGTATTCTACCTCTTATGTTTAGACTTTCATATTGTTTTGGCTGCTTGCTTAGATAGGCTTCAGAATTTCTTCTTGTGATTTTCATGTCAAATAAAAAAGATGACTATAAGTAGTCGAATTGCTCATGGTACGAACTAAAAATTTATGAAAAATGACATTTTGACCATCAATTTTAGTGCGTATAATTAAAAATACGACTAAGTATACAAAAATAGCAGTAGATGAGAAGCCTATTTAGTCCAATAAAAGATAAACAGTAAGTTACAAGACTTGTTCACTGTTTTCATGCAAGATGCATAGCCTATTCCCTAGAATTAGACAATCCATCACGCTCGCTAGCTTCTAGGAACATTCCTTCACATGCATACTTGAAAACATTCTAGGAACCTCAAAAAGACCGACAAGTCATAGACAAAAAACCGGAAAACTTCAGACAGTGTGTATTACTGGCAACACTATGAATTTTGCCGCGCAATTTTAAACTTTAGAATTCGAACGCTAAAGCTCATTCCTATTGACAGTTAGATGATAAAATGTAAGACGTTTTCGAAGTACGTTTTAGATTTTAAATCTAAAAAAATAGTAATAATAAAGCTCATATTCTACTAACAGACAGGAGTAAGTAACAGAAGCGTTTACTATTCCAATCACACACCAATAATAATACAATTAATTCCGTTTGTTCTACGGATCGCGATCTTCAAGGCCTTATTTGCACGACAATAAGGTCGAAAGTCGTTGAGATAATTGAGGATGGCAAATTGATGTGACGATAAAGTTAGGCGTATAAGGAGCACGATATGGGAGGCTGTCCCTAAGGAAAATAAGATCTGCGCTGTTTCCTGACGATCAAGGTTACACAAAGGTTAGATGGAAAATATTACTGACGATATTTGAGATACAAGTAGATTAGACAACTCTACAACGTAGTGTCATATTTCTACACCAAGCCATGACGATTGGCTAAGAAAAAGAAAAGAAAAAAAAAAGTTAAGTTAAGAAAGGCTTTGTAAGAAAAAAGTATGAAAATTTCAGGTTTCTCTCATAATAAATCTGATCACGCACGCACGATAATATCTTAAATATTTAGTCATTTCCTTCAGGAGTTTTTAGATGTGATGAGAAGAATTACAAAAAGTTCAAAAGTACGAGTAAATGTATTGCACCATACAAATATTATACATGCGCGGTGGTCTTTGCTGAAGCTGAGCGGAGACGAGTTGAGTTGTGAGAATAACGAATTTTTATTGGTTGTCCTCTTCTCTAATGCGTTGTATGGATCAGAGTGTTGGGCAATGAAGAAGACTGATGAAAGGAGAGTGCATGCTACTGAGATGCGGATGTTAAGATGGGTATGGGATGACACGTTTGGATAAAGTAAGGAATGAGTATGAGAGGAAGTTTGAAAGTGGCGCCTGTTATTGAAAAGGTGAGGAATGCTAGTTTAGCTTGGTATGGACATGTTATGAGGAGAGATGAAAACCATATCACCAAGAGAGTGATGAGTATGAATGTGGCTGGGTACGCAAGTAGAGGAAGGCCGAAGAAGAAGTGGTTGGATTGCGTGAAAGAGGATACGAATGTGAAAGGAGTGGATTCAGAGTTGACGAATGATAGAGGTGAGTGGAAGAGGAAAACATGTTGTGACGACCCCACTTGGCATGGGATAAGGGCAGAAAAATGAGAATGATGATGATCTCCTCTCCTCTCGTCTTGTCTCCGCTTTGGTGAAGTCTCAGCCTGACATCACAGCGCCAGCGTCAAAAGCACAACACATTTGCAAAGAACATTTTATGAGCCTAAAAAGCTTAAAAGTAAAGGCGTCTTAAGAGCTTTTCGAACTCGTTTTCGAAGGTAGTTACATACATTTGACATTCGCCTATTCGAGTAAGTTAAATGTAGCTTATTAATATTCAAACGGGTACAACAAGCCCAATTAGAGTGTAATTACTAAAACCAGGCAACTCACAGTACTTAGAGCCTACGCAGAGCATAATATCATCATTAATTGTGCGAGTAGGTTAGTATCTACTTAGATTTATGGAGTGACGTCACATAGATACTTAATTATTTAATGGTACTACCGAAACGAGTCTAAAATTAATGTAAATTAGTACTTACATGATTCTGGAAAAGTTTTATAATGACGTCAAATTTTGAGTTATACTTACATGAAATTATAACATCCACCCGCGGCTTCGCTCGCGTGGTACCTAGGTACTCGGACAAAATGGAGGTAGCCTATGTGTTATTCCAAGTCATAAACTATGTATATTCTAAGTTTCATTAAAAATTAAAGAAATCCTACTAATATTATAAAGGCGAAAGTCCGTGTGTGTGTATGTGTGTGTGAATGTTTGTTACCACATATCTCCATAACTACTTAACTGATTTTGATTAAATTTGGAATGTAGATAGTTTAGGTTCTGGAATAACACATAGGCTACTTTTTATCCCGAAAAAATGTATGGTTAAATGTGAACGTGGGATAAAAAAAAGTAGTCCACTTGTACAGGGCGTTCACTAGTACACAATAAAATAAGGACCAAATAAAATGTTAAATAAAAAAAAGATTTATGTCAGAAGGTTAGTTTGTGGTTTTGAGTCATTGCTTCAGTTCCACGGAGTCTTGTAACGAAAATATTTAATATTCATGTCGAAGGGTAGTGAGTGGCGTGGCGTCCGTCTCGTATTCAAATATTTGTACCTCCTCCTGACATTGACAGCCGAACTACAACCTTGTTTACAAACGTCAGTGTCACTGTCAATTTTAATGATAAAAATACAGACAGACCTTGCTTGAGTGTAGGTATCATTATTGCTTTATGAATGAGAAGTTAGGATTATAACCAAGTGCTATATCAAGAATTTAGAGATTTACTGGGTCTTCAATAGTTTAAACAACGTTTTGTATAATATTTGAGTCTATATTACCCTGATTCTTCGCGGGCTTGGTCGCAAAAGAACAGGAGTAGAATCACCTAGCTCTTATGACGATTTAAAGTAATCCTAATGGTCCTACTGAATAAATGATAAGTATTTGAATTATTTTATTAGAGCCATTTTTATCCTACAATTTGCAACATTATCGTCATCATCATCATCAGCCCTTTGCTGGATTTAGGCCTCTAATACGCCACTCCTCTTGGTCCCGTGCCAACTGCCAACCTAGTCCATTCCTGTCCGACCACGCTGATTGCAAAATAAAGAAAGAAAATCAAGTTTACGAAGACAGCGTAAGCTTTACCAACAAATTGAATTTCGAATGATCCATGTTCTTTTTTGATTGACAGATTGTTCCAAATTCAAACTATCAGCTGGCGGGAGAATGAACAAATCCATTCTTAGATATCGATTAATTCGTAATAACAATTTGTCGCCGAGTCATATCTATCGAGTACTCGCCTACTTATAGTAATGTATTCGAGCCTACGTAGCGGTGGCTATGTAGGCGCGTGCGCAGGGAACTAAACGTTTTGATACTCTGTGTCACGATATTGACAAGTGCCCATAAACTAGCAATCCTACTAATATTATAAAGGCGAAAGTCCGTGTGTGTGAGTGAATGTTTGTTACCACGTACCTCCATAACTACTAAACCGATTTTGATGAAATTTGCAATGTAGATAGTTTAGGTTCTGGAATAACACATAGGCTACTTTTTAGTCCGGAAAAGTATTTTAGTATGGTTCCCGTGGGATAAAAAAAGTAGTCGACGCGGGCAAAGCCGCGGGCGTTCACTAGTGAATTCATAATTCTGACTAAAGTCATATAAGCATTTGGTTTAAAAATTATTTCCATTATTTACACTTACACTAAAGTATTAGGTATCAAATAAATAGCTTAATATAAAACTTTAAGCTTTACACATCGCTCATTAAATTCAAAAGGGTCACATTTCGAAAAAACTCAAAATCGTTTTTATTGCAAAAATCGCATCTAAATTGTATAAATTTTTATATTCGAAGAAGACACCCATTGATTTAGCGTTTAAAATGGTCCAAATACACAACTGCCCTTTTTGAATTTTGACACATTGACCACTAATTTCAGAACAAAACGGCCATCTTGTCAATTACGACCCGGCGATAAGCGTAATCGCACGTAATCTTTGTTCAAAAGGGCCACATTCCGAAAATCAACTGAATTTGAAGTAGTAAATTATCGTAAAAAGTGCCATATTTTGAAATGTCATCGTATTGAATATAGAAAACACGCGGAGTACAATATTATTTATAAGCAAAGGAGTCATGTTTTGAAATACGTTTCTTTTGAATTAAAATTCAATAAGTTTGGTAATTATTTATTGAAACAAAAAGTGCAGTTCTTGGAATATGTCTGTTTTGCGTTTAAACAAAATATGTTATGTTTGTAAAATGGCTGTTTTGATGTTCGTGAACTATGCTATAATGTTTAAAAATTATGTATAAGTAGTATTTTATTTATAATCATGATCATCTCAGCCATTGGACGTCCACTATTGGACATAGGCAGGCTTCCCTCAATGATTTCATTGTGTTGCGGGTGGAAGCGGCTTGCATCCACCACGACCTGCTTTTTTTAAAGGTCATCCGTTCAGCTTGTTGGTGGACGTCGAACGCTGAACTTGCTGATCCGTGGCCTCCACTCGAGAACTTTTACATTTAGAGAATAGTAAAAGACCACGTCTCTGTTCCATTATGCCATCACGGTAACACACACTGATTGAAAACTTTTGTCTTATGGCACTGATGTAATTATAAACGAGAAGATGTTGTGAAATTTCCCGAATCCTGCCCATCCGAATTGGATTAGACGATTTACCTCTTTCTTAAAGTTGAACCTATCTAATTTGACTGTTTGTTCAAACTAAAAAATGATTATAACAAAATTATTTAAATTGAACAGATAGTTTATTAAAGGAAAGGGTCTTTGCCTGTTTGTGTGTAAGTCAAGTGCTACCTAATAGGCATTTTCTTAACTTGCTTTTTGTGGTTTAGTTATTCACAATTTTAGACATTCACTTAGCGAAAACTTTATAGTCACAGTCTACGACTTACAAGCGGTGATGACTTGCCCACAAGGTGAGGTAAATTTATGTTAGCAATGTACTAATACGCCATAAATGAGTTTTAATGTGAGTTCCTCCTCCTCCTTAGTCGATTCCTTATTGTTGAGTGAGGATCGTTACTCCTTCCCATAATCCTGTGGATGGTTGATCTTCATTTGGAGCGATCTGTGGCTTGATGCAGTGCTTTGTTCATCAGCAATTCTAGTTGCGCCGATACCTGGTCAGACCAGCGCTTGGGGCTACATTCTCTCGGTCTTTTGCCCACTATCTTGCCTGCCACAATAAGTATCTCGATACTATCGGTGCTCCTGTGGGCAATGTGGCCAAAGTATTTTAAGATTTTGTAGAGGCAAGTGGTTAACAGACGCTTTTGGTGCTTTAGTTTCAGTTGTTTTAAAATTGAAAAATTAGTTTTGTAGGATTCTCAAAAGGCGTTGCCAAAACCACATCTCAAACGCGTCTATCCTCTGCCTATCGGTGGCTTTGAGGGTCCAAATAGGATTTCTTTTCACATTTACCAAAACAATGATGTAAAACTTATAATTAAACGAATTTTTTGTATGATTTGTGGCCTTTTGTTTATTAAATTCATTTAAAATTGCGATCATTTTTATAAATAAAAGGGACTTTTGTGACTTTGTACGTTTCTGGATGAAAGTTACAGTAAATGTTATTTTATAGTAAATAACAGCTCAAAATACGCATCGAATGATATATGACACATGTATATACAAGATACTATTTACAAAATAATACGAAAAAACGACGACCAAAACTTCAATAGGCTCCCCTGTAAAAAATGTAGTTTTTGAAATATGACCCTTTTGAATTTAATGAGCGACATGAAGGCTATTTTAGTACCTAATAGACTAAAAACACACTTTCTATTATATTTTTATACTCGCTGCCCCCTCGCAGCATTCTTATAGTATTTTTTAATAAAAGTGCTTTTTATGGGTATGAAAATTCAACATTTTCAAACCCATTAAAAAGCGCCTTCAATAATGACACAAAACATTATAGCTATTGCAAAAAATCGAACACTTAAAAAAAAAGATAAGATTGCCATACAAATGGACTATCAACAAAACGATCAAATCTAAACATCCATCAACCACAGAACGCAATCAAAGCTCGGCTGTCGCAGTTCATCCAACAGTTACTATAAACATAGTATAGTCTATGGGTCTGTACCGTGTCATGACCCTATTGGCGTATGACTCATGTGAGCGGCGCGTGCGCAGCGGCGTTTTAAATTTCGAATTTATTCGATAAGGCATGCTTGTAATATGATTTGGCTGGCAACACGGAGGTAGCGGAGTAAGGCGAGCTTTTATTAAAAATACATTTCTTTCAATTATTTTAATCGAAAACGTTTTAGATTAAAATAATTGAAAGAAATGTATTAATTTAATAATACTTCAATTATTGTTATTAAAATGTACTTACATATTTTTAAAGCACAATAAAAAAGATTTTAAATGGTTTATAGTGTCAGTTTACCTGCAAAAAATCCTTTGTACGTTCAAGCTGGACTACTTAATTTTGATGAAACTGGACAAATTATTTTTGCATTTCAATATGACTTATTGCCGAAAACATGAATGACGAAAGCCTCAGAAGCTCTTTTCTAACTCTTACTTCGGCTAGAATACTTATAGTCGTATTGCTCATTATACGGACTAAAAGTGATGGTAAAAATGTCATTTTTCCTTCAATTTTGACATAAAACGTATCAAAACTAATCAAAATTGAAGGAAAAATGACATTTTTTCCTTCAATTTTAGTCCGTATAATGAGCAATACGACTTATAATATCCTACTATAAGGCGAAAGTCCGTGTGTGTGTATGTGTGTGTGTGAGTGTTTGTTACCGCGTATTCCCAAAACTACAAAACCGATTTTGATGAAATTTGGAACATAATTTAGGTTAGGTTTCGGAATAACACATAGGCTAATTTTTATCCCGGAAAAATTTATGGTTCCCATGGGATAGTAAAATAGTAGCGTTCGCTAGTTGGACTAAATAACTGAAACCGCTGACTGCGGGGTTAATAAGGCCGTTATACCAGAATCACAATAGAAATTGAACTATATGCCGTCTCTTTTCATAGACTTAGAGTGACAAGAACTGTATACCTACAGGGTGTGGCAAATTCTTGGTCACTGAAGCGTAGCTACCTTTTCTCTTGTAGTGGGAAAGTTTAGTTCTTACAAAATTATTGTTTTATATTGAAGAAAAAAATACTTGCATTTTTTTTATTTTTGAAAAAAAGAAGCCTAAAAAATTTGTCAAAAAAAACAGGTTGGTCTTAATCGACTCTATTTCCTACCAGGAACACTTTTCCCAAAGTAACTTACCAAATCAAATCGTAAGTTTATGTAATTCAAAAAAACAACCCATAGGTACATTTTCTATGAAAGCTCGAACAAAGTGCTTGGTAATTTTTTAGGCTGACTGTAATTTTTTTTTTTTAATCTAAAAATTCCATTTTTTTTTAATAATAAAACAATAGTTTTTTATGAACAAAACTTTCTAACCACAAGAGAAAACGTAGCTACGCTTCAGTGACCAAGAATTTGCCACACCCTGTACCTATATTGCCACAAACGGATCATAATGATCAGCGGAGCTAAAAAGTTCGCTAAAGCTGAATCACAATTTGAAATGAACTATAATGCCGTCTCTTTTCACTCTCAGTCAATGAAATGGCAATAGTTCAATTCCTCTAATGCGATTCTGCAATAGCGACCTTTTTAGCTCCGCAGATGAGAACTACCCTGCAATTCCTATTCTGCTGTAGCGGCTTTTTTAGCCCTGTTGTTGTATATTTTAAACAAGGTAATGTTCATGACCTAGTCTTTACCTACGTAATTAGGTAGGTAGGTAGGTACGCCTCGTAGGTGGTAGGTACTATATCATGTTCACAGCAATTATTCTTCGATGTACTAATTATGTCGTAGACCGTGATTTATAGCAGGCATTGTTACAGCCTTATTATCATCATCCGCAGCTTGACTTACCGGGGGTAGGCCTTTTTAACCGACTTCAATAAAGGAGGAGGTTCTCAATTCGTCAGAACCTTTTTCTCTTTGTGCTTTTTGTATGTTCACCGATTACTCGAAGACACCTGAACCGATTTGGAAAATTATTTTTTGTGTGAAAGGGTAAGTATACTTTTCGATTAGTGCTATAAAAATTTGGTGAGGATTGGTTGAGGATCTTCGGAGTTATACACAGAAATGCACCTCGAGAGTGCAATAAATTGCTCATAACATTGAAGTCTGTTTTTTTAATTTTTTTATTTAGCTACTTACTTGTAGTTTAAGAGCCCTTACTCTTAAAACTACAAGTAGCTTAATTAAAAATTAAAAAAGACATGATTACGAGGTTAAGAGATGTCGCAATCGATTTTTCATAGAAAACTGTCATTACTCATGACATGAGTCAAAGCCGAGAGCGATTTTTAATTGAAAAAAAAAGACATAGTGGGTGATCTCACAGCATTATGATGCGATAAACGTATCTTTCAGAGCCTAGGTACCTAGATAGTACATTATAAACAATGTACCTTTATTTGCTTACATTGTTTGCAACGAAATAACAAGTTAATGCCCTAGCTCACGTATTCAGTACATGAGTCAAACGATGTACTAAGTGACAGTCGGCTTCAGGCTTCAATCTACAAATAGCCTATCATGACCAGCAGTGCGATTCGGACCTTCTCGGAATGTATTCCGATTGGGTGACGTTTCTTCGCGGATAAACATCAACTTTCCAAAGAAAATCGTTGAATCGGATGCATTTTCGGAAGTCGGAATCACACTGCTGATTGCAATATAAACCACCAGTTGTATTTTCCTTTATGTAAATACTAGCTGCCGCCCGCGGCTTCGCTTGCGTGGTACCTAGATGAAAAGTAGCTTATGTCCTATTCCCGGTCATTATCTATCTATGTTTCAAATTTCAGCCAAATCGGTTCAGTGGTTGTCGAGTTATAGAGGAACAATACATCCATCCAAACATCTTAACATCCAAACTTTTGCATTTATAATATTAGTGTGATTAGTGTGATAGTGTGATTAGTGTGATAGTGTGATTGGTGTGATGTGATGCAGGAAGGAACTGGAAGGAACGATACTCTATCTTTGATAATATGATAATTGCTAAGCGCCATTTACCTACATGGTCTCTGCGAGTTTCTCGCCTCGAAGTCGAAGATGCGATTATCGAAAGCAAATGTCATAATATAACAATAAAAACTAAACATTGACATCATACGTGGAAGGTCGTTAATCGCTTGTCACTGAATTGTCATAGAGCTAAGCTTCTCGCATCTTCTAACTAGGTGAAAAACTCGCACCATGAAAAGGAAAGGAAACTCTACATTTTATTAAACCGTCTAAAATCGAACTCAAAGAAGCAAAGCTTTTCTCTGAAAAGTTACAGAAGGACAGAATCAGAATAAGTTGTACAAAGTTTACCAAGTTTTCTATGTGATGTGATGATGACTGTACCATCGTTGGCGATTCAACAGAGGTCCGCTGTCGCGTGCCAAACCTATGCTATACACGACATCCGACTAATTTATTTATTGAAATCAATACTAATATCTGCGGGACAATGAGAATACGCTTATGGCTCGTCGGAATGCCAAACGAAGTCGTCATTGGCCATTTTGCATAAAAATTTGAGGTTATTAGATGCAATCGGCCGGCCATATTTGTTTCTGTCGGCTTTATTCGGGCGTGTTCGGCTTCTGTCGGCGCTTTACGATTTCCACGAAGATAATTTGATTCATAGGGAAATTGGTATCAATCGATGCCGAATGCCGATGTTCGATTGTGTTTGCGGCGATATGGGTTATGATGTTTTGTTTTGGGTGGCAAGTAAGTCATTGTTGTGCACGTACTTAAACAATTAAACGATAATAAAAATGAATTAGGTGACATTTTTATTGGCTCACTCAGTGACACTTTGTGACAACACTGGCCACTGCCAAACAATGACATGATGTCCACAGATTAGGTAGAGATACTACGTATCAGATGGAAATGTCGGGAACATTTTAGTGTAGACTTGTGTTCACAGAATATATAGATGTTACTCGCTCCTGATTGGCTATTAGAAAACGATGTATGACGTTTCTTTTTTTTTTCTGCTACACCGGCACCGAGCAGAATTGTCATTCTACCAAACTTAATTTGGTAGGATTGCTTTTTTCATTCAATATTTCTAAGGCATTGATCTCAATGTGTACTATTGAGATCAATGCCATAGTAGAGGTCAGTGGCCTAAGGGAAAGAAGGTGTTGTTGATAGAAAACAACGAAACATAGATAATCATTTATTATT
The DNA here is from genome assembly GCA_958496255.1 of Camptogramma bilineatum. NCBI lineage: Eukaryota > Metazoa > Arthropoda > Insecta > Lepidoptera > Geometridae > Camptogramma > Camptogramma bilineatum. The sequence goes on from OY292474.1 coordinate 5,989,720, forward strand.
ATTTTTAAAATTTTTTCTTAACACTACATAGTAGGTATATTAAACAAAGTCGCTTCCCGCTGTCTGTCCCTATGTAAAAAATACAGCATCAAAATCCGTTGCGTAGTTTTAAAGATTTATGCAATGCTTATATCTTTAAAACTACGCAACAGATTTTGATGCGGTTTTTTTAATAGATAGAGTGATTCAACAGGAAGGTTTATACGTATAATACATATACTAGTAGTTCGCCCCGAACTGAGATCTCGCGCACCGTAGATGGCTTACATTTGGACTTTCTTCTGACTACCCCTATAATTTCAAGTGCTACTACTGATACTGCCGAGTATGCCTATTGCGCTAGCTCTTCATGGTAAAAAATACTGGCATGCATGCAATACATAATGTCGTGTCTAATTTTTCATTTAGGTATTTCATATTTATGAATTCTCGTCGTATTTCTAAAAGTATACGTCCTAGAATAAAAATAATAACTATTTTGGAATGTACAAATAAAGACCTTTCATTTGACAGCCCACTCAATATATTTGTTTACTTAACTTTTTTTACCCCAATTATTTTCATTCTTTATCAAAATTTTTTTTATCATGAAAATAAATCAAGTAGCATCTAAAATCATTGCAAACCAAACCGCAACGATGCCACTCTCTTTTTAAGACCGACCAGTCAATGAGCTACGAAGTCATGGAAACTCTATGCAACGGGAGCTCTTGCAGCTCTGGTTTCGTAGTTTTTGGTCTTTGGTCGTATTTCAAAAACTATACATCCTAGATTGAAAATAAAAACCATTTTGGAATGTACAAAATAAGCCCTTTCGTATGACACCCCACTCAATTTATTTGTGTAACTTTCATAATTTTTTACCCCCTTGGGAACCCAATATCTTCACAACCCCTTCATCGATTAAGCTCATATGCTCCCCCGTAAATTTCCTTACCACAACCTATTGACCTACCAAGTTTCATGCAGATTGGATGAACGGTTCGACAGTTATGCGCGAACAACAATTCGTGAAACATACAAACATACAAACATACAAAGCAAAATCGCCCAACTTACCACTAAGATCTTCGCTCGCTTCGCTCGCTCGATCGATAATAAAGTACCTAGAGAAACACTGATAAATCTTAGGTTTCTGTGATGTATGATGTGACCAGTGCGAAGCCGGGGCGGGTCCTATAGGCCTCAAAATGTCTGTGACACACTTGGCGTCTTGAAATCTCGTTCAAACTCACGTTTCTCAACAAATCACTGCATAAACAATCGAGCCACTTTTTGAGTCTGATTACACTACACACTGGGAATATGGAATGCAGCGGCCTTTCGCAAATTTGTACAACCTGGTACAACACAACACATAAAATACATCGTAGGTACTGAAGGTACAAACCGTTTGCAGCTAATAAGGAACAGAAATAGGCGGGGAAAATCAACAAACTAAATACTTGCTAAATACACAATGATCGTCAGACATTAGACCGCAGAGCACAGACTACCCACATCCACAGAGATACCTACCCTCAAAGATCTCAATCATTCATTGACATTGACATTATCATCAAAATAGCAACTCATTCGGAATCGGAAGAGTTGAGGAGCGGAGAACGAAATGTCATACGTCGTTTTCCAATCAAAGCACAGATTATATACAAGTCCAAGCTTCTGACTAGGAACATTTCTACCCGTGATGATGTCGTTGACATTTGACATTTTAGGAGGGTAGTTTGTTAAAGTATGAAAATGTAAAGTTTTTTAAGAGGTCTTGTTACAGCTAAGCTTATAATAAAAGAAGAATTTACCACTTATATAATTAAAACATAAATAATAAAAAGTTTTCTCTTTATGACAAAGAGATACTTAGGTACCTAAGTATTATTTAATTATTTACTTGCGCATAGCTAAGATCAAAGTATATATTAAATCGAAGTAATGTTCTGAAGTTGCTGTCAAAATATTCAAATTACGCTGTCAAATAGACACTGACATTCGACTGCTTACATCTGAATAAATTAATCGGATAATAACTCGAACTAAACCTACAGTCACACATGAAACTGGTTTCATGTCAAATTAAAAAAAACAACAAAAAAATTGTACCTACACTTTATTTTATTTTAACAGATTTCTCCAATGATATTTAAAATTATAAGTAGATATGTTTCTAGCGCACAAAATGAAGACTCGAGAACGTCCTAATTGGGACGTCTTGTTTTCAGTCCACGTCAAGCAGGGCGACGAGACGTAGACGCTGTTTGTCACGTGTAGTGAATTACAAAAACAATAAAAACGCTATTGTGTTATAATATGTATACGTACTACCATTCATTTGCATTAATTTTTCAACATAGTGTGCACTAATTATCGGTACCTATGTATATAACCAGTGTGAGCATATTTTAATGTCATTGTTGTTTCATGCATATTTCCAACTATTTACGTTGTAATTAGGGCCCTTGCTTGATTTTTGTCGTAGATGTTTAAAATTCCTACTTAATTTAGTTAATTTAATTTTTATAACAATTCAGAGAAAGTGCTCGTGGCGTAGCTTGCTACGTTCTTGATGAAGCTATGCGACTTTCTGAGCTGTCACAATTTGGACCGCTTCACGAGTTTTTAATATTAAATTTGTCTTTTTTGTTATAAATTGTGGAACTATACGCAACGTCAATACTATTCTCTCAAAAAAATGTCCCTTAAATCAGTTTTCTATATAAATGCATCCAATCGTTTATCAAACGAGGCGCCAATTTAAATACCAAGTGCTGATTTTAATAACATGTTGATTTATATCTTAAGGATATAATCATAATGTCGCAAGGATTTATCCGTATAAGATTATTATTTCAGGGAATATATTTGTGACACTTCATTACAATAATATGATTTATAGTAATTTTATTGATATCTTACTGACTGATTAGCAGCATTTACACGCAGAGATATCTGTGCGGATATCTGTACAGATATCTCTACAGTCCAGATGCCAGAGCATTTACACGCAGAGATATATGTGCGGATATCTGTACAGATATCTCTACAGTCCAGATGCCGCAGGAAATAGCACGCGCCATTCCAACCTTTGACAGTTTTATCCGCGGTTATCTGTAAAGATATCTGTACGGATATCTTTACAGATATCTGTACAGTCCAGATCCGTGGTAAAAACTCTACCGTGTAAAGGCCGCTATTGTGTGTGTGCGTGCGTAGATATTTGAGTACCTACATCTTTTATTTTTTATATTTTTTAATTGCTATAACTAGGTAGGTACCTACTTACTTAGGTAATAACGTTGCTGTGTTTTGCTTGCATTTGAGATTTTTGTTGTAATAATTTCGGGAACCTAGTGTTTAGTCAAACTTAATCTAAGTTTAAAAACACTATTAGCCAGATCCTAAGTTAGTATTCTGTATTTTTGGAAATAAATAAATAAATAAATATTGGATATCTGACTTTATTGAAATTACTTATATGCAATGATATTATACCCTAGCTAGATAATGTTACGTTCATAGTTATCGACGTTTAAAATAATGGTCGCACTGATATGCACACAGATATGGTTCACACTATGTTGAAGAAAAGTTCCGCAAATGAATAGTACCTACATACATTTACAACACAATAGCATTTTTATTGTTTTTGTAATTCACTACACGTGACAAAAACGTCTAGGTCATCGCCCTGCTTGACGCGGACTAAAGACAAGACGTTCCAATTGGGACGTTTTCGAGTCTTCATTTTGCGTGTGCTAGAAACATATCTATTACCTACTTACTTTTAAATATCAATGCTTATTTTACTTTAATCTTAAGCTCAATACGGCAAATTATTCAAGTCAACAACACAACAGGCCAGTAACTTTATAACTTATCTGCAGTAGTATAAAGTTCTGTTTTAAGTACCTACATGATCTTTTATAGGTTATTGTCCACAAAAAAAAACTCAGTTTATTTGAGAACAAAGCACATTTTACTATTCTATTTCTAAACTATTTAAGTAGGTGTACTTAATTAAAAAAATAGTATGTTGCAAATCAAAGGCGGTTCTACCTCATTGGCGGGATGTTATTAAATAATTCATTTCCTTCATGCAGGTGGTTCGTTGGTACACTGCCAACTTACCAAAGATAGGAGGGACCACATTGTATGTAACTAATTGTGCAATACTGACACACTTATAAAATAAAACAGTACCCACTTCTGTTCTGATCAAATAAGCTTCAGCTTTCATCATCACCATCAAATATGAAAGTGAAAAAAAAAAAAATAGACTTAGACCTTTGTGATCCATCGTCAGCCACATCGTCACTTACCATCAGGTGAGATTGTGGCTAAACAAAGGTCTATCTAGATTCAAACAAAAATTTCTCAGCCGTTGGACGTCCACTGTTGGACATAGGCCTCCCTCAAAAATTTCCATGTGTTGCGGTTGGAAGCGACCTGCATCCACCGCCGACCTGCAGTTTTTACAAGATCGTCTATCTTGTCGGTGGACGTCCAACACTGCGCTTGCCGGTCCGTGGCCTCCACTCGAGAACCTTTCGGCTCCATCGGTCATCTGTTCTGTGTGCCCATTGGTCTGCCCATTGCCACTTCAACGTGCTAATCCGTTTGACTATGTCGGTGACCCGAGTTCTTCTACGTATCTCCTCATTTCTGATTCGATCCAGTAGAGAAACCCCGCTTCAGCTTTAGATCTTCTTTAAGCTTGTCAAACTGTCTTTTTACATCTGTTTGTCTTTTTCGTGTTACAATAATTTCAGCTCCAAAGTTTTGTCCAAAGTTAAGAGATTTATATTCTTTCGAATTATATTGGCACATCATTTATAGACTTATTCGTCAACTCGTCCCACTTGAAACTGGTCCCATAGGACGAGTTGGCGAAATTCAAAATAAATAATATTTTCATTCGTCAACTCGTCCCATGTAATGTACTTACATTTAAAATTGTAATACATCTATACATTATGTGTCCGGACGGACCTACTAATTAATAATGGATAAATCGATATTCAGAACTATGTTTGGTAATAAATTCTATCAAGGATTTTGAATTAATTCGTGGCTAGGTTCTTCCATGTAAACATACAGTAAAATAAGTATACTTACTTACTTTCTTATTTGAATTTGGGCATGAAATATCGGAATTTTGGAGTCTGGCTCTGTAATTGACCTTTCAACGAATGTGTGACATGCTAACGTCATCGGACGTGCGCAGCAATTTCTGATTTATGATTTCCTGGTACCTCCTGACTAAAACTGATTGTTTCCGCAAATTTTTGGCACTTTTATCCTCATAGCAATACTTTAATCAATAATTTTTATACAAACATAAATTGGATGACATGTTTATTTATTTAGATAGTACCTACTTACCTATTATTATTATTATATTTAGATGCCTAAACCATGTCTTTCTATGGATATGGTCGGCTATGCTGAGAGGATGGTGTAGGTGCTGGGCAAGCCTACTCCATCTCAACACTGTCCCAGGCACTACAGTGTCCCGTTAAGTGTAGGCAAAGATTGCCTTCTGCCTGACACTATATAAATCATCTAGTAAAAATGTAAAGGCCTAAGTACCTACACTTAAGTATAGGTACTTACCTACTTAGTAAAACTGAATCGACAAAATGATGTCCTGCGTCCAAACAAGTTCATATCACATAGATCTTTACACTTATTTTTTTTTAAACCCCTTGTTAGAAAAAAAAGAAAAGAAAAGTAAAGTAAGTAAAGAAAAGTGGCCTTTGATTGACAAAAAAAAAGAATTAGATACTTAAATAATATCTACTAACCAATCAACTAAACAGTATTTAATTTTAATTTTAATATTTAGATTTATTTACATTTGTTCGTCTAAACTACGTCATCGCGCTGTTGGGCAAAGATCCCATCCAACTGATCATTCTTCACGATACTAAATATTCTTCAAACATGTGCTTTCAAATAGTGTAGTTCTAAGAATGATGTTGGCATGTTTCATACACAAACAGCCATAAATCGGCACCTTTGTAGATCCTACTAATCTACCTACATTCTGCAGATTAGTGATCCTAAGATCCTAAGTGCGGAGCGATGTAGCAATTACCTGCAGATTACCGATTGAAGTGCCGATTACCGATTATTTGCGATTTGCGATTAATCGCCAGCCAATAAATCGCTTGATTAACGATGTTTAGTTAGATGCTAGCACGGTATTAAGGTCAATAAATATTTGTATTTTTTTTTCCTCTTTGAATCTGCATTGAATATCGTAAAGATCTTGAAATACTGTAATCACTAATCTGGCAAATATGTCATCATGGCGTTTGTATGTCATGTATGTTTGTATGTATGTATGTGTTTGTTTGTTTGTAAGTTTTTCAATTTTTAATATGCTGGTGGACACTAGTGGACAGCCATCCATGTTTTGCTCAGTGTCTCTTTGGCGTTTTAAAATTCAGATATATTCTAATCAAAACCAAAATGAAGATGGTGGAGACAAAATGAAATAGGTACCTACATTAAAATTTGCATATAGAGAAAGTAGCTTCTAGTTTTTAACACCTAGCATATTTCAAAAGGTTCCAAAAATCAAAAACAGGGTCTCCAAAATCTCCACATCTAAACTTGAAAATACAGATAAACCAATCTAAATGCCTTTTTATAGCACAAGAATACCTAAACAATGGCTACCAAACGACGAAAACCAAAACAGAGTACCAGGCGCGCAGAAACACCGCAGAGGTACTCATCTCAGCAATCATCATACATTTCCCCAGCATACATTAAATCCATATTCATAGACTGACCAAGACACCTGTCAGTGCGCGGACGCCGCCTCTCGCTTTGAGCTTGCCGACCGCGCGAGTGGACCAATCGCGACCGCCCGTGCCGACCAATGGGTATCGTGCGCAAACGCAAGAATTAAACGCTTATTGATAGGGTTGGTAAGATCTTTATTGAGAAAATGTGCAATAAAGTCGAGCGAAGAATTTTTTGAAGTAAGATCGGTGGTCGAAGTCTCAAATTGAAGTCAGAATGGTCTTTAAATGTCTTCTAGTCTGTTTTATTTAAATCAAATTAATTGATAACATAGTTAAAAAATTTGAGATTTTAAATTTTATCTGAGAGCGTTATGAAACCTTGTAAAGGTTGCTATTACTCATAATGTTTATAAGAGTACACAATAACAGAATAGAGAGTAAGACGATGTAATAATATAAATAAACTACTAGGTGAGTTCTCAACTCGTAACATTTCGTCAAAGATCATCATCATCATCTTTCTGCCCTTTTGCTACTTACATCAGCACAATATGTTTCTTTTTCCACCAAAAACATTTTCATGTAAAATGTTGCCAAGACGAGACTGGCAAAAAGTTATCAGATCTCTTGTACAGCAAAACTTCTAATTCTACACGCCCTAACTCTTCAAGCCCTAAATTCACAAACTATACACCATAATCAAAATATGCGGCTTGGTCGTTTCACTACCGTCACCATGGGCGTACGATGAAAAATGAATTCACTGTACATTACTTTTATGTTATACAATAGTTCTTGCAGTAACCAAACGCCATGTATTTTGACTAAGGTGTAGAGTTTGAGAAGTTAGGGCTTGTAGAGTTAGGGCGTGTAGAATTAAAAGTTTTGCTCTACAACATGATATCTGCAGGCTCTGTCTAACTTGTCTCAAACCTCAAAATTGGTCTCAAACTGTCAAAACGATCGCGTAGGTGTCTTGTGTCGCGTTCGGTCTCGTTGAGATGTGAGTGACAGAGCTACTTGCGTGGTCACTGAACTGTCATTTTTGAGTTTGATTGCTAACCGAGAGACCGATTTTGGTCGCTATCAAAGATCAAGGGGCTAATGGCAATTTTTTGCATTTTTTTTTAATTGATTAAAAAATTGCACCTGTACGAAGACGGTCACTAAGCTCTATAATATTATCTTTGTTATAGATGAAAATCGAATGGGTAATATTATTTAAAATATTTGAAAACCTAACACGGATACAAAGTACTTTTCCTGCGGTGTCTTTGGCGGAATTTAATTTGCATTTTTCCTTTGAAGTGACGTTATTATATTTAAATAATTTCCAGCTACTTAGCACCTTGACGATGACTTCCAAGAAATTATTTGCTCAAGGAAAAACCATAATACATTTTAAATTTAAATATTAAGGTGTAGGTCTATACTTATTTCAGTATTAGTTTCCGTTTTTTAAATTTTCTAGGACCAAGAAGATATTGTAGTTAAGCTTAGACACAATCTTATTTAACTTTTTTATTTAGGAGTTTACACTAGTAGTTCGCCCCGAACTGAGATCTCGCGCACTGTAGATGGCTTACATTTGGACTTTCTTCTGACTACCCCTATAATTTCAAGTGCTACTACTGCCGAGTATGCCTATTGCGCTAGCTCTTCATGGTAAAAATACTAGCATGCATGCAATACATAATGTCGTGTCTAATTTTTCATTCATTTCATATTTATGAATTCTCGTCGTATTTCTAAAAGTAATACGTCCTAGAATAAAAATAATAACTATTTTGGAATGTACAAATAAAGACCTTTCATTTGACAGCCCACTCAATATATTTGTTTACTTAACTTTTTTTACCCCAATTATTTTCATTCTTTATCAAAAATTTTTTTATCATGAAAATAAATCAAGTAGCATCTAAAATCATTGCAAACCAAACCGCAACGATGCCACTCTCTTTTTAAGACCGACCAGTCGATGAGCTACGAAGTCATCGAAACTCTATGCAACGGGAGCTCTTGCAGCTCTGGTTTCGTAGTTTTTGGTCTTTGGTCGTATTTCAAAAACTATACATCCTAGATTAAAAATAAAAACCATTTTGGAATGTACAAAATAAGCCCTTTCGTATGACACCCCACTCAATTTATTTGTGTAACTTTCATAATTTTTTACCCCCTTGGGAACCCAATATCTTCACAACCCCTTCATCGATTAAGCTCATATGCTCCCCCGTAAATTTCCTTACCACAACCTATTGACCTACCAAGTTTCATGCAGATTGGATGAACGGTTCGACAGTTATGCGCGAACAACAATTCGTGAAACATACAAACATACAAACATACAAAGCAAAATCGCCCAACTTACCACTAAGATCTTCGCTCGCTTCGCTCGCTCGATCGAAAATGTGAGATAGCAAACACGGCGTCAAAGCCCTACCCTTGTTTTTGAAAAAAAAAATTGTAAACAAAAAAAATCTATTGAATCAAATGTTTCTTATACTTATCTGAAAAAAATACACACCTGTAGGTACTAAGTACATCCTTAGGTTGGACTTAGCATATTTGTGAAACATAATATATGTAAACGATGTTCCAACAAAATTGCCATACTAACGAACGAAAGTTCCCTATTTCCTAAGGCCTCCTTTTCCTAATAGACCGAACACTTGTACCGATCACGAAACAAAGTCTTCAGATAACCGTATTTGCATTTAGAGTTGCCAGTTTTTCGCCGCCATTTATCGATAGCACACAATTAGTGTCCGACCAGTCAAAGCCCTTATCGATAAATAATGTCGACATTCGAAGACAAAACGCGATGCTATCGAGTCGAGCTTTCGATAAAGGGTTGTTCTTTTTTTGAACCACTTTTCACTCGTCCTGACAATATGGCGGTTAGAAGTTCGAACTGGTAAAAGGTTGGTAAGTACTTTATAGTGATGTAAAAAACGACTGAAATCTTGACGATTGATTAGATGTTGTTGAAATAACAACAGATTTTCATGATTATGAGATTTTTTGTGGAAAGTTTGTACAATGTTTTGTCTTTTTGAAATTGAGGTTAGTAAAAAATTACTGCTTGTGTTAAATAAAATTAATAGCTTTATCTTAAAATAATTTCGTGATCAAAACACGACGCAAAATGTAGACATAATTATTCCCACTCTTAAAGAAATAGGCATAACTTATCATGTTAAATTAATTTTATGTGCGTAAGTGATTACGTCAACCGAGACGTGTAGCTATTTGGCATTATGAAATATGTTGCTGTAGCCAAAAATGGCGGCACTAAAATGTAGTACCGACTGATTGGTGTCCAGTATGGCATAAATACCCATGTAGTAAATAAATGTAGCTAATTGAGACATCTAGTATATTTTCTACCTACTGAATGTTGGTTGCCTTGATGCAACAGCCATTGCCTCGCCCAGTTTTTATTCAAGCAATAAAGTAGATAATGACTGTAAAATTACCTTAATAGGTATTAATATTATTAACCAAGATCCATAATCTACTATAGACTATATCTCTACTAGACTAGACTAATCCTGAACATTTTTTGATTGAAGTTTTGAATTTGAATTTTATCCTAGGATTTCCCATTATGGCACCAAACTTAACTATGGATCTAAAACATAAGTAATTTTTTGTAGGAGTAGGATAACTAAGTTATTTTAAAAGGTTTTTCATAAAGGTACCCATAATATCACGTGAGATCACGTTCTCGCTGAAAAAAATTAAATGCATATTTGTACGAACAATTTTACCGAATCTTGCTGCGGCATGGTGAAAAAATAAAAGATTTATCTCTGGTTCACTCACACACATACGCCCACGCAAGCAAGAGGCGTTCGAAATTTAAACTTCGAATTTGCAATTCAAATCAGATGGGGTTGGATGACGTCGCAGGAAATAAAGTAGGCATCCAAAATGTCACAAAGACATCGCTTGTGCTTTTTTTCTTTTTTTTTAAATGAATTAGATACCAGTTAAACTCATGCATAACAAAATTTTAGACATATTTTATTAGGTATCTTAGTTTATTAGGTACCTACTTAGGTACTTTTTATTCAATTCAAGCGAACGTAAAAAATGTATTATTCAGTACTCATATTTTCATGGCATGTAATAACAAAAACTTATATATAAAAACTAATAAAATGAGGTTATAATTAAAAATAGGTACCTACCTACCTAAATTAAATAAATTAATATTGCTGGATAATTCACTCAGCGCTGTCTAGCTCCAAACTAGGCAAAGCTTGTGCTAGGTATGCGAACCAGATAATTGATGGAATACTTTACTTTTTGTAAATACATCATATTACTTTATAACTCCTGGGTGGGAATCGAACCCACGACCTACAGCGTAGAAGGCAGAGCTACGACCAACTAATCTAAGAGGCCAGTCAAATTCTAAGTTATTATTAAGTAGGTATTGCCATAAAAATAAATTCTTCCACGTGTTGGTAACTCAAGCAGTTTCATTGTTCAGAAATTGATCATTTAAAAAAATAATTATCTATTAATCCCATCGCACATATCCGGTATAGCACGCGTGTTGCCAGCAACAAAAAACATTACCGTTATTCGCGCGCGTGGGAGGATGAATGGATCTGACGTTACTTATTATTTCGAGATCACGGCCCGATCGACATTGTACGGTACATGAAAGGTTAAATGTCGAACGATCCTAGTTTCGACACGTGTCGACGTCGCGTCGTGATAGAGGTGCGAGAGAACTAAGAAAGAACCAATTACATTCTGTCTTAAATTAAGACAGAGTCTATCGAAAATCGAGGTACCATCCACTCGGCTAACACGGCTTTTTCGAATGTTAGGTACTACAATACTCAATAATAAAGTCGTGAGCCTTTTTTCATAGGTATTTACTTGGCAAATTAATTTAATTGTATGTGTTGGTATCTAAATCTGATTAAATGCCTTCTTGTGTGTTTTTATTTTTTGTATTAATTATTATATTTATGTAAGTTCCTACATTAAACTTGAGGTTTTTTTTTCAGGTAAGTCAAAACAAGAGGTTAATCAACTTTTTGCTGTAGATTTACGTAATTTGGTAAGTAACTCATTATAATTTTGATCTAAATATAATTTATTTTATGTAGGTATTCTAAAACAGTGAATCATTTGAATAAGACGCTAATAATAAATTAATTCACATGACTATTTCATTTAATAAAATTAATGTTTATTTGAGCTCTATGAATCATTTCAAAATACATTTTAGCAACAAAGTATACTGATTGGTATTTGGTCGCGCCCACGCACATGAAAGAACTAAACAAGTTTCTTTAGCAGGCTGATTGCCTAACTTGTCTCAAAGCTCAAATTGGTCCCAAACTATCAAAACGATAGCGTAGGTATCTTTTGTCGCGTTCGGTTTCGTTGAGATGAGAGTGACAGAGCTATGTACTTGCGTAGTCACTGAACTGTCACATTTAAGAGTTTGAGACCGATTTTGAGCGCTATCAAAGATAGACAATCAAGGGGCGGAGCGGCGCTGGTATCTACGAATAAAGATAAGCTTCTGTAGGTTCTAATTCGTTCCACAAAATACCGCTTCTTTCATAAATCGATCTCTAAAATATCGATTGTGTTCGATTTAAAAAAACAAAAAAAATAACATACTTACCTACCTTCTAGACTAGTCGATTATTTGTATCGAGATACTTTGTAAAGATAATTACTAGTAAGCTGTCAATGTTACAGTTCTGTTTTCCTTGTTTTATATTCAGACTGACGAAGAGAGATTTCAGTCTTAGTAAGGACATCCTTGCGTGACTTGCACAAGGTCACCTCATCCTATGAAACTACTTATACTGATTAAAGAAATAAGTGGCTGATTGATGACTAGAATCTTCGAGATACATTTTATTTACTTAATTAATGTTTTTATAAAATAGAGTAGTAAAGTATGAAAACAGAGTAATTGGAAAACATTCTTCCCTGAAATTATGGTGACTCTATTTCAATGGTAACACTAATCTTGAATTTCGAACAAAATTCAAATGCTTTACAAGCTTACCAACGAAGTAACACAAAAAATTTAAAAGTGTTTATAACTTAATTTAACATTATTCACGTTTTATTTTTGTTGTAGGTAGGTATTTATTTACCTACCTAGGTAGGTATGTATTTTTAGAAGTTTTTTGTGTCCTGTAGCACGTAGATTTAAGATGCCTATTACTTACACAATTGGTTTTATTATTGAGATTTATTTGTCGGATGTGCTAAATAAATAAATTAAATAATAACGGTTAAGAAGAAGGTAGTGCTGTCTCTATCACAATTCAAACGTTGAGATGAACTATTGAGCACATGAAGGAAACGTTATTTCTGGCAAGTTATTTAAAACTTTACTATTAGGCCGGACTTACACTAGTGAGTTTTTATGTGAGTTTTACTCACGCAAGTGACAATGCAAAGGAAATAAAGTAGCTTTTAATTTGCATTGTCGCTTGCGTGAGTAAAACTTACGTCAAAACCCACTAGTGTAAGTTCGGCCTTAAGATGTTTACTGCTCACTAAAAGCAGCAATAAATTAATAATGGCAAAAAAATAAGTTCATTAAAGCTGAGGGTCAAACCACTAACGAAGTTTTTAAGCAGTACAAAGGTCACTCTGTCGTTGTAAAGTTGGTACAGTCAGCGTCATCAATCGGTATCCCCCTATTGATTTTAACAAGGACCCTTTTCATTTCAACTTTGGATTTCAGTCGGATTTGCTAGTATACTTATGGATATCTAATTTCGCTCGAGTTCCTATACTAGCAAATCCGACTGAAATCCAAAGTTGAAATGAAAAGGGTCCTTGTTAAAATCAATAGGGGGATACCGATTGATGACGCTGACTGTACTTGAACAAAATTAAGTTATGTTAAAGGGAAAATGAATTCATTGGCAAAAATGTAAAATTCAAATATGATCTCGACTGTATTCCCAAGGTGCGGTAGACATATTCTTTCAGATCTTTAGGCATTTTTAGATCCTTTGAAGGTATATATGGGGGTAGTCAGAGGGATGTCTAAACACTTTTATTAGTTAAGTACTTACATTCTCACATTTTGCAGAAGTTAAGAGTCCATACGTGACAGGTTGCAAGACAAGATTCAAATTCCAAAGTGTTTATTTTTAACAAATTACAAGGTAGTAGAGTACAAAAATGAAACGTTGACTACCGCCAAAGTTAAAAACTGAGTAGCGGAATCAGCGCTCTCCTCCAAACAAAACGAGGATGGGGTTCCAGCAACTATGCTATAAAATTATCTAAGTGGCTACAATATAGAAGAGTTTACAAAAATAGAATTATATGTATAGACGAGGTGGCTGAACCAAAGCACGAATTTTTTTTTAATTAAGTATTTCAAAATCCAACCTTATAACAAATTATATTCTAGCCAGTACCTCAGCTGTCACCACAAAGGCCCGCCATTGATGCGACACGCGTCATACCGTGACGGCTTATGAATGGGCGGTCGGAGTGAAGGCTTTTGACTCTTTTGAGTGACTATTTAGCTGCGTAGAGGCGTAGATACCGCGCGTTTTTTTTTTATAACATACACAAAAAAAACCATTCTAAATTCAAACGCAGCTCCACTTTGATTCTACGCTTTGTTCATTCATTTTGCAGTTATTCTAATTTGAACCTAATTGCTATTGTTATAATGCTAATTGTTTTTCTATTAGCGAGCAGTTAGTCCGTTTTGTCGCGTCGCCGTCGGTATAAATGCACTCTGCATATAAATGCAGCATCAAGACCTTGTTTTGACCAATGCTTTATTAATTTAATTTATTTTTGTCTGTGCTACCTTCTACAAATAACTAAGTATAACTTTTAACGTAATATTTTTAAATACCTACCTAACCAAAAACTTAGGATTCAGTAGGATTGATATGGCCGGTTTAGCTGAGATTATGTTATAATAATGTTGTATGCTCGTAGTGTAGCTTACTTAAACATTCATAGATCGTTGAAGTTACTCGTATGAAGTTAAGCGACGTTATAAGCGGTCACTATTTGGATGGGTGACCGCTAGTGGCATTAACAGGTCAGCGCTTCCGTGCTTCGGAGGGCGTGTTAAAATCCCGGCGTTTAAGTCGTTAAGCCATGACGGAGGCCTTTAGGCGGCCTAAATACTCCGTACATACATACATTCATACCTTCATCACTATTCACTACATAGTATAAAACAAAGTCGCTTCCCGCTGTCTGACCCTATGTGTGCTTAGATCTTTAAAACTACGCAACGGATTTTGATGCGGTTTTTTTTAATAGATAGAATTATTCAAAAGGGAGGTTTATATGATACTAATACATTTATAAATAGTAGAGAAACACTGATAATTTTAGAAATTTCTAATGTGATGTGTGATATGGCGGGTCGCTAGTTCAATATAATGCAGAAAATTCAGCTTATTACACAGCGCGTTATACTAAATGAACCGTTAGTTTTTGATCGATTTAACAAGCTCCTATGCCGTTGGTTACAGGTTATCGATCAATGACCCCAGACCTTGCACAAGTAAGAAAATAATGCTAAATTATAAACTAGTCGACATTTCAGATATTTCTATGTCAATTGAAAACACACGCGTGATATAAATGTTAGTCGTTTAAATTGTTGAAGAAAATGTATTACTTTACTTATACTAAGACTCTTTTCATTTCAACCTTGGATTTCAGTCGGGTATTATATCAGCTATTTTTGTTTAGGAACTCGAGCGAAATTAGATATCCATAAGTAAGCAAGGATGTAAAAGTTTTTACAAAAGTTGTGATCAACTGCTTGCAAACCGACCTCTTACTAGGGGGATACCAATTAATGACGCTTTCTGTACCTACATTTCAAAATAAAAATTTACTACGTTACTAAAAAAAAAAATTGAGCCGCGTTTCCATAAACGCAAGTAGTTTGCATGCAAGGTGCTAGTTGCATGCAACTTGACTAGCGGAAGCGTTAGACATGCATGCAAGCTGCATATTGGATGCAAGTTTTGAACTTCTAAATAAAATGTGCATCTGACGACTATGCAGAGTATGCATATAAAATCTTCACTATGTCACATTTAAAATAATTTGAACTGACAGTAGCCTTTTGTGTTATTTTTAATTCGATATTTAAAACTTTAAACTAGCCGCATAAAAACTCTTTCATAAAAAGAATCGGCCAGTGTCAAATGAATGACGAATTTCACATTCATAATTCAAACGTTCCAATTTCACTCATTCACCAAGATCAGTCTAAACACGGCTCAAGTTCGCCCATGTTTTACCTTATAGTTTTATAAACATACCGTTGATATTAAAATATGGCCGTGAGAGTACACTTTGATTGTATAACGATATAATAATATTGAAGTTATTGCTGCGGAAGCTGAAATTAAAATATCGGGACTGAGCGGTGACGTAGGTATACCTACGGTAGGACTCAAACAAAAAACCCATGGTAATGTGTTATACTTTGCCATGGGGTTTTGTTTGAGGTTACGTCTTTTCGGTCATCGGTTTTTTGTTTGACACATCTTTTAGTACTTACTCATAATAGCACTTAAGATCAATCATAAAATTTACATAGGTAGGATAATTAAATAGAAATAAGTTCACAAATATACACTAGTTCCAACAGATTTTGGCACACGTTTCACTGCGCAGTTCAACTTTTTCATACAAAATTTTCTACTGCGCAGCTAAAGGCCTAGCTTCACGAATGCCTAGATCCATTGTAACCCTAGTACCAGAAGACTACAGTACAGATGCAAAAACGTTTAAAATATAAAAAAAAAAGAACCAAATAGGCCGTCAAAGGCAGTAGAGCTATTCAGTAAACTCACTTCGTACGTCGAAGAGTTGAATCCGCAGTTAGATTTTTTTATCCGCATTAATATTCCTTCATTTATCCTTCAACGTCAGATTTGTGACGTCACACATACGTAGCATGACGTCACAGGTACCTACATTAGATAAAGGCATTATAATGCGCAAGAACTCAGTTGCGCATAAAACAAAATATCACAATTTATTAGTCATTTTGTTCTTCGTACGTAAATACATAATTATAAATTGTTGCTACAGGAAACAAAACTATATTTATCTAGGCCCTTATTTCGCTCTATACTGTAGTTTCCAATAGCTTAGAAAATATCAAATATGTTGTAACTTAAAGTTTTGGTGTGACTCATGTCATGACTCTCATGAGTTTATAATTCATCGTGTTTCAAATTCACGTTTTAACAATAGATTTGCTTGCAACCTGTCACTTACGGAAAACTTCTACCAAATGACTATTCAATCGTTCCTCTGACTACCCCCATTGGCATTTGGCGACCTCTGTGGCACAGTGGGTGAAGGCCCATCTGAGACGCAGGAGGCTGCAGGTTCGATCCGCGCCGCGGAACAAATGTTGCAAATTTTTGACTCGGGTCTGGGTATTGTCTGTGGGGCTACTTGATGCTGTGTGAAATGTCTAGCATTATTTTTTATTTTTCTTGATTGTCTCAAAATCTCAGAGATTATTTATCGCACCTTGAGGTACCTAGTGTTGATACTGTTTAATCTTTTATTCTTTCTCGCATACTTTAGAAGAAATGCGAAATTCGAATCAGTCAAATGGAGGTCCCGCCAAAAACATGCATCAAATAAAGAATTCCTTCGAGACGTACGTGCCTTGAAGAGGCTTTAATGCGCAAAAAGGAGGCGAAAAGAGGCCAAAAAGAGGTCAAATGGTCCCCAGGGCCGCAAATGACCCCCGTGTTAAATTAACGTGCAGTTTTCAAAACGGCAGGCGTGTTTCGAGAATGTTAATATACGGGCTTGTATTTTGTAGAACATGAAAAAAAAATTATAAACATAATTTTTAAAATTTTTTGACGTGGTAACGTCTTATAAATCGATGAACGCCAGCTGCACGCACGAAAAAGTGTCACGTTCCGCCTGAGCCGAGCTTGCAAGCGAGAGCGCGGAACTAGCGATAGAGTGGCACGATCGTTCATCAATGTTTTCTTATGACGTTATCACGTAAAATTATCGTCCGTAAACCAACTTTAAAGACAACCATTATTTTTTGAACTAGTTTCCGGCCATGGCGTCCCTAACCCATGGTAGTAGCCATAATGCTATTTAATGCCTCCACTTCCATTTTCACTTTTTTGTTCTATAGGTACTTTTCCAAGTTTCATGCAAATCGGTCTACTGGTTAATGTGTGATTGAAACACAAAAAATTAATACTTAATCAATAAAATTAATAAATGTTCAAATATTCTCACAAACTTATTTTATAATAATAGGACCTATGACTATGATAGTAAAACTATGACAAGACGATCTTTTAGCTCTTTCCATTTTCTTTCAAACACAAAATGACTACTTATTAAATAAGCTTTGCAATTTTGTGACATAAGTACTATTATTACATTTGAAAATATATGACTTCATGAATGACGTCAATGGATGTACAGTGTACCTAAGCCACAACCGCGATCAGTGACCGTGTTGTAATAATTGTAAGTAGGTACCTATCTCACCCTTACCCAGAATCAAAATTCGGTATATACCACCAAGTTATATTCACGGTTGTCTCAATTGATAGAGAAACTGAAGATATTATTAACGTGTTCAGTGCATATAACGCACATTAACTTCAGTTGCAGGTCCGGGGCAGGGAATGTGTTAAAGAAAATCAGATAGAGCTCTTCACTGTTTCTTGAAGTTTGTTCTAGTAATAGCCGCCATTTTGACCACAAACATTGCCATCATGCTTGAACGAATACAGTACTGTATGTTTACAACAAAAAAGCTCGTCTTTCTACGGATTAGGTACGGCTTGTAGTTACTTCTGGCTTATAACTTCAAGGTTCAAGTGTAAAAGTGTATTATGGTACACTTTTATACTTTTGGGAAATTATAGAAAAAAAGGATCATTTTCAAAAAATTACATAAAAGATTTCGCAAAAAGAATAAAGTGTTGCCTGATTCTTCTACAAACTTACCCCATTATTAATATTTATCTGTCAAATTGAGCAGTTTTATGGACACGGGATTTTATCGCGTAATTTATGTGTCAATTTAAGAAGACTGTAGTAGATATTTTATTTTTCGAAACATGGCCGGCAGCTGAACCCATGCCTATAGTACCTACCTTAATTTCACTTAACTTACTATAAGTACCTACTCGTATTTATTTTATTTTATCGTGTCGAATATTAACTTCTGCAATATGTGGGCATGTGCCAAATATGTACATTTTGGACATACCTCTGACTACCTCCTCAGACTTCTTCAAAGGATCTAAAAATGCCTATAGATAGATCTGAAAGATCATTTTTTTTTATTTGCGCGTTTACACGAGCTTTAGGTAAACGGTAAAAGAAAATATTGTGAGGAACCCAGTTTAGCCTTAATCGGTGATGGAGTTGCAACCTGGTATTAGAAAAATAATTTCTACAAAACGTAATAACGCATAATAGATCTTTGGACATACCTCTGACAGCCCCCTTAGACAACTTCAAAGGATCTTGAATCCTAAGTAAGTAAGTAAGTAAGTTCGTAGGGCCAACTCTGGTGAAGGAGTTTTTTTTTAGTTCTAATACATAAAGATCAGAGATAATATCTACTGTGCCTTGAGGATATAGTGATGATATTTTGTTTCCTTTTAAGACTTTGAATATAAGGAGGATCTCAATTCGGCTGTAACCTTTTTCTTACAAATAGCCGGACGTATTACGCAAAAGCACACCACTCAATCATTCAAACGCATTCCCAAAAAACGCTTTCATATGAAACTTCTCAGAACAATTTAAGTGGATGGTGTTATGCGGTGGGCTTTACGACCACTACAGTGTTGCCTGCAAGAAGTGATTTATTGAAACTTTGGCACTGCAGTTTTGAGGGCAACATTAGGTGTCTTTACTTTGTGTGAGATGTAAAAACGTTTAGAATATGAATGCTTCTAAAAGCTATTTACGATACATAAGAAGATAATAAATATTTAAGTAGGTAGGTAGGTAGGTACTTATAACTTAATGTTTTCAATAGACGCAAAATCATTTTTTAGAGAGAGGTTTTTTAGTTAGCCTATTTTTGAAAACAGTAATGGTCGCCTAATTTATGCCTAGCCATTCGCAAAAACAATTAAACACTTCCCTTCTTGGTAGGCTTGGTCAGGTAAGAGGTCATTATTCATAATAGACTTAAGTACATCGTATTTTGTATTAGCTAGTCTCGAAAAAATTAAATACATACACGAGCTCTAAACGGTGAAGGAAAACATCGCGAGGAAACCAGTTAGCTTTCTAATAGCGTCTATGGGCTTGCAACCTGTCACGTATGGAATGTTAACTTCTGCAATATGATGGAATGTACCAAATGTGTTTGGACATACCTCTGACAACCCCCATAGACATCTTCAAAGGATCTTAAAACGCCTTAAAAAAAGATCTGAGAGAATGTCTACCGCGGGATACAGTCTTGATCGTATTTCATTTCAATTCATTTTCATTTCACTCATAAGTCGATGAAAATAGACGACAACGAATCAGCTGTAAAGTAAAATTATAACTTTTGAACCTATCATGGTTGTAAGTACACATTGTAAACACTATAAACGAGATAGTTACCAAAAATCATGATATTCCGTTTATAGTGTTTACAAAATAAAATTATGTTTTTCAGTGTTCCTAAAAATATGAAATTCGCTACACCCACCAATGCAACTTGGCGTGTGGCGAATTTTTTAGCGAATTTGTATTTTTTCACTGTGACAACGTCGTAAAACTGATGCGGCGATTACTTCAAGAAGTCCTGTCAAGCCGTCAAGCACGTCAATCACTTATGTTAATATTGTGAAGTCATCGGTAGAATCGTAAAATGTACAAAATATTGGCACGGCGGATTATTTACAGAAATGTTTGTGATTTATTCTGATTTCATTGCTTGAGCACTTTACTGAGAAAATGTGGTTTATAAATTGCAAAATCGACATTTGAGATTTATTTTTATTGTGCAACTATTAACCCGCTCTGGGCCTGTATTCTACTAGATGACAACCGCTTTGGTTTGGTTCGATCTCTTAAATGTCAGCCATTTGGTGAAATAGTAGAATAGCTTTTCAAAAATTTGTTCTGCCAAAGTTCAAAACCTCACCACAACTGAGTCGTTTGTTATTAGTAGTCATGGAAACAGTCGCTTTAGTTGAGGTTTTGGTTGAGGTTGATAAAAAGTTCGGTACGAGAATCGACGCCCTGACTTCCTTCGGATTAATATAACCGTGGAGTACCTACATCTGGAATAATGTACATTAATAACGGTGAAAGATGTTTTTAAATACGAGTAAGGCTGGATTCGACCAAACTGGATTAAGCTTTTACTCGAGAGTAAACTACTGTTTGTTTTAATACTTTGACATTGTAAAGTTGACACCTTAAAACCAGGATAATTTGTATGCACATAATGTTCGGTTGCGCTTTTTAAACAATTGTATTTTGAATTAAGTCGGCTAGTTGCTCTGGAGTAAGATGACTTTTGATTGAATCCAGCCTAAGTCGTGCAGTAATTCCGGAAATAGCCCGCCACACAACATTTTATAAAAATATTTGTAAAATTTGTATAGGAACCTAGTCATATCTGAATTTACCCAATCCATCCATCGTTTCTGCGGCCCTCAATCTTACAATTTTATGACAAGTTCAAGTGCTTCAGAGAGCACGTTAAATTCTCACCCCCTTACTTATGAAAGATGTTTAAAGTTGAACACTGGTTAAACAACGTCATGTCTCTATTCGTCACTATCCGGGCCTTACTTACAAAAGCCTCTCAACTTTGAACACTGGTTAAACAACGTCCTGTCTATGGGCCTTACTTATGAATGATGTTTAAAGTGAAACACTGGTTAAACAACGTCCTGTCTTTATTTGTGGATAGTGACAAACAGAGACAGGACGTTGTTCAACCAGTGTTCAACTTTAAACATCTTTCATAAGTAAGGGGGCATATGTCACTATCTAACAAATAGAGACAGGACGTTGTTTAACCAGCGTTCGAAGTTGAGAGGCTTTTGTAAGTAAGGCCCTCCACATATAAAGACAGTATAGGACGTTGTTTAGCCAGTGTTCATCTTGAAATGTCTTTCATAAGTAAAACTCTCAGTCACCAGCTCATACTGAGATACCAGCTCATACGAACTTACTTAGGACAAGTTTTTATCAGACTGACGCATTTTGCGTGACAACATGAGTCGAGTCATACGCAATTACCTACAGAGTTCAAAGTACCTACGCTATTTAAATGTAGGACACATTATAATTGTAAATCTACGTTAAATTTACTTGACGATATACTTAATACCAAACGAAAATGCAGTTTCAAATCGTTCATGTATAAATAGGTATCAAAATATCTCTGTCTAATTATCAAAATCACGAAAATACCACATTTGGTATAAGTTTGTGGCCTTACTCCCATTTGTGGACAACACAGACGTTACAGATGACCGCCTGCAACTCGGAAGGTTGTGGGTTCGATTCCCGCCGCGAGGCAAATGTTTGTATGATCTGTAAATATTTGTCTCGGGTCTGGGTGTTTTTCTGTGTAGGTACTTATTTAAAAAAAATGTTATTCACAGTCATGTAGTTTCCATAACACAAGCTCAAAGTAATTTGGGGCTGGATGATGCTATATGTGATATATTTTTTATAATTATTTATACAAATTAACCAGTGAAAATTGCGAGTTTTTAGAAAAAAAAATCATTTTACTTAAATAAAAAGCTTAAGACAAGCTTTTTATTTATATAAAATGGTTTTTTCCCACATAAATATAGTTTTTCGTAACGTTATTATTGACATTACTCAACTCATCTCCGATAGGACGGTTACAGTTGTCAAAGTGGATCTCGATCACGAGTTAGACAATGGCTGCGCGCGCGCATACAATGGCGCATTGTATCGCCACGTGGTGGTGTTTACCAATTGTTATCTAGGATCGTCCTTGTGAGCCTGTTGACCCAGGAGAAAGGTGTTATATTCTTTAAATAAATAAATAAAAAACCACATGATTTTGTTAAAAAATTAAAAAAAAAACTGCAATTAATATCTGCAGACAAATTGTTCCACCGCGAAAATAATAACTTTCTTGTGTCTGCTTGTTGCCCGTTGATCATCAAATGCTGGTTCAACTTTGAGCAGCTCTACTACCAATATCCTGGCGCATCGACCCCAAAGTGGGTCTTGGCCTCCGACACAATAGAACGCCACCGGCTTCTGTCCTGCGCCGCCTCCGTCCAGTCCGTGAACACATGAAGTGAGTGAAGGTCTTTCTCCACTTCATCCTTCCCCCTGTATCTGGGTCGGTCGACTAGTCGCCGTCCGATCGGCACTCTTTGGAAAGCACGTTTTGCTGCTCGATCCTCCCCCATCCGTAGCACGTGGCCAAGCCAGCGTAATCTACTAGATTTAACTTCGCCAATTATGTTAGGTTCGGCTACTATTTCGGCGATCTCCCGGTTTGAGCAGCTCTGGATCATACAAACACTTGTTTCACTCCGAAAAAAGAAGCACTCGTGGCGTAGCTCGCTTAGACGTTCTTGATCGATCGTTGAAGTTAAGCAGCGTTGTGCGCGGTCAGTCTTTGGAATGGTGATCGCAAGTGGCATTACGAGCTGAGCGCTTCCGTGCTTCGAAAGGCACGTTAATTGTCGGTCCTGGCTTTCAAGTCGTTAAGCCATGATGGAGGCCTTTAGACGGACTAAAAACTCCGTCACCAGAGTTGGCCACTTGCTCATACGAACTTACTTACTCCGAAAAAGGAACTCTGTGTGTTTGTAACTAGCTCACTGTTTGAAACTCCGCTGATCATCAATGTCTCTCAATGCTTCAATAGTGAGCAATAGTACTAGATCAGGGGTTGGCAAACTTCAGCTCAAAGAGAACAAAAACAGAAAAAAAACAACATTGAAGACCCACAACTTTCCATCTTAGTCTGCGCACAGACTAAAAAGAATAGTTTTTTTTTCGAAACTAAAAACCGCAAATGTTTTTCAAAGTACGCATGTGCCTCGCGAGCCGCGGTTTGACGATCCCTGTATCATGCAAACATTTTGTCCGAAAATTGAACCTGACTATGGTTCAACTTTCGGAATTTGAAACTCGTCTGCTAGTCACCGAGGTCATCAAATATCGCTCATTGGTTCAACCTTGGCTGCTCGTTATCAAAGGATCTAACAGTTATAGCCTGGGAGCCGTCATTTCCCTACAAAAACCTGATCCCACGATCAGCTGCCATTTCGGCCACCAGTGACCCATATTCCGTATGACGTCAACAACAATAGGGCATTGTTCTTTTATATTTGCGTGAACATCAGGGTTCCTTCGTTCATTCACATGCCACAGTTCATACTTAGTGTAACAGCTGACGTAGAAACTATGCATCAACCTGTCACTAACTCAAATTAAAAAAAATTGAAACAAACTCCTTGCGTAACTCAAGCTTTCGAAAATGCGTTCTATAATCAAAATATTGAAATTACGAATTCGAAATTCAAATGAATTGTATTTGGATTATGTAGATCTTATTTTGACGTGATAAAGATTGTTTTAGTTTGAAGGTTACAAGTGACACAGCCCAATACATAAATAGGTTCATTTATTTTTCGTCATTGTTTCCGATCAGCTGTTTTCCCGAGATCCTATCTACCATTGATCAGTGAAAGAGAAGGTGTTGCTTGAACTTAGCATTGTTTGTGATGAGTATTAAATTGTATTGTGACGTAAGGCTTGTGCTCAATTGACGTTTGACAGATTGGCTTGTTAGTTTATTGTTTTGTTTCGAGGTTAGAGTCATTGTGAAAAAGGTTGAATGGACTGGGTAATATTGTAGAAATATTTTTACGGTGCTGCTCATTATACTTACTTTTCTTATGTAAACTAACGTACAGTTTCAACAATCTATAATTAACGATTTGCTTACTAATAAGATATTTGACAGTTTTAGTTTTAATGTCAAAATATCTAACCAAAGTAAACAAAATCAAAAACAAAAGTTTGCGACGCGTACATTTTTTTTTTGTGCATCTGTGCATCTCTAAACTTTTTATTTTCAAATTCCTCTCTTTTTAATTTGTAACAGCTCTCGTCAAAAAACCGCGCGCAATCCATAGACCAACAATTCTTTTTTCAAATCTGTCATCAGCATAACACCATACCAAGGAGGTCGTAGCATCGCACGGTAGTGAACAAAAAACAACGAGTTGATGATAAATAGCTCTAGTTAATCCGCGCTTATCGCTCGCCGCCCCGTGCGGTCCGAAAATGAGAGATGGACCTACTCAAGTAGATAACACTAGTGATCCGTGGAGAGGTTTTAGAGACCATTGAATTCATGATGCATTTGAAATCATAGAACATCTTTCTTTAAACATTTTTAAAGATTTTTATTTATCTTGCTATGTATGTTTGTTCGGTGGAATTTTAATGCAGTTATCCTCAACCAATTCTGACATTTTACACATTATTTTGATATCGAGCTGATTTGATGATGGAGTTAGGAGCTGTTTAATAGATCTCCTCAATTAATAACAGTAAATACCCGTGTTTAGACTCATTTGAATCAGCTTATTAAATTAAAAGCTTGTTTAAAAATAAAACAAAATTTACTTTTTTTTTACTGTGGTCTTGTGATGTAAATGAGAGTTAGCGCATGCTATACTTTACATTCTACCAATATTGACAATGACAATCACAAAATTGCTGACAATACAGCGTCTCGTAAACTGAACCTTCTAATTGCTGTAGCTGGACAAATCTACTAATAGATAAATGGCTGAGCCCTGAGCTATAACAAAACAGTAAAAAAATAAGCTTCGAGTAACTAACTAACTACCAAGTAATGAGGCCGTCGAAATGATAAAAAAGCGCGTTAATGTAGTAGTAAGAAGAGTAAGTACTTATATTTCTTGAAAAGCATTCGTCTCTTGGCGTGTTGCCACACTAAATAAATTATTACCTAACTAAAACGAAATAAATAGGTTATGGCCCTCGTTCCATTAATTGCCAGCGTAAATAAAGCTCACTGTTTAAATCAATATTCTTTCAACATTGCAAATGTCTTGAGTAAACCGAAAGGGTGATGAACTTAAGATAGGTAATGATGTTGTACAGTTACGGCGTGTGACCAGATGACCAGTCGAACAATGCACAAGTGAATATTATGTACAATTAGAATTTTCAGATTAACACTTGGACGGTTAGTTTTGTTTGTATATGAAGTAGCTTCAAAAGAACTAGCTGCCGCCCGCGGCTTCGCTCGCGTGGTACCCGGATAAAAAGTAGCCTACGTTACTCTCCAGCCTTCTAACTATCTCCACGCAAAAAAATACGTCAATCCGTCGCTCTGTTTTGACATGAAAGCAGGACAAATACTTTCACTTTTATAATATGGGTTGGGTACGGATACGGATTCCCACTAATTCTTGTAGGTTTTAAGAGTGTTATGAACTAAAACTGTTTGGCACCACAAAGCTAAAATGAGAATTTCTTTAGTCTATCAGCTGAGCTGTTTGTAACTTTCTCCGTGTGTAACATTCTACTTTTTTTGTCTTTTTTCTTGGAGTAATAGAATTTGTGATACTAAGCTACATTTTTCAATAAGTTATTCTGCTATTCGGGGCGGAGGATTCAACAAAAAAATCATAAAATTGGCCCAGTTCTTGAATTTTAAATGGTGTGAATAACCTGACTTTGTTTTATTAAAAATGTCTAAGTACTTCTCTTCTTTTTTAAAAACATAGTCATATTTCAAATAGGTTTTGAAAAGTTGCCAGAGCTCTGCGAGGAAGCACTGCAGTGACAACTGGTGGACCAGTCTTGTCCATTGTGTTGTCGGCGCAGTGATTCCTCTTGTACAGGGTCAGTAGCGCGAGTGTGACTCCTCTGGTGTCACAAGCGTTCATAGGCTACAGTAACTTACCATCGAGTGGGCCATATGCTTGTCTGCTACCTTAGTAGTAAAAAAAATGAAACGCAACAACAGCTCTATGCATTTCCGTTCTGACCTCGCGACGGCTATGACAAATGCTGGTAAATGTTGAGTTAGCGCTGCCACCGATGTATCGATACAGCTAATTGTGACGGTATTTATACAGCTAGTGATGTCTACTAAAGTACTCATGCGATTGGGACCGCTCCGAAACTTAGACCGCGGTCCCAGTTGCCAGATCAATTATTTTTTTCCTTTTTATGAATTATTTTTCCGAAGCGCTCGTATCTAGCTAGACGTTCTTGACTGATCGTTGAAGTTAAGCAAGGTTGTGCGCGGTCACAATTTGGATGGGTGACCGTAAGTGGCGTTACGAGCTGAGCGCTTCCTTGCTTTGCAGGGCACGTTCCATTGTCCGTCCCGGTTGGTCACTTACTCATACGAACTTACTTTTTTATATTATTCTTCATCAGGAATTCAAAAATTGTAAATGATTATATTTACAAAGTTTTCAATGAATCAATTTTAAAAGAGCGCTTTGATGTCTTTTGTATTAATTTATAATACAAAAGACATCAACGCGCTCTTTTGGCTTTTGGCGTTAGGCCTATCCCAATAAATTAAATCTTCTACGATATACCTACTCAATAAACTAAATTATCATCGTCAAATATCGAATCAAATGAATTGCCACTATAAGCTATTGCTGACTCAGTCTAGCGTCAATACTACTAAAGTAGTACTAAAGTTGTATCTTCTTTCCATCGATATTTTCAAACTACTTCGAAAGTCACTTTAATCGACATTTCTCTTCACTATTCGTTATTTGTCGACGGGGTATTATTTCTGTGCGTTGGTAACATCGATCACTGAGTATCGTGACGTACGTTTAATAAGATAAAAGTGCTACCTTATTAACGTTGGTCACATGCGGTAATGTATGTATCGTATGAGCTAGTGGCTCTCGTGACGGAGTTAGGCCGCCTTAAGGCCTCCGCTTTCACTTAACGCGTACAGTCAGAGACAAAAATCTATAAACATTTTGAGTTTTAAATTTTTATCTATCTACTGAACCCGTGGAGTTATAATTATAATTAAAAAAAAAGAGTTCAAAAACTCAAAATGTTCATCGATGTTTGTCGCAGACTATACCTCTGCAGCACACGAGACAGACAACTCATCTAACGAAGTGAGCATGCGTGGCACAAAATCCTACTAATATTATAAAGGCGAAAGTCCGTGTGTGTGTGTGTGTGTGAATGTTTGTGAACGTATCTCCATAACTACAAAACCGATTTTGATAAAATTTGGAATTTAGATAGTTTAGGTTCTAGAATAACGCATAGGCTAATTTCTATCCCGGAAAAATGTATGGTTCCAGTGGGATAAAAAATAGTAGTACACGCGGGCGAAGCCGCGGGCGTTCACTAGTATACAATGTAGTGAGAAAGTACGGCATGAAGAGACGAATTTAATCGAAATTGATGTTTCATAAATATTATTCAAAATTAAAAAGATTTGTCGCAAAAAGGCTAGGTGGTAGGTACCAACTACGTTACAATCATAATAACTCGCCTTTGTACATGTCCTTACTTTATGTCGTTGTTCTATGTGTTTTATTTGTACAATAAAGAATTAAAGAATAAGTCATAATTAAATGAAAAATACCAATTAAAATTGTACTTACAAGAAACACCGAATAAGTGGGACTTGCATCACAGTGAATGCTTCTAAAACGGCGCACGCAATCGACTGACTCATATTATTACATAATCTAACGTTTCACAATATTACCTTTAACAAGGACTTTGGTTAAAACTTTCATGAACATGATATTGTTACACGCTGGAATTTAAATAATAATGTATTTACAGAAACTTATCTAATTCCAGTACATTATCTTTAGTAAATTATTTAAAAACATTTGGTCCCAGCTCTATAGTGGGCTTAAATTATGCTAGCTAATTTATAAAAATTAAAAAAATGTAAAAGCTTAAATTCACTTACTTTTAACTAGTGTTTTAAATTAAGTTAATCATTTGTTATTAACTGACTTCAAAAAAAGGCGGAGGTTCTCAATTCGTCGGATTTTTTTTGTGCTTTTTTGTTATGTATCGTATATTTTCGTATATTTTTTGTAATGTTCACTCGAAGACTTAAAAAGGTCGTTAAAGCTGAATTGCAATAGGAAATGAACTATAATGCCGTCTCTTTTCACTCTCAGTCAATGAAAAGAGATGGCAATAGTTCAATTCCTTTATTGCGATTCTGCAATAGCGACCTTTATAAGCCCGCTCGCTGGGCCGATTTGGATTTTTTTTTGTTTGAAAGTGTAAGCTTTCCAATTGGTACCACAAAAATTAGGTGAGGATCTGTTGAGGATCTTCGGAGTTATGAATAGAAATGCAACTCGAGAGTGCAGAAAATTGCTCAGCTTATAACATTGAAGTTGATTTTTAATTAAATTTTTAATTTAGCCACTTGTTTATGTGTTAAGGGACCGGCGAACGTACCTACATACCTAGAAACGTAATACCAAAATAATTTAAAATGTGAGCATATTTTTATCACTTTATGTTATTATTTGGATAAAGGAAGTATTTATCTAGGTTCCTGTTACACTTTTGTTCCAAAAAACTTACCATAGAAAAAATGAAAAGAAAAAATGCCATTTTTGGTGTACCTACAAAGATTTCAATTCAATTTACTTACATTTCTTATTAGGTAAGTTTTCCGGAACAAAAGTTTAACAGGAACCTAGATAAATTCCTACTCTCCTAATCTAACAACATAAACTGATAAAAATATGCTTAAATTTTAAATGATTTCGGTATTACGTTTTTATGGAAATTCGCCTGTCGCAGGCCTCTTAAGAAATGATTTTAGAATTTATTAGTTAAATCGAAACCTAATCTTAAAGGACATTTTGAACAATCATGGCTGAACAATCTTAGGATACTCCATGACTGGCTGTTCTGCCGACCCCCTTGACGCGACAAGATAGCTGTATCAAAATATAGACAGCTGGGTCACTCTGGTAAAAACTGCAGCTAAAATTGAACTCAAACTTGGATTACGCAGACACGAGCTTTTATAATACCTACTAGAAACTTTGGCATTTGTCGATAGAAAAAGAATGAATGAATGAATGTATGAATGAATGAACACTTTATTGTACACAAAGAAAAGTAGAATATAACAACAGAATAAAGTATTAATTAGTACAATGGGCGGCCTTATCGCTAAGAGAGATTTCTTCGAGCCAACCTTTGAATGGAAAATTAAAAAAGAAGCTATAGAGGATGGCTAGCTAAAGAGTGAAGATTGAGCGTGGTTTTTAAATACATAAGTTTTAGAATTGAAAGTTACCTTATAGTTTATTTAAACCTGGGTAACACAGGAAATAATGCAAGTTCTCAATTAATAACTCATGAAGACAATTAGAAACAGTGCATTTTCCTAACTACCTACTCTACATTGTAAAAGATTCATCAAAATTGGATCAGTCATAAAACCACTCTGTCTTGTTTTTTTAATGTTAGTTAATAATATCATTGAAGTTATAAAAAAATTACCAATTAAATTCTTGCTACAAAAAGAGCTTCAACTATTAAAAAGTCTGAAACAACAAAACAAAAATAGAAAACGATAAAAAACTGTTCAAGTTTTTTAGTTTTAACTTCTGCGTAAACTTAACCAGCTAAATACTTATTTACCTACCTTATATAGCTTTAGTAAGATGACTATCGATTTTATAATTCATTTTTATCAGTCATTGTTATGTTAATAATTAGGCGAAAAGTTTAATGACAGGTTTCAAAGGCCTGTCTATCATTTTGTAATTTATTTAAATTAATTCGAGCCAACATTTTATTTATTTCACAAAAAATCGGAGCTTTATGAGGATCGGTTTGTTCAATGCAGGTTCGAATCCCATCGAAAATATTGATAAGAATTTTCATTTTCGATTAAATGAATTTCCTAAATATTCTTCGGAAACTGATCCGAAGATTACCCATTACAAATAAACAAAAAAAAACGTAGGCCTTTACCTACATCTTTATACTAGATGATTTATACAGTGTCAGGAGGCTATCTTTGCCTACACTTATCGGGACACTGTAGTGCCTGGGACAATGTTGAGTGGGAGTAGGCTTACCCAGCACCTACACCATCCTCTCAGCTTAACCGGCCATATCCACAGAAAAGACATGGTCAATACGTGTGGGGCTGACAAAGCCGTGGGTTTCTTCACGATGTTTTCCTTCTCCGTTTAAAGCTCGTGTATATGCGCATTTCATTCGAAACGAATAACCCATTGATGCACGGCCAGGATTCGAACCTACGACCTTTGGATCGAAAGTAGGTACAATAGGTACCCCTCGGCCAACACGGCTCAAACAAACAATACCTCTGTATAATATTAGTTAAGAGTAAAGTTATCCCTCTTAGGGTGGATTCGACCAAACTGTCATCTTACTCCCAGAGTAGTTATTCCATTAGCCGACAGAATTCGAAATACATTTGTTTAGAAAGCGCAACCGAACATTATTAGGTGCATTCAAATTATCCTGGTTATAAGGTGTCAAGTTTACAATGTCAAAATATTCAAACAAACAGCAGTTTATCTGTGGTTTAATCTCCAGATAAAACTTATTCCAGTTTGGTAAAATCCAGCCTTACCCAGATAAAGATTCTCCGGATAAATCGAAATTGTTAAAGATATTTTTTTTTTAAATAATTTCAGTGTTTTATACCTGGTGTTTAAAAAATCCTTAAAAACACTCTAAGGGAATAAAAACGCACATACACATTAAGTGGTACATACATACATACATAATGTTGGAACGTTTCAAGTGGAACAAGTTTGGGCCGCTCCGATTTCATTGCTATTTTACTTACTGTGTACAGGCGAGGAGACAAGTCTTAATTCTTAAAACCGAAAAAAAAATTAAATATGATCACGATTGTATTATTCAGGTGCGGTAGACATTGATACATATTTTAAACTTTCGCGAAATAATAAATTAAAAAAGCGGTATACATTATTCTTTCAGGTCTCTTAAGGTGAGGTTCTCTCTATTTTTTAGATCCTTTGAAAATGTCTAAGGGGGTGGTCAGAGGTATGTCCAAACACATTTGTTAATTCCCACATTTTGCTAAAGTTAACATTCCATACATGACAGGTCGCAAGCTCATCGACTTATTCTTAACTACGACTATTCTAAACTACGATTTAAAATAAAATAAAAGTGTCATCTTTCAAATTTTTATTTAGATCATCGGTACATATTCTTATATTTATATTTTATTTAGTCGTGGGTTTGAAACTTTGAACCCGGCCTTGCATCAATGGATTTTTCGTTTCGAAAAATTTTATACACATCAACGAGAACTCTAGACCAGTGGTTCTTACCCTATGGTCCGCGGACCACTGGTGGTCCCTGGAACCACTTGAAGTGGTCCGCGGAGCTATCCGAAAAATTAAACAAGCGACAAAGGATCAAAGTTGAAAGAGAAAACTTACTGTTGGTGGTCCGCGGCAAGTCAGAAAGTTTATCAAATGGTCCCTAATCACTAAAAGGTTAAGAACCACTGCTCTAGACAGTAAAGGAAAACATCGTGAGGAAACCAGTTAGCTTTTTAATAGCGTCGATCGGCTTGCAACCTGTCATGTAAGTAGCTCTAAACTGTTGTCAATTGTATCAGTTATTATATTACATACTTGCCAAGTACCGTTATATTTGGAAGTAACTAATCAAAACTTTACTTGAAGATTGTAAAATAAGTTATGCGTGTTGTGCTCGCCTATACCTCATAAGACGCGGAGGCTGTGGTGGTGGAAAAATCGTTAAGCGCGAGCGTAACCGCAGGCGGACCCAGGTACAGACAGCAACACAAGCGTGCTAAATGAAATTAAATAATGATAACGATTATATCCTCTAGGCGCAGTAGACGTTCTCAGAGATCTTTAGACATTTCAGATCCTTTGAAGATGTCAAAGGGGTAGTCAGAGGTATTAATACATTTGGTACATGCCCACGTTTTGCAGAAGTTAGCATTCATTATGTTACAGTTTGCACATAATTGAATGCTAACTTCGACAAACACATTCCTTTTTTCCAATTTGTATCTTCATAAACTTTTCACAGAATTCAACAAAATTTTTAAAAAAATCACAGATTTCGTGTCTCACACGACTATATTTTTCAAAAAGGTTAGGTTACAGGGCAAACCCTTGACCCAATCGTCTTTGCATAAGGCTTAAATTGAAGCTGACTAAATTGTCCAACTTTTGAAATCATTCTTTGTTTCCAAAATATCGAGCGCCAAAATAAAAAATTCTGATTTTTTTATTTTTTTTTTACTTTTTTTGCCATAACTTTTTCGTTGTTTATTTTCTCGAATTATTCTTTTTGCACCTTACAGCTCTAGTGAATACGCGTCTTTTGAACTTTTTTTTAATATCATATCTTCACAACTCTTCGAGATGTAAGGGGATCGCACTTTTTCGTGAAATCTGAGCCTACACTGGGGCGAACGAAAAGATATTTCCAGTATCAAAAAAACATTAGCCGAATTTGTCCAGTCGTTAGCTTCGTCATTAGCGTCGTTAGGTATCGTTAGCAAGCTTAGCAACACATTCAAGGCCTGAGCCTCTAGCTGGCATCTGGCATCAATGGACTCTATTTCTACAATTTGCTTCGCTTCGCTTACTATCGCCGTGTTTCATTGGTAGGTAAATTAAACGAAGACCACGTGACCTTACGTTCGACCAATGAAACATCACGTTCGAGTGTTAGGGAATTTTAGAAATCGAATCGCTTCATAGCGAATGCTAGTTGGCTACGCCCTCTTGTCAAGCATAACGCGAAGCGAACCGTACCGAAAAAGCGGAGAATGTAATGTATGTAATGTATCGGTTTGCTTTTGCTTTTCCATGTGACTAAACTCAAAGGATACCTATAAATTACAAACTAAAACGCTTCGCCAAGTTATCGATTCGTTGTCTATTTGACAAAGCCTTTAGCCATTATTTTTTATTTAAACTGATGAAATTCTATTTTCGATTGGTGAACTGTAAAAAACAAGATTTATTTTGCTCACCGTACCCTCGCCGCAATAAAATTGAGTGAAGTCACATAAAACCTCTATGTGATTTACTATGTATTTAATACGGCATGTGGAAGCTGCAGGTATGTGCACGCAGCAACGCTTTACGAGAACATCTTAATATTTGATTATACTTGTATTTTTCAATTTTTGTATGAAAACATGGATGGTACCTACCGTGTACTTAGGTTTTTGGGGAACATGGTGGAATAGTTCCCCAAAGGCAGAGTAGGTGGTTCTCTGCAACGGGCCGGCCCATCTGGCCCACTTGCCCGTGGTCTTTAGACCGACTGTTGTTGTCGGTTGGTCGGCTATATGTCTATCGCTGCCGAAAACTTTGCTTGCGAGTTCTAGACATATGCGGTTGTGGCACCATCTATGTTGAAGCTCTTAGTGAGTAGCATGCCTATGTAGTTCATCTAGCGACAGGTAGATGTCGCTACAGGTTCTTAGGGCTTTAGCAGACGTGCCACTTTTAGAATCGGTGATCGGCGAGTCGCTTTTCAGAAGCAAATTGCAGCGACCAACATTCTAAACATAACACTTAAAAACGCCAAACGCGGCGATCGGCGATCGCAGCAGTTAAGCCTTGACCAAACCAAAGCGTTCAGCTAACGTCCGCGGTGGCGTGCAAGCTGGCGATCAGTTGTTGTCCAATCAGAGGACGCATCGGTGTCACCTTGCACGCCACCGCGGACGTTAGTGAACGCTTTGGTTTGGCCTTACCTTTACTAAAACGCGCGATTCTGATATCGCATCCAAACGCAGGAAGTCGTTGCAGCATCGAATACGCGTGATTTCGATACTGTTTTGATAAAGCGATGCAACCTTGATGCAGATCGCCGCACACTTAAAACTTAAAACGCCAAAATCGCCGATCGCCGATTTTAAAAGCAGCATGTCTGCTATAGCCGTAGTCAAAATATGGGCATGTACCAAATAGGTGGTATATGTATAAGGAGATAGGTACACATCCTTAGACATGTCTAAAGATCTGAAAGAGTGTCTACCGCACCTTGGGGATACAGACGTGAGCATGTTCCATTTTTGAACAGAGTTGCTACCTACGAATCTATGTAAGAAACAAACATCCATACACGATAAAACCAAGTGAATGAACTGTACAGTTCCGATCAAAAGTCTTCGATACCGACTTCGTATTACAAAGGTGTAGAATCGAAACATTTTCACCCGCTGTACCTGACTTTTTCAAACAAGTTTGTTGGTCACAATCCGTTCTGTTTTGACATACCATCATTTATCATTATATCGATAGGTGATCGACTAGCTCCATACAATTATACTTATACAAACTTTATTTACTTCTACTAAGACATAATACAAAAAAGTCACTCTTATTCCAATCTCTATAAAGTCTATTTTGAAAACAGCGTTCAAATCAAACTAATAAAATACAGTTGTCGTAAAAAGTACCGCTCGATTTCATTCACACTAGGAAAGGTGTACGTTTATTAAAATTATATTAATGTTTCGTCTTTATTGTGTCGTAATAAAAGCTATTTTTGACTAATTGATAAATAAGTACAGATCACAGTGGTGGTCTGATCTAGTTAGTTGTGAAATAAAAAGACGTAATTGTATAGTAAGTATTGGTGCATCTGTGATATTAGGAAGTAGAAGCTTAATAAGCCAGCCCTAGCCAATAACTCCTAATGACAGCTAGCTAAGGCGCAGGCCAGATAGAAGAGATGGGGCGCAGACATTTGTCTCTTCCGCGTCCCTTTCATACTAAATGTGACGGCGCCCCGTCTCTTCTGTATGTTTTGTGGCGCGACGCTTCTATACATTTTCTATGAAAGAGACGCGGAAGAGACATATGTCTGCGACGCGTCCTCGTCTTACGTCTTTTCTATATGTCCCGCGCCTAAGGACGGCCGCAGTTTGGATTGTTTTGGATTGATTGTTGTCCGAATGTTACTCGTACGAACACGCACGAACGATCCCAACTCTCGGAGTAACTCGGAGTACTACTTACTTACAACAGTTTTGCAAAGATGCGTTCGGCTGCGGCGCTTACGACAGCTGCACGCTCCGAAATATGAAAAAAAAGCAGTTTTCTAGAGATTTATCATCAAAAACAACCAATCGAAAAAATAATCAGGCAATATGCCAATTATTAAATTACCTATCCAATGGTGTAATCCAACAACATAAATAACATCATCTTTAGAAGAAAATGAAGATTTACCTTTTTTTTGTGGTTTTTTCGTTTATTTATGATCAAGAAAATACGAAGTTAAATAAAAATATTAAATGGGAAATTCGAAGATAAAATTATGAAGATACGTGTTGACTTTTCATTTATTTTCCACTTACTTACTTTATTTATCGAGGGTAAAGACAGGTAAATACAGTGTTTAGCTCAGGGTAGGGCCTTAAGATGAGAGAGAATTAAGCAAACATAACAATTATGTTTTTCCATCAATTACCTCGTTAGTTTTTTCATGTAATTACGTAGGTAGTTAATTCTAAGGAAATAAGTAATTTATCAAATGATTGACCGACATTTTACCCTCTTCTGTAAAAATAACAAAAAGGGGCCGCGTATTACCATAAATTAGTATTATTAGTGTCCTTGTAGTTTACGCTTCATTTCACGCAGAGCGATGCCTTACATAGGGTGATCCTAAGAGAGTGGCCACACTGCGTTTTCTGCAGCGCGTTTTTGAACTGCGCGTTCGCATCGCGTTTGTATCGATCATAGATGTATAATAGTCCTAGATTCACTGACAGGGTGCAGCCAAAAGGGACAAAAATTAAGTGGATCCATTGTTTCGTAGTACACCATAAGGTTCATATTAGTACAGAATTTTAGAACATAGATGTTCTCTACCGAAGTACAAAGAGCCGGCACACGATGAGGGATAAAAGATATTATGCTCCGTCTCATTTTTTCACAAGAATTTTCTATATATCCTTCTTTGTGTTTGTGTGAGTGAGAAGGGACGATCCAGCAGTTTATAGTTTTCTTTGTCCTTGGTATTGATACAAACGCGCGTTCGCAGCGCGTTTGATTCCATACAAAATTAAGCGAACCGGGAAGGCAGCTGGGCAGCGAGTTCGCATCGCGTTTATATCGATACAAACGCGCTGCATAAAACGCAGTGTGTCCACCTCTAAGTCGATCGAAACGGAACGTTACAAAAGTAACTTCATATAAGTTAGTGTCTCTGGTGACGGAGTTTTTAGGCCGCCTGAAGGCCTCGGCCATAGCTTTGCGACTTAAAAGCCGAGACCGACAATTTAACGTGCCCTCCGAAGCACGGAAGCGCTTAGTTGTGAATGCTTAGTGTATAATGCCACTTGCGGTCACCTATCCAAATTGTGACCACTCAGAATGTCGCTGTCTAGTTGTGAGCCTGTTTATGTCAATATATTTTTAGTTACTTATTTCTAGATAAGCTTGCTCCATCTGAGACCACACTGTTGCTTTACATCAGGCAGGGTGTGGTCAAACGCGAACCTATTTCAGTTAAAAAAATAATAAAAAAGTTGAGCACCCTGTGTGTTGGTCATACGACGATGAGGAGTGGCTTTGGCCATCCGTGGCGCGACCTTCCAACGATGTATGACCATCATTCTGAAATGAACTCAAGTAAATAACTTATTTATTAGTAGTAACTTCATTTCTATACTAAAACACCTAAAATGTATTTCTAAAATGTTTATTTAATTTATTCATATAAATACATATGAATAAATGTAGGCGAGGCGGGCGACTCCGAGGCAGACCTAGAAAGCGCTGGCGTGATGACCTGGACGCCTTTAAGAAAAATTGGCAAAAAACCGCAGAAGATCGCGAAGAGTGGAAGGTAGCGGGGGAGGCCTTTGCCCAGCAGTGGGACAGTTTGGGCTAATGAAAAAAAAAAAAAAAAAAAAAATACATAATTTTATTTGATGATCTTACAGAAACTCAGTTTTCAATAGAAATTTTGACTTCCAGATAATGTAGGTACGAGTACTTGTACCCTTCTCACAATGGATCTGGGCCCTAAGCATTCGTGAAGTTAGCAGTTTCGCTGCGCAGTAGAAATTTTTGTATGAAAAAGCTGCACTGCGCATCGAAACGGCCAACTTCACGAATGCCAAGATCCGTTGTGAGAAGTGTTTATTAATCGTTTTACAGTAGGAAGTAGTTCCCTTCTTATTTTTTTTTTTATTGCTTGTTTTTTTTAGTAAAACATTACAAGTTACAACGTTTTTATAGGAATTTAAAAACATGTTTTTATTATTTTTACCTACCA
Organism: Camptogramma bilineatum; assembly: GCA_958496255.1. Lineage (NCBI taxonomy): Eukaryota > Metazoa > Arthropoda > Insecta > Lepidoptera > Geometridae > Camptogramma > Camptogramma bilineatum. The sequence continues at coordinate 6,027,834 of OY292474.1, forward strand.
TAATTATGACTTATTAAGTTTTTCGTTTTCTGAGTAGCCTTCAAAATATTGTTGATTGAGTTTTGTATAAATTAATTAAGTAAATATCTTCCAATCTAAGTAGGTATTCTAGTTTTAATAATTTTACATAATTAGTATTTGAGTATCTACTTATTTTGAACAGAAAATTGAATTAAAACTGATTTGAATAATTTCTGTGCAGAATATAATTGAATGCAGCGGAGCATTACAACGTTCAAAAGCTACACAAATACTCTTATTTAAAATTCATGTTCAACCTGAAAACCGCTGCGCCTTTATTTGCAACAAAAGCTGCATAAAAACATTAATTAAACACTTGTGATCATGACTGTAATCTCCAATCATAACATAATGCAAAGATATTCAAAAATAGAAGTTCGTTTTCCTAAATTTCAAATACTTAATTCTATGTTGACATTCGAATTTTTTTTTTCTAATGCCTGAGTTACACGGGTAGAGTAAACAGTAGAGTCAACTGGCATTCTACTCTACCAGTTTCAGTACAGTAACTGTTTACTCTACGCATTGTCTACATTGGTATAGTTGTGTGTGAAACTATGAACTCTACCCATTTACCCCAAACATAACTGTTTTCCATAGGGCAATAATAATTGCATCACACTGATACAATTTTGTTGAGAGTTTTAAATAGTTTTTTAACTATTCTATGACACTGACAGTGACATCTCAATGGCAAATTCGTATAGTGTCTTCGCTATTAGTCTTCGTAAATCGTGTCCAAGCTGTTCTCAGATGGAATCTCGGCTGGATGTAAGACACTCTAACTGTCGTCACGGGTCGCGGCGCGCAATTAGCCCGCGCAGCCACCCGTGTCGAGCGCCCTCGCTCGACATACCTTCGGGAGTTTACGGATTTCTTCGTCGATTCGATATTTAAATCATTGAAAATTACAACAGCGATTCCTTGAAGTTATACCATATCGGGTGCTTGCGGTTTTCTTCGTCGATTTGATATTAAAATCAATGGATTGTTTTTACCAGCTTTGAACTTAATCAACTGTCTAACATTCTAACTAAATTGTCATGCTCAACACAGTATGCAAAGTCAAGTTTCTCCTACTGAAGGTCTATTTAAAATCTTAGGTCATTTGTACCCTAGGTTGTATCTTAGGTCACTCAACTATCCTGCCGGAAGCAACGCAAATTAATTAGGCAGTAGAATTAGCAACACCAATTTCGTTCGGAAACTTATCCAAGAGAACAAAGCGCTGTAAGGAGGCCGGATGAAATCAGTTAACCGGCAAAATTCGAAATCTATCAAACAACAAGCGAGAGGAACGAGAGATATCCGTTCCATTTTCGCAACTTTACACCAATGGGAGGCGTTGGTGCGTTTCCGAACGTTACTAATTTGAATTTCGAACGGGGTTACGGTCTCTGAATAGGGCATTATTTTACGATTTATTTCGAGATAACAAGAAAATGTTTGGTTCGATTTTTAAATTGATGCAATAAACGAATGTGAGTGAGAATAATCATGTGTTCTTATTTTGAATTTTGTAACGGCCAGTAACCACATACTACCATTATATTTAAGACTAATATAGAGAAGCAGAAGAGTTTGTTTGAACGTGCATCTCTAGTTAGAACTACCTTTTTTGAATTGATTTCTTGAGGAGGGCTCTCTTTCTTATAAGTAGCTATATTTTTAATTAAATTGAGTAAGTAATAAAGTTGTTTTTTCTTTCCAGGTAAGATCATAAACTACAACGTTGACTTTATGACATCATCTGCAAGGTAACGTAATACTCAGTAGTTAGTAAACCAATAAAAAAGACATAAAGGGCATTTTACTTTTGACTAGTACCTAAGAGACATGTACCTAAGTAACTATTTTGATAAAAAGTTAATTGTGTCGATTTTAGAATAAATTATATTCTGCCTGTAAATTCCAACCAAATTAAAGGTTGTCCTGGTAATATGTGTAATGTTTGCCGCGTAAATTTTCTTGTAAGTATAAGGTCTTTTACAAATGGGTGTGTTTATACTGGGTAATTTTAACACCTTGTTAGGTGTTACAGCGCGTTCGTTTTTTATAAATCCTCATCATAAAACTGATTTAAGTAGAATCGGTTTTTAATGAAAAATATTTTTCTACTGAATTAGCAATACTGTCGTGAGTGTGAACACGCTTGTACGACCACATACGCCTTTAACGATTAAAAACTTATAAGTACGATAAAACGCACATAAAACGTACTTGATAAACTTGTTGTAAACAAAAGTTGACTGTTTGTTGACTTATCAATGTACGATCATACATTACGTACATTGATAAGTCAACTGCTTGTTAACTTATCAATGTACGATTAAGTATATAAATAAAAACAACGGCAGTACGAAAATCGCCGGGTCAGCTGGTATCCCATAAAGAATATCTTTCTTTTTAATATATTAGTCTCACAATTTATCTAAACCTTGCTCTAAAGAAAGTTTTACTTACATAAGTATACAAGTAGGTACTTTAGTCCTGCATCAGCTTAGCCAAGACTAACACCCGAATACTGAAACGCTACTTAGTTTAAGTGGTGTTTATCATTAACTGTCATTAACATTTTTGGGTACGATTCTGAAGAGTAAGAACGTCTCAAATAGATAAGAAAGTCTCAAATAGATAAGTACGTCTCAAAGACTTAAGTAGCGTTTCAGTTCAGACATTCCGTCCCTAAGCCATACCAAAGCCATACCTCAGAAAACGCCTCAACTCATCCTCATCCCACTTCGAATTAATAAATAAATATTGCTGGACATTTCACACAGCGCCATCTAGCCCCAAACTAAGCAAAGCTTGTACTATGGGAACCAGATAACTGATAGAATACTTATATACTTTTTTTTTAATACATACATAGAATACTTTATAACACCCAGACATAGAACAAACATCTATGTTCATTACACAAATGTTTGTCCTGGGTGGGAATCGAACCCACGACCTATAGCGCAGAAGGCAGAGCTACTACCAACTGAGCTAAGAGGCCAGACAACCTCAACTCGTCTCACTCTAGTGTGAATCATTCCCAACGAGATGGCGCGATAGTAGCTCCAATGGCGTACACAATTAACCCTTAAAGTAACTTCGTTAAGTATACTATACATTACATTCAAAAAAATCTCACGTCAATTCTAGATTTGATGGAACTTATTTTTTTCTTTTAACTAATACCTCAACTCATTTTCTTACTTGGAAAAAAAATATGTTGACATTGCGATTGAAAGTTTAGTCAAAAATCACAAAACTCTGACGGCACCCATTGACGCTTCGTGATGGTTATGGTAGATAATTTTTTTTTTATTATCTTTACTTTACATTATGCTTTCTGTTACATAACATTTGATAACAAATATATAACGTGTCCGTTTATGCAAAAAAAACCTTTTTTGGTAATGTACTTTGCCAGATTTTATGTGTTTTCTTTGAGTGTATAGCATGCTATACATTACCACACTTTCACCAAAGTAGTACTTGTTTGTTATGTATACTATAATATACATTGCCACTCATTGGGCAAAAAGGTTCTGAAGGTTTTGGCGCACTTTTTTGACACAAAGTTTAAAAATTTATCTTCTCCCTTACCGTAAGTACAAAGGAGTTTTGTTTTATCGTCTTTATAGCAGTTTTGTTTGCTTTGTGGTTTTGGGTGTCCAGCATCTCATTCTATTTTGTGCTAGAAAACGGTCGCAGCAGATTTTGTTGCTAGTTCGTCACGAAAATGCTAATCTGATTCAAGCGACGGAAGGAGTAGTGAAAATGAAATACGTGGGATCTTTTGAGATCTCACTGGCACCTTCCCTAAATTCGTCTTTAGACGGGCTAAATTTATTAGATAAGTAGTAAGTACTGAACCAGCCGTTATGATGAAGATGATCTCAACTCTCAATCTGCAGAAGTCTGCAGAAAATGAAGACCAAGTCCAACAAGAGATATTAGGTCAATATTCCATCCACACACACCACTTCTTCAAGAGGTATTTCCGAGTCAATCAGAGTGTAATTTATTTGCAATTCCGCCAGTATCCTCATTTCTTTCTGTACCATCAATCCCAAATTCTCCATGCAAGCCTGAAGTTGCTAAGAGGAGACCCCCGACAAAAGGTTCTGTAAAAAAGTTCCAACATAATCCGGCATTTTATACATTTTGGCTACAATAACAATGCGCGGTATTAGTGATATTTATTATGTTACAAACTGCGCCCTTTTTATTCATCAAATGAGAGCTGATGACGATGTTTGTCTGTTCAAGATAGATAACAATGCTCTCAGCATTGATGAAATGGTTGTGCCTTATAAGGAACCTTTATAAGGCACAACAACTATTTCATCTTTGCTGAAAGCATTCTCTTACTTCTGGTATCTTGAGTTTGCTTTTCAATTTTCCTTTGCAACGTTCTTTGTCAGTATTTACAACAACTTGTTGCTATACACCTTTTCTTTTGGGTCCACTCTTAGCAACGTCAGTCAGACGTGCATTCAGAATTTGAGTTTCATGGCACATAAAGTCATGGAGTTTGCTATGCTTGGCAACATAAAGACCGTATTCCCAAAATCGAGATTCAAAATCGAACAAAGGTCAAAAATTTGATGTTGAGTTGAGCAGGGCACATGGAAAGGCCAAGAACGATTAGTGGAGTAAGTTGATAACTAAATGGCGACCAAGAACAGTGTACAAAAACGTCGGTAGTCCAGCAGCGCTATGGGCTGACGACATAGCATCTATTGGGGACCGGACTTGGATGAGGAGAGCGACGGACCATGGAGATTGGCAAACGCAAATGGAGGCCTATACCCAGCAGTGGGTGAAGTCGAGCTGCGGATTATCGATGATGATGATGGCTTAGAAAAAAATGAGGGTACTAACGGAATTTCAAATAAAATACCTGCGATTGACTCGGAAATATCTATTGAAGAACTGGTGTAGTGGAATATTGTCACTTAACGTCTCATGTTGACTTGGTTTTCATCATCTGCAGAAGTTCCAAGCTCATCTTCATCATAACTAACCATTGGTACTGGATCTTCATTCACAGTATCACATGTATCGTCGTAACTCTATAGTGGCAATGTATAGTATGCTATACATGCTCATTATCGTGTTGTTTTCTATGAATGTGGCATTGTATAGTATAATATACATGCCTTTTTTTGAAAACTAAAAAAATAAGATTTTTTTTATTTACTATTCTTGTGTCCCTATAGCCTAAATAAGCTAGTTCAAAAACAATTTTCGCTAAATTTTAAAAAAAATTGCTCTGCTACCTTAAGGGTTAATAGTGCACTTATCTCTCTAATTAGACGACTACGACCTAGAATCTGTAATGAGGCTGTGGCAAGATCCGCCGAGATCAATGGTTACGCGTGGCAAAACACAATGAGATTTTTGGCCAGTGCGGAGAAATAGCTGGCGTATTTGGCTATTCTTCCGATCGAATGGATGTAGGTAAGTACTTACGTAGGTATACATACGTATAGGTCTGATAACTAAGGCGCAAGCCAGATAGAAGTCTCTTCCGCGTCCCTTTCATAGAAAATGTGACGACGCCCCGTCTCTTCTGTATGTTTTGCGTCGCGACGCTTCTATGCATTTTGAATGAAAGGGACGCGGAAGAGACAAACGTCCGCGCCCCGTCTGCGTCTTACGTCTTTTCTGTGTGTCCAGCCCCTAAAACTGGCACGTTCACCACACTAATGCAATTCGACAATTTTTTTTGAACGCGCTATCTTTTGTTGATCTAGGTCTCTCTCACTCTCTGTTTTTTAAGCGCCAGGAATGAAAAATCTTGGTAGTAATGTTCGTGAAACTAACTTATCCCTACTTAATCCTACTAATTATAGAAATGTGAGATTTGTGAGGGTGTATGGATGGATGGATTTTTGTTGCTCTTTCACGCAAATACTACAGGCTAAACGGCTTGACCGATTTTGATAAAATTTGGTAAGTATGGTCATAGTTTTAACCCTGAGGAAGGCCATAGGCTAATTTTTACCCAAAAAAGAAAACAATTAAAGGTTATAGCTGACCAGTCACCGGCCGCAACGCGTCGCTTGTTCCTTCACTTTTGGCTTGAGATACGGCGATTCGGTGACGTTACGAAGTTGATGTAGTGAGCCTTGGTCCAATTCCATACAAAGAATACCGGGGCGATGCGGTGAGGTTCGGGTGTGGCGGCGACTGATCAGCTAAAACCTTTAATAGTGTTCTGTCTGGGATAAAAAGTAGCCTATGTCCTTCATCAGGGTAAAAACTATGACTATACTTACCAAATTTTATAAAAATCGGTCAAGCCTAAACCTTTATCCGCGCTAAAGGGTTCCCGCGCAGTGACATTAAGATTTTGAAGCCGGAAGATTATGTAATTATACCGTAATTCCAACAATTCGTTTTTACAGATGAGTTATCAATAAAAGTGGATAAAATGAGCCATCGCATGACATCGACTGTTCTAATTGGATTCTGAAGGGTACTCGTGTCAGAAAATATACAGAGCCAAGGTAGAGTAGGCCAGAGTTATACCAGGTTTCGTTTATCTCGTTAAGTTTATTGATTTAGGCGCTACCCCGAGCTAAACTTAGCACATCGATGACTTCAAATATTTTTCTAGCTTCGTTAAAATAAAGATAAATTTAGAATACGTTCGCTTACGACAGCTGCTCGCTCCGAAACAAGACAAAAATGCAGTTTTTTGGAGATTTCTCATTCCTATAACAACCAATCGAAAAAGTAATCAGGCATTATGTCAAAAACACATTACCCTTCCTTTGCTTTGCGCAGTCGGGTAAAAAATTAGGTTATTTTTACATGACGTATCCAATGGTGCAATCCAAAAACATAAATAACATCAACTTTAGAAGCGGTTGAAGATTTATCTTATGTGGTTTTTCTCGTTGATTTATGATCAAGCAAATATGACGTTAATATTGAACGGAGAATTAGAAAAAAAAATGTTTCACTATTATGACAAAACTAGCTGCTGCCCTCGGCTTCGCTCGCGTGATACCCGGATAAAAAGTAGCCTATGTTACTCTCCAGCCCTCCAACGATTTCCACACAAAAAATCACGTTAATCCGTCGCTCTGTTTTGACGTGAAAGCAGAACAAATAAACATACAAATAAACACACTTTCACATTTATAATATGGGTACGGATTTATGTAAGTACAACATACCGTTTTCTGCGCTCCCCACGGAACCCCACGGCGCTACGCGACTACGGCGTAGCAGTAATTTTCCGTTTTCCTCATCGCCTGTAATTATCTCGTAATTTATTCGGTTTTCTTATTTATGCTAATGGTGACGGCAACTGGTTACGTCGTTTTAAATATTGCCTGGAATTGTCGTTTCCGACAGATAGATTGACTGCGAGTGTGCAATATTAATGCAAAAGTGCTGGCTTTGAGCAACTGCGATGAAATAATGTCATCGTGAAAGAGTGAGCTCACACATAAAAGGAACCATCCTCTCAGCTTATTCCAAAAATACTTAAAACTATGTGTTCGCGCGATGTCTTTCCTGTAGATGTCTGACAGTTCTCTATAGAATCTATTTTACCCAATATTATTGAGAACTGCCAAAAAAGGTGTTTTGTGATATCCATACCCATTATCATAAATGTGTGTTTGTTTGTTTGTCCTGCTTTCACGTCAAATCTGAGAGACGGATTGACGTATTTTTGTGTGGAGATAGTTGGAGGGCTGGAGAGTGACATAGGCTACTTTTTATACCGAAAAAATGCATATGTTTCCTATGCGTCCACTAGTCTTTCATAAATGAAGCATTTATGAAAACATGAAACACCGCAGATCAATATATGCGTCTATATTTCATAGATTGTAGTGGGCAGCTGTTTGTATACAAAATCTAGAAACCCAACTTTTTCAAGCTAGCATAAGTGACTGCAATTTGACATGCCCTACAAATTGTCTATTATACTATGTCTTTAGTCCTTTCCGAGTACAATACATGTCGCAACATTACGCCACGCACGTCTAATTTCCCTTTTTTCGTGGGAAACCCGTACAATACTAACTCACCTTGGAAGTAAAAGGATTTGACGTCCATTGAACCGCGTGTCATGTTATTTTTGTTCAGACTAGTATGTAGTATTGTTTTAACACTTGACACCCGATGTTTTACATCTAATCTAAGTGATTACAAACTAATTAAGATAGGTACCATACCTACTTTAGAAGTAATACCTACCTGCTTAATATTGTAGTGCCCCAACGGGGCTCTTGTTGCGTTCAAACCCTTAGCCTAAGACCTGCTGTACTTACCAACTTTAAACAATAAATAAATATGAATATAAAATAAATAAATAAATAAATATTGCTAGACATTTCACACCGCATCATGTAGTCCCAAGCTAAGCAGAGCTTGTGTTATGGCAACCACATGACTGATATACTACTTATATACATTAATATGAATAAGATGTTAAGATGGTTTGGGCATGTAGAGAGGATGAATGAAAGTCGTTTAACCAAAAGAGTGTATGAGGCGAGTGTGAATGGAACAGCTGGAAGGGGAAGACCTAGGCGAACATACCTGGGTCAGATTGGTGATATTTTGGAAAAAGGCCAGGTCAAAAGTACCCTAAGCCGGCGAGCTTGTATGAAAAATGTGATGAGAGTGAATGAGGCGAAAGAGGTGTGTCAGGATCGTAGCAAGTGGAAATCCGTGGTCTCTGCCTACCCCTGTGGGAAAGAGGCGTGATTTTATATATGTATGTATTTGTATGTATAAACTAGTTATTGTTACCAGCCCCTCTAGCCAAGTGGCACTCGATTCTATTTCTACAATACGCTACTCTCGCACAATTAGATTAAGTAGGTAGTTGTAATACCTAATACATTTAGGTACCTATATATCTAATGCAATTGGTTGCAAATAGTGGTCTTATCGCAAAATTTCTTCCAGGCGATATTCGTTGAGATATTTTACTGGATGTTAAACAATCTTCATTTAGAAACAATAGCAGAAGCACAATCGTATCCGTAATAAATTAAATTAAATAATTTAATTTGATCTCGGCCCATTACCCAGGCCTTGGGTTCTATCAGATTCTCTGTTAATGATGAAACACCTATTTATTTGTCTGTGATACCCAAAAGTTGCTTCACAACTTTTGCTCTCAAAAGTAGCTTCGCGTTGTAATAAAAAATGCTTTATTGAACCTCAAAATTATGCTTTCGTTATCAGTTATTTTATTTTATTTATTTATTAAGAAGATTGTTGTCATTATTATTTACCTAGCAGTAAATTAGTCAACAAAAAAATATAAAAAAATAACTAAGTATTTTTTTAGTTTCGAAAACAGTATTTTAAATATAAATAACTAAGTTTTAGTTCAAAAAAGCCGTAAATTACACAGAATGCAGAAATTAAAGAAAAGGTGAATATTTATATTATTTTGGGTATCCAATAAAATGTGTTTGCCCTTGTAAATAAATAAATTGCCTTATTTTCTGTATCTCTCCTTGGCACACAAAAAAACAAAAGAAGTAATTCATTAGGAAAATTTAATGAAATCATTGACAATGAACCTTTGGACTGATTTTATATGGAAATTTCGAATGTCCTAAATAAATAACTGAAATAATTTTGTTACACTTTTAATATAATCCGAAATGAGTTCAACGTTGCGTATTCGCTGTTGGTAGCATAATGAAATGGTTGACACATGCTGTTTTCAAAAGTGTATTCATGAAATTGTAATGCAATTAAATGAAATGATTATGTCAAAAAGAAGGAGCCCTGTTGGCCGAGTGGAATACTGACTTTTGAACCCAAGGTTGGGGTTGCAAATCCCTACTGTGGGTCAGTGGATTTTACTATTCCGATAATTTATATGCGCATTGATACGAGTGACGGTGAAAACGCGAATATTGCAATAAGCGGGCGGTGGGCTTGCAATCTACATTTGGAATGCTAACCTCTGAAAATTGCAGGCATGTGAAAAATATCTATTTGAATGTGCCTCTTACTACCCCTAGACAACTTCAAATAATCTTAATCCATAAAGATCTGAGATAATGTCGCGTCTTTGGGATCCAGTCGTAATCCAGTTCCATTTTTACCCGGCTGACTGTCAAGTCACCCGGGTTATGTAGATCGCGCGTTTCTATGTATGTGGGTTCGTTCGTTCGTTCGTATGTAAGTAATATTCTTTATTACCACGTTTCTCCTAAACGGCTGGATGGATTTTGATGAATGAGGTATCGTTAGAATCGTCTCTATCTCGATTGTGCTCTAGGATACTTTTTATTTCGATAAATCAAATAGTGCGGCTAAAAAATGCAACAATGTGTGAATTTTCAAAATGAAAATCACGCTATCATATCAAACTTCATGTCAAAATCAAGAGGTTGGTGGACTGATATCAAATATATTTTTTTTAAAAATCTAACATGACATCTTCGAAGACTAAATCGAGTCTCAAAATTTTTGAAAATCTATTTTTCGCCCTAAATAGAATTGCTAACCAAAACGCATACTAAAACTTTCTATTTAGTCACACGCAACGTTTAGAAATAAACTGCATCGAAATTGGTTCAGCCATTTAGGAGATATCTCATATTTAAGAAATACCTTACGCATTTAATTTAGGTACTCGCAGAGCCATCTGTGTGTCAACTGTGACAACAACGTTTAGGAAAATGCGCACGGCATCGAACCCTAGATATCTACATAATAATAAAATTGTAATTTAATTTTGTTTTGTGATTGATAAGATAATGCTGTTTCCAACTTTTCAGTTCAGCCGGGTTTTTTTATTTTTGAATAAATTGCTTGTTCTTAACTTCTATCAATATAATTATTCGATTAAAAAAAAAAACGAATGTAGGCTGAAAGTGCATAAGCGTAAGACCGTTCATCGCGCCATTTTATAGAGGAAGCCGATGTTTAGTATGTTTAGCAACAGACAATTTACCATTATTTAGCGAGACAAAAAACATGCTTGAAAAACTCTATTTTTAGAAAGGTAAGGTTGAAATTCGCTCAGTACTTTATTTCTTATTTCATGCAAGTAAGAAACGCTTAAGTTTTAATAAATAAAAAGCTAAAATTCACCATACATCGGCAATGCCCATCCTGAATACTTAAGTGCACGTGACGTAACTTCCGCTGGCGGCCGTTGGACTTGTATCAGCTGATGTGAATTCTTAGGCGTGTCTATTCTACTTATTATTATACTTTTGTATAGAATTTAGAGAGACATAGTTTACTGTCAGAGATATTGTACATACTAAAAAATAAGTTCATTTAAGTGGCCTACTTTAGTGACGGAGTGTTTACTTTATAGCCGATAACTAGTTTTTTAACTTTTTGTATTTGTATTTGTATTTATTTATTTAAAACACACGAGTTGGGCTTACAGATTAAACCAAAGCGCCCAAAACGTCTATGCTAATAACAGTATGTGGTAGGTACTTAAAACTATCTAAAATTTATCTTATTATCTATTAACTAAAGTTCATATATGAGCTAGTAGCTCTAGTGACTCTTAAATCCCTCTGAGATATTGAAGCACTGAGTTGTTATTAGCACTAGCAGCCACCCATTCATTTTAATATGAAGAAAAAATATTTGGAGACGTTTTGCTAGATATACCAAATATTTAAAGCTTATCAATTCAATTTTCTTATTTGATCATTTCCTATTGGTCATTATCTTTACTAGGATGTTAATTATAAAACCTATAAATTAGGAAACAAAGTTCTCAGTAATAAATAAATAATTGTGAAAACATTCGGGAGCGGCCGAGTCAAGGATGGCTGCGCAAGCGAAGCCGGTGGCGCAACCCTATTAATTGCTTCACTTCACTACACAGGGTGTTCGAGGTACCAAGTGAGACGGTGTGATAACTTTTAATAAACACTGGTAGAGTGATAGGAAATAATACAAGACAAACAAAAGGTTATTTAAAAATTGCGATTACAGAAATTGTTGTTGTCTACGAAACATGATTATCATCATCCTATTAGCCTTTATTATTGCTGGGTATTAATTTAATTATTCAGAATGTAAAAGTTTATCTATTCCATTACACGCTAAGCTATTAACAACTGAAGGCCTATACAAGTTTATAATATAATTTTATAACTTTTTTACGCAGGTTATTTTGTCTTAGAATGGTTTCTTCAAAAGAAAAATCGCAAACAGAAGCCTATATACGTCATTACAGAGAAATCACATTAGAGCAGGTTTACCACGTCAAATTCATAACCACCTGTACATTCACAGTTAGCACCGTGCGAAAATCAGATAACTACTTTATGTATGTATTAAAGTATATTTTTTCCAAGACAATAGCCGTACTATATGTACGGAGTTTTTTTTTTCTTAATTATCTGTAATTTACCTTTCTAAACTAGAGGTTAATCGAATTAATTTGTCGAGTTTTGAAACTTTATTATTTTGGCCTAGTAGTTTCGAGAAACTGTTCCCAGACAAAAAATTAATCTAAAAGCTTAGTAGATAATAAAAATGGAATTAGTGTTGTTTCATACATAAAGTCATTTTTATTTATTATTTTAATTTATCTCTGTTAAGAGAGTTTCTTTCTGTAATTCATATTTTTTGTCCATGGCAGTTTTTTTACTCTTAATTTATTTTGAGCATAAGTTTTTGAGTAACTCTTGCTTAAAAATTTGGATACTTAATTCGTTTTATATTTCTGTTTCTTTTTCTATAAGCTCGAAAACTTTCAAATTGATCTTATACTTTTGAATGTGAAGATAGTTATGAAACTTTAGGTAGCTACATTCAATCAGGCTTAAAAACATCAACAAAATTAATAAAAAGAAAATAGTATAATAGCAATCAGAAGTACATGATCTGAGAAAAACCTAAGTGATTTTAATGTATGTTTCTACCATTCTCTAGTTCAAGCGAGGTCACTCTCAATATACAAATGATACAATAGCAACCTTTTTATCAGCTTAGTCATAATTAGTAGGACATGTTTAGACATACCTAATATCGGACGGCAAAAACCTATTCTATAACATTACACATGACAATCATAGTGGATTGTGCAATGAAATTGTAGCTTTGTTAAAAACGATTGCGGTATATACGGTTATAATGTTAAGGTAATTATGAATATTTACATTCATAACTATGAAAAAAAATTACAATTAGTAAGTATAGGATAATATTTTTGAGAATTTTGCCATAAAATACTTAACACATTTGAGCCAAGTTGTCAAGATACTTATGACCGATCCAATTTCAGTTTTTGTCGTCAGGTTGATTGGCATTACTTTATTTCAAAATACATTAATACAAAATGAGAATGAATTATCTACAGCTAATCAATGTAGTGTGCTAATAGCATCTAACATGAAATGTTAATATTAGGAAGTTAATAATGTAAGTACTTAGGTGGATATATCCGTTCGAATGAGCTAGTGGCGGTGACGGAGTTTTTAGGCCTCCTGAAGACCTCCATCGGGATTGACAATTTAACGTGCCCTTCGAAGCACGGAAACGCTCAGATGCTTTACCGCTACCCATTTAGGCTGCGTTTCCATTGACGCGGAGCTGTGTGGAGATGAGCGGAGAATAGCGGTGAAAAGTGGTGAGTGTTTCCCCTGAAGCAGAACATCACTTCGCTCTCCTAGCTACCCTCCGCAACGCACCGCCCCGCTGTCCTCCGCTCCGCATCACCTCGCTTATTTCATATGAATATCCGTTCAGCTCTGCCCCGCTCCGCTCGTGCTGTTTCCATTGAAGCGGAGCAGAGATTTTGAGCATAGTGATTGGTCAATTCATGCACCGCTAAGCACCGCTCCGCCCAGCTCCACGTCAATGGAAACGCAGCCTTAAATTGTGACCGCGCACAACGTCCCTTAACTTTAACGAACTATCAAGAAGGAACGTATAAGCAACACCAAGGAGCGCTTCAGAAGCAGAATATGAAAACTAGGTACACCAAAACGTAAAAATATCAAACGCGAACATGTATTCAATAACCATTTTATACTACTCTGAATGGCACTTAACTTACTTACTCTTCAGCTTATTCAACCTTTTGACTGCCAAAACTAGCCAATAGAAAACTTAAATTTTCCAGGTTCCATTTTCAAATTTTAGACCACAGACCAAAAAATCCAGCTCTCAACAATGCACCCTTTGCTAGCGCAAACGCTTTTTTGCGCAATCGCTTTTTTATGCAACGCTTGCAAGTCGTGCGAAAATACTTCTTATTACCCGAGTTTCATTGTCATGTGTTGGCGATTTATGAATGTGTGAGCGCCCATTGAGATTGGTCGTGATAATTTGTTGTGAAATCTGTGCTTTATGTGCGATTTCTATGCTTAGGCCTCTATTGGTTGATTCTAAATTACTAAAGGTGGCGGTTCGAGACAAAAGACCGTTGTCATATAAACTGACGTTTTTCTGTCTCGTGTCCTCCCCTGGCGACAGCCCAAGCCGAGGTCCGTACCTAAGTGGTGCCCTTGCGCATGTTGCCCCAACCTAACTTTATCCGGCGTAGAGCCTTCTGCTCTCGCCATAGTCCGGTGAAGTTGCAAAGGTCGACACGAGACCAGTCAACATAAAAGTCCGTCCGAAAAAAAAAAAAACTCGTGTCATTCTCGCGCGCCCCTAGATGTGGGCCAGACAGATGAGACGTAAGACGAGGACGCGTCGCGAACAGGGCGCCAGCGAACAGCGTTGAGCCCGCGCCCCGTCTCTTCTGTATGTTTTACGTCACGACGCTTCTATACATTTGAAAGGGACGCGGAGAGACAAAGAGACAAATGTCCGCGCCCCGTCTGCGTCTTATGTCTTTTCTGTGTGTCCAGCGCCCTACAAAGCCTCTGTCTTTGCCCCCTGATTGTCTATCTTTGATAGCAACCAAAATCGCTCTCAAATTATGACAGTTCAGTGACCACGCAAGTTCTGTCACTCTCATCTAAACGTACGCGACAAAAGATACCTACGCGATCGTTTTGAAAGTTTGTGACCAATTCGAGGCTTGAAAACGATCGTGTCGTAGGTATCTTTTGCCGCGTAAGGTCTCATTGAGATGAGAGTGACAAAACGACTTGCGTGGTCGCTGAACTGTCATATTTGACTGTTTGAGACCAATTTTGATCGCTATCAAAGAAAGACAATTAGAGGACTGGTGTAGAATTACCTAGCTATTCGTGATTTCATGTCTTACTGAATAAATTCTAATTGGTTTTAACTTGACATAGGACTTGTGTAAGATATTGCTGGATCCCAGGACCAACAAACAACCAGTGTTGGATAAATCAGCATTAGTTAATATAGTTAATTGTATTGAAACAGTGTCGGGTGGCGACCTATGCTAAACACTTGCCCAATCCGGGGCCTTTACGAAATGTCCTGGATCTCTTTATTGTTATTCATAGAAACGACCTGTCCAAACTCATTTATACGTCCCGTCCAGTTGCAATATTATATCTAGATCTATCTAGATTCTATCTAGATTATTAGACATTACTCCTATTCTAACAAGTAGCTAAATTAAAATTTTAAAAAGAAATTCAAAGTAGGCTGAACAATTTTCTTTCTTAGTTAGCCCCACACGTATTGACCGTGTCTTTCCTACTGCATCTCAAGTCCCATTATCCCAGGCACTACAGTGTCCCGATAAGTGTAGGCAAAGATTGCCTCCTGATACTGCATAAATCATCTAGTAAAGATGTAAAGACCTAAGTTTTTTTTTATATTCCCAAGGTGCTAGACGTCATGTTGCTTAACCTAACTAGTCGGGTAAAGCCACCGCGACTGGCGACTCTAGTGTGTACTGAGCGCTTTCGTGCTTCGGAGGGCACGTTAAATTGTCGGTCCCGGCTTTTAAGTCGTTAAGCCATGACGGAGGCGTTCAGCCGGCCTAAAAACTCCATCACCAAGTCATACGAACATACATACATACATGGGGCAGATTGATTTATAAGCGACGTACTGACATGGCAGAAGAAAGCTAGTAAAAAATAGGCTTCCATACTTTACCTTGCAAATACGCAGTGGACAATCAATCTACTTCCCTTATAATTACACTTTACATATCTCAAAGAAAATATAAGACTATGAACCTTAGTTAAAGACGTTACGGTTCTCTTTCCATCGTAAAGTCAAAGGTTAAAGGTCGAACTGACTTTAATGTAGGGGGATAAGGTTGAGATTGGGGTGATGGTGTGTTCCGTCACGGATGGCTGGGCGTGCAAGTGGAGCAAAGGTGAAAGAACAGGCCTTGTTGGTGTGGCAATGACTTGGCTGTTTGTGCGTGATCTTAGGAGCACATACACATGCTGGAAACTTACACATGCTAGACACAAAAACAGAAAAAAAATTCTATTGAAAAACCCCCAACAATCCCTTCATCAATACAAAACAGCTGACGATCCTCAAACGCCTGAATAGATCTTCATATATTATAGTTATATATATATCTTCTAGAACTAGCTTTCGTATATTTGCATGATTGGATGTATATTATGTTGGTGGCACAAATAAATAAATAAACCATTTCGAGCACGCCAGTTTTCAAACAAAAAAAAGCTCATCAAAATCGGTTTATCCGTTCAGAAGCTATGATGCCTCAGACAGACACACAGATACTACAAACTTTATCGTCAGGCAACCCATAAATAAGTTCGTATGAGCAAGTGGCCAACTCTGGTGACGGAGTTTTTAGACCGCCTAAATCCCTCATGACTTAACGACTTAAAAGCCAGGACTGACAATTTAGTGTGCCCTCCGAAGCATGGAAGCGCTCAGCTCACAATCCCACTTGCGGTCACCCATCCAAATTGACTGCGCACAACGCTACTTAACGTCAACGACCAAGAAAGAAGCTACGCCACGAGACCTGTGCCTCAACTGTACACTTTTTGCACAGTTTTGTTGCCTGGGTCATTGTTGAGATGGAGAAGGCTTTTGAAAATGAAAATCTTATCAAAATTTTCAATTCCGACGGGATTCGAACCCGGCTAAAAGCCAAATCCCGGCCTAAAGATCCGCCTAAAGGAGGATCGCTTGTATCATTGCGGGTTCGAATCCCGTCGGAATTGAAAATTTTGATAAGATTTTTCATTTTCAAATGTGAATACCTAAGTGTGGTTTAACTCTATAACAAATAAAAAAAAATTATGGAGAAGGCTTGCTTATCATCTAAAATCTTCCTCAGCCCAATCGGCCTTTACCCACACGAATATCGTCAATTCGCGTTTCCACGGGTTTTGTCCCAGGCACCACAGTGTCCCGTTAATTGTAGGCATAGATTGCCTCCTGACATTGTATAAATCATCTTGTAAAAATGTAAAGGTCTAGCTTGTTTCACTCTTCAGCGTGTCACCGGTCGCGTCCGCGAGTTGACCATTCACAGCACATTTTTCTGTGCTGTGAATGGTCAAAATTAAGTTCTCTGTGATGTGAATGGTCAACTCGCGGACGCGACCGGCGACATGCTGAAGAGTGAAACAAGCCTAAGTCAGTTTAGTTACTGTATCTTGATATATTGGTGGGGCTGTTTCATTTGAAACGGTAGGTGGTAACTATGGGCGTGCCGCGATGACTTATAGCAGATATTACTCCGTTATGCACTAGAGAAACTCTATTAACTGTCTGTTTGTCACGGGTCATGAGCACGATGATTAAAACTTTAGTGCTAATAATAAAATCTAGTTTGAGATTGATGAGTCAAGAATGAGTAAATGGAGCTTTGGTAAAAAACAAAGGAAAAATACAGACTTGCAGACTTCAGACTTTTCTATAGGCCGATAGTTTGTTAAGCTCTTACTAAGATATATTATGCAAGATGTATGTTCGGAAATGTTTTCAAAAGGGGAAGATAGGTGACGCACTTACATCGCTTGCAAAAACTTGGGCTCGGTGCACCACTACATACACCAAAATACACACATTGCTCCATTTTATAGATCGCCAATTGATAAGGATAGAGAGAACAACTAAAGCAGTCGTGCGAGCGAGACAGCAATGATTAGCGGCCGGGTTCTGTCGGCTCGATAACGATAGAGAATGCTGTGTCACTCGCACGACTGCTTTAGTTGCTCTCTATACCCTTGTCTAGTAGCAAATTAAAGGTGCGTTCGAGGAGATGTTCCGCGCACCACTGAGGGCAGGTTTTTCATCAGGACTCAGTTGATTAGGACCAGGCATTTTGGTGAGTCACCTATCTTCCTCTTTTGAAAACCTCATTGGCCATACCTTGTTTTTGATTGAGCGCACAAAAAAAGCCGCAAGGCATTCACAAAAACTGAAACGGACACTCTGGCGCGATAAAAACATTCTAAAAATATACGGCTAATTAATTTTGGCAATCCCAGCAATGAACTAAATGAAATGAAATTAATTTGGTGACACAATTAATTAAATTATTCGTGAAAGTCAAGAGCACAATGGTGCGAGTCTCCCACGGCATGTCACCTACTTATGTGGCCCGTGATCTTAATTTCAGAGCTAGAAAATTATAACACACGTGCTTAACATGATTCTTCTATAAAACTCAGGTCAAAATAATATGTTTATGGCAAAAAAGTTCCAAACGGTATCCAAAGTCCTTGGAATTTTGCTTACTTTGACGTGCTTCAGATTGTTTGCTTGACTTCCCAGAGCTTGACTATTTAGATTAAAAAGGATGTGTTTGTTGCGTTTATTAATTAGGTAGTACCTACATACAACTCTGCAAATATTAATACAAAAATACAAAAAACAGTGACTTATCCTTGGTATTTTTGATGATTGCAAAATATAAAAATTGTCTAAACCAAAATATACTTTTTACTTGGTCTATACTATTTTAGAATGCACTTTAAAATAATAACTTTAATTAATCTTAACATGAATTCAAATTAGAATTCTAAACAAATCATTCTCCAAGAATGTTATTCTTAATCGCCCCTGTTTAAATAGAGCAGAAAAATATTATGATAATGATAGATTTACACAACTTTATTATGAAAACACCTGTATTTACTAAACAGAAAATAGACAATATATTACAAATCGTTTAGTCAGACTCATTACTGACCAAGCCCATCGGACCGTTACCATTTCAAATAAACCTTAATTCGTTGTACTAAGATTCAGATTCACTTGATCCGTCTGTGGTCACTGTTTTAATTAAAAACCATATTGATCTGACGTCACTTAGGAAAATGAACTCTAAGATTCTAGATAGAAGAATGAAAATTTGTTGTGTTGTTTTTATAGTGGGGGCTAACAATTAGTCGCTAGAGCGGTGTTAAATGGATGATGTGTGGTTGTTATTGTCGGAATGTATGATAATGTTTATCGCACCATCTACAGTGTTTTAAATGTTTTTCTATTAATCAGATCACAGACTTTGAAAAACTTAATAAGATACAAGGGAATAAAATTAAACGGTCGTTTAATTTGAATGTTTTTATTAGATAATTAATGAAGAATTCAAAAACGGTGTTTTGTTTCCAGATTTCATACTACTTAAGGGCTCGGCGAACGTATCTACTTACCTAGGAACGTAATACCAAAATAATTTAAAATTTGAGTATATTTTTATCACTTTACGTTATTATTTGGATAAAGGCAGTATTTATCTAGGTTCCTGTTAAACTTTTGTTTCAAAAAACTTACTATAGAACAAATGAAAAGAAAAAATGCCATTTTTGGTGTACCTACAAAGATTTCAATTCAATTGGCTTACATTTCTTTTTAGGTAACTTTTTCGGAACAAAAGTTTAACAGGAACCTAGATAAATACCTACTCTCCTAATCTAACAACATAAACTGATATAAACATGCTTACATTTTAAATGATTTCGGTATTACGTTTTTATGGAAATTCGCCGGTCGCAGCCCTCTTAATAACTTAGAAAATGCGAAAGTTTGGATGGATTTTTGTTACTCAATCACGCCAGAACATCTGAACGGATCTAGATACCACGCGAGCGAATCCGCGGCTAGTACTTTTTAAAAAGCTGTTTTTTGGGTAATTTAATGATTAAATCTCTCAATAACTATAAAAATGCAAAAAAACAAAATATTTCTAAATTTTTAATTTCGCATTGAAATAATACCTATTCCTTATCGAACAGCTCCAAGTATCCATTTTCAAACATATTCCAAACCATAAAGAGCTTCTTTTCAAAACTTTACTTGATTTGAAATTGAAAGCATTTTCAAGTTCCGCTTCCCAAAGTTCAAAAAAAGAACACCCATCTCTATCCCGAGGTCAAAGACCAGCGACCTGTATAATAACCGCGAAAAAACCTTACACAAATATGAATCGTAAATGAAATATGAATCGTACAGTTAGCTTCGGCCAGCGTCATGGGAAAGCAACCTCATGCATATTGCACTACTTCGCCATAAAACTTCTTATACCTGTAATTATACAATAATGGGTTTTAACTGCCTAATTATACAGCATATTATGCACTGATACCTGCGTGCAGCTTTGTTAGTTTTCCGGGTGATTTCGTGAGATGCATTTTCCCAGCTTTTGTGGTTGAGCACGCTAATAGGGTAAGACCAATTAAGTGTTTCTTTTATTAGAACACTGGACTAGTAGACTCATTACGATTTTTACGATACATAGGTCGCAAGTTCAAATCTAAACATGCAAAGATTTTTTTTTGTCCCAATATTTTGATAGCACAACACACTTGGTTTCTGCACACATATTTTTCATTTGTTTCTTTTATCTGGTAAATTTTAAATTGTAGTCACCAATTTTTTGTAAGTACATATTTAAAATCGCACAACTTTTTCCCTGCTATTCAATAGTACGGTATACATTTTCGCAGATATTCAGGCTTTCATATAAGTACTCAATTATAACTAACAAACATTTATTTAGTACGAAGGATAGGTATATGTCTGGGTCTTCTTTGTTCATACAAATAAATAATAATGTGGAACAAATTATCATTTTACAATGCAAAAAAACACCACTTTTTTAGTACTCCATAATTGCAAGCTCATATTATTAGTCAACCAACTTAGTCGATGTTTTTCTTCAGAATCAAAACAAAAGCATTAGCTCTAGCCCATGATTTGTCCTGTCTTAGCCTCATTATGTAATTACTGTCGATTCCCTACGACCTGTCGCAGGGTTCCGTGGACAATTACATGTGCGTAATTACAAGGAACCCTGGAAACTGCATGTAGGGATGTGCCGGACTCCGAAATGTATTTAAATAGAAAAAAAGTTACAACTCAAATATAAAAAATTGTGTGCTTTTGGGGAACATGGTGTAATCGTTCCCCAAAGGCAGAGTAGGTGGTTCCTCTGTAACGGGCCGGCCCATCTGGCTCACTTGCCCGTGGTCTTTCGACCAACAGTTGATGTTGGTTAGTCGTACTTAGGTCCATCGCATCGGAAACTTTGCTTGCGAGTTCTAGACATGTTGATGTTGTGTGGCGCCATCTGTAGTGCCTAGCATGTTTCTGTTGTTCATCAACGACAGGTAGATGTCGCTACATGCTTTAGAGCACACGACTGAAGTAAAACTTCCGTTCGCCCGATCACACTTTTCGTAACGCGTGACGAGTCACGCATTCACCAGATTACTCCCCAAGTCAAGTGTAAAGAAGTATTACTTCAAAAATTACCCTTCAAAAATAAAATTAAAGAGTAACTAAATTCTATTAACAAAAATTTACTCCAAAGTTTAATTTTCAAAATTTCGAACTCTATAAACCGAATTTCGATCAACTTTTCATCCGAGTGTCGAATCTCAGCAGTGATTCAATGAATCTTTCGTTCCAAAAATTGATTGAGCACTTTGACACTAGGCCTGCTCTATCACCACAATGTCCCAGCTAAAGTAACATGGAGGTTACATCTCCATCCAAAGCTTGCCTGGAAGAGATCGCTTCTTAGCGATAAGGTCGCCCATTGTACATTGTTTCATGATTTTATTATTGGTTGTCTTTGTAGTTTTAAGGTGTGCAATAAAGCTTATTCATTTATTAACCTATTTAGTTTTATTAATTTAAGTACTTATTTATTTTTAGTATGTCCATTCATTCATTCATTCATTCACCTTATAAATCATCGAGTAAAGAAGGCTTGTAACTTCGAACTCGCTACATCACTATGTGTTCGGTCTCGCAGCCGGCAGTGCGTGACCTTCCGGGTTACCCGAGGGTTCACACGCTATTACAGAGAAATGTCAAATTGTACGACCTTACATAGGATTTACCGCTCTGCTTATTGACGTAGTCAATGAATGAATGAAATCTTTCTCGTGACATAATTCATTATATAAAAATACTTGGACATGGGATTTATCGCGTCATTAACCGACTTCAAAAAGGAGGAGGTTCTCAATTTGTCGGAATCTTTTTTATGTATGTTCTCCGATTACTCGAAGACGCCTGGACCGATTTGGAAAATTCTTCTGAAAGTTCTTCTTCTGCAGAAATGCTCTCTGAAGAAAACCTCGAGAGTGCAAAAAATTGCTCAGTTTATAACATTGAAGTCGGTTTAATTTTTATTTAGTCACTTGCTTACTTCATTTACATCACGACGTGTTAGCCATAATATCAAAGTTGAAGCGCTCGTGTCGTAGCTTGCTTAGACTTTCTTGATAGATCGTTGAAGTGACATTGTACACGGTCACAATTTGGATGGGTGACTGCAAGTGGCATAATAGCTGAACGCTTCCGTGCTTCGGAGGGCACGTTAAATTGTCGGTCCCGGCAGTTAAGCCATGACAGAGGCCTTCAGGCGGCCTAAAACTATCACCAGAGTTAACTTTAAAAATTGACTTTCAAATACAAATAAATGAACTTACTGCCTTCTAATAGAAACTAATTAATATTCTCAACATTTTCGCCGACATCATATCACGTACTGCATAAAAGGTTTTAACAGTACGCTTATACGTCTGACTGGCTATGTGTTATACCTAGAAAGAATTATTTTTCGTAAGAGGCGAGCGGGCGCTCAGCGACCCGCGACCACGCTTCCTGTTAGGTGCTATGACCCCGAAGAAATGGGTTCTACAAGCGAACCTTGCCTTTATACGTCGTTTTTTTTTCTTAATTCAACAGGAAATTGATCGGTGTTTTCGACCGGTACTCATTTAACGCTTGGCATCGTTCTATTTTTGAATTTTTAAACTTCAAAATTCGAAATCAGAATGCAAATGTGGCATTCTGTTTCACAAGTCGTTCTATTTTTGTATTTTAAAACTTCACACTTCGAAATCTAAATGCAAATGTGGCATTCAGTTTCACAAGATTTATTTTTATTCGCATGGTTAGATGTGGAAATTGCAGTTTCTTTTTGCAAAGAATTTCTTTTCCAATTTCCATTTTCCACACCGCGAAAAGAAAGTTGACCCGCGAGTTTTCCCATACTCCCTCCTCACAGAATCGATTAACCGATCCGTCATAATCGTAACGAATAGATGTTTTTATATCGATCATTAACGGCAGCTTCCGTGTATATTTTTTCTCGATTATGTTTTAATTGATTGTAATGACGGTTCGTTGAATCGATTATGCTCGGGTCAGCAGTGATTCAATAAATCTTAATTATTGTTATGGGGATTGACTTTTCGTAATTTCTGTTTGAACTAATATTTGCACTATTTTCATGATTTTATGACTGAATACTCCACACTTAAATCTCAAAGACGGAAATAATTTAGTAATAAGAAGAAAATTAACTCGATCACCTATATCAATGCAATGAAATCCTTTAATGATGATTTACCGCCACTGCCATGCTAAATTAAAAAGAAATATTTTGAAAAAGGAACCATTCATATTTCTTCGCTAACGCGTACCGGACAGTCGCATATTTCTCGTTTTGACGCTGTGTGTAAACAGGCTCATTATAAAGCGATAAATAAAATTATCACGCCTTCATGATGTGCCGTTGAATGTGTGACATCGGATTAACGTTCCGCTTATTTTATATCGCATAAATAATCCCCGGATAAACTTTATTCGAATCAACACTTTTTTATTTATTAAAATGCTGAAATTATTCGATTGCAATAGTTCGATTTTAAATTAGGAATAATAACATGCAATCAATGTCACAATTCATTATTAAAAAGAATATCATTGTCGCACGTTCGCGCCATCGTAATTTCATATTTCGAACACCCACATCGACCCTGCCCTCTACACACGTATAATTAGAGAAACGATCACGGACTTTATGCACGACAAGCGTCGAAAAGGCTGAGCTTTGTGTCCCGTAAAATACGACCGAATTTTCATATACTTACCCTAATAAATGTGCTCATAAAATCGAGAACTTTTTATAGTAACTCTTTTGAAATATAGAGTGGTCTTTACTATAAAATATTGAATGAAATATTTTGCGTGGAAGGATTGAGTGAGTCAGGCTTCATTCACTTTAGCAATCATTTTAATAGCATAGAATCGTAACTTAATGTTGTATATTCAATTATTCTTAGAAATTCGACCACACGCAATCACAGACGAAATCGATCGATTTATCGATATAAAATCAAACGGTTCCAAATTTGAAACCGGCGTGTTCTTCTCTCTAATTCTGTTTTCCCGCCTATAATTGACATTGACGCGCCATCTTCCATCTTTATCGAGCAAATGTATCGTACGTATTACTATCTCTTTCTTGTGTCGGTGTCACGTGCGGCTGTCATCGCAGTGACTATTTTGACAATTATGTCATTTGGTCGTCACGGGCGTGTCATTTGGGCGACGAACGATTGCGGCTCTGTAATTTTGTTTTGAATCGTGGAATTTTCGGGGTCATTGACATGTCTGATGACGTATGGGAACAGCTGCGTGCTGGGAAATGCAACGATTAGATGACAACTTGAAAATAATAGCTGTTTCCTACGAAACTATACAAACTTAATGTAAATTCGTTATGTGTATATTGCGTAGAATATATATACACCGCGACATTAAACGAATGCTATTTTTACATCCAAGTTTGGTCCTTCGAACCATTCATATAATATGGCTCGAAGGACCAATCTTGTTATGTAAAGCAGAGTTCAACACAAATATTTCGAATGAATATTGATGTTGACAGAGACTTCTAACTTCAAGTTATTTGTCAAGCAAATTTAATCTATTGTTTACAAAACACCGCGGAAAGGCGTCAATAATTTTCTCAGGCGCGCACATAACTTAGAAAAGCGAAGCAATCTCATGCATTTGATACATAAATACATAAATGTACATGTGTCTGTCTTTAACGAATTCTACTACCGTAAAAGTACTATAATACTTTTACGGTAGTGGAATTCGTTAAGATGTAAAGACCTAAGCATAATTATGCTTAGGCCTTTACATCTTTAGTAGATGATTTTATAGTGTCAGGAGGCAATCTTCGCCTACACTTAACGGGACACTGTAGTGCCTGGGACATTGTTGAGATGGAGTAGGCTAGCCATTTACATTTTTCGAAACGAAAAGTCCATTGATGCACAGCCAGGATTCGAACCCATAACCTTCGGATCGAAAGTTGCATACAGAGCATAGTGGTTGTATTTTGTAGTTTGAAGGTGAGCAAAAGTATTTTCATTCATTCATTCAAAAGTGAACCGTCTGATTCCACCTTAACCAACACATTCTTAGTCCCTTAGGGCTGATTTTTCAATCCCTAGATAACTTTTATCTGAGGAAATAAATAGGCGATTTGACAGATATTGTATTGAAAATATGTCATAACGCCATATTTATTCCTCAGATGAAAGTTATTTATTGATTGAAAAATCAGCCCTTAGTTGAAGTTACTACTATGGCATTTACAATGTTTATGTTCAACTATCATTAATTTAAGAGATAGTTTTAAGTCGTTTTGCATTGACGGAGACCATAAGGCGTCCATAATACAGCCTAGTAGACATAATACAGCCTTTATACAGCCATAATACAGGTTTGTTTTAGCATATTTTCCGATACTTTCAAGTTATTTTAATGGTAGTATTAGAAATAAATCGCGGCTACCGTTACGGCGGCCCTTTGCGCATGCTAAGTGAGCGGGGACGTGTCTCTTTGTGGAGCCGACGAGCAAATACATTCTGTAGTCTACGGCACTAAAGCTTTTTAGACATTTGAGTTTGCACTTCGCGAGTTTAGAATTCTGTAAGTACGTAGTTTTCTACTAAAAAAATGCGTCGATGGGCCTGCAACCTGTCATGAATGAAATGTTAACTTCTGCAAAATATATATGCCCAGAACTAAATTATAATTTGGATTTGCCTCTGATTGCCCCCTTAGACATCTTCAAAGGATCTTGAATATCTAAAAAGATCGGAAAAAAGTGTCTACTGCACCTTGGGAATAAAGTTGTGATTATATTTCATTTTTCATTTCAAGTTCTTTGTAAAAATAAACATTCAAAACCACAGTACAAAAGACATCAACGCACTCCTATTGCATTTAGACCACGTATGGAAAGACTAGTACAGTAAAACTAGTAAAGGTTTGCGTTTACAAAAACCATTGACGAAAAGTCATTTGGAAATGAAAATTACTCATAATTTCAACTTTATCGCAAACAAATAATGACCAATGTCATTTTTAAGAAAAGCAAATTCTGAGAGCTGCTGTCGGATTCTGTTTTGTGGAATCATACACTGCTGTCGCAGCTATAATTTTATTTTGTTAAAAATGACATTGGTCTTTATTTGTTTGCGATAAAGTTGAAATTATTAGTAATTTTCATTTCCAAATGACTTTTCATCAGTGGTTTATGTAAACGCAAACTTTTCTGGTTTTACTGTACGACTCTGTATTTTACATCTCTATTGGAAACTATCGTTGAATTGAAAATGAAAAGTCTTTTCAATTTTTTTCAATTCCGACGGGATTCAATCCCGCAATGATACAAGCGATCCTCCTTAAGCCGGATTGCCTTACCAATTCGGCCACGGAGTCCTTAATAAGTCAGGTTGAATATCTTGACAATCTTGATAAGATTTTTCATTTCCAATGAAATAATACCAAAGTGTGGTTTAACACTATAAAAATTAAAATTATTTTGAATGATTATCTCTTATTATTCTCTATGATTATCATTCTTTCAGTTCGTCAGAAGTGTCTATTTTTTTTTTATATTTTTGGTATAAGTATTCCTTTGTGCCAGCGTATCGAAGGAAGGTTAACTAAAGGTGGTCGCACACGTGCTCATTACTGACGCGTTTATTCGCGACGCGTGACGCGCACGGTCACGTCCTCAGCACGCGCCGGCGATGCGCGTTTCCATTCTACACAGACGACTTACTAGTGTCATTTTGAAAATGGAACGAAACAGGCTGTAGAGATTGGTTTGTACTATGAATGAATTTTTAGCTTAAAACGGAATGAGACAGGTTTACTGTGTAGAATTGTAGAGGTTCTAATTTATACGGACAATTAAAATAATTTTATTTTAAAATGGAATGAAACAAGCTATAGAATCGGTGCTCAACCCGTCGAAAATTTTGATGATAACTTTAATTCTTCATGAAAGGCTGTAGAGTACATTTGACATTAACAACTATAAAACAATTATGGGACAAATTAAACAAATAAATAAATGCATTATGCAGCTACCTAGGTATGTCGTGAAAAAGTTCCTTTCCATGGCTACAAATAAGAGGGGAAGAGAAAGACTGCAAAATACCTGGTTGACAAATATACCCACCAGCGAGATAAATGGCGCCAAATGATTGAAAAAGCCAATGGGAAAAGGCGAGGAAGAAGAGAAGATTATATAGCTACCTAAAGGTTGAAAGAACGTGTGTCTGCTCCTATTCTTACAATCCAGATTATGTGCTAAGAGAACTCTAGTGTTTAGTCAAACCTAACATAGGCTTTAATTTAAGACACTATTTAACAGACAAATGAATTCATCGTTTTATTCGAGTTTTGTGAAAATTTTAATTAACGTACTTTACGTGAGATCGTATTCATGTTAAAAAAAATACGAATTCAAATGGAAACACGTACTGTCTTGCGGCATACACGCTACTAAAATGTACCTATACAGTGCTATCGAATCTGTGAAATTGTCACCTAACAACTATTCTGTGACATGTCACCATTGACTATTCTGTGACAGTACGTCACCGTATAATGCCACCAGCGTATTCGTTCAGATGGTAAAAAAAAACTTCTTCAAAAGGGTACGAACATTTTTATATGGAGCCTGGCATACCTACTGTCGGCCATTTTGAAAAAACCTCGATTTTGCATCCAGTGATGAAACATGTGTCAATCGATAGGGGAAGTGATTACAAACAAAATATATTCAGTAATAAAATCTCGTAATCTTTATACTTTCCGAGATATTTGAGTTTGAAAATGTAAAAATTAAAACTTGAAAATGCTTATTATGCTGCCAATAATAACCGGTAGGTATTTGAATATGTCTACTGTGACTGGGGATAAAATCGTGAGCCAATTTCGTTTAATTTTTAGGTAAAAATTTTTTTTTTTTTTAAATTATACAGGTGAATTTTTGAGACGGGACAGTAAGGGCAGCTACCTTAACCGTTGTAGCTACAGGAAAACGTTCTTAAGGGCGCTACTCACACACCTGCCGCAGGGGCAATCTAGGTGGCAATCTAGGTGCGTGGCGGTTGTCGCGATATCGGGAGTAGAGATATTGCCCCTGCGGCAGGTGTGTGAGTAGCGCCCTTTACGAGACTATCCTTAACTTTTGAAGATATTATTTTAACCTGCATTCACAGATTTTAAAAAAATGTACAGGCAGCGAGAAAATGGCCAGTTTACACAAAAACTTTTTTTGATGCCAATCGATCCTGTTTGACATAAGGATTAAAAGGCTCTATCGGACCGAGGTTAAGAGGAGAAAAGTCAGAAAACGCTAAAATGTATTTTTGAGACGGGTTAGTAAGGGCTACCTTAACCGTTGTAGCTCCAGGAAAACGTTCTCAAGCGACTATCCTTAACTTTTGAAGATATTGTGACTTTCATTCACAGATTTTGAAAAAAAAAGGAACAAAAAAAAAGTTTTTGTGTAAATTATTCATTTTTTTCGGTGACTGTACCTACATTTTTCCAAAATCTGTGAATGCAAGTCACAATATCTTCAAAAGTTAAGGATAGTCTCTTGAGAACGTTTTCCTGTAGCTACAACGGTTATGGTAGCCCTTACTACCCCGTCCCAAAAATACATTTTAGCGTTTTCTGACTTTTCTAGTACTCTAACCTCAGTTGGTCCGATAGAGCCTTTTAATCCTTATCGACGGTTAATAATCAATACCATCTATCTCAAGTTTTGGTGGTTTTCACTTTTAAATGCAGTTAAATTCTAAAAAAAATTGTGCATCGCCTACCAATTCAATATCTTTTAAATTGCAGAAATTGAAAGAGTTATACCCTATTAGAAATACCACCTATCGTTTCCATGCGTATTTTTTTCTGCCAATATAACCTATCTCACTTGTGGTGTCAGGGCCCAATTTTTAAACTAGTGCCGATGAAGCTGAAACTTTCAGGAAAATTAGTTAAAAATTAGTAAAACTTGATGCAATGATCCATAAACTTCTGTAACTTGAAACAATAAAGTTATGACCAAAAGACTTGGGCCCTCAATCCTTACGTTTAATTGAAGTTTTTAAAATGGATTTTCTCTTAAAGTATTTCACTTAGAGAAGAAGACGATACGTCAAAATTTAGATAAAAAAAGGTTTAAAAATTGGGCCTTCAATCGAGATAGACACTCACTTGTTGACGTCCTCATTCCTACACGGCTGCTTGCATCTGACTGATTAACATAAAATTAAAATATATAACTACAATTTTTGTTGCTGATTTTATTACAATTACTTACATTACGTTACTTAACTAAACTAACCATAAAAATATTGGTTTACTAATAAAAAAGTTTATTTTTTATGTTGCTGTTTCAATTAAAAAACGACTATCTTCCTGATTTACAAAAAATATTCAAAGCATTATGCATCAATACCACCTAACTTACATTATTTCTGTGTAGGATAGTAGTATGCTAATGGTACTTATTGTATAATAATTGGATAAATTTAAGTTAACTTTTTATAAAAAAACCTTATTAAAAACGTTTAAAAATTTTATTCAAAGCCTTTCGCTTTGAATAAAATTTTTAAACGTTTTTTTCGTCTCCTGTAAAGTTGGTTAAATTGAGATAGATGGTATTGATTATTAACCGTCGTTATGTGAAACAGGATCGATTGGCATCAAAAAAAGTTTTTGTGTAAACTGGCCATTTTCTCGCTGCCTGTACATTTTTTTTTAAATCTGTGAATGCAGGTTAAAATATCTTCAAAAGTTAAGGAAAGTCTCGTAAGAACGTTTTCCTGTAGCTACAACGGTTAAGGTAGCTGCCCTTACTGCCCCGTCTCAAAAATTCACCTGTACCTATAATTAAAAAAAAAAAAAAAAAAAAAAAATTACCTAAAAATTAAACGAAATTGACTTACGATTTTATCCCCAGTCACAGTAGACATATTCAAATACCTACCGGTTATTATTGGCAGCATAATAGCATTTTCAAGTTTTAATTTTTACATTTTCAAACTCAAATATCTCGGAAAGTATAAAGATTACGAGATTTTGTTACTGAATATAATTTGTTTGTAATCACTTCCCCTATCGATTGACACATGTTTCATCACTGGCTACAAGATCGAGATTTTTTCAAAATGGCGGAAGAGTAGGTGTGCCAAAATGTTCGTTCTTTTCTATCATCTTTGTAACTGAACTAGAGAATGAAGGACACAAAGTCAAAAGTCAAAAAGCAATTATTCAATAAAATCATGTTTGACACGTATTAAGAAGATAGGACTAGGAGTCAGTAGTCACCATAACTCTTACTTAATCCTTTCGCGATCAAAATATAACTTAGTTCACTTTAGGGTGAGTTTAAACTTACTTGGTAGGGACTTTTTCTGATGACACTCGTGAGGTTTTCTGGTCCAAAAAATCTATACTTATAAATATAAAAGTTTTGTGTAAGTAACACTTTTTTTATTAAATCATACTTACCTACTTAAATGAAATAAATAAAATTTAATTATTATAAAACATCTAATTATCTATATTTCTATTAGCTATTATATTTCATATTTTTAATAGATGGCTCTTATCTTTCATACAAGTTATAGTTTACGTCAACGAATACTTAAAAACTCGGATGAACCCTGAATTTTTAAATATCATTGACCCTGGGGCCATACCATGAACGATGTTAAAACAAGCTTAAAACAGTCCTACTGCTTTAGAAATGACATTCGTTATTATGTTTCAAGCTTGTTTTAACATTGCTCTAACTAACAGTTCATGGTACGGCTACTGAACAGTGCCTCGATCGCCAGTATGCACAAGTTTACTATTCGATCCGTGACTGTAGTATAGTCTCTCAAATGTATGGGATTCCGGTGCAGCGCTTCCAGTGGTAACTTGACTGAACTAAAATCCCAATACATTTGAGAGATTATACTACAGTCACGGATCGAATAGTAGACTCTGTGCATACTCCTGCTAAAGGCTCAGGTAGACTGTTGGCACTATATTGTCACGTGGTCGCGGCTAGTTCAGCGAATCTGCCAGGATGCTAGTGACGTGAACTGGATTTGTTATTTTTAACGTGAAATAACTCGTAAGGAATAAGTAAATTGGTTTTTATAGTCCTTTCCTTGTTGGCTTGCGGTTAAACGCCTCTCAACTTGAACACTGGTTAAACCATGCTCAAGATTCGCCCTGTCACTATTTGTCATTATGTAACAAAAAAGGATAGCATTATTGAAACGGTGTTTCAATTTTGACAGTTGAGAGAAGTTTTTAAGGCCCAAAATGTTGAATGCCTCTGTTATTTAACATTATAATAATTTTAATACTCGCTAGACTGATTTGAAAAAATCCAGGAATGAGTGAAAATTAATACCAATGTACTCCTTCACTTTTTACTTCAGAATTTATATGCAGCTAACAAAGCGTTCATTTTCTACCCGTAAAGCACAAATTGCAAGTAATATCAGCCGAACAGTAGTGTCTACAAATATTTCAATGTTCGCCGACATTCCAAGTTATATACTTTTTCACTTCTCCGAAATGTGGACGTTGAAGATATCCATAAAATTGACAACCCTAACTCACTACGACACTGACACAATGCAAAAATAACCTTATCTCTTCTGTTTAGAATCTAAAAGGAACAATTTAGTGATGCATTCGAATTCCAAATCGCGAGTTGATAACTAAAATTGAGCTGTATTTTATTTATCAACGCTCGCTTATTGTTTGATTCAGTATCGTTCATTTGACATTGGTAATTTGAATTTAGAATCAATTTGATCAAATGCCTGATTTCGAATCAAAATGATAACTTAGTAGGTATTGTACATAGTTTAAGATTTCGCATGTGTTATGTGGAAAGTTAGTACAACATCAGTGTTGTATAATCTGTGGAGTTGGGTTTTATTCGAGGCTCTATATTGGCGGAAACGAATGGCTTACACATTTGTTGTTAGGGCTAAAACATGCGCTGAAGCGATATTTTTACTCTATGTCTGAAGATCGTGATCACCGGATGTCTTCACGAGCAATGATATTCTATGTGATAGTGTAGACAGTTTGCGTCCAACGAGTTATAATAGTGGCCAGGTGGACCACATCGTAGAACCTTTATTAGTTTAATTAGTTTAAGTTGTATTTAGCTGTTGGTTTTCCTTAAAAATAAAGAAAAATAAATACTTACTTAATGAAATAAATAAATAAACCTGGGGCCTTACTATGAGCTATTAGAGCAATGTCAAAGTAAGATTACTCTGATTCCGTACTAAGATAAGACTAAAGTAAGGTTAAAGTAAGCCTAACGCAGGAATGTTTTGGTAACGTCTCATCGTGGAGTGTCAAGTGTCAAGTCATTGACTCTAAGCAGGACTGTTTTCTCCTTGTTTTGACATTACTCTAAGAGTTGGTGGTACGCCGGCTGGCTTTCTTATCCTGGAGCTGGTCCGTTCAGGTCACGTGATCCTCAAGCACTTCATCATCATTTAAATTGCCAATCACATCGACAGTACTTAATTTTTTTTATGTTTATTACCTACCTATTTTTAAAACGAAAAACAAAAATTCAAAAAGCATTATATTCTCTCAGATCTTTACGCATTCAAGATCCTCTAAAGATGTCCAACGGGGTAGTCAGATGTTCAAATTCATGACTAATAACTTGTAATAATATTTGCTAAAAATGAAAGTAGGTATACCTTTTTCCTTCACGTATTAATATATTACTATAAATCGCTTCCTCCCCCGCTTCAGCTTGTGTTTTCCCCCTAAATCGGGTAATAAACTTGAAGCAGCGCTGTAGGCACTCCTCATTGTGCGCGCCCGCCCCCCGCTTATTGCTTAGAATCTATTTTATGTTGCGACTACCCACGTAATAAAGTTTTTGTGTTGTAAACGCTTAAGTACTTTCAGGAATTTAAAGAGCGAAGGAAAATATCGAAAACTGCACATTCAATCCGTAAAAAAACTGAATTTTGAAGAAATTGAATACGAAAACTTTACTACTTGCAAAAGCGTCGTTTTTAAGTAATTTTACTTACATATTACTGTTATTTTATTTTATTGGATTTACAGAAACTAAACTACTACATATTTACATAACAATACTGCCAGTGTCTTGGGCACGCTTCCGTCTGGCAGTGGCTTGGATCAGTTGAGCTACCTATAGATCGTTTCCAACGATCCTTAGGTGGCTCAACTGGTTCTTTTTGTATTTTATAATGTTACTACTTAGTCAAGTTGCAGACATGCAAACAGCGTGTAGCACACTATCACAATACAATATTATAAATGCGAAAGTTTGGATGTTTGGATGGTTGTATGTTTGTTCCTCTATAACTCGACAACCACTGAACCGATTTATCTGGAATTTAAAATGTAGATAGATAATGACCGGGAATAGGACATAGGCTACTTTTTATCCGGGTACCACGAATTAAGTTATAATTAACTTAATTATTTAATTCTTTATTGTACAAATAAAACACATAGAACAACAACATAAAGTAAGGACATGTACAAAGGCGAGCTTAACCCTACGAAGAGTTCTCTTCCAGCAAACCCTTTGACTTAACTAAGTTCTATTTTGATATTTTTACAGAAACCACATTGTCCCGTATTTGTAAGCAAACGGTTCTTCCTGACACTTTTAAGTTTTCAAAAAGGCTTTTTTCAAAATCAGCAATTCCAAATCATGTCGCCGACGATATTTATTTTCTTCTAATTTGATAGCATTTCTTCGGTCGTGAGTCGTGATCATTAATCATAGATCTGTCTCGCTCTAACTCGTGGTTGTGTATATTGTTATCTCCCTCTGTCGTGTCAGGATTCCTTGCGCGTACGCAGACGGACCCGCGCGTGCCGAGACGCTCGTATTTTTTTCGATAAGAAAAAGCATAAAATCAATTTTATGGCTTTAGTAGTCTATTTGACTTCCGTTAGATAAATGGAGCATTGAAAAGGATACTAGGTTGACTTTTTTTGTGGTTTTTGACGTCTTTTAATATTGATTTAATAAAAACTAAACACATATTACTACTGTTTTGGGTTTTCCATATATTATCTTAAAATCTTAAAGATAATAGAGTCTGTAGGCAAATACTGTGGTCTAGGATGTTTAGAGTAGACATTTATACCTTTCATCCCTAGCTTAATCTTATCCATAGGAAAAACATGGGCACAAGAGAATGTTTTTACTTAATTAAAAAAAAGAAAATGGTGTTTGTAAAATCTAACTTTACACCTGACAGCGGACGGTTATTTCAATTTCAATTTGTATGGGCAACTTCGAAAAGTTCCTAATTATTCCTCTTTTCCTATGCTCCTATGTGATCCGCTCGTAGCGTAGCTTGCTTAGTGGTATTCAAAACTGAGCGCTTTCGTGCTTCGGAGGGCACGTTAAGTTGTGGGTCCCGGCTTTTAAGTCGTTAAGCCATGAAGCCTTTAGGCGGCCTAAAAACTCCATCACCAGAGTTGGCCACTTGCTCATATGAACTTGCTTGCTTTTATGTGATTTTTCTTTGTTTGTAAATTCTACTTAAGTACAAACATTTTCTTTTGAGTTACTTATATCGTCAATGGAAATGAAGAAACGCTAAAGCGCCAAAATGCGATTCGTGGGAAATCAACTTTAAAGTTTCAAGTTTAAAGTTGATTTCCCACAAATCGCATTTTGGCACTTTAGCGTTTCTTCCTTTCCACTGACGATATAGAAACTTCATTCAAATTACCTACACCTGTAAAGTTTTGCTATTGTTACCGCCAAAGGGCGCATAAGACAAATGAGTGCTATTTGCGAGTGATGAAAACAATACAATGATTACTGGCGAAATGTCTTATTTATGTACGGAACCAACACGGACATTGCATGGTTTTTGAACTGTGTTTCAAACATTACGGACATCAAAAACGGAAAATAATATAAAATCTTTCATTCAATTTCATTTCACAAAACACAAAAATTTTATAAAACCTACATCAATGCTAAAAGCTGAACAATTTTCTACATTCTCGCATTTTTTTTCATAACTCTGAAGATTCTCGGCAGATCCTCACCAAATTTTTGTGGCACTGAGCGAAAAGTAAGTATATCCTTTTAAACAAAAAATATTTTTCCAAATCAGTCCAGGCGTCTTCGAGTAGGTAATCGGTGAACATATTAAGTAGGTACCTAGGTAAGTAATTGGTGAAAACACGTAAAAAAAGCACCAAACAAAAGAGATTCCGAAGAATTGAAAACCTCCTCCTTTTTTTGAAGTCGGTTAAAAATTATTGTAGACGTCCTGAGTGTCTATTGAATATGATTTTGGAAGCTTAGATCGTTATAAAGCGGATATTGTTTTTGGAAACCAATACACATCATAGGTACATACTAACAAAGGTTTTAGACATAAAGGTTGTATGCGATTGAGTGACCACCCCCACTTCGACGTTTCGTGAAGTGCAAAATGTTAATAGCTTTAGGTTTCAAACCATAAACGTAAATTGAAATCTATCACAAATATTTTAAACGTTTTACTTAAAACAATGGCCAATAACAACATTTTTCTTATAAATTTAATTTAGATAAGTATAAAAGCTTGTTATTTAAAAAAAAATTATCTATGGTCAGTATAAACGGTCAAAATGAATCTTCTCCATTCGAAAGTTCCACAACCGAAATTCAAACTGTCTCAACATTGAATCGAAATTCAAAATCGTAAAATAGTCGCGTTCAAACAAAACGAGCGAGCCACTGTCCGCGTATGAGACAGGCACACTTTTAAAAAACGAAATTGACCGCGTACCATAGAATAAATAGCAGTTTAAGTCAAACTTTTCACTTTAGAAGGGTAAAGAAATTGACCGCATAACAGAAATATAGGTACGTACCTAACCTTTATAATATAGTGGGTATTTTAATTAGTTTCTTACGTATTTGAATTTTCCCATGAAAGTAGAAAGTTTTCCAGTCCATGCGTAAACTTTGTGCAAAAGATGTTTTGCTATTTATGATATTTAATCACGGTTTTTAAACAATGAAATGATTTAAAAAAATATACTATGTAGTAAGTAATAAGTAGTGCTCAAAATATTTTTGTACTTAGATGTATTTTGAATAATATAAAAGTAAGTAGGTACCTATATTCATTTAATATTGACAATGTTAGAAGAGTGATACGATAAGATAACATTACTGTATTTAGTCAGTTGTATACAAACAAAATTCAATTTAAAGGTATCAAAATAAAGCCTATTTTTAAATCGATAGCCAATTCCGAATGACACAGGCAGGTACGCACACGGAATCGAAATGCAAAAAAAAATATTTTGCTGGAACGAGACACAGCATTTTTAACGTTTTACCCGAAAGAGATGGGTATAAAATTTCAAATTTAGAATGCAACTCGTGCGTTCGACATCCGTCGCGGCAAAAACAAATGCTGCCATCTAGCGGGTGAGTGCGACACTACAGTTTGCAAAAAATACATTTTCAGATTGATTAAGCGATATTGGAGATTATAAATTATTTAACAGATTAACTGATGTGCAATGTGGCTGCGAATGCAATTAGGTTCTTAAAAATGCGAGATGGGGCTTTTTCTTGCTTTGCTACGGCAAGAGTTTGCTGAATAAGAGAGATCATTCGGAGCCATTCCATTTAGACTTTGTTGCGGGTCTAAATATCATTGAAACCGCCGCATGTACAGTACACTACATTAGCCTTTGCCTTTGACAAAGTTTTGTATTGATACTATATATGTCCATAATTTTACATGTAGGTACCTACTTAATCATTATTTCATGTGTCAGATTGCAAGCCGTGTCGGTTAGAATAGAACTTTTATATTTCTAAGTTTTCCTCCTCTAGATACTTCGATTGACTCTACGGCGCATTTTTTTAAACTTTAAAAATAACCCTATTTTTTAATAAAACAAAATAAGTAAATCTTAAATATAAAGAGAGACCTACTTACTTAATCCTAAAAGCTTTTACAAGAACTAAAATCATTAAAAAGCAAAAGTACTTTTTGACCTAAGTTTTTTTTAATTGACTCTTATTTTTATAAATAATATAATAACTTTCTATTAGGCGGAACAAATCATTAAAAACTATCCATGCGTAGGATGCCCTAATAATTTATTTACCAATCGTTATCCACAATCATTAATCGTGGTCTAATTAATGATAACCACCGGATCATAACAGAAATGATGGATCGAATCATTAACGTGTTGATGTATTAAAAATAGTTAAAAAAATATAGATTTTTATCTATGGTCGTTGCTACTGGATATAGTATACTGGGTGTCATAGTATTACTCCGGAAAATTATGTAGGTTTAAGATTGCATCAAATAATGATTTGTGTAAAAAGTAAATTGGTAAATTTTAACACTATGGTTTTGTCCTACCACAGAAGTGATTGTTAGTAAAAAAAAATGTGTTTCCTTATTTTTTTTTAATAATGATTGTTTTATTAATATAAAAATAAAATAAAACATAGTTCAAACATCTTTGTCCGAACTCATTGTGAATAATAATGCTTTTTTGTATATCTTAGCAAAACAAACTTTTATGACAACCAATTTCAGTAAGTATTTTTATCTTTTCAAAATTTTCCCCTTTTTTAAAAGATCATTGTTTTTTACGGTCCCATACTTAAAACAAAAAAAACAAAGATTTTTATGTACCTATATATCACTTTGTGTATGATAACGTTTAAACATCACATATAATTCTGATTGATGCGCGTCACTCAGACCCACCTGCATGCCTCCACATCCGTCAGAATCAGAACCCATCTCAGGCTAATGACTTGTCATTTATAACTATAACTATATTTGGGTGGTTTCTGGAATACAGATTCGAATCGAATTATGAATCGATAGCATTTGTCAAAGTTAAAAAATAGGGTTAAGAAATTATCTCGTCCCGTCTCTATCGAAGGCTTTCGGGATAGCCTAAAAACTTTATCACTAAAATTACCAATAGCTCATATTTTACTCTGCCAAATCATTAACTAAAAAAATTAAGAAAAAGTAGAGTATACTCGCGAAGAAAATGTAATTGTAGATTAACTAGTAGGGTTAGCAAAAATCATCGAAAATTTCTATACTTTAACGAATTTGTATAACCAAATCCGGGCCCCTTCTCTTGAAATTAAAACGATATCGTGCTGATTTTCCTAGTTCAGCTTACGAGTATATTGGTGAAATGTTCAGAGTTTACATTTAGTTAGCATTTCACAATAGGTTGCAAATGATTTTAAATATTTCTTGATAATTTTTTTTTTCGAAGTTAGGAACATCAAGTGACATTTATTTTAGTTTGTTTTTTTTTTTGTACAAATGAATTTTTGCAGATTTTAATACTTTCCAATACTTATATATTAATTTACTTTATTATAAAATACCTAAACAAAGAAACACACTCATTAACATAATTATTCACTTCTTAACTAAATTACAACTAAATTAAAAGAAACTCTGTTTTCTATCTTTAAGTGACTAAAGATCTTGATAATTATTTAAAAAGTTAAACAGACATTTCTCCGTTCATCAGGCCAAAATTAACATTATCTCGCGACGCCACACATAAATTAATTTTATATAAACTTTTGTTGTTGTCTGTATAGTGAGGTGACAGTGTGACAGTGTGACGGTATGCAGTAGTCGATGCTTATCTGTCAACTGACAGTTGACTAATTCGAACAAAAAATACGACCGAGGTTCTTGAACTGGGTACCTTGTAAATCTATTGTTGGTCTAATTCTAATAAAACGATGTTTGGATGTTTGTGATTCAATTACGATGAACCGATTCGGATTGATCTTGGAATTAATAAATTGTAATATCCGACTATTATTATAAAACTGAGTTTTATTTTAAGGTTTTTTGTGTTTGAAACACGCGCATAACTTGATCCACAATGGATAAATAAATCGAATACACAACATTCCGAAAAACATTTCCTATGTAATATATAGGATTTACACATATTATGTGCTTAAATAGGTCTCTGAAATTTTCAAACAAATCTCCTAAACGGCTGGACCGATTTCTGTGAAAACTTGAAATTTGGATAGGACGTCTGTCAAGTGAGATAGAAACTCCTCATTAAACTTTTACACATATTAGAAGTAAGATGATTAAAAAAATTAAATTAAAATGTATCTAAAAGTAGTACTTAATTTAGAAAACATATTGTGCCGTACTCACTTAGCGTGGGATAGGGGCAGGAGAATGATGTAAATTAATATAAGTAATTATAAGAACCTACCTACTTATACCTGCAGGTTAAAAATATGCTGCGATTAAAATTAGGAAAAAATATTACGAGCGACAAAAACAATATTCTTACAACAGACTTGAGTAATTTTAATATTTAATTGCTAGTTTAAGTACTTAATGAACTGTACATTTACAATTCACATGCTTATAAAAATAAACAACATAAAGTGAGTTTATTGGTAAATCTACGAATGTAAAGTAAGTATTTTGAAAACTGTGTGAAATGTCTAGCATTATTATTAATATTATACTTTATTTCTTGTCACTAGTACCATGAATAGTCCAAGAACTGGTGATATAACGGCGATATACACACCGACAATGTTTTGATTCACCCGGAAAGTCTTCATCAGAGTAAAAGGGACAGACTTACGAAACTACTGTAAACCTGCCAAACTAAATAATCCCTGTAGGATTCCACAGTCTAGTATTATCTCGCTTAATAAATAAATACCAAGAAAAATAGTATGGCGTATTTAAAAAATACGTATTCCCCGCTGACAAGACAACCGCTGTTAATCTCCGAGATAGAGACTAATAAATCATTAATTATTCGGCCATTATCGATGTTTTTATATCGATACCTAGCCCACACTAATGGACGCAACAGGAAGCCACTTCCCGCCATTTGTCAAAATGACATTAGACATCACTTAGCCAGGTATCAGGATTGGCAACATGTTCTACTGCTTTTAAAATTATATTGACTCAACCTTGACTTAGCTTGGTTTAGTTATAACCTTTGCCCATCTGAAATAACGTGCTTTTGGAAAACTATTTTTCAAATTGGTGTAGTGATTCTGAAGATGACTCCATTTTGTTTGTTCTCTTTTTTCAACGTGAAATATGACCACGCCTACTTTACCTAACTACCTGGTAAATACAGATAGTACCAATGGGCCTTACTTACATAAGCCTCTCTACTTTAAATACTGGTTAAACAACGACCTGTCTCTATTTGTTATATAGTGACAAATAGAGACAGAGCGTAGTTTAACCAGTGTTCAAAGTTGAGAAGCTTTTGTAAGTAAGGTCCAATGTTTACCGATTGAGCGATCTGACCAATCAGCAACAAAGCCACTTTTGTTTTTGTAAATAAAATAAACAATATAAACTCACAGTAGATTGTGAGTAGAAGTAACACACTCCATAATATTGGCACCACATGAGCTATTAATAGTAGGCACAGTTTACACTAATTTTATGTGCTAGACAAATATAAATTTAAAAATCACATATAACTGTAACAAGCATTACGTAAATCATTATAAATGTCTTACATTAAAAATAAACATTGTGAACATTTTTCACGACTACCTAATTAAAATTATTTATACAGCGTTAAAATCGACTTAACATTAAACTGCGATCTAAGCCTACATTTTTCTAGGATTCCTCGAACAATTACTAGAATAGAAGCACTTATAAAACGAACCACCTTTAATAGTGCGTCAGGAATGCTATCGATAAAAATCATCGATAAACCATCGATATTCCACCTCACTAAAGTGAAGTTGTTTGTTTTGCCGGTAGCGAGTAGTGTCGCGTTGATAAATATCCTTAAAGATTGTATGCTCTCTCGATAATTCTCTCTTGGACCTCACACTATTTTATACAAAGTATTTTATACTCAACCCCTTAAAAATAAGGTTGAAATTGATCTGTGAGTTTTTCTTCTCGGCAGAATGCGCTTGGAGTTATTAATGACACTCAAACTACGTGTTTTATAGTTATTTGATAAAACACTATCATGATTATTTAGACTTTCTGACAGAAGCTCGTATTTAATACACCTCTAATATTACCCTCTTATCTTGAGACTATATTCGTGTTGGCTTATTAATAAAAACTGGTGTTAAATTTCAGACTGGGACACACCTAAAATGAAGGCATCGTTAAGTTGAACTGAATGTTTGAAGCAACTTACCTCACATCATTTTTATTATTAACGGTTATAAGCATTCCATTTCATGATAAACAGCTCACAGTAAAAAGTAATATGCTCAAGCCACGCACGACACGTCAATTTTCTCCATAGGCAGCCGAATAAAAACGTGTAAACAAACTGCCACTACAATCGGTTCATTTGCCTTTTCTTTTACAGGTAAAAAATGGCGATCGCTGACTCCGCAAGACAGGCGGCCGTTTGTCGAGGAAGCTGAGCGTCTTCGGGTGATCCATATGACGGAACATCCCAACTATAAGTACAGGCCTCGAC
This sequence comes from Camptogramma bilineatum, assembly GCA_958496255.1. Lineage (NCBI taxonomy): Eukaryota > Metazoa > Arthropoda > Insecta > Lepidoptera > Geometridae > Camptogramma > Camptogramma bilineatum. The sequence continues at coordinate 6,069,861 of OY292474.1, forward strand.
GGCGGAAGCAGAATAAGACCAGACCAAACCAACCAGCTACGCCGGTCTCCGCCCCGCCGACGGCATCATCGGCACTCGGATCGCCATACGGCAACACAGGGTCACCAGACCGCTTCTCACACAACCCTGGAGCTGGTTTCTCTCCGTACAGAACCTCTCCGCTCGCGTCAGATTACAACCAGTTTAACGGACACGTTCAGACACCGGAATCGTCGCCTGCTAGGTCCCCCGAGCCGCAGGGCAGGCGGAGCGCTCCGGCTGAAGCCCCTCTGCCTACCCCTGACGCATCCCCTGTGGAGAACGAGAAGGAGAACTTCCAGTATGAGGAGAGAAGGAGAGCACTAAATGCTTCTTCCATGTCAGATTCTTACTCCCCATACAAAACGTACCGGAACCCTGGCTCCTTCTCCCCAGCACCCGTCGCGGCTATGGGCATGGCTAACGGAATGTACGTGATGTGCACACAGAGGACGTTGACTGAACAGCCGCCGCTCGTCACTGGAACTTTCTTCCCTCCGGTAGCGACGTCTCAGGATCAGCAGACACTCGGCACATCGGCTCCTAGAGTCACATCGGCTCTGAGCGGAGCGGCGTCCAACGAGTACGGCGTGCAATACCACTCATACGAGCAATACGAGCAGATGTATAAAACTGAGGACTCATACGTCCACTACCCTGAGCAGCCGAAGACGGAATACGACACTGGCGGTTCATACTTCTCCGAGGAGCCTCCGAATCAGAACCAGGAGGAGGGATACATGCCTCGTCCAGAAATAAGGACAGGTTCGCCAGAGTCCGATGTGGACGCGAGGGAGTTTGATAAGTATCTGGATTATGGGGCGGAAGGTGCTATGGAACAGCATCAGCAATACAGATACGAGCAGCAAGGATACAGGCCGTACTGCGAGCAGAATCCAGGACCGGAGTATTGTTCTGAGAGGATGTATCCTTCCCCATACGCGTCAGTGATCTCGGCGCCGCCGCCGCCGGCGACGTACGCGCCAGCCACTCCAGGGGAACCTGTCCGTCCTGAGGATGAGTTCAGCGTCATCCTGGCTGGGGTCAGGCAGACCTGCTATAGCAATTGACTGGGGTAGGATAGTCTCCTGATAGCCCAAAGAGTTTCGCAGAGGTTTTGACCACTCGATACTGACAGAGCAAATGCACTGATGCAATGTTGCTGTTTCTTTTTGGCACTGGGTTTTTGCTGGTGATAGGGCATGTTAATACTTTTTTTAACGTTTATAATACGCATATTTATTAAAAGCATACGCCACTATGAAATAAAATACAGTGAAAGCCCTAAGTTTGGAATAACCCTCCTGTAGTAAAAAAATACTAAACTTAAGAACTAGGTACCTACTTAACAAATTATATTTCTGTTATGTCTACGCGCAAAATTTAAAAAACACTTTGTTTTTTGTCTTCTATCGAGTGGTTTTAAATTTCTTGCAGATCTTCCAAATAATGTAAGATTGAATTTAACTAAATTGTTCCATATTATAGTGTGAATTTGTGAACTGAATTTACTCATATTTGGACGGAATTTTTCAACAAAATCATGACAGTTTATGTAATACAACCCCAAGAATTTAACTCTCACACATTATAATGGTTACTTCTTCTTACCTAAGTTTTTTTCGATCTTAAATATTGTTATTCATTTGTTTGACGAGATCTTTATTTTGTTATCATTTTGCAAATTCACACGTATAGTCATATTGCTCATTATACGGACTAAAAACATATGAAAAATGACATTTTTTTCCTTCAATTTTAGTCCGTATAGTGAGCAACCGACTATAGTTAAATAACTTGTACATTTGTTAAGAATAGATCTTTAAAAGTATTCTTTCAATGAGGTTCCTATCCAATTGTTTCTATCGGACGGTTCAAAAGTAGCTATCAAATTCATTATTGAATAATCTTGTTGACTTTTGGTGTTAAAGTATAAGTGAAACAATATATAACCTTAAAGTTTTTTTTTATAATTATTATTAAAATAATCAAATAAGTTTTTATTTTCAAAAGTACTGAATTATGAATTATACTCTACACATGCCTCTTTTTAATAAAAAATGCGTTTATTTTTAGTTTTTTGAATGTATATTAGCGAAAATGTATATTAAAAGGTGATAAACCTTTAAATTTGTCTGTTTATTCGTCCAATCCTTACCATTGTGGTAGCGCTTACGATTCCTATGTAAAAGATTATTTATTTGTAACTATTTTTGTAAATTTTATGAATTAGTTAGTAATATTATAAAATAATATGAAACATTCGAATTATAAGATCTTCCATTAAGTCTGTAGATATATCGTAAATAATGTTGTTTAATTTAATTATAAGTTGTATTTTTGTATAAATTGTAGTGTTAATAAATAAATATCTCATTGATTTATTATGTGTACTTACTAAAATAACGTAGATAATTTTTTAGTTTATTTTTTGTAATTTTAGTTTAGTTTGATACTCGCACTGCGATAGTTCTTAATTTTAAGAAAATTTATAAAACGCAATAAAATTTATATTCGAAAATATGTTTTTTTTATTCTTATGTAGTTGTAATGTCAAACAGTCTCATAAAATATCTGAACTTTTCAGTCCTGAATTTTGAATCTCTGTTTTCCTAAAAACTTAAACAGTAGAGTCCTTACTTATAAACGCCTTTCAACTTGAACACTGGTGAAACAATGCTCAAGATTCACCCTGTCACTATTTGTCACCAACAAACAAAAAAAGGATGGCAATAGTTTATAATTCAATTTTGACAGAAGTTGAGAGGAGTTAATAAGTGGAGCGGTTAGATAAGAAAAAAAGGTTAGGTACGACTTTGTTCCAAATTTTTAGGAAATTCCACATCTTCGAAAATGTCTAAGGTTACGCAGAGGCACGTCAAAAACATATTTTGGACATCCTCACATTTTACAAAAGACCCAAACAACATTTATTTTATTCAGTGAAAAGGGTGAAGGAAAACATATTGATGAAACCAGTTAGCTTTCTAATAGCGGCGATGGGCTTGTAACCCGTCACGTGTGGAACGCTTCTGAAAATTATGGACATGTAAAAATATGTATTTGGACAAGCCTCTGACTACCCCCTTAGACATGTCCAAAGGATCTAGATCACCAGATCCAGATCCTAGATAATGTCTACAGCACCTTGGGGATATTAGTCGTTATCATATTTGGAAGGGTGAGCAAAGCTTGTTAGTATAACCTGTGGTCTCTGCCTACCCCGACGCTCTTTACTTCAACGATCTAAAGCCGCTACTACACGTTTGTGCAGGCTCGCCGAGTGAACGCCAATCATGGACAGCACCATTTGCCTTGCCTTGCCATCGCTCGCCTAGCTGGCCGCGTGAATACAAGCGCCAATTTGCATTGGTTTGTATAGACTCGCCAAACGTCTGGACGGTGGCACTCGCGTTGCATCAATTCGCCTTCGCTCGCGCTGGCTTAGGCTCGCCCAACATGTATATGTATAGGCGGCATAACTAGCTCGCTTAAACGTTCTTGTTTGATCGTTGAAGTAACGTTCTGAGCGATCCCAATTTGGATGGGAGACCGCAAGTGGCAGCTTCTGGCTTCGGAGGACACTTTGAATTGTCGGTCCCGGCTTTTGATTCGTTAAGGGGCCGGCGAACGTATCTACGTACCTAGGAACGTAATACCGAAATCATTTAAAATTTGAGCATATTTTTATCACTTTATGTTATTATTTGGATAAAGGCAGTATTTATCTAGGTTCCTGTTAAACTTTTGTTCCAAAAAACTTGCTATAGAATTAATAAAAAGAAAAAATTCCATTTTTGGTGTACCTACAAAGATTTCAATTCAATTTGCTTACATTTCTTTTTAGGTAAGTTTTTCGGAACAAAAGTGAAACAGGAACCTAGATAAATACCTACTCTCTTAATCTAACAACATAAACTGATAAAAATATGCTTAGATTTTAAATGATTTCGGTATTACGTTTTTATGGAAATTCGCCTGTCGCAGGCCTCTTAAGCCATGACGGAAGCCTCCGGGTAGCCTTTAGTTTGCCACTAGCACATTCGAAACACAGACACTGCAACGGGGAAGAGGCGTGATGTAATGTAAGCTAAACGAATCTCATTTTGTGTCAGGGCTTTAAATCAACGCTATCTCATAATCAACCAACAACTACTCATTTTGGAGATACGATCGACGCAAATAATATTACAAATCATTTTATTTTTAACACCATAACTTGCCACACGCACTTTACCGGATGGCACATTGATTCTGCACGCATGATTCGGCTGACCTACCGACACGAAGACCTGGGTACCGTAGTAGAGACCGACCACAGACTGCAAACTGTCTCGTACCTAACTCTTAATTCAAAAATCTAGATTCCCAAGACGGAGTAAATCCTCTCAAATCTTTTTAAGTGTTAAAGATCCTGTTAGATATCTAATGAAACACATATTTGAAGCACAATTTACGCTTTAGAGATGAGGAGCAATGGGTTGGCATGGTATGGGCAATATGGGCATGTCGTGAGAAGGGAAGAATGTCATGTAACTAGAAGAGTGCTTGATATGAAAGTGGATGGATTTATGAATAGAGGTGGCGAAAAGATGAATGGATTGTGTGTAAGTTGACGTATGAGTAAAGAAAGGGTGAATGCTGAGATGACGGCTGATAGAGGAAAATGGAAAAAGAACATGTTGTGCCGACCCCACGTAAGTGGGAAAAGGCAGGAAGATGATGATAAATTAACACCATATAAGTAGTTTCTTCTAATCCAGTGTGCCGCGGCACAGTGGTGTACCGTGGTCATTAGTTGGTGTACATCGGAAAAATAAGGTTAAGTACCCATCTCAGTTAAGCTACTCTAAATTTAGAGCGCACATGCTCAACTAAACAAGCTCATGTTTCGCATAAAAAATGATTTATCATTTATGGTGTACCTCCAAAATTTTCCGATTTCCTAGATGTACCTTGAAGACAAAAAGTTTGCGGAACACTGTTCCAATCAAAAACCTAGTACTGCATTTTGTCTTTGATCGTTGGCGCGTGCGACAACAGTTATAAAAACCATACATTCGCATATACAGGGTGTACACAAATAAAATTAAAATTACTAAATAATTTGCGGGCGAGTGCGAGCTCCGGGCGCCCTCTCCTGTAATTATGGAGCCGCTAACACGCCCCCCGACAATATTGATGTATTGACGGTGCAAGGGAATTTATTTTTAAATCAATTGAGTTATCATGGAATGAATTTCGAGTGTTAAAATTGTTTGTGTTTTTCATATCAAATATCTATTTATCTCATTAATAATATTTAAAAATAAATAAGTAGGTAATTATCTTATTTTTTATAAAACAAATCAATAATAATTGTATTTTTAAACTAGGTATTTTTTTTTTTTTAATGAGACAAGCAACGCAAGAATTTTAGTCCCTAAAAATGTTTTTCAAATCTTATTTTATTATTTACTTTATCTTACTTTATTAGGTTTACCTACCTACTGTTTGTTGTATTTTTTGCGAAGCTTAAAGTTTTTTTAAACAACAATTTTAATACCTTTTTCGAACTGTTGCTATTTCCGTAGGAACTTTTCCGGATTAACTTATTACACCTTTTATGTAAAAAAACTAGAGAAGGATAGGTCTCTATTGAACAATATTAAAATGTTTGAAAAGTACTTACTAGTTTAATTTGAACAACCAAGAAATTGATTACTTCTTTGTTAGTATCAGTCTCTATTGAACAATATTAAAAGGTTTGATAAGTAATAGTTTAATTTGAACAGCCAAGAAATTGATTACTTCTTTGTATCAAGTAGTGTGGGTGGTGTTTAAATTGTTTATCCCTAGTTAACTTATGTAGTTTCAATAGCTCATTTTCAAATATTTTTTAAGTTTGATTTTAATATTAAACACAAACCCCTCTACTTATAAAATTCTGTTAAAATTGAAACACCGTTTAAACAATTGCCATCCTTTTTTGTTAGATAGTGTCAAATAGAGACAGGGCGAATCTTGAGCATTATTTAACCAGTGTTCAAGTTTATAAGTAAGGCCCAAAATGTTACTCAACGGCTTGGAGTGATTCAATATGCTGTCAGCAACACGCACAGGTGTTAGACTCATCTTTTAGTCAGATCTTTACTATATTTGTGGTCAATAATATGTTTAATACAAAAAAGGAAAAAACAGTCCAAATTCCGGCTTGTAAAACGACACATTACTTTTTTAATATTAGGCTACGTAGGCAAGAAAATAACAACGTCGATATTCCGACAAAATAATTACACCCGTCGTACCCTCGGAAAAGTCTTGAGCTTTGTGTTCTGTTGTGCCATTTTTATATCCGAAAACTGTAATATATTTTTTAGACAAAATGAATCAGGATTGTGGCCGATGATTCCAATATGCGTAACAATTATAAAAAATTACGGAATAAAATACATTGACGTAGGAAGGAAAACACAAATTATTTCAAAGAATGTTACACATGAGGGTGTGTTCAAAGAGTACAATCAGTTACAGAAGTTATAAAGGCTCAAACAACTAACAGGTTCGTAATTTTGGCAAGTACTATACCGCTCTACTTATAAACGCAGTTCAACTTCTGTCAAATTTGAAACACTGTTTAAACTATTGCCATTATTTCTGTTAGATAGTGACAGGGTGAATTTTTACCATTGTTTAACCAGTGTTCAAGTTGAGAGGCGTTTATAAGGCCATTAGAGGCAAGATTTTAGTTTTGTTTTTACTTCTAATGAAAATTACGATTTTAATACAAAATCTGACGTCAGATAGCTTTCAAAACCTGATTTTAGGCGCAGATTGCCTCCAGCAGGGCAATTCATACTTCTCGCAATGTATTCCAAATTCTAGAAGTGACCTTTCTTCGCTGAAAAAACGTCAACTTTCCGTAGAAAAACTTCGAATCGGATACATTTTCGGAAGTGAGAATCGTACTATAAATAATCTTAGTAAAGATTTAAATGCCTAAATCGGGTACAAAATGTTAAGCTATAATACTTAAATATAAATAGGTAAATTAGACACTAAAATACTTATTATAGTAGGTATTATTTTTCTTTTTTAATTTCTTCAGCAAGCATTGCTTTAGTTCTGTTTAGTTGTTACATGCGAAGACGTATAAATGGTTACTTGTAATTTAAAGTGTTAATTTTTAAGTCTGTATAACTTCCGAATACAATAAAATAAATAAAATACTTACTATTAAAACTTTCTCTGCAAAGCACAAGCCTCATTGATTCGCGAGCGGTGCGGCAAAGAGATTCAAGCGAGGATAACGCCAATACATTTATTATTTCTACTGGGCATGCCGATTTGGAGCATATTAGGATTACCCTGAAGCATACTGACTGCTTCCAGCGGTTTCTTGGAGATTTACACAGAAACAAGTTATTTAAAAAGTACTACTACCTAAGTTTTTTAGACACTGAAAAGCAGCGCCTGATCCCTAGATCTAGGCAAGCTGAGTTGTCGCCGATTTCAACAAGTTTTTTTTTCTATTTGTCTTTTTTTCTCATTTTGTTATTTTACGTTGTTGTATTTGTTGAATAAATGTATTTTCTTTCTTTCTTTCCTAAGTAAAATTCCAGAGACTTGGTTCTAGAGAAATCTGTCGTGGAGATTCTTGCAGTGGTTATTTTCCGGGATAGAAAATGGCCTCTGAAACTATGGAATTAACGATATTCTTAAACAATTAGTTGTGTTAATAATTAACTATTAATTACCTACTTAATAATTAATTCTCCGTAGATTAAAAGGTGTTTATTTAGAAGAGTAGGATTATCGTCATGTCGGTGTAACATTATGTAGTAGTAAAGGCCTGTAGCCGTACCATGAACTCTTATAGCAATGTTAAAACAAGCTTGAAAATGACAGCGAATGTCATTTCTAAAGCAGGACTATTTTAAGCTTATTTTAATATTGCTCTAAGAGTTCATGGTAGGGCTACTGTTTGAGAATTCGCCATTTGAAAAATACTCAATTTTTTCAAGAAGTTAGTATCGATAAATCATAATATTGTTGATAATACACGTGCGTTATCCAAACAGTCCTTTTACCTACTTCTGCAAACCAAAACACACTTTACGATCCATTGTGGCTCATTACGTTCTTAAACAACTAGCGAAAATAAAAGAGATCCTGCGATAAGCCAATCTAAACTAGGCCTATTTATTAGAACGTGCGATATAAAAAGATTAAACTGCATTTTTTACAAAAATTCTCGAAAAAAAAAAAGAAATCACGACTGTATCCCCAAGGTGCGGTAGACATTCTCTCAGATCTTTTTGGCATAGACCCTTTGAAGATGTCTAAGGGGGTAGTCAGAGGTATGTCCAAATACATATCTGGTACATGCCCACATTTTGCAGAAATTGGTCTTGCAACCTGTCACGTATGGAATGTGTATGGAAACTTTTGCAAAATGCAGCCATATACCAAATATGTATTTGGAAATTAAGCCCGTCACAGACTTAGCTATAATATACAGGGTGTGGCAAATTCTTGGTCACTGAAGGGTAGCTACCTTTTCTCTTGCAGTTAGAAAGTTTTGTTCTTAGAAAACTTAAGTTTTATTTTGAAGAAAAAAATAATTGCATTTTTAGATTTTTGAAAAAAAGTACAGATAGCCTAAAAAATTACATTTGTCAAAAAAAACAAGTTGGTCTTAATCGACTCTATTTCCCACCAGAAACACTTCTCCCAAAGTAACTTATCAAATCAAATCGTAAGTTTTTGCAATAATTCATAAAAACACATCCCATACATTTTCTATGAAATTAGTAGTTTTAAACATTATAGTGCCACTTATTCGATCGTTCTTAATTTAATTTCATAACTGCTTCGGCAAGCTGGGACGCTATTGTAAAGCGCGTATTTAAAATTAGAACAAAGTGCTTCCCTGCAGATATACCTACTAATGGTATGCTCCATGCATACCATTCTCTCTTGCGGCTCTGTCTTAGGCGACTAAGGCTTTACAATAGCCTCCCAGCATGCCGAAGCAGTTACGAATTTAAATTAATAACTATCGAATAAGTGGCACTATAATGTTTACAAATACTAATTTCATAGAAAATGTATGGGATGTGTTTTTTTGAATTATTGCAAAAACTTACGATTTGATTTGATAAGTTACTTTGGGAGAAGTGTTCCTGGTAGGAAATAGGGTCGATTAAGACCAACTTGTTTTTTTTTGACAAATGTAATTTTTTAGGCTAACTGTACTTTTTTTCAAAAATCTAAAAATGCTATTATTTATTTCTTCAAAATAAAACTGAAGTTTCCTAAGAACAAAACTTTCTAACTACAAGAGAAAAGGTAGCTACCCTTCAGTGACCAAGAATTTGCCACACCCTGTATATTAAAATTTTTATAGCTAGGCATATTACTATATATTTTCTATACTAATTTTCGCGTGACCACACACTCAGCTATAATATATATTATAGCTAACGGTATAATAGTACGGTATATTAATATATATTATAGCTAAGTCTGTGACGGGCTTAAGGGTGACGGGAAATTCTATGGCCGCCTGAAGGTTTTCATGATTTAACGTCTTAAAATCCGGGACCCGCGTTTACTCTGAAGCACGAAAGCGCTCAGTTAATAATACCAGTTACATACCCATCCAAACTGTGACCGCTCAGGAGCCATACCACGTACTCTTATAGCAATGTTAAAACAAGCTTGAAACAGTCCTGCTTTAGGCTTGGTTCAACTTTCCTAAAGCAAGACTATTTCAAGATTGTTTTGGCATTGCTCTTAGAGTTCGTGGTACGGCTTGTCTGCGTAACAGATAGTTTATAATAAAAAAATATTTTAAAAAAACAAAAACCCGACTGCGTCAAAACTAAAAAGAAAAAAACAAGCCTGCAAAGAATTACTCACAGTCGGTACCCATTCATTTTATTACCAATCAAATCTTCCCAATGTTAGGGGTCCCGACTGTGAGTAATTCTTTGCAGGCTTGTTTTTTTCTTTTTAGTTTTGACGCAGTCGGGTTTTTGTTTTTTTAAAATATTTTTTTATTTAACACTTTTTAGTTATGATAAAGTTGATTTTAAAATACCTTGATTAACTATTACCTACCCAACAAGAAATTAATAAACCAACTAAACTAAGTAACTTCGTATCGCCCTAATTATTTATTCAATTTTATTCTTCAAATCCATCCAATCCAATTCCCCATCAGCCAATAATTCAATCCAATCCAATAATATCAAAAACTTTCGATAATGGCCTTCAAAAATTGATAGAATAGGTAAACTTTTCAAAACGCAACGATAGCGCGATCTAGGATTGGTTCAGATTTAGCAGCGACATCTAGTTGTGTTTTTGGTAATTAATGTAAATAAAAAATAATACTGAGGGTTGCGATGTTTGTAACTTCTGAACTACAAAACCGATGACCTTGAAATTTTTACAGAACATTTTAAAGTAGGTACATACCTACTTTCTAACAAAATTACCCTTCCTTTGCGTTGCGCAGTCGGGTAAAAAGAATCAATAAAATCGTAGGTACTATGTGTTAATGAATTACAACCAGATACCTACCTACTCATTTTGATTTTCATTTCCTCTCCCAAGGGAACCGTCTTGAATTTCAGTAAGTAAGTAGGTATAGTAATCAAAAGTATCCTATTTATACCTCGTAGTAGTATAGTATGTATGCACTCAAATAATACCAAGTTTCATTTAAATCCGTCCAGTAGTTTCGTTCGACCGAGACGTGATGCGCGGCCAAGATACACACAAACAGAATTTTAAACCGTTATATTTCCTAAGCTATTATTTAAAATGAAAAATAGTAAAAGAAACCTAACATTGATTTTTAAATACCTATTCAACGATACCCCACTTGACATAGTTCGTCAATTTTGAGTTTTTCAATTTTGACAATATGGCGTCTGGTTGTAACACTGGTTAATTTTGATTACTTTCATGTCTTTAGTGACACTCGCAAGGTTGAGACAAATCGATTGACGTTAGAATCATCAAAATCGGTCCACGCGTTTGGCCTCTAGAGTGCCACATAGAAACATCCATAGCGAGAATAATTATTAATCAACTTTAAACCGTTATTTTTCCTAAACTATTACTTAAAATGAAAAATGGTAAAAGAAACATAAAGTTGATTTTAAAATACCTATTCAACGATACCCCACTTGACATGGTGTGACGATTTTGATTTTTTTAATTTTGACATTAAGGCGTCTGGTGGTGGCACTGGTGAATTTTGATTACTGTCATGCCTGTAACAACACTCCCAAGGTTCAGACGAATCGATTGACGTAAGAATCATCAAAATCGGTCCACGCGTTTGGCCTCTAGAATGCCACATAGAAACATCCAAACATACATACTTACATACATAGACTGATAAACACATTACCCTTCCTTTGCTTTGCGCAGTCGGGTAAAAAGGATGTTAAACAATATGTAAAGCAAGTCTTTGACAGGATGTGAGTCAGTTAAACAAAATTTGAAACGCCTTTTTGTAAAAAAGTAATGAACTGCGTCAATCAGACTTTTTACCTAGGTATGTGCTGAATGGTTTGTGAATACATAAGCTGAATTCCAAAGAAAAATGAAAACTGTAGTTCCTCGAACATTTTTGAGTGTCCTCGACAGACACTTTACTTTGCTCGATAATCTGCTTGTGGCCTGTCTTCCTTAAGTTATAAGTTGGCTATAAGTACCTATTATTTACTTACTAAGAAAACTATCGGTATATAGTTCGCGTCATGTAAAAAGAACGCTGGAAGAAAGTGCAGGGGTGTGTTTTGTCTCATGTTTGCAAATAGGTAACCTATGCGCAAACATATAAATATAAAACTATAAAACACACCCCTGCACTTTCTTCCAGCGTTCTTTTTATATGACGCGAACTTTACCTTCCTAAAAAAGCACATTATAACAAGCTTTAGCACACATTATACTCTAAATTAACGTAGGAGACTATGAAATATTCCATTGATATTTTTCATGCTTCGATTTAAAAATTAATAGTCATTATAAGGTAGCCTTTTCACATTATTATAACATTTTTTGTAATCTAAAATGGAACTTAAAAGATCTGGCACGCGCCAATAAAAATATTTCAGAAGATTTAAACTTTTTCTTCTTCAAATAGCTATAATCGAAGAAGGTAACATTTTCTCTATAGTGTAACGCAATAAGGTTGGTTTTCAAGTGATTGTTGACAGAAATTAACATTTAAATGAGGTTGTGTGTTCGTGATGAGTATGTGAATATGGCTAAGGCTTGGGGTGGTCTGTGTTTTGTGAATGTATTTATGAATCGAGAGAGTTCTTATAGAGGAAGAGCAGTGACTAAAAGTGCATACAAACGTTCAACTATTTTGCTGGTAATTTTTCTGTTTATGAAACTGAATACTAACCGCATTATTCATATTCAACTGTCAAATGAATAGGTACCTACCGCTTCAGATAATGTTGTTTTCTTGTCACTCATATGTCATAAAGAGAAATGACAACATTATTTAGGGGCAGTTTGATTTTTTTATATAATAAGGCGTGTCAATAAATGACAATGAGATGAATGAATGAAAACTCTTTATTGTACACGTCTTAAAAAACATATGAAAGTGTAAACCTAATGAATAATTGTACAATGGCGGTCTTATCGCTTTGAAGAGATCCCTTCCAGACAACCTTTAAATGGAAAGAGACAACAAGAGTTAGACAATGGAAACTTGTTTAAAACTTTTTAACCGACTTCCAAAAAGGAGGAGGTTCTCAAGTCGACTGTATGTTTTTAATTATAAAGTTGGTTGGCGCAATATCTGAGTGAGATGGTGCCATGGCCGTTCATACTGACGGCCGTGGGTTCGAATCCCAGCGTTTATCAATGTCATTCTGTCCATTTTGACACAAGACGAGAAAAAAAAGTCGGTCATCCACCCCTCGCTTAGTAGGTACTATTGATGAAAAATGTTGGTTATTATTTATCCAGCGCATACTCGCTTGCGTCAATATATTATTTATCGGACGGCCTTATCGGCGATATCTGCTGGATAGCGGCAGGTAAATGAGGCCTGAGGACGCCATTACGCGGCCATGATATACTGCCAGCCATAACACCGGATAAATAGTCTAAGCTAGTTTTAAAACATTGCAAATTATAGAATCCCTACCCATATTATAAATTTGAAAGTGTGTTTATTTGTTTGTTTATTTGTCCTGCTTTCACGTCAAAACAGAGCGACGGATTGACGTGATTTTTTGTGTGGAGATAGTTGGAGGGCTGGAGAGTAACATAGGCTACTTTTTATCCGGGTACCACGCGAGCGAAGCCGCGGGCAGCAGCTAATAAGTAATAATTTATAGTTCATAAGTTAGTTTAACTTTAAGACGATTTTTTTTCTAATCATGGAATTTTTTTTATTAATCATTACTTACAATATTATAGTAAAAATATATAGTTTCTCTATAGTAAAAATCCCCATTTAAATCTTCGTTAGAAATAAATTCACTTCATCAATGGGGTACCTTGCTTTAAAGCAAGGTATTATATTAATACCATAGACATAGACACTACATACCTACACTATCGTGTTCAGTGCTGGAGTAGGGAATGCCTGATGATATGAAAATCCGAGGCTTGGTCACCTCGAAGAGTATCGACTGAGAGGATTGTTTCAAAATTACAGATAGTTCTTACCACTCTCTGGGTACCTGAAATGGCCACTTTTGATGAAACATCAGATGTTTCATAACTGCTTCATGTTTAATCAATGCTTCATCTATGAAGTATATTTCAAAACACCTTTTTTGACAGATGGATTCTATAGAGAACTGTCAAAAAAGGTGTTTTGAAATAGGCTTCATAGATGAAGCATTGATTAATCTATGAAGCATGTATGAAACATCTGATGTTTCATCAAAAGTGGCCAATTTAGACCTCCTGATTTCAAAAGTACTTATTACAATTTTTCTTTTTCAAAATGTATTTGCGTATCAAGACTTACTTTCAAACAAGGAATTTCCATACTACGTACCTGGAACGCTGACTGAGACAGAAAACAAGGTCCGCTTGAAATAAAACTTGGGCGGTGTGTCTCTTTCTTTTTGCAACTGTGTGAAAGAGACAAAGCACCCAAGAAAGCCTCTCAATAAGACCAACAATCCTTATAACCAAGATTAAATGATAATATATCGTTGTTCAGTCGCGATAAGGTTCAAAATCCTTTGTACATTAAATGTCAGTTAGCACTCCAGTTACGTAGTTTAGAATCTTCTTGCTTTCAAATGAGATTTTCACAGTAGCTTTTTGATGCAATCTGTAGTCAATTGACCGTCTGTTTCCGCCGGAAGTCAATTATGCAATAAATCTGAGGCGGGCGGCGCATAGATTTACATACGTCGGTCGTCTTGAGTGTTAGTGGAGTGATGGTGAAGGAAAACATTTGTTTGATGTTGCTTTTAAGAAATGTGAACCGTGTTGGCTTTGTGGGATCCATCCCGACTTGATCTTAAGGTTCGTTTGAAACTTGAGTAAATCTTGGGCTCGATTGATAGTCGCACATCAAATCATTGTGGTCATTATCTAGTTCTAAAAATAAACATAACCCTCCTTTTTGCTTCGCTGTAGTCAGGTATCAAACTAATAAACAGAGATGTGTCTCTCCGAAAGCTAAACATAGTATGCACTTACCTACTTGCAAAATACTTACAAAATTAGGATGGTGCTAACGTGCTAATCTATATTTAGACGTAGATTGGCCTAAAGATTTGTCTACCGTGCAGAGGTGTGGTTACATGGATACCCTTTACAACCATTTTTTTTTAACTAAAATAGGTTCGCGTTTGACCACACCCTCCTGATGTAAAGCAACAGTGTGGTCTAAGATGGAGCACGCTTATCTAGAAGGAACCTTTCGACTTTCGATTTGAAGACACCCAAATTATACTTTTCTGGAAATATAGACCCCGGGCAAGGAGTTCCACATTTTCGCCGTGCATATGAAAAATGACCAGCAAGTGGCAAACACATTTTGTTTTGAAGAATTATACGCGTAGCGGGTCCCGTGCTCAACCCTTGTCCAAATACAAACATACATGGTTATAGTATCTACTAAAATATTATTTTCCTATATAATGTAGATTAGCTTTTTTTTATTAGCTTTTTTTGACGACCTCTGTGGCGCAGTGCCTGTGACGCAAGAGGTTGCGGGTTCGATCCCCGCCGCGGGACAAATGTTTGTATTATCTGCAAATATTTGTCTCTGGTCTGGGTGTTTTCTATGTAAGTAAAATATGTATGTAGGTATTTACAAACAAAAAGTATATAAGTAGTACTTATATCAGTCATGTGGTTCCCATAACAAAAGCTCTGCTTAGCTTGGGGTTACATGATACTGTGTGAAACGTCCAGCATAATTTATTTATTTAGCTATCTATACTAAAATATACCTACTACTAAAATACGTTTATAATGAGATTGGTCTCATTGTGCCCGTAATGAATTGCCCGTGATTGAGAGCCGGCGACGTGCTGATCTCGATTGAGGAGGTATCAAGCTGTAGATGCCGAGATACGCTGATCTGATGATAGGGTAAAGCTTCGGTTCCAACTCCTGTAGCATTCTTTCAAATGTATGTATTTTCCTTTGATTATTTACTTATCAGCTCCTGTAACCGTACCATGAACTCTTAGAGCAATGTTAAAACAAGCTTGAATCATGACAACGAATGTCATTCCTAAAGCAGTAAGCCTGTTTTAAGCTTGTTTTAACATTGTTCTAAGACTTGGTGGTACGCCCCCTGATTGTTTATCTTTGATAGCGACCAAAATCGGTCTCAAACTGTCAAAGATACTACGCAATCGTTTTTACAGTTTGAGATCAATTTGAGGTTTGAGACAAGTTAGACAATCAGACTAGTGCTTTTTTTAAACAAGTTTGTAATTTTTTTTTTTTTCTATTTTTGCTCAGATAAATTGTTTTAGCCACAATCTCACCTGGTAAGCGACGATGTGGCTGACGATAGATCACAAAGGTCTAGAAGACACTTACTCACTCTTGACTTGAAGAGACCCAGGTTATAGTTTTCGGGGAAAACAGAAGCCGGCAGTGAGTTCCAGACCTTAGCAGTGCGGATGATGAAGGTGGAGGCGAACCGCGTGGTACGAGTGGATGGAATGTCCACAAGATAAGGATGGTACTGCGCCGTGCATCTGCTTGTCCTGATGTGGAATGGAGATGGTGGTATCAGGTCGTGGAGTTCTTGAGAACATTCTCCGAAATGTATCCTATAAAAGATCGAAAGGCAAGCGATCTTGACTGTGTAACTGTAAGCTTAGTGGATACTTTGTTGGGAACTGCGTCTTAAGTCGGCGTCCCTGTGGTCCGACGTGATGAGTGCGATCACTACAATGAATTAGGGCGGCTTCTGTGAAGTTAAGAAACAGGTTGATCAAAGCGTAGGTACCCTAGAAAACAGGAACCCTGGAAAGCCTTGGTTTCCATGATAAGCTAGGCAAACACAAGCTCAAGAAAAAAAAGAAAAAAACAAGAGCCTTTGAAGATGTCTAAAGATAGTCGCCAATTTAGCAAAATGTGGACATGTGCAATTTTAATTTAGAATTAGGTAGAGAACTACTGAGTAACTCAGAATTATGGACTCAACTGTAGTTCATTTCTCAGATAATAGACAGAATAACTGAAAAAAAAACATTTTTTTTTTATTTATACCACACAGTGAAGTTGAGAGAGCAGTTGGTACTCGTATTTTAAATTTTTTCGTAGGTATTCGGAATTATATTCTTTGACTTCTTGTTACGTGGTTATATTATGTAGAGAACCTATGCATGCAAATATCTGTGCTATCTCTGGTCATTCTCAGGGAAACTAACAGTTTTTTAAAGCCTAATTACAAAAACAAAATTACTTATAAGTATCTACCAAACAAGTCATAAATGGCGCTCCTCTTTTACCATACAAATCGTAATTTACTATAAGTAACCAATACTCATGCTAGCCTTTACCACCTCGTATTCAAAATCGGTTCCACAGTTGAGTTGAGACATACTAAACACAATTATTACAATAAGTACTAGAATTTCAAACGAATTCGCAGGCGATCCACATGTAGGTACCTGGTCTATAGATAGGTACAATTGCGTCGGTCGGTAGCCTGTCTCCTGACACCGCTTTGTGCGCGCCGAGACACCGAGTCTCCGGAGTATTGCCCACTACTTATTTTACCGGCCAAACAAACAAAACAAAATGGTTCTATATACTTACTGCAGTATGTACCTACTGTTTAGGGGTACTTATTAGTTTTATGAGATTTAAGTAAGTATATCAAATGTTATATGCGCAATTTTGTTCGATCGGACTTTTTCGAGTTTTGAGTGTCATGGTCCAAAGTCCGGTCGTGCATCAATGGATTTTTTCTCTAGAAAATGTATATAATCTTGGTTGCTTGCCAAGCTTGGCAACCTTCAAGGTTTATGCTACAAACGGGGAAGAAAAACATCGTGAGGAAACTCACAGTTTAGTCAGCCCCCACACGTACTGACCATATCTTTCTTTTATACTACTAAGGTAGCAGACAAGCATGCGGTTGATGGTAAGCGGTTACCGTAGCCTATGGACGCCTGTGACACCAGAGTCACTCTCGCGCTGCTGACCCTTTAAAAGAGGAATCACTGCGCCGACAACACAATGGACAAGACTGGTCCACCAGTTGTCACCGCAGCGCTTCCTCACAGAACTCTTGCAACCTTACTCACCGCAGGACCACAACACCGTTCTCAACAATGTCTCAAGCACTACAACGTCTCGTTGAGCGTATGCATAGCTTACTGACGCTGCCTGTAAAAACCATCTAGTGAAGATGTAAAGGCCTAAGTTTAACTTCTTTTAACTAGTGCAGCTTTCTTGTTACCTCTAGGCACACCCCGGACACTCGACGAAATCTCTATGCATAACCAGCATCTAACTACTGATTTACACAGACACTACACAATGTCATTTTTGTACACGCGCAATTGTGTGCGTGAAGTAAGGCTGTCACCGTATAATAATTATTTTACACTGTGGTCTCGATCTCGTCGTCGCGTCTGCGCGTGTGGCGCGTCCCTAGCTCAAGTCAGCCCCTCGCCAGTCCAAATTCGGTCGCGCGGTGAGGAAGCCTCGATTGGGGGGACAGTGGCCATTCTATACGTAGTATTATTAAATTATCTATTCTATGCTCTAGGTTTCATAATCTAGGTATCATTATTTGCCGTCGTCATTATACATCCTTCCTATATCACGCAGATCTTTTGCTATGCAAATTTATTCAGGGTCCGAGTGAACCGCCCGGTAGTGGCTTCCTTTTGGTCGTTTTCTCTATTTACCGATCGACGGCTACGGCGGTACTAAATAACAGTGTCGCGCGCGCCTTTGCACGCACCGCCTGGATGGTTTTATGTAGTAAAGCAGGAAAATTAACAAAAAAAACTGAAAAATCTAAAAAAAATGCTGTAGGTGCTACTCATAACAATAAATACGTAAATAAAAATGCTGAACATTTCACACAGCATCATCTAACCCCAAAGTTAGCAGAGCTTGTGTTATAGGAACTACATGACTGATATAGGTACTACTTAGATAGGTACTATTTTTTTGTAAATACATACATATCATACATAGAAAAACACCCAAACCCTGGACAAATATTTGCAAATCATAAAAACATTGGTCCCGCGGCGGGGATCGAAACCGCAACCTCTTGCGTCTCAGGCGGGCCTGTACCCACTGCGCCACAGAGGTCATCTATTTTTCATTTAATAAATATTGAATGAGAACATAAAATTGAAACACTACAACATTTACAATGTAACAAGAAATCTAAAGCTCATTTCAAATGTAATGTTTAGAAATGCCTATAACTACACCCCTTAGATATTTTGAACTATTTACCGGCAATCAGCTCCGCCCCGCTACTAAATAACAATGTCACGCGTGCCTTTATTCGCACCGCCTGGATGGTTTCATGCAAGTAGCAGCGGGAAAGACAAGAGATAAAAAAACAAATGAATTTATAGAAATTATAGACTTTTTTTAAATAGATGTTATCCTGACAGACATTTTCACAAAGACAATTTTAAAATGAACCCATGCAATCTGTTTAAAAAATGACAATATTAATACTATCAGTGAGTGGCGCGTTGATGTCTTTTGTACCTATATTCTCTCTAAGTACAAAAGAGATGAACGCGTTGATGTCTATTATTTTTACTTACAAGTACAGTTTTTCCTAGGCTAAATTCATAATCTCAGCAATACTAAAGTGAAATAACTTTCACTTTAGTATTACTGAGATTATGTAGCCCATCCTTTCAGCCTATTCAGTCTTATTTTGAAGCTAAATAAGCCCTTGTTTTTTTACAATTTTACACTTACTTGTGTGAGTTACTCACACTTGTAAAATTATAAATAAAAACAGTTGTTTTCCATCATTTTGAACACAATTGGTACAGACAGACCATTTAAATGTGATTATTTCGTTCATTGAGTTTTTGGCGGAATGAGTGGCGCGTTGATGTCTATTGTACCTATACTCTCTATAGGTACAAAAGACATCAACGCGTACTCTCTATCTATACCTACATAATACTCTCTATAGGTACAAAAGACATCAACGCGTAGAAAAAAAAACATAGTAAAAAACTATTTAAAATGCATGGCACCCTCTAGCATACTGCCATCATGCGCTCGCGCACCTTTTTGCGCACTCGTATTTCGGCTGCGCTTTTATCGTATCATCTGATACGCTATCCGACCTGGATCAGATATATCTGATACTGGACCCAGCTGATTAGCTGCAGGGCATCGAGATCTCTAGGATTCTGAGCTAATGGCCTATATGACCTAAGTTAGCCAAGTGTAGCATATGATGCCAGGCGAATTTTGTTGAATCCTTACTTTTAACCGACTTCAAAAAAGGAAGAGTGTGATGCTAACTGAATTTTGCTCAGGTCCTTGTTTTTAACCGACTTCACAAAAAGGAGGTTCTCAATTCGTCGGAATCTTTTTTTTTGTGCTTTTTTTATGTATGTTCACCGATTACTCGAAGACGCCTGGACCGATTTGAAAAATTCTCTTTTTGTTTGAAAGGGTATGCTTTCCGATTGGTGCCACAAAAAATTGGTGAGGATTTGTCACGGATCTTCAGAGTTATAAACATAAATGCACAACGAGAGTGCAGAAAATTGCTCGACTTCTAACATTGATATCGTTTTTTTTATTTTTTATTTAGCCACTTCTTTTGACAACTTTGACGAACCTCACTTTCTTCGACTGGCTCCCCACTGGAGCTTGACTATTTAGATAAGCGGATGGATCACCGAAAAGAAAGCTACACCCTATACCGTGTTTGTTGCCCTGATTCTTCACGGTGTTGGTCGCGAAAGAACAGGAGTAGAATCACCTAGTTCTTAAGATGATTCAAAGTGATCCTAGTGGTCCTACTGAATAAATGATATTTGAATTTTGAATTTGACGATTAATAGGTAGGTAAGGTAATGCTTAAAAAATAATGTATGAAAATTATTTTTTCTTTAATTCTTATGATAATTTTCCGCCTCTATCGATGGTTTTACGGTTGGATCATAAAACCTGTAAATCAAAAACTTTGTAAACCCAAGAACATCTTATTTCGAAGTAAAATAAAAATTGCGTGTATTTATGGTTTTACATACACCTCAAACACATTAAGCTAAAGGCATATCATTAAAGTGTATTTTTATTACAGTTCTCTGTGTAACCCTGGGTTTAAGCTCACCTACAAAGTAGATGAAAAGATTCTACATTTATTTCGAAACTTACTTCAAGGGGATAGAGCTGGATTTTGCTTGTTAGAGCACAGATAATCTACCGAACAGTTTACAAATTAAAGACTCCTAATGGGGTATTTAAAAAATCTTTGATTGTAGCGGGACGGAGTAGTGTGGATACGACAAGTTATTTTCAAAAAAAAATAATTAAAGTTCATTAAATCGTCATAAAATAATGGCGTCATGAAATAATGAAATTATTTTTATTCTTTAATTCAACAATTCAAAAAAGTTCAACGCGCTATTTACTTACCTAGTCGATCATTAGAAAATAGATACTGTAGAATAAGAATAGTAGTGTCACGGGAAAGTAAAATTTCTCTTCACTCTACTAGTAGTGCCAAGCGGTAGTGCCTAAGAAAATAGAGGGAATTAGCGACAGTGCATATCTATAGTATAATGATGCTATGTATCTCTATGTAGATACATGGAGGTACATAATGTCATTGAGTAGGTAATTATGTAATTATGTAATAACTGCATTGGTGACAAAATACTTAACCTTTTACATGTAATTTAGTTGAATACCGACTATACCTACATTTAACAATAGACATTCTTGATAAACCGATGAAGTTAAGCGATGTTCTGAGCGGTCACCATTTTGATGGGTGACCGCAAACTTCCGTGCTTTGAAGTGCTCGTTAAATTGTCGGTCCCGGCTTACGGAGGCCTTCAGAAACTCCATCACCAGAGTGTGTTGTGTTTTTAATGTAATAAAGCCTATATTATCCCACTGCAGGGCAAAGGCCTCTCTCTCTTATTTCCAACTTTTTCTATCCTTGGAAGCAGTGGGACAATCTAGAACAGTGTTCCGCAAAGGGTGTGCCGCGGCACACTGGTCATTGGTTGGTGTGCCTCGGAAAAATAAGGTTAGCTATCTCAGTTAAACTACTCCTTTGGACCGCATAATATGCCCAACTAAACCAGCTCATGTTTCGCATAAAAAAATTATTTTTCATTTATGGTGTAGGTCCTCCAAAATACCTCCAAAATTTTCCGATTTCCTAGATGTACCTTGAACACAAAAAGTTTGCGGAACACTGGTCTAGAAGATGCACAACTCGTCCCGCCATCTCCGCGGTGGTCTGCTACGGTCGTCTTGCGTTGGGCACCCAATCGGTTGTAGCCCACAAGTCGTCCGAAATGAGGCAGACATGGCCGGCCCAATCTTATATGAAATGGGCGGATTTTTCGCTGACTTTAAAACTTTTGTGTGGGAACGCATGTAATTTTATATAGGTTATAGGTCTATTACCGTAAATTTCCATAGCACAACCTATTGACCTACCAAGTTTCTTGCAGATTGGATGCACGGTTCGACAGTTATGCGCGGACAAGAATTCGTGAAACATACAAACATAAAGTAAAATCGCCCAACTTAGGTACCACTAAGATCTTAGCTCGCTTCGCTCGCTCGATCGATAATTATATTTTTATATATTAGGTAAGTACCATATAAAATTAATGTCGATATTGTGTCATGTCCATAGCATCTCAGCGTCGGCGGGTCCAGTAGGATCGGATCTGTGATCTTTCAGGAAGGACACGGCGCCCGATGCCATCGCGGCGTATTTGCGTTTTGTTGTTCTACCCGCAAATTCATTTAATTGTTTCGTGTTTTACATCCATTCATTAGCTAAACTTTTTTTGCTAAAGTAATTAAGTAAAAAATATATTTTATAACTGAATTCTGACTGAAAAAAGAATAGCTAGTTATAAATGTAAGAAAATACGCATCTGAATTCTCTACAATATCTAGTTCAAATTGCCTGAGCAGCGGGGTTAAAAAGGCCGTTATAGCAGAATCACAACCGCCTCTTTTCATAGACTGGAGAGTGACAGAAATTCCTACTATGATTCTGCTGTAGCAGCCTTTTTAGCACCACTGATCTTCGGAAATAGCTTGTACGTAGGTAGGTACTTATTATTTTTAGTTGGTAGCGGCTATACCTACGTTGTCTTTATAATTATAAAACAGAATTATCGCATACTAATTAAGAAATTCAGTGTATTTTGTAGTTCCGTATTTTTAAAATCATGTTTGTTTACTACAATAAAAGACTACGGACTAGTTTCTCCATCTTCTATTCAATTCAATTCATTCATTTGCGAGAACTTTGTGTTTATTAGGGTAGTTCCCATCTGATCATATGTATCGTACTGCTCATAATATTAAAACTAAACGAGATTCTGAATTTATTTCGAAATCCGAAGCACCAATAAAAACGTGCTCACAACTTCACAACTCGCAGTCCGACAAAAACAAAACAAATCGAATCTGTCCAACGTATTTTGAATATGGAAGCTTTTTTATTCATAAAGTCAAAGGCTCACCGGTCGCATACTGCCAAATAAAGCAGGAACACACGAGCCCGGCATACTTCGTAGGGATGCGCCGATTTCGATTTCGAAATGTTGAAAATTGTGAGATTTTTGTTTAACGTAATTTTTTTTTACATTTTGGTGATAATTCTTGGATCTTCGGTAACATCACACGCATTTTCCAGTATTAATATTACTAATACATGAATTATTAATATTATTAGTTCATGTTATGTTAATATTGGAAAAGGGCAACCCACCTTTTTATCAATAGTCACAAGGATTTGAAGATTTGCTGAATATCTCAAAGTCATTATTTAGTCCATGTTTAAACATAGTAGCACATAACTAAGTACCTATGAATGGTTAAAATATTATTGTCTCTAATAACAATTACGAGTATTTAACACAAAATTAACAACCTCAAATACAGGTAAAAAAACTATACCTACTAAGTAATTTTTTTTTATCCACAAAATAACGAAAATAACTCATTGAACAAGAATAATAAGAGTCGAATGCAATTCAATATCTTGTTTAACGCTGTGTTCTTGAGTGGAAACAACAAGAATGAGTCGTGTATTTATTCAGGAGTTAGTGTATCTACAACTTTCCACCTAATACTAATGAAAGTTGTTATGAATAGAAGAAAGAAATCGTTGTTGCAAACAGTGAAAAGTTGTCAGCCTTATGTTCTGACGATGTATCTGTTACGGGCAACTTGATTAATCGGGCAGTATTCATATGGACCGGTCATTATGCATAATGACCAAGAGCGTCGGGCAGTTTGATAAATTTATTACTTTGACCGGTCCATATTCATAATGCCCGACGGCCCGTGGTCCATTTAATAAATCAAGGCTTGAATTTATCACTTAGACCGGGCAGTATGAATAGTGCCCTACTTCTAGCCGGGCAATGTGATAAATTGGATCAAAATCTGTAGGTTAGGTTATGTTAGGTTAGTAAAAAACTACGCGCGAGGCGAGCGAAGCGTGCCGCGGTAGCGGCCGCCGAAGCGCCACAAATGTAGTAAATCAATTAAAACACTGCAATTCATCTAATTTATTACATTGCCCAAGATAGGGTGGTCATTATTCATAATGACCGGGCAAAGTGATTAATCATGCAGTTTTTATCACATTGCCCAATTGACCCGGTCATTATGCATACGGACCGGTCATTATTCATAATGACCGGATTTATCACATTGCCCGTAACATATCCATTGCATCTCAAAAAATCCATTGCAATTCATAAATCTAAATATAAGATTAGAAAACCCTTTATTGTACACACAAAAGAAAATACATTACAGATATAAAAAAATAACATGTACAATGCGCGGCCTTATCGCTAAAAGCGATCTCTTCCAGGCAACCTTTGGCAAGACTGAAGTAAATATCTCTTCGAATCGGCATTTATTTTATTCAGTTTCGGAGTGTCTGACTTTATCCAACTCTAATCGAAGTCTATAGAATAAAATAGCAGTGAGTGTGCCAAAGGACTTAAATCAGAGAATAGCTTAAATAGTCCAGCGGCAGGGTTCACGTCGTGAGATGCCGTACGTAATTAGCGATAGAACTAATTAAACTAAATTATTTATACGACCAGTTGCACTACTGGTTAGAAAACGTTCGATTTTCAATTTGGAGTTTTCGAAATGAAAAATTCAATGAAGCACACTAAACGTGAAAAATAAAATGAAGATGATCTTTGAAGATGTCGTGAGTAGTCAGAGGTATTTTGCATTGCATTCTTCATTCTTGCTCGATTAGGTAACTGCCTAAATCGAATGAAATATATCAAAGGAACTCCGAATAAAGTTTAAATGGTCTTATAGGCCAGTAGCCATGAACTCTTAGAACAATGTTAAAACAAGCTTGAAACAAGACAACGAATGTCATTCCTAAAACAGTAAGCCTGTTTTAAGCTTGTTTTGACATTGCTATATGACTTGGTGGTACGCCCCCAGAAGATATAAAAAAAAATATAAAATGATTAAATTAATCTTTAAATTCTAGAGAAAAATGTTGAGTTTTATATTTTCTGTACAAAAAAGACGAATAGACAACGAATAACTTCGCATCACTAGGCACAAACTTAACGGCTGATTAAAAAGTTGTGCCACTTGTCACAGTCCGAAAGGCGGTAACGTCTAACGCATGCTCTTTGATCTCTACGGATTTCTAGAACTTAGAAATTGTAAATTTATCCTACACTGTCTCTACCAATTGATTAAACAAAGATTTAACGATATGTTCAAGGTCAAAAAAATAATTTATTCAGTAGGACCTCTAGGATCACAATAAATCATCTAAAATGCTAGAGTCTACTTCTGTTCTACGCTACCGTAAAGAGCCAGGGCGACAACCACGATTTGGGGCCTAGCCTTCTCTTTTGGTGATCCATCCTCCTAAATCTAAACAGCTCCAGTGGGAAGCCAAAAGAACAATGTATTCTCGGTAGAGTCATCTACGTCACTATCAAAATAGTTTTAAAATTAGAACGTTTCCTGTCATCTCACTATGAATCCATCACTGGCAACTAACATAACATAAAAAAAGCAATTTTACCAGTTCCATATTCAAATCACGGCGCGACGATTAGCATCCAAGATGGCTGAACAGGAGATTTTCGGCCAGTGATACAAATTTCAATTTCCTGTTTTCGTTATCGCGTCAGAGTGATCTAAGTTTGACAAATAAGTTCATTTTGACGAGTCAGTGACTGATCGGGGATATTTATCATATTAGAATCATTATTAGAGCCGGTAGCTGTTGGAAATCGGATAAAATTAGAATTATGATGCATCCGTGAACCTTTTCTACAAGAAAACTATGAAAGTAAAAAATGTTACATGGTTAGATTTAATAAAACCAAATTGTTGGAATAAAAACTCATGACAAATTCTTAGAATGTAGGAGTCTCAATTCGAAATTTTACCTATAAAAGACCTGTTATAATTTGAGAAGAAAGTATGGTACCTAGAGAAAACAAACAGACAAAACAAATTTTAAAGGTATGGAAGCATCGTTACCTCTGAGTGGACATCTACCGCCCTAGACGATGCAGACGTGAGCCTATTTTTATAAATTTTCACCAGATTTAGCTCAAACAAAGTTTATTCTTCCAAGTTGAACTACCAGGCGCACATAACACGCCAAGAGCCGGGCAGCTGTCATCGGCCTGCGCGCGCATAACACGGCGACATTCTTTACGAACGCCGTACTGCGCATGCGCCTGGTATTCAGGAAGCCTTTGAGATATTCAGTTTATTATAAGGTAATTATTTTTACTCATGGAGATTGTATTATGTTTAGAGAGGCTGGGCTTAAAAATCCTTAGAACAAGTACCTATAGTTATCTTAAATACCTACATAGGTAAACAATGTTTACCAAACGTTTAAAAAAACCAAATGTTTAGATACCAAATGTTTTTTTACCAAATGTTTACCTACCAAATGTTTTAAACAATGTTTAAACCTACTCCACACTATTCCTTTTATCGCTACTTCAGAAACAGATGAAACTGCCAAAACAAACCGGTGTCAAATTGCATGCCGTTGTGTTCTACCGCGAAAATTAAACCCATATCTTTCTATGCTATGCTATCAGAAGAATTTATTAAAAGTAGGTATACTTACATAGGTACTTTTAATATTTTTTTCTAATAGGACGGTGCGTTATTAAAATATTCATAAAAAAACCTATATACAGAGCTTAGCCTTAGCAGCTTAGTCCGATGAAGCAGAGATCACAGCTTAAAAATCTAAATTATTCTCTTTTTACCCATGAAGCAAATCTACAGGTCGTAATACTTATCCCATATTCACGTGTCCAAAAAGGGCGATTTTTCTCAGATAACTACAATATTTTTAAAAACCCAGTTACTAAACAATCACGACGGGCAGCGCAAAGAGAAGCGTAAAGACGCCGTCGCTGCGGCAATAGCGAAATAATTGCGACGTGGGGCTTTAAATCTGAACGCGCGTCATTTGTTTATTAAGGGCCGCTTGCCGCCGCACCGCGCTCTTACACTGGGATAATACACTGCTTGCTTTATAACTAAAATAAACCTACGCCACGTGACTCAATATACCTAGAGCCTAGGCGTCACTCTAAAAAAAACTAAAGTTGAGTCGGGGCAAGGTAAGGCAGATTGACCACTCTCTTTCATAGTAGGGGAGCGAGGGGCTTGTTGTAACAGGGGTAAGTAGTAACAGAGGTTTTTCACTATGAAATTGAACTATAATTACGTATTTCTATGACTCAATTTAACCTTTATTATGATCTACATCGTGTCGCCAAAGCTAGTTCCTGCTAGACGGCGCAGTGAGTAGATATGTGCACGCGCTTCATTTTTGCAAGGCAATAAAAAATTATACCTTCGTAATTTTTTGGTTGACGATATAATTATGGGCTTATTTGAACCTTTCTGTGCATTATTTGTTTTCAAATTTATCTATTTATCATATTGTATAACAGTTTGTGTGATAACTTTGTTGATGAAATAGTTATCTTGATAAAAGTGAAAAATTGTACTCGGGGGCTAGTTGTAACATCTTCTCGGGGCAAGTTGTAACACATTCTCGGGGCAAGTTGTAACATATATTGTGTTACAACTTGCCCAAAATTTATCAATAACGATTGTTTGATAGCCTATATAAAATAAGGCTGTATTAAATATAAAAACAATCTAAATTTGCGGATATGAGAAGTCATCGTCAATTCATCTTCAACATTTTGTTGAAGATGAATTGGTTAGGTTAATTACTTTTTTAAATGTTGATTACTTTATTTTTCGTTGATTATTGATAGAAGTTACTTAGAAATATTTATATTTTTTCTGCTAAAAAACAATAAATAAATGATTAAAAGTGTCATATTTTAGTTTTTCTTAGTGTTACTACTTGCCCCAGTGTGTGTTACAACTAACCCCAAGCACGGGGTAAGTTGTAACAACGCACTTTTTTTAGAAAAAAAAAATTGTGAAATAACTACCAGTGGTTTTGGTATTTTTATTACTGTATTTGTTAGGGAAAAAGTTAAAGTATCGATCTTTGTTTAAATAGTGGTAATTTTAAGGTTATATCTGAAGATATATTAATTTTTCTGAAAACTGTTACAACTAGCCCCTCTCTCCCCTACCTAAGTAGCTCACGACTGCTAAAATTAAAACAATTCATAGTGCCAATTTTCGTAATTAAACTTACGATGGTCAAATGTTCCGAATTCAGTTTCCACCTACATAAGCTTAACTACGAAAATTAGCTCGGTAGGTATATCATTTTTGGATTTGGGAGAAACCCACAGATAAGAATCTTACTAATTTTCCCCCGCCCCCGCCAACATCAGAAGAGCTGCAGGTGCGTTATTGGCCTTTTAGGTAAGAGTAGGTTCTTTTCTTGAAGTTCCTATCCTACCGTTACTGAGGTAGCTGCTGACCGTGAAACAGTGAAACTGAAACGTCTACGTAATCTACGTGCCCCGACACAGCTACCTTCACTTAATTTAAATTTTCATAAGACTATAAAAGTCTTATGAAAATTTAAATTGATCGCTGCATCTTAGAACGCCATAAAAGCTCGCATTTTCTTTATGTCCCTAATAACTAAACCCGCGCTAACAAAGCAAGAGTCGATGCGCTGTTAAGAAGGCATTAATTAATTAGAATTTAAATTCTCAATGCCGGCAATTCTCGGCAAAAATATTTCTAATGGCAGCCACCCTCGATCAATTCTATCGTCCTTCTGATTGGATCCAATCGATCATATCCAATCAGCTCACCAACACACGTTCAATTCGAACTGTCCATTCGGCAGTTCATGCCGATCTATATCCACACACGGTCTATTCGGCAGTATCCAATCGTTTGGACGATAGAATAGATCGTGGGTGGCCACCATAACTAATATTATTTAACTACTATAACAACAAATCAATGACCTTGTCTTCTTAACTTTCCCTCGTGCTAACAACACTAAACTAACCTTTATTCCTCACGATGCTTCACCATTAATAGTTAATAATAATTGCTAATAATAATCATTGAATATAAGCAGAGCAGGTTATCAAATTGTATGCGCATCTAGACTCACCCCACGCTTCGCCCACGGTATCCGTGGTGACAATGATTTAAGGATTTTACGGACTTTTACCCTTAAGTTCCTCGGATTAGTCAACCCAACACGTATTGACCATGTCTTTCCTGTGGATATGGCTGGTTAAGCTGAGAGGATGGTTTAGGTGCAGGGCAAGGCTTCTGCATCTACTCAACATTGGACCACGCACTACAGTGTCCCGTTAAGTGTAGATAAAGATTTCCTCTTGACACTGTATAAATCATTTAGTAAAAGATGTAAAGGTCTAAGTTTTATCCCTAAAACATTTTGATACATCGTTCATTCGGATGACTATAATGACTTACTCTAGTGACGGAGTTTCAAGGTGTCCTAAAGGCCTCCGACATAGTTTACCTACGACTTAAAATACGGAACCGAACATTTTACGTGCCCTCCGAAGCGCGGAAGCACTCAGTTGTTAACTAGCGGCCACCCATCTAAATTGTGACCGCTCAGAACACCGCTTAACTTCAACGATCTATCAAGAACATCTAAGCAGGTTACGCCACAAGCGCTTCAAATCATCTTAGTAGGTAATCTTCAATATTCTTAGTAATTTAAGGTCATGAAACATACCTACCTAGATCTTTTTCCTAATATTGCACTTTTTGAAAATTTAGTAAAAGTAAAATAAACAATACTTTTTTATATCTTAGAATCTGTTTGATATTAATCTCAGGGAATAGAATAGAATAGAATATTACTTTATTGTACACCATAAAAATACAAAAGTAAAATAAGCCTTAATT
The DNA here is from genome assembly GCA_958496255.1 of Camptogramma bilineatum. NCBI lineage: Eukaryota > Metazoa > Arthropoda > Insecta > Lepidoptera > Geometridae > Camptogramma > Camptogramma bilineatum. The sequence continues at coordinate 6,099,939 of OY292474.1, forward strand.
AAAAAAGTGTATCAATGGGCGACCTTATCACCAGGGACAGCATAATCGATCGAGCGAGCGAAGCGAGCGAAGATCTTAGTGGTAAGTTGGGCGATTTTGCTTTGTATGTTTGTATGTTTGTATGTTTGTATGTTTGTATGTTTGTATGTTTCACGAATTGTTGTTCGCGCATAACTGTCGAACCGTTCATCCAATCTGCATGAAACTTGGTAGGTCAATAGGTTGTAGTAAGGAAATTTACGGGGGAGCATATGAGCTTAATCGATGAAGGGGTTGTGAAGATATTGGGTTCCCAAGGGGGTAAAAAATTATGAAAGTTACACAAATAAATTGAGTGGGGTGTCATACGAAAGGGCTTATTTTGTACATTCCAAAATGGTTTTTATTTTTAATCTAGGATGTATAGTTTTTGAAATACGACCAAAGACCAAAAACTACGAATCCAGAGCTGCAAAAGCTCCCGTTGCATAGAGTTTCGATGACTTCGTAGCTCATTGACTGGTCGGTCTTAAAAAGAGAGTGGCATCGTTGCGGTTTGGTTTGCAATGATTTTAGATGCTACTTGATTTATTTTCATGATAAAAAAAATTTTGATAAAGAATGAAAATAATTTTGGTAAAAAAAGTTAAGTAAACAAATATATTGAGTGGGCTGTCAAATGAAAGGTCTTTATTTGTACATTCCAAAATAGTTATTATTTTTATTCTAGGACGTACTTATACTTTTAGAAATACGACGAGAATTCATAAATATGAAATACCTAAATGAAAAATTAGACACGACATTATGTATTGCATGCATGCCAGTATTTTTTACCATGAAGAGCTAGCGCAATAGGCATACTCGGCAGTATCAGTAGTAGCACTTGAAATTATGGGGGTAGTCAGAAGAAAGTCCAAATGTAAGCCATCTACGGTGCGCGAGATCTCAGTTCGGGGCGAACTACTAGTATTTTTGTGTATGTTTTAATATTGTGTCTATTAATAATATTGGGCACCTACAAAATATATCTTTATTTTCAAGTATCTCAAATGATGGTCACCGCAGCTCTGTAAGCACGATTTTTCCCTTCAATCAACGAAACGATCGCAAAACAATCGTCGAACCATTTTGTAAACGTACACTCCTATTTTACTTATAAATACATATGTATAGCCCATTGAGAAGTATCTATGTATTGAAATACATAATAGTTATATAGGTAAATTTTATGTCCTGTAGCCGTACCATGAACTGTTAGAGAACATGACAACGAATGTCATTTCTAAAGCTGTAGGACTGTTTTAAGCTTGTTTTAACATTGATCTAAGATTTCATGGTATGGCCCCTGAAGGTGGAATCAAACGGTTCATTTTTTGTTTATTTCCGTCGTTCATTTTGCATATTTCACTCAAAGTGACACATCTAAACATAAATTGAAAGAAAAGTGGCATAGAAAACCCCAGCATTCATTCGAGTGATCTTTCACTTGAGGTTTTAGGCTGCCTTAAGACCTCCATCGAGGCTTAACGACTTAAAAGCCGGGACTGACAATTTAACGTGCCCTCCGAAGCACAGAAGCCATTACAAACACACTGAAGAAGGTTATAGGCTAGTTTTCTTATCACTATGCGAGGTAACGCCGTGAGGGCGTAGGCACAGCTAGCAAATATAATTTAGCTGAAGAGTTCGTATTTAAAAATTATTTTCAACATCATCATCACCACCACCACTATCCAGGTATCACCGCGAGGGCGCAGCTAGTTGATTATAATAATATTAATAGTCGTGGTCTAAGTGTCAGCTCGATCATCGATTAGCGGAGCTAAAAAGGCCATAGTAGAATCACAATAGTTAGGAATTGCAATATTTGCTATTCTTGTCACTCTCAGTCTATGAAAGGAGACGGCATATAGTTCAATTCCTGTTGTGATTCACTATAGCGGCCTTTTTAATTTCGCAGACTGGTTTATATTCCTGGCTCTTGTTTTTTTTTACTTATTACAGAGAAGGCAACAGATGTTGTAACCATTTGATATTTAGTCCAATATAATGCATAACAGGGACAGTGATAGATAGATGGGTGACCGCAAATGGTATTACGAGATTGAGCGCTTCCGTGCTTCGGTGCAGTGGCGGCGTAGCATGGGTTGGCACCCGGGGCGGTATTCTATTAAGCACCCCCCCCCCTCCCCCCCCTCTCCAAAAAATAACAACAATGACATTCTGACAATATAGGTGCAAGGCACAGAGATAAATGATTGGATGATAATATGCAAATATTTGTAACGCCGCAAAATATCTACTTATGAAGCTAATATGCGAGCGAAGCGAGCCGATTTTTGTTTTGGCAAATGCAACATAATCGCAAAATACTGAAGCTAATATGTGAACAAAGCGAGCTAGCTTCGAACCAAGCGAGCTCCCTACTCTTGCAAAATACACATGAACTTAAAGTGCGAACGAAGCGAGCTGAAGTTTTTAAAGAAAAATGTAACATGGACACTTGAGTTTGCTTACGGTGCTCAAAGAAAAGTCTGGCTGCTTAAATGCGAGCGAAGCGAGCCGAATTTTTAAAGACAAATGCAACATACTGAGATGACACTTGATTTTGCTTACGGTGCTCAAAGAATAGGCGGGCTGCTTGTCGGTTTCTATCCTGCGGTCAGACATAACTCACTTTGTTCGTAAAATAGACATGAAGCTAAATTCGAGCGAAGCGAGCCGATTTTTTAAGACACATGACACGTTATATGACGGGATGACAAGGGGCCGCAAGCTGCGCGAGGCCGGGCGATTGCCCTGTTTGCCGCCCCTGCATGACATTTTACTCACTTTGGTCGCAAAATACTCAGTGAAGCTAATATGCGAGCAAAGCGAGATTAAAACGAAGCGAGCGTCCTACTCTTTGAGTCGATTTTTTTAAGACAAATGCAACATGTGCTGCTTGTCGGTTCTCATTCTGTGGTCAGACATAACTCATTTTGCCCGCAAAATAGTTATCTACTCATGAAGCTATATGCGAAATCCACAAGCAAGCAAAGAGAGCCGAATTTTCTTAGACAAATGCGTGATGATGATACTTTTTTCATACAAATTTGAACACCCTCTGGCACTCCCTTTGAAAGGTAGATTTTACAAAATCTTTGTTAGTACGGATTTTTTTTTACCGTGGCCCACGGTGACACCCCCCTAGTGCTTGGCGCCCGGGGCGGGCCGCCCCGTCCGCCCCCCCCTTACGCCGCCACTGCTTCGGTGGGCACGTTAATTGTTGGTCCCGGCTTTTAAGTCGTTAAGCCATGGCGGAGGCCTTTAGGCGGCCTAAAAACTCCGTCACCAGAGTTGGCCACTTGCTCATACGAAAGAAGAAGAAGGGATAGTAGATTGGATTAGGTATTTTAGAATACTTGTGCAGATAGGTATTTTATCATGCAAAGTTATGATAAACTCGCTGTTATACATGCGTGACGTTTTCTTCAAAAACCCGACAAAAGCCCTTTTCCCACATAAATCAAGGCAAAAAAGGACTAAACCTGCTTGTATAATTACCGCTAATTATATTAAACTGAGCATAAAATATTAATTTTTAATTTGCATCTGATCTTTTGGATTATTCAATACTGCGGTCACTAGCTTTTGTTCGCGGCCTCGCTCGCTTGATGCGTACTGTCCTAATCACAGAGTTCCCAAGGCAACCATCTCTATTTATCAGATCAACTCCCTTATCATAATTATATTGCTGCTGCCCACGGCTTCGCTCGCGTGGTATCCGGATAAAAAATAGCCTAGGTATGCTACGCTCTAGCCCTCCAACTCACAACACAAAAAATCACGTCAATCCGTCTCTCTGTTTTGACGTGAAAGCTGGACAAACAAACAAACAAACAAACACACTTTCACATTTATAATATGGGTATGAAGGTATGGATTGTCATTCCAATAATTACTTATTGTATTGTCATTATAACATGCGTTTCTCAGCTCAATCGGAATCCTGAAAATAGGTCTTTAACTTGCAATAGGTATATTATTACAGGTGAAACGAAATAAAAGCTTGTAAAAACACAGACATACAAACACGCAAATTAAAATTTTATTGGATTAATATTGAAGTCTAAAGGCTTAGGTACTTAATATGCAACTATTATTAATCTGTGCTTGCAGCTTCTCTGATGCTGGTGCTTCGATAGGAATGTTTGTTTTAAAAGTTAACTGGCCAAGTTGAGAAGGTATTGCTATTTTGATATTACTGAATGAAATACCTACGAGAATAATATCTACCAAATACTTTTAAAAAATATTTTGCGACTCTTTCAGTTTCGCAAAAAAAATCTAATTTTTTAGAGACACATAGCCCGCGTTATGAACCTATGTTTCGTAGCTAATTCGTAGCACTAGGTGCGCGTTGAAATCTTAGTAATAGGTAAACTTAAGTTAGTGTTGTTGTGATGTAGAAGATGCTTTAATTTTGAATAATCAGTGTTGTTTCCTTTTTTTTTAGGCTATCTTGATAGGTAGGTACTGTAAAAACCACAGTCAGGAAACATCATTGTTATTTATTTGACTGACCTCTTAGCTCAGTTGGTAGTAGTTCTGCCTTCTGCGCTGTAGGTCGTGGGTTCGATCCCCACTCAGAACAAACATTTGTGTGATGAACTTAGATGTTTGTTCTGTGTCTGGCTGTTTTAAAGTATTATAAGTATGTATTTACAAATACTTATATAAGTATTCTATCAGTTATCTGGTTCCCATAGTACAAGATTTGCTTAGTTTGGGGCTAGATGGCGCTGTGTGAAAGGTCCAGAAATATTTATTTAACTATTTACCTATTTTATTTATTTAAAAAAAACAATAGAAAACATTACAAGTAAAGTCACAGGCACGGCATAATGCAAGGATTAACGGATATTGCAATCGGGCGGGTTATACTAACTTGTGCACACCCACTGTATGTTTTGATCAAAGATTCGGCTTTCTTCGTTATTAATAAATGCCTGCAAACGATGCCGTAACGGCTGGGTGGTACAGGGTGTTCTGTTATTCAATCATCATCATTATCAGCTACCTTTAAAATAAGTCTAGGGTGAAAGCACCAGTGCTCGACACTTTAAGAGAAGTGTGTGACTAAAATTTGAAATAATTTCGTTATTTTTAACATTATATCTACAGCAGTTAGTCCAAATGATAAATAATATATTCAAGAAAGGTTAGGTAGCAAATTTTTTCACATTAAAGCTATATGTTTTTACTCAGAAGACGAAAACCAAAATACCTACCGAATCTCCAGTAATGAACACCAATATTCCAGTGATAAACACTGATAAATCACCAGTTAATGACACTCCAGTTATGAACACCCAGTAATGAACAAACACAAAACATGCAATAACTAACATTATTTAAACTACCTACCGGAAGGGAGGGACTTGCCCTGCAGTGGTACAGTGACTGCTAATTTTATTAATAATAAATAATAATAATTAATACGTATAATCATGATAATGTATTGCTGAGTTACTTATGGGTGCATTTATGTTCATAACTCCGACGATCCTCAACATATCCTCACCAAATTTTTGTGGCACCAATCGGAAAGTATACCCTTACAAATAAAAAACGAATTTTCCAAATCGCTCCAGGCGTCTTTGAGTAATCGGGGAACATACATAAAAAAGAACAAAAAAAAAAAAGATTCCGACGAATTGAGAATCTCTGCCTTTTCTTGGTTAAAAACTAGACAAGTCAGCCATGAGAAACATTTCTTATTATTTTATTATAATTAATAATCCATTTGTTCGCGTGTGTAGTTTTTTCTGGGAGGCATCTGAAACCAACTCCAGTAATGAACACTTATTTTACCCAGTGTTCGACACATGTTCTTTATTGGAGAACATGTATCAATCGTTGAATTTCAAACATTAACGTAATCAGTTCATGAATTAGACTTAAATTTGGTTAAAAACTAAGAAAGTACGTAAAATAATAAGTATGGACACCTGTCGATTTCTGGAGAAGGTGAATTTTGCTGAACCAGTAATGAACATCGACTATAAAATAAAATTAAACATGCGTAGGTGCGCTACTGATATACAATTAAATCCAGAATAATATAACCGTTCCATAAAATCAATCGAAATTCGATTATATTGAATAATGCCAAAAATGCTGGCAAAAATGTAGACTTAACTTCTTAGTAATTTCGTTAGTAAAAGTGTATTTTGGTTCAGCAGCGCACCAACACACAACTTTTTCTTCAATAACTTGAAAACGAAATGGCCGATTTTCGTGACGTTTTCAGGAATAACAACTGGAAATGTGTTGTCTACGGTTTTGTGTTTCTACCATAGATTTATTCAACCTAAATCTTATTATAAGTCAATTAAAAAAAAAATGTCGAACACTGGTGCTTGTTCATTACTGGTGCCACCACCCTACTAATCTCTACCTCCAAATGGCACAGGACCGTGATGTTTGGAAGGATCAAGGGGAGGCCTTTGCCCAGCAGTGGGACACAATGGGCTAATTACTTATAATAATAATAGGTAATATCTAAAAAAAAAAGAACTGGTAATATCTACCTAACGATACTTCAACCTACGGACATGGACGTATACAAGGGGGGAGGGGTTCAGGGGGTTCGGACCCTCCCCCCCCCCCCCCTTAGCAAGTATTTGTCGAGTTGATTTTTTTAAGTTCGGGGGAAACTAGTCAATCTTTGTACCTTTTTTGGAACCCCTGGTACCTACCTAATACTTTCTTACTAAGATTATTCTTTTATTCTGAGGTAGGTACCAGGTAGGTAGGTACTTACTTACATAGGTACCTACCTACTTTACTTTTAGTTTCTACTTAGGTACCTACCTACCTTGCTCGGCTCATCCTACGTCTACCTACCTATGTTGTGCCTATGTTTTGTTCTTGAGCTTGTTATCGTAGTCTTTCGTTTTTATTATAGTTTATTGCAAAGTAATAAACAACAGCCTTTACAAAATGTGAATGGATAATCCGAGCAAATAATAATACATGATCGACGGGCGAGCGCATCGCTCAATCAGCGAGCGGTGACGTCACGGCTCGTGACGCGCCCCGCCCAGAGATGGCGCTGTACGATGCCGCGGTGTGTGGGGTAAGGTCGGTGAACTCTATCAAAATTAAACAAAACTGTCGTATTTGAGAATCCTATTGTCCCCATTAAGGGGGACACGGTTAATGGGGACATCGGGAATACACGATTTGAGCGTGGAGACCCCGTACCAAGAACCTTCTAGAAGTTTCTTGCCCCGTACCTACCGTAGTGATGATAACTTCGAGCTTTTAACAAATTCTCGAAGGATGGTAGTAATGATGATGATGACGATAAAACGTAACATAGGTAGGTACCTAATCTTCCTTAAAGAGTTTAGCTATCAAATCTCGAAGGAGGGTTATGATGATGATGATGACGATAAAAAGTAACCAAGGTAGGTAACCTTCCTCATAGAGTTTAGCTTGGTAGGTAGGTAGGTACTCCAGTCGGTTTTAAAAAATCTTTCATGCATTTGATAGCTAAACTCTTTGAGGAACTTCCTAAAAAAATATTACTTCCTGGGAGATCCCAGGAAGTAATATTTTTTTAGGAAGTTGTTTTTTTTAGCATGATAGCAAGTACAGGTAGATGTACCTAAGTACCTAACCTATGCAGGTACCTACCTAGTTTGTGAGATTATCGCGTTCAATCAAACAAACAAACAAACCTGTAGTACCTACCAGCACGTACCAGTATGTAGGTAATACAAAAATTGACTAGGTTTCCTCCGAACTTAATGGGCTAAGGGGGGGGTCCGGACCCCCTAAACCCCCCCCTTATATACGTCCCTGATGTAGGTACCTAACCTACCTATACCTACCTAAGCGGAAAGGTACCTAAAGGTAGGTTAGGTACCTACCTACTGGTATTAGATTAATTCGAATCATTATTACCTACATAAAGATAAAGATAAAGATAAAGATAATTTATTTGCTCAAAACATTGTGTTAATTACATAAATAGCATGCAAGGTCATATTTTTTAGTATAGTCACAACATGTTTTACCGGTGGATACCGGTAAAACATACATACATATTCAGATTATTATCATCATCATCATTATCTGTTCCTTGTAGGTACCTACTTCTACTTCTACCTACTGTAGGTACCTACCTACATAGAAAAAATAGGTACCTACCTATTCTACCTAGGTAATTAGAATGTTTCATTCACATCTCCCAGGAAGTAATATTTTTTATGAAGTGGTTTTTTTAGCATGATAGACAATACGTAGTACCTAGGTACTATTATTCTGTGATGATTTTTGCAGGCATTTTACCCAACCCAACCAACGGTTATTTTTAATACACGCGGGCTATGTAATTTATCAATTTTTTGCTTATAGCGCCATCTAGTGGCACTTATTAAAACTAAAATGGACATATTAGAACGTTACAATCTACGCAAAAATATTGTTTAAAAAATTATGTTTAAAAAAAAATTGTTTTTATTATTTATTTGCATCTTCTCAATATTATGCTAAAGCATGTTCCAATAATATATCGTACTCATCTATGCCAATAAATAAGTAGATTCTGCAATACAGAAAAAAATACAGCACACAGCACATGAGGATGAGTAAGTGAGTGGAATGGAATGGAACGTCGTAAATCTAATGTCATTTTGCAAACAAAAACTATGTCAAAATTATTTCTAAATTTTGTGTAAAAACAAATCACAAAACCAATCGAAAGTTTATATCTAACAATCCATGGTATTTGTTTATTCCAGCGATCATTAATTGCCCACGGAAATGGCTGAAAAGTAAGTAGAAATAACAATTTTTTTACATCCTATCCCGTTTCTTGTTGTCTTCTCCACGACATAATACTAATTTTATTCTATTTTATTCCTGATTTATTGCCTTCTCTGCTTCCTTAAGCTATTTATTACTCCCTAAGATTCAAATAAACACTACAGATACATTTTCAAGGCGTTATCACTTGACTGGACCGAGTTTTTAGATTCCTAATTTGTTCCGCCAATAAATAAATAAATAATCGCAGTTTATTGTATCAAACAACGGCATGCTTAACTGTAATCCTTGAGGTATCAAATCAGCAACTTTTCTAAAATGTGGAGCATTTTTCAATGATTGACCTCAATCAACTAAATATCAGGCATTATAGGTATTGAAGGCACTGGTCCACCTTGAAAATATCAAGATATCTCTTAGATACAAGTTTTGGCTGAGAAGTCAGCATCAGTATATAAAGATTTATATGGAAATTATAAATTGGTTAGAGGGGTAAAACTATGTGAAAAATTATGTGGTCGAGTCTTATAAGACACTGGATGGCTGTGTTGAAACCAATACCATGCCGACTTTTAAAATCTTTTGTTTAATTGTTGTAAAATACAACCTTTAGAGGAGTACAAACAGACCGATTTGGCTGACTTGAGATGCTTTGCTCGCTTGGTCAATACTGCCCCCCTAACGAAGAGTTCTCGATTAACTCGATACTTACTCGAGTAACTCGATTTTTGGCAAAAACTAAAATCAATCTTCAACACATGTAATAAAGACTTGATTTTAATTTTTGCCAAAAATCTAGTCACTACTCTTGGTTAGGGGGGCAGAATAAGTAAATTACATTTTTGCCTAGGTCTGCCGATGCGAGCCCTAGTGAGGCTACCAGCAGTCAGGATGAGAAGCCATCTGGAAACTGGTGGGACAGCTGGCTCACTTCCGCCAAAACCAAAGTAAGTAATAAGAAGATACTTTTTCAAAATACTAAAAACCGATATCATTCTACACGAAGTGCTCGTAGCGTAGTTCGTTGAGACGTTCTTGATTGATTGTTGAAGTACAGAATAAATGTACTACGGTTGAAGTTAAGCAGCGTTATGCGCTTTCACAATTTGGATGGGTGACTGCAAGTGGTATTATGAGCTTCTGAGGGCAGGTTAAATTGTCGGTCCCGGCTTTTAAGTCGTTAAGCCCTAAAGGAGGCCTTTAGGCGGCCTAAAAACTCCATCACCAGAGCCACTTGGCCACTTGGTCATAGTTACCTTTATGGATGCAGCGTTTTGGCCGAAGGGTGTTTTATACAGGCGGTTCCGTGGACGCCTGCGAGACACCCCGTTAGTGCGTACAGATAATACGTGACAATTTAGTGTAGTGTTATTTATAAAATATGTATGTTAGCTGTAAGGTATTTATTGCTATGGGCCGTAGACTAAGTAAAATAACATCTTGTAACTTATTCTAATGTTGCCTGAAATAAAGTTTATTATTATTATTATTATAGGCCACTTGCTCATACAAACTTACTTTTTACTTACTCTAAGCATAACGGCCTTATGAAAGATGTTTAAAGATAAACAATGGTTAAACAACATCCTGCCTTTATGTGTGGATAGTGACAAACAGAGACAGGACGTTGTTTAACCAGTGTTCAACTTTAAACTTCTTTCATAAGTAAGGGGGAACATGTGCAGTGCATGTATGTACAGGTACACATAACCTGCAAAGATTGCCTCCTGACACTATAAATCATCTAGTAAAGATACCTATCACACAGGATTATTTTTATCTTAGTTTAGGTATCAGTTGTATCACATTGTGAACCTGTAAATTCCTTATGCTAAGAAATTATGTATACCTTGGTATTTCTGTAATGTAGGTACACTTTTGTTATTTAAGGTGCTCAATAAACAATTTACAAAAGATGTTTAATGCGAACACAATACAACCTTGAATTGAGCGCACTTCAAACAAAGACAAATTAACATGAAATTGAGGCTAAGCATTTCCCTATTAAATAAACTAGTTAATTTATGCTATGTAAGTAAATGTTATTTACATCTGAAAAAACTTCCTGACAGTATTGTACAAGGTAACAACTCTTTGGTTAGGTAAGAGTTTTTGGATGCATGGAAGCCTCAGTCATGGCTTAATACTTTTAGGACAGAATAACAAAAAAACTTACTATTTAGGACAAAATAGGTAACAAATATTGAAAACAACACAACATCTATTCTATACTAATATTATAAAGAGGCAAAGTTTGTTTGTATGTAGGAGCGAGGTAATCTCCGAAAAACTATTATCTGTGCTATACCTAATTGGTTATTTATTTGAAATAGCATAATTGACTTCTGTATGTTACAGTCTGCAGAAGTGTACACAATGGTGAAGAAAGACCTTGACGAGATAGGGAGCGCGGTGAAGAGCGAAGCGAGCCACGTTTTTAGCAGCACCTCCACTGTCATAGGGAAGACTTTGAAGGTATGAAAACATTTAATTGGTGTTTAGTTTATCGATCGAGCGAGCGAAGCGAGCGAAGATCTTAGTGGCAAGTTAGGCGATTTTGCTTTGTATGTTTGTATGTTTGTATGTTTGTATGTTTCATTTTTATGTTCTCGCATAACTATCGAACCGCTTATCCAATCTGTATGAAACTTGATAGGTCAATAGGTTGTGCTATGGAAATTTGCTGTGGAGCGTATGAGCGTAATCGATGAAGGGGTTGTAAAGATATGGGGTTCCCAAGGGGGTAAATTTTTTTCAAAGTTACCCAAATATATTGAGTGGGGTGTCATATAAAAGTACTCAACTTATACATTCCAAAATGGTTTTTAGTTTTCTTCTAGGTTCTATAGTTTTTGAAATACAGTTAAAAAGAAAAATTATGAAAACCAATTAACGGAAGTATGGAGAGAGCTCCCGTTTCATAGAGTTTCGATGTATTCGTAGGTCTGGTTAACAGACAAGGAGTGTGGCATCGTTGTGGTTTGGTTTGCAATGATTTTAGTTGCTAAGTAGGTACTTGATATTTTTTCTTGAGATTGAAAATAAAAGCCGTGTTGGCCGATTGGAAGAGTGCTCGACTTTCGATTCATAGGTCGTAAGTTCGAACCCTGGCCGTGCTCATCAATGGATTTTTCGATTAGAAAAATTTAAATGCACATTAACACGAGCTCTAAACGGTGAAAGAAAACATCGTGAGGAAACCAGTTAACGTTCTAATAGAGGCGATGGGCTTGCAACCTGTCATGTATGCAAATGCTAACTCCTGCAAATAGTGGGCTGGGCATGTACCAAAATGTATAGAGGGAGGGGGAGGGTAGGGGGAGGGGGAGGGGTGGGGAGGGGAGGGGTGGGGAGGGGGAGGGGAAGGGAAGGGGAGGGAGGGGGAGGGAAGAGGGGTATATGAGGGGAGGGGTAGGGAAGGGGAGGTGAGGGGGATGGGAGGGGAGAGGGGGAGGGAATTGATTTTCTCATACATTTCGTATTGAACTGCTATTTTAATAATTTCTCGAACTAAGAGGCCTTCCTGAGGCGCGGTACGAAGTTCGCGGGGTCAACTATTGAATATAAACACGACACGACTTAATGTATTGCATGCATGCCTATAATCTTTACTATACTGAGGTAGCGCATTAAATATCATTCTGTGGTAAACACTAGAAGGAGCACTTAACGTAGGTATAGGGGTAGTCAGAAACAAGTCCAAATCTAGGCTATCAATACAACGGTGCGCGAGATCTCAGTTCGGGGCGAACTACTAGTTATTAAAGTTAGTAACACAGTTATTGTATCACTGTTTCGTTTTCCGAATAAAAAATAAAAAAAAAAAAATAAGTATGACATCTGTCACCTTGGTCAAAAATTAAAAGATAGTTTATTCAATTACACCCGAAAACTGAAACGTTACCTAATGTAAGCATGAATCTACATACTTCGTAATCTGGATTGCGCAAAAACGTGCCCAGTGAGAGGCACCAAAGTAGTAACGCATCTCTTTCTAACACACTAACTTGCTAGACAACCTATACAATTACCTATATGAGTACCTATATCATACCCTCTACCACTACCAGGCCTGTCTCACTTCTCACTTTAGGTATTTATCGGACGCGCGCCGCCTCGGGGGGCGCGCGACATAGGTTGCCACTTGCCGCTCGCTCGGCTTGCGGACTAGACGCGTTGTGCGTAATTATCGTGATCTCGTATACATCGTTTCTTGTGATTTTTGCACGATAACTAAACGATCTAATCCGTATAAAAGATACTGCTGTGTCTACGGGTGTCTAAACAAAAGGAAAAGCAATGAATGGACATTAACATTCCACAAAATTCCGGAAGATATTGAAAGGTTGGTAGGTACCTACTAAGCTTTTCTATAATTTGTTGTAAGTACCTATTTAAATAAATCATCAATAAATACCTAGGTAGGTACTTACTTTTACTCTGTAACTGTAGGTGCATAATGAAAACGAGATTTTATAGGTACCTACCTATTCAATTCCTTTTTGATTGAATAGGTACCTGTTTACAAATAAACAAACATAATACACCTACAAAACTACCTACCTACAAAACTGTAGGTAGATAGGTACCTACAGTTTTGTTTATTTACATATGTACTTACCTAAAAGTAACTTATCCATTAAGTAGGTACCTAACCTACTTACCTAATTTAATAATTTTAAGTGTTTAGAAGTTACATTGCATTCATAGAGCCATGTTGGTCGAAGTGATTAGTACCTCAACTTTCGAGACGAAGGTCGTGGGTTCGAGTCCTGGCCGTGCATTAAATTGCAAATGTGATTGCAAACCTAACATTAAAAGGGTGATTATCGGATAACGGCTCCCGGTCTAGTTGTGTGATGATGATGATTGTGTGTGTCTGATCGATGTCTAGGTAGGTATGAAGGTATAGATATTTTGAAATGCAATTGTTTACAAAACGAACGAGATAATAATGTAATGATAATTATTATTACGGGATTTTATCGCGTACCTTTTATTTATTTTGTTTCCCGACGTTTCGAACACGTTGCAGCGTTCGTGGTCACGGGATGACTGACCTCGAACTTCGTGGTCATCCCGTGACCACGAACGCTGCAACGTGTTCGAAACGTCGGGAAACAAAATAAATAAAAGGTACGCGATAAAATCCCGTAATAATAATTATCATTATGTTAACAAATCGCGAAAGTTTAACAAGATAATAATGTATCTACCTACTTCACCTACCTACGTACAATACGTAGTACCTACTTACTACTATTTATTCTGTGGTAACGGTAGATTAAGTTATATTTAGGCCTACTTATTTTAGAACTTAAATAGGTACTGTTTTTGTGACAGATAAAATAAATTAATTTATTTGTGTTGTCGCAAGCGAAAATTCGACAACCCTTACGAGTCGCGTCACACCGCGCCAGACAGTGACACAGTTACGCATTAGAGCAGGATGGGAATGTTTAGGCAAATATCTCGATAGGTAATAGGCCCATAGGCGAGTTGAATTGCACTTTATAGCTTCGCCGCGAGAGTCTCTATTTAAACAAATTTACTCGCGAAGTGACCCTTCTGTACGTAGTACTAGTATTCTGTGCCACTACTAACTTGCTAGACAAGGACAAACTACTACTTTCGAGTCTCTCAAGTGGTACGTTTTTAAGTTAAAACACAGAAAAATAAACCTTATAAAGTAGGAATGACAGCGTAAGTTTGAATGAATGAAATGTTGATTTTAAATCTTCGTGTGCAATCCAGTTTACGAAGTAATATTCATGATTGTAAGTGGTGTATCATTGACATGAACTGTCATTCACTGTCATTAACTTTCATTTTTGCATATGATTCTAAAGAGTAAGAACGTCTCAAATATTTAAGTAGCGTTTGAGTATTCTGACATCAAACTATTAAACTGCACACTTTTTTCAGTTGGAAAATCCGGAATCCCCAGCAAATGTGATGAAGAAAAGTCTTAGTACATTTATTGGTAAGTTATTTCATGGAATTTACACCTAAGTTTATAGATATTTTGTGCGGCTAACAATTATTATAACTATATCTAGCAATGCATAGTTAAAGTTAAAGTTGGGTCACATTATCCTACTATCTATTCTGTACCAACATATAAAGCGAAAGAGTTTGTTTGTTTGAACGCGCTAATCTCAGGAACTACCAGTCGGATTTGAAAAGTTCTTTCTGCATTGTGATAGGTAGCTAAACTCTTGATGAAGGTTTAGGCTACTTTTCATCATCATCACCGCCGGGGCAAAGCCGCGAGGGCGCAGCTAGTTTTTAATAAAGCCTAATTAAAATATTTTACAAAAAATTGATCTATTTCAAAGAAGTTAAAGTAAAAACCTGTTATTTAAAAAAAAACCCACTAGGCTTTTAAATCTTTAATTTGTATGTCCCCAGGTCAAGTGAGCACTGTCCTGAACCCAGAACCTGATGATGAAGACGATACGGAGGTGATCCTCTCATCCGGAGACACCACTATGCTGTCTACATACAAAGTAAGCTTATAATGCATTTTAAAAAAAACATGCTATGGCATTAGAAACAGCATAATATTTAACAACTAGCTTCCACCGAGTTTTTTCTTGATTTATTTCCATAAAATACTATTTTCTCGTAGTCATGGTATATAGTATACTATGCCACTCTTGAAGAAAACGGATTTATATCGAGGGCCAATCGCGTCGTTCAGGATTCTATTAGTTAGAATCCTTCGCTTGCTCGTGACTCATCTATGGCCCTCGCTTTAAATCCGTCCTTTATTCACTAATTGCATAGCTATTTAATACGTGTAAAAATTGCTCGGAAAATTCAAATTCACGAAACGCATCACTATTGGGGAACGAAACGTGATGTCACGAAACTCTTTCGCGGATTCTCGGTCTGTCAGCGTCACACTTTTTCCCGTCCTGTCACGCAGAGAGTGACGTCATCCAAAGCCCGCGAAAAATGGCGGCGTTCAAATGGCTCTTCATTTTTAAACTCTATTTGAACATACCCAAGACTATTATATTTTTTTCTATGATAAAAAGATGTAAACAATAGCGGCCGCCACACGGTAAAGTTCACTGCGCATCTGGACTGCGTTCCGAACCGCGGATCAAACTGTCGTGCTAATTACTGACAGTTTAGACTGGCGTCCACACGGTGATGCGTGCAAAAAACTGTCTGTCGACATGCCAGATCGAACTGTCAGCCTCGCGCATCTACATGTAGGTTTTAGAGCGAAGGATGGAATGGCGCGTGCTGTTTCCCGCGTTCCGAACTTTACGTGTAAAGGCCGCAATACGACTACGACTATTGAACTATATTTCTCTGTGTACCTTTTTCTGTTCTGTATCCTCTGTGTGTGTGCCAAATAAACGTTATCTTATCTTATCTTATCTTATCTAATGAATTAAGAAGAACAACACAAAAACGTGCAGATTTCCTATTGCTCACATTTGCTTATTTATTCCAGAAAGAGCTAGAAGCCCTGCAACGCGTGGACGCAACCTTCATAGTCCCAGCGGAGAGCCCCGAGTTCTCCGCCTGGCTGGCCAGCTTGGAAGGCGGCGAGGGGGCGCTGAGTGAACCAGCTGCCTCGCGTCGGCTAGCCGGCAGTACCACGCTGAGAGAACAGTACCGCCGGCTGGTGCCCGATGCTGTCTCTCACCAACACTTCTGGCAGCGGTGAGTGCGAGCGAGACCAGTTCCATAGGGGATCATCCATAAAGTACGTCTCTAAAGAACTATTAACGAAAAACTTTTTTAATTTTATAATATCTAGATGTAAAATTGTTAGATATGTGACGTCACACTAGGGAGGAGGGGGTCTCACAAATGTGACCAATTGTGACGTACTTTATGGATGACCTAGTCCCAGCGTAGAGCCCCGAGTTCTCCGCCTGGCTGGCAAGCTTGGAAGGCGGCGAGGGGGCGCTGAAAGAACCAGCTGCCTCGCGTCGGCTAGCCGGCAGTACCACGCTGAGAGAACAGTACCGCCGGCTGGTGCCCGATGCCGTCTCTCACCAACACTTCTGGCAGCGGTGAGTGCGAGCGAGACCAGTTCCATAGGGGATCATCCATAAAGTACGTCACACGCTATAAGTCGTATTGCTCATTATACGGACTAAAAGTGAAGGAAAAAATGTCATTTTTCCTTCAATTTTGACATAGATCGTATCAAAACTAATCAAAATTGAAGGAAAAATGTCATTTTTTCAATTTTAGTCCGTATAATGAGCAATACGACTATAGAGGGGGTGGAGGGGATCGATGAAGTGTGACAAGGGGTGGGAGGGGTCCTAAGTTTCGTGACGTCATATTTCAAAATCTTACACATCTGTGTTAAAATGTCAAAGAACTATTAACGAAAAACTTTTTTAATTTTATAAATCTAGATGTAAAATTGTTAGATATGTGACGTCACACTAGGGAGGAGGGGGTCTCACAAATGTGACCAACTGTGACAAGGACAGAGAAGAGGTCAAAAAATCACGAAATTAGGCTAGCCGCTAGTACCACGCTGAGAGAACAGTACCGCCGGCTGGTGCCCGATGCTGTCTCTCACCAACACTTCTGGCAGCGGTGAGTGTGAGGAGTACCGCTGCCTACCCCCATACCATGAGCTTTAAATGCGATTCAGTTTAGGTCCTAAACTGAACTGCTTCGCTAATTTGTCACATGACGTATGCTATGACGCTGACGAAATATCAGAACCTAAACCAAGGATTTCATATACTACGTAACTGGATAGTTCACTGAAACAGAAAACGCGGTCCGTCACTGAAAAGGAAAACCTAAACTGAACTGAATTGTTTACTAAGACGTCATGTTACGGCTACTGGTTCCTGTTGTCAATGGATTTTAACGTATAAGCCTCTCACTCCGCAGTTTAGGTACGTTCGGCAGCGCTTCTTCTGGCAGGCGTATGGCAGTGGATTAGATTTGGCTTGATTGTGAGAGTACTATTATTATAATCCTCCTTATTTTCTTTTGACGACTTTGACGAGACTCACATTGTTCGACTGGCTCCACACTGGAACTTGACTATTTAGATTTTAAGCGGATGGATCACCGAAAAGAAAGCTAGGCCCCATACCGTGTTTGTTGCCCTGATTCTTCACGGTGTTGGTCGCGAAAAAACAGGAGTAGAATCACCTAGCTCTTAAGACGTTTCAAAGTGGTCATAACGGTCCTACTGAATAAATGATATTTGATTTTGATTTTGATTGATAGACTATAAAAATTTCGTGAGAATAGTGAGGGCGAAGTAACTTTTAGTTTTTTGTGTTTAAACTATTATTTCAGAGCTATGCTCTAACTAGTGCATATTGTTTCAGATATCTGTTCCGCGTGGCTTTGCTCCAGGATCGTCTGGCCGCGGCGTCGCGTCGCCCGCCTGCGCCTGCGCCGACAACACTGGACCCGGTGCTGGCCCACTTGCCTCTGCAGTCAGACACGCCCATACAACAGTGAGCCTTATTTAATTACTAGCTGACGCCCGCGGCTTCGCCCGCGTGGACTACTATTTTGTTTATCCCACGAGAACCGTGCATTTTTTCGGGATAAAAAGTAGCCAATGTCCTATTCCCGGTCATTATCTATCTATGTTTCAAATTTCATCAAAATCGGTTTAATAGTTATGGAGATACGTGGCAACAAACATTCACACACACACACATACTTTCGCCTTTATAACTACTACTAATCTACATTCCAAATTTCATCAAAATCGGTTTAGTAGTTATGGAGATACGTGGCAACAAACATTCAAACACACACACACACACACACACACACACACACACACACACACACACACACACGGACTTTCGCCTGTATAATATTAGTAGGATTACGGGAGAAGCTTGGGAGTGGCCACACTGCGTTTTCGAGCTGCGCGTTTGTATCGATACAGATAAAAAACGCGCTGCAGTAAACGCAATGTGGCCACTCCCTAATTTGTAATTAGTATCCATAATCGGAAGGTCTTCCCATACTCAAACCGCTTACTGCACTTTACAACAAAGTACTCACAGAAGGAATTTCACCAAAAGCATGGAAGAATGCTATTGTAATGATTTTACACAAGAAAGGAGATAAATCACGTCTATCTAATTATCGTCCAATCAGTCTACTGTCTCAGGTATATAAGTTATTTGCCAAAATTATATGTAACAGATTGACTCGCCAGTTAGACGAATACCAACCTGTCGAACAAGCGGGCTTCCGGGGTAAGTTCTCCACAATAGACCACATCCATACGGTAAAACAGATCATGGAAAAGAGCAGAGAATTTAACCAACCTCTGTTCTTCGCTTTTGTCGACTATGAGAAGGCTTTTGACAGCGTGGAGCATTGGGCTGTATTTAAGTCTCTCTGTCGCTGCAACATCGACAAAAGGTACGTGGATATACTCCGGGAGCTATATTCGACCGCCACGTTACAGGTGCGCATACACACTTTGACAGACCGAGTGCCAATCAAACGAGGAGTAAGGCAAGGTGACACTATCTCCCCCAAACTCTTTACCAACTTACTAGAAGATATTATGAAGTTACTAAATTGGAGCGAGAAGGGTGTCAACATAAACGGCAAAAGAATATCACACCTGCGGTTTGCTGATGATCTCATCCTGATAACTCAAAATGCAATCGACCTTCAAGCTATGCTTGAAGATTTACACAATGCATCACTGGGAGTTGGACTTCGGATGAACATGTCCAAGACAAAGATAATGACGAATTTCTCTGGAAAAGTACCTAACATAACTGTAGGTAGCCAGAGATTAGAGATGGTGAGAGAGTACGTCTATCTTGGACACTGTTTATCCTTTGATCCAGGCTCTCAGATGAAAGAGATCACAAGGCGAATACAGTTGGGATGGGCTGCCTTTGGAAATCTAGAAACCGTCTTTAAGTCAGAAATTCCGCAATGCCTTAAGACCAAGGTTTACAACCAATGTGTCCTGCCTATCCTTACTTATGGTGCCGAAACATGGCCGCTCACAAAAGAGCACGTGCACGCTATAAAGGTTGCTCAACGGAACATGGAGCGCGCCATGCTAGGCATTTCACTGGTTGACCGAGTACCCAACGTCGAAATTCGACGAAAAACTAAGGTCGTGGACGTAGGTACAAGGATAAACCAGTTGAAGTGGAGATGGGCAGGACATTTGGCAAGGCGGGAAGACGGTAGATGGACAAAGGCAGTGACCGAGTGGTGGCCGCGTGAGGGTCATAGAACACCAGGCAGACCACCAGCCAGATGGACTGATGATATAGTGAAGGTAGCGGGGAAGCATTGGATTGGACTGGCTCAGGACCGAGACAAGTGGCGTGAAAATGAGGAGGCCTATACTCAGCAGTGGGTGGATGTGGGCTGATTAGATAGATAGATAGATCCATAATCTGAATTGAAAAAAAATAATTAAAACAGTCATCGATGGAAGTGACTTTTGTTCCTGTTTATTGTGACACTTGATCAGGAAACGTTATATTTCCAGGAGCCCCAAAAAGGTGCTGTCGGGGGTAGACAGCGACGTGTCCTACGACACTCCAGACACCGACAACGTAGTGGTGGCCTGGGAGGATGGTAAGTCTCAATAAGTACCTTCATCGCGTCAAAATACTTTGCGGGTATAAATATAGATAGACATTGCACTGATAAATCTTAGCAAATATTGTTTGTAGGTATAATTTTGTATGGATTTATGATGTTCAAAGGATGAATTAAACATTTTTTTAAATAAAGGTAATGAATTACTTGAAATTAATATAGTTCGAGACCTATACAACATACCTTTTCTGTACATACCATACTTCACGCAAATGAAATTATTTCTATTTCTATTATTTCCATGTAAAATAGCTAAAGGTCGTCCTAAATAAAAGTAAATCTTAAGGATCCTAAGAATCCTAAGGATCATATAAAAGTGATAAACAGTTTTGGGATCTAAAATAGCACATTAGGTTCAAATATAACAAAAATTACATTTAGAATCCATGAAAACCAAATTATGTCTATTTGTATCGTTTAAATTACAAAAACATCAGTTCGGTTATTTTATTTATAATGTTGTTTTAATAAAAAAGCACCTTATTTTAATAGCATTACATTACAGTACCTTAAAACCCGTAAAGTTATTTTGACAATAAGTGTGATGCGTTCTTTCATGTTATTCTATATTCTTTTTGTATTATGATTACGTCATACATTCATAAGTAGTAAGCTTTTCGACTTTACCTACTGCATCTTGTTTTGGTCAGTTTTGGTTAGTTTTAAGACGGCTCCCCACAATTCATAACCAATGAAACCTAAAACATAATCAAACTATTTTCAAAACCATATTTTAAAATTCCTTAGTACAATTTTATCGTCGTCACGGCACAAAAAAGTCAAAAAACCACCGCTAATGAATGGTTTGTCAGGTTTTTGACCTGTGTTTTGGTTTTTGGCTTTCTCCATGATGCCGTTTTTAATCTTTACGAATAATCAGTTCTGTTTGAACTACCAATTGAATGAAAAACTTGAAGTAACCAAAAAATATAATAGTGATGAAATAATAGAAAATGTGGGAGGGAACCAGCTTTTAACTGACCAAAAAGATACAATTAATTCATTGTATTGATCTGATTTATGTATCGCCATAAAAAGGGACCAAATATTAAAGTAATTTTATAGCAGCATTTTTTAAAATGTATGAAATAGTTTAAATTAAAATTGCTTCTCAGATCTGTATTGCTCATTATATCATTGTTCTTCGAATAAATGCTTACAATATAAACTCTTCTATCTCTTGACTAAAAACAACCTTATTTCCTCTACCATAAGAGCGGATTCAGTCTGACATTTTCGCAGAGGACTTCGCACACGACGTTGAGCTAACAGAAGAACAGCAAATTCTACTTCTAGAAGAATACGAGAGGGAAATATCTAGTAAGAAACAAATAAAGAAAGACTCAACCAACAATAACACAAAACAAACGAACACAAATACTAAATCAAAGACAAAATCCGCACAAACCAGAGACAAATTGAACAACAAACAAACGGCTACAGAGAAATCCCCGTCCATAGACAAGAAAAACAAAGATGGCGGGCAGACCACGCCGAAGAAAGTTAAAGATGTTTGCGGAAATGATTTAGTAGAAGATCACTTCGCTGAGAAAGATGATAGTAATGATGATACTAATTCAGATGAGAGTTGGGAGAAGGAGTTTGAGATTGATGAGGTTGAACGGAAAGCTTAGTCCGGCCATAGACAATAGAATAAATCAGCTGGTCGCGCAAACTCTTACTAAAATAACTGGATATCGCTTGCTTGAAAATCCTAGACAAAAGTCTATGGAAAAATTAAAGTAACTTAAGCCGAAATCAGACGCTTCGTTTTTCGTTCATTTCTGCCTTTCATTCGCCATCTTTCTCTAGGAATGAAGCGTCTGAACTTAAAATGAAAGAAAAATGAAAAGTGAAATCACTAATGAAACAATCCAAAACTGTCGGATCGGTTCATTCCGAATGAAAGAAAAATGATACGTCTGAAGACGAAAATGAACGTTCACTCGGAGTCGGCCATCGAAGATGCATGACTTCATTCTATGACATAGACAAGAATAGAAAATGAATGTTCATTTCTTTATCATTTCGTATATGCCGTGTGATCATGGAATGAAAGAAAAATGAATCAATCACTCGAGTGACCTTTCATCCGAGTGAACTGTCTGATCCCGGCTTTACTAATTGTTATGGTATTACGTCCACTTGTTTTAGCAAGAGCGTTTACTGTCACGGTCATTTGTACATTTGGGAATTGCACTTTATGTCAACGTAGTAAAGATCAGAATACCATAAGTTTTTTATATAAAAAAACCGAAAATGTACATATTTATAGTGAAAAAATAATTGATCCTTGAAAAACCAGTGTTATTTTTACATCAAAATCCTACTATCAAAAGTAAAGCTCATCACACACACAGCAGATAATATACGAGTATCTTATGAAATATAAATCTTGAGATCGCGCCCATACAAATTCTATGGAGGACCACACTATAAATTACAAAATATATTTGGCGCGATCTGTCAAGATTTATATTTCAAAAGATATATCTGCTGTGTGTGTGGTACCCTTAAAGGGTCACCTCCAATTTTATCCTAAAACAAACTTCAGATCAATTATAGACCAATAAGATCATGGGAATATGCAACGTGAAGTTGTTACTATCTTTGTGCGGCGTTTACACGCTTGCGCGCAAACAGACATGCAACGAGACAGATAATACAGGGTGAGGCAAATTCTTGATCACTGAAGGGTAGCTACCTTTTCTCTTGTAGTTAGAAAGTTTTGTTCTTAGGAAACTTCTGTTTTATTTTGAAGAAAAAAATTAATACAAATGTAAAAATGCAATTATTTTTTTCTTCAAAATAAAACAGAAGTTTCCTAAGAACAAAACTTTCTAACTACAAGAGAAAAGGTAGCTACCCTTCAGTGACCAAGAATTTGCCACACCCTGTATATGATTAGAGCGAGCACGAAGTAGCTCTGTCCCTCTAATCTCAAGGAGACCGAACGCGACAGAAGACAAATGGTCCGTTAAATGTCTGTTTGCACCCGAGAGTCTGAACCCACCTTTTAATGTCATTTTGAATGTAAGTTTACTTACTTTATTGATGTGTCAAATTATTAATTTCTGTTGGTTGGTTTATATTTTATTCTGAAATGCATAAATACTGTGTCTCTCTTCGAACCGGTCTGTGTTCAAAACTATCTACACAAAGTTATAGACAGAGAAATATTGTTGTAATTACTTTTTTGTCATAAAGACCTCGGTATAGCGCTGTCTTTCTCTCTCATCCGAAAAGTATAATTCGCAGTCTTGCTCGAATAGGCTATTTGACAAAATTAAAAATTAATTAATTATTATGTATTGCCATCCGTGTAGATTATGGATTTAAAAAGCAATTTTAAAACAAAAAAAATTGAATAAATTCAACAAAAATCCCAAAATGAAATTATCTGTTTTGAATTTGCAACACTATGATCGTAAACGGTTTTGATTGTCATAATTTACTGTGACGTCACACGTTTGCGATTCGACATTTGCTCTCCTTGTTGCTCTCCAATGTTTCAGAGGTTGATTTATGACGTCACTCGTCTGCCTCGACGCCATATTGCAAAGCATAAATTATAATTAGTGTATTTTGTAATGGTTTAACGAAATACTTCAAATAAATAAAAATAAATATTATTTTTAAAGCCCAAACACCACTTAAAATGTGAGGCAGTTTTTATAAACTAGTCAAATAGCCTATTTCGGAAGCCGAATCGCAGAATAAATAGGTACAGAAGCCTGACTTCGCGAAAACATTTATTTAAATAGCGACTCTTGCTGCGACGCAACAAAGACTAATTTAGCCTGCGTAAGCGCGTTTTGCCTAGCAATGTTCACCTAAACAAATCCTCTCTTTCCAACGTATAACTCTGTCACTGTCTGGCGCGGTGTGACGGGGAAGGGTTGTACCTATTCTGTGGCCTGGTGCCTGACGCCTGATATAAATCCATTTCTTAATAAGACCTGCGGACTTAAAAAGGTCGCTAAAGCTGAATCACACTTTGAAATGAACTATAATGCCGTCTCTTTTCACTGTCAGTCAATGAAAAGAGATGGCAATAGTTCAATTCCTTTAATGCGATTCTGCAATAGCGACCTTTTTAAGCCCGCTGCATTACGATGTTTAATAGCAATAGTGACTACTCTATGTAGGTATCTACTGTATTAGTAGTTATGCTTAGCTTTTATACAAACACAACTGTACTATAATAATCCTTATTGTCGGAGCCATAGAGACGTAAATCTACATAAACTATAAGTGTAATACATAATGTAAATACATCCCAAATATTTTAGACTCCCATTGCACCGTAGTTTATTTAACTCAGGATTATACTTTAATGGTATAGGTAGAGTGATTATATTCGTACTGACATCATGATGTCATAATATGGACATGCCTTTTATCCTGAAACTTTACCATCTCATGAGTGTGACAAGAATGTAAAACGTTGCTAAATTGACATCCTCCCTCTTGTATGTCCTGCATTTATTTTTACTACTTACATAAGAGTACCTATTCTCTAAGCCTCTATGTCCTAGTTTTTAGCATTTTTATTTTGTCCATTCCAAAATTTGTGAAATTCACCGAGTTTTGTAGTCGCGAATATTTAGACCTGTCTTAAAGCGCTATTGTTTTTTGTCAATTAAACAAAATGAAAGCTTATTTAAATACTTTTTAAATAAATTAGCTTTTAAATAATTATAATTACTTTTTAAATTTTTAGCTAAATTTTAAATACCTAACGCAAATAACAATTTAAATGCGATCCGTATTTCTTTTTGCGCAAACTATATCAGTTTTTTTTAATATAAAGTTTATCATTTTCGTTTTTTTTATCAGGAAACAATGGTGCAACCAGAAATTAAGTTTAGATGATGTTTATTTTAGAAAACAGTTGACAGTTTAATAAAATTTAGATAAACTAACTATATTTGTACATTAAAATGTAAAGTGTGATATATAGGACTTGTCTACTGCTCAAAACTATATGCTAAACGAATTTCTCTGATTAGTTTTGGGCAGTATATAGATGTATAAACTAGAAATAATTAGATTTTTTTTTTCTTCTCGATTTAAACAAGTATTCGACAATACTATACATTTTGTGTATATCTGTTTTGGCAAACGCGAAATGAGGTGACTTCAAGCCTAAAAGCTGTGTCTACATAAAATACTATAGTTTAAATTTTTATTTCAAATTAAACCTTAAGGCTCAAACACACGCTGGCCCAGGCTCGCCAAGTGAACGCCAGTGCCAACGTGTGGACAGCACCACTCGCCTCGCCTTGCCTAGCTGACCGAGTGAATACGAGCGCCAACTTACATTGGTTTCTATAGACTTGCCAAGCGTGTGGACGGTTGCACTCGCCTTGCGTCGACTCGCCTTCGCTCGCGCTGGCTTAGGTTGGCCCAGCGTGTGTTTGAGCCTTTAAACTAATTACTTTCTAAATGATGTTAGCCGGTAAGTAAAACCAACCAATAACTCCTACAATGACTGCTGGTTAATGCTACTAAGCGCTTGTGAAAGCGGTACTCCTTACTTTAAAGGACTGGTAACTTTTTTGGGACCTTAGTCGGAGGACTCGGAGGTTGTGAAACAAGAGCTAAATATTTTAATAAGTTCTTAACACACGCTTGACTTGGGGAGTAAGCTGATGAATGCGTTTTAAAATATCCAATCTGATACTGCTTATCTCCGCCTCAAAACTAAATTAAGTGCAATATAGCTTTTGGCGACAAATTATTGTAAACTAGGTTAGTTGTCATACACATGACTCTAGGTTTCGTTATGTTTGTGTAAATTATAATTATTATGAATATGAATAAAGTTATTAAAAATCGAATGCAATTTTTTATTATAAAACAGTCGTGTTTTTGTTACTTTATGACAGTAATGTCATGAGGTAAAGAAGGTGCTCACTAACAAAGAATATAAACAAATAGAGTATGTCTCAATAATGTCCCGTATCGGACACAATTTATGTTTCTCAAGCACTAAAGCTATAGCCAAACCAAAGCGTTCAACTAACGTCCTCGGTGTTGCGGAAGTTAGCTTTGGTTTGGTCAAGGCTTTAGAGGTAACTTTGAAACTACTCATCCGATTTCAAAAATGCTTTCACGGGAGGAAATCTACAGTCCTTATACGCTATATTAGAACCTCGTGAGCGAAACTTGTAGTAAATAAAAGGCATAAATAACAGATTTTTTTTTATTCTGGTCGTGGCAATTGCGGCATCTCCAAAGGTACCTTGTGCGGCCGATATACCCCCCCGGGCGCGGCCGAGGGGAGCGGGACGCCGGGCTGAGGGTGCGGGTGGTGGGGGGGCGCGCCCATCCACTGCGGGTACCAGTATAGACCTTGTTGCTGGGGGATAAGGTGGAAATTAGCGTGGCAAGATTAAGTAATCTGGTCTTACCTATACAGGTTGTGGCAAATTTTTGGGCACTGGAAGCTATCTTTTCTATGGTAGTTAGAAAGTTTTGTTCTTAGGAAACTATAAGTTTATTTTGGAAAAAAATTAAATGCAGTTTTAGATTTTTGGAAAAAAGTTAGCCTTAGAAATAACTTGTCAAAAAAACAAGTTGGTATTAATCGACTACTTATATTATGTCCCACCAGGAACACTTTTCCGAAAGTAACTTACCACATTAAATCGTTTTTGCAATAGTTCAAAATAATACATCCATACAAACGTTCTTCAAAACTGTAGGTACCTGCTATGTTGAGAATGGGAAGAGCGGAAAAAAATCATGTAGGTATGACCAAGCTGGAAGCTATAGCTTTGTTATGGGGGGGGTCCAAGGGCTCCAAAATATTGACTAGTTTTCCCCCAAACTTAACAAAATCAACTCGACAAATACTTGCTAAGGGGGGGGGGGGGGGGTCTGGACCACCTAAATCCCCCGTAAATATACGTCCATGGGTACGACTGTTGGGATAGCCAGTTGGGATGATGATGATGATGAATGGATACCTTGTTGGCGCCGCCGTGGCAAGTGAAGCGGTACTCGTTCACTGCGAGAGGATCGAGGTAGCTGACGCCGGCGATGGACCCGTAGTTAGGAGGGAACAGAAACCAACAACCGTCCAGCGTGTCTATACAACATTCACATTTCAATCTAAAACCGAAAACAGATCGCCACTCGTTCCACTAAAATCCCCTAGTCTCCCAGGGGATTACACAGCACTCAATGTTCCACTACGATCCCCTTCGCGAGTTTTGCGTCGCGTATGGGATATCTATGGTGCTCACTGTGAGCATTCGCCGCATACGATCGTTGTGAACGCCGCCTCAGTGCGAGTTTTTTTGTGTTGCGCGCTTATTTACCTACGTGCTCAGCTTGAGCATGTGTAGTTCAGGACGCATTCATAATTATACCGTCGTATGCCTCGGGTTGAGGCATGCGTGACGAACCATTCGCGATGCACGCCTTGCGATGTCTATTTCCGGCTACTATTTATTACAGAACAGCACAAAGAAAGGCGTTGTGCATTTAATAGCTTAATTCTTGAGGAAGGTAAGACGCTACTTTTCATCATCATCATCATCACCATATATCATCAGTATGCAGATAACGCCGCGAGGGCGCAGCTAGTAAATAAATAAACTCACAAGTGATGTTCGGGTTATCGAAGTCGTTCTCGTGAGGGGTGATGGTCGGAGCTGGTGGTTCCGTGGAGAACGTCTCCAGCCACGGAGGCACTGGAGACAGACCTGTTCCAGGGTCTCCGGGGATCGTGAACGGACCTGCACATAGATCAGATTATAATACTATACGCATAGATTACATCGAGCTGATGACCTAAGACAGGGGTTGGCAATTCAGCTAAGTAATAAAACCGGTCAAGTGCGAGTCGAACTCGTACGCCGAGGGTTCCGTACCTAGCCATGGTGCCAATTAAGCTAGTCCGCTTAATTGTATGAGCGCCCATACAACTCGGAGGACAATTTTAATTGGCGTCAACTATGTATGTATGGGAACGGGAACACCCTTTAATTTTCAACTTCTTTAACTTTTTGGAATTTTTCCTTTATTTGTGCTATAAGACCTTGCTTTTTGCCAAATTTCGTTATTCTAGGTCAACAGGAACTACCATTTAGGTTTTCGACCCAAAACCTCTAGGGTACTTCCGGTTGACCTAGAATTGTCAATTTTGGTTACAAGCAAGGTCTTCCAGCACAAGTAAAGGAAAAATTCCGAAAATAAAAAAAGTTGATAATTAAGGTAAGTTTTGGTACTCACAAGTTTTCACGAAAACCTAAATTTGCCTATATCTTTTTATAGTGTTGACTCAGGACCTTGATTTTTATAGTCACAATAGGGACTATAGACCTCAGCATATGGTATAAATTTCAACTTGCTAGCTCTACCCGTTCCTGAGATAATCGATGGTGACACACGGACAGACGGACAGATAGACAGACGGACAAGAAAGTGATCTTATAAGGGTTCCTTTTTTACTTTTTAAGGTACGGAACCCTAAAAAAGTAAGTTCGTATGAGCAAGTGGTCAACTCTGGTGACGGAGTTTTTAGGCCGCCTAAAGGCCTCTGTCATGGCTTAACGAACAAGCCCTCCGAAGCACGGAAGCGCTCAGCTCGTAATACCACTTGCGGTCACCCATCCTAATTATGCTGTCACTTTGGCATTGGCGTTCACTCGGCAAGGTTGGGCCAACATGGTATTAGTGGCTTTATAGAAGGTCGCTAAGGTTCTAACCTCCATAGAAATTGGTGTTATTCCACTCGCAGACATGGTGGTCGCAAGCAAGGGGAGAATATGGCTCCTTCGTGTAGTACGTATGGCCGTTAGGGAGGAACTGCAATACAATATTACTTCATTAGTAAAGGTTGCGTCATGTAAAAAGAGCGCTGGAGTGGAGTGTTTTGTCTCATGTTTGCGCATAAGTTACCAAAGTAAAACAAAGTTTTGTTAAACGAGAAATGTTGATTTCTATTCATAACAAGTTGCTAAATTGAAACATAAAAAAAACCGGTCAAGTGCGAGTAGAACTCGTACGCCGAGGGTTCCGTACCTACCCATTATACCCATTATGTTATTGTAGCCCGCTTATTTGTATGAGCGCCCATACAACTCAGAGGACAATCTTAATTGGCGTAAACTATGTATGTATGGGAACACCCTTTAATTTTCAACTTTTTTAATTTTTTGGAATTTTTCCTTTATTTGTGCTATAAGACCTTGCTTTTTGCCAAATTTCGTGATTCTAGGTCAACGGGAACTACCATTTAGGTTTTCAACCCAAAACCTCTAGGGTACTTCCGGTTGACCTAGAATTGTCAAATTTGGTTACAAGCAAGGTCTTACAGCACAAGTAAAGGAAAAATTCCGAAAAATAAAAAAAGTTGATAATTAAGGTAAGTTTTGGTACTTACAAGTTTTCACGAAAACCTAAATTTGCCTATATCTTTTTATAGTGTTGACTCAGGACCTTGATTTTTATAGTCACAATAGGGACTATAGACCTCAGTATATGGTATAAATTTCAACTTGCTAGCTCCACCCGTTCCTGAGATAATCGATGGTGACACACGGACAGACAGACGGACAGACAGACAGACAGACAGACAGACAGACGGACAAGAAAGTGATCTTATAAGGGTTCCTTTTTTTACCTTTTAAGGTACGGAACCCTAAAAAAAACGACTAAGATTATGACTTGAGCGATTTTCTACGCTCTCGAGGTGCATTTCTGTTCATAAATCCGAAGATCCTCACCAAATTTTTATGGCACCAATTCAGATTCCGAAAAATTGAGAACCTCATCCTTTTTTTGAAGTCGGTTAAAAGGTTGTACTTATGTAGTACCTTATTGGAGTACCTAAGGAAACATGTGCCAACCCCGCTTTGGCATAAGGGCTGGGTGATGATGATGATAATAAAAACCGGTCAAGTGCGAGTCGAACTCGTACGCCAAGGGTTCCGTACCTACCCATTATACCCATTAAGTTATTGGACAATTAGTAAGTAGTCCGCTTAATTGTATGAGCGCCCATACAACTCAGAGGACAATCTTAATTGGCGTCAACTATGTATGTATGGGAACACCCTTTAATTTTCTACTTTTTTAATTTTTTGGAATTTTTCCTTTATTTGTGCTATATGACCTTGCTTTTTGCCAAATTTCGTGATTCTAGGTCAACGGGAACTACCATTTAGGTTTTCGACCCAAAACCTCTAGGGTACTTCCGGTTGACCTAGAATCACGAAATTTGGCAAAAAGCAAGATCTTATAGCACAAATAAAGGAAAAATTCCGAAAAATAAAAAAAGTTGATAATTAAGGTAAGTTTTGGTACTTTCAAGTTTTCACGAAAACCTAAATTTGCCTATATCTTTTTATAGTGTTGACTCAGGACCTTGATTTTTATACTCACAATAGGGACTATAGACTTCAGTATATGGTATTAATTTCAACTTGCTAGCTCCACCCGTTCCGGAGATAATCGATGGTGACACACGGACAGACGGACAGACGGACAGACAGACAGACGGACAGACGGACAAGAAAGTGATCTTATAAGGGTTCCTTTTTTACCTTTTAAGGTACGGAACCCTAAAAATGTTGTTTTATTTGCAAAAGCATACTCACAAGCAGATAATCGAAATGCCGGAACCTAATCCCCTGGATATTGAAGTCCAGGATGAAGGATCCAGAGGTGATGATGCAGGAGGCGGCCGTCAACGGAGGAAGCTTGTACATCACCAGCCCACACTTTACTATCGCCTTGGGTAACATGGCCACATCACGGAGGTGTTGTAAGTTCTTCTTGAATGGAAACCTGGAGGAATCCAGGGTATGTTAAAGCAGTGTTCCGCAAACTTTTTGTCTTCTTTCGTATGAGCAAGTGGCCAACTCTGGTGATGGAGTTTTTAGGCAGCCTAAAGGCCTCCGTCATGTCTTAACGACTTAAAAGCCGGGACCGACAATTAAACGTTTTGTGTTCAAGGTACATCTAGGAGATTGGAAAATTTTGTAGGCACACCATAAATGAAAAATCATTTTTTTATGCGAAACATGAGCTTTTTTAGTTGAGTATATGCGGTCCTTTGGAGTAGCTATAACCTTATTTTTCCGAGGCACACCGACCAATGACCACGGTACACCAGTGTGCCGCGCGCGGCACACCCTTTGCGGAACAAGGGAAGAAAAGCTTACTAATGTATCTTGGTATTTTACTAGGTAATACCTATGTATTTTTGGTTGGTATTTTGAAGCTTTCGTAGCTTGCTTATATGTGCTTCATAGATCGTTGGAAGTTAAGAACTTATACTACCTCAAAACTGCTCCAACTGTCACTTTTAATCCTGCATATCAATAAAAGTATTGAACCAATAATATTGAAAAAAATATATAGTAAAGTGGAGGATATGCACCGGGGATTATATGATGTGAAAACACGATTCTGCGTCGTTCTGACCGGTCACAATTTTGATGGGTGACCGCTTGACTAACATTAACAGCTGAGCGCTTCCGTGCTTCGTAGAGCACTTTAAATAGTCAGTCCCGGTATTAAGTCGCTAAGCCATGACGAAGTTTTAAGGCCGCCGTCATGGCTTAACGACGTTCGTGCTACTACCACACTCATCTTAAACAAAAAATTCCCAGGTACTCCTTGCCATCTCATCCAGTCGTTAAGCCATGACGGTTAAGCCAGGACCGACAATGAACACTCACCTAAAGATACAGATCCCCAAATGGCACTCCATGCCGTGGATAAAGTTGTCCATCTGGAAGGCCACGTTGGGATCCTCCTCCAGATAGTAATGGTTGTCCTCTAGGAAATGTACGAAGCCCAGGAAGTGGAAGGCCCTTCCCTTGCAGTACGGCGCTGGTCCGCGGCCCATGTAGTAGATGTCACTGTATAGCTCGGAGAGAAAGATATACACGTTTTTGCCGCAGTAGTACTCTGAAAAGTTATCAGCTTTTTCAAATGAAAAGGTATGTATAAGTTGTCCCAATGTAACTCGATCATCAGCCCCCTGATTGTCTATCTTTGATAGCGACCAAAATAGGTCTCAAACTGACAAATATGACAGTTCAGTGAGCACGCAAGTAGCTCTGTCACTCGCAGCTCAACGAGACTGAATGCGACAAAAGATACTACGGGCTCGATTTGACAGTTTGAGACCAATTCGAGGTTTGAGACAAGTTAGACATAATTGTCTGACAAGTTAGACATGATGATCTGCAGGCTGATGCCTACAGATCAGCGTCTATCTTTGATAGCGACCAAAATCGGTCTCATACTACAGTTCAGTGACCACGCAAGTAGCTCTATCACTGTCATCTCAACGAGATCGAACGCGACAAAAGGTACCTACGCCTAAGTACCTAAGAGTTATGCGTTAGAAAGAGGCAATGTTTAGGTGAATAGAGCGCTTGGCACTAAGCGCATAGGCGATCTGAATTGCACTTTATTGCGTCGCAGCAGAGTTTCTATTTTTATAATTTTTTTCGGGAAGTGAGCCTTCTGTAAGTAGTACATTTATTCTGTGGTATAACTTTAAAGATACCTTGGCTGATATAAAACTCTGAAGGCACGGAACCTCCCGTGCCGGAGTTGTATGTGGAGATGCGCTCGTTCTTCAAAGCGTTGTGGTTGTCGAACATAGTCAGCATGTTGTCTACTGTGTCCTCTAGTGCTATTAGCAGAACCTACAAAACAAATAGACAGTATATTTTTACTGAAAAGGACATTGTTTGGCGACCATCTTAATAAATCAATCTTATGCTCATTGCACATTATTATGTGTCAGCAATAACATAGTGGGGGAGAAAAAGAAAAGTTTTTTTGCGATTTATCGCTACCTAACTCTTTTCCGATTCATAAAATATCAAGATATACAAGCGGTTACTTGTGTGATGTGAGTTCAAACATATTGGTAGCATAATTACATAAATACTACGTCGCGTAGCACTGCTACGTGATACGTAGCACTGCTACGAGATACGTAGCACCTCTACGTAGGCCACGTTGCGTAGCATAGTGTATATTAATTCTCATAAATAGTGTTTTAAACGATCTCTGCAATTGTTACAATAGATACATTTTCTTAAAAGAAAACTCCTGCTTTATGAAGCCTAGATCATCTTCTTTTAATCTAGAGTCTACTCTAGATCTTAAATCGCATGGAACAAATCTCGTGCCTTTGCCAAGTATTTTGTGAGTAAAATAACCGCTGTGTTAAAATGCCAGTTACCTTCAATTCCTTTATATGCAATGTGATGAACCTGCCCAAGTGGTCCGTCGCTATGTGCACGTGCTCATTTATTATGTACTGAAAATTATGAAAAAAAGTATTGAAATATGAAGGCCAAGTGCGTCGGGCCACGCGCAGTATATAAAAATGTAGGGTTCCGTATATTGAAATTCACATGATCGAGATGGCCCTTAGCTATCATTTATAAAGATCCGTACCTATGCCTTAGGGACCTTTCAGACAGAGAGCGATCAAGCGTTCTGCGTTCACTTTCTGCGTTCGAGCGTTCTAGTGATTTCTACTGATCTGTTCTACTTGACCACCGCGGTCAGAATGCCTCCTGTGTGAGTGACAAAGAACGCAAAACTGACCGCTTGAACGCTTGACCGCGTGACCGCTCTCTGTCTGATAGATCCCATAAAGATCATTAGATCTCTTCTAGATGATAAAATGATAATGTCGGGGTTTTTTCATTAAATTTTTGGTTGTTTGGTTACCTACTTGATCAGGCGCCCGTTTTATCTTCATCATCTCGATCTGGTAGTGCGCGAGATGGTCCAGCTTGTCTGTAGGGTCGTGTCCATAGATCTCGTACGCATCTATCAGCATAGCGAGCGTGATGTTCGGGCCGATTTCTTGGCAACATGGGTGGTTGCTGACCAGGTAGCATTGCTGGGAAGTCAAATATTCTAAAGGAAATCAAAATACTTGCCGTATAAAATAAAACTGATTTCATTGAATGAGACCCAACAGATTCTGTCCTGTCTGATTGAAACGATTATTGAATTACTAGCTTTCGCCGGCGGTTTCGCTCGCGGATAAAAAGTAGCCTATGTCCTATCTATGTTTTATTATCATAGGTCATTATCTATCTATATTTTAAATTTCAGCCAAATCGGATCAGTGGTTGTCGAGTTATAGAGGAACAAACATATAGTACGAGTAGAGCTCTTAATCATCTTCATAGGTACTGATTAAGAGCTCGCCAAACTATCGCCCGATAGAAAAGTTTGAAGTTTGCGAAAGCTCTAAAAAAGCAGGTCTTTTTTATCTTTACTACCTAAGTAGATGATTTATACAGTGTCAGAAGACAATCTTTGCCTACACTTAACGGGACACTGTAGTGCCTGGGACATTGTTTGAGATGGAGTAGGCTCGCCCAGCACCTAAACCATCCTCTCAGCTTAACCGGCCATATCCACAGGAAAGACATGATCAATACGTGTGATCCCGGCATGTTTAATCAATTTTTTCGAAACGAAAAATCCATCGATGCATGGCCAGGTTTCGAACCCACGACCTTCGGATCGAAAGTCGAGGTACTAATCCCCTCGGCCAACACGGCTCTCTAGGGCTCTGAAGGTCTTAGATAATGATGCTCTACTAAAGTACCTATGTATTAGTTTCGTATCTTACCGTATCACTAAAAAGGAATACAAAATATGTAAGAAATAAAAAACCATTTTTGTGTCGATGGCGGCCCATACTGACCGCTTCTAACGACTATTACCTAATCCAATACTTTAATTGTTTTAACGGCCTATTAATATTTACAAGCAATAAAAATAACACTAACCTAATTGTTACCTACCATTTTCTTTGATTATTTGAAACTAGCTGCCGCTCGCGAATTTGTTCATGTGATAGAAATAAATCAAGGAAATACAAAATTACATCATTTGAATTGACAATTAAAATTAATTGCGTAGATGGGCTTGCAATCTGTCATATGGAATGCTAACTTTAGCAAAATGCGGGCACGTACCGAAATGTATTTGGACATACCTGAACGGTATGGAACGCGGTAGGTAGTTGATAGTGTAAAAAAGGCTACCTCTGATTACCTCCTCAAACATCTCCAAATGATATTAAATGGCTAAAGATCAAAGAGATTACCACGCCTTACGGATACATTGATGATCATATTCATTTCATTTCAGAGCTATAGTTAAACATTAGTCTTACTATTTCTACGCCAATCAAGGGTTTACTAGTAAACAGACATTCCCGATGACCCCATAAAGTGTGCCGTGTCCTTGCTTCATACCTCGTAACACTAACATTGTTCCTGCCCCGATCTATCGATCGACAATCCGCGCAGACCTCGCGCCTAGGGAGGAGCTGTGACGTCATGCCGGAAAGATGTCTTAAAAAGACGGAGAGGGAAGGTAGGATGATAGGTTTCATGGTAGGAAATGACAAATGTTTGATCACCAATATAACATCCGAAGATCAGAATTTGAATGTTGTTATGGATTTTGAAACAAGGTGGAGTAAGTGCTTTTACTGGCAAAGGTTTGGCTAATATAAAGTGTCCAATCAAAAGAGATACTGTTACAGCTGCCCGCTCCCGCCGCCGTGAACAATACCAAATAAATTATTAAAGTTCGCCGTATCAAATAATTATGTTAGGAGATATTTTATTTTGTGGATAATTCTATAATCCAAGTTACTCTGTTTTATAATTATTTGTTTTGTAATTTTATATGTTCAGGCCAAATTATTAATCATGAGCTGGCAACTGGTTTAAAAACATTGTGGAGAGGGTAGATGGAATGAGAAGGACTTTTGATAAAATCTATTTTTAGAACTACGTGAAAATAAATGTTAATTGGAATAATCGGAGTTTTATCTGCGTTTTAATACCTACTTATTTACCTACTTATTTTTGTTAAATATTAGGATTTATTCATTTACAGTTGTCACAGTTCGAGAAGAACTAAACCAACTTAACGTGGTAAAGTAAGTGGCCATGTGATTTTTTTTTAACTATTTGGCTAAATCGAAAAGGAAAGTTTTTAACAGTTTATTCTTTCTTATAGAGCATTATTTGTTACAATTCGAGAATGACCTATAAAAAATCAAGTCTCTCTATTACTTTCAACAAGGTATTGCATTGCATATTAGCCGGACAAAGTCTCAAAAGCCGGTAGTATACGGGAGCAGACAACCCTACCAGTGCAAAGGGTGGCATAACCACCCCTCGAAAACCGTGCCGAGCAGCCATTACAAAAGAAAACCCCTTCAAAAATGATAAAACCTTCCGAAAAACTACACAAAACCCACTAACGAATCAGGCATTAGTGATAAAGTAGTGGAGATAGAGTTCCCAGAGAAAGAGTGTAAAATGTGTGTGCAAATGGAATAAAATGGCTGCTCCTACATCAAAGGCACCTTGATAGGATAAGTAACGTAGATTTAGCCGTAGAATAGTGTAAAGAAGTCTTCCAAATTAGTGATATAAGTCATAGTGAAATCAAGGTCTTCCAAGCCGAAGTTTACATATAAATTATACAGATATACAATTTGATAAGGATATCAAGATGATCAACCTAGGCCGTTTTAAGTTGCCTCCTCTGAAGAATGCCCTGGATGTGGCGATGCAGACTGTGAGGCAGCAAATGCCTGAGAAGCCTGGAACATCAGCAGCTAGGCCTCCGCAAAATGTCCGCTTTGCAAACATGGGTATGTAACCTTTACAACAATTTATGAACTTTCTTTAAGATGTGGGCATGTACCAAAATTAAAAGGACGTGCCCCTGGCATTTATTTATTTTATTTGGCCCCTTACGAAAATTTTAAAGGTTGTTTCGTGGAGATAAAGTCGTGATCCTATTTTTTTTACGACATTCTACGTGACTGTTCTATCAGAGCTGGTGGGTGATCGATCCTGGTTAAACCCTCTAGAGTTTTAGGTCGTCTGAAAGCCTTTTTTGAAGGCCGTCAGAGACATGCACTTAGCTTTTATCGAGGAACTTTGACAAAATGACTAGGTACCAATTTCTATTTTGTAACATTTCCTGTAGGTACCTAAGTTCTCTCAAATGTGATAATTTAATGGCTCCTAGTATCTATAATTGCTTAAAGTTAGAATTGGCCAAATGCCAAGTTGATAACCTTTGGCATACAAAGTACGCCCACATAAAGTTATTCAACTTTCAGACATGGGCGAAAGTTGCGAGCTTTCGACAATGAATGAGACCACATCGC
The DNA here is from genome assembly GCA_958496255.1 of Camptogramma bilineatum. Lineage (NCBI taxonomy): Eukaryota > Metazoa > Arthropoda > Insecta > Lepidoptera > Geometridae > Camptogramma > Camptogramma bilineatum. The sequence goes on from OY292474.1 coordinate 6,137,569, forward strand.
CTGGATACCAATCGACTAACCCTACCAATCCGTTCTTGAGCGGGGAGCTCCAAGCTGAGGACTCATTCACCAGCTACCAAAACACGCTTCCGCAACAAGATGGAGCACCAAGGTATACCACTTTCATCTTTCAAAACATCCTTCACACATTCAGCAGTGATAATTCAATTGTTGAATTATTGCAGGACTCAAAGCATGCAAAGTGTGGATTTTTATGCCTCGTCTGAGGAAGGAGGCTTTGAAGAGGGAGGAGGCAAGCCTGGTCACAAAATTAACGAGTTCCAAGCTGCTTGGAACGTCACCAACGCCATTCAGGTAAGACTTTTTTTCTTTGTTAATACTTGTTAATAACCTCGTTTTAGATGAAGCGCGAACGACCCCTTGTAGGATTCTTTGCAAGATACAAGCAGAAATCTAGATGGTGAATGGTGTATTTTCCACAGGGCATGTTCGTGGTTTCCTTGCCGTTCGCTGTCCTCCAAGGCGGCTACTGGGCCATCGCAGCTATGGTAGGCATTGCCCACATTTGCTGCTACACCGGCAAGATCCTTGTCGAATGCCTGTACGAAGACGACCCCGTGACAGGTCAAAAAGTAAGAGTTAGAGACTCCTATGTCAGTATTGCCAAGGAATGTTTCGGCAGAAAATACGGCGCCAGAATCGTAAATATCGCCCAAATTATCGAGTTGTTGATGACTTGTATCCTTTACGTCGTTGTCTGCGGTGATCTCATGATTGGAACTTTTCCTGATGGATCAATCGACACTCGGTCTTGGATGATGCTAATGGGAATATTCCTTCTCCCATTAGGCTTTCTCAAGTCGCTGCAAAGCGTTAGTATGCTTTCTTTTTGGTGCACTATGAGCCACTTGATCATCAATGCAATCGTTCTAGGTTATTGCATTCTGTATATCGGTGATTGGGGGTGGGGGAAGGTGAAATGGAGCTTAGACTTCGAGAATTTTCCAATCAGTCTCGGTGTTATCGTATTCTCGTATACCTCGCAGATTTTCTTGCCCACTTTGGAAGGTAATATGGAAGACCGATCAAAGTTTGAGTGGATGTTGAACTGGTCGCATATCGCTGCCGCTGCTTTCAAAGCAATTTTTGGGTATCTATGCTTCTTGACTTTTCAAAACGACACTCAACAGGTTATAACGAATAACCTGCGCTCGGCTGGCTTTAAAGGGCTCGTAAATTTCTTCTTAGTAATCAAAGCTGTCCTCAGCTATCCCCTGCCATACTATGCTGCTTGTGATCTTCTTGAAAGGGCCCTTTTCAGAGGAAAGCCTAAAACCCTGTTCCCTGTAATTTATGCTCTTGACGGGGAGCTGAAGGTGTGGGGATTAGCCTGGAGGCTTGGAGTGATAATGTTCACCATCCTGATGGCTATATTCATTCCCCACTTTGCGATTCTGATGGGTTTTATTGGCAGCTTCACTGGAACCATGTTGAGTTTCATCTGGCCCGCATACTTCCATATCAAACTGAAGGGTAATCAGTTGGACAGCACCACCATTGCTTATGACTACTTCATCATCTCTCTAGGGGTGTTGTTTGGTGTCATCGGTATGTACGATTCTGGATCCGCTCTCATCAAGGCATTCAAGATTGGTTTGCCGTTCTAAATAGAAGCAACTTATGACAATAATTGTTGAACTATTTTTAGATGTACGCATAGTAATATTCATATACTTTTTCGCTGAAAATGCGTTTTGCAATGTTTAAATGCGAGTGTGTACTAAATTGCTAGACCAGTATTATTATAAAAGTTTGGCTTAGTACTGATTTAGAGTCATTTTGAAAAAAAATATTTCATACAAATGATAAGTTGTTAGACAATAGAATATTATTATTAAAATTAATATATATCGTCAGGTTTATGGTAAACTCCCCTATCTGCGTTTTTGACGAAAATGACTTTTAAATGCCAAATAGTTTAAAATGCGATGATACACACTGTGTAAAATTCTCATGGCTGTAGCTCCCATAGTTTTTGAGATACCATAGCAGTGAATAAGCGAATCAGAGCAATTTTTGATATTGCAACAAGGTAAATTCTCGTAAGTGTAGATAAGACATTTTACTACCGAGTTCCTGTGTTTGAAACAGAAAAATGATCACGGTAAACTAGCGAATATGGCAGATTCGCGTTCTGCCAACATTATTTAGCTAAGAGAGCACATACTTGAAACCACCCACTAAGGTTGGATTTTCCGAAATTCAACCCCTAAAGGGTTGAAAAGGGCTGAAAACGTTTGTATGTAACTTTTTAACGCGTAGTAGAGCGATTTACTTGAAACCTGATTCTAATAGGTCTTGTTAGTGCAAAATAAATAGACACTGTTTCGGGATTTTTCAAACAAACCCCTAAAAAGTGGTTAAACGGGTGTCTAAGTTTGTATGGGAACTTTATAACGGGTGGTTGAATTCGCTTGAAAATCGGTAGGTACCTATACATTTTTTGCAATACAAATACCTAAGAAAAACCAGTACAAAAGTTTCCTCAAAACTCAAAACTACCCTTCAAAGGGAGTGCCAGAAGAGGGTAGGTATTCAAGTTTTGTATTGGTGGAACTTCTTAACAGGTGGTTCGATTTGCTTTAATCTTATAAGTGTTCTTAAATGGATTAAAAGAGGAAGGTACCTATAATGATTCCCTAAAAAAGTAGTTTTGGAAATTATACCCCAAAGAGGATGAAAAGGGGTAAAAATGTTTGAATGTAAAATCATATCATCACGCATTTGTCTTAAAATTAATTCGGCTCGCTTCGCTCGCATTCTTTAGCTTAGCATTAGCTTCATTACATTTTGCGAACAAAGTGAGTAATGTCTGACCACAGATAGGAACCGACAAGCAGCCAGCCTTTTCATTGGGCACCGTTAGCAAAACAAAGTATTACAATGTTGCATTTGTCTAAAAAAATCGGCTCTGTTGACGAGAAACGGAAGCTCACTTCACTCGCGTTTTAGCTTCTTGAGTATTTTGCTTGCACTGAGTTGTCTGACCCCAGAATAGGAAACAAACAAGCAGCTAGCTCTTGTTTTGAGCACAGTTAGCAAAATCAAGTGTAAGACGGTGCATTTGTCTAAAAACAATCAGCCTAATCTGACGCTCACTTCGCTCGAGTTCTAGCTTCATGAGTATTTTTCACGCAAAGTGAACTATGTCTAAGCAAAGAAAAGGAACCGACAAGTAGTCAGTCTTTTCTTTCTACATCGTAAACAATATCAAGTAGGTACCTATCACCAATGCATTTGTCTAAAAATACTAATAAATACTACTACTCACTTCACGAGGATACTCGCGAGGAAGCTCGCTTTGCTCGCGTTTAAGCTTCATGAGTGTTTGCGAGCAAAGTGAGTTATGTCTGACCACAGAATAGGAAACGACAAGCACCTAGCCGTTCCTTTGATTATGACTAGCAAAATCAAGTGTTCCAATATTGCATTGGCCTAAAAAAAGGAAGCTTGCTTCGTTAAAAACGTTACTGCACTACGTAGGTAATAATCAAAGTAATCTAACGCGTACGACGTCACAAGTAACAGATATTAATAAGATAAATAACTACGGAACCTCAAACCACAGAACTTGTACTTGGCTGTTTTTTATAGTAATTACTAAATTTAGTGTGTCTGTGTGTAATGTTGTTATTTGTACCCCTAAATTGTCTCAAATATAAGACTTCCAATCTATTAAAAAGTTTTTTTAACTCATTTTCTATACTAGATTCACTTTTTCGCAGTCGAAAAATTAAACGAAAACCAATTATGACGGTTCAAAGTAGCGAATATGACACATAGGAGAGTTTACCATGGGCTAAAACTGTTTTGACAAAATTTTTGTATGTAGCTGTAAAGTCGCGAATCTGCATTATTACGCTATTTAAACAATATTATGTATTATTAAATAATACATATAAACATGCTTTCCATTTAATACACAAATGTATTTAATTTTTTTAAATATGTCTATAAGAACTATTTCAAAACTGCAAAAGTATGTTTTTTTTCCAGTCTTTTCTCTCTCCTGAACATTTTGCTTTTTGCAGATAGGGGAGTTTACCATAAACCTGACGATATCTTCTTATACATGTTATATCCAATGTCTTCCAAGATATATTATGTATTTCAATGATATAACAACGAAGTCTTCCATTTTATATAATAGTAAAAAAATAAAGCTTTATTTTATGTACCTAAATACCTGATATGTTGCTAAACTTGCACAATGTTGCAGATATCTTATTTGGTAGATATTTAACTTTAAGAGCATAGACTAGGTAGTTATTTTTAAATTATAGAAGGTTTTAGTTCTTGATTGAATTTTAATAACAAAAAGTTACAAAGAAATAGACATCCATATTGATTTCAAATTTCTATAACAGTCTCTATCGAATTAAGTCATACGTAAATTGCTTGTTTCTTTTAATGTTCTTCAATAATATATTGCTAATCAAACCAAAAATTCGATGGTGTTTATATTGTCGATAATAGGTGTAACTTTAAGAGCGTATTTTCTTTTTTATATTCGTTACTAATATGTTTTATTTAGACAATATTATATATTTAGACAATAAGTTATATAATTTAATGTAATCGAGTCTTCCATTTTTAGCATAGGTAATAATGATTTATCGTTGTTATTATAATTATAGAGAAATGTAATAAAATATACAAGTTGATTAGATTAGATTGGGATGGTGTTATGCATTATGTGATAACCTGTTTTATTAGCTGTTTCACTTTTACATAGTTCCTGCTCCCTAAACTTGAACGAAATTGCAATTGAATGTCTTCCATTACAATTTTGAATTTTGTAAATGTTTCGAAATGAAAAAGTTTCATCACTAAGTATTGTTTGAACATACTGTATTCAAACCAAAGTATTGGTTTTTTGATTACAAACGTTTTAAAATGTCGGCAAACTTTAAAAGCAGAGTCGACAATCTTTAAAAACACAGAAAGTTCTCTATGTTTATAAGGTTTTCTTTTTGATGATTGTCGAGAAATACAGAGGTATAAATAATACCTCTGTATTTCTCGACAATCATCAAAACTTCATTTTACATGCTTTGCCAGGGCCTCGCAAGGCTCTGTCACCACAGCATATGTGTCGTGTCCGCGATTACAGACCACTAATTCTCGATAATGTTTTACCATTATGATACCGGTTTAGTAAATAGGTCTATCTCCAGCCCAAAGTTTCAAAAGTATACTGGTTCAAACAACAAGACAACTTAAACATACCTACCTAATATCCATTTTGCAATGCGAAAATGTTTTTCTTTGTGGAAAAACTCTTGTTGTACCCTAGATTAATCTGTTCGATGTTTGCTTGCAATGAAAGTTTGTATAGTGGAGTATTCCAGTGCAATAATGTATAAAATTAAAGTATATCTACGTACTAAATACATGTATTGTGATGAAACGATTCTAGGTGTGTATTTTAAACAATAAAAAATGTTATTCGACATTTATGTTTTATTTTTAAATTAGATTGATAAATAAACTTCTGAGCATATTGAGAAACTTCTATAAGTAAAATGTTTTTTAAATCTGTAAAAATTCAAGCTAGATGGATTGAGTTTTTACAGATTCAAGATATTATAAATCTGACAGTTTGTGATTATTATATCAAACTTGGTAGGTATAGGTTTAAATGGTAAAAAGCATTAAAGGCTTTTTAAAAAGTTAATAACACGCGAGCTTGACCACGGGTAGAAGCTAGTCATGGATTAAAAACTGGGACAACCATTAACTTGCCCCACGTTATTACGTCGAACTGATAATAGGACGTAAGCATATATGGTCGAACAACTATTTAACCCCAACGCGATATAGTCATATCGCGATTTAGTCTTAAAGCGATCTAGTCATATCTGCTGCCTAGTCAAATAGAGATGTAGTCGTAAAGCTCCTAACCCGTATGAACTATGATGTCACTACCGCCCAAGCAACAGTGTAGGTATTTAAAACATTTTTTGACCACTTGACATGTGAATTGTTATTTAAAATCTTGTTAAAAGTTAAGGACAAGGTAACTTGAGATAAAGTAACAAATTGCCAATTATCAAATTGGTCCTTTCCCGCGCATTTTATCGCACGCCATGTTGGCAAAATGCAGGTGTGTATTCGTGGACTCGCTCTTCTCGCTTTATGTTTACTTTGGTTACACTTAACGGTGAGTAAATACTTTAAAAACCTATTAAAATTATGACGTAATATCATTTAACATAAATAAAATCGAAAACCTCTGTTGATAGCACAAACAAAGGCCCCCTTGGCTGCTTAGTGATATTTATAACACTTCAAAGGAATTCTAGTTGAGAATAGAATTTATCACATTTTCCCCTAAACTATATAACAACTCAAGTAGGTAAGTATATTTGACAAGGCAAGCTTTTGTTTTCAATACTTTTGTAAATGTAGGTGATCGTACGAAAAATGTAGGTACTTATCTCAAAACACACCGCAAGAATCACGCCCCTTCAACGCCTCTATCAGAATTCAGAACCATTAACAGCTGCACATGTTGTACGTGCCTGAGCAGGCTGTGCTGCAACTCCTTCGGAAGCTTGACAGTAAACGTGAAGTCGTCAAATGCTTTTGTCCTGATCTAGACTCCATACAACATCCGCAACCACCCATGTTGCCTCGAACCTGGCGAGAACCTCACCCTAGCGATGATAATCGACGCCTTCGAGATCTACGGCCACGACCCCACGGACAAGCTGGACAACCTGTGGCTGTACCAGAACGAGATGATGAGGATTAAGACGGCAGAAGACCAGGTAATAGAGGAGAAATCATCTTCTGTTTTTCTATTTTCTAATAAACAAAATGAAAACATGATCATGACTTAAACTCATAGTGCGTTAGACATTCTCCCAAATTATTAGGCAATTCGAGATCCTCTTTCTGATTTTAGTACTTGATCAACGAGCGTGTACACATCGCCACTGACCATTTGGGACGATTTATAAAGCTGCACATTCAAGAACTAAAGGTATGTCGTGAAACTCAATCAGCAAATTAACTAGTTATAGACGAATGATAAGTAAAACTGTAACAAAACTTTTGTGAATAGGTACACATAAGACATTTGAGTTAGGTACTCACGTAAAATTACCAAATAATCCTCTAAAATAAGTTCATTATGATCTTTAGCTCACATGAACTTATTTTAGAAGAAGATTCTCCGGGTGAATATAATAGGGAACTCCCACAATTTTTTTTTATGATTTTATACGATAGGTTATATCGTCAAATAACCGTCATAAAAATTCCAGCGCCGAAATACTAAAATTTTATAACAAAAAGAATTTTTGAAATTTACCAACATTTTCACGCATCTGAAACACGATTATTATTGTTGTCACAGATTACTGTTGTAGTAACAATTTGTGAACTTTGACGTGTGACGTCAAATTGATACTAAGTACAACAGTAATCTGTGACAACAATAAGTTCGAGTATAGGAATTGTGAAAATTAAAAAAAAAACTTATCTATGGATCGTCATATCTGACTCGTCCTTGACTTTTCTTATGAACTCGTGTCGTCACATCCTTTCACATCCTTTTCAAGTATTTTGAAATTCCTACTATTTTTTGCAATTTTTAAAATTTATTTTCTAATCGAAAATGGTTTAATATTAAAAAATAATTACACACACATACCTCTAAAGCATAGGTTCTCAACGTGGGCGATAACGCCCCCCTGTGGGCGTTTGAGACTTTCAGGGGGGCAGTAGAAGACCTAGAGAAAATTGGGGGGCGTTGAGATGAAGCAGGGGGGCGATAATGTAATCTAAAATAGGCAAAAAAAACACCCTAATCCAGTGATCGTCAAAGTGTAGCCCGCAGACGGTATTGGTGCAGCCCGCTGACAAGCAAACAATTTTAATAGATAATAGATAATGATGCTACCACGTTAGAGAAAATGTTGTGCCGACCCAACCTACTTGGAAAAGGGCAAGGAAATGATGATGATGAATGATACTACCTACGTTGCTACAATAATAATTATAATTGATTATAAAACTTCGAGATAGGGAAGGTTGCTTTGTTTGCTTGGTTTGGAGCTCGCTTTTTTCGCATCTAGCTTCATGAGTAGGTATAATACGAGCAAATTGAGTTATGTCTGACCACAGAATAGAAACCGACAAGCAGCGGGCCTTTCTATGAGCACCGCAAACAAAATCAAGTGTCACATGTTACATTTGTCTTAATCTTAATAAATCCCTATTTATAAAGTTATATTGTGAATAAAGTGAGTTAATTCTAACCACAGAATATGAACCGATAAGCAGCGAGTTTTTCCTTTGAACACCGCAAACAAAATCAAGTGTTACATGTTGCATTTGTCTTAAAAAATTCGGCTCGCTTCGCTCACATTTAACTTCATGAGTAGGTAAAGTATATTGCGAGTAAAGAGCGTAAAGTCTAACCACAGATTAGGAACCAATAAGCAGCGATTTTTTTCTTTGATCACCGCAAACAAAATCAAGTGTCACAATGTTGCATTTGTCTTTAAAAATTCGGCTCGCTTCGCTCGCATTTAACTTCATGGGTAAGGTATATTGTGAGTAAAGTGAGTAAAGTCTAACCACAGAATAAGCACCGATAAGCAGCGAGATTTTTTTTTTGATCAGCGCAAATACAATCAAATATCATTATGTTGCATTTGTGTTAAAAAATTGGGCTCGCTTCGCTCGCATTTCACTTCATAAGTAAGGTATATTGCGAGTAAAGTGAGTAAAGTCTAACCACAGAATATGAACCGATAAGCTAGCTTTTCTTAGAAAACTGCAAAAAAAAATCAAATGTCACGTATTGTATTTGACTTACAAAAATTCGGCTCGCTTCGCTCGCTTGGTTTGAAACTCAATTCACTCGCATTTTAACTTCATGAGTAGGAGTTATATTGCGAGCAAAGTGAGTTATGTCAGACCGCAGAATAGGAACTGATAAGCAGCGAGTCTTCGAGCCCCGTAAAGTTATGATAAATTTCAATTTAGTTGGTACCTTGGATTTTAACCCCTATATGAATTTCGAAAAATCGACAACTAAATAATTCAAGAATGTGCGGCCCGCAGTGATACCTCACAATGTCCTATGCGGCCCTTAACCAGAAAAGTGTGACGACCATGCCCTAATCACTATCACTAAAGTACCTACCTAAAATTAAAATTAAAACAGGAAAACCACATACTGTTGGGGAAGATTTAATTTTAACAGCAGTTAAAGAAGTAATAGCCACTGTGCTCCAAAAAGGTGTTTAAAATTCGCGACAGTTGGTAAGAAAAATAAAAAGTAGGTAAGATAGCAAACCCCCCCCCCCCCCCCCCGCTATCTTACCTACTTTTTAATTTTTGGGGGGCTCTAGAAAAAAAAATATTTTCAAAGTGGGCGGTGGGGAAAATAAGGTTGAGAATCTATGCTCTAAAGCAACAATGTTCATAATAAAATACATTTAACCCGCTTTTGAATCAGACGCATATTGCCTATTCTAGTGATGGAGTTTTTAAGTCGCCTAAGACCTCTGTGAATTCTGTGATGGCTTTCCTAACGACCAATTTTCTTCTGGGTAAGATGAAAAAACTCGCGGTTTTTGAACTAACCATAATGCTCCATGCTCAGGTCCTGCTGATAACACTAGACGACGTGATAGACAACATGCTGACGATGTACGAGAACCACAACTCCATCGCTGCGGAGAGGAAGGCCACGTACACGGGAGGCCCCGTGCCCATGGAGTTCTATGTAAGCCAAGGTCAGTTCTTGATGAATCTTAAAATTTAGAGGTTGATCCTGGTGACCTTTGTGCCGACACAGACCAGATACTTACTATCTATCCAGCCTATGAGATCAGCGGAGTTAAAAAGGTCGCTATTGACTATTTCTTACTGATCTGACTCTTTTCTGACTCAAATCAACTTTAAAACGAATGGTGTGTTCGCTTACTTACACTTGGTTAATGTATCAATCTGGAACGAAAAAAAGAGAACCAGAATTAGAGTGAATTTAACTAACATTTGTTCCGTTCAGACAAGTAGAGTGAATTTAACATTTTGTTCCGTGTGCTATGTGGAGACTGATTTGGATAAGTCGATGACAAAGCTGTTTACGGACAGAAAACTTTCCTTTGAAAGACCAGCACCCTGATTCAGACTTCCAGCATCAGATTCGATGATTTCAGTCGGAAACTTGACGTTTTTTCAGAAAAGGAACGTCACTTTCCGAATTTGGAATGCATTTCGAGAAGATCTAATCGCGCCTTTGGTGTTCAAACCTATTTGTTCGTTTCAGAATACTACTGCGGGAAGAACGTGTACATCTTCATATCGGAGCTATACAGTGACATCTACAACATGGGCCGCGGACCAGCGCCCTACTGCAAGGACCGCTCGTTCATCTTCCTCGGCTTCTTGCACTACCACGAGGAGCAGAAGTACTACCTGCTGGACGATCCCACCATATCCTTCCCGACGGACAACTATCTACATGGACTGGAGTGCCATATTGGTATCTGTGTGTTTAGGTGAGATTATTTGTGATTCTGATTACTGTGGACAGATATTTGACAATGCTACTATACTAAAATGACAAATACCTTACAAACCCACGTAAAAATTGAAAGAAATAAAAATTACTGGAGCTGTACGGTTCATACACCGTACAAAATTGCAATCACTGCATAGCGTGGAAACCGCGCGGGAGTGGGCAGTCCACATTTAACTCGCGGCTCTTCAACATCTCAGTTAAGTAAATAAATCGTGTGCCTAACTAAATCAAATCTCTATCATTTTGATGTCCCGTACAGGGCCCATAATCTTCTATTCTAAAGTTCCTCTTCAAGAAGCTGACCCATTAAGACGTGTTAGCCCTGCCCAAAGTCATAGTAAAGTGTCCCGGATGTAAGGACGCTCTGTGTCACGTATGGAATGCTACATTGCTAACTGTGTGTAGATACCTAATGTGGGCATGAATTTGGACATACCTCTGACATCCTCTTAGACATCTTCAAAGGATCATAAATGCCTAAAGTTCCTAAGAGAATGTCTACCGCGCCTAGGATAGTCGTACCCCTATTTCGTTTTTCTTTTCAAAATACCTTCTATTCCAAGGTTCCCCTTCAAGAAGCTAATTCAGCAAGAGCGTGATATCTCCGCCCTGCCCAAGGCCATAGTTAAGTGTGGCCTGGTGATGTACAAGCTGCCTCCGTTATCCGCCGCCTCCTGCATCATCACCTCGGGTTCCTTCATCCTCGACTTCAACATCCAGGGACTGCGGTACCGGCATTATGATTATCTACTTGTAAGTGCTTTAATAATCGCTGCTCACCTATACTTTATTCGTCTTTCAACCTTTATGGATGCAGCATTTTGGCCGAAGGGTGTTTTATACAGGCGGTTCCGTGGACGCCTGCGAGACACCCCGTTAGTGCGTACAGATAATACGTAATAATTTAGTGTAGTGTTATTTATAAAATATGTATGTTAGTTGTAAGGTATTTATTGCTATGGGCCGTAGACTAAGTAAAATAACATCTTGTAACTTATTCTAATGTTGCCTGAAATAAAGTTTATTATCGATCGAGCGAGCGAAGCGAGCGAAGATCTTAGTGGTAAGTTGGGCGATTTTGCTTTGTATGTTTGTATGTTTGTATGTTTGTATGTTTGTATGTTTGTATGTTTCACGAATTGTTGTTCGCGCATAACTGTCGAACCGTTCATCCAATCTGCATGAAACTTGGTAGGTCAATAGGTTGTGGTAAGGAAATTTACGGGGGAGCATATGAGCTTAATCGTTGAAGGGGTTGTGAAGATATTGGGTTCCCAAGGGGGTACAAAATTATGAAAGTTACACAAATAAATTGAGTGGGATGTCATACGAAAGGGCTTATTTTGTACATTCCAAAATGGTTTTTATTTTTAATCTAGGATGTATAGTTTTTGAAATACGACCAAAGACCAAAAACCACGAAACCAGAGCTGCAAGAGCTCCCGTTGCATAGAGTTTCGATGACTTCGTAGCTCATTGACTGGTCGGTCTTAAAAAGAGAGTGGCATCGTTGCGGTTTGGTTTGCAATGATTTTAGATGCTACTTGATTTATTTTCATGATAAAAAAAAATTTGATAAAGAATGAAAATAATTGGGGTAAAAAAAGTTAAGTAAACAAATATATTGAGTGGGCTGTCAAATGAAAGGTCTTTATTTGTACATTCCAAAATAGTTATTATTTTTATTCTAGGACGTATACTTTTAGAAATACGACGAGAATTCATTAATATGAAATACCTAAATGAAAAATTAGACGCGACATTATGTATTGCATGCATGCCAGTATTTTTTACCATGAAGAGCTAGCGCAATAGGCATACTCGGCAGTATCAGTAGTAGCACTTGTAATTATAGGGGTAGTCAGAAGAAAGTCCAAATGTAAGCCATCTACGGTGCGCGAGATCTCAGTTCGGGGCGAACTACTAGTTATTATTATTATACTTACACCCTAAGGCTGCGTTTCCATTGACGCGGAGCTGTGCGGAGCGGAGCTTAGCGGCGCGTAAATTGACCAATCAGGGTGCATTTTGCCGCGTTTCGATTTCGTCGTTTGAAATTTGATTGGTTAATTCATGCGCCGCTTTGCCTCGCTCCGCTCAGCTCCGCCTCAGTGGAAACGCACCCTAATAATGCTACTAAGCCTTACATTAGCCTTTACATCTTTTACTAGATGATTTATACAATGTAAGGAGGCAATCTTTGCCTACACAAAACGGGATACTGTAGTTTCTGGGATAGTGTTGAGGAGTATGCTTGCCCAGTACCTACCTAAAGTTTAGCTGAATAGTTTAGGTAGTTCCTAAACCATTATCACAGCTTGACCGACCATATCCACAGGAAAGATACACTACTGCCCCACCTTACCACCGACGATACCCCGACATAGTCAATTCGTGGGAGGCTGACTCACGATGTTTCCTTTACCGATTAGAGCTCGTGTTAATGTGCATTTAACAGATCAATATAATATAACTGGGCATCATATACTTTGAGAGACCTACTTAAGAGTTTACCCTACGTCAAAACTGCTCCAACTCGCACTTTTGATCCCGTATATCAATAAAAGTATTGAACCAATAATATTGAAAAAAATTTATAGTAAAGTTGAGGATATGCACCGGGGTTCATATGATGTGAAAACACGATTACTTAAAATTTTCTCGATTGAAAAAATTCACAAACTTCCCTCTGAATTATACTAATAAATCGCAGAAGTCAATGAATACTTTGCTTATACTAATTAAACTTTGTATATAAACTCAACTAAGTACAATACATGGTTCATACGATCTGAATTTAAAATAATGTTTTTATTTTCGTTGTTAGAAATTCAATTCTGAAATATTGCGTGTGAGCAGCGTCCGCCGGACGAATTCAGTCGCGCTCCGCCATTCGAACGGGGAGCCCGTGTCGCTTGCGCTCACGCATACCTACCGGATACGTACCTAAGAAATTAAAAGTGTAGAGAAATGGGGAATGATAAGTACAAGAAAATAAAAAGACGGAATTGGAGAAAAGAAAATGCTAAATACCTACATGAAAAAATTAATGAAGGAAGTACCTACCTACTATGAGTCATAAAACGTTTGTTTGCACCTTTCTACAATTCTGAGTAAAAGTAAAAAAGTACCTGAGTTACTTTCTACTTATTCTGAGTAGGTATGATTATGTTTTGTTGACATGAAACACGATTATAAGTAGTAGGAACCTACCTACAGTAGGTACCTAAATGAATTGGTAATTTACCTTCATAAGTATACCTACCTAGTAGGTAGTGTACAGTTGGGCCGGCGGATCTAGGCGTACGTGAAGTCAGGCTCTGCGCTGCGCAGTAGAAAATTTTGTATGAAAAAGTTGCACTGCGCATCGAAACGGCTAACTTCACGCACGCCGAGATCCGTTGGCCGTACTGTAGGTACCTAATGGGTAGGTACCTACCTATCTATGTAAGTAAATTAGATATATGTAGGCACCTACCTGTTTCGTAATCATATTATTGTACTTACCCAACTACCTACCTAACAGTTTTCATTTTCAGAAATAAACAAATATTACTCGATACTGACTGCAATAAAGAAAATGAAAACTGTAGAATTGTATGTTTATCTATTTAGCTAAAATAATTTGACTTATTTTTTTTAGGGTTGTCATCCCAGTAAGTTGCCATGATCACATAATATTGAGTTGGTAAATAATTCCCAACGATCCCACTGGCCCACCCCACCAGTAGGGTCGTTGGGAATTTTTTTCCAAACGACCCCACCACCTAATTCAGTGGGGTTGGTGTAAAAAAAAATCCCAACGACCCCCTGGCCCACCCCACCAGTGGGGTCGTTGGAAATACATCAAGAACGGTGACCTATTCATTCGCATAATGTTATTTGTCATAAAATCACACGACATACGTAGCTAGTCATACAATTTTGTAGTCATATTATTACGTTCGCATAATTATTTATAGGCATACATTTCTGATATCCTAATATTTTTCAAACATAATGGTAATGAGCATAATGGTGACAACTCCTAAAACTTTTTGTCATACTACATTTTGATACTAATTTTGTTAGAAATAAACCTTTATGTCCTAATATTTATTGAACATAATGTTTAGTAGTCCTAATTTACTGTTTTATCATAAGTGGGTAAAATAGGTCAGGTTTATAAAATGTTTCATACGGTGACCTATTCATCCGCATAATGTTATTTGTCATAAAATCATACGACATACGTATCTAGTCATAAAATTTTGTAGTCATATTATTACATTCGCATAATTATTTCAAGGCATACATTTCTGATGTCATAATATTTTTTAAACATAATGGTAATGAGCATAATGGTGACAACTCCTAAAACTTTTTTTCATACTACATTTTGATACTAATTTTGTTAGAATTAAACTTTTATGTCCTTTTTTTTATTACACATAATGTTTAGTAGGTAGTCCTAATTTACTGTTTTATCATAAGTAGGCAAAATAGGTCAGGGGGTCTAAAGTGGCCACTTTTGATGAAAAATCAGATGTTTCATAGATGCTCCATCTATGAAACATCTATGAAACATCTAATTTTTCATCAAATGCTTCATAAATGCTTCATATATGCTTCATATATGAAGCATCGATGCTTCATCAATGCTTCATAGATGCTTCATATATGAAGCATCGATGAAGCATCTATGAAACATCTATGAAGCATTTCACAAAACATCTTTTTTGACAGATCTATGTGCGAGGTTAAATTTATTTTTAGAAAGTAAATAGGTTGAATGGAAAACGGATGGCTGAATGCAAAACCCGTGCGAAGCCAAATTTAAGAAAAAAAAAACTCAGACCCGCTCCCGCAACAATTCACCTTTTTTATTTATTCGTGTGCCTCAAAAATATTTCCATATGTCCATCAGGGTGGCGCAGTGCAATCATTTCTATAAAAAAACTAAGTAGGTAACCTATTTACTTTCTAAAAATATATTTAACCTCGCACATAGATCTGTCAAAAAAGATGTTTTGTGAAATGCTTCATAGATGTTTCATAGATGTTTCATAGATGCTTCATATATGAAGCATCTATGAAACATCTATGAAGCATCGATGCTTCATAGATGAAGCATATATGAAGCATTTATGAAGGATTTGATGAAAAATCAGATGTTTCATAGATGCTTCATCTATGAAACATCTGACTTTTCATCAAATCCTTCATCAAATCCAAAAGTGGCCACTTTAGACCCCCAGGTATAAAAAGTGTTTCATACACCCACGCAGATAGGACTTTCTCACAGAAAAAATAAGTAGGTCTCGGTTATTTTTTTTTTATAGCACGCGTTTCACACACCCACGCAGAAAGCACTTTCTCACAGAAAAAACTAGTATGTTTTGGTTATTTTTTTTATAGCACGCGTTTCACACAGCCACCCAGAAAGGACTTGCTCACAGAAAAAAATCACACACCCACGTAGAAAGGACTTGCTCTCAGAAAAAATAATCTGGCTAGGATACATTTTATCCTAGCCGGGTAAGCTATGTGATTCTTGAATAAAACCGTAGTCTTCATATCATTATATCGTTGTATTGCTTGAATTCAAGCAGGGATAGGCGTACAGACAGTGCAGGAAGTAGTTCGGGACGCAACAGGACACTAAAATATTTTATGATTTTCAATGAATATGACTTCAAAAATTATGACATTAAAAACTTTTGTTTATCGAAGTAGTATGGCTTGATACTATTATGACGATAAATATTATGCGTACTAAATTGTATGGCAAGTTATAAATATGGCTAAATATTTTAGGATTATCAATGAATATAACTTAAAAAATTATGACATTTATATTGAATTACTAGTTGAATTATTACAAGTGATGGTAGGAGTACCTAATGATGTTATTATTAGAAATGCTTATGAATAACAAATATTAGGACGTGAAACGTTATGACTTTTAAAACTATGACTAAAAAAATTATGCGAATGAACATAGAACCATGAAGTGAAGCATATTTTGTTACAGGATGCCAATACCAACGGAACTCATGGATGCCAGTAGTTCTAAAAATACAAATGAACCTGACATTACGACGTTACAAATAAGATGATCAGTTTATATTTAGTTTATTATTCAGCTAACTCGGATTCGTTCAAAAAAATTGTTTTATTTTTCACGAACAACATTAAAGTTATTTAGTATAAAATTACTTCACATATTTTACACAACAAAAATGTCTATCACTTTTTTCATTACCATTTCAAAGTATTCATCGTAAAAAAACAATTTTGGTTTGCCATTCATCATTTTTGTCATAAAAAAAATTCATCAGTGCCCATCCCTAATCCCCTGATGTACCTACCTACCTACATAACCGTAGATCTAAGTATTTTATCATAAAACTAATAAAACATTTTAGGAATTCAACATTTTGGAAAATCAACGTAATTGTCCTAAAGTGAATTTCGGCCCAACCCTAATCTTCATCGAGTTCCATTCTGCACTACTAATCAGTCTGTTCAGTTGGTCGGATTGGAATGACTGAAATAATATAATAAGTCATAGTTTTAAAAGCCATAACGTTTCACGTCCTAATATTTGTTATTCATAAGCATTTGTAGTAATAACATCACTACTCCTACCATCACTTGTAATAATTCAACTAGTAATAAAATATAAATGTCATAATTTTTTAAGTTATATTCATTGATAATCTAAAAATATTTATCCATATTTATAACTCGACATACAATTTAGTACCTACGCATAATATTAAGCGTCATAATAGTATCAAGCCATACTACTTCGATAAACAAAAGTTTTTAATGTCGTAATTTTTGAAGTCATATTCATTGAAAATCATAAAATATTTTAGTTTCCTGTCGCGTCCCAAGCTACTTCCTGCACTGTCTGTATATATATTCCTGCTTGAATTCAAGCAATACAACGATATAATTATGTGAAGACTACGGTTTTATTCAAGAATCACATAGCTTACCCGGCTAGGATAAAATTTGTCCTAGCCAGATTATTTTTTCTGAGAGCAAGTCCTTTGTACGTGGGTGTGTAATTTTTTTCTGTGAGCAAGTCCTTTCTGCGTGGGTGTGTGAAACGCGTGCTATAAAAAAAATTACCAAAACCTACTATTTTTTTCTGTGAGAAAGTGCTTTCTGCGTGGGTGTGTGAAACGCGTGCTATAAAAAAAAATAACCGAAACCTACTATTTTTTTTCTATGAGCAAGTCCTTTCTGCGTGAGTGTGTGAAACACGACGTGTTATACAAAATAACCAAAACCTACTGTTTTTTTTCTGTGAGCAAGTCCTTTCTGCGTGGGTGTGTGAAACGCGTGCTATAAAAAAAAATAACCAAAACCTACTTATTTTTTCTGTAAGCTAATCCTTTCGGCGTGGTGTGTGAAACGCGTGCTATAAAAAAAACCTAAACCTACTTATTTTTTCTGTGAGCAAGTCCTTTCTGCGTGGGTGTGTGAAACGCGTGCTATAAAAAAAATAACCAAAACCTACTTATTTTTTCTGTAAGCAAGTCCTTTCGGCGTGGTGTGTGAAACGCGTGCTATAAAAAAAACCTAAACCTACTTATTTTTTCTGTGAGCAAGTCCTATCTGCGTGGGTGTATGAAACACTTTTTATACCTGACCTATTTTGCCTACTTATGATAAAACAGTAAATGAGGACTACTAAACATTATGTCTAATAAATATTAGGACATAAAAGTTTATTTCTAACAAAATTAGTATCAAAATGTAGTATGACAAAAAGTTTTAGGAGTTGTCACCATTATGCTCATTACCATTATGTTTAAAAAATATTATGACATCAGAAAGGTATGCCTTGAAATAATTATGCGAATGTAATAATATGACTACAAAATTTTATGACTAGATACGTATGTCGTATGATTTTATGACAAATAACATTATGCGAATGAATAGGTCACCACTTCAAGCTCTAGATTGTATCTCGGTTATTCTTGTGTTTTCCGAATAGGTACGTACGACAGCAGTGTATGATTCCTCAAAACAGAATGCGACAGCAGCTCTAGACATTGATATTATTTTAGCACACGGGAATTACCTACTTACGTAAAAATATCCCGTAGGTATGTAAAAATAATTACTATTACAATACAACTCATGAAAAAAAGTAAAAGGATATTGATAATAAGTAGGTATGTATTTGTTTGCGATAAAGTTGAAAACCTACCTACCTACCTACCTAATTTTCATTACCAAATGACTTTTCGTCAATGGTTTTTGTAAACGCATTATTTTTCTGGTTTTACTGCACTAGAATCACAGAATACTAGAAAATAGCCTTCGTGACCCCTGCCGCGTGATGAACTCGTGCGAGCGAGATAGCTGCGAATGCGCGGTGCGGGTGGCTGCACGGCCGGGCAGTGAGGTGGGGGCAAAACTTAGATTCGAGCTGGCGTATAGCTGGCTCTTAACTATAAATATGAGCCATAACTTGAGTTGATAACACATAATGGTGCTATTCCAGACTGGTCCTAACGGGAACACCTTCTACACGAAAGAGCAGGGCTCCCCCCTCGCCTGCGACCACCATGTCTGCGAGTGGAACTACACGAACCATTATGGCGGTAAGGCCTTTAAAAATAAAAGGCCAGCGACAAATGAAAGTCTATACAAACACTTAATTGATTCAGGCGTGACTTTGCAGAAGTCCATATTCAGATTTTTTGAAATTTCAAAATATCTAGTAGGTACTCCTTCGCTAATCTACAGGGTGAATTTTTGAGATGGGGCAGTAAGGGCAGCTACCTTAACCGTTGTAGCTAGAGGAAAACGTTCTTAGGAGACTATCCTTAATTTTTGAAGGTATTAAGACTTGCATTCACAGATTTTGAAAAAAATGTACAGTCAGCGAGAAAATGGGCACTTTACACAAAAACTTTTTTTGATGCCAATCGATCCTGTTTCATCTAACTAAGGATTAAAAGCCTCTTTCAGACCAACTGGGGTTAGAGTACTAGAAAAGTCAGAAAACGCTAAAATGTATTTCTAATACAAGACAGTAAGGGCTACCTTAACCGTTGTAGGTAGAGGGAAACGTTCTTAGGAGACTGTCCTTAACTTTTGAAGATATTTCGACCTGCATCCACAGATTTTGAAAAAAATGTACAGTCAGCGAGAAAATGGGCAATTTACACAAAAACTTTTTTTGATGACAATCGATCCTGTTTCATCTAAGAATTAAAAGACTCTATGGGACCAATTGAGGCAAGAGTACTACAAAAGTCAGAAAACGCAAAAAACCTTGATTATACATTTCGTACGAAATCATTTTGTCATTTGTCATCATTTTTCATCATTTTGTCGAAAGATCTTCAAAAGTAAGGACAGTCTCCTAAGAACGTTTCCCTCTACCTACAACGGTTAAGGTAGCTGCCCTTACTCCTCCGTCTCAAAAATACATTTTACCAATTTCTGACTTTTCTAGTACTCTTACCTGAGTTGGTCCGATAGAGCCTTTTAATCCTTAGATGTAACAGGATCGATTGGCATCAAAAAAAGTTTTTGTGTAAATTACCCATTTTCTCGCTGACTGTACATTTATTTCAAAATCTGTGAATGCAAGTCTCAATACCTTCAAAAATTAAGGATAGTCTCCCGAGAACGTTTTCCTCTAGCTACAACGGTTAAGGTATCCCTTACTGTCTTGTATCAGAAATACATTTTAGCGTTTTCTGACTTTTCTAGTACCTACTCTAACCACAGTTGGTCTGAAAGAGCATTTTAATCCTTAGATGAAACAGGATCGATTGGCATCAAAAAAGTTTTTGTGTAAAGTGCCCATTTTCTCGCTGACTGTACATTTTTTTCAAAATCTGTGAATGCAAGTCTTAATACCTTCAAAAATTAAGGATAGTCTCCTAAGAACGTTTTCCTCTAGCTACAACGGTTAAGGTAGCTGCCCTTACTGCCCCATCTCAAAAATTCACCCTGTATACCAAAAAAGTTTCGCCAAAATTTTAACGCTAAAGCCACCCAACCACCCATTTTCCACAGCCTAACCTTACTATGCCAGGCTAGTCAGGGCAAATCCGGGAACAGCACTAGCGCGAAAACAAAAACAAAAACTTGATGGTCTTCGACACGTGTTTCACCCCTCTCACACCCCTCCACGGGGCATCCTCAGGAAATAATTGACTCCCTCTGTGTGCTTGCGCAGACGTCTTGTCGCTTCAAGCGCTTAACCCCGCATCCACACGTTGGGGCCAACGTTGGCCCCAATGCCTCTCACCAACGTGTGGAGCTGACAAAATAGCTTGGCGCCAACGTTGGGGCCAACGTTGGGGGCTGATTTTGCTAGATCCACACGTTGGCGAGTGGCATTGGGACCAACGTTGGCCCCAACGTGTGGAGCCGGGGTAACAGAACAGTTTAACAGAGCTTTGTGCTGGACAATCAGTATCCTTATTTCATTGTAATAAAGATCACTCGCCTATCAGCGCTGACGGTGAGCGTGAGACTAAAATCAGCCTCACACATTGCAGGTCCGTTCCTGATCCCCGGCGACCCCGCGCGGACCATCGAGCTCATCCCGCCGTACATCGAACACACGCCCAAGCCGGACGAACCGGAGGAAGAGGAAAACATCACGGTGCCTTGTAAGAACGAACACAAGATTTTTTATTTCATTTCTCTCAAAGGCTTTTTCGTTACGATTGTATATGCACATAAACACGATCTCTAAACGGTGAAGGAAAACTTCGTGAGGAACACGAGTTCTAAACAGTGAAGGAAAGCCCAGTTAGCTTTCTAATAGCGTCGGTGGGCTTGCAGCCTGTCACGTATGGAATGCTAGCTTCTACAAAATGTGGGAATGTAGCAAATATATATTTGCATACTTAACTACTTATACTACCTACTCTGATTTTAATATCCTTGAAGATTGGCGGCGTTCTGGCGGCCTAAAAACTCCGTCACTACATTGAGTTAACCAACTAGCTCATACAATACGAACTGATCATAGGTAGGTTAGGTATAGGTACCTACCCAGGTCCATGTAATATTTAGAACAACAGTTCCCAATGTAAGGGTGAAAACTACCCTTTGCTGCTATGTCGTGATAATGATAAAGTAGGCGGGAACGGAGGAAATGAAAACAACCGAACCGGCCGAGTGGCTTGTTGGCACTGATTTATTATTGCTGTATAATCTTAAGTGAAAAATGCTATGAAATGCTATAAAATGTTACGTTAACCGTACATCTTGCCTATTTAAAGAAAGAAGAATAAGTATATAAAAATGAATGTAAATGAATGTAAAATATTAGAAACTAGGAATCCTCAAACGTCGCATAGTTGATGACGAAGTCCTTTGTTCGTGCGTGATTCCGTGAGTGCAATTTGATCCACCTGTCGGCTATGCATCCAGACAGATAGGAAGTACACGGTGACTCATTGACTGTCCTGTCTTTGTTTATAAGTTTCATGTTACACATAGAGGTTTTTGAACTCAAATCGTAAATCGGTTGGTCTAATGAGCATAATAGGCTGTTTCTCTCGGCTTTAATGCAGTTTTGCAGATTTTCTTCAGATAACAATATTGCGCTGTCCTTCTTCAAATTGAATGCGATATAAGGATAGAATGATATGACGTGAAGAATTCTGTCTCCTTTCTTCTGAGGAATAGGGATAATTTTGTCCAATTCGTAGGGCTCTGTTTCCTGGAGTTCGTGTTGAAGTTGGAATATGATGCTGTGGTACTGTTTATCGCCTTGACATAGCGAGTTTAAGTGTGTGACGTATTCTCGTATGCTTGATAGTCCCCGCCAGTAGGTTGTCATATTGTAATAGATGACTAACTTCCATTCGTCTCTGATGTGCTTCAGCTCTGACGCACATGCACGCTCTGACACCTTGTCGAAATAAAAACTTTGTTCATTTTTCAGGAGCGTAATATTAAATGGAGTTGTCGATTGCTGTACACTCGGCGATAAAAATGTCATGAAGAGTAGCAGTGTCAAGGATATGAAGTGCGATAGAGCGTTCTTCTTTCGTCGATTTCCTCGCTTGTCCTGATTGGTGTCAGTAGGTTGTTGAGGCTGTGAAGACAGTCCGGATGATGGTTGCTGCGGCCCGTCACTGATAGGTAAAGTGATGAGTTTGTTGACAGGGCGTTTGATGATGTTGTTCTGAGTTTTCAACGAGACGACGCGAACATAGCCGTCCTTGCCCGGATGGGTTTCCTGAACACGACCGAGGGCCCATTTTCCCGGCGGTAAATTGTCCTCTTTGATGATCACAATGTCATTTACTTCCAAGTTTTTTGATGGTGTCCTCCATTTAGACCTCGTCTGAAGTTGTTGTAAGTATTCGTGGGACCACTTCTTCCAGATATTCTTATTCATAGATTGAATGAGGTGCCAACGAATAGATAAATTGATTGTGTCTGGGTCAGTTTGAGGTCGGGATAACAGTGAATCTCCAATCAAAAAATGTCCAGGAGTTAGGATGTCATTTTCATGGTCTTCTGTCAATGAGCAAAGTGGTCGTGAGTTCATGCATGCCTCAATTTGATAAAGAAGGGTGATAAACTCTTCGTATGTAAGCTTCTGCTCTCCCAGAGTGCGTTTGAGGTGAAACTTCATACTTTTCACGGCCGCTTCCCACAGTCCGCCCGCGCTTGGCCACGCAGGAGCGTTGAAATGCCATGTGATTCCCAGTTCACTTATATTGTTGAGGAAGTCGATGTTGATATTTTCTATAATGGCTTTATACTCCTTCTTGAGTACTCGGTCCGCACCAACAAAGTTTGTCCCGTTGTCTGAGTACATGTGCAATGGAGTCCCGCGTCGTGCACACATTCGACGAAAGGCTGCCAGGAAAGCGGGAGTGCTTAAATCGGATACCAATTCTAAATGCACGGCCTTGGTAACCAAGCACACAAACACAGCAACGTATCCTTTGGTAGTTTTCACGCCTCTCCCTTTGTTGGCCTTAATGTCCACGTGACCCGTGAAGTCCACCCCTGTGTTGGTGAAGGGGCGCGACGGTGTCACTCTTGGTGCGGGTAGGTCAGCCATGATCTGATTGGGTTTGTCTTGATTATAACGTCGGCACCTTACACACAGCCTGATGATGGTCTTCACAACGCGTATGCCGCCGATAATCCAATAATTGTTGCGAATAAATGATAGCGCTAGTCGCGGTCCGCCGTGAAGTGTCGTGATATGTGCCTGATTTATTATAAGTTCGGTAAATCGGCAGTTTGGTGTCAAAATTACAGGATGTTTCGAGTTATAATTGATAGGCGCATTCTGTAGCCTTCCCCCCACTCTCAAAATGTCATTATTGTCCAGAAATGGGTTCAAGCTTAATAATCTGCTCGTGGGTCGCACGTGTCCAGTTTTCTTCAAGAAAATAATATCGTCTTTGAATTCAATGTCTTGAACACATTTTATAATGATATTTAGAGCCGCCTGTAGCTCGGTAGTTGTTAATGCGAACGTTTGCAATTCCGATGCAGTTTGTTTATATTGCAATCGGCTGATGAAGCGTGTCACCCAGCCTACAGTTCGAATAACCTTTGTAATAGAGCTGTTATTTTGTAGTAATTGGGTTATAATGTCATGTTCTTCACGTTGTAAGGCTGCGGTCACACATGACTTTTTTATTTCGATAGTGGGACTCTCAATTTTCATCGATGAAGGTTCTGGCTTGGAATGGAGAGTATTAAGCCATGGGGGTCCCATCCACCAAAGCTGATGTCCTTGTAATGTGTCGGTTGTCAATCCCCGTGTGGCACAGTCAGCTGCATTTTCTTCTGACCTCACATGGTGCCATTGGGATGCTGGAATGGTTTTGATAATTTGTCGTACCCTATTTGCTACGAACTGTTTCCATCTTGAGATGTCGCCTTGTAGCCAACCTAGGACGACCATTGAATCTGTCCAAGCTGTAATAGGGATGTCACTGGAAGAGATCGACTGTGCGACCTTCTCTAACAGCTGTGATAGCAAAACTGCGCCGAGAAGTTCCAATCTCGGCAGTGATATTTGCTTGCTCTGTGGAGCTAACTTTGTCTTGGCGGCAACAAGTCTCGTTGTGTAACCGCCTTTATCATTGCATGATGTTAAGTACACGGCGCATGCATAAGCCTTTTCTGATGCGTCGCAAAATCCGTTCAACGTAAATGTATGTCGATCGCCCAAGTATCTATCTATGTCAAACTTTTCTATGTTTTTTAGGTCGTTTCTCAATTTAATCCAGTCTTCGAAAATATCTGTCGGTAGTTCATCGTCCCATTTCATGTCGCACAACCACGTTCGTTGGAATAGCAATTTAGCCTTTATTGTGATAGGTGATAACCAACCGAGCGGGTCGTAGATTTTTGAAACGTCTGATAGTAATTTTCGCTTAGTGTTGCTGATAATTTTGTCTTCATAATTAATTTTGTTTTGAAACGTGAACGTGTCTGACGAGGGATTCCATCTTAGTCCCAACGTTTTTCGTGACTCAGTGTCCTTGAACTCGAAAGGTGAATTAAGTTGAGTTGTCGGAAGGTCTTTGATTAGCTCCGGGTCGTTGCTAGACCATTTTCTTAAATTCATGCCAGCATCTTTGAGAACTGTCATCAACTGTCTTTGTAACTCCTTTACATGATCTTTACTATCGTGTCCGCTCATAAGGTCGTCCATATAAAATGATGTCTCCAAAGCGGCTGCTGCTAGCGGGTATTTGGAGGCGTTGTCCTTGGCTATTTGTCGAAGTGTCCTGATAGCTAAGAAGGGCGCGGCCTTAGTGCCATAGGTCAGGGTGGTCAAGAAGAACTCCTGGATGACGTCATGCGGCGTGTCCCTCCATACGATAGTTTGCAGATATGAGTCTTGATCTCTAACAAGAATTTGTCGATACATTTTCTCAATGTCTGCGGTAATTACGTATTTATGCAACCTCCACTTTAAAATGAGTCCTTGCAGATCTTGTTGGAGATTAGGACCACATTCCATTAAGTCGTTGAGGCTTTGTCCCGACGATGTTTTTGCGGACGCGTTGAAAACAACTCTTAATGCTGTAGTAGTTGAGTCTAATTTCAGTACGCCGTGGTGAGGGAGGTAATACGTAGGCCATGACGTCATGTGATCAGCTGGCTGCATATGACGTAACTCTTGATATTCATTCATGAATTTTCTGTATGCCTGTGATAAGAAGGAATCTTTTGTCATTCTTTTTTCAAGTTGCTTGAATTGCGAAATTGCTTTTGCTTTGGATACTCCTAGATGTTCTTCAAAGTTTTCCTTCATTGGGAGACCAACTTCATACCGACCATTATCGAGTTTTCTTGTCGTGGACTGATAAAAATTCTCACAATATTGTTCTTGCTCAGTCAAGGGTCTTTCGCAGTCGTTTATGTCCTCGACTTCCCAAAACTTCGATATCGCGTCGACGTCATTAACAACGACGTTACATTGGAATACCTTGACGTTGCCAGATAACACCCAGCCTAATCTTGTCTGCTGAGCTATGGGTGCCTGTGGTGGACCTTTAATGAGTCCACTCATGATGATGTCAGAATACACACTTGCATCCAATAAGAGATCGATTGATTTCGATATATTGTATTCAGGGTCGGCGAGGTTAATATGCTGTAGATGCTGCCAGAATTGTTTACGAAACGTGTTATTTGGTAGGCTATTGATAACACGTGATATTACTAAGGCTTGTGTCGTAAAGGTGAAATCGCCATATATGGACGTGCAATCCAAGTTAACGATTCCTTTGCCTCGCTTAGCTGTTGCTCCGATGCCTGATACGGATGCGTTATGATGTTGTCGGGGCAGGCCTAGCATCTGCACTGCGTGCTCTGATATTAAGGATATTTGAGATCCTTGATCTAATAATGCTCTCAATGTGACGAAAGTATTGTCAGCAGCTTTCAACTTTATTAAAACAGTTGGCAATAAAATTTCTTCATCGTCTGCTGCAACGTGATTCACGTTATGTTGTTTGTTGCTAAGCGCCGTGGTGCGATTCTCATATGACGTCGAGGGTAACGAACTTGATGTCGGTGTCAGCGAGTTCATTTTCAATTGAACTATGTCTTCGTGAATAGGCATGATGACAGTAATCGAGTATCGCCAAAATATTTATCTGATCTAATGAAATAGGATTCAAAGATTTTGAAAAATGTATTTATTCTCTTATTAATGTCGAGATTACTAATTTATTTGCTAAAATAAATCTACAAAATACAACAATCCGCCATGATAGCCAAAACGCTCGCCGGTGTCATGGCGTCTGTCATTGCGTCTCGTCTCGGTAAACATCCTTTTGTTTCTATAGTAACTATGTAGGCATCACTGGTTGATATACCGATTCGTGACGTAAAAACAGACGCCATGACACCGGCGAGCGTTTTGGCGTGAATTTGAAAATTTATATTTAAATGTACTTTTATTGCACAAAAACCTTAATTTTCTACAGAAATATGATATATTTTAGACATAATAGATCCTTCTGAATATCATAGAAGAGATTTTGCAAATTAGGATTCATGCCTATTATTGAGTTATGATATTCGTCACAATATTTGCACCGTTTAGTAGAAGTGCATGGTTTGCTATTATGTTTATATAAACAATTTTTGCAGATGTCTTGTTTTGTAATTGTTCCAATTTTATTCTCTGCTGTCATGTTAAGGAACCTTTTACACTGGTACAAGTCATGCTCTGCGGCACAAAGTGGACATTTCGGTGTAAAAGTGGCCACTGTCTTATAGTTCTGCCCTCTGAACTTCGTTTGATTGTTGGATTTGTGGCCTGATTTTTGATAAGGTTGATAGGTAGATTTTTGTTCTGTCAATTCGTTTTTAGTGATAGGTTCCAATGCTATAAATTTTCCTTCTATGAAGTGCATGAGTTCTTCGAATGATGGTAGATCTCGAGGCGACTTCCGTGCTTCTTTATAGTCACAGTATGTCACAGCATCCAATTTTTTGGCAATCAAATGTACTAGGAGTGGATCCCATGTTGTCGTGTCGACTCCAAGATTATGGATCGCGTGTATACACTCCATAGTAGTGTCGTGGAGGCGCTTTAATTCGAATGACGTCTGTTTGTTTAGCGTAGGCTGATTCAAAAATGTTTCCATATGGGTGGTAAAAAGAACTTGTGGGTTATTGTAGCGATGAGTTAAAAGATCCCAGGCGGTATCGTAGTTCTCTGCTGATACTGTCAGATGCTGGATGAGTCTCTCAGCTTCGCCTTTCAGCTTGCCCTTCAGATATTGCATTTTCTGGGCCTTACTGAGGCCATTATTGTTGTGAATAGTCTCAGTAAACAGGTCGAAGAAAGTAGGCCACTGCCTGTAACTTCCATGGAATGCCGGGATTTCAACCTTAGGTGTTGATTGTTGTAGATGAGTCGACGAACTAAGTTTTCTATTGAGACTTCTCTTG
This sequence comes from Camptogramma bilineatum, assembly GCA_958496255.1. Lineage (NCBI taxonomy): Eukaryota > Metazoa > Arthropoda > Insecta > Lepidoptera > Geometridae > Camptogramma > Camptogramma bilineatum. Next base: position 6,165,569 of record OY292474.1, read on the forward strand.
ATGTCACTGAATGAACCCTCAAGTTGGAAAAATTCGTCCTCATAGTCTTGATTTCTACCTTGTAAAATGTTGTCGATACGCATATGCAATTCGTCAATCGTACGCCAACGGTGTTGAAGATCCTTGAGTTGATCCTCAATCTCCCATTTTTCGTCAATGCTGTCAATGTTGATGCGCTTACAAACTCGTGTGAAAGCTCTAAAGTATGTCCGTTGTTGAGACAGTAGCTCTTCTATCGAGTCGCTCGAAGACATGGCATTAGATCCTTTTTCGATGTCAAGAATGTCGAACATGCTTTTCTTCTCTCCTCTCGGAAGGGGCGTGGGCTCTGCCGGAGCTTCCTTGGATGTCGAAGAATCAACAAAATCAGATAATGTTTGTCTCAGCGAGTCATAAAACTCTCTTATTCTGTCAAAGATTGTATTGGTAAAATATTCATGATTTTTGTCCGGATAATCCGACAAAATTTTGTCATTCTGCTTAAACTCTCCCCATAACTGATCAAGAGCGGTTACTCGTACCTTAATGTAGTCACTCGTCTTTCTTCTTGAACTATCCTTGTCGAAGTTGGTCTTAATGCGCTTGATTTCCGTGATAAGTTCACTTTGACGCGTGAATACAGCTTCCATAGCTTCCATGATGATGGGCGAGTTATGTCGATGTCAAAGATATGATATGATATATGTCGTCAAGTGTGTCCTTGCCACTTCAGTGCTATATGTGCGCCTTCTCAATTTAACTGGTGAGACCCGCTTGTGGGAGGCCAGCTAAACCGATTCGCTATAACACTGAAGATGTACAAAGCAACACTGATGTAAATGTCTCTTCACTGAACTGTATAGTCGTCCACTGTTCTAGTTCAGGAATGCGGACAAACCGGGTTCCAAATGTCGAAAGTATCTCGAAGGACCAAAATGTAAGGGTGAAAACTACCCTTTGCTGCTATGTCGTGATAATGATAAAGTAGGCGGGAACGGAGGAAATGAAAACAACCGAACCGGCCGAGTGGCTTGTTGGCACTGATTTATTATTGCTGTATAATCTTAAGTGAAAAATGCTATGAAATGCTATAAAATGTTACGTTAACCGTACACCCAAACTTTTTTTTCTCATGGACCCCTTTCAAAATTTTACTGGTTTCGGTGGACCCCCTGCTGCTACATTTCTACCATATTCCCAAAACTCGTCAAAAAATGAGAACCATCGTGGACCCCTTTCGAGTCTCCCGTGGACCCCTGGGGGTCCACCTGGACCACTTTGGGAATTACTGATTTAGAATAATGGAGCTGAACTGTAACATTTGTTCCAGATAACCTAGACGGCTGCCTATTCATGTACCCTCCGAACTACGGCTCCATCGCCGGGAAGAGTTACCTCGACACCGTGGACCTTCACGACGATAGGTTTACTTGTAACGCTGCGGGCGCTAATAAGGTCAGTAATTGTCTGCATTCACCTTTAGGACAATTAGGCTGGTTTTAGTGTCACGCGTACCGTCGGCGCTGATATACGAGTGATCTTTATTACCTTGAAACAAGGATACTGATTGTCCAGCACTGACGAGAGTTATCAGCGTAGCCATTTCTGCTAAACAATCAGTATCCTTATTTCATTGTAATAAAGATCACTCGCCTATCAGCGCTGACGGTACGCGTGACAGTAAAACCAGCCTAAGAGCGTTTGTCCACCGCCGCCGTCACCGTCAACGAGATTATGCGCCGCAGTCCCCGCATTCGAATTCTTTATATGAAGTTATATGCATCCTCGTACACCTACCCGCGCCGCAGTCGCCGCAATACCTGAAGCATTAATATGAAGAATTCGAATGCGGCGACTGCGGCGCGGGCGGTGCGGGCCAGGTCTGCGTTCAACACGTTCCCTGTGCACGAACCGGTGAGTCATTTCTAGGTATTTAGTATTTACCATACATTGTAATTTATCATGGTGTTTGAAACTTAGCCTACCAAATCCCAGGTCATTACGATCTTAAAACTAGTTGTTTCTGTTTCCAGGGTCTCTACTGGTACCCTCAATGGATGGGAGCGATGCCGCACCACCCGTACCCTTCGCTGGTCGACGAGAAGGAGTCTTTCGAGCCCGCCGGCCCTTACTACCCTCACCAAAAGGGATACGACTTGAACGAACCTGATGTAGACTAACTGCTTAAGGCGCATGTAGGACCTAAAATTAGCACATTGATGAGTGCAACTTCAAATATTTGATTTAGCTTTGTTAAAATAAAGATGAATTTAGAATGCGTTCGGCCGCGGCTCTTACGACAGCTGCACGCTTCGAAACACGACAAAAATGCAGTTTTTTGGAGATTTCTCAGACTATAACAACCAATCGAAAAAGTAAATGTACAATTGTCAATTATTAAAATACCTATCCAATGGTATCCAAAACCATAAATAACATCAACTTTAGAAAAAGAATAAGATTTATCCAATTTTTAGAGGTTTTTTCGTTGATTTATTAGTAAAAGTAAATACGATGTCCAAAAAAAAATCAAATGTTGAATTTGAAGATAAAATGTTAAAGATACAAGTTGTTTTCAGTTACTTTCCACATACTTTATTTATGGAGGAGATAGATAGGGAAATGCAGTGTTTAGCTCATGTTAGCGCCTTAACTTAACTTTACCAAGTAGTGGCGACATCGAAGTTTTTCTTGAAAAAAATATGTTAAAAGCAAGCTTTTTACGCCTTATTCCATTTTGCTACACACATTGACATTGACATTGCTATAGGTACACGTATTGACCATGTCTTTCCTGTGGATATGGCCGGTTAAGCTGAGAGGATGGTGTAGGTGCTGGGCAAGCTTACTCCATCTCAACATTGTCCCAGGCACTACAGTGTCCCGTTAAGTGTAGGCAAAGAATGCCTCCTGACACTGTATAAATCATCTAGTAAAGATGTAAAGGCCTAAGTTTCCCATTATGCTCCCACTTCGTGATCCTAGTGGGATCATACAAAACTTTTGAGTTCATTAATACATACAAAAAGTTTTATATGACTCCAAAAGGATCACGAGAGTGGGAGCATAATGGTATAAGCCCTTTTTACCACAGGCTGATTCAAATTGTTAAACAAACAGTATTTTATATATAATTTAGCTATATCTGTGCTAACAAACTTGTCAAAAGAAACTTTCGTATAAATAAAGATTGATTTATTTGTAAAATAAATATAAGTAATCCCAGTGTGCTTACAATATAAAAACAATTAGAAAAATAAATTTTTGTAACAAAATGGAAGGAATAATGCTATTCCCTGAGGATATCAGAATATGCTCATCAAGCCGAAAGGAAAATCATATCTTCAAGACAATCATCATGATCAGAAGTCATTATTAATGGTGAACGCAGGCTTGGCCGCACCGCAGTCGTCGCTTTTGTTAATGGCGACGGGAACGACTGCGGCGACTGCGGCGCGGGTAGGTGTGCGAGGTTGCATAGAACTTCATATAAAGAAATCGAATGCGGGGACTGCGGCGACTGCGGTGCGGCCCAGGTCTGCGTTCACCATAAGAAGACGTGTTTAATCTGACGTGTAAATGTAAGCGTCCACTTGTCGGTATCGTACGCTTCGGACGCATCGCACGCAACGGATCTTAGTATTATTTATATAGAAACTCATATAAGTGCGTCCACCTGTCCGCATCGTACGCATCGCATTACACAGATAATCCGCTTGATGCGATCCGTCCGCTGCGTGCGATGCGGCCCTGTGAACGCTTACCATAATTCGTTCTGTAGTAGTTTAGTAGGCAGCCGAGACTTACAAAAATTTTTTTTTTTTATATTATTGACTTTTCTTATAGATCTCGTAAAAATAAAGCTTTTTACCGTATAATTTTCTTTGTCCAACTTGTAGTTTTGAGAAAATCGATGATAAATGTGTCAGTGACTTAGTTAATTTATTTAATTTCTCGAAAACTAACAGTCCAATAGAAAAATGGTTTTCTCAATAAACCTTTGTTTTTGCTCATACTTTATATTAAGCTCGAGAAAAAGGTATGTTAATAGAGTAACACCTATGTCAATTTTTTTTCTGTTTGCCTTGAAGTCCAGGACTAAGAAAAATTTCGCATATTTTTTCTTTTATTATTTTTTCCTTTCTAGGTCACAGAGCGGGTAAAAATAAAGTGAAATATTTTTGTCAGATCCTTAGTTTCGTAGATAAAAAAATAGAGGCGAGAAAATGGGAGGAAAAAGGGAGGCCACCGCTGGCGGCTAACCAAAACTCGCCTCGTTGCGGTGACCTCTTATGTGGGGGATTCAAAGTGAGAAAATCGGAGGCCACCGCTGGCGGCTAACCAAAACTCGCCTCGTTGCGGTGACCTCTTATGTGGGGATTCAAAGTAAGAAAATCGGAGGCCACCGCTGGCGGCTAACCAAAACTGGCTTCTTGGCCCAAAATGGGCCAAGCCCCGGGTACTCCTTACCGTCGAGGGCAGTTGGGGCTGCATCTGCAATTCTCAATTTTGATACCGATGCGACCATAGCCGGGATATACCCTATGAATATCTCGCAAAAGTCGTCGAAATCAGGCCGCATCCGATGGCAATTTTTTTAGAACATTCTGGCGGTACATGTACCATTTTAAGCGACGATCACTCCTGCAAGATCGGCAATGACGCTTTAGCTCAAGCCATTGACGTTCCACTGTGTTGGTGTGAATTTTCACCTGAACATTATTGGTCCCAGGGATTGGCACCAGCGCGGCATTCACTGGTATGATCACTGTTCCTCCAGATTGTTGGCTATGATTGGCGGCTGAATGTCCCCGCATCCCCAGCCGCCAGTTAATACCTACGTAGGAAGGAACGTAGCATGTCAGACGTGATGCATGAGCCTGTTCGGACATTATCCTCCACAATGGGGTCGAGTACACGGGAATTTAAGAGAATCCTGAATCAGCTCCACATGAATTTGCTTTGTAAGGCGGCTAATGAAACCAAACACCCACGTCTGTGAACGCAAAAGACGGCCTCGGTGGTACTTCCTTGTATAAAGATGCGTTTCTTCGATCTCTACTACGTCGTCATCCCCACCTATCATTTCTCTGTCGTGACTCCGGCCACCTTTTTTGTGACCCTAACTTCTTTTGCAGCCAGGGCCGCCTTACAAAGCATGTGGAGCTGATTCAGGATAAATCTCGTGCAGTACATAGTCTTTCCTGAAGAAAAGTACCATCAGCCGTAATTGGTTCAGAACTGAGGTGTGGCTACATTTAAAAAATGTGTTATAGGTCGGAGACCTGATCACATTTTCTCCCCCTCACGCCAGCGACGCCATCGGTATCCCAGTTCTCGCCATCGGTATCTCTTTGTTCCACACATAATCTGTTCCTACACAGTGGGCAGACCCTGGCCGCGATGGCAAAAGCAGCCATTCTTTTGCGGCATTTACCGTGTGCTCCTCATCCGCAATCGCTGCAGCAAAATTCCACATCGAGAAATTTCTCGCGAGTATTAGTTCCCTCGGATTCATAGTTAAAAAAAATTAATGAAAAACGATAAAATAAACAAAAAAACAAAATATGAAAAAATAAAATGATTGAAAAACAAATTCGTAAAATTAACAAGAATTTTAAAAAAACTACAGAAACACAAAATCTGAACAAATAAACAGTAAGAAAATAAACAAACCAAAACTAAAACAAATTCCTAAAATTAACAAAAATATAGGAAGAGAACAAAGTGTTTTTTTTAGACCGTTAGTTTTCGGGAAAATAAATACATAACATTTTAAACTCCGATTTTTCACGAAATTAGGCATCGGACAAAAATATTTTATAAGGCTTGCCTTTATTTTTACCCGCTCTGTGACCTAGAAAGTAAAAAAGGATTTGAAAAAAAGTGTGAAAAAATATGCGATATTTTGTCTAAGTCCAGGGCCTGTATTCTACTAGATGACAACCGCTTTGGTTTTGGTTCGAACTCTTAAATGTCAGCCATTTGGTGACATAGTAGAATAGCTTTTCAAAAATTTGTACTGCCAAAGTTCAAAACCTCACCACAACTGAGTCGTTTGTTATTAGTAGTCATGGAAACAGTCGCTTTAGTTGAGGTTTTGGTTGAGGTTGATAAAAAGTTCGGTACGAGAATCGACGCCCTGGACTTGTTCATTTACAAGGCAAACACATTGAAAAAATTTTGACATAGCTGTTACTCTACTAACATACCTTTTTCTCGAGCTTAATATAAAGTATGAGCAAAAACAAAGGTTTGTTGCGAAAACCATTTTTCTATTGGACTGTTAGTTTTAGAGAAATTAAATAAATTAACTAAGTCACTGACACATTTATCATCGATTTTCTCAAAAACTACAAGTCGGACAAAAAAAAATATCCGGTAAAAAAGCTATATTTTTACGAGATCTATAAGAAAAGTCATTAATATGAAAAAAAAAAAAAAAAAAAATCTAAGTCTCGGCTGCCTACTAAACTGCACACCCTCCCCCTTACTTATGAAAGATGTTTAAAGTTGAACACTGGTTAAACAACGTCCTGTCTCTGTTTGTCACTATCCACAAATAAAGACAGGACATTTAACCAGTTTTTAACTTTAAACATCTTTCATAAGTAAGGCCCCCTTTGCTACACCCCAACCGGTATTATTCATAATCTTTCAAAAACATTTTCTCAGCATTACTACCACGAGCAAGTATAATAAACGAAGCATAACCCCCTTTGACATGGAAGTATTTATCAACCACCAGTTCACTTAGCAATCTGTTAGGATTCACTGGCACCAACTTCATATTATACCCTTCGTAATACACATTGATATTTCCCAAACTATATTTTTCTTCCTCATCCCAAGGAGCTGGAAAGACTTGCTCTATATTACTGAGTAATGAATGGGTTTCTGGACAAGCAGATACATAATCTGTCACTTTATATTCTGGGTAGATGAGTAGAACGGGCCAATGGAGTATACCCTCTTTCACATGGGCCATTTCATGAGGATTTGAATTTGATGTGTTTGTTTCTAGGAGTGAATACTCTTGCTCTAAGTCCAAATCTTCATTCTTCCTCTTAGTCCATTCATAAACTCTAACTCCCTGCTTTTTTATTGCATTGACTGTCAATTCTTGCTGTTCAGATATGATGGCATTAAGTCGTTTCTTTCTCCTTTCATCGCGATCTTGAATAATTTGCTTCTGTTTAGCTTTGGCTAGTAAATCAGCCACTTCTTTATCATCAGGCTTTGAGTTCAAAATCCTCTGGCAGTATTCTACACATTGGGTGTATTTCAAGCACTGGAAAGCCGCTTTTGCAGCGCGAAATTGAGCTTTGTAGTAATTAGGGGCGAATTTTAGAGCCTTCTCACTGTCTAGAAGAGATGATCTGTAGTTTTGTAAGTAGAAGTGGGCAGTGCTTCGGTTTTGGTATAGAGTTGCATTAAGATCGTCGCTGTTGCACTTTTGCTTGATCCCTTCAGTATATCTGGAAGAACATAAATATTGTTTTATTCCACATTCATAGAAGTTACTGTTCTGAAGAAAGTAGTTTCAAAGAAAGGAGAAAATCAGATGTTAGTACTTAACTATGTTCCAAAGAATTTCACTTTACTTCTGTCTTCTGTCACTATTTATCACTATCTAACAAAAAAGGATGGCAATAGTTCAGTGTTTCAATTTTGACAACAGTTGAGAGGAGTTTATAGGCAGAGTGGAGTATGTTTAAGGAAAAAAAAATTGACTGACATTTCTCACGACCTACAGCGCAGAAGCCAGAGCTACTACCAACTGAGCTGAGCCCAGCTAATTTCATTTAAACTACAAATAGAAAACTTACGCAATAATAGCCACCCGATAGTTCTTGTGCTTAAAATTAAAGTTTCCATCTTCTTTATAGCTCGTGGCGAGTTCCAAAGGGGTGTTCTCTTCAGGATCATACTTGAGTTTAGCGAGCCCCTCCACCAGCGGAGACATCTGGCCTTCCTCTGGAACCGACTTCATGAAGAATGGGTGCTTGTCCATTTCCTCCTGTAAAATAAATAGGGATTTTTAATGAGTAGCTTTTTAGTTACACATGAATATTTAGGTCTGTTTGTCACATTTTAGCTGATTAAACTATATATTCTCAACACTGTACATATTTGATACAAAAATAGTAGTGCGGGCGTCCGGGCGTTTACTAGTCAAACACAGAACTCACCTCCCACCGGTCTTCCGACCATCCATCAGTATACCTCTTCTTCTCCAAACCATTGATAAACTCGTCAAGCTCATCATCCAGCTTCTTTGCTAAAGCTATTCTTTCTTCATCTGTCATAGACTTCTTTTTTTCTGAAGACTCTTCTGTTTTCGAAGAATCCATTGAAAAAGATTCCTCAGCCATCCTGAACCTAACCTCTTTCAGGATATTTACAGATTAACGAATAATTAAAGCAGCGTGAGCGGGCCACACAGTAAATAGGTAATTGATTTTTAAAATTCGACTTGGTTTCCTTCCAAATTGAAGCCGAAATATTAAAAATTAAGTAATTAGAAATTCGGTAGATTGTAAACACACAACACGACCGACGTCCAGTCGTCCACAACAATGACAATGACATAATTTTGACATGACAGTGTTTGTTTGTGGACTGTGGATTTTGTTCCAGTTTGTTCTTTTTGCTGAAGTTGAGCATTACAATAAAACTAAAGCAGGAAAATTAATCCTTTATTTTCTGTTGCCTCACTTTGAGATTAAATTAGCACAGCTCACCACTATGCCACTTTTGAATAAACTCACACTTCCTACACTCACGCCTTGCGAAGTACTCCGGATATTGAGCTTTTTCAAGAGGATGCCAATAGTCCAAAATCCAATCAGGCGGAGTTACAACTCGCTCAGGTGCTACACCACCGGCTATTCCGTATGAAAAGGGGACTGAAAACATTGAAAAAGCCTCTTTTAGAAATGATCAAGAAACTTTCCAGTGCCTCGAGCACGATTATGCACAAGTTTACTATTCTATCCGTGAGTCTGTGACAGCGCCTCTAGCGGTACCTAGCTTGACTAAACTAAGGTCAGTCCAGTCCATACAATTATCCATACTTTACAACTTTTTCTGTAGTCAGATAGAATAGTAAACTTGTGCATACTCGTGCTTGTAGGCACAGATTTCCTATAGCCACAGCATTTTTCACTTTTTGACACACTTAGATTAGATTCGAGGGCGTAACCAATGAATCAGTAGGTAGCCACGCAACGCAAAAGACTAGATACGGAGTGGGCACACCTCATTTTTCGTAGTGCGTTTGTAGAGCCGAGTTGACACGTCCGTACTACAAACGTGAAAAAACGGCACCTTGCTCCTGCTTGTAATTGTAAGCCCACTCCCTTACTACCCTAGTACCAATCTACATCCTACTTCTTTCTGAATAGGTAGGCAGGTACCTTTTTAACTAGGTAGTTAGTTTAGAACCTACAATTAAATGAGGATTACTATATCTTGGAGGTGAGTAAATTCGTTCCAATTACACCAAAGCAGCACCTCAGCTGATTTTATTAAGCAAACTTAATTAACCTCCATGGTTTTGAACTCTATGTTGTCGAGTAGGTAGGTTTATACTACGTACATTTCATTGGAGGAATCGGATTGGTTTTCGCAAATAACTCATGTTCGCCCAGCCAGAGCAAGCGACGTTGGTCCTTAGGATCCTCGACACATCGGTTACAGTCGAACTCATTCCTCAATATTACTTGTTGATAGCGTATACAGGTTCTGGAAACAATACAGCAAATTAGGTACTAGTTAGGTACGTACCTATATTATTCAACTATGTGCCAATGCAATGTATTTACCTACAAGCCCTAAAAATTTGTTGGCTAATGAATGCGAGCATGGACTGGGGCTGGGCAAATGCGCTGGAGAAGATGAGATATTAACTGGTGACTACGTGTAAAAGCTCTTTCTACGTTCTTTCTACGTCTAAAAGCTCGTTTTTAGACTCGTCAATACGATATCGTACGAGTATAGACGCGCTTTTATGTCCATGCCCATGCCATAAATTATGGAAGCAAGCAGGTAGGTATTATTTAAACATAATGCACGTGTTTCCTACGACATTGTTTGATGCAGCACGCCTGAAAAGGGGTATACCAAAAAAGGTCTTAAAGAAGAAAAAAAAGCTAGGTAGGGTAGGTAGACAGTATGAAACCGCCCTTACCTTCCTATGTAGTAGCCTTCAATGAGCCGCATAGCTTTCTTGTACAAAGTGCATACTTTCTGAGAGTGCGTTCTCAATTCCGGAGCAAATGGCATGTTAGTGAAAATAAAATACAAGGTAGCAACAAATTACTATGGTGAAGTTTACTCAGAAGTAGTTCTTCGTTTAATAATGCTTTGTTTGTTTGACTTTGACTGAAAACCACAGAATACTATTAAAACGATTGACAAGGAATTTTTATACTAACGTAACTATGTATGAAATTTCTTTGACGATTGAGCAAAACACCGACCAGCAACAAAAACTGTCAAAATATTAAAAAGTTTCAGGTAGAGTCAGATTACCTAACGAAAGAAGTCTATTCGTATCTGGGCGTTACCTGACTACTCGCCTGGCTAGAAGATTTAAATTGCCTTATGATTAATATACAGGATAAGATTTTAGAGATAACTAGCATGCCCACGCAGCGTTGCCCCCGTGGCACCGCCCCGCAGTGAAGCTAGCTATAAGGTTGATTCACGTTAGACCGGGCCGGGCCCGTGCGGAACATTATGGTATACATTTTGTATGAAGCTCGAAGGAAGTGATTCATGTCGGTTCATGTCAGACCGTGCGCCGGGGCCCGGCCCGGGTACGGCCGGGCCTGGGTCAGACATGAATCACTTTATTTATACAAAATGTATACCTACCATAATGTTGCGGACGGGCCCGGCCCGGTGTAACGTGAATCAACCTTTAAGGTGATGACGGTGATGATGTTAGGTAGCCTATAACCTTCCTCAAGAGTTTAGATATCAAATGCAGAAATAATTCATTAATAATAATACCTAATCAACTGGTAAGAAGACACCAGTGGAAGATACTTTTTCTTTGAATCTCGCAGCCTTCGGCGCGGCACGGCAGACCGAGACTCTATAAGGCCTCGGTCTCGAATTTTGCGGGCAGCGGGGCGGCGGCGGCGGCGGCTCTGGAGCGGTGCGGGGCGGGCTGACTGGAGTGCCCGCCCCCGCACCGCTCCAGAGCCGCCGCCGCCGCCGCTCCGCTACCGCACCGCTACCCGCTAAATTCGAGACCGAGGCCTTAGGGTCTGCCGCAGTTTGGATGCGTTTTTGTCCGAATTTTACTCGTACGAACACACACGAACGATTCCAACTAATCCGAGTACTACGGGGCCTCGCACACTGCGAACTATACGTGCGTGTACGCGCGTTTATTATGGACTTTGTAGAAAACAACCACTTGAACTTTTGTAGAGCTGAAATGCTCAAAATATATATAGCTGTGCCAAAATAAAAACTGGAACAAACTACATTACAGCTTTGTCAAATGTCATTGTCAGTCTATTTCAGCTGTCACTGTCAGTCGATCTTTCGTTCGGCTTCTCGTCGTCGTATCCTCTCGTCGTTTTCTAAAAATAAATTAACACGAAAGTAGCAAATACCTCTGAAAACGAATAAAACCACTTCTTCTACCACAACTCTGAATGATACACAATGTAAACTCTCACTTCTAAGCAATTTACAGTGATAATTATAGGTACAAACGTGCCGGTAGTTTTGTTTACGATGTCGGACGCTTGGGAAGAAATCCAAGCTGTGAAGAGCAAGCGGAACAGCTTGAGGGAGAAGCTAGAGAAACGCAAGAAGAATCTACAGACGATATTGAGCAGCGCGAGTCTCGGGGACGCTGCGGAGGGCTCCGGTAGCGGGAAGGCGGCAAGCAGCCCCACGCAAAAGAGCGAATGTGAGTTGTTTATTTTTTCGGCCTTTCGGCACTGACAAGCTTATGCAGTGCAGTATGCTGAGTATGCATTAAGAAAAGTAGAAAAATGTACAGCTGGGCTAAAAAAGCTGCTATTAGCAGATTCACAATAGAAATTGCATTATACGCGGTTCTTGTCACTCTCAGTCAATGAAAAGAGACATATAGTTCAATTCATATTGTGATTCTGCTATAGCGGCCGTTTTAATACCGCTGTACGCACAGTGGATATAGTCATTTGTGAAGTTAGCCATTTGGCTGATCAGTAAAAAATTTTGTTAAAAAATGTTAGTCCTGGATGGGAATCGAACCCACGACCTACAGCGCAGAAGGCAGAGCTACTACCAACTGAGCTAAGGCCAGTCAACAACAACAATACTTGCTTACTTTACTTTCCATCTTTCAGCACCAACACAAGACAAGCCCAAGCCGGTGCCCTCAGCGTCGCTAGAAGTCCGGCTACTGCAAGTATTATCTAACATGCAGCTTCAACTGCCGGCAACTGCCAGTGCCTTGCTGCCCGGATTGGGAGATGTTGATGCCGGGATTGTGGCCAGTCTACTGCAGAAGTTTGCCACACAGAAACTTATAGTGTAAGGATTATAGACTTTGCCTTTACCATTAGAGATGTGAATGTATTTGTTAAGTTTTTTTTTGACAACCTATCCATTGTGTCAATTTGTGTCCCACTGGGCAAAAAGGAAAAAGTCTCTCCCAAATCTTCAATTGATTTATTGCCAATATTCAAACCCACAAATCAGTCAACCTAGCTCTTACCTTTTTTTGTTTTCGTCTCATAAATATGTTTCATTTTATGTTTTATAATAAAGGCTTCATTTATGAAACAAATCACAAAATACCTTTTTGACAGTTCTCTATGGAATGTTATTTCTGCAGGATAAAAGAACGCACAGAAAGTACAACAGATGCTACAATAGAAGTGGAAAGTGCGGAGTCTGTCAGGCTGGCCGCAGTCCTAGCTGCTTTGATTGAAGAACAGTCTACCACAAGTCATAAGAGGAAAGGTACTATTTTACCCAAAGATTAAATCTGAAGAATAACATCATTGTCATCAGTTTTTACTGACCCACTGCTGGGCATAAGCCTAAGAATAACACTGAGAATCAATCAAGTCAGTTAACATTTGATAAGACTACTAAGATCTCTTTGAATTGCCTTAAAAGTAATGTTTAAAAGTTGAAAGTGTTAAACGACACTTAAGTATGATTTCATATGAATCGGTTAAGTGAGGTAATCTTTCCCCGTTAAGTTAACCTATCTTAGATCATGATTCATGATGCATAAAACTATTCATTTCTTGTTTAGGTGATGACCCTATAGAAGAAACAACAAATCCTAAAGTAACAAAGATGGTCACAGATGAAAAAAAAGCTGCAAAAGGGGGCACCGATTTAATGGTAAGGTTTAATAACCCTATACAAGTACACATCTTATTAGGCAAACATGGGCCCAACCTTATATCTCATATATACTTTCGACTTACCAACGTCAACGGAGGGTGTCCTGGTGGGCACATTTGCTGACGACACAGCGCTAATAGCAACTCACGAAAACCCAACTGTTGCATCGATCATGCTACAAAGGAGCCTAAGCGACGTCTCTACTTGGCTCAAAGACTGGCGCATCAAGGCAAATGAAACCAAGTCAGTACACGTAACATTCGCCCTTAGACACGGCACGTGTCCCGTAGTCGAACTAAATGGAGTCCAAATACCTCAAAGTGAAAACGTGCGCTACCTGGGTATGCACTTAGATAGACGCCTCACATGGAAGAAGCATATTTTTACGAAAAGAAAGGCTCTTGGTCTTCAACTAAGGAAACTTTACTGGCTTATGGGTCGAAAATCCAAACTTACCATGGAGAACAAACTACTCCTCTACAAATGCATTCTAAAACCTATGTGGTCCTATGGAGCCGAGTTGTGGGGTACAGCTGCGAACCCAAACTTGGAAATCTTTCAACGCTTCCAATCTAAAATGCTGCGCATGATATCGAATGCACCGTGGTATATTACAAACTGTCAGCTCCATCACGACCTAGAGGTGCCGACGATTAAACAGGAGGTGGCAAACAAACTGAGATCTTATGCCAAACGAATGGAGCTACACCCAAATGAGCTTGCCAACAATCTCATGAAAAACACCAAAACCTTAGCAGGCTAAAGAGGACAGCCCCTCAAGATCTAATATAGCACAGAAAAAAATATGGAGATGCCACTGGGTGTACTCCATCCATGTCAAGCGTGAAGCAGGGACGAAACTCTCGCTCAATGCCCTTAAGGGCAGATTGCAAGAACAAAGGAGACATAAAAAAAAAAATATTAGGCAAACAACTAAGATCTCAACTAGTTTAGGTGGTATGATTTTGTACTATCAAAAAGTACTAAATAAAATTAACAATCACTGGAGAACTATTTGTTTTGTGTAATTTAATTTACTTACTAAGAAATCGAAATCATGAAAGAGTGTCGTTCCAACTTTATGGCGGCTGAAGTGCGCGGCAGATTCGACTTTGCGTAGGTACAGTCAACGCAATAGAATAGAGTAAACTTTATCTACATAGCCCGCCTAGCCCCGCCCCTCACCGCCTTCACCTCCCCGCAATTGCGTTGACTGTACCTGCGTAAAGTCGAATCTGCCGCTTACTTCAGCCGCCATATAGTTTGCATGACACTATATCACCAACCAACAAACCATTATTAAATTTTGAATAGGATTTTTTGACGCCATTCTTTATTCTTCCAGTCACTGTTGGCCATGCCATCAAGCAGAGAAAAAGCAGTGAAGAGGGTAGGCGAAGAAATAATGGATCTGTTGAGCAAACCCACCGCTAAAGAGAGGTCCCTCGCAGACAAGTTCAAGAGCCAAGGAGGTCAGTGGGTTGGTTTATAAGCTAGTTTTTGGACGCGGGTAATCGCACGCTCGGAATCTTGTGTACGAGCGTAGACGCGCTTATAAGCTCGTATGAGAAATGATTTGGAAATAAGAACCTTATTATTTCTGTCTTGTATCTATTTATGTTTAGTCGCTCGTTTCCCACTGCTGGGCATAGGTCTCAGCCATGAACCTTAGTTCCAAATTTTACAACAATTTTTACAAATATTGCTTGAAAAATAAACTTTGGCAGTAATTTTCAACCATTATGAATATAGGTACTCGACGCAAAAAATTAAATAAAATCAAAACGAAATAATTATGATCTCTGCATTTTCAGATCCTTAAAGTTGTATAAGGGTAGTCAGAGGTATATCGAAAAACATTCATTGTTTACAACATTGTTTGTGAATAAAGCATTACAATATATTCAGCCCTATAATACAATATTTCCGAACAGGCGCGCAAGTAATGGAGTTCTGTCCACACGGCACCCGCGCGGAATGCGTGCGAGCGTTTGGCAAGCGAAGCGAGCCGTACACGTGCAATAAACTGCACTTCAAGAAGATAATACAAGGACATACGGACGAGTCGCTCGGGGATTGTTCCTTCCTTAATACATGCTTCCATATGGACAGCTGCAAGTAAGAATTTCACAACTTGGAAATTTTTATTTTACCTACGACATTTGCTAGTCGAACGAGAGACACTTTGAGAAGGTAAGTAAGCGAAGCGAGCTGGACAGCTGCAAGTAAGTGTAAATATTTTCAAAAATTCCAAGGTGTTTAAAAAATATTGTAGTCAATCAAGCATGCATTAATAAATATTGCTGGACATTGCTGGTCATTTCACACAACGCCATCTACCCCCAAACTAAGCAAAGCTTGTACTATGGGAACCAGATAACTGATAGAATACCTTTTTGTAAATACATACATAAAATACTTTATAACACCCAGAGTCCAGACACAGAACAAACATCTATGTTTATCACACAAACGTTTGTCCTGGGTGGGAATCGATCCCACGACCTACAGCGCAGAAGGCAGACCTATCAACTGAGCTAAGAGGCCAGTCTTATTACTTATTACTTTACTAATTAATATAACAAAATATAAATTATGTTGATTGGTAAGCGCATAACTTGAGAACCGCTGAACTGATAGTACCGATTCGTAGAGAAAAATAAAATTAACTCGTAAAATTATATTATTTTCAGATATGTACATTACGAAGTAGACAACACGGACCCGAACGCGAAAGCAAAACAAGCGGAGTTGGGCTCACAGAATGGTAAATATAAATTGTATTCTTCAGTCAGCACAATATTATATTCCTCTTTAATTTTTTTACATTTTAATAACTACTTTAGTTCTCATAGTTAGCTAAAAAATGAAGCGGATAAAGAATAGTATAGAATAGGTTTTTATTTGCAACAACACATAAATATACACATAGAAATAGACCAACAAAATAAAACTGCTTCTAATGGTTGCTGCTAAATAGACCCTACCCTAACTAAAGGTTACCTGGAAGAGATCGCTTTTAGCGATAAGGTCGCCCATTGATACACTTTTTTAATTAAGGCTTATTTTCTTTTGTATTTTTATGGTGTACAATAAAGTTATATTCTATTCTATTCTATTCTATTCTAACTCAGCATTATGCGGATTGTACATCCTACAAACCCTTCAAATAAAAATACATACATAAAATCACGCCTCTTTCCCACAGGAGTAGGCAGAGACCACGGATTTCCACTTACTACACCTGACACACCTCTCTCGCCTCATTCATTCTCATCACTTTTTTAATAAAATAAGCACTTCAAAATGAAATTAGTGTTTTTGTTTGTTTCAGGTGCGTCTTTAGTGTCGAAACCTGATGGTGTATTGACGCTAACACCTCCACAGTGGCTACAGTGCGACCTTAGGTATCTTGACATGACGTTTTTAGGTAAGTTCCTAGTTCATAAATATTATATCTTACTAATATTCACATTGGGGAATTTGTATTCCGTTCAGTTCGACGGGGGGGCGCCCCAATGTGAAGATGTGCGGTATCTAGGCATATACCTGGACAGACGTCTTACATGGAGAAAGCACATTTTCACAAAAAGAAAAGCTCTTGGCCTGCAGCTTAGGAAGCTTTTCTGGCTTATGTCTCGAAAATCTAAATTATCCCTAGAAAACAAGCTGCTACTATACAAATGCATCTTAAAGCCAATATGGTCATATGGAGCAGAACTGTGGGGTACAGCAGCCAATTCAAATCTGGAAATAATACAACGCTTCCAATCCAAAATGCTACGAATGATAAAAAATGCACCCTGGTATGTCACAAACAACCAACTACATCACGATTTGGGAGTACCAACAGTTAAGCAGGATATAGCGGACAAACTTCTATCTTACTCCAAGCGCATAGAGCTACACCCAAACAATCTCGCCGTAAATCTTATGAAGAAACCAACAACTATGAAAAGACTAAAGAGGAAAACTCCTCAAGACCTCATTTAGCTCACACTCAGGAAGCAGAATACTCATATGGAATAGCTACTGGGCTGACCATTCATGACACTTTCGCACGGACGCAAAAACACAACTCTCGCTCAATGCCCAGACAGGCAGATTGCAAGATACAAAAGGATACTATAAAAAAAAAAAAAAAACTAATATTAATATCTGGGCGACCGAGTTCTGCTCGGGTGCAAATAGAGAAGAATTATAAAAGAAAATAGAACAAAAAAAACTTACAAAACAAAACAAAAACACTATCATTGGTAGAGATTCGAACTTGCAGGCTTCGGCGTAGAAAACCACTTGGCTACTCTGGTCTCAACGAATTTTCATTTAATTTTCTTTCAATTTAGCCGACGTTATGCTATTTGCAGGTAAATTCGCGGTGATAATGGCGGACCCGCCTTGGGATATCCATATGGAGTTGCCCTACGGCACGATGTCTGACGACGAGATGAGATGTCTGGGCGTGCCGCAGCTTCAGGACAGCGGACTGATATTCCTCTGGGTCACCGGCAGGTACGTGGGGGTAGGCAGAGGATGTCCACATCCTACTTGTATTCAAATTCAACGTGGTAATAGCATTGCAGAATAAACCAAATCATTATAGCTAAGTAATACAGTACACATAAAGAATCTAGAATTCTAGATGTATAATATTGCTACTCTTTCACGCAAAAACTACTGTTGAGTCTGAACGGATTTTAATGAACATGAAACTTGGAATATACATAGTTTATGACCTGACATAACACAGGCTACTCATTATCCGGGTAGGTACCACGCGAGCGAAGCCGCGGGCGAAAGCTAGTAGGAGAATGATATTACTATTGTTTTGGGCGGATCCCAAAATGAATAAATATCTGAAGATATTCTATTTAAATATATTTATATTTATTCATTACTAGTTGCTGCCTGCGGCTTCGCTCGCGTGGTACCCGGATAAAAAGTAGCCTATGTTACTCTCCAACTATCTCCAAACAAATTAGTAACATTTATTATTACAGCAATAATGTTTATTTAAATCTACTTCACAGAACTTTGCAGGCATTGTCTCCAATGTAATAATTTATGCTGGATTGGTTAGAATGATTTGTACAGTCACTAGTTCAGGAGGATGTTACTGCCGCGATCCTACTATTATTATTATCCTTACTATTATTATTATTATTATCCTATTATTATCCTACTATCCTACTACTATCCTACTATCCTACTATACTACTACTACAAAACAAAAAATCACGTCAATCTGTCGCCCTGTTTTGACGTGAAAGCAGGACAAATTAAACACACTTTCACATTTATGATACAGGTACGGATGTTACTTATATTCAAATGCGAAAGTTTGTGAAGATGGATGGATGTTTGTTACACTTTCACGCAAAAACTACTGAACGGATTTTAATGAAACTTGGAATATACATAGTTTTTGACCTGGAATGCCTAAAATAATAAATGTTTATTTATTTTTTCTCACAGAAGTTAAGTACAGGTAACTTAGGACTAAAATTATTGTGTACTTTTACAATATATTGTTTATTCACAGAGCAATGGAGCTAGGTCGCGAGTGCCTAAAGCTGTGGGGCTATGAACGAGTTGACGAACTTATATGGGTGAAGACTAACCAGCTGCAACGGATCATACGCACAGGACGAACGGGACATTGGCTGAACCACGGCAAGGAACACTGTCTGGTTAGTCTATTAGCGGCCTTTACACGGTAGAGTTTTTACCACGGCTCTGGACTGTACAGATATCTGTACAGATATCCGTACAGATATCTTTACAGATAACCGCGGATAAAACTGTCAAAGGTTGGAATGGCGCGTGCTATTTCCCGCTGCATCTGGACTGTACAGATATCCGCACAGATATCTCTGCGTTTAAATGCTCTGGCATCTGGACTTTACAGGGGGTCTAAAGTGGCCACTTTTGATGAAAAATCAGATGTTTCATAGATGAAGCATCTATGAAACATCTATGAAACATCTAATTTTTCATCAAATGCTTCATAAATGCTTCATAGATGCTTCATATATGAAGCATCGATGCTTCATAGATGTTTCATAGATGTTTCATAGATGCTTCATATATGAAGCATCTATGAAGCATCGATGAAGCATTGATGAAGCATTTCACAAAACATCTTTTTTTTTTTCTTCTTCTTTATTTTGGCTTCGCACGGCTTGTGCATTCAGCCAGTGTCAAGTAACTATAAACTTCAAGCACATTCACGAACACTTAACGGTTAATAATCCACCATTATTACACATTAACATTCGAAGAAACACAAGTTTTGGAAAATGAAACAAAAACGAAACATTACTTCTCAAATTCAAATATTTTTAGAAAGTAAATAGGTAGGTAAGGTACCTACCTATTTACTTTCTAAAAATAAATTTAACCTCGCACATAGATCTGTCAAAAAAGATGTTTTGGGGGTTGCTTTTCGGCGGGAATTTGAGAAGTACCTAATGTTTCGTTTTTGTTTTATTTTCCAAAACTTGTGTTTCTTCGAATGTTAATGTGTAATAATTTATTACACATTAACATTGTAATAATTTGGATAACATAAAACATTAGGTACTTCTCAAATTCCCGCCAAAAAGCAACCCCCAAAACATCTTTTTTGACAGATCTATGTGCGAGGTTAAATTTATTTTTAGAAAGTAAATAGGTAGGTACCTTACCTACCTATTTACTTTCTAAAAATATTTGAATTTGAGAAGTAATGTTTCGTAATAATGGTGGATTATTAACCGTTAAGTGTTCGTGAATGTGCTTGAAGTTTATAGTTACTTGACACTGGCTGAATGCACAAGCCGTGCGATACCAAAATAAAGAAGAAGAAAAAAAAAAAAAGATGTTTTGTGAAATGCTTCATCAATGCTTCATCGATGCTTCATATATGAAGCATCTATGAAACATCTATGAAGCATCTATGAAGCATTTATGAAGCATTTGATGAAAAATTAGATGTTTCATAGATGTTTCATAGATGAAGCATCTATGAAACATCTGATTTTTCATCAAAAGTGGCCACTTTAGACCCCCAGATATCCGCACAGATATCTCTGCGTGTAAATGCTGCTATTGAACTTATAATTTTAAAACCTAGCAAGTTCCTGGCAATTCTTGGCCAAAGAGCGAGACAGCTATACGTCACCGGACAACTTGTTTGTCGCCTATGATACTTGGGACGGCGGCCGACCGGGGCGCTCTGATTACGTAAGACTTCGCAATACGACAAAAATTAAATTGCAATCAATTTGCAAATCAATACGACAGCAATCACTACGCGATCGGTCGAAAAATATTACTAAAAATCGTATTACGATCGCAAAATGCACTATGGCCAATGTGCATTTTGCGACATGCGAGCAATAGACGTGCGATTGGCTTCCGTAATACGATTTTTAGTGATATTTTTTGACCAGTCGCATAGAGATTGCTGCCGCATTGCTATTTCAAAGTCTTGCGTAATCAGGGCGCTGGCATCGGCCACTCGGCTGTCCCAAATACGCTTTTTATCATCATCATTCCATCATATTAGTTAGAATTTAGGATTAATTAGGATAGTTAGTACTGACACAAAAATACTGAATTGATATTTACTATCGTCAGGTGGGCATGAAAGGCAATCCCGAAAACTTGAACCGCGGCCTGGACTGTGACGTCATCGTCGCGGAAGTTCGCGCCACCTCGCACAAACCTGACGAAATCTACGGCATTATTGGTAAATACCTACATTAATACATTTTAACCGACTTCAAAAAAAAAGGAGGAGGTTCTCAGTTAGTCGGAAACTTTTTTTTTTGTGACATTTTTTTTATGTATGTTCACCTATTATTCGAAGACGCCTGGATCGATTTGGAATTTTTTTTTTGTTTGAAAGGGCACTACTGTCACTATAATATGGTGAGGATCTGTCGAGGATCTTCGGAGTTATGAATAGAAATGCACCTCGAAAGTGCAGAAAACTGCTCAGCTCAAACATTGAAATCGGTTTTATAAATTTTTAATTTAGACATTTGTATCTCAAGCAGTTTAAATACTCTCCTCCTCCTCAATCGGTCCCTCATGTCTGAGGATCGTGACTCTGCCGACGTAGCATGGCCAGTAGTCTCTTCCAAGAGTTTCGGTCGGTTGCCTGTTGGAGGGCCGCATTCACCGGCATGTCAAGGCATTCCGACACCTGGCTGACCCATCGTTTAGAGCTTCGGCCTTTTGCCTTCCACTGTTCCTGTTACCACCAGTTTCTCCAGGTTCTCGGCGTCTCGGCGGGCTATGTGTCCAAAGTACTGGAGAATACGGTGAAGGCAGACAGATGACAGACGCTGTTTATTCTCAAGGCCGAGTTCTTTAAGGATGGACGCGTTTGTCCGGTTTAAATACATACAGACATAATGTAAAATCACTCCTCTTTCCCATAGGCGCGTTTCTACTTGCTACGGTCCTAAGCACGAGAGAGACTAAGAGATTAACGACACCTAAGCAGTTTAAATGTTCATACATAATGAAATATTGCTCCTGTTTACAGAAAGACTGAGCCCAGGAACTAGAAAAATAGAGCTCTTCGGAAGACCACACAACGTACAACCTAACTGGTAAGATCAGAACCCAGAAAGAAAATTAAGACACTTTAGAATAAATTATATTTGATATATACGCATCCTCGCACATCTCTGGTGGAAACGCAGCCTAATGCCCGGGTTACACGAGGCTAGTTTTTCAAGCTAGGATAGCAAGCCAGTGTTAGTAAGCTAGCAAGCTAGTACTTCTAGCTTTGTGTAGACAAAACTAGCTTCATTTCTAAGCTAGTAAGCTAGTTTAAAGTACTAGCTTGCTAGCTTACTAACACTAGCTTGCTATCCTAGCTTGAAAAACTAGCCTCGTGTAACCCGGGCATTATCCTGGACAAATTCAATTTCTGGATAAAGGGTTCCCACGCGGACGAAGCAGTGGACGACAGCTAGTTTGTCATAAATGTGGTATTTGATTTTTATTTTATTTAAAAACATTTTTCAGTTGTTTCATTTCAATATAACATTACTTCACTGATATAGTTTTAGAAATCGAATCACTCGTTCTAAAGAGTATCTTCTACAAATGAGACCTTGAAAATGAAAAGTCTTATCAATCCGCCTTTTACCCACTCCGTAGCCGAGTTGGTAAAAGGCACTCCGGCTTAAGGAGGATCGCTTGTATCATTGCGGGTTCGAATCCCGTCGGAATTGAAAAATTTTGAAAAGACTTCATTTTCAATGAAATAATACCTGAGTGTGGTTTGTGGTTCAACACTATAAAATTAAAAATTATAAATGAGGCAATGTTATTTTCCAGGATAACTCTGGGCAACCAAGTGGACGGAGTGCGCTTAGTGGATCCTGATCTAATAGCGGCCTTCAAGAAACGCTACCCCGACGGAAATATCACCGCGCCGCCGCAACCAGACCCTAGCCTTTCGTAGACCAGCCCCCTGTCTGTTGATTGTCTTTGATAGCGAGCAATCGGTCTCAAACTGTCATATATGACAGTTCAGTGACCACGCAAGTAGCTCCGTCACTCACGTCACAGAGACCGAATGTGATAAGATAAGATGAATCTTCTTGGATAAGATAAACGCAAAGAAATTGTATACATAGTAGAATGCTGACTGACATTTAATGTACAAAGGATTTTGAACCTTATCACGACCACACAACGATCTATTATCATTTAATTCTGGTTATAAGGATTGTTGGTCTTGTTGAGAGGCTTTCTTGGGTGCTTTGTCTCTTTCACACAGTTGCAAAAAGAAAGAGACACACCGCCCAAGTTTGATTTCAAGCGGACCGTG
The DNA here is from genome assembly GCA_958496255.1 of Camptogramma bilineatum. Lineage (NCBI taxonomy): Eukaryota > Metazoa > Arthropoda > Insecta > Lepidoptera > Geometridae > Camptogramma > Camptogramma bilineatum. The sequence continues at coordinate 6,188,757 of OY292474.1, forward strand.
TTTTCTGTCTCAGTCAGCGTTCCGGGTACGTAGTATAGAAATTCCTTGGATAAACGTTTATTTGACACACACACACACAGATAATACAGAACAGAAAAAAAGATATTACGGAGAAGGTTATAAACAATAGAACAGACAATACAAAAGGTTAACATACATGTGACAAAAGATACCTACGCGATCGTTTTAACAGTTTGAGGTTTGAGACAAGTCAGACAATCAGCTGGTGTAGGTGATTTACTAGCGATCGGTTCCTATATTCTATATGTGGTTTTGCTTACTGTTGTAAGATATAGTGTAAAAATAAAAATATCAAATATCTAACCCAAGTAGATCTATTGTATAGGTCTATCAAAACTGTAGTGCCTGGGACAATGTTGAGATGGAGTAGGCTTACCCAGCAACACCATCCTCTCAGCTAAACCGGCCATATACACAGGAAAGCGGTCAATATGTGTGGGGCTGACTTAGTGTAGGTACTTCTATTACCTTGATAGTATATAAAATAGGCTCAATAGTATTGTAAATAATAAGACATTGTATAAATAAAAAATTATAATAGTTAAACAAAGTAGTTTCACTACAATTTGGTTCAGTAGAAGCTCGGCGTGCGGCGACCCTTGGGCGAGGAAGGTCGCACCGGGCTAAACGCACGAGATCCAGCCCCTGCTTTGTCGCGACCGAAACTGTAAACAATCGGTCTTACTTATAATCGCCTCTCAATTTAAACCCTGCTTTACGCTGAGACTCCACGAGAAATTTGTTTAAACATCCAATAGAATTTCGTTATCCACACATCTCGTGACAACCTCGTGTGAATAACGTAATTCTATTGGTTGTCTCGTCTCTCTTTTGACTTTCATATCTATAGACTCGCGGTTTAAAAGTACGCTTACAGACATAGACACGACTCTGCGCGACGATACGTCGGTGACTTCAGACTTGCTCATACTGTTATTTATTACCCACGGGATACAAGCAAAAATTCATACAAGGTGGATCGTCGACGAGCTTGCGTGGCAATTTTAAAGTTCACTCCCAGATGAAAAAGGTTGTCGAGCCACAAGTACGCGTACTTACTCTAACGTCTATCGCTAATCACCTACTTTAAAGATTAACTCACTTCATCTCCTGGTTCATAGAAGGCCGCACCCCAGTGCTTGTCCTAGAATTTGCGTTCTTGATGCTCGCCTTTTCTTTGGTCGACAACGTGCTGAAATTATAATTATTTTTTCAAAAGAGCTGAAGAAACAGTCTAGATATTGGGTAACATTTACTTATATCATCTGCACTTCGCTGAAGTAGGTAGATACTTCCAGCCTTCCAGCAGTTTCAATATAACTTAAGGTTCGATTTTTCACTGGAGGATTGTAAATTGGGCCTTCTTCTTTTAGAAGAATGTGTCTCCTTAGGTTAGCACAGTAGATTTTGTATGGGAAAGTGATCTAAAAAGTACTTACTTCGTTTTATTAGTACTGAACACACTGGTCAACTTGTCTGAATGCAAAGATTGGCGCAGTCTTCGTTGAAACTAAAAAAAACCAGAAAATTAGAAGTTACATTTTAACAGTCCGACTTTTATGTTATGAGGTGAGGAGCAGGGACGTATATAAGGGGGGGTTTAGGGGGTCCGGACCCCCCCCTTAGCCCATTAAGTTCGGAGGAAACCTAGTCAATTTTTGTATTTTGGAACCCTTGGACCCCCCCCTTAACAAAGATCTTTGGTATATTGGAACCTTTGGACCCCCCCCTTAACAAAGCTATAGCTACGCCCCTGGTGAGGAGGGATGAAAACCATTAAACCATGTCAACAAGAGAGTGATGAATAAGTAGGTATGATTGTGACAAGGTATGCAAGTAGAGGAAGGCTTAAGAAGAAGTGGTTGGATTGTGTGAACGAGGATATGAATGTAAGAGGAGTGGATTCGGGGTTGACAAATTATAGGGGTGAGTGGAAGAGAAAAATATGTTGTGCCAACCCCACTTAGCGTTGAATAAGGGTAGGAGAATGATGATGATGCCTTCAACACATTAACTTACAATGTGGAGTTAAAAGCTCGATCTTTATCGCATACCTTGATGCTATTTAGCAAATCTCCCTGCGTGGCCAGCGGGCGTTCGTCGGAGCGCACACTGGGCGCCTGCTTCGGTACAGGCGCGTCTCGACGGGCGCCGAGCGACGCGGCCCCAACCGACCGACCCACCGACCCGTCTCGGGGGGAAGTCACTATACAAATATATAATAGTAAGGAACTTCTAAAGCACTCAAAATCCAGGGATTTCATATTTTTTTTTCAAATGTAGGTAGGTAGGTAGGTTGGTATGTCCAAGAGCACAGCTTTTAGTGATGGGAGTTTTTAGGCTGCCTGAAGGATTCCGTTAAAGAAACAGATAAATAATGATATAAGTAGGTACCTAACCCTAATATCAATTTTGCCTTTGACATTTTATTTGTTAATATTTTATTTAAGTATCATCACTAATTGAATGGCTAATATTTTATTTATAGACAGGGTTTGTGTTGGGCAAAGGAAGAAAATAAATTATAAGTGTTTCAACAAAAACTTCATTTATTATTTTTCTACAACTAAATCACATTGACCTTTTCATAGAAATATGTTTGTTTACTATAAAAATAAATTACTCATTCTATAATGATAACAATTACATTTTTAGCTATGCAAAAGGTAATTTGAGAATCAAGTACTTTTGTACCAGCAAAATCTGCTAACTTTACAGCAAGTTTTTCAACTTTCGCCTAAAAACTAAATCCTGCAACTCATCACATAGCAAATTCGTTTGGTAACTAAGAAAATTTTATTTTTATATCGAGTTTACACACTTCCAAGCAAAAAGATGTTAAACAAGACAGGTACCTAGGTATATAATTTGTGGGAGCATAAAACTTGTAAATAAAATATTAAGAGTAACAGAGCTATCACTGAACTGGTCTGAATGTCTGAATGCTCGGAAGCAAGTGAACGTAACATTACATTACTAAATCACTAAGTTGCACCTTTGAATTGCTTACTAACTGCTTCTTCAACAGCATCCGTACTCTTTTTATCTTCTATCTCATTTGTTTTCAATTTATAAAGCTGCTTTCTCATCATACCTGGCCCAGCAAACAGAGCAGGCGATGTCTTTGTCTCTGGGATATAAACCTCATAAGTTTTAAAGTATTTTAGGATACTAGCTACATCTCCTTCCTTTAACTTGTATTCTAAAGCTATCTTCTCATTAGTCGCTTGCTCAGGATCAACCTGATGTGCAGATATAAAGGTTATTGCTCTCCGGAGTGTTGTGTAGCCATATTTGACTTGTTCTGGCTCTTTGAAGCCAAAATCGAAGTCTTCTACAATCTTACGGTCTTGCGGCAGTGGCCGGGTCTTGCTTTGCTCTTGTTTCTCCCGCGTAATGTCATCTTCCGGCCTACCAAATGAGGTTACATAAACTTCCTTTAGTCTTACATCTAGCGCTTCGTCTTTTTTATCAAGTTTATCGTCTATATTGGGTTCCGCTTCGAGCGTACGTTTCAAATCTTCCAAATTCTGTGCGTAAGTAGGCGCCGGGCTAGGTTTTTCTTTTGAAATAACCCGATGAGCTCTGTTTTCGATGTTGAAGGATTTGATCGGTCGTAATGCTTTCGTCACTAAAGCACCCATCTTAGGTGGCGATAGTTCAATAATTGTTTAAAATTATAACTAAATTACTGTACTGTTTAGCATTTTTGTAGAGATTTTATCATTTTTGTCGATAAATGTTTGGTTATTTTTATTTTTCCTGTTTGACAGATTCAAGAAAAAGTCACAGGACAGATTGACTTGACAATTGACATGGCATGACAGACAGTTCGAAATTTAAAAATGTTGCCACGTTCCGCCTATTTTATACGAAGGAGGATGGTGTTATGAGACATGGAATCACGCGCTGAAGACGCATGAGCATGCTAAGCATGCTCAGCATGCTCATGCGTCTTCCGTGCTTGATTACAAGCCTTGTCGGTGGGTTCGTAGTTCGTAGTATCAAAGCGTAGTATTATCTGTGTGTCTGTCTGCCTGTGGAATTATAGCTCTTGCAGGGCTATTTTGACTCACACACTAAAGTCGCTAACTCTGATTTCTTCCTACAACAATTGATTATTTACGATGAATACTTTGAAATTGTAGAAGATGGTTGAAAAAAGTGATAGACTACTTCATCCGAAGTGATAGACAATATTGTGTTAAATATTCAAAGTAATTCTGCATTTTTATCTTTAATAATAATAAATAATATTGCTGGACATTTCACACAGCATCATGTAGTCCCAAGCTAAGCAGAGCTTGTGTTATGGCAACCACATGACTGATATACTACTTATACCTATACATTTTTTTTTGTAAATACATACATAATATACATAGAAAACACCCAGACCCGAGACAAATATTTGCAGATCATACAAACATTTGTCCCGCGGCGGGGATCAAACCCGCAACCTCCTGCGTCACAGGCGGGCCTTCGCCCACTGCGCCACAGAGGTCGTCATAATAATGTTAGTAAAAAAATTATTTGTAGGAAGAAATTCGAGTTAGCGACTTTATGTGTGAGTCAAAATAGCCTTGCAGAACGGATGGACCGATTTTGGTGTGGTTTTTTTGTTTGAAAATGACATGATAAAATTAAAGAAAATCTATTCAGATTTTTGAAGCTCTTATAAAGTTGTTAGGTAAGTACGTATGAGCAAGTGGGATAATGTCGGGGGATTTTCATTAATTTTTAATTCAATTGTAATTGTGTTACTAACATTTCAACCTCGAAAGGGCATCTCTCAAGGCAGATTTAGAGGCATCCTTAGAAATAAACTTTTGCGTCGTTAGTGGTGTGATTGGTGTATTCGTAGCTCTTGTCTGTTCGATAGACATTCTTGATTGTGGTGGACTTGGACTTCGGCCTAAGCGGCGCCGCTGTTGAGGCTGCGTTGTTCTTGAAGCTTTTAAAAATAATAAAAATATGTAATTACAAACTCTGTTAATTTTTTCTCTACTATTTAGCCAAAGAATCTACAAAAGTTATGTAACCAAAGTTGTGCAAAGTGTGGAACAACATTTAATGATAGTACCTGAACTAAAAGAAGGGGTAAGATGTGCCATATTTCCTGGTGTGGTGCTCTTATAATTACTAGGCACTCGCTGTGTATAATGAGGAGTGACAGTCATTACGGAATTAAGTTGCCTCTCCCGCTCTTCATTATTTAGGCTTGATCTGATAAGGAATTTCTAAAAATAACCAAAATCAACAAATTAGAAAAGGTACCTACTACAAAACACGGCTAAAATAACTTCTGTAATGATAGGGTTGCTAACCTTGGCATCATTCACGTTTTTGATTACTGGACCATTTGTTGACCTAAATGTAGTTATGGTTGGATGGAAGGCAGTAATAGTCTTCATATTTGACTCCTGCAAAATCAAAACATGATCGAGTTACTTTGTCGCCACCTTAGATCAGCAGCAAACATCAAATCATTTTCTTACGTTGGATTTAGTGATATTTCTTTGGCCTGACGTACGAGCTGCAGAGCTTTTCGAAAGCGATCGTGGTGGACGTGGTTCCCCCGCACCAATACCTTTTCGAGAAGCTGTAGAATTTGCTTCGCACTGCTCTCTGTTTCAAGTACCACAACGGTAAATAAAAATCACTTTGTTTTATAGTCCAAATTTGTGCCAATTCATGTACCTATCTTATTAGTGACTATTAAACGAAATAAACAGATCAAGTTACAACAATAAATGTTTCTAAACGATGATTTGTCATCATCACATCACTACTTAGTCGAAAGAAATTAATGAAATCTTCAATAATAACCCTTTATATGAACTTCTTTGCGTGCTCATTTTAGAGGGCCTCATGCGCCAGTCGTGTTCCTTCTCGGTCTTGCTAGCAGCTACCTCAAAAAAATATAACGGATTTTCAATTAAATGATTTAGGTATCAACAAAGTTTGTATTCCCGATAACGAAAATAGCTCACCATATCAAAGAGACTGCAAAATCTATTGAAGTAACAAGTTCCTGGGGCCACTCTTGCACAACGCACAGACATTGTCCAAACAGCATCTTGTAAAGTTTTGATGCAGGGTTTGCAGCACAGTAACTTTTTCCAAAGCCTTGTATTTATTTTATGATTGTTGACCGGTTCATCGTCATTTTCTTCAGATATTGTATTGTTTCTAATAATACAGCCTTTAATCTGAGTCATTGGTACAGTTGGTTTGACGGTCAGATCACAAGAAGTTAAAAATATTTCTTCATCTTCAACTTCCACTTTATCTGAATTTAAAATAACTAGCTAATGATTATTATCACTTTTTACACTTCGATACAAAATAACACTGTTATGCTACATGCTTGGCAATGGTGCATTGTGCAAAAGTTGCTGAAAGGAAAAATGTAGTTGCTCGTAACACAAACAGTGGTACTTTCATCGATTTACTAATAATAACACTGTTTGAGTTAAAAGTAAACTTTGAATTAAATTAGGTAGGTGAGACTCTAACCTTCTCTTATTTTCGAAGACTGGGGACGAACCGACGTTGGCATTTCAAGTCTAGTCATTTTCCTCGAAGGTGGTGGTGGTGATGGAGATTTGTGAAGTACAACAGGACGTTGTTTCTTAATCTTTTCTGAAATTGAATATACGCCGAATTCGTGGATAGGCAGCTTTTCGGTATCATTAAAAACACGCTTTCTGTAAAATTAAACAAAAGTGTAAAATTTCGTTCAAGAAATTGGGTAAAACCATTAAAATCTTCACCTACAAATATTGTTGATTCATCCAATTCATAGAGTTTATTTCTATTCTAGTTAAATAAAAGGTCTTCACCTGTTTACCTATAAAGATTTCCTTGTTTGATAAGCCAAGGTTCTAATTGCTCAAGCCAACCCTGTCAAAAACAATGTTATTAATACTGTAGGTAGTTGTTATTATTAACAATCAAAGTATATTGGAAGTAAACGTAGACAAAGAGACAAACCTGTTGATGGCCAATGACAGATCCTGGTCGACAAACTCTCATCCATCCTATGGCTTCGCGTGCAGTCATACGGTAATGTTTTATTAAATAGCAACCTATCAGGGAACCAGTGCGCCCTAGACCTGCCTGAACAAGGAATTCATCAGTAAATTTTACTCGTTTATCAAATGCAAAAAGATGTTACAAATAAAACTAGGTTTATACATAGGTAAATGAAACCTTTCAGTAATTTCGTAACCTCATACAAGAAACTTCAATCATAACCTTGCAATGTACAGCCATGGCTCCTTCAGACTCTTCGCTGATTTGAAGAAACTTTTGAAGAATATGCCTTGGTGGACATGAACCGTCAGGAAAAAATAAGTCGTAGTGAATAATACCAGCATTGTTGAACCTTAAAGAGGAAAAAAACTATTGTTAAAATGTTAACAATAACAATATTATTCATAACTTAATTACATTATTTAAAAAAATAAGAACTTACACGTTGCCATCGTAGAGTTTTTTATTTAAACGTATGACTATTTGCACATTATTGTCAAGGAAGTAATCAATGTACATTGCTGGTGGATGGTACAATGATACACTATAATCCACGGGGCCAATGAAGGCAAGAAACTTTCCTGAACAAAAAAATGGAAAACAATTCTAGTGGATATTTTGGAACTTAACTGTTCCTAAAAGAGGTTATCGATTGAAGTTTTATTAATATGTATAAATGAAAATGAATGAAAATTGAGAAATACATTATTAACCTGGCACAATCCAGTTGAGGTCTCCACCTTGAATTTTATCTAACCTATCGTATTCTTCGTAATTGAAATCTTGGAAGTTGAACAATCCCAAATCTCTAGCCTTTTTAATAGCTTGCAAACAATCCATCAGAGATATCGTGTACGCTGAATCACCTTGTGTGGCATCTTGAAACGGCCTAAAAGAGATGATTATAATTTAATTATTTCTGTAACAAAAAGCTTGTTTATTCTGCCACTTAGATAAAAAAGCAAGTACCTGTAGCTTTGACCATATACGATTAAAGGCTTCAATGCGTCTCTCGGCGTCAGACTCAAGTAAAGAACACCATAACATCCTAATAAGAATGCTGAATTCGCTTTTTTCTTTGAATCGATCGCTGTATAGTGTACTATTGTTTGCTTATTCAAATACTGTTTTAGTTTATTATTCAAAATTTTACAATATTTATAAACACAGCCAAGATTCAGTGGTCCAAAGTCAGAATAATAGTTTTCGTACACTAATTCATTATCAATAGAAAAATAATGCGTATCATTGGTACTTTTCAGAACTTTTCCTGTTCTTACCGTAGCAAAATACAATACATTTTTTATATATTCAGCCATAAACAGAATGTCTGGACTCCGATTCATCATTAAATTATAAACAACACATTATGAAACACTTGATTGCTCATGCTAGCTAAGCCAATAAAATACAACTATTTAATAATAAAATATCAGATATCAACTGTCTGTTGGCATTTGTCCAATTATACGTAAAAACATTTTAAAATAATTCTCAAAGAAAATTCATTAAAAAACGATACAAAAAATTGTAAAACTGACGTTGGTTGGTTCTCTTCTGTTTCGTATTTTCGCGTTGATTGATTGCCAGTATTCGAGCCAGTATTCAATTCAAAATTCAAATTAGGGTCATAGGGTGGGACAGAAAACTACTTTGAATAGTTTGAATTGAATCGATTAAAATATTTTGGAATGTTTTGACCTAATATGTAGGAACCTATCGTTTACTATCTTTTTTTACGAACTAAATGAGTTTCTAGTGCATTAAATTCATTTTGTACGTTGATTTACTTGAATCTTTGTAAGATTTGCTAATTTTTAGGGTTCCGTACCTTAAAAGGTAAAAAAAGGAACCCTTATAAGATCACTTTCTTGTCTGTCTGTCTGTCTGTCTGTCTATCCGTCTGTCTGTCCGTGTGTCACCATCGATTATCTCAGGAACGGGTAGAGCTAGCAAGTTGAAATTTATACCATATACTAAAGTCTATAGTCCCTATTGTGAGTATAAAAATCAAGGTCCTGAGTCAACACTATAAAAAGATATAGACAAATTTAGGTTTTCGTGAAAACTTGTGAGTACCAAAACTTACCTTAATTATCAACTTTTTTATTTTTCGAAATTTTTCCTTTACTTGTGCTGGAAGACCTTGCTTGTAACCAAAATTGAAAATTCTAGGTCAACCGGAAGTACCCTAGAGGTTATGGGTCGAAAACCTAAATGGTAGTTCCCGTTGACCTAGAATAACGAAATTTGGCAAAAAGCAAGGTCTTATAGCACAAATAAAGGAAAAATTCCAAAAAGATAAAAAAGTTGAAAATTAAAGGGTGTTCCCATACATACATAGTTGACGGCAATTAAAATTGTCCTTCGAGTTGTATGGGCGCTCATACAATTAAGCGGACTAGCTTAATTGGCACCATGGCTAGGTACGGAACCCTCAGCGTACGAGTTCGACTCGCACTTGACCGGTTTTTTTCTACAAGATAAAAATTGTGTTGTGAGTAAAAATGAGTCGATTCTTTCTTTAGTCGATTCCAAATGACATATTTTATCTGTCATCGTTTAGCAACTAGCAAGCAGTGTTGCCAATTTAGCGACTTTGTCGCTAGAAATAGCGACTTTTGGACCCGTGTTAGCGACAAAAAATCGGTTTTAGCGACAAAAAATATTTAGCGACTTATCTAGCGACTTTTGGACTTCGACGCTTCGACCAACAAATTAAAAGTATTTTTATTGGTGGGCTTGGTGTCTTTGACGGAATAAAAATATGGAACTTTATGCGCGTGATCACTACTACCCGTTGAGGTGCCCCGCCCCCCGGACCGATTGCCTGCCTAGCCTAACCAACGCCCGCGCAACAACTATTGCCAGCGGTTTAACTTTTTTTGCCAGTGATTTTATTCCTGGACTAAACCTGTTTGTGGTATCATTGGAATCGGAATTTAACAAGCTTATTAACTACTTACTTACCTGCTCAAGGGGATTACATTGTCACCACCAAATAAATTGTTTATTCCATTCCGTAAACATGTTTGGCACCTTGCAAAATAAAAACTCACAATTGTTCAAAATTGATAGCAAATATCTGCGTCAACATGGTGCACACACTTAGTACACTACACACCTTTATTATTTAACACAAAACATATACACATCGACATTAAAGTAATTATCTAATTCGCGTTTGCAAAAGGCCAAAACACGCCATTTTGTTCCGCGCGCCAGGAGCGGGAGTGCGCTCACGGCAAATAAAAATTCAATACTGGTTCATTTCTCATCCTATAGTCTGGTTTGAAGTCTTTCTGATTGGTATAAATATGTAGTTAGCAAACAATACGAACAAAACAAACCTCCTTCACATCACTACTACACACCAATCACAATAGCCGACCTTCAAACAAAATTCACCCGCAATATTCAAAATGTTGATCAAATTCAAATTTTTTACGATAAAACGGGGTTTTAATGGTTCAGTAATTATCCTAAATACCTGTCAGATTTAATTAATGCCAAACATGTATAGGTCATCGCTGAAAATCTTATTTGAACCTTCTTTCAAAAATAAAGTTTGAAAACGTATTTTCTCTTCCGGTATTTTGACACATTGTAGAAATATTATAAATTATCTATGACTTTTAGCATGAACAGCAGTGGGAGAATAATGTTACCAACAAATAAAGACACTCCCGACGAATGGGGAAGCCCTAACACCATAGAAATCGTGATTTTAGTGGCCGCGCGACCCCTCAAGTGCCCTGGGCCATTGTAGTGGCCTAAGGCACTCGGGCGGCTACGGGTATTTTGCGTTTAGTTTGATACGCGGGACATTGACATACACATATGTCAATGTCAATGTCCCGCGTTTCAAACTCTATCGAAGTATGCTCAATGAATGCTGACGAAGATTTCCGTATGAAGACATAGGTCCGGTAGACTACCATAAAACAAGCACCCCCCCCCCCCCCCGCTAGCTCCTTTGCCTCTTTTAGCGACTTTCTAGCGACTTTTCGCACTCAATCTAGCGACTTTTATTTTTTGGAGTTGGCAACACTGCTAGCAAGCTCTAGTCTTTTCGCGGTGCGCAAGGTAAACTGTCAAACGTTTCGTGGTGCATTTTTGTAAATCTCGAATTATTTTAGTGATCTTTGGATGTACAGTGTTTTGAAATATTGGAGAAAAATGTTGGAATATCATTCAAACCTTTGTATTGCGTATTTCAGGTTGTCAAATAGTGAAAAACCATGGCTGAAGTCGAAGTGTAAGTATGCATTGTTTTCGTGTAATTTATGCATTCAAAGTCTATTTATTGGTCAGTCAATCCTAATTCTTAATTATCTTCAGTATATTTTATTAATGGGATCTATCTACTCCCAAAAACCAAGCGTTTACAGGATGTCAACATAACCTCTACACTTACCATACAATCTTCTTTTTCATTATTACGACTGATTTTCCTGAGTTAAACACAATTTGCTGGACTCATAACCGTTTTTACTATCTTCTCTGCAAAAGAAAAAGCTTTATAAAGCCAGTTCAGGTCAAAAACAATGATAAACAGAAATCTAACCTATAACCCCCTTATGAAAGATGTTTAAAGTTGAACACTGGTTAAACAACGTCATGTCTCTATTCGTCACTATCCTCAAATAAAGACGACATTGTTTAACCAGTGTTTAATTCTAAAGACAGGACGTTGTTTAACCAGCGTTCAACTTTAAACATCTTTCATAAGTAAGGCCTTGAATGTATTGCAGTGAGGTTCCCGTGAACCCCGTCCTGAGTGGCGGTGCTATGGACGTGAACCAGGCCCTGCAAGAGGTCCTCAAGACCGCCCTCATCCACGGAGGTCTCGTACATGGACTGCACGAAGCCGCCAAGGTTCTCGACAAGTAAGTTAGTATGTTTTATAAACATGGAGTCTTAATTAGTTCCCTTGTGTTAAATAATGTATGGAGTCTTAGATCTCTACTGTGTAATGCCAACACACTAAGTTGAAAAAGTTTGTTGTGAATAAACTTTTAAGCTTGAGTTTCTATAATAGTGTTTTCTTAGTATAGGTAATAGGTAGCAGAAAAAATTAAATACAGGGGCATAGAACAGATCAAAAGAAAACGATTGTTTTGTTATAACATGGCTGCTCTCACAGAACAAACAAATATGTGTACTATTAAAAATTGCCAAAAAGTTTCAATTTTCATAGAGCCAATAAACTGGCTTTACTGCTCCCAAAAAAATTCAGCTTGTTTCAAACTATTAAATATTGACAGTTTGTCTATTGCACACATGTTTGTGTGTTTTTGCATCATGGGCGTATATAAGGGGGAGGGGGCAGGTTAGGGGGTCTAGACCCCCCCCCCCCCCTTAGGAACTCTTGAACAGTTGAAACCCTTTGATTTTGGGGGAAACCTAGTCAATCATTGTGTTTTTGAACCCTTGGACCCCCACAATAACAGAGCTATAGCTACGCCCATGTACGTACATCATTAACCAAATATACTATGGCAATGGAGTCCCACCTAAACATTCACTCATTGTGTGACTGTTTTAGTCATACAGTGGGTGGAAATATGGGATCTGATGTCAGTCCGGTCCCATACACTCCGTTGCCAAGAACAATGCACACGCATAGTACCACTACTTGTTTGTACGGTCTGTGGCCTCCCATGTGTGCTACATACTAATTATCATAAGAAATTCTTGTTAACAACTTGTAATTTGAACTTTCAATGGCCATTTTAGCCCCACAGGAAAGTGTATTCATCTGTAGTAAGGCTATAATGTGCTATTTGGTTTTATATGAATTTGGGAACATTTGTTTTCACTATCATGTTCTTGTGCAATATTTAAGTACAGATTTATTGTATGGCATTGTACAGTCAGTGTACAAGTATGAAGAAAGTATTTGTTAAAATTTTAGGAGGCAAGCTGTCCTCTGCGTTCTCGCTGAAAACTGTGATGAAGCCGCATACAAGAAGCTGGTCCAGGCCCTCTGTAACGAGCACCAGATTCCCCTTGTAAAGGTATGTTTATTTTTTTTTTACATGTACATCTATTTTGCATCTTTTGTCCTACTGCTTGTCAATAGATGGCGTTGTCGTAGTATATTTTAGCGCCATCTGTTGATTTTTACTTAAAACTACGCTACTCGCCAATAGATGGCGTTGTTTGCGAAATAATGAACATTGCACTGCAAAGCACACCAACTGCTAAACTGGCATTTGGTGCCGTAGTCAGTGCAATAGAAAATTGGGTGCTAAAATGTGTGGTTTTCATAAAGAATGCTACTCATATGCAACACTTCATACATTTATTTCCGAATTTTATATATCTTTGTTCATTTACATTATTTATTGCTCTCAAACCTAAATGTTAATTTGACTTTACAGAGTTTTGAGTTTTTTGTTGTTTTGCTAACTTTTCAGATACCTACCTAGCTGATTTTTGTAAAATCAGAAAACCTGAATGGAATTAATTTAGCGATATGACATTGTAAACCTATTTATTCTTTAAATTAGAATAGGGAATATGCACATAAATTACTTACAGTTCTTATCAACTTTCCTAACATGTTTTTGTATTTTCAGGTTGACAACAACAAGAAGCTCGGTGAATGGGCCGGTCTCTGCAAAATCGACAAGGACGGCAAAGCCAGAAAGATCGTCGGCTGCTCGTGTGTAGTAATCAAGGTAAAAGTCAAAATAACTTCTTTATTTCGGTAATTTTAAAGAATGAAGAAGATAGTCTTAGTTTTAGAGAAATCACACTAATGTTATAAATAATGCGTACGTTTGGATATTTGGATGTATGTTTGTTACTCGAAAATGGCTGAAATTTAAAATGTAGATGGATAATGACCGGGAATTAGACATAGGCTACTTTTTATGCGGGTACCACGCGAGAGAAGCCGCGGGCGGAATGAGGCGAAAAAAGTGTTGTCATGATAGTAGCAATATTGTTTCTAATGTCTTGTCACAATATATGTATTGGCAATATTGGATCAAATTAGAAACTTGGTAGAAACAATTTACAATCAATAACTCTTTCCTATTTTAGTTATTTTTTGAATATTTATTTTATCAATATTTATTATTTATAATGATATGAAAATGCGCTGCAAAGCACACCAACAGCTACCTTGGCTCTTGGTGCCGTATTCTGCGCGATAGCAACTGAGTGTTTATTAGAGAGTTACAGACGTACTGAATGTTACTCTTACGCAATACTCTTACATTTAATTTTATACTAAACACTGGAGAATAATTGCCAGCAAGCAGAAAAATATTTCTTAAATTTTTGTGCAAAGTGAACACAAATCCTATCCTACTAATATTATAAAAGCGAATGTTTGTGAGGATGTATGGATACCTGGATGTATAGATGTTTGTTACTCTTTCACGCAAAAACTACTGAACGGATTTTTAATGAAACTTTGAATATACTAGTTTATGACCTGCGGACTTAAAAAGGTCGCTATAGCTGAATCACAATATGAAATGAACTAGAATGCAGTCTCTTTTCACTCCCAGTCAATGAAAAGAGATGGCAATAGTTTCCTTTAATGCGATTCTGCAATAGCGACCTTTTTAAGTCCGCTGGAATAACACAGGTTACTTTTTAGCCGCGGGCGGGCAGTTTGTTATTCTTTTATCAAGTCCTATCTAACTTTCACTTCTTATTTGCATTCACCACTTATTTTTCTTTTACAGGACTTCGGTGAGGAGACGCCAGCGTTGGACGTGCTCAAAGACTACCTGAAGGTTTCGAGCTCCTAGATCATAAGCTATGTAATAAAAAACCAAAAAAACTAACATTTGTTTTATTGCTGAAATACCTAGGTTCAATAATCGCCATAATTGAAAGTAAAACCATAAAACTAAATAAATACTTACGGAAATAAATAAATATACTAGACTTTCATAATCTTGCATAGGAATAAAATTAATAAATTAATCTAGTTAACTTTAGAGAGCAATATTAGCAAATTGGTCGCAGATCTCCTTGTGTTTCGGCCATTGTTGTACTTGGCATTCCCTGAAAGAGATAGTTTAGTTTGATAGGTGGTGTATTAGGTCTTTCGAGTTATATCTGTGTCATAATTCATAAATCTTACAATGTCTAAACTCGGTTTAGAAAAACTAAATGGCTTGTCTAGGGAGTAAGAAACGCAATGAAAATTCATTTTCCTTACACATCTTTTTACATTTTTATAAATTTCTCGTCTTGGAACTAAATATACATCAGCGGGGCTAAAAAGGCCGTTAAAGCAGAATCATGATGGGATTCATATTTTCTTGTCACTCATGTCTATGAAAAAAGACGGCTCAAAGGTAAGCGTCCACATGTCGGTATCGTACGCTTCGGACGCATCGCACGCAACGGATCGTAGTATTATTTGTATAGAAACTCATATAAGTGCGTCCACCTGTCCGCATCGTACGCATCGCATTACACAAGCATTGCACAGATAATCCGCTTGATGCGATCCGTCCGCTGCGTGAGATGCGGGCCTGTGGACGCTTTCTACTTATAGGCCTTTTTAACCCGCATCTATACTGATAAAGTGAAGCAGAAGAGTTTGTTTGTTTGAACGCGCTAATCTCAGGAACTACCAGTCGGATTCTAAAAATTATTTCTGCATGTAGCTGAACTCTTGAAGAAGGTTATACTAATTTTCATAATCATCGCCGTAAACCATCACTACGGGGGCAACGCGAGGGCGCTGCTAGTGTAAGTATAAAACTTAAACTAACACTAAAAGAGCAAAATTACCTGCCACAATACCATTCAGTCTTGCACCGTGAACACTTCTTACTAGCCTTCTCACCGCAGCGGCCACACTTCGCGCCTCCACTGTCCATCGCCAGCGCCGCGTCACTGGTGTACGATTCTAGGAGTTTCCTGGCCATTTCGCGAGACTCCTCGGATCCGTCGATGTGGAATAGCTCGAGTTGGGCTTTAGCAAGCGTTTTTGAACGCTTGTGAACTTTTTTTAGGTAGGTGTTTTTTATCTGAAGAAAAACGAGAAAGTAATTCAAAGGTTTCTTCAAAACAATTTTGCTATTCGTTTGTTTCTAAAACTTTCGCGATAACTTTTCATAATTATTAACTAGCTGCGTACCGCGGTTATTTATATATCTCGTTTTTTAAATGGCGCAATTTAATCCGTCATTGATCAAAAATTTATCCAGCAAAATCAAT
Source organism: Camptogramma bilineatum (assembly GCA_958496255.1). Taxonomy (NCBI): domain Eukaryota; kingdom Metazoa; phylum Arthropoda; class Insecta; order Lepidoptera; family Geometridae; genus Camptogramma; species Camptogramma bilineatum. Next base: position 6,205,014 of record OY292474.1, read on the forward strand.
AGTTTTACTGATAAACTTACAGTGCTACTCGCCGATAGATGGCGCTATGTAACTTCTCATCCACTAGCAACTTAATAAGTAACCGATAGATGGCGTGATAAACTTAGTGCTACTCGCCGATAGATGGCGCTATGCAAATTCTCATCCACCAGCAACTTCCTAACTAACCGATAGATGGCGTTACCTGAGGCACGAGCTCAATGAGCGTGCAGCCAGGATTCTTGACGCCATTGCCGCGGTTCAAGCTCGAGTAGTCGCCAACAGAAAGGCGGCAGAGGAACATCTTCAGATCGCCCAGTGGAGGGATTTGGTCCAGCATTGGCTCAGTCATCTTGGCTTGGAGCTAGAAATTAAAAGTAATTACGTCGCTACGCAAGCTTCCCAGATAGTATAGGTAAGGTAGGTACTATTAGGGAGTGGCCACACTGCGTTTTCTGCAGTGCGTTTTTGAGCTGCGCGTTTGTGTCGATACAAACGTGCGTTCGCAGCGCGTTTATTTCTATACAAACGCGAACCGGGAGGGGGGCACCGCGTTCGAATCGCGTTTGTGTCGATACAAACGCGCTATAAAAAAAACGCAGTGTCTAGTCCCTTATCGGCGACCGATTGCAAATTATGGTATTATGCCAAATATGTAATTACTTGAGCGTGCCTCCGAATTTCACAAAATTCATGGGTCATCTTTAATTCTTGAATTTTGTAGGTATAGATCTCTCAGATGATTTACACTGCGTATGAAAGGATTGACTGATGAGATGACGAGTGATAGGAGAACATTTTGTGCCAACCTGTGTGGGAAAAGGGCAAGGAAATGATGATTTACCCTGCAGAAGTGCGTTCGGCGCGTGTCCTCGATGGTGTAGTGGTGCGATAGCCGTGGTTCCAGCAGTAACTGACGCAGACAGAGCCACAGTTGTGCCTCGCTGCGATGCATCTGACCCAGGTCTTCGGTGGTAGGCTTGGACCAGCGCCCGACTGGAAACAATATTTATGGCTAGCATATTTATGGATCTGTGTTGTCTGAAGAATAAACGAATTATTATTTGTATATCAAGGTTTAACATCTCGGGACTATGGAGTCCCGGACCTTTGACAGGCATGCATGGGGCCGAAGCCAACACACAGATGCCCTTTTGACAACTTTGATCTTTTGTGATGGACACACATTCATTTATCAAGTTCGTGAATTTGTGGTCATCTCTGGTGATGGCGTTTTTAAGCCGTCTGAAGGCCTCTTCATGCTTAACATCCTACTTCTGAGACTGACAATTTAACCAGGGAGGTCTCACTTCGCAGTTTAGATAGGTTCGGCCGCGCGCCTCTTGGGCAGGCGTATGGGCAGTGGGTTTCCACTTTCCGCTCAGCTCGCATGTAAATGAGACCCAGTGGAAGAGACTTATTACAAGTAAAGAACTCTTTAAAGGCCCTTGTCGTTGGTGCGGCGGTAAGGCTCCAGTTGCTGCAGTTCGGATACATAGAAAGATAATCCTCCATTTCCACACAAACTGATAAAATTTTCACTCTCTTTTAATACCTAGGTTAGCAAGAGTGTAGAAGTGACTTACAGGTAAAGAACTCTAGATCCCCCTTGTCGTTGGTGCGACGCCATGGCTCTAGTTGCAGCAGATGTCCTAACAGAGACGGTACATCGTGTGTCTTGTATAGACTGGTAGAAATTAGTGCGCCTATACCCGCCGTCTCCATATGTTCCGCTAGGTAACTGAAATAAAAGTACCTAGCTAAGTAAAAGTAAGTAAGTTCGTGTAAGTGGCCAACTCTGGTGACGAAGTTTTTAGGCCGCCTAAAGGCCTCCGTCATGGCTTAACGACTTAAAAGCCGGCACCTTGATTATGTAAGAATTGCGACAGCAGTGCAACAGCAATCACTACGCGACCGTTTCATAAATATCACTAAAAATCGTAGGTCGCAAAATGTACTAAGTAGGTATGGCCAAAGTGGAATTTTCCGACAAGCGAGCAATAGACGTGCGGTTGGCTTAGGGATACTGATTGTTCAGCACTGACGAGTGCAATCAGCGTTGCCATTTTTGCTAAACAATCAGTATCCTTGTTTCATTGTAATAAAGATCCCTTGCCTATCAGCGCCGACGGTACGCGTGACACTAAAACCAGCCTTAGTACGATTTTAAAGTGATATTTTTCGACTGGTCGCGTAGTGATTGCTGTCGAACTACTGTCGCAAGTTTTACGTAATCAGGACTGACAATTTAACGTGCCCTCCGAAGCACGGAAGCGCTCAGCTCGTAACGCCACTTGCGGTCACCCATCCTAAGAGTGGCCGCGCCAAAACGCTGCTTAACTTCAACGATCAATCAAGAACGTCTAAGCAAGCTACGCCACGAGCGCTTCAATAGGTAGCTGAAATACAAGACACAGTTGTTCCAATGGATCTAGGCATTCCTGAAGTTAGGCTTATCGCTGCACATTACAAAATTTCGTATGAAAAAGATGCACTGCGCATCGAAACGGCTAACTTCACGAGTGCCAAGATCCGTTGGAAGTTTAAATGCCATTAGATAGGGTATAGGCAGCGTTGTGTGCGGTCACTTCTAGGATGGGTGACCGCAAGTGGCTACGAGCTGAACGCTTCCGTGCTTCGGAGGGCACGTTAATTGTCGGTCCCGGCTTGCCATGACGGTGGCCTTTAGGCGGCCTAAAAACTCCGTCACCAGAGTTGGCCACTGGCTCCTACGAAAGAAGGTACAGACCGTACGATAGAAATGCAACGCATGCTGATGTCGAACTGCAGATCTTGCTTCTGTCTGTCCAACTCCTCGGCTGCCGTCTCGCTCTCCAACTGACGGGTTGTTAGTGGCGTCAAGTAGCCGTTGCTGAGAATAACAATTGTTTCGTTAAACAAGATCATTATTATAGGTAGAGGTCATGTAAAAAACGCTGGAAGAAAGTGGAGGGGGCAAACATGAGACAAAACACACCCCTCCCTCCATATTCTTCCAGCGTTCTTTTTACATGACGCGAACTATACAAGGATTTGGTGAAGATTGAGATCTCTAAATCACCAATCTTATCATCTTAATCTTAATCTTATCAAGTAAGCTTGATAAGAGTCAACAGAGTATGTGAGCTGCTCAACGGCGTAGTCGATGAGATCCTCGGCCACCTCGAAGATGCACTATTCAGGTGGATAGGCTGAATAAGATAATTATCTTAATGACTATTATTACTTAATAAGAACCAGCAGGGTTGTGACTTTGTGAGCTATTCAACGGCGTAGTCAGTTAGGTCCCCGGCCACCTCTGACAGGCACTACGCTGGGGTATGAGGATAAGGTGAAGATAGATCTGGAGCTGAGATCTCAAAGTATATCACCAATCTTACTTGATAAGAGCCAGCAGGGTGGTGAGTTGTTCCACGGCGTAGTCTATGAGGTCACCGGCCACCTCGGACACACACTGTGCGCCATCCTCGTGAAACAGCACCGTCTCTAGCAGACCAACGGCTGCCGCTTCGTGGTAAAGCTAGGGTGTGATAATAGGGGTAGAGAAATAAGAATTTAAATAAAACAGCTTCGGCTTGCGAGAGTGAAGCCGAGAGGCGAAGGCGAGAGGCGAGCGAGAGGGAAGGTACAGCTGGTGTACAAATAAAACATGGAGGAAAATTATTCAAAGCAAACTAAGCCGCGTTCGATGAAATAAAAAGATTCTGACTGTCATCATCATCTCCCTGCCCTAATCTCAATATTATTTTATTCTACCTAAATCCTATCACACGTCATCTTACTCCTTAAAATGTTATAAACCTTGGCAAATAATTGTGTGAGCTGATAAAAGCCTTAGTCCAGGATGATAGGATAGGACTTAGCTCTATGATAGATCTAGAATTCTAGATTGATAGTAGATACTACACACAATTATATCCCTTATCTAAACGAAGTTAAACACTTATTTTGCTACTAAAGTAAAATTAATTGAATTATCTTGATCGTAATAATGTAATAAGATTATGTAATGGGCATCTTTCTTACCACCATATAAATTCCAAATGTATTAACTGGGGCAGGTTCCAGTTTCATGATTTGCGGGTAGATTTTCAAGCGCCATACTTGAATGCAGATCGCTTCGTAGACTAGCACACCCAACTGTAATAAAATTAAAATTAGCGCCACCTATGAGTACGTCGACAGAGATTTATGAGTAGGTACTATTTTGTATTGCTACCCGACAATAGATGGCGCTACCTATGACTACGAAACTGCTGTGATTATTTATTACGATAGCACAGATTATAGTAAACATTTACCTACTCAAAGCTAAAATAAATAGGCTACCTTTCCTGCAGAAATGAGAGTTTCTTTGGTAAGTTCTTCTTGCATGGACGAAGCTTCGAGGACGGCTTGTTGGTTCAACTTTTGAAGACGAATATGCCAATCGACCCAACTGCACAAAAAATGTAATAAATTGGAAAGATCATGAAACTTCGTCATCATAAAACGTAAGTACATTAAATCTTTCATATTATTCTATAAGCTCGAAGTATTATTATTATGGTTTCATTCAGTCAACCTACGCTTGGTTCCCTATGGATTCAATTCGCGATGGCTCCATGCTATCAACAAATATATCCAGCTCGCCAACATCGAGGGCACTTATCTGAGGATCTTTTTCAACCATTTTACAAAATCTTTTTTTGAGAAATTATAAATACAAAGGTTTGTGAAACTGAGAAATATACGATTCCGTAACCAAGACGACGTTTTTTCAATAATTTTGAATGATGCCGCTTCTTGTCAAACAAGAAATGACGTAAGAAAATATGATTGTTCTATTTAAAAAAACGTTTCGTTTTTGTAAGTTATTTTCTTGTTTTTTTTTACCATGGCAATTTGTTTAGTAAATGTTTGTTTCCTTCGAGATTCAGTATGGATTTCTAAGTGTATTAACTCCTTACATATTGGGTGTAAGTATCGGCTTTGTTTCACCGATTGGCTTTTGTATTAGCATTTTATTAGTTAATTTTTTAATATTTCATAATTTGACCCTAGCAATAACTTTACGAACAGGATATTGAACTAAACGCACCTTGTAATGTGTTGCCAGCGAAAAAATGAAAATGGCGTTTGCAACGGAAGTCAAAAATCCGTCTTTTTGGTAATTGACACACGTGCCGCGTGGAGTTTAGCCCCGCAGGTGGATATTATTTTGTTATTTACCACATATTTAGTGCAATTATCGATTGTAATAGTTTGTAGAATCTCTCTACAGTATCCGTTTATTAAAATGTTAAGTGGGTTTTGTGAAAAGTGTTCTCGAAAGGATGGACGGAATGGTGACATGCCGCCTCACACTGCGAAACTTTGTTTTTTACGACTTACCAATGCTTGATATCATAAACTCCCCATAGTTCTGTCTCTCCTGATTCTTTAGATAATTATATCCGTTCTCATTGTCTTATTATATAGCAATCTTATCAAAAAATATCACGTTTATTTTCCTCCACATAACCTCAACACCGTTGATATATTGATAGTGCTTTGATGAAAAATTTTCAATTCTGTCTATATGGGTTCGATGAGAACGCAACGAGAGTTCCTTACAAGATGTTTCTGTACTCAATAATAACCTAAAACATCACCTGTGCTTGTTGACATGACCTTTTCTTAAAACCACTGCCTCTGAATTTGTGTATACTTCTGGTCTTATCTGGTGGTTAGCCCTATGAGGATCTAACCCGCCCGATAGTCTGAGCAAGCGTGGAGAGTATTTTTATTCAGGCAGGCCTATTCAAATATCCATCTGCAATCACTGATCTTGGTAAAGGTAGTCAAGTACTGAAGCAATGTGCTCTCAATAAACACGTATTGTTAAACTGTTTTAATTAAATCTTTCCATTTTAATTTTTTCTGAACTCATTCAACATTTTTGAAACTCAAATTTTAGTTTGTTTTTCCCCACTAAATTGAAATTATAAGATTTATCACATTGACATTTTTGATATTATTACTATTATTTGTAATACACATGCAGCTCTCAGAGCTGATAAGTGTATATCCTATTTCTTGTCAGTGTTTATTTGATTATAAATTGACTTGATGAACTCCAGATTTCTAAAACCGTTCTTCATGTTTCAGCACAATGGTTGCTACAACAGAGAAGAAGGCTGCGGCCCCTAAGGTCGTGAAAGGCAAGGAGGACAGCAAGAAGCTGCCCGCTGTACCCGAGTCCGTGCTCAAGCACAGGAAAAGGAGAGATGCTCTCCGCACACGCCGCCTACAGGTAACTAGGTTTTTTAGAGGTTACCTACTAAAAAAATATTTTTGACATCAGGCCAATCCACACATTCATGTACAATACCTCCAGATAAATAACGGGCATTGGTTAATTTTGTGTTTTCCGATTATGACTGACAGCATCTAGGCAGTATTGATATAAGATCTGTATGATTCCACAAAACAAAATGTGACAGAAGTGTAAGTTGTTAGCTGCGCAGCATGGCTAGCAATTAATTCTTAAATATGATATTGAAGTTTATTTGTTTGTGATAAAGTTGAAATTGTGAGTAAATAAAATTTCCAAATTACATTTTGTCAATTGTTTTTGTAATTTTATACGATTGTTTCCAGATATCCATTATTTATCTGGTAGTACTGTACAGGTGTGGTTGGTAGTCTAATGATCGCCATACACCATCTGGCCTATCATCCAATCTATTGGATTATACTGTTTGGACAGCAATTACTGTCATGCTAATCCACACATACATGGGTGATTGAATAATTATCAGGATGGTGTATGGCCTCTATAATGAAATATCCCATAAATTCCAACCTTTTGCAATAAATCCATACTAAAACTAAACATGATGATACTAATTATTGAAGGCATAGTTCATCTGATGCAAAGTGCTGTTACTCATCAATACCTGATATCAAACCTCATTTCTTTACCTAATATGCACCAAAGAGTTTTTACTACAGATAAACTTCCGCAGGTTACCCTCAAGAGGCGCTCAACCGCCATCAAGAAGAAGAAGGAGATCTTCAAGAGGGCTGAACAGTATGTTAAGGAATACCGCATCAGGGAACGTGATGAAATCAGACTAGCCAGACAAGTGAGTACTCTAATCTAGTAATAACTTCGAGCTTATAGAACAATAATAATAATCACACTGTTGCTTTACATCAGGCAGGGTGTGGTCAAACGCAAACCTATTTTCGTTAAAAAAAAAATTTCATTGACACATTGTACATTAGCTCACCTATATACAGGGTGTGGCAAATTTCTGGGCACTTCAGGGTAGCTACCTTTTCTTTCATAGTTAGAAAGTTTGTTCTTAGGAAACTTTTTTTTTATTTTGAAGAAAAAAATAATTGCATTTTTAGGTTTTTGAAAAAAAAGTACAGTTAGCCTAAAAATTACATTTGTCAAAAAAAAAAAAAAACAAATTGGTCTTAATCAACTCTTTCCCACTAGGAACACTTTTCCTAAAGTAACTTACCAAATCAAATCGTAAGTATTTGCAATAATTAAAAAAAAAAACATTACCCTTAGTGCCCAAAAATTTCTCACACCTGTATAGAGTTAATTCAGAAAGACTTATTCCTGAATACTGAATCTGTTTGGCACAGACCAATATACATCAAGTATTTGTATGTTGTTACAATAAATTATTTGTTTCGCAGGCACGCAACCGCGGTAACTACTATGTTCCCGGAGAGGCTAAGCTCGCATTTGTCATCCGTATCCGTGGTATCAACCAGGTTTCACCCAAGGTAAGATAATTATAATACTGCTCAAGATTATAGAACAAAAGTTTAATAGAATGTGTTTATGTGTAGCTTCACTACAGAAATGTAGTTTAGTGACATTATTAAGAGCTTATAATAAGGAGAGAGGTTGGCGTTTTAACTATCTAGCCGCGGATTTTTTTATTTTGTTATTTATCTGGTAACATTATTATTTTATTGAATGGATTGGAAGGTTTAATCTGTGTGTGAAGTCTGATTTAAAATTCGCTCTGCACGAGCCAATACGTTTCAATAACGCATTCGGCACATCATGAGCGTAGAGTGAACCGAGCACCCCTATGGTGGCCCATAACCTGTGGAGTCAACTTTCCTAGTGCTCGGACATTCCGATTACTCTAAACTAATTTCAGTTGCACAACTTTCGAGAATTGTACACTAGACATATAAACTGGAATTCTGTATGCCGTCTCTCTCTTTTCATACAGTAAGAGTGACAAGAATGGCATAAATTGCAATTACTATTGTGAATCTGCTATAGCGGTTTTTTTTGCCCCGCTGGTAATATTGTATGTAGCATAAAACATAGAATAGAAGATGCTTTATAGCACACCAAAATAAACAATACATCAAACTATAAAAACAATTGGCGGCGGTTTTATTGCTATAGTCGTATTGCTCATTATACGGACTAAAAGTGAAGGATAAAATGTCATTTTTCCTTCAATTTTGATTAGTTTTGATACGTTTTATGTCAAAATTGAAGGAAAAATGACATTTTTTCCTTCACTTTTAGTCCGTATAATGAGCAATACGACTATAAATAGCAATCTCTATCTGACAACCTTTGTATAATGGACAATGCCAAAAAATATCATGGAGCATAACTAAATAATAGTTTCATGATAATAACTAGCTTCCGCCCGCGGCTTCGCTCTGGTACCCGGATTAAATGTATCCTATGTCCTATTCCCGGTTATTACCTAATTGTATTTTAAATTTCAGCCAATTCCGTTTCGTGATTGTCTAGTTAAGAAGGAACAAACATACATCCATCCATACAAACTACGCATTTTTAAAATTAGTGTGGTTTTTCACATTGTTCTGTGTCAACAGGTCCGCAAAGTGCTCCAGCTGTTCAGACTGCGACAGATCAACAACGGTGTGTTCATCCGACTGAACAAGGCCACCGTTAACATGCTGAGAATCGCTGAGCCCTACATCGCATGGGGATACCCCAATCTTAAGAGTGTGCGCGAGGTATGTGCAAAGATCTTTACTTATTTAGATAAATATAGGCGACGAGGCATAATGCATTCGATGGAATAACTTCCCGATAAATCGATTGTCAATTTGCAGAGTAAGAGCGTTTGTCCACCGCCGCCGTCACCGAACCGTCACCGTCAACGAGAATATTTCTGTATGAGATCAAGATGACGCTGACGTGACGGTCTTCTGGTGGACAAGCGGCTATAGTAAATGTATGGTCGCTACCTCGGCGCCGTCATCTCGTTCTCGTTGACGTGACGGTGACGGCGGCGGTGGACAAACGCTCTAAGGCCGGCCGCAGTTTGGATCCGATTTGCAACGTGCGTCTATGTACGTTATTGGACGTACGAATTGAACTCGAACACTGGTTGCGTTTTTCTCCGTTATATTAAAATTTGTATGAATTACAACAATTTTAACATGTGTTTGTATTACATTTCTTACATTTGTGTTGTATCTGTACACCAAATTAATAATTTTTTCACCATATTGAATTTTACGTACGAGCGCCTAAAAAATCAGAGTTGGGATTGATTTTGGACGTCGGAACTATACGCGCGTACACGCACGTCGCTCGTCGAAAAGAGTGCGAGGCCCCGTAGTACTTGGAGAGTTGGGATCGTTTGTATTCGTACGTGTACGCACGGGAAAAATGCGGATCAAAACGCATCAAAACTGCGACCGGCCTAAAGGTCCTGTGTATTTCCAGTTATAATTGAATGTTCTCTTTATATAATCATGCGCTCTGCACGATCCTGCACGTTTATGTGGCGTGTAAGGCTTTATTGAGCGCAGAGTGAACCGAGCGCCCCTATGGTGGCCCGCACCATGCGGAGTCAACTTTCCTAGTGCTCACACATTATTTCTAATACGAAACAAAACATTCATTCAAATCTCGTAGACTGAGGCTGGATTTTACCAAACTGGATTAAGTTTTATCTGGAGATTAAATCACAGATTAAACTGCTGTTTGAATATTTTGACATTGTAAAGTTGATACCTTATAGCCAGGATAATTTGAATGCACCTAACTAGTAGTTCGCCCCGAACTGAGATCTCGCGCACCGTAGATGGCTTACATTTGGACTTTCTTCTGACTACCCCTGTAATTTCAAGTGCTACTACTGCCGAGTATACCTATTGCGCTAGCTCTTCATGGTAAAAATACTAGCATGCATGCAATACATAATGTCGTGTCTAATTTTTCATTTATTTCATATTTATGAATTCTCGTCGTATTTCTAAAAGTATACGTCCTAGAATAAAAATAATAACTATTTTGGAATGTACAAATAAAGACCTTTCATTTGACACCCCACTCAATATATTTGTTTACTTACTAGTATAGTATTATATTATCTGTGGTTTACTTAACTTTTTTTACCCCAATTATTTTCATTCTTTATCAAAATTTTTTTTTATCACGAAAATAAATCAAGTAGCATCTAAAATCATTGCAAACCAAACCTCAACGATGCCACTCTCTTTTTAAGACCGACCAGTCAATGAGCTACGAAGACATCGAAACTCTATGAAACGGGAGCTCTTGCAGCTCTGGTTTCGTAGTATTTGTTCTTTGGTCGTATTTCAAAAACTATACATCCTAGATTGAAAATAAAAACCATTTTGGAATGTACAAAATAAGCCCTTTCGTTTGACACCCCACTCAATATATTTGTGTAACTTTAAAAAAAAATTACCCCCTTGGGAACCTAATATCTTCACAACCCCTTCATCGATTAAGCTCATATGCTCCACCGTAAATTTCCTTACAACAACCTATTGACCTACCAAGTTTCATGCAGATTGGATGAACGGTTCGACAGTTATGCGCGAACAACAATTCGTGAAACATACATACAAACATACAAACATAAAAAGCAAAATCGCCCAACTTACCACTAAGATCTTCGCTCGCTTCGCTCGCTCGATCGATAATGTTCGGTTGCGCTTTCTAAACAATTGTATTTCGAATTCTGTCGGCTAACGGAATAACTACTCTGGGAGTAAGATGACACTTTGGTCGAATCCAGCCTTAGACGTAATAATAACTTTACAAGTTTTAAAACAAGTTTTACATTGTACGTATTTACGTAGTTTTATTATTGGTTGTTTTTTTATTTCGTAGTTAAAGGTGTGCAATAAAGCATTTTCATTCATTGTTGTATGTATGTATGTATGTTTAGGGTTTAGACTCAAAGGTGTTCCTTTATGCGTGGGGATGACCTGGCTCACTACTTGTGAAGCCTAGCTCTTCTTAGAAGCAAAGAAGTTTCCTGGGGTCTTCAGTTTCATTATATCTTTGTACTTACTGAGAAATAAAAAAAATATTTCATTTCATTCAATGTTTTTGTCAGTTGATCTACAAGCGCGGGTTCGCTAAGGTGGCGGGACAGCGCGTGCCCATCGCCTCCAACACCATCGTAGAGGACAAGCTCGGCAAGACCAACATCATCTGCGTAGAGGACCTCATCCACGAGATCTTCACCGTCGGAGACAAGTTCAAGGTGACATACTCAACTGACAGTTACACAGCTCTAAAATTTTCCAAGTTCAAAGTGTTATCAAGTTATCTTGTTGATTCTAATACAAATCAAGTACAGTTGCATCCTGTCCTAGAGTGCGCCGCAAACTTTATGGCGGCTGAAGTGCGCGGCAGATTCGACTTTACGCAGGTACAGTCAACGCAATTGCGGGGAGGTGAAGACGGTGAAGGGCGGGGCTAGGCAGGTTATGTAGACACAGTTTACTCTATTCTATTGCGTTGACTGTACCTGCACAATGTCGAATCTGCCGCGCACTTCAGCCTCCATAAAGTTTGCAGCGCACTCTACTCGGCTGTAAGCAAGCAAGTTCGTATGAGCAAGTGGCCAACTCTGGTGACGGGAGGGTCTTACTTATGAAAGATGTTTAAAGTTGAACACTGGTTAAAAAACGTCATGTCTTTATGTGTGGATAGTAAATAGAGACAGGATGTTGTTTAACCAGTGTACAACTACATCTTTCATAAGTAAAGGGGGGAGTTTTTAGGCCGCCTTTTTAAAAGCCGGGACCGACAGTTTAACGTGCCCTCTGAAGCGTGGAAGCACTCAGTGGTAATGCCACTTGGTCACCTATCCAAATCGTGACCGCGCACAACGCTGCTTAACTTCAATGATCATCAATCAAGAACGTCTAAGGAAGCTACGCCACGAGCGCTTCAATGCTACTCTAGGCTGACTATCGTCTAAAAAAGTATCAATTTGTTGTGTATGATTCAAAGGATTTGTAGAGAGTTGCGCTCTGCACGAGCCTACACGTTTATGTGGCGTGTAAGGCTTTATTGAGCGCAGAGTGATCCGAGCGCCCCTATGGTGGCCCGCACCATGCGGAGTCAACTTTCCTAGTGCTCACACATTACTCTTACACTTTCTTCTAATCTAAACGAAATAAGAAGATCCTTTGAAGATCTATAGAGGTATAGTCTGGCAAAAAATTATAGACATAAATGGGGGCGCCACTGTGCAAGCTAAATACGCGAAATAAATTAATTCTCATAAAAAAGGAAATTATTACTTCTGACTGACGTCTTCAGTACCTGTACCATAGACAAGAAACCTTTACTTTACCATAGATTAGTAGAGAAAGGGTTTCCATTGTAATGAAATTTTAGTTTTTACCCGTTTTTGCCAGACTATAGTTAGAGGCATTAGTCCAAAACTCCAAATACACACCTTGCACATGCCCACAAGGTCTCATCTCAACGAGACCGAACGCGACATGATACCTACGCGATCATTTTAATAAATTTGAGACCAATTTGAGGTTAGAGACAAGTTAGACAATCAGCCCACTGGTTTCCTCACTATAACCGTAAAGCTCGTATTATTAGCGCATACAATATTTTCTTTTTTTATTTATCTAATTAAACGTTTTTGTTTCAGTATGCAAGCAACTTCCTGTGGCCATTCAAGCTGAACAATCCGACCGGCGGCTGGCGCAAGAAGACCATCCACTACGTAGACGGTGGAGACTTCGGCAATCGTGAGGATAAGATCAACGAGCTGCTCCGGCGAATGGTCTAAATATAAGCGTATTATAAACTATACTGCTCTTTTATTTATCTGTGTTGTTCCTGTTCTATTTACCTGTAGAGAATGTTATTTCTACTTGGCTAAAAAGGCCATTATAAAGCAGAATCATAATCTGAAAAAAAGATCTATTCTAGAAAACAAGGTACATAACTATGTAGGTAGTTGAGATAATTGATGAACAAACACAAAATGGTAGCTGGACATTTATTTATTGTTAGTTTTGAACTTAGTAATATGAATTTTACATAAATTTTTGGCACTTCATGATCTAGTAAATCGTATACAAATGCCCTGTATTACTAGCTTGCCCAGCTTACTATATTTCAACAATGACCCAGGCGCTACAGTCGTTAAGTGTAGGTGTAGATTGCCTCCCAGACCTAAGAGAGTGTCCACACGACCGACGTTTTCTGCGTTTGTGTGAATACAAGACCTATTTATTCTGTGGGAAGGGAGCTGTCTGCGCGTTTCTATCGATACAAACTCGCAGCTCAAAAACGCGCTGCAGAAAACGTCGTGTGGAGCGCTAGGAGTAGCTAGTATTCTGTGGTGTGGAGTGTCCATGTCCACACGACGCGACGTTTTCACTCTAAGTAGGTATACTGGCTGAATGCACAATCCGTGCGAAGCCAAAATAAAGAGAAAAAAAAAGTAGGTATGCCATTAAAGCCTGGGATACACTAGGGGACATGTTGCGGAACATGTCCCTCAACAACTACGTGAAGTGTCCCGCGACAATTGTCATTGAACATTTTGCCGAACATTTTGGAGCAAGCAACATGCCCCGCGTCACGTACAATGTTGCGGGGCATGTTGCGGGACAATATGCAACGTTGCAGCGTCACGTAAATTATGTGTTGCGCGTCATGTTGCGGGACAAAATGTCCCCTAGTGTATCCGACGCTTAAGGTTTACATAACCCGTTCCCCCTGGCTCAGCAGACATCCACAGCCACACATGTGGCACTGAACGCATTAAAGATGTCGAAATAAGGGGTTTATTCAATAAAACCCTAGTGATATCTGTAGCAGTCTTGAGTAGAACGTATTTCAGATTGGAAGCAATCCAAGAATGTCTCTTTCAAATTTCTCCTTCAGTGGCGCGAATTCTTCGTAACTGGCGGAATTTGCTATGCAGTCTTTTACAGCTTTTTGTAAGTTCTGAAAAAGATGAAAATTTCACGTTTTATTTTTTTCGTAGTCATTATTTTTTACCTACGAAAGAGGGGTGTTAGGCTGAGCGCACACCTATCCGCGCCGAATTGTCGAAGTACTGCCAGATTCTGTCGAATCGGACGATTCGACGCGGGCAGGTGTGCGAAGTTTCATACGATTTCATTATAAGAAATTCTAAAATTCGTTTCGGTCGATTCGTTCGGCGCAGATAGGTGTGCGGCCACCTTTATTGTTTGTAGTATGCTGTATGCATCTGCTGTACAATATTGGTATAGATTGCTTACCTCAACAGTAGTATAAAAACTGAGCTTAATGAACTGTTCCCCAGGATCGCAAGCGTTTTCTCCATAAATAACATCAGAGAAGAAGTCTCTTAAACTAGCAGTCACCTTTATCAAGCTGCTCAAGATTTTTAAAAGGGGTGTGGTGAATCCATCGTTCTCAAGAGACAGTTCCACGGTTTCTCTGCCAACTAAGAAGCTAATCTTCGACTTCAAAAACTCATCCTTACTTAACATTTCAATCATAAACTGAGATTTCATCTCGCTGAAGTGTTTAGAAAAGTCAGACGCTTTGAATGCTCGGGGCAGTCTCATGTACATAATATGATCATAGCAAGGTGCTGTTGTGTCTACAAAATTAAACTGATTTCTTTTCATGTTTGAACACTGAATTATAGCTTTATCAAAATCTTCGATCCATCCTTTCGTGCAAAACATAGATCTATGGAAGATAGGTCGGATAAAATGCTCCGCAGACATTTTAACATCTTTTCTGTATAACTCTATCCAGATTTTCTGATTCTTGTTGTATGTGCCGGGTACTCTGG
This sequence comes from Camptogramma bilineatum, assembly GCA_958496255.1. NCBI lineage: Eukaryota > Metazoa > Arthropoda > Insecta > Lepidoptera > Geometridae > Camptogramma > Camptogramma bilineatum. Next base: position 6,220,082 of record OY292474.1, read on the forward strand.
CTACTAGGCTAACGTTTACATTGATTTCTGTATCATCTGTACAATGTGGTATTAAGAAGTTCATTTTGCTGACTTGTATACTTGCAGTCTTAAGTATCTTGGTGTCATTTGATAATGACACATGAATTTCGGTCTCACTGTTGTTTATTATCTCTGATACAATGTCGTACAAGCCTCCTTCTGCTTCCTTTTCAATTTTCACTTTTACGAGCAACAAGTACACAGATGGCTCTATGTATTTCGATAAATCTTCAGGCAGAGTCACTTCGTCTCCGATCTCCTGTAACACTTCCTCGAAGCTTCCACAGACAGTTAAGGAGACAGATATAGCTTTGTCCATAATATCTTGTCTCTTAGAAAGGGCCATTGCAGCTATATAGGATCCTTCGATGCTTAGCTGCTTTGCCAGATCCTTGCTTTTTTCAACTTCTTGGAATATTTTGTTCAAATACTCTGAATTTTTCAAAACATCATTAGCAGAATTGTAATCGTTCTCCGATTTGAGGTAGGACTTATCATCCAATGGAAATGTGTAAATCATTTTAGCGAATGTTGTGCAGATTATGTTGTCCCCGTGTTGTATGAAGTCTTTGACATTTCTCACGAAAAATTGCTTGAATTTAATGTCTTTAAAGACATTGTCTGCCCGCCACATAGTTGCACCGTCCGTGTACATAAAAGTGTCATTTGAGACCACAAATTTGTGTAATGCTGAGTTGAGGTGAATTTCTTTGGTTCTGATTCCCGAAGGAAATGAACCGGGACAGTTATACAAATCATTCAGGGTGAGTTGTATCACTGTGCCCATTTTCAGCCCTATTAGCAGATAGGTGCTTATGGTTCCGACAATCTCTACGCTGCATATTTCAGAAGGACAAGCAAATATTTTCACAAGATCTATTCTTTTTTCATTCTGGTTTAAATCGCAAGGACATCCATATACAGTGTGTTTATCAAATGATAAAGCGATGAAATGAGCATTGGTGGTAAGTGACTCATTGTTGAACAACTTTTGGAACGCTCCAAGGCAATGCTCGTCGATTTTCTTGTGAGTTAAGATGTATTTGTCTTTCGCAGCATCCTGTAGAGACCAAGGGCCTGTAGCGATGAGTTTGACTTTCTTCAGCTCTTTGTAATTAGAATTTATCTTATTGACGCACAGGTAGTAGCTTTCAGAATCGTATTTCAGGCTCAGACATTCATCTTGACTGTAATTTACGCAAGCTTTGATACCTTGAGCTTTAGGATGATAAGGAAGAAGTTGCTGATCAAGGTTTCTAAGATCTGTTACATGAACAAATCCGTCAGTATCGAGGCACAGAAATTGATCTTCCGTGGCCAGTAGACTATGAACTCGGTACTCCGGTGTAAAAATCTTCGCTGGAGACTCAAACGATCCTTCGTAGACAAATATTTGATATTTATTCCACATAAATATCGAGTTCGGAAGATTGCTTTCAATATTCAGGTTTTCCAAGAGTTTTGTACATTTAAAGCGACTCGACACCTTATGTTGACTCATTCTTGATTTTTATCTTTTCGATCTGGCGTAAAAAGCTCTATTATTACTGTACTTTCAGAGAAAATTGAAATAAAAACAAAATTAACAACAAAAGTTCGTTTTCGTTCGGAAATGAACTCACTGCGGAAATGACTGACAATTTGACAACTGACAAGGTGCACGTGCACAAAACATTAGTTTTTGAACGAAAACATATAATGCCAAGAAAATCGACAATAGATGGCGCTGAAATGCTTTAATAATGAAAACATAGATGGCACTTTGCAAGGTTTAAGGGAGTGTCCACATTGCGTTTTCTGCAGCGCGTTTTTGAGCTGCGCGTTTGTATCGATACAAACGCGCGTTCGCAACGCGTATTTTTCCATACAAAAGCGAACCGGGAGGGGCTGCGCGGGGGGCTGCGCGTTCGCATCGCGTTTGTATCGATACAAACGCGCTGCAAAAAACGCAATGTGGACACTCCCTAAACTTTGCACTGTAACATTTTTTCAAAATGTTTATTCCAATTTGAATTCCAGATTGATTCAATAAAAATCTCTGTCTCTATGTCTCGGTCTGAAAAAATATAGGTTTGTTTGCCTTTGTTAGATCTAGGTACTTACTTACCGTACTTAAGCCCAAGGCACACCGGGTGCAACCAATATGAAAGTCGAAAAGGTATTTGAGGTGCCTATCACAATGATCATTGTTAGAGTTTTCTTATTTGTGTTTAAACTAATAAAGTACCTAAAGCTATTGTTTTCAGACTACCTATAAAATCTCGAGTGGGGGAAGGATTGAAAAAGAGTCAGATTTTGAAAAAATATATAGGCAAAGTTGTAACTTTATTAGTAGGTGTTTATTTACAAGCCACAATAAATATTAAATTACATAAGACATCGGAAATCCATAATGGACGTTTCCATAAAACTAATTGGCACACTTTCACATTGAATCACTAGCAAAACTATGTCTAATTACAAATTACTACATAGGAGGTTCTGTAGTTTGTTGGGTTTTGGGGCTTAGATGATAATAATCAGTACCTACCTACTCTTGAAAGCAACAAACAATTAGGTTCCTACTTAAGTACCTACCTACCATGATTTTACGGTTTAGTTTATGTTTCTATTAACTTTTTTGTAGGTAAATAACGATTATCGAGTCCCAATTGCACATAAATATTTATTCTGCCTCGACACACGCTGCCAAGAGAGAAGAAGCGTTCGTTGCGTAGCTGAGAGGTTTTACATTAATTTTTAGCAAAGTTAAGCAACGTTCGGAGATTTGCGACTTGACGCATGGTGCACGCGTAGATACACACTACTTACAACACTTGCATCCAAAATATAGGTCACTTTCTCAAGTAGGCTTCTAAATAGGTAAAGTATTGTTCTGTCGTGAGCATGGATTTCGTGACACTGTTTCTGCTCTCCCTTTCAGTTATATTTTTATATAAGTACCTAAGTACCTACCTACATAAAATGTATCAAACCAATCATAGTAATAAAATCGATGTTAACAAAACTTGATCAACGTTTTTATTATAAAAGTAAAATTATGGATCGTGTTGGTTAGTATTTTTTTCAACTTTCGAAAAAAATGGGTTAATATTAGTTTTAATTTAAGTGAACATCAAATAATTAACTGATACAAATACTTAACTGATACAGAGAGAGCGAGATTCAAGACTATAGCTTGTTACAAAATGTATAACAAATACAATAGAGATTAACAAAATGAAAACATATTTACTAGGTACTTTGACAATTTTAAAATTCGTTTTAGAAGTGTTCAGTCTTAGCCCCAATTTGAGTGTAAAAAATGTGTCATTTTCAATAAAATATTTACAATCAGCTTGATATGTATTTTGTGCGGTGGATAAGAAATGATGCACATTAAAAATATCCATTTAAAATCATTGAGCTGGAAAATGAATTAAATCTATAAATGCTAAAATTAATACTAATTTATTCTTAATTCTATATTTACAAATTCTCACAATCATGAGTATTTTAATTGCACTTTAATTGAATGCGAGTCGAAATCATCATACATAGGGATATTATAAAAACGCAATGTGGCAGTATGTGATTGATTTCTATCGACGTAAAGGAATTTCAAATAAATTTTCAAACATCACAAATGTGGGTATCTTTTAGTACTACAGACTCCAGTAGCCGTACCATGACGTCTTAGTAAATAATTCAGTTCAGTTTAGGTTTTCCGTTTCAGTGACGGACCGCGTTTTCTGTTTCAGTGAACTATCCAGTTACGTAGTATATGAAATCCTTGGTTTAGGTTCTGATATTTCGTCAGCGTCATAGCATGCGTCATGTGATAAATTAGCGAAGCAGTTCAGTTTAGGACCTAAACTGAATCGCATTTAAAGCTCATGGTATGGGGGCAGATCTTCTTTGAAAGACCAGCCTTTGAAGAACAGGGGTAGTCAGAAGACCAAAAGGTTTTTAACTTCGAGAAATTCATAAATAATTCGATATCGACGTTGCCGCCGTCTCGCATTTGTTACTTTTTGATGTCGGGGTCCATTTTCGTTTTGTCCATTGAGGATGATACCATTCCACTTTGAGGATATAATTTGTCTAAATGCTTCAATGACTCGTTGAGGAAGTTCTGAAACAAAATATGATTGTTAGATAGGTACCTACATCAAAGAGACACCGAGAAATTACGGCAATTTTGGAGTACCTACCTAATACCTAAAGGAGCTTTCTAGGAGCTTTTAAAACATTTAACAATTCCTAACAGAATCTAACAATTCCTAACATAATGTTAGTAAATGTATTAGGTAGTGTTAGAAAATGTTTATAACCATTTTTTTAATGATCATACGCGGAAGGTCAAATATGCAGTGCCTAGGTCAAATACTCAAAATGACAAGAGGATGTAAGTTTCGACAAGTTAAAAAAGTTAACTTTTAAAAAGTGTTTGACTTTATGTAGGTCTGGTAGAGAGAGTAAGGTAGAGATGTCTGGTAGAGATCGCTTTTTAGCGATAAGTCCGCCGATTGTAAATCATATTTAAGATATTTTAATTTGTTGTATTGTTTTTCTTTTATTATGTGGTGTGCAATACCTAAAGTATTTTCTATCTTCTATCTATCTAGGTTTTGACTTTATGAGTATTTGACCTTGCACGTATAATTCTTTTTAACCGACTTCTAAAAAGGAGGAGGTTCTATGTTCAGCTGTATGTTTTTTTTTTTAATGTATGTTCATCGATTTCTCCGTTAATTGTTGACCGATTTTGAAAATTATTTTTTTGTTAAAAGAGGTATACCTACTTCCGAGGTGGTCCCATCTTCACCAAATCAGGATCTGATGAGGGGATCCCATGGAAATCGAGGAAAACCCTTAAAATTTTTGTGTGTTTGTGGACTATGTGGCGCAGTGGGTGAAGGCCCGCCTGTGACGCAAGAGGTTGCGGGTTCGATCCCCGCCGCGGGACAAATGTTTGTATGATCTGCAAATATTTGTCCCGGGTCTGGGTGTTTTCTATGTATATTATGTATGTATTTACAAAAAAAAAAAAATGTATATAAGTAGTATATCAGTCATGTGGTTGCCATAACACAAGCTCTGCTTAGCTTGGGACTACATGATGCTGTGTGAAATGTCCAGCAATATTTATTTATTTTTATTTTATTTTTACTATTTTAACAGCAGTGTGGGAGCATATTGTACCTGGATGGCGGTGAGCGCGGCGACGATGGCCGGTCCGCCGAAGCCGTGGCTGATGAGGGAGAAGTGCGTGAGGTGTCGCTGCACGGCCGGCTCCAGCAGGTGCGGCGGCCGCGTGTTGCACAGCGGGGACCGGTCCTGGTTCAGCACCTCCATCAGCTCCTTCGTCACCTGGGGATTAAATGAAGGTGTCACTTAAATTACAATGGTACTAACTGAAGATAAAAGTCAAAAGTCAAAGATTATTTACCTAGACATTATTTAACACACGGGAATTACTCACGTAAAATTATCGTCGATTTAGATACCGACAATGTTTCGATTCATCCGGAAAATCTTCATCTCACATGTGAGACGCGACCGCGAGGAGTAACCTTGCCGCAACTCCCTCCTTACCCGTGTGTTAAATAATATTATTTACCTATTCATTAAGATCATGTAAGTAGATCACTTTGACTCGGCAACATGAAAGGAGATGGAGCATAGGTACTTATTTCCAGGGGTTTTTGTCGTCCAAGTAATCTGATATTTTATTATACCTATGATTTCTCGAATTTGTTAATTGATAAGTTTTGCAATTCACCTGGGATAGGCAAGTGTCAATAAAGGCCTGTAGTGGTAATCTAAATGGAGGTTTAGAAATAGGTAAGTATCAGCAAAATGTTATGACTAGATGGTAATTTCACTGGGAAAGAAGTCTTAAACATAAATCAGAGGAAATTTGTGTTAGTACAGTTATCTAGTGGTAGGTAATCTATCACATTTAATAAAAACTTCACGGTATTCAACACACAGCTATTTCAATCATCCAACGAGCGTGCATCTGTAAAGTACTAACTTGTTTAGTCGCCTGCAGAAGATCGCGGCGACGTCTCGCGTCGTGTTCCGCGTACTGCCGCGCGAGGTACTCGGCGAGGGCGCGCGCTGGGAACTCCGTCTCACACACGTAGCCGAAGTCACGGGCTAAGTGCACTGCTTCCGCTAAACAACCATACAAAACGAATCTGAAGATACGCAGACAAAACATCCCTTGATGTCTACGGGGGTAGGTAGAAAATACAACATGATTGAATTGTGGGAACCACTTGTTAATCTTGCTTTGCCCTAAAATAAATCTGGCTAAGCTGATCACAGCTGTATCTTATGAATTGAAAATGCATTCTCTTATTAGAATTTCAACGATATTTTAATGATGTTTTTCATCTCCGTTATAGATCGATTTATATAAAAATTCAAAAGTTTGAATGTGAATATTATTGTAGGTATAAAACTGAAATCTTATTTGAAAAAAAAAAACACTGGTTCTATGAGATGACAGTGGAAGAATAAAAACAATCTCTTACAAAAGTGCGTAAAGTTTGATTTATGTAGAGAATTCTAAAAAAATAAGCATCTTTCAAACCGATGAAAATGAAGCCTTGTTTGTATATTTTCTCCCAGTGTGTCCACAACTTTATGCCTAATAACTAAAACTACAATACAATGCGATGTAAAACCATAGGTAATCTATTTTGACTATTCAAAGTTTGCTATTGCTGATTAGAAAATACTTAGCAATCTTAGGATAAAGTAAATTGTACCTTCTACTAGTGATGTGAGGAGCGTGACGTTGGCCGCTTTCCGTCTCCCCGCGGGCAAGTTTAGTCCTATCTTCTCTAACTTTTCTCTAAGTAGCCTGCCGCCATTTTTGCTCTTTGCTCTGAAAAATAAAAACAAAAGTAAGTTTACTATCTGAGATAAGAGTAACATTTAAATTACAACAATTATTTTCTATTTAATTTTGATAGCGCATTAATTTATGTGATAAGTAGGTAGGTACAGTCAGCGTCATCAATCGGTATCCCCCTATTGATTTTAACAAGGACCCTTTTCATTTCAACTTTGGATTTCAGTCGGATTTGCTAGTATAGGAACTCAAGCGAAATTAGATATCCATAAGTATACTAGCAAATCCGACTGAAATCCAAAGTTGAAATGAAAAGGGTCCTTGTTAAAATCAATAGGGGGATACCGATTGATGACGCTGACTGTACATAGAACTTTCTATGTTCATAAAAAATGCCAATAGTTTTTACTACTCCCCGATAGATGGCAGAAGTAGTAAAACACAGTGCGATGTTTTCTAAAGCTTTGCTGTGACCAACAGCTAAAAAAATGTATGATGATGAGTTAAAGCGTAAAATTTGTTTATGCTAGAATGAATTTAAATCGTTGAATGAGTAATTTACCCGATACATAATAGCAGGTAGTACATAATAGCGTACCTATTTAAAGAAAAAAAAACTATAAGTTGGAGTAGGTAGGTAGGTAAACATAGACGTCGACTTAACGTCGCGTCGACGAAACTTTTTAATCAATCCGTAATTTATCATCTATAACCAACAATATTGCGTTTCTTACGTAGCTATAAAAACAGCTAAGAACCCACAAAGCATAAATGCAAACATAAAACCAATATTTTGAGTGTGGATACAAAGAAAAACGAGATAATTAGACAGCCGTAGAATTTGCTTTGAAAATAATTTTCACACGTTCGTTTAACCATCGACAAAAGAGAAGAGACGAAAGCGCGCTAACGAGCCAAACAATATATTTGAATTTAGAATCAAAGGTTTGGCTTTGGAATAAATGGAAAACTAAATCGAATGAATCGACATTTTTGAGTATCGGACGTCATAGAATATCGATTATTAAAATACCTAGCGAGTCAAGTACCCACTACTAGTCAACTACCCACCTACACCGTTTGTTTTGGATAGAGTTTCGCAGAAGCAAAGTGATTAGGGCTGCCAGAAATACTTTGCAGATTTTATTGATTTAGCATTGCCTAGAATCCAGGATACCTAGAGCCTAGCCATCTAGGCCCTAGATGGCTAGGCACTAGGTATCCAAGTACCTGTCTATTATCGGTAGGTAACCTTTAAGGTAGACTTCTCTCAGATGTTTAGACATTTCAATTTGTCCTTATAAGAGGAGATAGTCAGAGGCACGTCTAAATATATTTGACACAATGTCTAGAGTTAGTGAGTTCAATCAAATAAAAAATACCTACCTAGGTTATATTTTTAGTTAAGTAAGTATCATTTTATTTTTTTCGTCCTGCAACCCTAACAGATAATTGTGGCAAAATCACCGTTAGATTATGATATGTTTGGCGAGATCTTTACGAGACATCTAAATGACACGTACTCGTTAAGTAATCGATATTTAGTTTTAGTTGTGGCTTCGATTAGGCGGTGCATGGGCGTTGAGTGATGAAGAACCCTTGACGTTCTCTGTCAACTTGACCTGTCTTACGTAGAAGTATATTTGTAAGTACCTATTAGTTCTATAATTCTTTTACCGAGAAAGAGTAGGTAGGCATAAAAAGGTGAACTTTTTGATGTAGGTAGGTACCTACTAGAAATATTTTTGTCTCAAAAATAAATACCTAGTACCTACATATTGAGATATCAATTCTTAATAGATGGCATATCATTATTTTCAATACTTAGTAGGTAGGTAGGTAGGTAAGGTACAGTGCTACTTTTATTAATAGAAAGGGAACTAAAATTTCATTCATTCATTTATTACAACGGCAACTCTAAAGTACAGGTTTCTTGTCTATGGTACAAGTACCGAAGACGTCAGTCAGAAGTAATAATTTCCTTCTAAAAGAGAATTTATCTATTTCGCGTATTTAGTGCGAGTAAAAGTGACAATAACCAACGTGAAACATTACGGTGTGGCACCAGAGAAGTGATTTTCAATGTTTATATGCGATGCTCGTTGGAATTAGAAGCCGGAAAAAATTCATCAGAGACACACAAGTTTTTCGTCGTACCGTCGAATTAAGAGGTATTTGATTAGATCCAATTATTTTATCAGTAACATTTGACTACTCTTATTATATAATACTGGTTATTTACCTTTATTTGGCCCTAAATTGAGAAATTATAAAACGACGATTTGTTGGTTATGTTTACATTGTACTATAGAGCAACAAGGCAATTTTGATACTTTTGTACGATTTCAAACAAAAGTTCCCATTTGGTCGCAAATGTTAATGGTCTCATTTATATTTGCAGGGAAATCTATAAGCACAGTCAGAAGAATTGTGAATGAAGGCATATAAGATAACGGAAAGTTCTCTTCGCCCGGGAAACAGAGCCAGTCGTCCAAAAACTACCTTTAGAGCCAACCTATTTTTTTGAGAGAAAATAAATAAATAAATATATATATATTTAACCTATAGTCGGATTGCTCATTATACGGACTAAAATTGAAGGAAAAGATGATATTTTTCCTTCAATTTTGATATGTTTTTAGTCCTTATAATGTGCAATACGACTATAGTTATAAATGTTTTAATTTATAAGATTATTTTTGTTATTCTGTACGCTAACATCATCATTTCATCTTATTTTATTTCTTTATTGTAGGTATGTTTTTCTATTTTATTCAGTGTTAAAATAAATTAGACGTGTGTAGGTAGGTACCTACTTAAATAAATAAGTGTCATCTAGTTTTGTGTCTAGATTTGTACTATTGTAATTTGTTTCCAATTATTAAATTTTTATTGTATTGGTTTCTTTTGTTGTTATTTCGTTTTGTTTATCCTATGTGGAGGTATCACTATCACTTCACTACAATGTAGTGAAGTGATATTATGTCATAATATAAGACAAAGTCGCTTCCCGCTGTCTGTCCGTATGTTTGCTTAGATCTTTAAAACTACGCAACAGATTTTGATGCGGTTTTTCTAGTAGCTAGAGTAATTCAAGAGGAAGGTTTATATGTATAATACATGCCATATTATAGTAGAGAAACACTGATAATAGGGTTGCTAGTATAGTAAAACAATATAAATATTTTTTTTTTACAAAAACAATTGTTTTATATAATAGTCAAAAGGTGTAACATAAAGCTGTTACACACAGGTAGGTTGTACGCATTTAACTTGTGTTAAGTAGGTACCGATTATGAGCAATACAAAAAAAATTAAATGATCAAGTATCAAAATCATTTAGCTGCATATTTTGGGGTTACCATATAGCTTGCACAGTGGCGCCCCCATTTATGTCTATTAATAAAAGTAGCACTGTAGGTACCAACTTCTAAGCAGTAAAGATAAATGAATATAAAATTTCCAGTTATCCCTACTGATAGGTTAGACCTAACCTACTTACCTACTTGGAAAAAATCCAACATATCCCTACTAGTAGGGATACTTGGAACAGGTCACATTTATAAGGTAAATTATATAAAATATTAATTAGGTAGGTATCATTCTTATACTTAGGTACTCAAAGTTTATGTTTTTTTTTTTCATTTTAATTGGTAAAATTATTGTTTAAGGATAGCGATTTAAAATATCGATGGTCAATCAAAAAATAAAAACAAAATAATCGCTTGCGGTGTAGCGCGTCTCTATTCATGACAACATGGTCTTTGTACCTTTTGTGCAAAGTCGGAGGCGAACAAAAATACTTTTTACGATTGATTAATTCCCTTTGTTAAAATTTGATTGTAATAGACACGTCTTGATAAATAAAATTAATGGGTAACGGATTAGAAAGTATCAATTTACGGAGAATATTTTTATTCTGATTTTTATGACAGGGCTATAGAAAAGTTTGAGTTGTTCGCGAGATCTGTAAATGAGTACCTACCTACTTACCTACTAATCTAGAGGAAACTTATATGAGATGAGAAATATGTTCACATTCCAACAACTCAGGCTGGTCGGATAACGGCTACATTATTCAAACATCAATATTTTTTTTAGCAATTTATTTTTATTACAATCGGGTGTTCTAATTATTTTAAATTGATACCGGTAATGACGAAATAGCGTAAAATATTTGAAATTCGAAACAATGTGTGCGGTCAGCTGCTTTGCCGTCAATTATTGGTAACGGTGTTGCCATCTACAAGAATAAATTACTTACCTTTTTTTCTATTTCGCCGGTACCGGTACCGGTTTGACGGGCGTTTTGACAACGCGCCGTGTCGTGCGTAATGACGGCAGTTAGACATGCGCATGCGCAAGACTACTGTTTACTGCTTTTTAATTTTTAAATTGTTTTCTGTCTCGGTATTAAAAGTAATTGTTGAATAATAAAGCACTTACATTTAAAGATGTTTTTTTTTTAGAATATTCAAGGTAGAGTCTGTAAAATAGTTACCTACCTATTAATTACTAGGTAGGTACATCAGCGGATGATGTTTCATAGGTATTTGGTTTACCGAAAATCACCTTTCGAGTAAAATACATAGTTACTAAAGTAGGAACATGAAATATCAATTTTGCCACCTAGATAAACACTTATATTTACCTTAGCGTGGCGTCGTGTCGCCACGCCAACAATCGATCTGGGCCCCAATTCTTCTAATTTACAACTTCAACATTTCCGGTATCATTACCGCAGCGTTTTATTTCGTTCTCCAAAATGACAGTTATTTGCAAAACCTCATTTTTAGTTTGTTTGAAAACGTCACCACAACAGAGTACCTAACCCTAACCTCATTAGTCTTTAATAGAAGGGGCTGCCGTGGCACGTAAGGGCAATGTTTAGAAAGTGACGGTTATGTCAATTTACAGGTCAAAATAAACAGCGATAATATCTTATTTCTCCAGTATCAGTACATTCAGTACCTATGTAATTGTAGTGCACCAATCACGTACCAACTAGGATGTGCCGAAATAGCTTCACACTCACATTTAGATACGATTACGGCTTCTTTTTGAGGTATGATTGGATTTTTTATAAATATGTTGGTACAGACAACACCAAAAAGATCTAGTGTAGTTACCTAGAAATATCTGTTCTGTAAAAATCTTATGAGTCTCTCTAGTCTATAATCTAGTCCTGTGTTCCTTTTTAAATTGTTTCATCATCATCATCATCCACAGCCCAATTTTACCCACTGCTGGGTAGGTTTAGGGTTCCCTGATTTTGTGACGACTTGACGAGAGCCTCAACACACAATCCAGATTATGTGTTAAAAGAACCCTAGTGTCTAGTGAAATCTAACATAGGCTTTAAGACACTATTTAACAGAAAAATGTATTGTGTTGATGAATAAAATATCTATCTATCTCGAAAAGCTGGTCATCGTTGGGCACGTTGAGGGAAGGAGATCACGTTCCCCAACTCGATGGACGGACCAGCTCCAGGAGAAAAAAGCTAGGTTCTACGATGTTGTTCTAGCCACTAATAGAACTCGTTGGAGCCAAGCTGTCGACAATATCACGCAGACATCCAGTGATCACGATCTTCAGGCATGAAGAGCTGACTACAGAGAGAGAGAGAGAGAGAGAGAGAGTCCTGTGCTGGTCGCATCCATTAACGCCCTGCAACGTGAACTACGTCGTCAACCCATCTCGGTCCTATTAAGCTACGCTTAATGTACGAAATATTACGAAATAATTGTACCTAATACTCATAAATAGACCAGTCTTTGACAAAATTACTGTTAGCTTGTTGAGTGTTAGGTATATGTTAAAATTCAAATAGGTCTAAATCGCAAAGTAAATTTTTTCAATGCTTAAAAACCGGGCTTTTAGGACTTGTAATCAGTGATGGATACTATCTAAAACAATATTACTTAAGTAGATATATAGAGTTGACTGTACAAGTGTGCTATTATTTTTAATCTGTGTCAGTTCATGACCAGACGGTTTTTTGTAGGCCTAACGTTTGCCATTGTGATTGAGCGGTTAAGACTGAGTCAATTGCTCTTTCTAGCACGGCCTGATTGGTTATCTATTGCTATATTTTATAGAAAAGTTTTAATTAAAAATAACAGAGATATTCGCTCAATTAAAAAATAAACGGTTATTATTTAGAAGGCTAAAATACGCATTAGAACGAGCCATCTTTCAAGGATCATCGCAAACTCACCAAATCTAAGGTCTACTTAGTTACAGTTGTCACAATGGATATAGGCATTCGTGAAGATAGGCTTTTCGCTGCGAAGCAGTAGAAAATTTTATGTGATAAAGTTGCACTGCGCATCGAAATGGCTAACTTCACGAATGCCATGATCCGTTGGAAGAAGTGTAAATTGACAGATTCCGATTTGTACCGTACTTAATAGGTACCTGTTTTAGAATTTATGTACCTACAAAATTGAGAAGTATGTCAAATAAAACACTATAAATCAATTTTTCAGTGGGCAAATTTTAAAGAAAGGTAATCTTAATAAAAACAAACATAAAGCTTTATGTAGGTACCTACACCTATTCGATTTACCGTCTACAAAATTTACATATCATGACATTAATCTAAACAGGTGTCTTTTAAAGTCAACAAAAATGGTGATCTACAAGTAATAGTCGATAATTTCATCGAATAAACATGAAAGGGAAACGCGGTTTTGAAACAGCTCCTGTGACCACAACAATATTTACCAAAGCTGTTGCTTTTTCATACAAAATGTTATACTGCGCAGCGAAGCGGATATCTATAAGTATTTCATTTTGTTTCTAAATCTACTACTGATGACCAATGAGGTTAGGTTACTCTGTTGTGATGGCGTTTTCAAAAAAATTACCAATGAGGTTTTGCAAATTACTGTCATTTTAGAGAACGAAACAAAACGCATCGGCAATGATACTTGAATGGTTGACGTTGCAACGTCACATAGAGGAATTGGGGCCCTGATTTTTTGGACTATTTTATATATCAGATGGACATAGGCCATCTATAGGTACTAAACAATTAAACTGAAGGGAATCAGACCGCTAATAGGTACCGGTAGCGGTCTAATTCCACTTCGTTCGGACACTTTAGTAGATCTAGTTTTTAGTAGGTAGGTAGCTATCTTTTGAATTATTTTGTTAAGTAATAGTTTTTATTTCACCCTTTCCTATTTATTATGTAAAATACTACTACAATCAATGAATAAAATAAAAAACTTAGGCGCAGACCGCGATGTCTTAAATACCGTTAAACCAACCGAAACTACCCGATCAAAAGATCAAACACGCGATTATCACCGACCGCAACATGTAAAGTGTTGCCACTGCAAAAAAATAATAACTAACCGGGTACTTGTAATATAAATCCAAGATGGCGGAGAATGGGGATCTAATTGTCTCATGTATATTGATCAGTGGTTTATTTTACTGTTTAGTGGTTGGAGCTATCTCTAAATCACATAAGTAAAACATCTGAAATGCCGCTTAACCGTGTCTAATGAGATGTGACGATACCGTTCGATTTTGAGATAGATAGCATTTTGAAATGCAATAAGAATTTCTACTCTTCTTTAGACGTACGTTACTGTGTTCTGTGATCAAATCCTTACCTAGTCTGAGTCTCTTTTTATTAAGGAAAGACTTACCTCCTAAGCACTCCACCCAGTAGCGACGGCGGGGAGAGGCGGCGCTGCACCTCGGCCACCGTGACCTTGTACTTGCTGGTGGAGGACAGTGTCACCTATCTCTATTGTTTTAATTTAGGAGAGAGTTACCTCCTAAGTACTCCACCCAGTAGCGAGGCGTTGAGGCACTCCGGCGGCAAGAGGCGGTGCTGTACCTCGGCCACCAAGACCTTGTACTTGCTGGTGGAGGACAGTATCACCTAACTTCATTGTTTTAAGGAAAGACTTACCTCCTTAACACTCCGCCCAGTAGCGAGGCGTTGAGGCACTCCGGTGGTGAGAGGTGGCGCTGTACCTCGGCCACTGTGACCTTGTACTTGCTGGTGGAGGACAGTATCACTTAACTCTGTAGTTTTAATTAGGGAGAGAGTTACCTCCTTAGCACTCCGCCCAGTAGCGAGGCGTTGAGGCACTCTGGCGGGGACAGGCGCCGCTGCATCTCGGCCACCGTGACCTTGTACTTGCTGGTGGATGACAGTATTACCTAACTCTATTGTTTTAATTAAGGAAAGACTTACCTCCTTAACACTCCGCCTAGTAGCGAGGCGTTGAGGCACTCCGGCGGTGAGAGGTGGCGCTGTACCTCGGCCACTGTGACCTTGTACTTGCTGGTGGAGGACAGTATCACTTAACTCTGTAGTTTTAATTAGGGAGAGAGTTACCTCCTTAGCACTCCACCCAGTAGCGAGGCGTTGAGGCACTCCGGTGGTGAGAGGCGGCGCTGCACCTCGGCCACCGCGACCTTGTAGCTGGTGGAGGATAGTATCACCTAACTATATTGTTTTAATTTAGGAGAGAGTTACCTCCTTAGCACTCCACCCAGTAGTGAGGCGTTGAGGCACTCCGGCGGCGAGAGGCGGCGCTGTACCTCGGCCACCGTGACCTTGTATTTGCTGGTGGAAGACAGCAGCGACAGCCGGCCCGGGACGGAGCAGAACACGTCGTTGGGCGCGCAGGAGCCGCCGCTGAGGCCGTCGCGGCCTTTCATTGCTGCAAACAAATTATGTTATGAATATTGAGCCGTGATGACTGCGGAGCTAAAAAAAAGGTTACTATAGCAGATTCACAATTGGAATTGAACTATATGCCGTCTCTTTTGACTCTCAGTCAATGAAAAGAGACGCCATTATAGTTCAATTCCTATCCTTTGGAGGACCTTTTTAAGCCCGCTGAGTGGTATAGTGCACAGTATCTACACACCTCTGACTACCCCCCCCCCTTAGACATCTTCAAGGGATCTTAAATGCTTAAAGTCCTGAGAGAATGTCTACCGTGCTTTGAGGATACAGTGTTGATCATATTTCATGGCTCACTGGGCTATTAAGCACCACCAACCTGTAGCTCAGCTTGTGACGCAATGATATTTTATATTACATCTTAATTTTGTAGTAACGTAACGTAGCTTTTACATCTGACTGAATATTCTGAATGGAATTCTATTATTTGAATACTTACTAACACTTTACTGCTAATTTTATTGTATGTTACATGTTTATATTCTAACAAAATGGATTAAGTACCTAATACCTATGTTTGAATAAATAGGTTTGGAATTCCAATTTTAATTTCAATCATTGATGATAGGAACTGTTGCGTAAATGTGGTGGCTTTCATTTTTTTTTTGTTCGACCTACTCTAACATAACTTTAAATACCTACCTAGGTAGGTAGATACCTAGGTGCAGTTAACTTTTATATTACCTAAGTATCTAAGTAGGTACTCATAAAAGAAGCTTTGGTAAAATTATAAAATTATTTAAAGATTCGAACAAATGAGTGAACGCAGATGTTATTAAAAGCTAATTTACGAAAGTGTGAAGTAATTTTCTCCATAGGACATTATAACAGTTACCTACTACAAGAAATCACAAAAGCTCTCAGCAGGTGCTCGGCGAAAAAATACGATTACAAAATTCCACTTTGAAATACCAACAATGGTAATGCCACGCCCAAAACATGCACTCAGCGTGATCGCCTTTATCATTGTAATATTTCTTTATGGCAACCCTAATACAATAAACATTAGTTTGTCATTAGCTTTGCACGATACTGGCCGCATGCCCTTTTGAAAATGGAATAAAAGTACCGAGGTTCGAAATTTATGTGCGTTCAATTTATTTTCTTTTTTTATTGTGTTCAAAAGTTTGAATTTAGAAAAAAAAATATTATATTTTCGTAGAACTTTTAATTTAATTTAATATAGAAAACAGAATAATATTTATTATTATTTTTATAGAAGATCAAGTAGATCTAAAATAAATTAAAAGTAATCGACCAACAAAATAACCAAACAAAAGAAAGGGCTTCCTACTTATATCGAATGATTGATCGATACGTCCCCGATATCGATTATTTTCTATAAGCAATCGTTTTATGTATTTCGCGTCATGTACGGACAATAGAGGTAGGTATAGGTATAAGTACAAAAGCAAATTAAATATAGAGGCTGCTAAATTTAGGTCAATATAAACGCATGAACGATAAGATTCTGATCTGTTGTATTCGAGAGAGAAAGAACTACGATGGGCCTTTGTGTAATGTCATGAAATTGCAGTATAAGTAAGTAATAAAATTGGGTTAGGAGCTTTACGACTACATCTCTATTTGACTAGGCAGCAGATATGACTAGATCGCTTTAAGACTAAATCGCGATATGACTATATCGCGTTGGGGTTAAATAGCTGTTCGACCATATATGCTTACGTCCTATTATCAGTTCGACGTGAACAATTTTCTGAAAGCTTTGTTTTTAATTTTATAGTGTTAATCCACATTAGGTATTATTTTATTGAAAATGAAAAGTTATCAAAATTTTTGATTCCAACGGGATTCCCCGGAATGCGGAACCCGTAGATATTGATACGTGCGATCCTCCTGCCAACTCGCTACGGAATCTCTAGTCATAGGGTCGAAAATCTTGCCTGAAAAGCTCTCTATGGGTCCAGGTTTTCAATGAAATCTAGACGCATGACTTCTAAGTGGCACTAAGGTAACATTATAATAAAGATCACCGTTCCAACTTTCTAATTGTTATTCAGAATGAGTTGTATTTTTTCCGATCTACTTATAAATCGATACACCTATCCGATAAGTTGTATGAGGCCTAATTACAGTTTTATCGATACCGGCCATCTGAGTACAATGAAATGTTTGATGAGTTAATAAGATCGGATGTTCAGTCACGTGGTAAAAATGAAATAAAAAAAAAAACTAAAACACTAACCGAAACATTTTGTAAATAAATTGGTATGTACCTAGTGAGTATGTTATTTATATGCGTATTTATACGAGCTCTAAACGGACCGAAATATTTTTTAAATAAATTAGTATGTACCTACGTACCTAGTGAGTACGTTATTTATATGCGTATTTATACGAGCTCTAAACGGTGAAGGAAAACATTGTGAAGAAACCCGCGACTAGTCAGCCCTACACGTATTGACCATGGCTTTCCTATGGAAATTACCTATGTACGGGCCAACCCGCACATTCAGTATAAAATGCATTGTGTTGTGCATAGCAGTACTTTTTTTTGTAATAAATCAGTTCATAACTCACTTCGGCAACGAGCGGTCGTTGTGTCGTCATTTCCCAATCAAATCAATTTCAAGTGTTACGTAGGGATCAGCAACGTACCCTTACATAATGGTCCTTCGAGCCGGATCAGCATTCTATGAGCAACGTAACCCTAAGCTTTCTTGGTTATTATTTTAAAGAGGAATAAAAAGTTTTGAGACTTGATGTGAATGTGGATAGTGGAGAATAATCATCGGAGATTTGGAAAAAATCGTTCACCATTTTTAAAGATCAAATCCAAGATATAAAAATTCTATAGGTAATATTAGCTAAGTACCTAAGTATATTAATTTCATCAGTTAGAAATGAAACAAACGAAACTTACTTTTCAATAGAGGTAGATCCGTCATAAAACCCGTAGTATCATCCATCGCCGCATTCTGCAAAAATAAAAACACTGAAAATAATCTGCAAAAAATAAGCTAAAGAATACAAATACTTAAGAAATACCAGCTCCTCCCTCCGATACATTTTTAATTTTGCTTAGTTTATTAAATTCCTATAGAACATGTTTCCCAATACCGGCCAGTTCGTAATGTTGCAAGGGCAAAAAATGAATTAAATATTTGGGATTTTTATACGTCCGGTCTTGCGATGTTTCATCATGGTCAGATTAAATAAAATTAAGAGTAGGTATAATCTATGATTCACACAATGTAGTAGTTTTCATTATATAACTGTATCGATGCTTAAATATCGTGTTTCGATAATTTTATAGATTTTTTGGCATCGGGGAGTTTTGGAGGGGTACATAATAAAGGGGGCTACAGGATATCTCCGCCTCATGACATCCGATTTCGATGGTTTTTTTTTATTTGAAAAGTTGTAACTTCAAGTTGGTCTCATACAGCGAGCAGTGCTTAAAGTGGCCTACTCTCTTCCATTCAGATACTCTACAACGCTACTATACAATGATTGGCAAGTCTTATCTGTTCGAAAACTCTTCATACAACAAGTCACCTTAACACAGCATAAAGTAACTCCAGATTTACAATTAATCAACAGAAGAAGAATAGATATAGTATTCCGCACAAAACGCTGTAAGACCGCTCTTGCTAAAAAACATTCATACTTCTTGGGACCACACCTCTACAATAAAATAAATAAAGTAGTTGGTCTAAACAAGTATACGTTCCTGGAGTGTAAGAAGAAAATAAAATTATACCTTCACACCTTGGACTACAAACAAACTGAAGGCTTGCTAGAGATTCCATCATGACATGAACTACCTACTCCTTCCTCATCCCTAAAACCTACATAATTAATAAGTGGCATCCACATCACACACTTCTCACAGTACACACTCCTCACATACATTACACACTCCTCACATTACACACTCATCACATTACACACTCATCACATTACACACTACACAGTTCACACCCTCTTCTCACATCTCAACACACAAACTTAATTACATGTTACTACACATTTTCTGGCTGTAATGAAATAGGTTATTTTATTAAGTAACTTGTTGAAAATTTTTTATTTTTTAGTTTTTAGTCAATTAATTTGCTAGTTAGTACACAAACATACTGTTTTGTTTTCGATGTAGATATAAATACCAAGCCCAAACTTGAGAGACTAGTCGGAGCAGAGATCCCTCGCGTCTGCATACAAGTATCTTACTTAGTCAGAGCGAGGAGTCGAAGTTATGACTCTATCAAAGGTTTTTGTGCAAAGTTTTTATCACCATCATTACAAATATAACTATGTACCTACGTTCAAAATCGCTAAGACCTAGATTTTATGTAGCACTGTACTGATGATGTATTTAGATAGTTCTTTTGTTAAACCTTTTTCAAAAATAAATAAATATCTTATCTTATCTTATCATAAAACTTTGGTAAAGATCTGATGAGGATCTTCAGCGTGATGAGCAGAATAGATCATCAAACTGCAGTAAATTGCTCACTTTTAGATTTCTAGGTACCAGTGGAATCGGCTTTTTAACTACTTAGTAGAGATTGATGAAGCACCTGGGACCTTCTCATCACAAAACTAGAGAATAGTGAATATTTATTCTGTTTAATACAAAGATAGACTCGCGAGGTCTACAGCTCACAGAGCCACTAGTTTATTCTGTGGTATAATCAAGGATTTTATAAACTAACGTACCTAACTGGATGGTTCACTCGACTTTAATGTAAAAGGGATTTTGAACCCTATCACCACTAAACAATGTTCTATTATAATTCAATCTAGGTTATAAGGATTGTCGGTCTCGTTGAGAGGACTTCGTGGTGTCTTTATCCCTTTCACACTCGTTGTAGTAGTGTGCCCATGTCATTTAAATTTCAGGATATTCACTATGGATTAGGAATGTTTAGTTCATAAATTATGGTCGCCCTTTAGAAAGAGACACACCGCCCAAGATTTATCTCTCAAGCGGACCGCGTTTTCTGTCTCAGTGAACCTTCCAGTTACGTTTGGTATACACAAATTCCTTGGGTATAATAATTTACCGGCGCCTCCTCGGAGTGTAGCGCGTGATGTAGCGCCAACTCGTGCTGTTCCCTCGCGCCGTACTCCGCGCGTCGCTCGCCGCCGCCGCCGCTGCCGTAGCCGAAACCACCGTGCGATAACTGGACAAAAAATATTTTTAGTTTTTATAGTTTTAAACCAGGCCTAAGACCCGTCTTTATTGGAATTTTGATAAGACTTTTCATTTTCAATGGACAAAAAATATTACTTAGGCTGGATTCGACCAAACTGGATTAAGTTTATACCCGAGAGTAAACTACCAGCCGACTTAATTCGAAATACAATTATTTAGAAAGCGCAACCGAACATATATTATGTTCATACAAATTATCCTGGTTATAATGTGTCATCAACTTTACAATGTCAAAATATTCAAACAAACAGCAGTTTACTCTCCAGATAAAACTTAATTTTGGTCGAATCTAGCCGAAAAATATAATAAGTAAGTACCTAAGTATCAGCAAGTTTTACTGCTCTTGAGCAAAATTAAAACTAAGTAGCAATACTAGCAATCATTTTATGAGTTCAGAATGACCCGAATTCAATTACCGAATAAGACAATCTCTTTTCCAAGAGCATTCTGCGGAGTCTTTACAAAATGAAAGCCAAAAAGTCAACTATAACAAACCACCAAAACAGCTATTCAATCACAAAAATATCAGGCTACCATAAATACTCCGAGGGATATTATATCGAATAGCCGCGATCCCAAACCGGAACATTACGAGCCGCTAATCTACTAAAGTGGCCCATCATAACCTATCCATTTCTGAACGTATTGTTGGCAGAATAATAACGTTGTCGTTGCCAAGAAAAATGTACAGCTTCTGAATTTGAAAATCGAACAAGAGTTGTGAGTCGCGTAATTTCGGTCGCGTAATTTCTGCTGCATTTGTTTTCATAGAAAAGTCCTATTTGATTCACACGGCGACGCAAAATGAGTTGTCTGTTTTTGTTGAAAGTAGATTACGCGACTCTTTTTCGCGACTCACAATTCAAAAAAATTCGCTTGTTTAGCCAGGCGCCAAAGTTCTTATTTCAAAAATCTTCAGCAAATATCAAATTAGGGTTCTCTTTTAATCGAAAGAAAAGTTTTTACTTTGTGGAGTTTAGTATTGCAATATCATGTAATTTGCTCTATTTTTGTCACAATAGCTAAGTATTTACACATTCGCTACCTGCAGCGACTTACACGGAATTAATAACATAATTCGTCAGTCGAGGAGGGGCTGAACTATGCCAAATCTCCGAGGGTGCATACCGAGACCGCGAATAGTTTGTAGACGTGCATACTTCGATTTATTATTGTTATGAGAATTTGCTACAAGGATTTTGAAGGTAATTTTGTTCTATTAACTACCTTGAATCTTGAGATTATCGTGTGAGTGTTATTATAGTATGGCAAGTGATCGTCCTACGAAATAGTATGTTAGGTAGGAGGTTCTTTTGATTATGATGTGCTCTCATCGCGCAATTATCTAAGGCCGCCCATTGTACATTGTTACCTCGTTTTATCATTGTTGTATTTTGCTTATTCTAAGGTGTGCAATAAAGAATTTTCATTCATTCATTCATTCATTAACTTAGCTACTTGGTTAGTACTCACGTGGTGCGCGTGTATATCGTGATGGTCGCGGTGGTGTCGTAGGTGCGCGTGCGGCTCGTGGTGCGCGTGGTGGCGCGGCAGCAGCTGTTGTGGCGCGTAGTGCTGCGCGTATTCCGCGCCGCCGCTGCTGCCGCCGTACTCCATGCCATGGCTCTGCGGGTAGACAGGAAACGTTAGAGGCTTCTTCGAAATTCTTAGTGGAATACAGAGGTTTACGGGTACCTACTTATAGACAGTAAAATTAGAAGCTTTTTTCAAATTCTTTATGGCATGCAGATTGCAGAGGTTTACTTACATACCAAGCCACTACAAAAGAAATGGTTTATTTAACATAATGAAGCACTGCACAAGATATCAAGCCGTAGACATTTTTAATAAACTGCCATGTGACATTAAGTTATTGATTAATCAGAGGGACGCACTAAAAAATAAATTAAAATCATTTCTTCTGGAGAAATGTCTGTACTCCATTAATGAACTTTGACATTTTTATTTTTATTTATTTCATTATTATTAATTACTTTTGACATGTATATTAGGTATGGTAGGATCAGTTGAATGTTTTGATGGAGTTTTTAGGTATGTGTTCTTGAATTATTATTATCGTTATCGTGACTAGTGGTATATTCTTTCTCTGTTTCTATGAAAATAAGTTCCTGTTAATTGTGTTGTGTTGTATTTTAGTGTTTTTCGCATACAATTTTATGTTGTTTTTGGAATAAATAAATGAAATGAAATTATGACACTCAGACCTTTGTTAAGAAATTTAAAAAAAATTAGACGACAAAATATTTTTAAAGAGTACCTACCTAAATTGTTTGTTTGTCTATTCTTGGATATTATTTTTTGTAGTGTTAATACCTGCTGCTGGTGATGCGGGCTGGCAGGATGCGGTGCTGGCGCGAACGGCGGCGGGAAGTACGGCGGCTGGAAGTCGGCCAGCGAGGGCTGCGCGCCGCCGCGGAACCCGCCGCCGCCTAGGCCCAGTCCGCCGCCGCCTAGGCGCTCCTGTCAACAAAATATAAATGTTAGATTATGGACTTTCATGTTATAATGGTTATTAGTCTCATACTTACAGATCTTTGAGATTATTGAAAGAAATTTTAAAAATAAAAATTGCACCCTGTCAGGGCTACCGGGTAAACCATAATCATACCGGGTAAACCATAATCATACCGCGTAAACCATCCTCTAGCTTAATTGGCCTCATCCACTGGAAATACCTACTTGGTCAATTATACCTTCTCTACATGAAAAACGACGTACGTAGGTACCTAGGTAAGCATTCAGATTTTAATGTTCTATTTATAGTTCTATTTCTTAATGTTTACATACAAAATATTTTCATTTTAAATCTATAAGAAACCCTCACAGCGTTTTTATAATAGGTCATTCGCTTGGCATAAAAATGTTGTTTGATTTTTGAATTTGAATTGATTCTTTTGCGGACTTATTCTAAAACCTATTTTTGTTCGACATACACTATAGTATTAGCATGCGTTATTTTTCATACGACTTCTTTACAAGATTGATAGAGACTTATTATTTTATCTAGGATCGATCTGTGTGTTAATTGGCAAAAACAGTACTCACCATCATACAAACAATTCATCTAATGAACTGATTGCTTCGTTAACAACTTATTTATCAAACTTTACAAATGAAAGGCATTCTTCATCGAATGATAGTAATTATAATCGACTAATTATCGAATCAACAGGCCATTACACCGATGAATACCATTGTAAGAACGAATTACGGTTCAATTGGATTTTACTATTTTAATAGTATGTTAGCAAAGACTTCTACCCGTATGTTAGGTAGGTACCTAGTTAAGCGGACCTTCCAGTTATACATGTAAGAAGAAAGCCAAATTTATGTATTGATATTAAATAATACCTACTTTTCAAAAATCGTTATTTTACCGCAAAATAGCGTAGCAAATAAAAAAAATTGCTTTTAAATTTTAAACTTCGATTTGCGTCTTCGGTCAAATGATTCGATTAGAAGACGTCACAGACGTTATGTTATTTTGCGTTTTAGCTTTGGTTAGTATTTTTAACAACTATTCTAATTATAAAACAATGTATTTGATTGCTTTTTTTCATGTTATTATGATTGCATTATGGCACGCGAGATATGAATTAAGTTCACCTCTTAGTTTATAATAACAAAACTGAGGTGTTATGCTATGATGAAGCGTAGCTTAGAATTATCAGTTTGTTTCATAAAAGCAGTGCCTAATAAAAGCTCTACCTCTATTCTCTACATATTTTATGACAATACAATGCAACATTTTTTATATTTTTTAGTAGACATATTGTCACTTACATCGCATTGAAACTTATATAATTTCTACACTGATACCATAATAGAGGCGGGAAAAGTCACTATTTTCACGGTTAGCGTCCCCTATTTTTTTACCGGACTACGGTGAAGCAAAAACGAGGGTTTTAGCACAGAATAAATTAAAATAAAACAGTGTAGGTACAGTAAAACCAGAAAAATGCGTTTACAAAAACCATTGACGAAAAGTCATTTGGAAATGAAAATTATTCTTAATTTCAACTTTATCGCAAACGAATAAATATTAATGTCATTTTTAAGAAAAGCAAATTAGAGCTGCTGTCTTCTTGATTAGCGGCCTTTACACTGTAGAGTTTTTCCCACGGATCTGGACTGTATCTGTAAAGATATCCGTACAGATATCTTTACAGATAACCGTGGATAAAACTGTCAAAGGTTGGAATGGCGCGTGCTATTTCCCGCGGCATCTGGACTGTACAGATATCTTTGCAGATATCCGCACAGATACCTCTGCGTTTAAATGCTCTGGCATCTGGACTGTACAGATATCTTTACAGATATTCGCACAGATATGCTGCTATTGAATCTTGCATTCTCGAAGCTTGCTACGAATCAAAACTGATTCAAACTTGCAGGTACCTACCTATAGTCGGATTGCTCATTATACGGACTAAAATTGAAGGAAAAAATGACATTTTTCATATTTTTTTAGTCCATATAATGAGCAATACGACTATAAATTATTTGTCACTTAGGATCTTAGTGAATATTTTACGTACGTACTGTAGTAAACCAACTGATCAAATAAAGCTGTGGCTAAAATATTGTGTTCCTAATGTGTTGAGTCAATTGTACTAAAATTAAACCGTAAGTACTATTCAATTTTGTATCCAACATTATAATGATACAGAACCATAATGATCTGTATGATAATGATTTTTTACAGTTTGACTTAGTATAGGAGTCACATCAGTGAACGTAAATAAAACTGAAACTTCTGGCCACGAAAATTATTGTTTTTAAAATCTAATGATGCAGTTATACTTTTAAACAAAATCGCTTATGAGACTCTTTTGAGTGTTTTTCGCTATTGCTAGTTTCAGATTTGGCCCTAGAGGCACTCTTGAAAAACTCACCCTGTATAACTCGGTCCTGACTGAGTGAAGCTGTATACCTACTGTTCTCACAAATATCGTTTGTTATACTCATAAGAGTTTATATTTTAATGTTTGGTTGATGGCCGCGCGAAACAAAAAAGGCACCACTTTCCGGCATAGGCTATTAGTATGAAAAAGCTACACTGCGCATCAAAACGGCTAACTTCATGAATGCCATCGTGCGTACTGTAGTACCTACCTAAGTACTTATATCAGTCATGTGGTTCTCATAACATAAGCTCTGCTTACTTTGGGGCTACATGAAGCTGTGTGAAATGTCCAGCTTATTAATAAAGACGAGACATCTATGGTGTGTCGTAATGTGGCTTATAATGATGAGTTTGCAATGAATTGCAGTTTCAACTCAGAGTCAGTACATTTACGTGCTCCATTAAAAGTCAGTTTAATCCTACCGGTCACATTTATGCAAACCTTCAAAGTATGAATGTTGATAATTCATTATGATCAACGAAACTGATCCGATTTTGTACCTAGTAATTGAGTATATTAAGCATATTTTTGAAGTATTAAAACTTTTTTACGCACACTTGACTTGGGGAGTAGGTACCTAAGCTTAGAATGCGTGACGAGAGTGTTAGGAAAAGTGTGATCGGGTGAGGCGAACTGAAGTTTTACTTCAGTCGTGTGGTCTAAAGCAGTGTTCCGCAAGCTTTTTGTGTTCAAAGTATCTTAGGAAATAGGAAAATTTTGGAGGTAGGTATACCATAAATGAAAAATCATTTTTTTCATGCGAAACATGAGCTTATTTAGTTGAGGCACACCAACTAATGACCACGGTACACTAGTGTGCCTCGGTACACCCATTGCGGAACACTGGTCTAAAGCACACTCGTTTTTTTTCCTATAGAGTCTAATTTTAACATCTCTGAAGGTTCCAAGCTAGAAATAAAATAAAAATACGTATATGACGTAAATGAAATAATGATCAAGACAGTATCTCTAGTGCGCGGAACTTTCTCAGATCTTTAGGGATTTAAAATCTTCTGAAGATGTCTAAGGGGGTCTAAAAGTATGTCCAAAAACATATTTAATTTTGTTACATGATAACTAAAAGTTTGTGCAGTAAGTACTTCAAGCTTTAGAATGGACATCGGTTATCGTCGTGTTCTCCGAATATGTCCGACAGCAGTGTATGATTCCACAAAACAGAATGCGACAGAAGTGCACGTCATTATCAGCGCAGCTCGCACGACTTGCAACTAATTTGCTTTCAATGACACTGATATTAATTTGTTTGCGGTAAAGTTGAAATTGTGAGTACTTACATACCTAATTTGCATTTCCATATTACTTTTTGTCAATCGTTTTTGTAATTTTATACGATTGTTTCCAATGTTTTCCGGAACGCATTATTTA
The DNA here is from genome assembly GCA_958496255.1 of Camptogramma bilineatum. Lineage (NCBI taxonomy): Eukaryota > Metazoa > Arthropoda > Insecta > Lepidoptera > Geometridae > Camptogramma > Camptogramma bilineatum. The sequence goes on from OY292474.1 coordinate 6,247,162, forward strand.
TCTTGCAAGCGTAGTGTTGGACGTCCACCGACAAGATGGACAGACGACCTTGTAAAACTGCAGGTCGGCGGTGGATGCAGGCCGCTTCCAACCGCAACACATGGAAATTATTAAGGGAGGCCTATGTCCAACAGCGGACGTCCAACGGCTGAGATGATGATGATGATGATGATGATGATTATTTATCTGGCAGTACTGTAAAATATATATTTGACTGTCATGCTCATAAAATCGATTACGACGTGGTAGCAATAGCAATAAACTTTGCCGAAACCCGTTGTGTGAATGTGCTCCAGTTTAGACGAGTGGTATTAGATTACAAGAAATCTTGGTCATGTGTAAGTATCATAAAAAATTATGCCATCGTCTCGGTGAGAAATCATTACCTACAATTATTTGTCTATTAAAATCTAAGGCCTTGAAGTTTTAGATGATTTAAACGGTGTCTGGAGGCGATCCGATGTCTACAGTTGTCACAATGGATCTAAGCATCCGTGAAGTTAGGCTTTTCGCTGCGCAGTAGAAAATTTTGTATGAAAAAGTTGCACCGCGCATCGAAACGGCTAACTTCACGAATGCCAAGATCCGTTGGAACAAGTGTAAAAGCCTTCGTTTTTCACAGACTAGAGAGTGACAAGAAAAATAATTACGAATTATCCTTATGATTCATAAAAGGAATTACTGTATCGGCGACGAACCAAAGAGAACATCTCTATTTGGGGTCCAGCTTTCTTTTCTACGATCCAATGCGAATTGACCTGACGCCTAAAATTAAAAGAAAATTGAATTGAAATTGAAAAATTGAAGGCCTAAGATGTTCATAACTGTCATACAAACAAAACAATAAATACAATACAATAAAAAGTTTGATAGTAGAAAGCTTTTGTTTGATTGGGGTCGCCCGCGGGTCATCTGACGATAACTAGTAGCTAGAAATGATTGCGGTAACAATATCCACTAATGTACACTACTTCCAACGGATCTTGGCATTCATGAAGTTAGCCGTTTCGATGCGCAGTGAAAATTTTTCATACAAAATTTTCTACTGCGCAGCGAAAAGCCTAACTTCACGAATGCCTAGAGACAACTGTTTCAGATTGCAAATTTTGTGGGTGTGTTTGTGAAAGGTTTTTTTTCGGAACCAATGCACTGCTATATAAAAAGTCCGGACCCCCTAAACCCCCCCTTATATACGCCCATGGTTCTGCTGATATATCTTCGTCGATTATTATGAATGTATCTTACTTGCAAAAACAAAGTGAATTAAGCCTGGGATACACTAGGAAACATGTTGCGAAACATGTCCCTCAACAACTACGTGAAGTGTCCCGCGACAATTGTCATGGAACATTTTGCCGGCTACACTAGTCAGTGTTTAAAGAAATGTCGCCCGAGGAGGTTGTGGCTATTAATGCTGCGTACATAGTTAAGAGGCACGTTGCGTACGAGACTACACTTGGTGACAAATGGCGCGACACTGACGCGGGACACGCACGTGCGCTCGCTCTCGAGGCGGGAGCAAGCAACATGCCCCGCGTCACGTACAATGTTGCGGGACAATATGCAACGTTGCAGCGTCACGTAAATTAAGCGTCGGATACACTAGGGGACATTTTGTCCCGCAACATGACGCGCAACACATAATTTACGTGACGCTGCAACGTTGCATATTGTCCCGCAACATGCCCCGCAACATTGTACGTGACGCGGGCATGTTGCTTGCTCCAAAATGTTCGGCAAAATGTTCCATGACAATTGTCGCGGGACACTTCACGTAGTTGTTGAGGGACATGTTCCGCAACATGTCCCCTAGTGTATCCCAGGCTTTAAGTGTTGCGCGTCATGTTGCGGGACAAAATGTTCCCTAGTGTATCCTTGGCTTTATGATTAAGATACGTTTGATCCATCAAAACGAATCAGCACGCTACTTCGCACACATTTAAATCGTCCGTCGATAATTCCTTTCATTCATTAAATTGGCTGCCATTTTTTAAGACTCAATCAACCAATTTCCAAATTCTTCACTAGTGCGTGCTTGTTATCGATATCGATAAATGGCCATGCCGATTTTGTATGAGCGGTTGGTGCCTTTTTCTTTTCGCGAGGCCATCAACCAAACATTAAAATAGAAACTCTTAGGAGTATAACAAACAATATTTGTAAACACAGTATATATCTACACTCAGCCAGGACCGAGTTATACAGGGTGATTTTTTCAAGAGTGCCTCTGAGGCCAAATCTGAAACTGTTAGCAATATCGAAAGACACTCAAAGGAGTCTCGTAACTGATTTTCATAAAAAGTAAAACTGCATCATTCGATTTTAAAAATAATAATTTTCGTGGCCAGGAATTGAACCTGTTGGTTCTGAATTATTAGAACTTTCTGTATTATTATAACATCATTTTTTTTATTGTAAGTAATTTTTATTGTAATCAGTAATCTTATTTGATTTAATTTTGAGTTTTTATTTGAACAGGTGTGTTGGTCTAGGTGCGTTCTCACGACATGCGATCTGTATGTTGTGAGTTTGAATTCCGGCCGTGCATCGATGGATTTTTCAAAGTCAAAGTTTACTTAAATAATTTTAGTTTATTTTGAATTGTTCCCACATGAAAACAAGCTCACACAAAATTGGTTTAAATGTAATGTAGTTTTTGAAAATACCTCATTATTTTCACAAAGTAATATCCATGTCTATAGATAATTTTAAATAATAGGTATTTTGATTTTTATATCTAAATTTGTCCAGCAGTCAGCCTTAACTTGTAACTGTTATTATCATTACACACTTCTCACAAACTTTTTTATTTATCCAATTTATCCATCGTCATATATTTAATAGGGGGTTATCACTTATCAGATAAAAAATTACTAACATTTGGCAACACTCCCACATAAAAATGTTTTAATAAATAATTTAGAAAAATGAAAGCTACTTTTTTCCACCTACACCAAGCCAGCTAACCTTAACTATATTGAGATAAACGGCCTGTGAATTTTAACCTTATGGTCATTATTTTAAGTTCCAAATTTTTAAGATATAATGTATCGTACTACCGGAAATTATCGATAGAATCGGTTTAGGTACTGTTACAAATCGAAACAATCAATCAGTAGTGGAATGCATATTGATACTTAGAGAAGAAATAAAGACTTTGATAAGTAGAAATGATAAACAAAAAAATTAAGTGGAAAAACGATCGCTAAAAGAATAAAAACTAAGTATTTTTAACTAGTTAATTTATAAAAAAAAACAAAATAAAAACCATTTTAAGAAGAAACGGTTTCTTGTGTATTTTATCTTTGTAAATATGCAGTGGATTATGTTAGGTATACCTGTCTATTTGCGTTCACTGGTTATACCACACATAGGTACTTTATATTACCTACCTACCTATTACTTTTAGAAAAGCATTACTTTTCTAAAAGTAATAATATTTGTGTAGTTAATTTTTTTAGTCAGATAATAATGACGACACTCTTGTATACCTACTGGAATATTAAAATTAGAATTTTCAACATTTTTATGACTAGTGTGTTGACCTGGATGCCTTCAAGAAAAATTGGAGAGAAACCGCCAAAGATCGCGAAGAGTGGAAGGTAACGGGGCAGGCCTTCGCCCAGCAGTGGGAGAGTTTAGGCTAATTAAAAATACATTTTTAAAAGTAAGTAGGTACCTACCTAAGCTATGAACTTGTGTAAGAACATGGTTCATGTTTGCAGGGCATTATATAGGTTGCTTGTTATAACTCTGTATCTTATCGTATGCAGTTGATAGATGGTGCGTCTAATTAGCATACGAAATGGACTTCATTGCGGGTGGCGTTATAGTGAATAAAAATAATTATAAAAAGACGAAATAACAAGTGATTAAATTTAAATCCCTCAAAAAAATTAAATACTAATATAATAAATAAATAATATAGTAAATTTAATACTTCAGTCCCTCTTCTAAGCAAAGGCTTCCCTTCTTTTCTTTCATTCTTTCTGCTTTTAAAATTAATGAAAAGTTTAAAAAAAGAACAGTTAGATAGACTTTTGAAAAATAATTGTTAGGTTCCCTAATATTTTTAAAATATAAAAAAAAAACCGGTCAAGTGCGAGTCGAACTCGTACGCCGAGGGTTCCGTGCCTAGCCACGGTGCCAATTAAGCTAGTCCGCTTAATTGTATGAGCGCCCATACAACTCGGAGGACAATTTTAATTGGCGTCAACTATGTATGTATGGGAACACCCTTTAATTTTCAACTTTTTTAACTTTTTGGAATTTTTCCTTTATTTGTGCTATAAGACCTTGCTTTTTGCCAAATTTCGTTATTCTAGGTCAACGGGAACTACCATTTAGGTTTTCGACCCAAAACCTCTAGGGTACTTCCGGTTGACCTAGAATTGTCAATTTTGGTTACAAGCAAGGTCTTCCAGCACAAGTAAAGGAAAAATTCCGAAAAATAAAAAAAGTTGATAATTAAGGTAAGTTTTGGTACTCACAAGTTTTCACGAAAACCTAAATTTGCCTATATCTTTTTATAGTGTTGACTCAGGACCTTGATTTTTATACTCACAGTAGGGACTATAGACCTTAGTATATGGTATAAATTTCAACTTGCTAGCTCTACCCGTTCCTGAGATAATCGATGGTGACACACGGACAGACGGACAGACAGACGGACAGACGGACAGACGGACAGACGGACAGACGGACAAGAAAGTGATCTTATAAGGGTTCCTTTTTTACCTTTTAAGGTACGGAACCCTAAAAATTATCGATATGCACAGGAACATCACTAGAGTTGAATTGGCGAATTTATAAAGTTTTTCGTATTTTATAGTTTTTAAAATTATGTTAAACGTTTTATAACTTTAGAGGAAGCTGGTAATTGGTTAGAATTAATTAATATAGAAATGAAATTCGCAAGAACTTGATTTAGTTTCTCAATACCTTAGTTTTATGTCCAAATAAACAGTTAACATGATTTTATATGTCTATTTGATTATGATTATGTAAGTAACGGGATCGAATGTAAGAGTACGAATTTTGCTTGTGGATGGTATAATACCTACCTAATCTTTGCGTTATCGCACCAATTTAAAAAAAAAATATACCCTACTAACATTAGGCCAGTTAATAAACATAATAATCCGGATGATGTCGATACCTATTTCTTATTTTTAATTATGTAAGTAAGTTATAAACTTGGACGAAGTTATAAATAAATGTAAGTACTTATCTAAGTACCTATACCTACTGCTTTTTTATTTTTTTTATCAGGAACCAATTTATTTTGCGTGATAAGAAAACTAATGTTTGTATGTTTCTATGTATTAATAGTCAATCATCATAAGTAATGAAATAAGCATGATCGTGTAGGTTAAATAAGATATCTTTAAGCTCTTGAATGTATTATGTCAACATACATCTAGTTATGTTTATTAAAACGCGAAATAAAAATACTCAGTTGAGATAATACAGCGATAGCGATAGGACAGAATATTGGATGACGTCAGTTTTTCATTAATGATTTCAAAGAGTTCAATATCTTAATTTCAACCTTTCCAACAAGTCTTCGGTAGTATAGTGGTAAGTATCCCCGCCTGTCACGCGGGAGACCCGGGTTCGATTCCCGGCCGGAGAGGACCACTTTTTGCATTTTATTTTATTGTTTTACAAGCTATCCTCATCGCTATGTGGTAATGCCGCCCCAGTATCTTGGGAAAACTTCCGACTGGCAGGCGACTTGGGTCAGTTTAGGTAGCTATGATCGTTTATAATAAAACGATCTTGTATTTTGTAATGTTGTGTATTGACATTAACTATTACTACATATTTATATAGGTACCTAGTAAATTAGTTTCTGTTAATAAATATGTAAGGACATAGGTACATTTAAAAATAGAATTTTAATCCATCCTGTTTTGAAAACTCAATATTCGCGCATAGTAAGCAAGTCTTCGGTAGTATAGTGGTAAGTATCCCCGCCTGTCACGCGGGAGACCCGGGTTCGATTCCCGGCCGGAGAGGACCACTTTTTGCATCTTTTTGTAATATTTACCTGGACCTCTATCACGCTGGCTAAATCCACGTACGCCAGCGCCACTGTTTCACTTCACTTTTGGTCAACACTAAATTCTTTTTTATTTTAGACTTTGTTCACATTATCAGTTTATCAGTTAGTACATTTATTTTTACTACGTGCACACCTAGTAGATATAAACTCATGATGTCTGTGATGTTTTCATTAGAAATACGATTAAAATATAGCAGACAAGCATACGGCCCATGTATGGTAAGCGGTTACCGTAGCCTATGGAAGCCGGCGACACCAGAGGAGTCACCCTCGCACAAGAGGAATTCACTGCGCCGACAACACAATGGACAAGACTGGTCCATCAGCTGTCACCGCAGCGCTACCTCAACTCTGGCGATCTTACTCACCGCAGGAACATAACACCATTCGAGAAGACTGATGTTATGTGGCTGCGATATTCTGTAAGGCGCAGGTACTTCCCCAGTCGGGCTGCTCTAATATAGAGATTAAAATGATTCAATTTAGTACTAAAAATTGTTTAAATTTATTTATTGAGTGGAAACATCAACCGTTCACCGTTCAACCGTCATAGAACTGTTTATAGTCAAACAATTTAAAATAGTCCAGCAATAAATCTTTCTAATATGAAAAGTCGATTAACAAAACGGTATCGAGATATATTACAATCACTATAAGTCTAGTGAGGTGAAAGTTTTGTAAAAAACAATATGTAAATGCATTCGATATCGATAATTATCGGTCCCTTAAAAGGTAGATTCGGGTACAATCGGTTAGTGATTGCTTTTTAAATTGCTGTCTTGCGCGGCTCGATCCGATGACCGACTACCGGATTTTTTATTTATTAAGCTAGTGCTGAGTGTTTGTCGATAGATTTCATATTTTAATAGAAAATAAATGAACCACGGGGATTATGTTCGTATGTGAATGACAAAATCATAATGCAAAAATAATGGCTATGCACTTTACAAAAAAAATTACCTAAGTAGGTATTACATATTTACTCATTACATTTTTTCAATAGCTATAAAAACGTGTTAGACTATTTATTTTACAAGTTTTAATAATGATCAAAAGCGATTGCGCCGAGATATAGATTGTTAGATAGCAAGCTCATTACTGTTCATAAAAGTAGGTAGATCTTTATCGATACAAATTACCCATCACTATCTTCAAATCGTTCGCAAATAAAGCCGAATAAATCGATTCTTCACGGCGAATTAAATCGATATTGTTAAATATAAAATTTATCGATACCCGTGGTTAGTTTAAAATTAAGGTAATAGTTATAGGATTTATTAGAATCATATTACGAGAATCTCAATCATTTTATTTATTGTAAACCATTTTAAATTTTTCTTAAAAAGTATTTAGAGAACATAAAAAACATCAATCAATGCTGCTAACTCTGACTCGAAATTATATTGCCTACATTTAAAAACAGATTTATTTGATCTCTTTGAAAGTAAGTAAATTGTTACAAATGTTCCAATCGATTTTAAAATAGTCACTTGTTGATAGCAATTCAAAACAATCGAATTACAAACACATTTCACACGTTTTAAAATCGAGTTCTAACTCGCAATTGACGGGTATAAAAGCAAAGTGACCTCAATCCCAGAACATTGAAATTGAGTAAATCATGTTATTTTGTTTCGCTTAGTTAGAATGTCTGCTTTATTTTAAAATTAGGGACAATAGATCCGTAAAAAATGATGATCTCTAAAAAACTATACTTTTAAAATGACAGCTGATCAGAAATTAGCAAAATACACAAAATTATAATGGACTGAAGCGTCTTTGAATTTCATCAATGGATTGAGGTGTATTTGCATCTCACAGTTGTGTACGACATCCATTTTGCTTAGAGGTACTAACAGCAAAAAAAATCGATTTTGGCTCATTTGGAAAACAAGAAAACGAAATTATGAAAATTTTAATCTTATATTTAAATTTATTACACAGTCACAAATTCACCTTGAAAAACAACAGATCAGGCATGTTGAAAATTTAAAAATGCTGGTTTGTGATTGGTCGAAATGGATTGAGGTGATTTTGAACGTCACATTTTGAGGACTGAGGCGCCTTTGCTTGTAACGCTGATATATGCTATGCATTTACTCAGGACTGATGCCGTTTTTATTGTAAATTTTTATTTGAATCAATTGACATTGACGAGATGCAGAAAATTACATTGATAGATTAAAAATATTCGAATTTGGACTGAGGTCACTTTGATTCTACACCCGTCAATTAAACAATAATATACTATTGAAACTATAAAATGACAAAAAAAAAAATGTTTAAATATTGACACAATCGCGAAAAGCGTGCGATAATTTTATTGAAAAAAGCACGCAAAAATTTGACACAATCGTGAAAAGCGCTCGTTTTCTTGCGATACGATGTAATCGTACGATCGGCCGGCGCGCTCGAGGCAAACTGCCGGAGGGCGGCGGTTCCGCCCTCGGCCCTCGCACTTTGTAACGGGCGGGTTACAGCCATTGACATTGTAACCCTTGTGTTCTTACTATGCGTTTTCGAAAAATGCGTTCGAAGATTTTAATTAATTAATTAATTTCCACAAAACACAGAAAACTAACTGAGGTTCTGGCTAATAGTGTTTTAAACTTATACTAAGTTTGACTAAACACTAGGTTTTTGAAATTATTACAACAAAATGTATCTCAAATGCAAGCAAAATATAGCAACGTAATAAAATAGGTACCTAGTTACAACAATTTAAAAACAGAAAAAAAAATGTAGACAGGTCTCAAATATCTGTAGGTATCAAATATAATTAAGTATAATCAGATTAGTTTTTGTATTTATATTTAGTTTTAATAAAAATGAATTTTGTGATCGAGAAAGTTCAAGAAAACTGTAGTCTTTCGTGGAATTTCGCGATCACAATAATTCATATACGATACTAACTTAATTTTTTTATCGGAAATATTTTGAAAGAAGACTGTAGGCTTGTATGTATGAACAGTGTCCATATTCTATCTTTTTGAAGTTTTTGGAGGGTTTCGTTTGTAATAAGCGTTCGAAATTCGGAAATTCGTTAGTAGATTTGAAATTCGAATCTTTTAAATCAGCCTTGCATTTTTATTGACGTTGAGTTTTGTTTGAGTTGAGGAAAAATTAAGTTGTTAATCCATTTAAAGTGTGAGTCATGTGAGTGTGAGTGAAACGCCTTCTAATTTTTTCTGAATTATAATTATAATATGCTGAGAGTTAGATTGAATGAAGAAAGTTCGAATCGAACTCACTCATTCGAATGCCATTCGACTTTTGAATTGAGGGTTTCGAGAACTTAGAGTACTTACTTACTGCACTATTTTATACAATTACAAAACAAAAGTTCTATTTTTTTCACATTCCTGCAACTTATACGAATATCGACTATACGAATAATGACTACACGAATAACGGCTTAATAAACAGTAGCACACTAACATCGAGAACTCGTAGTAGCTCGTCACAACACCCTATAATTACTAGCCTAATTGCCTTTCTGCTATTGGCGATCAGTCAGACGAAGTCATTTTTATATAAGTATCATTAGTAATGCTTCGTTTCATACACTGAGTATAAGGAAGGCAACTGGGCACTGGGCACATTGTCTAACTACAAAAATTAAATACAAAAGAAGTTACTAAAACTACGAAATATGCCGGTTTTTGACTAATAGCAGTACTAAACAGTGACTTTTCGGAATACAATTCTAACAGATCACACGGTACCTGCTTGTATAAATACCACTTTTTAGGTAGAAGGTTTTCTACATAGCAAAACACTTCGTTTACATTTACAGGAGTAGAAACAAGCCGAGCGTCAGTTATGTTTGTCGAATTCACAATATCATTAGAATTAGGATATAATTCTCCGCCAAATCTATTAAAAAGAAAACTGGTGATAGCCTCACAACTAATGTCCATTTCATCAATTTCATGAGGGTCGCGGTCAACATTAACTGCACTGAACCCACACTGTGTATTCTCTCTTGAAGAGTATTCTTCGTGAAAATCGAAAATGGAACTATTTGAAGAAACAACCGCCAAATTATAAAGCGCCAAACCGGCCAGTATCTTCCGATATTGGTTTTCCGATGTTCGATATTCAAAAATGAATAGAGGGATTTCAGATTTATTGTACACTGGGTATGTTCCGTTTTTGAATACTGGTACTTCAATACTGCCGGGGTATTCGATTCGTTCTGGGGGCTTGTAGTATAAACCATGACTCGTATTGGAGCGAGGAGAAGTGATTGCGAAAAGAGACTCATTTGAATACTGCTCGAGCAGATCGCATGGAATTGTCTCCGAAAATCCTCTACTTTCCACGTAACATTCAACCAATGATTCATTCTCCAAAGCCACTGGTAAGCCCATGAATGTCGGATCATTAATTTGGACCATATTTGAATCCGGACTTGTGTCAGGGTAACCCGAACTCTCAAGCGAATAAACTACACTAGTCATGGCTCCGCATAGTATTTCCATCTCATCTTTTTTCTCTGCAGCATACACCACACTAAACTTACATTTTGTGTTTTCTTTTTCAATGTAGGCCTCATGGAATTCAAGTAGCGTCATGTTTGAATTCAGAACTGCCAAATTGTAAAGCGCGAGTCCAGCGAGCAGCTTGCGATATTTATTCCCGGATGTTCGATATTCAAATACGAATAATGGAATCTCAATTATTGGATACACAGGGTATGTTCCATTATCGAATCCACTGATACCTTGACTTCCGGTATAGTTCAATTTGTTCGGAGGTAGATATAAAAAGCCATGACTTGCATTGACGATTTTATAATGATCTTCACAGTTCACAGTCGCTAAAAGTATAGCAAAATACAAATATTTTATAGTTATTGCCATTGTACGTGCGTTTAACGTGTTTATTTTTAATTTATGATTTAAATAAGGAAACAAAGTTTATAATAATAACTGTTTTGGGATTTTCCTCATAGGTACTAAAATAATCACCTGCTGATAACATTGTTATAAAAAAAAAACTTGCATTACTTCATTACGAGCCGTGTTGGCCGAGTGGCCCTATAATCTGAAGGCCACGGGCTCAAAGCATCAAGATTTTTCCTGTGTAAAATGTAAATGTACTTTGACATGAGTAAGTTCGTATCGTGAAATAAACTGTCCCACTCGTCTACACGGATCAAATAATGCACAAATTCGTTGAGTTTGGCTAATCTTCATCTGTAACCCCCCGGCCAATAGCCCGAGGCGATAATGTACAATCCCTTCAATAGTTCGTACATAATAGTAGGTAAGGACTGTGTGATGGTTCAGTTGCTTTTACTTATTTATTTTAACTTAAATAAAACAAAAGAAAAAACTTTTTTAATAAATGATTATGAATAGTGAAGGATTATAAATGTCAGTGAAATTATGCCATTTATCCGCTGTAGCGCATGTTTCATTTCATGTTCAGCTTATTCATACCTACGATAATAATTATTTTAGCCGAAAACACTAAATGTTATATTATTATGTGAATTTAAAATGAAGGTTTTCTATTTTCAGATCATCAAAGGACTCCACAAGCTAAACTGAATTAAATTGACCTTTCATTAAAATAGCACTCCAATTTGCTAAGCAAAGTCCAATTACCGAACACAATAAAACTACTGCATGAATAGAAAAAAAACTTATTGTGTCAATGTAGATTTCAAATAAAGAACGAACGTCGATTGGCTGGATCGCCCGAGGCAAGATGGCGGGGTGTCGAATTTTGCCTCCTCGTCCGGAAATACGAATTCTATTTGGTTATTGACGTTCTTAATTCGAATTTGTGCCCTTGAAATATGAACATTTTGATTTGACACAGTTGGTTGCACTAGATACATAAGGGAAAACTATTTTTGATTGGCTCAAATTAACAGATTACATGGGTCCTGAAAATATTCGATTGTAAATTGAATATTTCAAACATTCCTACCAAAAAGATTTCATTCAAATATATCCGTCAATCAACTAAAGATCAACTATGAAAATTCCGCGCGCAAATTCTCACTGGCCGCAAAACAAAAAACGTTAATTACGAAAAATTTCGTAAAAGGAACGCAAGCGAAGAAAGTAAAGGCGCGCCGACCGTTACTTCTCAGAATTAAGTGATTGATTCTGTGGCTAGCTGTGTGGGCATAAATTAGTCAAAAATTTCAATATTGCAAACGACCTTCTTAATTTGAGAGCAAGCATTCGGAATTACATTTTATTACTATAGATAGGGTAACGTGATACACATATAAAATACTGGAACACGTATCTGCCCAATAAATAAGATTTTCTTGGAAATAAGAACTTCTGCAGTGCGATTCAGAATTCCGAAAATGCATCCGATTCGATGATTTTCTTAGGAAAGTTGATGATTTTCAGCGAAGAAACCTCACTTTTAGATTTCAGAAAATTCCGAGAAGGTATATCTTAACTGCTGATCTTTTTAAGTTCGAATCCCGGCCGTGTATCAATGGATCTTTCGACCTACACTAAGGAAGAATTCTGGCCGAAGAATGTGCTGTTCCGGCGTTTTCGAGGACGTTTACCGACAGCACACGTGTGTAACACGTCACCGACATTACGTGCTAGTAGATAAGTTTTTATAAATTATGTATGTTAGACTCTAAGGTATATATTTTATATGGGCCGTAGTTTTAAGTATTTTACATCTGTTACTTGCTATTGTTGCCTGAAATAAATGATTTATTATTATTATTAATGGAATTTAAACGTTTAGAAAATTACGTGAGAAAAAAACATTTTGAGGAAGTCAATAGGTTGGTATTCTGCAGGTATAAGCAAATGCAAATTCCGCACAATATAGGGTTGATATGTTGGTGTGTGTATAAATGGTTTTTAGCAATAGTTATACCCGATAGATATGGCTAGTTTTGTTTTAATTTTCATAGGTTTACTTGCCTATAAAAAAATAATGATACCAAGGTCTCTGGCTGGACAACGCTGACTAAATTCGTTAGTATGTCATAAAACTGAAATTGTTCAGCAACTTATGCTCTAGTTTCGGCTCAAGTCAAATATGTGGACTTCAACTACTCTTCGATGTTGAGTAATGTTGACAAGTCGATTTGGGAGCAACTTTCTATATGTATAAACGGGTATTGTAGGTATGTAACACTGACGAAATTCGCGGCGTGGACTTGATCAACTTGGCTTGAATGGTAATGAAATTATTTTATAATAAACATATTAGTATTACTTCACGCACGCTTGACTCGGGGAGTAAGCTGGTGAATGCGTGACGAGAGCGTCACGAAAAGTGTGAGGCGAACGGAAGTTTTACTTCAGTCGTAAGGTCTAAAGCACACTCGTTTTTTTTTTGTTACCGTACTATTGCATTGTCACCGATACGAATCAATAAGTGTGCAAAATTTCAGCAAAATCGGTTGGGAGAAAATGATTCTAAAAGAAAATGATTCCAAAAGAAAATGATTCTAAAAGTTGTAAGTGAAGAATAAAAGCTTGTTTTTAAATATTAGCCTAATCGATCAGAACATCATTCAAATTTTTAACTTTTAACACGTTTTTATTATCTTTACCTACTTGTTAATGGAATCTTTGAACCTAATTTAGAACAACTTCGAAACGTCGGATTAAATTGAAGCTTTGCCCACTTATCAAGGGCCTACGGCAATACAATATTTCAATAATAAAAAAAATTGAAAAATAAAACTTTATTATTTTTATTATTCGATCTATTTTTTAGTTTTTTAAACTGCTTGTTATTATAATTAATTTTGTAAATTTACTTTTAACTGTATATTCATTGCACTTAAACCACAGATTAAATAGGTAAAGCACTAAAACTCAATAGTATTTTTTGTACAACCAATTGCGACATAGTAGATCAGAATGCCAATTAAATGATAAATCGTGACAAACGCAACCACAATGGAGCAAATTAATCCATTATATTTATACGTTTTGATTTACATAACTGATAATTAGGTCAGATCTATGATAACATTTAATATTAAGCTTTTTTCACACTATCACGTCTCATACCATGAAAGTGCTATGTCCGTACTAGGAGCGTCCCGGCAAAAATGATATTCTTTGTATTGAATTATATGAGACGACACACAGAAAAGAAAAAAAAAAGCAAGAAAAGAAAAGACCCATGTACTTATAGGTACCTAATACTATTGTTACGAGCTGGGTATCTTGATAAATTATTTACCACCGATTTTACACGCAGTTTGGTCGAATCCAGCCTCAGTTGTTCTTTATAGATCGTTGAAGTAAGGCTACATTCTAAGCGGACACAATTTGGATGGTTGAAAACTGAGCGCTTCCGTAACACTTTAAATTGTACCTACTCGTAGGTCTCGGCTTGTAACTCTTGTAAGTCATGCCATGACGGAGGCCTTCGGGCGGCATGAAAACTCCGTCATTAGACCACTAGCTCATACGAACATACAAGAATAGCGATGATGATGATGAAAACAGTAAGTTTATTAGGCAGATAGCTATTGTAATAAAAGCTACTAGATCTGTTTACTGCTATCCATCAGATAGATATATTGAAAAAACACAATAGCGCTCGAATTGACTGCTCGAATATATTATTGTCCGATGGTTTAATGGTATGATCGTACTAGTGGTTCTCGAAAGAAATATCTTATTTTTAGATTGAGATTGCGTGATTGTTTTAGTGTGTCCTAATTGAAGCTCGCATGTCATTGCGCAATCTCAATGCAGAGGTCCACCGTGCGATCGTTTGATCGTACGATCGATAGGCAATTAGGACACCGCCAGATTAAGTTACAATTAAATCTTGTAATTTTTTCTAATTATTCTATTAACTTAGGTCTTTATATCTTTACTAGATGATTTATACAGTGTCAGAAGGCAATCTTTGCCTACACTTAACGGGACATTGTAGTGCCTGGGACATTGGTTTATTCAAAATTGTTAAATTCTATTAAATTATTTTAACGACTCTTTCTCTTCCATCTGTATAGGTACTACGAAAATTAAAAACAATAAAATAAGGTAGGTACACTCGGAGTACGCTGCATCCTATTCCATTGTTTTTATTATTAGCAAAATGTTCGAAATTCAAACATGTAAAAGGACGCAACAGCGAACGGTTTAAGTCAAGAAAGTGAATTTTTGAGTGCTCATTGTATTTACCAAGTCATAAAATGAATTGTACACGAGAACAGTAAGTAGCGATTTGGCTCCACAGTTGTGAAACCAACACGGTATAGGCGTGCGTGCGTGGGCGTTCGTCTAAACACTACAACCACTCTAAGTAGAGCCCTGTCGTATAAACACCTCGTAACATTAATTGGATATTAACAAGTGGTTTGGGATTAGATTTAATTTTCATGTCTCATTTTAAAATGGATATGGAGCTGTTAATTTAACTTTTAAAGTTATAAATCTATTTCAAAAGCCCTTTGATTCATGGGCCGTGAATTATGGAAATCATAAAATTGATATTAAAAATGGGAAATAGGCTATTATGCTATTTCACACGTAAATTATTTGTTCGGACCTAGATATGAATGAATTATTAAGAAAGTTACTCGATTATACACATTAACTATGCTTTATTTGCAGTCAATCTTCAGGCCAATTAATTAATTATAGTGACGTGATCATCATACTTGAACATCTAAATAAAGTAATAGGATCAGCATAATAAGAATCGAATAACAATAATAAATTGAAGTTTACCATATACAATTAAGAGCAGACTACAGACGGACTAGATCTAAAATCAGCTGACTATCGCCTAATTGGAATTTAGTTTTTATTGAAAGCATTTACGACACGTAATTTGCAATACACACAAATCATAGTTGTTAAGAAACTGCCTTAAATTGGCACACGGGTAATAAAAGTTGCACGATGTGAGTAACAGTTTTGAGAAATTATTAAGATTATACAGGTCTGATGCAATGACCTTAAAACGACTCTGATAGCCCTAAAGGTTTTTATTATGTAGTACAAATTGTACGAAAATGTTTATATTGTTTGGTTTTAACTTTTTTATTAGTTTCTCATGACCTACTGCTTTAAAAAGGTTGTTACTACCCCTTGTTTTCTTCATTATTATTTATAACAAAGCAATATGCGACTAATATATTTTTAGTTTTCTCTTCTTTAGTTTTTAGTTATCGAACCTGCTCACATCATTTCACGAGAATTGGTTGAGAAATGCGACCTGTAGAGGATAACATACAGAAAGACGTCCGACCGACAGACATCCGGACATCCGGACAAACGAAAGCATTTTTTCCAAGCTGAAGCAGAAACGCTTCGCTCGCTCGGTCAATAAATATAGTCAGTTCCGAATTCAAATATAATTATACTTCGGTAGCCAAACTAGTGAGGTCAAGCGTCGCTGGTTTGAGGTTGAGGCAAAAACTGTACCGTCAAGCAGTTTGACACATTTAACTTATTGCTTGAAAGGTCGACAAACTCAAAACCTGTGAATAGTAAGCACGGAATGAAAACAATAAAGTATGAACCTTAAAGTATGATCATTAGAATAAATCGCATTCTAAAACCATGGATTACCGTTTTAAAATATAGCTTTACGGGGCAAATTATTCATATTTACTTATGTATTTTTTTTATAATGGAGTAATAAAGAAAACTGATATTAAATTAATTAAAATGGGTAGCAATCCCATAATATGGGGTTAACTGAATAACAATAAAGCATCTAAAAATCATTTTATTTTAATGATTTACGTCGTTTGGTCTTATTACTTTGGTCATTACAACTCTTAGACTAAAGAAATAACAATATACTGAGATTGATGTGCGTAAAAAGTGGTGATAAAAATTGATATTTTTGAGATAGACGTTGCTGCTACTTGAGTTACGACATTGAAATCAAGTTTTGGAATTCGAATTTGGAATACTTACAGATTATTTTGTTGTGACGTTACTTTTTAAAAATTTTTAATGTTTGGTTGTAGTTTTTTTTTTCTTAAGTAAAATAATGTAAGAAAACGGTCTTATCTATAATCGCCTCTCAACTTAAACACTGCTTAAGATTCGCCCTGTCACTATTTGTCACTATCCAACAAAAAAGGATGGCATTAAACGGTGATTTACTTTTGACAGAGGTTGAGAGGAGTTTTTAGATGTATATTTTTATAAACTCGCCCAAGATTTTATAATTAACCTTTATTTAAATGAGTGTACAGAATTAATTTATGAGTCAGCATTACGTAATGTCAAATATTTAAGATAATTAAACGGTAATTCAAATCGTATGATGAAACGCAAAGGAAAATCAGGTGCGCAGGTGTTAAATTATAAGGCAAGAGTGTGCTTCAAAGATAAGTGAGGGTTCCGTAGAAATGAAGTCGTTAAAATTGATGCGGCTGTTTTAATGTCTTTTGGCTATAGCACAGCTTTGTTTTATCTTTTATTTACAGTTTTCGATGTATTTTACGCTTTCTTCTGTCCACAAGTTTACGCTTAAGAAAAATGTTTTGCTTGCTATTTTTGAATAGGAATCTTTCTGTATTTGATAGCTCACTTCTTGAGATAGGTTATTTGCATTTTTTTTTTAATTAAAATGGTTGGTGCTACCCCGGGCCACAGTTATAATACAATAATGCAGAATACCGTTGACCTACTGCGACGACCTTTGGGCCGCCACACGCATTCAGGATACGCCTTCCAAGAAAGTTGCTCTTCTGCCAAATTACACTGAGGATGAGGAAGCTATCAAAATTATGCTCGTAATTTTGCTGTGTGAAGATTTGCGATCTCGTAATTCTTTGGTTCTCGATATTTAAATATAAGTAAGTAATTTTCAGTGGGTTTGAAATATGAAATTATGAGCTTTGCAGATTTTTGTTACGTTAATAAAAGTTTTGTCTTGTTCATAATCTTTTGAAGAAGGTAAATTTTCTACTTTTTATTGCAACTTGATTTTTTATTTTAATATGGAGTGTAGAGCTTTATAAAGTAAGAATAAACAAAGTTATCTTAAAATATTAAAATGAATATTAAATTGAACGGTACAGTTAGTTTGGCAAGAAATATTATTATTATTATCCTACGAAAGTTAGGTTTTGAAGGAGTTTTTAATAGTTTTTAATCACAGAGTTTTATAGACACAATTCATAATGACGACTTGTGAAAATCTAGTTCAAACTTACATTTTCCTGATTTTCAGTTCCATTGATGTATTCAGCCTCATCGTTCAATTCTTTCCCTTCACTATCAATCCCGTTTTTCATAGTGTAATCGTTCGATTCCTCCAATCGTCCTTCATCGTTTATCGTCCTCTTGTATTCACCATTCACGGGATGTCTTAATTCCAGTCTAATTGTTTCACTCTTATCGATTATTATATTCGATTCTACGATTTTACCCAAATCGTATTCGTCTTCCGGTTTTCGTTTCAAATTCTGCGGTTCTTCTTTATCAGCGTAGTTGATGTGATTATTGTTTGCAAATTTTGTCCCGTCTATTTCTGCCATAGGTTTTTTACCCGTGTCGATATTGAATTCGATTCTTTTTCTCTTCGGATTAAAGTTGAATATATCTTCGACCAAATTCTGCTCGGTCATGTTCGGCAGGTTGATTTCGTTTTTAGTCATGGCGAAAGGATTTGGACGGCTCTAATTGGTCACATTGTGTTCAAGGGTTATCTTGTGCCATTGTCGGTTTAACACGGCGTAAATCATCGACAGATCATTATCAAGATGACCGCTATAAATGACCAGTGTACCCTGACCCCTAATTTCCGAACACGCTCTCAGTGAAATCGATTTGTATAAGATCAAGATATAATGGTCTCATTGCATTGTTGTACGTTAAGCAACTATCGTGAACTTTTACACGATTGTTGTACCATTACCATCGTATGAGAATTCTATTTTCTTTCGATGATTTTCTTCTGTCTCTGTTCATTTCGTACAGCCGTCTCGTTTTATAATAATGTTATTGTTTACTTGCCCCGTTATTACTAGGAAATTGGTGCTCAATTCCAATATGTGGTTATCTTCAATACATTCTTGTTTGATTGTATTGGAAATCCATTGCACCTTCTAGACAATAATACTACAAAAGCTGAAGAACCCAAAATCAAGTAACCAAAAATATTCCAATTTCAAATCAACGAAACACGCAAAACTTTTTATAAAACTCAAGTTTGAATTTCGAACTTTGATGAAATATAAGTTTGAGCACACAATCAACCAATCACAGATCACTATTGATTCAAAAAGTTCACAAAAGGTCAAAAAGTTTCACATTCAAAGTTCGCGTTTTTTTTTTAATTTATTTTCCCGCGTTTTGCTTGGCACGAGCCTGCGTTCGGCCGGCGGCGCGCGCTCGAGGCTATCACATGGAGTGGCCATTCTGCCTCCTCGCCTCAAGACATGATAAAGATGGGGATTGCCGCAGTACAGGTTTGGAGTGCAGAGTTTTAATGTTCGTTCGTTATGAATGGTACCTACCTAAAGGTTTATTACGTAAAATTTCTACTGCGTACTCCTATTCATATAACGTACGTCAAAAATGAAATTGTGAACATGTTTGATAGGATTTAGTTAAGTATAGGAAAATATAAATGTTATTTTCAAATCTCGCTTTTTCCCAATACTTAACGGATGAAGGGAAATCTATTTGAAATAATTTGTGTAAAGTTTACTTACCTCATATTTTTATTATTATTTTGAACTCTATGAATCCACAACCAACAATAAGTTTCGCACAAGACCATTCCTTCAGTATAGCTAATCTTATTTGTTAACGACACACATTTGTCTGATTTCTCTGCATAAACTGCGCGTAAGCTCAAAAAGCTCGCGATAGTATAACAGCTCACCTTTCATATCAGGTTTCATTACTATTGCGTGCGTGTGTATGTGTGAGCATAGATGTGTGAGTTTGTCAAAATTTACGCGTGTACGCATTTTTTACTTAAGACTCAAGTAAGAAGGGTCTGTTATTTAGGTTCTATAATATTATACCTACTACTAGGTATGTAAGTATTTTTTTCTTTTTTCTTATATTGTTTCATTTTTCGTTTGAAAAATCTTTTGAAACAGACTACCATACTAGATCACATCACATCACACAATGGATGGATGTATGTTTGTTCCTCTATAACTTAACAACCACTGAACAGATTTGGCTGAAATTTAAAATATAAATAAAATAAATAAATAAATATAAATAAATATTGCTGGACATTTTCACGCAGCATCATGTAGTCCCAAGCTAAGCAGAGCTTGTGTTATGGCAACCACATGACTGATATACTACTTATACTTATACATTTTTTTTTTTTGTAAATACATACATAATATACATAGAAAACACCCAGACCCGAGACAAATATTTGCAAATCATACAAACATTTGTCCCGCGGCGGGAATCGAACCCGCAACCTCCTGCGTCACAGGCGGGCCTTCGCCCACTGCGCCACAGAGGTCGTCGTCTATATAGATATAGTCATTGTCTATATAGATATAGACAATGACCGGGAGTAGGACATAAGTAACTTTTTTTATCCGGGTACCACGCGAGCGAAGCCGCGGGTGAAAGCTAGTACTTTTTATGCGAAAGTTTAGATGGATGTATGTATTTTTGTTCCTCTTTGACTCGACAACCACTAAACCGATTTGCCTGAAATTTAAAATATATACCAACAATAGATAATGACCGAGAATAGGACATAGGCTACTTTTTTATCCCGATTTAAAAATACACGGTTCCCGTGGGATAAAAGAATAGTAGTCCACGCGGGTGAAGCCGCGGGCGTTCGCTAGTCCTTCATTTTTATACAATATAAAAATAAATGAAGC
This sequence comes from Camptogramma bilineatum, assembly GCA_958496255.1. Classification (NCBI taxonomy): domain Eukaryota; kingdom Metazoa; phylum Arthropoda; class Insecta; order Lepidoptera; family Geometridae; genus Camptogramma; species Camptogramma bilineatum. Next base: position 6,268,041 of record OY292474.1, read on the forward strand.
AGGTAAGTACTTAATAAAAATTGCACTGTTCATTTATTCGTAGACTTGTCGTAGCTCGTAGCAAGATGAACGCGTTTAAATCTTTTGATAGTAGGTTACATTTCTGACTTTAAAATCGCCTGTAGCCTGGGATTCCATCATCATCATCGGTAACTCCCTAAATAATTCCATTACTTATCACAAAATTAGGATCTGATGATGGAATCCCAGGTAACAGGCAACTTTAAAGTCAAAAATGTAACCTACTATAAAAAAGATTTAAACGCGCTCATATTGCTACGAACTACGACATGTCTACGAATAAAATGTACAATACAGTTTTTATTTACCTAGGTAATTTATTTTTATATTGTTCAAAATATGAAATACTAGCAGACGCCCGTGGCTCCACCCGCGTGGACAACTATTTTTTTATCCCACGGGAACCTTGCATTTTTCCGGGATAAAAAAGTAGCCTATGTATAAAACATTTGTGGGCAAACGGGCTTCTACCGACTGGCAGCGGCTTGGATCAGTTGAGCTACTTATAGATAGTTTACAACGATCCTTAGATGACTCAACTATTTGTGATTGTATTTTGTAAAATGCAATTTACTAGTAGTTTCTATTAATAAATGTAAGTCTCTTTATATATTTTTCTCGCAATTTCGAACCTAAGTACCTATCTTGTATTTTCCGTGTACCTTTTTGAGTACTGCGGGCTTAAAAAGGTCGCTGAAGCAGAATCTCAATAGGAATTGAACTATATGCAGTCTCTTTTCCATATCAGTCGATGAAAAGAGACGGCATATAGTTCAATTTCTACTGCGATTCTGTTTTAGCGACCTTTTTAAGCCCGCAGTACGCACAATGGATCGCATTCGTGAAGTTAGCCGTTTCGATGCGCACTCTAGCTTTTTCATACAAAATTTTCTACTGCACAGCGAAACGGCTTACTTCACGAATGCCTAGATCATTGTGCGATATTTTCGTTCCTATTTTTTTTTTCAAACATAGGAGTTTTCTACGTACAATAAACCTACAAACTTGTAGCATGCTTATTAGAAATGTTTATTTTTGGTCAAAAGGCCCCTTGGGTCAACTTTGTGCACCATTGACATGTCAACGAGGCAGACACTCTAAAAGTCATTGGCTCTTTACTTTACGCAGCTATTTATTCAAATACTAGCGGACGCCCGCGGCTTCGCCCGCGTGGCCTACTACTTTTATCCCACGAGAAACATGCATTTTTTCGGGATAAACGTAGCCTATGTCACTCTCCAGCTTTATAACTATCTCCACACAAAAAATTACGTCAATCCGTCTCTCCATTTTGACGTGAAAACAGGACAAACAAACAAACAAACACACTTTCACATTTATAATATGGGTCCGAATTCTAAAGTAAACAGTTGTCTACTGAATATTAAGTTTACTGTAACGTCTACTTTGTCAGTTCCCAGTAATTAAGAAACTTTAGAAATCTAATGATCCAGTTTTCCTTTTTATCAAAATCGGTTACGAGACTCCTTTGAGTGTTTTTTGCTGTTGCTAATAGTTTCAGATTTGGCCCTTAAAGAACTCACCCTCTAAAACTCAGTTCTGACTGAGAGAAGATGTATTATTTACTGTCATCACATCAGAAATAAGTAGGTAGTAATTATTGTTTGTTATAATTCTAAGAAATTATATTTTAATGTTTGGTTGATGGCAGCGCGAAAGAAAAAGCACCACTTTCCGGCATAGGCTTTTGTGTAAACGTACTTACCTAAATGTATGGTAGCACAATAAGGTCAATAAATTCAATGAGAATGTTATTAGTTTTTCCATAATTAAATGTAAGTACCTACTTATATTGTTTAAAAAGACAACAATATATGAAAAGCCTATAAAATAAGGTCTGCTTAAAATACCAGTGTACAGTAAGAAAAATATTTTTAGGATAACTTTCCTTGTAGAGACATCTGTCTTTCAGTAGTAAAAGTTTTATAGCATTTACTCCACTACGTTGACTGAAATATCCGAGGAATACTCATAGATGGCAGTGTTGTACACTTTACAAAAACTTTAAATTAAAAAAAAAATACAAAGGTTTTATTTTTTATAAAAATTAAAAACAATTTTCGCAATTGTAAAGGTTGCGAATTCCTTCTTATTCTTCTTCAATCAGTTAAATTGCGGATTTTTCACTGCCATCTATCGGCGAGTAGAAGAACTAAAATAGTTTCAACAAACTTACCCAGGTGGAGCTGCTGTCGTTGGACACCGCTTGAAACGTAGGAACACACCGGAAAGTCATATTTTGTATATTATTTTGTACTTTATTTTATAAAACTATATTTCACAGCTTACCTAGAACAAAACAAAACACCAACTTAGTGATACAGAGTAAAACTGTTTTCAATTTCAAGGTTTTTTGTGTTTTTTTTTCTTTGGGTAGGTTAGGACACGCACACAGTCCCTAACGTTACAGTAGGTAAAATAAAAAATAAATAAAAAAAAACAGATTCTCTAAAATCCTACATTATGGAGCTAAGTTAGGTTAGGTTAGGTAGAAATCTTTTAGTTTTTAATTTAATAAAAAAAGCTAACATAATGTATCTAAGTAGGTAAATCTAGAGAACACTAAACTCAAATCACTGGATTAATTGAAAAAAAATCATTGAAAAAAACATTATTTCGGACATAGTCTATGTATGGCATAAATTAATTTGTAATTTTTATGAATGTTAATTTAGCTAAGTATGCATATACATCACGCAAATCAATAAAGGACTTCTATAGGTCGTAGTAATTAATTCATAATTCATAATTCATTTATTCCAGCAATATTAGGATTACAATGTGTATTAACACTGTCACTTAAACTAGGAATATCCTGTGCTATAAATGACAGATACGACTCGAGGTACGACAATTTTCACCTAACTGGCTGGACTTAAAGAAGTTTTAATTACTTAGCACTAAGTGAAATGCAGGAAACACAATTATAACATACTTAATTAAATAACAAGTACAAGTTTTGGGGAAAAGAAAAAAATACATATGTACGGATTTAAATTATGTGTAGTGTTAGGGTTACTGTAGTGTAGAGTAGAGTGAACAGCAGGAGCCAAAATATTAGCGCTTAATTGTTTTCGCCTAAAAGACGTTCTGTTTCGTCGTAGTTTAAGTTACCAAGTAATTTTTTAGTCTCCTTTTTCAATTGATAATATGAGAGATTATGAAGGGGTAAATATTTACCTAATTCATTATATAAGAATGGCGCTACCACGTAAGGATGTCGTTTAACAAAAGTAGTTCTATGGGGTACAGCCTTAAAGCACTTATCTTTTCTTCTCTTTCTAGCAACTCTAGAGCGATAGTCCTTCCCCAGCATTTTACGAGCAAATAAAACGTTTCTTAATACAAATAGTTGACGAACGGTTAGAACATTAAATTCTTTATACAGATTTGTGGTAGGATAACGTCGCGGTTTTGCGGTTAGTACCTTGATGGCTGCTCTCTGAGATCTTTCTAATTTTATAATTGTAGATTTATGGCTTCCTCCCCACACAGAAACACAGTAGCCAATTATGGATTGACATAGGGCATAATAAACAACTCTGAGAACTGCTAGGTCACCTAGATGTCTTATTTTTTTGAAAGTGTACAATTAGCGGATTTTTGTTGACTCAATGCAAATTGTTGCGTCATCCGACCGACTTGCATAAATACGGCCGCGCCAGCGCTCCCGAAGTCATTCATTCGGTGGACGTCGTAGAGAAAGGTTGTCTGGTTCGTTGTCGGTACAATTTGCAGTAAGTCAGATCATTATTTTTCTGTGTATTTTTGATGGTTAATCGAGTGGTTAATATTTGAAAGTAACGATTGTTTGTTTCCTTTGTTATTTTGATCATTGTTTGTGTAAAATCGGAGTAAACTGATTTCGGCTGTACTTTTATGTTTTTTGTTAATTAAATTCTACTTCTGGTTCTAAAATCAGTAAGTGGGATTGGCCTATGCTCACATCTAATGTTTTGTCTTTATTGGACTAAAATCAGTAAGTGGGATTGGCCTATGCTCACATCCAATGTTTTGTCTTTATTGGACTAAAATCAGTAAGTGGGATCGGCCTAAGCTCACATCTATTGTTTTGTCTTTATTGGATTAAAATCAGATGGTGGGATTGGCCTAAGCTCACATCTATTGTTTTGTCTTTATTGGATTAAAATCAGATGGTGGGATTGGCCTAAGCTCACATCTATTGATTTGTCTCAGTTAAATTTTTATTGGATTAAAAACAAACAGCCGTTATTTCAAATCTGTGATGCCACGTTCATCTCGTTCACGAGAGAGGTTAGTTGAGCCGCTGCGCCGTAGGGCAAGGCGTAGCCGTAGCAAATTGCGCCGACACGACCATCTACCTCGCTCGCGTTCACGCCGTTGTGAGGCTCGTTCACGTACTCGTGATAGATCATTAAACATTTTTGAGGTTATAAACACAACATCGGATAAGTTCCCCTACTTACACCGAATACGCGCGCCGATCACTGCTGCGTCTGCGTATAGTTAAAGGCTTAAGTGAGGAACTGGGACTCAATTCCTCTATTTTGCAACGTCAATCATTCGGGTATAGTTGCCGCTGTGTTCTCCAAAGTGACAGTGATTTTCTAAACCTCGTTGGTAATTTGTTTAAACATCATCACGGCAGGGTAGACCTGGCCTCATTGGTCATTGGTGGGTTGTGAAATGGAACGAAACAGTTGACGTTTTGTTTTGATTGATTGAAGGTTTTTAGTTGAATTGAGGAACTGATGGTTCTGATAAATCATACGCGGCATAAATGACGCGTAGGTTAAAGCGGCAGCTACAACATGCTTTAGTGCACATTCAGTAGGTAACTAAATTAAAGTTAACCTGGTGTTCTGATCTCTCCTCAGTAATGAAGGTGACGTTCTCGTCTGTGTCTATGATTTTGTTTTGCTGGGATCGAGCTACTCCATCGAGTGACATGCACACTGGAGCTGGGTTTTCTAACCTGCGCAAACGTACCTAACTTACTATCAAGGTTTGATATCTTTGCAGAGTAGTGAGTCTAGGTCAGGTGAAACCGAGCTTGTCATGGTGAGTATGTGAAATGAAGTTTGCGCTTGGTGATCTCACATTTTTAATAAGGTTTTCTCTGTGTACAGTGAAGTTCAACGCGTGTCCTTTACAACAAGGTGTTCGGCATACTGGCGCAGGCAGCAGCACAGTGGCCGGTACGCGTGGCGTGGCTGGTGTCAGCGCGGGTGCGCTGACGGCTGCTGTAGACGCCCACGCAGGTGCTGTCGTGCGACGGCGAGGCGCCAGGCATGCAGGGAGTGCCGCTGGCAGTGGACGTGTGCCGCGATCTTCGGCACGAGAGTTTTTGTCTGTTTTTGTCTTAATCCGATTAATAGTTTCGTAGGTGATGGACGGACTAAGATAAAAGGTACGGTCAGTATGATCTGTGCTGTGGTATGTAATTTTTAATCTGTAACCTGTGGTCTGTAAATTTTTATGTGACCTGTGACCTAATCTGAGGTCCTACAAAAACCTGAATTGGTGACGAGTATTGTGAAGCAGATTTCGACTCTGGTATGAACCCGGTAAGAGGCCCGTACGAATATGTTTTTTTCGTTTGTTTGAATGTTGTCAAGGTTTTGCTGAGTGGCCGTTATAAACTAATACAGTTGGGTGGTGCAGGGTAAAACTACCCCAGCCGCAGTACCATGCCTTAAAAGGGAGAATGATGTCCCGAGAGTTGTGCCGCATTTTTTTGAAAGTAATTTCTTATGTTAACAGTTACTTGGATCACACATGCGTGACGTGTCATGGTGTGTGTGTGCGTGGCATGATGACTGCGTGAGGTGAGCCATTGCTTGCGCTGTCGGGCGAGCCGTCGCTTGCGCTGTCGGGCGAGCCGTCGCTTGCGCTGTCGGGCGAGCCGTCGTTCGCGGCGTCGGGCGAGCCATCGCTCGTGCAGCCATGCGAGCCGTCGTTCGCGCTGTCTGGCGAGCTTTCGCTCGTGAAGCCGTGCGAGCCATCGCTCGTGCAGCCATGCGAGCCGTCGTTCGCGCTGTCTGGCGAGCCTTCGCTCGTGCAGCCGTGCGAGCCGACGTTCGCGCCGTCGGGTGAGCCTTCGCTCGTGCAGCCGTGCGAGCCGTCGCTTGCGCTGTCGGGCGAGCCGTCGCTTGCGCTGTCGGGCGAGCCGTCGTTCGCGCCGTCGGGCCAGCCGTCGCTCGTGCAGCCTTGCGAGCCGTCACTCGCGCAGCCATGCCAGCCATCGCTCGTGCAGCCGTGCGAGCCGTCTCTCGCGCAGTCGTGTGAGCCGTCGCTCGTGCAACTCTGCGGGCCGTCGTTCGAGTCGTCGTTCGCGAGTTGGGACGAGCATTGGCGGTGCAGGCGGGCTACCCGCTTCGCACGTTGCTTCCGTGGCGCCTGAGCGCTGCACATCGAAGGACGCCTGGTCTTGTGGACGCCTGACCCTGGGAACGTTTGGTCCAGCGCATCCCGAGGGCTCTCCACTGAAGACCGTATACCCCGACGAGGGAAGTATACGGTGGGCTGAGGATGTCACCCCGAGGGCTCTGACTGACTCACGAATTCCAATGTGTCTCCCTGAGGCTGAAGCATTGGTCCAGCGCATCCTGAGGGCTCTCCGCTGAAGACTGTATACCCCGACGAGGGAAGTATACGGTGGGCTGAGTATGTCACCCTGAGGGCTCTGACTGACTCACGAATTCCAATGTGTCTCCCTGAGGCTGTAGCATTGGTCCAGCGCATCCCGAGGGCTCTCCGCTGAAGACTGTATACCCCGACGAGGGAAGTATACGGTGGGCTGAGTATGTCACCCTGAGGGCTCTGACTGACTCACGAATTCCAATGTGTCTCCCTGAGGCTGTAGCATTGGTCCAGCGCATCCCGAGGGCTCTCCGCTGAAGACTGTATACCCCGACGAGGGAAGTATACGGTGAGGTTACCCTGAGGGCTCTGACCGACTCACGAATGCCAATGTGTCTCCCTGAGGCCTGAAGCATTGGTCCAGCGCATCTTGCGAGCTCTGTGCTGAAGACTGTATACCCCGACGAGGGAAGTATACGGTGAGCAATTGCTTGCTCGAGGGTGATTTTCCAATCGTCCTGGATATCCTGACGAGGGATATCCGAAGCCACTGAAAGTAATTGAGTCACTCTTACTTTCAGTTTCAACGGTTGACTGTGTACTAATGCAAACAATATGACTTTAGGATGATGAGTCAGATGACTCCCGAGACCAGTCTACCGAAGTAGATCGCCACGACGTCGAGGTAGAGGTTCCTGCTCCTGCACCGACACCATCAGCTGCGGGCGAGGACGCGCCGACGTCAGGAGAGGCCGAATTAGCGGATTTTTGTTGACTCAATGCAAATTGTTGCGTCATCCGACCGACTTGCATAAATACGGCCGCGCCAGCGCTCCCGAAGTCATTCATTCGGTGGACGTCGTAGAGAAAGGTTGTCTGGTTCGTTGTCGGTACAATTTGCAGTAAGTCAGATCATTATTTTCCTGTGTATTTTTGATGGTCAATTTGATGGTTAATTGAGTGGTTAATATTTGAAAGTAACGATTGTTTGTTTCCTTTGTTATTTTGATAATTGTTTGTGTAAGCTCGGAGTAAACTGATCTCGGCTGTACTTTTATGTTTTTTGTTAATTAAATTCTACTTCTGGTTCTAAAAGTACATTAATTTTCCAATTCTATTTGCAAGCAGTTCAATGTGATGATGCCAGTTCAAATGTTCGTCAATCCAGACACCTAGGTATTTAAGTTTAGACTCCTTCTTAATTTTGGTACAGTTACACTGTGAGCTGGTTGAGAGATTGCATGAGTGTGCCCTTATCTGGAGTTCTTTGGATTTAGACATTCCCGCTTCTGTTATCGAAAATGATACATATTTTGTCTTATCAAGGTTCAATGTTAGGGAATTTTTACACAGCCAATTCAAAATCACCCTGAGTCCAGTCTCTGTATAGAGGATTACTTCTTTCCAGTTTTTCCCATGAAATATTATTGCCGTATCATCTGCAAAAGTAACAATTTGAGCGTTTAGTAGTTTGAGTTCGCAGAGCTGGTTAATATAGATAAGAAATAGAGTGGGACCCAATATACTGCCCTGGGGCACCCCGAATGTGACAGAAGCAACCGCGCTCACTTGAGAACCAATTTTGACCCGTTGAGTTCGGTCACACAAATAGCTGGTAAATAGCTGAAGAGGGATTCATTCACTACTTTCTGAACAAGGCCTTATTCTAAATACGTCTACTAAATTATTAATTACAATTTATATTGACAGCTTAATTGGTGTCAATCATCTTTGTAGAGACGTATGAGTTGGTACAAAGACTTTAGTAATTAAATTGAGTGATTTATTTTGTGCCGTAAAATATGGTAAGAATTGTATTTATAATTAAACATAATAATAGTCCGACACAAAATAATAGAAATAAATGGGGGCGCTACTGTGCAAGCTAAATACGCGAAATAGATAAATTCTCTTCTAGCAGTAAATTGATACTTCTGACTGACGTCTTCGGCACATGTACTCCTACCATAGACAAGAAACCTGTACTTTACCATAGATTAGTAGAGAAAGGGTTTCCAAAGTACTGAAATTTTAGTTGCCGTGTCTACCGGTTCTTGCCGGACTATAGATAGGTACTGTGAAAAGGCAACTGTGCCTCAGCAATGTAAGTACCGTTCTTATCGATCGCTTTTGACATTTAGAATCGACAAAATTTGAAAAAAGAAAATTGGATTTATCAATAAAAATCCAATTTATCAATGAATAATCCAATTTTATCGAATTTTGTCGATGCTAAATGTCAAATTTAGCGATTGATAAGAACGTTACTTGCACTGCTGGTTCGCAATCCTTGATGCCCGGGTTACACGAGGCTAGTTTTTCAAGCTAGGATAGCAAGCTAGTGTTAGTAAGCTAGCAAGCTAGTACTTCTAGCTTCGTGTAGACACAACTAGCTTCATTTCTAAGCTAGTACACGAAGCTAGAAGTACTAGCTTGAAAAACTAGCCTCGTGTAACCCGGGCATTATGCCCGGGTTACACGAGGCTAGTTTTTCAAGCTAGGATAGCAAGCTAGTGTTAGTAAGCTAGCAAGCTAGTACTTCTAGCTTCGTGTAGACAAAACTAGCTTCATTTCTAAGCTAGTAAGCTAGTTTACAAGCCAGGATAGTTTTTAATAGGATGGAGTTCTATTTTTCAGGCTAGTAGCGCCCCCCACCACTGATTTTACTATCCTGGCTTGTGTACTAGCTTCATGTGGCCGGCGAAGCTAGTTTTGGGTTGGTAGGAAGCAGTAACCACGCATTTTGTCATTCGCAAAATACTCTGATATTCGCCTAAATCTTCATTGCGAAATTCTTCCAAAGCAGTATGAATAAAATAAAGTAAAGCAGAGTGATCCACGTTCATCTCTTCTTAAAATCCACGGTCTTGTCCGTCCCGGTTTTGTAATTCATCTGCTAGTTTCTATTGCAAATTGGCACAGTGTTCGAAGTAACTTTTTCAATAGAATAGTGGTTTTTTTTTGCATGCAGTTCATTTTGGACGTGTGGTCACTTCAGTCACTGCAATAATACTAGCTTAAAATAAACTAGCCTCATGTAAACAGAACTAGCATGTTCCAAGCCAGGTTAGTAAGCCAGGATAGTTTAGTAGAAAACTAGCTTGCTATCCTAGCTTGAAAAACTAGCCTCGTGTATCCCGGGCAATATTTTAAGATTCTTTGATAAAATGTAGAGAGTCCGTCGAAAACACGGACCTAGGTAAGTAGGTACTAAGGGAGTGTACACATTGCGTTTTTTGCAGCGCGTTTGTATTGATACAAACGCGATTCGAACGCGATGCGAACGCGCAGCCCCCCTCCCGGTTCGCTTTTGTATGGAAAAAAACGCGTTGCGAACGCGAGTTTGTATCGCAGCTCAAAAACGCTCTGCAGAAAACGCAATGTTTACACTCCCTAATCGATAAAATTAAATAATAAAACTATTTTCAAATACCTCGTCAAGTATACCTACTTACCTATTAATAAAATACCTATCTTATAAGAAAAGATCCTAGATGTGATCGAAATGTTAGAGTAGGTATTGCTTAAACTCTTCGATGTTTAAAAAAAAACATTACGATGCATCAAAAATCAAAACCAAATTAGATAAGACATGTACCTTTTAAAAATAATAGCTCAGCTTAATATTGACAGGTAATTCCAACCTGTACGTATCATTACAAGATTTAAGAAAAGATTTCTAGGCATACCTACCTGTGGTAGAATGGACGGGCCCGTGCCATGCCTGGGGCGATCGCGTCCAGTTTAAAAAAGTTTACTCTCTTCACGACCAAACTTCGAACTTAATCCGGCACATTAAAACCGATTCTGCTGTAGCAGGATTATAATTTTTTAGTTTTAATGTTTTTGGGCACGGGCATGAAGAATTTTTATGCCTGATTGTAGTATGTACTGAGTTATCATTACTTTTTTGAACGAACGGTGATTAATTCGAATGTTTTGCGAAATAGCGCATCGTTGGCGATTAATGGTCGTTACTCATTCATAGTAATTATTAGTTTTGTTCAAACTGTAGCTATAAAAAGATAAATAATCTAATGTGGCTAAAACTATCTCAAAAACGTAGATGACTAAACATACCGCTAATTCTTTATTGAGAGTTTATGGTAATGAGTAATAATAACACTTCAAAATAGAAGTTGAGTAAAATATTGTTTTCAAAAATTACCCATGATACTGATACCTACATTTGCAATTTTAAATAAGAACACTTCAAATTATGGCAGAAAAAAATATGTAGGTACATGAACGAATGGACAATGACTCCTAGACTTTGAACATGGGCCTACGTTTTATAAGACTTTTACACAGAATTGAGATTCCTAGTTCTGTGGACTTTTATTACAAAATAAAAAAAAATAAGCATGATGTATACGTTGGGGAAACTTATCTATCAATCAGTTCCAATATTGTCCAAATAAAGGTGCCTAGAGACAGTTATCAAAACTTTTACATGTAAAACAAGCGCTCTAACTAATAACTTAGATATTGAAAAACAAAAATAATTATTAATTGATCTTCGTACCACAATCCAGAACCGTACAAAAGAATTTGTATTATAACGTTACGTGATAAAATTGATATTTGAATAACAGCAAAGACTGCGTATTTCAAGGTGGTAGCTCGTTCATTTCAACATTCCAAGACGTTCCATTTTTGAATTCAGGTGGTTTTTAAATTGCCAGTGATTTGTTTTATTTTCAAAACAGGCCAGTAGCTTTGATGGCGAGCCCATTGAAAAATATTTAGATTTGAATTTCGAATGGATTATGTAAGGCCTTTTGTACGCGAGGCAAGTTACAAGTTTATATTTTGTGAGTTTCATTTAGTATTCTTGATTCTTGTATGAACATAATATTCAATGGGAAAAAAAAATATATAATATTATTTTAAAACGAGGAATGCTCCGACACTTATTGGGCTCAACAAATCGATACAAAAGACTTCAACGCGTTTATTTTATAGAAAAACTTGATATTTTTTATAATATTTTATTACCTACACCTAGTTTACTGCAGTAAACGATGTGAATCGGCAGCTGTTACAGTAATTTGCAGCAAAGCTAATGGAAGACTGATTGGTCATACGATGTCGCACTCGACACCTTGAAGATGCTTTCTACGTAGTCCTTAGCTGTGGAAAATAATAATTGCAAACATTTTGTTGCCAATGCTTAACTATAATAAGGCTGGATAATATGGTGATAATGAGTAGGCAAGTAGCTACCTAAGTGTGTGGTTTTTGGCCACTTTCAACTTTTGAATCAGTTTTTGATAATCAAATAAGAAACTGCTTAGCTGCTGTTTTTAGCGGTCAGCCCAGCCATCCACTTCTTGGATGTGTTGAATATTTCCTTTAGTTCAAACTTTTTCAACTTTATTTAATTTACTTTGGTCCTGAGCTAAGCAAGCACAATGCCATAAACAATTTATATTTCAAATTATTTGTACGCTCTTATTTTAATGAAAACAAGGCTTAAATTAAACCATTTTATGTCCGTTGGAACAAAGGATAGGTAGGCACTGAAGTGCTGAGTATTTTATAATGGGTAGTCAAATGAGTGCTAGGTGCCTGCAGTCGTGGACGAAAAATATTACAGATGGCCTTTAGGTATGAACATAATAAGCTAATTTGACGGTTACCTAAGTAATTAAACAGATGATGCATAATAACAACTTAACCTCCCATATGCCAGAACGTAGATCTCAACGAGACACAATTGATTTTCTGTTTCATAAATGCTCCAAGTGGAATCCTGGGAGGTGCTGGCGCATGACAGATCGAAGTGGAGGCTCTTAGTGTCGGAGGCCAAGACTCACTTTGGGTCACTGCGCCATCCTAGTAAGTTAAATTTTTTCCGTCAACTTAAATAAAAGAAATTCAAGACAAGTATGTAAGTAGTTCGTATTACTTATACCATATTTTAACATTTAAGTACTTACCACATTAACGTAATTTTATTATGTCTAAGAGTATTTGGCAAAGACATACATTTTGCACTTCCATATATTGACAAGTTGTAAGAACACAGTCGCCTAATACAATCTTAACAAGTTTCAGTTAGGTACTTATTCATTGTTTCCCTTCAGCTCTACTAGTAATTTCTCCTCCAAGACGACATTTGCCTGCGCGTGCGCAGTCATCCATCACGCGGCCACGCCCCTGCGCTACGAACGCTTAACCCCAAAGACGATTTGATTATTAAAAATGTTTTTGAAATAACCATCGGAATTTATTAATGTTCGTAAAATTGCTTTATGGGTTAGCTCATTTTAATGTCAGTTTGATTTTCATGTTCATGTTTTAGGGTAATATTATGATACTTATCTGTAGGTACTTGTATATTAATTCATGTACCTACCTATTTATATTAGAACCTCTAATTTTGTGAAAGTTTTTATCAATGGATTCATCCTAGGGTAAGTTGAACTAGAACAGTTTGTACTGAGCTTTAGTATAAGGATGGTAATGTTATAATGTTATATTTTAATTTGGAATTGGTAAATAAATCTATGGTTATTTCTGTATGTTGACTTTGTGAGTTTGAAAATCGATCCCAATTTTGATAGTGATAATATACCAAAATGTGCCAACCGATAGACTAGCTTTTACAATGAATATTTAGTTGTGTTATCAATTTAACCTAAGGGACCTATCAGACAGAGAGCGGTCACGCGGTCAAGCGTTCTGCCTTTGCTTTCTGCGTTCGAGCGTTCTACTGATTTTAGAGTAGAGTAGGTACTCCCTGTAATTTTAGTTTCACTCCCTGTGTCCTTGGTTTTCTATGAAGCTTTTAGGGTACATTCAACTAAATTACGAGATTTCTAGTCTGCATGCCAACTTGACAGTAAGTATGCATCCATTTTGATCAGTTTGTTGCTTGAAACCTTTTGGTACAACGCGGTCTAGGACATTTCTAAACGTTTTTTTCTCTTCACTCACACTATAGATCATTATTAACTGCCAGCATGGTGTGTTATTTTTTCGATAAACACCAGTAACCATTAACCAGTAACCATTAACCAGTAGGTAACTATTAACCTGATCAATCTCTCCCGGATCCGGTAACGCCTCGGAATTAATAAAAAGCAATCAGTTACCGGGATACGCTACGTAGCGCAGTGAGCGGTTCAGTCACGACTTGTGTACAATTTTATTACTTTACGCGCCGAGAAATAATATTGGTTTTGGTAATTTGATTTTGAAGAAAATTTTTGTTTAGATACGTGAAGAAAAGAGGATTTCTAAAGTATCTATACAGCGTGATTTTTTTTTCAGGGCCACTTAGGTGACTTAGGCTGGATTCGACCAAACTGTCATCATACTCCCAGAGTACCTAGTTATTCCGTTAGCCGACAGAATTCGAAATACAATTGTTTAGAAAGCGCAACCGAACATTATTAGGTGCATTCAAATTTTCCTGGTTATAAGGTGTCAACTTTACAATGTCAAAATATTCAAACAAACAGCAGTTTAATGTGTGGTTTAATCTCCAGATAAAACTTAAATCCAGTTTGGTAAAATCCAGCCTTTAGGGGAAGTCTGAAACCGTGAGAGTTATCGAAAAGATATTTAAGGAGTTACGAATTATTTTGAAAAAAAAAAAAATGTTTGACATTAATTAATATAAACCTTAATGTTAACGAAATAACAACTCATTTATTTGTAGATAAATACTTTTTAGTAAATGACATTTGAATTTAATGAAAAATTAAGCAAATAATGTAAACTCATGGTAGAGTTTTAACATTTAAAGACTAGACAGGAGCTTAACTTAAGTTTTGGTAAATTATTTGATTTATAATAAAGTCAATCAAGATAAACTTGGTCACTCGAAATTGTTCGACATTTTTGTTGTTAAAAAGTGTGAAAAGATCAAAAAAAACAAAATCATTTAAGCCTCGTAAAAATATTTCTTCATTCACATAAAACTCCAAAAGTCCAAAAAATAGGCACTATTAATCTACGGCCCGTATGTAAATCCATTCATACATCAAATTGTAGAAATTAAAAAGAAAGAGAAGGCGAAGAGAGAGACAGAAAAGTCTATTAACATAATTGATGGTTGTAAATCTAGAGGTGTCATGTCTTCCGGTAAAAAAACTAAAGAGTTAATGTCGATGGTTGAGGTATGAGCCATAGCCAATAAAAGGACTCGAAAATCGTTTTAATTTTTTACTTTTTTTTGACTACACAAAGACGGCCGCACTCATTATTTTTTTAATTACTGAACTATGATGACAGCCAATTTTTAGCGTAATATATTGTTATTCATTACTCAAGTCATTGGATAAGTTGATAAGTTTAAGTCATGACGGAGGCCTTTACGCGGCTTAAAAACCCCAACTGAGTTGGCCACTAGCTCATACGAACTTACCTACATAATTTGATGGTAATCATCAAAAGTCAACACAGTCATTAAATCAAGCCGGACTTCAGACAATACAGATTACAGCCAACAAGTACAATTTCCCCAAATTAATTTGAACTCTAAACAAAAGCAGCTCAATAATAATTTTACACAAGGAAAACGCCCTTAATTCGATACTTCGGACGTGATGACGAAGACGGTAGAAAGGAATACGCGTTCCAATTTTGAAATAATTTCAAAATATAGGTGTAAGAGTTCCATTTTTAAATTGTTTTAGAATGAGAACATGTAATTGCTAGCATACTTTTATCACACTAAGGCTGGATTCGACCAAACTGGATTAAGTTTTTACTCGAGAGTAAACTACTGTTTGTTTGAATATTTTGACATTGTAAAGTTGACACCTTATAATCGCAGATTCGCACGTTGTACTACGCCAGTCAAAATAACACTATTTAAGGCGTATTGTACTTCTTTTTACACGAGCAGTCTGTGGGCCAGATATACACAGAAAGCCTACAATGCCTTGCGTGTCCAATATAATAACGGCTTCAGGATGCTGTTGGGGTTGCCGCGATATTGCAGCGCATCAGGGATGTTCGCGGATGCGCATGTGGATGGGTTCCACGCAATCATGCGAAAAAGAATCGCTTCCCTGGTGGGCCGCATGCGCCGCAGCTCCAACAGCCTCCTGGAGGCCGTAGCGCAGGATGTGGGCTCCAGCATCATGACACACTGGGTGACGGTGCTCAGGCCCCTGACCTCTCTGGTGACTCAGTGACTTGCGACCTTGTGAGCCCTTACGGTCCTTGTGAGCCCATGTCCTGACCTTCTGATTTTATTTTATTATTATTTTATTTTATTTTAATTTATTTATTATGTACCTAATTTAAATTTTGTGTTTTTGTAACCTATGGATCAAATGTGTCTGAAATAAATGAAATTATTATTATTATAACTAGGATAATTTGTTTGCACATAATAATGTTCGGTTGCGCTTTCTAAACAATTGTATTTCGAATTAAGTCGGCTAGTTACTTTGGAGTAAGATGACTTTTGGTCGAATCCAGCCTAAATAAAATATGATAAAACTTTAACTTATCGATGTCTGTTTTTTGAAGATATTTGCGAAAAATAGCTTTTTTTTGAGACTGGGGACGTTTTTGGTTTGTTTTTTATTTTTTATACTTTTAATTAGGATTGGCTTAAAAACAGAGATAAAGTTAGAGTAGGGCTGGTTTTACAGAAATGAAATGTTATATTTAGGTCAATTTTCTGTTTTCACGAAAAGAGTTTTGTTGAAATCATAGTTTTTTTTAAAGTATTTTAGTACTTAAGTAGGTAATAGTAATTACCTAAGTAATTGCCTATTTTTTTTAGTACTTAAGTAAGTATTACTTAAGTACTAAAAAAATAGGCAACACAAAACGGAAAGCATCATTCATCATCATCACATTTAATAGACATTGCCCAATCTAATGTTCTGTACCTATATTTGTCAAATTTCAATAACTACCGATCCCAATTCTTAAAAATTCAATTATCAGCTCCTATTGTGGTTAAATAAAATAATGTCATGAATAATCCCAAAATCTCAAGCTGTGCATGCATGCACGCAATACGGATTCCCGATAAAGAACCATCACGTTTGATATTTGAAACATTTAAATTGCACGTTATTGCTACTGTGCACGCGGCGGCTCATTCTGCCAAATTCCACCGCGAAGGTTGTTATTATTCCGCCGATTTGCTCATCCCAATCCGATGTTGCCAGGAATAAGAAATCAACTAATTCGTGAGAGTCAGGATTCTGAGCGTGAGAAATATGTTTGAAACAAATGGAACGGAGTATTCTCATATTTTAGGCTAATTTGGTCTTATTAGTTCAAGCTACCTAATTTTTCGTTCGTGACGCAAAATAATAAAATGGTTTTCTGGTAAGTATGTAGTTACGAATTTGATTTTCGATCTCGGTAGGTAACTCTTGAGCTAATTAGTTCCAATAACGGAGTCATCAGAAAAGTGTGGAGCCAATTTCTAAATTAAAAAAGGATAATTCGAGCGGCAACGGATGCGCCCGCCCGTTGTGAGAGGTCGCGCTTCAAAAAAAGAACACCGTCAACCGAACTGTCAGTACGCCAGCCGTAGAATGAGAAATGTTGCCACAACCAAAAAAGACCATAGAATATTCATTCATAAAGCCTTGACCACTAAGAAAATTAGTTATTTTAATTATTCGGTGAGTATTGTTGTATTAATTATTGAGTTTCGCTCGCTCCGATGGACAATATATTTTATTGTCTTTCTGTACGGTCTGATTTATACGTCTAGTTAGTAAGTTATTCGAATTTTAATTTAAACGAGGTTTAATGGGTTCTTGTTGAATGAATTCTAATTAGGAAAACAACTGGACGGGATCTTATGAATAATGTCTGGTATTTTTTGTCTATGGCTTAGAAAAGTTGAGTGGCATCGCGCTGTCTGACCTCCACACAATGGCTGTATTTTCTATAACAAATGTGCTTAGAAAAAACGGACGATGAAAAATTACAAGCCTTCTGCCATTGTTGGTTTACATCCTCGTGCCTAACAAATGAGGTTCGAAAGTTTCGTAATAAAATTTTACTACTGGCAATATTTACTGCGCTGTATAAACTGATTAAAACAATACTGGCATAGACAAAAAGAATAAAAAATGTATTGTTTTAACGATTTGAATTAAGAAGCTTCAAATAAAGAATTATGACTGCAGCGGTCATTACGTTTGAAAAAGGAATCGTAGTGCAGTGACAATGATCAATACTTCATTAACTGCTGTTCACCATTCATTGGCAGTAAATCAAAGTATTAAAAATAAAAGGCGCGCTCATTTAGACCCGTGCCATACACTATCCACACACAATCATAAAACAGAAAGGGTCTTATAGTCTGTCTTTCATTAATTTAGAAATAAATGAATAACGTTATTTTTTAAATTGGTCATAAGTGTTTTACCGATATCGATACGAACTCACCCTAAAGAAAGCTTTGATGTAAGGCTGATTTTAGTCTCACGCTCACCGTCAGCGCTGATAGGCGAGTGATCTTTATTACAATGAAATAAGGATACTGATTGTCCAGCATTGACGAGAGCAATCAGCGTAGCCATTTCTGCTACACAATCAGTATCCTTATTCATTGCAATAAAGATCACTCGTCTATCAGTGCTGATGGTGAGCGTGAGACTAAAATCAGCCTAAGACAAGGCTGTATGTCAGAAAGTTACTTGAGTTATAAGTTACTTACTAGAATCGCGTTTATACAACAACTTGTTTACAACTTAACACTTAGGTAATTGATGCTAAAGAAGTACTTAAACGTTAAATTGTCGGTTCCGGCTTTTAAGTTGATAGGAGTATTACCTACGCGGGTAGCGAGTAGTCTATAACGGTTCCCTCTCAAACACACACTAGAGCAAAAACTATTTTATCATATTTTAAGTAGGTAGGTACCTTTATGCCCCTACGGTGTCTTTTTTTCCATAAATTAATTATTATAAGAACTAGGAACCTTCTCAATTCACAAAAATTGACCAGTTTTACCGCCCTTATTACATGTCCCGTAAAAAAACATTAAAAAAAAGAAGAATATAAACATAAAAGGAAAACATACAAGCATAGCCAAGGGCCTCCTTCTATTATTCTTGAACAGAATATTAGCGATTTCTTAAGTTTTAAATAGGTAAAATCAGTCTGTCTCTATCGCTCGAATGGAGGATGATAGAGACGAATTCTAACTTCTTCGAACTAAGCGCTTCCAATCGTTTTTTTATAATGCGTACTGCTGTCGAATGGAATAAACTGCCTTCGTCTGTGTTTCCGTCTACATTAACCCGAACACCTTTAAAAGGAGAGTTAATAGGCATTTTTTAGGGAAGCTCGCTCCATCGTCGACTTCATCCATGCCTAGGCAAGGAGCGAAGTCAAGATCTAACCTATCTTCTTCTTCTATTTAAGAGGTAGCCCGTTGTCAGCATAACTGATGCTTCTTTCTCCACGAAGCTCTTTCAGGGCAGCCTCCTTGACCTCCTTATACGACATGACAGCAACCTTCTCTTTCACTTGGCTCATGTAGCCTATCCTCGGTCTTCCTCTTCCTCTCCTTCCTTCCACTTTTCCTTCAATAATAGAACATCATTATATGAAACTGTTATGTCGTATAAAATGGCCAATCATCATCCCACTTCTATTCTCGACAACTTGCAACAACGATCTCACCTAAGATAAAAACTTCTAGCCCGCATAGCCATCTAAGCCATAACGGAAGCTTTTATGCGGCCTAAAAGCTCCGTCACCGGAATAAAGCCGGGGTATAAACATTGTAAATCGAATCAATTGGTATGCCATACCCAAGAAGATTCTAAACTACGTAACTGGAGTGCTAACTGACATTTAATGTACAAAGGATTTTGAACCTTATCACGACTGGACAACAATCTATTATCATTTAATCTTGGTTATAAGGATTGTTGGTCTTGTTGAGAGGCTTTCTTGGGTGCTTTGTCTCTTTCACACAGTTGCAAAAAGAAAGAGACACAGCGCCCAAGTTTTATTTCTCAAGCGGACCTTGTTTTCTGTCTCAGTCAGCGTTCCAGGTACGTAGTATAGAAATTCCTTGGCCATACCCTTGTTTATATTTTTTTAATTTTTATAGTGTTAAACCACACTTACAGTCGAGCCAATTTAATAGGTCACATTTGACACTTCATCAAAATTCAACAACGTAACCTTGTAACAGCGGGCTCACAATATTATTTGATATTTCAAAGTTATATCTGCACACTTGCACACACTTTTTTCAGTTAAAAATATCATATTAAACAGGCAATTTTACGAATGATTTTGTTAGGACTGACAGATGTCAAATGTGACCTATTAAATTGGCTGGACTATAGGTATTATTAAAATACTACATTTGGAAATGAAAAAGCTTCAAATTCATCATTCAATCAAATTTTTTAATTCCAACGGGATTCGAACCCGCAATGATACAAGCGATCCTCCTTAAGCCGGAGTGCCTTTACCAATTCGGCCACGGAATCCTTAGTCGTCAGGGTTGAAAATCTTGATAGGACCATTTTTAACGATTACAGCATCGATTTCCGTATTCGAATAATTCGAAGGGTTCGAATTTTGATAAGATTTTGATCATACAAATTGATAATGCATATTAAATATCTGCAATGTTTAATTAATATAATTAATCAATTAGAATTATCGTTTAATTATAAACTATATTAATAGTACCTACTAAGGAGGCGTTTCTAAGTGACAGGTCATTAAATCATTTGACAAAATGTATTTAAATTCCAGCAAAAGTTATTAAGTAGAGTTTTAATATTTTATTATTATTAAGTGTTAGTACTTATTACAAACGAAAGTGTCTACACGCTTAATTTTGAAATATAAATGTATTTTGGACGCGTCTATTACTACAACTTTAGTCAACTTCAACACTAATGCTAGAAGATCTGCTATATATTTTACGAGTCCTGGTTGTTGTAGGTATATTGTCCATTTTCCTTGTAGTTTCTGATACCCTCGACACAGGTTATTATTAATGTTGGGTTGTAGTGTAGGGTACAGTCGTGTTCCAGTTTCGTTTTGAGTTTAACTTGATGTTGCATATAGCAAGACTAATACTACCCATGTATATATATATATGCATGTATATATAAGTAAGAACATACAAACGAGCTTCTTTTTATTTTGTTTCGTTATGCACATTTTCAGAGTAGTTTATTTTAAAAGCTTTCCCCCTTACTTATGAAAGCTGTTTAAAGATGAACAATGGTTAAACAACGTCCTGTCTCTGTATGTCACTATCCACTAATAAAGACAGGACGTTGTTTAACCAGTGTTTAACTTTAAACATCTTTCATAAGTAAGGCCCTTTGCCATGAGATTTACCTGGGTAGATAAACAAGAATACATGGTACCTAAACTAGATAAATTTCGTGACAAGCTTTTTAACATATAAATTGTGTAAGTAATGTAATACATTCATGGGTTTAATTTATGTAAATTTTTCTTTTTATTTTCTTCTTTTTAAAGCATTTATATAAAAGCTTGTTTTTAAAAATGTTTTTTCACTTTTAATATATCTACCTACTAGCGGACGCCCGCGGCTTCGCCCGCGTGGACTACTATTTCTTTTATCCCACGGGAACTATGCAATTTTTCGGAATAAAAAGTAGCCTATGTCCTATTCCCGGTTATTATCTATCTACATTCCAAATTTCATCAAAATCGGTTTAGTAGTTATGGAGATACGTGGCAACAAACATTCACACACACACACGGACTTTCGCCTTTATAATATTAGTAGGATTATGATAAAACCTACAAAGTTCTTAAATAGTTTACAACTGTTTTTGTAATTATTTTTAAAATAACATGGGTCTTCAATGTCCTAGGAAATTCATACAATCACCTGAGTATTAATGAAAAAAAAAAGTATCTCTGTTTTCAATGTCCTAAGACATAATTTGTTTGTGTGATACTGGTGAAAATTATACGCTTATTCCTTGAGGGCCACGTACATTTTCATGAAAAGATCTTTCTTGAGACACTTCTTGGCCACCTGGCTCATTCGTCATGGCTTAACGACTTAAAAGCAGGAACTCTCTAAAGCACTGAAGCACTCTGCTGTTAGGCTGTGTCCCCAGTAGGCAAACTGTGAGCTGCCGACTGAGTTTGCGGCGTATCGGTTTAGTACGCTCTTCCATATTTGAAATGGAGTGTCCACAGTTTGCTAGTTTTGCGCGTAACGCTGCAAACTGCGTACAGTGAGCGCAAAACTAGCAAACTGTGGACACTCCATTTCAAATATGGAAGAGCGTACTAAACCGATACGCCGCAAACTCAGTCGGCTGCTCACAGTTTGCCTACTGGGGACACAGCCTTAATGCAACGTGAAGACACCCATCCAAATTGTGGCCACTCAGAACGTCAAAAGAAGGTGAAGAAGAAGAAGAAGGTTAGGTTAGTTGCTTAAGCACCATGTTCAACGATCTATCTATCAACAATGTCTATGTAAGCAAGCTACGCCACGAGCTGGTTTGAATTAAACCTCACTACAATACACCTCTGTCACAACAGAATCCGAGTTCCATTGGCAACACCGCTCCCGTTCCAAATTCAAAAATTCAAAATTAATGGCGGATTTGACAGCAGCGTTATTGTGGCGGCTAATTTAAATCTTATCAACTCGGCGATGACAGCGGCTTAATGGGATCGCGGGATTTTAAAATAATGCTTTTCATTCCGTTTCGGGTTTTATTTGTCTTCTTTTGTAATCGCGTAAATTAATTTGGTAGGTACCTACCTATTGAGTTGTAAAAAAAATAGATTTATATGCAACAGCTGAGTAAATCGGTTAATGATAACAAGTGACTCAATTAAAAATTAAAAAAACTTTGATATTTAACTGACTAATTTTTTGCACTCTCGAGGTGCATTTCTGTTCATAACTCCGAAGATCCTGTTGGAGTTGTTAACCCTTCAAAAAAGAATTGCAAATCGGGCCAGGCGACTTCGAGTAATCGGTGAACATAATAAAAAAAATCCGACGAATTGAGAACCTGCTCCTTTTTTGAAGTCGGTTAAAAAAGTGAGCTGTCACCATAGAATACATAATAATACCTACCCGTCACGTCACGGGACGCCTGGCAGATGTGAAAAATCGAAATTATTTGTACAGTAGAATATTAATTCATTACTTACTACTTACTTATACCTACAATATCACGTTCCGTGCCCATGACGCACGCGGCGATGCACTCGGCCACGATGCCGGCGCTCTCTTTCGGAGATGATGATGATGATGACCACCAGTGGTGACTTATGATGATAATAATCCTGCAGGGCAATTCTACTAGATGACAACGTCAATCATTCCGCTGCGGTTTGTTTCGATCTCTTAAATGTCAGCCATTTGGTGAACAGTAGAATGGCTTTTCAAAAATTTGTAGAAATAAAAAAGATTATGACTGAAATATTTAGTTAATGCTTAACTGATATGTCGCACCCCTGGACGAAAACCCCGGTAACTCGAAAAACCTACTTTTTCAGATATGACAAAAAACTGATTTAAAAATCTATGGCAGACTATGAAAAACGTAAAATTTATGAAATTTGAACAAAAACCCTTGAAAGTATAGTTACGTGAGTTATATCACGGTATAGGTAATCAGTTTAGGAATTAGAAAACGCAACTAACTCCATTTGGGCACATTTTGAGTTATCTGAGTTTTCATCTAGGGGTGCGATGTGTATTTAGATATTAATTAGATAAAACAGTAAACATTTTGTCAAACCTTTCAGTTATGAACGCCGGAGTTCAGTCTGGTGGTGACTCATTGAGTGGTCTGGGATGACGTCATTAAGAATTTAGAAAAAAAAAACATTTTATTTTACCAGCCCCATATTATTTTTTCCATTTTTTCCATTTTTTCCATTTTCTCTTAGATCTAATTTTTTGTTCTAATTTACTTTTTACTCTAATTTACTTTTTTAACTTCTAATTCTTTTTTAATTCTTAATTTAATAAACCACAGCGCTTCTGGATGCAACTTGAGGTCACCCATCCAAATGTGACCGCTCAGAACGTCGCTTAACTTTTACGACGTCTAAAGGTGGAATCAGACGGTTCACTCAAGTGAAAGATCGCTCGAATGAGAGCTGAGGTTTTATGGCACTTTTCTTGCATGTTATATTTATGTTTAGATGTGTCACTTTGATTGAAAGATGACGAATGAAGAACAGAAATGAACGAAAAGTGAATCATCTGATTCCACCTTAGGCAAGCTAGAGTACGGGCCACCACTAAAGTCCGATAGACGCGGCGCTGCTATCGCAGAACTAGGTTTGATAAAAAATTACTAATTGTCCAAATAAGGCTTGAACAATAATCGATCGAGCGAGCGAAGCGAGCGAAGATCTTAGTGGTAAGTTGGGCGATTTTGCTTTGTATGTTTGTATGTTTCACGAATTGTTGTTCGCGCATAACTGTCGAACCGTTCATCCAATCTGGATGAAACTTGGTAGGTCAATAGGTTGTGGTAAGGAAATTTACGGTGGAGCATATGAGCTTAATCGATGAAGGGGTTGTGAAGATATTGGGTTCCCAAGGGGGTAAAAAATTATGAAAGTTACACAAATATATTGAGTGGGGTGTCATACGAAAGGGCTTTTTTTGTACATTCCAAAATGGTTTTTATTTTTAATCTAGGATGTATAGTTTTTGAAATACGACCAAAGAACAAAAACTACGAAACCAGAGCTGCAAGAGCTCCCGTTTCATAGAGTTTCGATGTCTTCGTAGCTCATTGACTGGTCGGACTTAAAAAGAGAGTGGCATCGTTGCGGTTTGGTTTGCAATGATTTTAGATGCTACTTGATTTATTTTCATGATAAAAAAAATTGTTGATAAAGAATGAAAATAATTGGGGTAAAAAAAGTTAAGTAAACAAAATATTGAGTGGGGTGTCAAATGAAAGGTCTTTATTTGTACATTCCAAAATAGTTATTATTTATATTCTAAGACGTATACTTTCAGAAATACGACGAGAATTCATAAATATGAAATACTTAAATAAAAAATTAGACACGACATTATGTATTGCATGCAAGCTAGTATTTTTTACCATGAAGAGCTAGCGCAATAGGCATACTCGGCAGTAGTAGCACTTGAAATTATAGGGGTAGTCAGAAGAAAGTCCAAATGTAAGCCATCTACGGTGCGCGAGATCTCAGTTCGGGGCGAACTACTAGTTATGCAAGTTTGTATGTTCGTTAATTCTAAACACCAGAACAACTGAACGACCGTGACTAAAAGAGCATAATAAAGTAAATAAAACAATTAGTTCCCGCTTTTGCCTTAGGACTTGGTTGCTGGCGCGGACTCTAGACCCGTGTTCAAAGTCTCTACGCCACGAGCGCTTCGCTTCACGAGTGGTTAACGTACCTATCTAGGTTAAGTGTGATGCGTCGCTGGATTTCAGTCACGGACCGGCGGCGTCGCGACCAATCGGTAGACAAGTCGTGTAAAACAACGGAAAAATCATTTTCTTGTTCGGATTACATAAACATCTCGACGTTGAATTTTTTTTTCGAGGTACTTTTAGTTTTAATTTAAAGTGTTAAGTATTTCGTAAAGTCAAAACGTTATGTAGTGCCAACAAAATGTTAATTAGTAAATTATAAAAAGCCAAGAAGAGTTTTCTCAAAACAATTAAAATTAGAGTGTTTAATAAGATAGGTATATTATTTGAACTGGTATTTTAAATGAACACCTATCTAAAGTATTTAAATACTATATTGGAAAGTTACATAGGTAAATTATTTTTTGTTAAGTAATCAAGTATTAAATTAATTCATGTCAAAATGCTTTGAATTTCGATTCGTCGCAATCGTATTCAGCATTGAAGTACAAAAACCGCACAACGTAAAAAAAAAATGTTTTCAATCATTGTTTATACAACATGAAATTATATTTTCACATTATAATTTAAAACAAAAACATATTTTACATGTTACACGTCATAGTAACCAAAGGTTGTCTCACCTATAATTTGAGCCGAGGACCGCCAATTAAATAAAAAAAGTATAACTTAGAGAGCAACACAAGACTGTAATTATCCTTTTGAAGAATGTTTTAAATGTGGCAGTCGGCTTTCTTGCTACAATCTTTACTTTGTCTTTTAGTTTTAAATAATAATGCCTAATAACTGGGCTGCGTGGCATAATTTTGTTCTTATTATCTATTATTGTTTTTAAAAATCGGAAACGAGTGTTCGTTTATTTATATTTCAGTTTAAATTGTGTGTCAACAAAAGTCAGGAATTATTTTAAATGTGGAACTAATTTTACTAATGTTTTTCTTAATGATTGACATTTTCCTTTATAAAGGACGCGAAGGAAAATGTATTGGGACTTTTCAACACTGACACATAGACACATCAGCGTGAGCGGCTCGTCTATAAATAAATAATAATAATAGTGTGGTAAGTAATTTAACCCTGTAAAAGTAGTTTTACCCTCGAGACCGGATGGAGCTTAATTCTTATTTTAAAACCACTGAGAAGCCAGCCTTGGAGAGGCAATGATGTCTTTCATTTACCGCTTCCTCATTTTGAAAACAGTAGGTGTTACATTTCTACTGTTTTTAAAATAAAGATTCTTCATTGTTTTTATATTAGTTATTAAAAAAGATTTAAGATTAATTTTGAAATTTATAAATAAAACATAAAAATTTGTAAAAAAGAAAATAAAAACACTGCCTAAAATGAGGAAGATAAAAACACAGTTCGCTTCGCTTATAATAAACATCGTCTAACAATCATGTCAAAGTCAAACTAAAACTGTTCATCCATACCTCACGATGGCACTGCATGTATAGGTTCATACCGTTGCTATCTATCTATACTAAGGCAAACATATCACAGAACACAGTAATGTCTCTTAAATATCACAACAACGACAGTTCTATCATAGCCTCGGAAGTAGATCTAGTATCGCACTTGGCTTTGTACATCGCTATCGATTCGGAAAACGCCCGAGGCGACGCGTAGATCACAGAATCACGCGTATGAAATGTAATAATAATCGACCATCCCGCGGGCTTATCTGTAAACGACTGCAGGCGAAAAGGTTTTAGCTGGGGGCGAAACGCCGTGCGTAGCTCCAGGCTCCGCCCCGGGCCGTGCCATTGGCCACAAAGCGGTAGCGGGCCTCCACCGCGCCTCCCCATTGGCTACCCGATAGCCCCCGGTGGGGGTACGGTGTCGCATCCACGGACAATATTTTGACGTTTTTTTACCGGCGCGGTGGCATTTCTCGTCGCAGCGATTAATTGTAATTCTTTATGGCTATTGTAGGGTTAAGTGAGCAGTTTAACGTGACGTTTGTGTTCGATGTTTGAATAGCTTGTTTGTTGGATATTGCTGTTGTGTCAGATTTGCGCAAGCGCATCGCAGTGAGCGTTTTGTTGGTTTTTGTTCATATTTGGACAGGCCTTTAGTGTTTGAATTAGTAACGGTGCCTTTGTACAATTCGTTGGCGGTGTGTACCTGTTTATTCTTAAATTGGTTGAAGAGTATCCTTTTCACAGGATAGAAGATTTTTGAGTAAAAAATTGGAAATCAATAAACCAATTTCTAAAGCCACAAAACGGGTGATTTTTTTATCAATAGATACAATAGTGAATTGATACTTTAGAATTGGTGTTTTTTTAACAATTTCAAAGTATCGATTGAAGACCAACAGGTGATCAGTATCTAGGTAGGTAGGTATAAATTGAAAGGGTCTATAGTCTAGTCTATAGCTATAGGTAGGTACTATACGGTGGTAAAATGGTTTCTTATGTCAGTTTACCCCATTACCCCAAGAAGTAGCTAAGTATATTATAAAATAAAACTCTGAAGGATCATTTGTACAAAACAGAATATTAGGTAGAAAAATTAAAAGTAACCTACTTCATATTTTATTCACATTTTCTGCAGACACAGAACATCACTAAACATGTTTTCATTCCATCTATTCGAAAAGGACGACTTTGTTCGCCTTTAAGTGCGCCCAAAGTAGATGATTCCTCTTCAAGGAACTTTTAGCGGGCAGTAATGAGTTTTTAATCCTCTTTATAAGTTTAGCGGGCAGTAATGAGTTTTTAATCCCCTTTAAGTGCGCCGGAATTATCTATGAATTATCTTTGCCGCGCACTTTTGAGGTACAACTACTTTCCACATTCATCTCAAATCTACCAAGATGAATGAGGGAGGACTCTTCCAAAAACACCACAGTTGTAATCACATTTAGAGATTTATTACCTACTCTGCAGTTTTCTATCCATACATAATTGTAATTCCAACCTGATAAAATCCTGTGCGTTTTCGTCAGCGCGATCTAGAACGATGGTCTACTGGCGCCATCTAGTTTGTTTTCGTGGAACTATTGAGCAATTCTAGCGGAAGATATTTTTTGTTTGAACGCGCTAATCTCACAAAACAGGTTTTTATAATAGCTACCTACAACGTTTTTAATATTCATTATTCTGTATATTTATTTAGCTATTTATTTATATTTATATTGTTTGTGAGAGAAATAAATAAATAAATGAAATGAAATGAAATCTCAGGAACTACCAGTCGGATTTGAAAAATTATTTCTGTATTTGATAGCTAAACTCTTGAGGAAGGTTATAGGCTACTTTTCATCATCATCATCATCATCACCATAAACCATCACTACAGGGGCAACGCCGCGAGGGCGCTGCTAGTATCGGATAAACATACCGCCCACCATTCAGCCGTAACCGGCGCGCGGCCACCGTCTGAATAAAAAAAAATTAATCCCCGATTACTCTTCTCAAGTGGAACTTCGTTGATTTAACACATTCCTTTCTCCTCCCTTTTATTTTCTCATAGATTGTAATGAAAAGTAGAGTGTATCACTCGGGCGCAAAATATATTTTTGGCTCGGGCGACGTACTTTAAATCCCTCGCTTCGTTCAGGATTCTACTAAAGAATCCCTCGCTACGCTCGGGATTCTACTCTAGAATCCTTCACTTCGCTCTGGATTCAAAAAAGCGCCCTCGCCGTAAAAATATTATTTTCCCCCCATATAATACAATCTACTATTATGCCAAAGGAAAATAAAAAAAAGATATTTAATATTTGGTAGATACGGTACTACATTTACGTGCCGCCCGCCTCTTTGATGCGAAAACATTTTTACAGGACTTTTCCTTTCAGGTAGTTAATGAGGGCGTTGTTGTTGTAATTTCTGTTTTATTATTTGCAGTAGGTAAGTTTTTCCGATGACTCATCATGATTTACTTATGAAGTAGGAAGGCTATTTTGACATAATCTTCACATAATCATGTTTTGTAGTGTAAAAAGCATACAGGGCCTCCTATCATATCAGAAATTTAATAAATATTTACTGTAATAGTCCTTTTAAACGACACATTAATACATTTTTAGAAGCTCGGGTAGGTGTAGTAACGTTAAAACACTTGAATAACTTATAAAGTTTATTACGAAGCTTCACATAGAATATAGAAGGAGTAGGAGACAGAGAAAGAAAGCACAGAGAGTCAAGCACAAGTAGGTACAGTTCAGAACAGGAAAAATACATAAAGCACATAAACAAATAGATCGCGACAGTATTTCGGGATAGCGGTGCAGGCGCAAGAGGCGTGCGCTTCGCGTCAGGTGATCGTAGCCACTGCACCGCTATCCCGAAATACTGTCGCGATCTATTTGTTTATGTGCTTTATGTATTTTTCCTGTTCTGAACTGTACCTACTTGTGCTTGACTCTCTGTGCTTTCTTTCTCTGTCTCCTACTCCTTCTATATTCTATGTGAAGCTTCGTAATAAACTTTATAAGTTATTCAAGTGTTTTAACGTTACTACACCTACCCGAGCTTCTAAACTGGTGACCCCGACGTGATCCAGCCGTCGACTACCTCGGACGACTCCTGCCGAAACCCGACGACTGGGACCCTCAGCACGCAGCACCTTCAGCGCCATCATCATCATCAGCAGCGAGCATCATCAACCTTCGTCTATCTCTCTCTCTCTCTCTCTCAAGCATACCTTCCGGACCAGCAGCTTCTCACCGCACCAGCAATCTTCAGCCTCCAGCCTCCGCAGTTCCATCGCAAGCCGCCCCGACTTCCTGGTTCTGCAGGCTCTCCGCTCCTCGATACGCTTCGTGGAGATATCTCAACCGCAGCATCGTCTGGGTATCTCATCCCGACTCACCGTGGACATCACCCAGAGCACTGCACCGCACGCCGATTCGTCCCGACTCACCGTGGACACGTCTCGACTCACCGTAGACGCACTCGGCGCACCGCGTCGTCCCGACTCACTGTGGACACGTCTCGACTCACCGTAGACGCACCCGACGCACCTCTCCGTCCCGACTCACCGTGGACAGACATCGTCTCGACTCACCGCAGACGCATCCGACGCATCGCTTCGTCCCGACTCACCGTGGACACGTCTCGACTCACCGTAGACGCACCGATGCACCGCTTCGTCCCGACTCACCGTGGACACGTACAATGCTGGTGACAAGATCATATCGACCTTCGGTCTGGAAAGGGAGTGATGTAGCGACATCTACCTGTCGCTAGATGAACTACAGAAAACATGCTACGCACTACAGATGGCGCCACGCTCGACATCAACGACTCCTATCTGAGTTATCCTTGGATAAAGAACGTCCAAGCTACTCCAAAGCAACTACTACTGCAAAAAGTGAAACACGCTGGACAGTATCAGACCTCAGACCAGATTGCAGGCTAAAGGAGCAACGGAATCACACGCAACATCGGAATAACATCGGAATTCCCTAGATCTCGCAAGCGGAGTTTCTAACGAGTTGAAGCTTGTATACAACTATCAGACATCAACTGTTGGTCGAAAGACCACGGGTAAGTGGGCCAGATGGGCCGACCCGTTGCAGAGGAACCACCTACTCTGCCTTTGGGGAACTATTCCACCCTGTTCCCCAAACATTTAATGAAATAAATAAAAATCAATATTAAAAAAAATCAATTGCACTTCAATAATTTTAAATTGATGTAATTAGCTGTTCTTATGAAAGTGGCTTTCAGTTCCAAGCTGTTCAAACAGAATGTTGCAAGGACAGACCTTACAAAAATCAGTAACAAAAACTTCGCCTCGAGCCTAGAAAATTCAAATGACAGCTGTCACAACATTGTGTGTGAGGCCCAAATTTCGAAGTTGCGGTGACAACATTTCCAATTTTCGACGACGTACGAAATAATTTGGCAAATAATTCGGAATCATCAATTTCTTGTGGAAACGCTCGCGCTATGTGTATTTAATAATAATAGCCCGAGGTGTCAGACATTTGGTCGACGACGGCCATTGAAAAAGTTTTCGGATAATTAAATTGAAAGTTAATTTTACACCCTTTTGTTGAATGACAGGTGGGTTTTTGTGCGAGTGTTTATTTGATTACAATAGACGTAATTTTAATTCGGTTACGGTTTGGTCATAATAACGTGTAATTGTAGATTCGACTGGTTTTCGCAATTTACAAGCTGCCAGTTGGATTCTTATCGGAAGTTCATTGTCTTATGCTTTACCATAATTACCTATGCATGAACTAATTTGTGCAATTTTGTAGACTGACTGCTTATTATGCGTGTTACAAAGTTTTTAACATTTTTACAATTTTATCAATATAAAATTTTCGTAACAGTTTTGTTTAGTGAGTAATTTAATCATATTTTAAACATTTCCAAACACTCAGCCGATTCATGTGGGTACTTAATATGCCTAATCGTATTTCAAATAGGTAACGTCAAGTAAATTATTAACAAATCAAACCTAATTTACTCACCAATAAACCTAAATACCCACTAACACATTTCAACAAAACAATAAAGATTGCAATCTGCACTACCTACTGACAAAAAAACGCAACACATTAGCAGCTAATTTGTATAATTTACCACGGTGACCCGACCTCTATATCATTAATTAAAAATTACTAAAATGTCAAAATGGTTTGATAAATTTGACCGTTTTCCAAGTTATGCACTTTTTGTTTTAGCCGTCCGATTTGTCATGCAGTTGCGTGGGTGATTTTAAATTTAGAACTTAATAAGTAACGGTATTTTTAATTAAATTGGATTTCGGAAGTGAATTAAAATGATTTGGAGTATTTATGAAGGGCCTTTTTTTCTAAAGAAATGAACAATAATGTCTTTGTTTCATAACATTTACTGATTTTTTTTTATAAATTACCTACTCTGATTCTGATACAGTTTGACGACATTTGAGTGCCTGTTTCACCCGGCTGATATAGGTTACAAAAAAAAACTTTATAAAATGTTAAGCTTAATCAACGTCTCTAATTTAATTTTTATCAGATTCCTTGCAGTTTGATGGAAAGGAAGGAAGTTATAAAGAATTTGAATATGTATGAATGACTTGCACATACTTACAGGGCTTTTTGTTATTCTACTTGCATCATCTAGAGTATAGATAACTTAATGTAAAATTACAGTACGGCCAACGGATCTCGGCGATCGTGAAGTTAGCCGTTTCGATGCGCAGTGCAACTTTTTCATACATTATACCGCCTTCACTCTCAGAGAAGATTACTATGTAGTACGTCAGTACTCGCGTGGACAATGTCGCACAGTGTTCAGAGGTAGAAAGAAAGAAAACCGTAGTGCCCCCTCTTTCTATCCTCACGCCGCTCAACTCATTCTGTTTCGTGCGCGCACGGCGTTCGCACAGTTATAAAAATATTTACAAACGTCGTCATGAAGAATCCAAGGAGAATGGAAGCGGAGGATGGAATCGGAGGATGGAAGCGAATGAAGAAGCGGAAGAAGAAGAAATATGTGAAAAAGTTGTCAGAAAGCGATGTGCAAACTCAAGGTACAGTGCCACAAGTATAACTTGGCGCGGCTGAGCGCCACTGTGTTCAAAAAATATAATTATTTGTACAGAAAATACCACGAAATTTGGGAAAATATGTAAGAAAGATTTAATCATTTGCGTATTTGTTTATGATAGTTTATTGATATTTCGCATCCTATTACTCTTTTTCCGTTTTTCCGTTTTAGTTCCTCAAATCGCCACCGCCAACTTATACTTGTGGCACTGTACATTTTATTTTATCATCCGTTGAATTCTTCGGATACCCTCGTTGCTTTCATCGAGGTTGGTTCAAACCATAGTACCTAGTACCTACCTAATTTAATGACTCATATTTGTGAGTGCGGGTTTGATTGTGCACAGGCTATTTTTTCGTTGTATTCAACGATAAAATTTATATTTTTCCCCTTGAATTCTTGGGATGTGCCTGGAGATGACTATGAAAGATAAATTTCCATATTCGTTGTATTCTTCGAATTATGACGAAAAATATCGTAATTTTTTTTTAATTTATTCGTTCCCTTGAATTCTTGGGAGGTGCCTGGCGATAACAATGAAAGCTAATTTTCTTATTCGTTGCATTCTTCGAATAATTAGAGTTATGGCGGTTTCTGTTTATTAAAATGCGTTTTTTTTTCTCTTCGAAAAACATCGTGATTTTTTGAACGTCTGCTTTAATTACCTATATTTTGTTCTACCGCCAAAACATTAATATTCTCATACGGGTTTGTTCGCCTAAATTAGAGCTTTACAAAGATGATACCTACTTACAAATTTATCAGTCACCCTGGTTCACTTTTTATCCAGGGTAATACTGAGGTAAGTACTTACTTACTTACTTACCCACACTATAGGCCCGAAGTTGTCTCAAGCCCCAATATCGATATTATTACGAATAGGATATTTTAGATCCTGATTTGCTGCAAGCACTCGGCGATTCAAGGTCGGACGTAGTGGAGATATTATAAGCAGCGAATTAACCTTCAAGGTCCACCTAAAATATAAGCGGGCTTCCGAAGGATAATTTGATTAATTTTTTTCCAAAAATTTTCCTCTGATTAAGGGTTCTACTCTAAACGGGGGAGTTTGGTGCCATGCCGGTCGAGACATGTATACTGAGGGTTAAGCGCTTGATTACCAAGCAAGATCAAATCGGTACCTAAATCGCTTTTCGCTGAAAACAGTTCGGCATTAGAATACTTTTATCAAAGACACTCAATGCATCAAGAAAAAGGAACAAATCAACCGATTCAAGCTTAGATTTCGTCTAACAAAATTAAACGGAAGAGGCTCATCGTTCCGCGGAGTGAAGAACTAGCACGGGGAGTCGGCAAGCTGACGTACTTCTACGTCAACTAGTCGTATAACAAGCCAGTGGCAGGCCAAGGCAGACGACCGTCCCAAAACCGCGCCGCGCCGTGCACCGCTCGTTGCACCGCGCCCGCGCCGCACCCGTCAGCTGGCGAGCAGCGATGAGTGCACCGCTACCCGCCACTGTCTCGCAGGTACGCGCAGGACGTTTGAATTTATTTTTAAACTAATGGAAATCTATTCTATTTATTACGAGTGATAATTTTATACTCGATGTGGGTCTGCTTATCAAAAATCTTTTACAGGATTTCATAACTAAACTCCTGAAATGTACCCGCGCTGTAAGTACTTATTCTAAAACTGAAATCGCAACTATGCCTAAGTTAAAATGCGAACTGACTGCTAGACAATTTATTTCGGAAATTATCTTTATTGCCAAAGCTGATGGAAGCAGTCAGTTCATCCTGAATTAAATTAAATTAAATTAATGAAGTGATTAATGAACAATTTAATGGAACATACTCCATCTTGAAATATTCTGTATGAATGTATCATACGGTCCATTTGGATCAACTTTTGTTCACGAATAAGTACCTACCATAAACTATATTTTTTATGTTTTTATTTTCAATATGAAGCATGTATGAATTTACAACGCCTAGCATTTGCTTTGTGTTTTTTAGTCTTTAAATTTTTACGGAAATAGTAAATCCCTTCATTTTTCACATGAATCTTTATGTACTTATTGATTAAGAATCAGCTAGTGGTTGCCTAGCAAATGCAACAATAAACTATAGCTACTTAATTGCAATATACTTATACAATTAGAACTGGTTGTAAAATATATATATATATATATATATAAATATATATATTATACCAAACAAAGACTTCTTGCTAGATTCTGATGGGTCAGTATAATTATTCAATGTCCATGACTACTTATACAGTTTCCAGACTTAGAGATACAAAAAATCTTGGAAGATACGATTAAGTAGATTCTCTTTAAACATATTTAAACACTGTTTGGTATTTAAATGTAAAAAAGAG
Organism: Camptogramma bilineatum; assembly: GCA_958496255.1. NCBI lineage: Eukaryota > Metazoa > Arthropoda > Insecta > Lepidoptera > Geometridae > Camptogramma > Camptogramma bilineatum. Next base: position 6,302,849 of record OY292474.1, read on the forward strand.
TTTGAAATTTAAATAAGTAATGCATATTAGAACTTTTGTTTATTGCAGTATTGGAACGATAACAAGGATCTATTATTATATCTATTATCTAGCTATCTATAGTTATCTATCGTGGCATGTCCATTTCATACAGCTGGTTTTTTTTGCAAGAATTCTATGGAAATTCTACAATAATTTTTCTTTGTCTAAAAGTAACGATAACTTAGACGTAGTTCAGATGGAACTACTTTGAGAGAGAAATAATACTTTGGTAGTTGTCCATCCTATTCGCAAAAATATGATTAGGTACAATATTTTTACGGATGCTTCATCCACAGCTTTTGTAATTCTGGAATAAATGAAGTACCTACATGGTTTTACCACAGAGGTTGACAATTTTTTTTAACTAAGTACCTGGAATTTGATGGCGATTTTTAGTCTCAAATCAGTTGCAGTGCAGAAGACAATAAACTGTGTAAACATACTTTTAAATGTATGTAAGTTTTTAGTGTAGACAATACCACTACTTATTGTCATATATTTTAATAGGATGGTTGAAGTGCATCCATATTTTAAAAAGGTAGCTAACATGTTTTGGAATTGGAACGAAAAAAGAAACAATGTTCATTTTCGCGTCATAAGTACCTATTATTATTATTTTAATTTTTAATTTTTTGTCTCCCTGAATGTGAAAGCAGATAAAAACTAAATCTTTCATCAGGCTAAATGTAGATAGATACGGAGTGAGAATTAGATTCTCAAGAAGTCATGGAGATTGACTGTCTGTTTAATAAGACACAAAATAGATTTATTTACGTCTTGTATAAACCCGAAGTGCTTATTAAAATTATTTGCCTTTATAATATTTACTTAAATTATACTTATATTACTTAAATATCAGTTCTACTTCTACTGTTTTATTTAGTTGAAAAACACTAAAAAAGTTGATATCTGATGTGGTAGGTAACTGGTGTGTAGAGTGATGCAGATCACTCTGTGTTACAGAGATGATGTTATTTTCCCCTAGTAAATCTACTTCTTTCCTCTTTCAAGTTCATTAACCCGCTGTACTAAAGCAATGGTGTAGGTGTACATATTTTTTTTTAGGAACTACCTACCAGATTTTCTCACAACTTTTCTCGAAAAGACTCATGCTATTATGCCTTGAATTATTTGCTATTTTTTTTTTAATGTATTAAAACAAAATAGATGATGGTCTAGTCTAGAGGCTAACCACATTATTCATAATTCGAATGTCAAATTAGTAGGTACCTACCTACGGCTATAATTTTTTTTATTTGTTTTAGTGTTAAACCACACTTAGAACACACTACCTACGGCTTTAGAGAATGTGATTTTTTCTTGTTACTCTCATGTAATTGAAAAGAAATGACTGCAGATTTAGGGGCCGTTTTAACTTAAACAAGCTTATAAGTAGGTCTATTATAAATTATGACTATAGAACGTTTTAAGCGGTATTTTTAGAATTAAAACCGAGTTTTCTATCACCACAATGTTACTTGGGATCCAAGTAGGTACCTATTGTGATTATTAAGATAAATAATCAAAGGACCCCATTATTTCAGAAAATCCAAAAATAATTAAATAAGTAAATAGGTAATAATAAAAATAATAATAATATATTTTTTTACTACTATTATTATCAACTAGCCAGAGAATCCAAGCTCATTGATTCCAAAAGATCATTGATTCTAAATTACTAGATGATCTTAAATAAATGGTTACCTATGGTAATTTCGTTATCTACGTAATTAAATTAAAAGTTCTGGTAGTGGCAGAATGCAACTTTCTTTTAATTTACCTAATTTGATCAAAGGCTTGGTCTAGCATCTGTCCAGTTTCTATTTAAAAATAATAAATTAGAAGAGTTTTATTATCAATAACAATAATAATAAAAAATTAAAGTAATTACGCGATGAAGACCCGTTAGTTCGCTTAAATTAGTTTTATTATCCTTTAGACAAAATTTGAAAAAAAAAAAAAAAAACTTAAAAATAGTAGCTATGCTATAGTGTGTATGAGCCCGCCTGTCGGTGTCGGTGAAAACCTCCTCTAGTTGATACTTTACAGAAATGTAAATTAATTAGGTACATCGGTAATCAGATTAAATTTAGAAGATTGGGTTATGTTAACCCACTTTAAGCACCTTGTCAGACCCTCGGATGCTGGCTGAAGCAGTCGCTAGCTGATAGTGGTATCGATACTACGATTTTAGAGCTGGCAGCACGAGGCATGCCTCTATTTCTGATAGCAGGAGTTTGTATCGATGTTTTCAGGACAGCATGCTGATCCATACAATCAGCAGTATTTACCAACTTTTACAATGGATCTGTGGTTGAATCAAATACCTACCTAGTAGTTTATTACAGGTTTTATCCATTTAAACTGAGTACCTATGTACTATTTCCATTTAAATCTTAGTTTTTCTGTTGTTATTTGTAAAAATCAATATAGCTACCTACTTACTCGTAAGCAGGCTTCTCACACTAACCATTTATGCTCGTCAAAAATTTATTGCAACATCGATCTTATATATTCTCTGAACATCTACATAGTAATCTTCTCTGAGAGTGAAGGCGGTATAATTGAATGATCAAGCGAGCTTACCTGAAGCGAAGCTCGATCTTGATTATACCGCCTTCACCGAAGAGAACCAAGGTCCCTCCCTACCCTAACGAGTTCCCTTTGCAGATCTATGTTGCTGTATGTAATTGTATCTAGGTTTACTCTAAAAAGAATGAGTTGAGCGGCGTGAGGATAGAAAGAGGGGGCACTACGGTTTTCTTTCTTTCTACCTCTGAACACTGTGCGACATTGTCCACGCGAGTACTGACGTACTACATAGTAATCTTCTCTTCGGTGAAGGCGGTATAATCAAGATCGAGCTTCGCTTCAGGTAAGCTCGCTTGATCATTCAAAAATGTTCTACTGCGCAGCGAAAAGCCTAACTTCACGAACGCCGAGATCCGTCGGCCCAACTGTAGAAAATAAAGCTCTACGAAGTCATTGAATTAATGGGTGATCGCTGGTGCCGATTCTACTACCAAACTTTTTATCAACCACAAGCAAAACGTCAACTGAACTGTACAAAGTGTACATGAACTTTCTTACTTGTGACGGTAAACAGCGATCTTCAAACTTATGATAATGGCCCAAGAATATTAGTACTAAAAACAGGGTCGTCAAAATATCGTCATCTAAATGATAGATGGCAGCACAATCATCCATAATGTGGGTAGTTGGAGCTCGCGTGCCGCATGTAATTGGACCAAAGGTGAAATGCTTGAAATTTTTACGAAATTACACACCTTCTTAGAAGAATTTCGATGTAATTTTGTGAGACCCTTCTTTTTGGATTTATCTAATAGTAGGGACATGGTACCTAATCTAATGAGTTCTAGAGATATGACGTTCGTCTAGTGGGAGGTATTTTGACCTCTCTTCCAATGGATCTTGGCATTCGTGAAGTTAGCCGTTTCGATGCGCAGTGCAACTTTTTCATACAAAATTTTCTACTGCGCAGCGAGAAGCCTAACTTCACGAATGCCTTGATCCATTGTGACAACCGTACTTCCAACTGACAGTCATCGATTTAGATTTGTGTTGACCTAGATCTCTCGAGTTTCAGGGTCTGACTTATGAAAGATGTTTAAAGTTGAACACTGGTTAAACAACGTCCTGTCTTTATTTGTGGATAGTGACGAATAGAGACAGGACGTTGTTTAACCAGTGTTCAAACATCTTTCATAAGTAAGGGAGAATGTAGATAGCTAGTTTGAACCCCGGCCGTGCATCATTTTTTTGTTGGATTTAATGTCTAATTCATATAAAACAAAGTACATATTACACTAAACTTTATCTGGTTACAAACACACAATCTCTTTAAAAAATGTCTTATGCATAAAACTTAGTGCGCCGACCAAGCTCACTAGAGCGTTGTTTCCAAAAACAAAAGAGCGCTCTAGCAAGCGTGCACCCTGATTCCGAGTTCTGAATTAGCATCCGATTCGATGATTACAGTCGGAAAGTTGACGTACCGTTTTTTCAGCGTAGAAACGTCACTTTTTGAATTTAGAATGCATTCCGAGAAGGTCTGAATCACGCCTCTGGTCGGTGTACTAAGTTTTAATGCATAAGACCGTAAGTTTCGAAATCTTGTTCCTTGACAATATTAATACCTACTAGATACATATTTCTGCAGAGCAGAATTAATGGATTTACTTACCTTTTACTATGGAATAAAATAACCAAAGAAAACGTTAACATTGGTTTAAAAAATATTTAAAATTTAATGAGGTTACTAAACTTAGATCTTCAGCAGTGCGATTCAGACTTCCGTGAATGCAGCAGATTCGATGATATTCTTCGGAAAGTTGACGTTTTTTCAGCGAAGAAACGTCACTTTCCGAATTCGGAATACATTCCGAGAAGTTCTGAATCACACTGCTGAATCAGAATATTCAAACTTTTTACAGTTTATTATAACTCTAAAATTAAATAAAATAGAAATGGGAGTATTAAAATCCATTTACCACCAAAAGTATAGCGATCACTTACATCAATTTGAGTCGATCACGTCGCGGCCCGATCCGTCTCTAAGACAATATAATTTGACTGATTGATTGGAGCGATCACGCGAGATTCAAATTCCGAAGGGTAATGTTTGAATAAAAGAGTCTATAGTGATTTGACTCGTTTTCTTTTTTTTTAGTTATGCGACGCCGTATTTACGCAACGTTCTGCAGGGCTATTTTGACATACACGTAAAGTCGCTAACACGGATTACTTCCTACAAAAATAATTTGAAATGGTAGAAGATGGTTGAAAAATGTCATAGACATTTATATTGTGTAAAATATTCAAGTAATTCTGCATTCTATAACTATTCTTTATCTTTTTTACTTGTAACACTGATTTGGTATGTAGTAGGTACTGTTATGGTGTTATAATTGTTTCTGAAAATAAATAAATAAATAACTTTAATATTGTTCGTAAAAACAATTTGTAGGAAGAAATCCGAGTTAGCGACTTTACGTGTGAGTCAAAATAGCCCTGCTGAGTGGTCACAACCTTGGATGGGTGGTAAGTGGGATTAACAGCTGAGTGCTTCTGTGCTTCGGAGAGCACGATAAATTGTCGAATTCCGGCTTTTAAGTCGTTAAGTCTAAAAACTCCGCTACTTGCTTATTCAAACATACATTCAATACGTACTCTACATTACAGTAGGTACTTATATTATGTACAGTCAGCGTCATCAATCGGTATCCCCCTATTGATTTTAACAAGGACCCTTTTCATTTCAACTTTGGATTTCAGTCGGATTTGCTAGTATACTTATGGATATCTAATTTCGCTCGAGTTCCTATACTAGCAAATCCGACTGAAATCCAAAGTTGAAATGAAAAGGGTCCTTGTTAAAATCAATAGGGGGATACCGATTGATGACGCTGACTGTACCTAAGTACTAAGTACCTATAAGTGGTATAAGTAGGTAGGTAATAAATTAAAAAGATGACATCACGTCCTCCAAAAACCAAACTACCACAACCCGAAAACCAGCGTTTTGCATACAAAAACGGATTTCTTCGAAATTTAAAAATCATAAACAAAAACTTATCGGAAAGGGTCAATCGAACCATTATCGGATTAGTACAAGATCGGAATTATAATAATTTGGTGCTCACTATTATTTGAGCCGTTTTTCTGAAATTATGATACAAGCGTTTTTGTAAATTGTGATTGATTATGATGTGAGCAATGAGTTGAAACAAAGAGTGTTAAGCGTTTATACGTGATTTGATTTTATTTGTATTGTTTTGAAGGTTCATTAAAAAATTAAATACTTACTTAAATACACATTTAATAAATAAATACTTAAATAAATTAAAGGTTGGCTTATTGCAGTTGTCGAAATAATTACTTAATATTAACCAGATTAATTTATTTCAAATATTAACATGCCCAAGGAGCACTTCTCACTTGCTTGTAAGAAGAGCATGTGTTTAGAGAACTACATGACAGATATACCTACCTACTTAATTTACCTACTATTTTTTTGTAAATAACATAGAAAAACAGAGATAAATATTTGCTTGCGGCGGGAATCGCAAAACAACAGGAGTAGAATCACCTAGCTCTTAAGATGATTCAAAGTGATCCTAGTAGTCCTACTGAATAAATAATATTTGAATTTTGAATCGAACCCGTAACCTTCTGTGTTTTAGGCGGGCCTTCGCTGAGCCACAAAGGTCGCATAATAATTATAAAGCTACTTTGAAAAACTTTAGACAAATAATATTAACCATACATAGATCCATAATCCACTTCGAGGTTTTAAGTACCAAAAAATAATTGTTATTAACCTATATTTACAAAATACCCGAAAACATTCAACAATACCCTTGGTAATAAATACCCGAAATGACTATGTTTTGCAGTTGGACCGTCAATTAGAGGCCGTAGATGGCAATTAAAGAGCGCTTTGTGATGTACGAGCTCGGACGGGTCAGGTCAGCTGCTAAGGAGATACAGAAATAAAGGATTTTTGTGTACCTACCTACCTTGAACAAAGATTTCTCTAAAAACTTCCACTGGTCTTTCATCCGAGTGGAATGTCTCGAAGAGCCGTGTTAGCCTAGAGTGGGTTATCCAGAAATTCAAATTCGGGTTATTCCTGTTTGTCCCCCGCGTCTAGTCCTCGAGAGGAGACAAACAGGAATCAAAATTCCTGACAAACAGGATTTTTTCCGTTGAATCGACTGAATAAATGAATGCATTTTTTTTTAATTCTGAGGAAAACCTCTTTATTAGGCGGCAGGCGATGGGCTAGTAATCTATCATTGTCATGTCACGCACGAAATACCTACCTATACATAATTATGTACTTATTTTAAATTGTAGGTATCTGACCTGACTACCCCTTAACCAGATTCAAAGGGATTACCTATGAAAGATGTTTAAAGTTGAACACTGGTTAAACAACGACCTGTCTTTATTTGTGGATAGTGACGAATAGAAACAGGACGTTGTTTAACCAGTGTTCAACTTTTAACATCTTTCATAAGTAAGGGGAAAGCATCATAGATGACGAAAATGTTTACCGAACTCTGACTTATGTATTACTAGCTTCCGCCCGCAGCTTCGCTCGCGTAGTCGCGTTGTATTGTACCTACCTGGAAAAAAAGTATGGCAATGTTTAATTCCAGATTATAACATATAATTAGCCGTTCTGTCTACTTGAGTTTACAATCTAATAAATTGTAATGTAACAATCTGACCAAAAAGGCAAAATAAGACAAAAGTGAAACGTTCCAAAATCAAATAAAAAGTTGCCATGCCAACTAAATTATTTCCATAAAAAACGCTTTTATAAAATGTGCATCAAAAGTTCGGCCGTGGCATTTGGAATCGGCAATTTAAAAGCGATTTACCAAAATTGTGATTTATAACCGGGATCAGTCAGAGTGAGCTGAGGTAATTCGCGTGATTTATTGATTCTATATGAGAAAATTGGATTAAAATAATTAGATGAATTTGTTGTAGGTGAGTCTCGTTTGAAAAGAAGTCTGGCGATAGAGCTGAAGCTACATTCTTCATGTCTATTATATTTGAATAAGAGGTACTTTATTACTACATACCACATTTATTATGTAACTTATGTACTATGTTAATACATAGGTACCTAAACGTACTTCTACGAAGGTACTGCATGATCTTAAAACAACCCCAGAAATCTGTACTAAAATAACAAATTACGTATCCCTACATAAATATTTAATTTTCCGGTTACAATAAGGGGCTCTTGCAAAGATAAAAAATGGGTAATTTCGTATCCAGTTCATATCAATTTCCCAAATACCCACGTTAATTAGGCAACAAGGTACCTCTCGAGTTAACAACCTAATGCATGGGACCTGTCAAAATTAATAAAGTAGTGATATCAAGTGTCAACACGTGCCCGAATGGAGTAACCAGCGGTGGCCGTAAAAAACACGTGCCGAGCAATGTGGAGTATTTTTTTATGCTGGCCACCCACTAACCCGGTAATGGATGCCGCGTGGCGGCAGAAGAGAGCATTGTCTGGCAACCCCTGTGGTGAGTGGCGTTATGATATGGCGCTGAAGGATCTGAGAAAACATAATTAATTCATGTAATAATGTCATATACTAAACATTTAATTTTATATATCTAATTACCTACTAAGTAAAGTTTTATTGAGTCCTGACTTCCGAATTGGCATCGATTCGATGATTTCAGTCGGAAAGTTGACATTTTTTCAGCGAAGAAACGTCAGTTTCCTAATTTGAAATGCATTCCAAGAAGGTATGAATCAGAATCCTTGTACTTATACATGAACTTATTAATACTTTGTAAACATAGGTTACAAAGTACATAGGTAAGCTGCTTAAAAACATTCTAATAAGTAAGTACCTATAATGAATATTTAGAAAACATTACAAACATTTAAAACAAACTCATAACGTTAGGAAAACATTGCGAGAACAATCTATAAAGAAAAAACATTGTTTTTCTCTGAAGCTCAAAATTATTAAATTAAATTAAATTATTGGATTAAATTAAATTATTTCTAACAGTAGCCTTCTCTAGTTTTTTTTTCTCTTCAATGTGGCTTTGAACGGTTTGTGCATTTAGCCAGTGTCAAGTACGTAATTAATTTTCTAGTTTACGATACGACTGCAGACGAGAATTCGAGAAATCGAAAAGATCAGAAAAGAATACCACTGGCCATTTACAATCGCTTCGAAAAATATGCAAAGTGCGCGCGCTTGAGCCACCTGTCAGAATTTGAAATTCGAATGCTTCGTTCAAAAGTTATCCGCGTGATGAGATTTCCGCACGAATACGATACGAGGGTGCAAATTGGAGGGAATCGATCTTGGAGTCATAACAATGATGGCAGGACTAAACATAGGATCAAAGATTAATTTACGAGTAGATTTACTATTTATTTGAGTAGACTTGAATACCTAAATGAATAGAAAAAGGGTACCTAAGTTAAAAATTAAACATAATGAAAACGATCCTATACCTACCGATACTTAATTTATATTTATTTGTAAGGCCCGCACCTATTTAAAAATATAGGGTCTTACTTATGAAAGATGTTTAAAGTTGAACACTGGTTAAACAACGTCCTGTCTTTATTTTTGGATAGTGACGAATAGAGACAGGACGTTGTTTAACCAGTGTTCATCTTTAAACATCTTTCATAAGTAAGGGGATAGTAAGTATCTATTACTAAGTAAAATATCTTCATCCAGAACTTTCAGAATGTTTAAGTAAATATTTTTTTTTCTTCAAACTGTTCATACATAAACCAACCTCATTTCGTGTTATATCATGTTAATTCTCACTCCAAAGCAAATCGATGTTCAAATCTAATCGATTGTCAATTTGTTGCGATTTGAAAGAAATCTTTGATGTTCTAAAAATGAATTCCACAAAAACAGGGGTTCGTAACTGTTATTTTTATTGTGATTCGTCTACACAGGTTCTGAATTTCTGATAGAGATTGTTATGATCGACCGTATCATAGTTAATTTTACTATTTATCTTACTTATTTTGTTACACTTTAATTTTATAAGAAAATAGATAGTAGGTAAGTAATTATAATTCTAATATTTCTGATTTTATTTTGATTGTATTAGGTAATTGTCCTATTTTAGGTAAGTAAAAGTACTTTCATAACATCGGCTAAATTCGAAAACCTCGTAACGTAACTCCGTCTTTTTGACGACAATGATTTTTTGATGCAGTTCGGTAGAAAATCTAGTTTTCTACCAAACTGCATCAAAAAATCATATTCGTCAAAAAGACGGAGTCACGAGGTTTTCGAATTTAGCCGACCATAAGTACTTACCAATTTTTTTATTTATTTTTTTGTACTTTTTAAATGTGTCAAAAACATAAAAAATATGTAAAAAGGATTTCGACTGTTTCTCACGAAACCCTCAAATAGTACTTAAATATAATCACGCTCCTATTTTCAGAATTCCAGATTCTTTGAAGATTTCTAGGTTTTCAGATTTTCAGCCAATGTCAATTAGTTACAAAGTTTATTAAAAACTTTACATAATACCTATACGTAAGTAGGTAGGTACCTCTATATTCGTATAGAGTACATAATGCATAATGCAAGTACCTATGTAATGAAAAAATATATCCCGGGTTGAATACAAAATGTTTCGTGATCAACAGTAAAAAAAAAACTGTTCCTTTTTTAAATAATGATGGTCACTAATAATAGTGATGGGCTGCACCTGTCCACGATTAACATAATCGATTCGGACAGTGCGATATGGAGATCTACATAATGAGATGAAAAGGTTGAAATGGTTCCTTTTTGGTCACTCTATAGGTCGGTGACCTTGTTGGCCAAGTGGGATCGTGCCTCGACTTTTGATCTGAAGGTTGTGAGTTTGAATCCTGACAGTGTGAATGAATTTTTCGTTTCGTAAAATTGAAAGCTTTGACACGAGCTTAATATAACTAGATGATATATCGCACCTCCAGAATAGAAGTGACTCAATTAAAAAAATTAGGAAATTGACTTGAATATGTCGCAAGACTCAGAAAAAAAACTGCTAGTTATTTAAAAACTGCCACTTTTTGGTTAGAACGTCTAAAACATAATAGCTGCGTCTCTTTCATTTCGGCAGTTTCTCCCACTCCCGCGGAAAACGGCCATTTATCGCATTTCCCAAAAATCATGATTTTTAAATTGAGTCACTTCTATTCTGGAGGTGCGATATATTTTCAAGAGAATCCCAACGACCCCACTGGTGGAGTCGTTACAAACTTTTTCTCAACCAAAGCAAAACATCAACTAAACTTTAGATTTTCGTTTTGTTTCAAAATCTACTAGGATGACCCCTAAATGACCAATGCGGTTAGGTTACTCTGTTGTGATGACATTTTCAAACAAATTACCAATGAGGTTTTGCAAGTTACTGTCATTTTGGAAAACGAAACAAAACGCAGCGGTAATGATACCGGAATGGTTGACGAAAATTAGAAGAATTCGGGCCATGGTCAACACGTGTGGGACTGACAAGCCGTGGGTTTCAAAACGATGTTTTTCCTTTTGAATAGAAATTGAAAAATGAAAATAAAAAAAATATTTTTTAAAAAGGTGAAACAATACAGGTAGAGTTTTTCAGCGGCCTCCACACTAGGCAAAGCCTGTATCGTGGAGACCAATTATTATTATATTAATATTTAGTTAATAATTGTGACGATTCTCTACTTGAAAGAAAGATTGGACTAAGCTCTAGGTTTTTTAACCGAACTTCATAAAAAGGAGGAGGTTCTCAATTCGTCGGAATCTTTTTTTTGTGCATTTTTTACGTAAGTATGTTCACCGATTACTCAAAGACGCCTGGGGCTCGATTCCGGTACCGAACTTTTTATCAACCTCAACCAAAACCTCAACTAAAGCGACTGTTTCCATGACTACTAATAACAAACGACTCAGTTGTGGTGAGGTTTTGAACTTTGGCAGTACAAATTTTTGAAAAGCTATTCTACTATTTCACCAAATGGCTGACATTTAAGAGTTCGAACCAAAACCAAAGCGGTTGTCATTTAATAGAATACAGGCCCTGGACAGATTAGGAAAATTCTTTGTTTGTTTGAAAGGGTAAGTATACTTTCCGTTTGGTGCCATAAAAATTTTGTGAGGATTTGTCAAGGATCTTCGGAGCTATGAACAGGCTGCCTACTATGAGCTTTAGATATATGCGATCTAGTTTATGTCCTAAACTGAACTGTTTCGCTTGACGTATGCTATGACGCTGACGAAATATCAGAACCTAAACTGAATTGTTAGATAAAGTTTCGTAAACTCAATTCGTACCATGACCGTTTAATCCGCGTTGAGTTGGTTCACTTTTGTGTCAAAACTGTCACTTTTAAAACAGGTCATGGTACGAATAGTTTGCGATCCAGATTAGGAACCTAAACTGCTATAATGCTAATAGCTCCTAAACTGAATTGTTTACTAAGATGTCATGGTAGGTACAGGTCCAGAAATGCAACTCGAGAGTGCAAAAAATTGCACAGCTTATAATGAAGTCAGTTTTTTTAAATTTCTAATTTAGCTACTTGTTTAGACTCTACTTGGAAGAAAGATTGAACTAAGCTCCTAGGTTTTCAGATAATAAGTTCGTCGATGGTCGTAATACTTCCGACTGCACAGCGGGACCGCCGCGGGGACACAGCGGGGAGTCCTACTACGTGTTACGTCATCACCTCATGTCTACAGTAGGTACTTCCAGAAAAATACGTTTCAGAAAACATCGGAAACAATCGCATAAAATTACAAAAACGATTGACGAAAAGCCATTTGGAAATGTATATATTATAAAAAGTTTGTTTGTTTGTTTGTTTGTCCTGTTTTCACGTCAAAAGAGAGAGATGGATTGACGTGATTTTGTGTGGAGATAGTTGGAGGGCTGGAGAGTGACATAGGCTTTTTATCCCGAGAAAATGCATGTTTCCCGTGGGATAAAAAAGTCGCAAATTTATCGCAAACAAATAAATATCAGTCATTTTTAAGAAAAGCAAATTACTTAGTTTGCAAGCCGTGCAAGCTGCGCTGCTAACGATGTGCACTTCTGTCGCATTCTGTTTTGTTGAATCATACACTGCTGTCGGACATGTTCGAAAAACACGAAAATAACCGATGTCCATTCTAAAGCTTGAAGTACTGTACCTACACGTCATCAGCAACAGTTCAATTTCAATTAAACAAACAATGGCACTGATTCCATTGTACCTTGATTAATTAAACTAAATAAATTTTTCAAAACGAAAAATCCATTGATCCGGGTTCGAACCCACGACCTTCGGATTGAAAGCCGAGGCACTAAACCACTCGGCCAACACGGCTCTCGGCTTACTAACATGTGCATAATCTATCTATCTATCTAATCTGGAGAAGCATTATAATTAGCTCATATAAATCCACTACGACACTGGCTCCTAATAGGCGCTTGCGCGACGAATCCCGTCATTACATTTATTAGATTTGTGGCCGATAAGGTTCAGTTTGTCGAAAAATAGAAGCCGTTATATCACTGCCGTTTTATTGTGAAGTCGGATCTGTCAAATGCAAGCATTTTTTACTTGGTGTCTGCTATTTGGTACGATCAACAGAACACAGATGTACTTATGTACACTGTACAGTACGGCCAACGGATCTCGGCGTGCGTGAAGTTAGTCGTTTCGATGCGCAGTGCAACTTTTTCATACAAAATTTTCTACTGCGCAGCGCAGAGCCTGACTTCACGTACGCCTAGATCCGTCGGCCCAACTGTACAGAGGTACCTAAGTATGATCCAACATGCATTTTTTTAGATTGTGCGTATGACCACAGAATACTAGTAGATACGTATGACTTCCCTCACAACAAAAATGTATTGATGATTTAGTTTTTTAAGTTCCTATAATTTAAGTAAATTGTAAATTTTTTTGAGAATAAAGTTTCTTAAACCGTAAATAGACGCGAATACCGACCATTTGTTTTTAACTTACAGTGGTTTCCGGACTACTTATTTAATTTTATTGTTTTTTTATCGTTATACTTATACACCGTTAATTCTGGGTCAGTTTAAAGCCAGCACCCACTGCTTGTATTGCTTAATCGTATTCGTGTCGTTGGTTTAATTTTTGAATTTGATAAGTATTTCATACGAAACTAAATAGTTGAAAAGATTAACAAAAGTGAGGAAAACACTTGGTAAGGTGTCGTAGGCGCGCAGAGCTAATAACCTAGGTATGTATGTATGACTACGACATAGCGTAGACTCTACGCCGTAGCAACAGCTGAGCATAGAGCACGTATCTCCGTGATTTATCCTGCCTATCTTTCGTGATATTATTAATTGCAAAAAAATAGATCTCATATTTATTACTAGCTGTGCCCCGCGGTGTTACCCGCGGTGGGAGCTGATTTTTTTTAGAGAAATGCAACATGCGACACTTGATTTTGATAACGGTGCTCTAAGAAAAAGATGGATGGTTGTCGGTTCATAACAGAAAATTAATTTGTTCGTAAAAAACTCATGAAAGTAATATGCGAGCGAAGTGACCATTGAGGCCAGCGAGCGAAGCGAGCTTCCCGATCTCGCGAAGGGAGCGGATTTTTTTTAGACAAATTTAACATGTGACACTTGATTTTGCTAAAGGTGTTCTAAAAAAAAGATGGATGGTTGTCGGTTCGTAACAGTAAATTAATTTGCTCGTAAAATACTCATGAAAGTAATATGCGAACGAAGCGAGCATCGAGGTTAGCGAGCGAAGCGAGCGAAATTTTTTTAGACAAATTTAACATGTGACACTTGATTTTGCTAACGGTGCTCTAAGAAAAAGATGAATAGTTGTCGGTTCCTAACAGTTAATTATTTTGCTCGTAAAATACTCATGAAATTCACATGCGAGCGAAGCGAGCTTCCCCAGCTCGCGAAGCGAGCGGAAATTTTTTAGACAAATTTTACATGTGACACTTATATTTATGAAGTATATAGAACCAAATTTCAAGCTAATCGTACTACTCATTAAAAATTACTCTTACAAAATTTGAAACCCCAAATTACCCCATTATTATTAGCTATATAGGAAGTATTTAGCGGATCAGTTATTTTGAAAAACTCTGAAACACGTATTCAAATATTTTTTATTTTAAGTATTATTACCAAGCTTCGAGACAACCGCACCACTCGTTAAAAAGTGGCCATACAATCATTGACACCCCATTTTAACCCTTTTTGAGAGTGATTTTGAAAAATCCTCATGAAATTAATATGCGAGCGAAGCGAGCGGCATTTTTTTTGAAAAATACAACATGTTACACTTGATTTTGCTAACGGTGCTCTAAGAAAAAGATGGATGGTCGTCGGTTCATAACAGTAAGTTAATTTGCTCGTAAAATACTTATGAAAGTAACATGCGAGCGAAGCGAGCTTCCCCAGCTCGCGAAGCGAGCGGAATTTTTTTATACAAATTTAACATGTGACACTTATATTTATGAAGTATTGGAACCAAATGGCCATGCCGATTTTGTATGGGAGGTTGGTATAGTATGGTGGTTTTGTATAGTACAATCTTTGATACCCCATTTTACCACTTTTTGAGAGTTATTTTGAAAAACCCTGAAACACGTGTTTATTTATTTTTGTATTTAAAGTATTCGAACCAAATTTCAAGCTAATCGCATGACTCATTAAAAAGTTTCCGTACAAAGTTTGAAACACCATTTTATCACTTTCTAAGAGTTATTTTGAAAAATCCTG
Organism: Camptogramma bilineatum; assembly: GCA_958496255.1. Lineage (NCBI taxonomy): Eukaryota > Metazoa > Arthropoda > Insecta > Lepidoptera > Geometridae > Camptogramma > Camptogramma bilineatum. The sequence goes on from OY292474.1 coordinate 6,318,161, forward strand.
AAACACGTATTCAATAATTTTTGATTTTACATATCTGTACAAAGTTTCAAGTAAATAGGATAACGCATTAAAAAGTTTCATACAAAAGTATTTACCCTTTTTCACCCCTTTAGGGGTTGATTTTTCAAAATTTTAATAGCCTAAGTCCTATTCCAGAACCTAATCTATCTACCTTCTAAATTTCATCAAAATCGGTTCAGTAGTTATGGAGATACGTGGTAACAAACATTCACACACACACACACACACACACACACACACACGGACTTTCGCCTTTATAATATTAGTAGGATAGGATTGGAACCAAATGGCCATGCCGATTTTGTATGGGAGGTTGGTATAGTATGGTGGTTTTGTATAGTACAATCTTTGACACCCCATTTTACCACTTTTTGAGAGTTATTTTGAAAAACCCTGAAACACGTGTTTATTTATTTTTGTATTTAAAGTATTCGAACCAATTTCAAGCTAATCGCATGACTCATTAAAAAGTTTCCGTACAAAGTTTGAAACACCATTTTATCACTTTCTAAGAGTTATTTTGAAAAATCCTGAAACACGTATTCAATAATTTTTGATTTTACATATCTGTACAAAGTTTCAAGTAAATAGGATAACGCATTAAAAAGTTTCATACAAAAGTATTTACCCTTTTTCACCCCTTTAGGGGTTGATTTTTCAAAATTTTAATAGCCTATGTCCTATTCCAGAACCTAATCTATCTACCTTCTAAATTTCATCAAAATCGGTTCAGTAGTTATGGAGATACGTGGTAACAAACATTCACACACACACACACACACACACACACACGGACTTTCGCCTTTATAATATTAGTAGGATAGGATAGTAGGATTATTTTTGAGTAAGGTTATCGATATAGATTACGTAGGCGCCGGCTTTAAACTGACCAAAAATAAACGGTGTATATTACGGTTATAAATTAAATACACATTATGTAACTGGAAATTTATCACGTAATTACCTTCGGGTATTTTAACCCGGCGTTTCGACTGGATTGCATTAGCCACGGTCGCGAGAAGACGGTATATTACGGTCACCGTATTTTAGGAAATAGAACGATAAAAAACCTGATAGGGCACTGATTATAGTCGGTTGGGATAATTTAGGGGTTCGCGGTCCCCTTTTTTACGCTAGTTCTGGCGATAACTTTTATAGGGAAATTGTATGTTTGTTATGAGAGGTCTAGTGGGACCTCTTTAGTTCGGGTTCGAATCTCGGCTAGACATAAACATATGAACAGAAAAAGGCCTTTAAGTACATCTACAAAAGGGTCAGCAGCGCGAGTGTGACTCCTCTGGTGTCACAGGCGTCCATAGGCTACGGTAACCGCTTACCATCAGGTGGGCCGTATGCTTGTCTGCTACCTTAGTAGTATAAAAAAAAAAAAATCTTTAGTACTTAGATGATTTATACAGTGTCAGGAGGCAATCTTTGCCTGCACTTAACTGACACTGCAGTGACTGCGACAATGTTATGGGGTAGGCTTGCCCAGCACCTACACCATCCTCTCAGCTTAACCGGCCACAGGAAAGACCATGGTCAATACGTGTGAGGCTGACTAAGCCGCGGGTTTCCTCACGATGTTTTCGTTTACCGTTCAGAGCTCGTGTTAATGCGCATATACATTTATCGTAACGAAAAATCCTTTAATAGACGGCCAGGATTCGAACCCACGAACTTCGGATAGAAAGTCGAGGTACTAATACCCTCGGAACATGGCTTTTGGCTAGGCATAAATGTTGTCAGCATAGTCATTCTGTCTGTAGACTCACTTCGAATTCACTCAAGTGACCGAGCTCACTAAATACACAAGAATAAGTATGTTGTGAGATTCAAATTTCGAATATGAAATTTGAAATCTCACAGAGGATTCAGCTCTTCGACGTTCGAAGTGAGTTTACATTACAGAATGACTCTGCAGATCAGTGATACGAGTATGATACAGTTCCGATGCGTTCTATGTTCGAATTTGAACCAAAAATCGCGTCCTTACGCCTGGGGTAGAGCTAAACAGCAAAAGTATCACGGATCCCATTTAAAAACAAAAGAAGTTTTGAAAAAGGAACGCAGCCGTTTCAAAAAAACGTCAAAGAGCAAAAAAGAAAGAAGGGCCTTTCATGAGCGCAGTCCGGTGAAATTGTGCTGGGCGATCGTCGTGACAGCCCGCGGCATCCTACTGCTAAGAGGTCGTCTTTAGTGGCTAGATTCGGCGGAAAGTAGCTACATTTTTAGCCACTTTTGATAGTGTCATTTTTTTATTTAATTTACTAAAATAATGTCCTTTAATTAAATAATATTAAAGAAAAAACTAAATGTATTAAAATCTTTTTTGATTCATTTATTACGGGAATATTTTTTTTAACAGCCTTGCTGGCCGAGTGGGTTCGGACCCCGCCGTGCTTTAATGGATTTTTCGTTTCGAAAAAAATATATGCACATTAACACGAGCTCTAAACGGTAAAGGAAAACATCGTGAGGAAATCAATTAGCTTTCTAACAGCATCGATGGGTTTGCAACCTGTCGCGTATAGAATGCTAACTTGATGTGACAATTCAAAAGTCAAAAGTCAAAAGTCAAATTCATTTATTCAATAAGATCACAAGTGTACCACTTTGAAACGTCTTAAGAGCTAGGTGATTCTACTCCTGTTCCTTCGTAATTGTATCTGGACATACCTATGATTACCCCCTTAGATATCTTCAAAGGATCTGGAATGCCTAACAAAGTCTGAGAGTAGGTATGTCTGCCGCACCTTGAAGAAACCGATCACTTTTATTTTAGTAACAAAATAAAAATAAAATTTACTTAATTAAAGTTTACTGGTACCAAACCGAAGGCCTCCGCCCGACCTAAAACCATTACATTGGTAACTTAGTTCTCATACAAACTTAGAAACTGTTTTATTCGATCAATACCAAGCCCGAGATACATGTGACCGGCAACTAATTTGCTTGTCTTATTTCTCTGTAATTCTCCTTAAACAAGACAATGGAAGTTTCCAACGGTTTTGTGTTTCCAGCGAATGTTCCATGTTGTGTTTGTTATTTTTTATGTAAAAAAATGGTAACAGATTTCGGTTAAATTCAGCTACATCAACATCAGCCTATAAATGTAAACTAGCTTATAAAAACTCTCCTCCTCCTACCTAATAAAATGATAAAATGTTTCGTTAGGTTTGTGTACCAATCTATACTTAAAATTATAAAAAGGTAAAGTTTGTTTGTACGTAGGAGGTAATCTTCGAAACTACTAATCCGATTTCAAAAATTCTTTCACGAGTATTTAGAATGAACTTTCAGGATGATCATAGGCTGTATGTTATGTAGGTACCTCGCGGGCAATGCCGCGGGTGGAAGCTAGTAAACCTACTAAAAGGTTATTTCAGTGTTATCTAGGTTTTCAATATAGGTAATATGTATCGATAGATACCAACACTATGGTGATAGTTGGTGCACGATTCTTGCAATAAAGCCGAAACAGGTTAGATTAAGTTGGGCTAATGACAACACTGGGAGTGTCTATTGTGTACCAATAAACGCTGTGATCTGGGCAGCCGATGCTGGTAATTCTCGTGCACACAGACTAATTAAATTATCATTAAAATCGATAGCTTTTATTTCGTTCACGCTAAAGACCAAATCAGAATGACGTTGAATGTAACATTTCTAAAAGTACCTTTTTTCCGTCGTTTTCTGCGATCGAAGGTAGTTTTATTCAGAATCTGAAATTGGCCTTAACTAATTCTACTCGCAAACACTTCATTTTTAGTAAATTACTAACTTCCGCCCGCGGCTTCGCTCACGTGGTACCCAGATAAAAAGTAGCCATGTCCTATTCCCGGTCATTATCTATCTAAATTTTTAATTTCAGGCAAATCGGTTCATTGATTGTTGAGTTATAGAGGAACAAACATTCATCCAAACATCCAAACTTTTTCATTTATCGATCGAGCGAGCGAAGCGAGCGAAGATCTTAGTGGTAAGTTGGGCGATTTTGCTTTGTATGTTTGTATGTTTGTATGTTTGTATGTTTGTATGTTTGTATGTTTGTATGTTTGTATGTTTGTATGTTTGTATGTTTGTATGTTTGTATGTTTGTATGTTTGTATGTTTGTATGTTTGTATGTTTCACGAATTGTTGTTCGAGCATAACTGTCGAACCGTTCATCCAATCTGCATGAAACTTGGTAGGTCAATAGGTTGTGGTAAGGAAATTTACGGGGGAGCATATGAGCTTAATCGATGAAGGGGTTGTGAAGATATTGGGTTCCCAAGGGGGTAAAAAATTATGAAAGTTACACAAATAAATTGAGTGGGGTGTCATACGAAAGGGCTTATTTTGTACATTCCAAAATGGTTTTTATTTTTAATCTAGGATGTATAGTTTTTGAAATACGACCAAAGACCAAAAACTACGAAACCAGAGCTGCAAGAGCTCCCGTTGCATAGAGTTTCGATGACTTCGTAGCTCATTGACTGGTCGGTCTTAAAAAGAGAGTGGCATCGTTGCGGTTTGGTTTGCAATGATTTTAGATGCTACTTGATTTATTTTCATGATAAAAAAAATTTTGATAAAGAATGAAAATAATTGGGGTAAAAAAAGTTAAGTAAACAAATATATTGATTGGGCTGTCAAATGAAAGGTCTTTATTTGTACATTCCAAAATAGTTATTATTTTTATTCTAGGACGTATACTTTTAGAAATACGACGAGAATTCATAAATATGAAATACCTAAATGAAAAATTAGACACGACATTATGTATTGCATGCATGCCAGTATTTTTTACCATGAAGAGCTAGCGCAATAGGCATACTCGGCAGTATCAGTAGTAGCACTTGAAATTATAGGGGTAGTCAGAAGAAAGTCCAAATGTAAGCCATCTACGGTGCGCGAGATCTCAGTTCGGGGCGAACTACTAGTAATATTAGTGTGAAGTGTGATAGTAACTTTAGAAATGTCACTCACGCTGTCGTTTTGTTTTGGTCTTTAGCGTTACCGAAATAAGAGCTATCGGTTTTAGTTTAAAATAAATTAGTCAGTGTATCGAAATCGGCGCCAATGTGTACCTTATGGTTAGTCGTAGTGTTGCCATTGTGTGCCAATAAACGCAGTCCCAAAGGAAACCGGCGCTGACCAAAGTGTGATTGATTAAAAACTCCGTGGGGAGGGACGGAGAGAGCGTCGTGACGGCCTCGGGCGGCGTCGGGCTTACGTTCTGCCACTTCGGTAAATGCTCACATAGAGTATACAGATATTGTAGATGGGGCATACGTTCTTGTAAACAGTACCTTGATAAATCTTCAGAATCAGCGAACCTGGTTGATCGCTATGGCACCCCTTAAATATCGATATTATTGCTTTTCTGCCCCTTCAGGGGCCAATATGGAAATATGCTTATTTAGACACCTCAAAATAAAAATATCGAAAAGCAATAATATCGATATTTAAAAAGCACCATAGCGATCAACAAAACACGCTGATTCTGAAGATTGACCCACCTACTCAATGCATTTCTTCTGAATAAATAATTGATTAAAAACGTTAGACTGTACAGTAAACCAAGAAAAAGAATGCGTTTACAAAAAACATTGACGAAAAGTCATTTGGAAATGAAAATTACCTACTCAAAATTTCAACGATATCGCAAACAAATAAATATTAATGACATTTTTAAGAAAAGCAAATTAGAGCTGCTATCGCATTCTGTTTTGTGGAATCATACACTGCTGTCGGACGTATTCGGAAAACACGAGAATAACCGAGATCTAATCTAGAGCTTGAAGTACTGTACCATAATCCGTGCTTTGGAGGGCACTTTTAAATGCAATATACATAACCAGCAGCGCCTTCGCGACGTTGCCCCCGTAGTGATGGTTTATGGTGATGAGGATGATGACGAAAAGTAGCCTCTTCCTCAAGAGTTTAGCTATCAAATGCAGAAATAATTTTTCAAATCAGACTGGTAGTTTCTGAGATTAGCGCGTTCAAACAAACAAACTCTTCTGCTTTATTATATTAGTATAGATAATCGATCGAGCGAGCGAAGCGAGCGAAGATCTTAGTGGTAAGTTGGGCGATTTTGCTTTGTATGTTTGTATGTTTCACGAATTGTTGTTCGAGCATAACTGTCGAACCGTTCATCCAATCTGCATGAAACTTGGTAGGTCAATAGGTTGTGGTAAGGAAATTTACGATGGAGCATATGAGCTTAATCGATGAAGGGGTTGTGAAGATATTGGGTTCCCAAGGGGGTAAAAAATTATGAAAGTTACACAAATATATTGAGTGGGGTGTCATACGAAAGGGCTTATTTTGTACATTCCAAAATGGTTTTTATTTTTAATCTAGGATGTATAGTTTTTGAAATACGACCAAAGACCAAAAACTACGAAACCAGAGCTGCAAGAGCTCCCGTTTCATAGAGTTTCGATGTCTTCGTAGCTCATTGACTGGTCGGTCTTAAAAATAGAGTGGCATCGTTGCGGTTTGGTTTGCAATGATTTTAGATGCTACTTGATTTATTTTCATGATAAAAAAATTTTTGATAAAAAATGAAAATAATTGGGGTAAAAAAAGTTAAGTAAACAAATATATTGAGTGCGGTGTCAAATGAAAGGTCTTTATTTGTACATTCTAAAATAGTTATTATTTTTATTCTAGGACGTATACTTTTAAAAATACGACGAGAATTCATAAATATGAAATAAATGAAAAATTAGACACGACATTATGTATTGCATGCATGCTATTATTTTTTACCATGAAGAGCTAGCGCAATAGGCATACCCGGCAATAGTAGCACTTGAAATTATAGGGGTAGTCAGAAGAAAGTCCAAATGTTGGCCATCTACGGTGCGCGAGATCTCAGTTCGGGGCGAACTACTAGTTATAATAAGGCGGTGACAGGCAAAAGGCCTACTTCTGAAGGTACTTTAAAAAAATCTGCTTTTTAGAAAGTGTTTTGTTAGATTGTAACTTCGATGTACGGAAAAAACTAACAGAAATGCGGAATTCTTTAACCGTCCGTAGCCATTTCGTAGCACGGTAGCGGTTTTGTAGAGCGTCTACGAAAGTAGTTCAAAAGAAAAATGTTGAAAAAATAGTAGTAATTACCTTATAAATGTGTTGTTTTGTTACTTTCTGTTCCGTAGGTAATATCTAAAGTAGATAAACTGTGTCGTATCTGCAAGATAATCTATGATTGCAATAATCTACTGTACCAAGATCATTATTATGCAGAAACTGTTATTGATCTTTATGTGAAAGCCATAAGATACAAAATTAAATATCTTGTAGATCAATAGTTTTTTTATTGTATGAAAAGCCTCGTAGGCGTGATTTGAAAGGCAGGTGTATGATGTGTATGGAGCAAAACATCTTTATGTATATAAAATTATAAAATTATACATAAATGTAGGGAGCTTAATTATAAGTATGCAACTATGTTTTTTATAATGTAGGCTGAGCCATTTTTAGCTATACTTGGATACAGTACTTCAAGCTTTATAATGGACATCAGTTATTTTCGTGTTTTCCGAATATGTCCGACAGCAGTGTTTGATTCCACAAAACAGAATGCGACAGAAGTGCACGTCGTTAGCTGCGCAGATTGGACGGCTTGCAAATAATTTGCTTTTCTTAAAAATGACATTGATATTTATTTGTTTGCGGTAAAGTTGAAATTACGAGTAATTTTCATTTCCATGTGACTTTTCGTCAATCGTTTTTGTAATTTTATGCGATAGTTTCTGATGTTTTCCAAAACGCAATATTTTTCTGGTTTTACTGTAAGTATTTGAAAATTAGAAAGTAAAATTGGTGGTTAAAAGGTTCGTGGTATAATCATTAATTATAATCATTAAATTAATCAAAAGGAGGCCTAAAACCAGCAGATGAAGAATTACGTGGATGATGTTATGAAAAAAATATATTAAATACTTACCTAACACATTAGTAATTTAAGAGAAATATGCCCAAATACTGAAACGCTACTTAAACATTTGAGACGTACTTAAGGCCCCTAGGGACTATCAGGAGGCCTACAACCATCGTCATAATACTTTTATATCACTTGCTTTCTTAGAAAAAAAATCCCGCCAAGCAAAGCTCTCGCTCGGATGTAAAACAAACAGTGCAGCTTCAAAGGGCTGTGACAACCCTGCAGATCAAAGGCGAGGGGTGTCTTCAATATGCTGCGCGGTGCTAGGGCTGTCAGGCGTTAGTGTCGATAGTGGTGCGCTATCGATACACTTGCCAAATTGTATAAAGTAAATGAAAGTATCTTGTAAATCTTGTAAAGTATATAAAAGTATCAACATCTGTAGGACTAACTTAAGGACGCGGCCTCACTCACGTGGACCAACAGTTTAAAGAGCTTATATGCTACTAGCTGACGCCCGCGGCTTTGCCCGCGTGGACTACTATTTTGTTTATCCCACGGGAACCATGCATTTTTTCTGGAGAAAAAATAGCCTATGTCCTATTCCCGGTCATTATCTATCTATGTTTTAAATGTCAGCCAAATCGGTTCAGTAGTTATGGAGATACGTGGCAACAAACATTCACACACACACACACGTACTTTCGCCTTTATAATATTAGTAGGATTAGTAGGATATTAGTAGGATTCCAGGCTACGATCTAATCTATCCTAAATTTTATCCAAATTGGTACTTCTTTAAGGCTGGATTCGACCAAACTGGATTAAGTTTTATCTGCCCCCCTAGCATGGCGATTTCATCTCTTCTCTACACTAAAGTAGACAACTCATTTTCCTATCTTCCGATTTTGGTCTTTCACGCGAACATTATCATAGCATTATGCTATGACTATGCTCTTACTTATCTTACTTTTATTACTTTTCATCTTACTTATCTTACTCATCTCATCTTATCTCATCTCATGAGTAAGATAAGTAAGATAAGTAAGATAAGTAAGATAAGTAAGATAAGTAAGATAAGTAAGATAAGTAAGATAAGTAAGATAAGTAAGATAAGTAAAATAAGTAAGATAAGTAGGATAAGTAAGATAAGTAAGATAAGTTATATAAGTAGCAAACTAGCAAACTACAAACGCGAGGCGAACGCGCGTTTGTAACGCATGGAAGAAAGCTTGTCTAGGTCTCAGGAAGTGTAGACAATTTCGGAAGAAAGTTTCTATTCTCGAATGTCAAAATCAGATAAAATTGAACGCCATGCTCGCATCTGTACACTAATCTCATACAAAATCGGACTATGTTGTCTACTCTAGTGTAGAGTAGAGAGGAAATCGCCATGCTTGGCCTGCTGGAGAGTAAACTGCTGTTTGTTTGAATATTTTGACATTGTAAAGTTAACACCTTACAACCAGGATAATTTGTATGCACATAATAATGTTCGGTTGCGCTTTCTAAACAATTGTATTTCGAATTATCTCGGCTAACTAGAATAACTACTCTGGGAGTAAGATGACTTTTGGTCGAATCCAGCCTAAATCGGTTTTAAATTAATTCGCTGTCAAATCGAAAGATTAGTTAGCAAGATAAAAGTCAATAATGGTTATGTTTTTCTACCAATATTTATTTTTTGTAAAACTCTACTTCTCCTATAATTTTTACTGCTTCCTTCACCGTGTACTAGAAGTTAAGCTTCGAGTCCCATCTCTATTCCTTTTCGATCACAAAAACATTATCAAAGTAAAACAACAAGCAACGTTTAAAAGAAATCGCATCATATTTAAAAAGTTCTAAAATTATCAAAAACTCGCTAGGGTTTACGAAATAAAAATACAAACGAGTAGAATTTAACATCATAAATCACAAAACAGAAAAAAGATCGTCTATCGATAAATCAAAACGCACTACATCACTAAAACTATTTAAAATTCGAATGCATTCTGATAGGAATTCGTTTTTAATCGACCTCAAATTGGGCGCGAAATGAGTTCGGTCCCTCGTTGGATATCTTCATTTCAATTACACCCAAATTAATGCCCATGCTTTGTGTAATTTAAAAAGTTTGTACACGTTGATGTATCAACCCGCCCGGCTTTGCTTGGTTTAAAGGTTTTTTTCCAGTGCTTCTATAGTCGTATTGCTCATTATACGGACTAAAATTGAAGGAAAAAATGTCATTTTTCCTTCAATTTTGATTAGTTTTGATACGTTTTATGTCAAAATTGAAGGAAAAATGACATTTTTTCCTTCACTTTTAGTCCGTATAATGAGCAATACGACTATAGTCTTGTATCTATCCTTGTAGGTATGAATAGCGGGCTGATGGTCTAACTTGTCTCAAACCTCAAATTGATCTCAAACTGTCAAAACCTCGTCGTAGGTATCTTTTCTCGCGTTCGGTCTTGGAGGTGAGAGTGACAGAATTACTTGCGTGGTCACCGAACTGTCATATTTGACAGTTTGAGACCGATTTTGTCGCTATCAGACATCAGAGATTCAGAAATATCATGATTTTGATCCCGTTCTAAATACTTTGATTTCCCGCTCAAATCTGACATCTCAATTACCTTTTTCCGGCCAGTGACATTTGTTCAAATCAATGTTTTATTACTTCTACAACTTTAAATGTGGAACGACAACTATCTTTATTGTTATTGTTATAGAAACCACAGTCGAATGACAAGTTTAGGCATTAAGTTTGTAAAAAGAGTTTTTTCTCGTCCCATTTCGCGGTTAATACACCGTGTAAATGAGTTCTTTATCGCGGCGTTTAAACGTTTTGTTTGTGTTTAGAATGACATGAGGGTGCATACATTATTGTGATACGGCCATTTAGAATGCATGATCAATGCTACCATTACAAATGAGTTTGAATGCAATTTTGTTTTGTTTTTACATTGATAACAATTTCAAAGTTTGAAATGCTTACCTACTTTAGGAAGATAAGATCTTATGAACGTTTTAGGACTATGGTTTGTTTTTATGAATTTCTATGGAGTCCTAAGATGTACAAGATTACTCAATTCTTCAAGAATAATTATTAAAGGGCCTGTGCCAAATGTGTATTTATACGTGTCTCTGTCTGACTCTTAGAAATATTTAAAGAATCTACCTCCTTACTTATGAAAGATGTTTAAAGTTGAACACTAGATAAACAACGTCCTGTCTCTGTTTGTCACTATCCACAAATAAAGACAGGACGTTGTTCAACCAGTGTTTAACTTTTAACATCTTTCGTAAGTAAGGCCCAGGACGTTGTTTAACCAGTGTTCAACTTTAAACATTTTTCATAAGTAAGGCCCCTTGTGTCTAAAAATCTGAGAGAACGTTTACCGCGCTTTGGGAATAGTCGTGATTTTGTTTAGATTCGTTCTTTATCTTGTTACTGACAGTATAAAGAAGTAAATTGACATCAAAATTAAACGTCCCCAAAGTTGCTGCTTGTCTTTGCATTTGCACTTCGTAAAGTAGAAAATTAACTGCGACAAACACAATAAACCTACAAGAGCTTGACAAACTACAACTAAGCGCAGTCAAAGACGCGGCAAAATCAATTTAAACCAAACATCAACTTCGTTACACCTTGGACTTTTCATTTACGCGGGTAACAGCCGTGAAGAATCACCTTAACTTCCCGACCAAACAAACTTGAGCTTTCACTATCCCAAAATAAACCTAACCCCTTTGAAATAAAGTTCAAACATTTCCATAAGTTTTGGTTGTTCAAATATGAAGTTTGGAAATTGAAGCTTTGTTATGAAATTCAACCTTATTTTTAAGGAATCAGGGTTGATAGTGTGTAAATTGGATTTGCGAGTATTTTGGTGCGTACACACGGTTTCGAGAGTAACAGGAGGTTGCCATGGTTACCGATCGATAGAATGGATAATGTAATTTTCAGATTGTATTTAGTAAACATGTGTCATTGTATAGACAATAGTACAATGACATGCACCTACTCAAAATGAACTTATTTTACCTGTGTGGAGGTTGGAAATTGCATTCTGCTTCTTGTGATAAATCTAGTACTTACCTACTTATAAAAAATAGCTTAAGTAAGTATGTAAGTACCTATCTATGTTATTCCAGGCCATAGGTAAACTATGATATCCCAAGTTTCAGTTTTGAAATTTTTAAAGTGTTATACTTAATCGAAAATGAAAAGTCTTAGGTACGGTAAGACTTTTCATTGACAAATTATTAAATGTTTAGTTAGATACAACTTCTGAATTTTTTCAGAATGTAAAGCGAATTTCAGACTACGCTATAACATATACCTAGCACATAGCATATAGCTCATAGCACAAGAATATCGCGCACCGCGCACCATACATTTTTATAGCAAGCCAATAATAATTATATCGTACAGTACAGTGTGAACGTGTCCATATAAAATGTATTGTGCGCGATATTGTTGTGCTATGAGCTATATTCTATATGCTTTAAATGCAATTTAAATACTCGTATTATAGCGTAGTCTGAAATTATTTAGTAGTGAAATTAAAGGTTGTTATTGAAAACTATTGTAACTAAATCTTAACATACATTCATCGTGATCACAATCGACCCTATCGCCAAGTACGTCAGACAACCTATTGCTTAGATCTACTTACCTAGAAATTGCTTTAAAAATTAAACCAGAACTAGGTATTTGTATTAGTAAAATTGTTTAAAATCCGCATTTCGAATTCCATTGATAAGCAGTAATTGGTCATCAAACAAACGTCATTAAATTCCAAATTCAAAAGCTACATTCACTCAATACAAAGTGAACGAATGATTGAATGAGTGATTGTTATTTAAGGCAGCTATTGATCGCCGCCGAGCAAAGGGCTGGGTATAACAATGATGTTCTATAATGCCATGTAGACTTAGAAACTTTTAGATAATTCTGTTTTTTTTTCTCGTCTTCTTCTGACCACGGTGACTGCAATGGCAACTAAAAGTATAAAATAATGTAAAGGTTTACTTAAAAAATCCATAAAAGTAATAAATAGACTAGCTGGCCCGTCAGACTTGTTGAGTCTAAGTCTAAGTTCAGAAAAAAAATCCTTTATATCCCTACCTTTTAGGATTTTTTTTCCATTTAATAAGTATTTTAAATCTAACGTGACTAAATGGATTTCATAAACCATTTAAGAACATTAAATAAAAGAATTAGCCAAATCGGTCTAGCATAAAAGTGGCGGTTTGTGCCCAAGACCGAGACAGAAAACCGTCAGTTTATATGACAACGGTCAGGAGACCGTTGTCATATAAATGTCTCGGTCTCTGCTGGCTGATTGTCTAACTTGTCTCGAACCTCAAATTGATCTCAAATTGTCAAAACGATCGCGTTGGTATCTTTTGTCTCGTTCGGCCTCGTTGAGATGAGAGTGACAGAGCTACTTGCGTGGTCACTGAACTGCCATATTTGAAGGTTTGAGACCGATTTTGGTCGCTATCAAAGATAGACAATCAGGAGGCTGGTCTCGGTCTCCGGCGTCGGTTTCGAACCGCCACCTTAAGTAACCTATATCTAAATCTCTTCCAACGCTGTACATTTGTAGCTATAATATCGTATTAGAGAAAATCTTTGGTCGTTATGATCGTCGTTAATTAACATGAAAAATCAATACGTTTTTTTTAAATAGGTTTTGAAATGCGCGTGTTGATATTTTGTTCAATTCTAAACTTCTTAGGTCTATGGATGTCAGAATGAAGGGGTTAAGCACCCCTTCGCTTTTGCGCGGAAAATGCCTACACATCGGGGTTAGTGTGGGCGAACTCTGATATTAATGAGTGGTTCTCGTATTTATAATGGACATAGACGTTGGCGGGACGACCTTGTCACCTTCGACGATGGATGGTGGGACTCGGCGAAGGATAGGGACGGTCGGAAGAGTGTGGGGGAGACTTTTGCCCAGCAATGGGACAAAATAGGTTAAGAAAAAAAAAAGAAAATAGGTTCGCGTTTGACCACACCCTGCCTGATGTAAAGCAACAGTGTGGTCTAAGATGGAGCACGCTTACCTAGAAGGAATTGACTCTCGATTTGAAGACACCCAAAACCCACATCGAGAGGAAACCCGCGGCTTACTCAGCCCCACACATATTGACGATGTCTTTCCTGTGGATATGGCCGGTTAAGTTGAGAAGATGGTGTAGGTGCTGGGCAAGCCTACTCCATCTCAACATTGTCCCAAGCACTAGTGTCCCGATAAGTGTAGGCAAAGATTGCCTTTTGACACTGTATAAACTAGTAGTTCGTCCCGAACTGAGGTCTCGCGCACCGTTGTATTGATAGCCAAGATTTGGACTTGTTTCTGACTACCCCTATACCTACGTTAAGTGCTCCTTCTAGTGTTTACCACAGAATGATATCTAATGCGCTACCTCAGTATGGTAAAGATTATAGGCATGCATGCAATATATCAAGTCGTGTCGTGTTTATATTCAATAGTTGACCCCGCGAACTTCGTACCGCGCCTCAGGGAAGGCCTCTTAGTTCGAGAAATTATTAAAATAGCAGTTCAATACGAAATGTATGAGAAAATCAATTCCCTCCCCCTCCCTTCCCCCCACCCCTCTCCCTCCCCTCCCCCTCCCCACCCCTCCCCTCCCCCTCCCCCTCACCCTCCCCTCCCTCTCCCCTCCCCCTCCCTCTATAATTTTGGTACATGCCCAGCCCACTATTTGCAGGAGTTAGCATTTGCATACGTGACAGGTTGCAAGCCCATCGCCGCTATTAGAACGTTAACTGGTTTCCTCACGATGTTTTCTTTCACCGTTTAGAGCTCGTGTTAATGCGCATTTAAATTTTTCTAATCGAAAAATCCATTGATGAGCACGGCCAGGGTTCGAACTTACGACCTATGAATCGAAAGTCGAGCACTCTTCCGATCGGCCAACACGGCTTTTATTTTCAATCTCAAGAAAAAATATCAAGTAGCAACTAAAATCATTGCAAACCAAACCACAACGATGCCACACTCCTTGTCTGTTAACCAGACCTACGAATACATCGAAACTCTATGAAACGGGAGCTCTCTCCATACTTCCGTTAATTGGTTTTCATAACTTTTCTTTTTGACTGTACCTATTTCAAAAACTATAGAACCTAGAAGAAAACTAAAAACCATTTTGGAATGTATAAGTTGAGTACTTTCATATGACACCCCACTCAATATATTTGGGTAACTTTGAAAAAAATTTACCCCCTTGGGAACCCCATATCTTTACAACCCCTTCATCGATTACGCTCATACGCTCCACAGCAAATTTCCATAGCACAACCTATTGACCTATCAAGTTTCATAGAGATTGGATAAGCGGTTCGATAGTTATGCGAGAACATAAAAATGAAACATACAAACATACAAACATACAAAGCAAAATCGCCTAACTTGCCACTAAGATCTTCGCTCGCTTCGCTCGCTCGATCGATCATCTAGTAAAGAATTTTTTTTTAGACGCTTTCGAGGAAACCAGTTAGCTTTCTAATAGCGGCAATGGGCTTGCAACCTATCACGTATGGAATGCTAACTTCTGCAAAATGTAGGCATGTATCAAATAGGTGAACATACCTCTGACTACCCCCTTAGGCATCTGAGAGAATATCTACCGTGCGTTAGGTGTACAGCTGTGATCCTTTTTTGATTTTTTTCGTTTCCGTTGCAAGAATAGTTCAAGAATATGATATAGATTGAATGAACCCAAAATTATCATTCACTCATTGTTCATACTCATACAGTCACTCATTGTTCATACAGGATATTTATAATCGTTCATCTACAGGATGCTCCTAAATCATTGTCATAATCCGCTCATTACTGGTCCTATAAACTTTTACTCGGAATATTATTTTATTTAACTTTATTTTGTGAGCGGCAGCCGGCCGCGGGCTTTCAAAATAATAATTAAACGGATACATTTATTATGGTACAGGATGCTCTTATTTATGGGGTTATCGGATGACCATTGTAATTATTGCCGTGGGTTGTGATTTGTCTTTGAGAATAGGCGTGTTTCCTGCAATGCGTAATCACTAAATTAATGCATTAATCTAATGAACTAAGATTCACAGATTCCGTAAAACATACTTATTATTGAAATTATAGTGAGATTAATTTTATTTTTGATAAAATAAAACCATAAAATACGGCTATCCGCCATGATAGATGAAACACCAATCAGAGCGAATTACGTCACGAGTGTTACTGTCAGTGAACAGAACAAACTTCATTCATACAAATCGCATAACTCTTCAAGTTTTGGTAGGTAGTCGTTTTTTGGTTTTAATTTGTTCTTAGTGCTTAATTTAGGTATATCTATTTTATCGTCCGTCGTTTTCTCAAAAGATACAATAGTGGAACCAGGATTTACCACGGCAAATTCGTCTAATTTGTCTATAGTGGATGTTCTAATGTTGGGAGAGTTTCTGAGAACAAACAATGATTTTTGTTCGGCAGAATTCAGAAATGTGAAGGCTTCCGCGTAAATAGACATATTATAATAGATAATAAGAAAAGTTTTTTCCATAAAATCAATTTAAAAGCACAATAAAGATTTTTTCATACATACCTTCTACTTAGGTATTAATCTCGAAAATAAGCTATATTGGAAACTAAATTTGTTGTTTGTTGTTAAAAAATATAATGTTAATAACTTTGTTCCTTTAGCAGGCTTACTAAGCACCTACATAATATATTTCTTTGTTTTAGATCCGCCGTGCAAGAGTACCTAAACCACTTTTTACAGATAGTTTTGTTCCGTGAAACGTTTTTATACAACTTTTCAGGTGTCTATTTCGAATTATTGTCGCACTTAGGCACTACACACCACTTATATCCCTTGGAATTCACAATTAAAATGAATTTATTTAGAAAATTGTTCACCAACATCACTTTGTACTATTGGTTACATAAGGCTGTGACAATGATGACGTCACAGGAGACGCCATGACATATTGAAGCGTTTTGGCGTGAATTTTAAATATTAAACTTAAAAGTTTTATTTTTCTGTAAATCTCATTAGTTATTGTGAAATATATTATTTTTAGCAATCAGAAGCAACTTCTGAACATTGTAGTACCATTTTTCAAAATTATGAAACAGGCCTATTATATGAATAATGTGGTATATGAAAGAACTAACATTATGTAATTTCAACATAACAAATATTACATTTATTCATGAATACTATTTGACTTGAGGTACTTGTTTTTTTTTTAAATAAAGATAAAATATAGGACTGTATTCCCAAGGCGCGGTAGACATTCTCTTAGATCTTTTGGGCAATTAAAATATTTTGAAAATGTCTAAGGGGGTGTCAGAGAGTCCAATTAATTGATATTTGCCTGCATTTTGCAGAAGTTATCATTCCATATGTGGCAGGTTGCAAGCCCATCGACGCTATTACAAAGCTAACTAATTTCCTCACGATGTTTTCCTTCTCAGTTTAGAGCTCGTTTTAAAAAAAAAAAAAAAAAACTTTGATGCACAGCCGGGATTTGAACCTACAATCTTTAAATTGAAAATTATCGCACTATCCAAAACGGCTCATCTGGGCTAAATAAATGATCATATAATTATCGTTCTGCCGTTCTTTCAAGATTTAATCATAAAAAGAGCACCCTATATCAAATCTAACCATCAGTGCACAGGGTGCGTTTATTATGCGCGCCACAGTATCTCATACATAAAAAGAACCTCCATACCTCACGAGAAATAAGGTTCATTATGCATTTCACTTTCAAAACTTTCCGGTAACTCGAAAAACCTACTTTTTCAGAAATGACAAAAACTGATTTAAAAATCTATGACAGACTATGAAAAACGTAAATTTATTTCTGAAATTTGAACCAAACCCTTGAAGGTATAGTTACGTGAGTTATATCACCGTATAAGTAATCAGTTTAGAAATTCGAAAACGCAACTAAATCCATTTGGGCACATTTTGAGTTATCGGAGTTTTCATCTAGGGGAGCGAAAATTAATAGTTTTTCATTATGGCTTAGGTGTATTTTTAAGCCTTGAAACCGATTCAGATGAAACTTACAAAATGTAAGCCGAATGTATTTCGGATTTTTTTTACTAAATTATAATATCGTGATATCCGTAATTTTTAACCGACTTCAAAAAAAGGAGGTTATCAAGTCGACGCGTACAGTTGTCACAATGGATCTATGCGAGCGTTTCTCTGTTCTGTGGATCTAGGCATTCGTGAAGTTAGGCTTTTCGCTGCGCAGTAGAAAATTATGTATGAAAAAGTTGCACTGCGCATCGAAACGGCTAACTTCACGAATGCCAAGATCCATTGGAAGAAGTGTAGGTGTGTAAATATTATTGGAACTGAAATATATTATTTATTCCTTAGTAAAGTGAGACGTCTATATATATCGCTATGAGATATTCTGCGGCGCGGCAGCTGCGGCCGACGCCGCGGGCGCGCGCTATGTGCCGTACCGAGATAATCGAGCGCTTGACCGAATTACATGCTACTAATAATGTGGTGGTATACGTGCGTGCATGTATTGTTTTTTTGTAACTCTAAAATATCTTGCAAAATGCCCTCAAAAAAAAATTAAAATTTTATTTGTTTTGTGACTTCAAAAAAAATGAGGAGGTTCTCAATTCGTCGGAATCTTTTTTAAGGGTTCCGTAGTCCTGACAAGGAACCCTTATAGTTTCGTTATGTCCGTCTGTCCGTGGTTTTTTTATTTTATGAATGTTCAGACGCCTGAACCGATTTGGAAAATTCTTTTGTTTGAAATGGTATGCTTTCCGATTGGTGCCACAAAAATTTGGTGAGCATCTGTCGAGGATCTTCGGAGTTATGAACAGAAAAGCACCTCGAGAGTGCAGAAGATTGCTCAGCTTACAATAAAGTCGGTTTTTTTAATTTTTAATTTAGCCACATTACTTATATTTATATACTTAGTTATAATTTGATTGTAATAAGAGGGTTATTAATCTAATAAAATAGGAGACCCTTGTTTGTTGTGACATAAGTAATTGCAGTCACGATGCCGGTAAAGTCCAACGTTTATTATGCACTTAGAATAATATTAAACCCGTCTAAGTAAGTACTAATAAAGTTAAGAGTTCCTCAACGATAAAATACGCAGTTATTTTCAAAATTCTAATGTTTCTGTTGCTAATTCAAAATGCTTCTACTATGAGAAGTTTGAAAGTACCAGGGTCCAATTCCATTAATTTACGACTTCACCATTGCGGTATCATTCCCGCTGCATTTTGTTTCGTTCTCCAAAATGACAGTAATTTGTTTGAAAACGTCACTACATCCACAGTACCACACACAACAGAGTAACCTAACCTTATTGGTCATTATCATTATCATTGCTGAGTAGATTATGAAACAAAACGAAATCTATGGTTATAAAGTGTGTCAGGATCGTAGCAAGTGGAGATCTGTGGTTTCTGCCTACCCCTTTGATAGGAAACAGGCGTGATTTTATGTACTTATGTATATATAAAGTTCCTAGGATATAACTTTGTTAGTAAAACATTTATAATTAATTCTATTTATAAATAATAAATAAAAATAATAATTTAAGTATAAATAATAATTCAATTTCAAATATTAATAATTTCAACGTCCTAAGTATATTAATAAGTAGTAATGTCACAGGTAATGAGTCGCTTCCAAATCAATGCTGGCAGAATAATGAAGGCTGTTTGTGCGTAACGAAAAAAACAAAAAAACATTCCCACAGACCTCTTTGTTCCCAGTATGAATTTGGAATGTGGATAGGTTATGTAAAACGCTACTTCACATAATTAGCGCACACGGTATTGTCTCGCGGCGGTCATGAAGTGAGGCACACGAAAACCCAGCGGCACTATCCGGCTAATTCTATACGCAGGATCCTACGTAATTAGTGCGTGCATTTTTATAAGTATTGGGAATATATCGCACTCTCGGAAAGACAAGGTCCAAACTAGCGAAATTTCAAAACATGAGTTTTGCAGAAGTGCTTTAAAAACTGTTTAAACTTTAAAACTTTTTGTTCGCGGCTTTGTTTGCATGTTAATGGTTGTATTTTGTAGTTTTAAGGTGTGCAATAAAGTATTTTAATTCATTCATTCATTCATTCATTCATAGTTTGGCCGGATTGGGCTGCTAGTGCCAACAAGGCTGATACAGAATCGCTGTAGTGTCTGTACGCACTTTGCATACATCCTACCAATAAAGGCGAAAGTCAATTCAGAAGAGACAAAAAGGATATTAACCTTAGCTAAAAGTTTTTATAAAGTTTATATATAACTTAGGTGATTTTTTTTATACAAGGTTGTAATTTTTCCATTTTCGCGTAGAGAAAAAAAAATTAAAAAAAGTGACGTAGCAAATCCAGCTTCGTCACGTACGTATAATTGAACGTCGTTTCCCATCCCTATTACCGAATGCCACGCATTTTCGGCAAGTTCATGATTCCAGCCTTAGGGAGCTAAGGCTGCTCATTAACCGCTCCTTAAGTTAAACTGTGACGTGTGAACCGCACCTTAATTGTGCTCACGAGATCGTGACACGCATTTGTATCATTTTGTGTGTTTGTTAATTTTGTGGGAATTTTAGTTGATTGAACGTGTGTACATTTCTTTCAAAAGATCTTTTCATACAAAATTTTCCACTGCGCAGCGAAAGCCTGACTTCACGAATGCCTAGATCTATTAATAATAATAATAATTAAAAGCATTCTTATAGTGTCATACAGGGTAGTCGCTGGAATGTGTATCCATCACAAAAGATCAAAGTTGTCAAAAGGGCCTCTGTGTGTTGGCTTCGGCCCCATGCATGCCTGTCAAAGGTCCGGGACTCCATAGTCCCGAGATGTTCAAATTGACATACAAAATAATAATAATAAACTTTATTTCAGGCAACATTATAATAAGTTACAAGATGTTATTTTACTTAGTCTACGGCCCATAGCAATAAATACCTTACAACTAACTTACATATTTTATAAATAACACTACACTAAATTGTCACGTATTATCTGTACGTATTATCTATTGTGATAATGATAAGTGATAACACACGTATTGACCATGTCTTTCCTGTGGATATGACTGGTTAAGCTGAGAGGATGGTGTAGGTGCTGGACAAGCCTCCATCTCAACATTGTCCCAGGCACTACAGTGCCCCGATAAGTGTAGGCAAAGATTGCCTCCTGACATTGTATAAATCATTAGTAAAGATGTAAAGGCCAAAGTACTATATCGTACTGAAGGATATTATTTTTCATTCATTTATCACGACTATATTCCAAAGTGGAGAGATATCCTTATACTTTTTGCAGCCGGCGTTCATCGATTTATAAGATGTTAACACGTCAAAAACTTCTACTTCTGCCCAGTTATTCTCTATTTATAAGAAGTTTCTTACCATTCTGGCTTTACCATAGATAATTCTGGAAAATTCTCACCTAAACTTTAAAAAGGTTGTAAACTCCTTACATTGTAACTAAACCTCATTTACCCTAAAGCCTCCGAACTAGCGCCACCTGCCGGAAGGAGGCTTATTGCCGGAAATGGCGACCGGAAGTGGCAATTTACACCGACCATTGGGAAATATATTTTATTTCCCGTTTATGGGAGTTAGTTTATTTTATTTCCGGGTTTTGACTCAACTGGCAAAGGAATAGTTATTTTAATAATAGTGCATTTTTTTTTTTCAACTTTTCTTTTAAGTAAGTAATTCTCGATGACTCAAAGACGCCCTGGACCGATTTGGAAAATCCTTTTTTTGTTTAAAAGGGTATACTTTCCGATTGGTGCCACAAAAATTTGGTGAGGATTTATAACTAAAAAGGTCGCTAGAGCAAAATCCTAATCATATTAAAATTTGTACTGTATTAAGCCGTCTCTTTTCATGAGAGTGACAAGAACAAAACGTATAACTTAGCTCCGCAGAACTCTGAATATTTAGAAACATAAGCTGAACTACGAAAATTAGCACGATAAATCGTTTTTAGGGTTCCGTACCTTAAAAGGTAAAAAAAGGAACCCTTATAAGATCACTTTCTTGTCCGTCTGTCCGTCTGTCTGTCTGTCCGTCTGTCCGTCTGTCCGTGTGTCACCATCGATTATCTCAGGAACGGGTGGAGCTAGCAAATTGAAATTTATACCATATACTGAGGTCTATAGTCCCTATTGTGACTATAAAAATCAAGGTCCTGAGTCAACACTATAAAAAGATATAGGCAAATTTAGGTTTTCGTGAAAACTTGTAAGTACCAAAACTTACCTTAATTATCAACTTTTTTTATTTTTCGGAATTTTTCCTTTACTTGTGCTGTAAGACCTTGCTTGTAACCAAATTTGACAATTCTAGGTCAACCGGAAGTACCCTAGAGGTTTTGGGTTGAAAACCTAAATGGTAGTTCCCGTTGACCTAGAATCACGAAATTTGGCAAAAAGCAAGGTCTTATAACACAAATAAAGGAAAAATTCCAAAAAGTTAAAAAAGTGGAAAATTAAAGGGTGTTCCCATACATACATAGTTGACGCCAATTAAGATTGTCCTCTGAGTTGTATGGGCGCTCATACAAATAAGCGGGCTACAATAACATAATGGGCATAATGGTTAGGTACGGAACCCTCGGCGTACGAGTTCTACTCGCACTTGACCGGTTTTTATTAGTTTCAAGAGTAGGGCCGTCCCCTAAAATCGTGACAAAACCCGTTCAATCACGAGTTAACTGACTGCTTAGTGTCGTTTAGTCACGGTCAGTGGTACGGGTGGGGTTATCTGATGGATAACAAACATCACTATTTACAGCGTAAAGTGAGTGTAAAAGTCGGTTTTAATCACGTTGATTAATGGTAAGCGTCCACAGGCCCGCATCGCACGCAGCGGACGGATCGCATCAAGCGGATTATCTGTGTAATGCGATGCGTACGATGCGGACAGGTGGACGCACTTATATGAGTTTCTAAACAAATAATACTACGATCCGTTGCGTGCGATGCGTCCGAAGCGTACGATACCGACAAGTGGACGACGACGTACGACCTTTAGAAGCGCTCGTGGCGTAGCTTGCTTAGACGTTCTTGATTGATCGTTGAAGTTAAGCAACGTTGTGCGCGGTCACAATTTGGTTGGGTGACCACAAGTGGCAATAGGAGCTGAGCGCTTCCGTGATTCGGAGGGAACGTTAAATTGTTGGTCCCGGCTTTTAAGTCGTTAAGCCATGACGGAGGCCTTTAGGCGGCCTAAAAACTCCGTCACCAGGGTTGGCCACTTGCTCATACGAACTTACTTACATACTAACGTTGATTTAGTAGATATCTAAGTTGGATAGCTCTGGTGAGGGAGTTTTTAGGCCGCCTGAAGGCCTCCGTCATGACTTAAAAGCCGGGACTGACTGACAACTTCTTCCGGAAGGACTGACAATTTTCCATATCCTAATCAGATATTCACCAAAGTTTTATGAGACCAACTTAAAGTTACAACCTTTCAAATAAAAAAAGAACCATCGAAATCGGTAGTCATAAGGCGGAGATATCTTTTTTGAGAGCCCCCTTTTTGCCCCTTTTTGGAGGAAGTACCTACCCCCTCAATCAAAAATCCCCGACTACAAAAAAAAATTCTAAAATTATCGAACCCTGCTCACCAAAATCTTACAGAACATACAGACATACAGACAGACTTCCGGCGGACAAACAAAAGTATTTTTGTCCAAGCTGAAGCAGAGCCACCCCCTGATAACGTACCTAAGACTTGCAACAACAATGCGACAGCAATCACTACGCAACCGGTCGAAAAATATCATTAAAAATCGTACCTATTTAGAAAGTTAATCGCACGTCTATTGCTCGCCTGTCGCAAAATGCACTCTGGCCATGGGTGCATTTTGCGACTGTAATACCTAGGTACGATACTTAGTGATATTTTTCGACTGGTCGCGTAGTGATTGCTGCCGCATTGCTGTTGCAAGTCTTACGTAATCAAGGGGGCTGCTTTGATCGCTTCGCTTGCTTGGTCAACTATCTCTATTTCGTAAACCTACCTAATATCAATATAAAAGATACTTATTGCAGTACAACACAAGATATAAATAATAATTACAGTGCAACAAAACGAGGCGGTCGCGGCCACGCCTGCGCAAGGTGCACTGTATCTGAGACAACCATAGCTATACCTACTATATAGTTTGTATGCGTGGGTCACTGTGTACGCGATATTGCTTTGCGCTTCTGTTAAATATTGGCTAATTTTAGGCTGACTTTCATAATATAAACTTTATGCAAACCTAACAAGTTAACTCCTTTTTTTTCTTCAAAATTACTCAATATTTTCTTGATCGATGGATAGAGTTGAAAAACGTATAACTGTTTGTTTATTTGCCAAATATATTTCAAGTTTCATTATTATGTGTTCAATCGTGAAATTTTGAACCGATTCATTTATTTGTAACACCCTTTACTAACCGCAACACCAAATATCGGGCTGAAAATGATGATTTAAACAATAGCAGAATCCGAATATGAATTGGTAAATATATTACAGAAACAAATCACATAAAATACATTCTGAATACAAAATAGGAACATTATTGTAAGAGGGGTTGGGAGGGGGAGGCTATACGGAAAACCTCAGATGAATTTGTTTCTTAAAAACTTGGTAACGCGGGGCCTTAGGAGAAATCATAATGTGGATAAGAGAAAAAAATATTACAGAAGGTAAAAATTACAGAAGTATAATATTACAGAAGTAAGTAATTCCTTGCAATTTCAATAGTTATTAGCTGTTAGCATATTCTACCTTCTTACAACTATTTAACGGTAAATTTCAGTTCTGTAACGCTGTAAGCTCTGATAAAACCGTAAAGTAGGAAGTAAATAACAGTTTCACTTTCTTTTCGCAACTCCCTCCTTACCCAGATGAAGATTCTCCGGATGAATCGAAACATTGTCGGTATCTAAATCGACGATATTTTTACGTGAGTAATTCCCGTGTGTTAAATAATGTCTAGTAAATAACAGTGTTATTTTTAATTATTGTCAATGATAAACAGTGCACTCATAAACTTGCGTGCGAGATGAGAGAGAGAGATTTTTACGAGCTCATTAAAAAGTTCCAGTAGGCTGCGTTTCCACCAGAGATGTGCGAAAATGCGTAGCGAGGAATGTATTTGTAAAGAACCAATAGAGTCGCTTCATTTACCTCGCCTCGGTCAGCACAGCTCTGGTGGAAACGGCTCAGCGGAGCTAGGTTGTTGCGCATACAAAACAAGCGAGGGATGTGTTGCGAGAAATGTGTTAAGAGGAATGTGTTGCGAGGAATGTGTTAAGAGAAATGTGTTGTTGAATGACATGGTCACACTACTTATTCATGTCGACACATTTCACAGCTTCGCAACACATCCTCGCACCACACATTAATGCGCATTTTCACAGCTCCGCTACACATCCTCGCACGACACATTTCCATCGCACATCTCTGGTGGAAACACCCACACATTTTCACAGCACAGCTAGACATCCTCGCACGACACATTTCCATCGCACATCTCTGGTGGAAACACCCACACATTTTCACAGCACAGCTAGACATCCTCGCACGACACATTTCCATCGCACATCTCTGGTGGAAACGCAGCCTTTTTGTACAGTGAGTCTTCCCTCTTACTCAGATGAATATTCTTCGGATAATATCAAAACATTATCAAATCGATATTTTTACGTCATTAATTTCTATGTTCTGTTTTTCAGTTTAATTTCTATGTTTCAGTTAGTTCCTATAAGAAAAAAAATATTTTACCCATAAGTAGTCTCATCCATACAAATCTTTCTATTTTTTCCATCATCAAAGAAACGAATTCGGCGGGAAAGTTTTAAGAAAAATAATTACGATAGCTCCCTCCGAAAACAGTTTGGGAACTCGGGAGTTTTAAATAATTAGGGAGTTTTTCCCTTTATTTTTTGGCAAACATCCCGTAACGAGATTACAATGATTACCTTTTGGCTTTATTCTTTATTTTTGTATTTAATTGTTTTATGGTTGCTAGGTATATATTTTTTATGCTTTTTATTTTTGGTGTGTACGACTTGTATTGTTTATTCTAAGATCAAATTGCTTTTCTGCTTTTACATTTTAATTGTAGGGTAAGAACGGGTATTGCCGGTCACCTAAGCAAGAATTACTACTATTCATTCAAAAATTGATGTTTATTAAAAAAACTCTTATTAGAGGTAACTTTAGGTATTCTTCTAACATAATCACAACCATTAAGATCAGAACTATTCAAATTTTGGCAAAAAAAAACACTTTTAAAATAAATTGGCTTTGACCGCCATTGCCCGACATGGCGGGTAATACCGGTCAGTAGGTTGGCAATGCCGGTCAAGGTTTTCAGCGGCACAAATCGCATACTTTTGTGCTTTTTGGCTCCATTTCCCCTTCGAGACTTAAGTATTACTTTAATTCCCGATATCCTGTAAATTAAAATAGGCAAAAATTATTAATTGAAACGAAAAACCTAAGGGAGTGTCCACATTGCGTTTTCTGCAGCGCGTTTTTGAGCTGCGCGTTTGTATCGATACAAACGCGCGTTCGCAACGCGTATTTTTCCATACAAAAGCGAACCGGGAGGGGCTGCGCGGGGGGCTGCGCGTTCGCATCGCGTTCGAATCGCGTTTGTATCGATACAAACGCGCTGCAAAAAACGCAATGTGGACACTCCCTAACATAACAAAATTTGACGTATTTTTTATAACTTAGATAACATTATTTAAAGCACTCCCACAGCCAAACCAAATCTAATGACACCTCAATACGTTAAAATAAATTGAACTGTTTAGGCTGTAGAGCGGCACAAAGAAATAGACATTTATGTATACATACCTAAGAACATACTTACTTAAATACATACAAACACTCGAAAAACATAACCATCCTTTCTGCGTGTAGTTGGGTAATAATAATATTAGGTACAACAGATCAAAAAGTCAAAAATATCATCTAAATACTTGCAAACATAACTTGCGGGAAATACCGGTCAGCATGACCGGCATTAGCCGCACGTATACTTTTCAGATTAAATATATTTTGACGAAAACCTGGTGCAAAGTGCTCGAATCTTGTGATTACATGGGTAGATAAATAGCTACTCGGCTATAATCACTACTGAAAATAAATGAAACATGGAAATCAAAACACTCACCTCTTATGTTCCGCGACCAAAAAGTTACAACGATACTTCGCGAAACATACTAACGTATGGTACTCCCAAACGCGTGCTCGGAATTGAGCGGGGGCAGGAGCGTTGGTACAGGGAATACTCACGCCACCCTCTATGTGTGCGTATGTGAGAATATACGCTATATTTTGGAAGATAATGAGGTGACCGGCATTGTCGCCTGACCGGGGATACCCGCTTTTACCCTAATACGACTTCCAACCTGTCACGTAAGGAATGCTAACTTCTGCAAAATGTGGGCATGTACAGTCAGCGTCATCAATCGGTATCCCCCTATTGATTTGAACAAAGACTCTTTTCATTTCAACCTTGGATTTCAGTAGGGTATTATATCAGCTATTTTTGTTTAGGAACTCGAGCGAAATAAGATATCCATAAGTAAGCAAGGATGTAAAAGTTTTTACAAAAGTTGAGATCAACGGCTTGCAAACCGACCTCTTACTAGGGGGATACCAATTAATGACGCTTTCTGTACCAAACCTGTATTTGCTCCAGCCTCTGACTACCCCTTTAGATATCTTCAAGAGGATCTAAAATGCCTTAAGATCTGAGAGAATAATATTCTCTCAGATCTTAAGGCATTTTAGATCTGAGAGAATATTATTCTCTCAGATCTTAAGGCATTTTAGATCTGAGAGAATAATATTCTCTCAGATCTTAAGGCATTTTAGATCTGAGAGAATATTATTCTCTCAGATCTTAAGGCATTTTAGATCTGAGAGAATAATATTCTCTCAGATCTTAAGGCATTTTAGATCTGAGAGAATATTATTCTCTCAGATCTTAAGGCATTTTAGATCTGAGAGAATAATATTCTCTCAGATCTTAAGGCATTTTAGATCTGAGAGAATATTATTCTCTCAGATCTTAAGGCATTTTAGATCTGAGAGAATAATATTCTCTCAGATCTTAAGGCATTTTAGATCTGAGAGAATATTATTCTCTCAGATCTTAAGGCATTTTAGATCTGAGAGAATAATATTCTCTCAGATCTTAAGGCATTTTTATGTCTACCACACCTTGGGAATACATTCATGATTAATTGATTATATTCCATTTAATTTTACTAATTTTTCACAATTTGTACATCATACTATTGCTACTAGCGATCTCTTTTCTTCTACTAGAACGTCGCTCTAACCTGCAGTGTAAGGGAGTGTCCACATTGCGTTTTCTGCAGCGCGTTTTTGAGCTGCGCGTTTGTATCGATACAAACGCGCGTTCGCAACGCGTATTTTTCCATACAAAAGCGAACCGGGAGGGGCTGCGCGGGGGGCTGCGCGTTCGCATCGCGTTCGAATCGCGTTTGTATCGATACAAACGCGCTGCAAAAAACGCAATGTGGACACTCCCTAATTCAGACGTTCTCGGAATGTATTCCGAATTCGGAAAATGAAGTTCCTTCGCTGAAAAAACGTGTACTTTCCGACTAAAATCATACATGTTAGATATATCTAATCTATACATAAATAGACTTAGTTACTTATTCGTAGTAATTGGTAGATATCTAACAATTGGAATTAGTAAAAATATAGGTAACTAGCTACCCCTAAAACATCATGAAAAACTATAATTCCAACTAGCATAATTTGTATTAAAACCTATTTTGTTCTACATGAAAAGGAAAACATCTTCACACACACAGTTACCCGTGTACACACGAGTGTGCGTGCCCCGCCCCGAGCAATGGAAATGCGCCCTCTCGGTGTCGCCCGCGGCTCCACGACCCGAAGATCGGAGATGCAATTTATTTTCCACAGATTTTTCAGGATGCCAATTATACTATAGTACAATCTGTGTGTACTATAGTATGTATTGAGTGTACTTAAAAAAAAATCATTAATTTTAATAAATATTATTTATTATTATTATATAATCATTTTCGGATGGCAGGTTTGAACGTTTGAACGAAGTTTCGTATAAATTAATGACAACGTTTGAAGGAACGAATTGCTGTTCTTTATGTCGATAGTGATAAATGAACATTATTTCACGTCATTGATGTCTTTATTGAAATTTGTCAAAACTGCCTTCCGAAAATGATTGTACTGTAACAAACTTTTTCTCAACCGCAAGCAAAACCTCAACTTGACCTTAGATTTTCCTGTTTCCTATTCTACTAATGATCTATTGTGACTCTATTGTGGTGACGTTTTCAACCTATAGCTATGGTTCGGTCTTCGGTAGATTTAATGTTTGAAAAATCTATTCTACTTTTTCAACCAAATGATTGACATTTTGAAGGAAACAAAACGTAGTGGAATAGTAGACGTAAATTAGTAAAATTGACCTGCTGGTTTGAGAAAGCAAAGGCTCACAGTCTGCAGACTTTCTATGTCATGATAGTTTGGTCAGGTTCCTATTCAGTATGAAGATGTAGATGCAAGTGCGCATACTACAACGATTCAGTATCGGCCATGTTGGAACTAGCAGCCCAACCCGACCAAACAATCGGCCGATAGAAAAGTTTGCAGTTTCCCAAGTAGCACAAAAGTGCTGTATGACAGCATTTGCACAGTGCACCATGGAAACTTTAGCTGTATAAACTAGCTGTATATCAGAGTAGGATGCGCATCCTCTGTCGATATAATGCTAATTTGGGCACAAATTAGTCAGCACATAGCTCTCTAAGAATTCACATTTGAATTATATCAACATTATATTAGCATTTTTATGTGTAACAGTCACCCTAAGAGCTGAAAATTGCCTGATTAACAAGGCACGTTACCTATAATACAGCCAGAAAGACAAAGTGTAAGTTTTAAATGCTGTTACACAATCAAAAGTACACACTGAGCGAAATAGTGAAATGTAATAACTTTATTTAGTATAAACTGTGCATTTGTTATGACGTGAAGTTTTAGTGATGTGTTTACTATTTATGCTAAAAAGATTTTAGCGGTAAGTAACTTCGATTTCTCCCTTTGTGTTTGAAATTTTATTGGGCAGGTAATTTTATTGTGAAATACCATACATATTCAGTTCAAAATTTTCACGCGCTCTCATAAATACCACTAAATACTAAAAAAAATCTAACATAAATAGACTGTAAATAAAATAAATGTTATGTTTTTTACATAGGAATTGATAAAAAGCTGTTTACGTGTTATTCATTCATAATCCACATCAAATCCAATCGATGTCTTATAAAATAAACTAAAATAAAAGATAATAATTTACAATAAAATACACAGTCACGCAGTGAAAATGGCGGATGGCAAGTGAACAGTTTTAATCTTAATTTAATGCTAAGGTCTGTATGAGAGTTCACATGAGGCAAAGTAGTTATCTGTATGCAGCATTATAGCATTAAATCTTTGTTAAATAACTTCACAAAGTAAGCTGAATAACAGTGACATCTGTGGCGTGTTTGTGGTACTTAATAGAATTACAGTACAGAAAAAGCATTATAGCGAGCCTCGTTTTTTTCTAAACAGCTGTTAGAGTTCAGTGAACTCTAATAATTCGTTATAAATGCTGAGATTACCGCTGTGGGCCCTATGTGAAAATTTATAATGCAGTTCTGTGCTACTTGGGTTGCGAGGGCTCTAAGTAATAGGAGGTACCCTTAGACCAATATTTAACTTTCCAAGTTCGGTTTTATACGATTAATCAACACAGTCAAATGTTTCATTTAGAATTTTAATTATGTTATTCCCTTGTTGTTAAAGAATCCGTAAATAAAACAGTTTAAATTCCATTTTTATTTCCTCATCTTCGTCGGGATTGGATGAGAACATGACGTGATCTAATTGTAGCGCAACTTTAATAAAACTGTTTAATTACCTATACTTTTTTTTCATAAATACCCAAATCCGGTCTTATTCGCGTCACGCGTAACCGTTTACAGTAGACATAGGGCGGGCTACTGTTCACAGCCTGCGGCCTTCCTGACCAATCACAGTGCTTCGAGCTATATCGCCCTCTCGTTTACACACGCTAATACCCCCATCCGGCTATCCCTGTCGCTTCCCCCGGCGAAAATCCTAGCTACACAAATTGAGTCACCAACTTTTCACTATAGAACACTCGCTGTAAGGTCCACTTTTGTTTGATCAAACCCTCGTCGCTTCAGGCGTTGTGAATTTGTTTATTTGATATCGAGCGTCAGGCAGGCGACGATTTCAAGTTCAGATTTTCCTTTCAAATGACTTTGAACCTTATTCCCTCAGGCGCTGAAGCTATAAGGGAGGAAGCGTTTTCAGGAATTGTATTTACGTGTGCAATGCTGGCATTTTCATTGTTACATTACTGTGCTGTTCGCACTACTATCGTATTTTCAGCCTTCTGGTCTTGTTGTAAGGTATTTTTTTGCGTGGTTGGTTTTCAGAGTTGGTTCGTTTCACGGTTGTGGGGTAAAACGCCGTAGGCAAAACCTATTTGCGATGACAATTTTGCGAGCGTCGGGGAACGAAATATGCCTTTTATTCGTAGAGTCGGGATTAAAGCTCTAAAACGGAATTGCTGTCAGAGCTTTGTTGGAATTTGCGAACTACACCTACCTATTCGAAGTTACCTCTTTGTTAGATGTACCTAGAGAATTTAGGGTTGAATGTAAAGGGTAGTTAAGTTATTATAATGAGTTGAAACATAAGTAAATCGGATTCGTTTCATGAATTACAGCAAAAATATTTTGAAGTAGGTACTTGGAAAAGTAACTATGCTTACATTTATTTTGTGTAATAAGATGTTTTATTAAATTATAATTTAAGCTTAATGGATCGAATACACATGCTATGTAGGTAGAAGCACATACCTAAGCAAGCTATTTTTGAGCAGATGCTACTTTTTAGCATACAATCAGCACGTGTATACAAACAAAAAGAGTCTGCTTATGAATAAGCACGCTGCATAGTAGCGAACAAGCATGCCTTTTAGTAACATTTGTATTCCAGCTAAAATAAGGACCCCAAAAAATTACCTACGCATACTACGCGGAAACCTACGGTTCCGACTGGCACTGGATCAGTTGATCTATCTATAAGTAGATGCAATAATCTTAAGATGGTTCAACAGGTTCTGATGAATTTGTTTTAATACGTAGTAGATTTGTTTAACTAGGGAACTGTCCGGAGTTTTTGATAAAACTATAGTTAAAACCAGTAAAAACAATCGTTTATCAAATTTTTCTCAACAAAATCATTCGCAATCTTTCAAAAACCTAAGAAAAACAATAAAAGAAAAACTGAATTAATTCTGTCACAATCATACCTCAACAGAAACCTTTTTTAAAGCAAAACAAAACAGCCTTTATTATTGTACAAAACGATGTATTTTCCTTTAATTCATTTGTAAGTTTGATTTCATGTTTCGATTTAAAAACAAGAGTAAACAACTTCCCAGTCTAAGGAAACTTGGTTTGATTTTTATTCGCTGTTTAAATTGAGGAGGGAAAGATTATAGACCCAATCATTGAATTCAGTATTTTCTATCTCTTTCTTTCTTTCTTTTATGATGTCCTATGTGGCGCAGTAGGTGAAGGCCCGCCTGAAACACAGGTTGTGGGTTTGATAATCGGCGCGAAAAAATGTTTGTAGGTATGATCTGCAAATATTTTTCTCGGGTCTGGATGTTTTTCTATGTACCTAAGGATAGTAAGTATGAAATTTACAAAAAAAGTAAATAAGCAATTATATCAGTCATGCAGTTCCCATAGCACAAGCTCTGCTTACTTTGGGGTTAAATGATGTTGTGTGAAATGTCCATCATCATTTGTTTTAAGTATCTTTTTTTGTAAATAATAAAGTCAAAACACGACTGTATCTGTATAATGTATCCCCAAGGTGCGATAGATATTCGCTCTTTTGCAGATCTTTAGAATGTAAGTTCGTATGAGCACTAGCTCATTCATAAAAATCGGCTCCGGCATAAAAACTCCGTCACCACTAGGTGACGGAGTTTTTATGCCGCCTGAAGGCCTCCGTCGAGGCTTAACGACTTAAAAGCCGGTACCAACAATTTTACGTGCCCTCCGAAGATTGGAAACGCTCAGCTGTTAAAGCCACTTTCGGATTGTGACCGCTCAAAACGTCGCTAACTTCAACAATCTATCAAGAACGTCTAAGTAAGCTACACCATTTAATGTAGCGCACAATCTCCAAATATGTGGTATAATTGTAAAAAGACTCTCCAATTCGTTACACTTGTTGGTATTTCAAATTAAAAAAAAAAAACAATATTTGAAAGCTTGAAATCAAATCACCTGATACACAACTTTACCACGGAGATAGAAATTACACGCTCTTTTTTCTGGTAATTCAAATCCTAACGTGGAATTCCGGTGAATTCCCAGAACTTGGCAAACTCTTTTTTGCACTTACCACCTTATACCGCGAAGAATCTCAGTGATTCTATTCATATTTTTTTTTCTGAATAGAATTAAAATTAAAATAGAATTGACAAAATACATTAAAAAACATGTTTTTTAAGTTGCTTTGTATGAAATTGTTCGGGTGAAATCTAGCAACTGAATATTAGTGTGGGTCACTCTTGTATGGAGAAAAAAAAAGTTTAGTTTTTATACGGGCACAGTGACAAAACGGTGCCAATTGATGAGTGTAAATAGATTATGAAGTTTCATTGCAATCGGAATTGATCTTCTGCCTCCGAAATCATGTTGGGTTTCAACAAATAACTTTGAATGTCGTGCTGTTAGCAGGCCTAACAGCACGACATTCAAAGTTACACTAAATAATCACTATTCACTAAAAAAAAGTCTAAAATCATTGGTAATTAAAGGGTTTTTAGAGAGCACACAATTTTTACTTTAAATATTATGGAAAAGAATACTAGAATAATCGATCGAGCGAGCGAAGCGAGCGAAGATCTTAGTGGCAAGTTAGGCGATTTTGCTTTGTATGTTTGTATGTTTGTATGTTTGTATGTTTCATTTTTATGTTCTCGCATAACTATCAAACCGCTTATCCAATTTGTATGAAACTTGATAGGTCAATAGGTTGTGCTATGGAAATTTGCTGTGGAGTGTATGAGCGTAATCGATGAAGGGGTTGTAAAGATATGGGGTTCCCAAGGGGGTAAATTTTTTTCAAAGTTACCCAAATAAATTGAGTGGGGTGTCATATGAAAGTACTCAATTTATACATTCCAAAATGGTTTTTAGTTTTCTTCTAGGTTCTATAGTTTTTGAAATACAGTCAAAAAGAAAAATTATGAAAACCAATTAACGGAAGTATGGAGAGAGCTCCCGTTTCATAGAGTTTCGATGTATTCGTAGGTCTGGTTAACAGACAAGGAGTGTGGCATCGTTGTGGTTTGGTTTGCAATGATTTTAGTTGCTACTTGATATTTTTTCTTGAGATTGAAAATAAAAGCCGTGTTGGCCGATTGGAAGAGTGCTCGACTTTCGAATCATAGGTCGTAAGTTCGAACCCTGGCCGTGCTCATCAATGGATTTTTCGATTAGAAAAATTTAAATGCGCATTAACACGAGCTCTAAACGGTGAAAGAAAACATCGTGAGGAAACCAGTTAACGTTCTAATAGCGGCGATGGGCTTGCAACCTGTCACGTATGCAAATGCTAACTCCTGCAAATAGTGGGCTGGGCATGTACAGTCAGCGTCATCAATCGGTATCCCCCTATTGATTTTAACAAGGACCCTTTTCATTTCAACTTTGGATTTCAGTCGGATTTGCTAGTATACCTAAGGATATCTAATTTCGCTCGAGTTCCTATACTAGCAAATCCGACTGAAATCCAAAGTTGAAATGAAAAGGGTCCTTGTTAAAATCAATAGGGGGATACCGATTGATGACGCTGACTGTACCAAAATTATAGAGGGAGGGGGAGGGTAGGGGGAGGGGGGAGGGGAGGGGGGAGGGGAGGGGGAGGGGAGGGGGAGGGGAGGGGAGGGGAGGGGGAGGGGAGGGGAGGGGGAGGAGAGGGGAGGGGGAGGGGAGGGGAGGGGGATGGGATGGGAGGGGGAGGGTTAGGGGAGGGGAGGGGGGGATGGGAGGTGAGGGGGATGGGAGGGGGGGGAGGAGAGGGGGGAGGGGGGGAGGGGGAGGGAATGATTTTCTCATACATTTCGTATTGAACTGCTATTTTAATAATTTTTCGAACTAAGAGGCCTTCCCTGAGGCGCGGTACGAAGTTCGCGGGGTCAACTATTGAATATAAACACGACACGACTTAATGTATTGCATGCATGCCTATAATCTTTACTATACTGAGGTAGCGCATTAGATATCATTCTGTGGTAAACACTAGAAGGAGCACTTAACGTAGGTATTAGGACCTAGATTTGGACTTGTTTCTGACTACCCCTAGTCAGAAACAAGTCCAAATCTAGGCTATCAACACAACGGTGCGCGAGATCTCAGTTCGGGGCGAACTACTAGTTATTAAAGTGAAGGGTTTAGTCTGTGGTGAAATCCTTTTTGCTGTCGAATTTCAGTATCGCTTTTCTCGAGTCTATCTGGGTTTTAAGAAACTTTCTGTCATTGTTTTATTGCATAAAATAGCTGATACTTCGGTCACAGCTTTAACTCCTCCTTCTACTGCTTTTGTGTGACACAGAAGGTGAAATAAATCCAATTCCCCTTTACTTTTTTTGTAGAATTAATAATCGGAGAAAAAATTTAATAACAATAGCTTAGTGACACTTTTACACCAATTCAAAGACCGAAATAATGTTGATGCTTTAAGTTTGTCTTTAATAACTGGAACAGAAGCAATTTTGATGCTGTTTTTGACTTTTCTTTCAAAATTTGAAACGCAACTAATTCACGAACGTGCGGCTGGGGATCAATCAATATTGCAAGCAAAATGTTTTCCGGGTGTGCGATAAAGCTGTTTTTTTTAATTACTGGATCGTTAATGGAAACGAGCTAATACATTTAGGAATAAATCTCGACACATGCAAGCTGAAATATCAAAGAAAACTTTACTTCCAAGCCGAGACTCTTCCACATTGTTTTTAGGTGTTTTTTGGTGAAAATAAAGAAGGTTTTTGCATTTTAAATGTCAAGTTTGTAATATTCCCTCATTTGTTTTGGTTCTACTGAGGGGTTAGAAGATTTTGACCATATTTAAATCAGGTTTGCAACTAAAACGGCCTCTATTTCTTTATACGTTGGACTTTTTTTTCGTTTCTTTCTTAAATTTCAACTTGTGTCGGGTCCACTCATAAAACATCATTACATCTTCGTGATTTTGCAATATGCTGTCTTTATAGCCCCTCCAGACTCTCGAGAGAAAGCTCGGCGAGAAGTCTCGCCGAGACTTCTCGAAGAACAAACAAGCTATCCACACTCTCAATTTTTCTCCGTCGTGATGTTTGAAATCCTTTGTCTCGGCCAAAAATACCGACACCGATCGGAGAACAGGCGAGCCAGAGAACGAGAAGGCGAGAAGCTCCTCACACTCACGCTTCTCGGGTGTTCTCGGGGGTTCTCGCAGAGAGTCTGGAGGCCCTATTAGAATCACGTAATAACCAAATAAGGGGCCCTTCCAACTATTTCGAGTGCATTTCATTTTTCTGATGTCGTAAAACCAATGACTGGCACCCATGCGTTTTACCTATAAATTGTGCTTTACTTGTCTCAACTTCCACCGCTCCCTGCCCCTCCCTTCTCCTTTGTACTTAAACTACACTAAACACTTATGTTTTTGTCATAACTAAAAACTATTAGGTACGCATGAAATCTGCTGTAAAATAACTTAAAAAAAATTTGTGAAGTGACATCAAAAATCTACTTTTTTAAATAACTCTATGACAATCCGGAGGCAATAAACCTTAAAATAATGGGATGAAACTTTACATATCAATTAACAACACCATTTGGCACCTTTTTAATGCTAATTTAAATTAATAATAATAAATAATTTAATGTTAAAAAAACGACCCTCCCTACTGAATATTCAATCAGTTATCTTCAACCGATTGAGCTGAATTTCTTGGCACATATCTTTAGAAATATAAATCTTGACAGATGGCACCAAATATACATTTTGTAATTTATATTCGCTGTGTGTGGTCCTCCCTTGGTCTTCCATAGAATTTCAAAATTTATATTTCATAAGATTATCTGCTGTGTGTGTGGTGGGCTTGAGCTGAGCCCCAATTCCTCTATTTTACAACGTCAGCTATTCCGGTATCATTGCTGCTGCGTTTTGTTTTGCTCTCCAAAGCTCTCCAAAATGACAGTAGGTAACTTTTTTTTTTCTTTATTTTGGCATCGCACAGTAGGTAACTTGCAAAGCCTCATTGGTAATTTGTTTGAAGTCTGAATGCATTGTTTCAATTTTTGGTAGTCTTAAAACACGCTGTTTTTCCTACCAGCACTCTAACCTTTATGTCTTGAAAAATCTTTCAGTGCGCGTGTAAAATATTCAGCGGTCATTAGTGTTCCTATTCTGCCTTGCGTGCGCGTATTGTTCGAGAAACGAGGCACCTGCTCAGCTAGTATGCTCGCCTGGTACTTTTAAAATGTGTTTGAAGACGTTTCGTAAAGAGAAAGACAGAAAAGTTGCTAAGTAAATCTTGTAAGGACAGTGAAATGAAAGGGCAGCTGGGCAATTTTACTAGATGACAAAGTCAATCATTCCGCTGCGGTTTGGTAGAATAGCTTTTCAAAAATTTGTTCTGCCAAAGTTCAAACCTTAGCTTACTTACCTCACCACAACTGAGTCGTTTGTCATAGTTTGTCATTAGTAGAATAGGAAACAGTCGAAAATCTAAGGTTTGGTTGAGGTTTTGCTTGAGGTTGATAAAAAGTTGGGTAAGTACTAGAATTGCACCCTGATGAAGTGGCTTATGCAGGGTGGAAAAAATCAATATGATTTTGTCAATATGAGTTTGTGATGTGCAAGATTTATCGAGTAGACTCATGACCACGGTGACTATAACGTCACGTGAAACTTAAATAACAAAATATGATAAAAAAAAAAAAAAAAAAAAGTGAAATAAAATCACGACTGTAGGTATTCCCAAGGTGCGGCAGACATATTCTTTCAGAACTTTAGGCATTGTTAGATCCTTTGAAGATGCTTAAGGGGTAGTCAGATATAATAATGTCCAAACACATTTGGTACATTCCCACATTTTGCAAATAAAAATTATCTCATTACACGATTTAGTCCTAATTATAACTTTAACTTTACCGAGATTGTGAAATAAGTCCTTAGACTAATAAATTAGTGACATCGCCCACCAATCATGCCAACATAATAACAGCATTTGCACCAAATGCTAATGAAATTGCCACAACCGGTAAACAACTGTGCTTCACACCGTTGCTGTATTTATTACTTACTCTCGTGATAACGAGTGGTTAACATTTACGCCACTATTTGTGGAGTCCAGGGGGTTGCAGCATCACTTGAAGATCACTGGCTGAATGCTCAAGCCGTGCGAAGCCAAAATAAAGAAGAAAAAAAAAGTCTTTAGAAATTGAAAAATCTTATCAAAATTTTCAATTCCGACGGGATTCGAACCCGCAATGATACAAGCGATCCTCCTTTAGCCGGAGTGCTTTTACCAATTCGGCCACGGAACCTTAGTCGCCAGAGTTGAAAATCATGTAGGTAAATCATGGTTTAACAGTGAAACAAATAAAAAAAAATTAAATAAGTATGAAAAAAATCACTTGAAAAAGGGTAGGTACTCCATTTGCATCGGTGGCACTCAATTTGTCAATCGAGTAGGCATCGACTTTCATACGAATTTCGAATCCTGTCTAATTATATTATCCTTTCTAAATGTTTTTAAGTGCCTCTGAAATGTAGAGAAACTTTCTTTTTTGTTAAATTAGGTTTATAGAAAACCAGTGGCGATAATTCTGTAATAAGAATTAATCATTAAAAAAGTCACATCAGTTTTAATTCATTCATTTTTTAAACAAAATCCAATGTTTTTTTACAATTACAAACTCTTTACCAGGCCTATTACTGCCTAAAGGTTATAGCTGACCAGTCAACTATGCACAACCTCACCGCATCGCCTCGGAATTCCTTGTACGGAATTCTATGGACCAACGCTCACTACATCAACTTCGTAACGTAACCTTGTAAGTAGGTAGGCACTATTTTATTTTTTGCTAAGCTAATACCCAGCTGTGGCTAAAGCCAGCAGATAAAGTGAAATGTCAAACCAAAACGTATATAATCTGTGGCGCTCGCGTTTACACTGGTCGTAACGGTGTGTAAAGTTGCAAATTGATTTGTGTTCGCGCTCTAGAGGTTATAATTTTCGCGCCCCGTGCTGAGCGCGCAGTGGTGCCAACATGCCAACTTTTAGTTCCTTTTGAAATATATGTTCTCATTTTAAATGTTGGTAATGATTGTGTTTATGTGGTGTCAATGACTTTACTATGGATATGGAGCGTCTTTCTTCACTCGTAAAAGTTTTCAAAAGAGCAATTTTCGTCATTTATTTAAATGTTTATTGTTGGTCAGTAGTCCGTAGGTATCCAGTGATCAAAAATGAATTCATTTTACGTCGAAAATAATTAAATAAGTACCTATAAATCTTAATAAGAAGGTAGGTAATCGATAAATCTTTCCTAACTTACAAAATATTTTTGACGTGTTAACGTCTTATAAACCGATGAACGCCGGCTCGCACGAAAAAGTGTCACGTTCCGCCTGAGAGCGCGGAACAAGCGATAGAGAGGCACGCTCGTTCATCAATGTTTTCATCACGTCGTCATCACGTTAAATTATCGTCCGTAAACCGACTCTACAGACAACAAGTTTTTTAAATGAGGAGTTTGTTTTAATGTAAGTATCGATTGAGTTTTGAATTCACAGGAAATAGTTTTTTTTAAACTATGTGGCTATTGAAAAAATCGATGTAGTTCAAAAAAAATCTAAATTCAAATATCATTAATTCAGTAGGACCACTATGACCACTTTGAATCGTCTTAAGTGCTAGGTGATTCTACTCCTGTTCTTTCGCGACCAACACGGTGAAGAATCAGGGCAACAAACACGGTATGGGGCCTAGCTTTCTTTTCGGTGATCCATCCGCTTAAATCTCGCTCTCTTCGCTTAAAGTATCTACCTAGATATTGATTTAATTCCCTAAACTTAGTTGATCTTTATTAAAATGTCCTTCGTCAAGTTAGACAAGTCTATCAGCTTAAGATTTTTTTAAATAAAAATAAGATATTTGCAAACAGTTCATTACATTAGCAGAACCGATGGGGGACCTTAATCCCACAAAGCGATGTCACTAGCAGTCACAGGACGAGCTTTGATCCCTTCGTACCTGAGACCGAATGTATGTTAAAAATTGTTGTAGTTTTTAAACAGATCATCATCATCATCCTACTAATATTATAAAAAGTCATTCTACTATTCACCAAGTGGCTGACATTTAATAGAACGAAACAAAACGCAGCGGAATGTTTCGCGTTGTCATTTAGTAGAATTAGCCAGCAGATCCGGCAGTCAAAAAAAAATAGATCGGACGAGTAAACAGACAAAAAACCTGACGTATGTATACAACCTAAGTAAGTATACAATTTTCCGAAACGAAAAATCTATTTTGGCGGGATTAGAGCCCACTAATTACCAATAAGTTTAGGTTACTCTGTGGTGGCAACGTTTTTAAATAAATTACTTATGGTAATTTTGGAGACGAAACAAAACGCAGCGGCAGGTAATACCGGAATGGTTGAGATAATAAATTAGTAGAATTGGGGCCCAATTCCAAGTACTCTACCAGTTTTCAGTAGATGTTTACTCTATACCAACGTTGTTAACATTGGTATAGTTAGTACTCTACTGTAACACTATGTTGTTAACTCCCATGTTCCCCAGGCATTAGGGATGATTATATTAGACCAGGCCGTGCCCGGGCCATGCCGTTTGCGTGGCCCCGGATGGGGCACGGATTTGAAACGTTACATACATTTTGTATGAAGCAGTTTATATTAAACAGGGCCGGATCCGTGTCCCGTCCGGGCCCATCTACTAATGTATAGTCCGACACAAAATAATAGAAATAAATGGGGGCGCCACTGTGCAAGCTAAATACGCGAAATAGATAAATTCTCATTTAGAAGTAAATTATTGCTTCTGACTGACGTGGGCCCCCCTATCCAGGGACTATCTATCTATAGCTTTGATAAGGGGGGGGGGGGGTTGAAGGGTTCCAAGTAGTGGCGTATGTTAATTCAGAACCCCGGGCCACTGGCTTTTGCCACCCCATAGATAGGTTCAATACATTGTGACCCGCGACTTCGTACGCGTTATGACTACCGTACTCGCACGCAACGCGTTAACGACATCGATTCCTGTCGCGGGACAAATGTTTGTATAATCTGGAAATACTTGTCTCGGGCTTCAAACTTGGTTTACTCTCCGCTCGCAAAATACTCATGAAGCTTATATGCGAGCGAAGTGAGCCCAAATTTTTTAAAGACAAATGCAACAAATGACACGTGATTTTTAATTTTTCTTATGATGCTTTTGAGCACCATAAGCCTGGCTGCTTGTCGGTTCCTATTTTATTATACGAGCGGAGCGAACCAATTTCCAATCTCAAATGCAACATGTACCTAACACTTGATTTTGCTTATGTGCTCAAAGAAAAGGATGGCTTTTTGTCGGTTCCTATTCTGCGGTCATACATAACTCACTTTGCTCGCAAAACACTTATGAAGCTAATATGCGAGCGAAGCGAGCTGAATTTTCTTAAGATAAACGCAACA
This sequence comes from Camptogramma bilineatum, assembly GCA_958496255.1. Classification (NCBI taxonomy): domain Eukaryota; kingdom Metazoa; phylum Arthropoda; class Insecta; order Lepidoptera; family Geometridae; genus Camptogramma; species Camptogramma bilineatum. The sequence continues at coordinate 6,360,003 of OY292474.1, forward strand.
AGTGACACACTATTTTTCTTATATTGCTCAAAGAAATGGTTGGTGGCTTGTCAGTTCCTATTCTATTATGCGAGCGAAGCGAGCTGATTTTTTTTATCACAAATGCAACAAGTGACACTTGATTTTGCTTACGTGCTCAAAGAAAAGGATCGGTTCCTATTCTGCGGTCAGACATAACGCACTTTGCTCGCAAAACACTCATGAAGCTGTATGCGAGCGAAGCGAGCCGAATTTTTTTTAAGACAAATGTGACACTTGGAAATGTTTGCCTAAAATCGCCTCGAGGATTTATTCCCAGAATCCCAATTATTGTAACGGATTATCCCTTCGAGTTTTAAAGAATACCTACAGTTTCCTGTAAAGTTAAAAATCATAAGGCCAGTCTCAGAAAATGGTCTGTCAATTAGTCATTAGATTACTAATAAATTATACAAGTCTTGATGTCTATCAAACTTACAACCAAATGAGTTTGTTTTAGTTGTTGATAAATAAAAAATAAAATAAATAATAAATAAATATTGCTGGACATTTCACACAGCATCATGTAGTCCCAAGCTAAGCAGAGCTTGTGATAGTTAGGTAGGCTTTTCTTAAATTTCTTCAGATATTTTAGGGACAAAAAGAAAGGCGCATAAAGCTGAGAGCCTCGCAGCCTGCCCCGGCCATGGCCCTCTTGACCCAAGGGTAAATAAAATACACCACTGGTTCCAAAATCTATAAAGATTAACATTACGCCCAGGGGTATTTAATAAAAGAAGTTGTGGTTTTTTATAGTTCCCAATTTTTTTATAAGTTTATAAAATTGACAAAACATCGGGTGTACCTAGTTTAATTTTTTTTTCTTTGGACGTCATGAACCATCTGTTTACGCACGGAAATACCTGTTCCGCCAAATTTTTTTTTATGCTATTGCTAAGGGGGGGATCTGGACCCCCTAAACCCCCCTCCCCCCCTTATATACGTCCCTGGCCCTATCAGTAAAAATCATAACGAGCTCGCAGCCTCTTGAGCCGGGGCCCTCTTGGGTCGGGGGCCCGTGGCATTTTGCCAGCCCTGCCACCCTATAGTTACGCCACTGTGTACCATAGACAAGAAACCTGTACTTTACCATAGATTAGTAGAGAAAGGGTTTCCAAAGTACTGAAATTTTAGTTGCCGTGTCTACCCGTTTTTGCCGGACTATATGACGCTCGTCTACACCACGGTTGGCCCGAACACGGGGCGGCCCGGCCCGGAGACGGCCCGGTTCAATATAAATCATCTCTTCGCGTTTGTATTTTTATTTTTAAATCAATAAGCAGTCGTGTTACGTGTTGAGGACCCGTATATCATGGCGCAGCGTGTCACGACAGACCTGTAACTCGCTTATAAAAAAAGAATCAGTACTACCTAGAATACCTAAGTAGGTATAGTACCAATAATATATCAGTCTTGTAGTTCCCATAACACAAGCTCTGCTTACTTTGGGGCTAGATGATGCTGTGTGAAATGTCTTGCATTATTTAATAAAAAAATATGGACGGTAATTTTACGTGACAACGAAACGAACGCTTAGGCCGATCGTGCCTATCCTATCGCTTGTTCCGTGCTCAAGGTGCACGCGCGGCTCAGGTGGAACGTGACACTTTTTCGTGCATGCAGCCGGCGTTCATCGATTTATAAGACGTTAACACGTCAATGTTCGTGAAGTTAGCCGTTTCACTGCGCAGTAGAAAATTTTGTATGATAAAAAGTTGCATCGATACGGCTAACTTCACGAATGCCTAGATTCATTGTGAGAAGTGTACCTACAACAAAATAATCACCAAAGAGGTATATCGCAGTCAAATACAAAAGGAAGATTCAAAAAATGTACACAAGTTATTTATGACAAATTGCGTACACTCAAAGTACACATGTCCGCACAAACACGCTACCGCGTCATGCTGCGTACTTTTATTGCAATCAAGTGTAATTGAATTCTAGATATTACCCGTTTAATGCGCGTATTAATTTATTGCTGATTTATTTACGGGTATTTGTAATGCACCTGCTATTATTGGGTACGGTCGGGCTCAAATTGAAGTGTTTTTTTTTACATCTTTTTTTTGTGCTTTTTTTATGTAGGTATCTATGTTCACCGATTACGCGAAGACGCCTGAACTGATTTTGAAAATTATATTTTGTTTGTTTGAAAGGGTGGACTTTCCGATTGGTGCCACAAAAATTTGGTGAGTATTTGTCGAAGATCTTCGAAGTTATGAACAGAAATGAACCTTGAGATTGTAGAAAATGACTCAGCCTAGGTATAACAATTTAAGAAAGTGTAGAAGTCAGTTTTTTTTTTAATTTTTAATTTAGCCACTTGTTAGTTAGATAAACAAAAAAACTTTGAACTATAGAAGAAGTCTATAGCGATTCCTATATGCGGTCTAGAAACTTCATTTCAAAGCACTTGCGTTGCGTTCTTTCAATTGGTAGGATATTTGAAAAGCTCCACCAACCTACGAACGTTACAAATGTTACAATTTAGCTTTTACAAACTAATTAAAACCATCTGAAGACTTATTACCTACTAGTTTACTTTTGATTTATGAAAAAGTTAATGGACTAGTGTTGGGCAAGTCAAATATTCCAGTCGATGAATATGTTATATGTTTTGGAGGACGGCCGCGGGCGCGCCATCTGTCAACGTTGCAAGAAATAGTTTCATTCTTGAGTAGTGATGGGGTTTATCGATAAAATTTAACAACACACAGATTGTAATAGTATTTACTATTTTAGGGTATAAAGATTTAGCAGATGTTTTTTTTTTTTTTTAAACTTATGTTGGCCAAATGTTCCTAATTCAGATTCTACCAACATAAGCTGGTGTGTATTTTGTCGTTCTTATCGTCGATATTTTAGGAAAATTCGAAATTCAAATCCACGACCTTTTTTGTGAAAGAAACTTCTATGAACTTAGACAGGCTAACAATAGTATCCCTAGATAAAGTAAATATTCTATAATCTTCAGACACTCAAAATCCTTAGTTAAATCGTCTATGGGGATAGTCCAGAGAACACACGTCCAATTTACGCATGCTGAGTTCTCTACGGGGTAGTCAGAGAACATTCCAAACACAAGCCCAATTTACGCATTATGAATCATTTTCGCTTGTATCTTCTGAGGTGAAAGTGACATTTCTTCTCTGAAAAAACGACATCTTTTCGAAGAAAATCTTCGAATCGGATGCATTCCGAGAAGGGCGAATCGCACTGCAGATGATCAGTTGTCACATCACTAGTGCTCAAAATCAGAGTGGCTCTATAAATTATTCATAGTGTAGTTTTTTAACCATCAGTGTCGGTTCGCGGACAGATGGCGTTGTTTACTGAAAATTACTCGTCAAATGGCTTGTTCTAAAATAAGTGTGGAGAATCGACTGTATCAATGTGTGTGGGGGAAGCTATTTACCGATGATCATTAGGTAGGCAAGTATAATTTTAATACTGAAGTGGTTAAAAATACAAAATAACTAGTATTTCTGCAAAATATACTAAATGGTAATGTTTTTATTAAACATCGGATTCAGCAATATTGGAACCTACCTGGTTGTCTGTAGGTTAAGTCGGCTTACGTACGATAATTTTACGTGTTAACGTCATAAGAAAACTTTGATGAAACATTGCCTAATCGTGCCTCTCTATCGCTTATTCCGTGCTTTCGCTTGCACGCTCGGCTCAGGCGGAACATGACACTTTTTCGTGCGTGCACTCGACGTTCATCGATTTATAAGACGTTAACACGTCAAAAATTGTTTCAATGTAAAAATTAGTTTCTTTTTCATCACAGTTTATAAAGGAATTCCTATTTGCAGTAAATACTTAATCGACATTGAAGAACACAAGTTAACCTGTAATCACTTTCACCAATTTGTAAAAAGAATACGAAATTACAAAGTATTCTAAATTCAAAACGAGCTGTTATTTAAAACCAGCGTTCCGTGGAAGGGTGACAAACCCTCTGCGGGTCGATCGAAGTGATTATACACGCATGCGATATGGATGATTTTATGCAACAAAATTTAAATAGTTACCTTAAAGGTTTTATATAGGTAACACCATAATGAAGAATACTTAACTAAACTAAAGCTAATTTACAGGCATTATAATTACGCAGATTATCTTATTGAAAATGCTTTCAGGTTTTCAAGATGTTTCGTAAAATTCCAAAAGGTAGGAAGGTAACTAATGCAAGTCATTTTCAAATTAAATTGCTTTGTATTACAAAAAACTTAACGGCTCATGTAGAGTCAAGTTTAATGAATTATTGACTACAAAAACTTGACTCTACATGAGCCGTTAAGTTTTTTGTATGTAACTGCCTGTAACTCAGCACATAACTATTCGAGATTCAAAGATTTTTAATGATTTAACTAAATGTAGGTACCATAAAAATCTTATACAGCAGCTTTAAAACCACAATATTGAGTGTAATCTTTGAGCCTTTTCTCTCTGTCACTTCTCAAAATTTTCTTAGTTACATCTCGTATTATACCGTCCCCAATTACTTATTCAAAAGGTATTCAATTGACAGGCGAGCGATAGCGCTGTCAAGTGGCATTGTTCTAAACACGGCGCGGGACGAATGCTTTAATTACTGCGTTGTATTTGATCATGTGTCAGTTTTGGTAGAAAGAACTCAGATAGTCATTATACTTATTTCAGAGTTAATACAACTAAAACTACTGGGTCGCAAAAAGAAGACAATAATAATGTAAAATTAATAACAAGTTCTATGAACACTTGCTAACCAAAAACGAACTTTCTCGAACCATCGATTCATCAATGAATAATAACTTAGTCTACATTTAAACTAAGTTAATTCATAAAGGCCTCTATTAATAAACTCCGCTCCGCTCCGCTAAATCCGTGGTTCAACTTTGACAGAAGATGAGCGGAGTTTATTAATAGAGGCCAAAAAGTCCATAACACCATTAACACCAAGGAAAATATCAGAAGTAGTAGAGTAGGTAGTACTAGCGGCGACGTGCTTAAATTTTGTCACATATGGAATGGTAACCTGGTTAAATTGAAATGCAAGCATGTGTTAAATGTGTGTTTGGATATGCCTCTGATAACCCCTACTAGACATTTTCAAATGATCTTAAATGCCTGAAGAATTGAAGTTCTTAGAAAAGAAAAGAATACCTACTTCGAAAATACTTTATTGCACACCACAATAAAACACAGAAAAAAATAAGCAATATAAAACTAAAATAACTATGATATATAATCGGCAGCCTTATCGCAAAAAAGCGATCTCTACCAGATAACCTGCGAATAGAAAATGGACAATCTAAAAAATTATCTAAGGATCTTAATGAATGTTTTAGGGAAACAGACGTGAATTTGGTTCGTTTCTTGTAAAAATAATAAAACACGGAACCTCATTCCAAAATAAGGAAGACTCGACGAAAATGATTCTAAATTTAAAAATCCGGAAGCTTCGAAGTAGCAGTGATGTGTCAAATTCAAATAAAGAACTTGCAGTAGCGTTGCGTCCGCTCCGCAGGACATCGTCTCCCGCCGCGCGTTGCGGTTATTATTAAAAAAACAAGATTTTGTTGAACAACTGTATTCACTTTTAATTGTATGCTCATGAATTTCTTGAGTGATTTAAATAAAGAATCATTTCTTTATAACCTTGACTACACTTATTTTTAAACTATTATCGGGATTAATCGCGTAATGAAATCATTCGATTAACCTCAAAGTTTCGGGTGACATAACTGTCACTGTGGTCACGAGTAGGGTCTACTCGTTTCAACTGACTGTAATGTCATCCGAAACGTCGAGGCAAGCTTATTAGGTGCAATATAAAAAACAGGGACAATATTATTATGCTTTTTGTTCCGATTGGTTATATGTTCTATATTAGGTAGGTACCTACTAGAAAATATAGACAGTAAGTACTTATATTAGTATCAGCATTGCACAATTTGTTAAGTGTTAAATAAATAAAAAATAAAAAAAATATATTATTGTCCCTCTAACTGACCGCATATAATTAGGTATGCTAAGGTCAGTATTATATGGCTCCAGTATAAAAAATGTACCTACTTGAAACAACCGTCAAATAAATTCAAAATTTATAATACAAAATCAACAAAACTTAATTCAAAGCTCAGTGAACATACGTATAACTTAAAGCATTGAGCACACTCTAAACAGGCTAATCTTCCCCTCAACTGCACTTAAGTAATGAAAGCCATAATCCATGCGATGTAAACAAGCCTTAGGCAGGACATATCGAATTTGCAATGGGGATTTTGAATGAACCCACGATTTTAGTCGGGGTAAAATAGATTTTGAGCGGAAACTTTTTACTGACAACTCCACAAAAAAACTATAAGCGTTGCGAATATGTCTTTATTCTACAGACTATAAGAAATGAAAATAGGTAGGTATGTACTTACTAGGAACATTATTGTGTTGTGTGCCTATTAAAAACGAAAATCCCAAATTGCATAGTGTTGTGCTACGGGACCTAGTTAGCGCACAGTCCTTTTACCAATAACCAGCTGTGAGGCGCACGTTCATTTCTCGCCCTGTCAAATGCGAAAAGGTTTTTTTTTTAATTGGAACATATTCGCGGCAATCGTTCAACAGCGGGTGATGCTTTTTATAGTGGAAGTTTTGGGAGTTGGGGTCGGACCGCGTAGCCTCGAGGTATTTGGTTTTGAGAAGCGTAGGCATATTGGAATAAGACAATCTGGCCCCCTGTAATAACTTGGCAACAATGAGCGGCTCGATGCGAACTTGCGTTTTATGAATCCATTGTGTGTACTCGGATAATAATAGTAAAACCGAATGATATAAACATTGGGGGAGCGCATTGTGAGACTCAACTTTTCTTTGAAGTTTGCAAAAAATATGGACTAAAAATGTTCGCAAAAACAACATTCTTTGGTGAACCAGTACTATGTTAAAGGATTAACACAAAAAGCTCTACCAAGCTTATGGAATGTGGATGTTTTACTTCTGAAACCGACATATGAAACAATTTCACCTTGGTAAATAATTACACCATAATATTTGCAAAAATGAAAAATGCAAAAAATAAGTAATCATGTCCAAAATTATGCTACATTTATTTACAAAAGCAACAAGAGCTGCAATCTGTATAGTGCTGCAATCTATAGATATAAAAACTTGAATTAAGCCCATTGTGCGATTATTTTCATACAGAACAGAGGCTATGTTCCTGGTGAAGTACCAGGGCCGCAGATATACAAGGAGGTGGGCGCGGGGCGTGGCGGGGAGCGATCCGTCAGTGGCTCGCGGCGATCACGACGACCGACGACCTAGGGCTCCGAGCACACTTGCTGGCTGCCTGGCAGTGGGCTGCTATGGCTGTAGGCTGATGGCATTTGAACACCGCCGCACGCTACTTATGCATGCCGGAAAGTACATACGCCTGTATTTATAGAAGCCATTCGTTATTACATATCGTTGTATCAAGTGCATGATAATGTTACAGATAAATCCCACATTTATATGCTAACAGTAATTTTAAGATGTACAAGATATTGACTAATTCCAGCTTGTTAATACTTAGTCACAGCGTATATTTATTATTACCAGCAAGAAGAGAAATACGACCAATTTTGCATAATTTTGTTGCTTCGGTGCTACAATACCTGACTTTGTGCAGCTAAAAGCTGTAAAAATGAATTATTTCCAATGTGGACGCCTCCGAGGTCGGCGCGCGACTGCCCGCTCGCGTGCCAGTAATTGCCGAGCGTTCCTTTTTTGAATAACTATCACGACTTTTTCGCTCCATATAGGCACTCTTCTTTTTCTCGTCCAGACATTCCAAGCATACGTACTGGCCGGCAATTTGGTCGCGTTCGAATATTCCAAGCATCCGCTATTATGGGCAAAACAAGACTGAATAATGTTTTTGGTATTTACTGACAAGCTTTGATAATGTTTTGTTGTGGCAAGAGAAACAAACTGACTCTACATTTTGAATGTCATGGCGTTCAAAGTAAATGTATCAAAGGCTTGAATCCTATTTCAAATATTTATGTGTCCTGTAAATTATTATAGCGCTGAGATAATAAAGAAATAATAATAACACTCTTGTTTTCTCTTGAATTCAAGACTATCCCTAAACGCTAAAAGTAAACGCTATCCCAGCACTATTTTTATTTTGGTCGGATGACGATTTTTTTTTAAATTTCGATCCATAATTATTTTATTTTGAAACGTTCCTTTTACGAAATGTAATGTAACGCAAGTTTACTGCAAATAATGCTTTCAAAACCCATTTTTTTTATTTTATTTTTTCTTTATATTTCTATGTAGGTACCTAATCAAAATGATGAGATCCATTGTTAAACTTCTTCAATTAGACTTGGATAAGCCAAGTTTGTCTGAAATAATATACCGTCGTCCACGGTAATAGAAGGTTTCGGGTAATTTCCACGAATTATCTCAACAACGACAAAATTGTGGAACATTTCGAAGCTTTGAAATCTAAATAACATTGAAACTAACATAATACTTAGGTACCCAACAATCATATTTTGATTAAAATTCCCAATGATAGATTTATTTTGTAATCTGAATTAATTAATAAAAATACTTTACATTTCATAGAAAATATAGAATTACCATAATAGGCTAAAGATTCATCAAAGTAAAAATAAATAGGAAATAAATTAGAATTGTAAGTAAAATAAAGTCTGTTTGTAGATCAAAGAGGGCATTAAAACGATGTCCAAATAATATTACAAAGCAGTTGTTGATGACTAGTGTGGAGACAACACTCGTATTATTATAGATATCGATAAAAAAACTGTGTGAACGTTGATATGAGTAAGAAAGGGGTGAATGCTGAGATGACGGCTGATGGAGAGAAATGGAAGAAGAAAACATGTTGTGCCGACCCCACGTAAGTGAGAAAAGGGTAGGAAGATGATGATGATCATCGATAAAAAACTGTTGGAGTACATTTCATCAAATAGTTCATATGCCGTCATGTTGGCGGTAGAGCAAATAATACACTTATTGTAACACACTTATTTATTAATAAGTGTTTATTAATAAATAAGTGTGTAATATACTTAATAAAACCTTGAAAAATGTGGAGATACGTCTTAGCGTGTTGACACTGTTGACAGACAGGGGTTCCAACAATATGGCATAGGAACTAATTGATTAAACGTACTCTAACTACGTGGACCAGTTATAAACTGTTGCCAATGATTTTTAGATTGTCAGCTTCGTCTTTGTTTGACTCTTTGGTCAAAAATGACATAATTGTCGTAGCTACATTAGTGCCGTCATACGTAGAGAGGCCGTAAAAGTTAAAAAATAAGGAAGTTACAGCCTTTCTACGCTCTAATAAGGGTGTAACTTCCTTACCTAAGTACTTTAAGAAAGTTACGGCCTTTCTACTTATGACGGCAGATTAGTTTCCCACCTGAAAAAAATATAAACTCTAGCTAGATCTTCGTCATCACGAAGATGTGATTTAACGGGATGTTGTAGTATCGGAGATAATGTACGGACAGAATACGCTTGCTTAATACCTTCCCCTGCCTTCCTCTTACAATAATCAGCTTTGTTATAATGAAAGACGTTTTTTAAGTAAACTTCTTTACGCCCGCTTGACTTGGGCAGTAGGCTGGTGATTGCGTGATGAGAGCGTTACGAAAAGTGTGATCGGGCGAACGGAAGTTTCACTTCCGTCGTGTGCACACTTGTTTTTTTTATCGATAAAATCGCAACACTATTTGAAATGACCCCCACACTAGGGCCCTAATCAAGTGGTTATTTGCGACATTGTGTAGGGATCAGCTATTCTCTAATATCGCTAATTGAGGGGCTTCATTTTGACTGTTTTATTTCTGCTGACTGAATGTATTATAGAATAGAGAACTGTCAAAAAAGGTGTTTTGAAATGTGAAATATGCTTTATAAATGAAGCATTTATGAAACATCAAAAGTGGCCCTTAGACTTCCTTTGTTTCTTTAATAAATATTCAATTAAATTTTATCATCATCATGTAGGTAGGTAAATGAAATGCGATAATTTACTCGTAGAATTTTCAGAGCAATAAAATAAATCAATCCTCAAATTTGAATTCTAAATAGCAGTGGGAAGGGATGAAGTTTGTGTAAAAACCTCAACTTGGAAAAATTCACGGACTTCCCTAGTTATGGGTAGGTATACATAAATCTGCCTCTTAATCGAAAAACCAAGCAAGTATTAAAACTCTCAAAATTGGGGTGCGTTCAAACAATGGGTATTTCATTAACACGAGCGTGTCACCCTCTGCCACAGATTAAACACAAATAATTCACCGAAATGTCACTTTGACATCAAATAAAACTTTCTCTAATTTATTCTAAACTTTGTCTTAAAAGCTCTATGCTTACTTAATATTATAGTTTTATAAAATTAGAAAAATAAAAAAAGAGAAAAAGATTTCAACTTCAAGAAGGGAATATTTCAATCGTCAGTTAGTTTTAAAAACTATTTTCAATTGTCAATTTAAAAAATAATAATCTCTTATTTGTGCTATTTTGATAGATTTAAAAATACAAGTTATTGTCAATCTAAAATCCTAAGCTATAGGGTTCATTTTACTTTTCAAGCTTATTTCTATTGACAAGATCTACCGCGTGTAGTAAAATACGCGAGTAACGTTGATTTTGCCAATCGACTACCCACAGTGCGGTTGGTTTAATGTCATTTTACTTAATATGGAAAATGAAATGTATTTAATATTTTACCATTGTTTATTCTATTTGAAAAGTATAACGAGTTATATTGGCTTCTAATGAGATACCGGCGACCAATCTCAGTCGTACTTTTATATTTTTTTTATATTTGACAACTTTAACCTTGAATAAAAAGATTAGCATAATTATGTACTTACATGGGATCGATAGGGACTTTTCACAGTTATAGGTACCTAACCTACTTACTCAAAATATTAGATACTTACCTAAGTATCTGGGTGCACGGCAGTGCACCGCCAAGTCGAAGCAGGCCGTACCATCCTTTTCTCGAATTTCTTATACAATTCCAAATCTTTCAATTTTTAAAATGTTGTAATTATTGTACAAATATTAAAAAAAAACTTATATCAAAATGTACTACGTATTTGTGTGTAGTACATTTACATCGCTTTTATTTGTGGAAAATTGTCTAGGTACTTCAATAGAAAATTCCATTATTATGACAGTATTATTTTAACATCTTTTATAATTTCTAAATGCCAGTGGAGTCCTAATAATAGTCGCATTAAAAGCCAAGATTAAAGGGTGCCACGATCATAGCTTTGCAATCACGACAATCACGGATAAGTTGATCGATTTGTCAAGCGATTTGACCCGCAGTCGACCTGCTGATTGGGAACGATAACCACGAATTAACTATTGTGAATGTCCTAGGTAGGCTAGCGAAAGCTATAAAGATAATTATAGCAAGTGGGAGTGGGCACTCTGCGTTTTTTGCAGCGCGTTTGTATCGATACAAACGCGATGCGAACGCGCAGCTCAAAAACGCGCTTCAGTAAACGTCGTGTGCCCACTCTCGTTTTCGAATTCCTAAACTGAATACGTTACGGTGATGCAAATGAGTTAATTGAACAAGCTTGAAAAAATGTTACCTATCATAGATTTCTAAATCAGTTTTTTTTTTCATTTCTGAAAAACTAGATTTTTCGAGTTACCGGGGCTTTTATCAAGGGTTGCGATAAATTTTGTTATATTTTCATTTTAGAATAAATAAGATAAAGTCACGCTATATTTTTTCTCCGAACTTTATCTTCCATTTCTTTCCAACCAGGACTGCAGCTCCAGGAAGACGGACATTGACACCGACATGTCATGTCACGCGACATGTCATCACGAACTGATAGAATATGCATGGGGTCTCGCAATTTCTGCTTATAATGGTTTATGGGGTAATTATATCATTAGATGGCTCTATTACCCCTGTTTTTTTAATCTCTCGGATAATGTTAAACAATAGGTCATGTTTTTGACTAGTCACTCCTGCCTTCTGTGCTCTAGGTCGTGGATTCGACTTCCACCCAGGACAAACATTAAAATTTTATGTGATGAACATATTTGTTCTGAGTTTGCCCCTCCGATTCTACTAACAAACTTTTTCTCAACCAAAGCAAAACGTTAACTATTTCGTTTTGTTTATTTTAATGCCCAATGAGTATACTCTGTTGTGATGACGTTTTCAAGCTAAATACCAAAGAGGTTTTGAAAATAACTGTCATTTTGGAGAACGAAAACGCAGCGGTAATGATACCGGAATAGTTTTTTTTTTTTTTTTTTTTTTTTTTTTTTGTGGCGTCGCACACTTTGTGCATTTGCCATTTTAGTTTAATTTTTTTAGGTAAAATTAGGGAAACAAGTTAAAATCAAAAATCGCGAACTATGGACGGGGGAATAGGATAGGATAAGGAAAATTAAAGGATAAATAAAACTACTATGTATAATATTTACAATACAAGATATTTTATAAAATAATTATATATTTATATTATTTTCAGAAATAAACGAAGCTAAACATAAATATATATTAGGATCTAAGGAAGAAAGGAGAACAGGTATATTTGTCGGAAGAGGAACATTACAAGAAACTAGATCATTGAAGAAAGAGACATGGTTATATTGGGGACAGGCAAAAAATATATGATTTGTATCTCCAAATTCATCTCCACACGCACAAGTGGGATCAGGCACCACTTTAATTTTCGCTAGATGTGCTGGGGTACACGAGTGCCCCAGACGCATTCGTATCAAAACAGTAGTGGCTCGTTTACTAAGTTTTATTTTAAAAAACCATGGTTTGAGAGAAATACTGCCTTGAATTTCTTTATAAAATTTACCTTTGAATCTAGAAGAGTTATTCCATTCTTTTTCCCATGAATTTCTGAGACAGGTCTTTGAAACAGTAGTTAAATCGTGAGTATAAATTTTATATGGAAAAATGTCTCCAGACTCCACAGCTTCATTTGCTAACCTATCTGCATAGCTGTTACCCAGAATCCCACAGTGACTGGGTATCCAGGCAAAAGCGACAGACAAGTTATTACATTCGCATTGCAAAAGCTTTGTTCTAGCTTCTGTTATAAGTGGATACGATGTTTTAGACCGGAAAGGAAATCTATCTAGCAGTTGTAATGAGCTTTTTGAATCGCAAAATATGATCGTATTTTTAAGTTTGAACAACAAAACGTATTCCAAAGCCTTCATGATGCCAAAACATTCACCGGTAAAAACGGAAGTTTCAGAAGGTAGTTTAATTTTTTGTACAATGCCGAACTGTTTGTGGAAAACTCCCACACCCACCTTTCCTGCTTCAGAGTGTTTGGATGCATCAGTATAAATTTGATGCCATCCATTCCACCGTTCTTCTACAATTGCCTTAAAAAAGACGTTAGCTTGTGAATCGTTACGGTCTATATCAAGGTTAAAGTAAATTTTAGGATGCAATATTAAAGCTTTATAGTTGCAATTAAAAATAGGAAGAAAGGGAGACTGGACTAGAGGGGCTGATAAAGATCTATACTTGTTATAACTATTTATGAGATGGGGAGGTGATTTATGATTCCAATATGAAGATGAACTAATGAGTTGAGAAAGTGTTTCGATTTTATGATGAAGCTGATGATTTGTAAAAATTAGGGTACGAAAGTAAAATCTGTTACATAAAAATTGACGTCTTATTATTAGGGGAGGTTCGCTACATTCAACTTGCAAGGCATTAATAGGACTAGACTTCATTGCTCCCATTATCATACGCATTGAACGAGCCTGAATGGCATCTAACTTCCTGAAAGCCTCCACACTACCAGGCTCTAACAAGCAAGTGCCATAATCTAATGTGCTTCTAATTAAAGCATTGTAAATTAGTTTCAAAGATGAAGGATGGGCACCCCACCATACTCCTGTAAGACATCGTAATAAATTTAAATGTTTTTCACATTTTTCTACAACAAATTCACAGTGAGGACGGCCAGTAAGTTTAGAGTCTAAAAATACACCTAGAAATTTGGCATGACTCTTCAGAGGAAGAATTACACCATCATAAACAATATTAAAAGGTGGTATGTTTATTTTTCGTGTGAAAGGAACGACAATGCTTTTAGTGGGTGATAGTTCCAAACCATTAATGTCTAACCATGATTTTAAACATTTTAAAGCAAACGATATATTAGAGGCTGCAAAGTTAATACTGGAGTTGGTAGAATAAAGTAGGAGATCGTCAGCATATTGTAAAATACAAACAGAGTCATTCAAAGATGTTTCAAGGTCATATGTATAGATGTTGTAAAGAAGGGGACTTAAAACAGATCCCTGAGGTAAACCCTTCCACAAGACTCTTGAGATGCCCGATGAGTTCAATAAAATTAATCGACCAGCTAGCATATTTTGAATAAAATTGATGAACATGGTAGGAACTTTTAAAAGTTTTAGTTTCTTCACTAGAACTTCAATGAGAACATTGTCATAAGCTGATTTTATATCTAGGAACGTCGCTACAACAGATTTATTTTGCGAAAAAGCTATTCGAATGTCCGTTATAAAAACACCTAAACTATCTATGGAACTTCTACTCTTTCTAAAACCGTATTGACTATTAGACAAAATATTCCGGCTCTCAATGAACCATTCTAATCTATTTTTAATCAGATGTTCTGCAATTTTAATTATCACTGGTGATAAATGCTATGGGTCGGTAGGACGTTGAATCAGCAGGATTTTTAGCAGGTTTTAAAATTGGCAACACTATTTGTGTTTTCCAATTTGTTGGAATGTCACCTGTCAACATGACAGAATTGATAAGATCGAGGAGATACTGCATGGCACTATCGCCAAGATGTGAATAAAATGAGTATGGAATTCCATCAATTCCAGGTGAAGTATCGACTCTACCCATCAAAACACCTTTCAGCTCGTACATTGAAAAGGGTAAATCAAGACTAGGGCTTGCTATCCGGATATCCGGATATCCGAATTATCCGGATATCCGCCAATTTTCAAATCCGGATAGTGACGACCAGTAAATCCGGATAATTCGGATAATACGGATAGTAAAAATAATCACAAAATACGATTTGAATATGGAATTAACCCATCAAAACAACAATTTCTAAGCACTACGTAGACGTATCTAACAGGGAAACACTGTTTATCCTTTGTTTTTGTAACATTCATAAAGTTGCACGCTCGAATCGCGATACTAACGTCTTGTCTAGTGTATTACCTACCGAGCCTTTCGCATACCCCACGTCCACAAATTTTTCGTCTTTTACTCATCGCAGCGCAACCAGTGTTTGGAGTGGATGTGAGCTTAACGTTATTCTTGCTGGCTACCGATGCCACAAATTGCCACAAATAATAAATTGTTCTCTACAATAATAACTAATTGTATTACCCGTGAGCTAGATGAATACCATAGCAACCCAGAGAATAAGCCGGTTTTGGAAGCGGCTTTTTTAAACGAACCACACCCGCACGGTGAAGCAGCTGATGGAGAAGTGTCACGAGCACAACTCTCTTGTCATGTTTTTCATTGACTGCGAAAAAGCTTTTGACAGTGTCGAACATTGAGCCATCTTCCACGCTCTCCTTGTACGACTGCACGATTTAACCAACCCTGAGTCCATCAAGCGGGGAGTGCGACAGAGAGACATCATTTTAATTTAAACGAACTAACGGGACTTTATCGCGTTATTACCTTTGTTTATTATTTCCCGACGTTTCGAGTGCGTTACAGCTCTCGTGGTCACGGGTAGACTGATGTACTGGAGTCACCGTCGCTAATTGAGGGTAGGATCCGCGACTACCCTCAATTCACCATCACCACGAGAGCTGTAACGCACTCGAAACGTCGGGAAATAATAAACAAAGGTAAAGTAATAAACGCGGTAAAGTCCCGTTAGTTCGTTTAAATTATGTCTACAGATCGCGAAAGTTTAAAATGTGCACGACATCATTTTGTCCAAACTTTTTACTGCTGTCATAGAGGACATCTTTAAGCCTTTAAGGATTTGCAGACGACCTTATAGTTGTCGCAGAAACCTTCGAAGATCTCCAAGAAATGTTACAACACCTTTCTGAACTTCTGAACGGCGCGGCTTCTAAGAACGGGGTACCTACAGAAGCGTCAGTAACCCAGCAGCACGATGGGCTGGACGACATAGCATGGCCGGAATTGGATGAGGTGAGCGGCGCCGGCGGACTGTGGAGATTGGCATGGCACACGCAAAGGGAGGGTTATACCCAGCAGTGGGTGAAGTCGGGTGTTTAATAAGTTATTTGGTGTACGTTATGCATCTGCAATCTGCATTCACAATCAAAATACATCAAATTGCATCGCGTTCGCTTCGCTTTAGGAGAAAAATTCAGATCTTGTTACGTACCTTGTTTAAAAATGATTCAAAATTTAATAAAGATTGTTCGGATAACTTAAAGCTACGACGTTTAATGTATTTTTTAGCTATTATCTTCGTTTGTGTCCGTTTGTAAAAAAAAATCGGTAACTATCCGAATTATCCGGAAAATCCGGATATCCGGATAGTAAAGTGTTCTACTATCCATATTATCCGGATAACAAAATGGGGCGGATAATGCAAGCCCTAATCAAGACCATAGGGGCAAGTAGGCAAAGTGATAGGCACTTGTGTAAATAACTCTTTTGTAGGAGCAGTTGGAGGAGCCAGAAGATCCAAGAAACTGTCGCTCAGAGATGGCGGCATAGTTGAAATATTAGAAGCGCTAACTCCAATTCTGTAACGTCTGATATTCTTCCAGACTTCTGATGACTTAGTGTTGGGAGATATAGTGAGACAAAACCTCTTCCAACCTAAAGATTTTTTGTCTTTCAGTAACTTTTTTGTCTTATTTACTATTTCACATAATTCATCAAAATTTTGGTCAGTCATATTTGAATTATAATTTCTCTCTGCCTCCTTTCTCTGAGCGACGGCCATACTACATTCAGTATCCCACCATGGTGGAGATGGTATTTTACCAGAGGCTTTGTTTCTCAATGGGAAGGTTGAATTAGCAGCATCTATCAAAGTTTTAGCTAAAACATCTGCACAGTAGGAAATATCTTGGAAATTAAAAGACAAGGTGTCAATATTGTTCTCAACATACAATTTAAAGTCAGACCATTTATCATTTATTATTTTATGTCTCATTCTGGGAGGAGATCTAGGAACTTCAGAAACTGTACATTTAGAAAACTTTAAAACTATAGGGAAATGGTCACTACCGTAGGTGTACGGCAGTGTTTCCCAAGATACTGAAGAAGCTAAGCTAGGAGAAGTTATTGTTAAATCAACTGCACTATTGTTTTCTGAAGGTTTAGTTCTGCGTGTTTGAGATCCATCATTTAGAATGCATAAATTTTGTCTGTCAATTATTTCCAAGAGATCTCTGCCATAACTATTAGATATAGAACTACCCCATGATCTGTGGTGAGCATTAAAATCTCCCATGATTACACATGGCTTGGGAAGATGAGAAAGCAAGTTTTCTATTTCAATAAAGATTTGTAAGGATGGATGAGGTATATAAATAGATACAAAGCATATTTTATTAATAAGGCAGGCAACAGCATTAAAGCTATCACTATCATAATAAGGTAGAGGTAAATGAGAAAAATAAAAAGATTTTTTAATAAGAAGAGCAGCTCCTCCATAACCATCAGGTCTATCTTCCCTGATGCAAGAGAAGCCACTCAATTTAAACACAGAGTCCGGCTTGAGCCAGGACTCTGTAATAGCGATAATGAATGGATTAAATTGATTAACTAAGTTTATAATTTCACTTTTTTTACTAACTACACTCCTGCAGTTCCATTGAACTGCGGATCTGGTGTGATCCATTGTGGTTGTGTAGAATACTAATTGTGTCAATTATTTTAGCTGCGTTGGACGGTTCTATGATTTTGGACTGTAATAAAGTCTTAAGAAGAGTAATAATGTCATTTATAGTCAGTTGATTACCTTTATCACCTTCAACCAAAGCACAACCATTAGGAAGGGTTGGGGAAGGTTGACCGGCAATGTCAAAGTGTGCTTTTTTATCATAGCCTTTGGCTAGATTAGGTCGAGTTTTTGGTTTCAAAAAGATAGTTTTTTTGTATGAGGGTACTGAAGAATTTTGATTAACTTTATGGGGATTTTGAGAAGGAATAGTTTGGTCCTTAGGTGTAGCAAGCATTTCAGCATAGGATCTAGACAAAGGTGGATGAATTTTGGATGCCTCTGCATAAGAGATACATTTTTCAGCCATGGAAAATTTAATTTTTTGTTGTCTGACATATTCTGGACACGATTTACTTGTGGCAAAGTGTATTCCCCCGCATGAGCAGCAGGAAATGCATTCTTCATCAATATCACAGGTATCCCCAGAGTGTTCTTGGCCACACTTGAAACAGCGGGGCTTAGACCTACACTGCATCTTCGTATGTCCAAAGCGACAGCAGTTGTAGCATTGGATGGTCGGGTAGGTGTATAGATGAACAACCAGTGCATTGTAACACATATATATGCGACTCGGCAAGACTTGACCATCAAATGTCACAACCACAGTCTGGGTTGGCTTCCAAACTGCAGTTCCATTTATAATTTCTTTATAATTCATGCGACGGAGTTTTAAAATTTTTCCACAACCCTGTGGAACAGTTGCACATTCCATCATCTCCTCTGGAGAGAGATCCGTTGGTACTCCACGGACAACACCCATACGACAAACATTATAGGAGGGTATAAACGCCTTTAGTTTATTGCTAATTAGATTCTGATTGTCTAAAAATGTGTTGGCATCAGTCTGGTTATGGAAGGACAATGACACTCTATTGCGACCTATCTTCTTCAAACTGCCATTCACGATGTTGAAAATGCCATTTCTTCTCAAAAACTTTCCAAACATTATTGGGTGGAGAGTGGAACCGTCATTTTCTGAGTCTACTATCCTTTGTACATGCACAATAAAAGGACCATTATCCGTAGCCTCATACTGAGTTCTAGCCACAGATGCCGGTGGAGATGGATTTGGAGGTGGAGGTGGAGGAGCTGTAGGTGGAGGAGCTGTAGGTGGAGGTGTAGGTGGTTCAGGTGTGACTGGTTCTACTGGGACGGTATTGGGTAAGGGAGGACAAGTAAGGGTATTATCGGACGAAGCAGGTGATTCGTCGTCGCAATGACATCCCTTGGAATCATTTGTACCATGTCTCTTTCGCTTATTACAATTTTTGCACACTTTATGCAATCGAGTTCTCTTGCGTTTTTTAGAAACTGATGTATCGGTGTCCATAGCGGACTCGTTCGATAATCTTTCAAAACTGTTTGTTATTGTTACATTGCAACCGACCGGAGGGACTGGGTCCCCCGGGTCGGGAGGATCCTCCTCCATTGAGGAGGAAAAATTAAAAGACTTACCAAATCCTTATGTACACGAATAAATACACTACTACTACACTAAATAAGATAAAAGTTAATAAAATAGATAGAAAATAATGTTAATTCTCCTGATCTTTCACCAGAAAATTTAAATTTAAAATTTGCTAAAGAAAAAACGCGGCTTCCCTCTTCGAGTTTCCCGCCTTTTTACACCGGAATAGTTGAAGTTGTAAATTAGAAGAATTGGAGCGGGCTCTTACAGAATTTCAAACGCGCCTTGAAAATCAGTCGTGACTGTTCAATCGCTGTTTTTAGGGAGTGTATACATTGCGTTTTCTGCAGCGCGTTTGTATCGATACAAACGCGCGTTCGTAACGCGTTTTTTTCCATACAAAAGCGAACCGGGAGGGGCTGCGCGTTCGCATCGCGTTCGAATCGCGTTTGTATCGATACAAACGCGCTGCAAAAAACGCAATGTGTACACTCCCTTAGATAGTGAAGTTACATAGTACCTAGGTATAAAATCAGAACAACTGTAAGTGAAGTTAATTTATGTTAGGACATAGAAATCAGTAGGTAAATTGTTTAATCACAGGCTGTGATAGATAAATCAATAGAAATGATGTAAATCAAACATTATCTAATTGATACATCTTGTAGACAAACTGCGTGGGTTTCTGTAGTTCTATTGACTCTTCATAATGATGGAATCAGAAACATTTACCTTAAGTCAAAGTATAGTTAAAAACAAGTCCTTAGTCATATAGCTTCGAGAATTCAGCCCCTCGAAGTCGTATAGTCACAGTTAAGACGTAGATAACTGTCATGATAGATATATATATATCGTAGATAGATATCATTCGATAACGATCGAGTAGCGGTTCGATCGAGTGTGCATAATGACGAGAGATGTTATCTCGACTTACAGTTTTGACGCCATTTTGCTTTCTTCTGTATTAACTAGCTATAGCTACTGCCTTTGTCTTTCTTCTCAATTCCTCTAATTTACAACGTCAACCATTCCGTTATCGTTACCGCTGCGTTTTATTTCGTTCTCCAAAATGACAGCAATTTGCAAAAACTTATTGGTAATTTGTTTGAAAACGTCATCACAACAGAGATAACAAAGGTAAAGAAACAAAACGAAACTTGACGTTTTGCTTGTTTTGATAAAAAGTTTATTATTAGAATCGAGGGTTGGGCCTCAACTTCTCTAATATACAACGTCAACCATTCCGGTGTCATTACCGCTGCGTTTTGTTTCGTTCTCTAAAATGACAGTCATTTGTTAAACCTCATTGGTAATTTGTTTGAAAACGTCATCACAATAGAGTTAACATAACGGGCACGGTAGACATTTTTTAAGCCTGTTTTATGAGAGGTCGTACCTAAGTAAGGTTTAAACAAACCTGTACTACAGGTCACCAGTGCTCTTGCTTGACAAATATTTTGATCTAAACAGACAAACATTTCGTCAGATTTTCTATAGTACTATTGTCTATAGTACTATCGCTTGTTAGTCATTAGGACAGCGCGTGCGTCGCCCGCGGCGTAGCGGCGTGCTTACTTTTACTTACCATAAAAGTTCAGGGTTCGATTCTGAGCTCGTTGGGGTTCAATTGTGGTCAGTTTTAAGTAAAATTTCTATCAAGCTTTAGGTTTTATTTGACATAAGTAATTTTATCGTTTCATTTTTAAAACATTATCGAGAACCTCCCGGCGCCTTCCGCACTGAATCGGTTCAGCGCGTTGAGTCTATAATGTCAACAAAAACGTCGCGAAAAGGCGTGACCATACGTCCCGCTTTGGGCGGGACTGTTCCGCTTTGAGGCTCTCGGTCCCGCTGTCCCCAGTGAGAGCCGAAATGTCCCGCTTTTGCAAACAAACCTTTCATACCTACTAAGTCAAATTCATTGCACTCGATTCACCCAAGGGACCTTATCTAAATGTGAAAGTAATTATAACTGTCTGTCTGTTAGAATCTCGCTTTGACACAAAAAATAAATGGTCACGTTAGGCATACGTAACGTGATTTTTCTCATCCCGGACGGAACGTGACGATTTCTTGACATCGTTTCATATAAAAAATATAGTAGGTAACAAAATACACGTAACGAGAAATCGGACGGGACGGGACGGGACGGCAGGTGAAAAAAGATCGTTATGAACCTTAGTGTTCTGTGTTAAGGACGATGTTATGTCACGTCCCCGTCCCGTCCGAGGTTTTATCCCGTTACGTATGCAGCGACCTGTCTCATTATACCTATCAACAAATCTTGAGATTGTAATATCTTCCATGCTTGTAATATTTCTGTTTTGCTTTTGTGTTGCGTCAAGGTAACTTTTTTAATTTTAAAAATAGCCCCTCGCAGACTGGAAACTTTTGCATCGGCAGATAGTTCAGTCGAGTTGGTCTGCTAGCGACAAAAGTCGATAAACATTTTAAGTTTAATTTTGCTTTTATATTTATTGGACTTATATCTACTGAACCTTTAATCAAACGTCAAACCTAATAATCAAACTTTCAGCTAATATTGCATGCTTTGCCCTGCGGGGTTAAATAGGCCGTTATATCGAACAAAATATTATTTTTTCGCAACTTTTCATAATATTACGATGCGATACGATAACAATAGCCATTTATTCCGATACCAGAAAAAGCTTAAACGAAACCAACAGAGCATCATTACGAAATCTGCATAACTGTATTAAGCGTGCGGTATTGTCGCGGCTTCGATTCCCGGGGGGCACTCAATTTTTCACTACCCCAAAACAACACAAAACTTTCAATCAAACTTAGACTTTATGAACCTAGAAAGAGAGTAGAGAATTGCTTGGGTGTATTGGTGTTTGTGACATTTCAAAAAGGGGTACAGTATATGTCACCCCCATAGTTATTATATGCAAATAATACGCATAATTTAGGGTTTTGCCCTATTCCGTGTTTTATCTACTTATCTGTGAAATGGCTCAATTAGAGAAGCGTGCGTACCATCGACTATTGCGGGGAGCTGTTGTAAAGCTAAGTTTTCGGGTACTTCAGTGTTACCAGATGATGTAACCGATTCTCCTGATTATTAAGTTCAAACTCCCAAACAAAATGCTAACAAAATGCACCTCTAATGCTGGGGCCACACTAGCGATAGGTATAGTCATAAAACAATGACTAAGTTTACCTATTCTATGCACACCGATTTCGCTTTTTAGTGCGAGTATTTTTTGAAGTCGGTTAGATTATTTTTTTTTGAATTTTTTATTACTTACTACATTATTTATCGAACTTCAAGATTTTGTTATTCGTTTCAATTTTTGTACCAATATTTTGTCTTATGTGGGGTGTATGGCAACCCCATTGTGGGGTATTTTAGACAATAGGGTAAGTACAGTATGCAAATGATTCCTCTATCTAAACTCGATGTGAAATATGCTAAATGATTTATTGAGATGATATGAGGGTATAATGGTGTTTTCATTCCATCTATTCGAAAAGGACGACTTTGTTCGCCTTTAAGTGCGCCCAAAGTAGATGATTCCTCTTCAAGGAACTTTTAGCGGGCAGTAATGAGTTTTTAATCCTCTTTATAAGTTTAGCGGGCAGTAATGAGTTTTTAATCCCCTTTAAGTGCGCCGGAATTATCTATGAATTATCTTTGCCACGCACTTTTGAGGTACAACTACTTTCCACATTCATCTCAAATCTACCAAGATGAATGAGGGAGGACTCTTCCAAAAACACTACAGTTGTAATCACATTTAGAGATTTATTACTCTGCAGTTTTCTATCCATACATAATTGTAATTCCAACCTGATAAAATCCTGTGCGTTTTCGTCAGCGCGATCTAGAACGACGGTCTACTGGCGCCATCTAGTTTGTTTTCGTGGAACTATTGAGCAATTCTAGCGGAAGAGATTTTTTGTTTGAACGCGCTAATCTCACAAAACAGGTTTTTATAATAGCTACCTACAACGTTTTTAATATTCATTATTCTGTATATTTATTTAGCTATTTATTTATATTTATATTGTTTGTGAGAGAAATAAATAAATAAATGAAATGAAATGAAATCTCAGGAACTACCAGTCGGATTTGAAAAATTATTTCTGTATTTGATAGCTAAACTCTTGAGGAAGGTTATAGGCTACTTTTCATCATCATCATCATCATCACCATAAACCATCACTACGGTGGCAACGCCGCGAGGGCGCTGCTAGTATCGGATAAACATACCGCCCACCATTCAGCCGGCGCGCGGCCACCGTCTGAATAAAAAAAATTTAATCCCCGATTACTCTTCTCAAGTGGAACTTCGTTGATTTAACACATTCCTTTCTCCTCCCTTTTATTTTCTCATAGATTGTAATGAAAAGTAGAGTGTATCATTCGGGCGCAAAATATATTTTTGGCTCGGGCGACGTACTTTAAATCCCTCGCTTCGTTCAGGATTCTACTAAAGAATCCCTCGCTACGCTCGGGATTCTACTCTAGAATCCTTCACTTCGCTCTGGATTCAAAAAAGCGCCCTCGCCGTAAAAATATTATTTTCCCCCCATATAATACAATCTACTATTGTATAGTCTATGAAACTGGTGTAGGCAGGAAAGGAAAAGAACAACATTATAAAATAAAAACATAGATAATATGAGAACATACATATGAATTATACTTAAAATAAGGCCTCTACATCCTTAGAGTCAAGAACAATTTATCCTGACCCTTAACGGGACACTCCTGGGTGTCAATTCTAGTACCGAACTTTTTATCAACCTCAAGCAAAACCTCAACTAAACCTTAGATTTTCGACTGTTTCCTATTCTACTAATGACAAACGACTCAGTTGTGGTGAGGTTTTAGCTAAGGTTGGGACTTCTACTATTTACCAAATGGCTGACATTTATGAGATCGAACCAAAACGCAGCGGAATGATTGACGTTGTCATCTATAGTCGTATTGCTCATTATACGGACTAAAATTGAAGGAAAAAATGTCATTTTTCCTTCAATTTTGATTAGTTTTGATACGTTTTATGTCAAAATTGAAGGAAAAATGACATTTTTTCCTTCACTTTTAGTCCGTATAATGAGCAATACGACTATAGTAGAATTGGGGGGCTGGATTTGTTAAGATGGAGTAGGCTTGCCCAGCACCTAAGCTCTCGGCTGAATCGGCCATATCCACAGGAAAAACATGGTCAAAAGGATTAAGCCATGGGTTTTCTCACGATGTTTTCCTTCATCGTTTAAAGCTAGTGTCAAAGTGCGTATGCACATTTTTCGAAATGAAAAAAATTTTTTTTTTTTCTCATCAACTCACTGTGGGTTCGAATACCAGCCGTGAATAAATGGATTAACACGAGCTCTAAACATGTTTGGATCATTTATTTTTTATCATTTTTTGTTACTTTCTCAAACTAAAATTCTGCACATTGTAAGAAAGTGTAAAATTACAAGGTTATCGTACAATCACCTACTTTCCGAGAAGCATATTCGCAAATCAACACGTACAAAAGAAAAAAGTTTAAAGTTTTGGCGCCATATCTTCAAAGAGTGCCGCGTATTGGCCATACGAACACACAAAACGAACACACAATAAATTATAATGCCTAATCACCCCTAATTGGGGTAAGTCGTGACCCACCTTAACCTCAGGTCGGGTAAAACGAATAAAACAATACAAACATAATGATACGTGTGTAATTAGGGCTGGGAATTGGTGAAAAGAAAAAAGTCGAAGAATTCAGATTTTTTTTTGGAGAAAAGACGGAAAATATACAAGTATCGTGCAAAGTGTTCCTGTGATGTTGGTAGAGATGTAACATAATCTTGCTTAGAGCGTGTTCTTCTTATCTTTAGAATAAAAAACAATGAATAGTCTCCACCTACCTACCTATGCAGTTTTATTTTTTCATAAAATATGACCCAAAAATATAGGTACTTTAGTAAAAATAAGAACATGATATGACAAAACTTTTCTAAGCATTTTGCTTCAACAATGTTTAAAAAAATCCGTATTCGTCTTAACCCATCAGTTAACATATTAGTATGTTTTATTTTTGCATTGTTACTTTATATAAAAGTAAAAAAAAACATAGGTTAATTAAACAACGTTAAATAACTACATTTATTTATTTTTATTTATTTACCAAATACACAAAAATAATACAAAATATTACTTATTTATAATAACACTTTAAACCACTAAGATTTGTCTCGTGCTATTGCGAGCCATTTTATTGATGCCATTGATGGTCGGATAGAAATAAATAGCCGGATAACTGGCAACCCTACAACATCTTCGCCCAAAACGCTTTTAATATTATCCGTCGTCCAACAGCTGTAATTATCATCACGTTAAATATAAGGATAGAGATATTAATTCGTGTTTGCTCTTTTCGTAATTTATTTACGTTTTTTGGTAAAATTAGTGGTTGTAATCGTTTTTATGGACATCACTAATGGTCGTAAATGTGTGACCGGCTTTAAGTTTACGTATTTGTTTATTTTTATGCGGCGCTTAATAATAGATTAAAAATAAATTAATGTTCAGGAATACTTCACACGATGGTATTCATTTCTTTCGTTATAATTATTACTACCTACTACTAGCTGCTGCCCGCGGCTTCGCTCGCGTATCCGGATAAAAAGTAGCCTATGTTACTCTCCAGCCCTCCAACTATCTCCACACAAAAATCACATCTATCCGTGTCGCTCTGTTTTGATGTGAAAGCAGGACAAATAAACAAACAAATAAACACACTTTCACATTTATAATATAATAATAATAATAAAACGTTTATTTCAGGCAACAATAGTACAAGTGAAAGATGTTAATACTTTTATAACTACGGCCCATATAAATATATACTTACCTTATAGTCTAACATACATATTATAAACTTATCTACTAGCACGTAATAGCAGCATTTACACGCAGAAATCGGCCCGCGGGAAATAGCACGCGCCATTCCAACTTTTGACAGTTTTATCCGCGGTTATCTGTACAGATATCTGTACAGTCCAGCCGGCCTAACATGTGCAACATCGAGAGAGATATCTCGATCGGTCGAACTGCTCTAACGCATACGTAAGAGCAGTTTAACCGATCGAGAAGTCTCTTTTCTCGACTCTCGACGTTGCACATGTTAGGCCTACTGATTCGTGGTTAAAACTCTACCGTGTAAAGGCCGCTATTGTCTGTGACGTGTGACACTCGTAATATGGGTACGGATTCTATGCTGATGCTGCAAGTTGGAGTCTCTCTTGGGAACTGTGCTGATCCTTTTATGACCCTCCTTTTCCCTTCCCTTCTAATTCCATTTGTGGATCACGGCGGGCATATCAATAGAATTTGTTTAGGTGACTAATATTGGGTTCGATGCTTATCGTTGCCGAGTGGATTGGATGTCCGCCTTTCAGCCGAAGGCTTCGAGTTCGAATCTCAGCCAGTGAAAATTTATTTTTTGTAAGTAGTTTTTTCTTTTTCTTTTTTAATTTTTCTCTATTTGCACCCGAGCATAGCTCGGTCCCTCAGATATTGTATATATAATATGCGGACTTAAAAAGGTCGCTAAAGCTGAATCACAATATGAAATGAACTATAATGCCGTCTCTTTTCACTCTCAGTCAATGAAAAGAGATGGCAATAATAGTTCAATTCCTTTAATGCGATTCTGCAATAGCGACCTCATTACAGTTGGGCCGACGGATCTAGGCGTACGTGAAGTTAGGCTCTGCGCTGCGCAGTAGAAAATTTTGTATGAAAAAGTTGCACTGCGCATCGAAACGGCTAACTTCACGCACGCCGAGATCCGTTGGCCGTAGGTACTGTAAGCCCGCAGATCACAGAATAATGTACTACGGTATGATTTGCAAATATTTGTCTCGGTTCTAGGTTTTTCTGCGTTGTGCGCACTTGCATCTTTATACTGATTAACGCGTTCAGTGCTCATAACGCACATGGATCTTGCGTGCTGTCGGCCACGGCGGCGTTTTCCTTCAGAGTGCACTGGTGGCTAAGCAAGGAATGTGTTAGATCCTCAGTTAGATAAAGAGATAAAGATAAAAAAGGTAGAAAATTCATTTAGGTATTTGTTTTGAATGGTCTTAAAGTATGGTACATTTCAATTAAAGTCCAGCATATTCAGTCATAATATCATAACAATATAAATAGTAAATTGGTTGTTAAATGATATTATCACAATTTTATTCATGCAGTCAATAATTGTAAAGTGTTTGCGTGATGTGTTTGCAGATAGCTGGAAGGTGATAGAGCGATGTGTTTAGATTTTTGCGAAAATTGTCCATGATATTATAATACTTACATATGATTGTTTTAGTTCGTCTTTATGTTTTATTTTTTAAATTTTATTTTATTATTTTATTTCTTTTGTGTCTTTTTTTCTGATGTTTATTTTATGTGCACATTTTATATATTAGCTATGATGATCCGAAATTGTCCTGCAATGTTTCTAAGTTTTGTAAATAAAGAATTTGAAGAATTTGTATGTGTTAATCAGCCTGGTACGTATGGGAGTAGTTTCATAAATATGCAGTAAATAACGAGGAGGGTAAGTAAGCCAGTTAGCCATCCCTGGAGAGCCATGGGAACCAGGGCCCCTGACACTGAGAACTAAAATCAACACTTGGTACACCTACTGCTCATTTTGAACATCAATGTGAAAGAGTTTTAGATGTGGTATAGAAATACTGGCAAAAAAGTTTCTGAATTTTATTTTTACTCTCCTGAAAACATGTCATTTTCAAGATCCGACCTTAGGCATCTCAGCTCCAGAAATATATTAGTACGTTTGTTATACAGTCGCAAACACAATAACACGGTCACTGAAGGGTAGCTACCTTTTCACTTGTATTTAGAAAGTTTTGTTCTTAGGAAACTATTATTTTATTTCGAAGAAAAAATAATTGCATTTTTTAATTAAAAAAAAAAAAAATTCCACACCCTGTATATAATACCTATTATAAATGCGATTGTTTGGATGTGTGGATGAATGTTTGTTCCTCTATAACTTAACAATCACCGAACCGATTTGGCTGAAATTTAAAATAAAGATAGATAAAGGAATAGGACATAGGCTACTTTTTATCCAGGATCACGAGAGCGAAGCCGCGGGCGGAAGCTAGTTCACCATAAGCCAACCGTGCTCAAATTACC
This sequence comes from Camptogramma bilineatum, assembly GCA_958496255.1. NCBI lineage: Eukaryota > Metazoa > Arthropoda > Insecta > Lepidoptera > Geometridae > Camptogramma > Camptogramma bilineatum. The sequence continues at coordinate 6,388,594 of OY292474.1, forward strand.
ATATCAACTCTACCCGTTTCCCCGCTCTACGTCGCGGATTATAGTCTAAACGTCAAGTGTCACTCAATACGTTGACAGAATAGATCACACTACAGTACCCCGCGTATAACTGTTTATTTTTGTTATTGAAAGAAAATAGCACAGTTATTAGCTGCTGTATGCGGATTTGCTCAAGTGGTACCTGGATAGCACAGGCATAATGTAGCTATCTAGTAGTGAAGATTTTTCAGAATCTGATCAGTAGTTTCAGCAGACTCATTGTCCAACTTGTCTCAAACCTCAAATTGGTCTCAAAATGTCAAAAAGCGTTGGTATTTTTTGTTGCGTTCGGTCTCGTGAGAGTGACAGAGCTACTTGCGTGGTCGCTAAACTGTGTTTGAGACCAATTTTGGTTGCTATCGAAGATAGACAAACAGTTAGCTGATATCACCCGTCATAAAAAATTAACAAAGGAAGTAATTCAGATCTCATACATGGTTGGGCCCAAAAGTACGTACATTTGGTACGGAAATCAGATTTTTCTTCTTAGAAAAACAACTGAAGGAATGGTTGTAGAGACTTGGTGCCCTAATGAAAAATACTCGTAGTGACTTCCCAAGCGTGGTCATACCTTTTTTTTAGTTGGCCGGCACCTTGGTTTTTGGGCCCAAAATGAATGACATCCTTTTTACCTCTTTCTAGTAACTACTTTATCCCTTCCTTAGACGATTGACTGATTCCACTATAGTCGTATTATTAATTATACGCACTAAAATTAACGATCAAAATGTCATTTTTCATATACCTACATATTTTTAGTTCGTACAATGAGCAATTCGACTATAGACTTCGTAAAATATATTAGGTAGGTACCTACTTACCTACCTAATACCTATTTTCACAGTTCGCTTGAAAATAAGTTAGATATTGAAAAGACGACCCAAAGATCGATCATTATTAGTTTACCAACCCACAAACCCTTGACTTGTTATGGAGTTAATAAAGGGAGCTTCGGACAAACATAGTCACGTGGCCGGTCACGTGACCGAGCAGATTGGGATCTTTGGCGCGCGAAATTGTCTGTGGTACGTTTCGCGCGCTTTTTGATGTCAAATCTGTAGTTGACTTTTTTTTAATTTACAGCTAGGATTGGCTGAAGTTGGTGTACCGTACTACCTCTGCACCCCTATTTTGTATGTAACACACGGTAAGTCGCTAACTCGGATTCTTTTTTACGATGAATACTTTGAAATGGTAGAAGATGGTTGAAAAAAGTGATAAACTTGTTTGTTGTTTAAAATATGTGAAGTAATTTTGCAATAAATAGGTAACTTTGATGTTGTTCATAAAAAATCAATTTTTTTTAACGAATCCGAGTTAGCGACTTACCGTGTGTTACAAAATAGGGGTGCTGATCTGTGTTTGAAAGTTGAAAGTAGTGGTTCAGATGATAATCAACATTAGGTACATTAGATGCTTGTCATTAGAAGTATGTAAAATACTTTCCCCGACCTTTAAAACAAAATCTCAATTTATTAAGTGATTAATTACGAAACAACTGCAATTATGTATTTAATCACACATAATGGATTAGCTTCGACAAGATGGCGCCCGGAGGTACTCGCTAAATATCTGTTAAAAGTCGGTCAAGTTACATGTTAAGAACTATAATTGACGTGACAGCTACGATTAATTCGGCTAATTTAATTGATGATTAATTATCAAAGATTTCACTAACTGGTTTGATTTATTTTAGCTAATGGCTATTTTAATAAAATACTTTGAATTTCTTACTCATTAGGTACCTACATAGAAAATTCTCTATGAAAGTGAAAGCAGCCAACATAAATAATGAATAATCCCAAATAATTCAAATTTCGAATAGTTTAAGACTGGCCACTAAGAAAAAAAAGTAAATGTATTTGATGTTTATTTTTAAATGGAACGTTAATACAATGTTTTTTAAAATGATTTGATCTAAACTCCACTGACATACAACTTTATTATAGCTTCAATAAATTAAAAATATTCAAAAGGTCTACCATTGTTCAGTATAGCTACCTTCATTATATTTACAAAACAACTAAGAACTTAAACGCAAATGCAGAAAATAAACAACTAAAAGTAAGCAGGTAGGTAGGTATCCATTTCTTCTCTGTCAAAAGTCCCCCATTCATACCGCGCACTCTACATACCGGGCCTCGGGCGAAGTACAGTCGGCGATGCTTACTTTAGTTAATTTTGTTTATTACTTTCATTAGTTATTACTTACTTTCATTCATCCAAAGGTTGCCTGGAAGAGATCGCTTCATATAAGGCCGCCCATTGTACATTATTTCCTAGTTTTATTATTGTTTGTTTTTGTTTTGTACTTTTAAGGTATGCAATAAAGCATTTTCATTCATTAATTCATACATTACTTGATATCTGGGCAACCGAGCCCTGCTCGGGTGAAAATAGAGAAAACGAATTTTCTAAGATATGAGACCTAGTTACCTAGATCGATTTTTCGCCCCAGTAAACTCGATAATTTTCGATTTTAGATAGGTACCTACTACAATTGCCAATAGCTTGAATAGTGATTACAGTGGACGCGTTATACATTATCCACCTGAAAGATACTGTTTAAATCATTCTCAAAGAAATTGCGAACAAACTGCCACTCATCTGATAATACCACCCACCCAATTTGACCGCTCAGAACGTTGCTTTACTTCAATAGCCTGAAAAAGCAAGCTACACCACGCGCGCTTCAACGGTGGTTACAATAAGCACATTTTTCATCACCTTCTGAATGATTCTGCTTCAATCGTTTTCATGGAAATCACCAACAGAAATCAAAATTAGGTACTTTTTGAAATATTTTTTGTCTCCGACTGTCCATCGCCCTGAAGGCAATGGCATTCGATTAGCCATCAGATTACACGTAATGCAACCGTCAATCCGTGAGATACGGAATGGGAGAGCAATTTTACGTCACATTATTTTGCAGAACAAAAATTGAACCATAGAGTTTATAGTGGAGTATTTTTTTAATCTCTATGAAGTTTTTAATACGTTTAGCAAATATAGGAGTAGAAAATGGCAAATACACAAAGAGTGGGAGCCAAAAAAAAAAAGAGTTTAAATTCTGTTCTTTGACGTATTATCTAGACTTGTATTTTCTTCGTTGTGCGCGGTCACTACTTTATTTAGATGGGTGACCGTAGGTGGCATTACGAGCTGAGGGCTTCCGTGCTTCGGATTCGGAAGTACGTTAAATAGTCTGTCCTGGATTTTAAGTCGGCCTTCAGGCGGCCTAAAAGCTCCGTCACCAGAGTTGGCCACTTGCTCATACGAACTTACTTAGTTTAGTTAACATTAAATGTAGCTAGTGTGGTGTACCTACTTAACTGAATAAATGATTCAGTGTCTAATAAACAAGGTTGTTTACTGCCGTGTAGAGCTTTTCTAAAATATTTAATGCATGTTCCGTTCGGATAGATTTTCAATCACGACGTCGCATAAATAGCAATCTACAAACACTTTTCAAAATTATTATTATTATGAAACGTCTCAAATAACGAGCTAAAGACACGCACGTCCGTCCGCGGTCGCAGCCGAGAGCATATAGCGCGGTAATAATTCTAAATTCAAAATTTAGGGTTGAACAAATTTTTGATGATCTTTCGGCTTTAAACCGTTGCGTTGGATGTTCTTGTACGATTCGGCTTCATAAAACGTGTAAGATGAATTTTAGTGAAAGATTTTTAAAGTTGAATGGCAAAATAAAGGATTTTTTTTTAAAGAATATTGAAATTTTCTGGAACAGACGTGGCGTAGCACTTGCGTAGCAACTTGCTACGAGAATAAAACTATGATAATGGTTTTCGTAAATACGCTTATCTTTTAGATACAAAGATTTCATTTATGTTTAGGTGATTGATTCAATTCGGTTTTATCATGTTAAAATAACCAAAACACTATAATAATACATTATAATGTAATATCATAGCATAGTAAGCAGTCGTAGCGAACTCGCTCATTTATTGCACATACTGAGTGACGGTCATTTTTGTTCCCATTATTTTGTATCTTTTGGTCGTATTATATTTTTTCATGACAGAAAATAATCTTTTTTAAATGTTTTTTTTAAACTATTGAATAAATGTAGAGACCAAAATGTACTTTGGATGCAATAACCTGAATGTCACATAATATTTATTCTTAACACATTCCCTGCAATGGCTTAACACCTTGTCCGCCATGGCCTGTATATGCGTCATGGGCATTTAAGGCGTAATCGTCAATCCCTGTTTTAGTAATGTTTTTACCCGACTACGGCGAAGCAAAAAGGAGGGTTATGATTTTTTCACAGCTGTAACGCATTATTTTTTCGGCTTCGGCCTCAAAATTCGGCCTAAACATTGACCTTCGCTCAAGCCCTACAAAAAATTGAAGAAGTTATAGGCGGTCGCGCACGGGTCGGTGTTGCCAGTTATATAATTAGAAAATGAAAGGGTGGCGCACGCAGCCCGCGGCGCGACCACTACTATCGCTCACCATCGGAGCATCGAGGAGCTAGTGGTGGTTACGTGTCGATAGTTTTATCGATATGCACGAAATTTTATGAATATGAACGAAATATATTTACCTACTAATAAAACACTTAAGTACTTATATGTATATCCGGCTGTCCACGATCTGCTTTAACTAATATAGCTTAAACTTATATATAATAGCTTAAACTAGTTATTTTACTTAGCTATTTTGGTCATATCGCCCAGAGATAACCAGATAATCTGGATAAGCTGGTTGTAGTAAAGAAGATAGAGGGGAAACGACCTTGGGGGCGTTCACCTACCCGCTGGTCAGACCAAATTAAAGCAATAACGTGACTCACTATACCTACTGCCCTGAGACAAGCCCAGGATATAGCAATGTGGAGAAAAATTGACGGCGTTTCCGTCAAGGCGTTTCAGGACGGGCACGACCTTCAGCAATGAAGTTTACGATGAAGAAGAAGTTTATATATAAAAAAAACTGTTAAAACCGTGTCGGCTCGACCTCGACTTTTGATCCGAAACTAGTGGGCCAAAAATCTAAAAAAAAATCTCTAAAAATATGAAAGAATTTGTCTACTGCACAAAGGTATCCTTATCCGTATTATAAATGTGAAAGTGTGTGTTTTTGTTTGTTTATTTGTCCTGTTTTTACGTCAAAACAGAGCGACAGATTGAAGTGGTTTTTTGTGTGAAGATATTTGGAGGGCTGGAGAGTAACAAGGGCTACTTTTTATACGGGTACCACGCGAGCGAAACCACGGGCAGCAGCTAGTTGATCATAAAATAAATGTATATCCTAGCCGTAGACAAAGTACCCAATGATTTAAAACGAATGGTAGGGTAAAACGCCCAATTATTGGCCCTTTAAGGATCTTGATGTACTTAAATCATGATAACTGTCTTTGTTATGTGTGGCGAACAAAAAAAAGTTGTCAAAATGATAGAATGAAAGTTAATTGATGTTTTTAATACATGGGAAACGTACTTAAACATAGTTTTGTATTTATTTTTTTGCTGTTTATTTAAAAACATGATTTTACCAATTATGGGCATACTTTGACTAATTACTGGCATAAGTTGGACCAATTTATTGGCCCTTTTAACTGTTAAGTAAATTGAAAGAAATCGCTTAAAGAGAGCTTAAAATACATTCGTAAAGACTGATTTATTATTTTTCTTCATTCTTGTCTTCAAACTCAGTCTAAAAATTCTCTATTTTAGCTATAGTGCAGCTGAGATGCAGTATTTTGTTTTGCTTGGTTTCATTAATTGTCTGTTATAACCAGAGATCGGAACTGGGTGTGTGAAAATACCTAAAGTTTGCAGCGGGATATAATATGGAGCTGTTACAACCACTTAAGTTAAGCCGGTTTTTGGATTTTGCCGGTTTTGTTTCGGTTTTTTTTACATGTTCCTTACCTTTGAAACACTGAACTACAAGCTGCTAAAGCTGCTAAAGCTGCTAAACATTTACAAGCTGCTAAAGGGACTAAAAAACCGAATTTTAACCGGAAAAGTACAAAACAAAAATTAATTTAGAACTGTATTAGCAGCTTGTAAATGTTTATAGTTCGGTATTTCAAAGGTAAGGAACATGTAAAACAAAAAAAAAAAAAAAAAAACGAAACTAAACCGGTAAAATCCAAAACCGGTTTAACTTAAGTGGTTGTAACAGCTCCATAGTATGTCCCGCTGCAAACTTTAGGTATTTTCACACACCCAATTCCGATCTCTGGTTATAACATTAACATAGTCACTATCATTTTCTTCTTTTCGTCTTGTTTTTCATTCGGATTACAGTCTTCTTTTTGTGAGTTAAGGTTATTTCCACAGTATCTAACTTTTTAGGTACCTAGCACAAGTTTCGTTACACTTGTTTACTCTTTTGTTGTTTCCTTCATAATTTCTGTTGTTTGGCTGATATTGTTGAAATTCCTCTTTTTCTTGTTTGATTCATTAGTTAAACTAATTATTAGCAGACTTATGCTCAAACATTGGCCTAGTGTCGATAATTGGTCTACTCATAGAAATCTCAGAAATACCAATTATTGACCTCACTGCCAATAAAATGGAAATCAACTAATTTTGCTGTACCAAATGTTGGCACCGCAATAAAATAACAAAAACAATGCAATTCTTAAAAATTAGTGCTCAGGAAGCTCGAATAATATGTGTTGAAATGATTTAAAAACTATGGCAAAGTAAAACCCCCTGATAAACTTAAATTCGATAAAATTAAGAAAGCTCTTACCTTAGCAAAAACATAGATTCTCACTGCTCAAATCGAGACATTTTATTAATGTTGTTGTACCGACGCCCCTATGTTTATTTTTCGTTATTTGGTTTGTCAATATTGTAGCTAATGATTGTTTTCATCGATTTCGATAAGTTGAAGCACTGTGAGATTCGGTTGTTTCGTAATAAATAGGATAAATCAAAGGGGTGATAATAAATGGTGGGGGGCCAAAGTTAGGGTCGTTTACCCTATATTAAAATCTATCGTACCCATTTATAAGTTTTACCACACCACATCACTAATATAAAATACTCCCCTCCCCGTAGGGCAAATGGCAACATTCTTTTTTCGAATATTAATAAGGAGCGTGCATTACGCCGTATTTCACATCAAGTAACATCATCTACCATCTCCCTCTTCCACCAACAAAAACAATATATCTCTCCCTCTCTAATGTCCAAAATGACGACCATTCTTGCGAGATTATCTCATGAGATTTATCTAAATTCTATAACTAACGACATACATAATTATTATGTATGGACATATATAACTGTTATTATGTATGGAGCTTGTTATTATCGACATTTTTTGTTATCTCTATCGACTAATTCTAATGCCACTAAATGTCCCTAGGCGTAATATCGCAACTGAATAACAATAAGTAAGTATTTAAGTAAGTAGTTGTTTTTGATAAAGCTAAGTTAGGCGACTTTCTGCGTGGTCACAAAATGGATAGGACCACTAGTGGCATCTGTCTGCCTACCATGAGCTTTATATGCGATCCAGTTTAGGTCCTAAACTGAACTTCGCTTGACGTATGCTATGACGCTGACGAAATATCAAAACCTAAACATGTCCAAACTTTAGCTAAAACGTCACCACAGCTGAGTCGTTTGTTATTAGTAGAATAGGAAAAAGTCGAAAATCTTTGCTTAGTTGAGGTTTTGCTTGTAGTTCATAAAAAGTTTTGTAAATTGCCACCCTGCTCTACTACTAATAGTAGAGCAGGGTGGCAACTCTGGTGTGGTGTGTTCAGTTGTGGTGACGTTTTAGCTATGGTTTGGACTTTGACTAAACAATTTTTTAAAAAGCTATTCTACTATTCACCAAATGGCTGACATTTAAGCAAGGAATTTCTATAGAATCTTCTTGCATTTAAGAGATCGAACCAAAACGTAGCGGAATGATTGACGTTGTCATCTAGTAGGTAGAACTGCCACCCAGAGCCGCATTTTTTGATCATAATTTCAAAATCCCCTTTTCGAACGTTCGTCTAATCGTTTTGATTTCCTTTCCTATTGGCATTATTTTACAATCATTAAACTTACAAGGTATAGGGCTTGGTCTAATTTGTTACACTGACCGGCCTCCAATCCAATCCACGGCGATTTTATTGTCAAATGTCATTAGAATAAGTTGGCGCCCCGGGGACTCCGAACTGACAAATGTAGAGACACCTTAATTTTAATGATTCTGGGACTTTCTTCTTAACATTTACCCAACTGCGTCAGAAGGAGGGCTATGTTTTACAAGTGTATGTACCTACTGTAATAGTCTTTAGAAGTTTAGAAGCGCTGGCGTAGCTTGCTTAGACGTTCTTGATTGATCGTTGAAGATATGTATGAGCTAGTGGTCAACTCTGGTGGCGGAGTTTTTAGGCCGCCTAAAGGCCTCCGTCATAGCTTAACGACTTAAAAGCCGGGCCCACAAATTAACGTGCCCTCCGAAGCACGGAAGCGCTCAGCTCGTAATGCCACTTGCGGTCACCCATCCAAATTGTGACCGCGCACAACGTTGCTTAACTACAACGATCAATCAAGAACGTCTCATCAATGTATCAATGTCTATCTTTTTTAGCGACCAAAATCGGTCTCAAACTGTCAAATATGACAGTTCAGTAACCACGCAAGTAGCTCGGTCACTCTCATCTCAACGAGACCGAAAGCGACAAAAGATGCCAACGCGATCGTTTTGACATTTCGAGACCAATTTGAGGTCTGAGACAAGTTAGACAATCAACCTGCTTTTCATTAGAGCGTTTCCACATTATCCGATCCGATATCGGTATCGGACGCCGATACGATATCGGGGCAAGTAAAATGTATGAAATATGTAAGTAGGTACCTGCCTTTCACATTGTCCGTTCCGATATCGCATATCGGAGCGGACATCTTTCATACATTCTACTTGCCCCGATATCGTATCGGCGTCCGATACCGATATCGGATCGGATAATGTGGAAACGCTCTTAGTTACTTATTTCATGGTGTCCCTACCCGACTACCAGAAAAGTCTTGCATCGCGTGACAGTCGGTGCGCCGACGCAGCGCCCTGGGAATGGGAACCTAACCCTAAGCCTTCAGACCCTGGAATGTTATAATTGTTCTTGAAATGTGGCTGCGTGTCACACTGTTCTTAAACTTCTATACTAATATCATGTTCCCCTTGCAAAGGTTTTATACCTAACTAGCAGAGACCTCGCGGTGTTGCCCCCGTAGTGTTGGTTTATGGTGATGATGATGATGATGATGATGAAAAGTAGCCCATAACCTTCCTCAAGAGTTTAGCTATCAAATGCAGGAAGATTTTAATATAATGAAGTATCTATTTAATAAGCTTGTTAAATTCCGATTCCAATGATACCACAAACAGGTATATTCCAGGAATAAAATCACTGGCAAAAAATTAAACCGCTGGCAACTGTCGTTGCGCGGCGTAGGCTAGGGCACCTGACGTCAAATCGGTCCGCGGGTGAAGCACCCTAGCGGGTATAGATTAGTAGGTATATATAGTAGGTATAGACTAGCAGAGACCTCGCGGCGCGCGGCGTTGCCCCGTAGTGATGGTATAATATGGTGATGCTGACAAAAATTAGCCTAAGTAGGTATAACCTTCCTCTGATTTGAGACATTTATTTCTCCAAAGGATACAATTTACTTGACAGAGAAATACAAGATACTTAACATAAATAAACTATTAAGTTAAATAAATAAACTATTAAATTAATAAATAAGTAAATTATTTAATTAATAAACTATTAAACTATTAACTAACCTTTGTGATCCATCGTCAGCCACATCGTCGCTTACCATCAGGTGAGACTGTGGCTAAACAAAGGTCTGGGCGGATTTTTTTAAATTTGTACATTGCATTTTCAGCGTGTCCATCGACTTCCAGTGCATTATTTTAATACTTCTAATAGATTTGTGGTACGGGTATGGTGTTTTTCGGATAGATTAACAATCTTTTATCCATTTTCAACGTAAACATATATAGGGTACCATATAATTTTAATTAAAATAAAGCAAAATAAGTAATACTTTACTGCATTTTTACCATGTCCCCTCGTCAGTTTGCAACTTTCATCGTGTCATTACAACTCAATAGATCGAGTTTTGAGACACATTTTCTAGTCTATTATCATGATAAATTCACTGTTTTTCGAATATTAGACAGCAAAACCATGTAAGTTAATTAAATTATTAGATATTTAGCTTTAAACCTCAGTACAGATTTTTGGCATTTTTGGACATGTCCGGCTGACTAACGGGTTTTGAGCTACTTGGATTATTGCAATCCTACTAATGTGGTATTTTTTTGAATAAACTGGTACTCTTGCTGGCATTCTAACTGCCACTCTGATGTATTGATGTAATCAGACTGTTTTATGAGTCAGTGAAGTGTGTAGGTAGGTGAAGTGCTGTCCGAGGTCCGCTGATGAACTGCTGTTTTTTGAAGGTAAGAAACAACTTTTTGGCATTTTACTAGTTCGCAATGAATAGTTTAACTTCCGGTTGCATGAAATAATAGCAGTTCCACAGGATTATGTTATTACATTCGGCAGAAAAGTTAAAAACATTTTCCTTGCCACGGTTTCGTTACTGTCAACTGAGGAACATTTGCAAAAACGTTAGTCATCCGAACAAATTGTTAGTCATCTGACCTGTAAAGTCAAGTGCATATTGCGGAATTTTTTGTATTTTTAACCGACTTAAAAAAGGAGGAGGTTCTCAAGTTGACTGTGTTTTTAAAATTAAAAGCTTTTATTTAACTTGCAATGTATGTATGTACCTAAATGTACCTGCTGGATCAAATGCTGAGGGGTAGCCTTATTTTCTTGTCACTGTACCTACTATAACATTTTTGATTTGTGTGCATGTACCGTATAGTGGCGAAAATAAAACTCTTTTCTATTCTATTCTATTATCTAATAAGTACCGATTAAGTGGTATTTAAGTTTTTTTTTTCAAGTTTTTGTTAAAAAAAAAAAAGGGCAAAAAGGGCGTTTTGAAATTCTTAAAAGGGTCTGCAGCGCGAGTGTGACTCCTCTGGTGTCACAGGCGTCCATAGGCTACGGTAACCGCTTACCATCAGGTGGGCCGTATGCTTGTCCGTTGCTTGAGTAGTATAAAAAAATAAATAAATAAATAAAAGTTACCGGATCTCATAAATAAGATAGAATATATCTTAGATTTAAGTAAAAATGTGTCATAAATGTGGTACCGTGGGGCAGTCGCGGGCATCATCAGTGACTTCACGGTTGAGAGGTAGTTCAAAGCACTATGCAAAATAGACGTATTTTATTAATAAAACGCTCACTCTATAGTTGTAAAAGTCAGAATATCTTGCCATTGTAAACACAAGCCTTACTTGTCCTCTGACTAACATCGACGGTCCACTGACTAACTGTCCTCTCGAAAAAGTTTTTTGAAATCGTATTTTAGATATTAAGCCCACTGTTTTTTAACAAACTTTTGTGTTCCTTGGTGAGATAATATTAAATAGTATTATATGTAATTTACTTGATTTTGTACGGGTTCTAAATTCTAAGAAACACTAAAAAGACTGAGACAAATTTGACCAAAAGTTAGTCACCTGACATAAAAGTTGAAATATTTAATATTTCTAGTTAATATTCAAAGAATATGCACTGATTATTCTATTGTGATTTTAAATTGGATTCAAATAAAAGGCTTTTTACGATTATACGTCTTTTATTTTTTCATTTATCCAGAAAACAATTTCGTTACTCATTGGACAATTTTGACCACAGTATCAGTATTAAAATACCAATAAATCAAGTTTTCTTCAGTAAATTACATGACTTTTGGGTTTTCATGAAACTTTACATATCTTGCTATAAGATCATTATACCCAAAAATAGATATTCGAAGAAAAAAAATTTTTACAACATTTTCAGAATGGTACAAATTTAAAAAAATCCGCCCCTATCTACAATTTAAAAAAAAAAGTATGTAAGTTTACAACTACTTTATGACCTTCCTCAAGAGTTGTTTATTGGAAACCAAAGAAGTTTGCCCCCCGTCATGAAGTAGAGGAGCTAGATGGTTTTTTCAGGCATTCATCTCAACAAATTTTCAACCACTACAGTTTCTCTTTGAGCTTAGGCATAAATAGGTAGGTAAGTAAAGTTTTTATTTTACTATTTTCAAGTTCGAAAGTTACTCGAAGAAGTTACTTTTTTATTCAAATTCGCGACCAAAGCATTAAAAAATAACCAAAGAATAACATAGGTACCTACCTAGGTGAAGCGTCATGCATGATATAAGGTGAACAATGTGATAAGCTCTGCACCCTGATTCAGACTTCCGAATTAGCATCCGATTCGATGATTTGAATCGGAAAGTTGAGGTTTTTTTCAGCGAAGAAGCGTCACTTTTCGAATTTGGAATGCATTCCGAGAAGATCTGAATCACGCACGCCTCTGGAGAAACTTGACCGCAAAAGTTAAAAAAGATTTCGGTGTAAATTCATCCGCTAAGTTGCAATTACGATTTTGGGCTATCATTTTCGGGCTAGCATTTCGTGAATCGTGACTTTTCTCAACTTTAGTTTCACGATGCGCCACAGACAATGTAGCAGTTGGTTCTAGTTGATACGTGGGTGGATGTATAAACGTTTATTACAGATTTTAAGATGTTCCAAATGATTTCGGCTTTAAATGATAATTGTAGGGCGCTCTAAGGTTCAACTTTAGTCTGATAACAAAAATTTAAATAATTCATAGGGACTCTACAATTCTTCCATGCGATAACCTACACATTAATGTGTTACTCTTTCTGTAAGTACTTATTTAAAAAAGGAACTAAAGATAGTCTTGGTTTAAGTAGGTAAAAGAGAGATTATTGAGGTGCTTTTATTTTACTAACTCCTACAAAGAAACAATAACAAGCTAGGTATTTACCTACCTAATGGTAGAAGTTTGAATTTACGTGTTTTTTAAATTATTATTAAGTAAGTACCTACCTAATTAGCAAACATCATGGTCAAGTAAGTAGGTAAGTACCTAGGTCTAAAAAAGTCAAAGCTTCAGCTTCTTGTCGCCGCGTCTAGTCGCCGTGTCCTAGGCCTAGCCTATTTGGTGCGACTTTGCGACCAGAACAACATGTGTAGCTACGGAGCTTTGATTGAACATATTGTCGGCAGCAACCTGTCGTCGCGTTAGGTATAGTTGCCGAGCTACAAGCTGTAGGCCTAAGCATACCTAAGTAGGTACGTGCGATATCTACCTACCTAAACTTAAAAACGTTTGAAACACCATGAATACCTAAGTTGAAAATAAATTACTAAACTCATGCACTTCTATGATAAAATCAAAACCTTTGTTTTTGAAGGCTATTTCAGGTCTACAGGCGGTGATCATAGGAATGAAACAATAACCTACCGATTACATCATATTACCCGCTGACTCACACTAATGATAGGTTAACTAATCTCTATTTATTGACCGCGGATCCGAATTCTTTGAATGCGATGGTTCTGTGAAAATGCAACCCGCAATTTAAAGACTACTAGGTACTTATTTGTGATCTTATCGAGTTTTGAGATAAACTCAGGGCTGAGGTTTAGGGAGAATCGAGCTACCTAGATATTAAACTTTGGAAACTCTACTTTTATCTGCAGTACCTACCTACCTAGGTAGGTAGGTACCCTTCATTATTTAAACGGCAAGTAGGTAGTACCTATCTACTAAAACAATTTATTTAAGTAGGTATTATTTTATTAGATAAGTTGTAAGTAATAATTCTAGCTTTTTATCTTTGGCAGTAGCCACAGTAGAGCATTTTGGTGGAGCTCTTAGAATTATGTAGGCCAGCGCCATCTGTCGTGTAGTAGGCTATTTTTTGTGGACAACGCCATCTATCGAGAAGTAGAAATCCCTTACCATTCGGAAAGTTTCACTAGGTGGCGTTTTAAAATCGAATGAAGAATGTACAATTTATTTTTTAATAAAAATAAGTATAAATTAACGTTTTACAAATATTTTTTACATGTTACAATTTATTCTAATCTATTTTTACTTCGTTCTTCAAAAAAGATATCAAAATACCAAAAGTTATTCAATTATTTACAACATAATAGCAACATCGCTTCAATCTGTCAAAATTGACAAATCGGCGTTTTTGAAGATTTGAAGAAATCGCTTGTCATTCAGAGAAATCCCAAAGTTTTTGTTTGTGAAATTGCATTTTTATTGTAAAACATGGCTTTACTGGACCTATGCCGTCTGGACGAGAAAATTAACTTAAGACCCGTGGATTCCCTCGCGTCTTTCCAGAATGACGTTATGGGCTTCAGCCAAAACTTCGTCCACAACACTCAACTCGCTTCACCGCCGTTCGCTAACGTAAGGTTATTGAACAAAACATTAACTTTACTAATAAATTTCATGAAATTTACTAATCTGTTTCTGTCCTTCAGCCAGTAGAGACCCTTGCAAAGTTCAACTCGAAGGATGAGACAGGAAAAGAGATCAAAATTCAGTTCGATCATGGAACCACAACTCTTGGCTTCCGCTACCAGGTACCTAACCCAAAAAAACATTATTTTTAAAACAGAGATTCTGTAAACTTTACTTGTGTATAAAATGCACAGTCATTCAGTCTTATGACCAAAGTTTGCTGCAAATTGCAATTACATGAACTGGTCCATTCAGTTTTGTCAAGTTCATAATTGAGTCCTATAGAATCAAAGGCGGTAATCTGTACTTGGGCTGAATTTTGGTAATTCAATAAAAACGTTTTACTAAGTCTGTTTTGAAATTATTTTGAAAGAAAGATTGCCGTATTTGAAACTAATGCTGATTTTTGACGTCAATTTTGAACGCTTGAATGCCACCTTTGATACAGATTGAGAAAATAATGAAACGTTATTTTAAATTCCCTAAACGGCCATACCATTATGTCATTTTTGACAAATTTGACAGATTACCGCCTTTGATTCTATAGGACTCAATTATTCTATTGTGCAACCCCATAAATGTAGGGTTTATATAAGTATTACAATTATGTAATTATCTACTAGGCTAGAGGAGGCACTTTGAAGTCACTACATAGTACTAGTAGTTCGCCCCGAACTGAGATCTCGCGCACCATAGATGGCTTACATTTGGACTTTCTTCTGACTACCCCTATAATTTCAAGTGCTACTACTGCCGAGTATGCCTATTGCGCTAGCTCTTCATGGTAAAAATACTAGCATGCATGCAATACATAATGTCGTGTCTAATTTTTCATTTATTTCATATTTATGAATTCTCGTCGTATTTCTAAAAGTATACGTCATAGAATAAAAATAATAACTATTTCGGAATGTACAAATAAAGACCTTTCATTTGACACCCCACTCAATATATTTGTTTACTTAACTTTTTTTTACCCCAATAATTTTCATTCTTTATCAATTTTTTTTTTATCACGAAAATAAATCAAGTAGCATCTAAAATCATTGCAAACCAAACCGCAACGATGCCACTCTTTTTAAGACCGACCAGTCAATGAGCTACGAAGACATCGAAACTCTATGAAACGGGAGCTCTTGCAGCTCTGGTTTCGTAGTTTTTGTTCTTTGGTCGTATTTCAAAAACTATACATCCTAGATTAAAAATAAAAACCATTTTGAAATGTACAAAATAAGCCCTTTCGCTTGACACCCCACTCAATATATTTGTGTAACTTTAAAAAAAAATTACCCCCTTGGGAACCTAATATCTTCACAACCCCTTCATCGATTAAGCTCATATGCTCCACCGTAAATTTCCTTACTACAACTTATTGACCTACCGAGTTTCATGCAGATTGGATGAACGGTTCGACAGTTATGCGCGAACAACAATTCGTGAAACATACATACAAACATACAAACATACAAACGTACAAAGCAAAATCGCCCAACTTACCACTAAGATCTTCGCTCGCTCGATCGATAAAACTAAGTTGCTTCCCGCTGTCTGTCCCTATGTGTCCTTACATCTTTAAAACTACGCAACAGTTTTTGATGCAGTTTTTGTTAATAGATAGAGTGGTTCAAGAGGAAGGTTTATATGTATATTACATGCATAATATAGTAGAGAAACACTGATAATTTTAGAGGTTTCTTATGTGATGTGCTGATGTGTGATGTGATCCGTGCGAAGCCAGAGTGGGTCGCTAGTACCTTATAAAACAACGTTAATTACGGTAAAGAAATAAGTTATGATTTTTTTTGTTTTTAGGTATTTTAAAGGCTTATTATTATAATTATCTACAAAATTCTAACAAAAAAAATGATTTCAGGGTGGTGTCCTCCTAGCAGTAGACTCGAGAGCCACGGGAGGCCAGTTCATTGGCTCACAGACCATGAAGAAGATTGTGGAGATCAACGACTACTTGCTCGGTAAGTTTTTTGTCACTCAGGCCTGTTTGAATTTCAAGCAATGGCTATCTACTTAACTTCAAGAACTGTCAAACATTCATTTTCTTTCTTTTTTGAACACAAAGGTCTCCCCCAGTTGAAACCATCTCTGTCAATCAATCAATCAATCATTTATTAAATGCGAATCAAGGGTAAAAAAAAACATCAACCTTAATTTTATTGTCATTTTTGTATACGATTCTGAAGAGTAAGAAGGACGTTCTTGCCCCTTGCCCCTCTTAATATCAATCAAAGTTCCTCCCCCCACCCCTCTCCCCGTCATTTTAACTTATCAATGTCTGTTTTTCGAAGATTTTGAAGAAAAACTATTTTCAGGAGCATCTATGAATGCAATAGATCCCTTATCAATGTTTATCTTTTTGTCCGTTGGAGTCCACTGTCCCAGGGCTTATCAATGTGATTGTAACAGGTACATTAGCCGGTGGAGCCGCCGACTGTGTGTACTGGGACCGCGTGCTGGCGAAGCAGTGTCGTCTGTACGAGCTGCGCAACCGCGCGCGGATCTCCGTCGCCGCCGCCAGCAAACTTATGGCTAACATGGTCTACAATTACAAGGGCATGGGGCTAAGCATGGGGATGATGCTGGCCGGTATTGATAAGAGGGTAAGACTCTAAACCTCATGCAACTGTTAGGCTGAGACTCCACCAAAGCGGAGACAAGAGGAGATGTGTTTAAACAACCAATAGAACTTCGTTATCTATCATTGACGTGTCAAAGTGATCAAGAATATGCTCCAATTCAGTTATTATTATAATCGATCGAGCGAGCGAAGCGAGCGAAGATCTTAGTGGTAAGTTGGGCGATTTTGCTTTGTATGTTTGTATGTTTGTATGTTTCACGAATTGTTGTTCGAGCATAACTGTCGAACCGTTCATCCAATCTGCATGAAACTTGGTAGGTCAATAGGTTGTGGTAAGGAAATTTACGGTGGAGCATATGAGCTTAATCGATGAAGGGGTTGTGAAGATATTGGGTTCCCAAGGGGGTAAAAAATTATGAAAGTTACACAAATATATTGAGTGGGGTGTCATACGAAAGGGCTTATTTTGTACATTCCAAAATGGTTTTAATTTTTAATCTAGGATGTATAGTTTTTGAAATACGACCAAAGACCAAAAACTACGAAACCAGAGCTGCAAGAGCTCCCGTTTCATAGAGTTTCGATGTCTTCGTAGCTCATTGACTGGTCGGTCTTAAAAAGAGAGTGGCATCGTTGCGGTTTGGTTTGCAATGATTTTAGATGCTACTTGATTTATTTTCATGATAAAAAAAATTTTGATAAAAAATGAAAATAATTGGGGTAAAAAAAGTTGAGTAAACAAATCGCCGTCCCCGGGGAACAAAATGATAACTGCCATTATCTTAGTTTTAGTGTTATGCCATTTTTGTAATCTTTGGGTGCTAATACATCTGCTCAATTTTTTTCGTAACTTTCATACAGTTATTCGCGAAGTTACAAAATATTACAATACTATTCCACGATTCGACCCATGCCTGAACTTACAAGAATAAAGTTGTACTATAATCTTATCAAATTGTATTTACACCTGTTAATATGACAAACAATCATTATCATTATGTTCTCGTGAAAAATATTCGTCTAGATAATGATAACCGCATGTTATCATTTTATTCTCGTCAAAACTCGTCCTTGCATTTCGTATAATACACTATTATCATAATCGCTTCCACCCTGGTAAAGCGTCGAATAACATGATAGAATAGTGGTACAATATTAGATTTTGCCTACAAAATACGAGGAATAAAATGATAATCGACATTATAGAACTTAGACGGTGATTGATTTTGGATAACTTCTTATTTTAGAAATATCTCTATTTTGGTATGTCTTACGCGTGTGTCATTAAAACATTCGGAATGCACAAAAAATCAGCATTACTTAAAGCTAACAATCATCTGTCTACGTCAATTAGATAAGAAGTTATTAACGAAAACATGTTTTTTGCTTCTCCTGAAAAGTTACGTTTTTGTAGTTATCATTTTGTTCTCCGGGGACGGCGAAATATATTGAGTGCGGTGTCAAATGAAAGGTCTTTATTTGTACATTCTAAAATAGTTATTATTTTTATTCTAGGACGTATACTTTTAAAAATACGACGAGAATTCATAAATATGAAATAAATGAAAAGACACGACATTATGTATTGCATGCATGCTAGTATTTTTTACCATGAAGAGCTAGCGCAATAGGCATACCCGGCAGTAGTAGCACTTGAAATTATAGGGGTAGTCAGAAGAAAGTCCAAATGTTGGCCATCTACGGTGCGCGAGATCTCAGTTCGGGGCGAACTACTAGTTATATACATAAAGAATACTTGTAAAAATTAGATAACATTTGTAATAATTGCTTACATAAAAAAAAATTACAAACAAAAAGTGTGTCACCGAAAAGAGTGTTAGGCCCCAAACCGTGTTTGTTGCCCTGGTTCTTCACGGTCTTGGTCGCGAAGGAACAGGAGTAGAATCACCTAGCTCTTAAGACGTTTCAAAGTGGTACACTTGTGATCTTATTGAATAAACGAATTTGACTTTTGACTTTTGTTATTCACATCTCGTGATGACATTGTCGGAATAACTAAATTCTATTGGTTGTTTACATCTCACACATATTCGCTTTGGTGGAGTCTCAGCCTTAAGCTGAGATTTGGTATGGACACAGTTGTATTAATGAGACTTCACCAAAGTGGAAATAATTGCATTTTAAGATTTTTTTTAAATGTACAGTAAGCCTAAAAAAACATTTGTTATAAAAAACAAGTTGGTCTTAATCTACTCTATTTCCCACCTCACTTTTACCGAAGTAACTTACCAAATCAAATCGTAAGTTTTCGCAATAATTAACAAAAAAAAAGTAAGTATGGAATGTTAACTTTTGCAAAATGTGGGAATGTACCAAATATATTTCGACATACCTCTGACTACCCCCTTAAACGTCTTCAAAGTATCTAAGAATGCATAGAGGTCTGAAAGAAAATGTCTAACGCACCTTGGGATTACACTGGTGATCATATTTCATCCTTGTTTTAAAAAAAAAACACTTCCCATAAATGGTAAGGTGGGAGGCTATTTTAAATGCAGATGTTCGCATGGTATGTATAGGCTCTCTTGCGACTCTGTCTGAGGCTGAAACTCCACCAAAGAGGAGATGTGTGAGATGTGTTTTAAACAACCAATAGAATTTCGTTATTCAAACATGTCATCTCGTCTTTTGAAATTCTGTTGGTTGTTTAAAACACATCTCACACATCTCCGCTTTGCACACATCTAAAATAGCCTCCCACCTTACCATTTAAGAGATGTGTTTTTTTTTTTATACCAAGAATAAAATATGATCACGAGTGTATTCCCAAGGTGCGTTAGATATTTTCTTTCAGATCTTTATGAATTCTTAGATACTTTGAAGACGTTTAAGGGGGTAGTCAGAGGTATGTTCTTTTATTAATAAATTTATACGAAATATATACGACCCTGCGCTTCTAATCATCTCTCTCTAGCCTCAAAGGTTTGCTGGAAGAAAACTCTTTTTAGGGTTAAGCTCGCCTTTGTACATGTCCTTTCATTGTGTAAGTTTATTGTTTTGTGTTTACTCTGTGTACAACATCTTCTTCTTTCGTATGAGCAAGTGGCCAACTCTGGTGACGGAGTGTACAATAAAGAATAAAGAATATATTTGTATGTTACGAATTTAAATTAGAAATGTTGTGATTAGGGCGCTCAACTGTACTACGTGGACAGCGAAGGCACTCGCACGCCGGGGCGCGTCTTCTCCGTGGGCTCGGGCTCCGTGTACGCCTTCGGGGTGCTCGACTCCGGATACCACTGGGACCTCACGGACCTCGAAGCACAAGGTATGATAATAAAGCCTTATATTTACAAATATCATTGGATAGATACAACTTGTTTTTAACCGACTTCAAAAAAAGGCGGAGGTTCTCAATTCGTCGGAATCTTTTTAACCGACTTCAAAAAAGAACGAGGTTCTCAATTCCTCGGAATCTTTAAATTTCAGGCAAATCAGTTCAGTGGTTTTTAATTTTTATAGTGTTAAACCACACTTTGGTATTTCATTAGAAATGAAATTTTTGATAAGGTTTAGTGGTTGTCGAGTTATAGAGGACATAAACATCCATCCAAACTCGCATTTTTAATAAGTGTGATTATTCCTCAGAACTGGGCCGTCGTGCGATTTACCACGCGACCCACCGCGACGCATACTCCGGCGGCATAGTGCGTGTCTACCAGATCAACGACAAGGGCTGGGTCAACATATCCAACGAGGACTGCTCCGACCTGCATTACAAGTACCAGGCGGAGAAGGGACTCACCGATACTGAGTTTATATAGTTTTATTTAGGTACTTATCAATAAATGTATTTCCTAAATTGTTTTTCATTATTTTCATACATCCTATTCTACTTATATTACTAGTAGTTCGCCCCGAACTGAGATCTCGCGCACCGTAGATGGCTTACATTTGGACTTTCTTCTGACTACCCCTATAATTTCAAGTGCTACTACTGCCGAGTATGCCTATTGCGGTAGCTCTTCATGGTAAAAAATACTAGCATGCATGCAATACATAATCTCGTGTCTAATTTTTCATTTATTTCATATTTATGAATTCTCGTCATATTTCTAAAAGTATACGTCCTAGAATAAAAATAATAACTATTTTGGAATGTACAAATAAAGACCTTTCATTTGACACCCCACTCAATATATTTGTTTACTTAACTTTTTTTACCCCAATTATTTTCATTCTTTATCAAAAATTTTTTTTATCATGAAAATAAATCAAGTAGCATCTAAAATCATTACAAACCAAACCGCAACGATGCCACTCTCTTTCTAAGACCGACCAGTCAATGAGCTACGAAGACATCGAAACTCTATGAAACGGGAGCTCTTGCAGCTCTGGTTTCGTAGTTTTTTTTCTTTGGTCGTATTTCAAAAACTATACATCCTAGATTAAAAATAAAAACCATTTTGGAATGTACAAAATAAGCCCTTTCGTTTGACACCCCACTCAATATATTTGTGTAACTTTAAAAAAAAATTACCCCCTTGGGAACCTAATATCTTCACAACCCCTTCATCGATTAAGCTCATATGCTCCACCGTAAATTTCCTTACTACAACCTATTGACCTACCAAGTTTCATGCAGATTGGATGAACGGTTCGACAGTTATGCTCGAACAACAATTCGTGAAACATACAAACATACAAACATACAAACATACAAAGCAAAATCGCCCAACTTACCACTAAGATCTTCGCTCGCTTCGCTCGCTCGATCGATAAACTAGCTTCCGCTCACGGCTTCGCTCGCGTGGTACCCGGATAAAAAGTAGCCTATGTCCGATTCCCGGCCATTATCTATCTATATTTGAAATCTCAGTCAAACCGGTTCAGTGGTTGTCGATATAAAGAGGAACAAACATACATCCATCCATCCATACTTTCGCATTCATAATTATTAGTGTGATGTGATTGAAGTTGGTCTTTTAAAATTTGTAATTTAGGCACTTTTTGTTATAACATTCGTCAGAGCTAGGTCGTCATGCGATATATTATCACGCGACGCATACTCCGGCGGCATAGTGCGAGTCTACCAGATCAACGACAAGGGCTGGGTCAACATATCCAACGAGGACTGCTCCGACCTGCATTACAAGTACCAGGCGGAGAAGGGGCTCACCGATACTGAGTTTATATAGTTTTATCAATAAATGTATTTTCTAAATTGCCTTTCGTTCTTTTCATACATAACACTAATATTATAAATGCGAAAGTGTGGATGTTTGAATGGATGTATATTTGTTCCTCTAATAGGTATCTATTCGACAACCACTAAACCAATTTGGCTGAAATTTAGAATATAGATAGATCATGACCGGGAACAGGACATATTAAGCTACTTTTTATACTACGCGGGCGGAAGAAAGTAGGTACTACTTACATAAAATTACGCCTGTTTATGGGTAGGAGGGTAGGCACATACTAAAGATTTCCACTTGCTATGGTCCTAACTGACCCTTCTCTAAATGTTATTAATAAAATACTGAAATATTTTAACATTAAGTATATTTATTACTTTGATATTATCAGATGAAACTATGAAATGACTTATAAATACTTGAAATAGGGACTGTAGATGTTATTTTGAAAATTAATAAGCGCATACAATAAATACAATATTCAGTTAAATTCAGTCAGCGAAGTTTATTCAGTTAGAGCTCCAGGCACAACAATAATAATACTACGTACTCCAGGTAAAAATAAGTTAACTGACAGTTTAAGTGAGAAGTAACGCCCGACCGTCACTATTGAATAACAGTAACCAGCAGATATTACTAAAATATTGGATTGATCGAAGCTAAATTTTAGAATTCTTTTTAATGAAACCTCACAAACTAGCTGGATTAGAATGATTCAACGCAGTAGGTGTGCGAGGATACAATTTAATTATAAAGAATTCTAAAATTCGTTTCGGTCGATTCTTTCGACGCGTTCAGCTCTGCTTTAAGTGCGTTAGCCTGAGTTATAGATTCCCGGATACACTAGGGCCTAGTGTATCTGGGGCTTAAAATAATTCAACTACAACATCGTTACACAATGACCAAAAAGGAAATTACTAATACTGATTGATTTTCTAAATGAAGAGTTGAAATAGTTTGAGAAAGACCAAATAAATAGGATATCATAAATTATTATGCTTTCACCAAGCAAGTTTGTTAATAGTAAAAATAAAAACAATTAACAAAGGGTCTGTTAGTAGACTCGATAACAAAGTTAAAGCTAAAGCTTCTATCGCTACGGACTAAGGTCGATATTCCTACTAGTCGTCTTTCTTCTTTTTATCAACTTGTATCGTGACTTCTTCGAAGGTTTCCTCTAGCTCCCAATCCTTGAGTGGCATGTCTGTCAGTTTGTAGAATTTGCCGTGCTTGCCGATACCTGGAACATATGTTTTTATCTATACTTCTATACTAATATTATAAAGTGGTAAAAGTTTGTACGTAGGAGGTAATCTCCGAAACTACTCATCCGATTTCAAAAATTCTTTCACCAGTATTTAGAATGAACTTTCAGGATGAACATCTATGCTAGTTATGTAAGTACCTTGCGGGCAAGTTAGTTAGTTTTTAACTAAAGCTAGTTTTTAATAAAGTTATCTGGGTTTGGCAACATTATTTTGAACTTTGACATCGGCTAGCAGTCAAGTCGCGAATCGAATTTTGGTAGACTATAGAAGTAGAGTCCGCGCCACCACTGAAGTCTTACGGCAAAAGCGGGAACTACTTGTTTTAATTACTCTTTAAGCTCTTTTAGTCACGGTCGTTCAGTTGTTCTGGTGTGTAGAATTAATGAACGTACAAACTTGCATAATTATTATTGTTCAAGCCTTATTTGCAATTTTTGAAATAACTCAGTTCTGCGATAGCAGCGCCGCGTCTATCTGACTTCAGTGGTGGCGCGTACTAAAGTCGACTAACTGCGGAGTGGGACCCCCCCTGCTTAAACTAAGTAGCGTTTCAGTATTCTGGTGTGTAAGATACCTTTTTGGAACTTCTTGACGCCCTCCTTCATATCGTCTATGGCCGCGCCCAGCAGACTGTTCATGACCGCCTCGTCCCTCATACTTTCTTCGCTGTTAGGGTTCAGCTGTGAGTTGACGGCGGCCAGCTTGTCCATTATAAGCGCGTTCTGAGGGAACTTCGCTATGGACTTGGCGAGCTTCATCGATTCACCCAGTGCTGGAAGTTTAATGGAATAGTTTTATAGAAGGATCTAAAAATGCCTAAAGATCAGTGCCTCAATCGCCAGTATGCACAAGTTTACTATTCGATCCGTGACTGTAGTAAAGGCTCTCAAATGTATGGGATTCCGGTGCAGCGCCTCCAGTGGTAACTTGACTGAACTAAAATCCCAATACATTTGAGAGATTAAACTACAGTCACGGATCGAATAGTAGACTTTGTGCATACTCGTGCTAAAGGCTCTGAAAGAATTATGTCCACCTTGGGAATGAATTTTTAATTTTTTTTGCAATGTCACGTAAAGGAGTGTTTGCTTGACTCTTTTTTTATTCAGATAGATTTTTTAGGTCAAAAACTCTCGTAGGCGTCTATCATCAAGATCCTACTAAAATTTCATCACAATCTGATCAATGGTTTAGGAACTCGTAAAGGACAAACATTTCAATTTTGAAGGTGTTCCAACAGCTTTTGGCGTATAGTCTCCATTTATTTATTTATTATTATAAGTACTTATAAATTAACAATCAAAGAAGTCAAAAATAAAAAATATATATATTTTAACGTGCTATCCAAAGCACGGAAGCGCTGAGTTCGTAATGGCACTTGCTTGGTTACCCATCCAAATTGTGACCGTGCTTAACTTCAACGATCAAAGAACGTCTAAGAAAACTACTCCACGAGCGCTTCATCTACATACATACCAGTGCCTGTGGAAGTGAGTTTGCAAGCCAAGCCCGCCTGATGCGCCTCTGTGCCAGATATGAGACGTCCAGTTATGAGCAGGTCCAGCGCTCTTGATAGACCAACCAAGGAGGTGAGACGACGCGCTCCAAACAAACTCTGAGGTACCCCTGGAAAGTCATAATTTATTCAGAAATTTAGATAGAATAAGAACACTTCTGATTATGGCTGACGAGCCGGCGCGGCGGCAGATTAAATGAAGAAAAAAAATTCTAGATAAAATAACGATTTATTTGTCAACACACACAGATGTACTAACAGAAGTAGGTACAAATACAGTTAAAAAATAGGTAAAGTGCGTTTCAATCCTGCTAATATTATAAGGCGAAAGTCCATGTGTGTGTGTGAACTGTGAATGTTTGTTACCACGTATGCCTGTAACTACTAAATCGATTTTGATGTGGATTATAGATAGTTTAGGTTCTGCAATAACACATAGGCTACTTTTATCACGGAAAAATGTATGGTTCCCGTGGGATAAAAAATTAGAAGCCGCGGGCGTACGCTAGTCAATTCATAATGCTTACCAAACCTCCGGCCCAGACATCCCAGCACGGCGGTATCCTCGATAATCCTCAGATCACAGGCGAGTGCCAGCTCAAACCCTTCAGCGACAGCATAGCCCGACACGGCTGCTATAGTCACCTTGTCACACAGCGGTCTTCTGAGAAGACGAGACTGGAAAGATTACAGTGGTATGTTATTCTGGACCAGCAGTCACATGTTTAATTTTTATAGGCCTTTACATCTTTACTAGATGATTTACAGTGTCAGGAGGCAATCTTTGGCTACACTTAATGGGACACTGTAGTGCCTGGGACAATGCTGAGATGTAGTAGGCTTGCCCAGCACCTACACCATCCTCTCAGCTTAACCGGCCATATCCATAGGAAAGATATGGTCAATACGTGTGGGGCTGACTAAGCCGCGAGTTTCCTCACGATGTTTTCCTTCACCGTTTAGAGCTTGTATTTAAATTTTTCGAAACGAAAAATCAATTGATTGCACGGCCAGGATTCGAACCCACGACCTTTGGATCGAAAGTCGAGGTACTATACCTCTCAGCCAACAAGGATATTTTTCTAGGATACTGACAATATATAAGTAAATAAATCATGCTGGACATTTAACAAAATAAGTAAGTAGGCTTGCAACCTGTCGCATTCAGAATGAATGCTAACTTCTTTAAAATGTGAGCATTTAAGAACTTATTCAATCTAATAAATGTACCAAATATGTATTTAGACTTGCCTCTGACTACCCCATTAGACATTTTCAAAGGATCCAGAATGCCTAGTAAGATCATAAAGTCTGAGAAAATCTCTACCGCACCTTGGGGATACAGACATGACTATTTTTTTTTTTTTCATTTAGAGTAGGTACTTACATTTCTGACCATGGATCTTGGCATTCGTGAAGTTAGCCGTTTCGATGCTCAGTGCAGCTTTTTCATACAAAATGTTCTACTGCGAAATGGCTAACTTCATGAATGCCTAGATCCATTTTGAGAAGTGTACATTCTAAGATTAATTACTCACTGCAGCATCTTTTAGAGGATTATAGCCTTTCTCGCCCATCTCATCCATATCAAACCCGGAGCAGAAGGAACCACCTTCTCCGTTGAAGACCAGCACTTTAGCCTCCTTGTCCTTGTCAAAGGCATCTATAGCTGCGGCCATCTCTCGCAGAGTGACCTCATCAAGGCTGTTCTTGGACTTCTGTCGGTCTATATTCAATGTAGTTACGAAGCCGAATTTCTCTATTACAATATCTGGAAAGATTTGGAAGTGTTTTTATGACTCAGTATTGACTGTCAGATACTAGCATGCTTTTTTGTTTTGTTTGGCGTTTGATGTCTTCATATTCATATTCATTTATTATTTCAAGTTGGTAGGTACAGCAGATCTTAGGCTAAGGGCTTCGACCATATACCTGTAGACACCCTCTTGTCTCACGTAACCACGTTCAAAAATATTGACTATAAAAAGTTCATACTTATTTCTGCTACTTCAGTGTCATCCTGAGATCATGACGTAAGGGTCTCCAGAAAAATATTTTATTATGCCGGTTTGCGCTGTCCAACGTTGTCGGAACCGCCGCGGGAAACCTGGTGTTAATAAGGTCATCACATACCATCGGTAAGTTTTGAAATTACCTATTGCAATTTAGAGAAAAACCGATTTTTAATTTCGATATTTTAGCAGCTTGTTGATTTGACCGGTGTTTCATCATAAAAAGTGGGGTAATTTCCTAAAATTATGGGAAACTTACGTAGGTAATAGCACAGAATACTAGTACTACGTACAGAAGGGTCACTTCGCGAGTAAATTTGTTTAAATAGAGACTCTCGCGGCGAAGCTATAAAGTGCAATTCAACTCGCCTATGGGCCTATTACCTATCGAGATATTTGCCTAAACATTCCCATCCTGCTCTAATGCGTAACTGTGTCACTGTCTGGCGCGGTGTGACGCGACTCGTAAGGGTTGTCCAATTTTCGCTTGCGACAACACAAATAAATTAATTTATTTTATCTGTCACAAAAACAGTACCTATTTAATTTCTAAAATAAGTACCTAGGCCTAAATATAATTTAATCTACCGTTACCACAGAATAAATAGTAGTAAGTAGGTACTACGTATTGTACGTAGGTAGGTGAAGTAGGTAGATACATTATTATCTCGTTCGTTTTGTAAACAATTGCATTTCAAAATATCTATACCTTCATACCTACCTAGACATCGATCAGACACACACAATCATCATCATCACACAACTAGACCGGGAGCCGTTATCCGATAATCACCCTTTTAATGTTAGGTTTGCAATCACATTTGCAATTTAATGCACGGCCAGGACTCGAACCCACGACCTTCGTCTCGAAAGTTGAGGTACTAATCACTTCGACCAACATGGCTCTATGAATGTAATGTAACTTCTAAACACTTAAAATTATTATATTAGGTAAGTAGGTTAGGTACCTACTTAATGGATAAGTTACTTTTAGGTAAGTACATATGTAAATAAACAAAACTGTAGGTACCTACCTACCTACAGTTTTGTATGTAGGTAGTTTTGTAGGTGTATTATGTTTGTTTATTTGTAAACAGGTACCTATTCAATCAAAAAGGAATCGAATAAGTAGGTACCTATAAAATCTCGTTTTCATTATGCACCTACAGTTACAGAGTAAAAGTAAGTACCTACCTAGGTATTTATTGATGATTTATTTAAATAGGTACTTACAACAAATTATAGAAAAGCTTAGTAGGTACCTACCAACCTTTCAATATCTTCCGGAATTTTGTGGAATGTTAATGTCCATTCATTGCTTTTCCTTTTGTTTAGACACCCGTAGACACAGCAGTATCTTTTATACGGATTAGATCGTTTAGTTATCGTGCAAAAATCACAAGAAACGATGTATACGAGATCACGATAATTACGCACAACGCGTCTAGTCCGCAAGCCGAGCGAGTGGCAAGTGGCAACCTATGTCGCGCGCCCCCCGAGGCGGCGCGCGTTTGATAAATACCTAAAGTGAGAAGTGAGACAGGCCTGGTAATAGTATGAATAGTAGATTGTTATACAAGGGTTGAAAGTAACCTTTAGGCATGAGATGGTTTGGCGCACGAGCGTAGCGAGAGTGCTAATAGTTAGAGTGCCTAAATAGGTATTTGGGGAACAGGGTGGAAGCTTGTAGTGCGTAGCATGTCTATGTAGTTCATCTAGCGACAGGTAGATGTCGCTACAGGTATTTCACCCGAGATAAACACTCTGCTTTTCATTTCGAATATGAAGAAAGTAATTAACAGATTCTTACTTTGACTGCTATAACGCGCTGAGACGCGGCTACGTGGCCAAACTGTTCGTATTGAAATGTGTGACAGAAATAGATGTTCCATGATTCTGATTCCTTGATCCTGATCCTGTAATCAGATCCCGTGATCCTGATCCTGTGATCCTGATCCTGCGTGACCCTGATTCTGTTATCCTGATCCCGTGATCCTCATCCCGCTCCTGATTTTTAGATTTCCCGCGGACCCGGTTCTGACAAACCGTTGGGCAGACATCATAAGGAAAACAAGAGGCGACATTTTGTGGAAACCGCATAAAACCTCAGTAGTTTGTTCCGACCATTTCTCTAATGAAGAAAAATATTTCACAAGAAAAGGATTGCGTCAGAGACTTAAAAGTGGAGCTGTACCAAGCAAGGTAAAGGAGGAGGTAATTTAGGTACATAAGTAGGTACCTACTTATTTCTAGTAATTTTTTTTTATATTTTATGCAGGTCAGATAAGTAGGTGTAGGTAGTAAAAAAGTAGGGTATTATTTTTAGGCTAGTTGGTATCCCTAAAAACAGTCATATTGTCAGTTGGTTGTCAGTTTTCAGAGATAGTTTGGCTTGGCGTCGTTTTTGAGTGATGTGTATTTGACATTACTCTGTCTACAGGTATATGGTCGAAGGCTAAGGGTTTGAACACAACAAGAGCCCCGTTGGGGCACTACAATATTAGTTAGGTAGTTATTAATTCTGAAGTAGGTATCTAAAACCTATCTAAAATTAGCCTATATTATGAGTTTCTTATATGAGTTTCGACACACGCCAGAAGTAACACTAATTTAACTTCAGAAAAATAAGAAATATTCGTTCTGAAAAATCATCCTGAGATGCTTTCTGCCTTGTTTTGATTAGCGAAATATGTAAACATAACCTTACTTTTCTTTACTTCGTCCGACTTTTCGGGCTCGCCCTCGCCTTCTGGCTTCTTTTGCGCATCGTTAGAAGAAAGGCGGACATGCCTTTTGGTAAATAAACTAGTGCCTGCAACAAGTCTCTTGAGAATAATGCGCATTTTAAAATTTATCTCAGGAAATCTACTTCGGCGATATTCCACTCCAGTCCGAAAAATAATGGAAAAATAGAACAGCTGTAATTACTGACATTGACATGACATGAATGAATGACAATGACATAAAAATTCAAGTTTGCCAAGTTTCAGCAACTGAAAACATTCATTTTATTTTTAATCAATCAAATCAATCAATAATCCAAAGAAGCCTTCAGTGCTGGACGGAAGTTAATTAATTTCGTTTTAGGTTTTGATAGCAAAACAATAATTTAAGCTTTTCAAGAAAATTAAATTAAATAAATATTCAGTTCCTCTACCTGACTTACTGCAGTGGCAACACACACAGCCCCCTTCCCTTCCTTCCGTTCTGTCAAAAACAACAAAATCATCTCCGTTGAATTTTCTGGACAAATTCTCAGAGTACACGTGTACTTTTCATTATTTGTGTTGTTTTGCATCATCTTATTCCAGAAGCTAGAAGACACCGTGACTACTACTTGTGTCTAGTGTCGAAGCGTACATAAATTGGAAGTGTTTTTGCCAATAGGGCTGCTAGAGTTTGTTTATATTTCGTGTGTTTACGTCGACTAAGCCCTAAAAATGTCTGAATTTAAGGACTGGTTCAACAGTGTGCCTTTTTTCACGCGTTACTGGCTGAGTTTTACGATAGGATTGAGTTTATTGGGCAGATTTGGGCTACTGAACATGTACTACTTGATGTTGGACTTTCCATCTATTTTCTACTCCTTCCAGGTCTGTATTCTTTGTGTTTTCTTACCTACTTTTGTATCAATATTCAGTTTAAACATTTCTACAAAGTTGATGTAGAAGGTACTTAAAAAGGTAGCTCTTTGAGAAGTGATCAGATAAAAACCTATTCATGAAACACATAATTAGTAATTAAATAAAAATAATTTGCCATCTTTCCCTTATTTTTATGACGCTGCTTAACTTACACGATCAATCAAGAATGTCTAAGCAAGCTACACCATGATTGCTTCATTGTTAATCAAAAGTACCTACTGGAAGCATTACCTAAAACCTATTCATGAAACACATAATTAGTAATTAAATATAAAATAATTTGCCATCTTTCCCTTATTTTTATGACGCTGCTTAACTTACACGATCAATCAAGAATGTCTAAGCAAGCTACACCATGATTGCTTCATTGTTAATCGTTAAGTAAATCATAAGATGATTACATTGATAAAATGTCATACTCCATTGAAATAGTTCTAGTTTTGCTAGATCTAATTCCCCCTTACCTATGAAAGATGTTTAAAGTTGAACACTGGTTAAACAATGTCCTGTCTCTTCATCACTATCCACAAATAAAGACAGGATGTTTAACCAGTAAGTATTCAACTTTAAACATCTTTCATAAGTAAGACCTATTGTATTTACCCAATTTTAATTTTGCATTTCCAGATATGGAGACCATTAACAGCACTGTTCTTCTACCCCATAACGCCAGGGACAGGCTTCCACTTCATGATAAACTGTTACTTCCTGTACAACTACTCGCAGCGGCTGGAGTCCGGCATGTTCGCTGGCAAGCCCGCTGACTACTTCTATATGCTGCTGTTTAACTGGTTATGCTGTGTTGTGATCGGTCTGGTCGCTGGACTGCCGGTTTGTATATTTTTAATCAAGCCATTTAAAATAATTCAAACTTTCAATACCTAATGTTTTATTAGAATTAATTTTATAATTTAAATTTTACGTACCTACCTAACTATGATTCTTTGTGGGTTGATAAAACAATTAAGTTTTTTTTTATTTAATGTGGTTTTCGTTGTCCAGATCCTCATGGACCCCATGGTATTGTCGGTGCTGTATGTTTGGTGCCAACTCAACAAGGACATGATTGTGTCATTCTGGTTCGGCACTCGCTTCAAGGCGATGTACCTACCTTGGGTGCTGCTGGCTTTCAACGTCGTAATCAGTGGAGGGTGAGCGTTTAGACCACAGTTTAGACATTTGTACAATGCTGTGATTCCAACATTATTCATTACCAGCAACTCCCTTGCGTCGTTGTCCCGGTTATGACGACGGTGTGGATGATGATGATTAAAAGTAGCCTATAACCTTCAAGAGTTTAGCTATCAAACACATGTAAGTACCAAATATGTATTTGGACATACCTCTGACTACCCCCTTAGACATCTTCAAAGAATCTTAAAAAAATGTCTAAAATGATCTTGACAGAATGTCTACCGCGCCTTGGGGATAGATAGATACATAACACTTTAAGGTTGATTCACGCTACACCGGGCCGCTATGCATTTTGTATGAATTTGTCATTTTAATTCACGTAACATAAACGTGAATTAAAATGTTAAATTCATACAAAATGCATACCGACGGGCCCGGTGTAGCGTGAATCAACCTTTATTGTTGACCACAAAGAATCCCTAAGTATAAATTATCTAAACATAGGTAAAAACAATTGATGGCCTTATCGCTTAAAGCGATCTTTACATACAGTCATACTACTAGATACAGTCGTGATCATTGTTATTTGATTTTTTTTTAAATATTTTTATGTTATCATCACAACTTATTTTGTTCCTTTCTATTCCAGCGGTGTGATGGAGCTAATCGGTATCCTGATTGGTCACCTGTGCTTCTTCCTACTTTTCAAGTATCCGCAGGAGTTTGGCGGTCCCGCGCTGCTTACACCGCCTGCTTTCCTGTAAGTACTGTACCTAATATAAATACATATGTATCCGGGTATTTAGAAGGGTACAATTATGTAATTACTTATAAACTGGATTAAGTTCTTACTCGAGAGTAAACTACTGTTTGTTTGAATATTTTGACATTGTAAAGTTAATACCTAATAACCAGGATAATTTGTATGCACATAAAATTGTTCGGTTGCGCTTTCTAAACAATTGTATTTCAAATTAGGTCAGCTAGTTACTCGGGAGTAAGATGACTTTTGGTCGAACCCAGCCTTACTTGTCTCAAACTGTCAAAACGATCGCGTAAGTATGTTTTGTCGCGTTCGGTCTCGTTGGGATGAGTGACAGAGCTACTACCTGAAGCCGGGTTGACACGATCAAAGTCAGCTTTGACGAAGTGCGACTTGGATGACTCTGATTGGACGCCGTCGGACTCACGTGACTCACTCGGCGTCCAATCAGAGTCATCCAAGTCGCACTTTGTCAAAGCTGACTTTGATCGTGTCAACCCGGCTTGCAGGACTTGTAACTACATACATACCTACATACATACATAAAATCACGTCTCTTTCCCACAGGGGTAGGCAGAGTCCACGGACTTCCACTTGCTACGATCCTGACACACCTCACACTTGTAACTAATCTATTGTATTGTATTTGTAGAAAGCAGTTGTTCCCGGACACGCGTCAGATGGGCGGTTTCGGTGCGGCGCCGCAGAACGTGCGACCGACGGCCGCGGCAGGGGGGGGCGGCGGCGGGGGGAGGGGGGACATGTTCGGACACAACTGGGGTAGGGGACACACGCTTGGTGGAAACTGAGAGAGCCACAATAAATTAAGTACCCTTAGGCTTGTTTCACTCTACAGCGTGTCGCCGGTCGCGTCCGAGAGTTGACCATTCACAGCACAGAGAAATGTGCTGTGAAGGGTCAACTCGCGGACGCGACCAGCGACACGCTGAAGAGTGAAACAAGCCTTACTAACACAGAGATAGTCCGACAACACTGGCATATCCTCTGACCCCTCGCAGACTGCAATCTTCTATCGGCCGATTGTTTTTCGGGTTGGGCTAGCACAGAACAGATAATAATACGTACAGAATGGACACTGTGAGTTTGAGCTGGTGAGGAGCTGATTTTGAGCACGGAACGCGGACGCGACTAACAGACCGAGACCACAGTGTAG
Source organism: Camptogramma bilineatum (assembly GCA_958496255.1). NCBI lineage: Eukaryota > Metazoa > Arthropoda > Insecta > Lepidoptera > Geometridae > Camptogramma > Camptogramma bilineatum. Next base: position 6,422,321 of record OY292474.1, read on the forward strand.
GTACCTACATTATTCATACGGTGACAACCTTACTGTGTACAAAACTGACATTGTTTAGTGTAAATATAGGTAGAGTGCGCCGCAAACTTAATGGCGGCTGAAGTGCGCGGCAGATTCGACTTTGCGCAAGTACAGTCAACGCAATTGCGGGGAAGTGAAGGTGGTGAGGGGCGGGGCTAGGCGGGCTATGTAGATAAAGTTTACTGTATTCTATTCCCTTGACTGTACCTGCGCTAAGACGAATTTTCCGCGCACTTCAGCCGCCATTAAGTTTGCTGCGCACTCTAGTTAGACTCCGCTTTTGCATAGAGATTTCGTCGAGTGTCCGCGGTGTGCTGCTAGTGCAAACATAGCCAATACTGAACCGTTGTATAGTCGGATTGCTCATTATACGCACTAAAATTGACGATCAAAATGACATTTTTCATATATTTTTAGTTCGTAAAATGAGCAATTCGACTATAGTGTGCGCACTTGTATACATCTTTATACTGACTAATAATCCTACTAAACTACCGGCCGATTTAAAAGTTCGCAGTGTGCGATGAGTCTTAAAGTATAGGTACTTAAAAATCGCTGATAATACAATTAAATGAATCTGATAAGTGTAATACTACATACTTGCTCGCAAGCGTTTTTCTAACGTTTGACATACGTCCTTCTAAACTACAAAAACCGCAACATTTACGCTGAACGTCAAAATGATTCCGATCTAAATTATAAGTTAAATATCATGCAGAATTGTACTATACCTTAAACCAGTGTAGATAGATATGAATTTAAGATTATTATTTTAAAACTTACATTTGTGTAGCTAGGAACAGAGTAGTTCAAAAGACGTTTTGAATTCTGTTTAGGAAAATGGATTGAGTCAGCGAATCAGTCTCTTTGGAATATAGAGAGAGGCTTTTGTCCTACAGTAGGACCAACACTCTGAAGATCCTCAACAGATCCTCACCAAATTCAAACAAAAAAATAATTTTCCAAATCGGTCCAGGCGTCTTCGAATAATCGGTGAACTTACGTACATAAAAAAAACACAAAAAAAAAGATTCCAACGAATTGAGAACCTCCTCCTTTTTAAAGTCGGTTAAAAAAGATAAAATGGAAATAATAAATTACTCTGACATGTACTCAGGTAATATTTTTATATTGATGTCTGGTTTTACGAATGTAAGGAGTTTGTTTAGAAATTCAATGGAAGATATTTTTAAGAGGGATGATATTATGTAATAATAGATATAATAAAGTACATTATGGCGATATACACTGAGTGTATCTTGCAAAAATAGTTTGTTTAGCTTAAAACACTGTGCAATAACATTTATTACGCGTGGAAAAGATAATTTCGAATGTAGCGTTAGCTTAAAACCCAGATAAAAACGAATACAATGCGTTACATTTCGTGACATAAGAAAGCACTAGAATGCACTAGAAATATACAGCTCCTATGGGAAAGTAAGCTAATTTCAACTGTTTCTTTGTAACGAATTTGCAATTAAACTGGATTTTATTTTTATTTAATTATAATAGTATTCAGCTAAAGTCGCCTTTTTAGACCCGCTGATGTGTTTGAGTACCTAAATTTAAAATAAGCTGCGCAAGATACGCCCAGTGTATAAAGACCCTTAGATAATCCTAGGATCTATTTAATTTGTTTTGTATTTTATAAATTTTAATAAAAAATGTGAGGTTTTGGTAGCAAGACTGGACTGTCTACACTAGAGCTTGCATTTATTTAATTTTTATATTAGGTAGTATGTATTTTATTCATTTGAAACAACTGGACTGTTAATTTTACTAATTTTCTGAGCTACTAAATCTCTAGTCTAAAGTTGGTAAAGGATGATTTATACTAAACCAAGCTATGACCATGATACCAGTTTTTCTGTCATTATCAAATCGTCTTTAACGGTGATCCATTTGCGGGTAAAACCGCTCAGTAGGGCCAACGGATCTAGGCATTCGTGAAGTTAGGCTTTACGCTGCGCAGTAGAAAATTCTGTATGAAAAAGTTGCACTGCGCATCGAAACGGCCAACTTCACGAACGCCGAGATCCGTTGGCCCAAGTGTACTCTAGCGAGCTGACAAGATAACGTTTTTAACGTTGGCTCGCCGGCTTATGAATCACCCCTTGATCATTTTCAAAGGTAATGTGCACTTGGTCTAGCTTGAATTACCCCTTTGTATTATTGTACCTACTACTACAACTACATGAAATCTAATCTTGAGCATTGTTTTTTAACAGTAGGTAGTATTAGAAACGATTCTTGTTTAATCCCTACATGTGAACGTCAAATAACGGTTAGCTGGAAGTAATCCTTTTACAATAAATAAGTATGATTTAAAATACCTACCAGTAGGTATAGTTCGCGTCATGTAAAAAGAACGCTGAAAGAAAGTGGCGGGGGTGTGTTTTGTCTCATCTTGGCGCATGGGTTACCTATTCGCAAACATGAGACAAAACACACCCCTCCACTTTCTTCCAGCGTTCTTTTAACATGACGCGACCTATACTAAAGTAGATTTGTATTTGTGACGTCTTCATTGTAGGTGAGGCAATTTCAGAATACGAGCCTAAATCTATTGGCGAGGCGAAAAGAGCAAAAATGTAAGATGGAAGTTTTTAACATTGTTTTACGGTCTTGGATAATAAGTTAATTTATAATTTAGACAAGTGTGACTAGTAGGTAAAGTCGCTAGTGTAGGTACCTACATACATATTATAACTAGAATGGTTGGTTGGGTCACTTTTGGTATTCGCCAATGGAATACGTTATGCTGTTAAAAATAATGTTTTATGTTATGGAAATAAATGAAGTTAAGCCACCATTTTGTTTTGTTTGAAACCTAAAACCAGTAATATAGTCTCCAGTAGGTATGCTCCGAAATAGAAGGCTTGAATTCAGAGCCAGATATTATGAGACGATTCAAGCATGATTGCTTAGCCTAGAGGTACTTACATTGTACTTAATGGTCTACATTTCACAGTGCAGCGCCATCTAGCTGAACCAATCAAAGCATTATGGAAATTAGAAGAATCACGTCACTACACTAGCACTTTGAGTACCATCTGCAAGCGGTTCTGCGGCCCCTCTGGCCGTCACCGCTGAAGGTAGCAGTGAACGCGCTAGTTTAACGCATTGACTGCCTAGTTCTGCAGTGCTCTCTGAAGGAGAACTAGAACTGTACAACCTGGTTGGTGTTCAGGTACACTGACGCGTTAATGAAACAACTCATAAATTAACATAAACTTTATTCAACTATACAATATCCACAATTCTTTATCAATGCTGGTCCTTCATCCACAATGAACTCAATGGTGGTCTTCCTTGGGGTCGTGCTTGCCATACTGTTTCTCCCACATAGCGATGTACTCCTGCTTGCGTTGTTCACGTTTCTTGAAGTACTCTGGGTACTGCGCTTTCTCCAGTGGATGCCAGTAGTCCAGCACCCAGTCGGGGGGCGTCACCACTCTCTCGCAAGCGACACCGCCCTGACTCAACGGGACTGAAAAGGAAGATTTAGTATAATGATGGGTTCAGATGGCTTACTCCATTATGCTACCACTCTCGTGATCCCAGTGGGATCATATAATTTGTATGTATTAATGAACTCAAAAGTTTTGTATGATCCCACTCTGGGATCACGAAGTGGGAGCATAATGGAATAAGCCGTTCAGACGCTTGCGTGAAAACAGACATTCGACAGGCCATTTATCTTCTGTGTTGTTCAGTCTCCTTAAAATGAGAGCGACAGAGCTACTTCATGCTCGCTCTAATCATATCTCTGTCTCATTGAATGTCTGTTTGCACATGAGCGTGTAAGTAAACGCCGCATAAAAATTAAGACGGTACTTCAATTCCATCATCCAAAATCACTGTCACCAAGCTAGGTGACAATGGGACTAGGTACCTCAGGAGAGTAGGTATTGGTTGAATAATAATAATTGGTTCGGTAAACATATCTAAGCTAGGACTAAGGCGAGAGACTACACTCATTTTGAGATTTAATTCCTCCAATTGGACTTACAAACTCTAGGGATGGGATGCTGGGTGAGGAAGAGCTCCTCCTCTCCCTTCTTCAGCAGATCGACAGCCACTCGCATGTCCTGCACCTTGGCATTCTTGTCGAATCGTTCTCGCAGCAGCACAGCTTGGTAGCGGTATACATCGCTGTAATATTTACAATTATTTTAATACTGATTGATGTACAGTATATTTCTGAAACTAGTTTTTTGTTATTCTGCTGAATAAGATTCCGTTCTTAGTCTTTCAATAGTCTGCATGTAAGCCTTTAGGCCTCTATTAATAAACTGCTCAACTTGTGTCTAAGTTGCACCACGGATTTAACTATTGCCATCTTTATTTGTCACCGTCTAACAAAAAAGGATGGCAATAGTTAAATCCGTGGTGTAACTTTGACAGAAGTTGAGCCGAGTTTATTAATAGAGGCCTTAGAGCTCTCTAGTTATAATTACAGTTTTCACTAATAACTAGGCATTTTATCAATTGAATAAAGTTAAACTTTACCTAGAAATATACAGCTATCTTAAGTACAAAAAATACAGAGTAGGTACAAAAACCAGAGTAGCTGGAATCTTTCTTCTCACACTAACTTGCAAAGCTAAATCTACTTGTAAATAAAAACAATGAAAAATATAACCTTAAGAAAATATTGCAAGCAGTAGGTATTGGTTCGGAAAGTAGCAAATAAGTCGTTATCTGGGACCTATAATCTGTAAAAACAAGGAAATAAAGGATTGAGGAGAGCAACACAAAAAAATTACGTAACTGAGTACCTAGCACGAAAGTTAGGTAAAAACAAATTGTAATACATAAAAATATTTACCGTCTATCGTAAAACGCTTCTATATTACGCAAAGCCTTTTTGTAAAGGCTGCAAACTTTCTGTGCATGAGTTTTTATTCCAAGAGGAACAGTCGCCATTTTTGTTGTTTTTCTGCAGATGACAGTGACAATGACAAATAGAAATAGAGCAGCTGATAGCTGTCATTATGAATTAACATTTTTAACCACAGACAACCGCGGTGGAGAAACCAAAACCAAAGATGAAGTAGATCTGTAGATCTACCTCTAAAAAAAAATTAAAAGACGATTTTATATGTTTGTAAAACACCGCACGCTTGCACGTCAGGAATAAAAATAATTTCATCACAAAAAGTTCAGCCTTAGGAAAATAATTCTGAGCAAAGATAAAAAAAACAAACTTTTTTTTTGGCATAGACCAAACTCTTGGATTTGTTTAACGGTGGTCGCCCGCGAAATTCAAAATTTTTAATTAATCAATTTGATCAAATAACTTGAGAATACTTACAAGTTTTCTTTTATAATGTAGGAAGCTAAGAAGTGAGTTAACAAAATGACCTTCACTCAGCTTATGCTACGGTAGACAGCCAGCTTAGCACTGGTTTTCCGTATTCCTCATGTATTCCTGCGTTTTTGCAATTTTCAGGACTGTGTCAGGTTGTGTCTTGATCAAATTATGATTCGTGACAAACTCATTAATATCGTAAAACCCCAATTACTCTGCCTATAATGGGTTGATAAAATAACAGTGAATTTTGCTTGCATGTAGCATGCATGACAGCCTTGTAACAGATGTGCGAATCTTTACGGTTCAAGGCTTCATAATATTTCGTGGCGTATTGTTTCGACATTTTGCGACAAAGGCAAAGCTATTGAAAAGCGCAAAAGTGAAACGTTTACTTTTAGGCATGTAGGTATTCAAAAACTAAGGTCTTTGATTAAATCAAAGGGTCAAGTCAAGTGTAGCTGTTTTTACTCAATGTCTACATAACTAGAATTGGACTTGACGATTCATTATTGTGCTTTTAACCTAGGTAGATAGGTAGGTAGGTAGGTACTAGCTGGAGCTTAGACCTTGGATACGAGCAGAAGACGTATTACGCGGTCCTTTTATAAAAGTACCTACCGTGGAACCCCCGAACTTTGCCTACTTTTTCGAGTTTTTTTAAATTTAGCGCCAAACTGATCATAAATAATCGGTTCTGTCATGCTGAAGTCAACCAATTACTAAAAGGCTTTCAATGTGTGTGTGTGCTAGGCTCACAGCATTGAAAACCTTGACAGTAGAGGCTGTCAAAAAAGTAGGCAAAGTTAGGGCAACGAGCCTAACTTTGCCTGAGGTCCATATTTTCTGTAAAACTTGGTAAATCATATAGATTTTAATGCAGTTTAATCATATATTGAACCATTTATAGATTATATTCTCAATACTACTCCAAATAATTATATTTAACTTTATATGATGACAGGCAAAGTTAGGGCATCATTTACCGACAAAATGCGCCAAAAGTCAGGGCTGTCACAAAAAAGTAATCATCATCATCAGCCTATACAGTCCATTGCTGGACATAGCCCTCCTCCAATCTGCGCCATTTTATCCTGTCCATGGCTTGTTGCATCCACGGCGCGGCGACCTTTGGAAAATCATCACTCCACCTAGCCAGAGGGTGTCCTACACTACTTTTTTCAAGTCGTAACAATAAAAGTAGGTAGGTACATAGATGGATAGTAAAATATTGAAAAAAAGTAACGAACATCTAACCGCTTTTATTGGTGCTAAAGTAGCAATGTCTTAGTTAAAAATACCAAAAGAAAACAGACGGGAGTGGTTTGAAATTCATAACCCTCATTTTGTTCTGTTGGTTAAATCTAAAACTGACAACCCTAGGGTAGGCAAAGTTTGGAAAACTTTATTCAAAAAATTGCGCCTAACTTTGCCTTCTCAGATATTTCTGTCAATAATCATAGTATTTAGATGAGATAATTGTGTTTCGAAAGCCGATCATATTTGCCAACTACTGTAAAGATATGAAAGACGTACCTCAAACCAGTTCCTCACAATGACATAATTTTGTGGGACAAGTCAAAAAATTGCGCGATTTCCACCGAAAACTTTTTGCAACTACTATGAAATGGCTGCCGTTATTTTAAAGTTAAATAGGTAGTGCAGTATTGGCTGTTTATGATTTGGGTTTCTACCAACGAACAAAAATAAGTGTTGTCGTGATAGGAAAATAAATATCGTACTTTTTATAATTTAGGCAAAGTTACCTACACTAGGCAACGTTCGGAGGTTCTACGGTATTCAAGGTCACCTACTATTTAATGAAAGGGAACAAGTGTCATGCCTTAGGGGACACCGAAATTGCTCTCAAATAGTTGAAAGCTCAGAGTAACATAAGTAATTCTTAAATGTACCTACTAGGTAGGTAGGTACCTATGTAAATTTGTGAACAGAGGAATTCACTAACATCAGTTAACAACAGAATTGATGTTCAAAATTGTTATCTCCGTAGCACATAAATGGTATAAATTCAGACTTTTTCATTGTGAGATTTAGGATTCCATAAGTACTTTTAAAACTTTAACTAGTAGGTGCATTGAACAGTACCTACATGATGAACAGGTGGATAAGTAGGTACTTGTAGAACACAAGTGGCTAAATTAAAAATTTTAAAAAACCGACTTCAATACAAGCTGTTATTGGGTAAGGCTAAGGGTGAGCTGATTAAAATGAGCCCAAACATGGATGTTCTACTGTTATTCACTGAGAAGTTCCATTGAACAGGTCCTGACTCCATCATCAGATCAGCCAGCCGTCACCATATTATTACATTGTTGTCGAAACTTGACCGACATGCTGAGTTCCAAGTTTCAGCTCAATCGGCCAATTTACTGAGGAGTTCTGTTGAACAGCTTCTGACTCCATCATCAGATCAGTTCAATGTTACCATAATATTGAATTGTCATCGATAACCTACATAGCTTTTAAAAAATACCCTAATCGCTTCAAGTGTGCCTATAAAATTTGAAGAGTTACCTCGATTTCTCCAAGATCCCATCATCAGATCCTGACCTGATGACCAAAAAGACCAATTGGAAAGTGTACCCTTTCGAACAAAAAAAGAATTTTTGAAATCGGTTGAGGCGTCTTCGAGTAATCGGTGAACATACATAAAAAAAAAAAAAAAAGATTCCGACGAACTGAGAACCTCCTTCTTTTTTCAAAGTCGGTTAAAAATAGGTAGGTAGTTACTTAACTGCCTAATAGTTTGCATGCATTATAGCATTTTAAGCACTAATGGCCACTACAGCTACAGGTACAATTTCGTTGGAATCCAATATACAATCAACACGAAATAATACCTATTTATTCTGTGCAATCAGTGAAATATATTGTAAAACAGTTGCGACAGATTAGCCCGCAGTTGGTACTGACGATCGGGGTCGAAGAAAGTTGGGAAACTGCGTGATGGGCAACCGAGAACCGGCTTACTATAGGTGGTAGGTGTAAAAACAGGTCTTTACGTCTACCCTGTATACCAGTATACCTACCTATAAACAAAAATTAGTGTTTGTCCCACAAAATTAGTTTGTCCCCTTTGCGTTGATCAAATTGTGATGAAACTTTGGTTGGGTCTTGATGACGCCCGCGAGAGTTTTTGGTCCAAAAATCTGCAGGTAAAATTAAAAAGTTCGTTGCCACGAGTCAGTTGCGAAGATCTGCTGAGGATCCCTCCTACTAACTTATGTACCTACTCTGTGATGAGGATCTTCGGCATGATGAGCAGAATAGCTCCACATTGCTCCTCAAAATGCAGTAGGTAAATTGCACAATGTAAATTAAATATAGGTACTTAGTTCAGTCATAGCTTTAAAAGTGACTGAAGACTTAGCTTAGCTAATAATTTGGTTCATTTTTGTCATTTGATTTATTTTAAGAAGGACCATTTAAAAAGAAGGAACATAATCTCCTCATTTATGAGTTTTTTAAAATCCTACCTGAACGAAGATTTTAATCTTATGATATGGTACCTACATACATACATCTAGACCGCAGTTTAATCTTGTATCTCTGCTTGTAAATCTCAAAATACATAACTAACATAAATGCTCTACAACCTTTCAAGTCTCAACACTATAGAAAGTTGGTCTCACGCATTGTCTTGCTTGTGCCACTGCCTCAGTCAGTGCTCCAACATCGGTTGACGCGGGCAGCCATTGAGTCGGCTCCTCTATAATTTTTTTTCTCTGAAAGTTTCGTGGCTGCTGTGTAGAAAAAATAAAAAGTGCCAATCTAATTTTCTCTAAGGAATTTTTTTCTCAATTCTCTGGTGAGTTTCTAGTTTTATGTGCAGTGACATTCTTTTGTTATCACGGTTTCTATTTTCTGTGATTTGATAGTCAAGTGTGAGTTGGACGAGCATTTCAATGGGTTTTTGAATGGCTAGGGATTTGAGGTCCACACTATGACACTGTAACCTCATCAAATTATTAACAGTAGGTACCTAATTAATAAATAAGTAGGTCCTATCCTATCCATAATACCTATTTACCTATACCTTATCCCAAAAAAAAAAAACCGAAATTCCTGAGCATTAAAATTATTTCAAGACTTGGCAGAATTGGCAGAGCAGGGCAGAGCAAAGCAAAACGGATTACTTAGGTAGGTATGCACCTATAGAGGAGAAAATATTTTCCAATAAACAGATTAACAGACTTGATAATCACAAAAGGATAGTAGGTTCCTAGTAAGTACCAAAAATAAACAAAACCAAAAAATCGAAACCAGTTTTTTTGCAACATCAAAAAGTAGCACAAGATCCTGTAGGTAGTAGAGGTACCTAGTGACAAATATAGACAGGATGTTGTTGAACCAGGGCCTTACTTATGAAAGGTGTTTAAAGTTAAACACTGGTAGAACAACGTCCGTCTTTATTTGTGGATAGTGACAAACGTTGTTCAACCAGTGTTTAACTTTAAACATCTTTCATAAGTAAGGGGGCCAGTGTTTAAAGTTGAGAGGCTTTTGTAAGTAAGGCCCATTGTATCTAAGCTTTACAAATTATTGTACCCATCATGGTCCGACATCGCGACAGACCAATGGCAAAGTTACACAATAAAATTAACGACATGCCGTCAGTTTGTAGGTACTTACCTACCTATGTCAACACCGATAGGTATGCGTATTTGATTAGCTATTATTGGTGCGATGGCAATGGATTTTTGCTAATGGGCATGCCAAGGACAATAGCTCAGTTTTATGAATGAATTTAAAAGGGCTAGCAAACTATCTAGGTACAGTCAGCGTCATCAATCGGTATCCCCCTATTGATTTGAACAAAGACTCTTTTCATTTCAACCTTGGATTTCAGTCGGGTATTATATCAGCTATTTTTGTTTAGGAACTCGAACGAAATAAGATATCCATAAAAGTCAAAAGTCAAAAGTCAAATTCGTTTATTCAATAAGATCACAAGTGTACCACTTTGAAACGTCTTAAGAGCTAGGTGATTCTACTCCTGTTCCTTCGCGACCAAGACCGTGAAGAACCAGGGCAACACACATAAGCAAGCAAGGATGTAAAAGTTTTTACAAAAGTTGAGATCAACGGCTTGCAAACCGACCTCTTACTAGGGGGATACCAATTAATGACGCTTTCTGTACCTAGGTAGGTACTAGTATTTACTATTTATTAATCTGTATTAGCAATTAGCATTGTCAGCGCTCTCTCCCAAGTTTTTCATTCAAAATGTGGTAGGTACCTACTTACCTACTTCATTCATTAAATTAATAAGGTAGGTAGTAGATTATAGATAGTTACTTGCTCTTTACTACATACATACGACGAACAAAATGCTTATAAAAAAATACCTATTAGGTATTCTGGCCTAATCACTACTACACTAGTTACCTACTATTGTTCGTTGATTTGATAAACACGAGTTGCTCGGCATGCGGTACCTATTTTAAGTAAGTGAGTAAGGTAAAGAGACTAAGTTCTGCTAACTTTTTTTAAACTTAGTGTCTTTTTAAGGCTTTCTAAGTAGGTGGGTACCTAAGTAGAAAAACTTGTTTTATGCCAATAAATTTAAATTGGCCAAACAATAATCTTCACATTAAAATAAAATGATCAAAATGACGAAACTGGTCCTACTATTGGTATGGAAGGTAGACCGTAGTAGGTACCTACCTAATCGATTTCGATGACAACATTGGATAAAATGAGTTAAAGTCACGTTGAAGTAGTTGACTTTAAAATAAATGGTTTACTTGCTGCCTTATTAATTTGTTTTTCAATTTGTTTCCGTCCATGAGGTAGGTATATAAGTAGCTTTATTTTATTAAAATAATCACAGAATTCATTTTCAATTCAATGATAAATATTATTACTTACTTACCTACGGGATTTTATCACGTGCAATTTAATTAAACATTTTAAATTTAAATTAACATTATTAATAAGCATTTTAAATTTTACGATAATTTTTGTACTTAGCGCTTATAATGGTTAAAACTGTCGTAGTCGGCAAGTGTAGTGGACCCACTACGTGTCAGATTCTGAAGTAGATATGTAGGTACTTCTGTAGGTTGGTGTATGGTAGCTATAGGTAGGTAAAGGAACTGGTAGCTGGTAGGTCCAAGCCCAACTCCGAGGGTTGTGAAAGATGTATTCGAGTGTTACGTAAACATCTCGTTTACCGACTAACCGACTTCTTAACTCTTTCCCGTTTGCAAAATTACTTTGAAATTGTACATTACCCATAGGCAGAATCGCAATAAAGGAATTGAACTATTGCCATCTCTTTTCATTGACTGAGAGTGAAAAGAGATGGCATTATAGTCCATTTCATATTGTGATTCAGCTTTAGATTTTTCTTGAAAGGGTTGTAGACGAATAAAAATCTTTAGCAAGGTCGCAAGTAGAAAGTGACGTCGAGTTTCTTTGTCTTTCACAAAGAGCAACGAAATGTCATTCTTCCTGATGACCTTACACTAGTAGTTCGCCCCGAACTGAGATCTCGCGCACCGTAGATGGCTTACATTTGGACTTCTTCTGACTACCCCTATAATTTCAAGTGCTACTACTGCCGAGTATGCCTATTGCGCTAGCTCTTCATCGTAAAAATACTAGCATGCATGCCATACATAATGTCGTGTCTAATTTTTCATTTATTTCATATTTATGAATTCTCGTCGTATTTCTAAAAGTATACGTCCTAGAATAAAAATAAGAACTATTTTGGAATGTACAAATAAAGACCTTTCATTTGACACCCCACTCAATATATTTGTTTACTTAACTTTTTTTACCCCAATTATTTTCATTCTTTATCAAAATTTTTTTTTTATCATGAAAATAAATCAAGTAGCATCTAAAATCATTGCAAACCAAACCGCAACGATGCCACTCTCTTTTTAAGACCGACCAGTCAATGAGCTACGAAGACATGGAAACTCTATGAAACGGGAGCTCTTGCAGCTCTGGTTTCGTATTTTTTTGTTCTTTGGTCGTATTTCAAAAACTATACATCCTAGATTAAAAATAAAAACCATTTTGGAATGTACAAAATAAGCCCTTTCGTATGACACCCCACTCAATATATTTGTGTAACTTTCATAATTTTTTACCCCCTTGGGAACCCAATATCTTCACAACCCCTTCATCGATTAAGCTCATATGCTTCACCGTAAATTTCCTTACCACAACCTATTGACCTACCAAGTTTCATGCAGATTGGATGAACGGTTCGACAGTTATGCGCGAACAACAATTCGTGAAACATACATACAAACATACAAACATACAAACATACAAAGCAAAATCGCCCAACTTACCACTAAGATCTTCGCTCGCTTCGCTCGCTCGATCGATTAATTTACAACTCGTTTTGATCATCGAAAGCACAGAAAACAGATAATAATACTCGAAAGTAAAGTTCATGCAGTTCAAGGAGATTTTATTCCGTGAGTTCTTATAAACAGAAAAGACAAATTCTTTACTATTATTGTGAGAACTCAGACTACAGTCAAATGCTTTCATTCTTTGCTTTTTTATTTCTGTCTACACTTTTACTTCGTAGTTATTGTCTTCGGTTACCTACATTTGTTTTCAGTTAGGTTTTCAGAAAGCAGTTAATTGTTAATTGCTGTTCCCGATCCGCTCTGATAGGCAATTTCACTTCTGTATTTTGTGTCCGTATGAATCTGAAAATGATGTCTAGCCCTACTAAAAAACTAAGCATAGTTTTGTACCTACATAAACGAATCTACTAGGTAGACCTACAATAAATTACAAAATGCATTAGAACCAGTTGCGCATCCCAGGATCGTTGTATACGATCTATAGATAGCGCAACTGATCCAAGTTACGCCTGTCGGAAGCATGCCCAAGACACTGTTAGTATCACCAAGCTGAAAGCCAATCTTAATCCATTGAGCCAATTTGAGCCAAATAATGTGCCAGTCAGTGCCAGTTCTCTAATGATAACGGAATGGCTGACGGTGTAAAATTACAAAACGATTCAAACAGTGTCAGGATGCAATCTTTGCCTACACCTAATGGGACACTATAGTGCCTGGGACATGTTGACACAAATTATACAATAATTCAGGCCTAAGGCCATAAAAATATCCCTTGAAATTTGGTTCAACGTGATACGATTCCCAATCAGCTAACGACCCACACGTCATAAATCCTAAACAATAGCCTCTCCTGTTTATTCATCCTATTGTGATGTTCAGTTCTTTATGCGCCTTTTAGGGAAGTAATTAAGTACCTGCACAATGAGCAGTTTGTTTTGTTCGGGTGTAGTAAGGAAAACAAGATTTATTTGTGTTTAGATTTTGTAATGACTGGCTAATGGTGATGCATTCATGATCAGATTAATTTCTCAATTCTATTAAACGATAATTTGATCATTACTTGATTGATTATTAAAATTATTAACCGTGAGCCCCCATTTGTTATTTTTTATGTTTTCATAGTTCAGGTTAGACTGGATTTTAGCTTTAAATGAGCTACTTATTGGCCAACTTGTTAAACTTTCGCGATTTGTTATTAACATAATCATAATTACGTTGTCATCCCGTGACCACGAACGCTGTAACGTGTTCGAAACGTCGGGAAACAAAATAAAAGGTACGCGATAAAATCCCGTAATAATAATCATTATTGGCCAACGTTACTAGACGGACTCCTGGCCGCCTGAACGCCTCTGTCATCACATCAGCAAGAAATATTGGTTGGTGGTTGTCATTGCTAACCTAAGTAGGTACATATAACAATAAATATTTAGTACTTTCAACGATCATAAAACATTTTTAACTGTAGGTACTTACCTACTATAAATATTATGGTACACATTGGTTAACATAACCATGTTAGATGCCGTTGCTAATTCCCATGTGATGTTATGTCAAGTTATTGTAAAACACGTTTTACTTATTGTTGTGAAATTGATGCCATGCGGAATCAAATGAAATAGCTGCTAGGTACTTGCCATAAATGGATCTTTACATAACTTTACCCAGCTTAGTAGGTTGGATACATTATTACCGTCCTACATTTTCTCTGCAGTTTGTATTTCTAGGTAGGTACCGTTAGCAACAAAAATTGATGAATGTTTTGAGTTTACAAGGACACGGTAGGCAGACATAGTCCTGCCAATCAAACAAAATAACTTAGATCAGGAGGGAATAAAATAAACAAAATAACAGCACTATCTCTACCCCAGACCGATTTTAGCTAAGTGATTGAATTATCCATAGGTACAACCGTGGTACAATCCGACGAAAAAGAGGGGTGGTACAGTACAAGTATACTGTGTGTATCTGTGTCTGTCTGACAATGGTCTACAAGTGGCATGAAAGCTCGAACAGATGGGACGATTTCCATGCGTTTCCTTTGTTTGAAAATTGACGTAATCGAGATGGTTCTTAGCTATAATTTATGAAGAACTGTTCAGACGTTTGAAGATTATCAGCTCTTTTCTAGTCGATGAAGGGATAAATAATGTTGGGGGATTCATCATTAAAATTTTAATTTAAATATTGCTTGATAACGTAATATTGTTAGCAAGCAATTGTTAGCATCAAATGAGCACCTAGTTTTGGAAATTATTACCTACAAAATGTGAAATAACTAAGTTTAAAGCTATAAAATTCTTACATTTTAACACCCAGCGCTAATCGCGAACCATAAACTTACAAACAAGCACAAAATGATTTATTGTGCAAACCTTGTTAGCTGCAATGTCCATTTGTTACGGTAAATCTGAGCCTACTTACGGACTCACAAAGGAACAGTCAGCCACAAAATTAGGTAGGTACCTGTAGGTATCATCGTGTTTACCTAATCCAGTTTAGGTACATTTTGACCAAGATTAGTCCTGTTATTCATAATGAACCTAATGAACTCGAAAACTAAACCTGTTTCCTAATCAATGCGCAATGACAAATTAAGCAGAAACTGTTAATCAAAGTCGGACTGTCCGAGTACCTGTTTTTAAGGGCAATACCCTACATATAAAAACACTTAGAGCTGGTTATAGGGCCGTATGTCGCAATATTTCGGGAGCTAACGGGTCGGCCATCGAACCTTCCCAGTTGAACTTGGGCACTGCGATTTGTGCGACGTGCCGCCATCATGTGAAGTAAGTGCTGTGATTACCTTAGTTTGTTAGGTCAAGTGGTGTTATTAGTGAGTTTAACCCCGATAAATCAGCTGACATTGAAAAGGTATTACAACAGATTTAGCAGCCACCTAAGTTAAATTAATTTGTTTTGTCCAATAAACCTACAATGGTTAACTGTGTGTAAAAGTTAACTCCAACTCCAACCTAATTGATTCCTGTATTATTACTAAACTAGGTTCCGTCTCTGCTGCTTTGCTCGCGTGGTATCTACCAGCATAAAAAGTAGCCTATGTGTTATTATTAGGTACCTACAGGTCATAAACTATGTATATTCCAAGTTTCATTAAAATCCGCTCAGTAGGTTTTTCGTGAAAGAGTAACAAAACATCCCTACATCTAAAGGTAGGTACCTACCTACAACCAAAGTTAAAATTTTACATCTATGAGACATACATGCAGGTCAAACACATAACCCTCCTGTTGGGCTTCGCCGCAGGGCCGCAGTCGGGTAAAAAACGACATTTTGATATTATTTATAGAGCGCAACGCGTGTCTATCGCCAACTTGCATGAGATGATGACAGGCAAGAATACCTTTGCAGTGATCAGCCAATCAGATTGTCGCATTTAGCAATATCGTCAAAACTGCTGTTGTGTAGGTGGTAGGTACCTAGTTTATTTCTAGTTTCATAAGGCTATCGACCTAGGTATAAAAAGAGACCTAGATTCGCATTGCAGCATTTATTACTACCAAAAGAACAGTCTTTAGAATGAAGTAACTGATGTCATCACAAACTTCTCAATAAGCTGACGAAATGGCCAAGCATGGCGAAAGTGAAGTGAAAGTGGTGGACTAGATCGATCGAAGGTCACGATCGAAGCTCGTCTTGGCTTGAATATTAAATTATTTGCTTAAAATCAAGGGGAAGCAAATGAGCTAAGCTGGGAAAGGTAGGCAGTGATACCCACTTGCTTATAATCCAAGCGCGTTGAGAATGGGATGGATCCTTGTCAAAGTAAATGAAATTGACTAATCTCAAGTAGCGTTAGCAAAAAAGTTATTTCTGGATCGCATGTCTTAGCTGTGGTCTTAGTTCCAAAAGGTCGCATCCCATTCTCATCGTGGGCGGATTATAGGTAGTTATATCACAGAATTATAATATCTACCTACTTACCTACAGGGAAACCTAGGTACCTACCTACCTAAAAACAAATCATTCATTCGCGTGAGTTGGGTGAAAAATTAAACAATCAGTCATCAATCATAAATCTGTCCTAATTTGCATAGGTACTTATAAAATTTAGTAAAATTCAGTACCTACCTAAGGTATGGTAAAAACTAATTCTAAGGCCCATAACCTACATCGCGGCGCGGAGGAGCACGGTGACAGGGCGGCCCTTGAACCGTCCCGGAACTTCATTCACTCCTTCTCCAAACTTTCCGTCACCATAAATGAGCTAAAGCTCACATTATGACTAGAGTCCAGCTTCTCGACCCTCGATTCGAATCCGGCTTTCTTTCGGATGTAGGTAGGTAGGTCTCCACCACCTCTGCGCGGTCTTCACGTCGAAGTGAACAATAAGAATCTATCTATCTTCTAAGTAGGTAGGTACCTACCTTACCTAGCCTGTGTACTTGTAGGTACCTAGCCTAGGTACTTACTCTTACTTTTCTGTGACGTGGGTAACTAAAACAATATTTAACCAAGTCGCTCGTTTAAATACCTTATTATAATTTTGTTTTGCTAAGGTCAATGTTAGGTTCTTAGTTATGCATAATTTTAATGACTGGTTAAACCGGAATTGGTTTAGACCCCACGCATGCCTATATTTACTTAAAGGATCCCACTTCTGATGACGCCTATCAAGTTACATAGTTCTTTATGCTCTTGGATGATCTCTACAGTTAAATATTATGGTCACTTTAGCACGAGCTCTAAACGGTGACGGAAAACATCGTGAGGTGACCCGCAGCTTGGTCACTCGCCACGCGTATAGACGATGTTTTTCCTGTCTAAGGCCGATGGTTTAGATTCTGGACAAGCTTACTCCATTTCAAAAATGACCCAGGCACAACAGCTCTTATTAGGTATAGGCAACAAGTGGCTAAATTAAAAATTTTAAAAAACCGACTTCAATACAAACTGTATTGGGTAAGGCTAAGGGTGAGCTAATTAAAATTAGCCCAAACATGGATGTTCCACTGTTATTCCCTGAGAAGTTCCATTGGACAGGTCCTGACTCCATCATCAGATCAGCTAGCTGTCACCATATTATTACATTATAGTCGGAACTTGACCGACATGCTGAGTTCCAAGTTTCAACTCAATCAGACTATTTACTGAGGAGTTCTGTTGAACAGCTCCTGACTCCATCCCCAGATCAGCTCGTTGTGACCATATTATTACATTCTAGTTGAAACTTGACAGACGTGCCGAGTTTCAACTCAATCGGCCTATTTACTGAGGAGTTCTGTTGAACAGCTCCTGACTCCATCATCAGATCAGCTCAATGTTACCATAATATTGCATTGTCACCGATAACCTTTTAAAAAATACCCTAATCGCTTCAAGTGTGCTTATAAAATTTGAAGAGTTACCTCGATTTCTCCAAGATCCCATCATCAGATCCTGACCTGATGACCAAAAGGACCAATTGGAAAGTGTACCCTTTCAAACAAAAAAAGAATTTTTGAAATCGGTCAAGGCGTCTTCGAGTAATCGGTGAACATACAAAAAAAAAAAGCACAAAAAAAAAAAAAAAAAAAAAGATTCCGACGAACTGAGAACCTCCTCCTTTTTTCGAAGTCGGTTAATAGATTACCTCCTCCTGACGTAGGCAGTAAGAATCATCTACCTAAGCGCTCGTGGCCTAGCTTACTGAGACTTTCTTGATTGATCGTTGAAGTTAAGCAACGTTGTGCGCGGTCACTATTTGGATGGGTGACCGCAAGTGGCATTTTCGAGCTGAGCGCTTCCGTGCTTCGGAGGGCACGTTAAATTGTCGGTCCCGGCTTTTAAGTCGTAAAGCCATGACGGAGGCCTTAAGGCGGCCTAAAAACTCCGTCACTAGAGTTGGCCACTTGCCCATACGAACTTACTAAGTTAGCCTTTAATTTTCGTTTCAGACATGGCGACCTCGGTCCTGCTAAACGGCCGTCGGGACCAGTTGAAAGCCGCAATCGACCCCAGAATCCCTGATGACGACTCTATACGCTTGGAAGACAGAGAGTCAAAGGAGAGGGAGTCAGGGGACTTGCCAATGGAGCTTCGGGACAGAGCGAGAATCGAGCTGAGAGAAGAACTGGCTTTGAGGGAACAGGCATTGGCGCAGATGCGGCATTTTATTGAGAAGCACCCGGCTATCAGGAAATGTCGAACTGGTGAGTAATATGAAGCTTTTTAAAAAGTCATGCCTTGTTACTCTAACTTTGAGTAAGCTGATTGTCGTGAGATTCTAGACGTTCATTCAAGTTAGGCGCGGATCTACCCGTATGGGCACGGTGGGCATGCCCACAATCCTAATTGAGTTTATTGAGGAAAACTTTTAAATTTGATTCGAAGAAACGAAAGCTTGAATTTGTTATACTTATAGATGACACCTAAGTAAAATGTAGGTAAGGTACATTTGAAATTTTTTTTAGGAGCTTTTAATTAAATCTGATAAACTTTCAACATAACGATATCGTACTTGGCTCGCACTTGGCCAGCCAAGTTTTGGGTGGCTGTGCCCACAACCTTTTTTGAGGGCTGGATCCGATTCTAGTAGATAATGGAAGAGTCAACAAGTCAACACAATGATAGACGATGATGATGAAATAAATTTTGAATGTCCTTCAAATCCACAACTCTCTATTCTAGTATTCTCATTATTTGAGCGTGAATCTGTTCCACATTCACACACGCAACACGCAAGGCAAAGCTTAATTATATTCAGTGACCTTGCCGTGCCATGTTAACACACTTATCTTAGACCTACTTGCTAATCCATTCATGAACTGTGTTGCTCATCACATCAGTCATCAGTTCTCATCACATCATACATCACACGATCGATCTGGAAGCTTTACGCTCGACAGTCGACATTCAACTTCGATTAGATAGACGCCCTGAAAGAGTTTTGAATACGCGATGGGCCTCGGTACCCCACGGACCCAGGGTCTCAACCCCAAAATGTTCAAATATTATAAACCATATCAAGATTTACATTTTGCGCCTTTCGAGATCCTCACTTTTAATGCTAAAGTCCAATTTATATCCCACAGATTTTTCTGAACTTGAACTACTTAGACACGAGTTTGAATCCTTCGGGTAAACACAGGAGGTTCAACACGTAGAGAATCAGTAGGTAAATTAACATACAACTTCGTATTCTAGAGCAGTAGTTCTAAGACACGACTACACGAGCAAGATACTCAATCTTTACTTACATTGTATACCTAAGCAGGGGCGGCCTTAGCTATCGCGAGGCCCCGGGCGGTAGATCTTTGCGAGGCCCCTGATGACAGGCGCTGGATCCGGACTTTGGGGGGGGGGGGGGGGGCAAAATACCTGCTTATGAAGCTAATATGCGAGCGAAGCGAGCCGATTTTTAGGGTTCCGTACCTTAAAAGGTAAAAAAGGAACCCTTATAAGATCACTTTCTTGTCCGTCTGTCCGTCTGTCCGTCTGTCCGTCTGTCTGTCCGTGTGTCACCATCGATTATCTCAGGAATGGGTGGAGCTAGCAAGTTGAAATTTATACCATATACTGAGGTCTATAGTCCCTATTGTGACTATAAAAATCAAGGTCCTGAATCAACACTATAAAAAGATATAGGCAAATTTAGGTTTTCGTGAAAACTTGTAAGTACCAAAACTTACCTTAATTATCAACTTTTTTTATTTTTCGGAATTTTTCCTTTACTTGTGCTGTAAGACCTTGCTTGTAACCAAATTGGACAATTCTAGGTCAACCGGAAGTACCCTAGAGGTTTTGGGTTGAAAACCTAAATGGTAGTTCCCGTTGACCTAGAATCACGAAATTTGGCAAAAAGCAAGGTCTTATAGCACAAATAAAGGAAAAATTCCAAAAAGTTAAAAAAGTTGAAAATTAAAGGGTGTTCCCATACATACATAGTTGACGCCAATTAAAATTGTCCTCCGAGTTGTATGGGCGCTCATACAATTAAGCGGACTAGCTTAATTGGCACCATGGTTAGGTACGGAACCCTCGGCGTACGAGTTCGACTCGCACTTGACCGGTTTTTTTTTTTACGATTAATGCAACATAACTCACTGTACTAGCAAAATAATGAGGCTAAAATGCGAGCAAAGCGATCTCATTACACTCGCAATATACCCTTGAATCAAAACGCGAGCGTAGCGAGCCGAATTTTTTAAAGAAAATTGTAAAATATGACACTTGATTTTGCTTACGGTGCTCAAAGAAAAGACTAGCTACTTGTCGGTTTCTATTCTGCGATCAGATATAAACACACTCTATTCGCAGAATATGCATGAAGCTAAAATGCGAGCGAAGCGAGCCGAATTTTTAAAGATATATGCAACATAATGACACTTTATTTTGCTTACGGTGCTCAAAAAAAGGCTGACTGCTTGTCGGTTTTTATTCTGCGGTCAGCCATAACTCACTTCGTTCGCAAAATACACATGAAGCTAAAATGCGAGCGAAGCGAGCTGATTTTTTTAAAACAAATAACACATTGATATGGCAGGGGATGAAAAGGGCTAAAAAAGTTTGTGGGAAAAATTTAGAATTCCAAATTAATTTAAGCATTTAACACATTAAGTATAAAATATTATGCTGGATGTTAGAGGTAGGTATGTCAAAGATTTGGGGAGGGGAGGGGGGTCATGGCGCTGGGATCGAGCCTGCCTATTCATTGCGAGGCCCTACCAAAGTACCTATAGATTTTGAAATTTTGATGAAGAAAAGTCGGAGCCGCGCGCATATTATAAAACAAAGTAATTCGGCCCCAGCTCAGCGTCTGTCTCTGTTTGTCTGTTCGCGATAAACTCATAAACTACTAGACGGATTTTCATTTACTTACCTAGTTTTCACCAATAGACAGACAGAGTGATTCATGAGAAAGGTTTTTGTGTAAATTAGTTAAAATATGACGAAGATTGTTGAAAGTGTCGAAAAAATATAGCCGACTGGGAGTTTTCATAGAAAACGCTGCCTAATCCTTTTGAGATAATAACAAAATAATGTAGGAAGGCATTTTATATTATCATTATTATTTTAGTGAGTATACAGAAAAGCCCACAGTGGAATTTGTCTATCTTTAACGGATAGGTTTACTAATAGCACATTTTAAACTTTCGCGATCTGTAGACATAACGAGAGCTGTAACGCACTCGAAACGTCGGGAAATAATAAACAAAGGTAATAACGCGATAAAGTCCCGTTAGTTCGTTTAAATTAGGTTTACTAATGCCCATATAAGATTTTCTCTAGTCGGTTCGCTGCGCGAGGCCCCTACAAGCGCGAGGCCCCGGGCGAGTGCCCTGCTCGCCACCCCCAAAGGCCGCCACTGTACCTAAGTATACCTACCTTGACATTACTGGGTTTCCTACTCACGACGTGTTCCTACAAAAGGTGTAGGTACCTACACTTTTTCTTTGAAAAACACCAACGCCCAGTAGTAGACACATAAAAGCTCTACAAAAAAACTTTTATGCGATTTTCTCTTTCCAGACGCACCATTCCTCCTCCGTTTCCTCCGAACGAAGAAGTACTCCATCCCCCAGTCCTGCTCGATGCTGGAGCGGTACCTGACCATCCGTCAGATGTACCCGCACTGGTTCCAGAAGCTGGACCCCCTGGACCCTAAGATAGCCGCTGTGATAGACGCCGGGTATCTGGTGCCGCTGCCGAAGAGAGATGCCGAGGGACGGAGAGTGGTGCTGTCTTGTATGGGTGAGAATGAGGTTTTTTTTTATATTCCTTTACCATTGTTTAAAGATTGAATTGAAGAGGCGTGGTGATGATAGGTGGAGCAAAGTCACGACTGAATGGTGGCCGAGAATGGGACAAAGGAGTGTCGGGCGACCGGTGGCGAGGTGGGTCGACGACATAGTTCACGTCGCGGGGCGTCAGTAGATGCGGCTAGCACAGGATCTTGGTGGATGGCACAAACTTAGGGAGGCCTATACCCAGCAGTGGGTAAAATCGGGCTGCGGATGATGATGATGTTTAAAGATTAGAAAGAGTTACTAACTGGTACCTAAAGAAGAGGAAGAGCCTAAGCCAGCTTTAACGAAGGCAAGTCGTGCTACCGTCCAGATGTTTGGCGAGTTTATTCAAACCAATGCAAATTGGCGCTTGTAGGTATTCACTCGGCTAGGTAGACGAGCGATGGCAGGGCAAGGCAAATTGTGCTGTCCACACGTTGGCATTGGCGTTCACTCGGCAAGCCTGCGCCAACATATAGTAGCGGCTTTATAGTTAGACACTGGTGGGCAAAGACCAGTGAAACAGAATTAATTTTCCTTCCCAGGTCGCTTCGACCCCCATCTCTACGACAGCTGCGTGATGGCGCGGGTCCACTCCATGATAGTGGAACTGCTGCTGGATGAGCCCCGCTCCCAACTCCTCGGCTACACGCACGTCAACGACGAGGCTGGCATGCAAATGCCGCATGTTAGCTTGTGGTCGCTTACTGATGTGCGAGTCATGCTCAATTGTATACAGGTAACCACTTTTTTTAAGAACACTGGCCTGCAAAACTAAGGGAGTGTACACATTGCGTTTTTTGCAGCGCGTTTGTATCGATACAAACGCGATTCGAACGCGATGCGAACGCGCAGCCCCTCCCGGTTCGCTTTTGTATGGAAAAAAACGCGTTGCGAACGCGCGTTGTATCGATACAAACGCGCAGCTCAAAAACGCGCTGCAGAAAACGCAATGTGTACACTCCCTAAGTAAGTAGGTACCTACTTACTACGCTTTAAATTTTTTTTTTCTAAACTAAAGAAGTTAGAGATTTAAAATAAAAAAATTTCATAGCAAAATCAGCTTTCTTTGAAACCATTGTACAAAATTAAACTCTTTTTCGAGTCCTTTTTATTTCGAAAGTAAGTATATCTTGTGTAGACTACATAAAAAGTTATTGCAATTTTAAAAATGTGAGTGTTTTTACACTTTCATAGCTGACTGTACCTATATTGGTTTTGATTTGGATTATAAATGATTGATTACATAGACCCTGACTAATAAATAAATATGAATATGAATATAATTTAAAATAGCCACCTATTATCAATCTATTTAATTACCTACCTATTATTTTCAGAATTCCACGCCGATGCGACATAAGAAAACTCACTTTGTTAATATTCCACACTACGGAGTCCGATTCTTCGAGTTTGCAGTTTCATTGCTTAGTGATAAGCTGAAAGATCGTGTAATGGTAAGAATCAGTGTTGCCAACCCGAATTTTTGAAAATTGGTAGATGAGGGGCCAAAAATCGGTAGAAGTTGGTAGAATGTAAAATGATAAATAGGTAGATCTACCACCCTAATTCAGAAGAAGTTTATCCTTAGGTTAGGTAATATAATTTACAAGTTTCAAATGTATGATCTAGGTTGCCTGCTTTTTGATAACAATCTTTATAGTAAGGAATCCCTTGCTAAAGTGTAATGCTATGCATTCAAAACTTCAAATTCCAATAGGTTCAAACTCAAAAAACAGCCAAGAATGGCCTTATGAAATGGAAATGGAACTTTATCCATTATGATTAAAACCAGCAATAGACACTGTAGGTAGGTAGTATTTAAAGTTTTAAATCGAAACACAATGCACGCAACCAAAGAAAACTCTGCAACAAGGAAAAGCTTCTTTTTCTTCTTTTCATTGATGACAACCCTCTGACTGAACGAAAGTGTAGTGTCAGCTAGGCAGCTAACTCTTTTTCAATTCGGCAGGTTGCAGGCTGGCTGAACATTACTACTTATCTACCAATAGGACTGTACCGCACTGTCATTTCACAATTTTCACATGAAAGAAACCTTCATCAATATGGTTCCGTAAGATTTAGAAAAGTAGGTAGATTCCAGGCTTGTGGTGGTAGATAGGTAGACTCGAGGCAAAGTAGGTAGATCTACCTACAAGTTGGTAGATATGGCAACGCTGGTAAGAATCTTGCTCGGCATTTTTTGATATTCCGCGGGCTATTTTTAATCTGACTCGCGCCTATCAAATTGACAGAATACCGGAAGTGCAGTTGTACCGCTACCAACATTAAAACTTGGTTTGTTTCTCACTTCATGGTGAATGTTTGCCAACATTATGGAGCGATGCACGTAGAAGTAGAATGTAATCGTCAAAATCGTAAATTTACGATTTTGACCATCTTGTCCAAAACTTATACAATGTGAAAAAAACCGATTCCGCTGTTCATTATTGTTGCTGTTTGCTATTATCTATCCTATTCTATTAATAAACGAGCGGTATTTGTTTGTTTGTTTATTTGGGGGCCTTTCACTCTTCAGCGTGTCGCCGGTCGCGTCCGCGAGTTGACCATTCACAGCACAGAGAAATTCGAAAATTCAAAATTCTCTGTGCTGTGAATGGTCAACTTGCGAACGCGACCGGCGACACGCTGAAGAGTGAAACAAGCCTTGTACTCACATTCTCGAAAACGGCTCTAACGGTTTCGGGGCGAAGAATCGATCTAGCTAGTTCTCATATCTGGGAAAATTCATTTTCTCGGCATTTTCACGCAAAAAGATTTACAAGTGCAATGTGGTAGGTACGTAATTGACGTACTAGATGGCGTTAGTTGGTTGCCAACTATCCAAGATGTTTATAATAAATAAAATTGTCATTTCATAAAAAATTGAAAAACATTCGTGTGTTAAATTCGATGTGTGATTAAGTCGACGACATAGTTCACGTCGCGGGGCGGCAGTGGATGCGGCTAGCACAGGATCGTGGTGGATGGCACAAACTTAGGGAGGCCTATACCCAGCAGTGGGTAAATTCGGGCTGTGGATGATGATGATGATGATGTTAAATTAAACGTTAATTCAAACCAGAACTGATAGACAGGGGCGGCTTTACCTATAGTGCAGGGGGTGCAGTGCACCCGGGCGCCGGGTGTAAGGGGGCGCCTAGAGCCGCTCGCGACATATAGTAGAGCCTCCGCTGTAGCACTCCGCATGGGCGGGGCGCTGGCGCAGCGCACTCAGCAAGTGGAAAAACGGAGGGGGTGCGTAGCGGGGTTCTATGAAAACTGTTTTACGGTTGACGTTGTCCGGACCCCCCTCTTAGCAAGAGCAAAAAAAAGATCCGCGGAATAGGTATTAACAATTTGTATCCGACATGGGGTATCCATGCAGGTGGTTCAAGAGCTCCCAGGTTCTCCTCCAAAAGTTGGGAGGTCTTTTTCAGGAGTTTTTCTTGTAAAATAATCTTACTGTAACATAAAGTTACTAAAAAAATATCTACACCGGTTTGAGAGGGTCAACAACACAAAAATTTTCAACATAAAATTAATAATCTAAAAAAACCATATGCCATGGTTTCTGTTACAAAATAAATTGGAATTTAGGGAATATGGCGATATTAGGCAAACATTTGTGTCACATCTTGTGCCTTAAAAAATTCGGCTCGCTTCGCTCGCATAAGGGTTTTGCGAGCAACGTGAGTTATATCTGACTGCAGAATAGAAACCGACAAATAGCCAGCCTTTTTTTTTTAAACGTAAGCAAAACCAAGTGTCACTTATTGCATTCTTTAAAACAATTCGGCTCGCTTCACTCGCATAACGAATAGGGACCTGCAAATAGCCAGCCTTTTCTTTGAGCACGTAAGCAAAATCATTGCATTTGTTATAAAAAATTCGGCTCGCTTCGCTCGCCTAAAGAATAAGTACCAACAAGCTACCCGCCTTTTCATTGAGCACCTTAAAACAAATCAACCGTCACATGTTGCATTTGTTGTAAAAAATTCGGCTCGCTTCGCTCGCATAAGGGTTTTGCGAGCACTGTGAGTATTATATCTCACTGCAGAATATGAACCGACAAATAGTCAGCCTTTCCTTTAAGCACGTCAGCAAAATCAAGTGTGACTTGTTGCATTTGTCTTAAAAAATTCGGCTAGCTTCGCTCGTATGAAAACTTCATTAATATTTTGCCACCACGCTAACAAATATTTGCAGATCAGGAACATTTTGGAACCCTTGGAACTCCCCCCCCCCCCCCCGCGTAAAAAAGCTATAGCTATCTATGCCCGTGGGGCAGCATAACAAGAAGGCGCCAGGGGAAAGATTGCACCCGGGCGCTACACATGCTAGAACCGCCCCTGCTGATAGAGAACTTAGGGTGACAAATCAACATCGAGCTATGCTGCGCTGTACTGCGCTGTGCTATGTTTGGTCAACTCGCTCGTCTAATATTTCAATGACGTTACAAACAAACCATGCTGTGCTGCGCTGTGTGAGGCTACGCTCTGTTTACGACGTTTTGTTTGACGTAACCATAGCACAGCGCAGTACAGCGCAGCATAGCTCGATGTAGATTTGTCACCCTTACTGTTATTGAAATAAGACTCGAAACTGTCACTTATTTCGTGAAATGGTGAACAGTCTCCAATCCAATTATTCGGATCACACTAGATGGCGTTAGTAGATAGTGGCAAGCTATCCAATCTAGCTTTTTTTTTAAATACCTTACTCAGTTTTCTTTTCCTTTTTAATTTTTCTCTAATTGCACCCGAGCAGAGCTCAGTCACCCAGATAATTATTTGCTTAATAAATAACAATATTTCACAGGATTTTTAAAATAAATTTTTTCTCAGAAGTTGAAAATTAGATAAACATTATTTTAGCTTTGAAAATATTCTTTGTAGATTGTATGAATACTTTCATTTGCAGTTCCACCGCACATCCGAAGATCTTACGAAACATGTGGATCCCGAAATCTTACCGAAAGAGTATGGAGGCAGTGTGCCATTAAAGGACATGATTGAAGAACTTAAAAGAAAACTTCTGAAGCATAGAAATGATTTGCTAGCATTGGATGAAATGAGCGTTGATTTATATGCGTTAGAAAAAAATGATTTAACTCAAGATATTCACTCTACTGCGGGTTCTTTCAGAAAACTTGAACTAGATTAAGATAATTTGAAAATATTGTTCTTATTTTAAATAACAACGAAAATGAGCATTGTTTCATTGTATCATTTTGTAAAATAAGCTGTAACTTGCGAAACTTTGATATGTGACCAATTTGAACTACTTATTTCGCTGGATTACTATAACGTGGGACAAGACAATTATCAATCTAAAACACCATGGTAAAATGTTAACAATGATGCAGATCTCAAAATGTAAAATTATTGCAGTCTCAGACTCTAGGTTAGATTCTACATTTTATTTCGTATATTTTCCTTTTTTTCCCTTAGCACTAAACTGTAATGTAATTTTAGCAAATAGTGCGCCAGTGGCAGCCTTTTGGTGGTGTCACGTTACCATTCTTGACTGAATTTTATAATTCAATATTTGCACATGCTAGTAATTTTGTTTTATTGCAATTAGTGTGCAGATAAACCTATACCCCAGTTAAGAATGTTATTAAAAGGGCTTCCTTTCCCTGTTCTATCGATAAAAAAAGATAATACCTTTATGAAGAACTGACTTCCATTATGTATATATATTTTGTCTAAATAATTTTTTTGCCAATAAACGTAACTGCTGTAATTTTTATTTATGCTGTAAGGATGATAAATGTAGCCTAGGTAAATTGTTTGAAACATGAAAGAAGCCGCAGGCGGTGTATTTTATAAAATAAGAAATTTGTAATACAGCATACAGATTACCAATAAGTATATTGTTTCTTGAAAAAATAAAATGCTTTATAAATATATATAAGAATATACACTTGCTGATTTAGTAAACAACTCTTTTATTTTTTCCTTTGATTTAGCTCGTTTTTTAGGAAAGCAATTAACAAAGCAGTCAGATTATTTCCTTACGAGATTATTTATTACGCAAATAAATTATTTTATTTCATTTCATTTCATTTCATTAGTTCAATACCTTAAAATCACCCATGCCTAGAAATCTTAGAATCATGCTATAGAATCATAAAAAGGTAGTAAGTATGGCAAAGTTTTCTTTCATGTAAAAGTAATGATGATTATTATTTTCTAACGATAACAGAATAGCAAGTTACATTCTATAGCTACGTTTTTTTTTTGATACTATTAAAAAAAAAGAAAAAAAAAAGAAAAGTCATCATCGCGATCGCGACATCGCATCGATTGATCGATTGATGGCTTTTATAGATAGACTTTAAATATTGTTTCTTCTTTAAGCTCGAAGATAATGTCCGATAAAAAAGTGGGCACTATATTAGGCAGCTCAACGCTGCTGAAGAATCAAATCAATTCCGTTCAAAATTAAATTCGCGGCCTAGACATTCATGATTGGCATAGACAAGACACGTTTTCAAATCATAGACTACAGAGTGACCTTGAAAAGAAATGAGAGCCACAGCATGTGTGGCTAACTTCGCTGTAGTTTTTCCCGCAGTTTGGCGTCCACACAGTTTGTTGAAAAAAATAACTCATGGATTTTCTATGTATTTAGATCAATAGAACTCTCCATTCGTCCGTATGATTTGTGTTTCAGTGATATTTTGACGAAAGGATTATGTTACTTCAGTGATAGTTTGGTTTTCGTTTGTAAATTCTAGTTCTTTTGTAAACATCGGGACGTGATCCAGGACCACGTCTATGATTTATTGTACGTATATCACACATAATCCACCATAATTGTATGTTTTCTTTTAATCAGCACGCAAATTTGGTGTGTTTGTTGTTATTTTGTGTAGAAAACACCTTTTAACCTAAAGTTGTGATGTTTGGGTTGTGAAAAATTTACTGCCGTAATCTGTCAACTCGTAAGTAAACCACGAGTGCAATGTACTACTTTTCGGGCTCCAATAGTGTTCTGTACACACGCATGTATAGGGTGAAATTACAGGAACACACGTTAGGCTTACAACATGGTAAATGTTTGTGAAATGTATCTTGAAGTGGATTTGTTTAGAGTGCAACATCATTATGCATTGATATCAATCAATACACAAGATACTAACTGTTTAGGTCAAGTGCACATGTGCCTACTTTGTGTACAAAGCTGAGTATTACATTGCAAACCCATGCTAATTTAGAGTTCAACAAGTTGGGATAGGCTGACCTATTCTGGAAATTTCTCTTCAATTTATGAACTTGTAGTACTAGCAGGTAAATTACTAAGAGCTTGTACAGGGAAAACATTATCAAATACATTAAAAAAATAGGTAAGTATTTCCTATTAGCAATCTTATCAATACCTATTACTGTTCTCTAGAATATCTCTTCATCGAATTGAATTTCAAAACAAAATCTATGGATTTGGCTTCCTTTTGAGCTTTTGTTGTGTATTCAAATGATATGCTGGTACATTATCTTGTAGTAGTAGTAAGAGCCGTGTTGGCCGAGGGGTATAGTACCTCGATTTTCGATCCGAAGGTCGTGGGTTTGAAACCTGGCCGTGCATCCATGGATTTTTCGTTTTGAAAAATTTATATGCGCATTAACACAAGCTCTAAACCAGTGTTCCGCAAAGGTTGTTCCGAGGCACACTGGTGTACTGTGGTTATTAGTTGGTGTGCATCGGAAAAATAAGGTTACCTATCTCAGTTAAGTTACTCCAAATTTGGACTGCCTATGTTCAACTGAACAACTTCATGTTTCGCTTTAAAAAAAAGATTTTTAATTTATGGTGTACCTCCTTTATTTTCCGATTTCCTAGATAGACCTTGAACACAAAAAGTTTGCAAAACACTGCTTTAAAGGGTGAAGGAAAACATCGTGAGGAAACCCGCGGCTTACTCAGCCCCACACGTATTGACCCTGTCTTTCCTGTGGATATGGTCGGTTAAGCTGAGAGGATGGTGTAGATGCTGGGCAAGCCTACTCCATCTTAACATTGTCCCAGGCACTACAGTGTCCCGATAAGTGTAGGCAAAGATTGCCTCGTGACACTGTATAAAACATCTAGTAAAGATGCAAAGGCCTAAGTTTTTAACTTGTAGTAGTATACCAAAAGGAATAGAATACACTAGCATCCGCTCGCGGCTTTGCTCGCGTGATACCTACCCAGATGAAAAGGACAGTCAGATGGTCTGAAAACAAATAAGAAAGTGCAGGCTCCCGCTGGGAATAGAGCTCTCCAAGCCAAGAAGCACCCACCTCATCTGCTTATAGTCATCAAGACTGATAGCATGATAACAACACATATGTATTTGTTTCCAGATGGGCAGCATGGGGGACATAATCTACCCACACAGCTGCCGACCAATAACGGATGACCTCGGTCCAGACGAGCTGGTTAGGAGGTTGAAGGTATGTCACTTATCATCACAACTGACTATTTACCATCACTGTCTCTAATTAATCTTTTCAAAAAGGGGAAGATAGGTGATGCTCTAACATCGCATGCCAAAACTTCTCCCTTATTATGAGCGCGCTTTGAAATGCTTGTCTAGCTTTAACGTGTTTAGTGCCCATGATGCTCATGTGCTCCGGGCTGCGGAGATCCTGCGGCCCTTTCCTTAAGTCTGAGTCCTGAGTCACGGCGCAAATCCGCCTCGCAATAGTGCGAGCCGCTGCAGGCCGACACAGTGTGCGATAATTCATACATATTGTATTCATGCGATTTGAGTGGATTTTTGCGCTCCGGCCCCACACGCTGCGGCCCGGCATAATGAGCTCGATCCTTAACACTTTCGTTGCCGACGACTCGCCGGGCGCGTTCTCACGATTCCATATCGCCATGCCGCGAACTCGCCAGGCGCGTTCTCGGTTTTTCATGGATAATTCAATGATTTGGGTATATTTTCCATCAGAAAGCGGAGAGCATAATCCTCATGCCCTAAGCTAATGAGTTTTGAAGTGGCCCGCAAGTTCTAACAATTTTTTTATGTTATCAAAAAAAAGTAATTATGTAATGCCGCGAACATGCCAGGCGAGTTCAACTACCAGGGGTTCTCAACATTTATGGAGTACCTAGTAGATTCCCAGGGAGCGTGCCGGCCAAACATACACAAAATATTTTTTTTTTTGTTATAGGTGGGTAGGGTAGGTACGGTCAATGGCAAGAACATACAGTACGAAAAAATTACAAACTTCATAAAATATTTAAGTTCAATGATGATGAATGACAGCAGATGTCCAAAATGACACGAGACGTAAAAAAAAAATTACGTGCGAATAAGACGTTAAGTGCGAGTCGAACTCGTGCGCCGAGGGTTCCGTACCTACCAAAATGAATACCTACCGCAATGAATTTAGAAATGAAACGAACTTTTCAAACACGAACATGTTGTTTTTTGTTGTTGTCGTGTCGTTTTTTTTTTGTAGTTTTTATTTTTTTTGTTGTTTTTAGGTTTTTTGTTTTCATGTTGTTTTTGTTGTTTGTTTATTTTTGTGGGTTTCGTTTTTTGTTGTTTTTCTATTTTTTTTATTTGGTTTTGTGTTTGATTTGTTATATTTTTTGTTTTTGTTTTTTTTTGGTGTTTTTGTTTGTATTTGCTTTTGTTGTTAGTATTTTTGTTTTTTTGTTTTTTGTGTCGTTTTTGTTTTTCTTTGTTTTTTTTTGTTTTTTTTTGTGGTTTTAGTTTTTTTGTTAGTTTTTTTTATGTAGTTTTTGGTTTTTAGTTGTTTTTTTTTGTGATGTTTGGTTTTGATTGTATTTTTTTGTTTTTATTTTTTATTAGTTTTTTGTTTTTTGTTTTTGAGGTGTTTTGTTTTCTTAATACAAAAAAACAACTAAAACCTATTTTTAATTATTATTAACGGGACTTAATCGCGTAATGACCTACTATATGAGTCTACTCGTGACCACGGCGACTGTAATGTCGCCGAAACGTCGAGGTAAATAAAACAATTTCATTACGCGATTAAGTCCCGTTAATAATAATTAAAAATGTGTTCAAGTCGTGAAAGTTTAAAACTAAAAACTACATAAAAAAACAAAAAAAAACCTAAACCACTAAAAAAACAAAAACTTACAATAAGAAATGAAAATAATGAAAAAAAAAAAACAATAACTAATGAAACAAAAAAAAAACCGTAAAAACAAAAAAAAACTAAAAACAAAAAAAACCTCAAAAACAAACAAAAAACACAATAAAAAAACGAAAAAGAATTAACAAAATTACTAAAACCACAAAAAAAAACAAAAACACGAAACAAAGAAATAGGTGCCTCAAAAAAAACAAAAAATAAATAAAAAAAAAACACAATCAAAAAACTACCTCAAAAACCAAAAACAAAAACAAACCTAACAAAAAACAAAAACAACAAAAAATACTAAAACTACTAAAAAAACAAAAACAAGAAACTAAAAAAAAACAAAAAAATACCATTATAACAATAAAAAAAACCTCAAAAACAAAAACTAAAAAGAACCAACAAAAAAAAACAACTGAAACAACAAATACCTCAAAAACAAAAAACAAAAAAAACCAAAAAAAAACAAAAAAAGACACAAAATACTAAAACCACAAAAAAAATAAAAAAAAAACACAAAATCAAAAAACGACCTCAAAAACAGAAAACAAAACAAACCTAACAAAAAACTAAAACTACGAAAAAACAAAAACAAAAACTACAAAAATATGAAAAAAAATTACCAAAAAACAAAACAAATACCATATAATAACCAAAAAAACAGAAAATACCTCTAAAACAAAAAAAAACAACAAAAACAAAAAAAAAACTAAAAAGAACCAACAAAAAACTAAAACCACGAAAAAACAACAAAAATCAAAGAAACAAAAACAAAACACCTCTAAAACAAAATACAAAAAACTAATAAAAAACAAAAAATACAATTTAAACCAAAAATTACAATAAAAACAACTAAAAACCAAACACTTCATTAAAAAAAACAAAAAGGACTAACAAAAAAACTAAAACCACAAAAAAAAAACAAAAACCAAAACAACACAAACACAAAAACAAAAAATTACACAAAAAACAAAAAAAAAATAAAACAACAAAAAACAAAACCACAAAAACAACAAAGAAACTAAAAAACCAAAACAACAACAAGCAATTCATTCAAAAATAAAAAAACCCGGCTGAACTGAAAAGTTGGAAACAGCATTAGCATAGAAATCACAAAATTAAATTACAATTTTATTATTATGTAGGTATCTAGGGTTCGATGCCGTGCGCTTTTTCCTAAACTTTGTTGTCACAGTTGACACACAGATGGCTCTGTAGGTATGAAAATGAAATGCGTGCGATATTTCTTAAATATGAGATATCTCCTAAATGGCTGAACCAATTTCGATGCAGTTTGTTCTAAACGTTGCCTGT
Organism: Camptogramma bilineatum; assembly: GCA_958496255.1. Classification (NCBI taxonomy): domain Eukaryota; kingdom Metazoa; phylum Arthropoda; class Insecta; order Lepidoptera; family Geometridae; genus Camptogramma; species Camptogramma bilineatum. The sequence continues at coordinate 6,456,168 of OY292474.1, forward strand.
GACTAAATAGAAAGTCTGAGTATGCGTTTTGTTTAGCAATAACATTTAGGGCGAAAAATAATTTTTCAAAAATTTTGGAAGACGATTTAGTTTTCGAAGATGTCATGTTAGATTTTTCAAAAAATTATATTTGATATCAGTCCACCAACCTCTTGATTTTTACATGAATTTTGATATGATGGCGTGATTTTTATTTTGAAAATTCACACATTGTTGCATTTTCTAGCCGCACTATTAGATTTATCGAAATAAAAAGTATCCTAGAGCACAATCGAGATAGAGACGATTCTAACGATACCTCATTCATCAAAATCCATCCAGCCGTTTAGGAGAAACGTGGTAATAAAGAATATTACTTACATACGAACGAACCCACATACATAGAAACGCGCGATCTACATAACCCTGTGACTTGACAGTCAGCCGGGTAAAAAAAAACAAACAAACCTACAAAAAAAAAACAACAAAGAAATAAAAAAAAACAAAAAAAAGACAAAAACAAAAAACTATCATAAAACCAAAAACAACTAAGGGAGTGTCCACATTGCGTTTTCTGCAGCGCGTTTTTGAGCTGCGCGTTTGTATCGATACAAACGCGCGTTCGCAACGCGTATTTTTCCATACAAAAGCGAACCGGGAGGGGCTGCGCGGGGGGCTGCGCGTTCGCATCGCGTTCGAATCGCGTTTGTATCGATACAAACGCGCTGCAAAAAACGCAATGTGGACACTCCCTAACAACCAAAACCTACATAAAAAAAAACAAAAACAAAAAAAAAAAAAAAAAAAAATACCAAAAAAACAAAAACAAACTAAAAAATACCATAAAAACCAAAAACTACACAAAGAAAACAACTAAAACACTACATGAAAAAACAAAAAAAAAATAACAAACAGACTAAAACCACAAAAAAAAAAACCAAAAACCAAAATAACTCATTTAAAAACTACCTTAAAAACAAAATACAACAAAATAAAAAAAACATAAATAAAAAAAAATCCATAAAAACCAAAAACTACAAAAAAAAACAACTAAAACCATAAACTACATAAAAAAAGAACTTGCGAAAAACTAAAACCACAAAAAAGAACAAAAATCCAAAAAAACCCAAACAAAAACAATAAATACCTCGGAAACAAAAAACTACAAAAAAAAACAACGACAAAGACAATAAATTGTTTAAAAGTCTCAAACATGCAATTAAAAAAGAAAAACTAACAAAAAAAAACAAAAAACAAAACCAACTAAAAAAAAATAACATCAAACAAAAAACCAAATAAAAAAATAGGAAATACAACAACAAAAAACAAACAGCAAAAACAACAAAAAAATCAACATTCAAGAGAGTGTCCAGCAATTTCTTATCTGGTCTGCTCGAGCGGCAGTCGAGCACACCAGATAAGAAATTGCTGGACATTTTTGGACCCACTAGCGCAAAAACGATTTATCCCAAAGAAGGATGTGTAAGATATTACGGTCGTTTATCGTAGCATGTTTGAGAAAAAGTTCCCTAACAGAAACCTAACAAAAGGTTGAGATTCTCTGATCAATTTACGAAAATTGCTGTCAATCATGCAATTTCATCTTGCAGTGCCGAGAGCGCGCCTGGCGTTATCGCGTTCTTTTGTATGGCGGCATCGCTGGGAACTACTAGAAAATCATGGTGGCAATGAAAGTGTTAAGAGAGCACCGCTGAGCTGGGGCAGGGAATGGGTTAAGGCTTAGTTTCAGTACAGTGCAATCTAGCATCCAATCGGGCTAGTCAGTTACAGGAGTTGCAATGTTTTACTGCATCATATGAGTTGAGTTACTGTTATAAATGTGCATTTACATCTGTTCAACAGCTGGCAATTTTGTGGAATGCAACACTGTAGCCGTTTGTTGACTATGTTTTGCAAGAGAGCGTCGACTTTTCTACTAAGACGCACTTAGTCAAATGAAACCCAATCTGTGACATTCAGGAACTGTATAGCTTTTTGTCAGTAAAAAAATCGATTGTAATTGTATCAAAAAGATTCCGAAAATAACATCAGCTTCTTTACAATAAGGTATAGTTTAGCTAAACACGTTTACACCATGGACCCTATATTGAAGTTTACCATGCAGGTGACTGTGAGTTAGTCTGTGGCCGTTTGGATGAGGGGTGACTCGCGAAGCAAAGATTACTGTCTTCCTCTATGAAAATTATTGTATAGACCTAGCTAATGTCGGTGGCTTTGTTCGCATAAAACTATGCCACGATCTAGGCAAAATATTTCAGTTTTGCATAGATTCAATACAATAATTTTAAATAGTAAGAGACAGATTTTAAACTCATAGCCATTTATACAATAAAAACTGTCAGTTATCCAGGATACGCCATCTCGAAAACGTAAATATTTTTTCAGAACGAAATGCTACAACACTGCTAGCGTGTGTACTTTGTGCTACCACGGAAGACCAGCGCTATGGTAGACTATCTACTGTAGCTTATGCTGAGTGGAGGCCTTTTTGTTAACTTAGCTTAATATATGTGTTCCTACCTTATAACTTGTGTGTTTAACAGTTAACAAATAAAGTTATTTGATATTTGATAATAAAGAAACTATCAGAGACAACAATTAAATTAATAGACGACAGGCAAAATACTAAATTTACAGACTCAGAATATAAATCATTAGACAAATTAGTTAAAAGGAACATTAGAAAAGATATTAGGAACTATAACAGTAGCTTATTTCAAATCGCACTTGAGAAAAATAGTTCTTTAAAAATGGCAAAACATAAAACTGCAGTAGGTAAATATTGGATGACTAGTATAAGAGACGAGAATGGTTTAAAGCAGCGAGATAGAGGAAAAATCTTAAATATTTGTACTAGCTTTTACAAAAAGTTATATTCGGACTCAACAAACTCCCAGGCTTCTCTTGATTCACCTCTGGATGTTCCTTACAATTGTACTGATGACATTACTCCAATAACAGGCTTAGAAGTACACAGAGTCATCAGCAAAATGAAATTTAATAAATCACCCGGTGCGGATGGCATTTCATCGGAAGCGCTTAAGATAGGAGAAAAAGAACTGCTGCCACATCTAACTAATTTATTTAATACAATTCTAAAAACTGGAACACTCCCAAACCATTTTTGCCACGCAAACATAATTTTACTTCACAAGAAGGGCGACAAGACGGATATTAATAACTATAGACCAATAAGTCTCGTGTCCCACGTCTATAAAGCGTTCATGAAAGTCCTCGAGAATCGCATTTCAGGACAACTTGACTTGGAACAGCCACCAGAACAGGCAGGATTTCGACGTGGACTTTCCACAACAGACCACCTTCACACAATTAACATTATTTTAGAAAAACATCAAGAAAATAATATACCCTTGTACCTTGCCTTCGTAGACTATACGAAGGCATTTGATAGCATCTTACACTCTTCAATTTTCACTTCTCTGCATAATCAACATATCCAACCTACTTACATCAATTTGATTCGGAATATTTATAAACACAGTACTGCTTCAATTAAATTAGATTCTTCTGGACCAACTTTTAAAATTGCGAGAGGAGTCAAACAAGGTGATCCCCTGTCCCCTAAGTTATTTACCAGTACCCTTGAAGAGGTATTCAGAAAGCTGGCGGCTGGCTGGGAGGGAAAGGGTATCGATGTCGGTGGCGGAGTGAAGCTAACAAACCTCCGTTTTGCTGACGACATCGTCCTATTTTCTTCTTCGGCCTCGGAGCTACAGTCAATGCTACAAGATCTGTGCAGTGCAAGCTTTGAGATAGGACTTAAGATGAACAGAGCGAAGACCAAGCTTATGACCAATAGCGCTAAAACCAGAGTTCTAGTAGACGGGGATGAATTGCTTTTTGTGGAAGATTATATCTATCTGGGCCAGATAGTCTCCTTTGAGTCCAGGCAAGATAAAGAAATCGCTCGGCGAACTGAAAATGCCTGGAGAGGCTATTGGGCCCTGGGAGATTTAATGAAAGGTCCAGACTTCCCACTGTCGCTAAAAAGGAAACTAATGGATACTTGCATTCTCCCCGTCTTAACCTACGGTGCGCAGACTTGGTCATTAACTCTGCTTCAAAAGTCCAAAATCAAAGTTTGTCAGCGTGCGATGGAGCGTAGCATTTTAGGTGTCAGGCTCACGGATCGAATCCGTAACACGGAGCTGCGCTCTCAAACCCAAATCGCTGACGTAGCTCTGAAGGCCGCAAAGCTGAAGTGGGATTGGGCTGGTCACGTCTGCCGCATGCCAGGTGAGCTGTGGGCGAAGGTAGCCACCGAGTGGCGCCCCGACCCAGCGAGAAGGCGACGCGGTAGACCGAGACGGAGATGGCGGGATGAACTCGATCGATTCTTGCCCGAGTGGACTACAACAGCTCAGGACCGTGGTGTGTGGAGGGAATGGGGGGAGGTCTTTGCCCAGCAGTGGGACACAATAGACTTATAATAACTAGTAGTTCGCCCCGAACTGAGATCTCGCGCACCGTAGATGGCTTACATTTGGACTTTCTTCTGACTACCCCTATATTTCAAGTGCTACTACTGCCGAGTATGCCTATTGCGCTAGCTCTTCATGGTAAAAAATACTAGCATGCATGCAATACATAATGTCGTTACTCGGTGATGTCGTGTCTAATTTTTCATTTATTTCATATTTATGAATTCTCGTCGTATTTCTAAAGTATACGTCCTAGAATCAAAATAATAACTATTTTGGAATGTACAAATTAAGACCTTTCATTTGACACCCCACTCATTATATTTGTTTATTTAACTTTTTTTACCCCAATTATTTTCATTCTTTATCAAAAATTTTTTTATCTTGAAAATAAATCAAGTAGCATCTAAAATCATTGCAAACCAAACCGCAACGATGCCACTCTCTTTTTAAGACCGACCAGTCAATGAGCTACGAAGACATCGAAACTCTATGAAACGGGAGCTCTTGCAGCTCTGGTTTCGTAGTTTTTGTTCTTTGGTCGTATTTCAAAAACTATACATCTTAGATTAAAAATAAAAACTATTTTGGAATGTACAAAATAAGCCCTTTCGTATGACACCCCACTCAATATATTTGGGTAACTTTGAAAAAAATTTACCCCCTTGGGAACCCCATATCTTTACAACCCCTTCATCGATTACGCTCATATGCTCCACAGCAAATTTCCATAGCACTACCTATTGACCTATCAAGTTTCATACAGATTGGATAAGCGGTTCGATAGTTATGCGAGAACATAAAAATGAAACATACAAACATACAAACATACAAACATACAAACATACAAAGCAAAATCGCCTAACTTGCCACTAAGATCTTCGCTCGCTTCGCTCGCTCGATCGATAATAATAATAATGATATTTGATAAATATCCATTAGTCAAAGAAAGTGACAAAAGTTTTACAGGACACTAAGGTTACGTTACGTTCAATCGATTTATGAGTAGAATCACGAACTCGCACATCAGAATTTTATTTCTAAAGATTTTTGGGGAACATGGTGGCTCGTTCCCCAAAGGCAGAGTAGGTGGTTCTCTGCAACGGGCCGGCCCATCTGGCCCACTTGCCCGCCAGATAGGCAGTGGCAAGAGAACCACCTACTCTGCCTTTTGGGAACGAGCCTCCATGTTCCCCAAATTGGTGACCCCGACGTGATCAGCCGTCGACTACCGCGGACGGCTTTCCTGCCTTTGGGGAACGATACCACCATGTTCCCCAAAGATTCATGCACTTTCGTTGCTGGTTGTAACTCGCATGGCTAACGCGACTACTATGAGTCAGCAAAATAACTTTTCAGGAAACATGACGTATATCGTTACCAGGAATACTTGATTGGAAAGCATTTACCTCCTGCGATTCCTTTGAAAATAAAGGCTTTAGTAGCCGCCTCAAAGGGATGGCTTCTACGAAATGTATGCCATGTTCAAATGGCGTTTTCTCCTAGATAATATTTCGAAATTGATCAATTTCGAATGTTATTTTCCCATAGTCACACTAATATTATAAATGCGAAAGTTTGGATATTTAGATTTTTGGATGTTTGGATGGATGTATGTTATGACAACCACTGAACCGATTTGGCCATAGGATTTTTATCCGGGTACCACGCGAGCGAAGCCGCGGGCGACAGCTAGTTCTGCATAAATCTGAAATCTAATATTTAGTAAACTTGAAGATACAATGGTGTCTTGTTATTCTAACGAAGACAATAAATTATTAATCTAGAATACGAAACGAGCGTAAAGTTATTGATTTTACCTGGATATGACAGGCAAGGTTGATGTGAAATTTTTACATAGATTTGTTCAGGCAGCTTTTTTCGTATCGTTTATTTTTGCTGAGTGAAAATAAATTGAGTTGACAAGCGTAGGCAAATTTTTATATCACAGTTTTGTAACACGACACGATGATGTGCATTTGGCATGAAATTAAGTGTGCGAAGTTCGGTAGACTACCTATTCATTCAGGAATTTATTAAAAACTAGCTGCTGCCCGCGGCTTCGCTCGCGTGGTACCCGGATAAAAAGTAGCCTATGTTACTCGCCAGCCCTCCAACTATCTCCACACAAAAAATCCAGTCAATCCATCGCTCCGTTTTGACGTGAAAGCAGGACAAACGAACAAACACTAACATTTATAATATGGGTATGCAGTGGCGGCGTAGCATGGGTTGGCACCCGGGGCGGTATTCTATTGAGCACCCCCCCCCCCCTCCAAAAAAAAATTTTTTTCTGACAATATAGGTGCAAGACACAGATAAATGTTTGGATAAATTTGCAAATATTTGTAACGTAGGCGCCGCGCCGGCTTGAAACTCGATACACTTTGCTCGCAAAATACTTACTCATGAAGCTAATAAGCGAGCGAAGCGAGCCGATTTTTTTTTAACTAATGCAACATAATTGCGAAATACTTAAGCTAATATGCGAGCAAAGCGAGCTCCCTACTTTTGCAAAAACACATGAACCTAAGTGCGAGCGAAGCGAGCGGAATTTTGTAAAGAAAAATGTAACATGTGACACTTGAGTTTACTTATGGTGCTTAAAGAAAAGGCTGCTCCTTAAATGCGAGCGAAGTGAGCCGAATTTTCAAAGACAAATGCTACATAATGAGATGACACTTGATTTTGCTTGCGGTGCTCAAAGAAAAGGTGGGCTGCTTGTCGGTCTCTATGACTAAAATAGACATGAAGCTAAATTCGAGGGAAGCGAGCCGATTTTTTAAGACACATGACACGTTATATGACGGAATGACAAGGGGCCGCAAGCCGCGCGAGGCCGGGCGATTGCACTGTTCGCCACCCCCTAAGGCCGGCACTGCAAGGCATTACACTTACTTTGGTCGCAAAATGCTCAGTAAAGCTAATATGCGAGCAAAGCGAGATTAAAACGAAGCGAGCGTCCTACTTTTTGAGCCGTTTTTTTTTAAGACAAATGCAACATGTGACAACACTTGACTGTGCTCAAAGAAAATGCTGGCTGCTTGTCGGTTTCCATTCTGTGGTCAGACATAACTCATTTTGCTCGCAAAATAGTTATCTACTCATTGCGAGATCCACGAGCAAAGAGAGCCGAATTTTCTTAAGACAAATGCGTGATGATACTTTTTTCATTCAAATACCCATTTACATCCCCTTACGGCAGTGGTTCTTAACCTATGGTCCGCGGACCACTGGTGGTCCCTGGAACCACTTGAAGTGGTCCGCGAAGCTATCAAAAAAATTAAACAAGCGACAAAGGATCAAAGTTGAAAGAGAAAACTTACTGTTGGTGGTCCGCGGCAAGTCAGAAAATTTATCAAATGGTCCCTCATCACAGTCATCACTAAAAGGTTAAGAACCACTGCCTTACGGGTAATACCAATTTGAACACCCTCTGGCACTCCCTTTGAAAGGTAGATTTTACATAAAAGGACGGATTTTTTTTTCACCGTGGTCCACGATGACACCCCCCTGGTGCGTGGCGCCCGGGGCGGACCGCCCCGTCCGCCCCCCCCTTACGCCGCCACTGTGGGTATGGATTTGAAGGTATAGAAGTTAGTGATAGGCAAGTCCACGCACATTTTACACGTGACCACATACTGAAAGTACTTCCAGCATCCCACGTGACAGTTTAAAAAAAAAAACTTAGGGTGACCTAGGACTTAATTAGTTTAGTTAGATCCATACGAAGTTATATTACCAGACTAGCTTTTTCACGTGGTTCACCCGCAAGCAAGGTTATTCTTACAGGAAGCGATTTTTCCAAACAAAACATTTAGGAATCACATGTAAAAATTATAAATAACTAGCTGCTGCCCGCGGCTTCGCCTATGTTACTCTCCAGCCCTCCAACTATCTCCACACAAAAAAACACGTCAATCCGTCTCTCCGTTTTGACGTGAAAGCAGGACAAATAAACAAACAAATAAACACACTTTCACATTTACAATTTGGGTACGGATAAACATTACCTCTCAGGTATAGATTATCTTGTGAAGCGTTACGTTATATTTAGGTAAATGATTATCCTTTTATGAAGCACAAACTGTAAATAATTGAACAAGGTCATGTTTTTAAGCGCTCGTAACTAAAACACCTATATTATGCCAAGTTCGCCGAATCCCGCATTACAAAATAAGCTTTACACTAATCTTTTCAAAGCCGACAATCGGTTGACGTTGGGATTAAATAAAGTATGTAAATAAGCTAAAATAAACAAAAGGTTATTTTAAACGCTACTGAAATAAAAGACTTTACAAGCGTTGTTTTTTATGCTGACCTAGATAAAGATTTGATGTAGTAAATCGTGAGAGCTTTGTGATACAACTTGATGGATCGATTGCACGCTCAGGAAAGGAAAAATGTGCAAAACGTTGAAATTGACGCATCAACTTGCAAGCGCAAGCAGTTTGTGCAATACGGTGCGCTTTGGACATGCATGACAGATCGTCTAACTAAAATATCAGAAACGCCTGACGCGCATGGGTGTATATGGGGGGTCCGGACCGGGTCCGGGGTCCTTAGGAACCTTTGAACAGTTGAAACCCTTTGATTTTGGTGGAAACCTAGTCAATCTTTGTATTTTGGAACCCTTGGACCCCCCCCCATAACAAAGATCTTTGTATTTTAGAACCCTTGGACCCCCCTGACGCGTATTACATAGCGTCTAAGAAACGGACTGCTATACTTTCATTCAATTCATCTTTAGGAGCGAGTTAGTGGTTTAGGTACAGTCAGTCAAGAATCGCTCTAGCTTCGAATCAAATCGCTGCTTTAATAATAAAGTGAAATAACTCAAAAAATGGGTTTTTTGAGTTTTACTAATAAAATGCATTAACTACGTCCGAGGAATAGGTTACATTCAACAGCGGCTTCAAAAGGAGCCGATGGTGCGAAATAGAACACCACATGCCTGCCTACCGTGCTTCGCACGCATCGAATCCGAAAAACTTTAAACGCGATTTACCAAAATTCGTGTTTTTCGAGTTAATTCAGTTTTTTATCAAGCGTGCGAAATGCAGTTGAACAAGTTTAAATCGCCATGCTGATCCCACACTAGCCTAGTGTCATCAAAAATTACCAAAGAAGTGGTATTATCAAAGAGTAGAAATAAATAATGATCAAAATATAACTTACAACCATCCAAATTGTAATCTCCTTGTCTCCAGGTTTTAGCGCACACACTACAAAGCTTGGGGCAAGATGAGGGCATGTACCAGCAGTACATCCCATTGGCCATCCATCTGGCTGACGAGTTCTTCCTCACGCATCCATCGCGAGATGTCCAGCTTCTCATCGCGTGCTGCATCGCCGATGTGCTCCGGGTCTATGCTCCTGAGGCTCCGTACAAGGACCAGGAACAGGTATGACGTCATCATCTATTGACTGATAAAATATCCAAAGCTTGAGATGCTGAATCATTTGCTAGGAGTAAAGGAGTAAAGACCAGGAACGACGACGTCACCTGCTTAGGATGCTACTGGTCTTTTGTGATTGAGTTGATGAGTTCTTCCTCACGCATCCATCGCGTGATGTCCAGCTTCTCATCGTGTGCTGCATCGCCGATGTGCTCCGGGTCTATGCTCCTGAGGCTCCTTATAAAGACCAGGAACAGGTATGACGTCATCTTCTATTGGCTGATAAAGGGTCTTACTTATGAAAGATGTTAAAGTTGAACACTGGTTAAACAACGTCCTGTCTTTATCTGTGGATAGTGACGAATAGAGACAGGACGTTGTATAAGCAGTGTTCAACTCTAAACATCTTTCATAAGTAAGGGGAAAATATCCAAGTCTGCTTGAGATGCTGAATCATATGCTAGGCGTAAAGACCAGGAACGACGACGTCACCTGCTTAGGATGCTACTGGTCTTTTGTGTTTGAGTTGATGAGTCCTTCCTCACGCATTCATCGCGAGATGTCCAGCTTCTCATCGCGTGCTGCATCGCCGATGTGCTCCGGGTCTATGCTCCTGAGGCTCCATATAAGGACCAGGAACAGGTATGACGTCATAATAGGCATGAGTGTTTCGTAAAGAACCTCCTCCTTTTTGGAAGTCGGTTAAAAATATCGACGATTTAAATATTGAACGCGGCTGATGGAAAGAGGGATGAACTCGACCAATTTTCATTAGTAGAGTTGCGAAGACCTTGTAGATGGAAAAGTTGGGGGAGGCTTTCGCCCAGCTGTGAGACGCTAACCGCTAATTCGATCTACATATCTAGCTAGCTAGAGCATAGTTTCTCAACCTTATTTAGCCCGCCACCCACTATGAAATTTTTTTTTCTAGACAATATTAATCTGGGTTGGTTACAATACAACTCATTTGTCTTTTTTCCACAGGTGAAGACCATATTCCTGTTCCTGATAAACCAACTTCAGGGTCTGCGAGACCCCAAGGACCCTGCCTTCAAGCGGTACTTCTACCTGCTAGAAAACCTGGCCTATGTCAAGTCGTTCAATATGTGCTTCGAACTAGAAGACTGTCAGGAGATCTTCTGCGCTCTCTTCTCGCTCATGTTCAAGATTGTCAAGTGAGTGGAATCTATGAAGGAATATAAGCAAAGTGATTTAATTTTTATGGCACCAATCGGAAAGCATACCCTTTCAAACAAAAAAATCAATTTTCATATCGGTCCAGGTGTCTTTGAGAAATCGGTGAACATACATAAAATAAAAACCGGTCAAGTGCGATTCGAACTCGTACGCCGAGGGTTCCGTACCTAGCCATGGTGCCAATTAAGCTAGTCCGCTTAATTGTATGAGTGCCCATACAACTCGGAGGACAATTTTAATTGGCGTCAACTATGTATGTATGGGAACACCCTTTAGTTTTCAATTTTTTTAACTTTTTGGAATTTTTCCTTTATTTGTGCTATAAGACCTTGCTTTTTGCCAAATTTTGTTATTCTAGGTCAACGGGAACTACCATTTAGGTTTTCGACCCAAAACCTCTAGGGTACTTCCGGTTGACCTAGAATTGTCAATTTTGGTTACAAGCAAGGCCTTACAACACAAGTAAAGGAAAAATTCCGAAAAATAAAAAAAGTTGATAATTAAGGTAAGTTTTGGTACTTACAAGTTTTCACGAAAACCTAAATTTGCCTATATCTTTTTATAGTGTTGACTCAGGACCTTGATTTTTATACTCACAATAGGGACTATAGACCTTAGTATATGGTATAAATTTCAACTTGCTAGCTCTACCCGTTCCTGAGATAATCGATGGTGACACACGGACAGACAGACGGACAGTCGGACAGACGGACAGACGGACAGACGGACAGACGGACAGACGGACAGACGGACAAGAAAGTGATCTTATAAGGGTTCCTTTTTTTACCTTTTAAGGTACGGAACCCTAAAAAGCGCAAAACAAAGATTCTGATGAATTGATAACCTCCTCCTTCTTTTGAAGTCGGTTAAAAATACAAAGTCGCTCTGCAGATTGCTAATTACAATTTCGCAGGGGCTTTGGCCCGTACAACATCCTATACAAACATTTAAACTACTAAACCACCAATATCCCGTCCCCTCTCCTTCCGTCTTCTCATGGGTAAGGCTGAAAAACAGCGTCTGGTTCCAACCAGGCAGAAGCTGAGCTCTTGCCTTTTCAGCAGGCGGACAATGTTTTAGTTTTAAGTACCTACATACATATTTAGTTAATTGTCTTTTTTTCTCCGTGTACCTAATTGCTGAATAAATGTTTTCTTTCTTTCTTTCCAATATCAATAAAGATCATCATCAAAACGCCTGAATTGTTTTCCAGTACGGAGCACTCTTCGAAGGTGAAATCCTTTATGCTGGACGTACTATGTCCTCTCATCACGGAGTCGGATGTCGTCTCCAACGAGCTTCTGAACGTGATTCTCATCAATCTCGTGGAGCCGAACAAGAGGGAGCATAAACACGCCTACGGTCTTGCCAAGGACCTTATTATCAAGACCAATGAGACGCTGGAGCCTTATATCCAGGCGGTAAGGTTTATTTTTGTGTGCGTTTACTTACTGCTATTGGGTAAAAGTTACAAAGGAAGACCACAGCTGTGAGTCAATCTGTGAATGATAAAGTAAGTTCGTATGAGCAAGTGGCCAACTCTGTTGACGGAGTTTTGAAAAAAGACATAGTAGTATAGAAGACAAAATAATGCTTGAATGCATATGTTGAGAGGATGAATAAAATAAAACTTTTTACCTGGGATGAAAGTGCGAATACCTAAATCTTAATAGAATAAACGTTCTAAGAAAAGGGCGATCAGGAAAACCAACGCTCTGAACTGATATGTTTTCTAAGTGATTCGATTTTGTTACTAAAGTTTGTGTAATTAATAAAACGCTTGTTTCTTTTCAGTTCTTCAATCACGTGCTGATTCTCGGCAAAGAAGAGAAGCACCTAGTAATATTCACAAAAGTATACGAGCTTATATACGAACTGTACCAATGCTGTCCCACCATACTCCTCGCCGTGCTACCCCAGTTGGAGTGCAAACTCAAATCTGCCCAATTCCAAGAGAGATTGAGCGCCGTCGCCTTATTAGCTAGAATGTTCTCAGAACCGGGCTCAGAACTTGCCAAGCAATACCCGAACCTATGGCGAGCGTTCCTAGGTCGATTCAACGACATCTCCGTACCCATCCGCATCAAATGCGTGCAGTATTGTATGCACTTCCTTGTCCACCATCCCGATTTGAGAAAGGATATCACAGAGACATTGAAGCTAAGACAACACGACGCTCACGAACAAGTCAGATACGAAGTCGTCATGGCCATTATAGCGACCGCGCAGAGAGACTTCCAAGCTGTCGCGGAATCGGAAGATCTTCTACACTTTGTCAAAGAGAGAACCCTAGATAAAAAGTTCAAAATTCGCAAAGAGGCCATGACCGGTCTAGCTATGATCTACAAAAAGTTCCTAACTGAAGAGAAAGTACCGCCAGCGACCGAAAAAGCCGCGCAATGGATCAAAGATAAAATCCTACACGGATACTACATGACCGCGTTAGAAGACAGATTGCTTGTCGAGCGGCTTTTGAACACATCTCTCGTCCCTTACACGCTACCCCCACCGATTCGTATGAAGAAACTTTACTATCTAATGTCAAATGTCGACGATAACGCGACCAAAGCGTTCATAGAACTTCAAAAACACCAGCTCGCAGTACGTCGTACTGTAGCTGAATGGGTAGAGTTGCATAGAAAACCGCCGACGCCCGCGGTGCAAAAGGAAATGATCGCTAAGGTCCTACACATAAGCTCTAAATTTCTGCCGGAGTCTGTGAAGGCTCAGGAGTTTTTAAACAAGTTCTCTTCGCATATGAAGCAAGCGCCTGAAATGTTGCAAGGAATGGAAATGATACTGAATCCTAATGTTAGCTGTGAAGTGTGCGTTCGTACTACTGTGAGTTTTCATTATTATGAAACTGAGTATTTGTGTGTGGTTGCCCCTATAGTGATGGTATATGGTATGGTGATGATGATGATGGTGAAAAGTAACTTATAACCTTCCTCAAGAGTATAGCTATGATATGCAGAAATAATTTTTCAAATCCGTCAGGTACTTCCTGAGATTAGCGCGTTCAATTCAAACAAACAAACAAACACTATACCGCTTTATATTGGATAACGCTCGAAAAGTTGGTCTTAACTAATCCTACCCATAAAGACGACCATTTTACTCGAAGAAATCAAGTAAAAGTGCCGCATTTATAATCATTCTGTTTCGTTCTTCATTGCGAACGAAATATGATAATTTATTACATTTTACGATAATTTAGTTGGCACTGTTATAAGTTTACTAGCAGCGCCCTCGCGGCGTTGTCCCGTAGTGATGGTATAATGGTAAATAATGATGATTAAAACTAAAAAGTAGCCTAAACCTTCCTCAAGAGTTTACCTATCAAATACAGAAAGAATTTTGCAAATTGGACTGGTAGTTCCTGAGATTAGCGTGTTTAAACTAACAAACAAACTCTTCCGCTTTATCGATCGAGCGAGCGAAGCGAGCGAAGATCTTAGTGGTAAGTTGGGCGATTTTGCTTTGTATGTTTGTATGTTTGTATGTTTGTATGTTTGTATGTTTGTATGTTTCACGAATTGTTGTTCGAGCATAACTGTCGAACCGTTCATCCAATCTGCATGAAACTTGGTAGGTCAATAGGTTGTGGTAAGGAAATTTACGGTGGAGCATATGAGCTTAATCGATGAAGGGGTTGTGAAGATATTGGGTTCCCAAGGGGGTAAAAAATTATGAAAGTTACACAAATATATTGAGTGGGGTGTCATACGAAAGGGCTTATTTTGTACATTCCAAAATGGTTTTTATTTTTAATCTAGGATGTATAGTTTTTGAAATACGACCAAAGACCAAAAACTACGAAACCAGAGCTGCAAGAGCTCCCGTTTCATAGAGTTTCGATGTCTTCGTAGCTCATTGACTGGTCGGTCTTAAAAAGAGAGTGGCATCGTTGCGGTTTGGTTTGCAATGATTTTAGATGCTACTTGATTTATTTTCATGATAAAAAAAATTTTGATAAAAAATGAAAATAATTGGGGTAAAAAAAGTTAAGTAAACAAATATATTGAGTGCGGTGTCAAATGAAAGGTCTTTATTTGTACATTCTAAAATAGTTATTATTTTTATTCTAGGACGTATACTTTTAAAAATACGACGAGAATTCATAAATATGAAATAAATGAAAAATTAGACACGACATTATGTATTGCATGCATGCTAGTATTTTTTACCATGAAGAGCTAGCGCAATAGGCATACCCGGCAGTAGTAGCACTTGAAATTATAGGGGTAGGTAGTCAGAAGAAAGTCCAAATGTTGGCCATCTACGGTGCGCGAGATCTCAGTTCGGGGCGAACTACTAGTTATATTACTAGCGGACGCCCGTGGCTTCGCCCGCGTGGACTACTACTTTTTCATCTCAAGGGAAACATGCATTTTTTCGGGACAAAAAGTAGCCTATGTCACTCTCCAGCCCCATAATATGGAAATGAAATGAAATGAAAAATATACCCATAATATGGGTAATGGGTATAGTATTAACCTTGCAAATAATTAATTTCCTTTCAATTGTTTCCAGTCAAATGTCCTCAAGAAACTGGGCCAGCCTGTAATGACAAACCTATACTACAACACAGTGAAGATGTTGTTGGAACGAGTCAGTTCTGTTATGATCGACCACGACTCACTACTCATACTCGTTGGTTACGTAGAAGGGGCTGTTAAGGAAACTGATCTAAGCATTGCTGAAGAATGCGGTATGTATGTTTTTTAGTTGAAAAAGTTTTCAAAATAAGCTTTTGGTAGGTAACCGCAAACTGAGTAAATACTATACCAGCGTAGTTCTGGTAAATGGTAATGTGATGAAAAGTAGCCATTCTCATCGACGCAGAGATATTTTTAGGGTTCCGTACCTTAAAAGGTAAAAAAAAGGAACCCTTATAAGATCACTTTCTTGTCCGTCTGTCCGTCTGTCCGTCTGTCCGTCTGTCCGTCTGTCCGTCTGTCCGTCTGTCCGTCTGTCTGTCCGTGTGTCACCATCGATTATCTCAGGAACGGGTAAAGCTAGCAAGTTGAAATTTATACCATATACTAAGGTCTATAGTCCCTATTGTGACTATAAAAATCAAGGTCCTGAGTCAACACTATAAAAAGATATAGGCAAATTTAGGTTTTCGTGAAAACTTGTGAGTACCAAAACTTACCTTAATTATCAACTTTTTTTATTTTTCGGAATTTTTCCTTTACTTGTGCTGGAAGATCTTGCTTGTAACCAAAATTGACAATTCTAGGTCAACCGGAAGTACCCTAGAGGTTTTGGGTCGAAAACCTAAATGGTAGTTCCCGTTGACCTAGAATAACGAAATTTGGGAAAAAGCAAGGTCTTATAGCACAAATAAAGGAAAAATTCCAAAAAATTAAAAAAGTTGAAAATTAAAGGGTGTTCCCATACATAGTTGACGCCAATTAAAATTGTCCTCCGAGTTGTATGGGCGCTCATACAATTAAGCGGACTAGCTTAATTGGCACCATGGCACCACGTACTAGGTACGGAACCCTCGGCGTACGAGTTCGACTCGCACTTGACCGGTTTTTTTTTTTTCAAATCCGACTGCTAGTTCTTGAGATTAATGATACAAACAAACAAAAACACAAACTTTTCCGCTTTATTATTATTAATTTGATATTTAGATTGATAGTTTGTATTACAGCATTTACAGCATGCATGTCAAACTCAAAAGCGGCCTTTACACGGTACAGATATCTGTACAGATATGAACCGCACAGATATCTGTACAGATAACCGCGGATAAAACTGTCGTGTTAATTACTGTCACAGTTTTGGACTGGCGCGTGGTACGATATTAGCGACCTTTACACGGTAGAGTTTTTACCACGCATCTGGACTGCGTTCCGAACCGCACATATATCTGTACAGATCGTCGCGCATCTACACGTAAGGTTTTTAGCAAAGGTTGGAATGCCGCGTGCTATTTCCCGCGGGCCGATCTCTGCGTGTAAATGCTGCTAATGTCACTTGTGGGCCACATGCATAAAGACCGTATAATCAGTAAGCCCCAAAACCAACCCCTATAGAAAAAAACCCATTGCATAGATAGAGTGAAAACCATTAATTATTAATCAATACTAAAATAACAGAAAAATATACTCAATACAATCTTTTCCCAGAAATTGGCACCTTTTAACTAAATGACCTATTTGAGGGGTAACTATCTAACACGGTAACACGGCCGGCCGCATTAGGAGGCTGCTCTTGAATTTGGTTTCACGCTTTTGCCGGGCCGCATGTTTTTTTTTAATGCATGTTTGACATGACTGGTGTGGATATATGTATAGTCCGGCAAAAACGGGTAGACACGGCAAATAAAATTTCAGTACTTTGGAAACCCTTTCTCTACTAATCTAAGGTAAAGCACAGGTTTCTTGTCTATGGTACAGATGCCAAAGACGTCAGTCAGAAGTAATAATTTACTTCTAAAAGAGAATTTATCTATTTCGCGTATTTAGCTTGCACAGCGGCGCCCCCATTTATTTCTATTATTTTGTGTCGGCCTATAGATTGGTGGTTTGTATTACAGGTATAGATTCAAAGAAAGCTGCGGAGCGTGGTCTGAAGCTGCTGGTGATGTTATCGTTCGTGTTCCCGTCTCACTTCCTGCACGAGGACGTGCTGGCGCGGCTGAGCTCGCTGCTCGAGCTGGAGGACGAGACCGTGGCGCCGCATGTGCTGGCCGCGCTCACATTCCTGGGGAAATACAGACCGCTCGGTGAGTACTGACCAAACTGACCTGACCTCTCATTGCAGGAAGAAATCGACAGTGGGACCAGGGAAGAGTGTTGAGTCCGTCGTAGGTTGGAAGGTGCTTTACATGGCGCGTGTTTTCGTCATGGCTTCGGTCTACCACTGACGTTATAGCTCTTGCTAAGTTAGGTGTCAGGTGTCGAATGGGTCGTAGGTTGGAAGGTGCTTTGACATGGCGCGTGTTTACTTCAGGGCTTCAGTCTTCGTCATGGCTTCGGTCTGCCATGACCGAAGGCTTTGCTGCGGCCCCCTCCTTCGGAGGGCACCGCAGAGCGTGACTGTTAAATCTCTTTTCATGATTTGTAAAGCGCTATGTAATTCTTCTTCATAGCTTAGCGACTGTCTATTAGCCTCTTAGGTCAACAAATGGAGCTGAGATGTAAAATGTGAGTAGGACATTCCATCATGACTTGTATCTATGTCTTAGTATCTGTCATAACATATTCCCTGCACCGGCAATCAATCTGGATCCGGAGTATGATGTGTGACCAATCATGACTTGAAAGCTACTATCAAGGTAAGCAACTGTAGCCCAGCACCTACAGCCCGAGGTAAGTCAGTGTCGGAGCGTGGTCTGAAGCTGCTGGTGATGTTATCGTTCGTGTTCCCGTCTCACTTCCTGCACGAGGACGTGCTGGCGCGGCTGAGCTCGCTGCTCGAGCTGGAGGACGAGACCGTGGCGCCGCATGTGCTGGCCGCGCTCACATTCCTGGGGAAATACAGACCGCTCGGTGAGTACTGACCAAACTGACCTGACCTCTCATTGCAGGAAGAGAGATAGAGATCGCGTCAGGTAAAAAGAACGCTGGAAGAAAGCGGAGGGGGTGTTTTCGTCTTATGCTTGCGAATACATGATAATACATGACCGTGGCGCCGCATGTGCTGGCCGCGCTCACATTCCTGGGGAAATACAGACCGCTCGGTGAGTGCTGACCAGACTGACCTGACCTCTCATTGCAGGAAGAGAGATAGAGATCGCGTCAGGTAAAAAGAACGCTGGAAGAAAGCGGAGGGGGTGTTTTCGTCTTATGCTTGCGAATACATGATAATACATGACCGTGGCGCCGCATGTGCTGGCCGCGCTCA
Source organism: Camptogramma bilineatum (assembly GCA_958496255.1). Taxonomy (NCBI): domain Eukaryota; kingdom Metazoa; phylum Arthropoda; class Insecta; order Lepidoptera; family Geometridae; genus Camptogramma; species Camptogramma bilineatum. The sequence continues at coordinate 6,475,069 of OY292474.1, forward strand.
CATTCCTGGGGAAATACAGACCGCTCGGTGAGTGCTGACCAGACTGACCTGACCTCTCATTGCAGGAAGAGAGATAGAGATCGCGTCAGGTAAAAAGAACGCTGGAAGAAAGCGGAGGGGGTGTTTTCGTCTTATGCTTGCGAATACATGATAATACATGACCGTGGCGCCGCATGTGCTGGCCGCGCTCACATTCCTGGGGAAATACAGACCGCTCGGTGAGTACTGACCAGACTGACCTGACCTCTCATTGCAGGAAGAAATCGACAGTGGTGCCAGGGAAGAGTGTTGATTCCGTCGTAGGTTGGAAGGTGCTTTACATGGCGAGTGTTTTCATCATGGCTATTATAGTCCAGTCATCTTAGCCAAAAAATGGGCTCAACCTCGGAATGAAAGATAATAAGCTGAATTTTCGTATGCAGCTTCATTTAGGCGTCCTAAAAGTTGTCTCAAAAGTCTCATAAAATCTCGTGTCTGCGTCTTAAGTTATTCAAGGTCAAAGGTAAAAAAAATAGTTTTTCGCAAATATCTCGGTTTCTTTTGGTTCAATGATGTTAACATCTATTATAAAGTTGTAGAACATACAATTTGCGACAAATTTTGTTTAAAACATTCTTTCATGCGCTCAACCGTTTTCGCGATAGAGTGCGCAGCGCTCAGCCATACGCGTAGGTACTGTAACGCAAAGTCAAACGTGAATATCTATGAATACCTTGAATTTTGAATAATTTGTTTTTTTTATCAGTTGATTATCGACCGAGCGAGCAAAGCGAGCTAAGATCTTACGATTTTTCTTTGTATGTTTGTAAGTGTAATTTTTATGTTCTTGCATAACTATCGAACCGATAATCCAATCTGCATGAAACTTGGTAGGTAACTAGGTTGTGCTATGGAAATTTTCTGAGAAGCATATGAGCGTAATCGATGGAGGGGTTGTAAATATATTGGGATCTCAAGGGGGTAAAAAAGATAAAAGTTACACAGATTTATTGAGTGGGGTGTCATATGAAAGGACTTAATTTGTACATTCCAAAATAGTTTTTATTTTTGTTCTAGGAAGTATAGTTTTTGAAATACACATACTGAGCGCTGCGCGCTCTCCGCCCTGTATCTCAAAAACGGTTGAGCGCATGGAAAAAATTTTTGAATGAATTTGTCGCAAATTTTAAGCTCTACAACTTTATAATAGATGTTAACATCATCGGACCAATAAAAACCGAGATATTCGCGAAAAACTATTTTTATTTACCTTTGAACTTGAATAACTTAAGACGCAGACACGAGATTTTATGAGACTTTTGAGACAACTTTTAGGACGCCTAAATGAAGCTACATACGAAAATCCAACTTATTATCTCTCATTCCGAGGTTAATTCCTAATTTGACTGGACTATTATAGCTCTTGCTAAGTTAGCCTACAAGCCTAGCTCGTGCTAGGCTTGTAGGTTTTGCTGCGGCCCCCTCCTTCGGAGGGCACCGCAGAGCGTGACAGCTAAATCGCTTTTCATGACTTGTTATACATCAGCTTAATTCTTCTTCATAGCTTAGCAACTGTCTCTTGGGTCAACAAATGGAGCTGGGATGTTAAATGTGAGTGGAACAATCATGGCACGGAACACATTCCATCATGACTTGTATCTATGCCGCGACTAAGGTTAAGGTTTGGAGTTTGGAGCTTAAAAGTTTACTGGTATCCAAGTAAGTCCATCTAAATAGAGCCTCTAGTCTAGATTTTTGACAGGATCTGTAAAGATTGGGCTCAAAAGTTTCAAGGTCACTTTGCGGTTGAAAGTTCCCATCATGTTTTACAAGGCTTGAGACTGTTTTAGTTTAAATCTTAAACTTCGAGACGTTCACTAACATGAATTATGGGAAAAAGAAAAATTAATTAATTTTAGTGGACATTTTACACGGTTTTATACTCGTAACGTTAGTTAAATTATAAATGTCTTTATATCGGCTTATCTGTTTCAGGTGAGGCCACCCCTACTCTGTTCCCTAAACTGATCACACTCTGCAAAGCTTACGCTGAGGTCGGCACGCCGAAGCAAGCGAAAAACGCTGTCAGGTATGTAATTGCTAAAATTTTGTATACATTTTTCTGTAGCATGCGAAAGATACATTATTTCGCTCGGTTTAATAGCCATTGTCCATCTGGAATAGTGCAGCTTTCCAATGGTATTTCTCATATTAGGTGCAGTAGTTATATATAATTTATTAATTTATAATTGCCAAATATGTATAAAATAATATTTAATACTCTTTTGATTAAACCCTAGGACATTTTTAAAGAATCTTAAATGTCTAAAGATCTATCGCACCTCGTGAATACAGTTGTGATTGTATTACGTTATTATTACATTAAAGTAATTAGCATAGCGACGTGCTGAGCGGTTGCAATTTAGGTAAGTGACCGCTAGTGGCATTAAAAGCGCATCCATGCTTCGTGGGGCACGTTAAATTGTCGGTCGCGGGTTTTAGGTTGTTCAAAAACTCCGTCACCAGCAGGCTGATTGTCTAACTTATCTCAAACCTCAAATTGGTCTCAAACTGTCAAAATGATCGCGTAGGCATTTTTTGTGAGAGTGACAGAGCTACTTGCGTGGTCACTGAACGGTCATATTTGAGAGTTTGAGACCGATTTTGGTTGCCATCAAAGATAGACAATCGGGGGGCTGAGCCTCTAGTCTAGCTAGACTCATACAAATTTATTAGATTACAATCTGCCTCTTCCAGATGTCTGTTCGTGAATGTACCGGAGCAACGCACTCAGATCTTCACTGAGATTCTGGACACTCTAAAGGCGACGCTGAGCCCGCATTCAGAACACTACCGCACCGCCATAGTCACGCTCGGACACGTAGCACACAACCTGCCCGATAACTTCCCCGTGCACATCAAGAATATCGTCTCTAGAAAGGTAACTGATTGTTTATAAGTGATCCTACTGAATAAATGATATTAGACATCTTCAGGATCCTAAAGATGCCTAAATAGATCTGAGAGAATGTCTACCGCGCCTGGGGATAAAGTCATGAACTTATTTTATTATTTATTTATTAGAATGTTTTGAATTTTGAATTTTTTAGAAAGCTAACTATTAAACTGCAGAATGGTAACAAATTTGTTCTAGAAAGGTTACAAAAATGATCTTTGGAACGGTCAGATTTAGATAAGTTCTAATCTTAACATCTTTCTCCGGATGGTAAAGTATTGTAAAAATAGAGATTACTTTCACAGAAACTGGAATGCTTATTTATATATATAAGTATTAGTATTACACTAGTTGGCGCTGTTACGATCCTATATTCTCATACAAATCCACGTTTTCGGCGCCGATACATGAAACAAACTTACTTGGCACTCAGTAACTTTTTCCCTCCACAGATAGTGAAAGAATTGTTAGTCCGCGAAGGCGGCGGCGCTACCAACACGCCGACAGAGGAGTGGTGCAACGAAGAGGACCTTCCCGAAGAGACGCGCTGCAAGCTTGAGGGACTCAAGTGCATGGCGCGGTGGCTACTAGGACTCAAGAAGGACGAACTCTCCGCTCAGAAGACTTTTAGGATGCTAAACGCGTTTATCGTACACAAGGGGGATCTATTACAGGTGATTTGAACCTTATTTCCACAGATTTAAGAGTTATTTAGCTTTAGAGACTCGCTGCAAGCTTGAGGGACTCAAGTGCATGCATACTCGGACTCAAGAAGAACGAACTCTCCGCTCAGAAGACTTTTAGGATGCTAAACGCTTTTATCGTACACAAGGGGGATCTATTACAGGTGATTTGAAGCTTATTTCTACAGATTTAAGAGTTATTTAGTGTATGAGACGCGCTGCAAGCTTGAGGGACTCAAGTGCATGGCGCGGTGGCTACTAGGACTCAAGAAGGACGAGCTATCCGCTCAGAAGACTTTTAGGATGCTAAACGCGTTTATCGTACACAAGGGGGATCTATTACAGGTGATTTGAACCTTATTTCTACAGATTTAAGAGTTATTTAGCTTAACCGGTAAACCGTTCGCGATCACTACTCATACTGAAATACACAGGATTTTACCGCTTATTTTTTAATCGCGGACTGAGTTCGCCCGCGACCACGGTTATTGCAACACAGCCGAAACGTCGGGATATAATAGAAACAAGGTATATAAATAACGCGGTAAATTCTGTGTACTTAAAAGCTATGATTTGTAGACAATTCATAGGAGATGGTCTGTTCTTTTTTAAATTGGTTCTTATTGAAGGGAATGTCGGCGAGTTTTTTCCATTAAATTTTTAACTTAATTGGGAATAGGTTGCGTCAAAACACTCGTCATGACTGTAGAGTCCTGCTAAGAGTCTAATTTGATAACATAAATTTATGTATGGATTTCATTTTGACAAAAATACGAGGCAGATTTCACCATCCAAACATTACTCCTTCAAAAACTACAATGTTTCCATGAGAAGTAATTGTATGATTGTTTCAGCAAAATCGTCTATCAAAAGCTGAGATGGCGCATTTGCGGCTGGCGGCGGGCGCGGCCATGTTGAAGATATGCGAACAGAAAGGCGTCGGGGACCAGTTTACCGCCGAACAGTTCTACAACCTCTCACATCTTATGGTGGTCAGTATATCATTACTATTGTATTTATTAGCTTCCGCCCATGTAACCTATGTCCTATTCCCGGCCATTATCTATCTATATTTTAAATTTCAAGCAAACATCCATCCATCTAAACATCCAAACTATCCCATTTATAATATTAGTGTAAACATCCAAATTTTCGCTTTTATAATATTAGTGTGAAAATGTGTTCGGTCTCTTGATTATCTATCTTTGATAGCGACCAAAATCGGTCTCAAACTGTCAAACACGACTGTTCAGTGACCACGCAAGCAGCTCTCTCATCTCAACGAGACCGAACGCGACAAAAGATTCCTACGCGATCGTTTTGACAGTTTGAGTTTTGAGACAAGTTAGACAATTCAGCTTGCTGATCGAGAAAGTTTAAAAAAGACAATCATTATTATGTTTCTCTCAGGCCTATACAACATAACCGCATAATTTATTATACAACGCTATAAATGTTTCTGTCACAGCCTTTTACATTTTTGAAAAATCTTCACAAGATTTTGTTAACAAAACATTTAAAAGTATCCTGTACTTGTTACTTTATAGTTTTGTAGTCAGTGACACGTGTACGATGACTGACAAGCATTAGTGAATAATTGAAGTTTCAGAATGTTTTTTTTTTATTTTCAGGATGACGTACCACAAGTAAGAGAAGCTTTCGCAGCGAAACTACACAAAGGACTTTCAAAGGTACGTACAGTAAAACCAGGAAAAGAATGCGTTTCGAAAAACATGGGAAACAATCGTATAAAATTATAAAAACGATTTACGAAAAGTCATTTGGAAATTTCAATTTTAGGTACTGCAAACAAATATCAATGTCATTTTTAAGAAAAGCAAATTAGTTGCAAGCCGTGCGAGCTGCGCTGATAATGACGTGCACTTCTGTCGCATTCTGTTTTGTGGAATCATACACTGATGTCGGACATATTCGGAAAACACGAGAATAACCGAGGTCAATATAAAGCTTGAAGTACTGTACACCATTGTGGCAGGTGAAGATGTAGGAATAGAACAGAAAAAAAGATACCTTGTGCGTATTAAAAACTTACATAATTTGAAGCATCATCATCATAAGAGGAAGTTTGAAAGTGGCGCATGTTATTGAAAAGGTGAGAAGTGCTAGGTTAGCTTGGTATGGACATGTTATGAGGAGGGATGAAAACCATATCACCAAGAGAGTGAGGAGTATGAGTGTTACTGGGTACGCAAGTAGAGGAAGGCCGAAGAAGTGGTTGGATTGTGTAAAGAGGATTATGCATGTGAGAGGAGTGGATTCTGAGCTGACGAATGATAATGGTGAGTGGAAGAGGAAAACATGTTGTGCCGATAAAGGCAGGAGAATGATGATGATGAATATGAAGAGTAATCTTAAAAATGTTTGTACAGGGTATACCAAACAAGTGCCTGCCATTAGACTTTATGGGCATGTACGCGCTAGCGGGGCGAGAGACGGAGCGTCGACTGCGGGCCGTCACGCGACAATACATGCTGGCAGATGTGATGCGACGCAGGGAGTACATACGGAACATCACAGTCGGGACTAAAGGTAACTACCCCTACTTGGAAAGGTAACAAGGTATAAAAAGTGTGTACAGTACTACCAGATAAACATCGAAAACAATCGTATGAAATTACAAAAAAAATTAACAATTCCATTATTACATTACAATTGTCATTACATGGCAGAATAAATTGTTTCTAAATTCAGTGCAGAGCAAAAATCATTATGTAGACACGGCAACTAAAATTTCAGTACTTTTTAAACCCGTTCTCTACTTATCTATGGTAAAGTACAGGTTTCTTGTCTATGGTACAGGTGCCGAAAATGTCAGAAGTAATAATTTACTTTTAAAAGAGAATTTATCTATTTCGCGTATTTAGCTTGCACAGGGGCGCCCCCATTTATTTCTATTATTTTGTGTCGGACTATACAACATGTTTTTCAAGCAATTTTTTGCTTTACTTTACAAAAAGTAATTTGGAAATGCAAATTACTCACAATTTCAACTTTATCGCAAACAAATTCATCATTCTTTTGAAACTATCATGGTTACGAACATAAATATTATTAATACATACAAATTAAATTAAACATACAAATAAAATTAAATTAAATTAAACATAAATATTATATTATGGTAATTATCCCGTTGATAATAATATTTATGTTCGTAACCATGATAGTTTCAAAAGTTATATCGCGTACCGGTACGGGCCGGATGTCGTTAAATCGGGAAGCAACAAAACTCAATAATCATGGTAATTATCCCGTTGATAATAATATTTAAATTCATCATTCGTCATTTTTAAGAAATGCAAATTAGTTGCAAGCCTTGCGAACTGCGCTGATAACGACGTGCACTTCTGTCACATTCAGTTTTGTGGAATCATACAGAGCTTACACAATTCTGCCTAGATGCTGTCGGTTATTTAGGAGAACACGAAATTAACCGATGCCTATTATTTATCTGGAAGTACTGTAATATATTAGTCATATCATGTGGTTCCCATAACACAAGCTACTATCAGACCGATGATGACAATCTCGATCACGATGCGTCCTCTGATTGGACAACAACTGATCGCCACGTTTCACGCCACCGCGGACCTTAGCTGAACGCTTTGGTTTGGTCAAGGCTTTACTGCTTTTTAGAATGTCAAAAAGAATAAATGTTTTCGTTTTCAGTGGAGCGAGCAGTAAGTCAACTGCCACACATTCTGCCGGATTATATGCTAGTATTCGCTGTGCCGGTGTTGGCACACGATCCCGCATTCACTACATACGACAATGTGGCGCAGCTCAAGGTAAACGAGATGCAACACGGGCGTTGCCGCTGCGCTGCGTCGTCGCTGTGACGTCGCAGCGTTGACGCTCCGTAGTTCTACATACAAACCTGCCCCCCTAGCCATATTACACTATCTATCGTCGCTGTAGAAGAAACACTTCAAAATGTATAGGATTTGACTTTTCAAGTAGATGAGTCACGTGGTCAGAACGTCAATTCCTATACATTTTGAAGTGTTCTATTCTACAGCGACGATAGATCGTATAATATGGCTAGGGCCCCTGGCATGCCACACGGTGCGCTGAAACGACGCGCTTTGACAGAACAAAAATTATAGCGCTGCAACGACGCAACGGAGCGGCAGCGCCCATGTGGCATCGCTCTAAAAAGCTTTAAAAATACGACGCTTTTTTATCGCGCTTTGTTCAATTTTGAGCGCTGAGCGGTAGGCATTAAATTGAATTTTGAGTTTTTTGAAAGCAATATTGGCAGCTCTGCTGTCTGTATTGTATAAGAACGGATGTTGGTAAAGATGGAATAACTTTAAAATGCTTGCAAAAAAATCTGAAGATGGACTTCAGCAAAGTCACGCCTGAATCAAGTACTTAACTATTTTTAATATTGAGTTTTAAATTCGCCAACGTTGAGGTTACGCTACGTTTTTTTTTAATCCACCAAAACATCTTAGTTTTATAATGTGACTAAAGAATTGTTTTATTTCGCAGGTGGTAAAGAACTGCCTGTGGTTCATCCTAGAGCCACTGATCACGCGCAACGATTTCTACTGCTACGGATTTTATAAAAGCCTCGTAGAACGAATGAAGCTGCACAAAGACGCATTGAACGAGACCGACGCTGCCGTCAATTATGTGAGTTAACACCTTTTGACTACCTCTGTCCCGACCAAAGGTGCTACTTGGTCACGGGGAGACAAATGTTTGAATAATCTCATAAGGGCCTTACAGCAGGGTTGATAAAAATCATGATTTTTTTAAAAAAATCAAAAAAATCCGATTTATTTGATTTAAATCGGATTTATTTGATTTAAATCGGATTTTTTTGATTTTTTTACTGAAGTTAGTGAATAAGAAAAACACATTTCATTTATTAATAGTATTAACAAAAACATTTTATTTTAATACATAGTTCATTTATTTAACAGAATAGTTCCACATATTTGGCAATGTAACAAAATATAAATTAAAATTATCAAAAATCAAAAGTTCTAAAGTCAAATCACTTTTATAAAAAAACATTGTCATTCTAATAGACATTTTTTTATGACTATTTTTGACAGACTATTTTTTTTCTTTATAAAGCGGCAACATTGGATTTGACATATATGTCATTTTAGTTCGAACACTGAGCAATCCGACTATAATCAATCACGAATGGCCGGGTCAAAGGCTAAACAGTCTGATTCAGTCGCGAATTTAAATTTCGGGGAACCCCCGAACGGCGTAAACAGCATTGGACCCTTGTGTGCGCGCCGTAGTTTATGCCGTGGGAAGTTCCTTGACACATTTTCGTTGATTTGGTCGCAGTAAAAACGTACGTTTTTTTTAAAAAATCATTTGATTTTAATCGCGATTTTAATCACTGATTAAAATCAAGTGATTTAAATCATATCAACCCTGCCTTACAGTACTTCAAGCTTTATAATGGACATCGGTTATTTTCGTGTTTTACGAATAAGTCCGACAGCTGTATGATTCCACAAAACAGAATGCGACAAAAGTGCACGTCATTATCAGCGCAGCTCGCACGGCTTGCAACTAATTTGCTTTTCTTAAAAATGACATTGATATTTATTTGTTTGCGATAAAGTAGAAATTATGAGTAACTAGAGGACGCCCGGGCTTCGCCCGCGTGGTTTTATCCCACGGGAAACAAGCATTTTCAGGATAAAAAGTAGCCTATCTATGTCACTTTCCAGCCCTCCAACTATCTCCACACAAAAATCACATCAATCCGTCTCTCCGTTTTGACGTGAAAGCAGGACAAACAAACAAACACACTTTCACATTTATAATATGGGTAGGTACGGATTTTCATTTCCAAATGACTTTTTATCAATCGTATTTGTAATGTTATACGATTGTTTCCGATGTTTACCGAAAACCATTTATCTTGAATTACTGTACTATGTATGTAAGTATGCACAAGAGAGTGTAAAAGCGGTATTAGAATTAATGCAAATTATGTTCCAGAAAATGTGGGCAGTATGCGACCTAGCCATGTCCCTGATTTGGAGCAAGTCGTCCAGTTTCGAGTTGCGCGACTTCCCTTCGGACGCGCGCATACCAACTATGTACTTCACGCCTCAGCCTGACTCCTTCCACAATACCCGCGTATTTCTACCACCAGAACTACAGGTCAGTTAACAAACACCTAGCGCTCGTGGCGTAGCTTGCTCAGACGTTCTTTCTAACTTCACGAATGCCTAGATCCATTGTGCGTACTGTACTGACATAGACTTGTCTAGAAAATAGAGATGGACATAGACAACTTTGTCTTTGACAAGTATCAACTTACTTGAGCAGGTAAATGCGACGGGTCCAATACTAGTAGGGTCGCCTTTCCGTCTTTGTGATTTTCGTAACCTATTATTGTTCTAGAATGACCTGAAGAAGGTTTTTTTTTAAATATTTTTCAAAACAAAGTTTCTCTGTTCTCAAATAATGAAGCTCTCGTGGCGTAGCTTGCTCAGACGTTCTTGATTGATCGTTGAAGTTAAGCAACGTTGTGCGCGGTCACAATTTGGATGGGTGATCGCAAGTGGCATTACGAGCTGAGCGCTTCCGTGCTTCGGAGGGCACGTTAAATTGTCGGTCCCGACTTTTAAGTCGTTAAGCCGTGACGGAGGCCTTTAGGCGGCCTAGAAACTCCGTCACCAGAACTGGCAGCTAGCTCATACGAACTTACTTTTAGTGGTATTTTCTCCTTTAGCAGCTGCATTCGTTGTATGAACTACTAAAATGATCAGATTCTTCTTCTTAAAAAAATTCTTAAAATAGAATAAAAGTGTGATTGACACTTTTATTAATAGAATAAAAGTGTCAATCACACTTTTATTTTAAGTTTTGATTGACAGACTGGCAATAAAATCACATTCAAATCAATTGAATGTGATTTTATTGCCAGTCTGCCCCTTGTGTCTTCCCAGAAAAAAATCCTAGATCCGTCCTTGTTACTTACACAGTCGTGAGCTTATCAAATGTTATATTGTGTTTGTGTTATTCAGTTCCAGCCTAAGAGGCCGGCGACCGGCGAGGCTGTCGCGCGGAATAGGAAGCGCCTGCGGCCGCTCGATCAGAAAGAAAACGCAAACGACGCAGAGGTAACCATTAGGACATTATCCACACACGTTTTTTTCGCCGTGAAAATCTAATTAATTCGTGTCTATCAGTGTTGTATGAAGCTCTATCGTCGGTCCAGTGCACAAGTCGCCAAACTGTAAATTCATGATTGTTCAGGAGAGCGAAAACAAAGTTCAATTCGTTGCTACAAATCAGAGGTTATTAATAGGTATTTAAATCACAATAAAAGTACTTTAGGTAAAGGTCTATGGCAGTATATAACGAATTGCTAAAATGTTAATAAAAACAAAAACAGTTGACAATAGTAAAAAGTACATTTTGAGCAGATAGCTGAAAAAGAAATTGGTGATATCTTTGTCATTTTTTATGCTACAGCTGTGAAACTTTGCCACATTGTGCTCTTGATCTAACCAATACTATGCCCATCAAAAAGTGAAAAACGCCAAAATACTAGTTTGGCGATTGTGCATTGGACCGACGATATACATCTGGCACATATTCGTGTCTTGGAAGAATCTTTGGAGACTTATAACATTTTAATTAGATCAGTAAAATACCTATTTCCAGGAAACATACCAATATAACTTAAATAATGAATGTTTAGGTATTTAAGATACATGTATTTATGTTTATAACGTATTTTCATAGCTCCCCGTAAGCACAGCGGAGCCGGAGGTGCGCACGCGCTCAGGAAGCATTGACGCTCAGGTAAATATGACCTTTTGAAAGACTTATGTACACTATTAGCGCTTATGTTAATCTGTACCTGTTTTTATGTTATGCATTGGTGTTTGGTGATTGGAAACATAATAACATTGATAGTTTGTAGACTTACCCTTATTCAACTGTTTATTTAGCAATCTTAATAACGGGTTATTCCTGTTTGTCACCGCGTCTTGTCCCCGAAAGGAGACAAACAGGAATAGCCCAAATTAAGGGCAAGGTTATAGAGAATGACTGAGAATCTGACTGGCCTCTCAGCTCATTTGGTAGGCCTTCTGCGCTGTAGGTCGTGGATTCGATTCCCACCCAGGACAAACATTTGTTTGATGAACATGATGTTGTTGTTTTGTTCATCACACAAGTTTGTCCTACCTGCGCAGAAGGCAGCTACCAACTGAGTTAAGAGGCCAGAAATGTTGAAGTTGTAAAATAATTACTGTCTCCCCACAGCCGTCGGAAGCATCAGACACGCAGATTAGTCTGCCGGGACTAGAGCAGACCGGAGACATAGAGGAAATCACTCAGAAGCAGACCACAATCACCAGCGAATGAGGCCAGAGGTTTGACAGCTGTCAGTCTGACATTTGTAGGCTAGCACCGCGAATAACGGCCATTATTGTCTGTGACGAAACTATACAAGTTATAAATTCAAAAGTGAAAGTGAAATTTTTGAATTTAAAACTCAACATGTTTCTAAATTCAAAAGTTTATATAGAACATTGCTTTTGAACTTTTGGATTTAAGGCGCGGGACATACAGAAAAGACGTAAGACGAGGACGCGTCGCAGGCATGTCTCTTCCGCGTCCCTTTCATAGAAAATGTATAGAAGCGTCGCGCCGCAAAACATACAGAAGAGACGGGGCGCCGTCATATTTTGTATGAAAGGGACGCGGAAGAGACAAATGTCTGCGCCCCGTCTCTTCTATCTGGCCTGTGCCTAAGGTGGCCGCACACTTATCCGAGCCAAACGAATCGAATTTTAGAATTCTCTATATGAAATCGTATGAAACCTCGCGCCTCAATGCCGAATCTGGCAGTACTTCGAGATATCGGCGCGGATAGGTGTGCGCTTAGCCTTAGGACGATACAATATAAATGTTTTGGCAGTTGAAGATAATAATAATTACCATGACGGAGGCCTATAAGTGGCCTAAAAACGTCACCAGAGTTGGCCACTTGCTCATACGAACTTACTTTACTTACCAGTGAACTTATTTCGAAAGTTAATGAAAACGGCATTATTAATTAAAATTTTTGCATCATGTTTTTCTCAAATTAGGATAATGTTAGAGGAAGTATGGAGGTTGAGACTAGCAATTAAAGTTGATGGTAACAGCTAAAATGCATGAATTTTGCTATTGTTGTAAATCATAGAATCTCCTTTTCTGAAGAAGGTATAAAATGTTTTTCTGCGAATGTAAACGCATCCATACAGTAGACAATAATTTAGATTTTTTTTAATTTTTATAGTGTTAAACCACACTTCAACCGATAATATGAGCCTATCAAGATATTCGACGAATAAGGATTCCATGGCCGAGTTGGTAAAGGCACTCTGGCTTAAGGATCCCTTGTATCATTGCGGGTTTGAATCCCGTCGGAATCGCAAATTTTGTTAAGACTTCATTTTCAGTGAAATATTTTCGAAGACAACAGTGGCATTAAAAAATAATCAAAACAATAAGAAAATCGTTTTATTGGAAGTGTACCTACCTCTCTTTAGAATTAGAATAATGATTATTTTCAACTGTCAAAATATTTGTATTGAAAATTACGATTGATAAACACTGGTTATTCGATGAATCTTTGAAGAACAATTTTATATTAAAATCATCGTTTTCTCTGAACACATACTTGGAGTAAACTAAACCACTTTTTGCATTGTAAATACAACGATTAAGATTATTATAAATCCCATATACTAAAAGGTCACGAGAATCATTATTCAAATATTTTACGTAATTTTTTATATAAAATTTGAAAAAATATACTTTCAGCTTAAATTCTGAAACTCATTATTAGTTATTTCTGCCATAATCTGTCAAACGATCTGTCATTTTTATGCAGAAAGCGATTCCAAATATTCTCAGAAAAAAATTGTATCAAAAATCGAAATCTTTAGAAAACCTCGTGGAGAAGGAAATTTCACGTTATTCTATATCTATCTCTTTCTGTTTTAGGAAGTTTATTTGCTATCCTTCTTACACGAAACCCAGTCAGTTAAAATTACGCTTAATTCGAAGACTGGCCATCTAAAATGACTCTTATGGCTTTAAAATAAGGATTAAAATTCAACAAGACTCGATGTACTTTATTTTCTGACTGAATCAAATATGCTATTATGATCGATTATGAAAATATATCTGAGAAAGTCTCCAGCCAATGGGCTTTTGATTATTTTGACGTCACGAATCCCTCGTTTTCTATTGGCTGATTTTCAAAACATTGATTATTTTCTAAAATGTATGTACGACAAATAAATTGGTACAGTGCCACAAGTATAACTTGGATGGGGGGCTTTTTGGCGGGAATTTGAGAAGTAATGTTTCGTTTTTGTTTTATTTTCCAAAACTTGTGTTTCTTCGAATGTTAATGTATAATAATGGTGGATTATTAACCGTTAAGTGTTCGTAAATGTGCATAAGTGTGGGCAAGTGAAACAAAATTGGATAGCATTGCTTTTCGAGTTCTCCCAAAAAGTCCGTGTTGGTGTTTCAGTAAAGCCCCACATCTTTACTGAGGCACAAGGGGAGGGGTGGGATATTATATTTATGTATTGTAATACCTATGTATTTTTTAGAACCTATTTATCTGTAAACTATAAGTTTATTAATTACTTGACACTGGCTGAATGCACAAGACGTGCGAAGCCAAAATAAAGAAGAAAAAAAAAAAAAAGTATAACTTGGCGCGGCTGAGCGCCACTGTGTTCAAAAAATATGATTAATTGTACAGAAAATACCACGAAATTTGGGAAAATATGTAAGAAAGATTTAATCATTTGCGTATTTGTTTATGATAGTATAATAATATTTCGCATCATACTACTCTTTTTCCGTTTTTCCGTTTTAGTTCCTCAAATCGCCACCGCCAATTTATACTTGTGGCACTGTACATATGAGCTGTTAAATTACTCGACTTTATATTAAAGAGGGTAGTTTTACTTTGATGACACATTGATAAAGCTAAGCGTTCATTATTTTCTTTGACCACACCTCGGACGTTTATCATAAAAGATTAAAAAATGTTAGAATCTATAATGTGTGTTTAGTTTTAATTAAATATTGGCTACATTTTGGTCATGACTTGTGAATTAAATTTAAAGTCGCCTATACATACATGTTTGCCGAGTCTAGGCCAACGCGAGCGAATGTCGACGTGTAGACAGCATAATTTGCCGCTCGCCTAGTTTTAGCTCGCCTAGCTGGCCAAGTGAATACAAGCGCATGGTTAACATTGGTTTGCATAGACTTGCCAAACGTTTACACGGTAGCATTTGCCTTGCATCAGTTTGCTTTCGCTCGTGTTGGCATAGGCTCGCCAAACATGTATAAGCGGCTTGAAGGTAACTTTGTACCACTTTAAAGGTCTCAGGAATTTTATTCGATATTAGCGAACGTATCTTGTGTGAAAAAAGTAGACGATGAACGCTTTGTTTGATTCTTCATTGCTATATAGCTAAAATCTTTTTTATACGTATAATTTCTAACACAGTGTATGTAGCTTTGGAGATTCTTCAATTTACTACTTGCAACTATTAATATTATCAATTTAGGAAACATTGTTCCTGTCCTGCAATCATTTTGCGCTTCTAACTTGAAAGTGACCATGTTATATTTTTTAAATAAAGTATCTGAGAAGTAGGTTTTGTATCACTGTAAACTCCATTGAAGCTATAAGTGCCACATGTGCGTCCAATTAGAGTAGGATTCAGCACTCAAGTCCTACGGCAACAGCGGGAACTAATTGTTTTATTTACTTTAATATGCTCTTTTAGTCAAGGTCGTTCAGTTGTTCTGGTGTGTAGAGCTAACGAATGTACAAACTAGCATAATTGTTACTGTTCAAGCCTTATTTGGACAATTAGTAATTCTCTAAATAACCTAGTTCTGCGGTAGCAGCGCTGCGTCTATCGGACTTCAGTGCTGAATCCGACTCCAAGTCATTTTGTGACTATTTGACATTAAGCACGTACACAAATTATGTTAATAGTTTCACGATCTGTGCTTAGTTTAATACAAATTTTGTTTAAAATCATACTCAAATAAACACTTTAGAGTTAGATCCACGACCGAATACCACCAATATCTTAGATCACGGGTTTTTAGTTATACTGTTAAAGTTACAAAAGTGCCTCTTAAGGTGGTCGCACACCGATCCGTGCCGAACGCGCTGAACAAATCGAATTTTAGAATTCTTTATATGAAATCGTATGAAACCTCGCACAGATGCCCAATCTGGCAGTACTTCGAGATATCGGCGCGGATAGGTGTGCGCTCAGCCTTAGAGCCTGGAAAAGGATATGAACGCTGTCGAGTAGTATAAATCACGGGGTTTTTGTTATTGAGATGCATATAGGATAAGACGCCTATAATTGATTGTCAACAATGATTAGTGTACGTCTACCTGCATTGGTTGCAACGCACGCATGGCACGAAACGTAAATTGAAGTGAAATGAAATGAATCAAATCGCATTGCGCGCGCTTAGAAAGTAACTTATGCCTACACTGCAGATTTATTCGGGATTTTAGTTAGACCAGCCTAGCTAGCTAACAAATTAAAAGTTATAGAGTATTCAGCTTTATAAAAAAAAATGCAGTCAATACGTATGCGGACTAAGCAAGTTTCCTTAATTTTGTGTTGCAGTAACATAGCAAATGTTATGAGCCGTGCATGCGTTGAGGCCGTTGCAGCTAAGTCGACGTGTACCTTAATGGCTTGCCTTACGCCTGAAAAGGAATCTTTAATATAGTTTTGAAATGCTGTAATATAGTTTTTATTTCTAAGTCCTTTAGTTTGTTCGTTGTTTTAGTTTTGTAATTCGACTGGTCGATTTATTATTTATAGTTGGTGACACTGACTGGGTGTAAATCTTTGCATTTTACGTTTTTTGTTGGACGTCGTTGCTATTTCAAAAGTTCAGTTTCATTCGTTCAATAACTTTGATATAAAAAATATGGCCGATATAACCTAAGGCCTCCAAAAGTAATTGTTGCGCTGCGTACGAATAATTCAGAAACCTAACCTAATTTAAAACATAAATTCACTTCGTAGAACTTTCTAATTGTTTCGTATTTAAGAAATTAATTTTATGCTTATAATTTGTGGTTCGAAAATGACTTCGCTTCGATGTCCAATATCCTAAGACCAGACATAAGTATACACATAAAATTAATGTTAAATCTATGTAAGTGTACCAAATTATAATATGCGTCTGAAACGCCAGGAATCGTCCGTTGACGAACGTATGTAGGTATATTGAAATAAATAAAATAAGATGTAATTATTGCATTTTTTATTCATTCAACAGTTTTACACCCGAATACTGAAACTACTTAGTTTAAGCTGCTTATCATTGACATTAACTGTCATTTTATATACAATTCTGCAGAGTAAGAACGTCTTAAATATTTAAGTAGCGTTTCAGTATTCGGGCATTAGACAACGTAAATTATCAGATGTATAACAAACATAATAGAGAACATGCAATCGTAATATTTTTCAATATTTTGAGTCTTAAATGCAAAAAAAACATAAAAGAAGACCTAGTGCAACGTTTTTATTTTAGTTAGTATTGATTTTTAACAATTATTACGAATTATAAGTACGTGAAACGGAACGTATTTCAATACACCAATCAGCGTCGAGTAACATGAGTGACGTAAAAGTCTTCTCAATTAGGGATGTGACCCTTTATACTGATGAATGTGCTATCGATAACTTTAATGGTTATGATTACTAATCATAAACATAAGCAACACAAAAAGCCTGAAACATATATATTTAGTCAGAAACAAGGGTCGTTCGCGATTCATCTAAAATGCAATTTGCCTTTGTAGCAATATGCCTGACATGAATATCTAAAAAGTAATATGCCTGATGATAAGTTAAATGCATTATTCTCATAATTTTTCGCCTAAGATTTGAAACACATAAGACGCAATATGCCTGAATGGCAATTTATTTTAAACTCAGTTTACCCGAGTTGTACAGTACAGTGTCTAAAACGCAATTTGCCTTTGTAGCAAAGTGCCTAACATGAATGTCTAAAAATTAATATGCCTGATATAAATGCATTAATTTCATATAATGCCTAAGATTTTTCATCATAATCAGTTCAAGTGAAAGCTATTGAAGAGATCTTCATTTAAAGTGACAGCTGTCAAACTTCAAACGGCCATATCTCGAAAACTACTCATCCTCGATTCTTCTTTCTAAGCTCAAATGAAAGCTATGACCTAGATCTACATTTTCAATGACAGCTGTCAAAATGACATCTATCATCTAAAATGTAGATCCTGGTCATAGCTTTCATTTAAACTAAGAAAGGGAAGTCTAGGACGAGTAGTTACCGAGATATGGCCGTTTGAAGTTTGACAGCTGTCACTTTAAATGAAGATCTCTTCAATAGCTTTCATTTGAACTAAGAACGGGAGTTTCCGAGATAAGGCCTTTTGAACACACACTAAAAAAATATGTAGAAAATGACACTAGATGTAAAATATGACAGATTATGTCAAAAATGGCAAAAAAACATCTGTTGTTTTTAATCTGTCAATTTTGACAATTAGTGTCATTTTTTATTTAATCTGTCATTTTTGACATCTTTTCTCATAAGTAATAACATCTAGTGTCATTTTTGACATGATCTGTCATTTTTTATATAATTTGTCATTTTTCCCGGTCTTTATCTATTCTATATTTTAAATTTCAGCCAAATCGGTTCAGGGGTTGTCAAGTGGAAAAAAAATACATCCAAACATCCATCCATCCAAACTTTTGCATTTTATATTAATGTGATGATAATCAATAAATTAATGAACAAAATCGCCTAACTAACCACTAAGATCTTTGCTCGCTTCGCTCGCTCACTCGCGCTAATATTTTTCAAATATTTAGAATATAATATAACTTTATTGTACTTACCTACACCATAAAAAGAAAACACAATAAGAAAAAGAACCATTATTTTAAACAGTGATACAATTTACGATTTTTTTTTATTTTATTTGTTTGTGTAAATAATTTACTTTGATTGTGAACTTTGATTGTGTAAATAAGGAAAGAAAGATAAGAAAAGCTTTTTATTTCGACCACCACAAATATAACCTGACGTGCTACCGATCGTTACACATCAATTAGTAGGTAATAGTAGATTTCGATACATTCGTCGTGTGGCACATCCCTAAGGGAATAGCTGTGTTTAGTGGACCATGAATAATAGCCATTGTATTATCAATCTTATGTCTTGTAGATAAAGACTAACAGAATTGACGGTAGATAACGCCATCTCGCGACAAGTAGCTGAATAAAAATATTTCGCAAAACGCCATCTCTTGACAGGTAGACTTTCATTTTAATTTATTATTATTTTATTAAGTTTAGAACCATGTTCCGATGGCTATAGGGTTTATTATCAATAAAATTAGTTTTATAGTTTTAGGTCCTTTTTAACGTTCTCCTCGACACGAGTGACGTCATCGTAACTGTACATCCGTTTGCGCGCGAAAATTTAAACGGTCAGTTTGAAACCGCAATTTTTTACATTAAATTGAAGTATTTTAATTTTTTTTTAAACTCGTGGTCTATTCTACATAAAATTCATTCAAATGAAAGCAAAAATAAAAATAATGCAGGTTCTCTATTATGTGCGTTCTTGTACAAGTTATACGGAAATATATTAAGTAAGTAATTAAATTTCTTTATCCATCAGAAACATAACTATACTCTAGCCCAGTGATTCCCAAAGTGGTCCAGGTGGACCCCCAGGGGTCCACGGGAAACTCGAAAGGGGTCCACGTTGGCGAGAAATTTTGGGAATATGGTAGAAATGTAGCAGCAGGGGTTCCACCGAAACCAGTAACATTTTGAAAGGGGTACATGAGAAAAAAGTTTGGGAACCACTGCTCTAGCCTTCGAGCTTATAGAACGCTCTAGCCGAACCCAAGATGCAATATTTACTAACATTGCACTGACGGATCAATCAGCTGATAGCAGGAATAGGGGTGAATAGACCTATCACAGAAAACAAATTCAATATGATTGGCACTGATTCAATATGGCCAATCGCAATGAATCTCAGTTTTCTGTGATAGGTCTATTCCTGCTATAAGCTGATTGATCTGTCATTGCAATGTTAGTAAATATTGCATCTTGGGTTTGGCTAGAGTAGAGTATGGACATCGTTTTTGCAACACTCCAAGGCCTCTATTAAAAAACTCGAATTAACTTCTGTCAAAGTTGAGCCAAGGATTTAACTATTGCCATCCTTTTTTGTTAGACAGTGACAAATAAGGATGGCAATAGTTAAATCCGTGGCGCAACTTTGCCAGAAGTTAATCCGAGTTTATTAATAGAGGCCCAAGAACCTCCAAGCCTCCAACCTACACCATTTATAAGCAAACACAAAATCATCCAAAAATTCTTACTGATAAACAAAATCATGTGCTCTTATGCTTAACAAGAATGTACAATAAATCTTTATCTTGTATACTTAGCCTATCTACGGTAGGTACAATAATAAATATAATAAAATGTTAATCCTAAACAAGGCAGGCTATGTAAATTTCACTATAAACGAGTATAAAATATATCATTACAAAACGAACAACAAAAATAATAACATACGAGTATATTTAGGACACCAAGGAAATCTCCATTTTTCGTAAAATTTAGGTAAGTACTCTTCTTCCAACGAATCCTGGCATTCGTGAAGTTAGCCGTTTTGATGCGCAGTGCAACTTTTTCATACAAAATTTTCTAGTGTGCAGCGAAAAGCCTAACTTCACGAATGCCTAGATCCATTGTGACAACTGTACCTAGGCACTTTTGTTTTATAATGATGAGTATGTAAATTTTAGTACATTCGCTTGTATTGTGCTCTACTTCATAGTCAAAATCAATTGGTCACACAAATATTCTTTAGTAAGTAAGTATTCAATTTTCCTAATAATAGTCAGAGGCATATTTTTATAAATAAAACTAGAAGGTTCTTAAATAAAGATAAATTAAAACCTAATCTCATAAATCTCTGAGTAGACGGAGACAAATCTAACAAATAAGATACTCAGCCGTTCTTGTTTTCATGGTGTAAATAACCTGACTTTGTTTCATATTTTTAGATTTATTTACAAAAACATTCGTCCAACTTACGAAGATTTGTATGCCAACATTTATATGAGCCTCGGTAATTTACTAAAGTTTTCATACAAATCTCGGCTCATCTTTCTTCCAATACGCTCGTATTTCATCCAAGCTCTTCCCCTTAGTCTCGGGTACCCATAGCACAGTATACACGACCCCCAGTAGACACACCGCTGAGAATGCGTAGAAGACGACGTAAGGTCCGAAGTGGTTCGCTACTGGAGTGTAGAAGAGGACGGTCATGGAACTGCAGAAGAATGAGAAGGCCATGGATACTCCAGCCATTTTGGCACGGACCTGAAAAGAATAATCATATTTAGAAAAGTGACCTATGGCGATAGATATATTGGCTTACCTATGCCTCTAAAAATGCTATAATTTTACCCAAACACTAAAATGGATAATAACCCAAACCGCCCCGCCGCTGTGCCCGCTAGGAAACACCTTACAACTATACTTACCATATTTCTTGCGAATAAACTAGGTATTTCATTTCATTTCAACACGTCGGCGTCGCCAGCACACATACAGATGCCCACTATTAGGGCATTACAGACAGGTCTGGTAATTTCTTCACCTACTTCACTACTCTTCTCAAGGTATGGTCTAAATCTAACTAGATTTCTCTCGAACTTTCGACTCTTTGATTATAACCTTATCATCATCAAAACTCAGTTACCATGGATTTAACATAGCAGTGAAGTGGTTTCTTATATAACTGTGCGGTCGACATCAGTATGTTAAGATACTGAAATGGGATTTTACTAGGTAATAATTTAATCAAACGAGCCTATTTTTGATAAAGGTGTCCCTCAGGGATCCATTTTGGGTCCTATTTTATTTACAATCTACACTGCAGAGATCATTAAGCGTATTCGGAATTGTAGTTTTTTTTTGCCCTGGTTCTTCACGGTCTTGGTCGCGAAGGAACAGGAGTAGAACCTAGCTAGCACCTAGCTCTTAAGACGAGTCAAAGTGGTACACTTGATTCTTATTGAATAAATGATTTTGACTTTTGTCTTTTTGTAAATATACGTCAACCCTGTGGATAAGCAGTCTTTTACCTGAAACGTGAAGACCTCTGCCATGTAGACCATAGGTACTGGCGCCAGGCCGGCTCCATATGCCAGCATGCAGACGCACACAGCCACCACGGGCAGCCAACGTATACCGGCCGACATGCCCGCAAGGAAACAGGTCGCCAGCACACACATACATATGCCAACTATTAGTGCACTGCAGGCTAACGGGATCTGGAAGATATTAGCTTCGATATTTTCTAGCTAGCTGACCAGCGGACTTAAAGAGGTCGATAAAGCTGAATCACAATATGAAATGAACTATAATGCCGTCTCTTTTTACTCTCAGTCAATGAAAAGAGATGGCAATTCTGCAATTCGAATTCTGAGTCGGTACCAAGTTGGTCAGCGGGCTTAAAAAGGTTTAAGCCCGCTGACCAACTTGGTACCGTCTCAGAATTCGAGATAACATCATGAAAAAGCTGCGTAAGTAAATCCAACTGTGTAAGTATTTATAATTCGAACTCATGGAAATTATTATTTTCAAAGATTTAATTTAATAAAATGTTTTTTTTTTATATTTCCTTTGTTTAAAAAAGATATATTTTGAATGGTTCAATTGACACTGGGTCCCAAAACAAACAAATAAAACTGTCTTTGTGAAACTATTAGCTAAAAACCCTTACCTTCCTTCCAAACTTCTCAATAGAGACAGTAGTGAACCCCGCCCCAGCCAACTGCAGAGCCCCGACAAAGAGCGCCAGAGTGTTAGGGCTCCAGAGGGCGCCGGCGCGGGAGAAGATGTCCGCCGCGAAGTTCATAAGGGCGAAGCACCCCGATAGCGTCTGTATGCCCATTAGAACTAGCACCATGCGGAGGGCAGAGAATGTGGCGCGGTCGTTCACTACCGGAAACAATTCAAAAGTACAATGTATGTAAGTAAATGACAATTGTTTGCGGGACAAATGTTTGTATGATCTGCAAATATTTGTCTCGGGTCTGGGTGTTTTCTATGTATATTATGTATGTATTTACAAAAAAAATGTATTTAAGTAGTATATCAGTCATGTGGTTCCCATAACACAAACTCTGCTTAGCTTGGGGCTACATGATGCTGTGAAATGTCCAGCATTATTTATTTATTTAATGTCAACTGACTTTCATCATCATCATCATCTCAGCCGTTAGACGTCCACTGTTGGACATAGGCCTCCCTCAAAAATTTCCATGTGTTGCGGTTGGAAGCTTTAACTGACTTTAATTTTCTGCAATCTCGAGGTGCATTTCTGTTCATAACTCTGAAGATTCTCGACAGATCCTCACCAAATTATAAACTTTCTGATTTATAATATTAGTAGGATGTAACAATGGCGCTTCAATTTTAATATTATTTGTTGTAAGTACCTACTTATTGCGCAATGAGTGTGCAAACAAGATTATTATGGCATATTTACTCTGCATAATGCGAAACATTGTAATAATCATAAACCCGATGATAATACATGTGTTAAAACTGTTTAATTAGGTAGGTACCTACACTTTATACAGTTGTAAAACTCAGGCTATTACGTTTAGACTAGCGGTCTGCCTCCGACTTCGCCCGCTTTAGATAGCCTTTGTTTATTAGTTTATCAGGTGAAGGAAAACATCGTGAGGGCTAGCTAGCTTTCTAACTTCAGCTAAATGAAAGCAAGTGGCAAAACTGTATTTGTATCTCTGATTACCCCCGGTATCTAAGAAGGATCTTGAATGCCTAATGTAAACGGGTCCAAGGGTTCTAAAATACAAAGATTGACTCGAGCGTAATGGGGTTCAACTGTTCAAGGGTTCCAAAATGTTTGTTTGGACGTCATGAATCACCTGTATCACAGATATCACATGTCGGATACAAATTAAAAAAATCTATTTCGTGAATTTTTTTTTGCTCTTGCTAAGGGGGAAATACTACTAATACCCGTATCTAGTGATAAATACTTGGATTTGTAATTATGTAGGTAGATATTTAGTGTTGCTTACTTTACCCACAGAGCGCAGGGTGACGCGAGGAGTTTCCAAGATCCTCTTCTGTTCCTCTTTGAGTCTTGAGATCTCGTCCCTCACTGACTCGTGGTCTTCGTCTACGCTTCGTAGCCAGCATAGCACTCTGATTGCTCTCTGAAATTAATGTATGAATAAATGAATAAAGAGTATGTAACAGTGCTCGATTGAAGCCAAAGAGTAGCTAAAGCAAAAGCAAGCTTGCATGAGCAAGTGGCTAACCCCGGCTCCACACGTTGGGGCCAACGTCGGCCCCAATGTCACTCGCCAACGTGTGGATCTAGCAAAATCAGCCCCAACGTTGGGGCCAATGCAATTTTGTCAGCTCCACACGTTGGTGAGAGGCATTGGGGCCAACGTTGGCCCCAACGTTTGGTGCCGAGGTAACTCTAGTGACTGAGAGAGTGGTGTTTTTAGGTCGCCTAAACGCCTCCGTCATGGCTTAACGGCTTAAAAGCCGGGACCGACAATTTAACGTGCCTTTCGAGTAGCTTAGGGAAATTGGTTCAGCTTACAGTACGGCCAATGGATCTCGGCGTGCGTGAAGTTAGCCGTTTCGATGCGCAGTGCAACTTTTTCATACAAAATTTTCTACTGCGCAGCGCAAAGCCTGACTTCACGAACGCCGAGATCCGCCGGCCCAACTGTAGGTACTGGCTTTATACCTAACATGGGGGTGAGTGAAAAACACCTTCACGTTATGATGATGAAGACCTAAATATCGCTAGATACAAAGAAGAGAAAGATAAATAGATAATGCCTTGCTACTATTTTGTGGCCTGGCTGTGGGCAGCAGGGGGGCTATTATCGCAGAAAAAACGTGTTCTTAGTATTTTAATATATAACTGTATATATGTTAGTCTGTAAGGTATATATTCTATGGGCCTTATATTAAGTATTTTAACATCTTGTTACTTAAATAAGTTGCCTGAAATAAAGATATTATTATTAGGTATTATTATAGTTAAAGATTTGATCTTCTCGGTTTTAGAAACCGGTGATGACTGGAGTTCATATTATTATTATTATTATTATTATTAGCGTCACGTTTTAATTATAGATGGTTAGGTAATGATAGTAGTTCTAATTTTAGTGATTGATGATGGTGATCAATTTTCGGCGGTGATGATGATGATGCGTGATGAGTGACCAACTGACCAATGAGATGATTGTGAATAGTTGATGATGATATCAGTGAAGTGAAGTGTTATTGGTGATCAATTTGATGCTTGTGGCGGTGATGGTTATGAAGAAGTCTGTATTTTAGTGATGATTATAAATGTGGTTTATTTGAAATGTTACATTTGCAGTTGTATTATTTGAAATTGTTTTAATGGACCTGGGAACTCTACTATGGTGCCGTGGTCCAACTGCAAAGATAGTTGGACCACGGCCCCTAGTAAAGGCCCGTAGTCCAACTGATTAGATACTATCGAAACTATACAAACAAACGATACTAAGCAGGTCAAAAAACTATGATGACTAGGCATCTAAACTCCAAAGAATCATACTAACCTTCTCCCTGCCGATCTTGAGGAGATAGTTGGGAGACTCCGGCATAAGAGCGAAAAGTGCGACGTGGCATAACGACACAGCGAGATAAGCGCCTTGCTGAGCGCGGTATGAAGGAGTCATTCCCATCGCATATACGAAGATAACGCCCAACTGACAACAAATTAATAGGTTTTATTACACAAACTCATTAACAACTTAAGCATTAAACATAAATAAATAGTTGAAAAACTACAAACGCGTGGATCCTAACAGTAAATAGGTAAGTTCGTATGAGCAACTCTGGTGACGGAGTTTTAGCCCGCTTAGGCGGCCTAAAAACTCCATGAGAACTAAACTCCTCTAGACTCCTGGATTGACGACTTGAAAGCCGGGACCGACAATTTAACGTGCCCTTCGAAGCACGGAATTACCAATCCAACAATATTCCTAGTTTTTAACCGACTTCAAAAAATGGATGAAGTTTTTTTAAATAGGTACCTATAATAATATACCTAGGTAGGTAGATACTGGCGTAATTTTTTGTTGGAAAGGGTACCAATACTTTCCGATTGGTGCCATAAAGGTGAGGATCTGTCGAAGATCTTCGGAATTACCTATGTAGGTACAGAAATGCACCTCCAGAGTGCAGAAAATTACTCATCTAAAAATATGAGCAAGTCACGACGCGACGGCCTGTAAGCGTCTATTACCAACCGACAAGTTTAAAAAGTTCAGATTATAACATTGAAGTCGGTTTTTTATTTTTAGGGTTCCGTACCTTAAAAGGTAAAAAAAGGAACCCTTATAAGATCACTTTCTTGTCCGTCTGTCCGTCTGTCCGTCTGTCCGTCTGTCCGTCTGTCCGTCTGTCTGTCCGTGTGTCACCATCGATTATCTCAGGAACGGGTAAAGCTAGCAAGTTGAAATTTATACCATATACTAAGGTCTATAGTCCCTATTGTGAGTATAAAAATCAAGGTCCTGAGTAAACACTATAAAAAGATATAGGCAAATTTAGGTTTTCGTGAAAACTTGTGAGTACCAAAACTTACCTTAATTATCAACTTTTTTTATTTTTCGGAATTTTTCCTTTACTTGTGCTGTAAGACCTTGCTTGTAACCAAAATTGACAATTCTAAGTCAACCGGAAGTACCCTAGAGGTTTTGGGTCGAAAACCTAAATGGTAGTTCCCGTTGACCTAGAATAACGAAATTTGGCAAAAAGCAAGGTCTTATAGCACAAATAAAGGAAAAATTCCAAAAAGTTAAAAAAGTTAAAAATTAAAGGGTGTTCCCATACATACATAGTTGACGCCAGTTAAAATTGTCCTCCGAGTTGTATGGGTGCTCATACAATTAAGCGGACTAGCTTAATTGGCACCATGGCTAGTTACGGAACCCTCGGCGTACGAGTTCGACTCGCACTTGACCGGTTTTATTTTTAATTTAGCCACTAGTTTTACATTAACCTAGTAATGATTACTTTGCAAAGCGTCATGTTCATAGACCCCAGGGCCCCTCTCCACGAGTCCTCAGATATCTCCTTGATGTAGACAGGCACTACAACGAAACATCCGCCGGCAGCAAGCCCCGCTATCGCCCGCGCGACGATCAACGCCGGCGCTGTGATGTATGACAGCTTTATGATCCAAGATATCTGAAAATATGATCACGGTATCTTCAAGCGTAGACTAGACATACTTTAAGATTTTTTTCAGGCAGTCAAATAATGCTGGACAATGGACATTTCACACAGCAAGTGGGCGCGGGACACAGAAAAGACGACGCAGACGGGGCGCGGACATTTGTTTCTTCCGCGTCCCTTTCATAGAACTTTCATGTACCTATAGAAGAGTCGCGACGCAAAACATACAGAAGAGACGGGGCGCGGGCGTAACACTGTTCGCTGGCGCCCTGTCCGCGACGCGTCCTCGCCTTACGTCTCTTCTGTCTGGCCTGCGCCTAGCCCCAAAATAAGCAGAGCTTGTGTTATGGGAACCACATGACTGCTACTTACTGCATTTTTTTTTGTAAATACAAAAAAAAAATATTACAAATTGAAAAATTGAAAAACACCCAGACCCAAGACTTTTCGCAGATCATAAAAACATTGTCCCGGGGCGGGAATCGAACTCGCAACGTGCGGGATGTGTTGCTTCTAAGATGGGCCTTCACCCACTGCGCCACAGACTTCAAAAAAAAATGCTTTGAAAATGTCTAAGGGTCTCTCAATAAGGATTGCTGGAAGAGAACTCCGCTTTAGCGGTAAAAGCCTCCTCCATTTTCCATTCATCTCTCTCTTGCAGCTTTGATCCAAGTTGGTCCTGCTAACAGCAGCGAGGACTTTGGAGCTACGACTTAGCCAACTGCTGTTTGGTTTGGGCTATGTCGTTGGCGCTCCATCTTTTATTAGGTCTTCCCGCTGTTACAGTCTTCCAAAACTTACGAGAGACAAAAAAGAAACTGCAATCCTGCTTATCGTCCGTCCGTATGTCTGAAGAGTAGCTGAGGATCCTCTGATGGTAACTTAGTTCTTGAAACCTAACGACACTGCCCTCTCGTTCAGTAAACTTACACAAGACAGCAAGGACACCGCAATCCCGCAGACCTTCCGTCCGAACCTGTCCGAGGAGTAGCTAAATGCGGGGATCCCCGCGATTGCGGCTAGAGGCAGCGCAGCCGCCAGCCATGAAACATCGCCGGCGGAGAGCGGCGTCGACGCTGGGCTGTCTGCGGACCGCAGCAGCGGGCCCGCAGGGGACAGCCAGCCGATTTGGATGCCGTACGTGAATGTGGGGATTGTAGCTGGAAAACCACTCAAAATACTAATATTGTTTACTAAATTATCATTATCATTTTATGCTGTAGGTTGTGTTGGATGTACCTAAACTGTGTCTTACGTTTTCGTTCCCGCTAGGGGGTTGGCATGGACGTATATAAGGGGGGGGGGGGGGGGGGGTTTAGGGGGTCTGGATTAGGGCTTGCAAAAACCGGGTAGTTTTGAAAACCCGGTTTTTTCGGATTTCCGATTTAAAAAAACCGGATAACCGGGTTTTTCGGTTTTTTCGGTTTTTTTTTATATTTGTCTCAATTAAATGAAAAACTTGCAGAATATAACTAACTTTTTACTATACACCTTAGTGGATTAGAAGTTGTATGATTATGCCGCAAAACACAAAGACACAATCTTTGTTTTCGACCTATCATTGACTGAGCGAGCGAAGCGTCTCTGCTTCAGCTTGGACAAAAATACTTTCGTTTGTCCGCCGGATGTCTGTCTGTCTGTTCTCCTCTACAGGTCACATTTCTCAACTTCTTCTTCTTCTTTTATTTAAGGGGTAGCCCCTTGTCGGCATAACTGATGTTTCTTTCTCCATGAAGCTCTTTCCAGGGCAGCCTCCTTGACTTCCCTATACGACATGACAGCAACCTTCTCTTTCACTTGGCTCATGTAGCCTATCCTCGGTCTTCCTCTTCCTCTCTTTCCTTCCACTTTTCCTTCAATGATGTTCTTAATGAAGCTGTCATGTCGTATAAGATGGCCAATCATCTTCCCTCTTCTGTTCTCGACAACTTGCAACAACGATCTTTCCTCCTCTACTCTGTGCAACACCTCAATGTTGGTGACTCTTTCCGTCCAGCTGATCCTCTCCATTCTACGCCAACACCACATCTCAAAAGCTTCCAATATTTCTTTGTCCCTTTTAGTCATTGTCCACGTCTCACACCCATACAGAGCTATACTCCAAACGTATGTTTTGATAAATTTCTTTTTGATCCTTTTAAGTATTTTTGATGTGAAAATGTTTCTTCTGTTATTAAATGCTTGCTTAGCTATTGCAATTCTTGATTTTATATCTGGTGTACATCTTGAATTTGAAGTTATAAGGCTGCCTAAATATCTGAACTTCTTTACTCTTTCTAAATTGGTGTTATCTAAAGTTACTGTGTTAAATACTGAATTGTCTGTTTGTTGTTTGGTTTTTATATAGTTGATATATTATTTTTCTGTCTCTAAAATCTAAACCAACTTCCTTAAGAGTCTTCATCATTTTTTTCCAATTCACTTTATCAAACGCTTTTTCCAGGTCTATGAATGCAATGTGAGTATTAAGTCCTATATCCATCCTTCTGTCAATTATTAGACGCAAAGCAACTATCGCCTCTCTTGTACCTTTGTTTCTTCTAAATCCGTATTGATCCTCGCTTAGGTTTTCTTTTCTCAACTAATTCTCGTGAAATTTTGTGAGCAGGTTCTATAATTTTATAGATTTTTTTTGTCGTCGGGGATTTTTGATTGGAGGGTACTTCCTCTAATAAGGGGGCTACTGGATAACTCCGCCTTAAGACATCCGATTTCGATGGTTCTTTGTTTACTTAAAGGTTGTTGTTGGTCTCATAAAAAAATAATAAAGATCTGATGAGGATCTTCAGCGTAATGAGCAGAAAAGCTCCTCAAAATGCAGTAAATTGTTTACTTTTAGATTTCTACTAGTGAAATTGGCCGTTTAACTACTAGGTAGGGATTGATGGAGCACCTGGGACCATCTTCTCAATATAAAACTAGTGGCTCTGTGAGCTGTAGACCACGCGAGTCTCTTTCGTTTTCGAGTACCTTTGCATAGCTTAAAACAGAAAAAATATTCACAATTCTCTAGTTTTGTGATAAGAAGGTGGTCCCAGGTGCTTCATCAATCACCAAGTAGTTATAGGGCCGAGTCCTACAGAACCTGCATAAATCAGATCGTTCTCAACGTAAGATAATAATATATTATAACAAAAGCGTCTTTGATACCTCTCCGTTTAGGGCAAAGGATAAGGTACAAAAGCATTCCATCATGGACATCCTATACGCTGACGACATTTGCCTCATGGCTGACAGCATTGATAACCTCCAACTATACATGTTTATGGCTGCTTAGCCTTGAAGAATCATGCCGTAAGTTTGGCCTAGTCATCAGTGTTTCCAAAACCCAGGTGTTGAAACAACCGCCAAGGGGCGAAACAGCAAACCCCACAGCAGTCACTTTTAGTGGGAAACCTCTCGAAGAAGTCTCATCTTTCCGCTATCTGGGGTCGACTGTTCGCAATGACGACCGACTTGTGACAGAAATCTCTTAACGTATAGCAAGGGCAGCTGCATAGTCGGAAAAACTTAGCAAAAGAGTCTGGGACTCTCACGATCTGCAACTTCACACCAAGATAGCTGTGAATAAAGCAATTATACTACCCATTTTGCTTTATGCCACGGAGACCGACGACTTGACATATTTCACATAAAATGCCTCAGGTCTATTCTCCGAATAAAGTGGCAAGATCGTGTGCCCAACTCTGAGATTCTTCAACGAACACAGCTGAGTGGCATAGAGGCATTGCTCATAAAGGGACAACTCCGTTGGTGCGGTCATATTGTCCGTATGGAAAACACCAGACTTCCTAAAACGTTTTTTTCTCAGAGCTCACTCGGAAAACGCAAGTCCGGTGGTCAACTTTTGCGCTACAGAGACGTTTTGAAACGCCACATAACATCATTGATATACCATGTGACAGTTGGGGTAGCTCACGCATCGCCGCTCTGACTGGCGCAGTACCGCGCCTGCGCACGCTTTGTAGAAACGCGTCTCAAACATCTTGACGCTAAACTCCAGCTGCGAAAAGCAAAACCGAAAACCGTCTACACATACACATACCACACTCTTGGGCAATTGTTCTGTGCGTCCTGTTACAGGACATTTAAAACTAAATTTGGTCTAGCAAGTCATATTCGCGCACATCAGCGAAATACCTAGCTCAATCCAATAGTAGGGTTCGCCGTCGACGGACACGTCGTGGAGGTCATAATGTCATCATAGGCCCAATTCCACTGGTAGAAATCTAAAAGTGATCAATATACTGCATGATGAGGATCTATTCTGCTCGTCACGCTGATCCTCATCAGATCTTCACCAAATTTTTATGAGACCAACTTAAAGTTACATGCAACCTTTCAAACAAAAAAAGAACCAACGGAATAGGATGTCATAAGACGGAGATATCCAGTAGCCCCCTTTTTGACCCTTTTTGGAGGAAGTACCCCCCAATCTAAAATCCCCAACTATAGTAAAATTCTTTAAAATTATCAAACCTGCTCACAAAATTTCACGAGAAATGGTTGGGAAATGCGACCAGTAGAGGAAAACATACAGACATACGTACGACCGACAGACAGATGTCCAACAGCAACAGACAGGTTTCCGGCGAACAAACGAAAGCATTTTTGTCCAAGCTGAAGCATAGACGCTTCGCTCGCTCTGTCAACTAGAGAATTGTGAGCATTTATTCGGTTTTAAGCTATGCTTAAAACTAACTTGACCGCGAACGAGATGGAGAGACGAGCTTGCCAAATTCCGTGCCGACTGGACATCACTAGCACAGGAGAGGGATGAATGGAAAGAGTGGGGGGAGGCCTTTGCCCAGCAGTGGGATATTGATGGCTGATAATAATAATAATAATAAGTTATGCGAAGCCACTCGCGAGGTCTGCAGTTCACAGAGCCACTAGTTACTTTAACAACCAAGTTAAACTATCAAACAAATAAGCAAATTATAAAATTTTCAGGAAGGTTAGGTATCTATAGTAGGAACTAAAATCACGTTAGTAGTCTTGCCTGCCAGTTTGGCTCGACTGAGCCTGGCCATTATAATAATTCATTAATTAAAGAAGAGAAACGGTAGTTTATGAGTATTTTTATCGATCGAAAAAAAAAACCGAAAAAATCGAAAAAACCGGGTTTTACACCATGAAAAAACCGATCTTCAAATCAGGCGGTTACCCGGTTTTTTCGGTTATTCGGTTAACCGGTTTGCATGCCCTAGTCTGGATGAAATAGAGTTTTCCAAGTCACAGTGCATTTGTTTCAAGTTTCATTTGAATTCATCAATCGTACTGTCCAGGTAGGTAGTGAGTTTCCACCAGTTCGAGAAAGTTGACCGGTGCGCGTGGAAAACATCCACTAAGTACTACTTTTTTCATTCCTGTTTTTTAGAGTTGTGCCACGCGATCTTTTTAAATTATTTTTTTAATAGAGATGCGCTACGTGGGACTAAAAATATTAAATTTTACTTTGGTGATTCTTTTTTTCTTACACATTCTTGATTGAAAATCAGGGTGTGGTTCTATCAAGGACTTATTTTTAATAAAAATTTAGGAAAATTAGATGCTACTATGATGGATTATTTTGTCACGGATGCCTGATAAAAACCACCCTTTAGGTGTGGTTCGGTGACAAACATCAAAACTATTGGAATTATAGTAGAAATGTCCAGCATTATTTATTTATCGATCGAGCGAGCGAAGCGAGCGAAGATCTTAGTGGTAAGTTGGGCGATTTTGCTTTGTATGTTTGTATGTTTGTATGTTTGTATGTTTGTATGTTTCACGAATTGTTGTTCGCGCATAACTGTCGAACCGTTCATCCAATCTGCATGAAACTTGGTAGGTCAATAGGTTGTGGTAAGGAAATTTACGGGGGAGCATATGAGCTTAATCGATGAAGGGGTTGTGAAGATATTGGGTTCCCAAGGGGGTAAAAAATTATGAAAGTTACACAAATAAATTAAGTGGGGTGTCATACGAAAGGGCTTATTTTGTACATTCCAAAATGGTTTTTATTTTTAATCTAGGATGTATAGTTTTTGAAATACGACCAAAGACCAAAAACTACGAAACCAGAGCTGCAAGAGCTCCCGTTGCATAGAGTTTCGATGACTTCGTAGCTCATTGACTGGTCGGTCTTAAAAAGAGAGTGGCATCGTTGCGGTTTGGTTTGCAATGATTTTAGATGCTACTTGATTTATTTTCATGATAAAAAAAATTTTGATAAAGAATGAAAATAATTGGGGTAAAAAAAGTTAAGTAAACAAATATATTGAGTGGGCTGTCAAATGAAAGGTCTTTATTTGTACATTCCAAAATAGTTATTATTTTTATTCTAGGACGTATACTTTTAGAAATACGACGAGAATTCATAAATATGAAATACCTAAATGAAAAATTAGACACGACATTATGTATTGCATGCATGCCAGTATTTTTTACCATGAAGAGCTAGCGCAATAGGCATACTCGGCAGTATCAGTAGTAGCACTTGAAATTATAGGGGTAGTTAGAAGAAAGTCCAAATGTAAGCCATCTACGGTGCGCGAGATCTCAGTTCGGGGCGAACTACTAGTTTTATTTAAGTATGTATTATTCTTTGAAGAAATAGATGTCATTATTTTAGTGTGATAAGGAGGAAAACCGTATGTGTTGAGTATTCAAGCGTAGTGTAGGCACTGGGTTTAACCACAGTTTAACACAGTTGGGTAAAATAGTCTAGTACCTATTTGATATCCAAGCAAAAACGCAATGCAGAGTGACAAATCTAGCCTTCACCTTTCCATGTATTTGTAATGCCCGGTTTTAGTACATTTACATGTAAATATTAATTAATTAACACGCCAACCACGTAATCTGTGCGCGTCCTTCACTCTACCATGACTTTAACGACCATTCAATTCTGTTTGCAATACTCTGCGATATAAATTATTTGTAGCTTGCTGTTATGTTTTTTAAATACTTTACTTTTAAATTAAAATTTCTCGAAAGATGCTAATTAAATTGTAATCTATGGGAGAGTTTAGTTTCAACGTTTTCATGTACTTAAATCTGAGATCTGCAGGGCTATTTTAATTCACTCATACGCTCGGATTACTTCCTACGAACGAATTGATTTTTTTCGATGAATGCTTTGAAATAGCAGAAAAGTAATTCTGCATCCCAATTAATCTCAAATGTTTTTCGTAAAGAATCAATTCAACTGTCGAAACTTCGGAAGGTATTCGAGATAACGACAATAGCCCTGCTTACCTAGGAGAAGAGAAGAGACGAATTGTGTTTTTTTTTATGAGGGGGACAGCGCGTACGCAGTCCCCACTACCAAAAATAACGCACCCGAGTTATCCACATTAGGGATAATCGCAGAGGTCAACCCATTCGCAGTGCAATGAATAGGCCTCGCTCTGGGGGAACCGCCTTTTTGATCACGGTGTCCCCTGTGCCAGGTAAGTATGATTTCACTGCGCTACCGAGGGAAGGTCATTCCGAGCCGCGCGTTTTCGTCAGCGCGATTCAGGATTCGGTCACACTAGCGACATCTAGTTCTGTTTGCGTCGAATTAAACAGGGTAAAAAAAAAAGTTAAAATTTAATGTTTCTGTTTTCCTAACAAAAGACATCAACGCGTTTGTAAAAATGTTGCGTTGTGTAATTATGATATTTTTTAAAATTTGTTTTTTACTATTCTTATTTATTGTTCTTATTTATTGGACATTATAGTAAAATGTTCAGATATTTTACAAAAGTAAGGAAAATTTTGTAAAGTCATTTCACACCTTTATCAGTAAAACAATGATTCATACTTTATTATAGATTTATAAAATATATGCTAGAGTTAATGTAACGCCGGCTCCATACGTTGGGACCAACGTTGGTCCCAACGTTGGCGCCAAGATTTCGTGAACCATCCACACGTTGGCGATACACCAGTCTTGTTCCGTCAGAGCCAACGTGCAGACGTCCGATGTCTGCGCGTCCGATACAGAAATTGAAATTTCTCTAAGTGATTTTACATTACTGAATACCAATTTTATTACAATCACATCACGTCATGTCACTATCACACTTCACACAACACACTATAATAAAAATGCGAAAGTTTGGATGTTTGGATGTATGTTTGTTCCTCTATAACACGACAACCACATAACCGATATAGGTGAAATTTAAAATATAGATAGATAATAACCGGAAATAGGACATAGGCTACTTTTTATCCCAAAAAATTGCACGGTTCCCGTAACATAAAAAAAAATAGTAGACTCCATCATCAGATCAGCTCGCTGTTACCATATCGTCGGGTTTATGGTAAACTCCCCTATCTGCAAAAAGCAAAATGTTCAGGAGAGAGAAAAGACTGGAAAAAAAACATACTTTTGCACTTTTGAAATAGTTCCTATAGACCTATTTAAAAAAATTAAATACATTTGTGTATTAAATGGAAAGCATGTTTATATGTATTATTTAATAATACATAATATTGTTTAATTAGCGTAATAATGCAGATTCGCGACTTTACAGCTACATACAAAAATTTTGTCAAAACATTTTTAGCCCATGGTAAACTCTCCTATGTGTCATATTCGCTACTTTGCACCGTCAAAATTGGTTTTCGTTTAATTTTTCGACTGCGAAAAAGTGAATCTAGTATAGAAAATGAGTTTAAAAACTTTTTAATAGATTGGAAGTCTTATATTTGAGACAATTTAGGGGTACAAATAACAACATTACACACAGACACACTAAATTTAGTAATTACTATAAAAAACAGCCAAGTACAAGTTCTGTGGTTTGAGGTTCCGTAGTTATTTATCTTATTACTATCTGTTACCTGTGACGTCGTACGCGTTAGATTACTTTGATTAGTACCTACGTAGTGCAGTAACGTTTTTAACGAAGCAAGCTTCCTTTTTTAGGCCAATGCAATATTGGAACACTTGATTTTGCTAACCGTAATCAAAGGAACGGCTAGGTGCTTGTCGTTTCCTATTCTGTGGTCAGACATAACTCACTTTGCTCGCAAACACTCATAAAGCTTAAACGTGAGCAAAGCGAGCTTCCTCGCGAGTATCCTCGTGAAGTGAGCCGAAGTATTTTTAGACAGATGCAACAGGTGATAGGTACTTGATTTTGTTTACGGTGTAGAAAGAAAAGGCTGACTACTTGTCGGTTCCTTTTTTTTTGCTCAGACACTTTGCGTGAAAAATACTCATGAAGCTAGAACTCGAGCAAAGTGAGCTTCAGATTAGGCTGATTGTTTTTAGACAAATGCACCGTCTTACACTTGATTTTAACTGTGCTCAAAAAAAAGAGCTAGCTGCTTGTTTGTTTCCTATTCTAGGGTCAGACAACTCAGTGCACGCAAAATACTCATGAAGCTAAAACGCGAGTGAAGTGAGCTTCCGTTTCTCGTCAACAGAGCCGATTTTTTTAGACAAATGCAACATTGTAACACTTTGTTTTGCTAACGGTGCTCAATGAAAAGGCTAGCTGCTTGTCGGTTCCTATCTGTGGTCAGACATTACTCAGTGCGTGCAAAATACTTATGAAGCTAAAACAGGAACGGCTGGATTTTTTTAGATAAAATGCAACATTATGTAACACTTGGTGTTACGGTGCTCAAAGAATGGGCTGGCTAATTGTCTGTTCCTATTCTCTCGTCAGACATTAGGTACTCATTTTGCTTGAAAAATACTCATCCTCATGCGAAAACGCGAGCGAAGTGAGCTTCCTCTTCTCGTGAAGCGAGCAGATTTTTTAGACAAATGCAACATGTGAAACTTGACTTTGCCTACGGTGGGTGCTCAAAGAAAAGGCTGGATGCTTGTCGGTTCCCATTCTGTGGTCAGACATTACTCACTTTGTTCGCAAAATGTAATGAAGCTAATGCTAAGCTAAAGAATGCGAGCGAAGCGAGCCGAATTAGTTTTAAGGCAAATGCGTGATGATATGATTTTACGTTCAAACATTTTTACCCCTTTTCATCCTCTTTGGGGTATAATTTCCAAAACTACTTTTTTAGGGAATCATTATAGGAATATTACCTTCCTGTCTTAATCCATTTAAGAATAAAGATGGGTAGGTCCGACGATAATTCGGAGCTACATCTTGATGTACATCCAGCTCCAAAGAGCTACATCCAGGTCCCGTGTCCGTCGGACCCATATGGGTTCGGTACTGCGGGAGCATAGGTTTTAAAGGTTCCTTCGCGCGCGATGCCGTTCCGCCGCCCCGTCTAAAGACCTACACACAGGTCCCGTGTCCGTTGCACTCATATAGGTCCAGCTCACACTCGCATCTATGCAGTACCTATCCTTTCCGTCCGCCCTCCTAATGACCTACATAGGTTCCGTGTCCGTTACACCCAACCCTAGCAACAGTGGCGAGGGATGAAAGACAGTAGGGGTCTTACTTAAGAAAGACGTTTATAGTGAAACACTGGTTAAACAACGTCCTGTCTTTATTTGTGGATAGTGACAAACAGAGACAGGACGTTGTTCAACTTTAAACATCTTTCATAAGTAAGGGGGTAGGTAGGTAGGTATCTATCTACATTGTGTAGGTACCTACTTGTAACTCCAATTGTACCTACTTGTAACTCCAATTGAAGGTACCTACTTGTAACTCCAATTGTACCTACTTGTAACTCCAATTGTACCTACTTATTTGAACTAAGTCTATAAATGTTACCTAATACACTACCTACACAATTTAGGTATGTACCTACTACTACCTATTAAGTAGGTAAGTAATTAGTCTTAGAGAAACACAACGGTCGGTAGGTACAAATAAAACTTGCAAGCTACACACAAAAGAGAGATAAAAAATTAGGTATGCGTCGTACGTATGCAATCGCGTAGGTAAGTAGGTATAAAAATAAATATGGCCTACTACTTACATCTTGATGATGTGACACGCGCGACACTCGACACGCTTCATTTATTTACACTGACCTGACTTGACACACGAAAACACAAACAAAAATTAACCAGCTCGGTGTTGCACACGCAAACTTCGCTTGAGGTCTCGCACCTGCACCCTTCCCGCAGTTCCCGGACCTATGCAGTACCCCACTCCGTCCGCACTCCGCCGTCCGCCCGCTCCGCGTTGCAGCTCCGCGTTACCGCTCCGGATTGCAGCTCCGCGTTACCGCTCCAGTTGCAGCTCCGCGTTATCGCTCCGGGTTACCGGTCCGCGCCGTCCGCCGTCCGCCGTCCGGACCGGCGGACCGGTATCCGAGTTGACGCGCGATGTACATCCATCATTACCGCGAGGGATTCCGGTCCGCGGTCCGGTATCCATCCGGACCTACTCATCGCTATTTAAGAACACTTATAAGATTGAAGCAAATCGAACCACCTGTTAAGAAGTTCCACCAATGCAAAACTTGAAAACCCTCTTCTGGCACTCCCTTTGAAGGGTAGTTTTGAGAAAACTTTTATACTGGTTTTTCTTAGGTATTTGTATTGCAAAAAAATTATAGGTAGGTACCTACCAAGTTTCAAGCGAATTCAACCACCCGTTATAAAGTTCCCATACAAACTTAGACACCCGTTTAACCACTTTTTAAGTGTTGTTTTGAAAAATCCCGAAACAGTGTCTATTTATTTTGCACTAACAAGACCTATTAGAATCAAGTTTCAAGCAAATCGCTCTACTACGCGTTAAGGCCAAGCTCCAAAACGGTTATGATTGTTTGCCTGCAAATTGTAACTAAACGGAATATCTCATCAAGTTACAACTCCAATTATGTGATTTTTTAATCTTTTTTCTATTTAGTTCTAAAGGCAGAAACACGATTAATAGAAATTTACATGATACTTTTACGTTTTGAAAATGACACCTTTTCTCAAGATTTTTGCATTTTTCTTGAAAACCAGTTCAGCTACATATACAAAATAAATACTCACAGAAAGGAAATTTAGTCTTTTATTTGCTTCTAAGTTATCGTTTACCTAGACTGCTTATTTTTCTCATAATAAGCAAAATTAGTTTTGAGCTTTACTTCTGAGCACAGAGAGTTAAACGGATCAACCGAAAATCAACCTTATTGAGTCCCGAGTTGCTATATAAATAAACACAGAATCGAACGCAGCTCATTCCGCTTCTGGGCGGTCACAAGGTCGGATCCACGCGCGTTTTGACATTTTGACATTTGACAAGCTATTTGCCCGCCCCGGCTTTGTACAGGTAACAGAAAATGAAACCAAAAAGTCATAAAGTTAGTAAGTATTTAGTTTTTTTTTCGATTAGGAAAAACAATACTAACTTTACGACCTTAGTAATAATGCACAGTCCCTCCCTAAGGGTAATTTTGAATAAAATAAAAATAAAGTAGGTATTTAATTACTCTGGTGAATCAAACCAGAAAATATTTATTTAAAATAGAACTTTATTGCAACCCCTTTAAAAATTCATAACTTAGTACTTATTATTTTATTGTTATTTAAGAAATTAGGTAGGTACATTTATTTCTTAGAAACTTGCCTCCTTTTTTCACCTTCTTGTTAGATAGAACAGAAGATCGAAGATCACTATAGATTACGAGTAGAACAAAAAATCGGCAAAATTAGTTTAGTAGTTACGGAGATACGTGGTAAAACAAACATTCACACAAACTTCTCTCATTTGTTATATAATAGGACTAGTCGAAATCGAATGTCATTCGGAACAAAATGGAGTGGAGTCGCATCCTCAACTATATAATTTGGCTTTTGTTCAAGGACTGTCTTGGCCAAGTGGGATATTACCCCGAATTTAGTTTTTTTTAGCTTCATTTGTATTCATCTATGTCAACAGAATCTTAGAACGTAGTTTTAATCCATTTCAAAACGTCGGATCAAAATGTGCACACTTATCAAGGATCAATGACATTATTATTTTACCACGTTTTTATTATACTTATATAGTCACTTTCTTGTTCGTCTGTCTATCTGTCTGTCGTTCCGGGGGAAATCTCGCGCGACTAAAATTTCGAGCACTTTCCGTGTAGCTGGCCGGCTAAAACTGTCAGGGTAGCTCACAACTCGATGACAACGCATTCTAAATAAATAAATAAAGACGTGGTTTTTAGTTTATTTTTTAATCTAAAATTAATTTACATAGTTAATTTTAGTACTGTAATTTTGTACTTTATCGACTCGTATGTAACTATAGCGTGTTTTTTAGTGTTTTAAACTCCGGTTGGTGCATATATCCAGTGTCGAGTGACCCGAATGCTTATGGGCTTAATCAATGAAGGGGTTGTAAAGATATTAGGTACTCAAGGGGGTAAAAAAATAAAAGTTATACAAATAAATTTAATGGGGTGTCATATGAAAGTTTATGGTTCACAAATTGTAATTTACGCTAAACTTAACGTATTATGACAGTCCTAAGAAAGCAAAGTCGGCGTAGTTTGTAGTTTGTAGTTCACACAGTGAACACAGCATACAATTATTTGTGATTAGACTTATCTAGGTATAAAGAATATAATACATATTATGTCGGAGTTGGAGCTAGAAAAGGGAATGTTAATTGATTTGATACTTCGTTCTGCACTACATCCTGTTAACAACGCCATCTGTAGACTAATAATGGAAACGTCAAATAGACAACTGTCATTGTCACTTGGGTGTGGTCGACACAAAGTAGGCAGAGGGCGCTAAAGTCAGTTTTGTTGTTGGACAGTTCGCTTTCCTCGAGCGGGTGGCGGGCGGCGTGGCCACTTTGGTTCTGGCATCGGAGCGGAGCGGTCGCTCCTCGATAGTAATAATGTTCTGTGGGTAGCTTTGTCTCTTTCTGTTGAACTCACCGCGTTTCCATTTTGTTTTTTAAATGGTGATAGTAATTCTAATCGGCAAAAATCGAATCAATCCTCTGTTTAAGTCTTGTGAAAGTAATTGTGATTACAAAATAGACATCCTGACTACACGTTACATTGGTTATTTCGTGTCTTTGAACATATCGGACCATCCATACTT
The DNA here is from genome assembly GCA_958496255.1 of Camptogramma bilineatum. Taxonomy (NCBI): domain Eukaryota; kingdom Metazoa; phylum Arthropoda; class Insecta; order Lepidoptera; family Geometridae; genus Camptogramma; species Camptogramma bilineatum. The sequence continues at coordinate 6,516,031 of OY292474.1, forward strand.
CACGCCCAGAACCCTCTCCCCGACAAGTATATGATCTTCTTATGAAATATTATCTTATTCTATTAAACGAGCAATATTTGTTTGTTTGTTTATTTGTACTCACGTTCTCGAAAACGGCTCTAACGATTTCGATAAAATTTGCGGTACAGAGGTTTACGGTTTACGGGGGCGAAGAATCGATCTAGCTAGGTCTCTACCTAGCTAGATCGATCGAGACCTAGCTTTTTTTAAATACATACTTAACTCATTTTTCTTTTTCTTTTTTTCTCGATTTGCACCCAAGCAGAGCTTGGTCGCCCAGATATTCTATAATAAGTAATAATAATTATGAAGGTAACAACTAGGTATCACTACCATCGAAAAAAAAAAATTGATGAAGTCTCCATGACAATGTTCGCTACTTCAACAAGATGTTAAAATTATAATTATTTCAAGATAGTTTCAAAAGTTTTAACATGTCAAAATATCGTGAATAGATAGAGGGTAGAGGGGCGTTTGGGGGGAGTCAACGATGACATTTCTTTTGAAAGCTAATCCTTAAAAAGTTACATTCAAACGTTTTCAGCCCTTTTCAACCCTTTAGGGGTAGAATTTCGAAAAATCCAACCTTAGTGGGTGATTTCAAGTATGTGCTTTCTTAGCTAAATAATGTTGGCAGAACGCGAATCTGCCGTATTCGCTAGTTTACCGTGATCATTTTTCTGTTTCAAACACAGGAACTCGGTAGTAAAATGTCTTATCTACACTTACGAGAATTTACCTTGGTGCAATATCAAAAATTGCTCTGATTCGCTTATTTACTGCTATCGTATCTCAAAAACTATGGGAGCTACAGCCATGAGAAATTTACACAGTGTGTATCACCGCATTATAAACTATTTGGCATTTAAAAGTCATTTTCGTCAAAAACGCAGATAGGGGAGTTTACCATAAACCTGACGATATTATTACATTGTAGTCAGAACTTGACAAATATGCCGAGTTTCAACTCAATCGGTCTATTTACTGAGGAGTTCTGTTGAACAGCTCTTGACTCCATCATCAGATCAGCTTGTTGATACCATAATATTTCATTGTCACCGAGAATCTATAAGTGTGCAAAATTTCAGCCCGATAGTTCTACAAACACAATAAATAAGGAATACGATGACATTCTCGCTCGTCAGTCGACACGTGCGCTCACGATGCGCGTCGAAACGGGACTGAGCATAGCGCCAACGTGTGGACGGATCCCCAACGTTGGCGCGCCAACTTCCTTTGATAAAACCGACACGGCACGGCCAACTCCCAACGTTGGCCCCAACGTTGGGGCCAAGCTATTTTGTTCAGCTCCACACGTTGGTGAGAGACGTTGGGGCCAACGTTGGCCCCAACGTGTGGATGCGGGGTAAAGAGTAAAAAAAAGTTGACACTTACCAATTAAAGCTGTAACAATTTGTTTTCGAGCACTCGCGTCTCTTTTTGTCTCCATTTTATGTGGAATATAATATTAAATCACATAAGTACGAGCTTATAGGTTAGATTTTTTTAAAGAACTATGTTACAAAAGTGCGAAAAAATCTTATCGTTCTATTCGTACAAAAAATTAAAGGTTACACAAATGTCATTATCTTCCCGCTTTTTTGTTGTTTTTTTTTCGAAACGATAGCTGCACACGCATTCTACCAGCCGCGTCGAAACACCGACTAAATTTTATAACCTAACTTTAGTTTACATTTTGTATGAGTCTTCCACAAACAGTTACGTATATCATCCAGCTTATCTAGCACCTTTCGTTTTTATCACTGAACTCTTATTACAATTGAATAGAGACTATATTCGCTTGATAAAAAAACCATGAAATGTAGAGCTAATTTGGTTTCGACAGCTGTAAACCAAGGTTATTTTTGTCCGTCAACGCCATGTGCTATGCGATTTTAAACTTTGTTTTCTTTGTGAAATAACAGAGAACATTTTTGTTAGCGTTTGTTAAATGTAGTATTGATTTTGTAAGGCGTAGTCGTATCGGACTTCCCTACTTGATTTCAAGAGAAATCGCTCATTGTTTCTTCGTATTCTTAATTTATAACCACTTAATTTATGTTGTAAACCTATGTTGTCATTTTATGGCGCTATTGTGTCTAATGCTTAGAGCCATCTAATAAAACGTTATCTTGCAGTGAGATTCTCGGAATGTATTCCGAATTCGGAAAATGACGTTTCTTCTCTGAAATAACGTCATTTTTTCGACGAAAATCATCAAACCGGATGTATTTTCGGAAGTCTGAAACGCACTGCTGAATACCCTACTTTTACTCTTAAAGACGCCTATGAATTTATGTATTTGCACAAGATACAAAAAATATTTATTCAAACTCCAATAAATGGGTCATATTTATCTAGGTACTTACTTAAGTATATTAAATTAGTAAAAACAAACATTAAACATCAAATCAAATATTAAATATGTTATCTCCAAGGATAAAAACTTAGAGCACCTTTTTGGAATTTGGTTCAAGATATCTCGAATCCTGCTATTTTGTGGTGAGATATTAATTTTTATGTAATAAACAATCTCAGAGTAACAAAATACAGAGATTAGTTTCGAAAAGTGAGAAATTCTTAAACTTACCTGTGTACTTACTTATCATTATAAAATATTTTGTAATTACATATATACATTATTATTATTATTATATTATATGAGGCGAAAGAGGTGTGTCAGGATCGTAGCAAGTGTATTATAGTGGTCTCTACCCACCCCTGTGAAAAAAAGGCGTGATTTTATGTATGTATAATATACATAGGTACATACTTACATACTTATTCAGAGTATGAATCAAGAGTTCCTACGAGGGTTTGGGGGGTAATTTTATTATAAACCTCTACGGCGTAGATCTTCGTAGAGCCTCGTAGCAGGGTCTGTATTTATGTGACCACGATAGCTTTTATTAGTTTCAGTAAAGATGTTACCATTTATTATATACATTATAATAATCAAAGGATGTGATAATGGAATAATATTGAACTAGTAGAAAAACAAAACGTTTGCAAACACAAAAAAATTGTACAATCATTCTTTATTTTTGACAAACACTAATATTCAGGTGTAGTGTCGTCAGGTGCGTCAGCCTGAAAAAAAAAGAAAAATAAGTAGGTACCTACTTAATAATACTAATATTTTTCACAATATTTCTTAGGTCTTTACAATCTTTTATTTATTAGATAATTTATTTCTTATAGTGTCAATATTTGCCTACACCACAGATAATATAATACTATACTAGTACCTACACTTATTATTTAGACTGTAGTGCCTGGGATAATATTGAGAGAGAGTAGGTAGACTGGCCTAGCACATGGCCTAGCACACCGACCATTTCCAAAGGAAAGACATGGTCTGGACGTGGAGCTGACTAAGCCGCGGGTTTCCTCACGATGTTTTCCTTTACCGTTTAGAGCTCGTGTTAATGCGCATTTAAATTTTTCAAAACGAAAAATTAATTGATGCAGGATTTTAACCCACGACCGAAAGTCGAGGTACTAATCCACTCGGCCAACACGGCTCCCAACAAAAAAAAACGCTTTACATATTTACTAGATGATTTATATTTTCGGGGGGCAATCTTTTGCCTACACTTTATGGGACACTGTAGTGCCTGGGACATTGTTTGAGATGGAGTAGGCTTGCCCAGCACCTAAACCATCCTTTCAGCTTAACTGGACATATCCATAGGAAAGACATGGTCAATATGTGTGGGGCTGACTAAGCTGCGATCCCAACATCATCATCATCATCATCATCATCATCATCATCATCATCATCATCATCATCATCATCATGGTGGCCTTTTGGTGATCCAATCTTGGATGTAGGCCTCTTCCCTTTTCTTCCACTCTCGATGATCTTGTGCCCGACTCATCCAATCTGGGCTTCCGTGTCGTCGGATGTCGTCTGTCCAGCGCTGCGGTGGTCTGCCGCGCCCTCTAGTGTCCACTCTAGTGATCCCAACATAAGTAGCTTCAATAATAGATTTAAATCGACTTACCTCTTCCATTTCCTTTATAGGAGGTACCAGGTCTGGGTTAACCTCCTTCATGGCTTCAATCAGGTCAGCCGTGGTCTTGTATGAAGCTATGGTGTTCTTGACAAAGTCTCTGTTTTAAAAAAAATACAAAAATATTTATTTGGAACATTAACATGGGGATACAGTCAGTATTGGGAACGTTGAACTGCTGCGAAAGTTAAACAAAACTGTGTTGCAAAATCAGCGCCGTCCTCCTCTGTTTTAGAAAATGTAGGTTGCACGGGGTGACCCCGCTAGTAGCATTAACAGCTGAGCACTTCCGTGCTTCGGTGGGCATGTTGAATTGTCGGTCCCTACTTTTAGGTCGTTAAGCCATGACGGAGGCCTTCAGGCGGCCTTACAACTCCGTCACCAGAGTAAGCCTACGAACGTACAGGTTTTTGCAGCGCGTTTGTATCGATACAAACTCAATATTGAACGCGCTGCCTCACTCCTGGTTCGCGTTTGTAATACAAATTTTATCCATACAAACTTTGTATGGATGAAATGGCCATGCAAACGCGCAGCTCAAAAACGCTCTTCAGAAAACGTCTGGTGCCCCCTCTCATAATGATGTTAGTGAGAGATATCACCTGAAATAGAAGGCTTTCACGAAAACTGCGGGCTGGTACTCGTGGCCGCAGCGCTCCGGGCCGAAGCTCATGATGCCCATGAGCCGGTTCTGCTGCACCGCCGGCGCGCCTGCGTCGAACTGTCCGCAAAGTAACATTAGAGATTGCTTACATCATCGACCGATTGTTAGTCAAGGGTGACTGAGTCATTTGAAAGGGTTAAAAAAAAACGACGAAGCTCTTCGACAAAAGGTAGGTAGTGCTCTTGCGATTCGCTTGGCTCGTCTTGGCGGGGGCACTACCGTGCTGCCAGATAAGATAAGATAAGTTTATTTCAACAGAAAAGTGTAGCGGTTTAAGGTGTTTTATTAAAACTAAGTAAGATACTTCTTGGGTATGTCTGGATGTTTGATTAAAACCACGATACAGGTAATGACACAAATTAGATGATTATAATTTACTCCATGTTTCAATTCAATTGTTTGAAAGCTTGGAGTATACTTCCCCGGTGTTTCAGCCAGGGTAAAGTTTTTAAACGACTCCCATACCTGTCTGTACCACCGAAGGAAGAATACCCGAGCGCAGGGCACTATCAGGGCAATAATAGTCGATTAGTAGCCAAGGGCTGTAAGGCATCAATAAGAGCCCGAGATATTTAGGCGCACGAGCGCAGCGAGGGCGCCTATAGTTCGAGGGTGCAATTGATGCCTTACACCCGAGCTAACTACTCTGCTTTACATCTCGATTGTGAGGTAAGTAGGTCCTTATTACCCCCAAATGGGGTTTGTAGGTGACCAATTAGCGCTCCAGGGTAATAATGTAGCTAGAAAAGCCCTAGAGCGGTAAGTAATTAAAAAAAACACTTCACTCTTTCAAAAAGTTCGAGTTTTTAATTACTTACCGCCCTAGGGCTTTTCTAGCCTAAAATTGTTAATAATGCATACCAAGCAAGCATCTCTAGTGCCGTTCCGGAGTGAGGCGCAGAAGAAGTCCTCGGTGAACTGGAAGCCGTTGACGAGCTGGTAGGCATCGATGCAGTACTGCTGCGAGCGCACTTTCAGACGGCCAGTTAGAAGGTCTGGAGTGTGCTCGCGGAACGATGTGTCTGTGCCCTGGGACAGAAAACAAACTTAGTCGTTTTGATTCTAGATTATTACCGACTTCAAAAAGAGGAGGAGCTTCTCAATTCATCGAAATATTTTTGTGCTTTTTTGTATGTATGTTCATCGATTACTGGAAGACGCTTGGACCGATTTGGAAAATATTTTTTTTGTTTGAAGGAATATACCTACCTACTTACTTTCCGACTAATGCCACAAAAATTTGGTGAAGATCTGTCGAGGCTCTTCGGAGTTATGAATAGAAATGCCGAGAGTGCAGAAAATTGCGAAACTTTAATGTCGGTTTTTTTTTTTTAAATTAAGTCACTTATTTATACTTACCTATGTGATTGTAATTAGTTACTTCTGTAGGAGATAATGAGGAGTACCTATACGTCCCCTAATCTTCATCATATGGATGTAATGAACTGTTTTATTTGTCAAGGTCTACTTCAGTGTAGGGGAACCTGTTGAACCTCGGCCACACGATTTTATTTATTTTTTTTTGTCTATAAAGATTGAAATTAGGTTTACCAAATTTAGACACATGTAAAGATACACAATTTGACTACATATTTATGAAAAAAAATTGTATTTTTAATAATACTTTAGAAGTTAAAGAGATTTGAACAAAAAATGGGATTTTGTCGAAGGTACAACACACCAGATATACCTTGGTCACTGCAAGATGTACCTTGACCTTACTAGTCTTTTTTCATGGAAATACGATGTTATCAAATCAAATAAAGCTTTATTTTTAAATTAATGAAAAGAACATTTTTATGGCTTATACTTTCGATAAAAAATAATAATAATTTACATTTTTCTCTTAAGTTATGCTAGAATAATAAAATAACAATAAGTTCTTAAACTTTCTGTGATCTTAAGATCATTATCGCGTCCTATTATAATAATTTATCAACAAAAGTCCAAATACATTACAGCTTTTAGGACAATATAGACTTCTCTCTTTGTATAAACCTTCTTCGGTGTTTTTTTTTTCTGTTTAATATCTTGATACAAATTTGTACGTGAGCCCTTGTCCAAAGTACAAAGCAAATATGGTGGCAAAGGTACAACATTGCCTTATTTTAAATTAACGAATTTTTAAAATGCACTTTGAGTTCGATTTGGGTCGATAATTTTATGCCTATCTAAAGTCCATTTCACCTATATTTCATTGCACGAAATGGTTATCTCGTAAGTATGTACTGTTATATATGAATTAACTTAAAGTAAAATTAAAAATACCCTCTTTTTGAGCACTTTTTTATATTTTTAATGCGCACGCCTCACTCACTCCACGCTGGTTTTTCGATTCTAGCTTCATGTTGGTGTTGACCAATGACGATTATAATGCCGCAGACAAAAACGAAAAAACTCGCACAGATTACGAGATAAGCCTTGGTGGCCGAGGGATATCAATGGACGAGGTTCAACAGGTTCCCCTACTTATTAGACCTTTGGGTATATTGATATCATCAGGAGGTACCTTAGTTTCTAGTCTGGTTATATCACTCATTTGAATCCTTTATACAAATAGACTAACTTTCGCATTTCAGTAGTGCATTGTGCATAGAGTACGGCCTTACCTATAATCGCCTCTAAACTTAAAAGCCCTGTCTCTATTTGTCACAATCTAATAAAAGATGGCATTATTTTAAACGGGGTGTGTAACTTTTGACGGAAGTTGAGAGAAGTTTGTTGTGTTTGTGTGATTGTTGTCATGTAATAGCTCTAAGTTTTTGTGTAAAGTCCAGTTTAGAGAAGCAATAAAAAAAAGTTTATAAGTAGACGAAGTTACCCTCGTAGCACCCCATCCAGTGACGACCACGAAGCTTTGCGCGTAGGGTTCCCGGGTTCCCTCGTATATTTTGATCAGGTTTACGAGTTTGTGGAACTCTGAAAAGAAAGTATAATCAAAGTGTAATATCACCGAGTGAAATAGGCAGAATGTTGGTATTACGTTATCAAGACATAGATTGTAGACGGTTTAAAACCCGCGCGAGTTAACTTGAGACCTGCGGAGCTCAAAGGGTCGTTTTAGCAGAATCAAAATCAATAGCAATTGCTATTAATGCCGTTCTTGTCACTCTCAGTCAAAGAAAAGAGACGGCATTATAATTCAATTCCTATTGTGATTCTGCTCTATTGGCCTTTTTAGCTCCGCTGGTTGCGCAGATTTTTTTGCACAAACATCAAAAAGCCAAGTCTCAAGTTAACGGTAGAAAAAGGTAGTTATGTATCCGGTAGATGCCATTTACTCGCTAATGCCCGGGTTACACGAGGCTAGTTTTTCAAGCTAGGATAGCAAGCTAGTGTTAGTAAGCTAGCAAGCTAGTACTTCTAGCTTCGCGCTTACTAGCTTACTAGCTTAGAAATGAAGCTAGTTCTGTCTACACGAAGCTAGAAGTACTAGCTTGCTAGCTTACTAACACTAGCTTGCTATCCTAGCTTGAAAAACTAGCCTCGTGTAACCCGGGCATTATGGGTCAATCTTCAGAATCAGCGTGTTTGGTTGATCGCTATGGTGCTTTTTAAATATCGATATTATTGCTTTTCTGTATTTTTATTTCGAGAAGGAAGTGTCTAATTAAGCATATTTTCATATTGGCCCCTGAAGGGGCAGAAAAGCAATAATATCGGGGGAGCCATAGCGATCAACTAGGTGCGCTGATTCTGAAGATTGACCCCATGAGAACGTGACCAAACGAAGGAAATGCAATAAAAAACCATACGAACCCAGATTCTCTGCCAGCTTCAACAACGCCACGTCAGCGTGAGGTACCGGCTCCTCCTCGAACTTGGGATGCCGTACCGCGCCCACCACATCCACCAGCGTGCCGGCTTCGTGCGCGCGCGGACTGCCCACACGCACCTTTACGTACTTCGAGAGGGACTTCAGAGGGGACACGTGGAGAACGCTGTGATAGATGACGAGAATGGTGATGGATGTATAAGGGATGATTTATATTTAGGTGTTCGTGCCTTCGCTTGAACCACATATGAGATTACTACCCTTGTAACTCAGTCAAATCTAGGTTTATAGTAGTTATAGCGCCATCTATGTCGTGCAATTGGAACTAAAGAACGCCAGGTGGACAGCGCTTGGCTGTTATTTCCTCAGTACGCTTTTGTAACTCAGTCGGAACACAAGTGAACAAGAAAATAAAAAACCTTTGGCTGGATAAAAGAATAATCAGGTAAGTGTAGCTACAAGGTTTTCTTGTTCGACGACAATTTTTCCGCTCGGCGCCCTTGGCCCAGCGACGAGACGCGTTTGCTTTTACAGTAATATAAGCCGTCACAAAGTGTGCTTTCAGCCACGTCGTCTCACCAAAGTGTCGTATGACAAAACATGTCGTCTCACCAGACGCATATCATTACGACAAACGCATGTCGTCTCACAAAACACATGTCGTCTCATCAGACGCATGTCGTCTCACAAAACACATGTCGTCTCATCAGACGCATGTCGTCTCACAAAACACATGTCGTCTCATCAGACGCATATCATTACGACAAACGCATGTCGTCTCACAAAACACATGTCGTCTCACTAAAAACGCTACCCTCAGTTGGTGCAATAAAATGTGTCGTCTCACAAAACACACTTGTCGTCTTACCAAAACACTACCCTCAGTTAGTGCCATAATTGTGTCGTCCTACCGCCGGACGAAATTATGTGGTAAATGTCGTCTTAGCTAATAGTGTTGTTTACTGTTCGCAGAACAATGGCAAGCACGTCAGCCCTTACTATGGGAAACTTGGCCCTGCTGGTGCCAGAAGACGAAGATGAAGCAACGGCTTTCAGAGCAATTGTCCGCTCTATTCAAAACAATTATCCTATCGAATGGAAAACGTGGAAAGTGGCCGATAATTCCTACGAAGAGTTGTTCGGCAAAGAAATTTCGTCCGCTATGGACAGTAAATTAAGGTTCGGAATACCAACCACAGATTTGGTTCGAGCATTTTACCCAGAAGCCAAAGATCTATCAGAAAGAGCTTATAGGTCGCTTCGAGGAATAATAATTAATTGGCCCTTGGGAAGAGCGCTGATTTATTCACCTCACAAGATCGCATCAAAAGTTCACGATCGCTCTTACAATGAGTTTATGGCAACTATACGTGAACTAAGGCTGCAAGGCAAACTCACTAATCGTGAAAAAACTTCCAAAATCATGAGCTGTGAAAGCGTTGAACAACAATCCGCGCATAGCACTAGCACACCACTTTCAAGGTCATCTAAAACCAAGAAGACGACAAACGAGCCCTCTGTGGATCATGATAGTCGGACGTCGTCGGCCACCAAACGACGAAGTGTAGAAAAAGGTGCGTCACCTCCACCAAAACGTCACGATGCGACGAGATCTAAGGATCATAGCAACAGTAACCATTTCTTGGAAGTTGTCGTCCAAAACCAAATGGAGATGTTCAGTAAAATTCTCGAAATGCAAGCAGAAACAAACAATAATATGAAGAAGTTATATGAGAATGCAAGTAAACCAGCAGATTTAAATACCTCCATTGATTCTGTTCCTGACAGTACACAGGAAGAAATAAGAGATGACTGCAGCCGTTCTCCTATGATGAACTGGGAAAACGAAAATTGTAACGCAGATACTGCGGAATACATAGATGACGCAGAACAAGCTATCAAGAATGAGATCGCAAGTGCTCAACGACGTTTGGAAGCATTCAAACAAACCAAGGCTACAAAAGATAGCACAACAGCGTTTGACTTCAAACCTTGCACTACGGAAATCGAACCAAAGTTTTCCAAAGCTGACCCTATATTATCAGAACAGGGAATCGAATGCCAACGTTTGGGAACAGACAGCTGGAAAAATATTCGGTACTCAGAGGTGCAGAAGCAGTTTCAAGCCACTCCAACGTTTGCAGCATTGAAAGTTAACAACTTATTCGCTGGAGTCACCCCAGGCTGGACATCTGTTGCTATTTTAGAGAAGATGGACCTTATGTTGGGAGCTATCACAAATGGCCTACTTCAGCAAAGACAAATATTCGAAGAACTTTGTGACAAACTACCACAAGACGTCAAACAAAGGGTGGGGCAAGAATTCTTAGACAACAATTCCAAATTCCGTAAGAATTCTGATGCTTTGCTTCAGTATGTATGTGGCCGGAGAGCTGAAGTTATCCAGCAAAGAAGAGACACATACAAAGTGAAAAATAAGGCATTACACGAAATCATCCACTCCATACCGCCTTCGGACTGCCATTTGTTTAAAGAACCTGAACTAACTCAAACTGTAAAAGACCAAGGAGGAATTCAAAAGTTCTTTCCTTTCAAGAAGACATTTCATTCCACTTCAAAAACCACCTACAAGCCTGACTATAACAACAAAAAGGGAGGCTCCAAGAAAGAATTCACCAAATTCAACAACAAAAACTTCAAACCTTCCTATGGTTCAGGTAATAAAAGAACTCAAAACACCAACAACGACAAACAAGATAAAAATACCAAAGGGCAGAATAACAGATGGAAAGGTGCTAAAAGGTCATGACTCGGAGTCTTTCAAAGCGGGACAGTTGAAGTTTTGTCGAGAAAAATGGTTGTCGATAGGTGCCCCTCCAGCAGTAATCAACATCATATCAGGTTACAGAATCCCTTTTCAAAAGAAGCCCCTGCTGATAAAATTGGCGAATCGCAGAAAGTCATTCGAAACCCAACCTTCCGAAGACATGAAAAACGAAATCAAAAGGATGTTAGATTGGAAAGTAATTCAACTAAGCTCGCACAAAACAGGATTCCTATCGACAATGTTTTTAAGGCGAAAACCCGACGGAACATTCAGACCAATATTCAACTTAAAAGGCTGAACCAGTTTGTACACGCACCCAAATTCAGACTGCTAAACCATTACCGGATTCCAACGATCTTAAGTCCAAATATTTACATGACAAAAGTAGATATCTCTCAAGCATATTATCACGTACCAATAGTGCAATCTCATCGCAGATTCCTATCCTTAGTTTACGAAGATATTATATACGAGATGACCTGCCTACCATTCGGGCTTGCCAGCAGCCCAGCAGCATTCGCAAAAGTTACAAGCTGGATGGCACACTGGTTTCGACAGGCCTTGGGTGTAAAGGTAGTAGTTTACCTGGACGATTTTCTGATCGTGAATCAGAACCCAAGTATTTTAAGGCAACAAACAATTTTGGTGACCAACAATTTAGAAGAACTGGGATGGTCAGTGAACAGAAAGAAATCGGTAACAGAACCATCCCAATGCCTAGAATACTTAGGAATAATCTGGGACACCGAGAAAAACCTGAAAATGCTCTCAGACATAAAAATAATGCAAATAGTTGCAATGGCCCGGACCTTTCTGCAGAAAGAATATTGGAGCTGGCACGACGCAAAGGTCATCTTGGGAAAATTGAATTTCGCCTCCTTTGTAGTGCCCTTAGGAAGACTACATTGCCGACGCCTACAGATCGAATCCAACAAGTTGCCAAAACTAAGGCCGCACAAAAAACTGCCAATTACAGAAGAGAGTTTGAGAGAGTTAAGGTGGTGGACGAAAAATGCAAACAAAAACACGGCAATTCATCAAACCAACCCGACCTTGTTCATAACTACGGATGCCGCCGATTCCGGATGGGGAGCCATAGCAAACAACCAAAAATTTTGGGGAAATTGGACTTGCTCTCAACGCCAATGGCACTGCAATCAAAAAGAACTTTGGGCTCTTTACGAAACCTTAAAACGCCTCGGGGCACAATTGCAAGGAAAAGTGACAATCTGGCAGACAGACAATCGAACTGCGGCTGCCTATATAACCAAACAAGGAGGCACGAAGTCCATGAGACTACTAGAAACAACAAATTGCATTCTACATCTATGCAGACAGTACAACTGCAACTTAAGCGCTCGTTACATCCCAGGTCCATACAACGGTCTGGCAGACAGTTTGTCAAGAACGAAACAACTACCAGAGTGGCACCTGAAGCCTCAAATCATCAATCAGATTTTCAACTTGATGGGCAAACCAGAAGTAGATTTATTCGCCTCGAATCGGTCAGCTGTACTCCCAAAATATGTGAGCGAAGACGCCTCCGACGAGATGAGCCAATACACCGACGCGTTCAGCAGAACATGGCAATACAATCTAGGGTGGATATTTCCCCCGCCAGCTCTCATACCGAGAGTCCTCCATCATCTCCAATCATCAACAGGAGCTTATCTACTGATAGTGCCGAACTGGTGCAAGGCGTTCTGGATGCCAGAAATAAAAAGGCGTGCCACACAACCACCGTGGGAAATCCCCAACCTTCGATTCAATCTAATAGACCTCCAGACAAACCTACCACCTGCGAAAGTAGACCAGCTCAATTTGCTAGTTTGGAAGGTACGGGCTGGGCCAGAGAAATTCTAAGCTGGAAAGATCACGAAGTACAATTGTTACAAGCCTCTTGGAGAGCATCAACACTGAAAACCTATCGCCCAGCATGGCAAAGATGGCTAAAATGGGCATCAAAAGAAAAAGTTAAAGCTGATGACCCTCTACCAACAGAATTGGCAAGATTCCTTTGCTACTTACATGAAGAGGTAAAACTAGCCCCAAGAACAATCTTGGTTCATAAGAGTGTAGTAGCAACATTTGCAAATCCTCACAATAGTACAGCATTGAGTTCAAACCCAATAGTAACACGCACGCTCAAAGGAATCCTTTCTTGTAAACCAAGAGTAGAGAAACCTCTTTCTTGGAAGGTAGATGACTTATTAAGATTCCTTGAGACTTACGACTTCGATTATGATAGCTTGTTTGCAGTATCCCGTCACACAAGCGTGCTACTCCTATTAGCATCAGGTAGAAGGGTCCATGATCTCACATTGTTAAGCTTAAAACCGGATCTTTTCGAAGAACATGAAAACAAAATTATTTTTTGGCCAAAATATGGGTCTAAAACAGATAATGCCACGCATAGGCAGTCAGGATGGAGTCTTAAAAACCATCCAACACTAAAATTCAACTTGATTCACTGGATAAAGCAAGTAATTTTATTATCTGAAAATCGTCGAAAATCAAAGAAAATAGAAAGCCTATTCATTACGACGAGAGGAGAAGTAAAAGAAGCATCGCGAGCTGTGATTGCAGGGTGGATAAATACCCTTTTCAAAGAAGCACAAATATCGTCCACAGCGGGAAGTATCAGAGCAGGTGTTGCCACGGACAACTGGACATTTAAAAACATGGATATTGATGAACTTTTAAGAAGAGGAAATTGGAAATCCAAACATACATTTTTTAATCATTATTTAAGAGAAGTGCGATCGTCAACGTTAACTTCTACCACAAACAACTTGACTTGTTGTTTTTCTCCAGTATAAAAACAGTCTAATTACACAAATAATGTTTGAATTAATTGATTATTAGAAGAAAATACCTAGTTGGTTCTTGTTTTGTTAGAATTTATTTTTCTTTTATGTTAGGTAAGTACTTATATAGAGTTATCCAATATATAAAGAATAACAATAATATTCAACATTTTATTTTCCTCCTATCCTATAAACATAACCATAGGCAAAATGTTATTCACAGTACGCCTGGGACAGCGCCGGCAGAGGTTAAACACGTCTCATATGTGGTTCAAGCGAAGGCACGAACACCTAAATAGAACCGTTTTTCCCCCGAAGGGTAAAAAACGGATATTTAGGTTTCTGCCGAAGCTTGAACCACACCTAAAGGCCTTGCCGGCTCTAGGTAGGTACTGAGGAAATAACAGCCAAGCGCTGTCCACCTGGCGTTCTTTAGTTCCAATTGCACGACATAGATGGCGCTATAACTACTATAAACCTAGATTTGACTGAGTTACAAGGGTAGTAATCTCATATGTGGTTCAAGCTTCGGCAGAAACCTAAATATCCGTTTTTTACCCTTCGGGGGAAAAACGGTTCTATTAGACCGGGCCGTGTCCGGGCCAACCGTGGTGTAGACGAGCGTCGTACGTTAGTAGACGGGCCCGGACGGGACACGGATCAGGCACTGTTTAATATAAACTGCTTCATAAAAAATGTATGTAACGTTTGAAATCTGTGCCCCGTCCGCGCCACGTACACGAGGCCCGGTCTAACCTACGAGTTCCCTACCCCACCTCTTCAGTGAGGGCTTACAAATTATGAAACAAAAAAGACAACTTATGGCGAGATTCAAAGGAAAGTGCCCGGGAGATTGTTGAGATGGACTAAGCTAACTCAGAATCTAAACTAAAGCATCCTATCAGCTTAATTTGAGGTCAGTTGTAAACCTGACGCTACGGGTTTTCTCACAATGTTTTCCGTGATAATTTAGAGCTCGAATCTACATAAAAATTATCCTCTATCCTATCCACTATTAAACGAGCAGTATTTGTATATTTATAAATTTGTTTAATTTGTATTCACGTTCTCGAAAACGGCTCTTTATAACGATTTCGATGAAATTTGCAATGTAGGTTTAACGGGGACGAAAAATTGATCTAGCTAGGTCTCATATCTGAGAAAATTCTTGTTTCTGGGAAAATTGGTTTTGTCTATTTTCACCCGAGCGGAGCTCGGTTGCCCAGATATTACTTACTAATTCAAGCAATGAGCTGCAGTGACTACCCAGTTCACATCCACGATTGCGCCTGCGCACCACAGCCTCCCATTTATTATGATCGCAGCCATATACGGATAGTTCAGTGTGTCTGTCGCATTACCCCCTCTTATCCTCAAATTATCCTTCTCCATTATAACCGGGAACTCATTCCTTATCCGCAGGGGGTCTTTTTTATGGTGCCGTCGTCGGCCATCTTGGGTCAGCCGGCGGGCATTTTGTTCATGTCGGCCATTTTGGTTGTGTCGACGGAAGTTAAGAGCGGGACGGTTGTCGATTTCTACTCGAAATTTTACTGTTGAATTTAAAATTTAATAATTGAACAACGTCCTCAGACTTATTGTAGGTAGGTACTACTCTTAGTTAATCGTTTATTTACAGAAAAAAGGTAGCGTGGACGCCGCTTTGTCAACCAACAAAGCACAAACGAATTACATAGGGCTCCAATTCAACTAATTAACAACTTAAACCGTTCCGGTATCATTTTTGACCTTTTTTAAACTTTTTTTAACAGGAAACTCACCCACAGATCCATCATTAACTTTATTGTTGAACAAGTCTGCGACACAGAAAGTTATGGCCGTCAAGAAAAATATAAATTGCAACATACCTACTATATTTTACTGTATGTTATAAAAAGAAAACTATGGCTTTAATATCAAAAATGTTTTATGTTTCCATTTTAAACTATTTTAAAAATAGTTTTCCTGTAAAGTTGGTACTTGCCTAGTACCTGCCTACATGTAGGTAAGTTATTTAAGTACATTTACCTACAATTTGCTACAGTCAATATGAGGAAGGAAAGTAGTAAAATAAAACATAAAGTTAAAAATAAATTATTATTTACTTAACTATTTTGTTTCATGAGATGTAACGAGATTCATACAATTAAATGAATTAATACATAAAAAATTCGTCATTTTATCACATTTCGATAATATGGCACCAGACACTCATTTTTCAAGGGAATCCAAAATTCGACTCAATTTAGAACGAACCTATTTAGAAATACTTCTGTATAAAAATTTAGTCCTTTACATCTTTACTAGATGATTTATAGTGTCAGGAGGCAATCTTTGCCTACACTCATCGGGACACTGTAGTGCCTCGGACATTGTTGAGATGGAGTAGGCTTGCCCAGCAGCCTATCAGTTTACCGGCCATATCCACAGGAATACATGGTCCATACGTGTGGAGCTGCCTAAGCCGCGGGTTGCATAACGATGTTTTCCTGCACCGTTTAGAGCTCATGTTGACACGGATAGAAATTTAAATATTCAGGGAAACTATTATTATGGTACCTACCTAATGAGTCTCGGTTTTGGGTTCCTTTTTTTTTAAACTAGGTTTACCAGTAATCTCAATAGCGTAAAAATGAGAGCTGCCTTCAAAAAAATATTGGTAAGAAAATGAGCGTAAAATGTCACGAGGTGCCTTTACGAGTATAATATCTTAGTTTACGGCTTTCTTATAATGATTTAAGGTGACCGCACACCTATCCGAGCCGAACGCGCCGAACGAATCGAATTTCAGAATTCTTTATAATGAAATCGAATGAGAACTCGCTCACCTGCCCTCGGTCGCATCGTCCGATTCGATTGAATCTGGCAGTACTTCGGGAATTTGGCGCGGATAGGTGCGCGCTCAGCCTTAGCTGCGTGAAAGAAATTTATATCTGACTGCAACATGTCTAGGCACCATAACTTATTATCATGTAAAGGCAACATAAAATTTTAAAGATACGAGGCTTGCCCAACGCTTTAGTAGTCTTTAGTCAGGCTCCACAATTTTTGCAGTTCATTTTATGTTGGTGGGAACTGAATTCTGAACATTTGACCAACATAAGCTGAACTACCTACGAAAATTGTCAAGAAATATCGTTTTTATTTTTGGGAGTAGACATGACTTATTCTCAGGAAAGACACATACATGGTCGATATAGCTGACCAAGCTGTTGAGGCCCTGTTATTAAATTTAAATGAAACGGGCGTACTTCAAAAGTAAAAAATTCACGAATTCGCACTGATGTCCAGAAGATAATATCATTGTTGGAGCACCTGGTTCCTTCACGATATTTTTCTAATCAATTACTATAGAGGCAGGACCAATTACACATTTTTTAAACTTTTTACCACAAGCGAGGACACAACGCCTCAAGTGTTCAAAATTCCTACCAATCTTCACTACCTTAGTCACAAAAAATCTCTAAGCATATCACAATCTGCTAATCTCCCCCCCACCCTCCAGATCTTTCCTCTTCTCTTTCTTAGGACTATCCAGCAGCGCGTAAATCTCCTCAACAGACTTGTCCTTTGTCTCCGGCACCCAGAGGACTGTGTAGATGGTGCCGAGGAAGCATACGATGGAGAACAATATGAAGACCCAGTGGATCCCGAGGAGCTTGAGGAGTGGATCGTAGGCCTTTGTTTGTACGAAGTCGCTGAGAGCGTCCACGCTGCTGACGATAGACGTGACGGTTCCTCGGTGCTGGAAGAAGAAAGAATAAAGTTGAAAGTTTATAAATAAGTTTGAAAATGAAATAGAAAGAATAAGTCCCATAATTTTTAATTTTAGAGTGTTAATCGCAAGTATCACTGGAGCGACAGAATAGAAGCTGACCTGCGCGACCTCGGAGCCGACAACTGGCTAGAGGCAGCAATGGACAGAAGGAAGTGGCGAATTCTCGTTTCGGAGGCCAAGACTCACTTTGGGTCTCTGAGCCAATGGAGTAAGTAAGTAAGAGTGTTAATCCACATTTATCGTTGCTATAACCGACAAAGTGACAAAGATGAAAGATTCTGTTGGCGAAATGTCCGTCGATGAAAGACTCTGCTGGTGAAACGGAAATAAATGAATCGTCCTGTTGACGAACAGTCCAATGACGAATCGGTCATAGGCGATCGGTTACGGAATCGCTTATCAAGATTTTCGACCCGACGAATATGGATTCCGTAACCAAGTAAGGCACTCCGGCTTGAGGGGGATCGCTTGTATCAATGCGGGTTCGAATCCCGTCGGAATCGAAAATTTTGAAAAGACTTCTCATTTTTAGTATCCCATCAAAACATACAATTTTTAACTGTCGCGACTGGAACACGTTTTGCAACTTTGGTAGACAAATACTCGTGACTACGGCGACTCCAATGTCATCCGAAACGTCTAGGTATATGGAATGATATCATTCTACAAGTCTAGATAATCGATCGAGCGAGCGAAGCGAGCGAAGATCTTAGTGGTAAGTTGGGCGATTTTGCTTTGTATGTTTGTATGTTTGTATGTATGTTTCACGAATTGTTGTTCGCGCATAACTGTCGAACCGTTCATCCAATCTGCATGAAACTTGGTAGGTCAATAGGTTGTAGTAAGGAAATTTACGGTGGAGCATATGAGCTTAATCGATGAAGGGGTTGTGAAGATATTAGGTTCCCAAGGGGGTAATTTTTTTTTAAAGTTACACAAATATATTGAGTGGGGTGTCAAACGAAAGGGCTTGTTTTGTACATTCTAAAATGGTTTTTATTTTTAATCTAGGATATATAGTTTTTGAAATACGACCAAAGAACAAAAACTACGAAACCAGAGCTGCAAGAGCTCCCGTTTCATAGAGTTTCGATGTCTTCGTAGCTCATTGACTGGTCGGTCTTAAAAAGAGAGTGGCATCATTACGGTTTGGTTTGCAATGATTTTAGATGCTACTTGATTTATTTTCGTGATAAAAAAAAATTTTGATAAAGAATGAAAATAATTGGGGCAAAAAAAGTTAAGTAAACAAATATATTGAGTGGGGTGTCAAATGAAAGGTCTTTATTTGTACATTCCAAAATAGTTATTATTTTTATTCTAGGATGTATACTTTTAGAAATACGACGAGAATTCATAAAAAATATGAAATAAATGAAAAATTAGACACAACATTATGTATTGCATGCATGCAAGTATTTTTTACCATGAAGAGCTAGCGCAATAGGCATACTCGGCAGTAGTAGCACTTGAAATTATAGGGGTAGTCAGAAGAAAGTCCAAATGTAAGCCATCTACGGTGCGCGAGATCTCAGTTCGGGGCGAACTACTTGTATTAAGAAAAAACAAAATGTACACTAAAAAAGAAGGAAGCCGCAGCATGACCTATCGTATGTGCGTCGGTGCCACTCAACTTTGTTAAAGTTTGTTCGTATCAGCTAGTTGGTAAGTTAAAGTAGAGGCTTGAACGGGTTAACTTACTTGGAATGAGAACAGCTCGCTAGTGATGACATACGGCACGGGCTGGTAGCCGGCCGCGTCAGCAAAGATGCAGACACACATGGCCAACACCGGGAGCCAGCCTGGCAGCCACGCGCCCAGTGACGTCACATAGAACCAGCCACCCAGAGCAAGCATTGAGAGACCGGTCACGAAGGAGGTGCTTACTAGGAGCCACTGGAATATACAAGCTTATTTATTCATCTATTTAAGCATAATGGACTTAAGGGCTTTCTACAAGTCAGATGGTTACTTCAGAAATATCAACCAATGTAGTTTCATATTGACTTAGGAATTACGATGTGGAACGACCGCGGCTTCGCCCGCGTGGACTACTATTTTTTTTATCCCACGGGAACCTCGAATTTTTCAAACAATTGCATTCCAGACTATAATCTATCTCTGTTCCAAATTTCATTCATATCCGTTCAGCTGTTCTGACGTGATTGAGTTACAAACATCCATGGAAAATATAGTTTCCTCACCTTTCTACCAGTCTTCTCCACAATACAGCTAGCGACAATGGACCCCAGTAGCTGTATGGCTCCCACTACAATTGTCTGCTTGTTAGGGCTCAAGTGAAGATGGATGGACTCCGAGGCCTGTTCAAAGATGGAGCCAGCGTACATCAGCACCACCAGGTAGCCGCAGGTCTCTTGTGACAGCATCACGTTGAGGGAGATGCGGAAGGCTTTGAAGGTGGTCTTGTCTTTGACTGGAACGAGAGAAAAATACCTAATGGTTTCAATTGCAAAAACTCTTGAGATTAGAAAAGTAGAAATCTATTCTTCGCGGCTCTAGGGCGCGGGACATACAGAAAAGACGTAAGACGAGGACGCGTCGCAGACACATGTGTCTTCCGCGTCCCTTTCATAGAAAATGTATAGAAGCGTCGCGCCGCAAAACATACAGAAGAGACGGAGCGCCGCCGTCACATTTGTATGAAAGTGACGCGGAAGAGATAAATGTCTGCGCCCCGTCTCTTCTATCTGGCCTGCGCCTAACATTTTAAATGTTTGTTTTTTTAAGTCTAGAATGTTGCGCATCCTGTTTTTTCCTATGTTACTTTGAGTAAATGACGCAATTAGTTCTTCGAATAAAAAACGATGATATTCATAAAAGGTTACCGAAAAACTACCTGAAACTGACCTAACTGGTTCATTATTAAACTTTGGAACCTGTTTGCGATTTATTTTGATTCAACTGGTTTGTTTCTAGCACACAACTGTAACTGGTATATCCTGATCTGTTGGTAAAGTCCTCGAAGTATGTCTGTTTGTTGTTATTTTCAGCAAATTAGAAAACTTAAGGCTCATTTACATGGTGCGAGTTTCTCGCACCTTCGAGCCTTTACTTCACTATTCATTTCTAACTGATAAATGACGGGAAAACGTTTTTTCTTAACACTTTGGTAGATTTAGATACTGACAATGTCTCGATTCATAATGGAGAATCTTTATCTGGGTAAGGCCGTTTGTCCACCGCCGCCGTCACCGGGACGTCAACGAGAACGATATTATTTCTGGCTGAGATCAAGATGACGTGACGGTCTTCTGGTGGACAGGCGGCTATAGTAAATGTATGGTCGCTACCTCGGCGCCGTCATCTCGTTCTCGTTGACGTCCCGGTGACGGCGGCGGTGGACAAACGACCTAAGAGCATTTTCACATTATCCGATCCGATATCGGTATCGGACGCCGACACGATATCGGGGCAAGTAAAATGTATGGAATATGTACCTGCCTTTCACATTGTCTGACCCGATATCGGATATCGGAGCGGACATCTTTTATACATTTTACTTGACACGATATCGTGTCGGCGTCCGATACCGATATCGGATCGGATAATGTGAAAACGCTCTAAGAGGGAGGAACTCACGGTAAGGTCACTCCTTGATGATTGAAAATGTCAGACTTACGTGATTTTTTGTGTTCTGTGTTAGCGTCCTTGATTTTTAGTGAACACACGGTGTAGGTATATGAAAGAAGCCGTGTTAAGCTCCTAGTAATAAATCTTGTCACCCGTAACCCGAAGCTTTCTCATATCGCGTGCGCAAAACGGGAAAACCCACAGAAAGTAGCCAAGTCATGTTGTAAGAGGTTCTAAGATTGCATAAAAACTGTAGCCGTCTTCTAGCGGAGATGCTAAGAAATTATTAATAGAATAGTCAGATTAATAGAATTACCAGGACATAAGTACTACTTTACTAGCTTTCCATGACTTCGACGTGGAACAAGTATTTTTAAAAAGGCTTGTTATTCCTTTTATAATTTAAAAGCTACTCGTATAGAGATCTCATAATATGAATCAGATGTAAAAATTGCTTGATGATCACATCATAATCATCTTCATCATCTCTGACGACAAACTAAAGTTTCATTCAGTCACAGTCACACTCTATGTGGGCGAATTTCAAAAATATTGAACTCTTTATGGCAACTCTTATAAAAGACAAGGGAAAATATCAAGAAAATTGTTTCATTAATTTCTCCGTTTTTTAGGGTTCCGTACCTTAAAAGGTAAAAAAAGGAACCCTTATAAGATCACTTTCTTGTCCGTCTGTCTGTCTGTCTGTCTGTCTGTCCGTCTGTCTGTCCGTGTGTCACCATCGATTATCTCAGGAACGGGTGGAGCTAGCAAGTTGAAATTTATACCATATACTGAAGTCTATAGTCCCTATTGTGAGTATAAAAATCAAGGTCCTGAGTCAACACTATAAAAAGATATAGGCAAATTTAGGTTTTCGTGAAAACTTGTAAGTACCAAAACTTACCTTAATTATCAACTTTTTTTATTTTTCGGAATTTTTCCTTTACTTGTGCTGTAAGACCTTGCTTGTAACCAAATTTGACAATTCTAGGTCAACCGGAAGTACCCTAGAGGTTTTGGGTTGAAAACCTAAATGGTAGTTCCCGTTGACCTAGAATCACGAAATTTGGCAAAAAGCAAGGTCTTAAAGGAAAAATTCCAAAAAATTAAAGAAGTTGAAAATTAAAGGGTGTTCCCATACATACATAGTTGACGCCAATTAAGATTGTCCTCTGAGTTGTATGGGCGCTCATACAAATAAGCGGGCTACAATAACATAATGGGTATAATAGGTAGGTACGGAACCCTCGGCGTACGAGTTCTACTCGCACTTGACCGGTTTTATTTATTCAATCCTGAAATTTGTCTGCATATGTCTAGTTAAGCAAGCTTTAAGCTACAATGCGCATTGTAGCTTTTTCATACTTAATTTTCTACAGCAGCGCAGCGAAACGGTAAACTTCCCGAATGCTTATCCATCCTGCATCCGTACCTACTGTACATTTCGTTACGATCATGAGCCGCATACATACATACATACATACACACTGCATTTGGAAGATACTTACCTACTTACATTAAAATTAAAGAGAGTACGATTGTCATATAACGGGCATCGCTTATATGTGATGTTGGCTCGCCACTTATGCGAATTACTTAGGTAATGATAATGCATCTTAAACTGCATTTGGTCTGGGGATAAACCCAAGATAGTGTTAAAAGTTTACACACTGTCACTTTTAATGCATATTAACAATGGTTATGCTAGAAGTAGGTACCTATTTATAATTATGTTTCATGGCCGATTTTACACACACACACAGACACAGCTATTTTTTAGTTTTCTTGATTGATATTAAACAAAGCTGCTTATATTCTACCAAAGTAGCTTTAGCAAAATTTCGCCGCGTTTTAGGGAGTGTACACATTGCGTTTTTTGCAGCGCGTTTGTATCGATACAAACGCGATTCGAACGCGATGCGAACGCGCAGCCCTCCGCGCAGCCCCTCCCGGTTCGCTTTTGTATGGAAAAATACGCGTTGCGAACGCGCGTTTGTATCGATACAAACGCGCAGCTCAAAAACGCGCTGCAGAAAACGCAATGTGTACACTCCCTTAGAGCTTTTTAAAAAGTGTATTAGCGTCTCTCTTGGTAAAACCTCATTGCTATTGGTTCTTTTATTAATGAAAGCTAGAAGAAAGAAAGAATATAGAAGGTACTTACATATAGTCTTCCAGGAGGCTGTGGTCATGGACTGCGCGATGGCCTCGTCCCTCTCCAGCTGCTGGATGGTCTCCTCCAGGTCCTTGTCATCAGGAGTGGTGTTCCGCAGCCAGGCCAACGCCACCCGCGCCTCCTGGAAGGGATACGTTCATTGAAAGACCTTCGGTGATTACGACAGTGATAACCATAAGTTACTCGTAAATAAAACGTAAATAAATTTACCTGCATCTTTTACTAGATGATTTAGGTATACAGTGTCAGAAGGAAATCGACACTGTAGTGCCTGGGACAATGTTGAAATGGAGTAGGCTTGCCCAGCACCTAACTAAACCATCCTCTCAGCCTTACCGGCCCTATCCACAGGAAAGACGTGGTCAATACGTGTGCGGCTGACTAAGCCGCGGGTTTCCTCATGACGTTTTCCTTTACCGTTTAGAGCTAGTATTAGTGCACATAAGTATATATTTTTCGAAACGAAAAATCCATTGATGCACGGCCAGGATTCGAACCCACGACCTTCAGATCGAAAGTAGAGGTACTAATCCCCTCGGCCAACACGGCTCTAAGTTATTCGTACCTAAAATATTCATTATCAAAAAAAAGTATATAGGTAAGTAGTATATCAGTCATGTGGTTTCCATAACACAAGCTCTGCTTAGCTTGGGGCTACATGATGCTGTGTGAAACGTCCAGTATTATTTATTTATTTATTTTATCATTAAATTGTGTCCACAGGGATACGAACTTACGATCTTTGGATTGAGAGTCGTGGAACTATCTTCACTCTGCTAATACAGCTATGGATCGCCGTTTTTTTATAAGTGGAAATCGATCCAATAATTATAAATATCTCACACGGAATGTCGTAACGTAACCCACACGATTGTATTCTAAGGAAACTTCCTGCTTTGTCGTCAAGCGCCTATTGGTGCTATTTGTGGACCATTTCTGGTCCCCGGAGTCCAGATGTGTGCTATTCTGGTTTGAAGGGCGCAGTCGTTAGCGAGCTGACTGAGCATTTCGTAACTATAGAACACGTGTTTTAGTAAGAGAATGAGTAAACTGTCACATATTTGACGACTATACATATTTTAGGACTGCAAAATTACTAACATAGGATTTTTAAAGTAATACTTCTTGAGTAGTACCTAAGCTGGTGAATGCGTGACGAGAGCGTTACAAGTGTGATCGAGTGAGGCGAACGGAAGTTTTACTTCAGTAGTGTGGTCAAGCACACTCGTGTTTTTTTTTAATTTAGGAGTTTTTGTAGTTTTTAATAATAATCTTGATGACCCAACAAACGTTATCCGTACTTTTGTGTTCATTCAAAAATCCAATGGAAAAAATAATCTTCAGCTTTTCCGTGAGGATAAATGATTTACTTTTAGCAAAGAAGCAACTACTGTTGATTTTTCTGCATGTAAAGCTTGACTGTAATGTATGTTTCTTTTTCTAATTGTCTTTTCAATTAACATCCCCTCAGATAAGCACTATAAAGGATATATACCTACCATCCTACCATCCCATCTGTTACTTTATTTATAACAGTCATTCTATATTTTTGCTCATGCGTGATCTACGAAGTACCTCATGCTTGAACGAGTTGTAAGGATTGGCCCCATTCCCATGAAACAATGCCTATAGGTACGGTACTACATAGCTATAATGCCTTTACAAGATGATGATTACAACAGATGTATTTATGCTTAACGGAACACTGTGTCTGGGTCATTGTTGAGATGGAGTAGAAATAGAAATAGAAACATTTGTTTAGCACACTCACTAACACTAACAATACAAAATAGAAACAAAGCGGAAATAGACTAAGAAGAACAAACACAAAGATGACAAGGACGGTACCAGCTATAGAACAATAATAGAACTTCCCATTCAGCACTGAGCTGAGCATGGTGTGGCTAAAATGGTCCAATCTCAGCGTGGTCTACTTCCGAACACAATTGGTAAGGAAGTACAGTTGTCGCAATTAATCTAGGACTTCGTGAAGTTAGGCTTTTCGCTGTGCAGTAGAAAATTTTGTATGAAAAAGTTGCACTGCGCATCGAAACGGCTAACTTCACGAATGGCAAGATCCGTTGGAAGATGTGTAACACTGGGTTTTCAGATTGGACCAGTAGGCTTGTCCAGCACCGAAATCATCAATCAATACGTGTGGGAATGACTAAGCTGCGGTTTTCCTTACGATTTTTCCTTTTCTTTTTAGAGCACGTGACAAAATGTACTTTTAAAAATTTTCCTATACGAAAAATCCATTCTTGCACGACGGGGATAAACCTACGTTCAAATCAAAAGTCGAAGCTCCAACACAGCTTATTGTAGCTAAGTATAAGCTGACCCAACGAACTTCGTACCTCCTCAGAATTTGATGAAGAGATTAATTGTCATCAACAACGCCGCTCCGCACAAAATGTACTAAACATTTTTATTATATTTTTGTTGAATTTTTTCGATGTTTTAGTAATTCTGCTATTTGGGGCGGAACCAAATCCTACTTAACGATAATAGAATTCGGTCCAACCCTTCTCGAGTTTAAAATGGTGTAACTAACCCGATATTTATATAAAAATATAATATAATATTTATGTACTTATATAAGGTTTTATTACATTTATTTTAGGAACAAGGAAACACACTCAAGAACATATTAATACACTCCTTATCAAACTTACAACTAAATAAAAGGAACTCTGTTTTCTATCTTTAAGTGACTAAAGATAGAAAACAGAATAAAATACTTACGAACATAAAGTAAGAAAAAGTATATAATTATATAAGTGGTTCCCAAAGTACAAGCTCTGCTTAGTTCTGGTGGGGCTAGATGGCCCTTTGTGAAAATGTCCACCGATATTTATTTATTTTTTATTTATTTATATAGCGGCAATTACGTTGTTGAGAAGTCTATGAATGACGTGTGAATTAATTAATGTTGTCACGTAATAGTTCTGTCGTAGGTTATGTGTATAATATGCGGAAGTGTGTTGCTAACTTGTTCTGATGATTAATCATGTATATCAATCAATCATTATGTACTTTAAACAATACCTATACCCATTAGAGGTTACGTAATTTTTTCAAACTGTGAACTGTGTCACGTCAAGTTGTTTAATTGAACTGCCCCTTTGGTCTAGCAATGACAATGACAGGGAAGGGGGGGCTTGTATAATGGTACCAAAATAAGTACCATTATACTAGCCCCCCTTTTCTGTCCTTTAAAAGCCCTTTGCTAATATTTCATTATGACCACGATAACTTGGCGAGAGTCTGAGACGCAAGAGTAGCAAGTTCTATTCTTGCAGCAGGATATTTGGACGATCAGCAGATCTGGATGCTACCTACTCGTTTCTGACATCCACACCACTGCCATCCTGATATATCCTATGTTATTATTGGTAGCACTTTGTAAAACTGCTCCATCTCAACATTGTCCCAGGCACTACAGTGTCCCGATAAGTGTAGGCAATGATTGCCTCCTGACACTGCATAAATCATCTAGTAAAGATGTAATGGCCTAAGTTTTTGTAAGACTTGACATGTTATGAGTTTTTGTCATCCTCACCTGAATCTTCCCCTGCTTGACCAGGAAGACAGGAGTCTCCGGCATCGCCAAGAATACCAGCAGATGCAGCACTGGCACAGCCGTGCAGAGCCACATGACAGTCGCGAAGGAAAGCATGTCTCCTGCCACGTAGACCACCAGGTAGCCGAGGTTCTGCACCAGGATGAAAAGGGATCCGAGCGCGCCGCGGATATTATCTGATGCTATCTGTAAAAGAGCATTATGTTTATATCGATGCCTCATAGCTTTAGCTACCAGAGTTGGCCACTTACTAATAGGAACATACTTACTTACCTATAGCTTTAGCCTCACAGCTTCAAATCGTGTTTGATGGCTTGGTTATTTACGGTATTAATATAGTATGTATGTATGTATCTCCCTATTTCGCATTTAGTTTCAAAGGTGGTCTTTTATGCGTGGAGATGACCTGGATCACTAGTTGCGGAGCCAGCCTAGCTCATCCCAGAAGCACAGAAGTTTCCTGGGGCCTTCACAGGCCTCGAGGAGCGACCTCGGGTAGTTGAGGATTTGCTGCCATTGTGCGGCTAGGCCCACGCTTTCCAGGATGTACGTGGGCTTCTGATTTTCTACAGCGCATCGAAACGGCTAACTTCACGAATGCCTAGTTACATCGTGCGTACTATACCGGAGTAGAATCTATTCAGATTATTCTATGTTTTCCCGCCGTATTTATAAATCGTTACGTAAGACCATCTGGCTGGTATGCCTGGTATTGCCCAGGGTTGCCTATTTGAGGGACCCCCAACTAAAAAAACTTACTTCTTTTAAGTATAATGGTGTGACGACGTAGCAGCCGGCGCAGGCCAGCCCGGCGACCGCACGCGACGTGATGAGCGCCCACGGAGCCAGCGAAAACAGGGTGATGGCCCAGCTTATCTGGATAACAAATCAAAATTTGTAGGAAAAATGTTACAAGACAATCTTTAGTAGAACCTAGTATTCTGTGGTAGAACCGTGAGGTGGGGGCGTACCACCAAGTCTTAGAGCAATGTCAAAACAATCTTAAAACATGCTTACTGCTTGACATGACATTCGTTGTCAAGTTTCAAGCTTGTTTTAACATTGCTCTAAGAGTTTATGGGTACGGCTACTGAAGCCGCGTTGATGTCATTCAAGCCTTGGTGTCTGCGACACAGTTTTTCCAGAATCGTTTTTCTAGTGTTTTTCTCAAAAAGGTCATGTTTAGATCAACTCGGCACCAGCACCGCATCGCCTTGTGCTGTTAAGTATTCTTTGTATGGAATTCTATGAACCAAAGCTCAGTATATCAACTTCGTAAGTTTCGTAAGGCTGAGGCCCCATTAGTGCGTTGCGTTGCGTCGCGTCGGCAAAATGTATGGGTAAAACGTCGCAGCGTCGACGCTGTCGTGGTCGACGACGTCACCGGATTGCTGCGTCGCAAGCTGTCAAGGAGTTGATGTAGTGAGCGTTGGTATACACAACTCCGAAGATCCTCGACAGATCCTCACCAAATTTTTTATGGAACCAATCGGAAAGTATACTTACCCTTTAAAAAAAAAAAAAAGAATTTTCCAAATCGGTCCAGGCGTCTTCGAACTATCGTGAACATAAAAAAGTACAAAAAAATATTATGACGAATTGAAGTCGGTTAAAAAAACAACGTTGCATGTTTGGAATTTCAAGTTTTCATAAGAAATTGGTTAAGTATTAATTTAAACCAAACCATTGAGGATAATGTCCTTAATCTTAGTAAAGTTATTTTCAAACTGCAATTAAATGTAGGTTCTTAAGCCTCTAAGCTTATAGTAAAAGTAGTCGTACAAGGTAATCTATTTATTGGTAGTTTGAGCTAGAATATCCAGGTTGGAACCAGTTTTTTATTAGCTTTATTTAAAACTAGCTCCCACCCGCAGCTTCACTCAGAAGCTGTTTCCCGCAGGAAACGATAATTTTCCGGGAAATAAAGATTGCTTACGGGTATGAGAAATGCTGTACAGGATTTTTTAAACTACAGTCACAGTAAAAATATCCAACTATTTTCGATTATTTTTAATCATTAGACACTTCTTAAATTATTTTTGAGGTCTTTTTGTGAACCTAGTTGTTATAAGTAAGTACCTACTGTGAGAGTCTGAACTTTTTTTTACCTGTCTACCAGTGAACGCCCGTGGCTTCGCCCGCGTGGACTACTATTTTTTATAAACGGGAACCATAAATTTTTCCGGAATAAAAAGTAGCCTAGGTATGTGTTATTCCAGAACTAAACTATCTACATTCCAAATTTCATCAGAATCGGTTTGGTAGTTATGGGGATCCGTGGTTACAAACATTCACACACACACACACACACACACACGGACTTTCGCCTTTATAATATTAAGTAGGATGTTTATAGTGCCCTTTCGCCTATTCATTATGTTATTTCGTGAATTAATAAATTAAATACTTATGGGTTGTTAGATTCGAAAGTAACCTTTTACAAACATAAAACATCATTAGCTCTATATAATATTAGTATATCCTTGTGATAATATATAAATAACACCACGTAGATAAAATTGTGTTTTCTTTATGTCACGGATTAACTTGAGTTAACAGCGAAAGGAAATTATAATTACATAGGAAATCCTTACTTGTAAAGTAGGAAGGCCGTGGCTTCTAGCACCCTTGGCGAAGCTTTTCTATAATATAACTTCTCGTTTTATAAATGTATTATTTTTACTTCTCTTTTTAAACTCTACTAGATAATTATAAATGCGAAGGTTTGTGACGATGTATGGATGTATGGATGTTTGTTACAAAAACTACTGAACGGATGTAAATGAAACTTGGACCTAACCTCACTTTTTTCTGGCGTAGTGCCTTTAGCTCTCACCATTTTCCTTTGAAACTGCAGCCACAGCGGTCACAGTAAAGTAAAAAAAAAAAAACAATTCCAACTGTCAAACCATCAGCCCCCGACTGTCTGTCTTGAGAGCGACCAAAATCAGTCTCAAACTCTCAAATATGACAGTTCAGTGACCACGCAAGCAGCTCTGTCACTCTCATCTCAACGAGACCGAACACGACAAAATATATCTATGCGATCGTTTTGAAAATTTGGGCCTTTTAAATGCCTCTTATCTTTAAGCAATACTCAAGATTCACCCTGTCTCTATTTGACACTATCTAACAAATAAAAAAAGGATGTGTTTCAATTTTTGGGTTTGAGACGGATTTGAGGTTTGAGACAAGTTAGACAATCTGGCTGCAGAACTCACCACCAGCATTAACGACGTCAGCAGCGTCGTAATCTTCCTCCCCCATCTATCAGCCAGGTCCCCCACGAAGATGCCGCAGAAGATCGGCGGGAAGAACGTGATGGACGCCATCCAGGATATGGTCTCGTCGGAGATGGGTTCTGGAGCCGGCCCGTTGGGGTCCTGGAGGATCGGCGTCATTGGGGACTGCCAGCCCATTAACATACCGAAGTTGAACACTGGGATTGTCACTGTGAAAATAAGATATAAGTTAAAAAGTTATATTTTTAATATTTTTATTTTTATAATTCTATTTTTTTTTCACATTAAGTATACTTACCTACATTTATTTACAGAAACTAAACTACTACTTACCTACTTAATTACATAAAAAAATACAAAAAGAACCAGTTGAGCCACCTAAGGATCGTTGGAAACGATCTATAGGTAGCTCAACTGATCCAAGCCACTGCCAGACGGAAGCGTGCCCAAGACACTGGCAGCATTACTGCGCTGGATGGCAATGCTGATACTTTTATTAATAGGTTTTGACATCTCTATACATTATATACAAATCTCTTTATTAATTAGTGTAATTGATTTTGTGCCGTGTTAATTAAAGTTTATAAATAAATAAATAAATTTTCCACGAAATAAATGTTCATGTTTCTTTGAGAAATGTTATCTGTGACATTGAATGAATCGACCAGTAAAATAAAATAGAGAGATATAACTTTTTTCAATTTTTAGCTGGTAAGCACAATTCCCAGGTGAGGCAAACTTTTAGAAAATCTTTGAATGCAGTTTTGTTTCTTTTTTAAAATAAGGTAGGTAGGTACAAACTTTATCAACTTTTATCAACAATTCTCTCAATTTCAAATTTCGGGACTTCATTCAGGTTATTTTGCCTGCAGTATCTAAAAACTGGATATGCATAACTAACCACAGAACAAAGCAATTAAAAATCATCTCCGTCTGTGAAACGGTCGAAATTAGATAGGTATTCAAACATTACTCATTTTGCATAAAAAAATTATACAAAAATTCCACGCATAATCGGTCAGACCTTGACATTGTTCGACTCGGCTCCAATTATTATTCTAATCAGGCAAACAAATAAAAAATTAACACGCAACAGTTCTTTAATAATGTGGGGATAAAATGGTACCGAATCTTTGCAATTTTACTTCCTTTTTAACCGACTTCAAAAAAAAGGAGGTTCTCAATTCATCGGAATCTTTTTTTTGTGCTTTTTTATGTCGGCTCAAACTCAAAGACCCCTAGACGGATTTAAAAATTCTTTTTTTTAAGTGCATACTTTCCGATTGGTGTCACAAAAATTTGGTGAGGATCTGTCGAGGATCTTCGGAGTTATGAACAGAAATGAACCTCGAGAGTGCAGAAAATTGCTCAGCTTCTTAACATTGAAGTCGGATTTTTTTAATTTATTGTTTTATCCCACTTTTTAATTGTCATCATAATGCGTGCATGTTCGTCTAACTCGGGTGACGAAGTTCTAAGGCCGCCTGAAGGCCTCCATCATGGCGTTCCCTCCAAAGCACGGAATTATATTAAACTAGCTGCTGCCCACGGCTTCGCTCGCGTGGTACCTGGATAAAAAGTAGCCTATGTTACTCTCCAGCCCTCCAACTATCTCCACACAAAAAATCACGTCAATCCGTCGCTCTGTTTTGACGTGAAAGCAGGACAAATAAACAAACAAATAAACACACTTTCACGTTTATAATATGGGTACGGATTTAATTTTTGAACCCAAGACTTGCAAAGGCCGTAAAATTAAATGCAGAAGAGATATAGTGCATTATTTATTTAATACTTAAGGCATGCGTGTCAGACAGCATTAGGTAACAGCACTTGGTATTCTACTCGCATCTTAATTTACGTCATGTCTGATCGCTTCTAAAGCTCGTCACAGACGTAGATATAAATATTAATGTGCACATGCTATTAGCTATACCAAGGGACCTATCAGACAGAGAGCGGTCACGCGGTCAAGCGTTCAAGCGGTCAGTTTTGCGTTCTTTGTATTCTATTACGTTAGATATACTCACACAGGAGGCATTCTGACCGCGGCGGTCAAGTAGGACAAACAGTAGGCTCATTCTGTAAACTCACTTCGAACGTCGAAGAGCTGAATCCGCTGTGAGATTTCAAATTTCGTATTCGAAATTGAATCTTACTGCAAACACTTACAATACACTCTTGCGTATTTAGTGAGTTCGGTCACTTGAGTGAATTCGAAGTGAGTCTAGTACAGAATGACTCTGCAGATCAGTAGAAATCAGTAGAACGCTCGAACGCAAAAAGCGAACGCAGAACGCTTGACCGCGTGACCGCTCTCTGATAGGTCCCTAAAATATATAATTTTCGAAATATTATATTACTCGAACTATTGGCGGCTAAAAAAATATATCACTTAAGAGGTCACTAAAGTATAATCACTGGAGAAATTGTCACTGGAGTAAGCTATGCCGTGTATGTAATTCACAGTTATTCCGGTAAGACCGCAAATGACCTAGTAATAAATAATACACATCAATGAAGAGTAATGAGTCACCGATGTAATGATAAACTTTACGCAGGAGATTATTATCCATCGAATAATTATGCAGTTTCTAAAACAAACTTGCTTTGAACTCCGTTCACCCCATACCAGTGCCATCTGTATAGTACTTGTAAAACGGACACCGTTTTATGACGATCGTAATACATAATCTGGAACTTCTCTCATATCTTTAGCTTTCATTGTTGCAAAAAAAAATTAAACAGAAGACTGTTATCTCAGAAAGGTGGAAATCCACTCAGACCTTCAAAAAACCAAGATCCTTTAAAAAATCGTAATGAGAGGAGAGAATGTAGCTTAGAAAGTTGTATGGAAAAAGATATCTTGTAGATATCTTGTTTTTACGACTTTTTATTTTTATTCAATTAAATTTAAATATGTGATTCTAAGAACTTCCTAAAAACAATAATCTTACTGGCTCATTAAAAATTAAAACTTCCTCATGATACGTAAATAAAAGTAATAACAACATCAAGGAAAACTTATGCGTAGTTTACAACAATTTCATTACATAATATTTATTGAAAGAAGTTCTGTGAATTAAGTGCTGAGAACTTAGGCCTTTATTTACCTACATCTTTTCTAGATGATTTATAAAATGTCAGGAGGTAATGTTTTGCCTACACTTATCGAGACACTGTATGGCCTGGGACATTGAGATGGAGTAGGCTTGCCTAGCACCTAAACCGTCCTCTCTCTCAGCTTAACCGGCCATATCCACAGGAAAGGTCAATACGTGTGGGGCTGACTAAGCCGCGGGTTTGCTCACGATATTTTCCTTCACCGTTTAAAGCTCGTGTTAATGCGCATATACATTTTTCTAAACGAAAAATCCATTGATGCACGGCCAGGTTTCGAACCCACGATCGAAAGTCGAGGTACTAATACCCTCGGCCAACACGGCTGAGAACACACTTTAATAAAAAAGACTTTTTAAGGTTCCTTTCACCGTTTTTCAGGAGCCGTATCTCCACAGAACCTGTTTCCATCAGGCACACGCAATTTATGAGTCATGCGAATACACGGCAATATTAACACAGTTATCTTATGGACTCAGAATTATGGCTATTTCATGATACATGGTGTTTCTATAAAAATGGGGTAAGTGCTGAGATGACGACTGATAAAAGGAATAATAAGGTACCAGTCACTATGAGACTGTGACCTTATACCTACTTCTTATCTGCATGTCTTTGCTATCGTAGAAGCTAAAGAATATCATAGAATGTTAATGCACAAAAACCACGAACATATTATTGAGTCTCCATGTTTTAATGAAAAATTTCAACTCGAGCAATGTTTGAGGTCAGTGTGTACCTTCTTAGTTAAAAAAAACAACATCCTTATTGAATTTGTAATTTTAGAACCTTATGTTTTGTTTTATGGTTTGTTATGACGCGCTCAAAGCAATCAACATAGCCGGGTACAATTTGAACCCGAAAGGCATGCATGCATATTTGTACTGACCTTGACTAGTCACAAATGCGGGATGAGTCATTGTGCTAGTTGAGGCCCATGTTTGAATAATGATTGTAGCTTCTTGATTGTAAATAAAGTTTTAGTTTAATGACTGAATCATTGCATAATAATTAATTTCAAACATGACATTCATTCGTTCTTGATTGATCGTTGAAGTTAAGCAACGTTGTGCGCGGTCACAATTTGGATGGGGCAAGTATGAGCTGAGCACTTCTGTGCTTGGTATGGCACGTTAAATTGTCATGACGGTGGCCTTTAGGCGGCCTAAAAAGTCTATCACCAGAGTTGGTCACTTGCTCAACCTAGGTTCAGAGGAACAAAAGATGGAGTTATGTAAGTCAGGTAAGACTATTAAAATAGAATAGAACTTAGCTAAGTATAATAGAAAATATAGTTATTAAATAATCTGTTATTGGCAGTTAGTTAAGTCATATTGTTTATTTTAGAAAGTTTAAGTGCTGTTGATTCTATGATAAATAAATAAAAATAAAAATAAACTGTTCATGTCTTGTAATCGGTGTATAAAATCCAATGTTATCTAGTTTCTCCGTTTGTTAAAACAGGTAGTTACCGCGACAGGTACTAATGTTTATAAATATCACGGCTCACTTCCTCTCTATTCAAGTATTGCTAGAAGTTTAGGAGACTGGCTTGACAGCTCAGTTAGTACCTGCTTTGCTTTCTTTGGTATGACGTGGATTAGATTCTTACTCGGGATAAACATTTTGCGTGATGTCATACTTCACACAAAATGTTTGTTTTGTGTCTATGTGTTTTATAGTATCATACCTACCTAAGTTTATATTAAAAAACGAAATGTGCATCTGTGAAAACTTGAAAAGTCTATTAGTATATTTTTATTTTTAAATTTTTACTAGGTACCTACAGTACCTACAGTAGTACCAACGGATGTAGGTTGACATATTTTAAAGTTTTTTTTAATTCTTAAAATTGAAAGCTGGCTTTCGGTCATAATATTTGACACTTTAAGTTTTTAGAGAGTTGTTTTTTTTTATTTAACCGAAACGACAGAACTTTAAATACTTACGAGTACCTACCTACCTTAAATATAATGCGAGTATACTTTGTAGGCTGTAATTTATTTACACATGACATCTGTTTTGTATATGTTTACCTACTCCAGTTTTATCATCTGTGAAAACAGTCGAAGCATTGGAAGAAATTGTTTTATAAAAAGCGAGAATTATGTCTACAATAGTCTACATACCTACCTACCTAACTGAAAAAAAAAGCAAAAAAAAAAACCAAATTAATGTAGATTAAAAAATTAATAAAAAAAACTTTTTAATTTTTTAATGCATTGGCCTAAGTGGCGAGCTACCCTGAAAGTTTCAGCCGAATAGCTACTCGGAAATTGCTCGAAATTTGAGTTGCAAGTTTCCATCCAGAACGTCGGACAGACAGACAAACAAGAAAGTGACTTCATAAAAATGTTTTAAAAAGGAGCAGTTTATCACGATGTTTTCCTTCACCGTTTAGAGTTCGACAGACAGACAGACAAACAAGAAAGTGATTTAATAAAAACGTTTCAAAAAGGAGCAGTGTATTTTTAAGATAAGACAATAAGGAAACACAGTAGTTTAATATCATAAAATTGCTTCTAAACACAAGCATGTAATTTGACTCCATTCATTTTTATTACGCTGCTCATAAACAGTTATTACGGTGCAATAGTAGCTCTGTACGATTTCAAAAACTTTTTAAAGTAAAACTTCTTTACGCACGCTTGTTTTGGGTAAAGAGCTGGTGAATGCGTGACGAGAGCGTTACGAAAAGTGTGGTCTAAAGCACACTTGTTTTCTTTTTTTTTTCAGAACTTAATTTTTTATAGTTTGAATGAAAGAAGATCATTAATGTATCTTAAAAGACACAATTTGAGCCAACTGGGGCCGTACCATGAACTCTAAAAGCAACGTTAAAACAAGCTGGAAACAGTCCTGCTTCAGGCTTGGTTCAACATTTCTAAAGTAGGACTATCTTAAGCTTGTTTTGACATTGCTTGGATTCAACATTGTTTCAACAAGCTGATGTTAAAACAATTATGCAGTCCTGCTTTAGTCCTTATTGACTAAAGCAGTCATGCAGCAGGATTGAAACAATAATTGTTTTAACAACAGCTTGTTGAAACAATGTTGAATTCAAGCTATGTCAAAACAAGCTTAAGATAGTCCTGCTTTAGGAATGTTGAAACAAACCTAAAGCAGGACTGTTTAAAGCTTGTTTTAACTCGAGTTCGTGGATCTTGAGCTTAGAGGCCAGTTGAAAGTCGTCACCGACAATGTTTTGAAAGTTGAACAAGTACACTCACCCATCAAAGCCATGAAGACTTGGTTGATGTAGCCGCCATCTTGTATCCTGGCCAGCCATTTTCCCGGAAGCACCAACATACTGCTTCACTTCTGGCGCTCAGTGACGCATGATCTGATCCTCGGTTCTGTGAAATTGAAAGGTTAATTTGTGATTTATTCAAAATTGTTAAAATTTGGCCTTCCTTGTCGTTCATTGAGGTACATTAGAAATAAAAGCTGTCTTTTAGATATATCTAGCTTCTGCTCGCGGCTTCGCTCGCGTTGTACCTATCCAGATAGAAAGTGCTATTCCAGAATATAAGCTATGTATAAGTATTCCAAGTTTCATCCAGATCCGTTCAGCCGTTATGGCGTGATTTATTAACAAGCATTCATCTAAACTTTTGCATTCGTAATAGTAGTAAGAAAGTAAAGGTTTTCATTCTTTGTCGTAGTAATTAGGAATTTTTTTTATGTATTAACCTATGTAGCAATCAGTAACAGCTTAACAACTGTGAAATACAGATCCATGTCTGAAAAACGTAAAACAATCGAAAATTTAAGGTTTAGTTGAGGTTTTGCTTGTGGTTCATAAAAAGTTTTGTACTGGAATTGCCACCCTGTAATTTTTAAGGTAGGTATTGAAGAAGGTAATAAAAAATAAGTCCTAATACATTTTAGACACGTAGATTTTGCACAATTTCTATGGCCATATGGCTTTTGCTAGGAAAATAGAACACGCAAATTTACCATTTGACGCAAACTAGCCTTACTAAGGCTTACTACATTCTGTGTTTATAATGATAGGTCCGCCAAGGTAACCTACGTGTACGCTTTGCCATTCACCATGTTCTATCTAGATAAACCTAGTTTTAGTACGTTATAGTCGTCAAAATGTTTGGCGGAAAAGCATGTTGTGCTTGTGATCTGTTCGTCAAGCACGATAATATCACTCACTTTCACGCGCTAATTTACTGCAACAACAAATGACTCATGTAAAGCGCATAGTGCCTAAGAGTAAAGAAAAGCAAAACTGTTATTCTGAGTAATAGCATGTTCATCCCCGCTTGATCACCACATCAAATCCAAAGCTCAACTACACCCTCTGCTGAATAGTTTGTTCTCCAGCAGGCTGATTAGCGGCATTTACACGGTAGAATTTTAACCACGCATCTGGACTGCGTTCCGAACCGATAAAACTGTGGTGCTAATTATTGTCACAGTTTAGACTGGCGCGTGGTACGATTATGAACGGTGATGCGTGCAAAAAACTGTCACAAAAACTGTGCTAAAAACTTTGCCAGATCGAACTGTCAGCGTCGCGCATCTACACGTAAGGTTTTTAGCGAAGGTTGGAATGGCGCGTGCTATTTCCCGCGTTCCGATCTCTACGTGTAAAGGCCGCTATTGTCTAACTTGTCTCAAACCTCAAATTGGTCTCAATCTGTCAAAACGATCGCGTAGGTATCTTTTGTCTCGTTGAGATGAGAGTGACAGAGCTAAGTAGCGTGGTCACTGAACTGTCATATTTGACAGCTTGAGACCGATTTTCGTCGCTATCAAAGATAAACTATAGTCGTATTGCTCATTATACGGACTAAAAGTGAAGGAAAAAATGTCATTTTTCCCTCAATTTTGACATAAAACGTATCAAAACTAATCAAAATTGAAGGAAAAATGACATTTTTTCCTTCAATTTTAGTCCGTATAATGAGCAATACGACTATAGGGGCAGATGGAGTTAACCCATCAAATAAACCATCATCTCAGCTTATTCAAAAAAAAAATGGTCAATGCCATACTGCAAACAGCGTTTTTTTGTTAATTACTACATCAGTCACCTTGATTGAATATCTTTACTCATTTGATCAATCATTTTTTAGATAAAAATTCAGGGTTTCTCTAACATTACCCTACGAGAATATATTTAACCTAACGTACGTCTAGCGTTTATAAACATCTATTCGTAACTTGTACTGTGTTTAGGTTTTAGCACAGGTTTTAGCCTAGGAAGGCTACTCGTTTAAGCTAATTCTAGCCTTAAGAGGGCTGCGACCGGCGAATTTCCATAAAAACGTAATACCGAAATCATTTAAAATGTAAGCATGTTTATATCAGTTTATGTTGTTAGATTAGGAGAGTAGGTATTTATCTAGGTTCCTGTTAAACTTTTGTTCCGAAAAACTTACCTAAAAAGAAATGTAAGCCAATTGAATTGAAATCTTTGTAGGTACACCAAAAATGGCATTTTTTCTTTTCATTTGTTCTATAGTAAGTTTTTTGAAACAAAAGTTTAACAGGAACCTAGATAAATACTACCTTTATCCAAATAATAACGTAAAGTGATAAAAATATTCTCAAATTTTAAATTATTTTGGTATTACGTTCCTAGGTAAGTAGATACGTTCGCCGAGCCCTTAATTTTCTCCTATTTATAAACAAAGAAACAAAATATATACTTAGTGTTATAAATACTTACTTAAAGACTTTTTTAGTGTAGAACTTATTTTTTTTTTAATCGAGCCCCTAACTCTTTTTAAGCCTTTTTGAAAATGCTCTATTTCCCCAAACGGCCCGAAAAAAAAACTCATTCTGTATTTTAATCCTATCCTACTAATATTATAAAGG
The DNA here is from genome assembly GCA_958496255.1 of Camptogramma bilineatum. Classification (NCBI taxonomy): domain Eukaryota; kingdom Metazoa; phylum Arthropoda; class Insecta; order Lepidoptera; family Geometridae; genus Camptogramma; species Camptogramma bilineatum. The sequence goes on from OY292474.1 coordinate 6,555,430, forward strand.
CGAAAGTCCGTGTGTGTCTGTGTGTGTGTGAATGTTTGTTACCACGTATCTCCATAACTACTAAACCGATTTTGATAAAATTTGGAATGTAGATAGATAATAACCGGGAATAGGACATAGGCTACTTTTTTTCCCAAAAAATTTCACGGTTCCCGTGGGATAAAAAAAATAGTAGTCCACGCGGGCGTCCGCTAGTATTCCTATAATATTGTAATTAATATAATATTCCTATGAATTCCTAACATAACACTTTATCATCGAAAGTAAAGGTACTTCTCACTAGCCCAACACCGATCCAACGATTTTATTTAACCAGATACCAGTTACCACCAGATTTGTCCAGTCTCCAGTTATTGCAACTACTGGAGCTTTATTAAAACCGGAGTTCATTCTAGAGATATGATTATGAATGAACAATTAACTGAATTCAAGGTGATATGGAGCTAAACATTACATACTAGAATTCTTGAGAATCCTGCTAGTATCACAGAATAAATTAATAGTTAGTACCAAGAAAGAATGAATAGTACTTCTATCTATCTAGGAAGCCTGTAACATCCACTGCTGGGTAAAGGCCTCTTCTCTATCACGCCACTCCTGGCGGTTTTGTGCCAGCCGGATCCATTGCTCTCAATAGTACCTACCTACTTAGTATTAAATAATTTAGACTTGTAAATAAAAAAAAATATATGATCACGACTGTGTTCCCAAGCTGCGGTAGACATATTCTTCCAGATCTTTAGGCTTTTTTAGATCCGTTGAAGATGTCTAAGGGGGAGTCAGAGGTATGTCCAAACACATCTGATACATTCCCAGCAAGAAGGGTATGTTTTTCGAGTTTTTGCACTATGTATGTATGTATGTCTATTTATTTGTGTCGCTCTGCTGCCTAAACGGCTCGATGTAATGTATGAGGTGTCATTCCATTTGGTTTAATCCATGACTACTCCACGGTACCACCGACGATACCCCCCAGTGGTACGGTGGGTAATTATTTTTATTCACGGTACCACCATAGACATTGTGGGAGAATACCACTGCTATACTAGGGGTTTTAGTTTTTATATTTTAATCTAACGCTCTCACTCTCAAAAGAGATATGAGAGGGAGATACAAATAATGAAATAGGAACCTACATGCTTAGTTGTAAGTATTAAAAAAATACACAAAAAAATCCTCTGCGTCATAAGGATTTGACCACGGCACTATACCACTTGGCCAACACGATTCAATTTAATATCTAAACGTATTATTACAAAGCAACACACCAAACTTGATCTTAATAAAAAAAAAAATACGAGCAGGTGCAAATTATCGTGAGACATTTTTTATTCGTCTGTCGCTTCTTAGAATTTATTACAATGGAATAAGGGTTGGTTTTCGATGGCTTTGTTGAATGACGTAAAAAGTTTACGAGTAAAATTTATAAGCAGGCAAGAGTGATTCACTCCTATTAATATTTAGAGTTCCGTACACAAAATGTTTTAGGCTCTGTGCAAACGTAGATACTTTTTGAGATCGACAAGGGGCATTTTTCTAAAAGACTGTGTGCTTGCCGTGCCCTATTTTTCTATCTTTTACTAGATGGTTTATGCAGTGTCAGGAGGCAATCTTTGCCTACACTTAACGGTACACTGTAGTACCTGGGACAATGTTGAGATGGAGTAGGCTTGCCCAGCCCAGCACAGACTATCCTCTCAGCTTAACCGGCCATATCCACAGGAAAGACATGGTCAATAGGTGTGGGGCTGACTACCACGGTTTTCCTCACTTCCATTTATGCACAGTAGCAAAAAAGGTCCAAGTATTGTGCCGGGTCAGTGCCTATACGACCCGGTTACCAGGTAGCCGGTGCCGTAAAAGAAATATTTTTTTTGTTATAATCAAAGAAAATTATAATAATGGATGGTGGGACTCGGCGAAGGATAGGGACGGTTGGAAGAGTTTGGGGGAGACCTTTGCCCAGCAGTGGGACGAGATGGGTTAGGGAAAAAAATAAAAAAAATCAAAGAATAGTTTATACAAAAAATATACTTAATTTGGGAAATTTTTAGGTAAGTTTCCTAGAAAAGTGATCAAGTAGAACTATGCTAATCAGAACCACATTTACGTCATAAAATTCAAATTCTACGTATCGATTCATTGTATTCAAATCTAATCACGTTTCTCCCAATAAGCACAGAACCCTAAAAAGGTTGACAAACTACAAGAATGTATCTTTCCATTATAAGCGAGTAATAATAATATTAGAGTACATTGTGTGAAGCCCCTTGAGTCCATGTCCCCTCACCACACTGGTTATACAAACCGCAAGATGTCTCAAATGTAAAAAAATGGTTAATTGTCGTGATATTATTTGTTATGCTTACTTTTGTGACGATACCGCCTACTCTACTTCCACCTACTCTTAAAAACCTGCTGCTAATTTCATTAGTTTCGCATTATAATGGTGAAAACAGAACTCGGAACATACATCATAGAACTAACTCAATTACACTTAGTTTGACAGTAATTTTAGAATACTTACCTATTAGAAAGAGAGGGCTAATTTGTGAGTTTCTGTAAAGGGAACGCAATCTCTGGAGCTACTGCTCTTATTTATACAATCTTCTAGATGGCCATGAGCTTGGGCAAAGTCGTGGTGGGCCGCTAGTCTAGATGTTGGAAATTTTATAATATTTTCAGAGAAAACAGTTGTTAAGAAAATACAAGGTGAACTAGAAAAAACTTCCTGTGTCACCTTTGTCCAGCTAGGTAGGTGTACCTACCATGGATAAAAATATTGGTACACTAGGTGGACAATATAGGTGGACCACGGGTAGGCACCGAAATTGTGGCTGATTATTAATACTCGAATAAAAAAATATTTAAAAAAACAAAAACCCGACTGCGTTAAAGTTAAAACTAAAAAGAAAAAAACAAGCCTGCAAAGAATAACTCACAGTCGGTACCCATTTATTTTATTACCAATCAAATCTTCATAATGTTGTGGGTCCCGACTAGTGTTACCAGGTGTCCCGAATTTCGCGGGACGTCCCGCTTTTCAGGGGTCTAGGGACGCGTCCCGCGCGACCCTTGCGCGGGACGCCAAATGTCCCGCTTTTTGGGAATCAAAAAATCACCGTACTAGTTTACACGTTTGAACACAGCACAAGCATTCCTGGCCACGAAAATGATTATTTTCAAAATCTAATGATGCAGTTTTACTTTTTATTAAAATCGGTTACGAGACTCCTTTGAGTGTTTTTCGCTATCGCTAGTAGTTTCTGATTTGGCCCTATAGGCACTCTTGAAAACTCACCCTGTATAACTCGGTTCTGACTGAGTGTAGGTGTATACTGTTCTCACAAATATTGTTTTTTATACTCCTAATGCCCGGGTTACACGAGGCTAGTTTTTCAAGCTAGGATAGCAAGCTAGTGTTAGTAAACTAGCAAGCTAGTACTTCTAGCTTCGTGTAGACAAAACTAGCTTCATTTCTAAGCTAGTAAGCTAGTAAGCTAGTTTCCAAGCCAGGATAGTTTTTATTAGGATGGAGTTCTATTTTTCAGGCTAGTAGCGCCCCCCACCACTAATTTTACTATCCTGGCTTGTGAACTAGCTTCATGTGGCCGGCAAAGCTAGTTTTGGGTTGGCTAGTAAGCAGTAACCACGCATTTTGTCATTCGCAAAATACTCTGATATTCGCCTAAATCTTCATTGCGAAATTCTTCCAAAGCAGTATGAATAAAATAAAGTAAAGCAGAGTGATCCACGTTCATCTCTTCTTAAAATTCACGGTCTTGTCCACACCCAGTATTGTAATTCATCTGCTTGTTTCTAGTGGAAATTGGCACAGTGTTCAAAGTAACTTTTTCAATAGAATAGTGTTTTTTTTTTTCGCATGCAGTTCATTTTGGACGTGTGGTCACTTCAGTCACTGCAATAATACTAGCTTAAAATATACTAGCCATACTAGCCGTAAACAGAACTAGCATGTTCCAAGCCAGGTTAGCAAGCCAGGATAGTTTAGTAGAAAACTAGCTTGCTATCCTAGCTTGAAAAACTAGCCTCGTGTATCCCGGGCATAAGAGTTTATATTTTGGTGTTTTGTTGATGGCCGCGCGATATAAAAAAGGCACCACTTTCCGGCATAGGCTTTTACAAAAACTATTTGCTTTCATGGCATCCATACCAGTATCAAATGCTGCCACAGAGAGGATATTTTCTCAAGCGAATATTATTTGGTCCGATAGAAGAAATAGGTTTTCTCTCGAGTATGTAAAAGCAGAAATACAAATAAAGACTAACTTCAAAATTACATGTAGTGAATTTTATGACTACGCAATCCTACTAATATCATACTAATCCTCCTAATTATAACTAAAGGCGAAAGTTCGTGTGCGTGTGTGAATGTTTGTTACCACGTACCTATCTCTGTAACTGCAGAACCGCTTTTGATGAAATTTAGAATGTAGATAGATTAGGTTCTGTAATGGGACATAGACTAATAAAATTTTGGAAAATCAAGCCCTAAAGCACAGATGACTAAAGTAATCTGTGCCTAAAGGGGGAAAAAGGTTAAATACTTTTGTATGAAACTTTTTAACGCGTTGTCCTATTTACTTGAAACTTTGTTTAGATATGTAAAATTAAAAATGATTGAATACGTGTTTCAGGATTTTTCAAAATAACTCTCGAAAAGGGGTAAAACGGGGTTTCAAACTTTGTACGGAAACTTTTTAATGAGTTATGCGATTAGCTTGAAATTTGGTTCGAATACTTTAAATACAAAATAAAGAAACACGTGTTTCAGGGGTTTTCAAAATAACTCTCAAAAAGGGGTAAAATGGGGTGTCAAAGATTGTATGGGAACTTTTTAACAAGTGGTGCGGTTGGCTCGAAACTTGATTAGAATACTTTAAATACAAAATAAATTAACACTTATTTCAGGGTTTTTCAAAATAACCCTCGAAAAGGGTAAAATGGTGTGACTAAGTGACTCGCTTCGCTCGCATATTAGGTTTATGAGTATTTTGCGAGCAAAATAATTCAAAGTTAGGAACCGATAACCATCCATCTTTTTCTTAGAGCACCGTTAGCAAAATCAAGTGTCAAGTGTTAAATTTGTCAAAAAAAAATCTGCTCGCTTCGCTCGCATATTACTTTCATGAGTATTTTACGAGCAAATTAATTTACTGTTAGGAACCGATAACCATCCATCTTTTTCTTAGAGCACCGTTAGCAAAATCAAGTGTGTCACGTGTTAAATTTGTCTAAAAAAATTCCGCTCGCTTCGCTCGCAGGGGTAGCTCGCTTCGCTCGCATATTACTTTCATGAGTATTTTGCGAGCAAAATAATTCAATGTTAGGAACCGACAACCATCTATCTTTTTCTTAGAGCACCGTTAGCAAAATCAAGTGTCACATGTTAAATTTGTCTAAAACATTGCAGCTCGCTTCGCTCGCATATTACTTTCATAAGTATTTTACGAGCAACTTAATTTACTATTATGAACCGACAACCATCCATCTTTTTCTTAGAGCACCGTTAGCAAAATCAAGTGTCACGTGTTAAATTTAAATTTCCGCTCGCTTCGCTCGCATATTACTTTCATGAGTATTTTACGAGCAAATTAATTTACTGTTAGGAACCGACAACCATCCATCTTTTTCTTAGAGAACCGTTAGCAAAATCAAGTGTAACATGTATTTGTCTAAAAAATTTCCGCTCGCTTCGCTCGCAATTACTTGCATGAGTATTTTGCGAGAAAAAGAATATAATGTTAGGAACCGACAAACATCCATCTTTTTCTTAGAGCACCGTTATCAAAATCAAGTGTCGCATGTTGCATTTCTCAAAAAAAAATCAGCTCCCACCGCGGGTAACACCGCGGGGCACAGCTAGTAAACCAATAATTTCTTAGGAACAAAACTTTCTAACTACAAGAAAAAAGGTACCTACCCTGAAATGCCCAAAAATTTTTTACACCCTTTATAATTTTCCAGATAGGTACATAATTATTACATAAATATTAAACTTTGATTATACAAAGCTTGTTTTTTTTGTCGTCCCGAATTATAGCACAAAGTCCCGCTTTTTGGGACCTGCTGTCCCGAAATATGGCATAACACACCTGGCAACACTAGTCCCGACTGTGAGTAATTCTTTGCAGGCTTGTTTTTTTCTTTTTAGTTTTAACTTTAACGCAGTCGGGTTTTTGTTTTTTTAAATATTTTTTTATTTCAAACTTTTTAGTTATGATTTATTAGGTGATGATGATTTTTATGATTAACTAGCTGACGCCCGCGGCTTCGCCCGCGTGGGCTACTATTTTGTTTATCCCACGGGAACTATGCATTTTTTCGGAATAAAAAGTAGCCTATGTCCTATTCCCGGTCATTATCTATCTATGTTTTAAATTTCAGTCAAATCGGTTTACGCGTTTGGCCTCTAGAGTGCCACATAGAAACATCTGTAGCGAGAGTGAATATTAATCAACTTTAAACCGTTATGTTTCCTAAACTATTGCTTAAAATGAAAAGTGGTAAAAGAAACCTAAAGTTGATTTTTAAATACCTATTCAACGATACCCCACTTGACATAATTCGTCAATTTTGATTATTTTAATTTTGACAATATGGCGTCTGGTTGTGGCACTGGTGAATTTTGATTACTGTCATGTCTTTAGTGACACTTCCAAGGTTGAGACGAATCGATTGACGTTAGAATCATCAAAATCGGTCCACGCGTTTGGCCTATATAGTGCCACATAGAAACATCCATACATACCCACATACAAACATAGACTGATAAACACATTACCCTTCCTTTGCTTTGCGCAGTCGGGTAAAAAGGTACAAGTACAACAATGTTTGTACATTCATCAACGCAAGTGATAAAGATCGAGCATAATTATCTTCCGAACCCATTCAATTGTGACTGATCGTGCGCAGAATGTCAGTTTGTTGTTTCAATTGAGAATATAGCCCCCCTTCCCTAACTCAGTTGACATCAATTTGATGGGCACTTTGTAGTACCTACATTGATGTTTTCCTAAAATGATGGTGAATGCCACGTTACGTCAAGCAGCAATGTACTGCATAGCGCCTATCAAATTGATATAAACTTAGGGTATAGGGCGCTAGATTGCATGGGTAAATTAAATTCATCATGGAATGGAGACCACGGCTCGGAAAGAGGAGCGTTGCATCCACCCGATGGTCCGACGACATAAAAGCTTATGCCGGAACAGACTGGACCATAGGGGCCATACCATTAACTCTTAGAGCGATGTTAAAACAAGCTTGAAACAGTCCTGCTTTAGGAATGTTGAACAAGCCTACAGCAGGACTGTTTCAAGCTTGCTTTACCATTGCTCTAAGAGTTCATGGTACGGTTCCAGGAAGACCAGTGATAGAGCAGTTTGGAAGAAGATTGGAGAGGCATATGCCCTGCAGTGGGAGAATATAATGCTGAAGCAGAAGAAGATTACATGGGTTATTGTCACTTCACTACACTACACTATACTTTTTGAACAAGTTTAAATTTTCTAGATAATTTTTTTAAATCAGATATCTTGGCTACTATAGTTATTGCCTCCAGCAATGCTGAAATGGTACAACCCATTATTGTATAAATACCTATAAGTATACTTAAAGTCTCTGAAATTGAGTTTTCGATCATAATTTTGATCAAGTATTACCTACAGGAATTTTGATTCCCGTTTGTCCCCCTCTTGTGGACAGGACAAGGGGACCAACAGGAATAACCCATATTTATAATATTGAAATCGAAAGTTTATTTTTAACCGACTTCGAAAAAAGGAGGAGGTTCTCAGTTCGTCGGAATCTTTTTTTTTTTTTTTTGTGCTTTTTTTTTATGTTTGTTCACCGATTACCTACTCGAAGACGCCTTGACCGATTTCAAAAATTCTTTTTTTGTTTGAAAGGGTATGCTTTCCAATTGGTCCTTTTGGTCATCAGGTCAGGATCTGATGATGGGATCTTGGAGAAATCGAGGTAACTCTTAAAATTTTATAGGCTCACTTGAAGCGATTAGGGTATTTTTTAAAAGGTTATCGGTGACAATGCAATATTATGGTAACATTGAGCTGATCTGATGATGGAGTCAGGAGCTGTTCAACAGAACCCCTCAGTAAATAGGCCGATTGAGTTGAAACTCGGCACGTCTGTCAAGTTTTAACTAGAATGTAATAATATGGTAAAAACGAGCTGATCTGGGGATGGAGTCAGGAGCTGTTCAACAGAACTCCTCAGTAAATAGTCTGATTGAGTTGAAACTTGGAACTCAGCATGTCGGTCAAGTTCCGACTATAATGTAATAATATGGTGACAGCTAGCTGATCTGATGATGGAGTAAGGACCTGTCCAATGGAACTTCTCAGAGAATAACAGTGGAACATCCATGTTTGGGCTAATTTTAATTAGCTCACCCTTAGCCTTACCCAATACAGTTTGTATTGAAGTCGGTTTTTTTAAATTTTTAATTTAGCCACTTGTTTATTTTCTAGAATGAGTTTTAGAACACTACAACTGTTGTAATTTTAATAGTGACTGTACTTGGATAAAAACCCCCTTACTTATGAAATTTGTTTAAAGTTGAACACTGGTTAAACAACGTCCTGTCTCTGTTTGTCACTATCCACAAATAAAGACAGGACGTTTTTTAACCAGTGTTTAACTTTAAACATCTTTCATAAGTAAGGCCCAAAGTGTTTTTAATTCCGAGTAACGATCAATGGGGTTATTGTTTTTGCACTCTAACCACAAAGACTTAAAAAACTTGTTCATTTCAAATCACGAATTGAATTTTAAGACGTAGTTCGTAACAGATTAGGTTTATTTTGAGTAGGTAGGTACGAGTACTTTGTATAAAAACTCTGCCTATACTCACTTATACGAGTAGTTAATTTGATTTAAAAAAATCCTTAATGAACTATTCTTACGAATTTGAAATGTTTTTGAAGAATAAATTTACTTATAGTAAGTACAATAAATAAAATAAATTTACTAAGTAGGTAGGTAAATACAGTTTTGCAGAAAAGTGTCAACAATAATTAAGTACTATTACAATGTTCTCGTAATGAAATGACGGTAGATGAGGTACCTACCTACCTAATTACTTTTGATTGGCTACGATTACGTATTCATTATTTTCTTGCATTGTATTGAATGGATAATAATAATTAGAACATATTTTATCGTTAAGTTTTTACTAAAAATCCCAACCAAGAAGAAACAATTAACCGTAGAAAAATATGAACTACATTATTGTTGAGATATTTGTTTAGTTGCTGGAGTCTAGAAGCAGCTGTTTGTCTTCAGAATAAAATTAAATGTAATGTAACAACTAAAAGTATGAAAGTAACTTAGGTAGGTAAGTAACTATAATAAGATAAAAACGAAATAAGTAGGTACTTAGGTATAGGTCCATAATATAATTACCTTAGCCTTTATAAATCCCTTTATCTCCACTATATTCATTCACGTAGTTTATTACATTCATTTATGTTAAACTTTTATCACAGTTCATTTAAACTATCACAGATTAATCTTGCGAAAAGCAAAACTTTCACTACCTACGCGATGTTTTTTCCGTCAATGGAAAAAAAAACACTGTTACACTGTGGTCACTGATTTTTTTTAAAGAAACAGACAAAATAATATTTATTGAAGAAAGCACTAGTAATATTGTGTAAAAAAGTTTTTGTATTAAGTACTACTGAGTGATCGAAGTCGCTCGTTATGTTTTTCGATAACTTCGCGTGCGCACGCGACTAGCGCTCTCCGGTCACTAAAGCTGGCGCGGGCGATTTGCGATTTTAATATATAAAAAACTACAGTTGAAAAAAATAATTTATTATTTAAGTCACATTGAGTAAACAATATAAAATAGAAACATTTAAGTTATTGAAAACAAAACTTTGAACAGTTAAAAATTCTGAGAAACCATAACTCGCACGGTAGGTACTGTCAGTTCCAAAAACAGTATGAAATTATGTGATGATGTTAAAAATTAAAAATTTAACACAGCTGTGCGGTGACAACTGGTGGACCAGTCTTGTCTATTGTGTTATCGGCGCAGTGATTCCTCTTTTAAAGGGTCAGCAGCGTGAGTGTGACTCCTCTGGTGTCACAGGCGTCCATAGGTCACGGTAACCGCACACCATCAGGTGGGCCTAGGCTTGTCTGCTACATTTTATATTTATAAGTCTTAATATTTTTTTTAAATATCCAAACAAGGTAGGTACTTATCTGAAATTAAACTACTCAGGTAACTAGGTAGGTACATACATATAAAAGCAATACATTTAAATTTTTAATACATTGCAATATTTTAAAAGAAGATTCAAGAACGATTTAATTTAATAAGCCATCTATAGACGTAGTAGGTACCTACTATTATTCTGTACCTACCTACTAGTAGGTACAATACTTATGTTGTTCAGTTTTATCTTATCAAAGGGCTACAGTTTAAATTCATTTCAATTACAATCATGACCCCTTATCTGAATGCCGTGCTTGTTACATGATATAAGATTATCTGAGAATGATTTTAATGTTGTTATTTTGCAGAGATGAGTGATAGGGGAGAATGGTAGAGGAAAACCTGCTGTGCCGACTCTATCTAAATAAGATAAAATCAGGAAAATGGTGATGGTTTTGAATGTGTCGTTTAGTTATTAATGCGTTCAGTGCCAATGATACACGTGTTTATATTGCGTGCAGTTGGTCACAGCGTAGATCACGGTGGTGGCTGGGAAAATAACACATTCCCTGAATTTAACTTGGAAACTTTCAATTTAAACCTTATTTTTACTACTGATTACCTACGGTATTGGTCATCATGGTCCATAGTTTAGTGCTAAAAATAAAAATTCAATAAACTTTTGAGTCTGACTGTACCTACAGTATGACCGAACGGCCACTGACTTTACAATAGCTCTGCAAACATCCAAATTTTAATGTTTTCCCTAATATGCTAGTGTCTGTACATTTCAGTATGTAAACGTGAATTTTAACACAAATGGTGATTTATTTATTTACGCCACCCACTTAGAAATATGACATCCGTATCATTCTATAGCTGATAAACAAAATGTGTGAAAAATAAATGCGAAAATGGGTATGAATAAACGGAATAAACAGTTGTTATTAGTAGTCTGTTTTATTTGGTGTTTGTCATGAAAAGGAGAGAAATAAAACCACATTGATTCCAAACGATATAATCATTTTCTTCTGTGTTTTGCATAGAAAATGGTCCTTCGATGTCGCAGTTTAGCAAAGATCGGGAGGATCAGGCCTCCCGATCTTTGCTAAACTGCGACATTTACTACAGGGGGCGTACCACCAAGTCTTAGAGCAATGTCAAAACAAGCTTAAAACAGGCTTACTGCTTTATATTAGGAATGACATTCGTTGTCATGTTTCAAGCTTGTTTTAACATTGCTTTAAGAGTTCATGGTACGGCTACTGTAAATGTCACAGTTTAGCAAAGATCTATGGCTGGCAAGATAGTCCCAAAATTTTCTCTGGGGTCTTCGGCGACGTCACCGGGTCTGTAAGGCAACCAGCAGTTAATATACGCCACGTATCCCGCATAGTTCCATTTGAGTTTGACTATATTATGAGTGACATCTTATTTGTGTTTTGGAGCGTCTAGATATAGTTATCGTGTTTCGTATACGGTCTGTGTCTGTGAGTCTAAATCGTTCTTAGAATTTTACGCTCCTAGGTGTTTTTTTACTACTAAGGTAGCAGACAAGCATACGACCCACCTGATGGTAAATGGTTACCGTAGCCTATGGACGCCTGTGACATCAGAGGAATCACACTAGCGCTGCTGACCCTTTAAAAGAGGAATCACTGCGCCGACAACACAAGGTGTGTTGGTTCTAGCTCTTGATTGTTGGTCTCTCATTGTACTTAGGTATCAAAGAACCAATTAATAAAAGTTATGAACTTACGCCTACAAGTATGTTAACATTTACCTTTGTCACACAAAATCTCGGTTGGGATTGTCTGTGTGAAACATTATGGTAGGTAAAGGTAAAACCATAGGTGTAGGTACCTAGTTTTCTTTGTCTTTGGGTAAAACTGAACAAAAGGGATTCCCTTGATAATGACTAACAAATCACAACTCATAATGTCACCTGCAACTCTCATACAATCCCCTAACGTCATAAAAACAAGGCTGTGGGCTACCAAGATGTAAACCAAGTAGCGAAAAACGTAAAGGAAAACGAATAGCGACAACGTTCAATGATTGAGATGAGCAAGCTTTTGCTCTTTACTTATGTTTTCCATCACCGATTGGAGCTTGGAACTTAGTAAGTAGGTATCTAACTTAGGCTGGATTTTACCAAACTGGAATAAGTTTTATCTGGAGATTAAACCACAGATAAACTGCTGTTTGTTTGAATATTTTGACATTGTAAACTTGACACCTTATAACCAGGATAATTTGAATGCACCTAATAATGTTCGGTTGCGCTTTCTAAACAAATGTATTTCGAATTCTGTCGGCTAATGGAATAACTACTCTGGGAGTAAGATGACAGTTTGGTAGAATCCACCCTTAGAGCAGTAGTAGTACTGGTAGTAATTTAGAAAATTTCGAAAAACGATGTCACCTATCTGCATCATTGAATAAAATTAAATATTTTTTGACGTCTGACTCTTGCATAGTTCTATGAAAGTGTTTGTACACTACTGATCCACCGTACCATCGACGATACCCGCAGTGGTACGGTGGGTTATTATTTTTCCCCACGATACCACCCACCATTAGGCTGCGTTTCCATTGACGCGGAGCTGTGCGGAGCGGAGCTTAGCGGTGCATTAATTGACCAATCAGGGTGCATTTTGCCGCGATTTGATTTCGTTGTTTACATGTGATTGGTCAATTCACGCACCGCTACGCACCGCTCCGCACAGCTCCGCGTCAATGGAAACGCAGCCTTACAACAAGCAAAAACTGTCGGAGCAGCGTCGGATAGTGAAGAAGCTCCCAGCCATCGTTGTGTAAAGTTTTGGCGGTCATATCACTTAGCGATGATCGATATCTGACCTTAAAGTAACCCTAAAGAAGGTAGGTACCTACTCGTAACATTCAGTTTAGGTACCTACCTACCTTTGCCGTGTTTACTCAGCAATGACTCAAGGATTTCGAATGTGTGTTGATAACTTCCTAATATCGTTCTTACTAGGGGTTATTCCCGTTTGTCACCTCGTCTTGTCCCCACGAGGGGACAAACAGGAATTAAAGGCAGGAAAATTTAAATTCAGGCACAGGCAGGAATTTTGATACCAAAAATAATTATTTAGGTACTTACACCAACTGCTACTCAGTGGTGCTTCCTAATATCGTTCGTTACTAGGGGTTATTCCTGTTTGTCACCTCCTCCTGTCCCCACGAGGGGTCAAACAGGAATAAAAGACAGGAAAATTTAAATTCGGGGACAGGCAGGAATTTTGATTCCAAAAATAATTATCTACCTACTCCAACAGCTAAATACCAGTGGTGATGATAACTGTGCCTACGATAAACCTAAAGTGTGGAAGAAAGGGCCATTGCTCAAGTCTCATCAATAAAAAGCTCGCGTATATCTGAGCTTTCGAGAACATTCTAATTTCACTGTGTGCAATAATTTAGTAGGTAGGTACGTGATTGACAATTTGGCTGACCGCATGATTATTGAACTCTGACAAAAACCACACCAGGTAATTCCTCGGTTGTATTTCGTTGAGCAATGTTGTGTAAAGCTTAGGTAATAGGTACCTCAAGTGGGTTATAGGAAGGTACCTACTATCTTTTACGTCAGTTAATAATTTCAACATATTTTACACTTAGGTACAATTAATAGTGTATTATTTATTGTCTAAGTTTTTTTTTGAAGGATTCAGGAATAAATTGTTTTATTAAATTCGGAATAATTTATTCTCAAAGCATCGCCGAGAGATATTATAATCTTAGTGTAAAATTAAAAGAAGGTAAGTACATCATATTTACAACAACAAATAGTTTTGTAGATTTTTAATTCCTATTTTCTCTTAGAAAATTGGATTCTAAAATGATTTCTAAATATAAATCTACAGAATTCACAATCTGGAGTTCTACTTAATTATTCACATTTCTAAATTAAAATTATTAAGTAGGTACCTATAATATAAGCTTTTGCCCAGGAATTAGCTTGCGGATCTCCAAAAGGAGGTAGGTCTGCTATATTTTCTATTTCTACAACTTAGGAAACTTACAACAAATATTTACATTTTAGAAGATGATCATTTATAGACATAGGCGCGGCCTTTCATCACAAGTTATTCCTAAAATATTTAAAATTAACACCACATTTCGTACAAAACAGACATAATAAACAAATAAACACATTTTAACATTGTTTCTTATATTATGTTTATTTATATTTTGGACATTTATAACAAAGCTGCATTATTTAATGTAATAATGCCAAAAGCTGGCGACTGGCTTTTATTCACCGCTAATTGTCGGTCCCGGCTTTTAAGTCGTTAAGCCATGATGGAGGCCTTTAGGCGGCCTAAAAACTCCGTCACTAGAGTTGGCCACCTGCTCATACAAGAGAAGAAGAAGATTCACCGTTTTAAAGTATTCAAATAACTCGACAAGTCTTAACGCTTGTGTCTTACACCTTCTTCTTGTGCCTTACACCTGCGTGTAAGGTCTCAAGTAACCTAGCATTCAGTTATAGTCAGAAGTACCGAGCTCACGGCTTTTAACTACCACGAGTAGGTATCACTAATTTGGTTTCTGCCTATTTTAGTAATAGCATAAATATTATTATCAACGGGATAATTACCATGATTATTGAAAATAATCATGAAAATAATAATAATAAAAAAAAAAATTCAAAATAATAAGCAAGAAAACTCAATAATCATGGTAATTATCCCGTTGATAATAATATTTATGTTCGTAACCATGATAGTTTCAAAAGTTAGTAATAGCAATTTGTAATGTTGGCTAAGATTAAACTATCAGGGGCTTATATAAAACAGTAACACAATAATAAAATAATTATTTTCATAATAGCTTGTCTAGTTAATCTTGGTAGATTGATAAAGTTTTGCTACTTTCTTAATGGTCATCAAATAGAAGGATGACCGGTCATTCTTGATAGATCGATGAAGTTTATTGACTTTTCGCAGTCATCAAAAAGATGTGACCGCTAGTTCTACCAACTAAAGCTTCCATACATGCGGGCATATTATTATCACGGCTATTCAAGTCTTTAAACTAAGAGGCCTTCATGAGGCCTAAAACTTAGTACAGTTCAAAGTACTCTCTATAACACTTTCTTTTATACACTACACATTATATGTCACTCGCAAGTGTAAAAAATTATGAAAAACGGGTTATTCCTATTTGTCACCTCGTCCTGGAGGGGACAAATAGGAATAACCCGTTTTTCATAATTTTTTACACCGTTTAGAGTTTTTAGAATACTAACTGGTTTTCTCACAATGTTTACCTTCACCGTTTAGAGTTACGCATAATGAATGCGAAACAAAAATCCATTGATGCACGGATAATGATCCCCAGTTGGCCTCGGGTGGCGTCAAATTGTCAGTCCAGGCCTATAGCGGAGGCCTTAAGGCGGCCTAAAAATTCCGTTACCAGAATTGGCCATTAGCACATAAGAACATACATGCCAACACGGCTTACATAACACTTTACATAATATCACTCGTAATTACCTACATAACAATTCACACTATAATGTCATGAGAGTTTAAAGTTATCTCTCAAAGGGTCACTTACGAAAGATGTTTAAAGTTGAACACTGGTTAAACAACGTCCTGTCTTTATTTGTGATGACGAATAGAGACAGGACGTTGTTTAACCAGTGTTCAACTTTAAACATCTTTCATAAGTAAAGCCGGGTTGACACGATCAAAGTCAGCTTTGACAAAGCGCAACTTGGACGACTCTGATTGGACGCCGTCGTCCGAGTGAGTCACATGAGTCCGACACGGCGTCCAATCAGAGTCATCCAAGTTGCACTTTGTCAAAACTGACTTTGATCGTGGCAACCCGGCCTAAGGGGGAAAGTTTTTAAAACTTATTCATCACAGTCAAAATCATCACAGTCTATGGTGTATCTTCAGTCTTCTTCTTCCCGTCCAGCTTCTCGTATATCTCTGCAACGCTCTTCTGTCTGGTCTCAGGGAAGTAGATTAAAGAGTAGAAGCACGCGAAGAAGGATATGACCGAGAAGAAGAGGAATGTCCAATGCATCCCGATCAGTTCGCAGAGGGATGTGAACCACTTCATTTGGATGAAATTGCTCATTTTTGCGGCGACGTTCGCGAAGGAGGATACTGTTCCTCTTAACTGAAACGTAAAATGAAATTTATGATTTGCGATGGCGCTCATTAGGGGAGGCCTATGTCCAGCAGTGGACTGCTATAGGCTGATGATGATGATGATGACATGATTATTATTTCATTATCCTTTCCAATCTAATCTAATCAGCCCACTGGATCCCACTGCTGGGCAAAGGCCTCTCTTCCCTTTTTCTATTCATGGTGCAAGGCTTCTGTCAGCCAGTTAATGCAGTTATTATCCTTTGTTTGATAAAAAATATTTCGTGATCACAATGTAAAATAAGGTACAGGACGTGTCAAAGATACTTTGTCCTGAATTTTTTTTCAGAAAATTTACCACTTCATATAGTAGGTATCATACTTCTTCAAGTGTGAGATAAAACTTTAAAAAATTGTAAGAAAAAGGTTCAGATTAACATTGAAACGATATTCTAAAATTTTATGAAAAGGTTTTGAAGGTTTTGGGAACCAAAACTTACCTGGAACGTGAACATATCAGTTATGATGATATAGGAGATGGGATGGAAGCCGGCCGCGTCAAAGAAGATGCAGACGCACATGGCCAGCACTGGCAGCCAGCCCGGCAGCCACGCGCCCAGCGACGTGAAGTAAAACCACGCGGCCAGCAGGAGCATACCAGCTCCTACTGCGAACGATGTCGTCACCAGCAGCAGCTAAAAGACAACACAAAACTTTGTTAAAATCCAAAAGGAGCTGGTCTTCTAGTAACAGAAAGAGACGACCAAAAAATTTTGGAAGAAAATTGATTTCAACGAAAACTTTCAATTCCCAAGAAGACACAGCAATCAATAAAACTATAACAGACACCAGCCAGCAGTCATGATGAGGAGACACTTTAAGACAGATGGATGATTAAAGCACAATTCAATATACAGATCCACTAAAATGTTTTCTGGTACCTACCCTTATGTCATGATAACATGGTAAAGAAAGTAGCCAGAAGTCTTCGTCAGCTTTAAAGGAAAAAATCCCAAGATCTACAACAGCGAGCGATACACCAGCAGCTTTCGAACAACAAGGAGCGCTATAGTACAAGATGCAGACGCACATGGCCAGCACCTGGCTAGCTGCCAAAAAAGACACTATAACAATAAGAAGAATAAAACAATGAGCGCTATACACAATGTAGCATAAGGGGCAGTATTGGAAGCAAGCCCGGCAGCCACGCGCCCAGCGACGTGAAGTAAAACCACGCGGCCAGCAGGAGCATACCAGCTCCTACTGCGAACGATGTCATCACTATAGTCGGATTGCTCATTATACGCACTAAAATTGACGATTAAAATGTCATTTTTCATATATTTTTAGTTCGTACAATGAGCAATTTGACTATAGCAGCAGCTAAAAGAGAAGATAAAACTTCATAAGACGCAAAAATACACTGGACGATCAACCTATATGAAAAATGCAAAAAGAAAGCAAAAGCTGGAAGAAAGGACTGAGTTATACGAGCTGCGAAAGACGAGTTATTGGAGAGAAACATAGAAGGTCAAAGATAAGGGTTACTCGATGATTTTATTGAAGCAAAATTACAGCTGCAATAAACAGGCTTGTTTAGGGCTAAAAGCCTCAAAGTTGTTAAGGGCCAACACACAAAACTGCGATGCGACGTCGTATTGCAGTTTTGTGTGTCGGCCCTTAGGCACAACGCTGATGGACGACGTACAGTTATTGTCGCAAGACTCTTACCTCGCATCCACACGTTGGGGCCAACGTTGGCCCCAATGCCTCTCACCAACGTGTGGAGTTGACAAAATTGCATTGGCCCCAACGTTGGGGCCAACGTAGGGGCTGATTTTGCTAGATCCACACGTTGGCGAGTGACATTGAGACCAACGTTGGCCCCAACGTGTGGATGCGAGGTTAGACAATATGTTCAAACAAACAACGCAGACATAAACCAAGAAATCAGCAGCTAAAAAAGCTTGCTTCATAATGGATCTGCGAAGGACGGTAACTTCCCCTAGAAACTTTGAACTAGCGAGACACTTATCATTTAGGTTCGATAAAAGAAAGCAGCATAGTATCAACTGTAAGACAAAATGCCACTTTTAAGATCTATAAGTGCAATAGACACGCCAGTAGCTGCCTAAGAAGATACAACAGTAGGAGGTATAAAACAAGAAGTGCTATTTTAAATTAGACTAGATGCAGACACACAGGTTTTATAATTAGAGATGTTCAACATACCTTCTAGGCTTCTCAACATCAGCGGTGGCGACAGAACACTGAGCAAATTTTTTTTATATCTAGAGTGGAAGTCTTAGGTTATAATCAAGTCTTTATTTTACTGTCTACTACTTGGTCTATCAGTCTTCTAGGTTTACTCAGTCTTCTTAGTCTACTACAGTTAACTAAGTCTACTAAAGTCAACTAGGTCTATTCGGTCTACTCGGTCTACTAAGTCTACTTGGTCTACTCAATCTACAAGGTCTTACCTTTCGTCCAGTCTTCTCAACAACAGCGGTGGCGACAGTAGACCCAACAAGCTGCACTAGTCCAATCACCATGATCTGCTTGTTAGGGCTCAAGGTCAGTTCTATGGACTCCGAAGCGCGTTCAAACACTAAGCCAGCATATATCAGTACTATGAGGTACCCGTCGAATTGTTGTGTGATCTTGATTACAAGTGTGATGATGAAGGCTTTGAAGGTCGGTCTGTCGTGTACTGGAAATAAAAACAATATGTAATGTAATGACTGGCCTCTTAGCTCAGTTGGTAGTAGGTCCTTCTGTGCTGTAGGTCGTGGGTTCGATTCCTATCCAGGACAAACATTTGTGTGATAAACATAGATGTTTGTGCTGTGTCTGGGTGTTACAAAGTATTATAAGTATTTAAGCAGTTATATGGTTCCCATAGTACAAGCTTTGCTTAGTTTGGGGCTAGATGGCACTGTGTGAAATATCCAGCAATATTTATTTATTTATTTATAATGTAAAAAAAATAATGTGATCACGACTGTATTCCCAAGGTGCGGTAGACATATTATTTTTAATACAGTTGCTCAAAAAGTGGCGTATTGCAGGGACGTATAGCGTTCGGGAAGTGGGCTATTACACACTCGTGCTTTTATTTTACCTTTCCCGCACTCGTGCGTTCTCTTTCCCAAATGTCAAAATAATGTCTATTAAAAAGAAAAACCAACCATGAAGTTTTTACTAAAAAAAAAATCATAGAAGTTTTTATGATTCATGCAAATACGTATATTTCTAAAAAGAAGCTACCTACTAATTTGTTTCTATATCAGATTTAATGATTTGATTGAATGAGTTAGGTTAGGTTTCATTTCATTTCATCTCATTAAATTTCATTTTCATTTCATATCAATAAAAAAATTCTACTGAAGACTTGGCTGTATGGGCATAGTTCCCTTTGCCTACCAGAATCGGTGAAAAAAAAATCTCTTATATTCTATGGTTGGCGCCATTTTCTAGATTAAATTGCTTCATTTTTTCGCAATTGTATTAAAAATAGTCGTTCAGTACACGTTCGGAACCGTCATTGCAACTTGTTCCGACTGTCAACCCTCGCCTTCGGCTGCGCCTCGGCTCGGGTAGACATTTGTCGGAACTCTTTGCAATGACAGCCTTTCCGAACTTGTACTGAAATATACTATTCAGATCTTTAGGCATTTTTAGACCCAGGCACTAACCCACTCAACCGACACTGCTCTTACAATATGTTACGGAGATTTCAGATGTTTTTAAGATTCTGTTTGTGGTTCACGGTTTTGCGCTGAACCGGATCATGACATGATTTTCAGTTTTTTCTATAAGAGAACAGAATATAGTGATGAAATATTAGGCTAAGATTCTCAAATAGAGATCATAGATCTTTTCCCAGCTGCTGGATCCAATAAGTCACTCTAATATTATAAATGCGATAGTTTGGGTGTATGTTTGTTCCTCTATAACTCCACAACCACTGAACCGATTTGCCTGAAATTTAAAACATAGATAGATAATAATTGGGAATTTTTTTTAGCCGGTTATTAAATACTTACAAATGATTCCCCAAACAGATTTGTCATCAGCCATAGTCTGCTTCTCTGTGCAGACGATCTTGTCAATGTCTTGTTCCACGGTTCGGTCGATGACTGGCACGCCCCGCAGCCACGCCAATACCGCTTTTGCTTCCTAGAAAATAGAGTAGGTACTAGTTTGAATATCTGTTCAATGAAAAAAAAAAATGAAAAATGATTATAACTGTATTTCCAGGCGCGGTTATTCTCTCAGATCGTTTTAGGCATTTTTAAGATACTTTAAAGATGTCTAAGGGGGTAGTCAGAGGTATGTCTAAATACATATTTGGTATAACTCGCGTCACGTAAAAAGAACGCTGGAAAAAACTGGAGGGGGTTTTGTCTCATGTTTGCACAAGGGTTACTTATTCTCAAACATGAGACAAAACACACCCCTCCACCTTCTTCCAGCGTTCTTTTTACATGACGCGAACTATATACCTACAATTATATATGCCCACATTTTGCTGAAGTTAGCATTCCATACGTGACAGGTTGCAAGCCTATCGACGCTATTAAGGTGCGTCCAGATATCGCGTACCCTGGGTACGCGTAGTCAGTATACGCGTGTCCAAAACGCCTAGTCCATAGCTGTAGCTACGCGTACAGTGTACGCGTACATACAGGTACAGACTTGGCGTTCTGGACACGCGTAACCTGACTACGCGTACCCAGGGAACGCGATATCTGTACGCAGCTTTAGAAAGCTAACTGTATTCAATAACTTGGTCTATAAGTAATTATATTATTATCATCGCGGCGTTGCCCCGTAGTGATGGTATACCTATGGTGATGATGATGAAAAGTAGCCTATAACCTTCCTCCAGAGTCATCAAATGCAGAAATAAATTTTCAAATGGAAGTTCCTGAGATTAGCGCGTTCAAATTCAAACAAACAAGGTCTTCCGCTTTTAATATTGGTACAGATTGACATTTGGTTTAAACTTCCAACAAAAATACGTAATACGTATGACCTAACCTAGGTAATAAATACGATGTTTTTAAAATTATAATTATGTAAGTAAGTAATTATTTACTTAGGTACCAAAATTTTGGAAAATCCCGTAAGTACCTACCTATTTCATTATTCGTTACCTACTTACATTGTTTTATTTAACTAAATTGCTCACCGTGACGTTATGGTGTATATCTGCTAGATTTAAATTGTGTAATTAATACCTAAGGTACTTAATTATAACTACCTTTACCTATAAGTAGATATTTATACAGATGTGTTACTCAGTCATAACCTTGACCTACGATTGGAGGTTGAGAGTAATTTGTTTACTTCGTATTTTTGAATAAAAACAAAACAAAATGGGGTAAGTACCTACCATTACCATGCGTTTAAGCACGGTGCTTGTGAGGTAAATTATTAAAATAAATAACTCCACGAAGCACGGACGCTTGCCCCATCCAAATGGTGACCAAAAAAGGTTTAATATAAGTATTTTATTCTCAAAAAGACAAAGATGTGTCACTTACTTGAGAACAATGCTTTCATAAAGGTAAGTTAACAGTTTGTCGTTAACAGTTTGTCGTTCAAGTTTAACTTACTTATTGTACCTATCTAACTCATTTCATTTGTTGAGGAGAGAGTAATTTTTGACCAAAACTTACTCTTTTCTCTCAAATGAAAACCAAATGGTTCAATGATCTATTAAGAACTTCTACGTAAGCTACACCACGAGCGCTTAGCCTATGACACAATGGTTACGCGTTTAGTGAAACTGTGTGAAAAAAGTTAAATTGTTTTGGCGATTCACTAACATCCAAAGTCCGAATTCATAATTAACAAATAGGTATAGGAAATTAGGATGACGCGTAGGTTTTTGTGTCTCTCGGTCTCTCCCCATTAATTTGATTCGGACATGTTATTGAAACTGGTAAAAATATAAACTCAGTGCTTTTGCAAACAGTATTATTTATAACCTCATCTAGTAGGGACTGTTCAACGGGGTTAAAAAGGCCGTTATTGCAGAATCACTATTTGAATTGAACTATCTGCAGTCTCTTTTCATGAGATAGTGACAAGAACGGCATATATTGCAATTCCTATTGTGATTCAGCTAGCGGCCTGTTTAGTCCCGCTGATTGCCCAAAAACAAGAAAATTTCCTACATGTCTATACCTCGTGCAAAGCTGCAACGCAAAAGTGTTTTTGTAAAACATACTTATGACGCTTATGAGTCATTTAAAACTAAATTATTATAAATGGTGCTTCAGTTTTAATTACCTTTATGTACTTACCTAACTTAAATATATATTTACATAACTGGATATTTTATTATTGTCTTACGGAAATGATACAGATGAATTTTAAAAAGTATTATAATATGAATATAAATAATGAAGATGCTTCCGGAAGAGAATTCTAAGGAAGCTAGTTTTCCATACCTAGTGTTTATTCTATTCTATTATTTATATTATGATAATATATTATGAACAGAACCATATTATAATTTAAGCATTTCCTATTCTAACAATAGGTACCTATAGATGATTTTAGGGGAAACTACTGCCCAACACTTCCCAACACTATAACAACAATAGATTCAAGTTGTCGAGAATAGAAGAGGGAAGATGATTGGCCATCGACATGACAGTTTCATTATGAACATCACTGAAGGAAAAGTGGAAGGAGAGGAAGAGGA
Source organism: Camptogramma bilineatum (assembly GCA_958496255.1). Taxonomy (NCBI): domain Eukaryota; kingdom Metazoa; phylum Arthropoda; class Insecta; order Lepidoptera; family Geometridae; genus Camptogramma; species Camptogramma bilineatum. The sequence continues at coordinate 6,578,492 of OY292474.1, forward strand.
AGACCGAGAATAGGCTACGTGAGCCGAGTGAAGGAGAAGGTTGCCGTCATGTCGTATAAGGAGGTCAAGGAGGCTGGAAAGAGCTTTGTGGAGAAAGAGGCATCAGTTATGCCGACAAGGGGCAATCCCTTAAGTTGAAGAGGAAGATGATGATTTGGCTCTTAACTTGATTATTGTATAAGCAAATCGTATGATCTAGTGTTTAACTTCGGTGACGTAGTTTTTAGGCCACCTAAAGGGCTTCGTCACGACTTAAATGCCGGGACCGACAATAAGGAGGCTTTTTAGGCGGCCTAAGAACTCCGTCACCAGAGTTGGCCACTTGCCCATACGAGCTTACCTACTTACTTTTACTATAAAAAGTCTGAAGGAAATGGAAGGTAGTCATTACTTACGTCAACTTTCCCCTGCTTGACAAGGTACTCCGGAGTGTCAGGCATGACAAGGAAGATGAAGAAGATGACGGAAGGCACCAGTAGACCGAGCCACAACATCGTGCTGACACTAAGTAGATCTACTCCTACGTAGCTCGCCAGATACCCTATATTTCTGAAAAATAATACAACTTCTTTAACTGTGTTTCCATCTACATATAACCCGAACAGAACACCTTTAAAAGGAGAGTTATAGGCATTTTCTAGGGAAGCTCGCTCCATCGTCGACTTCATCCATGCCCAGGCAAGGAGCGAAGTCAAGAGCTAACCTATCTTAAATAAAAAAAAAAACCCCTCTACTTATAAAATTCTGTTAAAATTAAAACACCGTTCAATTGCCATCCTTTTTTAACCGATCTCAATTCATCGAAATCTTTTTTGTGCTTTTTTATGTATGTTCTACAACAAAAAAAATTCAAATTGGTCCGGGCGTTTTCGAATAATCGGTGAATAACAAAAAAAAAAATGACGGCGAATTGAGAACCTCTTTTTTTGAGGTCGGTTAGTAAAGGGAAGAAATGTACTTACACAGTAGTCAGATTTTTAGTTTTATTTTTACAGCCTCTTGTTAAAGTTCAAATCTCAAGGACCAACGGTTTAGGCTGTGTATAGTATTATTGTCAGTATAAACCGGTCTGACGACGTACTATCTTATTATTTAATTCACGTGAATAATAGGTAAATAAAAACTGAAAAATAACCTGTTTTAAGTTTGAAACTAAACAAAACTTAAAACATCTTAGTAGGTAAATGTACAAATGCAATACTAGGTGTAAAAAGACTACTTCAGAAAATGGAGTTGCCGACTATGCCTGAAACAGTCATACAATTTGGGCAATGGAAAAAAAATCCTTTTTGAAAAAATCTATGTTTGACTTTCTTTCTCAGCATATATTTGCCCACTGCAGGGCATATGCCTCTCCAATGTTCCTCCACACTGCTCTATCGCTGGTCTTCCTGGCCCAGTCTGTCCCGGCATATGCCTTTATGTCGTCGTGGTATGTTTGATATCGACATTTTAAATACAAGTTGATTTGTGCTGTACCAATCATCCTATGCTATTCGAGAAGCTGTAGTAAAATGGTTTTATTGAACGCAATTAACAGAATAATACGAATTTGTCTCATTACAAGCTCACTGGTGATCTAATCTATTGTTTCAGTATTGTGGAGTAGTGATTGAACACCCAGTATAATAATAATCGGCGTCTAAACCGGCCAGTGAAGGCCGAACGATCGATGTAAACAAATCACGCACCGGTCAAGTGTGGTCATTGTCGCTATACAGAATAACTATAAGTATTATGTCCTATCTAAAGATCATTACATACATGTTGGGCGAGCCTAAGCCAACGCGAGCGAAGGCAAATTGATGCAAGGTGGGTGCTACCGTCCAGAAGTTTGGCGAGTCTATGCAAACCAATGCAAACCATGCGCTTGTATTGACTCGGCCAGGCTAGGCTTTGAGATGGATGTGTGGAGTGACAAGATTAGGAATGAGTACATCAGAAGAAGTTTGAAAGTAGAACCAGTGACAGAAAAAATGAGGAGTAATAGGTTAGCGTGGTATGGGCGTGTTCTGCGGAGGGAAGAAAGTATTACAAGAAGAGTGTTGGATATGAATGTGGAAGGATACATAGGTAGAGGAAGGCCAAAGAATTACGGATGGATTGGGTTCGATCCTGGCCGTGCATCAATGGATTTTTCGTTCGGAAGATTTAAATGCGCATTAACACGAGCTCTAAATGGTGAAGGAAAACGTGAGGAAACCCGCGGCTTAATCAGCCCCACACGTATTGACCAGTGGCGTAACTATAGGGTGGCAGGGGTGGCCAAATGCCACGGGCCCCCGACCCCAGAGGGCCCCGGCTCAAGAGGCCGCGAGCTCGTGATGATTTTTACTGATAGGGCCAGGGACGTATATAAGGGGGAGGGGGGGGGGGGGGTTTAGGGGGTCCAGACCCTCCCCCCCCCTCCTTAGCAATAGGTAGCATAAAAAAAACTGGCGGAACAGGTATTTCCGTGCGTAAACAGATGGTTCATGACGTCCAAAAAAAAATATTAAACTAGGTACACCCGATGTTTTGTATTTCTCGAGTTATGTTTTTTAATATTTTTTTTAGCATGCTTGGCCAGAACAATTTTTTAAACTTATAAAAAAATTGGGAACTATAAAAAACCACAACTTCTATTATTAAATACCCCTGGGCGTAATGTTAATCTTTGTACATTTTGGAACCAGTGTAAGAAACGCCTACCTAACTAACAACAACTAAAACAAACTCATTTGGTTGTAAGTTTGATAGACATCAAGACTTGTGTAATTTATTAGTAATCTAATGACTAATTATTATTGACAGACCATTTTCTGAGACTGGCCTTGCGATTTTTAACTTTACAGGAAGCTGTAGGTATTCTTTAAAACTCGAAGGGATAATCCCTTACAATAATTGGGATTCTGGGAATAAATCCTCGAGGCGATTTCAGGCAAACATTTCCTAGTGTCACATTTGTCTTAAAAAAAATTCGGCTCGCTTCGCTCGCATACAGCTTCATGAGTGTTTTGCGAGCAAAGTGCGTTACGTCTGACCGCAGAATAGGAACCGATCCTTTTCTTTGAGTACGTAAGCAAAATCAAGTGTCACATGTTGCATTTGTGATAAAAAAAATCAGCTCGCTTCACTCGCATAATAAAATAGGAACTGACAAGCTACCAGCCATTTCTTTGAGCACCATAAGAAAAATCATGTGTCACTTGTTGCGTTTATCTTAAAAAAATTAAGCTCGCTTCGCTCGCATATTAGCTTCATGAGTATTTTGCAAGCAAAGTGAGTTAAGTATGACCGCAGAATAGGAACCGACAAAAAGCCATCCTTTTCTTTGAGCACATAAGCAAAATCAAGTGTTAGGTACGTGTTGCATTTGAGATTGGAAATTGGTTCGCTCCGCTCGCATAATAAAATAGGAACCGACAAGCAGCCAGACTTATGGTGCTCAAAAGCATCATAAGAAAAATTAAAAATAACGTGTCATTTGTTGCATTTGTCTTTAAAAAATTTGGGCTTGCTTCGCTCGCATATAAGCTTCATGAGTATTTTGCGAGCGGACAGTAAACCAAGTTTCAAGCCCGGGAATCGATGTCGTTAACGCGTTGCGTGCGAGTACGGTAGCCCTAACGGGTACGAAGTCGCGGGTCACAATGTATTGAACCTATCTATGGGGAGGCAAAAGCCAGGCTGGCCCGGGGTTCTGAGTTAACATACGCCACTACTTGGTTGGAACCCTTCAATCCCCCCCCCCCCCCTGGATCTACAATTTAAGTGCGGCAGAAAACTAGTCAATCTTTGTATTTTGGAACCCTTGGACCCCCCCCCTTATCAAAGCTATAGCTACGTCCCTGGATAGGGCCCCATCAAAAGAATTTGCCACGGGCCCCAGACGATATAGTTACGCCACTGGTATTGACCATGTTTTCCCTGTGATGGATAGATGGTGTATGTAGGTTCTACAAGCCTACTCCATCTAAGCATTGTTCCAGGCACTACAGTGTCCCGTTAAGTGTAGGCAAAGATTACTTTCTAACACTGTATAAATAATCTAGTAAAAGATGTAAAGGCCTAAGTTTTTTTAGTACATACCTGTTCATAATAAGCAGTGATCCCAAAGCCCCGCGTAGATCAGCATCGCTTATTTCCTTCAGGTAAATGGGCAGGACGATATAGCACGACGAGCAAGGGATCCCAGCCACAGCGCGTGCCAGTATCACCGCCCAAGGCTCAAGGCAGCAGAGCTTTATCAGCCAGTAAACCTATACAACAAAAGTAATAATAAAATAAATGAATGAATGAAAATTCTTTATTGCACACCTTAGAATAATCAAAATACAATAATGACAGAACAAAGTAACAATGTACAATGGGCGGCCTTTATCGCTAGGAAGCGATCTCTACCAGGCAACCTTTGGATGGAGAAGAATCTTAAATAATGGAAGATTGGCCGGGTGCACAAAGAATAATAAATATTACCTACAAAAAATAAAACAAAACGAATTAAAGTAAAGGTAGTAAAGGTAGGTAAAATATACAAAAGAAAAAATATAGACGACTTAGGCTGGATCCGACCAAACTGGATTAAAGCTTTACTCGAGAGTAAACTACTGTTTGTTTGAATATTTTGACATTGTAAAGTTGACACCTTATAACCAGGATAATTTGTATGTTCGGTTGCGCTTTCTAAACAATTGTATTTCGAATTATGTCGGCTAGTTACTATGGAGTAAGATGACTTTTGGTCGTTTTGTCCAAAAATACTTAAAAAGAGATACTTAAATAAAAATTCTGGCTGGTATCCTGATATGCCCTTATCCAAAATTTCTAGTTTTAGGCTTGTTTCACTCTTCAGCGTGTCGCCGATCGCGTTCGCGAGTTGACCATTCACAGCACAGAGAATTTTGAATTTTCGATTTTCTCTGTGCTGTGAATGGTCAACTCGCGGACGCGACCGGCGACACGCTGAAGAGTGAAAGGCCCCTTAAGGTCACTGTAGGCCGATTCTACAAAAAAAAATATCAAAAGAAAAACGTCAACTATTTCGTTTCGAGGTTTTGCAAATTACCTACTGTCATTTTGGAGAACGAAAGAAAACGCAGCGGGAATGATACCGGGAATGTTGGACGTTGCGAAATAGAGGAATTGGGGCCCTGATGTTTTGTAGATTGAGGTACTTTTTGACTGTCTCGATAGGAAAGAAGCGTTTAGTTCCTGAAGTCGTGAAAATCTAGAATTTTCACGCTTCGTTTCATTCTCTTTCAATGCATGAATATAATGGAGTTTTTATGACAGCTGAAAAAGTACTTGAAAACTGTTTCCTTTTATTCTTTGTTTTTCAGTCTTTTTAACTTGCATGATGGCGTTTTTTTTTTTGACTTGTACAAAAATAATTCAGTGATTGTTACCAAGGATGATTGAAATAATTTCCGTTTTTCGATTTAAATAAGTTAAGCATACAATTTTGCAGACTTAATTATCATAACTTAAGTACCTTAATAGTATGGTTTTAATCGAATTCAGTTGGATTTTTTTTTAATTCAGCTAGGGATCGGTGGGTTTGCCACCTGATTTGTAGGTAAGTACCTACTAGGATAGGTACTTATCTATTTTTTAATAATTTTCTTCGCTAGGCGAAAATGTGTAAAAATATGCACAAACTTGCATTTAAGCACTTGAAAATTGAAAAACTACCTGTCTCCTCGGAATAACTACAACTTTGCAATATGAAATTTAAGAAATACTTACTTAAAAAAACAGTCTTAAATGTTTTTTTAATAAAAATTACAATATCGGTTTCGGTTCAATAGCTACGGCAACGATATAAGTAGTTACGGACAATGTAACAAACATAAGAAAAATACCGACGAATTGAAATCACTTAAAAACCATCACCATCACCAGCCATAAAACTTGCTTCGATTACATTACTCATAATCTGTCTTTCTAATCAGTATTGTGGCTTCCATTAACAAGTTTTATGACCTTCTAATCAGACTTATCTCACTATGGGATGACTTCTTATCGATTCCATTAGGACTGTTTTTTTACTGGCGCCAATTGGTGACGGATATCCTGAATTGCAATAAACACCTTTTTATGAGCTTGATAGTAACAGTACCTAAATAAACTCGTGACCCAGAGGATGTATCTCGACTTTCGATCTGAAGGTTGGTTTGCTGTTTGTTAGAGGTTTGTAAGTAGGTAAGTAAGTTCGTATGAGCAAGTGGCCAACCCTGGTGACGGAGTTTTTAGGCCGCCTAAAGGCTTTATTTAGGCTTTTAAATAACGACTTAAAAGCCGGGACCGACATTGTAACGTGCCCTCCGAAGCACGGAAGCGCTCAGCTCGTAATGCCAATTGCGGTCACCCATCCAAATTGTGACCGCGCACAACGCTGCTTAACTTAAACGAGAGGTTAGTCTTAAAAATTTATTGGTGAGTTTAGGCTTTGCCTGGATATTTCAGTAGGCCGATTCTACTAACAAACTTTTTATCTATCAAATCAAAACGCTAAACTATTTCGTTTTCTTTAATCTACTAATGACCAATGAGATTACTCTGTTGTGGTAACGTTTTAAAACAAATTTCCAATGTGGTTTTTCAACTTACTATCATTTTGAAGAACGAAAGAAAACGCAGTGGTAATGATACCGGAATGGTTGACGTTGTAAACTAGAAGAATTGGGGCCCTGTTCGGAAAAAGCTTATGAAAATTTACATTATCAGTAGGTAAGTAACTTTATAACCTGAAGAAAAACATTTTACAAAATTTCCTTACAAGGGTCAAGAACTTTCATTCAATTTAATTTGAAATGCAAAAAAGTAACAAAAATGTACCTAGGTACTCAAATCAAAGTGCCCGGCCAGAGTTTTATGAATCAGAATGTCTGAGAGTAGGTACCTAATGTTTTCAAGCAACGAATTTTTCAATAAAAAACAGAATATCGATTAAATTACAAAGTATTAACAAGATTTATCAAAATATGACGGATATCCGGGATCGGAGTAAAGACCTTTTTATGAGACCTTATGGTAACATTGACTCAGTTAACAAGTCGGGTAAGTTTACTTTTAAGAGGTCGCGTCCTACAAAGTGCAAATACCTTTCAAGAAACACGAATATTGTGTAGGTTAGGTACCTATTGATAATTTACATGAATTAGTTGCAATCAATCAGTAACGCTGTTAAAGGCTTTGTTTTCGTCACCATTCACTGCTGACAAAAGCCCCAAAAATACTTTTAAGACGAAGGATAGCTGATGAAATTTGATGATAAATGGCTTTAATAGTATACTTAGATTGAAAATCACTATGTCATAACTCATAATAGACACTAACGTATCTGCTAATTTTGATGATGACTGACGAGGATTGATTATGTGACTGATGAGGATTTATAATGACAGATGACGATTGACTATATTACTATATTGATATTGCTGCTATCTGCTATCATATAGTTCCATAGACAAATCAAATAAAGGATTGATAAATTGATGATGATTTATAGATTGATACTCACTATCAACGACAAAATAGTCGCCAAAGTCATAGCTTTCCTCCCGAACCGGTCGGTAAGATACCCCATCGGCGCGCCGCAGATAAGATGATGATTTATAGATTGATACTCACTATCAACGACAAAATAGTCGCTAACGTCATTGCCTTCCTCCCGAACCGGTCAGTAAGATAGCCCATCGGCGCGCCGTAGATATGATGATTTATAGATTGATACTCACTATCAACGACAAAATAGTCGCTAACGTCATACATAGCCTTCCTCCCGAACCGGTCGGTAAGATACCACATCGGCGCGCCGCAGATAAGATGATGATTTATAGATTGATACTCACTATCAACGACAAAATAGTCGCTAACGTCATAGCTTTCCTCCCGAACCGGTCGGTAAGATAGCCCATCGGCGCGCCGCAGATAATCGCCGTGATGTACGTCACGGATGTCATCCAGGAGATGTCGCTGCTGCTGTACGGCTCCGGAGACGGTCCTGAGGGGGACCGCAGCTCCGAGATCATGGGGGATAGCCAGCCTTGGATCATGCCAAAGCTTAGCAGTGGTATTGTTACTGAAAAGTAAGGAAACTGTTAATATACTCACATATTGGTGGTATATCGTATGTACAGAAAGCGTCATTAATTGGTATCCCCCTAGTAAGAGGTCGGTTTGCAAGCCGTTGATCTCAACTTTTGTAAAAACTTTTACATCCTTGCTTACTTATGGATATCTTATTTCGCTCGAGTTCCTAAACAAAAATAGCTGATATCATACCCGACTTAAATCCAAGGATGAAATGAAAAGAGTCTTTGTTCAAATCAATAGGGGGATACCGATTGATGACGCTGACTGTACCTAGGTATGTTAAAAAAAGCTAGTGGCTATCTTGGTTAACTTAACTTTTTTTGTTTGACTTAACTGTTAGAATAATATATTTGTGTAACCAAATAGTTTATGGACCTTCTGTCATGTGAATAGGGAACCCGCATTATTTTTATTTTTGCTTTCATTTGAATGAATTTTATGTAGAATAGACCACGAGTTTAAAAAAAAATTAAAATACTTCAATTTAATATAAAAAATTACGGTTTCAAACTGACCGTTTAAATTTTCGCGCGCAAACGGATGTACAGTTACGATGACGTCACTCCTGTCGAGGAGAACGTTAAAAAGGACCTAAAACTATAAAACTAATTTTATTGATAATAAACCCTATAGCCATCGGAACATGGTTCTAAACTTAATAAAATAATAATAAATTAAAATGAAAGTCTACCTGTCAAGAGATGGCGTTTTGCGAAATATTTTTATTCAGCTACTTGTCGCGAGATGGCGTTAGCTACCGTTATCAATTCTGTTAGTCTTTATCTACAAGACATAAGATTGATAATACAATGGCTATTATTCATGGTCCACTAAACGTAGCTTTTCGCTTAGGGATGTGCCACAAGACGAATGTATCGAAATCTACTATTACCTACCAATTGATGTGTAACGATCGGTAGCACGTCAGGTTATATTTGTGGTGGTCGAAATAAAAAGCTTTTCTTATCTTTCTTTCCTTATTTACACAATCAAAGTTCACAATCAAAGTAAATTATTTACACAAACAAATAAAATAAAAAAAATCGTAAATTGTATCACTGTTTAAAATAATGGTTCTTTTTCTTATTGTGTTTTCTTTTTATGGTGTAGGTACAGTACAATAAAGTTATATTATATTCTAAATATTTGAAAAATATTAGAGCGAGTGAGCGAGCGAAGCGAGCAAAGATCTTAGTGGTTAGTTAGGCGTTTTTGTTCATTAATTTATTGATTATCATCACACTAATATAAAATGCAAAAGTTTGGATGGATGCATGTTTGGATGTATTTTTTTTCCACTTGACAACCCCTGAACCGATTTGGCTGAAATTTAAAATATAGAATAGATAAAGACCGGGAAAAATGACAAATTATATAAAAAATGACAGATCATGTTTGTCAAAAATGACACTAGATGTTATTACCTATGAGAAAAGATGTCAAAAATGACAGATTAAATAAAAAATGACACTAATTGTCAAAATTGACAGATTAAAAACAACAGATGTTTTTTTGCCATTTTTGACATAATCTGTCATATTTTACATCTAGTGTCATTTTCTACATATTTTTTTAGTGTGTGTTCAAAAGGCCTTATCTCGGAAACTCCCGTTCTTAGTTCAAATGAAAGCTATTGAAGAGATCTTCATTTAAAGTGACAGCTGTCAAACTTCAAACGGCCATATCTCGGTAACTACTCGTCCTAGACTTCCCTTTCTTAGTTCAAATGAAAGCTATGACCAAGATCTACATTTTAGATGATAGATGTCATTTTGACAGCTGTCATTGAAAATGTAGATCTAGGTCATAGCTTTCATTTGAGCTTAGAAAGAAGAATCGAGGATGAGTAGTTTTCGAGATATGGCCGTTTGAAGTTTGACAGCTGTCACTTTAAATGAAGATCTCTTCAATAGCTTTCACTTGAACTGATTATGATGAAAAATCTTAGGCATTATGAAATTAATGCATTTATATCAGGCATATTAATTTTTAGACATTCATGTTAGGCACTTTGCTACAAAGGCAAATTGCGTTTTAGACACTGTACTGTACAACTCGGGTAAACTGAGTTTAAAATAAATTGCCATTCAGGCATATTGCGTCTTATGTGTTTCAAATCTTAGGCGAAAAATTATGAGAATAATGCATTTAACTTATCATCAGGCATATTACTTTTTAGATATTCATTTCAGGCATATTGCTACAAAGGCAAATTGCATTTTAGATGAATCGCGAACGACCCTTGTTTCTGACTAAATATATATGTTTCAGGCTTTTTGTGTTGCTTATGTTTATGATTAGTAATCATAACCATTAAAGTTATCGATAGCACATTCATCAGTATAAAGGGTCACATCCCTAATTGAGAAGATTTTTACGTCACTCATGTTACTCGACGCTGATTGGTGTATTGAAATACGTTCCGTTTCACGTACTTATAATTCGTAATAATTGTTAAAAATCAATACTAACTAAAATAAAAACGTTGCACTGGGTCTTCTTTTATGTTTTTTTTGCATTTAAGACTCAAAATATTGAAAAATATTACGATTGCATGTTCCCTATTGTAGAAGAATAAAAATATTAGACTGATTTTAGCTCCGGGTTTTATTAGGTTATGGGCCCAGACTCGCCTAGACTATTTGGTTATTATTATTATTAATTATTTAGCTTTATTATTAACGACTTAAAAGCTGGGACCAGAAATTTAACGTGCTCTCCGAAGCACGGAAGCGCTCAGCTAATGCCACTTGCTTGAGTGGGTTGACTGCTCCAAAATCCGAACGTCAAAGTAGAGCCACGCCACGAGCGCCACTCGTTGGCAATTTAGGGTGGAAAAAAGAAACTGACCTTGGAGGAAAAGTCCATTAAATACTCAAAAGCTCATCTGGCGGCTTTTACAAGCATGTATTTTGTTGGGATGATTCCCGAATCAATGTAAAAGTACATAATTTTTTGAACGACTTGTAGAGGAGAACAGACAGACACGTAGCGGACAGACATCCGACGGACAAACGAAAGCTTTTCTGTCCAAGTTGAAGCAGACGCTTCGCTCGCTCGGTCAATAATCTAGGTATACATAATCACTGGTTCTTATTCGGTCGTCGATAGACAGCTTATATAAATAGCCCTTCAGAACAATTAATAAATAAAAACGCGCAAATGAGTTCAAAAACACCAGGCTAAGGCTATGCGGGCTCTTAGGGCATGCATAATGCAGGCTAATATTAGAACTAGGGATGTGGAGGTATCGATACGAATACCTATATCGATTGATATTATACCGATACAGTTTATAGAGGTATTGTATTTAATTTAATTTTTATAATAGGTACATAAGTGGAACCTCGGATTAAATTGCAAAAGCTACATTCCTAATGTCATTGGAAGATTTTTTATCACTGAAAATGATCGATTCCCATGAGAATCTTCACTTTACAAATAAGTTTATAAGTAGGTACCTACTTTAAAATGTAGTATCAAAAGAGTGATGACTTGATGAGATTATAATGAGCAGAAAAGCATGTGGGTCAAAGCAAGTCGAGTGATGTTCCGAAAAAATAGGAAACATACAAATTTTAAATTAGGTACTTTAAACTGTTATACAGAGTTATCGACAGCGCATCCGCAAAAACGTACAAGTCACATTCCTAACTATTTATGAACCCTTAATTTTTTTACGTCTTAAAATAAGTAAAAATTTAATAAAAAAGTAGGTAGGTACTTATACATTACATTAACGTCGATCAATCGGCAGTGCACCGGCAAAAACGTAGCAAGTCACATCCCTAGGCATGAGAACCTATCGGTATGCAGTTCTAAAAGCAGCAGCAAGGCCGGGCAAGGTTCTCGGCCGGTTGAAACGTGTTGGGAACTTGAGCTTGGAATAGAGATGCGTATCCAGTTTGGTTTGAGTATTCAAAGTGATTTGAAAGTAGTGTTGTTTACGTTTTTATTTTATAAGTACCTACACTTATCTAATTAATTGAAAATTTTAGTAAAACTATCATTTTGGTTTGAATATCTTATAAATGTTTATTTATAATTACATATAAAATAAGGACAAACAAGGACGGTTTATGTTAGTGGTTAAATTTTATAAAAACAAAAATGAAACAATACGAGTAGATACCTACCTATATTTAATAGTCAATTACCAATTGAGTCAGTGCCTAATATAATACCTAGTTTCTTATTCAATACCGCATGCACACAATTACACCTGATAGTAAAAACTTATTTATTGACCTCTAAACCGGCAAAAAGTCAATGTTTTAAATGTATAGATAGGTATATCTCTATACCATCTATCTGAAATCTAATAATTAACCACTTTCTGACCCTGCTGTGAGAAAACTTCGGACATGACAAGTCATAATATAGCTATAAGTGAGGAGTACCTTTAATAGTGTCAACAAATACTCGTAGGTACAACTACACTGTCGTGGAAGAGAAAATGCCTTGCGCAACGGGTGTTACTGATTGATCAGGGTTTTTTTGGATAGGTTGACTCCCTCCCTTCCCATCTAAGTATCTACTCGTATCTAATAAATTTACAGCCCTTTACAGGTACACATACCATTTTCCTTATCAATTAACGACCCACGATACTGTTAATAGGCACTTATAGTTTTAGTAGCCCTTGAAACCGTAAAAGTAATTTTATGGTTTATACCGTTTTACCACTTCGAGGTTGACAATTTTCAATGATTAGTACACAATTGCATGTCGTTTGTCAATTAAGTTAAACGCTTTTAGGTATTTACTGAGATGATATTCTAACTACCGAGGTTTTGAAAATGAGACAAAAAAGTCGGAAGAAGGTTAAGTTTTATCATTTTATTCGAAATCCTCACATAGTAGGTACAGTCAGCGTCATCAATCGGTATCCCCCTATTGATTTTAACAAGGACCCTTTTCATTTCAACTTTGGATTTCAGTCGGATTTGCTAGTATAGGAACTCGAGCGAAATTAGATATCCATAAGTATACTAGCAAATCCGACTGAAATCCAAAGTTGAAATGAAAAGGGTCCTTGTTAAAATCAATAGGGGGATACCGATTGATGACGCTGACTGTACCTACCTACTCCTAACTCCTAATGCTCTCTATAAAGTTGAAGAAACTAACCACACCTTTGATTTATCAAAAATGATGCTTTCAACCGATACAATGAGAACAGTTGATGATTTCATTTGGTAAATTATTTTAATGAGGATGTCGATTCATTTCATTTTACGCCGAAGCGTGGCGCCAAAAGTCGATCAGGGTAGGTATGGTAAAATCTATTTTGTCCATCTTGGGCGCCCCATTGACGGCCTTGTATAACCCTGTATCTACTAGCCTAGTGAAGCGTAGTGACCCAGACTTCAAATCCATCGATAACGGGTTTGAATCACGGTCGTGGCTCTACCTGTGCATTTATTATTAACAAACCGTTTCCACATTTAAAACCTTAATAACTTTACCTAGGTAGGTACCTATACTTACCAGAAAAATTTTTTTTTTATTGTTTACCTATTTGCATCAGGTTTCGTTAATTGTATTTGCGTTTTGAATAAATAAATAAATCCTGAGTAGGTAAATATTTGTCCCGTTTAATTTGATTTGACAAAACATCGATAGACATACTTTCTACGTCACTAGTTTCATTCATGCGCCTTCGAATTTCGTGTCCAATTCAAACCAATTAGGTAATAAAAGTACCTACAATTTATAACATTCATTCAACTTATAAATACTTAGGTACAGAACGGCGACCAAATTAGATAAGTAATTGTACTGAGTTAACTACGATGGGTAAGCTATGCTATGCACGAAATGACAATTTAGTTAATAATATCATAATGCCTAATAGGCATGAATCCTAATTTTCAAAATCTCTTCTATGATATTCAGAAGGATCTATTATGTCTAAAATATATCATATTTCTGTAGAAAATTAAGGTTTTTGTGCAATAAAAGTACATTTAAATATAAATTTTCAAATTCACGCCAAAACGCTCGCCGGTGTCATGGCGTCTGTTTTTACGTCAAGAATCGGTATATCAACCAGTGATGCCTACATAGTTACTATAGAAACAAAAGGATTTTTACCGAGACGAGACGCAATGACAGACGCCATGACACCGGCGAGCGTTTTGGCTATCATGGCGGATTGTTGTATTTTGTAGATTTATTTTAGCAAATAAATTAGTAATCTCGACATTAATAAGAGAATAAATACATTTTTCAAAATCTTTGAATCCTATTTCATTAGATCAGATAAATATTTTGGCGATACTTGATTACTGTCATCATGCCTATTAATGCACCTAGGAATAGTGAGCGGACGGATATTAGAGGACAGGCAGTGGATGACCGCTACAAAAAATAAAAAAAAAACATTGTTTTCAGCATTAAGAATGGATAAACCAATAAGCATTATGATAAAGATTAAAATAAATGACGTTATTTAGTTTAAAATATTAGCCAAACTTGTTGGTAAACAAGTAGGTAAATCTTTAGATGGTTTTTAGCAGTAGTGTGTATTTGTGTCGGGTCTCTGTGTATCTGTCTGTGGCATCATAGCTCCTGAACGGATGAACCAATTTCAATTTTTTTTAATGTGTCTTTGTCGAGTGTTCTTAGCTATGTTTCATGAAAATCTGTGCAGCCGTTTGGAGTTTAAGAAGGGATATGCGGAGGTTTCTCATTAAATGTTTATTTAAATTGCTAAGTATTTTGTTTCGCAATTATTGATATTTGAAGAATAATGTCCGCTGTGAGTATAAATTATTTTTGCTTTGAATGCAAAGATTATTCTAATTCACTTTGATTAACCCCTTGCTTGGTGGCTAAAACATCCAAACAACTTTTTTTTAATTTTTTACGGCCTTATGATCTTAGTATTCCTCCGATCATTCTCCTTCCCCCTAATGTCAATGTCGATATAAACAGCGGACGATTCATTGCAGAAAATCCGCTGTTTTTTTCATCCGCTAAGTACCTATGCAGTCATTATACAGTCAAGGCTGTTTATGAATGAGGTGCATTTTGCAGTCGGAGAAATGATTGGATTCATTTTTGATTAGATTTTAGATAATGACCTAATCACTTTAATTAACTTAAACGACTATTCTAGATGGTTTACATTTACGAAGTCACGAGAAAACCTATGCTTAGGTATACCTATCTGCAGTGCAAGTAGATACCGGTCTTATCGCTGAATTTGTCTTTTTTATTTTAGTAAAATAGTCTATTTTAGTAAATTAGTCTTCCCGCGACCACGGCTGGTGCAATCCAGTCGAAACGTCGGGAAAAATAATGTAATTTACGTGATAAATACCCGGATACACGTGTTTTATTAATATAATCGCTAAATTTGACATTTAGAATCGAAAAAAATCGATAAAATTAGATTTTTTATTGATAAATCTTTTTTTCGAACTTTGTCGATTCTAAATGTCAGCGATCGATAAGAATGGTACCTACTTGCACTGCTGCTTCAGGGGAGTTCTATATTATTGTTTTGTCATTGACTGTACCATCCCAAACTCTCTATACTGTCTACGTTTGTTCATATAATTGTAATTATGTACGTTATCTACATTCCAATGTACAGAACTTGTTTTTATGTAATTTTTTAACATCAACATCCTTATGGCTACTTTCACTCATTAATCCGAATCGACATGTTTTAGAAAATGTGCATTATTAAACAGTATCGTAGAGACTAGTTTGCAAACATTACTAATCATTTAAAGCTAGGAATAAGGCTGAGACTCCATTATAGCAAAAATTGGATGTTATTGCCAGATTCGCGAGGTTTCATACGATTTTGTATAAATAATTCTAAAATTCGATTCTTTCGGCGCGTTCAGCGCGGGTATGTGTGCAACCACCTTTTAACACATTTCTCTTTTCCGTTTTGGTGGAGTCTTAGCCTAACGGTGATGTTCTCTAGTACCTAATCTCTTAGGTACCTAAATATAAAAATAGCATAGCACATTTTAAACTTTCGCGATCTGTAGACATAATTTAAACGAACTAACTAATAACTAATAATAACTAATAACTAACTAATAACGCGATAAAGTCCCGTTAGTTCGTTTAAAAAATAGCATAGGTTTATCTATAAACTAGTAGTTCGCCCCGAACTGAGATCTCGCGCACTGTAGATGGCTTACATTACATTTGGACTTTCTTCTGACTACCCCTATAATTTCAAGTGCTACTACTGATACTGCCGAGTATGCCTATTGCGCTAGCTTTTCATGGTAAAAAATACTGGCATGCATGCAATACATAATGTCGCGTCTAATTTTTCATTTAGGTATTTCATATTTATGAATTCTCGTCGTATTTCTAAAAGTATACGTCCTAGAATAAAAATAATAACTATTTTGGAATGTACAAATAAAGACCTTTCATTTGACAGCCCACTCAATATATTTGTTTACTTAACTTTTTTTACCCCAATTATTTTCATTCCTTATCAAATTTTTTTTTATCATGAAAATAAATCAAGTAGCATCTAAAATCATTGCAAACCAAACCGCAACGATGCCACTCTCTTTTTAAGACCGACCAGTCAATGAGCTACGAAGTCATCGAAACTCTATGCAACGGGAGCTCTTGCAGCTCTGGTTTCGTAGTTTTTGGTCTTTGGTCGTATTTCAAAAACTATACATCCTAGATTAAAAATAAAAACCATTTTGGAATGTACAAAATAAGCCCTTTCGTATGACACCCCACTCAATTTATTTGTGTAACTTTCATAATTTTTTACCCCCTTGAGAACCCAATATCTTCACAACCCCTTCATCGATTAAGCTCATATGCTCCCCCGTAAATTTCCTTACCACAACCTATTGACCTACCAAGTTTCATGCAGATTGGATGAACGGTTCGACAGTTATGCTCGAACAACAATTCGTGAAACATACAAACATACAAACATACAAACATACAAACATACAAACATACAAACATACAAACATACAAACATACAAAGCAAAATCGCCCAACTTACCACTAAGATCTTCGCTCGCTTCGCTCGCTCGATCGATAAAGGTAGGTATCTTATAAGAGTTTTGAAACCGTCTAAATCATAGGTTCTCAACGTGGGCGATAACGCCCCCCTGTGGGCGTTTGAGACTTTCAGGGGGGCAGTAGAAGACCTAGAGAAAATTGGGGGGCGTTGAGATGAAGCTGGGGGCGATAATGTAGTCTAAAATAGGCAAAAAAAACACCCTAATCCAGTGGTCGTCAAAGTGTGGCCCGCGGACGGTATTGGTGCAGCCCGCGGGCAAGCAAACAATTTTTATAGATAATAGATAATGATGATACGAGTAGATAATGATACTACCACTTTAGAGAAAATGTTGTGCCGACCCAACCTAGTTGAAAAAAGGCAAGGAAATGATGATGATGAATGATACTACCTTCGTTGCTACAATAATAATTAAAATTGATTATAAAACTTCGAGATAGGAAAGGTCGCTTTGTTTGCTTGGTTTGGAGCTCGCTTTTCTCGCATCAAGCTTCATGAGTAGGTATAATACGAGCAAAGTGAGTTATGTGTTACACCAAAATAGAAACCGACAAGCAGCGAGCCTTTCTATGAGTACTGCAAACAAAATCAAGTGTCACATGTTACATTTGTCTTAAAAAATTTGGCTCGCTGCGCTCGCATTTCACTTTATAAATCCTTATTTATAAAGTTATATTGTTAATAAAGTGAGTTAAGTCTAACCACAGAATATGAACCGATAAGCAGCGAGTTTTTCCTTTGAACACCACAAACAAAATCAAGTGTGTTGCATTTGTCTTAAAAAATTCGGCTCGCTTCGCTCGCATTTAACTTTATAACTAGGTAATTAAAGTATATTGCGAGTAAAGAGCGTAAAGTCTAACCACAGACTAGGAACCAATAAGCAGCGATTTTTTTTTTTGATCACCGCAAACAAAATCAAGTGTCACAATGTTGCATTTGTCTTAAAAAATTCGGCTCGCTTCGCTCGCTTGGTTTGAAGCTCAATTCACTCGCATTTTAACTTCATGAGTAGTTATATTGCGCGCAAAGTGAGTTATGTCAGACCGCAGAATAGGAACTGATATGATAAGCAGCGAGTCTTCGAGCCCCGTAAACTTATGATAAGTTTCAAGTTCGTTGGTAAGATAGCGGGGGGGGGGGGGGGGGGGGGGGCTCTAGAAAAAAAAATATTTTCAAAGTGGGCGGTGGGGAAAATAAGGTTGAGAATCTATGGTCTAAATTAATTTTTTCCTAGTATGAGAAATTGTGAGCAGTGGGTGAGTCAGGCTGCGGATGATGATGATAATTTTTTTTTAATTACTTCTTCCCACTGCTGGGCAAAGGTCTCCCCCAAACTCTTCCAACCGTCCCTATCCTTCGCCGAGTCCATCGGCGAAGGTGACAAGGTCGTCCCGCCAACGCTTTCTCGGCCGACCCCGATGATAATGATGATAATGATGGTGAGAAATCATGACCTAACATTTTCCATAAAAAACGATGGTACCCAAACAATACAATACCAACTTATAATATAAATTTAATACCTATATAATTAACTTACCTATAATATCAACTTCTATAAATTATTCAGTCGTGCTCGTCGGTAAATTTAATTACCTACCTACCGCTAATAATAATACAAAGCAAATTGAATTGTTTTCATTTTTATCCCGCTATTACACAATAGGTCATAACTACCTGCCATACCAGCGCATACAAAAAACACGTTTGTTTACCCACTTCTTAGGGAGTGTCCACATTGCGTTTTTTGCAGCGCGTTTGTATCGATACAAACGCGATTCGAACGCGATGCGAACGCGCAGCCCCCCGCGCAGCCCCTCCCGGTTCGCTTTTGTATGGAAAAATACGCGTTGCGAACGCGCGTTTGTATCGATACAAACGCGCAGCTCAAAAACGCGCTGCAGAAAACGCAATGTGGACACTCCCTTAGAACTCCGTAGGTAACTTACCTACCTACCTACGTTATTTTATAATTTAAGCTTTTTGTAGAATATAAACATAAAGATATAATAAAATTCTTATAAAATTTTCGATTTCTACGGGATTGGAAACCGCATTGATCAAACCAACTCAGCCACGGGACCATAGGACGTGTCGGTCGGTCTATACTGCCGTCTTAAGGTGGTCGCACACCTATCCGTGCCGAACGCACTGAACGAATTTTAGAATTCTTTATTTGAAATCGTATGAAACCTTGCACACCTGCCCGCGTAGAATCGCCCGATTCGACCGAATCTGGCAGTATTTCGAGAATTCGGTGCGGTTAGGTGTGCGCTCAGGTAGAAAGGCCATAACTTACTTACTTTGAGTGTTACCTACCTATTCGCAAACATAAGACAAAACACACCCCTCCACTTTCTACCAGCATTTTTTTTTACATGACACGAAACTTTACTTATTAAAGTTTATCTTAACCATTTCAACGAACAAGTGACTAAATTAAAAAAAAAAAACCGGATTCAATTTCAATGTTTTATGAAGCAAAGCTGAGCAATTTTCGGCACTCTCGAGGTGCATTTCTGAAGATCCTCTACACGAAATTTTTATGGCACCAATCGGTAGGTAGGTAGGTATAGGTTTCAAACAAAAAAATCCTAATCGGTCCTTACGTCTTCGAGTAATCGGTGAACATACCTACAAAAAAAACCTACGAATTTAGAAACTCCTCCTTTTTTTGAAGTCGGTTAAAAACAGAAGCGCTCGTGGCGAAGCGCTCGTGGCGTAGCTTGCTGAAACCACAGAATACTAGAGTACTACGCTGAAACGTTCTTGATTGTTCGTTGAAGTTAAGCAACGTCGTCGTGCGCGGTCATAATATGGATGGGTGACCGTAATTGTGATAAGTAATTATAGGTAGGTAAGCAATACAAAAATTCTAAAATGTATGTTTGTACAAAAATTCAATTTAAGTACTTAATTGATTCAGTTTTCCCATCGATGTACAAAGAAAATATAAATAAAACTACTTACCTATAAATAAACATAGATTCGATTAAGTTTACCGGTTTCTGTTCTGTGATGAAGCTTGCCGGATTATAAATAGACTTTACTTTATAAATAGAAGACACTTTACTATAAATATCGAATGATTTGAATATTTACCTTTTGCTTATAGAGCTGCACGGTTTTCTAAATTCTTCTAAATTTAGAAAACCGTGCAGTTTTGTACCTTTCCGTTCCAGAAAAAAACATGAAGCCAAGTTTTGGAGCTTAGGTACCAAAACTTTTTTAAAAATTCTAGAAACACAATTAACTTTAAATAAGATTAAAAAACTTACTGAGAGTAGCGAATAAATATTGATTTATCCTCGTCCCACTTTGCCACATAAACTTTTTCAGTAAAATATTCATCGTTACACACTTCTTTTTTACTTTTTTATTGTCACTGGCTACATCCGACCGTGGTGTCTTCGGAATGACTGCGCGAGAGCCGGTAGGCGGTAGAATGCATAAAAACTACACGCTTAAATACGGTGCAAGATTTTTTCTCACGCTTGCGCACAGAAAAACCGGCGCGTTTTTTCAGAATTGTTTTTTGTCAGTTCAAATTGTAATTTGAAATTAAACAAAATATTATTAACGTATTGCAGAGACCCCATGTAGGTAGGTACTAATTATAAAATCAATCATTTATACGACTAATAACCTCTTAAATTTAATATCTACCTCAATTATTTATTTTCTTAATAAGGTACGCAAATAGGTATCAAATCGCAGGTAAACCTACTTAAACATTCATGAAAACAAGTATAAATTGATACCCACCTACCGATTTGCATAGCGTACTTAACTCGGTATTGATAACTTGAATTATCTAATAAAATGCTTCGTTAACTTTGTGACAAATGCAATCTTTTGTATTTTACTAGATATATTTTACTAAAAACCTACCTCGTATGAGGAAAACTTTTTACTTTTTCGATTAAAGCATAACACATGGCATTTCATAATAATTTAAAAATTTGAAATCCCCCGACAAAGTTAGGATTTTTCTCATTACATTTATCCAGTCCGACGGAGATTCGGTCTCATGCTTTAAAATTAAAGGCAACTTGGAAACCCCTTCCTTTTGTTGGATTCAGTCAAAAATCCATTCGTGAAGTTAGCCGTTTCGATGCGCAGTTCAACTTTTTCATCCAAAATTTTCTACTGCGCACCGAAAAGCCTAACTTCACGAATGCCTAGATCCATTGTTACAACCGTACTATCAGGGTTGCACGAGACCACTGTAGGTACGTAGTAATGAATAACTTATGGTTTGTGGTCAGTTATCTTAATGCTCCATTCTGCATTTCAATCTAATCTCACCACAAAACTAAATGATTTTTTAATAGGTCATCTGATCAGATAGATCGAACTTTGTTGATATAATCTGATACTTTGATAAGTTGGTGATGGGTCCTAAGATTGTATCAATTGAAGAAAACCTACCAATATTGTTAGAGTAGTTTTATTATACCTACTACTGGGGTTTACATAATTTAATGGTGTGTACCCACCGATGATGGATGATTATAGGGCAGAGCAAAATTTAATGATGATTTGGTATATTAATAGGTAGACATCCATAAGGAAAACATGCCCATGATTGTATCTACAGTAGATATACCTACTGTTCAGGTGAGTTAGGTACCTATACTAACCTACTCTACTAATTTATGAAATAAAATAAGATCACCACTAGGTATATCCCCAAGGCGCAGTAGACATTTCAAATATTTAGTTAGGTAGGTACCTACCTATATAAAATAATTTTAAGATATCCAAGGGGGTTAGTCATAGGTAAACCCAAATACGTACTTACTTGGTAGCTACACGCCCGCATTTTCACTGCTTCATGAAATGAGTTTTCAAATGCAGAAATATTATTTCAAATTCGACTGTTCGAATTCGAAATAATATTACCTACTGCAAATAATATGGAAAATAACTGTGTAGATTTTGTTGTTGGTTCAAATTTTTTGCACATCTTTGGAAGTACCTACACTTCTTCCAACGGATCTTCGCATTCGTGACATTAGCCGTTTCGATGCGCAGTGCAACTTTTTCATACAAAATTTTCTACTGCGCAGCGAACAGCCTAACTTCACGAATGCCTAGATCCATTGTGACAAATGTAAGGTTTTTCAAATTAAACTGTGGCTGAGTCCACATTTAATGCCTCCCATTAATAATAATAATAATACTTAATAAATCATTTATTTCAGGCAACAATAGCAAGTAACAATTAATTAATTAAAATTAAGTAGTAATTAATGTTGCACCCTTATTTTTAACTAGTGTGTCGGACACCAATAGTCCAATATCCCCCATGGTATGTTGTACCCTCATTTAACGATTAGCATTTTTCAAAATTTGAACGTAAATGAAAAAAAAACGTCACAGGCTCACAGACCAACCTTCTATAAATATGTCGCACCTTCGTAAAACGTGTAGTGAGTCAAGTGCATTAATTAGCCAGCGAAGATTTCGATAATTTATTCAAATAACCAACGGTATGACCGGCTTGTCTAGACAAATTGATATGTAAACAGTAGGTAGGTATCTATACCGTGTAGCGAAAACGATTCCGAATTCCGAATTGCCGATAAATTAATGAAAACATTAAGGTCTCAAAAAAAAAAATAGTTTCATTTTTTTCTTTTACCAATGAACTAGTTTCCGCCCGCGGCTTCGTGTGGTAGGTACCCCAAAAAGTAGTCTATGTCCTATTCCCGGTCATTATACCTATACTTACTATAGGTACCAATAAGGCTTAAAAAATTAAATAAAAAGATGAAGTAACCTACGCTTGACTCTTCGTGACTAGAACTATGAACTAACAGGTTTTATTGAAAAACAAGAGCCATCACGAGCAAGGATATTAATTTTATTGCAATATTGTAGCCGGATAAATAGGTTTCATTCGTCTATTTGTTATAAACAGCAATATATTTTAGGAGTCCTAGAAGCGAAAAGCCACAAAATTATTCGTTTAATTTAAATCATCAGTTTTCATTCTACGCTTATATTATACCTTACGCACGGTCGTTTGTCTACTTGTTTTCTTAAAAAAAACGATAGTGGGCAAACTTCACCCAGCTCCGCCAGCAATGTAAGTAGTATGACTCGAAAGACCTAACAAAATTAAGCATTTTTTATTATCGACGCATTAAAATCTATCCCAGGGGTCACTAGATAAATCCATGTTTGTACCTAACCTGCGGCCCTAGCCATATTACACTATCTATCGTCGCTGTAGAACGATCTATCGTCGCTGTAGAATAGAACACTTCAAAATGTATAGGATTTGACGTTCTGACCACGTGACTCATCTACTTGAAACGTCAAATATCATCGCTGTCGTTGCATCTATCGCGATAATAGCTCGAGATAAGTTCCTAGCCATATTACAATTTTGTGCCGATAGCTCAATCTACAGCGCCGATAGATATAGAACAGAAATTGTTTATGGTCAGCGATCTTAAACGTCAAAACGTCTTGTGAATTGTGTGAATGTGTGTGTACGCGGGAGAATCGATAGTTTTGGAATAAAAAGTTTCTATGTAAGTAAATTATGGCCTTGATGATTTATATTTACATTAGAAGTCATTTTTAATTTCTACTAAGTTATTATTGTAAATCTCTCTCAATGTGCCATATGTTTATTTAATTATAGTAAATTATAATTATCGTAGTGAAATTAATACTTATCGGGTTGCCGCGCTGCTATGTAAAAGCCTATGCCGGAAAGTGGTGCCTTTATTTGTTTCGATCGGCCATCAACCAAACATTAAAATATAAACTCAAAGGCCTCTATTAATAAACTCGGATTAACTTCTGTCCAAGTTGCACCACGCCTTACTTATTGCCATCCTTTTTTGTTAGACAGTGACAAATAAAGATGTCAATAGTAATCCGTGGTGCAACTTTGACAGAAGTTAATCCGAGTTTATTAATAGAGGCCTTAGGCCTTAGGCCTCTTATTAATAAACTCGGATTAATTTCTGTCAAAGTGGCACCACGGATTACTATTGACATCTTTATTTGTCACTGTCTAGGCCTCTATTAATAAACTCGGATTAACTTCTGTCAAAGTTGCACCACGGATTACTATTTACATCTTTATTTGTCACTGTCTAACAAAAAAGGATGGCCTAAGGCCTCTATTAATAAACTCGGATTAACTTATGTCAAAGTTGCACCACGCATTAAACTATTGCCATCCTTTTTTGTTAGACAGTGACAAATAAGGATGGCAATAGTAATCCGTGGTGCAACTTTGACAGAAGTTAATCCGAGTTTATTAATAGAGGCCTTAGGCCATTTTTTTTTTAGACAGTGACAAAATAATAAGGATGGCAATAGTTAAATCCGTGGCGCAACATTGACAGAAGTTAATCCGAGTTTATTGATAGAGGCCTTATAGAGTTTATATTTTATGTTGATGCCCGCGCGAAAAAAAAGGCACCAACCTCCAAAATCGGCATGGCCATTTTTATTAAGTTATTGGTAGAATAAAAAACTGATTGATGTCAAAAAACTAAGTGAGATGGAAAAAAGTAAAAATCACATGACACATAGTCCGAGCAGCAGTAGCTGTTGCCATGGTTACAGCGCTTTCTATTGGGTTTGGCGATAGCTCGGCGAGCTATCACAACGATCGTTCCGTTCCGCGAGCGCTTGTCAAAAAGTGTAATATGGCTAGCATTTGCAGCGATCAGCGGAATAGAATCGACAGTGATCTATAAAAAGTTTCTAATTAAAGAAGTTATTATTCAACATCTGAATTCATGGAAGATGATTTAACAAATTAACTGTTAAATTCTCCTTGTAAGTGCCATTATTTAATTCTAGAAGTATATTATGCGATATTATTAAGCAGTTTAGTGTAGTTTTTACCTAAAATTGTGGTAAAAATGGTCAAAACAAAATTAGTGCAGAGCAATAACCATAAACAATTTCTACTATAAATTCTCCTTGTTGTCAACTGAGATGTATCCAAAGATGCAACTGAGCGATTTTTACTGTAGAATAGATCGAGCGACAGCGCTGATAGAAATAGAATAGATACGGAGCGATTGTAATATGGCTAGGGGGGCTGAGTAGTACTAGTACTAGATTTATGACAAGGGAGTAATTAGTAGATTGTTACAAGTTGCTTGAAAGTAACCTATTCAGGCATGAGATGGTTTCGCACGAGCGTAGCGAGGGCACCAATAGTTCGAGTGCATAAATAGGTCTTTCACCCGAAGTAAACACTGCTTTTCATTTCGAATATGAGGAAAGTAATTCGCCGGCCAAGTGGCCAAACAGTTCGTATTGAAATGTATGGCAGATAACTCACTTGGGTACGGTCAGGATCCCGATCCCGTGATCCAGATCTCGTGATCCTGATTTCGTAATCCTAATCCCATGATCCTTATTCCGTGATCCTTATCCCGTGATCCTGCTTGATCTTGATCCCGTGATCCTAATCCCGTGAACCTGATCCTGTCATCCTGATCCAGTAATCCTGTGTAATCCTGATCCCGTGATCCCGATTCTGTGATTCTGATCCTGTGATTCTGATCCAGTGATCCTGCGTAATCCTGATCCCATAAACATAATTACGAATCATTATTATAATTCATAAAAGGAATTGCGGTAACGGCCATTTTAGCACCTCTGTTGCTACCTATTCGACTTAAAATAAATAGAGAACCCTCGGACAGAATTTGATGCGCATTGGCACAGATAAACATGGCAGTGATACCTTTTAAACAAAAGTATTCTAATCTGTGACGGCCGTGGTGGGTCCATACATTTATGACCAAAAATGCGGTAACGGCCATTTTAGCCTGTCTGTAAGTTAAACCTATTCGACTTAAAATAAATAGAGAACCCTGGGACAGAATTTGATGCGCATTGGCACAGAGATACATGGATGTGATACCTTCTAAACAAAAGTAGTCTGAGCTGTGGCGGCCGTGGGTGAAGTGCCCATACATTTTTGCCCACACTCCTTTGCTAATATAACAAAGGTTTCGAGATTGACTTACGAAATATTTGACTAGCTAGAGCACAGTTGCTACAAAATTTGCTACACCCTGTATGTTACGCCAAAAATTATTTTATTATTCAAATAACACCAATGTATATAAAATTATAATTATTTATTTCAATATCTGTAAATGAGCACCAAAAAACATTTATTTATTCAGCATTTCTTATACATCTGTTGGGTGTAATAATCCTGCTTTAGAAAACTTGAGCTTTAAATAATTTAATAAATTATTTAATTTATTGTGATTTTGATTTCGGAATGCAAATTCGATAAAACAGACTGAAAGTAAAATAAAATTTATATTATAGCTACGTCTGTGGTCGCGATATGGAAAATATATCGTAATAATACTCTGGCCTTGGGTTTGGCCAGAGTATTATTACGATATATTTTACGTAGCTCTAATACCTATATTCTGGCCAAACCTAAGTTGCAATATTTACTTACATTGCACTGACAGATCTATCAGCTGATAGTAGGAATAGACCTATCACAGAAAACTGAGATTCATTACGATTGGCCATATTGAATCAGTGCCAACCTTAATTAATCTCAGTTTTCTGTGATTGGTCCATTCCTGCTATCAGCTGATTGATCTGTCAGTGGAATGTTAGTAAATATTGCATCTTGGGTTTGGCCAGAGTATAGGTATAAAGCCCATCACACACACAGCAGATAATATATCTAATGAAATATAAATTTTGAGATCGCGCCCATACAAATTATATGCAGGACCACAGCGAATATAAATTACAAAATATATTTGGTGCGATCTGTCAAGATTTATATTTCATAAGATATATTATCTGCTGTGTGTGTGGTGCGCTTTACATAGAGCTACGTCTGCGAGACGGGCTTAAAAGTAAAAACAAGTTTTAATAATTACTATTTTCGCTATGACCCTTACCTTATAAATAATCACTTACCATGAAAAATGTGTAGATTTAAATACATTACTGTAGCCTTTTTTCTTTGGATAACATAAACCTTTGACAAGGTTATATTTGCGCATAACATCAGTTAATACAAACGCGTTACATTTTTTAATTGCATTCACATATTGCAGTGTTCCGCAAAGGGTGTGCCGCGGCACACTGGTGTACCGTGGTCATTAGTTGGTGTGCCTCGGAAAAATAAGGTTCAATCTCAGTTAAGTTACTACAAAGGACCGCATTATGCTCAAATAAACAAGCTCATGTTTCGCATAAAAAAATGATTGAAATGAAATAGTTTATTCACTAGAAATATGGTCCTTAAGTACAGTTGTAAGTTATGGTGTAAGTACCTCCAAAACTTTCCGGTTTCCTAGGTGTACCTTGAACATAAAAAGTTTGAGGAACACTGACATATTGTAAAGTCATTATACTCTTACAGGCCCATCTCAAAGCACTGTTTAAGTCTAGTTACCTCTGGATTACATTAAAGCTATAATTAAAACCACTATAATATAATTTCGTGTTTAAAACTCCGTGTGAGGTGTTTGTGCGGCAAAACTATTGAGTTCAACAATATCGTCTCAGCGGGCACCACAACTCCTGCGCCTGTGAAAAGAATATAAAAAGGTCATTCAGGGTGGCTAAAGTGGCCACTTTTGATGAAACATCAGATGTTTCATAAATGCTTCATATCATCATCATCATCATCATCATCAGCCTATAGCAGTCCACTGCTGGACATAGGCCTCCCCTAATGAGCGCCATCGCGCCCTGTCTTCAGCTTGACGCATCCAACTTGTGCCGGCAGCCTTTCGCAGATCGTCACTCCACCTGGCAGGCGGGCGTCCTACACTACGTTTGCCGAGACGTGGTCTCCACTCGAGAACTCGTTTACCCCAGCGGTTGTCAGTTCTTCGGAAGATATGGCCGGCCCACTGCCACTTCAGCTTGCTAATTCTCTGAGCTATGTCAACGACTTTGGTTCTCTGCCGAATAGTCTCATTGCGGATCCTATCCTTCAGAGATGAGAATGCTTCATATATGCTTCATCAATGCCTCATCAATGCTTCATCTATGAAGCATAATTTAAAACACCTTTTTTGACAGATGGATTCTATAGAGAACTGTCAAAAAAGGTGTTTTGGATTATGCTTGATAGATGAAGCATTGACGAAGCATATATGAAGCATTTATGAAACATCTGATGTTTCATCAAAAGTGGCCACTTTAGACCCCCAGGCTTCATACATTGTTGGGTCCAAAAGCCAAAATGCCAGCCAACAAAAAAAAAATTGATATGGACACATTTGGGCACTCAATTCTAGTATCAAGTGTCAATACAGTGACAAATAAGGATGGCAATAGTTAAATCCGTGGTGCAACTTAGATACAAGTTGAGCGGAGTTTATTAATAGAGGCCGCGGGGTTTACAGCTCACAGAGCCACTAGTTTTCTTTACTTACCAAGTAGTACTTACTTACATTTCATCATCATGATCATCACTATATACCATCACTACGGAGGCTAGTGCATTATAAATGAAAAAAATTAAAAAACAACGTGGTTTTTAGATATTTTTTAATCTAAATTAATTTTTCTTGTTTATTTTATTAACTTACCAAGTATAGTGATAGAGGGGTTGAGTCGTCCATCGCAGTTGAATAGGGGTGTGTTGTCCATCTTAGCGAAGGGTTTGTTGGGATCGGGATCTGAAGGGGTGCCTTCTACGCGAGCCCACGAACCAACCGACGCGTCAAGACCCACTATAATCATAATTTATTTCATAAAAACATTGTAACATACACACAGGACACAAATAGTTTAAATAAATAGGGCAAATAAACAAAGACCCCGCACTAGGACAAGCCTGTATCGCGGGCGTCAGAGTAAATACCTTACAGACTAACATACATATAAAAATTATAAAATAAAACTAGTTAGGGCGTAAACTACTCTTGCAGTCCAGCCCCCCAATTCTTCTAGATGAGAACGTCAATCATTCCGCTGCATTTTGGTTCGATCTCATAAATGTCAGCCATTTGGTGAATAGTAGAATAGCTTTTCAAAAATTTGTTCTGCCAAAGTCCAAACCTCAGCTAAAACCTCACCACAACTGAGTCGTTTGTCATTAGTAGAATAGGAAACAGTTGAAAATCTAAGGTTTAGCTGAGGTTTTACTTGAGGTTGATAAAAAGTTCGGTACTAGAATTGACACCCAGAAGTCCGGAGCGAGGAATACGTCCTTATGCTTGGCGGTCACTCGCAGCACATAATAATTAAAAAAAACCGTGATTCTACATACCAACAGAATACATGACTAATGCATGTTCGTTTATTGTCGCGTTGTTCAGTACTATGGACTCTTTCAGCCTGACGCCACCTTTTATCGTCACTCCGGCACCGATTGACACATTTGGACCGATCTGTGGACCAAAGTTATTAAATAAGTGACTGTATGGACGAGCAATATTTGTTTGTTTGTTTGTACTCACGTTCTCGAAAACGGCCCTAACGATTTCGATGAATTTAGCAGTACGGGCTTTTACGTGGGCGAAAAATCGATCTAGCTAGGTCTCATATCTGAGAAAATTCATTTTCTCGGCATTTTCACGCAAAAAGATTTACCAATGCAATGTGGTTCGTAATTTCAAGTAATTTGTTGAGACTTAAGTAGCTGAATGGTCAGGTGTCTGCCTTTCAACCGAAGGCCGCAAGTTTGAATCTCAGCCGATGGAAGTTTTTTTTTTCTTTTTTCTTTCTTAATTTTTCTCTATTTGCACCCGCGCAGAGCTCGGTCGCTCAGATATTGGAGAATAAAGTAAAGAATAAAGTAAGTAAAGATCGTATGAGCTAGTGGCCAGTATACCGGTTTTACTTTAGGTTTTAAAGGATTTTGAGCTATCTCACCACAGCCGTAGGGTCGACAGTCGCGGTGGGGTGTATGTTGACGTCTGCTATAACTTGACACGGCGCTTTGTTCGTAGTCTTCTCTCTACGTAACTCTAGGTAATGTCGGTTCGCGTATATCGCCGAGCCAGCAGTTTTTACTTGCGACCACCAATTATTTACCTGTAAATTGGATTATAATGCAACATTAAATCCGTACCCATATTATAAAATGTGAAAGTGTGTTTATTTGTTTGTTTATTTGTCCTGCTCTCACGTCGAAACAGAGCGACGGATTGACGTGATTTTTTGTGTGGAGATTGTTAGAGGGCTGGAGAGTAACATAGGCTACTTTTTATCCGGGTACCACGTGAGCGAAGCCGCGGGCAGCAGTTCGTATTATTATAATGCGAAAGTTTGGATGTTTGGATGTAGCACTAGAAGCACTGAATCGATTTGGCTGAAATTTAAAATAAAAATAGATTATGATAGGATCGTATAGGGCTACTTTTTATCCGGGTACCACGCGAGCGAAGTAGCGGGCGGAAGCTAGTATTATAAATGCGAAAGTTTGAATGTATGTTTGTTCTTTTATGACTCGACAACCACTGAACAGTATTGGCTGTTAAAAATATAGATAGATAATGACCGGGCATAGGACATAGAGCTACTTTTTATCCGGGTACCACGCGAGCAAAGCCGCGGGAGGAAGCTAGTTATGATATAAAATGAAAGGTCCTTACTTGTAGCGCATACATTTTGTTAGTCCCAGCGAGTGGCGCCAAAACATCTTGCTCCCACGACATGTAGTCAGGACTGCTTTGTCCATTGCCACTGTAACGTATTGTAAAAATGTTTGTTCTGTGTCTGGGTGTTATAAAGTATAATAAGTATGTATTTACAAACCAAACTACACTATCTATGGCCATCTATGGCGCTTTGTGAAAAAAAATTTATTGAAACAACACCTGGAAAACCAATATTTACAAGGATACTTCTTCTGGGTACTTGAAATTAATAAGTAGCTTAGTCAATACTATCAGTTGAGGTTCACGAGCTCGAGGCAAGGCCAAACGATGCTACCAAGGCTACGTTCAGATGACAAGCGTTCAACGCGCGTTTCGATAACGCGCGTTTACAACTACATACTTTTTATTCAGGCCGTACACATGCTAGCGCGCGTTTTAATAAAGCGCGCGTTGACGCTGCGCTAGCGCTCGACTGTTGTCAGCGCGCGTTGAGATCATTGGTTTTCTATGTTTCCGTTCAGTTGAGCGCGCGCTTTCGACGCGGATATACACATTTTAGGGATCAGTTCGTTCAGAAATCGACCGAAATGGAAACCGAAGCTTTTAATACGGAGTTCACTGGAGTTCAAATCACCGCTAAAACTGTTTCTACGTCCATCTCCGGCAAATGTAGAACTCTACTGAAGTCTAAAATCTATGGCGGCCGCGACAACGCGCGTTCAACGCCTGACAAGCGCGTGTCATGTGAACACTATACAAAAATTTTGCGCGCGTTGAACGCTTGTCATCTGAACGTAGCCTTAGAGTGCGTGATTAAGACATTCGTGAAGTTAGCCGTGCGCAGTAGAAAATTTAGTAAGAAAAAGCTACACTGCGCATCGGAACGGTTAACTTCACTAAATCCATTGTGCGTAGAGTAGGATACAGCACTCAAGTCCTACGGAAAAAGCGGGAACTAATTGTTTTATTTACTTTATTATGCTTTTTTAGTCAAGTTCGTTCGGTTGTTCTGGTGTGTAGAGCTAACGAACGTACAAACTAGCATAATTATTATTCTGCCGTCATACGTAAAAAGGGCGTATCTTCCTTAAAGTATGTAAGGAAATTACGACCTTTCTACATTCTAAATAGGTCGTAATTTCCTTACATACTTTAAGGAAGATACGCCCTTTTTTACGTATGACGGTAGTATTGTTGAAGCCGTATTTATAGTCGTATTGCTCATTATACGGACTAAAATTGAAGGAAAAAATGTCATTTTTCCTTCAACTTTGATTAGTTTTGATACGTTTTATGTCAAAATTGAAGGAAAAATGACATTTTTTCCTTCACTTTTAGTCCGTATAATGAGCAATACGACTATAGACAACTAGTAATTGTTTACATAGCCTAGTTCTGTGATAGCAGCGCTGCGTCTATCGGACTTCAGTGCTGAATCCGACTCTACTGTACCTATCGCTAGCGTCAACGAAATATACATACTTATAAAACCCGCTCTGCTTCCTCTCGAACGCGCTCGCCATAGTTTGGAAGACTTGTGGCGCGCACACATAGACGCCACAGTTGATCAGCGTTGATACATAACTGCTTGGCTTCTCTACGTAATGGCTGACGGCGTGGTTTCGATCGCGGACCATACAGCCGTAGTGGACGGACTGTTGGCGGGTCGCTTCCGTACCCATTATTGTCACCTGGAAGGAAAAAAATGTTATGTGAGTAAGTAAAAAATTGCTTGAAATACATGTTGTACATAGATGGGTTTTGCTCTGCACTTAATTTAGAAACAATGTATTCTGCCATGTAATTATTATAAATGCGAAAGTTTGGATGTTTGGATGTATGTTTGTTCCTCTATAACTCAACAACCACTGAACCGATTTGGCTGAAATTTGAAACGTAGATAGATAATGACCGGGAATAGGACATACGAGTAGGCTGCGAGTATCACTCCGCGCCAGACAGCGACAGAGTTATGCGTTACAAAGAGAGGCAATGTTAGGTGCTAGCTCTAGGCACTAAGCGCTTATGCGAGCAGCTGAATTGCACTTTGTTGCGTCGCAGCAAGAGTCTCTATCACAATTTTTTCGCGAAGTGAGCCTTTTGTATTTAGTACTATTATTTATTCTGTGAATCCACATTCCTTACCAGTGCATCAGGTTTATCCTCATGGAACTGCCACAGCTCCTTCAAGGGGAAGTCCGCACACACATCTCCGTTCAGCAAGAAGAAAGCAGAGGGGTTCCCCGCGCGGACCTGGTCTCGGAAGTGGTAGAGACCACCCGCTGTGCCGAGAGGTGTGAACTCTTGTAGGTACCTGCAATTTAAGATGTTAGTGTTGGTACTCTTTGTTGGTTTTGATGGATTTTGTATGATGATCAGCCCCCTGATTGTCTATCTTTGAGAGCAACCAAAATCTGTATGTGCTAGCAAAATCGGTAAGTTCGTATGAGTTAGTTGTTAACTCTGGTGACGGAGTTAGGCCTCCATCATGGCTTAACGGCTTAAGAGCCGGGACCGACAATTTAACGTGCCCTCCGAAGCATGGAAGCGCTCAGTTCGTAATGCCACTTGCGGTCGCCCATCCAAATTGTGTCAGCGCACAACGTTGCTTAACTTCAACGATCAATCAAGAACATCTAAGCAAGCTATGCCAAGAGCACTTCACTCACCACTCACCTTATAATAACATGATACTCCTTCTGCATATCGCTGACAAATGGAGCCATCTGTGAGCTGGTGTATGAACCAATAATGAGGATCTCTTTGCATTCCGGCAGCTTCACACACGCCTCTATGTGGTGCTGGATGAGAGGCAGCCCGGCGATGGGGAATAATGGCTTCGGAATGTCCAGGGAGAGAGGACGGAAGCGTGTACCTGAACAACTCCTTTTACTTTACATTCAATATATAATAAAAAATAAATATTGCCCTGACTGGTTTGGTCAAGGCTTAAAAGAGATGTCCTATCAAACATTACCTTTCAAAAGCTGTAGGTACCGAATTGTTTTTTTTTTAATCTACTAGGTAAGTCAGTGTTTAAGTACAATTTCAAATAGTTACAGGACACGTAGACCGTGCAAAATTGTTTATTTACCGAATAAACTTCAAGATTTAACTACCAAAATTTCCATGTAATTAGATGTAGAATTGACAAATCTAACATTTCATGCATAGATTTAATATCGATATACAGTTATATTCTATTTTTAGCTTTTATAATTACACATCTAGAGAGATTTCCTTATCAATACCGGTGACGTGTAGTCATTATTCAAATTACCTTTCTGGGGTCCTCCAATAAGTATAACGGCTTTGAGCATTTTACTAGAGGTAGATAAACTTATTGTGTCACTAAATATTCTGTAAAGTTAACAGGAATATAATATTTTTTCGAGAAAATATAGCAAAACACGTCACTGGAAGATTTGTCAACAAAACAAACTTCAAGCTTCAATCATTGACAATTATGACAATGAAATAGGGATGTTCGATACGATACGATATTTTCGTGTATCGATACAATGGCATACGATACACCCGATATTTGTATCGATACAATGGCATACGATACGGCGTATCGATACAACACATGCAAGGTGTATCGGATCGAAAGTATCGTATCAAATTATTTTGATAAGGAATTGTTTTGACTGGCAAGTTACCCGGTTAAAAGGGGGCATAGGTCCTAATTCCGGTCATTACCTATCTATGTTTAAATTTCAGGCAAATCGGTTTAGTGGTTGTCGAGTTTTAGAGGAACAAACATACATCCAAACTTTCGCATTTTAAAATATTACTTAGTTTGATATCACAAAACACCTTTTTTGACAGTTATAACTACGCACAGTTTCGTAATAGTGCTCCCACATAGTGTACCTACATTAGTAAAATAAAGTATATATTTTTAATTATTAAAGTACCTGCATACTTTGTCTTGATTCGATACTGTATCGATACGATATATCGTATCAAATGCCCTGTATCGATACGCGTACCTATCGATACAATGCGTTACGATATATTGCGATACGAAATATCGATACAATCCGAAATATCGAACATCCCTACAATGAAATGACTGATCGAACGATTCGAACGAAATGCAAATGTCCGCTGTCAGTCATGTCACCTATTATGTCAACGTCAAAATACACCAAGCTGGATTCGTGTCTTTTCGCCCGCATTTATTTCCACCAAGAGACATTACAAAATCGATTCATTAGGATATAAGTGGTTCTTTCGTCCGAGGGATATAATAATGAGGAACTGAACTAAAAAAATAATAAAATTATTTAGGCCGTTGAAAGTTCGAGATTCAGAGGCTCGCCTTACACGTTTTATCCTTCTCGAAGGTTACAATTACAACACAGAACTCTATGAAAAAAAATCCAGTACCTACCTGACCGAAACTTTTAAAAATATGCTTAGGTAGGTACCTACAAGCTGTTTTATTGTGTCTTACTTGCCAGGTCATACATACCTACGAGACATACCTAGGTACCACCTAAATAACATTGTTGAATTCATTAAAATTTTACATTTTACTTGGTGGTACCTACCTAGGTACCTACCTACAAAATTAATATTTTACTTCCTAAAACTATCATTATGAAGTGTAGGTACAATATGTACCTACCTACCTACCATCTGAGCTACCTACCGACAGGGCTACGCGGGTTCAAACAATAAATACGCATTAGGGTAACACAGAAGTTCCATTTGGCTGGTAGTTCACAAGTCACGCTGCTTCAGCATGCGGTCAATTAATGGTTTCAGTTAACCTTTCCTATTGGAACAAAAGTGTTGAACATTTGCAAGGTTTTAAGGCCCGTGCACACCACAGCACGCGAGCGAAGCCATGGGCCGAAGCTAAGTAGTCACTACTAGTAGCAAATATTTTTAGATAGGTAGGCCTAATTTGACGACCTCTGTGGCGCAGTGGGTGAAGGCCCGACTGTGACGCAGGAGGTTGCGGGTTCGATCCCCGCCGCGGGACAAATGGTTGTATGAATTACCTAAGTAGGACTACATTCGAAGAACGTGACAAATTCATTCCCAAACAGGAGTAATCCAAACCTGTACCTACCTACTGAGTCCAAAATAAAGACAGCCCTTGACATTTCTCCCAAATCCCATGGATCATGGCCACTGTATCCTGACCTCTACGACAATACGCAGTTCTGGGTTCTAGCGGAAAGAGCAATTTAAATCAGGCACCATGTTATGAAAGGTCAAGTGTGAGTGGTCGGTAAGTGATAGGTACTGCGACTGCTAATTTGATTGGAAACTGAAATCGTGTTTGTTTTATTGTATCTGCTATCGATAGGACATTCAGGTAAAAATATCTGGGCGACCGAGCTCTGCTCGAGTGCATAACGTCATCTAGTGGTTCAATTACGAACCACATTGCACTTGTAAATCTTTTTGCGTGAAAATGCCAAGAAAACGGCTTTTCCCAGATATGAGACCTAGCTAGATCAATTTTTCGTCTCCGTAAACACCCGTAGGTACTGCAAATTTCATCGAAATCGTTAGAGCCGTTTTCGAGAACGTCGTCAGTACAAACAAACTTCAAACTTCAAATATCAAACAAATATTGCTCGTTTAATAGAATAGGATATAAATATAACGGAAGTATGTTGGATACAATAGTATCCTTGCCCGGTTGTTTGGTGTGCAAAGTAAAGCTTAGTTCTGTATCCACCTGACGCGTCTCACGGTGCACAGGGCTTAGCCTTGTTCCGATATTCAAAATACATTCTATTCTGTGCTTCAGGTAGGTAACAAATCGACCAAACCCATAGAATTTATAGCTCTGAAAATTGAGACATGCCCGGGCCCCATAGCCATATTACACTATCTATCGTCGCTGTAGAATAGAAACACTTCAAAATGTATAGGATTTGACGTTTCAAGTAGATGAGTCACGTGGTCGGAACGTCAATTCCTATACATTTTGAAGTGTTCTATTCTATCGCGACGATAGATAGTGTAATATGGCTAGGGGGGTCTGATTTCTCCCACACCGTCGCTCGTAGCCCGTAGCTCGTAGCTCGTAGACATGCTACGCTCGTAGCACGGTACATTTTGATAACAACTGATTTCAATCAATCTTTCACTACAATACAATCTCGATCTCCATACAGCCACTGTTATTGACTGAACATGAGAGATTGATCGCGTTCGTATCTTTTGTTCAAAAGATCATTACCGTCTCAATTCACAAAGCTATTGAATTCATCGATTTAGAATTATTCGCTCATTGTAATCAATGCATTGAACTGTACATACATACATTGTTTAACGTGTAAACTAGATATGAGGTAATTTCTTTGGAATCGAATCTTTGGAATTTATCAATGAATCGTAAAATTATCAATATTTTTTTTTTTACTTTGAACCTATTGTAAGTCAAGTACCTACCTTCAGTAGGCACTTCAAGTAATAACTTGACTAATGTTACAGAACATAAATAGGGAACATTTACGTTTAAGTGTATTTAAAAAAAACTTATTGAATGAAATGAAATGAAATGAAATAATTTATTTGCGTGAAGTATGGTAGAAAAAGTTCTTAAAATAAAATTATAAGTTTTCATTTCATAGGTACGATTCGTCGTGGCCGCTCAGTAAAGAAGTTGATTCATGATGTTTTCCTTCACCCTTTATAGCTCTTACCCCCTTACTTATGAAAGATGTTTAAAGTTGAACACTAGTTGAACAACGTCCTGTCTCTGTTTGTCAGTATCCACAAATAAAGACAGGACGTTGTTTAACCAGTGTTTCACGTTAAACATCTTTCATAAGTAAGGCCCTTATAGTTTAAATTAAACCAAACTCCTTGACCTAATGACTCCATTTTGTAAAGCCAACGAATTTATTTACAGAAACTAAACTACTACAATATTATAAGTTATTGAGTACTACAAAGTTAAAATATTCATCAACTTTTTTGAATTGCATTCCGGTTTAGCCAGGTGACTAAAATAGTTAGGGAACAATTTTTTAACTTTCTGAGTTGAGAGTACTAGAGTTCTACTCTCGAAAGTTAAAAAATAGTTCCGCGGTAAAAATATTCGTGCTACATTTTATCGCAAATGAAATATGAGCACGACTGTATTCCCAAGGTACGATAGACATAATCTTTTAGATCTTTTAGGCATATTTAGATCCTTTGAAGGTGTCGGTCAGAGGTACCCTATGTCCAAATACTTCCATACCTACTATAGGTAGCCCCACATTTTGCAGAAGTTAACATTCCTTAAGTAGTAAACCCATCAATACCTACTTAGAAAGCTAACTGGTTTCCTCGCTACGTTTTTCCCATCGTTAATTTTTCGAAACGAAAACTCTATGCACGGCGGGGTCCGAACCCACGACCTACGAATCAAAAGTCGAGCACTAACCCACTCGGCCAACACGGCTTCCTTTTTATAATAGAAAAAGAAACGAATCAGATTCCCGGCTGTGTTTTAAGTACCTATTACTCAGAGAATGGTAGACATTGTCTCGAATTTGTTAACTTTGAATTTTTTTTTTTTAAATTACAATTTATTTATTTATGGAACAAAGAAACACATTCAAAAACATATTAATACACTCCTTAACTAACTTACAACTAAATAAAAGGAACTCTGTTTTCTATCTTTAAGTGACTAAAGATAGAAGACAGAGTTTTTAAATAAGTACCTAAGTACTTACTATTTTTTTATCATTTTAAATGAGTAATCGATCCCACGTCACGTTACACTTTCAAGTAGATATCACAAAATAAACCGAATTATGAATATCATCCCGTCGTTGCCTGAGGCAGTAATCAGGGCCTCGAGCACGAGTATGCACAAAGTCTACTATTCGATCCGTGACTGTAGTATAGTCTCTCAAATGTATTGGGATTTTAGTTCAGTCAAGTTACCACTGGAGGCGCTGCACCGGAATCCCATACATTTGAGAGACTATACTACAGTCACGGATCGAATAGTAAACTTGTGCATACTCCTGCTAAAGGCTCTGATCCATAAATAGGTTGGCGGGATTAATTGAGTTCAGCTCATACCGGTACCTATCCTTACCCACAGGGAAAAACAATATCTGAAGCTAGTTTGTGACGATCCTTAGATCAACCGTACTGAGGTCAAGTTTTTCAGTCCCGATTGTTAGCTTGTCCTATTGTATTAAACGAGCAATACCTATTTGTTTGATGTTTGATGTTTGAAGTTTGTTTGTACTGACGTTCTCGAAAACGGCTCTAACGATTTCGATAAAATTTGCAGTAAGGGTGTTTACGGGGGCGAAAAATCGATCTAGCTAGGTCTCATATCTGGGAAAAGCCGTTTTCTTGACATTTTCACGCAAAAAGATTTACAAGTGCAATGTGGTTCGTAATTGAATCACCAGATGGCGTTATGCACCCGAGCAGAGCTCGGTCACCCAGATATTACTTACTTAAAGGGAACAAAAGTATCTGAAGCTAGTTTGTGACGATCATTAGATCATGTACTGAGGTCAAGTTTTTCAGTCCCGATTGCTAGCTTGTAAGAATATATTCACTACTAGCTGCTGCCCGCGGCTTCGCTCGCGTGGTACCCGGATAAAAAGTAGCCTATGTTACTCTCTAGCCCTGTAACTATTTCCGTCGCTCCGTTTTGTCGTGAAAGCAAGACAAATAAACAAACAAATAAACACACTTTCACATTTATAATATTTACTGGTATTTGTGGATTTTTTTTTAAACATCTGTTTTGAATGGGACAGTTGGTAGGGGAACAAACTGACCTACTTAGATCGAATGCACGAAGCCAGTTAGCTTGAGCTTGTATGAAGAATATGTTGAGAGAAAATGAAGCGAAAAATGTTTGTGGAGTCGTCAAAAGAAAATCAGTGGTACCTATCTGCTTTTGAGTGATCGATACCACATGGCGTTGCCGAACCGTTGCGTCCTCACAGCGCTATGTATGATTTTAGTTCTGTCAATGTTGCTATTTTGATTGATGAACACACATATCATACTGTATATTCGGTATGGTGTTGTTGGTGGTGAGGTACTAGCTGTGCCCTGGCGGGGTCACTCGCGTAGTGATGGTACATATGGTGATGTGATGATGGTGATGATGAATATATTATATTCCACAAGAATTAAGCTATCAAATGCAAACATAATTTCTCAAAAACGACTGCTAGTTCCTAGGATTAACGCGTTCGATCAAACAAAAAACAAACTCATCCGCACTCGCCCCCGCAGCGCCAGCGATTATATGGTGATGATGGAAAGGTGCCTTCCTCAAGAAATGAGCAATGAAATGCAGAAAAACATTTTCAAATCTGACTGGTAGTTCCAGAGATAACTGCGTTCAAACAAACAAACCCTTCCGCTTTATTATAGGAGAACTATAGATAAACACAGCCAGTATCACGGCACAGATTTCTCAGTAGCAACGCTCAGTATTTTGCCAGTAACAGGTGAATTCATCTGTAGGTGGGCGCTCCGTTCGCTCGGGACAAGGGGATTTGCAAGATCCATCCATCAACATTGGAATTCTAAATGTGGGTGGCTAGAGTGGGGTTAGCAGTCTTGTTTTTAAACAAATAGTCCAGTCAGCTTAGCATAAAAATGGGCTCAACCTCGGAATGACAGATAATAAGCTGAATTTTCGTATGTAGCTTCATTTAGGCGTCCTAAAAGTTGTCTCAAAAGTCTCATAAAATCTCGTGTCTGCGTCTAAAGTTATTCAAGGTCAAAGGTAAAAAAAATAGTTTTTCGCGAATATCTCGGTTGCTATTGGTCCTTTTAAACTGACAGACTGAAGGTTAAAAATAGACCTTAGGTGACGTGCCGGGCTAGTCCCCAATTGAGACGCGGGCAACAAGAGATGCGGGTTCGATTCCCGTGGCAGGGAGTTCCCGTTCATAGGCAGTACCTACGTATCATGAATGTGGATCTAGACCTTTGTGTACCTACGAGCAACATATTTTTACTGCTGTGAACCATGTAAACGGCGCCTCAACGATGCGATTATTGAAAGCAAATGTCAAAATATGACAATGTAAGTTGAATCATACAAAATTACACGTGGAAGGTCGATAATCGCTTGTCACATGTCATGGTATGAGTTTCTCGCACCTTCGAGGGGAAAAAACGGCTCTTTACTGTATTGAAAGTCCAACAAGACAGGACCGAGACAAATAAGACCGACCGGTCCCAGCACTAGCGAGCCTGGCGCCGAGATTCAACCAACGAAGCACCGCCACTGAGCCGAAATGAAAAATATTATGTCTTTAGGCGATTTTCAGCAACAGCTGAGATCGTAATACAACAGATGACTTGGAAAAATACTGTAAATATAACTTTACTAACTCATTTATAGACCTAGGTACTAGCTTTTGCAAGCGATTTTGTTATTTTTTTCTATCCCTCGGGAAGACTTTTTCTGGATGAAAGATATACAAAATCCCTTTTCTGTTCTCCTGACAATGTGTTTGTATTTTATGATGATCGGAAACACCCAGACCCGAGACAAATATTTGCAGATCATACAAACATTTGCCTCGCGGCGGGAATCGAACCCCGCGGCCTTTGTTTCAGGCGGGCCCTCGCTCACTGCGCCACAGAGGTCGTTGATTGTATAAAAGTGCATATCATTATATGTACGAAAAACATGCCACGCTTGTGATTTCGGACCTCACATCACAGTATGGCTTTTTTACGCCGCCTATAATGTTGGGCGAGCCTAAGCCAGCGCGAGCGAAGGCAAATTGATGCAAGGCAAGTGCTACCGTCCAGAAATTTTATTTATTTATTTGGCGAGTCTATGCAAAACAATGCAAACCATGCGCTTGTATTCACTCGGCCAGGCTAGGCGAGCGACACCGAGCGGTTGCGAGGCAAGACAAATGTGCTGTCCACACGTTGGCATTGGCGTTTACTCGGCAAGCTAGCGGCAACATGTAACGGCTTTACAGTTTGCTTAATTTATAAGTACTTAGGGTGGAAAAAAACAAATAACACCCCGAATATCTAAAACAAAGCTAAGGATCGGAATTTATGTATGGAAAAACAGAAAATACCGTCAAAGGGACTCTTCTAATAAGCCCTGAGTTTAGTCAGAGCTTAGAGTGAAATACGTCGAGATTGTTCAAACAATTTATTTACAAAAATCCCAAAGTTATTACGAAAAGGAGTGTGGGCAAAAATGTATGGGCACTTCACCCACGGCCGCCACAGCTCAGACTACTTTTGTTTAGAAGGTATCACATCCAAGTATCTCTGTGCCAATGCGCATCAAATTCTGTCCCAGAGTTCTCTATTTATTTTAAGTCTAATAGGTTTAACTTACAGACAGGCTAATATGGCCGTTACCGTATTTTTGGTCATAAATGTATGGACCCACCACGGCCGTCACAGCTTAGAATACTTTTGTTTAAAAGGTATCACTGCCATGTTTATCTGTGCCAATGCGCATCAAATTCTGTCCGAGGGTTCTCTATTTATTTTAAGTCGAATAGGTTCAACTTACAGAAGTGCTAAAATGGCCGTTACCGCAATTCCTTTTATGAATCATAATAATGATTCGTAATTATGTTTATGGGATCAGGATTACGCAGGATCACTGGATCAGAATCACAGGATCAGGATCACGGGATCAGGATTACACAGGATTACTGGATGAGGATGACAGGATCAGGTTCACGGGATTAGGATCACGGGATCAAGATCAAGCAGGATCACGGGATCTGGATCACGGGATAAGGATCACGACATCCGG
Source organism: Camptogramma bilineatum (assembly GCA_958496255.1). Classification (NCBI taxonomy): domain Eukaryota; kingdom Metazoa; phylum Arthropoda; class Insecta; order Lepidoptera; family Geometridae; genus Camptogramma; species Camptogramma bilineatum. Next base: position 6,620,964 of record OY292474.1, read on the forward strand.
ATCAGGATTAGGATTACGGAATCAGGAACACGAGATCTGGATCACGGGATCGGGATCCTGACCGTACCCAAGTGAGTTATCTGCCATACATTTCAATACGAACTGTATGGCCACTTGGCCGGCCAATTACTTTCCTCATATTCGAAATGAAAAGCAGTGTTTACTTCGGGTGAAAGACCTATTTATGCACTCGAACTATTGGTGCCCTCGCTACGCTCGTGCGCCAAACCATCTCATGTCTGAATAGGTTACTTTCAACCAACTTGTAACAATCTACTAATTGCTCCCTTGTCATAAAATCTAGTACTAGTACTACTCAGGTTAGGTACAAACATGGATTTATCTAGTGACCCCTGGGATAGATTTTAATGCGTCGATAATGAAAAATGCTTAATTTTGTTAGGTCTTTCGAGTCATATTAGTTACATTGCTGGCGGAGCTGGGTGAAGTTTGCCCACTATCGTTTCTCAATGTTGAAAGTTAAATTATTCCATTAATTGGAATAATTGAATAAACTAATAAACTGATTTTCAACAGTTTATTAGTTTATTCACAATAACTGATAAACTGATGGCAATCCGTCTGGTGCCAAAAAAAATCTTTTCCACTCGATTCAGATTATCCAAATACAGTCTTGTTATAAAATTAAGCTTTAAAAAGGCTTTAAAGATAGTCTGGGATTAATCCAGATAAAAACTAAGGATTTACATACACACGTACATACATAAGTAAGTACTACATAAAATCACGCCTTACTAAGCTAAAATTCTATCAAAAACGAGATTTGCATAAAGACAAACATCATCATGCTACGAGTAAATGAGAAATCTTTCAGAGAGCACCAAAATATCCTTAATATCCAAAATATCTTAATTATGTATTTAAAATTCCATCAAAATATGTTTTATAGATTTGCTAGCTACCCGTTAAAGTTTTATGACTACTTAAACCCCAAAACTTAATCAATGTATCCTCAGTTTAGTTTTATATTTTTATATTCTTCTCTTTCAGGAAATATTCAAATATTTTACGATCCATAAACTACGTAACGATGAAAATAATAATATTTTAAGTAGCCATTACTTATGTTGTAAATCCTTTCATGGCATACATCACATTTTCATTAGGTAGATGGTAGTACAATGTTAATCCTAGAAAATCCACTAAGTTTCTCAGAAAAGTTACTTATTAACGTTTTAATACATCCTACCTACCATTCAAAGAACCCTGTTGGTCTTGTGGGATGTACTTTGTTGACTTTCCGATAATCGTAAGTGAAACTGTAGGCCTACTCCCAAAACTAAAAACGATATATCGTGCCCATTTTCGTAAGTAGTTTAACTTATGTTGGTCAAATGCTCCAAATTCAGTTTCCACGAACAAACTACGAAAATTGGACGATAAACATCGCTTTTAGTTTTGGGAGTAGGCCTACTATGTCGTGCATCTATGCATCCACTTTTACTAAGATCGTGTGAAAGAATATTTTTGACTGTTGCGTCAGTTTACACATCCGCGTAGTGATGGCGATGATGTGATGATGTAATGACACGTAGCCTTTGCTATCAAATTCAGAAATATTTTTTCAAATAGGTACGACTGGTAGTTTCAGAGCGCGTTCAAACAAACAAACTCTTCCGCTTTATTATATTGGTATTATAGGTAAATGAAGTGTACAATTTTCATTATTTTACTAAACTTTCGTTGACAATACAATGAATAATACAAGCTAAAAGCAAGTGAAAGCTGTTGAGTGTTCCGCACAGATTATGACACGGGGCGGGTTGACTTTGATTAATTACAGACATCGAAGTTCCAGTCATTTTACAAGCAAGGTTTATTAGTTCAGGGGGTCTAAAGTGGCCACTTTTGATGAAAAATCAGATGTTTCATAGATGCTTCATCTATGAAACATCTGATTTTTCATCAAATGCTTCATAAATGCTTCATATATGCTTCATATATGAAGCATCGATGCTTCATAAATGCTTCATATATGCTTCATATATGAAGCATCTATGAAACATCTATGAAACATCTATGAAGCATCTCACAAAACATCTTTTTTGACAGATCTATGTGCGAGGTTTTTTCTTTTTTTCTTCTACTTTATTTTGGCTTCGCACGGCTTGTGCATTCAGCCAGTGTCAAGTAATTAATATTCTTCAAGTTTATAGATAAATAAGATATACAAATACCTACATAATATACATAAATATAATATTCCACCCCTCTCCTTGGCCTCAGTAAAGATGGTGGGGCTTTACTGAAACATCAACACGGACTTTTTGGGAGAAGTCAAAAAGCTGTTTCACTTGCCCACACTTATGCACATTCACGAACACATAACGGTTAATAATCCACCATCATTACACATTAACATTCGAAGAAACACAAGTTTTGGAAAATAAAACAAAACGAAATCATGACTTCTCAAATTCCCGCCAAAAAGCCATGTGCGAGGTTAAATTTACTTTTAGAAAGTAAATATAGGTTGAATGGAAAACGGATGGCTGAATGCAAAAAAAGTGCGAAGCCAAAAAAAAGAAGAAAAAAAAAGAAAAAACCTCGCACATAGATCTGTCAAAAAAGATGTTTTGTGAGATGCTTCATAGATGTTTCATAGATGCTTCATATATGAAGCATATATGAAGCATTTATGAAGCATCGATGCTTCATATATGAAGCATATATGAAGCATTTATGAAGCATTTGATGAAAAATCAGATGTTTCATAGATGAAGCATCTATGAAACATCTGATTTTTCATCAAAAGTGGCCACTTTAGACCCCCAGTTCAGTGTTCTGATTTCTATTAAGGGTTGGAGGTAGCCTTGGCCTTTGAATATGTTTCCATAACAACATATTTTATAGAAAAATATCCTTATTTGGCAACACTCCGTGACAACTTTGCATGATATGTTTTCAATGAAAAAGTTCAAAAGAAAAAGTTTGACGTTGAAAAAACCGTCCGACAAACATACACTTCTTTTTCCACTTCACTCCTTTCACACCCATAGGTAGGTACTCTCATTTACAAAGTCCATCCATCTTTTCTTTTGTAAGTTTCTTTTTTGTTCTTTTTTCGAGTATAATTTTTCTCTATTTGCACCCGAGCAGAGCTCGGTCACCTAGATTTAGGATTATAATAAAAGTTGCAACAATATTTTTTTATTATTTAGAAACACACACCACATCTAAACAATTCTATAAAGCAAAGTAAAATCGCAATGTCAAAATACTCAAAACGTTCACAACGGCATTTAAATGGATCAGTAAAATTAAATATTTACATGGAATAAAAGCCCCAGTCACGAGACGCACAAACAAATCACTCGGCATTATATGGACTCTCACTGGGTTTGTGTGTAATCCCGTAATAAACAAGCGACCACTTGTCACAGTCACAATATTTTAAGCCGCTACTACACGCTGGCCCAGGCTCGCCGAGTGAACGCCGCCAGTGCCAACAGCAACATTTGCCTTGCCTTACCATCGCTTGCCTAGCTGACCGAGTGAGTACAAGCGCCAATTTGCATTGGTTTGCGTAGATTCGCCAAACGCCTGGCCGATAGCACTCGCCATGCATCAATTTGTGGTGCTGTTACACCTAACGAGTACAGTGGCGAGTCAGTAAATGAGCTCTCGGCCGAGAGAGTCGCCGAACCGAGTGGGTGGTCACACGTATTTGTATAGTGGTGAGTCAGTTCAGTTTTGATCACGCAACGTCTGCAATGGATCGAAAAAAAAAAGGAATTTAAAAGAGTTTTCAACCGGCTGTTACAGACATTATTAACGAATTGTGGGATTTTAATTGAGATAATAATAATTTAAAATTTTAAAAACAAAAACAATACAAACTGCTTCGAACGAACGAGTGGCGAGTGGCCGAGTAACAAGCGAGTGCGTGTTCATGCGTGCCGAGTGGGATACCGAGTCGCTGCGGGGGCAGAAGAATGAAGCGGGGAGGTGGGTACTCGGCCTAGTAAACAGATTGGGATTCTAGTGACTGTCTCGCCTCTCTGCTCGACCTAGCAATCGGCCGAGCACTCGTTAAAGTATTTATACGAACCGAGCGCTCGGCCGAGGGCACTGACTCGCCACTGTACTCGTTAGGTGTAACAGCACCATTAGCTTGCGCAGGCTTTAGCTCGCCCAACCATCTAAACACCAAAATCACCGCCCAGTTTTTCTTTTAAGCCCCGCAGCCCCCCGGTCTGCGGAACTAAAAAGCTCGCTATAGCAGAATCAGAATAGGATTGCAATATATACCTACCGTTCTTGTCACTCTCAGTCTATGAAAAGAGACGGCATGTAGTTCAATTCCTATTGTGATTCTGCTATACAAGCCTTTTTAACCTCTCTAGTGGCTATAGCAGCCAGGCAGGGTATAACCGGTTAGTGGGTCAGGCTTGTTTTGCATACGATTATCGCAAAAGCCGGGGCCCGGCCTGCGCGGCTTTGGTGTGTAGAGGGCTCAATACCCGTTTTGGTCATCGCAGTTTATTTTATAATCCTTATAACAAAGGCCGGACGCAAAGTATTGATGGAACTGATATTGGATTTATTGTGTCGCAGTCAAACATTGAAATAACTGCGTTTGTCATAAGGATGGGACCAAACCGGAGACGAGACGAGTGGAGAGATGTTTTTTAAACAACCAATAGAATTGTGTTATTGACACATCTCCTCTCAGCTCAGCTTCAGTGGAGATCGCTGTGCGGAGATGTGTAATATTTGTATGGCGCGATGGAAGCGGAGATGTGAGCTGTGCGCGGACGACGTGCAGTGGAGACGAGAGATGAGAGAGACACCGTACACATCTCCGCTTTGGTGGAATCCCCCGAGCTGAAAAACATCTCTTCTCGCACAGCACACAGCACACCGCACACATCTCTGCTTTGGTGGAGTCTCGGCCTGTTTTGGCATTGCTGCGTCTCTGATGCGCAAAGTACGGGACAGTCGCAACAGCATCCTGAGAACTGTGGCCGATTGCCTAGTAGGCAGGCAAGTGGGGCACTTTGGAAGTGTTTTGTGCAGAGAGTAATCAGTGAGGGAACCTTTTTCCTTGACTAATCACCTCCGGCTCATTACATTTCCTAGTGATTTAATTCCTTTAATTTTAATTTTCAAGTGTGTTTCATTATCAACCTATAAATATGAACCTTCTTTTGTTGTCTGAAATAAACAGATTTTATTTATTTATTTATCAAGGGTATCTTCTAATTTACAACGTCAACCATTCCGGTATCATTACCGCTGCATTTTATTTCGTTCTCCAAAATGACAGTGATTTGCAAAACCACATTGGTAAGTAATTTGTTTGAAAAAGTCATCACAACAGAGTAACGCTAGCCCGTTCAGTGCGACCCCTAAAAATTCAGTTCTCAAATTGGCCAATAATGTGTTGAGTGCCACAGACGCACATAGAATACCTATGCAGAAGCGGTGTTGAGGCCCCTTTCTTTCTGAACATCGTAAACACACTAAACTAAAATTTTTAGGTAAAAAATAAAACAATAAAGTAAGTTATAGACGAAACAGAACACAACTGTTTCAACAATATTCCCACAGCACATTTTCACACAACATTTGGGATTTCGACGAAACACTTTATTGAATTTATATAACGTTGACATGAAATGTTTGCAGGAACATGGATTGCTAACAATATTGCTAATGGCAATGGATTGCTTTTGATTTTGCTTTTATAGATTGCTTTTATTTGTTCATGGTACGGCTACTGTAGCCGTACCATGAACTCTTAGCAATGTTAAAACAAGCTTGAAACATGACAACGGATGTCATGCCTAAAGCAGTAAGCCTGTTTTAAGCTTGTTTTAACATTGCTTTAGGAGTTCATGGTATGGCTACAGCCCCACTAGCCAAGTGGCAATCGGTTAATACACTAATTAAAATTTTTAATGCAAATTATAAAAGCGAAAGTTTGGATAGATGGATGTTTAGATGTATGCTTGGTCCTCTATAACTCAACCGATTTGCCTGAAAATTAAAATATAGATACTCAGATAATGACCTGAACTACTGACATACTTTTTATATATATATATATAATGCACGGTTCCAGTGGGATAAAAAAATAGTAGTCTACGCGGGCGAAGCCACGGGCGTCTGCTAGTATTTCTATAATTCGCTAAAACTCGAACGAGACGTTTCATTGGTCGAACGTATGCTCACGTGTCGTGGTCTTAGTTACTTTGTCCATTTTGTCCACCAATGAAACATCGGCAAGAGTTAGCGTATTGTAGAGATAGAATCAATTGATGCCACTTGGCTAGGAGGATCTAAAAACTCCACTTCAATAAAAATATCAGTTTTGTATTTTTAAGGAAATTCTTCTTCTTTTTCTTCTTCAGAAACCAAGGGCCCCAGACCATAGAACAAAGCCGTATTGAAATGAGCCAGAGCAACAAAGGATCCAGCAACAATTGCATTGTCCACTGCCCATGTTGGTAAATAAATAAGCTCCAAGGTAAGTAATACAAACCTTTTAATTCATTTCATTTACATTGAAGTAATAAGAATGGAAGCACCTTTTTAATTAAAATTAGGCTCGTTTTATTATTGTGTAGATTTTTTGAGTTATTTTAGAATAGAATAAAGTTTTATTTTGCAACTAAAAACAATTAAATCACAAATCTGTTATACCTACTTAGAAGGTTGAAATAGATGTTTTTGTTATCAAACAGGATGGAGGCATGAAGATCACTAAACAGAAAAGATGACATGAAGGTTCATGTCATCTTTTCTGTTTAGTGATCTCTTTCATCGCGCACAAGGCTCGGCCTCCATCCTGTCTGATAACAAAAACATCTATTTCAACCTACTATGTAGGTATACATAATATAGACCCTGTTTTCCGCACTTTTTTCTGATCCTGTCAGTCAAACCGAATGTTTTCTAGCCACCTTTATAATATCATCTGACTATCTGGTTGATGCACTGCTTTGTGCTCTGTGACCCTTGAATTCCACCACGCGGTTCATAGGCTGCATACATATTGGGCGAGCCTAAGCTAGTGCGAGCGAAGGCAAATTGATGCAAGGCGAGCGCTACCGTCCAGACGTTTGGTGAGTCTGCAAACCATGCGCTTGTATTCACTCGGCCAAGCTAGGCTAGCGACACCGAGCGATGGCAAGGCAAGACAAATGTGCTGTCCACACGTTGGCATTGGCGTTCACTCGGCAAATTTACGCCAGCATATAGAAGCGGCTTTACATTTGTTCATCTACCGTCTTGCATTTTTTTTTATTTTTATTGAGAGGGATGGGTTTACAATAACACGGAATCGTAATGGCCGCCTGAAGGCCTCATAATAGGCCCGAATGAACGTCAGAGTACCTACTGGCAAATTAGGTATTCAACAGTTCGACCAGACCAAAAAATAAATTAGGAATGAAAAAGCCTAAATATTCTTTTCAAGCAAGACCAATCAGCTCAGCTTCTCTGGAATTGAAGAAATCACTAAAAGTGCTTTATTCTCGTTTGGGATGGAACCTCCGTTGAATTATAAATCAGTGTTAAAAGGATTTCATTGTGTCTGAAAATGTAATTTAGTCTTTTCAAATGTGGGGCTCGACTGAGAGGATTATAACACGCACACACAAACATACACTTTTATTTAAGTGTATTGGTTAGGTAAGGTTAAATTTCGCTGCGAATTTGAACCCCAGCAGCATTTACGAACAGGTTTTTACCTAGGTAGCAACTTATTTCGTTTCAAAATATTTTGAAATGAGACAAGGGAGCTCACTCATTTCACTCGACGTACTTTACATAACCTGAGTTTTGAAGGAATAGAAGGTAAGGCTGGTTTTAGGATAGGCGAGTGATCTTTATTACAATGAAATAAGGATACTGCTTGTTTAGCAGAAATGGCTACGCTGATTGCTCTCGTCAGTGCTGAACAATCAGTATCCTTATTTCATTGTAATAAAGATCACTCGCCTATCCGCGCGGACGGTACGCGTGACAGTAAAACCAGCCTAAGGATATTAATAGTCAGTATTCGAATTGGCAGAGAAAACTTGCAACTTGTTTAGAAAGCAAATATTATTATCAACGGGATATTTACCATGATTATTGATCTATTTATGTTGTTTATTATTGATTGATTGATAATATTTATGTTCGTAAACGTAAACCATCATGGGTTTCAAAATTTATATTGTTTAGAATGATCTACAAACAGAGAGACTACAGAGAGACTACAAATAAGGTAAAACAACTTTACCTACTCCGTTTTATTCCAAAATATTACAAATTACAAGCCGTGTTGGCCGAGTGGAATACGATTTTCAATCCGAAGGACATGGTTTCGAATCCAGGCCGTGCTACAATGGATTTTTCATTTTGAAAAAAATATATGCGCACGTGCTTCAAACGGTGAAGGAAAGCGTTGGTGAGGTAACCAATTAGGTTTCCAATAATAGCGATGGGCTTCCAACCTGTCACATATGAAATGATAACTTCTGCAAAATGTGGACATGTACCAAATATGTGATTGGACATACCTCTGACTGCCAGACGTCTTCAAAGGATTTTAAACGCCTAAAAATTGGTATACACCTTGGAAATACATATTGAAAATTATATGGACACGGGATTTCATCGCGTAATTTACCTTATTATAATATCCCGACGTCTTGCAAATACTTTTAAATTTTTAAATTTATTTATTAACTAATTTACTTTTAATTTTTTTTTAATTTTGCATTTACATGAATACAATTTTTAAACTATTAAGAGCCCTCACAGGCTGCAGATTTTCTATCGGCCGATAGTTCGGTCGGGCTCTTAATCAGTATGAAGATATACGCAAGTGCGTACACTACAACGATTTAGTATCGGTCATGTTTGCACTTGCAGCCCGTATAGTCGTATTTCTAATTATACGCACTAAAATTGACGGTCAAAATGACATTTTTCACATACTTTTAGTTCGTACAATGAGCAATTCGACTATAGAGGCCTATTACGTAAAACGATGCAGTAGCGGTAGCGACAGCAACAGCAGAGCAACAGCGACCGCTACGCGATCGGTTGCAAAATGTCACTAGAAACGGTATTACGGAAGCCTGTCGCCCGCCTATTGTCGCAAAATTGTCGCTGAATGCACTTTGCTTTGCCCGTGAACTACCACTAGCAATAGAGCAGCAATAGGTGGAAACAAATAAATGCTCAATTGCTGTCGCTGTTGTAGCTACTGATAGCTAATACGAAATTGACGTTTGACAGCGATGATTGCGCAATTTACCCCTGTTGCGAACCTATCGCGAGATACGTAATCAGCCTGCCGATCATACTATCGGCCGATAAAAAATCTGCAGTTTGCGAGGGCACATAATGCCGCCTCCAAACTACCCACGAGCCGGCAATGTCTGTTTTGCGTAGGAGGATTCCTACGCTTGGGTTCCTGGTAAGTGGCCGTTATTCGAGAAAATCATTTTCCAAAACTGTGCATTGGATGATTTGGATGACACACAAACATGATTCAAGGGTATTAAAGAAACGTACTTTTTTTTAACCGACTTCATGTTTTATTTGCACTTTCGGTACTATCGGCTTCTACTTTAACCGGGTTAATATGTAGCCTGTGTCCATCATATCTATAACTGGGCATAGAAAATTCAAAAGTAAAATACCATTTATTCAGTAGGACCACTATGATCACTTTGATCACTTTGAATTGTCTATAAGAGATATGTGATTCTACTCCTTTTACATAGGGTACCTTTCATCCAAAAAATACAGTTCCCGAGGGAAAGCGCAATAGAAGTCCCGTGCAAAAACCTTCTGTAAAAGTTTTGCAGAGTTTTTGTTACGAGTTTGTGTCGTGACATTAATTTCTGTTCAGTTTGTATGAAAAGGTCACCTACCCCTGAAACAGATTTTTATTTTATTTTACCATTTAAAAGGTTTTTGCACGGAACTTCTATTGCGCTTTCCCTTGGAAACAGTACTTTTTCAGGATGATAGGTACCTTACTGCAAAACATGCAAACTATTGTCTCGACACAGAAAACGAACCTCTTGCATTTCAGCCGGGTACTATTCCACTACGCCACCGAGGTCGTAGTTTTGTTGGATAAATTTTAATTAGTATAAAAACCAGTGTTACTTTTATTCTATGCTGAACTGTACAGAGAAAGTTTTGCCTTCCTCTCGTTACCTCATATTTAACTTGTTCAACTTTCGTGAAGTAAAAATTAATATTCCAATTAGGCGTTTGGGAAAAAATAATAAAATGAGCGCATGCCCCTTAAATTACGAGGAGAGTTGAACTTTACCAATTGACCTGAATTATCGCCGTATTCACAATTAATTACTGATTGGAGCATAAAGATTTGCTAATTAATAGCAAAATACTTACACGTTACTTAGGTACTTACTTATATTTCTTACTAGCTGCTGCCCGCGGCTTCGCTCGCGTGGTACCCCGATAAAAAGTAGCCTATGTTACTCTCCAGCCCTCCAGCTATCTTCACACAAAAAATCACGTCAATCCGTCGCTCCGTTTTGACGTGATTCCACGACAACAAACAAACAAACACACTTTCTTTCACATTTATAATATGGGTACGGATTTAACCATGCCCCATGTACTAACGAGTCATAATTTTATGGATACAACTATAGATATTTATTTTGAAGATTAGTATCTAATGCAAAAGAGAAAAAGCATAGTATTTGCCTATGTAAGAGCGAGATAGTAAGACGAGACAATTCACATAAACTCAAAGACTTTGCATAAACTGTAGCGACCCTATGGCCTAGTGTCAATCACGAACGATAGAAATCCCGGTTTTTTTTTTTCAAAAATCGTAATTATTACAGAAATAACACTCATTCATAGATATTTTAAAGATAGGCTTGACCTGCACCCTATAATACACTTATAATCACACTTGATATTTCTGAATACGGAGGTAGAATTTCGTTGTTTTGCTTAGTTAGGAACAAGCTGTCGTTCTGTGGCGTATTTTATTGACAGGTTAATTAACCTACGTCAAATTAAATGATTTGAATACATTCGGGAGAGAGCAAAGCGACCCGCTACCCTCTATGTGGTTATAATATCTGTCTCAAGTGGTATTTCCGAACCAATAGGTACTTATGGTCTGTCCTACAGAAATTTATAGGATACATTTCGGAGAATGTTCTCAGGAACTCCATGACCTGATACCACCATCACCATTCCACTCCAGGACAAGCAGACGCACGGCGCAGTACCATCCTTATCTTGTGGACATTCCATCCACTCGTACCTCGCGGTTCGCCTCCACCTTCATCATCCGCACTGCTAAGGTCTGGAACTCGCTTCCGGCTTCTGTTTTCCCCGAAAATTATAACCTGGGTCTCTTCAAGTCAAGAGTGAACAAGTGTCTTCTAGACCTTTGTGATCCATCGTCAGCCACATCGTCACTTACCATCAGGTGAGATTGTGGCTAAACAAAGGTCTATCTACATTAAAAAAAAAAAAAAAAAAAAAAAAAAAAAAACATTGAACATGCCAGAATCGTGGCAGACACGTATCGTGCCCGTAGCGTCCCGTGTAAGACTCGAACAGACAATGACAGACACCGTATCGGTCGTGGCCGCTCTCCAAAAGACTGAGAGAAGAAGGACTGCACGGTCCCATTACGGTGCTTTATTCACATTGACTGGCAGCTAGCGTAACGTGTACGCACGAACACATACAGATATAGTGCGCCGCAAACTTTATGGCGGATGAAGTGCGCGGCAGATTCGACTTTGCGCAGGTACAGTCAACGCAATAGATTTGAGTAAACTTTATCTACTAGCCCGCCTAGCCCCGCCCCTCACCGCCTTCACCTCCCCGCAATTACGTTGACTGTACCTGCACAAAGTCGAATCTTCCGCGCACTTCAGCCGCCATAAAGTTTGCGGCGCACTCTACGCACCGCGCAGACTAAACTCTGCGCGAATATTGGCTGGGCATGGTCCGTGCCTGTGCGTGTCTGCGCGCCCACGTTTCTTTAGATATTAATACGTTCATACAAACTGTATAGAATTTATTACTTTGTCTACCACGGCACGTGTCTGGCAAGCTCAGTATCTATAGATATAAACGGACCTTTAGGAACCTTCAAGAGAAGAGCCTATTCTTACTTCAAAGGCCAGCAACGCGCCTGCAGCTGTTCTGATATTGCTGTTGTCCATGAATGGCGGCGGCGGTAATCACTTTACCATCAGGTGAGCCGCTTGCGCGGACTTCCTCATAGACATACTGCGGACTTAAAAAGGTCGCTAAAGCTGAATCACAATATTAAATGAACTATAATGCCGTCTCTTTTCACTCTTAGTCAATGAAAAGAGTTGGCAATAGTTGAATTCCTGTAATACCCTGCAATAGCGACCTTTTTAAGCCCGCTGGTATGATAAACTAGTATGACCATGAGGAAACAGCGGCGTTTGCCGATTCTTCCATAAAATATGACTATAGTTGAGTAGACTATTAGTCGTATTGTTCGAGTAGGATAATTCCTCGACTTTCTATCCGTGGTTTTGAATCGTGGGTTTGAATCCCGATCGGAAAGGATTTTTCCATTCGTTTTTGTCCGTATAACACGGGCATTAGCCAAGTAAGTATTTGTGATAGTTGATCTTGAGTTTAAAGGAGTTGACATACCAGCCCGTCTCACACCCGTCGCATACCATGCCCGTACTAGGACCGTCCCGGCAAAAATAATATTCTTTGTATTGAATTAGGGTTTGTCCAGACAAGACACATCGACGACATACTCGTGGTCACACTGGTGTGACTAACAGGAATCATCACTGAAGATGTAATTTTTTCTGAAACTATCTATGTATTTGAAAAATTCTTTTACCATCTCAAAAGCCTTCTTATTCCAAAGGGTTATAAATACATTTTGTTTAACGTGGGCGAAGTCAGGGTAAACTGGTAATAAAATAAAGTTGAATCCTATATTATGAAGTTTGGACATAATCATCCATCTTGCTAAAGTAATTTACCTACCGCATTACAACTTCAAAAGTTGGCACTCGGATTTATTTGGGTTCAAATGTCATGAGGATAATATCCTGGTATTCAACTTTTTATTCGTTTGACACTTTAAACGGTGAAGGAAAACATCATGAGGGGTTCAGTGGTGATTACAGTTAATGCGATTTTCTACCGTTTAGGTAACAAGTGATGAAACTTGCACTGTTCCCTAAGTTATAGTAAATTTAGGCTAATAAACTTTCAATTCAGCCAATAAGACTAAGTTCAGATGAACGCGCAGCGACGCGCGTTGCCGCGCGGTTCAGTTAAAACAGGTCGATAGTACAAAATATTTTATCAAGTTGTTATATTGTTATGTATGTAGAATATGCCTACATAATCATTTAAGTTATAAGTAGTTATTATTATTTACACTACATTGTAAATTTGACGTTCCAAAGTGCAATTTAATTTGTCTATTGTGAAATAAATGATACTGAATACTGAATACTGAATACAAAGATTGTAGATCTTAAACCGCGCGTCGTCGCGCGATGACGCGCGGTCATGTACACAACAACATTTATTTGCAATCTCAATCCACGCGCCGAGCCAACCGCGCATCACCGCGCGTTCATCTGAACTTAGTCTAAAATTCATATCTAGCGACGTAGCCCCACAGACACGGATAGACACGCACCACGCAGACAAAATTCTTTGCGCGAACACTGTGTCTAGCTGCCAGTCATGTAAATCTGTGTAAATAGAAAAACTACAAACTAAAAACTCCGTCACCAGAGTTGGCCACTTGCTACTGCGAACTTACTTACTTTTTATGTAAACAGAGAATCGTAACGAACGGGACCGTGCAGTGCTTCTTTTCTCTCAGTCTTTTGTATGAGACGATGTCTGTCATTGTCTGTCGATATCTGGCATGATACGTGTCTGTTACGCTTAATATCTGTAGATACGAGATCGCTTTAAGGGACCGGCGAACGTACCTACTTACCTAGGAACGTAATACCAAAATAATTTAAAATTTGAGCAAATTTTTATAACTTTATGTTATTATTTGGATAAAGGCAGTATTTATCTAGGTTGCTGTTACACTTTTGTTCCAAAAAACTTACTATAGAACAAATGAAAAGAAAAAATGCCATTTTTGGTGTACCTACAAAGATTTCAATTCAATTTGCTTACATTTCTTTTTAGGTAAGTTTTTCGGAATAAAAGTGTAACAGGAACCTAGATAAATACCTAGTCTCTTAATCTAACAACATAAACTGATAAAAATATGCTTAAATTTTAAATGATTTCGGTATTACGTTTTTATAGAAATTCGCTGGTCGCAGGCCTCTTAAGCGAGAAGGCTGCCAATTGTTTTTACCTATGTTTAGATAATTTGTACGTATTTGTTTTTTTGTGGTAAACAACAAAGTGTTATCTATCTATCTATACGAATATAAACAGTCCCTAAAGGAAATGAAATGAGACGAAAATGAAATTAGCAAAACGTGGCTTTGCCGAATTGATGTTACACAATGAGCCTCTACGAATTTAATTCACGTTATTCGGTGAACGAATATTAATCTATGGTTCAGCGTGTTCAATCCCATGAGATCCGTTGTTTAGCACCAGAACAATCAATCGGAGCTTCATACAAACGCAGTTGTAAATTACACAATGTCGTTTTTTTATACTTACACGTAACTGTGTGTATTGTATACGCGTAACAGTTCTGGAGCTGAGACGCATGAGGTCGGATCTCGAAAATTGTCATTTTCGAGATCCGACCTTATGCATCGGTCACCATAAGATCGGATCTCGAAAATAATAATTTTCGAGATCCAACCTTATGCATCTCAGCTCCAGAGTTGTTGAACGATGTGGTATATATGGTATATATAGTATGTATGAACGACTGTATCCCCAAAGCTCGATAGAGATTCTCAAATCTTTAGAAAATTCAAGATCCTTAGAAAATATCTAAGGGGTATTCATAGATATGTCCAAATAAATATTTGACATGGCCATTACACCGTTTAAAGCTCATGTGGATTCACATAATGGACCTTGAAGATGTCTAAAGGGGTAGTCAGATTTATGTCCAAATACATATTCGCTACATACCAACATTTTACAGAAGTTCGCATTTCATTCGTGACATATTGCAAGCCCATCGACGTTAGACTTAAGTTAGACGTTAGACTCACACACCTGCCGCAGGGGCAATCTAGGTGCGTGGCGGTTGTCGCGATATCGGGAATATCTCTACTCCCGATATCGCGACAACCGCCACGCACCTAGATTGCCACCTAGATTGCCCCTGCGGCAGGTGTGTGAGTAGCGCCCAATAGAAATACTGCAGGGATATTTTGTTTCACACGTAAGGTGCAGGCCAGACAGAAGATACATAAGACGAGGACGCATCGCGGACAGGACGCCAGCAAACTTTACAAAAATTACTTTTACATACATATTTTACACAAAAAACATGTCTATCACTTTTTTCAACCATCTTCTACCATTTCAAAGTATTCATCGTAAAAAAACAATTTTTGTTGGAACGAATCCGAGTTAGCAACTTTACGTGTGAAACAAAATATCTCAGCTGGTCTCGTATTCATTTAAATTGAAACTAGTGCTACAGATACCGCAGGATTTGAATATTAGCTTTAGGACAGAACAAGGCTGTTGTGGGATTATAGAAATTCACGTATTTATTCACGGTGCTTTTTTGGTTCATTTAATTTCAGAGCGTATTTAAAATGAAAATGAAATGAAATAATGTTCATGACTGTATTTCCAAGGCGCGGTGAATGAATGTATGAATGAATGAATGAATGAACACTTTATTGTACACAAAGAAAAGCAAAATATAACAACTGAATAAAGTCTTAATTAGTACAATGGGTGGCCTTATCGCTGAGAGCGATTTCTTCCAGGCAACCTTTGGATGGAAAAATTAAAAAAAGACATAATTAATTCAGATCTTTTTGTTTTTAAGCATTTTTAGTTCCTTTGAAGATGTTAGTCAGTGGTCCATCGCCGCCTATTAGTCTATTATCTGCTTTCTTCAGACCTCACGATGTTTTCCTTCACCGTTTAGAGCTCGTGCTAATGCGCATATATTTTTTTCAAAACGAAAGCCACCTGAAGGCCTCCGTCATGGCACAGAACAGATAATAATACTACGTATAGAATGGACTACAATGACATTGTGTAGTGTCTGTGTAAATAGGTAGTTAGACGCCACTTTTGCATAGAGATTTCGTCGAGTGTCCGGGGTGTGGTCATGGCTTAACTACTAAAGCCGGAACCGATAATCTAACGTATCCCCCGAAGCACAGAAGCGTTCACCTGTAAGGCTGGTTTTACTGTCACGCGTACCGTCAGCGCTGATAGGCTAGTTTTCTTTATTACATTGAAATAAGGATACTGATTGTTTAGCAGAAATGGCTACGCTGATTGGTCTCGTCATTGCTGGACAATCAGTATCCTTATTCCGTTGTAGTAAAGATCACTCGCCTATCAGCACTGATGGTGAGCGTGAGACTAAAATCAGTCTTAATGCCACTTGCGATCTCCATCCGATGTGGCCGTTTAGAACGTTCCTCCTATAATAAAGGACATTAAATTATTCCTACTACTACATATACTTACCTACGTAATATAGTTCTGAAGTTCCAGATAGTTCGCATTGTTGACTGGGTTCTGTTATGTATGAAACTACGCAGATATTAATTATCTGAACAACAGGCATTTACATTATACTTACACCTGCGACGCGTACAGTCACTAATACTATAAATGCGAAAGTTTGGATGTATGGATGGATGTATGTTTGTTCCTCTATAACTCGACAATAACCACTGAACCGCTGAAATTTAAAACATAAATAGATAATGTAGTGACGCAGGAGGTTGCGGGTTCGATCTCCGCCGCGAAACAAATATTTGTATAGGTAGGGTATGGGTGTTTTCTATGTATAATATGTATGTATTTACAAAAAAAAATATATATAAGTAGTATATTAGTCATGTGGTTGCCATAATACAAGCTCTGCTTAGCTTGGGATTACATGATGCTGTGTGAAATGTCCAGCAATATTTATTATTTATTTATTTATTATAATGACTAGAAATACGAGTAAGACATAGGCTCCTTTTCATCCGAGTACCACGCGATTTTGTAAATAATTTAGTTATACTTATTCCTACTAGAGTTCTGTTTTACAATGTAACATAGTAAACGCTTCACTCATAAAAAAACATAGGACTTACCATCTTTACTAGATGATTAATAGTGTTAGTCCATGCATACGCCACGTGGCAATCTGTGCTCTACGCTACGGGACACTGTAGTGTGCCTGAGACATTGCTAAGATAGTGTAGGCTTGCCCAGCAACTATAAACCATCTTCTCAGCTTAACTTAATCCACAGGAAAGACACCGTCAAAACGTGTAGGCCTTGCTAAACCACGGGCTGCCTCACGATGTTTTCCTTTACCGTTAAAAGCTCGGGTCAACATGGCTGACTACTTAAGATGTTTGTACGACTTTATGTCGTGTCAAGAGAGGAAGTAACATCCGTACCCTTATTATAAAAGTGAAAGTGTGTTTATTTGTTTGTTTATTTGTCCTGCTTTCACGTCAAAACAGAGCGACGGATTGACGTGATTTTTTTGTGTGGAGATAGTTGGAGAGCTGGAGAGTAACATAGGCTACTTTTTATCAGGTTACCACGCGAGCGAAGCCGCGGGCAGCAACTAGTCGTAAATAAACCTCGCCCATCAATGTCTTCGCAACAAAATGGCACGTAATGACGTCGTCGTAGTAATTACGCGAACAATGACGGACATACCGTTCCTTTGTTTGTAGGAAGGCCGCGCCGGTGCGTTAATAATCGTTAATAACTCTTTTGTGACGATTGCGAGTACATTCCATTAATGAGTGCACTCTTTTAGACCAAATAAAGAGTTGATGTAAGTTGGGTTTTATACACGTATCAAAAGTACCCACGGCACAAACAGTAGTTGTGCCTTGGGTCCGGAAGGATGTCACTTACTTGAGAACGGCCTTGTCGGCATAACTGATGCCTCTTTCTCCACGAAGCTCTTTCCAGGGCAGCCTAATTGACCTCCTTATACGACATGACAGCAACCTTCTTCACTTGGCTGTTGTAGGTCCTCGGTCTTCTTTTTCCTCTCCTTCCTTCTACTTTTCCTTCAATTATGTTCTAAATTAAACTGTGTTAACTTGATTATACAATACTAGCTGCTGCCCGCGGCTTCGCTCGCGTTGTACCCGGATAAAAAGTAGCCTATGTTACTCTCCAGCCCTCCAACTATCTTCACAGAAAACAATCACATCAATCCGTCGCTCTGTTTTGACGTGATTGCAGGACAAGTAAACAAACAAATAAACACAATTTCACATTTATAATATGGGTACGGAGGTACGGATTTTAAAAGTAAAACGACTCAGCATTTTATTAAAGTTTATTTGCAACTATTAGGTACAACTTCACGTAAATAGTTGAAATCTCAAAACATCGAAACTTATACATCACAATGTCAAGTATAAAACAACAATCTATTACGTATCTAACAGATAGTTCAGACTTCGAGAAGTTATTTGGTTTAAGATGGTGGTTAAAGTTTTTTTATTGAAAATATGAAAACGGTGGGCCAAAATGTAATAAGTTTGGACAAGACCTAAAAAAATTGTCTTAATATTTAATCGAAAATTTCAAAAATCAGATTCTCTATCAGAAAGCGGAGAAGTATAAAAATACACTTTTTGTGAGATCATCGATTAATTAAATAACATATAGAAAAAAAAAACCTTTGCAATCTGCAAAGGTGTTTGTGTTTTAATCACGATTTGACGTGGACCGATTTAAATGAAACATAGAATAGCTGTAAATTCTGTGACCACGCGAGTCTAGCCGCGGGCTGAGGCTAGTGACATCGGTACACATAACATAAGGCCGTGGAAAAAATAGTAAAACATTTGCAACGAGACCACAGTTTCAGTACAAAACAACAGTAATAACTTATAATTTTATTTTGTTATAGTGTTAATCCACACTTGGGTATTTACATTTTAAACTGAAAAATCTTATCAAAATTTTCAACTCCGACGGGATTCGAATTCGATTTTTCAGTTTAAAAAGTAATAACTTAGTTAGCTCGTTGGTGGCCTTTTGGACGCACTTTAACCCAGTGGAATATTTCGTGGTAAATGTTACGTGATGTAACAAGGCCGTTGTTACAACAATAATATGTTTACGATCCGATCATTTTAATACAAAAGTTTACTTCAAAATAATCATGACACTGATAAGGTCTACGAATTCAGCTACGGCGTAGCATTGTAGCACCACCGTAGCACCGTAGCACACACTTTTAAAATAACTCCCGAGTAATAAGTTTCGTATCACTTTGCACCAAACGTATGGTCTCCATAATATATCTCGGTTTCGGACGCGAACCGTTAATTTTAATACAAATAGTATTCTTTTGAGATGTGGTGTTGGCGTAGAATGGAGAGGATCAGCTGGACGGAAAGAGTCACCAACATTGAGGTGTTGCACAGAGTAGAGGAGGAAAGATCGTTGTTGCAAGTTGTCGAGAACAGAAGAGGGAAGATGATTGGCCATCTTATACGACATGACAGCTTCATTAAGAACATCATTGAAGGAAAAGTGGAAGGAAAGAGAGGAAGAGGAAGACCGAGGATAGGCTACATGAGCCAAGTGAAAGAGAAGGTTGCTGTCATGTCGTATAGGGAAGTCAAGGAGGCTGCCCTGGAAAGAGCTTCGTGGAGAAAGAAACATCAGTTATGCCGACAAGGGGCTACCCCTTAAATAAAAAGAAGAAGAAGTATTCTGTATTTTTACTTTCTACCACCATCTTAAACTTAGAGAAAGAAACGATTACATTATCACATCTAAAAGTAGCTACATAATACCGACATCAGTAACTATCTTAAAGCTCAATCTCCCACTTCGGGAATATTTAGATTTCTGCAAATAAAACATATTTTTAGCATTTATATAAATCAAAAACCTGGGCTAAGCTGGCCCAATTTATTTATAAAGTAAAAGATTTTAAAAATTTTCAAAATAATTAGTTAATTCTTAAAATTAAAAAAAAAATACATAAAGACTATTTTAACTCTACTGATTTTCAATCATTCAATATTTTTTAATCTGTGGACGACACTAGATCAGAAATCCATTCCCAATCCATTCCCAAAGATAATATTTTTGGTGATATTTTCTAATTCTACTGATGTACAATCATCCAATATTTTCTTATCTATGGACTTCATGGTTCAGAGATCCCCAAAAATAATATTTTTGGTGATCTTGTGATGATCTACTAGACAAATCTCTCTAAAGGCGGGCCAGATATATATCATTTGCCCGATCCGATCACCGTACCCGTATCGCTGATGCGTATCATGATCGCATATGTGGACGGGTGATGATATGCGTATCTTGCTTGGCTTGATACGTGATACGCTGATACGGATACGGTGATCGAATCAGGCAAATGATACATGCCCAGGCAAGGAGCGAAGTCAAGAGCTAACCTATCTTAAATAAAAAAAAAAAAAATACATATCTGGACCCGCCTTAACATTTCCCTTTTCCTACTCCCCCATATTCGTTTTTCTTTCTCAACCTGTTTGGTCCCATCCTACTGCTGGGCAAAGGTTTCCCACAAACTATTCCAACCATCTCTGTCCTTCACCGACTCTTACCATCATTCCAAATTGGTTTAATTTGCAAAAATCCAAACGCCTCTTCTCCTACCTAGAACATTCTCCCGAAAGAGTCAAACATCAAAACACCTATTACAAGTACTTATATTTAGGTAGAAAATACAGGATGTTTATTTTATACAAATACAACATCAAAGAGCTTGTACAAAACTGCAACTATTTGTGCCGAAAAACAAACTTTTACTGTAATTTTTTTTTATTTATCATTTAAAAAGTTAACAATAACATTAAACTAACATAGCACTTAAAAAAAACACTGAGGTTTGTAGGGAAATAGGGGGAAGTAAGTAAGTTCATATGAGCAAGTGACCAACTCTGGTGACGGAGTTTTCAGGCCGAATTAAAAGCCGGGACCGATAATTTAACGTGCCCTCCGAAGCGCGGAAGCGCTCAGCTCGTAATACCACTTGCGGTCACCCATCTTAAGAGTTACCGCGCAAAACGTTGCTTAACTTCAACGATCAATCAAGACCGTCTAAGCAAGCTACGCCACGAGCGCTGCAAAGAAAAAGAAAAAGAATCGTGGTGCAAGACGTCCTTAGCTTATTCTTTACTTCATTCAACCAAGAAAAATAAGCTATTTATAAAAAGTTTGTAACAAAAGCCTTTTCAAAGACTAAAGAATGCGATGTAAAGTTGTGATCGGGGTTGGGCTTCAGAGCTTAAAAAGTAATAAATAAAAGCTCTTATCAAAGTAGACACTCTTAGATCGCTTGTAGACGTCCGTTTTTTTCGCCGGAAAACGGACCGTCAATAAACAGATGTCCATACAAACGGCATGTTCGCCGGACTGATATGCGGCGCATGTACACACATTCATTACGCGCCATAGGGGTTTTTCCATTAGCCTGGCACGGCACCGGCACCGGCGCCGGCGAAGCAAAAATGTATTAAAATGTACGGCTCGCCTTTCCACTTACCGGCGCCGGCACCGGCCCAGCATTATGATATTTTCATATATTTTTGCATCCCCACCACCAGTAAGGCGCCGGTGCCGGTGCCGGTGCCGTGCCGGCTAATGGAAAAACGCCCATACACCACCGCGAATCCGGTGAAAAACACGGTCCGTTGTCCGGCGAAAAAAAACGGACGTCTACAAGCGCGCTTAAGCTGCGAAGTTTGTTTAATGACACAAAAGTTGCAGAAACTTTCACATAGAAAAATATAATTACTTAGCAACAGTAACATGTAGATATATTTTTAGAAGTTCACTAATTAACTTATTTTATATGCGTAAGTTATAGCAAGTTGTTATAAAGTTTTTTTTTCAGAATAATAAAAAGGTGCTTATTTTGGGAGTTAGAAATAATTAAATAATTTAGTTTTAGTTTAGAAAATGTAGATGGATTGCGTAATTTGTTGATATGAATGATAGGAAATAGAGAAAAAAAATGGTGCTGACCCCATCTAGTAGCTAAGAGGTAATGATGATAGTGATAAAGCAGTTCAGCAGTGTGATTCAGATCTTCTCGGAATATATTCCGAATTCGGAAAATGACTTTTTAGCTGAAAAAACCTCAATTTTCCGAAGAAAATCATCGAATCGGATGCATTTTCGGAAGTCTTAATCGCACTGCAGGATTTTAAATCTGAAAATTAAAATGAAGTAAGCATACTAACTTTGTTTAAATTTAAATTGTGTTACTAAAACAAACACCTTACTAAATTATAGTTTTAATTAAATTAGGAGAAATGATTTATTAATAACTTTGATGTTGCTACATAAAAGAATTATAATTAGAGCTTGTTTAATTTTTTACATAATGGTTAAAATTATCGATACACTGTTGTGCCTATAGGGTGTAAAAAGAACATGCCTAAAAACGAGAACTCGATTGATCGATTAATCATAGGATCATGGAATTTAACTCGATTGAGGGAATGCTTTGGTTAAAACAAATAAACCTCATAGGCCTCTATTAATAAACTCGGATTAACTTCTGTCAAAATTGCGCCACGGATTTAACTATTGCCATCCTTATTTGTCACTGTCCAACAAAAAAGGATGGCAATAGTTTAATCCGTGGCGCAACTTTGACAGAAGCTAATACGAGTTTATTAATAGAGGCCATAATGTATAGCGTAGCATAATTCGTAGACCTGCTACGGTGGAAACGTTCTACGACGTAGTTCTAATAATAAATTGTATTGATTACTTATACATATTTTAGATATACTATATCATTTGAAACAAAATAATAATCTTTAAATCAATGTTGGTGGGAGAGACTTTTGCCCAACAGTGGGACAAAACACATATTTATAAATTTTATAATGAGAAGTTCTTAAAATAACGCGTTAATTAAGTATAAATACAGACTAATAAGCCTGAAATAATAATAAATAAATAAATAGACTAATAAATTCCGCAAAGTACTTGTTTGATATCGAAATGCAAAACAGTTATCATGATTTTAAGTTAGGGAGCGTGCACACTACGTTTTTAGTACGCGCTGCTCAAATAGGCACGTACGAAAAACGAAGTATGCCCACTCCCTTAATGAGATAAAGTTTTAATTAATGGAAACTTATTAATTTGACGACAAAAGAAAACCCGATACCAACGTAGTCATGTCCCAAATAATTTCTTACACAATTGATGACTTTCCATTCAATTCAAATGATTAGAAAATTTTCCCTTCAATTTTCTTCCTTATTTTACAACCAATAAAGCATCTTATTGATTGGAAAAATTTAAAGAATGAGATCGTTTTATTTTATACCTTATTTCATGGGCAATAAAGTGGGAAATCGATTGTTTAATTGAATGGAAGCGTGAGGTATGATGAATGGATGACTGGGCACGATGGATAAAATACAGGGTGAAATTAACAACTAATTCAACCGTTAAAAATAATCCTTATCGCAATATGATTTAGGTTCTATTTTGATTAGAAAATAAAGTAAAATATGTATAAACGTTATTAAGATGGAAGTACACTTGAGCGGGATGAACAGATAAAATTGGATTTACTAAAAATTTATAAACTTTTCGAGCGATCAATAAAACCTATTGAAAAATTATTTTATTTATTACCAATACGATTTTAAATTAAAACACATTTTTTATTTCGAAAAAAAAACGAACATTGGCCTATATAAGAAAAAAAGTATGTAAGTACCTACTTTTAGAAAATAAAGTTATAAGTTTAAACTTACGTATTTAAAAAATAGCCAAATTAAACTTTTCTACTGTTATTTAGTCTTAATTACAAAAATATAATCAAAATAATTAATGGGATTACTTATGTTATTGTATTTTAATCCAGTAAGTAAATTTATATTTTTTTTGAAGATATTTTTTCATCATAATATTTTTTTTTTTATTATTGTAAACAGGTTGACGCATATTACTTGCATACAGACATGGAAAGATATGATTATTCATACACAACAATAAGGTAAATTCAATGAACACAAATAAAACATGGAAGAACTTTTCATCGCTAGAAAATTACATACTCAAACTGAGCTGCGACCGGGGTTTACCAACTGAGCCGCGAGGAACTGAAATTCTCAGAAAATTATAGATTTTTGAACCTCGCGTAACAATCTTCGAGACATAAATTGATACAAGTCCTATGGGAACCAGCCACACATATATTTAGAGCCAGAATAGGTACATATATTTTGTAAACACATACTTGTACCTAATTCATATAACAACCAAACATAGAACAAACATCTATGTTCATCACACAAATATTTGTCCTGGATGGGAATCGAACCCACGACCTATATAGCGCAGAAGGCAGAGACCAACTGAGCTGATAAACCAGTCAAAAATAGGTATGCGTCTAATTCCATAGGAATACTTCCATGCTGTATTTGCGCTCATTGGGTAAATATTAAAAATATTACACCTACTTATCTATCAAGTAAACACTTAATTTAATTAACATTAACAAGGAAGAGTTTAGTAGCATAACAATACAGTGTGCAATACAATTACTCTTGAAAATTGAATTCAGACTATGCTACTACGTGATTGCCACCGAAAAAGTAAATAAAGAATTGGTTATTTTTCGAACTCGACGAAAGGCATTTTTTCAAATCTAGATTTCAGTAATAAAAATTTTAGAAAAAAATATTAATAAAACAGTTTAAAGCACATTTTTTTATTAGGATTCTTATAAGCATAATAATTAATAGTGAAAACATGCTTAGAAGCTGTTTATAGCATTCATTGGTATTCAACGAATTTGGTATGCGCTAATAGAATCATGGTCTGAATACACCTTTTCAATTTCACAGAGTATTTTTACCACACCCAGTACAAATATATTCTACACATTATAAATACGTCCAATTCGAAAAATCAACTATTCTTACCCAACAATTGTGGTCTATACTTCTATCATTTCTTCTATCTCATTCTATCAATCGACATGTCAATATTCTTTCCTTCTTTTATAGCCCTGATCATTTTCAATTAAGAATAAGTCATAATAGTTTATTAAAAAGTATTAGTATCACTTTGCATTGATAAAACCCGTCACTTACGCCATCTTGTCTAAAATCAGTGGCATTGATTTTTCGTACATAACAGTAAAAAAAAAAACAAAGTACTTAATCATTTTTTTCGCACATGTCAATTACAACAGTACTTTCTTGTTCTGACGTGTGAACTCACTCTTGCACGATGACAACATTTACATCCTCAAAGCTAGTGGCGAATCTAACGATATAATATCAATGATTCTTTGTGATCTTAATTTACTACTTTCACGCTAAGGGTTAAGTAGGGTAACATAAAAAACCTTTCCCAAAAGCAAAATTTCACAATAAAAAGAAGTTATGAGCACAACCGTAGCTTATGTAATAGAATAACGGTATGCTTGTATGTCATACTATATTAATTGGGGTAATCTAAGATAAAATCTCTATAAGTAACGCGGTGCTTATAAATCAAAAGTCTATATATATAAACTAAAATAAATGTGTATGTTTGTCCTATGTTCGTTCCTAAATCATTAATCAGATTGTGATGAAACTTTGGGAAGGTCTTCTGAGAACGTCCGCGAGGGTTTATAGAAAAAAAAAAAAATAAGGCGGTACGAAGTTTGCCGGATCAGCTAGTCGTGACAAAAAAAGTACCAGTAGCTATTGGTCATGCAATACTATATTTGCAATCAACATCATTCATAAAAAGACCTTTAGGTACTTTACCTACCCAAGGTTATAAAATCGAAGTGCGTTTCAGATTACCAAAGAATGGATACTTTTATGAGCATGGTTGGCACTGTAATAAATCCAGGTTTTGCTATCCAAACGTGTTGTGCAAAACTGAACTTTATTTTCATATCACTGGACTTCATAATCTCTTGGTGAGAGATGCGGAACAACCTAGTTATTGTCTATAGGAATGTAAGTCATCACACGTCGACATAAGTTTCATTATTGATTGAGAGCGAGTCAGATTTTATGCATCGAAACTCAACTCTAAGGCTGTCCGCACATGGTCGATCATGTTAGCAAATAGTATCTCTATTTGGTTTGACACTCCAACAAAAGTTGATCTACGAGCCCCGAATTCGCTTAAATTGGTACAAATTCGTTTATTGCATTTCTGAGTGCTATTTTACGGAATTTCGTTATTAAAATTTCTGACACGAGTTTCTTTAAGGCTATCTACACACGGATAACGCAATTTGTGATCTCGCATAAAGTGAGAGAAACGACAGGACAGTAAAGATTTTATTGCAGTCCCCGAATGGGGTGAGTTTATTAAGTCCTATTTACACCACATAATGCCCAAATTTATGGGTCGGTATACGAGTGTATTTGTTAGTTCGAATTTTGACATATTGACCCAATCGATTTCAACCTATTGATTTCAACAGAAAAGGTTCTTTTCATGAGAAAAGAACCTTTTCTGTTGAAATCAATAGGTTGGCCACTGAGAACTTTTATATTGATTAAGAACCACACACGAAAACTCAAAGGAATTAAAGAATTTCGTAATCTTCATAAAAATTAAATTTCAAAATTTTAATGGTTATTAAAATATCGATTGCTGGACGAAAATAGAGTTTTAAGAATTTCATACTCTTAAGGATAAAACCCTTATACTATAATCACTTAGTGGTTCGTCTGTACCTTTGCCTGTCCTTTTGCCACTTTACTAGAACCGGTGAAAGTATCAATTTAAAATATAGATCTACGGTTTCACGGTAAGTTCATTTTCTGAAAATTAATCGGTCGAAAGAATTGCAGAAGTTCAATGACTGAGCAACTATCGTGCAATAAATCGGCCTTGTGTAGTCAGCCTATCTTTAGTGATTCGGTTGCTAAGCGCCCTTGAAATCCATCCGAACTATGAAACATTGTATTGTTCAGTTTTTAATATTTTTTGAAACTTCTTATGTTACATTATTTTATGCTTTGGTTCTCATAAGAAATACATCATTTTATGTTTTAATTATTAACATCATTATGAAAATGTTCTACAAACTGTCACTATGGAATCTTGCTTATGTTGTAATATTTATATTTAAAAAAAAGTGTAAAAAGGTTATTGATAAAATAAATGAAATAAAAAGCCCCATTTCATAGTTGAATAAGAAATAATTGTTGATTTTTTGGAACACCACCCGATCAGAATTGCTACTTTCAAAAAGTAAATTCATTAATATATAATACAAGGAGAACATAAGCTTATAGGAGGTGTCACTATGATGCTTCATATTGAGTCTTCACATCTAAAGGCTACACTCAAAAAGTAGAAGTTGTTTACCAAAAGTACCAGGAGAGCATGGACTTAGAGGACATGTAGATTCTCGCACGACTTAGACTTTGATATATCGTTGATGCATATCTTCTGTAGCAGGTCTCGGGCGATGCTCAGCGAAATATGCGTCCGGGAACTCGCCAGTTTAGTCGGCTTTGCTTCCTATAAACAATAGAGAAGAGCTCAAATTCCCTTACACTTTTCGAAACTAAGTGTTGATATTCCCTTGAAGATGACACGTGATATTCAGAAACCTTTTGAAAATCTCGAATTTTGTTCGAAGAAATGGCGCGAGAGCTTTTTCATCGTATCAGTTTTACCTGGAATTGATTTTAATCGTGTCTTTCCTCGTTATTTGGTGAAGATTTTCGAATCATAGTCTATTGGCTTCATTTATATTCATGGCTTTTTCTTTATAAATAAAATCCCATCTTGAACGATTTTGATTACTTATTAAACTCTGATGGATGGTGATGAATCTGTTGGATGGTGCTAAGCCCAGCAGCTGTACCATGACCTCTTAGTAAACAATTCAGTTTAGGAGCTATCCAGTTTAGGTTCCTAATCTGGATCGCAAACTATTCGTACCATGACCTGTTTTAAAAGTGACAGTTTTGACACAAGTCAACGCGTATTAAACGGTCATGGTACGAAATAAGTGACCGAAACGTTATCTAACAATTCAGTTTAGGTCATGTTTAGGTTCTAATATTTCGTCAACGTCATAGCATACCTACGTCAAGCGAAGCAGTTCAGTTTAGGACCTAAACTGGATCGTATATAAAGCTCATCGTAGGCAGCCAGTTCTTTGTAAGTGGTCTTTGTGCTATAAGTTTAGAACAAGGAATCTCTGAAAGTACAACTATTTAACTTCGTTACCTATTCTATATCTCTATTGGATGCTCTCACAAATATCGGTCAAGTGCCCGCCACGCTGCAATATTCATGCACATTCAGGCTAATTAGGTGAAACGAGGTCAGTTTTCATAACATGGGTCGCCTATTATATAATAACTGTCTGTAGATAAATCTGAAATCTGAAAAATTTAATGATAGTGCATCAGGAAAACTATAGCGGTTAAGATAACTTTATTAGTTTAGCAGTAAAAGTCGTTGAACTTGATAATTTTGTACCAAATACAAAATCCTTAGAATAAATCCTTTAAAGTGACTAATAAAGAACAACAGAATCGTTATAAATTGTGATAACGGGCTACTAAGGAACACTGCGCGTGGCCCGACATGCACTTTGCCAGTTTTCAGTTCTGGGTGGCGATTCTAGTACCAAACTTTTTGATCAACCTCAAGCAAAACGTCAACTAAACCATAGATTTTCGACTGTTTCTTATTCTACTAATGACAAAAGACTCAGTTATGGTGAGGTTTTAGCTAAGGTTTGGACTTTGGCACAACAAATTTTTGAAATGCCATTCTACTATTCACCAAATGGCTGACATTTAAGAGATCGAAACAAAACGCAGCGGAATGATTGAAGTTGTCATCTAGTAGAATTGGGGGGCAGAATCGTTCTATAAAGGGCTACTACGGAACCTACACTGTTTTCAGTTCTGTTACCTTTTTCTTCGCCTGTTTCTTCCCCCTGGACTCCTTCAGTCGGATCTGCTTGAGGATGCCGACGAGCAGCTCGTCCACGTTGTGCTGGATGCCTGATGATGTCTCTATGAACTTCGCATCCCGCGTCGTGGCCAGGGCCTTGCCCTCTATGGAGAAAATAATGAGCTTACATAATCTTACTTCTTATCTTATCTTACTAATACTTATGTGGAAGTTTAGTTTAGTTAGATGTTTGTATGTTCGTTACTCAATAACTGCAACCAAGGAAGGAACTGAGCGTTTTTTACTGTAGAATAGATAGAACGTCAGCGCTGATAGAAAGAGAATAGATACGGAGGGTTTTTAATATGGCTAGGGGGGCAGAACGGCTGTAGCGCATTTCAGATTACGCTATAATATAATAGCATATTGCATATAGTTCATAGCACAATAATATCGCGCACCATACATTTTTATGCACACGTTCACACTTCACTGTACGATAGATTATTAGCTTACTACGAGTATAATAATGTATGGTGCGCGATATTGTTGTGCTATGAACTACCTATATGCTATTATATTATATTATGCGAAGTCTGAAATGCGCTTTAACGCTTCGTGTGTACGAGTATCAATGAATTTTTACCGTCATAGTGACATCGCGTTAATGTATAACAATTTAGTGCGTAATTCATAGCGCTAAAATCTTTTGTTGCGTCGAAAAAACCGCTTACAATCCATTAGTGATTCTATTAACAAATTAAGTCAGCTATGACACTGATGGAACGATCCTCAGATTAGAAGCCAAGGTCTTGCGATGAAAGTTTATGAATATTTTGAGCCGTTGAAAGTTAAATGTACTAGTTACTCAACATACTTACAGTATGCAAGCTTTAGAATGGACATTGGGTATTTTCGTGTTTTCCAAATATGAAGTGGTAAATTGTCGGTCCCGGCTTTAAATACGTTAAGCCATCATTAAGCCTTCTGGTAGTCTATCAATACCTACTGCATAACAAATGGCTCGTGTAAAGAGCATAGTGCAATCGTTTTTTTTTTTCAGACTAGTTTACATCAACAGGTACGCGTTGCTATAAGACCCGTTAGAGCGAGTGAGCACTCAATTAATCTCCTCCGCTCAGACGTTTTGTACACAAACTAAAAATAACGTTTGGCGCATATTACTTTTTAGTACATCTAAAAAACCTTGACTATACAAACTTTCACCGCACCTGCTCAGGGAGGGCCATTAGAGGAATTGTCTCGAAGACGCTTGAAACAGACGAATTATTAACGCATGGAGGAGGGGGAGGTTTCTTCGTCTATTGTGTTTTTTTTTGGGTTCCGTATTCTCAATAGAAAAAATTGAACCCTTATTTCTATAAAAATTTATGAAGCGAAAGATATATCAGGATATCAAGTGGAAGTCGGCGGTCTCCGTGTAGTGTCTACCTCAACGGGAAAGAGGCGTGATTTTTATGTAAGTTTAGATAGGGAATCTTTATTTTTCGTCTGTCTGTCCGTCTCACTGAAAGAATCCCAACCCCAAGAGTTTTGATGTCAAGATACATCATTTTTTTTCCAATATTTAAATTATAAACTTGAGTTATTTTTTGTAGATTGATTTATTTAATTTATTTTTTAATTTTTCTTTTTTCTTAATTTGTTTTAATTTATATGATAATTGCCTAGTTCGAATATGATACCACTGATTTGTTTTAAATCTATTTGTAAGTAAAGAAAAATACTTTCATAATAAACAAAACTCAAACATTTAATCAACTTTTATTGCCATAAATCCCAACACGGTTCAAAATAGCAAATCGAATTCGACAATATGGCTGCGGTATATTCTCTCACAAAAAATATAAATAGTAAGTTGGTTATAATGGAAAAACCGTGTCATGCCCAATCGACAGAAATAGCTGAGTATTTTGTACTTATTCCCAATAACACGATCTTAGAACGACATTTTAACATTTCATAATTCTCTCTCGGTGTCAAGTCATTTAAAGAAATACTAGCGGACGCCCGCGGCTTCTACTACTTTTTATCCCACGGGAAACATGCATTTTTTCGGGATAAAAAGTAGCCTATGTCACCATCCAGCCCTCCAACTATCTTCATACAAAAAATCACGTCAATCTGTTTTGACCTGAAAGCAGGACAAACAAACAAACTAACAAACACAGTTTCACATTTATAATATGGGTAGGTATGGATAGAACGAGTTTAGTCAATTATATGCCTTAGAACTACACTTACAATTTTGTGGAAGATTTTGACTCATATATTCAAATTACGGTGACGAGTTGTGAAATAGGGTCGAGTAGAAGTATTATTTCACTTAACACAATTGAATAAGTTCTCTTTTGTTTTCACTAGGATACAATATTAAATACTAGCGGACGCCCGCGGCTTCGCCCGCCTGGACTACTACTTTTTTATCCCACGGGAAACTTGCATATTTTCGGCATAAGAAGTAGCCTATGTCACTCTCCAGCCCTTTCAACTATCTCCACACAAAAAATCACGTCAATCCGTCTCTCTGTTTTGACGTGAAAGCAGGATAAACAAACAAACTAACAAACACACTTTCACATTTATGATATGGGTAGGTATGGTTAGAACGAGTTTAGTCAATTATATGAAATAATTATACAAAATCCGTACCCCTATTATAAATGTGAAAGTGTGTTTGTTTGTTTGTTTATTTGTCGTGGAATCAAATCAAAACGGAGCGGCGGATTGACGTGATTTTTTGTGTGGAGATAGTTGGAGGGCTGGAAAGTAACATAGGCTACTTTTTATCCGGGTACCACGCGAGCGAAGCCGCGGGCAGCAGCTAGTAATATATAAAAATACGTTGCGTAGTTTTAAAGATAGACAGGACACATAGGGACAGACAGCGGGAAGCGACTTTATTTTTTATACTATATTATTACATTATAAGTAGTCTTGTATTACCATTAGTAGTGACTTGTCTAGCTCTCGCCAGGTCAGCTTTGTTGGCGACCAGCACTGCTGTCCGCTCCGTAGTGAACTGCTCTCGAGCTAAGTACGCTAGCAACTCGCCAGCGCGGGTGAATGAACTCTTGGCCACCACGGAGTAGATGACCACGCACGCGTGGGGTTCGTAGGTCGAAAGACAGTTTTCTACCTGGTAAAAAAAAAATAGTCTTAAACAATGAGATTTTACCCATAGATACGTTATACTCATTACAAAAAGCTCTAAAACGTGGCGAAAGCTAAGTATAGCAAAAGCAGCTTTGTTTAAAATCAATCAAGAAAACTAAAAAATAGCAGAATAGCAGAGATAAAAACCCCGTTGTCAGAAAGAGAAATTATGTGCGTGCTGCGTGTAACATCGGAGCAAAAAAAATCAAACTTCATTCAAACTAATTAGCTTGACTTTTGTTCGCCACGCAGAGCGGGGTACAACGCATTTAGCTCAGTTTATTTAGAAGATCATTGGTCTTAAATAAATAAATAAGTCACTGAAATAAATAAATAAAAATTGCTAGTTTCTTTCATATTGTAACCTAGTTCTTACAGGGACATCTGGGACTCACAAAAGGTTCCAACAGAAGATCAGCGTTGTCTTATTAGGTGCAAAACAACAAATGCTGAGTTTGACGCCTATTTGGCGCACAATGTTTATAGCTTAGTTAGTACTTTTATCTTTGTTTTTTTATGTCTTAAATAAATGCTTTTTTCTTTCTTTTCTTTCTTTTCATTTTTTGTGCATGCGGCTATGCGTTACTTCGAAAGAACACGTCCAGTCTTTACTTAAAGTTGCTAAATCATGATGGATGCCGTCGGGTGGCTCGAAGACCCATCTAAACCTTTGTCACCAGAGTTTGGCACTAGCTTTGATGAACTTAAGTACATAATAACATCAAATAAGAACACTTTGTAATGTTCTAAAGATGCCAATTTAAAATGTCTAACTCATCACGATTTATTACGATGTGATTGCGACATTTAATTTGCTACAGCCCTGCAGCCGAGATTAAAAACCTGCAACTGAAAATGTATTTAGAGACCTATATAGGACATCGTAAGCTCCGTTGGCTTGGTCCAGAGCCCCAATTATCCTAATTTACAACGTCAACCATTCCTACATTTTTAAAGCTGCGTTTTGTTGATAGCATAGCAGTGTTTTAATCGAGCATAACATAATTTTCAGTAACTCTTTTATAATTTTCCAAGAAATGCAGTGTTAATTATGTAACTGGTTATCTGTCGGAGCACAGATCTGGTCGAGACACAATTGATTTTCTATTGTGTCTGGAATCCCGACACACTAAAGGTTGGTTAGAGTTTCTTACCGACATCTCAGCAGAAGGATGGTCGATGAAGATCAACTCGGACTCCTCGCCATCCAGAAGCACTGACACGGATTTCTCTCCAAACTCGTCATCTGAAACCATCCTTAAGTTACAAAAGGGGACGAGTCAATTACCATTCGGGACCAGCGAATTGAACTATTGCCATCTCTTTTACTGACTGAGAGTGGAAAGAGACGGCATTTTAGTTTATTTCATATTGTGATTCAGCTTTAGCGACCTTTTTAAGCCCGCAGATGAGAGCGGGACTAGAATAAAACTAAAAATTGGATCGTCATCATCGGCGCTGATTTAGGAATAGGGTCGTGATGGAACCAAGATTTTGATCTTATGCTAGAAGTTGGTGAGAGGTCGGTGGGCTTGGGTATTGGTTAGAGTCTTACTCGTCCTTGGTCTAACCGTAAGACCAAGGACGAGTAAGTCACAAATAAAGAGCAAGGTTGGGATGAAATTAAAAAAGGAATTGTAAAAGTATCAGAGGTGTGGTAAATTGCAATAAAATAGAGGTAAAGGCTGGATTACACCGGGGCAACACTGTGCGGCATTACGGCATGACACAAGGCCGCATGCTATGGAATAAAAAATGTCGCACATTGTGGCCGAAGAACCGTGCGACATGGCAACACCTTGCGTCATGTGGCAGACTGACCCAAGCACGATGTTGCCTCGGCGTAAAATAGGCTGCCGCATGCCACTAATGCCGCAACTGCTTTCTATTTGTAGCATGCCCCAAGATGTCACATGTCACAATATGTAGCATACGGCACTGTCTCACGTTGTTGCCCTGGTGTAATTCAGCCTTAATATCTTTATAGTAAATACAGTTAGTTTCATCTGCATAACTTCATAAAAAAAAACCTAAAAATAGGTTGGGAAGAGCCAACTACGAAAATAGGGTTATTCCTGATTGTCCCCTCGTCCTCAAGGTGGACATCGAGGCCATGGCCATTTCCAACCGATCATATCGGTTCTCGAGGTGCAACCCGCAATGTTGTATTTTATACTGGACTTTTTTTTTCTTTTTTGTGTTGTATAAACTGAGGGACTGTCGGGTATGGACTCGAGTGAAGGATAATTTAAGAATTTATACCTACTTTAAAAAATTGATTGTACTAACATTAGATTTAGGCTTTGTGTGTTACTAACCAAATGGATTTTGTTGTCTGTGTAAACAATTACCTATATTATTATTATTATAAATCTTTGAAAACAGCTTCACCAATCGTCATATTTTTTTATTTCAAGTCGCCGGAATGTACCTATGACTAGGTTAGATTCTTGAAGCTATTTTTCTCATAATCATTGTAGCATAAAATACTGTTCTATCTCTAAAATGAAACCTCGCTTTAATTAGACACAGCTCAGCAGCTCCAAACTAATAATCTCGGAAATAAAATTGCAGCATATTTTCGCAGAATCTCTTTCTTGATTATATTAAACTAGCCTGCTCCGGCGAACTTTGTACCACCTCAGAATTCAAAACATCATCAAAAAATCCGTTCCATAAAAATGAATAAAAAAATTAATTTTCATATTTTTTCGTGTTTTTTTTCTGGTTTTTGAGGCACACATTACAGTACATTCTGTTAGGAATTGGTAGATGTTTTGAGGGCTCCTACACTGATGGATACTGTTTACAAACATTTAATAACATTTGAAACAGTGAAATTGGTTCGCAGTTTGGATTTATGTTCCGAAGCGTCTAGGTACACGAAAATGGGAGAAGGATAGGCTTATTATATTTATTATATTTGCTCATAGGATCAGCTTTTATTTTTTGTTAAAAAAAAAAAGAAAAAGCGCTCTCAATGGATTCGCCAATGTTAACAAATGTTTTATTTTGTTACAATATGTTAAATAACAATATTGTTTAGAAATGTTCACTAACATTACCTAACATGAAAACATTTTATAACATTGTGATCAAATGTTTGTTAGAAAATGTTAGTAGGTAAACATTTTTTAACAGCATTGTGTATGGGAGCACCAATTACAGGATGTTGCTAAACACTGGGGTAAAATGATGAGTTCCCTGAACGTACCACAACATTCAGACCCGAAAAAATCACATTCACGGCTATTTTATCAAACACTAGCTGCTGTCTGCGGCTTCGCTCGCGTGGTACCCGGATAAACAAGTAGCCTATGTTACTCTCCAGCCCTCCAACTATCTCCACACAAAAAATCACGTCAATCTGTCGCTCTTTTAAAGTGAAAGCAGGACAAAGAAACAAAAAAATAAACACACTTTCACATATATAAAATGGGTACGGATTTCTTCCCGTTTACCGTACTTTATAAAAAGATATCGCATTACTCATGAAACTAGCGTCAACCAGGTACATTATCCGCACAAAAGGTGCGAAGACACAATGCCACAATGACAGGGACATTTTCGCTGAAATACGCGGTATTTCGTGACTTTTCCTACGAAATATGATATAGAATCATATGGATCATAAGCAAAGCACAGGTACGAACCATAGGTAAAGTAGGAGAATAGTCAAGTAGCAAACTATAACATCGTTCATCTCCACACATGAAAAAAAAGATTGCGGTCACTTATAAAAGTTTAAATATTTGTAATAAACTTATTCCTTTTTTCAAGGTATAAAAACGAAGTCAATAGTTTTCAACACTGTTTCAACACAATTAAAAAAATTGTTTTGTTTTCAAATCGATCGCAAACTTTTCTAAATGTGTAAGGCGGCGTCTTGCATTTGCGATTCAAAGCGAACGCGATTGCGAAGCGATCCGACGCGGTGATACTTTCGGTTTGAATTGGCGTGAATTTGCATTTGGTCACCACTACAATAGTTATCGACTGTTTATTGTTTCCGCGCCGCATCGCGTTCGCATCCAGATTGCTCACGTAGGCCGCGGCGTAAGTGTATGTCCAGTTTTTCTATACAAAATAGAAAATATTTATGCAGTTGGTATAGGTACAATTTTCTCGCATTTGAGTTACGAAAGATTGTTTCCAATAATCACATTAAGATTTTAGCACTTGGTTAGCGCTCCTAAGTACATACTTAGGAGCGCTAACCAAGTGCTAAAATCTTAATGTCTTATCATACATATGAACCACAGTCTAAGCTAAGCGAAACGGGTAAGTAAATCTCTTTATCAATGCTTTTCCAGGAAATTATTTTAGTTTGTTATTTTGCATTTTCCCCATTAGTTTAGTAATTTAGGTCATTATTAAGAATTCTATAAGTACACAAGGTGTTCAGTAGTAATTTACAACTCTCTGAAGGTAAGGCGTATAAATAAATAATATCGCGTCAGTCAGCGGGGCTTTTCGGTCGCTGGCTCGCTGCGTGTCGTTAGGCAGGTTACCCGACTGTGAACAAAGCTATGTGTTTCTCCAAGGATTCAGAATAAAACTCATTAAAAATGGGTATTTGGATGTCATGGACTACGCGTTTAAGAGCACCTAGAATAGTACACGTTTTTCAAACATATTTGACGATAACAAAGATATCTTAAATGGATCTTACAAAAGCTTGAACATTTGAATGAATGTCAACCGTCATTGAGGCGACTGCGCTGTGTTAAATTGCCACCATTTTATTTTGTTCAAATCGCTGATGTACCAGTTGTTTTTCTCGCCAATCGGTCACCTTCTCAAGCGTCTAAATGGCCGTGTGTTAACTGATAGCGGCCTTTACACGTAAAGTTCGGAATTCGGGAAACAGCACGCGCCATTCCATCCTTCGCTCCAAAACTTACAAGTAGATGCGCGAGGCTGACAGTTCGATCTGGCATATCGACAGAGAGTTTTTGTGACAGTTTTTTGCATGCATCAACGTATGGACGCCAGTCTAAACTGTCAGTAATTAGCACGATAGTTTGATCCGCGGTTCAAACTGCACAGATTCATCCGCGGTTCGGAACGCAGGGGCTCGATTCCGGTACCGAACTTTTTATCAACCTCAACCAAAACCTCAACTAAAGCGACTGTTTCCATGACTACTAATAACAAACGACTCAGTTGTGGTGAGGTTTTGAACTTTGGCAGTACAAATTTTTGAAAAGCTATTCTACTATTCACCAAATGGCTGACATTTAAGAGTTCGAACCAAAACCAAAGCGGTTGTCATTTAATAGAATACAGGCCCGATGCGCGGTCAGAACTTTACCGTGGCCGCTAAATCTGAAGGGAGATGAAGGTAATCCTTATTGATTGTGATGATGATGATAATGTCGATGTCGTTCCCACCGCGATCCTACGGCTTCTGAATTTGTATGGTTTACGGAAGGGTTTCAATAAATGCGACACTGGATTATGTGCATGGTTTAAGGTGTAGTTCTGAAAGCACAAACAGTCGTTATTATAACGACTGTTTATGTGATCAGCGTGTTTGGTTGATCGCTATGGTGCTTTAAAATATCGATATTGTAAGGTTCACGTATCTCTTTGCACCACCTCTGTCCAGTACCCTAGGGCCATGGGGTACACGAAATAATACAACACCATAGATTACAAGACTTGTCAGGTGTGCGGGGACTTCCGTCTCGCTCCAGTGCCACAGCACAACTCCCCGAAGTACCCGCACACTCTTCCACTCATTTATTCCAACACCCCAGTGTTGCCCACTACATTATCAAAACACCACATCATTCCTTTTTTTAAAAACAATAAAAGCATTCCTTAGTTTCTATTACTACAAAGCATCATGACAAGGTAATTACAAGAAATGACAATTATTATGTTCTAATATGTAAACACTAAAGTAACAATCAAATTATTATCACTAGGTACTTACTAATAACAAATCAGAGTACCTACGCTAGGTCTTTATTAGTTTTCCAAGATCCTTCATTACTAACTTCAAGACTAACTTATACCTATTTACTCGTAGCATAACAAATTACAAAATCATTAATCATCAAAAATAGGTAGGTACTTATTATACTGAGTTCATACTTATAATAGTTATTATTTATTCCAATATGAATTATAAGGCATACAGAAATCCAAAATAATAATGAAATGAAATACGTTAAAAGAATTAGGGACTTGCCCAGAAACACAGTCATAAATATCAGAAATATCAGAATAATTGCAGTTATACAATTTCTCAAATGAAAACTAAAAGTGTCAATACCATCACTTCTTTTTTTTTTTTATATATTGTTGATTTTGTTACCAGGGTGGCTATTCTACTACCAAAATGTTTATCAACCACAAGCAAAACGTCAACTAAACCTTAGATTTTGACTGTTTCCTATTCTACTAATGACAAACGACTCAGTTGTGGTGACGTTTTAGCTAAGGTTTGGACTTTGGCAGAACAAATTTTTGAAAAGCCATTCTACTATTCACCAAATGGCTGACATTTAAGAGATCGAAACAAAACGCAGCGGAATGATTGAGGTTGTCATCTAGTAGAATTGCCACCCAAGTACTTACGAGCTAGTACTAAAATGCCTGTTATTATAATGCCTCTAGACATGTTGGGCGAGCCCAAGCCAGCGCGAGCGAAGGCAAACTGATGCAAGGCGAGCGCCACCGTCCAGACGTTGGCGAGTCTACGCCACCCAATGCCTATTGGTCCTTGGATTCACTCGGCTAGCCAGGCGAGCGGTGGAAAGGCAAAGCAAATGGTGCTGCCCACACGTTGGCAATGGCGTTCACTCGGCGAGCCTGCGCCAGCGTGGAGCAGCGGCTTGCTCTTTCTGGCATCTATCGAGGCATTCCTTACTCTCAAAAGTGAGATGCGAACCAACTCATCTTTAGGTAGGTAGGTATCTGAAACTACATATCATCGATAAGTTAAGGAAACTAGAGTATTGTAATACCTAGTGTACTTTATTACAAATAATTATTTATTATAAATAATTAAAAGTTCAAGATTTTCAAAATGTACCTACAGCGCGATACAGATTCCATAAATTGTATAGGTACCTTCAGCAAAATGTTTTTAAACATTTTGCCTTTGTCCTGAGAAAACTCATTTGGATGTCAGTTTACTACTTACTTAGGTACCTAATTAAAATTATATTAAGTAGGTAACTTGCTGTTGGTTTTCCTTTAACATAAAATCACTGTGCTCCGCATGTCCACACATATTTGAACTTCGACATTAGGCACCTTTTCGGAATGGAATCGAACCATTGTTGGCGGTGTCATTGGACCCAAGAAGGCTCGTTGGTTCACGGGTCCAACCATCCACATTCATTTCGATTAGTTCTTTGATTTTAACGTTAAAGTACTTACCTAGTTTTCCAAAAAGAACTACCTAAGTAGGTACTTACTGTCCGCTTGCGAGGTTAGCTTACCAATACAGATACCTAGGTATTACAGGATCATCCACCTCCATGTCTAGGTAGGATCACCAAACCCATCCGATGCCTCTCAATAGTCTGCAAATGATCTAGGTGCTGCAATCATTATTACCTATAGTAAATTTTTAGTTAGCCACCTGTAGAACTAAGTACCTACAACATATTTTACTATAATCCGGGAGTTGACATCTTTTCAAAATGGTTTTAAACGCTTAAGGAGCGTAAATTAGTTTTTATTGATTATTTTATTTACCCTTAAATCAATAAGCATATTTTTTAATTTAAGTAGGTACTTAAATAAAAATTTGCCACAAAAACGCAGCATTATGGTCACGTATGACGTCACTGTTCCAAAACATCAGCTTTGAACAAATTAGGTACGTCACGCTCTAAAATCTCTAAATGGTGTTTTCAGTCACGTGACTCACAGTTTAAAAATCCTGTTTTTCTCAAGGGGAAATAAACAAATTAATAATTATTTTCTTCTATCAACAGATCTACTACCTAATTTATTTGAATTTTGAATAGGTAGTACTGTCAACTCGCGAATTCTTCCGAGTCATGCTTCCATCACTTGTACAGAATGCTCACCATACCAAAGATCCGCAACCAAAGACCTTATACCTCTTTGTCCGCAACATTTACCTTTACGTAACATGGACACAACCAAAACTTTGAACTGTAGGTACTTATAAAAAGTCAAGTCTATCTATGTAGGTGTAAGTACATAAATTATGCACAATTTCAGCTATGTCTCTTTCGAGCAGGTACCGTACCTACGTTGCGAGCTCCATTTTATATGATATTATATGTTTACAATGTCCTGGAAGTCAGAACACCACATGATCATGACTTGTCAATTTTTGTGTAGGTAATCAATTTAATGATTATAATAATAATAATAATAGTTTTTATTCGACACACACAGAAGAAAAGTATGAGGTTACAGTAGGTACATAAGTAGGTAGGAAATGTTATTGTCATACATAACATTTTCTGAACCTTAGACTAACTCTGAACTATCAGTCCATTCATTTACATTCTGTTATTGTTTAGGCATGTTTTCTTCGTTTAGGTAGGTACTCACTCGGCATAACATTGCCTACAGAAACGTCTCACAAACCCACATTTCTAACACTGCTGGTCAAAATGTAGGCGCTTGATAATTTTAATACTTACCTACTTAGTAAGCTTTATTATAATAATAAATTGTGATTAATTTTTAATTTTGACAATTATATTTGTACTCAATCATGCAGACTGAATACAATGACTATCATCATAACTATAACATTTCGACATGTGTACCATTTAATGTATTCTGTAAACAATTACATAAATAATAGACATGTTTCTAGCGCGCGCAAAAATGAAGACTCAAAAACGTCCCAATTGGACGTCTTGTTTTTAAAGTTTAGCCCGAGTCAAACAGGGCTACGACCAAAAATGCTATTGTGTTATAATAATATAGTAGGTATGTTCCTACTATTCATTTACGAAACTTGTCGTGCACTATATCGGTATCTATGTAAGTATACCAATAGGAACAGATCTCAAAAGTTGGTAATTATGAACGTAACATAAGTAAGTATATACGAGTAATATCATTGTCTGTGCCATCACGCCACACTTCAACGACTCCCAACTCCGCCGGCATGCACTTTTAGGCAATCCCGACGACTATGGGTCGCCTGTGAGCACATTTTAACCAACGTTGCAACCGGGCGCCAACCTCACCCGTACCATCTACTACCAAGCTCTAACCGAAGGTGGAGTTAAATGCGCGCGTCGCACAACACAAAATCTCAGCAGGGTGATCAGTGTCAGATCTGGGCACTAACGTGTGACCCCATTATAACCGCCAACTTGACGTGACCGATCGTATTCGGCCGGCTATAGCTAAGGGTTTGTCCAAAAAGTTCGATTAGTCCGTCTAACAATTTGGAATTTTTCTGTCCAACCAGTTCGACGATCAAACTACTAGTAGGACAGGATGGAATAAGTGTTGAATTTTAGTCAAAAGTCAACCACCTAACCCTGACATGCGCAACCCGACTTTCCATCCTCCGATGGCCAAATTTCACTTTACCCGCCTAGCCACTTTATAACCTTACTTCAACCACTATCAACATAACCACCTACTACACCGAAAAACCACTAACACTACTCGGAAATTGTATGTTCTGGAATTGTAAGTGTTTTGATTCTACCTTCTTATTTTCAGAAATATTGTAAAACATTTACATAGATTAATAGGTAAGTAGTTATTTAAAATACCTAAGATGTATCATTGGTTGAATAAAACATGTATGGCAAAATACAACAATATTGGTTTTTACTTGAAGGGTCTGTTGTCTGTATCTGTAACTTATACCTATAGGTCAAACCTTTTTCAGCGTGATCTAACCTAGCAAAAGTAGGTTTGCCACCGCACTGAAGGTTGCTATGTAAAGGGTGGTAGTTACATTTGGCTGTTTCAGAATAAAACACAGAATATCAATTTTTTGTTAAAATGCAAAGGTTTACAAAATTACTCAACAAGTAGGTACCTTAACACAACAGTTTTTACTAAAA
This sequence comes from Camptogramma bilineatum, assembly GCA_958496255.1. Classification (NCBI taxonomy): domain Eukaryota; kingdom Metazoa; phylum Arthropoda; class Insecta; order Lepidoptera; family Geometridae; genus Camptogramma; species Camptogramma bilineatum. The sequence continues at coordinate 6,663,248 of OY292474.1, forward strand.
CTGCTCTAGCTTAAAAATGATAAAATATTATTATTCAGTGTTTCATCTCGAAACAGCCGCATTGTCTAGCACTGACCAATAAATAATATAGGTACTTATGGTAGGTAGTAACTAGAGTGGTAAATGTGATTTGGTGAACCTACTCCTGCCGCAACGGTTTTAACTAGTGCGGAGGGTAGGCAGGTTGTTGTAATTGCAACTTTTTACTTATTCGCTCTCTGTTACTTTAGTTTTCATAGGCCTTTAATGGCAGGTATTTATTTATGCCCTTTGGCAAATTTACATAGTTCAGTTTTCATAGGCCTTAAATGGCAGGTATTTATTTATGCCCTTTGGCAAATTTACTTAGTTCAGTTTTCATAGGCCTTAAATGGCAGGTAGGTACTTATTTATGCCCTTTGGCAAATTTACGTAGTTCACTACGTGGCACGAATGCAATGAGCAGGTACAGTAACATACCTACTTCGCGACTTAATAGGTACAGCGCGAAATAGGTACCTAGGTATTTACATCTTAATTGGTTTTGTTTTTACTCATTGGGTACACATTTAGAGGCTCGCAACGCTTTTGTCCATTCCATGGAGTCAATTCATATCAACAGAAACTTCTTGTACTTATTTCTACAAAATAAGCAAGGTACCAGAATTGCCTTGTTGTAAATTGGTTGATTATGAACTAGAACATTTGCCTCATTTGATTGCACTTGTTGTTTAAAACTAACCACCAATATCACGGACTTACATAAATGCATAGATTACTTTTCTACATAGAAATCAAACATTATGAATATCACTATCACTATTATCACTTTACCCAAAAGGTAAAAGCAAAACTTTCATTGGGCTATTGTTTACGTATGCATAGAATAGCATAGAAAAGTTTTATTTTTTTGCCACCACGATACATACAAACACAACTGAACACAGAAATGTTACAAATAAAGTGACAAAAATAAGGCTACCCCTCAGCATTTGCTCCAGCAGCACCATGGCTGTTAGAGCGCTGGTTTTCAGTGGCATGATTTTACCATCTGATTAATTTTGATTCGAACTAGGTAAAGTTGAATTTAATTTTTGTAAGCCTAAGCTTCATAATTAACAATTAACATTCCTCCCCTTTTTCGAAACTTAGTTTACTTGGTGGTAAGTTAGTTTACAACATTTTGTACATTTATGTCAGATTATCGACATGGTACTCACAGTTTTTATACTCGTCGCCAATGTAAGGTTCACGTATCTCTTTGCACCACCTCTGTCCAGTACCCTAGGGCCATGGGGTACACGAAATAATACAACACCATAGATTACAAGACTTGTCAGGTGTGCGGGGACTTCCGTCTCGCTCCAGTGCCACAGCACAACTCCCCGAAGTACCCGCACACTCTTCCACTCATTTATTCCAACACCCCAGTGTTGCCCACTACATTATCAAAACACCACAGATATTATTGCTTTTCTGTATTTTTATTTCGAGAAGGAGGTGTCTAAATAAGCATATTTTCATAAGGGGCAGAAATGCAATAATATTGATATTTAAGGGGCGCCATAGCGATCAACCAGGTGCGCTGATTCTGAAGGTGACCGGAGGAAATAGGAGGATTAATCCGTCATTGACGATTCGTTTAAGAGGAATAGACACATTCAAAAACCGAATCGTGATTTGTCATTGATGTGATTTGTGATTGTTCACAGATAAATTATTCAGTTTAAAAAGAAAACCCCTCCTCACCGGAAGAAATTGTTTTATAAAAATTATAAAGATCTATCAAACGGTTCATTATTCGCATTTTTTGGACTAGTTCGTGATTTACACGATTCGTGAACTTATCACTACGGCATTAAAGGTGACGATTCGCGCCCGAGATCGAGACAGGACCGAGACCAGACTGAGACAGGAGATGATTTTCATATAAGCTGATGGTTCTCTGCCTCGTGTCTCTTTCTCTCGCCCCGGCGCGGGACACACAGAAAAGACGTAAGACGCAGACGGGGCGCAGACATTTGTCTCTTTCGCGTCCCTTTCATACAAAATGTATAGAAACGTCGCGACGCAAAACATTCAGAAGAGACGGGGCGCGGGCGCAACGCTGTTCGCTGGTGCCTTGTCCGCGACGCGTCCTCGTCTTACGTCTCTTCTGTCTGGCATGCGTTCCACTGAAGTCACGATCCGGATAAAAAACAGACTAGACGTGTTGCTCAAATAATGTCATCGTGTATCGTTGTCGCGTTGTTCGGAACTCTACCTTAAAGTGGGCGATCGACGTACGAGCCTATACCGCGGTTTTAAAGAACGTCGGTTTTACTCGTGGCTCGTTGGTGCTATCGACTAGTGAGTGAGACAGTCGTATCGTAGTCGAATTGAGGTTTTGAATTTAGAATTTGATCAAGCTGAGTAAAAAATGAAGCAAACATGACGAGCCGCGAGCCAAGCTCGTCAACTCACAAAACCGCGGTATTGCAATGATACACCGGCCAGCTTTGCCGACGAGCCATAAGACCGCGGTTTTACTCGCTCGTCGATCAGGGCCTTAGAGGGCTTTGACGGCTTTCATAATTCCTTGTAATACTGAGGAAGCTTATTTAGTTAATTACTAGAATTAGTTCCTTAGCGGAATGAAATATTCTACAGAGTAAAAGAATTCTTAAAAGAGCCGTGTTGGCCGAGGGAGTTTATAACTCGACTTTCGATCCATCCATAGGTCGTGGGTTCGAATCCTGCCGTGCATCAATGGATTTTTCGTTTCGGAAAATTTGTATGTGTATTAACACGAGCTCTTAGCGGTGAAGCCAAACAAGGCAACCTTATCCACAGAAATTACATGGTCAATACTTTGCAGATTACCAAGCCACGGTTTTTCCTTTTGATGTTTTCCTACATCGAATTATGTTATGAAAATCATGATCTAAAAGTACTGTTTCAGTTTTTGGAAGCAGTTTCATAGATAAGATAAGATAAGAAAAAATAAAATTAATTTATTTGCCAGAATTTAGGTATCAATCAGATCTTAATACTATTGTTAGTCCAGATATATTCTACCTCTAATAGGCATGCAAATGTTTATACTTAGTGTAACTCAGTTCAAATAATAAAATAATTTTATAGGACATTTCACACAACGTCAGCCAACCTCAAACTAAGCGAAGCTTGTTTTTATTGTAAATACATCCATTATAGTCTTACAACTAACATAATAATTCTGGCTACAGCAGACATGCTGGTTTTAGCATCAGCGATCAGCGGTTTTGCGACTACATCGAAGCCGCATCGCGTGTTGGCGACTCTCTGCGTTCGATCGCAGTATAAAAATCGTGCGTTTTACCTGTCACAAAAAATCTCCGTCATGGCTTAACGACCTAAGCCGGTTATTCATAACGTTGGTGCCACGCGAGTGAAACTGAGGGCAGAAGCTAATACTATATTACATTAAAACACATACACATAACAAACATCCTAATATAACAAAAGCTCTTAGAGCATAGTGTCTAGCGAATGTTTTGTGTCGTCAAGGGCTCACGTATTTGGACATGACAGGAAAAGCATTATCTTTATCATTATTCTTCTTATTTCGTGTTATTTTCCGCAAAATACACATATTGAGAGATAATGGAACCCATTTTTCAATCAAATAGCCTTATTGAGTCAGTTTATTGGTAATCGTGGGCGTTCGATTTTCTGGATTTTGATAAAATAAATAAATATAGCTACAGAACCATTTTAGCCATCATAGCCCCAAACTAAACAAATCCCTAATACTACCAGACACAGAACAAACATCTACGGTGCTAAAGCAGGACTGCAGAAGTCATGCAGCAATACTAAAACAATATTGTTTTGGTACAAATCCAAGCAGTGTTAAAACAAGCTTGAAACAGTTCTATTTAGGAATGTTGGAACAAGCCTAAACCAGACTGTTTCAAACTTTGTTTTAATCAATGGCTTTAAGAATTCATAGTACCTACTACTGCCTCTGAGATGTTAATGTTTGACATACAAAAAGTAATCATAAGGCGCTGGACACTTAGAAAAGACGTAAGACGCAGATAGGTGCGGACATTTGTCTCTTCCGCGTCCCTTTCATACAAAATGTATAGAAGCGTCGTGATGCAAAACATACAGAAGAGACGGGGCGCGGGCGCAACGCTTACTTACTCGTACACGTCTGCGCCTGTCCGCGACGCGATTACACCTGGATTACACCTAATGGATTACACCTAATTAAACATAATTTAATTTGCTTTGTTTTGATTTGAATAAATCTTTTCATAAGTAAGACAGAAAAAAATAAGCTGCAGTATAGTATACCAATACCAAGCCATCTATAAAAGGTCTGATGTGTGGTGAAACGTTGTCACTTTGCAGCTCAGATTGGCTTGTCTGTGGTTGTAACATTTCAGCATCACACAGATCTTTGGGAGTGTCCACATTGCGTTTTTTGCAGCGCGTTTGTATCGATACAAACGCGATTCGAACGCGATGCGAACGCGCAGCCCCCCGCGCAGCCCCTCCCGGTTCGCTTTTGTATGGAAAAATACGCGTTGCGAACGCGCGTTTGTATCGATACAAACGCGCAGCTCAAAAACGCGCTGCAGAAAACGCAATGTGGACACTCCCTTTAACTCAATAAAAAAACACAGCGGAAAGTAACATAAAAACACCCACAACACAACAAAGAACGTGTAACTCACCGCGTTTGACTTCGTCACGAGTGAGCAAGCAAAAAGAAGATGTGTTAGAAAGAGACAGCCATAGTCTACGTTGCATCTAGATCTGCGGACTTAAAAAGGTCGCTAAAACTGAATCACAATATGAAATGCACTATAATGCCGTCTCTTTTCACTCTCATTCAATGAAACGAGATGGCAATAGTTCGTGCGATTCTGCAATAGCGACCTTTATAGGCCCGCTGGTCCTAAGACGCATTCACACGCTCGCGTGCAACAGATATTCTGAGATGTGAGTGAAAGAGCTACTTCGAGCTCGCTCTGATCATATATCTGTCTCGTTGAATGTATGTTTGCTCGCGAGCATGTAAACGCGTTAAGCCGAAATACACCGGATGCGTATGCGCAGAACTCTTTCTATTCTGTAGTCGTAAGGGACACTATATTTAAAAAAATATCTGGTGTGTTTCGGCCTTATAGCTAAAGATTCAAAGGCAAATATTAATAATATAGTACAATTATTATGTATTTATTATATTACACTATTTATAATATATCACATTACCTACAAACTAGGCAAATACACATAATACATAAACAGAAATAAAAGAAAGTACTTAGATGTTGTATGATCCCTTTCATGTATGAAAAATTAAATGAAATTAATTATTTTATTTGCTAAAAGCAGTTTATTATGTATTACTTATAAATTTAGGTCACGAGCATACTTCGCCGACAGGCATGCTAATTAAACTTAGTTAGGTACCTACCTAATATTATAAATTTAATAAAAAACTTTAAAAAATAAGAGTTTTTTTTTACCTATAACTTGAAAACTACCTATTTAAAAGCTAGTAAATTATTTGAAATACAAACTTTATTTTGTATTAACACACGGGTATTACTCACGTAATACGTGTATCATGTGAGTAATTCCCGTGTGTTAAGGATTAGCTTTCAAAAGAAATGTCATCGTTGACTCCACCCAAACGCCCCTCTACCCTCTCTCTACCCTATCTATTCACGATATTTTGACATGTTAAAACTTTTGAAACTATCTTGGAATAATTATAATTTTAACATCTTGTTGAAGTAGCGAACATTGTCATGGAGACTTCATCAATTTTTTTTTTCGATGGAAGTGATACCTAGTTGTTACCTTCATAATTATTATTACTTATTATAGAATATCTGGGCGACCAAGCTCTGCTTGGGTGCAAATCGAGAAAAAAAGAAAAAGAAAAATGAGTTAAGTATTTAAAAAAAGCTAGGTCTCGATCGATTCTTCGCCCCCGTAAACCGTAAACCTCTGTACCGCAAATTTTATCGAAATCGTTAGAGCCGTTTTCGAGAACGTGAGTACAAATAAACAAACAAACAAATATTGCTCGTTTAATAGAATAAGATAATATTTCATAAGAAGATCATATACTTGTCGGGGAGAGGGTTCTGGGCGTGAAGTATGGATGGTCCGATATGTTCAAAGACACGAAATAACCAATGTAACGTGTAGTCAGGATGTCTATTTTATAATCACAATTAAGTACTTTCACAAGACTTTAACAGAGGATTGATTCGATTTTTGCCGATTAGAATAACTATCACCATTAATGGTAAGCGTCCACATGTCGGTATCGTACGCATCGGACGCATCGCACGCAACGGATCGTAGTATTGTTTGTATAGAAACTCATATAAGTGCGTCCACATGTCCGCATCGTACGCATCGCATTTCACAGATAATCCGTTTGATGCGATCCGTCCGCTGCGTGCGATGCGGGCCTGTGGACGCTTACCATTAAAAAACAAAATGGAAACGCGGTGAGTTCAACAGAAAGAGGCAAAGCGACCCACAGAGCATTACTACTCTCGAGGAGCGACCGCTCCGCTCCGATGCCAGAACCAAAGTGGCCACGCCGCTCGCCACCCGCTCGAGGAAAGCGAACTGTCCAACAACAAAACTGACTTTAGCGCCCTCTGCCTACTTTGTGTCAACCACACCCAAGTGACAATAACAGTTGTCTACTTGACGTTTCCATTATTAGTCTACAGATGGCGTTGTTAACAGGATGTAGTGCAGAACGAAGTATCAAATCAATTAACATTCCCTTTTCTAGCTCCAACTCCGACATAATATGTATTATATTCTTTATACCTAGATAAGTCTAATCACAAATAATTGTATGCTGTGTTCACTGTGTTTAGAAACTACGCCGACTTTGCTTTCTTAGGACTGTCATAATACGTTAAGTTTAGCGTAAATTACAATTTGTGAACCATAAACTTTCATATGACACCCCATTAAATTTATTTGTATAACTTATTTTTTACCCCCTTGAGTACCTGATATCTTTACAACCCCTTCATTGATTAAGCCCATAAGCACTCGGGTCACTCGACACTGGATATATGCACCAACCGGAGTTTAAAACACTAAAAAACACGCTATAGTTACATACGAGTCGATAAAGTACAAAATTACAGTACTAAAATTAACTATGTAAATTAATTTTAGATTAAAAAATAAACTAAAAACCACGTCTTTATTTATTTATTTAGAATGCGTTGTCATCGAGTTGTGAGCTACCCTGACAGTTTTAGCCAGCCAGCTACACGGAAAGTGCTCGAAATTTTAGTCGCACGAGATTTCCCTCGGAACGACAGACAGATAGACAGACGAACAAGAAAGTGACTATATAAGTATAATAAAAACGTGGTAAAATAATAATGTCATTGATCCTTGATAAGTGTGCACATTTTGATCCGACGTTTTGAAATGGATTAAAACTACGTTCTAAGATTCTGTTGACATAGATGAATACAAGTGAAGCTAAAAAAAACTAAATTCGGGGTAATATCCCACTTGGCCAAAACAGTCCTTGAACAAAAGCCAAATTATATAGTTGAGGATGCGACTCCACTCCATTTTGTTCCGAATGACATTCGATTTCGACTAGTCCTATTATATAACAAATGAGAGAAGTTTGTGTGAATGTTTGTTTTACCACGTATCTCCGTAACTACTAAACTAATTTTGCCGATTTTTTGTTCTGCTCGTAATCTATAGTGATCTTCGATCTTCTGTTCTATCTAACAAGAATGTGAAAAAAGGAGGCAAGTTTCTAAGAAATAAGTAAATGTAATTTCTTAAATAAAAATAAAATAATAAGTACTAAGTTATGAATTTTTAAAGGGGTTGCAATAAAGTTCTATTTCAAATAAATATTTTCTGGTTTGATTCACCAGAGTAATTAAATACCTACTTTATTTATTTTTTATTCAAAATTACCCTTAGGGAGAGACTGTGCATTATTACTAAATAAAATAAAATAAATAAATAAATATTGCTGGACATTTCACACAGCATCATGTAGTCCCAAGCTAAGCAGAGCTTGTGTTATGGCAACCACATGCCAAATAAAACTAAGGTCGTAAAGTTAGTATTGTTTTTCCTAATCGAAAAAAAACTAAATACTTACTAACTTGTATGACTTTTTGGTTTAATTTTCTGTTACCTGTACAAAGCCGGGGCGGGCAAATAGTTTGTCAAATGTCAAAATGTCAAAACGCGCGTGGATCCGACCTTGTGACCGCCCAGAAGCGGAATGAGCTGCGTTCGATTCTGTTATTATTTATATAGCAACTCGGGACTCAATAAGGTTGATTTTCGGATGATCCGTTTAACTCTCTGTGCTCAGAAGTAAAGCTCAAAACTAATTTTGCTTATTATGAGAAAAATAAGCAGTCTAGGTAAACGATAACTTAGCAGCAAATAAAAGACTAAATTTCCTTTCTGTGAGTATTTATTTTGTATATGTAGCTGAACTGGTTTTCAAGAAAAATGCAAAAATCTTGAGAAAAGGTATCATTTTCAAACAGTAAAAGTATCATGTAAATTTCTATTAATCGTGTTTCTGCCTTTAGTCCTGTATAGAAAAAAGATTAAAAAATCACATAATTGGAGTTGAACTTGATGAGATATTCTGGGGCCCTAGCCATATTACACGATCTATCGTCGCTGTAGAACGATCTATCGTCGCTGTAGAATAGAACACTTCAAAATGTATAGGAATTGACGTTCTGACCACGTGACTCATCTACTTGAAACGTCAAATCCTATACATTTTGAAGTGTTTCTATTCTACAGCGACGATAGATAGTGTAATATGGCTAGGGGGGCTGTTTACTCACCATTTGCAGGCAAACAATCATCATTACAATACTGCCGGGCCTTAATACAATGTCAAGTACAACTCACGAAAGTTTTGAAAGTGATCTTTACGTTGGGGTTTAAAATAATATTGTGCGTAGGTAGTTCAAAATGAAACATTCCTTTTGTGATTTTATTGTGAACGAATCAGAAACAAATGTAGTCAGTGAACAGCTAAATTGATACTATTTGTAGCTCATAAAGCACGTTAGACGCAATCTTGCTAAATCCGTACCTATATTATAAATGTGAAAGTGTGTTTATTTGTTTGTTTATTTGTCCTGCTTTCACGTCAAAACAGAGCGACCGACGGATTGAAGTGATTTTTAGTGTGGAGATAGTTGGAAGGCTGGAGAGTAACATAAGCTTTTTACCCGACTGCGCAAAGCAAAGGAAGGGTAATGTGTTTATCAGTCTATGTTTGTATGTTTGTTTGTATGTATGTTTGGATGTTTCTATGTGGCACTCTAGAGGCCAAACGCGTGGACCGATTTTGATAATTCTTGCGTCAATCGATTCGTCTCAACTTTGGGAGTGTCACTAAAGACATGACAGTTATCAAAATTCACCAGTGCCACAACCAGACGCCATATTGTCAAAATTAAAAAAATCAAAATCGTCACACTATATCAAGTGGGGTATCGTTGAATAGGTATTTTAAAATCAAATCAACTTTAGGTTTCTTTTACCATTTTTCATTTTAAGTAATAGTTTAGGAAAAATAACGGTTTAAAGTTGATTAATAATAATTCTCGCTATCTGATGTTTCTATGTGGCACTCTAGAGGCCAAACGCGTGGACCGATTTTGATGATTTTTATGTCAATCGATTTGTCTCAACCTTGGGAGTGTCACTAAAGATATGACAGTAATCAAAATTCACCAGGGCTACAACCAGACGCCATATTGTCAAAATTAAAAGAATCAAAATCGTCACACTATATCAAGTGGGGTATCGTTGAATAGGTATTTTAAAATCAGTATATAAGTTATGATAAAGTTGATTTTAAAATACCTAATTTTAAAATCAACTTTATCATAACTAAAAAGTGTTAAATAAAAACTTATTTAAAAAAAAACAAAAACCCGACTGCGTTAAAACTAAGTAAAAAGAATAAAACAAGCCTGCAAAGAATTACTCACAGTCGGGACCCATAACATTGGGAAGATTTGATTGTTAATAAAATGAATGGGGACCGACTGTGAGTCATTCTTTGCAGGCTTGTTTTATTCTTTTTAGTTTTAACGCAGTCGGGTTTATGTTTTTTTTTTTAATAAGTTTTTATTATCTAGGTACCACGCGAGCGAAGCCGCCGGCAGCGGCTAGTATGTTATAATCCCCATAAATTGTACCTATATGCTAGTGTCAATATTGATTTGGTTTTCGTATTCCAATGTTTGTACTTTAATCATCTGATACCGGCTTATCTAATTGGGATTACCAGTTGCTAAATAAGCTGGGTAAATAGGGTTAATATTTAGGTACTGCTAAAGTGAATTATATAGGCAAAAATTTGTGTGAATATTAGTGGAATAAAGTAAGATTTTTTTGAAGATTTCAAAATATCTAGTACTCCTCCGCCAATCTATACCAAAAAAGATTCGTCAAAATTTTCACGCTAAAGTTTCACCCAACCACCCACTTTCCACAGCCTAACCTTACTATGCCAGGCTAGTCAGGGCAAATCCGGGAACAGCACCAGCGCGAAAACAAAAACAAAAAATTGATGGTCTTCGACACGTGTTTCACCCCTCCACGGGGCATCCTCAGGAAGCCCCTTTAGCGTGAAAATTTTGACGAATCTTTTTTGGTATAGATTGGCGGAGGAGTACTAGATATTTTGAAATCTTCAAAAAAATCTGAATATGGACTTCCGCAAAGTCACGCCTGAATCAATTAACTATCTGGAATAAAGTAAGTTCGTATGAGCTAGTGGCCAACTGATAACGCAGTTTTTGGGCCGCCTAAGGGCCTCCGTCATGGCTGAACGACTTAAAAGCCGGGACCGACATTTTAACGTGCCCTCCGAAGCACGGAAGTACTCAGCTTGCAGCCACCCATCCAAATTGTGACCTCTCAGAACGTCGCTTTAATTCAACGATCTATCAAGAACGTCTAAACAAGCTACGCTATGAGCACTAAGTGCTGAGTTGCAGTGGGTTTACCAAGAAGTCTTCTTGGTAAACCCCGCCCACTGCAACTCAGTTCGCATTGTGCATTCACTGAATATGTAGTATTACTTGGGACGCATTTCAAATAACAAGCAAACATTATAAATTGAAACAAAATACCCAACTGCTGGTTTGAAAGTTTAAAAAAAGATTTAGGCTGTGTCCCCAGTAGGCAAACTGTTGGCGGCCGACTGAGTTTGCGGCGTATCGGTTTGGAACGCCTGCGCCGTTCCATATATTTGAAATGGACTGTCCACAGTTCTCTAGTTTTGCGCTTACTTAACGTAGTTTGCAGTAAGTGCACTTTACTCAGTCGGCGGCTAACAGTTTGCCTACTGGGGACACAGCCTTAGCCCTCTCACTAATCTGACAAAATTTTTATAGCTCTACAATCAAGCCAAATCTAATGACACCTCATACGTTAAAATTGATTGTGCCGTTTAGGTTGTAGAGCGGCACAAAGAAATAAACATACATATAATACAATAAAAAATACACACACTCGAAAAACAACCCTTTCTGCGGGCAGTCCAGTAAAAATGAACTTATCACGACTGAATCTACACACTTTTGTCAGATCAGGCGTTCAAGATCTTTTGAAGATGAAAATTTTAAAAATTAAATAAGCAGATGATGATGATGATGTAACAAAGACGCTGAGAGCTTTATAAAGATGAGCACGCAATCGTGTGGAAACAGGTTGTAATGGAATTCGCGAGGTCCATTGTGACGGTTATCTAGTGCTGTATTTGTTGGTGTTTACTGTAAACTCGATGCTCTGTTAGAATAATTGAAGAAAGGCTGGTCTAATTAGTATTTTTTTATTGAAATGTCAACTTTAATGGTGGCGGTTCGCGCGAGACCAAGACAGGAGACCAAGACCAGAGTCAGGCTTTGCAGGGGCGCGCGAAAGTGACACGAGACCACAGAACAGATAATAATCCTACGTATAGAATGTACAATGTGCGTTTGAGCTGGCGAGGAGCTGACTTTGAGCACGGAACGCGCCACACGCGCAGACGCATAGACGAGACCGAGACCACAGTGTGCATTGTTCATACGGTGACAAGCTTACTGTGTACAAAACTGACATTGTGTAGTGTAAATACAGACACAGAACACATAGAGCTTTTGCATAGAGATTTCGTCGAGTGTCCGGGGTGTGACGTCTGTCTCGGTCTCACCATAAATAGTCAGAAATGGCTTTTGGAGGATAACTTACATTGCATTGATTGTAAGGGCGGGCATACACGGGCTGCTAGAGCAGTTAGCCAGTTTTCAAAATACACGAACCGCTCTCGTGCAGTCTAGTCCAGTGTTTCGCAAAGGGTGTGCCGCGGCACACTGTGTAAGTGTGTACCATGGTCATTAGTTGGTGTGCCTTGGAAAAATAAGGTTACCTATCTTAGTTAGGTTACTCCGCATAATATGCTCAACTAAACAAGCTCATATGTCGCATAAAAAGGTGGATTTATCATTTATGGTACCTCCAAAATTTTCCGATTTTCTAGGTGTACCTTGAACACAAAAAGATTGCGGAACACTGGTCTAGTCAACAGCTATTTAGTGACATACGTTTAATGTCCACATCGATTTGCACTTTACCATCAAATTGGATTTTACTCTCAATTTATATAAGTCCGATACCTGTAAGTTTTATTGAGCGTTTGTTACCAATGGCGTCCATTAGGCCCTGTCCAAAAAGGTCACTAATGGCGGACAAATAATGTTACTGCTTTGTTATATCGCTGAAGTTCAGTATTGGGTGATAAATGAATTGCTAGGCCACGAAATGTAAATGAAAACGTAACTAACCTGCTTGAATAGGATGGAAAACAATCTTGCTGCATACACAAAATAATATAACAAGACACTGTGACATTAAAAAAAAATTAGGTAGTACTCGAAAAAATAACAAAAAAAATGGATAAAACAAAAATACAAAAAACCAGTCAGTGGCTGGGATTCGATCTCGTAGGCTTCAGCGTCCAATAAGACCGCTTAGCCTCTGAACCCGCGAAATATACAGCGAAATTACGAACCATATTGCACTGGTAAATCTTTTTTCGTGAAAATGCCGAGAAAACAAATTTTCCCGGATACGAAACCTAGCTAGATAGATTTTTCACCCCCGTAAAGCCTCGTACCGCAAATTTCATCGAAATTGTTAGAGCCGTTTTCGAGAACGTGAGTGCAAATGAACAACAAATATTGCTAGTTTAATAGAATAGGATTTTTACTAAAGTTTAGTTTGCACAGCCGGGATTAACCTTTGAACTTTTCTGTGTAAAGCCCACACGACTGAAAACATATTTAAATGTTGCAATAAAAACTACCGTATTCAAAATTATTTCAGGGCGTCTAATTTAAGTGACGTGTGATCTTAAGTCTGGCACTTATTTGGCTCAACTGATCAGCATTGCCATCCAGCGCGGTAATGCTGCCAGTGTCTTGGCACGCTTCCGTCTGGCAGTGGCTTAGATCAGTTGAGCTACCTATAAATTGTTTCCAACGATCCTTAGGTGGCTCAACTGGTTCTTATTGTGTTTTATAATGTTATCTAAATATGTTTTAGTTTAGTTTCTGTAAATAATGCCTATTTAAAAAAAAACTACTAATCCAAATGTCACGTACGTTCATAAATATTTTCTGACAAGGAGCATAGCCAGGCATTAAGTATTTCGGGACAGACAAGGGTACTAGCTATCCCACGTGATTAATATCTGTTTTACCGCGATCCGTTTATTTTATACAATAGAGTAGATGTATGGCACTTTCTGGATGCACGTGTAGAGTCGATTTGCTTGAAATTGATGATGTTGACTCTCCTGATGAAAGAAGAGCACCAGAACGATTTTATCTGCTGATCATGCAATACAAAGTCAAAGTCAAATTCAAAAGGATCACATAGTTTATCACTCAGAATCGTCTTAAAAGCTAGGTGATTCTACTCCTGTTACTTCGCGACCAAGACCGTGAAGAACCAGGGCAACAAATACGGTTTAGGGCCTAATTTTTTTCAGTGATTCACTTTTTGTATCTTTATTTTTAGTTACTTATTATAATATTTTTTTGTGCAAACATTTTTTTCGCCATTGAGGACATAACAATAGTTTTTTTAATAATATTTGTTTTATTTAAAACCTGACCCAACCGATGGTGTTTTTTTTCTTTCGAAATTATACATTAGAGCGCTGAATAGCAATGCTGATCCGTTGAGTTAAATTATATGCTTGCGGAGCTAATAAGGTCGCTATAGCAGAATTACAATATGAATTGCAATGCTGTTCTTGTCACTCTCAGTCAATGAAGACATAGTTCAATTCCTATTGTGACTCTGCTCCATCGGCCACTATCGGTAACCGTAGCTAAACCTCGAATCATCACTTCGACCAGACGGTGATAGCATACAGAAACTAGCCGTTAAAGCTACTCTAGCGTGGCGTGTTTATCCTCACTCTTTGGTTATTTAAGTATTTATACCCAAAAGGGATCGAGCCCTAGAGAGACGTAAAAAGGGAAAGTTACAAAGTAGCAGTAATGACTGGCAATTGTTTGTTAATACGGGGCTTAATTGAGTGACTGTTTATAAATGATTTTCAATATGTGAGTTTATAAAAGGCGAACTGACTAGCCAATAAGATTACAAGCCTAGATATTTGATGTATGCTCTCTTGAATGACGTATTGCGCAGGAGTATTAAGCAGGACTAAGGCAGGTCTGCAGCAGTCATTTATTTATTTATTTATTTATTTATTTAGTTTTATTTTATTTCAGTCATGCAGCAGTACTAAAACAATATTGTTTTGGTACGAATCTAAGCAATGTCAAAACAAGCTTGAAGCAGTCCTTCTTTAGGAATGTTGAAACAAGCCTAAAACAGGACTGTTTCAAGCTTGTTTAAACATTGCTCTAAGAGTTCATAGTAAGGCCCCTGACAGCTCTATTTTACAGGAATCTTTATGTCAAAGATAACTCCCCAGAGAAACTGCTCCCAATTTTAGTGAGTAGATTCTAAATGTGCTCTACTTATCTAAATTGGTTTGCAAATATCTCGACAAGTCACGAATAGTACAGTCAACAATACTTTTTAGATTCTATACTTTTTGTATATTGACGTGAAGGTTTTGCGTGTGTCACCAGTCGTATCTACCCGCACGCTAGGCTCATATTGTGTTAGCTTTACTTTATAAAGTCTTGCTTTAGTCCTGCACAATGACATCCGTTGTCATGAATAAAACAAATGACGTTTTACGTCATTAAGCAGGACTAAAGCAGGATTTCAGCAGTCATGCAGCAGGACTGAAACAATATTGTTTTGGTACGAACCCAAGCAATGTCAAAGCAAGCTTGAAATAGTTCTGCTTTTGGGAGGTTGAAATAAGCCTAAAGCAGGACTGTTTCAAGCTTGCTGGTAAGGCCCTTGCTGGTAGGGCCCTTGAAGATAAAAGACATGATAGGGACAGTACAATATTTACCCTACACTATCCATAACTTACTTACTTAATACCCTTAACGGGACACTGTACTATCTACTCCTTGATTGTCTATCTTTGATAGCGACCAAAATCGGTTTCTGTCAAATATGACAGTTCAGCCGGCTGGTTCATTGTACGGATAGAGAAACCATCCTCCAGCTTGACCGGCAAAATCCTCAGGAAAGACATCGTCAATAGATGTAGGGCTGAAGCCACGGGTTTTCTCACGATGTTTTCCTTCACCGTTTATATTTGGACATACCTCAGACTACCCGCAAACATCTTCAAAAGATCTTAAATGTTTAAAAAGATATAAAAGAATGTCTACCGCACCTTGAGGATACAGTCGTAATCCTGTTATGTTTATGACAGGTTAACGTCTTATAAATCGAATAACGCCGGCTGCACGCATGAAAAAGTGTCACGTTCCGCCTGAGCCGAGCGTGCAGCGCCGAACAAGCGATAGAGAGGCACGATCGGCCTAAGCGTTCGTTTCGTTATCACGTAAAATTGTCGTCCGTAAACCGACTTTACAGACAACCACTTTTTGCGCTATAAGTCTGTAATATTCACCGTTTTGTCACGCTGACTGTACGTATAGCCACAAAGCCGTAGTCAATTAGCCCTCAAGCTCGGCTGGCGGCCAACTACCGTAAGACGACACCTATTACGGCTCAGTTCATACTTATTAATGTTACATTGTTTCTAAGGATAGGAATTCTCATAAACGGCTATGAACTTGACATTATTTAACACACGGGAATTACTCACGTAACAATATCTGAAGATTCTCCGGATGAATCGAAACATTGTCGGTATCTAAATCGACGATATTGTTACGTGAGTAATTCCCGTGTGTTAAATAATGTCTAGTACAACTCACGAAAGTTTTGAAAGGCTATGAAGTTGTGTAGACATTTTCCGTAATATTTCGAAGCGCTCATGGCGTAGCTTGCTTAGATGTTCTTGATTGATCGTTGAAGTTAAGCAGCGTTGTGCGCGGTCACGATTTGGATGGGTGACCGCAAGTGGTACTACGAGCTGAGCGCTTCCGTGCTTCGGAGGACACGTTAAATTGTCGGCCCCGGCTTTTAAGCTGTTAAGCCATGACAGAGGCCTTTAGGCGGCCTAAAAACTCCGTCAACTGAGTTGCTCATACGAACTTACGTAATATTTACGTAATACTAGCCAACGTTGGATCAAGTACCAATTTTTTATATTTTAATTAGCATAATATTGACATAAATATTCTAAAATGGCTGGAAAGGTCTTTTAAGGATAGTCTGCAACGATTATTAGATGGATAATAGGCACTTTGGGATTTTGTAAATAATTGTTAAAAGCTAATAACATTTCTCAAGAAAACCGGTCGTGTGACGTAACATTAAAAAAACCGTGTTGGCCGAGTGGGATAGTACCTCGACTTTCGATCTGAAGGTCGTGGATTCGAATCCTGGCAGTGCATCAATAGATTTTTCATTTCGAAAAATTTAAGCGCGTATTAGAGAACGCACTAAATAACTGTTTATATCTACGAGTACACTACAGATGTAGTGTGAGTGCAAACTCAGCACTTGTCATAGCTAACAATATAGTTTATTTATACCATGTATTAGAACCCATTGCACCGCTCATCAATAAAGACATATCCACAACAATGCACCTGTATCACTCCGTACGTCCGCCAGAAAACCACCATCAACCTTTACCATATTTCACAGACATTGAGCGTAACAGACACGTAGCGTAGCAGACAAAATAATATTTTTCTGAATAGTTTGTATGAAAGTATTCATATCTAACGTAACGTAACCGCACAGACACGCACAGACACAGTTTACGCGCAAAGAGTTTTGTCTGCGCTGTGCGTGTCAGTTCGGCTACATTATGCTAGCTGCCGGTCAATGTGAATAGAGAATCGTAACTGGACCGTGCGTGCTTCTTCTCTCTCAGTCTTTTGTTTGAGAGCGGCCGCGACCGACGGTGTCAGTCGTCTGTCGATGTCTGGCACTCTACATGTCAAGGTGTGTTTGAAGCAAAACATAGTGAGGAAAATAGCTGTTTAGTCAGCCCTAAATGTATTGATATGTATATTTCTGAGGATAGAACTGAGAGATTATTTAACACACGGGAATTACCCAGATGAGGATTCTCCGGATGAATCGAAACATTGTCGGTATCTAAATCGACGATATTTTTACGTGAGTAATGCCCGTGTGTTAAATAATGTCTAGTACAGCTCACGAAAGTTTTGAAAGTGAAATAGAACTGAGAGGATGATTCTAAGTGCCTGGGTAATAAGTCTATTCTATGCAAACATTGTCCTAAGCTAGTGCTTGGGACAATGTTTACAAAAAGTTTACAGAGCGACCCGTAATGTTTAGGTATAGATTGCCTCCTAAGGTTGTACAAATCACTTATTCAAGATTTGAAGGCCTTTTATGAGTGTGTGTACCTATATTAAAGTTTACCTTCATTAAATCAATATGGGGAGTGTGATAAACCATTAACTGATTAATACGAGTAGACTAATTGAAATAAACTTTCATAGTGATTGGTTTTCGGCTGGCATCGTTTAATCCGCCTATCATGTAATATTCAATGTTCAATACATTATTTTAGCTTCATTAACTTTGTATGCTTGATTACACACTAAATGAATGTTGTAGAGTATTTTACTCTGTTATTAATAATAATTGACTTGTACGCTTCCTAGAGCCTAAAGCCGTTTTGGTCGAGGGAATAAGTACCTCGACTTTCGATCCGAAGGTTGTGGGTTCGAATCCTGGCCGTGAATCAATGGATTGTCGTTTCGAAAAAAATATATCCGTATTAACGCGAGCTCTAAACGGTGAAGGAAAACATCGTGAGGAAACCCACGGCTTAGTCAGCCCCACACGTGTTGACCATGTCTTTCCTGTGGATATGGCCGGTTAAGCTGAAATGGTTAAGGTGCTGGGCAAATGGGCATGCCCACTCCATGTCAACATTGTCCCAGGCACAAATTATGGCAAAAGCTGCACTAGTTATTTTAAAACAAAAAGAGAAATTCCAAAAACTATCGGTTTGTTGAAAAAAATTCAGGAGGATTTTCTCAAAAGCTTTTCGTACAAATAAAACTTTTTCAGTAAGTTTTTCTCCTGACAATTACGAGAACAACAAAAAACAGCCTTTGTTAATAAAGTTTAATTTAATAATGGCTGTGACATTACTATTACGTAATAAGTATTATTATTCTGTGACATTACGTTCCTTACTGCGCAGAATGCTATTTTTAGACTTCCTTTTGAAAATAAGGTTACTAAATATTCAAATGAGACGAAAGAGCCTTAAAGTAGAATATTCATTTGCAAACTA
The DNA here is from genome assembly GCA_958496255.1 of Camptogramma bilineatum. Lineage (NCBI taxonomy): Eukaryota > Metazoa > Arthropoda > Insecta > Lepidoptera > Geometridae > Camptogramma > Camptogramma bilineatum. The sequence continues at coordinate 6,682,125 of OY292474.1, forward strand.
TAGCGGTGTCTAACTTCAAACAAACTGGTTAATTTTAGCCGTATACAATGTTTCTGTATTTCCATGAAACGAGTGTACTCATATACGAAAGTGGCATAACGCCTCTAAGCTTCGGAGGGCATGTAAAATTGTCGGTCCCAGCTTTTAAGTCGACAAAATAATATTGTTCTATACAGTTTGTATACTTAGGCCTTTACATCTTTACTAGATTTATACAGTGTCAGAAGGCAATCTTTGCCTTCACTTAACGGAACACTGTAGTGAGTCGGACAATGTTGAGATGGAGTAGGCTTGCCCAGCACCTACACCATCCTCTCAGCTTAACCGGCCATATCCACAGGAAAGACACTGGTCAATACGTGTGGGGCTGACTAAGCCGCGGAAGCTGAATAAGCTTATATAGTTTTTATAAACGTATTCTTATCTAACGTAACGTAGCCGAAAAGACACGGGGCCGCGGCAGACACGGACAGAGACAGTATTCGCGCAAAGAATTTTGTCTGCGCGGTGCGTGTCTGTCGTTTCGAAAAAAATATATCCGTATTAACGCGAGCTCTAAACGGTGAAGGAAAACATCGTGAGGAAACCCACGGCTTAGTCAGCCCCACACGTGTTGACCATGTCTTTCCTGTGGATATGGCCGGTTAAGCTGAAATGGTTAAGGTGCTGGGCAAATGGGCATGCCCACTCCATGTCAACATTGTCCCAGGCACAAATTATGGCAAAAGCTGCACTAGTTATTTTAAAACAAAAAGAGAAATTCCAAAAACTATCGGTTTGTTGAAAAAAATTCAGGAGGATTTTCTCAAAAGCTTTTCTAGGATACACAGTGCTTCTTCTCTCTAAGTCTTTTGTTTGTGAGCGGCTGCGACCGACGACGATGTCTGTCACTGTCTGGCTACGTGTCTGTTACGCTCAATAGCAGCATTTACACGCAGAGATCGGCCCGCGGGAAATAGCACGCGCCATTCCAACCTTTGCTAAAAACCTTACGTGTAGATGCGCGACGATCTGTACAGATATCTGTACGGTTCATATCTGTACAGATATCTGTACCGTGTAAAGGCCGCTATTGTATGTAAAACAGTCCTGTAAAGCTCATGTTTTTACAGACTGTACAATGAGATAATATAATGAGAGTTGTAGGCATAACACACATCCCACACTGGTGACCCCGCCGAGCTAATGGAAGGCCATAATTACTATTAGTGCAGTTGACATTGCCTGTTGAGGTTTAAGCTACTCACTACCATAGTTGTGTACAAAATAAACAGCCTCAAAAACATGGTTTTGATGTATGAATGTTCATATGAGCTAGTAGACAATTCTGATGTCAGAGTTTTTAGGCTGCCTGTACTGTAGTGTAGGCCTCCTTTGTGGCTTTAAGGCCCCTCGCACAACGAAAACTTCGATATATTTCGTTGTGTTGGTCTGCTAGTGCCATCTTTATTTTCATTAAAATAACCCTTGCACACATAATGAAGAACTAAGTAACACCATGATTTCTTTCTCTTTTTGTTCTAAAGGGGAAGATTTTTATACAAACGTTTGGCAATTTGACGAGCAACAGGGAGCGTGTAGAACACTTCCGATCTCCCGGATCCGATCACGTCTGCTCACGTCATCATCCGCATGCCACGAGTAATTGAAATCCCATCGCTACAATCCAATTCAGCCCGTAAACTGAATCACTACGACTCAATTTCCATTAATACCATTTCGAGGTTTCGTAAGACCCATTTGGGAAAAACATCTTTGGAAATACAACCTTAATTCCATTCGATGAAAGCATGATTTCGATTGATGTAGCTGAGTTTGGATAGATAAATGTAATTTGTTGCAGATTTGTGTTTTATATGTGGGGAGTAGGGTCGCAATTGAATTAGAGATCTGTTTGATATAAAGTGATTCAAAGGCGAGCTTGAAACAAATTTTAAGGGGTACCATGCGGGCTCCTAATGATCAGAAGGGTCAGAGCAGAGTAATTGTTAGAAGATATTCTGAGAATACCTGAAAATAATGGTTTTCAATCCCATTCGACAATGAATAAAGCGCTTACGTCTACCTTGAAACAGAATATACGTAGTATGAACAAATGAATACATTGTAGCTAGTTCTACGAAATATTATTCAATATTAAATTATACACATTATTGTGTTACACCGATTAATTATTATAGGGACTATATTATAATTTCAAACATAATCACATTCATGCTATAATAGAAACTATTAAAACAAAACTTTAGAATGCCTAACACTAAACGTTTGTGAATAATAGCACTAACACAGACAAAGTTCATAAAAATTCTCAACAAATAATACAAAACAAATAATGACTTCTAAAAAGCGCTTGTCAGGTAAAAATTGTCAATTCTTTTATTCACTAACTAACTAAAAACACGTAAAATACAAAGGTTCGTTAGTAAAAATGATTGTAGCCAAATATAAATACAACCAACTTCATAGTTTACGGGCTTATTTCACTGTCTCCACTATTTAAATATTACTTTTCAAGTAAATCTAAGCAATAACTCTTTATTTATACAGACATTGAGCGTAACAGACACAGAGCTTGCCAGACATCGACAGACAACGATAGCCATCGTAGGTCGCGGCCGCTCTCAAACAAAAGACTGAGAGAGAAGAAACACTGCACGGTCCCGTTACGATTCTCTATTTACATTGACCGGCAGCTAGCTTAACGTAGCCGCTCAGACACGGACAGACACACACCGAAAAAAATCTTTACGCGAATACTGTGTCTGTCCGTGTCTAAGTACGGGGCCCATGTCTGTGCATGTCTGTGCGGCTACGTTACGTTAAATATGAACACATTCATAGAACATTATTTAACACACGGGAATTACTCAAGTAAAAATATCGTCGGATGAATCGAAAAATTGTCGGTATCTAAATCGACGATATTTTTACGGTGATTTATTCCCGTGTGTTAAATAATGTCTAGTACAACTCACGAAAGTTTTGAAAGTCAGACATTCATAGAAACTGAAATATTATTTGGTCTGCCACGCTACTTGGTCTGTTACGCTCAATGTCTGTCGATATAAACAGTCTTTTCTACGAACAAATTGTTGTTTACTGATGGTACTCACCTAGGCTAGCGTCGTACGTGTTCATGTACTCTGACGTCATGAATTGAGAGACGAGCGCCGTCTTCCCGACTCCAGCATCTCCCAGCAGCACCACTCGGTACTTCGGGACCTGAGGATAGACTCCAATTTACTTCTATACTTCTTTAATCCAACGACCAGCAGATTGTCGATAATGTGACATTTATTTACAGAAACTCAACGACTACATATTTACATCACATTATAAAATACAATAAGAACCAGTTGAGGCACCTAAGGATCGTTTTAAACGATCTATAGCTCTCTATCTCTCAACTGATCTAAGCCACTGCCAGTCGGAAGCGTGCCCAAGACACTGACAGCATTACCGCGCTGGATGGCAATGCTGATCTGTTGAGCCAAATAAGTGTCAAACTTAGGATCACGCGTCGCTTCGATTAGACGCCTTGAAATAATTAAAAAAAACGATTGTCTAACTTACTTCAAACCTCAAATTGGTCTCAATCTGTCAAAATGATCGCGAAGGTACGAGTATCTTTTGTCGCGTTCGGTCTCGTTGAGATGAGAGTGACAGAGCTTCTTGCGTGGTCACTGGGCAGTCATATTTGACAGTTTGTATGATCAGCAAATATTTGTCTAGGGTTTGGGTATTTTCTATGTGTAATATGTATGTATGTAATTATAAAAAAATATATGTAAGTACAATACAGTCATTTAGTTACCCTAACACAAGGCTCTGCTTACTTTGAGGCTACATGATGCTGTCTCTCTCTTTCTCTATTCCTCGTTTCCTCTTGCTGAGGACCTCTCATTATTATGCTGTGTAAAATGTCTAAAATTATTATTTGTTTTTATATTTCAAATTATTCAATGTATTTCCTATGGGATTCCAGACACAATAGAAAATCAATTGTGTCTTGATGAGATCTACGTTCCGGCATTATGAGAAATAAATCGAACACATTTTCATATTGTTACAGTCGAATTGAGAGACCACTTTCATGAAGTCCCGAAGGCGCGATAGACATTCTCTCAGATCAGATTTAAGATCCTTTTGATGATGTCTAAGGAGGTAGTCAGAGGAATGTTCAATACACATTTGGTAGAAGTTGCAAGCCCATACTATTAGAAAGCCAACTGGTTTCCTCATAATGTTTTCCTTCACCGTTTAAAGCTCACGTTAAAGACTCGTAATATATATTTTTTTTAAACGAAAAATTCAATGATGCACGGCTGGGTCCGAACCTACGACCTTCTGATCGAATGTCGAGGTATCAACCCACTCGGTCAACAAGGCTTCTTCAGGAAGTCAATTTAATATCTAACAAATAAACTCGCGTACAAAAACGATACTTTTGACCTTTTTTCAATAGCCCCGGGCATAAAACAAGGATAAAATAAATCCAGACAAAGTTTCAAGGTTCTTCCCTCAAAGTTTTATTATACGTTTCAATCGCCTCTACATGGCTTGACCATGAGAAAAATGTTTTACGAAACTCACTATGTGATGAGAATGTTAGGTTTGAATGTGAAGAATTTGTTTACCCAAATATCCGTACCCATATTATAAATGTGAAAGTGTGTTTGTTTGTTTGTCCTGTTTTCACGTCAAACAGAGCGACGGACTGACGTGATTTTTGTGTGGAGATAGTTAGAGGGCTGGAGAGTAACATAGGCTACTTTTTATTTTAGCCGGCCCATCTGGCCCACTTGCCTGTGGTCTTTCGACCAAAAGTTGTTGTTTGGTCGGCTATATGTCTATCGCCGCTGAAAACTTTGCTTGCGAGTTCTAGACATTCTGATGTCGAGTGGCGCCATCTTCGCTGAAGCTCGTAGTGCGTAGCATACTATGTAGTTCATCTAGTGACAGGTAGATGTCGCTACAAGAATTTTAGTAGGATTTCATGGCTACTCGTTAGCCATGAGATGCAAAAAACTTTGCCCTTTAGAGAGTTAACTGTAGCCGTTTGAATGATGGGACCCAAAGAACATTCTTAATTAAAACAAAACAACATGAAAAGTATTCCGTCGAAAATATCCTGTTTAAGAGATTACAAGAATTTGGGCCGTACGGGCCACATTTACAAAGGAAATACATTACTTAACTTCTTGAATATATTTTTATGAGCGTGGTTTGTCTGTTTATATTTATTATAGAAGTTTTGTACAGAGGCAAAAAATCATGTTTATTTATTAAAAAAATTTAGTGACTACGCAAATGTATGGATAGAAGGTTTGTATAATCATATAGGTATTAATTTAGTGAGAGAAGAAGTAAGTAATTTCGTATGAGCTAGTGGCCAACTCTGGTGACGGAGTTTTTAGGCCGCCTAAAGGCCTCCGTCACTCATTTCTACTCAAGCAAAGGGCGTGGTGTCCTCTTAACATGCAATTCGTGACAAGTCGCAAGCCCAGTGACGATATTATCAACAGTACTTTAGTTAGAGGGTTTGTTTATTTGATCCCCAGATAAAAAACATTCGTAGACCATTAGCTACGGACCGCTACGACCGCTACGAAGGGTCTACGCGGGTGCTACGCGTAAACGAGCTGTAGCACGAATCTTCACACACGCAATCTTCTACTTAGAGATAATCTTGTGTTTTATGTCTTTGTAATAAGGTTGAAAACAGAGCAGAAAAAACAACTGTGGCTTGTGTACCGTACCATAATGTGATAAGGTTCAAAATGTGGCTTAGAATTGTCAAGATAAAATGAACACAGATAAACGTAGCGACCGCGTAATTTAGTTGAAGGCTTGAATTGGAGTTGATAAAACTGTTGCGCGTAGCTTATATAATGCAATAATATAGTTACGACCTAACGACATGCTGCTAAGTCATTAAGCCATGACTGATGGCTAAACTTTGGATTTGGCCACTAGCTCATATTATTAAAAAATAACTTTTTATAAGCTGTTTATTTAATTTGTAGACTTGTATCCTTTATAGCAGGTAGAGGTCTTTTAATTTGATGTTAAAGCCTGGAGGATTTCACACTAATAATCATAAATGTGAAAGTTTGGATGGATGGATGTATGTTTGTTCCTCTACAACTCGACAACCACTCAACCGATTTGCCTGGATTTTAAAATATAGATAGATAAATGAACGGGAATAGGACATAGGCTAGTTTTTATCCCCAAAAAATGCACGATTCCCGTGGAATAAAAAAATAGTAGTCCACGTGGGCACTATTTTTAGCTACCATTTTAGCTTAGTACTATTTTTTTAGTATTAGTTGCTAGTGGACTGCTATTTTAGTTACTATTTTAGCTAGTCATAATATATCACTAAAATTATAATTATATGTTGCAAGTTTGTTGATCATTGATTGTCCGTTTGTCAAGAACTTTCGTCTCAAGACCAGGTTGGGTACAGTCAGCGACAAAAATCGATGAACATTTTGAGTTTTTCAAGTCACTTTTTCTTCACGATATATGTGAAAGTTGTAACTTTTGTTTGAAATTGGTAATAGAGCAGGGCAAAGCATCTAATATTAGCTTGATTATTACTCCACAGGCTCAGTGAATATATAAAAATTTTAAACTTAAAACATTCATCGATTTTTGTTGCTAACTGTACCAGTATCTTGTTAAAATTTGTATCAAAAAGGCAAATCTATCTTGAACCTGTAAAAAACCTATGTTATAGCAATCAAAAAGTATTCAAAAAATAATCATGAATTCCCGTATCTTATGGAACTAAATGTCGGTGATGGTTCTCACCGGTTCGATCTCGTCCTCATCGGGCGTGTCGAGGCTGACGGAGTCCACGGGCCGGTATCCGGAGCAACAGGAGCCGTCGAATGGCGATCTGTCTGAGGCCCTGTGAACAACATATCACACTAATATTTAAATTAAGTTTGGATGTTTGGATGGATGGATGGATAGATGGATGTAATGTTGGGTATGACATGATTTTAGATTGACTTTTGTAAGAGTAGGTTCATTTTCATTTTGAGCCGGTACCGTGAGCCGGTCATTTTGAATTGACTGTTCATTATTTTGGCGGACTCACTCATTCTCATTATTATGACAATCTGTCCAGTCAGTTCTGAATTCTTTCTTGTCATTGTCGAGCGAGGAGTGATTGAAGATTGAATGAAGCTTGAGAAAAGAGTAACGTCATTTTCTGATTTTGTCATCCATGTGTGTACGTTCACATGACATTTGTAGAAGTTGAGCCGATCACACAAAGTTGAATTTTGTACGGGATAAAAGAACCGCGTCAATCACGTCATACTCAACACTAGATAGATGTTTGTTTGTTCCTCTATAACTCGACAACCACTCAACCGATTTGGCTAAAATTTAAAATACAGATAGTCATTATCTACCTATATTTTAAATTTTAGCTAAATCGGTTCAGTGGTTGTCGAGTTATAGAGGAACAAACATACACCCATCCATCCAAACATCCAAACTTTCGCATTTATAATATTAGTGTGATTAGAAAGCGGTAAAGTTTATTTGCGATTTTGAATGTTTTTCGAAAACATATCGACCTATACGGATGGGAAATTGCATTATCCCTGAGTGTCATATTGTATTCTGTTAAACATTCAATTTGTATTCAAAATTATGGTAATGGTAAAATATGTGTTTAAAATTAGGGCCCTATCTCACTGGAACACCATGGTTGCGCCACCACTAACAAAATGTTCCTAGTGTCTCGCTTGGTTGCGCAACCAAGCGGACACCAAGTGTCATTTACGCATATTACGTTGGTGGCGCGACAGTGGTGGCGCCACCATTGTGTTCTAGTGATAAAGAGCCCTAATAATATGGCTTAAGATTTTTTAAATCGGCGAAAAAAGAATTGTTACCTGAGATTAAGCATTCACTAACTTTTTAGGAGTTCATTAATTTCCAATAATTGATTATGAATCTATACTAATTGATTATAGCAACAGTTTTTTTTTATGAACGTGCTAATTGCAGGAACTGGATTCATTCTTAAGGAAGGCTATAGGCTACATTTCATCATCATCATGACCATATACCATTACTAGTAGCACTGCAAGGGCGCAGACTGTTTCAAATATAATGCTCAATACATAATATATTTCTACAACAGTGGTCCCAATGGTATTAAATCCTAAAAGTTAAAAGGGATGTTACTCTTGGGGGTAATTACAGGCAAGTAATAATACTTAAGCCATATTATAAGGGCTCTATCTTACTAGAATACCATAGTGGCGCCACCACAGTCGCGCCACCAACAAAATGAACGAAAATGACACCGGGTGTCCGCTTGGTTGCGTAACCAAGCAGGACACCAGGTCCTAGTGAGAAAGAGCTCTCAGTTTTGTCGCTATTTGATGCAAGTTTTGACATTACAACCATCTATTTGTCAATTTTAATATTCAACAAATCTGTGATATAGGACCACCATCTCCGTTTACTTAATTATAAATAAATAAATATTGGTGGACATTTCACACAGCGACATCTAAGCAAAGCTTGTACTATGGAAACCAGATAACTGATAGAATACTTATATACTTTTTGTAAATACATACTTATAATACTTTATAACACCCAGACACAGAACAAACATGTATGTTCATCACACGAATATTTGACTTGGGTGGGAATCGAACCCACGACCTACAGCGCAAAAGGTAGAGCTACTACCAACTGAACTAAGAGGCCAGTAATTGGTAGAGCGGTGAGGCTGAAGTTGCAGTTTTAAAACCCGTTCACGTGATTTTTAAGATGTCTTTAAATAAATGCCCAGCAAATAAAAAAATCATAGGTAAGAATCAGAATCAAAAAGTTAAGGATTTCGTAAGCGTAAGGTATAAAATAAAAATGTGTGTATGTCGAAAATCTAACTGATTAAAGAATTGCTAGACAACCAATTCAAACTCAAGAAGTGAACAAGTACGCTACTTTAGACTTAGTTTTGAACACAAGCCCTAAACTAAGTGGTATTGAAGTAACTTGCCAACTTGAAGTAAAGCAATATTGAGTGCCCCAATGGCAATATCTTGGGTCTAATGGCCCTAAATAAATATTAACAACTTTAGCAGAACTTCTCGGGTACCTGCCTATTGAATTGTAGAGCCACTTCATCAAAGTCACTTAGTTATTGTTTCACAAGTTTGTCCACCGTATTAAAACATTGTTTACGCCGAAAAATATTCTCCCCCTTACTTATGAAAGATGTTTAAAGTTGAACACTGGTTAAACAACGTCCTGTCTCTGTTCGTGTACCAGTGTTCAACTTTAAACATCTTTCATAAGTAAGACCCACTATATCCAAAACGTGGTCTTCCTGTGCCTGATTGAGTGCCTTCAACGTTTTTTTTTTTATGTATTTTCACCGATTTCTGATGTCAATTGTGGATCAATTTCGAAAATTATTTTTTTGGTACAAAGGGAATACAAGATCTCATTGTTACCAAATCAGGATGAGAGGATCCCATGGAAATTGAGGGCAATTCTCAAATTTCATGGCTGTTTACAGAGTACCTATATATGGAACTCCACGAGCGATCTACAGCACGGAAGGAGTAGATACTACCAACTGAGCTTTAAAACTAGTTACATGCGAACATTACAGCTTTACAATCTACTTACTGAATAATCTAAAAAATCTTTAGTAAAATGAGGAACAAAGAAAAATGAGCGGTCTGTGAAGAAAATTATTATTATAAGAAGCCTGTACTGTCCCACTACTGGGCAAAGGCCTCCCTTCCCTTCCTCCACTCAGTGAGATCTTGAGCAAACGCCTGCCAATTCTCCAGATGAGAAGCCAGTTCGTCTCGCCACCTTTTTCTCGGTCTGCTGCGTTGCCGTTGGGGCCCAATCGGTCTTAGCACGGGCCCACATCTCGTCCTGCATAGGGCAGATATGGCCTGCCCAATCCCATTTTAGCCTTCTCCTAAAAGACTTCTCCCTAACTTGAATTTGTGTTTTGGAACTAAGAAAAGGAGAACAAAATTATAGGAAGTTCAATTCAGTGATATTCCGGTCTCCAGTTTTCAGAAATCAGAGCTTAAATGGACAACAGCGAAATACCAAGCAAAGGTCAATGCCACGAGAAAGTGACGCCTTTTGTGATAGAATGTTAGTCACTCTAAAGCTTTATTCACAATAAATACTCGGTCTTTAACATCTTCTGAGGGTTTATTAAGCCCTAGTGTTATTTATAATTTGTATTCGAAAGCACTCGTGGCGTAGCTTGCTTCGACGTTCTTGACTGATCGTTGAAGTTAGGCTGCGTTGTGCGTGGTCATAATTTGGATGGGTGACCGCAAGTGGCATTACGAGCTGAGCGCTTCCATGCTTTGGAGGGCACGTTAAATTGTCGGTCCCGGCTTTTAAGTCGGAGGCCTTTAGGCGGCCTAAAAACTCCGTCACCAGAGATGGCCACTTGCTCATACGAACTTACTTACTTTTTATTTGAAATTCACTAGACATCTAGGCAGACCACCTGCCAGATGGATGGATGACATAGTTGCCGTACAGGGTAAGACTTAGACGCAAAAAGCAAAGAATAGAGATGTTTGGCGGTTAGGGAAGGAGGAGCCCAGCAGTGGGTCACTACAAGCTGACAATGATCATGATGATGATAAAAAAAGTAAGAGTTTACTGAACCCTATTATTATATTTATTTATGTATTAGAGCCGTGACTACAGAGGTCGTCAAATTGGTCATAATCGTTTTTTTTAAAATAACATTTTGCAAAAAAAAATTAACCTACTTTATTATTATGTTCACAGCCTAATAAGGAAGTCTAGATTGATGGGTTCCGCATAGAGTTCAAGCACCTTGACTTTTCTTTCATGATAATAAAATCACTTCCATAGAATGGTGTTATTAAGCGAAATACGAGGTTTATTTTATCTACATATTTGATGTCAAGTTGATTATTTGAAATAACTTACTCCGGGAATGTCCCTGTTAATTTAGTAAGCTTTAGGAGAAATATTTTTCTTGTACCATAGAATGGGATGTATAGAAAACGCAGGATCGATTGATTTTTTCCAAGCTTATGTATCTAAGTAAGTATGTCATTTGTTGTTAGATTTTGTTGAATTTTTATATTATGAAAGGATAATAATTTTACTTTAACCGACTTAAAAAAAGGAGGAGATTCTCAATTCATCGGTCATCTGGTGAAGGAGGATCGGTTAGACAAATACGTATTTGAATCCCGTCAAAATCGAAAAGTTTTAAGAATTTTCATCCTTGATGAAATAAGTAAACAAGAGTTCATAACCACTTTTAATTCCAGAAATATATAAAAACCTTAATAACCATAACCACGGAGCGTTGCTAGTTTCATAAATAAATGAAACCCGGGTGAAGTTGGCGCGGAGAAAATTAAATAATTTGCGGAACCCCTTTAAAGTTCATTCGAACAAATTGGAACAAATCCGGTTGAGCGCTGCAGCGAATTAAACTGGCCTCTCAGTTGGTAGCAGCCTTTTCTGCGTTGTAGGTCGTGGATTCGATTCCCGACCAGGGCAAAACATTTGTGTAATGAACGTAGATGTCTGTTTCATGTAGTACTAGCTGCTGCCCACGGCTTCGCTCGCGTGGTATCCAGATAAAAAGTAGCCTATGTTACTCTCCAGCCCTCCAACTATCTCCACACAAAAAATCACTTCAATCCGTCGCTCTATTTTGACGTGAAAGTAGGACAAATAAACAAACAAATAAACACACTTTCACATTTATAATATTGGTACGAATTTGTCGATGGTGTAATGTGGTCGCACGAGCGTGTTCACAATATTGCTTATTCAGTACAAAAGTATATTTATAAATTGATTAAGTAGGATTCGTTAAAAACGATCCTATAAATACGGACCTTCTGTGTGAACACCCTGTAATAATACTGTTAGCGCAGCGTGCTCCAATATATTATTGTGCAGTATATTTTGCATTTGAGGTGGTGCGGTGAAGCTGTGGTTAAATCTAATTACTGCGCAGTTCACTGCATAACCAACGTGGTTATAAGAAAATATGGAAAGTAATTTTCAACTAAAATACAACGTATTTACAATTTATCCAACAAATTTATGATGAACTAGAGATTGCCGGTGAAGGAAAATATTACGTGGAATATCAGTGAGTAACCAAAGTAAAAGGTTGTTTATAATATGTTTATGTTGTCTAAGTAAATAATGTTACCAGTCGATGTTCAGAAAAGACAAGTGTCTAAATTAAAAAAAATAAAAAACCGACTTCAATGTTATAAGCTAAGCAATTTTCTGCACTCTCGAGGTGCATTTCTGTTCATAACTCAGAAGATTCTCGACAGATCCTCGTGACAAAGCAAAATCGCCCAACTTTGCCACTAAGATCTTCGCTCGCTTCACTCGCTCGATTGACTAGGTAATTGGAAATAAAAAAAAGACTCGACAATTATTATTATTAGTATTGCATGCATGCCTATAAATCCTGTACCTAATCTCTACTATACTGAGCTAGCGCATTAGACATCATTGTGTTGTGAACTCAGCAGAAGTAGCACTTAATATAGGGGTAGTCAGAAAAAAGTCCAAATCTAGGCTACCAACGCAACAGAGATCTCAGTTCAGGGGAAACTACTAGTTATAAATATACTTGCTGCTGCCCGTGGCTTCGCTCGCGTGGTACCCGGAAAAAAGTAGCCTATGTTACTCTCCAGCCCTCCAACTATCTTCACACAAAAAATCACTTCAATCCGTCGGTCGCTCTGTTTTGACGTGAAAGCAGGACAAATAAACAAAGAAATAAACACACTTTCTCATTTATAATATGGGTAAGGATGGTGTAATATTGTAGGATATTATTGTTGTCGTTGTTTCGTTATTCAATTATTATTATTTATTAATTGTCATTACAAATGGAGGGAAGTTACTGGAGTAACCTGTGATCCGAGGATGCCTGTCAAACTGAAAGGCCTGATTTATAAGAGCGTTATCAGGCCAGTTCTTGCGTATGGAAGTGAGACATGGACCACCACGCAACGCCACATACATTCCATCCAGGTGGCAGAGATGAAAATGCTTCGGTGGATGTGCGGAGTCACGAGACGCGACATGATCCGCAACGAATACGTGCGCGGGAGTCTCGGTGTGCGCGACATCGCCGATAAGCTCCAAGAAAATAGGCTCCGCTGGTTTGGACACATCCAAAGAAGACCACCTGAGCACATTACACAAAAAATGATCACGCTGAACATTCCTGGGTCTAGGCGTAGAGGAAGACCAAAAAAGAAATGGACAGACGTGATCAAAAAAGATCTACAGGACTGCAATGTTTCCCAAGACGACGCGTTAGACAGAGCGAAGTGGAAGACGATGACGAGGAAAGCAGACCCCACCATCAGATGGGAATAACGCTTAGGAGAGAGAGAGAGTTGTTTCGTTATTCAATATTTCAAATTCACTTTGAAATAAGATTCTATGTAAACAGCAAAGCCTTGCATTTGCTACAGCAAAGAGCGTAGTTTCCGATACTTCGCGCAAGGTCGTGTTGGTTCTCAATTCTTGCATTTCCTAGAAGTTTAGAACGTTGTTATGATGTTCGGAAGTTGAAGTTCTTTTTTAGGAATCCGTACTCTAGACTCTAGAATCTAGATTCCTAGAATTGAACTAAACTCAAGACGATAAATCCTTCTTTAAACAGGTTTATAGAAGTTTCTTATCTTTTATCAGGTTGAATTCCCACCTAGCATGGGCGTAGCTTTAGCTTTGTTATGGGGGAGGGGGGGTGTCCAAGGGTTCCTCGAAATACAAATATTGACTAGGTTTTCCCTGAAATCAAAGGGTTTCAACTATTCAATGGTTTCTAAGGAGGGGGGGTCCGGTCCCCCTAACCCCCCCCCCCCCCCTCCTCCTTTATATACGCATGTGCCACCTAGGACAAACATTTTGTGCAATGAACATAAAATATTTTTTCTGTGTGATTGTTATATACTTACCTAATATTTGCAAAATATCTACCTATTTATATTTATCTGGGGCGCGATTCAACACTTCTCGGAATGGTTTCCGTATTCGGAAAGTCAACTTTCCGAAGAAAATATAAGAATCGGATGCATTCCGTAGTACAAGCTTTCCTTAGTTAGTGGCGCTGTGTAAACTATTTATAAAGATATTGAGTTGAATTGAATTTAATAACATTTTTTTTTAATTTTTTCTTTCATTATAGGTGTTTTTTTCCTTCACTTCCATCTAGCAAGAAGTTGTACAGAGACTAACATTACTTTTAAATCACCACTAAGTATTTTACGTCCATAATGAATACGGGAGCCGTTTTTATGAGAGTGCCATGAAATTACCTATATATAGTTTAAAATAGCTCTTCCAGTTGTGCCTTTGTTTATGAAAACAATATTTTTCAAGAAAATACTGAGTATTTTCTTGCGATAATTTTCTTCTTCTACCTTATAGAACTGTGCTTATTTGTTATTTGAAACAAGCTAGTGACATCATAAAAGGTAAATAAATAAAGATATAATCTCATCCTACGTTTGTTTCTTATTTATTAGGACATTAGATTAACCCTGTTATTCATAATGGACTTATAAGCTGACTAGAGCTCAAACGGCTACTAGGTTTGTTGCCATCTTTTTTCAATAACATGTGAGTGACAAGAAAAAAAAAAGTCTCTACAACTATATCAGTGGACTTGTCCTCTTGGGCGCAAGGAGGGATGAAACAAATGTCAGAGAAAAGTTTTCCTGAGGTTAGGACTGAGATTCAAACCTTTTCGGAATTGATTCGGAAAATGGCTGAATAAAACTTTTCGAAGAAAATCATCGAATCGAATGCATTTTCGGAAGTCTGAATCACAATGCTGAATTGATTATTAGAATTGACAGTTCCAAAAGTCTTTTAAAAAACTCACCTGCTGTTGGTAGAATTGACGGAGGTGTTGGAGCGGCTGCGGCGGTTGCAGATGGAGTCGCCGCAGTTGACCACGCCGCCTTTGTTGGTGATGCTGAAGGTCCGCAGCCGGTACAGGTCATCTGACGCGCGAGGGTTGTAAGGCTTCTCTGGCAGCGAGCAGACCCGTGGCCTTGAGTGCTCTACCACTGGGAATTAAATTAGATGTGATGAAGATGAAATGGGACATTGAAAAGTTTTTACCTCCTACCGGATCCAGGGGACGTTGACCTGCCATAGACTCTGGATACTGGGTCTAACAATTAGAACTAAATATAATAAATAAATAAATAATAAATAAATATGAAATGTCCAGCAATATTTATGTACCTATGTAAATATTGCTGGACATTTCACACAGCGCCATCTAGCCCCAAACTAAGCAAAGCTTGTACTATGGGAACCAGATAACTGATAGAATACTCATATACGTTTTGTAAATACATACATAGAATATTTTATAACACCCAGACACAGAACAAACATCTATGTTCATCACACAAATGTTTGTCCTGAGTGGGAATCGAACCCACGACCTACAGCACGGAAGGCAGAGCTACTACCAACTGAGCTAACAGGCCAGTCAACTGTCCAGGTAATCCCGTGGAAAAAAATACAAAGCTATCTTTGTTTAAATTTTAGGAGGTTTAGGCTGGATTCGACCAGTTTATACCTGAGAGTCTAAACTACTAACCGACTCAATTCGAAATACAATTGTATAGAAAGCGCAACCGAACATTATTATGTGCATACAAATTATCCTGGTTATAAGTTGTCAACTGTACAATGTCAAAATATTCAAACAAGCAGTAGTTTACTTAAAACTTAATCCAGTTTGGTCGAATTCAGCCTAAAAGAGGAGTTGCTTTGTAAGCACTCATTACAAAAGAATTCTTTAAATATTTTTCTTCCAACTCTGCAACTTGATCATCTGATGAAAAAACTTACAAAGGAAATTACAAAGAGTTAGAAAACTAACAGTTTTATCAAAGAAATAACATCATTAGAGGTATTATTTTCAAGAAACTGTTACCGTAACATAGCAGAACGAAAATAGTAGAAAAAAGTGTAGATCCTATTAGTGAACAAGATTGTTCCTAGGCTTGTATAACAAAACGTTCAAGCCTAGTTATCAGAAGACGCATCGTGACACCGATTGTCATCATTGGTGTCGATGCGTCCTCTGATTGGACAACAACTGATCGCCACCTTGCACGCCACCGCGGACGTTAGCTGAACGCTTTGGTTTGGTCAAGATTGTTGGTCCCGGCTTTCAAGTCATTAAGCCATGACAGAGGTCTTTAGGCGGCCTAAAACTTCATACGAACATACTTAGCTAGCACTATGGAGCAGTTGTGACGTCTTTACTCATACGTCAAATGTTAAATCCGTCTAAATACTGATTGTGTCAATTTGCGAATTGGTTATTATGCTGATGTATCATTTTACAAATGCGTCGTTTTGCGATAGAAACCAGATTATATTGGTCATTATGCGTCAGAACGACCCTACTGCTATATTACGGCCACAGTTTTTGTAGAAAACACCACTTAACAATAAAGAAACGAGTATTCTTGAATCTTACATTTTCATTAGACGTTGTTTTCTAGAAAAAGGTAGAAAATAAACTCATTAAGGAAATAAAGTACCTACTCTGAACAAACTGAATAATTAATGCTACAATTGTGGCGGTTCAGTGGGTTTTAAGAATGTGGATTGTGGAAATTCTTAATTGGTTTTCGAATTCGAACCTATACTTCTATATCTATACTTATTAGTATAGATTAATAATAATTTCTATTAATAATATGGTAGTATGTTGTTTAGTGTTCTTCTTCATCTTTTTCAAGAACCCCTTTCAAGGTGAAGGCCTCCTCCAAAGATAGCCAATGGTCTCTCTCTTGCGCTACTTGTACCCAGTCCGGTCCTGGGTATCTATACTAATATTATAATGAGGTAAAGTTTGTAGAACGAAATCTCCGAAACTACTCTTCCGATTTCAAAAATTCATTTACTAGTATTTATAATGAACTTTCAGGATAAACATAGGTTATATGTTTTGGGTAGGTACTTCACGGGCAAAGCAATGCAAATCGTTCGATTTCACGATTCCACGACGCGTGAATTCGGTCACGCGGCGCCGCGCTTTTTCATAATGTGCATAACACAAATTTGTACCTTACCTAATGGACATAGAGTTGAATTTACTTTGGAGTTTAAAAACATGACGCGTCGCTTCACTTCGACACTGCGTAGTGTGTAAGAAATAATTACCTGGTAACTCAAGAAAGTTAGACGTCCTCCTCTGTCGTCCTCTCATCGTATTCTGGAAGTTCAGAGGTCCGATATCTTCTACCGAGTCGCAGTTCGACATAGTAGACTCCCTGGACCCTCGTCTACTAGCCAAGTACGCTAGACCCCCCTTCATAGATCCCCTGCGCATCGGAGAGCATGGTCTACTCATACTAGTTGTAGTAGACCTGGTCTGCTGCGTATCATCAGTTAGATCTGTCAAGTCTGATGTCGACTTTCGGCAGATTTTCGAGATGGACGTCGAAGTGGCTTCATCATCAGCGTCATTGATCACTGCAGACGGGGTTCCCGGCATGGCATCTATGGAGTCATCGGTGTGACTGGACACGATGGACGGTGACGTCACCATTCTCGGTGAGCTGACAGTGGAGTTAGAGCCAAAGAACTTTCTAGAGCGTTTTGGAGAGACATACCCTGGGTTTGTGTGGATGTGTACTGGAGGGGGTTTGGGGGAGCGGGACTTCTCTCTATGCTTCAACGAAGCTGAGTACTGAAGGTTCTGCTGGCCTCTATCATAACATGGACTTGACCGTCCTGAAGGAGACTTTTGGGGGAAGTTGAAGTGCCTGGGGCTCATTGGACTCCTATGCCCGTGGGCGATCGGGCTTTTCGGGGGGTAGCTGCATCCGGATTGGGGGGTGTAGTAGCCAGAAGATGAGGTGCTAGAGGTGATGGAAGGACTTTTTTGGGGGAAGACGAAGTGGCGGGGACTTTTTGGGGTGTGCGGTTTGGGGGAAATCGGGGGGTAACCTCCAGGACTGTTCACTGCCATGTTCACTGGTTCATAATTTCACTGAGCGTACCTGAAATTAAAAAAATAGTTGAATAAACAGTGATAAATAAGAATTAAAATAAGATTAACGTTCATGGGGTCAGGAGGAGTGACACCTTTTTAGAGGAATATTTATGAGATCTTGTAAGAGGATGAGACCAATGACCTTTTGGACCCTTAGGTCATTGTTCACCAGCCCTTTGTTGGTGCATATGTATGTAAATGTTTTTATACTTGTCTTTTCTTGGATACAGTCGTTGGTGCTTACTAATATAATTTTTAAATTTGGATAAAACAACAAAACACACATTCATATAGGTAATCTAAAAGTTTTTAAATAAAATTATAACAAAAAAAAAGGTCGCTTTTGTATCATTAAATAAAATGCCGAGATACTGACACTAATATAACAATAACATCGCTATTTTTCATCTAATAAAATATTATAATATTATTTAATTTACAATAACAATCTTTTCATTTTATAAGATATATATAACACATTTTATTTCTGTGTTAGTGAACTTCTGAGACTTCGTTTATAAGGTACTTAATTAAATTTTTTGAATTGATTTTGGTGTAATAACGTAATTTGTTCAGCTACGTTTTTTCATTTATATTACGCAAAAGAAACAGAATTCTAGAAAAATGTAGATTTTTTTTTCAAATTCGACTAGTATTTCTAGAGATTAGCGCGTTCAAACAAACGAACTATTTTCTTTATTATATTAGTATACTTAGATAATTAACAAGCACGTGTTGCGTAGGTGGGTAAATTTATCTGGGCCATATTCTATTACACTATTTGTGGGCGTATGCTACGACTGTTGCTACGCGTTTTACTACGAGCTCGTAGCCTTTGCTACGGCGTAGCAAGCATTACTTTTAAGAAAACTTAGGCCTTAAGTAAGTAATATTATAAATGTGAAAGTGTGTTTATTTGTCCTGCTTTCACGTCAAAACAGAGCGACGGTTTGACGTGATTTTTTGTGTGGAGTTGGAGGGCTGGAGAGTAACATAGGCTACTTTTTATCCGGATACCACGCGAGCGAAGCCGCGGGCAGCAGCTAGTATTTACATAAAAACGATAACTAATACATGCAGTTGAACATCGGACCCTTTTTAAGTCTTTTAAAAATTAGTACGTCTATTCAGGGCCCCTAACAAATTGTGACCTAGATTTTTATCGTAAATACCACAGCTAACACATTGAACACATCACTGCACCTAGGTACAGTTCAGCTTCATAAACGCCCTCATAATCTGCCCTAAAAATAAAGGGCCATCTAGGTCACAGTGGCCTAGCGTTCAATTTATGCAAAGGAACGCTTTTTTTTCAAGATTCCGTGAGAAAAAAAATAAAAATATTGTATCATCACTTTGTTGGTCCTTTGATTCGTCTAAACAAAATTTCAAAATTCAAAATTTTAAATTCAAATGTCACTTATTCAGTAGGACCGCTATGATCACTTTGAATCGTCATAAGAGCTAGGTGATTCTACTGTTCTTTCGCGACCAACGCCATGAAGAATCTCAACAACAAGTACTCTGGCCCAGATGATATTCAGGGTCTGATGATAGAGCTGGAAGGAAGGATTATGGAACAGAAAGGTGGCCTTAGAAACTCCTGATATCATTTAACCTGGGTCTCTTCAAGTCAAGAGTGAATAAGTGTCTTCTAGTCCTTTGTGATCCATCGTCAGCCACATCGTCGCTTCCCACCAGGCCCCAATGCAATATACATTACAAATTGTAAAATACAATTAATTGTAAAGGCTACAATTTTACAAGTTTCTGTTTAATTAAAAATACAATTTACATATTTGTTTAGGTGGAAAATTCACAAAATTGTAAAATTGTACCTACAATTCTACATATTTCAGTTGAAAAAACTTTTTCTCCCTACAGGCGATATTTTACATATTTGTAGGAAAAATCGTTTTATTGAACACCAATTGTAATTACAAGTTTACATATCTACAAAATTGTAGTACAATTCTGACAGGCGGGCTCACCCTGTGTAGAAACTTTACAATTCTAATTCAATACAAAAAAATTATGCTAACGAGTATCTTAACTGATCGGCAATCTCTTTCCACTTATTTATATTCTTGTTGTGAGTAATATTTTGACTGAATCAACCAAATAAATAGTAGATAGGTAGATAAATAGATTAACACATTATTGTACACCACATGAACATTAAAACAAATTACAGACACACAGAACATAAGGAGCGAAGTACAATGGGCGGTCTTATCGCTATGAGCGATTTCTTCCAAACAACCTTAGAATTAGTAGATTGCTACACAAAGGTTGAAACTAACCTATTGAGGCACGAGATGTTTTGGCGCACGAGCGTGGCGAGGGCGCTAATAGTTCGAGTGCCTAAATAGGTCTTTCACCCGAGGTAATAATTCTGCTTTTCATTTCGAATATGTGGAAAGTAAAATTAACTTTGTAAGAGATGGTAAGTAATAAATAACATGCTGAGACGCAATTTCAACACGAACTGTTTGGCCACGTGGCCGACGACGTGGCCAAACAGTTCGTATTAAAATGTATGACAGATAACTCACTTGGCTACGGTCTAGCGTCATGATCCTAATCCCGTGATCCTGACCCAGTGATCCTGCGTAATCCTGATTCCGTGATCCTGATCTGTGATCCTGTGATCCTGATCCTACGTAATCCTAATCCCATGATCCTTATCCTACGTGATCCTAATCTTGTGATCCTGATCCCGTGATCCTGATCCTGTAATCCTGATTCTAATCCTATATGATCCTAATCCTGTGATCCTAATCCCGTGATCCTGATCCTGTAATACTGATCCTGTGATCCTGATCCTACGTGATCCTAATCTCGTGATCCTGATCCTGTAACACAGATCCAGGTGATCACAGAATCAGGATCACGGGATCAGGATTAGGCAGGATCACGAGATTAGGATCACGTAAGATCAGGATCATAGATCAGGATCACGGAATCAGGATTACGCAGGATCACTGGATCAGGATCACGGGATTAGGATCACCTAGGATCAGGATCACAGGATCAGGAAATTGACGCCACACCGTAGTGAGTCTCAAGTGAGACTCAAGTGAGTTAACTGTCACACATTTCAATACAAACTGTTTGGCCACGTCGCCGGCCACGTGGCCAAACAGTTCGGATTGAAATGGCGTCTCAGCGTGTTATATAGCTCTTACTTTGTTAATTACTTTCCTCATACATATTCGAAATGAAAAGCAGTGTTTACCTCAGGTGAAAGACCTATTAAGGCACTCGAACTATTGCCTCAATAGCATTATCTATTCTATGTCAATAGGTTACTTTCAACCTTTGTGCAACGATCTACTATTAAAAACGAACTTACATTTTATGTGAATTGTAACTTACTGCTACATATTTGTAAGAACAATATTGTCAGCAACATCTACAGGCGTTTTTTATAATCATGAAATCTATATCTAGTACAAGCTTTGCTTAGTTTGGGTTTAGATGGCGCTGTGTGAAAAATGTCCACCAATATTTATTTATTTATTTATTTAAGTATTTATTTATATTTAACGAATTTTTGGGCGTTACAATTGTATGAAATATACTTGTAGATTTTTTACATAATTGTAGGTTTTATTATACAGCACTTGTCGAAAATTCGACAAAATTGTCACTTTTCTACAAATTTGTAGACTTGTAGCCTTTATTGCATACGGGCCAGGTGAGATTGTGGCTAAAGAAAGGTCTATCTAGAATAAAAAAAAAAGCTCGCAGTTACCACAAAAAGCTTGTATTGAAAATTGTTTTTCAACAAAAAAAAACTTCTTTGTTTCTTACCCCATTACTCCATCATTTGTAAACTGTTTTCGAAAACTTTTGATGCAAACTTTAAAAACAAATGGTCTTTTAAACAGAAAATTAAAACCACTGAAAGTCAGTTTATTCCCACAGAAATAAACCTTTCAATTTACACAAATCTGGTGAAAAGCAAAGGTTTCCTTCGAGTCACTTACTGAATGGGCGCCGATTACTTTGATGTGGTCTATTTCGAGGAATGAAGCGGTTGTTGGAGGAACAAATTACGGTACAAGCTGATTTACTTTGAGCTCGTGTCGATCTTTCAATAGCGCCTACACCTACACTTTATATAAGTAATAGCGATTTTTTTCAAGTTTAATAAACCTACAAATGTACATCTTATCTTACTAAAATTGTAAAGGCGAAAGTCCGTGTGTGTGTGTGTGTGTGTGTGTGTGAATGTTTGTTACCACGTATCTCCATAACTACTAAACCGATTTTAATGAAATTTGGAATGTAGATAGCTTATGTTCTGAAATAACACATTTTATCCCGATTTATGACTTTTTATCCCGGAAAAATGTGAAGTTCCCGTGGGATAAAAAAGTAGTCCACGCGGGCGAAGCCGCGGGCGTTCACTAATATGAAATAATGTATGTTTCAAAAGGGGTTAATTTTCCAAAGAAGTAATACAGGAGATTATCTTCACACACAAACTAACAAAATCCAGATTTAACTGGTATCCGAGTTTTAATGATAAAATCAGCCTATATTTTTTTTATTGAATTGACAATTGGCAAAAAACTCGCACCATATAAACGGCGCTTAACTCTCTATTTGAAATTTCTAACCACAGTAGAAAAATCACAGATAGAATATTCAAACTTTGAGTAGGTAAGTACTTGCTTATGTCATTTTATAAAGTAAGTTTATTTTATAAAGTAGTGACATAACTTTCACTACGTAAATAATAAAATGTAGTAAAGAAAATAAAAATAAGTTACCATAATAAAACTTTCATAGAAATAGAGCGCATTATTTGTACCCTTTCTAACTCAAATAGGAAACTAATAAACATGAGTTCAGAGACTCAGTTGCCTAGTTTGTTCAGTAACATTTTTCAGATTCGTATTTACTAACATTCCGTTAAAAATACAAAGCTGTACTCGTTCGTTCGATCGGTATGAGCTAGCAGCTAAGGCTGATTTTAGTCTCACGCTCACCGTCAGCGCTGATAGGCGAGTGATCTTTATTACAATGAAATAAGGATACTGATTGTTTAGCAGAAATGGCTACGCTGATTGCTCTCGTGAGTGCTGGACAATCAGTATCCTTATTTCATTGTAATAAAGATCACTCGCATCAGCGCTGACGGTGAGCGTGAGACTAAAATCAGCCTAACTCTAGTGACGGAGTTTTTAGGCCGCCTAAAAGCCTCCGTTATTTCTTAACGACTTAAAAGCCGGGACCGACCATTTTACATGCCCTCCAAAGCACGTAAAAGCTCAGTTGTTAATGCCAATAGCGGTAACCCATCCAAATTGTGACCATTCTGAACGTTGCTTAACTTCAACTATCTATCAAGAACGTCTAAGCAAGCTACGCCACGAGCGCTTCATTCAGATACATACAGCCTTGCTTATGATATAGATACTACTATTGTTTTAAATCTGAAAGTTTGTTTGTTTGTGTTTCTATCAAGCCTTAACCACAGTGAACCGATTTGATTGAAAGTAGGAATAAGTATAGATTTTGGTCTGGAATAATGGAGCGAAGCTGGCAGAAGCTAGTATTTATATAAATAAATAATACTGGACATTTCACACAGCATCATCTAGCCGCAAAGTAACAAGAGCTTGTGTTATAGGAACTAAATGACCCATATAGGTACCACATTTTTTTTTTTGTAAATACGATTCGTGGCGGAAATCGAACGCGCAACGTTCTGTGTTTCAGGCGTTCTTTCGCCCATTGCACCACAGAGGTCGTCTAAGTGGAATAAAAGGCGTT
Source organism: Camptogramma bilineatum (assembly GCA_958496255.1). Taxonomy (NCBI): domain Eukaryota; kingdom Metazoa; phylum Arthropoda; class Insecta; order Lepidoptera; family Geometridae; genus Camptogramma; species Camptogramma bilineatum. The sequence continues at coordinate 6,706,009 of OY292474.1, forward strand.
TGAAATGCCCGCTTTGCAAATTCCTTTTAAAAATGAAAGCTTTCCATAACTGTCAAATGTTTAACCGATGGTTAAAGAATTGATGAACTCAAGTCTAAATGGTAAATCATACGTGACTCGCTTTAAGATGACTAAATTATTCATACAACTTCACTAGCCGTCTCATTCATAAATTCCTTGGGTTACGAGTGATCAAATATTTGGGTGGTTCGTAACGTACTGCCTATTTGCTTAAAGTAGGTTGTTTTGGTAGGACTAGGTCAAAATAGCATGTGAAAAGGTTTATTTTTAGTTTCTTTGAAGAACTCAATTTGATTATTTGAACAGGTACAGGTTTTTGTCCCTTTTCTAAAGCTACTAAACAAAGCCTTGGACACATCGCACCTTCGGCAGGACAAGGTCTCAACTGCACATTTTGTGATTTTACAGGAGAGCCATTTTTAATATTTTTATTCATTCAACGTCGTATCATTCTGTATAAACTGCTCTGAAGAGATTGTTCTTTGCACAAAATATACTTTATACATTTATGAATCGGTGCATGTTTCATACATGAGAGAAATATGTTTTGTTTGTTATAAAGAAGGTTTTTTTAAAAAAAGGGGTTACATTTATGCCCTTGTCCTCCAAAACTTAACTAACTTTGTAATTAGGGCTGCATATAAAACATAAAATAAGTACTAAATATGACTTTGTTCCTCCACAAATTTCAACAAAAAACAAAAATATGTGGTCCTTGAATATGCCCTATATTAACCTTTACGACGTTGTCGCGCCAAAATTGATGAAAAATCGCAATAATCTGACAAAGACACCATTGCCCTATAGCGAAATGAAGCCAAACCAAGAAAGAATCTTTGTCGTTTCAGATAAAAGGCCGTTTTTTAGGCCCTTGGGCATACTTAACTCATTTTTGGAATTTTTGACAGTTACGACCTTGTCCTGTCGGAGGTGCGCATATTTTAAACTTTCGCGACTTGAACACATTTTATAGAGTCTACTCGTGACCACGGCGACTGTAATGTCGCCGTAACGTCGAGGTAAATAAAATAATTTAATTACGCGATTTTAGTCCCGTTAGCGTCGATTCACACGTGCGACTACCACACCACGTCGCAGCGACAAAATGTGGTCCAGCTGTGGTTGCGTGTGAATTGTGTCGCAGCGACTTTTTGCAGTTGCGTTGTGGTACCGACAAAATGTCAATGTGGCAGGCGCCAGCTAGGCGCGCGCTGTTGATGACGTCATGTCGTCGCGATGTGGTTGCGATGTGGTTGCGATGTGGTCGTATTACACAGGTGGTCGATAACAACGACAAAATGTGGTACGTGTGAATCGGAAATTCATTTTCAATACAAATATACGCCCGACCACGTCGCGTCGTTGTGGTGTGGTTGTCGGTGTCGTGTGGTTGTGGTACGTCTGAATTGGCACTAATAATTGAAAAAGCTTTTGACGTTTAATTTATTGAAAAATGCGCCGCCAATTTTGTGCGACCGCGCGAAAAATTTGTCATCGTGGAAAAGTAAGTTTACACATCACATAAAAACAGAATGCGATGTTGCCATTTCTGTGAGAGACAAACATAGTCATGATATATTCGTACCCATAATACAAATGTGAAAGTGTGTTTATTTGTTTGTTTATTTGTCCTGCTTTCACGTCAAAACAGAGACGGATTGACGTGATTTTTTGTGTGGAGATAGTTGGAGGGCTGGAGAGTGACATAGGCTACTTTTTATCCGGAAGCCGTGGGCAGCAGCTAGTCTAACATAATTGACATGTTACAACTCAGAAGAAATAGTTATATATAGGGGTAGTCAGAAACAAGTATAAATATATGTCATCAACGCAACGGTGAGGGAGAATGAGAGAGATAACTACTAGTGTATACTTACTACAATCATCATCATCATCATCAGCTTTTAATGACCCACTGCTGGGCATAAGCCTCCTTCCCTACCCGCCAAAACACTCTATTCTGGGCCTTTTGCATCCAGGTCTTACCCTGTACGGCAACTATATCGTCCATCCATCTGGCAGGTGGTTTGCCAAGAGGTCTAGTAAATCCCCGGGGCCACCATTCTGATACGGCCTTACTCCACCTGCCATCACCAAATCTTGCCAAGTCAAATCAACTTACTACAAACTACTATATAACTACTGTTGACTATCACTACTATAACTACTATAACTACTGTTGAACAACTTCGAACTGAGCTACAAGCGTCAAACGAAACAACTTTAAACAAGATTTAACAACTTCAATATTTTCCGGTACCGTAAAGAAACTTGGTCCCTCTATAAAACTCCCAAACTTAAGTGTCACAAGGCACCGGATTTTTGATTATCTCTTTTGGTCGTACCTCTGACTACCCCTGCACATCTTTCAAAGATCTTAATTCTTTGTGCCTTTGTGCAAAAAAATGATATCGGCGTTTCGAGCTAATCAACAATACACAATGCAAACGACCAAATCCTACACGAAACAAACATTATTTTGTTTTGTTTTGGTTAACTTAAATTAGGGTGTACTTTTTTACCTTTTTGAGTACATTTTCGCCCCCTCTGCTTCATCTCAATGACCCCTAATTTTGGGGGTGTTATCGCCCACGTTGAGAACCTATGATCTACATGCTTTTGGAGTAGCATAGCAAGCGAGAATCTCATATCAAAGCGAGGCCGCCCCTCTGGGAACGAATACGCAAATACCGTACATATTTTGCATGAATAGGTCCGCATTTTGTTTTAATTTCAAATCAGCTTTGCTTTTCACCTACAGTGTTTTTATTCGTGTAGGTAATTGTTTTTGAATAAACGAATCTGTGACTGGATGGACAGATTTTGACTAGTGAACTGTTGAATTTTTAGCTGGTTTGATTCCTGGGTGAAGTAAGTGAATTTTAGAAAATCTAAGAATGTAGTTTTGTTTCTTTTTAAAAATAAAGGAATGTTTCTTTTAAGTAAAATACTGTATCTTAAGGATTTAAAGTAGTTTCCCTCCGGGGCCCATTAACATTTTTTCCATATACTTATATCATCCAAACTATAGGTTCATACAACTCGGCTTTATGATTTTGACCCACAATTATTTTGAAAGGAAATTTTATTAAATACAATATCGTTGAAACATCGTAAAGGTTATACCGAATAGATTAAAGTTACAACTAATTTAAGAGTACCTCAAGATCGTTTTATCTCTCGAAAATTCGTCTCAAAATGCTTTGAAACTAAATCCTTTTGCACTAATGGCTAAGGCAAGGTTAAGTTAATTGGGGTTGTAATTCTACTCTATAGTTGATTTCCAATTTACAATCTCATATTAATTTCATAGAAGCTAATGAAACCTACCAGAAGCCACGGAAGTTTTATTTATGAAAGGAAAAATAAATACTCAGACTTTATTACCCAGCGAAGTTAAAAAGTACCTATATTATGTGTTTGACCCATATGTACCTATGTATCCATTCCATTCCTATGTCCGTTCGTAACTACTCAACGACTCAACCGATTTTGATATATACGTCATCATATATATTAGATTCATCTTCATAACCCGAGTGTCACTGGGTAGGTAAGGTTGACGTGATGTTTTGTGTGGAGATAGTTTATGGAGGACTGGAGAGTAACATAAGCTACTTTTTAGTCGAGTACCACGCGAGCGAAGCCGCGGGCAGCAGCTAGTGATAAATAAGTGACACACATATACATCTAATGCTGGGTATCCACTAGGTTCACGCGCCATCTGTGCTCCGCGCTTCTGCAAAGTGGATACGTTCGCGCTCTTGAAGCGCGCTCCGCAGTGCACTCTCCAAACGGTGACGGTTTTTGTACGAACACAAAGGGAAGCACGCACCGTCTCCATCAGAGCGCTGCAGATGCGCGGAGCACAGTTGATGCGCGAACCCAGTGAATACCCAGCACGAGTGCCTACTTTTTGCAAGTAGTTAATATTCTTATTGGTTTTCTTGCGAAGTTTTCTTTCACCATGTATAGACTTTATATTTTCCTACTGATTAAGATTGTAACCCAATAATAAACCGAGTAACCGAGTCAATACTGTAATAGCTTAATGTATAAATTGACATTGGCGCTGAGAGGAACAGTTGTTTGATTTGTAATCGCAATTCGACATCGTGTTCAAATACTTTCGACCCGACCGAATCGCTTTTTGATGGTCGGGATAGCGAAAGAAGGAGGTACACTGAGCACAACCCAATTAAAATGTTTAGAATCGAGAGAGTCCATCTTTACTAGATGATTTATACAGTGTCAGGTGGCAATCTTTGCCTACACTTAACAGAACACTGTAGTGCCTGAGACATTGTTTGAGATGGAGTAGGCTTGTCCAGCACCTAAAAATCTAAAAATCTAATCTCCTAATCTAATCTCCTCTAAAAATCTAAGAATCTAATCTAAATCTAAGAATCGAGAGAGTAAGAGACAAAGTTAATATATTTAGAGCCGTGTTAGCAGAGTGGGGTAGTGCCTCGACTTACGATCCAAAGGTTGAGAATTTGTATAATACCTACCCGTGAAGCACTGGATTTCTATTTCGAATAATTCATATGCGCATTAACATAAGTTCAAACGGTGAGGGAAATCATCATCAGGAAACCAGTTAAGTTTTTAATAAACGGACGTAACCAGTCAGATAATAACCAGTCACGTGCAAAACTCACCAAGATATCGAAGTATACCAAACGTGTGATTGTCTTTGCCTCTGACAAACCCTAGACATCTTCAATTCAACTTAAACCCACGGTTTTCCTTTGATGCGTAATAAACATAATAATTCTTACGGGCAAGGACGGATCGATTCTAATCTACATATTTCATCAATTATTGTAAAAACATTCATTAATCATTACCTACATATCCATAGCCATAATACAATTTAAAAAAAAACTTAGGCCTTTACATCTTTTACTAGATGATTTATACAGTGTCAGGAGGCAATCTTTGCCTTCACTTAACGGGACACTGTAGTAATACAATTAAGCGAGTAAGTAAACCATTGCCTTACTGTATTATTTATTATACTAAAATGATAAATAAAATATAACACACAGAAATATTTATGAAGAATACAATTTTATTTAAATAAAAATGGTGATAACGCTAAAAATCCAACAATTCAACATAAAAATATTGTATTTATTTAAAGAACAAGTTATTGAATTTATGTACCCAAAGGTCCCCCAAGAGCAGCGCCGAGCTAATCTCCTAATGGTAGTTACTTTGTAAATAAGAAAATAATTAAGTACTGTATTATTCTCCTAGTACACTTTGGAAATTGAAATGTACTCACTTATTTACTTAGGGTCTAAACAAATTCGTTTATATTGTGGCTTTTAAAACATCTCTTTGACATGCTTTGGCCTTTGTTTTCTAAAGTTGACTGTTAATGTTTTAAATCAACTTTAACAAAAAGAAGTTCTCGCGTATTGTTTTATATTGATATAAAATAATTGTAAAACATTCTTCATCAATATTTGATTTCTCGCTCCATACAGTAATTGCTTTTTTACCGAATTGAATACATCCATTGAAAGCTCTTAATTAATATTGCACTCATTGTGTCATCCGCCTGAATGTCAATAATCCGTGGACTGTATCGAGCATCGATTGCCTTTTGTATCCAATGCCTTTGATCAGTAGCAATGAAACGGTCAAACGATTTGTATGGACGCTTCAATACAGTTTCAGTTCTTGATAGACCGTTAGTTAGTTAGTTCGTATGAGCAAATGGACAGCTCTAGTGATTGAGTTTCTATTTCGCCTAAAGATCTCCGTCAAGGCTTAACGATGTAAAAGCCGGGAGTAACAATTTAACGTGCCCTCCAAAGCACGGAAGCGCTCAGCTCGTAATGCCTCTTGCGGTCATCCAAATTGTGACCGCGCACATCGTTGCTTAACTTCAACGATTAATCAGGAACGTCTAAGCAAGCAACGCCACGAGCGCTTCTATAGACAATAGCTTCAATAGACCGTTGAAATTAAGCAACATTTTGTGTGGTCACAATTTGGATGGGTGACAAGTGGCACGTTAAATGGTCTGCCGGGACTGTTTGGTCATGACGGAGGTTTTCAATCGGCCTAAATACGTCACCAGCCACAAACTTATACAGACATACATTACCATAATTAAATGTATAAAATCGATATAATTCTGATATAATTACGACACAACACGTCAAGGGCTTCGCACACAGCGCAGGTAATGTACATTAATGTACATTTACATCCAGAGTCCTTCCATAGAAATCATAAGATGTAAAAATATACATTACTAACTGTTGCCCGCGGCTTCGCTCGCGTGGCACCCAGATAAAAAGTGGCCTATGTTATTCTCCAGCCCTCCCACTATCTCCACACAAAAAATCACGTCAATCCGTCGCTCTGTTTTGACGTGAAAGCAGGACAAATAAACACACTTTCACAATTATAATATGGGTACGGATAGCTGCTGTGTGTGGTCTCCTGACGATTTCTATGGAAAGATGTTTACAGATGTATTGAGATGTATCGTGCATGTACGTACATCTTTACATTACCTGCGCTGTGTGTGAAGCCCTTCAGACCAATAGTTATCCCTTCATCATCATCATCTCAGCCGTAGGACGTCCACTTCTTCTTCTTCGTCGTGTCGATGATACAATACAAATATCTCTAGAGCTTACGCTCCCAATACTTTGTCACAGCTATTGCGTTTTCAGTGGCCACAGAGATCCCTCAATCCCTCATAGTGCAGGTGTTAGGGCACTGTGGGCAGACCAGCAAATGTGGCATGGAATGGGGATCAGTGCTACTGTCAGTGGACGCCCAATGTGAACATAGACCTCCCTCACAGATTTCCATGTATTGCTGTTGGAAGCGGCCTGCATCCACCGCCTGCAGTTTTTACTAGGTCGTCTGTCCATATTGTCGGTGGACGTCCAACGCTGCGCTTGTCAGTCCGTGGCCCCACTCGATAACTTTTCAGCCCCGTCCTGTAGCCGTACCATGAACTCTTAGAGCAATGTTAAAACAAGCTTGAAACATGACAACGAATGCCACTGCTAAAGCAGTAAGCCTGTTTTAAGCTTGTTTTGACATTGCTCGAAGTTTTGGTGGTACGCCCCCTGTTTTGCGTGCTATACATATAGGTTTAGGTTTAATGAATTTTGTTCTCAAAAATACAAATATCACTTACATGAGAACATAACTAAAAATAAGTAAAATAATTGTGTAGAACGTCGTCGCATCTTAGGGTTGTATAAGTAAATTAGGTAAGTAAATAAATTTGGTAGACATAAGGCCTGCCCATTGCCACTTCAACGTGCTAATCCGTTAAAAAATCGATATAATACTGATATAATCACAACACAACACGTCAGATAAATAGTTATCCCTCACCTTCGTCAAATCCAAAGATATTATCGGATTTCCAAATCATTTCGAAATAGTTTCCAATAATACTACGAGCTTAATGATAATGATAACCGATCTACGGACAATATTAACTGGAAGTCGTATCTGTATGATAATGGAATCGATAGATAAACCTATCGATAGATAAACTTATCGATTGGGTTCATAAACTTAATGACCTGGCTGTGCCTTGTTTTGGAAAACTACGGACTGGTATCTACAGACATTGAGCGTAACAGACACGTAGCGTGGTAGACAAAATAATATTCTTCTAAACCATAGGTTCTTAACGTGGGCGATAACGCCCCCTTGTGGGTGTTTGAGACTTTCAGGGGGCAGTAGAAGACCCAGAGAAAATTAGGGAGCATTGAGATGGCGCATTAAGATATGTAGGAGGGGGGGCTCTTGAAAAATATATATTCTCAAAGTGGGCGGTGGGCAAAATAAGGTTGAGAAATATTCTATACAGTTTGTATGAACGTATTCATATCTAACGTAACGTAGCCGCACAGACACGGGCCGTGCAGACATCAACGCTCACAACTTCATAACGTCGCGTATCGCCGGCGCCGCGTCGGTCGTCGCAAGCTGTCGAGGAGTTGATGTAATGAGCATTGGTTCATAGGATTCCATACAAAGAATACCTAACAGCACAAGGCGATGCGGTGCGGTGCTGGTGCCGAGTTGATCTAAACAACTATGGCCTTAAGTATTGAAAGACCTCGGGAGCTTAGCTATCTAATCAGCCCCCCTAGCCATATTACACTATCTATCGTCGCTGTAGAATAGAAACACTTCAAAATGTATAGGATTTGACGTTTCAAGTAGATGAGTCACGTGGTCAGAACGTCAATTCCTATACATTTTGAAGTGTTCTATTCTACTACGTCGCTGTAGAACGATCTATCGTCGCTGTAGAATAGAACACTTCAAAATGTATAGGAATTGACGTTCTGACCACGTGACTCATCTACTTGAAACGTCAAATCCTATACATTTTGAAGTGTTTCTATTCTACAGCGACGATAGATAGTGTAATATGGCTAGGGGGGATGGCTAGGGCCCCAGCATCGACAAGGAAAGCCTGGTTTTGTTCTTGGAAAGGCTTCATTTGTGAATGTGGGAATTCATTAGGAGTTCATTAGTCCGCCATTGAAACTTAGAGTATAAATAAGCCTACTTTCAAAGCGTGATATGCAAATAATTCAGGTCTAGATTTAGAATTATGTATTATGTAGAAAAAATGCACCGGATTATAAAATAATGGTGTAACAAACCCGACTTTGTTTTACTTTACTCAAAAATACATGGACCATGGCTGTTGTAACATAACCGAAACATCTGATGTAAAAATGGTAAATAACTTCTTAATATAACTTAATTAAACATTTTACTATGTTTTTGTCGGGAGGAAGGGCATAGTGGGTTTTTCTCACTCTATATTCGAGCAGCCCGACTACACATACAATGTAACTGATTTAGATTTTGATCTATTCTTCATTTTCATTTCATTTTTGATCTGTTTTGCTTTTAACTTAAGGGCTCGGCGAACGTATCTACGTACCTAGGAACGTAATACCGAAATAATTTCAAATTTGAGCATATTTTTATCACTTTATGTTATTATTTGGATAAAGGCAGTATTTATCTAGGTTCCTATTACACTTTTGTTCCAAAAAACTTGCTATAGAACAAATGAAAAGAAAAAATGCCATTTTTGGTGTACCTACAAAGATTTCAATTCAATTTGCTTACATTTCTTTTTAGGTAAGTTTTTCGGAACAAAAGTTTAACAGGAACCTAGATAAATACCTACTCTCCTAATCTAACAACATAAACTTATCTTTATCAATTGCTTCAATTTTAAATGATTTCGGTATTACGTTTTTATGGAAATTCGCCAGTCGCAGCCCTCTTAAGGCAGAAGCTTACAAAAACAAGATCTACTTATTCTAAACCATATTAAATAACTTCTCACAATAACACAATTCTCAGTCATTACAAAGTAAATACCTGCGCAGTCTCAAAGTTAATTCAATTTCAGAGTCCCGGCATGTTGTTAATTAGTTTGAGATCGCATTGCTAAACTTATTTCATACCTTGTTATAGAGGGGGTAATCCATTGGCGAGCCATCGGTATGCAGCCCCGGTGACGTTTAATTCATAGATATTATTTTTAGCAGACTTTGCGGTCCTCGACAACAACAGTCCGTCAAGAATTGATTGAGTTTGATCTCCGGTTAGGTTTGTTGCGTTTTTAATTTAGCTGTGTTGGCATAATCAGGCCGGGGCTCCACCAAAGCGGAGATGTGTGCGGTGTGCTGTAGATGTTTTTTAAACAACCAATAGAATTGTGTTATTGACAAATCCCCTCTCCGCTCAGCTTCAGTGGAGATCGCTGTGCGGAGATGTGTAATATTTGTATGGCGCGATGGAAGCGATGTGAGCTGTGCGTGGACGACGCGCAGTGGAGACGAGAGATGTGAGCACACCGCACACATCTCTGCTTTGGTGGGATCCCCCGAGCTGAAAAACATCTCCTCTCACACAGCACACCGCACACATCTCCACTTTGGTGGAGTCTCGGCCTCAAGATCGAGCTTCGCTTCAGATAAGCTCGCTTGATCATTTATGTTTTAATAACATTGCAACCAATACCAATACTATAAATGTTACTTTAATTTCCCAATTTTTGTGTTTATATTACCCCAATTTCCCTATAATCAAGTATTTTCTTATAAAAAGCAACTCTTCCAGCATGTTATTGATTTAGTCAACTTTGTAATTACAGTCCATTAAATAAATTTAGGTAAAATGAGCGGATTATAGTCAGATTTCGCTGGGGTACCGATATTACTACCGGCGATATTACTCGTCAATAGATCACCCCGACGGGATTGTAACTCTTTTATGACTTTTTCTGATTTAATTAAAATCGAATACCAACTGTAAATTTTATGTAAGTGACATTATTAAATAACATACGAGAATCCTTCATCATCAGTGCAGCCCACTGCTGGGCAAGGCTTCTCTTCACTTGTGCCATCTCACCTAACCTGCGCCAGTCTGGCCAATGTCCAAAACACGAGAATTATCTACGTTAAAATATCGTTGATGAAAAACACCAATTATGTTTCGATTCATCCCGAGAATCTTAAACACCAACGACACCTATGGGATCAAAACATTCAGTTAGATAAATTTTAAACACCACCGTCGCTTTTTTTTTTTTTTTTTTTATACTACTAAGGTAGCAGACAAGCATACGGCCCACCTGATGGTAAGCGGTTACCGTAGCCTATGGACGCCTGTGACACCAGAGGAGTCACACTCGCGCTGCTGACCCTTTTAAGAATTTCAAAACGCCCTTTTTGAACGCTTAATGTTAGTGCGATTTTTTTCCCCGAATTTTTTTAAAAACATTTAAATAAAGACAACGACCATCGCTTCAATTAAATATATTAACCCATTTAAATTGGAAGGAGAAAAAATAAACCTTTAAACTTTCGAAACAAGTTCGGACGAACTATAAAGTTCTGTTTAAGTTTTAAGAAATCTCTGCGAAGTTTTTTGCTTTATTTCCAAGTTTAAATGGATTTTCCCGCTCATTTCCAACTCCTGAAGTTTTTATGCATTCAAAACGTTTCAACTTATGATGTTGCCTCAATGGAAAAACAGAAGCGTGAGACCGTGTTTCGTTCTCCAAAATGACAGTAATTTGCAAAACCTCATTGGTATTTTGTTTGAAAACGTCACAACAGAGTAACCTAACCTCATTGGTCACTAGTAGAGTATGAAACAAAACGAAATACTTAGTTGACGTTTTGCTTTGGTTATTAAAAAGTTTTTTAGTAGAATCGAGGTTCAGTTTTTAAAAGCTAAACGGTTACCAAGCAAAGTATCAAAACGTCAAAGTTGTGTATTCGGGCGGGTGGTGAAAAGTGTCAACGCATCAAAGAGAGACTGTTTTTGTTGTTGTTGGTTGATATAAATCTCTAGATACGCTTTTATCTTTGAGCTACGTAAATAGCTGAATTTTGTAATCTTGAAAGAGTGAGCTCACTCCTTAGATAGAATACGTTTTTAATCATTTTTTGGTAAAAGCTTGAGCAAATGAGCCTTAATCTTATTCTGGTAATTACTGAAAAGTTTTGTTAATCAATAACTCTTGAATCCATCATGAGTTCAGCTTGTTGTCGACTTAATTTTACATTGTCATTGGAATTGGAATAGCAAGTTTCGACTCAAAGGCCTCTATTAATAAACTCGGATTAACTTCTGTCAAAGTTGCACCACGGATTAAACTATTGCCATCCTTTTTTGTTAGACAGTGACAAATAAGGATGGCAATAGTTAAATCCGTTGCGCAACTTTGACAGAAGTTAATCCGAGTTTATTAATAGAGGCCAAACAGACTAAAAAAAAGAAAGTAATTTAAATATTACAATTAATGTAAGAGTAAGAACGGCGCTGGTTTGTTGACAGTCACATACAAATAACAATGGAAACAATTATTGGTATCAAGACGTATCTATAAATTTATAGTCAATGGTCGATTGTACCAGATTCTCTTTAGAGTGTTTTCCACTGCTCTTGGAATAAATCGATTTTGCAGCTATGATTTAAGCTATTGGTTGTGGCCTGTGGTTTCATCTGCCAGTTGCCAGTTTCAACCACGACCGGAGTTTGAAAGAAAGAATAAAAGAAAATACATTTATTATACAAAGTCAGATAGATAGATCTGTTAAATAGTGTCTTAAAGCCTGTGTTAGGTTTGACTAGACACTAGGGTTCTCTTAACACATAATCTGGATTGTAAGAATAGGAGCAGACACACGTGCTTTCAACCTTTAGGTAGGAATATTGTATAAACTAAATAAGATGCAGAAGACACAACAAAAAAAATATAATAGGTAAGTTAGCATTAGCTTACTTTAAGCTTTATTTTTATAGGAATATCTTGTTAGTTACCAAAGTTTATGGGCATCATTATTCAACTGTCCAATTAGTACGGCTTTAGAAAATATTTTTTTTCTTGTCACTCATATGTCATTGAAAAGAAATGACAACAGATTTAGGGACAGTTTTAGCTATAACAAGCTTAGGTTCATTATGCATAAACTGTAAAGGTATAACCTTTTATAAAATTAGTTATATTATCTATCTAACTAGCGAACGGAGGCGGCATTGCCCGCATAGACTACACCTTTTTTATTATTATTTCACGAGAAACATGCATTTTTTCGGAATAAAAAGTAGCCTATGTCACTCTCAAGCCCTCCAACTGTTAAACGATTAAAGACGTGAAAGCAGGACAAACAAACAAACACACTTTCACATTTATAGTATGAGTATGGATATTAGACGTGAGAATGTGAGTTTGTTTGTTTTTTTAGTAAGTATCTACCTAGATTTTATTTTATTTTTGACTTAGGTACTCGTATATCTGAAGATGATGACACAAATCCAACCTAATCTCGATACCTAATAACACCCCCACGGATCGGGCAGGATTTTAGAACACACTGGCGATGATTCTATTGTGCCTACTGGCTAGTTAATATCAAACCGAAAGCTCTTATTTCATTCATGCTAAAGACCAAAACAAAACGACAAAGTACATAAAAATGTTTTTGTTTTCCGATACCACGGCCTCGTACCAACCTGTAGAGTTAAGTAATACAATTTTCGCAAAGTGCACAAGAACGGGGACGAAACCCTTCGAAGTTCCTAAGAGCGCTTGTAGACGTCCGTTTTTTTCGCCGGACAACGGACCGTCCATAAAAAAATTGTTCGCTGAATCGTAAATTGTTCGCCGGACCGATATCCGGCGCGTGTACACACATTCATTGGGCGTTTTTCCATTAGCCGGCACGGCAACGGCACCGGCACCGGCGCCTTGCCGGTGGTGAGGATGCAAAAATGTATGAAAATCTCATAACGCCGGGCCGGTGCCGGCGCCGGTAAGTGGAAAGGCGAGCCGTACATTTTCATACATTTTTGCTTCCCCGGCGCCGGCCGGTGCCGGTGCCGGTGCCGGTGCCGTGCCGGGCTAATGGAAAAACGGCCATTACGTGCCATACACCACCGCGAATCCGGGTGAAAAAAAACGGTCCGTTGTCCGGCGAAAAAAACGGACGTTTACAAGATGTTGCCAATGACATTTGACGTCCATTGTATAAAGCTAACTGATTGGGCGTTTTTCCACTCGCCGGCACGGCACCGGCACCGGCACCGGCGCCGGTGGTGGGGGTACAAAAATGTATGAAATCTTGCCGGTGCCGGCGCCGGCAAGTGGAAAAACGAGCAGTACATTTTCATACATTTTTGCGTCACCGCCGCCGGTGCCGGTGCCGGTGCCGGTGCCGTGCCGGGCTAGTCGAAAAACGCCCATTTCCTCTCGATATTTTTTATCTTACTAATATTACTAGTAGTTCGCCCCGAACTGAGATCTCGCGCACCGTAGATGGCCAACATTTGGACTTTCTTCTGACTACCCCTATAATTTCAAGTGCTACTACTGCCGGGTATGCCTATTGCGCTAGCTCTTCATGGTAAAAAATACTAGCATGCATGCAATACATAATGTCGTGTCTAATTTTTCATTTATTTCATATTTATGAATTCTTGTCGTATTTTTAAAAGTATACGTCCTAGAATAAAAATAATAACTATTTTAGAATGTACAAATAAAGACCTTTCATTTGACACCGCACTCAATATATTTGTTTACTTAACTTTTTTTACCCCAATTATTTTCATTTTTTATCAAAATTTTTTTTATCATGAAAATAAATCAAGTAGCATCTAAAATCATTGCAAACCAAACCGCAACGATGCCACTCTCTTTTTAAGGCCGACCAGTCAATGAGCTACGAAGACATCGAAACTCTATGAAACGGGAGCTCTTGCAGCTCTGGTTTCGTAGTTTTTGGTCTTTGGTCGTATTTCAAAAACTATACATCCTAGATTAAAAATAAAAACCATTTTGGAATGTACAAAATAAGCCCTTTCGTATGACACCCCACTCAATATATTTGTGTAACTTTCATAATTTTTTACCCCCTTGGGAACCCAATATCTTCACAACCCCTTCATCGATTAAGCTCATATGCTCCACCGTAAATTTCCTTACCACAACCTATTGACCTACCAAGTTTCATGCAGATTGGATGAACGGTTCGACAGTTATGCTCGAACAACAATTCGTGAAACATACAAACATACAAACATACAAAGCAAAATCGCCCAACTTACCACTAAGATCTTCGCTCGCTTCGCTCGCTCGATCGATAATGCTACTCTACCAGTTTTAGCGCGTGGCGTAGCTTGCTTAGACGTTCTTGATTGATCGTTGAAGTTCTACTAATGTAGATAATGTTGTTGTTAGTATGTTAGTTGACTCTACTGTTTACTCTACCCGTGTACTCCAGGCATTAGGCCTTATTCAATTCATAATATCTCTTATTTGTTCCTGGTCTGGGAGTTGTGTTACCAAATTACTCGTATTTTCTTATAACCTCGACACAAGGAAACGTAGTTACGTGAGAATTTGGCTTTGTATATACAATGTATATTATCACTAGTAGTTCGCCCCGAACTGAGATCTCGCGCACCGTAAATGGCTTACATTTGGACTTTCTTCTGACTACCCCTATAATTTCAAGTGCTACTACTGATACTGCCGAGTATGCCTATTGCGCTAGCTCTTCATGGTAAAAAATACTGGCATGCATGCAATACATAATGTCGTGTCCAATTTTTCATTTAGGTATTTCATATTTATGAATTCTCGTCGTATTTCTAGAAGTATACGTCCTAGAATAAAAATAATAACTATTTTGGAATGTACAAATAAAGACCTTTCATTTGACAGCCCACTCAATATATTTGTTTACTTAACTTTTTTTACCCCAATTATTTTCATTCTTTATCAAAATTTTTTTTATCATGAAAATAAATCAAGTAGCATCTAAAATCATTGCAAACCAAACCGCAACGATGCCACTCTCTTTTTAAGACCGACCAGTCAATGAGCTACGAAGTCATCGAAACTCTATGCAACGGGAGCTCTTGCAGCTCTGGTTTCGTAGTTTTTGGTCTTTGGTCGTATTTCAAAAACTATACATCCTAGATTAAAAATAAAAACCATTTTGGAATGTACAAAATAAGCCCTTTCGTATGACACCCCACTCAATTTATTTGTGTAACTTTCATAATTTTTTACCCCCTTGGGAACTAAATATCTTCACAACCCCTTCATCGATTAAGCTCATATGCTCCCCCGTAAATTTCCTTACCACAACCTATTGACCTACCAAGTTTCATGCAGATTGGATGAACGGTTCGACAGTTATGCGCGAACAACAATTCGTGAAACATACAAACATACAAACATACAAACATACAAACATACAAACATACAAAGCAAAATCGCCCAACTTACCACTAAGATCTTCGCTCGCTTCGCTCGCTCGATCGAATAAATCATAAATGTACTTATATAAAAAATATAGCTACATGATGACCCTGATAAGGTGAAACAAAATCGCGGAGCGTAGTCCATTTGAACAACCCAATCTATACTTGTCAAAAACCGCATTCGTCGTAAACCTTAGGCACTTACCTTTCTCGTTTAGATTACCCGATAAATACAGAAAACAGTTTTACCAGCGCTTGTTACTTTGACTCACCCCTTTAGCTGTCGTAAGCGCCGCGGCCGAACGCATTCTAAATTCGTCTTTATTTTAATAAAACTAAGACATATATTTGAAGTTGCACTTATCGATGTGCTAATTTTAACTCTAGGTACGGCCTGCAGCGATTCGCACCGGATTACTAATACTATTCACTACTACTACTAACTCACCATCGCTCTGAAATATTATCTACAGTAGTTTTCGTTTTGTTTTTTAAATGTTTTACTTGCCAAGTAACGTTATTTGGGAAGTACAATAAAAACTACTTGGAGATAATGAACATGCCCAAAGGTAAAGGTAAAGGTTGTCTGGAAGAGATCGCT
This sequence comes from Camptogramma bilineatum, assembly GCA_958496255.1. Classification (NCBI taxonomy): domain Eukaryota; kingdom Metazoa; phylum Arthropoda; class Insecta; order Lepidoptera; family Geometridae; genus Camptogramma; species Camptogramma bilineatum. The sequence continues at coordinate 6,722,444 of OY292474.1, forward strand.
TCTAAGCGATAAGACCGCCCATTGTACAATTACTCTTAAGGTCATTCTTGTTAAATGTTATTTTTTTTAAGTTGTGTACAATAAAGAGTTTTCATTCATTCATTCATTCATGCCCTAGCCATGGGTTCTCAACGTGGGCGATAACGCAGACTTTCAGGGGGGCAGTAGAAGACCCAGAAAAAAATAGGATTAAGATGGCGCATTAAGATATGGGGAAGGGGGGGCTCCTGAAAAAAATATTTTCTCAAAGTGGGCGGTGGGCAAAATAAGGTTGAGAAATTATACCTATAGTTCAGATATAGTCATCGTCGTAAAAGACTGCTTTCTACGTAATGGTGTCTAAACCTTAAACACTTTAGGACCCACCTCCAACCACAAGGGCCCTCCAACCCAACCCTTGAATTTGACTGTTGCTCGATAGCTCTCCATTCGATGGCCTTTTCATCTATTAATCGTCAAAATTAAGCTGACAGAGCTCAATAGAGGACCTGAGGCTTCAAAGACTTTCTTCAGTGTGGTCACAGTATCTAATAAAACCTCTATTCCACTAAGTTCAACTCTATGTTCAACGAGTTAAAGCCTATTTGATCTGAAAGAAATTATAAATAAAAAAACCGACTTCAATGTTATAAGCTGAGCAATTTTTTGCACTCTCAAGGTGCATTTTTGTTCATAAATCTAAAGATCCTCAACAGATCCTCACCAAATTTTTGTGGCATCAATCGGAAAGTGTACCCTATAATACAAATCGGTCCAGGCGACTTTGAGTAATATTTTACACAACAAACATGTCTATCACTTTTTTCAACCATCTTCTACCATTTCAAAGTATTCATCGTAAAAAAAAACAATTTTTTTGGAAAGAGTCCGAGTTAGCGACTTTACGTGTGAAACAAAATATCTCAGTTCGTCTGTGTCAGGAGATGTGTGATCAAACTTAGATATTTGTTGGCGAGTCGGAGAGAACCGAGGCAGACCAAATAAACGGTCACAAAGTCAATGTTTAACAGACTACTCTATAAGGCAGAATTCAGCTTCTAGCTATAATTAGTATCAGTTTGTATATTCTATTTATATGTGGTTTCAATTTTGAAATTAAAATGACAAATACGTAAGTACCTATCTAACAAAAAAGAATCATCAAAATTGGTCCCCAGTTGGCGGCATAATCACGTAACAAACCTACAAAAAAAAACATAAATATGAAATGAAATGAAATTATGAACACGACTGTATTCCCAAGGAGCAGTCGACATAATTATTCTTTCAGATCTTTTGGCATTTAAAAAAAAACATACAAAATCATTCAAAATCTGCTCCTTTTGATGTCGGTTAAAAATCACAGATAGAATATTGAAACTAGTCGTTACCCGACACGGCTTACATTTCAAAATCTAGGTCATTTTTTACCAAAGCCCGTCCAATCTATTCAACGTCCCAATATAAGGACGCGCCCACAAAACGGAAAAACCAAAACAGCCAAAACGGGCTTTATTTGTTAGCTCTTTTTTAACATGCTTTTATTAACTTCACTTCTTTTTAGAGAGCCTTGTTGGCCGAGGGGTATAGTAACTCGACTTTCGATCCGAAGGTCGTGGGTTCGAATCCTGGCCGTGCATCAATGAATTTTTGATTTCGAAAAATTTATATGCGCATTAACACGAGCTCTAAACTCGGAAGAAGGTTCTTGGCTCTAAACGGTGAAGGAAAACATCGTGAGGAAACCCGCGGCTTAGTCAGCCCCACATGTATTGACCATGTCTTTCCTGTGGATATGGCCGGTTAAGCTGAGAGGATATATCTACTCCATCTCAACAATGTCCCAGGCACTACAGTGTCCCGATGAGTGTAGGCAAAGATTGCCTCCTGACACTGTATAAATCATCTAGTAAAGTTTTCTTTTTAGGCACTTATTTGGCTCAACGTATCAGCATTGCCATCCAGCGAGGTAGTGCTGCCAGTGTCTTAGGCACGCTTCCGACTGGCAGTGGCTTTGATCAGTTGAGCTACCTATAGATCGTTTCTAACGATCCTTAGGTGGTTCAACTGGTTCTTGTTGTATTTTATAATGTTATGTAAATATGTAGTAGTTTAGTTTCTGTAAATATTTTTTTTTTCTATTCACTTACCTATTTAAATCTATGAAACTGAATCTTTGATCGTAATTTTGACCCACTTTAAAACATCGTTCGGGTCAAATTGAAACGCACATAACAAGGACGGATTGACGTGATTTGTTTGTGTGGAGTAGAAGGGCTGGAAAGTAACATAGGCTACTTTTTATCCGGGTACCACGCGAGCGAAGCCGCGGGCAGCAGCTAGTATTTTATAAAAAACACTACACTAATTGTCACGTATTATCTGTACGCACTAACGGGGTGTCTCGCAGGCGTCCACGGAACCGCCTGTATAAAACACCCTTCAGCCAAAACGCTGCATCCATGAAAGTTGAAAGACGAGCAGTCGGCACTCTCACCATAACTAAACTATCCCTACTGGTAGGGATTTGAAAATGGTGAAACAAAGCCTTAGAGCGTTTCCACATTATCCGATCCGATTTCGGTATCGGACGCCGATACGATATCGTGTCAAGTAAAATGTATAAAAGATGTTCGCTCCAATATCCGATATCGGGTCGGACAATGTGAAAGGCAGGTACATATTCCATACATTTTACTTGCCCCGATATCGTATCGGCGTCCGATACCGATATCGGATCGGATAATGTTGAAACGCTCTTATACTAAAACTTTATTAGTGTCACTATAATACACCCAAGTCATACCTAACACTGTCATCAAAAACTCATCAAAATCTCAACAGTAGTTTAAGCTACTAGCTCCATAACATAACATTTCGTAGTCGAGTAAATATAAACACAAAGGCCAGGAGGGAGTGACGCCAGATAGTCGCGAAGGGGAGGGAAGATATTTTCCGGGATGTACCTACCTAGTTAAGTTATAAGGATGTTATTGTGATCTGGGTTACAGAAAAATGTGTGCGTACAAAAAAAGGTTATTATAGATGCTACGGCGTAAAGGTGCTACGGCGTAGAGGTGCTACGGCGTAGAGGTACTACGGTGTATAGGTGCCACGGCGAAGAGAAGCTACGGCGTAAAACCTTTGCCAAAATTAAAAAATATTTATAGTTTCGCGTTAATTTAAATCTAAGGTGCAATACTTTTTTTCTGGAAGAAAGAGTCCTTTTCTGTACCCTAAGAACGTAAATTTCATGATTTGAATGAAATTTTTCATTGATTGTTTTTGTAACAAGTAAACTCATATTTATTATTCTATAATTCATAATTCATTTATTGCGAAAATGGGTACAACAAAAGCAGACATGTCAAATTAAAAAATACAGGGCGTCGATTCTGGTACCGAACTTTTTATCAACCTCAACCAAAACCTCAACTAAAGCGACTGTTTCCATGACTACTAATAACAAACGACTCAGTTATGGTGAGGTTTTGAACTTTGGCAGAACAAATTTTTGAAAAGCTATTCTACTATTTCACCAAATGGCTGACATTTAAGAGATCGAACCAAAACCAAAGCGGTTGTCATCTAGTAGAATTTAGGCCCTGATCAGCCATAATCAGCTTTTCAGCATGGTTTAAGAATCTTCTAAGGGCTACTGGTTTAAGAATGAATGAATGAATGAAAACTCTAATTTTACACGTTATACAGTAACTTAAGAACTAAATAAAAGGTTGAATTGTCCAAATAATAATTATAAGTTAATGAAGCGCTCAGCTATTAATGCCATTAGCAATCACCAATTTGTGACCACTGAGAACGTCACATAACCACATCCCGGGCACTCGACGAAATCTCTATGCAAAAGCGGCGTCTAACTACCTATTTATACAGACACTACACAATGTCATTTTTATACACGCGCAATTCTGTGCGTGAAGTAAGGTTGTCACCGCATGAATAAATTATTGTACACTGTGGTCTAGGTCTCATCGTCGGCGTCGTGTCGCGCGCGGGGCGCGTCTCTAGCTCAAAGTCAGCCCTTCGTCAGCCCAAATTCGGTCGCGCGGTGAGGAAGCCCCGATTGGTGGGAGGGGGAGACAGTGGCCATTCTATACGTAGGTAGTATTATTATCTACTCTATAACATAACTTAAAGTTTGTCTTAAACGATCTACGAGTATGAAAAACGTAAACTTCGCCACAGCTAGTAACTAAATAGAGTATTATTTTATGAAAGGGCGTGAGGCCACAGCTGCTGCAGTTTACGATTTCTTTTTACTATCAAATAATCAAATAAAAATAACATTCAGTCCCGAGTCCCTATGTCTTAATTAAGAGTTCTTACAGTTTATTTTTATACGTTTTTTATTTCGATGAAGTACCAGTATCTCGTAAAAAAACTTTATACGAAAATGTTTTCATTATTTGAACTAACAGAACCCGGTAGGCAGACGTACAATCACAGTCAGAAAATAAACACATTACGTACCCTTTCTTTACGTTGCGCAGTCGGGTAATAAAGAAAAAATATTTTGACAACAGTGCCACCTATAGGGTCCAAATTTAGATGAATATCATATTACAAAAATTATCAAAAACGGTCCAGCTGTTTCGAAATAGAAGAGTTATGAACACACTCTGGAATTTTTATGTAAAGATGGTATTTCCATAAAAATTATAATGGTATATTTTGGTAAGAATAGTAATATTATTAAAATTTTAAAGAAATACGGTCGAAAATGGACCAATATTAATAATAATAATTAGGTATTGAAGGTAGTCAGTTATTGTATTCAGCTGAAGATGAAAATAGAATTTTCATACTCGTAATATAAATGAAACTATACGGTCGAGAAAATTAACAGATGTTCTGAGTAACCTACATGTTATGTGCTATTAAATGAGTTGTTTACTCATAAAGTATTTAGGTCCCAAATCTTAGGTCCTAGGTCATCTGCGAAGGTAAATGCTAGACTACTAAAACACCTGTTGTTATTATAAATTCCTCAACAATCATAAAGCCGCGTACAGACATCGCGAGACGTGCATTGCGAATGGGCGTTTTTCCACTTGACGGCACGGCACGGCAACGGCAACGGCGACGGGCCGATGGTGGGGGTGGGGACGCAAAAATGTATGAAAATCTCATAACGCCGTGCCGCCGGTGCCGGCGCCGGTAAGTGCCAATTCAGACGTACCACGACCACACGACACCGACAACCACACCACAACGACGCGACGTGGTCGGGCGTATATTTGTATTGAAAATGAATTTCCAATTCAGACGTACCACATTTTGTCGTTATTATCGACCACCTGTGTAATACGACCACATCGCAGCCACATCGCAACCACATCGCGACGACATGACGTCATCAACAGCGCGCGCCTAGCTGGCGCCTGCCACATTGACATTTTGTCGGTACCACAACGCAACTGCAAAAAGTCGCTGCGACACAATTCACACGCAGCTGGACCACATTTTGTCGCTGCGACGTGGTGTGGTAGTGGTACGTGTGTTTTGACGCTAAGTGGAAAGGCGAGCCGTACATTTTCATACATTTTTGCGTCACAGATTGCCGTGCCGTCGTGGTTGCCATTGCCGTCGCCGTGCCGTGCCGTCAAGTGGAAAAACGCCCAATGGTTTGTCGTGCATGTCTCGGGCTGTGTGGACGTGTGTGCTCACTGTGAGCATTCGCCGTTGTTCGACCGTTGCGAACGCCGCCTCAAGCTGACTTTACATTTGACTGCTTGCAGGGCACTGAAGCTTGTTCATTCATAAATTAGTGCTCTGTCTCGTTCTTTGGCCTAAGAATTGCGTATTGTGCATCCTACTCTTACGAGGCTTACAGACTGAAGTTAGCCGCAGTTAGCCTCAGAGTAAGAGTAGGATGCACAATACGCAATTCTTAGGCCAAAGAGCGAGACAGAGCACTAATTTAGCAGTTAGCATTAGCACCCTGCGTGCAGTATCGTGTAATGTGGGCTTCAGTTCAGTGCGAGCGTTTTTAGTGTAGACGGGTGTTTTTTGTGTTACCCACTTATGCTCACCGTGCGTGGTTGTTTGCGAGCTCAGCTTGAGCGTGTGTCATTCGGTGCGCTTGTAAATGTACCGTAGTATGGCTCAAGTTGAGGCATGCGTGAGGAATCATTCGCTACGCACGCCTCGCGATGTCTGTACGCGGCTTAAGGCTGAGACTCCACTAAAGCGGAGATGTGTTTTAAACAACCAATAGAATTTCGTTATTCAAACATGTCATCTCGTCTTTTTAAATTCTATTGGTTGTTTAAAACACATCTCACACATCTCCGCTTTGGTGGAGTCTCAGCCTAAAACCAACATGATTTAAATAATTGGTCGAGTCCTAAAAAGAGACGACAGCGACACTTGGGCAAACAATTTACCTTGATCAATTACTGCTGTCGTACTTACAATGTATATAACCAACCAGTATCAACAAGCTTCCTGGCATACAAAATTCTGTTATGAACAGAAATGCAAGTCGGTTTTTTTAAATTTTTAATTTAGCCCCTTGTTAATTTTTTTTAAAATAACTTGTATGTAAGTATTCCCTACGAGTTTTATTTACTTAAACCTGAAACTTTTAATACAATCACGTTTGAAGGATCGCACAAAAAGTAGTTCTCTCCTTCAATGAGATTTGTTTTATATTACAAAACTTTTTGGATTTCGTAATTCGTAGGTGTGTTATGTGGGTCTGGTCAAACTATACTTATTTGTTTGGTCCAGTTATTTAACTTTACTGACGGAGATAATGTTTTCACTTCTAGTTGATGTACTCATTCGACTATACTATACCGTGATTCGTTAAACTCGTAAATAATTCATGCTAGGCCCTCAATTGGACTAATTGAATTAGCTGTAAAATAAATACGGTCAAATGACTTTGGATTGAGTTTCACTAATAGGTTAATCCGTCAAAAGTTATCCTAAGAAAGTGGCGAGTAACTCCTGTGCTCTTGCCCATAATAGAAAAGTATCGTGTGGTAATCCGCAGCTTCAGCACCACGCTTCGTTGTATCTACTATCATCTATTAGGCTGGTTTTAGGCTGGTTTTAGTGTCACGCGTACCGTCGGCGCTGATAGGCGAGTGACGATCATCTTGATGTATTCCCGGATGTTATTACAATGAAATAAGGATATAGCCCAGTCAAATTAGGAATTAACCTCGGAATGAGAGATAATAAGCTGAATTTTCGTATATACCTTCATTTAGGCGCCCTAAAAGTTGTCTCAAAAGTCTCATAAAATCTCGTGTCTGCGTCTTAAGTTATTCAAGGTCAAAGGTAAAAAAAATAGTTTTTCGTGAATATCTCGGTTGCTATTGGTCCAGTGATGTTAACATCTATTATGAAGTTGTAGAGCTTAAAATTTGCGACCAATTCATTAAAAAAAAATTCCATGCGCTCAACCGTTTTTGCGATACAGGGCCGTGAGCGCAAAGCGTTCAGTATGTGTATTTCAAAAACTATACTTCCTAGAACAAAAATAAAAACTATTTCGGAATGTACAAATTAAGTCCTTTCATATGACACCCCACTCAATATATCTGTGTAACTTTTATCTTTTTTACCCCTTTTAGATCCCAATATCTTTACAACCCCTCCATCGATTACGCTCATATGTCATATATCAAATTTCCATAGCACAACCTAGTTATCTACCAAGTTTCATGCTCATTGGATTAACGGTTCGATAGTTATGCGAGAACATAAAAATTACACATACAAACATACAAAGCAAAATCGTAAGATCTTAGCTCGCTTTGCTCGCTTGGTCGATAATTAACTGATAAATAAAACAAATTATTCAAAATTCAAGGTATTCACAGATATTCACGTTTGACTTTGCGTTACAGTACCTACGCGTATGGCTGAGCGCTGCGCACTCACCCTCCTCTGTCGCGAAAACGGTTGAGCGCATGAAAGAATGCTTTAATCAAAATTTGTCGCAAATTGTATGCTCTACAACTTTATAATAGATGTTAACATCATTGGACCAATAGCAACCGAGATATTTGCGAAAAACTATTTTTTTTTACCTTTGACCTTGAATAACTTAAGACGCAGACACGAGATTTTATGAGACTTTTGAGACAACTTTTAGGACGCCTAAATGAAGCTACATACGAAAATTCAGCTTATTATCTGTCATTCCGAGGTTGAGCCCATTTTTATGCTAAGCTGACTGGACTAATACTGACTGTTTAGCAAAAATGGCAAGGCTGATTGCTTTCGTCAGTGCTGAACAATCAGTATCCTTATTTCATTGTAATAATGATCACCCGCCTATCAGCGGCGACGGTACGCGTCACAGTAAAACCAACCTTAATATTACGACGTGAAATACAGCATTGTGTATAGAATAGTTCTAATACCTACCTAAGACAAAGTCGGTTGTGAGAATAAAAAAAATATATTTAAGTATAAGTACTTAATTAAAACGTCGGTTCTCCTTCGATCAACTACACTAGCTAGAATAACGCATCAACCGCCCGGCCGCGATCCATATTATAAAATCCTATTCTATTAAACGAGCAATATTTGTTTGTTTGTTTGTACTCACGTTCTCGAAAGTGCGGTGCGGTGCGGTGCGGGAGTTTACAGTTCGAAAAATCGATCTAGCTAGGTCTAATATCTGGGAAAATTCGTTTTCTCGGCATTTTCACGCAAAAAGATTTACCAGTGGAAATGGTTAGTAATTTCACGGTATTTGTTGAGACTAGAGTGGCAAAGTGGTAAGGGTGTCCGCCTTTCAGCTGAAGGCTGCAAGTTCGAATCTCAGCCAATAAAGTTTATTTTTTGTTCTTTTTTTCTTTTTTAATTTTACTCTATTTGCACCCGAGCAGAGCTTGGTCGCTCAGATATTTCCAATAAAGTACGTAAATCCTTTCCGTGTAATTAATCAAAGCCGGGTGGCCATGAGAGACCTTTAGATGACCTAAAACTCACTATCAGAGTTTTCCACTATATGAACTTATCTTACTTCTGTCCATAAATGTTTGAATACTTATCCTAAAAAAATAATGAAATAAATAATTCACAGGTATCCCTACCTCCCTACCCATATTATAAATGTGAAAGTGTGTTTGTTTGTTTCTTTATTTGACCTGCTTTCACGTCAAAACGGAGAGACGGATTGACGTGACTTTTTGTGTGGAGATAGTTGGAGGTTAGGTTGGAGGGCTGGAGAGTGACATAGGCTACTTTTTATTCCGAAAAAATGCATGTTTTCCATGTAATAAAATCTATCTACTTATCTCTATCTATCTATCTATCTTTAGAACTTGTTTTGTAAAGCAAGCGAAAAGACGCCGCTTACTTCAACTGTAGATATTTGATTCTGCTCTAGTCGTGGAATTTCAACAAATAACTGGAATGGAACTAATGCAGTGCAGCAACTAGATTTTTTCCAGTAACCTACTTTATTCGTTTCTACGCCTTTGAAAAAATACTCTCGTCTTACTCAGAAATCTAGAAATCATTTTCAAAAGTAAGTAGGTAATTAAGTCAAATATAAATAAGGTAAGAGGAAAGAGAAAAAAACGCTATGCATAAAAACTTAGTGCGCTGACCAGGCTCGCTAGAGCGCTCTTTATGAGCGCGTGCCCACGAGACGGTTTTTCGCCGGAGCTAAGCCCGGCGTCAAACCGGGTCGTCACAGTAAGGGCGCGTGCCCACGAGACGGTTTTAACACGGCCCGGTTTTTTGCCGGCGCCGCCCGGGGGCGCATGCCCACGCACAGCCAAGCACACGACGCGACACCAGCGCTAGCGCCGGCTCCCCGGCAACCGAGCACAGCGCTCGCCCTCGCAAAAAATCGGGCCGTGTTAAAACCATCTCGTTGGGCATGAGCCCCCGGCGCCGGCAAAAAACCGGGCCGTGCTAAAACCGTCTCGTGGGCAATCGCCCTAATTATTGGAAACAACGCTCTAGTGAGCTTGGTCGGTGCACTAAGTTTTATGCATAAGACAGTAAGAGGATAAAGTGCACGTAGCTAATAAAATGACAGTTTAATAACTGAATAGTCTACATCATAGTTCATCTCGGAGTCACGCTGGGAGCTAAATTGGACTACCATAAAGCAAGTAATAAAGACCACTTTAGTACATAATATAGCTAGGTACTTGTGCTATTTCGATAGTTCTATGTTTAGTTGATTACGTGACGCATGTGATGAAGCTTTATTGCATTCTGATCGAATGGGCGTTTTTCCACTAGACGGCACGGCACGGCAACGGCAACGGCAACGACAACGGCGACGGGCCGGTGGTGGGGATGCAAAAATGTATGAAAATCTCTTAACGCCGGGCCGGTGCCGGCGCCGGTAAGTGGAAAGACGAGCCGTACATTTTCATACATTTTTGCGTCCCCGATTGCCGTGCCGTCGCCGTCGCCGTTGCCGTTGCCGTGCCGTGCCGTCAAGTGGAAAAACGCCCAATGTGGTGATGTGGTCTTTATACACCTCTTATATTTGTCACACGAGCTTTACATACGAGTACATACATAAAATCACGCCTGTATCCCGACGACTGGCCTCTTAGCTCAGTTGGTAGTAGTCCTTCTGCGCTGTAGGTCGTGGGTTCGATTCCCATCCAGGACAAACATTTGTGTGATGAACATAGATGTTTGTTCTGTGTCTGGGTGTTATAAAGTATTCGTACTTATGTATTGACAAAAAAAAGTAGGTAGGTAAAATGAGAAATGTCTAGCAATATTTATCCCATCGTAGGGGTAGGCAGAGACCACAGATCTCTATTTGCTACGGTCATTACATGAAAGAAGTGTACACTTCTTTCGCTTCATTCACTCTCATCACATTCTTCATTCAAGCTCGGCGGTTTAAGGTACTCTTGACCTGACCTTTTTCCAATAATTCGCAATTGGTCCAGGAATGTGCGCCTAAGTCTTCCCCTTCCGAGCTCTAAACCAAGGAAAACATCGTGAGGAAACCAGTTAGCTTTCTAAAAGCGTCGATGGGCTTACAAATATGTATTTGAACATACCACTGACTACCCCCTTAGACATCTTCAAGGATCTGAAAATGCCTAAAAAATCGGAGACAGTGTAGATATTTTTTACATCGAGATTAATCATCATTATCATCACCCTTCTGCTGTTGTTCAGATAATGTACCGATTTTACCTTTCTAACGTCAAAAAACAGGCGTTATTTTATGATTTTTTATGCGTGATTTGACGTGAAAAGGTTACGTGGGTATATATTTATATAGGTATGTCTTGTCTAGACATACCTACCCACGTTTTATCTATATTGAGAGAATAACTTGATCGCTGTTTTTTCTAGTTAAAACACTAAATACCCTTATCTGCCTACGTGTATGTATACTTATACTAAATGTTGGTAGGAAACTAAGTTCCTATAGAAAATGATGATAGTGCATTTCATTAAATTTATAGGAAAATTATGGCGGTTAAGATAGGTAACTATTAGTTTAGCAGTAGGTACCTAATAGTCGTTGAACTTGGGTGTTGGATAATTTTGTATCAAATACAAAATCCTTAGAATAAATCCTTTAAAGTGACTAAGATTTAATATGAAGTAGTTGCTTGTTATAAAGGCTACTACGGAACCCTACACTGCGCGTGGCCGGACACGCACTTAGCCGGTTTTGTTTGAAAAATGGGTTCATTCTCATCTCTTAAAATATTTGTTTGATTCAAAAACATTCCTACGTTAATTTATTAATTAAACTTCTTATCTTAAAAGCAACGGTGCGAGTTAACTGATCAACTGAGAGTTCCAGACAATCATATTTTACAACCAAAAAACCAACAATAATGTGTTTCAATCTAAATATCTGGGCGACCCACAGTGTATCAAAAGCCCATATTTTTTAGATAAATTCCCAGAGTGACTTTTTTGGAATGTTTTTGCATACTTAGGTACAATAGGGTCAAAGAAACCCATTTTAGAAGTTTGGGCCAATTTGCCCACCGGGGGGGCAAGTTGGCCCCCCCCTGGGGGCAAGATGAGATTTTATATCCCAAAAATTATATTAGGCTGCAGAGGTCTTATGGAACAAGTATGGGTCAAATCGGTTGAAAATAGCCTGAGATATGGCCGTTCAAACTTCCAAAATATCGGAAAAAGGGTGAAAAATGGCAAAAAAAATCAAAAAATCAAAATCAAATATCATTTATTCAGTAGGACCGTTATGACCACTTTGAATCGTCTTAAGAGCTAGGTGATTCTACTCCTGTTCTTTCGCGACCAACACCGTGAAGAATCAGGGCAACAAACACGGTATGGGGCCTAGCTTTCTTTTCGGTGATCCATCCGCTTAAAATCTAAATAGTCAAGTTCCAGTGTGGAGCCAGTCGAACAATGTGAGTCTCGTCAAAGTCGTCAAAAGAATGGCCATATTTGACCCCATATTGCTCAGAAGAGCACAACTATGCGCAAAATCTTTTTACACTCCTAGATTCAGCATAACGTGGGATTACTAGATCAATCAAAACCCCGATGGGTTTTTCCTAGAACCCGAGATATAGGACTTTGAAAATTTTCAAAAAAAACCCTAAAATCGAACCCATCTAAAGTGTTTTACATATGACAAAAATAATCAAATAGCTTCGGGAACACGTTATTTTCAAAATTTTCAAAAAAAACCCTAAAATCGAACCCATCCTAGAGGGTTTTGCCTTTGCTGGGGGACTCCATCTTCAAAAGGGGGGTAGTGTTAGATAAATAATGTGATTGTTAGACAAAATTTTCAAAAAAAAAACCCTAAAATCGAACCCGATTTTAGGGTTTTTTTTGAAAATTTTCAAAGTCTTATATCTCGGGTTCTAGGCAAAACCAGGTTTTTGATTGATCTAGTAATCCCACGTTATGCTGAATCTAGGAGTGTAAAAAGATTTTGCGCATAGTTGTGCTCTTCCGAGCAATATGGGGTCAAATATGGCCATTTTTCACCCTTTTTCCGATATTTTGGAAGTTTGAACGGCCATATCTCAGGCTATTTTCAACCGATTTGACCCAAACTTGTTCCATAAGACCTCTGCAGCCTAATATAATTTTTGGCACATAAAATTTTATCTTGCCCCCAGTGGGGGGCCAACTTGCCCCCCCGGTGGGCAAATTGGCCCAAACTTCTAAAATGGGTTTCTTTGATCCTACTGTACCTAAGTATGCAAAAACATTCCAAAAAAGTCACTCTGGGAATTTATCTAAAAAATATGGGCTTTTGATACACTGTGCGACCGAGCTATACTCGGATGCAAATAGAGAAAAATTAGAAAAGAAAAAGAAAAAATAAACTTTCACTGGCTGAGATTCGAGCTCGAACTCGAACTTTGGTCTTAACTTTTGTGAAATTACGAACCACATTGCACTGGTAAATCTTTTTGCGTGAAAATGCCGAGGAAACGAATTTTTCCAAATATGAGACCTAGCTGTGAGTACAGACAAACAAACAAATATTGTTCGTTTAATAGAATAGGATATGTCTAAAATATCCCGTAGAGAAGCATTAGGTAGGTATACTAAATTAAATGAAAATAAAAGTAAGTTCGTATTAGGAGTGCCTCTTAGCTACTATTGTTTAAACATTTTCATAGGATCTTAAAAGCCTAAAAGATCTGAAAGATATCCTTTCCTTAAATATGAAAGAGAGAGACGTTTCGTTTTTGACGTGAATTCGATTTAAAAAAAATGTGGAATGAATTAGCAAGACATTTAATATACAGAATGTAGCAAATTTTTGGCCTCTTAAGGGACCTTTTCTTTTGTACTAGTTAGAATATTTTGTTCTTAGGAAACTATAAGTTTATTTTGAAGAAAAATATTATTGCATTTTTGATTTTTGATCAAAAATTCAGTTACCTACTAAGGGAGTGTACACATTGCGTTTTTTGCAGCGCGTTTGTATCGATACAAACGCGATTCGAACGCGATGCGAACGCGCAGCCCCCCGCGCAGCCCCTCCCGGTTCGCTTTTCTATGGAAAAAAACGCGTTGCGAACGCGCGTTTGTATCGATACAAACGCGCAGCTCAAAAACGCGCTGCAGAAAACGCAATGTGTACCTACACTCCCTTAGCCTAAAAAATACATTCGTCAAGAAAATTATTTCCCACCAGGAAAAGTTTTCATATACCTACTTAATGTAACTTACCAAATCAAATCGTAAGTTTTTGCAATAATTAAAAAAAAAACAAATCCTATACATTTTCTATGAAATTAGGAGTTGTAAACATTACAGTGCCACTTATTTGATGGTTTTTAATTTAAATTCGTAGGTAACTGCTGCAGCAAGCTGAGAGGCTATTGTAAAGCGCGTATTTGAACTATGAACAAAATGCGTCCCTGCAGATATTCGAATGGTACCTATGCATGGACTCTCTTGCGGCTCTATTTGAGGCGCATAAGGCTTTACAATAGCTGCCCAGTATACCGAAGCAGTTACGAATATAAATAAAGAACCATCGAATAAATGGCTCTGTAATGTTTACAACTTCTAATTAGGTACCTACTTACATAGAAAATGTAAGTATAGGAAATGTTTTTCTCTCACTATGTTGATACAGAACCCTAAAAAGTCAGGCCGTGGGTTTAACAATCAAGATCCTTAGAAAGTGCCAAGCTCTTTTTACGTGGGCAGGCAAGTAATTATGGTCATCTGTGACGCTAACAAGCTCCAATTGCTGGGACATTGAATCAGATAATGAACGGCGACTTTCTATACAGGTAGATACGTTATATAAGCCTTGTCCTTATTAGATAAGTGCTTTTTTCTATACCTACAGATACGTCAAACTTGTCTCTATTAGTAAAGTGCTTTCAGGTAGGTATACTTATACTTTGCTTTTCGGTCGATTTAGAACTTTTATGAAAAACTAGCTGCGCCCTCGCAGCGTTACCCGTGTAATGATGATATATGGTGATGATGATGATGAAAAGTAGCCTTTAACCTTCCTCAAGAATTAAGCTATCAAATGGATAACGAATTTTTCAAATCCGACTGTTTTTTCCCAAGAATAGCGCGTTCAAACAAACAAACATGACAGTGTAACAGCGAGCTGATCTGATGATGGAGTCAGGAGCTGTTCAACGGAACTCCTCAGTGAATAAGATTAAAATACCCGTGTTTAGGCTCATTTGAATCAGCTCGAGGTTGCCTACTAAAAGCTTGTGACTTGAAAAATATTTATAACTCATAACACAAGCTCTGCTTAGCTTGGGGCTACAAGATGCTGTGTGAAATGTCCAGCATTATTTATTATTATTATTTATTTATTATGAATAGGGTTGAAGTTTCCACATTGGTGGTATACCTACCTACCTACATATAGTAGGTACCTATCTACTACTAGTTCGTAGGTACTTAGTAGGTATCTTTTATTTTGGAAAAGTTTATAAGTATCACTAGAATTTCCATACCTAACTGTAGTAGGTACCTACCTAAAACTCAATTGACAACAGGAAAATTAAGTCCATAATCAGGGGAAAATCAATTTCTGGCAACATTCGCGTTACTGAACTTGAATGTTACAGAAATAGCTTAGAGGTAGATTGGCAATGTCAGGGCTGGGATCATATTTTATTCATATCCTGCTTTAAGTGAAAACCCTCGGGGTTTATTAATTAATCGATATTTCTCGAATTATTCGATACAAATCTAAATAGACTCGTTTTATCTCCTCTTTTATCTCCAATTTCATAACCAATAAAGATGCGAAAGTAGGTACATACAGCGCAAATATTTATCACTAGCTGTGCCCGCGACTTCGTTCGCGTATGCTAATTCTACTAATATGAGAAATGTGAAAGTTTGTGAGGATGGATGTATCGATGGATGTTTGTTACTCTTTCACGCCAAAACTACTAAACGGATTTTATTGAAACTTGGAATATATTACATAGATTATGACCTGAAATAGCACATAGGCTAGGTTCTTTTTATTCAATTTTTTTAAAACTCATTAGGTATTGCACTGGTAAATCTTTTTGCATGAAAATGCCGAGAAAACGAATTTTCCCAGATAAAAGACCTAGCTAGATCGGTTTTTCGCCTCCGTAAGCCCCCGTACCTACCGCAAATTTCATCAAAATCGCATAGCTAAGCATAGCTTGTACTATGGGAACCAGATAACTGATAGAATAGGTACCTACTTCTATATTTTTTTGTAAATACTTTAGGTAGGTACTTAATACTTTAATATCTGGGCGACCGAACTATGCTCGGGTGCAAATAGATAAAAATTAAAAAAGAAAAAGAAATAAAACTTACAAAAAGTAAACTTTTACTGGCTGAGATTCGAACTCGAAGCCTTCGGTTGAGAGGCGGACACCTATTTCACTTGGCCACTTTAGTCTCAACAGAAATTGTGAAATTACGAACCACATTGCACTGGTAAACCTTTTTGCGTGAAAATGTCGAGAAAACGAATTTTCCCAGATATGAGACCTAGCCTAGCTAGATCGATTTTTCGTCCCCTTAAACCCCTGTACCGCAAATTTTATGTACCGCAAATTTTATCGAAATCATTAGGTAGAGCCGTTTTCGAGAACGTTAGTAGGTACAGACAAACAAATATTGCTCGTTTAATAGAATAGGATAGGATAACACTTTATTGAAATAGGTACCTACCTACCTACTTTTCAATAGGTAAGTAGGTACTTACATCTGAAATTCATACAGGTAGGTACTTAAATAAGTAGGTACTTACCTATTTTGATCTTTATAATTCC
Organism: Camptogramma bilineatum; assembly: GCA_958496255.1. Lineage (NCBI taxonomy): Eukaryota > Metazoa > Arthropoda > Insecta > Lepidoptera > Geometridae > Camptogramma > Camptogramma bilineatum. The sequence continues at coordinate 6,739,162 of OY292474.1, forward strand.
AACGACACAAATTGGTTGTCTATTATATAGGTATAAAAATGTACGTAGGTAGGTATGTTTGGCCGCTATGCGTTCTTATAATGTAATTGGTGGTGATCGAAATTGTTAAAGCCGTTTTCGAGAACCTCAATTGGTACCTACATACAAACAAACTTCAAACTTAAGACATCAAACAATTATTGCTCGTTTATTAGAATAGGTTAAATAAACAAATAAATATTGGTGGACATTTTTCACACAGCTCCATCTAGCCCCAAACCATAGAATAGAATATATCCAAACTAAGCAAAGCTTGTACAATGGAACCAGCTACCTAACTGATAGAATACTTTTAGGTGTCTACATAGGTAGGTACCTATATTTTTTGTAAATACATATCTACATAGGTACCTACTTACTCATAATACTCTTATCACTTTTTTGAAATAGGTAAGTACCTACCTACCTACTTTTCAATACATCCGAAATTCATAAAAGTACTTACCTACTTAGGTATTTTGATCTTTTTACTTGCAATGACACAAATTGGTTGTAGGAAGGTATTCCTTATTAACGTACCTACCTAGTAGGTACTAAGTAAGTATTACGTTTTAGAATTGGATGGTCATGCATGACGTTTCAGGTGAAGAAATTAATGGGACAATGCTTATGTAGGTAGGTAGGTAGGTACATATCTAAATAAAAATGTAGGTACCTACCTGAGTATGTTTGTCCGCTATGCGTTCCTAAACCATTGACCAGATTGTGATGAAACTGTGGTGCTGATCTTCTGAAAACGCCCGCGATGGTAGGTACCTACCTAGGTATTTGGTCCAAAAGATCTCTAAAACCTAGATCACTTTTTTACTTTGCGTCACGTACCTAAAGATTATTTCTGTGTGAAGTGAACACTTCACACAGTACCCGGTATCACGTAATTTACGTGCCTAATTACCCGGCTGACTGTCAAGTCACAGGGTTATGTAGATCGCGCGTTTCTATGTATGTGGGTGGGTGGTTAAGTAAGTAATATTCTTTATTACCACGTTTCTCCTAAACGGCTCAATGGATTTTGATGAATGAGGTATCGTTAGAATCGTCTCTATGTCGATTGTGCTCTAGGATACTTTTTATTTCGATAAATCAAATAGTGCGCCTAGAAAATGCAACAATGTGTGAATTTAGAAAATAAAAATCATGCCATCATATCAAAATCCATGTCAAAATCAAGAGGTTGGTGGATTGATATCAAATATAATTTTTTGAAAAATCTAACATGACATCTTCAAAAACTAAATCGACTTCCAAAATTTTTGAAAATCTATTTTTCGCCCCTAATGTTATTGCTAAACAAAACGCATACTAAAACTTTCTATTTAGTCACACGCAACGTTTAGAACAGACAGAGCCATCTGTGTGTCAACTGTGACAACAAAGTTTAGGAAAAAGCGCTCGGCATCGAACCCTAGATACCTACCTACCTAATAATAAAATTGTAATTTAATTTTGTGATTGAGATAATGCTGTTTCCAACTTTTCAGTTCAGCCGGGTTTTTTAATTTTTGAATGAATTGCTTGTTCATTTCTTTAATTTTTTTTTTCTGCGATTAGATAGCAGCGCCGCCGCTTCTATCGGACTTCAGTGGTGGCGCGTACTCTACAACCAATTATTTGTGTCGTTGTAAGATAAAAGATTAAAAATACCTACCTACATAATGAATTTTGGATGTATTGAATGGTACCTATTTCAATACCTACATATTGGGCGACCGAGCTCTGCTCGTGTAAAAATAGAGAAAAAATAATCGTTAAACGAACGCCATCTAGTGTGACATGACTGACAATTTTATCTATTTTTTAAACATCTTGGCCTAAGCTAAGAGGCAACCAACGAACTGGCGTTCGTTGGTTGCCTCTTGCCACTAGATGGCTCTAGTGGTTCAATTACGAACCACATTGCAAGAGAAAACGTATTTTCCCACATAAATATAAGACAAATATTGCTCGTTTATTAGAATAGGTTTACATTACATCATTATCATTAATTTTGAAATCGTTAATCATTCGTAATAAAAAAATGTGTAAAAATTTTCATGAGTGCAAAAAGAGGCGGAGTCACCTAACATTTTGTTCCCCATACAAACTTGCAACCCTTATTTTTTTATCTCAACCATGATAACATTTGAAAAAAAGTAGCCTACGTCCTTTCCTGGGATGTAATCTATATCCATGCCAAATTTTATCGTAATCTTTTCTTTAGAAAAGCAAGTGTTTAGAAATTTAGATTGAATTCTTTAAATGTACATATCTTTTTTATTTGTGAACGGATTTTGATAAAACAACCCCTATCTTTTAATCCCGGCTTACCGTAATACAACAATGAAAACTGCATCCAAATCAGTTCAGTAGTTTCAGAGATCTTAGTGGTCAAACACACAGAAACGAAAATATCAAAGTCACAGATTACCAACAGTTACTATGAAGTGTTTGCGTTCAAGGTCATTCTAAAACGCGCTAACGAAGTGTTTTGCTGCTCGAGGGTTATATAGATCAAAAACTGACTTCACTTAATTGAATACTTATAAGTTTGAGCTTAGACTTCATTCTTATTATATGTATAGATTTTCTCAATCGCATCGGAGCAACAGGTAAATTCAAAAGCTTGCGTTTCTCAATAAAACAACAATATATTCACTTACCGATTCAAAAGCAATGTGATTATGTGATCAGTAAACACAACACACGATATTTTCACTGATTATTCACAGAAAATCTCACTGTTTATTGTGTTTTGAAGGGAACGAAAGCAACCACCGCGCGCGGGCCTTAACGTGCGACTGAAGCTAAGGGGGTGTTGTAAGGCATTTTAGATACTGCTGTTTAATCTGTTGCGGGGATGCATATCTCGAGATAAAAAGCATTGAAGCCTACATGCATGAAAACTTATACAGGGTGTGGCAAATTATTGGCCCCTACGCGTAGCCACCTTTTCTTTTGTAGTTAGAAAGTTTTGTTCCTAGGAAACAATAGGTTTATTTTAAAGAAAAAATAATTGTATTTTTCTATTTAGATAAAAAGGACAGTTAGCTTAAAAGATTACACTGTCAAAAAAAAAAACAAGTTGACGTTAATCAACTTCATTTCCCACCAGGATCACATTACCAAAAGTAACGTACCAAATCAAATCGAAGTTTTTGCAATGATAAAAAAAAACACCCACACATCTTCTATGAAATTACCTACAAGTTGTAAACATAACAGTGCCTTTTATCGATGGCATTTAATTTAAATTCGTAACTACGACAGATAATTAAGTTTTGGATATGATTCTATCATCGCTTTTTCTTCCCTTCTAATATTTTGATAGAATAAGCGATTGCCAATATTTATTAGAACTTTTGAAATAAAAATCGAAACTAATATGTTCAAGACTGTATCCCCTAGGCGCAGTAGACATTCTCTCAGAGCTTAGCATTTTAAGTTCTTTCAAAGATGTCTAAGGGTTAGTTAGAGGCACGTCCAAATACAAATATGGTACATGCCCACGTATACTTGTAGAAATAAGTACCTATTTAATACAAACTATTAGACTACTAATTTAACTAATTGGACGGTGAAGGAAAACATCGTGAGGAAATTCTCGGCGTCAGCCCCACACGTATCATGTCTTTCCTGTGGATGTGGCCTGTTAAGCTGAGAGGATGGTTTAGGTGCAATGCAAGCCTACTAGCCGTGTTGGCCGAGGGGATTAGTACCTCGACTTTCGATCCGGAGGTCGTGGGTTCGAATCCTGGCCTTGCAACAATGGATTTTTCGTTTCGAAAAATTTATATGAGCACTAACACGATATCTTAACGGTGAAGGAAAACATCGTGAAAACCATTTAGCTTTTTAATAGCATCGATGGGCTTGCAACCTGTCATGTATGGAATGCTAACTTCTGCAAAATGTGGGCATGTACGTACCAAAATTATGTAGTATTTGGACATACCTCTGACTACCCCCTTAGACATCTTCAAAGGATCTTTAAAATGCCTAAAAAGATCTGAGAGGATTTCTACCACGCCTTGGGAATACAGTCGTGATCATAATTTCATTTCATTTTTTTGCAAGCCTACTCCATCTCAACAATGTTCCAGGCACTACGTGTCCCGTCTGACTGAACGTGAACGTACACCTATCCGTGCCGAATTCTCGTAACTAGGCAGTAGTTACGAGAATTCGGCACGGATAGGACTTATTTCATTGTAATAAAGATCACTCGCCTATCAACGCTGACGGTGAGCGTGAGACTAAAATCGGCCTTAGGTGTAGGCAAAGATTGCCTTCTGACAATGTACCTATGATGTAAAGGCCTGAGTTTTACTGTTTTTTTGGAAAAATATAAAAGAATGTCTACGAGTGCTACTTTCTGTAAATACGGGGTAAACTAAACCAAAACAAAAAAAAAACAAAGTTAAAACTTCATCATACATTTTATTTAACCAACTTACATTAACTTTATCATTATGCATTATATTCTATAACATAAAATATTACTTACACAAATTGCTAAAAGTATATTTTAATACCTTTGATACCTATATTAAATGTCTGATAAGCACTAAGCTGTGGTCTTTAGTTAAAGTGTATTATTTTTTATTTCTTATTTTGTTTTAATCTTTAGTTCTGCCTTAAAACTAAGACTGTTGTTTTTAATTCATAAAAAAGGCGTAAAATGTTTTACTTTTTCTGTTAATAATTCATTAGTTGGTCAAATCCAAGCATTCTTATTTTATTATTTTCTTATTTGTATAAATTGATCTACAATTTCGTCGACACATCTTTTTCCATCAAGTGAAGTTATGATTAGTTACTTACTTCTTAAATAGCGGTAGGTACTTGATAAGTAGGTAAGTATAACCCATATCTGTGGTGCTACTCAGCGATGGTAAACTCCGTGGCACTAAGTAAGTTCGTATGACCAAGTGGCACTTAACTGATAATATCTGGGCGACCGAGCTCTGCTCGGGTGCATTACGCCATCTAGTGGTTCAATTACGAACCACATTGCACTTGTAAATCTTTTTGCGTGAAAATGCCGAGAAAACGGCCGTTCCCAGACCTAGCTAGATCGATTTTTCGCCCCCGTAAACACCCGTACTGCAAACTTTATCGAAATCGTTAGAGCCGTTTTCGAGAACCTCTGTACATACAAACAAACTTCAAACGAATATTGCTCGTTTAATAGAATAGGATTTAACTCACTTGAAGTTGAAGATAGTGAAACAAGACTTTAGGGCCTACTTTCAATAGTCAAATAAACGTAAACATTTCGGTTGGATGTTTTATGCAATAACTGTCAAAAACCAATATATAAAGCGGAAGAGTTTGTTTGATTGAATGCGCTAATCTCAGGAACCACCAGTCGGATTTGAAAAATTATTTCTGAATTTGATAGCTAAACTCTTGGGGAAGGTTATGGGCTACTTTTCATCATCATCATCATCACTATCTAATATACCATCACGGGCAACGCCGCGAGGGCGCTGCTAGTCTAAAATAATTATTTAGACATCTTTCTGATGATTTTAAAAGACGACCTTATTACAACAGTAGGTATATTTAACTAGCCTAAACTTATACTAAGAGGGAACCCTTGCAGCTTTATGACCCTAAAATTGACACACTTTTTAATCCTATTTCATCAAATATCGATAGTTCCTATTTGTTCAATGGAACATGACGTCATCGCACAAAATGAGACTTTAATAGAATGGCGGCGCTCAATGAAATGGCTAGGCATTTAATTGAATGGCTAATTCAACCAGTTGGCTGCGACAGATATATCGTCGGGTGCGCCGCTTGCTTTAAGCGACCGAGTGGAATTGTTATCATCGTGAAAGAGTGAGCTCACTCGTCAGTGATACAACGCATGAGTGAAATTAATGTTGCAGTTGAAGAAAACTACACATAATGTAGATAAATCCATGATGATGGACCAAAATATTTGGAGATATAAGTTAGAAGGACCATAATAATAAGTTCATGATCTCATACTCCAGGCATGAGTCCTGGTTTTCTTCCCGGCCATGCTTCTTTGGCGTATTTCTTACGACGGGGCTCGTTGGACGCTGGCTCTTCGGGCGCTGAAAATAAAGCTCAAATTAGTATAATAAATTAGCTAATGGTCTGTGGTATGCATTCAAAGTCTAGCCTTTAGTAGTCTAATAAGTAAGTAAGTAAAATTTTTTTACTTACTTACTTGGTAGTTACTTAGTAGTACTAATACCCGAATACTGAAACGCTACTTAAATATTTGAGACGTAGTTATGTATTTGAGACGTTCTTACTCTCCAGAATCGTATACAAAAACGACAGTTAATATCAATGATAAGCACCACTTAAACAAAGTAGCGTTTCAGTATTCGGGTGTAACTGCCTTGTTATAAAACAAAGAAAATATAATCTTGGTTTAAGAAAGGCTAAAACTAGAGAATTTTGTTTAATGTTCTTCACTTGTTGTTCAATATTCAAATTCTGTAGCGGCTACAGTAACAGAATTATTAATTGTTATCGAAAGTTTAAGGGGCCTGCGATAGACGAATGTCCATAAAAACTTAATAAGTACCAAAATCATTTAAAATTTAAGCATTTTGTTATTATTTAGTAAATTAAGGCAGTATTTATCTAGGTTCCTGTTAAACTTTAGTTCCAAAAAACTCAAATGGCAGTCTTACCAGAATTTGGTAGTGGCGGGTGAATGTTGAGGTGTGGCTCAGGACCTTCCAATTCCACGTCCGGCGCGGGGTTAGGCAGCGACAGACCCAATCTATATCAATAAACAAGTTTAATGAAAATTAAAAAAATGATCTAATAACTAAGTTTTTTTATTTATTTATTTAGAATGGAGTCATCCGCACAGTTGGTGCGGTCACAGAATAAATAGATACAGAAGCCTGATTTCGCGAAAACATTTATTCAAATAGCGACTCTTGCGGCGACGCAACAAAGTGCAATCAAATGCATTACGAATTATTCACCTAAACAATAGCGGTCTCTTTCTAACGCATAACTTTGTCACTGTCTGGCGCGGAGTGACTTGTAGCTTTGTACCTAAAGCACAAAACAGATAATAATACTACGTATAGAATGGACACTGTGTGTTTGAGCTGGCGAGGAGCTGACTTTGAGCACGGAACACACGCGCAGACGCATAGACGAGACCGAGACCACAGTGTACATTATTCATACGGTGACAACCTTACTGTGTACAAAACTGACATTGTGTAGTGTAAATATAGGTAGTTAGACGCTGATTTTGCATAGATTTCGTCGTGTCCGTTATGTGCTTAAAGTGCGGAGTGCGCCTTCTGTACCTATTCTGTGGTGCGGTCATACTCACACTTGGCCGGTTGTTGTAACACTTGTAACTTCTGTCTATCTAAGCAGCCTGTAACACCCACTGCTGGGTAAAGGCCTCTTCTCTATCACGCCACTCCTGGCGGTTTTGTGCCGGATCCATTGCTCTCCTACCGCCCTCACAATGTCGTCTGACCATCGGGCAGGTGGTCTATCTCTTGGCCACCATTCGGTAACTACTTTAGTCCATCGGTCGTCGTCCCGCCTGGCCAAGTGCCCCGCCCATCTCCACTTAAGCCTCGCAATTGTATACCTACATCCTCGACTTTGGTGCGACTTGTAACTTACCTAGCTCCGATTAGACTGAGATGCGAACTCGGCGCGGGCAGATCGGAGTATAGGTTACCACCGCGCGATATCTCTTGCAGTCTCAGAGAATGGTGGTGCTGGTCTAAAGGAGGATATAAAAATAATATAACAAACAATTAATTCAAAAATAAAACCCGGCTGAACTAAAAAGTTTGAAACAGGTTTTTTTTCTAAATGAGATATCTTCTAAATGGCTTAACCAATTTCGAGGGGTTTTCTTCTAAACGTTGTGTATGACTAGATAGAAAGTTTTAGGATACGTTTTGTTTAGCAATTCCATTTAAAACGAAAAATAGATTTTAAAATTTTTGAAAGATGATCTATTCTTCGAAGATATCATGTTGGACTGATTCCAAATATATATTTTTATTTAATCCAACATGATATCTTCGAAGACTAGATCATCTTTCAAAAATTTTAAAATCTATTTTCTATCTATTATCTCTTGATTTTGACACAGTTTTTGGGAGTGTCCACATTGCGTTTTTTGCAGCGCGTTTGTATCGATACAAACGCGATTCGAACGCGATGCGAACGCGCAGCCCCCCGCGCAGCCCCTCCCGGTTCGCTTTTGTATGGAAAAATACGCGTTGCGAACGCGCGTTTGTATCGATACAAACGCGCAGCTCAAAAACGCGCTGCAGAAAACGCAATGTGGACACTCTCTTTGATATGATAGCTAAGTTTTTTTTTAATTCGCACATTATTGCATTTTCTAGCCGCTATAATTGATTAAGTATTGAAATAAAAAGTATCCTGGAGCACAATCGAGATTGAGACGATTCTAATAATACCTCATTCATCAAAATCCATCCAGCAGTTTAGGAGAAATGCGGTAATAAAGAATATCTTACATACATAAAAACGCGTGATCTATATAACCCTGAGACTTGACAGTCAGCCTGGTAAAAAGTAAAGTAAGTTCGTACGAGCAAGTGGCCAACTTTGGTGACGGAGTTTTTAGGCCGCCTAAAGGCCTCCGTCATGTCTTAACTAGAACTTACTTTCATCAGCGCTTTGCAGTTTGAGCTTCCTAGTAGGTGTGTTAGCGTTAGGCACTATAGTAGACTTGACCAGGTTGCGGAACCTGCCGATACTGGGGTCTATATCCTCAGGATTGATGATATCCACTTCCTCATTGAAGGATACGTTCCTTTTCTGCTTCTTCGGCTGGCCGGTTGGCATGGAGGCTTGGCGTTTCGTACCGGTCGGTGGCTGATTGAGAATGAGAATTATAATTAGATTGAGAATGAACATGTGATTGAGATTGAGAATGAGAATTATAATTAGATTGAGAATGAAAATGAGATTGAGAATCTGAATGAAAATAATAAGATTGAAAATGAGAAGAATTAAAGTGAGATTGAGAATGATTTTAAGAATGAGATTGAGAGACCGACTCCCTAATACTGAAACGCTACTTAAATGGTGCTTATCATTGACATCAACTGTCATTTTGGTATACGATTCTTAAGAATAATAACGTCTCAAATATTTAAGTAGCGTTTCAGTATTCGGGCATGGACTGAGATTGCGACTTAGATTGAGATTGAGAATGAACATAAGATTAAGAATCAGAATGACAATTATAATAACATTGAAAATGAGGAGAATTAAAGTGAGATTGAGAATGACTTTAAGAATGAGATTGAGACTGAGACTGGGACTGAGATTGAGATTGTTATAGTGATGCAAACCTTCATGACATCAGTGCCATCTTCAGTTGAGATGCCGAGCATAGAAATTCGTCTGTTGTGTGCTGTGTTGAATTCTGTTAGATTCTGCAACAAAATAGATGTATCTACTATACTTACTAATATTATAAAGAGGTAAAGTTTGTTTGTGTGTAGGAGGTGATCTCCGAAACTATTCATCAGATTTCAAAAATTCTTTCTCCATTATTTAGAATGAACTTTCAGGATAAACAAAATTCTATATGATATGTAGACCTAGCGGGCAACGTCGCGGGCGGAAGCTTGTTAAATTACAAATTCAAAAGAAAATTTATTTTGAAAAGTATAATTAAGTAGTTTAATTATACCATGGGCGTAGCTATAGCTTTGTAATGGGGGGGGGGGGGGGTCCAAGGGTTCCAAAATACAAAGATCTTTGATAGGGGGGGATTCAAGGGTTCCAAAATACAAAGATAGACTAGGTTTCCCCCGAACTTAATGGGCTAAGGGGGGGTTCCAGACAGTATATACGCCCATGGTTTATACTTATTATCTTTTCTTCTCACTCTATATGTGAATGAAAAGAGAGAAGCCATTCTAGCTATAACAAGCATATAAGGTCATTATGAATAACAGTAAGCTTTTGAGCACATTATAAGTTATATCCTCACATCTAATTCAGTCTGTGTTTCGGGCAGTCCTAGAAGTGCGCCTTCTGTCTCCGTGTTGGGTAGGTCCTCCATTATACCTCTCGAGTTGCCTGTGGGTCGCTCTCTGAAAACAAATAACAGATCTATTTTATACATACATACATACATAAAATCACGCCTCTTTCCCACAGGGGTAGGCAGAGACCACCAGATCTATTTTATATGAGCAATTATTTTACCTTAGGGGCATTCCATTGAGACTAGTGGTACATTAGACTCCACATAAAGTATATAGTTTTTTCTTTTTAGGAATTGGATACATTAGTCATTAATCTATGTTAATAAATATATTTGACAACTGTATAAGTTTCAATAACATAATTATAGCTCCCAATAGGTCAAACTCTGGAGTCAAACGTACCACTAGTCTCAATGGAATGCCCCTTTACTTTGGTGAGCTGTATTTGACATTAACACACGGAAATTACGTCAAAAATACCGTGACTTGGGCACAGAATAAGCACAGAAGGTGCACTTCGCAATTTAGGCACTCCGCAAAGGTGGGATCCCGCTTGCCGCGTCACGCGCGCATACCTATCACGCGACAAGTCGACAACCCTTCCGTGTTCGCGCCAGACAGTGACAGAGTTATGCCTTAGAAAGAGAGGATTTGTTTAGTTGGATAAATCTTGCGTCAGTCATTAAGCGCATAAGCGAGCTGAATTGCACTTTATTGCGTCACAGGAAGGGTCGCTATTTAAATAAATGTTTTCGCTAAGTCAGGCTTCTGTACCTATTTATTCTGTGACTTGGGGAAACAGTCATAATTAAATTATGAAAAAAAGAACAAATTATGATAATTTGTTCTTATTTTTGTAGGTAGGCTGAATCAACAAAAGATGTTACACAAACCTTATAATATAATTCCTTGTTGAAGCACCAAAATGAAAGTTGGAGTCTATAGGTAGTTGTGTCGGCTTGTATGGTTCCAGTCGCATTTGTCCAATGTATGTGCCATGGGCTAAAATAGGAAACACTTTTATTGATTTAATTGTATCGGTAAAAGCTTTATTACTTTACTACTTTTTACCGCAGATATTTTAACATTAAATCTAATTGGTTAAAATAAAACAAGTTTTATTTTGTTTTTTTTTTTTTTTAGATTTGTTTGTGCTACCACGGAAGACCAGCACTATGGTAGACTATCTACCGTATCCTTCTATCATAGCTTATGCTTAGTGGAGACCTTTTTGTTAACTCATTTAGCTTAATAACATGTACCTACATTATAACTTGTACTAGTTAACGAATAAAGTTTTTTGATTCTTGATTCTTGATTTTTTATTTGAACATGTTAAACTCTGGAAGTACCAATCAGATTTAAAAAAATATTTCTGCATTTGATAGCTAAATTCACGGGGAAGATCTTATAAGCTACTTTTCATCATCACCATCATCACCATCAATAGGCGGACAACGCCGCGAGAGCGCAATTGCAGAATAAGAATACTTTTAATTTTACTTACTGCTGCCTAAGTCAACTAAGAAAGCCCGATTTAAGTCCTTATGGTACACAAATGCAGTGTGTACTCGGGAACAGCTGGCATGGTCTATGCAGAAGTCGTTCATCTGAGGATTCCGGCCAAAGAGGTAGCATTTCTTCTCATCCAACATCAGCTTTTGGATCAGTTTGTCTCCTTTTAACACGTCCAGGTGGAGCCCTGTTGGGGGTTTCCCAGCCCTGAAAGATTTGTTTTATTAGTAGACAAAACAAGTTTTCGAAACCCATGCATTAGTACTAGTTACTAAGAGACTTTTTTGCTCTGACTACTCTTTACTGGTTATGATAGCCACATCAACAGACAACCTACAATGCTACATGCATTATGATATGAAAATATCAGGAGACTGTAATCAATGCCCCAAGATCGGTACCTGCTGTAAACGGCTTCCAAATTTATTTGTTAATACTGTAAACGATACCCGCCTCTCTGTTTTCAGTAGGTACCATTGTTTACAAGTATTTGTTCTACTATCTGAATATTTGAGTTTCAGTAAAGTGGTCAGAACAAGGTAAGTCGTGACTATGGATGAATGAAATGCTAAGAAAGACATAGCGGCCGGCACGAAGTATCGCGCGAATTTCAATGAAGTGGTGGTCAGTTTGGTGCATTTACATTTATTATGTACCTAAATGTGTAAGAAAATTGTTGCATATTGTACGACCACATTGTGGGTACTGTATTTCTGCTACCTATGTACGGTACCACGCAAAATTCGCGGGAGTACCTAACTAAGATAATGCTAGACTAATGACAACCTTGGAATGGAAGTTTCGCTAACCCTATTTACTCGCATTATATTTACTTTATTCGCATCCTTTTAAAGGTACGAATAAATACGAAAGGAGCAGTGCCTTGTTATCTAATGTAGAGCTATACAGCATGCATGTATTAACAGTTGAATTACCTACAGTTCGAGAGGTTGCGGCAACCTAATCAGTCCCATTCAATCTGAATTAATAAATGTTTCTTACCAGCTGGGAACTTCATAATGGTTAGCCATTATTTCAGGTTTTACAGATGAATTATTTCAAGCTGGAAAGGAAAATAGCATTACGAAATAAGAAGGAATCTGTAAAAATATTGCAGAAATTCAGTCGGTCGGACTCGCGTTGATGAATTTGATGATTGATCGCGTTCCCAATATTCCCCTTCCCATTTCTGACTGACATCTGACATTGACATTGACAAACTCAATTTTAATTTTAAATGAAAGGCTCGAAGCTCAGCTCAGATGAATGAACTTTTTTTCGAACTCTAGACTGCCTGTCGGTGTCGACAGTCTGTCAGTGTCAATGTCACATCACGTCTCAGTGTGTCTGTCAAGTGTCAGTCTGTGTTGTATTCTGTCTTGTTGTTTATTTTTAAGTTTGGTTTATTTTATGATTTTGTCGTAGTTTTCGAATATTACAGCATTTCATTGCAACTATTGGAAGTAATAACCGCGACAATGGTTTCTAGCGAAGAAGAAAGTGATTCGAAACCTGGCGATACAATTACCTGGGATGTTGACATGGAAATTCAGCTGTTTTACGCGATGGCTAACCACAAGCCGGTCGGAATCAACAAACACTTTCACATGGCTTGTATTTGGGATAAATTATCTAATTCCATCACTAAAGAGATATCCACGCAAGATATTTGGGCTAAGTTGTATACTCTGTATGATTTAGCGATGTTAGAGGATACGGAACCAATTCCATTTCCAAATCATCAAGTGTCGTACAGTCTTCCTGAGAGTGAATTTGGCGCTTTGATAAAACAGAAGTGCAAAGAAGCTATTCTTGGGGAAGAAAGTGAAGGTACTACCTTTTTTCTACTTTTTTCTAGCCTACTTTTTTCTTCAGTAAAGCCAGGTTGACACGATCAAGGTACACTTGGACAGAGTTGACTTGATGAGTAGAACATGGCCCTAGTCAACTGATTGGACGCCCGTCGTCCGCTTGGATTGGGGTTGCCACCATCAATGTTGCGTCCAAGCAGGTATCCAAGTCGACTACGTCCAAGCGTACTTCGACCGTGTCAATATGGCTTTATACCTATTGTACCTATGTGTACCAAGCAAGCAAGTTCGTATGAGCAAAAGACCTACTCTGGTCAGTTTTTAGGCTGCCTGAAGGCCTCCGTCATGGCTTAACGACTTAAAAGCCAGGACAGACAATTTAATGTGTCCACCGAAGCACGGAAGCATTCAGCTCGTAATGCCACTTGCGGTCACCCATCCTAATACCTACCTGCGAGTACTGCTACCTACATAATAGGATTAAAGGCAATTTTTACTAAGTAAGAGCTATAGTGTTTATCAACTAACAATTTATAGTGCAGAATGCAATAAATGTTGACTTAAAGCTTATCTATAGTCGTATTGCTCATTATACGGACTAAAAATATATGAAAAATGACATTTGTTCTTTCAGTTTTAGTCCGATTTTAGTCCGTACAATGAGCAATACGACTATAGCTTAAAACATGATTTAATTCCCAATTTTCTGTCATTTGGAAATAATCGATGATGGCAATGCATTATGCACTCTCTTTTAGAGAACATCGCAGTCAGAGGCAGGGGGTGTGTTTACATACATTGCAGTTTTAAATATAGGCCCTTCTCCGATGTCAAACACTAATAATTCCTCTAAAATTATGTCTATTTATTTTTATGCATACATTTAGGTGATCGGAGTCCATCACCAAAACCCTCGACACCTAGGAGCAGTTCTAGAGGCACGGCATCTAAAGATAGTACACCTAAAGGTACCACAACTCATTTTTGGTATCATAGACATGGTATTTGGTGTGGGGTGATGGAATTTTGTGTTTTAAAACTGGTTTAAGATTTGAGTTGGAGCTTTTTCATATAGTTAAAAAACTAGGCATGTACGTAATACAACCTGTTTTTTTAGAATGATCTTATGTATTGTAATAATTACATAGCAGAACTTCTTTATTAGACTCAATTGTACAGATTTGTGTATATTATATGTTCCTTTAAATAAGACTTTATTTATTTAAATATTAAATAAGCTATTGGCTAACTTTGGTGATGGTATTTTTAGACTGCCTGAAGGCCCCCATCAGGGCTTAACAATTTAAAAGAGATGTATAAATCAGAGACCATGTTGCTATTCGTTTCGTAAACAGTTCAGAAGCATAGTCTGAAGCTCCCGTTTAAGTTTTTTGGAGTCAAATTACTTAATGTGTGAAACTGGTGAAACTAACTACTATCTATAACAACTATGTATCTAAAACCATGTGACAGCAATAAATATATTGAGTATTGAGTACTTAGTTTTATTAAAACAATGTTTTTCTGATTCTAGTCTCAGCAGGGCGTAAAGACAGTGTGAGCGCGCTGGCGACCAAAACTCGCAAGGAAAGTGGCAGCTCGCACGCCTCGACCGACACACCTAGCATCAAATCTGAAAAGGATTATGGTGAGCAATAATTATCTGCTACAGTTGTTCTATCTCACGAAGTCCGTTTGGTCGTAATTGTGTGTTCACATGCACGTTGTTTCTGTATGCGTAAGCTCGGGAGCGCTCAGAATCGGCCCACGCACACAGAAACAGAAAAATATTATCAAAATTTTCAATTCCTACGGGATTCGAACCCGCAATGATACAAGCGATCCTCCTTAAGCCAGAGTGCCTTTACCAACTCGGCCACGGAATCCATATGCGTCAAGTTGAAAATCTTGGTACCTACCTAAGATCATTTATCGATTAAAGCATCTATTTTTTTATGTGTTATGTATGTTATATTTAGAGATCGATAACTCTATTTACAGATAGAAGAAGAGACTCGCGTGATTCTAACGCGTCGGGACCACGAGAGAGCTCAAGCAGTAGGAAGTCTACATCGACCAGAGAAAAGGCAACCAAATCCAGGGTCAGCTCAGTATCAGGTAGGTACCCACTTGAAAGCAAAATAATGCACTAGCTGCTGCCCGCGGCTTTGCTCGCGTGGTAACCGGATAAAAGCCTATGTTACTCTCCAGCCCTCCAACTATCTCCACACAAAAAATCACGTCAATCCGTCGCTCTGTTTTATATTTGGACATTCTTCTAACTACCCCCTTAGACATCTATAAATCAAATAAGTACCTAAAGAGATCTGAGAGCATATCTACCTGATCATATTTATGTTTTAGTTATTTCATTTTGCCCGAGTGCCTACCAATAATGATTTATGACGTCATAACTCAGTAACGTCATAGTCTATAGGCAAAGTATCTACAACCCGGTTTATTTAAAATCACGCCAAACTAATGTCATCTCTATCCCCCAGCCTGGGATTCGCCCGTGCCAGACGAGGACAGCGGGCGTCGCGGACGTCGCCGTCAACACGCATCCACGCCTCCCGCGACGACGCCAGCAAAACGTCGTCGCATTTGAAAATGGAAGGCGCAATACCGTCAATAGTTTTAGCCTAAATTACTGCGTGATATCCAACTACTAATCTTAGTACTACTACGTAATAAGGGGCCTGCGATAGACGAATTGTCCCTAATCACGTAATACCAAAGTCATTTAAAATCTAAGTAGGTACTTACTTATATTCTTATGAGTTTATGTTATTTATCTAGGTTCCTCTTAACTTACATAAAGCGAAATGTAAGCAAATTGAATTGAAATCTTTGTAGGTACAGCAAAAATGTCATATTTTCCTTTCCTTTGCTCTGTAGTAAGTTTTTTGGGACCAAAAGTGTAACAGAAACCTAGATTAATACTGGCATAATCAAAATAACAACATTAAATGAAACAAATATGCTTAGATTTTGAATGATTTTGGTATTACTTTCGAAGGGACAATTCTTTTGTCGCAGGTCCCTGAAGAATGCGAAAGTTAAGTTACTCAATCGTACCAAAATTGCTGAACGAATCTAGCCTAGAAGCTAGTATTATAATGTGAAAGTTTGTAAGTATTTAGATGTTTGGATGTTTGTTACTCTATCACACAAAACCAGCTAAACAAAGAATGAATAGGCACACAGATAGTGTGTTACCTTGATTAACACGTTACTTCGATTACGATCGATTATTAACGTAACGTTGTATTTTGAACGTTGTATTGACGCCGATATCTATTAAAGTTGCGTGTTCGGCCCTTACCTAATGTTATAATAATAATAATAATCTCACCTAGCCGATTTCGGCTACAGTGACTTGGCTTTAGGTTGGATTTAATACCGTAATTAGGGACTTGGATGTTTGATAGATAGATTTTTTGACCTAATGTTATAGTACTGTAGTAATGATTGGTATCAATTTATTAACGCAAAGGTTGATACGTATGTATTGTAAAATCAGGTCCAGTTAGGCATAGCTAATAAAAAGTTTTGTGTAAAATGTAGAAGGTATATAATTAATAATTATGTTGGTCCTAACTTATTTTTATTTTCTACGATTTGTTAAAAGCAAACATTGATATTCAATAAATGTCGGAATATAACTCTGTTATCAATGTTGTGAGAAATAAAGTGATTTCATGAAACTGTCTTAGTTTTCATTCTCGAATGGTTTCATAACACGTTCAGTGCCCATGACGCCTACGTTGCTAAGGGACCGTAGTGACTGGGAAAAAACATGTTAAAACCTTAGATTTAGAATTTTTACTGGGGAAATCTATGGATAATAAACAGTTATTGAACTCTGCTAGTTTAATTTAGAGTAAGTTCATTTTACAGTATTGTATTTAATTTTGTTGCGGTTTTTGGTAGAATGACTGATGCATTCTCTGCATACTATAATATGTCAATGTCAGAATTAGAAACTTCAGTTTTGACGTTTAGCTACAGCTGATAAAATCAAATAAAACAAGAATAAAACCAATCAAAACAAATCGTACTTTTTTGGATTCTGGTAAATATTTGCGAATTCTATATATAATACAATCTAGAAAATGGCTCTGCCTTCCGCACAGCCTGCTGAAGTGCTCCGAGCTTGGCAGAAAGACGACATGTACCAAAAACAGCTAGCCGACCGTGTCGCAAAGTTGTTGCCTTCACAACACACTTCTAAGGCGATTCCCATGTGTTCTGTGATTTTCAAATCCTTTACAACACTACGAGACCTTCAGACTCTAGGCGAGGAATACTCTGGTATTGTACAAGTGGACGATTCTTATAATAAACTTCCATCTTTTACAAGTCGTCTCCTAAGCATTCTTCTATCCGCGTTTGGCGAAAACTTCACAAGACAGCTTCTCCGCAACTTAGAAAAGAAAGTCGAGAGTAATGGGAGCCTAACTCCAGCGGCACAGAACGTATTCGTGCTCATATTGAAAACGATGGGCAATGTTTTGCCTCAAATTGAAAGCATACACCGTGCCATGTCCTACATCAATGGAGGACCTCTTCAAATCGGAAAATCTTTGACAGGAATAAACTATGTGCATGTTAGACCTGCTGCACCCGCTTACTATTCCCATCTACGTGTATTAGGGATTGTACAGTTGCTACATGCAATAATTTCTTGTGGACAAACATTATATACGGCAAAGAGACATATGGATCAAATGAATGAGCTACCAAATGAAGTTGACAGCTATAAATCGTGTGTCGCTTGTCTGGAAGAGATGATACAACCATGTGTACTTCATTGTGGACATATATTTTGCATGAACTGCTGTTACGGACCGCTGGAGAGTTGTGCTCTATGCAGAACACCATTTATGAAGAATAATGTTGTGCCTCTGATGAATTATTTTCCAAGTGAATTTTGAACAATGTAAATATTAGTCTGTGAAATAGTATAACTAAAGGGTTTGATATAAGGGTTAAAGTTTTCTACTGCCCTACAGAAATATATCAATAGCTAAACCGGCTATCATTTTGTTCAGTAACAAGAAAATTTAAGGTGATAAAATAATAATTTATGAATAAGGTTTAAGTATAAATCTGGTGAAGGGTGTGCAGCCAAAGAATTTTATATTTATTTTTATAAAATAAAAACTATACTTCTACACAAAACTTTTTATTAAAATTTTTAGTTAACAATAGTTAGTATGATGCTATTAGAAGCACAACAAATATCTTCTAGCTTTCAAATAATTTCAGGTTTGTACTTGAGTATAAATAGAAATAGTAGGTAATTCATAAATGCAAAAATGCAAATAAATAAGTATTAGTTTACATACATTTATAATTACAAAGTACATAACATCTAGTTAAATATATACATAAGTGTAAACTTTATTTTTGTGCATAAAGTGAATATATTACTCAGTTATTAATGTCAGGTAAAAACATGAGATAAAAAATCAATAAATAAAGGTAAAAAAAATACTTCATATTCAAAAATGTATATACATTTCTATGCTTGATTTTTACAATACTGAGTTCAAATTACATACTGTTAACAAAACACAAGGAATTAAATTAAAAATTCTACCTCTCAACATGAGCACTGGTTAAACAATGCTCAAGATTCACCCTTTCACTATTTGTCGCTATTATCTAACAAAAAAGATGGCAATAACAGTGTTTCAATTTTGACAGCAGTTACAAAACCTTATCTAAATCGGTCCATCTGTTCAGGAGATGCCAAGACACAAATATGCACTACAAACTTATAACACTCCTCTTTTTCGTTGGGGTTTAAAAACTTTATCATTTAGAAGGCCTTAATAGCCTTATCTGTAGATATCCTCATTTAAAGTTTATTCAGGTCCTTATAGAGTAGATGGTCAGTCAGAGACAAGGCCTGATTTTCGTATATAAATATCAATTTCATCTTAGCTCGCTTGTCATAGCTTGCTAAGACATTCTTGATAGATCGTCGAAGTTCTGAGCAGTCAAAATGTGCTTTGGGGGCACGTTAAACGATCCCGGCCTTTAATTCAGGCCATGACGGAGGCCTTCAGGTAGCCTAAACACTCTGTCACCAGAGTTGGCCATTAGGTCATTTATACACACATACATCATACCTGGCAGATCTAGCACGAGATCTGAGATTAGTCAAGATTTTCAAATAAAAAACATACTTTTTCAAATAAAAACAGGTCAGATTAATTAACGAAATTAATATCATGCAATTTGATCTAACAAAGCTGACTTCTACTTCGGTACTAGCTCATATAAAGTAATCCAGTTATTCAATTTTACCTGTGTACCTGGCTTATGTGTGACCATACACCATCCTGCCTAATGTCTAGTAGATTGGATCATGCCAATCCACACCCACAATGGGCCAATCAGCATTATCTCGGTAGCGTCATGCCAATTCCTATTCCTATCGTCCTCGATAGGCAGGATAGTGTATGGCCAAAATAATGGCAACATATTTAGAAGCCATTTGAAGTCTGAGTAACAGAGTTCCATTGTTTCTACACCCATTACAGTAAGATAAGTTAAAAGATTACACATAATATTGATGAACTTAATAATTTAAGTCTGAAGTGTAAAATTCACACACAGTTTAGTTACCAACTACTTAGAACTAACTAGCTACTTTAAAACAGAGTTTAGGCACATGATAGATTGCTATGGGTAGTATAGTTGTCATAAAGGATTTAGGCATTTGTGAAGTTAGGCTTTTCGCTGCGCAGTAGAAAATTTTGTATGAAAAGGTTGCACTGCACATCAAAACAGCTAATTCACGAATGCCAAGATCTGTTGGAAGAAGTGTAGTAGGGTATCTACCCTTTTAATGGCTAGTACACTTCTTTCAAGTAAAATTTGTGGTAAGTTGCTGGTGCTTGTCTACATCTACTTCTAGATAGTCTATCTCATTTTGTATTGATGCTGTCACCCACACAATCATGATTCTCCATCACTGAATTATTTAGGGTGTCTTGCACCACAATCTAATTGTATTTAACTAGCTAAAACATAATTTTTGTAAATGTTAAATGCGTTTAGGCTAGCTAAATACAATTAGAAATTGTGGTGCAAGACACCCTTTCTCATTACATTTAATAAGACATTTCACACAGCACCATCTAAACCCAAACTAAGCAAAGCTTGTACTATAGGACTTGGAACCAGAGATAACCAGTGGGCTGATTGTCTAACTTGTCTCAAACCTCAAATTGGTCTCAAACTGTCCCAAAGATTGTGTAGGTATCTTTCGTCGCTTTTGGTTTGTTGAGATGAGAGTGACAGAGCTTTTTGCGTGGTCACTGAACTGTCATATTTGACAGTTTGAGACCGATTTTGGTCAATATCAAAGATAGACAATCAGGGGCTGATGTGACCTGGAGCATACAGACCACTTAGAAGTTATCATGCATTGTGGGTGCAAGTATTTCATAAAATTTAAAGCAAATAACATCAACAACAGTCAGAAGTCCTATTCTACTTTCAACAGCTCAACATCAAAGATTAGAGTGGCGTTAGGTGGTATGACTCCGGGATGACCTCTTGACCCATATGCAAAATCCGGAGAGCAGGTCAGTCTTGCTCTTTCACCAACTGACATCTGAAGAAAAATAAGAATGTTATGAATCAGTTGACCTGGTGTCAAATGACATGAAACTAAACATCATTTGCAAACCCGCTATTTCCTCACGATAACTTTAGAGCTTATATTAATGTTTTTTTTTTTTTTCTAAGTTTTATCTGCGATCAGTTTTTTTTAACTATGAGCAAATTGTTTGTGGGTGTTGTGTCGGGTAGAGTTCACTCCTGTTTTTTGCCTCTCCAGTAGTCACTCTTCATTAGATTATCAGTCACATGCATTTAATTGCATGGCTATTTCCTCACGATAACTTTAGAGCTTATATTAATGTGCATAAAAATTTGTAACGAAAATTCCACACATACCTTGGCGAGACCATGATCCCAGCCCTTGATAACATCGCCTCGCCCAAGGGTAAACTTGAAGGGTTGACCTCTATCCCTTGAGGAGTCGAATATCTTTCCATTTTCTAGTGTTCCCGTGTAGTGAACGACAACTGTCTGACCAGATTTGGGGTAAGTACAGCCTGTAATAACAATCGGAAGGTATGAAACGATGTTGGTGAGGTTAGAACTTGTTTTTTATAGTACGGACCATTTCCGGGAGAGATTGTTTCTATATCAACGCCCATTGCCACCAATACTTCTATGATGATTAATTAGAAGTAGTTATCTTCAGGAAATTTAATTTTTTGCTAAACAAACAGCAAAACAAAATCTATTTGTGTCTGAATTGAATGTTGTGAAAAAATTATCTATGGAAAAATTGTTGTTTTTTATTTTTAGTCTGTGGTAATGATCCAATAAGTAGTATGACAATGGAAACACGCAATGGACACTAAAATAGTAGTGAAGTACCGAGAATTTCATTAAAAAAAAAGAAAAGCAAGCACTTTCTATATTTGTCTATGGTGATATCAAGCAGCCAATCAGGTAACTGCATTTAGTAAACATTCAATATTGTATTGTATGGCAGTTTTGAAGAAAGGGAGAAAACAGTTGAAATTGAATTTTTACATGTCCGATTTTATTATTTTTACGTACCTTTACTACATTTCAGTTTGCCTGATTGTTCCACGAAACTAATTGTTGATTTGTGTGCAAAAAAAGTTGTAATTGGGCCTTCGGAAAGATTTTTCATTCATCCAGTCTAAAATACTAAAAAGTTCATGGTGTTGGTGGAAATGGAAGTCGACGGGGTTGATAGCAGCACCAACCCCCAGGATGGCGGAAAGTTTGCCAACTTGAAGTTATTTGTGACTGCTGCGCGAGAATTTGAGGCTACGCACAGCGAATCAGCTGTGAATATGATGACTCGGTATTTGGGTGTAAGTACCTCGAATTTATCAATTTTATACAAAGTATACGCTGTCTTTCTTGCATTCACCTGTTTTTACACGCTCACAGCTTGAAAATTTGATCTGGATCTCACGTTACATGTATGCATGTGAAGTTACATGAACTTTTAAAAAGTATCATGTTAGGGCTAAGTTTTCATCTTCATTATAACAACTGCCTTTTCTAGCTCATAGCATCGTCGTGCGACCTATCAATCTTCTCTCCCGGCCGCTCTGAGGTCTGTGCGTTCTTCAGTTCGCTATGGAGAGTGATGTGTGATGGCCGAGGACCGCACTGGGCAGGGGTGTCTGTTTTGGCCAGGGCCGCTATTGAACCCAGCGCTAGGCATGCCCTTACACATACTTACAAGTGAGTAATACCTTCACAACATCTTATTGAACTTGAAGGCAAAAAAATAACAAGAACTTGTCATGTCACATCATTTTTTGAGGCCTCAAAACTATGTGAAAGAGCCAACTTTAGTAATAACATGAGTTTGTAGTTTGAAAAATAAATGTATTAGATTTTAGATTACATTAAAAAATTAAAAATTAAAAAAAAAAATTAAAAAATAAACAATATTTTTTAATTTTTAATTCATTAACAAAGTACCTAGGATTGAAAATGCTTTTTTTTGTCATTGCTACATACCTACTAATAAAATCATAACTTCATTTCAGATTCATGCCTATTCTGGCTCGTCAACTATCGGATTCTATATCAAATAACAAAAAAATAAAACTTCTCTCTGTGATGCAGGTAAAGATTTTTTTTAATTTATCAAAAAAATTAAAATTTAATCCATTATTTTGACCCTATACCTACTATTTCTACTTTCAAGTAAAATAGTGGCTAGTGACAGCATATTGGTCAATCGGGTCTGTCTCATTGAAAACTAACTTTTTTTTTTCCATTTTCTTTCCTTTCTATCTGCCATTGGCTTTCCAGCCATAATCAGGTGGCTAGGAATGAGTTATACACTTTTTTTTAGTTATTTATTAATTCGTTTCAGGACATATCCTATGGCATCAAGATCAGCTGGCAGGAGTCCTACCTAGCAGGGCTGATGAAGCAACTGACAGAGTTCATCACTCAGCCCATGACTGAACCACAACATAAAACTATCGGACACAAATCTCTGACCATCCTAGTCAATGTGTGCTATGGAAATCTACCTGCAATATATGCGTTGATGAGAACTGTCGATACAAAGGAGTTTGTGGTGCATTTGATTAGTTTGAAGGTATGTATGTAAGTAGTAGTGTAGTAAGTAAGTTTGTATGAGCTAGTGTGTAATCTATACCAATACCAATCTATAAAGAGGAAGAGTTTGTTTGTTTGGTGGAATTAATCTCAGGAACTGCCAGTCAGATTTGAAAATATCTTTCCGCATTAGCTATGATTAAATTACTAAAAACAAAACACATTTTGTTGAATAATGAAAACCTTTTGATTCCTTCTTTACTTTATTTTGTTTGATATTGTTTGAGTCTATCTATCTATCTAAGCAGCCTGTAACACCCACTGCTGGGTAAAGGCCTCTTCTCTATCACGCCACTCCTGGCGGTTTTGTGCCAGCCGGATCCATTGCTCTCCTACCGCCCTCACAATGTCGTCTGACCATCGGGCAGGTGTCAGGCATTGTTTGAGTACTGGAATATATTATTTGTTTTGCAGGATGGTGGGTACGGCGGCGTGGAAGTGTGTCGGCTGCTGCTATGTCTATCGGGGGCTACTCGAGGCGCGGCCGCTACTCGTCAGGCAGACGTACATAGCTATCTGTGTTGTACTATGCGCACTTTCTACCAGGCTATTGTGTAAGACTACAACTATCTTAACTATAAAACTACCCGCGTAGTGATGGTATATGGTAATGATGATGATGATGATGAAAAGTAGCCTATAATCTTCCTCGAGAATTAAGCCATAAAACGCAGAAATAGTTTTTCAACTCCGACTGCTAGTTTCTTTATAAGATTCAAACGAACAAATAAACTATTCCGCTTTTTAGTTTTGGTTGCTTTACATAGATTACTAGCTGACTCGGGAAACTTCGCACCGCCTTAAAATTCGAGATAATCAGCATCATAAGAAATAAAACTAAAGGCTAAAGGAGGATCGCTTGTATCACTGCGGGTTCGAATCCCGTCGGAATTGAAAATTTTGATAAGATTTTTCATTTTCAAATCATAAGAAATGATTGAAAAAATGATTTCATAAATTTTTTCGTGAATTTTTCCAATGTTTTATTATTCATTCTATTCGGGGCAAAGACTAATCCGGTGCATTGTTTACAGTGACAGAGACGCAGTACAACTACTGCATGCATATACGTTCATCAACGACCTTTGCAATGATAGCAATCTGCGAAGCTTCGTGATGACCTACCCCGCCTTTACTGAAGGCATGGAGCTTGGATTGAAGGTAAATATCACACTGATATTATAAATGCGAAAGTTGGGATGGATGGATGGATGGATGTTTGTTCCTCTATAACTCGACAACCACTGAACCGATTTGGCTGAAATTTAAAATAGTTAATTGATTCAGGCGTGACTTTGCGGAAGTCCATATTCAGATTCAGTCAGGGCAAATCCGGGAACAGCACCAGCGCGAAAACAGCGCTGTTCCCGGATTTGCCCTGACTAGCCTGGCATAGTAAGGTTAGGCTGTGGAAAGTGGGTGGTTGGGTGGCTTTAGCGTAAAAATTTGACGAATCTTTTTTGGTATAGATTAGCGGAGGAGTACTAGATATTATGAAATTTTCAAAAAAAAAAAAAAAAAAATCTGAAATTTAAAATTTAAATGAAAATCATTTATTATAAAGAGGAAAGATTTGATTGTTTGCATTGAATAGGCTCCGAAACTACTGAACCGATTTGAAAAATTCTTTCACCAATAGAATCCTACAATATCCCTGATGAACATAGGGTATAGTTTGCGCCTCGACTTCGCAGGGTAATTTATAAATTAAACCCATGCGAAGTTGGGGCGATCCGCTAGTGTGTTATAATTAGAGATCGAGAATTCTATACACAGATAGAAGTGATAGTCCAGTCAAATTAGGAATTAACCTCGGAATGAGAGATAATAAGCTGAATTTTCGTATGTAGCTTCATTTAGGGCTAGCGCATATATACAATTTTTAGTTGAACAACTATTTAGTTGTGTTTCATAAGTACACAGCAATATATGAACGTGCGCATATTATCAACTCGATAGTTGATCGACAAAAAAATCAAAAAGCCCCATCGATCTGCTTTTGATTAAAAAGTTGGACAACTATCGATCTCACGCTCATTTTGTATTGCAATGTATTGAAGTGCGCATACCATCGACTAAACAGTCGATCCACGACTGTTCAGTCTCGCATTTGCATTGGAAGCGGCACAACGTTTGTTCTCACAATGGCGGGACCCATTACCGACGACACGGAAGAGTTTATTAATAGTGTAGAAAAAAGGCCCGCGCTTTACTTAAAAAGCCTTAAAGAGTATTCCGATATAAATTTGAAAAAGAAACTGTGGGAAGAAGTATGCGTGGAAGTCGGCTCTGGCTGGGGCGACCGGTTTCTTTTAAAACGTATATAAAGTAAAGCACAAGTTAAAACTTTATGGTTAAAAGACATGGTAACTTGAGCGTTGCCTGCACAAGACTGTTGGATTTGTTTGGGTTACAAATCGACTGAAATCGATTGTATGCGCACCTCCGTCGACTCAACAGTTTAGTTGTGTAGAAATCACGACAAGTACACAACTCGACGAAACAGTTTAGTCGATTTAAAAGTTGTATATATGCGCTAGCCCTAACGCATTCACAAAGATTCAACTTTTTGTTTATTGAAAAAAAAAAAAATGATCACGACTGTATCCCAAGGCACGGTAGACATTCTCTCAGATCTTTTTTTAGGCCTTTAAAGGTCCTTTGAAGATGTCTAAGGGGGTAGTCAGAGGTATGTCCCATATTTGGTACATGCCCACATTTTGCAGAAGTTAACATTCCATACGACAGGTTGCAAGCCCATCGACGCTATTAGGCGCGGGACATACAAAAAAGACGTAAGACGAGGACGCGTCGCAGACATAATTATGTCTCTTCCGCGTCCCTTTCATAGAAAATGTATAGAAGCGTCGCGCCGCAAAACATAGAGAAGAGACGGGGCGCCGTCACATTTTGTATGAAAGGGACGCGGAAGAGACAAATGTCTGCGCCCCGTCTCATCTATCTGGCCTGCGCCTTAGAAAGCTAACTTTGTTTATTGGTTTGATAATTTTCATTTCGCTGCCCACAGGAGGTGGATCAAGTTTGCTTGTCGACTCCGGACGAAATGGGTGAACCAGAGAACACTACCAACTCTCAATGTCTTCGAAATGCGCTGAAATTCCTTACTGTTCTCGTCAATTTGGGTAAGAAATACCTCGTATGGGCAACTATTTAATTCCTTTTGAATGAAGGTATTTAGTAAAGAAAAATCTGAACTACCTATTCAATTCAAATTATTTATTCTGATAACAAGGATCCAGATTACACACACACACAATGTCAATACACACAAAAATTAATAGACCTACACACTAAAACATAAACTAGTAGTTCGCCCCGAACTGAGATCTCGCGCACCGTTGTGTTGATAGCCTAGATTTGGACTTGTTTCTGACTACCCCTATACCTTTTACCACACAATGATATCTAATGCGCTACCTCAGTATGGTAAAGATTACAGGCATGCATGCAATACATTAAGTCGTGTCGTGTTAAATTCAATAGTTGACCCCGCGAACTTCGTACCGCGCCTCAGGGAAGGCCTCTTAGTTCGAGAAATTATTAAAATAGCAGTTCAATACAAAATGTATGAGAAAATCAATTTCCTCCCCCTCCCTCCCCCTCCCCTCCCCTCCCCCTCCCCTCCGCTCCCCCTCGTCTCCCCCTCCCCTCCCCCTCCCCGTCTCTCTCCCTCCCCTCCCCTCCCCCTGCCCCTCCCCTTCCCCACCCCCTCCCCCTCCCCCTACCCCTCCCCGTCCCCCTCCGTCTCCCTCTATAATTTTGGTACATGCCCAGCCCACTATTTGCAGGAGTTAGCATTTGCATACGTGACAGGTTGCAAGCCCATCGCCGCTATTAGAACGTTAACTGGTTTCCTCACGATGTTTTCTTTCACCGTTTAGAGCTCGTGTTAATGCGCATTTAAATTTTTCTAATCGAAAAATCCATTGATGAGCACGGCCAGGGTTCGAACTTACGACCTATGAATCGAAAATCGAGCACTCTTCCACTCGGCCAACACGGCTTTTATTTTCAATCTCAAGAAAAAATATCAAGAAGCAACTAAAATCATTGCAAACCAAACCACAACGATGCCACACTCTTTGTCTGATAACCAGACCTACGAATACATCGAAACTCTATGAAACGGCAGCTCTTTCCATACATCCGTTAATTGGTTTTCATCATTTTTATTTTTCTCTGTATTTCAAAAACTATAGAACCTAGAAGAAAACTAAAAACCATTTTGGAATGTATAAATTGAGTACTTTCATATGACACCCCACTCAATATATTTGGGTACCTTTGAAAAAAATTTACCCCCTTGGGAACCCCATATCTTTACAACCCCTTCATCGATTACGCTCATACGCTCCACAGCAAATTTCCATAGCACAACCTATTGACCTATCAAGTTTCATACAGATTGGATAAGCGGTTCGATAGTTATGCGAGAACATAAAAATGAAACATACAAATATACAAACATACAAACATACAAACATACAAAGCAAAATCGCCTAACTTGCCACTAAGATCTTCGCTCGCTTCGCTCGCTCGATCGATTAAATTAGAATTACAGAAATACACACACAACGCAAATATAATTTGCTAAGTCAGACATTGACTGGCCTCTTAGCTCAGTTGGCAGCAACTCTGCCCTCTGCGCTGCAGGTCGTGCGTTCGATTCCCACCCAGGACAAACATATGTGTGATGAACTTATGTGTTTGTTCTGCGTCTGGGTGCTACAAAGCATTACAATATTTTCACAATACAATATTCAATTATTTTCACAAAAAATAGTTTTTCCGAATAGTGGGTGCACTCCAAGTCAAGTCGTGAATCGAATAATTCGATTTACGGTGGTGACAATCATTGGTGTAAACTTTACGCCAGTGATTGTCACCATTTCGACTGGACCATTCGACTGGCCTCTTAGCTTGGTAGTAGCTCTGCCTTCTGCGCTGTAGGTTGTGGGTTCGTTTCCCACCCAGGACAAACATTTGTGTGATGAACATAGATGTTTGTTCTGTGTCTAAAGTATTATAAGTATGTATTTACAAAAATATATAAGTATTCTATAAGTTATCTAGTTCCCTTAGTACAAGCTTTGCTTAGTTTGGGGCTAGGTGGCGCTGTGTGAAAATATCCACCAATATTGATTTATTTGTTATCTATTTCAGATTTATACTGCTTACGTGTCCATCACGCTCAGCTGGTCTGTTTGTGTATGAAAGCGAGCAGAGTTTCCTTACCAGAATCCTTGGAGCTATTCGCAGCCATCGTACTACAATATAAAGGTAACATACATAACACGCCTCTTTCGCCACACTTTCATTAAGCAAAGTGTCCACTGGCAAGTAACTTCCGCAACTTTTTGCAGGAGTCAATTGACGACTAGTTTCCACTAACAACATTTTTTCTATTTGCATATCCGTGGGACTTGCAGCAAGTTCGATAAGTCACTTAAACTGGCAGAATGTTAACTTGTCCTATATTTATTGCCAGTGGGCACTTTCCATTACATTCAAAACAAGCAAAAGTCAATTGAAACAAAAAACCTGCCTGTCGATATGAAATAAGAATAATTCCACGTGAAATAAGAATAATTGCAATGAAAATGCACGCTTCCGACTGCAGTGGGTTGGTTCAGTTGAGCCATCTAAGGATTGTTGTAAACGATTTAAACAACTATCGAACTAGTTTATGTAAATAAATGTACTCTATTGATGATCCACTGTAAGACGCAGGCCGACAGAAAAGACGTAAGACGAGGACGCGTCGCGGACAGGGCGCCAGCGAATAGCGTTGCGTCCGCGCCCCGTCTCTTGAACGTTTTGCGTCGCGACGCTTCTATACATTTTCTATGAAAATAATAATAAATAAATAAATAATGCTGGACATTTCACACAGCATCATGTAGCCCCAAGCTAAGCAGAGCTTGTGTTATGGGAACCACATGTCTGATATACTACTTAAATACTTTTTTTTTTGTAAATACATACATAATATAAAAGGACGCGGAAGAGACAAATGTCCGCGCCCCGTCTGCGTCTTACTTCTTTTCTGTTTGTCCCGCGTCATCTATATAACGATCGAACTAGTTTATGTAAATAAATGTACTCTACTGATGTACTGTTACAGTTGACGAAACATCTCCCTACAGAGTCATGGTTTTGTTAAATGGTGTAAATCTGCTTCAGATGAAGGTCGTCTGCCTCAGGAGTTGGTGTCGGTGATCAGCGACGGTCTCCCGGGGCTACTGGTGCCTCCAGCCTTGGAGCCGGGGAAGGCGGGCTTGCAATGGGTAAATCCTACTAATATTATAATGGCAAAAGTCCGTGTGTGTGTGTATGTGTGAATGTTTGTTACCACGTATCTCCATAACTAATAAACCGATTTTGATGAAATTTAGAATGTAGATAGTTTAGGTTCTGGAATAACACATAAGCTAATTTTTATCCCAGTAAAAATGTATGGTAAAAATAGTAGTCCATGCGGGCGAAGCCGGCGTTCAGTAGTATAATAATAATACTAATGCTGAACATTTCACACAACATCATTAGCCCCAAAGTAAGCAGAGCTTGTGTTATGAGAACCACTTGACTAATTGAACTTTGTTTTGTAAATACATAGAATAGAATAGAACATACTTATTATACATAGAAAAGCACCCAGACCCGAGACAAATATTTGCAGATCATATAAACATTTGTCCCGCGGCGGAGATCGATATTCTAAATCAATTTTATTCGTTCCTAAACATATTTTTATTCGTTGCCTAACCTTGCCATGCCGTGCCGCAAATGGGCGCCGAGCCTTAGCGTAAGCGATTGTTATATAAGTAAATATGTTTCAGTTACAAATGGTGGGCGCGTTATGCGAGTCAAGCGAGACGCAAGAGCGGGTGTTACAAGAAGTAACGCCGGATGCTTTCGAAGACACACTGTATAGTGTTTTGCAGTACACGTCACAGGTAACCAGAATAAACTAGTAGTTCGCCCCGAATTGAGATCTCGCGCACCGTAGATGGCTTACATTTGGACTTTCTTCTGACTACCCCTATAATTTCAAGTGCTACTAATGCCGAGTATGCCTATTGCGCTAGCTCTTCATGGTAAAAAATACTGGCATGCATGCAATACATAATGTCGTGTCTAATTTTTCATTTATTTCATATTTATGAATTCTCGTCGTATTTCTAAAAGTATACGTCCTAGAATAAAAATAATAACTATTTTGGAATGTACAAATAAAGACCTTTCATTTGACACCCCACTCAATATATTTGTTTACTTAACTTTTTTTACCCCAATTATTTTCATTCTTTATTAAATTTTTTTTTATCACGAAAATAAATCAAGTAGCATCTAAAATCATTGCAAACCAAACCGCAACGATGCCACTCTCTTTTTAAGACCGACCAGTCAATGAGCTACGAAGACATCGAAACTCTATGAAACGGAAGCTCTTGCAGCTCTGGTTTCGTAGTTTTTGTTCTTTGGTCGTATTTCAAAAACTATACATCCTAGATTAAAAATAAAAACCATTTTGGAATGTACAAAATAAGCCCTTTCGTTTGACACCCCACTCAATATATTTGTATAACTTTAAAAAAAAATTACCCCCTTGGGAACCTAATATCTTCACAACCCCTTCATCCATTAAGCTCATATGCTCCACCGTAAATTTCCTTACTACAACCTATTGACCTACCAAGTTTCATGCAGATTGGATGAACGGTTCGACAGTTATGCGCGAACAACAATTCGTGAAACATACAAACATACAAAGCAAAATCGCCCAACTTACCACTAAGATCTTCGCTCGCTTCGCTCGCTCGATCGAAAAAAGAAAAATTATTTATTAAAGTTTTTTTAACATTTTATAGCGGAATTTTTCCTTAATGTAATGAATTAATTACACTTCTCATAATGGATCTAGGCATTGGTAAAGTTAACCTTTTCGTTGCGCATTGAAAATGTTGTATGAAAAAGCTGCACTGCGCATCGAAACGGCTAACTTCACGAATGCCTAGATCCATTGTGAGAAGTGTAATATAATGTAGAGCTCAAAATATTTCAAACTGGCCTCGCCCTCGCGGCTTTACCCGTGTACTGCCGGTATATGGTGACGATAATAATGATGAAAAGTAGTCTATTACCTTCCTCAAGAATTAAACTATCGAATGCAGAAATAATTTCTCAAATCCGACTCCAGAGATTAGCGCGTTTTGAACGCGCAAAACAGTTTCTTTCGCTTTATAAATTAGTAAACATATTTTTTGCCCTTAGGATAAAAGAAATCCTTTGTCATTAACAGTAATGTTTATTTCCAGACTGGTCCGATCGGTCAAGAGTCCTCGCAACAAGCTGTGGTAGTGTGTTGTCGCGCGGCTTTGACTCTGACGCCTTTGTCGCGCGACTGGGAAGCCGCGCTAGCGAGGATGTTAGCCCATCATCAGGTAGGTACCTTTTATTATTGGCAGTAAACGCGAGAACCGGCTTTTTGGCGTGAATTTGAGAAGACATGTTTTTGATTTTATTTTCCAAAACTGGTGTTTCTTCGAATGTTAATGTGTAGTACTGGTGGATTATTAACCGTTGAGTGTTCGTGAACGTGCATAAGTGTAGGCAAATGGAACAAAATTGGATGGCATTGCATTTCGAGTTCTCCCAAATAGTCCGTGTGGATGTTTCAGTAAAGCCCCACATCTTTACTAAAGCACAAGGAGAGGGGTGGGATATTATATTTATGTATTTGTATACTTATCTTGTGTGTTTCTAAACTTGAAAATTTTAATTACTTGACACTGGCTGAATGCACAAGCCGTGTGAAGCCAAAATAAAGAAGAAAAAAAAAAACGCTAGAATCGAATCGTATAATATGAAAAATCGCACTGCACGACCGCACTCTATCTCTTGTCAC
Organism: Camptogramma bilineatum; assembly: GCA_958496255.1. NCBI lineage: Eukaryota > Metazoa > Arthropoda > Insecta > Lepidoptera > Geometridae > Camptogramma > Camptogramma bilineatum. The sequence goes on from OY292474.1 coordinate 6,771,660, forward strand.
TCATGTCTATAAAAGGAGACGGCATATAATAAAATAAAATTCATATTATGATTCAGCTAAATTGGCCTTTTTAGACCCACAGATCTTTTCTTATAAATAAATAAATAAATAATAATGGGAGGGTTAATAATCTTACTTTATTTTTTTACTTAAACATTGCAGGTCAGAAAACTTCTATGCGCAAGTCTCACAAGCAACAACGTACAGAGAAGAAAGCAGATACTCCAGCTCATCAAACATCATTACTTCCCTTCAGATCAGATGAGCCAGGTATGATTAAAATAAAACCAGTGTCAATCTTCGCCTACTCGTAACGGGAAACTGTAGTGCCTGGGACAATGTTGAGATGGAGTAGGCTTTTCAGCACCTAAACCATCTCCTCTCATCAGACATGGTCAAAACGTGTGGGGCTGACTAAGCCGCAGGCTTCCTCAAGATGTTTTCCTTCAACGTTTAGACATCGTATTAATGCGCATTATAAATAAGATAATGGTAATTACAGGTGTTCGGCGAATCCCTACAAACATCAACGGACACCAACGATCTATCCACGAGTAGCGTCGAATCGAACAGTAGCTCGTGCTGCGGCTCCGCCTGCTGTCTGCAACGACTGCTGCCCGCGCAGGAGCACGTTATAGACACGCTGGTGACCAAGCTGAACGACGCATTAGCACAGGGCAAGGTTAGATCACTAATAGCTGGTTTACATTATTCAAGTCTTTTAACTCATAGGTTCTCAACCATGTATTTTTGTTTGTAGGTACAAGACATCGCGACCTCAAGCGTGATGGAGTTATACGGATACAAAATGACTTGCTTGGAGCAGAGGCTACATTCCCACTCGGTCGCCTTGCAGGTAAAAAACTTTACATCTTTTAAAATAAGATAAGATAAGATAAGACATCTTTTACTAGATGATTTATACAGTGTTAGGAAGCAATCTTTGCCTTAACGGGACACTAGTGCCTGGGACATTGTTTGAGAGCGAGTAGGCTTCACCTAAACCAGTGGTTCCCAAACTTTTTTTCTCATGGACCCCTTTCAAAATTTTACTGGTTTCGGTGGACTGCTACATTTCTACCATATTTTCAAAAAACTTGTGCACCCCCATTTTTGTTTCTCGCCAACGTCAAACGCCAACCCCTTTCGAGTCTCCCGTGGACCCCTGGGGGTCCACCTGGACCACTTTAGGAATCACTGACCTCTCAGCTTAAACGGCCATACATATGTGGATATGAAAGAAATGACAGGAAAGACGTGGTCAACTCAATACGTGTGATACTAAGCCGCGAGTTTCCTCACGATGTTTTCCTTCAAAGTAGTTTTTTTTTTCGCTTCGTAGAATTCATATAATCGTGTTCTCAGGGTGCTAGCGAGCATATGGCGTCACTACAACACGCATTAGCGATGCTACAAGCGACGAATTCATCTCAACAAGACGTTCTTTACACCACACAGATGCACAACGAAAGGTATACCTTATCCTTACTAATGTCATAATGCTCATGTGAGTTTGTTTGTAGTAGTCCAAATATTGCCAGACCCAAACCAAACAGTACTGGGCGTCAATTCTGGTTCCGAACTTTTTATCAACCTCAAGCAAAACCTCAACTAAACCGACTGTTTCCATGACTACTAATAACAAACGACTCAGTTGTGGTGAGGTTTTAGCTAAGGTTTGAACTTTGGCAGAACAAATTTTTGAAAAGCTATTCTACTATTTCACCAAATGGCTGACATTTAAGAGATCGAACCAAAACGCAGCGGTTGTCATCTAGTAGAATTGCCCAGCTGGACTTTGACACTTTGACATTAGCTAGCTGTCACAATCCTGAATCGAATTATTTATTAGACTATACTCAACATATAAAATATACTAGAATAGTATTATCTTATCTGTGACTCAAACGATCTTCATTTTGCATAGGTACACGTTGTATGTAGAGATACAGATTATTTTATCCAGTTTCATCCATATAAAAGTACGGTTCCCGAGGGATAGAAAAAATATCAAAAGCAACATTAACGCGAGCAAAGCCGCCGGCAAAACCTAATTACTTTTTAAAATCACAAAGTTACACTACCATAATTATTATTATAAATTAAATGTGAAAGTATGTTTGGATGTTTGTGTTTCAATCGGTCATCATAATCTGTTATTGCGACAAAACCATGTTGAACAATCGAAAGTGTTTATCTGGGTCATGTACCGAATGTGTTGACATAATTTAGCCATTCTTGCATGAGCATCGATGGTTCAGTGGTAGAATGCTCGCCTGCCACGCGGGCGGCCCGGGTTCGATTCCCGGTCGATGCAGTATCTTTTTGCATTGTTTTTTTCTTTATTATATTTTTATCAGTTAAAAAATTTAGATTACTATGAAAACTTGTTAATCGTTTATTTCCTGAAAGAATATTATTTTTACTGTTTTTATAAAACATGCCCATTGTAAAAAAAAACTCCATTGCTGAAATATTTTTGCTCTTTTAGTCACGGTCGTTCAGTTGTTCTGGTGTGTAGAATTAACGAACGTACAAACTAGCATAATTACTATTCTTCCAGCCTTTTTTGGTCAATTAGTAAGTTTTTACCTAACCTAGTTCTGCGATGGCAGCGCTGTGTCTAACGGACTTCAGTGGTGGCGCGTACTCTACTTCGAGAATTCGGTGCGTTGACGCGGATAGGTGTGCGTACACTGTAAGCCAAATTTTTAGAAAATAATAAAAAATAAGTATAAATAATAAAATAAGCAATAAGTTTTCAATCGGGGGGTGACCTAAAATAATTATTTTGGGTATAATTTCAGACATAAAAAGACGATAGAAGATCTTCACAAGCAGTTAGAAGACGCCGAGACCACACTGCGTGGTTTCCGAGCGAAGTTAGCCGCAGAACGATTAGACAAGGAGAACCAGAGAGAGAATCTGAATAAGGAATTTAGGAACCAGTTGACTGTGAGTTTACATTTTGAGTTCACTTTAGTTTAGATTAGACGAACTTCACTTTACTCCTACTATTATCCTACTTCCTAATTCCTATTAATATTATAAATGCGAAAGTTTGTGAGGATGTGTGGATGTTTGTTACTTCTTCACGCAAAAACTACTTAAACATAGTTTATGACCTGGATTAACAAATAAGCTACTTTTTATTCGGGTATGTACCACGCGAGCGAAGCCGCGGACGGAAGCTTGTATAAAATAAAGGTGAAAAGCGCCGAATCGGACTCACGAAAGAGTCCTGATTATAATTAAACAAGTCAGCCCCACGTTATTGACTATGTATTTCGTGTGCTGTGGATATAGCCGCATAAGCTGAGAGGATCTAGTAAAAGATGTAAGGCCAAGTATAATATCCTTGTAAATAGAAATATGCCCAAAAATGATGTGCAAGTTGGAAAAAGCTGAATGTTCATTATTTTTAGTGGGTGCTACTTTTTGACGCTAGATGGCGCTAATTGAAATGTAGCTCTGCCACTTAGCGTTAGATGGCGCTCCTTTTGTTTTTATGGGCTAATTTCTCAATCTATAGGATAAATGAAATATGTTGGAAGCGCTTTATATTTTATACTGTAAATAAATTAAAATTGGTCCGGTAAAATTGGTAGTATTTAAGTTATTGTGTAAATAAACTTGGATCATTTGATTTCAGAATATAGAAAACGAAATGAAAGCGCGGGAGAGGGACGCAGAAGAAAGACTACGAGTGGCGGAAGATGAAAATAAAGCATTGCAAAAGAAACTCGAACAGCAAGTATGTATTCAAAATAGAATTAATATTTAAAAAAAAATCAAATGTTTAAAAAATGTTGCACCTGGACGGGAATTGAACCCGCAACTTCGGCCTACGCTGCCGCTGTTCAAAGCTGGTACAAGTTTTGTGATACATTAAAAGTGTTATGCCGCGTTCACACGCTCGCGTGCAAACAGACATTCAACAAGCAAATTATTTTATGTTGCGTTCGGTCGCCTTGACAGAACTACTTCATGCTCGCTCTAATCATATATCTCTCTCGTTGAATATCTGTCTGCACGCTAGCGTGTAAACATGGTATTATAGTCGTATTGATCATTATACGGACTAAAAACATATTATGAAAAATGACATTTTTTCCTTCAATTTTAGTCCGTAATCCGTATAATGAGCAATCCGACTATAGGAAGTGTGCAAACTTATGTTTTTCCCGCGCGTTTGTGTCGATAAAAACGCGCTGCTTTAATACGCGTACGAGAAACGTAGTGTGCACTTGATAAATTGTCTTAGATATTTTAATAAGTGTTTATGTTATAAAATTATAATAAAACAATTATTTCCCAGGCAAACAAAAACAGCGAGCTAGCCGGCGTCCTTATAAAGTTTGAGGAGCGCGTCAAACAGAGAGACAAGCGATTGGAAGATGCAGCGGCCAACGAAAATGCGCTTAAACGGGAGATCGAACTCAGAGAAACGGTAACATTATATTATTATCATTGTAATTAGCCTATTGTGTCCCACTGCTGGACAAAAACCTTCCCTTGATCCCTCCAAATATCATTTTTCGGGGGGCAACGCCGCGAGGGCGCTCCTAGTATAACTAAATTGTAATACGACAAAGTTTTTACTCAGTGAACGAATATCTAAACAGTAAGGGAGACAGTAAATTATTCTAAATATTGACATTCTAAAAGTTTTATTTATGTACTAGCGGACGCCCGCGGCTTCGCCCGCGTGGACTACTGTTTTTTTTATCCCACGGGAACCGTGCCATTTTTCGGGATGAAAAGTAGCCTATGTCCTGTTCTCGGTTATTATCTATCTACATTCCAAATTTCATCAAAATCGGTTAAGTAGTTATGGAAACGTGGTAACATACATTCACACACACACACCGACTTTCGCCTATAAAATGTTAGTAGGATAGTAGGATAATATTACATTAATAAATAGGACCTAACAGATTTGAATGCCTAAGCTTTTGGTAGGACATAGATTGGACTAAATTATTTTTAAGACATTGTATCACATGTGTTCATGCAAAAATGTCATTTATCATTTATAACATTTGTTACAGAGTATAAAACAGCTGGAGAAGACAGTGCTGGAGAGAGAGAACCGTCTGTACCAGGTCAGCAACCAGCTAGAAGAGATGAAGAGGGTTCAGGAAATGGTCGCCAAACTCATGTCCAAGAGTACCAACAACTCCTAACGTAAGTCTATTATGTGCTCTTTTTTACAAGTACTCTATCCTATCTTATACGAGCAATATTTGTTTGTTTGTTTGTACTCACGTTCTCGGATCTAATGATTTCGATGAAATTTGCGGTACGGAGTTTATGGGGGCGAAGAATCGATCTATAATCTTATAGCTGGGTCCTCATATCTGGGAAAATTCGTTTTCTCGACATTTTCACGCAAAAAGATTTACCAGTGCAAAGTCGTTTGTAATTCCACGAAATTAGTTGAGACCAGAGTGGCTATGTGGTTAGGGTGTCCGCCTTCTAGCCGAAGGTAGCGAGTTCGAATCTTAGCTAATGTACCTAAGTTAATTTTTTCGTAGGTTTTTTTGGTTTATTTATGTAGGTACCTATGTGTATTTGTAGAAATAGAAATAGAAATTTTTAATGCAATTATGTTGTAATATGAATGCAATGTGTTAATTACGCCACTGCGCCACAAAGGTCGTCGAAGATGTCTAAAGGGTAGTCAAAGGAACGTCCAAATACACCTCAGGTTACGCGAATGTTAGTAATAAACCCTTTTTCATTTTTTTCAGATTTGAAGATCTGCGTTGTGACTCGTGGTGACTCAAAATCGAGAGAGATCTCAAATATTGAACTATATTTTTGCTAGAAATTTACCCAAAATAATACATCATGACATTATTGTAATTTGTAAAATTTTCATATTGAGTATATGAATTAGACGCTATGAAATGTAAATAAATCTAAAGACAATAAAATTTTACGTAAAATAATGGTATTTTACTTTACTAAGGACTTCCTAAAATATCAAAATCGGTCGAGCCGTTTAGGAAAAACATTATTATATAGGTATGAATACGAACACGCACGCTTCGACTTCTGTGGTGCAGTGAGCGAAGGCCGCCTAAATCACATAAGGTAGTGGGTTCGATTCCCGCCGCGAGGCAAATGTTTGCATCACAGAATGCTATTAGGTACTCCTTTGATCTGCAGGGCTATTCTGACTCACACGTAAAGTCGCTAACTCGGATTTCTTCCTACAAATTGATTTAAAATCACATGGACCGGTTAGTTCTAATGAGACCACATAAAAATCCCCGTGGACTGATTTAGAATGAATAGTACATTTACGAACTTGAATATTTACCTATTTAAGAATATTATTGTTCAATTTTCAATCTCACGTGAGATTAGGGGGTGGGGGAGGGGGTCAAATCTCACGACATCTCAACAAGGGGGAAGGGGTGTCGAAAAATCGCAAAAATCACCTCACGTAATTAATGGACGCCCCCTTATGTGTTTTAGGCGGCCTTCGCTTTTTTTTTATCGTATGTTGATTTGGAAAATTCTTTTTTTGTTTGAAAGGGTAAACTTTCCGATTTGTGCCATAAAAATTTGGTAAAGATCTGTCAAGGATCTTCGAAGTTATGAACAGAAATGCACCTCGAGAGTGCAGAAAATTACTTAGCTTTTAAAATTGAAGTCGGTTCTTTTAATTTTTAATTTAGTTACTTGTATTTTGTTATGTTCAGCAGTAGGTCCCTACCTAGGTATCTGCCTACTTATATCTAAGTACCTACGTAAATCGATAACATTCATCAGAAAATCCATCTCCACGACACGACGTGTACCTACCTATTCAAGTTGACCCCATTCGAAGTCCGCCCTACTTCGAATTTGAACCCCTTGTAACCATTTGTCCTAGTAGAACTCAACTACAATAGTTTCCAAGCACAATGCACAATCTAAGACGAAGACTTGGGTTTTAGACGGGCAACTTTAGGCAACTGTTGCTCGATTATTTACAAGAAAGTTGCGAGCAACTTTAAAGCTGCAAGGGATTTTGAATCATATATATCATCATTATTTCCCTTATCCCGCACGTAGTCAATCGTTCCTATTTTTACACCATATAATCAAAAATAAACAATTGAAAAGAATGTAATATCTATCTGGTAAATTATTTACCGCATTTCTTACGGCCACTATACAGAAATCCGGCTAATAAATTGCCATATCCCCTTTAGTGTGGTCGCTACATTACCTATATAATTATCCCAAGTTGAGAGCCAACCACGCACTATCCAACTTTCCACAGAGGTTTACTGCGGTCATCTCCTTCGGAGGGTATCGAACACGTTAAAGTTAATATTCTCCCATTACTAAAGGTGACGATGACACTATTCCATTAGTATCGTTAAATATTTAAGTAGGACTTTTAATTCCCAAGGCGCGGTAGACATTCTCTATGAGATCTTTTAGGTAGTTAAGTATTTACATAAGGTCCTTTGAAGATGTCTAAGAGGGTAGTCAGAGTTATGTCCAAATACTTATTTAGTTTATGCCCACATTTTGCAAAAGCAAGCGTTCTATACGTGACAGGTTACAAGTCCATCGCCGCTATTAGAAAATTAACATGGTTTCCTCACGTTGTTTTCCGTTACTGTTAAGAACTTCGAGGTTAATAAACATAACCGACACACATAATTCCGTGGCACGCGTGAATACGTTGACATGTATAAAACACCAACTTTTCAGGGCGGCCGTTTGAAAGTTTGACCTCTTCTGGTTTCTCGGTAAATTAGTTTACAGTATTTGTGTTAATTGTTTCTATGGTTATTTTATGCCCTCTTTCGAATGATGACAATAAATAACCAAAATTCCCCATAGTTTCCATGATATAAGACATGTCAACAAAAAAATTGATGAGATTTAGGTTACGTCTCGAGATGTCCAGTTATGCCGCAAAAGATATCAACTTATTCACCTTTAATGTATGGAATATTGGTAGGTAAACAATGCTATATTATCGGATTGCAAACAGATAGAGACTATAAAACCGGTTTTTTGAGTTGCTGAAGTACCTACTTATTACTCAGAACCATTCATACCGTTTAGAAATGAGATTTAACATAGTAAGGGTAAGCTGATTTTAAATGAGCCCAAACACGGATGCTCTACTGTTAATCACTGAGAATTTGAATGGAATACAACCAGATTTTATCAGCACATCTGCTCATTGTCACCATATTATTACAATGTATTCGGAACTAGAAAAAAATGCAAAGTTTCACCTCAATCGAAAAATTTACTGAGGAGTTTTGTTGAATAACTCCTGACTCCAGCAACAGATCAGCTTGTTGTTATCATAATATTACATTCTTATCTAGAGTCTATAAGTGTGCCAAATTTTAGCTCAATGAGACACTGGAAAGTGGGTTAAATTAAACTTGCAAGAATTCACTAAAAAAAATATGAGTTTTGTTGAACAGGTCCTGGCTCCATCATCAGATCAGCTCGTTGTTACAATAATATTACATTGTCACCAAGAATCCATAAGTGTGCCAAATTTCAGCTCAATCAGACACTGGGAAGTGGGTCAAATTTAACTTGAAAGATTTGACCCGAACACAATATTGAGTTTTGTTGAACAGCTCCTGACACCAGCATCAGATCAGCTTACTGTTAACTTAATATTACATTGTTATCTAGAATCTATAAGTGTGCCAAATTTTAGCTCAATCAAACACTGGAAAGTGGGTCAAATTGAACTTGCAAGATTTCACTAAAAAAAAAGTGAGTTCTGTTGAACAGCTCCTGGCTCCATCATCAGATCAGGTCGTTGTTACAATAGTATTGCATCGTCATCGAGAATCTATAAGTGTGCCAAATTTCAGCTGAATCAGATGCTGGGAAGTGGGTCAAATTGAATTTGCAAGATTTAATCCAAACAAATATTGAGGTTTGTTGAACAGCTCCTGTCTCCAGCATCAGATCAGCTTATTGTTAACATAATATTACATTGTTATCTAGAATCTATAAGTGTGCCAAATTTTAGCTCAATCAAACACTGGAAAGTGGGTCAAATTGAACTTGCAACATTTCACTAAAAAAAAAGTGAGTTCTGTTGAACAGCACCTGGCTCCATCATCAGATCAGCTCGTTGTTAAAATAATATTGCATTGTCACCAAGAACCTATAGGTATTCCAAATTTCAGCTTAATCAGACACTGGGAAGTCAGTCAAATTTAATTTTCAAAAGTAGACCCGAACAAAAATCGCAAGTTAATAATAAAAGCTTGTAAAAATCAAGCAATGTCATTATAGTTTAACAAATAATTAAAATCTATCAGTTTTCCATGTAAAAACAATACTTAAAAAAAAAAGATTTCTGAACTGACGTTTTGTTTACCAATACGAGTGACATGTTCGGTTATGCCAGCGCGAGAGCGCGCGGGCATAACTGAACAACTCAATGTATCACAATTTAAACGGAATACTTTGGTTAGCCATAACCTGACATTTTAATTTGTTAAAAGTTAATCAAAAATATCATATGTATATGTCGAGATATCATGTAACAAATATAATTTTGGCGAATGAGTAGGTTGATAAATCGAAATATCTACAAAAACATGTGTGTGTTAGTGGCTTGAAAAATTGACAAGTAGTTATGTCAACTAAAATACGAAAAATGGAGGAGTTGGCAAGGCCATAACTCGAAAACTTGTCTAGCTAGGGAGCTGTCAATTTTTTTATAGATACTTCATAGGCGTAGATATCGTTTAAGCCAATAAAAAAAAAAATTGACATCTCGACATATCAACGTATTCACGCGAGCCACGGAATTATTGTTTAAGATTTTCTACAATATTAGAGCAATTAAAATCGCTCGTGTATGCAAACCTTTAAAATCTAAGACGCGTAGGTAGGTAGGTACGTTTCACGAATCGTATTGTAGTCCGTTCCTTTGACTAGGTACCTACTGCAAATTGTCAGATTGGTGCAGAGTGAACAATTTTGTTCACTTTCATTTTACGATCAGCGGAGCTAAAAAGGGCGCTAAAGCAGAATCACTAGGTATAGGAAATTTATTTAATCGTATGACTTAGGTACATAGGTTACTTATAAATACTCTTATGCTAAATAAAATTAAGATTATATAAACCTAAAATCCTATAAAAACTAAAAACAACTAAACTAAGCTAAAAACAAAATAACACACAATATAATAGTCACAGGTCAATGCTCAGTGCGCCAAGCCAAGCAACTGTCTCAGGAGGTAGGTTTTCAAGGTCGCTCCATGGTCCTGGGTAAGAATGGATGGGACAGCGCTGAAATATGTGCTCCATGGTCTGCTCCTCTTCACCGCAGTCGCAGAGCGCTGAATCCGTCCATCCCCATTTATGCCGAAAATAGTTGCAGCGGCCGTGTCCCGTTTTTAGCCTATTTAGGCGACACCATTCTTTGCGTGGATAGGAAATGCAATATAATGCCGTTTCTTGTTACTCTCAGTCAATGAAAAGAAAGAGACGGCATTATAGTTCAATTTCTATTGTGATTCTGCTCTGTCGGCCATTTTAGCTCCGCTGGTAGATAGGTTTGTTACGGTTCCCTGTTTAAAAATAAAGTTAAGTTAAAAAACAGAACTCTATACACGTGGGATCATTTGGTTTTAGGTAGGTCTGTCTGTCTGTCAGGTTATCAAGCAAACAAACTTTAAAAATTATCTAGACACACTTTCAACCCCTTTTAATTTATTTTTCCTAGTTAGAATGATTTTATGAAAACGCTATACGACTGGACTTTGATAACCAAACCCTAAACACATAACGAACTAGGTAAGTACTTACTTATTGAAAAATTTAACCCCCCAGTAAGTTAAATTTCCTAAATTCCTTTTACGACTTTGGACCTATAACTATAACACCCTGTTTGGTTTTTTTGCTGTTTGTGTTTGTACGTAATTATAATTAATCATCAAATAGACGTTCTGCGGTCACAATTTGGATGGGTCACAAGTGACAGCTGAACGCTTCCTTGCTTCGGAGGGCACGTTAAATTGTCGTTCCCGGCTTTCAAGTCGCTATGTATGACGGAGACCTTAAGCCTAAAAAAACTTCGTCACCATAAGCCACCATGGCTTATAAAGAACTCACTTTTTTATCAAAATATACAGGGTGTGGCAAATTTTTGGACCTTTCAGGTCCTTTTTGTTCAAAATAAAACAATAGTTTCCTAAGAACAAAACTTTCTAACTCCAAGAGAAAAGGTAGCTACCCTGAAAGGACCAAAAATTTGCCACACCCTGTATACCTGTCTGTAGGTATACATATGAACAGATGTACCTACCTACTACCTAGTGCTAGTGCCTAGAAACACTGAAAACATTCAGCTAGCCTTGAACTTTGTAGACCATATTCCGAGACGACTCTCTCTGTGTAGCTACTGTTGGCAAAACAATCGGACTACCAAAATTTCGTAAACCACAAAAAATTATTGCAAGATAAAATTTAAACTAAAAATAACAGATTACGAATGTATCTTTAAGGCGCATTCTCTCAGATCTTTTGATGTTATTAATATCATTTGAAAATGTCCAAACGTAAAATGTCACTTAGGTAGCTAGGTAGGTACCTGTATACCTATCGATCTGTTTTTTACTCTAGTTTATCTTTATGAAGATTATGATAATCTTTATCTAATTTGAAAATAACTGCTTCTTTTGCCACCTGTTTTCTCCAGAACTGCCCCATGATCTTTGATAGCGACCAAAATCGGTCTCAAACTGTCAATTTTAACAGTTCAGTGACCACGCAAGTAGCTCTGTCACTCTTATCTCAACGAGACCGAACGCGACAAAAGATACTTGGGCTATTGTTTTGACAATTTGAGGTTTGAGACAAGTTAGACAATCAGCCCGCAGATAGGCTTTTAAAATCAATTAGGTAAGTATATTTATTTTGCTAACTTTACCTTTTCATTTGAGTGACAAGCGAATGAGAAACTCATCTGTTGGCTATATTCGGAACTGAACGCGACTGGTGTCGGGGTCAAAGTCGTGTATTGTTGTACCGTTAGTTAGTGTCACGGTCGCTTGTTCGACGCTATTTTAGGGACGATTACGGTACCGTAAGCTAGGGTTATATTGATTAAATGTTGAGTTAAAATTAGTATAAAACTTGAAAGGGGTAGGTACTTACCCCTTTCACTTAATTTTTTTTCTCAGAATCTATTGAACCTGTTTTCTGTATTTTTGGTAAAATATAAAATCCATTTTTTTCAGATTTTTCTAGTAAGTACCTACTTACTATTTTACCAAAAATACAGAAAACAGGTTCAATAGATTCTGAGAAAAAAAAATTACTACGCTATTCTCTATCATCTTGATAGGTATGGGGTCACTTTGTTTAGATATTTAATTTATTTAAATTTTCTTCTGTCAAAATTATAAAACATCCTTTATATTAATGTATCGGATCGGATAAAAAATAATAATAAAATAAATTACTTCGTAGCTAGTGCTAAGAGAACCGTAGCTCTCGCTACGTCTCGTAGCTCTTGCTACGTCTCTTAGCAGCGCTACGTCTCGTAGGCGAAACGTGACATTTTTTCGTGCGTGCAACCGGGGCGCCCGCCGGCGTTCATCGATGTACCTATAGGTAAAAAAAAACATCTGCGTTTAATTTTACTTGTAGGTTTTAAATGTAGGTTTTAAATGTAGGTATTAAAAACCATGGAGCAAATATCTTTAATATGAATCAACTTCGCCCTGTGATTTAAAGTCACCCCGGTTTACCTATATTTTGACCGGTAATTGTCCACATAACAATCTTTTTTGAGGGCTGGATTAGCGCTTACAGACTAGCCTCTGACCACCATAGGCATCTTCAAAATGGTGAATTCCGGCCCGGCGCCGGTGCCGGTGCCGGTGCCGTGCCGGCTAATGGAAAAACGCCCATTGTGTTGGTATGTCGGTGTCGACCAACACGACTCCTAATTCACCGCAAGGTAGAGTGCGCAGCAAACTTAATGGCGGCTGAAGTGCGCGGAAAATTCGACTTAGCGCAGGTACAGTCAACGGAATAGAATACAGTAAACTTTATCTACATAGCCCGCCTAGCCCCGCCCCTCACCACCTTCACTTCCCCGCAATTGCGTTGACTGTACCTGCGCAAAGTCGAATCTGCCGCGCACTTCAGCCGCCATTAAGTTTGCGGCGCACTCTACCTTACCTTACCTATAATTCATCAATTATTTATCAGTACTCACTTTATCACAACACAGGTTCTCCTAGTGTGGGAGCTAGGGCACTTTAACATCGTTATTTAAAAATAAGACAAGTGTAACCAATTTCTTAATATATATAGCTAATTTAGAACTACGGAGTCTAATAATCGATCGAGCGAGCGAAGCGAGCGAAGATCTTAGTGGTAAGTTGGGCGATTTTGCTTTGTATGTTTGTATGTTTGTATGTTTGTATGTTTCACGAATTGTTGTTCGCGCATAACTGTCGAACCGTTCATCCAATCTGCATGAAACTTGGTAGGTCAATAGGTTGTGGTAAGGAAATTTACGGGGGAGCATATGAGCTTAATCGATGAAGGGGTTGTGAAGATATTGGGTTCCCAAGGGGGTAAAAAATTATGAAAGTTACACAAATAAATTGAGTGGGGTGTCATACGAAAGGGCTTATTTTGTACATTCCAAAATGGTTTTTATTTTTAATCTAGGATGTATAGTTTTTGAAATACGACCAAAGACCAAAAACTACGAAACCAGAGCTGCAAGAGCTCCCGTTGCATAGAGTTTCGATGACTTCGTAGCTCATTGACTGGTCGGTCTTAAAAAGAGAGTGGCATCGTTGCGGTTTGGTTTGCAATGATTTTAGATGCTACTTGATTTATTTTCATGATAAAAAAAAATTTGATAAAGAATGAAAATAATTGGGGTAAAAAAAGTTAAGTAAACAAATATATTGAGTGGGCTGTCAAATGAAAGGTCTTTATTTGTACATTCCAAAATAGTTATTATTTTTATTCTAGGACTTATACTTTTAGAAATACGACGAGAATTCACAAATATGAAATACCTAAATGAAAAATTAGACGCGACATTATGTATTGCATGCATGCCAGTATTTTTTACCATGAAGAGCTAGCGCAATAGGCATACTCGGCAGTATCAGTAGTAGCACTTGAAATTATAGGGGTAGTCAGAAGAAAGTCCAAATGTAAGCCATCTACGGTGCGCGAGATCTCAGTTCGGGGCGAACTACTAGTTATCTATTAGGTATTTGTAGGTATTTCTCAATTAAGTTTGTCTAAGGTCGATGCAGCGTACGATCACATTGTAAGGTCAACACAAATAGGCCAGACTTGAGGCCTATATTTGGAGGCTGAACTTTAGGCTAGACCTTGTACCGTCACATTTATTTCAACACATTGATATTTTTGGGACCTTTAGATTCTAGCATTAGGTAAATACAATAAAATAAGTTTACATACATACATACATAAGCTCACGCGTGTATCCCATCATAGGGGTAGGCGCTTATTATTATTAAAATAAAGGAGTGTGGGCAAAAATGTATGGGCACTTCACCCACGGCCGCCACAGCTCAGACTACTTTTGTTTAGAAGGTATCACATCCATGTATCTCTGTGCCAATGCGCATCAAATTCTGTCCCAGGGTTCTCTATTTATTTTAAGTCGAATAGGTTTAACTTACAGACAGGCTAAAATGGCCGTTACCGCATTTTTGGTCATAAATGTATGGACCCACTACGGCCGCCACAGATTAGAATACCTTTGTTTAAAAGGTATCACTGCCATGTTTATCTGTGCCAATGCGCATCAAATTATGTCCGAGGGTTCTCTATTTATTTTAAGTCGAATAGGTTCAACTTACAGAGGTGCTAAACTGGCCGTTACCGCAATTCCTTTTATGAATCATAATAATGATTCGTAATTATGTTTATGGGATCAGGATTACGCAGGATCACTGGATCAGAATCACAGGATCCGGATCACGGGATCAGGATTATACAGGATCACTGGATCAGGATGACAGGATCAGGTTCACGGGATTAGGATCACGGGATCAAGATCACGCAGGATCACGGGATCTGGATCACGGGATAAGGATCACGGAATCAGGATCATGGGATTAGGATTACGGAATCAGGATCACGAGATCTGGATCACGGGATTGGGATCCTGACCGTAGCCAAGTGAGTTATCTGCCATACATTTCAATACGAACTGTTTGGCCACTTGGCCGGCGAATTACTTTCCTCATATTCGAAATGAAAAGCAGTGTTTACTTCGGGTGAAAGACCTATTTATGCACTCGAACTATTGGTGCCCTCGCTACGCTCGTGCGCCAAACCATCTCATGCCTGAATAGGTTACTTTCAACCAACTTGTAACAATCTACTAATTGTTCCCTTGTCATAAAATCTAGTACTAGTACTACTCAGGCTAGGTACAAACATGGATTTATCTAGTGACCCCTGGGATAGATTTTAATGCGTCGATAATAAAAAATACTTAGTTTTGTTAGGTCTTTCGATTCATATTAGTTACATTGCTGGCGGAGCTGGGTGAAGTTTGCCCACTATCGTTTACAATAAAAAAAATTATTAAGTTGGTACAGTTGTTCTAACTCACGAAGTCCGTTTGGTCTTAATTATGTGTGTGTTCACTCACATGCACGTTGTTTCTGTGTGCGTAAGCTCGGGAGCGCTCAGAATCGGCCCACGCACAACAACCGTACCTATATAAAACTTAGCGTAACGTACCTATATAAACGTACCTATATACATCTTTTACTACTTATATGATTTATACAGTGTCAGGAGGCAATCTTCGCGTACACTTAACGGGACACTGTAGTGCCTGGGACATTGTTGAGATGGAGTAGGCTTACCCAGCACCATCATCTCAGCTTAACCGGCCATATCCACAGGAAAGACATGGTCAATACGTGTGGCTGACTAAGCCGCAGGTTCCCTCACGATGTTTTGTTTCAATCTATACCTAGGTAATTTTTGAAAAAAAAATACTTTAGATTTTTGAAAAAAGCTCAATTAGCCTGAAAAATAACTTTTGTCCAAAAAAAAACAATTTGAACTTAATCAACTTTATTTCCCACCAGGAACACTTTTCCCGAAGTAACTTACCTAAATTAAAAACACGTTTTCAAGATAATAATCTATTTATTTGATTTCGTAATACAATAGTTTTCGATGAGTGAGTGAAGTGTTAGAATAACAGACAAATAACATTTTCATTAATAACAGCGTGAGTACTGTCGAGGAAAAAAGTCACTATACATATTTGAGAGAGGTTTACTAATACTTTAGAAGTTAATCCTCTAATTCTTCTAGTAAAAGAAACTTAGGAACGAGAAATTATAAAACCAACTTAATCTTGTATAAACATGCAAATTGTGTTAAGTTACTCGTTCAGCAATTTTGGACAATGTAAAAGTGTGGGTATATTTTTAGCAAAGTTAAATTCTTTAGCTCACCATTTTAAGATTTGTATTACAGTAATCTTAACACCCTATTATTCATAATAATTTGTCAATTTAGCGAGGCTTTATGATGTTTTCTTCTTATCATCCTTATGTCGATGAAAAGAGACGGCAATAGATTCAGCAGCTATCTGAGCCATCTGCAGGGATAAAGTGGCCACTTTTAATGTTTCATATTATGAAACATAGGTATGTAACAAAACACATTTTTTGACAGTTCTCTATAGAATTGGGTAAAACTTGACATTGTAATTCATATTGGTGTACCATTTTACCCAATTCTATACAGTACAAAACACCTGTTTTTTGACAGTTTTCTGTCAAAAAAGGTGTTTGGTGATAAAATGTTTCATAAAACATCATGCACACCAAACGTGGCCACTTTAGCCCCGCTAAGCTCTAGGCTCTAAGGCTGGTTTTACTGTCACGCGTACCGTCCGCGCGGATAGGCGAGTGATCTTTATTACAATGAAATAAGGATACTGATTGTTCAGCACTGACGAGAGCAATCCGCGTACCATTTCTGCTAAACAAGCAGTATCCTTATTTCATTGTAATAAAGATCACTCGCCTATCCGCGCGGACGGTACGCGTGACAGTAAAACCAGCCTAAGACTTAGATTCCACCAAAGCGGAGACGAGAGGAGATGTATTGTGTAAACAACCAATATAATTTCGTTATTCACATGTATCATCTCGTCTGTGTCACGAGATGTGTGAATAACGAAATTCTTTTGGTTGTTTAAACACATTCCTCCTACTTATGAAAGATGTTTAAAGTTGAACAAAAAACATCTTTCATAAGTAAGACCCTTTGTACCTATCTCTCGTCTCGGCTTTGGTAGAGTCTCAACCTAAGTCCATATGAATAACATAACAAGGTACTTAAGTGCGAGTTTAGTTCATAGGACCGCTTGGAGATGAAAAAATAATCCAAAGTTCCCTCACAAAATCCAAAGAAAACTGCGAAAACAATTTTGCCACATAGAAAATCACATCGATGTGTTCTCCAATTTACTTCAATATCCAATTTACTACAGGTAACAAAACGAGAAACCGTTTGAAAGCATACCGGAATTGGCAGAGATGTTTTACTTTCTTTTTACACGATACATGTGTACTAAAAACTGAGCTCGTACAAACACATCGTAGATGTGATGGAAAAAATTTGAGCGAAAAATTTCGGATTTTTCCGTTACCATGCGAGGAAGTATCTGAATATTTTCGTGCATCTTGCAGATTCTTTTCATACTTGAAACTGTTCGTTTTTAGTTTTCGTATATTTTTCATGTTATACGGATTTTGTAGAAAAGATTTATTAAAAAATCTTTGTTAGCTTTTTTATTTCGTTTAAGCATGTTTTTTTGTTATGCAGTGAGAAGTAATAAATAGTTCATTACACCATCATCAGATCAGTTTGCTGTTTTCATAGTTTTTCATTGTCACTGAGATTAGATATGGCATGTAATCAATTAGGCGGAACGGACTTTAAAATTCAGTTGCAATATAATATATTCCAAACATACAAACCAAAACATATCTATACCTACCAATGTATAAAAAGGAAGAGTTTGTTTGTTCGAACGCGCTAATCTCAGGAATTATAGTTAGCTAATAGGAAGTCGGATTAGGAAAAATATTTCTGCATTTGATAGCTAAATTCTTGAGGAAGGTTATAGGCTGCTTTTCATCATCACCATATACCATCACTAAGGGGGCAACGCCGCGAGGGTGCTGTTAGTCCGAAACAAGTTTGTAAAAAGTAATTGATTGGACTAAGGCAACTCACAGACATTTCAAGCCAATACGATGCTTCAAATTAGAGTTTAGAAGTTTAGCGTGGTCCTAGGTCTGTAATAAACCGATTTCAACTTTGAGACGAGTTTGAGCATTGTTAAAGACACGTATAAAATAATATTTCAACAACTTATCCCATTATTTATTTTCATCTGTCAATCCACCAAGAAACCCCACGGAGAATAGTTGTTAAGCCATAATGGAGGCCTTCAGGCGGCCTAAAAACTCCGTCACTAGAGTTAGCCACTATCTCACTATACATACATAGGTACATACAGGGTAAAACTTGAGATCGGTAAATTAAAACCTGTGGTATATTTTGTTAAGAATTAAACGATACTTCGTTTCACCTATTGTGGGTCTAAAATAGTGTTGGCTAAATTCTCTACTTCAATTTATTAAAATAATAATAAAGTCCCAAGATACTAAACTTGACGTACAGAATAATAATAATAGTCACCGATTTAAGTAATAATTTATTTATTAGACGCATGAAGAGGAGGAAATGACCGATACGATACTGTTCAGCCCATGCCCATTAAAATAAGGATATAGTTTTGGAAAATCTACATACAAACTTGATTTCTTTATACCTAATATTGTTTAATGTGGATGGTGACTTTTTTCAACGACAGTTTTACATAGGTAATACAATAACTTCAGACCGTGTTTGTTCAGGATGACAACCTGAATTATCGTCTAATTAAGAGAAGCTTAGAAAAATGTAAGTCAGGGTGATAATCGCATTTTTATTACTATAGAAGTTATACATAATGGTTTATTTAAAATAAAACGTAGTGAGCGTATTAAAATAATTGATTACAAAAAGTCACATACACAACAAAAGCATAGCAATAGCCCCTAATTATAAATATGTGTCAACCTATTTAATTTTTACTTTAAATTGTTTAGCATAAAGTACAGTTTTAATTCACAAAGTTCGGCTTGCACAACGTTCATAATTGTATTTAAGCTAGCCTAAACTCTTTTTTATATGGGTTGAATGCGTTTAAGCAAGCTAAATACAATTAGGAATCGTTGTGCAAGCCGCCCGAAGAAATAATACATTAGGATATTTGATTGTCACAAACAAAAATTCGATTAAGGCTCGCTGACTTACATTTTGAAATACGTTATTTTTGAAAAACTAGCTGAAAACCTGTGTAGACAACAGTAGAGAAACTTACTTAGCTATTAATACTGCTAATAATTAAAATATTAGTTTTGGCGTTATTTTTGTTCACTATCATTATAATTTATAAACTTCTGTGCTAAAATATTCTCTGTGAAGATTTGAGATTGAATTATTTTGTAAAAGCAAAAACGGTGTTTTTTTTTGGTCGGTTTAAAACCTGGCACACGTTATCAGATACGTTAAAATGATACAAAAATCATTTATATAATTTCACAAGTATCTACAATAATAAAAAAAATAAAATTATAATCGATTGAAATTGTTGTGGACTGGCACAAAAAACCACGTCAGTTTAGCAACCCCACGATCATGTCGTGTGCGTTAAAACACAACATTATTTACCATGCGGTTCTCGCCGTGTGTTTAATTAATTTCTATTAGTTTTATTCATAAAAAACTGTCATTTTAGCAAGGATTTCAAGAGTGATTTTTTGGCAACAGATTTAGCAGCTGTCTGTAGACTAGGAAGCCCTTGTATTGTAGTCTAATATGAATAACGGGGCTAACTTTTAGATTCGTATGATGTAGGTAGGTAGGTAGGTAGGTACATTACTGAATTAGTATTGAATTTAAACGTGGGTACATAGTATTATTATCTGTTCTGTGACGTGGGCGAACGCTTTAAACCGACCAAAAAAGTCCATGTACACGATTATAAGTACTCAATTTTGTATGCAGTTCACAGAACTACTTATATACAATATTAATAAAATTGTAAATTATGTAGAACAAAATGTCCTGTGGTATTTTATATACTTTTTGGTAGTTATGTATGTAACAAAAAAATTGACATTTTTTATTCCACGGCTAGATTATTTTGACATCAATAAATTTTTTCAAATCCTTAATTTCATGATTTTATTTATAACATTAAAAAGAACCGCTTAAAAATTGAACGATTCTTTTGCAAATAAAAACCTTTTTCATTCGTTTTTACAGCAAAAGATTAATCCGTGTTTATATAAATATATTACAAGAATAATTACTAATGTGAACTTCATCTAGTCTCTAAGTAACAATCTAAAACCAGTTTAAAATAACATTGTTCCGAGGAAAAGTCCTTTAAGTGAAATTTGAGCCTAAAGCACTTTTGCCTCGACAGTACTTGAGAGATTTCGGAGTAATATTGAGCAAGCTATGGTTCATAGACAAGATTTAAGAAATGGTGGAATATTCATTTTATACGAGAACAGGTATAAGTAAACTTAAAATTCATCCATCACTTGCTCACTATGACTCATAGTAGCAATTACGAGTAAGTATTTTACTCATTCAATCGCAATTTTAAAAAGATCAGCATACTGTCAGTTCACATCTGACGGAATATCCGTCTGGCGTACCTTTCGCGTACCGAGTTTTGTACGCAGGCTGAGCTAAATTTGCCCCCTGATTGTCTATTTTTGATAGCGACCAAAATCGGTCTCAATTTAAATATATGACATTTCAGTGACCACGCAAGTAGCTCTGTAACTCTCATCTCAACGAGACCGAACGCGACAAAAGATGCCTACGCGATCGTTTTGACATTTTGAGACCCATTTGAGGTTTGATACAAGTTAGAAAATCAGCTTGTCCGTGATCGACGATTCGCGACGCATCTTCCGTCAGATGTGCACCGACCCTTATATCAATGTTTTAATGTACAAAACTCGCGTTTGCTACTCGCTTCAAAAGTCATCGACATCGATGTGCCCAGAACATACATCTTATAGCTAAACTATTATAAGGTACAACATTGAAATCACAAAGCGATTGCACCATTGCCTGATAAACGATCCACCGCTTTATTGCTAAATGCATTGGATGGGTGACCGCTAATGCTTTGTATAAGTACCTACGCGCATGTTAGGCCTACTGGCAAAAGTAGGTAAGTAGGCCTAATCACATAAGTAGGTAGGTACCTAATGGAAATTCTTTACCCGTAATCGGTAAATATTTTAGTTTTAGTATGACACTGGTTATTTAAAGGTGTTTATGGGGTAGTCAGAGGCAAGTCACACAAGTTTCGAAACATGACACGTGCCCAGTCCATCGCCGCATTTTTGAGGTAAGATGGGTGATTCTCGAAATGATTACATTTAGCAATAAAACGGGTACTGACAATTATTGCTTACAAACAAAACATTTTACAACAAGAACATCAATAAGGCATGAATCACAATATGTGCGTCTTATTTTTACAACAACTTATTTTTGCACAACTTTATATAATTTCACCTCTTGTTTAGTCACCTTTTAATATAGAATTAATAAATAATGACACAAATAAAATAACTACTATTTTAAGTAACATTGAAAAAGCAAACAGAATTGAAACCAAGCTTTTGGCACTTAGGTAAGTATATTTTATTTATTTTCTTTAAGGGATAACTAGTTTTGAAAAGAACAAATTGTTAAACCGATAGTTTTTAACATACTTAGTTGTTTTAAAAGTTTTTTTTTTTAATGTAAAAACAGTTTTAAAAACTTGAAGACTTATTTTTTTAGATGCCTGTGCATTGGAAGAGTGCTTAGGTACTCGAATAGAAATACGTTATAATACTTAAGTTATTGCTATTATTTTAAATTATTTTATTCAAAACGCTATTAAATAACGCGCTAAAACTAACTAAATTCAATTCTTCACTAATTATTTTCAAAATTTTAATAAAATATTTAAAATTACTATTGGTCATTAATTTTATTTAATTTTAAATGATGTGATAAGGAAGAACTGTCGAAATTCTAAAACATGAGGATGAGCAATATTTTAAATACTGATTTAGTATTAAACTAGCTACATTAGAATACTATTACTAAAGTAATATTTTGAGCTAATTTTGAACCACTGCTAAAATTTAGTCAGCTCAAGTGGCCATTTTAGAAATCGACTATCCGCTGTCTGTATATTTGTGGCGAACGAAACTAAATAATTTTAATTTAGTCAGATTTATTTAGTGCGAGTGTACCGCTATATCTCCCTTGGGGACACGGGTAACACAGTAGATTACTAACTATCCTACTAACTATACCAATGTAGACAAGGTTGTTTAGAGTAAATAGTTTTTTCTACTAAAACTGGTGTATTATGATAGTTTACTCTACTGTTCACTGTACCCGTGTACCACATGCATTGCGGATTAGTGTTTTACAGAGAAACAACTGTACGCTAACTAAATGTTTATTATAATAAATGGGAGATTTTTTCATTTCACTTATATATCGGATAACGCATTTTTATTATCCAATTTCAAGGACATCTTCATTTACAAAAGCCAAAAACATACAAAGGTGTTTACACGTACAAAAATATTATACGCGTACGTATAAAATACCATTAAAATAAAGTAATTCTTATTCAAATTTAAGGAAACTTTCACTTATTTGAAAAAAAAAAAAAACAAGCTAGACTTTTGTTGTTGGTGTTAATTATGGAAAGTTAAATTAATTCTTAGCAAATATTTACATTCGTTATTCACGATCCCGTGAATATTTTTTTCAGCCGGTCTTTTTCATAAAAGTTGATTAATTATTGTAATTTTTTACTCGAATTTTTGACATTCACTTTTTGTTTTTCAAATTTCGTTAAATTATTCAAATTACTATAATTATAATTATTTGAGAATTACCCTAATGTCTGTACAATTTATTTGTCATTTAGAAATTTCACTTTACCATAATGTTGTAAATTCATTTGAAAAATGGCTTATTTGAAGTGAAATATGAAGTAAGATAGCGAATTTGTTATTCTTATACCTACTAAAACAAGCCTACAAGGTAAAAATTACATTTGAAAATGTTTATTATTTTCTCCCTCCTTATACAGTGAACGCAAAAAAACATGGAGGTACTTATTCAAAAGAAATATGCTCGCAATATGGTACAAAACTTCACACGTCAAAACTTCTTCTCGTACTCGAAACACACAGTTAAAAATTGATTGTATTCCCTTGCTGTTTGGGTTTTAATTGTTTCCAGCACAGTTTCCAAGCCCCTCCTACCGCAGCACACTTTTCGTTCGGTCATTTTCTAGCGCAAGGAATGCTTTCATGTTTTTTGCGTCCACCGCTCCTTATAGATTTTAAGAGAATCGACTAGTTTCACGCTAAAATGAATTACTCTAAGATCACAAACTCATTGACTAGCTAGAGAACTATCAATTCCTTTATTTCACTAGTCCAAGTTTATTTATAAAGGTTCTGAATCCGACGGCAGACCGGCAGACCGTGTATATCTATGAAATTATTTCGGTAGATGGCAACAGTGCCGAACTGTAGTGTCAAACCACTGTAGGCACCTGTCTGACCGCCGAGGAAACGAGTAACTATCGACTATTTTATCGATTAAGAAACGTATAACAGATACACATTCCGTATAACCGTTCACACTGCCGGCGACGACTAGTTCTCTACTAGTTCTAGTCTCTTCACTAGTTTGTCGCTGGGCAAAAAGAGCTATCAAAGATACGACAATACTCGCTCAGCAATTCTAGCTGAACTCGCTGAGAGGCCAAGAAGCGGTCATTTCTGTCGCCACGAGCGAGTAGCGCGAGTAATCGCCCGCCGCACTCGCACACTCGCTTATAGCCCAGAGACAGAACTATCGTAACTACACACTCGCATCTCGCTGCTCGTCTACTCGTTTATAGTTTCTAGTTCTACTCGTTACTCGTTCATCGCCGGCGGTGAGACACCTCCCGGCTGAGACTCCACGAAAGAGGAGACGAGAGGAGATGAAGAAAAGAAAAACGAAAAGAATCGACAAACATGGTGACATAGTGTCGTTGCGGTCTGCGCTTCTGCGGTTCGCTGCCGCCTGCGGTTTACCGTCGGGTTCAAAACCATACATACAGGGGCTGGCGTAGACTTTAGCAATATCTTCACCACATGGATCTCGCTTCAATGTATCGGCCATCACTCCAATACCAACAAACCAATACCACATAGAGAGCGCCGCAAACTTTATGGCGGCTGAAGTGCATTCGCGCCTTCGGCATTCGACTTTGCGCAGTTACAGTCAACGCAATAGAATAGAGTAACTTTATCTACATAGCCCGCCTAGCTCCGCTCCTCACCGCCTTCACCTCCCGCAATAGGGAACTCCCACAATTTTTTTTTATGATTTTATACGATAGGTTATATCGTCAAATAACCGTAATAAAAATTCCAGCGCCGAAAAACTAAAATTTTATAACAAAAATAATTTTTAAAATTTACCAACATTTTCACGCATCAGAAACACGATTATTATTGTTGTCACAGATTACTGTTGTAGTAACAATTTGTGAACTTTGACGCGTGACGTCAAATTGATACTAAGTACAACAGTAATCTGTGACAACAATAAGTTCGAGTTTAGGAATTGTGAAAATTAAAAAAAAAACTTATCTATGGATCGTTATATCTGACTCGTCCTTGACTCGTCTTATGAACTCGTGTCGTCACATCCTTTCACATCCTTTTCAAGTATTTTGAAATTCCTACTATTTTTTGCAATTTTTAAAATTTATTTTCTAATCGAAAATGGTTTAATATTAAAAAATAATTACAAACACATACCTCTAAAGCAACAATGTTCATAATAAAATACATTTAACCCGCTTTTGAGTCAGACGCATGTTCCCTATTGCGTTGACTGTACCTGCGCAAAGTCGAATCTCCCGCGCACTTCAGCCGCTATAGAGTTTGCGGCGCACTATACCTTCTCGTACTAAAGTGATCAGCCTCTATTCTACATGATGGTTAAAAGGTATTTGCCACAGTGCTTGTGAAGATATTGGCCAACGTGAAGCGCCATATATGCGACTTGTATTCAACCTCATGACACTTAGGACTGCGTACGACTGACTGACGCACTTTGTCTTAACTTTGTGGTTATATAACACAAATCTTCACAACCCTACCGTACATTGAACATAGCGGTTCTGGAAGCCATGTATGGCATTCCATTTGCGTACGATGGAACAGTCAAACCTGTCTAGTAATGCCGATCCGTTGAGCCAAATATGTGCCAACGCTCGGTTCACGCGCTTCGACAGAGGCAGAATTTGAACAAATCGCCGAGCAATTTGCTTTTATCATTTATTTGTTTGAAACCTTTACACTTTTCTAAAATCCATGCCGGCCGCCGTATCTACTAGTACTTTCTTATCTTAGTTTGTGAAAAAATGGTCTTATTCAGGTAACTGTTAATCGTTGAGACTTCAATTTTCTAAATAAAAAATAAACGACGAAGAATTCTGTTCATATCTGATGAACACTGGTCTTAGGGTTTAAGGTTATAGCTGACTAGTCGCCGCCGCACCCGAACCAAACCGCATCGCCTCGGTATTCTTTGTATGGTTTTTGTATGGGATTCTACCAGCGCTCACTTCAACTTCATAACGTCACCGGATCGCCGTATCGCAAGCCAAAAGTGAAGGAACAAATGAACGCGAAAGCGCGAAAGGCGATGCGGTACGGGCGGCGACTGGTCAGTTATAACCTTTAGTTTGAGGGCTTAATATAACATTGGACGAAACAGAGGTACCTTTTTGGTTATTTAGTCCAATAATGCAATTAGCACAAGACTTAAAATGCCACAGCGGCCAAGTATATTGACTAATAACCTACAAAATAATTTTATAAGTATTTTATCACGAATTTTAGATTTGTCTCTTTTTCTCTCTTATTTAAGAGACTGGAAAGGAACAGAGGAGCAACCATTTATTAGTAATTTTTAGACTTAAGAGTTCTGTTTTCATTTATAGATACTTTATTTCTGATCATCCCGCTTGCGCTCTTCCGCCATTTTGATTTTATTTCAAATCAAAATGGCGGACAGAATTTCCTAACGGTCCAGAAAAAGTTTGTAATTTTCCACTTAACCTTGTTTTAAACGTAAATATATTTTTCATATGATTTTCACTTAAACTATTGATGTGTTCAGTGTAAAAAGGCTGAATCGATTTTGATAAAACACTGTCGATATCCATAGTACCGATTGCACCCGTTTCAATTTAAAATGTTTTATTGTCAGCAAAACAAACGTTCTCGTTCAAAGCAGTATTCGTTTTATCAAAATTGATCCAGCCCTTTCGTATGGCAGTAATGTACGTGGATATGGAATCACTTGTACTACAGGTTATTTAAGGTCAACTAACAAAGAGTCTCTCTCCTTTTGGTGACTGCCCCTTTACTGTATGCTACCTGAAACAAAAATCTAGTTAGTTTGTTTTTTAATAAAGCTCTACGCCGTAGGTCGTCTACGACGTAGAGGATCTACGGCCTACGTTGACTTTAGTGATAATATCTGTCTACAATATTGTGCCACCTTTTCTTTGCTCTTAGATATTCATGTTATTAAGGCTTTTTGACAATTAAATCCAACTTCTTTCCTTGCGCGAGTAAATAGTAGTATTTCTACGAATGTTATAGCGTAGAAGGTCTAAAAATAAATATAATAAAACAATATTATTATTATCATAATCAGCCCATTGTGTCCCACTGCTAGGCAAAGGCCTCCCCTAGATCTCTCCGATAATCACGGTCCTGTGCCATTTGGACCCACGCTTTATCATAGCCCCTCCAGACTCTCGAGAGAAGGCTCGGCGAGAAGTCTCGCCGAGACTTCTCGAAGAACAAACAAGCTGTCCACACTCTCCATTTTTCTCAGTCGTGATCTGTTTCTTATCCGGTATGGACGTCAATATTGAAACTGCAGCCGGTTTGGCTCTGTGTGCCATTGCATACTGTAACTTTGTGAATGTTGTAACTAAAAATAATGTTAAAAAAAACACTTAATGTAAAAAACTTTTAACTTAGTAGTTTCGATGTTTAGCATCCCATAAAATAGGCTCAGATTGAAAAAAATCGATAAATTTCAACTCTATTCATTATTCCACATTTTTACGAAAGAAAATTCACGAAAAAAACAAACAATATGGATGTCTGCCCACCGCCGCTCATTAATCTGCAATGAGACAAAACGTGAGTGACAAAACCTTCTCTCTTCTCGCCCGAGAAATCCTTTGGCTCGGCCAAAAATACCGACACCGATCGGAGAACAGGCGAGCCAGAGAACGAGAAGGCGAGAAGCTCCTCACACTCACGCTTCTCGGGTGTTCTCGGGGGTTCTCGCAGAGAGTCTGGAGGCCCTATCAAAATCATCCAGTTCGTCACAATAATTTAAATTTTGAAGAAAGTTCTTGAAAACAGTAATTTAGAGACTGGACAGTGACAGTAGTTCTGTCACTCTAGACAAGTTAGACAATCAGCCTGGTGTTCTGTGTGTGTGGGAGAAGGTTAGGAAGTGTTCCGCAAACTTTTTGTGTTCAAGGTACCTACATCTAAGAAATCGGAAAATCTTTGAGGTACACCATAAATGAAAAATCACTTTTTTAATGCGAAATATGAGCTCGTTTAGTTGAGTATATGCGGTCCAAATTTGGAATAGCTTAACTGAGATAGGTAAATTTTTCCGAGGCACACCAACCAATGGCCACGGTACACCAGAGTGCCGCGGCACACCCTTTGCGGAACACTGCCATACGTGACAGGTTGCAAGCCGATCGACGCTAAGTTTTGTTTTATACAGGAGCTGACCGTGTCACAAATAACTCCAGAACTGCGTCGTGGTGCGGAATACAAAAATATATCAAGCAGTTTGAACTGTACATTGTGCATGAAAGGGACGCGGAAGAGACAAATGTCCGCGCACCGTCTGCGTCTTACGTCTTTTCTGTGTGTCCCGCGCCTTAGACAATGAGCCTGCTGTTCTGTGTGGGAGGAGGTTAGAGGAACTCACCAAGAGCAGAGCTCCTCGTCCTTCCACGTGTCTCAGTCGAGGTTCCCTCCGTTGCGCAGCCCCGCCTTGGTCTCCGGCGGCACCTGCTTGCGGAAGCAATCGTCCAGAAACGACGACATCGTACGGTACAGGTGCCGCCTCACTCCTTCCAGATTGTGGCCTTCGTCTGGGTAGATCTGATGGATTGGAAATACATCTCTTTCGTAAATGGTTATCGGGACGATGAAATAATGTTATTTACCTCGGCGCCGGCATTGAGTTGGCTTATTCCATTATGCTCCTACTCTCGTGATCCCAATGGGAACATATAAAATTTTTTGAACTCAAAAATTTTGTATGATCCCACTGGGATCACGAAGTGGGAGCATAATGGAATAAGCCGTTGAGTCTACACGTGACCATGGTGATTTTAATGTCTCCGAAACGTAAACTAGGTAAATAAAATGTTTTCAATTTATTTACCTAGCTAAAATAACGCAATTAAGCCCCAATTATAATTTTAAAATGTGTTCCAAGTCGCGAAAGTTTGAACTATGTAACATCATATTTAATCCTTAATACATAAATGTATCTAGTAATAATTTAAGTAGGTAACTTATTTTGTCAGAGTGTTATATTTTACCTGCTGTCTATACATGCTGCCCTGGTCTGCCAAGGACTTCGCCAGAGCCATCGTCTGCTGTATATGCACGTTATCGTCTGCAGTCCCGTGGACCAGTAGCAGCATCTTGTCATGCAGAGCTGCAGCCTGCTTCGTGACGTCAGCGTCGGCGTACCCTCGGTAGTTTCCGGTCGCGTTCGGGAAACCCATGTAGCGCTCGGCGTAAGCTGATGCTGGATGGAAAAAAAAGTGTATTAGAGAAGAGAGAGAGAGTGTATTTAAAAAAGAGTATTAGATGCATTTACTACCACAATTAATACTAACTTTAAAATTATGAATGCGAAAGGAGTTTGTTATGTTTTTAGACCTAACTATTCAACCGATCATCGTGAAATTTTGTGTAGGTACCTATATATAAATAAATAGATAAATAAATAATGCTGGACATTTCACACAGGATCATGTAGCCCCAAGCTAAGCAGAGCTTGTGTTATGGGAACCACATGACTGATATATACCTACTTCTTTTATAATTATTTTTTTGTAAATACATACACAATATAGGTACATACATAGAAAACACCCAGACCCGAGACAAATATTTGTAGATCATACAAACATTTGTCCCGCGGCGGGGATCGAACCCGCAACCATGACTTTCGATGGATTTTTTCGATTCGAAGACCGAATGGATAGTACCATGACTTTCGATTCGAAGATCGTGGGTTCGAATCCTAGCTGTGCATCAATGGATTTTTCGTTTCGAAAAATTTAACATGAGCTCTAAACGGTGAAGGAAAACATCGTGAAGAAACCCGCGGCTTAGTCAGCCCCACACGTATTGAACGTATCTTTCCTGTGGAAGTTGAGAGGATGGTTCAGGTGCTGGGCTAGTCTACTCCATCTCAAACAATACCCTAGGCACTACAGTGTGCCCCGTTAAGGCAAAGATTGCCTCCTGAAACTGAAAATGATATTTTTTGTTAGGGGTACAGAAAAGGACAGAGGGTTTCTTTCATTCCGAATAAGTTTGAGGAATCTACATTTAAGGGAGTGAAGCCGCGGACAAAAGCTGGTGTTGTATGAAATGCTTAAATACCTATATATATTACGTCTAATCTGATTTGAACACGAGTTTTGAGTCACCAGTTCGTAACTGGGCTAGCCCGTTTCATACATTACTGCGACGTATACTTTTGGAGTCAAAGCATGAATTATCGAGTACCTATGCCACGATCAAGTATCGATTTCGTTCATTGTTGAATCACGCGATCGTCAAAAATTTATGGTTTCTGACCTTTAGCTTTGATATTATCATGTGATTAACTTTGAAAATACAAATGTCAAAACAGTAGGTACTCGTTTGCCATTTGATATATTTTTCCATTTACGCCAAGCAGCCATTAGCAGCCTTTACACGTAAAGTTCAGAACGCGGGAAACAGCACGCGCCGTTCCATCCCTCGCTCCGAAACGTGCGTGTAGATACGACATGGCTGACGACTAGAAATAGTAAGTAGGCGGGGCCCGCGTAGCACCAAGTAAGCGCATTGCGCGCACTTCAAGCTCCGCATACTTTAGTCGTGTTTGAAGTCTGTCAGAGGAAACGTAACTCGAAAAAATCACAAAAAAATATAAAAATGCCGTATTGCGCTGTTTTGGAGTGCAAAAACGATAGCCGAACAAAAACATTAATAAAAGGGGGCATATCATATCACCTTTTAATATTATTTAATTGTTTTTAAACGGTTTTGTTTGGTTTGTTTAAAATGCAAAACCGTCAAACAAAACTAGCTTGTGATTCACACTACTTAAGGTCGCGTTTCTCTTAAACCTCAACTTTCGCTACTCAATTAGGGATGTGACCCTATATACTGATGAATGTGCTATCGATAACTTTAATGGTTATGATTAGATATCAGATTATAATATGCAACACAAAAAGCTTGAAATATGCCCCTATTTAGTCAGAAACAAGGATCGTTCGCGGTTCATCTAATACCTAACATGTCTTAAAAGTACCTAATTGAATTGAATTGAAAATTTGTAATTTTTAAATTTGTAATTTATTACCTAATCTGTCATTTTTGACATTATCTGTCATAAGTACATCTAGTGTCATTTTTGACATGATCTGTTATGTTTGACATTATCTGTCATTTTTGACAGAAACAAGATCAAATCTAGGCTCTCAACGCAACGGTGCGCGCCGTGCGCTATATCTTATTTCGGGGCGAACTACCTACTAGTTTTTACCGAAACTGATGCTAAACTTGCTTCCGCCCGCGGCTTCGCTCGGGTGATACCTGGATAGAAAGAAGCTTATGTCCTATTCCCGGTCTTTATCTATCTATTCTATATTTTAAATTTCAGCCAAATCGGTTCAGTGGTTGTCGAGCGGAACAAAAATATATCCAAACATCCATCCATCCAAACATCCAAACTTTTGCATTTATGATATTAGTGTGATGATAATCAATAAACTTGATAAAATTAAGGAACAAAATCGCCTAACTTACACTAAGATCTTCGCTCACTTCGCTCGCTCGATCACTAATATTTTCCAAGTATTTAGAATAGAATATAACTTTATTGTACTGTACCTATACCTACACCATAAAAAGAAAACACAAGAAAAAGAACCATTATTTTAAACAGTGATACAATTTACGAGTTGTAAACCTTTGATTGTGTAAATTAGGAAAGAAAGATAAGAAAAGCTTTTTAATTCGGCCACCACAAATATAACCTGACGTGCTACCGATCGTTACACATCATTTGGTAAATAATAATCGATTTCGATACATTCATCTTGTATCCTCATTGGCATTGGCACAACACTAAGCGAGTAGCTATGTTGTCAAGTATTTAGCCATTGTAATATCAATCTTAAATCTTGTTGGCAAAGACTATTAACAGAATTAACAGCGATAACGCCATCTCGCGTCAAGTAGCTTAGTTTTTTGGTCAATCTAGTAACAGCCATTGCATTAACAATCTTATTACTACTTGTTAGAGACTAATTAAGGAAAATCCAGAATGAAAATCGCCATCTCGTGACAAGTAGACAATCATATTATTTTATTATTATTTTATTAAGTTTAGAACCATGTTCCTATGACGTTATGGTTTATTATCTATAAAATTAGTTTTATGGTTTTAGGTCCTTTTTAACGTTCTCTTTCGACCAATTGTAACTTATATTTCTAAGTGTGTTTATTTTTACGTGTGTGAGTTTGGCGACACTGGTTCTCTTAGTAATAAGTCAACATGCTACTTCTACTTGCGTAAGCGAGCGATTCTCTTTTCTGTGTGGCTGACAGTTCGATCAAAAAACAAACAAGAAACTGCACAGATCTATCCGCGGTTTTGGAACGCCGTCCAGATGCGAGGTCAAAACTTAACCGTGTAAGGCCGCTATTGCACCATGGACGTGAACACCGCAGTGGAAGACGATTATAGACGTCACTCGTTCTAGTCTTCACTTGATCTCATTGGTCGTTTAGGTCTTATTGTTCTTCTTGGTCGTCCTGGTCTCCTTGGTCTTCTGGTCTACCTCCACATCTACTCACCGTAGCACTACCACCGGAAGATAGGCGTGAGCGCGATGTCCCAGCAGGAAAACAGCGTCAGTGCTGCAAGAAAGCCACCATGAGCTCGACTCAACACTGCCACGCGTCGCGCGTCTATGAAATCTCCTTGGTCTTCTTAACCTTCTAGGTCTTCTTAGTATTCTTGGTCTTCTCGATCTTATTAGTCTTCTCGGTCTTCTAGATTCGCTCGGTCTTTTCGGTCTTCTCAGTCTTTTTGGTCTTCTTGATCTTTTTAGTATTCTTGGTCTTTTTACCCGTCTACTCACCGTAGTACCGCCACCGCACGATGGGTGTGAGCGCGATGCCGCAGTGGAAGACGTTGAGGTTGCTGGCCAACGCGAGTGCTGCAAGGAAGCCACCATGAGCTCGGCCCATCACCGCCACGCGCCGCGCGTCTATAAAGTGCAGGGAGTCACGGAGATACCTGAGGATAAGTAGTCAAAAGACCATAAAGAGCATCCGTGAAGTGCAAGCAGTCGTAGAGGTACCTGAGATAAGATATTAGAAGACCCTGCAGAAATGCAAGAAAAGACAAGACATTGCTCGCTTGTAAAAAAAGTAATATTCTCTCGAGTCTTATAAATACATGGGTTGTTGCTTTTCATACTTTCATAAAGATTTGGAAAACAAAATCCAACAAATACTATTTGAAAAGTTTTTTATATTTGTGTTTTGAGAAGTGAAAATCCTTGGTCTTTTCAATTTTAGCCTGCAACGTTTAAGGAACTTGCAAGAAAAAGTTTAACTTCAGACTTCAGTCGCCACAATTTTTATTCCTTTGGATAATCAACAACTGCAAGCAATTGTAATTTTAGCTTTGAAACCAATATACCCAGACCGGGAACAAACATCAGCGGCATTGTATCAAATATACAATCAATACATACAATCTGCAAACATTGAATCAGCCTGCTACGGCACTGAAAATCCCAACGGTCAATGGATACTCACTCAGCCACTTCCAACTGGTCTGCCAGCTCCACAGTCCCCAGTTTCCGATGCAGCGTGTGGTGTGCCCCCAACCCCCGGCCCCCCGCCCCCCTCGCGTCCACAGAGGCCAGCACAGCCCCCGCTCCTGCTGCTAATGATTCCCAGTCCAAGGACCATTGCTCTGTCACTAGTTGCGTGCCTGGTGCTCCATGCCTGATAAGACGAAAGTTTAATTACCTATTATAATTAATCTGTTTTGACCAACTACAGGCAAAAGGCCTTCATTCCTTCTCTTCAGTCATCTCTATTTTGTGACATTGAAAACCAATCCAAGTGGGCATGGGCATCTAACTCGTCTGAATGACAAAAATTTTGTGTTCGTTGATGATTGTATGAAATATTGGTTTGGACATCTTTAAAGCATTTATTTCCCAAAGGATCTGAGACAATTGTTCTTGTCTGTTGATGTGTCTGTAAAAGTACTTACGGTTCCAAAAATCGTATACTTCTGTTTTATGAGTCTGAAATGTTCGCAGGTCAAAAATCTCCCTTCCTTCCAGTAGGAAGAGCGTCCTCTCTATTGCGCTAACGTGGTCAAATGTTTTGGGTCTACCACTCTCCTTTGTATTTTTTTTTACAAGTAATAAATTGTTCTTCTGTGGAGAGTCTAAGCCATGTAAGTTCTACTAACACTTTCAACACCAGCGGATACTTGGTGACCTCGTCTTCCCTCAGCCCTGGAGGCAGCAGTAGGCGCACCCTGGCCGTGTGTCCACTGGACAGCTGGACCGAGAACGTTCTGGGCGTCGGCAGCGCTATCGATGACAGCTTGTCCTGTTGGGGAAGAAAGCTTTTTGATGCGTCCTAAAACACCTTCAAAATCACTAAGGCCTCTATTAATAAACTCCGCTCAACTTCTGTCAAAGTTGCACCACGGATTGCCATCCTTTTTTGTTAGACAGTGACAAATAAGGATGGCAATAGTTAAATCCCTGGTGCAACTTAGACACAAGTTAAGCGGAGTTTATTAATAGAGGCCAAGTGTAAAGTTAACACAATGGAAATAAAATAAATATAAGTATATAGTTTGAATAAACGACAACAAAGTCCTGTATCATTGAGCTGACATTAGACGATGCTGAATTCAGTGTGTTAACTGCTTGTTCATTCATAAATTAGCACTCTGTCTCGCTCTTTGGTCTAAGAATTGCGTAGGTAGGTAATTGTGTGTCCTACTTTTACTGAAGCTAACTGTTGCTAACTTCAGCCAGTATCGGTAAAAGAAGGATGCACACGCAATTCTTAGACCAAAGAGCGAGATAGAGCACTAATTTATGAATGAACTACGAGTAGCATTTAGGTCACGGAAATCAGCATGGTGTAATGTCAGCTTCAATTTTAGTATAACCATTACCTTCTTCTTATCGTGTCGATGCCACACGGTTAAATTAATCCTACTAATATTATAAAGGCGAAAGTCCGTGTGTGTGTGAATGTTTGTTGCCACGTATCTCCATAACCACTAAACCGATTTTGATGAAATTTGAAATATAAATAGATAATAACCGGGAATAGGACATAGGCTACTTTTTATCCCGAAAAATTGTACGGTTCCCGTGGGATAAAAAATATAGTAGTCCACGCGGGCGAAGCTGCGGGCATCCGCTAGTTTTGCATAAAAGGTTGCCACCTCAACTGCACTTTCTGTGGCAGCGTTGAGGTCTTCCTTTGTGTCATTACCTTAATAGCAGTATTGTTCTCCAAATGCATCAGCAGCCGTGGCTCCGGCAACGCAGTTCTGTGCAGGCTGAAGACAGGCACTCCTGGACCGAGACACTCCAGCACAAAGTACGCTGATGACGGACTGAAGTGCGCCTCGTGGTACAGACACGGCAGGTGTCGGGGGATACTCTCTGTATCAAACGATGGAACAAAATCATGACTGTGTCATGTGACATTAGTCTTTCTGTCAGATTATTGGAAAGCAGAAGAACCCATCAAATTGGGATCGAAAATCAAGGCACTACTTAACTAAAATGGCACCCGTTTCATAATGATTACTAGGTTTTATTATTTTTATTATAGAAAACCGTTTGTTCGAGCCCTGCTGGGGTCATTTGCATGTAAGTTTACCACATGCCCCAGTGTTTGAAAAAGAGGTTAGATAACAGCTAACAATCTAAGTAATACCACTTGCTCCAGTATTTGAAACAGAGTTAGATGACTATTGACGCATTCAATATTGAATGTATCAAGTGAAAGTTGAACAGAATGATGACACGAAAGTTGAATAGAATAATGACTACGAAAGTTGATGATGAAAAGGCATGTGAACAAAGCTCTCGAGATAGATACCGGGATGTTTTTTCTTCCTCTTCTTAGCTGGTGAGGGCGAGGTGACCGGCAGCTCCTCGTCCCAATCGTTGTCCCAGGTGCTGTCCCCCGGAGACGCCAGGTTTCCGTAGAACTCAAGGTTTATAGAGGGAGACGGCTGCAATAGAACCTGATTAGAGTTTGCTGCTTGTTCTCTTGTTCTTTGTTCATATCGTTCGTTCGTTCCTCAAAAACCTGGGTCTCTTCAAGTCAAGAGTGAATAGGTATCTTCTAAAATCTAGACCTTTGTGATCCATCGTCAGCCACAGCGTCGCTTACCATCAAGTGAGTTTGTGGCTAAACAAAGGTCTACCAACAATAAAAAAAAAAGGCTGTGCTTAAAAAGGGAACGGAAAAAAGATTGTCGGACATCCTGCCGCCTGATGCGTGGACAACATTGTGAAAGTCGCGGACCAAAAGTGGATGAGTGAGGCTAGCAGAGAGCCGGGAAATGTGTCGAGAGCAAAAAGATGCCTATACCCAGCAGTGGGTGAAGTTGAATTGCCAGATGACGTAAAATCCGAAAAAAAAAATGAGAACTTGGCTAAAATCTCCCTAAAATGTAATAAATACTGTAAATAATGTAACTTTGTGCAGGGGCACGGAATAGATAATAATATTACGTATAGAATGGACACTGTGTGTTTGA
The DNA here is from genome assembly GCA_958496255.1 of Camptogramma bilineatum. Lineage (NCBI taxonomy): Eukaryota > Metazoa > Arthropoda > Insecta > Lepidoptera > Geometridae > Camptogramma > Camptogramma bilineatum. The sequence continues at coordinate 6,808,061 of OY292474.1, forward strand.
GCTGGCGAGGAGCTGACTTTGAGCACGCGACGACGAGACCGAGACCACAATGTACAATAATGTAGTACATTATTCATACGGTGACAGACAACCTTACTATGTACAAAACTGACATTGTGTAGTGTAAATATAGGTAGTTAGCTGCTTTTGCATAGAGATTTCGTCGAGTGTCCGAGGTGTGACGGGGTGTCCCTGCACTCAGTTTGTCTCCTATTTACCATCTGTAGCTACTTTCACCAGCCTAAAATCTTCGACCCTAGTACCCCTCTATACCTACAGTACCTACATTGGATCTTGGCATTCGTGAAGTTAGGCTTTTCACTGCGCAGTAGAAAATTTTGTATGAAAAAGTTGCACTGCACATCGAAACGGCTAACTTCACGAATGCCAAGATCCGTTGGAAGAAGTGTACCTAAGTTTTATCTGTAGGTACCTTAAAGTAAATAGCTTGGACAGATAGATAGATAAATTCTTTATTGACACACATTACAGCACAGACACACAAAAACAAAACAAGTAAGAACCTACAGAAAGAATAGATGGATACCTGTGAGTTACAAGTGACGCAGTAAGGCAGCTTTTGAGGAGATCCCGGTCGAGGTGCTTCCGAGGATACTCTGAAGAGATGCTGCTGACCTGGCTTGCCTTCCGGTATGCCGAGGTAATATCTGCAGAAATAACTAGCATTTAGAAATACAGTTATCATAATAAACATACCTACATAGCAAAAAGAAATAAATGTTGCACAAATAGCGGGACGGGGAACCTTGGGAAATAGGTATACAATAGTGATGAGAACTCTTTTGTTTTTTTTTTTTATTATGCGTTGATGGGCTTAAAATCTGTGACGTATGGAATTCTAACTTCCACAAAACGTGGGTATGTGCCTATTATGTATTTGGACGTGCCTCTGACTAGCCCGGAATCTTGAATGTCCCAAGATATGACCGTAAAAATCTTAAAATCAATACTTAAGTACTGCTTTAAATGTCATCTTATCGCCCTATTTCATTTATTCATAATTCTATCAATACAACTTCTATGTAACCCAAGGCCAATATTACTTAAAAGTTTATTGTTTTGAATTGATTTAGTATATTACACAAGAACGCTTTTCACAAATTAGAATATTTTTCAAAGCTTGACGAATCTACACATTACAAGGGTCAAGTAAGTTTTGAGAGATTCCATTAGTCAACATTTACAAACTTGGAAATACTCTATTTGCATCTAAACTCACTTATTCTCTTAAAGTAATTTGTGTAACATTGATTAATGGCCTCTAATGTTTCAATGCAAATTGGAGAGAGGCCAAACCTACAATTAATGGTCAGAATGACACTACGTTTTAGTTTGCGTACTTAGTTAGAATTTTACTATGTAGGTATAGGTAATACTTACTGTTTTTTTTACCCACGTAAAGTCGAGTAAGCGATGGCTCTGATGGGCGCTAGGGTCAGTGCCCCCCCCCCCCCCCCCCCCTCTTAGCATTCTCTAAGGCAGGAGTGCTCAATAGTGTCTACCAGAAAATATTTTAAAAGCAAAGGAAAGTACTATGTAGGTAGGTAGGTACTGAAAAACATTTTTTTTTTACTTAAGTTTTTACTGTCCTTTTTCGCGTTCACGTCTTGTCGCCGCGTATCCTTTCAATGTAGTGGTCGCGTCATGTAAAAAGAACGCTGGAAAAAAGTGGAGGAGTGAAAGTGAAAGAGAAGTGAAAGTGTTTGTCTCATGTTTGCGAATAGGTAACCCATGCGCAAAAATGAAACATACCCCCACCACTTTCTTCCAGCGTTTGAGAGAATACTCACATTATGTTGATTTAGAATGGTCCCAAGACAAGACAGTAGCTTCACGACATCGAAACTCCCATGGGTCAGTGGTAACGCCCGTGGTCCATGTGAGTTGTGTTCCGTCCTCACTATATGCCGGAACAGTCCTGCTAGTCCGTCTTTCATGGGCGCCAGGGTCAGTGCCCTCTCTCTCCTTAGAATTCTCTAAGAGTCTAAGCTAAGGCATCGTCAAGTCATCGAGGGAATACTCACATATGTTGATTAGCGTGGTCCCAAGCCAGAAGCTTCACGACATCGAAACTCCCATGGGTCAGTGGTAGTGCCCGTGGTCCATGTGAGTTGTGCTCCGTCCTCACTATATGCCGGAACAGTCCTGCTGGTCCGTCTCTGATGGGCGCCAGGGTCACCAGCGCCCCTCCACCGGCAGACCAGAGCGGCGCTGGAGCTGACTCTACCCAGCTTTCTAGTCCTGATGTTATTCTGTATACCTGGTACAAAAAAAAGTAAAAAAAAGTAAGTAAAAGTAAGTTACTTTTTTACTTGGATGGTAAAACGTAAAAACTTTGTCATGAGGTAAACGTTCGAGTTGTTGATCGCTTACTATTGATGGGTTTTTATTACAAACTGTAGAAATCTTCTGGAATGTCAACATCATTACGGCCAATGTAAGGAAACTCTACAGATGAATTACTTTGTCTTTATTAATCATAATTATCACGTCAATCATTATTCCTGCCTCCGGTTATTGTAAATTCTTATTACACCATCATATTCTCATGTGTGTGCTACTTACTTTAAGTATTGTGCATCTAGCGTTAGTTAGTCTGTAAAAACTGCCATAATATAGTTACTAAGGTATATAATTAAAAAACCTTTAATATAGATTGTACGCCCAAAATGGGTAGACTGTTGGAACTATACTATACATTACTGTAACATCTTTCGATACACAGTTTTACACGATTCTTATTCATATTCTCATGTCTTACCTCCTGACAGAACCACATGGGGCTCTTGCAGACGGACACCACGGACAGGTTCTGTGGCCTCGTCAACCACACCACGCACACTTCTGTCAGCGACACCCACTGCGCGCTCGTGAAGTAGTAGTCACTGCAATAGATTAACATTTAGGTGCCCAGCAGGAAGTAATGAATCATTTTAATTTTTATAGTGATATCCACACTTAGATAATATTGCAAAGTCGAAAGGCTATGCTGTCAGCTGTGTGGTTCGGGTGTGGAGTTGATTGGTCAGCTATGACCTGCAATGGCTGTAGCGAGTTCTAGTGTACTCGCTGGGAAAATGACGATAGGTACGGTACAAATAGCAGCTTACCCTTGTTCAGCAACAGCTTTGGGTGGCGTCAGCTTCCTAGTTCGAATGTGCTTTGGGTCTGCTATATCAGCGACTGTCAGTGTAGCCACTGGGTTGTTGGTGCCTGGCTTAGGGTACCTCAGGGTTCTGATCTCTGGGTACGTCTGTAAGGAAAACTAGCGTCACTTCTATACTAAGTTGATGATAAAAATAAGATGCAAACCATGTTGGACCTGGCGCGGACGCGGACAAGGCACGGACGTCTTTCAAATTTTGTACAAAAAGCATGTAAATAGAGTCGCAATTTGAACCGACATGGCGTGCCATATGGACATCCGTGCCACATTTTTTGGTGTGTTCAAATGCTAGTCTACTTCAATGCATTTTGTACGTTTGAAAGGCGCCCGTGCCTTGTCCGCGCTCGCGTCATATCCGATGTGGCTTACGCCTAAGTATATTTGCTGATGAAATTTAGTTTGTAGATCCAAAGATTGTGAGTTGGACTAGATCTATATTTAAAGGTCGTTGATTGAGTCCAGGTCATTCTTTCGACTTTTTATTTATAAAATTATTAGCAAGTGATCATTAATTTTATAAGAAATAACTTATTTCAAATAAGGTAAAACATATTGCCCATGCCACTGTAATCTGTTGTTCCTTCTTCATCAATGGAGCTATCTTTAATCTTCCCGTATTCCCTACATTCTTCACCATACATCTATTTCGCGTTTTTATATTCAACGCACGCATTTATTTCATTTGTTACTTTTGGTTTTTCAAGAACTTTACTGATTAATATGTATGCGCAAAGTCTTGACCGTTTAGGTACATATAGTGCATCGGAATTTGCGTGATATTTTGTATGTTTTCCGTAGATCATAAGGTTGGTATTACCTTGGCAGGATCATCGGTTTCCAAAGCAGCCCCATACCAGGGGTACTTCTGCTCATGCACCAGGCTGTCGTTGAAGGTGGCGTACAGCACCATGTGTCCATCTGCAGACATCCATAGCGCTGTTCGCGAGTTTAGGACTTCTTCTGCAACAAAAATAATCATTGAATAGGTACTTAGTGACAGCATGACATAAAATGTAATAAAAAGTAGCGAAATGGCATAAAAGCATTAATATGGCGCAGGCCAGATAGAAGAGACGGGGCGCAGACAATTGTCTCTTCCGCGTCCCTTTCATACAAAATGTGACGGCGGCGGTGCCCCGTCTCTTCTGTATGTTTTGCGGCGCGACGCTTCTATACATTTTCTATGAAAGGGACGCGGAAGAGACATATGTCTGCGACGCGACCTCGTCTTACGTCTTTTTTGTATGTCCCGCGCCTTATGTTACTCCGAGGCTGATTCTACTAACAAACTTTTTATGAACGAAAGCAAATCGTCAACTTTATCCTCAGATTTCGTTTTTCTTTCCTAATCTACTAATGACCAATAAGGTGAGGTTACTAAGGTGACGTTCTCAAACAAATAACTGTCATTTTGGAGAACGAAACAAAACGCAGCGGTGATGATACCGGAATGGTTGACGTTGTAAATTATTAGAATTAGGGGCCAGGGTATAAACTATTAGCATTTTATACTTTTTGCGGAGTTTGCAAAAAAATGCACAGATATTTTAAAAAGTATTAAAATGTTTTTACTTAACTTTTCTACTATAATTCTAGTAGTTTTTCTCAGTCTGTTTTACTATGTGAAAATGAAATGCAGCAAGTTGTTCCATAAATTACAAATAGCGTCAGTGACGTCACGCGTCTGTGCGGTCACTGCGTGTCGCAGCGTGCCAATGTGGCGCTACAGGGTGTTAGAACATGCTGCATTTTTATCACAGTTTAATTAAATTTATAAAATTAATAAACAATATATATTTGAACTGATATTATCGCTACATAGTATAAAACAAAGTCGCTTCCCGCTGTCTGTGCCTGTGTGCTTAGATCCTTAAAACTACGCAACGGGTTTTAAGCTTGCAAATACATATAATAAAAATTTGAAATTAGTTTTTTATAAAATGTATTTTGCTTTTCATTTGTAGCATTTACTTTGAACGGTGTTCAGGATAAAAATTCCATGCATAAATAAGCACTTTTACGAAACAATATCGCTAAGTGTATTTTATGCATTGTAGATACGTAGATGTAAAATAATTTGTATATTCATTTACATTCGCTCATTAATCTTTACGAAGTAAAGGCCGAGTTGGCCAAGTGGGATTCAACCTTCGATTCGTAAGTCGTGAGTTCGAATCCCGAATTTTCGAAATCAGTTCAAACATCGACGAAATAACATAAAAGCAAAAGTCCTTACAGACAGACAAACATACCTCCTCTTTTTTTGAAGCCATTTTGAAAGAGGTAAGCTTTTTAAGCTTATTTGTTTACGTTTATTTCAGTGGTTGAATCCACATAATATGCATAATTTATGATACCCAACATGAAAGCACCCTGTATAAGTATAATCCATCTAATAATATTGCACCCAGCTGGCTATAAGTACCGCTCGGGTCGTTCACTCGAGATAATATGACTGATTAAATAAACAATTTTAGATTTATGACTTGGTCAGCATATTCAATTCTGCTGATCATTATTACGACAAATACCATTATACTGTAACTGCAGGCCTAGCATGGCCATTTCATCTCTACTCTACATTAGAATAGACAACCCAGTTTCTTATCTTACGATTTTGTCTTTCACGCATGGAAGAAAGCTTGTCTAGGTCTCAGGAGGTGTAGACAATTTCGGAAGAAAGTTTTTATTCTCGAATGTCAAAATCAGATAAAATTGAACGCCATGCTCGCATCTGTAGGTACACTAATCTCATACAAAATCGGAAGATAAGAAACTATGTTGTCTATTCTAGTGTAGAGTAGAGAGGAAATCGCTATGCTAGGCCTGCTGATCATCCAAGGAAAGATAGAAGGGAGAAGAGGAGTTGGCAGGAGACGCCATTCCTGGGTAAAAAACCTGCGGGACTGGTTTAGCTGCAGTTTGGAGAACATGGTGGAATCGTTTAGGTAAATACATTTTGTTGGTGGTGCTACTGTGGTGGCGCTACCATGGTGTCCTAGTGAGACAGAGCCCTTAAATAGACAGAAGCCTTTGATAGATCACTGAAGTTTTATGAATAGTTTTTTCTACTCGTAAATAGGTTTTTAGAAAGAAAAATTTATTACTTAACTAGCAGTGCCCTCGCGGCGTTGCTCCCGTAGTGATGATATATGGTGATGATGATGATGACGATGATGATGAAAAGTAGCCTATAACCTTCCTCAAGAGTTTAGCTATTAAACGCAGAAAGATTTTTTTAAATACGACAGGTGGTTCCTGAGATTAGCGCGTTCAAACAAACAAACTCTTTTGCGTTATAAGTTAGTATAGATTAAGTATTAAAATATGAACTTATTATACGAATAACCTATTTCATACATTCACGAAATAGGTTAAATAATAATGAAGGTACATCAATTGGCGTCCGAAAACCCTGAACGCAGTAAATCCATTATTATATCAAGAATCAAGATTGGCAAACGTTCCAATAATTCCGATATTATTTTACCCACCTAATGAAATCACGGAATCATTCGCCCGTGACTATCAAACCATTTCAAGCCTATTTTAGACTCATTTGGGTTATATTATGCTCATTTACGTAACAATAATCACACTCAATTTACTCCAGATTTCATTTGAAGGGACGGTTTGTAAAGTTCGGGAAAAATTATCATCTAAATGGGAAATTTTGATGAGATTGTGTTTTTCTTTTTGTTTGGTAATGGTATGAGGTTGTACGGAATATTTATATGTTACTGTGAATAAAGGCATTTTTGATCAACTTTGTAGCCGGTTGGTTTTGCAAATATTGTAAACTAGCTACCGCCCGCGGCTTCGCTCGCGTGGTACCCGGATAAAAAGTAGCCTATGTTCTATTCCCGGCCATTATCAATCTATATTTTAAATTTGAGGCAAATCGGTTCAGTGATTGTCGAGTTATAGAGGAACAAACATACATCCAAACTAAATAAAAAACCGGTCAAGTGCGAGTCGAACTCGTACGCCGAGGGTTCCGTACCTAGCCATGGTGCCAATTAAGCTAGACCGCTTAATTGTATGAGCGCCCATACAACTCAGAGGACAATCTTAATTGGCGTCAACTATGTATGTATGGGAACACCCTTTAATTTTCAACTTTTTTAACTTTTTGGAATTTTTCCTTTATTTGTGCTATAAGACCTTGCTTTTTGCCAAATTTCGTGATTCTAGGTCAACGGGAACTACCATTTAGGTTTTCGACCCAAAACCTCTAGGGTACTTCCGGTTGACCTAGATTTGTCAAATTTGGTTACAAGCAAGGTCTTACAGCACAAGTAAAGGAAAAATTCCGAAAAATAAAAAAAGTTGATAATTAAGGTAAGTTTTGGTACTTACAAGTTTTGACGAAAACCTAAATTTGCCTATATCTTTTTATAGTGTTGACTCAGGACCTTGATTTTTATACTCACAATAGGGACTATAGACCTCAGTATATGGTATAAATTTCAACTTGCTAGCTCCACCCGTTCCTGAGATAATCGATGGTGACACACGGACAGACGGACAGACAGACAGACAGACAGACAGACAGACAGACAGACAGACAGACAGACAGACAGACAGACAGACGGACAAGAAAGTGATCTTATAAGGGTTCCTTTTTTTACCTTTTAAGGTACGGAACCCTAAAAATAACGAAAACTAATAATTTGTCAATTTAGCAAGGCTTTACAGAATGTTTTTTTCTTGTCCCTCATAAGATTACAATTAAGCATACTTACTACAATTAAGTAGGGAGGAATATCCTGCAATCGCGTCTAAGACAAGAAAAACCAAATAATGGCTTTTTAGACGTGTTTACACTACTATTTAAAAGTTTTTTTTAAGTAAGTATGTATAAATAAATACATAAAAAGAGTGTAAGAAATGGCATAAGCCAATAAACAGAGACGGCAAGCTACCTACGCTTAACTTTTCTCTAAATTGCATTTTGAATGTTGTACGGTGTACCTACATGAATTCAGTTAGGTAAGCGTAAAATCCGTAGAAGATTGTACAACAAGCACCGTGGACTTGTTTTTATTGGAAAACTGGAAAACAGGCCATTACGTGCTGAGAAATTTACTTCGACAGCTTGTAGGTACGACGGCTTTGTGAAGCGGCGAATGTACTATGGCGGTTGTAATAGTGTCATAAGGAGTCTTTCTTAAAATTTCGCGATGACAACTCATAATTTTCAATAATACGCTAATTGTGGCGCATAGGAGCTTTAAGTAATTTGTTTTTTTGGATGGTTAGTCATTATCACCGCCCGCAGAAAACTGCAACATCAGAGAAGCTGCAGGTGCGTTTCCGGCTTTTTTTTTTACATGTAAACTAACTAGTCTAATTAGTTTTAGTTCTCGTCTTTTAAGTCCAATTCAAAATTCAAATATAATTTATTCAGTAGGACCGCTATGACCACTTTGAAACGTATTAGCTAGATGATTCTACTCCTGACTAATGACGATAAGTCAGTGTAAGTGGTCAGTTGTCAGAAAGTGTCAGAACAAAGGATTAGCGATGATTAGAGAATCGATACGAAGCGCTTGTAATATGGCTAATGGGCAGGACGGCCGTCATATAACGGAATCAGATTTGGGAATAACTTAAGCTAAATAGAGTAAGCACGTAGAGAGCTAGTTCATTTCCTCAGGGCCTCGTCAATAGCTAGTGCTAGCTAATCTAGGCTTTAGAGCAAATTATGGTATGGCATAAATGGATAATGGAAGCAATTTTGTTATTCGGAAAACATGCAAAGAAATAAAATGAAACGAAATATTTCACTTTCAAAACTTTCGTGAGTTGTACTAGACATTATTTAACACACGGGAATTACTTACGTAAAAATATCGTCGATACCGACAATGTTTCGATTCATCCGGAGAATCTTCATCTGGGTAAGGAGGAGTAACCTCGCCGCAACTCCCTCCTTACCCAGATGAAGATTCTCCGAATGAATCGAAACATTGTCGGTATCTAAATCGACGATATTTTTACGTGAGTAATTCCCGTGTGTTAAATAATGAAACGAAATATATCCAAGGTGTGGTAAACATTCTCTCAGATCTTTAGGCAAACAAGATTCTTTGAAGATGTGTTATGGTGGCGGTGGCGGGCATTTAATTAAATATGTTCTCAAATTGTTGCCAATTTTAATGATCTTGGTCGCTTTATCCAGGAACATCCCGTGACGCCTAAAGACTACAAGAGGCTAAATTAAAAATTAAAAAAAAAACGACTTCAATGTTATAAGATAAGCAATTTTCTGCACTCTCGAAATGCATATCTGTTCATAACTCCGAAGATCCTTGACAGATCCTCACCAATTTTTGTGGCACCAATCGGTAAACTTATACCCTTTCAAGCAAAAAAAATAATTTCCAAATCAGTCCAGGCATCTTTGAGTTGAATCGCTGAACATACACAAAAAAAAAATTCCGACGAATTGAGAACCACCATTTTTTGAAGTTCGGTTCAAAATAAGTTAAGTTGCAGAGAAACTAATGAGTCTAAAGATAATCCAAAAAGTAACTGAATTTTCCTTTCATAACGTCAAACTGAGTCTGCAAATTACTAAAATCATCAGACTAAAAGAGAGAATCTGTGTAAAATTCAAAAGCTAACAGACGCTCGTAAAATACGCCAATTTAGTACCGAGACGTGCCAAACCAGGCATTACTTGAAGGTAAAGTACATTTAAAACCCGGGAATCATAATGGGTTGGGTTAAGCTACAATATTCACTATGGGACTGTTGGGAAAGTTTAAGCGCTTGTTTCACTGCCATTTAAAGTTTCCTAAATAAATAATGCTGGACATTTCACATAGCATCAGCTAGCCCATAGGTTCTCAAAGTAGGCGATAACGACCCCTTGTGGGCGTTTGTGACTTTCAGGGGGGCAGTAGAAGACCCAGAGAAAATTAGGGGGCATTGAGATGCCGCATTAAGATATGGGGAGGAGGGCTCTTAAAAAATATATTCACAAAGTGGGCGGTAGGCAACATAAGGTTGAGAAACTATGATCTAGCCCCAAAGTAAGCAGAGCTTATGTTAGGGAACTACTTAGAGTAACGTTATCGTTATTTAAGCAGTACCTAACTAATAACCCCTTTACTTGTTATCGTCGATTTAGATACCGGAAATCGAAACATTGACGGTATCTAAATCGACGATATTTTTACGTGAGCAATTCCCGTGTGTTAAAATAATGTCTAGTACAACTCACGAAAGTTTTGAAAGTGAAATACCTATCCTTATTTAATTAAAAAAAAACCTTTCGGTGGTTGTTTCGGAGAGTGAGTTTCTATGAGTGTGTAGAAAGAATGAACTCACATAAAAATTCAAACATGGTGTCGATTGTTTTGTAGCTTTGAACTACACGGGAGGGGTAATATAATATCCCACCTAGTTAGGCTCGTTATAAATCTCATAAGAGCTGGGTAGGCTAATCAAAATCTCATAAGAGCTAGGTAGGGTAATAACATAACATTAAAGACTGTTATGTAGGCACTTCCACGCCAGGCCATGGTTTATGCCACTATATTGTATTTACTCTTATGACAAACATTCATGTCATCATCATCATCATTCTCCTGCCCTTATCCCACGCTAAGTGGGGTCGGCACAACATGTTTTCCTCTTCCACTCGCCTCTATCATTCGTCAACTCAGAATCCACTCCTCTCACATTCATATCCTCTTTCACACAATCCAACCACTTCTTCTTCGGCCTTCCTCTACTTGCGTACCCAGTCACATTCATACTCATCACTTGGTAATATATGAACAGAGAAACAGCGGTCTAACATTGACTTTTATAATAGCCTATTCTTGTAGGGCTGTCACTTATGGAAATAAACTAACTGCGCCGCGCGGTGTCACTCGCGTAGTATCAAAATAATAAACGGACAGCTGGTACTGCTGACGGACGGATGGTATTTGCTCTGTAGGTACTCTGACAGACATGTCGAGTTTCAATTCAATCGGCTAATTTACGGAGGAGTTCTTTTGAACAGCTCATGACTCCATCATCAAACCAGCTCGTTGTCACCATGTAGGTACCTAATTACAGTGTAGTCGGGACTTGACAGACATGTCGAGTTTTAACTCCATCGGTTTATTTACTGAGGAGTTCATGATCAGCTCGAAAATACCAAATTATTATAAGTTTAGGTAAGTATACGAATTACATACAAATGCAAATTTTCAAATCGATACGACAATGAAAAGTACCTACTTACCTAGATTAAAATCGACTTTAAATATTAGTAAATAGGTACCATTACCTACTTATTAGGTAGGTACTTACAGAAAATTACTTCAATAATATTTCAATAAAATAGTAGTAGGTAGGTACGTAAACTTACCGGTCACGTTTTTTTGAGTAGGTAAGTAGGTAGGTATGTGAAAAATTATAACTTTTCATTTTTCTCTGCATGACTTTGCCTAGCTAGATGTAAGTACCTACTCACCTTACCTACTGGCTGAATGAAAATGAACTCGAAAAAGACCGCGCCACAGATTCATTAATAGTTACTACGTAACCCGCGCGGCCGCCGCATACTCGTAGCATTCGCGGCCTCCGAGCGTCCCTTACCGCATAGCCGCCGGTCGGCCGCCGGAGTTTGCCGAGACTGGCCGAGAGCTCACGAAGCGGCCGCCCGCCGCTCGTAACTGAGCCTGTCGGTGAACGCGCACGCACACAACGCTGCGCAAGTAGTGAAGTACCTATTATCGCGCGTTGTTTGAGTTTGTCTCCCTGGTTACTCGGTGCCAACACTCTGATCCAAATGATCAACACTCTGATGAGAAACATTCATGTGAAATGCAATAATTACACAATTTTTCGTGGGTTACACGTTTTTCACATCATCTCGATGGAAACCGAATGACAATTTGAAACGTGTTTGAGACTCGATAAACTTAAAAAGCGCTCTAGAATAGCCGAAAACCATGTAATAGCTTTGACTCCTTAAATGTAACGTGAATATCTAAGAACCTTCACATTATTTGTATCATTCACTCCGACAAGGGTCCCAAATATTCGACCGTTGCTTCTGAACAAATATTTGAACATCGACCTTAAGGAAGGTTTTTGTAAATAGTTTAAGTTTATCTTATAAAAGTCCGAGGAAAAACGATTCGTTCGAGTGTGTAAAGAAATAGAATCGATTGCCACTTGGTTTATCTTATTCTACTAAGGGCTGATTTTTCAATCGATAAATAACTTTTATCTGAGGAATAAATATGGCGTTATGACATATTTTCAATACAACATCTGTCAAATCGCATATTTATTTCCTCAGATAAAAGTTATCTAGGTATTGAAAAATCAGCCCTAATTATAGTAAGTTTGTGTATCGTATACCTACTTAGCAGTATGATATTTTGTGATAAAAAGTTGTATCATTTGTACTACTCAGAACTATCCACTGCGGCATTTTTAGACGTTTTATATACGTTTCATATTATAATTTTAACTAATAAATCAGAATTATAATATCACATGAGTAACTCCATTATTTCTTACACTAGAGCTTTAAAAAATGAAGTATGTTAAGTATGTACCTACCTACTTAAATAAAAAAATCTGAAAAAGTTAGAGTAATGCCCGGGTCCCGTGGTGCACCTGCCCTAACTACCCCTCATTAAGATAAGGCCAAGCTGAGTCCCTCATTTACAGCCCTAACAGAATAAAATCATCATTCTTCTGCCGAGAGAAATGTAATTTATTTTTACTTGGAAAAAGTGAAGGGAAATTTCAAGTTTTTTCAGACTCCTCGCAGACTGCAGACTTTTTATCGGCCGATAGAAGTCAACCCAAGGAATTTATAAGCTATATATAAAATCCTTGCGCAACGTCAACCATTCAAGTTTCATTGCAGCTGCGTTTTATTTCGTTCTCCAAAATGACAGTTATATGAAAAACCTCATTGGTAATATAATAATGTTTGAAAACGTGATCACAATTGGGCCTGTATTCTACTAGATGACAACCGCTTTGGTTTGATTCGATCTCTTAAATGTCAGCCATTTGGTGAAATAGTAGAATAGCTTTTCAAAAATTTGTTCTGCCAAAGTTCAAAACCTCACCACAACTGAGTCGTTTGTTATTAGTAGTCATGGAAACAGTCGCTTTAGTTGAGGTTTTGGTTGAGGTTGATAAAAAGTTTGGTACGAGAATCGACGCCCAGACCAACCTAACCTTACGCGCGTATTTGAGCAGAGCGTTTGCAGCGCGTACGAAAAACGTAATTGCACACTGCACACTCTCACAGCTTGCCGACTGCCTCACGTTCGCTACGCGTTTGTTACTGCTAACACTGAACATTATTAAAATAACTACTGCTAGTCTAAAATAGGTAACAGAATATTTCATTCCTTCTTGAACAGGAAATGTACTCGACGATTTTCTTCGACAAAAGTGAACTTGTGCTTTGCTGGTTAACAAAGAACTCTATTGAAATACCAATACAGCTACAATTGCTCTGGCAATGCAGTACAATATTACGATTCGATTTCTTCGCACACTTCCTTCACTTTTATTAAAATTACAATATCAACAGATGGAGCGCGCATTGGAAGTTGAAGAGTAAAAAAATACGCTGACATAGAGACGTAACTTTAAATTAATAGAGTGAAAAATGTATCGGTAAAAATATAAGTTCCTATATAAAGGGGTGGGTCTCGGTGGAGTTTTTCTTGATGACATAGCGACGTTTAGCGCCGTCTGAAAATGAATGGGTAGCCGCTAATGGTATGAAATGGCACCTTCTATTGACAGGTCCTAGTGTGCAGTCGTAAGACCATGATGCGACATGATTCAGATTGTTTAAAAGCTTCGTAAACACGGTAAGCCCAGCTTATAGGAACTAGCATAATTATCATAACATTACATTTTATTTATTTAGGTAGGTACTTTATTTTCTCCGAAAAAATAACAGCCGTTTAACTTTAGAAGAGCTAAACCTACAGACAGTTTATAAATTTTTCAATATTACATCGAAATAAAGTTTGTTTCAATAAAAATTTATGAAAATCAATATGACTTTTTTTTATATTTACATCATTGAAAAAGTGCAACCTTTTGTTTTGTAAGTAGGTATTTAATTTCTTCTTCTTCTTCTCAGTCGGCATCTTCATTATTGAAGGTCGTGTTCAGAATTTGAGTTCATCACTCGTTGCACTATGCTTCTCCACATTTTCCTGTTTTCGGCGGTCTTCAAAGCCTCAGATACGGGCAGGCCGTATTATTTAATTTAGAGCAGTTTAATATAGTCAAGTCAAGCCCTCGAGTTGTTTCAAAGTGATAAATTAATCAAAGCTTCTTTCAGATGTAGGTACTTATTTGACATTATTTTCGCAGCTCTGTGCAATTACAATTATCGTATTTCGGCAACCATCGAAGAAGAAAATTATAAATGATTGCTTTTTAGCTCTGGGCCATGTGAATGTGACTGAATGAAATGAATGTAAATGAAGTAAGTACCTACATACGAACAGTCGACAACTAAAATCATGTGAATGTGACTGAATGAAATTAATGTAAATGAAGTAGGTACAGTCGACAACGAAAATTAACTATTTAAACTTTTTTGGCGAACTAATTTTTAACACTATTTTATTAACTTCGCTTGTAACTAACTTTTCAACTACCTATGTATAAAAAAAATTGAATGTTTATAAGTTTGTCATCTATGCCTTTCTAAACCATTGATCAGATTGTGATAAAACTTTGGTTTTCAGAGGACGTTTCACAAAATTTTTGTATGATCTGCAAATATTTGTTTTTTATCAATAATAAGCGGAAGAGTTTGTTTGTTTGAACGCGCTAATCTCTGAAACTGCCAGTCAGATTTGAAAAACTATGTCTGCATTTAATAAATAGCTAAACTCTTGAGGAACGTTATAAGCTTATTTTCATCATCATCATCATCACCATTATATCATCACTACGAGGGCAACGCCAGAGGGCGCTGCTAGTGTACCTATATTACAAAAAAAAGTACTTATGTCAATAGTGTATCTGTCATGTGGTTATCATAGCACAAGCTCTGCTTACTTTGGGGATACATGATGCTGTGTTAAATGTCCAGCATCATTTATTACAATAAAATAATTATTATTGGTACCCAATTCTTGGTAAACTTTCAAAGAAAACTGTAATTTGAAGTACAAACGAAGCATGAATTTACCAAGAGGATATTACCTACTGCGCTTTCAGGTTCAAACGAATAAAGTATTCTTTGATTTTCAGAGCGAATTCGAAATAAATTGAGAATAAAATATTACATGTAAAATGTGTCTCGAATTATGGATGAAAGAAAATAATGGACGATAGAGCATTGAACTCGGAATATCAGGTTTATTGGAGATTGGGTCTGAAAAGTCAAATTACTTTGGTACAGTCGGCTGCAATAAGATGTTTACATTCCGCTATAAAATTAATAAGACAGTAAACATATTCTACTAGAGAGATTATCAGTTATTTTACAAACATTTGCAGGGAAGCAAATATGCAGATTGTGAGATTGATGTGTTTTTTGTACACAAAGCTTCATTAATCGGTAACCCCCCTGGTTACTGGTTAGAGGTCGGGTCGCAAGCTGTTGATCTCAACTTTTTGTAAAAACATTTACATTTTTATAAAGTCATCCCTGCTTACTAACGGATGTCTAATTTTACTGGGAATACTATAAGTGCCGATAGAACAGTGGTTTCTATACCCAAATTAAATTCAAGGGGTCCAGGTTCAATTCCCATAACGAATACGTAAATTTTTGCTTAATTTATTTTTATTTTTGCATAAACAATGAACTACGTTGTGAGCAGTAAGTTACCTAATTACCTTTTTTAAAATCAGTAAAGTTCTGGTAAAATAAAACAATTCTTCTGAATTTTGTTTTATTGTACCATAGATCCCGTGACCCCGAACTGAAACGTCGGGAAAAGAAAATAAAATAAAAGGTACGCGATAAAATCCCGTAATAATAATCGATCGAGCGAGCGAAGCGAGCGAAGATCTTAGTGGCAAGTTAGGTGATTTTGCTTTGTATGTTTGTATGTTTGTATGTTTGTATGTTTGTATGTTTCATTTTTATGTTCTCGCATAACTATCGAACCGCTAATCCAATCTGTATGAAACTTGATAGGTCAATAGGTAGTGCTATGGAAATTTGCTGTGGAGCGTATGAGCGTAATCGATGAAGGGGTTGTAAAGATATGGGGTTCCCAAGGGGGTAAATTTTTTTCAAAGTTACCCAAATATATTGAGTGGGGTGTCATACGAAAGGGCTTATTTTGTACATTCCAAAATGGTTTTTATTTTTAATCTAGGATGTATAGTTTTTGAAATACGACCAAAGAACAAAAACTACGAAACCAGAGCTGCAAGAGCTCCCGTTTCATAGAGTTTCGATGTCTTCGTAGCTCATTGACTGGTCGGTCTTAAAAAGAGAGTGGCATCGTTGCGGTTTGGTTTGCAATGATTTTAGATGCTACTTGATTTATTTTCATGATAAAAAAATTTTTGATAAAGAAAATAATTGGGGTAAAAAAAGTTAAATAAACAAATATATTGAGTGGGGTGTCAAATGAAAGGTCTTATTTTGTACATTCCAAAATAGTTATTATTTTCATTCTAGGACGTATACTTTAGAAATACGACGAGAATTCATAAATATGAAATAAGTAAATGAAAAATTAGACACGACATTATTGTATTGCATGCATGCTAGTATTTTTTACCATGAAGAGCTAGCGCAATAGGCATACTCGGCAGTAGTAGCACATGAAATTATAGGGGTAGTCAGAAGAAAGTCCAAATGTAAGCCATCTACGGTGCGCGAGATCTCAGTTCGGGGCGAACTACTAGTCGATCGAGCGAGCGAAGCGAGCGAAGATCTTAGTGGTAAGTTGGGCGATTTTGCTTTGTATGTTTGTATGTTTGTATGTTTCACGAATTGTTGTTCGAGCATAACTGTCGAACCGTTCATCCAATCTGCATGCACGCGTACCGTCGGCGCTGATAGACGAGTGATCTTTATTACATTGAAACAAGGATACTGATTGTTTAGCAAATATGGCAACGCTGATTGCATTCGTCAGTGCTGAACAATCAGTATCCCTATTTCATTGTAATAAAGATCACTCGCCTATCAGCGCCAACGGTACGCGTGACACTAAAACCAGCCGAAGACGCTTGTAAACATACCTTCATACAGCCAGTCAGGAACCCCATTATGCACAGTTCCCGGCACACCAGTGTCTGTTACCCGGTAGCCCGTAGAAGACCTAGGCGCAGGTCTGTAGTAGATATCATAGTCCTTCACGGTGATGAGACCGTGGCCTTTAGGGGTCCATGTGGCGAGAAGCAAGGGGGGGCCTTCGGTGATCACCCCCCCACCTACTTCGTCTGGAAGAGGCGTGAGGGGGTAGGATTCTCTGCAACAAAATAGAGTAATCTATTTATTTTATTTATTTATACACACAAAACAAAATACAATTATTAAACAAAAAAACCGGTCAAGTGCGAGTCGAACTCGTACGCCGAGGGTTCCGTACCTAGCCATGGTGCCAATTAAGCTAGTCCGCTTTATTGTATGAGCGCCCATACAACTCGGAGGACAATTTTAATTGGCGTCAACTATATATGTATGGGAACACCCTTTAATTTTCAACTTTTTTAACTTTTTGGAATTTTTCCTTTATTTGTGCTATAAGACCTTGCTTTTTGCCAAATTTCATTATTCTAGGTCAACGGGAACTACCATTTAGGTTTTCGACCCAAAACCTCTAGGGTACTTCCGGTTGACCTAGAATTGTCAATTTTGGTAACAAGCAAGGTCTTCCAGCACAAGTAAAGGAAAAATTCCGAAAAATAAAAAAAGTTGATAATTAAGGTAAGTTTTGGTACTCACAAGTTTTCACGAAAACCTAAATTTGCCTATATCTTTTTATAGTGTTGATTCAGGACCTTGATTTTTATACTCACAATAGGGACTATAGACCTTAGTATATGGTATAAATTTCAACTTGCTAGCTCTACCCGTTCCTGAGATAATCGATGGTGACACACAGACAGACGGACAGACAGACAGACAGACGGACAAGAAAGTGATCTTATAAGGGTTCCTTTTTTTACCTTTTTAGGTACGGAACCCTAAAAACAAGAAAAACAATTTTGAGCTAGATGGTAGGTATACTCTAAAAATATAGGTAGGTATAAAAATCAAAAACATAAGGTGTTTGAAATTTCTCGTCAACCAATACGGCTTTTGAATTTTTTATTTGTGTTAATCCATACTTAGGTATTGTTTCATTCAAAATTAAGTCTTTTCATAATTTTCGATTCCAACGGGATTCGAGCCTGCATTGATCAACAAGCGATCCTCCTCAACAAATATGAGATTATCAGGATTTTCGACCCACGAATATGGATTCCGTGGCCGAGTTGGTTAAGGCACTGCGGTTTGGAAAGATCGCTTGTATCAATGCGGGTTTGAATCCCGTCGGAATCGGCTAAGACTTTTCATTTTCAATGAAATAATACTGCTTTGTAGACGAAAAATAGACAAAAACTTGGGTTAAATCATGTTGAAACTAGATTTGGATATGCTAAAATGTTACAAACAGAAGATTAGCACTTCACTACGGGTTATTATGGTCCACAGTCCATAAGCTTCTTGAAAAAATATTTTTTCAACAAAAAAAAAACCGGTCAAGTGCGAGTAGAACTCGTACGCCGAGGGTTCCGTACCTACCCATTTTACCCATTATATTATTGTAGCCCACTTATTTGTATGAGCGCCCATACAACTCAGAGGACAATCTTAATTGGCGTCAACTATGAGTATGTATGGGAACACCCTTTAATTTTCAACTTTTTTAATTTTTTGGAATTTTTCCTTTATTTGTGCTATAAGACCTTGCTTTTTGCCAAATTTCGTGATTCTAGGTCAACGGGAACTACCATTTAGTTTAGGTTTTCAACCGAAAACCTCTAGGGTACTTCCGGTTGTCCTAGAATTGTCAAATTTGGGTACAAGCAAGGTCTTACAGCAAAAGTAAAGGAAAAATTCCGAAAAATAATAAAGTTGATAATTAAGGTAAGTTTTGGAACTTACAAGTTTTCACGAAAACCTAAATTTGCCTATATCTTTTGATAGTGTTGACTCAGGACCTTGATTTTTATACTCACAATAGGGACTATAGACCTCAGTAATTGGTATAAATTTCAATTTGCTAGCTCCACCCGTTCCTGAAATAATCGATGGTGACACACGGACAGACAGACAGACGGACAGACAGACAGACAGACGGACAAGAAAGTGATCTTATAAGGGTTCCTTTTTTACTTTTTAAGGTACGGAACCCTAAAAATTGTTATTTTTAAAGCATTGAACTATCCTCTATGAATAGAATAGTTGCAACAAGACAGGGCCTACAAAGAGATTTATGTCGTTTTGTTTGCGTTTTTAGGATTCAAAACGGAAAAACAAGCCGATGCAGAAATGTATTTTTGAATTTCAAATTTGAATTCGCTTCAGGGCACAGTAATTTATTTGCTTTTTCGTTTTTGCAAAAAATAGTGCATCTGTATTGTCAAGTACAGTACGGCCAACGGATCTCGGCGTGCGTGAAGTTAGCCGTTTCGATGCGCAGTGCAACTTTTTCATACAAAATTTTCTACTGCGCAGCGCAGAGCCTGACTTCACGTACGCCTAGATCCGCCGGCCCAACTGTATTGTATTTACAACAAGACTTCATTATCTAAGTTTTTGTACTTTGTTAGCGTTCAGTAACAGACAGGTCTCAAGCCAATTTTTTTATTTTTTATTTTCAAGAGGATAGACAGAATCCGCAATACAATCCTGCGTGAAAAAACAGGGATAGCAGACGTCGGAGACAAAACTGCCAAGTTAAAATGGAGTTGGACGGGGCACACCAGCCGTATGGGTACGGACCGGTGGGCACAAGTCGTCACACAATGGGTGCCTGCAGATGGGCACCGCAGCCGGGGTAGGCCGAGGAAACGTTGGCGTGACGACCTGGACAACTTTCAGAAAGGCTGGTGGGAAGTGGCGGGTGATCGCGAGTATTGGAGGGAATAGGGGGAGACCTTTGCCCAGCAGTGGGACAGCATAGGTTAGCTAAAAAAAAAAAAAAAATTTACATTCTCCGCTTTACATACTTACAAAATTCTCTTATAATTGTATTGCCAACCTTTGTTAATTGAAGTTTATTTGAAAGTATGTATGAACTTCCAAATAGATGCAATTTTCAAAATCTACTTCTGATGGTGGGACTCATCTATGAGGTATTGAGAGAACTCCTTAAACGGCATTATATTAAGTGATTCTTGCTATTAAAATCAATCAATTGAAAGATCAAATTATGAACATCGGAACAGTAAAGCTTTGAAGTATGTTTCTAGATTTTTGTAAAAAAATATTTTCTAGTTTTCGACGTGATAACGTCTTATAAATCGATGAACGCCGCCGGGGCTGCACGCACGAAAAAGTGTCACGTTCCGCCTGATCCGAGCGTGCAAGCGAGAGCGCGGAACAAGCGATATAGAGGCACGATCGTACATCAATGTTTTCTTATGACGTTATCACGTAAAATTATCGTCTGTAAACTGACTTTACAGACAACCATTTTTTTCTTATTAAGTAGTCCCACTGCACAGTCAAATTGTGAAAAGAAACGCAAGCCTACGCCTAATTTTTCAATTCTGCTCGCGGGAGAATCACTTTTACAATCGTACAATGGATGAAACAATAGCAATGAGCCCTTTGTTGAAAGCAAGTTGAAAATTAAAAACGCTTCGTAAGATTGAACGTGATTAGTTCATAATTAGTTTTAGTGAAACGAAACGATGGTTAAAAGACCTAAAAATATTAGTAGGTACTGTAATAATCTGAAGACCTCGTGGCGGAGCCTAACATAGTAGAAGAATATAAATCGCACAGACTCCGATGGCTCGGCCATTTACTGCGAATGGGTGAAGATCGCAGCGTTAAGAGGGCATACCTGGGACGACCGAACGGCCGTCGACCGATTGGTCGTCCCAAGTATCGCTGGAGCGACAGAATAGAAGCTGACCTGCGCAACCTCGGAGCCGACAACTGGCTAGAGGCAGCAATGGACAGAAAGAAGTGAATTCTCGTTTCGGAGGCCAAGACTCACTTTGGGTCCCTGAGCCAATGGAGTAAGTAAGTAATAATCGTGCAAATTTTTCATATTTCTAAATTTATTTTTATGGTAACTTTCGAAAAGTTCTGTGGAGGCCACGGACCGGCAAGCTCAGTGTCCACCGACAAGATGGACAGACGACCTTGTAAAAACTGCAGGTCGGCGGTGAACACAGGCCGCTTCCAAAAGCAACACATGGAAATTGTTGAGGGAGGCCTATGTCCAACAGTGGACGTCCAACGGGTGATGATGATGATGAAAGTCCGAGATTAAATTACAAAATAAAAGTAAAAAATAAAACTTGCTATCCAACATGCTTGTCTGTTTTGAAATGGCACAAAACCTATGTGGTTAACTGTTTTTGTTACAATTTGCACAAACAACATTACCCATTCAACAAAAGCTCAACAAAACCTGTTTTGTGAACAACAAAACATTTAAAACAAACAAACCCAAATGTTAGGAACACTGGTTATCGTTTTTGTTCGTCAGGATGCCGACAGATGGTTCATATTATAATAGAAATAGAAATAGAAATATTTATTGCAATTATGTTGTTACATTGGGTCTTAATGTAGGGTCATAATTGTGGGTATTCACCTGTTTTTCGAGCTACCCGTGCGTATTCACCTTAGATAATTATCTAAGATCATTATCCGCACAGTGACTTTCCATGGTTTCATAGTTCCTTAGTGCATGATTCATTTGAAATTTGATCATTGTAATTTATCTAATTTCAGAAACTTATTTGATTCGATACCTTAGTTCAGTGTTCCGCAAAGGGTGTGCCGCGGCACACTGGTGTACTGTGGTCATTAGTTAGTAGTTAGTAGTAGAAAGTTAAGGTTATCTATCTCAGTTAAGCTACTCCAAAGGACCGCATATGCTCAACTAACCAAGCTCATGTTTCGCATAAAAAAATTGATTTTTCATTAATTGTGTACCTCCAAAATTTCATATTTCCTAGATGTACCTTGAACATAAAAAGTTTGGGGAACACTGCCTTAGTTGATACTTGTAGTAGGAGTAACATATTAATATCCTACTTTTTTAATAGTTTTCTAGACAGAAAAGACCAACAGTAATGTCTGACAGACATAGTGCGGAGTAATGTGCAATCTTTCATACGACGAATTCTAAATGCGGCGCATACAGCGCGTACAAAAGTACATTGACATTGAAACTCACAAGTTATTATCTCATCTCATAATGAGGTTATGGCTCATAAAAACCGAGGAAAGAAAATCTCATGCATAAACTCTTACAGAAACCTACCTTATTCAAATGCGCTCATATCAGCTTTGAGTATGCACAGCGCCAGCGTTCTGAAATACGATTATGGTTTGCGATTTTCAGCGGCAGTATTATTCAAAGTCGAAAGTAGCTAAAGCTGAAGTATAAAATCTTGGTAAAGGTTTATGTTGAGATTTAAATAAGTATTTAATAAGCGCTCGTGGCATAGCTTGCTAAGACGTTCTTGATTGATCGTTGAAGTTAAGCAACGTTGTGCGCGGTCCCAATTTGGATGGGTGACTGCAAATGGCATTACGAGGGCGTCGATTCCGGTACCGAACTTTTTATCAACCTCAACCAAAACCTCAACTAAAGCGACTGTTTCCATGACTACTAATAACAAACGACTCAGTTGTGGTGAGGTTTTGAACTTTGGCAGAACAAATTTTTGAAAAGCTATTCTACTATTTCACCAAATGGCTGACATTTAAGAGATCGAACCAAACCAAAACGGTTGTCATCTAGTAGAATACAGGCCGCATATGTATACATATAAAAATACCCAGCTCCGAGGCAAAAGGCAGATTATACAAACATTTGTCTCACGGTGGGAATCGAACCCACACCTTCTGTGTTTCAGGCGAGACTTCGCCCACCTCGCCACAGAGGTCATCATAGTACAACGTGTGTGTAGAATAGAATAGAATAGAATAGAATAACGTTTATTTGGCACACACACAGAGGATACAGAACAGAAAAAGGTATAAGTACAGAGAAAGTTAAGCGTCGGATACACTAGGGGACATTTTGTCCCGCAACATGACGCGCAACACGTAATTTACGTGACGCTGCAACGTTGCATATTGTCCCGCAACATGCTCCGCAACATTGTACGTGAAGCGGGGCATGTTGCTTGCTCCAAAATGTTCGGCAAAATGTTCCATGACAATTGTCGCGGAACACTTCACGTAGTTGTTGAGGGACATGTTCCGCAACATGTCCCCTAGTGTATCCCAGGCTTTAAGTAAACATAAAAAACAGATAAAGAAAACATACCAGCAGTGGTGCCAAAAAGGCCCAGTCTCAGCTAATGCTGGATACTCCCATGAGGTCCCATGGGAGACAGCGCTGATTTTCAGACTGTGCCTTTAAGGTGACTACACGGACATCGACGGACACGGTAGGACGTAAAAATAGAAACGAAAAACTAATTAGAACAAATCATACAATAAAAAGAAACAGATAAATACGGCAAAATCATTAGGTACATACATAGGTGCATTGAATAAACTAAAAACAAGTAAACAAACATTATGAAACATTACAAATGAATGACACAATAAACAGTGACAGTGACAACAACAAGTGACATTGACAGGAGCTTAGCTGAGATTACATTGGTACCAACATTTCAAAGATTACATATTCTATTTAAAAATAATTTTCATGGAAACAAACAAAAATTCAAACATTTATTTAACAAACAAAGAAAAATGGCGTTGGCTTGGATGGCGTCCTTGGTCCTCATCAAGAAAATTAAGAAAATGGTGATTGAGAGTGATGGGTCAGTCAGGCAAGATCGGACACCAGAGGGCGTCCAGAGTGCAGAATTACAAGAGAAGAGAACATTTTTAAATTATTTGAACTCGCGCCTCTGGGGCGATCCCGCAGACCGCTTCCGAGGCAGAAAAAAGCATTTTCCGCTGCTGTGAGGGAGGTTTGAGCGGAATTACCTACCAAAAGAAGCCCTCAAGCGGAACGTGCACACCCAGAAGGTAAGTACCTACCTACCTACGGGAACGAACTAGGTGTGTGATAGTTTTGAGTCTATTCAAGAGTGCATTAAAATTCATGTCATGTTCATTCATGAAAAGGGACAGCAGGATCAGCCTTCCTATAATTCCTTTAAGAATAACAGAGCAAGACATATTATTATTATTTTTTACCTAAGAATAAGCCATTTGAGTTGTGTCGTGTACCTACTCAAATAGCTTTCTGGAAAACCATAAAATGAAATTAAAACTAATTTTCTTGACGTCAGGCCCCATTTTCATTTAATTCCGGTCCCAGTGAGTATGAATTTCCAACCATTTTCATTTAATTCTAAGATATATCCTAAGATAGGTGTACCATCTTAGCCCGCAAATGTGTTAAAGTGTAATAGGGGGGCGAATTTATTTTTATGGGAGTCAGTACCTGGAATTACTGCTTATTATAGCTATTTACGCGGGAATGGCTGACACAGTCGTAGTGAGCTTAGCTGGTTTACTTAGAAGCTTGTAATTTTTTTTTTATCACTGTGTGAGTGATACGTGATCCTAAGAGCGTTTCCACATTATCCGAGCCGATATGGATATCGGATGCCGATACGATATCGGGGCAAGTAAAATGTATGGAATATGTACCTGCCTTTCACATTGTCCGACCCGATATCGCATATCGGAGCGGACTTCTTTCATACATTTTACTTGCCCCGATATCGTATCGGCGTCCGATACCGATATCGGATCGGATAATGTGGAAACGCTCTGTCTGGCACTTATTTAGCTCAACGTATCAGCATTGCCATCCAGCGCGTTGCTGCCAGTGTCTTGGTCACTTTTGACTAGCATTTGGATCAGTTGAGCGACCTATAGATCGTTTCCAACGATCCTTAGGTGGCTCAACTGGTTCTTATTGTATTTTATAATGTTATATAAATATGTAGTAGGTAGTTTAGTTTCTGTAAATAAATCATACAACTGGATCACTGCAGTTGCCAAATGGAGTCGTGTAATGCCGCCCAACCGCGCGATAGAGATCGATAGATTTAGCAAGCTCAGTGTTAGAAAAGGACGGCGTAAGTTCCTATCTTGGTCACGAAGAATAAAATACATATTGGTCTTGACAATACACTAGTAACGCTACTACACTAGGTTAGGTACACTAGTAACCCACAATGCTCATTAAACTGATCGTGGGTGGCCGCCACAATAGAATCACTTTGCGGCAAAATTAATTAACCGCTTCTTAAGATTCTATCCACGAATTGATCCAGCTAATCTCCGATTATCTATCAGCAGTTTCGTGGATCATTAGGCCAGGTTTAGTTGTACGGATTTTATGTGGCCGTGTTATTGTTGGCTGTGTAATGTTATCGTCAGCTAGTTTGGGGGAAGACAGCGAAATGTGCGGACGACATTGATAAATAGATTGCCATAGACAATTCAAATGATGTCTAATGGTTATAAAACTTTTTACAAATCCGTACCCATATTATAAATGTGAAAGTGTGTTTATTTGTTTGTTTATTTATCCTGCTATCACGTCAAAACAGAGCGACGGATTGACGTGATTTTTTGTGTGGAGATAGTTGGAGGGCTGGAGAGTAACATAGGCTACTTTTTATCCGGGTACCACGAGTGAAGCCGCGGGCAGCGGCTAGTTCAAAAATAAAACTTTCGTAATCGATCGAGCGAGCGAAGCGAGCGAAGATCTTAGTGGTAAGTTGGGCGATTTTGCTTTGTATGTTTGTATGTTTGTATGTTTGTATGTTTGTATGTTTCACGAATTGTTGTTCGAGCATAACTGTCGAACCGTTCATCCAATCTGCATGAAACTTGGTAGGTCAATAGGTTGTTGTAAGGAAATTTACGGGGGAGCATATGAGCTTAATCGATGAAGGGGTTGTGAAGATATTGGGTTCCCAAGGGGGTAAAAAATTATGAAAGTTACACAAATAAATTGAGTGGGGTGTCATACGAAAGGGCTTATTTTGTACATTCCAAAATGGTTTTTATTTTTAATCTAGGATGTATAGTTTTTGAAATACGACCAAAGACCAAAAACTACGAAACCAGAGCTGCAAGAGCTCCCGTTGCATAGAGTTTCGATGACTTCGTAGCTCATTGACTGGTCGGTCTTAAAAAGAGAGTGGCATCGTTGCGGTTTGGTTTGCAATGATTTTAGATGCTACTTGATTTATTTTCATGATAAAAAAAATTTTGATAAAGAATGAAAATAATTGGGGTAAAAAAAGTTAAGTAAACAAATATATTGAGTGGGCTGTCAAATGAAAGGTCTTTATTTGTACATTCCAAAATAGTTATTATTTTTATTCTAGGACGTATACTTTTAGAAATACGACGAGAATTCATAAATATGAAATACCTAAATGAAAAATTAGACACGACATTATATATTGCATGCATGCCAGTATTTTTTACCATGAAGAGCTAGCGCAATAGGCATACTCGGCAGTATCAGTAGTAGCACTTAGAAATTATAGGGGTAGTCAGAAGAAAGTCCAAATGTAAGCCATCTACGGTGCGCGAGATCTCAGTTCGGGGCGAACTACTAGTGTAGGTAATGACGCTCAATGACGGAATGTTTTGAAAGCCCTTGGAGTGTACTTTATTTCATTCTATTACAGCTAAGTTCAAATCCAGCGCGAAAATGATATTTTGGTGCGAAAATGGCGCGATAATGATGGTTTCCTTGAACGAAACTAGAAAGCTGAAACTTGGAAGGTGCTTTCATATGACATATTGTGTTCCGTCACTGTTGGACAGGTGGGCCCAAAATGTCGCATGGTTCTTTCAGTTTCCATTCTACATTCAAAATGTTTATTCAGCTGCTGAAAACGTACTGACACTAAGTTCAATATCAACCAATCAACCTCAATTTTCACTGTCCATAATAATCATAGCACAGAAAACACAATCTAGGTGGTTTCAAACAATACAAAGCCAAGTTAGTCAAAGGCCCGACCGCACGACAACTCACTGCGGAATTCAAAACATACCAAAACGGATCCAGGGCTAAATTATGGGGGTAAAGTTAGGGTATTTTAACTTTAGCTACCGTAATATCACGGATGGTAAAACTGAGATGTGATTTTGACGTGACGTTGACAAAACAATACAAAAAGTACTCGCGTACATCATTACGCACAAAGTGTGTTAAGTACCTCCATTTAAGTAGTCTGTGATTGTTTTGAAAAGCCCTGGGGCCCTAGCCATATTACACTATCTATCGTCGCTGTAGAATAGAACACTTCAAAATGTATAGGAATCGAGATAGGAATTGACGTTCTGACCACGTGACTCATCTACTTGAAACGTCAATTCCTATACATTTTGAAGTGTTCTATTCTACAACGACGATAGATAGTGTAATATGGCTAGGGGGGCTGATTTTAATAGGTATTTATATTATTATTAAAATCATCATTGTTTACGGCCGTCATAACAAAGTCAGTATTTTAAGAACTGAAGTTTAAGGGGCACAAGTGGTAGGAGGGGCAAAAGTAATTATAAAGCGATTCCGGACAAGCACTTTAATAAAATGTCAATAGCCGGTCCGCTTGTTTTGTGTGGATTGTCACAAAAGGGACGTATATTGATATCATTTGAAATAGATTTTGTATTGTACGAAATAAAACATAAAGAAAAATGAAATGAAAATGAAATATGATCACAAATGTATTTCCAAGGCGTATTAGTATAGTTTTATATTAATTTAATTACGTACGGTCTTACATAAAACTTAGTGTGCTAAGGCCCCAATTCCTCTATTTTACAACGTCAACCATTCAAGTATCATTGCCGCTGCGTTTTGTTTCGTTCTCCAAAATGACAGTGATTTGCAAAACCTCATTGGTAATTTGTTTGAAAACGTCATCACAACAGAGTAACCTAACCTCATTAGTAGATTAAAAAACAAAACGAAATAGTTGACGTTAATTTTTTTTTTT
The DNA here is from genome assembly GCA_958496255.1 of Camptogramma bilineatum. Taxonomy (NCBI): domain Eukaryota; kingdom Metazoa; phylum Arthropoda; class Insecta; order Lepidoptera; family Geometridae; genus Camptogramma; species Camptogramma bilineatum. Next base: position 6,836,415 of record OY292474.1, read on the forward strand.
TTTTAAGTAGAATTGTGGGCTTTTTGGCGGGAATTTGAGAAGTCAAGTTTCATTTTTGTTTTATTTTCCAAAACTTGTGTTTCTTCGAATGTTAATGTGTAATAATGGTGGATTATTAACCGTTAAGTGTTCGTGAACGTGCATAAGTGTGGGGAAGTGAAACAAAATTGGTTAACATTGCTTTTCAAGTTCTTCCAAAAAGTCCGTGTTGATGTTTCAGTAAAGGCCCACATCTTTACTGAGGCACAAGGGGAGGGGGTGGAATATTATATTTAAGTATTGTAATATGTATTTATTTATCTTATTTATCTGTAAACTTGAAGAATAATAATTACTTGACACTGGCTGAATGCACAACCGTGCGAAGCCAAAATAAATAAAAAAAAAAAAGTAGAATCGTGGGGCAGGCGTGCTACCTCGCTAGAGCGCACTTTTTTTTTTAAACAACGCTCCAGTGGGTTTAGTGTGAAAGTTGACATGAGTAAGAAAGGGGTGAATGATGAGATGACGGCTGATAGAGGGAAATGGAAGAAGAATACATGTTGTGCCGACCCCACGTAAGTGGGAAAAGGGCAGGAAGATGATGATGATGATGATGCTCTAGTGGGTTTGGTTGGCGCATTAAGTTTTATGCATAAGACAGTTAGTCCATGCCTGATAGTTTGCAGTCCGTATGATAAGTTGTCCTTTGAAGTTAGAAACATTATGTAAATATTCGAAACAGGGATTACAGACAGAGCACCTTCAATAGGCAAGACTCTACAACTACTCTATAACTTTAAAGTTTAGGATAACTTGAGTGAGGGCTATTTCAGATTAAGGTGGTTGAATTTTCATAGTGAATGAAACTAAACAAGCACTGCGGGTCCATAGCAGAATCATAATCTGAATTGCACTATATGCCGTCTCTTTTGCATAGATATGATAGCGAAAGGAACAAACAAACAAACAAACAAACAAGTTAAGCAGCGTTGTGCACGGTCACAATTTGGATGGGTGACCGCAAGTGGCATTACGAGCTGAGCGCTTCCGTGCTTCGGAGGGCACATTAAATTGTCGGTCCTAGCTTTTAAGTCGTTAAGTCACGACGGAGGCCTTTAGGCGGCTTAAAAACTCCGTCGCCAGAGTTGGCCACTTGCTCATACGAACTTACTTATTTTTTCTATGATCGAACACAAGATGAGGCGAAACAAGTGACATGCTTGGGGCATTTTAAAGGCATTCTAATTGTATAAAAGGTTTTAATATTAAAATCGTAATACATCAAACCTCGTTAGTAGAATAACTCACGCACATTATTATCATCAAAATCTAAATTGCCCTAAAATAAAGAAAACACTTTACCTAATGCGACTAATGAAATTAATTCATTTATCGCGTGTTCTAGGAGTATTATTGGTTTGTCAAAATATAAGCGCAGTTCACATGGTGCGAGTTTTTTGCCTCGAAGATGAGAGAACGCGCTCCATGACAATTCAGTGACTATCGAACTTCCACGTTTGACATCAATGTTTAGTTTACATTGTCATATTTTGACATTTGCTGTCAGTAATCGCATCTTCAAGGCGAGAAACTCGCACCATGTAGGTAAACAGCTCAACTGATTCTAATTGTATTTTGTATACGTAAATGACAAAATTAATTTAACTCGACGTATTTTTAAAAACTAGCTAACCCGGCGAACTTTGTTCTGCCTTATTTTTTTTATTTATATTCGTTTTTTTGGCCAAAAACCCTCGGGCGTCCTCAGAAGACCCTAACAAAGTTTCATCACCATCTGGTCAATGGTTTAGGAACTCATTTAGGACAAACATACAAACACTCATTTTTATTTTATTTAAGTACTGGATATCGATGTTGTTTGGAAATGCTAAATCAAGCATGTGTGTGTGTGTGTGTCACTAGAGTTGGCCACTTGCTTATACGAACTTACTTAAGCGTGTGCGTGGCAAGTACATTTACATAAATCCATGCCTCTTTCCCGTGGGAGTAAGCAGAGATCCCAGATTTCCATTTGCTACACTCGTCAGCAAATGAAAATCTGCCTGGAAACACATTTTTTTCGCTTCGTCCACTCTTATACTTGTCAAAAAGTCGATCAATTATATAAAAGTAATTTACTCGTTTTACTTTTATTAATGGCAATTTTCGATACATCTCTTTTCTGCAAAGGACAGGTAATTTCGTAAAGTTTTCTTCTATATAACATTTTATCTGAAGCTGACTGTCACATTTTAATTTCCACTTGAATGTGCTAAAAATAAAATGTATGCCATTTGTATAGAAATATTTTCTTTGAAGGAAAATATTAATTACTTTGTAAAAGTACCGAAATTTTTATATTTAATTTACAAAAAACAATTTGAAGCTTATTTCAACTCAATAAACTACGAAAAAATCGGTTACAGACTCATTAGTATTAGGTTTACGGCACGTTTACGGGCTCGACCTTTAAGTAGGGCGTGGCCAGAGTGGTAGCGGTAAGCGATTATTTCCAACAGATTGCTTTGATGACAACATATTTAAGTTAATTGAGGAAATGAGGAATTGTTTACAAAGATTATACGGAAAGACAAAAACATGACATCATTAGCATAGTAGAAGAAATACACTCTGTGGCAGCAAAATTGTGGATAAGTTTCTCCAACTCAGAAAACTTGAATAATGAAAACATTAATAGTTTTCAAGTTATCCGTTGTAATTAATAAAAAAAAACAATTCAGTTAACATAATCTAGTAGGTACCCCATCTGTCCTGGCTTAATGTTTAGTTTAACATATTTTATAACCGACTTCAAAAAAGGAGGAGGTTTAATGTTCGACTGAATATAGGTAGGTAGGTACTTCAAATGTAGTCCCATAAAAAATGTGAGAGTCTGACAAAGATCTTCGGAGTTATGAATAGAAACACACCTCGAAAGTGCAACATTTAAGTTGGTTTTTAAATATTTAATTTTGCCACTTGTTTATGGCCAAAATCTTCACGTGCCTCCCGAAACAAAACAATTTTTTTTTTCAATTTTCCATATTGATTAAAAAACGCTCAATAACAGAACCCCAATACTCTCGCCCTTTAGGGGTACCTACCGACCAACGAACATGCTTTGTTAATTTACGTCAATAATTAATCAGACCAAAACACTGTGTATGTTGGAATACCAAAGTTCCATAGCGCTCGCCGGCCGTTCAAATATTCATGGCTTTCAGTAATCGTGCATCAAAGCACCTCTAACTAAGCCAAGTATGAGGACAAAAATCGGTAAAACAGTTGACTTTTTTGAATAATATTTTTACAAAAACTACAAACAGCAGCTGCTCTAGCCATGTTACTTATCTACAATCGATAACGCTATAGATAATAGAGGAAAATGGGAATCATAATTAAATAAATAAATATTGGTGGACATTTCACACACCGCCCTCTAGCCACAAACTAAGTAAAGCTTGTAATAGAATACTTATATAGGTACTTTTGTAAATACACTATACTTTATATCACCCAGACACAGAACAAACATCTATGATCATCACACAAATGTTTGTCCTGGGAGGGAATCGAACACACGACCTACAGGAGCTAGTACCAACTGAACTAAGAGACTAGTCGATTTCTTCGAAAATTATTAAATCCAGAGGTAGAGTGCGCCGCAAACTTAATGGCGGCTGAAGTGCGCGGCAGATTCGACTTTGCGCAGGTACAGTCAACGCAATTGCAGGAAAGTGAAGGTGGTGAGGGGCGGGGCTAGGCGGGCTATGTAGATAAAGTTTACTGTATTCTATTGCGTTGACTGTACCTGCGCAAATTCGAATTTTCCGCGCACTTCAGCCGCCATTAAGTTTGCTGCGCACTCTATTTCTCTAGTAAACCCTTATTTATCCTCATGTAGAAAGACTATGCGATAAATATAAACTTATATTACAAGCTGCTGCCTGCGGCTTCGCTCGCTTGGTACTCGGATAAAAAGTAGCCTATATTACTCTCCAGCCCTCCAAATATCTCCACACAAAAAATCACGTCAATCCGTCGCTCTGTTTTGACGTGAAAGCAGGACAAATAAACAAACAAATAAACACACTTTCACATTTATAAAGGCCGCTCCACATTCTCGCGAGAATCTCGAGAGAACGCGAGAAAACCTTGAGAAGCATGAGTGTGGAGCTGATTCTCATATTCTTCACGTGTTCTCGTCTTGTTCTCCGATTGTTGTCGGTTTTTTTGCGCGAGACAAAGGAGCGCGAGAACGTGAGAACAGGCGAGAACGTGTATTGACACCACACTCACATGTTTCTCAGTAACAAGCAAGCCGACGATTGAAACGGTTGTATTGTGTACTGCAAGGCACGTCCTTCGTCATCGAGCGTGAGAACTATAGTGAGAACTATTTGATAACTTTGTGAGTGTGTACCCAAAAGAAGTTCTCACCTCAGTTGTCGAGAGAATCTCCTGAGATTCTCGCGTGAATATCTCGCGAGAATGTGGAGCACCCTTAATATGGGTACGGATATTCTCGACCTTGCAGCCTAAGATAAACTTACCATTTTATGAGGAAACTTATACAAATTAAAATAGTTTGTTCAGTCCATCCCTAGAGTTGACACTTTTGCACATTAAAATAGTTATTCATTATACAGATGGATGATGGTTATTAAAATGGTTTGCAGCATTTGTTTCAAAGGCGTTTTATGTCTCTCTCTATAGTTCAAATTGTGTAGGAGGGAAAGAGACAATATAAGCCGTCGCCGCTTCACTACTTTATGAGCAAACTTCGGCTGCTTTAAATGGGGGTAGTTTGTTGCGACTAAGTACGAATAGTTTCGAAGTCTAGGAAAGATTCCTGCAGTGAATAATGATGGTGCTGTAGATTTGGCGTTTAACGCGCGCGTTTTTGAAGTCAATGCGAAAATCTAGGTGCCTTCAAGGCTGGAGTGAATAGATTTATTTTAGATCGATGTGATCCATCCTCGGCCACACTGTCGCTTAGCATCAGGCGAGTTGGTGGCCAAACATAGATCTATTTTCTTAAAAAAAAAATGCAAAAAGTTTTTTATAGGTAGGTACCTACTTATCCAATTTCATCAGTAAATTTTTAGCAAGGTTACGGTGCACCGCAGTTATTTTTTGCTGATCACCGTTTTCAAATGTTACTCAGCAAGTTAGTAAATGTTAAAAAAAATTTAAACAACGTTGCCTAACTTTAAGTGTGTGGATCTAATTTAGAGGAGAGGGAGGTGTAAGTTCATTGTGCACCACACTTCACGCAAATAAATCATTTCATTTCATTTCATTTCATTTCATTTCATTTCATTTCATTTCATTTCATTTAAAAAATAGTCAAAATTCTCTAACAATCGATAACATTGTTAGAGAATTTTACTTCAACACGTCTAAAATAATATATGGGGCTCAAGGAGCGGCGCGGGCGAAAAAATTGTTGCCAAAAGTTATTCTTTGTTATATTTTGTTAATTTATGTTATTGGCGGTATGGACGCGATGATTAACATTCAAATAGTAACAAGTAGTCACAAAAGTTACCTAATGTTACCGTGTTGCACATTGTTGCTCAACAAAAAATAACTGCGGTGTGGATGCACCGTTGGGCTTTAGATGTCGGGAAGTAAATAAGGTAAAATAACGCAATAAAATCCCATGTCCAAGTAGAATAAAATAGAATAGAATAGAAATAAGTTTTATTTTCGTCACTATACGGTGCATGCACACAAATCAAAAATGTTATATTACAATGACAAGAAAATAGGGCTACCCCTCAGCATTTGCTCCAGCAGCGCCAAGGCTGTTAGAGCGCTGGTTTTCAGTGGCGCCGAAATGAGTAGCGCATCAACTACTATGACACGCGTTTAAGTTTTTATATTATGTTCCCAAAAGTAGTTAACAATAATTGCCAAAAGAAAAGAGCTAGGTATATGAATAAGCTAATTAGCCAAGTACTTCAATACTCACGTGGTGAGCACATCGTAGACGGTGTATCTGGCGAGGAAGGACAGCCGGTGGATCTTCTTCACGCTGTGCCCGAGGAGGAGGAAGCGTCGGTCGGCAGATACCGAAAACGTAGCTGGCTCTAACACCCTCTGAAACAACATGAGAATATCTTAGATAGATAGATAGATACACATTTATTTGGTAAAAACACACACACAGGAAAATAGCTACATAATACTTAAAAACAAACAAAAGACTCAGGTACATAAGTAAACAAACAAAAGACACAGGTACTTAGGTAGACAAACAGGTAAATGAATAGGTAAGTATAAGTGAGAGCTAGATGCTGAAAACACAAACAAACTTATTAGCCGGTAGTTATCACAATATCTCGCACAAGGGGTAATAAAAATGTTTGCGCTACCGATAATATCCCTACTATCACGCGATTACTTATTACAATAACAAAAGGCTCGTGTGAAGCGCATATTGCAACTAGACTAATGCGCTGTACGTACTACACCACTAAGGTAAGTACGAGTGGGCACGTAATATGCCGTGCTACGCTCACAATAGCGGCATTTACACGATAGAGATTATCCCACGGATCCGGACTGTAAAGATATCTGTAAAGATATCTGTAAAGATATCTTTAAAGATAACTGCGGATAAAACTAGCGGCCTTTAAACGCTAAAGATTTTCCCACGGATCCGGACTGTAAAGATATCTGTAAAGATATCTTTAAAGATATCTGTACAGATAACCGCAGATTTTGGACTGGCGCGTGGAACGGTATAAATTTACAAAGTTTTTTTCTTGATTCTTGAATTTTGAACCTTGAATCTGATAGCCCCTCCAGACTCTCGAGAGAAAGCTCGGCGAGAAGTCTCGCCGAGATTTCTCGAAGAACAAACAAGCTATCCACACTCTCAATTTTTCTCCGTCGTGATGTTTGAAATCCTTTGTCTCGGCCAAAAATACCGACACCGATCGGAGAACAGGCGAGCCAGAGAACGAGAAGGCGAAAAGCTCCTCACACTCACGCTTCTCGGGTGTTCTCGGGGGTTCTCGCAGAGAGTCTGGAGGCCCTATCAAATTTTGAATCTTGAATCTTTGAAGTGACAGCTGTCAAACTTCAAATGGCCATATCTCGGGAACTACTCGTCCTAGACTCCCCGTTCTCAGTTCAAATGAAAGCTATGACCAAGATCTTCATTTCAAGTGACAGCTGTCAAACTTCAAAGCACCATATCTCGGAAACTACTCGTCCTAGACTCCCCGTTCCCAGTTCAAATGAAAGCTATGACCAAGATCTTCATTTGAAGTGACAGCTGTCAAACTTCAAACCGCCATATCTCGGGAACTACTCGTCCTAGACTCCCCGTTCCCAGTTCAAATGAAAGCTATGACCAAGATCTTCATTTGAAGTGACAGCTGTCAAACTTCAAATGGCCATATCTCGGGAACTACTCGTCCTAGACTCCCCGTTCCCAGTTCAAATGAAAGCTATGACCAAGATCTTTATTTGAAGTGACAGCTGTCAAACTTCAAACCGCCATATCTCGGGAACTACTAGTCCTAGACTCCCCGTTCCCAGTTCAAATGAAAGCTATGACCAAGATCTTCATTTGAAGTGACAGCTGTCAAACTTCAAATGGCCATATCTCGGGAACTACTCGTCCTAGACTCCCCGTTCTCAGTTCAAATGAAAGCTATGACCAAGATCTACATTTTCAATAACAGCTGTCAAAATGACATCTGTCATCTGAAATGTAGATCTTGGTCATAGCTTTCATTTGAACTGAGAACGGGGAGTCTAGGACGAGTAGTTCCCGAGATATGGCCATTTGAAGTTTGACAGCTGTCACTTCAAATGAAGATCTTGGTCATAGCTTTCATTTGAACTGAGAACGGGGAGTCTAGGACGAGTAGTTCCCGAGATATGGCCATTTGAAGTTTGACAGCTGTCACTTCAAATGAAGATCTTGGTCATAGCTTTCATTTGAACTGAGAACGGGGAGTCTAGGACGAGTAGTTCCCGAGATATGGTCATTTGAAGTTTGACAGCTGTCACTTCAAAGATTCAAGATTCAAAATTTCAGATTCAAGGTTCAAAATTCAAGAATCAAGGATCGAAATCCAAGATCGAAACCAAGGATCGAAATCAAGGATCGAAATCAAAATCAAGGATCAAAATCAAGGATCGAATTCAAGGATCGAAACCATGGATCGAAATCAAGCGCTGATTTTGTCGAGCGCGATAAAGTTAAAATATCCTGAAATTTAAATGACATGGGCACACTACTAATCCAACAACGAGTGTGAAAGAGACAAAGCTACCAAGAAAGCCTCTCAACAAGACCAATAATCCTTATAACCAAGATTAAATGATAATAGATCGTTGTGTGGACTGTACAGATATCTGTAAAGATATCCGCGGATAAAACTAGCGGCCTTTAAACGGTAGAGTTTTTAGCACGGATCGACTGTACAGATATCTGTAAAGATATCTGTAAAGATATCTTTACGGATATCCGCGGATAAAACTGTCAAAGGTTGGAATGGCAGAGATCGATCCGCGGGAAAATCCGCAGGCCGATCTCTGCGTGTAAATGCTGCTAATGACTCAAACTACAAACTAACCCCATCCTTATTATTCAACTGACAAATTAGCACAGCTTTAGAAAAAGATTTTTCTTGTCACTCAAAAGTGATGGCAACAAAAGCAATCATCAGAGCTCTAGAAAGCCTGTAAGTCCATTATGAATTACGGGGCTTGTTTTTGATATAGACTAATTGTACGTCAGCATCTGCAAGCCACCCATTTCACTGAACCTCGCACTGGAACCAGTGTGGTGATAAGCTGTTCACCTGGGACAAAGCAAACTAAAACGTGGCCAGACCAATTTGTTTAGCCTTCCCTGTTGTTGCGTCCACTAGCGGTAGCTCGGACCAAAGTCATTTCACCGCTAAACAAATATAGACAGGGAGACAGAGGTCTGCTAAGCCGCAGTGTTCCGCAAACTTTTTGGGTTCAAGGTACATCTAGGAAATTGGAAAATTTAGGAGGTACACGATAGTAAAAAATCATATTTTTAATGCGAAACATGAGCTTGTTTAGTTGAGCATAAGCGGTCCAAACTTGGAGTAACTTAACTGAGATAGATACCTAAGTACCTTCTTTTTCTGAGGCACACCAACTAATGACCACGGTACACCAGTGTGCCACGGCACACCCTTTGCGGAACACTGCTAAGGGCCCGAATATGTCTAATAAAGAGTGCGGTATAATGTTGAAGATGCTTGGAATTTCATGAAAATTTAAATTTTCATACAGCTAGAGTATTTGTGCAAAAGAAAGAGTGATTCCGTTTAGGTAGTTTGTTTGGGTTTTCCGTCAGTTAACCCCGAAAAGGTAAAAGTTTATAAAAGTAACCACGGATATAAAAGCCCTACTTACAGTCTAAAGTAGTAATGGCGGACTGCCGATATTGACCTTTCGGTTTTCCATGCCATGTCCTTGTCATGCCATAGAAAACAAAACGATGGGAAACCATTTCGTTCGTTTAATAAGGGCCCTACAGGCTACAATTATTTACAAAAAAAAAAAAAAACAAAATTCAGCCGTCTTCAAAGAGTCTTAAATGCATAAAGATATGAGAAAATGCCTATTGCACCTTGGGGATATTTCGTTCAGTTTTTTATTACCTATATAAATACTACGAGTCATGCATCCAAACATCCATGCATCCTCACAAACTCTCAAATTTGTAGTATTACTAGCTTCCGCCCGCAGCTTCGTTTGCGTGGTACCCGGATAAAAAGTAGCGTATGTCCTATTCCCAGTCAATATATATCTATATTTTTAAATTTCAGCCAAATCGGTTCAGTGGTTGTCGAGTTATAGAGGAGCAAATATACATCCAAACATCCAGACATCAAAACTTTGTGACATTGTGATTAGTGTGATAGTGTGATAGGATTTACCTATTACGTTTGTCTCTCGGTCTAGCTTGTTCTGGCCGACACACGCCTATCGAGTCACTAGTGGATGAGTGATGAGTTTTCCAAGTTATTTATAGACGGACACAAAAAGTTATGATGGCGTTTTGTGATAAGAGTTTGATGAAGCACTCATGGTATAGCTTGTCTCGTCTTTTTGATAGATCGACGTTAGCGACATTCAAAGTCAAACCGGTGATCGCTTGGAACAGAGATAATAAATAAATAAATATTGCTGGACATTTCACACAGCGCCATCTAGCCCCAAACTAAGCAAAGCTTTTACTATGGGAACCAGATAACTGATAGAATACTTATAATTATTTTGTAAATACATAATTATAATACTTTATAACACCCAGACACAGAACAAACATCTATGTTCATCACATAAATGTTTGTCCTGAGTGGGAATCGAACCCACGACCTACAGCGCAGAAGACAGAGCTACTACCAACTGAGCTAAGAAGCCAGTCTGTGTGCCATAGGTGTTCTGAAGCAATTCTTCTAAAAACAATTTCGTGTTGACTACCGTTTATTCATATTATTGTTAGAGGAATACTATCCTCTAACAATAATTTTTAGTATAGAGGCATGTTAAAAGCACTCTGCAAATGATTTCAAATTGTGAAGAACTTTTTGATTATAATATGAATATGAACGGATGAATGATTAAAGGAAGAGATATACCCTGTTAGCCTGAAAGGTTAAATCTGTCGCCATCTCTTTTCATTGACATGAGAGTGACAAGAAAAGAACATTCTCTAAAAGCCTTGCTTAATTGACAGGTATGAATGATGAGGTAGGTTGTGCTCTGGGGTTGCTTACAGATACAATGTGAAGGTAGCAAAAAGTAAGTTCTTACAAGCTGGTGAAGTTTTTAGACCGCGTAAGACTTCCGCCAAGTCTTAGACCGGCCTTACATAGAGCTACTATTCGCGACCACTAGTGGCTCAGCGCTGCCGCACATTGAGCCACTATTCGCGGCTACTAAACGCGGCCAGACTAGTAGCGAGCGCGAGCGACTCTCGCAGCTTGTGGCTCGGACGCGGTCACTCGAACGCTCGGTTTGAGCTGAAGGTATTCAAAATGTATGAAAAAGCGCATCCGCAACTTTTGCAAAATCGCAAACGGCTAATAGTGGCCGCAACCGGTGGTCCGGTGTACGGCAGCTGTTAATAACTTAAAAACTGAGACCAACCATTTAACGTGCCCTCAAAGTACGAAAGCGCGGTCACTTATCCAGACATCACTCACTTATCTGATTGTGGAACGCTTCAACGATCTGTCAAGAACTGGTAAACATATTTTTGACTCTCAGACATGTTATTTCCACAATATTTCGCTTCACCGTTTTCAACAATTGTATACAAAAATTCTGCTCCGCGAAGCGTAAATAGGTACTTGTAAACAACCATTCATTCCAATCCAAGGCAATGTTCCTTCCTGCAATATTTTTGTGTAAACTACACTACAGGGAGGGCTTATCGCTTGAGCAAAACTTATGCTCAAGTCTAAACTGCTCTGGGTTTTTGGAGGCAAAGTTATGAAAGTTTTTTGGGGAATAAGTTTATAGATAAAAATGTTTTTGAGAACAAGTTTTGTTAGATAACCGTGACTATAAAAGTAAGTTCGTATAAGCAAGTGGCCAACTTTGGTGACTGAGTTTTTAGGCCGCCTAAAGGCCTCCGTCATGGCTTAAAGACTTAAAAGCCGGGATCGACAATGTATTGTGTTCTCCGAAGCACGGAAACGCTTAGCTCGTAATGCCACTTGCGATTTTCAGAAACAAATCTACGAAATATTTGATACTTTACAAAATGCACTAGATGCAGCCTCGTCACTGATGATCGCACCGCACACACACCTAGGAGCTAGGAGAGTAAATCGGAAGATATTTTTACATGTGTAATTAATTAGTTTATCAAATAATTCAAGTATAAAACCAATGTATTCACAGATTTATATGAAAATTTGAATATTCAAATTCCAATTCTTTATTTTCGTAGCTATATATAGCATTACAGAAAAAAAAATCCAAATTATTATAGCTAAGAAATACAGTACACATAACAAAAATATCGAGAATATATCTACACAAAGTAGTAACAACAATAAAATTAAATCAAAAAACAATAAAAAAGGTTTTTATTGACACGTGTCGAAGACCATCAAGTTTTTGTTTATGTTTTCGCGCTGGTGCTGTTCCCGGTTTTGCCCTGACTAGCCTGGCATAGTAAGGTTAGGCTGTGGAAAGTGGGTGGCTTTAGCGTAAAAAATTCTTACAAATCTTTTTTGGTATAGATTAGCGGAGGAGTACTAGATATTTTGAAATTTTCAAAAAAATCTGAAAAAAGGTTTTTTAAAAATAATAATGTTGGTAGGTAGTTAAAGAACTAAAACAATGTTTTTTACAAATTTTCACATAAATTAAGACACAAACGTTGTACCTCCTTCCAGACATCCGCATACACATCTAGGCTGATTTTAGTCTCACGCTCACCGTCAGCGCTGATAGGCGAGTGATCTTTATTACAATGAAATAAGGATACTGATTGTCCAGCACTGACGAGATCAATCAGCGTAGCCATTTCTGCTAAACAATCAGTATCCTTATTTCATTGTAATAAAGATCACTTGCCTATTAGCGCTGACGGTGAGAGACTAAAATAAAACCATGAGCTCAAAGGTTGCGTTGCGTTACTACCCTTGTTGATGTGTAAAGCCGGAGAAGCAAGTCCTTAGTAATTGACATGGGTACTTCACACTCAAATGATCCCAAGATTGTCTGTGATATCCTTCGCCCTTCTCATAAGCACTGGGCATAACCTTATGACCCTTCTCAACCGTCATGTCATTCTCTATACATACTCAAAATATTTTACTCATATAAACATGAACAAGTTACTTCAAGCATGAACAATTCTACAAGACTAGCTTCCGCCCGCGCCTTCGCTCGCGTGATACCTACCCGGATGAATGCCTATGTATTATTCCAGGTTATAAACCACGTATATTCCAAGTTTCATTAAAATGCGTTCAGTAGTTTTTTAAAAGTAAGTACATTATATTTTTGACATTTAAAATTGTAGTTTAAATAATGTAAACATGAAAATTAAACCCCCATTTAAGGCAGATTAGGAGTACATTGATTTCATCATATCATGAATATCCTTTCCACATTTTTGTACATGTTCCACCCCAATACAAGTTGACTTTGACATGGCTATGACAGCTCAAAAACATCACTTTATCACCGGCCAATCAATCTCAGTCATCGTTCATATTTAGCGCGGAACGGCAGCATGTTGGCTCGTCCACAAGTGGTTAGGTGAGGACTTGTTGTTGGCAAAGTGCCATGTTGCCATTTTGATAATGGACTCCTGAGAAGCGGTGAGTTGGCGAGCGGTGTCCAGCATCACTTTTAATTATTATGTTGTAGTTTTTTAATTGTTTTATAAAAATATATCTAGCTGACGCCCCCTGCTACGCCCGCGTGGACTACTATTTTGTTTATCCCACGTTTAAAAGTAGCTTATGTCCTATTCCCGGTCATTATCTATCTATTTTTCAAATTTCAGCCAAATCGGTTCAGTAGTTATGGAGATACGTGGCAACAAACATTCACACACATACACACACACGGACTTTCGCTTTTATAATATTAGTAGCAACAAACATTCTCACACACACACACACACACACACATGGACTTTCGCCTTTATAATATTAGTAGGATAGGATAAAGCCATGACGGAGGCCTTTAGGCGGCCTAAAAACTCCGTCACCAGAGTTGGCCACTTGCTCATACGAAAGAAGAAGAAGAATTGTTTTATAGTGTTAAACCAGACTTAGGTATTTTCATTGAAAATGAAAAATCTTATCATTTGCGATTCCGACGGGACTCGAACCCGCACAGAAACAAGCGATCCGCCGTAAGCCGGAGTGCCTTTACCAACTCGGCCACGGAATCCTTATTCATCGGGTCGAAAATCTTGATAAGCTCATAGTCCCGTCGTAATCGTTTTTGATAAGATTTTTTATGTTGAAGTTGTTCCTTGTTTAAAAACAGTAATTTGATATCGCATCAATTTTATTTTTTTCGATTTATCGATTCAATGCTGGCAGGAGGAAATAAAAGGAGAATACAAATGTTGTGCCGACACCACGTAAGTGAGACAAGGAAAAGAAGACGAATTCGCTTAACGTAACATAATGTATCGCATAATGTATCAGAGTTAAATTGCGAAGAGTGGAAGAAGGGACAGGGAGGAAGAAAAGAGAGACCTTTGCCCAGCAATGGGACAGAAATGACTGAAAAATTAAATGAAAATGTACCTAATGACATCATATAAAATGTCGCTTATCCCATTTTGACTTTTAGACATCGACATAGAATTTGCGTAAACGATTTACTGTTTAATGTGTCTTAGAAACTTGGTAATAGGGTACGTTTTGGATCGTTTGCTTGTACTTAACCTAATTTTGGTTTTGGAATGTTTTGGCATGGTCCAAGTTGTACGCATTTCTTGAAACAGAGATAAAAGGAGGCTCTCTCATTGATTGGCTACGGTGCCTGGCAATCCTGGCATGTTGCCATTTTACTTTGCAAGTAAATCAGGCAGTCCATAGCCATACTATACTTTGCTGTAAAATTTTATCTCTTTAAAATTCTGGAAGCAATTTTATTACTAGCAGCTCGCCGTGACTGCGATCGGGTTATCAGCGGGCATAAAAAGGAATCTAAATAGGAATCAAAGGTTACCTGGAAGAGATCGCTTTTAGCGATAAGGTCACCCATTGTTACACTTTTGTTTAATTAAGGCTTATTTTAGTGCTATATGTTTATGGTGTACAATAAAGTAATAATCTAAGTATCTATCTAAAATGGCCGTTAGAGCAGAATCATAATAGAAATTAAACTAATATGCCGTCTCGTTTCATAGACTGAGTGATAAGAACGGAATATACTGCAATTCTTATTGTGATTCTACTCTATCGACCTTTTTAGCTCCGCTGGACTCTTTCACCTTTTGAAAGGCATTTCAACAAGTTTTATAATTTTAGATAGTTTCGATATGGGTTGTAATTAAGGCTAATTTTAGTCTCACGCTCACCGTCAGCGCTGATAGGCGAGTGATCTTTATTACAATGAAATAAGGATACTGATTGTCCAGCACTGACGAGAGCAATCAGCGTAGCTATTTCTGCCAAGCAATCACTATCCTTATTTCATTGTAATAAAGATCACTCGCCTATCAGTTACGGTGAGCGTGAGACTAAAATCAGCCTTATGAACATCTTTCCGGATATTAAACCCAAATAAAGAAAACCAAAATAAATAAATATACACCAACATGCAAACGTTCAACGCCAAATCGGCGAAATCGACACTGAGATCTTCGTTCGCTAAGATAGGATCTTCAATAGATCTTAAATTCTGGCCTGCAGAGGCTTGAGGATAAATCGATATCTCTGTTTTGTTCATTTGTCAAATGTCTTCTGCAGGGATACCGTTTTCAGCTTAAATTTAAAATCACTAGGCAAATGATGAACTATCAAACAGTTTCGTATCGGCTAACTTAGGGGTCTGGCAGACATGCTCCTT
Source organism: Camptogramma bilineatum (assembly GCA_958496255.1). Taxonomy (NCBI): domain Eukaryota; kingdom Metazoa; phylum Arthropoda; class Insecta; order Lepidoptera; family Geometridae; genus Camptogramma; species Camptogramma bilineatum. Next base: position 6,851,964 of record OY292474.1, read on the forward strand.
TTAGGCGATTTAGTCACCTTTCAGAAGCAAAATGTGAGAGTGAATGAGAGTATCCAAAGTGTTATATAATCTATATCTATATCTATACTAATTATATAAAGCGGAAGAGTTTTTTTGTTTGAACGCGCTAATCTCAGGAACTACCAATCCGATTTGAAAAAATATTTCTGCATTTAATAGCTAAACTCTTGAGGAAGGCTATAGGCTACTTTTCATCATCATCATCACCATATACCATCACTACGGGGACAACGCCGCGCCGCGAGGGCGCTGCTAGTACCTAATACAAGTTTTAGTTATTTGGACTAGGATATTTTACATAAGAGCTTCGCCGAATACGAACTACAAAACGCCGCTACCGACCTACTTTCTTTAGTTTTCATATATTCTTTATAGACGCGCCGCACACGTGTAGCCGGTGGCGGCCACTCGCTACCGCCACAAAATATATGAAAAGTCGCTATCGCTGGCGTTTTGTGGCTGTGGTCAGTGGCCCCTTTGCGCCGAGCTAAATATTCTTTGTTCCCAAAAAATTGGACAAAACGGGAATACATCGTGTATTTTAAGCAAAAAATCTCAAAATAACCTTCTCCTGCAGATAGAGGATTAATCAAGTGTGTAACTTCCCTACGGCGGCATGGCTCATTGAGGCGTGTAGTGGCTACTAGGAATATAGCACCACTGGACACAATTTATCATCCACATTATCATAATAAGACGTTTTAATGGTCAATAGTTAGTTATATAGTTGTTAAGTATCGTTCGATTTCCAAAAATCACACTATCACATCACACTAATTATAAATGCGAAAGTTTGGATGTTTGGATGGATGTAATGTTCGTTCCTCTATAACTCGACAACCACTGAACCGATTCGGCTGTTTAAAATATAAATAGATAATGACCGGGAATAGGACATAGGCTACTTTTTGTTCCGAATAAATGCACGGTTCTCGTGAGATAAAAAAATGGTAGTCTACCCGGGCGAGGAAGAGATGTCCAGCATTATTATTATTATGTTTTAACGAATAAGATGATTCGTTTGTATTCAAATCTTACGTCCAGTAGCTACAATCTCCTACATTCTGGTGTATATTTTCACAGCAAAAGTTTTCTATATTCTTCACAACAAAAAGGTTCCTACGTCACTCAGATTATGGCGTATCCATATCCTTTAAGTCATATTGTACGAATAACTGAGATTGGGTAAGTACACTTGACTTGAAAAATATCTGGTAATTTTACCAGTCTAAACTGTATTTTAAACTTTCGATCACAGTTCGAATTTAGTGGATAACACAATTTTTCCCGTTTTTAGGGTTCCGTACCTTAAAAAGGTAAAAAAGGAACCCTTATAAGATCACTTTCTTGTCCGTCTGTCCGTCTGTTCGTCCGTCTGTCCGTGTGTCACCATCGATTATCTCAGGAACGGGTGGAGCTAGCAAGTTGAAATTTATACCATATACTGAGGTCTATAGTCCCTATTGTGAGTATAAAAATCAAGGTCCTGAGTCAACACTATAAAAAGATATAGGCAAATTTAGGTTTTCGTGAAAACTTGTAAGTACCAAAACTTACCTTAATTATCAACTTTTTTTTATTTTTCGGAATTTTTCCTTTACTTGTGCTGTAAGACCTTGCTTGACCAAATTTGACAATTCTAGGTCAACCGGAAGTACCCTAGAGGTTTTGGGTTGAAAACCTAAATGGTAGTTCCCGTTGACCTAGAATCACGAAATTTGGCAAAAAGTAAGGTAGTATAGGTTATAGCACAAATAAAGGATAAATTCCAAAAAATTAAAAAAGTTGAAAATTAAAGGGTGTTCCCATACATACATAGTTGACGCCAATTAAGATTGTCCTCTGAGTTGTATGGGCGCTCATACAAATAAGCGGGCTACAATAACATAATGGGTATAATGGGTAGGTACGGAACCCTCGGCGTACGAGTTTTACTCGCACTTGACCGGTTTTTTATTTACCTTATTTCATGACATCACAGCAGAATTCGATGGGGTATTTATTCATTACTTAATTCCATACCTGTGACGTATGGAATGCTTCTGCAAAATGTGGGCAAATCCCAAATGTGTATTTGGATCTGCCTCTGAATACCCCCTTAGACATCTTTCAAGAAAATTTTACCGCGTTTTAGGAATTTAGTCGTAAAATTGTTTTGTTTCGTAAATTATTCCTGCTAGATAACTACATAGCTGACTGTACCTATTCTTGTAGAACGAGAGATCTACTATTCTTTGTGAAGATTAGACTTGTTTGCGGAGTTTTTTGATGAATTACGGGTCAAAGAAAAACCTCATTGTTCCCACGCTTTACGTAATCAAATGAGATTGAAGAAATAAAATTAATAAAAGACTAGATTTTTACTTGAATTATTACGTCAACAACCATAATCCATACCCATATTATGAATGTGAAAGTGTGTTTGTTTGTTTGTTTGTCCTGCTTTCACGTCAAAACAGAGAAACGGATTAACGTGATTTTTTGTGTGGAGATAGTTGGAGGGCTGGAGAGTAACATAGGTTACTTTTTATCCCGAAAAAATGCATGTTTCCCATGGGATAAAAAAGTAGTAGTCCACGCGGGCGAAGCCGCGGGCTATTTTTTATACCACGGGAACTTTGCATTTTTCCGGGATAAAAAGTAGCCCATGTCCGATTCCCGGTCATTATCTATCTATGTTTTAAATTTCAGCCAAATCGGTTAAATGGTTATCGAGCTATGAACAAACATACATCCATCCATCCATGGTAAGACATTTAACAATAACCAAGTGCTTTGTTCATAGCATTGCATAACAACGAAGCATAATGACGTGACGTCTACACCTGAATGAGTGGCGTGAAATTTAATAATGTTGAAACGGTTGTGGGTTCCTCGCAGAAAATACGCCAGAATTGGCCTCACCGCGAACGCACGCTTCACTAGAGCCTCTGTCTGCTGAGGTCTGTTCACAATGGGTGAATTATTAAAACTTGGCGTTTATTCTCGACGTCTCTTTCTTGAAAAAAGAAGGCCTCAACTGATGGTTTGGGATAATGTTTACAATCTATGCCTAAACTTATAGTCGTATTGCTCATTATACGGACTAAAATTGAAGGAAAAAATGTCATTTTTCCTTCAATTTTGATTAGTTTTGATACGTTTTATGTCAAAATTGAAGGAAAAATGACATTTTTTCCTTCACTTTTAGTCCGTATAATGAGCAATACGCTGGCAATACGACTATAAAGTAATCCGGGTAATGACAAATTTAATAATATCGAAGCGATTGTGAAATTCCTCATATAAAATACGGGCTTATTCCATGATGCTCCCACGTGGGATCATACAAAACTTTTGAATGAATGAATGAAAATTCTTTATTGCACATACAATAATGACAGAATAAAGTAACAATGTACAATGGGCGGCCTTATCGCTAGGAAGCGATCTCTATCAGGCATTTTTTGAGTTTATTCATACATACAAAAAGTTTTATATGATCCCACTGGGATCACGAGAGTGGGAGCATCATGGAATAAGCCAAAATACGACGAAATTGGCTGCACCGCGAACGCACGCTTCAGAACCTCCGTCTGCTGAGCCGTGTTTAATATGGGCGAGTCACTAAAACTTGAATTTAAAGCGTTCGTGGCGTAGCTTGCTTATACGTTCTTGAAAGATCGTTGAAGTAAAGCGAAGTTCTGAGTGTCATAATTTTGGATGAGTGACCGCAAGCGGCATTAATATCGATTTCGCGCGAGAGAAAAGCCGATGCGAGTGTAAAAATATTTTTAACTGTAAAGTATTTTACGTAGCAACACCCCGGACACTCGACGAAATCTCTATACAAAAGCGGCGTCTATATTTACACTACACAATGTCAGTTTTGTACACTACTGTGTCAGCTCCTCGCTAGCTCAAACTCACAGTGTCCATTCTATACGTAGTATAGATCTGTTCTGTGATGTAGCGTAAAACCGTCAGATGTCTTATGTATTTTTGTTCTACCGTACAAGTAGCCATTCGAGCTACTGGCTTCATCTAAACAAGCATCTAAAGACTATTCAGTCGCTTACACATGGTGTTATCTCGACAGTATAAGTAGGTTAGTACAATACATTGTTACCGTATCGTGAATAAGGCAAGCTTATTGTTCTACTACAATTAATGTGTTACGCAATGCAGAGTTTAAGACAGCTTAGGTGCCGAAAACTAATGTAATAAGTATTATATATGAATTCCACGTGTAAGTAAGTATGTTTGTTCGTATGAGGGCTTTGATGACGGAGTTTTTAGGCCACATGAAGGCCTCCGCGGGACCTTCAATTTCACGTGTCCTCCGAAGCATGGAAGCGCTCAGCTGTTGATGCCAGTTGCGGACACTCGTCCAAATTGTGCTTCCGTGCTTCGGAGAGTATGTTTAATTTAATAACGTCGAAGCGATTGTGAAATTCCCCGGATTTTGAGTCGTTTAAAAAAAAAGTGTTTATTTCAGACTTCAACCCCATAAGTTAAGTTACAGATTCGAGGTTAAAATAAAGTACATAATAAAAATAAGTATATACTTACTATACTACTATACTATAAGTACTAATAAGTACCTACATACTCCATCACCAGACTTGGCCACTAGCCTAAACAAACTTAATTTTGAAAACTTTTGTCGGTTCAGCTAGTCTACATCTATACTCTATACTTTAATTATATAAAGCGGAAGAGTTTTTTTGTTTGAACGCGCTAATCTCAGGAACTACTAGTCCAATTTGAAAAATTATTTCTGCATTTGATAGCTAAACTCTTGAGAAAGGTTATAGGCTACTTGTCATATCATCATCATCATCACCATATACCATCACTACGGGGGCAACGCCGCGAGGGCGCTGCTAGTAAGAAATACCTACAGTTAATAACTTACAAAGGTGGTGTTCTGCATTAGAGTCTTGGAAGTCTGGTTGGCCGCGAACATGAGGCTGATGCCGCCCCAGAAGTCGCGGTATACAAATTCATCACCTGGGAACAAAGGCCTTCATTACTTGGACATGTTGAAACAAACCAGCCCCCCTAGCCATATTACACTATCTATCGTCGCGATAGAATGGAATACTTCAAAATGTATAGGATTTGACGTTTCAAGTAGATGAGTCACGTGGTCAGAACGTCAATTCCTATACATTTTGAAGTGTTCTATTCTACAGCGATGATAGATAATGTAATATGGCTAGGGCCCATGGCTAGGAGGGCAGTATAGCTGAACTTATTAAACTAGTAGTTCGCCCCGAACTGAGATCTCGCGCACCGTAGATGGCTTACATTTGGACTTTCTTCTGACTACCCCTATAATTTCAAGTGTTACTACTGCTGAGTATGCCTATTGCGCTAGCTCTTCATGGTAAAAAATATTAGCATGCATGCAATACATAATGTCGTGTCTAATTTTTCATTTATTTCATATTTATGAATTCTCGTCGTATTTCTGAAAGTATACGTCCTAGAATCAAAATAATAACTATTTTGGAATGTACAAATTAAGACCTTTCATTTGACACCCCACTCAATATATTTGTTTATTTAACTTTTTTTACCCCAATTATTTTCATTCTTTATCAAAAATTTTTTTATCATGAAAATAAATCAAGTAGCATCTAAAATCATTGCAAACCAAACCGCGACGATGCCACTCTCTTTTTAAGACCGACCAGTCAATGAGCTACGAAGACATCGAAACTCTATGAAACGGGAGCTCTTGCAGCTCTGGTTTCGTAGTTTTTGTTCTTTGGTCGTATTTCAAAAACTATACATCCTAGATTAAAAATAAAAACCATTTTGGAATGTACAAAATAAGCCCTTTCGTATGACACCCCACTCAATATATTTGGGTAACTTTGAAAAAAAATTACCCCCTTGGGAACCCCATATCTTTACAACCCCTTCATCGATTACGCTCATACGCTCCACAGCAAATTTCCATAGCACTACCTATTGACCTATCAAGTTTCATACAGATTGGATAAGCGGTTCGATAGTTATGCGAGAACATAAAAATGAAACATACAAACATACAAACATACAAACATACAAACATACAAACATACAAACATACAAAGCAAAATCGCCTAACTTGCCACTAAGATCTTCGCTCGCTTCGCTCGCTCGATCGAAAATAAATTTTAGTGGAGATTTCACACAAAGCCCCAAACTAAGAAAAACTTGTACTATGGGAACCAGATAACTAATAAAATACATAGATATATTTTGTAAATACGTCTCTGCTCCAGCTTGAACAAATATGCTTTCGTTTGTCCGCCAGATGTCTGACGTCTGTCTTTCTATCTGTATGTCTACTGATTGCATTTCTTCAACCAATTCTCGTGAAATTTAGCGAGTAGGATCATTAATTTTATTGTTTTTTTTTTTGTTGTCGATCGATTCCGATAACTTGGTTGGTGGTTAGTTCATTGTTTGCTCTAAATTATCATTATAGCTTTTTTTTTCGATAAATTGCTCGGAACAGAATTTGAAATCCATAATCCTCCTTCTGTTAAGCTTAATTAAATAAAATGTCTGTTTTGTTTGTTTATTTAAACCAGATGTTTATAACCCAACAGACACAGAGCCTCAATTTACAAGATTTGTCACAATAACGGCCGGTTAAGCTGTTAGGAGCGTCCGTTTAATAGTGAACACTCGCCCAAATCGGCGTCCCCTTGGTAAATAACTGTTATTGGTGTAACCGACATTAATTGCCAAAGATACGTATCATAGGCTATATATTTGATACAGGGTTGCGCTACACTGTTCATCGCCTTTTTTTAAACTATATACGAGTTCCAACATTTGAAAATGAAAATTTTTATCAAAACTTTCAATTCCGACGGAATTCGAATTTAATTAATTTATAAATCGATAAAATGATCTTATAACAAGATTTTCAACCTGAAAAAAATATGGATTCCGTGGCCGAGTTGGTAAAGGCAATCCGGCTTAAGGAGGATCTCTTGTATCATTGCGGGTTCGAATCCCGTCGGAATTGAAAATTTTGATAAGATTTTTCATTTAATAATAAGTTTCAATAATAAGTTCCTAAGTGTGGTTTATAACACCAAAAATTTTAAAAAGATTTAGACACATAATAGAAGCCATGTTGGCCGAGTGGGATAGTATTTTTGAAGCACTATTTTAACTAACACTGTTCTTAGTTTATTATTGTAAATACGAGTATATACATGTTTTATCGATTCATTATTTATTCTATACAACAATAAAAATTCAGTTCATCAAAATAAGTCAATTCATTTCCGTTCGTTCAGGAAATCCTACCCCTCCCACTTGAAACCCGACCCCTTATTCACAATGAACTATGTACCTAAAGTAGTCATAAAGTATTGTATGTAAAAATGAGACTTTGTCACTATTGCCCCCAGATAGATCTCTTATATTTTAATAAATAAATAAAAATTGGTGGACATTTTCACACACTGCGACAGTGCCATCTAGGATCAAAAATGCTTAAAGATTTGAAAAATAGCCTACAACCTTCCTTAAGGGTTTAGCTATCAAATGCAGAATTTTTTTTTTCGAATCGGACTAGTACTTATTTCCTAGGATTAGCGCGTTCAAACAAAAAATAAACTCTTCCGCTTCATTATATTAGGACTAGCAGCGCCCTCGCGGCGTTGCTCCCGTAGTGATCGTAAATAATGGTAATGATTATGATGATGAAAAGTAGCCTATAATCTTCCTTAAGAGTTTAGCTATCAAATGCAAATTCGACTGGTAGTTCTTGAGATTAGCGCGTTCAAACAAACAAACTCTTCCGCTTTAGATAGATAGATAGTATAGATATACATATTTAAAAGGTTGACTGTATCTACAAAGACTCATATTATTTTTTCTTTTCTTTAAAGTCCTTGTTTTACACGATGATATAGGTTATTAACCTTAAAAACGCTAGTAGCTATTTGATAGAGATTAGATATAGATTTAGATTTTAGATAGATTAGTATAGATAACAATTTAATTTACTAGGAAGTAATTTTTATTTGTTATAGTGTTAATCCACACTTGGGTATTTACATTCTAAACTGAAAAATCTTATCAAAATTTTCAATTCTGACGGGATTCGAACCCGCACTGATACAAGCGATCCTTTATTTTTCAGTTTAGAAGTACTAGGAAGTGTTTACTAATACGGGGAATGTATGTAATTATACTAATGGGTCTGTGTGACGTGCGGTAGATCCAAAGCTAATATATAACTTAAATGTTCAAGGGTTCATATGTAATTCTAGAACTTAATTAACGCCTAATGGCCTCTTAGATACCTGAAACGGCGATCAGTTGAGACAGCTATGTTTAAAAAGGTTTATTTAGAGATCTAAAAATACCTAAAGCGCAGCTCCTACATATAGTACACTTGCTGTCGCCCGCGGCTTCGCTCGCTTGGTACCCGGATGAAAAGTAGAGTAGCATGTGTCCTATTCTCGGTTATTAATATCTATATTTCAGCCAAATCGGTTCAGTGGTTGTCAAGTTATAGAGGAATAAACATACATAGATCCTATTTAACACACGGGAATTACTCACGTGAAAATATCGTCGATTTAGTTACCGACAATTTTTGAAAAATTTTGAAAGTGAAATACATAGATCCATTCATCCAAACATCCAAACTCTCGCATCTCTAATACTAGCTAACGCCCGGGGTTTCGCTCGCGTGGTACCGGGATGAAAAGTAGCATGTCCTATTCCCGGTCATTATCTATCCATATTTCAAATTTCTGCCAAATCGGTAGAGGGTAAACATACATAGATCCATCCAAACTTTCGCATCTATATATAGATGCCGCCCGCGGCTTCGCTCGCGTGTTATCCGGATGAAAAGTAACATATGTCCTATTCCCGGTCATTATCTATTTATATTTTAAATTTCAGCTAAAACAGTTCAGTGGTTGTCGAGTTATAGAAAAAATATACATTCCAAACATCCATCTAAAACATCTTAACTTTCGCTTTCACTGTTTAACACTCGCATATATTTTCCTTCGAAACCAATAATACAAAGTTGAATAAAATGGTATAAAGTTTAATCGAAATTCTATTTATCTTTTAAAATAAGATCTCCGGTCCAATCAGATCAAACCAATATTTAATTAATTGGTACATCTGGGTCAAACAGGACCGCAGCCATCGAAGGGTTGAGGCATACATTTGCATATATTAACATTTTATTATTGTATTCGAGATACGAGATTGAATGGGAAATAAGGTTATTCTACCACTTATTGCCCCCGCACCCGTTAGGATGGATGAATGGATGTTTGGATGTATGTTTGTTTCTCTATAACTCGATAACCACTGAACCGATTTGGATGACATTTAAAATACAGATAGATAATGACCGGGAATATGACATAAGTTACTTTTTATCCGGATACCACGCGAGAGAAGCCGCGGACGGAAGCTAGTATGATATAAAGCAGTTATACTGAACCAATGTGTAATTACCAATCATAATGAACTTTTTTTTTGGAAGAGTAGTTGAACGAAACCAGATTTTCAGAGCAAAAATCAGTTTTACTCTAATGCCCAAATAATGAAACTCTACTTAAATATTTGAGACCTATTTATCTATTTGAGACGTTCTTATCGAAGATTTTGATATGACTTTTCATGTTTAACCGACTTCAAAAAAAGGAGGAGGTTCTCAGTTCGTCGGAGTCTTTTTTTTCTCTTTTTTATGTATGTTCACCGATTACTCAAAGACGCCTAGACCGATTTGAAGAATTATTTTTTTGTTTGAAAGGGTATACTTTCCGATTGGTGCAACAAAAATTTGGTGAGGATTTATCAAGGATCTTCAGAGTTATGAACAGAAATGCACCTCGAGAGTGCAGAAAATTGCTTAGATTATAACATTGAAGTCGGTTTTTGAAAATAAATAAATTAGCCACTTGGAACTGCTATAGTCTGTAGGAAGCATGTAAGTAGGGTTTATCTATAAACTATCTTTGTAAGTGACAGTACGTTTGTATTGGAATGATGACGTCAATTCGGTGTCATATTCAAATTAACAGGCAGCCTCCATAATCCTTAGGGAATTTTGGACCTTATCATGTATTCAACAGATGCTGTTATTGTCAATGACTTAGGAATTCTATCCTACTATCCTACTAATCGATCGAGCGAGCGAAGCGAGCGAAGATCTTAGTGGCAAGTTAGGCGATTTTGCTTTGTATGTTTGTATGTTTGTATGTTTGTATGTTTCATTTTTATGTTCTCGCATAACTATCGAACCGCTTCTCCAATCTGTATTAAACTTGATAGGTCAATAGGTTGTGTATTCGTAGGTCTGGTTAACAGACAAGGAGTGTGGCATCGTTGTGGTTTGGTTTGCAATGATTTTAGTTGCTACTTGATATTTTTTCTTGAGATTGAAAATAAAAGCCGTGTTGGCCGATTGGAAGAGTGCTCGACTTTCGATTCATAGGTCGTAAGTTCGAACCCTGGCCGTGCTCATCAATGGATTTTTCGATTAGAAAAATTTAAATGCGCATTAACACGAGCTCTAAACGGTAAAAGAAAACATCGTGAGGAAACCAGTTAACGTTCTAATAGCGGCGATGGGCTTGCAACCTGTCACGTATGCAAATGCTAACTCCTGCAAATAGTGGGCTCGGCATGTACCAAAAGGGGAGGGGTGGGGAGCGGAGAGGAGCGGAGGGGAGGGGAGGGGGAGGGGAAGGGGAGGGGAAAGGGAGGGGAGGGGGTAGGGGTAGGGGAGGGGGTTGGGAGGGGAAGGGGGTTGGGAGGGGGAAGGGGTAGGGGAGGGGGATGTGAGGGGAGGGAGGAGGGGAGGGGGAGGGGGAGGGAATTGATTTTCTCATACGTTTCGTATTGAACTGCTATTTTAATAATTTCTCGAACTAAGAGGCCTTCCCTGAGACGCGGTACGAAGTTCGCGGGGTCAACTATTGAATATAAACACGACACGACTTAATGTATTGCATGCATGCCTATAATCTTTACCATACTGAGGTAGCGCATTAGATATCATTCTGTGGTAAACACTAGAAGGAGCACTTAACGTAGGTATAGGGGTAGTCAGAAACAAGTCCAAATCTAGGCTATCAATACAACGGTGCGCGAGATCTCAGTTCGGGGCGAACTACTAGTATATATATATATCCTACTAATAATATTATAAAGGCGAAAGTCCGTGTGTGTGTGTGTGTGTGAATGTTTGTTACCACGTACTCGTATCTCCCAGAACTACTTAACTAATTCTAATGAAATTTGGAATGTAGATAGATAATGACCGGGAATAGGACATAGGCTACTATCCCGAAAAATGCATTTGCTCTAAGAGTTGGTGGTACGCCGGCAGCTACGAATATGGAAAAAACATTCCTTTTTAATAACCAGTTACGAAACAGTGAAAAAAATCCACTTTCGTAACTGGTTACGAAAAACGGTTACGAAAATGGACCAAAGGTAAAAAAATCATATAAAGTGTGACCTTAACATCATAAAGTTTGTTTTTAGATTATAAACTCTCTATAACATAATTATTATTGTAGTAGAAATGCATTTTTGAGAATATGTTTGAAAATATTACAACACTTACGTAGGAAATTTCGGTATGATAAATAATTTAATAAATAACGCGTTGTCAGCAACTTTGGTAATTTCGCTCGCACTTTTGGACATTAATTTTCTTTCAGACAAGATGCTGACACTTAAGATATGCGGCTAATGAAATTTGAAAACGTTTACGCTTAGCTGAAAAAGATTTAATGCTATGGCGTAGCGGTGCGCTACGGCGTAGCATTGTGCTACGGCGTAGGGACTGTTTATTATATCTAGGATAGTGTTCCGAAAATTTTTAAGTTCAAGGTACTCGTACATCTAGGAAAACGGAAAATTTTGAAGGTACACCATAAATGAAATAATATTTTTTATTATGCGATACATTATGTAGTTGAGCATATGCGGTCCAAACTTGGAGTGGCTTAACTGTGATAGGTAACCTTATTTTTCCGAGGCACACAATACTGGCGATGGGCTTGCGACCTGTCACGTATGGAATGGAAACTTCTGCAAAATGTTGGCATGGACCACATCTTTGGATGTGCCTCTGACTACCCCCTTCGACATCTTCAAAGTATCTTACATGCCGTGATCATGTTACGTTTTTGTTTTCATATAAAAGTTTCTAAGCTATTATAGTCTCAACACTCAATGATATAAGGCAACAAATAGTGTAAGAAATAACTTTAAAAAGTAAAGTCATAAAATATAGCTTTACGAGCCGCGTCCAGATGGGAAGGAAGTTTGAAGCTGCATTTTCATGGGTGATTTGTACGAAATTGTCACTTTGGCAATTTCAGTATTGGATTTCATAAAACTATGGTAATACTTAGGCCTTTACATCTTTACTAGATGATTTATACAGTGTCAGGAGGCAATCTTTGCCTACACTTATCGGGACACTATAGTGCCTGGGACAATGTTAAGATGGAGTAGGCTTGCCCAGCACTCAGTCCAGGGCCTTGTTTCTACTAAAGTACAACGTTTGCCATTCCGCTACGGTGTGTTTTGTTCTCTAAAATGTCAGCCATTTGGTGTAACAGTAGAATAGCTTTTCAAAAATTTGTTCTGCCAAAGTTCAAACCTTAGCTAAAACCTCACCACAACTGAGTCGTTTGTTATTAGTAGTCATGGAAACAGTCGCTTTAGTTGAGGTTTTGGTTGAGGTTGATAAAAAGTTCGGTACCAGAATTGACGCCCTGATTGCCTCCTGACACTGTATAAATCATCTAGTAAAGATGTAAAGGCCTACATTGTACACATACATGTAACTACGGGTAATTAATTATAAAAAATCCTGAATAGAACTTGTCGGGAACAGTTTTTTTAATACCCGATTTCTGATATTTTTCACGAGCGTGTCTTCAATTTTCATCCGCCGAGTGACACTCGATCTTTAATAAATACTCACCCGCGATCAACGATGAAAACACCGCCATTTTCCAAAGAAATAATACATTAACCCCCTTACTTTTGAAAGATATTTAAAGTTAAACACTGGTTAAACAACCTCCTGTCTCTGTTTGTCACTATCCACAAATAAAGACAGGACGTTGTTTAACCAGTGTTCAACTTTAAATATCTTTCATAAGTAAGGCCCATGTACTAACTTTCTTTTAAAAATACGTCTATTAGTCTAGTGGTAGTCATCTGATCAACGTGGGTTCATTACTCGGAAGCGCGGTAAACATTCTCTCAGATTTTTTTAGGTATTTTAAGATCCTTTGAAGATGTCTAAAGAGGTAGTCAGAGGTATGTCCAAATACATATTTGGTACATGCCTACATTTTACAGAAATTAGCATTCCATACTTGACAGGTTGGTCTATTAGTCTAGTGGTAGTCATCTGATCAACGTGGGTTCATTACTCGGAAGCGCGGTAAACATTCTCTCAGATTTTTTTAAGCATTTTAAGATCCTTTGAAGATGTCTAAAGAGGTAGTCAGAGGTATGTCCAAATACATATTTGGTACATGCCCACATTTTGCAGATTAGCATTCCATACATTGGTTACAAGCCCATCGACGCTATAAGAAAGCTAACTGGTTTCTACACAATGTTTTCTTTCGCCGTTTAAAGCTCGTGTTAATGCGCATATACATTTTTCGAAATATTATTATTGGCGAATTTCGGAGTGGTCAACATTTTGGATGCTAATAACATTAGCAAGCGCTTGCATGCTTCGGAGGGCACGTTAAATAGTCGGTCTCGGCTTTAAAATCTTTAAGCCATGACGGAGGCCTTCAGGTGACCTAAAGACTCCGTCGCCTGGGTTATCTACTAGCTCATATGAACATACACAATGTCATTCAAAATTCTAAAATTTGAGATGAAAGAAACTTTTGTATATCCGTACCTCCGTACCCATATTATAAATGTGAAAGTGTGTTTATTTGTTTGTTTATTTGTCCTGCTTTCACGTCACAACAGAGCGACGGGTTGACGTGATTTTTTGTGTGGAGATAGTTGGAGGGCTGGAGAGTAACATAGGCTACTTTTTATCCGGGTACCACGCAAGCGAAGCCGCGGGCAGCAGTTAGTAATATGATAAAAATAGAATCAGTTACAGCTCCCTCGACAACGCGAACGTCAATCGATATGTCCCGATCGTTTAAAACGTTAATTCACCGTTTTTACGAGGTCGTAACGTCCCGTAAACGTAGTTTATTGACCAATTCGCTGTTGGATATCAATTTATTGCGGTGCGATAGTAAAGTTAGGCTCTTGATGTCAAATGCCTTCCTGTTTGACACGCGAATACACGAAACAAAGATTACGACATGTTTTTGTAGAGATAGATAGATAGATAGATTAACACTTTATTGTACACCACATGAACATTAAAAACAAATTACAGACACACAGAACATAGGGAGAATGTAGAGGGTGTCATATAGATCAAAAATCAACTTTCACAAGATCAACGCCACTAGATCAACTGTTTATTAGGTCAACGGTTCATCACATCTACCTCGTACCTCGACTTTCGATCCGAAGGTCGTGGGTTCGAATCCTGGCCGTGCATCAATGGATTTTTCGTTTCGAAAAATTTATATGCGCATTAACACGAGCTCTAAACGGTGAAGGAAAAATCGTGAGGAAACCCGCGGCTTAGTCAGTAATGACCATGTCTTTCTTGTGGATATGGCCGGTGCCTTACTCCATCTCAACATTGTCCCAGGCACTACAGTGTCCCGTTAAATGTAGGCAAAGATTGCCTCCTGACACTGTATAAATCATCTAGTAAAGCATCTAGTAAAGTAAAGCCTTTACAAGGCCTAAGTTTTTTTTCATATTATAAATGTGAAAGTGTATTTATTTGTCCTGCTTTCGCGTCAAAACAGAGCGACGGATTGACGTGATTTTTTGTGTGGAGATATTTGAAGGGCTGGAGAGTAACATAGGCTACTTTTTATCCGGGTACCACGTGAGCGAAGCCGCGGGCAGCAGCTAGTAATATATAAAGAAAAGCAATAGGTATGTTAACAACACAAATCACGCGTTTACCCAAACATTATTATCTTCCGTACCCATATTATATATGTGAAAGTGTGTTTATTTGTCCTGCTTTCACGTCAAAACAGAGCGACGGATTGACGTGATTTTTTGTGTGGAGATAGTTGGATGGCTGGAGAATAACATAAGCTACTTTTTATCCGGGTACCACGTGAGCGAAGCCGCGAGCAGCAGCTAGTAATTTATAAAGAAAAGCAATAGGTATGTAAACACAAATCACGCGTTTACCCAAACATTATTATCTTAATGTGAGTTTCGATGATTTAACTCTCATTTGCGGATTGTAGGCCTAAAGTTGGGTCATTTATCATTTCATTGTTTACATTAACGCCGCCATCTGACAACTTCCGGCGGAAATAATTACATTTTAAAGAGTTTTCGCCGCGAGTACTTTATAGATTTTTTTTATGTTTGAGTTTGTTTTACGGCTTTTGAGGGAAAATTGAATAAGTCTTTGTTTTATGAACTTGTTTTAGACTTTTTGATGATTTGACTCAATTCGTACCATGACCGTTTAATACGCGTTGAGTTGGTTCACTTTTGTATCAAAACTTTTAAAACAGGTCATGGTACGAATAGTTTGCGATCCAGATTAGGAATCTAAAGTGGATAGCTCCTAAACTGAATTGTTTACTAAGAGGTCATGGTACAGCTGCAGTTGGTAGTAGCTCTGCCATCTACGTTGTAGGTCGTGGGTTTGATTCCCATCCAGGACAACATTTGTGTGATGAACATAGATGTTTGGTCTGTGTCTGGTTGTTACAAAGTATTTTTTGTATGGATTTACAAAATTTATAAGTATTCTATCAGTTATCTGGTTTCCATAGTACAAGCTTTGCTTAGTTCGGGGCTAGATGGCGATATGTGTTATGTCCAGCAATATTTATTTATTATTTATTTATTTAGTGGGGCCACTGGAATCACATATACTTAAAAGCTCGGTGATTCAATTCAATTCAATTTTAATTGTCGTAAAGAATCAAACTGTTTGGCCAAATGATAAAACTAATGTGTGTTTAACTTACAATAACATCAAAGTTAGTAGTTATTCATATCACCAATCGAAAAAGGACTCTGTAGCCCAGTCAAATTAGGAATTAACCTCGGAATGAGAGATAATAAGCTGAATTTTCGTATATACCTTCATTTAGGCGCCCTAAAAGTTGTCTCAAAAGTCTCATAAAATCTCGTGTCTGCGTCTTAAGTTATTCTAGGTCAAAGGTAAAAAAAAATAGTTTTTCGCGAATATCTCGGTTGCTATTGGTCCAGTGATGTTAACATCTATTATGAAGTTGTAGAGCTTAAAATTTGCGACCAATTCATTGAAAAAAAAATTCCATGCGCTCAACCGTTTTTGCAATACAGGGCCGTGAGCGCAAAGCGTTCAGTATGTGTATTTCAAAAACTATACTTCCTAGAACAAAAATAAAAACTATTTCGGAATGTACAAATTAAGTCTTTTCATATGACACCCCACTCAATATATCTGTGTAACTTTTATCTTTTTTACCCCCTTTAGATCCCAATATCTTTACAACCCCTCCATCGATTACGCTCATATGTCATATATCAAATTTACATAGCACAACCTAGTTATCTACCAAGTTTCATGCAGATTGGATTAACGGTTCGATAGTTATGCGATAACATAAAAATTACACATACAAACATACAAAGCAAAATCGTAAGATCTTAGCTCGCTTTGCTCGCTTGGTCGATAATTAACTGATAAATAAAACAAATTATTCAAAATTCAAGGTATTCACAGATATTCACGTTTGACTTTGCGTTACAGTACCTACGCGTATGGCTGAGCGCTACGCACTCACCCTCCTCTATCGCGAAAACGGTTGAGCGCATGAAAGAATGTTTTAAACAAAATTTGTCGAAAATTGTATGCTCTACAACTTTATAATAGATGTTAACATCATTGGACCAATAGCAACCGAGATATTCGCGAAAAACTATTTTTTTTACCTTTGACCTTGAATAACTTAAGACGCAGACACGAGATTTTATGAGACTTTTGAGACAACTTTTAGGACGCCTAAATGAAGCTACATACGAAAATTCAGCTTATTATCTGTCATTCCGAGGTTGAGCCCATTTTTATGCTAAGCTGACTGGACTACTGGGGCCCTAGCCATATTACACTATCTATCGTCGCTGTAGAATAGAACACTTCAAAATGTATAGGATTTGACGTTTCAAGTAGATGAGTCACGTGGTCAGAACGTCAATTGCTATACATTTTGAAGTGTTCTATTCTACAGCGACGATAGATAGTGTAATATGGCTAGGGCCCCTGGCTAGGGGGGCTGTTTCTAAAAGCATTACATTTAAGTTTGAAGCTATTTATCGGAAATGGCTATATTTCAGTATAAGTATTATTAGTGAAATTATAATTATTACCCTTCATTAGTGGACCATCGTTTAACCCTTTAAATAGAAATTAATGAGAATACTTTGTACACTTTATTATGTTGGAAAAGTATTTATTTATGAAACTTCTTGTTTATAACTGTTATTGAGAAATTGAATAGCGACCATTTTACAAACATTTACTTAACAATCTGTAGCCATACCATGAACTCTTTGAGCAATGTTAAAACAAGCTTGAAACATGACAACTGTAACCCCCCGATTTCAACCCCAAGCTAAAATTATTCGAGTAAAGCCGTAAGTGGTAAATAATCATTTATGATTTACATAGATTAAATATAATATTTCTTATAAGACTCTGGCTACCCTGAACAAATTTAATTTTGTTTTGGGTAGGAAGGAAGGCCCTCGCACGTTCCGCCCTCTTCGGTGGTCCTCGACTCCAGACTGGGCAGACCTCCCCCAGACATGCATTACGATAAGATAAACATACATAAACTAAATGCAGAGGATAATTCTCAAACCGACGCGTGAGTCTAATATGAGCAAAAGATATATAGGTAAAGGAGTGTATATATTATTATAATAATACAGCTCGTGATTCTAATAAGGGCACAAGATATATAAAGAACTTGTGTACAAATTATACGGAAAGATGTAAAGAAATATACCTGACAATTCCCTGAAATCCCTTAGGGCAGGCAGACTCTTCGTTGTTAACGCGTATGAGTGTTCCTCGCTTTGAAGCTCGGAATCCTTCGGGGTCAGTGTGCAAGCAAGCTTACATACCTTAACCCGACTACAGATCAGTTTTACTTATTCCAAGGTATCGGTTGTTGAGCAAGCCGTCGGAGTTCATCTGTCACAGGTCCCTACCTACTCTTAACCTATTGGAAGCCGGTATGGTCTTGCTAAACCACCATCCGTGGGAATAAACTGTGTTGAGAGATATTACAGCGTTTACTAACGAGACGGTCACCTCCCTTCGTGTATAAATATATACAGTATATAATATGAACTTCATAGATATTTAAAACATAAATAATACCACTTTAGTAATACTTAATTATAAGGCTCACTTACCGAGGTTAATCTTCTTACCCTCGCTACCTTTCCACCTCACCCGCAGTCGTAGTACCTCCGCGCACCCAGCCACTACTCACTCACTTCATTCAACTACGACTACCACCAGCTACACATTCACTTTGACCCTACACTCTAACACATCGTCCAACAACACCTGATCCTAAACCTTTTCTCGCACCAACCGCTCAATTCGCATCCGCGACCCCGCTCACTCTCACGTCCGTACCGGTCTGTCCCAGCTACCTCCGCGCTCATTTCTTTTAAACCAACCATATCTACATCCCCGCTCTTTGCACATAATTCCCGAGTCTCTGAGTTCTAGGAATCTCCAAACACGTGCAGCGCTATCTTCCCAACTCCATTGCCCACTTAGAACAAAAGCATAAAGTAGTAAAATTTATGATCAGTTTACAGTTTTTGCATCCCTTGAATTTCTTTGGCTATTCAAAGTCATGCCAGATGTGATATCTGAGGTTTTCAACATTTGGGCCATCGCTTTCGTCTTACAGGTTTGAGTGCCAGGAAGTAAATAGAAATCGTAGTAGTATGTGGCCGGCATTCGGCGGTAGGTTTTGTTGGACTAAATAGTCATACGCTAATCATCTAGCACTGAGTGACCTCGACAGGCGGAAACCCCGACATAGCTTTAAACATCTGACCTGAATTCAAAAGTTCCAATCACATTGACAGGTTGTAACAACATTTTACTACTTCATTTTGTTCTTTGGGTTTCGATACTATTGTTTTGATTAGTTCTTAGGTCAAATAAAACATTTTGTAGAAATATCGGACCAAAGGTTGAGAACAACTGGGCTCACACATTTGGCTGGGTTAAGTCATAAAAAAGGAAATAAACTTTCGTAAAATGTCAATGCGTTTTGTTATCTTAATTTCTATGCAGACTTAAACAATCAGCGCCCCTGCTAGGAATGCCCATTAAAGATCCTGTAAATTACTTTTCAAATATGAGTTTCGCATTTCGGTACAAAAAATATTGAAGATTATTGTTATCTGGTATTGGAATATGGGCTGAGAGTCACATTCCTCCCTCTGAAAATGAGATTCGAAGACTATTCTCTAATAAGTAGTAGAATCATCATTTTCAAACACGGTACCATTTTACTTCTGACAAGTCGTTGAGGTGTACACGATCAACGATACCTTTGTTTTTCCAATAAGATTTGGGCATCCTCCCGCGCTGTATACAGCGATATATCTTTATTTTGACATTCTAATAATTCCTATCAGAATTACACCTAAGATGGTAAACCCATTGTTAATTCACTGTGATAATAATAATAGGTTGTATCGCTGATATCATAACAAATGTTCAAGTCACACTGTATCTTCAAATATCTCAAGTGGCGTAAACCATGGCCTGGCGTGGAAGTGCTTACCTACATAACAGTCTCCAATGTTTTCCAATAAGCCTACCTAGCTTTTAGGAGTTTATAGTTAGCCTACTCAGCTCCTATGAGATTTTTAACAAGCTTATACCAGCTCTTATGAGACAGTTTTCCTGTTAGTCTTGGTCTTCTTAACAAGATTCCTATAGGCCGCGCTTATACTATAGACTTATTAATACTATAGACTTATTACTTAAGGTTCTGCCTGTAATATGAGATGTTTTAGTTTCCTTTCATTATGATATTCTATCTGAAACTGTAAACAAAGATTCGTATTGGCCAATTGGAGTGGTCCCGGGTTCGAATTCAGCCGCATACCAACGAAATTCTCGCTACGGATAACTCACATACGCATTAGAACGAGCTCCAAACGGTGAAAGAAACCGCGAGGAGCCTAGTCAGGCTCAAAGCTACAAAGCTCAGGCTACAAAGGACCTCAAATTTAATTATGACCTGAGAGAATGTCTACCGCGCCCTAAGGATTATTGTCTTGAAATAATGATTTTTGCTTTACAATGACTGTTAGGTACTATCCGTGGTCATTGCTTATGAACATCGTCGAGCCCTAGCCTTGTTGTCAGTATTTTTTTTTTCTACCTGCTCCCTCTCTCGGAAGGCGTTTCTAACTGTGCTATCTAACAGCCATCTCTTTATGACCAGCTAGTGGCCGCCCGCGACTTTGTCTGCATGTTGTGTTGTCTTTCTTTTTGTAATTCCACGGGAACCAAACAATAAAAGCTTCTCATGTGTCAATCGAAACGCTTAACTACCTGTGTGTCACACTCCATTAAAGTTATGTAGGCAACTGTTACATGACTGAACTACAATTTTCAGAATTAGGTAGATAAGTACTTACATAAATTAGTGAGACAGTGGGTTTGACCACTTGCTTGCTATTTATGAAACAATAATGTTCCCTCTTTTAACATGCTCGTACATTTCGTACAAGTTCAGCCCAATGGAGCGTACTAGGATGAATAGAAAATATATGAGCGTACATTTTCTTACAAACTAAGAATCATAATAATAATAATAATTATCATCATCATCATAGGCCTTTGCGTTTATTTCAGACGATTTAAGCAGGGTCTGTTTGTGCTAGGCACTTCTTTTTGTTAAGGTGTGTCGATAAATTTTGCAATCTTAACTAGCTTCAGCCAGCTGCCTTGCTGCGTTATGAACACTACAAACAGTGCACATGCCACTTCAAACCACGATCCACACACACTCCGAATTATCCAACCCAGTCGACCAGTTAGAATGCGATTGAAAAGTAAAAACTTACAGATTTATTAATTAATACACTTACTTAATTGATGTTTTCCAAAATAGAATCAGTAAGCAGGTTTCTCAATCTTGAGATGGTTTTTTACTGAACCTTCAAACCGTGCACATGTGGGTCACTCCAAACCCCAATCCACTCATCGAATTATCAAAACTCAGTCCACCAGGAGGCAATTGAAACGTTAACATACAAACATACAGATGAATAATTAATACATATAATTGATGTTTTCCAAAATCAAGTTAGTAAGCAGCGTCCTCACTCGCGTGCTTTATTTATTACTGAACCATACCTACTAACGTCGTCAACCTTTTGTGTATTGTATTCTTCCTTCATGAAAAATGGGAGACTAAGGTCGATTAATGGCGATTCACAGCAGTATTGGGTTTATTAGGTGTGAAATAGTCAAATTTGATTTAAAAACAAAATCAATGTTAATTTAAACATCATAACCCCTTTGTGCGGTTCGTCAATCCTCGGTGTAACTTGTTCCTAGAATAGCTCTACCTAAATGCACCTGATATTTATCTTCTAATCTGTTAATTTGGCTCATAATTAGCAAACACATTTCCTCCCTCAGACTATTAATAACATTGAGAATTGAACATTGACAAAAAACTTTTAAGTTGTTAAACCATAACGGAGGCGGCCCAAAGCCCCGGTCACCAGAGCCGGCTACCTGCTCATACGAACCTACTTTCTATGGTAAAAAAAAATGATGTATGGTCGAGATCGTCATTTAATTTTGCGTACGTTGTGTTGTAAGTAGTAACCCAGTTGTTCTTTTATCTTGTTACATTAAATATTTGATATCTAATGTATTTACTGACAAGATCCTTGGCTCACAGGCACCACATGTAACCCCCCGATTTCAACCCCAAGCTAAAATTATTCGAGTAAAGCCGTAAGTGGTAAATAATCATTTATGATTTACATAGATTAAATATAATATTTCTTATAAGACTCTGGCTACCCTGAACAAATTTAATTTTGTTTTGGGTAGGAAGGAAGGCCCTCGCACGTTCCGCCCTCTTCGGTGGTCCTCGACTCCAGACTGGGCAGACCTCCCCCAGACATGCATTACGATAAGATAAACATACATAAACTAAATGCAGAGGATAATTCTCAAACCGACGCGTGAGTCTAATATGAGCAAAAGATATATAGGTAAAGGAGTGTATATATTATTATAATAATACAGCTCGTGATTCTAATAAGGGCACAAGATATATAAAGAACTTGTGTACAAATTATACGGAAAGATGTAAAGAAATATACCTGACAATTCCCTGAAATCCCTTAGGGCAGGCAGACTCTTCGTTGTTAACGCGTATGAGTGTTCCTCGCTTTGAAGCTCGGAATCCTTCGGGGTCAGTGTGCAAGCAAGCTTACATACCTTAACCCGACTACAGATCAGTTTTACTTATTCCAAGGTATCGGTTGTTGAGCAAGCCGTCGGAGTTCATCTGTCACAGGTCCCTACCTACTCTTAACCTATTGGAAGCCGGTATGGTCTTGCTAAACCACCATCCGTGGGAATAAACTGTGTTGAGAGATATTACAGCGTTTACTAACGAGACGGTCACCTCCCTTCGTGTATAAATATATACAGTATATAATATGAACTTCATAGATATTTAAAACATAAATAATACCACTTTAGTAATACTTAATTATAAGGCTCACTTACCGAGGTTAATCTTCTTACCCTCGCTACCTTTCCACCTCACCCGCAGTCGTAGTACCTCCGCGCACCCAGCCACTACTCACTCACTTCATTCAACTACGACTACCACCAGCTACACATTCACTTTGACCCTACACTCTAACACATCGTCCAACAACACCTGATCCTAAACCTTTTCTCGCACCAACCGCTCAATTCGCATCCGCGACCCCGCTCACTCTCACGTCCGTACCGGTCTGTCCCAGCTACCTCCGCGCTCATTTCTTTTAAACCAACCATATCTACATCCCCGCTCTTTGCACATAATTCCCGAGTCTCTGAGTTCTAGGAATCTCCAAACACGTGCAGCGCTATCTTCCCAACTCCATTGCCCACTTAGAACAAAAGCATAAAGTAGTAAAATTTATGATCAGTTTACAGTTTTTGCATCCCTTGAATTTCTTTGGCTATTCAAAGTCATGCCAGATGTGATATCTGAGGTTTTCAACATTTGGGCCATCGCTTTCGTCTTACAGGTTTGAGTGCCAGGAAGTAAATAGAAATCGTAGTAGTATGTGGCCGGCATTCGGCGGTAGGTTTGGTAAAAATTTAGTATTAAGAAGCAGGATTTTGGGGGGGGGGAGTGAGGGGGGGAGGGGGGGGGAGGGTTCCCCCTCCCCCTGGTACCACTCCCATTACAAGGTAACGCACCGTTCTGGAGATAATCAAATTATTGTTTTTATATACAAACTGGTAAAAAATGGTAAAAATTTAGTATTCGGTAACAGTATTTGGGGGGGGGAGGGAGGGGAGGATCCCTCCCCCCCCCCAAATACCAGTTTTGTGCGACCAGATTTTGTGGGTGGGCTCGCTTCGCTCGCTTTTTTATATACAAACCTAACCTAACCTACAGGGTCCCCCGTGTCGGATCTGATTTAGTTTCTCTTTTAGATGTTATGGGGTTTGTGTGACCAGATTATGTGGGTGGGCTCGCTTTGCTCGCTTTTTTATATACAAACCTAACCTAACCTACAGGGTGCCCCGTGTCGGATCTGATTTAGTTTCTCTTTTAGATGTTATGGAGGTTTGCGCCACCACATTTTGTGGGTGGGCTCGCTTCGCTCGCTTTTTAATATACAAACCTAACCTAACCTACAGGGTGCCCCGTGTCGGTTCTGATTTAGTTTCTCTTTTAGATGTTATGGGGGTTTGTGCCACCAGATTTTGTGGGTGGGCTCGCTTCGCTCGCTTTTTTATAAACAAACCTAACCTAACCTACAGGGTGTCCCGTGTCGGTTCTGATTTAGTTTCTCTTTTAGATGTTATGGGGTTTGTGCCACCAGATTTTGTGGGTGGGCTCACTTCGCTCGCTTTTTTATATACAAACCTAACCTAACCTACAGGGTGCCCCGTTTTGGTTGCCCCGTATAGGTTAGGTTAGGTTACATTTGATTTTCTCAAGAACAGTGCGTTACCTTGTAATGGAAGTGGTACCAGGGGGGGGCGGGGGATCCCCCCCCTCCCCCCTCCAAAATACTGTTACCGAATACTAAATTTTTACCAATTTTTACCAGTTTGTAAAGAAAAACAATAATTTGATTATCTCCAGAACGGTGCGTTACCTTGTAATGGGAGTGGTACCAGGGGGTAGGGGGGACCCCCCCCTAACCTACCCCCCCACTCACCCCCCCAAAATCCTGCTTCTTAATACTAAATCCAACCCGTAGGTTTTGTTGGACTAAATAGTCATACGCTAATCATCTAGCACTGAGTGACCTCGACAGGCGGAAACCCCGACATAGCTTTAAACATCTGACCTGAATTCAAAAGTTCCAATCACATTGACAGGTTGTAACAACATTTTACTACTTCATTTTGTTCTTTGGGTTTCGATACTATTGTTTTGATTAGTTCTTAGGTCAAATAAAACATTTTGTAGAAATATCGGACCAAAGGTTGAGAACAACTGGGCTCACACATTTGGCTGGGTTAAGTCATAAAAAAGGAAATAAAGTTTCGTAAAATGTCAATGCGTTTTGTTATCTTAATTTCTATGCAGACTTAAACAATCAGCGCCCCTGCTAGGAATGCCCATTAAAGATCCTGTAAATTACTTTTCAAATATGAGTTTCGCATTTCGGTACAAAAAATATTGAAGATTATTGTTATCTGGTATTGGAATATGGGCTGAGAGTCACACAACGGATGTCATTTCTAAAGCAGTAGGACTGTTTTAAGCTTGTTTTAACATTGCTCTAAGACATTATTTAACACACGGGAGTTACTCACGTAAAAATATCGTCGATTTAGATACCGACAATGTTTCGATTCATCCGGAGAATCTTCATCTGGGTAAGGAGGGAGTTGCGGCAAGGTTACTCCTCGCGGTCGCGTCTCACACTAAATAATGTCTAGTACAACTCACGAAAGTTATGAAAGTGAAATTGCTCTAAGAGTTCATGGTATGGCCCCTGTAAGTTGGTATGTTAGAGACAAACGCAAATCTTCTTTCTTTCTTTCTTTCTTTCAATTTTAAGTGTTTTCGCCAAAATCAATTGAACTAAAATGTTGTAAACTAATGTATTGTGGCAGACATTCCCGCTGCTAATGGCAAATATTTGTATGATCTGCAAATATTTGTCTCGGGTCTGGGTGTTTATCTTATTTACAAAAAAAAACTAAAAGTCGGTTTGCGGACGATTGATTGAACATTGATGCAAAATGGCATACTTTCATTAATTTCCGAACGCATGCCGATCGTGTCTCTCTATCGCTTGTTCCGCGCTCTCGCTCGCGGAACGTGACACTTTTTCGAGTGTGCAGTCGGCGTTCATCGATTTATAAGACGTTATCACGTCAAAAAGAATATGATTAGTATATCAGTCAGTGGTTCCCATAGCACAAGCTCTGCTTACTTTGGAGCTAGATAATGGTGTGTGAAATGTCCACCAATATTTACTTTATTTATCTATATACCTAAATTGCTTACAATTTTGAACTAGAAAAGTGTCCCCTGCTTTATCTTTTATTAAACTCAACGCTTAGTTGAGACTCAACCAGAGTTGGCCACTAGCTCATACGAACTTACTTAACGCTGATAAATCGTCATACCCACAGAAAAATTTAATTTCCGCCAAACATTTTCTAGGATGTGAAAAGAACTATTGTGAAAGTACTAGGAGGACAGAAATGATAGAGCGTTCTGCGCTGCGCCCGAATTAGAAATACGAGCTCAGTGGTACAATGCAACACAACACAGAAACACTACACAGATATCTTCAATACATCAACGAGCAAGTTTAAACGACTGCTCTGCATTCATTAGTTTTTTTTTTCGAACATTTATATTTTACTTTTACTATGTGTTGTTTGTTGTCCATTTTGAACTGTATTTTTAGCTAAGATATATTTCTATCAGTGTAAACTTGTAATTGGCCTTCTGTACCTATACATGTACCATATGCATGTATTTATTTGTTATCCTTTTATAAATGTACCTAGCTGTGAGTTTACCGAAAATTCAAAACTAGAATAAAATAGAAGTTGCGTCGTAAAGAGCCTACATCCGTTAAAGTAAGGCGGTTATTGTTCTGTTTTGTGATGAAATTTTTCAGTGCAATTCTCATCGAGGACCAATATTGTGATAAACGTAATACAAATAGTCACTTTCCTACAAATATTTGAAAAAACTCTCAAAAATAATCGTTGTTCTATATTATGCCAGTCTCATTAAATTGAGAAACGACTATCCTTGACGACTTGAAGTCACAGTTTTATTTATTTGTCAAATTCAAGATGTACTTACTTTGATCGAGACAGTTTATAGTAAAAGTGAGTGTCATTAAGTAAAAAGGCTTGTCGACTTTAGTGACGGATGTTATAGCGACTTTAAAGCCAGTACCGTAAAACTTTACGTACTTTACGATTTTACTAAACTAGTAGTTCGCCCCGAACTGAGATCTCGCGCACCGTAGATGGCCAACATTTGGACTTTCTTCTGACTACCCCTATAATTTCAAGTGCTACTACTGCCGGTTATGCCTATTGCGCTAGCTCTTCATGGTAAGAAATACTAGCATGCATGCAATACATAATGTCGTGTCTAATTTTTCATTTATTTCATATTTATGAATTCTCGTCGTATTTTTAAAAGTATACGTCCTAAAATAAAAATAATAACTATTTTAGAATGTACAAATAAAGACCTTTCATTTGACACCGCACTCAATATATTTGTTTACTTAACTTTTTTTACCCCAATTATTTTCATTTTTTATCAAAATTTTTTTTATCATGAAAATAAATCAAGTAGCATCTAAAATCATTGCAAACCAAACCGCAACGATGCCACTCTCTTTTTAAGACCGACCAGTCAATGAGCTACGAAGACATCGAAACTCTATGAAACGGGAGCTCTTGCTGCTCTGGTTTCGTAGTTTTTGGTCTTTGGTCGTATTTCAAAAACTATGCATCCTAGATTAAAAATAAAAACCATTTTGGAATGTACAAAATAAGCCCTTTCGTATGACATCCCACTCAATATATTTGTGTAACTTTCATAATTTTTTACCCCCTCGGGAACCCAATATCTTCACAACCCCTTCATCGATTAAGTTCATATGCTCCACCGTAAATTTCCTTACCACAACCTATTGACCTACCAAGTTTCATGCAGATTGGATGAACGGTTCGACAGTTATGCTCGAACAACAATTCGTGAAACATACAAACATACAAACATACAAACATACAAAGCAAAATCGCCCAACTTACCACTAAGATCTTCGCTCGCTCGATCGATAAAATAAGGTAAATCGATGCAACTTCTATGTCAAGTCAACCTGTACACACTGAGCTTTGTATTGTTGTCCAGAATGTCCCTGTACTGTTTGTGCAGTGGCGTAATATGTTTTAAGAATTTGATAATTAATAAATTCAAAGGTTTGAATCCCATGGGAATTGAAAATTTTGATAAGATTTTTCATTTTCAAATGTAATAATACCACTAAAACACTAATAAAAATAAAAACTATAAAAAATTAACACTATAAAATTTAAATTTAACATTTATATCATATGTTTTTTGTACCAAAAAAAATATTGTTGTATGATTGTGTGTTGAGTATTAAAGATTTGTGTTGTTATTTATCATGTCCAAAATTCATTATTATAACCATCAATATTTGGGTTGACAGCCGCAAAATTACACGCAGAATGGCTAAAACCATTTTAACGTAAAAAAAAAAACAAATCAAAGCCCCTTGTATAGTCCGGCAAAAACGGGTAGACACGGCAACTAAAATTTCAGTAGGTACTTTGGAAACCCTTTCTCTACTAATCTATGGTAAAGTACAGGTTTCTTGTCTATGGTACAGGTGCCGAAGACGTCAGTCAGAAGTAATAATTTACTTCTAAAAGAGAATTTATCTATTTCGCGTATTTAGCTTTCACAGTGGCGCCCCCATTTATTTCTATTATTTTGTGTCGGACTTATACAGGTACTTATTAAAAGTTTTGAAAAAAAAATATCGGTCATTTAAAAAAAAACACTCCTAGCAAAAAACCCTATCGTAAAACTTCTTACTTCTAATTTAAACTATTTGGATTGGAGTAATCAGAGAAATCCAAATGTTGTGCAACGTTTTTGATTTAAAAGTTTTGCCATCTAGTAAACCAACTTACAGGACACTACACTCCCCTGGGATTCTAAATCCACCGTAAATAATCTACTTCTACCTTATGAGCTCCTGGTGCCGGGAACCACCGAGCGCTTTGATTTAATACTTTTGTAGTGAAAGGTACTTTTTCTTTCAAGATCTAGGTATTTTCGGACCTTTCAGAATCTAAGCCCACACATAAATCCTACTAATATGATAAATGAGAAAGTGATGTATGGATGTCTGTATAAGGTGTATGTTGTTACTCTTTCACGCAAAAACTTCTGAGAGGACTTTAATGAAAATTGGAATATATTTAAGACTTGGAATAGCACTTAGACTACTTTTATCCGAGTAGGTACCAAGTGAGCGAAGCCACGGGCGGATGCTAGTAATTAATAATTGTGAATTTGAAAATTTATGAGTATGATAAGGTATTTTATTTACAGAAACTAAACTATATTAAACATTAAAATACTTAATTACGTAATAATCATAAATTAAAACTAAACTAAACTAAACTAAACTAGAGTATGATTGGTTGTTTGTTAACCATTTCAAATCTTAACATCACTGCATGACAAGAACGTATTTCGTGCTTGGAGATTGAAGCAAAAATAATGAAGCATTTGGTAGTAAAAATCATACCGGTCACCCAATTAAATAAATTCCAATAAAAACCAAGGTTTCATGATACTGCAGTGACGTTGAAAATCGATGTATAAAACTGTATTGCAGCGAAAACCACAACTTTTCATCGCATTTTTGAGTTTAACGTCAGAATTTACATTTACAGTCCACAGGCTTATGCGAAATAAAGTTTGCATATTTATAAAAATTAACAAGTTCCAGTTTACTTTGTTTCACATGGTTCCGTATGAAGTAAATAAAATACGTTTTATTTATCTCACACAGATGGTTTCTAAAGCTAAAATTAATGAAACACAAAAAAATTACTTATACAAATGGCTAAATTAAAAATTGAAAAAACCGAAGTCTGTGTTATAAGCTGAGCAATTTTCTCTCAAGGTGCATTTCTATTCAGAACTCTGAAGATCCTCGAAAGATTTATATCACCTTTTTATATCACCAATCGGAAAGTATACCATTTTGAACAAAAAGTATTTTTTTCAAGTCGGTCTAGGCGTCTTCAAGTAATCGGTACATAAAAAGACAATAAAAAATTTGATTCCGATGAATTGAGAACCTCCTCCTTTTTTAAGCCTCCATTTTAAGAACTAAAAAAAGAAAACCGATTTCATAGAAAAATTGGATAAAAACTCCATTGCGTCTCATCAGAAAGCCAGTCAGTCAGTGTTTTGTGACAAACTTTTTTGGCCGTCATTTCTTTACTTTATAGCCAATTTTATCCAATAAGTCCAACTATCGCTAAACCTACGTGACTCCATAACTTTGACAACCTCTATTGCGCAGTGGGCAAAGGCCCGCCTGTATCATAGAAGGTTATGGGTTCGATTCCCACCGCAAGGTAAATGTTTGTATGATCTGCAAATTTTAATTCCGCTTTGTTTTTTTTTTCTTTTTGTACCTAATGTTTGTGTGTGTGCTAAATAAATGTTTTTATTCTTGGGTCTGGGTGTTTTTTTATGTTTATATGTACAGAAAGCGTCATTAATTGGTATCCCCCTAGTAAGAGGTCGGTTTGCAAGCCGTTGATCTCAACTTTTGTAAAAACTTCCTTGCTTACTTATGGATATCTAATTTCGCTCGAGTTCCTAAACGAGCCGATGCAATAGCTGTTATAATACCCGACTGAAATCCAAGGTTGAAATGAAAAGGGTCTTTGTTCAAATCAATAGGGGGATACTGATTGATGACGCTGACTGTACCTACCTACAAAAAAGTATAATAAGTAGTATTATCAGTCATGTGGTTCCCATAACACAAGCTCTGCTTACTTTAGGGCTGCATGATGCTGTGTGAAATGTCCAGCATTATTTATTTGGGTTTAGCAATTAACCCGCAGAGCCCTAAAAATCTGTTGAATTATTAAAATCCGAGAAAAGTTCGTATGAAGCCATTAGTGGAGTAAACATTGCGAGCTTTTAGCTCTCGTCAAATGTAT
This sequence comes from Camptogramma bilineatum, assembly GCA_958496255.1. Classification (NCBI taxonomy): domain Eukaryota; kingdom Metazoa; phylum Arthropoda; class Insecta; order Lepidoptera; family Geometridae; genus Camptogramma; species Camptogramma bilineatum. Next base: position 6,882,637 of record OY292474.1, read on the forward strand.
GGATAAATTATACGGATGAAATATTATGTTTTAATTACTACGGATTATTACGATTCCACATATAGTGTTTTAGAAAAACCGGGTGTGTATTTGTATTTACAATTCTTCTCCTCCTAAATTGGTTACCTATGATTTGTTGTTTTTTTTTTTCAAATAAATCAATAACAAAGTAAGTTTAATATAGATTAATATTTGCAATCTACCATTTGTCTCGCGGCGGGAATCGAAACCGCAATCTTCTATGTATCATGCGGGCCTTTGCTCCACCGCGCCACAGAGGTTGTAAAACTTAAGGAGTCACTTATAGGTTTAGCGATAGTTGGACTTTTATTGGTTTAAAATCTATTCCATACCAATATAATAGCAAAAGAGTTTGTTTGTTTGAACGCGCTAATCTCAGGAACTACTAGACGGATTTGAAAAATTCTTCATTTTTCTGCATTGGATAGCTTTACTCTTGAGAAAGGTTTTAGGCTATTTTTCATCATCATCACCATATACCATCATCGGCTATAAAGTCGTAATGAAATGACGGTTAAACTATGTCATAAAAGTCGGTCACTGGCTCATACGAACTTACTTTTTTATCGGATCAACCTTAGTGTTACAATTCACTAATAAAACCACAAAGTCGTGATTATTAATGCCTTTTTATTCTAAAACCTAGCGCTGCTTTATTTCAATAGAATTCTTTAAACACAATGGAATAACAAATGCTGCCCATTTAATTTAACTAAGATACAACAAAGAGTAGGCAGTGGTCCTAAGTAAAGAAAGTACAATAGCTATTGTGCCTACTGTTATGTTGACTTTAGGTCTTTTCCAAATGAGGTGAGTTTATACACGCATACTTAGGCCTTTACATCTTTACCAGATGATTTATACAGTGTCAGGAGGCAATCTTTTGCCTACACTCAACGGGACACTGTAGTGCCTGGGACATTGTTTGAGATGGAGTTGGCTTGCTACCTAAACGATCCTCTCAGCTTAACCGGCCATATCCACAGGAAAGACATGGTCAATACGTGTGGGGCTGACTAAGCCGCGGATTATTCTATACACGCATATAGATTGTATTATTGTAATTCTACGATTGTTAAAAAAAAATATCCAATTCACGCAGCATTATCCAGCCCCAAACTAAGCAAAGCTTGTACTATGTGATGAGAGTGAATGAGGCGAAAGAGGTGTGTCAGGATCGTAGCAAGTGGAAGTCCGTGGTCTCTGCCTACCCCTGTGGGAAAGAGGCGTAATTTTATTTATGTATGTATGTATGTACTATGGGAATGAGAAAACTAATAGAATACAGAAATAAAAGAGTTTTTCAATACCTAGACAGAGAACAAACATCTTTTGTATAATACGAATAGATATTGCTAAGTTAAAGGGTACTTTCCCGCAAAATAAACATCTAAACCAAGATCAAAGTTTAAACACAATTTCGTTTATCCGCTTCTGAAGTTTATGTAGGTAAACACAAATGGTTGTCTTATCTGTTGTCTAATCTATGTTGGAAACTTGAAAACATTATTTCCACAAATGGAAGCGAGGAAATATTATAAAGACTGTTTTAAAAGCTTTGAATGGACGCTGAAGTTGTTTGATTGGTACTTTTTACAGTTAAAGGAACTCTGAAACAGGCTAAGGTCTTTTCTTTCAAAACTTTCGTGACTTGTACTAAAATTTTTAAAAACTCATTATCAACCACGTCGAACCACGTCGAACGCCGAACCTTAGATTTCCTTTTGTTTTATTAATTAATTAATTAATAATCCTACTAATATTATAAATGCAAAAGTTCGTGTGTGTGTGAGAATGTTTGTTACCACGTATATCAATAACTACTAAACCGATTTTGATGATATTTGGAATATAGATAGTTTATGGTCTAGAATAACACATAGGCTAATTTTTATCTCGGTAAAGTGTATGGTTCCCGTGGGATAAACAAAGTAGTCTACGCGGGCGAAGCCGCTGACGTTCACTAGTTAATTAATAATTAATTTATAATTTATTAATGACCATTAGGTTCCTATGTCGTGATACGTTCATCATTCATAGTGTTACGTTTTCAAAGAAATTACAAATGAGGTTTTGTAAACTACTGTCATTTTGGAGAACGAAACAAAACGCAGCGGTATGATACCGGAATGGTTGACGTTGTAAATTAGAAGAATTAAGACCCTTATATTTTACTAGGTGATTTATACAGTGTTAGGAGGCAATCTTTGCTTACACTTAACGGGAGAATGTAGTGTCTCCATGAGATGGAGTAGGCTTGCCATGCACCAACACCATCCTCTCAACTTAACCAGCCACAGGCAGTACATGATTAATACGCGTGCGGCTGGCTAAGCCGTGGGTTTCTTTTCGATGTTTCCTTCGCCTCTTCTTCCTGTTCTTTTTAACCGACTTCAAAAAAGGAGGAGGTTCTCAATTCGCCGAAATCTTTTTTTTTTGTGCTTTTTTTATGTAGGTATGTTTTTTTGTTGGAAAGGGTATTCCTACTTTCCGATTGGTGAGGATCTGTTGTAGATCTTCGGAGCCATGAACAGAAATGCACCTTGAAAGTGCAGAAAATTCCTTAGCTTGCTTGTTTCTATGTATTTTTCTATGTCCAATGTTTCAATATACCTACGTCTGTGCTATATTGTGTTGTGTGTTGTTCTTATTCTATTCTAGTATGTAATCCTACCAGAGATCCAAGTCCCGTTCCATCTAAGAGGCACCAGCTCGTCACTCAGCAGGTCTTGGACACGCAGCCGTCTGCCGCGCACCCTGGGACCCTCGTCTGGGGGCGTCAGCAGCACCACTGACGTCACGATCAGCGCCAGCACCGCCACGATCACCAGCAGCGCGATGAGGATCCCCCTCCAGTTCCTCTGGTTCGGACTGCCCACCACCAGCTTCTGAAAACATGGTGTGGTTTGGTCGTTGGTTCTTTTTTGCAAAGGCTCAAACATACGCTGGGCCAGCCTAAGGCGCGGAACATACAGAAAAGACGTAAGACGAGGACGCGTCGCAGACATATTATGTCTCTTCCGCGTCGCTTTCATAGAAAATGTATAGAAGCGTCGCGCCGCAAAACATACAGAAGAGACGGGGCGCCGTCACATTTTGTCTGAAAGTGACGCGGAAGAGACAAATGTCTGCGCTCCGTCTATTCTATGTGGCCTATGCCTAGCCAGCGCGAGCGAAGGCCATTCGACGCAAGGCGAGTGCTACCGTCCACACGCTTGGCGAGCCTATGCAAACCAATGTAAGTTGGCGCTTGTATTCACTCGGCCAGCTTGGCGAGCGATGGCAAGGCGAGGCGAGTGGTGCTGCCCACACGTTGGCACTGGCGTTCACTCGGCGAGCCTGGGCCAGCGAGTGTTTGAGCCTCAAGGATTCACAACGACACTAATGTGCTGTTTACATGGTGCGAGTTTCTATCGCATACATTACAATACAATATACACTAATATCGTACGTGGAATGTCGATAATCGCTTGTCACTGAATTGTCATGGAGCGAATTTCTCGAGAGCATCTTCCAGGCAACAAAATCGCACCATATAAACGGCGCTTAAAACCCTCAGTGTATTGTATACATCGAGTGACTACGTGTATCCTTAATTAAATACTTAAGTATTAATTTCTTCTCTAATCTAAATTCTAATTGCATATAACATACATTACACATTTTTTGATTAAAAATAGGTAAACAAAATCCTTGCCCGCTTTTTGTAATCCATACTGAAATAACCATACACGTCCTAACAAAGAATCAAAGAATGAATGAAGGGTATTGTGATAAATTGACTGCTATAAACTGTGGAAAAAACCCGTTAAATGGTTGATGGATTGAAAAAATGCTTTGTGAAAACGATGGTTTTGATTTCAATGGGTGTCAAAGGTCTTTTTAACGTGACCAAATTGTGAAACTAGTAGTGATTGACATCGCTTTTGTACCACCTTATCTTACTAATCTGAAAGTTTAGATCAGTGGTTCCCAAACTTTTTTTTGTCATGGACCCCTTTCAAAATTTTACTGGTTTCGGTGGACCCCCTGCTGCTACATTTCATATTCCCAAAAAACTTGTGCACCCCCATTTTTGTTTCTCGTTAACGTGGACCCCTTTCGAGTCTCCCGTGGACCCCTGGGGGTCCACCTGGACTTTGGGAATCACTGGTTTAAATCATAGGTTCTCAACGTGGGCGATAACGCCCCCTTGTGGGCGTTTGAGACTTTCAGGGGGGCAGTAGAAGACCCAGAGAAAATTAGGGGGCATTGAGGTGACGCAGATGGGGCAAAAATATAGTCTAAAAAGGCAAAAAATATACCCTACTCTCTAAGTAGTGATTAGGGTGTATTTTTTGCCCTTTTAGAGAGTAAAGCCTTTAAGTAAAGTAACCACTTTGCTCCAAAAAGCTGGCGCGATGAAAAGAAAAATTAAGATGGAGGGGCGCATTAAAAAAATATTTTCAAAGTGGGCGGTGGCCAAAATAAGGTTGAGAAACTATGGTTTAGTTAGATGTTTGGATGGATGTTTGTTACTCAATCACGCAAAAACTACAGAACGGATTTAGCTGAAACTTGGAATAAGAATAGAATAAAACATAGGCTACTTTTAATCCAGGTAGGTACAGGAAGCCGCGGGCGGATACTAGTAATGATAAGTATTGCATTGCCATGGAATGCTAATTTTTGTGAAATATAGGCAGATGCAAAATATATATTTGGACGCGCCTCTGACTACACTTCCTATTAGATTCGATTCTGAAGAGTAAGAACGTCTCAAATAGATAAGTACATCTCAAATATTTAAGTAACGATTCAGTATCTGTCAAGTAAATGAGACATAATAAGGAGTACCTCCATTACAGGAAGGGGGCCACCCTTCACTTTATAGGGCATTTGGTTAGCGGAGATTTTAAGGGTTGTTATAGATGACGGGACGGCTGACATCTGACCTAGGATGCGGAATACTGGGTTAATGTTCTAGTATCAAGGTCAGGTCAAGAGTACAGTGTCAGATTGTTTCTTTCCATAATAACATTAAAGTTAAAATCAATCTGTATTTATTATTATAGGAACCTTTAAAACATAATCAAAAAACTGGTTTAAAAATAATAAACAAATAAATAAAAAAATCGTTTTACGGGCGATAATTTTACGTGTTAACGTCATAAGAAAACATTGGTGAAAAAATTGTACGAAAAAGTTGCACTGCGCATCGAAACGGCTAACTTCACGAATGCCAAGATCCGTTGGAAGGAGTGTATTACATTTAAAACTGGTTCCCGTCCCGTTACGGATTAAAACAATCTCCTCGAATCACGATAAAGTAATTCCACTTGAGAACGAAATGCCCTTGAAAGATTTATCTTTGTGATTCATATTTAATTAGTTTTAAGACTTTCGTATTCTACTTATAATTAACTTAGTGTTGCGAGAACTTTATAAGATTTAAGTCTTCTAACTTCATAAATAAAAATAAAGTGGTATTCGGTGGTAAGCACAGGGCTCCAATTCTGCCGTCCGATATCTAAAACGCCGTTAGGGGGACATTTGGTCAAATTTCACTTTTAAAGGCCATGTTATTAGTAAGACTTCAGTATGTTTGATCGGGGATTCGTACGACTGAATTTCACGATACCTTGCGATAATCGCGTAGTCGTATTCTATTAGGACGCGGCCTTCCTCCGTTCGGTCGCAGTATTGGAATCACGCGTTTTAGTGACTGCTGCGATCGCCGATCACCGCGTTTGGAAGTGTGTGGTGAGGAATGTTGGTCGCTGCATTTTGCTTCTGAAAAGCGACAAAGGCTGGACCTAAGAATTCGACCAAACTGGATTAAGTTTTTACTCGAGAGTAAACTACTGTTTGTTTGAATATTTTGACACTAGCTGACCCGGCAAACTTCGTATTGCTTCAAGCATAAATGGAGAGAAGCAGAGAAGGAGAGAAGCAGGGAAGCATGGAAGAGAGAAAACCCATACCCATATCCATATCACCAAAAAGTTCCATGAAGGTCCTGACTCCATCATCATAACAGCATTGTGTTTCACTCATCAAGTTCTTTCATTTGATACCCATATCACTAAAAAAGTTCCATGGAATAGGTCCTGAATCCATCAAATCATGACCTTGAAATTTTTACGGGACAATATTTAAAGTACCTACTTTCTAACAAAAAAAGAATCAATGAAATCGGACTACGCGTTAGTGAATTACAACCAGATACTCATTTTGACTTTCATCAAACTAACTTCAAACCGCCATATCTCGGAAACTACTCGTCCTAGACTCCCCGTTCTCAGTTCAAATGAAAGCTCCCGTAGTGATGGTATATGGTGATGATGATGATGATGATAAAAAGTAGCCTATAACCTTCCTCAAGAGTTTAGCTATCACATACAAAAATAATTTTTCAAATCTGACTGGTAGTTCCTGAGATTAGCGCGTTCAAACAAACAAACAAACTCTTCCGCTTTATAAATAGAAAGAAAAAAGAAAAGATTGTAAAGTTGACACCTTATAACCAGGATAATTTGTATGCACTTAATAATGTTTGGTTGCGGTTTTATTTCGAATTATGTCGGCTAGTTACTCTGGAGAAAGATGACTTAGTCGAATCCAGCCTTAAGCCTCAAAATATTCAAACTAACAGTAGTTTACTCTCGAGTAAAAACTTAATCCAGTTTGGTCGAATCCAGCCTTAGTCGCCGATCGTCGATGCTAAAAGTAGCATGTCTGCTAGAGCCCTACTTATATCTTGTGAAACTGTAGACTGTAAAACTTTAATATTCATCCACTTTAGGTTGACTATATCAAATTGCATCTCCCAGTAGAGATAGGATAATGGATTTTCCTCGTTTCATTTCAACTTAGCCTCGCAAAAATGTGGGAATATATTTCCCAACCAGCTAACTAATGAACGTACTCGGGGTAATTAATCGTTCTACTGACTGCAAGTGGGTTTGGTTTTAAGCCGACTTCAAAAAAAGTGGGAGGTTCTCAATTCATTGGCATCTTTTTTTTGTGCTTTTTTTAATGTATGCTAACCGATTACTCGAAGACGTCTGGACCGATGCACTCTCTCTCTGCAAGAGAGCATCTGCAGAGAGATGCAAGCCCATCAAAGCTATAAGAAATCGAGTGGTTTATACATTATTTAAGTAACGGGAATTATGTAGAAATAGGTATCTATGGTATCAAAATAATAAATTACAAATTTAGTCTATGGTTAAGTTATACTCTATGATATAGAACAATAAAATGTCAGTCAGTCTGAAACAACCACACTACGGTGTTTTATTAGGTTATGAGCTCAGTAACGCGTATTTCAATAAAAGTAGTGTTTATTTCGCAAAATGTCGACTTCAAGTTATCTGGTTAATGTGCCAAAGTTAAAAGGACGCGAGAACTATGATGATTGGGCGTTCGCGGCAAGAAATTTTCTTCTGCTCGAAGGCATCGACATCGACGAGTTACCGGCGGATTTATCGGAATCTGAACAAAAGAAGGCAAAAGCGAAGCTTGTTATGACTTTAGATCCTACGTTGTACGTTCATATCAAGAATGAGGAGAAAGTCAGTGGTTTCTGGAGAAAATTGAAACAGTTATTCGATGACTCCGGCTATACAAGAAAAATCAGTTTGCTTCGAACATTGATATCTATTCGTCTCGAGAACTGTGACTCAATGACAAATTACGTGTCGCAAGTAGTCGAAACTGCTCAAAGGCTAAAAGGAACCGGCTTTGAAATCAACGAGGAATGGATCGGATCATTGCTGCTTGCAGGTCTTCCAGAAAAGTTCGCGCCAATGATAATGGCGATTGAGCATTCCGGGATCGCCATTAGTGCTGACGTCATAAAAACGAAGTTGCTTGACATGAGTTCTGAGGTTGATGGTACTGGAACAAACTCTGCATTTTGGTCAACAAAGAACAAAGCATAGACCAACAACGAGAGGTGCCAACATTGAACGAAAAAATAAGCAAATGTCAAACAAAACGTCAACGTCAAATGCACAGAATAGAGAGATGTCAAACTCAACCAGTGGTAAACAAATAAAATGCTACAATTGCAAAAAGATTGGTCATTACAAAAACCAATGTACTGAAATAAAAGCAAAACAACTAAATGCTTTTAGTGCGGCGTTTCTCAACGGCAAATTTAGTACTGAGGATTGGTATGTGGACTCCGGCGCGAGTGCTCACATGACGGCTAATCAAGAAAGTTTATCGAACGTTCGACGAGATAGCGAAATGAAAGAAATTGTTGTTGCAAATCAGACGACTGTTAAAGTTTTATGTTCCGGCGATACACAGATCACCACCAAGGTGAATAGTTCTCAGTTCGACATCAGAGTGAAGAATATTTTATGCATACCTAAGATAACCACTAACTTATTATCAGTGAGCCAGTTGATAGAAAGTGGAAATAGAGTGACAAACCATAGAAGTGACATTTACGAAAAATGCCTGTCATATACACAATCAACAGAATGAGCTAATAGGTATTGCTGAGTTGGTGAATGGTGTGTACAAATTGATCACTACGAAGTCAGAGAATGTGTTAGCAGCTATGTCAGTTCAGACTGCAGATGCAAGGCAGTGGCATAGAAGGCTAGGGCATATTAACAGTAACGACCTAGAGAAAATGAAGAATGGTGCTGTGAAAGGTTTAGACTACACAAAGAAAGCTGACATTCAGAAGTCCAATTGCGAAGTGTGCTGCCAGGGAAAACAGTCTCGTTTACTTTTTCCATTGACAAACCATAGAAGTGAAAACTTATTGGAAGTGATACACTCAGATTTATGCGGGCCGATGGAAACCAAATCGATTGGAAAGGCAAAATACTTTCTTCTGTTTGTGGATGATGCCAGCAGAATGACATTTGTCTACTTCTTGAAGGAGAAAAACCAGGTGTTCCAGCGCTTCAAGGAATTTCGAGGTATAGTTGAAAATCAAACTGGAAACAAGATTAAAACATTGAGGACCGACAACGGAGGAGAGTTTTGTTCACAACAAATGGAAAGCTATCTAAAGGAAGCAGGTATTATCCATCAAAAAACTAATCCCTATACTCCAGAGCAAAACGGACTCAGTGAGCGCTTCAACAGAACCTTGGTTGAACGTGCGAGATGTTTACTATTTGATGCAGAACTAGAAAAACAGTTTTGGGCCGAGGCAATAAATACAGCAGTATATCTTAAAAATAGGACACCGGCCTCAAGCCTGGAACAGATGACACCGATTGAAAAGTTTACAGGTGTGAAGCCAGATGTAAGACATTTAAGAGTCTTCGGCAGTCCTGCAATGGTGCATGTTCCAAAGAATAAAAGATTAAAATGGGATAAGAAAGCGGCTAAACATATCTTAGTCGGCTATCCAGAAAATATAAAAGGTTACAGATTGTACAACCCAATGACAAAAGAAGTTATCACAAGCAGGGATGTCATTATCATGGAGAAAAATGAGATGAACTCCGACCAGGCTCAATTATTAGTAAATGAGAGAAGTCAAGAAACAGTGGAGGAAGACAGCTTAGTCGAAGACGAGACGTCTATCGCAGATGCAACTGATCCTACGTATGTCTGTGATACATCGCATTCATGTTCAACTGAAGATGACTCTTATCACACACTCACTGATGAAGACAAGGATGTGGTGGAAGTAGAAAGTCCTAGACGACCAACACGTGTAAGAAAACCTGTTGAGAGGTATGGTTTTACAAACTTATGTGTTTCAGATGAGCTCGAGTCTTGTGGTGAAGCGATCACTTATGAGGAAGCGATGAATGGACCGGACAAACTGATGTGGACACAGGCGATGATGGAAGAGCTGAAGGCATTTGAAGATAATGAAGCTTGGGAATTTGTAGAAAGGAAGGAAGCAGATAGAGTAGTCAAATGTAAATGGGTTTTCAAAAGAAAATTTGATAGTGATAATAATGTTAGATTTAGAGCAAGATTAGTAGCAAAAGGGTTTATGCAGAAAGAAGGGGTAGATTTTAAAGAAACATATTCACCGGTACTTCGCTATTCAACTCTTAGATTGTTATTTGCTATAAGCGTAAAGTTAAATTTTAAAATAACTCATTTAGATGTAACTACAGCTTTCCTAAATGGCTACCTAGATGAAGATGTATACATGCAAGTCCCTCCAAATTTAGCTTGTGAAAACAGATATATACTTAAGTTAAAGCGTGCAATATATGGGCTAAAGCAATCAGCCAGAGCATGGAATAAAAGAGTAGATGTTTGTCTAATAGAATTAGGTTTTGTAAAGTCAAAATTAGAAACATGTTTGTACAGTAAAAAATGTCAAAATAGGCAGATTATTATTGCAGTTTTTGTAGATGATTTTTTCATTTTTTCGAATAGTACAGAATTAACAGATGACCTAAAGAAGAATTTAATGTCTAAGTTTAAAATTAAAGATTTAGGGCAACTCAGCCAATGTTTAGGTATGAGAGTAAAAATGTATGAAAATGGTAATATTTCTTTGGATCAACAGAAATTTGTAGAGTATATCCTAAGAAAATTTAATATGTCAGATTGTAATGTTGTTGATACTCCTATAGAGAATAATCTAAAATTAGAAAAAGGTAAAGATGTTTGTAAACAATATCCTTATCAACAATTGTTAGGAAGCCTCATGTATCTGTCAGTGTTAACGCGACCTGATATTTCATACAGTGTCAGCTATTTAAGTCAATTCAATAATAGTTATACATCAATTCATTGGAAACATGTAAAAAGAATTCTCAAATATTTAAAGAAAACAAAATCATATGGTTTAATGTTTGCTAACGATGATTGTAATTTAGAAGGTTTTGTAGATGCCGATTGGGCTTCAAACACCTTGGATAGAAAATCATATACTGGATTTGTATTTAAATTTTCAGGAACAGTAGTATCATATGAATGTAAAAAACAACCCACAGTAGCTTTGTCTAGCACAGAAGCCGAATACATGGCAATATGTGAAGCATGTAAAGAAGCTATCTACACCGTTTATTTTTGGTCAGTTTAAAGCCGGCGCCTACGTAATCTATATCGATAACCTTACTCAAAAATAATAATAAATATGAGATCTATTTTTTTGCAAATAATAATATCACGAAACATAGGCAGGATAAATCACGGAGATACGTGCTCTGTGCTCAGCTGTTGCTACGGCATAGAGTCTGTGCTACGTCGTAGTCATACATACATACCTAGGTCATTAGCTCTGCGCACCTACGACACCATAACAAGTGTTTTACTCACTTTTGTTAATCTTTTCAACTATTTAGTTTCGTATGAAATACTTATCAAATTCAAAAACTAAACCAACGACACGAATACGATTAAGCAATACAAGCAGTGGGTGCTGGCTTTAAACTGACCCAGAATTAACGGTGTATTTAAAAAATTTGATGTCAGAAATTGTAAATTGTAACTACACAATTAATTTGTACAATGACAATCAAGGTGCTCAAAGGTTGTCAGAAAATCCTTTATTTCACAAAAGGACCAAGCACATAGATGTGCGACACCATTTTGTCCGGGAAGTTGTAGCTAGTAATTTAGTAAAAATTCATTATCTAGCAACCTCTGAAATGCCTGCAGATCTATTAACTAAAGGTTTAACTGTTGCAAAACATAAATATTTTCTAAAAAAATTAGGAATTCAGGAAATTTTGTAAGAATAGTAATTTTGCATTGTAGGTAATGTTAAGGTAATGTTATGTAAGTGAATTTTATTGTTCAAAGTTTAGTTTATTTTGATAAGTGGAGGTGTAGAAATAGGTATCTATGGTATCAAAATAATAAATTACAAATTTAGTCTATGGTTAAGTTATACTCTATGATATAGAACAATAAAATGTCAGTCAGTCTGAAACAACCACACTACGGTGTTTTATTAAATTACTCACGTAAAAAATATCGTCGATTTAGATACCGATAATGTTTCGATTCATCCGGAAAATCTTCATCTGGATAAGGAGGGAGTGGTTTATATTTAACGTCTCAGGTTGCAAGCTTATAGCTGTCCATTTGAATGTAAACCAGTTTCCTTACGATTTATATTTAAATATGCCTCTGACTGCTAGATATTTTGAAAAGATCTTGAATATCTGAAGATCTGTGTAGGTATGTTTAAAAAAAAGCTAGAACGTAATAAAAGACTGAATTTAACTAGTCATGCTTTCGTAATACCGACCCTCCGTGTAATGATCAATTGTCCAAGGACAACCTTAATATCTATCGATTTTTTGGTTACAATGAACCAGCAACGTGACCCGGCATTGCTTTGCCGGGAAGATTATTTTGTTTTGCTCGTCTGCAAAGGACCTTTTTTGCCTTTTTTTTTGCCTTTACGAGTACATCTTCAAAATCTATACAAATATAATAAAGCGGTAGAGTTTGTTTGTTTTTGACGTGTTAACGTCTTATAAAACGATGAGTGCCGACTGCACGCTTGAAAAAGTGTCACGTTCCGCCTGAGCCAGGCGTGCAAGCGAGAGCGCGGAACATGAGATAGAGAGGTACGATCGTTCATCAATGTTTTCTTATGTCGTTATCACGTAAAATTATCGTCCGTGAATCGAATTACAGACAACTATTTTTTTTTTGTTTGAACGCGCTAATCTCTGGAACTACCAGTGCATCTAAATTCAAAAGGATTTTTACTCCTAAAGATCTGAGAAATGTCTCGTTATCAAGGCTGCAGTCGTGAGCCTGGTTAGTCATTACATGCAGAGTTCATATGATGCTGTAAACATAGGTTATAAACTGGTAATTTCGTGCATTTCCAAGCGCTATCGCTGTTGACACAAACACTCAACGAGCGATGAAAACATCCGGACTGCAGATTTCATAGAGCTATGAATTCACAGAGGTGCTTGGAGGATAACCTTTTTTTACCACACTAAAGCGCCAATGGCAGGCAATGGCGTTAGACCGAACTTCCTGGAAAACTCGAGGGGAGGCCTTTGCCCAGCAGTTGGACAGTGTAGGCTAGAAACAACAACAACAACAAAGCGCCCTTTTGAGCCGTGTTGGCCGAGGGAGATGATACTTCGATTTTCGATCCGAAAGCCGTGGGCTCGAACCCGGCCGTGCATCAATGTATTTTTTGTTTCTATAAACTTATATGCGGTTTTACACGAGCTCTAAGCAGTGAAGGAAAACATAGTGAAAAACCCGCGGCTTAGTCTACCCCACACGTGTTGACCATATCTTTCCTGTGGATATGGCCGGTGAAGCTGAGAGGATGGTTTAAGTGCTGGGCAAGCCTACTCCATCTTAAACAATGTTCTAGGCACTACAGTGCCCGATAAGTGTAGACATATAAATCATCTAGTAAATATGTAAAGGCCTAAGTTTTTTAAAGTGCTATTTACATGGTGCGAGAGTCTCGCCTTTATTTGTTTACATGCCCACATTTTGCAGAAACTAACATTCATACGTGACAGTTTGCAAGCCCATCAACACTACTAAAAAGCTAACTGGTTTCCTCACGATGTTTTCCTTCACCGTTTAGAACTCGTCGTGTTAATGCGCATGTTTTTTTTTTCAACGAAAACCCTATTATTATAACTGTAATAATAAACTCACAGTCAAATTCAAAGTCAATCGACTATTCCACTCACCACCTTGTTACGTAATAAGACCGTTCTATGAAACTCCTAGCTCTATGGCCAATCTAAGCAATTACAGCATTCGATTAGTCAGTAGGTTCAGTCGTTAGCGATGTGGCGGTTACCGGTGTTAGCTACCTGCTTGTGTCTGGTGCATGGCAAGCTTGCTTCTGAGGACATTGGAGATTCTGGTAGGGAAACCCGCAATGTATTATGCTCATGACGTAAAACTCGCAATGGTTAAAAACCCTTTTCATGTTACCAATAATGAATTCGAAGGTTTTTTTAGAAGTATGTAGGGATGATGATTAAATTCATTGATTCTTTTCTTCTTTGATGATTCTTGATGATTATTTTCAGGTAAGTTCGTATGAACTAGTGACTATTTCTGGTGACGGAATTTTTATACTATTTTATGCCTCAAGGCCTCCGTCATGGCTTAACGACTTATTTTTTTATTTATTTATTCTTGTTGCACAAATGAAACAGTTATAAAATGCTTAGATCTAGACAGATAATGGCAAAAGCGAGCTTAACCCTAAAATTTTCAATCAATTTGTAAGCACATTATTCTGCGTAATCTCTCAAATAATATAAAGTTAGTACTATTCTTAAACTATGCATGTTCAGTAGCCAAAATACATGTTCCGTAATCGATTTGGGTCCCCAAAACTTTTTACCTTCGAGGCTTAAAACTATTTTTGGAACACCCTTTTTAATATCGGCTTACATGACAAATATAAAAATATTCAGACTATATTTTCCAGATAGCCAAGAGCGCATTGAGATAATGCCTCAACTTTCGTTAAAGGTAGTGAGTTCAAATCCTGACCTTGCCACAATTATTGTTTCTATTTTGGAAAATCATAATGCGTTACACAAATTTATTTATTTATTCTTATTGCACAAATGAAACAGTTAGGTATAAAATGCTTAGATCTAGACATGTAATGGCAAAGGCGAGCTTAACCCTAAAAAGAGTTCTCTTCCAGCAAACCTTAATGGGAGAAAGAGATTAAATTTTAATTTCAAATCTGTAGCTAAACAATAGAACATAAACCCCTCTACTTACAAAATTGTGTTAAAATTGACACACCGTTTAAACAAGTGCCATAATTTTTATGGATAGTAGGTATCAAATAGAGACAGGGCAAATCTTGAGCATTGTTTAAAGTTGAGAGGCGTTTATAAGTAAGGCCCAAAAGGTTTATTAAATTAACACGGCCTTTATATCTGAGTATCCCAGGGGCTGTTCGTGAGCCTGATTATATTCTTAGCCTATCAAACACCTAAAGCTATCAATATCCGTTCCAATTGTTTCCGATCCAAGTACCAGGACATCATAATCCACAAAGCGTTATCGCGAACAAACAGCCAACTTGCGCCGCGAGCAGTCGCCCCGCTTCGATAAACAAGCTTGTTATCGGAACTTTACCCGACTTGGGCTCTGTTTGTGTATGTTGTTGGTTTTTTTTGTACTTACATTTAGCTATATACCTACTAAAAAATTTTTAACTATTGTGTGGATTACGTTAATAGCGATTCATTGAATATGAAAAATCTTTTCAAAATTTACGATTCCGACGCAACTCGAACCCGCACTAATACAAGCCATCCTCCTTAAGCCGGACTGCCTTTAAAAACTCGGCCACGGAATCCTTATTCGTCGGGTTAGAATCTTGATAAGCTCATATATCGGTTAAAGCCCTGATTTAGCGCCATCTACAGAAACCTCTTAGTGATAAGCTTTTTCATTTTCAATGAAAAATACCTGAGTGTGGTTTGACACTATAAAAATTAAAAAAGTTATAGTGATTGTCCAAAATTTGTAAAAAACTGGGTTCGCATATCACTAGCTTTGCTTAGTTTGGGGCTAGATGGCGCTGTGTGAAATGTCCCTATCAAAAGTTAGGTACATAACAAAAGCTGTATTCTAAGCAGTAACCGCAGTTCTGTACCTAGGTTCTGTAGCCAGGCTAGATCGTAGTAAGGAATGTTCGCTGTATTGATTGCGGTCGCTAGGAATACCACGGCTGTTCCCTTAGCACTACTGTTTAGACAAATACTTGTTTATGGAAGAAAACTATTGTTATTACACTTATTACCAGAGGTCGGAATTAGGTAGAGTTATTTATGTACTTGCACTGATTTCAAATAAAGTGGATATGCCTCAAATCCCGAGATTAATTTAAAAGAGCAGAAACATCCCGTGATTTATTAAGTAAAAAAATTATTTACTTTATTTTATTTACTTTTACACAATTTAAACCACTTAATAATTTAACTTGTTAAACTTTCGCGATTTATTAACATAATGATAATTATTCATCCCGTGACCACGAACGCTGCAACGTGTTCGAAACGTCGGGAAACAAAATAAATAAAAGGTACGCGATAAAATCCCGTAATAATTATTATCATTACACTTAATAATTATTATTATTTTTAATTAATTTTTAAAAAATTTAATTGTTTTAATTAATTATTGTTATGTTAATTATTTTTGTTTTATTTGCCTAATCTATCTCTGAGGTTTTTATTATTATTAACTTGTAATATTGTTGGCCACATGGGATTGTCCATTAGAAATCCCGGGAAGAACCATATTAATATCAACATTTCGATGCAAGTACATAAATAACTCTACCTAATTCCGACCTCTGCTTATTACCTATCACGTACCTATCTATTTTTGGAGGGCACTCTATAATGTGCCGCGGCAAACACTTTGCGGAACACTGCCTTAGAGAATGCCTACCGTGCCTGGGGTATACAATCGTGATTGTAGGGGGTGGACTGTAGTTTTGTTCTGCTGGCTGGGTTGTAGATTGGTGGAAATGGAAACTAGATGATTTTTAAAATTTTAGGTTTATTGCAAAGCACATCACGTTCGTTACAAGGGAGTAAAGATCTCATACGAGAATAAATTTAAGTTGTCTATGGTAATGTAGGCACAGACAATAAAGTTTGCTTTTAAATAGTAATTTGGTTCACAGATAATTAAAACTAAAAACTGTACGTTGGTCTGCCAACTGTGATTATGTTTTGTATTGTCCAGCTGACAAAGACCTGGATGAAGATAGCAGCGAGCACCTGGGCGCGGCTGGTACACAGGTGTACAACCACCCCTACGCCGCCACCATTCTTAAGAACGGCAGCTACGAGTGCAGCGCCGTCGTACTCAACACGCACTGGTTGCTGACGCTGTCCAAATGCTTTGACTCGTAAGTTTTCATAACAGATCTAAGGTGCAATGAGGCTTTCTTGTCTAGAAATGCAACTCAGTTCAGTTCAGTTCTTCGGAGGGCACGTTAAATTGTCGGTCCCGGCTTTTAAAGTCGTTAAGCCATGACGGAGGCTTTTAGGCGGTCTAAAAACTCCGTCACCAGAGGGCCACATGCTCATACGAACTTATTTTTAACATCCAAACTTTCGCATGTATAATATTAGTGTGATGTATTTTTGAGTTGAGACGCTACAAGCATTCTAAACATGGTCCCAAACACTACATCGTCCCCTAAAGTATAGATTATATATTGCCTACTGAATTAATTTCAACCCAAAATACTTTCAAAGGGTGTACAATTAAAAGCAAAGCAATTATACATTTCGACAAAGGATTAAGGGTATTGTTTCCCGAATTAAGTCAAGATTAGACATCCGTAGCATTGTTTAAAGGGTGAAAAAGGTTGAGGAAGAATTTAATCATTTAAGGCTTTGATATTTATGATAGATAGAATTTAATTTGACATCATACTAATATCACACTAATATTACATAGAAATGCGAAAGTTTGGATGTATGTTTCGGTTCAGTAGTTGTCGAGTTAAGGATACCTAAGGACATTTATGTAGGCGCATAGGCCTCTATTAATAAACTCGTATTAACTTCTGTCAAAGTTGCGCCACGGATTAAACTATTGCCATCCTTTTATGTTAGACAGTGACAAATAAGGATGGCAATAGTTAAATCCGTGGCGCAACTTTGACAGAAGTTAATACGAGTTTATTAATAGAGGCCATAGTGGGCATCTTCTAACAACTAACAATTGAAACTCGCCGAGTCCAAAGAATCCAAGCCAAAGGGGTAGCCAGAGGCGAATCAAAACATTACATTAAGCACATGTCCACAAACATGGATCCCCTACAATAATCCCGAAATCCAAATAAAACCTCAAAGGCTAAGCCGAAAAGGATAAAACCAGTATCGCAGTAATATCGAGGGTCACGGGCCGTTGCGGAAACCTTCTGCTTCTCCCCGTTAGAGCGTTTACGAGTAATGTAGACCAAGAGATGGTGGTGAGAAATGTATTTCATTAATTATTATGATCTTAGCAAGTGGAAATGTGTGGTCTCTGCCTACTCCTGTTGGAAGGAGGCGTGATTTTATGGATGTATGTGTGTAATATTATTTAATTTTATAGTCTGTTATTATAATGTGTGTCGTGGAAGCAAGGTGGACAGTGTCAAGGCGAGCGAGCGATGAGGCTAGCTTAGGACTGTAAAAATTGAAAAAACAATGAGAGGCCTATACCCAACAGTAGGTGAAGTCGAACTACGGATGATGATGATAATGATTTATAGTCTATCCCTCTTCTACCTTTGACGGTCTATAGATGATCTATCTTTAAATGAGTCTAGCTCAATTGTTTTTTATTAATTAACTACTACAATTTTCTCTACAGTTTTGCAATTTTTTAGTGATCTGATTGCTTAAGTTTAATACTTATAACATTGTTTAGTCTAAACATATCGATATTTCAAAAACGTTTCATATCCGGGACCGATAATCTAACGTACCCTACAAAGCGCCGAATCGCTCAGCCGTTTCACTTTGTGATCCAGACGGGCTTTGTGAATAACCAACCCACCATCTCCTGCACTATTCGTGACGTATGCAAATCCGTTCAAATCCCCAGTCCATGACAGGGGTGAAACGAAATAGATTAGAAAGGGTACACATGAACCAGCCAATTTACTATCTAATATTATGTAGTTACTGGTTTTAGATCAACAAATAAACAGTAGAAACTAAACAAGTGGTTAAATTAAAAATTAAAAAAAACTTACTTCAATGTTATGAGCTGAGCAATTTTCTGCACTCTCGAGGTGCATTTATGTTCATAACTCCGAAGATCCTCGACAGATCCTCACCAAATTTTTATGGCACCAAAAGAATACCCTTTTAAACAAAAACAGAAGACGCAAGATTATGAGTATCATAATAAGTGTAAGATGTTTGTGTTTCTATCCTTGACTGGACAGATTTTGATGAAACTTGAAATAGATCATGGCCTGAAATTACTTTTAGGCTACGTACAACACATACAAAGCTGACGAGTTATACTTAAATAATAAATACACCCAAGACAAGACTTTTCACGACAAAATTTCACAGAAGCTGACGAGTTATAAATAATACACCCAAGTGAAGACTTTTCACGACATTTCACAATGTTATTATATTGTTTCATTTCAGAGACATAGTGTCAACCTACGTGAGTCATAAGAAGCTAGACAACTACACTGTGAGAGCTGGCAGCTCATACAATAATAAAAGAGGCTCTCTTTACAAGGTAACCGTTAGGAATTGCAATATAACGCCGTTCTTGTCACTCTCAGTCTACGAAAAGAGACGGCACATAGTTCGGTACACGCGTGGCTTGCTCGAATATGGCGACCACGCAGCTTAACGCTGTCCACGCTATGCACGCGGTACACGAAATTATGATTAGTATGAATTCAAAACTGTCTGCGCTACAGTTGTACATAGTCGTGGGTTCATATTCGTATACTTCAGTGGAAACGTAGACCTACGTTGTTAAACAAATGAACCCACGCAGCTAAAATGCACCGCGTGCCCGTGCGCATCATGCGCCGCTGTGGGACCGCAGCTTAAAGCTTGTAGAAATCTATTTACAGTAGTTCTACAAAACCTCATTATTCTTGCTTACAGACAAACAGAATATCTTTATTCAATAGGCTGACAGAATTCATTACCATAAATAACTTTCAGTGTGTTTTGTAATTTTATTTCTGTCTGAATCACTGTTTTTCTTATTCATTCGCACTAAACAAATGAATATCGAAAACGTGCTAACTAAACAAGTGGCTAAATTAAAAATTTTAAAGAACCGAGGAATTGAGTACCTCCTTTTTTTGAAGTCGGTTAAAAATTAATAGCAAAGTTGCTACTCTTTCGACGCCCGAAGTAAAGACTTGCTGAGATGGGGATGGATGCAGAAATGGAGTAGTCCCAGAATCGAAATCCAAACTTTCACATTGGATAATACACCTGCGAAAATTCTCCTTCGATTCAAATTCAGAATGCATGAAGTGAGACTTTATCCACTCCAGTTTCACGAAAGTTTCAGTTGAAGTGTTAGAACTAATGGAGCTCTAGTTCCAGTTACCTATTGAATTCTGTGACACGTCGCAGAGTGCAATTGAACCAGTAAGTTCGAATGGCTAACTCGAGTGACGGAGTTTTGAGGCTGCAAGAAGGCTTCCTTCATGGCCTATTGATTTAAATGCCGGGACAGTCAATTTAACGTGATATCTACAGCACAGAAGCGTTCAACTATTATTTCCTGTACAGAGGGCTTAAAAAGGTCACTATAGCAGAGTCACAATAGGAATTGAACTATATGCCGTATCTTTTCACTCTCAGTCAATTAAAAGAGACGGCATATAGTTCAATTCCTATTTTTATTCTGCTACAGCGACCTTTTTAAGCCCGCAGGTCACATAATCAAACTATGAATGTTATTAGACTTTAACACTCCAAGCCAACTACACCTGTGAACTAAACCACGAGTGATTGTGAATGAATGAATGTTTTGAATAGAATTATATACAAGAAACAGAAAAATCTATCATGATGTATATTTTCTAAGCAGACCAGCATATCCAAACGAAATATTATTCGCTCATAACGTAAATCGATTAAATTGCCATTTATCTAACGGGTCAAGCTTATTTTGATCCGTTTTATGTCCGTTTTATGCGGAATAAATATTTAAGTGCCGTTATTATTAGGGTGCGTCCACACGTCTGAGACTTAGCAAAAAGCTGTAAAGCTATTTCCTTTATTTTCTTTGGCACTACCGCTTGGCACAACTAGAGATGGAGTTACTGATTTCTTACCGGTATCAGACTTGTGAATTGAATTAGTAATGTAGAGATCCGAAAACGTACTAAAATTAGGATCCACATGATGAAGCTTCTATGGAAAACAGAGCACGTTATGAGACTTGATGACTAGACTTGACTACAGTCAGACTGAATGAATGAAGAAATGAATACAAGAACATTGAACTCATGTATGTTTGTATGAGCATGTGGTTAACTCTAGTGGTGGAGGTTTTAGGCCGCCTGAAGGCCTCCGTCATGGCTTAACGATTTAAAACCCGGGACCGACTGTTTAACGTGCGCCACCACGGAAACGTTCTTGCGGTCGGGTAAGTAAGTAAGTTCGTATGAGCAAGTGGCCAACTCTGGTGACGGAGTTTTTAGGCCGCCTAAAGGCTTCCGTCAAGGTCGGGTGACCGCTTGGGAACCACCCGCGTTAGTCGCGGAAATTGTAATTTTCCAAGGTAAAAGTAGCCTATGTCCTTCCTCAAGATTCAAACTATGACTTTACCAAAGCTTTATAAAAATACAACAAGCCGTGAAAGCGTAACAGCCTTCGCATTTGAAATATTAGTCTTCCTTCTTCCTTCGTATGAGCAAGTGGCCAACTCTGGTGACGGAGTTTTTAGGCCGCCTAAAGGCCTCCGTCATGGCTTAACGACTTAAAAGCCGGGACCGACAGTTTTAACGTGCCCTCCGAAGCACGGAAGCGCTCAGCTCGTAATACCACTTGCGGTCACCCATCCTAAAAGTGACCGCGCACAACGCTGCTTAACTTCAACGATTAATCAAGAACGTCCAAGCAAGCTACTCCACGAGCGAAATATTAGTAAGGATTTAAGAAGTATGGACATAGCCTAAATATTATTAGGTATTTAAAACGATATAAACAGAATGAGGATGCAATTCATAGGAGGTATTAAACTAGTTTTAGTAGAATATAATAAGGTTTAAGCAGTAAAACTGTAAGCATGAGTAATGAATGAGTTTAACTCACAGCTGTACATATTTGTGGTGAAATATTGTATCTTAGCCACGGAATATTGTACAGTGAACCACAAAAGCGTAGTATAGTTAATAAACATTTTAAGGGATGGCCGTTGGGCATCTATAGATGGTTTGCAAAGATCTTTAGATTGGCCATCTATAAATGATCTTAAGATGGCTCAACTGGTTCTAAAGTATTTTGTAAAGTTATATAAAGGAGGGCACCACCGTGTCACTACGTTAATAGCTTCTGATTAAAAAAAATAGAAATGTAAAATCCATTTTCAGTGAAAATTTTTAACTGATTTTACAGATAAAAATGATGATCAACAACTTTGATCTAAAAGTGTCAGCGGTGAAGCTAGAGGCACCCCTGGTCTTCGGCTCCAGGATCCAGTCGGTGCACCTTCCGGATCCTGATGAGGAGGTGGAACTGGGTCGGCTAGCGTCCATCGTCGCGTGGACACCCGATGCCGTAAGTTATACGGTAGGCCTACTCCCAAAACTAAAAAGATATATCGTGTCAATTTTCGTAACTCAGCATTTTCTGGTTATTTTTCCGAATTCTGTTGCCACCAACATAAGCTGAGCTAAATAATCGGCACGATATCGTTTCACCGATTTTCAAACGACGGTAGTCGCAGAAAAAGCGGGTGGCAAACAAAATTCATCTACCTTCTACTTAAGAGGGCTGCGACTGGCGAATTTCCATAAAAACGTAATACCGAAATCATTTAAAATTGAAGCATATTTTTATCAGTTTATGTTGTTAGATTAGGAGAGTAGGTATTTATCTAGGTTCCTGTTAAACTTTTGTTCCGAAAAACTTACCTAAAAAGAAATGTAAGCAAATTGAATTGAAATCTTTGTAGGTACACCAAAAATGGCATTTTTTCTTTTCATTTGTTCTATAGCAAGTTTTTTGGAACAAAAGTGTAATAGGAACCTAGATAAATACTGCCTTTATCCAAATAATAACATAAAGTGATAAAAATATGCTCAAATTTGAAAATATTTCGGTATTACGTTCCTAGGTACGTAGATACGTTCGCCGAGCCCTTAAAGTGAGCAAAGATCGAACAGATAGATTAGATAGATACTTAGGTATATTTATTTTTTCAAAATTGTAACATACATTGGTTAAAGTTAGTTTGTGATTTAAGTGTATCGATGTGTGAGTTAGTATCTAAGTGTATCGATGTTGTACCCAAATTAGCAGCCCTGGAAATAATGCTTCCATGTTGTTTTGTTTTAATTGCGTTTACTGGCTGGAAATAATAATAACGTGGTCAAATCAGGGAATAAGTTCACCTTAAAAGAACCCTTGGCCACCAGACCTTAGAAGTAGTTCAATACTTATATTACTTCAAAAACATCTGTAATACTCCCGCGGGAAATCTAAAACAACCTGCGAGCAATCAGTTCTGTCGATATAACATTGTGCGTTCATTGTCTTGTTCCTTTGAAGCGGTGACTGTTCTTTTACTAAGTTAGTTAGTTAGTATATAACTAGTTTGTTTAGAACTAGAGAAACATGAAAACAACGAGAAAGACCTAGGGAAATATACTCCAAGACCAAATTGATGACAATTTGGAGGAGGGCCTGGAGCCTTGCTATGAACTCCTAGAGCAATGTCAAAGAGATTACTCTGATTCCGTACTTAGATAAGACTAAGGTAAGGGTAAAGTAAGCCTAACGCAGGCCTAACGCAGGCCTAAGTTAATCTTGTTTTATCTTAACATAGGAACGTTATGGTGACGTCATCGTGAAGTGTCAAGTGTCAAATCATCGGTTCGATGCAGGACTGCTCGATGTCATCGAGCAGGACTGCGGCAGTAATAAAATAAGATTGTTTTGGTTCGAATCCAAACAAGGTGGAAATAATCCTGTTTTATGAAAGTTTGTTGCCCTGGTTCTTCACGGTGTTGGTCGCGAAAGAACAGGAGTTTTTGTTTCTAAGTGATCCTAGATCCTAGACTGAATATTTGAATTTTTATTATTATAATTTTTTATTCATTCACTTTTTCTTTTAGCACATGCGACTAGTGAACGTGCCTGTTTTAGAAGCTTCGATTTGCGAAGACAATACCAAGCTATTACCTGGACACTACATCTGTGTTGGTGGGGTGCAAGATCCTAATAGAAACTTTTGCAGGGTGAGTTATGAAAATAAGTAATATTCAAAATTCTCTTCGGCAAAGGCAGTATAACCAAGATCGAGCTTCGCTTCAGGTAAGTTCGCTTGATCATTTTATCACACTATCACACTAATATTATAAATGCGAAAGTTTGGATGTTTGGATGTTTAGATGTTTGGATGTATGTTTGTTCTTCTATAACTCGACAACTACTGAACCGATTTGGCTGAAATTTAAAATATAAATATTAATTATCCGGGTACCACGCTACCGAAGCCGAGGGCGGTAGCTAGTAATATCTAATTTAGAATACAAGTAGTTAAGTACTCAATGTAAATATTTTTTTGGTCAGTTAAAAGACTATTGGTGGCCCACAATACAGATTTTTCTTTTTTCGTGATAATTACAGATTTTTCTCGTTTGTCAAATATTTAATTACACTGTATGACAATGAGAAAAATGTAGTAAGATGTACTTAAGTACATAAAATCTTTAAAAGCATTACCTACATAAAACTCAAATTGCCATTATTAAAACCTTAGAGCACTTTTAATGTTTGTCACGTCGATATTTGACTCATACAATAGTTATACTACCTGGGCCTTACTTATGAAAGATGTTTAAAGTTAAACACTGGTTGAACAACGTCCTGTCTTTATTTGTGGATAGTGACAAACAGAGAAAGGACGTTATTTAACCAGTGTTCAACTTATCAAAGAAGTTCTTCTGGTTTTCATATAACTGACAGAGCTTTTAAACCAATTCCAAGATGAACTCACGAAAAGAACTCATTCTTTCAACATAAAATACTTTATGAAACAATAATCACAAGATTTTCGCAGCTTTAGCGAAAAAAGTCTCGCTTTCACAATACCCAATACACTTCACTTTCTTGCAGTTTTATTAAAATAAACTATCCGGTCCAACTTATTCTCACATTCAGTCTAACTGAGATAAAAATGTAGAAAAATACGAGATTGGTTTCCTAGGCGAACGTTAGTGGACGGCCCTCACCATTTATGTCATTTTTTGAGGTAAATCACTTCTTGGATGGCCTTCAGCCTATGAGTTCTTCCTGTAACACTCAGCGATTCATCTTTCATGAAACAACACACTTTACCACTTTATAATGAACTTTTTTTTTTAAAACATCGTGAGGAAACCAGTTAGTTTTCTAATAGCGTCAACGGGCTTGCAACCTGTTACGTATAGAATGCTAAATTCTGCAAAACGTGGGTATGTACCAAATATGTATGTGGACATACCTCTGACTACCCCCTTAGACTCGAAGGATCTTAAAAAATGCCTAAAAAAATTTGAGAGAATGTCTACAGCGCCTTGGGGATACAGTTGTGATCATATTTCATGTTTTTTTTTAAACTTTCACGATCAACAACTGATATTTTTTAATAAATTGGTACAGATAGATTCATCATTATCACACTTAGTGGGGCCAGCACAACATGTTTCTCCGTTTTCTTCTATCACTCGTCATCTCAGTGCTTACTTCTTCCACACATAGATCGATTATGGTTAGGTAGATATCTAAATAGAGATATATATTAATCTCAAAAATTATCTCCGCAGAAAGACAACGGAGGCGCAGTCATCCAAAACAACACCCTCATAGCATTAGCCACATTCTACCAGACCTGTGCCATCTACACTCGCCAGCACGCATTCCCCAAAGTCTCAGCCTTTTCCCGCTGGTTGGACAGCGTCATCTGGGACGAAAACAATCGACCAACAACCTCAACAGAACAAACTCCAACAGTCCATGAGGAAACGACAGAAACAGACCCATCCAGCCCAGCTTACGAAGACCCGAGAACCTTCATGCTAACTCTACCATACGATCCAGTAAACTTACCACTAGAACCCGATGAAAACAACGCGGTGATGCCAAGATTGAGTCTATACGAGTCGTATCTTCAAAGCATGGCGAGAGAAAAGACGTCCACGACAGAAGACCCCAGAGAGAAGGAGATGAGTAACGTGGAAAAGGCCAGGATGCAGTGGTTTCAGAAGTATGGAAAGGCAATGCTGAAGCTTGGTCAGGAGAAGGATGAACAATTTGGTTATTAATAAATGTTTTGAAATAGTGTATTTTTACTTGATGCTACTGTAAGAAACGTTACGTCTAGAAATTTAAAAATTTAGTAAAATGACAAGAAGCAACTCTATCCATATTTTTAACCAAATAAGTTTTTGGGGTCCATGTTTGTCCATAACCCAAACGGCTGACGATGGATCACAAAGGTCTAGAAGACACCTATTCACTCTTGACTTGAAGAGACCCTGCCCCCCTAGCCATGGGCCCTAGCCATATTACACGATCTATCGTCGCTGTAGAACGATCTATCGTCGCTGTAGAATGGAACACTTCAAAATGTATAGGATTTGACGTTTCAAGTAGATGAGTCACGTGGTCAGAACGTCAATTCCTATACATTTTGAAGTGTTCTATTCTACAGCGACAATAGATCGTTCTACAGCGACGACAGATCGTGTAATATGGCTAGGGGGGCAGGTTATAGTTTTCGGGGAAAACAGAAGCCGGATAACTGGATGCCTTTGAGAATTTTATGCAATTAGGTTTTCTACACTAGGTAATTATTTTTTACCTATAAAGAGGAAATATTCTTTTGTTATTTTGTTTGTTTGTAACGAATAGGATCCGAAACTTTTGGACCGATTTCAAAAATTATTTCTGCATTTGATAGCTAAACTCTTGAGGAAGGTTATAGGCTACTTTTCATCATCATCATCACCACCATATACAATTACTACGGGGGCAACACCGCGAGGGCGCTGCTAGTTTGAAATAAATTACTACAAGCATGAAATAGTTTTTAAAGCAAAACGTGGTAAAAGCTGTGCAATGGACTGAAAGTAGAAAATGTGAAGTTATAAAGAACATAGCATTTTGTATAGAACCTCCGTAGGCAAGCCGCTTAGCTTGTGAATGAGTGGCTTGGAGCTCCTTGCACAAAGAGCTGTGTACAGTAGACAGCAATAATCCATACCCATATTATAAATGTGAAAGTGTGTTTATTTGTTCTGCTTTCACGTCAAAACAGAGCGACGGATTGACGTGATTTTTTGTGTGGAGATAGTCGGAGGGCTGGAGAGTAACATAGGCTACTTTTTATCCGGATACCAAGCGAGCGAAGCCGCGGGCAGCAGCTAGTAATAAAATAAATATATCTCCTAATAGATTTTCACACATCTAAACCGCGTATAAGAGCTGTCTGTGTCATAATTGCTATTAAAAATTGACACTAAATTGATTAATCGGCGATCAGTTTGGTTGGTGAAATTGGCACATAAGAGGATAGACGGCAGGATGGCAGATATGAGGATCGTCAGAGGTAGGAACTTACATCCTTTATTAATTTGATACATGTCCACATTTTGCAAAAGGTTACATTCCATAAACCCATCGACGTTATTAGAAAGCTAATCAAGATGTTTTCCTTCATCGTTTAAAGCTCATAATAATTTGCATTATTTTTTTTCTAAACGAATCCTTATATAAATAATTGCAGGCGACTGTACAACGTCAATTAGGGGTCTAAAGGCACTTACGTTCAAGGCCCGTTAGGCATTGCGAAAGTCTAGAAATTTAGTACTTCAAGCTTTATATTGGACCTCGGTTATTCTCGTGTTAACCGAATATGTTCGACAGCAGTGTATGATTCCACAAAACAGAATGCGACAGAAGTGCACGTCATTATCAGCGGAGCTCTTACGGCTTGCAACTAATTTGCTTTTCTTAAAAATGTCACTGATATTTATTTGTTTGCGATAAAGTTGAAATTATGTAATTTTCATTTCCAAATGACTTTTCGTCAATCGTTTTTGTAATTTTATACGATTGTTTCCGATGTTTTCCGAAACGCATTCTTTTCCTTGTTTTACTGTACCTGGTTTATATTTTACAAAAGTTTAGGTTTAAGGGCCCTATCGCACTAGGACGCCATGGTTGCACCACCACAAACAAAATGTATAGTCCGGCAAAAACGGGTAGACACGGCAACTAAAATTTCAGTACTTTGGAAACCCTTTCTTTACTAATCTATGGTAAAGTACAGGTTTCTTGTCTATGGTACAGGTGCCGAAGACGTCAGTCAGAGGTAATAATTTACTTCTAAAAGAGAATTTATCTATTTCGCGTATTTAGCTTACACAGTGGCGCCCCCATTTATTTCTATTACCTATTTTGTGTCAGACTATACCTGGTGTCCCGCTTGGTTACACAAACAAGCGAACACCATCAATGCATCGAATCGGATGCATCTTCGGAAGTCTGAATTGACTTCCGAAGATGCATCCGATTCGATGATTTTCTTTAGAAAGTTAACGTATTTGAGGCATGACTAACACATCTAAACCAATACCAAGCATTTACATTTCTAAAACACGAAGTCATTTTCCACAAACCATTTTACACAAAGCCAAAGTAGATTACAAAATGAACCTGAAAATAAACTGAATTGGTCAAAAGTTTCTCTAAAGTGGAATAAAATCACTTTCAAGGCATTCAATTCGAATTAAGGTAAGGGAAACAAAACCAACTCGACGGCGTTGGAGACACAGTCAAATTAAAATAGCTTTCTCACTTCTCGAGCTCTCTCAGACTAGCTTCTGCTCATGGGCGTATATAAGGGAAGGGTTACAGGGTTCAAGACGTCCAAAAAAACAAAATTTGGAATCCTTGAACAGTTGAACCCCATTAAGTTCGGGGGAAACATAGTCAATCTTTGTATTTTGACCCTTGGACCCCCCCCCCCCCCCCCCCCCCATCCGATAACAAAGCTGTAGTGTTTGTACTTTGTATTTATACAATAGATATATTACATTGTCTCATGTACACCAGTTGAGGGCAACACTGAGCCGTCAATCGTCAATCGTCAGTCTAGCGGTAGACGCGGTGCGGGTTGGACGTGCGCGTGTGCTCGGATCTGAGTGTAGTTTTACAGGAGGTAGGGCATAGTGGGTTTTTTCTCACTCAATATTAGAGCAGCCCGCCTGGGGTAGTACCTCCGCCTTACAGAATATCGCAGCCAAATAACATTATTCTACTCGAATGGTGTTGTGTTCCTGCGGTGAGTAAGGTTGCCAGAGCTCTACGAGGAAGCGCTGCGGTGACAACTGATGGACCGGTGTTGATAGATTGCCGTCATTGGTCATACGTAGGCGTGGCGAATTAGCGCGGCGGCCAGGGAGACCCGGTGAAACGGCTGACCGCTGGCCGCCCGCAGACTGAACGGGTTCCCGAACCCAGGGATTACTATAATCTCCACCCTGGGAGGCTGAACTGCCAGTTTGTGTAAAGTCCCTGCTGACGTGGTCGTGCCGGAGGAGGAGACCGGAGTGGACCCGACCATCTCTTCAGGGGGGGACCGGGGGCCCTTCCGTCCGCCGCGCTAGCGATCCACGTAACCTGCTTTGACCTCTGTCGTGATATCAACACTTTATATTTTGTCCATTGTGTTGTCGGCGCAGTGATTCCTCTCTTCATTTCAAAACTTCCTTAATTATGGCCAGTAAAAAGAAAAGAAAACGTTGTTCAGCGGCATCTTCTTCCACATCAAATGTGGACTTTTGCAACATCAGAGGACTACACTCCAACCTTAACTCAGTCCATCTTCATCTCGAGACTGCGCAACCGACCCTTTTTTTTCTTACAGAGACGCAAATATCCAGCCCCGCCGATTCATCGTACCTACACTACCCAGGATACAAGCTTGAACATAAATTTGTTCCTCATGCAGGAGTTTGTATGTACGTACGGGAGGATGTTTGCTGTCGTCGTCTTCACGGCCTTGAAGACCGGGATCTGTCTGTGATGTGGGTGCTCATTGATCATGGCGGCCACACCCGTATCTATGCGTGCCTTTACAGATCTCATAGCGGTAATCTAGACACAAGTCGACTTTTCGAGCACCTGCAATTGACGACCGACCGACTTAGTGAGCAGTACCCCACTGCGGAGTTAGTGATTTTAGGAGACTTCAACGCTCACCATATTGAATGGCTTAGTTCTCAGTCCACTGACTTCGCGGGAAGGTCTGCTTATGAATTTGCTTTGGCGTATGGCTTCTCCCAGTTGGTGTCAGGTCCGACTAGAATACCTGATATTGAGAGTCATACAAGCTCCTTGTTGGACCTACTGTTGACCACGCGCCCCAACGGATATTCCATATCAGTAGATGCGCCATTAGGCTCATCGGATCACTGCCTAGTCCGTACGCGAGTGCCTTTTTCGCGTCCAGAACCACCTCTGCCTACACAATGGCGTCGAATGTGGCACTATGGGTCAGCAGACTGGGATGGGCTGCGTGAATTCTATTCGTCATATCCGTGGAAACAGCTTTGTTTTACATCTGATGATCCTGACTCCTGCACAACCGCAGTTACCGAGACTATCCTGACTGGCATGGAATGTTTCATTCCCAACCGTCAAGTGGCTGCGGGAGTGAAGAGGCGACCGTGGTTTGATCGGCTTTGCAGAGAAGCTAGTACTCGCAAGCAGGCTGCATATGAAGCTTGGACCACGGCTCGAACCACTAAGGACCCCAACATCTCAGATGCAAAACGCAAACTTAATGCTGCCTCGAGGTCCAATAAGAGAGCTGCCGCCAAAGCTAAGTTCAATTTCATCGGCAGCATTGGTGAGAAGCTAGCTAGCCATCCCTCTGGGAGCCGTGCTTTCTGGTCGCTTGCCAAAGCTGCCGAAGGGAACTTCTGCCGGTCGTCTTTGCCACCACTCCGGAAACCTGACGGTAACCTGGCCCACAGTGCAAAGGAAAAAGCCGACCTTCTGGGAAATCTCTTTGCCTCTAACTCTACTATGGACGACGGAGGAACCGTGCCACCCACCATCCCGTGGTGCGGTAACTCCATGCCGGAAATCATCATAACTCAACGAGAAGTCCGGCGGGAGTTACTTTCTCTGGATGTCCATAAGTCGAGCGGGCCTGATGGTATACCGGCTGTGGTGCTTAAGCGGTGTGCTCCTGAATTGTGTCCCGTCTTAACGCGGCTCTTTGTTCTCTCATACTCCACTAGGCGGGTTCCATCTTCATGGAAGACTGCGCAAGTCCACCCGGTACCCAAAAAGGGTGATAGATCGGACCCATCCAATTACAGACCCATCGCTATAACCTCTCTTCTCTCTAAGGTCATGGAACGTGTACTAAACACACAACTCCTTAGATACCTAGAGGGACACGGCTTGATCAGCGACCGTCAATACGGCTTTCGCCACGGTCGCTCGACTGGTGACCTTCTAGTGTATCTCACTCATCGATGGGCACTGGCCATTGAGAGTCAAGGGGAGGCTTTGGCTGTTAGCCTAGATATAGCGAAGGCGTTTGATCGGGTCTGGCATCGTGGTCTTCTGACGAAGATGCCATCGTACGGGCTGCCCGAGGGTTTGTGCGAATGGGTCTCTAGCTTCTTGTCCGGCCGAAGCATAAGAGCCGTTGTTGACGGCTGTAGCTCCAATTGCATGGACATAAATGCTGGTGTCCCGCAAGGTTCCGTACTGTCCCCGACGTTGTTTTTACTGCATATCAATGATATGCTGTCCATTGACGGCATTCATTGCTATGCGGATGATAGCACTGGGGACACTTCTTATACGGGCCGCGCAAACATCCCTCGTCCCATAGTGGAGGAAAGTCGAAGACAGCTTGTGTCTGAAGTCGAAGGTGTACTAGCCAGAGTTTCCGATTGGGGAAGACTCAACCTGGTTAATTTCAACCCTACCAAGACACAAGTTTGCGCGTTCACCGCTAAAAAAACCCCATTTACTGTGGCCCCACAATTCCAGAACACGCCCTTATCCATCTCCAAAAGCATTGGGATCCTGGGTGTTGACATCTCCAGTGACGTTCAGTTTCGTTGTCATCTGGAGGACAAGGCTAAGCTGGCATCTAAAAAGCTCGGTGTGCTCAATAAATCGAAGCGGTACTTCAGTGCGGGGATGAGACTGCTTCTCTATAAGTCGCAGGTCCGGCCCCATATGGAGTACTGTAGTCATCTATGGGCGGGAGCACCCAGATACCAGCTCGGGCCTTTTGACTCGGTTCAAAGACGAGCTGTGAGAATTGTTGACGATCCCAAGGTCTCAGGCGGTCTTGAATCTTTAAGCCTCAGGAGAGACTTTTCCTCTCTATGTGTATTCTACCGCCTGTATAATGGGTTGTGTTCTGAAGAGCTATTTGAAATGGTGCCTGTAGCTCCATTCTACCATCGTAATGCTCGCCATCGGCAGGGGATCCATCCTCATACCCTGAAGCCATTGTGGTCACGTACGGTGCGGTTCCTGAGGAATTTCCTCCCGCGAACAATTGGGTTGTGGAATGATCTACCTGCCGCGATTTTCCCCAATGACTACAGTATGGGGTTCTTCAAAAAGGGCGTTTTGAAATTTTTAAAGGGTCAGCAGCGCGAGTGTGACTCCTCTGGTGTCGCAGGCGTCCATAGGCTACGGTGACCGCTTACCATCAGGTGGGCCGTATGCTTGTCTGCTACCTTAGTAGTATAAAAAAAAAAAAAAAAAAAAAAAAAGTAGTAGTGAGCCAGTGAAGCACCGATACATTAGTGATTTGTGTGATAGTGATCACTACAAGTGGCGACGAGTATAAAAGTCAGTAAATAAATTTATTTATTTGTTTAAAAGGGAAGGAAGGTGACAATAAAAAATAGTTGAATTTTATATAATCCATATTCGGTATTTTTATACCGTATTTATATTTCTTACTGGGCGAACGTAATAGTTTAATCCTATTCTATTAAACGAGCAATATTTGTTTAATGTTTGAAGTTTGTTTGTATGTACTGAGGTTCTCGAAAACGGCTCTAACGATTTCGATGAAATTTGCAGTAAGGGTGTTTACGGAGGCGAAAAATCGATCTAGCTAGGTCTCATATCTGGGAAAAGCCGTTTTCTTGGCATTTTCACGCAAATAGGTTTACCAGTGCAATGTGGTTCGTAATCGAACCACTAGATGGCGTTATGCATCCGAGCAGACCTCGGTCGCCCAGATATTAGTAAAATTAATCTGATAAAATCTAACTGATCGATTTAACAGTTAGATCGATAAGGAATGTTTTTTACGCAAAATAATTCCAGTGAGTCATCCGTTTCATTCCACTCTTTTCTACTTGAAAAGTTCAAGTTGGTATGGATGAAGAGAAATAAAAATAAGAAAAAAACCATTAGATGATTATGTACCTTCCTTATCTTTTAACAAAATTAAAAGAACAGAAATTGCTACTTACTGTTAAATTATTCCGTGTAGATAAAATCGGTTTAAACATTTATTTTCTCAAAAGAATTTATAATTCACTTACAGAGAAAATACAATTAATCTTATTGTAGTAGATATTGCCATTTAGCGTAGCTTATTATTCTATTATGAAAGTACCAATTTAGATAAGCTCATATTTTTGCATTTTGTGGGTAGACTCGTTGCACGGCGCGTAGATCGGTGCATAGTAACTGCATTCAGTGCGGTTTAAAGTTTATGCATAATTGTTTGTTAAGGCTGATGCCATAGTGATGTTGCGAGAGTTATTCTAATAATGAAAAATCCTTTAAAATATGGTCTTTTAGTAGTTTTTTAAAAATTATAAATGAATTTACTGATTTTAGGTCTTTCGGTAGCTTATTATAAAATTGAACTCCTTCGAACATAATATTTTTTTTCCCATAGTTAGTTCTTGGTTTAATTAGATTTATATTATAGGCTTGTCTTGTTAGTCGTTTATGTATACTTATCTTTTTTGTAAATATGATTTTAGAATGTATGTCTCTAGTGATAATTTTTCTTACAAGTAAACATAAATTATATTTGTACATCTGTGCAATATTCATTATTTTGGTTTCTTTATAAATTGTTTTTGTGTGTGTTAGATAGTCATAGTTAAATAATCTCTTAATAATTTTATTTTGGGCGATTTGTATAGGTTTTAAGTTTGTTTTAGCCGCACTTCCCCAAACCTCAATCAGATATTCTAGGTGGGACTTGACTAAGGAGTTATATATTGTGTAACGTACTTGCTTTGGAAGGCATCGCACAATATCACGAAGTGCACCTGTGAGTGATGTTAATTTAGATCGGATATTATTTATGTGCGGTTTCCATGTTAGTTGGCTATCAAGATATTTTTCCTTCTTTACTTCGTTAATTTTTTCACCATTGATGGTTAGTGGATTGTAGAATATAGTAAAATAGGAATATCTAGTCGTATAGTATGAATCATTGTTAGACATTAT
The DNA here is from genome assembly GCA_958496255.1 of Camptogramma bilineatum. Classification (NCBI taxonomy): domain Eukaryota; kingdom Metazoa; phylum Arthropoda; class Insecta; order Lepidoptera; family Geometridae; genus Camptogramma; species Camptogramma bilineatum. The sequence goes on from OY292474.1 coordinate 6,916,806, forward strand.
TTAACACACGGGAATTACTCACGTAAAATTATCGTCGATTTAGATACCGACAATGTTTCGATTCATCCGGAGAATCTTCATCTGGGTAAGGAGGGAGTTGCGGCAAGGTTACTCCTCGCGGTCGCGTCTCACACTGCGTGTGAGACGCATGTGTGTTAAATAATGTCTAGTACAACTCACGAAAGTTTTGAAAGTGAAATGAATCATTGTTGTTTATTGAATAAAGTGCAGGGTGATTGCATTGAACGACATACCTACCTACCTAGATTTTTATAAACTTTCCTAGTGAGGTTAGCGACCTACTAATATTTTATAGGCCGTTAGGTACAAGGAGTCGTAGTGATAGGGACGATTCCTTAGGTACGAGTAGGTACATAAAGGTTGTTTTGAAAACCCTTTATCGAGTTGTTTTGTTATTGTATTTTGACTGAGAAGGAGGGTAGACCGTTTTGTCTGCACATAACTAAACTACCTACCTTCTATCTCGCAAAGACTTCGGTTACCCGTGATCATGGTGCATGCAACTGCGTTGAAATATCGGGAAGCAAGAAGACTCAATAATCATGAGTGTTTTCTATTCTATTCGATTGGCCTCTTGGCCTAGTTGGTGGTGGCTCTGCCTTCTGTGCTGCGGGTCGTGGGTTCGATTCCCATCCGGGACGGGCATTTGTGTGATAAACATGGATGTTTGTTCTGTGTCTGGGTGTTGGAAAGTGTAATAAATGTGTATTTACAAAAAGTATATACCTAAGTGTTCTATCGGTTGTCTGGTTCCCGTAGAGCAGGCTTTGCTTGTTTTGGGGCTGGATGGCGCTGTGTGAGGTGTAACGATATTGAATTATTTATATTTATTCTATTTTCTATTTATAATTAGTATAGATAGATTTTATGTAAGTACCTATTAGTACCTAAGATTTAATATCTGTTTATTAACGTTATCGTTTAAACGGAGCATACCTAGGTAAGTACTATAAATATTAATTAATAGGCATCAAATAATAATCATAACAGCACAGGCCTTTCATTCGGTTAGATATTATTATTATTATTATTATGTTTTGTGATCTACATGAGCTCGACTCAGAGAAAGCCGGTAATTATCTAGGGCACACGGGCCTAGGCCAAGTGTGCACTAGTTGTTGGTTGGGCATTGTTATTTGTTTGTAACATTTCAGAAGAGGAGTCATTTTATAAGAATTTTCTGACTATCCTACGTGTATTTAGTATTAGGTACAGCTTTCTATAGTAGGTAGAACAAAGATCTGCTTTGGTAATTCCAGCATATCCTGGGGCTGAAACAACTGCTTTGGAATAACTTACAGCTGGTTTGGAATAACTAACAGCTGGTTTGGAATAACTTTATTATTATTATTATTATTGATTTTCGATTCTTATCGACTCGACTCATATGAGTCGGTTGATTAATGATGAACACAGGCCAAAGCCAAGTGCACATCATGTGGGGTTGATAATGAGGTTTGATGTTATTATTATTATTATTTGTACTTATGTTAAGGTTCAATATCTTGGGACTATGGAGTCCCGGACCTTTGATAGGCATGCATGGGGCCGAAGCAAAACACAGAGGCCCTTTTGACAACTTTGATTATTTGTTATTATTATTGGGGTCATAGTGCCTACTTACAATCAATAAAATGAATAATCATAGATTTTTATTAGAATTGAAATAAACCAACTCTTTGATTTTCATTAAGTAAATTAAAAATATGCAGATACCCACAACAAAATAAAAATCTTGATTTTCATTTAATTGAAAATAAACTGGATTTCCATTAAATTGAAAGTACCTATGTTATGTTACAAATTGAATTTGAGACTGCAGACTTCTTATAAATAAGAGGTAGGTATTATACGTAGGTGCGTACCATATGTATGGACTTTCATTAAATTGGAGGTGACTTTCATTGAATTGGAGGTATCTAGACGTCTATTTAATTGGATGTATGGACTTTCATTAAATTGGAGGTGACTTTCATTAAATTGGAGGTAAGGACTTTCATTAAATTGGAGGTGACTTTCATTAAATTGGAGGTAAGGACTTTCATTAAATTGGAAGTGACTTTCATTAAATTGGAGGTATGGACTTTCATTAAATTGAAGGTGACTTTCATTAAATTGGAGGTATTGACTTTCATTAAATTGGAGGTGACTTTCATTAAATTGGAGGTATTGACTTTCATTAAATTGGAGGTGACTTTCATTAAATTGGAGGTATTGACTTTCATTAAATTGGAGGTGACTTTCATTAAATTGGAGGTATGGACTGTCCGTGGCACCGATATTGTACAGGTGTTTGTTGAGGGGACAGTGACCTGTCAGGGTCCTGTGATTATTTTGAGGTATTTCCTTTGTAGGTTCATCAGGCGACGTGTCAGTCGTGGTGTGGCTGCTGGTATCGCTGCTCTGGACTGTCTGCAGTCCGTCCACCGATCATTGTGAAGGTTTTAGGTGATTTTCCGTATCTAGGTGCGTAGCTGGGAGAATGGCAGAGAAAGGATTGGAGCTGGGCTTTCCATTTGTGTTTCTGAGCCTTTCTGACTAGTCATCTGCGGCGTCGTTTCCCAGTGATCCACTGTGTCCCTTGATCCATTGCAGAGTTAGGTACCCTGTTCTTTGCGGCGATACTCTCAAGGTCATGGTGACATTCGTATATGAGAAGAAGTTGCAAGTTTGGCTCTCCAGTGCTCTGAGGGTTGCTGTACTGTCGGAAAGTATTCGTAGGCCGTAGTCTTCTATCCCTCTCCGCTTGACAGCAGTGGCAGTTGCGGTTATGGCCACACATTCGCATTGGATAATGGAACTGTGTGAGCTTAGTATACTCCGGCGCCGGTTCCCTGGTTTGTTTCGATCCGTCAGTATAGATCTGGACTTAGTTGTTTCCTGACTGATGTCTTTGGTTTTCATGTATCTGTATTTTGTAGTTTGGTAATTGCAGTGTTGAGTTTAGTCTTTTCCACCGAATAATAGCACCATATGTCACTGTTGGTCTTACTATGGCTGTGTATAGCCATATTATTATGGTTATATTTGGTGTTATCTCCCACAATTTCCCAAGTATTCTGCTGCACTGAAAGAAGAAAGTGCATGCTCTCTGTAGTTTGTGGTCAAGATGCTTATTCCAAGCAATTTTCTGTCCAGTATGACTCCGAGATACTTGACTTCGTTGGTTAATTTGAGCTCAGTACCTATTGAGAAGTTTGGGGGGTCTTATATTGCTAAGTTTCTCTTGTGTAAACATTATGAGTTCTGTTTTGGTTGAGTTAACTGATATACCGTGGCTAGTGCCCCAGGTTTCCACCATTTTTGAAGGCTGTTTTCATCGTGTCACACAATGTACTCTCGAAGCATCCAGTCGCTAGGATGGCGAGATCGTCTGCATAGCCTCCGGTGACGAGCCCGCGACCATTTAATTTGCGGATAAGTCGTCAACTACTATGTTCGAGAGAAGGGGTGAGAGGACGCCGCCCTGGGGGCAGCTCTTGCTACAATTCCTCTGGTCGTTTTGTTAACTGTTAGCTGAAACGCTCTGTATGTTGGTTATCCATTCTGCTAGCGTTGGCGCGGTCCCGTATCTTTCCAGTGCTAGGTTTATACTGGTGAATGTCGTTTTATCAAAAGTGCTTTCTATGTCCATGAAGGCACCTAGTGTCGATTGTTTTGCTGATCGTCCGTCTCCGATCCGGGAGACTACACTGTGGAGAGCGAATTCTGTCAAATTTGCAGGGCTATAAGCATGCTGGTTGGGGTGAAGTAGGTTGTGTAGGAGGGTGTTACCTCTGATTTCCTGGTCACATAATCTCTCGAGGGTATTGAGAAAGACGACTTTAGATTGACTTGCCGGAATGATTTTGCTAGTGCGTAGTCGCTCTTGCCTGGTTTGGGTAAAAATACTATCTTCACTTCCCTCCATTTTTTTTGGGTATGTTGCGATGAGCTATTCTCCTCCTCATGTTGACTAGGTGGTCGGCTATTAGTGAGCTACAACATATTAGTAAACCCGGGAATATTCCGTCTAGTCCCGGTGATTTGAAGGGAAGAGAGCTGTTGATTGCCAGAGTACCTTTTCTCTAGAGACAAGATTTTGGGGCTACGTTCCAGTCTTGGTTGCCTGCTGCCCTGTCGCAGTGCAACATCCATTTGTGGGATGCCGTTATTTGGCATCCAGGAAAGTGAGTCGCCAGCAGTAGTTCGCTGGTTTCTTCATCTGTTTTGTGTAGTTGTTATCGTACCTTTTAAGGTGTCCGATGGTACGTTCGGGATAAGGCGATAGTATGCCTTTGATTGTGAACAGGCATAAAGTACTCATGTTGAAAAATATAAATGAGACAGATAATGACACTGAAGTTAGAGATCGAGATAAGTTAAAAAAGGAAAAAGGAAAGGAATGAAGGAACTGGACAGGGACTACGAAGGAATGTGGTGTGAAAATGAAAATTAGTGGTAGAAGAGACCAATGGAAATGAGGATCAGATAAATTAAATTAAATTAAATTAAAGATAAAGATATAAATAAAGCTATACAATTAAAATTTAATGCTATATTAGAAATGATTGATTGTCTTAGTAAATAATAACTAAATGATTATCTATAGTATTGATTACATTTAAAACAAAATAAAATTTGTTAAAAAGGAAGGGATGTAGTGTTTGTACTTTGTATTTATACAATAGATATATTACATTGTCTCATGTACACCAGTTGAGGGCAACACTGAGCCGTCAATCGTCAATCGTCAGTCTAGCGGTAGACGCGGTGCGGGTTGGACGTGCGCGTGTGCTCGGATCTGAGTGTAGTAGTGAGCCAGTGAAGCACCGATACATTAGTGATTTGTGTGATAGTGATCACTACAAAAGCTATAGCTACGCGCATATGTTAATCCTGAAAGTAAATTCAGCAAAGAAAGAAAAGAATTATAGTAATATAAGTAGTTTCGGAGATTATTTACCTCCTACATACAAGCAAAAAACATTACCTCTATGATATTAGTATCTATAGAAATGAAATATAATCACGACGACTATAGGATAAGATTAGTATGATGTAGGATAAATTACTATAGCCACGCACATTTTAGGGAAAATCAGTTGATTCGATGGTAATAAAGGCCTTATAACATTGGCGGTTTGCGAGCGTTTTCAAAGCGGAGCGGGCGCGCAGCAAACACGCCGCGGGTGCACAGCGAATATGCAAACTTTTCGACGCCTGTGTGATGGACGAGAGGCGAGACGGGCAGGACAGGTTGGCTTTTTACGAAGAGTGTACAAATATACCGCCCACGGCGCTATCCGCAGCGAATTTGTTGCGTGTCGGCGACGTCCTCGCTGCGCACCCGCTCCGCTTTGAAACCATTCGTAAACCGCTAGTGTGATATGATAACTATTATTTTAAAAACTTAAAAGCGTGTATAGTAGTTGATGCGCTACTTATTTCGGCACCACTGAAAACCAACGCTCTAACAGCCATGGCGCTGTTGGCGCAATGCTGAGGGGTAGCCTTATATTCTTATCACTTTACTGTAACAATTCTGATTTGTGTTCTGTATGTGTCGTGGTGGCGAAAATAAAACTTTTTTTCTATTCTATTCTTTAGCGCTCTAAAGGCCGCGGGTGGTGATAGGCACACAGTAGCGTTACCCTAAATTATAAATGTGGCGAGAGTCACACAAGTTAAGACTAGGTAGTACAACAATACCTTTGTTTTGTGATTCCCTTTACTTTACTATTCTCTGTGTTATGTCTAGAAAGTTTTGTTTTTGTTGAGAGATGTTGGTCGAGTGGGATAGTAGGTACCTCGACTTCGGATCCCAAGGCCGTAGGTTCGAATTTTTGCCGATTTTTTGCGCATTGAAACGAGCTCTAAACGGTGAAGGAAAACATCGCTTTGATTATGACCTGTGTATTTCTGAATACATCAAACCGATTTCAAAGATTTATTATCCATGAATATCTCTTAACCATAGTACCTACCTAGTTTGTTAACAAAGTTTACACACCAACCAATTTAAGTAGGCACACTTCCCCAAAACTGTTGAAAGTCTGAAATACCCGTTACCCCTATTTGCGGCTAAGCCTTCCTCTCCACATCCGAGAGCTGAAAAAGAGTTTTGAATAATTACTAAGCTCTAACCTGATTCGTTGACCCGCATGCCAACGCCCTCTAGCGGTGACGGGCTTAAACTTTGACGAGACGGACACGCGATGCCGACGGGATAAACCAATGATTTACTATAGGACTAGATCAGCAGTGACGGTGCCGACTCGCTGCCACATCGCATCGGGCCACAGCCTTATCTGACTTCAGTTGTCAGCTTGACACACAACACACAACTACTCTCAATTGCTTGGATAAAAAAACAACCAAAATGGGAAAATGTGTAGTCAAAAGTTGCACATCACGCTCTGAAAAGATAAACAAACTAAGTGGTGTGACTTTTCACAAGAAAGTTTGTTCAATTTTCTTCAAATTATCCAAAAAAACTTATCGAGACGTAATAAATACTATCGAACAGCGTTTTTGTCACCAGTGCTACCAGCGAAAACGATTTTGATTTTCCCCAATTGTTGGGAAATTTTTGAATGACGAATGCATGCAGTTCCTGTCAGTCTAAATTATTATTATAATCTGTTTGGTTTACACTTACTGAACGGTAAAAGTAACACATTCACGTGTATGTCCAGAGTTTTATCTTAATATATCACCACTTTTTAATTTTATTAACAATAACCGTAGGTATTAAATTTTGAAATGAAAAAATATTTTTATTGTTTTACTAACACATTGTGTGAAAAATAGTGTTGTGCTGCATGTACGAACATAAATAGATCGATTATTATATAAAATAGTTAAACAACGATCTAATAGGTAGTACAAGTTAGTTTATAAATCCAAGATACCATTCAGAATTTTGAAAGTGCCTTTCACATAATACCCTGGTACAGATCGACAAACCTATCATACTAGGTAATGAAAATTTTAACAGTCATTGTAATCGATCGAGCGAGCGAAGATCTTAGTGGTAAGTTGGGCGATTTTGCTTTGTATGTTTCACGAATTGTTGTTCGCGCATAACTGCCGCACCGTTCATCCAATCTGCATGAAACTTGGTAGGTCAATAGGTTGTGGTAAGGAAATTTACGGTGAAGCATTGAGCTTAATCGATGAAGGGGTTGTGATGATATTGGGTTCCCAAGGGGGTAAAAAATAATGAAAGTTAAACAAATATATTGGGGTATCATATAAAAGAGCTTATTTTGTACATTCCAAAATGGTTTTTATTTTTACTCTAGGATGTACAGTTTTTGAAATACGACCAAAGAACAAAAACTACGAAACCAGAGCTGCAAGAGCTCCCGTTTCATAGAGTTTCGATGTCTTCGTAGCTCATTGACTGGTCGGTCTTAGAAAGAGAGTGGCATCGTTGCGGTTTGGTTTGCAATAATTTTAGTTGCTACTTGATTTATTTTCTTGATAAAAAAAATCTTGGTAATGAATGAAAATAATTGTCCAGGAACCTGAAAATAAATTACGTACCTACGTAGGTTACGTTAGGTAGGCTGGGTAAGCAAAGATTTGAATTTCGAATGTCGCAAATTGTAATTTTTCGTGCGTTAGAAAACACTATAGTAACTAAACTTTAAATTAATATGTTAAAATTTTAAACAAGATTGTTGTACAAATAAAAATAAATTTTGCTTTCTTGTTGCGCTAATAACTATTGATTGAACTTGAAGATAAATGTTTTAAGCTTAATCTAAATAATGTGATTCCATTTTGTGCAATAACTAGATAATAGGTTTGAGAAATAACATTATTCACGTTAACCTACGCACATTTTATTTCTTCCTATACTATGTACCTACATAATCCTTGTAAATATCTTAAATCTTTAAAATATTGAAAGTTTCAATAAACAATCTTATACAGTTCAAAATGACTCAATAAATTTATTGAATTATATTTACGAGTATATCATTCATTACGCATACATCATTAATTTTGGGAAAAATGTCTGTCGTTGGCAACTCTGGCTATTTTCCCGACGACGATGTCTTATCTCTTTCCAACGTAATTAGTTTGACGGTAGAAAAAATGAGACAAACATAGATTAATTGTACAGTTTGACATAATATCTATCCGTTTCAAAGCTACGTCTTTAAAACTCATAGGTGGCTACGCTTTTCTCAAATGTTGAGGATGACGTTGCGACTCTAGTTATTAATCTCGTTGGGATAAACGATTAGTAGGCCGACTCTACTAAAGAACTTTTTGTCAACCAAAGTAAAACGTTAACGTTTTGTTTCTCACGTTGGATTCGACCAAACTGTCATCTTACTCCCAGAGTAGTTATTCCGTTAGCCGACAGAATTCGAAATACAATTGTTCAGAAAGCGCAACCGATAATAATTATTAGGTGCATTCAAATTATCCTGGTTATAAGGTGTCAACTTTACAATGTCAAAATATTCAAACAAACAGCAGTTTAATCTGTGGTTTAATCTCCAGATAAAACTTAATCCAGTTTGGTAAAATCCAGCCTACCAATGACCAATAAGGTTAGGTTACTCCATGGACGTATATAAGGGAGGTTTATCGGGTCCGGACCCCCTCCCCCTTTACTTTCCGGACCCCCCGCAAGTATTTGTCGAGTTCATTTTTTTAAGTTCGGGGGAAAACTAGTCAATCTATTCTGGAACCCTTGGACCCCCCTTGGACTTTTTCATACAAAATTTTCTACTGCGCAGCAAAACAGCTAACTTCACGAATGCCTAGATCCAAAGTGTAATAATAATGAGCCTTTATAAATTTTTCGAAACTTAAACTCATTGAAACACATAGAATTCAAACCAACTTCTTCTTCTTTCGTATGAGCAAGTGGTCAACTCTGGTGACGGAGTGTTTAGGCCGCCTAAAGGCCTCCGTCATGGCTTAACGACTTAAAAGCCGGGACCGACAGTTAACGTGCCCTCCGAAGTACGGAAGCGCTCAGCTCGTAATACCACTTGCGGTCACCCATCCTAAAAGTGACCGACGAGAATTCAAACCAAAGACCTCAACGGATCACTACGTTGAATTGTAAAGTGACCCCTCCGCATCCGTTGCATACGTAATCCGTGGCTTAATCCATCTGAATTATTAACAAGTACCCAGTGGGAGAGTTAAAACGTGTACTTAGTAATTATGTTTTAATTAATCTACTGCGCCCTCAGTAATTAATCATAAGGTCTAGAATCATCCAGGAGAAATTTCCAGGTTATTTTTAACCGACTAAAAAAAGGAGGAGGTTCTCAATTCGTCGGAACCTTTTTTTATGTATTTTCACCGATTACTCGAAGACTACTATAAAATTTGACTGATTTGTAGTGATTACAATAATGTAGAAAATAAATAAGAAATGAAATAAAAGAAATTAGTGGAAAAGAAAGAATTGAAATAAGTTTGCGTGAAGAAATAATTGAAATATCTCAAAAGCTGGTGAAGTTACAAGGGATGGAGAGTACTGAGTGATTTGTGACGTCATAATTCAGTAAAATAGTTACAGCGTAATGCTCTATACAATTTATTTAATGGGATAGCGATTAGATAAACGAATGTTTATTTCTTTGTCTACTACATTTTATACATGTACATTATGGATGTTGGATTTCATGTTATAAAAAATAAAAAAACCGGTCAAGTGCGAGTTGAACTCGTACGCCGAGGGTTCCGTACCTAGCCATGGTGCCAATTAAGCTAGTCCGCCCATACAACTCGGAGGACTTTTAATAGGCGTCAACTATGTATGTATGGGAACACCCTTTAATTTTCAACTTTTTTAATTTTTTGGAATTTTTCCTTTATTTGTGCTATAAGACCTTGCTTTTTGCCAAATTTCGTTATTCTAGGTCAACGGGAACTACCATTTAGGTTTTCGACCCAAAACCTCTAGGGTACTTCCGGTTGACCTAGAATTGTCAAATTTGGTTACAAGCAAGGTCTTCCAACACAAGTAAAGGAAAAATTCCGAAAAATAAAAAAAGTTGATAACTAAGGTAAGTTTTGGTACTCACAAGTTTTCACGAAAACCTAAATTTGCCTATATCTTTTTAAAGTGTTGACTCAGGACCTTGATTTTTATACTCACAATAGGGACTATAGACCTTAGTATATGGTATAAATTTCAACTTGCTAGCTCTACCCGTTCCTGAGATAATCGATGGTGACACACGGACAGACAGACGGACAGACGGACAGACGGACAGACGGACAGACGGACAGACGGACAGACGGACAAGAAAGTGATCTTATAAGGGTTCCTTTTTTTACCTTTTAAGGTACGGAACCCTAAAAATAGCTAAAAATAGCTACATAACAATAATTATCATTACGGGATTTTATCGCGTACCTTTTATTTATTTTCTTTTCCCGATGTTTCGAACACGTTGCAGAGTTCGTGTTCACGGGATGACTGAAGTACCTACTGGAGCTACTAATAAAAGTTAGTAGGTACGCGATAAAATCCCGTTATAATAATTATCATTACTTATGTTAACAAATCGTGAAAGTTTAACAAGTTATAAAATAGCTGTACTCAACACAGCTACTGTAAAAAATCTGTCCTACTCTATGGCCCTTATTAATAAGTAAATTCGTATAAGCAAGTGGCCAACTCAGATGGCGGAGTTTTTAGGCCGCCTAAAGTTCTATTAATAAACCTGGAGTAATACATGACTAACTTTACTCCAAGGTGTTCTTTATGTTCAGTCTACCGGTGTCGGCTTAGCCCCAGCTTACAATGCAAAATTCCATTACTTCACACGACAAGACTAGGAGACCATAAATAACGAGAGAAAAGTCCACGGATTCCCCAATACGCAAGAAAATAGTTTTTCAAAGTACCAGGACGTCATGGGCGCGTAAGAGGCTTTACTTAAATCCGCCGCAGGGCACGCGCGGGTATAAATCTCTATCCACCGCACATTTACTGTTTATTGTAGCGTAGGGAGGGATAGAATCGAGTTTTAAATCGATTTGAGGTAAGATTTTGGTGAATTGATTTTTAGTGATTTTATTTAGGTTGGTGGTAAATCATTTTGAGCTGTGCGGATTTCGATCATGTGGTCAGTATGTAATCAGATGGTACAATAATACAGAAAGATTTTTTTTTGATCCAACAGGTTCGATTCCTGGCCAGGGAAATCATTATTTTGGAAATCGAATGATACAATTTTACTTTTTATCAAAATCGGTTACATACGAGACGCCTTTGAGTGTTTTTCGCTATTGCTGATAGTTTCAGATATGGCCCTAGAGGCACTCTTGAAAAACTCACCCTGTATAACTCGGTTCTGACAGGGAAGACCAAATGTTCTCACAAATATTGTTTGTTATATACTCCTAAGAGTTTATATCTTCATGTTTGGTAGATGGCTGCACGAAAAAAAGGCACCAACCGCCCATACAAAATCGGCATGGCCATTTACATACATTGCAGTTTTTATCGATAAAAAAACCATATTCCCATCCCTATCCCCATATTTAGCCTTACACCCTAGTGACGGGGTCGATAGAGCATAGTGACATTTTGTCACGCACTACACCGTAGCGAGATGAAGTAATTTTATTTTCCGGCTCCCAAATGCCTCTGTTCCTGAAGATATACTGTCGTATTTTGAATGCAAAATATAGCTGTAGCGATTCAAGTTCTACCTTCTTAACCTCTGTTGAAAAAAGGGGTGTTAAAGTTTGTAGTGTGTATCTGTGTCTCTGTGTCTGTGTATCTGTGTAGGTGTATATCTGTGTGTCTGTCTGTGGCATCATAGCTCCTGAACGGTGTACTGATTTTAATTATTATTTTTTTGTTTGAAAGGCCTCTTTGAGAGTGTTCTTAGCTATGTTTCATGAAAATCTGTTCAGCCGTTTTAACATCAACTCTTTTCTAGTTGATGAAGGGACATGTCGTGTTCTTCATTCAATTTTTAATTGACTGAGCGAGAGAAGCGAGAGAAGCGTCTGCTTCAGCTTGGACAAAAATGCCCGAAAACCAAATTGAGAATCATTAAAAAAAACACTCTTTTTAAAAAGAACACTCAGGAAAATGTTGAAAGTAAAATTACTTTTTAACCAGGGATACATAAAAAGGTAGAAGTAAAAGGAATGCAGCATTATCCCCAAGCATGCGAATATTAATACCGCCGACATATTGCATTCGCTTCGGAAGATATATCGAGCAATATGAACTCCGGGTATTTTGTTTGGGTTGCTCTCACTATGCGAAATATTATTATTTAGGAAGCAGTTGCTTTCCAAGTAAAATTCGAGGTAGAGAAATAATTATAAAGTAAAGCTGTGTCCCCAGTCGGCAAACTGTGAGCGGCCGACTGAGTTTGCGGCGTATCGGTTTAGTACGCTCTTCCATATTTGAAATGGAGTGTCAACAGTTTGCTAGTTTGCGCTCACTGTACGCAGTTTGCAGCGTTACGCGACAAACTAGCAAACTGTGGACACTCCATTTCAAATATGGAAGAGCGTACTAAACCCATACATTTCTCTGTGCCCATACGCCGCAAACTCAGTCGGCCGCTCACAGTTTGCCGACTGGGGACACAGCCTTAGGCGCTCGAGGCGTAGCTTGGTTAGACGTTCTTGACAGATCGTTCTGAGCGGTCACAATGGATGGGTGACCGCAAGTGGCATCTACAGCTGAGCGCTTCTGTGCTAGAAAGGGAAAGATAATCATGTTGACCTTCCTGAATAAACTCAACGGAATCCTCGTTGCGAGTGTCAGACTCGACCGTTTCTTTGACGTGTTAGCGTCTTATAAATCGATGAACACCGGCTACATGCACGAAAAAGTGTCACGTTCCGCGAATAAGAGCGCGGAACAAGCGATAGATCGGTGTTAAACCTATATTTGATTGTGAACCCATAGTCTTAGTAAGATAGTTGGATAAGTAGTTAGACAAATCAAGACTAGATGGCACTATCTGTACGGTGTACAATAGGTCTAAGCGTTCGTTTCGTTAACACGTAAAATTATTGTCCGTAAACCGACTTTACAGATAGACTTTTTTTTTACAATCATCATCCTTTTGTAATTTTCAAGACTGGTATCTAATTATTTGTTGAAAGCATTTACATCTGGCTTCTTTTGCGCAAACTACCAGCGCAGTGGCGAGGAAGTCAAAATTGAATTTAATATTTTAGTACAAGCGCTATTTGTCTCTAATTTTCGCTGGCATCATGGTTTTAAATAAATAATATTACAATTAGGTCGGCTTATATTACCTAAAACTACAGTAAAAAACTTAGGTCTTACATCTTTACTAGATGATTTATAAAGTGCCAGGAGGCAATCTTTGCCTACCGTTACACGGAACACTGTAGTACCTTGGACAATGTTGGCTTGCCCAGCACCTAAACCATCCTCTCAGCTTAACCGGACCAACTACAGTAAGCTTAGATAAAAGTACATATAGTAATCGATTTTTAGGTATATTAATGGATTTTTCGTTTTGAAAAATGTAAATGCACATTAACATGAGCTCTAATCGGTGAGGGAAAACACCGTTGGAAACCAGTTAGCTTTCTAATAGCGACGATGGCTTTGTAACCTGTCACATACCATGTACCAAAATGTATTTAGACATACCTCTGACTAACCCCTTAGATGTCTTAAGGAAATTCCTAAAAACATCATGTGATATTTTGGTATTTGTCTTGCCTGTATAGTCATGATCATATTTCAGTATTTCATTCTGTATAATGGAAAAGTCTAGTTAAAACTGCCCCTAAATCTATTGTCATTTCTTTTTAATGACATGTGAGTATATACTCGTATATATTTTTTTAAATATATTTATTTATTAAAAAAAAATATATACCTACTCACATGTCATGAAAAAGAAATGACAATAGATTTAGGCGTTGTCCTAATAGAACGCGAATGCGCGATGCGAGCGATGCGACCATCGCGTGTTCGCGTCAATCATTATAGTCGCGCAATCGCATCGCGCGAATGTCAATTAGGACACCTATTCGACATCAGTATGTTTGATCGCGGATTCGTACGACTAAAATTCGCATGAACTTGCGATGATCGCGTAGTCGCGTTCTATTAGGACAACGCCTCAATCATTATAGTCGCGAAATCGCATCGCGCGAATGTCAATTAGGACACCTATTCGACATCAGTATGTTTGATCGCGGATTCGTACTGTAACGTTTCTCTAACCTGACCTAAAAATAAATGTAAATCTGAAGCTAATGAAATCTACCTGCTAATCAGTTACCCTGATTTTATTATTTAAAATAATATTCCTAATGAAATGTGAAAGCCAAGAAGGTAAAATAAAATATATTTAAGTTGCACACACATTTAATACTGTTGCAATTTTGGTTACATAAATAATCTCGTTACCGAAAATGTTTTAATCACAATAGACAAGTCAACAACTAAGGTGTTTAAATTTAAATTATAATACAAGTAAAATAAGAATCTTAAATTCTAAATGAGCCCATGGAACCCGGAATAGCTGTAAGGGAAACAAATTGATTGCATTAGTGAATTTGTCGAAATAAATGAATACTTGCATGAAATGCACAAAAGATCAGTCAGGACCAATGTTAAATTGGTCATGTCATCATGTATGTGGGGAATCTAGATCAGATGGATCAAGAATAATTTATTGTTTTCATGCAAAATCCCCTACCCAACACAGTCATCTAGAATCCCGAGGACCTAGAGTCATGTGCCCAGGAATGTCTTGTCTTGCGACTTAGGGATGAGGAAAACTCCTGGTTCTAACTACAGAAGCCCCGCAAGCGCAAACAAGGAAAGGGAAAGGGTAGGGAAGGCGCCTATATTTACCTATATCAAAATCCTATTGATTTCGATCAAAAAGGGTAGGTCCATTTACTGTTAGATGCTATTAGATTCAAAGTACTCGTATCAAGGCCGCGTTTTAACCAACTGCGTATTCGAAGGCATTAGCGTTATACGCTTGACATCCCCAGAATACATTGCGCTGTATTCGGAAAATGTCATCCTGACGCTATAATGGCTCGCCAGACATGCTCCAAGTACCAAGATTTATCTAACAGATCTGAGTTAACCTAAACGCCGAGCAATAAATGGACCTCTTAGGCTGGATTCGACCAAACTGTCATCCCACTCCCGGAGCAGTCATTCCGTTACTCCTGGTTCTAAGGTGTCAACTTTACAATGTCAAAATATTCAAACAAACAGCAGTTTAATCTGTGGTTTAATCTAAAGATAAAACTTAATCCAGTTTGGCAAAATCCAGCCTTAACAAAATAATTTAATGAAATCCATAAGACTCGAAGCACTTGTTCCATGTCGATGCTTAATAGCACTGCGCTATTCAGGACGTTGTTTCATACTAGGAATCCACAAGTCACAACGTATGCACTATAACCACAGACATCACCCAAGCGTCTCTAACAAAATGAGTCAATTAATAAAGCAAGTTAAAGTGAAAAGTGAATTCAGTGCTTGTTGAGTTGTTTGTTACACTGAATGCTTAATTTAGGATAGGAAAGGATATGTTTGTAAGCGTCAGCTAAAGCCAGTGTTAGTTAGCTCGATCTCAGCTTCACTGTGGATATCTACAGAAAATAGCATGCATAGATTAGTTTAACTCTAATAAATTGTCTCGATCTCAGCAACCACCTAACCTGTATGGAAACTTAATTACCATGCACACATAATCAGATTAAATGTAATTTCTTTAAATAAAATAGAATGGCGGTGAGGAATAAAATATCAACTTTCTATTCTTTGAATCCCTGCCCTTAGACTGCCTTCCCCTGAATTATTATTTTACTAGCTTATTCTAAGATACATTACCAAAGACTGCTCACTGAATTTAAAAGTAAATTTTAATTAAACGTGGATACTGTAAAATACTTAGATTATTTCAATTTACACTGAATCTAATTTATAACTACTCATAATAACCAACACTGATTCTAGGGTTTGAACTACCAATCAATCTGGTCAACTTTTAACTCTGACTTTCTAATTCTTCCGACTCCCCTCAGACCCTCTCTCCCACTTTCTGTCCTCCAACTTTCTGTCTCGTTTCCCTAGAGTCTCGTCCTTTTGTTCAAAATCATCCCCTCCTAAATGGGGTGTGTCTAGTCAAAGACCACCACGCGCTCCCCCAATCACGTTCAAATATTCAACGCATAAAAAAAAATAAAGGGAATAACCTATTTCTAAATTTCAGTTTCCAGACGCACAAAAAGTATGATGCCCATGAGTTCCAAGAGTTGTAAAAAAAAATATTGTCGCCAGCACAATCTAAATGATTATAATTTATGGTCATGTGAATTTTTAAGTTTTACACTAAACGAAATATCTCAATAAATTAAGCTCAAGGGCTCTTTCTCAAGTAGACTGAAGTATGAGTGATGAAAAAAAAATATAAATTCCTTTAGTTAAATTATAGTCTAAAAATAGGGATCGTTACAGTACGACTAAAATTCGCACGAACTTGCGATGATCGCGTAGTCGCGTTCTATTAGGACAACGCCATAGGGGCAGTTTTATCTAGACTTTTCCATTATACAGAATGAAATACTGAAATATGATGAAATGACGTGAGTGAGAAGAAAAAAACATTCTCTAATGCCGTACTAACTTGAAAGTAAATGAATAATGCGGGTTTGGGGAACAGGGTGGAATAGGCAGAGTAGGTAGTTCTCTGCAACGGGCCGGCCCATCTGGCCCACTTGCCCGTGGTCTTTCGACCGACAGTTGATGTCGGATAGTTGTATACAAGCTGATCGGCGTGTAGCATGTTTTTCTGTAGTTCATCTAGCGACAGGTAGATGTCGCTACACGGGTAAAATTTACATATTTCGCATGAACATATTTTTTTAACAACGAATTTTCGATGTACGTTCTTAAAAAACATAATAGACTGCTATTTCGGCGGCTTACATGCTCGCTAAAATGTTATTCTTGCTGTACATTTGGGCCGACGGATCTAGGTGTTCGTGAAGTCAGGCTTTTCGCTGCGCAGTAGAAAATTTTGTATGAAAAAGTTGCACTGCGCATCGAAACGGCTAACTTCACGAACGCCGAGATCCGTTGGCCCTACTGTAACATGGTTCCCTGGTACAACAAACGTTTGGGCACAGTACTCTGCTAATGGCATTGTGTTGTTGCGAGAGTTGGAGGAGTTACATCTTTACTAGATGATTTATATAGTGTCAGGAGGCAATCTTTGCCTACACTTAACGGGATACTGTAGTGCCTGGGACATTGTTTAAGATAGAGTAGGCTTGCCCAGCACCTAAACCATCCTCCCAGCATAACCGGCCATATCCACAGGAAAGACTGGGTCAAAACCTGACTAAGTTTCCTCACGAAGTTTTCGAAGTTTTTTTTATTGTTTTTAGGAATATGAAGACAATGAGGGCTCGTAGCGAAGCTTAAACGTTTTTGATAGATCGTTTAAGTTATTCAGCGACGTTCTGAACAGTCAAAATCTAGATGGGTGACCACAAGTGGCATTAATGTATAGTGTACTAGCGGACGCCCGCGGCTTCGCCCGCGTGGACTACTACTTTTTTATCCCACGGAAAACATGCATTTTTTTCGGGATACAAATTAGCCTATGTCACTCTCCTGCCCTCCAACTATCTCCACACAAAATCACGTCATTCCGTCTCTCTGTTTTGACGTGAAAACAAGACAAATAAACAAGCAAACAAACAAACACACTTTTATAATATGGGTATATAACAGTTGATTAGAGCACGTTAAATTGTCGGTTCTGACTTTTAAGTCGTTAAGCCATGACGAAGGCCTTCAGGCGGCCTAAAAACTCACCAGAGTAAGCCACGCTTATACGTACCAACTTTTACGTATTAGTTATGTGGCTTACAAAAATGTGAATTTTAATAAACAAAAGAAAATTCTTTGCTTAAGTTGACCCATTATTTACATAAACGTGACCTTACATTACTGTGCAAACTTTGCATGAAGCCAGATAAATAAAAAAGTTACTATAGTATCGAACCCCAGCAGAGGACATGTTTTTTTTTATTTATTTATTTATTTATTCTTGTTGCACAAATGAAATAGTTAGTTTTCTTTAGTCTTTTTTTTTTGGGTAAGTAAATCTTTTGTACTTAATTATTTTTGTTTAGAAATGTCTCATTTCTGGGAAAATTCATTTATTCTATTTTCACCCGAGCAATTTAAACAGTTCAAAAACTGTTTTTTCGTCCACTTTATACCAAATCATGGTCACTGCAAAACTTTGAAATGTTAATGGCGTATTTGTGTCGCGGGTCGTGCTGTCACAACGGCGTTACAATGGGTTAGGACTGTAACTTCAGTTGGAATCCTATTACTGTTATGGCTCAAACACACGTTGGGCCAGCCTAGGCGAGCGCGAGCGAGAAGGCGAAGGCTCTTGAAAAAAATATATTCTCAAAGAGGGCGGTGGGCAAAATAAAGTTAAGAAACTATGATTTAAACGCTTCGAAATACGGTATAAACTTACTCGTCGTTAAATGAACTGCTATTTACAGAATAAATAGTGAAGAAATATTTGCTTTATCCGGCTAAGGTAATGAAGAAATAGACTTTTGAGTGTTTATTAAATTTCCACATCTAAGTATGCTAATACAATAAAGCGGTAGAGTTTGTTTGTTTGAACGCGCTATATAATCTCAGGAACTACCAGTCCGATTTGAAAAAATATTTCTGAATTTGATAGCAAACTCAATTCAATTCATTTATTGCGTATTATGGGTTAGTATTATGGTTAGTAACTCTTGATGAAGGTTAAGGCTACTTTTCGTCATCATCATCATTACCATTATACCATCACTTCGGGGTCAACGCCACGAGGGCGCTGTTAGTTTTGATATAAAAATATTTGGTTCATCCTGTTGTACACTAAATAAACTAGTAGTTCGCCCCGAACTGAGATCTCGCGCACCGTAGATGGCTTACATTTGGACTTTCTTCTGACTACCCCTATAATTTCAAGTGCTACTACTGCCGAGTATGCCTATTGCGCTAGCTCTTCATAGTAAAAAATGCTAGCATGCATGCAGTCATAATGTCGTGTCTAATTTTTCATTTATTTCATATTTATGAATTCTCGTCGTATTTCTAAAAGTATAGATACGTCCTAGAATAAAAATAATAACTTTTTTGGAATGTACAAATAAAGACCTTTCATTTGACACCCCACTCAATATATTTGTTTACTTAACTTTTTTTACCCCAATTATTTTCTTTATCAAAAATTTTTTTATCATGAAAATAAATCAAGTAGCATCTAAAATCATTGCAAACCAAACCGCAACGATGCCACTCTCTTTTTAAGACCGACCAGTCAATGAGCTACGAAGACATCGAAACTCTATGAAACGGGAGCTCTTGCAGCTCTGGTTTCGTAGTTTTTGTTCTTTGGTCGTATTTCAAAAACTATACATCCTAGATTAAAAATAAAAACCATTTTGGAATGTACAAAATAAACCCTTTCGTATGACACCCCACTCAATATATTTGTGTAACTTTCATAATTTTTTATCCCCTTGGGAACCCAATATCTTCACAACCCCTTCATCGATTAAGCTCATATGCTCCACCGTAAATTTCCTTACCACAACCTATTGACCTACCAAGTTTCATGCAGATTGGATGAACGGTTCGACAGTTATGCTCGAACAACAATTCGTGAAACATACAAACATACAAAGCAAAATCGCCCAACTTACCACTAAGATCTTCGCTCGCTTCGCTCGCTCGATCGATTATTGCTAAATCCTGAAGCTCTTATTTAGGTCACGCTAAAGACCAAAACTAAATAATAATAAATAATTAATAATTTTATTTATTTCAGACAACTTATAGATAGTTGGGGAGTGTACACATTGCGTTTTCTGCAGCGCGTTTTTGAGCTGCGCGTTTGTATCGATACAAACGCGCTGCAAAAAACACAATGTGTACACTCCCTTACTACAGATCTTATTTAACTAGTCTAACGGTCCATATTAATATGTACCTTACAACTAACATACATATTTTATACTTACCTACAACTATTTACTTATTATTTGCACGTATTGTCTGTTCGTGACTCTCTTATGTTGTGTTTAACAATCGTCCGCGTAATTTCCTAAATACAGTTGTCACAATGGATCTAGGCGTTCGTGAAGTTAGGCTTTTCGCTGCGCAGTAGAAAATTTTGTATGAAAAAGTTGCACTGCGCATCGAAACGGCTAACTTCACGAATGCCAAGATCCGTTGGAAGAAGTGTACAGTCCGCGTTTCCTAAATATAATACCTCTCGGCCAGAATTCTTCCTTCTTGTGTGTTATTATTCTACTATTATATTCCTCCCATCCTACCTATATCTTTCACAGTATTTTTTGCCAGCAAAACTGGCCAGTAGCACAGAATACTAGCAGTAGCTCTCAAGAACGTATTCCTTACTTTATGGTAATGTCAACCATCCCAACTATTTCCATCCCTATATGCTGGAAAGCTCAGCATTTCTCCAAATGCAAATGAGGATGCCGTGGAAACTTGACGAAGTATTTGCAATCAAGTAGTTTTATATTGAGTTCGTATTTGAAACCTTCAAATTCCTTGGGCTTACAACTTATTCGAATCCAGTCGGAATTGAAAATTTTGATAAGATTTTTCATTTTCAAATGTAAATATAGTCCGGCAATTTGGAAACCCTTTCTCTACCAATCTATGGTAAAGTACAGGTTTCTTGTCTATGGTACAGGTGCCGAAGACGTCAGTCAGAAGTAATAATTTACTTCTAAAAGACAATTTATCTATTTCGCGTATTTAGCTTGCACAGTGGCGCCCCCATTTATTTCTATTATTTTGTGTCGGACTATACCTAAGTGCGGTTTAACACAATAACAAATAAAAAATTATAGAATTAGCAAAAGCGACATCTCTCGTCAATTGATCCTGAATGTAACTTCGGGCAATGAGCTGAGTTAACTTAGTAGATGGCGCTCATCGATGCTTTAATCGATAAATCCTATCATGATTTTCAACTCTGGCGACTAAAGGTTTCGTGGCCGAATTGGTAAAGGCACTCCGACTAAAGGAGGATCGCTTGTATCATTGCAAGTTCAAATCCCGTCGGAATTGAGAATTTTGATAAGTTTTTTAATTTTCAAACTTTACTTGATGATTGAAGCTGTGTGTCTGTGTCGGAATCGGAACGTACGGAGCGGCAGTATTTGTTGCTTTGTATGAGTTTCTATGGTACTGCATGCACTGTATTGGTTTTTCAGCGCCAGAGACCGGTATTTCTGCTGATGACGTCATCCGCAGTGAACGCTCCAACGCGCCCCGACGCGGCTTTCATTAATAATTCTATGTACAGCAGTTAGATATTGGACAATTTGGACTTTACTCATCAAAACATCACAACTTTTATGTGACCGCATGGATGCTAACAATTTCCCAACGGTGACAAAAGATACATTTAAAAACGGTTGGAATATTAATATGGGACATACCTCTCAGTTTACGAGAGGTTCTTGCAATAAACTATTCAATGGCGAAGATATGAGCCGGAAACGTCGTCGTAAACATTTTTTTCACATATTTTCACGAGAAATAATGTACATTTTTCCCCCTCAAATATTATATGAGACCCACCGGTATTTTGTTTCCAAAGAACCTATTTTGTTACATAATTTAACGCTCTGTTGCATTATAAAGGGTGGCGCAAAAGAAACCCTATTTGGTTCAGCTACAACTTCTTTTCTAAATGAGAAAACAATAATAAGTTTTTTTACCTTGGGTCATATTTCGCAAACATACCTATCCCGAAAAATCCAAACTTCATAACTTCTATCATTTGTAATAATCCGGCCAATAGCATTCTTTGATTGGGTCTCATAGTCACAGTCACAGGATTCTTAATTTTATTTTACACTAACTGCTGCCCGCGGTTTCGCTCGCATGGTACCCGGATAAAAAGTAGCCTATGTTACTCTCCAGTCCTCCAACTATCTCCACACAAAAAATCACATCAATCCGTCGCTCTGTTTTGACGTGAAAGCAGGACAAATAAACACACTTTCACATTTATAATATGAAGTACGGATACCTACTTTTTCTTTTGTAGCTCTATTGGTCTATTATACAATCACTAAAGAAACGTCTAGTTCTAAAATCAAAAGTAATTTCTCCCCCCGATCAGTAGTTCTAAAATCCTTCATATACACGTAAATAGAATAAAACAGATAACCACCCTATTTTGAAGTTGGTTTACAATACAATGAAAACAATAGAGTATTGCTGACTGATCCATCAGTGGCCGGCGTTCCTCTAATTGGTTTCTGTCCGACGACTTTACCAATTACTGAATGCTCCCGAAAGGGGCGTGGTGCGACTGTCAGAGTTTTTAATAATGAGCCTAGGAAAGTGTAGGGCAATTGCTTTGGACAGGACTTAAATAATCAGTACTGGCTTTTAAGGTGTTAAGCCATGACGAGCTTCAGGTGGCCTGTAAACCCCTGAAAGCCTGAAAATGACACCAGGGATGGCGGTTAGCTTGTAAGAACTAAAACGAAATAGCACACTTTTGTATTTACTATTACATTAGGTATTCAAAATTTTAAAAAGCTGACTTTTGAAATTGATAAAATTTTATTTATTGATACTTTTTTCAATTACAGTTTTTTATATAACATAACAGTTTAACATCTTGTTTTCAATAAAGTTGTTGTTAATCTTCTGCCTACTGCTTAACAAAGATAGCCCCCCACTTCCCTCCGAGTTCTCCAATGTTTAAATTTTTTTTATTCATTTGTAAAGATCAAAAGCTCACCCGTCTGACTGTCAAGTCACAAGACCGAGACAGGAGACCGTCTCGAGACCGTTGATATTGAAAATATTTATGGACACGGGAATTGGATCTGCCCGCGACCACGGCTATTGTAACATAGCCGAAACGTTGGGATAAATAAGGTAAAATACGCGATAAAATCCCGTGTCCATAAATATTTTCAATATGAATAATAGTGATCGCGAAAGTTTAAAAAAGACTATAGGAGACCGTTGGTTGTTTTAAATTTATAATGATATATAAACTGACGGTTCTCTGTCTTGTGTCAATTTCGCGCGGCCCTACAAGAAAGATGACATTACCGTGGCCCTACAAAGCCTGTCTCTTGTCTTGGTCTCCTGTCTCGGTCTCAGGCGCGAACCTCCTATGTATGTTTAGTGATATTCTTTATTTCAAATCTCTATCAAAAGCACCACAACTCCTCAAACAGCGCGGTAAAGCAAACATAGGAAAAAATGGTGATCAAACATTAGGACGATATTGTCTCTGTATTTGTACATTCTGACAGTACTCGTAGCCTTGGGTTTCTTGTGATATTCACTTGAATAGTAAAATACTACACCACTTTCAGAATTATACATTGTACTATTACGAGATTTTTTATTTCATACTAGTAATGTAGCGAGACGAAGGTAGCGAGACGAGCTGGACTTGAGAATTGGAAGATATAACGGACACAAAGAATCAGAATCATTTATTGCAATACTGTTGTACTTACAAGGGTCTTAGTTTAAATAGGCACATGTTTGTACAGTTTATCAAAATTATCAAAATCAACTTAAAAACATACACAAAAAAAAACAAATAAATTAAGCTTCATGGTAAACACATCTGGATCCTAAGCAATCATTGTGTGAATAAAATAATCTAGCTCTTAAAATTGTATGTGGTTCCAGAGGTCCAATGATTTTCGACTTTTTTTGTGTTAGACCAAAAACTAGTGCTATCAGCTCAGAGTAATGTTGTTTGCGCTTAGGTTGGCTCACTGCCTACTCTTTCTTAGCAGATATCTTATCCATTGCCTCAAGTATTCTGAGTTAATGGTATAGGTATGAACGTAGTATGAACTTTGTTTTACCTACTGTCTATCTATATCATATATCATATCATTTTATTTATTTCTCTCACTAACATTAAATATAGTAAAATAAATATAAATATACAGAATAATTAATATTAAAAACGGTGTAGGTAGCTATTATAAAAACCTGTTTGTGAGAGACTGGTGCCTGAAATAAGTATAGAAAAACCTGTGGTAAGATATTTGTCCTTTTTACAAGTTTTTAATTAATTTTATATAAGTAAGTTCGTATTAGCAAGTCGCCAACTCTGGTGACGGAGTTTTTAGACCGCCTAAAGATCTCCGTCATGGCTTAAACACTAAAAGCCGTGACCGCCTTCACCTGTTCGGGTGGGACAAATCTTGAAGCAACTGAATTTCGAACTATTAATTAAATGCAAACTATTAATTCTCGATGTTGTAGAAGGATATAAATGAGTATTGGATGCACAGGAAATTCTGTGATTGGATGTTATTAATATGCTTGTCAGACAGACATTGTTTTATATTAGAGACACTACAACTACATGTATGTACTATTCTAAGTGATATATATAGCGATAAGACCGCCGATTGTATATCATATTTACTGAAGTTATTTTAATTTGTTGTATTGTATTTCTTTTATTATGTGGTGTGCAATAAAGTATTTTCTTTCTGTCTATCTATCTATCTAATTACATTTGGGTTAATGTCGAGCTTTAATTCCTGTAAATTCGTTAGTGAGCTGGTTATAGCTTAGTTCTTACTACTCTCACATTTATTACGTCATAATATTTGGTTTCTTTCGATTTCGTTATCGAAAAGTTATTTTCGCTCTTTGTCTGCGACAAAGTTTGTTTTCGGTCAATAATAAACATATTTATAAGCTTGTGGCTTAATAAATGAATGTATTAATATTGCATTAAAATAAAATAATAACTATCTCTCTTGTCCGGTATTTTATGTAAGGCTTGTTTCACTCTTCAGCGTGTCGCCGGTCGCGTCCGTAAGTTGACCATTCACAGCACAGAGGAATTAATTTTGACCATTCACAGCACAGAGAAATGTGCTGTGAATGGTCAACTCGCGGACGCGACCGGCGACACGCTGAAGAGTGAAACAAGCCTAAGCGTAAGCTCAGTGCATTCTTGTAGGAACATTATCATATCATAGTATTAGAATCATTGTACCAGAATCATTGCAAAGACTATCAATGCAGACAAAAAATACAAAAACAAAAACGTTTATTTTGTTTCAAAAGGTACAGTGTTTCCGTAACATAATTTACGTAGTTTACACAAGGTAGGTAGATATAAGCTAAGGTTCATAGTAGGTATTTAGTTAAATCATGTAGGTACGGTCACTAGCCCCCACACTAGGATAGACACCTACCAATTAACACCAACATATTCATTCATCCAATATGAAGGGGTTTCGCAAAAACTTAGAAGTTATTAGACCGCTAGCAAATATATCCTTAAAAGTAAAACAAAATCAAAGCAAAACGGAATTTTAAAATTCCAAATAAATGGTCCAGTAAAATATTTTCCATTTCAAATCGCAAATAAAAATCTTTTCCAAAAATAAAACTGACAGCTATCTGTGTTCCGCGCCGGCAATTTCGTCGGGATTTTGTTGTACAGTTTTTTTGCTGAACTCTGATTTTAACTGTGTTTTGATGACCCAAATTCGTTAGATGTTATTTATAGAGTGAAGTGGTGAAGGGAATAAAGATGGCATTCAGTGACTCAGTAATTTTTTGGGGTGCCGAATTTATAAGCACGTCTGTTTGAGCTAGTGGCCACCTTCCTTATACTCGTAAATACAGATGATAATATGATTTGCAGCCGTTTTTGTAGTAAGGAAAAGAGTTACGAGTATAAAAGCCTATGCCGGAAAGTAGTGATTTTTATATCGCGCGGCCATCAACCAATAGCTACGCGAAAAAATAAAAGGCACCAACCTCCTATACAAAATCGCATGGCCATTCACATGACAACTTAAAATGCGTGTTTAATGCTTAAAAACTAGTGCGCCGCTACAAGCTCACTAGAGCGGTGTTTCCAATGTAAATTAAAAAAAAACAATGCTCTTGAGGCGCAATACTTTTTATACGTTAGACACTCGTCTTTTTAGTGCATCTGTAGTGCCTAGGAAATTCTTAAAATCGTGCCTAGGAAATTATGGTTGGATTTAATTTATAGTCGTCGTACCACCAACTCTTAGAGCAATATCAAAACAAGGTGAAAACAGCCCTGCATCGCGTCAATGACTTGACACTTGACACTCCACGATGAGACGTTACCAAAACATTCCTACGTTAGGCTTACTTTAACCTTACCTTAGTCTTTATCTTAGCACGGAATCAGAGTAATCTTACTTTGACATTACTCTAAGAGTTCATAGTAAGGCCCCTGATCTGATTAAAATCTCATGTCATCAAAAAATCTATTGATGAACAGCTGGAATTCTACCTCACGACGACCTCACTCGGTGAACACAGGTTAAACTTAAACCAAGAAATACCTCATCGTCGAAGGCGTCAGGGTCTGCCATGGTGACCTTCTTCTTGGTCTTCGTCACTGCGGCGCTGCCAGTCACAATCCCTTACTGGCACTCCAGTTACTGTGCTCAGACATCGTTCATTATCTCTGAAACAAATATTAGTAATTTTATTTTTGTGCATTACTAGCTGACCCGGCGATCTTCGTACTGCCTCAGAATTCGGAATAACATCAAGAAGACATTCCATTCAAATTGTATAAATGGCCATCTAGTGCCAATATTTTCATGTTCCATTTGCTAACACTCATGCTGCAAACCGAATTATCGTGCCAAAAAATCAAAAAGGCGGATTTAGATTTTTTAAGAATTTTATGTACCGCCACAGAAATTACTTAGTAAAACCCAAAAAAAAATGCAAATATTTTTAAACTAAAATCCCGATTGCGTGTGAAAACAATTCAAAAATCAAAAATGGATTTTGATTTATGTACCCAGTAAGACTCGCGCCATCGAGATGAATTTAATGATGTATCAGTTATCAAAATCGGTTGAGCCGTTGAGTAGTTACTAGCGGAAATACACACATACAGGTCAAACACATACCCTCCTTTTGCTTCGCCGCAGTCGGGTAAAATAGCGAGAAATGTCTTCTTACTTTTGTTTATTCATGGAAAGAATTATTTCTGGAAACATCTGAAGAAGCCGATAAGTCATAAAATGCAGGAAATGGAAGGACTATAAAACAACTCGACGGACGCATAAACGGCAAACCTCTGGACAATAAACCCTTTCCCATTATTATTGTGCCACAGTGGAAGAGGAATAGCAGGTGTTCTCTATTTTTTATTACTTAATTGAAAATATAGCAATGGATGAGACTGGCAAGGCATCGCAGAGAATGGCGGAGTAGAGGAGGCCTATACCCAGCAGTGGGTGCATACAGGCTGAATAGATAGATAGATAATTGAAAATGAAAAATCTTATCAAAATTTTAATTCCGACGGGATTTGAACCCGCAATGATACAAGCGATTCCTCCTTTAGCCGGAGTGCCTTTACCAATTCGGCCACGGAACCTTTAGTTGCCAGAGTTGAAAATCATTATTTTTATTATTTATCTATATCACACTATCACACGAATATTATAAAAGCGAAAGTTTGGATGTTTGGATGGATGTATGTTTGTTCCTATATAAGTCGACAACCACGGAACCGATTTGACTGAAATTTAAAATATAAATATATAATAACTGGAAATTCATCACAGATTACTCAAAGACACCTTTTGGAACCCGATTTGGAAAATGTGGTCACGGGTCGCGGGTGGTCGTGGTCACGGGTAGACTACCCGTGACCGGAGAGCTGTAAAGCACTCGAAATGTCGGGAAATAATAAAGAAAGGTAATCACGCGATAAAGTCCCGTTAGTTTGTTTAAATTATGTTTACAGATCGCGAAAGTTTAATATGTGCGATTTGGAAAATCCTTTTTTTTTTGTTTAAAAGGATATAGGTACTTTTTGATTGGTGCCACAATAATTTGGTGAGTCTTCGGAGTTATGTACAGAAATGCACTTTGAGAGTACAGAAATTTGCTCAGCTTTTAAGATGGAAGTAAGTTTTTTAAATTTTAATTTAGCCACTTATACAATTGTGTTGAATAAGCTATTCTCGCAGCACTGTGTCGGTACCGCAGCTGACCCGTTTCTTGAAGTCTTTTTAATTAAATTTCTCTATTTAATCCCTCGCCGTACTTAAATTAATTTGAGTAATGTTAAGAGCAGTTTAAGTAAAGGTCACTTAAGTTTGTTACAAATGTTACAACCACATTATTTTAATTAGTCATTTTAGAGCAGTGTTCCGCAAAGGGTGTGCCGCGGCACACTGGTGTACCGTGGTCATTAGTTGGTGTGCCTCGGAAAAATAAGGTTACCTTACCTATCTCGCTTTAGCTACTCCATATTTGAACCGCATTATGCTCAACTAAACAAGTTCATGTTTCGCATTAAAAAAATGATTTTTCATTTATGGTGTGCCTCTAAAATTTCCCGATTTCCTAGATGTACAGTCAGCGTCATCAATCGGTATCCCCCTATTGATTTTAACAAGGACCCTTTTCATTTCAACTTTGGATTTCAGTCGGATTTGCTAGTGTAGGAACTCGAGCGAAATTAGATATCCATAAGTATACTAGCAAATCCGACTGAAATCCAAAGTTGAAATGAAAAGGGTCCTTGTTAAAATCAATAGGGGGATACCGATTGATGACGCTGACTGTACCTTGAACACAAAAAGTTTGTGGAACACTGTTTTAGAGTACTAAAACTGCTGCGTTGGCCAAGTAGTACTTCGACTTTCGATCCGAAGGTCGTGGGTTTGCATCCCAGACTAGCATCAATTATTTTTTGTGTCAAAAAAAATATATTCGAATTAACACAAGCTCTAAACGGTGAAGAAAAACATTGTGAAGAAACCAGTTGTCTTTCTAATACCGTCGATGGGCTTGCAACCTGTCACGTATGGAATGTTAACTTCTGTAAAATGTGGGAATGTACCTTTGTTTGGCCATACCTCTGAATACCCCCTGTAGACATCTTCAAAGGATCTTACATGCCTAAAGATCTGAGAGAATGTCTACCACGCTTTCGGGATACAGGAGTTTCGTATAATAATGATGAAAAAAGTAACAAATCCGTATCTACCCATATTATAAATGTGAAAGGGTGTTTATTTGTTTGTTTATTTGTCCTGCTTTCACGTCAAAACAGAGCGACGGATTGACGTGATTTTTTTATGTGGAGATAGTTGGAGGGCTGGAGAGTGTCATAGGCATAGTAACATAGGCTACTTTTTATCCGGGTACCATGCGCACTTTTTATCCCGAAAAATGCATGTTTCCCGTGGGATAAAAAGTAGTAGTCCACGCGGGCGAAGCCGCGGGCGTTCGCTAGTTCTTTATAAATAAAATAAACTTGTTTCTAAAACATTGCGCTATAAAACGCAGGCAGCGTGAATGCTACGCCGTAGCTCGTAGCTCGTAGCTCGTAGCACTCACGGTCACTGCGTAGCGCAGCGTAGCGGGTCACCTACTTACAGCTATTGTGTTTGTGATCAAGTTTTTTGTTAGTTATTTAGAAGTTCTAGCCAAAAGTTAGGAAACCTAACAGAGTAGAATTTAGGCTTGAAACCTGCTACGTAAAGCAAATTTCTGCGAAAAAGTAGGTACTATTCAGTTCGTATGAGCAATTGGCCAACTCTGGTGATGGAGTTGGACGCCTAAAGGACTCCGTCTTGGCTTAGAATACGCATTTGACCTCTGACTACCCCTTAGGCTTATTCAAAGGCTCTTTCTGAATGCAACTTTGGACGATGAGCAGGAGTTTACTAAGTGTTCTAGATGGCGCTAGTCGGTCCTAAAATATGAGCTTAGAGTACGCGCCACCACTGAAGTCCGATAGACGCGGCGCTGCTATCGCAGAACTACGAGTAGATTAAGAAAAAATTACTAATTGTCCAAATAAGGCTTGAACAATAATAATTATGCAAGTTTGTACGTTTGTTAATTCTATACACCAGAACAACTGATTGACCGTGACTAAAAAGAGCATAATAAAGTAAATATAACAATTAGTTCCCGCTTTTGCTGTAGGAGTGCTGGCGCGGACTCTATAAAGATTTTCGACCCAACCTAATTATAATCAGCCTTATCCAATTAAGGTCGTATTTAAACGGTACCGGTATTGTGAAATGACCGGTATTCCAAGCACAGTATCGGTTCAGTAGTTTGTGCGAGATTGGATTCCGATTGGGTTCGTGTCGAGCGGTGTTAAAGTCCGTTTACTAATACACTCTATTGTTTAGTTGTTTTTGTATTATCCCGACTTTTATTTTTGTTTACATAATTAGGCCTTTATAATCTTTACTAGATGACTAGCAGTGCCCTCGTAGTGATGGTATATGATGATGATGATGAAAAATAGCCTGTAACTTTCCTCAAGAGTTTAGCTATCAAATGCAGAAAAAAAAATTCAAATTCGACAGGTAGTTCCTGAGATTAGCGCGTTCAAACAAACAAACAACTTCTTCCGCTTTATATATTGGATAGATTTATACAGCGTCAAAAACCAACACATACTTACACTCAACGGGACGCTATGGGTACCTAGAATATTATGAGATGGCGTTCTAGACTAGTTTGAAGTGGCTTGCACAGCACCTAAAAATTTATAAATTTTCCAAAACGAAAAATTCATTGCATGATAGGGATTCGCCTCCGTCATGGCTCAACGACTTAAAAGCCGGGACCTACAATTTAACTTTTCCCTCCGAAGCACGGAAGCACCCAGCTGTTAATGCATCTTACGGTCACCCATCATAATTGTGGCCGCTCAACGTCGCCAACTTCAACGATCTATCATGAACGTCTAAGCAAGCTACGCCACGAGAGCTTTTGACGAAGGGCGACAGGCCGCTGAAACTCTCCATCAGAAACTTGAAAACTTACACGAACTTACAGTAAAACCAGAAAAAGAATTGTTTTCGTAGGACATCGGAAACAATAGCACAAAATTACAAAAACGATTGACGAAAAGTCATTTGGAAATGAAAATTACTTATAATTTCAACTTTATCGCAAAAAAATGGGTCAAACAAATCAATGTCATTTTTAAGTAAAGTAAATTAAATATTGTTATCAACAGGATAAATACCATGATTATTGAGTTTTGTTGCTTCCCGATATTTCGACGCAGTTGCATGCGCCATGATCACGGGTAAATATTTATGTTCGTAACCATGATAGTTTCAAAAGTTATATAAAGTAAATTTTGCAAACCATGCGAGCTGCGCTGATAATAACGTGCACTTCTGTCGCATTCTGTTTTATGAAATCACTAGCTGATGCCCGCGGCTTCGCTCGCGTGGTACCCGGATAAAAAGTATATGTTACTCTCCAGCCCTCCGACTATCTCCACACTTTTACATTTATAATATGGGTACGGATACACTGCTGTCGGACATACGAATTCGTATTATTCGTATTCGGAAAATACGAACATAACCGAGATCCAAGCTAGAGTAAAGAGAGTAAAGCTTGAAGTACTGTACTTTTATGCAAGATTCCGTGGCACATTGAAGTGCTTCCACGGTAATTACAGCCGTTTACTGACCTCCACTAACAATCGAAGTTTTACTGCAAGTTTGCTACTCGGGATACTGTTACTCAAATAAGTTTGTTCTCTATTTCTTACAAACTTCTGCTGCCCTGGTAGAAAATCTCAAAAATGTATATATAGGTACTTACCAGCGAACGCCCGCGGCTTCGCTTTTTTTTTTCGACTACTATTTTTTTGTTGAGTTGAGGAGAAAAGGCTTTTCATGAACCCATACAAAACAGAAGAACATACATCTTATACGACATGACAGCTTCATAAGGATCATCATAGAAGGAAAAGTAGAAGGAAGACGAGGAAAGGGAAGACCAAGAATTAATAATATGAATCAGATTAAGAAAAGGTCGCTGAGGTCACTGTCATGCCGTATAAAGAAATAAAAGAAATCGCATTGCAAAGAAATAGATGGATGAATGGCATCGTTGCACCGACAAGAGCTGAGCTCTATAATCTATATAATCAGCATATCTGTCAAGTTTCCAATATAATGTAATGATATGGTGACATCGAGCTGAAGGGGAATGGGGAGAGGGGGAGGAGGAGATGGGGACGGGGACGGGGACGGGGACGGGACGGGACGGGACGGGACGGGGATGGGGACGGGGATACATGACACACAAACTTATTTAATTTAAAATCCAAAAAAATCTGTTTATGTACAGAATATAAAACCAAACACTTTTTTACTTCACGTCACGTGGCATTGCAACGCATGCCGGGTACAGCTAGTTTAAACAATAAATACTATTTTTCTATCCCACGGGATCCGAACATTTTTCAGGGAATAAACGTAGCCTATGTGTTATTCCAGACTTAAAATAAATATCTGTGCATCTATCAATATTTAATCTATCAATTTAATCCATATCCGTTCAGCCGTTCTGGCGTGATTACGAGGTATAGATAGCTGTCGTTTTGCTATGATTGATAAAAAGTTTGTTAGTAGAATCGGCCCCCAGGTTGCAAGCTCATCCCCACGTTTTAGAATACGATTTCCTAATTATGTTTTCCATCATTATTTATCACAAACATTTGTGAAATAAGAGAGTGATAAAAGTAGGTTCACCTTTGTTCATTAAAACAAACTTTTGTTTCAAAAAGGCTTTCAACGGAAAATATCCTTTTACAAACAAAACCAATTAATTTCTCCTGAAACAATGACCATTACTAAAAGCCTACGCCTAAGTCAACACGGACCTCACGGAAATTATATTATCTTAATTAAATTAAATATATTATGTTAAGAACTACTGTTACTATCACATCACATCACATCACACTATCACACTGACACTAATATTATAAATGCGAAAGTTTGGATGTTTGGATGGATTTTTGGATGTATGTTTGTTCCTCTATAACTCGACAACCACTAAACCGATTTGGCTGTTTGAAACATAGATAGATAATGACCGGGAATAGGACATAGGCTACTTTTTATCCCGAAAAAATGCACGGTTCCCGTGGGATAAACAAAATAGTAGTCCAGCTCGTAAATGATAAAGCTAATAATGCAAACTTGAATTTTCTTCCTATTCTCATCTATTTTTAACCGACTTAAAAAAAGGAGGAGGTGTTCAATTCTTCGGATTTTTTTATGTATGTTCATTCACCGAATATTCGAAGACGCCTAGACTAATTTAGAAAATTATTTTTTGTTTCAAAGGGTATACTTTCTGATTGGCGTCATAAAAATTAAGAGAGGATTTGTCAAGGAACTTCGGAGTTATGAACAGAAATGCACCTCGAGAGTGCAGAAAATTGCTCAGCTTAAAACATATAACACTTTTTTTTTTTTTTTTTAATTTAGCCACCTGTATATTTCAATATCTTAAATATAGTATATTTCAGTACAAGTTCGGAAAGGCTGTCATTACAACGAGTTCCGATAAATGTCTACCCGAGCCGAGGCGCAGCCGAAGGCGAGGGTTGACAGTCGGAACAAGTTGCAATGACGGTTCCGAACGTGTACTGAACGACTATTTTTAATACAGTTGCGAAAAAATGAAGCAATTTAATCTAGAAAATGGCGCCAACCGTAGAATATAAGAGATTTTTTTTTTCATTGATTCTGGTAGGCAAAGGGAACTATGCCCATACAGCCAAGTCTACAGTAGAATTTTTTTATTGATATGAAATGAAAATGAAAAATGAGATGAAATGAAATGAAACCTAACCTAACTCATTCAATCAAATCATTAAATCTGATATAAAAAACAAATTATTAGCTTCTTTTTAGAAATATACGTATTTGCATGAATCATAAAAACTTCTATGATTTTTTTTTAGTAAAAACTTCATGGTTGGTTTTTCTTTTTAATAGACATTATTTTGACAGTTTGGAAAGAGAACGCACGAGTGCGGGAATGGTAAAAAAAAAGCACGAGTGTGTAATAGCCCACTTCCCGAACGCTATACGTCCCTGCAATACGCCACTTTTTGAGCAACTGTATTAAAAAAACCTTTTCCAGAGCCAATTATAGCTCCGTATTAAATTAATTAGCTCACCTGCTCAACCCAGCGTACACTGTACACCCCTTTACACAAAAATAGACTTTATACGTACAGTTAAAGAACACAATATTGCAAAATTATAACTATAATAAGGGTTAAAATTAATTATTGGCGAATATGCTCATTTTACAAAACAAATAACGGAATTTCGGGTCGGTGGATCCAATAATAATATAATAAGAAATTAAATTAATTTGTTGATAAAACAGGGACAGAGCTTAGTAAAATCATCAATTAATAATGCTAATTGATTGAGCGAGCGAAGAGTGACATTCTGAGGGACCTATCAGACAGAGAGCGGTCACGCGGTCGAGCGTTCAAGCGGTCAGTTTTGCGTTCTTTGTTATCGTTATTACGTTACATAGATATACTTACACAGGAGGCATTCTGACCGGGGCGGTCAAGTAGAACAGCGGGGTTTGTGAGCAATTGATAAGATAAGATAAGATAAGATAAGATAAGATAAAAGTTTATTTGACACACACACAGAGGATACAGAACAGAAAAAAAAGATAATATGGAGAAGGTTATACACAAAAGAACAGACAATAAAAAGGTTCACAGACCAGTGTGGTGCCAAAAAGGCCCAGTCTCAGCTAATGCTGGATACTTCCATGAGGTCTCATGGGAGACAGCGCTGATTGCAATTGCACGCCCGAACGCAAAACGTGAACGCAGAACGCTTGACCGCGCGACCGCTCTCAGTCTGATTGGTCCCTCAGCGGTCACGGTTTGGATAGGGCATTAGCAGCTGAGCGTTTACGTGCTTCGGAGGGCACGGTAATTGTCGGTCCCGGCTTTTGAGTCGTTAAGCCATGACGGAGGCCTTTAGGCAGCCTAAAAACTACGTCACAAGAGATGGCCACTATGAAACTTTGGCTCAGGGATGACCCCTGGGATGGGTAAATTTGGATGGGTGATCGCAAGTAGCATTAACAGCTCAGCGCTTCAGTGCTATTTTTGAAACTGAAAAACTTTGTCGGTATTCTGAAAACGCGCGGCGCCGCCGCGAGCGAATTCGCGCGTCGTTGAATCTTGGAATCGAGCGATTTGCATTATAACACAAATTTGTACCTTACAGAATGGAAATACAGTTGAATTTACTTTGGAATTTAAAAACCATGACGCGTCACTCGACTCTGCGTCAGTGTGAGTTGAGACATACTCGAGTAACATCCGTGTGTTATTATAATATCCAGTATCTACTTACAACTCATAAAAATTTTAGGAGCGAAAAACTTTTTTCTGCCCAAACGTTCGGAAAAAGGTATAATTATATGTAAGTATATATGTTAAAAAGCTCGTTCAAATGTGGAATTTGAATTGCGATAATGTGTTTGGGGCAGCACCCTATCTCTTTTAAGTAATTTGGGTTCAGCTTAATGCAGCGCAATTTGTAAAATACATTGTTTTCCGTTTTTATGGTGTTTATTTGGGACATAACAGCTGATTAATTCCGACAGCGTTTTTGCATGAGCTATAAAATGGTGATTTAAATCATTTTAATGGGTGACAGAAATACTGGTTTGCGGAAAATTTGTAGTTCATTTTTGAAGCTTTTTTGATAAAAAAAATTGCATGTCCGTACCCATATTATAAATGTGAAAGTGGTTTATTTGTTTGTTTGTTTATTTGTCCTGCTTTCACGTCAAAACAGAGCGACGGATGACTTGATTTTTTGTGTGGAGATAGTTGGAGGGCTGGAGAGTAACATGGCTACTTTTTATCCGGTTACTACGCGAGCGAAGCTACGGGCAGCAGCTAGTATCACATAAAAATAGCTTCATATATCCTAGTATCCTAGCTACCCGATATAATCTTTTATTCATGTAGTACTTACCGTAGTAGGTAATAAAAGTGGTTTAATATACATTCATTGTTTTACCCCATTTTCAAGATATAACCTGAAATGTACTAACATTTAATTTTATCATCCACTTGTACTAACTGGGTTTTATTAATTACCAGCTGACGCCCGCGGCTTCGCCCGCGTGGACTACTATTTTGTTTATCCCACGGGAACCATGCATTTTTTCGGGATAAAAAGTAGCTTATGTCCTATTCCCGGTCATTATCTATCTATGTTTCAAATTTCAGCCAAATCGGTTCAGTAGTTATGGAGATACGTGGTAACAAACATTCACACACACACACACACACACACACACACACGGACTTCCGCCTTTATAATATTAGTAGGACTAGCTGCTACCCACGGCTTTACTCACGAGGCCTGGAAATCTGGTTAAGAATTAAAAAGTAAAAATATAAATATCAGAAAACGTAGTCTAAATAAGGATGTCCCAGAATGTGATGATAAGCAGGCAACAGACAGGCGGTCAACTGTTTTTTTTTTAACATAATCACCAAGTCAATATTCTCAGAAACAATTTATTATCTCTGGATACGCAGGTCTGATAAAGATTTCCTTTCCTTTTATTAGCGTTGCGGAAATATGTGCTCAATAAAAAATACGAGCAAACAAAATCTTCTCAAAGCCGAAATATCATTCAAGTACATCATAAATAAACAAACCCTTCAATATTTCATCAGGCCATTCGCAAATAATCATAAATATTCTACTACAAGCCTACATCCCGATGTATTGAGTTGTAGGATTATTAAAATTGTAGGTATCTTTAAAAGGGATGTGCCTCACTATGCTGAAAAGGCCGGAAAATTCTTGGATCCTAACGAAATTCGAACTTACATCCTACTTCCTGAATCTGGCTTTTGAAACTAAGATAAAAGTTTATTTGACAAACAGAGAGAATACGGAACAATAAAAGATACACGAAGAAAGATAAAAACATAAAACAGTCAATAAAAAGGTTCACATAACAGTGGTGCCAAAGACGGCCCAGTCTCAACTAAAAACAATGTATCGTACTAGTAGTTCAGGTTATGTTGGTGAAATGTTCCAAGTTCAGCTTACACCAATATAAGCGGATCCGCAATAACTGCCCGCTATATCGATTGTCGATTTGTGAAAAAAAATACTTGAATTAATTGAAGGATCTGCGGAACTAAAAAGGTCACTATTGCAGAATCGCAATAAAAGAATTGAACTATTGCCATCTCTTTTCACTGACTGAGAGTGAAAAGAGATGGCAATAGATGGCAATATTCCTTTAATACGATTCTGCAATAGCGACCTTTTTAGCTCCGCTGAAATCAGCAAGTAAACATGTTACTTTTAATAGTGGTAGCCTGTTTTGCTAGAATGTATTTTTATGGTAAGTACATTATTATCTAAAAAAAAGTCGGATAAATAAATCAAAAAATGGCGGACACATCCATCACTACCTTATTTTATTTATGAATTTATTTAGGATTTCCCAAATTTCCTCAAATAAGGGCCAACATAAGCTTATTTTTATTGTTTATTTTATACCGAGCGTTTAAGGATCGTAAAAAAGATAGCTTAAACCTTCGTTCCGTAAGCTGACGACCGTAACATAAAGGCATCAAAATAACGTAAACGCAAACGAATACACATACAGAGTGTGAGACTACATCGAAAACTCAAACTGAAGATCCCAAATAAAATTCTTACTGAAAAAGGACAAAGAAAACTGTTTTCAAGCCATCCTATAAAGTACTAGCTGCTGCCCGCGTCGTACCCGGATAAAAAGTAGCCTATGTTACTCTCCAGTCCTCCAACTATCTACTCACAAAAAATCACGTCAATCCGTCGCTCTGTTTTGACGTGAAAGCAGGACAAATAAACAAACAAATAAACACACTTTCACATTTATAAAATAGGTACGGATTTCAAAGAAATCGTCTATTTTCTGTTGGTATTTGCATTTTTATTGTGGACTTTAGCGACCTAAGTTTTTTAAATTTATAAATATTACTCGTAGCCTTTTGGCCTCAGTTTCATAGTTGTAAATCTGAGCTTTGAAAATAAAATTCTTAAATCAATACTGAGACATGTCATCACTGTTTCAGCATAGCGATTCACACTTCGATTACATTCGATTCAAAGATCTTCGAAAAGTGATTCTTCTCTGAAAAAAACGTTACTTTTTCGAAGAAAATCTAATCGTATGCAGACGAATGAAACGTATATCGCCATGCTGGTTTTCACAGCGATTTTGTTACAACCTGTATATTCAAAGTTTTTTTTTTAATTTAGATTTTTTAATTACAAACAATGTAATTGAAGTAGGTAGCATGGGCGTATATAAGGGGGGGGGTTAGGGGTTCCGGACCCCCCCCCCCCCCCTTAGCCCATTAATTTCGGTACCTAGTCAATCTTTGTATTTTGGAACCCATGGACCCCCCCTTAACAAAGCTATGGCTACGCCCATGGTAGGTAGGCATAATAATGTACACGCAGACAAAGTCACGGTCAACAGGTTAGTCGTGGCTTGTATATTCTTCTTCGACAGTTATTGCGCGACTAATTATAAGTTAGTCTCATTCTAATTAATTATAAGCCCAACTAAACTCTTCTAAACTCCTACCGAAGTTCTCAGAAAAGTTTTTGGTAAATTAAATCTGTCAAAAGGGCTCGTTACAGATTTAGTAGAGTTTTATTTTAATTTGGAAAATAAAAAGTTTGCAAGCAGCAATACTTATAACAAAACTGTAACACTTTTGAAACTATCATGGTTGCCAAATCCAAATCTAAAATCCAAAAATCATGGTAAATATCCCGTTTATAGTGTTTACAAAACTGTAACAGGTCAAATTCTGTGCATTGAAGATATTTTGAAAAATTTTTTTGGAGGGCACTCTAATCGATACTGAAGCCAAAACTGTAATTTTTTTATTCATGTCTGTCTGTCTGTCTGTCTGTATCTTGGCCGCGCATCACGTCAAAACTACTGAATGGATTTAAATGAAACTTGGCATGATTTGAGTGCATACTACGAGGTCCAGTATAGGATACTTTTTATCCCGAAATTTAGCACGGTTCCCTTGGGAGAGGGGTTGAAAGTCAAAATGAGTATCTGGTTGTAATTCATTAACGCGTAGTCCGATTTCATTGATTTTTTTTTTGTTAGAAAATAGGTACTTTAAGTATTGTCCCGTAAAAATTTCAAGGTCGCCATCAAAGTGAGACAATTTAAAATCGCGTAATAATAATTATCATTATGTTCGCGAAAGTTTTACAAGTTATATGAAACAAGTTAATTTAACAAGCCTATTTAAGTATGTTCGTAAGTGGTTTTTAGGTCACCTGAAGACCTCAGTCATGGCTTAACAACTTAAAGCCCGGACCGACAATTTAACGTGCCCTCTAAATAGGGCGGAGTAGGGTAATTGTTATTAAGGATATTAATAATAACAGTTGTAAATTACAATCTAACAGCTACCCTATTCTAATCCTCTCGCTCACTCTTACAGAAAAACTTGTCATCAAAGGAACACAGGTTGATTACAGCCAGTAAATTCTAGAAAAACAATTAACCTACAATAGCATAAGACGCTATCCCTCTCGCTCACTCTTACAGAAAAACCTGTCATCAGAGTGAGACAAGCTATGAATAATTCATGCGGCGTGATCCATTGCAGTAACATTGTGATTCCTGTTACGGCTGCGATGTTTTATTCAATGTTTTTGTAATGAGTTTGACGCGGGCTTTTTAGTTTTAAGAAAGAATGCTGGTTTCAATTTTTCAGTAGGAACTTAAGTACGGTAGAAATTCTCTAGGTATCTATGGACTAGCTGTCCCCGCGAACGTATCGTCCGTGCGTTTTTGTCAGCGCGATCTACAGTTGGGTCATTTTTAGTCGCGCCATCTAGTTTTGTTTTTGGAAAACCAAGTGTTTTTTCTGGCTTTCTTTCTTTTTGCTCGGCATTAAGGGGTCTTTTCGTGACGTTGATGATAATAGCGTAGGTACCCATAACCTTCCTCGTGAAATTAGCTATCAAATACAGAAATATATTTTCAACTGGTACTTCCAGAGATTAGCGCGTTTAGACAAACAAACAAACTCTTCCGCTTTATTACTTATTATTATTACTTATTACAATATCAGTCATGTGGTTCCCATAACACAAGCTCTGCTTAGCTTGGGGCTACATGATGTTGTGTGAAACGTCCAGCAATATTTATTTATTATTTATTTATTACTTACCAAATCAAACATAACAAAAATCCGGTTTTTGTAAAAAATGTCGCGTTCGCAGTATTGAATGCCGATTGCTGAGCGACGATGTGATTGTGATTTTCTTATTTTACTTAAGTAAGTACCTACTTTGTTTTTTTTCGGATTTTTTTTTACTTATTGTATTTTTTGAAAATAATTTCACAAAAAGAACCTAAACCCGATACTTTCTAACATTTTATTACATTAAAAATAAAGGTTGTAACAACGTCGCAGATATCTCTAACATATTCCATTGTGTCTTTGTACAAAGAACATGAATATGTAGTTTGTACCAAACTCGTTACTTTTGTACACATCCCCTTTTGTTTTCGCATTGTCAAACGTTCCTGTTGCTGTAATTTGAACTTTATTATGACTACCTCCTTTATTATTTTTAATTAACTGTGCGCTGCAATAAGTGTTTTTTAGGTAGAAAATTTGTAAAACTGAATGTAAAACACAAAGAGCAAAGTAATTATAATTTATAGTCTTTTAATACTTTATGAATTATTTACCTATAAATAATAAGGCCCATCACGCACACAGCAGATAATATATCTTATGAACAGGTTGCTTATGAAATGGCGGAGGAGTAGGTATGCCAAAATGTTCGTTGTTCTTTGAGATCGCACCCATACAAATTCTATGGAGAACCACCACACAGCGAATATAAATTACAAAAAATTTTTGGTGCGATCTGTCAAGATTTATATTTCAAAAGATGTATTATCTGCTGTGTGTGTGGTACGATTTACACACGATAATTAGATTGTTGTCATATTTATCGTTACAGCGTTTCACAAAATTTTAACCACTACTTACAGTTCAAATCCTGTCTGGCTATTAAGTTTTGGATGTATGACTCTAGCGGACACCCATCCAAATTGTGAGCGCTCAGAACTTGATAGATCGTTAAGCAAGCTACGCCACGAGCGCATTTTAGATGATAAGTTTGTTTGTACAACATTTTGTAATTTTGTGAGAATCTGGGTTTATCACGAGTTTATTCTATCCGTGACTATAGTAAAGTATGGACGTAAGACTGAACTCAGTTTAATCAAGGTACCGCTAGAGGCGATGCACTGAATTCCATACAATTGAGATACTTTACTATAGTCACGGATAGAATAGGAAACTCGCGATACACCCTCGGTGCCTGTAACACGTTTGTTGTAATGCTGTGGCACAGGTCACCATTACTATAGTAGAGTAGTTCAGCACTCAAGTCCTACGGAAAAAGCAGGAACTAATTGTTTTATTTACTTTATTATGCTCTTTTAGTCAAGGTCGTTCAGTTGTTCTGGTATGTAGAGCTAACGAACGTACAAACTAGCATAATTATTATTGTTCAAGCCTTAATGATAATTATCATTACGGGATTTATCATTATTATTATCATTATGTTAACAAATCGCGAAAGTTTAACAAGTTATGTTCAAGCCTTACTTGGACAATTAGTAATTTTTTACATAACCTAGTTCTGAGATAGCAGCGCTGCGTCTATCGAACTTCAGTGCTGAATCCGACTCTAGTCTTAGTGCACCCTGTATAATCCGATCACGTTCTGATATTTGTTTATGTTGAATACACATCACACAGACGGTCACGAACTGAGAATTAAACACAGTTTTGATGTATTTCTAAACATTGTTGAATGGATCTCGTTTCCGTTGACGAGAAATAGCATCAAACTTAGGATTTCAACAAATATTTACAGTGATCATGGCGTATGCAACTGTGCTGAAAAATCGGAATGTTCTGAATTCCATAAATCGGTTACTTCATTAATTTTTTTATTTAT
This sequence comes from Camptogramma bilineatum, assembly GCA_958496255.1. NCBI lineage: Eukaryota > Metazoa > Arthropoda > Insecta > Lepidoptera > Geometridae > Camptogramma > Camptogramma bilineatum. The sequence continues at coordinate 6,958,815 of OY292474.1, forward strand.
TCTACCAAGGTAGCAGACAAGCATACGGTCCACCTGTTGGTAAGCGGTGACCACCTGTGACACCAGCAGGGCAATTCTACTAGATGACAACGTCAATCATTCCGCTGCGTTTTGTTTCGATCTCTTAAATGTCAGCCATTTGCTGAATAGTAGAATGGCTTTTCAAAAAGTTCTGCCAAAGTCCAAACCTTAGCTAAAACCTCACCACAACTGAGTCTTTTGTCATTAGTAGAATAGGAAACAGACGAAAATTTAAGGTTTAGTTAAGTTTTTACTTGTGGTTGTATTTTCTTTTGGTAAACAAATGTATTTGTATTTGTATTTATTTGTACAAAGTTTTGTAGAAGAATTGCCACCGAGGAGTCACACTCGCGCTGCTGACCCTTTAAAAGAGGAATCACTGCGCCGACAACACAATGGACAAGACTGGTCCACCAGCTATCACCGCAGCGCTTCCTCGCAGAGCTATGTAGGTATATACTAGCTGCTCCCTGCGGCTTCGCTCGCGTGGTACCCGAATAAAAAGTAGTCTATGTTACTTTCCAGCCCTCCAACTATCTCCACACAAAGAATCACGTCAATCTGTCGCTCTGTTTTGACGTGAAAGCAGGACAAATAAACACACTTTCACATTGGGTACGGATGTTCGTATGATCTAGTGACTAACTGGTGACAGAGTTTTTAGGCCGCCGTAAGGCCTCCGTCTTAACGACGTTAAAACCGGGACAGACAATATAACGTGCCCTCCGAAACACTTGGGAACCCCAAGAGAATAATATACAAAACGAGCGCAGCCGAGAACTCGATGGCAAAGTCGTTATTTAGTTTCATGATGGAAGTAATGAAAACAAAATGAAAGTAGCACAGAAAAAGCTAAATAATTCCGATACAAAACTACTGAAACTCACCTGCAATAATTTAAAAAATATTCAATATAAGTTCAGACTGTCTTCTGAATAATTTAACCGCTGCTGAACACTGAGCGGACGAATGGAGAAAACATTTATTCATAGAAACTAATCTACATTACACACATATAATTTTACATATTAACAAAATCAGTTGAGCCATCTAAGGATTGTTGTAAAGGATCTATAGAGCGGACGAATTGTTAAAATCTGCTAAACAGTCGATTCAATACGACTCAAAAATTCAAATATCATTTATTCAGTAAAACCGCTATGACAACTTTGAAACGTCTTGAGAGCTAGGTGATTCTACTTATGTTCTTGCGACGAATTGTTAAAATCTGCTAATACTCGTTAAAATCTGCTAAATAGTCGATTTAAATAGTCGATTACAGCCAGTGTCTTAAAATAGAATAGAATATAATACATTAATAAATATAAACTAAAAATTAAATGAAAAACCACACATAGGTTTAAAAAAGAGCTTATATCTTCAAACGCCTGAACAAATCTTCATAAATTATAGATAAGAACCATCTCGATCACGTCAGTTTTTCACTGGTGTCACAGGCGTCCATAGGCTACGGTACCTAATCGCTTACCATCAGGTGGGATGTATGCTTGTCTGCTAATAGTAAAAAAAACTGGTTTCCACACGATACTTTTCTTCACCGATAAGAGGAACAAAAACTAAAAATACATAGCCGGAGCTTGAACTCTCAACCTCTGAAAATCAAGAGTTTTAAAGTAAGCCAATTTTCCGCTGCACCGATTTCGTCCGCTTAATGTACATAAGATACCTGAATTTCAAATAGGTACAGCGTAGCGAAGACGTAAAAAGAATGAAATGTTTAGTTCAATTTTGTCTTGGCAAAGAGGTCGTATCAATAAAAATTCAATAGCACAGCTGTTTCAACTCGAAGGTAACTTTAGTAATGTAGAAAGAAGCTGAGCTACTACATTTTTAAAAGACTTTATTATTTCACATTTGAAGGGTACAGGGGAAGAAAGATCATTGTCATAGTCAACTCATTTTGAGAAAATGATCAAACAAAGATTAACAACGTTCTACTTTTCCTATAGCCCAGCCATACAATCCTTTTTTAGCCTTAGGCGCAGGCCAGATAGAAGAGACGGGGCGCAGACATTTGTCTCTTCCGCGTCCCTTTCATACAAAATGTGACGGCGCCCCGTCTCTTCTGTACGTTTTGCGGCGCGACGCTTCTATACATTTTCTATGAAAGGGACGCGGAAGAGACATAATATGTCTGCGACACGTCCTCGTCTTACGTCTTTTCTGTATGTCCCGCACCTTACGTTGACACTGATCGTTTTTAGCGTTATTGGGGTATAGAGCAGCAGAAATGCTGTTTTTAATTTTCTACGAGATGGCATTTTTAACTCAATACCTACCGCAAAAAACTGACAATGATCTTTCTTCCCACATTTGGATTATACACAATGTATGTTTAGTTCCCGGGGTCCGATTGAGCTGATATTTGGTGTATTATGGATCTAATGATGGAGTCAGGAGCTGTGTGAGGGAACTCCTTAGAAAATAGTCTGATCGAGCTAAAACTTGCTATCCCTGTCAAGTTCTGGTGCCATCAACATTACGGTAACAGCAAGCTGATCTGATGACGGAGTCAGGAGTTGTTTAAAAGAACTTCTAAAAAAACTTTGGAGTTCATAGGAAGGGTTTTTTTACTTTAAACTTTCGCTTTTATTTACCTAGACGTTTCGGAGTAAATTACAGTCATCGTGGTCACCAGAAGACTCTACTCCAAATGAAAAGCTTGCTTAAAAAACATACATACATAAAATCACGCATGTGTCCCATCATAGGGGTAGGCAGAGACCACAGATTTCCATTTGCTAAAAAACATTTTTCAATAAAAACTTATTTTCATTGCCCTTGATCTCCCTGTACACTGTAATTGTACATTTCTGGTTGAGTTGTGACACGGTAACGTTAATATTCATAAGGCCGCGATTACACTTGTAAATAGCGTTAACGTTTACCCAAACACACCTTTGTGCACACGCCTTAGCTCAATCAGCCGTCGGGCTTACGCAAAAATGTCGGGTATTTTTTATGTACATAACCGTTTAATTTAAATCGTATTACTTTTATACAATGTAATGAAAATACTCGTAAACTGAATTGGGACCTTCATGACCAAGAAGTACCTATTTAAAACTAGGTGACATTGTCCAAACTTTGAGTTCATTCAAATATAGAAAAAAATACTTTCAGTTTTTTAACCAATAGGATGTTTCACCATTTTTCAAATTGTGTTTTAGATGACCTAGCTAGAGTGTTAAAAAACCACTGCCAAAACTTTTTTTAAACTGGTTATTGTCGTAAACATTAGTTTTAAACTACCGTGTTAAATATTCGCGCGAAAACACTAGCCTCCTGCCTAGCTCCGGACGTCACTATGACGTCACGTGACGTGTAAAAAACTTGAAAAATTTCTAAATTAGGTGGGCCTTACTTATGAAAGATGTTTAACGTGAAACACTGGTTAAACAACGTCCTGTCTTTATTTGTGGATAGTGACAAACAGAGACAGGACGTTTTTCAACCAGTGTTCAACTTTAAACATCTTTCATAAGTAAGGGGGGGTATATACAACACATACATCACATGAGCGGTGTGACGTCACGACGGCATTTAATAATGGCGAACGGCGTTTTGGACATTTGAGGCACAGACCAAAAAAAAACACATTCTTGAAATAGAATTATAAAACTTTTAATGCATTTTTATTAAAAGATATCAACATCCCTCGTTAAATTTTACAAAAGCTATCTCTCAATTCTCATTAATTGCTCTAACCTAGTTAAATCCTCTCAAAGCCTACGAAAGCCTACAAAATTGTGCAGTTAAAAACTGAAACATTAATACGGGGTACCAGGGACTCAGAAATTATAAGATGTAGCTTTGTACAGCTCAAAGCGGCTCGTGTACCGTAGAGCCGTAATTGCTTCCTGCGGGGAGCGTGATGTACTGTCGTCAATAGAAGTTGTATTAACACTTTACGACCAGCCTAAGGCTTGTTTCACTCTTCAGCGTGTCGCCGGTCGCGTCCGCGAGTTGACCATTCACAGCACATTTCTCTGTGCTGTGAACGGTCAAAATTAATTTCTCTGTGCTGTGAATGGTCAACTCGCGGACGCGAACGGCGACACGCTGAAGAGTGAAACAAGCCTAAAGGTATGATTCCGATCTCAGCTGCACGCAACAGTGCTGCCACTGTGGTGCATTTGTTTTGCATTGCTGCCGCAGCATTGCTGCGTAGCTCGGAATATAATCTCCATATAAACCTTAGAGAATATATGGGGACCAGTAGCCGTACCATGAACTCCTAGAGCAATGTTAAAATAAGTTTAAAACAGGCTTACTGTTTTAGGAATGACATTCGTTGTCATGTTTCAAGCTTGTTTTAACATTGCTCTAAGAGTTCATGGTACGGCTACAGGTCCTCATCCATAGGTTTATATGGAGACTAGCGACCTGCCCCGGCTTCGCACGGGTCACATCACACATCACATTAGAAACCTCTAAAATGATCAGTGTTTCTCTGCTATATTATGCATGTATTAAACATATAAACCTTCCTCTTGAATCACTCTATCTATTAAAAAAACCGCATCAAAATCCGTTGCGTAGTTTTAAAGGTCTAATCACACATAGGGACAGACAGCGGGAAGCGATTTTGTTTTATACTACGAGTATGTAGTGATAGTTATAGTGATTACATTCCGAGCTACGCAGAAATGCTGCGGCAGCAATGCAAAACAAATGCACCACAGTGGCAGCATTGCAGCGTGCAGCTGAGATCGGAATCATACCTTAATGATCATGAGGCTTAGGGAAAAATAGTATAAATCAGGTAGTCCAAAGCCATGGACACTGGACAGGTCTTGGGCCCTCAATCATTCTCATTTTATTCACAGTCGTGTTTTTTTAACCGACTTCAAAAAAGTCTTAATTCGTTGGAATCTTTTTTTTTTGTGCTTTTTTTTAAGAGTAAGAGTAAGAGTAACGTTTATTTGGCACACACAAGTTACAGTAAGTACATCAGGACAGCACAGCATACATAGGCATAAAGAATAGACATTAGAATAATAAACAAAATACACAGCAAAAAACGTTCCTACTTAATTAAAAAACTAGACAAAAAAATGTTACCTACCACTATTGCCTGTGCGTACCTACTACGCTTTGTGGTGCCAAAATAGGCCCAGCCTCAGCATAATGCTGGCTCCTCTACAAGGAGGCAGCGCTGGTTTTCAGTCTGTGCCCATAAGTGACATTACGGACGCGGCGGGACATTTACAATTTTATAATACACAGAAAAACAGTATATTTACACTTTAAAAACAAAACAGACCAAGATACTTTATATAATAAAAAACATTCAACGCAACGAATTACGAAAACAATGAAAACAAAAACAAACAAAACAATCACGAAAATTTGACAGTGACAATGGTTGAATACAGTGACATGACAGTTACAGTGACAGATGAGGCGAGCGATTACATCGTTTTCGCAGATCAAAATTAAATAAATTCTTTCTAGATTATGTACAAATAATTACATGAGCCATGTTGTAAAAAATAAACTATGTAGTACCCATGTACTTCACAAAAAATGGCGTCAGCGTCATGAGATTGGAATTGAAGGAAAGAGTTGTGATTAAAGAACGGTAGAACGAGGTCGCATAAACCTGAGTAGGTGACCCAGTAGGTACCTACCCAGGGAGTTCGGTTCAGAGTTCTCTTGAGGCTATCACACCAAGGCACGGGCAGAAAAAGACAAAGAAACGAAGAAAGTACCTAGCATTTCCCGCTGCAGCAAGCACCCTATGGAAATTTTGTGCAGAGAAGGCCTGACAAAGCCCTCAAGCGAATCGTGCGCACGCAGAAGGTGAGTAAGTACCTACCTACCTACGGGGATGGATTTTTAGCGCTTTCACTCATGGCTATATTTTTCCAGGCGCATACTTAGCAGCGGGTTTGAATATCCAATAAATGCTCTCTAAATTTTAATCTGAACGTGTATAACGATTTCAGAGCACGTAAAGGAGGGGGCAAATCATTCCAGCAGCGCGAGGCTGCGAAGCGGAATGACCCGCGAAAAGCAACGGTCCTGTGCGTACTCGTCACAAAGATGAGGGAGCATGCCCTTGCGGGGTGGCGAGGGTTGTCTCGCCAAGTTAGTTTGCTGAAAAGGTAGGGTGGAGATTTAAATTTAATGACACCAAATAGTAAGCATGCCAAATGTAGATCCCTCCGTGCCTTCAGCTTCAGTAATTTGGACGTGTTTAGGTAGGGAGTCACATGGGCACGGGGAGGGATATGAAAGCAAAAACGCGCACAGGCATTCTGGACGCGCTGCAAGAGCTTCTCCGTCCTAGCAAGCAGTCGGGGCCCGAATACCACGTCACAATAATTCAGTTTAGATAAAACCAGTGATTCACATAGAGTAATTCGAACTACCTCACTTATATATGGACGAATTTGGTATAACGTTTTCAGCCTGTAAAAACAACTACGAACACTCTCAGATACCTGTTTCTCAAATCTTAGTTGCGAGTCGAATTCCTAAATTCCTTGCCTCTCGCACACATTCCACCGGCTCACCATCTACTAAAATATTGATATTCCCAGGATTTAGCTCAGCAACCTTGAATCTAGACCCTGTAATAATATACTTTGATTTCTTTGGATTGAGGACTAAAGCATTCGATTTAGACCACTGAGAGATCTGTAATAAGTCCTGATTAATTTTATTTACAGCTTCGAGACAGTCTTTTGGACGGAATGAAAGATACAGCTGCAGATCATCAGCATACAGATGAAAGCGACAGTGGGAGATGTTCCTGGTTATATCCGCAGTGTACAGGATGAAAAGTATTGGCCCGAGTATAGATCCCTGTGGGACTCCACGCGAAACCGGCTCCAGAGCTGATCGCACACTTGAACCACTGATTGTTTTCAGTTCAACACACTGCGATCTATCAGTAAGGTAACTGTCGAACCATTTGATTGAATTAGGCGAGAAGCCATAGTAAGAAAGCTTCGATAAAAGGAGTGGAATATTAATACAATCAAACGCACGCGAATAATCAAGCAAGACAAGTATACTGCACATGCGTTGATCCTGGGCTACAAGTAAGTTATCCACCACATCAAGTAGGGCAGTTGAAGTGCTATGGCCTCTTCTAAAACCAGATTGCAGTTGCGGCAGAATATCATGATCCTCAAGGTATTTTACAAGTTGCAGACATACTATTTTCTCCAGTACCTTTGATAGGCAAGGAAGCAGACTGATGGGCCTCAGATCATTAATTGACTCTGGATTGCTTTTTTTAGGAATGGGTTTGATAAGTGCAACTTTCCAGCAATCTGGGAAAGTGCCACTGCTGATGGACTCGTTGATGATTGATGTGATGGCCGGCAATGATTGTGGAAGAGTCATGGTAATCATGTCTAGGCTCACCCCATCAATACCCTGGGCATTAGATGAGAGGCCTTGTATGGTTTTCAAAATGGTGAATTCACTCACAGGTGATAAAGAAAAAGTTTGAGAGTTGTATCTATGATGTTCAAAATAGGTGAGCAATGAAATTTCCATAGAATCCTGACCAGGCAAATTCAGAAAGTGAGCATTTATAATATCGGGGTCTGTAAACTGAGATGGAAGTTCTATTTTTTTCTTTTTGTCAGGAATGTTGAACTTTATGTATGTTCATCGATTTCTCGAAGAAGCCTGGACCGATTTGGATTTTTTTTTTTGTTTGAAAGGGTATACATTCCGATTGGTGCCACAAAAGTTTGGTGAGGATCTTAAGAGTTATGAACAGAAATACACCTCGTGAGTGCAAAAAATTGCTCAGCTTATAACATTGAAATCGTTTTTTTTTTTAATTTTGTATTTAGCCGCTTGTTACCTAATGTATGTGTTATTAAAATAATAATGAAAATGAAAACTTCTGCTACTCACTGTACGACCTTTGCTTTCGCCACCCTGTTGATACCAGGCCGCCATAAATCTGAAGGAGTAATTATATACTCGATCCAGTTTCTCGCACTTTTTCTTCCCCTGATTCAGTGGTTACTATAACATTATCATTATACACATTCTAGAGACCACTCCACAATATTTGTATGATCTGCAAATATTTGTCTCGGGTCTGGGTGTTTTCTATGTATATTATTTATGTATTTACGAAAAAAAAATGTACATAAGTAGTACCTATATCAGTCACGTGGTTGCCATAACACAAGCTCTGCTTAGCTTGGGACTACATGATGCTGTGTGAAATGTCCAGCAATATTTATTATTTATTTGATTACACCGTATTATATATTTTTGAACTGTCCTTTACCTACTCTAATTTACCCGCATGAGGCCGCTATTTAAGAAATGCACTATACAAGCCTTGGCCACAACTGAGCATGGCCGGACTCTCCGGGAGTTGACAATTTTTCAAAAATAGTTTTAAACGCTTCATATGCTTAAATAATACCCGTAAATTAGTAGGTACCTACTCGTATTTTATTCATTATTTTACTTTTGAATCAGATAAAAGTACATTTTTAATACAAATAAAAAATATGCCACATAACGCAGCATTATGGTCTACTATTAGCCACAGATTAGTTAGTTGTATGTACTCGTATAATTTGAATTTTTTTATACTATTTCGGCCAACTTTTTTCGTTTATGACTTTCTCAAATAACTATTTTTGCATCTTACAGCTCGTAAATTCTTTGTCTTATGTAATTCGTCTTTTGAGCCTTTTTAAATATCATATCTTCACAACTCTCCGAGATATAACGGTATCGCACTTTTTCGTGAAATCGGAGCCTACACTGGAGCGAACGAAAAGACATTTTCAATGTCAAAATGAGGTAAAAAAGACGATGATGGTAAAAACCCACTATGTAAGCTGTAGCAAATCGCATATTTTCGCCTGTTGCTACCAGGCGTTCATAAATAAGAAGGAGTAATTACCCGATCCCAGTTTCCCGAGCCGCAGATTTTGTTTTATGACGTCACATTTGCGCCATTTTTGCTCAATTCTGTAGATGATTTATGTTTCTGTTTACACGGTTTCATTATAGTGGGTTTTTTGGTCCAGTAGTACCTACGTAGAAGTCTACTTCTGCCAAATGCCAAGTTTCAACTCAATCGGCCTATTTACTGAGGAGTTCTGTTGAACAGCTCCTGACTCCATCTGATCGATGGAATTTTTTACCTAACCTAGTTCTGATAGCAGCGCTGCGTCTATCGGACTTCAGTGCTGACGCCGACTCTAGCTATTCTATGCCCATACAAATCTAATAAGCAACGGATCAAATTGTCGCCAGCACCGGCTTAACAAATATTGATCAACCAATAACGGAATTACCAGCGTAATTGGAATGAACGCAACGAACTGTATATTTCCGAAGTAAAAATACAATTATTTTACCGGTTTTCGTAGCGTTTTTTAGAATTTTGGCTGTGTTTTTTAACTAAATTTTGCCCAGTTCTTTGTTCAGTCAGCATCCAAAGTAGATAATCAAATCGAGGTAATATTAGGTTTAAAATTTGATTCATGTTACAGTGAAAACTTTTATCTTTAAGTATTGTAGACTAGCTAACCGGCGAACTTTTTGTTGATGTCTCCTTTTTTTCTTTTGACGACTTTGACGAGACTCCCATTGTTCGACTGGCTCCACACTGGAACTTGACTATTTAGATTTTAAGCGGATGGATCACCGAAAAGAAAGCTAGGCCCCATACCGTGTTTGTTGCCCTGATTCTTCACGGTGTTGGTCGCGAAAGAACAGGAGTAGAATCACCTAGCTCTTAAGACGATTCAAAGTGGTCATAACGGTCCTACTGAATAAATGATATTTGATTTTGATTTTTGATTTTGATTTTTGAACTTCGAAACGTCTCAGAATTCGAGATATGAGAAAATTTATTTATAAAAAACAAATAGATTTTTTTCCAATGATTTAATACGAGTATTAAGTAGTTATTTTGCTATTCGGGGCGAAAACATCCAACAAATCAAAGATAAAAAAAATTGGGTAGTATAAATTAACCAAACTCTGTTATAAATACCTACTTACCTATTTATTATTACCTATTACGAACTACCTGGAAAACTCGAGGGGAGGCCTTTGCCCAGCAGTGGGGCAGTGTAGGCTAAAAACAAAGAAACTTACCTATTAAGGTTTTGTTTTGCATTTGTAATGAATTTTTTTCAGAAATCTTCTAAATGTTTACAACAAAATATTGCTAGTTGGTCAGCGCATTATCTACTTGAAAAAAGCTAGACCAATTTGGATATTTTTGTTCTAATAGTCCAAAAAAAGTTATAAGGGTAAAAATGGAAAAATAGTTAACCCGAAATATATAGAAATTCTGAGACGAAATTCAATTCCAAGGGATTTTTATTTAAACTTAAGAAAGGAGGCGCGATTCAAAACTTCTCGGAATGCATTCCAAATTCGACTGAAATCATCGAATCGGATGCTAAAGGTATGATTTCGATCTCAGCTGCACGCAGCAGTGCTGCCACTGTGGTGCATTTGTTTTTCATTGCTGCCGCGGCATTGCTGCGTAGCTTCGAATGTAATATCCATATTATAAACCTATAGAGAATATATGGGGACCAGCAGGGCTATTTTGACTCACACGTAAAGTCGCTAACTCGGATTACTTCCTACAAAAAATGTTTTTTTACGATGAATACTTTGAAATTGTAGATGGTTGAAAAAAGTGATTATGGTGTGTATTTTCAAAGTAATTCTGCATTCTATAACTTAAATATTGTTCGTAAAAAATCAATTTGTATGAAGAAATCCGAGTTAGCGTCTTTAAGTGCGAGTCAAAATAGCCCTGCTGTAGTGCTGTGGCAGCACTGCTCACTCACACCAGAGTTGACCACTTACTCATACGAACTTACTTAGCACTGCTGCGTGCTGCGGAGTTCGGAATCATACCTAAATTAATTCTGAAGTCTGAATCTAGGTGCAGAAGTGTGTCGCGTTAGCTAGTTTAGAATAAACCAAGACTTTAGATCACTAGTCAGCTTCCTGGCTTTAGTTGCTTCGATGGCTGTCTGTCGCAAGATTTACGTGCAGACGCCCTGTAATTTATTAGCTTCGATCTTTAGTTTTATTTATTTCATCTTTACGGCAGGAATTACTTAAAAAGGTACAATATATCAATACTAATATAATAAAGCGGAAGAGTTTGTTTGTTTTTTTGAACGCGCTAATCCCAGGAACTACCAATCGGATTTGAAAAATTATATCTGCATGTGATAGCTAAACTTTTGAGGAAGGTTTGGCTACTTTTCATCAGCATCATCATCATCACACTACATTTTGCACAGCATGAACGAACACACAGATATAGAACACAAAAGGCTTATTAAAATAATCATAAATCTTTTCATAAACGATGACGTACTACAATTTATCTGGTCCTATTTGCAAGACAAAGGCTCGTCAATATTTGAAGGGCAATTACGAAACTCGGTCATTAATTCTAACTTCTGTTTGATGTTTGGCTCTGATTACCTGCGGCCTATGTTCGTGGGGAGATCAATAAATACCAGATTGTTTATGCCTTTTGGTGATATTGTAAGTATTACTTTTATTGCAGTGTGTAATGCGACAAAATATAGGTTGGCATGGTATGGGCATGTCATGAGAAGGGATGAATGTCATGTTACGAGAAGAGTGCTTGATATGAAAGTGGATGGATGTACGAGTAGAGGTAGACCAAAGAAAAGATGGATGGATTGTGTGAAAGTTGACATGAGTAAGAAAGGGGTGAATGTTGAGATGACTGCTGATAGAGGGAAATGGAAGAAGAATACATGTTGTGCCGACCCCACGTAAGTGGGAAAAGGGCAGGAAGATGATGATGATGAATGCGACAAAATATAAAAGACTAGCAGTTCCCTCGCGGTGTTGCCCCCGTAGTGATGGTTTATGGTGATGATGATGATGAAAAGTAACCTTCCTCAATAGTTTAGCTATCAAATGCAGAAATAATTTTTCAAATCCGACTAGTAGTTTCAGAGATTAGCGCGTTCAAACAAAAAAAACTCTTCCGCTTTATATTAATTAAGTATAGATTTAATGTCGCAAACATGCATTGCGTTTTTATCGGCCGAAAAAGCCGTGGTGTTGCTCGCTATGACGCTTTTGATAGATCTTTGAAGTTGAGCTACGTTCTGAGCGGTCACTGGATGGGTGACCGCAAGTGGTGTTAGCAGTTGAGCGCTTCCGTGCTTCGGAGGGCACGTTAAATACGATCCCGGCTTTTAAGTCTTTAAGCCATGATGGAGGCCTTTAGGCAGCCTAAAAACTCCGTTTCCAGAATTGGCCACTAGCTCATACGAACTTACTTATGAGTACTTATCGGCCGGTATTACGCACCTCATCATCATCATCATCTTAGCCGTTGGACGTCCACAGTTGGACATAGGCCTCCCTCAAAGATTTCCATGTGTTGCGGTTGGAAGCGGCCTGCATCCACCGCCGACCTGCAGTCTTTACAAGGTCGTCTGTCCATCTTGTCGGTGGACGTCCAACACTGCGCTTGCCGGTGTCCATGTCCGTATTACCGCACCTACTCGTATTTAATAGAATTTTTCACTAAATATTTCATTACAGGTTTGAATTAATAAAAATTCTAATTATATAAAGCGGAAGCTTTTTTTTGTTTGAACGCGCTAATCTCAGGAACTACCAGTCCGATTTGAACAATTCTTTCTGCATTTGATAGATAAACTCTTAAGGAAGGTTATAGGCTACTTTTCATCATCATCATCATCACCATATACCATCACTACGGGGGCAACGCCGCGAGGGTGCTGCTAGTTAAACTAGGTATAAACGTCTTACGGTAATTTATGAACTAAAATACTAATAATAATAATTTTATAATGGGCGGTCTTATTGTAATTCATTTTCAAAAAAACTTTAAAACCTTAAGACGCTGCAACTGCAACTTCGATCTTATTGTTAAACGCAATTAGCCTTCCCTTAGCATAGTAGACGTATGTAGACAAAATTTGACCTCTGAAGATTAAACTTTAAAGAAGATAGATTACAATTAAATAAACAATTTTATTATTAATATTTTTAAATCGTGAGCAAAAATTGGTCTTAGAAAGAAATTCAAGATAATTAAAGTTGAAGAATATTCCATTCTACGAAACAAAGAAACTTAAGTAGTATATAGTACCTAACTTACAACTAAACATTGTTTTATATAAGTAAATACCGTATTTTCTTAATGCAATATCAATAAAATTATAATCAATTTTACCATATTTAAAAAGAATATTAATTATTATCATCGTTATGTCCTACCCAAAATCATAACCTACTACTGTATTGTAAATAATTACTTGCGATAATATCAAGCAATCAACAATATTTGCCATCAAATAAAAATGTCACGAAATTCATTCTCAAAATAATTTACTTACAGCACGCAACAGTCAGTCGTTTTTCGACGAGTAATTACTTAATTAAACCATTACCAACCTCAACCTCCTTTGAATCCAGAACTGTCACTCTCAAAACAGGAACACATACATTCGAATTTCGAACTAAATAGTGCAGGTTTTATGTGAGGTTATTTAGTAAGCGGTTTTGGTTCGCGACTCGATGTACGTCCGCAACGATCGAGCTCCCGCGGTCGACTGAAAGATTCCCGCTGGGTTTAATGTTGCCAGACACGGAACACTTTTTCCTTAGCACTATTTTCTTCGTTTGTGTAAAGTAGGTTAGCTGTTTTTCAGTCCATTTTGTTTTCCAATCTACTCGTGACCACAGTGGCTGTGAATGTTCGAAGCTTCGAGGTTAATTAAATAATTAACATTATCGTTACGACTTTATCTCAAGGCAGGCTAGGCATTCTCTCAGATCTTTAGTTTCTGAAGATCCTTATTGATGTCTAAGGGAGTAGTCAGAGGAATGTCCAAATACATACTTGAGACAAACCCACATTTTTCAGAAGTTAGAATTTCATACGTGACAGTTTGCAAGCCCATCGCTGCTATTAGAAAGCTAACTGGTTTCCTGCACCCCTATTTTGTAATACACGGTGAGGCGCTAACTCGGATTCGCTCAAACAAAAAATCGTTTTTACGATGAATACTTTGAAATGGTAGTAAAATATGTGGTAATTTTGCACTAAATAACTTTAATGTTGTTCGTAAAAAAAAAATTTGTTTTAACGAATCCGAGTTAGCGACTTACCGTGTGTTACAAAATAGGAGTGCTGGTCATATTTTCCTTCACCGTTTACAGCTCGTGTTCGTGTGAAACGAAAAATTAGTTAAAGCACGACCGGGACTCGAGCCCACGACCGTCGTATCGAAAGTCGAGGTACTATCCCACTCCGTCAACACGGCTTATAAGTTCATTTCACGATTAATATAAATACCTACTTACTAAGATAAGCTTTCAGGTAAGTATTTATTTTAATAATTTAGAACTACTAATGTAAATAGTGACTGTTTGTGGGTTTACCATGTCGATAATTTTGACTTTATATCAAAGAAAAACGCAAGCAAAGTCGCAGGTAGAAGTCAGGCTCGAATGTTTCGTGCAAGTTATCTTGATAACAAACTTTTATTATCGTTTAGTTCTCTTTATTTTCATAATATTTAGAAATGTAGTAAAATTATTTTCATGTATTTTTAGCGCGCTTGCCTCAAAACTAGACTAATCATGGGTATTTCTAGGCTCAAAACGAACCTAGAGCACTATTTTTTATTACCTCACATAACTATTGATTTTCAGATATTTTGTTCGGGTCTGATATAGCACTAAATCCTAAGTAACGATTTAGTGTCATATCCACTGACCAGCAGTGCGATTCAGACCTTCTCGGAATGTATTACGAATTCGGAAAGTGACGTCAAAAAAGTGCTGGAAAAACGTCAACTTTCCGAAGAAAATCATCGAATCGAAAGCATTTTTGTAAATCTGTATCGAACTGCTAAGCGTTTTTGTCAAAAATATCAACTCAATGATAAAATGGCCCCATACCGCATAATCCATAATTATTGAGCTACCATGGTATTGGTAGTTACAGGATGCTTGATAACTATGCTCGTACAATTCTTTTTTTTATAAGTTTTAAAACAAAGTATGTTTTGCTAAAATCTTCAGCTCTTTTCTTTCCAGCATAATTCTTATTCATATCTTCAATTCATTTTCGATTTTGAGTTTCTAGTCAAATTTTGATTCATCAATATTTAGATTATACACACAAGTCCAAAGATTTAATTTCATTATATCCAATACCCGCATTGAAAATATTGTTCCTGAAAAAAAATCTCCCTTAAACTCGGGAGATTCTCCCCTGTTCCCGTGACCCCGAATCCTTTGTGCGTTCAGTGTGCCTGTATTGCTGTATTCTGTGGTCCCTCTAGAGAAGTGCCATCTGTCTCTCTCACACGCGCTGTCTCGCTCGCACACGCATTTGTTGAACAAGCAAATGAATCGAGACTATAATTGACGTTCTAATCTATGGGTCTAATTACTGCGTTTTTTGTGTCTCAAATCGATGATACAAATTGTATACAATTATAGTGTCAGCCTTTATCTACATCAGTGGTTCTTAACCTTTTAGTGATGGGGGACCATTTGATAAACTTTTTTTTTGCCGCGGACCACCAACCCATATCACGATGGTGGAGGGGGGGGGGGATGTATCAAATAATCAGAAGGGGGTCACATGACTTAGCACTCGCAAAATATCTACTCATGAATATGCGAGCGAAGCGAGCCGATTTTTTTTTAAGTCAAATGCAATGTAGCTCATTTTGGTCGCAAAATAGTCATGAAGCTAATATGCGAGCAAAGCGAGTGAGCTTCAAACCAAGCGACTGAAGTGAGCTCCCTAATCTGCGAAGCGAAACAAATGCAACACTAACGCTTTATTTTGCTTACGGTTCTCAAAGAAAGGCTGGCATTCTGCGATCAGACGTAATTCAATTTGTTCGCAAAATACGCATGAAGCTAAAATGCGAGCGAAGCGAGCCGAATTTTTTAAAGAAAAATGCAGCATGTGACACTTAATTTTGCTTACCATGCTCAAAGAAAAAGCTGGCTGCTTGTCAGTTTCTATTCTGCGATCAGACATAACTCAATTTGTTCGCAAAATACTGATGAAGTTAAAATGCGAGCGAAGCGAGCTGAATTTTTTTAAGACAAAGCAATGCGTTCTTCTTTATTTTGCTTACGGTGCTCAAAGAAAAGGCTGGCTGCTGGTCAATTCCTATTTTGCGGTCAGACATAGCTCACTTTGCTCGCAAAATACGCATGAAGCTAAAGTTAAATAAAATGCGAGCGAAGCGAGCAGAATTTTTTGAAGTCAAATGCAGCATGTGGCTATTTATTTTGCTTACGGTGCTCAAAGAAACGGCTGGCTGCTGCCGATTTCTAGTCTGCGGCGGGCAGACATAGCATTACTTACTTTGTTCGTAAAATACACATGAAACTAAAATGCGACAGAAGTGAGCCGATTTTTTTAAGACAAATGACCCCCATGACTTTCCCCATGGGACCACGCCTGCTCAACACACAGTCAACCAATAATTTGATTCAATACGTATCAAAAGCGGAAAAGTTTTCTCTTTTAACTTTGATCCGTTGTCACTTGCTTAATTTTTTCGGATAGCTTCGCGGACCACTTCGGGTGGCTCCAGGGACCACCAGTGGTCCGCGGACCACCGGTTAAGAACCACTGATCTACATAGATAAATGAAAACGAATGTTTGTACCTATGTTTGTCCTATAAGCGTTCCTAATTCATTGATCAGAAATGCGCAGTCCGAGGGGGGGTCATGATGGGGGTCGTAAACCCCCCAAAATCCTTGACAAACCTCTAAAATCCTGCAAAAAATAGAATGGTATGTACTAGCATAAAGCGTGACCCCCCCCAAAATCAAAGTGTGCGACCGCCCCTGATCAGATTGTGATGAAACTTTGGTAGGGTCTTTTGAAGGGAAGCGAGGGTTCATAGCCCTAAAAATGTGTTTAAATTAAAAAAAATTAAGGCAGTAGGAAGTTCGTCGAGAAAGATAGCTTTTTATACATATACCAGTGATTCCCAAAGTGGTCCAGGTGGACCCATGGACCCCCAGGGGTCCACGGGAGACTCGATAGGGGTCCACGATGGTTCTCATTTTCTGACGAGTTTTCGGAATATGGTAGAAATGTAGCAGCAGGGGGTCCACCGAAACCAGTAAAATTTTGAAAGGGGTCCATGAGAAAAAAAAGTTTGGGAACTGTTGCTGTATACTAATAAACTATGTATTTCCTAACTTAACTCCAGCACCTGCACTAACGCAGTCGTTAAGTCTTTCACAATAATTTTCCGGAATAAAAAGTCTTCAGACGAAGATCGTATAATTATTATAGAACATCACCAGGTAGGTTCGTTTAATCACCAAGTATATATACAAAAAAAGTAGGTATGTAAGTACGGTACCTAAGTCATGTGGTTGCCATAACATAAGCTCTGCTTTTGTTAACTTAACTTTAGGGCTACATGATGCTGTGTGAAATGTCCAGCATTATTGTTATCATCATCAATCAAGTCTCGGTTTCAAAAGATGCTTAAGGGACCGGCGAACGTACCTACGTACCTAGGAATGTAATACCGAAATAATTTAAAATTTGAGCACATTTTTATCACTTTATGTTATTATTTGGATAAAGGCAGTATTTATCTAGGTTCCTGTTAAACTTTTGTTCCAAAAAACTTACTATAGAACAAATGAAAAGAAAAAATGCCATTTTTGGTGTACCTACAAAGATTTCAATTCAATTAGCTTACATTTCTTTTTAGGTAAGTTTTTCGGAACAAAAGTTTAACAGGAACCTAGATAAATACCTACTCTCTTAATCTAACAACATAAACTGATAAAAATATGCTTAAATTTTAAATGATTTCGGTATTACGTTTTTGTGGAAATTTGCCTGTCGCAGGCCTCTTAAGAAATAGGGTTACTACTTTTTGTCCCCGCGTCCTGTCCCCGAGAGGAGACAAACAGGAATAAAAATTCCGGCCTGTCCCCGATTTTAAATTAGGAGACAAACAGGAATTTTGATTCCTGTTTGTCTCCTCTCGGGGACAGGACGCGGGAACAAACAGGAATAACCCAAGAAATAGGGTTAACTTACACGGAACTCCAAAAATAAGTAAATACTTAAATGAGCTCGTATTCATGAGTTCTTGAAAATAAAGTATTGGTTAAAACGGTAGCCACATTCTCACATTTTATCCGTATTCCGCGCTTGATAAATGAAAAGTACGGATCTGAAAAAGGTGTAGTAGTACAACATTAAGTATACGCAAAATTATTAGTAGAATTTATGTAAAACTAGCATGTGCCCGCGGCTTCGCTCGTGTGATACCTACCCGAATAAAAAGTAGTTAATGTGTTATTTGTTATCCCAGGTAAAATTTCAGGCAAATCGATTCAGTGGTTGTCGAGTTATAGAGTAACAAACATACATCCATCCAAACATCCAAGCTTTCGCATTTATAATACTAGCTTCCGCCCGCGGCTTCACTCGCGTGGTACCTGGATAAAAAGTAGCCCATGTCCTGTTCCCGGTCATTATCTATCTATATTTTAAATTTCAGCCAAATCGGTTCAGTGGTTGTCGAGTTATAGAGGAACAAACATACGTCCAAACATCCAAACTTTCGCATTTATATTAGTTTGATGTGATTTTCCGTGCAACTACACATTTCCGTACACTGTTCCCGTTCGAAAACCGGTGAAATTATTTAATTAAAACACCAAACCTTTAAACGAACGCAAAATTTAATTTGCAACTGGCAACTTTATTCGAGAAAACAACCTACAATAATGAAGGCTAATGGAAACTCGGTACCAGGAGCGCAGCAACGCGAGGTAGTGGAATTAGTTTTGTTTCGGAATCTAGGGTCAAAGTTTTCATCTAGGTATACCAATTTATGTCAAAATCAGTGTATTTATTTACAAAGAAGGCTATTTATAGGTTAAAGCTATTTTGTGTGGGTGGGGCAATGATAATTAAAAATAATAGATATGTCTCTAGCGCGCGCAAAATGAAGACTCGAAAACGTACCAATTGGGACGTCTTGTCCTAGTATAGCCCGCGTCAAGCAGGGCGACTTGACAATTTGTTTGTAGCTGCTACGCTGTACGTAGATAGAGGTATATAAAGCGTCTTGCGTAGCACGTAGATAAGAAGTCTCGCGTAGCGCGTAGAGGCGTAGAGTCTTGCGTAGCACATAGGTACGAAGTCTTGCGTAGCGCGTAGAGGCGTAGAGACTTGCGTAGCACATAGATACGAAATCTTGCGTAACACGTAATGGTATCGAATTCTCAATAACTTCTGCAAAATCTGGGCATGTATAGTGTGCCGCAAACTTAATGGCGGCTGAAGTGCGCGGCAGATTCGACTTTGCGCAGGTACAGTCAACGCAATAGAATAGAGTAAACTTTATCTACATAGCCCGCCTAGCCCCGCCCCTCACCGCCTTCACCTCCCTGCAATTGCGTTGACTGTACCTGCGCAAAGTTGAATCTGCCGTGCACTTCAGCCGCCATAAAGTTTGCGGCGCACTATATAGTTCGCGTCTTGTAAAAAGAACGCTGGAAGAAGGTGAAGGGGTGTGTTTTGTCAAAACACAACACACGTGACGCGACTTATACTAATCATGTATTTGGACATACTTCTGAGAGTCAGATGATCTGAGAGAGAATGTATACCGCGCCTTGGGAATATACTCGTGATTATTTTTCTTCCTTTTCGTTTCATGGTATTCTGAGCTGAATTAAAGTTTGCTAAACCATAACAGAGGCACAGAACAGATGATAATACTACGTATAGAATGGACACTGTGGGTTTGAGCTGGCGAGGAGCTGACTTTGAGCACGGAAGGCGCCACACGCGCAGACGCATAGACGAGACCGAGACCACAGTGTACATTATTCATACGGTGACAACCTTACTGTGTACAAAACTGTAACTGTAGTGTAAATATAGGCAGTTTGACCCCGCTTTTGCATAGAGATTTCATCGAGTGTCCGGGGTGTGATAGAGGCTTATCGGCCTGTGTACACACATCAAAAGAAGTTTGGGATCACTTTTAAAATGATTTATTTTATTCCTAAAAATATTTTTTAAATCTCTATACTTATAGTCGTATTGCTCATTATACGGACTAAAAGTGAAGGAAAAAATGTCATTTTTCCTTAAATTTTGACATAAAACGTATCAAAACTAATCAAAATTGAAGGAGAAATGACATTTTTTCCTTCAATTTTAGTCCGTATAATGAGCAATACGACTATAGGATGATATTCTTCGTCAAAAATACATAATTTCGAATAAAAAACACAATATTCCTTTGTTTCTTTGTAATAAAAACGAAATCATGGTTTTCAATATACTTATTCAAAAATATGTTGTTTGGAATAAAAAAACACAATATTCCTTTGTTTCTTTGTAATAAAAACGAAATCATAGTTTTCAATAAACTTATTCAAAAATAATTATGTTGTTTCTAAACTGTACGTGAACTTTTTTTGATGTGTGTAGGTACGGCTAAGAGACATAATGACAGATTAATTCCAACTCAAAAGATTTATATACTTACCATAAACCATCTTAGCCCCGTGAAGTTCACTAAGCGGTCACCCATCCGTATTGCGACGGTGAAGTTCGTAACTTCCGAACCATTAACTTAGACCTTTAACTAACTACATCTATTAACGACGTCCTCAACTTAGGGTCACTTTACGTTACTTACTCTTAACTTAATCCTTTGGTTAAGTACATGTTAAGCGGTTGTTTCACCGTCGAATAAGGTCACAAGTAAACTAGTTGTCAGTTAAACACTATGGGCCTTTCAAAAGCCTCTCAACTTTGAACACTTATTAAATAACGTCCTGTCTCTATTTATCACTATCTAACAAATAGAGACAGGACGTTGTTTAACCAGTGTTCAAAGTTGAGAGCCTTTTGTAAGTAAGACCCTATAATAAAAAAGGTACTTAACTATTTTTTTATCCCAGGGATTTAGAGTAGCCTATGTCCTATTCCGGTCATTATCTATCTAACTTTTAAATTTCAGCCAAATCGGTTCAGTGGTGGTCGAATTATAGAGGAACAAACATACATCCATCCATCCAAACATCCAAACTTGAAAATGAAGCGCTCGTGGCGTAGCTTGCTTGGACGTTCTTGATTGATCGTTGAAGTTAAGCAGCGTTGTGCGCGGTCACTCTTGGGATGGGTGACCGCAAGTGGTATTATGAGCTGGAGCGCTTCCGTGCTTCGGAGGCCACGTTAAATGTCGGACCCAGCTTTTAAGTCGTTAAGCCATGACGGAGGCCTTTAGGCGGCCTAAAAGCTCCGTCACCAGAGTTGGCCACTTGCTCATACGAACTTACTTACTTTTAACATCCAAACTGATGTACTTACCTACTTGGCCAACACAGCTCTGAAGTAAATACCTACGATATCATATGTAGATCCTTTTGATGTATGCAAATATCTAAATACCAAGTAAAAAGAAACGTTGAGTGATTTCCCAAAAGGAATGAAATGTAACAAATGGGTGTGCTTCCGTACATTAGGATTACATTCCGAACGAATGCTAAGATTTCATTTAAATCTGTTGCGAGATACGTACTATGAATTCTCGATCGTTTTAAATCACTCTTATCACATCACATCACACTAATATTATAAATGCGAAAGTTTGGATGTTTAGATGTAGGTAGGTACCTATGTTTATTCCTCTATTATTTTATAACTCGACAATCACTGAACCGATTTGGCTGAAATTTAAAATATAGAGCAGGATTCAGTACTCAAGTTCTACGAAAAAAGCGGGAACTGTTGTTCTGGTGTGTAGGGCTATCTACACACCAGAACAACTGAACAACCTTGACTAAAAGAGCAAGTAAATAAAACAATTAGTTCCCGCTGTACTGGAGCTACCGCCGGGAATTGAGAGTAGGATCCACGACTACCCCCAATTCGTCTTCAGAATCAGAAAATTCAGAATCAGTACTTCAGTAATCCCGTGACCACGAACGCTGCAACGTGTTCGAAACGTCGGGAAACAAAATAAATAAAAGGTACGCGATAAAGTCCCGTAATAATAATTATCATTACCTAATTTAATCTTATATCGAGGACAAATAGTAGAGGTGAACGTGATATGGCCTTTTCCTCCTGATTGAACCGTCCCGGCGGAGTCCATCCATCATACACGGACGTTTTCATTATATTTATGTGGAAATATCGCTTTTCATTACAAAAGGTCTTATATGGGAGATGAAAATGATTGAAATCATTGATTTTACCCTCTTTTTATACACTTCAATCTCATTTTTCTACAGAAAATAATAGAAAAGAAATACCATAGAATAAAGTAGTTGGGTATCTACCTACTTACTTATATCTTTTTATATTTAACTGAATCTAATAAGTAATGTAAAATTAGTATAATGCGCTTCCTACCTTCCTAGTGCTTTCAACATTGCGGGGCGGAGCCCTAACAAGGTTTAATGTTTGAAATTGAAACTACCAATGTACAGTTGGGCCGACGGATCTAGGCGTTCGTGAAGTCAGGCTTTTCGCTGCGCAGTAGAAAATGTTGTATGAAAAAGTTGCACTGCGCATCGAAACGGCTAACTTCACGAACGCCGAGATCACCAAAATTATTAAATTACTGTAAACAACATAAGTGCAATAAATAAGTACCTACCTACTTACCTACTTTGACTGTGTCTTTTACCAAAATTCTATTAGAGGGCGGATTTTTTTAAATTTGTACATTGCATTTTCAGCGTGTCCATCGACTTCCAGTGCATTATTTTAATACTTCTAATAGATTTGTGGTACGGGTATGGTGTTTTTCGGATAGATTAACAATCTTTTATCCATTTTCAACGTTAACATATATAGGGTACCATATAATTTTAATTAAAATAAAGCAAAATAAGTAATACTTTACTGCATTTTTACCATGTCCCCTCGTCAGTTTGCAACTTTCATCGTGTCATTACAACTCAATAGATCGAGTTTTGAGACACATTTTCTAGTCTATTATCATGATAAATTCACTGTTTTTCGAATAATAGACAGTAAAGCCATGTAAGTTAATTAAATTATTAGATATTTAGCTTTAAACCTCAGTCCAGATTTTTGGCATTTTTGGACATGTCCGGCTGACTAACGGGTTTTGAGCTACTTGGATTATTGCAGTCCTACTAATGTGGTATTTTTTTGAATAAACTGGTACTCTTGCTGGCATTCTGACTGCTACTCTGATGTATTGATGTAATCAGACTGTTTTATGAGTCAGTGAAGTGTGTAGGTAGGTGAAGTGCTGTCCGAGGTCCGCTGATGAACTGCTGTTTTTTGAAGGTAAGAAACAACTTTTTGGCATATTACTAGTTCGCAATGAATAGTTTAACTTCCGGTTGCATGAAATAATAGCAGTTCCACAGGATTATGTTATTACATTCGGCAGAAAAGTTAAAAACATTTTCCTTGCCACGGTTTCGTTACTGTCAGCTGAGGAACATTTGCAAAAATTTGCAAAAACGTTAGTCATCCGAACAAATTGTTAGTCATCTGACCTGTAAAGTCAAGTGCATATTGCGGAATTTTTGTATTTTTAACCGACTTAAAAAAGGAGGAGGTTCTCAAGTTGACTGTGTTTTTAAAATTAAAAGCTTTTATTTAACTTGCAATGTATGTACCTAAATGTACCTGCTGGATCAAATGCTGAGGGGTAGCCTTATTTTCTTGTCACTGTACCTACTATAACATTTTTGATTTGTGTGCATGTACCGTATAGTGGCGAAAATAAAACTCTTTTCTATTCTATTCTATTATCTAATAAATACCGATCAAGTGGTATTTAAGTTTTTTTTTTCAAGTTTTTGTTATAAAAGTTACCGGATCTCATAAATAAGATAGAATATATCTTAGATTTAAGTAAAAATGTGTCGTTATTGTTAAATAAATGTGGTACCGTGGGGCAGTCCCGGGCATCATCAGTGACTTCACGGTTGAGAGGTAGTTCAAAGCACTATGCAAAATAGACGTATTTTATTAATAAAACGCTCTCTCTATAGTTGTAAAAGTCAGAATATCTTGCCATTGTAAACACAAGCCTTACTTGTCCTCTGACTAACATCGACGGTCCACTGACTAACTGTCCTCTCGAAAAAGTTTTTTGAAATCGTATTTTAGATATTAAGCACACTGTTTTTTAACAAACTTTTGTGTTCCTTGGTGAGATAATATTAAATAGTATTATGTGTAATTTACTTGATTTTGTACGGGTTCTAAATTCTAAGAAACACTAAAAAGACTGAGACAAATTTGACCAAAAGTTAGTCACCTGACATAAAAGTTGAAATATTTAATATTTCTAGTTAATATTCAAAGAATATGCACTGATTATTCTATTGTGATTTTAAATTGGATTCAAATAAAAGGCTTTTTACGATTATACGTCTTTTATTTTTTCATTTATCCAGAAAACAATTTCGTTACTCATTGGACAATTTTGACCACAGTATCAGTATTAAAATACCAATAAATCAAGTTTTCTTCAGTAAATTACATGACTTTTGGGTTTTCATGAAACTTTACATATCTTGCTATAAGATCATTATACCCAGAAATAGATATTTGAAGAAAAAAAATTTTTACAACATTTTCAGAATGGTACAAATTTTAAAAAATCCGCCCTAGAAATAAAGCCTTAAAGCTAACTAACGCTACCTACTTTGATTAAAAAAACATCGTATCATTTCTGTATGCATTAAAATTAAATCATGTTTAGGTACTTAAAGTACAAGTTTCGTTAAAGTTAAATAATTTAACGCTACATGTCCATAGTTATTATTGTGAAAACATTACCACGTTACCATATTTTAATCTGTGTCAATAACGGATTATGATAATGATGATTTTAATCAAAATTTTACAATTTTTTTTGTACTACCTATCTATCCTATGATCACACTTTGAATTTGATCTTGAAGAATACATTCTGTTAAATCCATACTGCTAGCGCCATCTGTAATCAGAAAGTTTTTTTAATTTTGCATGCGACATCTATCGTCGAGTAGTCAAACCTTTACGAACCATAGACTACTCTGAACATAGTAGCAAAATATGAAAGACGCTGACGCTAGTTATTTGTTTCATAGCTATCTATGATTAGTATAAAAAAACAAATTTCAATTATTTTATTTTAACTTTTATTAAAAATATAATTTGGTGTAGTCAACACATAAATTTTCATTATAATTTTTGTTAAATAGATATGATTTGACGTAATTTGTAAAGAGTGGCGCCACAAGTCAAGAAATCAAGTGACGCTACTTCCTTTCCTTGACTAAATCAAATCACTGACAGTATTGCCAATTTAGCAATTTTGTCGCTAGAAATAGCTACTTTTGTTATGGTGTTGGCGAGTTGTTAAAATCAGTTTTAGCGACAAAATAATTATTAGTGACTTATCTGCTGACTTTTAGACTTCAATCTGCAAACCAAAACAGTTTTAAGGCATGTATAGGTAATGGAAAGGTGGAAAGGACAAAAAGTTAACTTGAAAAAAACACGAGTAATTAATGATGTCTATAATCCGACACAAAATAATAGAAATAAATGGGGGCGCCACTGTGCTAGCTAAATACGCGAAATAGATAAATTCTCTTTTAGAAGTAAATTATTACAGTACGGCCAACGGATCTCGGCGTGCGTAAAGTTAGCCGTTTCGATGCGCAGTGCAACTTTTTCATACAAAATTTTCTACTGCGCAGCGCAGAGCCTGACTTCACGTACGCCGAGATCCGCCGGCCCAACTGTACTTCTGACTGACGTCTTCGGCACCTGTACCATAAACAAGAAACCTGTAGTTTACCATAGATTAGTAGAGAAAGGGTTTCCAAAGTACAGAAATTTTAGTTGCCGTGTCTACCCATTTTCGCCGGACTATAAGAACCATCAGGTAAATATGTCGGCGATAGCAGAGCACCTAGTGGATTCCGGGCCTAATCACTGGATTGAACTTCACGATCCCAACATTCTTGCCAACGAACGCCAGTATTACAAGCGAATAATTCGTGAGGCAATTGAAATCAAGAAATATCCGAATTTCAATCGCGAGGATGGATTCAGGCTCCCCTCATCATGGAATCCTGTTATTAGTAAATGCAGTGCACGTCGTAATGTGACTTTCCGGTGTCAAGATACGGTTAGTATAGTGTGTTGCGGTGTAAATGCAGCCGATCCGGAATCTGAAGATCAGTGAGGGTAGTTTTGGATACTACCGCCGATTCACAATGGACCTAGAAAACATTCTCCAGTCTGCCCGCGACCACGGCTATTGCAACATAGCCGAAACGTCGGGATAAATAAGGTAAATTACGCGATAAAATCCCGTGTCCATAAAACTTTTCATTATGAATAGTGATCGCGAAAGTTTAAAAAAGACAACTATAAGTAAATACTTATTTTACTTTTTGTTACTTGATAATTTGGGTAAAAATTTAGTATTAAGAAGCAGGATTTTTGGGGGGGGAGTGAGGGGGGGAGGGGGAGGGAGGGTTCCCCCTATAAGTGGAGGGAGGGTTTGTGCAACCAGCTTTAGTGGGTGGGCTCGCTTCACTCGCTTTTTTATATACAAACCTAACCACCAGGGGCGTATTTACCCTTAGGCCAAGAGGGCCATGGCCCGGGGCGGCAGGCTACGAGGGGCGGCGCAAGCCGCCCCTCAGCCTCTCAGCTTGCGCCTTTCTTTTTGGCCTTTTATTGCCAAAAGAAATTTTAAAAAAAGCTTACCTGATTAACAAAAACTAAAATTTGGTTGGCGAGGGGCGGCTTGCGCCGCCTCTCGCTCTCAGCTTCATGAGCCTTTCTTTTTTTCCTTACATGCCAGAAAATTTTTAAAAAAGCCTACCGAACTAAATAAAAGGTAAAACTTATTTGGTTGAGAGACAGGGGGGCTTGCGCCGCCCCGTGCTTTCAGTTTCATGCGCCTTTCTTTTTGTCCTTATATGCCTGAAGAAAGTAAAAAAAGTCTACCTAACTAACAAAAGCTAAAACTTATTTGACTCGGAGCGCGGGGCGGCTTGCACCGCCCCGCGCTTTCAGTTTCATGCGCCTTTCTTTTTATCCTTATATGCCCGAAGAAATTAAAAAAAAGCCTAGGTACCTAATTAACAAAAGCTAAAACTTATTTGGTTAAGAGCGAGGAACAAAAACTAAAATTTATTTAGTTGTAAAGTTTTAGACATCAAGACTATCGCTTCACTGACTGGCCATTTTCAGAGATTTTCATTTGACAGGAAACGTAGGATTTCTTTTAAGCTCGAAGGGATAATTCGTTACAATAAATTGGTATTCTGGGAATAAATCCTCGAGACCATTTTAGGAAAACATTTCTTGTGTCACATGTTGCATTTGTCATAAAAAAATTCGGCTCGCTTCGCTCGCATATCGAATAGGAACCAAGGAACCGACAAGCAGCCAACCTTTTCTTTGAGAACCGTAAGCAAAATTAAGTGTCACATGTTACATTTGTCATTAAAAAATTCGGCTCGCTTCGCTCGCGTATAGAATAAGAACCGACAAGCAGCCAACCTTTTCTTTGAGAACCGTAAGCAAAATCAAGTGTCAAATATTGAATTTGTCATAAAAAAATTCGGCTCGCTTCGCTCGCATATAGAATAGGGACCGACAAGCAGCCAACCTTTTCTTTGAGAACCGTAAGCAAAATCAAGTGTCACATTTGTCATAAAAAAATCCGGCTCGCTTCGCTCGCATATAGAATAGGAACTGACAAGCAGCCAACCTTTTCTTTGAGAACCGTAAGCAAAATCAAGTGTCAAATATTGAATTTGTCATAAAAAAATCCGGCTCGCTTCGCTCGCATATAGAATAGGAACCGACAGGCAGCCAACCTTTTCTTTGAGAACCGTAAGCAAAATCAAGTGTCAAATATTGAATTTGTCATTAAAAAAATTCGGCTCGCTTCGCTCGCATATAGAATAGGAACCGACAAGCAGCCAACCTTTTCTTTGAGAACCGTAAGCAAAATCAAGTGTCACATGTTGCATTTATCATAAAAAAAAAATCCGGCTCGCTTCGCTTGCATATAGAATAGGAACTGACAAGCAGCCAACCTTTTCTTTGAGAACCGTAAGCAAAATCAAGTGTCAAATATTGAATTTGTCATAAAAAAATCCGGCTCGCTTCGCTCGCATATAGAATAGGAACCGACAGGCAGCCAACCTTTTCTTTGAGAACCGTAAGCAAAATCAAGTGTCAAATATTGAATTTGTCATTAAAAAAATTCGGCTCGCTTCGCTCGCATATAGAATAGGAACCGACAAGCAGCCAACCTTTTCTTTGAGAACCGTAAGCAAAATCAAGTGTCACATGTTGCATTTATCATAAAAAAAAAATCCGGCTCGCTTCGCTTGCATATAGAATAGGAACTGACAAGCAGCCAACCTTTTCTTTGAGAACCGTAAGCAAAATCAAGTGTCAAATATTGAATTTGTCATAAAAAAATCCGGCTCGCTTCGCTCGCATATAGAATAGGAACCGACAGGCAGCCAACCTTTTCTTTGATAACCGTAAGCAAAATCAAGTGTCAAATATTGAATTTGTCATTAAAAAAATTCGGCTCGCTTCGCTCGCATATAGAATAGGAACCGACAAGCAGCCAACCTTTTCTTTGAGAACCGGAAGCAAAATCAAGTGTCACATATTGCATTTGTCATAAAAAAATTCGGCTCGCTTCGCTCGCATATAGAATAGGAGTCTAGAACCAGCCAACCTTTTCTTTGAGAACCGTAAGCAAAATCAAGTGTCTGTTGTTGTCGTAGAAAAAATCGGCTCGCTTCGCTCGCTTATTAAGCTTCATGACTATTTTGCGAGCAGAGTGCAAACCAAGTTTCAAGCCCGAGACAAATATCAAATATTTGCAGGGGGCGGCAAACCTTACTGGCCTAGGGCGCTGAATCTTAAAATACGCCTCTGCTAACCACAGGGTGTCCCGTTTCGGTTGTCCCGTATGGGTTAGGTTAGGTTAGGTTAAAAAAAAAAGGTTAGGTTAGGTTACATTTGATTTTCTCAAGAACGGTGCGTTACCTTGTAATGGGAGTGGTACCAGGGGGTCGGGGGATCCCCCCACCCTCCCCCCCCCCCCCCAAATATTGTTACCGAATACTAATTTTTACCAATTTTTACCAGTTTGTATGTAAAAACAATAATTTGATTATCTCCAGAACGGTGCGTTACCTTGTAATGGGAGTGATACCAGGGGGGAGGGGGAACCCCCCCTCACCTCCCCCCTTCACTCTGCCCTCAAAATCCTGCTTCTTAATACTAAATCCAACCCATAATTTGTACTGACCATGAAATTTTTGGCTATTTAGAATTAAAACAACAATTTGTAATTGTCACACACAATGATCATTGATCATCAAAAGTAAAGGGTTTTTTTTTCTATGAACAAATAAGTACTATTTTTAAACAACAATCCCCCCCCCCCCCACACCTCTGCAACGGTTAGATTAGAATCACTTTCTGGCGACTTTTCAGATTGAATCTAGCGGCTTGGATTTATTAGAGTTGGCAACACTGACCACTGACTGAATCTTGCTGCGTTTCCTTGTTTGCCTCCATTTTGTATCGTCTCTTGTCTATAATTTCGGAATAGATCGTTTATGGTATGTGCCGTAGATAATTTTCTCTTTGGATGATTGTTGTGGTCTCTGATTTGGGATTTGAAAACAAAACAAAGTGAATAGTAAGCCGCAAAAATGATTTTTATCGAATTTATCAAAACTTCCAGGTTTTTCTGTCTTCGTGAGTATGAGAAATTTTGCAAATGGAGACGTGGACGGACCTTTGCCGCTGTTGCCTGTCTGCCAATTCTGAATACTCAATTTTGGACAGTGAACAGAATATTACACAAAAGTTTCTTGAAATAACGTCGATTGAGGTATGTAAGCATAATTATAATATGCTCTCAACATAGGTAATTATTTTGTGCTAGTTTCATTCAAACTTCACCTATTTTGTAGAGGTTTACAATGTTATCTAACCTATAAATATTTCTCTGACATGACAAACAATGTCATCTTTCAGTTTTCAGATTTTCAGTTCATTTCTTGCAAACGAATTACAATAAAATAATCAAGAACCACTGAAATTAGTCCACAGACGGCGTAAAATGTGAAATAATTTTTCCCGCCATATCTAAGCATTACATATGTAAACATTTATGCCTTAATCTCTCATCCACAATCACAACCAACTCCGCTCAGTACTACCTAGGTACTATATTAATCAAATTCAGTCATAATGACCACATTATCTCTGTTCTAAATTTGTCCACCAGCTGTACCTAAGTACCTACTATGGTAAAAAAAACCTACTTAATACAGTAATCACAATGGAGTAAGGGGGGGAGGGGGTTTAGGGGTCCGCCCCCACCTTATCAAGCATTTGTCGAGTTGATGTTTTGATTTCAGGGGAAAACTAGTCAATCTTTTATTTTGGAACCCTTGGACCTCCCCATAACAAAGCCATAGCTTCCAGCCTGACCATGCATAATCTTAACAATCTTATCTTAGCCTGACTTGTGATAGAGGTAAAGCAGATAAAAACTTAATTTTCAGGTGAAGCAAGACGACGGCTTGCCTCAGAAGCTGTGCAACGAATGCTACGCAGCAATGAACTCCGCCTTCCAATTCCGGAAGCAGTGCATCAAAATGGACACGGAGCTGAAAACACAACTCAACCAGCTCCTCAGCCAATGCAATGATGATAATATCGACGAGTTTGAAAACATTGTTGATGATGAAAGTCAGGAGAAGAAAGATATAGAATTTGCGAATGATCCCATGAAGCAGCTCGAAGCTATCATAAAGAAAGAACCAATGGATAAAGACGATGATTATTATTATGTTTTAGTCATTGACAACCCTAAAGATAAAGGAGATGATACAACAGATAATATAGTCAAGCTAGATCCGGATACCGATGAAAGAAATGAATCAATTTTATCGAATCTTAAAACACAGAATAATGAGCCAGAACCACTTGAAGTTGAACTTCAAACTGAAGGAATGGAAGAACAAAGTCAGTCCTACCAACATTCCATGGACTCGTTTCTTATCAGCAATAATGCTATATCAGCCAATGTACCAGCTACAATCCTAGAGAATGAAGAAGAATACCAAGAAGAGGAGAATCAAGAGATCACAGAATACAACAACCAAGACATTGTTACTCTAACAGAAAATAGCGGGATACAAATAACTGATGAACAGAACTTGATAAAGATACTAAACAGCCAGTTCAATGAAGACAGTACTGGTACTATCTTCTTGAAGAGTAATGATGGTATCAATTACATCACTGATGAATTGGTCACAAATGATGATGATCAGGATGAAGATTCTGAAGTTATTTACTATGAAGGGGACACTGAATCGCAGTTCCAAATTGTGAAATACGATGGATCCGAATTGGTTATTGAATATGCCGATGATAGCAATCAAGTTGCCACTGTCACACCATCATTTCTCTGTGAATGTGGCGAACAGTTTACTGATTATGATGAGTATGTTAAACATCAGTATAAACACAATCCAGCTGGTGAACATTTGTGTACGTTATGTGGGAAAGGATTTGAATCTGCAGAGATTCTGACCGGTCATATGGTCCTGCATAATGAAATTGGCTTACTGCTTGAATGCCCGTTCTGTGATAGCGTTATGAAACGAAGCACTCTAACACAACATATCAAGTACACTCACAATAACATCAAACCCCAATGCAATGTTTGTGGCAAGACTTTTGCGAACCCCAATAACTTGAAACGTCACATGATGATTCACAGCGGACTCAAGGAATTTGAATGTGATCTTTGTCTCAAAAGGTTTAGTCAGAAAATTACTATGCAAACTCATCGCTTGACACATTTAAACCCTCAACAGCCAACCCTCACTTGTCTGGGATGTGAAGTCACTTTTAAATCTAGAGAACTGCTGACTCAGCATGTAGAAAGTAATGAGTGTCCGAAATCGAAGCAGATTGATTCCAACGCCAAAGATGAGTTAATGAAAGCTGTTAAGAAAGAAGTTAAGACTAGCTTAGGGAAGCTCTTAGGCTATGCTTGTTCGTTATGCAAGAGAATGTTCTCAATCGAATCGGCCTTAGAACGCCATATAGAGTCGACCCACATAATAGATCCATCGGAATTACTTTGCTCGGAATGTGGAGAAGTTGTGGGTTCCAAAAAAGAGATGGCAGCACATGCATTGACACATGACAAGCGAAAGATTATAAAAAGGTTTGAATGCTCAACCTGTGGAAAGGGGTGCTCAAGCGCAGCTATGTTGCTAATGCATGAAAGAGTACACACAAACGAAAGACCGTACTCATGCCAGTTGTGTCCTTTGAAATTCAAGACTAAAACTCATCTACGAACGCACCAACTCACCCACACTAGGGAAAAGAAGTTTGGCTGTTCAGTTTGTATGAAATTCTTCGCGTTAAAGGGGAATTTGGTCGTCCATTTACGCACACATACAGGCGAACGACCTTATGTATGTAGCGATTGTGGCGACGCTTTTATAGACTCGAAGTATCTTAAAAAACATAAGCTAAAGAAACACGCTGAAGAGAGTGTGCCGTGGAATCAGTTTATAAAAGTAAAGTGTGAGACTGAGGAAGAAATTTTGTAACTGAAATATCAAAATAATGCATTTAAGTTTCACAATAGTTGTTCAGATTTGACTGGCCTCTTAGCTCAGTTGGTAGTAGCTCTGCCTTCTGCGCTGTAGGTCGTGGGTTCGATTCCCACTCAGGACAAACATTTGTGTGATGAACATAGATGTTTGTTCTGTGTCTGGGTGTTATAAAGTATTCTATGTATGTATTTACAAAAGGTATATAAGTATTCTATCAGTTATCTGGTTCTCATAGTACAAGCTTTGCTTAGTTTGGGGCTAGATGGCGCTGTGTGAAATGTCCAGCAATATTTATTTATCGATCGAGCGAGCGAAGCGAGCGAAGATCTTAGTGGTAAGTTGGGCGATTTTGCTTTGTATGTTTGTATGTTTGTATGTATGTTTCACGAATTGTTGTTCGCGCATAACTGTCGAACCGTTCATCCAATCTGCATGAAACTTGGTAGGTCAATAGGTTGTAGTAAGGAAATTTACGGTGGAGCATATGAGCTTAATCGATGAAGGGGTTGTGAAGATATTAGGTTCCCAAGGGGGTAATTTTTTTTTAAAGTTACACAAATATATTGAGTGGGGTGTCAAACGAAAGGGCTTATTTTGTACATTCCAAAATGGTTTTTATTTTTAATCTAGGATATATAGTTTTTGAAATACGACCAAAGAACAAAAACTACGAAACCAGAGCTGCAAGAGCTCCCGTTTCATAGAGTTTCGATGTCTTCGTAGCTCATTGACTGGTCGGTCTTAAAAAAAGAGTGGCATCGTTGCGGTTTGGTTTGCAATGATTTTAGATGCTACTTGATTTATTTTCGTGATAAAAAAAAAATTTGATAAAGAATGAAAATAATTGGGGTAAAAAAGTTAAGTAAACAAATATATTGAGTGGGGTGTCAAATGAAAGGTCTTTATTTGTACATTCCAAAATAGTTATTATTTTTATTCTAGGACGTATACTTTTAGAAATACGACGAGAATTCATAAAAAATATGAAGTAAATGAAAAATTAGACACGACATTATGTATTGCATGCATGCAAGTATTTTTTACCATGAAGAGCTAGCGCAATAGGCATACTCGGCAGTAGTAGCACTTGAAATTATAGGGGTAGTCAGAAGAAAGTCCAAATGTAAGCCATCTACGGTGCGCGAGATCTCAGTTCGGGGCGAACTACTAGTTTATTTGATAATAGCTTTTCGAAACTAAACCAGCAGGGCTAAAAAGACCGTTATAGCGTAGCGGAATCACAGTAGAAATTGCAATATAATGCCATTCTTGTCACTCTTAGTCAATGAAAAGACGATTTGACGACGTCTGTTGCGCAGTGGGTGAAGGCCCGCCTGTGACGCAAGAGGTTGCGGGTTCGATCCCCGCCGCGGGACAAATGTTTGTATGATTGCAAATATTTGTCTCGAGTCTGGGTGTTTATATGTACCTATATTATGTATGTATTTACAAAAAAAAATGTATATAAGTAGTATATCAGTCATGTGGTTGCCATAACACAAGCTCTGCTTAGCTTGGGACTACATGATGCTGTGTGAAATGTCCAGCAATATTTATTTATAAAAGAGAAGGCATTATAGTTCAATTCCTATTGTGATTGCTATAACGGCCCAGATCACAACTTTAATTGAATTTCAAAAGATCTTGAGTGTCTGAAGATAGATAAAAACTATCTACTATTAAAAGGTTTGTCATGATAATTATATTAACATGACAAAAGGCATGTTTCTTTGAGATGAAGAAAGTAATATAAGGAACTTCTCACTTTAAATGACATAAAGTGAACGCACACCTATCCACACCGAGAGCGTCGAACGAATCGAATTTTAGAATTAAATTAAATTTTATGAAACCTCACATCTTTTCGCGTCAAATCGTCCGCAACGCCCGAATCTGGAAGAACAAGAAATCCGTTCGGTGCGTATTAGTGTGCGTTCACCTTTAGTTAGGTAAGTTTCTTATTTTTACCTTAAGTTTACTTGGAATGTACTAGATGGTACTTTTAAAAACAAGCTATTACTATATTAGAAAATTTTTGAAACGACTTGTGTCCCATAGATTTTAAGTTCTCGAAGAGAAATCATTTTATTTTATTTATTTAGTACTCTGTGTCTATATTTACTCTAATATTTTATCTAAAAATTAATTCCAAAAAATAGGTACTTACCTAAGACCTAAGCTAGATAAAAAGTGTTTCGACTTTGTAAATACAAACTTTACTAGGATAATGCATTATTTTTTTCTGAAGACTTGATTCAAATCTACTCAATGTAGGTAGTTATTTATTTTTTATTTATTTATTTATTTATTTATTTTTAGGAAAACTAACAGCACATAAAAACATACTACATAGCGAGTTCTTAGAAACATATGGCCAATGACAAGTTTTCACAGATAGAAACAGAATAAACAAGTAATTGAGCACAATAAAGGTAGGTACAAGCTAGTTAGAATAACAAGGTGATATTTTTCATTCAAGACAGATGCTTACAAGGGTTAACAAACAAAACATAGGTAAATACTTAAACAAAGAACTGTGAACTCAGTAACCGCCTCATCCTTGCTACACTGCAGTCGAACAAGTCAATCGTAGCAGCGTAGTTATTATTGTAACTATCACACACACGCCAAAGATAAGAATTGGAACGGTAGTTGGTAGATACTGTTTCGAGATTAAATGTAGGAATAGTCCTCCGGGATCTGCTAGGAACGTAGAACCGAAGCTTACTGAGCAGCTCGGGACAATCTACTTGACCAGACACCAGCTTACTTAGATAAATAATATCAGCGATCCCGCGACGATTAGCTAAGGGTAGGAGATGATATTTCCTACATGCTGCCTCATAGCTTGGTAGACGATTTTTCGCGCGAAAGTTAAGAAAACGAACAAATTTCTTTTGAATTTGCTCGATTTGATATTCATAAATAGCATATTGGGGATTCCAAATTTGAGACGCATATTCCAAGTTACTTCTCACAAACGTACAATAGGTATAGAATTTTCATCGTTTTAATATTAGTGAAATCTTTTGAAGTCCTAAAGATAAAACCTAAAGCTCTGTAGGCTTTTGAGACTATAGAATCAATATGCTTATCAAATAGTAGCTTATTATCATGAATGACACCTAAGTCACGTATAGAAGACTCCCTTGTGAGAATATGCCCCTTAAGTGAATATTTAAAATTTGTTGTTTGAAGTTTACGGGTAAAGGTTACACAAGAACATTTAAGTGGGTTCAAGTCCAACTTATTGAGCACGCAGTAGTCGTCAAGACGATGCAGATCTTCTTGAAGTAATAATGCGTCTTGAATACTATTAATTGCCTTAAAAATTTTCATATCATCTGCGAAAATTAAAAGCTTAGAATTCAGAAAACATTTATGTATGTCAGATAGGAAAATTATAAATAATAAAGGACCCAGAAGGGAACCCTGGGGCACACCACTTGGTACCTGCACCCAGCTTGACATGTAATTGCTAACCACGACAGCCTGTGATCGATTGTTGATATAAGAACTAAACCAACGGAGCAAGTCCCCGCGAATTCCAGATAATTTTAGTTTATCTATGAGTAAAGCGTGATTAATTCGATCAAAGGCTTTGCTATAATCGGTATAGATTACGTCCACCGGTAGACCGTTATCCATACCAAATGTTATATAGTCATTCAGCAAGATTAAGTTAGAAACCGTTGAACGACCCCTAACAAACCCGTGTTGCGACGGATGAAAGGAATCCTTTAAAGCAGAGTAGACCTGATCGTGAACTATATTTTCCAAAACCTTAGCAATTACGCACAACTTAGAAATGGGTCTGTAATTCATGACTTCTGTTTTGGACCCTTTTTTGTGAATTGGAGTCACATAAGCCGACTTCCAGACGTCTGGTACAATACCCTGAGCAAAGGACCTATTGAAGAGAATAGTTAATGGAATTGATAGGTTGTCAGCGCACTTGATAAGAAATAAAGGAGGAATAAGATCAGGCCCCGCTGATTTATTTGGGTCAAGTTTGCAGAGTTTATTAAATACAATAGTTGGTGTAACTTCAATTGTGGCAATATCACCATTAAGAATAGGTTCGTCACTAATTTGAGGAGATGGTGATGTGGTTGGGCAGCTAAGTGATTGATCGGCAAAAGTAGAATAAAAATATTTAGAAAAGAGCTGACAGATTTCATCACCAGTAACCGCCGTTTGACCGGATAAAGTCATGTTCGTGGGTAAGGATGTGGAGTTAGATTTACTTTTCACATATGACCAGAATGATTTAGGGTTATGCTTAATAGATTCCTCAATATTAGCAATGTAGTTATTGAAACATTCGTTTTCAACAGATTTCATTTTATTACGAAGAAACAAAAAGGAATTGTAGTCGGATCTGTTACCATAGATTTTAAACTTACGGAAAAATTTAAACTTCTCTCTAATTATCTTTCGCAGGGCAGACGAGTACCAAGGTGGATAGCTATTAGGTGACAAACATTTAGAAGGTACATACTTGTTACGGAGGTCATATAGTAGTTGATAAAATACCTGCAGGCACTCACTAAGAGACTCAGAAGAAAATTTCGAACTCCAGTCAATGGCTTCTAGTTCATTATTCATATCATCAAAGTTAGCACGATGATACAGGAACCTGGTACGTCTTGCTGGTTGCAAGACTTTGTAGTTAATAAACGTGGGTGAGATAATGATAGGCACGTGGTTATCATCAATCGTAACCATGGGCTGAGTACACTTTGAGATACTAAGTGAGTCATTACATAAAACCAGGTCCAAATACCGTCCAAATACATTGGGTATACCATTGTATTGACATAGGTCATGCATATTCATAAGATTGAAAAGTTCATGATCATCATTTGTGCATACGTTAGTTGGTACAAAGGATTTATTAATGGGGTCAAAAAACCATTGCAATTTTGTTAAGTTAAAGTCTCCTAGAATTAAAAATTTATCACTGGGATTCGATACTATAATATCATTCACCATTTCAAGAAAGTTACTTAGCTGTTGCGAAAAGGAATTTCCTAGGTTCTCAGTGCAGAGATACAAAAGGCCAATATGTAGTTAGTTCAATTAACTTTGTTTTTCAAGAATATTTCGTTAAGTACCTAAGTATAAAAAAACATATTATGGTGTACTTGCACTTTGTTTTTTGTCAAAATATTTTTAAATCTAGGGCCTGTCTTTCCACTTCTTTTATTTTTGCGTTTTGATCTTCAGTATTTCTCTATTCCGTATCAAACATTGTAATATATGAGAGATGATGATTTTTAAACGCTCAAATCACAATAAATAATTAAAAATAAGGTTTCTTTAATTTCTCCGGCCGCAGACGTCTGATTTTTAGTCTGACCGGTCGTCAGACACGACTGTCCCTGCCTTACATTTTTGCTTCCATCTGTCTGTCGGATTACGGATCGGACGTGTGTTGCATTTGCATAATTGCAAACAAATAAGTATGGCACCAACAACGCCTTCAGAAAATCGGGAATTTGCAACAACGCCATCTAGCCAATTTTTTTAGTACTGTAAGATCAACAGGAAACTTCTTCATAGGTGAAAAGATGTTTAAATTTTCCACTTGATGGCGCTCGCAGCCAACATTTTGTGGTCCATTCTATTTTGCGTAGCGCGATCACCTCATCACCTATCGCGTATGCGCGCCTGGTATTCGTAGCGCTATTTGAGCAACAAGAAACTCTACAATGGAGCCGTTCCGTTGTTAGTTAGCACTTCAACGTGCTTTCTAGTCATAAAAAAATACGACGACGATTCTATAACTATGCTTTTAGTTAATATTTATAAAGATAGATCAATGATTTGGCTACAGAAAGAATTTAAGATAAAATTTTCCAGCTTTATTTACGTAGTTTTACCACAGAATATAGTACCGTAAAATACGCCAACATTGCCACCAAGGGTAATTTTGCCCGAAGATCAATTTTTAAGAGGCATTAGACAAAATTTTCTGATTTACGTGATGTTTTGGGGCAGGATTTTTCAATGAAAACACTGTATTTATAAAAAAATTATGGCACAGCATGAAATATCATTTCAATTTTGTACTATTAAATGAGCTACTTTTGTATTTTTATTATTTCTTTTTGATTAATCGACCTCAAACCGGCGACTGTTTTGTGAATTTTTGCTGTAAGAGGTTTAGAAATCACCATATTTACGAATCATTTTGACGTCCAAATGGTATAAAAAAATTACGATGTTTTGCTGTGATAGTCAACCAAACTATTAAATGGATCACTTTTTACTACCTTTATTTAGTTTTTGAGTAAAAAAATCTTTAACTTAGTCCAAATTTCGAGAAAACGGCCAAAGAATTGCTTTTGATTTTGGCTACTTAGAACTGACTTATTACTCTTGTTCGTAAAATTAACAAAACAGAAATAAACTTGAGTTCAAAATCAATCCTTTTCTGAAAAAAAAATGCAAAAAGATTAAAAAATTGGCAATGAAAAATCTTTTAAAACAACCTAAAACGCGTCGTATCTACTACCCTATCTACTCGACACAAGCAGACCGCGCCGAGCGCTTCTAGGGGGTGGACGTATCGCTTTGCATCCCGGAGCTCGCACTGAGTCGACTCGCAAAGCACGTCGCCGGCTACGAAGAATATAGCGAAATAGGAGCGTTTGATACATTGGTTGCTAAGTTATTAATTACCTATTTTTAAATATTTTCTGCGGGGCTAAAAAGGCCGTTAAAGCAGAATAATGATCTGAATTGTTGTGTAACTAATAATGTAATAATAGGGTGACAGCGAGCTGATCTGATGATGGAGTCAGGACCTGTTCCATGGAATTTTATGATGATATGGGTATCAAATGAAAGGGCTTGATGAGCGCAACACAATGCTGATCTGATGATGGAGTCAGGACCTGTTCCCTGGAACTTTTTAATGATATGGGTATCAAATGACAGAGCTTGATGAGCGCAACACAATGCTGATCTGATGATGGAGTCAGGACCTGTTCCCTGGAACTTTTTAATGATATGGGTATCAAATGAAAGAGCTTGATGAGCGCAACACAATGCTGATCTGATGATGGAGTCAGGACCTGTTCCATGGAACTTTTTAATGATATGGGTATCAAATGAAAGGGTTTGATGAACGAAACACAATGCTGATCTGATGATGGAGTCAGGACCTGCTCCATGGAACTTTTTAATAATATGGGTATCAAATGAAAGGGCTTGATGAGCGCAACACAATGCTGATCTGATGATGGAGTCAGGACCTGTTTCATGGAACTTTTTAATGATATGGGTATCAAATTAAAGGGCTTGACGAGCGCAACACAATGCTGATCTGATGATGGAGTCAGGACCTGTTCCCTAGAACTTTTTAATGATATGGGTATCAAATG
Source organism: Camptogramma bilineatum (assembly GCA_958496255.1). Classification (NCBI taxonomy): domain Eukaryota; kingdom Metazoa; phylum Arthropoda; class Insecta; order Lepidoptera; family Geometridae; genus Camptogramma; species Camptogramma bilineatum. The sequence goes on from OY292474.1 coordinate 6,998,977, forward strand.
AAAGGGCTTGATGACCGAAACACAATGCTGATCTGATGATGGAGTCAGGACCTGTTCCATCGAACTTTATAATGATATGGGTATCAAATGAAAGAGCTTGATGAACGCAACACAATGCTGATCTGATGATGGAGTCAGGACCTGTTCCATGGAACTTTTTAATGATATGGGTATCAAATGAAAGGGTTTGATGAGCGAAACACAATTCTGATCTGATGATGGAGTCAGGACCTGCTCCATGGAACTTTTTAATAATATGGGTATCAAATGAAAGGGCTTGATGAGCGCAACACAATGCTGATCTGATGATGGAGTCAGGACCTGTTCCATGGAACTTTTTAATGATATGGGTATCAAATGAAAGAGCTTGATGAGCGCAACACAATGCTGATCTGATGATGGAGTCAGGACCTGTTCCATGGAACTTTTTAATGATATGGGTATCAAATGAAAGGGTTTGATGAGCGAAACACAATGCTGATCTGATGATGGAGTCAGGACCTGCTCCATGGAACTTTTTAATAATATGGGTATCAAATGAAAGGGCTTGATGAGCGCAACACAATGCTGATCTGATGATGGAGTCAGGACCTGTTCCATGGAACTTTTTAATGATATGGGTATCAAATTAAAGGGCTTGATGAGCGCAACACAATGCTGATCTGATAATGGAGTCAGGACCTGTTCCATGGAATTTTTTAATGATATGGGTATTAAATGAAAGGGTTTGATGAGCGAAACACAATGCTGATCTGATGATGGAGTCAGGACCTGGTTCATGGAACTTTTTAATCATATGGGTATCAAATGAAAGGGCTTGATGAGCAAAACATAATGCTGATCTGATGATGGAGTTATGACCTGTTCCATGGAACTTTTAATGATAATATGGGCATCAAATGAAAGGGCTTGATGAACAAAACACAATGCTGATCTGATGATGGAGTCAGGACCTGTTCCCTGGAACTTTACAATGATATGGGTATCAAATGAAAGGGCTTGATGAGCGAAACACAAAGCTGGGTCGGGGTTTACTTTGACTTTGATTCTTGATTTTGACTTTCACTTTGATTCTTGATTCTTGATTTTCAATTTTAGTTTCTCTATTCTCGGATCTCGGATTCTTGATTTTCGATTTTCGAGTCTCAATTCTTGATTATCGGATCTTGGAAATCGGGTTCTTGATTCTTGATTTTGATTCTTGATTTTCAATTTTCGATTATCGATTCTCGGATCTTGTATCTCGGATTCTTAATTCTTGATTTTCAATTTTTTAATTTTTGATTTGTGATTCTTGATTCTTGTTTCTCATTTCTCGATTCTCGGATCTCGGATTTTTATTTTGATTTTTATTTCTTGATTTTGATTTTAAAATTAAAATCAAGATTAAAAATGAAAAATCAAACATCAAAAATCGAAGTCAAAAGTAAATCCTAACCCAGCTTTGTGTTTCGCGCATAAAGCCCTTTCATTTGATACCCATATCATTATAAAGTTCCATGGAACAGGTCCTGATTCCATCATCAGATCAGCATTGTGTTTTGCTCATTAAACCCTTTCATTTGATACCCATATCATTATAAAGTTCGATGGAACAGGTCCTGACTCCATCATTAGATCAGCATTGTGTTGCGCTCATCAAGTCCTTTCATTTGATACCCATATCATTAAAAAGTTCCATGAAGCAGGTCCTGACTCCATCATCAGATCAGAATTGTGTTTCGCTCATCAAACCCTTTCATTTGATACCCATATCATTAAAAAGTTCCATGGAACAGGTCCTGACTCCATCATCAGATCAGCATTGTGTTGCGCTCATCAAGCCCTTTCATTTGATACCCATATTATTAAAAAGTTCCATGGAGCAGGTCCTGACTCCATCATTAGATCAGCATTGTGTTGCGCTCATCAACTCCTTTCATTTGATACCCATATCATTAAAAAGTTCCATGAAGCAGGTCCTGACTCCATCATCAGATCAGAATTGTGTTTCGCTCATCAAACCCTTTCATTTGATACCCATATCATTAAAAAGTTCCATGGAACAGGTCCTGACTCCATCATCAGATCAGCATTGTGTTGCGCTCATCAAGCCCTTTCATTTGATACCCATATCATTAAAAAGTTCCATGGAACAGGTCCTGACTCCATCATCAGATCAGCATTGTGTTGCGCTCATCAAGCTCTTTCATTTGATACCCATATCATTATAAAGTTCGATGGAGCAGGTCCTGACTCCATCATCAGATCAGAATTGTGTTTCGCTCATCAAACCCTTTCATTTGAGACCCATATCATTAAAAAGTTCCATGGAACAGGTCCTGACTCCATCATCAGATCAGCATTGTGTTGCGCTCATCAAGCCCTTTCATTTGATACCCATATTATTAAAAAGTTCCATGGAACAGGTCCTGACTCCATCATCAGATCAGCATTGTGTTGCGCTCATCAAACCCTTTCATTTGATACCCATATTATTAAAATGTTCCATGGAGCAGGTCCTGACTCCATCATCAGATCAGCATTGTGTTTCGCTCATCAAACCCTTTCATTTGATACCCATATCATTAAAAAGTTCCATGGAACAGGTCCTGACTCCATCATCAGATCAGCATTGTGTTGCGCTCATCAAGCTCTTTCATTTGATACCCATATCATTATAAAGTTCGATGGAGCAGGTCCTGACTCCATCATCAGATCAGAATTGTGTTTCGCTCATCAAACCCTTTCATTTGATACCCATATCATTAAAAAGTTCCATGGAACAGGTCCTGACTCCATCATCAGATCAGCATTGTGTTGCGCTCATCAAGCCCTTTCATTTGATACCCATATTATTAAAAAGTTCCATGGAGCAGGTCCTGACTCCATCATCAGATCAGAATTGTGTTTCGCTCATCAAACCCTTTCATTTGATACCCATATCATTAAAAAGTTCCATGGAACAGGTCCTGACTCCATCATCAGATCAGCATTGTGTTGCGCTCATCAAGCCCTTTCATTTGATACCCATATCATTAAAAAGTTCCATGGAGCAGGTCCTGGCTCCATCATCAGATCAGCATTGTGTTGCGCTCATCAAGCCCTGTCATTTGATACCCATATCATTAAAAAGTTCCATGGAACAGGTCCTGACTCCATCATCAGATGAGCTAGCTGTCACCATATTATTTCATTGTAGTCGGAACTTGACTGACATGCTGAGATCCAAGTTTCAACTCAATCGGACTATTTACTGAAGAGTTCTGTTGAAAAGCTCCTGACTCCATCAGATCAGCACAATATGGTTTATGGGACAAAAAAACAAACATTTATTTTTTTGTAATTATTTGTATTCAAAGTGTAACTAACCCGACTTTGTTTTGTGTTATACCTATAGGTACCTACCTAAGTACCTACCCAAAAAGTATTTTTACTATCTCAAATAAATCAATCACATGAAAATTACCAAAACCGTTTAGTCTAAGAAACGGAGCGCTGTTCATTGGGTGTTAGAATTTAGCAACTTTTGTCCCTCCGAGCGCTGATTTTGTCGAGTGCGAAATTGTATAATGGCTCTTAAGCAAATCTTTAAATTGCAAAAATATTTGAATAATATGTTAACATTTTTTGACTTTGATAGAAAATAGGTTATGTGTCTAGCAACACTGTCTATCTGGTGTGTCGCTAGCTTCACTCAGTAACTTGTTGGAACTCTTCGAGTACGGTGCGTATTTTCGCGGGCAAATTTTGGTGCAAATTCATAAGTGAATTGTGAGTGATGGCGAAAACACAGGTTAGTTTTATTAATATTATGATATGTAAGAACATTTTAGGAGTATTAATATGTTGTTATCGTTGCTGAATGTCTTTTCAAACAAGAGTTATAGCGGTGGGCAAAGTTATCCAGCAATGTAGCGATCTACTATTGACAACATTGCCCGCCATCAAAATAAGCTTAGGGTTGGCACTTCAGAAACTTGTTTTTTTTAAAGCTTTTAATTAACTTGCAATGTTTGTATGTTTGTAAGTTCCTATGTTTGTAAGTATGTTTGTCCGGGTCAATTCTTGCAAGCTTAATTTGACCTACTTCCCGGTGTCAAATTGAGCTGAATTTAGGTAAAATTATGAGTCTTCGGTGACAATGCAATAATAATAGTGACAGTTAGCTGAAAATGTCTAATAGTTTAGTAATTATTTTAATTTAGCTCCTAACATCATTTGATCTCAATTAGTATTTCATTTTCATTTGGGTACCTATATAAATATGTTGATTAAAGTTTATTAAATAAATACCTGAATGAAAAATAACCAGTTTTTTTATACCTACAACAACTACGATCACAAGATCAGTTAACTAAGAAGTGCCAACCCTAGCACTTTTAATTTGTGAAATGCGGTTTGTATGAAAAAGACAAAAAATGTCAGGGTAACTTTGCCCAGCCACTTTGCTAGGAAACCTTCTATAGTATCGTTTTAAAACCTAAAGTAAACGCCATTATTGCCTAAATTCTTGTATTGGCTTTTTATTTCATCTCTCTAGAGGCTATATTTGCGTCAAAAATCAACGTGGGCAATGTTGGCTAAAAGTCCAGATAACTTTGCCCGCCATCAAAATGTATAAAATACTTAATTAAATATTGACGCATCATAAAATCTGATAAAGTAATACATGCACATAATCTTATAATAGCAGATGATAAAAGAAAATACTTACGTTCCCATAGAATTTTTTTACAAAAATTGAAATTATTCGAAAAAAGCGGGCAATGTTGGCGTATTTTACGGTAGTAGGTACCGTAGTACTAGTATTCTGTGGTAGTACTACGTAGGTACGTGGTTACCACGTTTTACTTGACAAAAAATTCCTCTAACAACTATGTAGACCTGTCTATCGAATTTCTATAAAACTTTACGGAAACTATCATAAGACAAGTAGGTTCATCGATATCTACGTTATGTTATGTAGGTACCTACTTCGATTTCTTCTTCTTCTAACACCTACACCCACCGGGCGGCGGCACCACCTCGTTGCCGATACTTCACTGACTTCAAATCCACCATTCGGATTTACCCCATCACAATATTGCCCACAAGCACCAGGCGCACATAACGCTGTAGGCGGAAGACAAAAGTAACAATGTGCCGCTTGCGCAGAACCAGAACCTAATTCTGTGGCAGAACCGTAGACAAAAAAAAATATTCCAATGAATTGAGAACCTCCTTTATTTTGAAGCAGGTAAGTAGGTGGGTAAGGGTACATTATGTAGGTACCTATCAGGCCAATATTCCATAGACCTTAGGTAGGTACTGCAGTTTAGTACCTACAGACAGGTAAGTATATAGATAATGCTTTATTGTACAACAAAAAAATAAAAGTAATCACGAAAAACAGCTTACAAATTAGTACAATGAGCGGCTTTATCGCTAAAAGCGATTTCTTCCAGGCACCCTGTAGGCACCTGTGCAGCTGCAGCCTATGCTAGATGATAGGTATAGTTCGCGTCATGTACAGTACGGCCAACGGATCTCGGCGTGCGTGAAGTTAGCCGTTTCGATGCGCAGTGCAACTTTTTCATACAAAATTTTCTACTGCGCAGCGCAGAGCCTGACTTCACGTACGCCGAGATCCGTCGGCCCAACTGTAATAAAAAAATATTTTAAAAAAACAAAAACCCGACTGCGTCAAAACTAAAAAGAAAAAAACAAGCCTGCAAAGAATTAGTCACAGTCGGTACCAGTGAACGCATATAAACATGGAAGCATTCTTTGCGCTAGAAAATGACCCAACGAAAAGTGTGACACGGTAGGCGAGGCTTGAAAAGTGTGACACGGACGAGTTTAGTTGCGAAGTTGACATTGGCGGCGACGGTCAACTAAAGAAGAACGAACATTTTGGCATACTTACTCTTCCGCCATTTTGAAAAAACCTCGATCTTTCAGCAGGTGATGAAACATGTGTCAATCGATAGAGGAAGTGATTACAAACAAAATATATTCAGTAATAAAATCTCGTAATCTTTATACTTTCAGAGATATTTGAGTTTGAAAATGTAAAAATTAAAACTTGAAAATGCAAATTATGCTGCCAATAATAACCGGTAGGTATTTGAATATGTCTACTGTGACTTGGGATAAAATAGTGAGCCAATTTCGTTTAATTTTTAGGTAAAAAAATTTTTTTTTTTTTGAAATTATATTTTTTGAACACAGTTTATTTCGTCATTTTGTGCTGAATAGTAGGTAGGTACTTATTACTATTTTTATAATAGGTAACTATAGGTAGGTGATTCTACTAGGTAGGTAGGTATCAGGGTTGGCATGATTAAAACAAGTAGTTTTAAAACATTTGTTTACAACAAGTTTTAAAACAGTCTCAAATAAAACTTTGATTTTTATTCATTGTTTAAAAACACAGTTTAAAACAAGTTTTAAACAATGTTGAAAACATTGAATAAAAACACGGTTTAAAACTACTAGAATCGATTATCAAATGAAATATTATAAAGAAAGGCTCTCGTATTTATGCATCGGTAATTTCCCCCAGTAAAATCCCGCTACAGAATGAGGACAGAAGTCCCTATGTCGACCGTCGAAAGAAAGTAATTCACTGGATTCATGTCATGGGTATTCCCCTAATTTTATTTAGACACTTCAAAGGTAATTTCTCACCGGTAAAGTAACGCAACAAAACTCCCTATGCCAACCGTTGAAAGAAAGTAGGTAATTCACTGGATTTATGGGTATTCCCCTAATTTTAATATAGGTACGGTACCTAATTTAATAACGGGTTCCCCCTATTAAGAATAAACATCAAAACATACCTACCATACCATGTATGTAAAGCGTTCAATACGTGTATTGATTCTCATTTTCTATAAAGATATGTTACAAAAAATCAATGTATCTAGTAAGTAACAATTGATTAGGTCTAATACAATTTAAGTTATTAGCAAAAGTAAAAAAAAAAACAAAAAAAAGTTGTTTAAAACATTTTGAACTGTTTGTTTTATGAGATTAAAAAAAAAACTGTTTTATTTTTTTCAAACCTGATTCATATATATTTTTATTCATATACATAGCCGGCTGCATGTTCTAAACCATAGGTTCTCAACGTGGGCGATAACGCCCCCCTGTGGGCGTTTGAGACTTTCAGGGGGGCAGTAGAAGACCTAGAGAAAATTGGGGGGCGTTGAGATGAAGCAGGGGGGCGATAATGTAATCTAAAATAGGCAAAAAAACACCCTAATCCAGTGGTCGTCAAAGTGTGGCCCGCGGACGGTATTGGTGCAGCCCGCGGCCAAGCAAACAATTTTGATAGATAATAGATAGGTAATGATGATAGATAATGATGCTACCACGTTAGAGAAAATGTTGTGCCGACCCAACCTAGTTGGAAAAGGGCAAGGAAATGATGATGATGAATGATACTACCTACGTTGCTACAATAACAATTATAATTGATTATAAGACTTCGAGATAGGGAAGGTCGCTTTGTTTGCTTGGTTTGGAGCTCGCTTTTCTCGCATCTAGCTTCATGAGTAGGTATAATACGAGCAAATTGAGTTATGTCTGACCACAGAATAGAAACCGACAAGCAGCGAGCCTTTCTATGAGCACCGCAAACAAAATCAAGTGTCACATGTTACATTCGTCTTAAAAAATTTGGCTCGCTGCGCTCGCATTTAACTTTATAAATCCTTATTTATAAAGTTATATTGTGAATAAAGTGAGTTAAGTCTAACCACATAATATGAACCGATAAGCAGCGAGTTTTTCCTTTGAACACCGCAAACAAAATCAAGTGTTACATGTTGCATTTGTCTTAAAAAAGTCGGCTCGCTTCGCTCACATTTAACTTTATGAGTAGGTAAAGTATATTGCGAGTAAAGAGCGTAAAGTCTAACCACAGACTAGGAACCAATAAGCAGCGATTTTTTTCTTTGATCACCGCAAACAAAATCAAATGTCACAATGTTGCATTTGTCTTAAAAAATTCGGCTCGCTTCGCTCGCATTTAACTTCATGGGTAAGGTATATTGTGAGTAAAGTGATTAAAGTCTAACCACAGAATAAGCACCAATAAGCAGCGAGATTTTTTTTTATCACCGCAAACAAAATCAAGTGTCACAATGTTGCATTTGTCTTAAAAAATTCGGCTCGCTTCGCTCGCATTTAGCTTCATGGGTAAGGTATATTGTGAGTAAAGTGAGTAAAGTCTAACCACAGAATAAGCACCGATAAGCAGCGAGATTTTTTTTTGATCACCGCAAACAAAATCAAATATCACAATGTTGCATTTATGTTAAAAAATTGGGCTCGCTTCGCTCGCATTTCACTTCATAAGTAAGGTATATTGCGAGTAAAGTGAGTAAAGTCTAACCACAGAATATGAACCGATAAGCTAGCTTTTCTTAGAAAACGCCAAAAAAAAATCAAATGTCACGTATTGTATTTGACTTAAAAAAATTCGGCTCGCTTCGCTCGCTTGGTTTGAAGCTCAATTCACTCGCATTTTAACTTCATGAGTAGGAGTTATATTGCGAACAAAGTGAGTTATTTCAGACCGCAGAATAGGAACTGATAAGCAGCGAGTTTTCGAGCCCCGTAAACTTATGGTAAGGTTCAAGTTAGTTGGTACCTTGGATTTTAACCCCTTTAGGAATTTCGAAAAATCGTCAACTAAATAATTCTAGAATGTGCGGCCTTCAGTGATACCTCACAATGTCCTATGCGGCCCTTAACCAGAAAAGTGTGACGACCATGCCCTAATCACTGTCACTAAAGTACCTACCTAAAATTAAAATTAAAACAGGAAAACCAGATACCTACTGTTAATTTTAACAGCAGTTAAAGAAGTAATAGCCACTGTGCTCCAAAAAGGTGTTTAAAATTCGTGACAGTTGGTAAGAAAAATAAAAAGTAGGTAAGATAGCGGGCCCTCCCCCCCCCCCCGCTATCTTACCTACTTGTTATGTTTTGGGGGGCTCTAGAAAAAAAAATATTTTCAAAGTGGGCGGTGGGGAAAATAAGGTTGAGAATCTATGTTCTAAACGAATAATGATAGGAAAACCAAAAGTTAAAATTCATTATTCACTTCGTTTTGAACATTATGTCTGACAATCACCTGAATCGAATCTATAAATGCCGCTGGTGATAAAGGCAATGTTTCCGGGGTGTTGAGCCCATGCCAAGAATTTAAGACACATATTATGTGGGAACAACAGCCACGGTTCTTTTTCCCACTACGCATGAGATTTTATCCCGTGATTTTATCCCTACCCTCCATACGGTTATTTATTAATACAAACAAAATATGTCCGATTACCTTTTTTTTATTACCTAGAGGGAAAAAGAACCTTGGGCTATTGTTCCCACATAATGTGTGTCATAAATGGTTCTTGGCATAGGCTCGACTGGACACCCCGGAAACATTGCCTTTGTCACCAGCAGCATTTTAATTTTTGGTTTTCCAATCATTATTCGCTTCATACATGCAGGCTATGCATATCTACCTAATATAATTACCTACCTATAGTTACCTATTATAAAAATAGTAATAAGTACCTATACCTAATATTTACCACAAAATGGTAAACTGTGTTCAAAAAAAATTTTTTTTTTTACTTGAAATACCCACCTACCTAAAAATTAAACGAAATTGGCTCACGATCCCCGGTCACAGTAGACATATTCAAATACCTACCGGTTATTATTGGCAGCATAATTAGCATTTTCAAGTTATAATTTTTACATTTTCAAAATCATATATCTCGGAAAGTATAAAGATTACGAGATTTTATTACTGAATATATTTTGTTTGTAATCACTTCCCCTATCGATTGACACATGTTTCATCACCTGCTACAAAATCGAGGTTTTTTCAAAATGGCCGACAGTAGGTATGCCAGGCTCCATACAAAAATGTTCGTAGGGTGAAAGCACCAGTGCTCGACACTTTAAGAGAAGTGTGTGACTAAAATTTGAAATAATTTCGTTATTTTTAACATTATATCTACAGCAGTTAGTCCAAATGATAAATAATATATTCAAGAAAGGTTAGGTAGCAAATTTTTTCACATTAAAGCTATATGTTTTTACTCAGAAGACGAAAACCAAAATACCTACCGAATCTCCAGTAATGAACACCAATATTCCAGTGATAAACACTGATAAATCACCAGTTAATGACACTCCAGTTATGAACACCCAGTAATGAACAAACACAAAACATGCAAAAACTAACATTATTTAAACTACCTACCAGAAGGGAGGGACTTGCCCTGCAGTGGTACAGTGACTGCTAATTTTATTAATAATAAATAATAATAATTAATACGTATAATCATGATAATGTATTGCTGAGTTACTTATTGGTGCATATATGTTCATAACTCCGACGATCCTCAACATATCCTCACCAAATTTTTGTGGCACCAATCGGAAAGTATACCCTTACAAATAAAAAAAGAATTTTCCAAATCGCTGCAGGCGTCTTTGAGTAATCGGGGAACATACATAAAAAAGAACAAAAAAAAAAAGATTTCGACGAATTGAGAATCTCTTCCTTTTTTTGGTTAAAAACTAGACAAGTCAGCCATGAGAAACATTTCTTATTATTTTATTATAATTAATAATCCATTTGTTCGCGTGTGTAGTTTTTTCTGGGAGGCATCTGAAACCAACTCCAGTAATGAACACTTATTTTACCCAGTGTTCGACACATGTTCTTTATTGGAGAACATGTATCAATCGTTGAATTTCAAACATTAACGTAATCAGTTCATGAATTAGACTTAAATTTGGTTAAAAACTAAGAAAGTACGTAAAATAATAAGTATGGACACCTGTCGATTTCTGGAGAAGGTGAATTTTGCTGAACCAGTAATGAACATCGACTATAAAATTAAATTAAACATGCGTAGGTGCGCTACTGATATACAATTAAATCCAGAATAATATAACCGTTCCATAAAATCAATCGAAATTCGATTATATTGAATAATGCCAAAAATGCTCCCAAAAATGTAGACTTAACTTCTTAGTAATTTCGTTAGTAAAAGTGTATTTTGGTTCAGCAGCGCACCAACACACAACTTTTTCTTCAATAACTTGAAAACGAAATGGCCGATTTTCGTGACGTTTTCAGGAATAACAACTGGAAATGTGTTGTCTACGGTTTTGTGTTTCTACCATAGATTTATTCAACCTAAATCTTATTGTAAGTCATTAAAAAAAAAAATGTCAAACACTGGTGCTTGTTCATTACTGGTGCCACCACCCTACCCTTTTCTAGTTTTTTTTATAAAAATGCCTTGTTGTGCTGTAAATTGGTGCGTAAGCAGATCCGATTTACACAACAAGAATAATGGTGTTAGTTTTCACATTTAAGTACATCGCTATTTATCATTTTTCCATAAAAATAGTCCTGGTTTTTGTCTATAGGGATGGTGTTATGCCACCCAAACCAAGTAGGTACCTAATTTCTACCTAACTGATATTTTTTTATTATTTCATATTAGTACCTATACTATAGATACTAATATTATAAAGCGGAGGAGTTTGTTTGTTTGTTTGAACGCGGTAATCTCAGGAACTACCAGTCCGATTTGAATACTTACATACTTACTTAGTTCGCCCCGAACTAAGATCTCGCGCACCGTAGATGGCTTATATTTGGACTTGCTTCTGACTACCCCTTTACTTTCAAGTGCTACTTCTTAATAATCTGTGCTACTACTGCCGAGTATGTTTATTGCGCTAGCTCGTCATGGTAGGTAATGAATATTGGCATGCATGCAATACATAATATTGTGTCTAAAATTTTACCCGACTACGGCGAAGCAAAAAAGAAGGGTTATGATTTTGACGGATTACGCCAAAAAACAGTTCCCAATGGTCTTGGCTGAACATAGAAAACGCCCAGACCCGAAACTAATATTTACAAATCTTATAAACCTTTGTCTCGCGGCAGGGATCAAACCCGCAACCTCCTGCGTCTCAGGTGGGCCTTCACCGCTGCACCACCGAGGTCTTCAAAGTGAGTGATATTTTGTAGATAATCGATCGAGCGAGCGAAGCGAGCGAAGATCTTAGTGGTAAGTTGGGCGATTTTGCTTTGTATGTTTGTATGTTTGTATGTTTCACGAATTGTTGTTCGAGCATAACTGTCGAACCGTTCATCCAATCTGCATGAAACTTGGTAGGTCAATAGGTTGTGGTAAGGAAATTTACGGTGGAGCATATGAGCTTAATCGATGAAGGGGTTGTGAAGATATTGGGTTCCCAAGGGGGTAAAAAATTATGAAAGTTACACAAATATATTGAGTGGGGTGTCATACGAAAGGGCTTATTTTGTACATTCCAAAATGGTTTTTATTTTTAATCTAGGATGTATAGTTTTTGAAATACGACCAAAGACCAAAAACTACGAAACCAGAGCTGCAAGAGCTCCCGTTTCATAGAGTTTCGATGTCTTCGTAGCTCATTGACTGGTCGGTCTTAAAAAGAGAGTGGCATCGTTGCGGTTTGGTTTGCAATGATTTTAGATGCTACTTGATTTATTTTCATGATAAAAAATGAAAATAATTGGGGTAAAAAAAGTTAAGTAAACAAATATATTGAGTGCGGTGTCAAATGAAAGGTCTTTATTTGTACATTCCAAAATAGTTATTATTTTTATTCTAGGACGTATACTTTTAAAAATACGACGAGAATTCATAAATATGAAATAAATGAAAAATTAGACACGACATTATGTATTGCATGCATGCTAGTATTTTTTACCATGAAGAGCTAGCGCAATAGGCATACCCGGCAGTAGTAGCACTTGAAATTATAGGGGTAGTCAGAAGAAAGTCCAAATGTTGGCCATCTACGGTGCGCGAGATCTCAGTTCGGGGCGAACTACTAGTTTTATTGAATCAAACTTATTTGACTTTGACTTTCACTGGATATAATTACAGATGTAACCTACCTTAGATAATAGTTTTATAATTTGTACTAGTAACCTGCTTGTTAATATCTAAGCAGGTTACTAGTACAATAATAATATATATTGTGATATTTACAAATAATTCAATGTTCTAAATTTTAGAACATTGAATTTATTTATTTGATTAGGAATACAAAGTAAATACTTACAAAGTTTTTACTTACTAAACAAACCTACAAGTAAGAAGTACCCACCTACTCCTTAAAACCTATTATAATTTCGAACCTTTGAACAACTGCTACCATAGAACTCATAGAAGTTCGTAATACTTATGAAATTGTTATCACAATTCACCATCATAATACGAATTAATTATTTGCATTGCATCTTATTACATAAAATCATCCCGGTTATCAGAGGCGTGGCAGGTAATGACAAGCGTTGGACGGCAATTTTAACCCAAACGTCGAGGGAATAAAGTCGACTTTAAACTGTGCGTCCCGAGTCTTAGTAAATTATTGACCAATCAGCAAATAAAATTTGACGGATTTGAAGTGTCAGGTCGGTTGCAATTTTGTACCATTTTGCAAGAATATTTGCCTCGAAAGAATGCTTCCATGTTTATATATGCGTTCACTGGTCGGTACCCATTCATTTTATTACCAATCAAATCTTCCCAATGTTATGGGTCCCGACTGTGAGTAATTCTTTGCAGGCTTGTTTTTTTCTTTTTAGTTTTGACGCAGTCGGGTTTTTGTTTTTTTAAAATATTTTTTTATTTAACACTTTTTAGTTATGATAAAGTTGATTTTAAAATACCTATTCAACGATACCCCACTTGATATAGTGTGACGATTTTGATTCTTTTAATTTTGACAATATGGCGTCTGGTTGTAGCCCTGGTGAATTTTGATTACTGTCATATCTTTAGTGACACTCCCAAGGTTGAGACAAATCGATTGACGTAAGAATCATCAAAATCGGTCCACGCGTTTGGCCTCTACAGTGCCACATAGAAACATCCATAGCGAGAATTATTATTAATCAACTTTAAACCGTTATTTTTCCTAAACTGTTACTTAAAATGAAAAATGGTAAAAGAAACCTAAAGTTGATTTTGAAATACCTATTCAACGATACCCCACTTGATATAGTGTGACGATTTTGGTTTTTTTAATTTTGACAATATGGCGTCTGGTTGTGGCACTGGTGAATTTTGTTTACTGTCATGTCTTTAGTAGCACTTCCAAGGTTGAGACGAATCGATTGACGTAAGAATTATCAAAATCGGTCCACGCGTTTGGCCTCTAGAGTGCCACATAGAAACATCCAAACATACATACATAGACTGATAAACACATTACCCTTCCTTTGCTTTGCGCAGTCGGGTAAAAAGAACGCTGCCTGTCAAGCTGCGCACACAGTTAGCAAAATATAAAAACTAATAGGTACCAACGTGCACAAAATTTTTGTAATTATAGTCGTATTGCTCATTATACGGACTAAAAGTGAAGGAAAAAATGTCATTTTTCCTTCAATTTTGATTAGTTTTGATGCGTTTTATGTCAAAATTGAAGGAAAAATGACATTTTTTCCTTCACTTTAGTCCGTATAATGAGCAATACGACTATAGGTACGGAATGGTCTTCCATAAAAAAAAAAAGTAATAAACAAGCAATTTTTTCAAAAATAAAAAAACCCGGCTGAACTGAAAAGTTGGAAACAGCATTATTATAACAATCACAAAATGAAATTACAATTTTAATATTATTAGGTAATCTAGGGGTTCGATGCCGTGCGCTTTTTCCTAAACGTTGTTGTCACAGTTGACACACAGATGGCTCTGTGTGTAAATTAAATGCGTGCGATATTTCTTAAATATGAGATATCTCCTAAATGACTGAACCAATTTCGATCCAGTTTGTTCTAAACGTTGCCTGTGACTAAATAGAAAGTTTTAGTATGCGTTTTGTTTAGCAATAACATTTAGGGCGAAAAATAGATTTTCAAAAATTTTGGAAGTCGATTTAGTCTTCGAAGATGTCATGTTAGATTTTTCAAAAAGTTATATTTGATATCAGTCTACCAACCTCTTGATTTTGACATGAATTTTGATATGATGGCGTGATTTTTATTTTGAAAATTCACATATTGTTGCATTTTCTAGCCGCACTATTTGATTTATCGAAATAAAAAGTATCCTAGAGCACAATCGAGATAGAGACGATTCTTACGATACCTCATTCATCAAAATCCATCCAGCCGTTTAGGAGAAACGTGGTAATAAAGAATATTACTTACATACCCACCCACATACATAGAAACGCGCGATCTACATAACCCGGTGACTTGACAGTCAGCCGGGTAAAAAACAATAGGCCTAGTACTTTCGCGTGCAAGTGTAGCCATGCGCAAACTTACACCCTCCACTGTCTCCCAGCGTTCTTTTTACATGACGCGAACTATACCTAACCTACCTACATAGAAGGGAGAGTTCTAACAAGGTTACCGTAAGTATATCAGTAGGTATATAAGTAGGCAGGTACCTACATAAAATGTTATGTCAGTTAGGTATTAGGTAGGTACCTACTACTGTGCTACTACTTACCTAGAGTATTGTATAGGTACATAAACATACAGTAGGTACCTATGCTGTAGAAGAATATACATAACATACCTACATGTAGGTATACATACATACAATATGGTAGGTGTGAAGTTATAGCGGCTCGGTCGGAGCGCGTCCCGTGAATCATTGGGTAATGTAGCGCGCGGACGAAGCGGGTTTGATACTTTTGAAATATTCGGAATATTTTATTGTTAGAACTTATAAAGTAAGTAATACCTACTAGTGGCACAGAATACTAGTACTTAGTGGCTCTGTGACCTGTAGACATCGAAAAAAAAGTGAAAAAAAAACTTGATTTAAGTAGGTATCTTTTTTTTTATAAATTATTTATTGTCATCGGTTCTTCATAAGTGTGCAACAATGCAATCCGACTTGAATCCGACGTTTTGAAGTGGGTTAAATTAAAAATACGTTCAAAGATTCCGTTACATACAAAGATGTGTAAGATTGATTCAAGTGAAGCTAATAATTGTGTGTTAATAAAAATATTAAAATATTAGGTAGGTACCTAGGTTTCTAAGTAATATCCGCTTAGCCGCTCAGTCGACAACAGCTGCAGCGAAATTACAAACCACGTTCCATGAAATCATTTTGCGTGAAAATGCCAAGAAAACGAATTTTCCCAGATATTATGAGACCTAGCTAGATCGATTCATCGCCCCTGTTAACCCATCGAAATCGTTAGCGCCGTATAAATATTTAGGAAAAATGCCAAGTAATAATACGGATCCGCTGCAACGTTCGTTGATCGGCTTGGTTGATCACAATTGACTTTTTTGGCCACAGTTGAACGTCCGTTATTATAATGCACATAAACTAAATAAAAAAATAATAATGTAAAATAAATAAATGTAACAAATAAGTAAAGTACCAAGGCAGCACGCGCGGCGTAGAGGTGGCGACTGGCGCGGCGAGTGGCGCTGCTCGGCTGCTTTTGTTCTGCAGCCGACGCGCCTCGCTTCTGCCAAGTAGGGTTGCCACTTATAGAAATATAATATTATTATCGTTATTTTATAGCAAGCATGAGAAAATTTTGATATTCAGCTAAATATAAAATTAAGTACCTATTAAATATTATTATGCTTGTTCCATGTAATAAGAGAAAAGCTGTTCGCTTATTACTTGGTATATGGTCAGCGACAAAAAGCGATAAACATTTTGAATTTTTCAAGTCATGTTTTCTTCACGCAAAATTGATAAATTTTGTTTAAAAGTAGGTAGTATTAAAGCAGAGCAAAGCATCTAATATTAGCTAAAATTTTGATTATAACTCCACTGGTTCATTATATAAATAAAAATATAAAACTCAAAATTTTCAGTGATTTTTGTCGCTGATTTTTAAAGTAGTACCTTTGAAGGTGTTTATGTGGGAGGCAAGTCCAAATACATGCTCACATTTTACCATTGAGTAGGTTCCTACCTACCTACGTGACGTGATAGGTTGCAAGCCTCTCGCCCTCTATTAGAATTACCTACTAACGGGTTTCCTTACAATGTTTCTCTTCATATTGTACCAATTACACTTATTTTTATTTGAATTAATTTAACTGAATAAGCCCTAAACACACGAAAGAGTCACAGCAGCGTTATCACGTGTGTGTGAGTCGTAAGTTAAACTTAATGAAGAAGCGAAAACACTGGTTTATGGCTGGAAAAACACCATACCTGAGACAAATATTTGCAAATCATACAAAATATTTACCTCGCGTCGAGCGGGTTTCGAACCCGCAACCTTCTGTGTTTCAGGCGGGCCTTCACCCACTATCCACCAGAGGTCGTCAAAAAATTTCTCGTCTAAAATTATCGATCGAGCGAGCGAAGCGAGCGAAGATCTTAGTGGTAAGTTGGGCGATTTTGCTTTGTATGTTTGTATGTTTGTATGTTTGTATGTTTCACGAATTGTTGTTCACGCATAACTGTCGAACCGTTCATCCAATCTGCATGCAACTTGGTAGGTCAATAGGTTGTGGTAAGGAAATTTACGGTGGAGCATATGAGCTTAATCGATGAAGGGGTTGTGAAGATATTGTGTTCCCAAGGGGGTAAAAAATTTTGAAAGTTACACAAATATATTGAGTGGGGTGTCATACGAAAGGGCTTATTTTGTACATTCCAAAATGGTTTTTATTTTTAATCTAGGATGTATAGTTTTTGAAATACGACCAAAGAAAAAAAACTACGAAACCAGAGCTGCAAGAGCTCCCGTTTCATAGAGTTTCGATGTCTTCGTAGCTCATTGACTGGTCGGTCTTAAAAAGAGAGTGGCATCGTTGCGGTTTGGTTTGCAATGATTTTAGATGCTACTTGATTTATTTTCATGATAAAAAAATTTTTGATAAAGAATGAAAATAATTGGGGTAAAAAAAGTTAAGTAAACAAATATATTGAGTGGAGTGTCAAATGAAAGGTCTTTATTTGTACATTCCAAAATAGTTATTATTTTTATTCTAGGACGTATACTTTTAGAAATACGACGAGAATTCATAAATATGAAATAAATGAAAAATTAGACACGACATTATGTATTGCATGCATGCTAGTATTTTTTCATGAAGAGCTAGCGCAATAGGCATACTCGGCAGTAGTAGCACTTGAAATTATAGGGGTAGTCAGAAGAAAGTCCAAATGTAAGCCATCTACGGTGCGCGAGATCTCAGTTCGGGGCGAACTACTAGTTAACAAAAATAATCACAAGAAATGTAGCAACCCTACGTGAAACCCAGGCGGGCCGATAACAATATCGCTGAGTGCGCGCGTCGGCTGTCGGCCCCCGCCCGTTGTGTCCGCCGCCTAATTTACTCGCAACTCTGCCGCGCCTCTGCGCTCCTGGTAGTTACGCCGCGTCGAGATGGCGCTTTTCGTTCCTGTGCTTGCACTCTTTTGATAATGATGGGGTACTGTTTCGTCGATAGAATAATGAATAAGAAACGTGTAGAATTTTTCGTCGAAATTGATTGAGATGTTTGATGGATTATTCGAGATTGTGTTTTAGGTTGAATTAGTTATCGATGTAGATAGGTAAGTACTTACCTAAGTAAAGTGTTCCGTTGTTTGAACGAAATTCTGCTTTTCGTTCCAGTGCTTACACTCGTTTGATAATGATGGGGTATCCAGTTATGAGTAATGAGAAGCATGTATAAATTATTATTTTCGATATTGATAGAAAGAATAGAAAGTAATGATACCTATGTAATAAATAATCGTGATTTAGTCTATGAATATGTTTGTTTGGTCATCGATATAATATTATAGTAGAGTCCCAATCTCGTTGAACCTTATGTAGGTACCTAGGTATTCTCGAGTACCTAGGTTAGGTAAGTATACCTATGGTACCATTGTACCCAGCTCAATTGACTACAACATTAGTTTCTTACTACCTGTGCTTTTTAGATGAATTATTCATCTAAGCTGTGCTTGTAACTAGACTATTATTTGCATGGAAAGCTAGAACTTAATAATTGTGGTATTTTTTCCGAAAATTATTTAATTCAATACACACGAAGCGTCTTACTATCGTACAAATGTTTTAAGTTTGTTTGTTTTTTAAGTTTATAGGCATGTTTGGATGCCTTTAGGTAAGTATTTCAATCACGGCATAGTGGGCCAATTTGGATGAAATTCGAAAGTAGCCTGAAAGCATGGGTTGTAATAATGTTGGTTGTTGTGTTGGTACCTGATGTGTTGGAAGCTTGGAACTCTTGGAAGCCTCAGGCAGAACACAGTGGTTAAAGTACCATGTATCAAACCATCTGGATAACTTTGAAGGAACTTATTTGAAAGACAAAAGACAAAATGCCCTTGAAACAAAAGTTGAAACACGTAGACATTTGTCAAGCGGATCGGTCCCGTGAGAAGGATTTGGTCTGTCTCGATGTCCGGATGTCGATGTCGTTCCAACTGGATATTCCGGATAAAGGCGACTTGTGAATTATAGCCAAATATAACAGTAGGTTAGGTATTCTAACTCGCGGTTCAATAACAGTAGGTAGGTACCTACTCTGACTCGCGGTTTTGATCGTTTTCCGTAGGAAAAATCATTTTCATCTGACAAATAGACCGAAAAGAAGAAATAAGTGCGATAAACAGTACCTAAGTTTTATTTTCATCGAAATAAGTAGGTAACAGTTTCTAAATTAATAATAATCATAAAATACATTCAACTTACATACTTCAATTTACATAATGCAGCTAACCTCTCTAAAATAAGTACCTAGGTAACCTACCTACTTTCCTGAATAAACAGTTGAATGCACACTAGAATTCCATGTGTCGTGATAGTCAGAAATAACTATGGTTCCGGAGTACCTGCTTGCATAGAAACATTTTTATCCTGCCTCAAGAATCAAACCCATACACCAAGTAACTCGGTACGGTACACGCCTGCCACACCACTGGGGTCCTCAATAATTTTATTTTCCTTCATAAACTTCAAGAATTGAGCTTTTTCAGAAAACCGTAGTAATAACATACACATTTATCTAGTTTCTGAAATCGGAGTGCACAAACAAAGGGCAGGGCCAAAGACGTTGTTTTGTTTGTTTGTACAACCTCCTACTACCGATACTATTACTATTACTACTACTGATTTGACTACTACCGATCTGACCATGTTACATCCTTTAGGCGTGATTGAATCACATACATTACCTACATACATACACACTCATTTTCCTTTATATAGTAGTAGCACTCTGAGCGAGCAGTGATGTTTTCAGACACATTACATAGGTACCTACAAAACAATAATCGATCGAGCGAGCGAAGCGAGCGAAGATCTTAGTGGTAGGTAAGTTGGGCGATTTTGCTTTGTATGTTTGTATGTTTCACGAATTGTTGTTCGAGCATAACTGTCGAACCGTTCATCCAATCTGCATGAAACTTGGTAGGTCAATAGGTTGTGGTAAGGAAATTTACGGTGGAGCATATGAGCTTAATCGATGAAGGGGTTGTGAAGATATTGTGTTCCCAAGGGGGTAAAAAATTTTGAAAGTTACACAAAAGTGGGGTGTCATACGAAAGGGCTTATTTTGTACATTCCAAAATGGTTTTTATTTTTAATCTAGGCTAGGATGTATAGTTTTTGAAATACGACCAAAGAAAAAAAACTACGAAACCAGAGCTGCAAGAGCTCCCGTTTCATAGAGTTTCGATGTCTTCGTAGCTCATTGACTGGTTGGTCTTAAAAAGAGAGTGGCATCGTTGCGGTTTGGTTTGCAATGATTTTAGATGCTACTTGATTTATTTTCGTGATAAAAATTTTTTTGATAAAGAATGAAAATAATTGGGGTAAAAAAAGTTAAGTAGGTACCTAAACAAATATATTGAGTGGGGTGTCAAATGAAAGGTCTTTATTTGTACATTCCAAAATAGTTATTATTTTTATTCTAGGACGTATCTATACTTTTAGAAATACGACGAGAATTCATAAATCTGAAATAAATGAAAAATTAGACACGACATTATGTATTGCATGCATGCTAGTATTTTTTACTATGAAGAGGTAGCGCAATAGGCATACTCGGCAGTAGTAGCACTTGAAATTATAGGGGTAGTCAGAAGAAAGTCCAAATATAAGCCATCTTCGGTGCGCGAGATCTCAGTTCGGGGCGAACTACTAGTTAAGTAGGTAAGTACAATAACCCTTCTTCAGCACAGTCGGCCTAGCTAGACACCTGCCCTAACAAACACTTAATTACTATTACATTTCCTCCACGACAACTTTTTATCCACAAAAAGGCGTCTTCTAGCACTTTTCTAATATCTAGGCCTTAATTAAACCCAGTGTCAACAGGCGTGCTAATGAAGGTCCAAGGCCTTTGTAAAAGTTTTTCTTTATTAACTTTATTTGGCTTGTCGTAAATTACCCAATCATTTTGTTCTCAACCGGTCACACCCAAACTTGTATGCGATGATTCACGCTTGACCGTACCGGGTTGGCCCGTGTCGGTGCGTCCTTGTAATTTGGCAGGGCTTACTTGTTCGGATTTTTCTCGGAAAAACATCGTCCCAGCCACTACAACGTCCCATTTATTACTTGTATAAGCATGGCTGCCTTCTGGGCTCTGGCACAGTAAAAACATCGTCTTCAATATTACTTATAGGCTGGAGTCGACTCAATTGTTTTTTAATTATGTAATCTGAACGTCTGTTCATCTGTTGTGATAGATTCTTAAAAGTTCATTTTTTATATTTCTTATTAACAGATACTTAACAATAACTTGGAGAAAGACTATGTGATTCAAAGAGCTCATTTACCAGTCCTGCATGGCGATTCTTTACACTAGGTACTTATTCGGTTACATTCGATTCGAGGATTTTCTTCATAAAATTGACGTGTTTTCAGCAAAGAAACGTCACTTTCCGAAGAAAATCATCGAATCAGATGCATTCTGAGAAGTATGAATCACACTGCAGGCCACAAAGTTCTACGAAGCTCTCTAGCATGCAAACTACTGATTTTTCTTCTTGATTGATGTGTCAACACCAGGGCTCTCACAGCAGCTGTGCAAAAGAATTAAGTGCTAAGATAAAATATAATATCTGTCCGTGTCGCGGCTCCGAGCCTGATAAGCCGCGAGTCTACTAGACTCATGCTTCTTCGATAAAGACGGAATACTAGACTACGGAGAAGGCCGGGTGAAAACAAAATAAAACACATAAATCCAGGCACAGTAGGCTAATAGGTTTCTGTTCTTAAGAAATTCAACATTCATAGTCTGTAAGGTATTTACTCTGACTCCCGCGATACAGGCTTGTCCTAGTGCGGGGTCTTGGTAAATTATTTGCCCTATTTGTTCAAACTATTTTTGTCCTATGTTTGTATGTAACAATGTATTTATGAAATAAATATATGATGATGATAGACTAATTATTTGCTCAACAAGAGAGCAAAGTTGATTTTTACTTCGAGTGCTGATTTTGAATCCCGAAGAAACGAGCGCTCGTGATTCTACGTTAGAATCCCGTCCCAGTCATGAAAAGGCTGAAAATGTTTGAGTTACTGAATTACTGGTTTATGAATAGGTATTGAGCTAAGTCAATTTGTAGTAGGTACAGGTACCTAACACAAATGAGATGAGTCAAGTAAAGTTGTATATGAGGTTTCCGCTAAAAGACGGATTTCGTATTAAATATTATCCATCCGATGTCAGGTCTAGCGCCCGTGGAGTCGAGGGGGAGGGGAGGGGAGGGAGCTATCAAACCGCGGGCGCCCCGGCTCGGCCAGTTAAGTAGGTGTCGGTAGTGATGGAATTTCTTGTTGCAAGTATCGACGGTTCCATTCAAATTGAAGAATATTTTTAAGCTTCTGGTTGAACTTGATCATGATCAATCGAAGTTATTGTTTGCACTAATTATTATGAAAGGGTATTTACTTATTTGTTTGTAATGAAACAGAAATTACTGATTCGATTCTGAAAGTTATTTTTCACTACGAGGAAGCGGCATTATTCCTTCATACCTTTTTTTTAATATATCTACAGAGGAGTGTTTACTCTCCATCATCATCCTTAATTTTATCCAGATGCATATTATCTATTTTTAAACATCAGCTATACATTTAAACTTAATATCCTTATTACAGCCTCCATATTTTTGAGAATATATTGTTTTGAATCGATATCGATAATCCTAAATACAGTACAAGCACATCACTAGTGAAGTGGTGGCAGGCACACGGGAGCGCCGCGCTACCCGCATTAGCGCTACCCTGCCCCTGGCCTGCCCTGCCTGCTAACTACCAGCGATGTGATGCGATACCCAACCGTGCGGGCGGCTTTTTTCATAACTTTAATTATATCGGTTGGTGGAACTTTGAGGTCTCTGGAACTTTGAGGTCTCTTGTCTTACGGGAAAGAAGCTCTAAGTACCTACCTACCTACATAATATTATTTGGCTATGTACTTACCTAGGTACCTTAAAATAGTGTAAAAAAAATAACAAGTGGCTAAATTAAAAAAACGTAGCATCTTCAAAGGATCATAAAATGCCTAAAATAAAGATTTTAGATAACGTCTACCGTGCTTTGGGGATACAGTCGCGTGATCATTATTTCATACATATATATATTTTTTTTTTCAATAAAAAAACCGACTTCGTTGTTATAATTACAGAAAGCTGAGCAATTTTCTGCACTTTCTGCATTTCTGTTCATAACTCCAAAGATCCTCGACAGATTCTCACCAATTTTCTGTGGCACCAATCGGAGAGTAGCTAGGTACCCTTTTAAACAAAAAAAAAAAAATCGCCTGAATTGAAAACCTCCTTTTTTTGTCGGTTAAAAAGGTCAAGGAACACGATGACAAGCCGACTCCGAACATTTGAGGGAGTTACGCGGTTTTCGAATTTATAACGTAGCTACAGTACCAGGAGTTCATAATAATGCAGGAGTTTTTCGTAGAAGTCGTTTCGCTTTTGAACAAGCCAGCAAGTGGCTCTCGCTCGGTATTCAATAAGTAAGGTAAATACTTAAATAGGTATAGTAGGTTATAGTGTAATTGATTAGCGCACCTTTATTTAATTTCACAAATACCTACTTACTTAGAAGATCTTGAGAAATCAGCTCGGTAGTTTATTAAATAAACCTACGTTAATTCTAATGGTGCTACGAAACTTTGTATAAAGTCACACACGTCATCATTGTAGTGCGATAATAAACCAAAACAACATACTCAACACTCTATCGAGTGCGCAATTAGTTCGTGCTAGGCCAATCGATCATGCGCTGGAGTGGCGGCAGCACACATAATATGTCTATCTCTTTCTATTACAAGGTGTTCCATGACCGAGTGATGTGAGATATAGCTCTGTCTTTGTCTCCCAAGGTAACGATTCATTTCGTAGTTTGTTTGTAGAGGGCTTGGCGCGAAACACTCCTCTGGAGTTCTGTAGCCCTAGTAGTAATTGCTCCGAAATATCGATTCTTCTTCGGATGCGTCGCCGTCTTGGATATTTATTGGTGGTTGGTGGTGGCGCACAATTCAGAGCACCTTTGAAAAATAAAATAGCGGAAATTTTTGTTTACTGTATTTAGTAATTTTTTAAAAATTCAAAAAACATTATAGATGAGTAAAACCATTGACACCTTTACTAATTTACCTCCAAAGAGAAGGTTTGAGACAAAAAGTCAAAAAGTGATTTGCTGAAATAAGTTTCCTTCCTGAGAAGCACGTATGTTCCGAACAAAAATAAGCTCGAAGGAGCAAAACAGTAGGTAATAAACAGTAACTTTTAATTTACAAACTACAAACTGTTATGTACTTAGTTATGTACTTACTTAATCGTACTTTTCATTTCTAAAAATGCATTGTTTTTACTTTATAACTAGGTACCTAAGTAATAATAAATGAATAAGTATCTGGATTATTATGTTGTATCTTTTACTTGTAGATAATAATGTTCTCGTCTCGTTGCTGAAGTGAAAATATTTGTTTTGTGTGCCACACGCACGACTTGCCGAGACCAATTTTTTGCATCTCGTGCCTTTGAATCCCTACATTCGGGATTTTAACCTCGTTTGCTCGGGAATCGGGATTCGAAATCGGCACTCGAAGCAAAAATCAACTGTTGCACAAAATAACTACCTATTTCTAATAAATATCCTTGAATATCATCATCATTCAGCCTACACCCAAGTCACCCGACCCGTGTGCATTTAATTTTGTTGTTCATGCCGATAATATCGCAATCGAACGCAGATACGCGGTTTTACGACGAAACAAGTCGGTCTGCTACCAGGCTAGCATAACCTCAGTAGAGGTGGAAGGGGTTTGGAACAACGTTGATTACGGGGCGCTGCTATCGCAGAACTAGAATAAGTAAAAAATTACAAATTGTCCAAATAAGGCTTTAAAATAATTATGCTAGTTTGTACGTTCGTTAGCTCTTACGTAGTACTAGTATTCTGTGGCTCTACACACCTGAACAACTGAACGACCATGACTAATAGCACAGAATACTACATAGGTAGTAAATAATACAATTAGTTCCCGCTTTTTCCGTGGGACTTGAGTGCTGAATCCTTCTCTAGTTGTGCATGTGTCATGTCAACTCGGTGGTGGTGTGTTGTGGTGTGATCCCGACAACGTACACTACCAACTGGTGATGCTAGCCTGGTACTAATTATCGAGAAACATCGCTCGGACGCAAATTACATTCAAAATTTTCTCGAGTCGATAAAATAATAATTAAAGTCGCGAGTCGTGATCGTTGCGCTTGCGCTTGCGCATGCTGGCTGGGATTGTGAAGGCACAGGAAAGGAGGCCTCGAAAAACAAATTATTTAGGTAGGTACCAACTTAAGTACTTATTTTAATTAGGTACCTACATACGTTCAAGTTTTTAAATCTTCAGTAATAATTAATTACCTACCCATTATAGTAATGATTTTACTATTTACAAGACTGATTGATCATTCTGGCTTCTTGTTTGCTGATCATTATTTAGTACAAAATCCACTGAATAAAAAACTTTTATTCATCATTGAAAAATCGAATATCATCTCCGCATCCAAAGTCATGGTTAACATTGTTCCTCCACTTCCTAGGAGCGCATGAGATTGAAGAACTGGATTATTTACAAAACACGCCATTCGTTTATTGAAATGACTGATCTTGCCCAATTTTTTTCAATTATTTTCAATCATCACATAAAAATCAACCTTTCTATTATCCAAATAGAGCATAGATTGACCTAACCATAAACTTAATTGTCGTGTTGATTAATTTTTCATACAATAATACACTCTCCAGTAACAGAATAGAGATCAAATTCATTTGCAAATGAAAGAAGGTGTAGCATTAATGCGCAAGCGCCGCGCCCCCTTGACGCAGGCGCCCCGTCTCGTTTCCTCACCTCCTAGCAAGTTATGTGCGCCTAGTAACATGCGCACATTTCGCGCAAGAGTTGCGCGCTCATGCGCACGATCGTGACTCAATCGAGAAGGTATTTAGGAGAAACTAAAACCTTGAAATGTGATTTTTATGCTTTTGGCAATAACGTAGGTTTTTGAGTAAGAGTGAAATGGTAGACCAGTAGCACTGAAGTAGTGAATAAGCGCGCGCGCGCATTTTAGTAAAAACGTCTCTGGTCGGTCGCCGCTGCTGCGCGTGCGCGTCGATCGGTCACTCGCTGGTCGTGGCGTGGCGTGGCCGCAAAGGATTATCTCACAAATATAGATGGTAATTAGTTATGTATCTAATCAGTAGATAATTATAATACCACGTACTACCACATTTAGGTACACACCTAAATAAATTTAAGAAAATTCGCGTGTCGCAAGCAAGCACGTAATAAAACAAAAAATAGGTAGGTAGGTACGTATACTATATTAAAAAAATCAGTTAACCTGTAAATAGGATGTATTCCCAACGACCCTACTGGCCCACCCAACCAGTGGGGTCGTTGGGAATTTTTTGTCCGTAACGACCCCACTGAAGTGTTGGGGTCGTCTTTTTATTTAATGTTATTTTTATGAAAATTAAATCATCATGAGTTGCCGTGTCTACTCGTTTTTGCCGGACTATACATTGATGGTGGTATCGTTTCGGAAAATTAACAAGAGCTCTATACAGTGAAAGAGATCATCGCATCGTCTGGAAATTTTAATGGGAGACGTCGAGTGACGCCGAGACGCCGAGACGCGGCTTGCAATCTGTCAGGTATGAAATGTTAACTTTACAAAATGTGAGCATGTGCCAGCTAAATATATAATGTATTTGCATATTCCTCTGATCAATCTTGAATTTTCTCAACGATTTGAGAAAGTATTTCGTGGGTTTCGAAGTTATTTTTTAATGGTGATTTTTATTTTCATTTTTCTTTTTTGTTCCTTTTAATTTTTTATTTTGTGTTGCTGTATGATGCACCTTTTATTTTAGTTTTAGCTAATTTTTTTTTTAATTAAATCGTTTCTCACTGGGAACTCCAGTGATTTAGTAAATAGGTAAGTATTTGTTTCGTTAGTGACCGGACCGGATTTTATTTTATTGATAGTGATTGTCATTATTCTCTGCTAAATAGTAGCAGCGTTTAGCAGCGGATAGTTACCGATATCCACGGGCCGATTGCTTCGCGGGCAATTAGCGAACACGTGCGGCTGGGACGGGACGTCCCGCGCGGGCCGGGCCAGTGCACCGCGCGCGGCCGACGCGAGCGGCCGATCGGGGCACGTTGCGACTGTGCGATTGTATTGGGTACTTTTAGTTTCTGCGGTACAAGTTACAACTTTTGTATGCGGTAACTTTTAGGTTACAGTTTGACTTGAAATTATGGTGGTGGCTGGTTTTTTCGTATTAGATTGTTTATTTTTTGTTTTTCGGCAAGTTTTTGGGTAAATGTTAGCGGGGTTTAAATATAATTAGATGTTTGGGTTAGGCTTTGAATAAAAGATATGGAAATTTAGATCTGAGAGAGTACCTAATGCCCGCAAATTAACGTTGTGGATTTAATAGAGCAGATGAAAACGACATCCTTCATTCGCATCAATTTCACTCCGGAAAAGTTCTACATTTCCACCCCTAAGTCTTTTAGTTCAGCGCTAACTTCCCAGTCAAAACTTTCCGAAGTTCACGCAACTTTTCGTAAACTTTCGCCGAAAACAATTCAGACCGATCCGCCCGAAACAAAAAGTACCAAAGTTGTTCCCCGTTTCAGTTTATTGTTCGCGGTTAGATAATGGAGTAAAGTGAGCAGTGCGAACTGTGAAGTGGCAAAATGGCTGCGGCCATGATATCGGACCGTGGACTGAGAAAGAAATTGACGCAAGAAGCGATTCCAGTGAAGACGCCAAGGAAACCTTCCAAACGCAAATCAACAGCGAGCACTTCAAAAAGCGAGAAGAAAAACGAACAAAACAACAACAAGCGGCCGAAAGTTACGACAGGAGATCCCAAATTGGATTTGTTCTCCACTTACCAACCCTGGGTTATACAAACATACGGCGACTCCGCTAAAACAAAGACGATTACTCTTAAAAAGTATGCAAGGATTTTGCGTACGTTGCGAGGCGAAGAGTGCAATAGTTCTGACAGTTCCAAGTTCCGGTTTTGGGTGAAGGCGAAGGGTTTTCATATTGGCAAGCCGCCAGGTTACGAGGCCAAGCCTGCGGATGGGATCATCTGCCGGTACAGCGTGCTGGATGCGGAAGGATGCGCCAGAGGTCTCGACGGACAGGAACTATACACTGGCTCCCAAGGGGACCCTCCTCTCTACATCCCCACTCCACCTCTTAAGGTAAACACAACATAAGTTAATATACAATATAAATTCAATGCAACTAAAAATTGAATAGGTGAGCACCTGTTGCAGCGATTTCGGATGAACTGATGCGAGAAATATTGCGGGCAATTGCAGTTTCTATGTATTGAACAGGTGTTGTCGGTAACTAATCTACCAGGCGAACATGAAGGCGGCGGAGTTTCGTCATCGTCACTTCACTCGTATGGCATCGGAGTGTGATTGGGTTGCGTTCCGCGAAACTACTTTCTAGCATGAAAATTCTAGCTCAGCAGACACAAATACAAGTAAAACATCTTACAATGCCCATTATATATACATATTTAGATAGCCCTAACTTGCAGTATAGAATTACAAAGTGCATGGTGCATTGTTTACGTTACCTTGAAATGCATGTACCGTCTCTACTACTTATGCAATCATAATCCCGATATCGCATCGCATTTCTTCGAAAACAGTCCACATAGTTTTTTAAGAAATGCGACTCTTTTCTTCTAGTTTTAAACACTTTATATACCTCTAGGTACCTACACTAAAAGCATTTTCTTACTGGACATTGAAGAACATCTTACATCCAAAATGGCCATCGAATCCAACGGTTCATGTTAATCAAGACAGCAAAGCGCATCCCGACAAAGCTCAGGAGCTGAGAAAAAACAAGTCATTACAAGTCTCATTCATCATGGATGCAGCTAGACCAGACCAATCCTTTTGCGTCCACTGAGCAGAATCTCTCGAAGGGTCAGAAAACAGAGGTTCATCTATTATTCATGTAATGTTAATGAACGACTTGGACTAATTGTCTTGGGGCTCAATAAGCTACCAGCTATTCTGGTTTCGAAGCTTGAAATTCAATTTTGCGGATGTTGCTAAGTAGGCGTTGCAGATAAGTGTGTCTCGTTACGTTGCATAATACTTTGGAATGCAATAACAGACAGTGTTGATAGTATACATAGATATACATGTTGATTTAGAACATTTTCCGTATTTAGGCTTAAAGGTCCTTTACTTTATGCGAGGGGATGCTCAAAATCTGAAGCCAGCCTAGCTCTTCACAGCACAGAAGTTTTCTGGGGTCTTCACAGGCTTCGATAATTTGAAGTGATTAGGGAGATACATTCCATTATTGTAGCTATCAATTTAGAAACAACTTATTTCAGTTCTATACGCGAAAGTTCTTAAAACTAAAACTCGGTCATAAATGCATAAGAATCTCTTAAATATTAGTTGCATCAACTTTTTCATTTATTACCCGTCTCATTTCGTTGAAAATGTTCACGAAGAATAAGATCTTCAGAAATTCAAAATTTGAATTCACATCAATTTGAAACTATAACCGACATCTGAACATTTGAAGAAGTGTTATTAGTAACCTAACCTGATCGAATAGTGCACTATTTGAAGTATTCTAAACAATTCTTTGATAGTGAGAATACTTCAAACCTGTTTTATTCGATGTATTCTTAGTATCAAATTCAAAGTGAAAACAGTATTCTAAGTATCCGGTAAAGCGGCACGAACCAGCCTGTGGGTGTTCAGACGTGCCAGCCGAGCGCTCTCTCATTTATTATTAGCGGCCCAGCCTGCGCCTCATGTTTATTAAAGAGCCGGCTATCCCATCACCTGAGCGGGTCCGCTTATTATTAATATCTCCGAGCTCTCGTGTTAATGATGGACGAAGTCTTACTACCAAGATACTGTTCAATGCTTTACATTACAATACGTGAAGATCAACTTCTAGACTAACATTACGGGGTATTTCTCTACTAGATTATGTCGCTCAGACTAAAAAGCTTCAAATTCTAATCAAATCATCAAATAAACATTGTTACAGAATGATCCAATAGTACAAGATGCAAAAATGGGCTTGGAATTTCGGAAAATGTGGAATCACAAGCGAGAATTCAAAAAAAATAGGAGCTTTTCCATGACTAACAATAATTCGTTCATATTGAAATAAAATAAATAAATAAATAGGGTTTTTATTATACAAGATGAGTGTGGACTTAGGTTGCACATGAATCATCATGAATTGACTACTGGTTAGCGACATCTTAAAGGCGCAGGCAAATACATTCTCAAATACGAATATGAAATGCAAGAAGCGTTGTCCAGGAATTGTGCACTACGTATATACGGTGTAGTTTTACTGAATTCGATGAAGCTAAAGTATGTTCTACTAGAAACGAAGGATACGGTTACAAAGACAAAAGGCACTACCGGGACTTCAGCAGTGCATGACAACAAACGCGGTAAAATTTTAAAGCGTGCATTCACTTTATATTCGGTGAGCCTCCGATCGCATGCTACAGCAAAAACAAGGGAACAATGGTAGGCGGTGGACCACACGTAAACCGCGATATGTGGGCGATAATACCGATCGATGCAGCGTCACAGAATACAGCGCAGCTTTAACGTGTTTGCCTCGAGCACACCTCCTGTCGTGTCATGCGGCCCTAATGATTCGTATCGAACTATCGATTGTTTACGATTGATAGCGATTGGATACGATCATCGATATTGGTAACATCTTGGTTTGCGCCATCATGTATATTCAATACACTATCCATATACATCTATGGTGAATGATTCCCATAGAGGTCAACAGTCAGTCAGTCAACACGCATAATCGCGAGAAAGACATCTCAGGGCCATGCAGTTTCTAACCGCACTTTTGCGGTCACCGGGCGACATAAATAACTGAAAACACGGCAGGATATGAAAAAAAAATTGTTGGAGCCATGTCGAGTGCGTGGGGACATTAATAAAACAAAGCCGCAGGTATAATTCATCAAGCAATCGGGTCGCGCGACGCCGGTCGTCGAGCGTGGGGCGACACACTTGATTAAAATGAATGCCGACCGACCGCGAGCGCTGGATGGCTGGCATATTGGTGGGATTAGCGGGAAACAGAGCGGAGGAAACGTAAAAGCTTTATATTTTCTAAACTTGACCAACCGGATTATCTGTAGTTTGATAGATAGAGCAACGAAAAAAAAAAAACAGAAATACTGTATTGATTTATAAACTGTTTTAATTTAAAATCGCACTTGCTTGTCAAATTGCTAAAACAAGTGAGATAGCTGAAGGTATTTCGGTGATTTGTGAAAAAGAGACGCACCGCTCTTGTATCAAGTAGTGGCTTAACCCCATTTTTACCTGCGGACGGGATTAAACGCTTATTAGCGGTCGCCGGGACCTTTTAAATTCCTATAATTTATGGCGTCGCTAATCCTGTCGCTAATGAAGATAAATCTAAAAGTAATCCTTGTAAATAAGGATTTTAAGCAACCAGTTCAGATGATCTGGATGTAGTAAGTAGTTGAGAATACTGTTTGTGTCAGAGATACCTACTTTAAGAAGTGTAGGAAGTTTGCATAGCATGTTGTTATTTCATTTTTTTTCATTCACGAAAGAATAAACTGAATTCGAAGTAACTTTATATCAATCAAGTTGTACCTAGGTATTGTATCCATTTATTTGTCAAAAAGTTCTAAAGTGAAGAGCTTCTAAAACGTGCTCTCAAAAGGGGGCAGGTAAAACCTCCCAAACTACAGGGTTTCGAAGTCTGTAAAAAATCATAAAACACGGATGCAGCCGTCACAGCAATTAAATTATTCCACATCATCACACTGAGAGCAGAATACGAAGTTACTGGGTACAGTCAGAATAAAAATATGTGTGCTACTGGTACTACTATACCGCTGCATCGCGGCAAAACATACGACACAATACGGCATGCGGAAGATTGAGTTGCAATGCAACATATAAATGGTTAAACGTATAAATGGTTATTTGTAATTTAAAGTGTTAATTCTTAAGTCTGTATAACTGTCTGTCTTCCGAATAAAATAAAATAAAATAAATAAATAAACATTGCTTGTATTTGCCCTGATAGCTCTAATTAAAAGATAGTCTTTGCTCACCGAAAACAATATTGAACTATTACCCGTTAATCTTTTTTTCAGATCAGCTCAACTCTGCTGGTTGCCTTTGGTACTTCTTTTTGTGGCGTTTTTATGGAATACCTACAGCACCATTTCACATTAAAATTTATAGTCGGCCACTCATTCCTAAAAATTTAATACCTTAGAACTTTCAATGAGCCACCAATTTCTACTGCTGACTGTACTTATGAAACGCTTACGGCGAAGAAATAAAAATATGTAAACGACGTTTGGTATTTTCAGCGCTTGAAAAGTGGGGATCGTTGGGTTTTCCCAACGAGTCCCACTTTCTAAACATATAGGCTGTTGAAGGGTTAAATAAAAAGTAAAACCTTTATGTAGTTGTCGCAGATTTCTGGTTATAAAAAAAGATTCCGACGAATTGAGAACCTCCTTGTTTTGAAGTCGGCTAAAAAGCAATTTATAGAGAGATTTCTTTATTTCTTACAGGCCAATTTTTTTTTATAGGTAATTTTTTAGTACCTAACGTTGAAACCGTACCTTCCTGGTTGTTTTGTTTACAAATACCTACTAAGTTTAAAAAACCCGTGTAAATCAATGAGCCTACCTAAATAAAAGCCCGTGATCACTTCATTACTTCAAATCTCAACGCACATAAACCTAAGAAAACTTCATCAGCCCTATCCATCCGATTAAATTAAACAAGACATTCTTATTGAATCAAAGATTCAAACTTCGGGGCACCGGTCAACCAACTTTATAATCCGGGATCGGTTGCAGGCCATTGTAAAAATTACGCTATAAATCCGGCCGGGCCGCGCCCGCTTGCCAGCTAATAGGGGTGTCCCAGGTTAGCTTATACGGGTTAAATAGGACACATGACCCGTTTGAGGTCTGTGGTTAGTTTTATGATAGTAAGTTTTTGTTTTTAATAAAATATAGGTTCTTTATACCTACTTATTACGGAGCAATATCCAGGCGCTGCGCAATATCGTTATGTCTGACATGAGTAGGAAGGTATCGTTCGACTAGTTTTAATTGTTAGTAGTTTAAGTTGTAATTCAGTTAAGTTGTAGGTAGGTATATTATATTTAGGTACCTACCTTACCTACCTAAATACCTACCTGAAAAATGTTTATTACTTAAATAAAACTTTAGATAAGTTGGGAATAAGCGCTAAAATGTAGGCTTTTTTGTTAGGACTGTCTGGACTGTGCCTTATCATCACAGGTGGGCTATAGCCTTCTTCCAATCTTTGAGGTTGAACGGTAGGTAGTAGGTATACCTACACGCACCTACACTGGCTAAATATTAAAAGTTCTTCAAGTAAGTTTCTACCATTATTATGACTAACATAGACTCCATAATATCGTTTTAGAAAAGATCATAAACTAAAAAGGCGTCATAAAAATGATGACCTCTCCGATTCCAAATATGGCATCTCTAAAAAGGGTAGTCAAAACGCGCCAGCCCGTAAAATATGGCGCGTCTGGCAACCCTAGCCGGCTCGTAAATAATGGCGGATGGCGGCAAGCGTGGCGGAATGGCGGGCGCGGACGTGCGACATTACAAAGGCGCGGCAAAAAAAAAAAAGCGGGCGCCACAGAATTATAATAGTTGCAGGCTCTGTGGGCCGGTCGCTTCTGTGGGTTGAATACTGGTTGAGTATTGGAGTATTGTCAACTATAAAAGTTGATGAACTTTAACATAACAGAAAAGTTTCAGTTTGCCTATGTAGTGTTTACTAAATAGGTGCCTGTCTACGTACCTACTCTGACTGATTACAAGGTTCATAATAATAACGGTGGTACCGTGTGGTAGTGCATAAGCGTGGCGGAATGACGGGCGCGGACCATGCGATGCGACATTACGACAAAAAAAACGTGTGTCACAGATTAATAATAGTTACTACAGCCAGCGTGCTTTAGCTCTGTGGCTGTGGTGGGTTGAGTAGGTACTGTCACCTATAAAAGTTAGTGAAGTGAACATAAGCTTTTACTACGTAGTACTAGTATTCTGTGCTTTTACGTCGAACTACCTACATAGTTATTAGTGTAGTCATAGTGTAACACCTAAAAGTCGGATTCGATAGAGAAGAGCAGCTCGATTGACTTTTTAATCAAGTTAAATAAGTTTCATGAATCTATTTTATCGTATTAGTATTTATAAATGATATTTATCTGTTATTAAATTATTAATTTTTAATTAAATTAATATTAATTAAAATCTTATTTGTTATTAATCTTATTAAGACGACACCGTGCTTTTTCTTCTTGTCAGTTTTTGTCCATCCAAAGGTTGCCTGTAAGAGAACGCTTATAGTGATAAGGTCGCCCATTGTACCTTCTTTTTTTTTTGTTATATTTTTATTGTGTTAGTAGGTATTAAGTTGGATACAGTAATGAGTTATCTATCTATCTATTTTTCCGGCTGAATGTACCTCCTATCCTATGTGGGTAGCTCTCTGTGCACCAGTCCCAGTTTTATGCAGCTTTTTGTTAGTTTTATGTGCAGATGTTAAATAACACTGGAGTTCTTATTTTATCTTTTTATTTCACTGAAGCGCTCTTGGCTTGCGTTCTTAATAGATTAGTGAAGTTAGGTGTCATTCTGAGCGGCCACAATTTGGATGGGTGACCGCTGACCGCTAGTGGCTTTGACAGCTGAGCGCTTCCATGCTTCTGAGGGAACGTTTAATTGGAAGGCCTTAAGGCTTAACTTGGCTTAAGCCGCTTATGCCAAGCTAAGCCATGACAGAGGCCTTCAGGCCGCCTAAAAAATTTGGTCATCAGAGTTCTTAGACCAGCCAGTACTTACATAGATTTTAACTGGTTTTCCAGAAAAGAGGTAATAACAATAATACTAGCGGACGCCCGCGTGGACTAGGTACCTACTACTTTTTTATCCCACGGGAAACATGCATTTTTTCGGGATAAAAAGTAGCCTATGTCACTCCCCTCCCCAGCCCTCTAACTATCTCCACACAAAAAAATCACGTCAATCCGTCTCTCTGTTTTGACGTGAAAGCAGGACAAACAAACAAACACACTTTCACCAAAAATTATTAAAATAAAAGTTGATTGCTTGCTCCAATTATGATAAGGTACGGTTTGGGTACGGTACGATACGAATACCTAGTTCACTAGTTTTGGTACCTATTACAATATTTTTTTAGTGCTGTTCCGAAAATCCCGGGATTTTAACTTCACATTATAATCCCAGAAGGGTCATTCAGTTGAATTTTTAACACAAATCGCTAGCAAAAACATACCAATTTGTCATTAACGGAATAATTTATATCATGAAATCATTTTATTAATGAAGTTGAGACCTAAATATTAATATCATTCCATCAATGATGATAAAATGGTGTACCTACCTACCGTCGTCGGTCGGTGGTCAGCAGTTGGTATTGGTATGCCTCGGAAAAATAAGGTTACCAGTAAAGCTACTCCTTTGCGCCTCATAATGCTCAACTAAAATGTTTCGTATAAAAAAAATTGATTTTTCATTTATGGTACTTAGGTACCTTTAAAATTTTCCAATTTCCTAGATGTAGGTAAGTACCTTAAATACAAAAAGTTTGCGGAGCACTGGTTTACATTAAGTCTGGTTCATGAAGGGTTCCTGTAAATTACAGGACATAACCATTCCCAATATACTTTGAAGATTCTGCTGCCTTCATGAACCAGACTTAAACATTTCTAATAATGCCTACGTCCAGGACGATCGGTTTTGTACCTCCTCCATTGACAGACCATCTGCAACCATGATTACATTACCTGATGACATTGTATATTGTTATTTAATACACTAGGTATGTAAGTATGTATAATAATAATTAAAAGTTCTGTGATGATGAATGATAGCTTTTAGTTATAATGTGAGCATGTAATGATTGTAAAGTCATCGGCTCTACCTGATTCGTCCTAAGAATTCAGAAATACCAGACTTTCGTCACTCGTATTCCCTCTCAATATTCATGCACCGCCGCTAGCCGTACGACGCTTAAATACTCGGTTACAATAAAAAACGAGAAACCCCACACGCGATAATCCCGTGCGACAAAAGCACGGCGCATTCGCATTGCGGGCGTTCTCTCGGCGGCAGAGTACCGGGCTCACAGCGACGCGTTGGAGATAAGTAATTCCGCTCGGGGCCGGAGGAGGGCTGGAGTGGGGGGAGGGGGTAAATGCCCGCGCGGCGGCGGCGGGTAATTGGTTCGCGCCGCCCGAGGCGAGCCCGTAGTATCGCGCTTTAGCGACGGCGCCCTCCGGTGTCGGGCTCGGTTGCGAGACGAATAGAGTAAGGTTTGAGGGTAGAAAGTTTTGAATTGGTAATTTTTTTGATGTTCTGCTTCTGCTAGCTTTTATCGAAAAGGTTCAGCGTTCATATCAGGCAGGGTAGGTACCCTGATATGAACCTGAACTACTACTGTATGTACCTAACCCATGCAATCAACATTTTCAAACTCTCAATCAATGATGTGAGGCCAGTACATGTTAAATGTATTCTGATTTGACATTTAAATAGCGTAGGACAGGTATATGGATTTATAAATTAAATACAATTTAACTTGTCTATTATTACAATCATAAAATTGAAACTCAATGTTTGTTCAGTAATCTATCACACTACCAAATCTTTTAAGAGTCTCTTCAGACGTTCCAACTTATCGGCCATCGGACACTTTAAGCAACAAGTACCTATCAATAAAAATAATAAAATAAAATCGTTCGTCTCCACACCACTCCAGCCGGCTGTTTGTCATGCTACCGCGGAGTTATAGCTATGTCATGCGGCCACCGGCGCGCCACTTTATACATCCGAGCTACTGCCAACCTACCTTTATTTATACACGAACATCGAGTGTGATGTCGTTATGTTGGCATCCCGCGCCTGAAAGTTAACATTCGGAAGTTTTATTAGTTTGGTTGGCAGATCATAAATTTTAAATTTGATGCATTCGAAAAGCTATTCTGTTTTTTTAAATTATAATATTCTGTTTTTAAACGAGACTTTTGACGAAGACAGTTGATAACAGTTTAAATTGATGATTCACTCGCGCCATTTGGTTTTAGCATTTAAATTTTATCGGGATTTGAAATTAAACCGCAATCAAAATTCCCGGGACTTACATTTGCAACTCTTTGTGAAAGCTACTGGCTAATGTATTTAAAAAAAATCTATGTATGCGTGTAGATCTTTTGCACAACCACAATACACGTCATACTTACTGCAAAGTTGCATGGATTAACCTATTTCCACATCGATCGACGCCCTACGCTACTTTTAATCCCATGACATCTGAGTTAAGCCCCATGACGCGTGCTTTTAACGATGTCTTAAACCTTTGACAGCGATCTATCAGCTTCTCTCGCCACTTTATCCTCACGGGAACAAAAGATCCCCAACATGGAAGAACCCGGGATTAAAATCCCGGGTTACGAGGAGCTATGATACTGAAGATTCATAATATCGTAAATCATATGCGAATACAGTTTTGATGTCCTATTAAATATTCGAGATACGTCTGGCGTCTGTGATGGAAATAAGCATCAGTATTTTCCAAGATTTTATTTTATCGATCACTAAGCATTTACAAATACCTATAGTAGGTACTTATAATTATATTGATAAAGGGACTATATTGATAAGGGATTATATTGATGTAATGACTATAACATTGATAAAGGGAATATTATGATTGTTAGTTGCATTGCAGTCTCTCTTTACAGAATTGAGCGATAGATTAAACTCCTATAGATAGAGCCTTAAATAACAAAATAAGCTTTTTTAATACCTACGCGACTAAAGAGTTCATAAACAAATTAGGTTTTTTAAACAAAACTGTGGTTACTTTCGTCCGAGACAAAACTGAACGAAACCTAAACTATTTAACACCGCTGTTCGTCATTCAAAATTCAAATTTTTGAATGACGTACGGAACAATTTTGAATTCCGAACGAAACTCCTAGTATTCTACGTAGCATTTTTACGATGTAGCCGATAACGTTTACGAGGCTGGCTGAGTGGCGTCGCACGTTGGTCCCGAATTTAGTGCTCCATACACATAGAAACCGAAACTCGATTTTTTAATTTTTTTTTATTGGGGATTGTTCTAGTACACTATTCTTATTCAAATATGTAGGTACCGTCACCATGGCAAGCTTCATGACGGAATAAAAAAATATTTAGTTTTTTTTTGTATGGAGGAGAACACATAAATTGGATTATCTCTCGACTCTTAGAAACTCAAGGGCTGCCGCTTATAGAGGGTGTACACCCACACGAGGCCGTCCTCATAAGCCACCAAACTTGCACGGCTGGGCACGGTTTTGGCGCCCAGAGCAAACTGAATATTCGAAAATTTGCCAACTACACCAAAACTAGAATTTCGTAAATGTTTGCATGGTAGATTGTTCTAATTCACTATTTTTATCTAACTATGTAGGTACAGTCACCATAGTAAGCTTTACGTAATAAAAAAAAATATTTTATCTTATTTTGTGTATAGATGAAAACACTTAATTCGGATTTTCTCTCGACTCATAGAAACTCAAGGGCTGCCGCTTATACAGAGTATACACACACATGAGGCTGTCCTCATAAGCTATCAATCTTCCACGTCTGGGCACGGTTTTGGCCAAAAAACGAATAATTCGAAAATTTTACAGCAATACCGAAACCAAGATTTCAAAAAAGTTTGCATGGGGGATTGCTCTGATACACGATTTTTATCTAAAAATGTAGGTACAGTCACCATAGCAAGCTTTATGACGGAATAAAAAAATATTTAGTTATTTTTGTATGGAGCAAAACACTTAAATTGGATTATCTCTCGACTCTTAGAAACTCAAGGGCTGCCGCTTATACAGGGTGTACACCCACATGAGGCCATCCTCATAAGCTACCAATCTCGCACGGCTGGGCACGGTTTTGGCGCCCAGAGCAAACTGAATATTCGAAAATTTGTCAACTACACCAAAACTAGAATTTCGTAAATGTTTGCATGGTAGATTGTTCTAATTCACTATTTGTATCTAACTATGTAGGTATAGTCACCATAGTAAGCTTTGCGTAAGAAAAAAAAAATATTTTGTCATTTTTTGTGAATGGATGAAAACACTTAATTCGGATTTTCTCTCGACTCATAGAAACTCATGGGCTGCCGCTTATACAGGGTATACACACACATGAGGCTGTCTTCATAAGCTACCAATCTTGCACGTCTGGGCACGGTTTTGGTCAAAAAACTAATAATTCGAAAATTTTACAGCAATAGCGAAACCAAGATTTCAAAAAAGTTTGCATGGGGGATTGCTCCGATACACGATTTTTATCTAAAAATGTAGGTACAGTCACCATAGCAAGCTTCATGACGGAATAAAAAAATATTTAGTTTTTTTTGTATACAGGAAAACACTTAAATTGCATTATCTCTCGACTCTTAGAAACTCAAGAGCTGCCGCTTATACAGGGTGTACACCCACATGAGGCCGTCCTCATAAGCTACCAATCTTGCAGGGCTGGGCACGATTTTGGCGCCCAGAGCAAACTGAATATTCGAAAATTTGTCAACTACACCAAAACTAGAATTTCGTAAATGTTTGCATGGGGGATTGCATGGGAGATTGCTTTAATACACTATTCTTATCTAAATATGTAGATACAGTCACGACAGCAAGCTTTGAATTTTTCTTTCGGTGTAGTTTATAGATTTTCAAATAATCATTTGGCTCTAGGCGCGAAAACCGTGCCCAGCCGTGCGAGATTGGTGGCTTGTGAGGACGGCCTCATGTGGGTGTACACTCTGTATAAGCGGCGGCTCTTGAGTTTCTAAGAGTCAAGAGATAATCCAATTTAAGTGTTACCCTCCACACAAAAATAGAACTAAATAGTTTTTTTTTTCTGTCATGAAGCTTGTTATGGTGACTGTACCTACATTTTTACATAAAAATCGTGTGTTAGAGCAATCCCCTATACAGACTTTTTTAAAATCTTGGTTTCGGCATTGCTGTAAAATTTTTGAATTATTTGTATTTTGGCTCTGGGTGCCAAAACCGTGCCCAGACGTGCAAGATTGGTAGCTTATAAGGACAGCCTCATGTGTGTGTATACCCTGTATAAGCGGCAGCCCTTGAGTTTCTATGAGTCGAGAGAAAATCCGAATTAAGTGTTTTCATCCATTCACAAAAAATGACAAAATATTTTTTTTTTGTTACGCAAAGCTTACTATGGTGACTGTACCTACATAGTTAGATACAAATAGTGAATTAGAACAATCTACCATGCAAACATTTACGAAATTCTAGTTTTGGTGTAGTTGACAAATTTTCGAATATTCAGTTTGTTCTGGGCGCCAAAACCGTGCCCAGCCGTGCGAGATTGGTAGCTTATGAGGATGGCCTCGTGTGGGTGTACACCCTGTATAAGCGGCAGCCCTTTAGTTTCTAAGAGTCGAGAGATAATCCAATTTAAGTGTTTTGCTCCATACAAAAATAACTAAATATTTTTTTATTCCGTCATGAAGCTTGCTATGGTGACTGTACCTACATTTTTAGATAAAAATCGTGTATCAGAGCAATCCCCCATGTAAACTTTTTTGAAATCTTGGTTTCGGTATTGCTGTAAAATTTTCGAATTATTCGTTTTTTGGCCAAAACCGTGCCCAGACGTGCAAGATTGGTAACTTATGAGGACAGCCTCATGTGTGTGTATACCCTGTATAAGCGGCAGCCCTTGAGTTTCTATGAGTCGAGAGAAAATCCGAATTAAGTGTTTTCATCTATACACAAAAAAAGATAAAATATTTTTTTTTTCTTACGTAAAGCTTACTATGGTGACTGTACCTACATAGTTAGATAAAAATAGTGAATTAGAACAATCTACCATGCAAACATTTACGAAATTCTAGTTTTAGTGTAGTTGGCAAACTTTCGAATATTCAGTTTGCTCTGGGCGCCAAAACCGTGCCCAGCCGTGCAAGGTTGGTGGCTTATGAGGACGGCCTCATGTGGGTGTACACCCTCTATAAGCGGCAGCCCTTGAGTTTCTAAGAGTCGAGAGATAATCCAATTTATGTGTTCTCCTCCATACAAAAAAAAACTAAATATTTTTTTATTCCGTCATGAAGCTTGCTACGGTGACGGTACCTACATATTTGAATAAGAATAGTGTACTAGAACAATCCCCAATAAAAAAAAATTAAAAAATCGAGTTTCGGTTTCTATGTGTATGGAGCACTAAATTCGGGACCAACGTGCGTCGCCGCGGCTCGCGCCGACTGATTGCATGCGAGGGGATTTTAGGGACGTGCTTTTATCGATAAGAGCGTTTATAAGTACTATGCTATTAAATGGGGGACTTTTGATATTATGAGGGACAACGTAGGGTATTGTTTGAAATGTCACATTGGTTTTTGGGATTAATGTACTGAATGAACCCATACAAATACTACCATTATGCTAATTGTTATATTTATAACAAAAAACCTTTAATGAAGTTTTAGTGAGGTGGATCAACCGTTAATTTGCGAGTATAAAATGTCATAAATAAAAAAATATTTTAAAAAAACAAAAACCCGACTGCGTCAAAACTAAAAAGAAAAAAACAAGCCTGCAAAGAATTACTCACAGTCGGTACCCATTCATTTTATTACCAATCAAATCTTCCCAATGTTGTGGGTCCCGACTGTGAGTAATTCTTTGCAGGCTTGTTTTTTTCTTTTTAGTTTTGACGCAGTCGGGTTTTTGTTTTTTTAAAATATTTTTTTATTTAACACTTTTTAGTTATGATAAAGTTGATTTTAAAATACCTTGATTAACTATTACCTACCCAACAAGAAATTAATAAACCAACTAAACTAAGTAACTTCGTATCGCCCTAATTATTTATTCAATTTTATTCTTCAAATCCATCCAATCCAATTCCCCATCAGCCAATAATTCAATCCAATCCAATAATATCAAAAACTTTCGATAATGGCCTTCAAAAATTGATAGAATAGGTAAACTTTTCAAAACGCAACGATAGCGCGATCTAGGATTGGTTCAGATTTAGCAGCGACATCTAGTTGTGTTTTTGGTAATTAATGTAAATAAAAAATAATACTGAGGGTTGCGATGTTTGTAACTTCTGAACTACAAAACCGATGACCTTGAAATTTTTACAGAACATTTTAAAGTAGGTACATACCTACTTTCTAACAAAATTACCCTTCCTTTGCGTTGCGCAGTCGGGTAAAAAGAATCAATAAAATCGTAGGTACTATGTGTTAATGAATTACAACCAGATACCTACCTACTCATTTTGATTTTCATTTCCTCTCCCAAGGGAACCGTCTTGAATTTCAGTAAGTAAGTAGGTATAGTAATCAAAAGTATCCTATTTATACCTCGTAGTAGTATAGTATGTATGCACTCAAATAATACCAAGTTTCATTTAAATCCGTCCAGTAGTTTCGTTCGACCGAGACGTGATGCGCGGCCAAGATACACACAAACAGAATTTTAAACCGTTATATTTCCTAAGCTATTATTTAAAATGAAAAATAGTAAAAGAAACCTAACATTGATTTTTAAATACCTATTCAACGATACCCCACTTGACATAGTTCGTCAATTTTGAGTTTTTCAATTTTGACAATATGGCGTCTGGTTGTAACACTGGTTAATTTTGATTACTTTCATGTCTTTAGTGACACTCGCAAGGTTGAGACAAATCGATTGACGTTAGAATCATCAAAATCGGTCCACGCGTTTGGCCTCTAGAGTGCCACATAGAAACATCCATAGCGAGAATAATTATTAATCAACTTTAAACCGTTATTTTTCCTAAACTATTACTTAAAATGAAAAATGGTAAAAGAAACATAAAGTTGATTTTAAAATACCTATTCAACGATACCCCACTTGACATGGTGTGACGATTTTGATTTTTTTAATTTTGACATTAAGGCGTCTGGTGGTGGCACTGGTGAATTTTGATTACTGTCATGCCTGTAACAACACTCCCAAGGTTCAGACGAATCGATTGACGTAAGAATCATCAAAATCGGTCCACGCGTTTGGCCTCTAGAATGCCACATAGAAACATCCAAACATACATACTTACATACATAGACTGATAAACACATTACCCTTCCTTTGCTTTGCGCAGTCGGGTAAAAAGATCCTGCTTGTATTGTAGGCTGAAGAAATGATTAATAACTATTTTTTTTTAAGTCAAGTCAAGACTGATGTGATGATCACGTCTTCTGATTCTGTCATTCTTAAGTCCCTTTTAGGATTTTTTGTAGAATAATGTGCGTATTAATTAAGATGCACTGCTCTGTCCAGTGTCTATGTCTACCTCATTCTAGACTGACGTCCAAATAGTGAGCGGACAATCCGCTTCCTCGTGTTCCTTCTTAATACTCCTACTGGTAGGAGCACCTGGGGACACAAATACAAATACAAAATGTTTATTTCTTCAACTTAATCTAAAGTTTACATTTCATGGGTTTGAGATACCCTTTTAAG
Organism: Camptogramma bilineatum; assembly: GCA_958496255.1. NCBI lineage: Eukaryota > Metazoa > Arthropoda > Insecta > Lepidoptera > Geometridae > Camptogramma > Camptogramma bilineatum. The sequence goes on from OY292474.1 coordinate 7,043,181, forward strand.
ACACCCATGTCCTGATGTTCCTACTGAACATAAAAACTATGGGGAATAATGTAATCAAAATTAAATACCTCCTGGTCCTGTCGCAATTATTCTAGACACATTAATTTGAAAAGGTGGGTTATGTGTATAATCATCGACACCTTAACCCTTCACTAGTGGGTCGTGTATCCGTGACACTTCGTGTAGCCGACGACATCGCGTCGTGTTTTATGCGCCCCACCGCGCCCGGCCCCGCTCGAGACAAGGACTTTACTATACTTATACATACACGGTTGGCAACATATTGACTATGTTCAATGCAGACTTGTTCATATTTTTAAGAACTGACGCGGAGGTAGTAATAGTAATATTGATCAGTTTTTAGTAAGTGACTTAGATATCTGAATGCTGTGAGAATGTTTACCGCATCTCAGGATTGTGATTCTTATTTTTTTATTTCAGTAGCCATTTTCTTTTTAAGTAGCGAACAGTTCGTTCTGATTCTGATACAGACTCGTTTTGACTATATTATCTAAGAAATAGGTATTCAAAAAAACAAAAAAAAAACAAACAAATATAATTTATTGGGCGTTTTTCCACTTGACGGCACGGCGTTTTGCGTCCTAGATTGCCGTGCCGTCGCCGCCGTTGCCGTTGCCATGCCGTGCCGTCAAGTGGAAAAACGCCCATTCAGTAAGACCGTTATGACCACTTTGAAACGTCTTAAGAGCTAGGTGATTCTACATTAGTATCAACGTCATCCAAGTTTAACCAATGCAAACAGAAAGATATTTTTTCATTTGATTTTTCCTTTTTTACAAGGCTGATCGATCAGACACGCCCTTGTAATGTCACATGCATACGTCTCGCGTGACAGTTAATTTTATGTGAATTCCCTTTTTCACTTCCAGGTGTATTTTTAAAGCCTTCGGGCACAATATCGATTCAATACTTATTATTATTAGGAGCCTGTAGTGTCCCAGAACTTCCTTTCTTCTCTCCAGTCATATTTAGAGCCATTGTGTTGTGAACCAATCCTTCTAATGGGCATCTAACTCGTCTCTCCATCTAGCTACGGCGTGATCTGCAAACAATAATAAAATTACTCAAAAGATTAATATGAGTTTACAAATATGACTTTTGGATTGCGTGATGCACTCGCAGAGTTGAATCGGTCGGTCGGTATAATGTAAAAAACTAATGAACCAAACATAAAACTCGTATGAAGTGCTTTGGAGAAAGATGAGAGACAGACGTATACCGACGGAGATACTGGGCATTTTTCAATATTGGTACAGGAACCAGACCAATGTTGACCAACTCCGTCACCAGAGTTGGCCACTAGCTCATACGAACTTACTTACTTACCAGACCAATGTTGTAAAATGGTCAGATGCATTGTCTGAGTCGTACAGGTTGGAGTGTGGGGTGAGGCAGGGGGGGATTACCTCGCCTAAACTTTTTAATTTGTACGTGAATGACCTCATAGTGGGGCTGAGCAGCATGCGAGTGGGATGTCGGATGGACGGTGTTAGTGTAAACAACATCAGCTATGCTGACGATATGGTGTTGCTCAGCCCAACTATGAGGGGTCTCGGGGAATTGTTAAGGTTTTGTGAGGGATATGCGCTGCAGCATGGCCTCACCTACAATGTTAAAAAAAGCGAATACATGGTCTTTAAGGCCATCGGTAAATGTCCTGACAACACACACCCAGTCACACTAAATGGGTGTGCTCTCAAAAAAGTGTCTAAATTTAAATATCTGGGACATTTTCTTACCGATGACCTTAAAGACGATGTTGACATTGAAAGGGAGCGTAGGGCTCTGGCGGTACGTGGAAATATGCTGGCGCGTAGGTTTTCCCGTTGTACTGACCAAGTGAAAATAACGCTGTTCAAAGCGTTTTGTCAGAGTTTGTACACGGGAAGCCTATGGGTCAGTCATACCAAACGATCGCTAGACACCCTACGCATCCAATATAATAACATATTTAGGATGCTGTTGAGATTGCCTCGGTTCTGTAGCGCCTCAGGGATGTTTGCACAGAACCACACAGATGGTTTTCATGCCATCTGGCGCAAGAAAACTGCATCCCTGATAAGCAGAATACGAGGTAGTCGCAACACCATCCTAAATACTGTTGCGGAGAGTTATACCTCTCCTTTCTGGCGATGCCTTGTGCGGAGGGTATGCCTCTTAACGTGTGTGTATATTACCTAAATATTACTAACCCTAGTTGATAAGTTTTAGTTTTAAGTACCTACTAACAAGCTATGGACCATGTAGTTGTCTGATAATAAACAAATTTTATTATTATTATTATTATAAAAACGAAATCAAAATCGATTCATCCTTTTGGGAACTACGACGGTTCTGTTCTGACGTTAATTGTTCACATGTCAAATTCGTAACACTGTTGTTTTTACGTTGTGTGTGGGTTAATTTAGAATTTGAGTTTAAAAACTATAGCGTATGGGTTTCTTGATGCACTCGAATTTAGGAGTTTAATCGGTGTAATGTAAATATTGGAAAATGATAAAAGCCGCGGTCAGATGCTAGCATATTGATAGACGGTCTGCCAGCCCGGCGCCCGTAATGAGACCTCGCTTCGAATAAAAAATAACGAGCGCGACACCGCCGGTGGGCGGTTAATTGTCCATGTTTAGGACTAGTGGAAAATACTCTTTAGTTTTATGGCCTCCCGGTACTTGGTATATTGAACGACTTGGCAAGTTTTGTTGTTGCTATCATCATCATCATCAGAATGGCTGTCCACAATATAAATTACTATCATGCTAGTTGGCTTTCCGTTTAATAAGTGTTGTTCCAACTCTTCTTTCGTCATCTCCGAATTATGTTCCAAAATAATGTTGTCAATTAGAATGACTAGTATCTTGCACACGACTTTAACCATAGCATTAGCACTGACTTTTTCTGGACTTCTGGTTACTTTTACAATGTAACGTTATGTAGGCAGCAACTAATTAACACTTTAAGATGACGTAATAAGACCTTAGTTTCATATTAATTACATCTAGTCCTCTACTATAGATATATGAAAGTAGCCAGATAGATTCCTTGGAGTAGGTACTGAGAATCACTCCCAATTTTACGATGCTGTGCTGGCTATGATATGCAGATACTCTATTACTGCATTCTGGGAGGTCCATTTCACTGTTTAATAGCCTTGCTTTGAAAATCTAAATAAAGCGAGCTTCTCGTTCGTTCGTTCACATTAATGTTCTCTATAGATCGTTGAATTTAAGTGTAGTTCTAAGCGGTCACAATTTGGATGGGTGACCAGCGGACTTAAAAAGGTCGCTAAAGCTGAATCACAATATGAAATGAACTATAATGCCGTCTCTTTTCACTCTCAGTCAATGAAAAGAGATAGCAATAGTTAAATTCCTTTAATGCGATTCTGCAATAGTGACCTTTTTAAGCCCGCTGAAGTGACAATAACAGCTGAGCGCTTCCGCGCTTCGGAGGGCACGTTAAGTTGGCAGTGTTTAAGTTGCAAAGCCATGACGGAGGCTTTCAAGCGCCATTCAAACTGCATCACCAGAGTTTGCTCCCAGCTCAAACATTAGATAGCAAGCTTAACGCTCATTACCAGCATCTGTTATAAAACGATGTTTCGTATACCCCCACACGGAAATTCCCCAGTCCCGCCATTCGGGGTTCCGTAGCGATAGCGGAACGTGACGGTCGATACAAGGGTCCCGCAGGCAAATTCACACCCCAATTAAAGCGATCGAACGTCCCTCGGGACGTCGGATATTGTGTAACTGGAACTGCGAAATTGTTAACATTTCCACGTCCATTGAACTTAGAGTGCGTAAAAAGAATGGCAGGGTTTCTACGGTTAATGTTTTAAACAAAGTGTAGGTACCTGCCCTAGATGATTTATACAGTGTCAGGAGGCAATCTTTGCCTACATTTATCGAGAAACCAGTGCCTGGGACATTGTTGAGATGGAGTAGGCTTGCCCAGCACCTACACCATCCTCTCAGCTTACCATATCCACAGGAAAGACATGGTCAATACGTGTTGGGCTGACTAAGCCGCGGGTTTCCTCACGATGTTTTCCTTCACCGTTTAGAGCCCACCACCTTCGGATCGAAAGTCTAGGTACTATACCCCTCGGCCAACACGGCTCTCCTGGGTACCTGCCCACCGGTTTAATATCAAAGACTCTTGCAACACAAAAGGCATAAGTTGTATTACAGCTGTTACTATACCACTGCACTTGTTCATATATGTTATAATTATACTCTGGTAAACACCACAGGAAGTCAACACATTATTAGGCAACAATCGCAATTAAGCTGTATATAACCTTCTGTGAGGTGAAGTTATCACAAATCTAGACACTAGTGCACTTCCAGAAACTGAAGTTGAACGAGAATCATAGGTATCAAATCTATGTAACAATCAACACTCAGGGCCTTACTTATGAAAGATGTTTAAAGATGAACGCTGGTTAAACAACGTCCTTTCTTTATTTGTGGATAATGACGAATAGAGACAGGACGTTGTTCAACCAGTGTTCAACTTTAAACGTCTTTCATAAGTAAGGGGGTTAATGTGTAACTGAACTGTACAAAAATCAGAGCTTGAATTGAGATTCAAAAATTATAGTCATTGTTATGATGGGTCCAAGTCCTAGGGCGAGGTGATACCAGTTCCATGATTATCAATACCGTAAAGAATCAAACAAAAAACTTGGATCACAGACCAGACAGATGGTCTATAGCAGATCACGCTGAGACTGAGGCTTTTATAAAAAATTTCAAATACTTAAGTCCAACATTTAAGCTATCTCTACATCACAAATTCACACGGCTCTTGTGGCACTAGGCTTTATGATTCTCCTGGGAATATGGTCGAATCAGGCACTCACGAAATAATACATTATTAACAACCTAGCTGGGTTTACCTTCAAATCGGCCCCGTGGGTGTTGCGCGCTCGACTCCCTTGTCGTTTGTTTCCATTTCACGGGCCCTTCGATCGGGTCTACTGTTGGCATTTGCCTGTCTGGTCCTCTTTGATACAATAGACGGAAAATTCACCCAATCTACAGTATGAGAAGTGACCGCGAGAAGTGACAGTACCGCGAGTCACTCCATCACACCTGCCGCGAGCCCCTCCTCAAGTCCTCACCCAGATGAAGATTCTTCGAATGAATCGGAACATTGTCGGTAAATGTATGTGAAAGGACAATATTTTTAGTGGGTTATTCCCGTGTGATATTCCGCTCTACTTATAAACTCCTCAACTTCTGTCAAAATTGAAACACCGTTTAAAATATTGCCGTCTTTTTTTGTTAGAGAGTGACAAATATTTGGTTCAGGAACAAAAATAGTAAATTTTAATCAACAAGAGTAAATTTTCTAGTGAATTTCTTATGAAATAGGTATCTAAGTATCTAAATTATGAAGCACTCTGATAAAAAAAAATATCATAACAACTCGACCGAAGCACGGTCGATTAATTTCCTCAGATCTTTAGGTGCCTACTCAAAATCTTTTGAACCCTTCTAAGGACGATCATTTATATTTATATGCGAACTTTGAAAATCCAGCATCGTTCCGACAAAGCAAACCTCAAATTCACTATAGGCATTTACTGATGCGAGTTTCTCGCCTCAATTATCGAAAGCAAATGTCAAAACATGACAATGTAATCTAAACATTGAGATCATACCAAGAAGATCGATAATAGCTTGTCACTGAATTGTCACGGAGCGTGTCTCGTATCGTCAAAAACTCGCACCATATAAACGGCGCTTAATACATAAAATAGAGAATCAATTTTTGAGATTGAGAAAGGAATTGAAATATTTTTTGACTAATTCTCACTTTCAAACTTAATACCTACCTACATAAAGTGTAAAATTCATCTATGACGCCGATGTCAATGATAATCTTGACGATCAAAAGTCCCCATTAAATTGTAATAGTAGGTAGATACTTACCCTAATAATAGTAACCGCTCAAATTCTCGGACAGCTGGCCCGGGATATTGATAACAAGATAACCCCGTCCCGGGCCCCGGGATTCGAGATCCCGGGATTATCCGCTCCGTACGTGAGATGTTGGCGGGACGTTTTATTGCTTTTATTTAATTTTTAGTTTGTATGAGATGTTTCACTCGCAGTTTTTTTTTTCACTTGGCATTTGAGCTTTGAAATTTGAAATTAGAACGCAGTGCGATTTAGACTTCCGAAAATGCATCCAATTCGATGTTTTTCTTCGGAAAGTTGAAGTTTTTTCAGCGAAAAAACGTCATTTTCCGAATTCGTTCATTCTGAGGTCTGAATTGCATGGCTAGTAGAAATGTAGTAGGCGGGTCGCCCACTGGCAACACAGTCGCTATAGCAGAATCAAAATAAGAATTGAACTATATGCCGTCTCTTTTAATTTAATTGACTGAGAGTGAAAAGAGACGGCATATAGGTAGGTACTTAGTTCAATTCCTATTGTGATTTTGCTAGCTATACCTAGCGACCTCTTTAATCCCGCGGATCTGCAGATTTTATCATTGTAGGTAAATCACGCACGTCGATGCGTTGTTAGTGTGTTGCACTATATCGCACCTTCGGCAGGACAAGGTCGTAACTGTCAAATATTCCAAAAATGAGTTGAGTATGCCCAAGGGCCTAAAAAACGGCCTTTTATCTGAAACGACAGAGATTCTTTCTTAGTTTGGCTTTATTTCGCTATAGGGCAACAGTGTCTTTGTCAGATTATTGCGATTTTTCGTCAATTCTGGCGCGACAACGCCGTAAAGGTTAATATAGGGCATATTCAATGACCACATATTTTTGTTTTTTGTTTAAGTTTGTGGAGGAACAAAGTCATATTTAGTACTTATTTTATGTTGTATATGGAACCCTAATTACAAAGTTATTTAACTTTTGGAGGACAAGGGCATAAATGTGACCCCTTTTTTTATAAAAACCTTCTATAAAACAAATAAAAAATATTTCACTCATTTATGAAACATGCACCGATTCATAAAAGTTTAAAGTATATTTTGTGCAAAGAACAATCTCTTCAGAGCAGTTAATACAGAATGATACGACGTTGAATGAATAAAAATATTTAAAATGGCTCTCCTGTAAAATCACAAAATGTGCAGTTGAGACCTTGTCCTGTCGAAGGTGCGATATCTATACAAATTGAGATACCTACCTACTTACTTGCATACACCTTTACTAAGATCTGCTGGCAGTTGCTTGCAATCTGCAGCATCGTACACCACAGCGGGATGCTTTGCAGTGTGAGAACCGCCTACTAAACTAAAATGTGAAATGGAACGCCACCATACTGCTTTAACGACTCATCATTGATGTGATGGATGACAGACAAGTGACAGGATTTTAAATTTTGCTTTTCAAATGCAAAACTAGATGGCGCGACTAAAAATTACCCAATCCAATAGGTAACCAATAGTTATTCCCGAATAGGCACTTATTCTTTTGCGCATTTGATACTTAGGTTAGATTTTGGTTACCCTATGAGTCTACCCATGGTGAAACTTCTAAAATAGATGGCACCTCCTTGTTACAAATAGCACTTCTTAACGAACTTCGTATCAGTAAGTCCGTCAGCGAACTTACAACTAGCGTTGAATATGACGTGACTGACGCGGCTCGTTTGTCCCGTACAAAATTCAACTTTGTGTGATCGGCTCATTTTCTAAAAATGTCATGCTTCAATTCATGTCATGTGACCGTACACAATATGACAAAATCAGCTGATTTTGTCATGCTTCATTCAATCTTCAATCACACCTCGCCTACTCACTATGACAAAGTCATATAACATGACGCTACTCACTCACTCTAATGTAGTATGACGTCAAATCAAATGTCATAGCTTCACTCAAATGACAAGGATGGAATCTTTGTCATATGACTATCTCTTCCTCCTGCTTCAAATCACTCCTCGCAGACCGAACAGATTGTCATAGAGTCGGCGTCAGCACTGAAGTCCGATAGACGCAGAGTTGCTATCGCAGAACTAGCTTGTAAAAAATTACTAATTGTCCAATTATGGATTGAACAATAATAAGTTTGCAAGTTTGTACGTTTGATAATTCTACACACCAGAAAAACTGAACTACCTTAACTAAAAAAGCATAATTATGCTCTTTTAGTTTCTAGTAGCATTTGCCGTAGGACTTGAGTGCTGACGCCGACTCTTCTTTTTGAATTGAACGAAACGCAGGCGGCTCGTTTTGAAAAAACGTGTTTTGAAAACAAAAATTGGTTTTCGATGTTTTCGATTTTGCGGGTTTTCAAACGAACGAACGAAACAAAATATCACCGGACTGCCTAAAGGGCAATAATAGAGTCGGTGTCAGCACTGAAGTCCGATAGACGCAGCGCTGCTTTCGCGTAAAAATGACTAATTGTCCAAATAAGGCTTGAACATTAATATTTAGGCAAAGTTGTATGTTCTTTAATTCTATACACAACAACTGAACGACCGTGACTAAAAGAGCTTAAAGTAAATAAAACAATTAGTTCCCACTTTTGCCGTAGGACTTGAGTGCTGACACCGTCTATATGATCTACTATAAAAAAATCTATTCATTCCTCAGTATTTGTGCAAAAAATTTTTTTTTCTAAAAATGTTCTACATAGCCCCAATGTACGGTATGCTCATTATTTGGCGACATTATGATAATTTTGTAAATAAATGATTAAATTTAAATCAGCGTTTGTTTTTTCTTATCAATGAGCACGATTAGAAATTACATTTTTCGAAACTCACTTTTGAAATAGTAGTTACCTAACCTAAGATCGCACCATGAATGAACATTAGACCGGCTCTTCGAGTTCGTCAATGCGTAGGTCATTATGAACTGTCAAGTTGAAAATGATCGGCTCAAAAGAGCCGGCTCACTGAACCGGCTCATTTTGAAAATGAACCTACTCTTACAAAAGTCAATTTAAAATCATGTCATACCCAACACTACTTACAACGGCCCCCAAAGACTAATCACCGGCATCCTTCATTCGCCGTCTGTCCCGATTCGCTTCGGCCGCGCTCGATTCATATAGAAACCAGGGAGGCTTTAAGTGGCAAAATTAAAAAAATTAAAAAAGTGGCTTACTTAAAAATTTTAAAAAGTGAACTTCAATGTTATGAGCAATTTTCTGCACTCTCAAGGCGCATTTCTGTTCATAACTCCGAAGATCGTCAACAGATCCTCACCAAATTTTTATGGCACCAATCTAAAAATATATTCTTTCAAACAAAAAAAAATAATTTTCTAAATCGGTCTAGGCGTCTTTGAGTAATCGGTGATTCGGTGAACATACTTACATAAAACAAAGCACAAAAAGATTCCACCGAAGTAAGAACCTCCTTTTTTTGAATTCAATGTTATAAGCTGAACAATTTTCTGCACTCTCTAGGTGTCTCTAGGGTCTCTGTTCATAACTCCGAAGATCCTCGACAGATCCTTTTAAAGAAATAAAGCCCAAGCCGAGGTCCGTACCGTACTAAGTGGTTTCATTGCGCATGTTGCCTTTTCCCTCGGTAGAGCCATCTGCTATGTACCTGCTGCGCTGAGACATCAAAACAGCCTGTTTTCTGTGTACATTCAGCCAAAGATTATACCAGCGACTACGGTACGGGTGGTTCGCGGCCGCACCTAATCCACTTTTAATTTTGATTAATGCTCATGCTCCCCTGGTACGCGCTATCCTAATACCGAATTAGCTGCGACGTGAGACGTGTTTTGTATTTTTGTCTCTTTTTTGCCTTTTGCCTTCTAATTTCCGCCTGCGGCTTCACTTCATTTATCAACCCCCAACGAAAAAGAGGGGTGTTCTAGGTTTGTAATGTGTTTCTGTGGCTCTGTGGCTCTGTGTGTATGTTTGTGTCATCGTAGCTCCTGAACGGATGAACCGATTTTAATTATAATTTTTTTGTCTGAATGGTGTCTTTGTCGGGAGTGTTCTTAGCTATGTTTCATGAAAATCTGTTCAGCCGTTTGAAGATCATTAGCTCTTTTCTATAGTTCAGCCATTTCCTGATCTTTACTTCCAATGCTGCAGTGAGGTTCATTGCAATGCTGTAATGTAATTGTAATTGTAATCCCACCTTTACAACATAAGCGTAGGATAATTCTCTAAAACGCATAATTTTTGAACTTACATCATTATTTTGTTGCAGGTATGTGAATGAACTAAGCTCCTTTAATGTTCCACATCGTAATGGGTAAGTTTTTACTATTTAATATCATACTCCATTTTACTAAAATTACCTGAACTTGTCTAATAACGACATAGGACTTACCTCCTGGCCAGGCTGGCACTCAATTTTTTGCGTAGGTAAGTAAGTTACTAGGTAGGGTGGGTTGTCCAGCAATGAACCAGGTAAAATTCAAACGTCCATATCTTTTACATTTTTTGACTTATGGAGCTGATATTTGGCGTGAAGTAAGGTGATTAATCTGGCTAAGATTGTGCATTATTAGTTTATTCATATAATCTTTAGATTTCTTAGAAATACAGATTTAGCAAAAAATGAGAATTGGTTCATTGCGTAACACGGGTGGTACGCATTGAACCAGACCGAATTCTGCAATGAACCATCTATTTACCACGAAAAAGGGCAATGTTTTTACTTTATTATTATTACCTATCAGCAAAATTATTACTAACTATGAAATATAAGCCGTTAGAGGTACTGTTAATTATATTTAGGATTGAGTATCTTAGTCTTAATAAAATCTATGTATTGACATCAAGCAACATGGTTTTTTTATCATAATACTAATTATAAGTAGGTTATCATACAAATCTAGTTGTAATAAGTAGGTGGTTCAGTTTCTCAACGTATATGAATGATAGGTGCAGCTCGGACTGGGAAAATGTATGTGATAACTATGGTTCAATGCAGGACACTATGTCATGGCTCATTGCTGGACACACCCCATTGACAAAACAAACCTCAGAATTTCACCTGGTAAATTATGATACAGAAAACTAACTATAGTGTAATTAACAACGTTATGTATGTGTAATCATACGTAACAGGCAAAAAAAACTGTAGGTAACACCCAAAAAATGTAGAAAAAGAATGAAATCAACACAAAAAACTGACTTTTGTGATACATTTTTATAAATTCGATCACTGGGCGTACGTCTTAAGCTTGCGCTGCTCGCAATTTGGGGAGACAGTGAGGGGTGCGTATGCGTTCCTGTTGGCAGTATTCGTAAAGAACGGCAATGTCACATTTTTGAAATATAGCGGTGGCTCATTGCATCTGCCTGGTTCACAGGTGGACAACCCACCCTACCTATATTTTTTTACGAATTTACACATTATTCTGACAGCGCACTGCGCAGTAGGTATAATTACCACTTCACTTCTAATAATTCCTAACACCACACCACACACCACTATATTCCGTGTGTACCAAGACAACAGCAAACCCCTAATCTCCCGTTGCGCAATCTACCAGGCGGACATAAGCGGCGAGGTAGCGACGGCCGGCTTCCGGCCCGCTTCCCGCGGAAATAGGGCCCGTTCCGGATGGGGAGTAATGGCACGTGCTTTAATGTCATGTCGTCTTGGTACCTGCTTGTTGGAGATTAGAAAGTTTGTGGACAGTGTTTAGTTGAGTTTTCGGCGACCGTTTTACTACCTACGTTACTCGATAGAAATGGAAATTGAAAGTGTCTTTACCTATTTACTAGCTGACCCAGCGAACTTCCACAAAAACTTGGATTTTGATTGTTGAAGTTTGATTTGTCGAGGATCTTCGGAGTTATAATGAACAGAAATGCATCTCGAGAGTGCAGAATATTGCTGTTCATTGAAGTCGTTTTTTTAATTTTAATTTAGCCACTTGTTAAATTTTTAATTTTAGCCACCTAATAAAATTTTTCATTTAGCCACTTGTTAAAAATTTTAATTTAGTTAATAGTTAATTAATCGATCGAGCGAGCGAAGCGAGCGAAGATCTTAGTGGCAAGTTAGGCGATTTTGCTTTGTATGTTTGTATGTTTGTATATTTGTATGTTTGTATGTTTCATTTTTATGTTCTCGCATAACTATCGAACCGCTTATCCAATCTGTATGAAACTTGATAGGTCAATAGGTTGTGCTATGGAAATTTGCTGTGGAGCGTATGAGCGTAATCGATGAAGGGGTTGTAAAGATATGGGGTTCCCAAGGGGTTAATTTTTTTTCAAAGTTACCCAAATATATTGAGTGGGGTGTCATATGAAAGTACTCAATTTATACATTCCAAAATGGTTTTTAGTTTTCTTCTAGGTTCTATAGTTTTTGAAATACAGTGAAAAAGAAAACTGATGAAAACCAATTAACGGAAGTATGGAGAGAGCTCCCGTTTCATAGAGTTTCGATGTATTCGTAGGTCTGGTTAACAGAGAACGAGTGTGGCATCGTTGTGGTTTGGTTTGCAATGATTTTAGTTGCTACTTGATATTTTTTCTTGAGATTGAAAATAAAAGCCGTGTTGGCCGAGTGGAAGAGTGCTCGACTTTCGATTCATAGGTCGTAAGTTCGAACCCTGGCCGTGCTCATCAATGGATTTTTCGATTAGAAAAATTTAAATGCGCATTAACACGAGCTCTAAACGGTGAAAGAAAACATCGTGAGGAAACCAGTTAACGTTCTAATAGCGGCGATGGGCTTGCAACCTGTCACGTATGCAAACGCTAACTCCTGCAAATAGTGGGCTGGGCATGTACCAAAATTATAGAGGGAGAGGGAGAGGGAGAGGGAGGGGGCGGGGGAAGGGAGGAGGAGAGGGGTAGGGAGGGGGGGTAGGGAGGAGGAGAGGGGTAGGGAGGGGGGTAGGGAGGGGGGTAGGGAGGGGGGTAGGGAGGGGGGTAGGGAGGGGGGGAGGGGGGGGGGGGAGGGGGGTGGAAGGAGGAGGGGGAGGGAGGGGGAGGGGGGTAGGGAGGGGGAGGGGGGATGGAGGGGCAGGGGGAGGGGAGGGGAAATTGATTTTCTAATACATTTTGTATTGAACTGCTATTTTAATAATTTCTCGAACTAAGAGGCCTTTCCTGAGGCGCGGTACGAAGTTCGCGGGGTCAACTATTGAATATAAACACGACACGACTTAATGTACTTATTTCATGTATGCCTATAATCTTTACCATACTGAGGTAGCGCATTAGATATTATCATTGTGTGGTAAACACTAGAATGAGCACTTAACGTAGGTATAGGGGTAGTCAGAAACAAGTCCAAATCTAGGCTATCAACACAACGGTGCGCGAGATCTCAGTTCGGGGCGAACTACTAGTTTAGCTAAGTACCTACTTGTTAAAAAATTTAATTTAGTAACTTTCACTCGAATTTTTCAAATCCGACTAGGTATTTGGTTTTAGTTAGATAGTTCCTGAGATTAACGATTTCAAACAAACAAATTCTTCCGCTTTATAAATATTGTTTATTTAAAATAGAACTACTAGCTACTGCTCTTTACCATAATATTGGATGACCCATCGACCTACACCCTGCCGCCGATGATGGTGTGAACTTAGTAGGTAGGTATTAGGTACCTACCAACCACTTATCTTCATTTAGTAAGTAAGTAAGTTCGTATGAGCAAGTGGCCAACTACATTTAGTAATCTGTGTGTATAGAATAGAACTACATAGGTCCATAATAGTTATAGATAGAGTCTATAATACAGAAGCTCTTCTATGCTACCTACATAACCTACCTCCCACACATGTATGAGATGAGAATCACAGGACGCGAGCGCGAGCGGGCCCCGCTGACGGGCTGCGAACTATGCGAATAGAACGGTCTTGATCCTTCACTAGGTATTTTCTTTTATCAATACCTACCAATATTTTTACAGACTTTAGAGAAAAATCAAAAAATTCAAACTTCAAATATCGTTTATTCAGTAGGACCGTTATGACCACTTTGAAACGTCTTAAGAACTAGGTGATTCTACTCCTGTTCTTTCGCGACCAACACCGTGAATAATCAGGGCAAAGACATTTTTAAATCCGCTTTTTCTTGTTGAGAGTTGAAAATCTGGATCCTGTTTTATAAAAGGAACGAATAGACTACTCGTACTTACTAGCTACTTACTATAAAATCAAAGCTCGTCTATGTCTAGTAATGGCACCTGTACTGCCCTTCTTATGATAAACAACGTAAGTGCAGCGCAGCATATTTCGAGAAAATCGCGTCTAAAGTTTTTAATGTTATTTTTGGTGTCACGACTACACTAATTATGTTATTTTCAAAATTGTTACTTTTACTTGTAGGTTAAAGTGTGTATTTTATAATTACTTACATATTTCTGTTTTCTCTTTTATTTCTGAGTTATTATAACTTAAAAACTACTTATGATTAGTAAAAGTAATGTCACTTTTTTTGAAATACTAAACATAACCATCGCATGTGCAGCAGTTGCGATGTTTATGACTAGGTAAATGATTTTTTTTTTTAAACTACCCTCAAAACGGGATGAAAGGAATGTTAAAGTTTGTATGGGAACTTTTTAACGGGTAGTTTAATTTGCTTGAAACTCGGTACAAATATATTTCAGTACAAATAAAAACTATCTGTACAAAAAAAAAATCAAAATTATCCATCAGAGGGAGTGCCAGAGGGTGTTCAAGTTGGTAATGGAACTTCTTAACGGGTGGTTCGATTTGCTTCAAACTTTGTATGTGTACTTTCATAAAGGTAAAAAACATCTCTAAGAAAGGACTTTTGAAAATTTTACCCCTAACGGGAAGAAAACAGTTAAAAATGGTTGAATGAAAAATCGTATCATCAAGCATTTAACATGAAAAAAATTGGATTTCGAGATGAGAAAGCTCGCTTCGTTTGTTTAAATCGAAGCTCGCTTCACTTTCTTGGCTTGAATCTGACTTCGCTTGCATATTAGCTTCATAATCCTACCAATAATAAATATATTGCGAGAAAAGTGAATTTTGTCCGACAACAGAATAGGAACCGACAAGCACCCAGCTGTTTCTTAGAACACCATTAGACCATCCATCTTTTTCTTGGAGCACCGTTAACAAAATCAAGTGACAAATGTCATGTTGCATTTGTCTAAAAAAATTACGCGAAAATTTAGCGAGCTAGGGAAGCTCGCTGCGCTCACTTAATTCGAAGCTCGTTTCGCTCGCATATTACCTTCATGAGTAATTTACTGTTAGAAACCGACAACCATCCCTCTTTTTCTTAGAGCACCATTAGCAAAATCAAGTGACACATGTCATGTTGCTCTAAAAAATTTCCGCTCGCTTCGCGAGCAGGGCAAGCTCGCTCCGCTCGCTTAGGTGGGTGCTCGCTTCGCTCGCATATTAGCTTCATGAGTATTTTGCGAGCAAAGTAATTTACTGTTAGGAACCGATAAGCACCCATCTTTTTCTTAGAGCACCGTTAGCAAAATCAAGTGACAAATGTCATGTTGCATTTGTCTAAAAAATTTACGCTCGCTTCGCGAGCTAGGGAAGCTCGCTGCGCTCACTTAATTCGAAGCTCGCTTCGCTCGCATATTACCTTCATGAGTAATTTACTGTTAGGAACCGACAACCATCCCTCTTTTCTTAGAGCACCGTTAGCAAAATCAAGTGACACATGTCATGTTGCTCTAAAAAATTTCCGCTCGCTTTGCGAGCTAGGAAAGCTCGCTTCGCTCGCATATTACCTTCATGAGTAATTTACTGTTAGGAACCGACAACCATCCATCTTTTTCTTAGAGCACCGTTAGCAAAATCAAGTGACACATGTCATGTTGCTCTAAAAAATTTCCACTCGCTTCGCGAGCAGAGGAAGCTCGCTTCGCTTGCTTAGGTCGGTGCTCGCTTCGCTCGCATATTAGCTTCATGAGTATTTTGCGAGCAAAGTAATTTACGGTTAGGAACCGATAAGCACCCAGCTTTTTCTTAGAGCACCGTTAGCAAAATCAAGTAGGTACCTATCACATGCTGCATTTGTCTACAAAATTTCGTAGCTTTATGAGTACCTACTTTGCGAGCAAAGTAATTTACCTACTGTTAGGAACCGACAAGCACCCAGATTTTTCTTAGAGCACCGTTAGCAAAATCAAGTGTCACATGTTGCAATTGTCTAAAAAAGCTCGCTTCTCTTTCTTAACTCGATGCTTCGCTTGCATAGGCTCAGGGCCAGACTTAACAGCTAGCTGGAATAGATTTAAGACAGGATTGTTATTCACACGTGAAATTTTATGTGGCTTGCTCCAGGGTGAGCTCCTCCAGTAGCTTGGTGATAATTGCACCAGAAAAAAATGACCCGAAACGTGGTCTACGGTAATCTTCTTTAATAGAACCTATTTTAAAAGAACTTGCCGACTGATATTTGCCGATGCGCGAATGATATTTTTGTTCACTGTTAGTAATGTTCTCCCCTCCGATTACCTCACCGCCCCACCGTTTCTGTATTGTATTTACCAGACATAAACATCGTATGTGCGCTACTTGCGTTGTGTGTGTATAGAATAACGCAATAAAATAAAGATTTTATGCAAACAAATAAAGAGCGTAGGAGATAGTACTATGTTTATTTCTAGAATATTGTTAAACTTTCTTAAATAAGTACAAGGTATAAACATTGTAAGTGGCTCATATAATCATTATGTTTTGTAAGTTGAGCCGACAGTTGAAGGTACTGCTAATCATAAACAACGTTAGTGATCGTGCGATACTTATGACTAGGAGATTGATTAAAATCTCTGAGCGTAGTGGACAATACGTTGTTTATGTTTAGAAATAAAGTGAAAATTGTGCACGTACGATGTTTATACTTATGTTTTTTTTTATTTCTATCAAACATACAGAAAAATGGATAATTTTTCCAGATAGATCTCGCTTAGCTGATTACAAATATGCTAATAACTCATTTTCGCAAAAAATGTTACTTACGCTGTTTATCGTAAGAAGGGCAGTGTAATAGGGCCTCCAGACTCTCGAGAGAAGGCTCGGCGAGAAGTCTCGTCCGAGACTTCGCGAAGAACAAACAAGCTATCCACACTCTCAATTGTTCTCAGTCGTGATCTGTTGCTTATCCGGTATGGACGTCGATTTTGAAACTGCACCCGGTTTGGCTCTGTGTGCCATTGCATACTGTAACTTTGTGAATGTTGTAACTAAAAATAATGTTAAAAAAATAAAAATACTTAATGTAAAAAACTTTTATCTTAGTAGTTTCGATATTTAGCATCCCATAAAATAGGCTCAGATTGAAAAAAATCGAAAAATTTCAACTCTATTTATTATTCCACATTTTTACGAAACAAAATTCTCGAAAAAAACAAACAATATGGATGTCTGCCCACCGCCGCTCATTAATTTGCAATGAGACAAAACGTGAGTGTAGGACCCTTCTCTTTTCTCGCCCGAGAAATCCTTTGGCTCGGCCAAAAATACCGACACCGATCGGAGAACAGGCGAGCCAGAGAACGAGAAGGCGAGAAGCTCTTCACACTCACGCTTCTCGGGTGTTCTCGGGGGTTCTCTACGAGAGTCTGGAGGCCCTTTAACAATAACAAGTAAACTACCTACCTAAGTACCTACTCAAAACAAAATAGGGCCCACTTAGAAAAATACGACTTTAAAATAGTAGACTGAATGTAAGTACAATTTATTTCGATTTTAGTTTTAGGTTGCCACGCTCAGAATTAGGAATTAGGAAATTCATTTTTAGAAAAAATAGGACACGTTCAGAAAATATGTGTCGTGCAAAATATCGAAATATTATAAAGTGGGCCCTATTTTGTTTTGAGTAGTAGGTACTATAGTACAAGTAGAGGTAGGTACATTACCAACTACCAACCACACAAGTTTATGGGACTATTGCAGGGTAACGCGAGCGGGCCGCGTCGTCGGTCGCTGCGCTTCGGGAGCGCTGAGTGCTGACGGGCTGTGAACTTTATGGTGAAAACGGTCTTGATACTTCACAATTTTAAAGTAGTTTTTATAATCGTCGATATTTTTAGACAGATTTTACTTATGGAGTTTAGCAAACATTTTTCATACTGATTAGTTTTACTTTTAACATTCTTTAAATATTACCTATATTATTCTTTTAATACCTATTAATACATTTATATTAAAAGAAAAACTAAGGATACGATGTGAAGACAGGACAGAGCTACTCTAGAGTTAAACTCTAAAATTTAATAAATATGGCATGGTGTTTCTCTTCCCCCGGTGACCCACTTACCTCACCTGACCTTAATTTAGAAATATATCTAGCTATAATTTTTAATTTTTATAGTGTTAAACCACACTCGGTTATTATTTAATTGAAAATGAAAAATCTTATCAAAATTTTCAATTCCGTTGGAGTTTCTCTGTAGATGGCGCTAATCGATGCTTTAATCGATAAATGAGCTTATCAAGATTTTCAACCCGATGAAATGGTTTCTGTGGCCGAGTTGGTAAAGGCACTCCGACTCAAGGAGGATCGCTTGTATCATTGCGGGTTCGAATCCCGTCGGAATTTTGATAAGATTTTTAATTCCAATATCTAGCAATGTAATGCTCTCTTGGTCACTGAAAATTAAGGCTTCTAGTCTTTTCCACAACGAAGTTACAGAGGGGTCGAAAATGGCCTGAATGCCTCCGAGAAAAGGATGGTACGGCCGTGCTCGACATAGCGGAGGGGGGGACTTCTGTGCCCCCAGAATATTGTCAATGGTGACCTAACTCCAAATAATTCCAATATTTTAGTATGTAAACAAAACATAGGTAATTCTCCTCGCTGCACACACCCCAAGCCACCCACCACCATAAATATAGATAGGTTGTTAATCAATGATTTTTCGTATCAAAATAGCCTTTATAAACTTCATAGTTTAGTCGCTTTGAACAAAGCATTATTTCCAATGTTCAAGTAAATAAAACATAAATTCTCCTCGCTGTCGAGTTAAGTAAAAGCAGACTGGGTGTGTGCCGAGTGCCGCCATCCATAGATATAGATATAGGTACCTAGTAGATATAGACGCGCCCGGGCCGCGCCTCGCCTGTCGAGTCGCTGACGGGCTATTATAGTGCACATGACGACTTGATACTTGAGGAATTTATGTTTTGTATGAAAATAGTTTAACTATAATTCCGAGGATAGTTTGAATCAGTGCGGGTTTGAATCCCGTCGGAATCGAAGTTTTGATAAGGTTTTTCATTTTAGATAAAATTGTGTGGTTTAACACATAAAAAATAAAAAAAAGGTTTGGAAAAATCACTCAGGACAATTTTTATCATTTTATATACATAATTGTGCCAGCTGCCGCTATAGATAAAGATAAACCTAAAGACAGCGTATGCCACCGTAGATATAGATATAGGTAGGTATAGACGCGCCCGGGCCGCGCCTCGCGCCTGTCGAGAGTCGTCGACGGGCTGTAGTGCGGGACGCGAGGAGTTGATACTTGAAGTATTTTATTATAATTGTATGCATGTATTTTTGGGAATGAGTTACGAATTTCCAAAGGCACTTAGGTGATGTGCTTGAGCTGTGTCAGGCTCCATGCCCTTCAGTAATCAATGTAATCATTTATCTTACTAGCTCATGATAAAAACTTTACCTATCGGTAAGTAGTGTATCAGTCATGTAGTTTCCATAACACAAGCTCTGCTTACTAAGGGGCTTGATGCCATGTGAAATATCCAGAATAAAAAATAATGATTATCACACCACTTTCAAGCAAGTATTTTAATTCTGTAGCACTGAAGCGAATCTGCGGATGGATGGTAGGTAGTTACTAGGTAATAACTTGTTTCTTGTAAAATAAGTTGGTATGGTATATCAAATTACAAACTGCTTCCAAGATTTCCACATGCACAGAAGGCATTATCTCCAGCATCATAAATCCACTATTGTAAGCGGATTCGCGAGATTGTCTCTTATCTTTAGTCAGCGAGCTGCTAATGTGTTGCTATGGAAACCTGTTCATTAGGAAGATATTTCGATATTACTAGCTACTGTAATATCGAAATATGCGAGATGGGTAGACGATATAGCGAGTGTCGTGGGACGAAATTGGATGAGGCTAGCACAGGACCGTGAGGAGTGGCACAGAAAAGCGGAGGCCTATACCCAGCAGTGGGTGAAGTCAGGTTGCGGATGATGATGATGATGAGCTACTGTAATTTCCTCAATAATTTTCTTATATTAGTGTAAGCAACGACAGGTGGAATGGTTACCGATGGTGTCTCAGGCAAGGCTTCAGAAGAGTTTGTCCACCTGCCATGGCCTGACATGGTCAAAACAGCAGCTCGTTCATGACTGATCGGTCAGATTGGCGTAGAATAGAGGAGGTTGGCCTAACGTCCTCTATTCTTTGCTTTTTTTGCATTCTTTGCTCGTGCCTACTTGGCACAAGCAAGGAGAAGCCTTTCATGACTGATCGGTCAGATTGACGTAGAATAGAGGAGGTTGGCCCAACCTCCTCTATTCTTTGCTTTATTTGCATTCTTTGCTTGTGCCTACTTGGCACAAGCAAAGAAAAGCCTATGCCCAGTCCAGCAATGAAATGAGATGGGCTGCTCGTGATGATGAATTACATAAACTAGAATTCACCGGCTTCGGTACCTAAGAGCACCTAGGAGTCAATGGTGAAAACGTTGGCTTCTTCGTAGAGCTCGGTTACTTTAGAGTCAAATTCTTAAATGATGATCAAATAATGAAGCTCCTTAGTCGCATTCACATCCACGGTCCTTTGTCCGTATGTAATTTCCATAATATCACGGTAGACGATTTAATACTGTAAAATATTCAGCAAACAAAGAAGGGTCTACTTATTACGAGCCATACAAGAGCCGCGACGCCAAGAAAGTAGGGATGCGAGTGCGAATTTGCTTCCAAAATGATGGCAAATATTGTGAAAAGTCGGATAAACTCAACATCTGCTTTCAAATGTACCAGAAATTTCACACCTGTTAAAAACTTATGATTTTTTTGATGATAAAGTAAACTTGCCTAATCATCATTCAAAAATTTAATTTTCAGTAACGAAAGTACCTAACTAATTAGATTTACCTTTACCTTTCTTTAGTGTTTGTACAACTTTTTTGAAAACGACTTAAGTAACACTTTAAAATTTTCCTTTGCAGAATTTCTAAAAGATGAATCTAAAAAGCCGGATACAATAAACACCACTAACTTAACTTATACTAGGGGCCGAGGGCGAGAAAATTACCGACCGCTCGCTTCAAAGCGATGCGATGAGCATAAGGCGATATTTATCTGTCTCTTGGCCTCGTCGGCACCTATCAACTCAAGTGTCATCAACAGAGATACCACTGCTACTCTATCCCAAAGGCATAGAGCTCAGTTTCGCCTGACAACAGATCCTCGCGTGCCATGACGCAACGTGGGCAGGGTTCCTATATATTTTCTATACATTTTTATATGAGGTCGTATCGTTTGCCGCTGGATATTAAAGTTGGCTGCATGGCATGATAGGTTTTGAACGCAGAGAGACTCGACTGACTATTTCCAAGTGGAGGCCATGGACCGGCAAGCGTTGGACGTCCACTGACAAAATGGACAGACGACCTTGTAAAAACTGCAGGTCGGCGCTGGATGCTGGCCGCTTCCAATCGTAATACATGTAAATCTTTAAGGGAGGCAAAATAGGGTATTGAAATCATCGACACACCTGCTGCAGAAATTTAATTTTACAATTTTTTCATTTTGAATTGTAAATTTTCGACTTATAAATACAGCTCAAAAATGCGCGCATGACTATCTCTACTACATTCGGCTTCACGAGGGCACAGTGAGGGTCGGTGTGAGTGTAACCATTGAGTTGTCCATGGGGTGGGGTTGGCGTGACATGTTTTGTCACTAGTTTAAACTTATGCATATTCTGACTATTCTAGGTAAAAAAAAAAATCATGGGCACTCCGTTCTCAACAAATATTTCATGATTACTATAATCATAATAATTCAAGATAAGGTAGGTAGTCGAATTTCAAACAAAGGCCTAATTGTAGTGAGATCTCTCAAAAGCCCGCGAATACCTTCGCAAGGGTCGGTGTGACGTGTAACTAAATGAATGCTCTGTGGGGCGTGGGGTTGGCATGACACGTGTCAATTTGCCACCAGCAGCGTTTTGTATCACTCAGTCACTTGTCTTTATTCGTTGAGAGATTTTTTATTTACTCCTCAAGGGCTTGCATTTGAAAAAAAAAAAATTCATCATGCATCCTAGTGACTCTTCTGCAGTTTTGTTTTTAGTGAACTATTGAAACAAATCGCAAGATAATAAATAATTGCCTAGTTTTGATTTGAACATTGATTAATAGTCTCCATCCAAAATCCAATGTCCGTTCAAAATCTCAGAAATTCGGAATTTCAATACAATTTGGGAGACAAAGCACTAACAAGGCGAGTTGAATTCAAAAACATCACGTTCAGCTAACGCACGGCCTCAGACCTCGGGTCTCAAAGGCCCCTCATTATGGTGATACATCGCGCCGAGGTAGTGGATCCAGGAAGGGTTTAGGGCCTCAACCCCAAAAAAAAAGCGTCCGAGTCTTTCCCTGGCAATCTAAGCTTCATTTCTCAACTGACTTCAAAGAGAACGACACTTCAGTTGAATTTTTTTTTAAGACTGTCTCTGAACTCTCATTCCCTCGCCATTTGTAAACCAATTTGATTTTTTTTATTTGGAATATACTTCCATATTAGTCTTATTTTGATCATTCTGTTCCGATGTTTTGATAAAAGATAAGCCTTGCTAAAATTACAAATCATTATGAATAGGTACAGTTGTTCTATCTCACGAAGTCCGTTTGGTCTTAATTGAGTGTGTAGATGCACATGCACGTTGTTTCTGTGTGCGTAGGCCGATTCTGAGCGCTCCCAAGCTTACGCACACAGAAACAACGTGCATGTGAACACACACAATTAAGACCAAACGGACTTCGTGAGATAGAACAACTGTACTTACCATGGACGTATATAAGGGGGGGGGGGTTAGGGGGTCTGGACCCCCCCCTTAGCCCATTGAGTTCGGAGGAAACCTAGTCAATTTTTGTATTTTGGAACCCTTGAACCCCCCCCCCTTAACAATGATCTTTGTATTTTGGAACCTATGGACCCCCCCTTAACAGAGCTATAGCTACGCCCCTGGTACTTACCTACTGGGATTTGTGATACTCTCAGGGTCAAGCCCCTCCAACAAAACCCTGGATCCGCTACTGCGCCATGGGGTCGGCTGACGCGTGTCAATTTGCAAGCTTTGTGCTGTCGTGGGTAAGCATAACCATCGTGTTTTGGGAAGAAGTTTGATTCATATTTAGTCACATTATACGGAAATTTACATACTTATTTATTACCTACCTACCTACCTCATTTTTGTGTTTCGACAACGACGCAATATTATGTCCAGACAAATTCACTTACGGGCCTTTTTGTAAAGTTCTTCAGTTTTTAATGCATCTTAGTTTTCATATTCAACAAGGTATTTTTTGAAAAAACTAAAACTAATTCAATTCCTTGGGACTAGCCAATTACGGGATCACGACGAGCCTTTCAAACAAAGAAAACCTTAAAAATCGGTCGACAACTAAATCGGTGAACATGCATTAAAAAATTCAAACAGTCGTATAGAACGTCCTTTTTGAAGTCAGTTCAAAAATAAGGCCTTAGGGAGTGTCCACATTGCGTTTTTTGCAGCGCGTTTGTATCGATACAAACGCGATTCGAACGCGATGCGAACGCGCAGCCCCCCGCGCAGCCCCTCCCGGTTCGCTTTTGTATGGAAAAATACGCGTTGCGAACGCGCGTTTGTATCGATACAAACGCGCAGCTCAAAAACGCGCTGCAGAAAACGCAATGTGGACACTCCCTTACATCAGTCTTTCTTTACCCAGTCTGAGCGAAAGTCTTTATCAGAAATCTAAGAATCAAATGTAATTACTCTAGGTATTGAAGCTCTATTGATGTTTTCTGTAAATGAGTTTTCACCAGGAAAACAATTCACGGATCGATCGTCAAAGTTTAGACGTGTAAGTTGAAACAAAAGCCGGCTGTAGTCGGGATGCTGTCAGCGGAACAGACGCAGACACGGCTTTGTCCCGAAGTATGGTAGCCATATTGTATAATGTAGTAGAGATACTGAACAGGGAAATCGGGCGGGCTTTATTAGTGTCGGAGGCCACGACTACGGGTCGTTGCGCCACTGCGTAAGTCAGTAAGATAGAATATGTGGATATGATGGATTTTACAACTTCCCCTTTGTTTAAATGCAATGTATCAATCAATCGTCAGAATCGATTTATCTAAAGTTAGGGAAGTCAGGTTGCCAGAGCTCTGCGAGGAAGCTCTGCGGTGACATGACAATGTTAGACCAGTTTTGTCCATTGTATTGCCCGTGCAGTGATTCCACTTTTAAAGGGTTAGCAGCGCGAGTGTGGCTCCTCTGGTGTCACAGGTATCCTTAGGCTACTGTAACCGCTTACAATCAGGTACAGTTGGGCCGACGGATCTAGGCGTTCGTGAAGTCAGGCTTTTCGCTGCGCAGTAGAAAATTTTGTATGAAAAAGTTGCACTGCGCATCGAAACGGCTAACTTCACGAACGCCGAGATAAGCTGGCCGTACTGTAGGCCGTATGCTTGTATGCTATGTAGTATAAAAAATCTTCTAAAACTGTTTTTATGTACACAATACCACGTGTCTATTGTTCTCTTATCGTTGAGAATAGGATAATACCGCGTTTGGCTCGGGACGGTCGGAAGCTTCTTAAACCGCTGATCACGAACAGCCAAGGAGCTGACAAGGAAAAATTAAAATCTAGGCCAACTACGAAGCAGGAATTAAACCGGCATGAGCAAGTCGAGATCAGAGATGCGGAAAATTTAGCAGATGAAGTTTTTTCGAAAATAAGCAAAACTATGAAAGAAGGACTAGAAACTGAAATAAAATACGTCTATCTTTTAAATGAAATAAGTAGAGCTAGAGAGAGATAGACCAAAGAAAATATGAACAAGCGAACGCCCGCTGCTTCGCCCGAGTGGACTACTATTTTTTTACAAATATATTAGATAAAATTAGACTAATGCTATTCCAGACTTAATCTATCTCTGTGCCTTTCATCCAAATCTGTTAGCCGTTCTGGCGTGATTGAGTAAACATCCATCGAAACATCTTAACATTTACATTCATTAAAAAAATCATAACCCTCCTTTTTGCTTCATTGTAGTTGGGTAAGATTAGTAAATAAGATTGTGTGAAAGATGACACGAGAGAGATGACAGCTGATAGAGGAAAATAGAAGAAGTTCTACTTCTATGTAATCAGAGGTACCATAAAAGTACATTTGGTATATGCCAAGATTTTGTGAGTAGTTGGTATTTAAACAAGTTGCAGTTCCATTGCTCTACAGATTCTATTCTGCTAGGTACACTCAAAAAGATTAATCCAGCCAGCCTAGAATGAGATATGCTGCGAAGCGTGCTGGCCTAGCTATCTTATCACGAGCGGCCTTGTGCAGACGGCTGTTGACGCGGGTACCTTTGTTACATTGCATTGCATAGGAAGGTACCTAGTGTAGGTATGCCTTAGAAGATGTCTTACTTACTTACTCCGCTGGCTCAGTGACCCGAAGTAGGTCTTGGCCTCCGACAAAAGAAGACGCCATCTACTCCTATCTTGAGCTAGTTCACGCCAGTCTCCGTTGTAGAGAACTTGTAGGTCCCTCTCTACCATGTCCCTCCAGCGATATCGGGGACCTTAGAAGATGTACCTACGTATTATTTCTTCAGGGTATATTGAATTCCTAGTGTATGCCTAAGAAGATGTATGGTATTATTTCTCTCATCATCATCTCTTAGGTATCTGCTGAATTGCCATGCAGATTAACATGTGCAATATTGTTCGACCAGCGGGCTGGTACTCCAGCACACTCTTTTAGCTTAGCCACTCTCTTCCTTACTTATGAAAGACGTTCAAAGTTGAACACTGGTTAAACAATGTCCGTCTCTATTCGTCACTATCCACAAAATAAAGACAGGATTTGTTTAAGCAGTGTTCAAGTTTAAACATCTTTCATAAGTAAGACACTTTATAATACCTACTGCATAGGTATGTATGTAGGGGTTGGCACATGGTTATATCTCTCGTTCTATAACTTTTACTTCGGAGAGACAGCTATGTAGGTACTTACTAGCAGATAATTTTCTTCTCTACGATTATATCCCTTGAATTGCCCAGCTCCACTTATCTACTGCTACTCTAAATAAATGCTAACAAATATTTGAGTATTCTGTGTGCTTTTGATGTAAGGATATGAAATTTTGGTTAAATAATTGTAGGTATATCTCAAGGAACACGTGCTTAATTTCGAAAGAAACATTAAGTACTGCTATTTATATCACGTCAACAACTCAACTCATGTACCCCCAAACAGTTATCCCGGGGCGTCTTTCATCGCATCTGGGTTTATAACTAGGTACGTAGGTATAACGTAGGTGTATTTACATTTTACATAGCTCTATCTTGTGTTGTATTTGTACATAGATATTCTACGCAGATACTATACTAATACGAACATGTTTTAGGGAGTGTGTTCTTTCTCCATCTGGATTTGAAAAGGATGTCTAAAAAAATTTTTTGAATTGTAATTTTTACAGTTCGAGCTTAATTTATAATATATCAGTTTATCATTCTTTAAAAAGCTGTTACAATCCCTACTAGATAATAATCATCTAAGTATTTAAATCACATCACTTCACTATCACTATCACTACACTACATAGTATAATACAAAGTCGCTTCCCGCTGTCTGTCCCTATGTGTGCTTAGATCTTTAAAACTACGCAACGGATATTGATGCGGTTTTTTTAATAGATAGAGTGATTCAAGAGGAAGGGTTATACGTAGGTATAATCAATGCATAATATAGTAGAGAAACACTGATAATTTTAAAGGTTTCTAATGTTATGCTGATGTGAGCCACTAGCCGGAGCAGATCGCTAGTATTTAATATTATTCGTAATGTTTATTTTTTCTACTAAACACAAACCAATTGTTCAACAAAATTATACTAACAGAAAAATTGGCAAAAAAACATTGCAATTAGCAAAAGAAAAGTGGGAACCCTACAGCAAAATGATAAATTGTTCACACTTCGCCAGCCGCGCGCCTACGTGCCTGGACTGGACAAGCCGCAAGGATCAAGATTGTTCGGGCGCTCGAGTTCAAGTAGCGATGAAGGCAGTCCCAAAATTTAGGGAGAATTGTTAATTTTATAAGATTCAGGCGCTTTTTAAAATTATTTATTAAAATAATTTTATTTATTAAAATAATTTTATTGATTGGTATAAAAATTAGTTAGGTGTGCGTTCGTAATTCTTCACTTCCTAAAAGCCAATAAGTTTAGTTAGTCCAAGCCAATAAGGTAGGTAGGTAAGGTAGGTTCACTACTTATAAGTTCCATTGTAATATTGAAATCTGAACCGTAACACCCACACCAGACACAGTAACGACTGGCAGTAGGTAATTGGCAAACATTGTTCGCTGAATTTGCGAAATAGATTTTTTTTTTTTAAGTTCGTAGGTAGGTAGTTTTGTCGGATACCGTTTAGACGAGAATGTTAACAGTGCTCAAAATTATTAAAGAAAACATCGTTAGGGAATCGCCTATCCATATCGGTCAGAGATGATTTGCACCGGCCACACATTTGTAATGGTCGGAACAAATCGCGCGTGTGACATTCCGCGGGGGAAACACTATTCATCTTATGCGCGCGAACAAATGTTTGCCAATTACTGCCAGCCGGTTCTGAGTCCCTGGTGTGGGTGTGCTGCTTAGGGCATTTTATATAATACTAGCTCCCGCCTGCGACACCCGGGTTAAAAATCTTGGAAGTCAAAAGGTTTGAAGTGATAATTAATCGCTCAAGCAGTCTGCTGTGTTTGCTTGCACCGCCATTTAAGTTTAGGGTCAAGTGGTCATCATCTCAGTACAATGGCCGCATAATCTAATGATTTCATATCCAGACAAAGAAAAATTAATTAGGTAGGTATCTATGTATGTTTATGATTTTCTTTCTTTGAAACCTAAATCTACCACAAATCATTTCGAAAAGCAATATTTTGTATGTCCTAGATTTCCTTTCTTCAGAAGTTTATCGCCATCCATAAGCCGTTAATGTGTAAAACTAGATGAGGGGGTCCAAACATGCAGTCATAACAAGACAATATAAATCATAGAACCACTCGCTCGCCCAAACGCCGATTACAATGCTAAACGTCCAGCCACAGTGTACAACACAGTTAGTACTGAGAACAGTCAAGTTCAAGGTGCGCGCGTCCTCGCGACCGGCCACAAATCTTCCGTTTCACTCGAGCCCAGCCTCCGAGCGAGAGGAAACAGCACGCTCCAAAGCACGCGGCTGCGTACCGGCTACTCCCGAAATAGCCCCCCGCCTCACCCCGCCATCGACGTGCTTTTAGTATGCTGCGCGCATGCGGACCGCCCGCACGGAGGGCGCTCGCGTAAAAAATAACACTAGCATGCTCTAAAAATGGTCGCAATATTGGCCAACCCCAAATGGAGCGAAGATCTCACCATCCAAATGATCATTGAATACGAAAAACGCGAGTACCTCTGGAACCCTGTATCCGAACACTACAAAAACAAGAAGATCCGCGAACAAGGGTACACGGAGATCATAAACACGCTGAACCTAGTCGACGTGACGGTCAAAGAGTTGAAGAATAAGATTAAAAACATACGTTCGTCGTACAGTGTGGAGCTGAAGAAGATTCGCGCGGCGAGAAAGGCCGGGGCGCATGCGTACCGGCCGAGCGTCACGTGGTTCGAGCACGCAGACAGGTTTCTGCGGGCGATCGTCACCCCGAGCTCGGTGAGTCTTGTGTTTACTCGAACTTGTTTATTGTTTACATGCGTCACTCACGCCCCGCTTACCGACAGGTGGACAACAGCTTGCTCGAGATCCCGATGAGCGACGACAGCGACGTCGTGCAAGACCTCAGCGAGCGCAAGTCTCCTGAAAAGAAAACACCGAGAAAACGCCGGAATTCATCGCGATCGGCGCCGTACGTGCTCAACACTCCGTCCCCGCGCCCCAACACACCCTTCGGCTTGGGGTCTAGTTCTCCGTTCGGAATAATGCCCTCCTCGACGTCCGCTCCATTTCTCAACCCTCCGGTGGGCATCGCTACTCCCCTCACGACCTCCCTCGCGAACATCTACCCGCTCTCCAAACAAAAGAAAACGGACGAGCGCAATTCAGATTCGGATCTGCCGCAGGACTTAAGTCAACACTCGGAGAATGGTAATGAGAACGAGTTCGAAATGTTTGGGAAGCTCATTGCGAGTCAACTGCGGAAGCTTCCGCTGAGCTTGGCATTGGATACTCAGCTGAAGATACAGACTTTGGTAAACGCTGCGAGGATACAAGCTGTTTACCAACAATACAGCTATGCAGGCCCGTCGCAGGAGACGTTGTCGGTTCAAGCGTTGTCGAACGGAATCTTGGCCAGCATGACTCATAGCTCAATGGCGTCTAGATCATCAATGGGCTTGAACAACGACTCACCTGAAGATTTGCATAGAGAAATGAAAGCTGAATTGTACTCCATCGGCTCGGAAAACGAAGATTAAGACCCTTTGCTCATTTATTTTTGGCTCGTTGTATTATTAATTTTTTTGTGAGTCAATGTTGTAGTTTTAACTTTGAAATCTATGTGTTTAGATGGTATATACTCTGTGTTAGATAAATAAGTGTAGAAGGTGTTAGAAATGAAAGGCCAGTATAGAAAAGTACAAAGTATTGTAAGGAAAGACAGAAATTAGGTAATAGTTGGGCTAGTCAAAGGTAACTGATTTAATTTGTGATGTGGGGATCTCTTATATTTCTGGCTGTGTATTGTTTTTTAATATAATTTATTAATAATATTTTTCAATTAAATCTTATAAGGTACCTAAGTATCTCATATAATTGAACATTATTTTTAGAAAAACTATTACGTAGGTACAAGGAATGTGTATTTTATGTTTTTCTCTATAGATTAGACGAATATCATAATGTTGTCATAATCATACATCTGAAATTACATTGCCAACTTTTCAATACGAATTTATGTGTGATAGCAAATAGTATAAAACTATGTATTTTAAATATAAGTATGTGTTATTCGATGTGATTAATGTTAGATTAATTAATTAATGAGACATTCCACTACTTCGAATTCGGGTACCTACCTTTAGAATTAAAATTTAAAAGTAGTTTTTTATAAATAATGTTATTTAATCATATTTTTAAACTCGATTGTGTATTTTATAATCATACACGAGTTCGTTTCAAAATAATTTCTGCAAGTATCAATTCTTTTTTTCCAAAAAATGGGGTAAAAATGAAAAGGTGCCTAGAATATTAGTAGTGGGGTTGCCCGTTAAACTGAAATAAAATACCTCAATACAACAATATTGTAGAGTTACGATGATTTGTAACAATATACCGTTATGTATTTGTTATGTGCCACAATTAGATTGTAACAGAATGTGATTTTATTGAAAATAAATATTTTATAAATGTCGTATTTGTACATTTTTGTTAAATTATTACTCCTTAGGTATTTTAACCCTTACGAGCTTCCTAGACTTGGGAGCTTCCTAGAGCTTTGATGGCTACTAAATCTGTTGCCACCTCTTTTGATTGACTTCAAGAAAATAATATTTAGCCGCCATTATTTAAAGCCGTGCTAATTTGACAGTTGAAACGGTAAAAATGTACTGGAATTTTACGGCGTTTTTTTTGCGTTTTTGCTTCGTAAGTTTTTCAAGCTATCATTTCCGCGCCCCGGGGGAGTGAAGTCTTACAAACTAACGTATTTTTAATCATTCCTATTTATAAATTCGTGAAAAAAAAAATATTGTGCTTACTGGCTCAATTAAAATTGGCCAAATTTTTTTTTTTTAAACTTTCTTCATTGTTATAAACTCAGCAATTTTTTGCACCCTCGAGGTGTGTTCATTATTCCGAAGATCCTCGACAGATCCTCACCAAATTTTTGTGACACCAATCGGAAAGTAAGCATAGGTAGGTAATTACCCTTAAAAAAAAAAAGAATTTTCTAAATCGGTCCAGGCGTCTTCAAATGACAAAAAAAAAAAGATTCCGACGAATTGAGAACCTCCTCCTTTTTTGAAGTCGGTAAAAAACTCCGTTCAAAATAACCATCCCCATATTTTCTCTAAAAAGAACTGCTAAAGAAAGTCTAGCCTCAGGCTAGGCACTCCTAAATCTCCTAGACCGCAGCTTTCACACGTTCTGAGCTAAGACCTAAGCGGATTCGTCTGCCGAGAATTTAATAAACGTTGTAACGTGTTGACTGGCTTTGTGCCGTGAAATTAAAATCATCTGTTCGAAATTTAAATTTAGGGAGTGTACACATTGCGTTTTTTGCAGCGCGTTTGTATCGATACAAACGCGCAGCTCAAAAACGCGCTGCAGAAAACGCAATGTGTACCTACACTCCCTTAGAATGAACTAGCTGCGCCCCGCGGTGTTACACTCTTGCAGAGATGAGATGAGACGATGGGAAAATTGAAAAAGCTAACAGAAGTTGTGTTTTTTGCAAGTTACCTTACCACCCGAAAAGTTCCCATACTTACCAGCTTTTTTTGAAAAACACTAAAACCAATATTTTTTTATATTTCATATCCAAACGAAGTTTCAAGTGTTTTTACCCCTTTAGGGTTTTATTTTTTAAAATTAGGTTAGCCTATGTGTTATTTTGTAAATTTTATCAAAATCGGTTCAGTAGTAATGGGGTGGCGATACGTGGTAACAAACATTCACTCATACAGTCATACCACTCACACGGACTTTCGCCTTTTAATATTACCTAGTAGGATAGAAAAAAAAAAAATTACTTTACCTACCACACAAAAAAAAAAAAAAAAAGGTTTTTTTATCGCACGGGGCGATAGTTATTCACCCTACAATAGTCACATCATCGCCTCAGCACACTTCAGTTTTTGCGCCTGGTAGGTGTGAGCGAGACGGGCACTATCTCCACGCGTTAGATAGAGACGGAGACACACTTTACGGGACAGCAGCCGGGCGGTAGCCGGCCGGCGCGAACACTTTGTAACGAGGCAAAGTGGTTTTGATACTTTTGTATAATTTTTCCTGACATTTTGCTGTAGGAGTTTTAACAAAGAAATATTTTAGTTATTATGACCAATGAGGTAGAAGATCATTGGTTATGAATTTATGATGGAGATAGAGAGTAGCGGGTGACTGAGTTAATTTTAATTTTACCTTACCTTTGGATTGTAGGTCTAAATACCTACCTCTATATTACCAAAATAATAATAAAGGACATACACCTACATTGTTGACTGACACTCAATAAAATAAACGTAGGGAATTCCACTATCACAGCCGTAGGCCTAGGCCGTGACTACATTTTGCAAAACAAGTTGACATACTGGGTAGGTAGGTATACTTATTATTAGTTAATTGATTGAAATGAGTCTTTGCTGAAGTCGATACTGAAATTCATGTACCTACCTACAGAATATTCTTACCTTTTTTTACATTAGCGAAGTAAGCACTGTTATTTTTACCTTTGAGTCTTCAAATTCTTAATCAAATGTTGCTGCATCATCCGACTCTACTACTTGCATCTACGTATGTACTTCCTTTGAAATCGCCGCCACCGCATTGCAATCTAATCTATGCGCCTTGCACAGCTAGTAGGTATTACACAGACACACGAGTAAAGAGCCGTGTTGGCAGAGTGGAAGAGTGGCATAGACTTGATCCGGTGGTCGTGGGTTCAGCCAAAATAAAATTTATATTCGCCTTAACAGCTCTCCCAAATATTGAAGGAAATCGTGAAGAAATCAGCTGCTATTAGCGGCGATGGGCTTGCAAGTCTTGCAACCTGTCATTATGGGATGCTAATTTCTACAAGTGGGCGTATCTTGTTCGTATTTGGACATTATTTTGACTACCTTAGACATATTCAAATATCTGAGAGTAATTATGCCCTGGGGATATTCGAGATCATATTTATTTTGCACCAGTAACTACGACACTTGCTTAGAAATGTTATTATGAAATGTGGGTGCAAATGCACACCCTACTGGGGCCCGTCCACGGGTCACAGTAGGTAATTATCGAAGCTGCAGCGCGCAGCGTGGGAACAGCCACCCTGTAGTGTAGGTAGGGTTTTATAGAACTTTGTAGGTTGCTATCGCTTTACCAGTCGTAAAAAATAGGATACTTATAAAAATAGGACTATGGCCTAAGGCTGTAAATCTTCACTGGATTATTTAAACATTGTACGGAGGCTTATTCCTACTCTCAAGAGCACCCACCGTTAGAAAATGGCTATTTTCTAGAAAGGTTTTTCAGATAAAATAGAAAATAGAGCAGACCTAAGACTGTCAGACTACTCGGGTTAGATGAGTTCTTATCATCGTTTACAACTATCATAAAGATGTGCATCGACATTGCGAGGCTCCCTCGCGGTGTGGAGCTGGAGACGTGTTTGCCTCGCGACCCAATTTGAACGTTGCCTTGATTTCTGCCTCGCGATCAGCCTCGCAAGCAGCCTTGCAGCTTGCAATGTCGATACACGCCTTGAGGTGGCTCAACTGGTTCTAGTGTACATAAAGCGTCACTAATTGGTAACCCCCCCAGTAAGAGGTCAGTTCGCAAGCCGTTGATCTCAACTTTTTGTAAAACATTTACTTACTTAGTATTTTATAATTTTTTGTAAAGATTAGTTTCTGTAAATAAATTCACTATCAGACTGCCAGAAAACAAAGCCTATACTTCCACTTTGTTAAAGACCTCAGCTATGCACAACTTTTCCAAGCCTACTCTTGCTTACAAATTGATTACCCATACAATGACTCAGTGTCCCCGCGGTCCCGTCAGGGCGCCGGGAGCGTCGGACTTGTTACCCCCCTACACCCCTCCACCCCACGCTTGAAAGCGGATGCTTATGAGAATGCAAAAGTTCATTTTTAACCGACGAGAAAAAGGTTTACGACGCTCGCTGAAAAGTCCTCGAGTCTTGGACCTACCTGTATTATTTCTTGAATGATCTCTGACAGTAAATGAAGAGAATGAATTCGCGACGGGATAGCCAGACTGACCAGTCTGTGTCTGGGATTTTTTTTTGATAGAGAAGGCTTGTTTATCACTAAAAGTCAAGCAAGCTTTATCTATCTAAAAACCCACTATGCCACGAGTTTCTTAATAGTTTTTTTTACACCGTTTTCACCATGTGTTAAATTTTTTTCTAAATTTGCAATATGAAAAGTACATTTCAAGTTTGTAAAAACTTTTCAAGGTGGAATCATGACTACCTATACTTACCTATTCAGTTATTTACAGATATTTCTGAAATCACTAGTGTGAATGAAAATTCGTTGAAGCCGGAATAGTAATTTCATAAATCGTAGGTACCTACCTAGGTACATCTAGAATTAAAAAAACGTGTTTTGGGCAATTTGGAATTTTTTTTGTATATCTCATAATTTTTTTCAATTAAATTGTTTTAACAATTGATGTTTTTGAATTAGGTCACGAAATATCTGATGAACAAACTTGCGCTGTGACGCATCTTAATAGTCGTAGAATCCGTCCGATAGATTATCTGCTCCCCTATAATAGTTATGACATGCCCAGGGGCTCCTTTGTCTCGAACCTTTTTATATGCCGTAGAGTTCGTGACAGGGATTATATTTCAGCTTTATGTATTTAGTGGTCCCTGATTTTCTTAGTAATCTTGTGAATTCCTCGAACGTTAGACATCGAAAAATCAGTTCACAGATCTTTCTGATTGACTTTTCTGCTCAACATTTTGTCCTAAAATTTAATGTCCTAAGTTTAGTTTATTAATGTCCAAAGTCCTAACCTCTTTCTGCATTTCAATACAAAGATCTAATAAATCTTAGCTTTAAAAATTACAGTTGCAATTGTAACCTAAACTTATCCTTCTGTTTACGAGTACTTAGGTACATCCATTAGGTTATGTTTTGTCGTAACTAGCTCATTTTCCTGATCGATAAGTGAGATTTTAAAATCCGTATCTGTTTTTTCTCTAATTTAATCGGAATTTGAAATTGAAATCATACCCTTTCACAGTAGGTCTATTTCACAGTACCAAAAAGTCAAAAACTTTATCCGCGATGTCAGCAATCAACTAACAACTGAGAAGGCAAATTCTCTTAAAATTCTGGCTTACTTACAAAATAAAAGACATTTCGCGTCCAGCCCGCCCACACAGCAATAACCGGCGAGGCAGCCCTGGATAGAGCCATAACACAAAGCGCGGCGCCCGCCGCGCCGCCAGAACCAGTCCGGCCAAATTAAATATGTAGGAGGCACTCGCTAGGGCTGCAAGTTTTTTGAAATACACGGAACTTAGATTTACATTAAACTTGGAAAAAGAAAAGAGCCAGTCGATTTAAGATTAATAGCCACCTAGGCACTCGCTAGAGTTGCATTGCATTGCAGGGTTGCTGCAGTCATTTGCTGCACTTTGAAGTAGGTACACGAAACTTAAATTATAATGAAACTTAGAATTTAACTAAACTTGTTTTGTAACTCATAAATAGGCAAGAGCATTTATATAAAACGCGAAGTATAGCCAACCTACAGGAATAATCATAATACCTACTGAATAAATTAAGTACCTAGGGACTTCTGTAAGCTTTCCACCGCAGGACATAAACTCTTGTTTACAATAATCATTCTATTCTTTTCTGCGTGGTCCACTGTTTATGTGTATAGTTCTAATAGGTTTGAACTACTACAATTTGGAAAGATATATAAAAATGTAGTAGTTTATTTAATATAAATAAATATAATGTAATATTAATACAAATAAGGAACCTAAGTGCCAGCCCTACCGAAACGGGTCGGCCGAGAGCGCCGTCATTAGAGGCGTTAGCGACCCGCGCCGCGCCGCAGCGCTGCCACCGGGCCCAGACATTTTTTATGCAGTCCACAACTCCGGTGTTTTTTATCGACGCGAACAATTTCAGCTGCTTATAGACTTTCTTTGAGGGCTTAAGGAGGTATAAACTGTAAGCTGATTTTGAGCCTGCCAGTCAATTTACTTCAAGATTATTCTGCGCAAGTGATTTTGTATCGCTATCAACTCAGTTGGGTCTTCATTGTCGTTGCTTACTCAAAACTCATCTATTCTTCATTCTACTTTTCATTTACGAAGCGTCAACTTCGTTTAGCGTTAAAAAGCTCATAGGTATCTCAGAAGTCTGTATTTTACTATCAATTCCGGTAATAATTAGGTTCAAATCCAAAAAAATATTTTGAATTGAAGCATTAGGTCCGCTATGTTGAGAGGTTGATTAATCTTCTATCTTATCTATTACTACGTGAACGACCGCGTCTTCGCCCGCGTGGACTACTTTTTTGTATCTTACAGGAACCATACATTTTTCCAGAATAAAAAGTAGCATTATGTGTTGTTCCAGAAGTCAGAACCTAAACTATCCAAATACCAAATTTCATCAAAATCGGTTTAGTAGTTACGAAGATACGTGGTAACAAACATTCACACACACACACACATACACTTTCAGCTTTAAGACTTTCGCCTTTATAATATTAGTAGGATTGCCCAGGCATAGTAGGTGCTATGTAAAAAAAACTAGAACTAAAGGTTTTTTCATGCCAACTTCGGATGTGTTTTTGGACGTTTGGGAGCCCTTTGTGACTCTGTCAGCCGCATTGTTTGAGGCTACGTAATTAAACCACTCTGATTGAGCTTCGATGACCGTTCTTTACAGCACAAAAGGCTTTGTTGGCTACGTTTTGCTATTGTTTCTGTTGAAAAATGCTTTCATGAATCAAGCTTTGAACAGAACTGCCGAGTGCCGTCTGCCGTAGGCCCGACTAAAAAAAATTTATGAAAGAATAAAACAAGTTTTTACCCGGCTGACTGTCAAGTCACCCGGGTTATGTAGATCGCGCGTTTCTATGTATGTGGGTGGGTTCGTTCGTTCGTATGTAAGTAATATTCTTTATTACCACGTTTCTCCTAAACGGCTGGATGGATTTTGATGAATGAGGTATCGTTAGAATCGTCTCCATCTCGATTGTGCTCTAGGATACTTTTTATTTCGATAAATCAAATAGTGCGGCTAAAAAATGCAACAATGTGTGAATTTTCAAAATGAAAATCACGCTATCATATCAAAATCCATGTCAAAATCAAGAGGTTGGTGGACTGATATCAAATATATTTTTTTTTTTAAATCTAACATGACATCTTCGAAGACTAAATCGAGTCTCAAAATTTTTGAAAATCTATTTTTCGCCCTAAATAGAATTGCTAGCCAAAACGCATACTAAAATTTTCTATTTAGTCACACGCAACGTTTAAAACAAAATGCATCGAAATTGGTTTAGCCATTTAGGAGATATCTCATATTTAAGAAATAGCTTACGCATTTAATTTAGGTACTCGCAGAGCCATCTGTGTGTCAACTGTGACAACAACGTTTAGGAAAATGCGCACGGCATCGAACCCTAGATGCCTACATAATAATAAAATTGTAATTTAATTTTGTTTTGTGATTGATATGATAAGATAATGCTGTTTCCAACTTTTCAGTTCAGCCGGGTTTTTTTATTTTTGAATAAATTGCTTGTTGTTGAAAATGTATTTTTCTAAATAGGCTTTTAGTAAGTAATCGTGATTGAAATAAGTCAAAGCTTTAGGTATTTTCTTTCATCATCAAATCAGCTCACTATCAATTGCTAAGCATACACGTACGGATATGCCCGTTGGATCTGCCTGACAGATTTGCCTGGCAGGCAAAACTGCCGGTGTATGGGGAAAACAGACACGGATTTGCCTGCCAATCCGTGTCTGTTTTCACCATACACCAGCAGTTTTGCCTGCCAGGCAAATCTGTCAGGCAGATCCGACGGGCATATCCGTACGTGTATGCTTAGCTAATAATAGCGGTCATTGACAGTAGAAACATTTATTTTTTAAAGTTTACAATACAAAATTTTTGTAATTGACCAGATTTTATTTAACTTCACTTGTTTCATAATCAAACTAGTAGTGTTTGATTATGGAAAAAGTGTCACTACAAGTGCTACCTACTAGTGAACTTACATTTTTTTTGCTGGTCAAAAATGTGTATTTACTTCCTTTTCCGATATATCCACTGAAAACAGAATTATTAATGGTGTACACCGGCATCACCAGATTTATTTGCTAAAAAATCAAGACGTCTGGCAGCACTGGTGTACACTCTGCTAAAAGAAACTATTCGTAGATAAAAAAAAAATCAAATCAGCTCGGTAACATGAATTAGATGAAAAACAAGTCCGCCCGGCAACAGAACGATTATTATTATTATAATATCCTGCCTTCATTTTATTACCAATCAAATCTTCCCAATGTTATGGGTCCCGACTGTGAGTAATTCTTTGCAGGCTTGTTTTTTTCTTTTAAGTTTTGACGCAGTCGGGTTTTTGTTTTTTTTAAATATTTTTTTATTTAACACTTTTTAGTTATGATAAAGTTGATTTTAAAATACCTATTCAACACTTGATATAGTGTGACGATTTTGATTCTTTTAATTTTGACAATATGGCGTCTGGTTGTAGCCCTGGTGAATTTTGATTACTGTCATATCTTTAGTGACACTCCCAAGGTTGAGACAAATCGATTGACGTAAGAATCATCAAAATCGGTCCACGCGTTTGGCCTCTAGAGTGCCACATAGAAACATCCATAGCGAGAATTATTATTAATCAACTTTAAACCGTTATTTTTCCTAAATAGGTATTTCAAAATCAACTTTAGGTTTCTTTTACCATTTTTCATTTTAAGTAATACTTAAAATGAAAAATGGTAAAAGAAACCTAAAGTTGATTTTGAAATACCTATTCAACGATACCCGATTTGGCCTCTAGAGTGCCACATAGAAACATCCAAACATACATAGACTGATAAACACATTACCCTTCCTTTGCTTTGCGCAGTCGGGTAACAAGTCCGCCCGGCAACAGATACGATTATCATTATTATAATATCCTGCCAGCTAATGTTAGAACTCATTAACCAGACTGTGGTCCGCAATCAGTCAAGTGTCGGCAAAAATTATACGTTACTATACTTACGGCTAATTCATCATTGTATCGACTTGGAAGCTTGATGGAGTAGAGTTATTTAAGAAATAAGGTGGTCAAAGCTAGCTCCAGGCTGATAGGTAATTAAGAACCACACTAAATTTCTAAAGACCTAAAAGATCTAAGAGAATGTCTACCGTATCTTGGGTATACGTATTCGGTCGTGATCGTATTTAATTTAATTTTTCATAAGTGTATTAGTTAGTATTATGTATGTTATACCTAAAGTATGGCCCCTAGCTGTATGGCTGCGGTTAGCATCAGGCACCGAGCGAGACACAACAGGCTTCGCGCCCACTGTAGGATATTTCTTTACAGAGCGCCGAGCGCTCGCAAGATGCTGGGGAATTGTGGGGTTTTATCACAGAATACTACTACGGTTTTATGGAGGATGGAGAAACATTTACTGCGAAAAAAAAAAACCGGTCAAGTGCGAGTCGAACTCGTACGCCGAGGGTTCCGTACCTAGCCATGGTGCCAATTAAGCTAATCCGCTTAATTGTATGAGCGCCCATACAACTCGGAGGACAATTTTAATTGGCGTCAACTATGTATGTATGGGAACACCCTTTAATTTTCAACTTTTTTAACTTTTTGGAATTTTTCCTTTATTTGTGCTATAAGACCTTGCTTTTTGCCAAATTTCGTTATTCTAGGTCAACGGGAACTACCATTTAGGTTTTCGACCCAAAACCTCTAGGGTACTTCCGGTTGACCTAGAATTGTCAATTTTGGTTACAAGCAAGGTCTTCTAGCACAAGTAAAGGAAAAATTCCGAAAAATAAAAAAAGTTGATAATTAAGGTAAGTTTTGGTACTCACAAGTTTTCACGAAAACCTAAATTTGTCTATATCTTTTTATTGTGTTGACTCAGGACCTTGATTTTTATAGTCACAATAGGGACTATAGACCTTAGTATATGGTATAAATTTCAACTTGCTAGCTCTACCCGTTCCTGAGATAATCGATGGTGACACACGGACAGACAGACGGACAGACAGACGGACAGACAGACAGACGGACAGACAGACAGACAGACAGACAGACAGACAGACAGACAGACAGACAGACAGACGGACAAGAAAGTGATCTTATAAGGGTTCCTTTTTTTACCTTTTAAGGTACGGAACCCTAAAAAGTATTTTTGAAATTCTGAACTGTTGTTTACTTAACCGTGATGGTGATGTGGGGTTTTGGTAGACATTCTCTCAGATCTTTAGGCAGTTAAGCCTTTACAATGCACGTCCGGGATTTAAACTAATGACTCTCTGATCTAAAGTAGAAGCACTTATCTCACTCAAATTCAAATTCAAAAACCATTTTATTTATAGGACATCTCGGATCTCTTTGAAACGTCTAGGTGATTTTACTCCTGTTTTTTCGCGACCAATACCATGAAGAAAATACTTTGACGTTTTAACTAAGGAAAAAGTAACAAATTCATTAATAATATTCATTCAAGGTAAAAGTAATAAATTCGTTAGTAGTTCAACAAATTACTAAGAGGTATCTACTTATATAATCAGTCTTAGCCACTGAAACCTACGTACCTACTACCTATCCTATCCTATCCGTAGGCTATATTATTACTTACGTAATTTTTGTAAGTCTGTGTATGTAAATGTATACAATACAATAATTTATAATAGTTCTGGTTATAACATTAATACCCCAATAAAACCCATACTAGAATTTTATAGTCAGTGAAGTACTAATCATGATCATCAGCAGCCTCGGACATTATTTATCATCCATTTCAACCCCCATTATCACCACATCTCGCTCGACGAAGCGCGCCATAAATCAAAGTATCAAAATACTTCAGGCATAGTACATGCACACGGCGGCGCGGCGCGGGACCACAGTTAACACTTCAGTTGTTGCGACGCCGACGTCGACGCTACAAAATGTCGGGGCCTGTCTGGGACCAAACTCAAAATCAAATTGGGGGCAAAACTAAGTTCTTGTGATTCTGATCGATAGATGTGAACTTGTCAAATTCTGTAGGTTTTGAAATAAAAGAGGTAAAAATAACAAATTCGATTGAAATTGAGAAACTTGTCAAAATCTATTATGGTTTTCAATAATATCTGTAACTTTATGGAAGTATTAGCTGGCAAGGCAAACCTATGACAATTTTCTATTCTATGTCATGTTGGGTGCCCTTGCATTATT
The DNA here is from genome assembly GCA_958496255.1 of Camptogramma bilineatum. NCBI lineage: Eukaryota > Metazoa > Arthropoda > Insecta > Lepidoptera > Geometridae > Camptogramma > Camptogramma bilineatum. The sequence goes on from OY292474.1 coordinate 7,084,518, forward strand.
GTAGATAGATGCATTAGTGTAGGTACCTAACCTACCATGCTCTTCTTCGTGGTGCGACGCAGATAATGGTAGGTACCTAGTAAACGCGGTAAATTAAAATTTGCATTTAAACAATAACCTAACATAGTAGGAGAATACAAATCACACAGACTCCGATGGCTCGGCCATTTACTGCGAATGGGTGAAGATCGCAGCGTTAAGAGGGCATACCTGGGACGACCGAACGGCCGTCGACCGATTGGTCGTCCCAAGTATCGCTGGAGCGACAGAGTAGAAGCTGACCTGCGCGACCTCGGAGCCGACAACTGGCTGGAGGCAGCCATGGACAGAAGGAAGTGGCGAATTCTCGTATCGGAGGCCAAGACTCACTTTGGGTCCCTGAGCCAATGGAGTAGTAGTAGTAGTATTTAAACAAACTCAAGGCATGTCAAAAAAATTACATGGGGTGCGCAGCACTCTGAAATAGAGATGAATGATTTGACTAAAATTGGGGGTTGGTGGTGGTTAGGTATGTAATTACGTCGAGCATCACTCTAGCACTTATGTTCATTTCACATAATTATACGAGTAGTAACGCAAATGTAGAGCTGAAGATACATAAAATACAATTTTAAATACTTCTATTAAACTTCCATAAATCAAATTCCACGAGTAACTTCTTTTGCTTTCTTTGACGAGTTTCACTTTGTTTGAGGTCTCCCCAATAGAGTTTAACTAGGGTGAGGATGGATCACCGAAAAAAAGGCTGGACCCGTGTTTGTTGCCCTAGTTTTTACAGTATTGGTTGCGAAGGAACAGAAGTAAAATACCCTAACTCTTATTAAGACGTTTCAATATGATCCCAAAGGTCTTACAGTAAGTAAAAAAATTTTGACTTTGATTTAAATGCCGCTGTCTACATTTATATACCGTACCCATGCAAATTATCTTAACTTTCGCCTTATTGTCTTACCTACTATACTCTTTGATAGCCGAAGTTGTACAACGCTTATCAAAACATCACTACACTCCGCACTCATAAATCAAGACAACAAGTATCAAGGCGCGTGGGGCGGCATATACCACGCTGTAGGTACTTACACGGCGCGCAGCGGCCCATTTAACCGCGCGGTGACAAGATGACGCGGGCGGGGCAGGGATGGACTTTTTTAAATTTAGGATAATGGGGCACTATTTACAGAGATAGCAATAGCAAATCCTTAGAACGAATTGATAAGATAAAACCTAATGCCCGGGTTTAGACGCGTGCGTCTAAACCCGCAAATCTTCTGTCGCGTTCGGTCTCCTTGAAATTGGAGCGACAGAGCTACCTACACACTCTAATCATATCTCTGTCTCGTTAATATCTGTTTGCACGCGTGCGTCTGAACCGGGCATTAGGTAGTACAGTCTCTTGTCAATACACACACCTACGCGCTACACTCATAAATCAGAGTATCACACACAAGTCAGGTGGGGCAGGGCCGGAATCCTTAATTAGAGGATAATGGGGCTTAAGTTTTTAAAATCCCGATTCTGCGGCGCTTTAGAAGGAGAGCGTCGCACGAGGACCAGCACCGGAGGACATTGTGCGTCATTGGCACTGAACTCGTAACCGCTGTGACAAGGAGAGTTAGAGATTAGATACGAGGCAGAGAAGAACTAGATATTTTATAACTAACATTATCTGCAGATGGACTTCCGCTAACTTACACGCTTCAAATTGTTAACTATTTGTACAAATAGCTTCCGCTGAAGCCGGCGGCTTCGTTCATCTGGGTGGTACAACCGTATACGCTGTTGCTATTCCAGACCCTGATCTGTAGTGTTGGTTACGGCCTAATTGAAAAAAAAATAATAATAAATCGTCACCTGCAGGTTCAATTGAATACGCCAAGTGACGATACCTATATGACAATTTATTCGGAATTCGTGAAAATGAATTTCTGATCCGCGATCAGTTTTTTTGCCTATTTAAGTAGGTAAAGTACCTCGGTAGGTACCTACATTAAATTATGCTAGTGCGTTCTCTTCCATTCCGTTAAGCGTATTGTAAACTGAGCCATACCAGGCCTGGCTCACTTCTCACTTTAGGTATTTATCGGACGCGCGCCGCCTGAGGCGGCGCGCGACATAGGTTGCCACTTGCCGCTCGCTCGGCTTGCTGACTAGACGCATTGTGTGTGCGTAATTATCGTTTCTTGTGATTTTTGCACGATAACTAAACGATCTAATCCGTATAAAAGATACTGCTGTGTCTACGGGTGTCTAAACAAAAGGAAAAGCAATGAATGGACATTAACATTCCACAAAATTCCAGAAGATATTGAAAGGTTGGTAGGTACCTACTAAGCTTTTCTATAATTTGTTGTAAGTACCTATTTAAATAAATCATCAATAAATACCTAGGTAGGTACTTACTTTTACTCTGTAACTGTAGGTGCATAGTGAAAACGAGATTTTATAGGTACCTATTCGATTCCTTTTTGATTGAATAGGTACCTGTTTACAAATAAACAAACATAATACACCTACAAAACTACCTACCTACAAAACTGTAGGTAGGTAGGTACCTACAGTTTTGTTTATTTACATATGTACCTAAAAGTAACTTATCCATTAAGTAGGTACCTAACCTACTTAATATAATAATTGTAAGTGTTTAGAAGTTACATTACATTCATAGAGCCATGTTGGTCGAAGTGATTAGTACCTCAACTTTCGAGACGAAGGTCGTGGGTTCGAGTCCTGGCCGTGCATTAAATTGCAAATGTGATTGCAAAACTAACATTAAAAGGGTGATTATCGGATAACGGCTCCCGGTCTAGTTGTGTGATGATGATGATTGTGTGTGTCTGATCGATGTCTAGGTAGGTATGAAGGTATAGATATTTTGAAATGCAATTGTTTACAAAACGAACGAGATAATAATGTATCTACCTACTTCACCTACCTACGTACAATACGTAGTACCTACTTACTACTATTTATTCTGTGGTAACGGTAGATTAAATTATATTTAGGCCTACTTATTTTAGAACTTAAGTAGGTACTGTTTTTGTGACAGATAAAATAAATTAATTTATTTGTGTTGTCGCAAGCGAAAATTCGACAACCCTTACGAGTCGCGTCACACCGCGCCAGACAGTGACACAGTTACGCATTAGAGCAGGATGGGAATGTTTAGGCAAATATCTCGATAGGTAATAGGCCCATAGGCGAGTTGAATTGCACTTTATAGCTTCGCCGCGAGAGTCTCTATTTAAACAAATTTACTCGCGAAGTGACCCTTCTGTACGTAGTACTAGTATTCTGTGGCCATACCCCCGTTCTATTCTAAGTCCGCCCCTGCTGCTATCCCGATGCTCGCCTCGTTCAATATTTGAGCATCCATATCTACCCCGGTACCACCTACGTATATGCTCCCCTAGTACTTTCAGTGGATTACTACACGGTTCGGCGCACTATGGCTGTTTGCTGTACTGTACCTTCGTTCGTACTTACCATCATAGTATTCTGTGATACCATAGCAGGAGGCATAGGTTGGTACACCGGTACCAAAAGTTCGGTAAGTACTTAGGTATAAGTAATAGAAAGAACAATGTGTAAAGAAAACTTTGTCCGATTCGAAAGGACCATGCATGTAGGTAGTGTCACACAATCACTATCTTGCACCGTCTGTAAACCACTTGACACACATGCGAAAATAAACCATATCGCCACGCGGTTATGTGGCAAATGTTTATCCTTCAATGTTCATAAACCTTCCAATATTTCTATCACGCTGAAGTCAACCTTACCTTAGTGTTCCAAGGTGTAATATCGCTTGAAGTTACGGATAATTTAGTTATAATGTCAGCGCCTGGTCGTCGCTTGTCATAACTCCTACGGTAATGATTTCCTAGTCACATCAAATACTGGAATTGCTTGAACTTGAGGAGTTGAAATTCCAGAAGCATTTTCATCAAAGTTTTGTGTTTAGGATTATTACTAAAGGTAAAATGACAGCAAGACTAATAGCCCCTCTAGGAACATTTAGGAAATGGTCCCTCCCACCTACTTAGTAGTTTTCGGGGTTAGGAATTTCCTAATCTCGGAATTTAACGAATAGATTCAGAAATTTGCTAGATAGACATCGAACTGATTCTGAAACAACCACAGGTAGGTACGAGTAGAAAATAATAATCTCAGTGCTAACATAACAGTAGGTATCGGAAGAATGTACCTACAGCTCCTGTGGGAGAGAGGGAAAAACTGCAAAGCCCATAATCTTAAAAAGCGATCAAGTGATTAATTACTGCCTGAGCAGTAATTATGGTGGAAGGACACACACCAGTTCGTGCCACCTAGGTGACAGAGCGTTGACGTCAATAAGCAATTAGCGGTATGCGCATCGGCTGCTCTATAAAGTAGGTACATTGATAATGTAGTTATTCTCATATTTCTCATAAAAGGGGTTGGTGTATCTTTAAAGTTCCATAGTGTTATTAATTAGTGTTGAATTTCAATCAATCACTTCTTTAATTTCGTCAGACTAATCAGAAAAAGAGTGGAGACCAAACCAAAAAGAGTGGCAAACGTAGTGTAGGACGCCTCCTGCCAGGTGAAGTGACGATCTGCGAAAGGCTGCCGGCACAAGTTGAATGCGTCAAGCTGAAGACAGGGCGCGATGGCACTCATTCATTAGAGGAGGCCTATGTCCAGCAGTGGAATACTATAGGCTGATAATGATGATGTTGATGATGATGAATCAGAAAAAAACATATTATTGCGGTAGGTACAGTCAGCGTCATCAATCGGTATCCCCCTATTGATTTTAACAAGGACCCTTTTCATTTCAACTTTGGATTTTAGTCGGATTTGCTAGTATACTTATGGATATCTAATTTCGCTCGAGTTCCTATACTAGCAAATCCGGCTGAAATCCAAAGTTGAAATGAAAAGGGTCCTTGTTAAAATCAATAGGGGGATACCGATTGATGACGCTGACTGTACCTAAGTTTCCGATTTCCTTTGTCCTCGCAGACAGGAAATTAATCTCACTTAACACATACCTAGTCAATAAAGTCAACCCAGCAGGAAGGAATGATACTGATACTTTATCTTTGAGTCAATCAATAATTTGACTCAACATAATCAAAAGCAGAAAAGTTTTCTCTTGCAACTTTGATCCGTTGTGACTTGTTTAATTTTTTCGGATAGCTTCGCGGACCACTTCGGGTCGCATTTTCTTTGTGATTGCGAAAACATTGCAGCTGATTTACCTATTAACTAAACAAAACTATTAACATAAACAACTTAACTGACATCACAAAGGCAATTTTAAATTGTCTTAATTTGAGTTAAACCACGCACTATTTTACTAACAAGCCTAGAGAATAAGATAGATAGGTACCTAATTACATTTACTTCGAACAGCGGGGTTAAAAAGGCCGTTTTACAGCAGAATCACAACAGGAATTGAACTATGCCGTCTCTTTTCATTGACTGAGAGTGACAAGAACGGCACATAATTGCAATTCCTTATGTAATTCTGTTATAGCGGCCTTTTTAGCCCCGCAGTTTCATTCTTCAATCAGCTATGTAAAGAAAACTCCAATCTACACCGCAGTTTGCAGTATTTAGCTCCAAGCCATCAACTAGCGCGATAACCGTTTTGAAGCGGGGACGGCATCGATCTAACCATTCTGACTGACGTATCTCAGTGCCCATAAACCGGGCGACGAGCCGTTCCGAGTCGTAAATTCAAAACGCGAAACGAGCCGTAACAGGGGGCATAAAGACTTGGTTTGTAGGGGCGTCTTTTTCGCTCGTGAGAGCATTCCTTTATCAATTTACAAAACACTTCTTGTTTCGACTATTTCGCCGTAGTTCGATCTTTACCGTGTACTTATACCGTGCCATATACTAGGAATTATTGATTATGTATGTTTATTTATTTTTATTTATTTACTATTTATTTACTATTTATTTTAGCTCTCGATCTCGATACCATCAGAGACGATTAAACACTGATCTCTGATACCATACACCGGTATCAGGGTATTAAACTGGTAGTTTGTTCGCCCCATCCTGTTGAGTCAGTTTGGCCAGTAGGTATTTTATGGTTTGGCTATGATCTTCCATATAAATATCTCAGTACCTCAGCGTTTGGTTGGTCACAAAACTGACACGTTAACGCGTCCAAATCGAAAGCGCTGTACCAGGCGCCCACGACCGGATAAGAAGTTGCTCGTCGGGAATCAATCAATCAGGGGGTGGCGTAATGAGCGGGGCGGTCGTTGACACCGGCTGAGATGTCGACGATTTTACTGTAGGAAGAAAAGGAAGATCGTTATCGTGAGGAAAATGGGAGTGAAACAGTCATCACGACTTTCGTTTCATGAAGAAGATTATTTACTTACGTTCTTTGCTCCAGCTACGACAACACATTAGGTATAGGTAGGTACTTACCTACTTACTTACCTAGTTAAATAGATAAGTAGGTACCGGATAATGGTTGGGTAGGAATAGGAACCTGGTTGCTTGCCTGCCTACCTGCTTAAATATTGATTAGGCGTAGAGTTATTTATAATATAATGTACCTAGTAGGTAATGTAGGAGCCTGCCTAGGTAACCTATTAGCTCAATTTCATAACAATCAATGCACAATTTTGCCGCTCCAACATCCATTGCAAATTACTACCTACTCATTCTGAATCATCGATCCATTCAATACTTTGTGCCTTCGCAAGAAAATACAATTTCGATAAGCACATTCACAAAGCTCTACACGGCCCGGGCCATTTGTTACGCCGGCTCCATACGTTGGGGCCAACGTTGGTCCCAACGTTGGGACCAAGATTTCGTGAACCATCCACACGTTGGCGATACACCAGTCTTGTTCCGTCAGAGCTAGTGTTGGGTATGACATGATTTTAAATTGACTTTTGTAAGAGTAGGTTCATTTTCAAAATGAGCCGGTTCAGTGAGCCGGCTCTTTTGAGCCGATCATTTTCAACTTGACAGTTCATAATGACCTACGCATTGACGAACTCGAAGAGCCGGTCTAATGTTCATTCATGGTGCGATCTTAGGTTAGGTAACTACTATTTCAAAAGTGAGTTTGGAAAAATGTAATTTCTAATCGTGCTGATTGATAAGAAAAAACAAACGCTGATTTAAATTTAATCATTTATTTACATAATTATCATAATGTCGCCAAATAATGAGCATACCGTACATTGGGGCTATGTAGAACATTTCTAGAAAAAAAAAGTTATTGCACAAATACTGAGGAATTGTAACGCTTGAATAGATTTTTTTTTATAGTAGATCATAAAGACGGTGTCAGCACTCAAGTCTTACGGCAAAAGTGGGAACTAATTGTTTTATTTACTTTATGCTCTTTTAGTCACGGTCGTTCAGTTGTTGTGTATAGAATTAAAGAACATACAACTTTGCCTAAATATTAATGTTTAAGCCTTATTTGGACAATTACCCCCTTACTTATGAAAGATGTTTAAAGTTGAACACTGGTTGAACAACGTCCTGTCTCTGTTTGTCACTATCCACAAATAAAGACAGGATATTGTTTAACCAGTGTTTCACTTTAAACATCTTTCATAAGTAAGGCCCTTCGTCATTTTTACGCGAAAGTAGCGCTGCGTCTATCGGACTTCAGTGCTGACACCGACTCTACTATTGCCCTTTAGGCAGTCCGGTTATATTTTGTTTCGTTCGTTCGTTTGAAAACCCGCAAAATCGAAAACCAATTTTTGTTTTCAAAACGAGCCGCCTGCGTTTCGTTCAATTCAAAAAGTAGAGTCGGCGTCAGCACTCAAGTCCTACGGCAAATGCTACTAGAAACTAAAAGAGCATAATTATGCTTTTTTAGTTAAGGTAGTTCAGTTTTTCTGGTGTGTAGAATTATCAAACGTACAAACTTGCAAACTTATTATTGTTCAATCCATAATTGGACAATTAGTAATTTTTTACAAGCTAGTTCTGCGATAGCAACGCTGCGTCTATCGGACTTCAGTGCTGACGCCGACTCTATGACAATCTGTTCGGTCTGCGAGGAGTGATTTGAAGCAGGAAGAGAGATAGTCATATGACAAAGATTCCATCCTTGTCATTTGAGTGAAGCTATGACATTTGATTTGACGTCATACTACATTAGAGTGAGTGAGTAGCGTCATGTTATATGACTTTGTCATAGTGAGTAGGCGAGGTGTGATTGAAGATTGAATGAAGCATGACAAAATCAGCTGATTTTGTCATATTGTGTATGGTCACATGACATGAATTGAAGCATGACATTTTTAGAAAATGAGCCGATCACACAAAGTTGAATTTTGTACGGGACAAACGAGCCGCGTCAGTCACGTCATATTCAACGCTAGTCAGAGCCAACGTGCAGACGTCCGATGTCTGCGCGTCCGATACAGAAATTGAAATTTCTCTAAGTGATTTTACATTACTGAATACCAATTTTATCACAATCACAGCACATCATGTCACTATCACACTTCACACAACACACTATATTATAAAAGCGAAAGTTTGGATGTTTGGATGTATGTTTATTCCTCTCTAACACGACAACCACTTAACCGATATGGGTGATATTTAAAATATAGATAGATAATAACCGGAAATAGGACATAGGCTACTTTTTATCCCAAAAAATTGCACGGTTCCCGTAACATAAAAAAAAAATAGTAGACTCCATCATCAGATCAGCTCGTTGTCACCATGTTATTACATTGTAGTCAGAACTTGACAAATATGCCGAGTTTCAACTCAATCGGCTTATTTACTGAGGAGTTCTGTTGAACAGCTCTTGACTCCATCATCAGATCAGCTTGTTGATACCATAATATTTCATTGTCACCGAGAATCTATAAGTGTGCAAAATTTCAGCCCGATAGTCCTACAAACACAATAAATAAGGAATACGATGACATTCTCGCTCGTCAGTCGACACGTGCGCTCAAGATGCGCGTCGAAACGGGACTGAGCATAGCGCCAACGTGTGGACGGATCCCCAACGTTGGCGCGCCAACTTCCTTTGATAAAACCGACACGGCACGGCCAAGCCCCAACGTTGGCCCCAACGTTGGCGCCAAGCTATTTTGTCAGCACCACACGTTGGTGAGAGGCATTGGGACCAACGTTGGCCCCAACGTGTGGATGCGGGGTTACTGCTCCTGCTTGTTTAAAATTGCGCATAGCTTCACCTTTGATGCATTACGATAAAGTCGAGATTCGTTTGATTGTTAGTAGGTACCTATAGTTGGCGGGACGCCGCGAGTACTTCAAGTTTGGCGCACTCCAAGTAATTTATGATAGCCTAGTACCTCCGGTGTCAACGGCGCATGTGTCGTCACGTCATTGGTCATTTTTTATCAGTTTTGAAGAAAGCCGATAACTGGGACTCCGATAACACTACTTTACAAAAAAATGTTTTTTCTTTTACCCAAAGACAATTAATACTGAATGTTGTTTCTACATACCCTCTTATTACAAAAATATAAGTTTTAGATTTTTATCACGTCAAGTTTTTTTAATACACCCTCATTAAGTTATTTCGCTAACTTGTTACTGGTACTGAGTTATTGTTCGCTTTTGTTGTATTAATCTTATTATTAGACATTTTTATTGGTTTTAAAATGGCCTCAAGGCAGTGTAAATTAAACCTAAATAAGTTTTGCTATGTTTGTGGTCAAATTATCTTATCAAAAAACAAAAGATATATTACTGAAGCCGTTAAACGAGCCTATCTCCAATATTTCCAAATCTCGGTGACAAATCTTAATAAAAATTGGGTTCTTCGAGTGGTATAAGAAAATTATAGAAGTATATTAATGAACTGGTCTGCAGGAAGAAGAAAATACTTGCAATTTGGCGTCCCATAATGTTGTGGAGTTAACCAACAAATCACGCTACTGACTGTTACTTTTGCCTTACGTTCTTTTTCCCAATCTTTCTGATGCCAAAGTCAAAGAAGGAATCTTTGTGGTTGCCCACATAAGAAAAATATTACAAGATAAAAATTTTGATGGTCATTTATCCAGTGTCGAAAAAGATGCTTGGTATTTATTTAAAGCAGTAGTAAAACATTTCTTGGGCAACCATAAATCAAAAGATTATGAAGAAATTATTTCCAATTTGTTGAAGAATTACCATAAGATGGGGGTGAATATGTCATTAAAAATTCATTTTTTACATTCGCACCTGGATTTTTTTCCTGAGAACCTGGGAAGCGCAAGCGATGAAAATGGTGAACATTTTCATCGAGATTTGAAGATTTACGAAGGAGGTACCAAGGTTTCTATGATAAAAATATGTCAGGTGATTACTGCCAGTCTATATTAAGATAAACTGATGCTAATCAGTATAAAAGAAAAAGTAATCTGTGTCATTTTTGATTTTTTTGTAGCTCGCATATAAAAAATTGTTAAAAACAAATATAGTAAATATTTAAAAAACTTGACGTCCTATTTTTTTTTCCACTTCAGTATCTAACATAGGGTTTACTACTCTATCGATTCACATAAGTTTCATCTATGGGTAAAAAACCTTGTAAAGTAGTGTAATTTTAGTTTTGGTAATAGAGGCCAAATTAGGTCAGTATTTCGATATAAGAGAATTTAAACTTTAAGATTGTGAGGGCTGAAATTGTAGCTACAAATAAACAAATTAGTAACAGACGTGGCACACACACTAGTGGCTATGGCTAGCCACGTAGCCACATCGATGCTTTCGCAATTTCGTGAGCAATGGCTCTTCTACCAGAGTTGGCCACTTGCTCATACGAACTTACTTACTTAGGTACTTACCGGCACTTCTTTCTACTTACTATTTTCTTCTATTCTGTGATGTGGTGTAGGTATGTAGGTGACCGAGCTTTTCGTAAGCTTTTGAATGGAATAGGTTTCTGAATTAGATTTTTTTATACAGCTCAGCTGCCAGTGTCCGAACCCGAACATCTAGTTGGTCACACTTTGTTTCTGCTAAGGCTTCGATTTAATACACTTATCTATGGAAATGAAGTAGGTACCTACCTCAGTCATCGCTAACGCCATTCACGAGTGTGGAATCAAAATACGGTTCAGAAATCTAAGCTCGAAAACCCATTGCACGGGTGTTCGTTAATATCGATAATTCGCGACGACAAGATCGATAATTCACGCCTAGCTTCGATAATTCACGCCTCGCTTCGATAATTGAATAACGCAATGGGCCACAGGCGCTCGGGGCGGTCGTAGCCTTGCCGTAGCGTTTGTAGCACCCGGCCTGGGGCGTAGAATATTATAGTAGGCACAGTGGGTATGGGTAGGTTCTGTGGGTAGGTTAGATTTGACGGCCTAGCTAGCTAGAACATCAATTAGCAGAACGTATGGAATGCTGACTTCTGAAAAATGTGGGCATTTGCTAAATATGAGTACACTTACACCCCTACTTACCTATTGTTTATTTGTAAAACTACTAGTAGCTTCATCTGGGAGAGAACTGTTTCCTGGGCCACAGCTCACGCTTTTCCAGGAGACAGGGCTTCATTTTCGATCGAGCGAGCGAAGCGAGCGAAGATCTTAGTGGTAAGTTGGGCGATTTTGCTTTGTATGTTTGTATGTTTGTATGTTTGTATGTTTGTATGTTTGTATGTTTGTATGTTTCACGAATTGTTGTTCGAGCATAACTGTCGAACCGTTCATCCAATCTGCATGAAACTTGGTAGGTCAATAGGTTGTGGTAAGGAAATTTACGGGGGAGCATATGAGCTTAATCGATGAAGGGGTTGTGAAGATATTGGGTTCCCAAGGGGGTAAAAAATTATGAAAGTTACACAAATAAATTGAGTGGGGTGTCATACGAAAGGGCTTATTTTGTACATTCCAAAATGGTTTTTATTTTTAATCTAGGATGTATAGTTTTTGAAATACGACCAAAGACCAAAAACTACGAAACCAGAGCTGCAAGAGCTCCCGTTGCATAGAGTTTCGATGACTTCGTAGCTCATTGACTGGTCGGTCTTAAAAAGAGAGTGGCATCGTTGCGGTTTGGTTTGCAATGATTTTAGATGCTACTTGATTTATTTTCATGATAAAAAAAATTTTGATAAAGAATGAAAATAATTGGGGTAAAAAAAGTTAAGTAAACAAATATATTGAGTGGGCTGTCAAATGAAAGGTCTTTATTTGTACATTCCAAAATAGTTATTATTTTTATTCTAGGACGTATACTTTTAGAAATACGACGAGAATTCATAAATATGAAATACCTAAATGAAAAATTAGACACGACATTATGTATTGCATGCATGCCAGTATTTTTTACCATGAAGAGCTAGCGCAATAGGCATACTCGGCAGTATCAGTAGTAGCACTTGAAATTATAGGGGTAGTCAGAAGAAAGTCCAAATGTAAGCCATCTACGGTGCGCGAGATCTCAGTTCGGGGCGAACTACTAGTATACTTGTACGTACTATCTTTGGTCAAATAATTAAATTTATATTTCTGTCTACCCTTAAACATCTGTAAAGGATCATAAATGTTCTTTCGAAAAAATGGATAATTTCGATAAAATGAATTCTGGAAATCGACATCGCAATTTACATTTTCCTGTTAATATTAAGATTCCCTCCGAACAAACAGCTAATAACACGGGGTGCTCGGCTTCACGTCTCCACTTCCGCTACAAATTCTACTTATACGAGGCTTACGAGTTCGTATTGAGGCGCACCTGTAAACAAGCAGGGCTTTATGGTTCTGCGATACACTTTTCAAATTTTAAATCAGCCATGACTTGTGAAATAATTTCTAGCAGTGTTCATTCTTCTTTCGTGCCATTGTTAGATTGTTACAACCTATTTGGAGTTTGTCCAGTAAGTAGCTACATCTACGGCATTATCCGAGCAGGACATGAGATCAGCCATAGTACCTACATGAGTTGTTGCAGGAGGGGCGCACAAGTAGGTACGTGTGACATAGACTGCACCTGGGCACCACAATGACACGGTCATTTTTCCCGACCATGCCCCACTTACTGAGGTTACTCCTACATCGACCAACTTGGGTTCGCAGTCTATTCAGGCATTCCATACTGGCCACGGGAGTTCATGACCGGAGGGTAGTTTTTCGGTAAGAGTGATATAATCCGGGGAGGGTTGTTTCGCAGTGCTTTCCATTTAAAAAATGAACTAATTTCACCCATAGTCATCATTTTCTATTCATCAGGTTTAACCATTTGATGTAGGTACCGATTAAAGATTTTTTTGTGTTAAAATTCAGATTCTAATTAAAAGCACTCCCATCGTAGTCTAGTTTCGGGGTTGCAGGTTTAAAAGTAAAATGTATAGGATGTATTAAATTTTTTTAATAATTATTACTTATCTCAAATAGCCGCTGTTGTACCAGCTAAAATCAAATCAGTTTCAGTAATTTCTCTTTCTAAAATTCGATATTCATGTCCATCCCTTTATTCATTGAAGATGTCATCTAACATACCGTTGACATTCCTGATTCCCGTCCCCTGTTGACTTATAAATTCCGAGTGTGGGTCCGTCACTCCCCACAAGGGCTCTGCATAATTTATGCCGTGGTGAGGTGAAGTATAATCTGATTTACGATGGCCCGTCTCGGGGTTTTCCTTTAAAAGGAAACGTCTAGATTAAAGTTAGTAGTGCTGATTTGAAATAGATGTTTTTATTTGAACTCGTATTAGGTGAATAAATCAGTCTTCACTTAGATGTAAATGTATTTCATTCTTCTTTTTTCGAGGCTTGACCTAATGACCAATATTCGGCTGCTCTTACTCTCCTATCCGTCGCCTGATTCAGATCCTCTTGCGTGCTGGTGGTCGGACAAAGAGGGCATGAGAGCAGGTGCTCCATGCTTTGAGAGGACATTCCGCAGCCACACCCGCTCTGGGACAGGTCGATGTAGCCCCACTTGGCTAAGTTTTGGTGGCAGCGGCCAACTTGTGCTCGGAGTCGGTTCAGGGACTTCCAACTTCACCACTGCAACTCGTGGCCGGGGGCAGATGCTCAGCTGGGGGGAGGCAGTTAGATGGGGCTGGATTTCACTTATTCTTAGGTACTTGGGTGTCGGAAATGAAATTTCAATGATTTAATTTCGTAGAAGGGTCACATTCTTCAAAATATTTCATTTGTGGTAAGTATCTAGCTAGCCTCATCCAAATGGATATAGATAGCTATAGATAGATAAACAACCGCTACTCCCAGTTATTGAGCTCACCCCGGTTCTTCCACAAACAGTGATCTTTGAGATGGATTTTTGCCAGTTCGTGCTACTTTGATTCATAGAACTAATTTCTCTTGCAAAGCACAAGTTACGTACGATGTCTTCGAATTATTGTATGTTCTTAATAATTGAAAGGTGTGATTTTTTTTTTTCAATTTGCTTGTATGTGGCGGGAAATCTTTGTATTCACTGCACATATTTGAAAAATTCTTTAAGTTACTTCATTCCGGATGCCTTTTTTAGAGCAGGCCGCTACAGAACACTGGAAGTTCTTTCAAAATTCGAAGTTCATTTCTAATAATAATTTTACATGTCTATTAGTTAAGACATATATATTGGTCTACTACACCTAACATTCGACAAGTAATGAGAGTCAATCGTCTTAAAAACTTTGTCATTAAAGTTCAGCAAAGGCCACAGAAAGTTCTGTGGTAAAGGCACAGTAAAGGGACTTATGAATTCATACGAATACCCTTTGGACTATAGAGTTCGCATGTCCGTCAGCGCTATCAGGGGGGGGGCCCATAGCTGAGAAATAACTACGCGTTAGATATAGAGACAAAATAATGTGAGTTCAAATGGTTTCTCCACGATACAAAACCATTAATTTACGGTCTCGAACACGGTGCTATTATCAGGCAAGCCTTTGTGCTCCAATTCGGAACACCGTCAACAAACACCGAAATATTGCTATGTATGAAAGGCAAAGCAACAGCGGGGGGTGGTTAGGGGGAGGTGGGGGGGGAGGGTGTCGTGCGTGCGATTTAATTCCATCGCCTCGCTTCCGAGTCCCGGCTGAGTGTGCTAGGGAGGGGTAAATGTCGATGTAACAACAATTATAATTACTTAAGGCTTTACTTATAAATGCCTCTTAACTTGAACAATGGTTAAACAATGCTCAAAATTCGCCCTGTCACTATTGGTCACTATTTAACAAAAAAGGATGGCAATAGTTTCAATTTTGACAGAAGTTTAGTGGAGTTTATAAGTAGAGTGCAGTGGTAAGTTTTTATAATTAGGTACACTTCTCACAATGGATCTAGGCATTCGTGAAGTTAGCCGTTTCGCTGCGCAGTAGAAAATTTTGTATGAAAAAGCTACACTGGGCATCGAAACGGCTAACTTCACGATTACTTAGATATATTGTGAGAAGTGTACCTAGGCAAAGTCAAATAAAATCCATCAATTTATTACATACACAATTTATATTTGTTATAAGTACAGTTTTACTGGTAAGTCTACCTACTGGGAAAGTTCCCAGTAGTCTTACTAGTTAGTCTACGGCAGGAATCCCCCGAATAGATGTACAGGGAACGGCAAAAAAATCAAGTACATAACGTCAGTGGAAAGGAAGAAACGCTAAAGCGCCAAAATGCGATTCGTGGGAAATCAATTTTAAAATTTCAAGTTTAAAGTTGATTTCCCAGAAATCGTATTTTGGCGCTTTAGCGTTTCGTTCTTTCCACTGACGATAAGTATATTTTTTGGTATCGATACAAACCTGTCCTCTTCACTAGCAGGTGGCAGCGGGCCGAGACAGCGGCTCGTAAAACTGCGAGAGCCGAGACCAGGTGATTCCGGCGTTGATGCCAGGCGTGCCCGCCTTGAGGGCGTTAACCGCAGGGCTGCCGCGCGCTAATTGATTGTATTCGTGATTGGAAAGCTTTATCTAATGATTATTGAGAGAATATTCTAAGTAAGCAATTCCGAAGCCGACTCCAGGGGGTCTAAAGTGGCCACTTTTGATGAAAAATCAGATGTTTCATAGATGCTTCATCTATGAAACATCTGATTTTTCATCAAATGCTTCATAAATGCTTCATATATGCTTCATATATGAAGCATCGATGCTTCATCGATGCTTCATATATGAAGCATATATGAAGCATCTATGAAACATCTATGAAGCATCTCACAAAACATCTTTTTTGACAGATCTATGTGCGAGGTTTTTTCTTTTTTTCTTCTACTTTATTTTGGCTTCGCACGGCTTGTGCATTCAGCCAGTGTCAAGTAATTAATATTCTTCAAGTTTATAGATAAATAAGATATACAAATACCTACAAAATATACATAAATATAATATTCCACCCCTCCCCTTGGCCTCAGTAAAGATGGTGGGGCTTTACTGAAACATCAACACGGACTTTTTGCTAGAAGTCAAAAAGCTGTTTCACTTGCCCACACTTATGCACATTCACGAACACATAACGGTTAATAATCCACCATCATTACACATTAACATTCGAAGAAACACGAGTTTTGGAAAATAAAACAAAACGAAATCATGACTTCTCAAATTCCCGCCAAAAAGCCATGTGCGAGGTTAAATTTACTTTTAGAAAGTAAATATAGGTTGAATAGAAAACGGATGGCTGAATGCAAAACCCGTGCGAAGCCAAAATAAAGAAGAAAAAAAAAGAAAAAACCGCGCACATAGATCTGTCAAAAAAGATGTTTTGTGAAATGCTTCATAGATGTTTCATAGATGCTTCATATATGAAGCATCTATGAAGCATTGATGAAGCATCGATGCTTCATATATGAAGCATATATGAAGCATTTATGAAGCATTTGATGAAAAATTAGATGTTTCATAGATGTTTCATAGATGAAGCATCTATGAAACATCTGATTTTTCATCAAAAGTGGCCACTTTAGACCCCCAGACAGCAGCAGCAGTCGACGTGGCGCCGGTGACACTACTGGTTTCTATGTTTTTCTATGAAATACCTTCTATGGCTAGCGATAGCGACACAGCGGGCCAAATGGTAGTTGAAACTTCGCTGGGCGACAATATGTCGTCTGCAGTTGGCTACGGAATTGTATCTTGGAAAAGAAGTAAAACGTTGCGTTTTGTTTTACTTAAATACTTAGGATATTTTTTATAGTTATCACGCTGCAGACCTTTCACTTTTCGCATTACAATCTTACAATATTAGCTAAGTTCTCAAAGGGTTTCCTGCCACACTTCATGGGACGTGCCAATGCCTGCAGTTTGCTGGCATCTTCCTCGTCACATTATCAGATGTTCTTCATACAGTTGATACTTGATAGCTCGTCACGTTTACTTCAAAACCCTTAATTGTATGACTCCATTGGTGAACGACTACAATCGTCAAACCACCTCGTGGTAGACCAATATACTACATACGAATGGAATGCCAACTTTTAGTTTAGAGTTTCTCAAAAGACTGGTAAGAAAGATGTATTTTCAATAAGAAACTACCGGGTGTTAATGAAAAGTGGTTACACAGTGGCAGCCCTACAAAGTTCCCCGTATCGTACGGTATCGCTCGAGCGGCAGGCGGCACCCGCGTCGCACTTCCCCAGTTCATTACCAAGAATCTTGTCGCAGTAACTCCTTGTGATTGAACTTCTATCGCCGTAGTGCCTGCCGCGAAATATATTGCGAAAGGGTTCCAGAAACTCAAGGGTTCTAGAAATTCTGTTCAATCGTGGGTGGTTTGAGGTACCTTTGTTGCAAGAACCAGAATGCTGAGGTGCGCGTCATACACAGTCATAGGCCAACAATGGATTTGTTTGAAGAAAATTTAATATAATAGAATCACTCTGTGGCAAGATCAACTGACCGCTTCTCCGCACGGATAGTGTGACGCTGCGTCGTGATGATCAGTTTGAGCCGCATACCGCAGCGTTGTGCGTTCCGATCATGATTGGATCAAGAGACCAAAGCTTGAGACTCGATTGAGGAGGGACCGTACCGCGTGTTCCTCTTATTATTTATTTATTTTTAGCCCACATCGTACCACTGCAGGGCAAAGGCCTCCCTCCCTTTTTTCCACACCTCTCGATCTTGAGCCAAACCGCGCGTCATCTGTATGACTGTCTGTCTAGGTGTTCCGCTTACTCAGAAGAAAATTTTCCGGTTGAATCGAAACATTGTCGGTATCTAGGTAAATCGTCAATTTTTACGCAAATATTTTCGTGTATGGTGTTTTAAAAAAAAAAAATCACGTTAAAAGGAGCATTAAGCGCATTAACAAGCTGACAAGTTTAAAAACCCTGTAAACTGAAACGTAACAGCGCAGAAATATGGCTTCCTACCGCTACCGATAAATTTCCAGCCAGCGACTATACCTAGATACCTAGACTTATATACCTAGGTCTAGTGCCAGCGAGCGGCAACAAGCATCGTCATTAGTGCCGAAACGAGACGAAACCTACCTATATTACTTATAGGTATAGATAGTAGAGTAGGCACTACTCTAGCAGTACTGGCAGTACCTACCTACTCAGTACGAGTTTACGTTATATTTTCTAGATTAAGATTACCTACCTATTGAATTATTCAAAGATCATTTAGTGATGTTTCTATTAGTAACTGACTTCTGTCGGCTTCTTCGTATTGATATTGTAATTTGATGTAGGTACTTACCTAGGTATAGCCTACTGTAGGCCATAGATGGCCTCTTTTATTAAGTTTTATCCTTGGTCCTGATTCATGCGTTATTGAACCACAAACATACAAATTTTAGTATTTTAAGTAATGTTAAGCCGGGGTCCCACGGCCTGTAAAATAACAGGCCTGATCGCGCCAGGTCAGACCAACAGGCCATGGAAACCGTCGCACCCGATGATGCCTGTCGTCGATCAGCACTAATCAGCAGTCGAAACAAAAAACACGGGCCGTGAGACCCTGGCTTTAGACGGATAATAAAGGATTAACGTAGACGTCATCCCACTTTGCAGTTCTCTGTGTAGAAAACCGAGGAAGAAAATTTCAAATAGGTAATAATAATTGATCACTGGTTATCGAAGTCAAAGTTATCGAACTTCTTGTTTTACTTTTTTTTAACTTTTTGGGCCCTACTTATGAAAGATGTTTAAAGTGAAACACTGGTTAAACAACGTCCTGTCTTTATTTGTGGATAGTAAGTAAGTAAGTAAGTGGATAGTGACAAACAGAGACAGGACGTTGTTCAACCAGTGTTCAACTTTCTTTCATAAGTAAGGGGGTTTAACTACAATGGAATGATGTTTGCAAAGTGTAAGCACTACCTTTGACTACCTTTTATTACACCAAAGATCTAATTATTCTTCTGTCGAAAGCTAAATTTTATACGAGTAGTTTCTGCTTTTGGTAGAATCTTTGGTAGAATGTAGAATCAATGATTTTCGATATTGAATGATCTATATCGAAAATCATTGATTCTATTATTCTACTACATAATAATGTAGGTACTACTGTATATTCGTACTTTACTTACTTTCAGCTTTTTAGCTTCTGATTCCCGCAAACCGGATCCGGGACCCGTCTGCGTTATCGGGTCGGACCATGGACGTATTTGATACGTCCGTGGGCTCGGAACGACCCGCGAGAGTACCAGGCGCCCATAACAGCTCGGGCGATATCAGGAACGTGCCAAGAACACTGACCGTATTTTTTCTGAACTACCTAGGTACTATTCTGTGGTATTCTAGTACTATCATTTATTCTGTGGTACCAGGTGAAATGCGCAAGGCTCTCCAAGGAATAAAATAGAATCACGAATCCGCAAGATGAATTCTTTCAGTTAGGTACTTAGCAAATTACGATTTGAAGATATTGTATAGGGTAGTCAGAGGCACGTCTATGTTTAATGCATGCATAGTTGAAGTCTAGGTTTTTAAACAACAGTAAAATTGAGACTTCATAGATAAAGGTGAACAATAAAACACCACCTGTTGCCGATTGTTGATTAAGGAGGCTAGGTACTGGAACAGAATAAATAGGTAAGTATACCTACTTATTCTGTGGTACTGGTAGTACTATTATTCTGTGGTACTGTAGACCCCAGAATAAGTAATTCTGTGGTACTGGTACTGTTTTTGGAGTAATTTTGAATCCAATCTCTTTTGACTTATGAGCGCCTGGTAGCGCCGGTGAGTACCTATCTGCAACGGTAATGTAATGATCGTGATAACTGGCTTATTTTTAAGCTATGACGGAGGACTGATGATGATCATTAAAAAGATCATTTTATTCCATCAGTTTTCTCAAAACCCTTGATAAATTCCATCTGCCCGTTTCTTTGAACCGAGTGATCCGCTCAAATCATCGGCATTGCAATTTATTTAGGTGCGGAGCCATTAGTCGCCAGATTCCAGCAGTCGGGACGCGGTAATTACACCACCGGCCGACTAATCACCGTCCCGTCCGGTACGGGACAGGGTTGCCTACTGTAAAACATACGTATAAATACTGAGGTGCGTACGGATAGCGCGTACCCTGGATACGCGTAGTCAGTTTACGCGTATCCAGAACGCCAAGTCTGTACCTGTAGCTACGCGTACACTCTTGGGGAACGCGTACCCGCGCAGCTCGAGCCTCGATTGACCTCGCGTACAGGTTCGCGGCGGTCTGTACTGGAGCTGGGGCTCGATTCCGGTACCGAACTTTTTATCAACCTCAACCAAAACCTCAACTAAAGCGACTGTTTCCATGACTACTAATAACAAACGACTCAGTTGTGGTGAGGTTTTGAACTTTGGCAGTACAAATTTTTGAAAAGCTATTCTACTATTCACCAAATGGCTGACATTTAAGAGTTCGAACCAAAACCAAAGCGGTTGTCATTTAATAGAATACAGGCCTACGCGTATCCAATGTACGCGTGGACAACTACGCGTACCCAGGCTACGCGCTATCCGCAGCTTGGCTCTTTGAGCTGTAGACCTCGCTTGTCTGTATCTGTGTCTTAGGGAGTGGCCTCAGTGCGTTTTCTGCAGCGCGTTTTTGAGCTACGCGTTCGCATCGCGTGATGCAAAAACGCAGTGTATCCACTCCCTTAAAAGTGAGCACTTACTTCATTTTTAGGAATTATTCTGCTCATCACCCTGAATATCCTTATCAGATCAGAAAAGTTATTATGAGACCAACTTAAAGTTACAACCTTTCAAATAAAAAAGAACCATCGAAATCTATGGTTGGATCATGGTTCGGAGCAGGCAGACCAAATCTGTTGTCCGCTCCAGACTAAATCCGAGCGTACGGTAGTACTTTTAGAAACGGTGCAATGACTCAAAAAACGTGTGCTTTTAGACATTACTGAAGTAAACGCTCCTCGCCCGATCACACTTTTCGTAACGCTTTCGTCACGCATTCACCCTTACGACGCGACTCCCCAAGTCAAGCGTGCGTGCGTAAAGAAGTTTTAGGTAAGTACTTACTTAAGTACCTACTTCAAAAATTTGTATCCAAGAATTATTTTTAAATACCTATTACCTTCTGGCAGCCCTGCAGTAACGAGGGTCCGCGCGCCCGATGGCCCACACCCGGGTATAATGCATGATGCTCATTATGTGGCAGACCCTGTCATGTTACCGTTGAATTGCTTATGCTGACAGGAACACAATCTAATCTTACAATCTCCATCTGGTCTTTCATTCATCTATCCACCTAACCTACCTACTAACGCTCAATGTTTCGAAATCTACATAAATAACCGATTTTTTAAATGTATCATCATTGTTGCCCTTTTCCCACTTAGGTGGTCGGCATATGCATACCCATAGTATAAATGTGAAAGTGTGTTTGTTTGTTTGTCCTGCT
The DNA here is from genome assembly GCA_958496255.1 of Camptogramma bilineatum. NCBI lineage: Eukaryota > Metazoa > Arthropoda > Insecta > Lepidoptera > Geometridae > Camptogramma > Camptogramma bilineatum. Next base: position 7,106,298 of record OY292474.1, read on the forward strand.
TTCACGTCAAAACAGAGCGACGGATTGGCGTGATTTTTTGCGTGGAGATAGTTGGAGGGCTGGAGAGTGACATAGGCTACTTTTTATCCCGAAAAAAGGCATGATTCCCGTAGGATAAAAAAGTAGTACCGTCAAATACGCCAACATTGCCACCAAGGGTAATTTTGCCCGAAGATCAATTTTTAAGCAAATCTTTCAATTGCAAAAATATTTGAATAATATGGTAACATTTTTTGACTTTGATAGAAAATAGGTTATGTGTCTAGCAACACTGTCTATCGGGTGTGTCGCTAGCTTCACTCAGTAACTTGTTGGAACTCTTCGAGTATGGTGCGTATTTTCGCGGGCAAATTTTGGTGCAAATTCATAAGTGAATTGTGAGTGATGGCGAAAACACAGGTTATTTTTATTAATATTATGATATGTAAAAACACTTTAGGAGTATTAATATGTTATTATCGTTGCTGAATGTCTTTTCAAACAAGAGTTATAGCGGTGGGCAAAGTTATCCAGCAATGTAGCGATCTACTATTGACAAGATTGCCCGCCATCAAAATAAGCTTAGGGTTGGCACTTCAGAAACTTGTTTTTTTTTAAAGCTTTTAATTAACTTGCAATGTTTGTATGTTTGTAAGTTCCTATGTTTGTAAGTGTGTTTGTCCGGGTCAATTCTTGCAAGCTTAATTTGACCTACTTCCCGGTGTCAAATTGAGCTGAATTTAGGTAAAATTATGAGTCTTCGATGACAATGCAATAATAATAGTGACAGTTAGCTGAAAATGTCTAATAGTTAAGTAATTATTTTAATTTAGCTCCTAACATCATTTGATCTCAATTAGTATTTAATTTTCATTTGGGTACCTACATAAATATGTTGATTAAAGTTTATTAAATAAATACCTGAATGAAAAATAACCAGTTTTTTTATACCTACAACAACTACGATCACAAGATCAGTTAACTAAGAAGTGCCAACCCTAGCACTTTTAATTGGTGAAATGCGGTTTGTATGAAAAAGACAAAAAATGTCAGGGTAACTTTGCCCAGCCACTTTGCTAGGAAACCTTCTATGGTATCGTTTTAATTCCTAAAGTAAACGCCATTATTGCCTAAATTCTTGTATTGGCTTTTTATTTCATCTCTCTAGAGCATAGATTCTCAACCTTATTTTCCCCACCGCCCACTTTGAAAATATTTTTTTCTCTAGAGCCCCCCCCCCCCCGCTATCTTACCTACTTTTTATTTTTCTTACTAACTGTCGCGAATTTTTCACACTTTTCTGGTTAAGGGCTGCTGCATAGGACATTGTGAAGTATCACTGCGGGCCGCACAGTCTTGAATTATTTAGTTAACGATTTTTCGAAATTCCTAAAGGGGTTAAAATCCAAGGTACCAACTAACTTGAAACTTATCATAAGTTTACGGGGCTCGAAGACTCGCTGCTTATCAGTTCCTATTCTGCGGTCTGACATAACTCACTTTGCTCGCAATATAACTACTCATGGAGTTAAAATGCGAGTGAATTGAGCTTCAAACCAAGCGAGTGAAGCGAGCCGAATTTTTGTAAGTCGAATACAATACGTGACATTTGATTTTTTTTTTTTTCAGTTTTCTAAGAAAAGCTAGCTTATCGGTTCATATTCTGTGGTTAGACTTTACTCACTTTACTCGCAATTCACCTTACCCATGAAGTTAAATGCGAGCGAAGCGAGCCGAATTTTTTTAGACAAATGCAATATGTAACACTTATTTAGTCAGTCAGTCTGTCACTCAGTCTCGCGCCTGCATCGCTTTAACGCAGACGTGTGTCGAGCGAGGGTCGGTCGTGTACACCCGAGATCGCAAAAATGACGTCGAGCACGGTAAAATGTGCAAGTTGTAATATTGTTATTGATGAAGTGTTGGCATTTATTTCTAATAAAATGGATGTCATGGACCAAGAAAGTTTGATGCGTATCTGTGTATCGGCTTTCCAGCTAGAAGATGTTGAGAAATCAAAGAACTTGTTGTTTGATTCCATCACGACGGATATAAGAAATGTGAAGAGGAAAAAGAAGAGTGAAGGTAAAATTCAAAGAGACTTAGAAGACATTATAACAGTACTTAAAAGCTTGCACCCTGAAAAAATACCGATATTTGTGGCTAAAGATCTTCATAAATTGCCTCCCGTGACATTTGATCACCTCGATGTCACGGTACTACTAAAAGACATAACTCTCTTGAAAACGCAAGTAGAGAGTATCAACAGTACTTATGCCACTACTGCACAACTACATGAATTGGAGACGAAAATGTACTCTAGTAAATATGACTCAGTTGTGAATACACCGATTCAACAGAGGTATGACCATTTTGTTAATACCCGCACGCGAGGCACAAATCTTCTAAACAGCGGTCCGATGGCGATCGCCTCTATAGCAGAGCCAACCAGTCCGACGTCATCGCCGCTGCACGCGCCGGTCATTGACCCGACCCCCACTCGGTCGCGCTCGGAGCGGCCGCGCCCCGTTCGGATAAGTTCGGCGCTTGTCGCAACAGCTGAGAGTGCATGCGTACCGACCCAGACGGCCGTTGAGGTAGCGCGCACGCTTGCACCGCCATCCGCACAGCAGCTAGTTAATTCGCCTGGTGATAAATGTCTACACGAGCGCGCAACTAAATTAACAAAAAATGATACAGGGAGTGCAATCAAAGGAGCGCGCCATAACAGAGACGTAGGCTTACAAGCATCCGAAACAACACCAAAACCTAGTTTTGCGGATGTAAGTAAGAACAAAGGCCTTTGGTATGTACCAGAGAGAGATAGTGAATGGAAATTAGTGCAAAGAAAGCGTCTAAGTAATAAGTTTACAATGTGTAGGGGCAAAGGTGATCCTATCCAAAATAGTAAGTTCAAGGCAGCTGAAACTAAAGTTCCCCTTCTTATCACCAATGTAGCCGAGGATGTGTCTGAAGCTGATATTTCAGAATATATTCTTTCTAAAACGAGTGAAAGTGTTATACCAATTAAGCTGAAGATGGCAAGAAGGCGAAATTATAACGCTTTCAAAATTTTTGTAAGTAAAAGCAGCTTGTCAACTTTTCTTGATGACTATATGTGGCCAAAAGGAATATCTTTCAGGCGTTTCATAAACCTGAGAGATAAAGAGCAAGCTCTTGATAATAAAAATGAGAGGCAATCCTTAAACGCTCAAAATGGATAGTACGCCCTATAGAAAACTACTTACATTCAACTGTAAATCTCTGAAGCGATCTATTGAAGGCGTAAGAAGTCTATGCAAGATGGCAGATATCATAGCGCTGCAGGAAACCTGGTTGCTGCCGCATGATTTGCCGATGTTAGCTACCATTGATAGCGATTTCGGTAGCACCGGGACTTCTGCTGTCGACACATCGGCCGGCCTGCTTCGAGGGAGGCCCTATGGTGGTGTTGCCTTATTGTGGAGAAAAGGCGTATTCAGTTCGGTAAAAGTGATAGAGTGTGATGACGTTCGCCTAGCGGGCATTAAAGTGAGACTATGTGATAAATCAGTGTTAATATTAAGTGTTTATATGCCCACTGACAGAGCGGAGAACTTGCCTGAGTTTACACAATGTTTGGGCAAAATTAGCTCTATAATTGAGGATAACATTGACATTGATGCAGTTTATATGTTAGGTGATTACAATGCACATCCGAATGAGCGTTTTTGTAATGAGCTTTTAGATTTTTGCGCTTATCAGAACTGGACTTGTGCTGATATGAACATCTTAGGCGCTGAATCTGGGACTTTTACATTTGTAAGTGAAGTGTATGGAAGTGTTAGTTGGCTAGATCACTGCTTAGTTACTGGAGCTGCGTTACCTTCTATAAAAAATGTATGGGTAGAGTACAAGGTGCAGTGGTCTGACCATTACCCTCTAGTAATTGAATGTGATCTAGGTAGAGTTTGCTGTAAAATAGATGTGAACTTGTCTTCAGTCTCTAACATGACTGTTTGGGGTGAGCGGACTAATAGTCAAATTGAGGAGTATCATCGATTATGTCACTCGAGATTGAGAGAAATTAACTTTCCAGCACAACTTACTAATTGTTGTGATGGAACTTGTATTGACTCAGAACATAAATTATTGTTAAAGAAATTGTATTTTAACATTGTAAATATATTATCAGAAGCCGCACAAACTACCTACACGCGGTCTGAGCCACGGAGGAGAAAGGGTTACATATCTGGGTGGAATAAACACGTATCAAGTTTTCACAGCGAGGCCAGGCTTAAGTTTTTGGCGTGGGTTGATGCAGGTAAACCTAAATGCGGTCGATTTTATGTAGATATGTGTGAAAGCAGGAAAGCATTTAAAGCAAAACTGAAATGGTGTCAAAACCAGCAAGAACAACTTCGGATGGATGCTCTTGCTGGTCATCATACCACCAAAGACTTCAAAAGTTTCTGGAAAAACACCAATAAAATGAATGCTAAGTCTGGCCTCCCTGTGAGTATTAATGATGTTGAAAACCACACTTCGATTGCCAATCTCTTCAAAGAACATTTTAAAGTAATGCCAGGGTTGAACTCTTCGATGTGTGAGCAAGTCGAGACTGAGACCGTCATTCAGAGGAGACAGGTAAGTTTTTCAGCTAAAGATGTCCGAAAAGTCATTCAGACTATGCAAAGAGGAAAGTCTCCAGGACATGACGGTCTCAGTGTGGAGCATTTGAGGTACGCGGGAGTTCATCTTCCTGGTGTACTCTCCATGTTTTTTAATTTGTGTTTGTGCCATGGCTACCTACCTGATGAACTGACCAAGACTATTGTTGTACCTATCGTAAAGTGTAGGACCGGAGATATTTCGGATAGGAGCAACTACCGGCCCATCTCGTTGGCAACTATTATTGCAAAGGTATTTGACAGTCTGCTTAATAACATTCTCTTGCGGCACGTCGAACTGCACGATGCTCAGTTCGGTTTTAGGGCTGGGCTTTCGACGGAGAGTGCTATATTATGTCTTAAGCAGGCTGTTAGATATTATACTGACAGAAAGACACCGGTGTACGCTTGTTTCCTGGATTTGTCCAAGGCCTTTGATACCGTACTGTATCATAGGCTTTGGGAAAAACTAGTGTGCGCAGGTGTACCGACTGAGGTGGTAGCCATTTTGAGGTATTGGTACAGTTGCCAAAAAAACCGGGTCAGATGGGCCGGCGCTCTGTCTGAGGAGTATGGCATGGAGTGTGGTGTTCGGCAGGGCGGGATATCTTCTCCTCTGTTGTTTAACTTGTATGTCAATGAGCTCATCGGTGAGCTCAGCAGCACCCATACAGGATGTTTTGTTGATAATGTGTGTGTGAATAACATAAGTTATGCAGATGATATGGTGCTGCTGGGCCCGTCGGTGGGCTCTATCCATAAACTTATTAAGATCTGTGAGGGTTATGCAGCGGAGCATGGGTTGACCTACAACTCTAAGAAAAGCGAAGTGCTTGTATTCAAAAGTGGAAATGTAAGGCCGGTCAATGTTCCGCCCATAACACTAAACGGTGCGGCTCTGAGAGTGGTAGATAAATTTAAATATCTTGGACATATTGTGACCGATTGTTTAGGTGATGATTCAGATATTGAAAGAGAGCGTAGAGCGCTGGCCGTACGGGGGAACATGATTGCTCGTAGATTCGCACGCTGCTCGAGAGAAGTGAAAATCACACTGTTTAAGGCTTACTGCCAGTCCTTCTACTCGAGTAGCCTTTGGCTAAACTGCACCCGCCGGGCGGCCGGAGCTTTGCGCGTTCAATATAACAACATCTTTAGGATGCTGATGCGGCTGCCTCGCTTTTGCAGCGCATCTGGGATGTTTGCGGAGGCGCGCACGGACGGCTTTCAAGCGATTATTCGTAAGAAAGTCGCTTCCCTTCTTCAGCGTGCGCGAGACAGTAGCAATAGCATCCTACAAATGATTGTTTCTCGTCTGGACTGCCCCATCTTAAAAAAATGGATGCAGATAATGATGGGATCTGAATCAATTTGAATTTTGACTGTAATTATTTTCTATTAATCTCTGTACTTCAATTATTTCCTCATATGAATAGTACCTAATGAATTAATTTTAATTTCAATATTATTCTCATTTTGTAAATATTTTTGACTTAATTTTATTCTTATTTATTTTATTCTTATTTGTTGTGTTATTATGGATGTAAATCTGAAATAAATGAGTTAATTATTTATTTATTTATTTTTATTTATTGATTTATTTATTTGAAACATTACCCTATCCTTACAGGTATAACCTAATACAATAGAGCAGTCAGCAAAAATAATTTCATTATGTCTTTAAAAAACAATTAAAATTTAAACAAATCACACACAAAATAAAAAAAAACCAAAATTATTACATATATAAGTCAACATACAAAATCATTCAATACTCATGCTCAAGTCAAAAACAAAAAAAAATCACAAATACGTCAATACCTAAACCAAAAATTATAAAACTCCTAATTAAAAAACCATCCAAAAATATTATTTACAATAACACGAATAAAATAATATAGCCCTTACGAATTCGCTCTGTGAACAGTGGAATACGTCAATGGTCTCCGCCATCATATTCAGTGCTTGCAAGGTGCGCGTCAGTGGCGCTTTGAGAAGCAGGTTAATCCTTCCGCGTGACACTGCGAACAGAGGTGGCCGCCTGCGCCTCCCTACGTACTCATTTGGCACGCACAGCCTCATCATCTCCAAAATGGTCGGGTTGGATATCATCCCCCGGAACACCCTCACCACATACAGCGCCAGTGCCTTATCCCTTCTAACTTCCAACTTGTTGTATCCAACCATACCCAAAACGAACAAGGTTGGATACATCAAGGGATAGACTTGATTTTGTTTGCGGTGTTCAAAGGAAAAACTCGCTGCTTATCGTTTCATATTCTGTGGTTAGACTTAACTCACTTTATTCACAATATAACTTTATAAATAAGGATTTATAAAGTTAAATGCGAGCGCAGCGAGCCAAATTTTTTAAGACAAACACACTTTGACGACCACTGGATTAGGGTGTTTTTTTTGCCTATTTTAGATTACATTATCGCCCCCCTGCTTCATCTCAACGCCCCCCAATTTTCTCTAGGTCTTCTACTGCCCCCCTGAAAGTCTCAAACGCCCACAGGGGGGCGTTATCGCCCACGTTGAGAACCTATGCTCTAGAGGCTATATTTGCGTCAAAAATCAACGTGGGCAATGTTGGCTAAAAGTCCAGATAACTTTGCCCGCCATCAAAATGTATAAAATACTTAATTAAATATTGACGCATCATAAAATCTGATAAAGTAATACATGCACATAATCTTATAATAGCAGATGATAAAAGAAAATACTTATGTTCCCATAGAAAATTTTTACAAAAATTGAAATTATTCGAAAAAAGTGGGCAATGTTGGCGTATTTTACGGTAGTGCACGCGGGCGAAGCCGCGGGCGTCCGCTAGTTTTTTATAAAATTTCTCAAAACTTATTCTTTTTAATTCAATGAAATTCAGGCTATCTACTTTATGTACTTCTGAGTATAAGTAAAGGTATAAGTATACTTATATAAATAAGTAAGTTCTTACAACTCTGCCAAAAACTCTGATTTTATAATGTTCAGCAAAAACTACTAGCGTCACCTAGTAGAGATATGTGGAACAATGGTGACGTCATTCACGCGCCATCTATAGGCAAGTAGAAGCGCGATTTAGTTTTGTAACTTTAATGTAGATGGCGCGGCTTTGCCATTTTTTTTTTAAAATGGCAGAATTAAGTATTTTGTTTTTTTGCGCGAACACAAAAATCAAAATAAAGTAAGTAAGTAAGATCTTATTCAACAAGCCAGTAGGTAGTAACAAATTATTTTCTTTGTTCCAGAACGCGCCAAACCAAGAGCCTGTCTATCGGAAAGTGGCGATTGTTGAAAACTTCTTTGACATCATTTACACAGTCCATGTGGAACTAGAAGGCAGACCAGGAAAGCATGCAGGTCAAAAGCGGACCTATAGAACTGTAAGTTTTGTGGCTTATGCTACCATTTTTTTCACATTAAAATACTAAAATAGTGTCATTAAATTTACAACAGTGCCATCTAGTGTATTTCAGTTGAACTTTTGGTCAACTTGGAGTTGAAAAGGAGAACTCCAAAAAGGAGTTAAATACAATGTTGTAGTTTGATACTTCTACCAACCGCTAGAAAGCGCTAATTGTTCGTTGTTTGAAAAAATATTTAGAGGTGTAAAAAATTCAGTTTAGGTGACTCCTACAATGTTCACATCGATCTTTAACCCTTAAGGTAGCAGAGCAATTTTTTTTTAAAGAACGTTGCGACATTTTGGGCCCCCTCGTCCAACAGTGATGAAACATAATGTCATATGAAAGCTCTTGGAGTGTACTTTATTTCATTCTATTACAGCTAAGTTCAAATCGAGCGCGAAAATGGTGTTTTGGTGCAAAAATGGCGCGATAATGGTGGTTTCTTGAACGAAACTAGAAAGCTGAAACTTGGAACGTAGCTTTCTTTTCTAGTAAAACCACCCACTAAGGCATTTTATTTTCGAATTTCAACCCCTAAAGGGGTGAAAAGTAGTGAAAACGTTTGCATGAAACTTTTTAACGCGTAGTATGATTTGCTTGAAACTCTGTTTATATACTTAAAATGCAAAATAAATGGACAGGTATTTCAGGATTATTCAAAACAACCCTTAAAAAGGAGTTAAAGGGGGTGTCAAAGTTTTTATGGGTATTTTTTAATAGGTTGTGCGATTTGCTTGAGCTCTGGGTTTAAATACTATTGATGACAAATAAATGAACACATATTTCAGGATTTTTCGAAACAACCCATAAAAAGGGGCAAAATGGGGTGTCATAGTTTGAATTGAAACTTTTTAAGGGCGGTGCGATTGGCTTGAGAATCGGGTTGTATATTATAAATGCAAAATAAACGGACATGGTGTTTCAAGACTTTTCGAAACAACCCTTAAAAAGGGGTGAAATGGTGTGTCGAAGTTTGTGCTGGAACTTTTTAAGGACAGGGCAGGCAAGTACCGGCGTCACTTGCATACACTTCGCCACCGGCTACCCGGCACTGGTTACCCGGTCCTTTGGTCCATTTTCGTAACTATTTTTCACAACCAGTTACGAAAGAAGTTTTTTTTCACGGATTCTTAACTGGGTATTAAAAAGAAATATTTATTTCTTGTACGTAACCATGTTTTATAGCCAGCTACGAATTTTTTTAGTAAACTTTATACAGTACTTCCAGATAAATAATGGGTAACGGAAAACATCAGAAATAATCGCATAATCGGCCATTATTTCGAAAACACGAAATTAGCCAATGCCTATTATTTATCTGGAAGTAGTACATTATTTATTTTATTTTAGTTTTTCAATTTTAGGAAAACTTACAGCTAGACAACAGATTAAAAGAAGACATAGATACTTAAGGCTAATACCAAGTTTCCACATATAATTATTTGAATAGTATAAACAAAACAGTCTCTATTATCGTAGACGGTGATCGCGTGAAGAAAAAAAAAATAAACATACTATAATTATATTGATACATTTAGTACCTACTAATAGATACGGTTCAACATCGACATTATAATATCAATCGTCCTAAATGTTATTAAAAGAAGAAAAGAAGCATCCCTTTTTGTAGCTAGATGAGTGGATCAACTTTTAAGGCACTCCTTTGACAACATTTGAACAGCTGAAGTAAAACATAAATTAATCTGTATTTCAGTTTAAAACATGGTAGTTTTGATGTTGACGTAAAATTAGATGCTTTGCTAACATGGAAAATTCATAAGTTTATTAGTTTATGGCAAAGTTTTTGATTTTTTTATGGTAACGCAGCAGAACATAAGCAAAAATATGTGTCCCCAGGCCTGGGTGACGAAACAATATACGACATTTCTTAAAAAAAATGTATCAATGCACAGTATTTTCACATAATATTAGGACTTAAGCTTAAGCTTACCTTTAAAGTTAACATTCATAAAAGTTTGATTTAAACTATATATTTTTCATGTACCTCAACTTTTGTCCCAAGCTTTGATTAAAACATCACTTCTACTGCGTTACCGATAAAAGTTAATGACCGTTTTCAAGTGATGGCGTTTAACTTGGTGTAATCAAAGGCGATAATTGTCTAATATTTCGTTGGTATGGTCCGACATGGCCAACCTCGCTTTACCCGCTTCCCAGTCTGCGGTAAGTTCTAAACGGGTTTATTGTCGTTCTACAGCGTTATATCGGGAATTCTGTCAGGGTTTCTTAATAAAACTCGTTCAGGTTAGCTTAGTAGTCGTACCACGCTGCAGCACCTAAAAATAGGATAAATAGTGCAAATGTTAACACTGTATTTTCATAATAATTCGTTATATTGTAACTTTCATGTCAGGGACACAAAAAGGAGTGCATTAAAAGTTGATTGACCGAGATAACAGTTACGAAAAAAGAAAACAAGGTTCCATTTTCGTAGCTAGTTACGAAAAATGAAAAAAAAAACCATCCATTTCGTCACTGGTTACCAAAACATGAAAAAAAATTCATATCTGGCTATGAAACATGGTTACGTTACGTTTACGTTACGATATATAAATATTCCTTTCTAATAGCCAGTTAAGAATCAGTGGAAAAAAAAATCTTTCGTAACTGGTTGTGAAAAATAGTTACGAAAATGGACCAAAGGACCGGGTAACCAGTGCCGGGTAGCCGGTGGCGAAGTGTATGCAAGTGACGCCGGTACTTGCCTGCCCTGTCCTTAAAAAGTTCCAGCACAAACTTCGACAAACCATTTCACCCCTTTTTAAGGGTTGTTTCGAAAAGTCCTGAAACACCATGTCCGTTTATTTTGCATTTATAATATACAACCCGAGTCTCAAGCCAATCGTACCGCCCTTAAAAATTTTCAATTCAAACTCTGACACCGCATTTTACCCCTTTTTAAGGGTTGTTTCGAATAATCCTGAAATATATGTTCATTTATTTGTCATCAATAGTATTCAAACCCAGATTCAAGCAAATCACACAACCTATTAAAAAGTACCCATAAAAACTTTGACACCCCATTTCACTCCTTTTTAAGGGTTGTTTTGAATAATCCTGAAATACGTGTCCATTTATTTTGCATTTTAAGTATGCAAACCGAGTTTTAAGCAAATCATACTACGCGTTAAAAAGTTTCATACAAACGTTTTCACTACTTTTCACCCCTTTAGGGGTTGAAATTCGAAAATAAAATGCCTTAGTGGGTGGTTTTACTAGAAAAGAAAGCTACATTCCTAGTTTCAGCTTTCTAGTTTCGTTCAAGAAACCACCATTATCGCGCCATTTTTGCACCAAAACACCATTTTCGCGCTCGATTTGAACTTAGCTGTAATAGAATGAAATAAAGAATACTCCAAGAGCTTTCATATGACATATGTTTCATCGCTGTTGGACGAAGCGGGTCCGGTGTTCAAGCAATGATGCCCATGGTTCTTTAGCGAAAATTGATTTTGAACTAGCTTATTTAGGCTATAGAGACACAAGAATAGTACCTAAATAAAAAAAATCTTATTTTTATAGTTTTAAAAAAAAGGCACGTATATTATACTATACAATGCCACATTCATAGAAAACAACACTATAATGAGTATGTATAGCATACTATACATTGCCACTATAAAGTTACGACGATACCTGTGGTACTGTGAGTGAAGATCCGGTACCAATGGTTAGTTATGATGAAGATGAGCTTGGCACTTCTGCAGATGATGAAAACCAAGTCAACATGAGACGTTAGGTGACAATATTCCACTTACACCAGTTCTTCAAGAGATATTTTCGAGTCAATCGCAGGTAATTTATTTGAAATTCCGTTAGTACCCTCATTTTTTTCTAAGCCATCATCATCATCGATAATCCGCAGCTCGACTTCACTCGCTGCTGGGTATAGGCCTCCGTTTACGTTTGCCAATCTCCATGGTCCGCCGCTCTCCTCATCCAAGTCCGGTCCTCAATAGATGCTATGTCGTCAGCCCATAGCGCTGCTGGACTACCGACGTTTTTGTACTTTGTTCTTGGTCGCCATTCAGTTATCAGCTTACTCCACTTATCGTTCTTGGCCTTTCCATGTGCCCTGCTCAACTCAAAATCAAATTTTTTACCTTTGTTCGATTTTGAATTTCGATTTTGGGAATACGGTCTTTATGATGCCAAGCATAGCAAACTCTATGACTTTATGTGCCATGAAACTCAAATTCTGAATGCACGTCTGACTCACGTTGCTAAGAGTAGACCCAAAAGAAAAGGTGTATAGCAACAAGTTGTTGTAAATACTGACAAAGAACGATGCAAAGGCAAATTTAAAAGCAAACTCAAGATACCAGAAGTAAGAGAATGCTTTCAGCAAAGTTGAAATAGTTGTTGTGCCTTATAAAGGTTCCTTATAAGGCACAACCATTTCATCAACGCTGAAAGCAGTGTTATCTATCTTCTACAGACAAACATCGTCATCAGCTCTCATTTGGCGAATAAAAAGGGCGCAGTTTGTAATATAATTAATATCACTAAAAAGAGAGTGGCTTCAACGTCACCTAACAACACACACGCAACAGCGCACTTCAGTGGCTCGAAAAACATTATTGCACCTCCTAAACTGCATAAAACAAATGCGTTTGAGTATATGAGGGCAAGATCTTCATCTTTGAATGAAAAACCAGCTCAACAATATAAAGCATAGGAATTATCAGACACCGGTAACGAAATTGAAACACAAAATATAGGCAAAACATGGCAAAACAACAACAAAATCCCCAATTCGGTTGGTCACCGCGGGGTTATTGACCACACCCCCCAAGATCTCATATCAACGAAAAATCAAACAAATCAAACAACAACGAAGAATCAAACAACAACAAATAATCAACACACAACGAAAAATCAAACAACAACGAAAAATCAAACTACAACGAAGAATCAAACAACAACGAAAAATCAAACAACAACGAAGAATCAAACAACGAGGAATCAAACCACAACGAAGAATCAAACTACAACGAAGAATCAAACAACAACGAAAAATCAAACAACAACGAAGAATCAAACAACGAGGAATCAAACCACAACGAAGAATCAAACACAAACGAAAAACGAAACAACAACAACGAAGAATCAAACAACAATGAAGAATCGAACAACAACAAAGATCCGAAAGCGATTTCATATAGCAACACTCAACACAAGGTCTTTAAAGTCGCAAGAAAATTTAACAGAATTAGAGCATGCGTTAAATAATATTAGTTGGGATATCCTTGGCATAAGTGAGGTACGTAGATCGGATGAAAAAATTGAAGAACATGAAAAACACATTTTATACTACAAAAATGAAATACCAGGACTATATGGCGTTGGTTTCTTGGTCAGGAAGTATCTAAAAAACAATACTAGTAGTTCGCCCCGAACTGAGATCTCGCGCACCGTAGATGGCTTACATTTGGACTTTCTTCTGACTACCCCTATAATTTCAAGTGCTACTACTGCCGAGTATGCCTATTGCGCTAGCTCTTCATGGTAAAAAATACTATAGTCGTATTGCTCATTATACGGACTAAAATTGAAGGAAAAAATGTCATTTTTCCTTCAATTTTGATTAGTTTTGATACGATTTATGTCAAAATTGAAGGTAAAATGACATTTTTTCCTTCACTTTTAGTCCGTATAATGAGCAATACGACTATAGCATGCATGCAATACAATAATGTCGTGTCTAATTTTTCATTTAGGTACTTATTTCATATTTATGAATTCTCGTCGTATTTCTAAAGTATACGTCCTAGAATGAAAATAATAACTATTTTGGAATGTACAAATTAAGACCTTTCATTTGACACCCCACTCAATATATTTGTTTATTTAACTTTTTTTACCCCAATTATTTTCATTCTATATCAAAAATTTTTTTATCATGAAAATAAATCAAGTAGCATCTAAAATCATTGCAAACCAAACCGCAACGATGCCACTCTCGTTTTAAGACCGACCAGTCAATGAGCTACAAAGACATCGAAACTCTATGAAACGGGAGCTCTTGCAGCTCTGGTTTCGTAGTTTTTGTTCTTTGGTCGTATTTCAAAAACTATACATCCTAGATTAAAAATAAAAACCATTTTGGAATGTACAAAATAAGCCCTTTCGTATGACACCCCACTCAATATATTTGGGTAACTTTGAAAAAAATTTACCCCCTTGGGAACCCCATATCTTTACAACCCCTTCATCGATTACGCTCATACGCTCCACAGCAAATTTCCATAGCACTACCTATTGACCTATCAAGTTTCATACAGATTGGATTAGCGGTTCGATAGTTATGCGAGAACATAAAAATGAAACATACAAACATACAAACATACAAACATACAAACATACAAACATACAAAGCAAAATCGCCTAACTTGCCACTAAGATCTTCGCTCGCTTCGCTCGCTCGATCGATAATAGAATTTAAAGGAGTATCAGATAGAATAGCCGTCCTAAACATAATACTACCTGGTCACAAACATCCAATTTCAATAGTTCAGGTATACGCTCCTACCGAGTTAGCAAAGAAAGACGTTAAGAATCGCTTTTACGAAAACCTAAACAATACAATGGAGACTCTATACAGCACTGTTATTGTGATGGGAGATTTTAACAGCCAAATTGGCGAGAGAAATAAGAACGAAGACAAAATACTTGGACCCTTCACAACCGGCAAAAGGAACGACAACGGACAAAGATTGATAAACTACGCGTTAGAGAATAACTTGTATGTAATGAATAGTTTTTATAAAAGGAAACCTAAAAGGAAATGGACGTGGGAATCTCCCAATGGCTTAGTAAGAAATGAGATAGATTTCATAACTACGAACAAACCAAAGCTTTTCTTAAACGTGGAAGTTCTTAACAACTTTAACTATAATACCGACCATAGGCTACTCAGAGGTCATTTACATATGCGGGAACCAAAGAAGTTAAGAAAGCTACAAAATTTCAAGCTACCACTTACACTTCCACTACCAAGTCACGTCTTAGAATCTCTTAAAAGTAAGCTGATACCAATAAATGAAATCAGGACGGTTCAAGGAAAATACGATACTTTAGAAAAAGAGATAAAAGAAATTAACAAAAAACTGGAAAGGGACAAAACACTAAAAGATAGACTAGGATCAAAAGCAAGAGACCTGATTAAACGAAGGGCACTTTTATTTGAAAACAGAAAAAACAATAAACAGGAGATAACGAAACTAAGCAAAGAAATAAATTTAGAAATAAGAAAATACAGACTGAAACTAAAAACAGAAACAATACAATTCCACATAGCAAAATCAGGCGGACTCAAGAATGCATGGAAAGAACTCCAAGAAAATACAAACTGGATTGGTAAAGTAACACATCATAAAACTAAAATATGTAAATCAAAAAGGAACGAAATCCTAGAAACAGCGACTGATTTCTACCGCGAACTTTATAATGACGAACAAACGAAGTCAACTATAAGCAGTAAGGAAGACTTCGAAGAAACAATTCCAAACATACTGAAAGATGAAGTTTTTAAAGCTATAAAATCACAGAAGAAAGGGAAAGCACCAGGTGAAGATAGCATCTCTAACGAACTTTTAATTGGAACATCTCAAATCATTTTGAATACACTCACGGACATTTTTAACGAAATTTTAACAACAGAATATATACCTCACCAATGGACCACGTCAACTATTATATTACTTCATAAGAAAGGCAGAACAGATGATATTTCGAACTACAGACCAATCTCGCTAATGTCTAATGTATATAAAATATTCTCCAAGATAATATTAGAGCGATTAACAAAGACCTTAGACGAAAACCAACCAAAAGAACAGGCTGGGTTTCGAGGAGGCTTCTCAACTGTTGACCATATCCATACCATAAAACAATTAATTCAGAAATGCAAAGAATATGGAATAAACTACTATCTAGCTTTTATAGATTATAACAAAGCATTCGACTCGCTTAAACACCAGAAAATATGGGAAGCTCTTACCTCACAAGGAGTCCATAATAAGTACATTCGTATAATTAAGAACATTTACAAAAATATGAAAGCGAAAATACGCACAGAAAAAATAGGAGAAGATTTCCCCATTAGACGTGGAGTTAGACAAGGGGACCCTTTATCACCCAAACTTTTCTCTGCAACCCTAGAACATGTATTTCGCCAGCTAGAATGGAGTAAATATGGTATAAATGTTAATGGAGTGTTATTAAACCACCTGAGATTCGCCGACGACCTTATTCTAATTTGCGAAGACCCAATGTCTCTACAGGACATGATTGAACAACTTGTTCAGGAAAGCGAACAGGTTGGATTATCAATAAACACTTCTAAAACAAAGCTGATGACAAACCACATTAAAATACCTATTAAACCTAACAACGTAGCTGAATTGGAATACGTAAACGAGTATACATACCTCGGCCAAATAATATCTCCCACAGACCTCACAACAAAAGAAATTAATAACAGAATAAACATAGGGTGGAAGAGGTATTGGGCTTTAAAAGAAGTCATGAAAAACTCGGATATACCAATTAAAGGAAAAAAGAAAGTATTTAATACATGTATTCTACCAAGCATGACCTATGGATGTCAGACATGGAGCTGCACAAACAAAAACATTAAATCATTAGAAACTTGTCAACACAGAATGGAAAGGAGTATACTCAACATAAAATTAAAAGATAAAGTTCGGTTAACAACAATAAGAAAACAAACAAAGATTACAGATATAAAATACCGAATCCATCAACTAAAATGGAAATGGACTGGACATCTAATAAGAAGTAAGACAGAAAAATGGGCCAAAGAAGTAACAGAATGGTGTCCCAGATATAAGAAGAGGAATAAAGGCAGACAACATCGAAGATGGGAAGATGATTTAAGAAAGGTGGCGGGAACGACTTGGACGAGAAAAGCAAGAGACAGATCTTTGTGGAGAACACTTGGGGAGGCCTATGCTGGAAAGCAAGACAATCACGAAACCGGTGTCGAATAGGAAATACAGTTTATTAAGAAATTAGATTTAGTAACATTAAGTAGAATTAAGATGCATTGTACTTTCAGATTGTTAATAAAGGCTATCATTATCATTATCATTATTATACCACGCATTGTTATTGTAGCCAAAATGTATAAAATGCCGGATTATGTTGGAACCTTTTTACAGAACCTTTTGTCGGGGGTCCCCTCTTAGCAACTTCAGGCTTGCATGGAGAATTTGGGATTGATGGCACAGAAAGAAATGAGGATACTGGCGGAATTGCAAATAAATTACACTCTGATTGACTCGGAAATACCTCTTGAAGAACTGGTGTGTGTGAGTGGAGTATTGACCTAATGTCTCTTGTTGGATTTGGTCTTCATTTTCTGCAGACTTCTGCAGATTGAGAGTTGAGATCATCTTCATCATAACGGTTGGTTCAGTACTTACTACTTATCTAATAAATTTAGCCCATCTAAAGACGAATTTAGGGAAGGTGTCAGTGAGATCTCAAAAGATCCTTCTTCAATCTTCACTACTCCTTCCGTCGCTTGAATCAAATTAGCATTTTCGTGACGTACTAGCAACAAAATCTGCTGCGACCGTTTTCTAGCACAAAATAGAAAGAGATGCTGGACACCCAAAACCACAAAGCAAACAAAACTGCTTTATAGACGATAAAAACAAAACTCCTTTGTACTTACGGTAGGGGAGAAGATAAATTTTTGAACTTTGTGTCAAAAAAGTGCGCGAAAACCTTCAGAACCTTTTTACCCAATGAGTGGCAATGTATATTATAGTATACATAACAAACAAGTACTACTTTGATGAAAGTGTGGTAATGTATAGCATGCTATACACTCAAAGAAAACTCATAATATCTGGCAAAGTACATTACCAAAAAAGGTTTTTTTTGCACAAACGTACACGTTATATTATTATATTTGTTATGAAATGTTATGTAACAGAAAGCATAATGTAAAGTAAAAATAATTCAAAAAAAATTATCTTCCATAAACATCACGAAGCGTCAATGGGTGCCGTCAGAGTTATGTGATTTTTGACTAAACTTTCAATTGCAGTGTCAAAATATTTTTTTTTTTCCAAGTAAGAAAATGAGTTGAGGTACTAGTTAAAAGAAAAAAATAAGTTCCATCAAATCTAGAATTGACGTGAGATTTTTTTGAATGTAATGTAGGGTGAGTGGGGGCAAGATCGAAAACGGGGTAAGACAAAAAGTAGTCAATAACTCCCGATTGAGTAATATTTTTACAGTGCTGGTAACATTGTCAAGACCACCATTTTGTCACGTCTCATTCCTCAGTCAACATTTGCTGCTTAGATCCAGGGGTTGTGTAAAAAGTGCAATTTTCTGACACAGTGACTTTTACGCAAAGTGCTCAAGTCCTTTCATCTTACCCCGTGTCCAGTAACTTGAGCTACAAGGTAAGTACGAGTGTTTTATTGATATATCTACTCATTATTTTTAATTCTTACTTGTGTTATTACCTCTAAATATGGCTACTTCTCGTAGTTTAGGATTTATTTCAACTTTTAGTCTTTCCCCATCTCAATTTTGCGGGGTAAGACGAACATATACAAGTACCAATCTTACCTCATTTTCAAAACTCATAGTAAGAGTCAGATGTTCTCAAACTTTTCCTGAACAGATATTGGATGTATGAAATAGGTATGTAGGTACCCTGATATGTTTCAAAGAGGTGCGAACATTTATGTATGGAGTCAGGCATACCTACTGTCCGCCATTTAAAAAAAAAAATAGTTTTGGCAGCCAGAGATGAAACATAATGTGTCAATCGATAGAGGAAGTGATTACAATACAAACAAAAAGTATTGAATCTCGTAAGTGATAATTATAATTTCTGAGATATTTGGGTCAAGGTGTAGAAAACGCATCACTATGCTTAGAATTTTTTTCACAAAAAACAACGCCATGTCATACTTTGGGAGAAGGAGGATGCGGGAGTATTAGGGTGGGGGAACGACGACGGGTCAACTTGAGGTCATTGACCGTTGACCCCGGGGTCATTGACCTTTGACCTCGAGTGGAAAAGTTTGAGAACCTTTACTTCAATCTTCCCCCGGTGGGGTAAGATTGATATATTCTAAACATGAAAATCTGCTATAACTTTGTTAAAAACAGGAATTTTGGGACAAGAGTCAGTTTCGAGTTTTCAGGACAAAAAATGCTATCGAGTAGGGGCCATCAACAACGTCCTAATATTCATTTATTGTCTGATTTCACGATTTTAGAAAAACGTTCGATCTTTCCCCGCCACCATTTCATCTTCCCCCAACTTTTTTTTCGTGATAAAATATTTAAACTTATTTTTTTCTACTTTTGGAACAGATATAACAGGCAATTATTGATGTAATATAAAAGTATACTCTTTCCTCTTTAGCGACAACTAATTAATTTTTAGCATAAGTTAATATATTTTCTTCTACAAGGGATCAAACGCAACACTGCTCATCTCATCAAAAAACCGTTCGATCTTGCCCCCACTCACCCTATAGTATACTTAACGAAGTTACTTTAAGGGTTAATATCGTCAGTCACTTACAACAAGAATGTTCTAAAGCCGCTTAAAAGTAGGTACTTATGTACATGTTTGGCGAGCCTAGGGCAATGCGAGCGAAGGCTTTATGTACCTAGGTACCTAAATACCTAAGACAAGTGCTACCGTCGTGTAGTGTAGACGTTAGTCTATGCATGCAAACCATGCGCTTGTACCTATTCCACTTGCCCAGCTAGGCAAGCGACACCGAGCGATGGCAAAATGCTGTCTGCACGTTGGCCAACGCACAAGCCGTGTGTGGTCTTTATTGTTCTTACCTAGGTACATAATTCCAAACTTTTTTGTCTACAGATAACGGAAACATACGCCTTCCTCCCTCGCGAAGCCGTCACTCGCTTCCTCACAGGATGTGCGGAATGTGCTCGGCGCCCGCGCAGCACATCCCCCCCGCCCCTGCCCACCCCCTCCCCCTCCCCGACCCGCCACTTCATCCCCTACCTCCCCGCGCCAGAATACAGAAACTGGGAATCAGAAATCGACGCCACAACATTCTATGAACCGAAATTGTATGCGGAACTCCAACCAATAAAAAAAATTGAAAGTCCAAAGCCAGTAGAAGTAGAGGATCCCCCTACGTATATAGAACTAACCTCGAAAAAGTCCTTCAGTCCAAACTTCAGTCGAAATTCTCCCGACCCAGCCTTCAAAGAAGAGGAACCGATCAAAACCGATCCAGAGATTGATAAAGATGACAGCTTGATCGACGTCGAAGATGTCAAAGCAGACAGTCCGTCCGAGAAAGAAAGTAACTTAGACGAAAGTACCAGGGCAGCAGAGGACTCGAGCAGTGAAAAGAATGAGAAGAAAAAGTTCAATCCGTTAGATGTAGCTAATTTGACAAGCAAGGATCCTCCAAGGAGATCGCCGTCTCGTAGAAAGCTTTTGCCGGTGGATGGGTATGGACGGTTTCTGAAGAATTGGAGGTCGGAGTACGAAGATTGTGAATATAGTGTGCCCATCACGACGGCGTATCTGAAGAGTATGAGGATGAACATCCAAGAACGGCTGGAGATGAATAAGGTAAGATTTTAAATATTAGGAACCCAGAATACTAGAGAGAGTAAAGTGAAAAGAGCTTAACGAGATGATATTAAAAACTCGTCATGTGTGTCTCATAAAATGGTGTAAGGAAACATCATGAGGAAACTAGTTGGTTTTAAGTATCTATATCGGTGATGGGCTTTATTTCTATGATGAATGCTAACTTCTTAAAAATACATTATGGACTTGGCCAGAGCCTCTAATCATCTCCAAAAAATGTTGTCATAGGGGTTACAGCTGTGAGCCTATTTAAGGGATACGGGTATCTACCGTCAGGCCGAAAACGAGTTCAATAATTTTACAATCGGACATTCCAAGCCAAATCTCATCATATATTAGCCTTTGATGTGACCAATGGAAAGGTCCCACACCCCATTCAGGGAAAACAAAGCCCTTTAGGGGTAACGGAACCCACAAACCTTAAAAGTTGGAGAATTCCGTAAAAAGATATTTTAACAATAACACACGGACCGCAGGATGGAATAATTTTTGCGCAAACAATTTCGTAAAATAAACGTATGAATCGACGGTGGAGTGGTAATAATATAGGTTGCTTGGAGGTATGAACTGTAAGCAATGAGCTGTCCTCGCATAAAAAAAACATGAGTTTTGACTCAGGCGCGCCTGGTGCCCTCTTCACAATTTATTTGACCAATTTGCCAAAAAAACAGTGTTCAGAATATCGTAACACTTTACTTACAGTCTCGCACGTAGCTTATTCAGGGCATTCAAGCTACGATAAATCTTTACTATCGCACTATTAGTATATTTTCCAAGTCAAAATCGTATAGTTTTACTTCAATCACCAAGCCCTGGCGGTCGCAGACTTTGATTTTGGGAGAGGTCACTAGTTTTGGTAGTGCGTACCTACCTACCTATCTTTTTGCTGTATGTTTCTCAATGTATGGTTTCTCAAGGATTTTGGACCGCGCCCAACACCCTCACCCCTCGGACCGCGCTTGTCACCAAGCATGAGAAAAACGAGTACTTACCTAGGTCACAGTAATCTGTGCCTAGGTATAAATTAGGATTGAGATTGTTTTGGGGAACAGGGTGGAATAGTTCCCCAAAGGCAGAGTAGGTGGTTCCTCTGCAACGGGTCGGCCCATCTGGCCCACTTACCCGTGGTCTTTCGACCAACAGTTGATGTCTGATAGTCCCTGATATACTTCAACTCGCCGGAAACTTTGCTTGCGAGATCTAGGGAATTCTGATGTTGCGGGTGATTCCGTTGCTCCTTTAGCCTGCAATCTGATCTGAGGTCTGACACTGCACAGCGTGTTCTTCCTTTGCAGAAGTAGTTGCTTTGGAGTAGCTTGGAAGTTCGTTATCCTTATGAAACTCAGATACGAGTCGTTGATGTCGAGCGTGGCGCCATCTGTAGTGCGTAGCATGTTTTCTGTAGTTCATCTAGCGACAGGTAGATGTCGCTACAATTGTTAATCATTAATTCGATATGGTTTAGTTCGGTTTAGCAGCGTTTCATTTCGATTACATTCCATTCAAACCCAGCCTTTTGTTAGAATTGTTAGGTCTCTGTAGTGTATTTTGTCTCTCTATTTAACCTCTAACCCTGTAAAGTTGGGCGCTGGTAGGTCTGACCCGCGGTCGCTATGACCTTAAGTTGGTCTAGAGTTGTCTGAAACTTGTTCGATCGTTTGTTATTTACTAAATAGTATTTAGTTTTGTACACAAGTATTGTAAAAGTACAAAAGTCTAGCTGTTACAAGCGGCTTCGCTCACATGATATAAGGATAAAAGTGGATAGATAAAAATTTAAAAAACCGACTTCAATGTTATAAATCCGTACCTCCGTACCCATATTATAAATGTGAAAGTGTGTTTATTGGTTTGTTTATTTGTTTTGCTTTCACGTCAAAACAGAGCGCCGGATTGACGTGATTTTTTGTGTGGAGATAGTTGGAGGGCTGGAGAGTAATAACATAGTCTAGTAAGATTTATCCAAAATCACTTAAAAAAAACAAAACGAATAACAAACTGAAAACATTTACTTTTAACCTCAAAAATTAATCAAATGCAAAATGAAATAAATTAACTCGAAATTAAAATTATGACCAATCTACACTTTTACGAAACCAAAAAAAATGTCGGACACTGCGAAACGAGAGATGTTTCCTCGGCGAAGGCTTAGCGATGGGCGAGTCGAGTTAGCTGATTCGAATAACTCGAATCAGAGTCTAAACGAGTTGATTCGAATCAAGTTCATTCGCAACTCGAATCAACTCGCTTACCTACCTATCTACTAGAATGCGGATAACGAATGCGAGTTATGCGAATGCGAGTGCACGCGAGGTCGCGAGTCAGCGATTCGCCAACTCGAAACCGAAACTCGACTCAAGAATAAGAATACGAATACGGTGCATTCGACTCGACTCGCCGCGCCGATCCGTTTGGCTGCTGCCGCGAAGC
The DNA here is from genome assembly GCA_958496255.1 of Camptogramma bilineatum. Taxonomy (NCBI): domain Eukaryota; kingdom Metazoa; phylum Arthropoda; class Insecta; order Lepidoptera; family Geometridae; genus Camptogramma; species Camptogramma bilineatum. The sequence continues at coordinate 7,129,427 of OY292474.1, forward strand.
GGATCCCATCCGGTTGATGCGAGTCGAGTCAACTCGCGTTGCGATTCGAGTTAGCGGCCGAGTCAACTCGAGTTATCCGAGTTGGAATAAAATCAACTCGTAACATCGCTACGAAGGCTTGGAATGGAATGAGGCCCCGCACCGATTGCGCGCGCCTTTTTATACTTTTCCAAACCACGTGATAGGTTATCTCCTTTACGGCCTCTCCTGACAGGAGTCCGTCCTCGGGCTCCCTTGTCTCCGTTGGTCTAGTCCAATAACGGCATGGAAAGCCCCTCCCTTGAGCAGGGTGGCTCTCGTCGCGGGCTGTTGAGACTCTCGTCCTCATGCATAGAGTCTCCTTCTCCTGGCTGGTCCTCTTCTTGGGGCGAGACGCCGGCAAACGACGCTGACTCTGCAACAGCGTCCGCATCGGCGCCCGGTGACCACTCAGCGCTTCTTGACGTACCGGGCTGCTGGCTATCACTAGCAACCGGCTGAGTGACTATAAGCGGCTGCTCGTCGACCGTCAAAGGTGACTGAGCAGTAGCCACCATGGACTCCTCGTCATCAGTAACCGCATCTGATCAAAACACAAGGGCACACATATACATTTAATGCCAAGGTATAAAGCAATCACGATAAGCAAAATAGAAAATGTTTCAAGTACTTAATAAAAATGACCTAGTTACCATTAGATCTCCATAACAGAGTCAAAGTTGCGACCAATGACTTAGTTAGGAACCGACCACGCTATATGCAAAGCAAGAGGCACGACGTGAAGCGTAACTGAGCATAAAGCGAGGCCTTGTTAATTTTATGCAAAGCTAGAGGCACGACGTGAAGCATAGCTTAACATAAAATTAACTACCGCTGAGCTGGAGGCACGACGTGAGGCACAGCTTAGCCAGGGTGAATCAAGCCAAGAAGCACGACGTGAGGCGAGGCGAGAATCACCCTCCAAAGAAAGGAGGCACGACGTGAGGCACTTTCTTTCAGTCGAGTCCGGCACATGATGCCGGTCCTCCGACTCACCCTCAAAAAAGGCTGCACAGACATCAGGAGTCCACTCTCCCCGCCACGGGACCATATACTCCGCCGCTGCTTGGGTCGACTTCCCATAAGAGCCAGCCAGGAGCTGCAGCTCATAGCGACCGTGCGGAAGGGTCTTCACCACACGGTACGGCCCTCGCATGCAGGAGTCCAACTTGCCCGTCGACTGTGCTTGTTTCCTGACAAAAACTAAAGAATTAGTTTCAAACATTCGAGGGGGACGCCTGCCTCTGTTAACATAGGCATCTTGCTTTTGTTGGTTTTGCCTAAGACGCTCAGAGACTCGCTGTCTGCTCATCTCTCGCAGGGCCTCCCTGTTGGGGCTTGAGCCTTCGATAGCCACATCTCGAACCAAACTACGAATGAGAGGTGTAGCTGCATCGATACCTACAAGTAGGTTGAGAGGAGAACACTGTGTAACTCTGTGTTTGGTGATGTTCAAAACTAACTGAACCTTCCACAAAACGTTCGGCCATTCTCTCTGTCGGTAATTACAACCTATCCGTATCATGTTGAGAACTGTGCGACAATAGCGCTCAACCTGCCCGTTCGATTGGTGCATTTCTGGGGTTATTAAATGCGTATCGCAACCCATACTCTTAACCCAGTTATGAAACTCAGTGCTTTGAAACATTCTACCCCTATCTGCTACAATAAGCTTTGGGGTCCCAAAGAGTGAAATGACGTTGGTGAAATGACGCTTTAGCTCGCTAGCATCTTGACGGTGCATCGAATAGAGCAGACAGAACTTTGAAAAGGCGTCTACTACTATCAAAACATGGCGGTAGCCATCAGCCTCGGGAAGAGGCCCCAAAGTATCCATATGGATCGTATCAAACGGGGTTTCAGGTTTGTCCCATGAACTAATGGGCTGCAAAGGGGCTCTAGCTACCTTTTTATGGGAAATGCAAACAACGCAGTGAGCAATATATTTTTGCACGAAACTTCGTAGCCCCGGAAACCAAAAGTGTTTAATGATCAGGTCAAACGTTTTATCTACCCCAGGGTGTTCATGTTCGTCATGAAATACGCGAAGGATGCTGAGCCTATGGCCTTTAGGGATATAACATAGTAGCCGCGAGTTTTCCCCAGTAGGAGAGTATTTGACGTACAAGATGTCATTTTTCAGAATGTAGCGAGTCGAGTCAAGTAGTCCGTCTGTTAGTTTTTGTCTTAAGGTCAGGGTCTCTTCATCAGCCGCCTGAGCAATTTGTGCCCAGTTTTGCGGCTTTTGAATGGTAACCACATTGACAGGATTTCGACTTAAGAAGTCGGCGTGGTTCATAAGCGTGCCCTTACGATACTTGAGCTCAAAATCAAAATCTTGTAGGTATACCCACCACCGCGCCACTCTGGGCAACAAGTCTTTTTTACGTTGGGTGAGTTTTAGCGCATTACAATCAGTAACCACGGTGAAGTGTATACCCACAAGATAATGCCTAAAGTGCTGTAGCGCCTTCACCACAGCGAGGGTTTCTAACTCGTATGAGTGATATTTTCCCTCAGCCCCTTGCGTCAATTTTGAAAAATATGCGACTACTCGCTTATGATCACCAGCATGAACCTGCATCAACACTGCCCCATACCCTATAGAGCTTGCATCTGTATGCACTTCTATTGGTAAGGCCGGATCGTAAATAGCGAGCACAGGCTCGCTCGTTAGGCACTCAATGATTTCTTTGCGAGCGGCCTGCTGCTCTGATCCCCAAGAGAGATCTACCCCTTTCCTAGTTAGACCTACAATGCATGCAGTTTTCTGAGCAAAGCTGGGTATGTATCTTCGAAAGTAACTGGCTAAGCCCATGAACTGTCGAACCTGCTTTACAGTTTTTGGTTCGGCAGAGTCAAGTAATGCCCTTACCTTGTTATGGCTAGGCCGTACTTGACCCTGACTGATACTGCGGCCCAGATATTCTACCTCTGTTGTCAGAAAGGAGCACTTCTTTAAGTTGATCGAAAAACCCGCTGTAGTCAAGACCGAAAGTACTTCTCGCAGTAATAAGAGACCGCGTTCTATTGTTCGACTTAAAATCAACACATCGTCAATATAGACGAGGACTTCACCAGATTCAATGAATTTCTTTAGGGTTTTTGAAATGATTCGTTGGTACACTACGGGCGCGTTAGCCAATCCGTAGGGCATTTTAAGCCATTCAAAGTGGGCTTCACTGGTAACGAATCCCGTAAGAGGTATAGACTCCTCATCCATGGGAATCTGGTGAAATCCCGTCGCCATATCAAGACTCGAAAAGTACAAACTTTTTCCCAACCTATCTATGTGATCGTCAATTCTCGGCAACGGAAAACGGTCTTTAACGGTTACATCATTTAATTTGCGAAAGTCCACACACATCCTATCTGACCCATCCTTTTTCTTTACTAGAAGAATAGGGCTCGCGTATTCGGATTCTGATTCACGAATTATTTTTTTATCTAAAAGATCTTTAGTGATTTCTCGAACTCGCAAGGTTTCCGGATAGGATAACCTATACGGGCGGTAGTTAACGGGGGTCGTGTTGTTCAATTTGATTGACATACTTCCCGTGTTAACGGTAGATGTTGCAGTACCGGTAATAAAATACTCGGAAAATCCTTCAACAATGTCAACCAACTCTTTCAACTGACTGCCAACTAAGGGCGTATTAATCGGGATCGATGCATCAGATTGAACAACATTAACCTGCTCAGATTTACCTATCTCCCTCATAAGTACCTGAGAGTCGCGCGTGCGAACGTACCGTATGCCTTCCCTATTCAAAACATCAGTACCCACTATTATCGGCGTATTCATAAACTCTGACCCCACAACGAACAAATCTACCTCCAAAGTCACACCATCAAATTCTACCGGCAAAGTAACGTATGAGGTACTTTCTATCTCTTGACTCCCCAGACCTTTCAAAACACGAAAAGTTGGTTTGTGTGCGCAACGAAAATGTGTCAGTATAGATGACGAAACAAGCGATATGGTTGATCCACTATCGATTAACACATCCACAGGGATACCTTGGATGACTGCTGCTACTACATCATTATTGCGGGTAGTTACATTTTCTCGACAAAAATTTACATCATTTTTGTTGCGCGACTCAGACCTTTGTTTTGCAAAACACGTTTCTACTTTATGGCCAGGTTTCTTGCAAAAAGAACACGGTTCTGATCTAGTCGGTACAAAAACTGGTTTTGAATTTGTTCTTGCAGCGACCAACCCTTCCTCAGAATCGGTTTTTGCCTTTTTGCATGAAGCCTGCGTGTGTCCCGGTAGACCACACGAAAAACATTTACCATCATTAAACTTACGTTTCCTGTCGATAGTACCGGTGGTACCTGGCTTATTTTTGACTTGAGAAGTACTTGGGGTCACATTACGGATGCCGGTCTTTGTTGAGTTCGGTTTTACATAAATCGAAAAGAACTGAACTAAATCATTGGGCAAAAGTTTTGCATTCGTGGCAGATGCTCGAATGTGTGGGTCGGTGATCCCGCGAATAACGATCGCTGACATAAGCTCGTCGCTAAGCCCTTGTACTATGCGCAGTCGAAGAAGTGAGCGGCGGGCATAGTCCGCGTAAGTTGCATAATTATCGGAATTTTTAGTCATTACTTCGAACAAAATGTTCGCGAAGTTGGGAGTTTTCGGACATAGTGGTTTGAACTCGCGTTTAAAATTACTCCACGATCGATCACTGGTCACCCACTCACTCATCCACACTCGAGCATCGCCCTTCAGGCAATTACCTATACGTGAAAGACACTCGTAATCACTCCAGTTGTTCAAGGACTTGGCCCTATCTACTTCAGCACACCAATCATCTATGTCGTGCAAATTAGGGTCAAAACATGAAATATAAAAATGTTGGTTTGGTCTTACCTGAGAATTGATAGATCGGATCGCATTCACAATGCGATCTGTTACCGTTTGCTCCGCTGCGGGTATGCCCGCGCCCTTGTCGGTCTGGTCCCCCGCCGGTGGTGGTGCCAGAGGCGCCGGTGGTGGTGCCAGAGGCGCCGGTGGTGGTGCCAGAGACGCCGGTGATGGTGCCAGAGACGCCGGTGGTGGTGCCAGAGACGCCGGTGTCAGCGCCGGAGACGCCGGTGATGGTGCCAGAGACGCCGGTGGTGGTGCCAGAGACGCCGGCGGCGGCGCCAGAGACGCCGGTGTCGGCGCCGGAGACGCCGGTGGTGGTGCCAGGGACGCCGGTGTCGGCGCCGGTGGCACGGACGCGGCACCGATCGGTGACCCGGGCGCCTGCGGCACGTGCGCATGGCTGCGCGGCGGTGAGCACGCAGAACCTGCACACTGCGAGGAGCATGCGGTAGCACGCTGCTGTGAGCGCGCTGGGCTGTCGCGCTGCGGAGAACGCGCGGAAGCACGTGGCGGCGTGGCACGCGCCCGCTTCTCAGCACGTGGTGGCGGCGATGGCGCGGGACGCGATCGACCGCGTGGCTGCGCAGACTTTGATGAGGTGTGACGCCGGGATGGCGACGTCGAGCGACGGCGAGCACTCCGTTCGCGTGTTCGAGACGAGCGACGCTCACGCGACCTTGAAGATCGCGCTGCAGATCGCTCCTCCAACGCCGAAAGCCTGGCCGCTATCGACTCCATTACGCGCCGAAATCCACCGTCCGGTGTCCGGTCTCGGTACCTGCTGTGCCGGCCGAGCGAATCATCTCGTCTACGACGACGTTCCCGGTCCGACATTTTTAGCAAAAATACAAAAACAACGGGTCAATTTGGCCAAAACGGAGTAGGCGAGAGGAGTCACGCTATAAAACGGACCCTATCCCACACTTCTGATCTAGTAAGATTTATCCAAAATCACTTAAAAAAAACAAAACGAATAACAAACTGAAAACATTTACTTTTAACCTCAAAAATTAATCAAATGCAAAATGAAATAAATTAACTCGAAATTAAAATTATGACCAATCTACACTTTTACGAAACCAAAAAAAATGTCGGACACTGCGAAACGAGAGATGTTTCCTCGGCGAAGGCTTGGAATGGAATGAGGCCCCGCACCGATTGCGCGCGCCTTTTTATACTTTTCCAAACCACGTGATAGGTTATCTCCTTTAATAGGCTACTTTTTATCCGGGTACCACGCGAGCGAAGCCGCGGGCTAGTACGGATTTTCATATCCAAATGACTTTTCGTCAATCGTTTTTGTAATTATATGCGATTGTTTCCGATGTTTTACGAAAAACATTATTTTTCTGGTTTTTGTACATAACTTTACGATGCTTTTTGGGTTAAGTATATAATTTCAAGTGAACAAATAAAACTTGAATATAACCCATCACAGCCAACCTGATTTACAACTAACAACCCGACACGGTGGGTCGGATCGACCGAGCGATTGATTCGGAGACGAATGCCTCACAAAGGACCGTCACGCCATAATCGGCCACCGCATCTTTCTAACTCATTTTTCTCGCTCAGGGCGAGGGTGGCCGCCCGGGGTCCCTTCTACCCCACAGGGGTGTCACGGTGTTAGACAAGACACAAAAACGGCGGCTCCGAGGCAGCTAAGTTTTCTAATGGTGGTTTTTCTTGTATTTTTTTCTTGAGTTATCGACTTCGAATTATAGCGACGGGCTTCGGAAAATTTCAAAAACGATTGGTGGAATTTTTTTCTCGGAAAAGTATAAATGAAATCTGTCGCTGCCTACATTAAGTTTAGTAGTTGATGCTACAATCAAACAAACTGAATGGCAATAAATTATTGAAATTTATGAGTTACTAGCTGCTGTCCGCGGCTTCGCTCCCGTGGTGCCCGGATAAAAAGTAGCCTATGTCACTTTCTAGCCCTCCAAGTATCACCACACAAAAAATCACGTCAATCCGTCGCTCTGTTTTGACGTGAAAGCAGGACAAATAAACAAACAAATAAACACACTTTCACATTTTAATATACCCATATTCAAATGGATTTCTTATGTTCAACGATTTTCAATGAATGAAAAAGGTAACGATTGAGTTCAAGTTTCACTATACTGACTAGTCATCCCTTATTCATAAAGAACTTATAAGTTAACTAGAGCAAGCGGCTGCTAATTTGAAACAAAATAAATGTTTTTGTATTTTTGTATTTTTGTATTTAATAAATCCTTTGCCATCTATTTTCAATGAAATATGAGTGACAAGAAAACACTATTCAAATCCTTGCTAAAATTTATTTATTTATTTATTCAATATAACATAACACCATAACAGCATATAGCCAAAGCGACGTTAAATTAAAATGACTTGCTGAAAGTGAAAAATGTGGTTAGATTAATACTTTTTAGAGTTTGTTTTAATACAATTCTTTATTTTTATTCAAGTTTTTTTGTAGGATGTATAATTTTTTATTTAGGGATATAATTTTATAAAACCAAGAGCATTATATCGATATAATCCCCCCTAAAATCACTCTCGCATTCATTAATACAGAAATAAAATGACAGAACCGTATCCACTGTAATATCGTGGCAACAAAAACTTTATGTTCTGACCTTTTTACCCCCCTAAGGGTCAGTTTGTACCATAAGAGGGTATCGTCCCTACCCCGGCCCCAAAAGTGCGGGTTCCCACCCGTCCCCCTAAGCATCGCTGCGACTTGTAAGATTGATTGGGGCTCCTTCAGTCCATTGCCGACCCCCTGTGTGGATATTCGACCCCCTTTTTTCTCGGGTACTTTGGTAAGAGGTATAGAAGCTGGATGCGTTATGGATTAATTGGTTTAATTGATGCTGTGTGAAAATGTTAAAGAAAATTGAAGTAGGAATAATGTTGAGATGATTTAAGAACATCTTTTGACAAACTTGGTGTTTTTATCATCACCATTTAAAATGTATTACTCTAGCTAGATGCACTGCCTATACACATATTACACACTAGCTGCGTCCTCGCGGCGTTGCCCCCGTAGTGATGGTTTATAGTGACGATGATGATGAAAAGTAGGCTGTCACATGCAGAAATAATTTTTCAAATCTGACTGGTAGTTCCTGTGACAAACAAACAAACTCTTCCCCTTTATTATGTTAGTTTAGATTGAAAACTTATTTACTGACAGTGTATTTTACGCAACTATCAGTGAAAATTGAGATAATCGCGTTCAAAAAATGATCTTAATATTTATTCAAATGGTTTGGGTTTTGCTCACGTATATTTTAAATGCCACCTTGGTAAGTATAAAAGCTAGTCAAAGTATTAACCCGGGCGAAGCCATGGCGGGTCACTTGTACCCAAATAAAATATAAGTATACTTCGGTCGCTTCCATCGAAACGTACCCCATGCCACCCCCTTTTTTCTCGGGGGCCGTTAATAACACAACAGCTATTTTATTCGTAGGCGGCCAGTCGCGACCGTGCGACCGCTTTGATGTGGGAGATTAGGAGCTTGTGCTGTAACTATTCTTATTTCGTGAGAAATATTATACGGATTTTTGGGTATCGCCATCTTGATTACGTAAGATTAATTTTAAGGCGCATACATTACCTAAAATTAGCACATTGATGAGTGCAACTTCAAATATTTGATTTGGCTTTGTTAAAATAAAGATGAATTTAGAATGCGTTTGGCCTTTGGATTTATCATCACTATAACAACCAATCGAAAAATTATATGAACATTATGTCAATTATTAAATTACCTATCCAATGGTGTAATCCAAAAACATAAAGTACATCAACTTTAAAAAAAGATTAAGATTAATCTTATTTTTTGTTGTTTTTTCGTTGATTTATAATATAAATATTTAAGTAAATACGATATAAAAAAAATTAATTAAATGTTGAATGTATGTTCTTTCGGTACACTCTCTTAATGCAGTTTTTGGAAGTAGTCTTGTTACAACAAGTATAATAGTCAAAAAATTAAATATACCTACATTTTATAAAACGAAATTACATTGCCCTTCAATATTTCTGTAGATATAATTATCTAAAATTCTCTTGCGATCTCCCCTTGCAAACTACGACCTTGAATTAGATTCACCATAATTAAATACCATGCGATCGATTCCTTTTCATCAGGGGTCCCTACGACCCCTTCATATTTACAGGGTTAAACTAAACAACACGATTGTAATTTAAATTTGAACTGTAGCGTTATAGCAATAGAGGCGAGTTTTGTATTCCAAGTTTTATGAATTACTTTTAAAATTGAATGTGTAGTGGTAATTTTATTTTGTGCACGTTTATTTGAAGGGTGACGTCACACAAAGTAAGTAGGTCAGTGTTAGATAGGTCATTAGTTCGAAAGAGACAAAAGATTTTTCCGAGATTGAATAGGATTTTTCTGTGTCAGCTCAAAACTATTGTCAAAACGCAAAATAAGTAGAATCGAAGTAAAGTGTTCACGTATTGTGTGAATTGTATTGTTCATTTTGACCCGTCCTATTATAGGTACTATGAAAATAGGTAAGTACCTACTATATTTTCATCGAAACATTTTGATTCACGAAACATAATCAAGATCATTGTTTTACTGGTTTTACTAAAGGCCTTTGATTAATCAAACTATCACACTATCACACGAATTACACTAATATCACACTAATCACATCACACTATCACACTAATCACACTAATATTATAAATGCGAAAGTTTGAATGTTTGGGTGTTTAGATGTTTGGATGTATGTTTGTTCCTCTATAACTCGACAACCACTGAAATTTGGATGAAATTTGAAACATAGATAGATAATGACAGGGAATAGGACATAGGCTACTTTTTATCCCGAAAATGCACGGTTCCCTTGGGATAAACAAAATAGTAGTCCACGCGGGCGAAGCCGTGGGCGTCAGCTAGTCTAATCTAATATAAATAATGCTGCATATTTTACACAGCGCAGCGTCCTAAGTTAGCCTAAGCAGAGCTTGTGTTATGGGAACCATACGTTTTTTTTGGAAATACATACAAATCATACATAATTAAATACCCAGACCCGAGACAATTATCCAGATCATACAAAAATTTACATAAACTTGCGGGAATCGAACCTAACCTTCTGTGTTTCAAGCGGGCCTTCACCCACTGCGCCACAGCGGTCGCAATCACAATAACTAGAAACAGTCAAGTTATTTTGCTGCCTTGTATGACGACATCACAATAACAATCTACCAAGACAGAAACTAGTGCTACAAACACGTTAATTATTCTGTCAGTACATACAAAGCTTTCAAAAGCGTGCCAAGCCAGGGAGCGGCGTTAGTCCCGCTACCCACCCGACATTTACTTCGCACTTACCAGGCAAGCATAACAGCTAGGAATTTTAACTAAATTAGTCGGGAGTCGCCGCCGCGGCGCCTGGTACATTCTCATATGGGCAGGGTTGTTCTCAGACAAAAGATTGTAATGTGTTTGTTTCTAAATATGTCTTGTTTTTGCAAGAATTTACTGAGGATTTTTCAATCACATTATGTTTTTGGGGAGAATTCAGGCATAATGTTTCGAAAGTACCTAATGAGGTGTGCCAAATTCAAGAAATGATTTATTTTGCGTCACAGTTCGGGAAGGGAACTTTTTGATTTTTAAGGTTTTGATATTACCAAATTACTAGTCCGACTATATTATTAGATAATTTTATTTTCCCGGAGGAAGATCTAGGATATTATTATTAGCTTACGTCCATTCAAAATTTAATCGAAATCCGTTCAGTCAAGAAATCGTAACAAACAACTTTCTGGTTTGTTTTAACTAGTGAACGCCCGCGGCTTCGCCCGCGTGGACTACTATTTTTTTCCGACGGTAACCATACATTTTTTTTAAAGTAGCATAAGTGTTATTCCAGAACCTAAACTATCTACATTCCAAATTTCATCAAAATCGGTTTAGTAGTTATAGGGATACCTACGTGGTAACAAACATTCACACACACGGACTTTCGTCTTTATTAGTAGGATTTTATTTATTTATTTCCAAAAAAAACATAAAACTAACTTAGATTCTGGCTAATAGTGTTTTTAAACTTCGAAATAATTGCAACAAAAATTATCTCAAATGTAAGTCTGTAACTCGTATTAGGCTGGTTTTAGTGTCACGCGTACCGTCGGCGCTGATACACGAGTGATCTTTATTACATTGAAACAAGGATACTGATTGTTTAGCAAAAATGGCCTTAGTAGGATAGGATAAATGTGATGAAACAATGTATCTTAGTGATTGTTTATCAGAATTTTGTTACTGATTTTCACATAAGACTAAACCGCCTCTAGGCTGCGGTTGCGACTTGCGCCTCCTAGTCGAGCTCACGTGTACCAGGAGCGGGGTGTGCCCACCTCCTCGGTACTATGCTCCCCTGGTAGCTCGTATACACGCGACCGCAAAAACAGGGGGTAGGGGGCACTTTTTGTGTTTATTAACCTAGTTACGAGCTTTTATAATAAAGGCTTTATTTTACTCGTATTTTTCTAAACTCAATTTGGTCATGTTTTTTAACCCTAAAATTACTAAAAATGGGTAAAAAACACTAGAAAAATATCGTTTGCGGTTTAAATGTGCGTTGAATTGAAATAGAAACGTTGTTATTCGTTTGGGCCTAAATGGCTGCAAAATAAAGTTTTAATAAATTATTTCCTTGATAACTTTACTTGGCAAGTTATCAGTACAAATGACAGCTATCTAACTTGATACACTTGAGGCCTTACACGGAAATTATGAAACACGCACTTAGAAATTGTTGAAATCATTTTTATTTCTTTAGAAATGTGTAATAATTAATTCATTTGACATTGCTGTAATTTATCAGTTTACTAAATAAAGTGCTATTTGAAGAATAACCAAAATATTAACTAAACTCGGATTAAGTTACCTACACTTAGTTTAGTACGCAGAGGTGAGAAACTGTTCTACATTAGAAAGGACTTCTATCTAATGTTATTCCAAGGGTCGAGTATAGTATAAGTATACGCCCCCCCACCCCTTAGTGGCTAGTTAAAAGCCCCAAGTGGCTAAATTAAAATTTTTAAAAAACCGACTTCAATTTTTTTTTATACTTACTACTAAAGTAGCAGACAAGCATACGGCCCACATGATGGTAAGCGGTACCGACGCCCGTGACACCAGAGCAGAGGAGTCACACTCAATGTTATAAGCTGAGCAATTTTCTGCACTCTCGAGGTGCATTTCTGTTCATAACTCCAAAGATCCTCAACAGATCCTCACCAAATTTTTGTCGCACCAATCGGAAAGTATACCATTTCAAACAAAAAAGAACTTTCCAAATCGGACCAGGCGACTTCGAGTGAACATACATATAAAAAAAAAGATTCCGACGACTTGAGAACCTCCTTTTTTTGAAGTCGGTCAAAGAAGAAATAAAAACCCATCTGCTCACACAGTCGGGTAATAAACGCTCTACTTACGCTATCTCACTCTTCCCAAGTTATGAAGTCCTAGTACAGCTGTACGGTATTCGGAAGGCACCCGAGGGACTGAGCTCAGCTATCTACTAAGCTCCGAGTATGTTATATACTGCAGTAGTTTGGGATACATCTTTATGTGTTCTGTTGCCCTGGTACTTTGGCATCCTTTACTTTGGCATCCTTTATACTAGAAAACCGACTTTTATACGTTAAAATTAAAATAAATAAAAACCGGTCAAGTGCGAGTCGAACTCGTACGCCGAGGGTTCCGTACCTAGCCATGGTGCCAATTAAGCTAGTCCGCTTAATTGTATGAGCGCCCATACAACTCGGAGGACAATTTTAATTGGCGTCAACTATGTATGTATGGGAACACCCTTTAATTTTCAACTTTTTTAACTTTTTGGAATTTTTCCTTTATTTGTGCTATAAGACCTTGCTTTTTGCCAAATTTCGTTATTCTAGGTCAACGGGAACTACCATTTAGGTTTTCGACCCAAAACCTCTAGGGTACTTCCGGTTGACCTAGAATTGTCAATTTTGGTTACAAGCAAGGTCTTCCAGCACAAGTAAAGGAAAAATTCCGAAAAATAAAAAAAGTTGATAATTAAGGTAAGTTTTGGTACTCACAAGTTTTCACGAAAACCTAAATTTGCCTATATCTTTTTATAGTGTTGACTCAGGACCTTGATTTTTATACTCACAATAGGGACTATAGACCTTAGTATATGGTATAAATTTTAACTTGCTAGCTCTACCCGTTCCTGAGATAATCGATGGTGACACACGGACAGACGGACAGACGGACAGACGAACAGACAGACGGACAGACAGACGGACAAGAAAGTGATCTTATAAGGGTTCCTTTTTTTTACCTTTTAAGGTACGGAACCCTAAAAAACCTCTACATAATAAATATGCCTGAAAGTTTTTCAAATGGTGAAGAAAAACATCAAAGTTTTGGTTATACTCACTGACCTGTATCTATACAAGTGTATAGATACAGGTCAGTGGTTAAACTACTGCACAATACCTTGTCTTTGTCTACCTCTTTAGACTCTTGAATATTCAAATTGATTTGTTGAATGAATACCGTGCTAACAGTAACAGTGAACCTGTTGAATTCAACTCTTTCGATTCCAATTCGATAACTTTTGTAAGACAATAAAACTGGTAGTTCTGTTAAGAAACTTTTAGTCGCGTACTTTAAAACTTTCGATAGTAGATAAATTGAATAAGATTTTGCTAGATATATTGACGACGACATATAGACGACCTCTGTGGCGCAGTTGGGCAAAGGCCCGTCTAAACTCAGAAGGTTGCGGGTTTGATTCCCGCCGCAAAACAAATGTTTGTATGATCAACAAATCAATCTCGGGTGTTTTTATGTATTAACTAGCTGACGCCCGCGGCTTCGCCCGCGTTGACTATTATTTTTTATTCTATAGGAATAATAAACTTTTCCGGGATAAAAAGTAGCCTATGTGTTATTCCAAAACCCAAACTATCTACGTTCCAAATTTCATCAAAATCGGTTAAGTAGTTATGGGGATACGTGGTAACAAACATTCACACACACACACGGACTTTCACCTTTATAATTATTTGTAGGATATGAATGTATTTACAAAAAACCGTCCAAGTGCGTGTCGGGCCACGCACAGTATGGGGTTCCGTAGTACCCAACCGTTATAAACAAGCAACTACTTCATCTTAGTCATTTTAAAGGATTTATTCTAAGGATTTTGTATTTGGTACAAAATTCTCCAACACCCAAGTTCAACGACTATTACTGCTAAACCAATAAAGTTAACCTAACCGCTATAATTTTCCTTTAAAATTGATGAAATGCACTATCATCATGAATTTTTCCAGATTTATTGCGAGTCTCGTATGACATACTCGAAAGCTAGTTTTTGTTTTTTTGCTTAAACGAGAGTCTCGTATGCAAGTATTGCAAGCGAGTTGTTTTTGTGTTCTATGTAAACATGACAATACATGTGGATACGATTATCGCCTACGAGACTCGCAAGGCGATAGTCGCCTCAAAAATTCTCTCCATGTAAATGACGCTTTCGTATAATGTTGGGTATGACATGATTTTAGATTGACTTTTGTCATTTTCATTTGTTTGAGCCAATCATTTTCAGTTGACTGTTCTTTATTTTGGCGGACTACTCACTCATTCTCATATGACAATCTGTCCGATCAGTTCTGAATTCTTTCTTGTCATTATCAAGCGAGGAGTGATTGCAGATTGAATGAAGCTTGAAGAAAGAGTAACGTCAATTTCTTTCAAACATCATTTTCTGATTTTGTCATATTGTGTACGGTCATAGGATATTTGAATTGAAGCATGACATTTTTAGAAGTTGAGCCGATCACACAAAGTTGAATTTTGTACGGGACAAAAGAGCCGCGTCAGTCACGTCATACTCAACACTACTGTCGTAGTTGTTTAAAGGGTTTTTCGTAAAAATACCACTCCATTTACTTGTATAATTCCCTCCTAACTCAATTTCCTACCAACTAAAAATAATCCCTCCACCCCACTCGCCCCCTTAGGGGTATCTTAATTATACTCACATATAAGTTGCCGGGGTATTATATCTGTTGTTACCTACTTGTTTTTTGATACGTCATCCTAACGTTGAGATTCGAGTTCGAACAAAGGACATGGGGAAAGCTGTTAAGGAGCGTTTCTACGTTATCCGATATCGGTATCGGACTCTGATACGGTATTGGGGTATTGGGGCAAGTGAAATGTATGAAATACTAGTGAACGTGGATGGAAGTGGAAAAAAAAAACATCACACTATCACACTAATCACACTAATATTATAAATGCGAAAGTTTGGATGGTTAGATGTTTGGATGTTTGGATGGATGGATGTTTGGATGTATGTTTGTTCCTCGACAACCACTCAACCGATTTGGCTGAAATTTAAAATATACATAGATAATGACCGGGAATAGAATATAGGCTACTTTTTATCCGGGTACCACGCCAGCGAAGCCGCGGGCGGAAGCTAGTATTTCAAATATTTCCCCGATATCTTATCGGCATCTGATACCGATATCGGATCGGATAAAGATGAAGTGTAAGCGCTCTAACTCGCACAAACTTCCAAAACGATGATTTAAAAAAACTCCATATCAGCAAAATAACCAGTAGGCCGATTCTAGTAACAAACTTTTTATCGATCAAAGCAAAACATCAACTATTTCGTTTTGTTTCATAATATACTAATGACCAATGAGGTTAGGTTACTTTGTTGTGATTATCAATGAGGTTTTCCAAATTGCTGTCATTTTGGGGAACGAAACAAAACCCAACCGGTAATTCCATTCCGGTAATGATACCGGAATGGTTGACGTTGTAAATTATAAGAATTGGGGCCCAGAATGTCAACTTTGCGTTAAAACTTTTTAAAAATACGAGATTTCATTAACCAAAAAGGCCACTCCGTACTTTCGGTTTGGTGCCTAATACCACTCACAATTAGCCGCCACTGAAGTAATAACATTGACCACTATTTCAAGCACTAGTTTTAAACGGCTGTTAACGCTTATTTACCTCAGTGGCTTAGTGGGTGAAGGCCGAGCTGCAACTCAGGAGTAGGGCTTGCTATCCGGATATCCGGATATCCGAATTATCCGGATATCCGCCAATTTTCAAATCCGGATAGTGACGACCAGTAAATCCGGATAATTCGGATAATACGGATAGTAAAAATAATCAAAAAATACGATTTGAATATGGAATTAACCCATCAAAACAACAATTTATATGCACTACGTAGACATATCTAACAGGGAAACACTTCCACATCCTTTGTTTTTGTAACATTCATAAAGTTGCACGCTCGAATCGCGATACTAACGTCTTGTATGTATGTATGGGGGACTCCCTTTTCCGCAATTGGACTCAGAGGTGGTCCTTTTTGCGTGGGGATGACCTGGCTCACTAGATATGGAGCCAGCCTAGCTCCTCCCAGAAGCGCAGAAGATTCCTGGGGTCTTCACAGGCCTCGAGGAGCGACCTCGGATTGTTGACGATTTGCTGCCGTTGTGCTGCTACGCCCACGCATTCCAGGACTACGTGGGCTGCTGATTCTTCTTCAGTTAGACATCCTCTGCAGAGTGGGCTGTCCGTGATACCGATGTTGTACAGGTGTTTAGTGAGGGGGCAGTGTCCCGTCAGGGTCCCTGTGATTGTCTTGAGGTCTTTCCTTTGTAGGTTCATCAGGCGACGTGTCAGTCGTGGTGAGGCCGCTGGTACCGCTGCTCTGGACTGTCTGCAGTCCGTCGCCCGTGTCCATCGATCGTTGTGAAGGTTTTGGGTGTGTTGTCGTATCCAGGTGCGCAGCTGGGAGAACGGCAGAGGAAGAAGTGGGTCTGGGCCCTCCACTTGTGTTTCCGAGCCCCTCCTGGCTAGTTCATCTGCGGCATCGTTTCCTAGTGATCCACTATGTCCTTTGATCCATTGTAGAGTTACCCTGTTCTTTGCGGCGATACTCTCAAGGGCAAGGTGACATTCGTATATGAGCTTGGAGTTGCACTTATGGCTCTCCAGTGCTCTGAGAGTTGCTGTGCTGTCGGAGAGTATCCGTATACCGTAGTCTTCTATCCCTCTCCGTTGGACAGCAGTAGCAGCTGCGGTTATGGCCACACAACCCATAACGTTATTTCCTGACTGATCTCTTTGGTTTTCATGCGTTTGTATTCTGTAGTGTTTCCGTGATATCGATTTCCTGGGGGTTTTATCACACGGGGCACATAATAGCGGATCGTGTGTTATAGCTCTGTCCAGAATAAGTGCGTGAGAGCTCCTTGTGTGCCCCCATAGGTTCAGATGTTTGAGTCTGGTGGCGGCCAGTGTGGCTTCCTGTTGTACGAGGGCAGTATGATAAGTACTTGGCCTAAGTTAGATAAAACACTGCTAATATTAAAAATGTGTTATTTTTCGCTAACTTAACTTTTTTTAGTAATACTGTCAAATTCTGAACTTTCTAGATGGTTTAGTTTTATATGACAGCCATTTAAACAAACCAACTTTTGTGATTTTACAAAAATGGTAAAAATCGAACACCGATTCGTGATAAACTACTTGTTTTTGAAATAGAAAAAGAGTGATATGAATAAAATTTAGTTTTCCAAAGTATACTTAGGACTCTGTTCCATCGTTAAAAACCATAAAATATTGGACAGCTGAATAAAAATGTGACCTTATAAGCATTATTGATGAAGACCGTCCTGGTCGTTCAAATTATGCCCCCGATCCAGAAATTAATTAAAAAATCTATGATTTAGTAATAACCGACTGGAGAGTAAAAGTGCGTTAGATTACTGAGTCTATGGACATCTTAATTAAATGGGAGTTAAATATTTTAACAACCCATTTAGACATTAAAATGCTTTCCAAAATATGGCTGCCGCGTTTGCTCACAATTGACAATAAACACAAATACGCACTTGCGTACCCGCCATAGCAAAATTTCATAAATTAAGGTACGAATTGCCTCTTTCTCTATTTTATTCGTAAGATTTAGTATCAAGCAACGATTTAATGTAAACAAACATCAAAAAATTACTTAGATTTTAATAAAATTGCTCTCACGATGAGTTTACTACTGAAAATAAGGCTCATTTTTAAGGGTTGGAGCAATCGAATTTTTAGAAAGGTTTTAAAAGGTAGAAAACAATGGGGCTTGGTATGTAGCCCTGAAAAATGATTATGTTGAAATATAAAATAATTCATAGATTAACAAACCATTTTTTCTTGTCAAGGCCAAGAACTTATCAAACGACCCTCGTATATAGAGGTCTAGTGGGACGAGGCCCAGGATTATCTCCATGGCAGCTGTCGGTGTTGTTCTCATGCAACCCGTTATTGCGTTATAGAGCATGCCAGTCTTTGAAACCGTTGTAGTTTGGTAATTGCAATGTTGAGTTCGGTTCTTTTCCACCAAACAATACTGGGGGGATACTAACGTCTTGTATAGTGTATTACCCACCGAGCCTTTCGCATACCCCACGTCCACAAATTTTTCGTTTTTACTCATCGCAGCGCAACCAGTGTTTGGAGTGGATATGAGCTTAACGTTATTATTGCTGGCAACCGATGCCACAAAGTGCCACAAATAATAAATTGTTCTTTAAAATAATAACTAATTGTATTACTCGTGAGCTAGATGAATACCATAGCAACCCAGAGAATAAGCCAGCTTTCAAAGCGGCTTTTTTTAAATGAACCACACCCGCACGGTGAAGCAGCTGATGGAGAAGTGTCACGAACACAACTAGTCTCTTGTCATGTTTTTCATTGACTGCGAAAAAGCCTTTGACAGTGTCGAATATTGAGCCATCTTCCACGCTCTCCTTATACGACTGCACGATTTAACCAACCTTGAGCCCATCAAGCGGGGAGTGCGACAGAGAGACATCATTTTGTCCAAACTTTTTACTGCTGTCATAGAGGACATCTTTAAACCTAAGAATTTGCAAACGACCTTATAGTTGTCACAGAAACCTTCGAAGATCTCCTAGAAATGTTACAACACCTTTCTGAACTTCTGAACGGCGCGGCTTCTAAGAACGGGGTACCTACAGAAGCGTCAGTAACCCAACAGCACGACGGGCTGGACAACATAGCATGGCCGGAATTGGATGAGGTGAGCGGCGCCGGCGGACTGTGGAGATTGGCATGGCACACGCAAAGGGAGGGTTATACCCAGCAGTGGGTGAAGTCGGGCGTTTAATAAGTTATTTGGTGTACATTATGCGTCTGCAATCTGCATTCACAATCAAAATACATCAAATTGCATCGCGTTCGCTTCGTTTTAGGAGAAAAATTCAGATTTTGTTACGTACCTTGTTTAAAAATGATTCAAAATTTAATAGTGATTGTTCGGATAACTTAAAGCTACGACGTTTAATGTATTTTTTAACTATTATCTTCGTTTGTGTCCGTTTGTAAAAAAAAATCGATAACTATCCGAATTATCCGGAAAATCCGGATATCCGGATAGTAAAGTGCTCTACTATCCATATTATCCGGATAACAAAATGGGGCGGATAATGCAAGCCCTACTCAGGAGGTTGCGGGTTCGATTCTGATTTCGATAAAAGTCAAAAGTATTTACTGCATCATGTTATAAGTAGGTACATTAGAGATCTTATATATTTTGTACTAGCGGCTAGAACATGAGTCCTGAAAGGACATATTGCAAACGACGACAAAACGACTTTACAGGTTATAGGTCTTTATAGGTTTCACGAATTTATAAAAAAAAATCGAATCACGAAAGCGTTCAGCTGTTAATGCCACTAGGTCACCCATCCAAATTGTGACCGCTCAGATCGTCGCTTAACTTCAACGATCTATCAAGAACGTGGCAAGCTACGCCACGAGAGCCACGAGAGCTAAACAGACAGACAGACATGACGAAACTATAAGGGTTCTTTGCCATGACTAGGGAACCCTAAAAAAGATGCTAGCAGACTCGCTACCAACGCGAGTACGTGATAAACTTGTGCTCAGTCCTCAGGGCTCACACTTTAATTTCTAAACCCACCTGCCATACCCCATGCACGGCACGGACTTGGCTCTGTCACTGTAATTCTAATTGCTAACGAAATGAGCTTTATAGTCTTTGTGTTATGGTTCAGTTTGGCTTGGCAATGATATTTATAGTAACGTAATTTAGATGACTCAATCATCATTATAGCAGTAACGGCCAGTTTTAATATGTTCAATCTGTGATTTTGCTTACCTAATGTAGTTAGATATTTGACATTACATAGTACCTACTTCTATAAAAAAAAAAAGATTCCGACGAATTGAGGACCTCCTGCTTTTTTTAAGTCGGTTAAAAATATCAAAAATCTTAGGGAGTGTCCACATTGCGTTTTTTGCAGCGCGTTTGTATCGATACAAACGCGATTCGAACGCGATGCGAACGCGCAGCCCCCCGCGCAGCCCCTCCCGGTTCGCTTTTGTATGGAAAAATACGCGTTGCGAACGCGCGTTTGTATCGATACAAACGCGCAGCTCAAAAACGCGCTGCAGAAAACGCAATGTGGACACTCCCTTACCGCAAACGCAGTAAACAAAACCACAGATTGATAACTTTTTTTGGAATATTGATGTTACCCGTAAAAGGCCTCCTCTGACTACCCCCAGATATGCCCAAATATGCTAGTAGGTACATGCCCAACTATAGAAAGCTAACCTGATTTACGATGTTTTCTTTCACCGCTTATAGCAGTTAATGCGCCTATAAATTCTTCGAAACGAATAATCCATTGTAACACGGTGGGATTCGAACCTGCGACCTTCGTATAGTCGAGGGACTAACCCGCTAGGCCACCACTATATTTTTATATTTTTGAAATTTTGTCACTATAGAGATATCTTAGTAACGTTACGGTGAAACGTGTTAAGTAACACTGTTATTTATTCCACATACGGGGTTCGAAGCGGTACCCAGCTTACCCCTGAGGGGTAAGGAGGGTGCCTCACGAAAGGAAAGGGGTGGTACTTTTTTTCAGATTTTTTCCCCTCCCGATAATACCCTAATGGTCGCTCGCTTCCTTTTAGGCATTTTTTTCAAGATCGCGTATTTTTTTACCCCAGTAATTTGCCCGTTTCTCGGGGGCTAGTTTGTCGAAAAACTGTCGTCCGATGAATATCGATCTAAAGAGTTCCTACGTCATTCCTTTTTTAAAATTCTTGGAAATGGATTCATTCGCTCGTGATTCCTTTTTCAAACTGTTAAGCTACTCATTCGTTCCTCTATTCTTTCTTTATTTTTGTATTCTGTGCAAACATGGCGCCTTTTTGCTACCGACCGATATTCTATTTATATTTATTATTTCTATTTTATCTAGTAAATACGTTTTGTAGTTTCGGAAAATGTTTGAAAATTATCACGCGTGAAATGCTTCTGCAAAACTTGTAATTGGTCGTGCCTCTGACTACCCCCTTAGACATCTTCAAAGGACTTGAATACAAATACAATTAATATTTTATTTCTGTAACTTAAATTAAAATACATTTCATGGGTTAGGGACCCTCTTTTAAGTATGAAAATTGAATGCCTAGAAAAATATACTCTTGGAGATACAGTTAATTAACTTACAAATAATTAAGCTAAGTATTGGGATTGGGAGCCCAAGCTGTAGAAATATTTGTATCATCGTCAGAAGAATAAGAACTGCGGGGCTAAAAAGGCCGTTAGAGCAGAATCACAAAAGGGATTGCAATATATGCCGTTCTTGTCACTCTCAGTCTATGAAAAAAAACGGCATAGTGCAATTCCTATTTATAACGGTCTTTTTGGCCCCGCTGTTCTACAGATAAATTCATATTACGACCGCGATATGATTGTCGCAGTTTTTCCAAAACATTCAGAGGACAAACGGTGCCGAATTTGTGGATTCAGGAATGGTCAAAATAATGACCACTCGTTATAGTCTAAGGTTCCACCTATCACGGTTGACCTATTTTCGGGGTAGTTTTTTGAAGGCCCCATCACAATAATTAAAGCGTTTACTGGGTGTGACCACATGGAAAAAACAAATATAATGATGGCGACTGTATCCCTAAGCGTCAATTCACACGTACCACTACCACACCACATCGCAGCGACAAAATGTGGTCCAGCTGTGGTTACGTGTGAATAGTGTCGCAGCGACTTTTTGCAGTTGCGTTGTGGTACCGACAAAATGTCGATGTGGCAGGCGCCAGCTAGGCGCGCGCTGTTGATGACGTCATGTCGTCGCGATGTGGTTGCGATGTGGTTGCGATGTGGTCGTATTACACAGGTGGTCGATAACAACGACAAAATGTGGTACGTGTGAATTGGAAATTCATTTTCAATACAAATATACGCCCGACCACGTCGCGTCGCTGTGGTGTGGTTGTCGGTGTCGTGTGGTTGTGGTACGTCTGAATTGGCACTAAGGCTGTGTCCCCAGTAGGCAAACTGTGCGGCCGCAAATGGAGTGTCCACAGTTTGCTAGTTTTGTGCGTAACGCTGCAAACTGCGTACAGTGAGCGCAAAACTAGCAAACTGTGGACACTCCATTTCAAATAAGTATATGGAATGGAATACTAAACCGATACGCCGCAAACTCAGTCGGCCGCTCACAGCTTGCCTACTGGGGACACAGCCTAAGGCGCGGTAGTCATTTTTTAGGGAGAAAAAGTTCACAAGGTCCGTATAGGGTTATTAATCGAACCAACCTAGATCACAATGTCCGATTGATCGAACTATCAGCAGGGCTATTTTGACTCACACGTAAAGTCGCTAACTTGATTACTTCGGATTTTTTACGATTAATACTTTGAAATTTTACATTTATATTGTGTAAAATATTCAAAGTAATTCTGCATTCTATAACTTTTATGTTGTTCGTAAAAAATCAATTTGTAGGAAGAAATCCGAGTTAGCGACTTTACGTGTGTGACAAAATAGCCCTGCAGGAGTCTAAATTAAAAAAAAGGTCACATATTCAAGGAGATTTTTAGGCGTTTTTTTTCTAACTCTCATGCCAGTGTAAAGAAGATACTCGTAGCAGCAGATTTCGTAGCCAATTGACCTATAGACAATTATTGGTTAGTTTTAATGCTCACTTTGATATCAAATCAAAAATGGTTAACTTTGTCACATTAAACTATTCTTCTTCTTCTTCTTATCGTGTCGATGCCACACGGTTAAATTAATTTTGAATAAAAGGTTGCCACCTCAACTGCTCTTTCTGTGGCACCATTGAGGTCTTCCTTTGTGCAGGTGTTTGGGCACAAAGGGCACACCAACATTAAACTATTAGGTACCTACATAATCTAACTAAATCTGCATTTATATATTTATTTGTTTTATTCGTGTGTGAATTATATCAAAATTAGCAGCGCTTTTAAGGACCCAAATAATAAAAATAACCTTCAACATTACTTTTATTTCGGCATCGATAAATTTAGCCTCCCTGCATAATGCATGCAGTGAAAAAAGTAGGAAAAAATCGAGGGAAACCACCCCCTACCCCCTGGTTCTTGGCACCACCTACCAGGGTAGCAGGACCCACAAGAGGTGCGTCCGTAAGATTAATACTGTACGGACGCCGCGGCTTTCATTAGAAGGCGGGCATGTGGGAGTAATGTTGGCGGGGAAAGGGTTCCGCTATCAATGGATAGTGTTTACTAAGGTAAGGATAGCTGTGCTTTAATATGAGATGAAATAGTTTTTATCATATACTAGCTTCCGCCCGTGGCGTTGCCTGCAAGGTACCTACATAACATTATAGCCTATGTTCATCCTGAAAGTTCATTCTAAATACTGGTAAAAGAATTTTTGAAATCGGATGATTAGTTTCGGAGATTACCTCCTACATACAACCAAACATTACCTGTTTGTAATATTAGGTCTTTACCTATGAAATTGCCGTTTTTCATGAAAAAAGTTAACGTAATTTTTTTTCTACATTTTTTATTTCTATTAATCAAAGTAATCACCCATGCAATCAATGGATCTTGGTCAATGCCGTGGCAGTTCATTATGCCCTTCTTGAAGAAATTAGCTGGACAGGAGGCCACTAATTCTTCAAAGGCATTTTGTACTGCCTCTCGGGAATTCAATTTTTTTCCCACCAAGAAGTTATCCAAATTCTGAAAAAAGTAGAAGTCTATAGGCACAAGGTCTGGTGAGTACTGTGGACGACGGAGAGCTTCCAATCCTAACTCTTGCAACTTGGAGACCGTCTACTATGCAGTATGAGGTCACGTGTCGTCGTGCAGGAGCAGCGGTGACGAGCGATTGATCAAAGCTGGTTGGGGATTGCAAGCTTCTCCATTATTGTGTTCAATTCTTCACAGTACACATCTGCAGTAATGCTCATCCCGTTTGGTAAGAAGCTGTGATGAATCACACCGGCGCTAGACCATCAAACAGTAACCATCACTTTGCTAGGGGCAATTTTTCGTTTAGGGGATTGTTTAGGTGCTGAATCCGGATCCAACCAACGTGCTAAGCGCTTGCGATTGTCAAACAGAATCCATTCTTCGTCGCAGGTAACAATGCGGTTCAAATTCCTTCGTATGTTTGCCTGGTGAGCAGTGCAAGGCACATCTCGACGCGTACTTCGCGCTGGCGATCATTGAGTTCGTGGGGCACCCCTTTGTCAAGCTTTTTTACCTTGTCAATTTGACGCAAATGGACCAATATTGTTTTGATGCTAACGTCGAAAGCTGCTGCTAATTCAGCCGTAGATTGAGTATCATCAGCCTCCACAATCGCCTTTAATTCGTCATTGTCAACCAAAGTTTTTGGATGAGTACGGGGTTCATTTTCAGGTCGAAATTTCCTGAACGGAAGCTAGCAAACCAATAACAGGTGGTGCGATCGTTTGTAGTGTTCGCTCCGTAAACGTCGTTGATGTTGCGTGCCACTTGTGTCGCGTTGCTGCCACGCGGTACTCATATTCCATAATTACTCGATTTTTTTACGTATCCATGATGACGAAAAAAATTCAAATGTGATGAAAACATAACGCTAATCAATAAACAAATGACTAATTTTGAAAAAAGAAACCCATGTTTTTAATATAAAATTAATTTGGAATTAAAATTCTTAGTCAAACCCAAAAATA
Source organism: Camptogramma bilineatum (assembly GCA_958496255.1). Taxonomy (NCBI): domain Eukaryota; kingdom Metazoa; phylum Arthropoda; class Insecta; order Lepidoptera; family Geometridae; genus Camptogramma; species Camptogramma bilineatum. The sequence continues at coordinate 7,154,460 of OY292474.1, forward strand.
TTTTGATTTGAAATGACCAGTACTGAAGAACGGCAATTTCATAGGTAAAGACCTATTATTAGTATAGTTGTAGAAGTATATAGACCAGCAGCATCCTCGCGGCGTTACCCCCGTAGTGATGGTATATGGTGATGATGATGATAAAAAGTAGCCTATAACCTTCCTCAAGAGTTTAATTATCAAATGCAGAAATAATTTTTCAAATCCGACAGATAATTCCTGAGACTAGCGCGTTCAAACAAAATAACAAACTCTTCCGCTTTATTATATCAGTATAGATGATTTTGTAAATGAAGAAGCGCTCTTGGCGTAGCTTACGTTTACGTTCTTGATCGTTGAAGATAAGCAACGTTCTGAGCGGTCACAATTTGGATAGGTGACCGTCGTAGCAATAACAGCTGAGCACTTCCGTGCTTCGGTGGGCTTGTTAAAGTTTCGGTCTTTTCTTTTAAGTCTTTAAGCCATGACGGAGGCCTTCAGGTGGCCTAAAAACCCCGTCTCCAGAGTAAGCCACTGGCACATACGAACATACATACATCATTCATCATCATCATCCACAGCCCGACATCACCCACTGCTGGGTATAGGCCTCCCTTAGTTTATGCCGTCACGATCCTGCGCCAGTCCAATCCATCTTTTGCCCGCGACTTTGTCGATGTCGTCTGCCCATCTTGCCACCGGACGATCAACATTTCTGTATCCTCGTCTCGGCCACCATTCAGTTATGGCTTTACTCCGGCCATCATATAATTATATATCATACATACATTATGTGAATATTGTTATCAACGGGATAATTACCATGATTATTGAGTTTTGTTGCTTCCCGATATTTCGACGCAGTTGCATGCGCCATGATCACGGGTAACTGAAGTCTTTGCGAGGTAGAAGGTAGTTATGTGCAGACGAAACGGTCTACCCTCTTTCTCAGTCGCTTACTACTACGAACCAGGGATATTCCGGTTAAGGTTAAAAACCGTAATGAATCGGTTGTTTAACAGTTTGAATACCGGTTAACCGAAACAATGGGTTACCGAAACGTTTCTGTTAATAACAACCGAAACGATATGGGTTTTTTTCTTAAGGTTTAAATTGGCGCATTTTCGGCGTGTGCTGCGAGTAGCGTAATGTGAGTGCGACGGAAAATAATGTCTCACTCATCTTCTGTCGCGTTAAATATTCTTGCTTGCTTGAATTTCTGTCGTTGCGTATTTATGTAGTTTGCGTGCGAGTATCGCCGTGATTATTTTGTTTATGCACTACCTACCACAGAATTGAGTAAGCGAGCGTTTCTGTGTTCTGTGCTACCTACCGTACCTATCCGCTTTTTGGCAGATTATTTCTTGCCAAAGCTGTAGCGAACGAATGTATTATTTAGTTATTGTGAGTACCGAATTAGTAGAGAGTTGTTGAATAAGTACTACAAATAATTTACTTTAAACTATTAAAAATTGGTATTTTTAGGGTTCCGTACCTTAAAAGGTAAAAAAAGGAACCCTTATAAGATCACTTTCTTGTCCGTCTGTCCGTCTGTCCGTCTGTCCGTCTGTCCGTCTGTCCGTCTGTCTGTCCGTGTGTCACCATCGATTATCTCAGAAACGGGTAAAGCTAGCAAGTTGAAATTTATACCATATACTAAGGTCTATAGTCCCTATTGTGACTATAAAAATCAAGGTCCTGAGTCAACACTATAAAAAGATATAGGCAAATTTAGGTTTTCGTGAAAATTTGTGAGTACCAAAACTTACCTTAATTTTAAATTTTTTTTATTTTTCGGAATTTTTCCTTTACTTGTGCTGGAAGACCTTGCTTGTAACCAAAATTGACAATTCTAGGTCAACCGGAAGTACCCTAGAGGTTTTGGGTCGAAAACCTAAATGGTAGTTCCCGTTGACCTAGAATAACGAAATTTGGCAAAAAGCAAGGTATTATAGCACAAATAAAGGGAAAATTCCAAAAAGTTAATAAAGTTGAAAATTAAAGGGTGTTCCCATACATACATAGTTGACGCCAATTAAAATTGTCCTCCGAGTTGTATGGGCGCTCATACAATTAAGTGGACTAGCTTAATTGGCACCATGGCTAGGTACGGAACCCTCGGCGTACGAGTTCGACTCGCACTTGACCGGTTTTTTTTTCATTTAAATGCATCGCAAACAGTCTAACGCCGTTCACAGACATTTTGAATATAACAAAAGGACTGGTTGCAGTTTATGTATGCTTTGTGGAAAGCAGTTAAAGGTAAGTAGGTATTATTTTAGTTATTAGAATCAGACAAAATAAATAGGTACCTACTTACTTATTTAAGTAGATTAATATCTACTATCACCTAAGTGGAAAACTATTCAATGTTGTTTTAGTTCGATTGTTGTTAGTAGGTACAGTGTTGTTAATATATATTTAATTACTTACTTATTGTTATACCGTTATATCAAGAATAATAGGTAGGTAGGTTAGGACGACCTTACTACTACTGAGTTGTCATGTATGTACTTACCCATGTCCTTTATATTTTGTTAACTTATAGGTTATACCAATTATTATTACTAATTATACCATACTAATTATTTACCTACCTACCTAGTTAAATAGAAAAGTCACGAAAACAAGATAAATTGGCTAATGTGTAAAATATAAAATAGGGTAAAATATCCAACAACTAGCCGGGACCAGTAACGGGACACGGGGTCTAAAGTGGCCACTTTTGATGAAAAATCAGATGTTTCATAGATGCTTCATCTATGAAACATCTGATGAAACATCAAATGCTTAATAAATGCTTCATATAATGCTTCATAATATGAAGCATCGATGCTTCATCAATGCTTCATCAATGCTTCATAGATGCTTCATATATGAAGCATCTATGAAACATCTATGAAACATCTATGAAGCATTTCACAAAACATCTTTTTTGACAGATCTATGTGCGAGGTTAAATTTATTTTTAGAAAGTAATTATGTTGGTACCTACTTAGTTTTTTTATAGAAATGATTGCACTGCGCTACCCTGATGGACGAAATATTTTTGAGGCACACGAATAAATAAAAGAGGTGAATTGTCGCGGGAGCGGGTCTGAGGTTTTTTTTTCTTAAATTTGGCTTTGCACGGGTTTTGCATTCAGCCATCCGTTTTTCATTCAACCTATTTACTTTCTAAAAATAAATTTAACCTCGCACATAGATCTGTCAAAAAAGATGTTCTGTGAAATGCTTCATAGATGTTTCATAGATGCTTCATCGATGCTTCATAATATGAAGCATCTATGAAGCATTTGATGTTTCATCAGATGTTTCATAGATGAAGCATCTATGAAACATCTGATTTTTCATCAAAAGTGGCCACTTTAGACCGCCTGTATTCAAAATTATTAGAAATATTTAAAAAAACGTATTATTAACAGTAACTTCTAATAAGATACGAAGTTGCGAAGTTACAAAGTTACGAAGATACGAAGATGCGAAGTTACGAAGTTACGAAGATACGAAATTGCGAAGATGCGAAGATGCGAAGTTGCGAAGATACGAAGTTGCGAAGTTGCGAAGTTACGAAGATACGAAGTTGCGATGTTACGAAGATACGAAGTTGTGAAGTTACGAAGATACGAAGATATGAAGTTGCGAAGTTACGAAGTTACGAAGATACGAAGTTACGAAGATGCGAAGATGCGAAGTTACGAAGATATGAAGATACGAAGTTGCGAAGTTACGAAGTTATGTAGATGCGAAGTTGCGAAGTTACGAAGATACGAAGTTACGAAGATACGAAGTTGCGAAGATGCGAAGATACGAAGTTACGAAGATACGAAGTTACGAAGTTACGAAGATGCGAAGTTACGAAGATGCGAAGATGCGAAGTTGCAAAGATATGAAGATACGAAGTTATGAAGTTGCGAAGTTACGAAGATGTGAAGATAGGTAAGAACGGCGAAATGTAGGCAGGTAATAGGTACCTACCTAATTCTTGTTCTGACCCTGGATAAAACGCATTTTTCGCATGCGAACATCAACAGGCAAAGATTATGTACCTACATACCTACCTTACTTTATATGTTGAAATTACAGAAGCAAATCACTAACCATTATTTTAAAAATATCAATAGCTCACACTCACACTACCTAAAATTAAAATAAGTTACGAAGGTAATAGGTACCTACCTAATTCTTGTTCTGACCCTGGATAAAACGCATTTTTCGCATGCGAACATCAACAGGCAAAGATTATGTACCTACATACCTACCTTACTTTATATGTTGAAATTACAGAAGCAAATCACTAACCATTATTTTAAAAATATCAATAGCTCACACTCACACTACCTACCTAAAATTAAAATAAGTTAAATACGCCTATCTAGAAAAATACAGTCGCCGTGGCCGAAATCGGCTAGGAAGTCATCATCACATTAAATAAAACATTTTCTGTGAATTATGCGCAAACTGCTTTAGGTAATCCTGTCGACAAATAAGTCAAAAACACGAAATACTTACATTCGCTGGCAACAAGCTGGCAACGTCGCACTCAATGCATCGCTCTCTTTCTACGAAATATTTACGTAATAATGCGACAAAAATACAGTTATAAAAAACCCAATCATTTCGGTATACCTTTTCATTCGGTATGGGTTATTATTTCGGTTAATACCCAATCATTTCGGTATATCGTTTCAATCGGTAACCCTTTCTATCGGTAAGCGTTTGAAGCGGTTACCGTTATGAATGGGTTATCCGATCCCTGCTACGAACACCATGATAGTTTCAAAAGTCATACATATGTGTATTTAATTATGTACTAAAGAGGAAATGCAGTTGTTTGGTGGGTTTTTTTCCACTGCGGAACCCTAGTGGCTGCGGGCTGACTAGCGCATCCCCCCGATCCCGCCTGAGGTTTTATTTAGATTTCGCTGTTAGTCGCACTAATTAAGCACACAATGCATTGTTTGTATTATTATTAGTATAGAAATTAGTGTACTAAGCATTGATTGTTAGAGGCTCTTTTATCTTTGGGATAATCCATCACTATACTAGTTTTTCTGCAACACAAAGTTACCTACATCATAATCATCATTAATATAGATTTTACTGTTAAAATTATTACTCTGATTTTGTGTTTCTACATAAAATATTTTGTGTATTCACTGAAATTTCTAAAAGGACGTAGGTATTTTTAAGTATTTTTCAAAAAATCCTAAATATACCGTATAACTCATATTTTTATTTAAAAATATTTAAACAACACTTATTTTACGAACTTCAAGATAAACACAATAATTCACACTAATCTCAAATCTCAGTACTAAACTTAAAACCAAAATACATTTCGTAGCATGTTCGTAGCTACGCGTAGCACGCGTAGCACGCAATATTTTCGGGTGTGATTTGAGCAGAAAGTCCCGATTTTCAGCGGTCTAAGAACACGTCCCGGTTAAGGGACGCAAATATCTTGATTTTGGTGATTCTTGGTTGGGTTCTTGGTGATTCTTGATTCGAAGCGAAATAATGATCATGAACTCCGTTGAGCCATAGCCTTTTATTTGCAGCACACAGATACCATACGCTCTCTATACTACATGTTTTTACCTGGCTGACTGTCAAGTCACCCGGGTTATGTAGATCGCGCGTTTCTATGTATGTGTGTATGTAAGTAATATTCTTTATTACCACGTTGCTCCTAAACGGCTGGATGGATTTTGATGAATGAGGTATCGTTAGAATCGTCTCCATCTCGATTGTGCTTTAGGATACTTTTTATTTCGATAAATCAAATAGTGCGGCTAAAAAATGCAACAATGTGTGAATTTTCAAAATGAAAATCACGCTATCATATCAAAATCCATGTCAAAATCAAGAGGTTGGTGGACTGATATCAAATATAATTTTTTTAATAATCTAACATGACATCTTCGAAGACTAAATCGAGTCTCAAAATTTTTGAAAATCTATTTTTCGCCCTTAATAGCATTGCTAACCAAAACGCATACTAAAACTTTCTATTTAGTCACACGCAACGTTTAGAACAAACTGCATCGAAATTGGTTCAGCCATTTAAAGGATATCTCATATTTAAGAAATAACTTACGCATTTAATTTAGGCACTCACAGAGCCATCTGTGTGTCAACTGTGACAACAACGTTTAGGAAAATGCGCACGGCATCGAACCCTAGATACCTACATAATAATAAAATTGTAATTTAATTTTGTTTTGTGATTGATAAGATAATGCTGTTTCCAACTTTTCAGTTCAGCCGGGTTTTTTATTTTTGAATAAATTGCTTGTTATTTGGTTTTTTAAGTATTTTTAAGACTGCGCTATATATAGGGAAAAAAACTAGCTATGTATTAAATCAAAGTTCACTCAGTAAGTAAATCAGTCACACACATAGTAAAACACTAAAGAGAACAATTTAAAAGCGAGATAAAAACAACAGTATTAGGGTGCGTTTCCACTGAGGCGGTGCTGAGCGGAGCGGGGCAAAGCGGCGCATGAATTAACCAATCAAATTTCAAACGACAAAATCGAAACGCGGCTAAATGCACCCTGATTGGTCAATTTACGCGCCGCTAAGCTCCGCTCCTCACAGCTCCGCGTCAATGGAAACGCAGCCTTAGGCTGAGACTTCACCAAAGCGGAGACGAGAGGAGATGTGTTTGAACAACCAATAGAATTTCTTTTTTCAGACAATGTCATCACGAGATGTGTGAATAACGAAGTTCTAAAGTTTAGTTTTTATTTATTTTTATTTTTTTATTCTAAAGTTCTTTCTAGTTTTTAAATAAATAAATTCTGGTTGTTTAAACACATCTCCTCTCGTCTCCGCTTTAGTGAAGTCTCAGCCTAATACTGTTGTTTTTATCTCGCTTTTAAATTGTTCTCTTTAGTGTTTTACTACGAGTATGTGTGTGTGACTGATTTGCTTACTGACTGAACTTTGATTTAATACATAGCTAGTTTTTTTCCCTATTTAAAAACTAAAATCCCGATCTTTGTAATCTGCCGTTTAATGAAAATTTGTTAAAGAAAGATATATCAGATAGCAACACTAGTCGTAGCCTCTAAGTAATACCAGGCGCTCATAAGTTACAGTTGGGTTATAAGATAACTAAATGATGTACACTGCAGACAATTTGATTGTTATTTATATGGATGTTGGCCTAGTGGGTTAGTGCATTGACAATCCGAAAGTCGTGGGTTCGAACCCAGCTGTGCATCAATGGAGTTTCGAAAAATGTATATGCGCTTTAACACGAGCTCTAAACGGTGAAGGAAAACATCGTTAGGAAACCAGTTAGCTTTCTAATTCTAATAGTGTCGACGGACTTGCAACCTGTCACGTATGGAATGTTAACTTCTAAAATATGGGAATGTGCCAAATGTGTTTGGACATACCTCTGATTACCCCCTTAGTCTTAAAGGATAGAAAAAATGCCTAAAGATCTGAAAGAATATGTCTATCGCACTTTAGGAATAGGTACAGTCATGATCATACATTACATTACGAAAAAAGGCAAAGTGTGGATAAAACTATTGGGGGGACGCTTGCAGCCCTAGTATGCATTACTTACGTGTTTCTCTATAGAATTTCCTCATGGATTTTTAGCAGCTCTACAACATTCACAAAAGCAGCAGCACTAACTCCAGCTACCAGGGGCACAGAACTATTCGACAGCATAAAGAGCCGCACCACTCATTAGGAGCACATCAGTCACAAAGAGTACATGTCCGAACCCTCGCTTGCATGTGCCGTAGTTATTATTTCTTAGCCTCTTTCACCCTCTGCCCCCCTGGTCATGTCGGCTCGACACGCAGCCTTTCAAGGCAGAATTGCCTATTTTTTTCCGAAATTACAGAGAATATTATGGTTTTTGGGTTATATTTTGTTATAAAGATATAGTCGTCATTGGTCATGTAGAAGAGAGATAGAAAAAGAGCCTGTCCTTTATATCTTTACTAGATGATTTAAATAGTGTCAGGAGGCAATCTTTGCCAGCACTTCTCGGGACACTGTAGTGCCTGGGACATTGTTGAGATGGAGTAGGCTTGCCCAGAACCTACACCATCCTCTCAGCTTAACCGGCCATATCCACAGGGAAGACATGGTCAATACGTGTGGGGCTGACTAAGCCGCACTAAATCTACCTACTACTAACCATCGGAATCGGTAGGTACTAAATTCTGTCCAGTAGTTTTTGCGCAGTTCGTGAACAAATGCACAGACAGACAACAATTCTAAAATCATATAATTCAACGTTTCCAACACCCTCTTAAAAAAATTCTCATTACAATAAACCGATTTTTTTCTTATTATTTTTATTAAAACACATTGTACAGACTACGGAGTATAGAAATTACCATAACTAAACACGTCTGTCTTTAAACAAAATTAAAATGCAGAAATCCGTTCGTCCTTGTCAAAGGCAACAACTAAGGGAACTGTTTGTTGGCAAAAAGTAGAGCTACCCTCCCCCTTTTGAACCTCAAGCGTCCAAGTGCGGGGAATATGAAATTTTCGAAATGATAAAGCCTGTAAATAATAACTAGTACGCCCGGCTAATGTACCGTTGGCAGAACAGGCTCTTGTATAAATAAATAGTTAATCGGGACATTTCACACGACATCATCTAGCACCAAAGACCAAAGTAAGCAGAGCTTGTGTTATGGGAACTACTCATATATTTTTTTTTGGAAATACCATACATATTAATATACTTACATCGAAAAACACAGACCCGAGACAAATATTTGCAGATCATACATTTGCAGATCGTTCTCATAATGGCGAACCCCTCCAATTATCTCGGGAACGTGACAATTTAGGGTACTTACTATATTCCGTGACAATAAGTTTGTATTAAAGTATCTGCTATCCTACCACTTTTAAAGTGCGCGGAAACTTAAATATAATCAAAATGGCGGCCGGTGGTAATATGTCAACTTCCATGAAAAATATAACAAGCCTTTTGAGAGATTTTTCAGAATAGTAATCGTCATTTCATTTGTTCCTATTATTGTTAAGCCGCTACCACTCGCTCGCGCAGGCTCGCCGAGAGAACGCCAATTTCAACATGTGGACAGCACCATTTGCCTTGCCATCGTTCGCCTAGCTGGCCGAGTGACACGCGATAATTTTCATTGGTTTGCAAAGACTCGCCAAACGTCTGAACGCACGCGCCTTTCATCAATTCGCCTTTGCTCGCTTAGGCTTTGCTGGCTTAGGCTCGCCCAACATTTATAGGCCAACACATCTACTTACGTCAGTTTCTACTTTCAAAGAAGCATTAGTAGATTTTATGTTCCTCCCTGTTTTACTATCGGTACCAGGGCAGCATGGTAGCAGCGGGGTTCGTGTGTCTGCTTCCACATTACTCGCAAGGCGGCACCCCCTACCGCCCGCTGCGCTCCTGGTACACCCCGCTTTTTATACTTTCCGTACTGAAGTAATCAATTTGTGACTCTTAAATTAATTAAGAAAAAACTGCGCCAAAATGCAAAGGAAAGGGTATAAACAGGGGAGTGTTTATAAAAGTTTATTCTCGAAGAAACTTGGAATTGTGAAATCTTGAACTGAATATTACTAAAAACGAAGTTTACTCATAGTACGTAGTTGAAATGTGATGAAAAGCTTTAGGTCGAAAAAAGTTTCTCGTTTTCATTTGTGTTGTCTTAGCTACAAGAGCGGTTTCGCTCACGTGGTACATTCAGCGATAAAAATCGATGAACGTTTTAAGTTCTACATTTCTATTTATCTACTGAAGCAGTGGAGTTCTAATCAAAATTTTAGCTCTATTAGATGCTTTGCCCTGCTCTATTACTACTTTTAAACAAAAGGTACCAATTTCGCACTAAGCGTGAAGAAAAAGTGACTTGAAAATGTTCATCGCTTTTTGATGCTGACTGTACCAACATAGCCACACTTAAGGATAGCTGTGAAATAATTTTTGAAATCAGATAAGTAGTTTCGGAAAATTGCTCTAGGTACATTAGTGCAATATGTCTTATTGCTGGGTAGAGCCCCAACCGCTCCTTCATTTACTACAGTGTTCAGCAAACTTTTTGTGTTCAAGGTACAGTCAGCGTCATCAATCGGTATCCCCCTATTGATTTTAACAAGGACCCTTTTCATTTCAACTTTGGATTTCAGTCGGATTTGCTAGTATAGGAACTCGAGCGAAATTAGATATCCATAAGTATACTAGCAAATCCGACTGAAATCCAAAGTTGAAATGAAAAGGGTCCTTGTTAGAATCAATAGGGGGATACCGATTGATGACGCTGACTGTACATCTAGGAAATCGGAAAATTTTGGAGGAACACCATAAATGAAAAATCATTTTTTTTTATGCGAAATATGAGCTTATGTAGTAGAGCTTAAGCGGTCCAAACTTGGAGTAGCTTAACTGTGATAGGTAACCTTATTTTTTTGAGGCACACCAACTAATGACCACGGTACACAAGTGTGCCGCGGCACACCCTTTGTGGAACACTGTGCTAGTGGCCAACTCTGGTGACGGAGTTTTAGGCCGCTTAAAGGCAGGTCATGGCTTAACGCCTGGGACTGACAGTTTAACGTGCCTTCCGAAGCACAGAAGCGCTTAACTGTTAATGCCATTTGCGTTGCGGTCACCATTTCAAATTGTGACAGTTCTCAAGAACGTCTAAGCAACTCCACGAGCGCTTTAGGTATTATAATCCTTTATGAATATAAAATGCAGAGCTAAGAATCTTACTCGATAAATAAAGAGAGATTTTTGACTCATAAACATAATCTCAATAAAGTAAAGTACACACTCAGCGCAAACATGTTAATGCCCCAGTGTCCCTCCGTCCCTAATTCCAGTTTCCACACTAGCTATATTTTCCTTTAGTTTCGTCCGATACCCGTCGTTATCTAGTTAGCCGGGTCGACGAGGGTCCGAAGGGTACTAGGACCGCATAGGTAGGCAGGAGGCTCGCGTGATAGCCCCCCACACTATTTATAAACGATACGCAATGCCCGTTGAGGGATTGTGTTCGCAGATACCAATTAGCGTTTTTGTTATCCTGGTATTTTTTTTCTTGAATAAAATAACAAAACATGTTTTTGATGTATAAAATGATGCTAGTTAAAACCGAAAAAGTATAATCCAACCGCCACAATTCATAGGGGTAAAGGACCCACCCTTATAAATTTTACCTTAAAAATCCGCAAATTCGGGACTCGGGCACGGTCGCTAGACCTTTCCGAAAAGGGTCCGAAAGGGATTTGCCTCGGGATCGGGCTAGGGGTCCGCACTTACACAAAATGTCCAGAACCCGCCTTGCGCCCCAAGGGTCTGGGCCTCAGCTACCTAGGCCGGCGTAAATATACAAGTTTGTTGTCTAGTATGGTGATTATGTAAGTGCCGTCCGGATACCATGAAACGGGTTCGACGCTTTCATATTTTTCCAAGTGGAAACACCAGGGTGTCTGTGAAAAGATTTTATATAATAGTTGTATTATCCAAATCTGAAGGATATTTCCCCCTTATTAATCCTCTATCATCTGCGTTATTGACAATTTAACATGCCCATATCAATCTAAGTTGTTGTCTCTAGCGGTCATCATTTTCTTTCAGCGGTGCAATTCAGTCTTCCGAAAATGCATAACATTTGAAAATTTTCTTCGGAAAGTAACGGTTTTTTCAGCGAAGAAACTTTCCGAATTCGGAATGCATTCCGAGAAGGTCTGAACTCATAATGCTCCTTCGAATTTGCTATTTCTGCTTTTCCCATTGATCGTAACTTTTTTAATTTCGTCGATCGAGGAAAAATACTTCTATAAGTAAGTACTAATATTGTAAAGAGAGATTGCGATTTTTGTGAATTTGCGTGTGTAAGGTGATGATGATGGTGGTGGAGGGTCATCTTCGGAACCACTACACCTATTTGAAAAATATACCATTTGAAAGTTTCCAGTATTTTTTTTCTGGATAAAAAGTAGCCTGTCATTTTCTGTACTGAAAACTGACATGTACCTACTTATGCAAAATTTCATGACAATCGGTTGAGTAGTTAAGGCGTCAAAGTGTAACAAACACTTACCTACATAATATGGATGTCACGACAAAATTACGATTAACTCGTGTGAAGTCGATGCGAGCCGCTAGTATAATTTATATAATATAAATTGTCAAACCGCTCATATTTATTCTTCGGATAAAGTTATTTGACATTTTTAAATTCGACCCATTACAAGCACAAAAGATCGTTTTGCAAATAATACATTTTGAATGTTTTCAAATAATGTTTTTGTTTTCAGGTAAGAACCGCTACTTACATTATACTTTGAAAAAGGTTTCTGCATTTTGGTAAGCACTATTTTAAATTTTATTTTTATTCTAATGTAGTTATGTACTATTTAGTATGAAATTTTATTTAAATGTGTTAATGTATTGGAAATAAATTATTTAAGAATGCAAAATTATTTCCCCAAAATCAAACTTAAAAAATTTCGAGTTAAAAAAAAGGCTTTTAAAATATTGCATTCAAAATTCAAAGCTATATAAATCGGTTTTCATTTCGACAGAGAAATAAAAACCGGTTTTCTTTTTTTTTCTTTAAGTAGGCGTAAGCACTATTTTCTTAAGGCGAAACGCGCAGCGTGTACCACTATTTTATTAAGCGGCGTGTATTCGTGTCGTAGGGTTGTAATTAAAGCGTCACGAAGTGGATGTGAATTTCGGTACCTATATAAAAATAACTATATTGTTTATATAACAATATTAAAAATATGATAGAACGTGTTTTGTGTTTACCAAAATTTCGGTTTAATGCCCATCTTTTTTTATTTTTTGGAAAAGGATCGCATGCTTAGTAAAAAATATCTATTTATAAATACTTATATTATCATTTCTGTCTAACGATAAAAGTATGGTTTGAAAAAACGGTGCAATAAATAGGAGAAGAATTAATACAATATTTGTATTTTGAACATATATATCTTATAAATTTCACCCAGAGTAGATTTCAACCCGATTTCACTATGACCATGGAAAATATTAGAAAATCAGATACAGCGTTAAAGTCGAAAACATCAAAAACATAATTGCTAGGTAAGTACTCTTTAGTTTGTATTCAATGTTCGAAAGTTATTTTACGATTATGGATATAATACCGATCGTTATATTTAATACGGATTTTTGCTGCGATGTTTATTACGTATTTTCGCCATCTCTAGGACACAGTCGCGCTAAGGGCCCCCACGTATGGCAGGGGTGTCGAGAAAAAGTTATAATAACATTAATGTTGGTTCTTTTGACAGCCCCGCCGTCGTTAGCAGCCCTGCGCTGTATCTTGTCATAATCTTTAGTGCTGTGCTTGTTTATCGATAGATTGCTACTAAGACAAGTTTTTGTATCGTTGTTTTAATCTCTTAACTCTGGCAAGTGCTCGAACCCAGGTCATGCATTAAAACAGTGTAGCCTACACTGTGTAGGGTTTTATGAAATTGACGACCTCTGTGGCGCTCTGTGGTAATGGAGATGGTGAAGTGGTCCCGAGACGCAAGAGGTTGCGGGTTCAAATCGGTTCAATCCCCGCCTCAGGACAAATGTTTGTATGGTCTGCAAATATTTGTCTCGGGTCCTCGATGTTTTCTATGTTTGATAATATACAAACAAAAGTATGTAAGTAGTATATCAGTCATGGTTTTCATAACACAAGCTCTGCTTACTTTGGGGCTACATGATGCTGTGTGAAATGTCTAGCTTTATTAAAAAAAAATTGATTTCAAGCGCTTGAAGTTAAGGAAAATTATGAACCATGTCTGTTCTATGTGTAAAAACTATTTGGCTGGAATTAAATTATGTGTAAAAGTATGTCCTTGCATCTTGTACCGATATCAAGTCAATCTCGGAATTCATTAAAAGGCTTAAACTGAGACATATAAATCGCCAAACTTACCTTCCAGTTAAATATTTTTTAGAACTCACGATAGATTCGCCGCATAAAAAGGTAATACATAAGGACAACCGAATAAAAAATGGATGGATTGTGTGAAAGAGTACATGCGTCTGAAATGAATGATTACTGAGATGACGCGTGATAGGAGGGAATGGAAGAAAAACACAATGCTGTGCCAATCCCACGTAGTGGTTAAAAGGCAAGGAAATGATAAGTAGATTCACCGCATCTCTGTCTAGACCACACAAACAATTACCGAATTAAGAACTAAAAATAACCGCATGCAGAGGCCGCAAATAATTTTATCGATATTGAGCGCACACATCGACTGATGCCCACCACCACATCACTAATTACGGGCGCAGACGGCGTCGGTCGGACCAAGGGTACGGTCCTGAATTTTTTCCCACCCCTACCCCACAGGAAAGGGGGGTTTCCTGTCCCTCCCGGACCCTTCTTAACATTTCCCTGGCTCCGAGGCACAGAAGACGCTTATATGAACCGTTCTCAGAGCCGTAGCAAGGGTACCTCTGAAACTAATGGTTGGAAGAATGATATTTATTGTTATATCCGCTCGAGTTTTTGAAAATAGAACTATTTTTTACGGCGATAGACAGAATGATGCTTTACTTACTGCATTCGAAAGGAACGAACAGGGAAATTAGACGAGACTAAAAAACGTAAACAAACCACTGTGTTCTGATTTTTTATGGACTGAATGAAGGTAACTGGATGTAGCCATTCCTTTCAGTATGACATATTCAAATTAAATTAAAGAAAAAATAAGACACGGTATACGATACCAACCCACATTATACAATTCATAAACGTTTTGGGTTGGGTATGTTCATAAACGTCTTGGACATTTAAGGTACTAATCACTTTGGTTTTTCTATAGATTGGGATGTTTCCAATCCAAAGAATGTGTAAATAACAGTGATCAGTTCTGAATCTAATTGTGAAAGCTGAAATAGATGATTGCCACAAAAGCTAAAATGGATGGTAAGACTCGCTCTTGACCATATCACCCTGAAGCTGGCCCCTGCCTGCCACCCTGACGGTTATATACTTTTCTAGGGTCGACCAGACCCTTTGAGGGCCTCGAGTTAGGGACCTACATATTCCCTTTTCAGGGCCGACCTTTTGTGAAGATTTAGGCGGTTTGTTTCTGTTATTCCCCGATAGTTTGGCAATGGGGATTTTTTGTGATTAATCCATGCTCGGATAAAATCACTCCCCATATACTGGCTCCGAATTATCACTCTTTATTAAAAACATATTAGTTACGGCCTTTTTTATGATGTCAGTATATAAGGCTTATGGAAAAAAGATACTAGATAGGCTTTAAAAAATAATGCAAAAGTTAAAATTGTCATCTCTTTTCATTGGATAATGCTAAAATGCAACTAAAAAACTTAAATTTAAACTTAAAAAAAATCCATAATGTACCTATTACAATATCAAGGTTTAAAAAGGTTCTAAAATGATTAATAAACTAACTTAAGAAAGTTAAAATTCAAAGAAAAGATATTAGGTAGGTTTATTAGGATTTTATCAAAATTATTCACATAGCTATTAGTAAAATCAACATGAGCTAGTTTAAATTTTTAGTTCAAATAACCGGTAATTTCGTTGAAGTAAACCGGTATGTTTACTGGTTTATTTCAATAAGTTTCCAACGCCCCTCGTTCTGACATTGACATCAATAGTCAAATGTGGGTCACCATAACTCACGATGGTACTTTGCGATTACATTTCTGAATCCCAAATGGTAACTCGTGTGATAAATCGCCGATTATTATTTTCTCACTGTAAAATAATGGACGATTTAAAACTAGGTAGGTTTTATCACTCTAGAAAATATGAAATGAAATATTATCACGACTGTATCCCTAAGGCGCAGTAGACATTCTCTCAGATCTTTTTTTTTTGGACATTTTAAGATCCTTTTGAAGGTATCTAAGGAGAGTCAGAGGTACGTCCAAATACATATTTGGTACACGCCCACATTTTGCAGAAGTTAGCGTGTTAGAGTCAAACCTTGCAAGTTGAAGACCCACTTCCCAGTGTCCGTTTGAGCTGAAATTTGGCACACTTATACATTCAATTGGTGCAATATTATGGTAACAAAGAGCTGATCTGATGATGGAGCCAGGACCTGTTCGATGGATCTTTTCAGTGAATAACAGTAGAACGTCCGTGTTTGGGCTCATTTGAATCAGCTCACCCTGGCCAAATAAAAGCTTGTCTTAAAAACATTTTTAAGAAAAAACTTATTTAAGAAACAATACATAATGGTAAAATATGAATATAAGAGATACTCGTAATTTAACTTATTTGTCAGGAAAACAATTGCAATTATTTTTAAGAAATCTTCCTAAAAATCGCTAAACCGTTTTAAGTGAAGTGTTACTAATAAAAAATTTTGCCAACCGGTTTACTTACCTAGTGTTATTTATTAGATTTGTTAGTAAAATAATTACGAAAAATTAAATACTAACGATTAAATCTTACTATTACTTATATTTCCTTATAATAATTATTTATTGCTGTATACTCGAAGTAGAAACTTATAATATGAAGGTATATTAATACGATTTCGCTATAATATTGAGAGAGAAAAATATTGTGTTGTGTGTAGATATCATAGAGAAAGAGAGGCCTTTGCGTTAATAAGAAAAAAAAAATAGGCATCTTTTTCATGCACCTTAAAGGTCATAGCTGCTTAGATCAACTCCGCATCAGCACCGCACCGCATCGCCTTGTGCTGTTAGGTATTCTTTGTATGGAATTATATGAACCAACGCTCACTACTGGCTTAGAATTCCATACAAAGAATACCTAAACCGCACAAGGCAATGCGGTGAGGTGCGGGTGAAGAGTTGACAAGTTAGCTTCAACCTTTATATTCTTCCAAAATGAAAAATCCCTTTATCTGATACATTAATGGCTTAATTGGGACGAGTACACAAACCCGTAAGCGTTAACGATATGCGTAAAGTATGCTAAGGTTTTTAAACTTTTTTCCGTACAAAATATGAATCAATCTTACAAAAGAGAAGATTTGCGTTTATGAGTGACCGGGTTAACATAGTTACAGTTGTTCTATCTCACGAAGTCCGTTTGGTCTTAATTGTGTGTGTTTACATGCACGTTGTTTCTGTATGCGTAAGCTCGGGAGCGCTCAGAATCTGCCCACGCACACAGAAACAACGTGTAAGTGCATCTACACACACAATTAAGACCAAACGGACTTCGTGAGATAAACCAACTGTATTAGACTGCACTTCTCACAATGGATCTAGGCATTCGTGAAGTTAGCCGTTTCGCTGCGCAGTAGAAAATTTTGTATGAAAAAGCTGCACTGCGCATCGAAACGGCTAACTTCACGAATGCCTAGATGCATTGGAACAAGTATACTATTTAAAATCATTTATTTCTCGTTACTGAATGATGTTTTGGAGAAAGGCCAGGTCAAAAGTACCCTAAACTGGCGAGCTTGTATGAAAAATGTGATGAGAGTGAATGAGGCGAAGGAGGTGTGTCAGGATCGTAGCAAGTGGAAATCCGTGGTCTCTGCCTACCCCTGTGGGAAAGAGGCGTGATTTTATATATGTATGTATGTATGTATTTCTCATTACTGGTAAAGTGAGTTCGTATGAGCAAGTGGCCAACTCTAGTGATGGAAACTAGTTGAAATGGGGAGAGAGATAGTTGGTTTTGAACGTACCAAAACCGGTGTGAATGCTACTTAAACTTTCGGATTATTCAGCTTTAATACAGCCAGGCTGTACGTCCCTTAAGTGCCTCTGTCACGAACCAAAAGGCGAGCAAAGTAGCTCCTGTCTTCCCTCGGCCTCTCTATGGGGGAACCTCCCTGACGGGTGGGGGCGCCACCCTCCCTAAGGACGTCTTTGAGCCCAACTTTAGCTGGGAAAACCCCAAAATTCAAGCGCGCGATTACGAGTTGACGATATCTTTGGAATTCTGGTCTCCTGGTGCCGCGTGCTTTTTGCGATGGGAAAAAAAGGGAAAATTTGATGGAGATAAGTTTGTTTTTGAGTTAAAGAATTTTCAATTTTTTTCAGACTAGTTAGTTCCTTACAATTTTTTCCTCTACCGTTTAGAGCTCGTGTTATTGCGAATATATTTTTTTCGAAACGAAATATCAGGGCCGGGTTCGAACCCACGACTTTCGGATTGAAAACCGAGGCACAAATCCACTCGGCTAACACGGCTCCCTAGCATTGTTATAAAAACCTGTTTTAGGCCTGTTTCTCACGAGTAGTCAAGTAATCAGGTTTGTAATATATGAAGTAAAAATTTGAAAGCAAATCTAAATGAAGCACCTTTACCGGTTGTCAGAATGTCGGTTTAAAGGCGGTAAGACGTTTTATCACCGGAGACGCGACTAGTGATGTGTTGTTCCCAGCACTTGAATTATAATATCCGGATTTCTTGGAACCTTTATTTATAGAATAGAATAGAAAATCGTTTATTTTGTGCATAATAAATTATGAATTCGAAAAATTATGATTAACTAAAATCTAGACACAATATTGGTCACCAAGTGTGCTACAGGAGCATAGAGCGTCTGTCGGAAGGTCACAAATCAAATCGACTGTAATTTGAAACCAAAATAAATTAACACTAAATTTCAAGGAATTTTAAAAAATATGCGGTTACTGAATGAAATAATTTTTTTGTTTTGCTAGCTTTTGAATTGCCACGATTCTAGAGTTCTTCTAAACGTTATTTCGTCTAGCCTTTCCTATAGCAAAACTGTCACAAACTGGACATAAATTGAAATCAAAACGTTTTACTTTAAATGTATTGTATTTTACAGAGGCATTGCACTGTTTCGGCAGTGGTGTAAGTACTCGTATTAAGAAATTATTATATATTATCCGTTCCTACTTTCAATATTGTTGGCACCTAGGATCACTTTACGGTTCAGTATGTGGTAGAAGAAAAACTTATAATAATAAGCCGGATAAATCCAGCTTTTAATTATCCGGCCTATTTCGTTAGCTCATGCGACCACTCTACACTTTGGGCGAGGTCTCAGTTTACGACTCATAGAATTAAGATTAAAGGTTTATACTTGTTTGTTTTTATAAAAATTATATTATTATGATAATACTTATTAGGTTTTCCATGACCAAATAATTGCGGACTTAAAGTTTTTTAAACTTAAATTAAATTAAAAAACTTGTAGCTTAAACTTAAATTAAATTAAAATCTAGCTTTGTAGCATGTAGACTTCTATATGAATTCCAAAATCCGATTACCAAAACTGACCTTAGGCGGTTCTCACACTGCGACCGACGCATCCCGCTGCGTTGTGCGTCGCTGCAGATTTTAACATTGTATGCAAGTATCTCAATTTGTATAGAAAACACGCATAGTACAACACACTGACAACGCATCGACGCGCTTGATTTACAGTGATAAAATCTGCAGATCTGCTCAACGCATGCGGGTGCGTCGCCAGTGTGAGAACCGCCTTAGTTCGTTTTAGGATTTTGACATTTGGAACTCGATAAATTCACAACCTCTTTATGTATTGTTATACATAAATAAACATACTGTATTGTTACTTTGTTTCACATGAAAATTTCGAGCATATTCGAATGAGTTTCTCATTTCAAAGGCTCTTCGAAACGATGCGTTCCTAGTACTGTCGATGTAACAGTACTCCTGGTATTCAGTAGGTATCACTGCAAGAAAACAGTGCGCTTAAAAATCCAATGTAAGGGAGTGGCCACATTGCGTTTTCTGCAGCACGTTTGTAACGATGCAAACGCGCGTTCGCTGCGCGTTTTTTTGGATACAATACCTATTTATTCTGTGGGAAGGGCGCTGTCTGCACGTGTGTATCGATACAAACTCGCGTTCGCAGCGCGTTTTTTTTCAGCGCGTTTGTACCGATACAAAAACGCGCTGCAGAAAACGCAGTGTGGCTACTCCCTTAGAGCCTTCCAGAGAATGATAGAAAGAAGTTTTGAAGCTCTCCTCTCTCACGATTTTTTGATAATTGCAAAATATCTTCTGTTTGTTTGTTTAAAAAAGTTTCTTCTGGATTTTCACGCTAAAGCCACCCAACACCACTTTCCGCAGCCTAGCCATGCCAGGCTAGTCAGGGTAAATCCGGAAACAGCTCCAGTGCGAAATAAAAAACTTGGATATTTTTTTATTTTTTATTTGAAGCATTCGTACGTGAGCAGTCGAAGTTCAGCCATGTCGCTGTCACAAAATGGACAGCAATAGCTGGACACCACTATGCTTCAATGAGTACGTTAAATTGTCGATCCCGGTTATAAAATGAA
This sequence comes from Camptogramma bilineatum, assembly GCA_958496255.1. Classification (NCBI taxonomy): domain Eukaryota; kingdom Metazoa; phylum Arthropoda; class Insecta; order Lepidoptera; family Geometridae; genus Camptogramma; species Camptogramma bilineatum. Next base: position 7,174,708 of record OY292474.1, read on the forward strand.
GTATTTGCCAATGACACCCCTCGCAGACTGTAATTTTTCTGTCGGCCTATAGTTTGGTCAAACTTTTAATCAGTATGAACAGCTGGGCAATTCTACTAGATGACAACCGCTGCGTTTTGGTTCGATCTCTTAAATGTCAGCCATTTGGTGAAATAGTAGAATAGCTTTTCAAAAATTTGTTCTGCTAAAGTTCAAACCTTAGCTAAAACCTCACCACAACTGACTCGTTTGTTATTAGTAGTCATGGAAACAGTCGCTTTAGTTGAGGTTTTGGTTGAGGTTGATAAAAAGTTCGGTACCAGAATTGACGCCCAGGGACAGTGCCTCGATCGCCAGTATGCATGAGTTTACTATTCTATCTGTGACTATATTATAAAGTGACACTAATATTATAAAGAGGAAAGTTTTTTTGTTTGTTTGTAACGAATAGGCTCCGAAACTACTGGACTGATTTAAAAAAATATTTCTGCATTTGATAGCTAAACTATTGAGGAAGGTTCTAAGCTACTTTTCATCATCATCATCACCACCATACACCACTAGGGGGCAACACCGCGAGGGCGCTGCTAGTATAAAAATGAAATTGCTTTTAAAAGATAGAAGCATTTTGTGTGAGTATAATGTTGAGCACGTATTAATCATTACTCAAGTAACGAGTCCGTTAGAGCTATTTCCTCTGTTTTTAAGATAGCGGAGTTTTAAACACGACCGTAATTCAACATAGTACATAAACATAATTATTTTGTATTTTTTTCTAAACTAGCTTCCGCTCACGGCTTCGCTCGCGTGATACCCGGATAATGTCCCGTATGTGTCATTCCAGAACACAGGAATGACACATACGGGACATTATCCGGGTATAATGGAATACTCACGGAATAACCATCACTTTTGGCCAGGTTATGTAAGTATGTATTCCAAGTTTCATTTAAATCCGTTCAGTAGTTTTTGCGTGAAAGATTAACAAACTTCAATACATCCAGACATCCTCACAAACTTTCGCATTTATAATATTAGTAGGATAGGACTATAGCGCCCTTTTGTACTCACAAATTAATCTAAAGTAAAAGTTCTAATTAAAATTATTAACTCGAAAGTAAATAATTCAATACATTTTTTACGTAAAAATATCATCAATGTTTCGATTCATCCGGTAATCTTCATTACAGTAAATCATTATTTTCTATTCATGAATGTCAGGACAAAATTTTAATTTTCTTTTACCAAATGTGTTTGGACATACCTCTGACTACCTCCTTTGACATCTTCAAAGGATCTAAAAATGCCTTCAGATCTGAAAGAATATGTCTACCGTACCTTACGAATACAGTCGTGATCATAAATTACATTTAATTTTTTTCTATTCATGAATTTCAGGACAAAATTTTAATTCTCTTTTACTTATTCTCATTACTATACCAAAAATCATGTTAATCTTACGTACGAAAACAAACGTCCGTCAAGAAGCCCCTGACCCACCAGGGGTTCAGACCGCAGGAGGCGCTTAATTACGAAAAATCAGCGAACCTATAGAAAAGTACTTTGCCGGCGCCGCTGGCCGGATATTTCTTTAGCTGTCCAAAGACCCCCCATAATGTAGGGGGGGGAGATATAAAGATACAGCCCCTTTACCCGGTCCTTTTGCTTTTATAGGGGGTGTGTATAAAACCGAATCGCCCAGTTTTAGCGTGCTGTTACGAGCGGGGCCGGCGCGGTCGCATTATGCGATACCTACTGCGTGGGTATGCTGCCCTGGTACTTTATACAATGTTTTGAAGTTTCACTATTTTGGTTTTGTTGGTCTGTTTGTCCTAGATACTTTATTGGAAATAATATTTTTTTAACATCATTATCGTTACTAGGGTTTTGTATCTTGCTACAAGACAAAGCTTTGATTCTAGTTTGTTCGTCTATTTGTTACACACTCCACAATTTAATATCATCATTATCATCATCACTAGGCTGCATTTTCCCACTATGTCGAAGGAAAAAGAAAAATCAGAAAAATCAAACTTGAAAAAATTCTTCTTATTCTTTCACATCACTTCTTCACTGACTCACTCTTTTTTCTTTCATAAAGGAGACTGATATAGATGAAACTTAAAATGTATTTGAAAGTTGGAACCACGCAAGCCGCTGGCGGAAACTAGTAGTGAATGTCTTTTATGTCACCCTGGTACTCGTATACAATGTTCGAAACGAAAGTCCAGTATAGTCGATAAACTTGTGAATAGGGACGTAAAGAGAATTAGCCTAAAATGTGGGGGGAATCTCGGCTATGATTTTGCGGGATAAAATGGTTGATTTGGTATTACGTCTTTTCTTCTCAATTTTCGCCAATGACCGATTTCATGGTTTTTAGTTATACGACTTGATGGAGATAGAGACAGGAACTGTAAATTATGTGAAAGGATAAAATGCTGAGATGATGATAGAGAGAGATAATACGATAGAGAGTCAGAGGAAAATGGATAAAGGAAATATGTGCCGACACCACTTAGTGGGATGAGAGAGAAATGATGATAATGACTATGTTAGATTCCTCAAACACAGTTGTGAGCGTAAACTAGTCGTTTATAAAACTCTACATTTGAGTAAACACTTACTGTTGTTTTTGGTAAACCTACCACTCAAGTAAACGTTGTTGAATATTGGGGAATATTTCACACAGCGCCATTTAGATCCAAACTAAGTTTGTATTATGAGACCCTTTTCTGTTTGTCACACATTATTTGTCCTGGATTGAATTCGAACCCGCAAACTAAAGCGCGGATGGCGGAGTTAATTCAACTGAGCTAATAGGACACACAAATTTGTTCTGAATAAGAATCGAACTCACGACCTATATACTCCCGATACTCACGCGAGATACTCACGCGTGAAAGACAGAGCTACTACTAGCAGTAAGACCTGTCCTGACATTTTAAAATAGTAACATTTTCCCTTTGTTTTGTTTAATCTGTCTTTGATAATATCTTCGATATTTCCTAGGCAGAGTTTTAAAATCACATCCGCCAAACGGTCGAGTGGCCACCCCGTTTTATCATCTGTGGGGGGCCGATACCTAACCTACAGATATTAATTTCTCTTTATTACCAGGGCGACATGTGCTTATAAGATGAAGGTAACTATGCTGTTACATTATTCGGGAGGGGGAGGGGGAAGCCGTATAAAAACGACAATTTCCGAGCGCGCCCGCGCCTCGCCCTTCGCCGCTCCTCTACTAATTAACTGCCTCGCGGTTATGTCATCCTGGTACGTTTTGTGGGGTAGGATGTTTTTTGTGACAGTATGACAGTTGACCTTTGTTCAAGTTATGGAAATTGCATTGTCGTTTTTTTAACTGTCGATATAGTTGGGTCGCACCTTGTGACGAAAAAAGTTTACAATGTACTTAAGGGCAAAACTATTGCCCTTAGATACATTGTAAGCTTTCACATCTATGTAATTTAATTTTGCAATAGGTACCTACTTATGCTTATGAAATATTAAAATTCTAGCAATCATCACTATAATCATTTATATTCTCTTTTCCATTATATTTAATGAAATAAATATCCTAAATTGTTATGTTATACTTAATATTAAAGCATTTTAGATAAATTAGCGAGTCTATGTGGGGGAAATTAGAAGTCCAAAGGTCATACGAATGAATTCATATTGACTAAACAAGAAGACAAAAATGCTTCTGTGATTGTATGATTTTCTCGTGGATTTTATAATGCACGAGATGATGTTAATTATGAAGACATTGATTTTATATTTATAACTAAAATTAAACAATTATTGATGTAATAAAATTGCAAGAACTAGAAATTATAAATTAAATCGATAGATTGTGTGAAATAGGTGGGTCAGTAACAGCGAACATGTGGCAGAATTCCCACAAAATGTAAATGCATTTTGAATTAATAAGTATGTCTGTTGCAAAAGAATGCGACGTAATGAACAATTTGATTTGTATAAAAATAGGACATCATCATAACGCACAGAAAATGGATGTTTGTTTTGTGTTTCTTTGTTTCAAAAAAAATTATGAATAATGTTTTTGAAGATAAAGTAGCCTATTTACATTTTAGGGTATACAGAGAGTTAGTCAAAAGCAAATGTTTGCATTCACTCGTTATAGCAACTATCAACTTAGGAGATGGTAGGCATCTATTTACTATTGATATTATACATAGAACTATTAACGCTACATCTAAATCAGCATAGTTCATTCGGGAAGCAATTACTATAGTCAATAATACACTTACATTAGAACACTTGATAATCGAATTTCAACCTTACCTCCTACATCTTAGGTCGTGCGTGAGCTGTGATGTACACTATAAAATAATACTAGATGAGTGATTGGAAATTGAGCTCTATTTTGTAAGGGATAAGGTGCGTCCTATGTATGTTAAGCAGTTAATTATTATGATCTGTTCGGTATGTCGCAGATCGAGCGTGTAATCGGATACTTGGTATATTTACTATTAGATATAACATCTTGATATATTGGCTATGTGTTGATTTGCTACTATGTGGGTGGTTCTTTCTTGATTTGTTAGGTTTGTTTTCAGACGTTGCATGGACTATAGCAGGGACGTAGCTATAGCTTTGTTAAGGGGGGGGTCCACAGGTTCCAATATACCAAAGATCTTTGTTAAGGGGGGGTCCAAGGGTTCCAAAATACAAAAATTGACTAGGTTTCCTCCGAACTTAATGGGCTAAGGGGGGGGTCCGGACCCCCTAAACCCCCCCCCTTATATACGTCCCTGGACTATAGCTAGATCTCACTGGCCGCCGAGACCTGGCCGCCGGCCGCCGCCGCGACCTGGCCGGTGCGGTCTGGCCACCGTGATCTGGCCGCCGGCCAGACATAGTTTCTCAACCTTATTTTGCCCACCGCCTACTTTGAGAATTATTTTTGCAAGAGTCCCCCCACCCCATTATCTTAATGCGCCATCTCAATGCCCCCTAATTTTCTCTGGGTCTTCTACTGCCCCCCTGAAAGTCTCAAACGCCCACAAGGGGGCGTTATAAGCCCACGTTGGGAACCTATGGCTTAGACACTATAAACACATTACAGCTTACGAAAGTTTTGAAATAAAAATATACCAAAATAAATACCTAGGTATGTATCCGGGTATTTATCACGTAAATTACCTTTTTATATATCTCGACATTTCGACTAGATTGCACCAGCCGTGGTCGCTGGAAGACTGCTAAATAAAAAGGTAATTTACCTACGTGATAAATACCCGGATACATATGTATTTTTTATGTGTTCTGATCGCAAAAATTTAAAGAAGACAATAAAATATACCAGTTAGTAATTTCGCGAAATCTCAATAAAACTTAATTGACAGTAGCACAGCTGTTGTGCATACCTGTTTGCAGGATGCGGCATGATTAACACGCTGTCAGGTGGGGCTAGGCAGGGGCAAGAATTTGTAGGTCTTATTATTGATGGCCTTATTTGGCAAGTTTTTATTTGGACGTGTATCCTGCACTGAGAAACAAAATTTCAGTTCTAATTTAGTACGTTCGTTGTTAGTTGGTCTGATAGAGCCTTTTAATCCTTAGATGAAACAGGATCGATTGGCATCAAAAAAAGTTTTTCTGTAAATTGGCCATTCTGAGAATTCAATCTGAGAATGCAGGTCGAAATATCTTCAAAAATTAAGGATAGTCTCCTAAGAACGTTTTCCTCTAGCTACAACGGTTAAGGTAGCTGCCCTTACTGCCCCGTCTCAAAAATTCACCCTGTAGGTATACTTATGTGAAAAAGCTTACTCATTCTTACTAGTAATCTTTCTACTTCTTTCTATAACATTTGTTTTTATTAGATTTATGAGAAAAAGTGTGCATTATGATTTCAGAAAAAAGTTTGCATAAGTTTCATACGATTTTCAAAAAAAGTCTTTACTTATCTCACTTATCTTTTCTTATTCTTTATTTTTGGGGTACGTACGTTATCCCCGTCGGAAGCTTTCCACCTCTTACTGATTTATGTGCGCCTAGTCAGCCAGTTTATTCATACCAGGAGTTTTCAACAATTCACGCCAAATATCTTTGCGTTTCTCGCTAACTTTATTATTGCATTGAACAGTTAGATAAATTACATACACTCCAACTTTTATCAAAATCTGTTTAGCCGTTTTAACACAGTTTTAAATTGATGATGATAAAATGACCAAAACGCAAAATCACAATTATACATTAACGATTTTAGGAAAAATTTCAAAATTGATAGGTATGAAATTAGAACGGAAAAAAGCAGATAATGAAACGACAAGTGTGTTGAAAGGTTCCCTTCTCAGTTATAGAGATTCTATTTCGTCTTGATTGGCAAAATCAATTTAGCATTCATGCTATAAGCAGATAATGATGATATAATTACTCACACACACAAACCGACACAATAAACATGTATCATTATGGATCACTTGGGCAGGTATATCATTACGGTATGTACCCCACTGGGGTATATAGTACATAACACACATTCACAGGTACATAAGCTTAACCGATCAATGCCGAGCGGGTGTCGCATTTTGGTACTACTATTTTTATATTTTCATTCGATCGCCGACTGTTTTTGGACGATTCGAAATTGGGCACTGTTTATTGACAATGGATGGATTAGTGTTCCGCACTGCGAAAAAGAACCCCTCAGTTAGGAAAAGTTGGTTTGAAATGGTACTACGAAGAAGATTTACGATAAGTCTCACAATGAAAACTTTGACCGATTATTTCCGATCGAAGGATTTCAAAAGTTTTAAAAAGTTTAAAAAAATTATTTGCGCGATGATTTTAAGAACTTACTTTTGCGTATTAGGTTATTTTTGTCGATTAATATAAAAATGAGTTATTACAACAGAAAAAATCGTTTTAGGTTAGTAATAAAGTCGCTTTAATGTACTAAATAGACTTCGTCATGTAAAAGCTTCGAATTTTATGCCTGCACATTCTCTTTGTTCATTGGAAGCATTTTAAAAATATATTTTCCTATCCACCCCATATTGAGCTGCGAAGCGATCGGAATGTGCGTGTATGTCATTGATGCACTCGGTGTGAGTCAGGGGGGCCATGGGGAAGGTAGATTGGGCTTGCCCCGGACCGGACCAACCTACGCTAGTCGTGCTCCTCACTCAGTGTGCGCCGAACCTTCTAACCGAGCGGTCGCTTGCCCGACCACGCGACAACTTACACGCGTTCTCGAACGATTCCTTAGAAATTCAAATCGTAAACTTCAAATTTGGATTCTGCAAAGGTTGGTTGTTCGTTTGTTTTTTAATTTTTGATGTGTGGGAGTTGCAGTCGTAAAAAGTTTTTGCTTGCATAGACAAGAATGGACATAGGAACTCGATGAGTAAGTACTAAGTAGGGCCTTGGTATTGGCGGTAAAAAAACGCAATTATCAAGATGGTTGGTCTTTGTCACGACAGTCATTGTTTTAGTGAATTTATTAGAGTAATCGACACTGTGACAGGTCCTAGATAATAGTTCCTGGTTTTTTTGCGATTGACAAGGTTGGATGGATAGAGTTTAGAGATTTTATAATGTTATCCTCGAAGCTGAAAAACTAATAGAAAATATTGGTACATTGAACAATAGAAAATCTCATTAAAAATTAGATAATAATTTGAAAAAATAATAAATAGTGACTGCCATACTTATTCAGCAGTAAATAATAATATGCACCTACTTTGTGCAATATCATAATTGTTTTTCTGCGAGTACTCGTTCTAACTAGCGCCTAATAATCGTAATTATTTTGATAAGTCGAAACGCTTAAAAATAAGGCACACCCCTAGTTATAATTATACTTTTACACTACTGAAGTTAATTATATACTGCAAACTGCACATTTTGCTTACAGAATACCTAAATATTTACGTCTAGCAGGTAGGTACTTTTTAATTGTAAGCTTTTCAATGGTTTCTCAGTTTTCCAAAAGTTTACCTCCAACATTGTCGGGCTGTGTAAGGGCTCTAGCAGATATGCTACTTTTAGCATCGGCGATCGGCGATTTAGTCGCTTTTCAGAAGCAAAATGCAGCGACCGACATTCCACACCACACACTCAAAAACGCCAAACGCAGCGATCGGCGATCGCAGCAGTGCTAAAACACGCGATTCCTATACCGCGTCCAAAGCAGCAGTAGTCATTCTGTAGACTCACTTCGAATTCACTCAAGTGACCGAGGTCACTAAATAAACAAGAATGTATTGTGAGATTCAAATGATAGTGGGCAAACTTCACCCAGCACCGCCAGCAATGTAATTAATATTACTCGAAAGACCTAACAAAACTAAGCATTTTTTATTATCGACGCATTAAAATCTATCCCGGGGGTCACTAGATAAATCCATGTTTGTATCTACCTAACCTGAGTAGTAGGTACTAGATTGTATGACAACGGGGCAAAATATAATTTGTTTCGACGAGAGTGCTATTTCGAATACAGAATGGAGCGAGGGATGCTAGAGTTGAAACCCGAGCGCAGCGAGGGATTCTAGCTTAGAATCCTGAGAGCAGCGAGGGATTCAAAGGACGTCATCGGAAATAGGAGATTGTTACACATGGTTTGAAAGTAACCTACCTAGGCACGAGATGGTTTGGCGCACGAGCAAAGCGAGGGCGCTAATAGTTCGAGTGCCTAAACAGGTTATTCACATCTATCTTGTAAGAGCTATTAACACGCTGAGACGCTATGGCCGCATCGCCGGCCACGTGGCCAAACAGTTCGTATTGAAATGTATGACAGATAACTCACTTGGCTATGGTCTGGCGTCAGGATCCTGATCCTGTGATCCAGATCCCGTGATCCTGACTTCGTGATCCTATTCCCGTGATCCTGATCCTATAATCGTGATCCCGTGATTCTGATTCTGTGATCCTGATCCTGTGATCCTGATCCTACGTGATCCTAATCCCGTAATCCGGATCCAATGATCCTGCATAATCCTGATCCCGTGATCCTTATCCTGTAAACCTGATTCTACGTGATCCTAATCCCGTGATCCTGATCCCGTGATCCTGATCTTCATCTTATGGTAAATAGAAATGTCAAATATAGCTAACAAAGACGACATGGCTCAATAGAAATGTCAAATAGTAGCATCTGATTTATTTAATACTTTGTCAGCAGGGAAAATCGTTTCCCAGGGAGAATTGCTTCCCAGGGACGCAAAAGTACTGTTTTCATCCCTCTGTTCAGGTAACTTCAAGCGTACTTTCCGAACATGAGAAATGAAAAATAAATACTTAAGAGACTTTCTCATAAACCTCACATTATTTTGAAATAAAAAACATCCCAATAAATCGAGACTTTCATCGCTCTAATCAAAATCATTTTAGCTTTTTTGTAAGTTAAACCTTTTCGAATTAAATAAATAGAGAACCCTCGGACAGAATTTGATGCGAATTGGCATAGAGAAACAAGGCTTTGATACCTTCTAAGCAAAAGTAGCTATATATAAGCTGTGGCGGTCGTGGGTCCATACATTTATGATTATGCCCAAAAATGCGGTAACAGCCATTTTAACCTCTCTTTAAGTTAAACCTATTCGACTCAAAATAAATAGAGAACCCCGGGACAGAATTTGATGCGCATTGGCACAGAGATACAAGGCTGTGATACCTTCAAAATAAAAGTAGTCTGAGCTGTGGCGGCCGTGGGTGAAGTGCCCATATATTTTTGCCCACACTCGTTTCGAATATGAAATTTGAAATCTCACAGCGGATTCAGCTCTTCGTTGTTAGAAGTTAGTTTACAGAATAGCAGCCTTTACACGTAGAGATCGGAACGCGGGAAATAGCACGCGCCATTCCAACCTTCGCTAAAAACCTTACGTGTAGATGCGCTAGGCTGACAGTTCGATCTGGCATAGTTTTTAGCACAGTTTTAGTGACAGTTTTTTGCACGCATCACAGTAATTAGCACGACAGTTTTATCCGCGGTTAAAACTTCTGCGGTTCGGAACAGTCCAGATGCGCGGTTAAAACTCAACCGTGTAAAGGCCGCTATTGACTCTGCAGGAAGAACGCAGAATGCAGCGTCAAAAAGCGCGATTTTAATTGCATCTAAAGCAAAGTCGTCAAAACGCGATGCAGCATCGATACAGTCGCAATATCGCCGTACGCCGATACTAAAAGAAGCATGGTCTGCTAATAGCCAGAACCTACCAACTTCCACTCTGGTTATACGAACGCACAATTTTGCGATACCAGGCGGGCAGACTCCAGCTAGAGTTTGAAAGTAATTTAGGAGTGCAAGCCCGCGTCGAGTTAATCAAATCGTCTACGGTTCTTGTAACTGATAACGCCTATTGTGGCATGTTGCTCTGGTAGTTGTGCGCTGTTTTATTGCTCCTGGTGCTAGATTTAACCTTCTTTCGATAAACGTGCAAAAATGATTTCGTTTCTACATTTTCTGTTCAGCACATTGATCAAAAAACCAAAAACATGTTTATGTAAAATGTTGCCAAGACGAGACTGACTGTCAAAAAGATACGATCTCATGTAGAGCCAAGTTTCTAACTCTACATGCTACTCTTCAAACCATAACTTCATAAACTCTACATTATAGTCAAAATACGTGGCTTGGCAGTTTCGTTACTACGAGAACTATAGTATAACAGAAAAGTAATGATGAACAGTGAATAAATTATTCACCTTACGCCCATGTGACGGTAGCGAAACGGCCAAGCCACATATTTTGACTATGGTGTAGAGTTTGTGAAGTTAGGGCTTGTAGAGTTAGGGCGTGTAGAGTTAGAAGATTGGCTCTACATGAGATCTGGTGACTTTTTGACAGTCTCGTCTTGGTTTTTACCAAGAAAATGTTTTTGGTGGGATTTCACTTCTTTTTGTATGGGAAAACCCATCCTCTAATTTAAGTGGGGGGGGGGGGGGGAGGGGGATGGGTGATTTACTTAAAATCCTGAAATATGTATTTTATTATTTACAACAAGGAGTCCCTATATCAATTTTCAGACCTCTAGCATCCAAATTTGCTGGTCTCACACAAACTTCCATCCCCTAGTTTAAGGGGTGGGGGGTAAAAGTTCCAAGTTTTAGAATTTGTTTGTTTGTGCAGGTACTAATACTAGCTTACATACCAAATTTCAGCTTTCTAGAACTTTATGAATTACCCAAAGAATTTTGATGATCATCAGTGTGTCAGTGAGTGACGAAATCGGGGTTTTTTAGATAGGTATCAATAAAATCTAAAGTATAAGAGCTATGCAATTGAAACTTTATATGTTTAATAAGTATAATAATGACATCATATTCAGAGAATTTTGTTTATCTGGTACAATGCAAACCTAAGTTATGAGGGTTCAAAAAAACGACGAAGCGCTTCGAGAAAAGAAAATCATCAGATTAATAATGTTCGATTGTTTTGTTTCTCATTTACAATCAATGGTAATGTTTATGCTAAAACTAAAATAACCAGCCACAACAATGATCCTTTTTGATTGAAAAATATGAAAATTCGAATTAATTTCATAGAATGATACTAATCAACATTGCTTGGACAATACACGTGATTATTTTTAATCTGTGGCGATGAGTCCGACAGACAAAGCGCAGTACTATAATAGGGAGGGGGTAATGAGAACAAGACCCTTCGGATAACATTAAAATCATTATGATTTTTAAAAAAGGTTTTTAAAAAAGTGTTTTTATGGAAAACCTACATCCTAATACAAATTCATTTGAAACATAAATAAAAAACAAGTAGGTAAAAACCTACTTAGAGTAAAAAATTCAACATTTTGTTTTTTCAAAGTCTGAAATTAAGATAATTGCACTGAAGATGAAAATACGCATGCGCTTTGAAAGAGTTTTTATCTAATGAGCTAATTTAGGTCACAGTTTAAAATCAGATGATTTATTCTGAAAACTGCAACTGGATCGAAAATAATTTTGACATAGAGGTACTTTTCTGTTAAGTAATAAAATACCAAAAAGTGTAATAATAAAATAATAAATAAAATTAAACTACAAAATTTTAAGAATTACTTATCTGCTTTTTCATCATTCAGTAGATGATGCCTCATCGTCCCATCTAGTGGGAGACTTCATTTCATAGTTCGTTTAACTAACACGCAATTAGATCAACAAAAGGCACAAAACCCTCAAAATCAATTAGCTAAATAAAAAGTGCATAAACCGTGCCCAAAGCCATTTAAATGGCCTTGTTGTTATCGCGAGGAAAATAGCAGGCGGTGCACTGACCGAAGGCTTTTCACCTGTCGTCACAGCGCAGTTGCACGCGAGCCATATATGTACGTATGTATGTATGTATACCTATGTAATACTAGCTTCCGCTCGCGGCATCGCTCGCGTGGTACTCTGTTAAAAAGTAGCGTATGTGTTATTTCAGGTGTATATTCCAAGTTTCATTAAAATCCGTTCAGTAGTTTTTGAAAGAGTAACAAACATCTATGCATCCATACATCCTCACAAACTTTCGCATTTATAATTTTAAGTAGGATGTATGGTCGTATGAGCTAGTTGCTAACTCTGGTGACAGAGTTTTTAGTAGTGCCCTCCGAAGCAAGGAAGCGCTCCGTTGTTAATGCCACTAGCAGTCACCCATCCAAATTGTGACCGCTCAGAACGTCGCATCAAGTACGTCAAAGTAAAGTACGTCACGAGCACTTCAACATGCGAGGTAATTTAGTTTTGAGTGAGGCGGGCTTTTTCCTGTATAAAGTTTAAAAATTTCAATGAGTAGGCTAAGCTAAACGATAAAAAAAGTGATCTAAAAAAACAACATGCCAATAATAAAAAATATATAAAAAAAGTTTTTTTTATTATTATTTTTAATAAACGTATAAAATATAAACAGAAAATATATCTTGCCGGTAAATAATTTTTCGATCACATTCACTGCTTTAACATAGGGTGTTTAAAAGATATTAGTGTGCGAGCACTAAATGGTAAAAAACAATAAGTCAAAGGAGTGATAGTAAATTTAAAAACAACTGAAAAGGTATAAATATTTTTTTTCTATCATCAAATTAGCTTAGTAGGTACCTTTGTTATACCACGTAATACTTAATTTTATAAAAAAATAAGAAAAAAGCTTGTAGATAACTAGATAAATTGAACTCTATCTTGTAATTTTAGAATCTCTTATGTAGACGTTGGCGCCACTCGGTCATCTTGACATTGTCAATGTCAGATGTCAAATCTCTAATTACCCGCCATTTGCCGGCGAGCGCTATACATCAAATACATATCAAGTGTCAAGTAAATTACGCGCTATTTTGTGTATAAGCTTCTGAAAATAAAAACGCTTTTAATGGAGGCCAGGGCCTGTATTCTGTTAAATGACAACCGCTTTGGTTTTGGTTCGAACTCTTAAATGTCAGCCATTTGGTGAAATAGTAGAATAGCTTTTCAAAAATTTGTACTGCCAAAGTTCAAAACCTCACCACAACTGAGTCGTTTGTTATTAGTAGTCATGGAAACAGTCGCTTTAGTTGAGGTTTTGGTTGAGGTTGATAAAAAGTTCGGTACCGGAATCGAGCCCCAGGGCGTCGATTCTGGTACCGAACTTTTTATCAACCTCAACCAAAACCTCAACTAAAGCGACTGTTTCCATGACTACTAATACCAAACGACTCAGTTGTGGTGAGGTTTTGAACTTTGGCAGAACAAATTTTTGAAAAGCTATTCTACTATTTCACCAAATGGCTGACATTTAAGAGATCGAACCAAAACCAAAGCGGTTGTCATCTAGTAGAATTCAGGTCCTGGGCCTGTATTCTACTAGATGACAACCGCTGCGTTTGCCATTTGGTGAAATAGTAGAATAGCTTTTCAAAAATTTGTTCTGCCAAAGTTCAAAACCTCACCACAACTGAGTCGTTTGTTATTAGTAGTCATGGAAACAGTCGCTTTAGTTGAGGTTTTGGTTGAGGTTGATAAAAAGTTCGGTATCAGAATCGACGCCTACTTTGTTCAGTGTTTCACAAAATTTTCTGTAGCGTTTTATTTTTCGACTAGCAGCGCCCTCGCGGCGTTGCCCCTGTAGTGAAGGTATAATGGTTATGATGATGATGATGAAAAGTAGCCTATAACCTCAAGGAAGAATTATCAATCTATCTATCTAATTAATTAATTAACAGTAAAATTGAAGCAAAGTATATAATTGATGATTGTATTGATATTAATGTTTAAATGTTTATAAATATACCTAGATATATTTTTATGATAATTTTAAATGTACCGTAAAATACGCCAACATTGCCCGCTTTTTTCGAATAATTTCAATTTTTGTAAAAATTTTCTATGGGAACGTAAGTATTTTCTTTTATCATCTGCTATTATAAGATTATGTGCATGTATTACTTTATCAGATTTTATGATGCGTCAATATTTAATTAAGTATTTTATACATTTTGATGGCGGGCAAAGTTATCTGGACTTTTAGCCAACATTGCCCACGTTGATTTTTGACGCAAATATAGCCTCTAGAGAGATGAAATAAAAAGCCAATACAAGAATTTAGGCAATAATGGCGTTTACTTTAGGTTTTAAAACGATATTATAGAAGGTTTCCTAGCAAAGTGGCTGGGCAAAGTTACCCTGACATTTTTTGTCTTTTTCATACAAACCGCATTTCACAAATTAAAAGTGCTAGGGTTGGCACTTCTTAGTTAACTGATCTTGTGATCGTAGTTGTTGTAGGTATAAAAAAACTGGTTATTTTTCATTCAGGTATTTATTTAATAAACTTTAATCAACATATTTATATAGGTACCCAAATGAAAATGAAATACTAATTGAGATCAAATGATGTTAGGAGCTAAATTAAAATAATTACTAAACTATTAGACATTTTCAGCTAACTGTCACTATTATTATTGCATTGTCACCGAAGACTCATAATTTTACCTAAATTCAGCTCAATTTGACACCGGGAAGTAGGTCAAATTAAGCTTGCAAGAATTGACCCGGACAAACATACTTACAAACATAGGAACTTACAAACATACAAACATTGCAAGTTAATTAAAAGCTTTAAAAAAAACAAGTTTCTGAAGTGCCAACCCTAAGCTTATTTTGATGGCGGGCAATGTTGTCAATAGTAGATCGCTACATTGCTGGATAACTTTGCCCACCGCTATAACTCTTGTTTGAAAAGACATTCAGCAACGATAATAACATATTAATACTCCTAAAATGTTCTTACATATCATAATATTAATAAAACTAACCTGTGTTTTCGCCATCACTCACAATTCACTTATGAATTTGCACCAAAATTTGCCCGCGAAAATTCGCACCGTACTCGAAGAGTTCCAACAAGTTACTGAGTGAAGCTAGCGACACACCAGATAGACAGTGTTGCTAGACACATAACCTATTTTCTATCAAACTCAAAAAATGTTAACATATTATTCAAATATTTTTGCAATTTAAAGATTTGCTTAAAAATTGATCTTCGGGCAAAATTACCCTTGGTGGCAATGTTGGCGTATTTTACGGTAAGTAAATCTTTGTTCTTACTGTGAAATAAATAATTTTTTCATTTTCATTTTCAATATATAAATAAGTGTGGCACTTTAAAATTAAAAACTATAGATTTTACCCCCTCTCTACTTGCCGGATGCATTAAAATAGGTGTTATGTTGCATATTATAATAGTAGATAAGCAGAATTTTGCTGATCAACACTTTCTTTAGCTGACATCTCAAATGCAATTAGGGTGAAAGCATACTATTCTCTTAATTCAATTTTTTTTTAATTTTTCTAGTGTTTTCATGCTTAAACTGAAATTGGTGTCTGCACGTGAAAAACAGTTACATCTGTTAGCCTGTTATCGCGAGCGCCATGAGAATGAGAGCTCCTTTACGATTTAATCTGCTCAGAGCTCCGCTGCAGTTCTGGGCTCCTGGTAGTTTTTCTCGGAATTTTGTTTGTTTTTTTCCTTTTAACGCTCAGTTCCTTCCATGTTTAGATCCGCTAATGAATTAAAATGCATTAGACGTTCTTTACTCTACCAGTTTGCTTTAAATACCGAGCCAACATCAAACGCCTTATTCCAATCGAACAATTTGCATTGAAACTTACAAAATACTTTCAGTACGGATACTGAAATCAAAATAAAATGTCAGTATTTATTTATTCGAGAACTACTTATAAAACTAGCAAAGTCGGAATCGCGCGGAAGCTCGCAAACAATGAGCCGGTCCATTGAAAAGTATTGTGCAAATAAGGGAGCTTGCTGCACCCTCGGCAAAAAGTAGCCTCTTTTCGAAAATGGAATGCTCGTGCTCGCATCAGATGCGAACGGCACTGACCTTACGCAATTCAAACCTGCGTAGTGTGCTCACCCCTTTATTCCCGACATTTTGTTTATTTTTCATTGTGAAGAACAATCCAGTAAAATCAAGAGCATCACTTAGCTTTCACTTATTTTATTATTCATCATTCATCGGCTTCAGTTCATTTTGCGTAGCGTTGATCTTATTTCTCGTGTCAGCAATCACCTAGTTACGAAAATGTTTGTCGATGCGTTACGAAACAACCAACCTTTGCTCCTAGCTCTAACACCAAAACGAAATGGCGACTAATTAAAAACAAAACCAAAGACAAAAGTGCTGTGAGTGAACCAAAAAAACTTCAAGATGGCTGCAAAGAGGAAAGCCGGCGCTTTACTGCAGCATGTCCTGCCAAAGGTAACTTTTATTTTACAGTTTTTCTAGATTCTAGATAGCGCAAACTTCATATCCTGTATGGAGGACTTGTCCGGTGAAGCTTGAGACCTGCGCTTGTGTGTCGTCAACAGGAAGAGGGGTCTAGTTTGAGTGGGCATGATAAACATGCCAAGGCTGAGAACGCCGCGATGCCACTTATAAAATAATATGGCCAGTTCCCGCCATGGCTTCTACCACTATAAAGCGCAGTAAAAATGGTATAATTAAAGGAATTTATAATGACACCCGTTGCGTATAGCTCGGCCGATTTGTGGTGGCTAGTGTTATTCTTGTAGGAGAATATAGTGGGTGGTTATTTTCGCATGGCCGTGTTGGTCGGCTGCATCGAAATTGGCGCCAAAGTCGGTTTCCCGCGCCGGTTCGCCTTGCAAATGGCGGAGTCTCGAATGACACGAGACGTTGATAAGATTAGAATGGACATGCCTTCAAAGGGATTTGGATGGCGTGCGGTTTTTATTTTAGTTCAGTAATAATACTTTGGCGTGGGTTAGAATGGCACAGGTCCGTGATAATTGGAGAGATCAAGGGGAGGCATTTGCCCAGTAGTGGGACACAATGGACTAAATTTTAATACTGAATATATTTTATAAAATAATCATCATCATTGGCAGCTCAAATAGCCCACTGCTGGGTATAAGCCTCCCTCAAACGCCATTCTAAAAGACCCTGTGCCGTTCTCATCCACGTCTTTCCCTCTATGACCTCATGGCCTCGATATCGTCCACCTAGCTGATGGGCTGCCCCTGCTTCTATTACTCTCTCTTGACCATCACTCGGTCACGGCCTTACCATGCCATCACCAAATCTGACCAAGTGTCTTGCCCAGCGCAACTTTAGTCGCCACTTATAAATTTTTAGAAGGAGCTACATAGGTAAGTACTTAATGATGTTTTTTCCTTTTCCTAGCAAATAAACCTACCATACTAGTATTTTTACCCGGCTGACTGTCAAGTCACCCGGGTTATGTAGATCGCGCGTTTCTATGTATGTTCGTTCGTTCGTTCGTTCGTATGTAAGTAATATTCTTTATTACCACGTTTCTCCTAAACGGCTGGATGGATTTTGATGAATGAGGTATCGTTAGAATCGTCTCCATCTCGATTGTGCTCTAGGATACTTTTTATTTCGATAAATCAAATAGTGCGGCTAAAAAATGCAACAATGTGTGAATTTTCAAAATGAAACTCACGCTATCATATCAAAATCCATGTCAAAATCAAGAAGTTGGTGGACTGATATCAAATATAATTTTTTAAAAAATCTAACATGACATCTTCGAAGACTAAATCGAGTCTCAAAATTTTTGAAAATCTATTTTTCGCCCTAAATAGAATTGCTAACCAAAACGCAAACTAAAACTTTCTATTTAGTCACACGCAACGTTTAGAACAAACTGCATCGAAATTGGTTTAGCCATTTAGGAGATATCTCATATTTAAGAAATAACTTACGCATTTAATTTAGGTACTCACAGAGCCATCTGTGTGTCAACTGTGACAACAACGTTTAGGAAAATGCGTACGGCATCGAACCCTAGATAGGTACCTACATTATAATAAAATTGTAATTTAATTTTGTTTTGTGATTGATAAGATAATGCTGTTTCCAACTTTTCAGTTCAGCCGGGTTTTTTTATTTTTGAATAAATTGCTTGTAAACTAAGTGCAATTAATATTCCCGGCATCCGCGCTATGTCGATACACACCTTTAGGTTTTTGCAGTCATTGCGCATTTATAATACTGTTGGTGTTAATTAGTGATAATGTTCAAACAATACTTTTGGCTAAAGTCAAAGTCAGATTCATTTATTCAATAGGATCACGTGGTGTGTCACTTTGAATCGTCTTAAGAGCTAGGTGATTCTACTCCTGTTACTTCGCGACCAAGCCGTGAAGAACCAGGGCAACTAACACGCCAGTTTCAAGATTTAAATTTATTGCAACTAACACACACCTGACACTACAGCGTTTTCTGAACAAGCAGTCAAATTAAAAAATTAATGAAAAATCCCCGAAAAATCTACAAAAGAGCTGATAATATTCAAACGCCTGAACAGATCTTCATAAATTATAGCTAAGAAACATCTCAATCGTGTCAACAAAAAAAACCGCATCAAAATCGGTTCATCCATTCAGGAGCTAGCACAACACAGACTTAAATAAGCTTAAAGACTTGATTCAAGGCAGTAATGGTAATATCCTCACAATACTAACGTTTGCTGACCAATGAGGCGCCGTACGACCTTGTATTATGTATCTAAACATAGATAGGACCTAGCTTATACCTAGTCTAGACCTAGCGGTTAAGCCCGCCTTAGGCTCAACGTGACAGAGACAAAGTGATTTTTAAATGTACAGAAAATGCGAAAGGATCTTTGAAATATTTTCGTCCAGCTTTGTGGAAAACTATATCGGGTTAAGTATTTATAAGTTTATTAAAAATCAACATTTTCCATTAGTTTGGCTAAAAATGTAATAATGCAGATTTACTTTTTATCAAAATCGGTTACGATACTCTTTTGAGTGTTTTTCGCTATTGCTATTAGTGTCAGATTTGGCCTCAGAGGCACTCTTGAGAAACTCACCCTGTATAACTCGTTTTTGACTGAGAGAAGATGTTCTCACTAATATTGTTTGTTATACTCCTAAGAGTTTATATTTGATGGCTGCGCGAAAAAAATGGCACCGACTTCCCATACAAAGTTGGCATGGCCATATTGGCCATTTACCCTCCGTTTTCACAGTCGGGTAACTATAACTACGTCACGTCCTCATCCCTGATGCACATAAAAGCCTCATAACTGAGTACTAGATATACCTAAGTAGGTCACGTTTTGAAGTTGGGATGCATAATTAAACCCTTAATGGTAGAACTGAGGTGGGGTCTAAAAGGTTTGAGCGTTATGGTGTTAGCTTGGGCTTTTAAAAGTACAGTCAGCTTAAGGTAATGGTTACTTTGAGAAACATGGAAAATAAAGATGGCGATATTTAAGGGGCCGGCGACAGACTGAATGTCCATAATAATTAAATAATCTTAGTTACACAGGAACCTATTGTAACCTTTTGTATAACAAGTACTTAGCTAAATTGAAAATTAAAAAAAAACTTCAATGGAATAATGTAATAGCTGAGCAATTTTCTGCACTCTCGAGATGCATTTCTGTTCTTAACTCCGAAGATCCTCGACAGTCCCTCACCAAATTTTTTTGGCACTAATCGGAAAGTAACGTAAGTTCAAACAAAAAAATAATTTTCCAAATCAGTACAGGGATCTTCGAGTAATCAGTGAACATACATAAACTAGTAGTTCGCCCCGAACTGAGATCTCGCGCACCGTAGATGGCCTACATTTGGACTTTCTTCTGACTATCCCTTTAATTTCAAGTGCTACTACTGCCGGGTATGCCTATTGCGCTAGCTCTTCATGGTAAAAAATACTAGCATGCATGCAATACATAATGTCGTGTCTAATTTTTCATTTATTTCATATTTATGAATTCTCGTCGTATTTTTAATAGGGCCTCCAGACTCTCGAGAGAAGGCTCGGCG
Source organism: Camptogramma bilineatum (assembly GCA_958496255.1). Classification (NCBI taxonomy): domain Eukaryota; kingdom Metazoa; phylum Arthropoda; class Insecta; order Lepidoptera; family Geometridae; genus Camptogramma; species Camptogramma bilineatum. The sequence continues at coordinate 7,194,989 of OY292474.1, forward strand.
AGAAGTCTCGCCCGAGACTTCGCGAAGAACAAACAAGCTATCCACACTCTCAATTGTTCTCAGTCGTGATCTGTTGCTTATCCGGTATGGACGTCAATTTTGAAACTGCACCCGGTTTGGCTCTGTGTGCCATTGCATACTGTAACTTTGTGAATGTTGTAACTAAAAATAATGTTAAAAAAAAAAAAAACTTAATGTAAAAAACTTTTATCTTAGTAGTTTCGATATTTAGCATCCCATAAAATAGGCTCAGATTGAAAAAAATCGATAAATTTCAACTCTATTTATTATTCCACATTTTTACGAAAGAAAATTCTCGAAAAAAACAAACAATATGGATGTCTGCCCACCGCCGCTCATTAATCTGCAATGAGACAAAACGTGAGTGTAGGACCCTTCTCTTTTCTCGCCCGAGAAATCCTTTGGCTCGGCCAAAAATACCGACACCGATCGGAGAACAGGCGAGCCAGAGAACGAGAAGGCGAGAAGCTCTTCACACTCACGCTTCTCGGGTGTTCTCGGGGGTTCTCTACGAGAGTCTGGAGGCCCTTTAAAAGTATACGTCCTAGAATAAAAATAATAACTATTTTGGAATGTACAAAATAAAGACCTTTCATTTGACACCGCACTCAATATATTTTGTTTACTTAACTTTTTTACCCCAATTATTTTCATTCTTTATCAAAAATTTTTTTATCATGAAAATAAATCAAGTAGCATCTAAAATCATTGCTAACCAAACCGCAACGATGCCACTCTCTTTTTAAGACCGACCAGTCAATGAGCTACGAAGACATCGAAACTCTATGAAACGGGAGCTCTTGCAGCTCTGGTTTCGTAGTTTTTGGTCTTTGGTCGTATTTCAAAAACTATACATCCTAGATTAAAAATAAAAACCATTTTGGAATGTACAAAATAAGCCCTTTCGTATGACACCCCACTCAATATATTTGTGTAACTTTCATAATTTTTTACCCCCTTGGGAACCCAATATCTTCACAACCCCTTCATCGATTAAGCTCATATGCTCCACCGTAAATTTCCTTACCACAACCTATTGACCTACCAAGTTTCATGCAGAATAGCAGCATTTACACGCAGAGATCGGCCTGCGGATTTTCCCGCGGATCGATCTCTGCCATTCCAACCTTTGACAGTTTTATCCGCGGATATCCGTAAAGATATCTTTACAGATATCTGTACAGTCCAGATCCGTGCTAAAAACTCTACCGTTTAAAGGCCGCTAGTTTTATCCGCGGATATCTTTACAGATATCTGTACAGTCCACACAGCGATCTATTATCATTTAATCTTGGTTATAAGGATTATTGGTCTTGTTGAGAGGCTTTCTTGGTAGCTTTGTCTCTTTCACACTCGTTGTTGGATTAGTAGTGTGCCCATGTCATTTAAATTTCAGGATATTTTTACTTTATCGCGCTCGACAAAATCAGCGCTTGATTTCGATCCATGGTTTCGATCCTTGAATTCGATCCTTGATTTTGATCCTTGATTTTGATTTCGATCCTTGATTTCGATCCTTGGTTTCGATCTTGGATTTCGATCCTTGATTCTTGAATTTTGAACCTTGAATCTGAAATTTTGAATCTTGAATCTTTGAAGTGACAGCTGTCAAACTTCAAATGGCCATATCTCGGGAACTACTCGTCCTAGACTCCCCGTTCTCAGTTCAAATGAAAGCTATGACCAAGATCTTCATTTGAAGTGACAGCTGTCAAACTTCAAATGGCCATATCGCGGGAACTACTCGTCCTAGACTCCCCGTTCTCAGTTCAAATGAAAGCTATGACCAAGATCTTCATTTGAAGTGACAGCTGTCAAACTTCAAATGGCCATATCGCGGGAACTACTCGTCCTAGACTCCCCGTTCTCAGTTCAAATGAAAGCTATGACCAAGATCTTCATTTGAAGTGACAGCTGTCAAACTTCAAATGGCCATATCGCGGGAACTACTCGTCCTAGACTCCCCGTTCTCAGTTCAAATGAAAGCTATGACCAAGATCTTCATTTGAAGTGACAGCTGTCAAACTTCAAATGGCCATATCGCGGGAACTACTCGTCCTAGACTCCCCGTTCTCAGTTCAAATGAAAGCTATGACCAAGATCTTCATTTGAAGTGACAGCTGTCAAACTTCAAATGGCCATATCGCGGGAACTACTCGTCCTAGACTCCCCGTTCTCAGTTCAAATGAAAGCTATGACCAAGATCTTCATTTGAAGTGACAGCTGTCAAACTTCAAATGGCCATATCGCGGGAACTACTCGTCCTAGACTCCCCGTTCTCAGTTCAAATGAAAGCTATGACCAAGATCTTCATTTGAAGTGACAGCTGTCAAACTTCAAATGGCCATATCTCGGGAACTACTCGTCCTAGACTCCCCGTTCTCAGTTCAAATGAAATCTATGACCAAGATCTACATTTCAGATGACAGATGTCATTTTGACAGCTGTCACTTCAAATGAAGATCTTGGTCATAGCTTTCATTTGAACTGGGAACGGGGAGTCTAGGACGAGTAGTTCCCGAGATATGGCCATTTGAAGTTTGACAACTGTCACTTCAAATGAAGATCTTGGTCATAGCTTTCATTTGAACTGGGAACGGGGAGTCTAGGACGAGTAGTTCCCGAGATATGGCCATTTGAAGTTTGACAGCTGTCACTTCAAATAAAGATCTTGGTCATAGCTTTCATTTGAACTGGGAACGGGGAGTCTAGGACGAGTAGTTCCCGAGATATGGCCATTTGAAGTTTGACAGCTGTCACTTCAAATGAAGATCTTGGTCATAGCTTTCATTTGAACTGGGAACGGGGAGTCTAGGACGAGTAGTTCCCGAGATATGGCGGTTTGAAGTTTGACAGCTGTCACTTCAAATGAAGATCTTGGTCATAGCTTTCATTTGAACTGGGAACGGGGAGTCTAGGACGAGTAGTTTCCGAGATATGGTGCTTTGAAGTTTGACAGCTGTCACTTGAAATGAAGATCTTGGTCATAGCTTTCATTTGAACTGAGAACGGGGAGTCTAGGACGAGTAGTTCCCGAGATATGGCCATTTGAAGTTTGACAGCTGTCACTTCAAAGATTCAAGATTCAAAATTTGATAGGGCCTCCAGACTCTCTGCGAGAACCCCCGAGAACACCCGAGAAGCGTGAGTGTGAGGAGCTTCTCGCCTTCTCGTTCTCTGGCTCGCCTGTTCTCCGATCGGTGTCGGTATTTTTGGCCGAGACAAAGGATTTCAAACATCACGACGGAGAAAAATTGAGAGTGTGGATAGCTTGTTTGTTCTTCGAGAAGTCTCGGCGAGACTTCTCGCCGAGCTTTCTCTCGAGAGTCTTGAAGGGGCTATCAGATTCAAGGTTCAAAATTCAAGAATCAAGAAAAAAACTTTGTAAATTTATACCGTTCCACGCGCCAGTCCAAAATCTGCGGTTATCTGTACAGATATCTTTAAAGATATCTTTACAGATATCTTTACAGTCCGGATCCGTGGGAAAATCTTTAGCGTTTAAAGGCCGCTAGTTTTATCCGCAGTTATCTTTAAAGATATCTTTACAGATATCTTTACAGATATCTTTACAGTCCGGATCCGTGGGATAATCTCTATCGTGTAAATGCCGCTATTGGATGAACGGTTCGACAGTTATGCGCGAACAACAATTCGTGAAACATACAAACATACAAACATACAAACATACAAAGCAAAATCGCCCAACTTACCACTAAGATCTTCGCTCGCTTCGCTCGCTCGATCGAAAAGCACTAAAAAAAGATTCTGACAAATTGAGAACCTTCTCCTTTTTTTAAGTCGGTTAAAAGTACTTAAAAGTAAACGAGTGTGGGCAAAAATATATGGGCACTTCACCCACGGCCGCCACAGCTCAGACTACTTTTATTTTGAAGGTATCACAGCCTTGTATCTCTGTGCCAATGCGCATCAAATTCTGTCCCGGGGTTCTCTATTTATTAAGAGTCGAATAGGTTAAAATGAAAGAGAGGTTAAAATGGCTATTACCGCATTTTTTGGCATAAATGTATGGACCCACCGCCGCCACAGCTTATACTACTTTTGCTTAGAAGGTATCAAAGCCTTGTTTCTCTGTGCCAATTCGCATCAAATTCTGTCCGAGGGTTGTCTATTTATTTTAAGTCGAAAAGGTTTAACTTCCAAAAAAGCTAAAATGATTATGATAAGAGCGATGAAAGTCTCGATTTATTGGGATGTTTTTTTATTTCAAAATAATGTGAGGTTTATCAGAAAGTCTCTTAAGTATTTATTTTTCATTTCTCATGTTCGGAAAGTGTTTGAAGTTAGCTGAACAGAGGGATGAAAACAGTACTTTTGCGTCCCTGGGAAGCAATTCTCCCTGTGAAACGATTTTCCCTGCTGACAAAGTATTAAATAAATCACATTCTACTATTTGACATTTCTATTGAGCCATGTCGTCTTTGTCAGCTATATTTGACATTTCTATTTACTTTATCTATATATATAACTATTTACTTTCTATTTATTTTATCAGGATCACAGAATCAGAATCACGGGATCAGGATTATAGGATCAGGATCACGGGAATAGGATCATGGAATCAGGATCACGCAGGATCACTGGATTAGGATCACGGGATTATTATTACGGGATTAGGATCACGAAGTCAGGATCACGGGATCTGGATCACAGGATCAGGATCCTGACGTGAGACCGTAGCCAAGTGAGTTATCTGTCATACATTTAAATACGAACTGTTTGGCCACGTGGCCGGCGATGGGGCCATAGCGTCTCAGCGTGTTAATAGCTCTTACAAGATAGATGTAAATAACCTGTTTAGGCACTCGAACTATTAGCGCCCTCGCTTCGCTCGTGCGCCAAACCATCTCGTGCCTAGGTAGGTTGCTTTCAACCCATGTGTAACAATCTCCTATTTCCGATGACGTCCTTTGAATCCCTCGCTGCGCTCAGGATTCTAATCTAGAATCCCTCGCTGCGCTCGGGTTTCAACTCTAACATCCCTCGCTCCATTCTGTATTCAAAATAACACTCTCGTCGAAAAAATAATATTTTGCCCCGTTGTCATATCAATGTAGTACTACTACTCAGGTTAGGTAGGTACAAACATGGATTTATCTAGTGACCCCCGGGATAGATTTTAATGCGTCGATAATAAAAAATGCTTAGTTTTGTTAGGTCTTTCGAGTAATATTAATTACATTGCTGGCGGAGCTGGGTGAAGTTTGCCCACTATTATTTATGTGAATAATTCTAAATGCCATTACTAAGTCAGTAGGTTTGTCATTTAAACTTTATAATGCGACTTGACCACTGCCAACTGTCAAACTGTCACCGTAATAGGACATTTAAATCGATAGCTGTATTCAATATGGCCATTTTGTTATTTAGTTTGATAGTTTGATCGATCTGTTAAAAGGAGTGTACGTACACTACATAATCTACTGTCAGCAACGTAATTCAATTAAAGTTTTTTTGTAAAAACGGGTAAAGCTATTGGGGTTCCGTGGGACTAAAAATATGAAAAAAGCCAAAAAAGAAAGAGTCTGTTTTTCTTTTGAATGCAACATACTTGTAGGCTTGACTAGGTACACACAATGACACGCCTTTTTACAGCGGATAAAAAAAAAAAAAAAAAAAAATCATTTTATATGAGCCCATCATATCTGAATGAATTATGTAGGTATAATAAAATATAATAAAACTAAAACAAAGCCGTTAAGTATAAATTATGTACCTACCAACCTAATTACCTTCCTTTAGTAATTTTACTAATCCTAACGTAAATTCAAATAATTGACGAGAACCAGATGTCACACTAACCCTATTAACCTACGTTTAATAGCAGATAATGTGTTCGTCTTTTTCAATAAATTATTACTTTACTTTACTTTACTTTACTTCTTAGAACTCAAATAAATAAATAATAATAATGCTGGACATTTTACACGGCATCATGTAGCTCATATTGGAACCACATGACTGATACATGACTGATCTAAATAATAACATAAATTATAAAAATATGGTTAGATTTGAAATGATTTTGGTATTACGTTTATATGGACAATTCGTCCATCGCAGGCCCCTTAAGAAATATTTTTGAATATTGAATTTAGGTTGGGAATTATATCGCTTTCCCCCTTACGTATGAAAGATGTTTAAAGTTGAACACTGGTTGAACAACGTCCTGTCTCTGTTTGTCACTATCCACAAATAAAGACAGGACGTTGTTTAACCAGTGTTTCACTATAAACATCTTTCATAAGTAAGGCCCTTTATTTATATTATGAACTGCTGTGATCGTTTAAGAAATACTTTTAAAGGTGGAATTGAAGGTACATAAAAAAAGTAGGCCTCTATTAATAAACTCGGATTAACTTCTGTCAAAGTTGCGCCACGGATTAAACTATTGCCATCCTTTTTTATTAAACAGGGACAAATAAGGATGGCAATAGTTTAATCCGTGGCGTAACTTTGACAGAAGTTAATCCGAGTTTATTAATAGAGGCCGTAAAGTTTATTTGGCAACACACTCATGACTTCACCCGTAGAAACGTCCGAAACCCACGCCCCAAGGTACCAGGGCATCATAACGCCAAGGCGGTGTCCGCTACATTATTCATCGCGCGCCGCCTGCATTCCGTGTACATTGTTTGCATGGCCACCTGATATCCATGCAAGACGCCTAAACCTTTGTGCTCTAGGTTGATAGACAAGTGTAGCGTAGAGCGATAATGTTGCGTTCATATCGATGTAACGAAAGGTGGGAACCTTTCGTTACATCGATATGAACTACTGGGGCAGTACCTCCGCCTTGCATAATATCGCACCCAAATAACATTTGGAAGAACAATAACTCTCGAATGGTTTTGTGTTCCTGAGGTGAGTAAGGTTGCCAGTGCTATGCAAGGAAGCACTGCGGTGACAACAGGTGGGTCTTGTCCATTGTTAGCTGCTTCCCGCGGCTTCACTCGCGTGGTACCTAAGTAGCCTATGTTACTCTCCAGCCCTCCAACTATCTCCACACAAAAAATCACGTCAATCCGTCGCTCTGTTTTGACGTGAAAGCAGGACAAATAAACACACTTTCACATATAAAATAGATAAATGTTTGCCTAGACAGTACATTGAAGTGTACATTTTTTGCAAACGACACATTAAAAACGTGCCAATGTTTAATATGTCAAGCTTGAGATGTCCCACGTCAGTAACCAAAAATGTTCATGTTCTCGCTTCTTAGCGTTATGTGTCGACGTTCGTGTCACTTATCTGAGGATACAGTACGTTTAGGTCTACCTAAGACCGGACGAACACACGGTGAATTTGGATTCACAGACAAAGAAATCGCAGTTTTTGTTATTGGTGACAATTCTACTTTGTAAGGTACTATTGAGGCCTTGAGTGTGTTCCACCATATCTAAGTATAGTCACTTCCTAGGCTGCGAGTTGGATTCCCGTCGCGAGGCAAATGTTTTTTTACCTGCAAATATTTGTCTCGGGTCTGGGTGTTTTTCTATTTAGTATGTATTTAAAAAAAAGTATCTACGTAGTATATCAGTCATGTAGTTCACATAACGCAAGCTCTGCTTAATTTGGGGATAGCTAGAGCAGTGTTCCGCAAAGGGTGTGCCGCGGCACACTGGTGTACCGTGGTCATAGGTTGGTGTGCCTCGGAAAAATATGGTTACCTATCTCAGTTAAGTTACTCCGGACGCATATGATTAACTAAACAAGCTCATGTTTCGCATTAAAATATGGTTTTTCATTTATGGTGTACCTCAAATATTTTCCGATTTCTTACGTTTAGATGTATGTACCTTGAACACAAAAAGTTTGCGGAACACTGCGCTAGAGGATGCTGTGTGAAATGCCTAGCCATATATATTTATTTATATATTGATAAGTAATACTGCCGTCATTATGTAGAAAGGCCGTAACTTACTTACTTTGAGAACAGAATAATTTACAGAATAATTATTTACCTACTAAACTGAAATAGGCTTGTGTTGGTACTTTTTGAGCAGAAATGTTTAGGTTTTCATCGGGCGCAGGTAGGCAGACCGATAAGCATAGGCACGCATTAATGTGACCTAGTTTTCAGTTATAATCAAATTATTATTCGTTTTGCTTAGTTTTTTACTTTTAGCACTTATACGAAATAATAAATACCTACATATTTATAAATCACGCCTCTATATGGACGAATTCTCGAAGTACTGCCAGATTCAGAATCGGACGATTCGGCGAAGTCATATGAAAAACGGTCGCACCGTGTGCGAGGTTTCAAATGATTTCATATTTTTATTAATATTTCATGAGATTCTAAAATTCGATTCGTTTGGCGTCGTTGTGTGCAAACTTTAGGCAGAAACCATCAACCAACCCAGATCAATCGGGGCTTCCTCACCGCGCGACCGAATTTGAGCTGGCGCGAGGGGCTGACTTTGAGCTAGGGACGCGCCACGCGCGCAGACGAGACCAAGGGCGTCGATTCTCGTACCGAACTTTTTATCAACCTCAACTAAAGCGACTGTTTCCATGACTACTAATAACTAGTAGTTCGCCCCGAACTGAGATCTCGCGCACCGTAGATGGCCAACATTTGGACTTTCTTCTGACTACCCCTATAATTTCAAGTGCTACTACTGCCGGGTATGCCTATTGCGCTAGCTCTTCATGGTAAAAAATACTAGCATGCATGCAATACATAATGTCGTGTCTAATTTTTAATTTATTTCATATTTATGAATTCTCGTCGTATTTTTAAAAGTATACGTCCTAGAATAAAAATAATAACTATTTTAGAATGTACAAATAAAGACCTTTCATTTGACACCGCACTCAATATATTTGTTTACTTAAATTTTTTTACCCCAATTATTTTCATTTTTTATCAAAATTTTTTTTATCATGAAAATAAATCAAGTAGCATCTAAAATCATTGCAAACCAAACCGCAACGATGCCACTCTCTTTTTAAGACCGACCAGTCAATGAGCTACGAAGACATCGAAACTCTATGAAACGGGAGCTCTTGCAGCTCTGGTTTCGTAGTTTTTGGTCTTTGGTCGTATTTCAAAAACTATACATCCTAGATTAAAAATAAAAACCATTTTGGAATGTACAAAATAAGCCCTTTCGTATGACACCCCACTCAATATATTTGTGTAACTTTCATAATTTTTTACCCCCTTGGGAACCCAATATCTTCACAACCCCTTCATCGATTAAGCTCATATGCTCCACCGTAAATTTCCTTACCACAACCTATTGACCTACCAAGTTTCATGCAGATTGGATGAACGGTTCGACAGTTATGCTCGAACAACAATTCGTGAAACATACAAACATACAAACATACAAAGCAAAATCGCCCAACTTACCACTAAGATCTTCGCTCGCTTCGCTCGCTCGATCGACAAACGACTCAGTTGTGGTGAGGTTTTGAACTTTGGCAGAACAAATTTTTGAAAAGCTATTCTACTATTTCACCAAATGGCTGACATTTAAGAGATCGAATCAAACCAAAGCGGTTGTCATCTAGTAGAATACAGGCCGACCACAGTGTACAATAATTATTCATCCGGTGACAACCTTACTTCACGCAACTGCGCGTGTACAAAAATGACATTGTGTAGTGTCTGTGTAAATAGGTAGATATACGCCGCTTTTGCATACAGATTTCGTCGAGTGTCCGGGGTGTGGCAGAAATCACTTTCCACTTGCAAAGATCATCCTGACAACCATAATCAAAAAAGGACTTCAGATTTAGCAGCCGTTTGCGCTCTAGTAAGCTTATAAGTCATGCATGTTTAAGATTTTTCTCGAAATTCAATGAAAATAGTTTTTTATACTTCTCAAAATCCGCCATAAAATCGAGTAATGCATCGCTAATCGATACAGGTAGGTTGGAACCCTGAACTCTGCATGTATTATGCATTCCTAGTTCCATGCCGGTTTAGTACGCCAACTGATTTAGGATTACATTCGATACCACCAAGGTTTTCTAAAAAAATAGTTAAAAAAACGCGAAACATGACAAAATTAACAATTGACTGTCCTCACAACTCAGCAGTAGGTAGCTCTGCTTTCCGCAGCTGATTGTCTAACTTGTCTCAATCCTCGGTTTGAGACAAGTAAGTTGGTCTCAAACTGTCAAAACGATCGTGAAGGTATCTATAGTCGTATTGCTCATTATACGGACTAAAATTGAAGGAAAAAATGTCATTTTTCCTTCAATTTTGATTAGCTTTGATACGTTTTATGTCAAAATTGAAGGAAAAATGACATTTTTTCCTTCACTTTTAGTCCGTATAATGAGCAATATGACTATAATAATGTAGGAGAGAATGATAGAGCTAGTTGCGTGGTCGCTGAACTGTCAAATTTGTGAGTTTGAGACCGATTTTGGTCGCTTTCAAAGATAGACAATCAGGGGTGGTGTAGTTTGCTTAGACGTTCTTGATAGTTCGCTGAGCGGTGACAATAATGAATGGGAGACCGCTAGTGGCATTAACAAGCGCTGCCGTGCTTTGGACGGCAAGTTAAATTGTTGGTCCCTACTTTTAAGCCGTTAAGCCATGACGGAGGCCTCCAGACGGCCTAAAAACTCCGTCACCAGAAGCCTCAAGCGATTTAGGAATCAATTGATTTAGGACTGGACTGTTCTCACAACTTAGCAGTAGCTCTGCCTTCTGCAGGCTGATTGTCTAACTTGTCTCAAACCTCGGATTGAGACAAGTTAGTTGGTCTTAAACTGTCAAAACGATCGCGAAGGTATCTTTTGTCGCGTTCGGTCTCATTGAGGTGAGAGTGACAGAGCTACTTACTACTATCTAAATCTCCTCTCTCATGCGAACTTTTTATGTTTTGTTTGTTTTCGTTTCGGATAGAAAAAATATATGCATAACTTTCATTTCTTTCCTTAATTGCGTCTTAGATAAATTTTGAAACTTCATGCACGTTTTTACTCACGTTCTAAATGAACATTTACGCAATAAATGTGACTCCTTCCACGTATGTTTTGTTCAAGTATTGGTAAAAGTATGTTTTGTTCAAGTATTGGTCAGCATTTTGTCAGAAATAAAACGCCATTGCACTTTATTTAGGTTTCGTATTCGTGCTGACTCGTACCTAACTTAGTACCTAAATACAGTCAGCCTTAGAAACTTGTCAATATTATTGGTTTGAGCCGTGTTGGTTGATTGGGAATACCTTGGCTTTTGATCCGAAATGTCCGTCTGTCTGTCCGTCCGTTCATCTGTCCGAGGTTTTGCTAAGAGACCGTTGGTACAAAAAGGTAATTTTGTAGGGAGGGGTGTATGTATATATCAATTACGCCGACAAAGTGGTAAGTACTTAAAATAAAATTTTGGAAAATATTTTTTTTAGGGTAGCTCCCCCTACGTAATATATAATAATAAATAATAATAGTAAAATAATATTTATAATAATACTATATAATATTTATAATTTATAATATTTATATGAAGTGAGGATATATTTTTGTTTCGTCGTCTACACTACACCATTGTGTGGGATATCGTTGAATAGGTCTTTTAAAATGACCTAAGGGTTGCGCTAGCGGTCATGAATCTTTTGTAGTTTACAAACATTTTGAAAAACTTAGTATTTCTTGTAAAATGATGTTCGAAGCAGATTTTTTTAAATCAACGTTTCCTGCTGACTGTACAGGCGTACTGTTCGCGGTTCGACTGCATTTGTACAACTTCATGCCGTATTTGATATTTTTAGAAAACTTCGTACCTAGTAAGTAATATTATTAAACGCCTTTGCAGAGCATTGGTCATTGAGGGGTTGCTATTGCTAAATTGAACTGGTTTTGCAAATGTGGGGGTGTAGTTTCAAAATCCGGCTGTGGCCACTTGGTTCGACCATATAGTTCGATCAATCGGACTATGTGAACTTTTTTTAAAATTTTTATAGGTAGTGTTAAACCACATTTAGGTACATTTTGAATGAAAAATTCCGACGGGATTCGAACCCGCAATGATACAAGCGATCCTCCTTTAGCCGGAGTGCCTTTACCAATTCGGCCACAGAATCATTATTTTTTCATTTTCAATTCTTATGTGATTTTTTTTCCAATTGATACTATTTTAGAAGACTACTCTACAGACGGTCAAATACGATGTTCGCTCCAGACCAAATCCGAGCGTGTGTTAGCACTATTAAGGCTGGATTCGACCAAACTGGATTAAGATTTTACTCGAGAGTAAACTACTGTTTGTTTGAATATTCTGACATTGTAAAGTTGACACCTTATAACCAGGATAATTTGTGTGCCCATAATAATGTTCGGTTGAGCTTTCTAAACAATTGTATTTCGAATTATGCCGGCTAGTTACTCTGGAGTAAAATTACTTTTGGTCGAATCCAGCCACACAAACTTATTATTTCACTCATAAAACGATTACAATTCATTTCATTTATTCATAAACCATTTCACAATCGTATTTGAATGTCGTCTTATAAACTAAAATCTAATTAAAATGGATGAACATAGAGAAAAAAAATTACTAATAATTAAAAGAATGTAAAGCAGTAAAATGTCACACTAAGTAGTAGGTACGTACTACAGAACTAAATCATTACACTTATAAGTGAAAAGTCACGGAGCACGCACTAATTCCATTTTCACCCCCAATTTATATCTGTCACTCCTGGTGCCTTGGTCGGCGTAAAAATATTGTTTTTACTTATCCTCTAAGGGGGTGGGTTGGGGGTGTAATTACTTGAGCAGCCAGACGCCTGAACCCATCGGGGTTGGTATTAGCACAGAAGATATAACAGTAGACACGTTACTATGGCAGTATAGTTGATGGTATGAAAAACTATGTATGGTTTACAGCGAGTTTCGTATAGAAAACAGTAACTTAGCACGATGTAAATTTTTATAGGACAGTGTAGTTGAAATCATACTAACAAAAAATATTAACAGTGGGTGTTAAGAAAAGTTTCATTGACAATAAAAACTAGCTCCAACTTGAGAAGGATCGCTTGTATCAATGCGGGTTCGTATCCCGTCGGAATCGAAAATTCTGATAAGACATTTCATTTTCAATTAAAAAAAAACTAGGTTTAATTTACGGATAGTTTACAGTAGAAATGATTAAGTATCTTTAATTTTACTCAAAAAAATTTGAATTTTTATTATTTTATCTTACCCAAAAACTAAGGTGACATTCTTTTTTTATACACTCATCTACCCCTTGATTGTCTATCTTTGATAGCGACAAAATCGGTCTCAAAATGTCAAATATGACAGTTCAGCTACCACGCCAGTAGCTCTGTCACTCTCATTTCAATGAGACCGAACGTGACAAAAGATGCAATCGTTCACTGTCACATTTGACAGTTTGAGACCAATTTTGCTATCAAAGCTATACAATCATGCCACTTGCGGTCACCTATCCAAACTGTGACCGCTTAGAACGTCTTCTTTCAAGAACCTCTAAGCTAAGCAAACTTATTTATTTAGTTCATACAACCAACAGACTAATGAAAGTAGGTAGGCAAACAAAAAACAAAAAAAAATGTTCTCCTAAAACTACAAGTTGACAGGCATTAAAAAAAATAAAAAAATAAAAATTAAACTACGCCACGAGCACTCCTTATGCACCGTAGTAAAAGCTTAAACTATTCCGAAGTGACTCAGCCAGCTTTTTGTGACATTCCAAGTATTTTTCTTAATCTGGGCACGGCACGTCACTCGTAAGAAGGGCCGATGTGATAAAGATCGCTGTTTTTTGCTGAGGAACGGGACTTTACCCCAGCAGTTGCCAGCAAAGCGGCGACAGTTTTTCCCGGTTTTTTTGCAGTTTTCTTTTGTTCATGAGTCTCATGTAGGATTTGTAGACTTTTGTCTTGATAGTAATGTAATGATGATACTAAGTTAAATCATTTTGATTATCATCATGTTTCGGATATAAAATCATTAAAATACATTTTTCATTTATTCGAAAGTAAGGGTTAAGGTAGTTTTGTTTATTGATTGTAATTGAATGGGTGTCTACATCTAACAATTCAGTGTAGGTCATGTTTAGGTTCTAATTAATAGGAGTTGGTTCACTTTTGTGTCAAAACTGTCCCTTTTAAAACAGGTCGAAATAGTTGGCGATCCAGATTAGGAACCAAAACTGAATTGTTTACTAAGAGGTCATGGTACAGCTGCAGTTATGGTTCAGTTTCTATTCCTCTGACTAAAACATTGTAATCTAACCATACATTTTCAATTTGATCGTCTTAAGAGGTCTAACTCCGTGGGTTTAATTTCACGTGCCTCTCAAAACAACAAGCAGATTTACTCGTACGTATTTCAAAATTCACAATTAATTTCGAACGTACACGACAAAGGTACGTACCAATAAATTCGAGCTTATAATATGAGAGGATCGCGCCCGCGGCTCCACTCAGCAATATTTCTATAATATTCATCAATTTATTTTTGTTTTATTTTATTTGGAAAACGAAAGTGTGCTATAATAACTGTATTACTAACGTAAATATAAGACTTTAAACACCAATTAGCTTCCTTCCTCGACTTTGTGCTTAAATTCAGTTTTAAAGTGACTTTGTTGTTAAAAACAGACTACATTCCCAATTACATTTGGATCTTCATAATCACGATCTTTTGGCGTAGTCAGAGTCAAGTCCGTACATTTGGTGCCCAATATTTTGCAAGTTGGTGTATTGAAATTTCTAAGAAGCATTATTGTAACGCTTTCTTGAATATTTTTTTGATTATTGAGCAACAAGAATTTTACTGATGCAGTTTGTTCATCTAACCAGAAAACCATTTCAAATACTTTTGTTGAACTAACCCGTTATGGTCTGTGATCTAAAATTCTACCTTTATGAACGCACCAACCAGACATCCTTACAAACTTTCGCATTTACAATATTAGGATACTAGGGGAGCAGATACGCACCCACGTACATCCATATTTAGTACGCGCTCAGTTTATCACACTTCAAAGAGCGTGGAGGCGCTACTAACCGCATCTCCCCGCGATACCCCTGGAGCCCTGGTAACTAGGAAGCTTTGTGAAATTCGCGATGCTTTTCGAGGCCCCCATTCGGTTTTTCGAGGTCGCGCGCCCCCCTCGTAATGCGAACCTCCACAGCGCTTCAGCTGGCCTGGTACTTAACGCGGTTTCTGCACCTAGTTTACTCTAAACTAGCGAATGTGGGTGTTTAATTATTTATTCAGTGTGCGGAGAATTTTTAGTCTGGTAGTAATCTTGTTTAGCGTTTGTGAAATTTACAACAATGCTGCATTATGTGATGTTAATTTTTATTTTTTGGCCAAGAGTGGTAAAGTTATAATCTAAGCTAGTTCTTTGTTAGAATTAAAGTCATTTTTCAGGCTTTTTAAAATTGGTATCACTTAAACGAAGTCACGGCTGGAAGCTAGTAGTAACTATAGGTACATGATGTGTATAAAGGTACTTACGTTTTTCAGTAGTCTAAATAATTGGTAGAGTTTTCGAAATTAGGTTTATATTCGTATGTGGTTATCCCACTGAACGCACCCTGCCGCGGTGCGCAGATTCAAACCAAAATAAAAACGTCGGAGCGCGGTGCAGTGTTCTTTACGCCTTAACTCTTTATCCTAAAAACTCAGTCACCAGAGTTGGCTATTACTCATACAAACTTACTTAAGCCTGGTCGCATACGAGCCACAAAACGCCGCTACCGACCTATTTCCTGTAGTTTTCATATATTTTGTTCTAGCTTCACCCAGATAAAAAGTAGCCCATGTTTTATTCCCGGTCATTATCTATGTATGTTTTAAATTTCAGAGGAACAAACATACATCCGTCTATCCAAACATCCAAATTTTCGCATTTATAATATTAGTATGATAGTATGATTAGTATGATAGTGTATAGATGCGCCGCACACGTGTAGCCGGTGGCGGCCACTCGCTTGTCGCTACAGCTACAAAATAATATGAAAAGTCGCTGTCGCTGGCGTTTTGTGGTTGTGATTGGTGGCCCGTTTGCGCCAAGCTTTACTCTTATGTTCGGCAATTATACCCATCTTTTTGTAAACCATTTTGTACGAACTTTGTCAAGTCCTTGACAATGACACTTCAAGAAGTTTATAAGAGACTTTACGAAGCTTTGCTATTGAACTTTCTTTCAACTTAGAGAGCTATTGACTGGTCGCCGCCGGTGACTCAGTCCACGGCGATTGTGATTTTCTATAGTTTAAGAGCTGGTACACATTGGGCGCTTCCAGACGCGCGCTTTGCTAACGCGCGTTTTGAGAACTAAGAGTTTCAATTGATGTGTACACATGCAAGCGCGCGCTTCTCTTAGTTCTCAAAACGCGCGTTAGCAAAGCGCGCGTTTGAAAGCGCCCAATGTGTACCAGCTCTAAATGGTGTTTATGCACTTGGTCGCCGGCAACTCGGCGTTATGTTGTGGTCGCAGAGAGACCAAGTGGATGGCGACCAGTCGTTAGTGCGCAATTAGTCGTAGGCTGGAATTACACTAGTAAGGTCTTACGTAAGTTTTACTCATGTAAGTGACAATGCAAAGGAAAAGCTACTCACAGGGAGTTACTTACACTCCCTGGGTCTTACTTATGTTTAAAGTTGAACACTGGTTAAACAACGTCCTGTCTTTATTTGTGGATAGTGACGAATAGAGACAGGACGTTGTTTAACTAGTGTTCAACTTTAAACATTTTCCATAAGTAAGGGGGCCTGTGAGTAGGTTACGCCGCAAAAACCTACTAGTGTAAGTCCAAGGTTTCAAGACTTGGACTGTCAACCAAAAAAATAACTTACAGTGTTAATCAAAGTCAGTATAGGCTTTCAATAAGATCACTCAGATCACTTTGAATTATTGTAAGAGCTAGAAGATTTTACTTCTGTTATTTTATGAATTATCTGCTATACTCTTAAAATGAGCGAAACTAATTCTACGACCGACTGTTCTTTCACGAACTAACTTATAATTGTGTAGAATTCTCGTTAAACATTTACCGCTCTAATAAACTCAACTTCTGTCAAAATTGAAACACCGTTTAAACTATTGCCATCCTTTTTTGTTAAATAGTAAAAAAATGTGACAGGGAGAATTATGAACATTGTTTAACCAGTGTTCAAGTTGAGAGGCGTTTATAAGTAAGGCCTTTGGGTCTTAATTGTGAAAGATGTTTAAAGTTGAACACTGGTTAAACAACGTCCTGTCTTTATTTGTGGATAGTGACGAATAGAGACAGGACGTTGTTTAACCAGTGTTCAACTTTAAACATCTTTCATAAGTAAGGGGGTTTATTTTTTATCATAGTTAAATAAATAAATAAATAATGCTGGACATCTCACACAGCATCATGTAACCCCAAGCTAAGCAGAGCTTGTGTTATGGGAACCACACGACTGATATACTACTTTTATATTTTTTGTAAATACAAACATTTGTCCCGCGGCGGGGATCGAACCCTAAACCCTAGTTACCTACTAAATCAATATTATTACATGCCCCTTTAGGATCTTCTAGGATTTTCTTTAAATAACGTACACTCACAGTGACGCTGAAGTGTCTAGGCTAGGCCAACGTTTAGTTAACATGATGGCTCGACTAACATTTAATTAAACGCATCATGATTTGCGAATCAAATTTTTCAAGTCATCATGAATCGTTTGTGAAATCTTAAGCGTCATCTTGCTTTCTCAAGTTTAAGTAGGTACAGTCGCCTACAATAAATGTAGGTATACAATCCTCTAAGTTTAAACTAGTGTAACAGTAAACATTTTCAACTATAATCAGTTATTTACATGTAGATAGATAGATAGATAGATAGATAAATTCTTTATTGACACACATTTCAGCACAGACACACACAAAAAAAAAAACAAGTAGGAACCTACAGAAAGAACACTAGTGTAAGGTATGTAGGTATACTAATTACGAACTTACGAAAAATTACGAACACTCGTACACCAGAATTTTATTTCCAACGATAATATTAAAACTTCTATAATAATCAGATAAAAGGATTTCAAAAAATTGAGGCTGTAAAGTGATTTTTGTGGCTGATTATACACATAATATTTTCAAGTTTATTAATTTCGTGCATCAATAGATTTTACTTAGAAAATTAATATTATGTAAGTATAATTTATGATCATTCTACTAATATACAACGTCTACCATTCCGTTGCGTTATGTTTCGTTATTCAAAATGTCAGTCATTTGGTTGAAATAGAAGAAGGCCTCGACTTTCGATCCGAAGATCGTGGGTTTGAATCTCGGCCGCGCATCAATGAATTTTCGTTTCGAAAAATTGATATGAATTTTCTCACTCGATCAACATGGCATTTATAACACTAAGGACAATTTAAACCTATGCTTCTAAAATTCTGTTAAAATTGAAACACCGTTTAAACAATTGCCATCCTTTTTTTGTTAGATGTGTCAAATAGTGACAAGGCGAATCTTGAGCATTGTTTAACCAGTGTTAAACCCCCTTACTTATGAAAGCTGTTTAAAGTTGAACACTGGTTAAACAACGTCCTGTCTCTATTCGTCACTATCCACAAACAAAGACAGGACGTTGTTTAACCAGTGTTCAACTTTAAACATCTTTCATAAGTAAGGGGGAATGTTTATAAGTAAGCGCTATAGTTTCCCACAACTGGGCAAAGGCTGATCTATCAAGTCCTGTGCAATCATCACCCGATTTTTGAACCGCGTCATCGCGTCAGGTAGAGCGCGGTAAATCAATGCTTATGTACCGTCATCGTTATATACTCACATATATGTACCTACATACGTAGATAATCTCGTCATAGCTCCCGTTATGGTGGGGTGGGGAGGGGGTAGCTTTAAAAATACTGGGCCAACGTCACCAACGTTACTAGCTTTTGTCGGTGTGTTTGCTTGATGTTCCGATGTAGACATAGATATGTTTTTTCGTACGATCTAGCTAGTGGGTCTGGTTACAGAGTTTTAATGTCGCCTGAAGGCCTCCGTCATGGCTTAACGACTTAAAACCGTGACCCACAATTTAACGTGCCCTCCGAAGCACGGAAGGAAAGGATTTTATAAATCATCTCGTAAAACTTTATTCCATACTCCATTCATAATATAGTCAAATAATTTGTAAGGCTTTAGAGAACGTATTTTTTTCTTCACTCTTATGTCAATGAAAAGAGACGGTAATATTTAGTATTTGTAAACCAAAAGACATAGGTACATCAAAGTAGTGTAAAACATTGTTGTAGAAATTAAAAAGATCTACAAAAAAATCTCCTGTATCAGTATACTGGGCCCTGAATTCTTATTTTTTGGTTGTTGTGCCAACTGCTAGTAGAGTCAAACTAAAAAGGCCTTACTTATAAACTTGAACACTGGTTAAATAATGCTCAAGATTCGCCCCGTCACTGTTCGACACTATCTAACAAAAAAGGATGGCAGTTTAAACGGTGTTTCAATTTCAACAGATTTTTATAAGTAGAGGGGAAACCGTTTAATTTCTTCTCAATAAACATAATCATAATTCAAATGCGCCATTTTAGATTCGTCCTGCCACTGTTTGACTGTTTGACTCTAACAAAAAATATGACAGTTGTTTAAACGGTGTTTCAATTTTAAACAGAATTTTATAAGTAGAGGGGAAACTGTTTAATTTCTTCTCAATAAACAGAATCATAATCAAATTCGCCATTTTATCTCACGACAAACAAATTTTTAGAAGTGAAACTTCTGTTCATACAGTTATTAATTACTCTATGAGAGACGGTCGAGACGGGAAAAAGTTCTGAAAATAGCGTAAAAAATCCCGTAACTAAGAGGAAACGTTTTCGGGCTCGAGTAGGAAGTTTAAAAGCTTATGTACTACAGATATTATATTTACCCGACTACGGCAGGCTATGATTTTAGCAATATAACTTTTGAAACTATTATGGTTACGAACATAAATATTATTAATAAATATTAATATCAATAAATAGAATTATCCCGTTGATAATAATATTTATGATTTAAGCAGTCTGTAAAGCCGTGTTAATCGAAGGTACCACCATTATGGTCATGAGTTTGATTCCTAGCCGTCGAAAATTATTTATTTGACACGAGCTCTAAAAAAAATAAAAGCTTAGACCTTTACATCTTTAGGTACTAGATTTATACAGTGACAGGAGTCAACAGGACATTGTAGTGCCTGGGACATTGTTGAGATGGAGTGGACTTGCCCTAAAGATCCTTCTAATATTATAAATGCGAAAGTTTGTGAGGATGTATGGCTGTTTGTTACTGTTTCATGCAAAAACTACTAAACGGATTTGAATTAACTTGGAATTTACATAGTTTTACACATAGGCTACTTATTATCCGGGTAGGTACCACGTGAGCAAAGCTGCGGGCGGAAGCTAGTCTTAAATAATTCAGTCTCTAGAGTGGACTATATGAACTTGTATCGTCTTCACAATATATTCCCACGTCCCACAGCTGGGACTCCCCCTCCTATTGTAAGTTTACCCTCGCTCCAATCAATCAAGGGGCGATATTGAATGCATACCCATAGAATTGTTACACAGTTATAGATAAAGTTATATTGTACCTGCGTGCCTACTAATGCCCGGGTTACACGAGGCTAGTTTTTCAAGCTAGGATAGCAAGCTAGTATTAGTAAGCTAGCAAGCTAGTACTTCTAGCTTCGTGTAGACACAACTAGCTTCATTTCTAAGTTCTTACTAGCTACTAACACTAGCTTGCTATCCTAGCTTGAAAAACTAGCCTCGTGTAACCCGGGCATTAGGGTTGTGTTTAAGATACTGGGTGTAGAAAGTCTACTTACTAAAACGTAACGCACATTTACCTAAACGGCATGACCAATTTTGATGAAACATTCAGGCAGCAGATTTGCCAGATGATCTTGTGAAGTTTAGTAGTATCGGATGATCGGAGATTGCACGACTAAATACATATTTGGTACGTGACCACATCTAGTATGTATTCTAGAGCAGTGTTCCTCAAACTTTTTGTGTTCAAGGTAAGGAAATCGGAAAATTTTGGAGGTGCACTATAAATGAAAAATATTTTTTTTTATGCGAAATATGAGCTTGTTTAGTTGAGCATATGCGGTCCTTTGGAGTAGCTTAACTGAGATAGGCAATCTTATTTTTAGACACCAACTAATGACCACGGTACGTACAGCAGTGTGCCGCGCACACCCTTTGCGGAACACTGTTCTAGAGAATACAGTTAGGTACTTATTTGGTTCTATAACTAGAGAAATATGCCATCAAAAGATTTTATTCGTTACTAGCTTCCGCCCGCAGCTTCGTTCGCGTGGTACCCGGATAAAAAGTAGTCCCAGTCATTATCTATCTAAATTTTAAATTTCAGAGAAATCGGTTCAGTGGTTGTCGAGTTATAGAAGAACTAACATACATCTAACCAAACATCCAAAATTTTGCATTTTTAATATTACAAGCTGCTGCCCACGGCTTCGCTCACGTGGTACCCGAATAAAAAGTAGCCTATGTTACTCTCCAGCCCTCCAACTATCTCCAATTCTCCACACAAAAAATCACGCCAATCCGTCGCTCTGTTTTAACGTGAAAGCAGGACAAATAAACAAACAAATAAACACACTTTCACATTTATAATATGGGTACGGATTATTGTGATGTGATATGATACTTAGTTTGATTAAAAAAAAGCCTATTTGACTTGAGGGTTTGCAAGCCTATTGCCGATAGCTCAGCAATGGACTTTATCTAGTCAGTATAGAGAATACAGTTATTTCGTTCTAAAATTAGCGTATGCCATCAAAGGCTCGCCAGCCAGCACCGGGTGATCTTGCCCGACTCATAGTACCGGTTCCTTCACCTTGAGTAGTCGACCATTTAAGAAAATCCAAGTTATTAAGTCGATCTGTACTAAAACTTACAGCATAAGTTATTTAACTTATAATTCCTTATAGAGGATGAATGAAAGTCGTTTAACTAAACAAGTGTATGAGGCGAGTGTGAATGGAACAGCTGGAAGGGGAAGACCTAGGCGAACATACCTGGATCAGATTGGTGATATGTTGGAGAAAGGCCAGGTCAAAAGTACCCTAAACCGGCGAGCTTGTATGAAAAATGTGATGAGAGTGAATGAGGCGAAAGAGGTGTGTCAGGATCGTAGCAAGTGGAAATCAGTGGTCTCTGCCTACCCCTGTGGGAAAGAGGCGTGATTTTATGTATGTAATTCCAAAGGATGCTGCTACTGATTCTACTAACAAACTTAATCAAACACAAGCACAACGTCAACCTTAGATTTTTGTCTGTTTCCTATTCTACTAATGACCAATGACTGTGTTGGGTATTATTTTATTTCTTCCTGGCTGATTTCGGCCTCGGCAACTGACTTAAGCTTTACACGGAAGAGCTTCGTTGGTGTTCTCATGTGACTGATGTACCTACCTACCCAATCTTAGCTTTAAACATGGGTTTGCAGAGGTAGGTTTGGTAGGTAATATTGGAAGGCGGTTTGCGTTTAAGATAGTCACGTTTGCGGTCAAGATAGCACCTTCTGTCATCTTCATATTCCCAGAACTTCTGCTGGACTACTCTCCTCCACTCCAAGCGTTTCTCAGCCAACGTTTCCCAACGAGAGTTGGGTGACGTTTCAACTACTAGGTCTTCGGTTAGAACAAATGTTTGAAAAATTCTATATACTATTTCAACTTAGCTCTTATGACGAATCACTTCACTCCTTTTATATGGCTACTGTCAAAGTGATCTCCATAGACGAATCATTTCACTCCTTTTAATGGCTACTGTCAAAGTGATCTCCATAGACGAATCATTTCACTCCTTTTAATGGCTACTGTCAAAGTGATCTCAATCAAAGTGTCATCTGAAGAGCATTTGATTTGACATTCACTTACAAACTTACAACAAGTGTAAAAACACAAATTACGGCGCCCTAATTACGTAAGACTTCGCGAAATGCACTATGACCAAAGCGCATTTTGCGACAGACGAGCAATAGACGTGCGATTAGCTTTCGTATAATTTAGTGATATTTTTCGACCGGTAGCGTAGTGATTGCTGTCGCATTGCTATTGCTAGTCTTATGTAATCAAGGCGCCCCATCTAAAACCATGTCATTATTCCATGATCTTCCGCTCCTGATGCTTAGGCCTTATGCCATTTCCAATCACATGACAATATGAACTTAACCCGCTGAAACTACGATCGATTTTCGAATGCTGAGTTTTTGTCAGTTTTAGTTACTTCACAAAATCAGTTGAATCCTTTGATGCGTATTTTGTATTTCATAATTGGGGGGTTGCCGCGGGCTCCCTCGCTTGGTATTTAATGATTATACGCTGACTGGCTGATGGCTGCCTGTGACGTCGATGATAGCGAATTGTTGCTTATCGAGATAAAAAAATCGATTTGTTTGATCGACTTTAACATCAGATACTTAACTCTTTTTAATCGAAATTAAAATCAGACAACTTGTCTTGCAATGGGTTTTTATCTATTTTTGAGGTGATTTTTTTGATCTTGAAAATAAAAACCCCTTTTAGAATGTGAAAAACTTGTGTAATTTTTTTGTGACTCTTAAATTTTGAACATTTTAAATTATTTTTTTTAGTATGTAAAGTAATAATGTTGTTCAAAAATGTATAATAAAAGTTATTCGTTTTGGGCGCGTGAGAAAATAATCGGTAATATAGAAAAAAATAACTAAACGTTATTTTACAAGTCTCTATTGAAAGCTTTTATGCCTAGGAATAAAGAACAGCTAAAATACAAAATCCACGCTATTTTAACTCTTACGAATACATTTCCATTTCAAATGAAAGCATATTAAATAAATTCCCTAAAAGCATTCGCGTTGATTTTTTCCGCTTTTCATCTGTTCGATGATTCGAGTTATCGCGATCTATCGAGTATCGATGAAATCTGACTGTCGCAGCGATGACTCGCGGGGTGGCGGGCACTGATGTAGTTTCGCCAACACTATCATACGGTGCATACATCACTCCGCTAGTTTACTTACAGAAAAAAAATGATTGACAATAATAGAATAGGATAGAAAAACACAAACCATCAAACCAAAATGATCAGAAATCAAGATGATTATCGCTTTCGAAGCGCTCGTGGCGTATCTTGCTTAGACGTTCTTTGATCGTTGAAGTTAAGCAGCGTTGTGCGCGGTCACAATTTGGATGGGTGACCGTAAGTCACATTACGAGCTGAGCGCTTCCGTGCTTCGGAGGGCACGTTAAATTGTCGGTCCGGTTTTTAAGTCGTTAAGCCATGACGAAGGCCTTTAGGCGGCCTAAAAACTCCGTCTTCAGAGTTGGCCACTAGCTCATACGAACACACTTACCTACTACTTACTTAGTTATCCTCTTTTATATTATATTGGCCTCTCAGATCAGTTGATTGCTCTGCCTTCTGTAGGTCGTGGGTTCGATTCCTATCTAGAACAAACTTGTTTTGTGTCTGAAATGTAAAAGCTGTTGCTCTGATTCTTCACGGTTTAACAATTATTGATTTTTTATGTTAGACTTTTTTTTAAATCTTTAGGCTCAGCGGGGCTTAATTGGTTGTTAACGCGTCTAGTGTCGATGACGCACACTGCGCTACGCTACGCTACGCTACGCTACGCTACGCTGCACCACGCTGTACTGCAGGCCTCTCTTTGGAGAACACAGCAGAACTGGAGTGTTAATCTTGTCATTATGATAGATAGAATTATAACTATAGTATATTAGAATTATAACTATACTATAGTATAGAAAATTATAACTATAGTAATTGCAAATGGTCACCCTACTTTGTAAATCTGTAAGTGTATAAGCCGACATATTTCGGTGAAACTTGGAATTAGTGCGGATGAAATACCAATAGGCCACGGGTGGAAGCTATGTGGTCTTACGCTTTGTAAATTACACAATTATTATTTTGTAAATTGCAAAGAAACTGTTTAGTAAGGGTACATTTGAAAATCTTAGAAACTATATCATTATTGCTCGTGATTTCGGTGAAATGCCTGCTTCGTAAATTTCACCTTGATCCTACAAAACAGGGTATATTTTACATCATCCCCTATTTGCAGTGAGATAGCCACATCGCGGGGTGGCGGCACTACACCGTGTAGTGTGATGAAGGGGTGAAGGGGGTAAGGGGGGTAAAAGGGGGTACATAGCCTATGTATCAGCACATACCAGCCCCTGGGTACATAAGCGCTGGGATACCCGAAATTTTGCAGTTATTTTGTATGGAAAACTAGGTTATTCACAGATTCATTCTATTGATGACCACTAGCAATTTCCAGTCATTCCCATTTATAGAATAATTGTATATTTCCAACGAAATTTGTCCTGTAATTCAGATGTAATATTTTACTAAGTTGTTCTACGTAAACTGTAAGTTGACAAAGCTATAGAAACCTGAATATCTAAAACCAATAGTCTAAAACTAAATAAACATCAATTTGTTTTCAAGCGTACTAGCGGACCCCGTAATAGGTACTATACGCTTTCTCACAAATAAATTAAAAGCTAATAAATTGATCTGGTTTAAAATTAAAATTATTGTAAAGTTTAACTGAGGTACCTAAGTACCTACCTAATTTAAAAATGCAACCTAGGTACTTACTTACCTATTTTATTTTCCTAGCATAGTGTGGATCTAATTTAGCTAAGTAAGTATTTAAGTTCTTTGTGCACCACACTTCACGCAAATAAATAATTTCATTTCATTTCAACAGCTAGCGCCATCAACCTGGCTCTACGCTAGGGTCTAGGGGAACTAAAACAATAAATAAAGACATCAACAAAATTAAAAGTCTAGGACAAGAAAAATTACGAAAACACGTACTTACTAGAATCTTTTAGACTACTACAGAATCTCAAATTTAAAAATCATTTATTCAGTAGGTCCTCTAGGATCACTTTGAAACGACATAAGTGCTAGGTGATTCTACTCCAGTTCTTTCGCGACCAACACCATGAGGAATCAGGGCAACAAAGGGTATGGGGCCTTTTTGTTCGGTGATCCAGTAGTAGGTATTTATTTTGTCAATAAATTATATGTAAGTATTTGTTTTTAAAATAATATGTGTATTTTTAAGTAATTTATCTTAATATGACGACACCGTGCTTTTTCTTCTTGTCAGTTTTTGTCCATCCAAAGGTTGCCTGTAAGAGATCGCTTTTAGTGATAAGGCCGCCCATTGTACCTTTCTGTTTTTAGTTTTTCACTTTGTTATATTTCTTGTGTTAGCTTTGATACACTTAATGCGAACATATACGATTTCACGCATATAAACTCTGGCACCCCTTTTCTACATGGGATGCGAATTCTCAAAACCAGATTCATACACTGTAAAAAGTCAGCATCATTTACGACCTTTAAGTCATTAAATTTTATGAAACTTACTTAACAAGGTGAATCCGGAAATTCGAAATGTCGTAAATAAGTTAACACTAAAGTTAATTCATAAACCCCCTTAGAGCGTTTCCACATTATCCGATCCGATATCGGTATCGGACGCCGATACGATATCGGGGCAAGTAAAATGTATGAAAGATGTCCGCTCCGATATCGGGTCGGACAATGTGAAAGGCAGGTACATATTCCATACATTTTACTTGCCCCGATATCGTATCCGCGTCTGATACCGATATCGGATCGGATAATGTGGAAACGCTCTTACTTATGAAAGATGTTTAAAGTTGAACACTGGTTAAACAACGTCCTGTCTCTATTCGTCACTATCCACAAATAAAGACAGGACGTTGTTTAACCAGTGTTCAACTTTATACATTTTTCAGAAGTAAGGGGGTTTATTTACAAAAGTAGCAGTTTTTAATCGTCAAATATATCTAAAATAGTGGTTACCCAATACATGACGATTATTAAAAATCGCGTCAGTAGGTATGTTTTGCTTTCCCAAACAAAGTCACTAGTATTAGGTACCTATAGATTGTATTATATAGGGTCCATAGTATTATAGATTGCGTATATAGTGTCCATATATACGCACCAGTGCGTCTTATCTGTCATTTGGCCATAATTAATTGCTAGGTATATTGCTGTAGTATTGACTACATTAAGTAATTAGGTACAGTCAAAGACATCACACATTGAAAACCAAACTATGATTTTCTCACAAATTTTTATGTTAAATCTATAAAGTCTTTATCATCATGGGGGTGATTTTTTCAGAATCCCAAATATTATGCTTGAAGCTTATTTTAAGATGTCACTACGAAAAACGCTATTAAATAAAACACTGGGTTATAATATGAAAATGTACTTTTGATCTTCTCTCGGACTGTATTAAATGTAACTTAATTTATTCAAGGTTAAGAATGATCGAAGTTTCATCGAAATCCGTTCAGCCGTTGAGACAGTCAGTGAGGTGTCACTGCGTCCGTACCTACCATACGTAGAATAGGGTCTCCATGTACGCAACACGCAGTCTGTCTATAAAATAATACTTTGTCATCCTATATCCTAACTGATTACGATTACAAGGTGCTTTAAGGCCTGTCTCTGAGTACCCTTACCCTCCTCATCAGAAGATCACTTGCTTATGCCCTGGGAACGTCGTGAACCTTACTACAGTTATTACATTTCACAAAATCTTCCTTTACCGTTTCTTTTGTTACGTTGTCACTCCGTTAGTTCCCTGCGTAGATTTGGGGTAATCGTATACGCGAGCCGCGAAGACTGTCAATACGCGTCACCCCATCTCCTAACTGGTTATGTTCACCTAGTATGTCCATGCCTCAGTCAAAGTCAAAAATAATTTATTCTGTAAGACCTCTGGGATGAATCGTCTTAAGAGATAGGTGATACTACTTCTGTTCCTTCGCGACCAATAACTTGAAGAACAAGAGTTTGGGACCTAGCTTTCCATATGGCGATCTATAGTCAAGCTCCATTGGTTAGTTAGCCAATCGATTATTCTTGCCTTGTCAGCATTATTATCAGTTGTCCATGCCCTGAGAAATTCGTAACCTAATTTGCATTTTACAAGATCTTCTATCGTTTCTTTTGGTACCTGTCTTATAACTGCGTCACTGCGTACGTAGATATGGGGTCATCGTATACGCGAGCCGCTTTGGCCGAAGACGGTCGATACTTGACACCCCATCTCCTAACTGGTTATGTGCACCTGGTACTTATAGCTGCGGTGTCGTGAGTTGCTTTTGACAGTGGCACTATACTAGCTGACATTATCTGACCCAATTTTAGTTATAACAAAAAGATCCTTCAAACATTTTTCGGACTATGACAAACATTAATAAAGAATTAGTGAAATTGGTCCAGCCGTTCAAGTTACGTGCTTAGGCGCTTAATAATACTTACAACGTATATCCGTCTGGAACAATTTACCTTTCAAATGTTGAAATAATTTTTCAAATAAGTGTATTAATTTCTGGATATCATCCTTCACTCACATACACACAAACCAACAAAATTCACGCTACCTCGTAATAATATTAGTAAAGAAATACCTACTAAATGTTCCTCTGTTTTCTTCGCCCCATCTCTTAACTGGTTATGTGCACCTGGTACTTATTGCTGCGGCGGGTGTTGCTTTTGACAGTGGCAATTTATTTAACTTTTTTACTAACTACATAACTACTAATTCAGGGAGGCTTTCAAGCGGCATAAAACCTCCTTCAGCTTATATTACATTTCTATTATCTTCAAGCCTCGTATGTACGTAATCACTTAGGAGATCTTAAGCGATTATGTACTTACACCTACTCATAAATCCAGTGCCTATTAGAATAGAATCACTTGCTACAATTTAATCAATAACCCTCCATAATAAAAAAATATATTGGCCAGTCAGTTTTTAATTACCTACCTACCTGTCAATATACTAAAAATGCTCCAACTTTATTTATAAAAAAACAACATTAATTATTTCGATTCATGACGATGGAAAAAAAAGTTCGGCTTCTACTCTGCGGGGCTAAAAAGGCTTTTATATCACAATCACAATAGGAATTGCAATATAATGCCGTTCTTGTAACTCTCAGTCTATGAAAAGAGACGGCATATAGTGCAATTCTTTTGTGATTCTGCTTTAACGGCCTTTTTAACCCTAGTACCGTTGATTCACCTACCTCATAAGAGGTGTTAAAGTGATGTACATGATCTTATTGAATAAACACTTTTTGATTTAAATTATAGATATTAAATATTGCTGGACATTTCACACAGCGCCACCTAGCCCCAAACTAAGCAAAGCTTGTACTATGGGAACCAGATAACTGATATAATACTTATATATTTTTAAATAAGTACTTATAATACTTTATAACACCCAGACACAGAACAAACATCTATGTTCATCACACAAATGTAAATAGAAATAAACTGCTAATTTATAGTAAAGCCTCTATCAAAAGCAACTTCATAATGTACCAAGGCATAGCTGAACTTGTAGCGGACCAAAGTTGCAAAACTGCAAAGTTTCCACCGGTACAACAAAGCTCGAGTTACTTAGAATAAGTTTTGACACGATAACTTAAAAACTTTGCATATTTCTTACTTATTTTACTTAGAAAATACTATAGACACCTACCTACGACCTTTAAATGTGAATTTATATTTTTAACCGACTTAAAGGAGGAGGTTCTCAATTCGTCGGAATATTTTTTTTTGTGCTTTTTTTATGTATGTTCACAGACGCCTGCGGAGCTATAAAGGTCGCTATTGCAGAGTCGCGGTGAACGAATTGAACTATTGCTATCTCTTTTCATTGACTTAGAGTGAAAAGAGATGGCAATAGCTCAATTCCTTCACCGCGATGCTGCAATAGCGACCTTTATAGCTCCGCTGGACTGATTTGGAAATTATTTTTTGTTTATTGTAATACTTTGCACTGCGCATTGAAACGGCTAAATTCACGAATGCCAAGATCCGTTGGAAGAAGTGTACCTACATAAGTAAATATGAAATTAGTTTGTTTTCATCATAATGCTTGACTAAAGTTCGAAATATGAACTTGGCTGTAACTATTTCAAATTCCGAACAAACCTTTTTGCTATTCGTCTCGAGTTTCTACGCGACAGAACTTTTAAAAACAAAAACTGTTGCCTTTATTCGTCGCTTACTCTACAACCTTTACCAACAACTTTGAAATTGCGACTTATTTCTTAGTTCATTGAGCTCTATATTCGTTGACGTAAAATTCGAAAGATATTTTGCATGGACAGGCCACTTGTTGAATAGAAATCTTCGTATGTTTTCGTAAAGACTCAGTCAGCTGTTATGGAAGGCCACTAAAATGATGCTGGGCTGTAACGCGTCGTGCGATTGGTTCAAAACTTGGTTTAAAATTCTTCATGAAGTTTTAAATTATTTTTTCCTTAAAAGTCTGCAAGGGTTTGTATCCAGAATCTAATATTTTTACCTAAACTACCCCTCTAACGGGTTTTTAAATCGAAGCCGAAGCCGAAGCCGCGTGCATTCAGCTTCAGTACCTATGCTGCAGGCAGTAATAAATTTAAGTTTTTCTGCATACGCTTTCTAAGAGATGTGGATTTTGTCAAAGGAATAAATAAAAAATAAAAAAATGTCTATAGGTTGTAGATTAAAACGATAGGAATACTTTTAATTTTTTTTGGGTCGAGCAGGCCAGATAAGACACCTTTGCTGGACACCTAGTTGGCCAGCGTTTAAACCTGCAGGATACAAACCATCACCACCAAAGACTAAGTATGGCATCTTTCATCGTTCACTTAGGTACTGTGTCGATTCAGTTGATTGCATTAATGTGTTTTAATTATTAAATTACCTGTACCTGTTACCTACTGTATTACTATCCAATACATAAATAAATGTAGCTTTAAAAAATCCTTTGATAAAATCTATCAAATATAACTCCACTTATCATTGAGCGTAGGTAAACATTTTCCTGCAACACCCATTGAAATTAAATAGCAAAGTGAATGCAGCATTTTATCGCTCTTAACTCGATTGGCGTGCAGTGCAGCGCTCGTTGCGGAGATTTGTCTATGAATGAGTCGAGGCCTGTTTGAATGAGGAATTCGGAAATTTCAGAATTTTGCCACCGATTTTCATAGATGGGTTCGTTCGTCAGATAGATAAGTCTAACTAAGTAGTTTTGAGACACTTAAACATCACAACAAACGGTTGCGGAGTGTCATATTTAGTTTATGAGTCATACTCGTTTTACTTTTTATCAAAATCGGTTACGAGACTCTTTTGAGTGTTTTTCGCTATCGCTAATAGTTTCAGATTTGGCCCTAGAGGCACTCTTGAAAAACTCACCCTGTATAACTCGGTTCTGACTGAGTGTAGTGTAGGTAGATGTATACTGTTTTCACAAATATTGTTTGTTATACTCTGTTATAATGTTTGGTTGATGGCGGCGCGAAAAAAAAAGGCACCAACCTCCCATACAAAATCGGCATGTGAAAAGTACTAAAATGAAGTGTAAATTAAATTAAATGAATTGAATTTGCACTTCATTTTAGTACTTTTCACATTTTTATTGGTACTCTTTACAATACTTAGATATTGCATTCTATTTTACACGACCAAAGCACCGACCGCAAGCTTGAAAAATCCAAAAATCTTTCTAAAACGAATCTAATTAATTTCTTATCTAATTACTTAGCATAATTTCAATCAACCCACCACTGTTATGCATATGTTGATTAGACAATCATCAATTGTCGGCTGTTGTCCAGTTACATCCGCAATAGGGAGGGGGCTATACGTCTTGCCCCCCAAGCCCTATATACCTACATATAGGTATACGTATAGTCCATTTCAAGCATTATCGATTCGCGTCCGCGGTGCCGTTGACCCCGCGCGACCATTTCGCTAATTTGTTAATTATTTACTCCTGAACGGTTATGATGCCCTGGTAGCGGATGGAGAGGAATAATTCCGTTCCGGTTACGGTAATGAGATGAGATGAATTATTTCATTACGCTGCATCATCTACGTACAACTAAAACCACAGGAAGAAAATTTTATTTTTTAAATTGCCATGAGCAAAAATGTTGTCAACCATCATCATTTTAATTTGAAATCCAACATAGATTTTATAAAACAAATAATCGGCAATTTTCTATACTTATGTGACTGCAAATGAAACGTTTAATCAACTTTGTAATAGATACTAAGTATGCTTCGATCAACAAAACATTGATCGAAGTGAATAGTAGGTATTTATGTGTTCCTAAATAAAGTGTTAAATTGCAAGGACTGTCTTAGAATGCTCGATTTCTCTTGTTTCAGGACAACTTAACCCCCGAACCATCGGACATGACAGATGATGACAACTACAGCAGTAAGTTAAAAAAAAACCCTGGCCACTTGCATCAAATCAATCACACGGTGTTTTATAACAAAAAAATAAAACACCCCACCCGATTGGCTACTTGAATTCCTTATTTAAAACCCACAAAATTCTTTGTTTTGATTGGCTCATGTGATCTGGTGCAGGTAATGGCTACAAAGACGCGGAGAGATTGAAAATGATGTTGCTAGCGTGGAATTACCAGAACCAGGGGCAAGGTAAACATAATGATAATTCTAACCTTAAAATTCATACATATTAGGAAAAGTACGAGCTCTGAAGTAAAAGAAAACATCGTAACGAGACCCAGTTTGCTCATTCCAATAGGCGATGGGCTTGCGACCTGTCACATGTGTAATGCTAACTTCGGCAAAATGACATTCCTTATGCTAAGGACAAGCTAAATCCAAAAGATCCGTATAATATAGTTGGTCCCTGTGTAGATATTATGTCACAGGCAACTGGTTGAATTAGCCATTCAATTAAATGGCTGAACGTCGGTTAGTCAAATAGTTGATTGAACACAACGTTCAACACTGCGGCTGAACAAAGGTCAGCCATTTAATTGAATGGCGGCGCTCAATGAAATGGCTAGGAACTTTATTAAATGGCTAATTCAACCGGCTCCTTCAAGTCACGGCTAAAAAAGTGGCTAGTGGACTGTTCATTTTGTGAAATCGATGAACTTATAGATCTACCTGAATTATAGATATCTGCTGCATATGAAGTTGATATTATGAAACCTTTGAATTGTAACTATGGAGTTATGAATAAATGTATTGTATGGACTGGACCTATGAACAATATGAACTACTATGTTCAAATGATCTCCTTAAGGGAGTGGACACACTGCGTTTTTTGCAGCGCGTTTGTATAGATACAAATGCGATTCGAACGCGATGCGAACGGTTAGCTTTTGTATGAAAAAAAACGCGTTGCGAACGCGCGTTTGTATCGATACAAACGCGCAGCTCAAAAACGCGCTGCAGAAAACGCAATGTGTCCACTCCCTAAGACCCCTCGCTGATCTACTTACCGTCTTCATTTTCAAACTGACACACACCTACCCCATTTGATAATCGGCTGTAATTTTAGCAAGCCTTTGTGATGGTCGCACACCTATCAGCACTGAACGCGCCCAACGAATCGAATTTTAGAATTCTTTATATGAAATCGTATGAATCCTCGCACACCTGCCCGCGGTTGAATCGTCCGATTCGACCGAATCTGGCAGTACTTCGAGAATTCGGCGCAGATAGGTGTGCGATCAGCCTTAAAGAGTGTTTTTTTCTTGTCTCTCTTACGCCAATAAAAAGAGATGCCAACCGATTTAGCTGCCGCTTGATCATATACTTATCTTCAATAAGCTTATAAGTCCTTAATGAATAACAGGGCTGTCTAATAACAGTCTTTTTATTTGATTAAACAAGCATTTTTATATTGACAGATGCGAACCCCACTTAAAAGTTACTATTAAAACCACTTAAAATTCTACAAAAAGTCCCCCAGGGTCATTTAACCCCCTCCCTAGTGGTCCTACCACTAGTCAAGCCGTCCAAATAGTTTATTACGCCAACTTGCATAATTTCGCGTCTTGGCATCGGCTATTTTTACACGAAGCCATATCGAGAGAGCCCTCGTAGGGACGAAGGGATGTATTCAGGTAGGGGGTAAGTCGTAAATTCTGAACAAAAAAAAAAACAAAAGAGAATTTGAAAATTGTAGAGCAAAAGTTCGATGTAATTTTGCCAGTAACAATTGATTTAACTTTTTACATTAGCAGTTTAACTGTGTGTAAGCTTCTAATACTGGCTTTGTCTTCATACAAATCATTCTAAACTATGTAGATGCCACGGTTTGAAATGTCCACCTTACTATAATCACCTTAACTTTCTTTACTTGAAAAGCAGACAATTGTATGAACATATACAAATTACCCCAAATCTACCATACCCTACAATACTGACACACACTCGTATCTAATTTCTTCAATGAACCTCTTCCTTAACTATCCTTGTGTCATTACCCCAGCTAATTTGCCCCTTGCTTAATTCTGACCCTTCCCCTGCTCTTAATCTGTCCACCGTCTCCGTGCAAGGCATCTCAAATTATTTATAACCAGGGGGGCTGTGGCCTGTACCGTTGACATTTAGAACGTGCACCTTGCCTCTCATTAATTTTTACCTCCTAACTAACTGCGCATACGGAATGGGTAAATTACTAGCTGCGACGGGGTATGGGGGAATGGACTGGCTTTTTTCGAAGTGAATTGAAATACTCCTTGGGGCGACATGTATAATGTTACTTGTGTCGGTCTTTCATGCACTATGTCGTATTTTTTGCGATAAATGGTATTGCTGAATTCGCAACGGTTTTATGGTTAAAAAAATTTCTAATTGAAATGAAACCGTTATCGTTTTCATAACTTTAAATAGAGAGAAGTGTATTTCTCTCTGATCATCTTCCTTTACCTTCCTAGTAATCTTAACTCGTCTTTAAAATTGAAGGTTCATATTGACTTCATATAATTCCAGGCCGCAACGGCGACATAGCCGAATCCGGAGGCGACAGCATGGCGGACCTTTGGGCCTCATACCACAGCGCGCTAGGACTCGGCAGTAAGCCCCCCAAGGCCCCGACTCCTATGGCCACTGGCCACTCGGTGAGTTTTAAGGTTGCGCAGCGTTTCATACTACCTATGTTCTTAGATTTAATAGCTTAATTTTTATTATGACAGTTACCCTATCCCAATTTAAGGTTAAGACAAAAATAGATAAGTAAAATGGGTGATCGACGTACTTATTGCAATTGCGGTATTGCAATGATACACTGCTGAGCCATAAGACCGCGGTTTTACTCGCTCGTCGATCAAGGCCTTAAGTGTCTCAAACCTTTTTCGGACTATTCAAATCAAATAGTTTTATTTTGTTATCAAACCTTATTTATTATTAAATTATAAAATGTAACTAAAATAAGGCACTTAATATAAATGGCCTTCACTCAGCTTTTGCCCTAGCGCTGGTCTTCCGTGGTAGCATAGAGTAAGCAAGCCATTACGAACATAAAATAATCAGCCCAATCGATTCAGGCGTTCTCAAGTTATGCGTTTACCAACAAACAACATTTCTTTTTCATTATTTTGAATCAATTACAATTGAAAGTGTTACTGTGCTTTTGAGTTTTGATGGATGACTTTTGGTCTATGATTTTTGCTTTCTTAGATGGAAGTGTTATTTTGCTGTTTTTAGCTACAGCCAGTTTGAGGCTTGGCACGAAGCCATCTAAGAGTCCTACTCCAATATTCACTGCACGTTTAGCCTGTTATATGGTTGCGTACGTATCGTCACTCATACCTTTTAGACTTTACCTTTTTATTACGTCATAAAGTACTACCTAATTTATAGATTCAATTTCAATTCAATTTTCAATTCATTTATTCCAAAAAACAACACAAAAACAAATCAATAATATGTGATTCCATGTGAAGTAGAAGGCAGCTCTTGACGACCTCTGTAGCGCAGTGGGCGAAGGCCCGCCTGTGACGCAGGAGGTTGCGGGCTCGATCCCCGCCGCGGGACAAATGTTTGTATGATCTGAAAATATTTGTCTCGGGTCTGGGTGTTTTCTATGTATATTATGTATGTACAGTCAGCGTCATCAATCGGTATCCCCCTATTGATTTTAACAAGGACCCTTTTCATTTCAACTTTGGATTTCAGTCGGATTTGCTAGTATACTTATGGATATCTAATTTCACTCGAGTTCCTATACTGTTCCTATGCTGTGTGAAATGTCCAGCATTATTTATTTATTATTTATTAAAAAATATGTGATTCCATGTGAAATAGAAGGCAACTCTTGACGATGGTTTATGAGAGTTTAAGTTTGTTGAAGCTTTTATGTTGAATAACTGAATTTAACTGTCTTGGATGCTTCATAAGCACGTTAGGTATATTATGCTGTCAGATATTAAATTTCTTACAGTGCGGTGCTGTTCACAGACCAATCGGCATTCTCTGAAACTCAAGTTTACCTACAGTTGGGCCAACGGATCTAGGCATTCGTGAAGTTAGGCTTTTCGCTGCGCAGTAAAAAAATTTGTATGAAAAAGTTGCACTGCGCATCGAAACGGCTAACTTCACGAATGCCGAGATCCGTTGGCCCAACTGTAATTATGGTTCAAAACATAATGATTTCGAGGCAAAATAATTTACTTATTATATTCCTACAAGTATTCCAAATAGTCAAACAATATTAAATTGCATATCTAATTTTCCAATCCTCAATATTCTTCCATAGAGCCCTATCCACATCGGATCAGCTACTCCTGGAGCGGAGCCCTCGAATCATGATGAAACCTCATCATCAGATAGGACGAAGGATGATGATGATGGAGGAGCTTCTGATGATGATAGTGATGATCGAGTTGATCCGCAGCATCACGATCCGGAGAGGCTAAAGGCATTTAATGTAAGTATAATGTTGTAAATTGATGCTGTAATATTCAAATACTACTTAAAAAAAGTTATAAAGAATGAAATGAAAACTAAAGCATTCAGAGTTCAGACCCTGGCTCTTTATAACCAGTACCAAGACAAAATTGTTTTATTTCAAAACATGTCAAGCTTATGACGGTTGAACTGTGGATCCGGCTCCTAAAAATACTAATACCAAGTCCTTTCGCAGATTTTTTGAACTAATAACTAAGTAGGTACTTTTAATTGTAATAGAAATCAATTTTCATTTTTTTTTTTCGTTGAATCAGAAATCATGGTCGATATTTTGAGTCATCGTGTCAATTCGTGTCTCATAACTAGAGATCGGATAATCGGATGCATATTTACCTAAAGTTAGTTTTTGGCTAGCAAATTATGGAAGCGGCTTATTAGGGATACTTTTATTAAAAATAAAATCACAGGATTTCAGGATTGCATAATCTGTTTTTGGATTTTTGGCTTCGTATTAAGCCTTGTTGGTCTTTTATCTACAATTTCCTGAGGTTTAATAGGCCCAATTCGACACTTGTTACAAAAATCACTGATAATAAAAGTAGGGAAAAGCAAGCATATTACATTGTAACAGGGCAACTGTCATTTGCGTCAAATTGGGTTTATTACATCTCACGGAGTATACGCTTGAATTTGAATTTCCCGGAATCGCGGGATTTTGCGTAAAAAAAGTGCTTTCCATAAACATCCAACATCTAAACTTTAGGTAAATATGCATCCGAATATCCGATCTCTACTCATAACAAATCAGTATTTGGTAAAAACAAAAGAACTAAATAGTTTAGATCTCATCTCAGTATCGTACTTATAACCACCAATGTTTCCAGATGTTCGTTCGCCTCTTCGTGGACGAGAACCTAGACCGGATAGTTCCGATCTCAAAGCAGCCGAAGGAGAAGATCCAAGCCATCATCGACTCCTGTACTCGCCAGTTCCCCGAGTTCGCTGAGCGCGCGAGGAAACGTATCAGAACTTATCTGAAGAGCTGCAGGCGCAATAAGAAAGTGCGAGGGGAGCCGCCGGCTGGAGCAACCAATGCCTGGGATAGCGCGGTGAGGGTCCGATCCAACCGACACTTTATTTTTAATCTTCACTGCTAAGACTGCCTGATTGCAGACGACATTGTGTCGCGAATGCGTTAACATGTTCGCTGCATAGTTCACACCACACCGACCCCATCTATAATAACTTTTCGTTGTAAGTACTTTTCGTATTTCTCGTTCTCGGTAGAGAACATAACTGATATAAGGCCATTCTTTTTGAGGTGAAAACTTCACACTGTCGTAATTTTCTAAAGTCATAAAACGTACAACGATAAAAATTCGTTCTCGTGAAGAAGTGTCAAAATTTAGATGCGTATTTTAGCGGTTGTCGATAAAAGATCCTCATGAGACAAAAATTGCACTGTGTCCTACAAAGTTGCTAAAAGTTTCTTCCCCAAGGTTTATCAGAGCAAAAATCTCCCCAAGACAGCAGGTAAAACCTAGTCCAGTAATCCCAAGACATCAGGTAAAACCTAGTCTAGTAATAAGTTTCATCGGATCGAAGCTGATCTCTATCTCCTTACAGGTAAGGCCGACGCCGGCGCACCTGACATCCGTCCAGGCGGAGCATATCTTGGCGCAGGCGTGTGAGAACGAGAGCCTGAATGCGAAGCGGATGCGGCTGGGGCTCGATCCGGTAAGCCAGCCGATGCCGGCAGTGCTGCCTACACCGATGGTAAGTATCGGCACAGAAGGTACACAAGCCTAACTTCGCGAAAATGTTTATTTAATGACTCTTGCAGCGACGCAACAAAGTGCAATTCAGCTCGCATACGCGCTTAGTGCCTAGTACAATATTCACCTAAACAGGGTCCTATCTATCCAGGGTTGAGCTCGCCTTTTTACATGCACTTTTTGATGTCTTATTTGTAATGTTCTCATTGCGTACAATAAAGAATTACAGAATACCTCGTGCCTAAAAAAAATCCTTCTAAACTCCTCTCTCCATTGCTGCAGGCCATCGACACGACCTCCACCTCCGTCGCGTCTTCATTCCTCAGCATGTACACCGGCGCCATCAGCAGCCCTTCAACACCGGCCACCACCACGCTGTCGTCGGTGCACAAGGACGTGCGTCCCTCCTCCAGTCCGACCATCGAAGGCTCGCTGAACAACAACAGCTTGAAGCTCGACAACGCTAATGGAAGCGCTGGGAGCAAGACCGCCAGGTAAGCAAGACTCGTAGCTACGCGTAGAACGCAATATTTTCGGAAGCTCTACGCCGTAGTGTTGCCAAGTGATAAGATTAGAGCAGAAAGTCCCAATTTTCAGCGGTCTAAGGACACGTCCCGGTAAAGTAAAAGTAAGGAAGTTCGTATGAGCTAGTGGCCAACTCTGCTGACGGAGTTTTTAGGACACCTAAAGGCCTCCATCATGGCTTAATAACAGCAGCCTGTCAACACCGGCCACCACTACGCTGTCGTCAGTTCACAAGGACGTGCGTCCCTCCTCCAGTCCGACCATCGAGGGATCGCTGAACAACAACAGCTTGAAGCTCGACAACGCTAATGGAAGCGCTGGAAGCAAGACCGCCAGGTAAGCAAGCAAGCAAGTTCGTATGAGCTAGTCTGCCGTCACACGTAAAAAAGCCTTTACTTCCTTACTTACTTTATGGAAGTCACGGCCTATTTAGAATGTAGAAAGGTCGTAATTTCCTTACATACTTTAAGGAAGTTACGGCCTTTTTACGTATGACGGCAGTAGTGGCCAACTCTGCTGACGGAGTTTTTAGTACGCGTAAAGGCTTCCGTCATGGCTTAACAACAGCCTGAAGCTCGACAACGCTAATGGAAGCGCTGGGAGCAAGACCGCCAGGTAAGCAAGACTCGTAGCTACGCGTAGCACGCAAATTTTAGGGAGCTCTTCGCCGTAGTGATGCCAAGTGATAAGATTTGAGCAGAAAGTCCCAATTTTTAGCGGTATAAGGACACGTCCTGGTAAAGTAAAAGTAAGGGAGTTCGTATGAGCTAGTGGCCAACTCTGCTGATGGAGTTTTTAGTACGCATGAAGGCTTCCGTCATGGCTTAACAACAGCAGCCCTTCAACACCGGCCATCACCACGCTGTCGTCAGTGCACAAGGACGTGCGTCCCTCCTCCAGTCCGACCATCGAGGGATCGCTGAACAACAACAGCCTGAAGCTTGACAACGCCAATGGAAGCGCTGGGAGCAAGACCGCCAGGTAAGCAAGACTCGTGCTACGCGTAGCACGGAATATTTTCGGGAGCTCTACGCCGTAGTGTTGCCAAGTGATAAGATTAGAGCAGAAAGTCCCAATTTTCAGCGGTCTAAGGACACGTCCCGGTAAAGTAAAAGTAAGGAAGTTCGTATGAGCTAGTGGCCAACTCTGCTGATGGAGTTTTTAGTACGCCTGAAGGCATCCGTCATGGCTTAATAACAGCAGCCCTTCAACACCGGCCACCACCACGCTGCGCTGGGAGCAAGACCACCAGGAAAGCAAGCAAGCAAGTTCTAGTGTGACCTAGTGGCCAACTCTGCTGACGGAGTTTTTAGGTCGCCTAAAGGCTTCCGTCATGGCTTAACAACAGCAGCCCTTCAACACCGGCCACCACCACGCTGTCATCGGTGCATAAGGACGTGCGTCCCTCCTCCAGTCTGACCATCGAGGGCTCGCTGAACAACAACAGCTTGAAGCTTGATAACGCTAATGGAAGCGCTGGAAGCAAGACCGCCAGGTAAGCAAGCAAGCAAGCAAGTTCGTATGAGCTAGTGGTCAACTCTGGTGACGCAGTTTTTATGCCTGAAGGCTTCCGTCATGGCTTAACAACAACAGCTTGACAACGCTAATGGAAGCGCTGGAAGCAAGACCGCCAGATAAGCAAGACTCGTAGCTACGCGTAGCACGCAATATTTTCGGGAGATCTACGCCGTAGTGTTGCCAAGTGATAAGATTAGAGCAGAAAGTCCCAATTTTCAGCAGTCTAAGGACACGTCCCGGTAAAGTAAAAGTAAGGAATTTCGTATGAGATAGTGGATACTGGTGACGGGGTTTTTAGGACGACTAAAGGCTTCCGTCATAGCTTAACAACAGCGGCCCTTCAACACCGGCCACCACCACGCTGTCGTCGGTTCACAAGGACGTGCGTCCCTCCTCCAGTCCGACCATCGAGGGCTCGCTGAACAACAACAGCTTGAAGCTTGACAATGCTAATGGAAGCGCTGGGAGCAAGACTGCCAGGTAATTTGATAAGGGCGTCTTTAAGCTTTCTAGCAGCTTCTATGCAGCTAGGTACCACCTAAGTTAGGCAAGTGTAGCGTGTGATGCCAGGCAAATTTTTGTTGAGGTATTAATCCTCTTTTTTAGGGTTCCGCAGTCCTGACAAGGAACCCTTATAGTTTCGTTATGTCTGTCCGTCTGTCTGTCTGTCTGTCCGAGGTTTTGATAATTTCATCAGAACGATAGCCAATTTATACCAGCTTGGCTTTACAGGTTTCCCTCGGAAGGTTTACAAGTTCTTAACAGTTCGTAATATTTAGAATGGCTAGTTATTATAAATGTCTTTCGCAGTCCGGCTTCGTCCCCGGCGCCACTATTCCGGCCCTCATTCCCGAACACATTTGGCACTCCGCAGAATTTCAGCAGGCAGAGGTAAGCATCATGGGCGTAACTATAGCTTTGTTGTGGGGGGGGGGGGTCCAAGGGTTCTAAAATACAAAGATTGACTAGGTTTCCTCCGAAATTAAAGGGTTTCAACTGTTCAAGGGTTCCTAAGGGGGAGTTCGGACCCCCTAAACCCACCCCCCCCCCCTTATATACGCCCATGGTAAGCATCTATATTTATCTCTACAAGTGGCTAAATTTAAAATTAAAAAAAAAACAAAAAACGACTTCAATGTTTAAAGCTGAGCAATTTCCTGTACTCTCAAGGTGCATTTCTGTTCATAACTCTGAAGGTCCTCGACAGATCCTCGCCAAATTTTTATCATACCCTTTCAAACAAAAAAAGAATTTTCAAATCGGTCCAAGCGTCTTCGAGTAATCGGTGAACATAAATATTCCGATGAATTGAGAACCTCTTATTTTTAAAGTCGGTTAAAAATCAGTGAACGATTTGCGTTCACTATTCGCACGTTTGCGCAAAAATAATCTAGTAAGATGTGTTTTATTCATTCAAAATTTCGTTTGTTTGTTTTCCAGCTCCACCTCAAACCAGGCTTCTGCCCTGTCCAGCAGCGCTCTGCTGTCAACTCTGACTTCTCTGCCACCTACAGGTAAATTTGCAAGATAGATCTCTTATTGATCATTATGCAATTTGTTTTGTATTTCTCTTATAAATAGTACATGGATCTTTCATCATAGTAGATACATACTTAAGGCAAATCAAATTACTGAATACTCACTTGCTTTGCATAGCTTAAAACAGTTAATGAGCGTTTTGATCCTTCCGGGCCCAAGGCACAACTACTATGCTCAACTGATTGTGCCGTGGGTACTTTTGATTCCCTTCTACACAACTGAGTTCCCTGCGACTCAACCCAGACCTTCTGCACAACTACTATGCCCACCTGGTTGAGTTGTAGGGAATTCTGAAACCACTTTGATACCCCATAGTACAACTACTTCAATTCTCTCAAGCCAGATTATACCAAGACAAACAGAATATGTCAAAATGACAGATGATGTCAAAAATGACAGATTATATCAAAATGACAGATTATGTCAAGAATGACAGAATATGTCAAAATGACAGATGATGTCAAAAATGACAGATTATGTCAAGAATGACAGAATATGTCAAAATGACAGATTATGTCAAGAATGACAGTATACTTATGTCAAAATGACAGATGATGTCAAAAATGACAGATTATGTCAAGAATGACAGAATATGTCAAAATGCAGATGATATATAAATTGACAGATTATATTAAATTGACAGATTGGCCATATCTCAAAAACCAGTTATCCTAGACTCTCCGTTCTAAGTTCCAGTGAAAGCTATTGAATAGATCTTCATTTAAAGTGACAGCTGTCAAACTTCAAACGCCCATATCTCGGAAACTACACGACCTAGACTCCCCGTTCTCTGTTCAAATGAAAGCTATGACTAAGATCTACATTTAAAGTAACAGCTGTCAAACTTCAAACGGCCATATCTCGGAAACTACTCGACCTAGACTCCCCGTTCTCGGTTCAAATGAAAGCTATGACCAAGATCTACATTTAAAGTGACAGCTGTCAAACTTCAAACTTCCATATCTAGCAAACTACTCGTCATAGACTCCCCGTTTGAAGTTTGACAGCTGTCACTTTAAATGAAGATTTATCAATAGCTTTCACTGGAACTGAGAACGGAGAGTCTAGGATAAGTAGTTTTAAAGATAAATGGCCAATCTGTCAATTTAATATAATTTGTCACTTTATTGTAATCTGTCAATTTGACATAATCTGTCATTTTTGACATAAAGTGTCATTTTTGACATGATCTGTCATTTTTGACATAAAAATTCATCTTTGACATAAAGTGTCATTTTTGACATGATCTGTAATTTTTGACATCTGTCATTTTGACATATTCTGTCATTCTTGACATAATCTGTCATTTTTGACATCATCTGTCATTTTGACATAAGTGTACTGTCATTCTTGACATATTCTGTCATTTTGACATATTCTGTCATTCTTGACATGATCTGTAATTTTTGACGTCATCTGTCATTTTGACATATTCTGTCATTCTTGAAATAATCTGTCATTTTTGACATGATCTGTCATTTTGACATATTTGCATATTTGCGTCTAATTTTTGTCAGTTGGGCCAAAGGTACATTTTTTTCCCAACGAATCAATCAGTTGTGTCTCAAAAGAACCCACGGCACAACCAGGGATTCGAGTTTTCGTCAGTTGGGTCATAGGTACATATTTTTTCCGGAACGGACCAACTAATTGTGTAGAAGGGAATCAAAAGTACCCACGGCACAATCAGTTGAGCACAGTAGTTGTGCCTTGGGCCCGGAAGGGTTTTGATTTCAATGTGATTTTTTTGTTTGTCTGCCCCTTGTGCCCCAGAAAAAATCCTGAATCCGCTCTTGATTCTACATACATACATAAATAAACTCACGCCTGTATCCCATCATAGGGGTAGGCATAGACCACAGATCGCCACTTGCTACGATCCTGACACACTTTTTTCGCTTCATTCACTCTCATCACATTCTTCATGCAAGCTCGTCGGTTTAGGGTACTCTTGACCTGCAGAGCTATAATGGTCGCTAATGCAGATTCACAATAATATGATTCACGGGTGATTTGTATTGATATTGCTAAAGCATTTCATCTTTAATTACCGTCAAATGTTAGCTGAATTGTACGCAATTCAATTCACAGCAGAATCACATGCTAGGCCTTAAATTGCCACACGAAAAAAAATAACCCGGTTGGTTTTCATTTAATATTGCATCGTATTATTACTACTAATACTCTGTAAATAAGTATTTGGTAAGTATTTAGTATGTTTTATTATCATTATTAAACATAAATAATAGTTGATTGACACTTAGTGCAATTCCAATTCATAGGTGGCCATTTTATTTTACGATTCTCCACAAAACTGTCAAACAATAAGATGATATTGCCGGTACGGAATTGTCAACTTTGTGATTTCTAATACGAGAATCTCGACGCAAATCATTTGTGAATCTGCATTAGCGACCATTTTAGCTACGCTGGCCTTTTTCGAATAATTCGCCATTTTTTTTTGATTCTACATCTTACCTCGTTTCTAGGTGTAGGAGTGAACGCAGCGATGGCCGCCTACCAGAGCGCGCTACTATCCGCGATGGCTGCGCACACGCACACCTTCCCCACGGCGGGTGAGTCACGCTCATACAGGCAGGACTGCGTGTCTGATATGTTTTGTATGTATCGATGTACCAATGAGGTCAACAATTTGGTTTAAAAAAGTGTAAGATGCTAGCTTCCGCCTGCAGCTTCGCTCGCGGATAAAAAGTAGGTAGCCTATGTGTTATTCCAGATTATAAA
This sequence comes from Camptogramma bilineatum, assembly GCA_958496255.1. Taxonomy (NCBI): domain Eukaryota; kingdom Metazoa; phylum Arthropoda; class Insecta; order Lepidoptera; family Geometridae; genus Camptogramma; species Camptogramma bilineatum. Next base: position 7,239,916 of record OY292474.1, read on the forward strand.
CTACTAGCAGCTCTGGTAGTGATAGTTTATGGTGATGATGATGATGATGATGATGAAAAGTAGCCTAAAACCTTCCTCAAGAGTTTAGCTATCAAATGCAGAAGTAATTTTTCAAAAATTTTATTTTTCAAATCGGACTGGTAGTTCCTGAAATTAACGCGTTCTAACAAACAAACTCTTCTGCTTTATTATTTAGTATTAGTTTATTATTTAGTATAGAGCATAAATTATCACATTTTACATCAAACTTATCGCCATTATTAATTTCAGCTCCAACCGACCTATCTCTCAAGAGCACAGCCACACCGAGTCCGCTCCACTCAACTCCGGCTACGAACCTGACAGCGCCGTCGAAGCCCCAGCTCCTCTCCCACAAGTTGTCTGGAGCAGAGGTCGGGGCAGTAAGGCAGCTCATCACGGGATATCGTGAGTCCGCCGCGTTCTTACTGCGTTCAGCCGACGAGCTGGAGGCGTTGTTGCTGAACCAACCTTGATGTACCAAATACGGCCCGTTTGGATGGGACTTAGGCTATTTTTAGTCAAAAAGGTCGAGTAAAAACAAGGTTGTAAAAGTTACATTCAGACATCCGTCGTTTGGAAGATATTTTGGCTCCTTTTTTAATGAAAAAATTTGTCAAATTTTTGTTTTTGGCTATTTTTAACAGACGTAAAAAAAAGTAGGAGGTTCTCGATTCGTTGGAATCTTTTTTTTTGTGCTTTTTTTTGTATTAGCTGATTACTCGAAGACGCCTGGACAGTTTTGGAAAATTCTTTTTTTGTTTTAAAGTGATACTTTCCGATTAGTGCCATAAAGATTTGGTGAGGATCTGTCGAGGATCTTTGGAGTTATGAACAGAAATGCACCTCAAGAGTGCAGAAAATTGCTCAGATTAGAACATTGAAGTCGGTTTTTATAATTTTTAATTTAGCTACCTACTTGTTTTAATAAACGAAAGTATTCCAATTGCATAGTTTTAAAAAGTTGACGAATTGCAGAAAAAGCATCATTGTTAAGATAACAACCAGACGAGACGTTTGTATGGAACTTTAGCTGATTTTACTAAAAATAGTCGCAAAATTATTAAATGTGACATCCAAACGGCTAAAACTGATGTTGAAAGAAATAAAACGGTTGATATCAATTCTAGGACGATTATTGATGATATGATCATTGGAAGATTTTACTTTGAATTGGAATTGTCAATTCAACAATTCGGTTTAAATTGCCGAAATACAAAAATATACAGTTTTGGTATCTAGAAACGTGATGTTGTGTAGAAAATTCAAAATCATGAATTCATGACTGATGGAAATTGCCAAGTTAGCAACATCGATTTGATAATAATTGTTTTTTAAATAATAATGTTTTTTGTCTTTGATAATAGTAGTTTAAATATTCACAATAGCCACATTTAGTGTTACAGTTTTTGAATCATTACAGTTACAATAGTTAATACAATAGTTAAGTTCCCTAAGTAATATCGAAACTTGATAAAACTTAACTTTTGACTTCAAACACTTTGCCTATACAACAGATCAATAGTTTTATGGTTAACTAAGTAGCTGATCCAGCGAATTTCGTACCGCCTCAAAATTCGAGATACGCGTAGGTACTTATACCTAAGTCATCAAACCGCTCCATACAAAAAGAGCAAATGAATTTTTGTTATAATTTTATTTTGACAACTTTTCCTAAAATAATGTCAGCGCGAAAGCTTTTAAATTAACAGAATTGATGCCGAAACCAATTCTTTTGTTATATTAATTGGACAATCAAATATTATTGCAATTAGTGCTATGAGTCGAGATTTTCTTGTTCTGTTAGATCTGGTTGATAAAAAATAATTCTTGAAAGTTGTTTTTATTTTATTCACGAATATTATACAGCTTTCGCATTAGCGTTACATCCATTAAGGCTTAGAAGTTAATACTTCTATTATTATTCGAATCGTACTATTGAATTGTCGAAAAGTAGCGTTCACCAGTTAAAAGTTTAGAGTAATTGTGTTTCGATATTGTGTCAGGTAACCCCAATAGAGTCACTTTGCTTGTCAATCATAGCTACAAACGGTAATTCTGATTATTCTCACAACGCAATTTTTCGTTCCTTCTAAATGTTTCTGAATTTTAAAACACTGTTGAATTTTACATACTTTATGCGTGGTTTATTAATGAAAATTTTTATATTCTCCAACCAAGTAGGATTTAGATATCAATTGGAATACAGAAATGTTTTGGCAAATAGGATTCTTTTAATAAAACTTCAAGTTAAATAAGATTCTATTTGTCCAAAATAAAATCTAAAATCTCACAGATCTGAGTCTAATTGGGCGAACGTACAAAGCTGCCATAATTTATATTATAAAATTACGTGTTGCCATTTAAAACTCGTTGGAAGAGTACAAAATTATTTTTGTGTATATTTAGGTGTAAGAGAAAAAAATCAGGGAGTCTCTAGATTTAGATTTAAAAATTCTTGCCTGGTGCGACAATTTATAGATTTAGTAATAAGTTCATCGAAAATGCTTGAACGAAGGCAGCAGAAACTTAATTTTAGTTAATCACTTACACGTTTCTAAGAGTTTAATTGTGGCATTCTAGAAGTAAGAAGCACGAATTTATTTTACTGTTTTTATTTTTGTTTAGTGCTGTAGTGTTTCGAGTAATATATTTCTATTAACCGTTAGCATTTATACGATCGGCTCCATCCAAACTAACCTCTTTGGTAAGTTTCATAATTTTAAGTTTACTATTAATTTTAAAGATATCGCTTTGCTCATTAAATTTCGACTGTATATCTATTTGTTACCATAGATTTACGGCCAACTACTAGGTAGGTTTAATATTAGAATCTGCTTTCTGTGTACAAAATGAAAACCCGCTTACAAAAATTACATTTTGGCCTAAGGTTATGTTTTAAAGTTATTTTGAGTGTACCTCATGTATTTGTTGTTATATTTCCCTTTGGCCAGTGTTAGTCGATTCACTTTCTTTATAATAATAAGAATTTGTTATTAAGGTTTAATTAAACACATAATACAATAGAATAATAACAATAAAATAGAAGCTTATTATGTTGCCACTCAAAGAGCTCCAAATTTTCACCATTGTGAATTCCGCTTTATTGTAAAAACCAGCCAATCATAGCGTAGAAGAAAAGAGTCAATCTGATATGAACTAATCAGATGCATTAAAATCATAAAGGCTCAGATACAGTGGTGATAAGTTGGAGTTACCCAATATAATACAATAGTTGAATTTTGCCAGTTTCTCTCAATAGGATTAAATGAATGCTTTCACGCCAGTTCAATATAAAATTGTAAATTCACTTTTGAATTTAATTCATAAACTAAAATTGCCAAAGAATCGAATTGATTTACTCAATTGAATTGTGTACGCGTACGTGGAATTGCTGCATTAATTTTACTTATTTTAGTTAATTTGTGGGTAGTTTTAAGTTAGTATTTCGTTACACAAAGTCATTCCAGTATTTTTCTAAATTTAAAATTTATTCGGTGCGTTTAAGAAAGAACAGCTGTAGTCATTGTATATGGATATGTAAAAAGTATGTTTAGATTTAAAAAAAGTTGATTAGGAATGAAAGTTAATGTTGGGATAGCGATAAAAACGAAATGGTGGTAAAAACGTTGAGAAAATGAATTTGTTAGACATTAAAATATATTATTATTAGAGATGTATAAATGGTTTACAATTATTATTATTAGTTCGAGAGGATTACAAAAAATACAAAATGGCGATTGTTACTATTAACGATATGAGAAATTTAGTTATAATTTTTGCAATTTCAAAATGTGAGTTTTACAATTTTGAAAAGAAAATATTAAATATGCTCATATACTATAAATTGTTTTATTTTAGCTTTAGATTTCCTATTCCTTAAATTGAAATTCTAGTTCTACAAGAAAATTTTAACAAAATAAAGAAAATAATTAAAATATTTTAACTTCGTCTAACTCTAAAGCTTTTGATTGTATCAATAAAATTGGGATAAATAATAATTTGTACAAATGAATTTATTATTCTTAAACTATGAATGTACCTAATAAATACAGGTACCGAATTGCTATAGCCGACTATACACCGTTAATTTTGGGTCAGTTTAAAGCCAGCACCCACTGCTTGTATTGCTTAAACGTATTCGTGTCGGTGGGTTAGTTTTTGAATTTGATAAGTATTTCATACGAAACTAAATAGTTGAAAAGATTAACAAAAGTGAGTAAAACACTTGTTATGGTGTCGTAGGCGCGCAGAGCTAATGACCTAGGTATGTATGTATGACTACGACGTAGCATAGACTCTATGCCGTAGCAACAGCTGAGCACAGAGCACGTATCTCCGTGATTTATCCTGCCAATGTTTCGTGATATTATTAATTGCAAAAAAATAGATCTCATATTTATTATTATTTTTGAGTAAGGTTATCGATATAGATTACGTAGGCGCCGGCTTTAAACTGACCAAAAATAAACGGTGTATAAATAACATTTTCCAGAAAATATAAAGTAGTAGGTACTCGCCTAAATTAGGAACGGAAGGAGTAACGCAAGGGTCAATTTTGCCGAGCCAATTTTATTTCCAACTGATAAAACAGACTAATTATTTAATTATTATACTGGTGGCCAAAAATAGTCGCTATGCACTTCCATAATCTGATCTATCGATTAAAAGTTTAATCGATACTTTTTTAGAGCCGTGTTCTCGGTTAACCGAAGGGTGTCGACTTTCGATCCGAAGGTCGTATGTTCGACTTCTGGTCGTGCATCAAGGATTGATACTACAGTATCCAGGCTCTACAGTGTCCCGATAAGTGTAATCCCCTGACCCTGTATAAATCATCTAGTAAATAAATAAAGTCAAGTCCGTGGTCTCTGCCTACCCCTGTGGGAAAGAGGCGTGATTTTATGTATGTATGTAAATAAATAAATAATGCTGGACATTTCACACAGCATATGTAGCCCCAAGCTAAGTAGAGCTTGTGTTATGGGAACCACATGACTGATATAGGTACTACTTAAATACATTTTTTTGTAAATACATACATAATATACCTACTTATATAGAAAACACCCAGACCCGAGAAAAATATTTGCAGATCATACAAACGTTTGTCCCGCGGCGGGGATCGAACCTGCTACCTCCTGTGTCACAGGCGGGCCTTCACCCACTGCGCCGCAGAGGTCGTCAAAAGATGTAAAGTTAAAATGCTAAGTTTAAGATTAATCGATACTTTATTAGTAAAGGAAGTTAATTAAGATTTGAGAAGGCTATGGTTGCCTCTGTATACGATCGAGGTAGGGGTAGTGTGTCTCATCGGACATCAGGTAGTGTGTAGCGTTGATGATGAAGTCCAGGTTTGTCTGGGAGGCGAGGTAGGAGAACATGGCTGGGAACCTTTCAGTGCCGCATCTGTCAAACAAATGATCTCTCTTACTCTCACTCGTTAGCCAGTAGGCGCATTCTGTAAACTCACTTCGAACGTCGAAGAGCTGAATCCGCTGTGAGATTACTACAAACACTTACAATACATTCTTGCGTATTTAGTAAGCTCGGTCACTTGAGTGAATTCGAAGTGAGTCTAGTACAGAATGCCTCTGCAGTACCAAAAATATCATCATATTTTCATATTTAAGAATTATGGACTAGGATATTTTTTAATCAAATGAGAAGATTCTTCCAGAAAATGATGTTCCTGCGGCTTCATGGTACACACCCAGAAACAGAACAAAAATCTATGTTCATCCAACAAATGTTTGTTCTGGGTGGGAATCGAACCCACAACCTACAGCGCAGAAGACAGAGGTACTACTGGTACTACCAACTGAGCTAAGAAGCCAGTCAAAAAATGAGGGTAATCTTACAGTTTTCGTATTCCCCACGACGCCATTCCCCAAAGCACTCCATCACTGACAGCCGGTGCCCCCGTGTCTCTCTAAAATGAAATGTTATTATGCATATTCATTCATAAATCCAAAAAACGAATGCCTATAGTTTTTGAGCCAAAAGATAATATATTTTATTTAATATTTTCTGTGCTATATGTACGAGCAGCTTACAGCGGTTGAATGTGGGCATCTTAGCCATATTAGTACCATATCAGCCATGCCAGTAGGTCTCATGATATTGTAAAGGCGGTGAAGAAGCATTGGATTCAACTTGCACAGGATCGGAAAAGGTAGCGTGAAAATGAGGAGGCCTTTACAGTAAAGGCCTCCTTGTCCCCCTTAGCATGTGGGCTGATTAGATAGATAGATGCGATAGATCTCATTTAACCACTGCTAACTAACTAAAATTTAACCTAAACTGCTGTAAGTAAGCTGCTAAGTAAGCCGTAACAACCAAAAACATTTCTCACCGTACAAGGTGCCCTCCGGCCCGTCTGCGCCAAGCAGATGAAGTTCTCCGTGACCCTGACACCGAACCGTGAGGTCACGTTGTTGCACTTCTGGCGGTCCATGACCCGTGCGTGGTACACTTGGAGCGTGTCGCTCTTAGATTCGAACAAGCCATCTCTCTGATGAAAATACTTTGTTATAGACCAGCGATAAAAACAAAAACAAACAAAAGTTGAAAATATTTGAAATCTTAAGTTAAAGTTTCAAGTTGACCCTCTCGATATCACAGCTTGAGCTCGAGCCCGAAATCAAACAAACAAAAGAATTTAAAAGAAGTTGAAACGTTCCATTAGGGCTGTTTCCTAAGATGAAGAGAGTAGGAAAACAAACCAAGAAGAACTGTTACAAATATATATACTAGTAGTTCGCCCCGAACTGAGATCTCGCGCACCGTAGATGGCTTACATTTGGACTTTCTTCTGACTACCCCTATACTTTCAAGTGCTATTACTGCCCAGTATGCCTATTGCGCTAGCTCGTCATGGTAAAAAATACTGGCATGCATGCCATACATAATGTCGTGTCTAATTTTTCATTCATTTAATATATGAATTCTCGTCATATTTCAAAAAGTATACGTCCTAGAATAAAAATAATAACTATTTTGGAATGTACAACTAAAGACCTTTCATTTGACACCCCACTCAATATATTTGTTTAAATTTTTTTTTACCCCCTTCGGAACCCAAAATCTTGACAACCCCTTTATTGATTAAGCTCATTATGCTCCACCTTAAATTTTCATAGCACAACCTATTGACCTACCAAGTTTAGTTTACCTAACGCAACCTACGTACGTAATTTATTTTCAGGTTCCCGGACAATTATTTTCATTCATTACCAAGATTTTTTTTTTTCATGAAAATAAATCAAGTAGCAACTAAAATCATTGCAAACCAAACCGCAACGACGCCACTCTCTTTCTAAGACCGACCAGTCAATGAGCTACGAAGACATCGAAACTCTATGAAACGGGAGCTCTTGCAGCTCTGGTTTCGTAGTTTTTGTTCTTTGGTCGTATTTCAAAAACTATACATTCTAGACTAAAAATAAAAACCATTTTGGAATGTACAAAACAAGCCCTTTCATATGACACCCCACTCAATATATTTGTGTAACTTTAAAAAAAAATTACCCCCTTGGGAACCTAATATCTTCACAACCCCTTCATCGATTAAGCTCATATGCTCCACCGTAAATTTCCTTACTACAACCTATTGACCTACCAAGTTTCATGCAGATTGGATGAACGGTTCGACAGTTATGCGCGAACAACAATTTGTGAAACATACATACAAACATACAAACATACAAACATACAAAGCAAAATCGCCCAACTTACCACTAAGATCTTCGCTCGCTTCGCTCGCTCGATCGATTAATTAAAATCTCAAGGGTGGGAAGTACAGTCGTATCCGAATTGCACCGGTAAATTAGTAGTGTGCCACTGGCCTTAAGTAAGAGTGGGAGTCGGTCCACAGCAGGCTGACAAAAAGTTAGCTCCTGGCTTTCAGTCGAACAAAGTGAGGCTTAAAGCAACTCATTCGGAAGTAGAAGCTCGGTGGTAGAAGTGCCTATCAGTCATTTAGTAAAATTAAAAAGAGACGGATGGTTCTTACCCTCTCCGAACCCCAGCTGGTGACCCAAGCGTCTTCGAAGGCCGGCATCATGACTCGGTTCGGTAGGTCCACGCCATGAACACCGTGAGAAAACCTCGAAATTGCAATATTGGTTTATTAGATAAGCACAAGAGAAAGGGCCTAGTTATTTAAAAATTTAAATTAAAAATTAAATAAAATCGAAATTCAGATTTAGGCAGCACCGTCCAACAGTAAGTTCACCATGTGCATTGGCGGCAACTTAAAATAATCTTGAATGTCTGGAGGTAAATCCATAATCCTATTTCTGTTATTCTGTTATTATTAGGTACTTATTCTGTTTTAAGGAGTCACTTTAAATGCCCACGACGCTAATCTGGAAGTCCTTTGGTTGTTCAATTGCTAATCAAGCTTTAATCTCAGGAACTACGGTAGTACTGGTAACCAGTCCGATGTAAAAAAATATTTCTACATTTGATAGTTAAACTCTTGAAGAAGGCATCAATCACTATCACCATTATACCTACCATCACTACGGGGCGGGGGTAATGCTGTGAGGGAGCTGATAGTTAAGTATAGTCCGTAGATAGACATGACTAGCACAGGACTATGTTGAAAGACAGAAACAGAGGATATGCACAGAAGTGGAAGAAATCGGGCTGTGGATAGTGAAGTTAAAAGCCATAGTTCGCGTCATGTAAAAAGAATGCTGGAAGAAAGTGGAGTGGTGTGTTTTGTCTCAAGTTTGCGAATAGGTATCCATATGAGGTATACGCAAACATGAGACAAAACACACCCCCTCCACTTTCTTTTAGCATTCTTTTTACGCGAGTTATACTTGATGTTTCGATCTAGCAGGACCAATGCGATGTCGTTGTCAGGGGTCTTGCGTATCTTCCATCCAGGGTGTTTCATGATCTCCTTGATATAGGCGACCTGGCCGCCACGGTCCGTGTGCCGAGATCCCGCGCGCACGCTCATGCGACTCATGCGGCGCCCCCTGCAGGACCAAAATACCTTTACATTTATTACCAGCCCGCGAAGATCTTGTTGCGGCTTCAGATAGGGCCATAGAGGTGGCGTCATATTGGAGCAAGCGAATTTACACACTGCATATTAGTATGAGCAAATTGACACGACGCCGACGAATGAATGAACCAGCCCCCTGACTGTCTATCTTTGATATCGATCAAAATCGGTCTATAACTCTCAAATATGACAGTTCAGTGACCACGTAAATAGCTCTGTCACTCTCATCTCAACGAGTCCAAACGCGACAAAAGATACCTACGCGATCTTTTTGACTTTGAGACCAATTTGAGGTTTGAGACAAGTTATACCTAGACTCAATAGGACGCTGTAGTGCCTTGGAATTCGTTGATACGGAGTATGTTTGCCTAGCACCTAATCCTTCCGTTAGCTTAATTTTAATAACTTTTAATTTCCCAATCGTCAACAGTGTTGACGATAGGGTGTTACCGACCGGGAATGACTCAAGGAGTCGAGTAGGATGATCACTCACTTCCAAAGACAGTTCGCTGTAGTGATAACGAGCCTTGGGTTCAGTATTGCGCCTGCGCACCAATGCTCCTTCCCCTTCTGAATGGAGACCACGTACGGATAGTCTTCTATCATCGCGTCTCGGGCTGCTATCAGTCTTCTGCCAACTGTCAAATCATTAACATTATAGATATTTATTTCATCTATTGGCCAGATATTTGTATCTGATTCATCGTTATCATCCATATTTAACAGCCTATTATAGTTTTTGTGAAATTTATTCTATTCGAGTAACTCTGTATAATTGGACCGGTGAATTTAATTATTATAACTATAGTGAGTAGGTATATTTACTTGGTTCTTTGGAAATTTCAAAATCTTCTAATTTATCTGAATTATTAGTTACTTTTTGTATCCGATTCATTGATTTGATGATTTTGAGTCGATATAAATGATTGTGGATTCCTTTAATTATAATAATTGGTATCATTACCATTGTCACCACCATCAAATTTGGAATCAGTTCTCTGTTGAGTATAGATCTTTCATTGGCGTTAGTTCAGATTTGAAGGCCATATTACTCGGCAAAAAAGAGCCAAATTTGAAAATCTGCTCTACAATCCTGTGTGTCGTAAGGATATATATGCAAGAAACGCTTATAACATGTGTATAATTATTTATAATAAACTACCAGAACAATTAAAAGTATTGAATGGATTGGTTTTTAGGAAAAAATTGACTAGCTGGTTAGCTGACAATTGTTTTTATAATGTTAGTGAATTCCTAAACTATAATTGATAATTGTAATAATAAGTTTCATTGAAAATAATTTTAAATTAAATTTTGACATAAGATTTGCACGCCTGCATGCAGGCTGAATACAATGACTTACCTAAATAGCTATAAGATCTCGACATGTAATGTATTCTGCAAATAAATGATTGATTATGATTATGATTATTATATCTGCCTTAGGTTATCTCAACCTAAGCTTATCTATATTTGTCATAGTCTATTCTAAGGTAAATAAAATTAGACTGTTTGTTTTATCGTTTATTTGAATAATAGTAGTAATATATTAAACTCTATTTACCTTTTATATCCTTTGTATCAAAGGGTATTTTTTTATATTTCTGATTCTTTATTCCTTGTTCGTCTACCAATCTAATCCTTCGTTTCTTGTTTGTCTTGTTTCTGTTTTGAGATTTAGAGTGCTTGAGATTTCGATTCCTATTTGGGCCGTTCCTGAGCTTTCCACCTCTTAGACGATTTCCTTGACGCTTGATTTGCTTTTTGCGTTTGATGTTTCTGTTTATTTTTTTACCACCCTTGTTTGGGGCTTTTCCTTTCTTTGTTTGGCCTTTGTCTTTCTGGCCAGCTGGCTTAGTTACTTGTTTAGCAGGATGTTGCGGTGGTTTCTTTTTATCATCTTTCTTTAAGGTTACAGATCTTTTACTTCTAGGAGCTAAGGTTTTTTTGAATCTAGTTTTAATTTCAAAGTTCGTTCCCTCTTCAAAGTAAGGACTAGCAGGAATGTTAACCCTTCCATCGTGTATTTTAGGGAACAATGTATATTCATTCTCGTCTATGTACTTTCTTGTAGCTAATGTTTTTTGTTTGATATATTTACCTGAGTTATTTATTTTGACAAGTCCATGCTTCACTTTCTTCGGAAATCTCTTGATTTGAAATTTCTTTTCGTGGATTATATCGGAGAGAACGTAGCTTAAAGAAATTAAAAATATGTAAATCAGTGGCTTCATGTCGTATAGCTTCACTGAAACAGTTTGCGATAGCAGTTTTATTGCATTTTCATTGAATTGGAACGATAAGTTTCGAAACAGTGTTGGAAATTGTAATTTAATTTGATGGTTGAATTTATGGCCTAAATAAAAATTTTGAAAAGTTATTTCATGAATTTGATCACACTTTTGCTGAATTTCAACTGTGTTTTGTTCAACTACAAGAATGACAATAAACTCTATAAACGGGATGATTTTTGGATTTTTTATTACAAGCATGGCGTTTAATTTTCTTGCCTTGTGGATAAGGCTTTTTAAGCTGTGAGGACGATTTATGATGATTTACATCAATAAATATGATCTTATCAAGATTTTCGAGCGGACGTCATAGAATTTATATTACGTCCGTTCTATGGCAGAGTTGGTTGAGGCACTCCGGCTTAAGAAGGATCGGTTTGATCAATGCGGGTTTGAATTCCGTCGGAATTAGAAATAATAAACCACAAAAAATGCAAGTATTTATTGCAAAACTCTTAATTAAACCTAGGTCATCCATGTTTCATTCAGATAAACTATTTTACAACGAAAATTAGAACTTTACTAATATTTACAAAACGCAAACTACCAGGGTACCATAAATCTCAAGAGGCTAATCCCTTGGGGCGATTTTCTTGAACGTAGCTAATTGCAAGGCCAGCTGGTGCAGTATGATCTTCCCCGATGTCCCTTCTTCCGGCGGTAGTGCCTTAGACAAGCGCACCACGCGACCGCACTCGCGGATGAAGTATTCCAGCTCGTTTTCCAACGTACGACTGTCTCCTGGAACCATGGAAAAGTTATCATCATCATTCATAGTATGATTTCATCAAGAATTTCATAAAAAAGAACAAACGATGAATAAATTGCTGTTTATGCTTCTTCATTGTCTAAAATTAGTAGTTAATGGTCAGAACCTAAGAACCTGAACCTCACCTGAGATTGTCCTTCACCGTTGTAAAGGAAAACATCGTGAGGAAATCAGTCTACTCTTCTAAGCGACGATGGACTTGTAACCTAGAACATACCTTGACCCATCTTCCTGAATGTGGGCAGCAACACCTGCGAGTTTCCAACAGGAACCTACCTTGGCCCATTCTCCTGAAGGTTGCTGGGAACATCTGGAGCTTCCAACAGGAAAATACCTTGATCCATCCTCCTAAAGTCGGGAACGTCTGGCGTTCCCAACAGGAACATACCTAAGCCCATCTTTCTGAATGTGGGTGGCAACACCAGCGAGTTCCCAAGAGGAGCATACCTAGGCCCATCCTCCAGAAAGTCGTCGGGCACGCCTGGATTTTCCAACGAGAACATACCTTGGCCCATCTTTCTAAATGTGGACGGCAACACCTGCGAGTTCCCAACAGGAACATACTTTAGCCCATCTTTCTGAATGTAGGAGGCAACACCTGCGACTTCCCAACAGGAACATACCTTGGCCCATCCTCCAGAAAGTAGTCGGAAACGCCTGGAGTTTCTTATGGCAACATACCTTGGCCCATCCACCTAAAGGTTGGCGGAAACATGTGAAGCTACCACAGGAGCATAGCTTGGCCCATTATCTTGAAGGTTGCTGACAACATCTGCAGTTTCAAACAGGAACATACCTTGGTCCATCCTCCTGAAGGTTGGCGAGAACATGTGAAGCTACCACAGGAGCATAACCTTGGCCCATTCTCCTAAAGGTAGTCGGGAATATCTGGAGTTTCCAACATGAACATACCTTGGTCCATTCTCTAGAAGTCTAGAGGGTCGGTGGAAACATCTGGAGTTTCCAACATGAACATACCTTGGCCCATCCTCGAGTTGGTGGGCTGCAGGCACTTGTTTGTGAGTCTAGCGAGCTGGGACCTCTCGGAGCTGAAGGCTTCGTCCAGGTCGAACAGCTCCAGCGGCGGAGGAGGAGGCTCCCTGAAGGTCGGCGGGAAAAGCTGGAGTTTCCGACAGGAACATACCTTGGCCCATCTTTCTGAAGGTTGGCGGACACACCTGGAGTTCCCAACAGGAACATACCTTGGCCCATCCTCCGGAAAGTAGTCGGAAACGCCTGGAGTTTCTTATGGGAACATACCTTGGCCCATTCTCCTGAAGGTAGTCGGGAACATCTAGAGTTTCCAACGGGAACATACCTTGGCCCATCCTCGAGTTGGTGGGCTGCAGGCACTTGTTAGTGAGCCTGGCGAGCTGGGACCTCTCTGAGCTGAAGGCTTCGTCCAGGTCGAACAGCTCCAGCGGCGGAGGAGGAGGCTCCCTGAAGGTTGGTGGGAACACCTGGAGTTTGACAAACATACCCGTTGTATGGTAAGGTGATATCATTCACACACGTTCGCCTTTATACAGGGTGGAAAAAATGAATGGGCCCTGGAGGGAAACTTCTTTAAATCCTTAAGGCCAAGCTCCAAAACGGTTATGATTGTTTGCCTGCAAATTGTAACTAAACGGAATATCTCATCAAGTTACAACTCCAATTATGTGATTTTTTAATCTTTTTTCTATTTAGTTCTAAAGGCAGAAACACGATTAATAGAAATTTACATGATACTTTTACGTTTTGAAAATGCCACCTTTTCTCAAGATTTTTGCATTTTTCTTGAAAACCAGTTCAGCTACATATACAAAATAAATACTCACAGAAAGGAAATTTAGTCTTTTATTTGCTTCTAAGTTATCGTTTACCTAGACTGCTTATTTTTCTCATAATAAGCAAAATTAGTTTTGAGCTTTACTTCTGAGCACAGAGAGTTAAACGGATCAACCGAAAATCAACCTTATTGAGTCCCGAGTTGCTATATAAATAAACACAGAATCGAACGCAGCTCATTCCGCTTCTGGGCGGTCACAAGGTCGGATCCACGCGCGTTTTGACATTTTGACATTTGACAAGCTATTTGCCCGCCCCGGCTTTGTACAGGTAACAGAAAATGAAACCAAAAAGTCATAAAGTTAGTAAGTATTTAGTTTTTTTTTCGATTAGGAAAAACAATACTAACTTTACGACCTTAGTAATAATGCACAGTCCCTCCCTAAGGATAATTTTGAATAAAATAAAAATAAAGTAGGTATTTAATTACTCTGGTGAATCAAACCAGAAAATATTTATTTGAAATAGAACTTTATTGCAACCCCTTTAAAAATTCATAACTTAGTACTTATTATTTTATTTTTATTTAAGAAATTAGGTACATTTATTTCTTAGAAACTTGCCTCCTTTTTTCACCTTCTTGTTAGATAGAACAGAAGATCGAAGATCACTATAGATTACGAGTAGAACAAAAAATCGGCAAAATTAGTTTAGTAGTTACGGAGATACGTGGTAAAACAAACATTCACACAAACTTCTCTCATTTGTTATATAATAGGACTAGTCGAAATCGAATGTCATTCGGAACAAAATGGAGTGGAGTCGCATCCTCAACTATATAATTTGGCTTTTGTTCAAGGACTGTCTTGGCCAAGTGGGATATTACCCCGAATTTAGTTTTTTTTAGCTTCACTTTTATTCATCTATGTCAACAGAATCTTAGAACGTAGTTTTAATCCATTTCAAAACGTCGGATCAAAATGTGCACACTTATCAAGGATCAATGACATTATTATTTTACCACGTTTTTATTATACTTATATAGTCACTTTCTTGTTCGTCTGTCTATCTGTCTGTCGTTCCGGGGGAAATCTCGCGCGACTAAAATTTCGAGCACTTTCCGTGTAGCTGGCCGGCTAAAACTGTCAGGGTAGCTCACAACTCGATGACAACGCATTCTAAATAAATAAATAAAGACGTGGTTTTTAGTTTATTTTTTAATCTAAAATTAATTTACATAGTTAATTTTAGTACTGTAATTTTGTACTTTATCGACTCGTATGTAACTATAGCGTGTTTTTTAGTGTTTTAAATTCCGGTTGGTGCATATATCCAGTGTCGAGTGACCCGAGTGCTTATGGGCTTAATCAATGAAGGGGTTGTAAAGATATTAGGTACTCAAGGGGGTAAAAAAATAAAAGTTATACAAATAAATTTAATGGGGTGTCATATGAAAGTTTATGGTTCACAAATTGTAATTTACGCTAAACTTAACGTATTATGACAGTCCTAAGAAAGCAAAGTCGGCGTAGTTTGTAGTTTGTAGTTCACACAGTGAACACAGCATACAATTATTTGTGATTAGACTTATCTATGTATAAAGAATATAATACATATTATGTCGGAGTTGGAGCTAGAAAAGGGAATGTTAATTGATTTGATACTTCGTTCTGCACTACATCCTGTTAACAACGCCATCTGTAGACTAATAATGGAAACGTCAAATAGACAACTGTCATTGTCACTTGGGTGTGGTCGACACAAAGTAGGCAGAGGGCGCTAAAGTCAGTTTTGTTGTTGGACAGTTCGCTTTCCTCGAGCGGGTGGCGAGCGGCGTGGCCACTTTGGTTCTGGCATCGGAGCGGAGCGGTCGCTCCTCGATAGTAATAATGTTCTGTGGGTAGCTTTGTCTCTTTCTGTTGAACTCACCGCGTTTCCATTTTGTTTTTTAAATGGTGATAGTAATTCTAATCGGCAAAAATCGAATCAATCCTCTGTTTAAGTCTTGTGAAAGTAATTGTGATTACAAAATAGACATCCTGACTACACGTTACATTGGTTATTTCGTGTCTTTGAACATATCGGACCATCCATACTTCACGCCCAGAACCCTCTCCCCGACAAGTATATGATCTTCTTATGAAATATTATCTTATTCTATTAAACGAGCAATATTTGTTTGTTTGTTTATTTGTACTCACGTTCTCGAAAACGGCTCTAACGATTTCGATAAAATTTGCGGTACAGAGGTTTACGGTTTACGGGGGCGAAGAATCGATCTAGCTAGGTCTCTACCTAGCTAGATCGATCGAGACCTAGCTTTTTTTAAATACATACTTAACTCATTTTTCTTTTTCTTTTTTTCTCGATTTGCACCCAAGCAGAGCTTGGTCGCCCAGATATTCTATAATAAGTAATAATAATTATGAAGGTAACAACTAGGTATCACTACCATCGAAAAAAAAAATTGATGAAGTCTCCATGACAATGTTCGCTACTTCAACAAGATGTTAAAATTATAATTATTCCAAGATAGTTTCAAAAGTTTTAACATGTCAAAATATCGTGAATAGATAGAGGGTAGAGGGGCGTTTGGGGGGAGTCAACGATGACATTTCTTTTGAAAGCTAATCCTTAAGATACAGTATTTTACTTAAAGGAAACATTCCTTTATTTTAAAAAGAAACATAACTGCATTCAAAGATTTTCTAAAATTCGCTTGCTTCACCCAGGAATCGAACCAGCTAAAAATTCAAAAATTAAACACTCACTATTTTATTCCACTAGTCGATACATTCAATGCTAAAGATAAAATTTCTCAAAGAAACATGAGGTCTTACACTCGTCTGTCGTACAAGATATCCATGAAATCTAATATTTAGTACATAAGGGTTTTAATTGCAATTTAGCTCTACAGTGGAATGGTGAGAGGTATCCAGTAGTGCGATTCAGAACTTCTCGGAATGAATTCCGAATTCAGAAAATAACGTTTCTTCGCTGAAAACCCGACAACTTTTCGAAGAAAATCATCGAATTGGATGCATTTCCGGAAGTATTAATCTCACCTCAGATAGACAAATACCGTCTAGAAAAGTTTTGTCGCGAATGGTGAAATAACAAAAATTAATGAAAAAAGTTGTAAGTTAGATTTCATGATCTTTTTTATTTCTTTAACCAAATGTGTCTTATAAAGATTTTACCCTGACATTAATCCCATCGATTAGTAGTATTAAATAGAGCGAGGTTTGTTTTTTAATTTTTAGCTGGTTCGATTCCGGGTGAGGCAAGCGAATTTTAGAAAATCTATAAATGCAGTTTTGTTTCTTTTTAAAAATAAAGGAATGGTTCCTTTAAGTAAAATACTGTATCTTAAGGATTTAAAGTAGTTACCCTCCAGGGCCCATTCATTTTTTCCACCCTGTATGAGGTACTAGTGCAAACAGACATTCAACGGGCATTATCTTCCATTATCTTCTGTCGCGTTCGATCTCCTTGAAATGGGAGCGACAGAGCTACTTCGTGCTCGTTCTAATTATCTGTAATATCCTGTCTCGTTGAATGTCTGTATGCTCGCGAGCGTGTACGTGAATGCGCGTTGAATGTCTGTTTGCACGCGTATAATGGCGCGTTAATTTTTTTTTGAAAGATAGACGGAGACGGAGACACTCACAGCCAGTTGTAGAGGTGGGAAGGGAGTTTCAAACTGCGGCGCGATGAGTCGCAGAGGCTCGTGCTTGACTCCTATCGCGTCATACAGCCCTAGTACTTCTGGCACTGTGAATAAGATTAAATATGTGAACGCAAGGTTTGATATACATATTTCAACATATATTTTATCTCTCTGTCTCACTCACAAACTTATAGGCCTCTATTAATAAACTGCGCTTAACTTGTGTCTAAGTTGCACTACGGATTTAACTATTGCCATCCTTATTTGTCACTGTCTAACAAAAAAGGATGACAATAGTTAAATCTGTGGTGCAACTTTGACAGAAGTTGAGCGGAGTTTATCAATAGAGGCCATAATGCGTTAGATATCAATAAAATTTAATAAAAAATGCCACGCCTCAAAAGTATTAATTCTAGGTCTAGAGATTCTTGGAAGCTAGTCTCTGCATAGTTCCTCTTTGCTTTGATGGAAACCGCGGGGTTAAAAAGGTCGTTATAGCAGAATCACAATAGGAATTGCACTATATGAACACAGTATGCTAGGTTCAATAAGAACGGGCGCCAGCGCGTATGGATAAAGCAGCCGAAGTACTAGAGCTACTCCAGAGGATCCTATTGCCATCGTATCTTAGTCAAACAGTGAGGACATGTGATGACAGTGTGATACTCACAGTGTGCTAAGTTCAATGAGAACGGGCGCCAGCGCTTATAGATAAAGCAGTCAAAGTACCAGAGCTACTCCAGAGGATCCTATTGCCATAGTGTCTCTAAATCAAAGAGTGACGACATGAGATGACAGTGTGATACTCACAGTGAGCCAGGTTCAGTGAGAACAGACGCCAAGTGAACAGCGCGTGAGGATGGAGCGGCGCGAGCCGTGGCGGCGGCGCTGTGGCCGGCTGCACCAGCGGGACGGAGCTGAGCCATAGCGTGTCTCCTAGGGTTCGGTACTCGTTCACCTGAACATTGACGATGATCAATCATGAACCAGATCCATTCATAGATTAGAATGGAATAAAGGTGTTTATATTCGATTCTATTCTCTGAATGGATCAGGTTCAAATCTTAAAGCTGAAGTGACTCATAACTACGCGACATCATACAACCCCTACTACATAGTAGTTAAAGGGCCGATACCACTGGTAGAAATGTAAACTTGAGCAATTTACTGCATTTCGAGGAGATTTTCAGCTCATCACGCTGAAGATCCACATCAGATCTTCACCAATTTTTATAAGAACAACAAAGTTACAACAGAACAGACAGACAGATAGACATCTGCCGGACAAACGTGTCCAAGCTGAAGCAGAGACGCTTCTCTCGTTTGGTCAAATAAAATGACACATTTTGTAAATTTTTAATTTTTAAAATTCGGCGACGTCTCCGAAACGTCGACGTAATTAAAATGTTTTCATTACGCGATTCAGTCCCGTTAATAATTTAAAAATTAGTTCAAGTCGCGAAAGTTTAAAATATCTTAAATGACACAAGTCTAAGCATCACTATTCTCACATCAGGGTCCTCAACGTCGACGGGGTTCAAGTGTAGCTCAGCGACTCCACCGAGATAGTTGAACACAACCTCTCTGATGAGGTCGTTGCACTCGCTCTCGAGGTACTGGTCCGCGAAGAAGTGCCCAGAGCCGATCACGAAGAGCTTGCCTGAAATTTCGGTTGCAGATGAGTCAGTCCTGGAATGCGTGGGCGTAGCAGCACAACGGCAGCAAATCCTTAACAATCCGAGGTCGCTCCTCGAGGCCTGCGAAGACCCCAGGAATCTTCTGCGCTTCTAGGAGGAGCTAGGCTGGCTCCACATCTAGTGAGCCAGGTCATCCCCACGCAAAAAGGACCACCTTTGAGTCCAATAGGCAATATGCGTCTGATTCAAAAGCGGGTTAAATGTATTTTATTATGAACATTGTTGCTTTAGAGGTATGTGTGTGTAATTATTTTTTAATATTAAACCATTTTCGATTAGAAAATAAATTTTAAAAATTGCAAAAAATAGTAGGAATTTCAAAATACCTACTTGAAAAGGATGTGAAAGGATGTGACGTCACGAATTCATAAGAAAAGTCAAGGACGAGTCAGATATGACGATCCATAGATAAGTTTTTTTTTTAATTTTCACAATAGGCAATATGCATCAATTTTTTTTATGGTTTTAAACGATAGGTTATATCGTTAAATAACCGTAACAAAAATTCCAGTGCCGAAAAACTAAAATTTTGTAACAAAAACAATTTTTAAAAGAACCATGGGCATCATTGCTTGAACACTGGACCCGCTTCGTCCAACAGTGATGAAACATATGTCATATGAAAGCTCTTGGAACGTACTTTATTTCATTCTATTACAGCTAAGTTAAAATCGAGCGCGAAAATGGTGTTTTGGTGCAAAAATGGCGCGATGATGGTGGTTTCTTGAATGAAACTAGAAAGCTGAAACTTGGAATGTAGCTTGCTTTTTTAGTAAAACCACCCACTAAGGCATTTTATTTTCGAATTTCAACCCCTAAAGGGGTGAAAAGTAGTGAAAACGTTTGTATGAAACTTTTTAACGCTTAGTATGATTTGCTTGAAACTCGCTTTGCATACTTAAAATGCAAAATAAATGGACATGTATTTCAGGATTATTCAAAACAACCCTTAAAAAGGAGTGAAATGGGGTGTCAAAGTTTTTATGGGTACTTTTTAATAGGTTGTGCGATTTGCTTGAATCTGGATTTGAATACTATTGATGACAAATAAATGAACACATATTTCAGGATTTTTCGAAACAACCCTTAAAAAGGGGTAAAATGGGGTGTCAGAGTTTGAATTGAAACTTTTTAAGGGCGTTGCGATTGGCTTGAGACTCGGGTTGTATATTATAAATGCAAAATAAACGGACATGGTGTTTCAGGACTTTTCGAAACAACCCTTAAAAGGGGTGAAATAGTGTGTCGAAGTTTGTGCTGGAACTTTTTAAGGACAGGGCAACCAGTTACGAAAGAAGATTTTTTTTCACTGATTCTTAACTGGTTATTAAAAAGGAATATTTATTCCATGTACGTAACCATGTTTCATAGCCAGATATGAATTTTTTTTTCATGTTTTGGTAACCAGTGACGAAAATGGATGTTTTTTTTTTTCATTTTTCGTAACTAGCTACGAAAATGGAACCTTGTTTTCTTTTTTCGTAACTGTTATCTAGCTACAAAAAAGGATGCTTCTTTTCTTATTTCTATAACATTTAGGACGATATTATGATGTCGATGTTGATTGATATTATGATGTCGATGTTGAACTGTATCTATTAGTAGGTACTAAATGTACCAATATAATTATAGTTTGTTTATTTTTTTTTCTTTACTCGATCACCGTCTACGATAATAGATACTGTTTTGTTTATGCTATTCAAATAATTATAAGTGGAAACTTGTTATTAGCCTTAAGTATCTTTGTCTTCTTTTACTCTGTTGTCTAGCTGTTAGTTTTCCCAAAATTGAAAAACTAAAATAAAATAAATAATGTACTAGTTCCAGATAAATAATAGGCATTGGCTAATTTCGTGTGTTCCGTATAATGGCCGATTATGCGACTATTTCTGATGTTTTTCGATACCCATTATTTATCTGGAAGTACTGTATAAAGTTTACTAATAAAATTCGTAGCTGGCTATAAAACATGGTTACGTACAAGGAATAAATAATTCTTTTTAATACCCAGTTAAGAATCAGTGAAAAAAAATCTTGTTTCGTAACTGGTTGTGAAAAATAGTTACGAAAATGGACCAAAGGACCGGTTAACCAGTGCCGGGTAGCCGGTGGCGAAGTGTATGCAAGTGACGCCGGTACTTGCCTGCCCTGTCCTTAAAAAGTTCCAGCACAAACTTCGACACACCATTTCACCCCTTTTTAAGGGTTGTTTCGAAAAGTCCTGAAACACCATGTCCGTTTATTTTGCATTTATAATATACAACCGAGTCTAAAGCCAATCGCACCGCCCTTAAAAAGTTTCAATTCAAACTCTGACACCCCATTTTACCCCTTTTTAAGGGTTGTTTCGAAAAATCCGGAAATATGTGTTCATTTAATTGTCATCAATAGTATTCAAACCCAGATTCAAGCAAATCGCACAACCTATTAAAAAGTACCCATAAAAACTTTGAAACCCCATTTCACTCCTTTTTTAGGGTTGTTTTGAATAATCCTAAAATACATGTCCATTTATTTTGCATTTTAAGTATGCAAATCGAGTTTCAAGCAAATCATACTAAGCGTTAAAAAGTTTCATACAAACGTTTTCACTAATTTTCACCCCTTTAGGGGTTGAAATTCGAAAATAAAATGCCTTAGTGGGTGGTTTTACTAGAAAAGCAAGCTACATTCCAAGTTTCAGCTTTCTAGTTTCATTCAAGAAACCACCATCATCGCGCCATTTTTGCACCAAAACACCATTTTCGCGCTCGATTTTGACTTAGCTGTAATAGAATGAAATAAATTACATTTCAAGAGCTTTCATATGACATATGTTTCATCACTGTTGGACAAGGGGGCCCAAAATGTCGCAACGTTCTTTACTAACATTTTCACGCACCTGAAACACGTATTATTATTGTTGTCACAGAATACTGTTGTAGTAACAATTTGTGAACTGTGACTTCACGCGTCAAAGTTCACAAATTGAAACTAAGTACAACAGTAATCTGTGACAACAATAAGTTCGAGTTTAGGAATTGTGAAAATTAAAAAAAAAACTTATCTATGGATCGTCATATCTGACTCGTCCTTGACTTTTCTTTTGAACTCGTGACGTCACATCCTTTCACCTCCTTTTCAAGTATTTTGAAATTCCTACTATTTTTTGCAATTTTGAAAATTTATTTTCTAATCGAAAATGGTTTAATATTAAAAAATAATTACACACACGTACCTCTAAAGCAACAATGTTCATAATAAAATACATTTAACCCGCTTTTGAATCAGACGCATGTTCCCTATTCCTAAACTCGAACTTATTATAGTCAGGAAGACATCAAGAGTACACAATGCAGTTCTATGGTGCTTGCATTATGCTTAGGTCAGGAAGGTGTTCATTATGTGAGTTGCCTATAGTTCACCCTAGAATTCTGATGCTGTCTACTATCGATGTCGAGTTCGCAATTCATACCTATAAGCTGAAGCATGATAAAATAAAACAAGTACTTACTTAACTAAGTAAACTAAAATTAAAAAAAAAACGGCTTCAAAGTTTAAGCTTAGCAATTTTCTGCACTCTCGAGGTGCATTTCTGTTCATAACTCCGAAGATCCTCGACAGATCCTCACCAAATTTTTGTGGCCCCAATCGGAAAGTATACTCTTTCAAACGAAAAATAGTTTTTCCAATCGGTCCAGGCCTCTTCGAGTAATCTGTGAATATACATAAAAAAGCACGAATTGAGAACCTCCTCTTTTTTTAAAGTCGGTTTTAAACGATAAAAGTACTAAGGTTAGTTGAGTAGAACCTACCACCACTTCGCTCCGAAGTATAAAGTGCGGCAACAGGCCGTTTCACGGGATAGCAGACGTCGCTGCTGGAGAGGACGGCGGCGGCAGGCTTCTTGACCGTGACGGTGGCCCCGTATGGATACACGAAGTTGGGTGTTGCTGGGTCTTCGCTACAAATATCACAAAGTAATGTCACTGGATCTGTGGAAGGAATGAGGGGAAGAGGCGGCAGCCCAACATTCGTAGAAGCCGCAAGAGATGGGCCCTAGCCATATTACACGATCTATCGTCGCTGTAGAACGATCTATCGTCGCTGTAGAATAGAACACTTCAAAATGTATAGTAATTGACGTTCTGACCACGTGACTCATCTACTTGAAACGTCAAATACTATACATTTTGAAGTGTTTCTATTCTACAGCGATGATAGATAGTGTAATATGGCTAGGGGGGCAGATTGGCTGGAGAGCAATCATTCGCGAAAATGTGATCCGTGGAGGAGGTCACGACCCTCAGCACTGAGGAGAACGATGCATGGAGGAAGAGGAATGTCACTGAAGTTTATGAACAGTTTTTGTTATTTGTGGAATGGAATTAGTAGTAGGTATAAGTACAGGTATCTATATAAGGTATATAAGTATAGGTAGTTACCTATACTTATAGTGATGAGGTAATAATTTTTTTTTTAAATAATTTTAAGAGTTACCAATAACATTAAAACATACATAGCACTTGAAAAACCACTGACACCAAATAAAGTGGTAGGTATTTGTTATGTTAGTTAATTATCTGATTGAAAAGACTTCAACGCGCTCTTTTTTTTTTTTTTTGTAAAGTAATTCCATTATTCATATCGTCATCAACTGTCAAGACAAGGGTTTGGTGGATTTCCTAAAGTATGGTCGAAAATGAAGATGCTTATAAAAATTTTCAATTAGATCATACAAGTGAACGCCCGAGGCTTCGCTAGACTACTATTTTTTTATCCCACGGGAACCATACTTATATTTTTCCGGGATAAAAGTAGCCTATGTGTTATTCCAGAAACGAAACTATTTATCTTCCAAATTTCATCATAATTGGTTTAGTAGTTATAGGGATACGTGGTAGCAAACATTCATAAACATCAATATTAGTAGGATTTGTCGGTTAATCACCGATTTAGCACCATCTACAGTGGTTCCATCTAAGTGTAGCACTCTAAAAATGAATTTCGGTGGATCATTCGTGTGAAACTAGTTATTGTGTTCGATTAGATGTGTCGTTACTTACAGAAAGTCGTCAGATTCGCTGATGTAGTTGGGCATCTTCATGAGATGCTTGGTGAGCGCGCGGTTGAGGATCCCGTTGGAGATGTGGCACTCCTTCGGATGGTAGAACTTGTGGTACTTCGCGCGGACCACGCAGTCTGAAAAACAATACTTAAATAAATAAATAATGCTGGACATTTCACACAGCATCATGTAGCCCCAAGCTAAGCAGAGCTTGTGTTATGGGAACCACATGACTGATAAACTACTTAAATACATTTTTTTTGTAAATACATACATAATATACATAGAAAACTCCCAGACCCGAGACAAATATTTGCAGATCATTCAAACATTTGTCCCGCGGCGGGGATCGAACCCGCAACCTCCTGCGTTACAGGCGGGCCTTCACCCACTGCACCACAGAGGTCGTCATACATAGGTACCTATAACTCTCTCTCTCTCTCTCTCTCTGTGGTCGGATCGTTATCATTGGTTGTATTCGTGATAGTGTGGACAGCTTGCCTCCAACCAGTTCTATTAGTAGCTAGGTGGACTACGATTTTATTTGGTAAGTTACTTTGAGAGAAGTGTTTCGGAAGAGAAATAGAGTCAACTAAGTCCAACTTGTCTTATTTGACAACTAGCTGTGCCCGCGACTTCGTTCGCGTATGCTAATTCTACTAATATGAGAAATGTGAAAGTTTGTGAGGATGGATGTATTGATGGATGTTTGTTACTCTTTCACGCCAAAACTACTAAACGGATTTTATTGAAACTTGGAATATATTACCTACATAGATTATGACCTGAAATAACACATGGGCTAGGTTCTTTTTATTCAATTTTTTTAAAACTCATTAGGTATTGCACTGGTAAATCTTTTTGCATGAAAATGCCGAGAAAACGAATTTTCCCAGATAAGAGACCTAGCTAGATCGGTTTTTCGCCTCCGTAAGCCCCCGTACCTACCGCAAATTTCATCAAAATCGCATAGCTAAGCATAGCTTGTACTATGGGAACCAGATAACTGATAGAATAGGTACCTACTTCTATATTTTTTTGTAAATACTTTAGGTAGGTACTTAATACTTTAATATCTGGGCGACCGAACTATGCTCGGGTGCAAATAGATAAAAATTAAAAAAGAAATAAAACTTACAAAAAGTAAACTTTTACTGGCTGAGATTCGAACTCGAAGCCTTCGGTTGAGAGGCGGACACCTATTTCACTTGGCCACTTTAGTCTCATCAGAAATTGTGAAATTACGAACCACATTGCACTGGTAAACCTTTTTGCGTGAAAATGTCGAGAAAACGAATTTTCCCAGTTATGAGACCTAGCCTAGCTAGATCGATTTTTCGTCCCCTTAAACCCCTGTACCGCAAATTTTATGTACCGCAAATTTTATCGAAATCATTAGGTAGAGCCGTTTTCGAGAACGTTAGTAGGTACAGACAAACAAATATTGCTCGTTTAATAGAATAGGATAGGATAACACTTTATTGAAATAGGTACCTACCTACCTACTTTTCAATAGGTAAGTAGGTACTTACATCTGAAATTCATACAGGTAGGTACTTAAATAAGTAGGTACTTACCTATTTTGATCTTTATAATTCCAACGACACAAATTGGTTGTCTATTATATAGGTATAAAAATGTATGTAGGTAGGTATGTTTGGCCGCTATGCGTTCTTATAATGTAATTGGTGGTGATCGAAATTGTTAGAGCCGTTTTCGAGAACCTCAGTAGGTACCTACATACAAACAAACTTCAAACTTAAAACATCAAACAATTATTGCTCGTTTATTAGAATAGGATAAATAAACAAATAAATATTGGTGGACATTTTTCACACAGCTCCATCTAGCCCCAAACCATAGAATAGAATAGATCCAAACTAAGCAAAGCTTGTACAATGGAACCAGCTACCTAACTGATAGAATACTTTTAGGTGTCTACATAGGTAGGTACCTATATTTTTTGTAAATACATATCTACATAGGTACCTACTTACTCATAATACTCTTATCACTTTTTTGAAATAGGTAAGTACCTACCTACCTACTTTTCAATACATCCGAAATTCATATAAGTACTTACCTACTTAGGTATTTTGATCTTTTTACTTGCAATGACACAAATTGGTTGTAGGAAGGTATTCCTTATTAACGTACCTACCTAATAGGTACTAAGTAAGTATTACGTTTTTGAATTGGATGGTCATGCATGACGTTTCAGGTGAAGAAATTAATGGGACAATGCTTATGTAGGTAGGTAGGTACATATCTAAATAAAAATGTACCTACCTAAGTATGTTTGTCCGCTATGCGTTCCTAAACCATTGACCAGATTGTGATGAAACTGTGGTGCTGATCTTCTGAAAACGCCCGCGATGGTAGGTACCTACCTAGGTATTTGGTCCAAAAGATCTCTAAAACCTAGATCACTTTTTTACTTTGCGTCACGTAGAGTGCGCCGCAAACTTAATGGCGGCTGAAGTGCGCAGCAAATTCGACTTTGCGCAGGTACAGTCAACGCAATAGAATACAGTAAACTTTATCTACATAGCCCGCCTAGCCCCGCCCCTCACCACCTTCACTTCCCCGCAATTGCGTTGACTGTACCTGCGCAAAGTCGAATTTGCTGCGCACTTCAGCCGCCATTAAGTTTGCTGCGCACTCTACCTAAAGATTATTTCTGTGTGAAGTGAACACTTCACACAGTACCCGGTATCACGTAATTTACGTGCCTAATTACCCGGCTGACTGTCAAGTCACAGGGTTATGTAGATCGCGCGTTTCTATGTATGTGGGTGGGTGGGTATGTAAGTAATATTCTTTATTACCACGTTTCTCCTAAACGGCTCAATGGATTTTGATGAATGAGGTAGGTATCGTTAGAATCGTCTCTATGTCGATTGTGCTCTAGGATACTTTTTATTTCGATAAATCAAATAGTGCGCCTAGAAAATGCAACAATGTGTGAATTTAGAAAATAAAAATCATGCCATCAATTCAATTCAATTCGTTTATTCGTTTATTGTTCTCTCACAAAAACAGTACTTCAATTCTAGAGTAAATAGATCTATCTTATAGTAGCTGCAGTAGGTTAGTAAGTACTGGTTCTTTGTGAGAGACTGGTGCCTGTTGTAGGTTCTGAAAGAACCTGTATTACAGGTCACCAGGCCCCCCACTCCGAGAGTACTGGTAGCAACTTGCAAAATAGCATTAAGTATAGATGATAATGTTGATACTCGTAAGTGTATGATTGCTGTACCTTTTAGTTTAGAGTGAGTTGTGGTAGAACTTGTAAGTTAGGGCGAATGTTAACTATAATAAGTAGGTAAATAAAAAATAAAAATGAAAAGTATGAGTGTGTAAGTGTATGTGTAGAAATGTGTTTATATGATTATGTGTATGTATGTGTGTGAAGTGTGAGCGGGGTGTGGGTGAGTGAGTGTGTAAGTTTGCATTTTAGTAGGTAGGTATTTAGTAGTAGGTAGTGTCACGACGATGGAGTTATAAGTTTTTCAGTTTCCTCGTAGTTGAGGGATTTCAGGTATAAAGAAAGGGTATTCCTACAGCTTTTCCTACATAGAGGGTAAATGCTGAGAGTGCTATTTATTGTGTTATAGAGATAGTCTCCCATAAAACAGTAGAAGTTTTGTGCATGGCAAAATACATCATATCAAAATACATGTCAAAATCAAGAGGTTGGTGGATTGATATCAAATATAATTTTTTGAAAAATCTAACATGACATCTTCAAAAACTAAATCGACTTCCAAAATTTTTGAAAATCTATTTTTCGCCCCTAATGTTATTGCTAAACAAAACGCATACTAAAACTTTCTATTTAGTCACACGCAACGTTTAGAACAGACAGAGCCATCTGTGTGTCAACTGTGACAACAAAGTTTAGGAAAAAGCGCACGGCATCGAACCCTAGATACGGTCTACCTACCTAATAATAAAATTGTAATTTAATTTTGTGATTGAGATAATGCTGTTTCCAACTTTTCAGTTCAGCCGGGTTTTTTAATTTTTGAATGAATTGCTTGTTCATTTCTTTAATTTTTTTTTCTGCGATTAGATAGCAGCGCCGCCGCTTCTATCGGACTTCAGTGGTGGCGCGTACTCTACAACCAATTATTTGTGTCGTTGTAAGATAAAAGATTAAAAATACCTACCTACATAATGAATTTTGGATGTATTGAATGGTACCTATTTCAATACCTAAATATTGGGCGACCGAGCTCTACTCGTGTAAAAATAGAGAAAAAATAATCGTTAAACGAACGCCATCTAGTGTGACATGACTGACAATTTTATCTATTTTTTAAACATCTTGGCCTAAGCTAAGAGGCAACCAACGAACTGGCGTTCGTTGGTTGCCTCTTGCCACTAGATGGCTCTAGTGGTTCAATTACGAACCACATTGCGAGAGAAAACGGATTTTCCCACATAAATATAAGACAAATATTGCTCGTTTATTAGAATAGGTTTACATTACATCATTATCATTAATTTTGAAATCGTTAATCATTCGTAATAAAAAAATGTGTAAAAATTTTCATGAGTGCAAAAAGAGGCGGAGTCACCTAACATTTTGTTCCCCATACAAACTTGCAACCCTTATTTTTTTATCTCAACCATGATAACATTTGAAAAAAAGTAGCCTACGTCCTTTCCTGGGATGTAATCTATATCCATGCCAAATTTTATCGTAATCTTTTCTTTAGAAAAGCAAGTGTTTAGAAATTTAGATTGAATTCTTTAAATGTACATATCTTTTTTATTTGTGAACGGATTTTGATAAAACAACCCCTATCTTTTAATCCCGGCTTACCGTAATACAACAATGAAAACTGCATCCAAATCAGTTCAGTAGTTTCAGAGATCTTAGTGCTCAAACACACAGAAACGAAAATTTCAAAGTCACAGATTACCAACAGTTACTATGAAGTGTTTGCGTTCAAGGTCATCGTAGAACGCGCTTATGACATTTTTGGACGTGAGAAGCTTATATGGATCAAAAACTGACTTCACTTAATTGAATACTTATAAGTTTGAGTTTACACTTCATTCTTATTATATGTATAGATATAGATATAGATAGGGAACATGCAATCGTAATATTTTTCAATATTTTGAGTCTTAAATGCAAAAAAAACATAAAAGAAGACCCAGTGCAACGTTTTTATTTTAGTTAGTATTGATTTTTAACAATTATTACGAATTATAAGTACGTGAAACGGAACGTATTTCAATACACCAATCAGCGTCGAGTAGCATCAGTGACGTAAAAATCTTCTCAATTAGGGATGTGACCCTTTATACTGATGAATGTGCTATCGATAACTTTAATGGTTATGATTACTAATCATAAACATAAGCAACACAAAAAGCCTGAAACATATATATTTAGTCAGAAACAAGGGTCGTTCGCGATTCATCTAAAATGCAATTTGCCTTTGTAGCAATATGCCTGACATGAATATCTAAAAAGTAATATGCCTGATGATAAGTTAAATGCATTATTCTCATAATTTTTCGCCTAAGATTTGAAACACATGAATGGCAATTTATTTTAAACTCAGTTTACCCGAGTTGTAGGTACAGTACAGTGTCTAAAACGCAATTTGCCTTTGTAGCAAAGGGCCTAACATGAATGTCTAAAAATTAATATGCCTGATATAAATGCATTAATTTCATAATGCCTAAGATTTTTCATCATAATCAGTTCAAGTGAAAGCTATTGAAGAGATCTTCATTTAAAGTGACAGCTGTCAAACTTCAAACGGCCATATCTCGAAAACTACTCATCCTCGATTCTTCTTTCTAAGCTCAAATGAAAGCTATGACCTAGATCTACATTTTCAATGACAGCTGTCAAAATGACAGCTATCATCTAAAATGTAGATATTGGTCATAGCTTTCATTTGAACTAAGAAAGGGAAGTCTAGGACGAGTAGTTACCGAGATATGGCCGTTTGAAGTTTGACAGCTGTCACTTTAAATGAAGATCTCTTCAATAGCTTTCATTTGAACTAAAAACGGGAGTTTCCGAGATAAGGCCTTTTGAACACACACTAAAAAAATATGTAGAAAATGACACTAGATGTAAAATATGACAGATTATGTCAAAAATGGCAAAAAAACATCTGTTGTTTTTAATCTGTCATTTTTGACATCTTTTCTCATAGGACATTTTTGACATGATCTGTCATTTTTTATATAATTTGTCATTTTTCCCGGTCTTTATCTATTCTATATTTTAAATTTCAGCCAAATCTGTTCAGGGGTTGTCAAGTGGAAAAAAAATACATCCAAACATCCATCCATCCAAACTTTTGCATTTTATATTAGTGTGATGATAATCAATAAATTAATGAACAAAATCGCCTAACTAACCACTAAGATCTTTGCTCGCTTCGCTCGCTCACTCGATCTAATATTTTTCAAATATTTAGAATATAATATAACTTTATTGTACTGTACCTACACCATAAAAAGAAAACACAATAAGAAAAAGAACCATTATTTTGAACAGTGATACAATTTACGATTTTTTTATATTTTATTTGTTTGTGTAAATAATTTACTTTGATTGTGAACTTTGATTGTGTAAATAAGGAAAGAAAGATAAGAAAATCTTTTTATATCGACCACCACAAATATAACCTGACGTGCTACCGATCGTTACACATCATAGTAGATTTCGATACATTCGTCTTGTGGCACATCCCTAAGCGAATAGCTATGTTTAGTGGACCATGAATAATAGCCATTGTATTATCAATCTTATATCTTGTAGGTAAAGACTAACAGAATTGATAACGGTAGATAACGCCATCTCGCGACAAGTAGCTGAATAAAAATATTTCTCAAAACGCCATCTCTTGACAGGTAGACTTTCATTTTAATTTATTATTATTTTATTAAGTTTAGAACCATGTTCCGATGGCTATAGGGTTTATTATCAATAAAATTAGTTTTATAGTTTTAGGTCCTTTTTAACGTTCTCCTCGACAGGAGTGACGTCATCGTAACTGTACATCCGTTTGCGCGCGAAAATTTAAACGGTCAGTTTGAAACCGCAATTTTTTACATTAAATTAAAGTATTTTAATTTTTTTTTAAACTTGTGGTCTATTCTACATAAAATTCATTCAAATGAAAGCAAAAATAAAAATAATGCAGGTTCTCTATTGTAATTTTTTAGGCTAAGTAACTGTAGGTACCTAGGTACCTACCTAAATTTTTTTCAAAAATCTAAAAATGCAATTAAGTACTTACCTATTTATTTCTTTAAAATAAAGCAATAGTTTCCTAAGAATAAAACTTTCTAACTACAAGAGAAATGGTAGCTACCCTGAAGTGCCCAAAAATTTGCGACACCTGTATGTAGGTACAGTCAGCGTCATCAATCGGTATCCCCCTATTGATTTTAACAAGGACCCTTTTCATTTCAACTTTGGATTTCAGTCGGATTTGCTAGTATAGGAACTCGAGCGAAATTAAATATCCATAAGTATACTAGCAAATCCGACTGAAATTCAAAGTTGAAATGAAAAGGGTCCTTGTTAAAATCAATAGGGGGATACCGATTGATGACGCTGACTGTACCTACCTATAATACCTTAATTTAAAAATAAACAATTTGTTGACGTACCTACCGTTATTCACAACAATCCCATACTCCTCCAAGAAGAAGTTGATGTTGGTATTCATCCGTTCCTCCCCTCCGTCCGTCATCATCACCATCACGGAGTCCCCTCGCTCGACCACGTTCTTCAGGCTGGACAGCTCGTCGTCTGTGAACACGTTCTGTGGCCCTGGTACAACGAGCAGCTTCACGTCTTGCAGGATGCTTGGGGAGAGCTCCTCACGGTTTCTGCAAGCCTAGTACTTTTTAATTTACCGATATTTATCTTTATACTACCTAGGTACCGATATTTATTTAAACTACTACAGTTGGGCCGACGGATCTAGGCGTACGTGAAGTCAGGCTCTGCGCTGCGCAGTAGAAAATTTTGTACCTATGAA
The DNA here is from genome assembly GCA_958496255.1 of Camptogramma bilineatum. Taxonomy (NCBI): domain Eukaryota; kingdom Metazoa; phylum Arthropoda; class Insecta; order Lepidoptera; family Geometridae; genus Camptogramma; species Camptogramma bilineatum. Next base: position 7,272,230 of record OY292474.1, read on the forward strand.
AAAGTTGCACTGCGCATCGAAACGGCTAACTTCACGCACGCCGAGATCCGTTGGCCGTACTGTACCTACTATGACAGACACTACTAGATACTGTGTCGATAACGACACTTCTCTATTAAAGTTAGCCATTTTGCTGCGCAGTAGAAAATTTTGCATGAAAAACCTGCACTGCGCATCAAAACGGCCAACTTCACGAATGCCTAGGATCCATTGTGAGAAGTGTAGGTACTCGACGTTTATGTTAAAATAGTTCTATTCCGAATTCCGAAAAGCTGCGGAGATGGGGATGGTGACGGAAAACATCTTAAGGAAAACAGTTAGCATTCGATAAGGCGGCTTTGCAATCTGTTAACATGGAAGTCTAAAATTAAACTAATTAAGTACTTACCCACTTAATTTAAAATAGCCATAACTAGGGGTCACCCATCCTTTACCTAACCATGATTGCTAAGCATGATTGATTAGTTGTATAAATTAAAAGGTACTTACATCATGACTTTCCAAGTAGATTTCAGCTTTCTATGCAACATTTTGTAGTTTTCATTGATTTTGAACAGCTCATTTTTGGAAATATCGAACAATATCGTATCAACTACCTTCATTTTGGCAATTTATTGTATTTTGATCTAATTTTCTTTCATAACATTCGAAAAACACGTGTATTTCTTCAACAGAATCAAGAATCAATGACAAACTATGTCAATAATAATTATTACAGAAACCAAAACAACAATTATTGTTGTTTTGGTTTCTGTTACTAGGCAACCGTAAATTAGTAACATGCAAGGAAGTTACGTAGGTATATAACTTCCTTGGTAACTAACGTGCAAGTAACATGATAAGGCTGTCTCACCATCTTCGTGTGTTTAGTTTTTTATAGTTACTTGACTTGTAAGTACTTACCAATAACTCAAATGAGTGGATAGCACTACTCAGTGATGGTGGTGATGGTGTAAGGAGGAACGACGACGATTCTTTTTTGATAACCTCTGTGGCGCAGTGGGTGAAGGCCCGCTTGTGACGCAGAGGTTGCGGGTTCGATCCCCGCCGCGGGACAAATATTTGTATGATCTGCAAATATTTGTCTCGGGTCTGGGTGTTTTCTATGTATACCTAATAAGTACATATGTAAGTATTTACAAAAAAAGTATACAGGGTGAATTTTTGAGATGGGGCAGTAAGGGCAGCTACCTTAACCGTTGTAGCTAGAGGAAAACGTTCTTAGGAGACCATCCTTAATTTTTGAAAATATTTCGACCTGCATTCACAGATTTTGAAAAATATGTACAGTCAGCGAGAAAATGGGCCATTTACACAAAAACTTTTTTTGATGCCAATCGATCCTGTTTCATCTAAGTATAAAAAGGCTCTTTCAGACCAACTGAGGTTAGAGTACTAGAAAAGTCAGAAATCGCTAAAATGTATTTCTGAGACAAGACAGTAAGGGCTACCTTAACCGTTGTAGCTACAGGAAAACGTTTTTAGGAGACAACCCTTAACTTTTGAAGATATTTCAACTTGCATTCACAGATTTTGAAAAATATGTACAGTCGGCGAGAAAATGGGTAATTTACATAAAAACTTCTTTTGATGCCAGTCGATCCTGTTTCATCTAAGGATTAAAAGGCTCTTTCGGACCAACTGAGTTAAGAGTACTAGAAAAGTCAGAAATTGCTAAATTGTATTTTTGAGACGGAGCAGTAAAGGTAGCTACTTTAACGGTTGTAGCTACAGGAAAACGTTCTTAGGAGACTACCCTTACTTTTGAAGATATTTTGACAAAATGATGAAAAATTATGACAAATGACAAAATGATTTCGTACGAAATGTATAATCAAAGTTATTTGCGTTTTCTGACTTTTCTAGTATTCTTGCCTCAGTTGGTCCGATAGAGTCTTTTAATCCTTAGATGAAACAGGATCGACTGGCATCAAAAGAAGTTTTTATGTAGGTAAATTTCCCATTTTCTCGCTGACTGTACATTTTTTTCAAAATTTGTGAATGCAGGTTGAAATATCTTCAAAAGTTAAGGGTAGTCTCCTAAAAACGTTTTCCTGTAGCTACAACGGTTAAGGTAGCCCTTACTGTCTTGTCTCAGAAATACATTTTAGCGATTCCTGACTTTTCTAGTACTCTAACCTCAGTTGGTCTGAAAGAGCCTTTTTATCCTTAGATGAAACAGGATCGATTGGCATCAAAAAAAGTTTTTGTGTAAATGGCCCATTTTCTCGCTGACTGTACATTTTTTTCAAAATCTGTGAACGCAGGTCGAAATATTTTCAAAAATTAAGGATGGTCTCATAAGAACGTTTTCCTCTAGCTACAACGGTTAAGGTAGCTGCCCTTACTGCCCCGTCTCAAAAATTCACCCTGTATAAGTAGTAGGTATATCAGTCATGTGGTTCCCATAATACAAGCTCTGCTTAGCTTGGGGCTACATGATGCTGTGTAAAATGTCCAGCATTATTTATTTATTTAAATGAGTGGATAGCACTACTAAGGCTGCGTTTCCATTGACGCGAAGCTGTGCGGAGCGGAGCTTAGCGGCGCGTAAATTGACCAATTAGGGTGCATTTTGCCGCGTTTCATTTTCGTCGTTCGACATGTGATTGGTCAATTCATGCGCCGCTATGCTCCGCTCCGCACAGCTCCGCGTCAATGGAAACGCAGCCTAAGTGATGGTGTAAAGCCTGGGATACACTAGGGGACATGTTGCGGAACATGTCCCCAACAACTACGTGAAGTGTCCCGCGACAATTGTCCTGGAACATTTTGCCGGCTACACTAGTCAGTGTTTATAGAAATGTCGCCCGAGGAGGTTGTGGCTATTAGTGCTGCGTACATAGTAATTATATCGAGTGAGTTGAAGAGAAACCAAAGAAATTCTATACATAATAGAATGCTGACTGACATTCAATGTACAAAGGATTTTGAACCTTATCACGACTCTACAACGATCTATTATCATTTAATCTTGGTTATAAGGATTGTTGGTCTTGTTGAGAGGCTTTCTTGGTAGCTTTGTCTCTTTCACACTCGTTGTTGGATGAGTAGGGTGCCCATGTCATTTAAATTTCAGGATATTTTTACCTTATCGCGCTCGACAAAATCAGCGCTTGATTTCGATCCATGGTTTCGATCCTTGAATTCGATCCTTGATTTTGATCCTTGATTTTGATTTCGATTTTGATTTCGATCCTTGATTTCGATCTTGGATTTCGATCCTGGATTTCGATCCTTGATTCTTGAATTTTGAACCTTGAATCTGAAATCTTGAATCTTGAATCTTTGAAGTGACAGCTGTCAAACTTCAAATGGCCATATCTCGGGAACTACTCGTCCTAGACTCCCCGTTCGCAGTTCAAATGAAAGCTATGACCAAGATCTTCATTTGAAGTGACAGCTGTCAAACTTCAAACCGCCATATCTTGGAAACTACTCGTCCTAGACTCCCCGTTCTTAGTTCAAATGAAAGCTATGACCAAGATCTTCATTTGAAGTGACAGCTGTCAAACTTCAAACCGCCATATCTTGGAAACTACTCGTCCTAGACTCCCCGTTCTTAGTTCAAATGAAAGCTATGGCCAAGATCTTCATTTGAAGTGACAGCTGTCAAACTTCAAACGGCCATATCTCGGGATCTACTCGTCCTAGACTCCCCGTTCGCAGTTCAAATGAAAGCTATGACCAAGATCTTCATTTGAAGTGACAGCTGTCAAACTTCAAACCGCCATATCTTGGAAACTACTCGTCCTAGACTCCCCGTTTTCAGTTCAAATGAAAGCTATGACCAAGATCTACATTTCAGATGACAGATGTCATTTTGACAGCTGGTAATGAAAATGTAGATCTTGGTCATAGCTTTCATTTGAACTGAGAACGGGGAGTCTAGGACGAGTAGTTTCCAAGATATGGTTGTTTGAAGTTTGACAGCTGTCACTTCAAATGAAGATCTTGGTCATAGCTTTCATTTGAACTGGGAACGGGGAGTCTAGGACGAGTAGTTCCCGAGATATGGCGGTTTGAAGTTTGACAGCTGTCACTTCAAATGAAGATCTTGGTCATAGCTTTCATTTGAACTGCGAACGGGGAGTCTAGGACGAGTAGTTCCCGAGATATGGCGGTTTTAAGTTTGGCAGCTGTCACTTCAAAGATTCAAGATTCAAGATTTCAGTTTTCATATTCAAGAATCGAGATTCAAGAATCAAGGATCGAAGTGAAGGATCGAAATCAAGGATCGAAACCAAGGATTGAAATCAAGGATCGAAATCAAGGATCGAATTCGAGTATCGAAACCAACGATCGAAATCAAAATCAAGGATCAAAATTGTATCAGTATTTTAATTGAAAAATCATGCCCTGAAACATCACGTAAATCAGAAAATGATGTAAAAGGCCCCTTAGGGACTAGGAATGTTTAGTTTATAAATTATGGTCACCCTTTAGAAAGAGACACACCGCCCAAGTTTTATCTCTCAAGCGGATCGCGTTTTCTGTCTCAGTCAGCATTCCTGTTACGTAGGTATAAAACTTCCTTGGTTGAAACGTAGAAGACATTTTGATGGTTGTCATTGTTTGACTTATTTTTATTCGCATTCCAGCAAATAAAAATAAGTCTGTAAGTATCTAAAAAGTTTTTATTTTGTTTATTTTGTTTTGAACTGCTATTTTGATAATTTCTCGAACTATGAGGCCTTCGCTGAGGAACTCTGAGACGCGATACGAAGTTCAATAGTACAATTTACACTCCGGAAGTTTTATATTGTTAAGTTGCCGGAAATATTTAAAAAGTAAGGTAGGGATAACAACATGGTATAAAAGCCGAAGAATTGTATTACCAGGGCATATTTTGTTAACTGAATTTTGGTAAAAGGCAGTTACTCTGTCCGAATATACGTAGAAGTACCACGCCTAGTCTCCATCTTCCCGAACCTACCGTCACAAGAGAGTTGACGGGGCCTGGGCACGTTGCGTACGCGACTACACTTGGTGACATGGCGCGACACTGACGCGGGACACGTGCGCTCGCTCTCGAGGCGGGAGCAAGCAACATGCCCCGCGTCACGTACAATGTTGCGGGGCATGTTGCGGGACAATATGCAACGTTGCAGCGTCACGTAAATTATGTGTTGCGCGTCATGTTGCGGGACAAAATGTTCCCTAGTGTATCCGACGCTGGAGCAAGCAACATGCCCCGCGTCACGTACAATGTTGCGGGGCATGTTGCGGGACAATATGCAACGTTGCAGCGTCACGTAAATTACGTGTTGCGCGTCATGTTGCGGGACAAAATGTTCCCTAGTGTATCCGACGCTTAAGCCGTGTGCACGTTACCCACAGAATACAAACTGAAGAGCTATTTTGACTCACACGTAAAGTCGCTAACTCGGATTACTTCTGTGGCACTTCTTTTGTGAAAAGCACTCTACATTGCTTAATCATAAGAAAGATTATCAATAAAACAATAAAATAAATCTTCAAATAATATATTTTTATTTACAACTCGAATAAATCTTCTAACTTAAGTTAGTGCAGTGTCTATCTACCGTAGATTTATATGTACAACAATTTTGTCTATAATTAATTTATAATATTGCTAATTTCCGTAAAATAATAGTCTTTATACTTTATAGTTAAATATCAATTTAACGCTTTAGACGAGGTTTAAAGTTAAACATGGCCTAAACCATCTCATTTAAGTATCTTATTCGACCAAAATTGTATCGAAAAGCGAACGATAAAAGTAGATAGTTCGTATGAGCAAGTGGCCAACTCTGGCGACGGAGTTTTTAGGCCGCCTAAAGGCCTCCGTCAACGACCTTCGAACACTTAAACGCGTTTAACTTTAGACCCCGTCTGTATAGAGTAGTAAAAGTGACTTTTAACAAAATGTAAAGAAAGTGGCGCCATCTGTAATGTGAAACATTAAACTAACGGCATTAAAATACAAAATTAGAAGTATTTATAAAGTTGTGCTTATAACAATTTGATAAATGTTATGAAAAACTGTAAAAAATAGTTTTGGTAGTGTGAAATGTGTATAAATAAAGATTATAAATATATTTACTGGTAATTATTCTGTACCTATTCTGTGCTAATACTTTAAGCTTTCCTTTTGAAATATTGGGAATATTCCCAACGAACCCACTGGCGCACACAACCACTTAGGGGCGTCCATTAATTACGTGAGGCTTTTAGGGGGAGGGATTGAGCCAAATCTCACCCAATCTCACGTGGGGGAGAGTTCTCGGCAAACATCACGTAATTTTTTTTCCCGCAAGAAACGTGAAATGCGTTTTATTAAAAATCACATGGACATATTGGTTCATATCGCTCTTGAGACCACATAGAAATCCCTATAGACTGATTTAGAGTGAATATTCCTTTATGAATTTGAGTACTTACTTACCTATTTAGGAATTTTATTGTTCAATTTTCAATCTCACGTGAGATTAGGGGGCGGGGGAGGGGGTCTAGCCAAATCTCACGACATCTCACCAAGGGGTGGGTTGAAAAATCGCAAAAATCACCTCACGTAATTAATGGACGCCCCCTTATCTCAGTAGGGTCGTTGGGACAAAACAATCCCAAACGACCCTACTGACTTTTTAATTTCCGTTATTACAAAAAGTGAGGTTATAAAATATGGCTAATGCGAAACGCTACTTAAATATTGAAAAGTTTTATAGACACGGGATTTTATCGCGTAATTTACCGCGGTGTAAATGCAGCCGATCCGGAATCTGAAGATCAGTGAGGGTAGTTTTGGATAATACCGCCGATTCACAATGGACCTTGAAAACATACTCCAGTCTGCCCGCGACCACGGCTATTGCAACATAGCCGAAACGTCGGGAAAAATAAGGTAAATTACGCGATAAAATCCCGTGTCTATAAAACTTTTCAATATGAATAGTGATCGCGAAAGTTTAAAAAAGGCTACTTAAATATTTGAGGCGTACTTATCTTTTTGAGATATTCTTACTCTTCAGAACTATAATACAAAAATGACAGATAATGATAGTCAATGATAAGCATCAAATAAAGTAAGTAGTGTTTCTACACCACTACAGTTTAAGTGGTCTATTGACATTAAATATGTCATTATCTGTCATTTTTGTTACAATTCTGAAGAGTAATAGCGTCTTAAATAGTTAAACAAGTACGTTTTAAGTAGAGATTCAAGATTCGGGCATAAAACTCATAGACAATTTTTACCGACTCTATACATCAAGTTGACAGCTGTCAGTTTGACAAGCATATTGAAAATGACAGAAATCCGACTATAAAACTGTACAAGGTATAGATACCTATATAAAAATTACTTTAGGAATGGACTTAGTTAATCTAAAAAAGTATGTACAAAAGTTAAATCGTTCTTTGAGCTAACTTTGAGCTTTACAAACTAAATAATAGTTATAGAAATGCTCCGTTAAATTTAAATGTACTTGATGGAGCTCAATTATACTAAAACGCATTTCAGACTACGCTACAATCCGTACCCATATTATAAATGTGAAAGTGTGTTTATTTGTTTGTTTATTTGTCCAGCTTTTACGTCAAAACAGAGCGACGGATTGACGTGATTTTTTCTGTGGATATAGTTGAAGGGCTGGAGAGTAACATACTTTAGATAGGCTTTAGTACTTTATATCCGAGTACCACACGAGCGAAGCTGCGGGCAGCAGCTAGTATAGCATATAGCTTAAAGTTCATAGCACAACAATATCGCGCACCATACAATTATTACGGACACGTTCACACGTTCACTATACTATACAGGGTGTGGCAAATTCTTGGTCACTGAAGGGTAGCTACCTTTTCTCTTGTAGTTAGAAAGTTTTGTTCTTAGGTGTAGCTACCCTTCAGTGACCAAGAATTTGCCACACCCTGTATATTATTGACTTAAACACACCACACACAGCAGATAATATATCTTCTGAAATATAAATCTTGACAGATCGCACCAAATATATTTTGTAATATATTTTCGCTGCGTGTGGTCCTCCATAGAATTTGTATGGGCGCGATCTCTAGATTTATATTTCATAAGATTATTATCTGCTGTGTGTGTGATGCGCTTTACTATAAAAATGTATGGTGCGCGATATTGTTGTGCAACTATATGCTATATATTATAGCGTAGTCTGAAATGCGCTTAAATTGGACATTGATATAGTTTTTTACATAAGTATGGCAATTCGGCCGATTCGGCTGAGAGATAAGTGCTACAAGTCTAATCCATCTAACTGTCAGGCATTAGTGTACCGTCAAGTGTAGTATATTGCTTCCTGACATTAACTACACAAAACCCAACTGACAGGCCCAAAATGGCCCCAACGGCTTAAAGACCTTCTATAGTAAATGAAAGGGGGGAATTTTCTTAACTTACCCCATTTGTTGCGATTATGAGTTACCCCGAAACTTATGCGGCAGTAAGTTCGTATGAGCTAGTGGCCAACTCTGGTGACGGAGTTTTTAGGCCGCCTAAAGGCCTCCGTCATGGCTTAACGACTTAAAAGCCGGGACCGACAATTCAACGATGGCTGGATACCCTTTAAAAGGGGTATTTTCTTAATTCCATCAATTTTACCCCACTTTTGTCTTACAAATTGTTTAATGTAATTAATGCTCAACGTAGTAGATTACCCAGCTAGATCATAAGAAGCCCATATCTAGAGCGTTATACAACGCCGCGATGTCAGAGTGGCTGGATACCCTCCAAAAGGGGTATTTTCTTAATTTCATCAATTTTACCCCACTTTTGTCTTACAAATTGTTTTACGCAACGTAGTAGATTACCCAGCTAGATCATAAGAAGCCCATATCTAACGCGTTATACAACGCCGCGATGTCAGAGTGGCTGGATACCCTCCAAAAGGGGTAATTCTTCGCTTTAGCGGCCGCCTCTTCGTCTTGTCCGTCACCGACCACGACGTACGTACAACGCTCGCCGAAACGTTGTTTTATCTTCTCAAAACAGGTTTCTTTGCCTGTAAAGAAAAAAATATTTAGGAATGTTATAAAGCAACAACACGTATATAAAATTACGCTTCATTCCCATAGGGGTAGGCAGAGACAACGGATTTCTACTTGCTACGATCCAGACTCATTCGCTAATTTAAAAAATTAATTAAAAGCTATTTTTTATATTACTAGAACTACATAATATTATGTAAAATTGGTAAATACCGTGATGAAATCCTGTGTAAATATATTTATAAATATCTTTACTGTTTTGTTGACTTAATTCAAGCTCTAAACGGTGAAGGAAAACATCGTGAGGAAACCCGCGGCTTAGTCAGCCCCACACGTATTGACCATGTCTTTCCTGTGGATATGGCCGGTTAAGCTGAGAGGATGGTGTAGGTGCTGGGCAAGCCTACTCCATCTCAGCAATGTCCCAGGCACTACAGTGTCCCGATAAGTGTAGGCAAAGATTGCCTCCTGACAACTGTAAAGTTGTAAAGTGGTTGCTAAGCAATTTCTTTGTCTGATTCACGTTTTTGGTTGTAGACTTACCAAGAATAGGATAGGTGCATACCTGTTTTAGTGGCAGAGTATATATTTTCAATAGGAAACACTCCTCCAAGTCCAAACAGGAGAACTTTAGCCAGCGCCGGCACCAGTTGTGTTGTCGTTACTAGCACGTTCACGCAGTTTTCTCTGTAAAAACAAAATTTTTAATATAGTAGTAGTAATTGTAATATTTACTACTACTGAGCGCTCGCGGCTTCGCCCGCGTGGACTACTATTTTGTTTATCCCACGGGAACCGTGCATTTTTTCAGGATAAAAAGTAGCCTATGTCCTATTCCCGGTCATTATCTATCTATGTTTCAAATTACAGCCAAATCGGTTGAGTGGTTATGGAGATACGTGGTAAGAAACATTCACACACACACACACACACACACACGGACTTTCGCCTTTATAATATTATTAGTAGGATAGTAGGATCTGTTTTTAAGTTATCTAAGTATATTTATAGTAGTTGATATAGTATCTGTTCACACTTTGTTCATATTCATAAACTGTTACTATACGTGAAAACCTGTAATTGGCTTTCTGCTTTTAACTTAAGATCTATTTTGTTTATTAAGCTGTTGGTTTTATTATCTATAGTAGGTACCGCTGAATCGCTCGTGGCGTAGCTTGCTTAGACGTTCTTGATCGATCATTGAAGTTAAGCAGCGTTGTGCGCGGTCACAATTTGGATGGGTGACCGCAAGCTTTACGAGCTGAGCGCTTCCGTGCTTCGGAGGGCACGTTAAATTGTTAGTCCCGGCTTATAAGTTGTTAAGCCATGATGGAGGACTTTAGGCGAAGAAAAACTCCGTCATCAGAGTTGGCCACTTGGTCATACGAACTTACTTACTTTTTAGTAGGCACCTACCTACATTATTTTATTATAATTAGCCAATAGTGTCCCATTGTTACATAAAAACCTCTTGGCCTCTCCAATCAATGGTCTAGATTAAGAAATAAATATTTAATTTAAATTAAGTCACCTAGAGTTGATCATGTTGAGACACTTGCAGGCGAGCGTCAGCCAGTTATCGGTGGCCTGTTCTAACTCCGCGCGCAGTTGTAGCCAGAGCTCTCGTTTCGCTGGTCCTAGGAGACCGCCCACGCTGAAACAAAATTATAAATTATTAGATTCCTGGGAAAATATCTACGACAGAATATAATAGTCTATGGTCATTTGTAAGTCTAGCGCTCAAGCGGCATCTAAATGCCATTCAATGAAATGTGAGTGACAAGAAAAACACTCCCCAAGCCTTGATAAATTGCAGCTGATTATGAATGAGATATTTATAATTAGCTGCTGTTTTAGCATGTTAGCTTTATTCTTTCAAATCTACTAATATTATAGAGGTAAAAATTGAATTTGCAGATTACCCCTAAATCCAAACTTAAAATTTTACCCCTGATCTCACTTATACCTATAATTAATGAACACTTTTTGTACTTTTGCACGACTGGTTCAATTTTGAAAAATGACAAATGGTCTGTCCTGATATATTTGTGTGGAAGATTGAATCCTAACACATATCATGAATGAACACTTTTCCTGTCCGATGTGTGTCCGGAAGCTTAAAATCTCACCTATTCCTATAGTTATTGTACATATCCTTAATCTTCCTATATCTGAATGCCAGTTTCCTCATCCAATCAACCCCTCCCCTCACCCCTCACCCCGAGTTTGAACATATAGATAGATAGATTATAGTTTATTGACAACACACAGAGGACAGAGCATAATAAAAACAAAACAATTAGTATAGTCGTATTGCTCATTATACGGACTAAAAGTGAAGGAAAAAATGTCATTTTTCCTTCAATTTTGATTAGTTTTGATGCGTTTTATGTCAAAATTGAAGGAAAAATGACATTTTTTCCTTCACTTTAGTCCGTATAATGAGCAATACGACTATAGGTACCTAGATAGAATTACATAAAAATTATGAAATGATTTTGATAAGTAGGTACCTACCTACTTTACTAAGTACCTACCCACCTTGGTACATAGGTATATCATGAATAACAATTTTCCTGTCCGATGTGCCTCTATGGAAGCACCAGTTATCTGCTTTGTCAAGGATCCTGTCGAGACACAATTGATTTTTTATTTTCTGGAATCCCGACAGACTATAGGTTAAAATCTCACCTATTCCTATAGTTGTTGTAGGTATCCTTGATCTTCCTATATCTGAATGCCAGTTTCCTCATCCAGTCGACCCCCCCCCCTCACCCCGGGCGCGCACAGCCCCGCCCCGGGCGCCGCGCCCGCGTGGAACCCGTCCGCTGAGAAGTTGTACGCTGACAGGTCTTGACCGTTGTCGTCGCACTTTTTAACCGACTTCCAAAAGGGAGGTTCTTTATTAACGCACCTGACTGTGACTACTGAGCCGACCAGTGTTATTGTAAAGTTATACCACAGAATAATAGTACCTACTTGCTACGTAAAACGTTTGAATGTATGCAACCACCATTGTATCACTGTACGCAGTCGCTCATATTTTGGTACCTACTGAACGTGTGTTATAATCTCGATTTGTTATATTTAAGTTAACTTCTATACGAGAACGTAGTGTTTACACAAATCTATAGGCTTAAAAACACTATTAACCAAAATCTGTTACAATTTTAAGAAAATAAATATCAATCTATCTATGGAAGCTTGAAATCTCACCTATTCCTATAGTTATTGTAGGTATCCTTGATTTTCCTGTATCTGAAGGCCAGTTTCCTCATCCAGTCGACCCCCCCCCTCACCCCGGGCGCGCACAGCCCCGCCCCGGGCGCCGCGCCCGCGTGGTACCCGTCCGCTGAGAAGTTGTACGCTGCCAGGTCTTGACCAATGTTAGTGTATACGGAACTGGCAAATCCATGAAATGGATCAAACTTCCACATAAAAAAAAATCGTCGTCGCTTTTTACTAACGCACCTGACGACTGAGCCGGCCGGTGTTATTGTAAAGTTATACCACAGAATAATAGTACTTGCTACGTTAAACGTTTGAATGTATGCAACCTTTGTATCACTGTACGCAGTCCCTCATATTTCTCGCTTGTTGTATTGTTGTAGCCTACCTACATTTCTCGCTTATTGTATTGTTGCAACCTACCTACATTTTGGTACCTACCTAAATGTGTGTTTTAATCTAGATTTGTTATATTTAAGTTAACTTCTACATACGAGAACAGTGTTTACACAAATCTATAGGCTTAAAAAAACTATTAACCAAAATCTGTTACAATTTTAAGAAAATAAATATCAATCTATCTATGGAAGCTTAAAATCTCACCTATTCCTATAGTTATTGTATGTATCCTTGATCTTCCTGTATCTGAAGGCCAGTTTCCTCATCCAGTCGACCCCCCCCCTCACCCCGGGCGCGCACAGCCCCGCCCCGGGCGCCGCGCCCGCGTGGAACCCGTCCGCTGAGAAGTTGTATGCTGACAGGTCTTGACCATATGTTAGTGTATACGGAACTGGCATATCCATTAAATGGATCAAAGTTCCACATAAAAAAAGAGAAAAAAAAAGGTCTTGACCATTGTCGTCGCACTTTTTATTAACGCACCTGACTACTGAGCCGACCGGTGTTATTGTAAAGTTATACCACAGAATAGTACTTGCTACGTTAAACGTTTGAATGTATGCAACCACCTTTGTATGTACGCAGTCGCTCATATTTCTCGCTTGTATTATTGCAACCTACCTACATTTTGGTACCTACTGAACAGTTAACTTCTATACGAGAACATAGCAATCCTAACATAGGCTTAAAAACACTAACCAAAATCTGTTACAATTTTAAGAAAATAAATATCTATCTATCTATGGAAGCTTAAAATCTCACCTATTCCTATAGTTATTGTAGGTATCCTTGATCTTCCTGTATCTGAAGGCCAGTTTCCTCATCCAGTCGACTCCCCCCCTCACCCCGAGTTAAAACATATCATGAATGAACAATTTTACTGTTAGATGTGCCTAAAGCTAACCGGTTATCTGTTTTGTCAAGGATCCCGTTGAGACACAATTGATTTTCTATTCTCTGGAATCCCGACAGACTATAGGTTAAAATCTCACCTATTCCTATAGTTATTGTAGGTATCCTTGATCTTCCTGTATCTGAAGGCCAGTTTCCTCATCCAGTCGACCCCCCCCCTCACCCCGGGCGCGCACAGCCCCGCCCCGGGCGCCGCGCCCGCGTGGAACCCGTCCGCTGAGAAGTTGTACGCTGCTAAGTCTTGACCATTGTCGTCGCACTTTTTACTAACGCACCTGACGACTGAGCCGGCCGGTGTTATTGTAAAGTTATACCACACTATCCCCCCGAATTTGAGCTGGCGAGGGGCTGTCTTTGAGTTAGAGACGCGCCACGCGCGCAGACGCAAAGCGAGACCGAGACCACAGTATACAGTAATTATTCATGCGGTGACAACCTTACTTCACGCACACAATTGTGCGTGTACAAAAATGACCTAGTGTAGTGTCTATGTAAATAGGTAGTTAGACGCCGCTTTTGCATGAGATTTCGTCGAGTGTCCGGGGTGTGATGTAAGCTTGAAATCTCACCTATTCCTATAGTTATTGTAGGTATCCTTGATCTTCCTGTATCTGAAGGCCAGTTTCCTCATCCAGTCGACTCCCCCCCTCACCCCGAGTTTGAACATATCATGAATGAACAATTTTACTGTCCGATGTGCCTAAAGCTAACCGGTTATCTGTTTTGTCAAGGATCCCGTTGAGACACAATTGATTTTCTATTCTCTGGAATCCCGACAGACTGTAGGTTAAAATCTCACCTATTCCTATAGTTATTGTATGTATCCTTGATCTTCCTATATCTGAACGCCAGTTTCCTCATCCAGTCAACCCCCCCCCCCCCCCTCCCCCTCCTCACCCCTGGCGCGCACAATCATGAATGAACAATTTTCCTGTCTGATGTGTGTATGGAAGCTTTAAATCTCACCTATTCCTATAGTTATTGTATGTATCCTTGATCTTCCTGTATCTGAAGGCCAGTTTCCTCATCCAGTCGACCCCCCCCCTCACCCCGGGCGCGCACAGCCCCGCCCCGGGCGCCGCGCCCGCGTGGAACCCGTCCGCTGAGAAGTTGTACGCTGCCAGATCTTGACCGTTGTCGTCTGCTGCTACTGCATCTATGTGCTCCTGGTCGCAGTCCTGTGAAACATGATGTATGTATGTTAAATGTGTATGTATGAAATGTGTATATGTATGTTCGTATGAGCTAACTCAGGTGATGGAAAAAAAGCAGAATCACAAGAAGAATTGCACTATATGCCGTCTCGTTTCACAGACTGAGAGTGACAGGAACACCCTAATATTGCAATTCCTATTCTGATTCTGCTCTATCGGCCTTTTAGCCCCGCTGATCAAAAGTAAAGGCACTTTCCCACTTGATCAAAACTTATCTTAAACAACTCTGCACTAGTTTTATACTCACTTCAACATCATTGAAGAAGAAATGTGTGTCAGCTAGGCTGAAGATCATCTCTTCCATCCGGAATCCCAATTGCACTATTTGTTGTGTGTCCTGCAAACAGAATAATTCATTAAACACTAGCTTCCGCCCGCGGCTTCGCTCGCGTGATACCTACCCGGATAAATAGTAGCCTATGTGTTATTCGAGGTAACTATGTATAGTCCAAGTTTCAAGTTTCAGTGAAAGAGTAACAAACATCCATACAACCATACAAACTTAGCCTTGGGCTTAGCCATCCACTTCTCTATTATCAGTAGGTCATTGTACCTACCTTACTATACTTAGTAGCGTAAGTCCCCGTAAGCAATGAGTGGAATATAATGATGGTCTCATCCAGGTCCCAGATGAAGACTCTGTCGGTGGCCGGCTCGGGCACGTGCTGGGCTGGAGACGAGGAGGTGTTGCGTCTGCCGCGGCCTCGGGACCGACTTGCTGTACTCTCTCTGGAAAGATTATTGTAAACAAACTATTGGGGATACTAAAGGCTGTTTCACTTATGAATAATTTGACCTTATGAAGGTCATTTCTTGTCATTTTCAATGATTATCTACCTAACTAAAACAGGAAGTTAGAGGAGCAATTACTTTACCATTCTGGTAAGTGGCAATAAACAAGTACAGTGCATACCTACAATGAATTTAGGCATTTGTGAAGTTAGCCATTTCGATGCACAGTGCAACTTTTTCATACAAAATTTTCTACTGTGCAGCGAAAAGCCTAACTTCACGAATGATTAGCTAGATCCATTGTGACAACTGTACCTACTTACAGTAGGTGTGCACTAGCGATGTTGATTTTTTTCCAACTCGGATAACTCGAGTTGACTCGGCCGCTAACTCGAATCGCAACGCGAGTTGACTCGACTCGCATCAACCGGATGGGATCCGCTTCGCGGCAGCAGCCAAACGGATCGGCGCGGCGAGTCGAGTCGAATGCACCGTATTCGTATTCTTATTCTTGAGTCGAGTTTCGGTTTCGAGTTGGCGAATCGCTGACTCGCGACCTCGCGTGCACTCGCATTCGCATAACTCGCATTCGTTATCCGCATTCTAGTAGATAGGTAGGTAAGCGAGTTGATTCGAGTTGCGAATGAACTTGATTCGAATCAACTCGTTTAGACTCTGATTCGAGTTATTCGAATCAGCCAACTCGACTCGCCCATCGCTAGTGTGCACGCACAATGGATATATTTTTTAGGCATTCGTGAAGTTAGCTGTTTCGATGTGCAGTGTAGCTTTTTCTTACAAAATTACTGCGCAGCGAAACGGCTAACTTCACGAATGCCTACGAATCCATTGTGAGTAGTGTAAGTATATTTTTTAGTTAAACTTACCCTGAGTTTTCTCTACATCTTCGACTCGCTGGATGTATTTCAGCTTTGATAGGAGATAGTGGGCTTGTGTCGTTCAACGAAGGCAGCATTGATGATGGTGATTCTATGAAAAATCATAAAATTAATAAGAAAAAACTTAATGATAAAGTAGTGGAAAACTTTTTAATTTACAGAGGTGTTTATAATATGAATTTTGGATATTCTGAAGAGATTTGAAAAAGGAACGAACCAGGTTCATTGTCCGAGTCTGGCCAGTAGTCAGAATCATCATTCTGGCTGTTATTTTGTGAATTAGAATGGTCAGAATCACTATCTTCGACCCTTCGGCGTTTATTTGGAATGTAACACTCGTTCTCTTTATTCATTTCCAAAATGTCTTATCACGGAATGTAGTACTTATTTAAATGAGCAAGTAAAATCAAAATTTGGAGTTGTGAAACGTAACAAAAATACGTAAAATGTATTGCCAAAATACCAATCTAACATTAACTACGCCATCTTTGTTTGTTTTCCAAATTTTTGTTCCATTTCCAAGCTGTCGCTCTTTGCTTGAGACAGAGTAAGAAAGACTGAGATTCATTCATCCTAATAAAGACAAAGACAGCAAAAACTCACGCTTAAAAATACATTTAGAGATTTTTCAAAGTTGGGAACATCAAGTGACATTTCTTTTAGTTTGTTTTTTTTTTTGGATTTCTTGGATTGGATGAGCAAAGCAACTCTATCCTATTCTACCATGTACTGGAAAACCAGTTTTAAACTGATATTTTAATGCCTGATTTGTTTTTTTTACAATGTTTACCTGATAAACCACCACCAAGGTGGTAGGAGGTATGGCCTGCACTCCCGCTGCTGCTCGGAGAACTGACGTAGGGGGAATAACTAGGAGTAGCGTAGTAGCCGCTGTATTGTGCCACGTTGTGGTCGTAGCCAGCTGCATAGCTGCTGTAATCCTGTGTAAAACATTACTTATTTTTGGTATACAGGGTGTGGCAAATTCTTGGTCACTGAAGGGTAGCTACCTTTTCTCTTGTAGTTAGAAAGTTTTGTTCTTAGGAAACTTCGGTTTTATTTTGAAGAAAAAAATAATTGCATTTTTAGATTTTTGAAAAAAAGTACAGTTAGCCTAAAAAATTACATTTGTCAAAAAAAACAAGTTGGTCTTAATCGACTCTATTTCCCACTAGGAACACTTCTCCCAAAGTAACTTATCAAATCAAATCGTAAGTTTTTGCAATAATTCAAAAAAACACATCCCATACATTTTCTATGAAATTAGGAGTTGTAAACATTACAGTGCCACTTATTCGATCGTTCTTAATTTAATTTCATAACTGCTCCGGTAAGCTGGGAGGCTATTGTAAAGCGCGTATTTAAATTTAGAACAAAGTGCTTCCCTGCAGATGTACAAATGGTATGCTCCATGCATACCATTCTCTCTTGCGGCTCTGTCTGAGGCGCCTAAGGCTTTACAATAGCCTCCCAGCATGCCGAAGCAGGTACGAATTTAAATTAATAACCATCGAATAAGTGGCACTATAATGTTTAAAACTACTGATTTCATAGAAAATGTATGGGATGTGTTTTTTTGAATTATTGCAAAAACTTACGATTTGATTTGATAAGTTACTTTGGGAGAAGTGTTCCTAGTGGGAAATAGAGTCGATTAAGACCAACTTGTTTTTTTTGACAAATGTAATTTTTTAGGCTAACTGTACTTTTTTTCAAAAATCTAAAAATGCAATTATTTTTTTCTTTAAAATAAAACCGAAGTTTCCTAAGAATTTGCCACACCCTGTATATATACAGGGTGTGGCAAATTCTTGGTCACTGAAGGGTAGCTACCTTTTCTCTTGTAGTTAGAAAGTTTTGTTCTTAGGAAACTTCAGTTTTATTTTGAAGAAAAAAATAATTGCATTTTTAGATTCTAAAAAAAAAGTACAGTTAGCCTAAAAAATTACATTTGTCAAAAAGAAAAGTTGGCCTTAATCGACTCTATTTCCCACCAGGAACATTTCTCCCAAAGTAACTTATCAAATCAAATCGTAAGTTTTTGCAATAATTCAAAAAAACACATCCCATACATTTTCTATGAAATTAGTAGTTGTAAACATTATAGTGCCACTTATTCGATGGTTATTAATTTAAATTCATAACTGCTTCGGCATGCTGGGAGGCTATTGTAAAGCCTTAGGCGCCTAAGACAGAGCCGCAAGAGATGTTGGTATGCATGGAGCATACCATTAGTACATCTGCAGGGACGCACTTTGTTCTAAATTTAAATACGCGCTTTACCATAGCCTCCCAGCATGCCGAAGCAGTTACGAATTAAAATTAATAACCATCGAATAAGTGGCACTACAATGTTTACAACTACTAATTTCATAGAAAATGTATGGGATGTGTTTTTTTGAATTATTGCAAAAACTTACGATTTGATTTGATAAGTTACTTTAGGAGAAGTGTTCCTGGTGGGAAATAGAGTCGATTAAGACCAACTTGTTTTTTTTGACAAATGTAATTTTTTAGGCTAACTGTACTTTTTTTCAAAAATCTAAAAATGCAATTATTTTTTTCTTCAAAATAAAACTGAAGTTTCCTAAGAACAAAACTTTCTAACTACAAGCGAAAAGGTAGCTACCCTTCAGTGACCAAGAATTTGCCACACCCTGTATACTTACTTAATTTAATTTCATGCAGCGATCTAATTTAGGCACCGAACAGAAAAACGCTCGCTTACGAATTTAGGTTTACTTAAGTGTACTCAAATAAAACTATTCTTTTTTCGAGTTACAAGCGCCATCTAGCGTTGAGTAGTCTAACTATAAAAGTTGTAAACGATTACAAAAAATTCCGTGAGATGGCGCTTTAATAAGTTTCGCTATTATCCGCTAGGTGGTCAGAAAGCTCGAAAGCTCCTTGTTTTGTATTTTTTTATTTTGTATTTTTACAAACCTGTTGCGTCGCAGGAAATGACTGTGCCAGCCCGCCATTGTAGGAGGAGTATGCATATGGCGAGGGCTGGGAACCGAACCCGCTACTAGGAACGCTGCCCACTCCACTCACACCGTATGCGCTAAGGTAGGTCGGCGTCGCTTTGCACGATGACCTGATAAAAAATTATTTTCTTTAGGTAAATTCATTTATTTTTTAAGACTTTATTTAGGTACCTACCTAAGTCTAAGTTATGAAATAAATGTAAAAATTAAAAACAAAAAGTTACATTGGTGGTGATTCTTTTGGTCACCACTTTCCGTCAGCAGATTGTGAAGTCTTACGTTTGATGGATTGATGCCATAAAATAAACATACGTTATGATACGAAATTGACAAATGAGTAAAAATAATGTTGGACATTCTCTTCATTCATCTCTAATGATAATTACCTACAGATTACAGCACGCACGATGGATCTAGGCATTCGTGAAGATAGCCGTTTCAATGGAGCTTTTTCATATTTACCTAATTTTCCACTGCGTATCGAAACGGCTAACTTCACGAATGCCCAGATTTATCTTAACTCAATCCAGTAGGGGAGAGTGGGGGAATTGCGGACGCTTAAGGAAAGAGTTCAATAAAAGTTAAAATATTGGTGCTAGTGCGACTTTTTTTATTAATTATGAAACTTAAATTATCACTTTACAAAATCAATATAATTATTTTTAGTTAACTAATCAATAAATATTATTTTTTTCAAAAAAACAAAACCCTTTGTGTCCATATTTACCCCATGCAGTTCGGGTAAATACGGACAGCTGTTGGGGTAATTCCGAATACTTGGGGTAAATACGAACAGTCTAAAGTACTCTTTACAAATATGACAAATGTATCCCCTGGACGGGGATTTGGCATTACATTTCTCATGGGCACATTTTTGGCATCTAGTATAAAGAATAAAAAGTATCCAGTCTTCTGTAGGGGGTCAGGAATATGTTTCGTTGCAAAATTCACAAAAATATTCATCATTTTCAGAATCCTGTTCAAATCTCTTGAGATTCTTAACCCCTTTTCCGAATTTTAAAGTCTTCTTTCCTCTTAAAATTATATTTGGAGCCTTCTTAATTTTAGTGTTCTTTTTTTTCATCTAATTTCCGTAACTTGGTATCATTTTTTTTTTCGTGTTTTTTTAGTTCTCTTTTGTTCTTTTATCTCTAGGTAATGTTTTTCTGGAGTGCTCGTAAGTATTATTGGATGTTTCTTCTTAACTACACTTTTGTTTTGTTTTCTTGCAGGCAAAAATGTAAATTTAAATAAATAATTATGTTATAGTAAAATGTGAAGGGGTAATTGCGGACGTCTGGTTTTACCCCACGCCCAGTGTCCGCAATTAACCCAATGTAACCTTCAAACTTTAAACATCCTAATTGCTTATTTAGGTAGTTCGAGGATTAGGTTCTATTTAAAATTGAATTCATAAATAACGCAAAAAATTACAAGGAAAGGAAAATCCTATGTGGTTTGAACAATACGCTATTGACACAGCATATTGAAAACAAAAAAATTAAAAGATTTATGCAAAAAATGTTAAATTGTTTTTACTTTGCGAAACGTGCGCGGCTCCCGACTTTAACAAATGTTCGCTCACTAAAGATAGCGGAAGCTAGTAAGTAGTCGCAAAAACGGTGAGCGGATAGGGTTAGGGAACGAAATACTGAGGTGTCCGCAATTACCCGCTGTCCGTATTCACCCCACTGTCCCCTACGATTCAAAGTCACAGTCTACCTACTGGCTGGATTCGATCAAACTGTCATCTTACTCCCAGAGTAGTTATTCCGTTAGCCGACAGAATTCGAAATAGGTACTTACCGCAACCGAACATTATAAGGTGCATTCAAATTATCCTGGTTATAAGGTGTCAACTTTACGATGTCAAAATATTCAAACAAACAGCAGTTAGATCTGTGGTTTAATCTCCAGATAAAACTTAATCCAGTTTGGTAAATTCCAGCCGTTAATGTAGTAGACTAATGGTAAGCGTCCACATGTCGGTATCGTACGCTTCGGACGCATCGCACGAAACGGATCGTAGTATTATTTGTATAGAAACTCATATAATTGCGTCCACATGTCCGCATCGTACGCATCGCATTACACAGATAATCCGTTTGATGCGATCCGTCCGCTGCGTACGATACCGACATGTGGACGCTTACCATAACTCTCCACTAGGAGTAATAAGTGTTCTGTGGACTACCTGTTGTTAGCGTTGTGCGCCGGGGGGTAGGCAGCGTACGGCTGGTTGTACAGCGAAGAACTGACGTACGACGAGGCCGCGCTGCCTGTGCCATATTGCTGCATACTGCAAATAAACACGTAGGTATCACACTGATTCTTCCACTGATTGATATTATAAATGCAAAAGTTTGGATGTTTGGATGTTTGGATGGGTGGATGTATGTATGTTTGTGTTTGTTTTTGTTCCTCTATAACACGACAATCACTGAACCGATTTGCCTAAAATTTAGATACCTACTTAAATAATAGGTCATATTAAAATGCTACCTACTTTTTATTGGGTTATTCCATATTTACCCCCTGACAATTTTTTTATTAAAATATTTTGTTTTTTAGGCTTTTTTTAGGTTTTAAGGTGTGCATTCATTCATTCATCTTAGAGCTCAAATGACTGTTAAATATGACTGCTTAAGATGACTGCTTTTGCTGTCTCTTCTCTTTTCATTGACTTATGATATTATGAGTGACTTCCTGTTAGATTATCAAAGCAGGTGAAGTAGCGGTTAGATGCTAGTTATAAATTTCTAAAAATCGGTAAAATACTTACTGATCCTAATAACTTGAAAAACATCGTCAACAGTATAAAGGATTAAAACTGTTATGGCTTCCAAATCCACAGGTTATCGACCTCATTAGCTTCTTATTTGGGTCTTACAGTCTTACATAACACATTAATTCTGTAGTTTTTGGCTTTCGTTTCCTCCTACTCAAAATATTAAGTACCTAGATACATAAAGAACTATTTAATTGATCTTTTAAATATATTTTATGAATACTTAAGGGCTCGGCGAACGTATCTACTTACCTAGGAACGTAATACCAAAATAATTTAAAATTTGAGCATATTTTTATCACTTTACGTTATTATTTGGATAAAGGTAGTACTTATCTAGGTTCCTGTTAAACTTTTGTTTCAAAAAACTTACTATAGAACAAATGAAAAGAAATAATGCAATTTTTGGTGTACCTACAAAGATTTCAATTCAATTGGCTTACATTTCTTTTTAGGTAAGTTTTTCGGAACAAAAGTTTAACAGGAACCTAGATAAATACCTACTCTCCTAATCTAACAACATAAACTGATATAAACATGCTTACATTTTAAATGATTTCGGTATTACGTTTTTATGGAAATTCGCCGGTCGCAGCCCTCTTAAGGGGAAAACAAATCTGCCAAGCGAAGCGCAATAAGGGCACTAGGTAGGTACCCAGGGGCGGATTAAACGTCGTGAGTAGGGCATGAATACCGGGATCCCGTAACACCGAAATACCGGGATCCCGGAAGATTTGTCCGGTATTTCAATACCGGTATTGAAGTAATCAATACCGGACAATACCGGTATTGAAGAAATCAATATCAAATAATTCCGTACGTTAGTATGGTTAACGGATCCCGGAATTCGGTCTTTTGTCGTGCGCAGTAGAGCATTTTCTTGCTAAATTGTATAGGTAGGTACCTACAGTGCATCGAAACAGCTAACTTTACGAATGCCTAGATACGCTAATCGTATTGTACGTCTATGTTTACTTTAATTACTATCATAAGAATTACTAGCATCCATGTGCCTCCGACTGCGCCTACCTGGGTAAAAAGTAGCCTATGTGTTATTCCAGATCATAAACTACGTCGCGGCCGGCAAGTGGTATTACGGTGGGTTTACACGCTCACGTGCAAACAGAAATTCATCGAGACAGAAATATGATTAGATCAAGCACGGTGTAGCTCTGTCACTTTCATCTCGAGGAAACCAGACGCAACAGAAAATAATGTGCTCGTTGTCTGTTTGCACGCGAGCGTGTGAACGCGCCTTAAAAATGGTTCGCTGGCTAGCTCTAGCGCTCTCTCACTTTTACTCTACCCCCGCTTCCGCGCCGCATACTATCGCATCAGTCGGTTCGCAAATGTTGTGTCTGTGAGTGTGATTACTTTTGTGAAATTGTGACGCTGGATTAGCTGCTGAATCGCTCCAATAATAGTCTCTCCAGTAATAAGTAGTACTTAGATAATGTGATTACCTTAAAGACTTCCTAATCCAAAAAGTTCCTAATGCATCCTGCATCGTTTGGTAGTATCTACATTTAGGTAAAGTTAAGTAAGTACACAAAGTTTATTGATTGATCTCTTTTGTTATGTGAGCATAGATACTATATTTTATACATGTTCATAGAAATACAAATTATTTTGATTTGATTCCTGCAGTTTTTCTTCGTATCATGTCCTTGACCAATAAATCTTGCTAAAATTAGCTTAAATTACATTCAATATTTTTGTTTTTAGGAAAAACTAGAATTTCAAATAAAAATGCCAATACCGGTATTAATACCGGTATTCCGGTATTGGGCTCCAATACCGAACTCAATACCGGTATTGAGATTAGTCCCGGTATTGCATGCCCTAGTCGTGAGCGCCCTAGGCAAGCTCTTCATGGGCGCCCCTCTGGTAACACTGTCAAATACCGTATTTGGACAAGCCTCTGACTACCCAAGGGGGTAACTGTGACTACTATCACATTCTTGAATTGCTTATGATTTTTAGAAATTCGTAAATAGGCTTCTTCTTCTTCCTGGTACTAACGAACTTGAAACTTAGCATAAGTTTGCTGTGCTCAAAGACTCGCTGCCTGTCGGTTCCTATTCTGCGGTACGGTCAGACATAACATAACTCACTTTACTCGCCTGTTATATAGTTTACAAGATATGGTAAGGTAGAGTGACTAGCGAGCCGCTACATACCTACTCATAAAGTTAAAATGCGAGCGAAGCGAGCCGAATTTTTGTAAGGAAAATGTGGCACTTGATTTAGTTTGCATTGTTCATAGAAAAAGCTCGCTGTTTGTCGGTTCTTATTCTGTGGTCAGACATAACTCACTTTGTACTAGCAATATATCTACTTACCTATGAAGTTAAATGCGAAGCGAGCAAATTTTTTTTAAGTCAAATGCAACATGTGGCACTTGATTTTGTTTCCGGTAATCAAAGAAAAGGTTCGCTGCATGTCGGTTCTTATGCTGTGGTTAGACATAGCTCACTTTACTCGCAATGTATTTATTTTCTGAAGATAAATGCGAGCGAAGCGAGCAGATTTTTTTTACGAAAAATGCAACATGGTGTCACTTGATTTTCTTTGCGGTGATCAAAGAAAAGGATCGCTGCTTGTCGGTTCTTATTTTGTGGTCAGTCAGATATAACTCACTTTACTCGCAATAAAGGTACCTACTTAGGATGGTAAATGCGAGCGAAGCGAGCAGATTTTTTTAAGACAAATGCAACATCGGTTTATTTCATGATTGATTCGATCTTTACTATCCGATATCTGATTATATTCAATCGATCCGCTGGAAAAACGAATGGCTTTCGAACGATCCAAAAAAATCGCCAGATCGTACCTATGCTCGTGACTATCATCCCTGTCGCACGGCTCACGACCGACCCGCGCCCTCCGCGTAGCAGCGCCGCGCCGGCTGCCGCCGAGGCGCCCTGCACTCCAACATCGCAATTTTGTCCTATTTGAATCGAATCAGGTGACGTAGAAATAATCAAGAAGACGGGAAGCGCTTCGGAAGCGCTATGGAAGTAGCGCTTTTTAATTACCCAACTACCTACTTATAATTTTTGCTCCAAATCTTCCTTGCGCGCCCCTCTATAACCTCGCGCCCCTAGGCAATTGCCTAGTTTGCCTTAAGGATAATCCGCCACTGTAGGTACCTACTTAATAAGAGTGAATTCACTCAAAGACGATTGCGAGAATTTTATTAGACAGTTATTGCGTTACTAGGGAATAAATACCCTGCTATCTTACATAACAATGTATTGTATAGCAGGTATTGAGTGAGTGAATGCATGCATACTTGGCTATAAAAAGAAAGAAAGAGTTTAAAGGTGTAGTATCTAATGGTGTCTTAGGGACCTATCAGATAGAGAGCGGTCACGCGGTCGAGCGTTCTGTGTTCGAGCGTGCAATTGCTCACGAACCCTGCTGCAGAGGCATTCTGTACTAGACTCACTTCGAATTCACTCAAGTGACCGAGCTCACTAAATACGTAAGTGTTTGTAGTAAGATTCAAATTTCGAATACGAAATTTAAAATCTCACAGCGGATTCAGCTCTTCGACGTTCGAAGTGAGTTTACAGAATGCGCCTACTGTTCTACTTGACCGCCGCGGTCAGAACGCCTCCTGTGTGAGTACCTATCTATGTAACGTAATAAAATACCAAGAACGCAAAACTGACCGCTTGAACGCTCTACCGCGTGACCGTTCTCTGTCTGATAGGTCCCTTATGCAGGGGCCACACTGCGGGGATATGGCAAATTATTTGCCGGTATTCTGTATTGTGGCTATACGAAATTTGGCAAATAATTTGCCATATCCCCGTAGTGTGGCCCCAGCATTAGACCATTAATGGTCTAAGAAAGGTGTGAATAATGCTGTTTGATTTTAATATTAATTTGATTCTAATAATGCTGTGAAGTAATGTAGTGTAGGACGCCCGCCTGCCAGGTGGAGTGACGATCTGCGAAAGGCTGCCGGCACAAGTTGGATGCGTCAAGCTGAAGACAGGGCGCGATGGCGCTCATTAGGGGAGGCCTATGTCCAGCAGTGGACTGCTATGGGCTGATGATGATGATGATGATGATGCTGAATGCTGTGAATAATGCTGTTTGAGGCCCTATGGGCCTGTGTCTTTTGCAGCATCACAGAATGAATGAATGTATAGGTACCTGTTGTAGTATTGGTACGGCAGTGCGGTCTGGTCGTACGGCAGCGCTTCGCCGTACAGCGCCACGTCGGCGTCGCACAAGCCGGGGCTCCGGACCTCGCTCTTCACGCCACCTCCTGGGAAATTAATGTTACTTGTTATGGTTTTTATGAGTACCTATGTTTATGTTGGCTAAGCGCATTATCTTGAAAGTGATGTAGTTTCAGGGCCCTAAAGGGATAAGTACCTACTTAAATTTTTTATGCAGATTACTATGACGTCATTAGAGTGAGGCTTCTGCGTGATGTTGCGAGGTACTCATCATCATCATCCTCATCATGAGGATGATGATGAGTACTTACACGAAGGACGAAGGATCGTCTGCTATCGTCTCCTATTACGTGTTTTTTTATCATCTTCGATAATTCAGTGGTTCGCTTAGCTCATGTAAATTTCTTACCCTTTCTTTCCTTTTAAAATGAAGTGGCTTACTACGCTCGCCTTCGCATTGTAGTCTATGATCAATTTTATTTGATTTTTTCAGACAATTGAATATTTTTGTTATTCTAAGACCAACCTGCGCTATCCTCATTCATCAACCACGCGCCAGCGGTCAACCCCGGCAGTCCGCTCTGGCATCCGCTCGTCAGCGCGCAGTCCTCTGTCAGCAGGCTGTCCGTCAGCCTGTCAGCCGTCAGCCTGTCAGCTTGACAGCTGGTCGGCGGGTTCTGGAAGATGGTGGAGGCACCGGAGACTAGGAGTGCGGGGAGGGCATCTTGGAGAGACGGCGGGGAGGAGGTGGATTCTGAGTCGCAGGGGCTCGGGTTGACCTCGTTTGATAGTCTGTGGAAGAAGAATAAACTTGTTAAACCCTAGGTAAGTAAGTAGGATATCATATCTTCTTTTTGATTTTACTGTGAATACTCCACACTATTACTTACTAATGTGAATAGTGAAGATTTACTACGTGTTCATAAACAATTTTACAAAAATGCATAGTACCTAAGTGCTTAATTTTTAATGTGCTTTCTAGCTTTGGTGAAAATACCGCGGAATTAGACGCATTTACCTTAATATTCCTGTACCTAATTAAAAAGATTATTAAGACTAAGACTGAGACTAATTAAAAAGTCAGTGGGGTCGTTGGGACAAAACTTTCCCAACGACCCCACTGGTGGGGTGGGCTAGTGGGGTCGTTGGGAATAAACTTAGTACAAATAAGTACTTATGAATCACAAGTTTTGAAATGCCAATTTCGTTAGGTAAACTACACATCCACAATAACTGATCAGCTTTGGTCAAAACATAGAAAAGTTATAGAGAAATCGTGACCAATGCTTTAAATATTGGTAGGTACAGTCAGCATAAAAAGAAACAAAAGTTACCAATTTCGCACATAACGTGAAGGAAAAGTGATTTGAAAAACTCAAAATGTTTATCGATTTTTGTCGCTGACAGTACCAAACGAACGAAGCTACGAGCGGAAACTATATCAAAATAATTGCTGTCCAACTAATTACATCAATAAATCTTTCACCATCGTCCAGATTGCGCCAATTAAGGCATGTTTTTCAAATAAAATGTGTTTGTTCTAAATTAGTGCGATTAACGAACAGATGTCGCTATCAGCGACACGTGTTTTGGTCAATACACGCCTTTTAATCGATGTCATTGTCATCTGTCATATGTTTTTAGGGTTCCGCATTTAAGGGAAATAAGGTATTAACTAATATAAGTACTTAAGAAACGGAACCGTTCTTCTTAAATTCTTTAGTGCACATAAAAAATTGAATATACAATCAAATTAATCGACTGGCCTATTAGCTCAGTTGGTAGTAGCTTTGCCTTCTGTGATGTAGGTCGTGGGTTCGATTCCCACCCAGGACAAACATTTTGTGTGATGAACATAGATGTTTGTTCTGTGTCTGGGTGTTATAAAGTAAGTATTATAAGTATGTATTTACAAATAATATAAGTATTCTATCAGTTATCTGGATCCCATAGTACAAGCTTTGCTCAGTTTGGGGCTAGATGGCGCTGTGTGAAATGTCCAGCAATATTTATTTATTATTTTATTAATTAGCAATCCAACGGGGTAACGCTGCCAGCCTTTTGGGCACTTTACCTGCGGTCGGTGATCTGAACTCTGTCTTCTATCTTTAGTCATGTATAGATTGAAAACAGAGTTCCTTTTAGTTTAGTTGTTTAGGTTAGTTAAGAAGTGTCACTATTAACTGAGTGTTTTTTCTTTGTTTCTTAAATAAATATACAAACATAGATTTCAAAAAAGGCGAACTTAACCTTAAAAGGGTTTTCCGTTTTTTAGGATCACTCCGTTTTCTGTGTGTCTGTTATTTATTACCTAATAGATAGATGTTATATAAGTATGTATTTATAAAATAATAGTATATAAGTAAGTATTCTATCAGTTATCTGGTTCCCATAGTAATAGGTAGTACAAGCTTTGCTTAGTTTGGGGCTAGCTGACGCTGTGTGAAATGTCGAGCAATATTTATTTATTTATTTATTTTATTATTAGATACATAATCATTAATAATAACTTTCAAGAACTGTCACTGTCAGCGTACCTACTAACATAAATTTATTCTTAATGGATTTTTTTTACAGTGATTAAATAAATCAAAAAAATCAATAAAACAAAGCTACAAGCACCACGCCTAGTTTTTTTAATATTTAATATTTAAATAACTAATTAAGTTTACTTTAATTTATGCAAATCAAGAGATATGCCAACATTTGATGTAACACCTGGTTTTGCTACCAGATAATCTTAATAGTTGATAGTTTTGGTCGGTGACAGTCTACACCGAATTAATTATATTTTTATTTGAATATTATTCTTATTGTTAAATACAATGTCGAACACAAGGCTATTAACATAGAATCGTACCTACTAATATGATAAAGAGGTATTATTTTGGTTGTTTTTAATATGGGCTTCCAACCTGTCACCTAAGGAATGTTAAATTCTGCAAAATGTGGTCCAGTACCAAATGTTTTTGGACGTACCTGACTATCTCCCTATAGGTAGGTATACACCTTCTAAGGATCTAAAAATGCCTAAAGATCTGAAATAATAATTATTTTCCGCACCTTAAGAACACATTCGCGATAACAATTATTTTTTTCTAAAATACCTACTTAAGGTGGCGATTCGCGTCTGAGACCGAGACCGGAGACCGAGACAGGAGGCCGTTGTCATATAACGGACGGAACTGACGGTCCTCTATCTCGTGTCATTTTCGCGCGCCCTACAAAGCCTATCTCTGCAGTGCGATTCAGACATCCAAAAGTGCATCCGATTCGATGATTTCCTTCGAAAATTTGACGTTTTTTCAGCGAAATAATTATTTAAAATTACTATTCGAATTCGGAATCAATTCCGAGAAGGTCTGAATCGCACTGCTGGTCTCGAATTGCACTGTCTCGGCTTATCGGCGTCTCGGCTAGACAAACTATGTGAACGAAGTTAAAAACCGCTAAGATTTCATTTCCACGCACTTATAATCAAAGAAATCTTCACTAAATAATTCCGAAATTCCTATCAAAGACAAGATGCTACCTCCCGCTGTTTACCCAAACATTATAAGAGTTTTTACATAATTTGTTGGTCAACGTACGGAACACGTCAGCGTATAAAGCCAAATGAATTTTACAAATCGATAAATCTGGTATTCTACTATCACTAAAGTGAACCGTTGATGTTTGTCAGTTAGTTTGTCCTAAATAATTTAAAGCAATTATTTAGACTAGGCAAACTTGTTAATTGCTTTAACAAGTCATTGAGTCCAATATTTAAATTATGCCAAAAACATTATTTTTGATTTTAGAAATTTTGTTAGAATAACAGTCATCAAGTAGCTATAAAATTAATTTCAGATATCGTTTGTTTATTCGTTTATTTGTTTGTTTTGTTTGTTGATTCGTTCCCAACGACCCCACTGGTGGGATGGGCCAGTGGGGTCATTGGGAACGAATCTTTAGGGTTAAAAAGTAGTCTATTTAAATTAGTCTAGGTACTTACTTGAAAGTTATCCAATAAGCTTTACAAATTGACTTATTGACATTTTGGAGTTTGGATTACAACGTAAACACCCAGAATTCTAAATATTCGCGCGGTGTGTACCTACCTAAATTTAGCCAAATTCTGTGTCAAGTATATTTAGAACTTAGTGTTTTGTTATGCGTGTTTGTTTAAAAAAAAACTAAGTACCTATAGGTAAGTACCGTAATAAATAAAACAACGGATCACACAATTTAATTAATAAATCAATCAAGTTCCACATAACACGATTAAGTCAGGAAGTAAGCACCCTTTGTGTCCCCAGCGGCCATGTTTATATTAGTTCGCGCCTTTTTCAAGTGTCACTTTGCTTTTTGCCGCCACTTTCAAAGATATCGGATATCAAACACGCTCCTTTTAAACTTTTAATGTTGGCAGCATTGTCACTATTTAATTGAAAGCTTTTTTTACTGTTTCGGCGTCTTTTTTAAGTCGGTAGTCGTAATAAAATGAACAAAGACTTCAAACGTTTAATAGTTTTCAATATGACAATCCATATGGCTGAGTTTTTTTTAGTTTTAAGTTCGTGGCGAATTGTTTTTGTGGATACTTTCTGGAAATGTGTTCAGGCGTTTATCTTGTGGAATTAGCAAACTTTTTAATAATGTTAATTTGGTTGTTTCATTGTGTTTTTTTTTATCATTTTTCATTTGATAGAGAGCTTGATAAGGTGCTCTATTTGGTTTTGTTGATTTGAGAAGATAAGAATTGTACAACTACAATAATATGCCGTTTTATAGACATGAGAGTGATAAAAACAAATGGAAATACGAATCATATTATGAATCTGCTATAACGGCCTTTTTAGCCCCGCAGATCATGAGTATTATCTGGAGAGCACACTAAATTATTAGCTTCTAAAAGTAGTTAGCGAATCAGACTTAAAGACTCGCATCACCACAAGCTCACCCAAACTCAGTAGGTAGGTTAAGAATTCAGTTAAAACAGGGTGACCAAGCAAGAACCGATGAGACGATATGAAAGCACGTCTCAATGCAAGCCTGTACGCACGTCACTAATAATAATAAATTCCTCTTGAAACAATAAGTTCTTATGCCCTTCTGACGGGTTTACAAAGCCGAGCTTAACCTTAAAGGGACTCTTGTTCTTTGGTTCTAAGGGTTCTGTAGGTATTAACAGGATTTATCAGTTATTGAGTTCGTACAAGTGTTATAAAATGAAATATTACCACGATTGTATTCCCAAGGTGCGTTAGACATATTCTTTCAGATCTTTTAGGCATTTTTAGATCCGTTGAAGAAGTCTAAGGGGGTAGAGGTATGTCCAAACACATTCCATACGTGACAGGTTGTAAGCCCATCGAGACGCTTGAGTGTGTTATGTGCAAGTAGGTACTATTTTTACCATTGACATATGATTTGATGGTTATTTATGATTTTGAATACTGAAAAGTAAAAACCTATGAAACAGAGACCATTTATTTTTAAATTGTAGACTAGCGGCCCACATTGTCTTCGCCCAGATTAATATAATGTATAATGTCTGTAATTTACTTAGCCTATTTAAACGTGCAATATTTCTATATGTTTTCGTTTATTTGTTTGTTTTCACGTTCTCGAAAACGGCTCTAACGATTTCGATGAAATTCACGATATGGGGGCTAACGGGGAAAAATAAGGTAGGTAATTTTGGGTGGCACTTGACACAATTTTGAACATTTAAGCATAACACAACTGAAAAAAAATCCCTCCTTTGAAAAAAAACCTGTAGTGAAGTGAGATTCAGTTTTCTGAAAATGCATCCGATTCGATGATTTTCTTCGGAGAGTTGACGTTTTTTCAAACGTCACTTACCGAATTCGGAATCATTACGAGAAGGTGTAAATCGCACTGCTGGAGTTCATTTTAGCAAATTACACGGAACCCAAAACCTACAGGCCATTCGCAACCGTCATTTGGGCTACACGTGTCCAATGCTTTACCCCATTAATTGTGTTTTTGTGTGACAACTGTCAAAAGGGCTTCGACGCCATTTTGATGGATGGAAGGGTTAAGTTTGAATTTATTTCATGACGATGACAGTTCTCAATTTGATGTGTTTTTTAGTTTTTTTTTTATTTAATAATAATAATAATAATAAATTTATTTTATTTCAGATAACACAATCCATAGTACATAAAATAGATTAAATTAGTAATTAAATAGATTGTTTTTTATTTTATCTTTATATTACTTATGAGATTACTGTCATTTATTTATTATTTTGATCATTGCGTATTATTTATTTTTGGCTTCTTATTTTTTTTTTTATAAAATATGAATAATGAAGTCGATCGTTTTTTTTATAATAAATTTGAACATGGCGTCTCTATCATCAGTTTTTTCGTGTATTTATGGCAACTTTTTAAAAATAAACTACATACCCACACGCTCATACTTATCGTATTTACACCACTCATTGTGTATAAACAGGATACAACAAAAACAGCAAGAGTCATAGCCGAATTCGACACCCGAAATCCGGCCGTCAAATCTTAAAAAACGTGTAACGGAACGGAATCGCGTCAAAAAATTGATTTATATCACTCAAAACATTCGAAAATAGAAAACGATTTGAAAAAAGGACGCGTTAACTACTAATTAACCCTGCTTAGAGCGAAGCGTGCCTAACGAATGATGATTACTTTGGTTTGTTTTTTTTTTTCAATTTGACTTATTTCACAAAATGAAATATTTCTCGAACATTTTTTACAAAACTTACCTACTATTTTATCAACAAAATCCATCTATTGACTTTGACTTTGTATATTTGATGCCTACAACATAGTTCCCATTTAAAGTTTTGTAAAAAAACATAAATAATGTGTCAAAAATTAATGAATGTTGCCACTAATTGACTCGAAACGTTTTAAATGGAATCCGCTAAGAATGCACGCATCGCGTAGAACGAAACGTGTTCAAATACCGATCATTCATAGTTCATTCGTTTTTGCCGCGTTCGATATTTGAAAGGCATTCGTATTATTTTGTACGGTTATTCGAATATGGTATGAATTTTTAATTTTTATGTTCAACAGAGGCAGTTTAAAAAAAAAACTAAAAGGGTTTTCGTTTATGGTATGAGTCTAGCGGACGCCCGCGGCTTCGCCCGCGTGGACTACTATTTTTCTCATCCCACGGGAACCCTGTAATTTTTCGGGATAAAAAGTAGCCTATGTCCTATTCCCGGTGATTATCTATCTACATTCCCAATTTCATCAAAATCGGTTTAGTAGTTATGGAGATACGTGGCAACAAACATTCACACACACACACACACACACACACACACACACACACACACACGGACTTTCGCCTTTATAATATTAGTTGGATTTTTTAATTTTTATGTTCAATTAGTGACAGTTTTTAAAACTAAAATCCGTCTGACGTACTCGACTCGGTTTAACAGGAATCTTCCTAAACAATTTGCCCCAATTTCGGATTTAGATAATCGTACAAAACACGCCCTACGGATGCATTATCACGCGTTCACAAAGGGGATAGGCAGAGACACAATGGTTTTATGTTACATTGGGTTCCAGTGGCTGTTATTTTTGTGTTCTACTTTTGAAATGTGATAAAAACTCTTTAGTTTGTTCCGCAGTTTCTAAAAACTGGATTTTGATTTTCTTACATTATTCATTTTTTTAAGTTGATAATAAATATACTTACCTGTAAGTACCTACTAAGTAAGTATAGGAACTGTAACTGTAGGTAGGTACTAAGTACTTATACTATAGATAGTGGAAGCACTCGTGGCTAGGGAATGCAATCTCGTTCTCGCGAGATCCCGTTTTCGCGAGATCTCGGCGTTTTTCAGCGAGATTGATCTCGGCCGAAAAATGAGCGAGATCTCGCGAGTTTAACGAGATTGGACTTGAGCATAAAAATATCTTATTCGAAGCGTGGCGCACGATAATGAACCGCTTTCATCTCTTTCTAAGACAAACAAGAGTATTTGGTTGGAAAAAGAGTTTCAGGAAACATTGACTGCGTTCAATGAACCTAGAGGCAGAAAACTAAGAACGAATTCGCTGGAATCATTAATCAAAAAAGAAGTGAATTCAAAAAATTGCCTGAGATCTGTGGTTCCAACTAGCGTTGAATGCGAAAGGGCCTTCTCAGCGGCTGTTTATCTAAACAGCAAAATAAGAAGCCGTTTAGCAGACGATTCCTTGGACGTTTTGTGCTTCTTATGGAGAAACTTTCAAAATAATTCGTAATGGAGGAGAAAAATTCTTATTAATAAATGTTTATTTCATAATACCTATAATTCTTATTATTTTTTCCTAACTTATGCAAATATTGTGATCATTTGCAAGAATAAACACATAAAACTACCAATCTCGCGAGATCTCGAAATTGGCGAGATCTCGCGAAATTGTTATTCATAAACTCGCGAGATCTCGCCTGAGCCCCAATCTCGCGAGATTGCATTCCCTACTCGTGGCGTAGCTTGCTGAGACGTTCTTGATTGATCGTTGAAGTTAAGCAGCGTTGTGCGCGGTCACAATTTGGATGGGTGACCGCAAGTGGCTTTACGAGCTGAGCGCTTCAGTGCTTCGGAGAGCACGTTAAATTGTCGGTTCCGACTTTGAAGTCGTTAAGCCATGACGGAGGCCATTAGGTGGGCTAAAAACTCCGTCACCAGAGTTGCTCACCCACCAGCAGTTGCTCATACGAACTTACTTACTTTACTAAACTTTTAAACTGCCTTAACCTATTTGGGTCTTACTTATGAAAGATGTTTAAAGTTGAACACTGGTTAAACAACGTCCTGTCTTTATTTGTGGATAGTGAGAAACAGAGACAGGACGTTGTTTAACCAGTGTTCAACTTTAAACATCTTTCATAAGTAAGGGGGTTTGTGTTTAGATTCAATTACTTATAAAAAAAAATTAATGTACTTACCTAACATAAATGGTCGCAAAATAAACATTAACCTAGCCTTAGTATTATATTCAAGAGAGCGCATTGTAGGTAAAAAAACTATTTTGCTGGCAACACTTTTTATAACCACCTCTTTGAAGTGCAATTCTTGGTCCAAATATTGTCACGAAATGGTCCATTGTGTAAGTGGCTACTTCGTCGTGTGCCGACAGTATTATGGATTAAGTCCTCGAGCACAATAGACCCTGCATGCGGCCTAAATGTCTATTGAGCGGAAATGTCGAGTGTTTCGCTTTGAATGATGCTTAGGCACGTTTTTATTAAGTTGTTAGTTAGGTACTATCTTTATTGTATAAAATAAGCTCTTATGATAATCAAGTATAGTGACGCAGTTTTTTTTTAAATACCTACTTAGTGTTTTTTTTTTAGTAGGACAGTAAGTAGGTACTATTTGGAAATCCGAAACCATAGGTACAAGAAACAATCTGTCACCTATTAGTACACAAATTAATTTCCTCGTGATGTTTTCCTTCATCGTTTAGAGATCAATGTCTATGCATACACCCCCTTACTTATGAAAGATGTTTAAAGTTGAACACTGGTTAAACAACGTCCTGTCTCTATTCGTCACTATCCACAAATAAAGACAGGGCGTTGTTTAACCAGTGTTCATCTTTAAACATCTTTCATAAGTAAGACCCGTAATGTTTAAAATCTACTTACCGGTCTGAAACATCGGTGCCCACTTCGGTTCTAGGCTTTTTTGCCTGAAACAAGAAAAAAAAACTTTATTAGTACGGTACCTACGTAACTTTTTTTTTACTTATAATATACTTACGCCACAGATAATATAATACTATAAGTACTAGTAGCTTACGCTAAAGGCAAGACAAGGGTTTATAAAAAATGTTTTTTCGACAGATCCTCACCTTTTTACGGGACCCCATTAAAAAACCATACATACTTATGAACATAGATCTCTCTTTTTGAAATTGGTTAAAATAATGATCAGTGATGTACCTATTTCTTATAAAATCACCATGACGAAAGACAATTTCCGAAATTCATTCAAACAACATCAAAACCCTCATTAATTAAACCCCAACTCACACCAAATCACAGAAATTCCTACACGTTTATAACTGTAGATTATCTGATAAAAACTAAGTTATAAATAATAAACAAACAACTTGTAACATTAATAACTACGGATTTATTTAATAGGGCGCCAGCGAGTCTCAGTGATAAAAGGGAGATTTGATTTTAAACTTGATTTACAATCGTTATGTCTTTGGGATAAGGTTGTGTTTTAGACTGTTATCTGCATTCACGATGTCAAATTGGTATTTTAGAAATTAGGTAAGGTTGGGTCGGACTAATGGTAAGCACGCTTCATGGTATACAGGATGTTCTAATTTAGTGTCAAGTGTATTAAAAGTGATCAGAAATAGAGCAGAATTGAGTCAAGAATCAAAGAACTTTATATGTTAGCTTAGGTATATGTACAAGTTATTAGGTAGGTACATGTTGTTAAACAAAAAAAGAGTTAACAAAAAGGCCTCCAATCCATAACTCATAAATGGTGAATGGTCGAGGTAAGTGGCAGAGGAAAACATATTTTGCCGAACCCACTTAGCGTGGTATAAGGGCAGGAGAATGATGATGATCAGAAATAGAGCAGAAAAGAGGCACTGCAATTTGCGGAATTTTTTTATCTGAGACTTTAACGTAGCATCAGTAACGTGACTGTATCATCAGCTACCAGGGCGTCGATTCTCGTACCGAACTTTTTATCAACCTCAACCAAAACCTCAACTAAAGCGACTGTTTCCATGACTACTAATAACAAACGACTCAGTTGTGGTGAGGTTTTGAACTTTGGCAGAACAAATTTTTGAAAAGCTATTCTACTATTTCACCAAATGGCTGACATATAAGAGATCGAACCAAACCAAAGCGGTTGTCATCTAGTAGAATACAGGCCCTGATTGTTTATCTTTTTAACCGACTTCGAAAAAAGGAGGAGGTTCTCAGTTCGTCGGAATCTTTTTTTTTTTTGTGCTTTTTTTTTTTATGTATGTTCACCGATTACTCGAAGACGCCTTGACCGATTTCAAAAATTCTTTTTTTGTTTGAAAGGGTACACTTTCCAATTGGTCCTTTTGGTCATCAGGTCAGGATCTGATGATGGGATCTTGGAGAAATCGAGGTAACTCTTCAAATTTTAAAGGCACACTTGAAGCGATTAGGGTATTTTTTAAAAGCTTTATAGGTTATCGGTCACAATGCAATATTATGGTAGCATTGAGCTGATCTGAGGATGGAGTCAGGAGCTGTTCAACAGAACTCCTCAGTAAATAGTCTGATTGAGTTGAAACTTGGAACTCAGCATGTCGGTCAAGTTCCGACTACAATGTAATAAAATGGTGACAGCTAGCTGATCTGATGATGGAGTCAGGACCTGTCCAATGGAAATTCTCAGTGAATAACAGTGGAACATCCATGTTTGGGCTCATTTTAATCAACTCACCCTTAGCCTTACCCAATAACAGTTTGTATTGAAGTCGGTTTTTTTAAATTTTTAATTTAGCCACTTGTATAGTGACCGAAATCGGTCTCAAACTCTCAAATATGAAAGTTCAGTGACGCTAAGTAAAGCTCTGTCACTCTCATCTCAACGAGACCGAATGCAACAAAAGATACCTACGCGATTGTTTTGTCAGTTTGAGATCAATTTGAGGTCTGCAACAACCTGCAAGCGCACACTATGTATGTACAGCTAATTAAAAAAAACACAAAGTAAAAAAAAGTACATAGGTCATGTGTGTGCATCACGTAGGCTCAGTAGCAAAACGTTACACACCTAATTATTGTATAATTTTTTAATATGTTTAAATGAAGTTATAAATCTGTATTTCAAGACATTTGGATCTTAGATTGATAACATTGATCTAATTATAAAACGGGATCAAGGTAGGTATTTTGGTTACCTATTATAAATATTTGCAAAGATATCAAGTTCCCTCTGTTTTTTCTCTGCTTTGTACTGCTGTATTAATTAACAGCATGTATTAATTTAATTACCTTCTCAGCATAAGACTTCCAATAGTTAAAACTTTTGGTCGTCAACTTAACACTTTTTAGGACATCCTGTACATCAATTTCTTCACGGTAAGATATATTAACAAGCTAGCTCAGTTTATAGTGTGACAGTAGCGTGTTTTAAGTGTAGTTTCACCCTGCGTTGACGATTGATCCTAATTATCGATAAGACACTAATTTTGGTGCAAGGATTAAATTACAGTGTCTATGTTTTATAGACTGGAGGTAGCCTAGAGATGAAGCGCTCGTGCTTAGACGTTCTTGATTGGTCGTTGAAGTTAAGCAACGTTGAGTGCGGCCACTCTTAGGATGGGTGACCGCAAGTGGTATTACGAGATGAGCGCTTCCGTGCTTCGGAGGGCACGATAAATTGTCGGTCCGGCTTGTCGATAAGCCATGACGGAGGCCTTTAGGCGGCCTAAGAACTCCGTCACCAGAGTTGGCCACTTACTCATACAAACTTACTTGTTAACGACGCGAATATGGCTCGCCAACCTAAATGTGGTAAGTATCAAAAGTTTTGTCAGATCTATGGCCGGTGCGTCGGCGTCGTTCAGGTGTGTGAGCTCACCATCCTCTCAGCTTAACCATATCCACAGGAAAGACAGGTCAATACGTGTGTCACTAAGCCGTGGGTTTCCTCACGATGTTTTCCTCCACCGTTTAGAGCTCGTGTTAATGCGCATATAGATTTTTCGAAACGAAGAATCCATTAATGGACGGCCAGGATTCGAAACCACGACCTATCGATACGATCGAGAGCCGTGTTGGCCGAGGGGTATAGTACCTCGACTTTTGATCCGCAGGAGTCAAAAACCTATACAATTTTTCAGTTTCTGTATATCTGAAAACTATCCAAACAAAATTGTGATAACAATTTGTGATAACAAAATTTATGACAAACAGCAAAGTTTTTTCGTCAAGTTTCTCTTGTAAAAGATTTCAACGCGCTACTTCAACGCAAATAAATTCGAAACTTAAAATTCAAATATCGAACAAAGTCCTTTTATTTTTAAACGTCAAAAATGCACCCAACAAATCCCTTCGATATTCAAATACAAAATGAATCGGTATCAGAATTGACATTTCACGCGATGATTCAAAAACGTTAAAATTAATATCGCACCATTATCTCGTGATCAACATGACTCCGTGATAAATCCGAAGGTTTATGGACTGACTTATTTAATCTGTGACTTTTTATCCCTGCATAGTGTTGGGATACTGTCAAACATATTTTTAAGAAGCCACTTAAAAGTACTCTGAAAATTAAAAGTAGGTACCCTTGATAAACTGTTTTGAGTTAAATAAGTTTTTTTTCCATTAAAATTACAAAAAAAAACCGATTTATTCATTAACCGTAAAATAATGTTTTCAGAAACCCAAACCCACAACCAACCCCTTGATTCTACTAGATGACAACGTCAATCATTCCGCTGCATTTTGGTTCGATCTCTTAAATGTCAGCCATTTAAATAGTGTGCAAACAAAACAAAGGTGAATAGTAGAATAGCTTTTCATAAATTTGTTCTGCCAAAGTCCAAACCTTAGCTAAAACCTCACCACAACTGAGTCGTTTGTCATTAGTAGAATAGGAAACAGTCGAAAAAGGTTTAGTTGAGGTTTTGCTTGAGGTTGATAAAAAGTTTGGTACTAGAATTGACACCCAAGAGCTAGTAGGTTTTACTGAACCTCCTATTTTCGTATCCATTTTCGACCAAATTTACTCTTTACTCTTTAAAATGAGCTTATAAAGGTAAAATAAAAGGCGATGTAACATGCCCACGACATGTTAGCGTCACAGACTTGCCATTCATAACACGTATTGGCATCGATTTTTAAATAATGTTTTCTACTTCATCATCATCATCATCAGCTATTCTCATCCCACTGCTGAGCAGTGGGATGAGAACAGCACATCCTCTCTTCGCTTTTGCCATTCGCCTACTTAAATCATCTAAATCCTACTAATATTATAAAGGCGAAAGTCTGTGTGTGTGAATGTTTGTTCCCACGTATCTCCATAACTACTAAACCGATTTTGATGAAATTTAGAATGTAGATAGATAATGACCGAAAATAGGACATAGGCTACTTTTTATCCCGAAAAAATGCACGGT
Source organism: Camptogramma bilineatum (assembly GCA_958496255.1). Lineage (NCBI taxonomy): Eukaryota > Metazoa > Arthropoda > Insecta > Lepidoptera > Geometridae > Camptogramma > Camptogramma bilineatum. The sequence continues at coordinate 7,312,711 of OY292474.1, forward strand.
TCCCGTGGGATAAAAAAAATTGTAGTCCACGCGGGCGAAACCGTGGGCGTCCGCTAGTAAAATATAATTCGAAAATTTTTTCAACGTCACAAAAAAACCTTGTTTAAAAAGCCGAACTAAAAAACCGGATAAACACAAAATCTCACAAGGCAGCACTAGCAGAACGAAGGTACAGGCCATAAATAAAAAGCGAGATAAAACAATAAACGAATTACGTTTAAATAAAGAAGCGTTTTGTCCCGATGCATGTTTAGATTACAGGGTGTTTGTAAATTAACCGATTAAATGTTTACTTTTATTGCTGATAAGGGGAAGATTTGTAAGTGACGGATGAGGTTGGCTGTATTCTAAATTGGGAAACTCAAACGTCAAAATGTAATTAAATCACTTCTTAGACGTCATAACGACGTCTATACTAGTCTTCTATGTTATAAAGAAGTAAAATTGTAGGTAAAATGTTTGTTTGTAATGGGCAATCTCTGGAACTGATCCGGCATGAAGTTGTTTCAGCACTGAAGCTACATTACCCCTACGTGCTATAAGCTACGTTTCCAGATATGTGATCGAAGCCGAGGGCAGCAGCTTATATTGAATACTTTGCCTTCTCAAAAGCTATCTATCGTACCTCGCGGTTCGCCTCCACCTTCATCATCCGCACTGCTAAGGTCTGGAACTCGCTTCCGGCTTCTGTTTTCCCCGAAAATTATAACCTGGGTCTCTTCAAGTCAAGAGTGAACAAGTGTCTTCTAGACCTTTGTGATCCATCGTCAGCCACATCGTCACTTACCATCAGGTGAGATTGTGGCTAAACAAAGGTCTATCTACATTAAAAAAAAAAAAAAAAAAAATCCATGACTTTAAGTCACACTGTTTCTAAGTAACAATACCATACTACTTTGTTAATAAAGTAATGCTCTTTTTAAAGTTATCCGCATGATTCTAAAGCTTAAAATTATCATAGGTTAGGTTACAAAATGCTGAGATTTTTAATCTTTTATGTTGTTAAGAAACAGCCTATATAACCAAGTACCAGGCGTTGTCGCCGGTAAAACGTATAAATTAGACGCGCGCTATCGGGAGATCGGCCTCACACCTCGACTGGAATGTGAGATACCTCCTCGCGACGTCTGCTTTCCTGGTACTCGGCTCATCGGCGAGTAATTATGGGACATTTTCCATGGATATTATTTATGGGATGTATGACGAGGTACTTTTTTAAGCCTGAATTGACAGGTCATAAGTCAGATGTCATGAAAACACGTTCACTGTCAAGTTCCTGCGGTGCCTTCTGCCTTCCGAACGAAGGAGGCCCCAGGACAAGAACTAGTAGTTCATGTGCATCCCTGGCAGATAACGCGTTGAACAAGCTTATAAAAAATTGCAAATATTATTGCAGGGCCATCACACATTTTAATGTAATTAAATACTAAATTCATGTATTTTCAAATAGCAGGAAAAACTCTTTGAAATAATTTTAAATGGATATTAATGATTTATCTACTAACATACAACCACTCCATAGTGATAGGAATCACTCTATACCTAGTGATAGGAATGACCAAGGATTTTATTTTTTATTTTTTTATAATAACACAATTTGAATTACAAATAGATTAGTCCAGTTATGCGAGTGAACTCGTTTGTAAATTCGTATGAGTTAGTGGCTTACTCTGGTGACGGAGTTTTCAGGCCACCTCAATGCCTCCATCATGGCTTGGCGACACATAAGCCGGGACCGACAATATATTGTCGGTCCCGGCTTATATGTCGCCAAGCCTCTCGCTTCCATGGCATGGTTGCGAGCATGGAAGCGAGAGAACCCGTAAACAGAAGCTAGTACAAAAACATTGAGCGCGTTTATATCTTTTACAAGGACACTTCGAAATTCGAACAATAAAGTTTTTTAATCTGAAATTAAAACCGGAACCATTAATTTTGTAAGTGAATGACAGCTGTCAGTTTGACAGCAGTGGACAATTTTATTGTTTTCTATTTCTTTGCATTTTATACGACTACTGAAAGATAATTCTGGAGTAATGCGTTGTTTGCGCGAATACCTAATTATTTTCGTCTCTACGATTACAAAGTGAGGCCATACTTACACTAAAATTATATTACTGTTACTGAGTTACTGGCCCCCTTACTTATGAAATATGTTAAAAGTTGAACACTGGTTAAACAACGTCCTGTCTTTATTTGTGGATAGTGACGAATAGAGACAGGACGTTGTTTAACCAATGTTCAACTTTAAACATCTTTCATTAGTAAGGGGGTGGATCTTTAGATAAGTAAATCTAAAGTACCTACCCAGTATCAAGAGTTGAAGGAAAACATCGTGAATAAACCTACAAATGGTAAGGACATAAATAAACTAAAGTCTTTATTACCATCTTTTGTGAAATTTTATATTATTCTTTTTTTTTTTTTTTTTTTTCTTTATTTTGGCTTCGCACGGTTGTGCATTCAGCCAGTGTCAAGTAATTAAATAAACTTGCAAGTTTATAGATAAATAATATATATAAATACATAACACAATACATAAATATAATATCCCACCCCTCCCCTTGTGCCTCAGTAAAGATGTGGGGCTTTACTGAAACATCAACACGGACTATTTGGGAGAACTTGAAAAGCAATGTTATCCAATTTTGTTTCACTTCCCCACACTTAGGCACGTTCACGAACACTTAACGGTTAATAATCCACCATTATTACACATTAACATTCGAAGAAACACAAGTTTTGGAAAATAAAACAAAAATGAAACTTGACTTCTCAAATTCCCGCCAAAAAGCCTATTATTCTTTTAATTAATCTATCTCTCTGTAAAAATCAATAATTGGTTCAAAGCGTTTCTCAATTAATTTTCTTTCATATTAAAAATATTTTATTCTACTTAGAGGATGATGTAAATGAGGTTTAATATTTTTAGGGTTCCGTACCTTAAAAGGTAAAAAAAGGAACCCTTATAAGATCACTTTCTTGTCCGTCTGTCCGTCTGTCCGTCTGTCCGTCTGTCCGTCTGTCCGTCTGTCCGTCTGTCCGTCTGTCTGTCCGTGTGTCACCATCGATTATCTCAGGAACGGGTAGAGCTAGCAAGTTGAAATTTATACCATATATTAAGGTCTATAGTCCCTATTGTGAGTATAAAAATCAAGGTCCTGAGTCAACACTATAAAAAGATATAGGCAAATTTAGGTTTTCGTGAAAACTTGTGAGTACCAAAACTTACCTTAATTATCAACTTTTTTTATTTTTCGGAATTTTTCCTTTACTTGTGCTAGAAGACCTTGCTTGTAACCAAAATTGACAATTCTAGGTCAACCGGAAGTACCCTAGAGGTTTTGGGTCGAAAACCTAAATGGTAGTTCCCGTTGACCTAGAATAACGAAATTTGGGAAAAAGCAAGGTCTTATAGCACAAATAAAGGAAAAATTCCAAAAAGTTAAAAAAGTTGAAAATTAAAGGGTGTTCCCATACATAGTTGACGCCAATTAAAATTGTCCTCCGAGTTGTATGGGCGCTCATACAATTAAGCGGACTAGCTTAATTGGCACCATGGCTAGGTACGGAACCCTCGGCGTACGAGTTCGACTCGCACTTGACCGGTTTTTTTTTTTTATGTAGGTAACACTGATTAACCAATGCTCAAAATTCTCCCTATCACTATTTGTCACTATCATTTAACAAAAAAAGATGGCAATAGTTTAAACGGTGTTTCAATTTTGACTGAAGTTGAGTGGAGTTTATAAGTAGAGCGGAAAATTTACGACACCAATTATTTAATTGACTGGCCTCTTAGCTCGGTTGGTAGTAGCTCTGCCTTCTGCGCTGTAGGTCGCGGGTTCGATTCCCACCCAGGACAAACATTTGTGTGATGAACATAGATGTTTGTTCTGTGTCTGGGTGATTATAAGTATTATAAGTATGTATTTACAAATATATAAGTATTCTATCAGTTTTCTGGTTCCCATAGTACAAGCTTTGATTTTCACATTACATTTCTGTGTGAAATGTCCAGAAATAATTATTTAATTTTCAAAATCAGAACTGGCGCCATTTTGTACACACTCTGTACCCAATTTGTCAGCGATCAAGTAACAAAGTACAACAATGGTCACCGAAGATTTCTTACAATCTTGTATCAAGAGATCTCGCCCGATAAATCGCACCGACCTATCAACCCGTCTTTTTTTTTATTTTCGTTTTTATTGGTGTTATCTCTGGGTGGTTTTATGTTTTCAATGTTTTAGTTTATTTAACATTCTTCGGATGGTATTTATGCGTGAACAATTGGGTGAATGTCTTTTAGGTTAGAGAAAAAGTTTATTTCATTGCGGAGAAACTTTCTGAATCTTATTTTTTATTCTAGGTACCTATTTACACGCTTCTGGGAAATTATCTTTTCTGTATTCTCCAACTTCTGTCCTTCGATAATTCTCCCTTTCAAAAGTATAATAATAAATAAATAATGTTAGACATTTCACACATCATCAAAGCCCTAAATTAAGTAGAGTTGAGTTATGGGTACTCAAACTTAGGCCTTTACATCTGATTCTTTACTAGATGATTTATACAGCGTCAGGAGGCAATCTTTGCCCTGTACCTGTAGTGCCTGGGACATTGTTTGAGATGATGATCTCTCCTATCATTTCTACCACATCACGGCGGCATTAATATGGCGAACAGCGTTTTGGACATTTGAGGCACAGACCAAAAAAACACATTCTAGAAATTGAATTATAAAACTTATAACCAGTGGTCGGAATTAGGTAGAGTTATTTATGTCCCTACTCACACTGATTTCATACAGCATATTTACCATTTACCGGCTAAGTCAGTCCCACGTATTGACCATGTCTTTTCTATGGATATGGCCGGTTATGGTGGGAGGACGGTGTAGGTGCTGGGCAAGCCTACTCCATCTCAACATTGTCCCAGGCACTACAGTGTCCTGTTAAGTGTTGGCAAAGACTGCCTCTTAACACTGAATAAATCGTCTATTAAAAGATGTAAAGGCCTTACTTTTTTACCAGTTTTAGCTTTCGTCTCTAAAAGTTCTGTGGATTTTGACATAGTAGCGAGAATCAGGAATCACGGTTTCAAATGTGACGTGACAGATTGTTCTCTTTTTTCTTTTCTCTGGCTTCGCACGGTTTGTGCATTCAGCCAGTGTCAAGTAAATGATTATTCTTTTGTTTTGATAGTTTTTTGACAGATGAAGCCGACAACGCGCGAACTTACCCGAAGGTCCCAGACACCCAAGCAGCCATTGTTCACACCCATTATACATTCCTAAATTAATTTATCAACGTAAGCCAACACTGGTTATGATAGCACAGTATCAGGTACCTAACGATCCACTGTCCCGTAGGTATAACAGAACATTACGACTTTTTAATGGGCCCCTAAAGATTAACGTATGAATGGGTAACATGAGAGCTGACGCCTTGCCAGTGTTGCCAACATAAACAAAGCGGTATTGCTAAGGACAATAAAATTTGGATTTGGTCAATTAATTTAGCTTTTGGCTGTCGGGAATTATTTTGTACTTGTTGGCAACAATAAGTTATGAATAATTTTATTGTTTTTGAGATCTCTGAACAAATGGTAAGCTTGCTTAAGAAACTTGGATATTTTGTTATCTAACCTATACTTAAATAAATAAACAAAAATAGCGTCTTAAAATCAAACTTACCCCCTTACTTATGAAAGATGTTTTGAACACTAGTTAAAACAACGTCCTGTCTCAATTCCACAAATAAAAACAAGACGTTGTTTAACCAGTGTTCAACTTTAAACATCTTTCATACGTAAGATCCTAATTCACAAATAAATAAAACAAAGTTGAGGCAGTTAAGTATATAAAATTAAAGCAAAGCTTCATGCAAATTAAGCTTTATTTCGTGCAATCGTGCAAATGCTTACAACAGCTTTAAATATGGTGCATAAATGTGCAGTAAAATAAAGTGCGTTTTCTCATTGTTTTCACCTCAATCAAACTTCAAGATATTTAGATTTTTTTTTAGAAATGAAAATTCTTGGTAGAATGATTGAGGTGGAATGGCTACTGTGTATGGTGCTTCGGGTACAATCTATTTGAATGTCTATGAATTTCTAACCTTTGGTTCGTGATCCAGGCTGCACCGCGGGGAGCCACCTCCTCCGAGGTAGCTACACGGCATGAGAGTCACCATCCTACTTCCAAACTTGACACACACCACACGTCAATGTCACTTTGACAGTTTTTTGAGCGGGAAACAGTTTTTGAGCTGTCATTTTTTGCGCTTATCATTTTGTTTTTGAGCACACAGAGTCTGAGTTGTATGATAAAAGTTTTTTTCTGGTTGATTTTTCACAATCCATAGTTTTGGAGTACCTTGGATAAAGAAAATTCATATAAATTTAATAATTAAGCTAGCTAAATTAGGATTTAATTTTTAAATGGTTGTTGAAAACCGTTCTCATTTTTAAAACAGACTTCAGAAGGAGGAGGTTCTCAATTCGACTGTATGTTTTTTTATTTATTAAGTACTTAAATTAAAAGTTATATTGTGCAATGGTTTCATGGTTTGTAAGATGGTAAGTAGGTATCAATTTTATTGATATCTATAGGTGGCTTATGAATGTTCATTGTGGCGATATTATTAGAGTGGCCTAGGTACCTACCTATTTCTATTAGCAATGTAGTTTTCAATTTGGAACTTTTAAAGTCAAGAAAACTCTAAACAATGTTTTTTGTCCTGATTCCTGATAATGGTAGGGAATGACCTAGATTTCATCTAGTTTTTAAGACAATTCAAAGTGATTCTAGCGATCCTATTGAACGCTTACTGATATTGATTATAAGTCTTATCAAGAATAAAAGCCGGTTAAAAGAACTGTTTATTCATCCCAAACATAACTTTTGCTAAAAACTTGTCCGAATGTATTATAATGCTTCGCCGGTGGCTAGTTATTGAAAGCTTGTTAGTCATCATCTTAAAAAAAAAACAAAAGAAAAAATCACGCGCGACGGACCACCCACAGAGGTCCGTCAAATTCAAATGTCGAACCGAAAACGTGTTCATCAAGTTGTCAAATTGAGTTTGACATAATGAACGAACCTTTTTTGTAAGTACCCGCTTATTAGTGCTTGTGCTTCTATGTGTGGTATAGATTGATTGATTGAGATTATTTAGGTCATTGTGAGATATTGTGCATCTATGTACCAACTGTTATGTTTTTGAGAATTAGGAGCTTATTGTTGTATGATGCACATCAGTTACCTATTATTTTAGCAAAACTGCAAAACTGCTTGATTGTAAAATTCAGACTGAAAAGAAGAAAATATTATACTTACCTACTGAGAACAATGATTTATTTTTAAATATCATTGACTGAGAAGGGTAGATAAAAGTAAGGTCATGGGGCATATCTGACCCGCTTTGCGAAAAGTGGCAGACATTAACCAAAATAGTTTTAAACTAAGGAGAATAATGTGACCTTTCATTGCATATAATAATTTGTTAAAAAATCAATGGGGGAAAATGTACAGGATCGTTTGAAAAAAATAATAAAAAGAAACGATTTCTGAGGATTTTATTTCATCTTTTGGCAACGGAGTGCGAGTCAGATCGCGAAACACATGCCTTATGAAAATGACCGAGGCAGTTTGCACAAACAGCAGCATCTGGGGGTCTAAAGTGGCCACTTTTGATGAAATCAGGTGTTTCATATATTATTAGAAGCACTTGATGTTGATGAAACGCTTCATAAATGCTTCATAATTCTTCATATATGCTTCATACTCCTATAATCCATACCCACATTATAAATGTGAAAGTGTGTTTGTTTGTATGTTTGTCCTGCTTTCACGTCAAAACAGAGAGACGGATTGACGTGATTTTTAGTGTGGAGATAGTTCGAGGGCTGGAGAGTGACATAGGCTACTTTTTATGTCGAAAAAAATGCATGTTTCCAGTGGGATTAAAAAGTAGTTGTCCACGCGGGTGAAGCCGCGGGCATCCATTAGTGCTCCACAAATGCTTTCCAAATGCTTCATTTATGAAACTTATCACAATAGACGAAAGTAACCCATTTAGGTACAAGAAGTTTTGACGCACGAGCGTAGTGAGGGCCAAATCCAGCTCTAAATCCTGATCCAGATCCAAATCCAGCTCTAGAGCCAAAATCCAAAAGCCAAAATCCAGATCCAGATCCGGAACTAGATCTGGATCTGTATCTGCATCTAGATTTGGAGCTGGATCTGAATCTGTATCTAGAGCTGGATTCGATCCAGATCCAGCGGGCTTAAAAAGGTCGCTATTGCAGAATCTCAATATGAAATGAACTATAATGCCGTCTCTTTTCAGTCTGACTGAAAAAAAAAAGTAGCCTAATGTCACTCTCCAGCCCTCCAACTATCTCCACACTAAAAATCACGTCAATCCGTCTCTCTGTTTTGACGTGAAAGCAGGACAAACAAACAAACAAACAAACACACATTCACATTTATAATATGGGTATGGATTATATGAAGCATATATGAAGAATATGAAGCATTTATGAAGCGTTTCATCAACATCAAGTGCTTCTAATAATATATGAAACATCTGATGTTTCATCAAAAGTGGCCACTTTAGACCCCCAAATGCTGTTGTTTGTGCAAACTGCCTTGGTCATTTTCATAAGGCATGTGTTTCGCGAACTGACTCGCACTCCGTTGCCAAAAGATGAAATAAAATCCTTATAAATCGTTTGTTTTTTATCTAGCTCAAAATCCAGATGCAAATCCAGATCCAGAAAAGGCACCCGCTGCCTTTTTAAATGACCTTATGATTGATTTGGATCAAGTTGAATATAAAATATGTTAATGAATTAGCATTTTATGTAACTTCCTTGTATCACTATGAAACACTTGAACACTCACTTTTTTCGAGATTCCAGTGGCTCACATTAATGCGACTAGTGCCATAGTAAATCAGAGCCTTAAAACATTACATTCTGCTATATTTCGTTTTTGTCCGCCGTGGGTATGGTTTCCATACTACGGTGCCCGATGACCTTTGGGCATGAAATGTCGCAATTTCGGAGGGTCTGTCTGGCCCTTAAGTCAGGCTAACACTAGAGTATTATTAAGAAATGAATAAGTTGTAGAAATATTATTTTTCAAAAACCAAGCTTTTAATAAATAATCACGACCTGATTCAAATGAGCCTAAACAGGGATATCTTACAGTAATTCACTGAGCCTTTCAACTTGAACACAGGTTAAACAACGTCCTGTCTCTATTTGTTAGATAGTGACAAATAGAGACAGGACGTTGTTAAATCAGTGTTCAAGTTGAGAGGCTTTTGTAAGTAAGGCCCTTTACGTTTAACAGACAAAATCAAGTTATGAGCATTTTAGGTGATATCGGCAAGCCCATATTTCCTTTAAAAATTAAGGAGGTGAAGTAGGTGGGTGCAATATTTTTTATCATTATTTTAAAAAAACAAAATGACTCCTTAAAATACTTTAGATAAAAATAATATTTTTTAGTGAATAGCCCCGTCCGCTTCAATTAACCGATTCGAAATTCGAATGTCCGATAACGTCCACGCTTCACATTAAAAAGGCTGTACGTGAAATAAAATAAAAATTAAAGTTATGGTTTGTTTGGTTGCCAGTTTGTGCTGGCAGGAGGTTGAACAGTAGCGTTGGCATCGCAGCGTGATACGAACCATGGTGGTCGTAGGGTCATATAATTAAAAATAACGTGATTTTTTTTCTCATGAATAAAAATTGGTTTTGAGGTCAGTTGGATGAAAGTTATTTGGGATTTTGTAGGTATCTAAGTACAAATATATACTGAATTTAATATTTTTTATTGAGTTTTACACAGAAATTTAAGTAAGTATAAGTACCTAGGTAAGTACTTAATTAATTTTTAAAAGATTTATCTAAGACTTATGCTACCTATAGTAAAAAAAATCCCTCAATAATACCTATACTTAGTAAGTTTACATTTTTTAAATAAAAAGTAAAAGTAATAGCGATACAAAAATATGTTTTAATATAAAATGTAAGTACTTATCTATATTTTGTGCCCCTGACTACCTACCATATTATGACTGCCTTAAAAGATCATACAAAAATAACCGGCCAAGTGCGTGTCGGGCCACGCGCATGCCTTAAAGTATCATACAATACCGTTTTCTCTTGTTTTCTTTTTGTCATTGCTGTTGTGGGAAAGTAAGTGATAAAGTTTGTTTGATGTTCTATGACATCAAAACGGCTGAACAGATATGGAATAAACTTAGAATATGCATTGTTATACGACCTGAACTAGCATTAGAATCTCTATTATATTGCTCAGACCCCATAATACAATCATATTTCTAAAATGTCTATTATGTGGCTTTAAGCTATTTCAAAATGTATTCTAAACAGAAGTTCAAAGTTATTAAAACCCAGATCCCCAATAAAATGTAAGATCCACAGTGTTTGTTTTAGCAGTTTATTACTTTTAGAATTGTATAAAATACGATTTTGTCCCCTTTGTACCTTATCCACGGGGGGTAAACGCTACCTATGACTTTCATTTATACATTTAAACTTAACCCTTATCCCAAACAAATTAAGGTCTTTATTAGAATGCGTAATATCATTTTAATTCTTCATAAGACATTCTTCACATCATTTTAATCTTTGCACTTTATAATGAAAGCAGGAAGAGCGAATTTTGAATAGTTTTGTAAGCAATGGTATTTTAATATAATTTTATTACTAGCCGTTTTAAAACCACACGCCAATAGGAAATGAATTAAAACTATGGCTTTTAATAGGACTCCGTTTAGTTTGTTTATTTTATGAATTTCCTTTATTATTTCACTACAAAAGTATGAAAACAACTTGAGATTTATCATCAAATTCCGCTTCATTTTATCCTCTGCTGATAAGTAATTTCATAAAATTATTTTTACTGTACCTATGCACAAAGATAAGCCTGAAATACACATGCTACTGAAAAGCATGCTTGTTTGCTACAACGTAGCATGCTTAATACACAAGCATACTCTTTTCGTATATTTACACGTGCTTAGTGTGTGCTACTATGTAGCATCTGCTCGAAACTAGCGAAACCATCTTTATCGAAACCCGCGGTATTTGCATAGACATAGATTTTGAATTTAGAACAAAAGTCACTGGCTGACCCCAAAATAAAGTTAGTTCGAAATTTAAATCTGCCTACAATCAAAACATCGCACCTGCATTTTCGCGAATTTCTCAAGCACGATAAAGTAAAATAAATTACACCTAACACACATAACGTAACAGGCAAGCGACGGCGCGTCGCAGCGCTCGCTTATATCGATTATTTCAATAAGTTTACGATCGAATTAAAATCAATTGCTTGTACTCCGAGTCTCCGACCACATCGGAACGAAGGCTCGTTTTGTATTTAGCGAGATTAGAATCGATTCGTAATCGCGTGCTTTGATTATATTAAATTTAATTAGTTTTTTAGGTGGGATTGCAGAATCTACCATGTAGGTTAACTTAAAATACATTTCTTGTTAAATAAATATTTGAGCAATGACTATTAAAATGAACATAAAACGGACAAGGGTGGTCTGGATTATAGTATGTGCGCAACTAAATTTAAATAAGCTTTTGTGGACAATTTTGATTACAGGGTTTTAGGACGCTTTCGTATCTTCAGCAGTTGTACTTAATCAGACTAAATATTATCAGATTATGTAGTAAATAGATTTTATGAAGTACCTATTAGAAGTTTCGTATGAATGTATGTAATGAAAAACATTAAGTAAGATTCTAAATAAATGGCTTTGTGAGCTGTAGACTTCGCGAGTCTGTGTTTGCATAGCTTAAAGATATGTAAAAGTGAGCAATTTACAAAAATGTTGAGGAGATATTCTGCTCATCACGCTGAAGATCCTCATCAGATCCTCACCAAATTTTAATGAAACCAATTTAAAGTTACAACCTTTCAAATAATAAAAAAAACCAGCGAAATCGGATGTCATAAGGCGGAGTTCAATTCAATTCAAATATCATTTAAGTAGGACCGTTATGACCACTTTGAAACGTCTTAAGAGCAAGGTAATTCTACTCCTGTTCTTTCGCGACCAACACCGTGAAGAATCAGGGCAACAAACACGGTATGGGGCCTAGCTTTCTTTTCGGTGATCCATCCGCTTAAAATCCAAATAGTAAAATAGTTATCCTGTAACCCCCTTTTTGCCCCTTTTTTTGCCCCTCAATTCCCACGAATTGAGAACCTCCTTCTTTTAAGTCGGTTCAAAATTGTCACGATACATTGTTTTTAGTTTTGGAAGCTGGGGCCTGGCTCATTTGAGTAGACCTAGCCCCGCTCGAAATGCTCGAATGATAACCATATTTAAATTAGTTTATTATTATGATTTATGTATGCATTTATGCACGACGTTTATTAGTTTAAAACAATAACACCACAAACCCATAGATTTCTAGCATCCGTAGGGTGTGGGATAGGTACATCTAAAATTTAACTATTTTTAGGCAATTTTATTTTATATCAACACTAGGTACCTACTCATACATTGTAGATATAACACGTTCATCGAGTTTGACCGGTCGATAAGAGTTTAGGCATAAATTAGTCGAATAAATCGATTCGGTAATATCGTAACGTTATGAATATTCGAAATTAAAGTAGGTATAATGCTATATACGACCTTATTGCTGTGAAACTCATTTAGTAGTAAGACCTCATTTGAATTTCAATTTACCTTATTACTTGAAAGTGTTTAAATTTTACTAGATACTACTACACTTCTATTTTTAAGAGCTACTGCCTACAATGTTGCAGGATGAACTGTATTGGCCTAGTGGTAGACCTTCATTATAGGTACTTATAAGGTGCAGCGGGGCAATTCTGGCCGAAAAATTTTAGTCGAAATTTAAAACTTCAATGCTCTCGTTCCTCGTTGAGTTACGCTAATTCTGACAAATTGGTGTTATGAAACCTTTATCTGCCTTTTTCTTTATTGTATTTTTGTTAAAGAAAAAGCATATGTAAATGGTGAAATAGCACAATTTTAACTAAAAACTGGAAAATGCCAGAATAGCCCCTCAGCGGGGTAATTCCGTCAGGTGGTGATATTATTCGAACCAATGATGCTATGATACTAAATCCAGAAGCTTTACAAACTAGACAGCACAATACACGCGAATTTTAACATTCTTATCTCCTACGATGGTCCAGTTTCTATAAAAAACCTGTTAAAATTTTTGTGGGGTAATTCTGGCATCACTCTTTAGTCTCCCATACATGCTAGTGTTGGGACGCTGACTATCGATAAACGGAGTAAGTATACGCAAAAATCTCGAGCAAAAATGATGTTGTATGAGAAGTAGTTAACCCCGAACTGAGATCTCGCGAACCGTAGATGGCTTTTATTTTGACTTTCTTCTGACTACCCCTATACTTTCAAGTGCTACCACTGCCAAGTATGTCTATTGCGCTAGGTCGCCATGGTAAATAATACTGGCATGCATGCAATACATAATGTTGTGTCTAATTTTTCATGAATTCTCGTCGTATTTTAAAAAGTATACATCCTAGAATAAAAATAATAACTATTTTGGAATGTACAAATAAAGACTTTTCATAAATGACACCCCACTCAATAAATTTGTTAGTTTTTTTACCCCCTTGGGAACCCAATATTTTGACAACCCCTTTATCGATTAAGCTCATAAGCTCCATCATACATTTCCATAGCACAACCTATTGACCTACCAAGTTTCATGCAGATTGGATGAACGGTTCGACAATTATGCGAGAACAAGAATTCGTGAAAAATACAAATGTACAAAGCAAAATCGCCATACTTGCCACTAAGATCTTCGTTCGCTTCGCTCGCTCGATCGAAAATTTAATGCGTGTTGACTATGGTTTAATTAAGCTCAAACAAGGCCACAAACAAATACTTATACTTACAAAGCAAAATCGCATTAGTTAACCCTGAGATCTTCACTCGCTCGATTAGTTAAGTATTATTTTTATCGACGTTTACTTCAATGCTGTGGACATCACTGGTTTTTGGCAACTTCATACAAAATCGGTGGGGCAATTATGGCAACCGATTTCGATAAAATTACATAAAATCAACACTTTGTGGGGTAATTATAGCGGATGAATTAACTCAGAAGAAACAATGAGTAGAAACGAACTAGTACGATTAAAATAATCTCCTGTCTAAAATACACCTCCTTAGCTTGTTCAATTTTCAATTAAACCGCGAAAACCACTTAATTATTACAAAAACTCGAGGAGCTATTATTTTTACACCCTCCGAAAAACAGGTGACTGTCAAAATGATGCTGTCAATCAGTCAGTTTTTGCGCTAGAAATGCCATCTATTGTTTATGAATGAACAAAACATTTCTCTACGCGTACATAGATGTCTCTTCGAGGTATAAGTCATAGAACGAGAGATATAACCATGTGCCATAATTACCCCGCTGCCAGAATTGCCCCGCTGCACCTTATGTATGTACATACATATTATGGGCTCAAAGTCAAAGTCGAAGTCAAAATCATTTATTCATTAGGACATAGTGTACCACTTTGAAACGTCTTAAATGACCGGGAATAGGACATGGGCTACTTTTATCCGGGTACCACGCGAGCGAAGCTGCGGGCGGAAGTTAGTATCAAAATACATACCCATACATCGGTACCTATATAGGTGAGGCTTAACACTTTAAAAAAAAAACAATAAATTCACATATTGACCTTACAATACCTTATGTGCACGTAATGTCTTCCCTAAATCACAATAATGTCTAAAGAGAAAGTATTTTAATCTAATAAATTAATTTCATTTTCAACGATGAACTGTTATTCGATACTGTCTACTGTCTTCGCTATCGATGTCGTTCAAACCGGATCTTGGTCAAATATTTGCGGTTTTCCATACGAATGATTGAACGGACAATTAGAATGAATGAATGAACCTATTGCAATGTCAATACCAAGGTCAAATCAACAAAAAATGGTTTGTTGTGGTTTCAGTTTTTTTAGTGGCTTGAGTTCATCTATAAATAATAGATTGCTTAGGAAATAAGATCAGCGGTGCTAATGAGGCGTTATAGCTGATTTACAATATGATTCATAGTCTCATAGCGAGATTCTCGTATTAGAAACACACAATTTATACTTTAGGTATAAGTAGAAGAATCTCGCTATGAATCATATTGTGAATCAGCTATAACAGCATTTTTAGCCCCGCAGAGGCCGTACCACGAACTTTTTAGAGTTAGACTTTTAGCTTGAAACAGTCATGTTCTAGGAATGTTGAAACAAGCCTAAAGTCGGACTGTTTCAAGCTTGTTTTAACACTGCTCTAAGAGTTCGTGGTACGGCCTCAGAATGACGATTTTGAGTTTACTCAAAATCGTCATTCGGACAATATTGTTTTATGAATATTTTGAGAAACTGACACGATTCTTTAGAAATTCTGACAGAAAGCAACACTTTCTATGAATTTTACAATGTCAATGCTATGTTTATTCCGAAAATTAATTGGTTCGTGTGGCGTTCTATATGTGGGTTAAGTTAAGGGCAGTTAGCGTTGAATATCATCATTTGTATCTAAGTACTAACTTACGACTCGTAAGTACCGGTATTACCACTATGGTACCGGTATTATTAGTACCGGGACCAAACCCTGCTTACGGGTACCAAGCATTATTGAGAGGCATATTTGCTTCGCCGACGGTAAAGTTGTCATTTTGGAGTTACGGCCTTATGCAGAACAAACGAAGTGATTTGATCGCTACTAATGATGCGTATGTGTAAATATGCGTAATATCCGATGTGTAGCGACCTTTTACTAACTCTCAAAGCTGATATCAGTACCTACGCACAATGGATCTAGGCATTCGTGAAACTAACCGTTTTGCTGCGCAATAGAAAATTTTGCATGAAAAGGCTACACTGCGCATCGGGGCGGTGCCGGTGTAACATTATTTTTTTGTAAAAAAAAACTGGTTGTCTGAAAAGTCGGTATACGGACGATAATTTTACGTGTTAACGTCATAAAAAAACTTTGATAAAAATTGCATACTTACTCTTATGAATTGCCGAACGCTTAGATAAAACTTTTGAAACTATCATGGTTGTAAACATTCTAAACACCATTAACGGGATGCTTAGGCCGATCGTGCCTCTCTATCGCTTGTTCCGTGCTCTCGCTTGCACGCACGGCTCAGGTCGAACGTGGCATTTTTTCTTGCGTGCAGCGGGCGATCATCGATTTATAAGACGTTAACACGTCAAAAGTGTCTGATAACTCTCGGTCAGTGTAGACTCGGTGTAGACTAGAGATTGATTTGATAGCATCAACCTTGAATAATAAAACCAAAACTACATTATAGAATTAATATCGAATGATTTTAAAATAAAATTAAAATTTGTCTTTCTATATTTCGTCAAATAGGTATACATATATACAAAACAAAACTATCTTGGCCTTGAAAAATCTTTGATAATGATTTGACTATTAACTAGGTAAGTACCTCTATCAAAGATAATAATTCCTTCAACGATTATTATCTCCAAACTTCCTGTCCAGTAGTAGAGTTGTAAAGTCAAATAGAATTTATTATCAAGATTTTTATCATTCATGTTATAACAATTTACTGTCAATTATAATTTTATTCATCTGCCATTTATAAAAACCTACCAGGCAACTATAAATGCGCGGATGTTCAAAAATTTGAAAAATGAACGCAGCTGAAGTGTGACGACTCATCCTATCTCTCTCTCGCCCCGCCTTCCTGTTGACACGCCCCCTTCCTTCCAAATTTAAACATTGTTCTATCAAAAGCTTCAATATTCACCTCTATTGCGGAGTCGTAAGCTTCGTTTTACAGTTTCAAGGCTGTTTTGTGCGTTGGGTAATAGAGGGTTGGTCTTTTCAAGTGAATTGAACAAACAATTTCATGTTCAATTGAAGATAATCTGTAGGAATAATTGCGGGACTATTAGCGGGAAGGGAATTAGGGGAGTATTTGCTGAAACATCTGCTAGTATATCCGAGATAGTCGTAGTGTCATCATAATTTACGCATGTTTTTGCAATTTATCAAGCGCGACGTCACAATCCACGTAAATTAAAACGAATAAACCTCCTCTGATTATAAAAACTCATAAAATATGAAATATTAAATCCTATCCTAACTTATCCTATACATAATCATAAATGCGAATGTGACTTTGTTTGTTTGTCTTGTAATAACTCTAGAACCAGACACAAACTGTGGCTCTGTGAGCTGTAGACCTCGAGTCTATCTTTGCATAGCTTAAAACAGAATAAATATTCACAATTCTCTAGTTTTGTGATGATAAGGTGGTCCCAGGTGCTCCATCAATCCCTACCTAGTAGTTAAAGGGCCGATTCCACTGGTAGAAATCTAAAAGTGAGCATTATACTGCATTTTGAGGATCTATTCTGCTTAACACGCTGAAGATCCTCATCAGATCTTCACCAAATTCTTATGAGAAAAGTTACAACCTTTCAAACGGAAAAAGAACCATCGGAATCGGATGTCATAACGCGGAGATAACCTGTAGCTCCCTTTTTGTTCCGTATTATGGAGACAGTACCCCCTTCCCCCACACCCCAATCAAAAATCTCTAACGACACAAAATTCTATAAATTATCGAACCTCTCACAAAATTTCACGAGAAATGGTTGAGAAATGCAACCTGTAGAAGAGAACATACAGACAGACAGACGTTCGACAGACGTCAGACAGACATCCGGCGGACAAACGAAAGCATTTTTGTCCAAGCTGAAGCAGAGACGCTTCGCTCGCTCCTCTCACTCGGTCATTATTGGGCGCTCATAAACTTGAAAGCTTTATATTTCTCAGTGAAAACATTACGGACAAACAGATATAGGTATGTTAATCGTATATCTGGACTTGCGTCTGACTATCCCTAAGACACCTTCAAATGGTATGCATCTGAAGATTTATGAAGATTTCAACATTTCGTCGAAATAATTAAGCTGGTTTTAAAACTTTTGAATACAGAATATCAGCCTTTTCTGAATCATAGCATCAACAAGACACCCACTGTGCTCTGAACTTGTTCCAAGTGAGTTATGAAGCCTTAGTCCAGGTGTCAATAATTCAATCCTACCAGGCGCTCATAAACTTGAAGGCAATGATCGTAAATTTGTGGAGAGCGTCTGCCAATCATATTCACGGATTGCATTTTATGTTATGCAGCCTTTGTAAAATACGAGTTCGTGATTGACAATAATTTGAATACTAGGATACTCTCGTATCCAAGTAGGTAAGTACTTATTAATATTTTAACGTCTTATAAATCGATGAACGCCGAATACACGCACGAAAGTGTCACGTTCCGCCTGAGCCGAGCGTGCAAGCGAGAGCGCAGAACAAGCGATAGAGAGGTACGATCGGCCTAAGCGATCGGCAATTCATAAGAGTATGCAATTTTTCTATGATGTTAACATGTTAAATTATATCAAGTAAACTTTACTGACTTTACAGACAACCAGTTTTCTAAAGATTATTTTTATTTTGTAAGATCAAAAATTAGTAAGTAGGTAAGTACTTAACTAGATTTTTTCCAAAAGAGCATCACTGCGATTTTCGTTTGTTTTTGTCTTTCCTGCGGATAAGGGCCGAATAAGCTAAGAATGGCTTGGGTGCTGGGCAAGCCACATGTGTGGGACAATAAAATGTTGTATGCAAAGGTGTCTTCTACTGTCCTTATTAAATCCTCAAGCAATGTGAACCCAAGACTTGAAAAAAATGTCAAAAACAAAAATTAAAACTTGATTTATGAAAAAAAACAATATTTGTCTAAAAAAAGTCTAAATTCAAATATGTACCTACCTACTACACTATAAATAAATAAGTTCAATTACATAAGTCCAACAAGATGACATCGATGCCTTCCAGAGAGGCTGGTTAGAGCAGGCGAAATAGAGATAGAAAAAGTAGGAAGAATTTAGGAGATTTTTGCCCAGATGTTAGAATCTATAGTCGAATTACTCATTGTACGAACTAAAAATATATGAAAAATGACATTTTGATCGTCAATTTTAGTGCGTATAATGAGAAATCCGACTATAACAGTTAAATGATAGGAGACCTCAGCCCAGCAGCACTGAATAAAATTAATAGTACGTGTCAGCACTCTGTCAGCAGTAAGATAAGTTAAATTTAAAAAAATGCTCAACTAGCTTTCAAAATAAATTAAACAAAATACAAGCTGTAGGTACTAGGAGTTCATAACTTGAGGAGGTGACCATAAACAATGACTGCAAACTCTGCAATATTTGTCAAAGGTAAGCCGATGGCGCCAAATCCCGATGTTTAGTATTCGGAACTCGAGTCGTAATTTAATACTCTAGGTTTATTGAAATTAAATCCATTTGGTTCAGCTTCTTTCTTTTCTGATAGATTTATACTCGTACAAACTCGAAATGAAATGCTAATTTCTGTTAAGCACCAGCTTCCGCCCGCGGCTTCGCTCGTGTGGTACCCGGATAAAAAACCTATGTCCTATTCCCGGTCATTATCTATCTACATTTTAAATTTCAGCCATATCGGTTTAGTGGTTGTCGAGATATAGAGGAACAAACATACATTCAATCATCCAAACTTTCGCATTTATAATATTAGTGTGATACTGTAATAAATAAGCCAAAAATCTGCTTGGACTGGCCTCTAACTACCCCGTTGGAAATTCAAAAGACCTGCATACAATGCCTCAAAGAACAGAAAAAATTCCATTGTGCTTTGTTTTGGTTTATTAACAAAAGCAAAATACTATAGAGAGAGTAGGTATAGTTTAGTTAGAGTATTACGTGCTACTCAATAGATCGTTTCTAACGATCCTCAGGTGGCTCAATTGGTTCTCATTTTATTTTATAATGTTATGTAAATTGTAGTAGTTTTGTTTCTGTAAATAAATATTATTTAACAAATACATAGATCTAAAAACTCCGTCACCGACCACTGGCTCATACGAAACTACGATTGTAAATATTGTGTAAATTTTTAGATGTTGCAACAAAATTGGAACAGAAGTATTTCTGCTACAATAATGGTTGTATTTGCATGCTTATTTTGTCCTTTCTTATTCCTCCATTGCCTTACAAAGTTGCTGGCCAATCAAACCCACACATTCCGTTTATCTTTGTCCTAGCACATGCAAATAGTTGCACTGCACATGTCATAACAATTACGCAGTTTACATAATGTAATTGCTTTAGAGACTTACATAGTGTGTAATGTAAATAAAATATGGCAAAGATCTCGATCAGGATGGTTTGTTTGCTGTCGTAATAGTACTTTCTGACGAGGTTGACGACCTCTTTGAATTTATATGTGAAGATAGTTATAAAAGTAACCAGTGTGGTGAAAGGCACAAATTCAGGAAGTTGTTTATTAGTAGATTTCGCGTGCGTGGTACACATCTTTTCAAATTCAGTCTATTAGTTACACCTTTAATGACTCAAGCACGGCTGAACCGATTTTTATGAACATTAATTTCTTGGATTTGTCTCCGCTCCGAAAGCAAATAACTAAAAAACTTTAGGAAAAAAAAAAATTAGAAAATTCTCTTTTTCATAATTTACATCTTGTATGAAACTATTTAGGGTTCCGTACCTCAAAAGGTAAAAAAGGAACCCTTATAAGATAACTTTCTTGTCCGTCTGTCTGTCTGTTTTTATAATATTTCGAACTCTGAGGCAGTACGAAGTTCGCACTATGGATTAGTAGTAAGATTTGGGCAGATTTCGTTCCCAAATTCCTTTTAATGATGATACGGGTTCAAATCTTACTACTTTATCCTAAAACATTAAGTTTTACTCGTTTTCTTTAAAGAGGTTTTTCTGGCTTCGTCTTTCTGATTTTGAACTTTGAACCCTATTATTATGTAACTCCATATAAAACGATACCACATTCTTTGCTCCTGGTATAAAAGTGCTAGGCGACCTGTATATCTTGTTTACATTACCTTATCGGACTAACGCCTGAGCTTCATACTCTCCCGGTGGTCGCGATCCGGTGATGTCATCATTTTGCAACGTAAATATGGCAGGTAGCTTATTATGAAGTGTTATTTTCTTATATAGTTTAGATAGGAAGGAGTAGGCAGCGATATTTTTAAGTGACGTAAATAATTTATGTAGTTGGTATCAACTTAAACATTTTTCATCTTCGTTTCGTCTCTATCATAGTTACAAAACATAGTTCATTTTTCTTTGATACAGTTCTAAATTCAAATTTTGAATCAATCGAGTGTTCGTTGAATTCTATTCGCTTGAATTTCGAACATTCAAAAACATACCATTTGTATTGTAGTTGATACTTTTTGCTTGTCGCTACGCTACAGATAAAATCAAAGATTAGTTGGTAGTTGGACACACTTCCAACATTAATACAATACAAAATAGTAGATAAAGGTAATCCAAATCGAACTAGCTACATAAATAATTCCCAGATAATCTGTTGGCTCATACAAGCCCATACAAAAACCCATGAATACAGATGTGGCGATAACTGGCCACGCTGACGGGCTCAGATCTTTATCTGACGAGACATCTCTTGTACGTTTATGGGCGCCTGGTACTTTGTATGAATTTATAATTTGAATAAAATGCTTTGAAACGTTTTGTTTGTGGATGTGTTTGACAATTTTATAATACCTACCTACAACATAATCATTAAATAGCTACCTATGCTAATTCATTAATCTTTTGGGTAAGTTGCTAGACGCCTACAGTCGTTTTCATAGTAATTACATTACAAAGTTTCCAGCACATAATTGAAGAAGTGACGAATGAATTTTTAGACCGAACATTTTTCAAAGAAAATGTTTTGAACTGGACTAGGGTGGGTCACTCTTGTATGGAGAAAAAAAAATATTTTTTTTTCAGTTTCTAATAGTGATAAAAAGGTGCCATATTACGTCAATAATCCACCTGCAAAATATGACACGGATTGAAAATCATCTTCTGCCTCCGAATCGAAGTTAAACTTTTAAAAAATTACAAAAAAAGGTCTTTGGAAAATCCTGCTGAAAACTATGAAAATATACTTGTGTATGGTTTATTTTGGAACAAACCACGATAAAAGAAGTCATATTTGTATACTTAATTATACATTACTCAGTTACTTATCTAAAAAATGCAGGTTAGGTCTTCAAAGAATAGCAAAATCCTTCTTTACTGTAAAATGTGCGCATATGTTTGCGTGACTTTAGCTGAACCGATTATAAGTCCTTTTCTCTCAAATTTGGTGTTTAAAGTGTTGAATGCTTCCACCAAAGTCTTAATAGCTCTTTCCACACCTTACAATGACATGGCATACGAAGCAGAGGCAGTTCGCCTTCGCCCACTTGTACAACAAAAGTTTGTAAGTTTTCGTCATTTTGCACCTTTGAATCGATGGTTCGGTAGCATTTAGTCACTAATAAATCAGATCAACATAAGAATATGCATTTAAAATTGTTCAGGAACTTGAGAAATCTTAGTTTTGTTCGAGAAATGAAACATTCTTTCAGAATTCGACGAGCGGTAAACTTTCTAATGTTTTTTTGTAGATTAGACAACATTGCTAGCAAAAAGTTATCAGGATGAGCAAATTACAGGCTAAATATGACAAAATCTTTTATTCCTTTGAATTCTATTGATTATTATCTTGATGTGACAATTATCTTTTGCATGTGTTGCGGTCTTTCATTGCAGGTAGCGTGGATCTTAATAGTGAACCAAAACTTTTAAATCTTTCGTTGCTAGAATCACCAGATTTATTGAAGGAGCTTCTGTGGATGAATAAATTAAAAAAAATGCAACTTGTTTGTGTGAACCAACGAGCATGAGGCATTTTACCTGGTGAAAATCACGAAAAACTCCATTGAAATACAGGCAAGAAGTATTTCTGTTGTATTTTGGTGGTAGCATCATGGATGTTCCTTTTATCAATTTTTGAATTGATATTTCATCAATTGTGTTAATTTGTAGGTACATTGAGATCGTCAGGCCTCCTGCGCTCATTCAAATCTATGCTTTTTCAGCTAGAAATGTCGAAAAGAGCTTTCCTGCTATTCTTGAAATCTGTAATGTTTTGGTGAAGTTTTAGGCAAGGACTTTAGTAGGTTTTTAGATTTCAAATGATGTACTTTAAGCATTTGTAACACCCTTTTATCTGAATTTATAATCATAAGTCCTTTTGTCTATTATTTTTAATTCAATCAATAAAAATTATGCAATATCTCAATGCAAGTTGGTTCTTTTTGTAAGTCGTTTTCGAATTCCCATTGGCACCTCAATTCTTCATAATGTTTAAGAATACCGTTGTTACTTGGTAGTAAATTATCTTTATTATCGCTATTATCATCAATTAAAGAATGCTTAAAACACTTTTTAGACATTTCCATTGTTAAAAAGTAATATTCGAACTTCAAACGTACAACGTCACTTTTGCGACAAAAGCTCGAGATTTCACACTCTCAAAATCTCACTTTTCCTAAGAAAATGGTAAATAATGTTAATTAATAAGTAAATATATAATACTATCTTATGTTTCAAGGCAAAACTGTAACCAAAAACTACCTGCATAGTACTTTTATCAGTTCATGAATTCAACACCAATTTCAAGATTTTTTGAATTTTCAAATTAAATTCGGAGGCAGTTAACATTATTATAAAGCAACCATATTTTGCACGTCTCATTTCAACTATATTTAGCCACTTTTTATCGCTATTAGAAGTTGAAAATCGAAAAAAAAAAAATTTGACCCACGCTACTGGACACTGCATGTCACTTTGACCGTCATTTTTTCGTCATTATTCAGGGGTCGACATTCTAACGTGACCTCTAAGCACGGAAGCGTTTAGCAGGGCTATTTTGACTCACACGTAAAGTCGCTAACTCGGATTTCTTCCTACAAATTGATTTTTTACGACCAATATTAAAGTTATAGAATGCAGAATTACTTTGAATATTTTGCACAATATAAATTTCTATCACTTTTTTCAACCACCTTCTACCATTTCAAAGTATTCATCGTAAAAAATCAATTTTTGTAGGAAGTAATCCGAGTTAGCGACTTTACGTGTGAGTCAAAATAGCCCTGCAGATAACCGTCATGGTCAGCGCGTAGAGTTTCGCATGTCATAGGTACTTCAGGATTCATAAAAAAAGTAAACCTTTATGAAAGACAAAAGACAATTTTCATACATTCACAAAAATGTTACTAGGGTAATCCTACTATTAGGGCGTTAAAGAAGCCACAAAAATGTGTTTACCCCAAATAAAATGTTTACCCGGGTTTTGTCGTTATTCGTATTAATAGCTTCCTATACAGATTTAATTTCGTAAATATAGTTCTTCGTTGCGTGTTGTAGTAATGTACTTAGATGTTTTTGTTGTAAAAATTTGGTTGCAAAAATTGGCTTATAAATCTAGAAGTTCCAAGTAGGTAGGTACCCATTGTGTTGTGGAATTTGGTAATGTCAAATTATCATAATACTTTCCCTTCGCTAGTTTCAAATGAACCGTTATACAAACAAGCTAGCAACATATTAATTAAACCAACACTCAAAAACAACTTAAATGACCGTAAGGTCCGAGAACAATCGCCATATGTGGCCACAGATTACTAAAAGAAAAACAAAATTAATATCCACCTTCCCTCTCTTTCGAACCGTTTCAAATCTGTGTGTCCGTCTCTGTCTGTCTTCGAAATTTAATTCTTGGAATTGAAGCCGACGCACTGGCCACAAAGAGGGTGTTGTGTGTTCTTAAAAAAATATTTGAACTTGGAAGGCGCTAAATATCATTCGGTTTCTAACGGATTGAAGTGGTTTGGTTTTGTTATTTATTTTATTTTATTCTGGACAATGCTACTGCGTTCTTATATTGGTACTTTAACTAACAAGACTGATTGATTTTAATTTAAGTATCTATGGATTTCTTCAAGTTGAGCTGAGATTTGTTACAATGACTCTTTAAAAGTGAAAAATAGTAATCATGGAAAAGTAAGAGTGACCAATTCTTGGGACGGAGTCTTTAGGCCGCCTAAAGGTTTCGCGAAAATGAAAATTCATCATACCTAGGTAACCTTCGAATCGAAGCAAGGAAGCGTTCAGTTGTTATCACACTAATATTATAAATGGAAAAGTTTGGATGTTTATTTGGATGGATGGATGGATGGATGAATATTTGTTCCTCTATAAGTACTATAATTTGACAACCACTGAACTGAATACTAAAATTTAAAATATACCGATTTTGCTATCAAAGATAATCGAGGGGATGAACATTTGTACGAATGCGCGATCGAAAAATTACGTAAGGAGGGTCGTGAGCATGTGGTATTAAAAAAAAACCAAGAAAGCTAAGACAATTGCCCACCTGGCACGCACTGTCATATTTTTATTGTCACGTAGAGTCTACTCCGAAGTTGAAACTTAAAACCGAACCTCAGCCGGCCCATGCAAAAATCCTTAACTTATTTAACCTTTTAATAATGAAGTGTGCTCTCCTCTTTTTACAGGCACGAGCGGTCTAGTGATGTGACATATCGATAGTTTTATTATCGATGCATCGTCATTGTTTCATCGATAAAATACAATGTAATTTTCGATCTATATTGGGTAGGGATTTATTTTCTTATTCACATTAAAATACAATGTAGGTAGGTACACAAAGCGTCACCATTAAGTACCTCCCCTGCTAAGACGTCAGTTCGCAACCCGTTGATCTCAACTTTTTGTAAAACATTTACCTTTTTTATTAGATTTGTCATTCTTACTTTCTTATTCTTACTTACGTATGGATAAGTAATTTCACGCACTCTGCTGTGCGGCCGATTGGTATAGCGGTATTGACCCCCAATTCAAATGCTCCTGCGTGGGTCCGGGCTTGGTTTCAAATCCTGGCACGACTATGTATTTTTTGTTTATTTTATTTTTATTTTTGCTTTCACAACGAACTACGTTGTGAGTATGTAGTAAGTTACCTAGTAAAGTTATAGTTAGATGAAACAACTTTTAGTAGGGTCTTAGTAAATTTATTTAAACACAAACCTAATACTTAATCCAATAAAATTAACGAGTGAACAAACATGTCATGTTATCATTGGAACAGTTTATACTTATCGTATAAAATCCAGTGAAAATAAACAATTTAGATCTCTCGCAAATCAGATCAGACTAAGTAATATTATCTACTTACAATTTAAAACAATATCAGTTATCTTTCAATTTTATAAAAGTTAGTAACAGCTCGCGAACGATGAAGCGCAGTTATCATGAACTAAATACACTAGGTATTCCTTCTCGATAAGCAACTCGCTGGGCCAATATTATGACATCTTTCCATCCCCAATAACCTGAAAATAAGAACATTATTACATAATGGCATAGGTTATAAGATAAAAAAACAACCTCTGTAATACTTATCAATTATCATACCACTTACCTAACGTTATTCTGCATGTAGGGGTTGTTTAGATTTATATTTAACCACACTGGCTCGACAATGACCTTGTATTTGTATATTTAATCACCCTCGAACTCCACAAGCATTTTCACATAATCACAATCTCCATTCCCGCCTTCCGGCTCGCATGACAGCTTAGTGATGTGACAGTGACAGTTCGTTATAAATACAAGGACACACGAGACAGCGTGTGCATGCAATCGTATCGCATACACTACATCCCTCCCTTAAAGATAAATTGAAATTCATACAACACATTATGGAATAGCAAATAATATTTTTATTCACAAACAACTTAAGCTATGGGCAAGTTAAAATAGCAACTGTATCATTTAAGTTAATGTTAAATAATCAACTTAAACACTTAGTACTTAATTTACTTAGAACACAATAAATCACATTCTCATTTATTAATTTAAATTATCTTCATTTTCTTTTTCGGACTCATTTTCTTCTTTCTGGTCCTTGTCCCGTATTGTCATCCAATGTCCCTCTACTCTTGTGGTGGTGTATGACATTCCACCTAAATGCTTGACCTGTTAAGTCTTTTCGCACAGTGACATCGCCTTGGTCCTGACTTTTTACTTTGTGGGGTGTTGGGACGTAAGTCAAACCGAGCTTATTAGTTCTAACTAAATTCTTGATGTAGATTGTATCTCTTTCAGTCAACTCGATTCAGTGGCTCCTCTTCTTCTAGCTCCATACTCTTTCCCTTTTTCTTCAGAATTTTGTCTCGGTTTCGCACCTCAACATCAACTTCTATGCTTTCTGTAGCCGTACCATGACGTCTTAGTAAACAATTCAGTTCAGTTTAGGTTTTCCGTTTCAGTGACGGACAGCATTTTCTGTTTCAGTGAACTATCCAGTTACGTAGAATATGAAATCCTTGGTTTAGCTTCTGAATTTCGTCAGCGTCATAGCATAAGTCATGTGACAAATTAGCGTAGCAGTTCAGTTTAGGACCTAAACTGAATCGCATTTAAAGCTCATGGTATGGGCCCTGGTCTAACTATTAACGGAATTTTGTCTCTAAGATGTCTTAAGAATAGTTCTGACGGATACTTGCCAGTGACGGAATGGGGAGTGCTATTGGTTGTACATTATCATCAATAGGTATTTATTATTAGGACATCTTTCAGTTTAGCGAATGGTTGTGGTAGCTGCTGGGCAATTCTAATAGATGACAACGTCAATCATTCCGCTGCGGTTTGTTTCGATCTCTTAAATGTCAGCCATTTGGTGAAATAGTAGAATAGCTTTTCAAAAATTTGTTCTGCCAAAGTTCAAACCTTAGCTAAAACCTCACCACAACTGAGTCGTTTGTTATTAGTAGTCATGGAAATAGTCAGTTTAGTTGAGGTTTTGCTTGAGGTTGATAAAAAGTTCGGTACCAGAATTGACGCCCTAGTTGTGTTCAATTTAATTGAAATCTACGCCTAATTTTAAAACGCCTAGAAGCGTAGCAGTTTTCTTCCCCAAAAGGTCTCTTGTACCTCCTTTAATAACGTAGACAGTTGTCTGTTCTTCCAGTTTACCTATTCCAATCGTAGTTTTGAATGATCTCTCGATAAACAGCAGGGTGTGACTGCCGTATGCTATAAAAGTTTTGTCTGGCTTGGGTTTCTGATTTGTTACAATAGCCCCTTGATTCTTTAAAGTCTTCACTGTTTCTTGAGTTATCAAAATTGAACTTACAGCCTGAATCAACTACCATTTTAGTCTTGACTCCCCCTAGAGAGCACTCTACTATTGCGTCATCATCAATGTTGAAAACATAATCTACTTCAATTCTCGCTTTTTTATTTCCTTTTGTTTTTTTTTTTGTGAAGCTTCAGATTTGCTTAGTGCATTTATTTTTCTTTTTGTGTCAGATTGTGCAGTTCTACAATATTGAAGGAAGTGTCCAGGCTTGTCACATATATAACATGTTTTTCCTAAAGCAGGGCATTCTTCGTAATCTGATTGATGACTTCTACTTCCACATCGTCCACATGGTTTTGTAGGTTTGTTGTGTGTTTGTTTAGTTCCTTCCTTTTTGTATTTGTTGTATATAGCGTTAACTTCTTGGTTTCCTTGTTTATTGTCTTGTATCTCGTGTTTTCTGTCCTCGTATATTTGTAATTGATCATTTACAACTTCTAATGTGTTGGCTTCGGTTACAACTTTTTCAAGAGCTATGCTGTCGCGAACTGTAAGGATTTTCTTACGTAGTTCTCCTGATGAACATTTTCCAGTTATTTGGTCAATCAGATGGTATTCTTTGTTGTCGAAATTGCATTTCTCAGCTTGTTTCCATAGTCGAATTAAGAAACTTTCCAACTTCTCGTTTCCTTCGTGCTTAATCAGTCTGACCTTGTGACGTTCAAATACGCAGTTTTGTTTTGGAAGAAAGTATTCATCTAGTTTTTCTATAGCAATATCAAAAACGTTGACTTCTTCAGTAGCTTCAACATTTGCGCCAGGTAGGTTATAAAAGACTTGTTCCTCCGAAGTGTAACAAAGTTGCTCGTTTTTCCTGTGCAGAATCAACTCCAGCCACGTCAATGTATATGAGTATTGATCTCTTCCATCTCTCCCATTTGCAGCCAATGGAGGTTCTGTCACCCTCTAAATCTAGCATTTCTAGCGACAACACCGGTGGTTGGGCCATACTTAGATCCTGTAGGGTAATCCTGAAATGTTCACTTCAGTAAAATATCCAATAATTATGTTAAACATATTTGCCATAAACATTTGTTTTATCATTCAATAAAGACCAATTTTAATTTACTTTCAGGCATTCCTATAAACAAAACCTCTTTTTTTTTTAACCAAATTAATTAACATTTAGCTATTCATTTATTTTAAAAACGATTTCTAGTTCTGGCAATGATCCTTTGAACTACCAGACATTTCCCAATTTAATAGAGGTTTTGTTGACCATTTCAAATTTATTAATAATAATAGGTAGGTACTTAATAAATGTCCACAATTTCAAATATTCAGTTACAATAACATCATTAATTAATTATTAATATTTAATGGAGGCATTCATTTGAACTACCCGACACTTCTCAATTTAATGGAGTTTCTTGTCAACTATTCAAATTTAATGGAGGCATTCATTTGAACTACCAGACATTTCTCAATTTAATGGAGGTTTTGTCAACCATTTCCAATTTAACAAAGGCATTCATTTGACCAGCCTGACTATTCCCAATTCAATGAAGGCATTCATTTGAACTGTCAGAGATTCCCAATCTAATGGAGGTTTTATCAACCATTTCCAATTTAACAAAGGCATTCATTTGACCAGCCTGACTATTCCCAATTTAATGGAGGCATTCATTTGAACTGCCAGAGATTCCCAATCTAATGTAGGTTTTATCGAACATTTACAATTTAATGGAGGCATTCATTTGAACTGCCAGATAATTTCCAATCTAATGAAGGTTTTATCGATCAATTCCAATTTAATGGAGGCATTCATTTGAACTGCCAGACAATTCCCAATCTAATGGAGGTTTTGTCGACCAATTCCAATTTAATGGAGGCATTCATTTGAACTGCCAGATAATTTCCAATCTAATGAAGGTTTTATCGATCAATTCCAATTTAATGGAGGCATTCATTTGAACTGCCAGACAATTCCCAATCTAATGGAGGTTTTGTCGACCAATTCCAATTTAATGGAGGCATTCATTTGAACTGCCAGACAATTCCCAATCTAATGGAGGTTTTGTCGACCATTTCCAATTTAATGGAGGCATTCATTTGAACTGCCAGACAATTCCCAATCTAATGGAGGTTTTGTCGACCAATTCCAATTTAATGGAGGCATTCATTTGAACTGCCAGACAATTTCCAATTTAATGGAGGTTTTCTCAACTAATTTAAAATAGATAGATAAATAGATATTTTATTTATCGAACACAATACATTTGTCTGTCAAACAGTGTCTCAAAGCCTACATTAGGTTTGACCAGACACTAGGGTTCTCTTAGCACATAATCAGGATTGAAAGAATAGGAGCATACACACATTCTTTCAACCTTTAGGTAGGTATATAAACTAAATAAGAAGCTAATTAAATAAATTAGATACCTACTACTAAGAGAACTGGAATTTATTCCATTTCAATTTCAATTAGGGATTACATTAGCAAGAAATGCATACTTGTAAAATTTGAAATAAATATAGTATGTAGGTAATATAAATTTACTAATACGATATTATTACATGCATTATTCAAATTGTGTTAACTCCTGTTTGTGAGATTCAAAAATAAATACTCAACGCTCTACTTATAGACTTCAAAATTGAAACACCATTTAAACCAGTGGTCATCACACTTTTCCGGTCAAGGGCCGCACAGCACAATGTGAAGCATCACTGCGGGCCGCTCATTCTTGAATTATTTAGTAGGAACATTATGCACTATGATTCAATGTTGGGCAGCACTTGGTCCAACGTCCATACAAAAATGGTCAATCTTCTTTGTATTTAATAAGCTGTACTTGGATGTACCTAACAGGTAAGTTAATGGTAGTGTGGATGATTTACTTGAAAGTATGTACCTAAACCTATCCACCTTTGGATGTATGTAGGTATTCTTAAGTTATGAAGTCTTAGGCAATTATTTAGCTAGGTAAGTTGATAGCTATGTTATTCATTAAAAAATAATTACTTTGTTTTGCCAAAGGACAAACAGATGAGGGTGTCAAGGCTTATGTAGTGAGTCTAGTTAAATTAAAAATCATAACTTCCAATAACTAATCTTATCTGAATAAAGGCTAGGTAAACTATTACCATTACTTACTTTGCCCAACAGTGAGATCCATAATAACAGGTCGGTACTTAGACCATGGTATAAAGGTCTGTTTCATCATTAGCAGTGTAGCTGTCATACCCACTTTTCCCCCCTTTTATGAACTTAGATGAACAATGCAATGTTGAATTCACTTCTAACAAAACTTTATTAGAAACTTGAAATGTCTATCAAATTTTACTAGGTACCTACAGTGAATGTTTCTAACCCTTAGTTGTATCGTGAATAACATTATTTGTTTGTAAATTGCAGTAACCTGAACTTACAAGAAAATTCATTTGGAGTATAGTTCGCAAAATTCATTCCATTGGTATCCCATCCTCGTCGCCACTTGTAGGGGTTGTTTAGATTTATATTTAACCACACTGGCTCGACAATGACCTTGTATTTGTATATTTAATCACCCTCGAACTCCACAAGCATTTTCACATAATCACAATCTCCATTCCCGCCTTCCGGCTCGCATGACAGCTTAGTGATGTGACAGTGACAGTTCGTTATAAATACAAGGACACACGAGACAGCGTGTGCATGCAATCGTATCGCATACACTACACTGCAACTTGCTGGTATTAATAATAATGTTTGTGGCGTTCACATAGATCTGTTTAGACTTCTTAGTTCTTTCGGCCTGATTTGTGTGGCTTTATATGATTCATATCACCAGTCGATAGAACTGCACCGATTTGACCTACGAAAAGTAAAATAAGTGTTATACATTTATACTCAGGCAATTATTTATTCACAAAGATTCTTCTAATATTTACGACTTACCATTATTCCATGATGCCAAGCAATCTCTTTTATGCTTATATTTTGTTCGTAAAGAACAACTATCTTTGTCCTTTCAAAATTGATAAAATGCACCATTGCTATGCTACACGCACCGAAAATAAAACAAGTAACAAAACCAGTCAGTTAATTTTATTGTTCAATAGAATTTAGTGCACAACTACCTTCAATACAATTTTATTAGTTGATGGTAGTCGTGTAAAGAGTTACCTACTATTATTTTGTAAACAAATAATGTAACTTATAAATTCAGCGCTGTTGACAACTGGTGCGGTAGCTCAGTCGGAAAAGCGTGGACTCGCTCACGTTCAATTGGGGCATCGGTGGTTCGAATCCTAGCAAGCAAATAAGTTTTTGTAAGATTTTATTTATTTGAGTCGTTCAGGCAAACAATTTCGTTAGTGTAGCCTGCATACGGCAACTTTCCATTTACACTATAAAGGGTTACCAATTGGTGACGCAGTGTGTACCTACTTTCAATTCACTTTTTTAATACTTTTTCTGAAACAGGATTTGACCACCTAGAGTTATTACCCTATATAAACTCAATCGTAAAATAGTTATTTTTAATTTGAATTCACAGTAAAGTTTATTTAGATGTAAAAATATAAAATGCAGTTTAACAAGATAATTTCAGTAAAAATAAACATTATAGTGTGAATATCAGCCGTAAAAATATAAGTTTTAATGGCTGCGATGTCATTTACAAATGACTTCGTATAAAACGATGCTGAAAATAAGAAAAAGTATTCGTTTAAAACTAACATTTTTAATTATGAATATAGAACATAACAGTAAAACTATTAACCTACCTAGAATTTTAATGTTTTTAATATTATAAAAATGTCTTGAGACAAAATAAAGTTAATTATAATGATCACTATAACTTTTATAACGATTTCAATCATCAAAAACGTAAACTGTTATTATTGTCACCCCTATAATTTTGATGTGTTGCTCGTAAACCTGAATTTTGGTTTCTATTTTCAAATCTGCACCTGAATATTTTTTTCTGAACGACAAAGAAATGGGATTTTCAATACCTATTTTGCAGTTTTTTTCAAAACATTCAACACGTTTTTTTCAACACATCACCGTGATAATTTGAGAGATCGAGGGGAGGCGTTTGCCCAGCAGTGGGACACAATGTTTATTTTTTGACAGATTCAAATATGTATCTACTTACCTAATTAGATGGCGCGATGGGCTATCGTTAACAAAGCGTGGGCTCCAAGGCACAGGACCGTGATAATTTGAGAGATCGAGGGAGACCTTTGCCCAGCAGTGTAACACAATGGGCTAAGTGTAAATCTACCAATAAAAAAAATAGATTACGAATTTAAATCTATATTTTTAGTAACCTATAAATGGTGAAAATAATGTTCGTTTTGAAGATTTCACCATCATCATCATCAGCTTATGTCACCCAATAACCTTTCTCACTTGACTGATGTAAAAAAAATACTTTCATCCTACGCCCACTTTTACTTTTACAATGTCATCGGCTCACCGCAGGGGACCATTCCACAAATCGTTTTTCGGCCCACATCTACGTTTACTAATCACCTCGAAAATTTCAAGTTAGGTACTATTCAGTCGAAAAATTTGGGAAATGCGACCGATAGTAATAATCGTACTAAGTGTCCCTAGACCAAAATAAAAAAAAAAAACTTAGGCCTTTACATCTTTCCTAGATGATTTATACGGTGTCAGGAGGCAATCTTTGCCTTCACCTATCGGGATTCGGGACACTGTAGTGCCTGGGACAATGTTGAGATGGAGTAGGCTTGCCCAGCACCTACACCATCCTCTCAGCTTAACCGGCCATATCCACAGGAAAGACACTGGTCAATACGTGTGGGGCTGACTAAGCCGCGGGTTTCCTCACGATGTTTTCCTTCACCGTTTAGAGCTCGTGTTAATGCGCATATAAATTTTTCGAAACGAAAAATCCATTGATGCACGGCCAGGATTCGAACCCACGACCTTCGGATCGAAAGTCGAGGTACTAATCCCCTCGGCCAACACGGCTCTTAGACCAAAATAAAGACTAAGTAATTCCTGAAAAAGCCTAATTCCTGAAAAAGCTAGAGATTGAAGAGCTGGGGCCAGAAGTTCTGGCCCAGAACACAACATTCTTGGTGAGACTAAGGCTTGGCCATCTGGAAAGAATGGGAGAAGATCGTGGTGCAGAAAGCCTTTCTTGGCTGTCACATAGCCCCTTTGGATGTCCTGATTTCGCTGGAGGGATATGGTAGAGAGGGACCTGCAAGAGCTCTACAATGGGGATTGGCGTGTATTATAAATGCGAAAGTTAGGATGTTTGGATGGATGTATTCCTCTATAACTCGACAACCACTGAACCGATTTAGCTCAAATTTTATTAAATAGATAATGACCGGAAATGGGACATTAACTACTTTCTATTCGGATATCACGCGAGCGAAGCCGCGGGTGGAAGCTATAGTCGAATTGCTCATTGTACGAACTAAAAATATATGAAAAATGACATTTTGATCGTCAATTTTAGTGCGTATAATGGGCAATCCGACTATAGTAGGTACCTAACTAGTATATCTGAGTTAAAAAAAATCACAGCAAGGATTCAAGTCCATAAACCTAAATCGTCGATATTTTTACGTGCCTAACTACAGCATCTAGTAGTAAACATCATGAGAGTTTTAAAAGTTTCATTGACATCTTTCAATAGCAGTAGAGTGGGCTCAAGTCGATAATTCTATCGACATCGATACGTCCCACCCTCTCCACGGCTCACTGCGCTAAGTGATCGCGACGTGGCTTTGCTAAACTACGCTATATCATCTGTGGTAGCAGACAAAGGCGTATAGAGGTGCGTATGGTTCCCTTCAACCCCACTAATGTCATACTAGCGTCTGCCCGCGGCTTCGCTCGCCTGGATACCGGATAAAAAGTATCCTATGTCCCATTCTTTGTCATTATCTATCAATTTTTTAAATTTCAGCCAAATCGGTGGTTGTCAAGTTATAGAGGAACAAACATACAACATCCATCCATCCAAACATCAAAACTTTCGCATTTAATACTACTAGCTTCCGCCCGCGACTTCGCTCGCGTGGTACCGGGATAAAAAGTAGCCTATGTCCTATTTCCGGTCATTTCCTATCTATATTTTAAATTTCAGCCAAATCAGTTTAGTGGTTGTTGAGTTATAGAGGAACATACATCCATTTATCCAAACGATCAGGCAATTAATATTTTTCAATTACTTTTACTTTGAAAGCTTTAACGAATTTATTTAAACTGTAAAGCAACTGTGTGGTCTAAGATGGAGCACGCTTACCTAGAAGGAATCTATTGACTCTCGATTTGAAGACTTGATTATACTTTTCTGAAAATACAGACCCCGGCAAGGAGTTTCACATTTTCGCAGTGCGTATTAAAACTGTAGGCTCAAAGCGATTAGTAGGTACGAACACTGGGAATCTCAACCATGTACAAATCGCAAGTTTCCTTTTTATAAGTACTTATACTATTTTTTAACCGACTTTAAAAAAAGGAGGTTCCCAATTCGACAGTATGTTTTTTTTTTTAATTATTTCTCATTATTCGATAATTTCTCCCCAAAACGATTTCTCCGTCAATTGTGGACTGATTTTGAAAATTATTTTTTTGTTACAAAGGGTAGGTGGTATACTCCCGAGGTGGTCCCATCGTCACCCTGGATCTGATGACCCATGGAAATCGAGTGAAACCCTCAAATTTTATGGTTATTTAGTGTATTTGTGAAACTATCGGGCTGATTTTTTTTTTTAATTAATTTATAAGTCAATATTTTATTTTCACCTCAGCAGCTCGAAATGGCATCCTTTGCTGCGAGAAACCAGTGTGCAAAATGCGATTTTGCACACTGGTTTCAGTGAGGAAAAGTGATTTGAAATTCGAATGTCGTAGATTGACACGTGATAGTGCATGGCGGTCATTGGCTAGCCTGTCTATGAAAAAAAACAATAACGCACCTTTTAAAAATAAAATAGCGGGAATTTGTTTCTGTTACGCTAGTTATTTGTTGAAAATTCATAAAACAATAAAGATGAGTGAAACCAGTGACGAATACACTAATTTATCTCCAGAGAGAAGAGTTGAGACAAAAAGTGATTGTGATGAACAAAGTTCCCTTCCTGAGAAGCACGTATGTAAGTTCTGAACAAAACAGAAACTTTTAATTTTCAAAATTACAATAACTGTTATTTGTTCTTTTAATTTCTAAAAAAAATGCTTTATTTTTAAATAGATATAAATGAATACCTATTATGGATTAGTTGCTTCATTATGTACAAAGTTGTATCTTTTATTTGTAGGTAGTAATGTTCTCGCTGCTGAGGTGAAAAATTTTGTGTGCAACACGAGACCAAAGTTTTTTACATCTCGTGCCTTTGAATTCCTCGCTAGACTCGGGATTCTAACGTAGAATCACTCGCTACGCTCGTGATTCAATTCTTAGAACCCCTTGTTCGCTCGGGATTCAAAATCAGCACTCGAGGAAAACATCAACTTTGCCCTCTGGTTGCACAAATAACTATTTCTGTCTTTGAATGCTTCTATTGCATAATAATGAGCATTTCATTTTCTGATTTTTAAATCAATTTGCATTAAAATACATTTATCTGTCTCTTTCTACTCTGTTTGTAATGCACGCTATCCCTTTCTTATTTTGACGTATTAGTAGCTAAAGTCGGGACTATACTTATTTCGCGGAACCCAAGAAACCCTGCACGCTTCACTTGACAATAACTTTTGACTTTGTTTTTTAAAACGCGAAGCAAAGGTTTCTACGATCTGAAAATATAATGTCTCGGGTCTATGTTTTTCTATGTAGTCTATGACTGAGTTCACTGCAAACTTTCTACCAGGCGACAAGTCTAAGATCCGGCTTCAAGATCTCTACGTACTCTAGTCTAGGTAAGTATGTAAGTATTTAAAAAAAAAACTAAGTAATAAGTACAAGTATATAAGTAGTGTATCAGTCATGTAGTTCCCATAACACAAGCTTTGCTTACTTTGGGGCTAGATGATGCTGTGTGAAATGCCTAGCAATATTTTTTCAGATTAAGCTTAATCCCTCAAATGTCTTTGAAAATTGATAACAACAGATTTAGCAGCGGTTTGAGATCCAGCAAGCTTATAAGTCCACTAGCTTCCGCTCGTGGCTTCGCTCGCGTAGTACCCGGATTAAAAGTAGCCTATGTCCTACTCCTGACTCCTGGTCAATATCTACGTATGTTTTAAATTGCAGCCAAATCGGCTTAGTTGTTGTCGAGTTATAGAGAAACATCCATACTTACATCCATTTATATCATCCAATTTATATTATTATTATTATTTTTAGCCGCTCGTGTCCCACTGCTGGGCAAAGGCCTCCCCCCATCCAATTTATATGTGATTATTATGAATAGCAGTGTGAATCAATACAAGATTCACTCACTCACCAGAGTTTCTAATAACTCTCTTCTAATACTCAACTCAAGTATCGTTCAAGCATACCGGCCCTATGGAACCCAAGTCCGTGCGTGCACGCGTCACTTGACAATAACTTAGTCCTTTGTTTTACTTTTTAAGTTAGTTGCAACTGGTTCAGCCACGGGTGGCTTTGTAAAATGGAACGTATTATAACGCATTTTGTTTAGACTTTAGATATTTAGGCCTTTAGGTACATCTGTTAGGCCTTTATATCTTTACTAGATAATCGATCGAGCGAGCGAAGCGAGCGAAGATCTTAGTGGTAAGTTGGGCGATTTTGCTTTGTATGTTTGTATGTTTGTATGTATGTTTCACGAATTGTTGTTCGCGCATAACTGTCGAACCGTTCATCCAATCTGCATGAAACTTGTTAGGTAAATAGGTTGTAGTAAGGAAATTTACGGTGGAGCATATGAGCTTAATCGATGAAGGGGTTGTGAAGATATTAGGTTCCGAAGGGGGTAATTTTTTTTTAAAGTTACACAAATATATTGAGTGGGGTGTCAAACGAAAGGGCTTATTTTGTACATTCCAAAATGGTTTTTATTTTTAATCTAGGATGTATAGTTTTTGAAATACGACCAAAGAACAAAAATCACGAAACCAGAGCTGCAAGCGCTCCCGTTTCATAGAGTTTCGATGTCTTCGTAGCTCATTGACTGGTCGGTCTTAAAAAGAGAGTGGCATCGTTGCGGTTTGGTTTTCAATGATTTTAGATGCTACTTGATTTATTTTCGTGATAAAAAAATTTTTTGATAAAGAATGAAAATAATAGTTTATACAGTGGATTTTTCGTTTCGAAAAATTTATATGCGCATTAACACGAGCTCTAAACGGTGAAGGAAAACATCGTGAGGAAACCCGTGGCTTAGTCAGCCCCACACGTATTGACCATGTCTTTCCTGTGGAATGACATATATTGCAATTCCTGTTGTGATTCTGCTACTGTGGTATTAAAACAGAAATGCTCTTTGAATTGCTTAGTTCTTGAGAGAATGATGGAGGTCTGTGGGGTACCAAAATGGATGGGTGGTCAAGTGTTATTAAGAATATAATGCAACGAAGGCATTTTAAATTGTCGGGAGCTTTAGAGTCAACACAACGGAGGCCTACATGCGGCCTAAACTCCGTCACCTGATAATAAGAACTATTTATAGAGCAGTCACGAGGCTGTAGGCCTACTCCCAGCACTAAAAAGGATTTATCATGCTAATTATCGTAGTTCAGACTAAGTTGGTGGAAGCCTAATTCGGAACATTCGACCAACGTAAGTTGAACTAAGAATTGGCACGTATCGTTTTCGTTTTTGGGAGTTAGGCTGAGACTCCACTAAAGCGGAGATGTGTGAGATGTGTTTTAAACAACCAATAGAATTTCGTTATTCAAACATGGTCATCTCGTCTTTTGAAATTCTATTAGTTGTTTAAAACACATCTCACACATCTCCGCTTTGGTGGAGTCTCAGCCTTAAGGCCCTGTTTCTCTAATTTCAAGTAAAATTATAAATTTCTCGTGTATGGAATGCGAAATGTGTTTATAGAAGTAAATTGCAGTAGTTTTTACTTCTTACGACAATCGCTTTCCAAAATACAGCGTTATTTGATAAACATTCGCGTTACTACATATTTTAACAGATTGCTATTGCTCACTTTTGTACATGCTACTGGTCCTTTTCAGGTCAATAAGATGAAATAAAACATGATCATTGGGGTTTCGGCCTTTACATCGAGAGAGCGAAGCGTCTCTGCTTCAGCTTGAACAAAAATGCTTTCGTTTGTCCGCTGGATGTCTGTCTGTCTGTATGTTCTCATCTACACTACTAATAAACACATTACCCTTCCTTTGCTTTGCGCAGTCGGGTAAAAAGGTCGCTAAAGCAGAATCGTAGAAGGGAATTGAACATAATGCCGTCTCTTTTCACTCTCAGTCAATGAAATGAGATGGCAATAGTTCAATTCCTTTAATGCGATTCTGCAATAGCGACCTTTTTAGCTCCGCAGGTCGCATTTCTCAACCAATTCTCGTGAAATTTTGTAAGCAGGTTCGATAATTTTCTAATTTAGTTTTTGTAGTCGGGTATTATTTTTGATTGGTATTTCCTCCAAAAAGGGGCAAAAAGGGGCAAAAAGGGGCTACTGAATATCCGCCTTATGACATCCGATTTCAATGGTTCTTTTTGTTTGAACTTTAAATTGGTCTCATAAATATTTGGTGCGGATCTGATGAGGATCTTCAGCGTGATGACCAGAATAGTTCCTCAAAATGCAGTGAATTTCTCAATTTTAGATTTCTACCAGTGGAATCGGCTGTAACTACTAGGTAGGGATTGATGGAGCACCTGGGCCCACCTTCTCATCACAAAACTAGAGAATTGTGAATATTTACCGACTCTGTTTAGCTATGCAAAAACAGACTCGCAAGGTCTACAGCTCACAGAGCCACTAGTTTCTAATCCGTACCCATATTATAAATGTGAAAGTGTGTTTATTTGTTTGTTTATTTGTCCTGCTTTCACGTCAAAACAGAGCGACGGATTGACGTGATTTTTTGAGTGGAGATAGTTGGAGGGCTGGAGAGTAACATAGGCTACTATTTATCCGAGTACCACGCGAGCGAAGCCGCGGGCAGCAGCTAGTTTCTAAAATGACAGATAAAAGCGGCCTTTACACGTAGAGTTTTTACCACGGATCTGGACTGTACAGATATCTGCACAGATATTTGTACAGATAACCGCGGATAAAACTGTCAAAGGTGTTGGCGCGTGCTATTTCCCGCGGCATCTGGACTGTACAGATATCTCTGCGTGTAAATGCTGCTAAAGAATCCATTGAACCGAGTTACTTAATCCAGTCAAAATACCTTAAGTTCTGTTTTCTTATAAGTATTCATTGTTTGTTAGATCACTACACGAACATATGTGCCATCTGTCTAACAAAAACTAATTATTCTGTCCGTTCGTAATTAATCAAAATGTACGTAAATCAGTCGGGAAGCGGGCAATAAACGGGATGACATCGTTTGATTGTTAGACGTCAAGACGTTGCGTCATGCTCAAAGGTTGTCTGGAAGTTATTGATTGCGGTAAGACCGTTTAATTTGGCATGTTTGGAAAATAATGTAATAGTTAAGTAAGTATTAGATTTTTTTTTACAAGATTTTTTTAGTGTTAAACCACACTTAGGTATTATTTCATTGAAAATGAAAAGCCTTATCAAAATTTTCAATTCCGACGGGATTCAAACTCAAACTCAAACTCAAACTCAAATAACTTTATTTGTTAACTGTAAGACACACAAGTTATAAGGTAGGAACACATTTAATAAGCTAAGTTAGTTAACAAAAAGGCCTCCACTCAGCATAAGCTACAGTAGATAGTCTACCATAGCGCTGGTCTTCCGTGGTAGATTCGAACCCGCATTAATACAAGCGATCCTCCATAAGCCTTTTCAATCTTTTCATTTTCACTGAAATAATTCCATTTTTAATTGCTATTGAACTCGGAAAAAATGTAGCGGGAATATTATCGGTCCCTTAAACCCTACGACGATAGAGTAATGCAGATTACCCCATTATTTAGGTAAGTACCTAATGTTTTTTTCTTTCTTTTCTTTCTTTTTTTCTATCTACACCTGTTTCGAGTTTTATTGAATCCTAATTAATCTTCTGGCTACAAACAAAATTGTTAATATCTAAATACCTATTAAGTTTATAAGTTTCAGTTTCAGTTTCATTTATTTACCAGAACGTTATACTCGTATTACATATAATGCTAGGATTCTTTTAATGAATCATTTTGAATCTGGCAGTTAATTACGCACATTTTACAATACAATGGCACAATTAAATTATTAATGATTCAAACCTTTCCAGAATTAGTTATTCAATTTTGATAACCACCAACAAAAAAAAAACTACGTAACGAACAATTCAGCAAATCAGACAAGATTAAAAATTCCTAGACGTAATATGACTAAGTAGGTAATATTGTTTCGAATGAAAATAAAACGGAACGGCGGAAACCATAAAAGATAATTTCCGTCGGTCCTACTATTTATTTTTTATTTTTTAATAAATTAAAGGTTACCGTAATACTTACAGTAATC
This sequence comes from Camptogramma bilineatum, assembly GCA_958496255.1. Lineage (NCBI taxonomy): Eukaryota > Metazoa > Arthropoda > Insecta > Lepidoptera > Geometridae > Camptogramma > Camptogramma bilineatum. The sequence continues at coordinate 7,354,443 of OY292474.1, forward strand.
TTTACTCATTCGCTAAATTGGAAATTATAATACATTCAAATACGTAAACATGTGTTTAAAAATTGCATTCAATTTGGTTTCGCAAATTGTTAAAAAATCCAAGACTATTAAAGACATTGCAAATGAGCATAATTTAAGGTTTTTAGACGTTATCGGCTCTGATCTCAGTTTTGGACATTTCGAAACATGTTAACTTGTAAATGTCCCCAATAAGAAAGTAAACGACGACCATTATTGTCTCCAATTTGTTTTGTAATTATTTTCAACGGGGTTTTTCTGTATTTTTTTGGGTCATCAGTTTTTTTTTAATTTGTACGTTTAGTGTTGTTTTTTTAATTAACCTAGTAACTTTTTGACAAACAAAATACTTTTGTTATTCTATTGTTATTTATAAATTGAAATAAAGAAAAACATATTATAAAACTGAGTCTCTATTTAATATTTAACAAATAAATAGGCAAGTTTTAGTTAAATTGACTACCTTTTTATATTCGAATTTAGAAAATCAGAAATAATATCGCTTAGTTAATTCGTTGTTGTAAAAAGTTTCAAAAGCTTTAAAAGTTGTGCCGGTTTTGCGCCACAAGTCTATTTGGTTTAAAATAGGTATCACCAATAATTAAAAATTGTGCCGCATCTTATAAATATTGTTACCTGTTTGGTTTATTGTGTGGAAGTGTAATATTACTATTCCTATTCTCAAAATTAAAATTTTGTTCAAAATTTAAGTAACTCATTTTCTTTAAAATCAATTTCATGCGTTAAGTCATGCCAATTTTGCCACACCACCGGTTAATTCATCCATTCCTTAAAAACTTACCTATTTTAAAATAAAAATCTTCTAAAATAAACACTAAATCAAAATTTCGCAACACACACTTTTAAAAACACAATAATATTTTTAAATGTCCACAAATACACTTGTAATGTTGTAATTTGATAACCGCTACTCTCAAACTGCGAATCAAGTTACTGAAATCCGGTTCAAATTTTCGTATATCGTTTTAGTAGGCACGGAGGAAATTAAAAAAAAAATCGGATCGGTAAACAATTAGAGAACCAACAAAGCGCCTCGCAGCTATCCGAAGCTGTACTGAAATTCTAAACCCTGACTTCGGTATCCATGTCGTGCACCCCCCATTACTGTATTTCGTCACATAGATAAAAGGGCACAAGTCTCCAAGCCACTATTTGATTTTATTCCGAAAAGAGTAGAAATAGGGACGCAAATGCGACAGCGCGTACCAACAGTTCAGACGTTTCTGACAACGCCCAGCCGTCCGCAAGGCTATGAGAACGTATAATTTAAAGGCGGAGCTGTCAAACCGATCTGACAGGTATGTTCATCTCGCTCGCACGCGTGAATAAGGCTTTGCAGCTTTTCGCATAGCGATGTCGGATTGCTCTTTTTTGCGCTATTCGGTGTAATATTACGTATTATTTTGTGAATTAGATTGTGTCGTGGTGTCATATTTTTGCTCTGTACCTGGTACTGCTCTTTTATCAGGATGGATTAGGAGGCAGGTTGGTATGTTGAGAATTTTATCTGATATTTTTATTATTTTATTAATTCTTGTGATGAAAATAATTATAAATTAAATAAACTTTTTTAGACTTTAGTTTAGGACAAATAAAAAAATATTGGTAGGTAATTAAAAAATGTTTATTAGTAAAAATATTAAAAAAAAATATATTTAACTATTTTAGTGACTTAGGTTAAACACTATTTTCTTTTTTCTTTAGGCACTGTAAAACAGCTGATTTTCAGATGACTGCAGATTTGTCTGACCTGAAAACAAGATACATTTTATATAAATAATAGCTAGGTATCTACTGGTTAAATAAGTTTCATTTGCAAGAGACAAACGCAATATTACAATGTTGTATGTTGTAATAACATTTTATACATTTTAGTATCTTATTGTAAAACGTAGTAGTTTCCGAAAGTTATATCGTAAGATCACGTATCTCCTAAAATTATAGAGCCGTTAAAATATTTTCTTCACGCTCATAAGACGATCAGATTTCATTTTTGGTGCCTAATAAAATGTTTACTTTATTAATATTTTGAGCATCGTCTACAGAGTCTACAGTTATTCTTATATTTTTCGATTTATCGCCTTGATTTTCATGTTATACCTCAACGTTAACTTAAAAAAAAAATTATAATGGTACTTCTCCGTTTCTCGTCATTACAAAAATGAAAATAATTTTAAATCAACACGATTATTATCTTTGAACAGGCTGAAAATAACCATAATAAAGGCTATTAACAATAAATTGTATAAAATCTTATATTAACAAAATTTTTAAAAGAAAAAAAGCCGTGTAGTTTTTACATTGCAAAAAAATCTGTTTATTACTTATTGACAGAATATCCGCAACCTAAAACATCAGTGAATTTTATTTAATTATCAATTAAAGTTTTCTAAGTTCAAAAATTATGAAATTAAACCTATAAATGATTTGAGCTAGAGCCTTAAATCTCGTAAAAACAATCTCACCACACAAACTCCGTAGTGCACATGCGCCAGCAAGGCCATAGCCGTCAGCGAGTACATCACAGGTACTTCCAGGCTAGGTATGCAGAGCGAGGTGATGACTCCGACCAGCACCGGCCAGTAGCTCCAGGTGAAGAGGTCGCAACGCTGATGGGTCATCTCGGATATGATCAGACGGCTCTAGGATTTGATAATGTTTCTAATTAGAATGTGCAGCTTTTAATACTGTATGGTTTGAAAATCTAAGTAAATTATAACATAGGAAGCTCGAGATCTAAACTTATGTTTAGAATCAAACAGGAGGATATATATCACTTATTATGGAGGCTAATATCAGTTATATTTCATCATCAAAAAAGAAATCTAGTAAGAATTTTAAGATTCTAAATAGATTGTTCTAAAGTCTACCATATTATTTTTGTTCCCTTCCTGATTCTCCAAAAACTTTATAACAAGTTTAGGTCTTCTGAAATTACTGCTCAAGTAGTTGAGTACCCACTCACCCATCTCAAGTCGACCAAGAGAATGGAACAATGAAAGGAGAAAAGATGTATTTAATAAGAGAATAAGAGAAAAGATGCCTTTTAGATGAAAAAAGTGAAACATACCGCTATATTACTAAACAGTGTCCCATACAAGAAGATGAACGCCCGAGGGTCGTATTCTATGATGTCGTTCTGCGAATGCACCGCCCAGTAGACGATGGTGATCGTTGTGACTGTGATGGAGACTAGAGGCCGTAGGGCTTCGAGGAACGGGAGCATGCGCCCCGTGCGGTTCTTGTAAGACCTAAAATAATCATCATCATAATTTTTGCCCTGATCCCATTTTTACGTTACATATCGACAATATTTCAATGACATTCTTCTTTATTATTATAGTGCCTCTCCAGTTATTGAAGGTCGGCGGTCATCCTCTTAAACTCTTTCTTATTTTCAGCTATTCGAAATAGGTCTTCAGCCTTTTTTATGCCTGTCCACTGCCTTATATTCCGCAGCCAGGATAGTTTCGATGAACTTACTTTCAAACAAATAGAAATATAATATGTTTCTTTTATCGAGAGATGAATATTTGCAACAATAGGTTCTTGATAATGATCAAGAGGATTATCAGCAGAAAGATCAGATCATCATACCCCAATGATTGTTGACTAACACCTGCGTAACGCCCATTACAAACGGAAGTGCAAAAAGGTGCTTTTATGAGAATGAGGCCGGTGTTGCGGGTTTGAGTCCCATATTGGTGGAATTATCGAAGTATATTATTTTCTAAACGGAATGTAACTAAGTAATCTGTGCTAAGAGTAAATCTGGTTACAATTTTTTTTTTTAATTTAAATTAACCTTTTGAACACCAAACTCACAAAAGTGTTTAAATGCGTACTTTCATTGTTTAAAACAAGTATCGCTTGGTCTTAACTATTTCAATGTAGAGACAAAACGCAAATACTAAAAGCTTTTAATTGACAAAGTTGTTCTTCGAAGTTAGAATATGCTGCTTTTATCTACCGAACATTCTTATCTCATCACATTTTTGTTTTCGTTACACTATCATCCGTCTATCAGCTGACCTACACGTTCCTGATCTCAGAAATTTTATTTCCAACGGTTATTGGTATTTGGCTAGTAACAACAATATAATTACATTACTTTATTTTTCTTTAACCTCTTTCATCCCACAGCTGGGTTAAGATCTCTTCCAAACATAACACAATATAAAACATAACTTTACCATAGTAAAAAAATGTACTTACATAAAAATATTATAAATAACAACAGGAGCAGTTGTTATCAAGCCGACAGCATGCACGATTATTTCAAACATGGCCGCAAAAGTAAGGTTTTCTAAAACGTAAGTTTTATATAATGCCGGTCCTTTTAATCCCGCGGCAATGAAAAGCAATGAACACACCTAAAAAATAGATCCAATTAATAAAAAAATAAAACTTATTCAGCTGCCGCAACCGCTTGAGCAGTTTTATAACTATTTAATGATAGATCAAATTAGTGTAATAAAACTCTTATCGTACATAACATACGTATGAAAGGTACAATATAAAATTAGATATCAATTTCTTAGAGTATTAAGAATATTGTTTTTGTAATCAAAAATGAACAAATACGAAATTAAAAAAAATCATGGAATAAAATTATAACTAGTAATTTGAAGAAATGCATGGTTTTAAGTAATTCCAGCAACATTATTAGAAAATAAGAACTGAATTTTTCAAATGTGGAATTTATGAAAATTAAATTGTCTATGATTTTATCAATAAAATGCGTACCCACATACTGACGTCATATCCCCATGGAAGATACAGGGTGCCCGTATTGTACTTCTCAATATGGCTGATGTAGAAATTTAGTACCACACTCATGACTATAAGAAAACCTCTGAAAATCAAAAATCATGATACTGATTATTATTTTACAGGATTTTATAGCGTACCTTTTAATATAGGGATGTCATTCTGTGACCACGAACGCTGTAGGTAACGTGTTCGAAACGTCGCGTCGGGAAAAGAAAATAAAGTAAAAGGGACTCGGATCAAATCCCGTAATAATAATTTATCATTATGTTATCAAATCGCAAAAGTTTAACAAGTTTAAAAATTATGTTCGAATTTTACTTTTCCTAAAGTTTTGTAATTACCTCTTCGGCTTCGGCTACCTCTTCGGTCAATACGTGTGCGGCTTAGTCAGCCCCACACGTATTGACCATATCTTTCCTGTGGATATGGCCGGTTAAGCTGAGAGGATGGTGTAGGTGCTGGGCAAGCCTACTCCATCTCAACATTGTCCCAGGCACTACAGTGTCCCGTTAAGTGTAGGCAAAGATTGCTTCCTGACACTGTATAAATCATCTAGTAAAGATGTAAAGGCCTAAGCTTTTCACCTCTTCTCTTCTGCTTCAATTCCTGCTACTGTAGTAATCATCACAACATCATGAACTCACCTAAAACAAGGGAGAGAGTACTCCTCATCCCTCCCGAAGATGGAGATGATGGAGAAGGGTATCAGGAACACGATGAAGGAGTCCAGGCCATGGTCGAAGAGTTCTCCCAGCGGGCCGGACATGCCTAGCCGACGGGCTTGCTTGCCGTCTAAGCCGTCTGAAACAAAGAGGTTTTACCAATAGAGACGTTATACTCATTAGAAAAAGCTCTTTTTTTAACCTATAAAGTTTCCCACTGCTGGGCAAAGGTCACCCCCATATCCTTCCACTTCTTGCGATCACCGGCCGCCTCCCACCAGTCTTCCTGGAAGGCATCTAAATCATCACGCCAGCGTCTTCTAGGCCTGCCTCGGCGTCGCCGCCCGTCTTCAGGCTCCCACTTGGTGACGATTAAAAAAGCTCTAAATCGCGAAATTTTGTTATAACTACTTTGGTAGAATATAACCAGCTTTGCTTAATATCAATCAAGAAATCTAAAAAATAGAAGAGATTATATAACCCAGTTGTCAGAAAGAGATTAATAATGTGCGTGCCGCGTGTAAATGCGTGTAACATCGAAGCAAGACAAAGTGCGACTGAGTTGACTCAAGCTAATTAGCTTGACTTTTGTTCGCCGCGCAGAGCGAGGTACATCTACCTCAGTTTATCGATCGAGCGAGCGAAGCGAGCGAAGATCTTAGTGGCAAGTTAGGCGATTTTGCTTTGTATGTTTGTATGTTTGTATATTTGTATGTTTCATTTTTATGTTCTCGCATAACTATCGAACCGCTTATCCAATCTGTATGAAACTTGATAGGTCAATAGGTTGTGCTATGGAAATTTGCTGTGGAGCGTATGAGCGTAATCGATGAAGGGGTTGTAAAGATATGGGGTTCCCAAGGGGGTAAATTTTTTTCAAAGTTACCCAAATATATTGAGTGGGGTGTCATATGAAAGTACTCAATTTATACATTCCAAAATGGTTTTTAGTTTTCTTCTAGGTTCTATAGTTTTTGAAATATAGTCAAAAATAAAAATGATGAAAACCAATTAACGGATGTATGGAAAGAGCTCCCGTTTCATAGAGTTTCGATGTATTCGTAGGTCTGGTTTACAGACAAAGAGTGTGGCATCGTTGTGGTTTGGTTTGCAATGATTTTAGTTGCTTCTTGATATTTTTTCTTGAGATTGAAAATACTAGTAGTTCGCCCCGAACTGAGATCTCGCGCACCGTAGATGGCTTACATTTGGACTTTCTTCTGACTACCCCTATAATTTCAAGTGCTACTACTGCCGAGTATGCCTATTGCGCTAGCTCTTCATGGTAAAAAATAGCAATGCAATACAATAATGTCGTGTCTAATTTTTCATTTACTTATTTCATATTTATGAATTCTCGTCGTATTTCTAAAGTATACGTCCTAGAATGAAAATAATAACTATTTTGGAATGTACAAATTAAGACCTTTCATTTGACACCCCACTCAATATATTTGTTTATTTAACTTTTTTTACCCCAATTATTTTCATTCTTTATCAAAAATTTTTTTATCATGAAAATAAATCAAGTAGCATCTAAAATCATTGCAAACCAAACCGCAACGATGCCACTCTCTTTTTAAGACCGACCAGTCAATGAGCTACGAAGACATCGAAACTCTATGAAACGGGAGCTCTTGCAGCTCTGGTTTCGTAGTTTTTGTTCTTTGGTCGTATTTCAAAAACTATACATCCTAGATTAAAAATAAAAACCATTTTGGAATGTACAAAATAAGCCCTTTCGTATGACACCCCACTCAATATATTTGGGTAACTTTGAAAAAAATTTACCCCCTTGGGAACCCCATATCTTTACAACCCCTTCATCGATTACGCTCATACGCTCCACAGCAAATTTCCATAGCACTACCTATTGACCTATCAAGTTTCATACAGATTGGATTAGCGGTTCGATAGTTATGCGAGAACATAAAAATGAAACATACAAACATACAAACATACAAACATACAAACATACAAAGCAAAATCGCCTAACTTGCCACTAAGATCTTCGCTCGCTTCGCTCGCTCGATCGAAAAGCCGTGTTGGCCGAGTGGAAGAGTGCTCGATTTTCGATTCATAGGTCGTAAGTTCGAACCCTGGCCGTGCTAATCAATGGATTTTTCGATTAGAAAAATTTAAATGCGCATTAACACGAGCTCTAAACAAACGGTGAAAGAAAACATCGTGAGGAAACCAGTTAACGTTCTAATAACGGCGATAGGCTTGCAACCTGTCACGTATGCAAATGCTAACTCCTGCAAATAGTGGGCTGGGCATGTACCAAAATTATAGAGGGAGACGGAGGGGGACGGGGAGGGGTAGGGGGAGGGGGGTGGGGAAGGGGAGGGGCAGGGGGAGGGGGGAGGGAAGGGGAGGGAGAGAGACGGGAAGGGGAGGGGAGGGGGGGAGGGGAGGGAGGCGGAGAGGGAGAGGGAGGGGGAGGGAATTGATTTTCTCATACATTTTATATTGAACTGCTATTTTAATAATTTCTCGAACTAAGAGGCCTTCCCTGAGGCGCGCTACGAAGTTCGCGGGGTCAACTATTGAATATAAACACGACACGACTTAATGTATTGCATGCATGCCTATAATCTTTACCATACTGATAGCGCATTAGATATCATTGTGTGGTAAACACTAGAAGGAGCACTTAACGTAGGTATAGGGGTAGTCAGAAACAAGTCCAAATCTAGGCTATCAACACAACGGTGCGCGAGATCTCAGTTCGGGGCGAACTACTAGTATAATTAGAAGATCATTGGTCTGAAAGGTAAAATTTTTTTGAGCTGCCGTGTTCGAAAAGTTTACACCCAGAAAAATACACAAGTGGAAAAATTAAAAATTTAACAAGTAAGTACCTAGGTAGCTAAATTAGAAATTTAAAAAAACCGACATCAATGTTGCTGAGCAGTTATCTGCACTCTCGAGGTGCAATTATGTACATAACTCCGAAGATCCTCGACCAAGAAGATTCTAAACTACGTAACTGGAGTGCTAACTGACATTTAATGTACAAAGGATTTTGAACCTTATCGCGACTGAACAACGATCTATTATCATTTAATCTTGGTTATAAGGATTGTTGGTCTTGTTGAGAGGCTTTCTTGGGTGCTTTGTCTCTTTCACACAGTTGCAAAAAGAAAGAGACACAGCGCCCAAGTTTTATTTCAAGCGGACCTTGTTTTCTGTCTCAGTCAGCGTTCCAGGTACGTAGTATAGAAATTCCTTGTCCTCGACAGATCCTCACAAAATTTCTGTGGCACCAATCGGAAAGTATACCTACCCTTTCAAAGAAAAAAATAATTTTCCAAATCGGAGGTATCTTTGAGTAATCGGTGAACATGCACAAAAAAAAAGATTCGGTTGTCTGGATGGTGATGATTCCATGAGTTATCATGTCCATGATTTTCTAAAAGCGAATAAGTACTTTGACCTTCAAACCGAAGGCTGTCTCACTTGGCCAAACCGGCTCATTACGATATGCCATTAAACTTACCCAGATTATAAGCCATGAAGACCAGCACCCCAGACAGCGTGAAGCACCAGTTTGGAATGCTGTACTCCTGGCGGATGCCGTCGACGGCGTGGAAGCTGTAGTCGAACCAGCTCATCATGGCCACCACCACCACCATGCAGAGGAAGCCGCTAAATGTTATCAGGTTCGGTGCTAGGCATTTTGGGATAACCTGCCGAAAAAATGGCCTAATCACCCAACTTGGACAAAGTCATATAAACGTCGCGGCAACGTAACTTATTCAGACTTTTAGCTCCTGAAATCGGTCATTTAAACTTAAAGAAAACGTTTATATAACGCGATTTGGGCCATTTTACTCAGCGTTTCAGGGCCTTACTTATGAAAGATGTTTAAAGTGAAACACTGTTTAAACAACGTCCTGTCTTTATTTGTGGATAGTGACAAACAGAGACAGGACGTTGTTCAACCAGCGTTCAACTTTAAACATCTTTCATATGTAAGGGGGACAGTCTTAAAAATGTCTTTATAACATAAGTTGCCAATTGATCACATAATTATCACTGACGTGACTGTCGCATGACTTATTTGCTATATGCCTACTTGCAACTTATATGGCTTTTTATCGCATTTGTCATCTGTCAAAAACTTTGGAAATACTTTCTGAAACAAGTGCCAAGTAGGAAAAATTTTGGACTGCAAACTCTTTGGGAATTCTGAATGCGCCTGACAATGTGTCTTATTAAATACTCACTTTGATTAACGTGTTCCAAGTCGGGTGCATAACATAGTTGCTGAGTGGGCTAGTGTCTATCGCACTATACTGGAACAAAAACATGTATTAATCTATACTTACTTATCTTATAATTTTTTTTATTCTATACAGGTGAACTTTTGAGATGGTCAGTTAGGACAGCTACCTTAACCCTTGTAGCTACAGGAAAACGTTCTTAGGAGACTATCCTTAACTTTTAAAAATATTTCGACCTGCACCCAAATTTTGAAAAAAATTAAGTCAGCGAGAAAATGGGCAATTTACATAAAAACTTGTTTGATGCCAATCCTGTTTCATAAAAGGATTAAAAGGCTCTAACTAATCGGACCAAGTGAGGTTAGAGTACTAGAAAAGTCAGAAATCGCAAAAAAGTAGGTATGTCATCTAAAGGTCAATGACCTAAACTTACCTTGTATTTGTTAAAGCCTTTTAAATGTTTTTGTGATAAATATTTATATTCGAACATCCTGAACTGAAACAAAAAAAAATTATTGTAAACAAGCTGCTGCCGCGGCTTCGCTCGCGTGGTACTCGGATAAAATGTAGCCTATGTAAGTCTCCAGCCCTCCAACTATCTCCACACAAAAAATCACGTCAATCCGTTGCTCTGTTTTGACGTGAAAGCAGGACAAATAGGTAAACAAACAAATAAACACACTTTCACGTTTATAATATGGGTACGGATTCTTTTGGGCGTGCGTTGCACAATAGTAAGCGCATAGTCTCAATTGATAATAGCCATTCTGCAGTGCGATTTAAACTTCCGAAAATGCATCCGATTCGAAGATTTTCTTCGGAAAGTTAACGTTTTTCAGCGAAGAAACGTCACTATCCAAATTCGAAATGCATTCCGAGAAGGTCTGCGGAGCTAAAAAGGTCGCTATTGCAGAATCGCATCAAAGGAACCGAACTATTGACATCTCTTTTCACTCTCAGAAAAGTTCAATAGTTCAATTCCTTCACCGCGACTCTCTCTGCAATAGTGACTTTTTTAGCTCCGCTGAATCGCGCCTCTGAATGGTTCAATCTTTGAATCAAAAATTATTTTACTTCCAAAATCAGTTTATAAATTCCAGATATAAAAAGTAGTGTCACGGGAAAGTAAAACCTTTCACTCTACTAGTTGAGCCAAGCGGTAGTGCCACGGGAAAAAAAGGAACTTCTCTCTACCAAAACACGGTATATTCATCACACGAGTGGCACGCTCAAATATTAACTAGCACTGATTGCTTATCAGTATCGTACTCGTATGTTGCGTAAATACTATCATAAAGATTACATAAAAATAACTTAAATATTGTTATCAACGAGATAATTACCATGATTATTGAGTTTTGTTGTTTCCCGATATTTCGACGCAGTTGCATGCGCCATGATCACGGGTAACTGAAGTCTTTGCGAGGTAGAGGGTAGTTATGTGCAGACGAAACGGTCTACCCTCTTTCTCAGTCGTTTACTACTACGAACACCCCTACCACCGGATTCATTCTCACTCACAACTCGATTCCGACACACAACACTAACAGTGTCAGGACGCACACTAGGTACCTCACTTTTTCGGTTACTACTTTTTTCTCTTTTTTTTCCTATTTTTTGGTAATTATCCCGTTGATAACAATATTTATGTTCGTAACCATGATAGTTTCAAAAGTTATAAAAATAACTGTTCTGGCCTTGCACCTCTTTCGATCCAAAGTTCGTGGGTTGAATCTCGGACAATGAATATTGTTATAGAGTAAAAACAATTAGGCTGGATTCAACCAAAAGGCCCATATGAGGCCTAAAAACTCCGTCACCAGAGTATGACCACTTGCTAATACGATATTACTTAATGATTCATACTTATTGATGAATAATTAAGGATTAAACGAACTTACCTGTGAGTGAAGTTCTATCCTAATTATACTAGCGCCCAGTCCGAATAGATTAGTTGTTTTCTTATTTATATTACTACTTGTAGTATCGCATAGTTACTACCACTCTGCACTAAGTTGAGAATTCAGACTTTTTTTTTTTTTTTGTGGGTACCTGTCTACCCCGCTCGGTAATCGGCCATCTTTATTCATATAGTTAAGAGTTAATAATCTCAACCAATTTTATTGATGTTTTCCCTAATTAAGCAATATTGAGGGATAAGTGTGTGTTTCACGCGCGTTGGGCGGGCGGGACACACTAATCTATTCGGACTGGGCGCTAGTATAATTAGGATAGAACTTCACTCACAGGTAAGTTCGTTTAATCCTTAATTATACTGCGCTTCCAGTCCTCTAGATTAGTTGTTTTCTTATTTATATTACTACTTGTAGACTTTGAGAGTCATTAGGGAAAACAATCAACAAACTTGTCATTTTCTGAAAACTTAAGAAGTAGGTTTTTTGAAAACTTAGGTAAGTATTCATTATATACCGTAACTAAACATTTCATATTCAACAGAAGATCTTAAGATCTTGCAAATCCTTGTTTAAAATTTAGATCACTAGATTTAATTAATTAAGTACTTAATTATGTAGTTATTCTGATATTAATCAAACACCGAATAAGTCAGATCTATAGTATCATGGTCAACTATATAGAATATAGACATAGTATAGGTAGTATTTAAAGAAACGAGTAAAGGTAATGGACCGCTTGTACTAGCCAGCCGGCTGTGTAACGGACGGTACTAATGTTCACACCGACTAAGTGAGCTTGTGAGATGGCAACTGTGCTGTAAGCGTTAATAGCGTGAAATATTTTCTAAATCAACTTGAAGCGATAAATTATATTGAATTGAATTGATCTGAAATTCATTTAGTTCAGGCAGTAGGTAGGCCTTTTATTCAAGAAAGGTAGGGGTGATACTGGTTGCTTATAACCTAGTCTTGAGGTTTTAATTTTGTATGAAATTTTAATGATTACTATTTAATCTCATAAAATATTATTGTTTTTTAGACAATGTTAGGAACTCAATGTGCTCGAGAGCTAGTAACATAGTGACATTTATTTAGTTTCACCAACAAATTTATTATTAGGCAACGAACCCGTTACGAACGAACGGTCTAGAACAAAGATATCTTGGAAAGAATACACATTTAGACAAAATTTTCAAATGGTTGTCATTGTGGTCCTAAAATTAAGGACATGACCGATCACGAGTTTAATAATAAGTTTCATAGTAAAAACCCTCGTTGAAAAGATGTATCATAAAATAAATTGCCTACTTGAAGTACAGAAATGTCATAAAAATCAGTTACTTAGGTAACTTGGTTTAACAATATAATATAATCATCAAATACAAGTATCTTGTGTCATATTATTTCGTCGAAATGTCTGCTAATTATGCGTATAATATTATGTCTAACGCTGAATTTTGAATATTGCGCCAGGAAATGAGTTGCATATCCGGAAACCGGAGTACGATAATAATGCATGCAATTTTTCAGTTTCTGTAATGAGACGGGATTTAAAAAACCGGATACTACAGTTGTGTAGGCCAGTATGGTCCTACCATGATGTTCCTAGTTTTGTTTGTCATAATTTTTCCAAGCGTATCTAGAATAGTAGAAGAAAGGAAGGAAAGGCATAAAATTTCTACTTTGTCCAAGAGATGGTAAATGAAGCTACAGTCAGTGCGTCAGGATCACTTTGCCAAGACCTATTGGTAGTAGTATACTCAATCTTTGATTGATAAATTATTAAAAAACTAAAGTGCAAACTGTCAATATAAAAATCAAAAGATAAGTCAAAGTTTCGAAGGCCGTATCACTTAACTCTGATAAGCTGATTCTATGTCAGGATGACATACTTAATCTAATTACTTGAGACAAAATTGTCAAAAAGTTATCACAAATTGATGAAAATGTAACACGCAAAAACACATAACTTCTACTTTAGCACCAATACCAAAATTCAATTTTATAATTTGTGCGAAACGTGGATATTGAATACTTTCCAGTCTTAGACATTACTTAATACCCGGGACTTTCCAGTCTATTGAATTGTTGTTGGTATGCGAATTGCGGCAGTGTTGTCGATTCGTACAAGTATCTGGAAGTCAGATAATGTTACGAGCAAAAAACTTTTAAGAGCTTTGAATGCAGCAAGTAGCTCAAGATACCTAATTAATAAAATAATAATTAATTAATTATAATTAATGAGATTTTTCTGTTTCATTATTGACCACTACCGCTCGCAGTACAGCCGTTCTAGGAAACTCCCACACCCCATAGTTGAGGCGTCAGACAGAGACAGAGAAAATTCAGCGCCTTCTAAATTGATGTAACATCTCTATTAATAAGCTACCACTTGATATCAGGCTGAGGGGACTGAGGAAATCACATAAGTAACATAGGTACTCAACCTATTTTAATATCCGTCTTCTAAATTAAGAGTTGACTCTTTCCATTTGTTAATGTGTAACCAGCCGTACCTATTCAACGACAGGGCAGGCTAACACTAAAGTCACTTATTTTTTAAATCTTCAAAAATCTTTGATATTATTTATTTCTTTGACTCCTGATGAATTTTTATAATAAAAAAATTTTGAGATGAAGAACTGCCATTCAGTAACGAAGCTAAATAATAAATAATAGCTAAATAAGTACTTTAGTACCTAAGCTTAAAATGGTCAATTTAATAAAATTTATCACTACTGGCTGAGTGCGCAAAAAAATATTTCATACCTATTTATCCTTAATAGGATAGGTAGTGCGAAAGTTTGTTGTACGAGACAATTTATTTTTATATGAAAGATGTCGAGGTACTCAGCTGTAGGTATCCAGTATCAGCGTTGCTGCGACGACGTCCGCGATGAGTGCGCGTGCCTCGATGGCGGCGGAGGAGGTAGGGCGCGGAGGCGCACAGGAGTTCGCTGCGAGGAACGCAGTTGGGGCGACCGACGGCGACCGACGACGCGACGTGGCGCGCCGTCCGGCAAACTGTATGCCTACTAGGCAGTGCGGTTTAAAAACTTGACACGTCGGTCTGTGGTTTGGATTGGACCTCTTCAAAAAATTATTCCCGTTAAATATAAAATGTGTAAATAATAATTTGGTCCAATAAAATTATGTGAAATAAAAATTTTATGTTAAATAAAAATTAGGACAAATGAAATTATGTTAAATAAAAATTAGGTCAAATGAAATTATGTCAAATAACAATTAGGTCAAATGAAATTAAGTTAATAAAAATTAGGTCAAATGAAATTATGTTAAATAAATATTAGGTCAAATGAAATTATGTCAAATAACAATTGGGTCAAATGAAACTAAGTTACTAAAAATTAGGACAAATGAAATTATGTCAAATAATAATTAGGTCAAATGAAATTATGACATTTGAAACTATTTCAACTGTTGTTGTATTAATTGAACGTTAGGTTAAATGATGATTAGGTGAAATCTTCTTCTTCTTCTTCTTCTTCGTAATTAGGTGAAATGTTGTTAAGTAAATGATTTGCACTTGGCTTAGACCCGTGTTCGTCATTAAACTGACTCAAATGAGTCAAGTAGATGAGTATCAAAAAACCAATAAAATCATTGTTTTAGTTGAAACATACTTTTTTAAAACAATTTATTTTATTTTGTATCACAGACGTGTCTGTGTCAGAAGTCCCACTGTAAACAGTTGTAATTAACCATCGGTGCGTTATTGAAAATAAACTGATGATGATAGAGAAGTCATCAATTTTTATAGTGTCATATAATAATTTACAAAACACTACCTACTTAGATACTTATAAGTAGGTAAATATTTTATTATCCTTAGTGGATGTTCAGACTAGTTATGATAATGATGATGCTGATCTCATTCTAAACAGAATGTATCTTTGTATAGTGGAAGACTACTTTAGTCTAGGTAGGTAGGTATATATTTTTCTCTAGTGGAAAACACGCCAACTGTAGGTCGATGCAGCGAGACAGCGCCAATGACTGCATTTATACAGAATACGTCGATACGTAAAAATCGCAAGATAAATCTGTATAATTTTTTTAATTTTTACAGTGGTAAACCACACTTTGGTATTATTTCATTTGAAAAGGAACAATCTTATCAAAATTTTCAATTCCGACGGGATTCGAACCCGCAACGATACAAGCGATCCTCCTTAAGCAGGAGTGCCTTTGTCAATCCTGTGATTGTTAATAAAAGGTTAGGTTGCAGTTACCAGCGGAAAGAACGCCAACCGTAAGTCCATGCGGCGAAACAGCCTCAATTACTGCTCCGAAAGGTAAACACCTGTTCCACTGCCTGTAGTCCAAATAGGCTGATGATTGTTTGTAACAAGTTATGTTGCAGTCCCCAGGGGAAAGAACGTCAACCGTAAGTTTATGCGGCGAAACAGCTCAGATCTACGTTATGTATAAACCATCTCAGTAGGTAGGTACTTAGGTAATTTGCTTCTAAGTAAAACATTGCACGTAAATACATGTAGGTATAATTTGATAACGAGTGTTATCTGTTTTTAAAAGGTTAGGTTACGATCCCCAGCGGAAAGAACGCCAACCGTGTATCTATGCGGCGAGGTAGCCCCAATGGCAGCTCAGATTGCATTTATTTCTATGCGGCGAGGTAGCCCTAATGGCAGCTCAGATTGCATTTATTACATTACGTAAACACGTAAAAAATTATAGGTAGGTATGTCTACTGGCAGCTCAGATTGCATTTATTACATTACGTAAACACGTAAAAAATTATAGGTAGGTAATCACCTGTACCGCTGGCACCGCACAATTTTGTGTGATTTGGTAAAAATCAGGTCCAATGTACCCGACGTCGTCACATCGACGTAGTTTCCCATCCTTGATCCTTGGAGCACAACACAGTTAACACTTCATTTTTTAAATAAAACGTAAAATAAAAAACACTTTCGAAAATATACGCGAAAATAACG
Source organism: Camptogramma bilineatum (assembly GCA_958496255.1). NCBI lineage: Eukaryota > Metazoa > Arthropoda > Insecta > Lepidoptera > Geometridae > Camptogramma > Camptogramma bilineatum. The sequence goes on from OY292474.1 coordinate 7,371,041, forward strand.
AGCGAGAAGTGCGAGTGGCTTGAGCACTAAAATGCGAATGAATAAAGATGGCCGATTACCGAGCGGGGTAGACAGGTACCCACAAAAAAAAAAAAAAAGTCTGAATTCTCAACTTAGTGCAGAGTGGTAGTAACTATGCGATACTACAAGTAGTAATATAAATAAGAAAACAACTAATCTAGAGGACTGGAAGCGCAGTATAATGTCATGTTATTTAGTCAGTGATTTTAAAATCCATAATACCTACGAGTAGTCAAGTCCTAACAGTAGACAGTGTAACAATTAGATAACGTTTGTAATAATTGCTACCATAAAAAAAAATATATAAAAAAAAAAATTACATACAAAAAGTATGTCACCGAAAAGAGTGTTGGGCCCCAAACCGTGTTTGTTGCCCTGGTTCTTCACGGTCTTGGTCGCGAAGGAACAGGAGTAGAATCACCTAGCTCTTAAGACGTTTCAAAGTGGTACACTTGTGATCTTATTGAATAAATGAATTTGACTTTTGACTTTTGAGAATGGCATGTCACCACTATGCTAAGGGCACTGCAATTAATACTTTAGGATACTTCACACCGTCCAATTTAGTTGATTGTTGAGTAATTTACGGCCTCATGTCGACAGGATTATATTAATTAAGCTGATTACAATGAACTGTGTTGGCCTAGTGGTGTGTCTGCGGGGAACAGGTTTGGATCAAATCGGGGCCTTTCTTCATATTATTATCTCTCCTAGAAGCGTTCTTTCCCTATTTTCCAAGAAACGATCGTCTCATAGTTTGCTAATGTAGCTCTTTGGCCTACCATGACCTACCTGGTATTGCGTATTGTGCATCCTACTTTAATCCTAACTGTTGCTAAGATCAGTCAAATGTAGGAAGAAAAAAGTAAGATGCACAATATGCAATTCGTAGGCCAAAGAGCGAGACGGAGCGATGATTCTAGATCGGTTTCCTACAAATTGTATAGTGTAATCGCTACTTAAGGCGCGAGACATACAGAAAAGACGTAAGACGAGGACGCGTCGCAGACATATGTCTCTTCCGCGTCCCTTTCATAGAAAATGTATAGAAGCGTCGCGCCGCAAAACATACAGAAGAGACGGGGCGCCGTCACTTTTTGTATCAAAGGGACGCGGTAGAGGCAAATGTCTGCGCCCCGTCTCTTCTATCTGGCCTGCGCCTAAGACGATTTTGATAGATAGTTGAAGCTATGTGACGTTCTGAGCGGTCACCATTTGGATACCCATCCACCGGTCACCCGACCGCTAGTTTTAATTAAGAGCTAAGCGCTTCCGTGCTTCGGAATGCACGTTAAATAGTCGGTTTCAGCTTTTAAGTCGGTAAGCCATGACGGAGGTATTCAGGTGGCCTAAAAACTCCGTCATCAGAGTTAACCACAAGCTCATTCGAACGATAATCATCTCCTTGCCCTGCAGAGGCATTCTGTACTAGACTCACTTCGAATTCACTCAAGTGACCGAGCTCACTAAATACGCAAGAATGTAATGTAAGTGTTTGTAGTAAGATTCAAATTTCGAATACGAAATTTGAAATCTCACAGCGGATTTAGGCTCATTCTGTGAACTCACTTCGAACGTCGAAGCGCTGAATCCGCTGTTAGATTTCTAGGCTCATTCTGTGAACTCACTTCGAACGTCGAAGCGCTGAATCCGCTGTTAGATTTCTAGGCTCATTCTGTGAACTCACTTCGAACGTCGAAGCGCTGAATCCGCTGTTAGATTTCTAGGCTCATTCTGTGAACTCACTTCGAACGTCGAAGCGCTGAATCCGCTGTTAGATTTCAAATTTCGTATTCGAAGTTTGAATCTTACTACAAACACTTACAATACATTCTTGCGTATTTAGTGAGCTCGGTCACTTGAGTGAATTCGAAGTGAGTCTAGTACAGAATGACTCTGCTGATCCCAAAAGTACAAATGCGTAGCCGACTGCAGACAGCAGCAGCAGACGACGTGTCGCCGGCGACTACTGGTTTCTATGTATTCACTATGAAATACCTTCCGTGGCTAGCGACACGTCGCCGGCCGAAACTGTCACTGGGCGACATGTCGTTGCTGCTGTCTGCAGTCGGCTACGAACTTGTATCTTAATTGTTTTCTTCTTGATAATTTGATTTTCTTTACTCGTCATCTCAGCACTAACTCCTTTTACACATACATTTACACAGTCCACCCATCTTTCTTGGGTCTAACCCCGCCAGTTGAGTTCTTTATCATCATCAACAGCCCAATTTCGTCGAATAATGGGTTGTTTTCTTGTTTGTCTTCTTCTTAATCTTTTCTTCTTCTTCTTCGTCTTCTTATAATTCGTCTTCGTCTTTGTCTTCGTTTTCATCTTCTTCTTTTTCTTTTCTTCTTTTACTTTTTTCTGTTCTGGTTACGCTTCTCTTGTTAATCCTCGGCTGTTCTGTCAAAGATTTGCACCACCTGTCATCATTACGTCTCGAAAGGTATTCCTCCCAATTCCATTTGAGTTCCATTACCCGTTTACCGACATCTTTGACCTTTCAATTTATTTCTGTTAATATAAATCCGTATTATTATGTTATGTGATAAATCCTAAACAGACTAGCAACAGTAGAGATGAGCGAGATCGATACACCTGCGGTTGCTAGGCAACGCGAGGGCGCCACCCGATACGCCACGTAATTTGAAATTGGAACCGCGCCGAGAATTACCGATCATTTCCGAACGGTATTTTTGGTTTAATTAATGCTCAGCCTGCATTTATTTATGGGTAATTGAATGTAATGATTGCAGTGATCACATAAGATGATACCGATATTTTATTGACCGAGGTCACTAAGTTCGTGTATTGGTTTGTAAATTAAAAATTATAAACTAGTAGTTCGCCCCGAACTGAGATCTCGCGCACCGTTGTGTTGATAGCCTAGATTTGGACGTGTTTCTGACTCCCCCTATACCTACGTTAAGTGCTCCTTCTAGTGTTTACCACACAATGATATCTAATGCACTACCTCAGTATGGTAAAGATTATAGGCATGCATGCAATACATTAAGTCGTGTCGTGTTTATATTCAATAGTTGACCCCGCGAACTTCGTACCGCGCCTCAGGGAAGGCCTCTTAGTTCGAGAAATTATTAAAATAGCAGTTCAATACAAAATGTATGAGAAAATCAATTCCCTCCCCCTCCCCCTCCCTCTCCGCCTCCCTCCCCTCCCCCTCTCTCTCCCCCTCCCCCTACCCCTCCCCCCTCTCCCTCCCCTCCCCCTACCCCTCCCCCTGCCCCTCCCTCTCCCCCTCCCCCTCCCTCTATAATTTTGGTACATGCCCAGCCCACTATTTGCAGGAGTTAGCATTTGCATACGTGACAGGTTGCAAGCCCATCGCCGCTATTAGAACGTTAACTGGTTTCCTCACGATGTTTTCTTTCACCGTTTAGAGCTCGTGTTAATGCGCATTAAAAATTTTCTAATCGAAAAATCCATTGATGAGCACGGCCAGGGTTCGAACTTACGACCTATGAATCGAAAATCGAGCACTCTTCCACTCGGCCAACACGGCTTTTATTTTCAATCTCAAGGAAAAATATCAAGAAGCAACTAAAATCATTGCAAACCAAACCACAACGATGCCACACTCTATGTCTGTTAACCAGACCTCCGAATACATCGAAACTCTATGAAACGGGAGCTCTCTCCATACATCCGTTAATTGGTTTTCATCATTTTTCTTTTTCTCTGTATTTCAAAAACTATAGAACCTAGAAGAAAACTAAAAACCAATTTGGAATGTATAAATTGAGTACTTTCATATGACACCCCACTCAATATATTTGGGTAACTTTGAAAAAAAATTACCCCCTCGGGAACCCCATATCTTTACAACCCCTTCATCGATTACGCTCATATGCTCCACAGCAAATTTCCATAGCACAACCTACTGACCTATCAAGTTTCATACAAATTGGATAAGCGGTTCGATAGTTATGCGAGAACATAAAAATGAAACATACAAATATACAAACATACAAACATACAAAGCAAAATCGCCTAACTTGCCACTAAGATCTTCGCTCGCTTCGCTCGCTCGATCGACAAAATACATAAACGTGAGCAACTCATTACATGGCCGAATCATACATTCACACAAATCTTCAGCCTTACTAATGTCAAAGTAAGATTCTGATTCCGTACTTAGATAAGCCTAAGGTAAGGTCAAAGTAAGCCTAACGCAGGAATGTTTTGGTAACGTCTCATCGTGGAGCGTCAAGTGTCAAGTCATTGACTCGAAGCAGGACTGTTTTCACCTTGTTTTGACATTGCTCTAAGAGTTGGTGGTACGCCGGCAGGTATATAGCAGTGCGCCTCTGATCGTCGAGCCTGGGGTTCATGAATATTAATTTTTCAAAATGCCAAATCTGTTGAGCCTCATTTTTAGAGTTCACATTCGCAAAAAATCGCAAAATGAGGATGAATGATGTTGTTACAGGTACAGTGGTTTCATATTTTTTTTTAGGTACTGAAAGGTATGAAACCGTAGAGGTAGGTATTACATGATCCCAGTGGCCATAATGTATAACTAACCCCATTATTCACAACAACCTGTCAATTTAGCAAGGCTTTAGAGAATGTTTAGTTCTTGTCACTCTTAAATATCAATGAAAAAAGACGGCAGCAGATTTAGCAGTCATCTGGACTCTAGGAAGCCTTTGTCTATTATGAATAACAGAGGATTTTGGCCTTTATGTCTATAAAGAATATACGGATTTCGAGTGTGAACTCCGCGTACCTTATTGCGCAGCGTAAGAAATTGTTCTAGCGCAGCTTTAATTCAGTAAATGGCAACATTAGTGAATTATAAATAAAGGCCGTTTTCATTTGCATGGCGCGTGACCGTCTGTGCGCCGTCTAGTCGACTCATCAAGAGGCGAAGTGGGACAAGGCGTGGGGGACAGCGGGAATGCACTTGATTCCTCTAAAAAGATTGTTAGTTAGAGAATGTTTTTTTCTTATCACCCTTGTGATCAGTCTGTGCGCCGTCTAGTCGACTCATCAAGAGGCGAAGTGGGACAAGGCGTGGGGGACAGCGGGAATGGGTCAATCTTCAGAACCAGCGCACCTGGTTGATCGCTATGGCGCCCCTTAAATATCGATATTATTACTTTTCCGCCCTTTCAGGGGCCAATATGAAAATATGCGTCACCTCCTTCTCGAAATAAAAATACAGAAAAGCAATAATATCAATATTTAAAAAGCACCATAGTAATCAACCAAACACGCTGATTGTGAAGACTCGAAGTGAAGATTGACCCGAATGCACTTGAGTACTCTAAACAGTTTGTCAATTTAGCTTTTGAGAATGTTTTTTTCTTATCACCCTTGTGGATGAACAGAGATAGCAAAAGATACAGCAACAGAGACAGCACCCGAACTCTAGTAAGCTTGTAAGTCTATTATGAATAACAGGCTGAGTACGGCAGACGAAAATGATTCTGTTTCTGAGAGACATTTTTGGCATTCTTGGCATTCGTGAAGGGCAGAGGACTTCTTTGCTCGCCACGAAGTTCATTCCGAATTCATTCCATTGCGGCTATAATTTGACGCGCCAGACTTGGCGAGCATTGAAAAGGCTATGTAAAAATAAGCAATCCAAACTGTGGACTGCGTTCGTCAAAGTACCTACGCAAAATGTTACACGAGTTCTGTGGTTCTTAGCTACGCCATTCACTCACAACTTACGCCGCGGCACTGCTATTAGCGTGTCGGGCCGGATGGCCGCACTCTCACACCTATTGACGCTTCCTCCTGCTGTCTGTTGTCCTGGTACACGATAATGATAATTCGCATTACCTTAACGCCACTAGCGGCCACCCGTTGTAAAGCTGAACGTTCCAATCTACGAATTCAAAGCGACGTCCAAGCAATGACCCTATACCTAGATAGTGTTTATCTGGACTGGAGTGCAAGCACCGTTCTTTTCGATCGCTAAATTTGACATTTAGATTCGATAGAATTCGATAAAATTAAATTTTTCATTGATAAATCCAAATTTTGTCGATTCTAAATGTCAAATTTAGCGATCGATAAGAACGGTGCTTGCACTGCTGGAGTGGTCTTATATTGTATCAATGAGTTTTTTATTTCGAAAAATCAAAATACGATTACGAGGGGGAGGGAAGGGGGAGGGAAGGGGGAGGGAAGGGGGAGGGAAGGGGGAGGGGGAGGGGAGGGCGGGGGGAGGGGGAGGGGAGGGGAGGGAGGGTGGAGGGGAGGGGGAGGGGTGGGGGGAGGGGGAGGGAGGGGGAGGGGAGGGGGAGGGGTGGGGGGAGGGGGAGGGAGGGGGAGGGGAGGGAGAGGGAGGAGAGGGAGAGAGAGAAGAGGGAGAGGGAGGGGGTAGGGGAGGGGGAGAGGGAGGGGGAGGGGAGGGAATTGATTTTCTCATACATTTTGTATTGAACTGCTATTTTAATAATTTTTCGAACTAAGAGGCCTTCCCTGAGACGCGGTACGAAGTTCGCGGGGTCAACTATTGAATATAAACACGACACGACTTAATGTATTGCATGCATGCCTATAATCTTTACCATACTGAGGTAGCGCATTAGATATCATTGTGTGGTAAACACTAGAAGGAGCACTTAACGTAGGTATAGGGGTAGTCAGAAACAAGTCCAAATCTAGGCTATCAACACAAAACGGTGCGCGAGATCTCAGTTCGGGGCGAACTACTAGTAATACTTAGGCTAAGTTCAGATGAACGCTCGGCGACGCGCGGTTGTCTCGGCGCGCGGTTGATTGTAACAAATCAATGTTGTTGTGTAGGTACATGATCGCGCGTCTCCGTGCGTGCCGCGTGCCCGCGCACACCGCCGTGATCAGATAAACGCGCGGCGACGCGCGGTTGGCTAACCGCGCGTCGCCGCGCGTTTATCTGAACTTAGCCTTAAGGTCAATTGAAGATAAAACTCAGCTACAGTCGTGAGCATGATTACTCGAATAGAACTCGTAAAATAAGTAAAATACTCGTTGCGCACCATTGCAGCAATAAATTAATTTTTAGCACAATTAACTGCATACCGGCTGCAACGCAGATAAATTGCAATTAATAACGCATGATGTCATTCAATTACAGTGTGAATATTCTAAAGATCTGGCCAATTAGTTTATAATGCTAGCCTGACTAATTAGTTCATGGCTTGCCTAGCCCTATGTCATTTGTATGATGAGATGTTTTTGGGTAAATTCTTAATTCAAGATGAATAAGGAGTTGATAAAGAGTTTTCATTCATTCATTCATTCATTCAAGATCTTATCTTACCTTATCTTGGACGTTCTTGATTGATCGTTGAAGTTAAGCAGCGTTGTACGCGGTCACTTTTAGGATAGGTGACCGCAAGTGGTATTACGAGCTGAGCGCTTCCGTGCTTCGGAGGGCACGTTAATTGTCGGTCCCGGCTTTTAAGTCGTTAAGCCATGATGGAGGCCTTTAGGCGGCCTAAAAACTGCGTCACCAGAGTTAGCCACTTGCTCATACGAAAGAAGAAGAACTAGTAATATACTAAACTTAGGCCTTTGCATCTTTACTAGATTTATACAGTGTTAGGAGCTTAGGAGGCAATATTTGCCTACACTTATCAGAAAACAGTAGTGCATGGGACAATGTTAAGATTTCTCAGCACCTACACCATCCTCTCAGCTTAAACGGCCATATCCACAGGAATGACATGGTCAATACGTGTGGAGCTGACTAAACCGCGGGTTTCCTCACGTTGTTTTCCTTCACCGTTTAGAGCTCGTGTTAATACGCATATAAATTTTTCGCAAAACGATAAATTCATTGATGCACGGCCAGAATTTGAACCCACAACCTTCGGATGAAAGTCGAGGTACTATACCCCTCGGCCAACACGGCTCTAGTAAATAGAGTCTTATAAAGAAGCTATAATATTTTGCAATTGGTTCCGATGTCTTCACATGAATGAATGAATGAAAACTCTTTATTGTACACAACTTAAAATAACATTAAGAAAGAAATAACCCAATGAGTACCTATACTTACAATGGGCGGTCTTATCGCATACAAGCGATCTCTTCCAGACAACCTTTGGATGTTCACATATATTAATGAGCTCATAATTTCAAAATGAAAAATTCATTTCTGTTTTTGCAAAACGCTTCGAACAATCTCAGAATATTGTGTCTAATTAGGGCGAGTCTAAATAACACGGCTTAACTCATAACATTAACTTTAGATTTAGGGCTGTGCTGACGAAATATTTTTTAAACTTTATTATATTTATTATTCTTAAACAAAATTGGGCAAGCCTACTCCATCTCAACAAATGTCCCAGGCAAAACAGTGTCCCGTTAAGTGTAGTCAAAGATTGACTCCTGACACGATAATCATCATTATCATCATCATCATTGGCCTTTAACATCTCTTGCAGATGATTTAGGTGGCGGTGGAGGTGACCTATCGAACATTTTCGTTCGTGTATAAAGAGAGCTATGCGGGAGTGGCAGCCTACCACATTTTCTACATATGACCCTGGAGATGTTACAGGGTTTGCGGCGATTGACACTGTTAAATCATCTAGTAAAGATATAAAGGCCTAGCCTTTGACAACCCTAGTAAACATTGTTGATCAATCGACAATATCAACAGTTGGGTTGTTTCTGTCCTTTTGGCTGGACTTATAAACGGCGTCTAAGCGAGCGTTTGCTAACTGCGCGATTTTAAGTTTGTTTACAGACCGTATTGAATTGTAATTGATTCTGAGAACGTTTAGAATTGGCCTTACAGCTCTTTGTTGTTTTGTGTTATGTTTATGCACTTTGTACTAAGTTTTTTTGGTCTTACCTCTGTCTACCCTAGATAAAGAATGACCCTTACATTCTCTAATAACTGTTGTAGTACTAAGACGTTTCAAAGTGGTACACTAGACAGTAAAGATAATTTGAAGATGTCTAAGGGGGTAGTCAGAGGTGTGTCCAAATACATATTATCGACCGAGCGAGCGAGCGGTTGTGCTTTCTAAACAATTGTATTTCGAATTAAGTCGGCTAGTTACTCTGGAGTAAGATGACTTTTGGTCGAATCCAGCATGAGATGGTATGGACCGCTACGCTCATCTCAGGTCTTTACATCTTTTACTAGATGATTTATACAGGAGGCAATCTTTGCCTACACTTATCAGGACACTGTAGTGCCTGGGACATTGTTGAGATGGAGTATGCTTGCCCAGCACCTACACCATCCTCTCAGCTTAACCGGCCATATCCACAGGAAAGACATGGTCAATACGCTCAGTCGCTCATCTTAAAATTATAGTTATTCATGACACATCCTATTCGCTATTTCGGTGATCGGAAACCATATTAAACTATTCATTTTGCGTTTACGCTCCTGCACCTGAGATCGACGGTAACCGGACGCCATCTTGCACCGCCATGACACCGTTTTGACAGCTGTCATTTAGAACGGACATTCGAATTTAGAATTTGAATCATGTTATTCGTAGAAGTATCCAAGTGTAATAGTGTAGACATTTGATACAAGTCATTTTAGTTTTTTTATTGAAATTATTGATTTTTGTTTGAAATGAGTAACAATTTGTGTCTAATAAATAGTAGGTATTGGTCTTATGGGATGTAATATGTAGGTACTATGTGATGTGTAGGTACTTTAGAATCGGAAGGTTGTGAGTTCGATTCCCGGCCGTGCCTTAATTCATCAGTTTGCACCCTATCATAAAATGTTTACTTCTGCATAAAGTGGAATACTTATGCCAAATGTATAGTTGCTGACTACCCTCTTAGATATCGGAAGACCTTGAATATTTAAACATCTGAGAACAGTAAAACCAGGCAAAGAATGCGTTTCAGAAAACATCGGAAACAATCGTATAAAATTACAAAAACAATTGACGAAAAGTCATTTGGAAATGAAAATTACTCGTAATTTCAACTTTATCGCAAACAAATAAATATCAATGTCATTTTTAAGAAAAGCAAATTAGTTGCAAGCCGCGCGAGCTGCGCTGATAATGACTTGCACTTCTGTCGCATTCTGTTTTGCGGAATCATACACTGCTGTCGTACATATTCGAAAAACACGAAAATAACCGAAGTCCAATATAAAGCTTGAAGTACTGTACCTACCTAATTTTGACTAAAGTCGTGAGCATGTTTACGTTCTAATCTGTCAATTTGTCAAACTAAAAAGCACAATGGATAATGACAGAATTAAAAATAATTGCAGATAATGAACCCCGAGTGGTGGGGTGTTGGGGTGTTGGGGTGCTTGTGATCGAGGGGGCGTGGGGTTGTTCAATTAGGCTGGAACGATCGGGTGGATAGGGGGCTACTGATTTTAAGAATATGTTACTTATTTTGTGCGGCTGGTTCAGTAATTTCGAAAAGGTATTTTTGTTTACGACTCTTGTTATTGCGCATTTAAGTTTTCTTAAACGATATAATTTAAATTTCATCCAAATCGATTCAGTGGTTGTCGAGTTATAGAGGAACAAACTGACCTCCATCCATCCAAACATCCATCCAAACATCCAAACTTTCGCATTTATAATATTAGTGTGATAAGCGTATAAGCGTCGATGGGCTTGCAACCTGTCACGTATGGAACGCTAACTTTTGCAAAATGTGGGCATGTACCAAATATGTATTTGGACATACCTCTGACTACCCCCTTGGATATCTTCAAAGGATCTTAAAATGCCTAAAAAAAGATCTGAGAGCATGTCTACCGCGCTTTGAGATTCGTGATCATATTTCATTTTTACATTTCATTTTTTCTTCCCTAAATATTAATCAAATCAAATCAAATGAATTTATTGCGTATTATGGGTTAGTAGCAGGTGTTAGTGTTACAGTATCAGCACGGCCATAATCAGCACTTTGCGCATGCAATAGTCTTTACATTAAATATTACATTAACTAAACTAAGTAGTACATTACTTTGATAAGTGTTGAATTCCTATGTCAAAATAAAATAAAATTAATAAAATACGAATTAAATTGTCATTTACACTTACAGTTTAGTCGAAATTTTTGTCCATTAAATATTCATTTACGCTGTAATATGCTTTTTCAATGAGAAGCTTTTTCAACTTAGTTTTGAAAACATTAATGCTTGGAGCAAGCAGTATAGCTTCTGGCCTCGCGCCAGATAGACGATTTGAACAGCAGGACTATACCATACTAGCAGCGTCCTCGCGGCGTTGCCCCCGTCGTGATGTATATGGTGATGATGATAATGACAAAAATAGCCTATAACCCTTCTCAAGAGTTTAGCTATCAAATGCAGAAAGAATTTTTCAAATCCGACTAGTAGTTCCTGAGATTAGCGCGTTCAAAGAAAAAAACTCTTCCACTTTATATAATTAAGTACCTATAGATAAGTATTCGTAACAGCTCACAGTGAAAATCACTAGGTAAAGTATGTTACGATGAACTGATTTTCTTAACTTTCGACATCAAAAGATCTTTCAAGTGTATTATTACTTCTTTATCTGTTCTCCTTTTATTCCCTCCTTCTATTCTCTCCTACCCCTTCTATTATCTGTTCTGTCTTATCCATCCTTGGTTGCCTGAAAGAGATCGCTTTAAGCGATAAGGCCGCTAATTGTTTTTACTTATGTTTAGAAAATTTAAACTTAACTTTGTGGTAAACGATCCAGTGTTATCTATCTATTTATCTATCTATTACGCTTAAGCTTATAACGATCATGTTAGATGCGAGGGCGATACACGCGATAACACGAGCAAGTGTGGAGTGCCCTTAATTGGCTAATGGTGTGCATTGAATTATGTGGTATGGAATGATAATGTGAATATATTATTTAAGATTCAATTGTGTTAGTTTCTGGTATACTTAATAGGCTTTTTAGTATTTCTGCCTTTTGGTGTAGCAGCGTTGGCGTTGGGACCATGGGGTCTAAAGAGAGGCATTGCTTTTTTGGTGCTTTTAAATAATAATAATAAATAATAAATATTGCTGAACTCTTCACACAGCATCATGCAGTCCCAAGCTAAGCAGAGCTTGTGTTATGGCAACCACATGACTGATATACTACTTATATACATTTTTTTTTTGTAAATACATACATAATATACATACTTTTGTTTTATGTATGTTCACCGATTATTCAAAAACGCCTCAACCGATTTGAAAAATTCTTTTTTTGTTTGAAAGGTCTGAAATCTTTCCGACTGGTGCCTTAAAAATTTGGTGAGGATCTGTTGAGGATCTTCAGAGTTATGGAGAGAAATGCACCTCGAGAGTGCAGAAAATAGCTCAGTTTATAACATTGAAGTCGGTTTTTTATTATTTTTAATTCAGCCACTTGAGAGGCGAGAAAGTTGTATCATCTAAACGGTGCTTTCGTCTTCCCATTCAATTTCTAAGCAAAATCACCAGCATAATGATTCACACTCACTACTTTACCCGGCTGACTGTCGAGTCACGGGGTTATGTAGATCGCGCGTTTCAACTATGCATAAACAAATTTTACCTATACTAAAACATTCAATTTAGTTTTACGCAACGTTTAAAAAACCGCATCGAAATTGGTTAAGCCATTTAGAAGATATCTCATTTAGCAAAAAAATGCTGTTTCCAACTTTTCAGTTCAGCTGGGTTTTTTTTTATTTTTGAATTAATTGCTTGTTTATTATTATTTTTTTACAATGGCAACATCATCGAACATGATCCGTGATCTCCCGAGGTTTGGTGTTCAGTTCATTATGACACGGAGGGTCTTCCCCTCTGAGGGTTAAGATAGGATTGTTGATGGTATCTCGTCCAGTCATCGCTTATTTATCGGTTGCTTTTACGATCCCAATAAATTAATGTTGAAGTGTTTTTGGACAGAAGAATTCGGCTTTAAATCTGAAGTTCGTGTATTTGGATCCCGGTCGTGTACTTGTAATAAAATTTTGTCAGAGAAGAATGATTCGTCAAAAATCAAGTCGTACAGTTGTCACAATTAGGGCATGAATACCGGGATCCCGTAACACCGAAATACCGGGATCCCGGAAGATTTGTCCGGTATTTCAATACCGGTATTGAAGTAATCAATACCGGACAATACCGGTATTGAAGAAATCAATATCAAATAATTCCGTACGTTAGTATGGTTAACGGATCCCGGAATTCGGTCTTTTGTCGTGCGCAGTAGAGCATTTTCTTGCTAAATTGTATAGGTAGGTACCTACAGTGCATCGAAACAGCTAACTTTACGAATGCCTAGATACGCTAATCGTATTGTACGTCTATGTTTACTTTAATTACTATCATAAGAATTACTAGCATCCATGTGCCTCCGACTGCGCCTACCTGGGTAAAAAGTAGCCTATGTGTTATTCCAGATCATAAACTACGTCGCGGCCGGCAAGTGGTATTACGGTGGGTTTACACGCTCACGTGCAAACAGAAATTCATCGAGACAGAAATATGATTAGATCAAGCACGGTGTAGCTCTGTCACTTTCATCTCGAGGAAACCAGACGCAACAGAAAATAATGTGCTCGTTGTCTGTTTGCACGCGAGCGTGTGAACGCGCCTTAAAAATGGTTCGCTGGCTAGCTCTAGCGCTCTCTCACTTTTACTCTACCCCCGCTTCCGCGCCGCATACTATCGCATCAGTCGGTTCGCAAATGTTGTGTCTGTGAGTGTGATTACTTTTGTGAAATTGTGACGCTGGATTAGCTGCTGAATCGCTCCAATAATAGTCTCTCCAGTAATAAGTAGTACTTAGATAATGTGATTACCTTAAAGACTTCCTAATCCAAAAAGTTCCTAATGCATCCTGCATCGTTTGGTAGTATCTACATTTAGGTAAAGTTAAGTAAGTACACAAAGTTTATTGATTGATCTCTTTTGTTATGTGAGCATAGATACTATATTTTATACATGTTCATAGAAATACAAATTATTTTGATTTGATTCCTGCAGTTTTTCTTCGTATCATGTCCTTGACCAATAAATCTTGCTAAAATTAGCTTAAATTACATTCAATATTTTTGTTTTTAGGAAAAACTAGAATTTCAAATAAAAATGCCAATACCGGTATTAATACCGGTATTCCGGTATTGGGCTCCAATACCGAACTCAATACCGGTATTGAGATTAGTCCCGGTATTGCATGCCCTAGTCACAATGGATCTAGGCGAATGCCTAGAATGTGAAGTTACGCTTTTCGCAGTAGAAAATTTTGTATGAAAAAGTTGCACTGCGCATCGAAACGGCTAACTTCACGATTGCCAAAATCCGTTGGAACAGTTGTAGTGAGTTCCAATCTCAGACAATAATAATAGATCAATATAGATAGATAATGATCGGGAATAGGACATAGGCTACATTTTATCCGCCAAAGTGCCTTAGGACACTGTACTGGCCCGAGCTCTATTTGAGTCGTTCGCCGATTAAAATCACGATTTCTATGGTGTTAGGGCTTCCCCATATGTGGAAAGTGTCTTTATTTGTTGGTAACATTATTGTCCCACTACTGGTAACACTAAAAGTCATAGATAATATATAATATTTCTACAATGTGTCAAAATACCGGAAGAGAAAAATACGAAAAAAACTTTATTTTTGAAAGAAGGTTCAAATAAGATTTTCAGCGATGACCTATACATGTTTTGCATTAATTAAATCTGACAGGTATTTAGGATAATTACTGAACCATTAAAACCCCGTTTTATAGTAAAAAATTTGAATTTGATCAACATTTTGAATATTGCGGGTGAATTTTGTTTGAAGGTCGGCTATTGTGATTGGTGTGTAGTAGTGATGTGAAGGAGGTTTGTTTTGTTCGTATTGTTTGCTAACTACATATTTATACCAATCAGAAAGACTTCAAACCAGACTATAGGATGAGAAATGAACCAGTATTGAATTTTTATTTGCCGTGAGCGCACTCCCGCTCCTGGCGCGCGGAACAAAATGGCGTGTTTTGGCCTTTTGCAAATGCGAATTAGATAATTACTTTAATGTCGATGTGTATATGTTTTGTGTTAAATAATAAAGGTGTGTAGTGTACTAAGTGTGTGCACCATGTTGACGCAGATATTTGCTATCAATTTTGAACAATTGTGAGTTTTTATTTTGCAAGGTGCCAAACATGTTTACGGAATGGAATAAACAATTTATTTGGTGGTGACAATGTAATCCCCTTGAGCAGGTAAGTAAGTAGTTAATAAGCTTGTTAAATTCCGATTCCAATGATACCACAAACAGGTTTAGTCCAGGAATAAAATCACTGGCAAAAAAAGTTAAACCGCTGGCAACAGTTGCGCGGGCGTTGGTTAAGCTAGGCAGGCAATCGGTCCGGGGGGCGGGGCACCTCAACGGTTATCTGGGTACCACGCGAACGAAGCCGCGTTCGGAAGCTACTAAGTTTATAAAAGAATCTACCACAAAACAATTTGTCAATTCACACCATTAGCCAATTAAGGGCACTCCACACTTGTTCATTATAACTTATTGCATGTATCGCCCTCGCATCTAACTCCATCTTTATAAGCTTACGCCAGTAGTACAGTCAGCTAATGCAGTTGATTGACATAAGTAATTCAATTAACATTGAAAAAAAATTATAACACCTTGATTTTTGCTGGAAAGCAAAAAAAACAGAAATTTTATTGGAGAAAACCGTGATGTAGTTAAAAAAAATTGAAGTTTGTGCTAATTCTGTTATTTAGGTTAGGACTTTTGTTGCGAGTTCGTGTTGTTAAAGGTACTAAATTAAAATTGTTTTATAAAGTACCTAGGTACACGTAATATGCAACGTAAAGATAATAATAATTATGAGAAACAGAATGATGACTTAAGAAAATACTACGAATGATAAGAATTAGATATGAAACGGGGCGTTTATTTATATTATTTATATCATTACTTATCGCGTTATTCACCTTAACTTATAGATAGCTGTTGTCAGCTCCTTGTGTAAAAAATTTAAAAGATTCATTATTACGAGTATAGTAAGTAAGTATTTGGTACCTATTAGGTATTTGAAAGAACGTGTGTCTGCTCCTATTCTTACAATCCAGATTCTGTGTTAAGAGAACCCTAGTGTTTAGTCTCAAACCTTAACATAGGCTTTGAGACACTATTGTTCGATGAATAAAATATCTATCTATCTATCTATTGATATTTAAAAACCATGCAAAATCAGCCTTTTTCAGAAAAAAATGTTTCTTATTCAAAAATCTAACTCTCAATAAACCATTAAGATTCGAATTAAGAAACGCTACTTAGTTTAAGTGGTGCATTAACGTCTTTAACGTAGTTAAGTACATCTCAAATATTTAAGTAGCGTTTCAATTTTATTTTGGTCTAATTAATGTTTTACCTACATTGATAAAGAGAGTGTTACGATGACTTGTATCTGGTGCTACCTAATATTTTGTTAGCTCTTAATATTATTATGTATTTTTACAATTAACGTTGAACACTTTAAAATTATTTTTCTTGCAGCATTAACTTCTTCATATTTGGCTAGAATAATAAAACTGTCTATTCAATACAAAAATAAAATAACAGCCCATCAAATTATCTCAGAAATACACCCCCTGATTCGAGTTGAAATCCCTCGGCGAGCGATTTGTCAGCGGTAATTTCAATTTCATGTAACCCCACACCGGAATAAATTACATCCACTATCTCGACACCATCGACAATGTAGGTGGCGCCTTTGAAAGGAATTCGAAGAATTTTAAGTTTCTCACAGATAAATAAACTATTTTATGTATTTACAAAAATAGTATTTCATCATCATCATAATCTTCCTGCCCTTTTCCCACTTACGTGGGGTCGGCACAACATGTATTTTTCAAAAATAGTATTTATTTAGAAGAAATGTTGGCCACGTGGGATAGAGGATTTTCGATACAAAGGACGTGTGTGCGAATCCCATAAATGCATTTTTCGTTACAAAAATATCTATAGATGCACATCTTTAAATATTTTGTTGCACAAGCTCTAAAAGTCTAGAAAATGTTGGTCGATTACTACAACCTGTAACGTTTGGAATGCTAACTTCTTTACTACCTACCTACTTATATTTTAAGTCATGGTTACGGTCAATTTTAATTCCTAGATATTTAAATTGTACTCCCAGAATAGCTAACAGAATTTAAACTTGAAACTATTATTTTGTAATATATTTTAAATAGGTACAGTTTTTCAATAAATAAAAGTTCGTCCAAGTGGCCAACTCTGTTGACGAAGTTATTTTTTACATTAAATATGCTACTTGTACGTACCTATTTTTAATTAGTTTATACCTTTCACCCCACACATTTTGGAACAATCTTAAGTGCCTGAAGAGTCCAAGACGAGACCCCTAAGCATGGTAGAAATCCATTAAGTCTAGAGCCTGTTTATATTATACCTACGCAACAGAAAATAAGGATTATACTTTTCGCTGACTTTTCGACTTCGAAGACAACTGAGTCCACATTTCCGAAATTGAACCGCAAACACAGTTGCCTTTATTAAGTACAGTCAGCTACAAAATTTAATGTTGTCATTTTAATTTGAAGAACGCACAAGTCACTTTGACTATTACTTTGTATATTTCCTATGAAAACATATCAATTTGGACACAATTTTGGCTAAAATGTAATTAATAATTTGACATTACTTAGTTTATGTTAGTTTTTACTATAAGTAGTACCTACATCACACTAATCACACTATCACATCACATAAATGCGAAAGTTTGGATGTTTGGATGGATGGACCGATGGACCACTGTACCGATTCGCCTTAAATTTATCCCGAAAAAAAGCACGGTTCCCGTGGGATATACAAATAGTAGTCCACACGGGCGAAGCCACGGGCGTCCGCTAGTTTAAAAATAAATACGTATTTTTCTTCATACTCATCTTTATGCAACAAAAATGAAATTCTTAATTAACTTATGTAGCTGACTGTAGGTTGTGTTGAAAGGGAGCCGACCACATCCTGTGTGAGGGCGGTTGTACGGGCTCCCACCCGGTGCACCGATGATCCATCGATGCCGTAACTTACTGTGACGTAGCCCCTTACTTATGAAAGATGTTTAATGTTGAATACTGGTTAAACAATGTCCTGTCTCTATTCGTCACTATCCACAAATAAAGACAGGACGTTGTTTAACCAGTGTTCAGGTTACGTATTTATGTCACGAAAATTACAAGACAGATTTTTGAAATCCATAGGAACGTTTGACAGATTTTTGATTTCTTTTTTCTCATAATACAGGAATTCGAATTCCATAAATTCTTAAGCCAGATTTTCATTTGTTTTTTTTTCACAAGACACAAATACAAAATACATCTAAACATTTTCCAGAAATTTTAACATCTAGATAATTAAAAGAGTTCATAAAAACACTCTAGGGTAGGACAGACAAGACTACGTGGAAGTCGGGGTGGGCAGATTCGGTTCTGAGACCGATAATAACCTAAAACGTTTCGTTTTACAGTAAGATGTTGCGTCTGAACATGAAAAGTAACACGAATTACGTAAATAATATAATTGAGTAAGATGAAAAAGGTTTTATATGGCTGGAAATTTTCTGGTAAGAGTTATTTCTGTCTTTTAAAATATGGTATAAGGATATTGTTGTCGAATGAAAAAAAAACGAACTGATAATCTGGCATTAGTGTTTATGTCAAATGAGACTTCTGTGAAACGTTTTATCGGAGTAATAAAATTATGTAAAACATAGTATCTGGATTTCGAGTTTCTATCAAACGTTTTTGGGATTTCAAAATTCGGTGTATCGTTTTTCGAAAGATTGATAGGTTACCCGAGTGGTTATGTTGTGTTGTCGACCCGCGGTCTTTACAAGTTCGTCTGTCCATCTTGTCGGTGGACGTTCAACACTTCGGTCACCCATCCTAATTCAACGGCTTATCAAGAACAACGCCAGCTACGCCTAGCGCTTTTTGAGCGCTTAAAAATGTATACCTACCTTCTTAAAAATAACCAATGTTGTACTTATATCTAAGCGTAAAAAAGTAAAACAGATATAGTTTTATTCAACATAATCTACCGTTATCAAGGCAATGTAACACACACGATTCTGTTAGTGTGTCACCAATGTGACGTCACACCACACATGGCTATACACACTGATAAAATGATATCTGGTATTCTGCAGAGCGATTGAGACTTCCAAAAATGCATCCGATTCGATGATTTTCTTCGGAAAATTGACGTTTTTTCAGGAAGAAAGTCACTTTCCGATTTCGGAATACATTCCGGGAAGGTCTGTGACGTTGTAGTTGTATTTACAACGTCAACCATTCAAGTATTATTACTGCTGCGTTTTGTTTCGTTATCCAAAATGACAGTAATTTGCAAAACCTCATTAGTAATTTGTTTGAAAACGTCATCACAACAGAATAACCTAACCTCATTTGGTCATGAAACAAAACGAAATAGTTTAAGTAAAACGTTTTTCTTTTGGTGGATAAAAAGTTTTTTTTAGTAGAATCGAGGGGCTGGTAGTCCCGGCTTTTAAGTCGTTTAGCCATGACTAGTTGACTAGGCCTTCAAGCGGCCTAAAAACTCAGCCACAAGCAGCCACAAGAGCCAAGAGCTCATACGACTACGAACATACATAATTTCACTCCAAGACTTTTACTTTTAATTTACTTCTTCGGATTAAAAAAGTACATCACACATGTAAATAAATGACAACCTTTGCATCTATATACTTTCCCACGGTGTACTGCTGAGCTAGAGTTGTCAATAGCAAACTTGCAGTTTTAAGTCAAAGAGTAGGTATAAGCAACAGATGTTCCGGTACCTAACTAAGATTATTTTACAAAAAAACTAAAAACCAACAAGTAACAAATAAAAAAACCGACTTCAATGTTATAAGCTGAGCAATTTCCTGCACTCTCGAGGTGCATATCTGTTCGTACCTCTGAAGATCTTCGACAGATCCTCACCAAATGGCCATGCCGATTTTGTATGGGAGGTTGGTGCCTTTTTTATATCGCGGCCATCAACCAAACATCAAAATATAAACTCTTTTTAATTAACAAACAATTTTAGTGAAAACAGTATACATCTACACTCAGTCAGAACCGAGTTATACAGGGTGAGTTTTTCAAGAGTGCCTCTAGGGCCAAATCTGAAAGTATTAGCGTTATCGAAAAACACTCAAAGGAGTCTCGTAGCCGATTTAGATAAAAAGTAAAACTGCATCATTAGATTTAAAAAATAGTATATTTTCCTGGCCAGGAATTCAACTAAAAGCGATATAAAAAGGCACAAACCTCCAATACAAAATCGGCATGGCCATTTGTAGAGTACAACAGACCGTTTAGATTTGTAGAGTCTCTATACATCATAATCTTTGTCCGTTGCCTCACATCACTGTCAAGGTTACGGTAAATAACACGTAAAATTTATATAAGTATTGCAAAATGTCGCAAACCGACGGCTACATTAAAGAAAGCACTTTGTAAATAAAAGATTTCTATGAATTTACTATAGGTGTCGTCTTACTGTGTGTATGCATGTTAATGTAGGTTAATTACATTTATTTTGTTTTAATTTTTCTTAATGTGCTTTTGACTTTCTGAATCTGATTTTTCAACTGTCAAAAAATTATGTGATTTTTTTGTAATTTAGCATTATGTTTGAATTGTGTTTGAATGATTGTTTGGTACTAAACCATTGATCAATTTTGTTCAAAAATAGAGGTAAGTAGGTAAGTAATTACACCAAAGCAATCATGTGAAGATCCTTCCGTGGAAATTCATTTTTACCAATAAAGAATTAAATATTTTTTCACCGTACCCAAAAGGTAATTCGATCCGGAAACCGGATAGCAGACAGTATGGCGGCGCTTTTCTTTTTAATTTTTCTTTTTTATTCCGATGTTGAAACGTCAAAGGGAGTTTTTGTTTTTTTTTTGTACTTTTTTGTGGCGTGTGTGATCTGGCGATTGTTTTGGATGAGCCGATGGTGCGTAGTTTGGGTTGGGATAGATTAATCGGATAAAACAAAGCGTGTGTATAATGAAAACAGAAACGGTGGAATATTATTTTTAGTAAAATACTATTATTTTTTTTCTTTTTTTTTTCTTTTTTTTGGTTTCGCACGGTTGTGCATTCAGCCAGTGTCAAGTAATTAAATACTATTATTGTTGTTTGTTATCAATGATTTGTTATTAATACTTTTTTTAATTTTAAAAGCTCTTACTGATAATAAAATAGAATAGAAGCAAAAACTAAAGCAAAGATAATTAAATCTAAAGCAAAGATAATAGAACAGTCAGGGACCTACTAAAATAAACTCACTAGACTGACAAAATTAACTTTAAGAGGTCAGTTATAAAAACAGTTGAATTCATTTTGATTCAATATTTAAACCCCCTTACTTATGAAACATGTTTAAAGTTGAACACTGGTTAAACAACGTCCTGTCTCTATTCGTCACTATCCACAAATAAAGACAGGACGTTGTTTAACCAGTGTTAAACTTTAAACATCTTTCATAGGTAAGACCCAAAGAGTTTCATAATTAGGTACCTACCTACTTAAGTATGGACTTTCAAAAATAGGTAGGTAGGTACTCCATATAATTGCAATTCATTAAACTAAAGGACCAAGGACCAAACGAAAGTCCTAAAACATATTCATTAAGATAATATTTGTCTGTCTGTCAGCAGAAAGAAAGTTTCTGAACCCTTTGACACGACAAATATTTTGCCATTCGACACCAATGTCGTTACGGCCAAATTGCCAGCGAGATTCGAAGTTCAAACCATTCAAACTAATGAGATTTAAAATTAGAACGCTCCTTTTTAAATAATTGACATTTATGGATGGACCTTTTTTCAGCTGGATTTTTTGAAAATAGAACGCCGATTATTTTTAACAGTTTGAGAAAAGTTGACTTGAAAAGCTTTTGCATTCAACGTTACGCGAAACAAAAAGTTTTATGTTGATTTAAGTACCTACTTAAGTTTTTCTTTTTAGCAAATATTTATTTAGGAGATGGGTTTGCAACCTGTCCCCTATGAAATGTCAATTTCTGCCAAATTTGGGCATATTTTTGCATAAGCTTACATGTATTTGGATATACCCCCCTTAGATATCTTCTAATCTTATATTATGCCTAAAAAAGATCTGTGAGAATGTCTATCGCGCCTTGGGATACGTTTATTTATCTTATAATTAATTAGTAAAGACTAACGAACCACTGAATAATAATGATTTTAAAATGTAAGACCATGACCAAACTTTAAACTTCTGGAAGCTAACATAGATTGACACTTCCCTATTATTTCGACAAACATAAAACCCTTATCAAGAACACATGTACCAAATCGACCAGCGACCGAAAACTCGTACAACCGAGGAAACTCGATATTTTTGCACGAAATTAGGGAATATTGTAAAAAAAAGTTATATTTTTCTTACAAATCGTTCCCGCGTGCTTTGCGGTTTTGAGTTACGTCGAGAATAAAAACTCTTTTGTCGAAAACTTTTTTTATTTTATTTTTTATTACCTGTCACCTTGAAATATGGACACAATCGTAGAAAGGGTCAGCTTTTGTTATTTTTTATGAATTTTTCGATTTGCCATTTGTTAACCCTTTCACGGATGACCCCATGGGAATTTTGTAAATTACATTATATTTTGGCAATTGTTTGACCTTTGACATTTTAAGGGATTGATGTCAATACTTGTTTATGATTTTGTAAAATAATTTACCAAATGATTTTGATAGGTTAAAATTTACCAAATTTTAAGAAATGTACATTTTGTAGGGATTTATTTTTTAATCCTTAGAGACGGGTAAATGCAGAAATAAATTAAATTAAACCTTTTTTCTCTGTCACAGGATGCTACAAGTTTAATATAAAATGACATCTTCACGCCCGTGGACAGTTTTCAATTAGTACCCATTTAGAATTAAAACTAAAGCAATCAGTCACCGGACACAGCTGGGCCGTTTCTAGCCACTATTTAGTTTAGTTCTGTCTTGTTAGTCATTCATTACATTAGTAAACGAGAACAAACTAACATTTACATTTTATTATCCAACTTCTCATCCAATTTCGAACGTAATCCACTCCAATAGAGTTGGAAACAAATTTTAGAAATGGGATGTGAAATTTGGTTGGAAGCAATGAGATAAACATGGCGGCCGTGAAGCGAGTGAGATGTCAATCAAACGTCAACAAGACATCCCGCCTTTTCAAGCACTCCTGTCCTGTACGAACAAACGTAATGCATTGATTTGTGGAGATTTTAATAATTGTTCGCGTGTTTTTCTGTCGTCTGACAGTTTGGTTTTAAAAGTTTTGAGGTGTTGAAATATTGTAACGGAATGTTACGAATTGGGTTGACATTGAATAATTTCAGGAGACCATTTTCTGTTGTATAACATACTGCTTATTTAATTTTTAGAAACCGTTGGTAACTATTTATTTCACTGTGCGATGTTAATAAATTAAAAAATAAATAGTAGATATCAATTTTCACTCTGAAATCATCTTAAAATATGTATAAAGTAAAATGACAGTTGTGACAGTTAATTTTGACGTTCCGTTTCGCTCATCAGTTCGTCACGCTCTATTTTATTATTCTCAATAAAACTAAGAATTATGTACAACCACAAGAGAATTGTCTACTCCTACATAAGATACTCTTACACGGGCAACTTTAAAGCAACTATTGGCAGAGATACATAATAAATAAATAAATAAATAAAGCTGGACGTTTCACACAGCATCATGTAGCCCCAAGCTAAGCAGATAAGATAAGATAAGATAAGATATTTATTCAATAACAATTTTTACATTGTGTCTGAAAAACTTAAGCCTAGAAACATAATAGTATAAAAATTAGAAACATAATAATAATAAACGAGTAATAATAATAGAGTAGGGATGTCAAAGAGTACAAATTAATTAAATTATAATTATTCACTTATTTCTTAATTTAAATTCGTCCACTGTATAGAAGCAACCTTCCAACAAAAGCTTTCTTAAAATAGTGGGACTTTCTATGATTTTAAATGACACTGGAAGAGAGTTTCAGAGCTTGTGTTATGGGAACCACATGACTGATATACTACTTAAATACATTTTTTTGTAAATACATACATAATATACATAGAAATCCAGACCCGAGACAAATATTTGCAGATCATACAAACATTTGTCCCGCGGCGGGGATCGAACCCGCAACCTCCTGCGTCACAAGCGGGCCTTCACCCACTGCGCCACAGAGGTCGTCACATCGATCAATCGAGTGAAGCTGTAATATTCATTTACAGCATTTTTATTTTGTCAAACAAAATAATAAAACATTATTGTTGACACACTTCACAATTATATTTTGTTCGCTTCTCTACTAGCGTATACTTTTTTGTGAAAAGTCTCTGTCTATTTTAAGTGTTACTTACAAACAAACTTGCTAGTTTATTAAGATTAAAATCGCCCGTATAAGAGCAACTTTGTTCTGTTTATAGATAGGTACATCCGTCGGTTCGTTGTGGTACACCGCGCATGTCGATCTCACGAATATCGCTCGTTTTCTATAATCTATGAAATTTAAACTCATTGATTGAAAACAGCTTCACAAAACCAACATTTTACAAAAAAAAATATAAAGAAGTTTTATTAACCTTAGAATGAAGAATTATTTTTAAAGGTGTTGAATAAGAAAGGTTTTTGGAAAAAATACCTAGATGGGGTTAACCCTTTATCCCTTTAACAAATTGAACAATCATAGAAATTCAGTCGTGACCTTTCGAGTCAAAGGTGACAGAAAAGAAAGATTTTTTTGCGAAACGAAAAAAACAATTGCAAAGGTTAAAAGGTTAACAATAGAAGAATTAGCTTTTGAAGAATTTTGTCGTGACCTTACAAGTCAAAGGTCGCTCTTTTAGAATAAAAATATAATAATGCGATAAATACAGAATAATTGTACCTTTTTACTTGAGTTTGGTAAAAAGGTATGCTTAAGTTAAGATTTAGATATAAAATACAAGTTTCTTTCTGGTTGTTAATATAATTATTCTTAGTTACATAGATTACGTGTGTAAAAAGGAATTTTGCAGTTTTACCCCGGCTCCACACGTTGGGGCCAACGTTGGCCCACAATGTCACTCGCCAACGTGTGGATCTAGCAAAATCAGCCCCAACGTTGGCCCCAATGTTGGGGCCAGGCCAATGCATTTTTGTCAGCTCCACACGTTGGTGAGAGGCATTGGGGCCAACGTTGGTCCCAACTTATGGTGCCGGCGTTAGGCGATTCAAACCTCCTCGGAATGTTTTCCGAATTCTTAAAGTGACGTTTCTTCGCTGAAAAAACGTCAACTTTCCGAAGAAAATCAAAGAATTGGATGCATTTTCGGAACTCTGAATTGCACTACTGATGAAATAATTTTTACCGTACGACGTAATCGCATCGTTTGATCGTGCGATCGATAGCCAATTAAGTTACAATCCTTGGCGTAGGTACGAGTATTTTAAAGATGACCAGCAGGTCTAAAAAGGTCGCTATAGCAGAATCACAATATGATTCACAGCGAGATTCGTATTGTAATTCAGCAAAAGCAATTCCTCTTCAAATCGAAATAATGATCCTCTCGCCCGCGAATGATAAATCTCTATTTGATTGAAACTTAATTCATAGATGGCCATTTTATTTTACGAATCTCCACAAAACTGTCAAAAAGATGAATTGCCGGTACGAATCAAGAAATCGTAATAGGAATTGTCAGTTTTGTGATTTCTGCTAAAGTGACCTTTTTAGACCCGTAGCTAGTGAAGAAAGACACGGGCGGCAGCTAGTTTTATATAGGTAGGTTTACTACGTTTGGTAGGCAGGTGGCGATGGCGGCACGACGGCGCCCGATGTTTGTCGACCACTCCCGACCGGCACTTCGCTGCGCAAACATTGGGGTATGGTAATGGGGTGCAATTTGGGGAGGATTTCATTTGGTTTGCCAGAAATTCGGAAACTACGGGTTTATCACTAGCAATAGCTTATTTGGACGTCACTTTGGCCTTGATGGTGATTTACTCTAAAAAAACACAATCTCTGTTATTCTGGACTTGGCTACTGCCGTCTCTTTTCAGTAGGTAACAAGAAAAAAAATCCTTGCTAAAGAATTGACAAATTATTATGACTAATGGGGGCCCATCCTCGAGCGGCTTGTAAAATATTTTGCCTGAGACTAAATTCCTAAATCAAACAATTTTGTAATGGCTGAAAATCTGAGATTTGCCAGCCAACAGAAGTAATAGCACCAATTACAATTATAGTATACAGGGGGATGCCAAATTAAGAGGCTCCTAATCGCATGCGCGACGCGTGTCGGAGGGCACGCGCCGCGCATTAGGTTAATGCACGTAATGTTTGATATACTCGTACAATGTCGTGCAAAAGTGCACTTGACATATTGTATTTTGACAGAATTGTGGGTGAGGAACAAACTATTCCGTAATTTACCAGTTACCTTAAGAATTTACCACGAGATCTTTTTTCAACATTTTTGTATTTATAGAAACCTTTTTATTATTATTTATTCCCATGAATGAGCAATAATACTCGTAGCACTGCTTTCATGCGTTCAATGCACTGTCAGCACCGCAGAGCCGGGGCAAAGAGTACTCTGCAATTGTCAAATTTCTATTTTTTATTTTATTTATTATTTCTATTTTCAGATTTTGTTTTTAACAGGACCTGATAAAATCAGGAAAGTTACATTTGAAAACAAAATCTGAAAATATTTTACACTATCAAGTAGGGAGATCGATAAATAAATAAAATAAAACAATACTTAGTTACATGAGTTTCCTTGAAATTTAAATTTACATCAATCTTGCCACATTCTACTTTTAATTACCTACTTTTTCCCTAGTCTTCCATTGTTTGCGTTACGACTCATACAACAATTTGCTGTCGTTGTCATCAAGACAAGACCAGTAATATTTCCATCTAAAGCCAGACTTGAGGTGACGATGTTTCAGGCTGTCTGACGGCGTCCGTAATGGTTTAACTATTTTCGCCTTACTATTACAAAGTTAATTTTAACGAGATATGAGTTACTCGTTGCATTATCACCTATTCAATGAGTACATTGAATAAAACTAGTTCTCAGTTTCGTGCGGCGACCGCAAGCCGCTCCTCCGGGAAACCGCAGACGAGATCAGGATGTGGCCTCCTGCTAGTTACCTATTTATATATAATGGGTAACAATAGCTATAAATAATATTAATCTTACTTATTAACATTCTTATTTTCGTATACAATTTTTAACTTATTCCTACATACAGGGTGGAAAAAATGAATGGGCCCTGGAGGTAAACTACTTTAAATCCTTAAGATACAGTATTTTACTTAAAGGAAACATTCCTTTATTAAAAAAAAAACATAACTGCATTCAAAGATTTTCTAAAATTCGCTTGCTTCACCCAGGAATCGAACCAGCTAAAAATTCAAAAATTAACCACTCCCTATTTTATTCCACTAGTCGATACATTCAATACTAAAGATAAAACTTCTCAAAGAAACATGAGGTCATACACTTGTCTGTCGTACAAGAAATCCATGAAATCTAATATTTGGTACATAAGGGCTTTAATTGCAATTTAGCTCTACAGTGGAATCGTGAGAGTTGATTCAGACCTTCTCGGAATGTATTCCGAATTAGAAAAATAACGTTTCTTCGCTGAAAAACCGTCAACTTTTCGAAGAAAATCATCGAATCGGATGCTATTTCGGATGTCTGAATCTCACCTCAGATAGACAAATACCGTCTAGAAAAGTTTTGTCGCGAATGGTGAAATAATAAAGATTAATGAAAAAAATTGTGAAAATTAATGTTAGATTTCATGATCTTTTTTATTTCTAAAACCAAATGTGTGTTATAAAGATTTTATCCTGACATGAATCATATCGATTAGTGGTATTAAACAGAGCGAGGTTTGTTTTTTAATTTTTAGCTGGTTCGATTCCGGGTGAGGCAAGCGAATTTTAGAAAATCTATGAATGCAGTTTTGTTTCTTTTTAAAAATAAAGGAATGTTTCCTTTAAGTAAAATACTGTATCTTAAGGATTTAAAGTAGTTTCCCTCCGGGGCCCATTCATTTTTTCCACCCTGTATAGTAGCTGCAGAGAAGTTGTCCAGTCTAAACGAGCTCATACATTTTCTTATACCCGTATTCGGACTGTAGGTATTGAACATTACTAGATTATATTTTATCCAATTCCAGCAGAGCAGTTTTCAAGGTTTGCACTTATCAAATAATATCGTTACATTTACTCATTAGCCTGACTGTACCTTTATTTGAAAACTCGTTTATTTTAACGTAGGTAGTTTATTTTATCCCTTGAGAATGAAACTCTTGTGACAATCAACTAGGAAAGAAAACCAGCTCGGAAAAAGTTAATTAAAGAATTGCGAGTCTGTAACTGACCTTGTCCATCACAATGATACAGTTACTACTGTAAAGACAATAGGTCTGTATATACTTATTATTTAGCATTGTGAAGTAGACCGCGATTGTGGCGGAACGTAGCGGTGCGGTCGACACCCGACACCGTCCGACGCGGCTCACGGATTGTCGTCTCATTTTATTGCGATTGCTCAATTTTTAAACCACCCTGTAGTTATCTCAAGAGAACACGCATGTTCGAAATTTGAATTTCGTATAAAAGAATTAAAAAAGAAACAATTCGTTCGTAAATGAAATAGGTAGAGCCATTTAAATGTTGCCCGGTTTTATTTTTAACAAGAATTTTTCTTCGCTCAGTCTTATAACTTTTAAAAACAGGCTCACAACTATAACAATTTCCAAGTGTCTTCATTTTCAGTGTGGCTACATTCCTTTCAACTTCTCAATGTTTTACTTAATAAATACGAAGGTGTCGCGTGTCTTCATTAAAACTTTGACAGGTATTTTGGCGCGTGTTTCGAAGCGCGCTTGACGT
Organism: Camptogramma bilineatum; assembly: GCA_958496255.1. Classification (NCBI taxonomy): domain Eukaryota; kingdom Metazoa; phylum Arthropoda; class Insecta; order Lepidoptera; family Geometridae; genus Camptogramma; species Camptogramma bilineatum. Next base: position 7,400,014 of record OY292474.1, read on the forward strand.
TTGCTGTCAAACTTATTTACTCTGTTAGACAAAAGTATTCTCGTCCTTACTGCTTTCGTTATAAGGGTGAGTTTTAGAATGGGGTTGGTAAAGTTTTATGTTAAAAGGCATTATTTAGTAACAAAAGGGACGCGTGGCTTGTCCAATTAGGGTAAGCCTTTAATGAGTGGGAAATAATGGGCTAAGTTAGGTATAGATTTTTACTGTAATAATAAATCAGTTCCTCTTGTTCGTGAATTTGTATATTTAAGTACCTACTTACCTATGTAGGTACCTACCTACGTCTTTTTTAGTGGGTATTTATCTTGTTTATGTTATTTTTAGTATTTAAATACTGAGGTACATATTTCAATTATAAGTAATATTGAAAATTAAATGGCACATAATTACTATTTGTAATTTTTTATTAGGTTTTTCTCACTTGATAGTCAGAAATCGTTAATATCTATCAAAAATGTTAAAAACACACCTTGAAAATTTAAAATACTAATAATGTAGTTATATTTTATTCTCTACAATAACCCTACTTAGTGAAAAACCTTCACTTTTCATACCTACATTTAAATGCGTTTACCAACTTAGCAAATACATACCTCATTTCTCGGTAGTATTTTTTTATGTGTAAACACTGCCAATTACCCGACGAACTGCTAAATATTTGCGCTCAAATAAGCTCCCACAAAGAGAAATTACTTTTTATTTTATTTGCTTTTTACGACTTTATTCTGAAAGTTTTATTTTGCTATTTTACCTTCTATTTTTATTTCAAATTTTATTTTTAAAAATAATGTTTATCGCACATAATGTCAGCATCGTACGCGCCGTACGCACCGCATTTAGAAATCGTCGTATGAAAAATCATTTGAAAGCTCGCACATTTCAAATCATTTGACTGGCCTCTTAGCTCAGTAGCTATGCCTTCTGCGCTGTAAGTCGTGGGTTCGATTCCCATCCAGGACAAACATTTTTGTGATGAACAGAGATGGTTATTCTGTGTCTGGGTGTTATAAAGTATAATATGCGATAGGAATCCGCCTGCTAGCTGATGACGTCATAATAATAATGCGGCGCGTACGGCGCTTGCTGACATAAATATGTGCGATCAGCTGACGCTTCCGTGCTTCGGAGGGCACGTTAAATTATCGGTCCCGGCTTTTAAGACGTTAAGGGGTCAATCTTCAGAATCAGCGCACCTGGTTGATCGCTATGGCGCCCCTTAAATATCGATATTATTGCTTTTCTGCCCCTTCAGGGACCAATATGAAAATATGCTTATTTAGACACCTCCTCGAAATAAAAATATGGAAAAGCAATAATATCGATATTTAAAAAGCACCATAGCGATCAACCAAACACGCTGATTCTGCAGATTGACCCAAGCCATGACGGAGGCCTGTAGGCGGTCTAAAAACTCCGTCACCAGAGTTGGCCACTCATACAAACTTTAGTTTCCTCACTTCTAAGAATCAGGTACAAATAAAAAATATTCCCACTGTTTTTGTACTTTCACCTCCATTGTCTACGCGTTAATCTGTTTGCCTCTGTGTTTGCGGTCGCGGGTTCGAGTCCCGGCTTGGTCAATATTGTGATCGACTTAGCCCTGTCTTTGATTTTGAGTGACTGCCTTTCCGGTTCTGTGGTGATAAAATGTTGCTGTTGCACTATGCAATATTTTAAGGATGGCCCGGCATTATAGCCACATATTTTTTGGTATGTCAAAAGGTTTTTTTGTGTTTTTACGGCTCATTAAAGGGTTCTGAATCAAAGGCCATACTATTGCAGCCATATTGCAACATGTTGCCTGTAATTGATTGCTCAGCCATAAAATGCACTAAAATGTTTTTTTGATGGCTGGGCAATGTTTGCCAATAATTGCAGCCACAAATTGTCGTAAAATATAGCCCGTTTAGACGAAATATTAGAAGCTGAGCAATTTTCTGCACTCTCGAGGTGCATTTCTGTTCATAACTCCGAAGATCCTTGACAGATCTTCACCAATTTTTTATGGCACCAATCGGAAAGTATACCCTTTCAAACAAAGAAGTAAATTTCCAAATCGGTCCAGGCGTCTTCGAGTAGTCATGTATGTTCCTGAAAAAAAAGCACTAAAAAAAATAGATTCCGACGAAATCAGAACCTCCTCCTTATTTTGAAATCGGTTAAAAAAGCACTGTTTTCGTGGGATAGCGCGAAACTTCCAAAAGTCAGTTTTCTATAAAAATCGAACCTGAAAAATCTGAAGCAGCATTTTATCACACCGTACATTACTGTGGAGTGCGTGTTGCTTTGTTTGGCTGCACCGAAACTGATTGTGTTTGTACAAGACAGCTTCGTCAGCGGAGCGCACACTTAACTGATATGATTCTGTTTACTCTTTTAAGTTCATTAAGCTTCTCGGTTCAACTGAATAAGGCCACTTAAAAGATAACACATCCAACTAAGGCTTTTGTTGAATTTTAAAACTTTAGGTACCATGTAGGTATGTTGACAAAAATATAATGAAAAAATGACTCCGGGAGTATTAGTCCAAAGGTCAAAAACAATTTCCTGCCTTCTGCGCTGTAGGTCGTGGGTTCAATTCCCATCCAGGACAAACATTTGTGTAATGAACATAGATGTTCCTCATACGTGTACATCAGGTTCCCATAGTACAAGCTTTGCTTATTTTTATTTATTGTTTAATATTTATTTATTAACCCTAAAGACGGCAGATCCCAAATACTTAGGTAGCTATCAATCGTCTTCCAACCATACAATTTACATTTAAACAAAGAATTTTCCAAGAAAATGTTTTAAGCTTTTTATTTAGGGGAGGGGCTTCTTAAAAGGTTTCTGTGTCGGTATAAATTTTCCGACGTTTTTGTTTTTTTTTTTTGTTTACAAGTTCCGAAGGGTTGGGAGGCCGCATAAATGAGGAAGTTAAAGTTTGTACACAAATAGAGGGTTGAAATTGACGTTTATTTCTTAACTAGCTTACGACCGCGGCTTCGCTCACGTGGTACCCCGATAAAATGTATGTCCTATTCCCGGTCATTATCTATCTGGTTCAGTGGTTGTCGAGTTATAGACACCTATGGGCCATTCGCAAACGGCTCAAAAAAACCGTCCGGGCCAAAAACCTCTATTAAATGGATTTCTAAAAGCTTGATTCTTTTTTGTATGATAGTTATGATCAAATACTAGAAGAAGTCTATGTTTTCTTTTAGATAAAATAAATTTAAAATAGTTTAAAAAAATAAAAACCGCTGAAATTTGAGCTTCGGTGGCATGTCCCAAGCACATTTTGCGATGTAAATTATTTTTTATCTTTTTCTCTATAAAACGTGGCGCTACTTTGAATGTATTCACAAAATACCAGATAATTACTAGCTTATTTTATAGTATTCCCAATAAATATTAGGCTTTCGTTGATAAGTTACAAGTAGTTTTAGTCGCGTCCGAGGTTTTGAATTGATATCGGTGGCGCGCACCGATCTACGCATATACCCTGTTCTCTAATAGTTGCAAGAACAGTTGTTAGAGTAAGAATAACTATCAGCCCCTCCGCATTGGTGGAGAGGACAACCAGGTCTGTGGGTCTCTGTGTGTCTCTTTTATTGAGGAACAAAATCGTTTTCGGTGGCTTGGTATACCCTCCAAGATGAGTTCGGTGTAATATTTTTTTTCAAATCCATTCAAGCAATTAATTTCGTATTAAAACAAAAGTGTATCTTAGAGATACTAGATTTCCATTATACAGACTAATATTCAAAATGTTGGTTACTTTTAAAAATATCTAGGATTTTACTCATAATTTTGATTCCGGTGGTATTGATTTCAGTGTTTTCCGTGGAAATATATGAAGGGTAAAGACAGTTTCATAGCACTTATAGTGCTGTTTCCTGATTTATGATAATTGTATTGAATCATAGAGAAAGCTGGCATAAAAAAGGTGCCCCAGATTAGTGTCGGCATCTATAAAAAATAAAAGAACAGCTCAATTGCAGCTTTCAACCTAAAGAGTTAGAGCCCAACCTCATTCTTGCCTACGCCCTTTTCTCAACTACGCATCTGGATGCGGCAACATACCCAAAACCTACACAACTATCGCTGGAGACAGACAATCCGACACTTCAGAGTGTCGTCTGATAAACCTACAAAGATAAGACCTCGAAATAATCTTAGGGACATTGACAGGACACTGTACCCTCAACACACATCTGTACAACATCGGTGCCACGGACAGTCCACTCTACAGGGGATGTCTAAGCGAAGAAGAATCAGCTGCTCACGTAGTCCTGGAATGTGCGGGTGTAGCAACACAATGGCAACAAATCTTCAGTATCCCGAGGTCACTCCTCTAAGCCGGTGAAGACCCCAGGAAGCTGTTGTGCCTCTAGGAGAGCTAGGTTGGCTACGTACCTAACGAGCCATGATATCCCCACGCATAAAGGACCACCATCGAGTCCAAATGCGGAAACGGGAGTCCACTGATTGTTCCGCCAGACTGCTACCGCGTCAGGTGCCAAGCGTTAAAGCAGCACTTGACGCGGTGAAAGCGACAGAAAATTCTGACACAACAGGAAATACCCATTTGTGATGTGAGGAGGACTGACGCGGATGGATTTTTTCTCGTAGATAAGAAGCATCGGCCGAAGCTTTCCCCCAACTGACGTGGGATAGCCCTCCGCTCTGCCAGGTTCGCCCTGCAGGCTGTTGAAACGACCATTGGATTATAATGTATCCCAACTAGACCCGACAACTAGTGAGGAAAGCATCCGTCAGTATGTGAATGAGAGGAGCTGATGCCGAATCAGGCAGCCACCTGTAGTAGTACCTAGTACAAGGTTTGAAGCGGCTGGATTCTACAAGAGAGACTAAGGCTTGTTTCACTCTTCAGCGTGTCGCCGGTCGCGTTCGCGAGTTGACCATTCACAGCACAGAGAATTTTGAATTTTCGAATTTCTCTGTGCTGTGATTGGTCAACTTGCGGACGCGACCGGCGACACGCTGAAGAGTGAAAGGCCCCTTCCTTAAAGTAGTATATGCTCGGGTGGATGCCAGCCAGGACGTGTTCCTAGCTCTTGACTTTTGGACAGCCGGAATCGTTTACCATCCAATCAAAATGTCTATCTAATCGATCGAGCGAGCGAAGATCTTGGTGGCAAGTTGAGCGATTTTGCTTTGTATTTTGTATATTTGTATGTTTCACGAATTCTTGTTCTCGCATAACTGTCGAACCGTTCATCCAATCTGCATGAAACTTGGTAGGTCAATAGTTTGTGGTATGGAAATATACGGTGGAGCATATAAGCTTAATCGATGAAGGGGTTATGAGCTTATTGGGTTCCCAAGGGGGGTAAAAAAAAAAGTTAAACAAATATATTGAGTTGGGAGTCAAATGTCTTTATTTGAAAATTCCAAAATAGTTATTATTTTTATTCTAGGACTTATACTTTTTGAAATACGACGAGAATTCATATATATGAAATGAATAAAAAATTAGAAACACATTATGTATTGCATGCATACCAGTAATTTTACCATGACGAGCTAGCACAATAGGCATACTCGGCAGTAGTAGCACTTGAAAGTATAGTCAGAAGAAAGTCCAAAAGTAAGCCATCTACGATGCGCGAGATCTCAGTTCGGGGAGAACTACTAGTAGGTATTATATCGCCATACAAACTTTGAAACATAATTTAACTCCTTCAAGGGGTTTAATGATGTAACCCCTTTTTTGAAATGATTTTTTATCTACAAATACCTAATTTTTTATGTAATAATTATAGATCGAACTAAAGACTGTTGACTTTTTAACCAAATTTTAATGTATTTGATTTCGGTGATTAGAATATTGACTTCGGTGGGCACCAATTTTTCAAAATCAAATAACTTTTTAACCGTTAGGCTTTAAGAGTTCCCTCTTGTACTAATAATTCCTAAATTAAATCTAGATTTGATATTTCATGTCAAAACATCCAAATTCTAAAAAAAAATTGTGCCACCGAAAAAATGCTGCGCCTGAGAATGACCGCTATATGACAGGCTCGGCCTAGTTTAGGTGTTAGGGATTTTTGTAGGCCTAAACAATTATTCTCAAGTATGTCCACCTACTCTTTTTGTACCCCTATTTTTAAGTATAACTACCTACCTTTTATAATCACCTACACTATAAATGTATGCTGTTTTTGGAACAATAAATGATTTGATTTGATGATTTTTGATTTGATAGAGGAACAAACATTCATCCAAACATAAAAACATCCATCCAAACAGCCAAACTTTCGAATTTATAATATTAGTGTGATTAGTGTGATGTGACTAACAGCGCCTTCGCAGCGTTGCCCCCGTAGTGATGGTTTATGGTGATTATGATGATGAAATAACCTATTTATATAGATATATAAATATGCCTATAAACTTCCTCGAGAGTTTAGCTATCACATGCAGAAATTATCTTTCAAACCCGACTGGGTATGGGTAGTTCCTGAGATTAGCGCGTTTAAACAAACAAACTCTTCCGCTTTATATAATTAGTATAGATACAGATATCAACTTTTAGACATAGACATAGACATAGAAACATTTATTTAGCACACACACAGATGATAGGTATAAGAAAAATACAAAATGAGAAAGGACTTATACTAAGGACTTATTATAGTAGGTAGTAGGTAATATTTTTTTATGTTTTCTTACTTGGTGTAAAATACCCTATTCTTAAGAATAATATTGAACAGTACAGACGCGACAAAAAGTGTTCAACAAAAAAAACAAAAGCCTCTCATGCCTAATGTTCCAGAAAAACAATTGTCCAGACATGCAAACGTGACGCAAGTTTTGGCGCCAACAACAATACATCCATCTTGTTCAACCAAGCGGTCACAAAATGGCCGACACATTTCGAGTGCAAGAATGCGCGAAGGACCAGCAATTATAGTATTTGTGGCTGATTTTTTTCAATTTCTCTAAGTCGAGTGCTCTTTTGTAGAAATTACACTTTCTCAAAATACTCGCGCCCCATTACATTTGAATTTTACTTTCATTATGTCCTATCGAATGTCCTTAATAGATATAGGATTGTCATGGATGTCTTTGTACTTCGAATGGCAGAAGATTGCGATCTTTATTCGCACGGGTGCATACACACTATTAAACAATAGTTTAAATGTACACTCACTTCAGTTGTTAAGTCTCATCTACATCTGTAGGTACCTAGTAGGCCTTTGTTTGGTAACATAATTATTTTCTACAACACTACTTTTTATAGAATCTTAACTAATCGATCGAGCGAGCGAAGCGAGCGAAGATCTTAGTGGCAAGTTAGGCGATTTTGCTTTGTATGTTTGTATGTTTGTATGTTTGTATGTTTCATTTTTATGTTCTCGCATAACTATCGAACCGCTTATTCAATCTGTATGAAACTTGATAGGTCAATAGGTTGTGCTATGGAAATTTGCTGTGGAGCGTATGAGCGTAATCGATGAAGGGGTTGTAAAGATATGGGGTTCCCAAGGGGGTAAATTTTTTTCAAAGTTACCCAAATATATTGAGTGGGGTGTCATATGAAAGTACTCAACTTATACATTCCAAAATGGTTTTTAGTTTTCTTCTAGGTTCTATAGTTTTTGAAATACAGTCAAAAAGAAAAATTATGAAAACCAATTAACGGAAGTATGGAGAGAGCTCCCGTTTCATAGAGTTTCGATGTATTCGTAGGTCTGGTTAACAGACAAGGAGTGTGGCATCGTTGTGGTTTGGTTTGCAATGATTTTAGTTGCTACTTGATATTTTTTCTTGAGATTGAAAATAAAAGCCGTGTTGGCCGATTGGAAGAGTGCTCGACATTCGATTTATAGGTCGTAAGTTCGAACCCTGGCCGTGCTCATCAATGGATTTTTCGATTAGAAAAATTTAAATGCGCATTAACACGAGCTCTAAACGGTGAAAGAAAACATCGTGAGGAAACCAGTTAACGTTCTAATAGCGGCGATGGGCTTGCAACCTGTCACGTATGCAAATGCTAACTCCTGCAAATAGTGGGCTGGGCATGTACCAAAATTATAGAGGGAGGGGGAGGGTAGGGGGAGGGGGAGGGGAGGGGGAGGGGAGGGGGAGGGGAGGGGTGAGGAGGGGAGGGGTGAGGAGGGGAGGGGACGGGTAGGGGGCGGGGAGGGGGAGGGGAGGGGAGGGGAGGGGGAAGGGAGGGGGCGGGGTAGGGGAGGGGGGAGGGGTAGGAGAGGGGGAAGGGGTAGGAGAGGGAGGAGGGGTAGGGGAGGGGGAGGGGAGGGGGAGGGGAGGGGGAGGGGAGGGGGAGGGGAGGGGGAGGGGAGGGGGAGGGGAGGGGAGGGGAGGGGGATGGGAGGGGGAGGGGAGGGGGATGGGAGGGAGAGGGGAGGGGGAGGGGAGGGGGATGGGAGGGGAGAGAGAGGGGAGGGGAGGGGAGGGGGAGGGGGAGGGGGAGGGGAGGGGGAGGGGAGGGGGAGGGGAGGGGGAGGGGAGGGGAGGGGGAGGGGAGGGGGAGGGGAGGGGAGGGGAGGGGGAGGGGAGGGGGAGGGGAGGGGGAGGGGAGGGGGAGGGGAGGGGGAGGGGAGGGGGAGGGGAGGGGGAGGGGAGGGGGAGGGGAGAGGGAGGGGAGGGGGAGGGGAGGGGGATGGGAGGGAGAGGGGAGGGGGAGGGAGAGGGGAGGGGGATGGGAGGGGAGAGAGAGGGGAGGGGGGAGGGGAGGGGGAGGGAATTGATTTTCTCATACATTTCTTATTGAACTGCTATTTTAATAATTTCTCGAACTAAGAGGCCTTCCCTGAGGCGCGGTACGAAGTTCGCGGGGTCAACTAACGACACGACTTAATGTATTGCATGCATGCCTATAATCTTTACCATACTGAGGTAGCGCATTAGATATCATTCTGTGGTAAACACTAGAAGGAGCACTTAACGTAGGTATAGGGGTAGTCAGAAACAAGTCCAAATCTAGGCTATCAATACAACGGTGCGCGAGATCTCAGTTCGGGGCGAACTACTAGTTTATATTTACGTAACTTTACAAAATCAATGCAAGTTGAGTCATCTAAGGATCATAGTAAACGATCTGAAGGTAGCTCAATTACTGATGTAGAATAATAAATTTAAAAAGATAAAATAAGAAAAAAATAATTACTCAATATAATTTATCTTTTTATCTTTAAAACATTTAGGATAAAAAGAAAAGTTTGCAATTTTATTTCTTAGTTTATTTTATCTCATTTTTATTAATAATCATAAAAAATTGAAAATAACACTACTTTACAAGGTTTTTTACCCGCAGATGAAACTTATGTGAATCGGTAGAGTAGTAAACCCTATGTTAGATACTGAAGTGGAAAAAAAAATAGGACGTCAAGTTTTTTAAATATTTACTATATTTGTTTTTAACAATTTTTTATATACGAGCTACAAAAAAATCAAAAATGACACAGATTACTTCTTCCTTTATACTGATTAGCATCAGTTTCTCTTAATATAGACTGGCAGTAATCACCTGACATATTTTTATCATAGAAACCTTTGTACTTCCTTCGTAAATCTTCAAATCTTGATGAAAATGTTCACCATTTTCATCGCTTGCGCTTCCCAGGTTCTCAGGAAAAAAATCCAGGTGCGAATGTAAAAAATGAATTTTTAATGACATATTCACCCCCATCTTATGGTAATTCTTCAACAAATTGGAAATAATTTCTTCATAATCTTCTGATTTATGGTTGCCCAAGAATTTTTTTACTACTGGTTTAAATAAATACCAAGCATCTTTTTCGACACTGGATAAATGACCATCAAAATTTTTATCTTGTAATATTTTTCTTATTTGGGGGCCCACAAAGATCCCTTCTTTGACTTTGGCATCAGAAAAATTGGGAAAAAGGGTTTTTTAAGTACTTAAACGTAAGGCAAAAGTAACAGTCAGTAGCGTGATTTGTTGGTTACCTCCACAACATTATGGGACGCCAAATTGCAAGTATTTTCTTCTTCCTGCAGACCAGTTCATTAATATACTTCTATAATTTTCTTATACCACTCGAGGAACCCAATTTTTATTAAGATTTGTCACCGAGATTTGAAAATATTGGAGATAGGCTCGTTTCACGGCTTCAGTAATAAGTATATCTTTTGTTTTTTGATAAGATAATTTGACCACAAACATAGCAAAACTTATTTAGATTTAATTTACACTGCCTTGAGGCCATTTTAAAACCAATAAAAATGTCTAATTATAAGATTAATACAACAAAAGCGAACAATAACTCAGCACCAGTAACAAGTTAGCGAAATAACTTAATGAGGGTGTATTAAAAAAACTTGACGTGATAAAAATCTAAAACTTATATTTTTGTAATAAGAGGGTATGTAGAAACAACTTTCAGTATTAATTGTCTTTGGGTAAAAGAAAAAACTTTTTTTTGTAAAGTAGTGTAATTATTTGTTTTAATACCATATAACTAAAATTAAAACCATGATGAAGAATGAATTTCAAAATCAAGTCAATTATGTCTATCCTATTCAAGCACCACATGCATATTTTTACCATAAAACAAAATCATACAATGATGTATAAAAACTAACATTAAACCTATTATTCAGAGCCCTCACCCCTATGGCTGCTCATTTCGGGGGTAACGTGATATTTTATGGTGGGCATTGTTTAAACAATTGCGTAAGTGACTGTACGGGCGGGTATGCACCTTGTGGACGGGATATTGTAGAATAGAACCAGGCTTTTGACAATTTGTATCACATCACATCACACTATCGCACTATCACACTATCAAACTATCACACTATCACACTATCACACACACTATCACACTAATTATTATAAATGAGAAAGTTTGGATGTTTGTATGGATGTATGTTTGTTCCTCTATAACTCGACAACCCATGAACCGATTTGGCTCAAATTTGAAATATAGATAGATAATGACCGGGAAAAGGACATAGGCTACATTTTATCCGGGTACCATGCGAACGAAGCCGCTGGTAGCAGCTAGTCACACTAATGCGAAAGTGTGGATGTTTAGATGACGTATGTATGTTCCTCTATAACTCGACAACCCATGAACCCATTTGGCTGAAATTTAAAATATAGATAGATAATGTGATTTGGAAAAAGACATAGGCTACTTTTTATCCGGGCACCTACCACGCGAGCGAACTTTGGGCGGAAGCTAGTAGGGTATAAGATATGTAGTGTGAAACACACTCCATGTTCTGGCTTTACCAAAAATAAAAATAAAAATACACGACAGTGTTCATGATTATTATTTCTAAATGCAACATAGGACACACCAAAATTATCTTTAGGCACTCTTGCATGAAACTATCCATTATCGAGCGAGCATACGTTTCCCGTCTTCCCACAGATTAAACACAAAGTTAGTATGTAACTATGACACAGACTATATCACTGTTAGTAAGGTAACCAAGGCACAGAAAAGACAGAGTAGGTACCTCATTATAGAATAAATTGATGATAAATTAATAACAGATAGACACAACCTTCGGATCGAAAGCAGAGATGCTGCCCATACGTACCTACTAACTATAACCATGGGGTATATAAGGGGGGTTTAGGGGGTCCGGACACCCTCCCCCCTCCTCTATCAAATGAAAAAAAAATCGCGGAGTAGGAATTTATAATTTGTTTTGGGAAATTTTAAAAACCACAACTTCAGTTCGGGGTAAAACTAGTCTTTGTACATTAGAATCTAGAATTTTATTTGAGGGGAAAACTAGTTTATCTTTGTATTTAGGAACCCTTGAACCGCCATCCATAATAACAAAGCTACGCCTATGACTATAACTATCATAGCGAATAAACGAAAAATCAATTAAGGAAGGGATTCGATCACCCTCAAGTTTTAAGCTGAGGTGCCTCTCACTTGGCTATTATGGGAGATAGAGTGGTTGTTATGGGGTGGGTGGGTTTCAAGTTACTTTCTGTACCATTTTAGGTAATTTTAGCCACATTTTGCTAGTTTAAGTTATTTTGGACTAATATGGTACAGTCACTAAAGTTAAATTTAGAAAGGACTAGCTTACGCCCGCGGCTTCGCTCACGTGGTAGCCAGATAAAAAGACCTATGTCATATTCCCAGTCATTATCTATCTATATTTTTAATTTCAGCCAAATCGGTTCAGTGGTTGTCGAGTTATAGATAGAAGAGCAAACACACATCCAAACATCCATCCAGCCAAACATCCAAACTTTGGCATTTATAACAAATATTAGTATGATGTGATAGTAGGTACTATTCCATCTACCCAAACTTCCCTTTTATCCCGAAAAAGTGCACGGTTCCCGTGGGATAAAAAAAATAGTAGTCCACGCGAGCGAAGCCGCGGCCGTCAACTAGTAGTTCATAATCTGGAATAACACGCTACTTTTCTCTGGCTAGGTACCTACCACGCGAGCAAAGCTGCGGGCGGAAGCTAGTAAAACTAATTGAAGTTAGAGAATGATCGTGTTTTCAAGACAAGCAGCTGCTATTATCTCACCATCATCAAACACCAAAAGCCCACACATTTTCACACATCACTACATCCCAATCCGCATAAAATTGGATTTCGGTAAATAATTCCATTTTTAAATTTTGAAATCCTGTGTGGTCGCGGGTGTTGCCAGCTCCTTGCATTACGTCAAACTTGTCAGGGAGCAGATCAGGCGGAATGCGCAAGTTTAAAAATAAAAATTAAAAAGTTGCATGGCGCAACTTTATTGTTGAACTTTTATACTGGTTGGTGTAAAATGAGAAAAAAGCGTGTTAAAAAATGAGATCAAAGTAGTTTTTAGTTTTTAGCCAATATGAATATTTTTTAATCTCTTTTTTAATTAAGTAAGTATATTTTAAAATTGATATTTATGTAAGTATGTACCTACTTACTTTTAAATAAAAACAGAAAAAACTTTTTTTCGTCAGAATAAAAGCATACCTACAAACTTTTAATGAGGTACAATATCAACAATAATGTAGCATTTTGGTATTGTGCCAAATAAGGTACTACCTACCTAGATATGAAATTCCGAAAGTTTCAGAAAAAGCCTCATTTAAATGAACTGTTACGAACAATGAAAGAAGCAAATGGTCTAATCGGTAAACCAATCTCAAGATGCGCTTACCAACAAACACCATTTCAGTTTATAATTTTTGACGGATGTGCTTTTGACAACCTTTAAAGACTATCAAACGTAATTTTACGTAGGTAACTTAACTTAAGTAGGTAAGGTACATACAAATGGTACCTATACAAGCTAGAAGATTTCTTCCTTTGCCGTCAGTTTTTTTCTCTCTTTCTATTCTCTAATCCACTAATCCATCGTCTGACGCATGCGCTCCAGTGGTCTTTGCGCATATTATCCCTAAGCTATACCCCGTGCAAAAATAATGGTTATTTTGTTAGTAATTACTTACTCACTTACTTTTTTTTTGAGTTTGTTTTTTTTTTACTGTAACTTATTTTTTCGCTTGTTTAATTTTATATTCATTTTGACAGGTCTAAGATAAATATTGATAATTTCTGTGGTCGTGGAGCCAATGCAGTAAACAAATAATTGTATTGCAAGTGATGGCGACTGTAGGTACAAAGATTAAATAAAAAAAATCTACTGTTATAAGCATGAAAGTAAGAACTTACTCATACTTAGGTACGTACCTAAGTAAGTATAACTTTATCCCTTTCATCTAACTACTTACATTATTTCTCAATTTTCATCAGAGCTATCTATAAGTAAAGAAATAAAGAAAATTTGGCTAAACGGGTTGAAGTGAGGCTGCGGATGATGATGATGAGGTATTGAATGGCATCCAAGAGCGGGTTACAGAAGCGTCGGTCGTCCAACAGCACCATGGGCTGACGACATAACATCCGTTGAAGGCCGGATTTGGATGAGGCGAGTGATGGACCGTGGAGATTGCCACATTTGGCACACACACGCAAAGGGAGGCCTGTACCCAGCAGAATCACCTAGCTCTTAAGACGTTTCAAAGCGGTACACTAGTGATCCTATTATTAATCAATGACTGAGACTGAAAAGAGACGGAATTTCATATTGCGATTCTGCAATAGCGACCTTTTTTAAGCCCGTAGGTTGACCGATCAAAGTGTGTAACAGAGCGGCTACTTTCGTTAGCGTTATCGTAAATCGAATACGCATGATTTGTCTCCGATGTCCCTTTGATAAGCGACAAATCCTATTATTTCGCTCTCAAACGAATTCGGGTGAAAATTGTGCCATTTTTGGGACAAAAGGATTTTGTTTGAAAGATAACAAACATAGAATGCTTTGAATTTAAATAAAAAACGATTTTTACAAAAGAAACATTAATAGGTATATTTTTACAAAAATTAGTAGGTACCTAGGTATAGGAAAAGTAGTTGCCTAACTAATGTTAAAGTACCTACCTATGATAGGCTCTTCAGAGCCTTTAGCACGAGTATGCACAAAGTCTACTATTCGATCCGTGACTGTAGTTTAAGGGCTCGGCGAACGTATCTACTTACCTAGGAACGTAATACCAAAATAATTTAAAATTTGAGCATATTTTTATCACTTTACGTTATTATTTGGATAAAGGTAGTATTTATCTAGGTTCCTGTTAAACTTTTGTTTCAAAAAACTTACTATAGAACAAATGAAAAGAAAAAATACCATTTTTGGTGTACCTACAAAGATTTCAATTCAATTGGCTTACATTTCTTTTTAGGTAAGTTTTTCGGAACAAAAGTTTAACAGGAACCTAGATAAATACCTACTCTCTTAATCTAACAACATAAACTGATGAAGATATGCTTAAATTTTAAATGATTTCGGTATTACGTTTTTATAGAAATTCGCCGGTCGCAGGCCTCTTAATCTCTCAAATGTATTGGGATTTTAGTTCAGTCAAGTTACCACTGGAGGCGCTGCACCGGAATCCCATACATTTGAGAGCCTTTACTACAGTCACGGATCGAATAGTAAACTTGTGCATACTGGCGATCGAGGCACAGTACCTAATTTCGTAAATATGGACGACTAGCTGCTGCCCGCGGCTTCGCTCGCGTGGTACCCGAATAAAAAGTAGCCTATGTTACTCTCCAGCCCTCCAACTATCTCCACACAAAAAAACACGTCAATCCGTCGCTCTGTTTTGACGTGAAAGCAGGACAAATAAACAAACAAATAAACACACTTTCACATTTTTAATATGGGTACGAAACGGACAACTGTAGCTGACCCAGCTACAGTCACAATGGATCTAGGCATTTGTGCTTAGACATTTACTTACCTACTCCTTGGAATGGAACCCTAAAACATTACCCTCCCTCTTCGCAGTCGGGTAAAAGAGGGCTGTAACGACATTCGACAGACAATGGCGTCCTGTTATCTTAGGATCTCGGAAAAAATGTTTGCAGAAACCGGCGCCAATTCCTCTTGAAGTAGCGGGGTCGAAGCCACTTCGCCGGCCTTTTTCTAATGTAGGTACCTACCTACTTACCTTAGGCCTTTACATCTTTTTCTAGATGAATTATACAGTGTCAGGAGGCCATCATTGCCTACACTTAACGGGACACTGTAGTCCCTGGGACATTGTTGAGATTGAGTAGGCTTGCCCAGCACCTACACCATCCTCTCAGCTTAATTCACAGGAAAGACATGGTCAATACGTGTGGGGCTGACTAAGCCGCGGGTTTCCTCACGATGTTTTCCTTCACCGTTTAGAGCTCGTGTTAATGCGCATAAGTATAAATTTTTCGGAACGAAAAATCCATTCATGCACGGCCAGAATTCGAACCCACGACCTTCGGATCGAAAGTCGAGGTACTATACCCCTCGGCCAACACGGCTCTCGGCCTACTCTACATAACGAACTTATGAATTGTCTTTCAAACCTAAATTAAATGTTGGCGGGTTCCCATCCCAAACCTATTTATCATTCAATAATTAACTAGAGCACCCTCGCGGCGTTGCTTTGCCCCCGTAGTGATGGTATATGGTAATGATGATGATGATGAAAAGTAGCCTATAACCTTCCTCAAGAGTTTAGCAGAATTTTTTTTCAAATCCGACTGGTAGTTCCTGAGATAAGCGCGTTTAAACAAACAAACAAACTCTTCCGCTTTATTACCTATAGATATTAGTATACATTACCTACCTTATTAATTATTGCTTCAAGTGAAGCGCTCGTGGCGTAGCTTACACGTTCTTGATTGAGCATTCAGCGTGGTCACAATTTGGATGGGTGGTAAGTGGTATCGAGCTGAGCGCTTCCGTGCTTCGAAGGCACGTTAAATTGTCGGTCCCGGTTTCTAAGTCATTAAGCCATGACGGAGGCCTTTAGGCGGCCTAAAAACTCCGTCACCAGAGTTGGCCACTTGCTCATACGAACTTACTTACCTACCTACTTAGTAGCATCTCGAGTAGCAGCTCGAATCTAGCTGAAGTTCTAATAAATAGGATTTGAAGCCATTATTCTTTTTTTTGGTAGGTAGGTATGTGGTTGGTGTCTTTAATATTTTTACAACATAATACCTAAATATCACATAGCCTACTTGAGACTGATTTCTTATAGAAGGTATTCACAATAAAATCGATGAACTTAACTAATTGAGAAAAATTACTTTACTCGTCTACGCCTCGTAGCAAAACCGTAGCACCCCTTAATCGTAGCACTATAGTCTAATAAACAATGATATTATTGTAAAAATGGTTCACAATTTACTTACATCTTTTATCCTATGGCTTGTGTACTAAACGTGTACGGAACCTTCAGTTTCTCTTCATGGTTTCTGTACCAATCTACGCATCCCCGAATCCACAGTCTATCTCCTTCGACATACAAATTCAAATGAGTTCTATTCTGGGCGTAGTAGGCGGTATCATCCGACCAATCAGAACCTAAGGATCACCCTCCAAGGATACCAGGTGGCTTTGATTGGTGGATAATGTCCTGGGCATCCTTTTATCTCTTTCTGATAGTTTTGTGCTGTCTCTTTTAGGGTCAGAGGGTTTGTATAAAGTCTATTGTCTCGATGAAATTAATTTATGGGTACCTATTCTAAAATATAGATTTATGGCCTCTGGTATACTTACCTAATATTGTTCTGTGGCTGTGGTAGGTAGGTACTTTGTGATTTTTATAGAAGAATGTTAGGTATAGTTTGGGTTTTAATTTTAAGCAGTGTAAATTAAAAGAACAAAGGATCTCTTAGCAGCATCTTCGAGCATAAAGAACCAGCATTCATAAACTGTAAAAAATACAATGCAAGAAAAAAAATTGCAGTTTGATAGAATATCTGGGTTTGATCAAAAATTGCTCGAAAAAATTTAACAGCGCCATCTAGCGGATTAATAATAAATCAACAGTTTCCGCATAGAAGATTCACTACTCAGCGCTAGATGGCAATCAATGATAACTTTATTTGATTATTAAAGCTAAAAAACATTATTACAAGTTTAAATCTTTTATTTTATTATTTAATTTTAATTAACTTCTTTTCGCTAAATACGCAGTCATCTTAAAAATAATATCTAATTTAAGAAATTGTTTTATTAGATCTGGCAACTAAATCTTTGACGCGTGTCTCGCATGCGCAATGAAGTGAGTTGTGACGTGACGCGTTTGACATTTCCGTCATTTCACTTTTTTAATACGTGTCAAGCAAACTTGTGCGTTCGGCTTTTCCAGCCTTTAATTTTAGAATTTAACAGTGAGTACTTGCGTTTTTCTACATAATATTAATTAATTTAGTGCAAAGTTGTATTATCTCTCACAAATACATGAATTTGTGGACCAAAACCGAAGCGGTTCTGCATGTTGAAAAAGTGGTGTTGTGATCGAAATCACTTTCTAAATTCGTTTTATTTATCGGTAATAATTCGATTCACTGTGAAATTTCCATTGGAACTTAACAAGAAGTTATTTTTCATTACTGAAATAGCTTCACAGCTCGTCGTAGTTGCGTTTTATTATTTTGTGAGTAAATATTCCAACCCAGCTGTGTACCTATACCAAATTCAATTGTGTTCGGGTTCTAAAGGTACTTTGTTCGCTTACGTAGAAAGAAACTACGTAGAATTATGGAGAAATCGTTAATAACATAATGATCTGACCTTCAACTCGTATTAATTGTACCTTTAGAAAATTCTAAGATAACTCAACCTACTTATTTTTAAGTAGGTAGGTACCTACTTACTATTATCAATGCAAAGAGTTTTTAATGCGACACGTAATCAACATAGTGTGTCCGATAATGTTTCTAGCGTGTTTTGGCTGATCGGCGCATACACAGCCCAATATTTGGCCAGCCGTAATTTTATGGTAGAAAGGTATTTACCTAAGAAGTCTTTCTGCAAAAGTTTTAATCACAGGTGACTTATAGTTTTTCAGATATTAATTTTTAAAGTTTCGAAATATTTTGAAATTATTTGAAATGTTTTGGCTGTGGTCAGTTACTGAACGCATCTTTGACACTTGATTGGACGTTTTTGACGTAAATATACACGATGTACGCCATTTTGATTGTCAGTGTCAATAAAAAGCGCGGAATTTTGAGTTGTCAATGTCAAGATATACTTCAAACTTTAAATGAGTGACAGATCCGACACAGAGCACCCCGACTTGAGTAGGTTAGGTTCTAAATGAGTGACAGATCCGACACAGAGCACCCCGACCCCACGTGGTCTTGTGCGTGACACCCCTAGAGTGTATATAAAAAACGCGGAGCCAGAAGCTCGCGTGGGAGGTTCTGAGTGGAGCTAGCCCTCTCAACCGAGCTAAGCGAAGGGGGGAGGTGGCGAGCGAAGCGAGCCGGCGACCTCCGTAGCGCAGTGAAGGTTGAGGGGGCGAAGTGACACTCAGAGGCGACTTCGCGAGAGTTCTGGCGGGAGCCCATCCCAGAAAGGCTTGAGTAGGTTAGGTTCAAAATGAGTGACAGATCCGATACAGAGCACTTTATTTTTACAATTAAGTACAATTCTATTTTACAATTCTTCAAGTTAGGAGTGGTAAGGGGGGGTGGACCCCCTTCCACCTACCCCACCCCTCAAAAAACCCCTATTTATTGAGTCTTTTCCCTCAGTTTTGAGAACTTAACCTCAAATTTTCATTTCTCTTTTTCTCATAAACTACTAGCTTTCTTTGACTCCTCCCACCAGGGGGGGGTCTACCCCTCCCCCCCCCACCCCCCACCCCTCCCACCCCCCCAAAATTACAGGGCTGTGTCTGTGCTAGCTTTCCCGTGTTTTTATAAGTAATTAACCGGTTTTAATGTAAATAAGCACAGGTGGTCCTCATAAATGTGATATTCTTTACATACTTACCTCTTTATTGTCTCTTGTACTACTTCAACATAAATTAATGCTTAAATAAAGTTCTAGAATATGGCTTGGAAAGTACTTATGGGTGTTTCGCAGGACTCGTGTTTTTGGCATGTCCGGCCTTGCGAACCTATTAAAATGACCAGTTTCAGTATTGCTGTATTTTTATTTGGAAATAGTATACGAGTACGCTATTATGGCACTAGTAATATCCTCAATTATATACATAGGAAAGCTGTAATTAATTTCTAAAGTCGTGAAATCTAAGTTCTCTGGTGTGTCCGCGACACCCCTATCTGCATTCAATCGCTTATTACGCAATAATGAAATATAAATTGACATTTTTTATAACGTTAACGTTAATATAGATACTATTAGGTAGTGGTGAATCAAATTTCATGTTATTTTAACTCCACGTTACTGTTTTACAAAGCAAACAAATGTGTCCGCGATAAAAAACTAATTTCTCTGTCGCTAATTTCTTTGGCATTTTCCTAATTTCTCTGGCATTTTGCTAATTTCTTTGGCATTTTGCTAATTTCTTTGGCATTTTTCTAATTTCTCTGGACCAAACCTAATTTCAATGGGCACGAATATATTTAAACCACTAAAACTTCAAAACGGCTTTATCAAATTGAGGGCCGCTAACATTAAAATTCATGTCTTTGAGTGCTTAATTAGGTATGTTATTTTTTTTTGAAAAATAACCAAAAAAAAATTGCGAAAATGGGGTACCGTTTTTCGGACCGCTTCTTGCGAATCATCCATTAGGTAGTGGTGAATCAAATTTCATGTTATTTTAACTCCACGTTACTGTTTTACAAAGCAAACAAATGTGTCCGCGATCAAAAACAAATTTCTTTGTCGCTAATTTCTTTGGCATTTTGCTAATTTCTTTGGCATTTTGCTAATTTCTTTGGCATTTTTCTAATTTCTCTGGACCAAACCTAATTTCAATGGGCACGAATATATTTAAACCACTAAAACTTCAAAACGGCTTTATCAAATTGAGGGCCGCTAACATTAAAATGCATGTCTTTGAGTGCTTAATTAGGTATGTTATTTTTTTTTTGAAAAATAACCAAAAAAAAAATTGCGAAAATGGGGTACCGTTTTTCGGACCGCTTCTTGCGAATCATCCTTATATCCTGAGTTTACTAGCGTTGGCTTTACATTTTTTATTTATTACAGTAAGATTACAATTTCTTACTGGACTTTCTCTTATTGCATCTAAATATTCAAGACATTTCTCTTTTGGACTTCATCATCATCATCGTTTATATTTGATGAATTTAAATTGAAGCGCTCGTGGTATAGCTTGCTTCGAAATTCTTGATTGGTCTTTGAAGTTAAGCGATGTTCTGAGCAATCACAATTTGGATGGGTGACTGCCATGGGGGTAGCTATAGCTTTGTTATGGGAGGGGCCAAGGGTTAAAATATACAAAGATTGACTAGGTTTCCCTTGAACTTAATGGGGTTCAACTGTTCAAGGGTTCCAAAGCTATTGCTAAGGGGGGGGTCTGGACCCCCTAAACCCTCCCCCCTTTATATACGCCCATGGTGACTGCTAGTAGCATTAACAGCCGAGTGAACTAAGTTTCATGCTTCGATCTTACTAAGACGAAACTAATGGTTTTTCTGTTATTTTCAGGACAAATATACTAATAATTAAATAAAATGGCGCCAAAGCAGAGGATGCGTATTGCCAACGAGATCGCCAGCAAAAACATCACCCAGCGAGGAAATGTACCAAAAACCACTAAGGTAAACAAACCTTGATAAAAATTCAATTTACCTGTAAGGCTTGTTTCACTCTTCACTTCAGCGTGTCGCCGGTCGCGTCCGCGAGTTGACCATTCACAGCACATTTCTGTGTGCTGTGAATGGTCAAAATTAATTTCTCTGTGCTGTGAATGGTCAACTCGCGGACGCGACCGGCGACACGCTGAAGAGTGAAACAAGCCTTAGAGCCATGCGCAAGCGCTGCGACGCGGCTAGCGTGCGAGCCGAGCGGCAAGTGTGAACCCTAGCTGCCAAGACCCGGCCGGGCGGGCCCGCCAATGTATCTACTTGTAGCTTTGCACCTAAATTGCGGACTGCGTCTTCTGTAGGTACCTATTCCGTGGCTGTACGAAAGCTGGGTCGTCTTGTCTCCATTAAAAAATAAGATACAAATATATTGATAAACATTAAAAATGAACGTCATCTTGTTGATGATAATGAAACTCTTACTTATTATTACAGTCGTAGTCATAATATTTACATAATCATTATCATGTAATAATAAGAGAAAGTTCTCATGATCATTAGATCATTCATTGTAATGCCGGGAATACACATGCTACGTAGTATCACACAAGCATGCTAGTTTCGAGCAGATGCTACTTAGTAGCACAATAAGCATGTGTATTTACGAAAAGAGTTTTTTATATTATTTTTATTTTTGTTATTTTTTTTATTTATTAACACGGTAATAACCAATTACATTTTGACGTGAAAGCAGGACAAACAAACAAACACACTTTCACATTTATGATATGGGTACGGATAACAAATTACCAATTATATTCGTTAAGGTAATGATTGCGTGATTATGTTCAAGGTATGCACTGTATCATGTGCGTAAAATTCTGATAAGAAAACACGTGGTGTGTTTTTAAACAATATGAATTGCGCATTTCTTTTTGTAAATATTTTTAAAGCTGAAAAATTATTAACAATGAAGCCTTTATCTTGTGAACGTCAAGATGGCGGGATCACCTCATAATTAGTAGGTACTCAATTAGTAGGTACTATTTGGTACCTTTATTGAAAAAATAGGTACCCTCAGGATTTTTTAAAATCCCGCCAGATGCCTGCGTCAAGATGGCTGGACCACCGTTTTTCTCGGTATATGAAAGGCGCAGCAGCAATACACTAATAACACGAAAAAGTAGCTTTATTGTTTTAGTTATAATTGTACAACGCTTCAGTATTCAGAGAAAATAAGATTTTAATTTTACAAAAAATACCCACCTGTCCAAATTGACACAGCAACGCGACTTTATGCTTGCTTTTACATATTATTGTCGATCGAGCGAGCGAAGCGAGCGAAGATCTTAGTGGTAAGTTGGGCGATTTTGCTTTGTATGTTTGTATGTTTGTATGTTTCACGAATTGTTGTTCGAGCATAACTGTCGAACCGTTCATCCAATCTGCATGAAACTTGGTAGGTCAATAGGTTGTGGTAAGGAAATTTACGGGGGAGCATATGAGCTTAATCGATAAAGGGGTTGTGAAGATATTGGGTTCCCAAGGGGGTAAAAAATTATGAAAGTTACACAAATAAATTGAGTGGGGTGTCATACGAAAGGGCTTATTTTGTACATTCCAAAATGGTTTTTATTTTTAATCTAGGATGTATAGTTTTTGAAATACGACCAAAGACCAAAAACTACGAAACCAGAGCTGCAAGAGCTCCCGTTGCATAGAGTTTCGATGACTTCGTAGCTCATTGACTGGTCGGTCTTAAAAAGAGAGTGGCATCGTTGCGGTTTGGTTTGCAATGATTTTAGATGCTACTTGATTTATTTTCATGATAAAAAAAATTTTGATAAAGAATGAAAATAATTGGGGTAAAAAAAGTTAAGTAAACAAATATATTGAGTGGGCTGTCAAATGAAAGGTCTTTATTTGTACATTCCAAAATAGTTATTATTTTTATTCTAGGACGTATACTTTTAGAAATACGACGAGAATTCATAAATATGAAATACCTAAATGAAAAATTAGACGCGACATTATGTATTGCATGCATGCCAGTATTTTTTACCATGAAGAGCTAGCGCAATAGGCATACTCGGCAGTATCAGTAGTAGCATTTGAAATTATAGGAGTAGTCAGAAGAAAGTCCAAATGTAAGCCATCTACGGTGCGCGAGATCTCAGTTCGGGGCGAACTACTAGTTTTAAATAAGTAGGTACCTAATTACCTACCTATCTGCCTATTTTTGAGTTGATTCTTTTTTATTTTATTTAATAGGTACCTACTTACGTTACCTACTAAGGCTGGATTCTACCAAACTGGATTAAGTTTAGTCTCGAGAATTAACTACTGTTTGTTTGAATATTTTGACATTGTAAAGTTGACACCTTATAACCAGGATAATTTGTATGGACATAATAATGTTCGGTTGCGCTTTCTAAACAATTGTATTTCGAATTATGTCGGCTAACTAGAATAACTACTCTGGTAGTAAGATGACTTTTGGTCGAATCCAGCCTAAATAAAATAAAATTTTAGCCTCCCCAGATCGCGAAAGTGTAAAAAAGACATTGTTTTCTTGTCTTTTCAGGAAAAGGAAGACCAATATCCAGTAGCGCCGTGGCTCCTAGCGCTGTTCATATTCGTCGTGTGTGGCTCTGCGGTCTTCCAGATCATTCAGTCCATCCGGCTGGCCTAGGCACCAATCCTTCACCTGCCCTGGCTCATAGATTTATTTATGTTGTGCTGTACTTTTCTGACATAATGAAAAAGAAACCTTTAGAATCTAGGTCCCTATGTTCAAACTAAAAATATCCAGGACAAACATTTGTGTGATGAACTTAGATGTTATGTGTCTGGGTGTTATAAAGATTTACAAAAAATATATAAGGATTCTATCAGCTATCTATAAAATCATATAGGATAAATTACATAATGATTTATTTGATCATAGTATGCTAACTAAGGTATCCATTGGTATAACAATATAGATACATTAAAAAAAGGTTCTAAGTAATGCATTTCGAGATTATCTTCATTATGTCAGAATTGTACTTGTCAGATATTTTAATGTCAATTTATTTTATAAATCTGGCAGTAACATCAGTTATCAGCAGATGAAATATCTGTCAGTTACTTCGATTTTGACAGAGCCCTTATAGGGTTTCTGAATTTGTGATTCCCATGACAGTTAAAGTAACATTTTAACCTGTCAAGTTTTTGCGCTAATTTATTGAGATTTGTGCCACAAGTCCAAAATCATTTAAATAATTGGGAGGATACTTATCATTTAAGACTTTTTATCGAAGATGATAAGTCTCTGAGGCATTCCCGTTTAATAATATCAACAAAAGGGTAAAGTTAAAATGATAATAACACCCAAAAATCTGTTGATCCAAAATGGCCGCCAAGCAATTCCGTCTGATTCAAATTATGAATTGTCTTTCTGACGTATAATTTCAAATTTAGAATGTCAATCTGTTTCTGACATTGTATAACTTGTCTTTCTGACAATGTATAATTTCAAATTTAGAATGTCAATCTGTTTCATATAAAAAATTGGAATGATTCACGCTTGAGCAAGTTTTACAAAGTAAAATTAACGTTACCCTTTTGAGTAAAAATAGAAACTGCGCTCGTAGCTTTTTTAAAGTTACATCATAATCTGTCTAGTAATTAAGCGCAGGGTTTTATAATCTCATAATAAAAGTTATTCTTGTATAATAATGTATATTTAAGAGGAGACAGCATTTGAATCAGTGTTGTTTTGAAAATTTCCATTCCTTTTTTTGACCAAATGTACGTTTAGACGCACAAACGCTTTGTTCTACAAGGTAATTTAGTTCAATTTTTGTTATAATTATTGCGTCGCTTGAATGAAATTTGTCGGTACTATTTTTAATTTTAAATATAATTGATTTGATTAAATACAGTATATTTGTCAAGTTTCTGTATTTTGATGTTTAGAAATAATTTTAATAGGTATCCCTCATCCTGTAAGGTCCCAATTAAGAATTTTGTCACTCCCCAATTTACGTTTATATAATAGTTAGGCACAAAATAACTAATATGTGGAACACTAAAAAAACTTACCTACTTGCTTGTAAGTACCTACTTGGTATTCTTATGACTTAGGCTGAATTCGACCAAACTGGATTAAGTTTAGTCTCGAGAGAAAACTACTGTTTCTTTGAATATTTTGACATTGTAAACTTGACATACAACCAGGATAATTTGTATAGACATACTAATGTTCAGTTGCGCTTTCTAAACATTTCGAATTATGTCGAGTAAAAACTTAATCCACTTTTGGTCGAATCCAGCCTAAATTGAAGAGTAACAAAGTTAATTATTGATTGATACTGGCGCTGATTCTGTCGTAGACTGACTAGCTACAACATAATCATTAGTTCATTAGTTCAGTAAAAAATGGGATTTGATGGAAAAAATAAACAATCTTAATCGGTAATCCGTATATTTCGAAATTAAATTTTACATTTTCGAGAGCGTCAGACTTAAATCAAACTTTTCGTATTCACAAATTAAACTATATGGTACAATCATTTACATTTGTCATGTGATGTGATATGTGTCTCTTAAAGTACAGTCAGCCGCAAGTTCTCGTGGCTTCGATGGTGTTTTTGCAGCTGACGATATAACTAAATTAATATTAGCACCTAGTATAGCACCAATTTTTTCTTGCAGAATTATTTTAGAGAATTACGGAATATACATTTTAGGTCCAACTATAATCAAAATTAATGTTTCTATGTTTGTATATTGTTTGTATTGCATTCCTAAACCATTGATCAGATTGTGATGAAACTTTGGTAGGGTCTTCTGAGGATGACCGCGAAGTTTGGCCCAAAAAATTATAATTAGAATACCTACAAATAAAGGTTTTACTAATTCAATTGATAGTAATTTTGTAATGTGCTTCAAAACTTATGGCTAATTAATCTTAATTGTGCTTTTTTTACAGTACAAAATGGTACACTCGGTGTCAAAATTAGGTATACCTACACATTACTCTATCACCGCTTTTTTACTCAAAACTTATTTGTTTTCTAGTGACTTAACGAAATGTAAAAATGGTAAAACTACTACACGCACACAAGTGTCAAAAAGTAAGCTTCGTTTATGTACATTATAGGAAATTTTCTTATTTCTTCGAAAATTACCCATTGTTAAAAGCTCAAGAAGAGAAACACTGCATGATCGTTATTTAACTTTATTTTAACTGTGGCACTAACTGGCACTTAAGCTTAATTACCAATAATCACCTCGTCAGAGCTACAATACGAATGCCGTCCGTACTTGGAGCACTCTCTTTTATACCCCTGCACAAACAACAACCACTGAGTCAACCCAAGTACGGGCGGAAGCAATCATTAAAATATTAAAAATAATTATACAAAGACAATTACCTCTCTGATTTTTCTTAAAATAACTAATTTAATTTTACAATAATTCTAAAATTATGAAACTAATTATTTACACATTTGTTAGTGATTTTATGAACTGACAGCAACTTCCTTTTAATGATCACAGTACGAATTATGAAGTGCTGTCAGTTCATTTCAATACTGTTTATAAAATCAAATTAGCTCGTAAATTCTCAGTTCTAAATCAGTGTTAACAGATTCGGCCATCCAATCATAGTACCCGCCCTCGGGTATAAAGTTTTTTAAAAAAAAACCATCTTAAAGTTACACACTGATTTACAGCTTGTTATTAATGATGTTGATAATAATAATTATATCCTAATAGATATCATAAGCTCATTCAACTTATTACAAGGCACATTTATATAAAGCTCATTTCAGCATAAAGAATCAACTAAGTTTAAATCATCTAGCTATTTTCAGCCTTATGAGGAACATAGTCTTTAGTATTAATGTACTTATAAAATTACATCGTAATAAACCAGCTTTGTGATAATAAGTAAATATATTTTCGGCAACCATGGGTAATTGCACCCTAATAAGCTAATTTCAGCTTTGATATAAAGGTAATTACATCATAAATAAACATATTTTCGACAAACATGGGTAATTACACCCTAATAAGCTAATTTCAGCAATGTAATAAAAGTAATTATAACATAAACATATTTTTAACAAACATGGCTAATTACACCCTAATGAGCTAATTTCAGCTTTATGACTTGGGTAATTTCACCCTAATGAGCTAATTTCAGCTTTATGACTTGGGTAATTTCACCCTAATGAGCTAATTTCAGCTTGATGACTTGGGTAATTTCACCCAAATGAGCTAATTTCAGCTTTATGACCTGGGTAATTTCACCCTAATGAGCTAATTTCAGCTTTATGACTTGGGTAATTTCACCCTAATGAGCTAATTTCAGCTTTATGACTTGGGTAATTTCACCCGAAAGAGCTAATTTCAGCTTTATGACTTGGGTAATTACACCCTAATGAGCTAATTTCAGCTTTATTAGGCTTCTGAAAATCAGGTACTGTTCATTATAAATAAATTAACAAATGCAAGTTCATTGATAAACATAATTGATTAAGGAATAACACTTTTAAAACCAAAGGCAAACACCCGACCACTTGGCCAATTTTGTATCAACAAATTATTTGAAATTAGGAACCACATTGCATTGGTAAATATTTTGCGTGAAAAAAAAATGTGTAAATGCCAAGAAAAGGATTTTTCTCAGATATGAGACCTAGCTAGTTCGACTTTTGGCCCCCGTAAGCAACTGTATCGCAAATTTCAGCGGACAAACAAACATGCAAACAAACAAACAAATATTGCTCGTTGAATAGGATAGGATATTATCATTCAATTTATCTATATTTTCCTAACTACTACTTTCATTTTCTCCAAAACTCAACAATGGCATACTTTTATCTATTGAAACTATATTTTGTAAGTAGAATTACCCTAAAAGATAAGTATAAGAGACTAAAAGGACTAGTGAAAGAAATGATAGCAAGAAAGAAAGATTCTGAGGAATTTCGGACGAACATTAAGTTTTTCTGGAAATCCATCCGTTCAACCAGAGGAAAAACTCAGACCTCAGAGCTGAATTCGATCAGAGATCAGCTGGGCAATTCTACTAGATGACAACATCAATCATTCCGCTGTAGTTTGTTTCGAACTCTTAAATGTCAGCCATTTGGTGAATAGTAAAATGGCTTTTCAAAAATGTGTTCTGCCAAGTTCAAACCTAAGCTAAAACCTCACCACAACTGAGTCATTTGTCATTAGTAGAATAGGAAACAGTCGAAAATATAAGGTTTAGTTGAGGTTTTGCTTGAGGTTGATAAAAAGTTTGGTACTAGAATTGGCACCCAGAATGGAAGTTTAGTGAAAGGTGAAGAATGCATGTTAAAAAACTGGCTGGAGTATTTTGAAAGCTTGTTTGAAAGAGAGGAGTACATGCACCTACGTCAGTGAATAATGAAAGTGTAGATGTAGGTAGATGAGTTGCAGGAGATGGTAACAAGTATGTATGGAGCTTTTGAGAGGAAGGGAATGAATGTGAATGTAAGTAAGACGAAAGTAATGGTTTTCGAAAGAGAGGAATGTGTAACAGCATGTAATATTTCAATAGATGGTGTAAGAGTGGAGAAAGTAAATAAGTTTGTTTATTTGGGAACATTGTTTACGAGAGATGGAAAGCATGAGGAGGATGACTATATGTATGACATTTTGTTTTCTGTTTGTAAGGTATGATTTAAGAAGGTTAGATACATTGCCTCTTATACCGTATGATTGCAGCTTACTAATTAGTATGGAATGATCAACATGATCGAACGCTTTTGTCATATCCATGAAAAGGGCACACGCAGTAGTATTATTATCTATATATGACTAGGTAACTTAGATGTCAGATTTACGGAATGTCAGTGTTGGAGTACCGCAAGGCAGTGTTCTTGGGCCTATACTTTTTATTATTTATATAAATGAACTGCCCAAAATTTGCTAAACATCAAACCATAATGTTTGCTGATGATACTACAGTCATGTTTACAGGAAAAAATAAACTATTACTTGAAAATGACATAAATAATACATTAGGAGATATTATTCAGTGGCTAAATTCTATGAATTTAAAAATAAATCTAAGCAAGACTAATGTTTAGAAACAGAATATTTAGAAACAGAGATGTTAGAATTAAGGAAATAGACATAAACTATTTAGGACAACAAATACAACACATTGATATTACAAAGTTTTTAGGCCTTCAAATTGACTCTAATTTAAGTTGGAAAACGCATGTTGAAAGTAAGTTTATGTTTAAGAGTAAATCAACAAGCTTATGCACTTTATATGCTTTCTAAAGTAGCTAATATTTCAACAGTAGTCACTGCTTATCACGGGTACACAGCATCTACTCTAAGATATGGAGTTATGTTCTGGGGCAATTCAACTGGCAAGGAAACTGTTTTTAAAGTACAAAAGAAATGCGTCAGGGCTATTTGTAAATTAAAACAAATTGATAGCTGTAAATCTTATTTTTCACAATTGAATATTTTAACCTTACCTTGCATTTACATCTATGAGGTGGCACTTTTTGTTAAAAGCAATGGACATTTATTTAAACGTTTCAATACTATACGTCATTGCATGAAAATTTGTTGCCCACCAAATAAGAGTGCAATGTTAAACAACAGTGTTTTCTGCATGGCGTCGCGTATTTATAATCACTTACCTACTGATATTTTAGAAATAAATTCAACTGATATTTTTAAATTTAAGTTAAAGAAATTATTGTTACAAAAGGTTTATTATAATATTAATGAATATCTCTCAGACAAGTTTTCAGAATTTTAAATACAATTAAATTTGATAAGTATCGTATTTTGAAAAATGAATTATTTTGCTGTATTGTACATAGTTATGACATGATTTATTAATTTATTAAGGAGTGACTTCCATTTTTATTAAGTACTATTTTTTTGCATGCTGAGAAGCAGAGTCAAGGCCTGTACCTACATTTTTTTTACTGTCATCTGTTTACCTTTGATTCGCAATAAATATATTATGATTATTATTATGATGTTGAAAGGAGAGTGAATGCGGAAAATCAAGTGAATGGGGCACTGCACTCTTTTAAAAGCAGTCGGAAAGTGTCCAAAAAACACGACTGGCGGGGCAGTGCATAGAGGTGTATTAGTTCCGACAGTAATGTATGGTAGTGAAAGTTGGGTATGGCAGAAAGACACCAAAGTAGAGTGAATGCAGTAGAAATGCGTGCGTTGCGAAGTATGTGTGGTGACTTTGAAAGATCGAATGGAAAACAGTGTGATAAGAGAGCGTTGTGGAGTGAAAGAAGATGTAGTGATGAGAATTGAGAAGGGTATGTTAAGATTAATGTTGGGTATGACATGATTTTCAATTGACTGTTTATTATTTGGCGGACTACTCACTCATTCTCATATGACAATCTGTCCGATCAGTTCTGAATTCATTCTTGTCATTGTGAAGCGAGGAGTGATTGAAGATTGAATGAAGCTTGAGGAAAGAGTAACGTCATTTTCTGATTTTGTCATATTGTGTACTGTCACATGACATTTGAATTGAAGTATGACATTTTTAGAAGTTGAGCTGATCACACAAAGTTGAATTTTGTACGGGACAAAAGAGCAGCGTCAGTCACGTCATACTCAACACTATTAAGATGGTTTGGTCATATTGAGAGGATGAATGAAAGAAGATTGACGAAACAGGTCCATAAGGCAAGTTTGAATGGGACCGTCGGAAGGGGAAGACCTAGGCGCACATTCCTGTACACAAATTGGCGAATTATTAAAAAAAAACCAGGTCAAGAGTACCTTAAACCGACGAGCTTGCATGAAGAATATGATGAGAGTGAATGAAGCGAAAGAAGTGTGTCAGGATCGTAGCAAGTGGAGATCTGTTGTCTCTGCCTACCCCTATGATGGGAAACAGGTGTGATTTTATGTATATATAGAATTATGTAGAATGTAGAATTACCCTTTTTCTCACAATTATCATGATCTAAAGTTATTAACTTAACTGACTCACCAGTTTCTCGACGTTGACTTGCCTCGACAGGTTGCTCGGAGTGTTGCCTCGAGCTCCTTAGTCGGCTCGTTGACCGATGCTCATCACGTTGATGTGCAAGTGTTGTGCTGCGTTGCCGCTGTCGCTGATGACCCGCAGGACCACGGGATTTACTGCCTGAACGCCGCTGCGCGTATCCTGTATGACACGGATCTGCGCCGGCGGCTACGCCCTAGGCGTGGCTGCCTGCGATGCCCCTTCGACGCCGTGTTGCATCGCCTGTTGTTGTATCTGCGCGATGCTGGGCTGCGTGACTGCGCGCTGCGTGACTGCGCGCTGCGTGACTGCGCGCTGCGTGGCTGCGCGCTGCGTGACTGCGCGCTGCGTGACTGCACGCTGCATGGCTGCGCGCTGCGTGACTGCGCGCTGCGTGACTGCGCGCTGCGTGACTGCGTGACTGCGCGCTCCGTGACTGCGCGCTGCGTGACTGCGCGCTGCGTGACTGCGTGACTGCGCGCTCCGTGACTGCGCGCTGCGTGACTGCGCGCTGCGTGGCTGCGCGCTGCGTGGCTGCGCGCTGCGTGACTGCGCGCTGCGTGACTGCGCGCTGCGTGACTGCGCGACTGCGCGCTGCGTGACTGCGCGCTGCGTGACTGCGCGCTGCGCGCTGCGTCGCCGTGGCACCTTGCGACGTGATCGGCTGCGGCGAGGCGATGGGTTTAACCGCCACTGCCTGCTGCACTCCCGCTACGCGTCCGACCAACAGCGAAGACTGACCTTCGCCTCCGTCGTTTGCATGACTTCGGTTTACCCATGTTTATAAAACAGAAAGAAAAAAAAAGGGGAAAAAATGATCAAAAGGTTATTATGAAATAGAAAAAGAAGAAGAAGAAGATCAAGCAAGACAACATTTATGTAGATAAACAACATACAAAAATAATAATATTATAATAAAATAACTTACCACGGATTTTCTTGTTTTATTTTACGTTACCTCCAATTTTACCTTTTTTTAAAAAATGGCCTTTGTCCAAGGACAACGTGTTTACATCCCCACTTCTGAGCTAAAAGCTCAAGAAGAGAAACACTGCATGATCGTTATTTAACTTTATTTTAACTGTGGCACTAACTGGCACTTAAGCTTAATTACCAATAATCACCTCGTCAGAGCTACAATACGAATGCCGTCCGTACTTGGAGCACTCTCTTTTATACCCCTGCACAAACAACAACCACTGAGTCAACCCAAGTACGGGCGGAAGCAATCATTAAAATATTAAAAATAATTATACAAAGACAATTACCTCTCTGATTTTTCTTAAAATAACTAATTTAATTTTACAATAATTCTAAAATTATGAAACTAATTATTTACACATTTGTTAGTGATTTTATGAACTGACAGCAACTTCCTTTTAATGATCACAGTACGAATTATGAAGTGCTGTCAGTTCATTTCAATACTGTTTATAAAATCAAATTAGCTCGTAAATTCTCAGTTCTAAATCAGTGTTAACAGATTCGGCCATCCAATCATAGTACCCGCCCTCGGGTATAAAGTTTTTTAAAAAAAAACCATCTTAAAGTTACACACTGATTTACAGCTTGTTATTAATGATGTTGATAATAATAATTATATCCTAATAGATATCATAAGCTCATTCAACTTATTACAAGGCACATTTATATAAAGCTCATTTCAGCATAAAGAATCAACTAAGTTTAAATCATCTAGCTATTTTCAGCCTTATGAGGAACATAGTCTTTAGTATTAATGTACTTATAAAATTACATCGTAATAAACCAGCTTTGTGATAATAAGTAAATATATTTTCGGCAACCATGGGTAATTGCACCCTAATAAGCTAATTTCAGCTTTGATATAAAGGTAATTACATCATAAATAAACATATTTTCGACAAACATGGGTAATTACACCCTAATAAGCTAATTTCAGCAATGTAATAAAAGTAATTATAACATAAACATATTTTTAACAAACATGGCTAATTACACCCTAATGAGCTAATTTCAGCTTTATGACTTGGGTAATTTCACCCTAATGAGCTAATTTCAGCTTTATGACTTGGGTAATTTCACCCTAATGAGCTAATTTCAGCTTGATGACTTGGGTAATTTCACCCAAATGAGCTAATTTCAGCTTTATGACCTGGGTAATTTCACCCTAATGAGCTAATTTCAGCTTTATGACTTGGGTAATTTCACCCTAATGAGCTAATTTCAGCTTTATGACTTGGGTAATTTCACCCGAAAGAGCTAATTTCAGCTTTATGACTTGGGTAATTACACCCTAATGAGCTAATTTCAGCTTTATTAGGCTTCTGAAAATCAGGTACTGTTCATTATAAATAAATTAACAAATGCAAGTTCATTGATAAACATAATTGATTAAGGAATAACACTTTTAAAACCAAAGGCAAACACCCGACCACTTGGCCAATTTTGTATCAACAAATTATTTGAAATTAGGAACCACATTGCATTGGTAAATATTTTGCGTGAAAAAAAAATGTGTAAATGCCAAGAAAAGGATTTTTCTCAGATATGAGACCTAGCTAGTTCGACTTTTGGCCCCCGTAAGCAACTGTATCGCAAATTTCAGCGGACAAACAAACATGCAAACAAACAAACAAATATTGCTCGTTGAATAGGATAGGATATTATCATTCAATTTATCTATATTTTCCTAACTACTACTTTCATTTTCTCCAAAACTCAACAATGGCATACTTTTATCTATTGAAACTATATTTTGTAAGTAGAATTACCCTAAAAGATAAGTATAAGAGACTAAAAGGACTAGTGAAAGAAATGATAGCAAGAAAGAAAGATTCTGAGGAATTTCGGACGAACATTAAGTTTTTCTGGAAATCCATCCGTTCAACCAGAGGAAAAACTCAGACCTCAGAGCTGAATTCGATCAGAGATCAGCTGGGCAATTCTACTAGATGACAACATCAATCATTCCGCTGTAGTTTGTTTCGAACTCTTAAATGTCAGCCATTTGGTGAATAGTAAAATGGCTTTTCAAAAATGTGTTCTGCCAAGTTCAAACCTAAGCTAAAACAATAAAAAAAAACCATCTTAAAGTTACACACTGATTTACAGCTTGTTATTAATGATGTTGATAATAATAATTATATCCTAATAGATATCATAAGCTCATTCAACTTATTACAAGGCACATTTATATAAAGCTCATTTCAGCATAAAGAATCAACTAAGTTTAAATCATCTAGCTATTTTCAGCCTTATGAGGAACATAGTCTTTAGTATTAATGTACTTATAAAATTACATCGTAATAAACCAGCTTTGTGATAATAAGTAAATATATTTTCGGCAACCATGGGTAATTGCACCCTAATAAGCTAATTTCAGCTTTGATATAAAGGTAATTACATCATAAATAAACATATTTTCGACAAACATGGGTAATTACACCCTAATAAGCTAATTTCAGCAATGTA
This sequence comes from Camptogramma bilineatum, assembly GCA_958496255.1. Classification (NCBI taxonomy): domain Eukaryota; kingdom Metazoa; phylum Arthropoda; class Insecta; order Lepidoptera; family Geometridae; genus Camptogramma; species Camptogramma bilineatum. The sequence continues at coordinate 7,434,566 of OY292474.1, forward strand.
ATAAAAGTAATTATAACATAAACATATTTTTAACAAACATGGCTAATTACACCCTAATGAGCTAATTTCAGCTTTATGACTTGGGTAATTTCACCCTAATGAGCTAATTTCAGCTTTATGACTTGGGTAATTTCACCCTAATGAGCTAATTTCAGCTTGATGACTTGGGTAATTTCACCCAAATGAGCTAATTTCAGCTTTATGACCTGGGTAATTTCACCCTAATGAGCTAATTTCAGCTTTATGACTTGGGTAATTTCACCCTAATGAGCTAATTTCAGCTTTATGACTTGGGTAATTTCACCCGAAAGAGCTAATTTCAGCTTTATGACTTGGGTAATTACACCCTAATGAGCTAATTTCAGCTTTATTAGGCTTCTGAAAATCAGGTACTGTTCATTATAAATAAATTAACAAATGCAAGTTCATTGATAAACATAATTGATTAAGGAATAACACTTTTAAAACCAAAGGCAAACACCCGACCACTTGGCCAATTTTGTATCAACAAATTATTTGAAATTAGGAACCACATTGCATTGGTAAATATTTTGCGTGAAAAAAAAATGTGTAAATGCCAAGAAAAGGATTTTTCTCAGATATGAGACCTAGCTAGTTCGACTTTTGGCCCCCGTAAGCAACTGTATCGCAAATTTCAGCGGACAAACAAACATGCAAACAAACAAACAAATATTGCTCGTTGAATAGGATAGGATATTATCATTCAATTTATCTATATTTTCCTAACTACTACTTTCATTTTCTCCAAAACTCAACAATGGCATACTTTTATCTATTGAAACTATATTTTGTAAGTAGAATTACCCTAAAAGATAAGTATAAGAGACTAAAAGGACTAGTGAAAGAAATGATAGCAAGAAAGAAAGATTCTGAGGAATTTCGGACGAACATTAAGTTTTTCTGGAAATCCATCCGTTCAACCAGAGGAAAAACTCAGACCTCAGAGCTGAATTCGATCAGAGATCAGCTGGGCAATTCTACTAGATGACAACATCAATCATTCCGCTGTAGTTTGTTTCGAACTCTTAAATGTCAGCCATTTGGTGAATAGTAAAATGGCTTTTCAAAAATGTGTTCTGCCAAGTTCAAACCTAAGCTAAAACCTCACCACAACTGAGTCATTTGTCATTAGTAGAATAGGAAACAGTCGAAAATATAAGGTTTAGTTGAGGTTTTGCTTGAGGTTGATAAAAAGTTTGGTACTAGAATTGGCACCCAGAATGGAAGTTTAGTGAAAGGTGAAGAATGCATGTTAAAAAACTGGCTGGAGTATTTTGAAAGCTTGTTTGAAAGAGAGGAGTACATGCACCTACGTCAGTGAATAATGAAAGTGTAGATGTAGGTAGATGAGTTGCAGGAGATGGTAACAAGTATGTATGGAGCTTTTGAGAGGAAGGGAATGAATGTGAATGTAAGTAAGACGAAAGTAATGGTTTTCGAAAGAGAGGAATGTGTAACAGCATGTAATATTTCAATAGATGGTGTAAGAGTGGAGAAAGTAAATAAGTTTGTTTATTTGGGAACATTGTTTACGAGAGATGGAAAGCATGAGGAGGATGACTATATGTATGACATTTTGTTTTCTGTTTGTAAGGTATGATTTAAGAAGGTTAGATACATTGCCTCTTATACCGTATGATTGCAGCTTACTAATTAGTATGGAATGATCAACATGATCGAACGCTTTTGTCATATCCATGAAAAGGGCACACGCAGTAGTATTATTATCTATATATGACTAGGTAACTTAGATGTCAGATTTACGGAATGTCAGTGTTGGAGTACCGCAAGGCAGTGTTCTTGGGCCTATACTTTTTATTATTTATATAAATGAACTGCCCAAAATTTGCTAAACATCAAACCATAATGTTTGCTGATGATACTACAGTCATGTTTACAGGAAAAAATAAACTATTACTTGAAAATGACATAAATAATACATTAGGAGATATTATTCAGTGGCTAAATTCTATGAATTTAAAAATAAATCTAAGCAAGACTAATGTTTAGAAACAGAATATTTAGAAACAGAGATGTTAGAATTAAGGAAATAGACATAAACTATTTAGGACAACAAATACAACACATTGATATTACAAAGTTTTTAGGCCTTCAAATTGACTCTAATTTAAGTTGGAAAACGCATGTTGAAAGTAAGTTTATGTTTAAGAGTAAATCAACAAGCTTATGCACTTTATATGCTTTCTAAAGTAGCTAATATTTCAACAGTAGTCACTGCTTATCACGGGTACACAGCATCTACTCTAAGATATGGAGTTATGTTCTGGGGCAATTCAACTGGCAAGGAAACTGTTTTTAAAGTACAAAAGAAATGCGTCAGGGCTATTTGTAAATTAAAACAAATTGATAGCTGTAAATCTTATTTTTCACAATTGAATATTTTAACCTTACCTTGCATTTACATCTATGAGGTGGCACTTTTTGTTAAAAGCAATGGACATTTATTTAAACGTTTCAATACTATACGTCATTGCATGAAAATTTGTTGCCCACCAAATAAGAGTGCAATGTTAAACAACAGTGTTTTCTGCATGGCGTCGCGTATTTATAATCACTTACCTACTGATATTTTAGAAATAAATTCAACTGATATTTTTAAATTTAAGTTAAAGAAATTATTGTTACAAAAGGTTTATTATAATATTAATGAATATCTCTCAGACAAGTTTTCAGAATTTTAAATACAATTAAATTTGATAAGTATCGTATTTTGAAAAATGAATTATTTTGCTGTATTGTACATAGTTATGACATGATTTATTAATTTATTAAGGAGTGACTTCCATTTTTATTAAGTACTATTTTTTTGCATGCTGAGAAGCAGAGTCAAGGCCTGTACCTACATTTTTTTTACTGTCATCTGTTTACCTTTGATTCGCAATAAATATATTATGATTATTATTATGATGTTGAAAGGAGAGTGAATGCGGAAAATCAAGTGAATGGGGCACTGCACTCTTTTAAAAGCAGTCGGAAAGTGTCCAAAAAACACGACTGGCGGGGCAGTGCATAGAGGTGTATTAGTTCCGACAGTAATGTATGGTAGTGAAAGTTGGGTATGGCAGAAAGACACCAAAGTAGAGTGAATGCAGTAGAAATGCGTGCGTTGCGAAGTATGTGTGGTGACTTTGAAAGATCGAATGGAAAACAGTGTGATAAGAGAGCGTTGTGGAGTGAAAGAAGATGTAGTGATGAGAATTGAGAAGGGTATGTTAAGATTAATGTTGGGTATGACATGATTTTCAATTGACTGTTTATTATTTGGCGGACTACTCACTCATTCTCATATGACAATCTGTCCGATCAGTTCTGAATTCATTCTTGTCATTGTGAAGCGAGGAGTGATTGAAGATTGAATGAAGCTTGAGGAAAGAGTAACGTCATTTTCTGATTTTGTCATATTGTGTACTGTCACATGACATTTGAATTGAAGTATGACATTTTTAGAAGTTGAGCTGATCACACAAAGTTGAATTTTGTACGGGACAAAAGAGCAGCGTCAGTCACGTCATACTCAACACTATTAAGATGGTTTGGTCATATTGAGAGGATGAATGAAAGAAGATTGACGAAACAGGTCCATAAGGCAAGTTTGAATGGGACCGTCGGAAGGGGAAGACCTAGGCGCACATTCCTGTACACAAATTGGCGAATTATTAAAAAAAAACCAGGTCAAGAGTACCTTAAACCGACGAGCTTGCATGAAGAATATGATGAGAGTGAATGAAGCGAAAGAAGTGTGTCAGGATCGTAGCAAGTGGAGATCTGTTGTCTCTGCCTACCCCTATGATGGGAAACAGGTGTGATTTTATGTATATATAGAATTATGTAGAATGTAGAATTACCCTTTTTCTCACAATTATCATGATCTAAAGTTATTAACTTAACTGACTCACCAGTTTCTCGACGTTGACTTGCCTCGACAGGTTGCTCGGAGTGTTGCCTCGAGCTCCTTAGTCGGCTCGTTGACCGATGCTCATCACGTTGATGTGCAAGTGTTGTGCTGCGTTGCCGCTGTCGCTGATGACCCGCAGGACCACGGGATTTACTGCCTGAACGCCGCTGCGCGTATCCTGTATGACACGGATCTGCGCCGGCGGCTACGCCCTAGGCGTGGCTGCCTGCGATGCCCCTTCGACGCCGTGTTGCATCGCCTGTTGTTGTATCTGCGCGATGCTGGGCTGCGTGACTGCGCGCTGCGTGACTGCGCGCTGCGTGACTGCGCGCTGCGTGGCTGCGCGCTGCGTGACTGCGCGCTGCGTGACTGCACGCTGCATGGCTGCGCGCTGCGTGACTGCGCGCTGCGTGACTGCGCGCTGCGTGACTGCGTGACTGCGCGCTCCGTGACTGCGCGCTGCGTGACTGCGCGCTGCGTGACTGCGTGACTGCGCGCTCCGTGACTGCGCGCTGCGTGACTGCGCGCTGCGTGGCTGCGCGCTGCGTGGCTGCGCGCTGCGTGACTGCGCGCTGCGTGACTGCGCGCTGCGTGACTGCGCGACTGCGCGCTGCGTGACTGCGCGCTGCGTGACTGCGCGCTGCGCGCTGCGTCGCCGTGGCACCTTGCGACGTGATCGGCTGCGGCGAGGCGATGGGTTTAACCGCCACTGCCTGCTGCACTCCCGCTACGCGTCCGACCAACAGCGAAGACTGACCTTCGCCTCCGTCGTTTGCATGACTTCGGTTTACCCATGTTTATAAAACAGAAAGAAAAAAAAAGGGGAAAAAATGATCAAAAGGTTATTATGAAATAGAAAAAGAAGAAGAAGAAGATCAAGCAAGACAACATTTATGTAGATAAACAACATACAAAAATAATAATATTATAATAAAATAACTTACCACGGATTTTCTTGTTTTATTTTACGTTACCTCCAATTTTACCTTTTTTTAAAAAATGGCCTTTGTCCAAGGACAACGTGTTTACATCCCCACTTCTGAGCTAAAAGCTCAAGAAGAGAAACACTGCATGATCGTTATTTAACTTTATTTTAACTGTGGCACTAACTGGCACTTAAGCTTAATTACCAATAATCACCTCGTCAGAGCTACAATACGAATGCCGTCCGTACTTGGAGCACTCTCTTTTATACCCCTGCACAAACAACAACCACTGAGTCAACCCAAGTACGGGCGGAAGCAATCATTAAAATATTAAAAATAATTATACAAAGACAATTACCTCTCTGATTTTTCTTAAAATAACTAATTTAATTTTACAATAATTCTAAAATTATGAAACTAATTATTTACACATTTGTTAGTGATTTTATGAACTGACAGCAACTTCCTTTTAATGATCACAGTACGAATTATGAAGTGCTGTCAGTTCATTTCAATACTGTTTATAAAATCAAATTAGCTCGTAAATTCTCGTAATGTTCTACAAGGTAATTTAGTTCAATTTTTGTTATAATTATTGCGTCGCTTGAATGAAATTTGTCGGTACTATTTTTAATTTTAAATATAATTGATTTGATTAAATACAGTATATTTGTCAAGTTTCTGTATTTTGATGTTTAGAAATAATTTTAATAGGTATCCCTCATCCTGTAAGGTCCCAATTAAGAATTTTGTCACTCCCCAATTTACGTTTATATAATAGTTAGGCACAAAATAACTAATATGTGGAACACTAAAAAAACTTACCTACTTGCTTGTAAGTACCTACTTGGTATTCTTATGACTTAGGCTGAATTCGACCAAACTGGATTAAGTTTAGTCTCGAGAGAAAACTACTGTTTCTTTGAATATTTTGACATTGTAAACTTGACATACAACCAGGATAATTTGTATAGACATACTAATGTTCAGTTGCGCTTTCTAAACATTTCGAATTATGTCGAGTAAAAACTTAATCCACTTTTGGTCGAATCCAGCCTAAATTGAAGAGTAACAAAGTTAATTATTGATTGATACTGGCGCTGATTCTGTCGTAGACTGACTAGCTACAACATAATCATTAGTTCATTAGTTCAGTAAAAAATGGGATTTGATGGAAAAAATAAACAATCTTAATCGGTAATCCGTATATTTCGAAATTAAATTTTACATTTTCGAGAGCGTCAGACTTAAATCAAACTTTTCGTATTCACAAATTAAACTATATGGTACAATCATTTACATTTGTCATGTGATGTGATATGTGTCTCTTAAAGTACAGTCAGCCGCAAGTTCTCGTGGCTTCGATGGTGTTTTTGCAGCTGACGATATAACTAAATTAATATTAGCACCTAGTATAGCACCAATTTTTTCTTGCAGAATTATTTTAGAGAATTACGGAATATACATTTTAGGTCCAACTATAATCAAAATTAATGTTTCTATGTTTGTATATTGTTTGTATTGCATTCCTAAACCATTGATCAGATTGTGATGAAACTTTGGTAGGGTCTTCTGAGGATGACCGCGAAGTTTGGCCCAAAAAATTATAATTAGAATACCTACAAATAAAGGTTTTACTAATTCAATTGATAGTAATTTTGTAATGTGCTTCAAAACTTATGGCTAATTAATCTTAATTGTGCTTTTTTTACAGTACAAAATGGTACACTCGGTGTCAAAATTAGGTATACCTACACATTACTCTATCACCGCTTTTTTACTCAAAACTTATTTGTTTTCTAGTGACTTAACGAAATGTAAAAATGGTAAAACTACTACACGCACACAAGTGTCAAAAAGTAAGCTTCGTTTATGTACATTATAGGAAATTTTCTTATTTCTTCGAAAATTACCCATTGTAAAAATACTTTTTTTACTACGGATATTATTTTTCTTATTATTAACATCAGTTATTATTATTTTAGTAGGTATCAATTTACACTATTTAATATTTTTCAATCACGCACAAAATTTTTGCTTTTTCGAAAACTTTTTATATTTATTTTTATGATGAAACTGAAAGTATGGGAAGTGAACCTACTACCTACTGAAGAATAAGAAGTCCAGCTTCTAAAATTAACCTAATACCAAGCAGAAACTGTAGGCTACTATTTTATTGGTTCAAAAATATGACTACAAAATACTACTTACTTGTGATAAATTGCTATTGGATGCTCATTATATCTTTGCGCGTTATTTATTTTAAATATGGTTTACAGAAATATATTATTATGATTCAAATTATTATTAAACTAAAATGGCCGTAATGCAATTCCTTAGAAGAATCATGACATTCTAAATTTGTAATTATACTTACTAAAGTTACCATACCTACCATAATGACAATTCATAATGTGAATCAGGCAAAGGAATTGCTTAACGACTATTTTAGTCCCATTAGGTAGAATTTTATATTTTTGAAAAAATGTGGATCCCTACTTATTAAAAAATACCGAAGTTTTAGTTAATTTTCAGTCATTTAAATCTAGTCTAAGGAGTTCCACAAAACGGTTTGACATATTTTCTACGATATCTATCAAATCGCAAATAGATAATTATAATTAATAGGATAAAAATTATCTGATGATTGTAATTAAAATTTAATTTAGTAATATTGTACAATTATTTTGTGAATGAATGTTGCATTTCGATGTAGTTTACGATTTCAGTATAAATATAATTTCGCAAAGATAATATCTAAGCACCTGTAACCTACTTGAGAGTATCGTAAATGGCTTCATTCGGATATGTGCCATTCAAATGGATGCTATTACTAAAACTTAAGCTATCTTTACTAAGACTAACCGTATTGTCGTGTGCATCTTCGATGTTTTCGATCGGATAGTCGTCCATATTACTAGTTATTTCTAAACGTATTGCGTGAATCTTTTGTTCAGTATCCCAAGAATCTACAGTGACTGTCACGTCATTCTTACTCTCAATTTCTTCATCTTCACTAGAAGTGACACTGGAATTATCCAAATCAAAGTCTGTAGTTTTCTCTATAACGACTACTTCGATATGCCTGAACGGGTTCTCTTGGTTTTCGATCATCAGTCTCGCTCGCTCGTCGTTTCGTATCGTGACTTCCTTTTTGACGTTGCAGATAACCGGGTCGTTGGCTATGACATCTATGTTGTTGTCGTACTCTTCTTCGATTTTCGGTGGGCAAATTTCAGCGTAGATATTATCGGAATTGTCCGATTCTACCTTCTCTTCTTCTAAGCGTACAGCGTCTGCTACTTGCCCGTAAGGTAGGTCTTCTATGACTGGTAGCTTTCGTTTCTGTATCGAAGATATTGATCTCCGCACTTTGAATTGCACGGGCTCTTCTTCAGAAATGTCTATCGAAGTTAGTTCATCTTCGATTTCGGGTTTAGGGGTGGGAGCTCTGGGCTTGTCAATCTTCTTTCTGAAGTTGACTAACTTATCAGTTTCGTCGGATCTTTCTGTCTTTGTAGGCATGCTGTTGCTGTTTCCTTCTTTCTTGTCCGTTCCTTTCTTCGGATGAAGGAGATTTGATGTTGATTTGCTTAGAACTCTTTTAGTTTTCACGTGAAATTCTGAGCACAGTTTTTGTGTGATGAACGAATGTTGTTTGTAGTTTATTTCGAAGTCACTGTCGTTGTACAAAGATCCGACTCCGAACATGTTTATTTCCTCACAGCTTTGTATTTGGTTGTACGATTCTGACTTGACCATGGCTTTTTCTGGAATGAGATCTGGTTGTATCCTTTGTCGCCTTTCGAGGTTCGAAGAGGATTTGGTAGCAGATGATTTTTTCAGCATGTTTTCGTCTAGAGACTTCAGTTTTCTGCCAGAACTGGTATCGCTCTCCATCGATCCGCAGTAATTGATCTGATCGACACTAAGGTTCTTTTTGCCGTGCTTCATATGTATTCCGCTATCGTTTTCAGTGTTATCTGGTATCCCTGTCTGTACTGAGACGGATTTGGTTAGAACTGGCTTCTTATGGCTGGAGCTGCATTGACTTGTTCCCATGTCTGATGAGGAGGTTGTTAGGCTCTTGTATGAGTGACTCTTCTCTGCTGTGCCGTCGCTTTTCCTCGTCGCGCCGAATCTATCTTCAATAAGCTTCGCCATGTCTTGGTACCGCTCTATCGAGCTATGTTTTTCACCTGATGGGTCGAAAGGATCCTTCACATCATGGTTTCCTTCATTTTTAGTCGCGACTTTCTCATCCAACTTCTCCGTACTCTTCATCAGCTTAAAATTCTTGAACCATTTATGCTTCTTCTGGCTGGGATCCTCTCGGAACACCTGCATTTTGTCGCTCGTAAACTGTTCTTCGTGCTTTTCCTCGCTCTTCTCCTCTTTCCCTTCATCGTCACTGTACACGTCATAATTCATGTGCTCGAGTTCGTTTTTGCTTAAAAATATAATAGACCCTTCCGTCTCATCCGGTATATCCTTCAGAACCTTCTCGCTTTTACCGAAAAGCCTCGACGTGTCTATCTTTAAACCTTGCAGAGTGAACTTCCGTTCCTTCTCAAACTTGACAGGTTCGTCGTCTTTGTCCGCTTTCTTGCTAGATGGGTTCGCGTAGGAGATCTGCCTGATCCAGTTGTCAACGTTGAGTTGACAGAAGGTTAGAGCTTTCTGTAGGCGCGCGGAGAGGAACATTCTCTTCTCGTTGTCGAAGCCGAGCTGGGTGCGGCGGACCCTGATGCTGCCGTTGAGCGGGAGGAGTTGTAAGGCTTCCTTGGCATGGTAGCGCGGGTCCACTTGCCGGCTTGGACTGGAGGGCAGCGAGCCGTGCTCCGGCAGAGAACACATCACCAATACCGGCTCCGTGACCGCCGCTCGCAGCAGGAGGTCATCTGGAATGAGAGAGAATGCTTTTAGCAAAAGTATTCAAAGTATAATTTTAAGTAAGTATAGATTTTTTTGTCGTCGGGGATTTTTGATTGGTGCCCCTTTTTTAAAGATCCTCCAGAAGAAAGTTCCGGCAGAAAGGCGGCTACGGGGTATCTCCGCCATAGGACATCCGATGGTTCGTTTTTTATTTGAATGGTTGTAACTTTAAGTTGTTCTCATAAAACTTTGTTGAATATCTGATGAGGATCTTCAGCGTGATGAGCAGAATAACTCCTAAAAATGTAGTAAATTGCTCACTTTAAGATTTCTTTAAGCTATGCAAACAAAGACTCGCGGTATACTTAGATCATGAAAGATGTAGGTATTCATTAATCTGAGACTTAGATACTTACATGCAGTTGGTGCTGCGGTCCCTTCCCTGGCGGTCGCAGACTTTGATTTTGGAGGGGGTTACTAGTTTTGGTAGTGCGTACCTACCTATTTTTTTGCTGGATGTTAGAGGTTTCTCAAGGATTTTAGTGGTCATGACCCCCATGTAGATCCGCGCATGGGCCCCTTCCTCCTGAGTAATTTACATACCTCCAACGTCATGCGCCATCTCAATAGGCACAGTGCCGGCCAACAGCCGCACCCTCGCCGGCAGCCGCCACAGCGCCAGCAGGTGCGGCAGGCGGTGCGCTCGCCCCGCCGCCTCGGGGGGCGCGCCCTGGGGCTCCACGGGGGGCCACTCCGCGGGGGACAGCTCCTCGGGGCAAACCTCGTAGTGCTCGCCCTTCGTGTTGATTGGCACGAACAGCTCCTGAACACATAAAAAGTAAGTTCGTATGAGCAGCCGCACACGTATTGATCATGTTTTTCGTGTGGATATGGCCGGTTAAGCTGAGAGGATGGTGTAGGGGCAAGCCTACTCCATCTCTACATTTTCCCAAGCACTACAGTGTCCTGATAAGTGTAGGCAAAGATTGCCTCCTGACACTATTAATCATCTAGTAAAAGATGTAAAGGCCTAAGTTAGTTATGAGTAAGTGGCCAACTCTGGTGACGGGGTTTTCAAACCGCGTAAAGGTTTCCATCTATAGCTTAACGACTTAAAAGCCGGGACCGACAATTTATCGTGCCGTCCGACCTCCGAAGCATGTTATAGAACCTGGACACAATGATACGACATGTTCATGAATACCTACATACCTACTTCTTAGTGTGAAACTCTATCCTATTATCCTATCTATAATCCTAGGTATTCGTACAAATGTACCTACCTACCTACAGTAAAGTTGCAGTAAGAGAAGATGGTAGATGATAGAAAGCCAAGTACAATCGCATAGATACAAATTACCCAGTAGAAAGAGCAGATAGTATTTGGATTTCCGACCTTTTCATTTCTCCAATAAAAACATTGATAAGTACCTAGGTACTACGTACTTATGTAGGTAAGTAGGGTCAGGGAGGCTAGGTTGGCTAGGATTTTTTCAGAGGGCTCTAAAATGTAGAAGAACTCAAAGGATTATCCTGAAATTTGCACATATTGTTGCTAAACTATCCTAGTTTAATATGGCATCATTATATTTTCATTAAATTCTGCTAAAACAAAATTACAAACCAAAAATCAAAAAGTGAGAATTGAGCAACTGTGTACCACCAGGTGTACAGAGTGGCTCAGTGATTCAGTAGTGGTAATTAGTATTAATAAATTAAAAAAACGTTAATTATTTATCATTCATTTTTTATTAGAAATAAAGAAGAATTATTCTAGTCTCAAGATATTGTTCATTTCAACCTAAAATCATTATTACTGAGATCAACCTTATCCCCTCTTTTATTCTTTCAGCAGGAGTATTTCCTATTTTTCTCGTCGTGGTAGTCAGTGGCCGTGGCATTCTATTGATGAAAAAATAAAAATAGAAATAAAGAGTGCTAAAGTAATTTATTTTAGGTCTTTACGCTGCACCAATACACAGAGACTCATGAGTCACTGTGTACTTTTTAAAATTGAGTCACTGTTCGCAACTACGCCGTTTTGAAAATATTCAATGACGACAATCGAATCAGCTAACAAACGCATCAAAGAACTACACAAATAAGACTTCTACAATATCTACTATACGGCAAACATAATGGTCACCACAAATTACGATAAACTAAGGTTTGACAAACAAAAGAAACTTACCTTAAAAGTAATTTTGTAGGCGCGAAAACTAAGAAATGCGGTGACACCTCGGTACTGTGCTCGATCCGCCGCCTGATTGGTTTGAACACATTTGGGGTATACACGCTTCAATTGTGTGACAGAGATAGCCATCTAAAGCACGCCGTTCTAGTCAAAACACGTGTGAGCCACTGTTGTCTCCTGAGTCACCGTACCCTCCCTGACCCTACGTACTAACTAAATTTTCAGACTTGAAAAAAAATAGCTGAGCATATTAATAATATAAAATCTCCTAAAATCTCTAGCTAGGTAGCTAGAATCTCCAGATATTACATAGATTTGCTCCACAGCAACATTCCAAGTTCAAATGTTGACGACCAAATAATGCATTCACCGACACGGTTGAACCTCTGAACAAAACCACACGTGCATTCCAATGGCAAAGGACTTATGACGAAACACGTCCAACCTACTATAAGTTTAATAGATAACCGATTAAATTAATGAGGCATTTAAATTATTTGAATACTTTTCCTAATATTCACTGCGCGATTGTCATTGCAGATTAATCCATGGTATCCAAATTTTATTCTATTAAAAGTGTTGCTATGCTACTCGATGATAGATGGCGCTAGTTGTAACTTTTAACAGTTTTTTCGAAATTACTTTTTAAGTTTCTGGAATATAATTACTAATATTGTGATTAATTATTAACTTAATCATTAAATTAGGTAAGTAATGTAGTAAAACACAGCTTGCTGATTGAACACTGTTTATTCTAAATGAAGGTACTACACAATTGACCTAATTAACTACCCTCAAATAAGATAACTAATACTACATCTTTCTCCTTTTATAGTACACACAGAACAATAGGAGATTATTTTATAAGACAACTATATACCGTTATGCAGATAGGTAGGTACCCCTACGGTTACCTACTTACCTACACACACTTAAGTCTAAGTTAAAGTAAAATTGTTCACTGTAACAATAAATTTTTCTTACTTAATACAATCAAAGCATATTACTACTAGGGCTTGCAAATATTCGAAAATTTTGATATTCGAATATTCGATTTATTTTCGGGTAATATTCGAATTATTCGAATATTATTCGAATAATAGACAAAAATCTTTGTTTTCACTAAAATCACATCTTCTTTTATTCTTTCAAGTGTTATTTGCATAAACAAAAGATTGTGTCGCCGTAACGAGACATTGGCGATTGTTAGACGCACAATCAACCACAAATTCTCAGTAAAATCAGTCAACAATATCTGTAGGTACTTAATATTATAAAGACGTAAAATTTGTTTGTATGTAGGAGGTAATCTCCGAAACTACTCATCCGATTTCAAAAATGAACTTTCAGGATGAACAAAGGCTATTATGTTATGTAGGTACCTAGCGGGCAACGCCGCGGCCGGAAGCTAGTCTACAATAAAATGACTATGCTGATTTTGTATGGAAGGTTGGTGCCTTTTTTTTCGCGCAGTCATCAACCAAACAAAAATCATCTGATGATTGGAAGAATGCAATTGTCACCATTTTGCACAAAAAGGGAGACTGCTCGAAACTGAGCAATTACAGGCCCATAAGTCTCTTATCTCAGGTGTACAAGCTATTTGCCAAGGTGGTATGCAATCAGCTCACTCGCCAGTTAGATGAGTACCAGCCCGTCGAGCAAGCCGGCTTCCGTAGTGGTTATTCCACGATCGACACATCCACACCATGAAGCAGCTGATGGAGAAGAGTTCAGAATATAACTGGTCCCTGTGCTTAGCTTTCGCCGATTACGAGAAAGCATTAGACAGCGTCGAGCACTGGGCTGTGTTTAACGCTCTCTATCGCTGCCAGACTGACGCACTATACGTGGATGTGCTGCGGGAGTTATACGGCACGGCAACCATGCAAGCCCGCCTTCACGACACTACCAACCCTATTAATATCAAGAGGGGAGTGCGGCAGGAAGACACAATATCACCCAAGCTCTTCACGGCGGCTCTTGAAGACGTTATGAAGATGCTTGCATAGGATCTTGCGGAATAAACATTCCGCACATCAGCCTTCCTGTCACATCTCAAGTTTGCCGATGACCTCGTATTGTTTGCCCACAGCCTGGAAGATCTCCAACTCATGATCCAACAAGTTTTTGATGCCTCTTTAGCCGTTGGCCTTAACATAAATATGTCCAAGACGAAGATTATGGCGAATGCTTCTGGAACCTCGAACTTTACCGTAACGGTGAAACGAGAGACTGGAGGTAGTTGACAAGTATGTTTATCTTGGGTATATTCTATCTTTGGTAAAGAGCATCAGAGTAAGGAGATCTCCAGAAGGATACAACTCGGCTGGGCCGCGTTCGGAAAACTGGCAGATGTGCTTCAGTCGAAGAAAGTTCCACAGTGCCTGAAAACCCGTCTCTTTAATCAATGTGTCTTCCCAACTTTGACTTGACGTGGACGCTTACTAAGGAGACAGTGTTCAAAGTATAAGCTACACAGAGAGCCATGGAGCGGGCCATGCTCGGCATTAAACTCCAAGAACGAATTCGTAACACCGAGATCCGGCGCCGGACTAAAGTCCAGGACGTCAGAGTTAGGGTTACGCATCTTAAATGGAATTGGGCTGGACACTCGGTTAGACGAGGTGATGGCAGGTGGCAATAGCGACAAAACACTCAAAAGAGTCTTGGGTAACCAATTTTGATAAAAAGGTAAACTGCTTCATTAGATTTTAAAATAACAATTCTCCTGGCCAAGAATCAAACATGTAGATTAAAAAAAACTTTTTATGTAGATTTGCATTTTCCTGACAAAGCACCTCCACTGGGTTGCCGGCAAATACGCGAAAGCACTACGCAATCACGCGCGGCACTCTCGAGTGTTTCCGAATCCTATAAAAGTGGCATTTTATGCACATCAGAGTTCTGAGTTTGGTGTTATTAATTTTAATCGAATATCGAATATTCGACTTCAGTATTCGAATATTCGAACGAATTTAATATTCGAATTATTCGAATATTCGAATATTCGAATGCAAGCCCTAATTACTACTAAGTACATACTTATTTCTTTACCCTACTACGGTGAGCTACGAGTTCAACAGATCGGGTAGATACCCATATCATAACTCAGTAGGCACGTTTATCAGCAAACTCCTAGCTGATAAACTATAATTAATTAGTCTATGTTCAATCTCCAATTTGCGTCTTTTTGTTCAACGCGCGGTGACGCAGCCCGCTTTGCCTTACTTCTAGTAATGGGTCCAGAAGTTAAGTTAGTGAACTTTAATCGATTTGAAGTCTGCCGAGTATTTTTTGTATCTCCCTCCCCTAAACCAGTCCTCGCCCTTTCATCTGACAGCTGCCCATCAGAAATCAAGTCTCGAGAGCACAATGAACTTTGAGTACCTTCCGCTGATGTAGCTATAGCTATAGGTAGGTTGCTAGGACCAGCATCTTGCGCGTCAGTGGCGCCGGCGGCGGCGCCGCCGCCGGTGGCGTCGCCGTCACTACCTAATCTCCGAACTACATGCCTACGATTGCGGCGGTACCTGCGACCTACTTCATCCTGCAAGATGTATGACCTGGGTTCGGGAGCCTTTTGTACTACTTTCATACTCTTGCGCTGCTTACCATCCGCTACTACTACATTTTCACCTCTTTGTAGTACAGGGAGGTTTCTAGATGACCTATCATACCTCAACTTTTCTTTATTTTGGTTCTCTAAAATGGCCTCGTAATTCTTTTGACTATCGACTTTTTCTTCTAATAAACGCTTATGAATTGGTAAGCGCGTATTTAGTCTTCTCCCCATTAAAATTTCTGCTGGCGAGTCTAAGTGATCCCTAGGCGTAGACCGGAAGTTTAATAAACTGACGTAGTAATCATGTCCGGAATCAATACATTTCTTTATCAGCGTTTTTACTGTTCTCACCGCGCGCTCGCTCTTTCCGTTAGACTGAGCATACAGCGGTGATGACGTAATGTGTCTTATCTCCCAGTTCCTAACAAAAGTTTTAAATTCCTTTGAAATGTAAGCCGGTCCATTGTCAGTAATTAATTCACTCGGTATACCGTATCTTGCAAACTGTTCCTTCATAGCCTTAATAACAGATTTACTCGTAATCGAACACAGTTCATTAACTTCAATAAAGTTCGATAAATAATCTACTAGAATTAAATAGTATTTTTTCCTGTACTCAAAAATATCCGAACCGACCTTCGCCCATGGTACCGGCGGAATGTAATGCGGCAACATGGGCTCCCGGGGCGGCGCGGGCGCGTGCAGGGCACACGTCCGGCAGCCCCGCACCGCGCGCTCCACGTCCTGCGACATGCCCGGCCAGAACAACACTCCGCGCGCGCGTCGTTTACACTTATCTATACCTAAGTGTCCCTCATGTATACGAATCAACATCTCATTTCTCAACGATTTCGGTATAAAAACTGCATTTTCTTTAAATACCACCCCTTCTACGTATTGTAAGCATTCCCTATATGACCAATAAACTCGGATATGTTCTTCTACTTCGTACTTGCATCTGGGCCACCCATTCATTATAAACCTAATTAATGATTGCGCCTCTTTATCATTAGCGGTATGCTCCTTTACTAGAAGTAACTTTTCATCGCTAAACTGTACCTGTTGTAACATAAAACAAACCTGCGCTTCTACCTCTGCGTTCAATCGTTCGTGCATTCTCTCGGGTAATGCGGCACGAGATAAAGTATCTGCGATATACATAAACTTGCCCGGTGTATACACAACTTTAATGTCATAGTTTTGAATGCGCAACATCATCCTTTGCAGACGCGCGGGTACAGACGCCAGAGATTTTTTAAATATTGTTTAAATGTACTGATGAAATCTTTCACATGAAAATACAATGGCCAACAATTCTTTTTCGATTTGTGCATAACGACACTGTGTATCTGTGAGAGTTAATGAAGCAAATTCTACAAGCATTGCAACAAAACCGCCCCCAGTGCACTTGCACTTGCATCCACCGATAGCGTAATAGGTATGCTGTGAGAATACAGTGCTAAGACTGGCGCGGTGGAAAGCTTATATTTAAGTAACCTAACTGCCTCAACATGCTGTTTATCCCAAACCCATTCCGAGTTTTTTTTCAAAAGACTTCTCAAAACAGCGACCGACTCTGAATAGTTAGGTATGAACTTAGATAAGTAATTTACCATGCCTAGAAATCGCTCTAGTGATTTTTTATCTTCCGGATCTGGCATATCGATTATAGCTTTCACTTTTTTATCATCAGGTCTCATCCCCTTCTCATTAAATACGTGTCCTAGATACGTTATTTCTCTTACCCCAAACTTACATTTGTCTCTATTAAACCTAATGCCTACTTCTTTAGCTCGCCTCAAAAGTAATTGTAGACGTCGGTCATGCTCTTCTTTAGAAGCACCCCAGCAGACAATATCATCAATGAATGAATCAGTGCCTTCTAAATCTTCAAGAAGCTGCCTGATTTTTGCATGAAAAATCTCTGGCGCGCAATTTACTCCGTACGGGAGCCGTAAAAACTGATACCTAGAAAAAGGAGTACTGAAAGTACATAGGTCAGAGCTAGGCTCGTCCAACTTCAACATCCAGAAACCACAACGAGCATCCAACACGCTGAAAAACCGTGCGCCCCGCAGCTTAGCAGCTATCTCACTCACCGTGGGAAGTGAAAAATGCGCTCGTTTCACCGCTTGATTCAATGCCCTCGCATCTAAACATACCCGAATATCTCCATTCTTCTTCGCAGCTATCACAATTGGATTAACCCATTCTGTCGGATGGTTCACTTTGCGCACTATTCCTAAATTTTCCATTCTATTTAGCTCGTCACGTAACTTATCCCGCAAACCTAACGGTACCTTACGTGCTGGACAGATAACTGGTTGTACTGACTTATCAATAACAATTCTATGTACCCCCGGTAACTCCCCAACGCCCTTGAACAGCCCTGAAAATTCCTGTAACCCATAAGTTATTGCTTCTACCCTTCTAATAAATCCCAGTTTTACACAATCTTCCCTGCCTAAAATATTCTGTACTTTCATGTCCACTACTGCAAAACTAAGTTCCCAATATATATCCCCTCGCAAAACTGACAGACACCCTTGGCCTATAATAGGCAGTTCATTTCTCGTATACGAAAATACTTTCGAATCGTAAGGTTTTAAATCCCTATCAGTAAATCCAAGACGATAAAAATCCCACTTAGTCATAATATTAAGATCAGCACCACAATCTAATTTGAACTCGACGCTCTTACCGTTAATACATAAAGCTTCTATCCATTGACTATCACAGCTTCCTGTATTTTTATTCAAAACGTCCACATACAAAACATCCTCATCCTCCTCATCCTCCGAAAATCGATCCTCGTCCTCAGAAAATCGATACAAGTTAATATCGTGCACTTTTTTACTTACAGTTTTATTAGTACATCTTCTCGCAAAATGTCCCCGGTTTTTGCACAGAAAACATGTAGCTTCACTTGCCGGGCACCACCCTCGGCCCTCACATAAAACACCACCACAACGCGAGCACTGAGAGCGCGCCGGCCGCTGCTGACGCTCCGCTTGCCGGCTCGTCCCGGCGGCGCCGACGCCGTCGCTCCGGCCCCGCGCTCCGCGGACACCGCTGACGCCGCGCTGCTGTCGCCACGCGCCTCGTGCTCTCTGCCCCATAACAGCATCCACTTGGTTGCTCGTTTTATTTGCCTCCTCGATTTTCCGCCCTTCAGATCTGGACAATTCCTCTGCCTCACAGATCTGTACCGCCTTCGCCAAAGTCAATTCGTCAGTTCGTAGCAATCGATCACGTACTACGTGGTTGGACACTCCGCACACCAGCCTATCTCGTATCAGACCGTCGACGAGATGTTCAAACTCACAGTTTTGACTTAGCACTTTCAATGCCGTAACAAATTGACTTGTAGATTCTCCAGCGTTCTGGTTACGAGTGAAAAATTTAAATCGAAACATGGCTACATTGCATTTAGTTCCAAAATGTTCGTCAAATTTATTTTTCACACATTCAAGGTCATCAGCTGATTGCTCCTTGGTATACGTAAATGTTGAAAAAATCTCGTAACCCTCCGCCCCTATGAGGTTCACCAGCAAGCTTGACTGCACGTCCGTGGGTTCCTTGTTTACACCCGATGCCTTTAGAAACACTTCGAATTGTTTCCACCATTTTTGCCACGCATCGGCGCGCGCGGCAGGACTGCCTTCTATCTGCAGTTCTGGCGGAGGTCTCGCGTGTTCCATGCTCCACACGTATGTTATGGACTTAACACACAATGTTTATCAACTTAACTCGCTGCTAAACGACCAAAACTCGCTATTTTAATTTTATTTCGGATAACACCGCTGTCACCATGTAGTAAAACACAGCTTGCTGATTGAACACTGTTTATTCTAAATGAAGGTACTACACAATTGACCTAATTAACTACCCTCAAATAAGATAACTAATACTACAAGTAAGTACTAACTTGTGTGTCGTCCCATGAAAAAGCTAGGCATATACTTAAACCGATGTCTTTCATAGAACAAAGATAGAGACTTATAGACTTTGTAAGTACTTATGTATTTAAATAAAAAACAAAGTAAGGGCTAAGGCAATGGTCACATTAAAATACAATGCAACCGAATAAAAACTTAATTAATAAAACAGTAGGAGCATTGAATATCGAAGTCTAATAAATTATTGATTAAAAAGCATTCCCTTTACAATCGCGTAAAAATATCTCGACTGCGCCTCTATCTATCCAGGATTAGGCTCTGAGCTGAGACTTGAGTCTGATAGGTAAATAAATGAACTTAAATGACTTATTAGGGTAAGTAGGTAAGGTAGGTATATTATAGAAGGAAATGGTCCTATTACAACTGCTAAATCGATCCTCATAGATTTTTGATTTTGTCTAAGACAATTTTGGTAAGTAGGTAGGTAGGTAGGTACCTATCCAATTATCCAACTAATGAATCGTCGTCTGAGCAAGCGCAAGCTTTACCTATGCGATGACGCAGAAATATTGTAGGTAGGTAGGTACCTAAGTAATTTTTTTAAAGTAAGTAGGTACCTAGGTTAGGTCTTGGTCAAAACTTTCATTTCAGAATCATTTATTAAGTAACTGTACAACGAATATTGGCTCTTAATATTTTAGTTAGTAAGTAGACTAGGTACTTAGGTACTTTACTTGTAGGTAAGTACATTTGACGGTCCGCTGCTAATATTAGTTTCAAACAATAGGGATTATTCAATTCATGCTAGGGAATCTCACCTGCTGGTATAAACAGGTTGGATCATAAAAAACTAGGTTTCAAACTAACAATGGAGCAATTTTTTGCCTATCTAGATCAAATATCTAAGTAGGTACCTACTAGTTTGTTACCACACCACACATTCTGAAGCGCGGGCGTTGAAAAGTTATCGATTATGCAAATGGCGGTTGCCGCGTTTTTTGCTGTCTAATTTATCTGTTGTTTTGTCATAAGTTTTGACGTTTTGGATGTGTCGATTTGTTCAAAATAAGTTTATCCGCTAGCTAGAACAAGGAATATTTGTCTTTTCCTTGATTGATTGTCAGCGAGAAAAGATAACAAATTGACATTATTTATTACTAACGTAGGTACTAACGAAGTCAGGGCGGGCCTTTAGCCCTATTTATATACTTACTAGCTGCTGCCCGCGGCTTCGCTCGCGTGGTACCCGGATAAAAAGTAGCCTATGTTAGGCTCCAGCCTTCCAGCTATCTCCACACAAAAAATCGAGTCAATCCGTCGCTCCGTTTTGCCGTCATTCCTCGACAAAGCCACAAACAAACAAACACACTTTCACATTTATAATAGGGGTACGGATGTAGGTAATATTATCAAGACATATTGAGTTGATTGCTCGTTTGCCCCCCAATTCCTAGAAAAAGACAGATATTACGGTTTTATGTAGAGTGAGTTTTATGTACAAGTACATAAAACTCACTCTACGAACTTTGATCGGACTGAACTCTACATTTTTGTTTGAGTTTCTTACAATCCTCAAGAGATGGCGCTAGTGAGCGTAATATGTAATTTATATTTTTAAAATGCAGTAACTCTTTAACAACAGCGCAGATTTCAACAAAAATCAACAGGCTCTATTTCTTCATACGTGAAAAAATATTCACAGTGCAAAAAGTGAAATTAACTTAGCTAAAAATGTTTTGTATTGAACATCTCTAGATCGCGCTAACGATATATTTTCTGTAGTTTTACAAGTATAATTTTGAAGGCACTACAAAAGTTGTGTCTATTGAAAGGAGAGACGGTTAGCACTCCCCTTGACAAGGACGGAACACATAAACTGGTCAAGGCACAAATTGACTAGCCTTTTTTTATGTTTTTCTTTCGTAAATTCATGATAATAATATTCATAATTAGATTAGAATTGATGAATTTAATCAGTTATTATTTAAAAATACATGGACACGAGAACATTTCAGGTTATATAATTAGGTACCTACATTAAAATGCAATAAATTCCAGTGTTACCTTCCTAAGCTATTTCAAATTATTCTCTGTGAATGCAAAATTTTAATATAAGTAGACTATAGTACCTAGAGATCTTTTCTTGATGAAAAATTACAAGATTTATTTATTTTACAAAAACAACTGAAATTAAAGGCTCTACCACTCAAAACATTAGTCTCTTTAACTCAAAAGTACCAGGCGGTCATGAAGTCGAAGGAAGTTCTTCAGTCTTACTGAACTTCTTCTGAAACTGCTTGGCCACGCCAGTATTAAGAAACTTCCATCTATCGCCATACATCTCAGCATCCTTACTCATCTTTCGATGAGTCTTAGTAAAAGCTGACGTAGACATCCAAGTGATTATAGCGTTTTTGCCGTACATCTGTAGATCTAGAATCCCATGGCTGGATATCAGAGAACAGTCGGTTTTCACCACGTAAATATGGGGTAGGCAGGTTATTCCGTACATGAATTTCAGCGTCGGTACCAGGAGATCATCAAATCTAAGAGTGAACCAATTCGCTTGTTCCTCAAAACACGCTTTTGCGTCTTCTTCGTTTTCGTCCATAGGAACGTTTATGACTTCTATGGGTAAGTTAATGTGCTTCAAGTTTTCGTAGATTTCACAAAACTTCTCTATAACTCCCTCTTTGTCTATTCCTTTGGCTGTGAAAAGGAGGGCGATAACGTCTGCGTTTTCTATGAGCCAATCTGAGGGAACCTTTTCGTGTTTTTGGTTGAACAACGATGCGTCTTTTAGCCAGTTGTATGGAGTAAATTGTATGGGCGTAACACTCATTATTCACTTTTTTTAAGATATTATTTTACAGTAAACAATATTTTTCTGACAGCGACAGCGATGCCCATGACATTGTCATGCCGAAAAATAAACCATAAGGTCAAAACAAACTATTTTGTAAAAAATATTTGTCTAAAATAAAGGGTTATGAACAGTTTACCTGCAATATTGGGCTTAATTTATACAGCTCAATTCCCTTCCAAATAGGCCAAAGATTATTCAATAAAATGAAAAGTCACTCAATATTCACGTATAATCCCGTAATTATTCAATAAAAAAGCTCTACTTCGTTTTTAGAGTTCAAATATTGAACTTAGGCACCATTTTTAAAACTATCGCCCTCTACCTTTTACAGTTTAAAGTTGACCCAGAGTTCAATCAAAACAATAGAGAAATGTAGCTCTATTCCATAGAAAATTGAGTGCAAATTCCCGTGGGACCGTTTTAAAAACTGCAAGTGTCAAGTCGGTCAACATAACCAGCGCCATCTTTGTTTTCACAAACATCAAACTTACTTTAACCTTATGAAGTGGTCATAGGGTTCAAAATTAAGTATCGGTATTAATACAGGGTGTATAGGAAACTTTGTAAGGTCGTGTTCGATGGACCTATAATATGAAAAACCCAACTATGGCACTCAGACCTTAAGAACATAACAATAGGGTTTAAAATTAAGTATCAGTATTAATACAGGGTGTAGAATAAAGTTTGTAAGGTCGTGTCCGATGAACGTAGAATATGAATGACACTATGGCACTCAGACAATGGTAATCAAATCGTGACCATATAGGTTCGTCTGATCCGTGGCATAGTAATGAGCGTACCGAGAAGTCTCAGAAATCGCTGCAATAGAGCTTGCAGAGATGCACAGCGCCGACACGTCCATGATTCCGTCTCTGTTGAAGATACAGCGAAAGTTTGGAAATTCCTTAGGTCTTTGGGAGTTGGAAAGTCCAAGCAGGACTCCATACCTAACGATCTGAATATTGACTCACTTAACCTTCATTTCTCTTCTGCTTCTTCTATCAGTGATGCTGATAAAATTGCTACAATTAACTCTCTCTCTTCTATTGCAACTTTTGATCATCCCCAATTTACTTTCAGTCCTGTCACTGCCTCGGATGTTAGGAAGACTGTATTGTCGATATCCTCCAACGCTGTTGGGCTTGATGGAGTTAGCCGTAACATGCTAATCCCAATACTCGATGTTGTCCTTCCAGTCCTGTGCCATCTTCTTAATTATTCGTTATGTAATGGCGCCTTTCCCTCTGTTTGGAAGGAGGCGCAAATAATTCCTTTACCTAAAAAATCCAATCCCAAAACCTTTTCTGAATATCGTCCAATTTCAATTCTTCCATTTCTTTCTAAAGTTCTTGAACGTCTAGTCCATGTCCAGTTAAACTCTTTTCTTGTCTCTCATAATCTCCTTAATCCTTTGCAGTCTGGTTTTCGTAAGGGCCATAGCACTGTTACAGCTCTCATTAAAATAACGGACGATATACGGTTGGCTATGGAAAACAGACAGCTTACCGTTTTAACGTTACTTGATTTTAGTAATGCTTTTAACACTGTTAATTTTGACATTCTCCTTGCAATACTGCGCACACTTAACATATCTGGGGCAGTGATTGATTGGTTTTCCAGTTACCTATGTGGACGCCGGCAGCGGGTTCATCTTAACGAATCCTTCTCGTCTTGGTGTGAGACAGCGGCCGGTGTGCCACAAGGTGGCGTACTATCTCCTCTTCTTTTCGCTATTTTCATTAATTCCATCTCAAACAATCTGTCCTCTTCTTATCACCTCTACGCTGATGATCTACAGATCTATACTCAGGCGCCTGTAGGAAATTTAGCTGGTGCAGTCGAAATCATCAACTCTGACCTGCGTCATATTACTGACTGGACCAAGGCTTATGGGTTGAAAATAAACCCTTCAAAAACACAAACTATCGTTATTGGTAGTTCAAGGCTTATGTGCAATGTTGATCTTTCTGCAGTACCACAGGTGATCTTTGATGGTATTCATATTCCTTACTGTACTACGGTGAAAAACCTAGGTATTATCATGGACCAAACTTTGTCATGGGAGTCTCAACTTAAAGTCACGTGCCAGAAACTCTATGCTTCGGCAGGATCTTTGAGGAGACTGCGTAACTTTCTGCCGACCGCCACCAAGATTGCGCTTGCACAGTCGCTTCTCCTTCCCGTGCTAGACTACGCTGATGCATGCTATTTGGATCTGACTGAGGAACAGTTGAATAAACTGGAGCGCCTTCAAAATTTCTGTATTAGGTTCATATTTGGTCTACGTAAGTATGACCATGTTTCTCCTTTACGCTCAAAGCTCCAGTGGCTCCCCATTCGCCGCCGCCGGGATACGCATATTCTTTCCCTTCTCTATTCAACTCTTTTCAGTCCTTTCTCACCTTGCTATCTTAAAGATAGATTTCAATTTCTCCATGCTGCAAATCTTCTCAATCTTAGGTCATCGGAAAATTTGCTTCTAAAAACACCTGTCCATTTCAGCTCATTCTATAACAAGTCATTTACTGTACGAGCTGTTTATTTGTGGAATGATCTACCTGTGGATATAAGGAAAGCTCCTTCACTGCATTCTTTTAAATTGAAATTAAAGCGTCATTATCTTCAGTCTAATATTTAGTTTTATTTTATTTCTTAGCTTTTCTAAAATGTAGTATTTATTAAAAATATATAGTAGTTTATTATTTTATATTATGTACTGATATGTATTAGGATTATTTAAAATCATTATTGACCTAACATTGCTTTTTTAAATTGAAACTACTGTGCACTACCATCCTCTACAGCTTCTTTTTTAATTTCTCCATCCAAAGGTTGCCTGGAAGAAATCGCTCTCAGCGATAAGGCCGCCCATTGTACTAATTAAGACTATATTACCTATGTTGTTATATGTTACTTTTCTTTGTGTACAATAAAGTGTTCAATCAATCAATCAATCAATCTCATTATATCCAACTGTATTCCCAGGAAATAAAGGTTAATATTGAGAGCCGTTTTTTTACCGACAGGTGAGAATGCAGTAGGGTAATTGGTATTTATCTGAATTCTCAAGTGACTCTCTTGAAATGATATTTCGAATGAGAAATGAGAGAGCATTTCTATTGAAATATCATGCTAGTTAAGTAGCGGAAAATAATGTAAACAGGCACACGAATGTACACAAGTCACATTACATCCACTTAGTTAGATCTTCGCATTCATGCACATAACAATCTCTGAAAAATCTAGGGGTAGTCAAATAAGATAAAACAACATAATATTTGACACATTCTAGCAATAATCAATTTATGTTTTATTATGTACCTACTAACTTAAAATTATAACAAGTACCTAATATCGAAAGTAAAATCAAGAAAAATATACTTAATTATACCCATCATTACCCTGAGAAGAACTTATAGGATATTTTAATGGGTTCTTTAGGGGTAAGGTCCTTTATATTTAAATGCCAATTAACGGCTGTAAGTACCAGTTGTCAAATCCGTACCCATCCGTACCCCATATTATAAATGTGAAAGTGTGTTCATTTGTTTGTTTATTTGTCCTGCTTTCACGTCAAAACAGAGCGTCGGATTGACGTAATTTTTTGTGTGGAGATAGTTGGAGGGCTGGAGAGTAACATAGGCTACTTTTTATCCGGGTACCACGCGAGCGAAGCCGCGGGCAGCAGCTAGTAGGTAAGTAATAAATATTCTGTTGTAACAGAGAGTTCTATACTATAGTATGAAATCGTATGAAACCTCACACACCTAGCAGAATCACAATAAATAAATATAAATATTGCTAGACATTTCACACAGCATCATGTAGCCCCAAGCTAAGCAGAGCTTGTGTTATGGCAACCACATGACTGATATACTACTTATCGATCGAGCGAGCGAAGCGAGCGAAGATCTTAGTGGTAAGTTGGGCGATTTTGCTTTGTATGTTTGTATGTTTGTATGTTTGTATGTTTGTATGTTTCACGAATTGTTGTTCGAGCATTACTGTCGAACCGTTCATCCAATCTGCATGAAACTTGGTAGGTCAATAGGTTGTGGTAAGGAAATTTACGGTGGAGCATATGAGCTTAATCGATGAAGGGGTTGTGAAGATATTGGGTTCTCAAGGGGGTAAAAAATTATGAAAGTTACACAAATATATTGAGTGGGGTGTCATACGAAAGGGCTTATTTTGTACATTCCAAAATGGTTTTTATTTTTAATCTAGGATGTATAGTTTTTGAAATACGACCAAAGACCAAAAACTACGAAACCAGAGCTGCAAGAGCTCCCGTTTCATAGAGTTTCGATGTCTTCGTAGCTCATTGACTGGTCGGTCTTAAAAAGAGAGTGGCATCGTTGCGGTTTGGTTTGCAATGATTTTAGATGCTACTTGATTTATTTTCATGATAAAAAAAAATTTGATAAAAAATGAAAATAATTGGGGTAAAAAAAGTTAAGTAAACAAATATATTGAGTGCGGTGTCAAATGAAAGGTCTTTATTTGTACATTCTAAAATAGTTATTATTTTTATTCTAGGACGTATACTTTTAAAAATACGACGAGAATTCATAAATATGAAATAAATGAAAAATTAGACACGACATTATGTATTGCATGCATGCTAGTATTTTTTACCATGAAGAGCTAGCGCAATAGGCATACCCGGCAGTAGTAGCACTTGAAATTATAGGGGTAGTCAGAAGAAAGTCCAAATGTTGGCCATCTACGGTGCGCGAGATCTCAGTTCGGGGTAGGGCTTGAATATCGGACGCTTTTTCAATTCCGGAATTGTGTTTCGATATTCAGTGTTTCATGTCCGGAATTCCGGAATTCCGGAACTCAAAAGTATATTTTTGTATCTACTAATGATAATAAATTAAAATGAAATATCTAGTTAAAAGTTTTACTAACCTACTCTAATTTTGCAAAATTTTCCAAAATTTTTCATTATTTAAATATGGATTTATGGATTTACTTCCTCAGTAGGTATCCGAAATATAAATAAATAAAACAAATAAAAGCATTAAGTTTTTGAACTTTAATAAAAAAAAGAAATCATTAATTATTCAGAAATTAAAGAAGAGTGTAGTAATTCAAATCGCATACGAAGATTACGAAGCTCACTAACGGACGACAGCTATTAAGTACTATTTTTTTTCGTAATGAAATTTCGCGAGATGCGTCTCAAGCCGCGTACGGATGCGCCCGCCGCGCCTCAAGCCGCGTAATAATATTTTTTCCAATATCGAAATTCCGATACTGCTCTCGCTAATTCCGGAATTGGAAACGATATTGGATTTCATCGGAATTCCGGAATTGAGTCAGTTCCGGAATTCCGGAGCTCAAGCCCTAGTTCGGGGCGAACTACTAGTATAATTATTTTTTTTGTAAATACATACATAATATACATAGAAAACACCCAGACCCGAGACAAATATTTGCAGATCATACAAACATTTGTCCCGCGGCGGGGATCGAACCCGCAACCTCTTGCGTCACAGGCGGGCCTTCACCCACTGCGCCACAGAGGTCGTCGTATTATTAGTACAATAGGAATTGAACTTATATGCCGTCTCTTTTTATTGACTGAGAGTGAAAAGAGATGGCTATACTTTAAATCCCATTGAGATTCTATAACGGCCGTCTTAAATAAATAAAAAAATTACTAGAGATGGTAAAACAAACGTAAAATTGTCACAGTGGATCTACACATTCGTGAAGTTAGGCTTTTCGCTGCTCAGTAGAAAATTTTGTATGAAAAAGTTGCACTGCGCATCGAAACGGCTAACTTCACGAATGCTAAGATCCGCTGGAACAAGTGTACCTAAGTAAGTGTAGTAGGTAATAAATGGGAAAGTAAGAACAGTTTCGATAAAAACTTAGGCCTTTACATCTAGGTGATTTATACATACAGTGTCAGGAGGCAATCTTTGCCTACACTTACCTAACGGGACACTGTAGTGCCTGGCAGAGGCGTATTTTAAGATTCAGCGCCCTAGGCCAGTAAGGTTTGCCGCCCCCTGCAAATATTTGTCTCGGGCTTGAAACTTGGTGTGCACTCTGCTCGCAAAATAGTCATGAAGCTTATAATAAGCGAGCGAAGCGAGCCGATTTTTTTTAACACAACAACAGACACTTGATTTTGCTTACGGTTCTCAAAGAAAAGGTTGGCTGCTTGTTGCTTGTTCCTATTCTATATGCGAGCGAAGCGAACCGAATTTTTTTATGACAAATTCAACATGTGACACTTGATTTTGCTTACGATTCTCAAAGAAAAGGCTGACTGCTTGTCAGTTCCTATTCTATATGCGAGCGAAGCGAGCCGAATTTTCTAAGACAAATTCAACATGTGACACTTGATTTTGCTTACGGTTCTCAAAGAAAAGGTTGGCTGCTTGTCGGTTCCTATTCTATATACGAGCGAAGCGAACCGAATTTTTTTATGACAAATTCAACATGTGACACTTGATTTTGCTTACGGTTCTCAAAGAAAAGGTTGGCTGCTTGCCGTTTCCTATTCTATATGCGAGCGAAGCGAGTCAAATTTTTTAATGACAAATGCAACATGTGACACTTAATTTTGCTTACGGTTCTCAAAGAAAAGGTTGGCTGCTTGTCGGTTCCTATTCTATATGCGAGCGAAGCGAGCCAAATATTTTTATAACAAATGCAACATGTGACACTTGATTTTGCTTACGGTTCTCAGAGAAAAGGTTAACTGCTTGTCGGTTCCTATTCTATATGCGAGCGAAGCAAGCCGATTTTTTTTATGACAAATGCAACATGTGACACTTGATTTTGCTTACGGTTCTCAAAGAAAAGGTTGGCTGCTCGTTGGTTCCTATTCTATATGCGAGCGAAGCGAGCCGAATTTTTTTTATAACAAATGCAACATGTGACATTTTATTTTGCTTACGTGCTCAAAGAAAAGGCTGGCTATTTGTCGGTTCCTATTTCGCTTGCAGACATAACTCAATTTGCTCCTAAAACACTGATGAAGCTAATATGCGAGCGAAGCGAACCGAATTTTTTGAAGAAAAATGCAACATGTGACAGACACCCAAAGAAATGTTTTCCTAAAATCATCTCGAGGATTTATTCCCAGAATACCAATTTATTGTAGCGAATTATCCCTTCGAGCTTAAAAGAAAACCTACGTTTCCTGTCAAATGAAAATCTCTGAAAATAGCCAGTCAGTAAAACGATAGTCTTGATGTCTAAAATTTTACAACCAAATAAGTTTTAGTTTTTGTTCCTCGCTCTCAACCAAATAAGTTTTAGCTATGTTAATTAGGTACCTAGGCTTTTTTTTAATTTCTTCGAGCATATAAGGATAAAAAGAAAGGCGCATGAAACTGAAAGCGCGGGGCGGCGGCGCAGCGCAAGCCGCCCCTCGCTCCGAGCCAAATAAGTTTTAGCTTTTGTTAGTTAGGTAGATTTTTTTTACTGTCTGAAGACAGTAAAAAAATCTACCTAGGCTTTTTTTTAATTTCTTCGAGCATATAAGGACAAAAAGAAAGGCGTATGAAACTGAAAGCACGGAGCGGCGCAAGCCCCCTCTCTCTCAACCAAATAAGTTTTACCTTTTTTTAGTTCGGTAGGCTTTTTTTTAAATTTCTTCTGGCATGTAAGGACAAAAAGAAAGGCTCATGAAGCTGAGAGCGAGGGGTGGCTTGCGCCGCCCCTCGTAGCCTGCCGCCCCGGGCCATGGCCCTCTTGGCCTAAGGGTAAATACGCCCCTGGTGCCTGGGACAATGTTGAGATGGAATAGGCTTGCCCAGCACCTACACCATCCTCTCAGCTTAACCGGCCATATCCACAGGAAAGACATGGTCAATACGTGTGGGGCTGACTAAGCCGCGGGTTTCCTCACTATGTTTTCCGTCACCGTTTAGAGCTCGTGTTAATGCGCATATAATTTTTCGAAACGAGAAATCCATTGATGCAGGTTTCGAACCCACGACCTTCGGATCGTAAGTCGAGGTACTATACCCCTCGGCCAACACGGCTCTTCCGTTGGAACAAGGTGTAAGTATAAATGGGAAAGTAAAAACAGAGAGATACTAAACCATGTTCCAAGGGCACTGGGCGTCGATTCCGGTACCGAACTTTTTATCAACCTCAACCAAAACCTCAACTAAAGCGACTGTTTCCATGACTACTAATAACAAACGACTCAGTTGTGGTGAGGTTTTGAACTTTGGCAGAACAAATTTTTGAAAAGCTATTCTACTATTTCACCAAATGGCTGACATTTAAGAGATCGAACCAAACCAAAGCGGTTGTCATCTAGTAGAATACAGGCCCTGTTCACGCTCTCAGTATGCAAGTGCCTATTTAAACCCCGTGGGCGGGTAAGATTCGGCATAATTTACATACTAACCACTAACCGGTTGTTAAAATTCAGTGCCTCCAGTCAAAAAGGGCACAACTCAAAATCGGTACTTTTCAGGAGAGCCAAAAAACCAAACTTTTAATGTTTTTTGCTATTTCGCAAGTGAAATCAAAATTTCTATTGATACAGAATTGTAGACAAAAAATAGCCCTTTCATTTAATGGTAATCACTTTCACGTTCGTTTACTATTTCTATATTTTTTTCTTGTTTTACTTGGATTGTGCCTTTGTTAACGCAGATGTAATGGAATAACGTTAACTATTCTAGTCAGTTTACTCGTACTAAAAGAAATATTACGACTTGTGCCTTTTGAATAATGGAATAACTTTATTAATACTAGTCGATTTACTCCTATTCAAAGAAATACTAAGACATAATCCATTAGTAACGAATCCTTATTATGACAATAACGGCTTATTTCCATCAATTACTGATGTCGGGAGCTGTAGTTATGTAAATAAAATCAAGAGTTGAACAATAATTATGATTTTTTAAATATTTATTTCA
Organism: Camptogramma bilineatum; assembly: GCA_958496255.1. NCBI lineage: Eukaryota > Metazoa > Arthropoda > Insecta > Lepidoptera > Geometridae > Camptogramma > Camptogramma bilineatum. The sequence goes on from OY292474.1 coordinate 7,465,734, forward strand.
AAAAAATCAACATTATAACAAATGTTTTTAGTAAGTAAATTCTAAGTATTCCTCGGTATTTTAATTTACTTCCTCATTTTCTGGTATAAAGCACAAACCGGGGTCGTCTTCAACTCTCTCTGATTCAGAATTCAGTAAGTTGTATAAAAATCTTGATATTATGGTAGATCCTTTATGCGTGGGGATAACCTGACTCACTAGTTATAAAGCCAGTTTAGCTTCTCCCAGAAGCTCAGAAGTTTCCTGGGGTCTTCACATGCTTCGAGGAGCGACCTCGGGTTGTTGAGGATATGCTGCCGTTGTGCTGCTACGCCCAGGTATTCCAGGACTACATGGGCTGCTGATTCTTCTTCGATTAGACATCCCCTACAGAGTGGGATGTCCGTGGCACCGATGTTGTACAGCTGTTTATTGAGGGTACAGTGTCCTGTCAGCGTCCCTGTGATTATTTTGATGTCTTTTCTCTGTAGGTTCATCAGGCGACGTGTTAGTCGTGGTGTGGCTGCTGTTATCGCTGCTCTGGACTGTCTGTAGTCCGTTGCCCGTGTCCATCGATCGTTGTGAAGGTTTTGGGTGTGTTCTGTATCCAGGTGCGTAACTGGGAGAACGTCAGAGGAAGGAATGGGGCTGGGTATTCCACTTGTGTTTCCGAGCCCCTTCTGGCTAGTTCATCTGCTGCGACGTTTCCCAATGATCCACTGTGTCCCTTGATCCATTGTAGAGTTACCCTGTTCTTTGCGGCGATACTTTCAAGGGCAAGGTGACATTCGTATATGAGCTTGGAGTTGCATTTTTGGCTCTCCAGTGCTCTGAGGGTTGTTGTACTATCTCGGGGAGTATCCCTATGCCGTAGTCTTCTATCCCTCTCCGTTTGATAGCAGTGGCAGCTGCGATTATGGCCACGCATTCGCATTGGAAAATGGAACTGCGAGAGCCTAGTGTCATAGATAAGATAAGATAAGATTAGTTTTCATGTGTTTGTATTTTGTAGTGTTTCCGGGATGTCGATTGTCTTGGAATCTTATCACACGATATTATGGTAGAATAAATAAGTATCTCGTATTAACTTTTGAAACTATCATGGTTACGAACATAAATATTATTATCAACGGGATAATTACCATGATTATTGAGTTTTCTTGCTTCCCGATATATCGTCGTCGAAATATCGGGAAGCAAGAAAACTCAATAATCATGGTAATTATCCCGTTGATAATAATATTTATATCTCGTATTATGTGGTGGTCACCAAAACTTTTTCTAAAACTTGAACAAAAATCGTCAATTTGGTAATACTGGAAGGCAGAACGAGATCAATTACATTAAAAAACAAAAATTAAAACTTATTACCTTCATCACATTAAATCATTCAATACCCGCGATATACAGATTATTATAATACTTACTACGTAAAAGATACATTTATGTCTCATTATTATCCATGCTTATAATCATCAAAAGCAACAAGTAGAGATATTCCCTTAGAAACATGCATAACAAATGGATCAACTTCATTTATTTCTAACTATGTTTATCTAATGCATTGGAACATCATGAGCAGTGATCGGAATGAGGCGGGCTAAAATACCTAAAGTTCGAAAAATAACAGAGACAAATGGAGACGCCTTAGGACTAAATATTTTTCGACCTAATTATTTCCGTTTCCGGGACATTAATAAAGAACATTTAACATTAAGGTGAATCAATTTTTACCTGAGTTAATAACAAAAACTAAAATGTAAATTATAAGGATAAAAAACTTTTTTCCGTCGGTCAAATAGAAAAATTATTTTAATTAGTTGACAATATTATTAACATTAATTTTAAATTTACTTACTCACTGTAAAAATTGTGCCAACTTTCAATAAAATTCTTACTTACTACAAGAATAAAATTCTTGTAGTAAGGAAGTCTCCCCTTTTTTGCCTCTGTTCTTTGAACTTTAGGTATTTAAGCCCGCCTAATTCCGATCACTGATCATGAGTTATGCCTTTTTGTTTCATTGTAATATTTTTTTAACTGAAATTATGCCTTCATGTTCGATGATGTTTTGGGCTTACTGCTACTTATTTCCTTTTAGTTGGGAAATTTTGTCGATAGCTAAAGACGTTCCCTTTCTGACAGTCGAGTTATACCCTTGATGTAATTGAAAACCCTGGTTAGGATGCAGCTAGAGTTATGAATTTTTGATATGTTATGTAACTGGATACGTAGATCACGATAGTGCAATAAAAACAAAAGGGCACAACTCGACTTATGTTCTTTTTGACTGGAGGCACTGAATTGTGACCTAGGTTTTGTGTGCAGCCTAGAAGAGAAACTAAAACAACAAAAATAAATAAGGTAAATTACGCGATAAAATCCCGTGTCCATAAAACTTTTCAATATGAATAGTGATCGCGAAAGTTTAAAAAAGACTAAAACAACAAACATTTTGTAGTGAAAATATTGGATCCAGATTTTGCAGATGTTTTGTTTGTTTGTTTGAATGCGCTAATCTCGGGAACTAGAAGTCATTAATTAAAAAAAAATCTGCATTGGATAGCTTAATTCTTGAGGAAGGTTAAAGGCTATTTTTTATTAAATGGCGGGTGAAACCGCAGGGAACAGCTTGTTTTATTAATAATACAAAGTTTTTAACTAAGTACATAACATTGATGTTATCGAAGATTAAAATTCTACGAGTTTTATACGGCATCTTTAAAACCATTTCATTGTTTTTTCGTACAGTCAACAAAACAGTGTTATCTTTTTTCCTAAATAAATTGCAACTTGTACTCTTTTTAACCAACTTCCAAAAAGGAAGAGGTTCTATGTTCGGCTGTGTGTACGGTTTTTTTTTTGGTTTTTTTTATGTATGTTCATCGATTTCTTCGCATTCGCGTTTGACGTGTGAGCTCACTCTTCCACGATGACAATATTTCCGCAGTTCAAAGCTTGCGGCGAACGATTTATATCAATATATCCAACAGTTTGACATACATCCAAAAAAAAATAAGTTAGGAATCACCACAAAAACTACTCGAAAAATAATTCGCCAACTTTCTTCGTGTAATGATGGTCAAAATAATGGATTTATTCAATTTGACATTGTCACTGTCATAATGATAGTGACAGTTTCCCACAGCACGGCGGAAGTTAGCTTTTCATCACTTACGATTGACTTACGAAGTGAGAATATTAAGTGCAGAAGGGTCATAGACTATGTACAGGTGGTGAAAAAGTTGTCTAAATATTTACTTTAGGTAAGTACATTTTAAAACTAGGTTAGGTTAGGTTATATTATAGGTTTTTTTGTTATATTTACCTACTTACCTAAAAAGAAAATAAAATATAGGTAACCTACTTGAAGACGTTCGTGATTTTTCTTGAAATTAATTTAAAAGTGATTGAACTGACATCCTACTGGTCTTACAGCCAGTAGGATTTTTCTTGAAATTAATTTAAAAATGTTTGAACTGACATCACGAACGTCTTCAAGTAGTTTACCTATATTTTATTTTCTTTTTAGGTAAGTAGGTAAAAATTTAAATAACGTTTTGAAAATACAATTTTGTGTAATACTAAATTAATTCTACCATTTAAAAGTAGTTATTCATCGTACAAAACATTTTTTGTGAGAAGTACCTAATCCGAGTTAGCGACTTTACGTGTGAATTAAAATAATCCTACAGAAGTCTGTCTGACTGTACCAAAGTAGGTGTGTGTCTAGTTTAACAATGAAATGCAACCTATTTGATTTTTACAACTTTTTTATGTCAGCCAGGTGGCTACACATTACAATAGAATTTGTAATAAGTGCTTAATTAATATTATTATTCATGTGACTTGAATATTGATTATTAAAGTACCTACCTACAGTAAAACTAGAAAAGAATGCGTTTACAAAAACCATTAACGAAAAGTCATTTGGAAATGAAAATTACTCATAATTTCGACTTTATCGCAAACAAATAAATATCACTGTCATTTTTAAGAAAAGAAAATTAGAGCTGCTGTCGCATTCTGTTTTGTGGAATCATACAATGCTGTCGGACATATTCGCAAGAAGATTCTAAACTACGTAACTGGAGTGATGACTGACATTTAATGTGCAAAGGATTTTGAACCTTATCACGACTACACAACGATCTATTATCATTTAATCTTGGTTATAAGGATTGTTGGTCTTGTTGAGAGGCTTTCTTGGGTGCTTTGTCTCTTTCACACTCGTTGTTGGATTAGTAGTGTGCCCATGTCATTTAAATTTCAGGATATTTTTACCTTATCGCGCTCGACAAAATCAGCGCTTGATTTCGATCCATGGTTTCGATCCTTGAATTAGATCCTTGATTTTGATCCTTGATTTTGATTTCGATCCTTGGTTTCGATCTTGGATTTCGATCCTGGATTTCGATCCTTGATTCTTGAATTTTGAACCTTGAATCTGAAATCCTGAATCTTGAATCTTTGAAGTGACAGCTGTCAAACTTCAAATGACCATGGGCCTTACTTATGAAAGATGTTTAAAGTGAAACACTGTTTAAACAACGTCCTGTCTTTATTTGTGGATAGTGACAAACAGAGACAGGACGTTGTTCAACCAGTGTTCAACTTTAAACACCTTTCATAAGTAAGGGGGCATATCTCGGGAACTACTCGTCCTAGACTCCCCGTTCCCAGTTCAAATGAAAGCTATGACCAAGATCTTCATTTGAAGTGACAGCTGTCAAACTTCAGACGGCCATATCTTGGAAACTACTCGTCCTAGACTCCCCGTTCTCAGTTCAAATGAAAGCTATGACCAAGATCTTCATTTGAAGTGACGGCTGTCACACTTCAAACGGCCATATCTTGGAAACTACTCGTCCTAGACTCCCCGTTCCCAGTTCAAATGAAAGCTAAGACCAAGATCTTCATTTGAAGTGACAGCTGTCAAACTTCAAACGGCCATATCTTGGAAACTACTCGTCCTAGACTCCCCGTTCCCAGTTCAAATGAAAGCTAAGACCAAGATCTTCATTTGAAGTGACAGCTGTCAAACTTCAAACGGCCATATCTTGGAAACTACTCGTCCTAGACTCCCCGTTCCCAGTTCAAATGAAAGCTATGACCAAGATCTTCATTTGAAGTGACAGCTGTCAAACTTCAAATGGCCATATCTCGGGAACTACTCGTCCTAGACTCCCCGTTCTCAGTTCAAATGAAAGCTATGACCAAGATCTTCATTTGAAGTGACAGCTGTCAAACTTCAGACGCCCATATCTTGGAAACTACTCGTCCTAGACTCCCCGTTCTCAGTTCAAATGAAAGCTATGACCAAGATCTTCATTTGAAGTGACAGCTGTCAAACTTCAAACGGCCATATCTTGGAAACTACTCGTCCTAGACTCCCCGTTCCCAGTTCAAATGAAAGCTAAGACCAAGATCTTCATTTGAAGTGACAGCTGTCAAACTTCAAACGGCCATATCTTGGAAACTACTCGTCCTAGACTCCCCGTTCCCAGTTCAAATGAAAGCTATGACCAAGATCTTCATTTGAAGTGACAGCTGTCAAACTTCAAATGGCCATATCTCGGGAACTACTCGTCCTAGACTCCCCGTTCTCAGTTCAAATGAAAGCTATGACCAAGACCTACATTTCAGATGACAGATGTCATTTTGACAGCTGTAATTGAAAATGTAGATCTTGGTCATAGCTTTCATTTGAGCTAAAAAGGAAGAGTCTAGGATGAGTAGTTCCCGAGGTATGGCCATTTGAAGTTTGACAGCTGTCACTTCAAATGAAGATCTTGGTCATAGCTTTCATTTGAACTGGGAACGGGGAGTCTAGGACGAGTAGTTTCCAAGATATGGCCGTTTGAAGTTTGACAGCTGTCAATTCAAATGAAGATCTTGGTCATAGCTTTCATTTGAACTGAGAACGGGGAGTCTAGGATGAGTAGTTCCCGAGATATGGCCATTTGAAGTTTGACAGCTGTCACTTCAAATGATGATCTTGGTCATAGCTTTCATTTGAACTGAGAACGGGGAGTCTAGGACGAGTAGTTCCCGAGATATGGCCATTTGAAGTTTGACAGCTGTCACTTCAAATGAAGATCTTGGTCATAGCTTTCATTTAAACTTTGAACGGGGAGTCTAGGACGAGTAGTTTCCAAGATATGGCCGTTTGAAGTTTGACAGCTGTCACTTCAAATGAAGATCTTGGTCATAGCTTTCATTTGAACTGAGAACGGGGAGTCTAGGACGAGTAGTTCCCGAGATATGGCCATTTGAAGTTTGACAGCTGTCACTTCAAATGAAGATCTTGGTCTTAGCTTTCATTTGAACTGAGAACGGGGAGTCTAGGACGAGTAGTTCCCGAGATATGGCGGTTTTAAGTTTGACAGCTGTCACTTCAAAGATACAAGATTCAAAATTTCATTTTTCAAATTCAAGAATCAAGATTCAAGAATCAAAATGAAGGATCAAAATTGTATCAGTATTTTAATTCAAAAATCATGCGCTGAAACATCACGTAAATCAGAAAATGATGGAAAAGGCCCCTTAGGGAGTGTCCACATTGCGTTTTTTGCAGCGCGTTTGTATCGATACAAACGCGATTCGAACGCGATGCGAACGCGCAGCCCCCCGCGCAGTAGCAGTAGCAGTTCCCGGTTCGCTTTTGTATGGAAAAATACGCGTTGCGAACGCGCGTTTGTATCGATACAAACGCGCAGCTCAAAAACGCGCTGCAGAAAACGCAATGTGGACACTCCCTTAGGGACTAGGAATGTTTAGTTTATGGTCACCCTTTAGAAAGAGACACACCGCCCAAGTTTTCTTTCTCAAGCGGACCTTGTTTTCTGTCTCAGTCAGTGTTCCAGGTACGCATATTCGGAAAACACGAGAATAACCGAGATCCAATCTAGAGCTCAAGGAATTTGTATACTAAACGTAACTGGAAGGTTCACTGAGACAGAAAACGCTGTCCCCTTGAAAGATACAACTTGGGCGGTGTGTCTCTTTCTAAAGGGCGACCATAATTTATGAACTAAACATTCCTAATCCTTAATGAATATTCTGAAATTTATATGACATGGACGCACTACTAATCCAACAACGAGTGTGAAAGAGACAAAGCTACCAAGAAAGCCTCTCAACGAGACCGACAATCCTTACAACCAAGATTTAATTGTAAAAGAACGTTGTGCAGTCGTGATAAGGTTCAAAATCCTTTGTACATTAAATGTCAGTTAGCATTCCAGTTACGTAGAATACAACTTCCTTGCTAGAGCTTGAATCTACCTTTGCTCGTGATTTCACTTACGTCCATCATGTCATACGTCACTTTTAAATAGCCTGTATTTTATTCCAAACAAGAAATGAATGAGAGATTTTGGGTAGGTAAATAAGAAAAAGCCTCTTTTGATCAGCAGGGCTATTTTGACTCACACGTAGAGTCGTTAACTCGGATTTCTTCCTACAAATTGATTTTTTACGAACAATGTTAAAGTTATAGAATGCAGAATTACTTTGAATATTTTACACAATTTAGATGTCTATCACTTTTTTCAACCATCTTCTACAATTTCAAAGTATTCATCGTAAAATCAATTTTGGTAGGAAGTAATCCGAGTTATCGACTTTACGTGTAAGTCAAAATAGCCCTGTAGAAGGCTGTATAATTCGAAAAACACTATATATTGCCAACAAAAGTAAAAGCAATAACCTTTTAATTTCTACTTTTATCACATGAATCCAATTAAACCATTCATATTCTGAATCTGTAAAGCTAACTGTCCAACGAAGTAGTCTATATCTATACTTATAATAAGAATGAAGTCTAAGAACAAACTTATAAGTATTCAATTAAGTGAAGTCAGTTTTTGATCCATATAACCCTAACTCATCCAAAAATGTCGTAAGCGCGTTCTAGAACGTCCTTGAACTTTTTGTTCGAAGGTCCTTATTCTGAGGTTCATAGTAACTGTTTGGGTAATCTGTGACTTTGAAATTTTCGTTTCTGTGTGTTTGAGTCCTAAGATCTCTGAAACTACTGAACTGATTTGGATGCAATTTTCATTGTTGTATTATGGTAAGTCGGGATTAAAAGATAGGGGTTGTTTTATCAAAATCCGTTTACAAATAAAAAAGATATGTCCATTTAAAGAATGTACTGTGATTTTAGTAAAAAAATAATATAAAAAAGGATGTATCTTTTTTATTTGTGAACGGATTTTGATGAAACTAACACTAAAAATTGACCCAGGCTTACCACAATACAACAGTGAAAACTGCATAAAAATCGGTAAAGCCATTGCTGAGATGAGTCATATATTATCCAGCATAGTTCTGTTCTGAACTAAAGTCCCACAGTTACCCAGCATATTCAAGTTACAATGAACTTTTTGCATGATTTTCAATATTATTAAAAAACTCTTATCATAAGTAAGTAATTAAATACGACAACTTCACTCATTAAATTTAAAGTTTTTTCAAGAACAAAGGACATAGAGACATCTATTGGAGCTAGCTGAAACCAGATTGTGATATCTGGTTCCCATAGTAGCTACAAGCTTTGCTTAGTTTAGGGCTAGATGGCGCTGTGTGTCTCCAAAAAAAAATATTAATAAAAAATTAAAAAACCCCGTGATCTGAAAAGTTGGAAATAATCTATACTTATCTTTATCTTTAATCTATACTAATATAATAAAGCGGAAGAGTTTGTTTGATTGTTTGATCGCGCTAATCTCTGGAAGTACCAGTTAGATTTGAAAAAATATTTCTGGTTTTGGATAAGTAGCTAATTTTTTGAGGAAGGTTTTAAGCTATTCATCATCACGAAAAGGCAAAAGCCGAGCAAAACGAAAGAAAGCCAGCTAAACGCTTGGTTTTTCGTAATCAAAACTAGATGGCGGGACTAAAAAATGACCTTTTTCTGAATCGCGCTGATGAAAACACGCGGCAGTCACTTATTAGTCTACGCGTGATTTAAAACACTTTTTATTAAACCGACTTCAAAATAAAGGAGGTACTCGATTATTTATTACTCGAAGATGCCTGGACCGATTTGGAACATTATTTTTTTGATTGAAAGGTGGTGTCTTGGTCAGATCAGGTCAGGATCTGATAATGGAATCCTGGAGCTGTTCAACAGAACTCCTCAGTAAATAGGCCGATTGAGTTGAAACTCGGCAAACCTGTCAAATTTCAACTACAATGTAATAATATGGTGACAGTGAGTTGATCTGAGGATGGAGTCAGGAGCTGTTCAACATAACTCCTCAGTAAATATGCCGATTGATTTGAAACTCGGAACTCAGCATATCTGTCAAGTTTCCAATATAATGTAATGATATGGTGACATCGAGCTGAAGGGGAAGGGGGAGAGGAGGAGGAGGAGATGGGGACGGGGACGGGGACGGGGACGGGACGGGACGGGACGGGACGGGGATGGGGACGGGGATACATGACACACAAACTTATTTAATTTAAAATCCAAAAAAATCTGTTTATGTACAGAATATAAAACCAAATACTTTTTACTTCACGTCACGTGGCATTGCAACGCATGCCGGGTACAGCTAGTTGTAAGTAAGTTAAAATACAGGGCTGAAAAAATGAATGGGCCCCGGAGGGAAACTACTTTAAATCCTTAAGATACAGTATTTCACTTAAAGGAAACATTCCTTTATTTTTAAAAAGAAACAAAACTGCATTCATAAATTTTCTAAAATTCACTTGCCTCACCCGGAATCGAACCAGCTAAAAATTAAAAAACAAACCTCACTCTATTTAATACCACTAATCGATAGGATTAATGTCAGGGATAAATCTTTATAACACACATTTGGTTTTAGAAATAAAAAAGATCATGAAATCTAACATTAATTTTCACATTTTTTTTTTTCATTAATTTTTATTATTTCACCATTCGCGTCAAAACTTTTCTAGACGCTATTTGTCTATTTGAGGTGAGATTCAGACTTCCGAAAATGCATCCGATTCTATGATTTTCTTCGAAAATTTGACGGTTTTTCTACGAAGAAACGTTATTTTCCGAATTCGGAATACATTCCGAGAAGGTCTGAATCACACTACTGGATACCTCTCACCATTCCACTGTAGAGCTAAATTGCAATTAAAGCCCTTATGTACTAAATATTAGATTTCTTGGATTTTTTGTACGACAGACGAGTGTAAGACCTCATGTTTCTTTGAGAAGTTTTATCTTTAGTATTGAATGTATCGACTAGTGGAATAAAATAGGGAGAGTTTAATTTTTGAATTTTTAGCTGGTTCGATTTCTCGGTGAAGCAAGCGAATTTTAGAAAATCTTTGAATGCAGTTACGTTTCTTTTTAAAAATAAAAGAATGTTTCCTTTAAGTAAAATACTGTATCTTAAGAGGCCTGCGACCGGCGAATTTCCATAAAAACGTAATACCGAAATCATTTAAAATTTAAGCATATTTTTATCAGTTTATGTTGTTAGATTAGGAGAGTAGGTATTTATCTAGGTTCCTGTTAAACTTTTGTTCCGAAAAACTTACCTAAAAAGAAATGCAAGCAAATTGAATTGAAATCTTTGTAGGTACTCCAAAAACGGCATTTTTTCTTTTCATTTATTCAATAGTAAGTTTTTTGGAACAAAACTGTAACAGGAACCTAGATAAATACTACCTTTATCCAAATAATAACATAAAGTGATACAAATATGCTCAAATTTTAAATTATTTTGGTATTACGTTCCTAGGTACGTAGATACGTTCGCCGGTCCCTTAAGGATTTAAAGTAGTTTTCCTCCAGGGCCCATTCATTTTTTCCACCCTGTATATAGGAATCAAACCGGGGGGTGCGGGCGAACTTGTATGAAGAACTAGTATTCACTCGTGGCATCGCTTGGTACCTACCCGGATAAAAAGTAGCCTAGCTGTTATTTTAGGTCATAAACTATGTGTATTCCAAGTTTCGTCAAAATTCGTTCAGTAGTTTTTGAGTGAAAGAGTAACAAACATCCATCCACCTAATATCCACCACAATCCACCTTGACAAGCAGTGCCCTCGCGGGGCGTTACCGTCGTAGTGATCAAAAACTCTTTTGGGTTCTCTACCTTGGGTAGAATATTGAAATTTTCTTACGGATCCCTAATTTTTTTTGAAAATATATTATAGCCTATGTCATTCCCTGATAATGTAGCTTTCTATTGGTGAAAGAATTTCTGAAATCGGATCAGTAGTTTCGGAGCCTATTCGTTACAAACAAACAAAAAAATATTTCCTCTTTATAATATTAGTATAGATAGTAGGATAGGATAGGATGTAACTTGAGTGAAGCGAAAGATTATGTGTTAGGATGGCAAGTGGAACTTTCTAGTCTTTGACTAACCGTATTTGAGGGAGTAAAAGAGAGATAAGCGGCCTTTACACGTAGAGATCGGACCGCGGGAAATAGCACGCGCGCCATTCCAACCTTCGCTTTGCTAAAAACCTTACGTGTAGATGCGCGACGCTGACAGTTCGATCTGGCAAAGTTTTTAGCACAGTTTTTGTGGCAGTTTTTTTGCACGCATCACCGTTCATAATCGTACCACGCGCCAGTCTAAACTGTGACAATAATTAGCACGACAGTTTTATCCGCGGTTAAATCTGTACAGATTTACCCGCGGTTCGGAACGCAGTCCAGATGCCTGGTAAAAACTCTATCGTGTAAAGGCCGCTATAGAGGGTAAAAGGGTTAGGTACTATACTTCGTTAGACAGGTGCCCTTATCCGCCTTGCCAATGTCGAGACTATTTTTATACATTTCCTTTATTTTCAACGCAGATTCTCATTATAGACTTCCATTTTTCAACCGTGTCAAATATGTCATGCTCTTTTTTCTACGATGTTTAGAAAGGGCGTGGCGCGTTTGTAAGAGATTTATGGCTGTAGTTAAGATTGCATTTTTGGGCTGAATAGTTACTAAAATCCGTACCCATATTATGTGAAAGTGGATTTATTTATTTATTTATTAAGGAACAACAAACAGCTACATTATATGGCTTGGTTACAGGTGTTAAAGATACATTCAACATGTGTTTATTTATTTGCTTATTTGTCCTGTTTTCACGTCAAAACAGAGCGACGGATTGGCGTGATTTTTTGTGTGGAGATAGTAGGAGGGCTGGAGAGTAACATAGGCTACTTTTTATCCGGGTACCACGCGAGCGAAGCCGCGGGCAGCAGCTAGTGGGTCATAAATTGTTAACAGTGGTAAAATTTGATTGAGAAATTGTAATAATGACCAGGGCTTATTGTAATATTAACTTAGATGGGATATTCGCTAGTATGTTTTTATTTTAAGTAATACTAGCTTCCGCCAGTGGCTTCGCTCGCGTGGTACCCGGCTAAAACGTAGCCTATGTCACGTAGCCTAAACATAGCCTAGTCCTATTCCTGGTCATTTTCTATCTTTATTTTAAATTTCAGCCAAATCGGTTCAGTGGTTGTCGAGTTATAGAGGAACAAACATACATTCATCCACCCAAACATTCAAACTTTCGCATTTATAATATTGGTGTGATTGCATTAATAATTTTAGTAGTAACAATAAACTTCTTAAAATGTGAAATTATAAGTAGGTCGATGAATTCTATCCGCGTTTTATATTAACAATTTTATCGTCTCTACAATCACCTAAAAATAAAGAAAATAAACTTAATAACAACTTAAAGGCCTCGGTAACTTATTATTATGCGCTTGACCTTACGATGCAACCTTATATAATTATTGTGAAACAAAACAATAAACAAAAGACTACATGAGTAATTTTTCGCGTAATTAGGGATGCCCCTCAACTTTTTTTAATTATGTAAGTACAAAAGGCGCCATTTTCGGCCAATAAAGAAAAATAATTAATAAGGAAGTAACCTATTTCTTTTAATTTCAGTGTTTTTACGTACCTACTTTTTATGTAACATCTATTGTTTAATTCTACATACTTGTATAAATACTTTTACCTACTTGTAGATTGTAGAAATTCTTTGTTTTTTTTAAATATACTTAGTTATAAATTAACACAATAATAAAGTTTTAAAAATATTAAAAAATTCAAAGTACGTAAGTATGGATGGTCTTATGGCAAACAATTCACTCTGTGGTTTGCTAACATCAATAATGTAGGTAGGTACAGTCAGCGTCATCAATCGGTATCCCCCTATTGATTTTAACAAGGACACTTTTCATTTCAACTTTGGATTTCAGTCGGATTTGCTAGTATACTTATGGATATCTAATTTCGCTCGAGTTCCTATACTAGCAAATCCGACTGAAATCCAAAGTTGAAATGAAAAGGGTCCTTGTTAAAATCAATAGGGGGATACCGATTGATGACGCTGACTGTACATCGCTTCAGTAAGTACCTCATTTTCAATAAACTATTTTATATGCAAAAACAAGACTCATAAATTACAAAGTTGCTATACAAACATGGCAGAACAAAAACTGCAAACAATATAATTTCTCCAGTAAAATAGTACTAAAAAGTAAGATATTTCGAAATCGTGACATCCCTATTTTGATCCTAGCAACTCGGTTCATAGAGGACACTGCCCTGACGTTGCATTATACAACCACATCCAAAAATAAACCTTATTCTTCAACACAAAAGCGTAAATTAGACTGAGAACCTTCGATCCTGGAGTGAACTTGAAGCATACAAGTCTCAATCATATTCCTTTCATCTTAGGGTTGATTGTAAACTAAAACGTCAAAAATATAAAGCCCGTCTGAAACATTCATGGCACACTCAACTTTTGCGTATTGTAAAGTCCTTAATACAACGTAGTAGAGTGTTATTTTGAGTGCTATAATGACGTAGTAAAATTTTAAGATCTTTACTGGAGTCCCTACGTGATAGTCTGTCCAACAAAACGGAAAAGAACCTAGGTAATGTTCTTTTGAGTGTTAAGGCTGAAAATCTGAAAGTTAAAAGCTTTTCGCAGGTCATTGTAAGTTTGCAAAGAGTGTGTTCGTTTGTTATAGTCCAATAAACAAATGCATTGATATTTCTTAGTATTTCAACCACTTATAGCAACTCTCATTATTCACTAGGTAATTTACACCTAAATAAACTAGTAGTTCGCCCCGAACTGAGATCTCGCGCACCGTAGATGGCTTACATTTGTACTTTCTTCTGACTACCCCTATAATTTCAAGTGCTACTACTGATACTGCCGAGTATGCCTATTGCGCTAGCTCTTCATGGTAAAAAATACTGGCATGCATGCAATACCATAATGTCGCGTCTAATTTTTCATTTAGGTATTTCATATTTATGAATTCTCGTCGTATTTCTAAAAGTATACGTCCTAGAATAAAAATAATAACTATTTTGGAATGTACAAATAAAGACCTTTCATTTGACAGCCCACTCAATATATTTGTTTACTTAACTTTTTTACCCCAATTATTTTCATTCTTTATCAAAATTTTTTTTATCATGAAAATAAATCAAGTAGCATCTAAAATCATTGCAAACCAAACCGCAACGATGCCACTCTCTTTTTAAGACCGACCAGTCAATGAGCTACGAAGTCATCGAAACTCTATGCAACGGGAGCTCTTGCAGCTCTGGTTTCGTAGTTTTTGGTCTTTGGTCGTATTTCAAAAACTATACATCCTAGATTAAAAATAAAAACCATTTTGGAATGTACAAAATAAGCCCTTTCGTATGACACCCCACTCAATTTATTTGTGTAACTGTCATAATTTTTTACCCCCTTGGGAACCCAATATCTTCACAACCCCTTCATCGATTAAGCTCATATGCTCCCCCGTAAATTTCCTTACCACAACCTATTGACCTACCAAGTTTCATGCAGATTGGATAAACGGTTCGACAGTTATGCTCGAACAACAATTCGTGAAACATACAAACATACAAACATACAAACATACAAACATACAAACATACAAACATACAAAGCAAAATCGCCCAACTTACCACTAAGATCTTCGCTCGCTTCGCTCGCTCGATCGATTAAAATCATAAACAAAATTCACGAAGAGAAACGAAGATATGAGTATTTTATATTTATTTGTAAGTACATTTAGATAGGTAGTATGAATGTTTGTGTGCTTTTCTTTACGCCCGTGAAGGTTTTTTTTAAATCAAGGCGGTACGAAGTTCCATGGGTCAGTTAGTATTTTAGTACATGACATGAATCGTTTGAAAGCCCTTAAGCATAGGCCATTTACCGCGCAGAGATGAATAGCTTTCATTAGTAGTTGTGTACTTTTAGTACTTCTTCGAGATGGGTCTGATTAATCTGTATGAGATTGGTAATTAAGTACCTACCATTTTAGTACCTCGGTACTTATTTAGAAAACAAGGTGTGGTGCACTTGCACCCCACCGCGTTTTCAACTTTCTATGTTATAAATTAAAATAGTAATAGTATAATATTGTTATTAAAACTACTTTGTAACTAAACATCCTATCTCACTAATATGATTACATAGAAAGTTTTTGAGAATCTTTCCCTGTTTAATTTTATACTAACTTAAGCTCATAGTTTTTAGAATTTGATTATTTTCGTAACTTGTGCATTTTACTTAGCTGATTTTTACGTAGAAGTTAGAGCTCGGATTTTTTTTATCTCGTACTTTATAAAAAAGTAGAATGACGAAATTTACTTACATTTCCTTGAGGGTCCACGAGCTGAGCGTATTTAGGTGCCTTAGCCTTACTGCCGTCCGCGAAGACGCCAGCGAGCCGCAGCGGAGTGCCGGGCCGCGCCGCTGCCCGCTCATACTGCGCCCCTACCCGCCCGCTCTCTGAAAACGGGCATAAACAAAATGAAAATAAATAATAATTTTCAATAAAAGAATTGTTTCTGGGAAAATTCTGGAAAAAAATGAAATTTCCTGCTTCTATGGGACTTTATATTAAGCGCTCGTGGCGTAGCTTGCTTAGACGTTCTTGAAAAATTTTTCATCACCAGGCTGCTTTGCTTAGCCGGATAAAAAGTAGCCTTGCGTTATTCCAGGTCATAAACTATGTATATTCCAAGTTTGGATTTTAATAGTTTTTGCGTGAAAGAGTAACAAACATCCAGACATCGAGACCTCCATACAGCCTCACAAACTTTTGCATTTATAATATTAGTAGAACAGGATATGATTGTAGGATAGGATAGGATGACATGACCACGACTGTATCCCCAAGACACGGTAGACATTCCCAGAACTTATTAGGCATTCTTGCTTCTTTGAATATAAAATCTTAGAGGGTAGTCAGAGGCACGTCATATAACATAATAACACCACATAAATAAAGTTTGAATGTCATACAAAAACATTTTAGGCAATTACTCGCTAGCAGTCGAACTACGCCTTATTTGGATAATATCACAGAATACTAGATAATATGAGTATATACATACACACTTCGATCATATAAAGCCTACACAACTAGACTTGTAGGTATTAAAAGATCAATTTTATATTTACGATAAAATAGTGATTACAAATTACGAATAAATCGCTGCTTTTATGTAGAAGAAATTAGTAATAAATTTTGAACCATAAGTATATCGGTAAGATTAAAAATAGAAGAATATGGAAGTACCAGGCTATCAGAAACACAGAGGATGTCTTACCAGAAGAAGGGCGTGCTCTGTACGCGGAGATGGCTCGCGGAGACACGAGGGCGAAGGCCCGCGCCCTCAGTAACGCAGCGATGGAGCCCCGGGGCGACGCCAGCGCCCCCCCTCGGCAGCCGCACGCTGAAAACCAACCTGGAACAAAACAAATAAATATGTGAGTATGAATAATATAAATAGACGAGCAGCGCCCTCGCGGCGTTGCCCCCATAGTGATGGTTTTTGGTGATGATGATGATGAAAAGTAGCCTATAGCCTTCCTCAAGAGTTTAGCTATCAAATTCAGAAGGAATTATTCAAATGCGACTGGAAGTTCCTGAGATTAGCGCGTTCAAACAAACTAACAAACAAACTCTTCCGCTTTATTATATTCAGTAAAGATAGTAAAGATGAATGAATTGACTAATGCAAAACGCAGCAGCAAAGAGGGAATGATGCGAAAGAAGGTACGGGTGTCAGGAGTCAGGACCGTGGCAAATAGAAATCCATGGTATCTGCCTACCCCTGTGGGAAAGAGGCGTGATCTTATCTATATCTATATTAATATATAACAATCAAACAAACAAACTCTTCCGCTTTAATAAGCGGAAGAGTTTGTTTGTTTGATTGTTAGTTTGTTTGAACGCGCTAATCTCAGGAACTACCAGTCGGATTCGAAATATTATTTCTGCGTGTGATAGCTAAACTCTTGAGGTAGGTTATAGGCTACTTTTCATCATCATCATCATCACCATAAACCATCACTACGGGGGCAACGCCACGAGGGCGCAGCTAGTGTATGTATAACCAGTAGGTATAGTCCATCTATACTTTTTGTTCAAGAAATTGCATTCTAGTTTATCCTTGTTTGATGTAAGTACTTACATACATACAATGTTTGGAACCAGACTTCCTTTTAAGTAAACTTCAGAAGAAAACCCAACGGCTTAACCAAGGGTTTAACGGTTGAGAATTCCAATTGTATTTTCTTGGGACAAAACGTCTTAACGTGACATTTGAGGCGTCCTTCGAAGGCCTGCCATTACAGAAAGGTCAATAAATTAGCCTTGTGAGAACTTTCATTATGTATGGACAGCAAAAAAAGCGAGTTTTAAGTCATAAAAAGGTTAAGACATAATTATACTAACACAGCCCAATCAGGAAAGTACGTAAGAACCACTTTAAAATTTCGAAAAAAAAAAATCGCTTGTAGAGCAGCTTGCTCAGACGTTCTTGATTGATCGTTGAAGTTAAGAAGCTCTGTACGCGGTCACTATTTGGACGGGTAAATAAGCAAATTCGTATGAGCAAGTGGCCAACTCTGATGACGGAGTTTTTAGGCTGCCTGAAGGCCTCGGGACTGACAATTTAATGTGCCCTCCGAAGCACGGAAGCGCTCAGCT
The DNA here is from genome assembly GCA_958496255.1 of Camptogramma bilineatum. Taxonomy (NCBI): domain Eukaryota; kingdom Metazoa; phylum Arthropoda; class Insecta; order Lepidoptera; family Geometridae; genus Camptogramma; species Camptogramma bilineatum. The sequence goes on from OY292474.1 coordinate 7,483,720, forward strand.
CATAATGCCACTTAAACTTGTGCACGGTCACCAATCCAAATTGTGACCGCGCACAACGTTGCTTAACTTCAACGTTCAATCAAGAACGTCTCAGCAAGCTACGCCGCGAGCGCTTCAAAATAAATAGGTACTGCATATCGCACATCCAGAATAGAAGTGACTCAATTCAAAAATCATGGTTTTTGGGAAATGCGATCAATGGCCGTTTTCCGCGGGAGAGGGAAACTGCCGAAATGAAAGAGACGTATAGTCGTATTGCTCATTATACGGACTAAAATTGAAGGAAAAAATGTCATTTTTCCTTCAATTTTGATTAGTTTTGATACGTTTTATGTCAAAATTGAAGGAAAAATGACATTTTTTCCGTCACTTTTAGTCCGTATAATGAGCAATACGACTATAGGTATTATGTTTTTCACGTTCTAACCAAAAAGTGTCAGATTTTGATGACTAGCAGATAGAGTTTTTTTTCTGAGTCTTTCTACATATTCAAGTCATTTTCACAATTTTTTGAATTGAGTCACTTATTCTGGAGGTGCGATATTTCTACTGTTTATGCCGTCGGTACTCATACAGGTCTTAAAATACCTGTTCCCTTCGTCTTGCATTTTTCTAAGCACTTTTCCTGTTGCCATTCTATGAACTTTTACATGTTTTGTAAAAGACGGCGAACGTAAGTGACGGCCTTCATTCGGACAAAATCAAAAGAATTTCAATGAACAAAGTTATTTGGACTTTGACAAAATTACTAGCAGCTCGCTGCTAGTAATTTTTTTTTTTTTTTCATTAATTTTGTTTTCGCGAGGGCGCTGCAGCGCACTAGCGGCGTTGCCCTCGTAGTGATGGTATATGATGATGATGATGAAAAGTAGCCTATAACCTTTCTCAAGAGTGTACTATCAAATGCAGAAATAATATTTCAAATCCGACTGGTAGTTCGTGAGATTAGCGCGTTCAAACAAACAAACAAACTCTTCCACTTATAGATTTCCTTAAATCCCAATTGTGAGCTACAAATTGAGATGATATAAACAAAAAAAAATGAATCCACATCATCACTGTATCATCAAAAGGAGACAATTGCCTCACATCTATAAGTATTCTAATATCCTGTAGTCCTCTGGGTGAAATAAAATCATCAAAGCATATAACACAGCGCAATTCCGTGCTTCGGAGGGCACGTTAAATCCTGGCTTTTAAGTCGGCAAGCCTTGACGGAGGCCTTCAGGCTTAAAACCAGCCTTTATTTATGTAAAAAATTCAACAGTATTTACGCTAATTTCTTGGTGATTTCAGAATACGCCCAAAATGTCGGTCGTATAAACTCGCGATCCCTTTCTGGAAACCTAGAATTCTGATGGTGTTTATAAACGGATTTTTCTCAGTTGACGGTGCAGATATTTCATAATACAATTAAAAACACGTTTTTAAAATAATTGTGGGAAAACACCTTTTTAATTAGAAAAATTGCGACGGGTAAAAATCCTAGTTATTACGTTCATAGGGAGTTGTCGTTAAAGTAGATTGAAGTCTAGATTCCAGTGTGAAATATGACTACGATGATAAATAAATAAATAAATAAATATTGCTGGACATTTCACACAGCGCCATCTAGCCCCAGACTAAGCAAAGCTTGTACTATGGGAACCAGATGACTGATAGACTACATAATATACTTTTTTTTTGTAAATACATAGGTACATAGAATAATTTATAACACCCAGACACAGAACAAACATCTAAGTTCACCACACAAATGTTTGTCCTTGGTGGGAATCGAACCCACGACCTATAGCGCAGAAGGCAGAGCTAAGAGGCCAGTCAGTCAAAGATGATCATTCTTGTATGTATGTTTGTTTGTAAGAGTTAGCGGTTAACTCTGGTGAAGGAGTTTTTAGCTTGAAGTCCTCCATCATGGCTTAACGACTTCCGAAGCACGGATACGCTTGGCTGTTAAGTAGGTACGTAAGTAAGTTTGTATGAGCAAGTGGCCAACTCTGGTGACGGAGTTGCCACTTGCATTCGCCCATCATCGCCGCTCAACTTCAACTAAGAGCGTTTGTCCACCGCCGTCACCGTCAACGAGATTATTTCTGTATGAGATCAAGATGACGTGACGGTCTTCTGGTGGACAGGCGGCTATAGTAAATGTATAGTCGCTACCTCGGCGCCGTCATCTCGTTCTCGTTGACGTGACGGTGACGGCGGCGGTGGACAAACGCTCTAAATCTATTAAAAACATCAAAACAAACTACGCCACGAGTGCATTATACCAAACCTGTGAACCGTGTTGACTGAGAGCGATAATACCTCGACTTTCGATCTAAAGGTCGTGGGATCGGATCCTGGCCATGCATCAATAGAATTTTCGCTTCGAAAAATTTATATGCTCATTAACACGATCTCTAAACGGTGAAGAAAAACATAGTGAGGAAACCGGCGGCATAGTCAGCCCCACACGTATTGACCATGTCTTTCCAGTGGATATGGCCGGTTAAGCTGAGAGGATGGTGTAGATGCCGGGCAAGCCTAGTCCATCTCAACAATGTTCCAGGCACTACAGTGTCCCGTTAAGTGTAGGCAAAGATTACCTGATAGTGTATAAATCATCTAATAAAGATGTAAAGGCCTAATTTTTTTTGTATGCACAGCCTGGCTTCGAACCCACGATTGAAACTCGAGATAAAACAGCCTCTCTAAATAAAGATTACAGTCAAAATTGCACTTTGCAAAAACAAACCTGTATTTAAGCGTTTATCTTCGAAACCTGTTATTAACGATCTGATTTACCGATGACGGGTGATGATGATGTAACTATTGTGGAACGATGTGGCAATGGAACATTATGTGGGCTTTTTATATCTACTGGGTGAACTACTGATAGGGATCATCCCCTACACCATCATCATCATCATCATCATTGGCTTTGGTCATCTGTTACAGATGATTTAGGTGGCGTCATGTTACAGAACAAAGAAGTCGTATAGAAACGGTTGTTATTGCTTAGTAATATTAGACGCTAAAATGTATACGCCAAAATATAAATTGTGATCCGTTGGCACAAAATTTATTTCAAAAAAGCAGTTGCAACAGATCAATGATCAGATAGCATCGTCTTGTGTGATCAGATGCAACCCCAATCGGATCATATGATCAGATGGGAACTACCCTACAAGAACAGTTGTTTGAACATTTTCGTTCCCCTACACACCCCTACAAAATTACAGCTTTCTAGTACTAACGATCTCTTAGCAAAACCTCGGACAGACGGGCAGACACACAGACAGACGGACATAACGAAACTATAAGGGTTCCTTGTCAGGACTACGGAACCCTAAAAACACCACTATGTAAATTGGTAAGGAGATGATGATGATGATGACCTTAATGCCCATAGACAAGAGTTTTGCAACCGTGTAAGTATATTTGGCAGCTTGATGGTATCAGACCCAAATAAAAAATGAATAATGCACGCTAGACTGGTAGACGGCTCGCCCAAAATTACTATCTTTCGTTCGCCCACATTTTGTTGTCAATTATTGCCAATGTTCAATTGGAGTTGTTAGTTTTCTCACTATTATTCAAAAATGAGTAAACTACTGTTAAAAAAACACAATTTATAAAGAAAATTTAAATGTACGAGTAGGTATGTGAGAAATAAAAATGAAAAAATGTTTGTTGGTAATTAAGGCAACTTTTGATTTGACTATTTGGGATTTTTCAAAATTGAAAATCTTCCATTTGATGTTTTTGAGTGAACTCAAAATAATGGTCATGATAACGTCGGGTCACTAACGTTTTTTGCGTTTTATATTTCCTGCAGACAATTCACACTTCCCAGAATGTATTCCGAATTCAAAATGTGACGTTTATTGGGCGAAGAAACGTCACGAAGAACTTCGAATCGAATTATATTGCGAGAAATGTGAAACGCCCTGCTGGAAGAATGTTTAAAAATGAGTTGATTAAAATCGGTCGATGAATATCGATCATTTGATGAAGATATCTAACGGAAGTCAAAGGCAAGTCGGAAGATCGTTTTTGAATTTGCATAGCATATATTTAAAACCAGAGGTTACGGTCGCGAGCTCGCTTACATCCAACAAAACGCCTACTAAACTAAAGTATTATCAAATATTTCGTAAGTTCAGCTCCATAGTTCCGGCGACCGTACGCCGATGGGCAAACAAAAGATTGGGCAATCTTTGTTGACAGTGTGTGAAATTCTCCATTAAGGCGCAGTTCTGTAAAAACGACGAGCGTATTATCACGACCGTCTTATACGCCGATCTAAAGATAAAAAATCGAAATTCAAAAAAGTTAAAGTAAAAATATTGTGAAAATTCTACCTGAGGTGTAAGTTTTCACTTTTAAAATCCGTAGTCCAATTGATAAGGAATCTTTTTTTATTGGAATTCCTTTGTTTTTCTAGTAATATTTCGCTTATTACAATCAAAAACAATAATAAATATTTAATCTATAGGTAGATCTATAGGTAGCTCAACTGATCATGCCAGTCGGAAGCGTGACCAACGGGCGTACCACCAACTCTTAGAGCAATGTCAAAAACAAGGTGAAAACAGACCTGCTTTAGGCTTGTTTCAACATTCCTAAAGTAGGATTGTTTCCACCTTGTTTGGATTTGAACCAAAACAATCTTATTTCATTACTGACTGCGTAAGTCCTTGATGACAACGTCAATGACTTGACACTTGACAGACTACGATGAAAACACCAAAACATTCCCGCTTTAACATTAAAGCAATTTAACTTAGGCTACGTTAGGCTTACTTTAACCTTACCTTAGTCTTATCTAAGTACGGAATCAGAGTAATCTTACTTTGACATTGCTCTAAGAGTTCATAGTATGTTTCCAGGACACTGGCAGCATTACCGCTCTGAATGGCAATGCTGATCCGTTTAGCCAAATGTGCCAGCCATCAGATAATATTTTACTAACGGCCAGTTTCAATTTTAGGTTGTCATTTTAAGTACCTATAGAAGTAATGTTACAGTAAGCAAAACCTTAGATAGATAGAATAAAGGAATCGGCCGTAAAGGTGGAATCAGACGGTTCAGAATGAAAGATCACTCGAATGAATGCTGGGGTTTTCTATGACACTTTTCTTTCATTTTCTGTTCAGACGCTCCATTGCACATGTCGAATTAAGAACAGAAATGAACGAAAAGTGAACCGTCTGATTCCTTAAGTCATTCATATTACGGCCGTCAATAGACCACCGTATGTGAGAAGACTGGGGCTATTAAATACAGTTAGCACAGTAGTTGGTAGAACTGGAATTTATTGGTATCGTCATGGAAGAAATCTCATCTACGGCTTTTCATGATATAAGCGGGTTATGAGTTTGTATGAGCTAGGGGTAACTCTGGTAACGATGTTTCAAGGCCGCCTGAAGGCCTCCGTCATGCATGGTTAAGTCTTTACTAATATAGTAAAGAGGAAGAGTTTGTTTGTTTGAATGCATGCGCTAATCTCAGGAACTACCAGTCCGATTTGAAAAAATATTGATGAATGATCTTAGAGAAGTGTCTATCGAGCCTTCATACTTCATACTTGTATAGCTATACGGGAATTAGCAGAGAATTCCTAAGTTTCCAGTTAGTTAACCTTTAGATACTTATGCACATGCTGAAAAAGGCGCTACTCAGTACGGCACAATCTCGCAAAGCCTAGATATTAAGTGGCCACTCCGAGCGACCAACGTCTTTGGGTGGGGGGCTGCGGTGCTCAAACTTTGGCCTAAAAGTATTACGAACTAGCAGCGCCCTCGCGGCGTTGCCCCCGTAGTGATGGTTTATGGTGGTTCTGATGATGATGAAAAGTAGCATATTATAACCTTCCTCGAGATTTAAGATACCTATCACATGCAGAAATTTCAGGTAGTTCGTGAGATTAGCACGATAAAACAAACAACCAAACAAACTCTTTCGCTTTATTATGGACTATGGATTATGGACTACTCATTGATTGTCTGAAATAAATGATTTATTTATTTATTTATTTATTATTTTATAGTATAGAAAATAAAAAAGTTTATTTCGTGTCACATAAAATGGTAAAAACACAACACATGCGGAGACAAAAAGAACCAAATAGTGGCAACAAAGAATGGTCATCACTCAATATGTGGTACAAATAGATGAGCGAATATCTAAGTTTACGAAGATTAAAAAAAACATTAATCACTTAAAAGTAGGTAAAAAGTAATTTCTGTAAGTACCTACCTACATTGTTTTTAATCAACAGATTTGCTGGAAAGGAAATAACGAAGCGATAATACCAGCAACGTAATAATGAGAAATGTGTTGATGTTGACCCCTTGTCGAGTTAGCGCAATCAAGTCTTCCTAGCACTAAACTAACAAACTGCCAGAACACAATAAACCAGAGCATGATATATCAACAGAAACCATAAACATTTCTCCAGACAGAAACCAATGTACAAACAAGACACCTCATTTCAAACAGCTACTTATACCTGCAATATAATAAACACCTCAGTGTCAACGAAAGATTGAGAAGCGCTGTTATTTAGAAAATAATGTGCACGAATAAAATATCACGTCCGAGGTATTATCTGCCTTATTGTCGTATAAATAGGGCTGTGAATGGAATGTGATAGATCTAGTTTTAGAGAAAGCCTGATGTACTGTTTCGAAGCATTGATAAGTGAGGTTCCTGGATGCAAATTATTATCAACATTTTGACCCGGCGCGGTGGGCGTCGGTCGTAGGGTTGGGACAATTTTATCTATTGAATTAAACTTATTTTCTTGTGGCTTCCGAATTTTTACGTCGTTCTATTATAGGCTAGCAAATTTTTCAAATTTTGAACTTTCGCCACCAACCCTTTATAAAATAACATAATGCCTGCAAAGAACATTTGGATCTTGCCCGCTCAAGCCCAAATTCCTATATCTAACATCAACCATTCAAGTATCATTGCCGCTGCGTTTTGTTTCGTTCTCCAAAATGACAGTAATTTGCAAAACCTACTTGGTAATTTGTTTGAAACCGTCATCATAATAGTAACCTAACCTCATTGGGCATTAGTAGATTATGAAACATAACGAAATATGTAGTTGGCATTTTGTTTTGGTTGATAAAAAGTGTTGTAGTAGAATCGAGGAGCTGGACCCACTGTGCCTTTGAGGTCGGCTTTTATCTTCTTGATAAGTAGGAAGGGCCTAGGCCTAGTGGGTTTTTCTCTCTATATTCGAGCAGCCCGACTGGGGACGTACCTCCGCCTTACAGTATATCACAGACAAATAACATCATTCTTCTCGAACGGTGTTGTGTTCCTGCGGTAAGTAAGGTTGCCATAGCTCTGCGAAGAAGCGCTGCGGTGACAACTGGTGGACCAGTCTTGTTCATTGTGTTGTCGGCGCAGTGATTCCTCTTGTATAGGGTCAGCAGCGCGAGTGTGACTCCTCTGGTGTCACAGGCGTCCAAAGGCTACGGTAACCGCTTACCATCAGGTGGACTGTATGATTGTCTGCTACCTTAATAGTATAAAAAAGTATTCTGACAACCCTACTGTTGTATAATCCTTATTTATAGCGCCATATTTGTGCTTTTGTATTGCATTTCTGTATTGTTATGAGGTAAGTTTATCTCGGATGCCGTTATCTTCAGATTCCCTGGCTCCGTGGACTGAGCTGTCGACTTGGACATAACTCAGGATATTATTATCCTACTAATATTATAAAGACGAAAGTCCGTGTGTGTGTGTGAATGTTTGTTACCACATATCCCTATAACTACTGAACTAATTTTGATGAAATTTGGAATGTAGATAGTTTAGATACTGGAATAACACCTGGCTACTTTTTATCCCGGAAAAACTATGGTTCCCGTGGGATAAACAAATAGTAGTCCACGCGGGCAAAGCCGCGGACGCTCACTAGTAGACAATATCCTGATATTTAGGTAAAATAAAAATTAATGTTGATGGACATTTTCACTATCTAGCTCCAAACTAAGCAAAAAAAAACTATGAATGAAAATACTATAGGAACTAGACACCTGATGGTGATGAAATAAACTTTGTAAAATCCAGACACAGATTAAGCATCTACATTCATCACACAATTTTTTATCCTGGGTGAGAATCGAACATACTACGCGTGAACCTTATCATATCTTCAAAGGATCTAAAAATGCCTAAAGATCTGAAAGAATATGTCTACCACACCTTGGGAATATAGTCGTGATCGTATTTAATTTTTATAACGCGCGATCTCAAATATTTAGCGAAAAATTTATCGATAGGTACTCGATCTGGCGTAATCCGAACACGCATGATAGCCTAAGGCGTTGTCCTAATAGAACGCGAATGCGCGATGCGAGCGATGCGACCATCGCGTGTTCGCATCAATCATTATAGTCGCGCAATCGCATCGCGCGAATGTCAATTAGGACACCTATTCGACATCAGTATGTTTGATCGCGGATTCGTACGACTAAAATTCGCACGAACTTGCGATGATCGCGTAGTCGCGTTCTATTAGGACAACGCCTCATATGTCAACAATACTTATTAAATTGTTTTAAAAAAATATTGCGAATGTTGGGTGAAATATAATTTCACCACTAGAATTTCAACTTTCCGTCAAAGTTTACGAAACTGTGTCAAAGTTTGCAGAAGCGACCCTCCCACGAATGCATCTATTACATAATGAGTTGTTTTTATATCAATGAAATTATGTTAATCCATATCTTACGAGTTGATTATTTTGTTGTTTGATGTAATAAAATGTTTAAGTTCTATAAAACACGAGAACGCTTAAAAACGGCCGTATTAGTATTTAACTCTTCATTTGAAAGAATGTTTGCTTCGCCTTGGGGATAAAATTAAGCCTGGGATACACTAGGGAACATTTTGTCCCGCAACATGATTGTTTCATTTTTCATTTTCATTTCATTCATTCAACAAGTTTCAAAATCAGATGATGACATTCGAGTAAAATTCACAAACGATCCGTCAGACATTCGGAGATCACTTAGAATATTAACTCTTCTTTCTCGTTGTAGTAAGAAATTTTGCATCCACCACCTTCTCTTTCTTCTACGTTTCAACACACTCGATATAATTACTATGTACGCAGCACTAATAGCCACAACCTCCTCGGGCGACATTTCTATAATATATGTGAGATCCAAAATTATTTTAAGACCTTTTTATGTACCACATTGACGCATGAATAAATGAATTATGAATTATGAATAAACACTGACTAGTGTAGCCGGCAAAATGTTCCAGGACAATTGTCGCGGGACACTTCACGTAGTTGTTGGGGACATGTTCCGCAACATGTCCCCTAGTGTATCCCAGGCTTTATTGTGCTCGTGTTTCTTTTTGTTTTAGTTTCATCTATCAATTTAGTTCTCGTTTTATAAAAGTTTTTTCTAATCTAAATTAGTTTGAGCTATAGGGTCCATTATTAATACCTTAAATTGCATGGTACCTTAAATTGGCATCTAATTGTCTCAAACACTACAGTGTCCCTTTTCAGGTAAATCAGTCTTCCTCCTGAATAAATCATAATAAAAAAAAGAATGAGTTTTTAAACTTTCAAAACATGGCCAATATAATAAATGTATGGGTACAAGTATATTTGCAGGTATCTTTAACAATAAAAAAGTATCATATAATAAAAGCGCTAGTAGGTATTATGTGTGAAAATAGATTGCCATAGATTTTTCGTTAGTTCTGTAAAATTCCACGGAACTTTGTCAAAAACCCTCTCTGTTAAATACGTCTACTAAATTGTTGACGACCGTCAAATGACTGTGACCGTTTTTTATAAAAATAACTAAAATTTTGATATTCGTTTACATCACTGATTCGGTATAAGTATAATTGTTATTTAAATATGATGACAATGACCTCTAAATTACACAAGTTTTTATAAATGCCAATAAACTTTGTGTCTAAATATTTCTGTAGACACTTTTATTACAAAAAACTACGTTTTTTTCCACATTTTTGATTGCAAAAATAAAAAAACTCAAATCATAGTATTGTAAAAGCGAAATTGAAAAATTGATTATGGTGTTGAAATATTATTTTTTATTTATTTTTTATTGTAAGTACACAAAACAAAACATTCACATACTTACTTTAATAAAAAAACACAATGAAAGGGCAAGATGGATCTAGGCATTCGTGAAGTGCCGTTTCGCTGCGCAGTAGAAAATTTAGTAGTACCTATGTAAAAGCTATGCTAAACTGCTTTATAAATAATTTCAAGGAATTATTTATTCTCTTGTAGAATACACCAGTATGTATGTATCTCGGCCAACACGGTTCTCAAAAATATGTATTTTATCGCTGCATTTCTCCAAAAATATGTATTTTTATCGCACGTACGACAATATCCTGCTTTAAGCGTTTTACTCTCCAAATCGCGTTAAGAATACTAATTCTACATTATCTGAAGAAAGTGGATCATGGAGAGTTAGCTGTTGTTTACAGACGACCCCCACTCATTGCACCGATGATATTGAGACCCTTTTAATGCTTACAAAAAAACCTAGCTGGCGGTTCACGCCGGAGACCAAGATCGGAGACCGCGAGACCAGAGACAGGAGACCGGCGGGCTGATAACGTATCTCGCGACAGGTTTGCAACAGGCGCAAATTGCGCAATCATCGCTGTCAAACGTCAATTTCGTATTAGCTATCAGCAGCTACAACAGCAACAGCAATCGAGCACTAGGTCTTCCTCTGCTGGACAATCGCTCTGTCACTCTCATCTCAACGAGACCGAATGCTACAAAAGATAGGTACCTATTACGCGATCGTTTTGACAGTTTGAGACCAATTTGAGGTTTGAGACAAGTTAGTTAGACAATCAGACGGTCTCGGTCTTCGGTCTGGGTCCTCAGAGCGAACCGCCGCCTTTATACGGCCGGTACGGTAACGACGGAACGGTCGGAACAACCAGTCGAAAAGAAAATTTACACAAATTGTATTTTAAACATGTAGTACTTAGGTAAAGAAAGACAAAGGTACTAATTTTCATGTCCCCAAATATTAAAGCGATAACAGAAAGTCAGAAATGCATAAAACATCTAAGACAAAATTTCACCCAATCTACCCTTTCAATCTGTGGATATGTGAAGCGATCGTGCGTAAGTCGAGACAATACAATAATGTAACCAAGTGCGCGTGCGTGAACAATAGCAATCTACGATCATAACTCACATTGTGATGGGCAGATGAGCTTGTTTTGTAAGCAAGATAATACAGTTAATATTAGGTAACACTATTTACATAAACATCTATATAAATGGTAACTACATAGACAAAACACATAGTTACTGTTACGTGATTTTTTTATCTACACACATACACAACAATAAAAACCCTCGACAATCCCTTCACCTACAAGAAAAGAGATGATGAAGATGATCAAACAATGAATTTTGACACTCGCGCCATCAAGACTCAATCATTTATCGAAATCGGTGGAACCGTTGAGTAGTTACGAGCGGACATAGGAAGGACATACACACACATACATACATACAGATCAAACACATAACCCTCCTGGACTTTCGCAGTCGGGTAAAAAAACCGTCAGATCAACCATAATGACACTGTCAAACTGACCAAATGTTTTTGGCCACCACAACTTTGCATAATAATAGCCACAATTGATGTTAAAGTGACATTACTATGAAAAACTACGATCATTCAAAATGAAACTTCACAACAGTAACATATCGTCGCAGTGTGCATTGCGCAAGAAGTCACAAGCTGCGCACGCGCCGGTGACAGAGCACTCTATCAAAAACAGAGAGATGGATCGATCATGGAGGATCAGATCATTATAACGAAACATTTTGTTATGGTATAATAGCGGCCTTTACACGTAAAGTTTAACCGCGGGGAAATAGCACGCGCCATTCCATCCTTCGCTCCAAAACCTTACGTGTAGATGCGCGAGGCCTGACAGTTCGATCTGGCATGTCGACAGACAGTTTTTGTGAGAGTTTTTTGCACGTATCACCGTTTATAATCGTACCACGCGCCAGTATAAACTGTGACAGTTATTAGCACGACAGTTTTATCCGCGGTTAAAACTGCACAGATTTATAAGCGGTTCGGAACGCAGTCCTGATGCGGTTAAAACTCTACCGTGTAAAGGCCACTAATGATGCGACTATCACAGGATTATGGTGGATGGCCCAATCTTAGGGAGTCCTATACCCAGCAGTGGGCAAAATCAGGCTATGGATGATGATGATGATGGTCCACTGTGGTTGCCTTTTGGGAGACAGTGGAGAGCCTGTTTATTTATAGTTCTCTCTTCAACTGAAATATCTGGGCGACCGAGTTCTGCTGGGGTGCAAATAGAGAAAAATTAAAAAACAAAAATAAAACAAAAAAAAAACTACCAATGGCAGAGATTCGAACTCGCAGCCTTCGGCTGGAAGGAGGATATCCTAACCACTTAGCCACTCTGGCCTCAGCACGTGAAATTACGAACCACATTGCACTGTCTTTTTGCGTGAAAATGCCGAGAAAAGAATTTTCCCAGATATGAGACCTAGCTAGATCGATTTTTCGTGGCCCTGTACCGCAAATTTCATCGAAAGGAGCCGTTTTCGAGAACGTAAGTACAAACAAACAAATATTGCTCGTGATAATGCCTCGACTCGATCCGAAGGTTCGAATTTCAGCCCAATATCAATGGATTTTTCGTTTCAAAAATTAAATCAGTGAAGGAAAACATCGTGAGGCAACTTCAGTATTCTAATAGGCAGCAATGGGCTTACTAATAGTCATGTATGGAATGCGAAAATGTGCCAGGCATGCATTTGGACATTCCTCTGACTACCATTTATAAAAAAATCACAAGATATCGAATACCTAAAGATCTTAGATATTGTCTACCGCACTTTAGAGACACAGTCAAATCCCGTTTTGTTTTGGATATAAACTTAATAAAACATGGAACCCTTCTAATCAAACTTCACGAAGATAGCATAACTGCGCAGAATGCGTTGCGCAAGAAGCCGCAAGCTGCGCACGCGTCGCGATTTGACACGCGACAATACACTATCAGGAACTGTGAGATAGATCGATCGAGTAAGGTGTAGTCAGATTATCATAATACTGTAAAATGTTACATTATACAAATTTAATAAATTGTTTCTAACTAGCTGCTGCCCGCGGCTTCGCTCGCGTGGTACCCGGATAAAAAGTAGTCTATGTTACTCTCCAGCCCTCCAACTATCTCCTAACAAAAAATCACGTTAATCCGTCGATGTATCCCCGTTGTCCCCGGTGGTCGTGTCCCCGGCCCGGGGACAACGAGACGTCATTTTGATTCATTCCCGTTGTCCCCGGTGAGCAGATACGGCCAACGGTTTTGTTTCAACGGTCGCTCTGTTTTGACGTGAAAGCAGGACAAATAAACAAACAAATAAACACACTTTCACATTTATAACATGGGTCGGAGTACGGAGGTACGGATGTTGAAGTTAAAAAAATCAAAAACATGATATAAAAAGTGGCTATACTGAGGTAATTTAGGACAAATATTTTGTAAGTATCAAAACCTGCTGGGATATTTTGTTTCACACGTAAAGTCGCTATAACTCGGATTCGTTCAAACAAAAATTGTTTTTTTACGATGAATACTTTGAAATGGTAGAAGATTGTTGAAAAAAGTGATAGATAATTTGTTGTGTAAAATTTGTCAAGTAATTTTGCATTAGATAACTTTAATGTTGTTCGTAAAAAATCTATTTGTTGGAACGAATCCGAGTTAGCGACTTTACGTGTGAAACAAAATAACCCAGCTGATAAAAATAGTCAATGAAATAGGTCACTCCCTGGTCTTTTCCTGGTCACTTCACAACTTTCGAGTTTCGACCACAAGATTACATTCTTGTAACAATGGTATTGATCGAGTGTGGGCGGTTATGGGCCAATCATTATGCAACGATGAACGGGCATGAATTAAGATGATGTCAGAGTTACATTTCACCTCTTCGACATGGATTCAGAAAATAACAGCAGGGCTGGCCAAGTACATTTGATCAGACGATTAGACTCTAGCTAGATTATTGGTTCCGAACCTGGGGGTAATTACCCCTCCGGGGGTAAAATTGCTTTTTGGGAGGGGGGAGGGTAATAGAACAAAACGAAATCTTTAGTAACACACAAATAAACACTCGAAAAGATTAAGCTGTCGCTGAAATACCTACTCGTAATCAAAAGGAAATGAATTTTAAGACGAAAATTACCTCCATACCTAATATTTTGAAGGAGGGTTCGAAAAAATTCAAAGGTTCGAAAGTGAAACGAGGGTAAAACATATTTTACATTAGGAGGTTTGAAAGTGAAACGGGGTAAAATCTATTTCATTGACATGTCATAGGGGTAACAAGGTTGAAAAGGTTAGGAACCACTGCTCTACACTATCTAAAATCCTGTTTTCCTGACGATGTTTTTCTTCACCATTTAGATTATGTTTGTAAAAAAAACTGTGTTTGATGGGCAGCTGGGATTCGAATTCACGTCTTGCCCACGTAAATTGAGATTAAGCAAACACGGTTCTATTTTATATCGAAATAGTGCTTCCGGATTTGCCCTGATTAGCCTAGCATAGTAAGGCTAGGCTGTGGAAAGTGGTGTTGGGAGGCTTTAGCGTGAATATCCTTAAGAAAATTTTTTGGTAGGATTGAAACCTATAGATTGGCGGAGCAGTAGGTACTGGATATTTTGGAATTTTCAAAAAATCTGAAGATTGACTTATGCAAAGTCAGAAGTATTCATGTTCATCCAATATAGCACAAAAGTGAGTTTGTTTGAGCCAGTGACCGAGACATAAGTGCTACTTGGTCAAACTCTACTTAGTTTTACATGAAAACACACTTTCGAACATCACTTAATGACCTCTGTTATCCTGGTACGAGGTTAGTGTTTCAGGTATGTCACCCGATCGGAGGCTAATTGCTAAACAATGCTCCTGTGCGCTTCTGCGTGCCTGGTAGGTCGTGTTTGTCCTCCTTTGAAATCTAGATATCTTACGACCTTAGTTTTAACTAGATTAACAATTTTAGAATATTATAAATGAAAAATCTTACCAAAATTAGCATCCCGTCGGAATTGAAAATTTTGGTAAGATTTTTCATTTATAATGAAATAATACCAAAAGTGTGGTTTAACACTATAAAAATTAAAACTTATAATTTTAGAATAGTTTTTTCTTTTTTAATTTTTAAAGTTTTAAACCACACTTATTATTGAAGAGTATTCCGTCGGAATCGATAATCTTATTGAATTTTGTTGTCGTCGGGGATTTTTGATTGGAGGGACTTCCTCCAAAAAGAGGCTACAGGATTATCCGCCTTATGACATCCGATTTCGATGGTTCTTTTATTTGAACTTTGTTGAAGATCTGATGAGGATCTGCAGCGTGATCAGAAATCCTAAAAATGTACTTAGTTTTAGATTTCTCTAAGGAACTTATAAGTTCCGACCGAAGAAAAAGGCGGCACGCGGGACAAAAAATATTGCGCTTCGTCTCTTTTTTTCACAGGAATTTTGTCATATCCTTCTTTGTTTCGTGTGAGTGAGAAGGAACGTGTCCAGCAGTCTATATCTATACTAGATCTATGGCTTAACCACTTGTAAATTTCAGTTCAATCCCTAGAAAACAGAGTCCATTAAATATTTCAATCAATAGCAGTACCGGAAGTCGAACCCACGACCCATCTCAGCAGGCTACTGGCCTGTCTGCGCTGAGCTGACAGAATTATTGTTCGTTCTAAAACTAGTTGTAGTTTGTTGGATAATGCAATCCAGTGTTGCCAATATGGCAGGTTTTTTGTTAGATGTAACTCTGAATCTCAACAAGGTAGTTCATTTTGGAGACAAAGAGTTGCTATTTCGCCCTAAGTCATTTTAAAGTTCATTTTATTTGTGTCATCATCATCATTCTTCTGCCCTTATCCCAAGCTAAGTGGGGTCGGCACAACATGTTAATTTTATTTCGTTATAAGTACTTAGGTAGGTACCTACTCAATACTTTTTTCGGGAAAACTTTCAGATTTGTACTTACACAAAAGATTTTTTTGCCAACACTTGAAAAGAGTTTTATATCATTTCCGATAGGTAGGTACCTAATGTAAATAAAATGTTAAACACATAATTTTCTGATAGTTTATAACATAACAGAAATACATTTTATAGTAGGTGACAAACACAGTTTTCGAACTTAGGTTTCTAAAAAAAACAGTGGTAAGATTTTAACATTTCAGCGGATCCAAACACCCACTAAACTGGCGTAAAAAAATAGCTAGTTCTACTTTAATTTCGGTGGATCTAGCCAAAAAGCCACTAGACTGGCAACGTCGGGATTCCGTTAGCTCCACTTATGTACAGATAGTGCAAACTTGACTTATCTGCCTTGAACTCTTGTCGCCTTTCACTGTTAGAATATTTGTTTGAGCCACAGCGCTCGTAATGCTACCAAATAGCTTTAAGCTCTTATAAAACTTTAAGAAAGTCTAATTTTAAAAGGCCTTACTTATATTATAAACGTGAACACTGGGCCCCTTACTTAAGAAAGATGTTTAAAGTTGTTAAACAATGTCAAAAACAAAAACACTGGTTAAACAATGTCCTGTCTGTATTCGTCACTATCCACAAATACAGACAGGACGTTGTTTAACCAGTATTCAACTTTAAACATCTTTCAAAAGTAAGACCCTGGTTAAATAATGCTCAAAATTCGCCCTGTCACTATTTGACAGTATCTAACGAAAGAGGATGGCAATTGCTTAACCGTTATTTCAATTTTAACAGAATTTTATAAGTAGAGTGGAAAGTGTTAGACCACACTTAAACATTCATAAAAAGCGGTACTAAAACCGATAAATATAAGTAAGTAGGTATTTTATTAAGATTTTCAAGCCCATGTCATAGGATTCCGTGGCCGAGTTGGTTAGAGTACCCGGTCTTTGTATCAATGCGGGTTCGAATCCCGTCGGACTCGAAAATAATGGGGTAAACAATAATGGGGTTAATCTTTACTAGATGTTTTTAACATATAATATGGATATAATATGGCCCCCGCCATATTATATGTCTTCACTTAGAACCATAATAGTGCCTGGAATATAATTGAGATGGAGAGCTTTCCATAACCATAACTGCAGTTTTAGTAATATTAAGTGCCTCTTATTAGTATTTTGATGTGCTAATTCCAACTAATTACCTATCGTACTAAAAATGTAGTAACAGCAGTTTAGTAGCAAAGTTCGAAGAGAAGGTAAAATGTAATGAGCACTAATTTCGAGCGCCTCGTCATCGGGGATATAGCTCAGTGGTAGAGCAATCGACTGCAGATCGATAGGCCCCCGGTTCAAATCCGGGTGTCCCCTATACTATTTTGGAGTTTGCGCATTTTTTTATTTAACCTAATGAACGAAGCCAAGGTCCAAAAACATGTTCAATATTAAATAACTTCAATTATCTTTTAAGAGCGTAAAACCTTATTTAAAATTACATAGAAAAGGTATTATAATTTTCTTATTACAATTATCACATAGAAGTATTTTCTATTACTAATATTACTGTAGGTATAGACCCCCTTACTTATGAAAGATGTTTAAATTGAACATTGGTTAAATAACGTCCTGTCTTTGTTTGTCACTATCCACAAATAAAGACAGGACGTTGTTTAAACAGTGCTTAACTTTAAACATCTTTCATAAGTAAGGCCCAGAATACCAGCATTGGGCAAAGGTAGTTCAAGATAGGATGATTGATCGCTCTTTCATAACTAATAGCTATTTAATTACTTAGTCACAATTATTACTCGGGCTTACGACACAGCTTAGCCTATTTAGCTGTGTGAAATAATTATATTAATTACTTGAAAGTATTTCAAATAGTATCGCAGTAAGCTAAGGAAAAAGTTTATATACAGTATGTTCCAAAAAACCTGTCCGACGTATGGTGTTTTTGGGTAACGAAATTCTATTCCATATTTGGTAGTCCTTTTCAGAAAATATGTAAAAATAATATAAACACAACCTTGTCCCTTCCAGGATTATAGAATTCTAGCGACCCGCCCCGGCTTCGCACGGGTCACATCACACATCACATTAGAAACCTCTAAAATTATCAGTATTTCTCTACTTATTTATGAATGCATTATACATATAAACCTTCCTCTTGAATCACTCTATCTGTTAAAAAAAAAACGCATCAAAATCCGTTGCGTAGTTTTAAAGATCTAAGCACACATAGGGACAGACAGCGGGAAGCGACTTTGTTTTATACTATGTAGTGATAGTGAAGTGATGTGATAACACTGACGGATAAGACAAGGGTTTGAGCCATCTTGGTAAAACCAGGTAGGTTTAATGCACTTAGCCTGTTGCAGCAAAAAGTAGCCATGACATTTAAAATAAATCCAAAGTAAAAGTGTTAAGTGCAAAGTGAAAACAAAGAGATAAGTATGTGTGGCACATCCGTGTTTTCTACGGGAACCGGCAGATAGCACAATTACTAATCAACGTGTGACCCTCCTATTATGTTATGCTTTCCTGGTACCTAGTTGAACGTTGCGTGCACTTTCTATGGTTACGCATCGATCTAAAATACTAGTTTTTAGACGGTGACCGTCATTTGACTAAGCCCTTCTTTAAAAATGTCGAAACTCATGGGACGTTGTGTGTTCAAAATTTTCTTAAATTCTTTAATGTAGGTACACAGAACTATTTTACTTATTTTTAACCGACTTTAAAAAAACGTGGAGGTTCTCAATTCGTCAGAATTTTTTTTGGGCTTTTTTGTATGTTCATCGATTACTCGAAGACGCCTGCCGATTTGGAAAATTCTATTTTTGTTTGAAAGAGTATAATTTCCGATTGGTGTTATAAAAATTTGGTGAGGATCTGTCGAGGATCTTCAGAGTTATGAACAGAAATGCACCTCGAGAGTGCCGAAAATTTCTCAGCTTATAACAATGAGGTCGTTTTATTTAATTTTGAATTTAGTCAAGTGACTAAATTAAAAATCCATCCCGTTCAATTAGGTACCAAAAGCATAACATAAACATTTGTTCATGTTATGCTTTGGGTACCCAATTAATTGGGTATTTAGGTAATTTGGGTAATTAGGCACCCAAAGCATACCTAATTGAATGGGATGCTGCAGTGCCTGGGGCATTATGGAGTTGGCACCTAAACCATCCTCTAGTGAAGACAAGACTCCAAAAACCAGTTGATCAATACTCAGCTCATACCATCACCAACATTAATTGGTCTTCAGATAAGTTAGGTAAGATCTAATGGTCTTTCAATTTCCTCATTCCACATGTGCCATGGTCAATTGACCACATTTCTACGTGCCCGGATGGTGCAGTACTTAAGCCGCTTGCACGATCCTGCCCTAAAAGGGTCTCAAAGTGCTTTCTAAAGCCCGACAGTCACATATTTTGACTCAAATTGCACACACGAAGTTTTTCCAATGAATGTACAGTTTTAACAAGTACCTAAATTAAAAAAATTCAAAAACTGAGCAATTTTCTGCGTTCTCGGAAGCATTTCTGTTCATAACTCCGAAAATCCTCACCTTTGTGGCACCAATAACAAAGTAATCAAAACCCTTCAAACAAAAAAATAATTTTGTAAATCGGTCCAGGCGTCTTCGAGTATCGGTGAACATACAAGATAAAAAAAAGATTCCGACGAATTGAGAACCTCCTCCTTTTTTTAAAGTCGGTTAAAAAGGTATTTGGTAGGTACTAGTTTCATAGTATTTAGTTATAAAAAACTAACCTGCGGGGTTAAAAAAGCTGTAATAGAAGAATCACAATAAGAATTGAACTATATGCCGTCTGAGAGTATAAACGGCATAATATATTGCAATTCCTATTATGATTTTTTTTTTTTTTTTTTATACTACTAAGGTAGCAGACAAGCATACGGCCCACCTGATGGTGAGCGGTTACCGTAGCCTATGGACGCCTGTGACACCAGAGGAGTCACACTCGCGCTGCTGACCCCTTTAAGAATTCTGCTATAACGGCCTTTTTAGCCCCGCTGTTTCGTAATGAACTGCTAATCTTACCTACTAGAGCTCATCCAGCTGCCAACTCAGTTGCATTCTCTTTTCAACGAAATGTGTGTGACAAGAAAAAAAAACATTCTCCAAAATTTTACTAAATACTCAGTATATTTTGTGAATAGGCTCACTAGAGCGTTGTTTCCAAAAACAAAAGATCGCTCTAGCGAGCCTGGTAACTCACTAAGTTTTATGCATAAGACCGTTAGTTACTTAATACAAAATTAAACTTTCATACGAACTACACGATAGCTTAAACATAACAAGATTATTATCTTAATTACATCTCGCGTGAATTGTTTGAACAAACAGATTATTCAGTTACCATTGATATGGTCATCTAACATTACATAATGTAGACGAAGCGATCTTGGCGTATTTATCAGACCTGTCGCGATGTATGGATCAGAGTGTTGGGCAATGAAGAAGACTGATGAAAGGAGAGTGCATGCTACTGAGATGCGAATGTTGAGATGTGTGGGGTGACACGTTTGGATAAAGTAAGGAATGAGTATGTAAAAGGAAGAAAGTGGCGCCTATTATTGAAAAGATGAGGAGTGCTAGATTAGCTTGGTATGCACACGTTATGAGGGATGAAAACCAAGTCACCAAAAGAGTGATGAGAATGAGTGTGACAGGGTATGCAAGTAGAGGAAGGCCGAAGAAGAAGTGGTTGGATGGGTCTTGTCGGGGTCTGGATTGTGTGAAATAGGATATGAATTGAAAACAGTTGAAAGAGAAGATTCCCACTCAACACGACGATTTTACAAAATATGTAAAAATAAACACGTGGTACTCTGCAAGTCACCTTGTGGTTGATTATTCAATGCGTAAGAATGCAGCCGTGAATATTGATAGCTCATTGCAAATACTCGTTGAGGAAGGAAATAGATAAAATACTTTGACATCTTGAGCAAATACTTGAGTCAGTTGACTTTGGAAAGGTTGTATTCAAACTCTCGCAGACGGGCAACTTTTCTATCGTCCGATAGTTTGGTCACCGAGTAGACAATTACTACTTATTTCTCTGTGGTTCGGTCGGGCTGTTAGGGCTATAGCACAGAACAGATAATAATACTACGTATAGAATGGACACTGTGAGTTTGAGCTGGCGAGGAGCTGACTTTGAGCACGGAACGCGCCACGCGCGTAGATGAGACCGAGACCACAGTGTACATTATTGATACGGTGACAATCTAACTGTGTAGAAAACTGACATTGTGTAGTGTGAATAGAGGGAGTTTGATGCCGCTTTTGCATAGAGATTTCGTCGAGTGTCCGGGGTGTGGCTATAACAGTCATGCTGGTTTTAGCATTGATCAACGATTTTGCGACTGCAATGATGCATCGAATTTTGGAAACTCTCTGCGTTCGATTGCAGTATCAAAATTGCGCGTTTTCAATGCTCCTGCCAGTGTTTGGTCGTGGTATCGGAATCGCGCGTTTTAGTAACTGCTGCGATCGCCGTTTTTAAAGCTCGGCGCAAACGGACCACCGACCACAGCCACAATTGGCCAGCAACAGCGACTTTTCATATATTTTGTAGCTGTAGTGCTGTGCGGCGCGTCTATACAAAATATATATGAAAACTACAGGAAATAGGTCGGTAGCGGCGTTTAGTAGTTGCGTTTTGTGGCTCGTATGCGGCCAGGCAAGTCTGCGGTGTGGAATGTTGGTCGCTGCATTTTGCTTCTGAAAAGCGACCGAATCGCCGATCGCCGATGCTAAAAGTAGCATGTCTGCTAGAGCCCTTTTAATCAGTATGAAGATGTATGCAAGTGCGCACACTACAACGATTCAGTATCGGCTATGTTTGCATTAGCAGGCCAACCTGACCAAAGTCTTTGCTGATAGAAAAGTTTGCAATCTGCAAAGGTTTTAAGAAACAAACTTATACAGGCTTGCACGTGGTATTCTTGTAGTGTTTGGGCTGGCCTCTGCCAAGCCCCTAAGACAGATTCCCTAGATTTTCAAAAGATCATACCTAAAGGTCATAGAAAATTGTATCGTATCAGAGGATACATAAATATCATATTAAATCTATTTTAACTCTTGATGTAAAAAAAAATGTTCGAGTAAATTCAATTGTTGTTATCTCAGATCTGATGAAGATGCAAGTTCGTCGTCCGACCCCATATTCAGAAAGGAGTATAGTTCGCGTCATGTTAAATGGACGATAGAAGTTGGAGGGGTGTGTTTTGTCTCATGCTTGCGAATAGGTAGCCCATGCTCAAACATGAGACAAATCACACCCCCGCCAATTTCTTCCAGCGTTATTTTTACGCGATGACGCGAATTAGATTATACTAGACTAGACGTTGAGAGTTCACCATGTTCATTGATTACCTACTCGAAGACGCCTTGAACGATTTAAAAATTCTTTTATTGATTGAAAGGGTATACTTTTCGATTGGTGCCATAAAAATTTGGTGAGGATCTGTCGAGGATCTTCAGAGTTATGAACAGAAATGCACCTCGAGAGTGCAATAAAATTGCTAAGCTATTACATTGAAGTCGGTTTTTAATTTTCAATTTAGCTACTTGTTATTTATATTTATAGATTTATTTGAAAAGTATCAGTTAGACACACTAATACTGGATTCTCGGGTAATGTCAACAGCATAATATTTTTGAGAGAATATTGAAAATACCAAGGTCTCAGAAATTCTTGTTTCTGAGTAGTCGAATAGGGCTGTTATTTATGAATAAGGGGTCGGGCCATCACATCTGCGGTTTCCCTATTTCCTCATAGCGTTAGATTTGAAGCTTGGCTTGGTCAATGACACGGGTGACCAAGAGATAACCTGCAACACTATTAACCTTAACTATTTCATAACCTATCTTTAGTATTTCACTAAGCTATTAAAATAGTTAGTACCTACCTAGCTACAAGCCTTATAATGATGTTTTTCTTCATCATTTTGAGGTCATAGACATGTAATTTTTCCAATAAAATCTCATATTAGGCTCAATATTATCTTCTTACTACTAATATAAATGTGTTTGTTGGATAGATGTTTATTACTCAATCACACCAGAATGGCTGAACGGATATGGATGAAATTTGGCATAGAGATAGGTTATAGTCTGGAATAGCCCGTAGTTAAATTTTTATCCCGCCAAAATATACGGTCCCCGTAGGATAGAAAAATAGTAGTCCACGCGGGTGAAGCCGCGGGCGTATTTTATGTAGGCCCTGCAGTGGGACGACCATGATAAATAATAATAACAATATTAGTCACGACTCCTTGAATCCGACACCGTCCTCGCTGCAAAGT
Source organism: Camptogramma bilineatum (assembly GCA_958496255.1). Classification (NCBI taxonomy): domain Eukaryota; kingdom Metazoa; phylum Arthropoda; class Insecta; order Lepidoptera; family Geometridae; genus Camptogramma; species Camptogramma bilineatum. The sequence goes on from OY292474.1 coordinate 7,507,115, forward strand.
CAGCGCAATCAGAGCGCGACCTAGCTTCTGACGTCACACTCACCCAAACCTTAAATTGCTCAACAGAAAAAGTACCTATGTAAAAATACAGTAGATAACTTTGACTACTTAGATTCAAAGATCTGCAAATTACTGTCATTCTGGAGAACGAAATAAAACGCAGCGGTAATGATACCGGAATGGTTGACGTTGTAAAGAAGAATCGAGGCCTATCCATCAAGAACGTCTAACTAATCAATTCACGCCACAATCGCTTCAACTTATGTTCGAATGAGCTAGTGGTTAACTTCAGGAAGGAATTGTTAGACACCGCCTGAAGGCCTCCGTCATGGCTTAGTCAAAGCCTGTCTCTGCAGACTGACTGTCTAACTTGTCTCAAACCTCAAATAGGTCTCATAATCAAAACGATCGCGTAGGTATCTTTTGTCGCGTTCGGTCTCGTTGAGATGAGAGTGACAGAGTTAGTTACGTGGTCACCGAACTGAAATATTTGAGAGTTTGAGACCGATTCTGTTCCCTATCAAAGATAGACAATCAAGAGGCTGAGACCGAGACAGGAGACCGTTGTCATATAAACTGACGGTTCTCTGTCTCTTATCCCTGGTCCCTGCCCTTTGATTATTATCTATCTTTGATAGTGACCAAAATCGATCACAAACTCTCAAAAATGACAGTTCAGTGACCACGCAAGTAGCTCTTTCACTCTCATCTCAGCAGACTGAACACGAAAAAAGATACCTATGCGATCGTTTTGACAGTTTGAGACCAATTTGAGGTTTGAGACAAGTTAGACCAGCCTGCAGATCTCGGTCTCCTGTCTCAGTACCGGGCTCGAACCGCCACCTTAAAACAAAACCCAGACCTACCACAGCTCGGGTATGTACCGTTACACAAAACAGTAGACCGGAAACTGCATGTGGCATATTAATGGAGTATTTATTTGTGTTTAAATTAGTTGCTGGGAAATCTTTGAAACGTATCTTTAATTTAACAAGCTGGTTTAGATATCTTGAATACGATTAATTGTCCCGCGATCAATTTGTTTAAGTAATCGTAGCAAATATATTTATTTTCTTAACACTCTATGGATTGATTCAAAAAAATAATAATGTAGAGATATTTGAGCTAAGTACATTATGAATAACACAGTCAATATACACTACACTTTGTTTTCAACAGTGCGATTCAGATTTCAGACTTCCGAAAATGCATCCGATTCGATGGTTTTCTTCGGAAAGTTGATGTTTTCAGCGAAGAAACGTCACTCTAATTCGGAATACAATCCGAGAAAGAATCGTATTGCAGAAGACGTGCTATCGAGTTCTACTGACCTGGTACTTATTCTTCAAAACCAAATGCTATTTACTCGTAAATGTGACACAACTGTTTAAAGACAGGTAAGAAACGGAAGGCGCATATTATGCGCATTAACTCATGCGTTGCGGTCGGATGCACGCGCAAAATGGAAAGTGTTCATAGATAACGTATCTAGGTAGAAATAGATATCCGAAGATATTTATGTACCATGTTTGCCAAGTACACTCAGTCCAGGCATTCCTTGGATAGATTAGGCTGATTGTCTAACTTGTCTCAAACCTCAAATTGGTCTCAAAATGTCAAAAGGATCGCATAGATATCTTTTGTCGCGTTCGGTCTCGTTGAGATGAGAGTGACGGAGCTACTTGCCTGGTCACTGAACTGTCATATTTGAGAGCTTGAGACCAATTTTGATCGCTATCAGAGTAATCTTACTTTGACATTACTCTAAGAGTTCATAGTAAGGCCCCTGAAGATCGGCAACACACGTACTCAACGGTTTGTTATATTTTCCAGTGTATAGATAAATTATATTAGTTTCAAAGTTTTCAACGTCTTAATCTAAACACAGGAGCCCTGGTTCTAGCTAACCACCCATTGTGTGCCGGTGTCGTAATGTCACATAACCACATAGTGCGCTCGCTATTGTACGACCACCACATAATTAAGTTTTGTCTAAGCTGGCCTTTTCACAGAATATCGCAACCAGATAACATCATTCTTCTAGAATGGTGTTGTGTTCCTGCGGTGAGTAAGGTTGCCAGTGCTCTGCGAGGTACCGCAGCGCTTCCTCGCAGTCTCAATCTCTCAAATATGACAGTTCAGTAGAAGACCACGCAAGTAGTTCTGTCACTCTCATCTTAACGAGACCGAATGCGACAAAAGTGAGCGAGCGAACGCGATCGGTTTGACAGTTCGAGACTAATTTGAGGTTTGAGACAAGTTAGACAATCAGCCTGCTGAGCGCATGTCAAAATGTAAACCCCGGTTAAGTTGATGAGCCAACAAGGTGGCAACTGGTGGACCAGTCTTGTCCATTGTGTAGTCGGCGCAGTGATTCCTCTTTTAAAAGGTCAGCAGCGCGAGTGTGACTCCTCTGGTGTCACAGGCGTCCATAGGCTACGGTAACCGCTTACCATGGTAGGCCGTATGCTTGTCTGCTACCTTAGTACTTAGTATAAAAATGCACACAATATTTTTCGTTCTCCAGAATGACAGTAATTAATTTGTTTAAAAACGTCACTACAACGGAGTCGTTGGTCATTATTAGATTAGGAAACAACGAAATCTATGGGTAGGTATTTTTTTTTAGCTTTGGTGGGTAAAAAGTTTGTTAGTAGAATTTGGGCCCAGATTGTACATGTGATGATGATGATGGCTAGGTTTGTATTAGACTTATCTTTTGGAATAAAACATAGACCATGACATTCAGAAAATCAAGCACTTTTAAAATCCCAACATTCGATCTTAAAATCAACAGACAAACTTTATTTAATAGCAAAACACTGCCCTTTAGACACCAGACAACACATATACACGTGCAAAGGTACTTTCTTCTCGTTTTTTAAATAATCTTGTGGTGTTCTTATGGTATAATATCCTATGGCGGAATATGGCTAGCCTATTTTAGTCATGGGAAGTTATGTCATGGTGATGTCTTTGACCATACAACAAAGGCTTAGCTTAGAAGAGGAAGATTTTGACTTGCATTATAGCAGTTAAAGTAAGTTAGTTAGTTCGTATGAGCAAGTGGTCTAACTGTCTAAAACGATCGCGCTCGCTCGCTCGCTTTTGTCGCGTTTGGTCTCGTTGAGATGATTGAGAATGACAGAGCTACTTGCGTGTTCTTCTACTGAACTGTCATATTTGAGAGATTGAGACCGATTTTGGTCGCTATCAAAGATAAACAATCATGGGGCTGTTGTCACCTTGTTGGCTTGACAACTTAAAGCCGGGACTGACATTTTGACGTGCTCTCAAGCACGGAAGTGCTCATCCGTTAAAGTCACGGTCACCCATCTAAATTGTGACAGTTCAGAACGTGGCTTAACTTTAACGACCTATCAATAACGTCTAAGCAAGCTATACCTCGAGCTCTTCAACTCCTCTATCGCTATACATTGAACATTTCTACAAAACAATACCAAATATAGTAAGGAATGGTATAGAGGTCAAACTGCACCTCCCAGCACGCCACAGTTAGCTTAATGTGACGTAAGTAGCGAGTAATGGCGGTAATGGGACACGGTATTCAATCTGTTTGCTCTTCCTACAAATGCCTGGAGGTTTAGGGAAGGAGTTGTTCTATCTCACGAAGTCCGTTTGGTCTTAATTGTGTGTGTGTTTACATGCGCGTTGTTTCTGTGTGCGTAAGCTCGGGAGCGCAGAATCGGCCCACGCACACAGAAACAACGTGCATGTGAACGCACACACAATTAAGACCAAACGGACTTCGTGAGATAGAACAACTGTACAGTCAGTAGCAGGAATTTTAAATGACGAAGAATGATATGATAAGGAAACAAGTAGGTAGCTCCAGCTACATTAAAATGTTAAAAAAACCGACTTCAATGTTTAAAGCTGAGCAATTTTCTGCACTTTCGAGGTGCATTTATGTTCATAACTCCGAAGATCCTCTACAGATCCTCACCAAATTTTTATGAAATCACATGGAGGGTATACCCTTTTAAACAAAAAATAATCATCAAAATTGGTTTACAATTGACGGTGAAATCGGTGAAATTAAAAAAAGATTCCGAGTGTTCAGACGAATTGAGAACCTCCTCCTTTTTTGAAATCGGCTATGTTTAGAGCTGTAATGTGTTACTTTTATTACCGGGTAACGCTATTTAATAAGTAACTAATCAACATTTTACTCGAAGATGGGGAATGAAAACCCTTAAAGTAATGATTTGATAAACAAAAACAATTCATTCCATTCGTCTCTACAAAGTCGCTACAAAAAACTCCTACAACCACAGAGATACGGTCTGTAATACAACGGCACAATGATAGAGACGGTTGCAGGCGACGACACACGTGCGTCAGATCGTCCGGAGATTGTCCACGGGAATGCTATTGTCCGGACGAAAGGGAACGTACGCACAGACGAAATAATAGTAATTATTTAGTTAAGTTTCACTCTAAGCGAAGTACGAAAGAAGCCTTTTAAGATAATAATGTAATGTAACCCATACCAACCCTAGTGATTTTATGAATAAACGAATGAATGAATGAATGAGTTAAAAGGTAAACTTTTTGCTATCACAAACTTGATGAACGTTTATCATGAACTTTATTTCATGAGCTTTACAGTGTACCTAGGTACTAACGCATTTCCTGCTCCATCTCCGCTGTGCTTTCCGAAGGAGAGCCCAGCCTGCTGCCGGAGCACTTGTGCGTTATGGGCACTGAACGCGTTAACAGGCTCACGATATTAGGGATGACATAAATTTTATTAGATCTGCAGGCAGATTTTATTAGATTCTTTGGAAAATGTTTAATTTAGGTTCAAATATGCATCTCACAAAAATAATTCTCACAATTATGCCATATATGAAAAAAACCATGATTTATAGTTAGTTGTAATAGTTTTTTTTGTAATTTAACAAACTAATAAGAAAATTTACTGTCATTGAACTGTGAAATGCGTGAAGGGCGTGCGTTGACATCTGTGGTCAATGTCCATGTCTAAAAACAATGATACACCATGACATGTCACAACACTCAAAACAGTCAAGGCACATAAGCAATTCGGATTTTAAGCCTTAAGCAATAAGGCTTATTTAATACTGCAGGTACGTTTGAAGTGACATCGAGTCTATGTCGCATTTAACATAATTCTCACGTCCATTGACAGAAGGACGTAGGTATAATGAGAACTGATGGTAGTGGCGCTGATTACTTTGGTGTCGACCGCTATTCGAGGAATTGTTTGAGGAATAGCATCACGTGACTCCTTTAAGCATAAAAATAAAACACGGTAAAATAAGAAACTCATTTCAACTTTTATTACCTACTTCGAGCTTAAAGCAGTGCTTTCTTTCAAAACATTGATTATGAGAATAATTATTGAATAGATACTCATGTTTTTCAAAATAGGTAGAGCCGTGATAGTCATTTCTCGCAGTCCCTTCCATTTTAGATGAAATGTCTAGAAACCGGTAGGTACTCCAAGTACTTGACACATTTTACACTCTTTTTTAGGGTTCCGTACCTTAAAAGGTAAAAAAAGGAACCCTTATAAGATCACTTTCTTGTCCGTCTGTCCGTCCGTCTGTCCGTGTGTCACCTTCGATTATCTCAGGAACGGGTAGAGCTAGCAAGTTGAAATTTATACCATATACTAAGGTCTATAGTCCCTATTGTGAGTATAAAAATCAAGGTCCTGAGTCAACACTATAAAAAGATATAGGCAAATTTAGGTTTTCGTGAAAACTTGTGAGTACCAAAACTTACCTTAATTATCAACTTTTTTTATTTTTCGGAATTTTTCCTTTACTTGTGCTAGAAGACCTTGCTTGTAACCAAATTTGACAATTCTAGGTCAACCGGAAGTACCCTAGAGGTTTTGGGTCGAAAACCTAAATGGTAGTTCCCGTTGACCTAGAATAACGAAATTTGGGAAAAAGCAAGGTCTTATAGCACAAATAAAGGAAAAATTCCAAAAATTTAAAAAAGTTGAAAATTAAAGGGTGTTCCCATACATAGTTGACGCCAATTAAAATTGTCCTCCGAGTTGTATGGGCGCTCATACAATTAAGCGGACTAGCTTAATTGGCACCATGGCTAGGTACGGAACCCTCGGCGTACGAGTTCGACTCGCACTTGACCGGTTTTTATTTTTTCAATCAACAGTTCACAAGTTTATTAAATAAAACAGCTATTCCTATTAAAACAATGCATCGATAAATTGTAAAATAAATAACATTAGCACGCACGTCGCGTTCTGCAAACAATCGATTCCAAACATTGTTGGCGCATGCTTAACATTCCTACTTGCGATTTGTTTTGATGAATCATAGGTGTTTGATTATGACATACATAGTATATGCGGCCGTCAGCGAACGGCCGTCAGCTAGAAAACAGTACTTAAGTATTTATTTTCTAACATTGTGCAGAACATTGACAACTTAGCATTTTTTCTGGTTTTTCTCGTTAAGTAAGGCAGTTTGTTGACCCTATAAAGTGTATTTATCATCTAGAATAGTAAATCAAGATTAATAATAATAATAAAGCCTTTGTTTTCACTTCAAACTGGCGAGATAATAATTAAAGCTTTGTTTGTTTATAATAATGTAGTAGTATCAATTCGTCGAGGAACACTCATTGAAAAATATTTGGCTGGATGGCGAATCATCAAGAAAAGAAAGTAGTTGACGGCCGTTTACTGACGGTCGTCTATTTTTCTATGAATTAACGCACTATCATTCATTCATTACAGTTGTGTTGTGACCTTCATTTGTGTGCATGTAGGTTATTATTCAGTGCGAATTTAAATTTGTGACTTGGCGTCTCTATGATAGAGTGGTGCGGATTTTTAATACTTTTTGGTAATTTAGAAGTAAATTGAAAAACCTATATTTTTCTATGTACCTGCTTATAGATACAGTCGTGAGCCTGTGTTTGTACCTTTATAAGAAAGAAAGAAAGAAAAAGGATTTATTCATACCACCACTACAAAAAAACTATGAATTAGATGGTGTTATGTAATACTAGCAGCGCCCTCGCGGCGTTGTAATGTTTTACGGTGATGATGATGATAATGAAAAGAAGCCTTCCTCAAGAGTTTAGCTATCACATGCAGATATATTTTTTGTAATCCGACTGGTAGTTCCTGCAATTAGCGCTTTCAAACAAACAAACAAACTCTTCCGCTTTTTATATTGGAACAAATTTTATTTCTATGTTTTATCATAGACCAATAAAATACTTTATTGGTTCTATGGTTTTATCTAGATTCACTTAGCTATAAAATTACCTAGGTACAGTACAATGTACCTAACGGTCAGTCGATGATGCGGGTCGCGGGTTCAACTCCCAAGGTAATCTTCACTGATTTATGCTTTGTACGTAATTTAGATTTTTATCTGAAGAACTGTTTTCTATTGATCACAGGCTTCAGAATGCTGAAATTGTAGAGAAAAAAAAAACTGGTCAAGTGCGAGTCGAACTCGTACGCCGAGGGTTCCGTGCCTAGCCATGGTGCCAATTAAGCTAGTCCGCTTAATTGTATGAGCGCCCATACAACTCGGAGGACAATTTTAATTGGCGTCAACTATGTATGTATGGGAACACCCTTTAATTTTCAACTTTTTTAACTTTTTGGAATTTTTCCTTTATTTGTGCTATAAGACCTTGCTTTTTGCCAAATTTCGTTATTCTAGGTCAACGGGAACTACCATTTAGGTTTTCGACCCAAAACCTCTAGGGTACTTCCGGTTGACCTAGAATTGTCAATTTTGGTTACAAGCAAGGTCTTCTAGCACAAGTAAAGGAAAAATTCCGAAAAATAAAAAAAGTTGATAATTAAGGTAAGTTTTGGTACTCACAAGTTTTCACGAAAACCTAAATTTGCCTATATCTTTTTATAGTGTTGACTCAGGACCTTAATTTTTATACTCACAGTAGGGACTATAGACCTTAGTATATGGTATAAATTTCAACTTGCTAGCTCTACCCGTTCCTGAGATAATCGATGGTGACACACGGACAGACGGACAGACAGACGGACAGACGGACAGACGGACAGACGGACAGACGGACAAGAAAGTGATCTTATAAGGGTTCCTTTTTTTACCTTTTAAGGTACGGAACCCTAAAAATCTAAATTCAATAAAGCGGAGGAGTTAGTTTTTTTATTTGTTTGTTTGAACGCGCTAATCTCAGGAACTAACAGTCCGATTTGAAAAAATATTTCTGCATTTAATAGCTAAACTCTTAAAGAAGGTTTCATCATCATCATCATCGTATACCATCACTACGGGGACAATACCGCAAGGGCGCTGCTGGTTATATAATAAAATGTTAATTTTAGTTTCAAATCTAAAAAAAATATGCTAAGGGTTTTTATCAGACAGTCACGTTTAAAATTTGGCTCTTGACTTAACTTAAGGCCCCCAAAGGGCTTCTAACAGCCGCCTAGGCCACGCGTGGGAGACCAGGCCCATTAGTAATAGGCCATATATGGCCGCCGACAGCGTTAAGGCCACCGGGTCTTTTAAGAAACAGTGGCCGTCATCGTAAGCCTACTGTATAACTAGTAGTTCGCCCCGAACTGAGATCTCGCGCACCGTAGATGGCTTACATTTGGACTTTCTTCTGACTACCCCTATAATTTCAAGTGCTACTACTGCCGAGTATGCCTATTGCGCTAGCTCTTCATGGTAAAAAATACTAGCATGCATGCAATACATAATGTCGTGTCTAATTTTTCATTTATTTCATATTTATGAATTCTCGTCGTATTTCTAAAGTATACGTCCTAGAATCAAAATAATAACTATTTTGGAATGTACAAATTAAGACCTTTCATTTGACACCCCACTCATTATATTTGTTTATTTAACTTTTTTTACCCCAATTATTTTCATTCTTTATCAAAAATTTTTTTATCATGAAAATAAATCAAGTAGCATCTAAAATCATTGCAAACCAAACCGCAACGATGCCACTCTCTTTTTAAGACCGACCAGTCAATGAGCTACGAAGACATCGAAACTCTATGAAACGGGAGCTCTTGCAGCTCTGGTTTCGTAGTTTTTGTTCTTTGGTCGTATTTCAAAAACTATACATCCTAGATTAAAAATAAAAACCATTTTGGAATGTACAAAATAAGCCCTTTCGTATGACACCCCACTCAATATATTTGGGTAACTTTGAAAAAAATTTACCCCCTTGGGAACCCCATATCTTTACAACCCCTTCATCGATTACGCTCATACGCTCCACAGCAAATTTCCATAGCACTACCTATTGACCTATCAAGTTTCATACAGATTGGATTAGCGGTTCGATAGTTATGCGAGAACATAAAAATGAAACATACAAACATACAAACATACAAACATACAAACATACAAACATACAAACATACAAAGCAAAATCGCCTAACTTGCCACTAAGATCTTCGCTCGCTTCGCTCGCTCGATCGATAAAGCGGAAGAGTTTGTTTGTTTGTTGGATTGTTTGTTTGTTTGAACGCGCTAATCTCAGGAACTACCAGTCGGATTTACAATATTCTTTCTGCATTTGATAGCTAAACTCTTAGGCCTCTATTAATAAACTCGGATTAACTTCTGTCAAAGTTGCGCCACGGGTTAAACTATTGCCTTTCTTTTTTGTTAGACAGTGACAAATAAGGATGGCAATAGTTAAATCCGTGGCGCAACTTTGACAGAAGGTAATCCGAGTTTATTAATAGAGGCCTTAGTGAAGAAGCTAAGTTTACACTCAATGCTGAAAATGAGGTAAGTACATTGCAATGCTGTAACACAAAAAAAGGTTTACCTACTTGTCAATAATATTTATTAGAAGTTCTTTGTGTCGGGGGTTTTTTGATTTTTTTAATTTAATAATATTACAATATCACTTTTAATGGTATTGATCGTGCAATCAAACAACAAATCGAGACCATCTTACAGCCGTACAATATAATTACGACCGTCAAAAGACTGTCAACGTTTTTCAAAAACCTAAAACATGACCTTATGACGTACTGACAGATACATATCTTTACACTTGTATATCTTTTTAACCAACTTCAAAAAACGGAGGAAGTTCTCAATTCGTCGGGAATAATTCTGTACTAATATGGACCTTATGTGTACTTCGAAACATGGATCCACTTAATTTTTTGTCCCTTTCGGCGGCACGCTAATAGGTAGTCCATATCTAGAATAGGTCCATGGTGCAATGTCTGCTAGTGTAGGACCGTCGCAGTCATTCTGCAGACTGGACAAACCTATAGTAGCTAGGTCCAGCGGGCATAATCTGCGGACTTGGCTGCGAGCATGTCCGTCTAGTGAATTCCCCGCTTTAGTGGCAGTTACTTCAAAAGGATTGGAACAATTCAACTATGTAAAGGCATCATTTGGGTGTGTCATTGTCAATCCATTGTTCAATGGATGTGTACCATTAGTTTCGCCTGTTTAAAGGTAGCTCAATGTAAATGACGCTATTGATCAAGAAGGTCAAATTTTGATGGCTTGATCATCAAAACAATGTTACTAACAATGCATCATGAATTTGGAACCTTAGGTACCTACCTACTCATTTTTCACTGTTATAAGACGGAATTTAGCAGCCTTCTCTCATACGAGCCCAGACTAAATTTCACAGTCTTGACTTGTCCTGAGACCATTATAATCGATCGAGCGAGCGAAGCGAGCGAAGATCTTAGTGGTAAGTTGGGCGATTTTGCTTTGTATGTTTGTATGTTTCACGAATTGTTGTTCGAGCATAACTGTCGAACCGTTCATCCAATCTGCATGAAACTTGGTAGGTCAATAGGTTGTGGTAAGGAAATTTACGGTGGAGCATATGAGCTTAATCGATGAAGGGGTTGTGAAGATATTGGGTTCCCAAGGGGGTAAAAAATTATGAAAGTTACACAAATATATTGAGTGGGGTGTCATACGAAAGGGCTTATTTTGTACATTCCAAAATGGTTTTTATTTTTAATCTAGGATGTATAGTTTTTGAAATACGACCAAAGACCAAAAACTACGAAACCAGAGCTGCAAGAGCTCCCGTTTCATAGAGTTTCGATGTCTTCGTAGCTCATTGACTGGTCGGTCTTAAAAAGAGAGTGGCATCGTTGCGGTTTGGTTTGCAATGATTTTAGATGCTACTTGATTTATTTTCATGATAAAAAAAAAATTGATAAAAAATGAAAATAATTGGGGTAAAAAAAGTTAAGTAAACAAATATATTGAGTGCGGTGTCAAATGAAAGGTCTTTATTTGTACATTCTAAAATAGTTATTATTTTTATTCTAGGACGTATACTTTTAAAAATACGACGAGAATTCATAAATATGAAATAAATGAAAAATTAGACACGACATTATGTATTGCATGCATGCTAGTATTTTTTATCATGAAGAGCTAGCGCAATAGGCATACCTGGCAGTAGTAACACTTGAAATTATAGGGGTAGTCAGAAGAAAGTCCAAATGTTGGCCATCTACGGTGCGCGAGATCTCAGTTCGGGGCGAACTACTAGTCTAACGGGGAATCCCCTTTGTCGAGTCATTGAGTCATCTAGGTCGTCAAGTAGGTAGTACATTAAATACTAAATAGTATCATTGAGATCATCAATAATGGCAGCAAAATAAAATTTTGTAGTTAAAGTGTACCAGGGTAACAGAAATAATACAGTAGGGTGAACTCATCCATTGAAATTAAAATCATTCTCTCTGGCGATTCTGGGGCCCTAGCCATATTACACGATCTATCGTCGCTGTAGAACGATCTATCGTCGCTGTAGAATAGAACACTTCAAAATGTATAGGAATTGACGTTCTGACCACGTGACTCATCTACTTGAAACGTCAAATCCTATACATTTTGAAGTGTTTCTATTCTATCGCGACGATAAATAGTGTAATATGGCTAGGGAGGCTGTTTTTCTCATTTTCATCATCCACAAATCATTTCACGATTGTGGACATTTTCCACATCTAAATTACAAATATGTGATTTGTTACTATCTCGCTCGCACGATTTACACCAAATTTTGCACAGAAAAATAAGACTTATTACGCTACCCTATGGTTTATATTCTAAGTGTGAAATTGTCTCTCTTTACTCAGAAACACCTAAGAAACAAACTACTACGGAATTAGGTTTATTACACAATAGGCAATATGCGTCTGATTCAAAAGCGGGTTAAATGTATTTTATTATGAACATTGTTGCTTTAGAGGTATGTGTGTGTAATTATTTTTTAATATTAAACCATTTTCGATTAGAAAATAAATTTTAAAAATTGCAAAAAATAGTAGGAATTTCAAAATACTTGAAAAGGATGTGAAAGGATGTGACGACACGAGTTCATAAGAAAAGTCAAGGACGAGTCAGATATGACGATCCATAGATAAGTTTTTTTTTTAATTTTCACAATTCCTATACTCGAACTTATTGTTGTCACAGATTACTGTTGTACTTAGTATCAATTTGACGTCACACGTCAAAGTTCACAAATTGTTACTACAACAGTAATCTGTGACAACAATAATAATCGTGTTTCAGATGCGTGAAAATGTTGGTAAATTTCAAAAATTATTTTTGTTATAAAATTTTAGTATTTCGGCGCTGGAATTTTTATGACGGTTATTTGACGATATAACCTATCGTATAAAATCATAAAAAAAAATTGTGGGAGTTCCCTATTAGATGAGTTTAGTAGTACTAGTACACTCACCATCGTAGGAGTCCGGTATGTACAAGGACTTGCCAGCTTGCTTCCCCTTCTTCGACAGCGGCACCGCCTCCACCCTCCTATGAGCCTCCAGAACTCGGTACAGAAGCACCGGCCGATCCTCCCCTTCCAACACCACAACCCTTGGCAAAGAGAACTTGTCCACAAACTCTTTTAACGTCATCACTTCACTGTCATCCTCCGGCTCCACTGAACCGTTCCGTCTACCCAGAAGAAAGTTCTCCGACCACTCATTCTGCCTCCCGAACTCGGATCTACGCTCGCTGCTTCTCGGTTTGTACCTAGGAGGCCTATCTCTTCTCACTAACGCCTCGTTTGCTTCAGCGAGCCATCGTGTTACAAGTCGCTCCCGCTCTACGTCTAAGTATCTTGGTTTGGATGCGTCGCAAGCGAAGCGAGCCGCGTCGAAGCAGTATTGGGGGGGAGGGGGGCGGATTCGAGGGGGGAAGAAGCGGGGGGGCACGTAGGGGGGGTGGGGGGCGTAGGCGGGCGGCGTCCTCGGCCCGGAGCCTTCCACTGACGCCGTGCGGAACATCGCGTCAGCTCATTTATCGGGTTTCCACATCCTGGAACAAAGAAAGGCTTTATGAAAACAAAAAAAACACCTTCATACTTTTCATACGAGTTTTGAAGACCTCTGTGGCTCAGTGGGTGAAGGCCCGCCTGAGATGCATGAGGTTGCGGGTTCGATCCTCGCCGCGGGACAAAATGTTTGTATGATCTGCAAATATTTGTCTCGGGTCTGGTTGTTTTCCATGTACAGTCAGCGTCATCAATCGGTATCCCCCTTTTGACTTATGGATATCTAATTTCGCTCGAGTTCCTATACTAGCAAATCCGACTGAAATCCAAAGTTGAAATGAAAATGGTCCTTGTTAAAATCAATAGGGGGATACCGATTGATGACGCTGACTGTACTTATAATCCCCCTTACTTATGAAAGATGTTTAAAGTTGAACACTGATTAAACTAGTAGTTCGCCCCGAACTGAGATCTCGCGCACCTTTGCTTTGATAGCCTAGATTTGGACTTGTTTCTGACTACCCCTATACCTACGTTAATACAATAGGTACATTAAGTCGTGTCTATTTTTTTTATTCAATAGTTGACCCCGCGAATTTCGTACCGCGCCTCAGAGAAGGCCTCTTAGTTCGAGAAATTATTAAAATAGCAGTTCAATACAAAATGAATGAGAAAATCAATTCCCTCTCCCTCCCCCTCCCTCTCCCCGCCTTCCCCCTCCCCATATATTTGGGTAACTTTAAAAAAAAATTACCCCCTTGGGAACCCCATATCTTTACAACCCCTTCATCGATTACGCTCATACGCTCCACAGCAAATTTCCATAGCACAACCTATTGACCTATCAAGTTTCATACAGATTGGATAAGCGGTTCGATAGTTATGCGAGAACATAAAAATGAAACATACAAACATACAAATATACAAACATACAAACATACAAAGCAAAATCGCCTAACTTGCCACTAAGATCTTCGCTCGCTTCGCTCGCTCGATCGATAACGTCCTGTCTCTATTCGTCACTATCCACAACACAAATCAAGGCAGGACGTTGTTTAACCAGTGTTCAACTTTAAACATCTTTGGCGCATTTGCACATAATTTCATGGCAATGACGTCCATGAGGCCTTCTTTCAGAGCTATTTACTAGCTGACAACTTCTGACGTTGACTGCAGGAGTGACAGAGCTTATCCCAAGTCACCTTTCCACCCACGCCTCATAAATATCCCTCCATCTAGCTATTAATCCTGCCTGATTGAATGGACGTAAAGATGGGCTGACCCCCGGCTAACGAACCTTTGAAAGATAAATCTAGGTATAATATCCAGGAGAAAGATTAAGGTAAAAGGGAGAGAAAGAAATTAAAAGTACTAATGTATATTTCAGAAATCCATATCCGTACCCATATGTGAAAGTGTGTTTATTTGTTTGTTTATTTGTCCTGCTTTCACGTCAAAACAGAGCGACGGATTGACGTGATTTTTTGTGTGGAGATAGTTGGAGGGCTGGAGAATAACAAAGGCTACTTTTTATCCTGGTACCACGCGAGCAAAGCCGCGGGCAGCAGCTAGTATTTGATACTTTTAATAGAGAACTGAATTTTATCTATTCTAAAATTACTTCTTAGTAGTTAATAAGTGAGGATAAGTACCACATTTTACTGCTTCCTCTATTACCACGGACGGTGACCGTTAGTTACCGGGTCGATTGGCCAATTTATGTAAATAAACATGATTATGGCCCTTTGAAACTTAGATACGTTCAGCGCAGTCACCAAGTGAGGTGACCGCTAATAGTATAACAACACGCTAATAGTGACAGACGGACGAGAAAGTGATCTTATAAGGGTTCTTTTTTTATCTTTTTAGGTACGGAACCCTAAAAACAAGAAGGCGGTCTTAGGCCGGGCATACACGGGCTGCTTGATGCTTCAAGCACTGAATGCTACCAGTTCCGTGCAGTCGTAGCTTAAAGCAGTCGATCCTGACTGCTTCAAGCAGTCCGTGTATTTATTATTGAGCCTTAATTTTTTTTTTTTCAAAATTTGGCCGCCAGCTCACACGAACTATCTACTTGATTGTACTCTATGGTTACATCAACCAACGTAATTTATTTACAAAAAAAAATAGAGCAGCCATTATAAACTAGCTTACGCACGGCAAATTTGAAAATGCGGTCGTCAAACTCGTTCTTTTTGAATTTTACGCGCCATTAGACATTCAAATTTATTTTGACAGCTGCAAACGTAACATTGTTCTTCAACTCGATAGTTACTATCTACTCGGTGACTCGATCGATTTTTAAATACAATGATGTGTGTATACGACTATCTTAACTAATTGTTCTGCAATAAAGTTTATATTCGTTTGAATGGAGTTAATTCTATAGACAGGTGGCAATAGAACGATTAGTGAGGACATCGACATCATAGTTTTTACAAAGATGTGTAGGAGTTATGACGTCATAAGCAATTTAGGTATTGGTTCTAGTACTAGCCTTTGCAGGTTTTTGTAGGTCTTCAAGTAGCTTTAAAACTAGGTGTGAGTTGTTAATTATTCTTGTACAGTTGTCACAAGGAATGCATTCGCGAAGTTAGGCTTTTCCTTTTACGCCTAATTTTTCTTTTGTACACGACCCTAAGCTTCTAATCATCTCTCTCTACCCTCAAAGGTTTTCTGGAAGAAAACTCTCTATAAGCTCGCCTTTGTACATGTCCTTTCATTGTGTAGGTAAGCTTATTGTTTTGTGTTTCTTTTGTGTACAATAAATAATAAAGAATAAAATGTAAAAATGCATTAAAAATAACTTTAGGATGTGACAGCACATTTAAAAGGAAGCTGTACAAACCGCTAAGCAGAGTGGTCCTGTTTTTAATGACACGATCCGCTTTTTACCCGACTGCGCAAAGCAAAGGAAGGGTAATGTGTTTATCAGTCTATGTTTGGATGTTTCTATGTGGCACTCTAGAGGCCAAACGCGTGGACCGATTTTGATAATTCTTACGTCAATCGATTCGTCTCAACCTTGGGAGTGCTACTAAAGACATGACAGTAAACAAAATTCACCAGTGCCACAACCAGACGCCATATTGTCAAAATTAAAAAAACCAAAATCGTCACACTATATCAAGTGGGGTATCGTTGAATAGGTATTTCAAAATCAACTTTAGGTTTCTTTTACCATTTTTCATTTTAAGTAATAGTTTAGGAAAAATAACGGTTTAAAGTTGATTAATAATAATTCTCGCTATGGATGTTTCTATGTGGCACTCTAGAGGCCAAACGCGTGGACCGATTTTGATGATTCTTACGTCAATCTATTTGTCTCAACCTTGGGAGTGTCACTAAAGATATGACAGTAATCAAAATTCACCAGGGCTACAACCAGACGCCATATTGTCAAAATTAAAAGAATCAAAATCGTCACACTATATCAAGTGGGGTATCGTTGAATAGGTATTTTAAAATCAACTTTATCATAACTAAAAAGTGTTAAATAAAAAAATATTTAAAAAAAACAAAAACCCGACTGCGTCAAAACTAAAAAGAAAAAAACAAGCCTGCAAAGAATTACTCACAGTCGGGACCCATAACATTGGGAAGATTTGATTGGTAATAAAAAAATATTTTAAAAAAACAAAAACCCGACTGCGTCAAAACTAAAAAGAAAAAAACAAGCCTGCAAAGAATTACTCACAGTCGGTACCCATTCATTTTATTACCAATCAAATCTTCCCAATGTTATGGGTCCCGACTGTGAGTAATTCTTTGCAGGCTTGTTTTTTTCTTTTTAGTTTTGACGCAGTCGGGTTTTTGTTTTTTTAAAATATTTTTTTATTTAACACTTTTTAGTTATGATAAAGTTGATTTTAAAATACCTTGATTAACTATTACCTACCCA
Source organism: Camptogramma bilineatum (assembly GCA_958496255.1). Taxonomy (NCBI): domain Eukaryota; kingdom Metazoa; phylum Arthropoda; class Insecta; order Lepidoptera; family Geometridae; genus Camptogramma; species Camptogramma bilineatum. The sequence goes on from OY292474.1 coordinate 7,524,297, forward strand.
ACAAGAAATTAATAAACCAACTAAACTAAGTAACTTCGTATCGCCCTAATTATTTATTCAATTTTATTCATCAAATCCATCCAATCCAATTCCCCATCAGCCAATAATTCAATCCAATCCAATCCAATCCAATAATATCAAAAACTTTCGATAATGGCCCCCAAAAATTGATAGAATAGGTAAACTTTTCAAAACGCAACGATAGCGCGATCTAGGATTGGTTCAGATTTAGCAGCGACATCTAGTTGTGTTTTTGGTAATTAATGTAAATAAAAAATAATACTGAGGGTTGCGATGTTTGTAACTTCTGAACTACAAAACCGATGACCTTGAAATTTTTACAGAACATTTTAAAGTAGGTACATACCTACTTTCTAACAAAATTACCCTTCCTTTGCGTTGCGCAGTCGGGTAAAAAGAATCAATAAAATCGTACTATGTGTTAATGAATTACAACCAGATACCTACCTACTCATTTTGATTTTCATTTCCTCTCCCAAGGGAACCGTCTTGAATTTCAGTAAGTAAGTAGGTATAGTAATCAAAAGTATCCTATTTATACCTCGTAGTAGTATAGTATGTATGCACTCAAATAATACCAAGTTTCATTTAAATCCGTCCAGTAGTTTCGTTCGACCGAGACGTGATGCGCGGCCAAGATACACACAAACAGAATTTTAAACCGTTATATTTCCTAAGCTATTATTTAAAATGAAAAATAGTAAAAGAAACCTAACATTGATTTTTAAATACCTATTCAACGATACCCCACTTGACATAGTTCGTCAATTTTGAGTTTTTCAATTTTGACAATATGGCGTCTGGTTGTAACACTGGTTAATTTTGATTACTTTCATGTCTTTAGTGACACTCGCAAGGTTGAGACAAATCGATTGACGTTAGAATCATCAAAATCGGTCCACGCGTTTGGCCTCTAGAGTGCCACATAGAAACATCCATAGCGAGAATAATTATTAATCAACTTTAAACCGTTATTTTTCCTAAACTATTACTTAAAATGAAAAATGGTAAAAGAAACATAAAGTTGATTTTAAAATACCTATTCAACGATACCCCACTTGACATGGTGTGACGATTTTGATTTTTTTAATTTTGACATTAAGGCGTCTGGTGGTGGCACTGGTGAATTTTGATTACTGTCATGCCTTTAACAACACTCCCAAGGTTCAGACGAATCGATTGACGTAAGAATCATCAAAATCGGTCCACGCGTTTGGCCTCTAGAATGCCACATAGAAACATCCAAACATACATACATACATAGACTGATAAACACATTACCCTTCCTTTGCTTTGCGCAGTCGGGTAATAAAATGAATGGGTACCGACTGTGAGTAATTCTTTGCAGGCTTGTTTTTTTCTTTTTAGTTTTGACGCAGTCGGGTTTTTGTTTTTTTTAAATATTTTTTTATTGGGCAAACGGTACATGCAGAAAAAAACTTTATCAGTAGGTACCTACGTTTTGTTTTGAAGAAAAAAGCAAAAATTAAAAAATCGACTTCAATGTCACAAGCTGAGCAACTGTCTGCACTCTAGAGGTGCATTTCTTTTCGATCGAGCGAGCGAAGCGAGCGAAGATCTTAGTGGCAAGTTAGGCGATTTTGCTTTGTATGTTTGTATGTTTGTATGTTTGTATGTTTGTATGTTTGTATGTTTGTATGTTTGTATGTTTGTATGTTTGTATGTTTGTATGTTTGTATGTTTGTATGTTTGTATGTTTCATTTTTATGTTCTCGCATAACTATCGAACCGCTTATCCAATCTGTATGAAACTTGATAGGTCAATAGGTTGTGCTATGGAAATTTGCTGTGGAGCGTATGAGCGTAATCGATGAAGGGGTTGTAAAGATATGGGGTTCCCAAGGGGGTAAATTTTTTTCAAAGTTACCCAAATATATTGGGTGGGATGTCATATGAAAGTACTCAATTTATACATTCCAAAATGGTTTTTAGTTTTCTTCTAGGTTCTATAGTTTTTGAAATACAGTGAAAAAGAAAAATGATGAAAACCAATTAACGGAAGTATGGAGAGAGCTCCCGTTTCATAGAGTTTCGATGTATTCGTAGGTCTGGTTAACAGACAATGAGTGTGGCATCGTTGTGGTTTGGTTTGCAATGATTTTAGTTGCTATTTGATATTTTTTCTTGAGATTGAAAATAAAAGCCGTGTTGGCCGAGTGGAAGAGTGCTCGACTTTCGATTCATAGGTCCTAAGTTCGAACCCTGGCCGTGCTCATCAATGGATTTTTCGATTAGAAAAATTTAAATGCGCATTAACACGAGCTCTAAACGGTGAAAGAAAACATCGTGAGGAAACCAGTTAAGAATAGCGGCGATGGGCTTGCAACCTGTCACGTATGCAAACGCTAACTCCTGCAAATAGTGGGCTGGGCATGTACCAAAATTATAGAGGGAGAGGGAGAGGGAGGGAGAAGGGGCGAGGGGGAGAGGGAGAGGGAGGGGGAGGGGGGACGGGGGAAGGGAGGGGAAGGGAGGGGGAGGGGGATATGGAGGGGGAGGGGGGTAGGGAGGGGGAGGGGAGGGTGAGGGAGGGGGGAGGGGAGGGAATTGATTTTCTCATACATTTTGTATTGAACTGCTATTTTAATAATTTCTCGAACTAAGAGGCCTTTCCTGAGGCGCGGTACGAAGTTCGCGGGGTCAACTATTGAATATAAACACGACACGACTTAATGTATTGCATGTAGGTATGCCTATAATCTTTACCATACTGAGGTAGCGCATTAGATATCATTGTGTGGTAAACACTAGAAGGAGCACTTAACGTAGGTATAGGGGTAGTCAGAAACAAGTCCAAATCTAGGCTATCAACACAACGGTGCGCGAGATCTCAGTTCGGGGCGAACTACTAGTTATAACTCCGAAGATCCTGGACAGAATATCCTTACCAAAATGTGACACCAATTGGAAAGAATGTTCCTTGAAACAAAAAAAGAATTTTCCAAATCGTTCCATGCGTCTTCGAGTAATCGGTGAACATACACTAAAAAAATAGCACAATTTTTTTTCCGATGAATTGAGAACCTCCTCCTTTTTTTTGAAATCGGTTAAAAAGAACACACTATGACACTTTATACTTATGAGAATTTTCTATGCATTCAAATCTTTATGAAGTTTTAACCTATAACAAAGGACAAGGGATGCTTCTTTTATTCATAAATTACCATATTCTTCAAGAATAGCTTCGTAGACCACGTTTTAAACACGTTTACAACTGCTCTTATTTTTTTAAATTGCTCTATATCGCTTTACACAATAAGGCCCTCAATAGCTATGAATTTTAGATGCTTCCTTTATTAATAAAAAAATATTACAAAAACACAGGCCTAGTTTTAAACACGTAATAAACTATCATCGATAAACACAACAAAGAATTTGAACACGTGTAGGTACAAGATAGAAAAAATAACAACAAAAAAATATATCAGGCATGACTCAGACATCTGTGACATTGAATTTATTCTCATGTAGATAATAGTTTTTGTGTATGTTATGCGTGTTTTCCTTAGTACCTTAGTACCTCAATCAGAATAATAATGCTTGATTGATTTCCTTTAAATCTACTACCTAATGGATATAATTATCGTACAAGTCCTATTGTCCTAATGGTCAAACTCGTGACATAGTTTTAGGAAATTGCAAAAATATATTTTTGATAAACAACACAAATCGAGAAAGAAAATACAGAAAAACTAAACCTAAACACATAAACACAAGACGTAACATTTCGTAATAATAGAACTCTACTTTTTTTATTTATCTCTCGATTAAAACTAATCGATATTTCGTATCGATTAAAAGATCTCAAAGTCAACGTTGAGTCAAGTTTGGAACCGGTTCCGATGCTATTCCTAAATTAACAGAAGATAAAATCTGAATTATTTGGGGACAGCCGAATCGGATGCGAGAGATGCATCTGAAATATTCGAGATTTTGGTACCGATAGACCGAACAATATCTTGATAGTTGTAATGAGATTTATCATTAACAGTACTTTTGGTCCGCTTTCCGGTCTTAAGCTATTCAGTTAAACAATGATTCTGTTTTTATCGATTTGGATATTGTTATCACGAGTGAAATTGTTTAAATCGATATGTTGGACTTTGCTCAAATATAATAATTAAACGAAATGTTAGGCAGTTTTTGCTGTCGACGTGATTTAAACACAGAATTGTTTTGATTATTTTGATCTGCTTTTCATACTAATTATTCATTATAATAAGGACAAAATTTTGAACACTTAAGTGATAAAAAATTTGTATGCACAATTCCTGTGAATGAAACGTTTTAAAACCAGTTATTTTTATGTACCTACGGTTCTTAAAATGATTAGATCGGAGATGATGATTATCATGTTTGAAGATATTGTAGTGGGTTCGTTCTTTTAAAATGACAAAACTTTATATTTTTTTGGATGAGAAAAAAAATACTAAGTACCTACTACATACTTACTCACGTCTTTCCACTTTAATAGTCTTATTCATTACGGACTCATATCTTAAGCTTGTTATAAGTTGTTAAACTGGCCCTAAATTTGTTGTTATTTCTTTTCAATGACAGTGATGTGGGTGACAAAAAATTAAAATAATATTGAAAAAGAAAACGATTGCGTAAAAACTAAAAAGAAAATCCATACATACATAGACCGATACAAATTACCCTTCCTTTGCGTCGCGCAGTCGGGTAAAAATATGAATAAAGCCGTAGGTATTAATTTGACAGATGAATACTATAATAACACTTGGGAATTACTTAAAATTATCGTGGATTTAGATAATGGCAGTCCGAAGAATCTTCATTTGGGAGCACATAAAGTTTATCAGTATTGAAACATTGTCGGTATCTAAACCAAAGATATTTCAAGAATTTCCGTGTAGGTATATTATCTTTGTCTTATTTGCAATCGGTACCTACAGTGACAGTGGCAAAAACCTCGTCATCTAACCTTGATAGTGGTCAAAAAACTCTATGGACTACGTAGGATGAGATTTGAACAGGAAAACAATACCTAAAATGCAATATCTAAAACCATTTAAAAAGTTAAATACTTAGAGCTTGAGTATTGAGTATTGAGCTGTGTTGGCCGAGTGGAGTGTTCGGCGTTCGATACGAAGGTCGCGAGTTCGAATCCTGGCAGTGCATTAATGGTTCTTCTGTTTCGAAAATTATATGCACACGAGTTCTAAACTCTTTCACTCTTATCTGAACGAGATGAAAGCGACAAAAGATACCTACGCGATCTTTATGACAATTTGAGACCAATTTGAGGTTTGAGACAAGTCAGACAATCAGCTGATATACGGTGACGAGCTTGCGATCTGTCACGTGGTGAGCTAACTTCAGCAAAAGTCAAAAGTCAAAAGTCAAATTCGTTTATTCAATAAGATCACAAGTGTACCACTTTGAAACGTCTTAAGAGCTAGGTGATTCTACTCCTGTTCCTTCGCGACCAAGACCGTGAAGAACCAGGGCAACAAACACGGTTTGGGGCCTAACACTCTTTTCGGTGACACACTTTTTGTTTGTAATTTTTTATATATTTTTTTTATGTGAAACATGGACTCAATAATGTACTTCGACGTGCCCCTGACTTATTAACCCCCGTAGATATTTTAATTGATTTAGATCTTGAATGCCTATAGAAAATCTTAAATATATACATTCTCCCATACTTATCCAATAAGTATGCTAGGGACCAAATATAGCATTAATTGATTCTATTGTTTCAACAAATAAAATAAATATCCGTACAAATTCTAAGAATCTACAGCAAAAACCCGATCTATCAAGTCCACAGACAATCAATACCTTAACCAACAAATTGCCAGTTTTTGTTTCAGTGCCCCAATAAGGGACATTTTATCCAGTCTAGTGGCATCATCAGCGAATATGGACCTCAAAGGTCGACGGGTATTAAAGGACGAATTGAGTTCGAGGTATGGTTAAAGGGTTAGCGGTTACTCCAAAAGGCATGCTATTAAACTCGTATAAACCTCGAAGTCTATCAAAATTGTATTTGCAAACTTTTCGGAAAATTGTTTTGTTTCCTTTTGTGCATTAGAAATTGATTTGTCATCAAAAGACAAAATAACTCAGGTATAAGTACCTACTTACATAAAAGGACCAGTAGCCGTACCATGAACTCTTAGAGCAATGTTAAAACAAGCTTAAAACATGACAACGAATGTCATTTCTAAAGCAGTAGGACTGTTTTAAGCTTGTTTTAACATTGCTTTAAGAGTTCATGGTATGGCCCCAGTACATTTTCTGGATGGAAGTAAGTAGGTACCCTATACTTTTCACTTATAAAAAGTATTGTTTTATCGAGAGATAGAAAAATAGCAACAATAATGCGAGCGAAAACTCAAAAACTATTATTCTGTACATGACCGAGTACATGACTGAAAAAAAAAATGACTGACTCTTCATTTTATGATGATGTTGATCCATAAATAAACCTGGTTATTTTGAACTTGAATCAAACAGATTTGTCGCGTCGCATTCGTTTTAAGGACATGTCGGAAGTAGCAATAGATGCAAAGCAGGAGAATAAATCTGCTACGGAGGAGGATATAAATGGCTGACAAACTCGTCTGGTCTATTCAAGGATATATTATGTCAACGTTTAGAAAAGGAACTAGTTTGATAACTCCTGCGCACATGATCATAGTAGACAGGAGAAGGTAAAACGGAGAAGATTATTCACAAGCACGGTATAATTCGTCTTTTATTTAGAGACGTGGTTGAGCCAAACATGCAACAACAATGACTCTCTCCCATTACGTTTTGCTGGAAGAGAGAACTCTTTTATTACCTGTCTAGTTTAAGCTCTTTTTGTAAATGTTTCATTTGTACAAATAAATAAACAAACACACGAATTATGAGATTAAGTACATGCTTATTAAAATTATACAAAATTCAATCAAAATTTATCCAAAATCGAGCGAAAATTCAGACGTTTCTCACCAAAAGCAGTCACTTATGATGACCGTCAATTACATGAGCAAATAACAGGGAAGCGATTGACAAATTAACAAAACATAAACATTTCGGCCTCAGTTTAAAAACTAAGAAACAACTTCGCAATTGTTGAACAAGACAATAAACAATTACCATTAGCTGTTCCCACACGTAACCAAATAATTGTATGAAAATCCTTGGTTTTTGCTTATAACTATTGATACGGATCTTAAGGTTGCGTAGGCTCTGAAATAGGTTTCCCTATTGTTTGTCAACGGTTGACTTTTGAATGGCGGTTCACTGGGAGTACCTGTAACTTGGTACAGTCACCCACAAGAGCAGATTCATCATCACTATTTGCCTTGCATTCGTTGCTGTATAGACCTTCTTTGTATAAAAGTATCTAATGTTCGTATCTATGAGCTAACCAGTGGTTCCTAACCTTGACATGTCAATAAAACAAATTTTACCCCCGTTTAAAATTTAATGTTTCGATTTTAAAATTACTCTCCTGGGCCTGTATTCTACTAGATGACAACCGCTTTGGTTTGGTTTGATCTCTTAAATGTCAGCCATTTGGTGAAATAGTAGAATAACTTTTCAAAAATTTGTTCTGCCAAAGTTCAAAACCTCACCACAACTGAGTCGTTTGTTATTAGTAGTCATGGAAACAGTCGCTTTAGTTGAGGTTTTGGTTGAGGTTGATAAAAAGTTCGGTACGAGAATCGACGCCCTGGAGGGGTAATAGAACGAAAAATAATCGTAACTAAAAAGTTACGATTATTTTTCGTTCTATTACCCCTCCAAAAAAGCTATTTTACCCCCGTGGGGGTAATTACCCACAGGTTCGGAACCACTGAGCTAGGCTAACTCTGTCTACGGAGTTTTTAGACCGCCTGAAGGCCTCCATCATGGCTTAACGACTTAAAAGCCAGGACTGATAATTAAGGCTGATGGCACACCTATCCGCGTCGAATTCTCGAAGTACTGTCAGATTCGACCGCGGGCAGGAGTGCGAGGTTTCATACGATTTCATACAAAGAATTCTAAAATTCGATGCTTTCGGCGTGGATAGGTGTGCGGCCACCTTTAACGTGCCCTACGAAGCGAGGGAGCACATACAGTTATTTTTCATTAGCAAGCCACAAAGTGTCCAATCTCCTTTAGAATCTTCGAACTTGGAACTAAAATCTCAAGGTTGTTCAAACAAGTGTTGCCAGTAATAAATTACAATAAAAATTACCCGACTTTGTTCCGTTCCATCACGTCAGCTCGTCGTAAATCACTTTGTGATTGATTAGTGTGAAAATTAATTAGTTTCGTACTTTCAATAGATTTTATTGATATTATTTTAATCAAAATCAATTTCCTATAAAAAAAGTACGACGATTTTCAAGGACGAAATCTACTTAGATCTGCCGACGTTCCAAGTCCTTTGTTATCTAGAGGAATAGTCAATGACACGTCCAAATATACATTTGGCACATGTCAATTTATAAATTGAATAGAATTATGTTAATTTGACACACCAAAAAGGTAAAGTACAGTAAGGAACACAGGGTGTTAATTTTATACAACCCTTATTTAATTACCAAATAATTCGCAATAATAAAAACATTATTACATTAATGACTACCAAATGATCTTATTTGAAACAAGTATTGCCACCTACACACTTTTTATTACCGAAAAGCACTGATTTATTGCTAGTCCTTTTACGATCCTCATTAGTACAGATAGTAGATAACCTTTTGATTTCTTGATTAAATTTTGTTTAAACAATCACTGTCCAAAACTGCGAAAGGCTGCCGGCACAAGTTAGATGCGTCAAGCTGAAAATACACAGGGCGCGATAGCGCTCATTAGGGGAGGCCTATGTCCAGCAGTGGACTGCTATAGACTGATGATGATGATGAATTACTGTCCAATAAGCAACTTTACTCATAGGTATCTAATTTGAAGCAATATCGAATAAGCTACTTGACTCAAATCTAATTTGAAGCAATATGTGAGTATTTAACTTAAGAAACCAACTTACAAAATATCATGATTTCAGTTAGTAAAAACGGCGGCATAATTTGAACTTGAAAATAGATTTTTTTTATTTGGAAAAAGCTGGTTGAAAACGCGCGCTACAGGCAACATAACATAATTTTTTTACAAAAAATCAAGTTATCTACAATGCGAATAAATTATTTAAACTCCCTACATTTCTCAAATTCTAATCACAGTTTCCAAGAGCTAGGTGTTGCTTAACCAGACATAGACTTATCTAGGTAGACTAGGTATTGTTATCATCATTAATCACATAACGTGTTGCGATCTCCGAGAGGTCGGATCGTGGGCAAGGCGCGTGCCGTGAAATACTTAGCAGGTTTATATGGATGTTGCCAGTTTACTGTATTTCCTTATATACGGGGTGACTGCTACCGTCCAAAGAGAGCGTTCGTTTAGCTTGCTTGAAGATCAACGAAATTAGGGGATGTTCTTCGCTGTTTCAAGATGGGTGATTGTTAGTAAAATAAATAGCGCTGCCGGGCTTGATTATTTATTTTAGTTGTTGATTACTTTGAATAAACTGAGAGACTTCGAAACTACAAATTTTCAGTTTTCTAATAGACACATCAGCCTGCTGATTTATCTATCTTTGATAGCGACGAAAATCGGTCTCAAACTGACAAATAGGACAGTTCAGTGTATTATTATCTGTTCTGTGGTTCAGTGACCACGCAAGTAGCGCTGTCACTCATCTCAACGAGACCGAACGCGACAAAATATCTACCTACGCGATCGTTTTGACAGTTTGAGACCAATTTGAGGTTTGAGACAAGTTAGACAATCAGCCCGCTGAAAACTCAGATTATTAAATTCGAGTTATGTCATAATGATTTATCATTTATAGAAAAGACATGTTTTGATTCGTAGAAACTAGATACGCAATGATAATAAACAATGTCAAAGAAGTAGGTTACCAAACGATTGTTTCACCTCTTGAACTTGAGATCTAGTGCGGATTGCATCAACCGAAATGAAATATGCATCTGCAACAAAAATATAATTGCGCAAGCTTAAATTGAAAGGTGCCTTAAATTATTAATTGTAATCTCGTACTAGTTCGAAATGGTTTTGATTCTTTAATTAATTGAAATTAACATCCGATAAAGGTATAAAGCTAGTTCTAATAAGTAGCTAACTCTGCCCGAAGACATTATGTCATGGCTTAACGATAGAGTCGTTAAGCCATGACGTCATTAAGCCATCTGAGAGTGACAAATTAACGAGCAAGAAGAACGAAATCATCATCGAATTGAGGAAAAACTTTTAAATTCAAGTGGAAACCAGCGGAATGACACGACCAACAATTGGGAACATGCGTCTGATTCAAAAGCGGGTTAAACGTATTTTTCTATGAACATTATGGCTTTAGAATTATGTGTGTGTAATTATTTTTTAATATTATTTCATTTTCGCTTAGAAATTAATAATTAAAAAGTGCAAAAATATAGTGGGAATTTCATAAGACTTGAAACGCAACGCTATTTGTCACGTATGCTGTGACGTCACACTCCTTCAAACTCGACAGAAAGTTTTTTTTTCTACCTACAAGCGCGTGTAATTTTGGTGACTTGTGACGTCACGTCCGTTTCAAGTGCATGAAAATGTTGATAAATTTTAAAAATTATTTTTGTTATAAAATTTTAGTTTTTCGGCGCTGGAATTTTTGTTACGGTTATTTAACGATATAACCTATCGTTTAAAACCATAAAAAAAATTGATGCATATTGCCAATTCAAAACGGAATAAGTATTTTAAATACGGAACAGAAAATCGATGATTCAGAGGGCAACCCTAAAAGTCACCAGCAAAATTTCATATCGAAAATTCAAATATGGAACACAAAATCGGCCTGGCAGGCGACAATAAAAAAGTTAAATTCGAATATGGAACGTCGTTGCGTCAGTGTTACGCGACGACTCCAAAGAAGGTGTTTATCTATTCCGCATACTGGATCCCACGTTGCGAGAGGCGCGCATTGTTCGTATAGTGATGTGATGACCTTTCGGAGTCGCAAGGATTCAAGTCTTAGAAAGCAAATAGAACTTTAAATTCTGTAGGTAGACGTTTTAAAATGAGATCTAGAGAAGGATGTCTATGATTGTAGAGGCAATGCTCACATTGAAGAACTTTTGCAGAGAGATTATAAGATCCTAAATGCTACTAACAAAATTAAATCATTTATTTTTACGTTCTTTAAATTTTTAAGTCAAAAGTTTAGCGAGACCAACATAGATCCATCGTATCTATTACTTATACTAAAAATAACTTAATGTTGGTTCTACAATCTTAAGCGTTTCTAATACGGGCGTAATTTAGTAATGGCATCACCGTTATTTTTGTACTTTAATAGAAACATTTTTTAGGCGCTTTTTTTAGTCAGTCAACTAAAACATCATAACTAACGTTATTTATAACTGTTTAACTTCCCGCTCTGAAATAAAAAAAAAACTCCGAAAGGCACATCCCTAGCGGTAACCTAATTCTAGGGTTTTTCTATCAGTAATATGAGATCGCGATGAGAATGAAAGTTGATTGGGTTTTGTTTGCTCATCGTGTTGCAAGCTTCCTGATCCGAGGAAATTATGGCTTGTGTACCCGTATTTGTACATAACCATCTGTGGCAAGAGAATATTTGAATTTAGAATGTTTCAAACGGATACTGGCAGAATATACGTATACTTGACGACATATTCTGTGGCACAGTGGGCAAAGGCCCGCCTGAATCAGATGGTTGCAGGTTCGAGGCTAATGTTTACTATGATTGTCTAATTTTCTTTTAATTTTTTTTTTAATTAATATGCTGCATGATGCTGAAAATACCATTATCTGCTAGGCCCTAAAAATACTATGTAATAAAACTTTAGGGAAATAACAAGAATTACATAGGTATTGTTATAGGTTTTATCTCTGTGTGACTCTATCAAAGCCATCTTGCACAAAGTTACATAAAAATATATTTTGCAAAATACTAGAACCAATGTTGAAAGCCTGATGAAAGATAATAGATTATTTTGGTCTCATTAGCGACTTCATTTCACAAATTGTGAACAAAGAACTAATAAATGTACAGTCGACGACAATAAAAAGCTAGCTAGAAAGCTGAAACTGAAAAATTCGGAAGGATTTTTATAAGTAAGGATTTTTCAAAATTCGACCCCTAAATGGGTCAAAAGCGATGAAAACTTTTGTATGAAACTTTTTAACGCGTAACAATATTCAAGCAAATCACACTGATTTGCTTGAAACTTAGTAGTTTTATTATAAAAGGAAGCTACCTTCCGAATTTTTCAGTAAAAAAATATTTAAAAAAAACAAAAACCCGACTGCGTCAAAACTAAAAAGAAAAAAGCAAGCCTGCAAAGAATTAGTCACAGTCGGTACCCATTCATTTTATTACCAATCAAATCTTCCCAATGTTATGGGTCCCGACTGTGAGTAATTCTTTGCAGGCTTGTTTTTTTCTTTTTAGTTTTGACGCAGTCGGGTTTTTGTTTTTTTTAAATATTTTTTTATTTAACACTTTTTAGTTATGATAAAGTTGATTTTAAAAAATACCTATTCAACGATACCCCACTTGATATAGTGTGACGATTTTGATTCTTTTAATTTTGACAATATGGCGTCTGGTTGTAGCCCTGGTGAATTTTGATTACTGTCATATCTTTAGTGACACTCCCAAGGTTGAGACAAATCGATTGACGTAAGAATCATTAAAATCGGTCCACGCGTTTGGCCTCTAGAGTGCCACATAGAAACATCCATAGCGAGAATTATTATTAATCAACTTTAAACCGTTATTTTTCCTAAACTATTACTTAAAATGAAAAATGGTAAAAGAAACCTAAAGTTGATTTTGAAATACCTATTCAACGATACCCCACTTGATATAGTGTGACGATTTTGTTTTTTTTAATTTTGACATTAAGGCGTCTGGTGGTGGCACTGGTGAATTTTGATTGAATGATCAAGCGAGCTTACCTGAAGCGAAGCTCGATCTTGATTATACCGCCTTCACCGAAGAGAAGATTACTATGTAGTACGTCAGTACTCGCGTGGACAATGTCGCACAGTGTTCAGAGGTAGAAAGAAAGAAAACCGTAGTGCCCCCTCTTTCTATCCTCACGCCGCTCAACTCATTCTTTTTAGAGTAAACCTAGATACATACAGCAACATAGATCTGCAAAGGGAACTCGTTAGGGTAGGGAGGGACCTTGGTTCTCTTCGGTGAAGGCGGTATAATCAAGATCGAGCTTCGCTTCAGGTAAGCTCGCTTGATCATTCAATTATACCGCCTTCACTCTCAGAGAAGATTACTATGTAGATGTTCAGAGAATATATAAGATCGATGTTGCAATAAATTTTTGACGAGCATAAATGGTTAGTGTGAGAAGCCTGCTTACGAGTAAGTAGGTAGCTATATTGATTTTTACAAATAACTACAGAAAAACTAAAATTTAAATGGAAATAGTACATAGGTACTCAGTTTAAATGGATAAAACCTGTAATAAACTACTAGGTAGGTATTTGATTCAACCACAGATCCATTGTAAAAGTTGGTAAATACTGCTGATTGTATGGATCAGCCTGCTGTCCTGAAAACATCGATACAAACTCCTGCTATCAGAAATAGAGGCATACCTCGTGCTGCCAGCTCTAAAATCGTAGTATCGATACCACTATCAGCTAGCGACTGCTTCAGCCAGCATCCGAGGGTCTGGCAAGGTGCTTAAAGTGGGTTAACATAACCCAATCTTCTAAATTTAATCTGATTACCGATGTACCTAATTAATTTACATTTCTCTAAAGTATCAACTAGAGGAGGTTTTCACCGACACCGACAGGCGGGCTCATACACACTATAGCATAGCTACTATTTTTAAGTTTTTTTTATTTTTTTTTATTTTGTCTAAAGGATAATAAAACTAATTTAAGCGAACTAACGGGTCTTCATCGCGTAATTACTTTAATTTTTTATTATTATTGTTATTGATAATAAAACTCTTCTAATTTATTATTTTTAAATAGAAACTGGACAGATGCTAGGCCAAGCCTTTGATCAAATTAGGTAAATTAAAAGAAAGTTGCATTCTGCCACTACCTGAACTTTTAATTTAATTACGTAGATAACGAAATTACCATAGGTAACCATTTATTTAAGATCATCTAGTAATTTAGAATCAATGATCTTTTGGAATCAATGAGCTTGGATTCTCTGGCTAGTTGATAATAATAGTAGTAAAAAAAAAATATTATTATTATTTTTATTATTACCTATTTACTTATTTTTGGATTTTCTGAAATAATGGGGTCCTTTGATTATTTATCTTAATAATCACAATAGGTACCTACTTGGATCCCAAGTAACATTGTGGTGAGAGAAAACTCGGTTTTAATTCTAAAAATACTGCTTAAAACGTTCTTTAGTCATAATTTATAATCAGTGATCGGAATTAGGCGGGCTTAAATACCTAAAGTTCAAAGAACAGAGGCAAAAAAGGGGAGACTTCCTTACTACAAGAATTTTATTCTTGTAGTAAGTAAGAATTTTATTGAAAGTTGGCACAATTTTCACAGTGAGTAAGTACATTTAAAATTAATGTTAATAATATTGTGAACTAATTCAAATAATTTTTCTATTTGACCGACGGAAAAAAGTTTTTTACCCTTGTAATTTACATTTTAGTTTTTGTTATTAACTCAGGGTAAAAAATTGATTCACCTTAATGTTAGATGTTCTTTATTAATGTCCCGGAAACGGAAATAATTGGGTCGAAAAATATTTAGTCCTAAGGCGTCTCCATTTGTCTCTGTTATTTTTCGAACTTTAGGTATTTTAGCCCGCCTCATTCCGATCACTGTTTATAATAGACCTACTTATAAGCTTGTTTAAGTTAAAACGGCCCCTAAATCTGCAGTCATTTTCGATATTGGGGCTTGAGACAACTTCGGGCCTATAGTGTGGGTAAGTAGGTAAGTAAGTACTTACCTCAGTATTACCCTGGATAAAAAGTGAACCAGGGTGACTGATAAATTTGTAAGTAGGTATCATCTTTGTAAAGCTCTAATTTAGGCGAAAAAAAACCCGTATGAGAATATTAATGTTTTGGCGGTAGAACAAAATATAGGTAATTAAAGCAGACGTCACGATGTTTTTCGAAGAGAAAAAAACGCATTTTAATAAACAGAAACCGCCATAACTCTAATTATTCGAAAAATGCAACGAATAAGAAAATTAGCTTTCATTGTTATCGCCAGGCACCTCCCAAGAATTCAAGGGAAAAAATAAATTAAAAAAATTACGATATTTTTCGTCATAATTCTCATAATTCGAAGAATACAACGAATATGGAAATTTATCTTTCATAGTCATCTCCAGGCACATCCCAAGAATTCAAGGGGAAAAATATAAATTTTATCGTTGAATACAACGAAAAAATAGCCTGTGCACAATCAAACCCGCACTCACAAATATGAGTAATTAAATTAGGTAGGTACTAGGTACTATGGTTTGAACCAACCTCGATGAAAGCAACGAGGGTATCCGAAGAATTCAACGGATGATAAAATAAAATGTACCTTGAGTTTGCAGATCGCTTTCTGACCACTTTTTTCTTCTTCCGCTTCTTCATTCGCTTCCATCCTCCGATTCCATCCTCCGCTTCCATTCTCCTTGTAAATATTTTTATAACTGTGCGAACGCCGTGCGCGCACGAAACAGAATGAGTTGAGCGGCGTGAGGATAGAAAGAGGGGGCACTACGGTTTTCTTTCTTTCTACCTCTGAACACTGTGCGACATTGTCCACGCGAGTACTGACGTACTACATAGTAATCTTCTCTGAGAGTGAAGGCGGTATAATTACTGTCATGCCTTATTAACACTCCCAAGGTTCAGACGAATCGATTGACGTAAGAATTATCAAAATCGGTCCACGCGTTTGGCCTCTAGAGTGCCACATAGAAACATCCAAACATACATACATAGACTGATAAACACATTACCCTTCCTTTGCTTTGCGCAGTCGGGTAAAAATAAATTGACATTGTATTTCAGGATTCGAAACAACGATTCAAAAGGGGTAAAATGGGGTATCAAAGTTTGTATAGGAACTTTTTAAAGGACAGGGCAGGCAAGGTCCAACCAGAGAATGGCTTGAGCGCTCGCTTGGTTCGAAGCTCGCTTCTCTTGCATTTTAACTTCATATTTTTTTAAATTCCATTATTTTGTGGCTGACTGTACGTAGCAATGTGTTTTGTTTTGTCATCAACATTAAATGAGTGTGTGTTGGTACACATTGCCATTTTAAAAGAATTTTTAGAATTTTCCCACAAGAGGTCAAATACTTACCTTTCTTCACTGAAATTTTTGTCTATGGAATTATGAAATTATAATAGTATTAGCAGCGCCCTCGCGGCGTTGCCCCCGTAGTGATGGTGATGATGATGATGATGATGATGAAAAGTAGCCTATAACCTTCCTCAAGAATTTTGCTATCACATGCAGAAATAATTATTCAAATCCGACTGGTACTACCACAACATCATTGAGATACCAACATTGAGGTTTTGCAAAGAGTGGAGGAGGAAAGATCGTTATTACAAGTTGTCGAGAATAGAAGAGGGAAGACGATTGGCCATCTTATGGTAAGCGTCCACATGTCGGTATCGTACGCATCGGACGCATCGCACGCAACGGATCGTAGTATTATTTGTATAGAAACTCATATAAGTGCGTCCACATGTCCGCATCGTACGCATCGCATTTCACAGATAATCCGTTTGATGCGATCCGTCCGCTGCGTGCGATGCGGGCCTGTGGACGCTTACCATTATACGACATGACAGTTTCATTAAGAACATCATTGAAGGAAAAGTGGAAGGAGGAGAAGAGGAAGAGGAAGACCGAGGATAGGCTACATGAGCCAAGTGAAGGAGAAGGTTGCTGTCATGTCATATAAGGAGGTCAAGTAGGCTGTCCTGGAAAGAGCTTCGTGGAGAAAGACGCATCAGTTATGCCGACAAGGGGCAATCCCTTAAATTGAAGAAGAAGAAGAAGACACGAATCCGTAGGTACGCATATTAATGTGAAAGTGTGTTTAATTGTTTGTTTATTTGTGCTGCTTTCACGTCAAAACAGAGCGACGGATTGACGTGATTTTTTGTGTGGAGATAGTTGGAGGACTGGGGAGTAACATAGGCTACTTTTTATCCGGGTACAAAGCGAGCGAAGCCGCGGGCAGCAGCTAGTATCACATAAATACTACGAGTACTTACACAAAAATACCATAACTTTCATATAAGTAGTTCATTTCATTGTACTAAACTATGACAATAGGCATTTACTAGTCTGTGTCTTACTGTCATTACGCAACTGCATGTAAACTGTGACATCTTCCCTCTCGCTCATAACAATCAACATTTGTACGATAAGGTCTTGCGTCTCGCTCTAACAGCGATTGTTTAAGTAGGACAGTGAGTAATGTTTTAATGAATGTCAAATGAGGATTGTTATGAAATTAGAAGTTATTAAAATATTATCTTGTTTGAAAGACTAGAACAGGGCGTCGATTCTCGTAACGAACTTTTTATCAACCTCAACCAAAACCTCAACTAAAGCGACTGTTTCCATGACTACTAATAACAAACGACTCAGTTGTGGTGAGGTTTTGAACTTTGGCAGAATATAGAAAATAGAATACAGGCCCTGGGCCTGTATTCTATTAAATGACAACCGCTTTGGTTTTGGTTCGAACTCTTAAATGTCAGCCATTTGGTGAATAGTAGAATAGCTTTTCAAAAATTTGTACTGCCAAAGTTCAAAACCTCACCACAACTGAGTCGTTTGTTATTAGTAGTCATGGAAACAGTCGCTTTAGTTGAGGTTTTGGTTGAGGTTGATAAAAAGTTCGGTACCGGAATCGAGCCCCTGTACTCACATACTTTTGTAAATCTGTACAAATAAATATGAATGTTTGTACGCTAATTTTTCCTCTATGTTTTCCTAAACCAATTATCAGATTGTGATATTAAACTTTGGTAGAGTTTAGTCTGGGTGACGCCCGTGAGGGTTTCTGGCCCAAAATTCTAAAAAAATTGAGGCGTTACGAAGTTCGCCGGGTCATTTGTTATTTGATGAATCTTGCAATTTAAGTTTAAACAAGTTCTTTTTAAAATTATTGAATTGGAAACTCTGAGTGACGTTGTTGTTGTTCTAACGTTAGGGCTGGGGGCATGCATAAAGCATTTTCTCCTAAAAAAGAGACCATCAGAAATAGCTTAAAAAGGGTGGCAATTCTAGTACAAAACTTTTTATGAACCATATTGAAAAGTTTTATGGACACGGGATTTTATCGCGTAATTTACCTTATTTATCCCGACGTTTAATAAATAAGGTAAATTACGCTATAAAATCCCGTGTCCATAAAACTTTTCAATATGAATAGTGATCGCGAAAGTTTAAAAAAGACTATTTTTATGAACCACAAGCAAAACCTCAACTAAACTTTAGATTTTCGACTGTTTCATATTCTACTAATGACAAACGACTCAGTTGTGGTGAGGTTTTAACTAAGGTTTGGACTTTGGCAGAACATTGAAAAGCCATTCTACTATTCACCAAATGGCTGACATTTAAGAGATCGAAACAAAACGCAGCGGAATGATTGACGTTGTCATCTAATATATTGCCCTGCTGGTATACCTAACACCCAGACGTAGCTGAACTCAGGCGGATAATGATGCTGAACACGCTAAAATAAAATCGTGATAGCCCTTAAATCAATGCGCCTGCGCATACAGCGCCGTATTGTACAAGTTTATGGTCTCGTAACGTTGCGTAATCGTAAAAATCACTTTTATGCCTCTTTGGAATACGGAGTTTATGGGGTTATTCTATAGTGGAGCGTTTCTTAAACTTTTTAAAATGGTTTAATTTAAAAAGATTTCAATATTGAGATATTTTTTAAAAGTTAACAAACAAACAAAACAAAGAATTTAAGAAAAATATCTTTATGTAGTAAACTTAGATTTGAATATGAATAGTTTTCATTAGATGAGATTTTTTTCAATAAATTAATTTTTTTGAAAATCGTAGTTCACGTCGACGAGATCGCGTACTTAACTTCACTTTAACTTGACATTCAACTTGAAAACAATGGACAAAACAAAATGTTTTTATGTACAAGAGCACTAAGTAGGTAATTGCATTCGGGGCTTCCTTTATTTGATTTTTAACTTCCAAAAAATATGTAAACATTCGTGCCTGAAATGGTGAAGGAAAATATAACGAGGAAACCCAGGCTGCTTCAGCTCCACATGAATTGAACAAGTCTTTCATGTGGATGAGGCTGATTAATTTGAGAGGATGATTCAAGTACCTACTGGATAAGTCTATTCTATCTCAATATCCCAAGCACTGCAGTGTCCCGTTAAGTGTAGGCATAGGATGCCTCCTGACACTTATTAAAACGCGGCAAATCATTATCCATACCGCCATACCTATATTATAAATGTGAAAGTGTGTTTGTTTGTTTGTCCTGCTTTCACGTCAAAACCGAGAGACGGATTGACGTGATTTTTTGTGTGGAGATAGTTGGAGGGCTGGAGGGTAACATAGGCTACTTTTTATCCCGAAAAAATGCATGTTTCAAATCGATTTAAAAATGTCATCCATTTTCTTTTTCATTTGTCCGTGACCCCAGTTTGAGACACAGTGTCCCAGTGTCGTGTACCTCAGTGACGTCACAACGTGGGCGTTTTCAAAATCCACTTGTGTAACCTCATTTAAATGTTCATTCAAGTATGCTAATGCCGTTTAAATATCAGACTTGTTTGTAAGATTAAAATTAATTATGAGCTCGCTTTATTTTTGTTTACGATGGATCTAGCTGTGTGGTTTGAGCGAGACTATTCTCGTAAGAAAATGAATAAAACCCGTCCGAATAAAATAGTCCTATGCATAAAAACGTAGTGCGCCAACCAGCAGGCTGATTATCTAACTTGTCTCAAATTGGTCTCAAACTGTCAAAACGATCACGTAGGTATCTTTGTTTATGCCTAGGGTATATGATCGAAGTGCTTAAGGCTGGATTCGACCAAAAGTCATCTTACTCCAGAGTAACTAGCCGACATAATTCGAAAGACAATTGTTTAGAAAGCGCAACCGAACATTATTATTTGCATATAAATTATCCTGGTTACAAGGGGTCAACTTTACAATGTCAAAATATTCAAACAAACAGTAGTTTACTCTCGAGTAAAAACTTAATCCAGTTTCGTCGAATCCAGCCTAAGACAGGATGAGATTCTATTCATTTAGGGGAAGTCTAAAACCGTGCGAGTTACCGAAAAGTCATGTTAGGAGTATATAATTATAGTTACATAGGTAGTTACTTATATATCAAATACTACTTATGAGTAGTTTAAATATTAATTTCATTCAAAACTCATAATCTTTCCAAAGGTTAACCTCGTTATGACCACATAATTATGAGATCGTTAATTGATAATGATAACTCTGTAATATTTCCGTTGACATAAAAGTATCAAGGACATAAACGTTAAGTATATAAATTCTTGCAAAGACACATAATTTCACAAACAAGATTTACTGTAAGTATTTGCAATAAAAAAGTAGTAAAATCGACTTTCTTCATAAATGGGCGTTTTCACATTGGACGATTACTGTAACTACACGATAACTGCACGATAGCAGTTCGGACGAGAACGATATCGTCCGACGATATTTAAACGATATCGGTACATTGACACGATATAACTAACAGCCTGTTATGCGGTTAGTCGCATTGCGCCGGCAAAAGTAACCGCGCGATTCTCAAAGTGTAATAGATTATTCGAGCTAATAATGGCAGCAATGAACAAGTTACATAGGCTTTAATTTTTATATTTACGGTGAAAAAAACTGTGTCGTCACCCGATATCGGCAGGACATTCTGTCGGCGACGATAAAGTTGACTACAACGACACAGTGTGAAAGCATTTAGTAGAAAATGTATCAAACTACCAGTCCGACGATATCGTGCAGTTATCGTGTAGTTACAGTTATCGTCCAATGTGAAAACGCCCGTCGACACGTAAACTCACAACAGTTAATTCCACATTTTGACATTTCACGGTCAAATAAAGACATTCCACCGACAGATCAATACTTGGCGAGATGATTCTTCATAAATTATGTACCGTTTTGTCGTAATGGTGATAGAAATGGAGTCTATTTATACCACTAACCGCAATGTTCAAAATTCTAATGCTGCCTATACTTGGGCGAGTCCAACCCCGCATCCACACGTTGGGGCCAACGTTGGCCCCAACGTCTCTCACCAACGTGTGGAGCTGAACAAAATAGCTTGGCCCCAACGTTGGGGCCAACGTTGGGAGTTGGCCGTGCCGTGTCGGTTTTATCAAAGGAAGTTGGCGCACCAACGTTGGGGATCCGTCCACACGTTGGCGCTATGCTCAGTCCCGTTTCGACGCGCATCGTGAGCGCACGTGTCGACTGACGAGCGAGAATGTCATCGTATTCCTTATTTATTGTGTTTGTAGAACTATCGGGCTGAAATTTTGCACACTTATAGATTCTCGGTGACAATGAAATATTATGGTATCAACAAGCTGATCTGATGATGGAGTCAAGAGCTGTTCAACAGAACTCCTCAGTAAATAGACCGATTGAGTTGAAACTCGGCATACTTGTCAAGTTCTGACTACAATGTAATAATATGGTAACAGCGAGCTGATCTGATGATGGA
Organism: Camptogramma bilineatum; assembly: GCA_958496255.1. NCBI lineage: Eukaryota > Metazoa > Arthropoda > Insecta > Lepidoptera > Geometridae > Camptogramma > Camptogramma bilineatum. The sequence continues at coordinate 7,546,122 of OY292474.1, forward strand.
GTCTACTATTTTTTTTTTATGTTACGGGAACCGTGCAATTTTTTGGGATAAAAAGTAGCCTATGTCCTATTTCCGGTTATTATCTATCTATATTTTAAATTTCACCCATATCGGTTATGTGGTTGTCGTGTTATAGAGGAACAAACATACATCCAAACATCCAAACTTTCGCATTTTTATTATAGTGTGTTGTGTGAAGTGTGATAGTGACATGACGTGATGTGATTGTGATAAAATTGGTATTCAGTAATGTAAAATCACTTAGAGAAATTTCAATTTCTGTATCGGACGCGCAGACATCGGACGTCTGCACGTTGGCTCTGACGGAACAAGACTGGTGTATCGCCAACGTGTGGATGGTTCACGAAATCTTGGCGCCAACGTTGGGACCAACGTTGGTCCCAACGTGTGGATGCGGGGTAAGCCAGCGCGAGTGAAACAAATTGATCCAAGGCTAGTGCTACCGTCCAGACGTTTGGCAGTCTATGCAAACCAATGCGAATTGGTGCTTGTATTCACTCGACCAGCTAGGCGAGCGATGGTAAGGCAAGGAAAATGGTGCTTTCCACACGTTGGCATTGACGTTCACTCGGCCAGTCTGCGCCAGCGTGTAGTAGTTCATACATTTTTTTAACCCTTTTTTGAATCAGACACTATCCCTATTTGAACGTTGCCACACGTTGCCTTGATTAACTGCTCAAACTCGAACCCACGACCTTTAGATCGAAAGTAGAGCACTTTCTCACTCAGCTAACACGGCTCTTCTTAAACATGCAAATTAAAAGAATAATAATAAGTACGGTTTACGGTTTAAGAACTTTATTCTCTTAAAAGAATTAACACTTGTATAAGAGAACTTAAAAAAACTAAATACTTATGATATAAACACCTTAGATTGGTTGCGAGCGTACCTATACTAAATAAATATTGTCTATTACCTATCTATGTAACAGACACAAAATAATTTGTGACCATCGATTTATATTATTATACATAACTTAATGTTTGGACAAATATTTTAATTTTTGAGGTAGTTTTACATCATTCCCTAGCGAAGCTAACACAACCGCTTCAATCTACCCATGATACTTTGTTGCTACTACATTATCAGCGAAACACAACGAACGAGTTTAAAAATACACGGATCGGTAACAACTAGATGTGACAAGTTATTAGTAATACGCGAACTGCTCAGTTTTGTTTTGTTAAATATTTTTTTAGTAATAGTTTAAATTGTTGTAATGTTTTAGTTTGTTTTATGTTGTTTGGAAGTTTGTTGTAAATTTTTGCACTTTGAAAAGTAATATTATTCTTGCCATAATTAGTTCTAGGTTTGCGTAATATAATATTACCTGCATTCCTTAATCGTCGTAGTTGATTATGTTCATTTTTAGTTTTAAAGGTAATATTCGTGTGTATATCTTTTGAAAGAATTTTACGTATAAGTATGCATGTATAATATTTGTATGTTCTATTTAAGTCCATTAATTTTGTTTCATTGTACAATTTTATCGTAGGAGTTAAGTAGTCATAGTGAAATAGTGTTTTTATTAGTTTGTTTTGTGATGTTTGTAGCATTTTGAGTTTAGATTTTCCTGCCGAGCCCCAAAGTTCGATTAGATAGTCGATGTGCGGTTTCACCAGTGAATTATATATGTTATATCGTACGTTTAGTGGTAGACATCGAACTATGCGGCGAAGTGCGCCAGATAAACATGTTAGTTTAGTTTTAATTGTCATTATGTGTGGTTTCCACGTTAGTTTGTCGTCTAGTATAAGGCCTAAGTATTTTTCATTGTCTGATCTATTAATGGGTATATTGTCTATTTTAAGGGGCTCAAAGTCTGAGATTTTCTTATTTTTTGCTGCAAATATTAAGTAGTGCGTTTTGGTTATATTTATAGTTAAAAGATTAGATTTGAGCCAGATATTCAAGAGATCGAGGTCATGTTGTGCATCTTCGATAATTGATTCCATTTTATGACCGAAGTAGAATAAGTTTGTATCGTCTGCGTAAAGCGATAGTTCTCCTTTTAATTGATGGTTAAACAAACTTACCTAGTGAAGTTTGACCATAATTATACGTGCCTTGCATCCGAAGAGATTTATAAGAGAGATTATTATATTTCACTAAGTAGTCCACGCCTATGTACTGGACACCAAGCACAACTTCAGAGAATAAAAAGGAAATCAATTCTCCGAAGTACCGCCTCGGCGAGCTCCGCCGCGACCCTCATTATCTTTAGAGAAATAATTTTGCAATGATTAATATATTGGGCATGAAGCTACTGCAAGTAGCAATCGGGTAAGGGTGGGCTTATAAATCTCTTCGGATGCAAGGCACGTATAATTATGGTCAAACTTCACTAGGTAAGTTTGTTTAACCATCAATTCATACGTGCCTTGCATCCTCCGGATTTATAAGAGAGATTATTATATTTCACTAAGTAGGATGTTTAGAGCATATTGCAAAATTATAAGAACTTGTAAATAAGCAACTAATAAAAATTACAAAATTCTTGATTTGTTACTTATTTTACAATAAGCATAGGAATCTGAGCTTCAACTAGTTACCACCATCGTATACTTCCTCAGCAAAGGAGCTGCTCCCTTTGCAGTTGGTGGTTAATGACCCATTATAAAATACACAGTAGTGTCTATCTGTGTTCACACCACTAGGTATCGCCCATGACATCTAATTATCCATGTAAGTTTCTACTAAAAGTGGAAAAAATTGTATTAGTATTGGTTTCATAATTGTCAGAAAAGGCTATTCGGTGTTTGTCCTTCCGCGAAAGGAATCTGAAGCTTCTAGGTAAATACAGTGAGAGCCTCTGTGCCCGCGCAGGGCAAACTACAATTCTGCTTGGGAAAGAAGGGATTATTGTTGAGACATAGGGCGATTAGAGTCAGACATTACAATTTCCATGTTAGAATAATTAACAGCTTATCTATTTGATAATCCTCCTTAAGATGACAATGCGAGTAGAATTGCAGTCTTTTCGTACTTTAAGATAGTGATAACCCCTCATTAATAACCTTGTACTCACCAAAAAATTAAAGGCAGAGCTGAGCGGTCTGTATTTAAGCTAGAATAACTAGCCCCAGTATCAATAATAAGATGATAGTTAAACCAAAAAAACAAAACAAATATAAAAATAACAAAATAGCATTCTGTATAAACGGATCTCTGTTTTTACTATTGCATAAAAAACCGCCACCTCTCAAAAGTCACGTTGTACTGTCTGATGGAGTCTTCTGACAATAATGAAATTGAGACAATATCGTTTCTAGACGAAGGTCAACCTGGTAGGTAACAGACACGATATCAGGGTAAGGGATCTCGGACCCCTCAAAATTAACGAAAAAGGTTGAAAAGCGTAAAAGAATTATAAGCTCCAGTCTAAAGCAAAGGCGTCTTTACTGAAAAGAGATCGATCCCTCTTCCAAGAGAAAAATACTTATCACACTTGGCATTAAATCAGAAAGCAAGAACGGTCAGCTTCTTTCATTAAAAATTTAATGAATTTCTCTTAAAATTAGATCTTAATCTGTATCAATGTTTGAACGTCAATGTCTAGCCTTCATCAGCTTCCACTTTTCTCTCCGATGCAACATAATTATAATATACGAAATGAATATTTATAACTGACTTTCTATATTGAGATATGGAAATAGGCACGCGCTTAGACTGGGTCTCAGCTACTTGTCCTGCAAACGCGTGTACAACAATAAGTTTAGCATAAGGAATACGTAAACTATGGAAGCTTAATAGCGACCCACTCACGTGGGCTCTTCTAGCATATAAGACGATACTGATACAGAATTCGGCTAGAATTATACAAGACATAGCTGTGCAGTTTCATTCTCGGGACCCCTCGCGGGTCACAGAATAATAATAAACAGAATAAACAATTTATTGGTAAATGCCAGCTATTCACACCATTTCCAAATTTCTCGTATTATGCTATTCAAATGGTTGAACTGAATGCCGCGCATTCTATAGATGCAGGAAATGACAACCATACCTACTGTCTATACATAGTAGGATTTCAGTATCCTGCATATTTACAGGTAAAAGTCATAGATTAACTTCAATGCCGCCCCTTCAGCTACATAAGATCTCTTCACCTGAACCTTCAATCGTTCTGCCGATTTAAGCCTCCATTTTATCAGCGGGATCTTCTCCGAATGGCAGCGAATCTCCATTAACGTCCTGCACTATTTCTTGAAACTCCTTATCGAGTGTGCACGCTATAAGTATCCATCGGTCGATTGTATTTTCAAAGCATAAATCCAAAAGAATTTGATTGGTTCTCCGATAATCGATTGACGTTATCCGTCTCATTCTTGACATCTTCGACTGAAAAAGACGTGTGAGCTGCCAAAGTCGATATTTCCAGGTCGGGATAGCTTTGAGCCACTTCTAGATGTTTATCCCTGAAATACATCTTTGACCAAGCGCTGTTTGCCGGTCTATAACCAAACCTTCGCACTGATAACGCCCCCGACGTTTAGAGATCTCTTCTCGAATTTAAGGGTTAAAACATGTTTCTCCTCGGATTCTCCCAAACATCAAGGATATCGATAGGTTGCTAGCTGCTGGTGCAGTATTCACCTGAACTGGCCGACCAGATGAAGGAGCAGTATCGTGCGTTGTCCGAGGAGTAGGCAGTGGGGCAGACGTGGGTGGTGCATCAAGGTACGGTCGATGTACCTTGCATAGTTGAAAAAAGGATGCGCCGAGCTAGGGGTATCTGCATCCGTTACGCTAACTAGCTCTCTTCCTCCCATTGGGAGGAGCAGAGACTCTTATCCCTGTACCCACGGATGTCACACATACAACCGACTACAATCGCATCGTAGTACTTAGTGCACGACTATGATCGCATCATAGTACCAAGGCACACGGTGTGTTTAAAAAGTAGTAAGTATCTCATAAATTACACGTAACATGAAAGTATGCGCATTTAGGAATAAAATACTTCGGTAATATTCATAACCAATATCTATGATGAATTGTCAACCTCCTCTGTTGCAAATGATAAGCATTTCATGCATACGCTATATCAAGCCGACTGCCAATAAGTCCCGGTACTAGGAAAAAACAAACACAACTACAATCGCATTGTAGTAATCAGTGCACGACTATGATCGCATCATAGTACCAAGGCACACGTATGATAAAAAGTAATAAAATTGCCACGCGATTATTATAACGTATTCAAGACATACGGCAATTTTCTCCACCAACATTGCAGGATAAAAATAAATAGTTAAAAAGTTGAGGGTAGTCATACAATCATGATTCTGTATAAAATCTCCAATACCCTTTATCAATGACAAGTATTTAACGCATACGCAACATGACACAAACCTATATTTCTTGTTAAAAGGTTAATAATGACGTAATCACGGTACTAGAAAAACGTAAGCATGAATAAAATCATCTTGCAGTTTGTCATTGTCAGCGCACGACTATGATCGCATCATAGTACCAAGGCGCAATAATAATTCTGTATAAAATCTCCAATATACTCTGTTGCAAAAAACAAGTATTTAATGCATGTACGCAACATGACACAAACCTATGTTTCTTGTTAAAAGGTTAATATTGACCGTAATCAAGCCACGGTACTAGAAATACAAAAAACATGACTAAAATCGTTTTGCAGTTATTGTCAGCGTACGACTATGATCGCATCATAGTACCAAGACACAATAATAATCCTGTATAAAATCTCAAATAAGTACCTTTTGATGCAAATGACAAGTATTTATTTAACACATGTAGGTACGTAATTGACACAACCTACATTTCTTGTTAAAAGGTTAATATTGACCGTAATTAAGTCATGGTACTAGAAAAACAAAAACATGAATAAAATTGCATTGCCGTTGTCAGCGCACGACTATGATCGCATCATAGTACCAAGGCATACGTATGTTTCTAAAAAAGTATGTGATAAATTACACAATCTTAACCGTAATCTTTATCACCAACCTCGTACGATTAAATAAATCATTCCATTGTTTCATTCAAAATGAAAAGTCTTATCATCATTCTATTGTTATTCAAAAATTTAAGGTAGTTGCCAAAATAATTCGTCTGTATGGAATTCTCATATTATCTTTATCTTGTTCCAAATGACACGAACAAGCTTCATAACATAAATCTATATTTTATGATAAACGTTCAATAATGAATAATCGTTTCACGGTCATAGAAAAAACCAAACACAACCAGGTAGGTACAATCGCATTGTAAGGGAGTAAGATTAGTCCTCAGGCTATGATCGCATCATGGTATTGAGGCTTACGTGTGATAAAAAGCATAAGTATATAATTGACACGTCAAACACGTAAAATAAACAAATCGGATCAGTGTTATTTTAAAAGTCGAGGGTAGTTGTAAAAACAACCCGACCGTTCGAATTCTCAACATCTATCGTTGTAAATGACCAGCATCTTAAGCATACCCACAATGATAAAAAAAATTATCCCCTTATTCATAATAAAAGACAAACAACTTAGCAAGGCTTTAGAAAATGTTTTCTTTTCTTTTTTGTCGCTGTCAATGAAAAGAGACTGCCACAGATTCGGCAGCCATCTAAGCTCTAGAAAGCCTCTAAGTTCAAAATGAATCACGGGGTTAAAATTCTATGACGAAACATTAAATCTTGACCGTAATCACGTCACGGTACCAGAAAAGACAAACACTCCTACTTATAATCGTACTGTAGCTCTGATCTAACGACTATGATTGCATCATAGCAAGATCCAACGCACGCGTATGATTCAAGAAGCAGTAAGTATCGTAATAAAATATGATAAATCTATTCATACAGGGTAGGTATTTATTACGTATGATAAATAAGGTCCATTTTAAGGAATAATGTGCAGAGTAGGTAAGCACTTACCATTGTCACCGCTATCTGCGCCTTTATAATTTCTGTAAGCACTTACCGAGTTAACGAGTTACCTACTCGTATCTACGGCTTTCAGAAGTATGTCGTTTCCTTTAACCCATAATTAGCACTTAGCACTATAACACTGCGTAACAAAATGAATTTAAACACTTATTTTAAAAATTATTTAAATAATTAGGTGCTGTGATGTCCGCACAAAAAGAGTGAATGAGGGTCGCGGCGGAGCTCGCCGAGGCGGTACTTCGGAGAATTGATTTCCTTTTTATTCTCTGAAGTTGTGCTTGGTGTCCAGTACATAGGCGTGGACTACTTAGTGAAATATAATAATCTCTCTTATAAATCCGGAGGATGCAAGGCACGTATGAATTGAAGTGTAGAGATGTTATTAATGTAAATAAGAAACAGCAGAGGTCCCAGGATCGATCCTTGGGGTACTCCAAATGTTAAGGGCTTTGTGGAACTTTGGAATTCTGCCAGCCTCACCACTTGACTGCGGTCTGTGAGGTAAGATTCGAAAATCTTGTATGCATTTCCAGTTATGCCTATGTCTTTCAATTTGTTTAAAAGAATTTTATGACTAATTGTATCGAACGCTTTTTTTAAGTCGATGAATATACCAAGACCGATTTTCTTTTCGTCTATATTATTTTTTAGTTTTGTGACAAGATCTACAGTTGCAGACAGGGTATTTGATCTTGGTCTAAAACCATATTGTCTGTGATATAAAAAGTTAAGTAGGTAATAAAAATTATTTATTTCAGACCAGGGGCCATACCATGAGCTCTTAGAGCAATGTTAAAATAAGCTTAAAACAGTCCTACTCTACTGCTTTAGAAATTACATTAATTGTAATGTTTCAAGCTTGTTTTAACATTGCTCTAACTAAGAGTTCATGGTACGGCTACAGTTAAAGCTAAAACAGTCCAAAAGTCCAAAAATATCTGAAATACCAATAAAATTGGAGCTTAGGTACTCAATTCTCAAAAACATGATGTCATAATTTGCCCCAAAGCACAGAATCCCGAAGTTCTGAGTTTTGGGGTTTTCCGATGACATAAAAAAAATATTTTATCGTGTAACATATTTCATGTTGTAATATATTGTAATGGGCTCGCAATCGTATTCGTACGGTAAACATTTGCCAAAAACAGGCTTTTGAGGCTGTTTGAAAATGGTTAACGGCGTAATCAGAGGCAAGTCCATACATGTTATCACAAATGACCACATTTTGCAATTACCTTAATATTACCTACATGACAAATGACAAGCCCAAAGCCGCTAGCCGCTATTAGAAAACTAATTAGTTTCCTAACCGTACCTATGATTGCGCTTTTAAATTAATTTATTGACGGCCAGGATCGAACCCACGACCTTCAGATCGACAGATGAGGCACTCGGTAACGGTATCTAAGTATATCATTAAGTTATCTAATCAAATCCAAGTTCAAAGTAAGCATTTCCTGCATTTTAACCGCGAATCATATCAAGTCCCGTAATAATATGCTACCTTTTTACACCTTGCATTCACTATTTACTTAGACCAGTTCAACGAACTCTTGAAACCATTCAATGATCTTTATTTCATCTTACTAAGACTGGAATTGTAATGGCAGAATGTTTGGAGGTTATTAGGTCCTCGCGCTTCGAAAAAACTAAGATCAAAGATGTTGGTAATCAGATTTGGGAACTCATATGGAGCTGCCCCCCAATTCTTCTAAATGACAACGTCAATCATTCCGCTGCGTTTTGGTTCGATCTCATAAATGTCAGCCATTTGCTGAATAGTAGAATAGCTTTTCAAAAATTTGTTCTGCCAAAGTCCAAACCTTAGCTAAAACCTCACCACAGCTGAGTCGTTTGTTAATAGTAGTCATGGAAACAGTCGAAAATCTAAGGTTTAATTGAGGTTTTGCTTGAGGTTGATAACAAGTTCGGTACCAGAATTGACACCGGCGCCGCGGCGCCGGTGTCAATTCTGGTACCGCCGGCGCGCCGGCGGGACATGTCGAGGCGAGGTGATGGCAGGTGATGTAAAGCTAACCAATGATCTTCTATATAAACTTAGATAGATGCGTTGTACCCCGCTCTGCGTGGCGAACAAAAGTCAAGCTAATTAGCTTGAGTCAACTCACACTCTGTCTTGCTCCGATTTTACACGCATTTACACACAGCACGCACATAATTTATCTCTTTCTGTTAACGGGTTTTATAATATTCAGGATCGTAGCAAGTGGCGATCTGTGGTCTCTGCCTACCCCTATGATGGGATACAGGCATGAGTTTATGTATGTATGTAAGTATGTATAATATCTCTGCTACCTTTGACTTTTCTTGAGTGATATATAAAAAAAAATATTCTACCTAAGTAGTTATAACACAATTTAGAGCTTTTTATAATGAGTATGACGGTCTTCATTTACCAGAGAAATTGTTGAACCTCGCTCGTATTTTAAGTTAATAAGGTTCAATTTTCTCTACACTAGAGAAATGCTTTTGAACAGCTTTTCCTCGCTCTTATTCCAAGAACATAAGATTCAATTTTCTCACCACATTCACTAGAGATTTGCTTTGAATAAATTTACGTACGTACGTGACGACAGCGTTCATTGATTGCCATTCACAAAAAGTCGATTGATTTGACACTTGACCGCCGAAATCGTGTAAACTGCAATCTGAATACCGTTTTTCCGACTTTGACTGCTTTGACATAGTTGGTTATGGGTTCCGCATCGTTGTGTTGAAAACTTATAGCATTATACTCACAGTAGGTACTTTCAGATAAATAATGGGCATCGGCCAATGATATTACATACCCTGGATACCTATATTACGTTCATAATTAGGTTAGGTTTCCGAAACGCATTCTTTTTCTAGTTTTACTACGACGTCTAGGTCGTCGCTCTGCTTGACGCGCACTAAAAACAAGGCGTCCCAATTGGGACGTTTTTGGGTCTTCATTTGCCGCGCTCTAAAAACATATCTGCTTACTTATTATTTTTATAAATATCATGGGTGTTTTACGAATAATATGACCGAGAGCATCTAGGCAATGATAATGATATACTTAGAGCTGCTCTTACCATATAACTAGTAGTTCGCCCCGAACTGAGATCTCGCGCACCGTTGTGTTGATAGCCTAGATTTGGACTTGTTTCTGACTACCCCTATACCTACGTTAGTACTCCTTCTAGTGTTTACCACACAATGATATCTAATGCGCTACCTCAGTATGGTAAAGATTATAGGCATGCATGCAATACATTAAGTCGTGTCGTGTTTATATTCAATAGTTGACCCCGCGAACTTCGTACCGCGCCTCAGGGAAGGCCTCTTAGTTCGAGAAATTATTAAAATAGCAGTTCAAAACAAAATGTATGAGAAAATCAATTCCCTCCCCCTCCCCTCCCCCTCCCCTCCCCTCCCCTCCCCCTCCCCTCCCCCTCCCCTCCCCTCCCCTCCCCTCCCCTCCCCCTCCCCCCTCCCCCTCCCCCTCCCCCTCCGTCTCCCTCTATAATTTTGGTAGGTACATGCCGTTTGCAGGAGTTAGCATTTGCATACGTGACAGGTTGCAAGCCCATCGCCGCTATTAGAAAGTTAACTGGTTTCTACACGATGTTTTCTTTCACCGTTTAGAGCTGCGCATTTAAATTTTTCTCATTGAAAAATCCATTGATGAGCACGGCCAGGGTTCGAACTTACTACCTATGAATCGAAAATCGACCACTCTTCCACTCGGCCAACACGGCTATTATTTTCAATCTCAAGAAAAAATATCAAGTAGCAACTAAAATCATTGCAAACCAAACCACAACGATGCCACACTCTTTGTGTGTTAACCAGACCTACGAATACATCGAAACTCTATGAAACGGGAGCTCTCTCCATACTTCCGTTAATTGGTTTTCATCATTTTTGTTTTTCACTGTATTTCAAAAACTATAGAACCTAGAAGAAAATTAAAAACCATTTTGGAATGTATAAATTGAGTACTTTCATATGACACCCCACTCAATATATTTGGGTAACTTTGAAAAAAATTTACCCCCTTGGGAACCCCATATCTTTACAACCCCTTCATCGATTACGCTCATACGCTTCACAGCAAATTTCCATAGCACAACCTATTGACCTATCAAGTTTCATACAGATTGGATAAGCGGTTCGATAGTTATGCGAGAACATAAAAATGAAACATACAAACATACAAATATACAAACATACAAACATACAAAGCAAAATCGCCTAACTTGCCACTAAGATCTTCGCTCGCTTCGCTCGCTCGATCGAATATTCGAAAATAGACAAAAATATGTTTTTAAAATCTTTTTCGGATTTAGAGCCTGTCCAGAAAGCGCGATTTACGCGCGTGTCAACTCGCGCGTAAGCACTCGCGCTTTCTCGAGATACTAGAGCTACATACATCCCGTCCAGATGCCCTCGCGCGTTACCTCACACGCGCGTAAAACGCTTGCAATGAGCGGGACTCTCGACTCGCGCGTTTTACGCGCGTGCGCCGCGCGAGTCGAGATACTCCGGCGCCATTGCTGCGTCCAGTACTACGCGCGTGTCCGTGGCGAGTGGACGTATTCGGTTCAAAATGGAGCGTGATAACTTTGACACAGAATTTTTTATCGACGAAATTGAGAAAAGGGTAGCTGTATGGGATATGAAATCATCAGATTATTCTAAAAGAATCATTAATCGACGGTATGCAAGACACAACACAACCGCTTTATCCGAGTCCATGTTATAACTATGCCTAAAGCCGTCTCATCACATGCGCGCGTGAAACGCGAGTGATTTCGCCGCATCTGGACGCAATACAAATCAAAACGCGCGAGTGGACACGCGCGCAAATCGCGCTTTCTGGACAGGCTCTTAAAAACTAAAAATAACTAGTAGTTCGCCCCGAACTGAGATCTCGCGCACCGTTGTGTTGATAGCCTAGATTTGGACTTGTTTCTGACTACCCCTATACCTACGTTAGTACTCCTTCTAGTGTTTACCACATAATGATATCTAATGCGCTACCTCAGTATGGTAAAGATTATAGGCATGCATGCAATACATTAAGTCGTGTCGTGTTTATATTCAATAGTTGACCCCGCGAACTTCGTACCGCGCCTCAGGGAAGGCCTCTTAGTTCGAGAAATTATTAAAATAGCAGTTAAAAACAAAATGTATGAGAAAATCAATTCCCTCCCCCTCCCCTCTCCCTCCCCCTCCGTCTCCCCTCCCCCTCCCCTCCCCCTCTCCCCTCACCTCCCCCTCCCCCCTCCCCCTCCGTCTCCCTCTATAATTTTGGTAGGTACATGCCGTTTGCAGGAGTTAGCATTTGCATACGTGACAGGTTGCAAGCCCATCGCCGCTATTAGAAAGTTAACTGGTTTCCACACGATGTTTTCTTTCACCGTTTAGAGCTCGTGTTAATGCGCATTTAAATTTTTCTAATCGAAAAATCCATTGATGAGCACGGCCAGGGTTCGAACTTACTACCTATGAATCGAAAATCGAGCACTCTCCCACTCGGCCAACACGGCTATTATTTTCAATCTCAAGAAAAAATATCAAGTAGCAACTAAAATCATTGCAAACCAAACCACAACGATGCCACACTCTTTGTGTGTTAACCAGACCTACGAATACATCGAAACTCTATGAAACGGGAGCTCTCTCCATACTGCCGTTAATTGGTTTTCATCATTTTTGTTTTTCACTGTATTTCAAAAACTATAGAACCTAGAAGAAAACTAAAAACCATTTTGGAATGTATAAATTGAGTACTTTCATATGACACCCCACTCAATATATTTGGGTAACTTTGAAAAAAATTTACCCCCTTGGGAACCCCATATCTTTACAACCCCTTCATCGATTACGCTCATACGCTTCACAGCAAATTTCCATAGCACAACCTATTGACCTATCAAGTTTCATACAGATTGGATAAGCGGTTCGATAGTTATGCGAGAACATAAAATTGAAACATACAAACATACAAACATACAAACATACAAAGCAAAATCGCCTAACTTGCCACTAAGATCTTCGCTCGCTTCGCTCGCTCGATCGATTAGTCAAATCAATCCAGCCGTTCTTAGGTACAAACTTGCTAACGAGCAGTATTTTATTTTTTACGTGTTAACGTCTTATAAATCGATGCACGCCGGCTGCACACACGAAAACGTGTCACGTTCCACCTGAGCCGAGCGTGCAAGTGAGAGCGCGGAAAAAGCGATAGAGAGGCACGATCGGCCTAAGCGTTTGGAAATTCATAAAGGTATGCAATTTTTCTATGACGTTAACACGTAAAATTATCGTCCGTAAACCGACTACACAGACAAACAGTTTTTTTTAATATTGATTTGAGCCGTGTTGTACTTAGCTAACTACATATTTGCCCAATACAATACAATGATGTAACAAATACATTTGCAAATATTGTCGAAAATACGTCAAGGTCGTCCTACATCTAAAGCATTATTAAGTTTATTAATGGAGCGTGACCTGAGTTATATTTGATGTGTGAGTATCTTCTTTCGAGTTGTGGTTCTGTACGATATAATTAAAATCTGCCTTATCTCACATATTCCCCTATATTACTAGTAGTTCGCCCCGAACTGAGATCTCGCGCACCGTAGATGGCTTACATTTGGACTTTCTTCTGACTACCCCTATAATTTCAAGTGCTACTACTGATACTGCCGAGTATGCCTATTGCGCTAGCTCTTCATGGTAAAAAATACTTACATGCATGCAATACATAATGTCGTGTCTAATTTTTCATTTAGGTATTTCATATTTATGAATTCTCGTCGTATTTCTAAAAGTATACGTCCTAGAATAAAAATAATAACTATTTTGGAATGTACAAATAAAGACCTTTCATTTGACAGCCCACTCAATATATTTGTTTACTTAACTTTTTTTACCCCAATAGGCATGAATCCTAATTTTCAAAATCTCTTCTATGATATTCAGAAGGATCTATTATCGATCGAGCGAGCGAAGCGAGCGAAGATCTTAGTGGCAAGTTAGGCGATTTTGCTTTGTATGTTTGTATGTTTGTATGTTTGTATGTTTGTATGTTTGTATGTTTCATTTTTATGTTCTCGCATAACTATCGAACCGCTAATCCAATCTGTATGAAACTTGATAGGTCAATAGGTAGTGCTATGGAAATTTGCTGTGGAGCATATGAGCGTAATCGATGAAGGGGTTGTAAAGATATGGGGTTCCCAAGGGGGTAAATTTTTTTCAAAGTTACCCAAATATATTGAGTGGGGTGTCATACGAAAGGGCTTATTTTGTACATTCCAAAATGGTTTTTATTTTTAATCTAGGATGTATAGTTTTTGAAATACGACCAAAGAACAAAAACTACGAAACCAGAGCTGCAAGAGCTCCCGTTTCATAGAGTTTCGATGTCTTCGTAGCTCATTGACTGGTCGGTCTTAAAAAGTGAGTGGCATCGTTGCGGTTTGGTTTGCAATGATTTTAGATGCTACTTGATTTATTTTCATGATAAAAAAATTTTTGATAAAGAATGAAAATAATTGGGGTAAAAAAAGTTAAATAAACAAATATATTGAGTGGGGTGTCAAATGAAAGGTCTTATTTTGTACATTCCAAAATAGTTATTATTTTCATTCTAGGACGTATACTTTAGAAATACGACGAGAATTCATAAATATGAAATAAGTAAATGAAAAATTAGACACGACATTATTGTATTGCATGCATGCTAGTATTTTTTACCATGAAGAGCTAGCGCAATAGGCATACTCGGCAGTAGTAGCACATGAAATTATAGGGGTAGTCAGAAGAAAGTCCAAATGTAAGCCATCTACGGTGCGCGAGATCTCAGTTCGGGGCGAACTACTAGTGTCTAAAATATATCATATTTCTGTAGAAAATTAAGGTTTTTGTGCAATAAAAGTACATTTAAATATAAATTTTCAAATTCACGCCAAAACGCTCGCCGGTGTCATGGCGTCTGTTTTTACGTCACGAATCGGTATATCAACCAGTGATGCCTACATAGTTACTATAGAAACAAAAGGATGTTTACCGAGACGAGACGCAATGACAGACGCCATGACACCGGCGAGCGTTTTGGCTATAATGGCGGATTGTTGTATTTTGTAGATTTATTTTAGTAAATAAATTAGTAATCTCGACATTAATAAGAGAATAAATACATTTTTCAAAATCTTTGAATCCTATTTCATTAGATCAGATAAATATTTTGGCGATACTTGATTACTGTCATCATGCCTATTATTTTCATTCTTTATCAAAATTTTTTTTATCAAGAAAATAAATCAAGTAGCATCTAAAATCATTGCAAACCAAACCGCAACGATGCCACTCTCTTTTTAAGACCGACCAGTCAATGAGCTACGAAGTCATCGAAACTCTATGCAACGGGAGCTCTTGCAGCTCTGGTTTCGTAGTTTTTGGTCTTTGGTCGTATTTCAAAAACTATACATCCTAGATTAAAAATAAAAACCATTTTGGAATGTACAAAATAAGCCCTTTTGTATGACACCCCACTCAATTTATTTGTGTAGCTTTCATAATTTTTTACCCCCTTGGGAACCCAATATCTTCACAACCCCTTCATCGATTAAGCTCATATGCTCCCCCGTAAATTTACTTACCACAACCTATTGACCTACCAAGTTTCATGCAGATTGGATGAACGGTTCGACAGTTATGCGCGAACAACAATTCGTGAAACATACAAACATACAAACATACAAAGCAAAATCGCCCAACTTACCACTAAGATCTTCGCTCGCTTCGCTCGCTCGATCGATTACCGCACCAAGACAGGATTTTGCAGAAGGTAGGTAACATTCTATATGTGACAGGTTGCAAGCCTAAGAAAGCTAACTATTTTTTATTTTTTTTTTTTGAGCAAAAGATAGGTAACATTTTGTATGTTTACCTAATTAAGCTTAATTCTAGCTCTTGATGTTTTCCTTCACCGTTTAGAGCTCGTGTGTTCATAAACTACTTTCAAACAAAAAATCTGGACCCTAGACAAGCACACTAATATTATAAACGCGAAAGTTTGGATGGATGTTTGGATGTATGTTTGTTCCTCTATAACTCGATAACCACTGAACCGGTTTGGCTGAAATTAAAAATATAGATAGATAATGACTGGGAATAGGACATAGGTTACTTTTTATCCGGGAACCACGCGAGCGAAGCCGCGATAATGACTGGGAATAGGACATAGGTTACTTTTTATCCGGGAACCACGCGAGCGAAGCCGCGATAATGACTGGGAATAGGACATAGGTTACTTTTTATCCGGGAACCACGCGAGCGAAGCCGCGGGCGGAAGCTAGTTTTCCAATAAAGGCAATATGCAATCTAGTCCATCCTTACTAACCCAACGCTTTTTTTTTTTTAATGTATTCCACAAAAAAAACATTTTGATCATACCCAGCTTCTGCCGTGGCAATAGTTCACACATTAAGTTACGGTGTTTTTGTAAACAACTACAGAACCCTAGTGTAAATTAGGGTGTTTTTGAATATAACCGGTGTTCTTGTATAGAACCAGGGAACCCCAGTAGTGTTGATTGAGACATCAAAGCGCCGATTCGCACGCACGCGCAGTTACCGACACGACCACCTCACTTCACTTATAGATTACTCTAAGACTTGTTTGGATACAATACAGTAGGCATGTGCTTAGTTTATTGACCGTGCCTTTGACAACCCCTTAGAAATCACAATAAGTAAGTTCGTATGAGCAAGTGGCTAACTCTGGTGACTGAGTTTTTGAGCCGCCTAAAGGCCTCATGGCTTAACGACTTAAAAGCTGGGACCGACAATTTAACGTGCCGTGAAGAAAAACCTCTCTACTTATATCAAAACCAATCAAACAAAATGCACCAAAAACTACGCGAGCGCGTTTATGTCTTTTGTATGGGAGTAACTACATACGTAATTTAAATCTTTTACCCACCCACATTCCGATTATAACACAATACAATAGCTATTGAGTAGAATGTAAAATTAACAATGGCTTAGTCATAGATAATTCATTCACTAAAACAATGCGATTATTTGCTGGCCAACTCAATTTACTACAACACATGTTTTGGTGGTAAAACTACGTAATTTGTTGTGCATTTGAGGGGTTATTAAACAAAGTTTTTTTATTTACCTTGAGTACAGGGATCGTATTTGGCTAAACCTTTGATTATATTATCTAAACACACCTGGCATAATAATGCCACGTGCGCAAGCATGCATCGCCGAAAAAAGAAACATCTGTGCAAACGTCAAAAGGGTGAGCAGATGTCAAAGTCACCCCATAACGCGCGGCAATTTACAATAGCCAAGAAAAAGTTACCATTCAGAAGATACTTTATTCAAAAGCTTGTGTAGAGCTCAAAATAAAGTTCAAATTTCGAACAAATACACAGCTGAGTGGATCTAATTTCAAATTGCAGAGCTTCCGTGCGATAAAAAACTTATTTTAAAAAGCATTACGGTACTTTTTCGATTGGGTTACGGATCTACAGACTACAGCTACAGCTGCTGCTGGGATTTCCTTACCATTACTGATTTACGATTTTGAACCGAATAATCATAGTGATTACAGCACAAAGTTCAATTAAAGATTCAGGTTTACGAAACACGTGGCAGTTTTGGCATGTGCTAAAATGTATTGAAATCTGAGAGGTAATGTGGGTTTAGTTATTGAATTGGAAACTAAAGGTAATAAACACGTCAAATGTATAAGTAACACCATACCTGATTACTTTTTTTAGTTAAAGCTACTAGGATTTCAATCTAGGTTCTAAAATCATTGCGCGCGAATCCGAGAAACCGAACTCTACTTTTTGCTCTGTGACTTTGTGTTCAATTTCCATCAAACATTTTGTTATAAGGCAAGCTTTATATGATCGAAGATCGCAAGTAATACCTACTCTTTTTTACGCGTCTGACTGTTATTTATACCATCTCTATACTTACCAATATAATAAATTGAAAGAGTTTGTTTGAACGCGCTAATCTCAGGAACTAGCAGTCGGATTTCAAAAAAATATTTCTGCATTTGATAGTTAAACTCTTAAGGAAGGTTATAGGCTACTTTTCATCATCATCATCATCACCATATACCATCACTATCACTACGGGGGCAACGCCGCGAGGGCGCTGCTAGTCAATACAATAAAGTGGAAGAGTTTGTTTGTTTGAACGCGCTAATCTCAAGAGCTACCAATCGGATTTGAAAAATTATTTCTGGATTTGAAAGCATAAAATTCTTGAGTTGAATTCTTTTTTTAGTTTCATCATCATCACCACCATATACCATCACGCCGCGGGGCACTGCTAGCGTTGTTTATAATTGCACGTCTACTTATTTAATAGGTACCTATTTCAACAGCGCACACATAACTTAGTAAATCAAGATATAGCATCAAAGGAAGTACCCGTCAAAAGCAGGTATAATTTAATGTTTTCTCACAATTGGAAGGCCTTGGCTTCCTTAAGCTGCCGTTCATGAGAAACAATAACTACCGGTACCAAAGCAAATTTAATTTTTAATATTTTTACTTACTTACTTACTTACTATCCTGGCGCGTCGACCCCAAAGTGGGTCTTGGCCTCCGACACAATAGAACGCCACCGGCTTCTGTCCTGCGCCGCCTCCGTCCAGTCCGTGGACACATGAAGTGAGTGAAGGTCTTTCCCCACTTCATCCTTCCACCTGTATCTGGGTCGGCCGAGTGGTCGCCGTCCGATCGGCACTCCATGGAAAGCACGTTTTGCTGCTCGATCCTCCCCCATCCGTATCACGTGGCCAAGCCAGCGCAATCTACTTGATTTAACTTCGCCAATGATGTTAGGTTCGGCTACTAGTTCGGCGATCTCCCGGTTCTTTCTAACCCGCCATGTTCCATCTTCGCGCTGGATTGGACCTAGGATCTTTCTAAACACCTTTATTCTAAGACGATTATTCGTCCAATCTTCATGTATGGATGTGAAGCTTGGACTCTAACGCAGAAAGAGGAACTCAAGCTTCTGGTCACAGAAATATTTTTACAACAAAATTTAATTTTTTAACCTTTTTACAGCAAAAATGTCATGTTTTCTTTTTATTTCTTTAATTTTTAACCTTTTTACAGCATTTAGTTGTTAGCTTTTTTATAGCAAAAACTGTCATGTTTTTTTTTATTTGTTCTGTAGTCAGTTTTTTGGAACAAAAGTGTAACAGGAATGTATAAAAGTAAATAAATACCGCCCTAATCTAAAAAATAACATAAAGTCAATTTGAAAAAAGTCAAATGATTTTGGTATAACGTTTGTATGGACATTCCGCCTTCAACAGCTTAATAATTTCTATCACCTCAATATATTTTTACCACCTTTTTGTGCATAAAAACAATTACATTAGTACTAATGACGATGTTTTATGATGGTGTCAGTTTCCTAAGAAACAATGACTTAAGGCCGTCCGATGGCCTCTTACTTACTTTAGGAACTACTTGTTTAAGTTATAAAATAACTGTTACGCAAACAATCGGGTTAAACTTGAAATAACTGTAAATTTTACTCGTTATTTCAGTTATTTCAAAGAACGGCTCTAGCACTTTGTTTATTGTATTGCATTTAGCTCAGTTTTTGCATTTATTTATTACCAGCTCACCCGGCGAACTTCGTACCGAGTAGGTACCTATGTTCAGCGATTACTCAAAGATGCCTAGACCGATTAGAAATAATTTTTTTTAAGGGTAGGTATACTTTCCGATTGGTGCCACAAAAATTTGGTGAGGATCTGTCTTGAATATTCAGAGTCATGAACAGAAATGCACCTCGAGAGTGCAGAAAACTGTTTATAACATTGAAGTAAGTTTTTTTAAATTTTTAATTTTGTTAAGTACTTGTTATTTGACAGATTATTTGGAACAAAATCCTTGCATCCTATAGTCGTATTGCTCATTATACGGACTAAAATCGGACTAAAACTGAAGGAACAAATGTCATTTTTCATATATTTTTAGTCCGTATAATGAGCAATACGACTATAGAGTTTCTAACTTAAAATCTATCAATTCATGGCTGAGATTCGAACCACTACCTACAGATTGAAAGCATGTTAATTACACCAACAAGGCTCTTTAAGTTAAGAACACCAATAAAAATACAACATAAAATTAAAAATAGAAGTTTAATTGGACCTAGCTGAGCCACGCATTACCCTATAATTTTATATTATGTGTGGCACTTAATATTGCCCTATAAAAGCCTTCAGAAATCGCAAAAAATAGACTAAGTATTTTAAATTTATTTTGTCCTTTTTATTTTAGACATTTTTTTCACGACCAAACGAACGAAACTGACCACAGTTTAGTTTCATTTCGTTTCAGTTGAATCTAACATCTATATAAATACAAATTGATGTTGGTATGTTTGTCCTCTATCTGTGCGTTCAGATTGTGATGAAGCTTTGGTAGGCCAAAAAATCGGTTCAAAAAATTATCTTTAAGTGTAGAAGTTCGCTGTCAGCTGGTGGTCAATAACGCTGTTTTTTTTTAAATAAAACTATGTATTAAAAAATTAAATACCCGACAATTTTTTATCCTAATTCGACAGAAAAAATTTAAAATATTTCAAAAGTTCAAAATTCAAATTCTCAACTTACGACATTCTTTTTTTGAAAATATCACTGGCATCAACAACCTTTGCGTGTGGCAATGAAAAAAGTTTACACTAGTGACGTGGTTAAACTCGGCGCATCCATTCTCAGAATAAATAAACCTTCGGAAATTACTAAAAATAATATAAAAAGACACGTTTATCGGGCGGTGGAACATTAAATATACATCACTGCAATTATCCAGGCTGCAATTAGGTCGCTTTAGTGAACTGACGCGATCCTTACTTGATAAAAAAGCTGATAAAAATGGCGGGTAATTTTTAACAGATAAGTTTTATCGAGAAAAACAGACTGCTACTGTATATTTTAACAATGAATATTAATTTCTTTTTAAAGACAGTTCGTGGAATTTACTGTAACCAGCGAAATAAGCAGACGTTTTAGTTTATTTTTTATTTACATACAAAGAGTATTTATGCCTTTAGCTAGAGACCCCTCAAATCTTAGATTTAAGGGGTCTAGCAGACATGCTACTTTTAGCATCGGCGATCGGCGATTTAGTCGCTTTTTAGAAGCAAAATGCAGCGACCAACATTCTACACCGCATTGCTATAGCCCTAAGAAGATCGATCACCGAAAAGAAAGCTAGGCCTCAAACCGTGTTAGTTCATCACGGTATTGGACGCGAAGAAACAGAAGTAGGGTATTATAACGGGTAACCTATCTTTTAAGAATATTAATTGTAATCCATAATCTAATTGCCAAACATAATCAGCAATGCTCGTAATGATAGTTACGTTTGCGTCATAATCCGTAATCGTTATTATCCGTAAAGAGTAATGTGCCATAAATCGCTGCACAACACTAGTACTTCCGCTAATGCAATTGAAACGGTAATTATTAACTTTGCAAAAACTACAGTGTGTTACAGATGCGTCTATCCTCCGATCCGAAAAATCGATTCGGCTTTTTCATCATTATCACCATTCCTCCTTTAAAAAGGCAGAGATTTATTTCAGAAAAAATTGAAAAAAAAAAACAAATTAAGTAGATTTTTCAAATCGCATTACAAAGAATTCGAGATATTATCAAAAAAGCCGTTCTATACAATCTATAAGAAAATTCATTTTCCGATGATTTAATAGTTATTCTGCTATTCAGGGTGGAGACAAATCCAACAAATCAAAGTTTAAAAAAATCGGTTTTGCCATTTCTAAGTTATAAATGGTGTAACTAAACCGACTTTGTTTTAAATATTTATAAACTAAGTATATTCTTTTTCTATTTCTATCTATTCTATTTAAAGAAAAAGATAACACTCAGCCGCATCGCTAGCCCCGGATCAGGGCTCACAGCTCATTAGGGTAGAGAACGTGAGTGAACGCACTTTCTCCGCACATTATCCGTTTGTGAGCTGTTTTAGTGACATAATGGTTAAATGGTTCCAAATCTACAGTGCCATAAGTTTCTTTTTATTATTTTGGTTTGACGCTGTTTGATGGATGGTATGGTATGGTATGAACATTTGTTTAATAAATATTATTTTGAGAACAAATAAACAGGATTAAAAAGGGTATTTTTCAATAATACAGTGTGTTTGTCTTTGGCCAAGGATAATGAAGACATTGCGTAAGTTATGTGACTTTTTTTTAAACTAGCTGTGCCCGGCGGTTTAATCCACCATTTATTATAATTTTGAATAGCCTTTAATCTTCCTCAAGAAATGAGCCCTTTTTGTAATTACAGAGCGCGTTCAAACAAACATCCAAACAAACTCTTCCACTTTTAGTATCGATGGATTTTTCAATTTATATACTTGTTTATTTTTTAAATTTAGCAAAAATTACATAAATAAGTACCTACTGATATTATGGATACACGCAGTTTAGGTAGATTTTGTTCTCTAATTTTTCCAATTCTTTTATTTTGATCTTGATTCGAAAATAAAGTAGTTGCTCTCAAATTACAAGTTTTAAACAAAGTTACAATAAGTACCTACCTTCTTAATTATATTACAATCAATGATATAACCGTATTTCAGAATAATCTAATTACAAAACGAATCCAAAGTATTGTGTTTTATTTTATACAGCATGATTTACTTTTTTACTTTCTATTTCTTTGAAATCTATTCCAATCTTAAGTTTAATTAAGGCGTCTGAGCAAGCTCTTTCTGATAAAATCTTTGCCACACTAGTTAATACATAGTACTAGGAGGTAACCATAATAAGTGTTGGTGTATTCTGTAGCACAACTCATCTTATTGTGTTTGGAACACGCAATGTTGCGAGTTTTAAAAGTTGCTACAACGTATGGGTTATATGGTTAGGGTTGCCATTCAACCTGACACATAAGGTCCTAATTTTTTTTTTACCATTGTTGATCTTTGTATTCTAACACAATTATTATGCATAGCGGACGCCCGCGGCTTCGCTCGCGTCGACTACTATTATTTTATCCCACGGAATCCGTGCACTGCGCATATTTACAAACAACAAATTTAATACTTAAAAATAGAGACTTAGTATTATAGTCGTTAAGTGATGGTGGAGACCTTTAAAAAACTTAGTCACCGGAGTTAACTAGTTCACGAACTTACTTTATTGATATTTTATTTTGTGACCGACAACACACATGTGCAGTGTATGGCAACCCTACTTATCGTTTTCTTAATTATTGTACGGCTCGGATCTGATTTTGGTGTTTATTGGTGTGGGTTTACACCATTATTATGGTAACAAGATTGTTTTTCAAGACAATTTCGTATATTTTGCTAAGAACTAGCTGCTATTTAATTTGAAAGTATAATTTTATGACTTCAAAAAGTTTTAGGGGAATGAAATTATTTACTTACTTAACATAATATTAAATAATGTTGTTATTGTTAATGATGTGAAAGTTTGTTGGCTCTATGACAGACAGAACCTATTAAGATGAATCTAAATTAGATTAAAATTTAAATGAACCGAATAGATAATAACAATAAAGCCTAGAATATATTATTTTTAGAGTCACTTTTTGTTTGCAACTTTTTGTAACACATACTAACAGTCACCGCACATAAACAGCTAACTCTACTACAAACTTAAAATTAAGCAGCCCTTGGCTAGGAGCTTTAAGAGGTTAATAAATAAAATAATGTAAATAAATACATTTCTAGATACCAAGTCATTCAATTTGCAAACATGAGTGTCCATGATAGCAAAAAACACACTTTTTATCGACACAGACAATCATGCGGAGGCTTATTATCATAAACACGGCAAAATCTATCTCCATGCTGATAATACATCCACATAGTACCAGCTAATCCCGTGCCATACCAAAATCAGGATATCGCAAATTGAACTTTATTGTCCTGTCATTACTGTCACTTATTTAATAAGATCACGTTGATAATTTTGAAGTCTTTCTACGATTTTATCCTTCTTCGCGACTTAATAATGAAGATTTAACAAAAACTAAGTACTTGTAGTCTACATTATAGAGCTTCGGTTAAAAGGTAGACTTTTCAAAAAACAACAACAATTACTTTAATGGAAAAAAAATGGAGCATCCTATATCCCACAGAATTAGCAAGCGTTTTTTCTTTTCTGTGCTATAGATCTCAAATCAAAAGCAAAAGTTTTCAAAATATTTCAAAAATAGAACGGATTTTTACAATTTTTAATCAAAGCATCGAGTTTTCCTAAGATAAGACAGAACATGAACCGTTCATTCATTTTATGTATTACAAGTTTACAACAAACTACAATAACATTATACAATTAGATAAGAAGATCTTATTCTGCCATCGTCAAGTTTTAAGACATCACTTCAAGTTTCGACATCACTCAGCAAATCAAAATACGTTCGATTTAGTGATGTCACACTCACGTCACAGTGGAACTTTATTCCTTGAGTAGTGTTCGGTCTGTAATATCCCCGGACCGGCCGGCGGGGACGCGCAAAACAATGACTTATCTGTTTAGCGGAAAGCAAAAAGGAGATGAAATGACGCGTATAATAGGATGCCAGGACTAGGGATTGGGTTTGCTATGGATTAATTCAACCTTATTTTTGCACAATTGCTTCTTAAGAAAAGACGATAGTTGCGCATTTGCTAGCCGGATTGTAGGACTATGTTTGAAAAAAAACAATTTGTAATTTTTTTTTACTGTCGTAGGTAAGTATATAGAGTTCAAGATTTCAATAAGAAAAATATGTTTTATCTAGGAAAAAATACGGTAGCTCTGATAATCCACCCATTGACCTGGATGAAACAGTTAGCCAATTAAGAAATTACCTTGATACCTTATATTTGAGCCAATCAGAATATTCACCATTTCATTCCCTAGACAGAGATCATTAAGATCAGGAAACTACAATACTGCTCCATTAGGCTCCATTCAGGAACGTGGAAGCAAAGGGTTAGTGCATATTAGGCACAATGGCCGCCATAAAAGGCCGCCATCTCATCGTTTAGATAAAATCGGAATGAAGTAATTAAATTGCAGCCCTAAATGCCATAAAACGGCCTCATTACAGGCGTCTAGGACTATCCATCAACAATTTGTGGCCAACTAGCTATTCCGTTTTGAGTTTATTTTTTTCTTTGATGGAGATAATAAAAAAAATCTACTTAATTAAAACCATATAGTACCAACTTCAGACTTGCAGATAAAATTAAAAATAAAAGCTTTTAAAAATAACAAAACTCTCTGTCAAAACTGTTTAATGTGCATTTGGATGATTACATAAGTTATATCTTTTGCAATCATGCAAACTCCTCAACATAAAAAAATAAATTATTAATTTTAATGTGTAGTGTGTCTTATGGCCCATAGATACTTAGAGTCCGTAACTCAGAATTAACGGGCTTTCTGTCCCATCACTACAATCTGCATGTTCCCGAGTCAACTTGCGCGGCGGAATGTCGCACCGCCCTAGGCCGGCACTTACCGTACTTTTGTTTTCTTTGCGATGATGCTACAACAATGGGATAATTTTCCGTAAATATTTTATCGGATAAAGACGTAGGTACATCTCTAGTGGACATTTCGAGGATTATTTAAATTGGAATGATTATAAAATCGTTCTAAATTTAAATTACGCATTCATTATGCTCAATTCAAATTGTAAAAGGTGTACAATATTTATTACTAAGATTCGCTATGTGATCGGGCACTAAAGGCTCATTTACATGGTGCGAGTTTCTAACCCCTAAGATGCGAGAAACTATCTCCATGACAATTCAGTGACAAGCTATTATCATCCTTCCACGTAAGCTTTCAATGTTTAGTTTACATTGTCATTATGTTAAAATTCATTCATCATCAACTATTTTAAAATTCAGTTGCAAGAGTCAACACAAACAAACATACATACCTACACAAGTTAAATAAAAGCTTGTAAAAATGTAGTTTGAAATCTTCGATTTAACTCAAATAACTTACCCTTGAACTGTGTTGGTCAAAATCCAGACAAATAAAAAGTGTTGATCAATTATTGCAAAGATGCCAAGGCTATATTGGAACTAATCAATAATGGCTGTACATTGTATCATTTATTCACCCAAAATTTTAGTCTCGTGTAACTAAATTTGGTAGGTACCTATATCAGTTTTCTTCAAAGGACAATTTAACATCATAACAATTAAATTAAAAATTTTATGAAAAAGCCCCGACATAATCCCTTCATCAACTTCATAGCTAAATTGGTCTTCAAACGGCTAAACAGATTTTCATGAAACATAGTTAGCTATCTATTATTTTAGCTATCTTAGGAATACTCTCGACAAAGACATACAAAAATAATACCTAATTAAAATTGGTTCATCAAGTTCGTTGCTATGATGCCACAGACAGACAGACACCAGTGTTCACGTTGAGAGGCGTTTAAAAGTAGGGGAGACTGGGGTCAATTGGAACACGGGTCAATAGAAATAAGTTCAATAGCTCGGAGACTTAGCGGCGTGGTTTCGTCTATAACTAGTCAATCTTTGTATTTTGGAACCCTTGGATCCCCTGGAGCAAAGCTATAGCTGCCAGACTGACGGTCACCCATTCAATTAAAGACCGTTCAGAACATCGCATAACTTCAACTATCTATCAAGAACATCTAAGCAAACTCGAAGGCTTCATTAGTATAAATCATCTAACTAATAAGAGCTGTAAATGCCTACTCGAGAAGGTAATTCCACTTACGCATGCGCAAGAAAATAAAACGCCATTTGCATTTACACTAAACGCTCAGTACTTTTTACCCTTTTATAACTCTTTCTACCCGTTTTATAACTCTTTTTACCCCTTTTTATAAACGCTAACCCTTTTTATAGACGCTTTAATCTATTCTTGTGACAGGAGTCATGTTCTGAATTAATATCGATACAGATATAGTTTTCTGAATATATTAGCGGAACTGCGCCTTGGTTTACACTGGGTATAAATTCTCGCAAACTTTTGCATTTATAATATTAATTTATATTTAATAATAATAATAATAAACTTTATTTCAGGCAACATTAGAATAAGTTATTATTAATATTTAGGCATATATTATTTAGGCTGAATTCGAATACATATGGGTAATTATAATTACCCCCACGGGGGTAAAATAGCTTTTTTGGAGGGGTAATAGAACGAAACAAAATTTTTTCACAAAAAAAAAACAGAGAAAACTTTGTGCTGTCGCTGTAATCGTAATTAAAACGATAGTAATTTTAGGAATAAAACATGATTAATGACTTGGTTGAAAGTTACACGGGGGTAAAATCTGTTTCATTGACATGTTATAGGGTAACAAGGTTGAAAAGGTTAGGAGCCACTGGCCTAGATGCTGTCGATGTCGGTCATATTCGGAAAACACGAAATTAGCCGATGTCCATTATTTATCCTGATGCTCCGCTACTTCTTTCATATACAAAACTAGTTAATCATTCTAATAATTACGAAATAGGAACTGTGTAATCAGATTATCAGATAAAGTCTGCTATACATCCTCGTAATGTAGGTTATAAATATCGAGGTTGTAGGAATCTATCGTGCTTAAGTTATACAATATTTGGGCGACCGAGCTCTGCTCGGTTGCAAATAGAGAAAAAAAAAGAACAAAAAAACTTCAATTGGCTGAGATTTGAAATCGCGGCCTTCGGCTGAAAGGCGGACACCCTAGCACCCTACGACTCAGCCACTTTAGTCTCATCAAATTACTGGTTTCCTAACGATGTCTTCCTTCACCGTTTAGAGCTCATGTTACTGGGCATATTATACGTCATTTTTTAGAATAAAAAACACGAATATGCTTTGGTATAAGCGGCTGAAGTAAAACTCCCGTTCGCCTCGCCATATCACACTTTTCGTAACACTCTCGTCACGCATTCACCAGCTTACTCCCCAAGTCAAGCGTGCGTTAAAAAGTTTTACTTCAAAAATCTTTGATCCGAACGGGATCCGAACCCACGACCTCCTGATCGAAAGTCAAGCCACTTCCCTCTCAGTCAACACGGCTCTACAAAATGGGAATTCAACCAATTAGTTAAATTCTAATGAGGTGTTTACAATCTATCTAATTAGTTACAACATCGTGTCTGACTGTCTTGCTAGTTCAACGACCTTTTAAAAGGTTAAACCGGACTTTTATGATTTTATTGATAACTAGTTTATCTCTGCGGTTTAATATTTAGGTAAATTTAAAATTTAAAAAACCGACTTCAAAGTTCAAGTGAGCAATTTTCTGCTCTCTTGAAGTACATTTCTGTTCAGTCTAGTCTAGAGCATAGTTTCTCAACCTTATTTTGCCCACCGCCCACTTTGAAAAAACGTTTTTTTCAAGAGCCCCCCATATCTTAATGCCTCCTAATTTTTTCTGGGTCTTTTACTGCCCCCCTGAAAGTCTCAAACGCCCACAAGGGGAAACGCCCACAGCCTAAAATCTCCGTCACCAGAGTTGGCTACTAGCTCATTATGAACTTACTTACTTACTATTACCGAAACAAATAAATCAATTGATGCGCCGTTAGGATTTGACCAAAATGGCTCCATGTTAATGAAAGCTCGCTTAGTAACATGGCCTTAGAAGGGCTTAATTGTTGATTTATACGGGTTGATAATTAAAACGAACTGACTTAGAATACAAAAATGCACGAGAGATTTATTTACACGACTTTACGATACAATGAAAACGGCGGGAGAGAAAATACGATGCCGCCAAAATTCAAAAAACGAATCTTATTCAAGTTAGACAACTTCATAAAACTAGGGTTGCGTTCCATTATTCCTAACACTCCCTCCTGAACGCAAACCCATTTCATTTATACAATACAAATGTTTTGCTAGCGTTACACCCTTAGTTAAATTATCGGCTACCATATTACAACCATTTACAAATAAAAATTTAACTTTACTATTGACAACGTTTTCTCTAAGAAAATGCAATCTGATATCAATATGTTTAGTCTTAGGTTTATAACATTCTGTTGAAGACAGTCTTATTGCACTTTGATTGTCACTGTAGATTTGTAACGCACTGTTCACACATTGTCCAAGTTCAGTTTGCAGTTGACGAAGCCACAAGGCCTCCTGGGTCGCCGACGCCATGGCCATATATTCAGCCTCGGCTGTAGAGAGCGCCACCGTCTGTTGTTTACAAGAATTCCAGGATATGCAAGCATTCTGAAAAATAAAAGTATAACCTGTACATGACCTTCTGTCTATTGGGTCACTGGCCCAGTCTGCATCACAATAGCCGGTTATTTCTTTTGAGTCTTCTTTGACATAGCATAACTTCATGTTCTTGGTTCCTTGTAGGTATCTCATAACCCTTTTTACTCCAAGCCAATGTTGAATTCCTGGATTATTACAGTATTGGCTTAATTTACTGACTGCATAGGTTATGTCTGGACGTGTAACTTGTGCCAGATATATTAGACAGCCCACTGCTTCCCTGTATGGGAAATTGCTATCTTCATTCTCAGGTTTCTTATCGAATTTTGCATTCACCTCTATCGGAGTGCATACTGGTTTGCATTCAGACATTTTGAATCGATCCAACACTAGATTAATATACTTCTCTTGGTCGATCATTATTACACCAGCCTCACGTTTTCTACTTACATTCATGCCAATGCACTGCTGTATTTCAC
Organism: Camptogramma bilineatum; assembly: GCA_958496255.1. NCBI lineage: Eukaryota > Metazoa > Arthropoda > Insecta > Lepidoptera > Geometridae > Camptogramma > Camptogramma bilineatum. Next base: position 7,575,804 of record OY292474.1, read on the forward strand.
CCAGGTCTTTCATACAAAATTCTTCCATTAGTTTTTCTTTTACACCTGATGCCATCTTCTTGTCATTTGTAAATATCAACAAATCATCCACCCAGACTGCAATATAAATCATTTTTATTTCAGTTACAGAATAATAAATGCATGGATCTATTTTTGATCTTTCCAAACCAATTTTTAGTAGAACATTGTTCAATTTCAGGTTCCACTGTCTACTTGCTTGCTTGAGCCCATAGATTGATTTATGGAGGTGACACACCTGGGCATTTTCTTCGTAACATTCTGGTTGAGACATGTAGATTTCTGTGTCAATATCACCCTGAAGAAATGCGCTTATGGCATCCATCTGAATCATTTCTAGATTGTATTTAGCAGCTAGAGCAAGCAAATATCTGACTGAGGTATATCTTACCACTGGAGCATAGACTTCATCATAGTCACTTCCTTTTCTTTGGGCACATCCCTTGATGACTAGTCTTGCTTTATAACGAATGATTTCTCCTTTCTCATTAGTTTTACTTTTGAATACCCATTTACATGGCAGGGCTCTTTTACTTGACGGCAAGTCCACCAGTGACCATGTTTTATTCTTCATTAAAGAGTCATATTCTTCCTGCATGGCCTTCTTCCACTGGTCGGCATGTGAAGATGAAAGAGCTTCTTCAAGGTTCTGAGGGTCATTCAAATCAATTATTGGACAAAAGTAACTTACATCGTGGTCTTCCTCCTCTACATAATTTACACCTCTGCGTGGACGTAGGTTTATGTTACGTGCTGGTGTTGAAAGGTCAACTGCTACTTCTGGAATGAAGGTTGAGTCATCGTTGTCACCAGACAAATAATCATCGCTCGAAGAATTATCTGACCTGTTCTCCAATTCACCTTCGGAGGGTTTCTCAGGTGACTGCATATCAACACCACTGGCACTGTCAATTATAGAAGGTAAGTACACACTTTGATTTACTTTTTCAACATTTTCCAAAAATACTACATCTCTACTCTTTATGATTTTATTAGTATTTGGATCAAGGAGTCGGTATCCTTTGCTAGACTCACAGTAGCCAACAAGAATATATTTTCTGGATTTAGGATCCCATTTTTGGCGTTTTTCTTTAGGTATTTGAGCCATAACTTCTGAGCCAAAAATTCTTATATTTGATAAATCGGGTTTCTTGCCTGACCACATTTCCAGAGGAGTTTTGCCATCAAGTGATTTTGTGGGTGATCTATTTATGATGTAGGCCGCTGTTGCTATCGCCTCTCCCCAAAACTGCTTTGACAAATGAGCATCAAACAACATACACTTGGCCCTTTCTACTAGTGTCCTATTCATCCTTTCTGCAAGACCGTTTTGTTGGGGTGAATACGGGGTACTTGTTTGATGTTCAATTCCTTGCTTGGTTAAGAAACTATCAAATGCTTGGTTACAATACTCTGTTCCATTGTCTGACCGAACAATTTTTATCTTCTTTTCAAGATCATTCTCTACTCTACTCTTAAAATCTTTAAATACTTCAAGCACACTCATTTTGTCTTTCAATAAATAGACATGAACTTTTCTAGTGAAGTCATCGATGAAGGTAATAAAATACTTCATACCTCCCAGTGATGTTTGTTCCATCGGTCCACATAAGTCGGTGTGGATAAGTTGCAGTGGTTGTGAAGCTCTTGATCCAATATCATTGAAGGGTAATCTGCTTTGTTTACCTTCAAGGCAGGTGGTACATGTGATAAGGCCTTTACTTTTCTCAGGAAATGGATCTACTCCCTCTGCACACACTGGCAACTTGTTAACATCTGAAAAGTTCAAATGTCCCATGCGTCTATGCCATAGGACAACATCATTTAAATCATTTGAATATGTCAAGTTTGATAAGACTTCTCTGTGAGTGTTTAGCTGGTAGAGATTGTTCACTAGTGTGGCTGAACACAGGAATTTGTCATTTTGATTGTAAATGTCACAACATTTATCTCTGAAATTTACTTTACAGCCACTTTTCACCATGGCACTGACTGATAGGAGATTAGCAGCAAGTTTAGGTATGTATAAAACATCTCTTACCTGAATCTTGGTTTGCTCCTTATCATTACCATTCAACAATAAATTAACCTTTCCCATATGCTCCACAGGTAGCGGTGTGTTACTGGCAACTGTTATGGTTGGTATTGGTGGACTTGTTACATCATACATCCAGTCACATCTATTGGTCATGTGCATCGATGCTCCTGAGTCCACATACCAAAGGTCCGGATTCAATTTCTGCGAAGAAGCTGAAAAAGCTGCAACAAAGCTTTTATTTTCTTCGTTTTTCTCTGAATTCTTCTTCTTCGGAGCATGACATTTGTTAGCAAAATGTCCATGCTTGTTACAGTTGTAACATCGGGGCCCTTTACTGGTCTGCGCTGTACTCTGTTTGGCTGTTTTCCTAGTGAAGAACACTGTACTGTCTGAGCATTGAACTTCCTGCAGGAGCTTTGTTTTTATTGAGTCTGCGCTGATTTTAATCCCGGAGCTCTCAAGACCCATAATCATCGGCTTGTAAATTTCAGGCAAGCCAGCCAACATCAGCGTTCCGAGCCATTCATCATCTATATCGAAGTTGATATTTCTAAGCTTGTGAGCGGTCAACATAATCTTGTTCACATAATCTTCAACATTGCTAGAACTGTCCAATGTAGTGGTGATGAGGTCTCTCAACAAGGCAACTTTTCTATACAACCCGCTGTCATCAAAAGCTTGTTGCAAACTCTGCCAAACTTCTTTACATGTAGTTGCGTTCTGTACATGTACGTAGTTGATCGGATCGAGCAGTAGAATAAGCTTAGATTTTGCCTTTGTTTCCTTTCTAGCATCGGTGTTGGAACCTTCGACACAGCTCCACAAATCTTCATGATTGAAATATGCTTCCACGGCAAATTTCCAACTCGCGTAATTGTCTCTTCCGACGAGTCTGTCTATATGAAACGGATTGTGGCTTGTGTTGGACATCTTCTTCAGGAATTATCAACTTTTAGAGCCTTTTTGCTTGTTACTGAGCAAATGTATGTGCTGCTCCCGCCAAAAATAAATGTTGCAAAAATCTCGTTTGCCGGTTTTTGACTGTTCTTTCGGAGTTTTTCGGTTTTAATTAGCTGTTATCAACCACGCTCTGCTACCATGTTGATTTATACGGGTTGATAATTAAAACGAACTGACTTAGAATACAAAAATGCACGAGAGATTTATTTACACGACTTTACGATACAATGAAAACGGCGGGAGAGAAAATACGATGCCGCCAAAATTCAAAAAACGAATCTTATTCAAGTTAGACAACTTCATAAAACTAGGGTTGCGTTCCATTATTCCTAACATTAATTGCTCAAATAACAATTAAAAAACAGATAATCAAAAAGGAAACAAATTGAATAATAAAAATTGTTGTGTGGATAATGCTATTTTCTAATTCCTCTGGCCTAGATTACTCGGATGTGTGTAAGGCCGTCGAATTAACATAATTCAACAATTTAACGTGCGCAGGAAGGCAGCCACATCCGAAACGTAACGTTACTTCATATCTTTTGACTGATTGGTACATCATCATCATCAACTTCAGCCCATAATCTGTACTAATAAGTCAGAGTTAAAAATCAATTAATTTATCACACTGAAACGTCATGTCGTGTTTAAAGGTCATAGATGTTTAGATCAACTCAGCACCAGCACCGCACCGCATCGCCTTGTGCTGTTAGGTATTCTAAATTCTTTGTATGGAATTCTATGAACCAACACTCACTACATCAACTCCTTGACAGCTTGCGATACAGCGAACCGGTGACGTTACGAAGTTGATGTAGTGAGTGTTGATTCATAGAATTCCATACAAAGATGATAAAACCTTTTAAGAAGTGCCTAAATTAGAAATATAAAAAAAACCGATTTGAATGTTGTAAGTTGAGCAATTTTCTGCTCTCTCGAAGTACATTTCTGTTCATAACTCCGATGATCCTCTACAGATCCTCTCCAAACTTGTATGGCGCCAATCGGAAAGTGTGCCCTTTCAAACACAAAAAGAATTTTCCAAATCGTTCTAGGTCAGTGGTTCCTAACCTTTTCAACCTTGTTACCCCTATGACATCAATAAAACAGATTTTATTCCCGTTAAAATGTCATGTTTTGATCATAGTAGATCTCCTTTTAGTTTCGATTATTTTTCGTTCTGTTACCCCTCCAAAGAAGCTATTTTACCCCCGTGGGGGTAATTACTCACAGATTCGGAACCACTGTTCTAGGTTCGAGTAATCGGTGAATATACTTAAAAAAATCACCAAACAAAAAAAAGATTGTAGCGAATTGAGAACATCCTTTTTTTGAAGTCGGTTAAAAACATAAGCATAACCTTCCGTTTACCACCGCCGGTCAAACTGCGAGTTAATCGGGTCAGTGGTATAATCGCCTGTTGAAAGTGACTCGCTGTCCCTTTTAAAGGACCGGTTTTTTGGGATCGTAACTTTAATTATCCTTTTTGTTATTGCAAGGGATATTCGATCTTTTGACGGATGAGTTTCAAAATGGAAGGCTTCTTTGGATCATCAGAATAACAATAGTATAACAGCTGCTAAATTCATTGTCATTTAACATTGTTCCTTTTCGGAAATGTTTAAAGCCCAGGGGCTCGATTCCGGTACCGAACTTTTTATCAACCTCAACCAAAACCTCAACTAAAGCGACTGTTTCCATGACTACTAATAACAAACGACTCAGTTGTGGTGAGGTTTTGAACTTTGGCAGTACAAATTTTTGAAAAGCTATTCTACTATTTCACCAAATGGCTGACATTTAAGAGTTCGAACCAAAACCAAAGCGGTTGTCATTTAATAGAATACAGGCCCAGGTTGCCATGAAATATAGTAATATCTAGATGTAATAGAATTTGCAATAATAACAGTAACAGCGAGCTATAGCCGTACCATGAACTCAAAGCAATGTTAAATTAAAACAAGCTTGAAACATTACAACGAAGGTCATTTCTAAAGCAGTAGGACTGTTTCAGCTTGTTTTAACATTGCTCTAAGAGTTCTTGGTATGGCCCCTGATCCGCGGAGCTAAAAAGGCCGTTAAAGCAGAATCATTGAATTGCACGGAATCCATATTCGTCAGGTTGAAAATCTTGCAAACGAATATGGATTCCGTGGCCGAGTATCTTTACATTCCATAAAACATTTTTAAAACCAGGTCAATGGCTTTAAAAACTTCTAGGTACCTATATAGGTATTATTATAGAATACTAATAGATGTATGTATTTATGAATACCAATCAAGTTATTCGAATAGAATCGAAGGACGCAGCTAATTGCCTGTATTGATTTCACGCGAGTTTATAAAGATACTTTATGCAAAACTTCGTTTCTCTCTGCATATTATGTAGGCTTCCGCCCGCGGCTTCGCACGCGTGGTATCTACCTGGATAAAAAGTAGAGTATAAACTATGTATATTCCAAGTTTCATTAAAATCCGTTCAGTAGTTTTAGCGCCTATCCACCCATCCTCACAAACTTTATGCGAAAGCATAGAATAGATAATACAGTTACAGAGTATAAAAACTGATTTTTATCATACAGATCTCGTTTCGTTCAATTACCCCCTCAAAAATCAATTTTACCCCCGTGGGGGTAATTACCCGCAGGTTTGGAACCACTGGTCTAATGAGAGCTTAGTCCAGCAATATAGCATCAAAAGCTGTTAACCAATCATCTTCTATATAAACTAAGAGATGCGTTGAACCCCGCTCTGCATGGCGAACAAAAGTCAAGCTAATTAGCTTGAGTCAACTCAGACGCACTTTGTCTTGCACCGACGTTACACGCATTTACGCGCAGCACGAACGTAATTTATCTCTTTCTGACAACGGGGTTCTATATATCTCTGCAATTTTTTAGTTTTCTTGCTTGATATTAAACAAAGCTGCTTAAAATTCTACCTAAGTAGCTATAACAAAATTTTGTCGCATTTTAGATCTTTTTCTAATGAGTACAACGTCTCTATTTGTAAACTCTCATTAAATATTCGTAGTAGGTAGGTAGTTTCATCAATCATCTTATTCTACGCGTCCGAAACTTATATCAATCTAGAATTCTTTGAATCAGCTGGACTTGTTTTTATTTCGAGTTCTTTAACCCATTATGAATAAAATTATAGTCCGTCCGCTTATTTAAGACATCTTTTGGTTTAACAATATAATTTTCGATCTATGGAACTAGTAGTTCGCCCCGAACTGAGATCTCGCGCACCGTAGATGGCTTACATTTGGACTTTCTTCTGACTACCCCTATAATTTCAAGTGCTACTACTGCCGAGTATGCCTATTGCGCTAGCTCTTCATGATAAAAAATACTAGCATGCATGCAATACAATAATGTCGTGTCTAATTTTTCATTTACTTATTTCATATTTATGAATTCTCGTCGTATTTCTAAAGTATACGTCCTAGAATGAAAATAATAACTATTTTGGAATGTACAAATAAGACCTTTCATTTGACACCCCACTCAATATATTTGTTTATTTAACTTTTTTTACCCCAATTATTTTAATTCTTTATCAAAAAATTTTTTATCATGAAAATAAATCAAGTAGCATCTAAAATCATTGCAAACCAAACCGCAACGATGCCACTCTCTTTTTAAGACCTACCAGTCAATGAGCTACGAAGACATCGAAACTCTATGAAACGGGAGCTCTTGCAGCTCTGGTTTCGTAGTTTTTGTTCTTTGGTCGTATTTCAAAAACTATACATCCTAGATTAAATATAAAAACCATTTTGGAATGTACAAAAGAAGCCCTTTCGTATGACACCCCACTCAATATATTTGGGTAACTTTGAAAAAAATTTATCCCTTTGGGAACCCCATATCTTTACAACCCCTTCATCGATTACGCTCATACGCTCCACAGCAAATTTCCATAGCACTACCTATTGACCTATCAAGTTTCATACAGATTGGATTAGCGGTTCGATAGTTATGCGAGAACATAAAAATGAAACATACAAACATACAAACATACAAACATACAAAGCAAAATCGCCTAACTTGCCACTAAGATCTTCGCTCGCTTCGCTCGCTCGATCGATTATTTTTCTTAAGTTCTCTAAAGTTAAAAAACTCCGTCACCAGAGTTGGCCACTTGCTCATACGAACTTTACATTGGTACTTTTTTACCGAAAATATTAAATATTTGAGACACACTGATCTATTTTAGACGTTCTTACTCTTCATAATCGTATACAAAATGACAGGTAATGACAGTTAATGTCAATGATAAGCACCACTTAAACTAAGTAGCATTTCAGTATTCGGGTGTAGGTAAGAGACTGATATTTTTTGGGATATAATTGATTTTTTTTCATCTCTAGCTATTAAAAAGAAATTTAGAACTGGACGTGCTCTTGACTATCCCTTTAGACAAGATTCTTTGAAGATGTTTCGGAAAGTCAGGATGGTAGAGTCGCCGAAGTACCTAATCATTTTGCAATCAAAATAGATGAATTGAAATAGATTAAGCAGCTATTTTTGAACTACAAGAAGCCTATTTAAGTGGAATTATGAATGACAGAATAAACTACTAATAACATTGATCTTGGTAATGCAACCAACCTCTTGGGCACGCTTCCAACTGACAGTGATCTGGATCAATTGGGCTATCTACAGATCGTTTGCAGTGATCCTTCGATGACTCAACTGGTTTTAGTGTCTTTGTATACCTACTTACTTATATAATTATAGGTAAGTAGTTAAGTATTACTTATAGTTTCTTTGAATAAACATAACTTAAGTAAGTACCTATTGTAAATGTAAAGTGCTAACATAGTGACATGGACAAGTTAACCTACTTGGTATTTAACATCACAATGCAACTTAAAGTAGGTAGGTACCTACTGTAATACCAACATTCTACAACTTAGGACTTAAATTATCCTGACAAGTCAGTTTTGAGCTTCCAAAAGCTTCCTAAGAACTTTAAACCGTAACGGGATAGTAAATTTTTAAGAATAACACCAAGATTTGCCCGACTGATAGAAAAAATGCCAGCAGGTATTGTTACAAAACCTGATATAGAGCTGCAGTTAAATAGACAACTAGGTATATAACTTCAACATTCACATTTTCTCGTTTACCATAGCCAGCCAAGGCCAGTCAGATTGACTTACAAACTTACAAAACAATTCAATAAGAAAATCTCAAATTGAATTTCACAATAATAATTGTTGACAAATCGTTCAAGTGGTACAGAATGCGATCCGCCAAGCAAATGCTAGCCTAACCCCATAAACGGACCCTAGGACCAAAGTAGCGTGTAGAAAACAAGGCCCTTTCCAACTCAGCCGCGTTGCCTTACCTTTACGAAGTCGTGTCCAACAGGTGTGTATCCATAAGAGCAGGCACTGATATATTTAACTTTTAATAAAACACGCCAAAACTCAGGCACAATAGTTACACTGTTTCCCGAAGCACGGCGATTATTTACGCGGGGGAGCACGATACGTTTGCTCACGGCGACTACGCACGCATTACTGAGCCTTCAGTCAATTTAGAACTCGCTGGGTTGGTCTGCGCCCGCGCACCCAACGGATGGTCCGGTTTGAAGCGTCCTACAGATTGGGAATTGGACTGACAGATCCGAAAGACCAAGACAAGACAAGATTCTAGACATTTAGTCACAGGCAGCTAGATTTTTTCTACTAATATTTAAGTAGATGGAATATGTAATAAATAATTTTAAATGATGTTCACAAATGGGTCCAAAATCTCTTAACGACCATGGAACTGACAACTAAACGCGTTTAGTGCCTGCTACACCAGGTGGTTTCGCAGTCAATGCATTATACAATATTAAGAATACATAATGCACAAGGTTTGTTTAGACCACAGGTTCTCAACGTGGGCGATAACGCCCCCTTGTGGGCCTTTGAGACTTTCAGGGGGGCAGTAGAAGACCCAGAGAAAATTGGAAGCATTGAGATGGCGCATTAAGATATGGGGAGAGCCCCCCCGGCTCTGGAAAAAAAATTTCTCAAAAATGGGCGGTGGACAAAATAAGGTTGAGAAACTATGGTTTAGGGAGAAGACATAACAATTTTTACTTTTAATTTAGACAAAGTTTTATTTAAAATTTCCTAAATGTTTGCATGTGCGTGCACGCACGCAGCGTGTAAGCTAACTCGCCTCTTTCGATTAGTTCGACGTGTTCGGCGTTTTTTTTTTTTTTGACAAATGTAATTTTTAAGCTAACTGTAGGTACCTAGGTGCTTTTTTTCAAAAATCTAAAAATGCAATTAGTTTTTCTTCAAAATAAAATAATAGTTTCCTAAGAACAATACTTTCTAACTACAAGAGAAAAGGTAGCTACCCTTCAGTGACCAAGAATTTGCCACACCCTGTATAATATCCTAGGTACAAGTATATGTATAACTTGTTGCATTGTTTAAATCCCATAGAATCATACAACCCATACAACAATGTTCACCTCACGACCGCTCGTCTTGTCTGACTTGTACGAGAATTTCAACAAGCTGTCATCTAAAGAAATTGAATTTCATCATCATAATATCATTTTATCTGTTGATTGTTTTGTACAAAATGACTTTTGTCAGACGGATCAGTCCGGTAAATCCAGGCGTGTAATGGATTGTATTGTTTCAGAATGTAGGTAGGTAATTGTTTGTTATTCCTAACAAATAAATAAATAAGATTAAGATCTTATTTATCTGAAACTAAACTACTACATATTTACATAAAAGAATAAAATACAAAATACAAAAAGAACCAGTTGAGCCACCTAAGGATCGTTAGAAACGATCTACAGGTAGCTCAACTGATCCAAGCCACTGCCAGACGGAAGCGTGCCCAAGACACTGGCGGCATTACCGCGCTGGATGGCAATGCTGATATGTTGAGCCAAAAAAGTGCCAGACTTATTTATTAATTTAATTTATTTATTTAATTTATCTTATTTATTAATTTATTTGTTAGGAACGTTCAAGATCCGTTGAAGCCGTTATATCGTCAGAGGCAGGTCCAAAATTGTATTTGTCACATAAACTGATTTCCTCGAATTTTTCCTTACCTTTGAGAGCTCGGGTTGAAATTTTCCGAAACGAAAAATCCGTTGATGCACGACCGGGAATCGAACCCACGATCGACTATCCAGGCACTACCCCACTGGGCCAACACGTACAGGAAAACCAGAAAAAGAATGCGTTTCGGAAAACATCGCAAACAACCACTTAAAATTACAAAAACGATTGACGAAAAATCATTTGGAAACGAAAATTACTTAGGTAGGTAGGTACTCATAATTTCAACTTAATCGCAAACTAATAAATATCAATGTTATTTTTAAGAAAAGCAAATTAGTTGCAAGCTGTGCGAGCTGCGCTTGTAACGACGTGCGCTTCTGTCGCATTCTGCTGTTAGACATATTCGATAAACACGAAAATAACCGATGTCCATTATAGCTTGAAGTACTGTACAAACTTACCGGAAGAAAATGAGTGTTATAATTTTCCACTGACATGGTAACGAGTTACTTCACGCTAACTAAGCATTGTAACGCACATGTAACGCGTTTTATGTATTTAAATCGAAATTGTTACATATAACAATGTAACACGAACGTAACCTGTTTTGTAACAAAATGTAGCGGCTTAGATAAGAAAGTTATTTTAATAGATAGTAATAACTTTAAGTGATTTTAGTAAGTACTTAGGTACTTAAAGATTAGCTACATAAGTAATTTATTATTTATAAGCCTGAAGTTTCCCACTGCAGGGCAAAGGCCAATTACTTACAGCAACAAAATTTTATATCAGCAGTGATGTGCGTGAACATAGCATATCATTTCCCAGCATATCACATTTTTATTATGTAAGTGCTTTTCTCGGTAGCATTCTCGGAGTGAATTATTCAATTATTTATTTTACTATAAACTATCATTACAGAATAATCCAAAGCGATAATCTAGGTACATAGGAACCTATTTGAGATCAGTAAAAATAAAATAATCCTATTAAAAGTAAGCACTATTATGAACTTATTTAGGTATAGGAACTGCTATCGGGATCCATAAGAAGATTAAAGCCACTATAAAATTAAAAAACAAACACAACAAAATAGGCAATATGAGTCTGATTCAAAAGCGGGTTAAACGTATTTTTCTATGAACATTATGGCTTTAGAATTATGTGTGTGTAATTATTTTTTAATATTATTTCATTTTCGCTTAGAAATTAATAATTAAAAAGTGCAAAAATATAGTGGGAATTTCATAAGACTTGAAACGCAACGCTATTTGTCACGTATGCTGTGACGTCACACTCCTTCAAACTCGACAGAAAGTTTTTTTTTTCTACCTACAAGCGCGTGTAATTTTGGTGACTTGTGACGTCACGTCCGTTTCAAGTGCATGAAAATGTTGATAAATTTTAAAAACTATTTTTGTTATAAAATTTTAGTTTTTCGGCGCTGGAATTTTTGTTACGGTTATTTAACGATATAACCTATCGTTTAAAACCATAAAAAAAATTGATGCATATTGCCTATTGAAACAATAAACACTTAAATAATGACTTGACAGTCAGCCGGGTAAAAATTAACAACAACCATGGACGTATATAAGGGGGGGGGTTTAGGGGGTCTGGACCCCCCCCCCCCTTAGCCCATTGAGTTCGGAGGAAACCTAGTCAATTTTTGTATTTTGGAACCCTTGGACCCCCCCCTTAACAATGATCTTTGTATTTTGGAACCTATGGACCCCCCCCTTAACAAAGCTATAGCTACGCCCCTGACAACAACAACAGTTTATAATTAGGTAAGTAGGTATTATTATTTTCTACCCTAATTACCTACCATGGTAGTGAAGCTTCCCGACCGGATAAGGAACTCCAAGACACAGATATGTCGTGCAGAAGGCTAAATAATGGGTCTGGGCCGGGCACGTCTGCCGCATGTCGAATGATCTTTGGGCCAAAACAACGACCGAGTGGGCCCCCAATGGGCGTTTTTCCACTAGACGGCACGGCACGGCAACGGTGACGGCGACGGCACGGCGCCGGACAAGCAAAAATGTGTGAAAATGTACGGCTCGAAACGGCAGAAGTTAACATTAAATTCTTGACTGACTAGCTAACTGGATTCCTCACGATGTTTTCCTTCACGTTTAGTGCTCATGTTGATGCGGTCGGGTTTCCAACCCACAATCTCAATCGAAAGTCAAGGTACTATCCCACTTGGCCAACACGGCACACTTGTTGTTAAACAAGTTTTTTTTATTCATTTAAACTTTTTTAATTAAATGTCGTTGATATTATAAATTCCTAATCCTAGGTACCTACCTAATACCTACCTACCTAGGAATGGTGGAATGCTATTATACCTACTGGCCTAGCTTTTGAAAATAATTTATACTTACAATAAACTTTCGCAGATGAAAGTGATTCCACGAAGATGTTACGAATAATACTAGGCTTTGTCATAATTTGTGGCTCCCCTCACAAACTTTCCTATTTTCCAACACGATACCTAACTATTAGTAGTGAAATCCTAACCGATGGTAACAAGCTATAAGAAAGTCTAACTAAAAACGATTAATTCCAATATAACTCTACCAACTAGAATAAAACATTCATAATTTTTCTAACAAAAGACATAAACGCGCTCATTGCCAAAATAGTTCAAGGTTCAATGTTAAAAATTCGATCGCACGCCATCTTGTATCGAATAGCCAAAGCATAAACAACTGAAAATGCTGCCATCTATTGTTGTGTAAACAAAATACATTACGCTCCATTTCAGCCTTAGGACACCGTTGCGTTTGATGAACTTTTCAGTAAATACAATATTTCTTGGATGTTTTTTTTGTTTGAATATTTATATATGGCTTTTATTGTAATAAAATAAAGCATCATAATCTACAGTTTTTATGCAATGTGGAATGATAAATGAAATTCTAATAAAAAGACTAGACTACCGTACTTATTCACGTAGAACGGAACGATACTTTCACTCAATGAGCAAAACAAAAAAGTTGTTTGCTTTTTGGCGGGAATTTGAGAAGTCAAGTTTCATTTTTGTTTTATTTTCCAAAACTTGTGTTTCTTCGAATGTTAATAAGTAATATTGGTGGATTATTAACCGTTAAGTGTTCGTGAACGTGCATAAGTGTAGGGAAGTGAAACAAAATTGGTTATCATTGCTTTTCAAGTTCTCCCAAAAAGTCCGTGTTGATGTTTCAGTAAAGCCCCACATCTTTACTGAGGCACAAGGGAGGGGCGGGATATTATATTTATGTATTGTAATATGTATTTATATCTTATTTATCTTTAGACTTGAAGTTTATTTAATTACTTGACACTGGCTGAATGCACAACCGTGCGAAGCCAAAATAAAGAAAAAAAAAAAAAGTTGTTTTGTAAACTCGAAGTTTTGTTGTGATGTGATGTGATTATTTTTCATAATTTTCGAAATTACGAAGTAAAATGTCTGATATAGCGACGGAGGATACAAACGCTGATGCTGTAAACAATAACACATCGCCCCCTGCAAAGCCACTGGACAGCAAGACCATAAAACTGAATAACGAGCTGAAAAACAGACTTCGAAGATACATCAAAAAATTAGATGGTAATGCACAAATTATTTCTAGAATATAATAATACGTGAAGTATTTAATTGAACTTTCGCGATCAGAACACATTAATACATAATATGTATCGTATCCGGGTATGTCTTCCCGCGACCACGGCTGGTGCAATCTAGTCGAAACTTCGGGCTAAATAAAAAGGTAATTTACGTGATAAATACCCGGATACATAAGTATTTAATAATATTTAATTGAAAATAATTAGGTGATAATATGACAATAACTTGATGCAAGATATAATTATATCGTAGATAATTTCAAAAAACAGGCCAACTTTGTTTCATGCTCGCTCTCTGCTGACTTTTGCCCAAATCTCTAAAACTTACAGAAACAGGCACATCAATAACAAAAGAGGAAAGCGAAAAGATCGAAGAAGACACATTCAAACAGCTCTACAGGCCACGCGTCGAAGCTAATGCGGAGTCCTACAAAAAAATCCCCAAATTCTACTTCAAACTTCCCTGTTCTGATGAAATCCTCGCTCAGAAGCTGAGAGAAGAGACCAGAGCCCAGTTCCTTCAGAAGAAGAGCAAGGAGTTGCTGGATAACAGCGAACTGAAGCACCTGTGGAGTTTGCTAGAGAAGTCGAATGGAAATTTCTCTACAGATAACGATGAGCTGACGATTGATTACTTTCAGTTCCGTAAGATTAGGGATGAAGCTGGGCCTAAGTATAGGTATGTTTGTGTTTTTTAATTGATCAATTTATAACAGTTACTATTGATCAGATTATGAAATGGATTTTCTTCTTTTAGTGGTTCATTTGACTTTCATTGTCACTGCTAAGGCTTAGCTTTGTATATTTGATTAAAATTTTAGTCTGTATTCTAAATATAAGCATGTTACTAAAAAATTATTAAGTAAAGCTGTCACCTAAAAAAATATTCCCAAATTAGACTACTACTAGTAATTATGTATCTGGCCTTATATGATAATGAGTCCAAGGAGCTATCCTTTAGGGAGTGTACACATTGCGTTTTCTGCAGCGCGTTTTTGAGCTGCGCGTTTGTATCGATACAAACGCTCGTTCGCAACGCGTTTTTTTCCATACAAAAGCGAACCGGGAGGGGCTGCGCGGGGGGCTGCGCGTTCGCATCGCGTTCGAATCATCATCACATCAATCACATTGCGTTTTTTGCAGCGCGTTTGTATCGATACAAACGCGCTGCAAAAAACGCAATGTGTACACTCCCTTAGTTGGCCCTATATCGAAATATGTATCACTAGCAGCGCCCTCGCGGCGTTGCCCATAGTGATGATTTTTGGTGATGATGATGATGATGATGAAAAGTAGCTTCCTCAAGAGTATGGCTATCTCATGCAGAAAGAATTTTTCAAAACCGACTGGTAGTTCTTGAGATTAGCGCATTCAAACAAACAAACAGCTATTATTAGATTTTTAACAATTTATTTAGATTTTTCATTCAAATAAACATCCTTGTAGGCCATACTTCACAGCGGAAGTGTTTGGCCGGCTGCAAACAGCTGAGGGTGGCATCGGGAGGGTGCGGGCAGTCTCACTCTTCAACTACGTGATGAGACGGGTCTGGCTGCAGCAGACCAGGATCGGACTGTCTCTGTATGATGTCACTGGGCAGGGATACCTCACTGAGCATGTAAGTTAAGGATACTTTATAGATTTTTTTTATCAACCTATTGTGCCCCACTACTGGGCAGTGGTCACCCCGAAAATGTGCAATGATAGGTACCTGTCGGACAGCCCCGGCGAGAAATCGACTAACTATCGACTATTTACTCGCTTAAAGAAACATACAATAGATATACTTTCCGTATAAACAAAAAAGATGCATACTTATTAAATAGTTGATCGCACACTGCCGGCGAAGACTTTCTTAACTAGTTTGTCGCTAGGCGACAAGAGTTATCAAATATAATACTCGCTCAGCGATTCTAGCTGAACTCGCCGAGAGGCCAAGTAGCGGTCAGTTCTGTCGCCGCGAGCGAGTAGCGCGAGTAATCGCCCGCACTTGCACACTCGCTTATAGCCCAGCGACGTAACTATCGGAACTACACACTCGCTTTTCGCTGCTCGTCAACTCGTTTAGAGTTTCTAGTTCTACTCGTTCATCGCCGCACAGTGGCTCGATCGTATGGAGAGGGTCGGACATTCGTCTTTAAAAAAAGTTGATGTCGAAATGTGTTAATTTAATCATGGTATCGTGTTCAGTTAATTATTCTCTTCAATAGTCATTCTCGGTACTTTTGCCGTAACGGCAATATTTCATGAATAAATTGAAGAAACGTTGATTTTTATTACAATTTTGTATGGAAATGAATTTTCAAAACCTTATATCTCGACATTGCCCTGCGTTTTCGCAGTGCGGTTTTTTTTATCGTAATCTACACATAAACAGCTTCAATATTTTTCATTCAAAACTTGCTGCGCCAAACTCTTATAAGACTAAAATACAGGATGATCTATTTTGAGTTAAAATATATGAACGATAACTTGTAATCTACTCGTACATGGTTCGAAATGTCTTAATTTAATAATGGTATCGTGTTCAATTAATGATTTTCTTCAATAGTCATTCTCGGTACTTTTGCTGTAATGGCAATATTTCATGAATAAATTGAAAAAACATTTATTTTTATTAAAAAAATTTAAGGAAATGAATTTTTAAAACCTTATATCTCGACATTGCCGTGCGTGTTTGCGATGCGGTTTTTTTTATCGTAATCTACACATAGACAGCTTTAATATCTAATAAAATTTGGTGCGCCAAACTCACAACAGACTCAAATACAGCATGCATGTTCTATTTTGAGTTAAAATATTATGAATATTAACTTAACTGATTTTCGTAATCTACTCGTACACGGCTCGAAATGTGTTAATTTAATCATGGTTTCGTGTTCAGTTAATGATTTTCTTCAATAGTCATTCTCCGTACTTTTGCCGTAACGGCAATACTTCATGAATAAATTGAAAAAACGTTGATTTTTATTACAATTTTTAAGGAAATGAATTTTTAAAACCTTATATCTCGACATTGCCGTGCGTTTTCGCGATGCGGTTTTTTTTATCGTAATCTACACATAGACAGCTTCAATATCCAATCAAAACTTGCTGCGCCAAACTCATAACAGACTAAAATACAGGATGTTATATTTTGAGTTAACAATAACTCAACCAATTTTCGTTATCTACTCGTATACGGTTCGAAATGTGCTAATTGAATAATAATATCGTGTTCAGTTAAACATTTTCTTCAATAGTCATTCACGATACTTTTGCTGTAACGGCATTATTTCATGAATAAATTGAAAAAACGTTGATTTTTATTACAATTGTATGGAAATGAATTTTTAAAACCTTATATCTCGACATTGCCGTGCGTTTTCGCGATGCGGTTTTTTTTATCGTAATCTACACATAGACAGCTTCAATATCCAATTAAAACTTGCCGCGCCAAACTCATAACAGACTAAAATACAGGATGCTATATTTTGAGTTAACAATAACTCAACCAATTTTCGTTATCTACTCGTACACGGTTCGAAATGTGCTAATTGAATAATGGTATCGTGTTCAGTTAAACATTTTCTTCAATAGTCATTCACGGTACTTTTGCTGTAACTGCATTATTTCATGAATAAATTGAAAAAACGTTGATTTTTATGACAATTTTTATGGAAATGAATTTTTAAAACCTTATATCTCGACATTGCCGTGCGTATTCGCGGTGCGGTTTTTTTTATCGTAATTTACACATAGACAGCTTCAATATCCAATCCAAACTTGCTGCGCCAAACTCTTATAAGACTATAATACAGGATGTTCTGTTTTGAGTTAATATATTATGAACATTAAACTTAATCAATTTTCGTAATCTAGTCGTACACGGTTCCAAATGTGTTAATTTAATAATGGTATTGTGTTTAGTTAATGATTTTCTTCAATAGTCATTCGCTGTACTTTTGCCGTAACGGCATTATTTCATGAATAAATTGAAAAAACGTTGATTTTTATTACAATTGTATGGAAATGAATTTTCAAAACCTTATATCTCGACATTGCCCTTGGCGCACCAACTTGGCGCACCAAGTTTTGATTGGATATTGAAGCTGTCTATGTGTAGATTACGATAAAAAAAACCGCATCGAGAAAACGCACGGCAATGTCAAGATATAAGGTTTTAAATATTCATTTCTTTAAAAATTGTAATAAAAATCAACGTTTTTTTCAATTTATTCATGAAATAATGCCGTTACAGCAGAAGTACCGTGAATGACTATTGAAGAAAATGTTTAACTGAACACGATACCATTATTTAATTAGCACATTTCGAACCGTGTACGAGTAGATAACGAAAATTGTTTGAGTTATTGTTAACTCAAAATATAACATCCTGTATTTTAGTCTGTTATGAGTTTGGCGCGGCAAGTTTTGATTGGATATTGAAGCTGTCTATGTGTAGATTACGATAAAAAAAACCGCATCGCGAAAACGCACGGCAATGTCGAGATATAAGGTTTTAAAAATTCATTTCCATAAAAATTGTAATAAAAAACAACGTTTTTTTCAATTTATTCATGAAATAATGCCGTTACAGCAAAAGTACCGTGAATGACTATTGAAGAAAATCTTTAACTGAACACGATATCATTATTCAATTAGCACATTTCGAACCGTGTACGAGTAGATAACGAAAATTGGTTGAGTTATTGTTAACTCAAAATATAACGTCCTGTATTTTAGTCTGTTATGAGTTTGGCGCAGCAAGTTTTGATTGGATATTGAAGCTGTCTATGTGTAGATTACGATAAAAAAAACCGCATCGCGAAAACGCACGGCAATGTCGAGATATAAGGTTTTAAAAATTCATTTCCTTAAAAATTTTAATAAAAATCAACGTTTTTTCAATTTATTCATGAAGTATTGCCGTTACGGCAAAAGTACGGAGAATGACTATTGAAGAAAATCATTAACTGAACACGATACCATGATTAAATTAACACATTTCGAGCCGTGTACGAGTAGATTACGAAAATCAGTTACGTTAATATTTATAATATTTTAACTCAAAATAGAACATGCATGCTGTATTTGAGTCTGTTGTGAGTTTGGCGCACCAAATTTTGATTGGATATTAAAGTTGTTTATGTGTAGATTACGATAAAAAAAACCGCATTGCGAAAACGCACGGCAATGTCGAGATATAAGGTTTTAAAAATTCATTTCCCTAAAATTTTTGAATAAAAATAAACGTTTTTTCAATTTATTCATGAAATATTGCCATTACAGCAAAAGTACCGAGAATGACTATTGAAGAAAATCATTAATTGAACACGATACCATTATTAAATTAAGACATTTCGAACCATGTACGAGTAGATTACAAGTTATCGTTCATATATTTTAACTCAAAATAGATCATCCTGTATTTTAGTCTTATAAGAGTTTGGCGCAGCAAGTTTTGAATGGATATTGAAGCTGTTTATGTGTAGATTACGATAAAAAAAACCGCACTGCGAAAACTCAGGGCAATGTCGAGATATAAGGTTTTGAAAATTCATTTCCATACAAAATTGTAATAAAAATCAACGTTTCTTCAATTTATTCATGAAATATTGCCGTTACGGCAAAAGTACCGAGAATGACTATTGAAGAGAATAATTAACTGAACACAATGCCATTATTAAATTAACACATTTCGACATCAACTTTTTTTAAAGACGAATGTCCGACCCTCTCCATACGATCGAGCCACTGTGCGCCGGCGCGGGCGATCTCCCACCACTCCTAAATTACTTCATAGATTGAGAGAAGAGAAAGTAATACAAGAGAAAGAGGTGTGTCAGGATCGTAGCAAGTGGAAATCCGAGGTCTCTGCCTACCCCTGTGGGAAAGAGGCGTGATTTTATGTATGTATGTATGTCGCTGGTTAAATGCTAAAGTACCACAAATCAAAAATCGTGAAAATCGTTTTTATTGCAAAAATGTGATTTAAAATAGTCATTTTATAGTATGAGTAAAAGACCCTTTTTAATTTCGCATTATAAACTACCAAAAAACAGATGTGGTTGTTTAGCATTATTGCACTTTGGCGCCAAATTTCAGAGCTAAACAGCCACTTTTTTAGTTGTGGTTAAGTGGCCGGCGGAAGCGCACGGAAGTTATATGCTATAGGGCCATATAACAAAAAAATAAGCGTGTGTTAACTAAAATTTATATTCAAAAGTGCTATATTTCGGAATGTGGTCCTGTTGAATATAAATTAAAGTAAAGTTACAAAAAATTTTTTTGCGCAAAGGTAAAACATTCTGAAATGTGGTACCTTAGCACGAGAAATTGTATTCATATAACATTGCGTGTATGATCAAAAGTGTCATTTTTGAAATGCGTTTATTTTACACATAACTTTTACGTAAGCTTAATCTTATCGCTTAGAGCTTAAGTGACATTTTTGAGATGCATTTGCTTTGAACTTAACTTTTATGTGAACTTAAACATTATTTTTCAGGATGTAAGAGTAATTTTTGAGATAGTGCTTTTGAATACCTATAGATTTTTACTGGATTTAAATCATACTGTTGCTGATTATGCGCCTATTTTGCATTAAGATCTACACGAACAGAAATAGTATCTTCGCAAAGTTCGTTTCAATGCTAAGAAAAAGATAAAAACTTATAGATATTATTATCCTTAACTCCGTTTTTCACATTCAGTATAAGCAACTACAGACCTATATCCCTAGCTACCGTGGTAGCAGAGGTGCTGGATGGTGTCGATGGTGTCAATGGTGGTCAATCTCCCCAGTGAACTTATATCACTTCTCAAATTTTGGTATGGTAACTAACCAAACCAATAATGTCAGATAGACGGGATCACTTTCGGACGCGTGCAAGTTGGGATGTGGGATGCGGAAAGGGAGGTTGAGCTACCCCCGACTTTATAACTTTTACTCAGACCGCCTAATACGTGAGCTGAGCAGCGCTGGGGTCGTCTACTCTATTGGTGGCGTTGACAACCTCAGCTATACCGAGGATGTGGTGCTGCTAAGCCTATCTATCAGTACTCTCAGAAAACTAATAGGCATCTGTACGAGATATGCGGATACCCATAGGCTCAGATAATACCTGCAAAAGTGAATTTAAATATTTTAAATCAGGCTCCAAAACCTATAACACCCTCCCACTGGTTTATCTTAATGGCAACGAGCTGAAGCAGGTATCGTGTTTTAAATATCTGGACCATTGGGTAACCGATGATCTCACAGATAACAAGGATGGAGAGAGAACCCAGGGCATTAATCATAAGAGCGAATATGATAGTCCGTAGGTTTGCACGTTGTATACGGCAGGTAGTCTCAAGTCTTGGGATGCCCGTACAACTAAGGGTGCTGATGAAGCTGCCATGCTTTTGTAGTGTGTCAGGATTGTTTACTGATGCGATAATACGCAAAAGTAAAGCGTCCCTGATGCGCCGTGTACGTGGCGTGGCGGCTCCAACAACTACCTGAGAGGCTGAACATAGACTGCCTCTTCATGGAGCATTAGGCATGAGTGCATTTCAGGCTTTTTTGACCAAAAGCCCCATCAGGTGGAAAATAACTGTTTGTTTTGGTGCGCGTGAACCATTTATTTTGATAGAGATATAATTTTTGTTAAGTTTTCTTTGTGTATTCATTTAAAAAAGTGTTTTTTAGAAATTTTATAAGGCTTTGTTGTTCGTGTACCATATTTATTGCATAATTTCACGAGACTGTGATTCAAAACTTAAAAGAAAACTTGATTTAGTGTAATAAACCTTAAATTTTTAATGATATGTGGTCTTTTAATGATAATTTTAATTAACATTTGTATCACTTTTTATATGCAAAAGTCACTTTTCTACTTTTATAAGACTTTGGGTTGAAGTTACGGAAAAACTGAAAATGCACTTTAATTCTAATAAAAATTACGCGTCTTTTGATATGTAATACATGTATATTTAATAAAAGACTTGCTCAGAAATTCAAAAAAACCATTTCGAAAACTTTGAATGGCTCTCCTGAAAAAAGTGAAATTTTGGAATGTGGTAGTTTAGCATTTAACCAGCGATGTATTAAGAGATCATCACTAAACATGTCTAAACCTCAGGACCTGGAGAGCTACATAGCCGAGCTGGTGCCGTCACTAGCGGCACTAGATGGCCTGGACTCCTCGTTCAGCTCATTCTACGTGTGTACTGCTGCGAGGAAGTTCCTCTTCTTCCTGGATCCGTTGAGAGTTGGCAGAGTGAGGATCCGGGATGTGCTGTCCTGCTCCTTCCTGGATGATCTGCTGGAGGTGAGAGCGAGAGGGTAGACTGGGAGTGTTGAAGTGTCTAGCGATACTGTAGGCGTAGATTGATGATTATCTGACCGGATTGTACCCGGATAAAAAGTACGGTAAACATCCCTAACTTCGCTAACTTAGTAGTTTAGAATCCCTTTTATAATATTTGTACACCCCCTGCCATACCTTTCAATCTTAATATCTCTTTCCACCCAAAGGTTCTCTGGAAGAGATCACTTCTAAGCGATAAGACCGCCCATTGTACAATTACTCATAAGGTTATTTTTTTTTTAATGTTATTTTAAGTTGTGTACAATAAAGAGTTTTCAATCAATCAATCAATCAATTCGCCTAGTGTAGGTATCTTTGCCTAAATTACACTGGAGGTAAAGTACCTACAATACTTATTTATCACGACAACTTGTCGTGATAGGAAAATAAATCTATACATATAATAAGAATGAAGTCTAAGCTCAAACTTATAAGTATTCAATTAAGTGATTTTTTTTTTTTTTTTTTTTTTTTTTTTTTTTTTTTTTTTTCGGACGGACTTTTATGTTGACTGGTCACGTGTCGACCTTTGCAACGTTACCGGACTATGGCGAGAGCAGAAGGCTCTACGCCGGAAAAAGATAGGTTGGGGCAACATGCGCAAGGGCACCACTTAGGTACGGACCTCGGCTTGGGCTGTCGCCAGGGGAGGGTTTTTTGAGGACGGCCGCAGCCCAGAAGGGGCGGAAACGGAGAGAGAGACTACGTCTTCGACCCCGCCGGCGGGGTCGGTGTCGTGAGGAGTGTATTGTGTATACTATTTAACGCGGATGACTAGATCTCCGCCGCGTTAGCGGCGGTGATCTTGTCGTCGGGGTCACCAAGAACGTGTCTTGGTGGACGTCGGGATTTTGTATCGAAGATAACGATCGGATAATTCAATTAAGTGAAGTCAGTTTTTGATCTATATAACCCTCGAGCAGCAAAACACTTCGTTAGCGCGTTTTAGAATGACCTTGAACGCAAACACTTCATAGTAACTGTTGGTAATCTGTGACTTTGATATTTTCGTTTCTGTGTGTTTGACCACTAAGATCTCTGAAACTACTGAACTGATTTGGATGCAGTTTTCATTGTTGTATTACGGTAAGCCGGGATTAAAAGATAGGGGTTGTTTTATCAAAATCCGTTCACAAATAAAAAAGATATGTACATTTAAAGAATTCAATCTAAATTTCTAAACACTTGCTTTTCTAAAGAAAAGATTACGATAAAATTTGGCATGGATATAGATTACATCCCAGGAAAGGACGTAGGCTACTTTTTTTCAAATGTTATCATGGTTGAGATAAAAAAATAAGGGTTGCAAGTTTGTATGGGGAACAAAATGTTAGGTGACTCCGCCTCTTTTTGCACTCATGAAAATTTTTACACATTTTTTTATTACCCTATTTATATATCTATATATTTTATCCCTATCTATATATTTTATAAACCTATTCTAATAAACGAGCAATATTTGTCTTATATTTATGTGGGAAAATCCGTTTTCTTTTGCAATGTGGTTCGTAATTGAACCACTAGAGCCATCTAGTGGCAAGAGGCAACCAACGAACGCCAGTTCGTTGGTTGCCTCTTAGCTTAGGCCAAGATGTTTAAAAAATAGATAAAATTGTCAGTCATGTCACACTAGATGGCGTTCGTTTAACGATTATTTTTTCTCTATTTTTACACGAGCAGAGCTCGGTCGCCCAATATGTAAGTATTGAAATAGGTACCATTCAATACATCCAAAATTCATTATGTAGGTAGGTATTTTTAATCTTTTATCTTACAACGACACAAATAATTGGTTGTAGAGTACGCGCCACCACTGAAGTCCGATAGAAGCGGCGGCGCTGCTATCTAATCGCAGAAAAAAAAATTAAAGAAATGAACAAGCAATTCATTCAAAAATTTAAAAAACTCGGCTGAACTGAAAAGTTGGAAACAGCATTATCTCAATCACAAAATTAAATTACAATTTTATTATTAGGTACGTAGGTATCTAGGGTTCGATGCCGTGCGCTTTTTCCTAAACTTTGTTGTCACAGTTGACACACAGATGGCTCTGTCTGTTCTAAACGTTGCGTGTGACTAAATAGAAAGTTTTAGTATGCGTTTTGTTTAGCAATAACATTAGGGGCGAAAAATAGATTTTCAAAAATTTTGGAAGTCGATTTAGTTTTTGAAGATGTCATGTTAGATTTTTCAAAAAATTATATTTGATATCAATCCACCAACCTCTTGATTTTGACATGGATTTTGATATGATGGCATGATTTTTATTTTCTAAATTCACACATTGTTGCATTTTCTAGGCGCACTATTTGATTTATCGAAATAAAAAGTATCCTAGAGCACAATCGACATAGAGACGATTCTAACGATACCTCATTCATCAAAATCCATTGAGCCGTTTAGGAGAAACGTGGTAATAAAGAATATTACTTACTTAACCACCCACCCACATACATAGAAACGCGCGATCTACATAACCCTGTGACTTGACAGTCAGCCGGGTAATTAGGCACGTAAATTACGTGATACCGGGTACTGTGTGAAGTGTTCACTTCACACAGAAATAATCTTTAGGTACGTGACGCAAAGTAAAAAAGTGATCTAGGTTTTAGAGATCTTTTGGACCAAATACCTAGGTAGGTACCTACCATCGCGGGCGTTTTCAGAAGATCAGCACCACAGTTTCATCACAATCTGGTCAATGGTTTAGGAACGCATAGCGGACAAACATACTCAGGTAGGTACCTACATTTTTATTTAGATATGTACCTACCTACCTACCTACATAAGCATTGTCCCATTAATTTCTTCACCTGAAACGTCATGCATGACCATCCAATTCTAAAACGTAATACTTACTTAGTACCTACTAGGTAGGTACGTTAATAAGGAATACCTTCCTACAACCAATTTGTGTCATTGCAAGTAAAAAGATCAAAATACCTAAGTAGGTAAGTACTTTTATGAATTTCGGATGTATTGAAAGTAGGTAGGTAGGTACTTACCTATTTCAAAAAAGTGATAAGAGTATTATGAGTAAGTAGGTACCTATGTAGATATGTATTTACAAAAAATATAGGTACCTACCTATGTAGACACCTAAAAGTATTCTATCAGTTAGGTAGCTGGTTCCATTGTACAAGCTTTGCTTAGTTTGGATATATTCTATTCTATGGTTTGGGGCTAGATGGAGCTGTGTGAAAAATGTCCACCAATATTTATTTGTTTATTTAACCTATTCTAATAAACGAGCAATAATTGTTTGATGTTTTAAGTTTGAAGTTTGTTTGTATGTAGGTACCAATTGAGGTTCTCGAAAACGGCTTTAACAATTTCGATCACCACCAATTACATTATAAGAACGCATAGCGGCCAAACATACCTACCTACATACATTTTTATACCTATATAATAGACAACCAATTTGTGTCGTTGGAATTATAAAGATCAAAATAGGTAAGTACCTACTTATTTAAGTACCTACCTGTATGAATTTCAGATGTAAGTACCTACTTACCTATTGAAAAGTAGGTAGGTAGGTACCTATTTCAATAAAGTGTTATCCTATCCTATTCTACCTATTAAACGAGCAATATTTGTTTGTCTGTACCTACTAACGTTCTCGAAAACGGCTCTACCTAATGATTTCGATAAAATTTGCGGTACATAAAATTTGCGGTACAGGGGTTTAAGAGCCATTAGACAATTTCGCACTCGACAAAATCAGCGCTCGGAGGGACAAAAGTTGCTAAATTCTAACACCCAATGAACAGCGCTCCGTTTCTTAGACTAAACGGTTTTGGTAATTTTCATGTGATTGATTTATTTGAGATAGTAAAAATACTTTTTGGGTAGGTACTTAGGTAGGTACCTATAGGTATAACACAAAACAAAGTCGGGTTAGTTACACTTTGAATACAAATAATTACAAAAAAATAAATGTTTGTTTTTTTGTCCCATAAACCATATTGTGCTGATCTGATGGAGTCAGGAGCTTTTCAACAGAACTCTTCAGTAAATAGTCCGATTGAGTTGAAACTTGGATCTCAGCATGTCAGTCAAGTTCCGACTACAATGAAATAATATGGTGACAGCTAGCTCATCTGATGATGGAGTCAGGACCTGTTCCATGGAACTTTTTAATGATATGGGTATCAAATGAAAGGGTTTGATGAGCGAAACACAATTCTGATCTGATGATGGAGTCAGGACCTGCTTCATGGAACTTTTTAATGATATGGGTATCAAATGAAAGGACGTGATGAGCGCAACACAATGCTGATCTAATGATGGAGTCAGGACCTGCTCCATGGAACTTTTTAATAATATGGGTATCAAATGAAAGGGCTTGATGAGCGCAACACAATGCTGATCTGATGATGGAGTCAGGACCTGTTCCATGGAACTTTTTAATGATATGGGTATCAAATGAAAGGGTTTGATGAGCGAAACACAATTCTGATCTGATGATGGAGTCAGGACCTGCTTCATGGAACTTTTTAATGATATGGGTATCAAATGAAAGGACTTGATGAGCGCAACACAATGCTGATCTAATGATGGAGTCAGGACCTGTTCCATCGAACTTTATAATGATATGGGTATCAAATGAAAGGGTTTAATGAGCAAAACACAATGCTGATCTGATGATGGAATCAGGACCTGTTCCATGGAACTTTATAATGATATGGGTATCAAATGAAAGGGTTTTATGCGCGAAACACAAAGCTGGGTTAGGATTTACTTTTGACTTCGATTTTTGATGTTTGAATTTTCATTTTTAATCTTGATTTTAATTTTAAAATCAAAATCAAGAAATAAAAATCAAAATAAAAATCCGAGATCCGAGAATCGAGAAATGAGAAACAAGAATCAAGAATCACAAATCAAAAATTAAAAAATTGAAAATCAAGAATTAAGAATCCGAGATACAAGATCCGAGAATCGATAATCGAAAATTGAAAATCAAGAATCAAAATCAAGAATCAAGAACCCGATATCCAAGATCCGATAATCAAGAATTGAGACTCGAAAATCGAAAATCAAGAATCCGAGATCCGAGAATAGAGAAACTAAAATTGAAAATCAAGAATCAAGAATCAAAGTGAAAGTCAAAGTCAAGAATCAAAGTCAAAGTAAACCCCGACCCAGCTTTGTGTTTCGCTCATCAAGCCCTTTCATTTGATACCCATATCATTGTAAAGTTCCAGGGAACAGGTCCTGACTCCATCATCAGATCAGCATTGTGTTTTGTTCATCAAGCCCTTTCATTTGATGCCCATATTATCATTAAAAGTTCCATGGAACAGGTCATAACTCCATCATCAGATCAGCATTATGTTTTGCTCATCAAGCCCTTTCATTTGATACCCATATGATTAAAAAGTTCCATGAACCAGGTCCTGACTCCATCATCAGATCAGCATTGTGTTTCGCTCATCAAACCCTTTCATTTAATACCCATATCATTAAAGAGTTCCATGGAACAGGTCCTGACTCCATTATCAGATCAGCATTGTGTTGCGCTCATCAAGCCCTTTAATTTGATACCCATATCATTAAAGAGTTCCATGGAACAGGTCCTGACTCCATCATCAGATCAGCATTGTGTTGCGCTCATCAAACCCTTTCATTTGATACCCATATTATTAAAATGTTCCATGGAGCAGGTCCTGACTCCATCATCAGATCAGCATTGTGTTTCGCTCATCAAGCTCTTTCATTTGATACCCATATCATTATAAAGTTCGATGGAACAGGTCCTGACTCCATCATCAGATCAGCATTGTGTTTCGGTCATCAAGCCCTTTCATTTGATACCCATATCATTAAAAAGTTCCAGGGAACAGGTCCTGACTCCATCATCAGATCAGCATTGTGTTGCGCTCATCAAGCCCTTTAATTTGATACCCATATCATTAAAAAGTTCCATGGAACAGGTCCTGACTCCATCATCAGATCAGCATTGTGTTGCGCTCATCAAGCCCTTTCATTTGATACCCATATTATTAAAAGTTCCATGGAGCAGGTCCTGACTCCATCATCAGATCAGAATTGTGTTTCGCTCATCAAACCCTTTCATTTGATACCCATATCATTAAAAAGTTCCATGGAACAGGTCCTGACTCCATCATCAGATCAGCATTGTGTTGCGCTCATCAAGCCCTTTCATTTGATACCCATATTATTAAAAAGTTCCATGGAACAGGTCCTGACTCCATCATCAGATCAGAATTGTGTTTCGCTCATCAAACCCTTTCATTTGATACCCATATCATTAAAAAGTTCCATGGAACAGGTCCTGACTCCATCATCAGATCAGCATTGTGTTGCGCTCATCAAGCCCTTTCATTTGATACCCATATTATTAAAAAGTTCCATGGAGCAGGTCCTGACTCCATCATCAGATCAGAATTGTGTTTCGCTCATCAAACCCTTTCATTTGATACCCATATCATTAAAAAGTTCCATGGAGCAGGTCCTGACTCCATCATCAGATCAGAATTGTGTTTCGCTCATCAAACCCTTTCATTTGATACCCATATCATTAAAAAGTTCCATGGAACAGGTCCTGACTCCATCATCAGATCAGCATTGTGTTGCGTTCATCAAGCTCTTTCATTTGATACCCATATCATTATAAAGTTCGATGGAACAGGTCCTGACTCCATCAGCAGATCAGCATTGTGTTTCGGTCATCAAGCCCTTTCATTTGATACCCATATCATTAAAAAGTTCTAGGGAACAGGTCCTGACTCCATCATCAGATCAGCATTGTGTTGCGCTCGTCAAGCCCTTTAATTTGATACCCATATCATTAAAAAGTTCCATGGAACAGGTCCTGACTCCATCATCAGATCAGCATTGTGTTGCGCTCATCAAGCCCTTTCATTTGATACCCATATTATTAAAAAGTTCCATGGAGCAGGTCCTGACTCCATCATCAGATCAGCATTGTGTTTCGCTCATCAAACCCTTTCATTTGATACCCATATCATTAAAAAGTTCCATGGAACAGGTCCTGACTCCATCATCAGATCAGCATTGTGTTGCGCTCATCAAGCTCTTTCATTTGATACCCATATCATTAAAAAGTTCCAGGGAACAGGTCCTGACTCCATCATCAGATCAGCATTGTGTTGCGCTCATCAAGCTCTGTCATTTGATACCCATATCATTAAAAAGTTCCAGGGAACAGGTCCTGACTCCATCATCAGATCAGCATTGTGTTGCGCTCATCAAGCCCTTTCATTTGATACCCATATCATCATAAAATTCCATGGAACAGGTCCTGACTCCATCATCAGATCAGCTCGCTGTCACCCTATTATTACATTATTAGTTACACAACAATTCAGATCATTATTCTGCTTTAACGGCCTTTTTAGCCCCGCAGAAAATATTTAAAAATAGGTAATTAATAACTTAGCAACCAATGTATCAAACGCTCCTATTTCGCTATATTCTTCGTAGCCGGCGACGTGCTTTGCGAGTGGACTCAGTGCGAGCTCCGGGATGCAAAGCGATACGTCCACCCCCTAGAAGCGCTCGGCGCGGTCTGCTTGCGTCGAGTAGATAGGGTAGTAGATACGACGCGTTTTAGGTTGTTTTAAAAGATTTTTCATTGCCAATTTTTTAATCTTTTTGCATTTTTTTTTTCAGAAAAGGATTGATTTTGAACTCAAGTTTATTTCTGTTTTGTTAATTTTACGAACAAGAGTTCTAAGTCAGTTCTAAGTAGCCAAAATCAAAAGCAATTCTTTGGCCGTTTTCTCGAAATTTGGACTAAGTTAAAGATTTTTTTACTCAAAAACTAAATAAAGGTAGTAAAAAGTGATCCATTTAATAGTTTGGTTGACTATCACAGCAAAACATCGTAATTTTTTTATACCATTTGGACGTCAAAATGATTCGTAAATATGGTGATTTCTAAACCTCTTACAGCAAAAATTCACAAAACAGTCGCCGGTTTGAGGTCGATTAATCAAAAAGAAATAATAAAAATACAAAAGTAGCTCATTTAATAGTACAAAATTGAAATGATATTTCATGCTGTGCCATAATTTTTTTATAAATACAGTGTTTTCATTGAAAAATCCTGCCCCAAAACATCACGTAAATCAGAAAATTTTGTCTAATGCCTCTTAAGGGGACGAAAAATCGATCTAGCTAGGCTAGGTCTCATATCTGGGAAAATTCGTTTTCTCGACATTTTCACGCAAAAAGGTTTACCAGTGCAATGTGGTTCGTAATTTCACAATTTCTGTTGAGACTAAAGTGGCCAGGTGAAATAGGTGTCCGCCTCTCAACCAAAGGCTTCGAGTTCGAATCTCAGCCAGTAAAAGTTTACTTTTTGTAAGTTTTATTTCTTTTTCTTTTTTAATTTTTATCTATTTGCACCCGAGCATAGTTCGGTCGCCCAGATATTAAAGTATTAAGTACCTACCTAAAGTATTTACAAAAAAATATAGAAGTAGGTACCTATTCTATCAGTTATCTGGTTCCCATAGTACAAGCTATGCTTAGCTATGCGATTTTGATGAAATTTGCGGTAGGTACGGGGGCTTACGGAGGCGAAAAACCGATCTAGCTAGGTCTTTTATCTGGGAAAATTCGTTTTCTCGGCATTTTCATGCAAAAAGATTTACCAGTGCAATACCTAATTAGTTTTAAAAAAATTGAATAAAAAGAACCTAGCCTATGTGCTATTTCAGGTCATAATCTATGTAATATATTCCAAGTTTCAATAAAATCCGTTTAGTAGTTTTGGCGTGAAAGAGTAACAAACATCCATCGATACATCCATCCTCACAAACTTTCACATTTCTCATATTAGTAGAATTAGCATACGCGAACGAAGTCGCGGGCACAGCTAGTAGTAAATAAATATAGCTGGACATTTCACACAGCGCCATCTAGCCCCAAACTAAGCAAAGCTTGTACCATGGGAACCAGATAACTGATAGAATACTTATATATTTGTAAATACATACTTATAGTACTTTATAACACCCAGACACAGAACAAACATCTATGTTCATCACACAAATGTTTGTCCTGGATGAGAATCGAACCCACAACCTACAGTGCAGAAGGCAGAGCTATTACCAACTGAGCTAAGAGTACCAACCAATAATTATCAATATCAGTACGTTGTATGGTGTGCAATAAAGTATTTTCATTCATTTATATTTTGTTCCAGTTGCGTGAAGAAGACCTTCCAATGGAGCTTCAGGAGCAGAACTGGTTCAGTGCCGCGTCAGCACTGCGGGTGTACGGACAATACCTCAATCTGGACAGGGACCATAACGGCATGCTTAGCATTAACGAACTAGCAGGGTTAGTGATATTTTATAAATTCTTTTATACTTATACTAGCGGTTCGCTCCAGCTTCGCTTGGGTTTCATTTATAAATTACCCGTGCGAAGTCGGGGCGCAAACTATACCCTATGTTCATCACGGATAATGTAGGATTTTAATAGTGAAAGATTTTTTCAAATCGGTTCAGAAGTTTCGAAACCTATTCAATACAAACAAACAATCAAATCTTTCCTCTTTATAATATTCGTATAGAAAAAACTCCTAAAGAGCAGTGTAAACACGTCTAAAAAAAACTGTATTTAGGTTGTCTTAGACGCTAAGCAAGACATTCTTCTTAAACTAACTTAACTGTAGCAAATATGTAAGTAGCACAGTAATAAAAAGTATATTATCTAAAGACACCGTTTGAACGCACTCATATTCCAATATTCCTAACTAATGTATAGTTATTCATTTATCTTACCAATAATAAAGCGGAAAATCGCACACCTACCCGCGCCGCAGTCGTTCCCATCGCCATTAAGGGACCGGCGAATGTACCTACGTACCTAGGAACGTAATACCAAAATAATTTAAAAGGAGTGTGGGCAAAAATGTATGGGCACTTCACCCACGGCCGCCACAGCTCAGACTACTTTTGTTTAGAAGGTATCACACCCATGTATCTCTGTGCCAATGCGTGGATTTATCTAGTGACCCCTGGGATAGATTTTAATGCGTCGATAATAAAAAATGCCTAATTTTGTTAGGTCTTTCGAGTCATATTAGTTACATTGCTGGCGGAGCTGGGTGAAGTTTGCCCACTATCGTTTGAGCATGTTTAAATCACTTTATCTTATTATTTGGATAAAGGCAGTATTTATCTAGGTTCATGTTACACTTTAGTTCCAAAAAACCTACTATAGAACAAATGAAAAGAAAAAATGCCATTTTTGGTGTACCTACACAGATTTCAAAAGTGTAACAGGGACTTAGATAAATACCTACTCTCTTAATCGAACAACATAAACTGATAAAAATGCTTAAATTTTAAATGATTTCGGTATTACGTTTTTATGGAAATTCGCCTGTCGCAGGCCCCTTAACAAAAGCGATGACTGCGGCGACTGCGGTGCGGCCAAGTCTGCGTTCACCATAATTCTAATAAGCGCTTTTCTTATCTTATCTCCCCAGTTACGGG
Organism: Camptogramma bilineatum; assembly: GCA_958496255.1. Taxonomy (NCBI): domain Eukaryota; kingdom Metazoa; phylum Arthropoda; class Insecta; order Lepidoptera; family Geometridae; genus Camptogramma; species Camptogramma bilineatum. Next base: position 7,608,315 of record OY292474.1, read on the forward strand.
TCCGGCACTCTAACTCGAGCCTTCCTCTCCCGCGTGTTCCAACAATGCCTGACTTACGAGGGCGAGCTCGACTACAAGACTTACCTGGACGTTGTATTAGCGCTCGAGCACCGTCGCCAGCCCGCCGCGCTCGCCTTCCTGTTCCGACTACTAGACATCAACTGTACAGGATATCTGGACGCATTCACACTCAACTACTTCTTCAAGGTGAGGATTTAACACTACAAATGTCACACACACAGCAAACAATACAAAAGAGGAAGAAGCAAGGGCGGGGATAGACTAAAAGAAAAAACACAGGTAGGGAACAAACATGTATATAGGAAGGTAAAGGACAAGGCGTTTGCAGCTACGAGTCTTCTCTTCAACAGTATTCAGGACATTCTTGAATATTCTTGATGATCTTTGCATTCGTGAAGTTAGCCGTTTCGATGCGCAGTGGCGGCCCATCTGGCCCACTTGCCCGTGGTCTTCCGACCGACAGTTGTTGGTTGGTCGTATAAAATATGTCTGCGCTGCTGAAAACTTCGCTTGCGCGATCTAGACGTATGTTGTGGCGCCATCTTCGCTGAAGCTCGTAGTGTGTCTATGTAGTTCATCTAGCGACAGGTAGATGTCGCTACACCTATCTATCTATCTAGTAATGTAAGCTACAGTTCGAGCTCGACTACAAGACATACCTGGATGTTGTATTAGCGCTCGAGCACCGTCGCCAGCCCGCCGCGCTCGCCTTCCTGTTCCGACTACTAGACATCAACTGTACAGGATATCTGGACGCATTCACACTCAACTACTTCTTCAAGGTGAGGATTTAACACTACAAATGTCACACACACAGCAAACAATACAAAAGAGGAAGAAGCAAGGGCGGGGATAGACTAAAAGAAAAAACACAGGTAGGGAACAAACATGTATATAGGAAGGTAAAGGACAAGGCGTTTGCAGCTACGAGTCTTCTCTTCAACAGTATTCAGGACATTCTTGAATATTCTTGATGATCTTTGCATTCGTGAAGTTAGCCGTTTCGATGCGCAGTGGCGGCCCATCTGGCCCACTTGCCCGTGGTCTTCCGACCGACAGTTGTTGGTTGGTCGTATAAAATATGTCTGCGCTGCTGAAAACTTCGCTTGCGCGATCTAGACGTATGTTGTGGCGCCATCTTCGCTGAAGCTCGTAGTGTGTCTATGTAGTTCATCTAGCGACAGGTAGATGTCGCTACACCTATCTATCTATCTAGTAATGTAAGCTACAGTTCGAGCTCGACTACAAGACATACCTGGATGTTGTATTAGCGCTCGAGCACCGTCGCCAGCCCGCCGCGCTCGCCTTCCTGTTCCGACTACTAGACATCAACTGTACAGGATATCTGGACGCATTCACACTCAACTACTTCTTTAAGGTGAGATGAGGATTCGAAACACTCCAAATTATTTCACTTTCAAAACTTTCGTGAGTTGTACTAGACGTTATTTAACACACGGGAATGACTCACGTAAAATCGACGATATTTTTACGTGAGTAATTCCCGTGTGTTAAATAATGACTCCAAATTATGTTTATGGTTTGTTGGTTAGTCGTATATATGTCTGCGCTGCTGAAAACTTCGCTTGCGCGATCTAGACGTATATTGTGACGCCATCTTCGCTGAAGCTCGTAGTGTGTCTATGTAGTTCATCTAGCGACAGGTAGATGTCGCTACACCTATCTATCTATCTAGTGATGTAAGCTACAGTGTGGGTGAGCTCGACTACAATATCTAGACGTTGTATTAGCGCTCGAGCACCGTCGCCAGCCCGCCGCGCTCGCCTTCCTGTTCCGACTACTGGACATCAACTGTACAGGATATCTGGACGCATTCACACTCAACTACTTCTTTAAGGTGAGATAAGGATTCGAAACACTCCAAATTATGTTTATGGTTTGTTGGTTGGTCGTATATATGTCTGCGCTGCGCTGCTGAAAACTTCGCTTGCGCGATCTAGACGTATATTGTGACGCCATCTTCGCTGAAGCTCGTAGTGTGTCTATGTAGTTCATCTAGCGACAGGTAGATGTCGCTACACCTATCTATCTATCTAGTAATGTAAGCTACAGTCCGAGCTCGACTACAAGACGTACCTAGACGTTGTATTGGCGCTCGAGCACCGTCGCCAGCCCGCCGCGCTCGCCTTCCTGTTCCGACTACTGGACATCAACTGTACAGGATATCTGGACGCATTCACATTCAACTATTTCTTCAAGGTGAGACTGGTAGTTCCTGAGATTAGCGTGTTCAAACAAACAAACTTTTCCGCTTTATTTCCTCAACAAATCTTCAGAACATTCTTCAATATTGGTAGGTATTCTAGCCGTTTAGATGCGCAGTGCTGGCCCATCTTGCCCGTGGTCTTTCAACCGACAGTTGTTGTTGGTTGGTCGTATATATGTGCTGCTGAAAACATCGCTTGCGCGATCTAGACACATGATATTGTGGCGCCATCTTCGCTGAAGCTCGTAGTGTCTATGTAGTTCATCTAGCGACAGTTAGATGTCGCTACACCTATCTTCCCGTCTACTAGTAATGTAAGCTACAGTTCGAGCACCGTCGCCAGCCCGCCGCGCTCGCCTTCCTGTTCCGACTGCTGGATATCAACTGTACAGGATATCTGGACGCATTCACACTCAACTACTTCTTCAAGGTGAGGATTTAACACTACAAATATGTATAACTAGCTGCTGCCCGCGGCTTCGCTCGCGTTGTACCCAGATAAAAAGTAGCCTATGTCACTCTCCAGCCCTCCAACTATCTCCACACAAAAAATCACGTCAATCCGTCGCTCTGTTTTGACGTGAAAGCAGGACAAATAGACAAACAAATAAACACACTTTCACATTTATATATGGGTATGGATATGGATGTTTGCGCTGCTGAAAACTTCGCTTGCGCGATCTAGACATATGATGTGGCGCCATCTTCGCTGAAGCTCGTAGTGTCTATGTCTATGTAGTTCATCTAGCGACAGGTAGAGGTCGCTACACCTATCTTCCCGTCTACTAGTAATGTAAGCTACAGTTCGAGCTCGACTACAAGACCTACCTAGACGTGTTGGCTGCTCGACATCAACTGTACAGGATTCTGGACGCATTCACTCTTAACTACTTCTTCAAGGTGAGATGAGGGTTCAAGAGTCGCTGAGTAATATGTCATCGAGTGAACATACTAATAAAATGAGCAGTGTAGAAACACAGAACAGAAAGAACAAGTGTAGAACACACACAGATCCGTAACTCACATTGGTAGTAGACTGTAGACGGTATGTAATATATGTATTTAGAGCTATTTCTTTATTTCCCAACTCATAGCAAACCCTGAGTCAAAACTAGGGCTTTGTGGAGCTATAAAGAGTTTTTCTGAGACAAAAATACTTTTAGTAGACTCAAATTCGAAACAACACTACTATCTGATATTATCATTCTAGCTAGTGATGATCAAGACCACATCCAAAACAGCTAATTAAATTAACTAGATGGCGCCACAGGGAAAATTAGAACGCGCTATCGAAGCGTTTTGGGTTTTGGATCAGGCATTCGTTTGAACACTTAGATACTAGTTTAGTAGTTTATGACCTAGCACATAGACTAGGATGAAACTTGGAATATAGGCTTTTTGAAATTGCATCTCACTGCTTCCAAGTTGTGATCAGTGTCTCCATATACACGGTAATTACCGTAGATGCACCGTAATCTGACATAATCTACGGTCAACGGTAAACGTGCATTACCGTGTCGTAATTCTACCGTAATAAGGTGATGAATAACTTTTCGCATTTTTGATATTTTTTTGATTACGTGTAACGAAACGTAACTTTTTAAAACACAAAATTTTAGATGGCAACACTCAGCACCTAGTTCAGGGGAAAAACCCTACTGTTTACTTTTTAAAAACAGTCGATAAAAAGAAGAGGAAAAATCTGTGTTGATTGCATGCCCACTAAAGAAATGATCAGCAAAATGAATGCTTCTATTTACGAAAAAGAAATTGTCGTCTTAGATTCGGATTAAGGAACTAGTTTTTTATAAGTAAGTAGGTTTAAATTCATTACAAAAAATTAGAAACATGTAACAATTAATAATAAGTAGGTATTAAAAATTAAATTTTGATTGTAATTTAATTATTGCTTTTAAATTCTCTATAATTTGTTTTTTATCTACTTATTTACCAATTTTACCATACACTTAAACATTACACGGTAATTACGGTAAATTTTTAACTGACACACCGTAAAACACCGTATTTTCACCCTGGTAACACGGTAATCCTTAATTTTCATATGGAGACACTGGTTGTGATTGATGCAGGGTTTATTTCCGTTACAATACAAATAGAAAAAAAACAATTAATTAAATAGAACAAAATTACATAATCTTCATTTACAATTTTGTACTATAGTAGTGCGGAAGGAAAGTCAATTTTTAATTGTCTGTCTTTCCGAACTTTTTCATGTATAATGTAATGGTGCGTTTACACGCTCGCGTTCAAACAGACATTCAACGGGCATGTTATCTTTTATCGCGTTCGGTCTCCTTGAGATGAGAGTGACAGAGCTACATCGTGCTTTGTCGAATGTCGCGAGCGTTTAAACGCGGTATACCGATATTATGGTCATTATTATGTCAAGGCCATGCGGTCTTAAGTCTGACTTATTTCATTTTTATAGTGTTAAATAATGATTTACAATAACAATCTCGTTGGTGTTAAACCACACTTTTACATTTGAAATATATCATTGCGGGTTCGAATCCCGTCGGAATTGAAAATTCTGACTTATTTGTTCTGTTAACTTGTCCACAGGCTATTCAAGAACAAATGGTGCTTCAGGGCGCCGAGCCCGTCAACTTCGAAGACGTGAAAGACGAGATTTTCGACATGATCCGGCCGAAAGATCCTACTCGCATAACTCTTCAAGACCTAATCCGCTCTGGACACGGCCACACTGCCGTGTCTATTTTACTAGAGCTGCACGGATTCTGGGCGTATGAGAACAGAGAGGCTTTAGCTGCCGCCGCTGACCATGCCTGACCCGAAATCGACCCTGAAATAGGGTTTGAAAACGAAATGGATCATAAAATAGGGTTGAATAGTACAGAAGTTGATTCTGAACTAGGATTTAGCACTCAAATTGATCCTGATATAGGGTTGAAAGTGCCTAAAGCTACAGGTTTTAAATATAGTGAAGATAAGTTTCCCCAAGTAAGGTTTACTACGTCAGAGAGCTTTGATCGAATGAAAGATAATTTGAAAAAGAAACAATCACTAAAAGTATGATTTTAAGACGCAGGCTAGACAGAAGAGACTAAGACGAGGTCGCGGACAGGGCGCCAGCGAACAGTGTTGCGTCCGCGCCCCGTCTCTTCTGTATGTTTTGCGTCGCGACGCTTCTATACATTTTGTATGAAAGGGACGCGGAAGAGACAAATGTCCGCGCCCCGTCTGCGTCTTACGTCTTTTCTGTGTGTATCGCGCCTAAAATATGGCTTCTTAGCTCAGCTTATTATTTACTCATTCTTAGCTCTTATTTAGCTGTCGAAAGTTAAGTTTGACATAGGTTACAAAAGGTATGGCTTAGTAAAATACCACGAAACTATGAACAGAAGTATATTTCGATAATATAATTGATTAGTAATAACAACAATGCAATACTTAAATCTATGGTTATTGATTAAATTACTTATTAGTATAAAGTTATGGTTATTATTGTACTCAGAATTACCCAACCTTACTATAACAAAATGCATCAAAAAATATAACAGCACCATTGCCTTATAATCTTCTCATTATTATAATCTAGATCTCTGAAAAGGCTTCGATAAAGGTGACGGAATTCTACGCCTAAAGGCCTCCGTCATGGCTTAACGACTTAAAAGCCGGGACCGACAATTTAACGTGCCCTCCGAAAAAAATGCGTTTAGTTAGGCTTTGAGGAACATGGTGGAATAGTTTCCCAAATGCAGAGTAGGTGTTTCCTCTGCAACGGGCCGGCCCATCTGGCCCACTTGCCCGTGGTCTTTCGACCAACAGTTGTCGGTTAGGCCTAGTTATGTCTATCGCTGGAAACTTCGCTTGCGAGTTCTAGACATGTTGATGTTGAGTGGCGCCATCTGTAGTGCGTAGCATGTTTATGTAGTTCATCTAGCGACAGGTAGATGTCGCTACAAGGCTATGGCTTAAATACAAAGGAATTGTCGTGCAAGCCGCTCTAAATCTTGCACCTACATATCTCTATTTATTAGTATTTAGTATTGTCTATTTCTCAATATTATACAGATTCCTGGGCGCTTCTATACTCGTACACACTGCCACGCTCTACAAATCCAGCGTCAGGTTTGTCTGTTTGTGTGTTCGTAGCATCATTGGGCGAACCGTACCCGCCACCGCTGGGAGAATTCATTATGTACTTGTCCTGGAAAAAAAAACAGATTTATTTTATCCATCGCTGAAGATTTTTTTTTATGTTCCTAACTCTACAGGTTATGGGCCCATAACCTGAAGAGTTGGAGCATAAAAGATTTTCCTATTAGCTTATTGATTTCACTGTGAGGAGATTACCCCTGGGTAAGCTTCAATGGACGCCTTGCCACCAAGGTTGATGAGTCTACCATCCACTCGCTGCAGCAAATTGAGGCCTCTCTCACCAGGCTCGCCTCCTAGGAAGAACAAAACAATTAGGATGGGCTACCTGTCATGCAATGAATGCAAAGTGTGTAAAGATGAACGCACATATAGCGGAGCCGAACGCGTCGAAAGAATCGACAGAAACAAATTTTAGCATTCTTTTTAGTATGAAACCTCGCATATCTGCCAGATTCGGATGATTGGGAATGGCAGAGGTTTCATACGATTTCATAGAAAGAATTTAAAAATTCATTTCTTCGTTAGACCCGTTCAGCGTGGATAGTTGTGCGTTCACCTTAAATGTCAAGTGCATATTTCAACATCGCACTTGGGTCTGTTATTTTTTTTTACCTTTTTGATTAAGAATTTATAAAGTCTGCAACTACGAATTATTTAAAAGTGACAAACAGTGAAAAAACAGCGGGCTGATTGTCCAACTTGTCTCAAACCTCAAATTGGTCTCAAAATGTCAAAACGATTGCGTAGGAATATTTTGTAGCGTGTGGTCTCGTGAGTGACAGCTACTTGCGTGTTCACTGAACTTTCGTATTAGACAGTTTGAGACCGATGTTGGTCGCTATCAAAGATAGACAATCAGGGGGCAGATATAGCAATAGTTTTAGAGCGTTTGTCCACCGCCGCCGTCACCGTCACGTCAACGAGAACGGGATGACGGCGCCGATGTAGCGACCATACATTTACTATAGCCGCCTGTCCACCAGAAGACCGTCACGTCATCTTGATCTCAAACAGAAATAATCTCGTTGACGGTGACGTGACGGTGACGGCGGCGGTGGACAAACGCTCTTACCGTTCATGCCGTAAGGTTGGAAGGCGCGCCGCTCTGTTAGCACTGACAGCTGCACAGTACGACGGAACACCAACTCACGAACGATGCCGTCGCCACCCACCCAGCGACCTGCAACATAATAGAATAACATTTATATTTAGCACACAGAAAACAAACAATACAAAAGAAGAAGAAGCAAGGACGGAGTAAAGTAAAAGAAAAAACAGGTACAAATAGGAAAAACAAAAAAACTAAAATTATAAATAGACGGTAGGTAACCTACAAATATATGACCTACAAATATACTTAGGTACTGAGAAACAAATATTTCCATTTCATTTTCATTTTTCCGTTATAATTGGGTAAGTACCTACACTTCTCACAATGGGGGCCTTACTTATGAAAGATTTTTAAAGTGAAACACTGTTTAAACAACGTTCTGTCTTTATTTGTGGATAGTGACAAACAGAGACAGGACGTTGTTCAACCAGTGTTCAACTTTAAACATCTTTTATAAGTAAGGGGGTAGATCTAGCTAGTGTAGCTTTTTCATACAAAATTTTATACTGCGCAGATCGAATGCCTAGTCCTAATCCATTATACGTACAGTCAGCGTCATCAATCGGTATCCCCCTATTGATTTTAACAAGGACCCTTTTCATTTCAACTTTGTATAGGAACTCGAGCGAAATTAGATATTCATAAGTATACTAGCAAATCCGACTGAAATCCAAAGTTGAAATGAAAAGGGTCCTTGTTAAAATCAATAGGGGGATACCGATTGATGACGCTGACTGTACTTTAAGTACCTATCTATTCTACAGTCTTACCTTTCCCCCCCGAGCCGGGGCGGAGAGAGAACTTGGTGACCAGCATGGGGTATCTTCTCTCCACTATCTCCACATCCGTGATCCGGGTGTTTGTCATGTGGGTGTGGACTCCACCCGAGCCCACCCAACCTGGACCCTGGAATATAACAAGCATACCTTCAAAAACCAAACAGGAGGAGAAATAAACATGTGAAATGAAATGAAATGAAATTTTATTTCTCAGTAAGTACAGGTACAGGATAAATGTAGTCTGACCAATTCGATAACGACTTGATACTTGTAGCTAGCTAATGTCAGAGGCCAAAATAAAGTTGCCAGAAATGTAAATTTTAATTTAAAAACAGTCGCACCCTCTCAAGTCGTTTACACATTCACACTTCAACACAAGGGACACACTTTCCCCCTTACTTATGAAAGATGTTTAAAGTTGAACACTGGTTGAACAACATCCTGTCTCTGTTTGTCACTATCCACAAATAAAGACAGGACGTTGTTTAACCAGTGTTTCACTTTAAACATCTTTCATAAGTAAGGCCCTTTATTGCGAAAGAGAAGTAGCTACCCACAACACTGCTGATCAGAGTCCTAGCTGGTAGGCACGACAGTAACCTGCAAAGGTACTGGGTGTCTAACCTGATCCACCCATTTGCCAAAAAAATTTATTAATTGATTTTTGGGAGCCAGATGACTGATAGAATGCTTATAACTTTCGTTGTGTGTGTATTTATATACTTAAGTCTAATTCTAATTTAATTTATGTTTTATTGTGTCGGTATATTTAAATTATTTTTTGTGTGTATTGACATTGTGTAATCTGGATCCTTGTTATCTGAATAAATAATTTAAATTGAAATTGAATTGAACACAGGTTTTCCTAGGATGGGAGCTAGGGCACTTTAACATCGTAATCAAAAATAGGTACCTAACTTACTTACCTTTTGCACTTGTTTAAGTACTGGTTTTTGAATCTTACTTAAATTTTTTTATATACTTAATAAAAAAATTCAAATAAGATTCAAAAACCTACCCTCTTTTGTGTAAACTGAAATAAATACTTTATACTTCTCTCTTGGCATCGCCTTTTCGTCGCCCGACCCAGTGAGAAGCGACGCGATAAACCAATTTTTGCCGGACTGGAGTATGGTTGCTGAAGACCGCAATGTCTAGAGCAGTGGTTCTTAACCTATGGTCCGCGGACCACTGGTGGTCCCTGGAACCACTTGAAGTGGTCCGCGAAGCTATCCGAAAAAATTAAACAAGGGACAAAGGATCAAAGTTGAAAGAGAAAACTTACTGTTGGTGGTCCGCGGCAAGTCAGAAAGTTTATCAAATGGTCCCTCATCACTAAAAGGTTAAGAACCACTGGTCTAGAGGGAGTCGGGGAAGTATTTGCCCAGCAGTGGGACGCTTAAGGCGCTAACACATGGTGGCCCAGGGTCGGCCTCTCTATCGCTCTCGCCTTAAATCGATTCGCCTTCTCGTACGCACTCGCCTAAGCTGGCCTAGGCTGGCCCAACATGAGTTAGCGCCTTTACAGATGACAATAATAATAATACTTTTACATTAAAATATATATATTATTATTAAAATATTTATATATTTGTATATAACATATACAGGGTGTGGCAAATTCTTGGTCACTGAAGGGTAGCTACCTTTTCTCTTGTAGTTAGAGAGTTTTGTTCTGAGGAAACTTCGGTTTTATTTTGAAGAAAAAAATAATTGCATTTTTAGATTTTTGAAAAAAAGTACAGTTAGCCTAAAAAAATACATTTGTCAAAAAAAACAAGTTGATCTTAATCGACTCTATTTTCCATCAGGAACACTTCTCCCAAAGTAACTTACCAAATCAAATCGTAAGTTTTTGCAATAATTCAAAAAAACACATCCCATACATTTTCTATGAAATTAGTACCTAGTTGTAAACATTATAGTGCCAATTATTCAATGGTTATTAATTTAAATTCGGAACTGCTTCGGCATGCTGGGAGGCTATTGTAAAGCCTTATGCGCCTCAGACAGAGCCGCAAGAGAGAATGGTAATTTTACATCTGCGGGGAAGCACTTTGTTCTAAATTTAAATACACGCTTTACAATAGCCTCCCAGCTTGCCGGAGCACTTATGAAATTAAATTAGGAACGATCGAATAAGTTGCACTGTAATGTTTAAAACTTCTAATTTCATAGAAAATGTATGGGATGTGTTTTTTTTGAATTATTGCAAAAACTTACGATTTGATTTGGTAAGTTACTTTGGGAGAAGTGTTCCTGATGGGAAATAGAGTCGATTAAGATCAACTTGTTTTTTTTGACAAATGTATTTTTTTAGGCTAACTGTACTTTTTTTCAAAAATCTAAAAATGCAATTATTTTTTTCTTCAAAATAAAACCGAAGTTTCCTAAGAACAAAACTCTCTAACTACAAGAGAAAAGGTAGCTACCCTTCAGTGACCAAGAATTTGCCACACCCTGTATATATTTTATAACTTATATAGGTAGGTATATTATTGAACATATATATTTTTTATCCTATGTGTGTATGTAACAATGTATTTATGAAATAAATAAAATAAATACATACCGCACCACTGCCTCCCGCGACGGTTTCATAGTACCCCCAATCATGCTCTCCTAATGTGAGATTGTTCATACAACCATGTGACGCAGCACACACCTATACAAGAAATAACTCTTTACAAGTGGCTAAATTAAATATTAAAAGAAACTGACTTCAATTTATTTTAATTAAGTATTTATTTATTCTTGTTGCGCGGTAATGCTGCCAGTGTCTTGGGCACGCTCAGGGGCGGCCTTAGCTATCGCGAGGCCCCGGGCGGTAGATCTTTGCGAGGCCCCTGGTGACGGGCGTGAGACCAAGATTTTTGGGAGGGACACGAGATATTAAGCTGCGGGAAAGGGGGGGGGGGGCGAGCGAAGCGAGCCGAATTTTTTTTAGCACTTTTTTTTCACTGTGCTAGCAAAATAATGAGCCTAATATGCGAGCAAAGCGAGCTCCCTACTCTCGCAAAATACCTATGAATTTAATGCGAGCGAAGCGAGCCGAATTTTTTAAAGAAAAATGCAACATCATAATGACACTAGATTTTGCTTACAATGCTCAAAGAAATGGCTGGCTGCTTGTCGGTTTCTATTCTGCGGTCAGACATTTCACTTTTTCGTCACTTCGTTCGCAAAATACACATGAAGCTAAAATGCGAGCAAAGCGAGCCGATTTTTTTAAGACAAATGACACATTGATATGACGGGATGAAAAGGGCTAAAAACGTTTGTACGAAAAATTTAGAATTCCTAGCATTTAAGAATTTAAGACATTATAATGCTGGATGCTGGATCAAAGATTTTGGGGGGGTGGGGTGTCATGGCCCTGGGACCGAGCCTGCCTAGTCATTCCGAGGCCCTACTAAAGTTCCTAGGTATTGAAATTTTGATGACGAAAAGTCGGAGTCGCGCACATATTCTAAAACAAAGTCCTTCGCCCCCTCATAAACTACCTACTGAACGGATTTTTATTTGGTTTTTTCACCAATAGACAGACAGAGTGGTTCATGAGGAAGGGTAGGTGTATAATTCGTTTAGGTTTTGTGTAAATTGGTTGAAATATGATGATGATTGTTGAAAAAGTTGGAAAAAATATAGCTGACTGGGAGTTTTCCTAAAAAAAGTTGCCTATTCTTTTTGAGATAAATAATAGCAAAACAATGTAGAAGGCATTGTTCTTATTTTATAGGTTTAAAGAAAAGTTCACAATAGAATTTGTCTATCTTTAACGGTTAGGTTTACCAATGCTTATAAAAGATTTTCTCTAGTCGGCTTGCTGCGCGAGGCCCCTACAAGCGCGAGGCCCCGGGCGAGTGCCCTGCTCGCCACCCCCAAAGGCCGCCACTGGGCACGCTTCTGACTGGCAGTGGCTTGGATCAGTTGAACTACCTATAGATCGTTTCCAACGATCCTCAGGTGGCTCAACTGGTTCTTATTGTATTTTATAATGTTATGTAAATACGTAGTTGCACAAAAACAATTATAAAATGCTTAGATCTAGATGAGCAATTTTCTGCACTCTTGAGGTGCATTTCTGTTCATAACTCCGAAGATCCTCGACAGATCCTCACCAAATTTTTGTGGCATCAATCGGAAAGTATACCCTTTCAAACAAAAAAAAGATTTTTCCAAATCGGTCCAGGCGCCTTCCAGTAATCGGTTTACATACATAAAAAAAAAGCACAATTATTCCGACGAATTGAGAACCTCATTTTTTTGAAGTTCGGTTAAAAATGGCATTCTTAAACTAGATTATTCATATTTTAAAACTTTTTGTATGTTTCTATAGCTTTAGTCCGATATTTACAAAATTTTGACATTCAAAAATTCCAGTTGATTTGAACTTTTTGTTCAACGATTTTTGTTCACGATTTTGTAGTAATCTGGATCAGCTAAGCTATCTATAGATCGTATATGACGGTTATCGATAGCACTTTTTTAACAATTCTCTCAAATGGCAATACTCATCTAATTATTTTTCCACCATACCTTGAAGGCTTTCAGTACGACGTCGACGATGCGTTGCGACGTCAGAACGTTGCCTCCGACGACCGCGGCGCCCTCTGATGGATCCAGGATGGAACCAGCTGGAATTGTCACCGTGACAGGGGCTAGGCAGCCCTGTAGAACAAATATAGTTAATTACACAATCCAAAAGTCCTAACGAGAAGCATTATTAGAGAACTAGCTTCCTCGCGAAGTACCTACATAACATATAGCCTATGTTCATCCTGAAAGTTCATTCTAAATGCTGGTGGAATTTTTTTTTAAATCGGATGAGTAGTTTCAGAGATTACCTCCTATATACAAATACATTATTGACTTGACCGTTATTCGAACCTTATTAATTTGAGATAGGCACTTCCGTTTCCCGCCTTGCATTTCCTTTTTCTAATGAATTTACCATTGACTTCCGGCTGCTTCCGGTACATACGTCACTTCCACCAGGCAGGGTGGCGTGCGATTTTATCGACGACATCTTTATTCCTCATTGGCGTTTTATTCCCCGCCGAGTGCGGACGTGTCTTGCCAGGTGCAACCACGTCTTGAAGAAGTTATTTTTTTCTTTTGAATTTTGAGTACCTACCTAATTTAAAAAATTAATATTGCGTTTTATGGAAATTGCAGACAGATTGCATATTTCTAGTGTTAAGAGTGAGTTTGTTCCAAACTGTAAGTAATTATTTTCTTTTCTTTTAGAAATTAATATTCCTGTTCAAAAAAGCAGAAAACTATTCGTAAATCATAGCTATGTTTTGAGTTTATTATAAAGATTTGTTAGCATGATTCGGTCGGAATTGTTCCGAGACTATCCGATTGTGTGAACACTTCTTAAAAAATTGTGGGTAATTTTGTTATACTTACTTCGTTGAATTGTTTTTCGCTTGAGCCAGTCGGTATAGAACCGAGACTATCTGGATTTGCGAATACCTTTCAATGTGTAGGATGTCAAGTACCCACAATATAATCTCAAATCATAATAATTAATTGCTATATTTGCCTATTATGTTTTTCTGCCACGGGCCAGTCGGTATTGTACCGAGATTATCTGACCGTGGCAGTTTAATTTATTGTAAGGGCAGTGTCTGGATATACAAAAGGTTATAAAATATACCCTGTATTTCCAATAATGCAATTATGAAACGATTTAATGGCTTTTTGCTTTTTTATGATTTTTAGATATTTAACGGTTTACCGTTCGATTTTAAATTTGATTATTTAAAAATAATTTTATTTTAAAGAGGTGTGTCAGGATCGTAGCAAGTGGAAATCCGTGGTCTCTGCCTACCCCTGTGGGAAAGAGGCGTGATTTTATGTATGTATGTATGTATGTATGTAAATTTATTTTTGTAAGATCTTAGTATAAGCTCTTAGCTTTCCAGTATTATAAAGCGGTAATTTCTGCAAATATGTGAGTTATATTATAATGTATAGTGCAGTGACAGGGACAGTTCTCCCATATGCTCTCTATAACGACGCGGTCAGCGAGTAAAACAAGGGGGGGGCAAATATAAACACCGCTAACGTATAATTATTTATATTTTGTTATCTGTCCCATAAAGTTCGAAATGTCGAAAAAGATCACGTGAGTACCTAACCTATAAATGTTTCTGTCATTAATCTACCTATTATGGCGAACATAAAATTTCGTTGAACATGAGGCTGGATAAATGACTCAACTGGTCGTAACATTTTTTTGTAAAAAGGAGTTGTGTCTCTGGGCATTAGAAGTTCCTGGCTCTGAAAAAGTCGACCAAGTTGAAGTTCTTTGTACAATCGTGTTTGCTAATTCAGATTCTTAATATTCTTTTATTGTGGGTGTGGTCCTGAGCGAAAATTCAAAGAAGTAAGGTTGTCACCTTTGTGATAAAATTAATTTTGAATGAGTTTGAGCATGGTAACGTTATGCGAGATAAAACATCCCATAGATTCACTTGTCAGGGCGACACTCGCAACACAGGTACCTTTTTGCACGAGCTGGCTTTTCATTGGGAAGAAGCCGAAAGCGTGCGGCCTCAAACGTGTGGCCACTAACCTCTTCCTCGCAGGTTAAGACTATTAAAAAACGAGCGTCTCCTCGCAGGAGCATGTCAATTAACAGACGCATGACTGTTGCAAAACTAGTCTATAGTGGCTGTGCCCGCGCGTCTACTCGCAAGAGTACCTACGTAAATTAAAAGAAACCCCAGGGTTTTCGACATAGCCTCTTTGAATCACATGACTGTTGCAAAACTAGTCTATAGCGGCTGTGCCCGCGCGTCTACTCGCAAGAGTACTTAAACTAAAAGAAACCCCAAGGTTTTCGACATAGCCTCTTTAAATCACATGACTGTTGCAAAACTAGTCTATAGCGGCTGTGCCCGCGCGTCTACTCGCAAGAGTACTTAAATTAAAAGAAACCCCAGGGTTTTCGACATAGCCTCTTTGAATCAGATGGCTGTTGCAAAACTAGTCTATAGCGACTGTGCCCTCGCGTCTATGCGCAGGAGCACGCAAATTAAAAGAAACCCTCGCAGAGTTTTCGACATAGGTTCTTGTGTTGTAATGCTGATAAATTAAATGGCTGGTGTTAAGCTGATCTGTCGCGACTGTGCCCTCATGTGGCACTCCTTACGTCGCTCGGTCGACAAGCTCGACTCACAAAATCAACCCAAACAGGGGCTGTGATTGAGGCATGTGACCTAACCGCTCATCGATCGATAGTAAGAAGAAATAAATCCCGTAAGTATTGACATGACATTTAGAACAGGCCTGCTTTGCGCCCAAGCACCGGGTCTTATACCTACTCAAGACCTTATGTGGGTATCGCATACCCTGCAGGAATCTTACTCTTAAAGTAACGACAGACCGAGTTTCCAAATGCTTCGAAATTAACGTTCGACAATGGTGTTATCCAATGGTACGCTCAGCTCTCAAGTTTCCTGGCGTTTAATTTGCTGGTTAAGAGAAGAGAATCTACCTTGTTAAATGGGTCGACCTTTTTAAATTTTGCGGAACCCAGTTGCGTAATGATGACCGTAAATTTCAATGAATATTGCTCTGATCCCTTCTTTAACTGAGGGACTATGACCTTGCAGTCTAGTCTCAGGTACAGTCACCTGCCACTAAGATTTATTCATTCCATATTCTTTTTTAAAACTTAGACGAAAGTATTCAAGTACCTAGGTACACAACAAATATCTAACCATCCACTAATTTCATTATCATTAGTATTAACCGTCGAAGATCTAAAATATTTTTATTGGTTCCTACAACGAGGTTTTAAAATTTTTTGAGTGTACCTTCATGCCTTGAATGTATGTTGTTTCTTGGTGCATGCAACTGTACCTAAGCGTTACTATCAGTAGCTTACTATTTTATTACGATGATCAACTTTATTATCAAAGCGTTAGGAGATTTTGAATTTTGTGTGGATATTTTAAGTTTAGTGTAACTTATAGAATTCCTTTATATCTACTCACGTAAGGGTAGATTGCTGATCATTACATATAATATACCATGATAATTGCTATGTGATTAGACTGGGAAATTATAATAATAAGACTGCTGTTGCCGAAGTGAGTTTTGAACTAAATTTATTATTAATTAAAAGTAGGTATCTACTTGGTATGCACAATGCCCTTTGTGCTGAGTGTGCAGGTTGGTCTTTACACATGTTTTCACACATCCTACGAGCGAACATTTATCAAAAGGGATTCCAAAGCCTTGTCGGACTCCTAAACCTTGTAAAATTCACTGTTCCGTTGTGTGGCATAGTCTCTAGTTCTCTGCTTACGTAATGCATTCTTGAAATCCGTCCGGAAATAGAGTAACATTATAAGTTAGTTGTGTGTAGTCCACAGAAATGCAAAGTTTTTCGGCCCTATACATACGTAGCATCCAAGTTTATTGTTAGGCACCAGACCCATAGCTTAGCCGGTTCTCTGCCGAGGTTTCGATTCATTCATTCAGATCGGCACGTGTTGACCAAATGCACAAAGAATTTACTAGATGAAGTAGGTATCAATACTGTTTGCCTGTATGTAAGTAGATAAGTATAAGTAGTAATAATGTTTACGTTGCAGTGTAAACTATTACTGAGCATTTATTCGCGACGCGTTTGGTCGAATGTGGCCCCCTCTCACATGTGGGTACCCTCCATCCTTTCTAATAATGTAAGTACAGTTGTGCATGGTGTTTATTGGTGAGCTAACCTCAACCGACTACTAGCAGCTGCTTTTCAATTCGTCAATTTCAATCCGTCAATTTCTCTAAATTCATTATTTTTGTCCGATTTCTTGCAACGTTTATGCTAAGTTAGACGTATCGACGAAGCTGCCGTGCTGCTTCGAAAAAGTGCAGTCTATGTCTCCGTCAGGTTGCGCAAATGTGTAACTGAACAAATGAGTTAAAGTACTGAAATGGCAGCCAGGTGAATCTACCGTAAGAATGACATTCTTCTCTGCTCCTTATATGGCTCATTTGATCTTAAAATATCATATTTGATCCACTTTATCTGAAAGGTAACAAGGTGGTTACATTATTTTGAAATTTTCCTTTGGTTCACGATTTATCTAAGTGCAAATTATTTTCTTGCATGAATCTGCAAATGCAAGATATTACTGAAAGAATAAGTACATTTTTTGGTGTAAGTACCTACAAAACCAATTCTTCAATCCAAATGTTTAGATCTATTAAAACAAAGCAAGTATAGATATAAGTCTAGCTTCTTAATGTATTATTCATTCATTCATCGTGTCAAATGAGCTCAAACAAAACATTCGGTTTTAAATCTGTTTGCTCCAACATGAAGCCTTTGGCCCTATGTAAAGCCTAAGATCTACGAGATATTTATTAAGAAACTACCTACTATTTTCAATAATAAATAATTTGTTCAATGCCCTCGTATAGGCATTGCGTTACAATTTAAGAATTATTCATTTAGAGTTCAAATGCAAATAGATATACCTAGGTATACCTACCGTTTTGTGACCTTGTTCCTTGTGCTTTCTGGTCGAAAGTTAAACGAATGCTGAACATTATATAGGTAAAAGGGTGAAATTCGGATCACCCTCAGGCCTGCCTACGGGTCAAAGATAGTTTGTACAATCGGGCTCGACACTGTTTCAAACATACAGAATTGGGTCCAATATTTTTGTTTGCTTTATCTTTTGTTCTGCGACTACAGAATATCTGCTAAAAAGTCATAGTTTACTCGTTTTTCTGCAGAATAGTAGAAATAAGAGTTAAGTATATAAAAGCGATAGAAACGAAAGTATATCGCTACACCACTTTGAACTATAACAGTTATTGGTTAGAGATTTTCCTTAGAAATGTAAAAATGCTTCCACACAATTATAATTAGGTATTAGTACTTACATAAATTCACGCTTCGTCCCCGTACGGGTGGAAAACAGAAGCTACTTTTTTTCCTAGAAATTTCCAAAAATACTTTTAAAGGAAAATTAATACTTTTTGTAAAGCAATCAGTTCTAGCTGCAAGTTCTAGTAATATTTTGGTAATTAAGTATGTGAAACGATTTGATTTACATCTACCTATATTGATTGGTAGAAAGTTCAATATTTTTTATTAAGTAACAATAATTTCTTTTGATATCCTTGCTGTAAAGTACTTTGCTTCTGGCTCAGCTTTTATTTTGAGGCTTCTGGTAGGTATATACTACCTAAACTACGAACTAAAGTTCAGGTTTATTACTTTTGAGTTAAAATTCAATATTCTTTATTACATGTTATTATGCCTCTCACATTGGCGTCACTTCCACCACCAGGCGATAACAAACAGGTCTCAAATTAATAAGGTTCGAATAACGGTCAAGTCAATAATAGACGCGTTTTACCTACCAATAAAACGCATATTATTACTTACCTTATTCGAACCTTATACTTTAATCTCTGCCTGGTGATTTTCGACTCGCAATGAGGAATAAAGATGTCGTCGATAAAATCGCACGCCACCCTGCCTGGTGGAAGTGACGTATGTACCGGAAGCAGCCGGAAGTCAATGGTAAATTCATTAGAAAAAGGAAATGCAAGGCGGGAAACGGAAGTGCCTATCTCAAATTAATAAGGTTCGAATAAGGTAAGTAATAATATGCGTTTTATTGGTAGGTAAAACGCGTCTATTTTACCTCTTTATAATATTAGTATAGAAGTATAGATATAGATGGTTCGGGAAGCGATTGAGATTAAGAAGTAATTTTAATAGTCCTAATTTAAATCGTAAGGACGGTTTTAGACTGCCTCGTGGAATCCAAAGCAACTTGTAATCGCTATGTGAAATCGCCTCGACTTTCGATCCGAAGGTCGTGGGTTCGAACCCGACCGCGCATCTATGGATTTTTCTTTTCTAAAAATGTATACTTATGCGCATTAACACGAGCTTTAAACGGTGAAGGAAAACATTGTGAGGAAACCCGCGGCTTGGTCAGCCCCACACGTATTGACCATGTCTTTCCTGTGGATATGGTTAAGTTGAGAGGATGGTGTAGGTGCTACAAGCCTACTCCATCTCAACATTGTCCCAGGCACTACAGTGTCCCGTTAAGTGTAGGCAAAGATTGCCTCCTGACAATGTATAAATCATCTAGTAAAAGATGTTCTCTAAGTTTTAGTATCCCAATTGGCCTTCTACTAACCTCTCGTCTAACCCCGCGTTTTCACTAACGACAAAACATGTTGTAAACAGCTACCTATCGCACTCACTCTTTGAGAGTTAATAAAGATAGATAGATGTTTGCAACATGTTTTGTCGTTAGTGAAAACATATAGATATAGTTAGATATTTATTCCGTCGGCTAGGTAGACATATTTTATAGCTGTACTTAAATATTTGTTTCTTTCCTTCCTAAGTCCTACCTGTCAGTTTGTTTGTGTTTTCAGCATCTAGCTCTCACTTATACTTACCTATTTATTTACCTGTTTGTCTACCTAAGTACCTGTGTCTTTTGTTTGTTTACTTATGTACCTGAGTCTTTTGTTTGTTTTTAAGTATTATGTAGCTATTTTCCTGTGTGTGTGTTTTTACCAAATCAATGTGTATCTATCTATCTATCTATCTAAAACGCGGGGTTACAAGTATATATTAACTGACCTGGTTTAAGGGCACGTCGTGCCCCACCATACATCGTAGACAGTATATAAGTGCGGAGAGGGCGATGGCACGAGGCGCGTTTAAGTTGCCCCACACCTCCACACCTGTGCCACTGAAACATTATCCAAGCCTTATTTATATTAATCTAAATCTAAGTATACAAAATATAATATAATTTTTTTTTTTTTTTTTTTTTTAACTAGCCTAAACTGTCCCACTGCTGGGCAAAGGCCCCCGTTACCTTCCACTCATCGTGATCTTGTGCGGTTTCTCTCCAATATAATAAATAAGGTAAATTACGCGATAAAATCCCGTGTCCATAAAACTTTTCAATATAGTGATCGCGAAAGTTTAAAAAGACATAATAAAGTGGAAGAGATTGTTTGTTTGTGCCACAGAACATATAGGTAAAGAATCTTGACTTAGCGAAAACATTTATTTAAGCGCTAAATGCAATATTCACCTAAACACTTGCCTCTCTTTCTAACGCATAACTCTGTCATAACGCGGGCCCGCCATACTTGTAACTTTGTACCTAAGAGCGTTTTCACATTATCCGATCCGATATCGGTATCGGACGCCGACACGACATCGGGGCAAGTAAAATGTATGAAAGATGTCCGCTCCGATATCCGATATCGGGTCGGACAAAGTGAAAGGCAGGTAGGGGAACCTGTTGAACCTCGTCCATTGATATCCCTCGGCCACCAAGGCTTATCTCGTAATCTGTGCGAGTTTTTTTGTTTTTGTCTGTGGCATTATAATCGTCATTGGTCAACACCAACATGAAGCTAGAATCGAAAAACCAGCGTGGAGTGAGTGAGGCATGCGAATTAAAAATATAAAAAAGTGTTCAAAAAGAGGGTATTTTTAACTTTACTTTAAGTTAATTTATATATAACAGTACATACTTACAAGATAACCATTTCATGCAATCAAATATAGGTGAAATGGACTTTAGATAGGCATAGAAATATCGACCCAAATCGAACTCAAAGTGCATTTTAAAAATTCGTTAATTTAAAATGAGGCAATGTTGTACCTTTGCCACCATATTTGCTTTGTACTTTGGACAGGGCCTCACGTACAAATTTGTATTAAGATATCAAACAGAAAAAAAAAAACACCGAAGAAGGTTCATATAAAGAGAGAAGTCTATCTTGTCCTAAAAGCTGTTAAGTATTTGGATTTTTGTTGATAAATTATTATAATAGGACGCGATAATGATCTTAAGATCACAGAATTTTTTAGAACTTATTGTTATTTTTATTATCTTAGCATAACTTAAGATAAAAATGTAAATTATTATTATTTTTTATCTAAAGTATATACCTTATAAATGTTCTTTCCATTAATTTAAAAATAAAGTGATAATTGATTCGATAACATGATATTTTCATGAAAAAAGACTGGTAAGGTCAAGGTACATCTTGCAGTGACCAAGGTATATCTGGTGTGTTGTACCTTCGACAAAATCCCATTTTTTGTTCAAACCTCTTTATCTTTTAAAGTATCATTAAAAATACAAAATTTATTTCATAAATATGTAGTCAAATAATGTATCTTTACATGTGTCCATATTTGGTAAACCTAATTCCAATCTTTATAGACAAAAAAAATTAAATAAGATCGTGTGGCCGAGGTTCAACAGGTTCCCCTACATATTTCATACATTTTACTTGCCTCGATATCGTGTCGGCGTCCGATACCGATATCGGATCGGATAATGTGAAAACGCTCTAAAGCATAGAATAGAAGACTGTACACTGTATGCGTGAAATACGGTGACAACCTTACTTCACGCACACAATTACGCGTGTACAAAAATGACATTGTGTAATGTCTGTGTAAATAGGTAGTTAGACGCCGCTTTTGCATAGAGATGCCTTTAGGCACACCCCGGACAATCGATGAATTCTGCGGAGTGTGCGGAGTGCGGCTTCTGTACCTATTCTGTGCCAGGACCTTCAGAAAGAGGCGTGTTTTCAGAATCAGAATCAGAATTTATTTATGTATGTTTTATGTATGTACTTACGTGAAGTCACAGTGAGCGGCTCCCAGCTCCTTGTCTAAAGTGACAGTGAGGGCTATGGGCGTGCCGTTGTCCATATACTCCACCGCTTTGAGTATAGTCGAGCCGGTGGCTTCGTACGTCTTCCTCGCTATTTCCTGAAATTATATGCATTGGATTTTTTATACAAAAACTAATTATGAGATAGATAGATAGATAGATAGCCATTTATTCGGTAACACGCACACAGACGTACATTTACAATGTAATACGAACACTAACATAAGTAGGTAAGTAGGTTTAACAAGCAAATTTTTTTTTACAAACTTTAAACAATAATAACAATAATATGTTGCCCTGCACCATTATTATTCGCTGGCCATCATCATCATCATCTCAGCCCATTCCCACTGATGGGTATAGGCCTTCTCTTTATCACGCCATTCTCTCCGATCCCTCGCGAGTCTCATTCACTGATTCCCGACAATACAATACAAAAAGATTTATTTGCATACCACACGAAACAAAAATAAAAATAAGTAGGTAGGTACAAAAAAGGGTAAGGCCGACCACGTTCACAGAGTCATTGTACCTTCACCAGTGAATACCAGAGAATACCATGAATTCTCTGGTATTCACTGGTGTATTCGCTGGTACTTTACCTAAATTTATTAGTATCCGCCCGCGGCTTCGCTCGCGTGGTACCTACCCGGATAAAAAGTAACCTAAATCAGTGTTCCGCAAACTTTCTGTGTTCAAGGTACATCTAGGAAATCGGAAAGTTTTGGAGATACACCAAAAATAAAAAATCTTTTTTTTTATGCGAAACATGAGCTTTATGTTGAGTAATATGCGGTCCAAATTTGGAGTAGCGTAATTGAGATAGGTAACCTTATTTTTCCAAGGCACACCATCCAATGACCACGGTACACCAGTGTGCCGCGGCACACCCTTTGCGGAACACTGAACTAAGTGACCATTATTGAATGTGTGTTACCTTGAGCATGTCTCTAACAGCCAATTCTGCGTTCTTCTGAATATGTCCCATATACGCTTGTACCACATCCAAACTGTACTGCTCTATCAGCTCGCCCACTAGTTGGATACCCTACAATACAATACAATATATTTATTAATAACACCAGGTTACAAGTCATAAAGGCAGGTACAATAGAAATAAGAATTATATTGACCTTAATTATTAATTAAATATCTAAATTAAATAATGGGTAATTCGTAAAATTCCTCTACAGTGTAGAATGTTTGGTCAAGCAACCATTTTTTCAGTCTTGCTTTGAAAATCATGGTGGAAGTTGCATCCGTTTTAATAATGTCCGGCAGTCTATTGTAAATGGACGGGCCCATTATGTACAATAAAGTACAATAAATCATTATGATGCATTTAATAACAATTTCAATGAATTAAATTATTGTAAATACTATAAACGGGTCATTTACCATGATTTTGATGATGATGGCGCATGCAACTGTGCCGAAATATCGGGAAACTCAAAAAACCAAAAATCATGGTAAATATCCCGTCTATAGTGTTTACAATGTTTACAACCATGATAGTTTCAAAATTGGTTTCAAAAGTTTTAATTAAATTATATTTTTTCGGGGTATTTTTTTCTTAAAAGAATGATATCCCTACATAGACCCAAAACTTGAGAGATTCGGATACTTATAAAAGGTGGTAGCACGAATCGACCGAAACTAATTTTAGAATTCTTTATATGAAATAGTATGAAACCTCGCAGACTTGCCCGCGTTGATCCGATTCGACCGAATCTGGCAGTACTTTGAGAATTCGGTGCGGGTAGGTGTGCGCTCAGCCTAACACTCTTCTTTTCATCGCAAATCTTGATGAGATCATATTAAAGTTAAGGGAGTGGGCATAAGTTTCTCGTACAGTTGTTCTATCTTACGAAGTCCGTTTGGTCTTAATTGTGTGTGTAGACGCACATGCACGTTTGTGTGCGTGGGCCGATTCTGAGCGCTCCCGAGCTTACGCACACAGATACAACATGCATGTGAACACACACACAACTAAGACCAAACGGACTTCGTGAGATAGAACAACTGTACGCACCAGTGTATATATACAAACGCGCTGCGAACAAAGGGCTTTACTTATGAAAGATGTTTAAAGTTAAACACTGGTTGAACAACATCCTGTCTTTATTTGTGACAAACAGAGACAGGATGTTGTTTAACCAGTGTTCAACTTTAAACATCTTTCATAAGTAAGGGGGAAAGTGCAACAAAGTGCCGGATTGCATAGGATTAACCTTACCCGTTGGTTAGCGGCTACTTGTGCCTTTAGGTCGGAGAGATTGTCGGACAGATTCCTTGTGCCGGAGCATCCTGGCTCCGTTCCGGGCCTCATCAGCTCTGAAACAAGATTTATTTACTTAAAAGGGCTAGCTGAAATTCTTAGAATTTCTCGATTATCTGAGGAACATATGAAACTTTGAGTTTTTATCTTATTTTCAGCGTCTTGATAACACATTAGGCTGATTTTAGTCTCACGCTCACCGTCAGCGCTGATAGGCGAGTGATCTTTATTACAGTGAAATAAGGATACTGATTGTCCAGCACTGACGAGAGCAATCAGCGTAATCAGTATCCTTATTTCATTGTACGTGTTTGGAGTTGTACATACCTCTGACTTTCTCGACCGGTTAAACTACTCTAACGTATACGTTAGAGCAGTTCAATCGATTGAGATATCTCTCTCGATGTTGCACATGTTATGGTGGGTTCAGAACCCCCCCCCCCCCCCCCCCCCCTCCGGATTATATCCTTCCATCAGGACATCTACCTCCTGGACATGAGCTTAAGTCAACTTGGAAGTCCCTAAACCGACTTCGGACTCAAGTTGGCCGATGTAAAGCCAACCTGGTAAAATAGGGTTATCTGGACCCTTCCCAAAGCCAGTGTGGTTGTGGAGCCCCTACGCAGGATATGCCTCATTTGCTATGATGTCCCCCAAAAAGTAGTTCCCCAAAGGCAGAGTAGGTGGTTCCTCTGCAACGGGCCGGCCCATCTGGCCCACTTGCCCGTGGTCTTTCGACCGTATTTGTCGGATAGTTCTACTTATGTCTTAATTCGTTGGAAACTTTGCTTGCGAGTTCTAGACATCTTGATGTTGTGTGGCGCCATCTGTAGTGCGTAGCATGTTTCTGTAGTTCATCTAGCGACAGGTAGATGTCGCTACAATATGATTTATCTTACCTTCAGTGAGTAGTTTCTCGTTGAAGGTCCTCCCCATCGACCAGCAACATGGGTTTCCTATAAAACTTTTGAAACTATCAAGGTTGTAAACATTGTAAACACTATAAACGGGATATTTACCATGATTTTTGGATATTTGAGTCTCCCGATATTTCGGCACAGTTGCATGCGCTTCAAAAATCATGGTAAGTAAATATCCCGTTTATAGTGTTAACAATGGATTTATCTTACCTTCAGTGAGTAGTTTCTCGTTGAAGGTCCCCCCATCGACCAGTAACATGGATTTAAAGGCGGCCCCCTCCTGCGCGAGGCAGGTGGAGTGGGGGGGCATGGAGCCGGGGGTGAGGCCCCCTATATCCGCGTGGTGGCCACGGGAGGCCACGAAGAATATCGGCTTGGGGTCCGACCTGTTGAATAATGTGTAAAGAAAACTCTCAAACGCCACTCTAATTTAATTTAGTGCTCCATTGTGATACCTAGAAAATAAGCTAGTTTTAGATAGGTACCATACCTACTTTAGGTTATAAATCGGTCCGTGGTTCACCTTATTACCCGACTACGGCGAAGCAAAAAGGAGGGTAATGAGTTTGATTTTACTCATGTCTTTCACACAATTCATCCATCCATCTTTTCTTTTCTTGGATCGAAACATTCCCCCTTACTTATGACAGATGTTTAAAGTTGAACACTGGTTAAACAACGTCCTGTCTCTATTCGTCACTATCCACAAATAAAGACAGGACGTTGTTTAACCAGTGTTCACCTTTAAACATCCCTACCCATATTATAACTGTGAAAGTGTGTTTATTGGTTTTCATTCCATCTATTCGAAAAGGACGACTTTGTTCGCCTTTAAGTGCGCCCAAAGTAGATGATTCCTCTTCAAGGAACTTTTAGCGGGCAGTAATGAGTTTTTAATCCTCTTTATAAGTTTAGCGGGCAGTAATGAGTTTTTAATCCCCTTTAAGTGCGCCGGAATTATCTATGAATTATCTTTGCCGCGCACTTTTGAGGTACAACCACAGAGTAACCAGAGAGACAAACTCAAACAACACGCGAAAGTAGGTACTTCACTACATGCGCAACGTTGTGTGCGTGCGCGTTCACCGACAGGTTCACTTACGAGCGGCGGGCGGCCGCTTCGTGAGCTCTCGGCTAGTCTCGGCAAACTCCGGCGGCCGACCGGCGGCTATGCGCTAAGGGGCGCTCGGAGGCCGCGAATGCTACGAGTATGCGGCGGCCGCGCGGGTTACGTAGTAACTATTAATGAATCTGTGGCGCGATCTTTTTCTGGTTCATTTTCATTCAGTCAGTAGGTAAGGTAAGTAGGTACTTACATCTAGCTAGGCAAAGTCATGCAGAGAAAAATAAAAACTTATCATTTTTCACATACCTACTCAAAAGAACGTGACAGGTTAGTTTATGTACCTACTACCATATTATTGAAATATTTTTGAAGAAATTTTCTGTAAGTACCTACCTATTATGTAGGTATGTATTAATCTGTATTTATTAATAATATTTGAAGTAGGTTTTAATCTACTTTCCAGTGTCGTATCGATTTGAAAATTTGCATTTGTATGTACCTAATTTGGATAAAGGTAAAAATTTAGTATTAAGAAGCAGGATTTTTTGGGGGGGAGTGAGGGGGGGAGGGGGGGGAGGGTTCCCCCTCCCCCCTGGTACTACTCCCATTACAAGGTAACGCACCGTTCTGGAGATAATCAAATTATTGTTTTTATATACAAACTGGTAAAAAATGGTAAAAATTTAGTATTCGGTAACAGTATTGGGGGGGGGGGGGGGGGGGTGGGGGGGGATCCCCCCCCCAAACATCAGTTTTGTGCGACCAGATTTTGTGGGTGGGCTCGCTTCGCTCGCTTTTTTATATACAAACCTAACCTAACCTACAGGGTGCCCCGTGTCGGATCTGATTTAGTTTCTCTTTTAGATGTTATGGGGGTTTGTGCCACCAGATTTTGTGGGTGGGCTCGCTTCGCTCGCTTTTTTATAAACAAACCTAACCTAACCTACAGGGTGCCCCGTGTCGGAACTGATTTAGTTTCTCTTTTAGATGTTATGGGGGTTTGTGCCACCAGATTTTGTGGGTGGGCTTGCTTCGCTCGCTTTTTTATATACAAACCTAACCTACAGGGTGCCCCGTGTCGGTTCTGATTTAGTTTCTCTTTTAGATGTGATGGGGGTTTGTGCCACCAGATTTTGTGGGTGGGCTCGCTTCGCTCGCATTTTTATATACAAACCTAACCTAACCTACAGGGTGCCCCGTTTCGGTTGCCCCGTGGCCCGTATAGGTTAGGTTAGGTTACATTTGATTTTCTCAAGAACGGTGCGTTACCTTGTATTGGGAGTGGTACCAGGGGGGCGGGGGATCCCCCCACCCTCCCCCCCCTCAAAATATTGTTACCGAATACTAAATTTTTACCAATTTTTACCAGTTTGTATATAAAAACAATAATTTGATATCTCCAGAACGGTGCGTTACCTTGTAATGGGAGTGGTACCAGGGGGGAGGGGGAACCCCCCCCCCCTCACCTCCCCCCCTCACTCTGTCCCCAAAATCCTGCTTCTTAATACTAAATCCAACCCGTTTATTATTTTAACACTACGCGAGTGACACCGCGCGGCGCAGTTAGTTTATTTCCTTATGTGACAGCCCTACAAGAATAGGCTATTATAAAAGTCGATGTTAGACCGCTGTTTCTCTGTAGTTCATTTCTCCGTGGTACAACTACTTTCCACATTCATCTCAAATCTACCAAGATGAATGAGGGAGGACTCTTCCAAAAACACCACAGTTGTAATCACATTTAGAGATTTATTACTCTGCAGTTTTCTATCCATACATAATTGTAATTCCAACCTGATAAAATCCTGTGCGTTTTCGTCAGCGCGATCTAGAACGATGGTCTACTGGCGCCATCTAGTTTGTTTTCGTGGAACTATTGAACAATTCTAGCGGAAGAGATTTTTTGTTTGAACGCGCTAATCTCACAAAACAGGTTTTTATAATAGCTACCTACAACGTTTTTAATATTCATTATTCTGTATATTTATTTAGCTATTTATTTATATTTATATTGTTTGTGAGAGAAATAAATAAATAAATGAAATGAAATGAAATCTCAGGAACTACCAGTCGGATTTGAAAAATTATTTCTGTATTTGATAGCTAAACTCTTGAGGAAGGTTATAGGCTACTTTTCATCATCATCATCATCATCACCATTAACCATCACTACGGGGGCAACGCCGCGAGGGCGCTGCTAGTATCGGATAAACATACCGCCCACCATTCAGCCGGCGCGCGGCCACCGTCTGAATAAAAAAAAATTAATCCCCGATTACTCTTCTCAAGTGGAACTTCGTTGATTTAACACATTCCTTTCTCCTCCCTTTTATTTTCTCATAGATTGTAATGAAAAGTAGAGTGTATCACTCGGGCGCAAAATATATTTTTGGCTCGGGCGACGTACTTTAAATCCCTCGCTTCGTTCAGGATTCTACTAAAGAATCCCTCGCTACGCTCGGGATTCTACTCTAGAATCCTTCACTTCGCTCTGGATTCAAAAAAGCGCCCTCGCCGTAAAAATATTATTTTCCCCCCATATAATACAATCTACTATTGTTTAATTGTCCTGCTTTCACGTCAAAACAGAGCGACAGATTGACGTGATTTTTTGTGTGGAGATAGTTGGAGGGCTGGAGAGTGACATAGGCTACTTATTATCCGGGTACCACGCGAGCGAAGCCGCGGGCAGCAGCTAGTCTTTCATAAGTAAGACCCATTGTCGGTCTCTAAACCGACGATATTTATTACGTGAGGAATGCCCGTGTTATTAATGTTAAAACATACGTACTTGTGGAAAACCATACGTACTTGTGAAAGACAGGCGTGATAACAGTAAGGTCTGGTAGATGTGAGCCGCCCGCCTTAGGATGGTTCGCTAGTAGCACGTCCCCTAGCTTTATAGAGTCGCCGCGCACTTTCATCTGAGGAAGAATTACACAATTTAATAATAATAAGAAATGTAAGCAAATTGAATTGAAATCTTTGTAGGTACACCAAAAATGGCATTTTTTTTCTTTTAATTTGTTCTATAGTAAGTTTTTTGGAACAAAAGTGTAACAGGAACCTAGATAAATACTGCCTTTATCCAAATAATAACATAAAGTGATAAAAATATGCTCAAATTTTAAATTATTTTGGTATTTCGTTCCTAGGTACGTAGGTACGTTCGCCGGTCCCTTAAGTAGCTAAATTAAAAATTAAAAAAACTGACTTTAATGTGCTGATGATGATTCAATTGTGCATTTCTGTTCATAACTCCGAAGATCCTCAATAGATCCTCACCAAATTTTTGTGACACCAATTGGAAAGTATACCCTTTCAAACAAAAAAAGAATTTTCCAAATTGGTCCAGGTGTCTTCGAGTGAACGTAAAAAAAGCACAAAAAAACCCGAAGAATTGAGAACCTCCTCCTTTTTTGAAGTCCGTTAAAATTTAATGAAAACCCCCCGTATAAAAGTGAACGCCAAAAAGGCGACGCTGTGCGGAGGCGACTGGTCAGCTATAACCTTTATGTTCACTGATATACACATACACACACACACACAACTGCCAAATGCACACTCACTCAAACAATCTTACCAAATTAACCTTAAGTTGATTATGGAAACTAATTCTATGTTTATGTTTAATAAGTCTCACTAAGTAACCTATATCTCTAAAAAACCTAAAATTGTTTAAATGTTTTGTGCAATTAGGAAGGAGGTCTCCAAAACACAGGATAACCTAGTTTGGAGACCAATGCTCTGTTAAAATTATCTTTTCTGGTTCAATAAACAATTTTTATTTATTTATTTTATTTATATTGTTAGTATTAGTTAGGTACAGACCTGGTACTGCACAGTCTCTTGCATGGCCCCCAGGTGGACGGGGATGTGGGGCGCGTTGGACACCAGGCCCCCATCCGGGCCGAACAACGCACACGAGAAGTCCAGTCGCTCCTTTATGTTCACTGATATTGATGTTCTTTGGAGGACCCTGGAATATTTTAGATAGACACATATTTATATATCACTTTTTTCAACCATCTTCTACCATTTCAAAGTATTCTTCGTAAAAAAAAATTTTTGTAAGAAGAATTCCGAGTTAGCGACTTTACGTGTGAGTCAAAATAGCCTTGCTGGTACTATCCAGCTTTATAACATGAAATTAGTCTCAAAATGTGGCGCCTGGTTGGTTTACCTCTTAAAGGACCGGCGAACGTACCTACGTACCTAGGAACGTAATACCAAAATAATTTAAAATTTGAGCATATTTTTATCACTTTGTTATTATTTGGATAAAGGCAGTATTTATCTAGGTTCCTGTTACACTTTTGTCCCAAAAAACTTACTATACAACAAATGAAAAGAAAAAATGCCATTTTTGGCGTACATGTGATTTCAATTCAATTTGCTTACATTTCTTTTTAGGTAAGTTTTTCGGAACAAAAGTGTAACAGGAACCTAGATAAATAACCTACTCTCTTAATCTAACAACATAAACTGATAAAAATTTGCTTAAATTTTAAATGATTTTGGTATTACGTTTTTATGGAAATTCGCCTGTCGCAGGCCTCTTAAGGTAAGCCTATATTTTATCCTTGTCTCACCTGCCCATTTGTTCAGCAATGCTCATGAAGCGATGTCCGAATATGCTCAGTTGTATGGAGTCGAGCGCTGTTGTGACTACCTTAGGCCGACCAGACCCGATAGTTATACGAATATCTCCTAGCTTTGTTATTTCGGCGCGGCAATCTGGGGAAAAATAGAAGATACAAGTGGATAAATTAAAAAAAATAATAACAAGTAGGTAAATTAGAACGTTAAAAAACCGACTTCAATGTTATAAACTGCGCAATTTTCTGTAAAGTTGCACTGTGCATCGAAGCGGCTAACTTCACGAATGCCAAGTTCCGTTGGAAGAAGTGAACCCGCTACTATCAAGCTCCTCAAGCCGCAGCAAGTAGGAAGTCTATACTGGCCAAAACCAAGAGAATAGTAGATTGTATTATAAGGGGGCAAAATAATATTTTGACGGCGAGGGCGCTTTTTTGAATCCAGAGCGAAGTGAAGGATTCTAGAGTAGAATCCCGAGCGTAGCGAGGGATTCTTTAGTAGAATCCTGAACGTAGCGAGGGATTTAAAGTACGTCGCCCGAGCCAAAAATATATTTTTCATTCCATCTATTCGAAAAGGACGACTTTGTTCGCCTTTAAGTGCGCCCAAAGTAGATGATTCCTCTTCAAGGAACTTTTAGCGGGCAGTAATGAGTTTTTAATCCTCTTTATAAGTTTAGCGGGCAATAATGAGTTTTTAATCCCCTTTAAGTGCGCCGGAATTATCTATGAATTATCTTTGCCGCGCACTTTTGAGGTACAACTACTTTCCACATTCATCTCAAATCTACCAAGATGAATGAGGGAGGACTCTTCCAAAAACACCACAGTTGTAATCATATTTAGAGATTTATTACTCTGCAGTTTTCTATCCATACATAATTGTAATTCCAACCTGATAAAATCCTGTGCGTTTTCGTCAGCGCGATCTAGAACGATGGTCTACTGGCGCCATCTAGTTTGTTTTCGTGGAACTATTGAACAATTCTAGCGGAAGAGATTTTTTGTTTGAACGCGCTAATCTCACAAAACAGGTTTTTATAATAGCTACCTACAACGTTTTTAATATTCATTATTCTGTAGGTATATTTATTTAGCTATTTATTTATATTTATATTGTTTGTGAGAGAAATAAATAAATAAATGAAATGAAATGAAATCTCAGGAACTACCAGTCGGATTTGAAAAATTATTTCTGTATTTGATAGCTAAACTCTTGAGGAAGGTTATAGGCTACTTTTCATCATCATCATCATCATCACCATAAACCATCACTACGGGGGCAACGCCGCGAGGGCGCTGCTAGTATCGGATAAACATACCGCCCACCATTCAGCCGGCGCGCGGCCACCGTCTGAATAAAAAAAATTAATCCCCGATTACTCTTCTCAAGTGGAACTTCGTTGATTTAACACATTCCTTTCTCCTCCCTTTTATTTTCTCATAGATTGTAATGAAAAGTAGAGTGTATCACTCGGGCGCAAAATATATTTTTGGCTCGGGCGACGTACTTTAAATCCCTCGCTTCGTTCAGGATTCTACTAAAGAATCCCTCGCTACGCTCGGGATTCTACTCTAGAATCCTTCACTTCGCTCTGGATTCAAAAAAGCGCCCTCGCCGTAAAAATATTATTTTCCCCCCATATAATACAATCTACTATTGCGCCCGAATGATACACTCTACTTTTCATTACAATCTATGAGAAAATAAAAGGGAAGAGAAAAGAATGTGTTAAATCGACGAAGTTCCACTTGAGAAGAGTAATCGGGGATTAAATTTTTTTACTAGCAGCGCCGAGTAGTGATGTTTTATGGTGATGATGATGATGAAAAGTAGCCTATAACCTTCCTCAAGAGTTTAGCTATCAAATACAGAAATAATTTTTCAAATCCGACTGGTAGTTCCTGAGATCGAAAACGCACAGGATTTTATGAAGTTGAAATTACAATTTTTGTATGCTATGCTATGCTATGCTATGCTATGCTATGGTATGCTATGCTATGCTATGCTATGCTATGCTATGCTATGCTATGCTATGCTATAGTATGCTATGCTATAGTATGCTATGCTATGCTATGCTATGCTATGCTATGCTATAGTATGCTATGCTATGCTATGCTATGCTATGCTATAGTATGCTATGCTATGCTATGCTATGCTATGCTATGCTATGGTATGCTATGCTATGCTATGCTATGTTATGCTATAGTATGCTATGCTATGCTATGCTATGCTATGGTATGCTATGGTATGCTATGGTATGCTATGGTATGCTATGGTATGCTATGGTATGCTATGGTATGCTATGGTATGCTATGCTATGCTATGCTATGCTATGCTATAGTATGCTATGCTATGCTATGCTATGCTATGCTATGCTATGCTATGCTATGCTATGCTATAGTATGCTATAGTGCTAAGAGTCCTCCCTCATTCATCTTGGTAGATTCGAGATGAATGAATGTGGAAAGTAGTTGTACCTCTAAAGTGCGCGGCAAAGATAATTCCGGCGCACTTAAAGGGGATTAAAAACTCATTACTGCCCGCTAAATTTATAAAGAGGATTAAAAACTCATTACTGCCCGCTAAAAGTTCCTTGAAGAGGAATCATCTACTTTGGGCGCACTTAAAGGCGAACAAAGTCGTCCTTTTCGAATAGATGGAATGAAAAATTACTAACATTGCACTGACAGATCAATCAGCTGATAGCAGGAATAGAACAATCACAGAAAACTGAGATTAAATATGATTGGCTCTGATTCAATATGGCCAATCGTAATGAATCTCAGTTTTCTGTGATTGGTCTATTCCTGCTATTAGCTGATTGATCTGTCAGTGCAATGTTAGTAAATATTTAATAAATCATAAATAATGCTGGACATTTCACACAGCATCATGTAGCCCCAAGCTAAGCAGAGCTTGTGTTATGGGAACCACATGACTGATATACTATTTAAATACATTTTTTTTTTGTAAATACATACATATTATACATAGAAAACACCCAGACCCGAGACAAATATTTGCAGATCATACAAACATTTGTCCCGCGGCGGGGATCGAACCCGCAACCTCCTGCGTCACAGGCGGGCCTTCTCCCACTGCGCCACAGAGGTCGTCATAATATTGTACATTGGTTTTGGCTAGAGTATAGAAAGCTTAGCATAGCTTCAACATTATTGTAATTACCAGGTTCAACGAGGATGGTGGAGAGGTTGTCCATGATGATAGCAGGTCCCGGGATGCCCTGGGCCGGCTGCAGCCTCTCAAGCAGGAAGATGGAGGTGTCTTGATAGCCTCCTTCGAAGTATACTTTGGTGATCTGAAATACATACATAAAATCACGCCTGTTTCCGATCATAGGGGTAGGCAGAAACCACAGATCTCCACTTGCTACGATCCTGACACACTTCTTTCGCTTCATTCACTCTCATCACATACTTCATGCAAGCTCGTCGGTTTAAGGTAATCACACTATCACACTAATCACACTATCACATCACACTAATATAATCACACTAATATTATTATATTTATTATTATTAATATTAATTATATTAATATTAATATTAATTATATTAATTATTAATATATTAATATTATTATATTAATTAATTTTAATTAATATTATAAATGCGAAATTTTGGATGTTTGGATGTATGTTTGTTCCTCTATAACTCGATAACCACTGAACCGATTTGGCTGAAATTTGAACCATAGATAGATAATGACCGGGAATAGGACATAGGCTACTTTTTATCCCGAAAAACTGCACGGTTCCCATGGGATAAACAAAATAATAGTCCACGCGGGCGAAGCCGCGGACGTCAGCTAGTCTGAAATATTTTGTTCAAATAATTATTCAATACTGCGGATGCCCGCGTGTAATAAAGTGGAAACGTTTGTGTGCAATTTTCTGCACTCTCGAGGTGCATTTCTGTTCATAACTCCGAAGATCCTCGAAGATCCTCAAGAAATTTTTGTAGCACCAATCGGAAAGTATACTTACTCTTTCAAACCAAAAAATAATTTTCCAAATCGGTCCAGGCGTTTTCGAGTGATCAGGTACCTACTTATCATAATACATTAAAATAAAGGCAAAAAAAAAAAAGATTCCGACGATATTGGACCACCTCCTTATTTTTTTGAAGTCGGTTAAAAATATTTTATCATAGAAAAGTAGAGAATTAAAAAATAGCAAAAAAAAGGATTCCGATTGTAGCGACACAGTTTATTACAATAGTAGCTGCCTACTGGCATTTCGCTGTTTCAGCTAAATGCCCGTAGAGCAGGCAGTCACCATCCGCCAGTCAAGTTGTCCACACATATTCATACATATTCACACACCTTCATAGGTTAGGAATTTAACCAGGCTCACGTAGTGATACCTACTTAACATAAAGTTTCCATACTGAACATTGTAATGTGAAATGAAATACAAGTGTTCTTGAACTGTGAATCTTTAATTTAACATCCACCACAGATAGGACATTTGAATACCAATAATATGACTCTTCAATTGGTAAACGATGAATTGAGAACCTTCTTTTTTTGAAGTCGGTTAAAAATACATTTTATCATAGAAAAATAGTGAAATCTTACTTTTTCCGGTACTGGTTGTCCGCCCTTCCCGCTAGATGGCGCTATCTCCTCCGGCACGTCACTGAGACCGACCCCCCTCACGCGAATATCGTCCACTATGACGTCACGCTGAGACAGTGTGAAGCCAAACTCACTCTTGTATCTGGAAAATATGAATCAAATTCACCTGGCAACTGAGCGAGGTATGATTTTTTTTTTCTTTTCTCGTGAGAGTAAATGAAGCGAGATGCCCAGTTTGATCATTGAAACCAATGATTTACTAATCTCGTTGATTGAAACTGACCGATATTAAAGACAACAAAACTGCTATCACTTTGAACTGAAAAATCTTATCAAAATTTTCAATTCCGACGGGATTCGAACCCGCACTGATACAAGCGATCCTCCTTTAGCCGGAGTACCTTTACCAATTCGGCCACGGAACCTCTGACGTCAGAGTTGAAAATCATGATAAGACCATACTATCGATTATAGCATCGATGATATGATGATTGATGATTTTCAGTTTAAAAATGTAAATACCCAAGTGTGGATTAACACTATAACAAATAAAATTATGCTATCACTTTGTTTGGTTATTGTCTTACTTTTAAACTCCAACATTAAAGAGGGTTTCTATTGGGTTGTATATAAGTTTGACAAAATATCCTCTGCCGAACCACGTGACAAGGATGCGCAGTATGCAATTCTTAAGCCCCATCCACACGCTTGACAAACAATGGCAAACAGCCAACAGCAAACAACAAACACGGACGTGTGGATGGGTGTTTGTCGTTGTTTGCCTGTTTGTGTTTGTGTTGGGCAGTGTTCGGCATCGGTGTCGGTTTTCTTGCCAGATCAAAGGATTTATGTTTGCCGATTCGGAATGTTATGAACGTTCGCCAAGCATGTGGATGGCTGTTTGTGTTGGGTGATTGTGGTTGGTGTTTGGGACTTCGTTTGCTGTTTGCGGTGTTTGTGACAAACAGCCAGCGTGTGGATGCCCCTTTAGGTTAAAGAGCGAGTCAGAGCTATCACCAGACTTAGATCACTTATTAATTTTAATTTAGTGCTTCATTGTGATACCTAGAAAATAAGCTAATTTTAGATAGGTACCATAAGTACCTAACTAATATTGTAGTGCCCCAACGGGGCTCTAGTTGTGTTCAAACCCTTATGCCCGGGTTACACGAGGCTAGTTTTTCAAGCTAGGATAGCAAGCTAGTGTTAGTAAGCTAGCAAGCTAGTACTTCTAGCTTCGTGTACTAGCTTAGAAATGAAGCTAGTTGTGTCTACACGAAGCTAGAAGTACTAGCTTGCTAGCTTACTAACACTAGCTTGCTATCCTAGCTTGAAAAACTAGCCTCTTGTAACCCGGGCATTAGCCTAAGACCTGCTGTACCTACCAACTTGAAACAATAAATGAATTCATCCCGTGACCACGAACGCTGTAACGTGTTCGAAACGTCGGGAAACAAAATAAATAAATGGTACGCGATAAAATCCCGTAATAATAATTATCATAATGAATATGAATATAGATAGGTTACCTGTTAATGAATGCTGTGTAAAAGTCACCATGTCTGCAAGACAAGTGATTATCCCCAGAGGAGACAGGGGACACCATGAGAGCGCAATCAGTACCGGAATAGCGGAGATGTAGGTATGGCTCTGTGCGGATCTGCCCTTCTGGGATACCCTATGTACCAAAATATAGTAAACTCAGGATGGCTTACATAAGAATTCGTAGTTAATTGATTCAGGCGTGACTTTGCGGAAGTCCATATTCAGATTTTTTTGAAAATTTCAAAATATTTAGTACTTATTCCTCTGCTAATCTATACCAAAAAAGATTTGTCAATTTTTTTACGCTAAAGCCACCCAACCACCCACTTTCCACAGCCTAACCTTACTAGGTATGCCAGGCTAGTCAGGGCAAATCCGGGAACAGCACCAGCGCGAAAACAAAAACCAAAACTTGATGGTCTTCGACACCGTGTTTCACCCCTCCACGGGGCTTCCTCAGGAAATAATTGACTCTCTGTGTGCTTGCGCAGACGTCTGGTCGCTTCGAGCGCCGAACAGAAAGTAATAAGAATTCGTCACAGGCGTGGTTATACAGATTGATAGTTGAAATCATTTGGGATAAAATAAAGGGGAATAATAAGTCGAGCCGCAGAATTTTTTTTTAGCCACAGAACTTAACTTCTGATTTTATAACTAAGCAACGGGAAAATGAGAAAGCTTCTGATAAACTAACTCGTCTTTTTTACAACACCAACTAAATATTCCAAAGAAAGCATCAAGTTAAGAACAACAATTATTTTAACTTGACCAACTGTTTTATACATCGCCATCAAATTTACTAACTCAGCCACGGATTTTACGACTCACCAACATTTTAGGTTAGGTTAGGGTTGGTTATTGAATTTAACTACGCGCGAGGCGAGCGAGCGTAGCGAGCGTGCCGCGGCAGCGGCCGCCGAAGCTCCAGAAATCTAGTTCATAAAAAATACAATATTGTAGGTATTTTCGACATGCTTAAAATGTAGAAAATACCTATATTATTTTATTCTTCAAACCTTATAAACTTCGATCAATCGATCTTTATTCATTCATTCATTCGAGTCAATGGCACTCATATTAGTTTTGACCAGTACTTTGCGACCTCCACGGCTTCATCAGTTGCTTCGTTTAACTGCTCCCGGGTGCAGGTGGCAGGGCATTATATATATACATCGATCTTTATACATTTCAACCATTATATATTTTGAAATTCGCTATTTTAAGCTTCGGCATTACAAATCATGTTTCACTAAATTTTAAAGGTACTGAGTTATAAAATTAGAAGTCGATAAAATGACATTTTTGGTGTCATATTTTAATATTTTAGGAGTTTACTGCTTGAATACATCTTACAAATGCAGATGCTAAAAAATAACTACCATGCTGAGTTGTATTTACAGTGGCTTACATCGAAGATATTTAGTGGATAAGTTAATGTTTTTCAGATGCACATTGATAGTGGCTGACTTAGTAATTCTGAGGACAATGTAAATTTTTTGAGGCGAAAAATGCTATTAAAAAGAAGCCTGTTTAATTAGCACCCTAAAATAAATGTCTTCATCTTGACAGCCATTGTTATAATTTTCTGTTAATTTACAATAGTCACAAAATAAAGCTTCTACAACTTAGATCACATTTATCAAACTCGCTATCAACATTAACTTGATTTTGCGATTTGTCGAAAACGTGGTGCGCAGTTGACCATCTCTCAAGAAGTCCTCTGAAGATGGTCATCCCGCCTCCATCGACACGACAATTCGCTAGAGCAACCTTATTGCAGTTCATGTGTTGTATGAATCGTAGTGGCGAAAATAAAACTTTTTTCTATTTTATTCTATTCTAATCGTGAAAACAAACAGTATGTAGTTCTATACCTGTGCCCTCAGCTTGTCCCTACAGACAGCAGCCAACAAGTCCAGCTGAGCGTCGATCCTCTCGAAATGTTCCGGGTTGTACGACCAGGCGCACGCCACCTGCGCTTCCTGCACTATGTTGGCTAATGCCATGCCGTATGCGGATAGGATGCCTGTACAAACCAAATAGTTAGGTACTTATTACAATTATTAGCCCATAGCTAGGCATATCTGTTTGGATTTTTGAAACGTGTCTAGATTAGCATCATCTCTTTCTGAGTTACAAGAATCGAAAACATTTTTAGTCAGAAAAGTGTACTTATAGGTACCTACATTAGTTACTTACTTTTATGGCCGCTGTACACACTCGTCGAGGCACCCCGAGACAGGCCGAGCGCGAGTGTGTACAGCGCGCTCTCGTCTCGTCTCGATCTCTCGTCCTCGTCTCGGTCGCTCTCGGTGGCTTGTCGGTTTTTTGCGCCCGAGTCAAAGGGTCTCGTTGGCTCTCGCGAGGTAAACGAGAGCGAGCATGTACACACTCGTTCATTTAGTTGCTTTCTGATTAGTTTTATTATGTATTTACCTGTTTCTATTGCGGTGCATAGTTATCATCCACTATCTTCTTTTTCTCTATGGTTACCGAATTTTCTTTTTATAGTAAATGTTTAAAAAATTATAATAGCTCATGGCACAAAGACAAATAGCAGCAGCAATTTCTACGTCCATTGTCTCGTAAGTCTTCAGTTCAAATGTTAGAACGAGTGTGTACAGGCATGCTCTCGACGAGTGTGTTTTCGGCCGAGGCTCTCGGCGAGAGGCTCTCGACGAGTGTGTACAGCGGCCATTAGATGTTTCCATGCGAAAGTTAGTCCGGACTCTATGTTTGAGTCAAAGCGCCATCTATGAATACTTGATTGAACTAACTTCTAAGTTTGTATGAACTGTTGAATCGGAAGCATTGTGAGACAAAATATTTTTCTCTTTATTGTAGTTTTTATCAAGAGACATAGATGGCACTGATTACATTATTTATTTATTTCATAGTTTGTTTTATCAGTTGTTTTTTGATCCACCAAATATCGTTTCGCATTGCGTTTGGCTGGTATAGGTGACATCTACTAGGTGTTTTCTCATACTAAAATACACTTACGCAGTCGTATGTAAATGAAACTACAATGATGTATAAGTACCTGCGTATTTGTGTATGTAAACAGTCTGTATGCCCAGCTGCCTTGCTACACTGCAAGCATGCTGGCCGCCCGCGCCGCCGAAGCACGCCAGCGCGTGCCGTGATGCGTCGTGACCTCGGGCTGTCGTCAACGCTCTGACAAACAATCCATACCCATTATAAATGTGAAAGTGTTGGATATTAATGTGGAAGGATATATAGGAGAGGCCAAAGAAAAGATGGATGGATTGTGTGAGAGAGGACATGCGTGTGAAAGGAGTGACTACTGAGATGACGAGTGATAGGAGGGAATGGAAGAGGAGAACATGTTGTGCCGACCCCACCTAGTGGGATAAGGGCAAGGAGATGATGATGATTATTATTAATGTTAAAGTGTGTTTATTTGTCCTGCTTTCACGTCAAAACAGAGCGACGGATTGACGTGATTTTTTGTGTGGAGATAGTTGGAGGGCTGGAGAGTAACATAGGCTATTTTTTATCCGGGTACCACGCGAGCGAAGCCGCGGGCAGTAGCTAGTGCAATATTACACTTCTTACAATGGTAGTTCGCGAATTACAAAAGCGCTCGTGGCGTAGCTTTCTAGATCTTTGAAGTTAAGCAGCGTTGTACACGGTCACAATTTGGATGGAACCGCAAGTGGCATTACGAGCTGAGCGCTTTCGGGGGGGCACTGACGGAGGCCTTTAGGCGGCCTAAAAACTCCGTCACCAGGGTTGGCCACTTGCTCATACGAACTTACTAACTTACTTATTCCCATATTCCGGATTAAAACATAAAATAGCATTACCTAATAGGCCGGCACATAGCTTCATTGGCCACATTGATGAATCCCATCGCTACCTCCTCTGCGGTCATCTGAAAATAACAGTATTTCATTAGTGAAGTTGTCTGGAAGAGATCGCTTCTTAGCGATAAGACCGCCCATTGTACACTTTATTGCTTAGGTTTAAGTTGTAGGTATTAAGTAACTTAGTTGGCTTTATTACTAAAATCTTGTTAGTTTAATTGCAAAAATAAAACAATTTACTTAACACCATAAGTGTCCATCAACTTCTGTGGCTGACTGCACCCAAGCTGAGCCCTATATTATTTTAAATACCTGTTTTCCACCATCTTCCTTTAAAAAACTATTAATTTCATCAGTCATCTTTCTAAAAGCGGCAGCGGTAGCATCTTTATCCAAAGGCTCATTTTCATTGGGACCAAATATTTTCGGAAAGTATTCTGGTAGTAAACGACCTGAAAACAAAAAAAAACTATTTAATAAGCTTTGTAAGTAATAAAGGCATAAAATAAAACGCAAAAAGGGTCCTCTCCGGCCGGGAATCGAACCCGGGTCTCCCGCGTGACAGGCGGGGATACTTACCACTATACTACCGAAGACTTGTTAGATAGAGTCGAATTTATGAAATCATTGGCGCTTTATCAATCAGAGAATAACAAATTACGTCATAGCTTCGTGCAGAACCACTTTGATAATGGCGGTGATTCTTTTCATCAATATATTTTTACAGATATTGTTTCAATTCATTCTTTAGTACTTTTGGTGCAACTCTCGAGTATTTTGTTCGAAAAACGAGTAAGATTGTACTTATATAATTTAACTGCTCAAGGTAAGTTTATTTGTTGGAGCGTGGGCTAAAACCACAGAATACCTAAAACCGAGGTGCACCGTTTTTATTATGATTTCCCGACATTTCAGGTTTGTTACAAGCTGCAACAACCGTGGTCGCGGGCGAAAAACCTTTTCATTATTATAAAAAGACTGACAGTTTTTTACTTGTAATTTGGTTTGGATTTGGAATAGCACATTGACAATTTGAAAAGATCAGCCTAGCTAGAACACAAAATAAATAATTTAATTTAATTGCACTTTCGTCACAGAACAGATAGTAATAACTACTTACGTTCGTCAAAATGTACAGCATACAAGGGTTAAAATATGCCAACCAAGTACCTTGAGTGATTTTTTTATAGAAAAAAAGAATCATAATATCATACCTTGTGAATGCCAGAATGTCGAATATGCAATCAAATTACATACTTTTCCCATTCAATAGTAGATTTAGTTTCTAGTAAATTCTGTGGGCCGATCCCGGCGGCACTGCAATGCCGGGCCGACCCGTGACGGGAGTGGAGCGAGCTCCGAACATCCCGTCGCTTTACAAAAATCAGTTTAATATACTGGTCCCTCAGTGAGGGAACTTTCAGATATTAAGCTGAAAAGAACAGATACTACACTTTGATCTTAGCCAAAAGGCCGAGAAGCGATACTGTAGAATTATGTATGGAGGCAGGTCATTCGTAGCCGTGCGTTTTCGTCAGCGCGATCTAGAAAACGGTCACTTTTACTAGCGCCATCTAGTTGTGAATTTTGAAGTTCTCGCATCCTCCCCCCTCACTTCACCTACTTCCCTCCCCATGACGTCAGCGTCATGGTGTGTAGCCCATGCAGTACTAAACAACGGTTTTTGTGCCAACAAACTAGCGTCATGGGCAAAAACGCGCAAATCTGTACACCTTCTCAAAATTGTGGTTAGATTTTTTTTTGTAAAATTTCATTGAAATGTTTATTTATATGCTATCTATAATTATTATTCTATCTAAAAACGAAAAAGTTTTCTTGTAAAATTGTTATTTTAGGAGAAATTAGCAAGTTTAGTACTATAGGGAGAAATTTTAATCCAATTCGTTACCGCTGGTTTTTGGTTTTTTGTGATAGTAAAACTCAAAATTATTTTATTAATTTATTTAGTAAAGAAAGAGGATATGTTTTTAATTATTAAATATATAAAAGCAGTTTGTTATCTTAGAAATACACGAGTTTTATCTACTTTTCCTTTCCAGTGCGTTACCTATGCTCTAAAATGGCCTTTAAAGTTTTAATAAAATTCCCAAAATTGACTATCTTCTTAATTAACTATTTAAATTTTGAGTATTTTGAGAAACCACATCATTTTGCTAAACAATGTCTACACTTATTTTAAACTTTTTAATACAAACTTAACATTTTTGTAACTTGGATTTGGGGGACAGACATCTAAGGTTAGGTTTACATAGCGCTAAATTCTAAATCTTTTTGAATTTTTATTTACTAGCTATGAAATCGTTGAAATTAATAATTTTAGAAGTAAACTAGAACTTGTGAAAATTAGTCTTAACTAAGTAAAGTAACTAAGCTTAATAATTAGTTTCGTCACAAAAAAAAAAAATTTTGAACAGTGGTACCTACTGATATTTAACCACTTTTTCTTCGGAACATAGGTCTAAAACGAATAATTTTGATACCTATGGTGGCCGTAGGTTTACCAAAATAATTCATATTTTGACCTCTTTTCCAAAAAAAAGTCGTTTAATATCAAACACTAAGTAGGTAGTTAGGTATCCGAAAAAAAAAACAAATTTTGCTC
Source organism: Camptogramma bilineatum (assembly GCA_958496255.1). Lineage (NCBI taxonomy): Eukaryota > Metazoa > Arthropoda > Insecta > Lepidoptera > Geometridae > Camptogramma > Camptogramma bilineatum. The sequence goes on from OY292474.1 coordinate 7,651,771, forward strand.
ATTTTATTTAAATTGATAACTCATTATCAAAATCAGTCAATATAGATATAGATATAGATATAGATATAGATATAGATATAGATATAGATATAGATATAGATATAGATAGATATAGATATAGATATAGATATATAGATATAGATAGATCAATATATGAATGAGATACAATGAAAGATTTCGCTTACAATTTACCTACCTACATGCACACAGTACAATATCTGCTAAAAACAATACCTTCTTTTGCCTTCGCACAGTAGGGTTATAATGGGTAAATAATAATAGATAAAATAAAGTGTACGCTATGTAAACCTTGCTTTACGTGATTACCAGCTCTATGGTATCGAATCGGAAGTAACGAACTTAGGTACCTGTTCACAAAAATATGAATTATCTCAACTTGCTGATATTTATTACACGATTTTTCACACTAAGTTAATCTTGGATAGTTTATTTCAGTTCTGAAATAAAAATATGCATTGGAAATACGTTTTAAACATTAAAAAAAAATTGAATACTCACCGGACAGTGCCCGAAAAAACGCAACCTCTCACTGACGCCGAAAATCAAACAATTATTTTGAATATTTTGACTTAAAAACTATAGACATCCCCTTTACTCTTACGTCTGTCTCGTTGCAATGTTGTTGTTTAAGTAAAAAAATAACTACCCCTCGGAACAAAAAAACTGTAAAATCATTCGAAAACGCGGTAACGGAATCCGGACATGTCCAGTTGGCCCAAATCCCGGGGACAGGCTTAAATATTACTTATTTAGTAGAAATTCTGGCTTTTGCAGCAAATTGTACATTTAGAACCCTAGGTAACCCACTAAACTTCAAATGTATAGCTAAAAGTTTGCCAGTCTAGTGGAATTATTTTTAACCAAACGCTGCTAAAGGTCGGATTTTGTTTAGGGGACAGTACTACAGGCTAAAATTGCGATTTTTTAAACTTAATTTTCTATATCATAATGTTGTTTTAAGCGTTACATTTTAATAAATATGGCATGCCAATTTCACCATGAATCAGATAATGTGGTTACAACTCCTGTAAAACTTATACAGAGCTGCGTAGCAGTCAATTTTACCTGGGGACACCTCGAAAATGCCAATGTACAGATTCTCGCGTTTTTGCCCTCATAATGTTTATGTACGAGTATGATGATTATGATATTTTACTTTAAAAACATTATCTACAATTTCATAAACATTTTTAATAAAAAAGTGGGACAATGGAAAATTAAATTATGTGCCCCCAAAAAGGTGGCAAATAGGAATCGGTCTGCATTTTAGGGTTGACTTGATATGACCAAACAAAAAGTTTAGGTACTTAAAAATTATCATAGCTTGAATAAAAACTCCATAAAATATGGTGAAATTTAAATCATAAAGAAATATTTAAGTAGAACTAAAAAAAAGTATACAGTACCAAAATAATTTAAAAACAAAGAAAAAAATGCAAAAAGGTGTTCTCTCCGGCCGGGAATCGAACCCGGGTCTCCCGCGTGACAGGCGGGGATACTTACCACTATACTACCGAAGACTTATTCAGAACGACGAAAATAGTCATCTATTGTTTATTTTTAACTATTACGTTGTGACGTCACATAACACAATCACTTCTATATCATAGCAACCTTGAATTTCGATAAGAATACAATTAATTCAATTGATTTGATTTGAATTTATAAGTAGATACCTACTAAGAATATTATGTAAATATTTATGTAGTAGTTCTTTAAATAAACTGAGAATACAATATTCGTAGTTTCTTCAATGTTTTATATAGGTAAGTACCTAAGTAAAGTACCTACCTACTGCATTTCGTTATAATTTTTTCATGTTTTAGGGATTTAGGGGGTCCGGACCCCCCTCCTTAGCAAGTATTTGTCTAGTTGATTTTTTTTAAGTTCAGGGGAAAACTAGTCAATCTTTGTATTTTGGAACCCTTGGACCCCCAGATAATGAAACTATAGCTTCCAGCCAGCTGCTGCTACTGTGTTTATAACTAGAACTCAGATATAAAGCAGTAGGTTAGCAACATACATACAAAAAACACAGAAAAGAGGGGACTCTTCAAACACAGGTTTTATAAACTTAAATGAAGAGATCCCAACCCATGCAATGTACAACTTGTTTTTAATGAATAAATGATTTTGTATTTTGTATTTTTTTGTATACATGCCCGACCGGAATGTCAGCACGGAGCGCCCACTACCACTTTATTTATATCTAGAACTCACGGAGCAGGACGTAAGAGCTCCGTTCTTCCTACATACCCGACCGGAATGTCAGCACGGAGCGCCCGCTGCTACTGTTTATATCTAGAACTCACATAGCAGTAGGTTAGTGTCGGTGACGGCTAGCGCTCCGCCCTTCATTTACATGCCCGACCGGAATGTCAGCACGGAACGGCCCCTGACACTGTATTTACACCTAGAACTCACGAAGCGTCCGTTGCTACTGTGTTTATATCTAGAACTCACATAGCATTAGGTTAGCGCCGTCCTTCTTTTATATGCCCGACTGGAATGTCAGCACGGAGCGTCCGTTGCCACTGTGTTTACATCTAGAACTCACGGAGCGCCCGCTGCTACTGTTTATATCTAGAACTCACATAGCAGTAGGTTAACGTCGGTGACTGCTGGCGCTCCCTTCCTGTTCATGCCCGACCGGACTGTCAGCACGGAACGCCCGCTGCCACTGTGTTTACATCTAGAACTCACACAGCAGTAGGTTAGCGTCGGTGACGGCTAGCGCTCCGCCCTTCCTGTAGGCGGCGGGGCCGGGGTGCGCCCCGCAGGACCGCGGGCCCGCCGCGAACATACCAGACCGGAACGTCAGCACGGAGCCCCCGCCCGCTGCTACTGTGTTTACAACTAGAACTCACATAGCAGTAGGTTAGCGTCGGTGACGGCTAGCGCTCCGCCCTTCCTGTAGGCGGCGGGGCCGGGGTGCGCCCCGCAGGACCGCGGGCCCGCCGCGAACATGCCCGACCGGAACGTCAGCACGGAGCCCCCGCCCGCTGCTACTGTGTTTATATCTAGAACTCACATAGCAGTAGGTTAGCGTCGGTGACAGCTAGCGCTCCGCCCTTCCTGTACATACCCGACCGGAATGTCAGCATGGAACGACCCCTGCCACTGTGTTTACATCTAGAACTCAGGGAGCGCCTGCAGCCACTGTGTTTAAATGAAAAACTCACGGAACGCCCGCTGCCACTGTGTTTAAATGTAGAACTCACGGAACGCCCGCTGCCACTGTGTTTAAATGTAGAACTCACGGAACGCCCGCTGCCACTGTGTTTAAATGTAGAACTCACGGAACGCCCGCTGCCACTGTGTTTAAATGTAGAACTCACGGAACGCCCGCTGCCACTGTGTTTAAATGTAGAACTCACGGAACGCCCGCTGCCACTGTGTTTAAATGTAGAACTCACGGAACGCCCGCTGCCACTGTGTTTAAATGTAGAACTCACGGAACGCCCGCTGCCACTGTGTTTAAATGTAGAACTCACGGAACGCCCGCTGCCACTGTGTTTAAATGTAGAACTCACGGAACGCCCGCTGCCACTGTGTTTAAATGTAGAACTCACGGAACGCCCGCTGCCACTGTGTTTATAACTAGAACTCACATAGCAGTAGGTTAGCGCCGTCCTTCCTTTACATGCCCGACCGGAATGTCAGCACGGAACGCTCGCTGCTACTGTTTATATCTAGAACTTACATAGCAGTAGGTTAGCGTCGGTGACTGCTAGCGCTTCGTCCTTCCTGCACATACCCGACCGGAATGTCAGCACGGAGCGCCCGCTGCTTCTGTGTTTATAACCAGAACTCACATAGCAGTAGGTTAGCGTCGGTGACAGCTAGCGCTCCGCCCTTCCTGTAGGCGGCGGGGCCGGGGTGCGCCCCGCAGGACCGCGGGCCCGCCGCGAACATACCAGACCGGAACGTCAGCACGGAGCCCCCGCCCGCAGCTACTGTGTTTATATCTAGAACAATGTTTTTAGTTCAAAAAATACTTCGGAATAGGTGTTTTGTTGAAAAAAATATATCGTTAAAGTAACAGTTTGTAGCGACATCTACCTGTGGCTAGAGGAACTACATAAACATGCTACGCTCTACGACTACGAGCTTCAGAAAAGATGGTGACCCAACATGATTAGTCTAAATCGCGCAAGCAATTTTTTCGGGAGCCATCGACATTTAGACGACCAACCAACAACAGCTGTCAGTGGAAAGACCACGGGCAAGTGGGCCAGATGGGGCGGCCCGTTGCAGAGGAACACCTACTCTGCCTTTGGACTCTCCACAACAACTCCACCATATTATATTAGGTAACTGCAAGCTGATTTAAATGAGCGTAAACACGGATATTTTAATGTTATTCACTGAGGAGTTTCGTTGAACAGCTCCTGACACCATCATTATTGTTGTACCTACCTCTAACTTGAATTTTAAAAGTGTCAAATTACAGCTCAATTTTTCGACCGGTCGCGTAGTGATTGCTTTCGCACTGCTATTGCAAGTCTTACGTAATCAGGGCGCGGTTCTACATGGGCAACAAAATGTAATGTAACCGCCAAGAAAAAGTATGTTTTTCTTCGAAAAGGTTTTGTTCTTTTCATTCTTGTTTTCCCAATAAATAAATAAATAAACAAGTTCATTGTGGCGACCGCGAGGAGTAACCTTGCCGCAACTCCCTCCTTACCCAGGTGAAGATTCTCCGGATGAATCGAAACATTGTCGGTATCTAAATCGACGATATTTTTACGTGAGTAATTCCCGTGTGTTAAATAATGTCTAGTACAACTCACGAAAGTTTTGAAAGTGAATCAGCGAACCTAAAAAGGTCGCTAAAGCTGAAAATGAAATGAACTATAATACCGTTTCTTTTCACTCTCAGTCAATTGAAAGAGATGGCGATGGTTTAATTCCTTTGATGCGATTCTGCAATAGCGACATTTTTATGGCCCGCAGTTAATAGTGGTAGGTAATAAATTACCTAATTGTGGTGCTTGAATAGTAACCCCGGCGGTTGTAGCCTCGTGGACATGCTCCAAGGATCCCGCGTATCTCGACACGTCAGTGGAGGTGCCTCCCATGTCGAATCCTGTAATAAATAACAGGATTATGACTGTATCCAGGAGCTCGGTAGACATTATCTCAGATTCTTATTCAAAATTATCTCAAACATTAAGATAGCCAAGTATTTCTCAACTAGCAGCGCGCTCGCGGCGTTGCCCCCGTAATGATGTTATATGGTGATGATGATGATGAAAAGTAGCCTAACATTCTTCAAAAGTTTAGATCTATCAAATGCAGAATTATTTTTTCATATCCGACTGGTAGTTCCTAAGATTAGCGCGTTCAAACAAACAAACAAACTCTTCCGCTTTATTATAATAGTCCAAGATATATAACTTTTGAAACGTGGTATAATATTTTTATCAACGGGATAATTTTTATCATGGTTACGAACATAAATATTATTATCAACGGGATAATTACCATGATTATTGAGTTTTGTTGCTTCCCGATATTTCGACGCAGTTGCATGCGCCATGATCACGGGTAACTGAAGTCTTTGCGAGGTAGAAGGTAGTTATGTGCAGACTTCTACCTCGCAAAGACTTCAGTATATATATATTCATATATCGGGAAGCAACAAAACTCAATAAGTAATCATGGTAATTATCCCGTTGATAATAATATTTATCTTATTCAAGATTTTTTCAAACATTAATTTTTGATTTTATTCTTACTATATTTATAAAACCAGCAGCACCCTCGCGGCGTTGGCCCCGTAATGATGGTGATGATGAGAGGTGAGGAAGGTTTATAGGCTACTTTTCATCATTATGATCATCATCTATTTTATAGATATTTAATATTAGGTACCTACTCATAAATTTATAATGTTATTAACTGTTTAAGATCTGTTTATTGTTAGCACGCCTTTTGTTCAGCAGAGGCATTCTGTACTAAACTCACTTCGAATTCACTCAAGTGACCGAGCTCACTAAATACGCAAGAATGTATTGTAGGTAAGTGTTTGTAGTAAGATTCAAATTTCGAATACGAAATTTGAGAACTCACAGCGGCTCTGCGACGTTCGAAGTGAGTTTACAGAATGAGCCTACTGTTCCTACAAACTTTTGGTTAGCAGGTAGAAAATGCCTTCGGCATTATGTTTGCCAATTGTACACTAGTTTGTAATTTTTGTGTAATAAAGAATTTAAATAAATAAATAAATCATCACCATAAACCATCACTAGGTACCTACGGGGGCAATGCAGCGAGGACGCTGCTAGTATTGGTATAGTTTACCTATGACGGGCAGTCCAGTTTCTTTCTCATAAGATGTCATGGCGTAACCCACGACTCCACCGGCTGGACCGGAGAGAATAGCTCGGGAGCCGTTAAACCTGGAAACTTTATAATTTCAATACAACATACATTGCGCCACCACTGAAGTCCGATAGACGCGGCGCTGCTATCGCAGAACTAAGTAAAAAGGCAGGCTAAGTAAAAAATTACTAATTATCCAAATAAGGATTGTACAATAATAATTTTATGCAAGTTTGCACGTTCGTTAATTCTGTACACCAGAACAACTGAACGACCGTGACTAAAAGAGCTTTTTAAAGTAAATAAAACAAGTAGTTCCCGCTTTTGCCGTAGGACTTGAGTGCTGGCGCGGACTCTACTTCATAATTTAACGGCGACTGACGTTAGGACACCATATTTGAAGTTGCACTCATCAATGTGCTAATTTTAGGTCGGGGTAGCTCCATAACCAGGATTGACAAATTATATCACTTATTTAGTACAAGGTGATTGATGATTGGATATGATCTGATGATATAGTAAATACAACGGGGAAGCATTTGATTTAAATGGCAAAGGATCGGGAACAGTGGCGGGATTTTTTTTTTTTTTTTTTAAATTCTTTATAGACCTTTGTTTAGCCACAATCTCACCTGATGGTAAGCGACGATGTGGCTGACGATGGATCACAAAGGTCTAGAAGACACTTATTCACTCTTGACTTGAAGAGACCCAAGTTATAGTTTTCGGGGAAAACAGAAGCCGGCAAAGGTACAGAAATAAGGAGGCCTGGTGGGAAAATTAGAAAGCCTTTACTCAGCAGTGGATGGATGTGGGCTAATTATAGATACATTTATTATACTCACAGGTCCATAGGCGTCAGTCCGCCATCCGACTGCATAAACAGCACATTAGTGTTCGCGAGTTCATCAGAGAAGCCCGCTGCGAAGCTTCTAACGTACTCCTTGATGTGAGGAGTTAGATAGGCGTCTGCTGAGGCGGTGAACCCTCGAGGCACCATACGGACCATGGAGGTTACGGCGTGGGAGAGAGATACTTGGGTGAAACCTGGGGGAAAACATATAGTCTGTCAAAAAATAATAGACATAAATGGGGGCGCTACTATGCAAGCTAAATACACGAAATAGATAAATTCTCTTTTAGAAGGAAATTATTACTTCTGACTGACCGGTACCGGACAAGAAACCTGTACTTTACCATAGATTAGTAGAGAAAGGGTTTCCATTGTAATGAAACTTTAGTTGCCGTTTCTACCCGTTTTTGAAAGACATGAGACAAAGATTTATATTGCAGTCATGTCACAAAACAGATAATTACTACGTATAGAATGGATACTGTGAGTTTGAGCTGGCGAGGAGCTGACTTTGAGCACGGAACACACGCGCAGACGCATAGACGAGACCGAGACCACAGTGTAGTACATTATTCATACGGTGACAACCTTACTGTGTACAAAACCGACATTGTGTAGTGTAGATATAGGTAGTTAGATGCCGCTTTTGCATAGAGATTTTGTCGAGTGTCCGGGGTGGGTCATGTGACACTATTGCTTTTCTACCGGAGATTGTAGAAAAGCAATAATGCTACGTTGCTAAGGATGCTTTTGATATCCACCAATCATATTAGCTTAGCAATGGTGGAAACGGGTTCAACTATGCTATGTTTTTATATGGATGGATGCGTGCTATGGATGGCCGCGTAGTGACAGAATACAGAGAGTTGACATTAATGGAAAATGTTCTGCGGGGTCATTGATAACAAAAGGTGTACCACAGGTATCATCCGTTTCTCTTTTTAATGTATATAAATGACTAGCTTCCGCCCGCGGCTTCACTCGCGTAATCCGGATAAAAAGTAGCAGTCCTTTTCCCGGTAATTATCTCTCTATATTTCAAATTTCAGCCAAATCGGTTCAGTGGTTATCGAGTTATAGAGAAACAAACATACATCCAAACATCCAAACTTTCGCATTTATAATATTAGTGTGATAGTGTGATTTCCCGCAAATAGTTGAGAATGACCATGAGATTGTACTGTTTGCAGATGACACTTCACTTTTTATTCAAGTTGAAAAGTATGGTTGTAGAATGGTTCAATGTAAATAATCTTATTTATTGAGAAAAACTAAATATACTTATACGATTTATTCTACCAAATGTTAAACAAATAAAGTGTGCTGTAACAATAAAATACGAACAAATAGATTTCGTGGACACCACTACATTTTTCTAGGATCACTTTGAATAGGCAATATGCGTCTGATTCAAAAGCGGGTTAAATGTATTTTATTATGAACATTGTTGCTTTAGAGCAGTGGTTCTTAACCGGTGGTCCGCGGACCACTGGTGGTCCCTGGAGCCACCCGAAGTGGTCCGCGAAGCTATCCGAAAAAATTAAGCAAGTGACAACGGATCAAAGTTAAAAGAGAAAACTTTTCCGCTTTTGATACGTTTGAATCAAATTATTGGTTGACTGTGTGTTGAGCAGGCGCGGTCCCATAGGGAGGGTCATCGGGGTCATTTGTCTTAAAAAAATCGGCTCGCTTCTGTCGCATTTTAGTTTCATGTGTATTTTGCGAACAAAGTGAATTATGCTATGTCTGTCCGCAGACTAGAAATCGGCAGCAGCCAGCCTTTTCTTTGAGCACCGTAAGCAAAATAAATTGCCACATGCTGCATTTGCCTTTAAAAAATTCGGCTCGCTTCGCTCGCGTTTTATTTTACTTTAGCTTCATGCGTATTTTGCGAGCAAAGTGAGCTATATCTGACCGCAAAATAGGAATCGACCAGCAGCCAGCCTTTTCTTTGAGCATCGTAAGCAAAATAAAGAAGCACGCATTGCATTTGTCTTACAAAAATTCGGCTCGCTTCGCTCGCATTTTAGCGTCATGCGTGATTTGCGAACAAATTGAGTTACGTCTGATCGCAGAATAGAAACTGACAAGCAGCCAGCTTTTCTTTGAGAACCGTAAGCAAAATAAAGTGTAAATGTTGCATTTGTTTCGCTTCGCGGGTTAGCGAGCCCGCTTTAGTCGCTTGGTTTGAAGCTCACTCGCTTTGCTCGCATATTAGCTTCACGAGTATTTTGTGACAAAAACGAGCTACGTTGCATTTGACTTAAAAAAAATCGGCTCGCTTCGCTCGCATATTCATGAGTAGATGAGTAGATATTTTGCGAGAGTGCAAAGTATCATGTGACCCATAAATGTTGCATTTGTTTCGCTTCGCGGGTTAGGGAGCTCGCTTCAGTCGCTTGGTTTGAAGCTCACTCGCTTTGCTCGCATATTAGCTTCACGAGTATTTTGTGACAAAAACGAGCTACGTTGCATTTGACTTAAAAAAAATCGGCTCGCTTCGCTCGCATATTCATGAGTAGATGAGTAGATATTTTGCGAGAGTGCAAAGTATCATGTGACCCATAAATATTGCATTTGTTTCGCTTCGCGGGTTAGCGAGCTCGCTTCAGTCGCTTGGTTTGAAGCTCACTCGCTTTGCTCGCATATTAGCTTCACGAGTATTTTGTGACAAAAACGAGCTACGTTGCATTTGACTTAAAAAAAATCGGCTCGCTTCGCTCGCATATTCATGAGTAGATGAGTAGATATTTCGCGAGAGTGCAAAGTATCATGTGACCCATAAATGTTGCATTTGTTTCGCTTCGTGGGTTAGGGAGCTCGCTTCAGTCGCTTGGTTTGAAGCTCACTCGCTTTGCTCGCATATTAGCTTCACGAGTATTTTGCGACCGAAACGAGCTACGTTGCATTTGACTTAAAAAAAATCGGCTCGCTTCGCTCGCATATTAATGAGTAGATGAGTGGATATTTTGCGAGAGTGCAAAGTATCATGTGACCCTATTCTGATTTGCCTGACGTAATACAACACTACAGAACTTGAAAGATAACCCCCCTCGTGATACGAGTTGGTGATCCGCGACAAGAAAAAAGTTTATCAAATGGTCCCCCATCACTAAAAGGTTAAGAACCACTGCTTTAGAGGTATGTGTGTGTAATTATTTTTTAATATTAAACCATTTTCGATTAGAAAATAAATTTTAAAAATTGCAAAAAATAGTAGGAATTTCAAAATACTTGAAAAGGATGTGAAAGGATGTTGACGACACGAGTTCATAAGAAAAGTCAAGGACGAGTCAGATATGACGATCCATAGATAAGTTTTTTTTTTAATTTTCACAATTCCTATACTCGAACTTATTGTTGTCACAGATTACTGTTGTACTTAGTATCAATTTGACGTCACACGTCAAAGTTCACAAATTGTTACTACAACAGTAATCTGTGACAACAATAATAATCGTGTTTCAGATGCGTGAAAATGTTGGTAAATTTCAAAAATTATTTTTGTTATAAAATTTTAGTATTTCGGCGCTGGAATTTTTATGACGGTTATTTGACGATATAACCTATCGTATAAAATCATAAAAAAAAATTGTGGGAGTTCCCTATTGTCTCAATAGCTAGGTGATTCTACTCCTGTTTTTACGCGACCAAACAAAAATCATCATCTTCCTGCCCTTGTCCCACTTACGTGGGGTCGGCACAACATGTATTCTTCTTCCATTTCCCTCTATCAGCCGTCATCTCTGCATTCACCCCTTTCTTACTCATGTCAACTTTCACACAATCCATCCATCTTTTCTTTGGTCTACCTCTACTCATATATCCATCCACTTTCATATCAAGCACTCTTCTCGTAACATGACATTCATCCCTTCTCATGATATGCCCATACCATCACCAAACCAAAGAAATATACGAAAATTATTTACCCAAGCTCTCAGCAATCTTCCCAATCCTGACTTCATGCTCATGATAAGTGTAACTATGAGCCAGCACCACCGCAACGCTATCTATCCCTTTCTCTCTCAGCGTTGCCAGATCTCTCTTCACCGCTTCCTCATCTAATTCCTTCATGATGAGCATATCTTCGCCTGTGGAGCCTGTGACTCGTTTGTAGCCGCTGGTCAGTTTACCCATTTGACAACGGTCTGGTAAAGCTGGTATGACTCTACAGTCTACTTCTATAACTTCTGTGTAGAGTACTCCTGGACGTTTTATATCCTGGAAGGAATAAATATTATAAATGCGAAAGTTTGGATGTTCGGATAGTTTGTTCCTCCATAACTCGACAACCACTGAACCGATTTGGCTGAGATTTAAAATAAGTATGATATAGAAAAGGAAGGAGATTTGTTTAGAATAATCAGCTTTTGCTTTTATTACTTGTTCATGTATATTTTTGTTCAGTAGAGAGTGGTAGAGTAGGTAATTTATTTAACATGCTGTGTTCTCATCGAAGGTCGTACACTAGATTTTGATAATTTGTTAAGTAGGTAAACATGTAAAAGTGTAACATCCAGTTTTGACAACCTAAATAAAACTAGTGGCTCTGTGAGTTGTAGACCTCGCGAGTCTATCTTTGCATAACTTAAAACAGAATAAATATGTACAAACATACAGACAGACAAACAGACGTCCGACAGACATTCAGAGGACAAACGAAAGCATTTTTGTCCAAGCTGAAGAAAAGACGCTCACTCCGCTCGCTCGGTCAAAAAAGAGTAATTCTCTCCTATGAAAATTGGAACTTTAATCATCAGCCTAAAGTTTTTTATAGCTAATGAAATTATTTAGGTAAATAGATTAATTTGCTCGCTAATACTGAAATCCCGACAAACATTTGCCATCGCTTCACTCACCAGCTCGAATATATTCGGCCTGGCCTGGTTTCCGATCAGCAGTAGTTCCTTGAACCCTCGGTTGATGACGAGCGCCATCTTAGCGCCCTTCCTCTCCAGCAATGCGTTGGTAGCGACCGTGGTCCCCATTCGGATGGAATCTATAATGGACGAATTCACTTTTCCGTCCTTGTCTAGCGCGTTGCCGGTTTCCTAAAAAAATAAACCGCATTTAAACTGACCATCACTGTCATATAATCTGACCTTAGGTGTCATATAAACTGAATGTTGGTAAGTATTATCGATCGAGCGAGCGAAGCGAGCGAAGATCTTAGTGGTAAGTTGGGCGATTTTGCTTTGTATGTTTGTATGTTTCACGAATTGTTGTTCGCGCATAACTGTCGAACCGTTCATCCAATCTGCATGAAACTTGGTAGGTCAATAGGTTGTGGTAAGGAAATTTACGGTGAAGCATATGAGTTTAATCGATGAAGGGGTTGTGAAGATATTGGGTTCCCAAGGGGGTAAAAAATTATGAAAGTTACACAAATATATTGAGTGGGGTGTCATACGAAAGGGTTTATTTTGTACATTCCAAAATGGTTTTTATTTTTAATCTAGGATGTATAGTTTTTGAAATACGACCAAAGAACAAAAACTACGAAACCAGAGCTGCAAGAGCTCCCGTTTCATAGAGTTTCGATGTCTTCGTAGCTCATTGACTGGTCGGTTTTAAAAAGAGAGTGGCATCGTTGCGGTTTGGTTTGCAATGATTTTAGATGCTACTTGATTTATTTTCATGATAAAAAAATTTTTGATAAAGAATGAAAATAATTGGGGTAAAAAAAGTTAAGTAAACAAATATATTGAGTGGGGTGTCAAATGAAAGGTCTTTATTTGTACATTCCAAAATAGTTATTATTTTTATTCTAGGACGTATCTATACTTTTAGAAATACGACGAGAATTCATAAATATGAAATGGTACCTAAATGAAAAATTAGACACGACATTATTGTATTGCATGCATGCTAGTATTTTTTACTATGAAGAGCTAGCGCAATAGGCATACTCGGCAGTAGTAGCACTTGAAATTATAGGGGTAGTCAGAAGAAAGTCCAAATGTAAGCCATCTACGGTGCGCGAGATCTCAGTTCGGGGCGAACTACTAGTATTATGAATTACCTAACCCTTGTTGTCATATAAATAACTGCCCTTATGTGTCATATCAACTGACCCTTAGTGTCATATAAACTGACTTTAGGTCTCATATAAACTGACCTTAGATGTCATATAAACTGACCTTGGGTGTCATATAATCTGACCTTAGGTGTCATATAAACTGACCTTAGGTGTCATATAAACTAACCCTTGATCTCATTTAAACTGACCTCTTGTAAGATTCTCCTTATGGCTTCCCTCGGTGCGTCATCATAGTTTTGAGGGTCTACCGACAAGAGTTTCATGACCCTGACTTTGCCATTGGGACACCGGGCATAGACATCGGTGAAGGTGCCTCCTCGGTCGATGGCGAACTGGAAGCCTTTGCGAGACATTGTGACCTGGAAAAACAGAAATCTATTTAAAATATTTCAATCTTTACTAAATAATAAACATTTGTTTATTTAAACGTGGCAATCTCAGGAACTACCGGTCGGATTTGAAAAATTCTTTCTGCATTTGATAGCTAAACTCTTGAGGAAGGTTATAGGCTACTATTCATCATCACCATATACCATCACTACGAGGGCAACGATGTTGAGATGATGGCTCATAGAGCTAAATGGACCACAAAAAACCTATTTCCAACCACGCAGGGAGATGATGACAGTAATAATTATAAACTACATACAATACCCCTGATGTCATTTCGAACAAAATGATAGTAACTATTAATGTTTAGGTAGGTACTTACAAGAACAGAGTAGGTACTTGGTTCAATAACAGGCACAAAAAGAAAAAAAAATCAAATGATGTTTACTATCTGAGCTTCCTAGTTCACGGCTATTGAGATAAAATTGTAAGGTAATATCTTATCTCTGGCATTTTCTAATATGAAACTGTTATAAATGAGTGAAACAATAAGTACCCAGTCAGAACTGTAGAAATAGAATCTACCTATCATCATTGCAAATAATGACTCTCAAATTTTTATATAAAAAATATAATGAGAGTCATTATTTGCCATGATGATAGGTAGATTCTGTTTGCAACCCTACATGACATGCGCCTAAAAGGCATTTCATTCATGTGATAAAAATTTAAGAGTCATTATTTGCAATGATAGGTAGGTAGATTCTGTTTCTACAGTACACCTAATTGGTAGGTAACTTAGACCTTCCATCGGTCTAAGGTAGGTAACAATACCACACTATCAAAAAAGTTATGCCCCGCTTACATTATTACAGTACCTACAGCAATTTAATCCAGCATTATAATGCCACTGGAATAATGTACCTAAACCAGCACGGGATTGCAACTGGAATGTACCCATTCCAGTGAGCAATCCAGATCAGTCAGTTTTTTTGCTAAGGAGATTAGGTTGAATATTTCGTATAGTACCTACCTAACAAAGTGACACTTTGAGGACCAGACCAGATGATAGGTATAATCTTCGAGCATAGTAGGTAGGTAGGTAGGGGAGGTAGGGGAGGGACGGGCACTTTTTCACAAAATAACGCGTAAAAAATCAGGTTTTTCATATTATCAACATTTATAGCCAAGTGTTATTGCACTATATATTTGGCTAGATATTTTACAAAAAACTTTCTTAAAATTATAATCGGCCTCAAAATTACGAGAGAATTTCAGAAGTAAGTCAAAAGTGCCCAAACCTCCCTATGGTAGGGAGGCTTGGGCACCCCCTGTGGGAGGTTTGGGCATGACGTATAAAACACTAAATATCTTTAGTATAAACCAAATTTAAAAGCTTTCTTCAAATAAAAACATCTCAAGTAGTACCTTTATCACAAAAAATCAACAAAAAGTAAACAATCTTACTTATTCAACATTTTACTTATCTAAGATTAGGTATAACCCATAAAGGTTTGTAGAAAATGTACTTAAAGCTACCACGTTTACTTTTATTGCATGTCTTTGGTCCTGGTAACTTACTTTTGATGTCACCTAGTGGGACACTAGCTATTTTAGGAAAAAAAAGGTAATTCTTATCTTGCTCAGTATAATACATTCGATTTGGCATGCCCAAACCTCCCTCACATCAAGGTGCCCATTGCTCCTTTGGTACACTTTTTCAACATTAGATTCCTGTAATTTTTTTTGTTTAGATATTTCAGCGTGAATAACAGTTTAATTATACGTTAGTATATAAACCATAGAAATATATTAAAAAACAGACTTGCCTATTGCTGGTTTTTCCTCTATTAAGATGCTAAACCAGATCAAAACATTGACTTTTACTAGCGCGTAACTTCAAAGGTGTCTGTGTTTGACTACTGACAGAAATGACAGATAGTTTATGGATGAACAGCGTTACCATTCGGTAAAGTAAACTACCAAAGTAGGGAAAAAATAAAATCTATAACTGGATCGGAATAAAAGGGGGGTGTCCATGTCTCCCGACTGCCCGTCCCTCCCCTACCTCCCCTACCTATAAAATCATGAACTTAGTAGGTAGGTAAGTAGGTAGGTACTTACTCAATCTTCTTAGTTGGCTGATTTTAGGTTTTAGAAATAACATAGACTAAAAGCTAAGTTGTTTGAACTAAAGAAAGTTTTGTAAAAGTTACTTACTGTGCGTATATCGTGGACGACTCCTCCTACGGCCTAGCGTTGAATATGACGTGACTGACGCGGCTCGTTTGTCCCGTACAAAATTCGACTTTGTGTGATCGGCTCATTTTCTAAAAATGTCATGCTTCAATTCATGTCATGTGACCGTACACAATATGACAAAATCAGCTGATTTTGTCATGCTTCATTCAATCTTCAATCACACCTCGCCTACAGTGCCACAAGTATAACTTGGCGCGGCTGAGCGCCACTGTGTTCAAAAAATATAATTAATTGTACAGAAAATACCACGAAATTTGGGAAAATATGTAAGAAAGATTTAATCATTTGCGTATTTGTATAAGATAGTATAGTGATATTTCGCATCTTATTACTCTTTTTCCGTTTTTCCGTTTTAGTTCCTCCAATCGCCACCGCCAACTTATACTTGTGGCACTGTACTCACTATGACAAAGTCATATAACATGACGCTACTCACTCACTCTAATGTATGACGTCAAATCAAATGTCATAGCTTCACTCAAATGACAAGGATGGAATCTTTGTCATATGACTCTCTCTTGCTTCAAATCACTCCTCGCAGACCGAACAGATTGTCATAGAGTCGGCGTCAGCACTGAAGTCCGATAGACGCAGCGTTGCTATCGCAGAACTAGCTTATGTAAAAAATTACTAATTGTCCAATTATGGATTGAACAATAATAAGTTTGCAAGTTTGTACGTTTGATAATTCTACACACCAGAAAAACTGAACTACCTTAACTAAAAAAGCATAATTATGCTCTTTTAGTTTCTAGTAGCATTTGCCGTAGGACTTGAGTGCTGACGCCGACTCTACTTTTTGAATTGAACGAAACGCAGGCGGCTCGTTTTGAAAACAAAAATTGGTTTTCGATGTTTTCGATTTTGCGGGTTTTCAAACGAACGAAACAAAATATAATCGGGCTGCTTACGAACAATACGAACCGTGTTTGTTTTTGTTAAATTAAACTTTGAACTTCGAGTTTAGTTTTGTTTGATGTGAAGTTTTCGTCTTTGTTGTTAATTCATTAAAAATATAAATTAGATCTCTCTCGTAATCTAGAGTGTATTGTAATTGTGTTAACTATCTACTGGAAACATCTTCATCGTAATTCAGGTAAGTACTTTTACCGATAACTACCTTTTTATCTTGGCTTGGAAAACATTTAGAAGTAAAGCAGCAATGAGCATGTCAACTAACTAAACGGTTTGGTATGGTTTAGTAATCGTGCTTGTGGTGTGGTGCATGAGTATAATATAGGTAGGTAGGTATAGTCTATTCAAGCGTTACAATTCCTCAGTATTTGTGCAAAAACTTTTTTTTTTTCTAAATATGTTCTACATAGCCCCAATGTACGGTAGGTATGCTCATTATTTGGCGACATTATGATAATTATGTAAATAAATGATTAAATTTAAATCAGCGTTTGTTTTTTCTTATCAATCAGCACAATTAGAAATTACATTTTTCCAAACTCACTTTTGAAATAGTAGTTACCTTACCTAAGATCGCACCTCGAATGAACATTAGACCGGCTCTTCGAGTTCGTCAATGCGTAGGACATTATGAACTGTCAAGTTGAAAATGATCGGCTCAAAAGAGCCGGCTCACTGAACCGGCTCATTTTGAAAATGAACCTACTCTTACAAAAGTCAATTTAAAATCATGTCATACCCAACACTACTACGGCCCGTCTTTTTTAAATTCGGTGTTATGCTTTGCTAGAAATTGAACCGGTTAGGAAATCACCAAAGTTACAATCACAGACTTCAACTTTATTTAGCAACCAAATTATTTCACGACCGGCATTTGGGCTCCCACAATGACTACTGCGCAGACTGCGCTGAAAACACGCTGAAAGAAAAGTTATGTTATTAGGACTTATGATAGGAACGCACACGCAACAATAAATCAGCTGATTTACAAGCTAAATGAATTTGAACCTTCTGCGTAAGGCAATAAGACCCACAAACAAATCAGCTGTTTGATCTTTTGCTAAATTAAGTTTTAGAAAAAGTTGATTAAAAAGATTTGCTAATAAGTATTGCGAAAATGTTTCTAACTTATGTTTAAGCACAGAATAATCATTTTTGTATTTTAAACTGTGCTTGTACAATGGTCAAATCCTCGTCAAATCGTACATTTTGAACGCACGCATCAACAAGAAATTAAATGTCAATCCAAATTTGCGTCAAAGTCAGATAGTAAGTCATGTCAGCGTCACTACTCACGTCACGTCACGTCGTCAAGCAGTCAACGTCAAGTCAAAATCAGTCAGTCACAAGTCAATCAATCAAACAAATTCAGTTCACGTTCAGTTTTGTTTTTGTATTTGTGGATGTTCTATTTTGCAAACTTTCTTCAAATTAGAACAGTTTCTCTAGGAAAATACCTTAGAAAAATGGGACGGAGAAACCGTAACGTCAATAAGTTCGCTCAGCGGAAGCGAGATCGCAAAGAACAAGTAAATAAATGAAATATCTCCCACTCCGTTTGTTTACGCCGGGACATGTGTTTTTTACGTTTTGTGATAATTACAGGAAAAGAATCCCCAGCCGAAGCCTGAAGGAGACCAGCGAAGGCATTACGAAGACATTGTAAGAGAGAATGCCACGTTTGAAGAATATTACAAGGTATACAAGTTATTGTATTTCCTAACCTCTAAACATGCTTGTTAACTGTCTAAAAAGGCAGACTTTGCAGAAAATTACCAAACACGATAACGTTGAGAAGTTAGTTCATAGTAAAAGCTAAAAACATAGGTACATACTTAGTAACTTTATTATCTTAAAGATATGTACATATTTGGACATACCTCTGACTACCCTCCTTACAGGGGCGGTCGCAAACTTTGATTTTGGGGGTCACGTTATTTGCTAGTACGTCCCTACCTATATTTTGGGGGAGTCACATTTTTTGCTAGTACGTACTTACCTATTTTTTGTAGGATGTTAGAGTTTTGTCAAGGATTTTGGGGGAGGTCATGACCCCCATGCCCCCCCCCCCCCCCTTAGAGAATGTCTACGTGTCTTGGGGATACAGCCGTGATCATATTTCATTTTCATTTCGTTTTATTATCCTGCTATATTTTAAAAATACATTATTATTGTTTAGGTGCAAAAAATCTGCCCTGAAGATGAATGGGCCACCTTCATGGCTTCACTCAAGGCGAACCTGCCCACTGCCTTCCGTATCACAGGCTCCAAGTGCGAGGCCGATGAGCTGATGAGGGTTGTGGAGAGCCAGTACTTCTCCGAGATCGTGAATGTAAAGCTAAAGGTAGAAGGAACGGAGGACGAGGAGGAGATTAAGCCATTCAAGTTGCCTTGGTATGTAGTATTTTTTACAGGGTTCACCGATATATATCAGCGGATATATATCATGATATATATCACGATATATATAAATTGATTTTTATCTTGATATAATATCAATGGATTTTTTCCTGTCTTCTGAACTAAAAATTTTGGAGATTAATGTTTACCCTGGCAACACGTAGCGAAACACTACAATTCCGAATAATTTAGATTGTGTTTTTAAGTGTTTTTTTAAGTGTTAATTAAAAAATTCTTTTCAAAATGAAAAATCTTATCAAAATTTTAAATTCCGACGGGATTCGAACCCGCAATGATACAAGCGATCCTCATTTAGCAAGAGTGCTTTTAAAAAATATAAAATTCTTTCTCAAATAAACACCAATTTTTTTATACTTTTTTTAAGTTAAGTATTTAAATAAAAAATGTGGTAATTTGACACTTAAATTATTTTACAAATTACTTACACATTTTAAAGTGTTTAATCCCCTTACACAATGAAATTCGTTTCTTTTTCTTAGCCTGGATATATATCCGATATATATCGGATAAATATCAAAAAATCGGATTTTTGATATTTATTATAAAAATCGGATTTTTTCGAACCCTGATTTTTTATGATATTGAAGGTACAGTTTGTACTGCGGGGCTATAAAGGTCGCTATTGCAGAATCGCAATATAAGAATTGAAATATTGCCGTCTCTTTTCATTGACTGAGAGTGAAAAGAGACGGCATTATAGTTCATTTCATATTGTGATTCAGTTTTAGTGACCTTTTTAAGTCCACTGATATTATAAATGTGAGATAAAGTTTAGATGTTTAGACATTTGAAAGTTTGTTATTCAATAACGCCAGAACAGCTGAACAGATATGGATATAATTTTGCAAAGAGACAAAGTACCATGTATAGAGGTGTCAAAGAGTAAACTTATAACTATTATAAGTTATTGGCGAAAAGGAAAAATAAAATCAAGAACAGGCATAAAAATAAAGTGCAGGCCAGACAGAATAGACGTAAGACGAGGACGCGTCGCGGACAGGGCGCCAGTGAGCAGTGATGCGCCCGCGCCCCGTCTCTTCTGTATGTTTTGCGTCACGACGCTTTTATACATTTTGTATGAAAGGGATACGGAAGAGACAAATGTCCGCTCCCTGTCTGCGTCTTACGTTTTTTCTCAGTTCTTTAGATAGAACTTAGATCATTTGGTCAACAGCTTAGATTAGACCTTTTCCAAATGTCTATCATAATATTCATAATGCAGTAACTCTATCACTATAATTGCGAAATCACTTATTTCTGGAATAAAATATATGTACATATTTAAATCCCAGGTACCCCGGTGGCTTCGCCTGGCAGCTCCGTCTCTCCCGTACGGATATCAGAAGGAGCGAGCCATTGCATCATCTCCACAACTTCCTGGTAGCGGAGACGTCCGCTGGTGGTGTCTCAAGGCAGGAGACTGTGTCTATGATACCACCTGTCGTGCTTGACGTCAAGCCACATCATAAGGTACTGTGTTTTGACCTCAATGGCAGATGAATGGAAGATCACGATATGTGAGACTAGCAGCGCCCTCGCGGCGTTGCCCCCGTAGTGATGGTATATGGTGATGATGATGATGAAAAGTAGCCTATAACCTTCCTCAAGAGTTAAGCTATCAAATGCAAAAAAAATTTTTCAAATCCGACTGGTAGTTCCTGAGATTAGTGCGTTCAAACAAACAACTCTTCCGCTTTATATAATTAGTATAGATATAGATAGATATAGATTAATTATCATTCAGAGCAAAACGTCAACTATTTCGTTTTGTTTCTATCATCTATGTTTTTATAATCTACTAATGAACAATGAGGTTAGGTTACTCTGCCACAGTGTGGGATTTGACGTGATTTTCGGACATGGTCTTTTTATTGCAGAATTCGTTAGTATTAACGATTTAAAACGTTAGAGTAGAACTCCCGTGTTTCAGTTAAGTTTATTTTCAGAGATATGAATTTTTGAAAATACCTATATTTTTAGTGCCAAAAAATTTTAAAGTGTTGGTGCGCCTACATTATAGGATTATTTAATAATTTGATTTCTGTATACCTAAGAATGTCTCAAGTTGCAATTTTAGAAATTATTTTGAATCTTCTATATGCTGTAAAACGCGAGTAATTAATTATTTTATATTTTTGGTTTTTATTTTTTTACTCCGAATTTAGGTCGAAGTAGCACATAATTTCTTCACAACACATAGCCCCAGATTGTAAGCAACAATGTGGTAAAAAAACGGAAAGCTAATCTCGCGTGGATTGGAAGTTATTAAATAATAACGTTTTTGTCGAAAACTACTGAAAATTACTGCCATTTTGGAGAACGAAACAAAATGCAGCGGAAATGATACTAGAATAGTTGATGTTGTAAAATAGAGGAATTGGAGATCCTTTACAGACTTTTACATTGTTTGAATGTATACCATCCGTTGGGGGTGAAGTTGTGAGCCTGTTTATGTATTTATTGCAGGTGCTAGACATGTGCGCTGCGCCCGGCTCGAAGACCGCGCAACTTATTGAATTCCTTCACGCTGAAGAGGGCACAATGCCTACAGGTATGCAATTTGTATTATGGAACTGACATAGTCAGTCACGGATAAAGGTTCCTTGAAAATTAGATACAAAAAAAACTTTCCTATTGCTGCCACAAAAATTTGGCAAGGATATGTCGAGGATCTTCGGAGTTATGAACAGAAATGCACCTCGAGATTGCAGAAAATTGCTCAGCTCATACCATTTAAGTCGGTTTTTTAATTTTTAATTTAGCCACTTGGTTTCTTAGGCTGGTTTCTTGCTTGGCTTGCTAGGCTTGGTGATCTTTATTACAATGAAATAAGGATACTGATTGTTCAGCACTGACGAGAGCACTCGTCAGTGCTGATTGCACTCGTCAGTGCTGAACAATCAGTATCCCTATTTCATTGTAATAAAGATCACTCGCCTATCAGCGCCGACGGTACGCGTGACACTAAAACCAGCCTTACTGTCACGCGTACCGTCGGCGCTGATAGGCGAGTGATCTTTATTACAATGAAATAAGGATACTGAATGTTTAGCACTGACGAGAGCAATCATAGCATCATAGCCATTTCTGCTAAACAATCAGTATCCTTATTTCATTGTAATAAAGATCACTCGCCTATCAGCGCCGACGGTACGCGTGACAATAAAACTAGCCAGGTTTTATGTTGTTACAGGTTTCGTGATGGCGAACGATGTGGACAACAGCCGTTGCTACATGTTGGTCCATCAAGCCAAGAGACTCACCTCTCCCTGTATTCTTATCACCAATCACGATTCCGCCACCATGCCTGTTCTAGTGCTGCCCGATCCAGAGGTTAGTTGCTCATTGCTTGTTTACTGTTGGTAGATTTCTTGAGTTTATCCTGTTTTCACAATGGACTTCTTCCTAGAGCTCAGATGGCTGCAAAAATCGAATATGACACAGCGTCATCTAGCCCCAAACTAAGCTAAGCTTGTACTATGGGAACCAGCTATCTGATAGAATATACTTATCGATCGAGCGAGCGAAGATCTTAGTGGCAAGTTGGGCGATTTTGCTTTGTATGTTTGTATGTTTCACGAATTCTTGTTCTCGCATAAATGTCGAACCGTTCATCCAATTTGCATAAAACTTGGTAGGTCAATGGCATCGAAACGGCTAACTTCACGAATGCCTAGATCCGTTAGAATAAGTGTACATGAATAGATTGTGAATAGAATGTCTCTAATTTACCAAAATCGCAAAGTTTATTCCACTAGACCCCTCATCCTAACCCATTAGATTAACACTTTACAAACATATTCCAGGACGCTACAAAGTCTGTGCCGTTAAAGTTCGACCGCATCCTCTGCGACGTGCCTTGCTCGGGGGACGCCACGCTGCGCAAGAACCCCGATATATGGGTCAAATGGTCTAATGGGAATGGAAACAACTTGCATGGGTATGTTAATATAGACAGAATGAATAGGTAGAAGCCTGACTTCGTGAAAACGTTTACTTAAATATCGACTCTTGCCACGACGCAACAAAGTGCAATTCAGCTCGCGCAAGCGCTCATAACCTAGTGCAATATTCACCTACACAAATCCTCTCTTTCTAACGCCTAACTCTGTCACTGTCTGGCGCGGAGTGACGCGGAAGGGTTGTCGAGTTGTCGCGTGATAGGTATTACGCGCGACGCTGCTAGTGCGAACCCTATCTACCAACGCCTTCTGTACCTATTCTGTGCTATAGATAGACACAAAATGCAGTAAATTGCTCACTTTTAGATTTCTACGAGTGGAATCAGCTCTAACTACTAGGTAGGGATTGATGGAGCACCTGGGACCACCTTCTCATCACAAAACTAGAGAATTGTGAACATTAATTCGGTTTTAAGCTATGCTAAGACAAACTCGCGAGGTCTACAGCTCACAGAGCCACTAGTGAATAACTTTATGTAAGTACAGTGCTACTTTTATTAATAGACATAAATGGGGGCGCCACTGTGCAAGCTATATGGTAACCCCAAAATATGCAGCTAAATGATTTTGATACTTGATCATTTAATTTTTTTTTAATGCTCATAATCGGTACCTACTTAACACAAGTTAAATGCGTACAACCTACCTGTGTGTAACAGCTTTATGTTACACCTTTTGACTATTTTAAAAAACAATTGTTTTTGTAAAAAAAAATATTTATATTGTTTTACTATACTAGCGACCCTATTATCAGTGTTTCTCTACTATAATATGGCATGTATAATACATATAAACCTTCCTCTTGAATTACTCTAGCTACTAGAAAAACCGCATCAAAATCCGTTGCGTAGTTTTAAAGATCTAAGCAAACATACGGACAGACAGCGGGAAGCGACTTTGTCTTATATTATGTAGTGAAGTGATAGTGATACCTCCACATAGGATAAACAAAACGAAATAACAACAAAAAAAACCAATACAATAAAAATTTAATAATTGGAAACAAATTACAATAGTACAAATCTAGACACAAAACTAGATGACACTTATTTATTTAAGTAGGTACCTACCTACACACATGTCTAATTTATTTTAACACTGAATAAAATAGAAAAACATACCTACAATAAAGAAATAAAATAAGATGAAATGATAATGTTAGCGTACAGAATAACAAAAATAATCTTATAAATTAAAACATTTATAACTATAGTCGTATTGCACATTATAAGGACTAAAAACATATCAAAATTGAAGGAAAAATGTCATTTTTTCCTTCAATTTTAG
This sequence comes from Camptogramma bilineatum, assembly GCA_958496255.1. Classification (NCBI taxonomy): domain Eukaryota; kingdom Metazoa; phylum Arthropoda; class Insecta; order Lepidoptera; family Geometridae; genus Camptogramma; species Camptogramma bilineatum. Next base: position 7,676,192 of record OY292474.1, read on the forward strand.
TCCGTATAATGAGCAATCCGACTATAGGTTAAATATATATATTTATTTATTTATTTTCTCTCAAAAAAATAGGTTGGCTCTAAAGGTAGTTTTTGGACGACTGGCTCTGTTTCCCGGGCGAAGAGAACTTTCCGTTATCTTATATGCCTTCATTCACAATTCTTCTGACTGTGCTTATAGATTTCCCTGCAAATATAAATGAGACCATTAACATTTGCGACCAAATGGGAACTTTTGTTTGAAATCGTAAAAAAGTATCAAAATTGCCTTGTTGCTCTATAGTACAATGTAAACATAACCAACAAATCGTCGTTTTATAATTTCTCAATTTAGGGCCAAATAAAGGTAAATAACCAGTATTATATAATAAGAGTAGTCAAATGTTACTGATAAAATAATTGGATCTAATCAAATACCTCTTAATTCGACGGTACGACGAAAAACTTGTGTGTCTCTGATGAATTTTTTCCGGCTTCTAATTCCAACGAGCATCGCATATAAACATTGAAAATCACTTCTCTGGTGCCACACCGTAATGTTTCACGTTGGTTATTGTCACTTTTACTCGCACTAAATACGCGAAATAGATAAATTCTCTTTTAGAAGGAAATTATTACTTCTGACTGACGTCTTCGGTACTTGTACCATAGACAAGAAACCTGTACTTTAGAGTTGCCGTTGTAATAAATAAATGAATGAAATTTTAGTTCCCTTTCTATTAATAAAAGTAGCACTGTAAGTTCGCATGAGCAAGTGGCCAACTCTGGTGACGGAGTTTTTAGGAGTTTTTTACTTACATATGAATAACTATGCACAATAATATGAGTTTATGTCAACAAATACGTAAAAAACCTTGCACTCAGTACCCTGATTCTTCCACAATCTCATACCTTTCACGAGCTCTAAACGGTGAAGGAAAACATCGTGAGGAAACCCGCGGCTTAGTCTGCCCCACACGTATTGACCATGTCTTTCCTGTGGATATGGCCGGTTAAGTTGAGAGGATGGTGTAGGTGCTACAAGCCTATTCCATCTCAACATTGTCCCAGGCACTACAGTGTCCCGTTAAGTGTAGGCAAAGATTGCCTCCTGACACTGTATAAATCATCTAGTAAAGATGTAAAGGCCTAAGTTTCTTTTCATACCTTTCAGGATCCAATACCGCATCCTAAAGCGAGGTTGTGAGCTACTCGAAGTGGGAGGTCGGCTGGTCTACTCCACCTGCTCCTTCAACCCGGTGGAAAACGAGGCGGTGGTGCACCGTGTTCTGGAGGAAGGTGGGCCTGGTCTCCAACTCCTGGACGCCAGCCACCTGCTTCCAGGACTGAAGCATCACAAGGGTAGGTCTACTCCACCTGCTCCTTCAACCCGGAGGAAGGTGGACCTAGGTACCTAAAGTGGCCACTTTTGATGAAACATCAGATGTTTCATCAATGCTTCATCTATGAAGCATATTTCAAAACACCTTTTTTGACAGTTCTCTATAGAATTCATCTGTCAAAAAAGGTGTTTTAAAATATGCTTGATAGATGAAGCATTGATGAAGCATTTATGAAACATCTGATGTTTCATCAAAAGTGGCCACTTTAGACCCCCTGGTCTGCAACTCCTGGACGCCAGCCACCTGCTGCCAGGGCTGAAGCATCACAAGGGTAGGTCTTTGAGGAATATGGTGGAATTGTTCCCCAAAGGCAGAGTAGGTGGTTTCTGTGCTACGGGCCGGCCCATCTGGCCCACTTGCCCGTGGTCTTTCGACCGACAGTTGTTGGTAGTTTGTATATAGGTCGATCGCTCGCGATTCCTGTGCTTGCGCAATCTAGACCTCTGCTGTGGCGCCATCTTGCTGAAGCTCGTAGTTCGTAGCATAACTTGAGAACGGCTTTGCTTTGATAAACTTTTTTTAATGTTTGGAGGAGGCCGATTCTACTAACAAACTTTTTATTAATTAAAGCAAAACGCCAACCTCAGATTTTGGTTTGTTTCCGAATCTACTAATGACCAACGACTCTGTTGTGGTGACGTTTTCAAACAAATTACTGTAATTTTAGAGATTGAAACAAAACGCAGCGGTGACGTTGTAAATTAGTAGAATTGGGGGTCTGATTTCAAAAGGTTTGTTTTTTCTTCAACTCCTTTGAACACAGCTTGATTTTTCTTTCGTGTGTCTGCAGGTATGACGCACTGGAAGCCAGCGTCCAAGGACATGGTGTTCTACGAGAGTTTCGACGAAGTTCCGGAGCGATGGCGGACCGTGCTGCGACCGCAGATGTTCCCACCGAAACCTGAGGACCTGGACAAATACAACCTGGACAGATGGTACTCTTTATAAAAACCTCCTCCTTTTTGGAAGTCGGTATAAAATAGCCTATAACCTGCCTCAAAAGTTTAGCTATCAAATACAGAAAGGATTTTTCAAATTCGACTGGTTGTCCCTGAGATTAGCGCTTTCAAACAAACAAAAAATACCGGTATGGTATATAAAAATACTAGCTGACGCCCGCGGCTTCGCCCGCGTGGACTACTATTTTGTTTATCCTACGGGAACCATGCATTTTTTTGGGATAAAAAGTACTAGTAGTTCGCCCCGAACTGAGATCTCGCGCACCGTAGATGGCTTACATTTGGACTTTCTTCTGACTACCCCTATAATTTCAAGTGCTACTACTGATACTGCCGAGTATGCCTATTGCGCTAGCTCTTCATGGTGAAAAATACTGGCATGCATGCAATACATAATGTCGCGTCTAATTTTTCATTTAGGTATTTCATATTTATGAATTCTCGTCGTATTTCTAAAAGTATACGTCCTAGAATAAAAATAATAACTATTTTGGAATGTACAAATAAAGACCTTTCATTTGACAGCCCACTCAATATATTTGTTTACTTAACTTTTTTTACCCCAATTATTTTCATTCTTTATCAAAAATTTTTTTATCATGAAAATAAATCAAGTAGCATCTAAAATCATTGCAAACCAAACCGCAACGATGCCACTCTCTTTTTAAGACCGACCAGTCAATGAGCTACGAAGTCATCGAAACTCTATGCAACGGGAGCTCTTGCAGCTCTGGTTTCGTAGTTTTTGGTCTTTGGTCGTATTTCAAAAACTATACATCCTAGATTAAAAATAAAAACCATTTTGGAATGTACAAAATAAGCCCTTTCGTATGACACCCCACTCAATTTATTTGTGTAACTTTCATAATTTTTTACCCCCTTGGGAACCCAATATCTTCACAACCCCTTCATCGATTAAGCTCATATGCTCCCCCGTAAATTTCCTTACCACAACCTATTGACCTACCAAGTTTCATGCAGATTGGATGAACGGTTCGACAGTTATGCTCGAACAACAATTCGTGAAACATACAAACATACAAACATACAAACATACAAACATACAAAGCAAAATCGCCCAACTTACCACTAAGATCTTCGCTCGCTTCGCTCGCTCGATCGATAATCAGTATAAGCAGTAGAATTGATAATGTCCTATTCCCGGTCATGATCAATCTATGTTTAAAATTTCAGCCAAATCGGTTCAGTAGTTATGGAGATACGTGGTAACAAACATTCACACACACACACGGACTTTCGCCTTTATAATATTAGTAGGAAAGTAGGAATAGGAATTAGTAGGATACCGTTTACTTTGAAAACAAAACTTACCTTTTTTATTCAATATGCCACAAAATAAGTCCTAAAATCTAAAAATTGAAACAATCAAACAATCCTATGTTCTCTTCAAAAGCTAAATTTTATTTTCATCTAAGTATCTAAAATTCACGTATTTTTTTTTTCAGTATAAGAATCCTACCTCACCACCAAGACACAGGTGGATTCTTCGTAGCTGTACTGGAGAAGGTAGCTCCTCTCCTTTGGGAGAAAGATCAGAAAGAGAAAGGGAAAGAAGGAGAGAAAGTAGAGGGAGACGGGGGGAGTGAGGAACCTGCTGAGAGACCCAAGTCAGAGCCTCCGAGGAAGAAGAGGAGAATTGGAGGGTATAGGGAGGATCCTTTTGTATTCTTCAAAGGTATGAGTATTTTAAGAGAGCTGCAGGCTTAAAAAGGTCGCTAAAGCAGAATCACAATTTGAAAGAACTATAATGAGGTCTCTTTTCACTTTCAGTCAATGAAAAGAGATGGCATATAGTTCAATTCCTATTGGTATTCTGCAATAGCGACCTTTTTAAGCCCGTAATAGGATGAGATTGGTTCTAAAAAAGTACTTTATTTTTATTTTTCAGCAACATTTGAAATTTTGTGGTAGGATAAATACATAGGTAGAAGGACGACCAAAGAAAAGATGTACCTATTGTGTGAGAGTACATGAGTATGAAAGGAGTGATTGATGAGTGATAGGGAGGGAATGGAGGAGGAAATGTTGTGCCGAAGAAAATGATGTTGATGATTTGAATTAAAAAAAAAAACCGTCGAAACTGAAATAAAACAATCGAAAAATTAGGACAAAAAACAAAAAATGCAAAAAGGGCCCTCTCCGGCCGGGAATCGAACCCGGGTCTCCCGCGTGACAGGCGGGGATACTTACCACTATACTACCGAAGACTTGTAAATAGAAGGCGAAATTAGTAAACCGATTGTACATTGTAGCTATTTTAAACTAATTTTGGTCAAGGCTATAAACCTCTCACTTGTTACTCATCTATACTTCTATTTTTTCTTTTATACGAATAATAAATAGAAGATTAGTTAAGCGCACCACACACACAACAGATAATACTTATATCTTATGAAATACTTATAAATCTTGACAGATCGCACCAAATGTATTTTGTAATTTATATTCGCTGTCTGTAAGATTTAAATTTCATAAGATGTAATATCTGCTGTGTGTGTGATGCGCTTTACACTTAGTACTACTTTGTATTTTCTGTTTGTTTACCATTTTGTACTTCTACAAATATATCCCCTTCCCTCAGACGACGAGGAAGTTTACCCACCCATAAAGGATTTCTACGACCTCAATGGTTTCGACCCCAAATGCCTGTTAACACGGTGCTATGTCGGCAAAAAGAAGAACATATACCTGGTGTCGCAAACCGTGAAGGATGTGGTCCAAAGGAATGAGGATAAGCTGAAGATTATTAACACGGGGGTTAAGACCTTCGTGAGGTGTGACAACAAGAATATGTCCTGTCCTTTTAGGTAAGACCTTTATGCACGCCCAGGATGACTGGTAGATAATGCTTCAGCATTAAGTCCTCCTTGCACAATTTGTCATGTGTGAAAGTGTTAAATAAATAAATAAAACACAGCCATTTAGTTGACGTTCTCAGCGAAGCCAAAACGGTTTTTTTTGTGCTTTTTTGATTATTCGAAAACGCCTGGATTTGGTGAGGATTTGTCGAAGATCTTAGGAGTTATGAACAGAAATGCACCTCGAGGGGCAGAAAATTGCTCAACTTATGACAATGAAGTCGGTTTTTTATTTTTTTGATAAAAACACTTGTATTTGTAAACGATTCTGAAGAGTAAGAACGTCTCAAATAGATATGTAGGTCTCAAATATTTAAGTAGCGTTTCATTATTCGGGCATAAGACTTGTCTGGCCAAGATTAAAGTCATTTCAATTTGGCTGATAAATATATTATCTAAAATATTCACCAATCTTTATCTAATGTTCTAAAGAGGTAAAGTTTGTTTGTATGTAGGAGGTAATCTCCGAAACTTCTCATCCGATTTTAAAAATTCTTTCAACTGTATTTAGAATTAACTTTTAGGATAGACATAGGGGGCCGTACTTATGAAAGATGTTTAAAGTGAAACACTGGTTAAACAACGTCCTGTCTTTATTTGTGGATAGTGACAAACAGAGACAGGATGTTGTTCAACCAGTGTTCAACTTTAAACATCTTTCATAAGTAAGGGGGAGGCTATATAACATGTAGGTACCTCGCGGGCAACGCAGCGGGCAGAAGCTAGTATATTATATTTTCAATTCCAGATTATCACAAGAAGGACTGCCCAGTATAACACAGTTCGTAGGTCCCAAACGCAGGCTGCGTATCCTGAAAGAAGACCTGATTCTAGTGCTTCAGAATGAAAACCCGAACAGCCCTCCGTCAACCACTCTCTTCTCTGAACAAACGCAGGCACAAGTCAAGGACTTTGGTAAGTGACATTGTAAAAAAAGTTATTGACATAAAGAAAAAGGTTCTCAATTCCTTAATTGAATTCAAAGATCAAAGTTAAAAATCTGACGAAAAAAAATGTCCTAAAAGTTGTAGGCAGTGGTGGAGTTAGGCGTTTGCTGAAAATTTATATGCGCAATAACACGAGCTCTAAACGGTGAAGGAAAACATCGTGAGGTAACCCGCGGCTTAGTCAGCCCCACACGTACTGACCATGTCTTTCCTGTGGATATGCCCGGTTAAGCTGAGAGGAATGTTAAGGTGCTGGGCAAGCCTACTCCATCTCAATAATGTCCCAGGCACAGTGTCCCGTTAAATGTAGGTCAAAGATTCCCTCCTGACACTGTATAAATCATCTAGTAAATTATGTAAAGGCGTAAAGTTTCTTTGATAAGGACATTCCGGTGGGGATATCTAGTATAATATATTGAATTTCCAGCCAGTGGCAGCTGTATCCTGGAATACAAAGACCGGGAGTCGAACCTAGCACTGACGTTGGTTGGCTGGCGCGGCGTCCACTCGCTACGTGCCTACACATCCATGTCTGATACTATACACTATCTGAGGCTGTTAGACGCTGACTTCAGCAAGTATGGTACGTAATAGAAATAACATCTTTAATCTGGCCAAACCAAAGATGCAATGTTTACTAAAAATTCAAAAATTTGCTTAGGTAAATATCTCGCTTGGCAATAAGCGCTTACACGAGCTGAATTGCACTTTGTTGCGTCGTAGCAAGAGTCGCTATTAAAACACTAAAATAAACGTTTTCGCGAAGTCAGGCGTTCTGTACTTGTTTATTCTGTGGTAAGTAAGTAAGTTCGTATGAGCAAGTGGCCAACTCTCGTGACGGAGTTTTTAGGCCGCCTAAAGGCCTCCGTCATGGCTTATTCTGTGGTTACGGTTACTCATACAGATTTTAAACATTCATAATTCCTCTACAGATGTAAACAAATTCACTAAAAAGGCAGAAGAACCCGATTCGAGTACATCGAAAGCGGTGAAAACTGATGCACCAGAGAGCTCTAAAAATGGCGACGAGGAAATGGCAGTTGTTCCCGAAAGTTCAACAGATGGCGTTGTACAACCCGGTACTTGATTGTAAGATAATTTTTATATTGACAATTATATTGGTTAATATTTATAATGAGTTTGATTTGAAAACTCCATCCGAAATGTTTTAATCAAGGTGAACCAACACTAGTGGGTTTTAAGCCCTTGTAAACTATGAGACCGACAATTCAATGTGCCTTATGAAGCACAGAAGCGCACGGTTGTTAATGCAAATAACGGTCACCAATCTATTTGATGCCCATGCTGAACGTCGCTTACCTTCGTCAGTCGATCAAGTGCGACAAATTCGCCGAATGTTTTTTGGCACTTTTAAATTGTTTAGATGCTGGAATTATAGCCGACTAGTGAACGCCCGCGGCTTCACCTGCCCGCACTACTATTTTTGTATTCACGGGAACTATACATTTTTAACCGGATAAAAATTAGCCTGTGTTATTCCAGAACCTAAACAATCTACTTACATTCAAAATTTCATCAAAATGGGTTGAGTAGTTACGGAGGTACGTGGTAACAAACTTTCACACACACACAATCACACGGACTTTCGCCTTTATAATATTAGTAGGATAGGATTTGATAGGAGTAGGGATAAATAAAAAGGACATTTCTTCTCAAAACCCTTTATTGCCCTCATTATCCAAACCATTCGCATTACCTGCGATAACAATCTCTTTCGCCTTACACACACAGTCTAATATTCAACAAAACAACTAGACACTCCATGAAGAAAAAAACCGAAATTTAAAGTGGTTACAAAAATTAACTCGAAATTCTAATTACCTTTATTTTCTGCCGTTTACACTTCAAAGTATCATGGTGCAAGTTTTTTTTATAGAAAAACAAAACAACACCTATTGATAATTAATTGTTCAAAACGAATAACAAAACAATACAAATATGCAGTGCGATTCAGACCTTCTCGGAACGTATACCGAATTCGGAAACTGACGTATTATCGCGAGAAAAAACGTCGTCTTTCCGAAAAAAATCATCGAATTGGATGAATTTGCGGAACTTTGAATCGCACTGCTGATCTAACAGTAACATGAACGAGTTGGTAAAAAACACTCGCACTTTTTACCAATAAGAGTTTTTTTCCTGTTTGATTTGAAACACGTTAAAGTTCGATTTGTATGATTTCATTAGTTTAAAATTATTATAAATAGAAGGCGCTTTCTTGAAACAAATTGAATAAACAAAAATACATACTCAATGGCGCTCTTACGAAAATTGTACAATTTTGAAAGTATTTGAAATAAGTAAGACAATTTAAATACAACAACATAAAGGCTGATTTTAGTCTCACGCTCACCATCAGCGCTGATAGGCGAGTGACTTTATTACAATGAAATAAGGATACTGATTGTCCAGCACTGACGAGAGCAATCAGCGTAGCCATTTCTGCTGAACAATCAGTATCCTTATTTCATTGTAATAAAGATCACTCGCCTATCAGCGCTGACGGTGAGCGTGAGACTAAAATCAGCCTAAGGTTAAATAATAAATAATAAGACGTAATTTCATAATCATACATACTAAACGTCATTAGAGACTAAAATTCGTTACACTTGTATATCAACATTATGTGCGCAAAAAAACATATTCCTAAATCCAATCACAATACATTATACGAGAGAAATTAGTCAACTTTTATGGTGCTACATTATCGGGGTGTTTAGTTTCTGTCTCTGTCTGATCTATGATGGGGAGTATAGCTGAACTTGTCACACAAAGCGAATAGTTCGCTCAATCACAGAATAATAGTGCTCAATCTCGATAATGTAGCCACATACAATTTGTGGTAGGGCTCATGTTGCCGAAAAGTATTAAACCGGGTAATATAATTATACAGGGTGTGGCAAATTTTTGGTCACTTCAGGGTCACCTTTTCTCTTGTAGTTAGAAAGTTTTGTTCTTAGGAAACTTGTTTTATTTTGAAGAAAAAAACAGTTGCATTTTTAGATTTTTGAAAAAATGTAAACCTAAAAAATTACGTTTGTCAAACAAAAACCAAGGTGGTCCTCTATTTCTCATCCGGAACATTTCTCCCAAAGTAATTTACCAAATCAAATCGTAAGTTTTTGCAATAATTCAAAAAAATACATTCCATACATTTTTTAAGAAGTGCCCAAAAATTTGCCTCACTATGTAAACCGAAAGACACAAAAATAAATGTATAGCATTTTTCTCAGTCCAGTCAATTACAATAATACTTGTCTCAATATCTAATTGGCATTCGAAATTTTATTTAGAGTTTTTCACAAAAGAAGTCCCGCGGAATTTTGCTGAACTAACGAAAACCCTTTGGCAATTCATCTTTACACATAGATACTAGCGCCGCTCCGAAGGGACTTTTTTCGTGAAACGGACTCTGTTACCTACAATATTTAATTAAATTGACGATGACAGATGAGTTTTAAGTGATTTGACAATTGAGCTCATTAAAATTCATTATTTATAGCTAGTAATATGAATTTAAAAAATAATTATGGTTTGATAAAGCTTGTACGCGTTAGAATATAAAGCTTGTACGCATAAGAATATTTAAAAGTGCCAACGAACCGTCAAAAAATGTTTTGTAGGCAAAAATGTATCAAATTTTCTCCAACCAGTTACAACTTTAACTTTTATAATAAGTGTTTATATAAATGCAAAGGTTTTATAAAACTAAAATGTAGTTTTATCTAAGGCAAGTCATCAGTCAAATGGATGTTTAGCTTAGGAATAAAATAACGCAGATTTCCCTGTAAGAAAAAGGTACACAGTTAGAAAACATTAGAAAAGTTAAAAGGTAATTTACCTTATAAAACGAAGACCAAAGATAGACCTAGTTCAAACCAGGTTAACCAACGTTTTGTTAGAGATTACACCAAAACAAATTAAAACTTTAATAAAAAAAAAAAAAAAAACAAAAAGAATTAAGCGTTATAGGCAGAATAAGTCGAATTTGTACGTAACCGAAGTACAATAAATTAACAAAATTCTTTACATTACAATTATTGACTACCCTAACAGCTAACTTATCTTACAAGATTAAAACTTTTGAAAGGTTGACAACGGCCTGTCTCTGGACGTAATATAGGCTTCCTATAGCTCAAATAGACTTACACCCGAATACTGAAAAGCTACTTAGTAAGTGAGTGTATTTTCTTAATCACAATGGACTTATAAGCTGTTAAAACTACCACAAAAACTGTTGTTATTTCTTTTCAATTACATTATGTGAGTGACAAGAAAAAAAAAGCCGTACGCTATATTTTGACAGATATGAGACAAACTGTTTAGATTCATTTACAAAGAAGTGAAGTTCGAGTTTGTTCATAATCTACCTAATCACTTATTTTGTTGAAGAATTCTTAATTACTTACCTATACAGGGTGTGGCAAATTTTTGGGCACTTCAGGGTACCTTTTCTCTTGTAGTTAGAAAGTTTTGTTTTTAGGAAACTATTGATGGTTAAACAAACTTACCAAGTGAAGTTTGGCCATAATTATACGAGACGGTTACATCCGAAGAGATCATAATATTTTTGACCATGTAGTTTCACTTCTCAATGTACTAGGGCATCACATAATTTTAGAGTACTGTAAAATCTGTAAAATAAAAGCATTAGTAACAAAATAATGACACTCTGGCATCCCTATCTGGCAACCCACTCGCTCGGCTCGCGCCAACTTCATTTCTTCAGAGACACTTATGTCGTTAAAGTAGCAAGGGCCTTTATGGGTTCGGGTGGGACCTTCTTGATCTCTTCGGATGTAACCGTCTCGTATAATTATGGCCAAACTTCACTTGGTAAGTTTGTTTAACCATCAATTATACTACGACGGTTACATCCTCAAGATCATAATATTTTTGACCATGTAGATGTTTAGCGACCTTTAACGACATAAGCGGTTAACGCAAAAGCAGGTAGGTACATTAATACCTAATGATGTCTTACAATCAACTTAAGATTGCATGTTTTGACAAAAAATGGAATCTGCAAATAAATAAATATTCAATTCAAAATATTCAATTATTTAAATATTGGTGAAACCGATAGAATACTTAAAATATTTTACAAAAAACCCAAATACATCACGCTCATCATTTTGTGTCAAATGTAGAACTTCTGACCAAACGAGTTGGTTCGTTATAATATATCTAGTGGGACTCCGTTACGCATAGACGCCACTATTTGACTGACAAAATCTGCATTATCTATCGGCTTATTGTCGAGACACTGGCATTATGTATCGTTTTGTAAGAAAAAATTATCTGTTTAGGAAATAATTTCGAAAGATGATCAAGCACCTACAAGATTCAGATTTCCGATTATTTTCATTATTGGAAAAAACAAAGTTTAGTTCTATTCTATAATCTTGACTCATCCGTTTACCAAATATCAGAGCAAGCGCTGAATGACAAGTATTCAAAGTCGAATAATTTGACCCAGATTTATATTCGCTAACTAGAAAATCGATTACAAATAGAATATAACTTCTAAAAAGTCAATTTAAAGTTTGGTGCAAAAATTGCCACCCTTTTGTGGAATCACAGTTATTATTGTTTTAAAGAACTTTTAGAAAAAGATGATAGGTATATCAATTTTATAGCACTTGCTTACAGTGCTTGTCTTGAGTAGGCTTGCTCAATAACAGCGATGACACTAGGGTGTCGCTGCCAGAGTCTGAAAGTTGAAAAGAGTACCTAATGTGGTATTATGTAAACTAGTTTGCCTTGAGATATAAATATATATATTTTTATGAACAATGGGTACCATGGTACCAAGGCCGCTAGGCCAATAAGGGACGACCAATTTTAGTAGCACGATTATTGCTTAGTTTACTTAAGTATATTAAAATGAATGAAAAAAGGAGGGAATGTGTAGAAAGAAATAAACACTCCAGTCTAGAGTAAACGCATCGATATCGAATGCGGACGGATCTCGTTTCAAGAGACGAACTTATGACATTTACATATTTATTCTAGTTGCAAATAAATAATTTTCATAAATCATTCAAACTTGTTTGAGATAGACTCCATAATGTATCAATAATAATTTTAAAACATCTGGATCCCTGGTCCAGCTTCTTTTTTGATTTTGGATTTTTAGAATATGCTACACTATAACGCCGCTACTAGATCGATCTTACTACTTAAATTGTTTAAATGCTTAAACTGGACACCTCCTCATCATAATTACATATCGCGTTCGTTTTATTGTTACGGATCAAAATTTATTTTGTATCGATTTGCCAGCGAAACACTGTAATTCTATAGAAGCGGCTTTAAGTTCTAAAAGGTTGATAGTGTATCTGGCTCGGCAGTCCTAGAAACCGTTTACATGTTCTCCGTTAAAATTAAGACGCCCCAATCCTTTAAAGGCGCATCCATAAAAATCTAATACCATAAATAGGATTATTTGAAATTAAAATATAATTTCGCCACAAAGACAAATCTGGATATAAGCTACTCGTAGGTATATGTGTGTTGTGTACCATGTAGGAGTCATAGTCGTTAAATCAAAGAAGCTAGAAATTTCTCAATTTCAAGCCGATTCGAAGCGGACCTATAGCCGTTCACGGGCAACTGCAGGACAAACTGAGCAAAGTAACACGAAAAAATTTCGTGAAATCCCTTAGGGTTAGTGAACGAGTTTTAACAAGATAAGTGTTCTATTTGTGTTAAAATTCTGCCAAATTCAGGCACCTGTTAGGTACGAGAGTCTAATTCGAACTCAAAAAGTTTTTTTTTTTTTTTTTTTTTTAAATGAGATAAGGTTACTTTTTTTTTTTTATGGTTAATAATAATAAAACCCAATCTTGAAGGTTTCCTTGACTCTGTCGTGGCAATTATAAGTATCATTTATGCACTGAATTTCATTTTAATAAATGACTAGAATCAGTCCGTATTTCTTAGATAAGAAATGATAGGCCCTTATGAACCGGGTACTAAAAAACATATGTATCTTGCAAGTCTATCATAGCCATGAAGCAGTCTTTAATAAGTAATTTAGCAGCGGTGCAAGTATCTACTATTTTAAAATATTGACTGAAAGATAAATCGACTCAACACTAAATCTAGAAGTGCCTTCACGAATAATTTGTCAAAAAAGTTTTAGATAAAAATTGTCCGGAATATGTTTTATGTAAGCATCACAGATTCTGATGACTATAACTTATGAGTAGCTGAACATAACTGCTCTACGAGTAACTCCGTATTGCTAAACTTTTGGTTAGCTTGTTCCAACATTTGTACAGGAGGCCTACTATTAAACGGGATTTTAAATCCATTCATATAGCTAGGTACAGCTAATGATATTTTTCCAACAGAGACGTTATATTAATTAAACTCATTATAAAAGCTTTCAAACGCGGCGAAATTGTTTTACAGCTAAGTAGGTAGAATATTCGCAGCTTCGTTTACATTACATCACTCAAGAAACCAAAAGATAGCAGAGAAATACAAAACCTCGTTGTCAGAACGAGATAAATATAATTTTCACAATTACGTGAGCAGCAAGTCGCAAATGACAGCCTGTGGCGAGCGACCGAGTTGACTCAAGCTATCCAGCCCGAAGTTAATTCGCCACGCGGAGCGGGGCACAACACAACACATCTACCTTAGTTTATAAGGTATAATAGAAGATCATTGGGTACAGCAGAGTGCGCAGTAATTAGCATAAAAAAGCGCAAATTATTAGCATGAAGTAGTATTACTTACCTCTTATGCGTTTTGCGGGTCCTGAACTCAGTCTTGGTGCAGGAAGAGCTCGCGGCAGGTGGTGGTCTCCGCCCTTGGAACGGGTACCCATCTTAAGACGATTACCTCAGATTTGGCATCTGTTTTTCGGTCCACCCCACCTGAATGGTCTGGGTGGTTTAGTTCTGGAATGGCCTTCCAGTTTGCCTGCTCCTGCTTCGATCTAGAGAGTAAGCTAAGGTCATACCTTTTAATCTGAAGCCTTTATATTTATAGAATATTTAAATATTAAAGTCTTTTTTACGAGGTCTCTTTGGTTTTCTTGGTCTCGGTCACCTTCCACCAGAATCCGACCCCAACGTTTAGAGAATTCCTATAAAGATAGATAATTATAATAATTATAATAATAATATATTTCTTTATTCAGACATAATGCATGAACCGATTGTCATGGTCTGACTATGACAAATAAAGTAGAGCTCCCGGTGATGGAGTCTGGTATTATAATAGCCGCGCTCTGAGAGTGGTAGAAGACATACTACGCTTTCATCAAAGTTACAAAAGTCAGGTAATATAACCTGTACAGTACAATGTGCAGTCTGTAGTTGTTATTGAATTTAATGTCATTGGTCGTCGTCACGTGACGACATGAGACTGAGCGATAGAAACTTGTTCGCGTCACGCAGTATGACACAATACATACAGGTAAACATACTTACAATCTGCAGTTTGCAGTTTTTATTATTTTAAAACCATTGATCGTCATCACGTAATAAAACAAGACTGAACGATATCAAACGTGATCGCGTCACACAATATCACATAGGTAGGTATTGGGCAGGTATACATAATAATACTTACTATCTGCAGTTTGCAGTTTTTATTATTTTAAAATCATTGGTCGTCATCACGTGACGACACGAAACTAAGCGAAATCAAACGTGATCGCATCGCGCTATAACGCTGGGTAGATATATATCACCCTTGACCTTTATGCACAGATAGACATATACTTACGATCATATACTTACGATCTGCAGTTTGCAGTTTTATTGTTTTAAAGTCATTGGTCGTCATCACACGACGACACGAGACTGAGCGATATTGAACGTGATCGCGTCACCCAGTATAGGTAGATTTTCCACCTCCTTGACTTGTATGCACAGGTACTTACAATCTGTAGTTTGCAGTTGTTGTTATTTTAAAGTCATTACGGACTAAGCGATATCAAACATGATCGCGTCACACAGGTAGGTTTTTCACCTTCTTGAATTGTATGCACAGGTAGACATACTTACAATCTGTAGTTTGCAGTTGTCGTTATTTTAAAGTCATTACGGACTAAGCGATATCAAACGTGATCGCGTCACGCAGTATAACGCAGGGGACCTAGGTTTTTTACACCCTTAACCTGTGTGGGCAGGTAAACATATACATACATCCAATCCGCAGTCTGCCGTTTTAATTGTTTTTTAAAGTCATTTGGGCGATATCAAACGTGATCGCGTCACGCAGTATAACGCAGGTAGGTTTTCCACCTCCTTGACTTGTATGCACAGGTAGACATACTTACAATCTGCAGTTTGCAGTTTGTTGCTATTTTAAAGTCATTCCGGACTAAGCGATATCAAACGTGATCACGTCACGCAGTATAACGCAGGGGACCTAGGCTTTTTACACCCTTGACCTGTGTTGGCAGGTAGACATATCCATCCAATCTGCAGTCTGCCCTTTTTATTGTTTTAAAGTCATTGGTCGTCATAATGTGACGAAACGAGACTGAGCGATAATTATCAAACGCGAGCTCGTCGCGTAATATATCGCAGGTAGGTATTTCAACATCGTTGGTGACCTGTGTGCAAAGAAAAAAAACACCGGCAGTTTTTGGCACTTTGACAAAATTGTTATTACTAAGACGTAATCTAAATCGTTTATCATGATGGATAAATATCACAATGCAACGATAAACAATACAACAATAAGTACGAGACAAAAATAAAATGAAGGTAGTCACATATTTTTTAATGCGAATTGTCGACATGTAAAATTATTTGTCGTAAATAATTTACGGTATTATTTGTCGTATGCATCTATAGGTAATATTTTTTGATTATTGGGTGAAATTGAGTAAACAAAAAACTGTTACCTCCCTTCATTTCTCTCTCGTAGACGATGATGATTTCCATAAACTCCTTTCCAAAAGTTTAATCTTCTTTCTTATTCTATAATCACCACTTCGTTTACGTTGTTTTACCAATTATAAACTTTTAATTATAACTTTCTTGCGAAAAAAATAATTTCGTAATTATTGCGATGTTGCGATGCCCGCACATAAGAAACGAATGAAGTTGGCGCGAGCCGAGCGAGTGGGTTGCCAGATAGGGATGCCAGAGTGTCATTATTTTGTTACTAATGCTTTTATTTTACAGATTTTACAGTACTCTAAAATTATGTGATGCCCTAGTACATTGAGAAGTGAAACTACATGGTCAAAAATATTATGATCTTGAGGATGTAACCGTCGTAGTATAATTGTTTTATTTTGAAGAAAATAATAATTGCATTTTTAGATTTTGGAAAAAAAGTACAGCTAGCCTCGTATAGGACAGTTAATCAATGTAGTTACATACTTTGATTCATCTGAATGATAGCCAATTTAGACCAGCTTACAGTTCACCTAAAAAATACTTTTGTCTAAAAAAAACAAGTTGATCTTAAATCGACTGTATTTCCCACCAGGAACACTTTTCCCAAAGTAACTTACCAAATCAAATCGTAAGTTTCTGCAAAAATTCAAAAAAACACAAGCTACCCTGAAGTGCCTAAAAATTTGCCACACCCTGTATAGAAATAGCTTGACTTTTTCACATACACAAATGACTTGTTTGTTATTCTATACAAATATTTTGAACCACTTTTATTATGAAATATTTGACACAAGAACTTCACTTCTGTAGAGAAAGCGAAGAAAGAGATAGAAATACAGTGCGTATAGAAACTATGCAAGCACGAAAGGGACAGATAGGAACAGAGTGCATTTAGACTTACATTTAGATTATCCTAAGCCATCAACTGAAGATCCTTTGCTTTATGCCATTTTTCATAATTACTCGACCCAATATCACAGTGGGTGATGTGGCGCCATTTAAGCTCAAACTATATTACCTATTTCTAACTATACCTAGTAAAAAATCCAAGAATAGGATAATAAATAGTAGGTATTCAGTAAGTGGTTAGTATCCACAAGGAGCGGTAGAGATTTTCAGCAGTGCGATTCACACTTACAAATAAAACTACAAATGAATTTTATTCACCAAAGAATCACAAGTTACAGTGGGTTTGCTGGTGGCCGCGATACAGGCTTATAAATAAATAAATATTTATTTATTTATTTATAAGCCTGTATCGCGGCCGGTTTACAAGGAAATGTTTGCCTAAAATTGGGGGTGTGAGTAATGAGAATAATAGATTGAATTTAAGTTTAGCTTTGAATGAGCGACTTCTCGGGATGCATCTCTGATAGATGTTCTTCAGAAAGTTGATGTTTTATCGCTGAAAAAATTATATTTCCGAATTCGGAATACATTCCGAGAAGTTTTAATCGCCCTGCTGATCTTCGTTAGATCAATAAACATTTACCTTCCATGTGAAATAAATGTACGAATGGTTCGTTTTCTCAAATTATGTATGAAATGAAAAATGAACTACTGTCTAGAAGAAATACATCTAAGCGAATACAAGCTACTAGTACCTATCTATTCATATCTAAACTACGAACAATCATCCATTTAACCAACGACTGTGCCTTAAAAGGAACTTAATAAAGTACCTACTAGTCAAACATATTTAAAACATTTATAAAGGTACCTACTTAAAACTTAAATAGGCTTCTTACTTGACTTACGAAATGACTACGAAAAAATGACTAGATTATTATGAGAAAAAAATTGCTTATTACTTTAAGCTAATTGCCTTCTATAGTAACTCGGATTTTAAGCCACTAAGGTCTGTCATGGCTTAACTACTGTCAAATCAATGTGACGTAAATGGCTAAAATGACGGCCTCTCGATGGACCGATGACAACTAGCGTCGCGGGTGACTGGTGGATGTAACCGATACAAAACTGTTCATCCTGGTATGAGGCCTATCCAACATTTAATGATGATGATGATGATATAAAAGTGAAATAAAATAAGACGGCTTTCCATCATGGACGGTTTTAATGGACAAAAGCTGTGCTTTTTTACGCAAGGTTTTTTCAAAATGGCTCAGCTAATTAGTTAGCGAATTTAACTTTACAAAAATTTGGGTAGAAAGATATTTTAAAATAAGCTGTGTAAAGTCTTAAACTTTAGATATTATTATTTTATCTCATTGTAAGGTAATCTATTAATTAGGCTGTGTCCCCAGTAGGCAAACTGTGAGCGGCCGACTGAGTTTGCGGCGTATCGGTTTAGTACGCCCTTCCATAGATTTGAAATGGAGTGTCCACAGTTTGCTAGTTTTGCGCTCACTTTACGCAGTTTGCAGTAAGTGCACTTTACTCAGTCGGCCGCTAACAGTTTGCCTACTGGGGACACAGCCTTATTCGTCAGTCAGAAGATTTTTCACATCGGCACAGTTTGTGTTAGATCATTTCTAGCAATAGAAATGCTTGCTTCCTCATGGTGCAAACACACGCTGGGCCAACCTAAGCGTGTGTTTGCGCCTTTATAGTTTACTAGCGGACGCCCGCGGCTTCGCCCGCGTGGTCTACTACTTTTTTATCCCACGGGAAACATGCATTTTTTCGGGATAAAAAGTAGCCTATGTCACTCTCTCCAGCCCTCCATCTCCAAACAAAAAATCACGTCATTCCGTCTCCCTGTTTTGACGTGAAAGCAAGACAAACAAACTAACACACTTTCACATTTATAATATGGGTACGGATTCGCGTTCACTAATCGAGTAGGTACTTATATTTATGTTTAGGTACCTACAGATTATTTCCAAAATTTTGTTTAAGCTGGACGCGATGAGACTGAAAATGTACAATGGACAGATCATAAGATTGTGATTTTAAAGTTTAATTATCTACATTGTATAGTGACCCACAAAAATAGATTAACACTCGAAATTCTTTTAACTCGAAACAATATTGAAATCTTTTAAGATTTTACCCCTATTTTAGATAAGTTTGTCTCAGGAGGCAACCAATGCCTACATTGCCGACACAATATATGATACTGCTTAAGACATTAAAAAAATTCTCGTTTTGACAGATTTTTAACAATGTCTCTATGTTAATGTAAGAAGTACCTATCGATCGTTCATTGAACTTTATTTCATTGGCAATAAGGTCAATAAACTTTTAGCTTTTCAAAAACCAAAATGGTGGTCACAAAGATTTAGAAAAGATAAGAAAAATGTTAATCCACTGTTGTCGGTGATTGTACGATACAAATGTTTTTTTTATTAATTTGATAACAGTCTAATAAACACTAAATTCAATACTGTTAAGAACCTGCATTCTAATGGCCTAAGTTGGCGACATTTTAGTTCTTTCTAATCATTTTCAAGGCTACACTTTTTTTTTTTTATTTAACTAAAAAGCGACATTTTAGTTCTTTCTAACCATTTTCAAGGCTACACTTTTTATTATTATTTTTTAACTAAAAATCGCGACTTATGAATAAGGCAATAAAGTGTAAATTAAACGGTATGGCATAAGATAGTGTGCCAAAACAAACCATATTATACTACAGATTAATTTAAAATACAAATACCTAATGCTGCTAAATCAAAACATAAATAAAAGATAACAACATTTAAAAAAACACACTAGGTATACCTAATATAAAAACAGTCAATGGCAAACATCAATAAAATAAACTTAAATCATACACTCAAGTTTTAACATTTATAGAAATTCTAATATTCCTGTGGTTTCTAGGTTGTGTGACGATGGTGCTTCTAGCACAGTTTTTGATAAAACAATACTAAACCATCCACTCAGCTTAGTTGGCCTTATAAATATACACAGGAAAACATAAGGCCCGTATTCTGTGCACTCAAACATGAGTCTAAACTCGAGCATCTTTAACAGAACTAGATGAAAATTGAGAACAGTCTAACCTGAGCCGTGTTAACCGCGTGGGACAGTGCTTCGACTTTCGAGCCAGCTCTACACGTATTAAATTACTAGTTTCCGCCCACAGCTCCGCTCGCGTGGTACTTACCCGTATAAAAGTGTTGTACCCGCCTATGTGTTGTTCCAGATCATAAACTATGTATTTTCCAAGTTAGATTAAAATCAGTTCAGTAGTTTTTGCGTGAAAGAGTAACAAACATCTATACGTCTTCACAATCTATCGCATTTATAATACTACCTAGTAGGACTAGTAGGATATCTTTCCTTTCGATCAAGGACGCCTGTAGTGCCTGAAACATTGTAGAGATGAAATGAGCTTGCTCAGCACCCATTCTCTCAACCAAATCTGCCCTAGATCCACAAGAAATACATAATAGTCAATACATACTAACTAGGCCGCGGATTTCCTCACGATGTTTCTCTTGAGTGTATGGTTATATTGATTACTAAAGTCTAGGATGCCTGGGAGATCCTAGGGTTCCTAGGACACTGCATGAGGTGGCGCTGCCAGGGTAGATCCCGCGCTAGGACGTTCTTGAAGCAGTAAGGGCATTTCCATTCGTCCATGCCGAGAGCTGTCAAAGAGAAAATGCGATAGAAATTCCCAACGACCCCACTGGCCCACTTCACCGGTGGGGTCGTTGGGAATTTCTCGTCCCAACGACCCCACTGAATTGTGTTAATTAAGTACGTTTGTTGGGAACGAATCGAAAATGATAAGATACGGCAATTAAGCGGAAGAGTTTTTGTTTAAACGCTCTACCTTCGAAACTACCCGTCGGATTTGAAAAATTATTACTGCATTTGAAAGCTCATTAGACAGAACTTTACAGAAGATTATAGGCTATCTCTTTCAAATTAAAGGCTGGTGAAACTGCTACAGCTGGTAAGCAATCGAAGCCGCGCCCTGATTATGTAAGAATAGCAATGGCAATACGACAGCAATCACTATCCGACCGGTCGAAAAATATCACTAAAAATCGTATTGCGGTCGCAAAATGCACTATGGCCAAACTGCATTTTGCGATAGGTGAGCAATAGACGTGCGATTGACTTCCGTAATACGATTTATAGTGATAATTTTCGACCGGTCGCGTAGTGATTGCTGTCGCATTGCTATTGCAAGTCTCACGTAATCAGGGCGGGGGTCCTGGTAGATTTAAAATATAAACTTACGTATACAATTGGCGTGGTAGTCGCTTTCATCGACACGTAGAGCCACGCCACACTTCTGGCAAACCTTCCAGCAACCCTCGCTCATTGTACACTCCTCTGCAATTTAATTATTTAAATCAGGAGGAATGGTAGAGATGAAAAGCTTTTGTCCAGTACATAAATACATAAAATCACGCCTCTTTCCCACAGGGGTAGGCAGAGACCACAGATTTCCTTTGGCTACGATCCTGACACACATTTTTCGCCTCATTCACTCTCATCACATTTCTCATACAAGCTCGCCGGTTTAGGGTACTTTTGACCTGGCCTTTCTCCAAAATATCCCCAATTTGATCCAGTTATTCTTCCCCTTCCAGCTGTTCCATTCACACTCGCCTCATACACTTGTTTGGTTAAACGTCTTTCATTCATCCTCTCTACATGGCCAAACCATCTTCACGTGCCTTTTGTTTTGAGCGAAGAAACGACGCGAGAAATTGCATTTAGAACAGGCCGGTTTCTCATCAGAGACTACAGTCTCCACTTGCTACGATCCTGACACACTTCTTTCGCTTCATTCACTCTCATCACATTCTTCATGCAAGCTCGTCGGTTTATGGTACTCTTGACCTGGCTTTTTTCCAATAATTTGCCAATTTGGTCCAGGAATGTGCGCCTAGGTTTTCTCCTTCCAGCTGTTCCATTCACACTCGCCTCATACACTTGTTTGGTTAAACGACTTTCATTCATCCTCTCTATATTGTAGTGTGAGTGCAAACTCATCACTAGTCATAGCTAACAATATAGTTTATTTATACCATGTATTAAGAGCCAGTATACAATTTCGCACTCGACAAAATCAGCGCTCGGAGGGACAAAAGTTGCTAAATTCTAACACCCAATGAACAGCGCTCCGTTTCTTAGACTAAACGGTTTTGGTAATTTTCATGTGATTGATTTATTTGAGATAGTAAAAATACTTTTTGGGTAGGTACTTAGGTAGGTACCTATAGGTATAACACAAAACAAAGTCGGGTTAGTTACACTTTGAATACAAATAATTACAAAAAAATAAATGTTTGTTTTTTTGTCCCATAAACCATATTGTGCTGATCTGATGGAGTCAGGAGCTTTTCAACAGAACTCTTCAGTAAATAGTCCGATTGAGTTGAAACTTGGATCTCAGCATGTCAGTCAAGTTCCGACTACAATTAAATAATATGGTGACAGCTAGCTCATCTGATGATGGAGTCAGGACCTGTTCCATGGAACTTTTTAATGATATGGGTATCAAATGACAGGGCTTGATGAGCGCAACACAATGCTGATCTGATGATGGAGCCAGGACCTGCTCCATCGAACTTTATAATGATATGGGTATCAAATGAAAGAGCTTGATGAGCGCAACACAATGCTGATCTGATGATGGAGTCAGGACCTGTTCCATGGAACTTTTTAATGATATGGGTATCAAATGAAAGGGTTTGATGAGCGAAACATAATTCTGATCTGATGATGGAGTCAGGACCTGCTCCATCGAACTTTATAATGATATGGGTATCAAATGAAAGAGCTTGATGAGCGAAACACAATGCTGATCTGATGATGGAGTCAGGACCTGTTCCATGGAACTTTTTAATGATATGGGTATCAAATGAAAGGGCTTGATGAGCGCAACACAATGCTGATCTGATGATGGAGTCAGGACCTGTTCCCTGGAACTTTTTAATGATATGGGTATCAAATGACAGAGCTTGATGAGCGCAACACAATGCTGATCTGATGATGGAGTCAGGACCTGTTCCCTGGAACTTTTTAATGATATGGGTATCAAATGAAAGAGCTTGATGAGCGCAACACAATGATGATCTGATGATGGAGTCAGGACCTGTTCCATGGAACTTTTTAATGATATGGGTATCAAATGAAAGGGTTTGATGAGCGAAACACAATGCTGATCTGATGATGGAGTCAGGACCTACTCCATGGAACTTTTTAATAATATGGGTATCAAATGAAAGGGCTTGATGAGCGCAACACAATGCTGATCTGATGATGGAGTCAGGACCTGTTCCATGGAACTTTTTAATGATATGGGTATCAAATTAAAGGGCTTGACGAGCGCAACACAATGCTGATCTGATGATGGAGTCAGGACCTGTTCCCTAGAACTTTTTAATGATATGGGTATCAAATGAAAGGGTTTAATGAGCAAAACACAATGCTGATCTGATGATGGAATCAGGACCTGTTCCATGGAACTTTATAATGATATGGGTATCAAATGAAAGGGTTTTATGCGCGAAACACAAAGCTGGGTTAGGATTTACTTTTGACTTCGATTTTTGATGTTTGATTTTTCATTTTTAATCTTGATTTTAATTTTAAAATCAAAATCAAGAAATAAAAATCAAAATAAAAATCCGAGATCCGAGAATCGAGAAATGAGAAACAAGAATGAAGAATCACAAATCAAAAATTAAAAAATTGAAAATCAAGAATTAAGAATCCGAGATACAAGATCCGAGAATCGATAATCGAAAATTGAAAATCAAGAATCAAAATCAAGAATCAAGAACCCGATATCCAAGATCCGATAATCAAGAATTGAGACTCGAAAATCGAAAATCAAGAATCCGAGATCCGAGAATAGAGAAACTAAAATTGAAAATCAAGAATCAAGAATCAAAGTGAAAGTCAAAATCAAGAATCAAAGTCAAAGTAAACCCCGACCCAGCTTTGTGTTTCGCTCATCAAGCCCTTTCATTTGATACCCATATCATTGTAAAGTTCCAGGGAACAGGTCCTGACTCCATCATCAGATCAGCATTGTGTTTTGTTCATCAAGCCCTTTCATTTGATGCCCATATTATCATTAAAAGTTCCATGGAACAGGTCATAACTCCATCATCAGATCAGCATTATGTTTTGCTCATCAAGCCCTTTCATTTGATACCCATATGATTAAAACGTTCCATGAACCAGGTCCTGACTCCATCATCAGATCAGCATTGTGTTTCGCTCATCAAACCCTTTCATTTAATACCCATATCATTAAAAAATTCCATGGAACAGGTCCTGACTCCATTATCAGATCAGCATTGTGTTGCGCTCATCAAGCCCTTTAATTTGATACCCATATCATTAAAGAGTTCCATGGAACAGGTCCTGACTCCATCATCAGATCAGCATTGTGTTGCGCTCATCAAACCCTTTCATTTGATACCCATATTATTAAAATGTTCCATGGAGCAGGTCCTGACTCCATCATCAGATCAGCATTGTGTTTCGCTCATCAAACCCTTTCATTTGATACCCATATCATTAAAAAGTTCCATGGAACAGGTCCTGACTCCATCATCAGATCAGCATTGTGTTGCGCTCATCAAGCTCTTTCATTTGATACCCATATCATTATAAAGTTCGATGGAACAGGTCCTGACTCCATCATCAGATCAGCATTGTGTTTCGGTCATCAAGCCCTTTCATTTGATACCCATATCATTAAAAAGTTCCAGGGAACAGGTCCTGACTCCATCATCAGATCAGCATTGTGTTGCGCTCATCAAGCCCTTTAATTTGATACCCATATCATTAAAAAGTTCCATGGAACAGGTCCTGACTCCATCATCAGATCAGCATTGTGTTGCGCTCATCAAGCCCTTTCATTTGATACCCATATTATTAAAAAGTTCCATGGAGCAGGTCCTGACTCCATCATCAGATCAGAATTGTGTTTCGCTCATCAAACCCTTTCATTTGATACCCATATCATTAAAAAGTTCCATGGAACAGGTCCTGACTCCATCATCAGATCAGCATTGTGTTGCGCTCATCAAGCCCTTTCATTTGATACCCATATTATTAAAAAGTTCCATGGAGCAGGTCCTGACTCCATCATCAGATCAGAATTGTGTTTCGCTCATCAAACCCTTTCATTTGATACCCATATCATTAAAAAGTTCCATGGAACAGGTCCTGACTCCATCATCAGATCAGCATTGTGTTGCGTTCATCAAGCTCTTTCATTTGATACCCATATCATTATAAAGTTCGATGGAACAGGTCCTGACTCCATCATCAGATCAGCATTGTGTTTCGGTCATCAAGCCCTTTCATTTGATACCCATATCATTAAAAAGTTCTAGGGAACAGGTCCTGACTCCATCATCAGATCAGCATTGTGTTGCGCTCATCAAGCCCTTTAATTTGATACCCATATCATTAAAAAGTTCCATGGAACAGGTCCTGACTCCATCATCAGATCAGCATTGTGTTGCGCTCATCAAGCCCTTTCATTTGATACCCATATTATTAAAAAGTTCCATGGAGTAGGTCCTGACTCCATCATCAGATCAGCATTGTGTTTCGCTCATCAAACCCTTTCATTTGATACCCATATCATTAAAAAGTTCCATGGAACAGGTCCTGACTCCATCATCAGATCAGCATTGTGTTGCGCTCATCAAGCTCTTTCATTTGATACCCATATCATTAAAAAGTTCCAGGGAACAGGTCCTGACTCCATCATCAGATCAGCATTGTGTTGCGCTCATCAAGCTCTGTCATTTGATACCCATATCATTAAAAAGTTCCAGGGAACAGGTCCTGACTCCATCATCAGATCAGCATTGTGTTGCGCTCATCAAGCCCTTTCATTTGATACCCATATCATCATAAAATTCCATGGAACAGGTCCTGACTCCATCATCAGATCAGCTCGCTGTCACCCTATTATTACATTATTAGTTACACAACAATTCAGATCATTATTCTGCTTTAACGGCCTTTTTAGCCCCGCAGAAAATATTTAAAAATAGGTAATTAATAACTTAGCAACCAATGTATCAAACGCTCCTATTTCGCTATATTCTTCGTAGCCGGCGACGTGCTTTGCGAGTCGACTCAGTGCGAGCTCCGGGATGCAAAGCGATACGTCCACCCCCTAGAAGCGCTCGGCGCGGTCTGCTTGCGTCGAGTAGATAGGGTAGTAGATACGACGCGTTTTAGGTTGTTTTAAAAGATTTTTCATTGCCAATTTTTTAATCTTTTTGCATTTTTTTTTTCAGAAAAGGATTGATTTTGAACTCAAGTTTATTTCTGTTTTGTTAATTTTACGAACAAGAGTTCTAAGTCAGTTCTAAGTAGCCAAAATCAAAAGCAATTCTTTGGCCGTTTTCTCGAAATTTGGACTAAGTTAAAGATTTTTTTACTCAAAAACTAAATAAAGGTAGTAAAAAGTGATCCATTTAATAGTTTGGTTGACTATCACAGCAAAACATCGTAATTTTTTTATACCATTTGGACGTCAAAATGATTCGTAAATATGGTGATTTCTAAACCTCTTACAGCAAAAATTCACAAAACAGTCGCCGGTTTGAGGTCGATTAATCAAAAAGAAATAATAAAAATACAAAAGTAGCTCATTTAATAGTACAAAATTGAAATGATATTTCATGCTGTGCCATAATTTTTTTATAAATACAGTGTTTTCATTGAAAAATCCTGCCCCAAAACATCACGTAAATCAGAAAATTTTGTCTAATGCCTCTTAAGGCAGAACCCATTGCACCGTTCACCAATATACACATATCCACCACAATGCACCTGTATCACTCATCTCGTCCTCCAGAACAACACCAATAACCTTACATCATTACATTACATCGAACCATCTCAGCACACCCTTCTTTCGTATATTTGTACCTAAAAGATGCGCGTGCAGTAGTCTCGCCTCGAGCGCGACGCGGCAGTGCGGGCAGCGCGCGAGCAGCACGCAGCGCCGCCAGTAGTGCGCCTCCAGCGACTCCGCGCGCACGCGCCGCCCGCACCACGTGCACGTCGTGCTGAAAACATTCACCTGCCTGGAGATTCTCATGCTATTCATAACTTTACGTGTTGGGCTCCGATAACACGACAAAACGGGTGTGCTTTAGACCACACGACTGTTAAAACTTCCGTTCGCCTCGCCCGATCACACTTTTCGTAACGCTCTCGTCACGCATTCACCAGCTCACTCCCCAAGTCAAGCGTGCGTACAGTACCTACTTAAAACTTTATAATGGACATCGGTTATTTTCATGTTTTCCGAATATGTCTGACAGCAGTGTATGATGCCACAAAACAGAATGCGACAAAAGTTCACGTCGTTAGGGTTAGCAGCGCAGCTCCCACGGCTTGCAACTAATTTGCTTTGGTTAAAAATGAAATTGAAATTTATTTGTTTGCGGTAAAGTTGAAATTATGAGTAATTTTCATTTCCAAATGACTTTTCGTCAATCGTTTTTCTAATATTAAGCGATTGTTTCCGATGTTTTCCGAAACGCATTCTTTTTCTGGTTTTACTGTAAAGAAGTTTTACTTCAAAAAATGCTGGACACTTCATACAGCAACATGCAGCCCCGTCATACATAGACACAAGTTTGCAGATTATACATACAAACATTCGTTCCGCGGCGGGGATCGAACCCGCAACCTCCTGCGTCTCAGGCAGGCCTTCGCCCACTGCGCCACAGAGGTCGCCAAGTCGTCATACATTCGTCACAGATCGTCATACATCCATTCATTAAAAAAATCACGCCTCTTTCCCGTAAGGGTAGGCAGAGACCACGGATTTCCACTCGCTGCGCTGCGTCCTCTTGTGCCTAATCAACTCTCATTACATTCTACATACAAGCTCGCCGGTTTAGGGTATTTGACCTGGCCAAGTTCAAGGAACTTACTGCAAACTGACAGCTTCTGGGTTGTCCCCACATGCGTCCGCTTCGTAGGCGTCGTACTGAGTCTCACTACTGGACGCCTGATTCCTTCGACCTGGAAAATAACAAGTTAAAGTCAATGTGCCTGCATTTATACGACCACTACGGGCTACTTTCGTGAGAATGAAGAATCATTCTCACGAAATCATCGGTATGGGTCACGAAAGAACAGGAGTTTCTACTCTTGTTCTTTCGTGACCCATACCGTACCATACCGTGTCAAAACTAGCGAAAAACTCTTATGTCTATGGTCAAACCTTTGCGTGATTGAAACTCAAACAAAACAAAACCATTAACTTTTGAGTTGATACCTAATAAGTGCTCTTTAAGAACTAAGCGCTTCCAATCGTCTTTTATAATGCGGGCTGCTGTCGAATGGAATAAACTGCCTTCGTCTGTGTTTCCATCTTCATATAACCCGAACACCTTTAAGGAGAGTTAATAGGCATTTTCTAGGGAAGCTCGCTCCATCGTCGACTTCATCTATGCCTAGGCAAGGAGCGAAGTCAAGAGCTAACCTATCTTGAATAAAAAAAAAGGTGACCAAACTCACCAGGACTGTAATAGCCGCTCTCATCCATCCCACTCTGATCATCCAAATGAAAATTCCTCAACCCTGCCACCAGCTTCGGAGACTCCAACGCGTTCTCCCTGAAATAATCAGCTTTGAGCTTCGGAGAGTCCAGACTCCTGCTATCTGAGTCACACCTCAAATCACTCCTCGACATTTGTGGAGAGTCCATCGGTAAGGAGTCCAAGGATCGATCGTTTTTTGTTTTAGGGGATCCCAGGCTTGGAGAGTCTCGGTAGTCGATATGTAAAGGCTCGTAGACAGTGATGGGGCGTTCTTTCAGCTGTGGTTTGGATGGCTCGTGGTCGTAGTGGATCATGGAGTGACGGTTTTCAGCGTTTCGGTGTGTGCGGCGGTAGACGACTTCGGGCTGGGCGGTGCTCTGGCTTTCTTGGAAGTGGACCTAGGGAAGGGTTGGTCTATGTTAGTGGCTGATAGTCTTAAAAGGTGGGTTTATTACGGCGAAATTCCAAAAGTCTAGTTAAGGGCAGGCCGGAAACTTCTTCAAACAGGAGATCAGAGAGATGTAGAAGAAAGAGCTCATTGTTCTTGATGGAAACAGAACATACGAGTTGCAACTGTTATTTATGGCTCTAGTACTTCCAACCCAACCTGTTCAACTTTTGATATAACGGTGGTGGGTTCAATTTCGGACGTCCATCAACTTAGACTTTTAAGGTCGCTGCATAAGTAACGGGATAAAACCTCGGACGGGATGGAGACGTCGTCCTTATCGCAGAACACTAAGGTCCTTATTGATGTTTTTTCACCTGCCGTCCCGTCCCGTCCCGTCCGAGGTTTTATCCCGTTACATATGCAGCGACCTTTAATTTTAGATTTATGCACATAACACACGGTGAAGGAAAACATCGTAAAAAGTAACACCGATGAGAACCCAAGACTCAAGAGATGTAAGGAACCGAAACAATTGCAGGGAACCGATCTTAGCCGGTTACCTGACTGTGGTCTTCAAAGTCCGTGATAAAAGATCCTCACCTTATCAACACCAGCTGCAGAAGACCTGGGCGAGTGCTTGGGACTTGTAGCGCTGTCTAGCCTCAGTTTGTTGTATCCTGGATAGTTGGAGAAGTCTTTCACAGTTCTGGATGGAGCGTACTTCTTAGTGGGTGACTTCTTGAGGCTACTTTTGGTTTTGTTTGAGGAGAAACTGCCAGTCAAACTCGGAGCTAGAGTTGCTGCACTGAAATCGATAAGAAATTGATTATTATTCATCTATCTTTAACTCACTCACTTTTATAGTAACGACCAGAGATGGCAACAGGTTTATTAGATTTTAAGTAACACTATTATTCTACCGAGTCCATTCAACTATAGAAAGACAGGCATAAGTTTTAGTTGAAAAGTAAAGGAATAAGTTCAGTTTATTATCTGGACAAAGTGACTTTACCTAGCACTAGATGCCATACTCTTCAGACTATAAGACGAGGTGGCTCCGACTGATGACGTCATGCCGAGCGATGACGTCATACCACTGGCGGTGCTGCGCGTTGATTGGCTGACGCTGGCCGTTTCTATCGCGTCCGCTGTTGATTGGTCGTTGAGCTGGTCATCTGTTGATGCTTGGTTCAGCATTTTCTGCAACAAACAGTTTCTCTACCATCCGCTTCTTTCTTGTACTTACCTTTTTTATAAATACCTCCGTGAGTTTTTTTTTACTGGAACAGTATGAAATAATCAGACACTATACACCGTTTATTTTTGGTCAGTTTAAAGCCGGCGCCTACGTAATCTATATCGATAACCTTACTCAAAAATAATAATAAATATGAGATCTATTTTTTTGTAATTAATATTATCACGAAACATAGGCAGGATAAATCACGGAGATACGTGCTCTGTGCTCAGCTGTTGCTACGGCATAGAGTCTATGCTACGTCGTAGTCATACATACATACCTAGGTCATTAGCTCTGCGCGCCTACGACACCATAACAAGTGTTTTACTCACTTTTGTTTATCTTTTCAACTATTTAGTTTCGTATGAAATACTTATCAAATTCAAAAACTAAACCAACGACACGAATATGATTAAGCAATACAAGCAGTGGGTGCTGGCTTTAAACTGACCCAGAATTAACGGTGTAGAAGAAACAGGAAAATTATCTTAGGGACCATGTTTTGGTCAAGCGCGAGGTGTCCATAAAAATAAAGTAATTTTGAATAAAAAATGTAAATGCGAGTCGACTCAGTTTCAGTATCTAAGTATTATTTCATTGTATCGGAAGAAAAACATCGAAGCAGCAGAAGTTAGTCTATGTCTACCTTGTTAGAAATGGCCAATCGCACATTGTTACCCTTATTCGGTTGCATTCGATTCAAAGATTTTCTTTGTTAAATAACGTTAACTTTCGCGACGTTAAAATCGCAATGCTGGTTTCTCCAGCGGGCTTATAAAGGTCGCTATTGCAGAATCGCATTAAAGGAATTGAACTATTGCCATCTCTTTTCATTGACTGAGAGTGAAAAGAGACGGCATTATAGTTCATTTCATTTTGTGATTCAGCTGTAAGGACCTTTTTAAGTCCGCTGGTTACAGCATCAGCCTCTATCTCACCTGCATATCGATCCTGTCGAACTGCTGGAACAGATGGCGGTAGATCAGGTTCCTCCTCGTGACGGCGTCGTCGGGCGGCAGTTGCGCGCGCACGACGCGCGGGGAACGCGCGTAGGCCGCTAGCAGCACGCGCTCGGCAGCCGCGCGCACGGCGCCCGCCGCGTGCTGCGCGCCTGCGGCCCCGCACTCGGCCAGCCGACGCACCGTCAGACCACTGTACACCAAAACTCAACTAAAGGAGTGCATACCTTCAAGATCAGAGAGTGGACGGGGATAGCGAGCGCCGCCGAACTATTTCGCCTCGCTAAAGATCGGGAACAATATGCCATATTGACTGCCAACCTTCGCTAGTCGGAGAGGCGCCATTAGAAGAAGAAGAAGATACTTTCAAGGGAATTTGATGAGTAGGTATATTGGTGGTAGTTTGTACCTATCATCATAATCATCACGCGCAGCCCACCTAATCCCACCGCTGGGCATAGGCCTCTCTTCGCTCGTGCCAACCCCCCCTATCCTGTGCTAGTCTGACCCATGTACGACCTGGTCTTGCGCAGTCCTGCTCAAGTCCTAACGCAGGACTGCGGCAGTAATAAAATACGTTGTTTTGGTTCGAATCCAAAGTATAAACAGTCCTGCTTTATGAATGTTGAAACAAGCCTCAAGCACGACTGTTTCAGCTACTATGTCGTCGACCCATCGAGCAGGCGGACGACCTAGCCCTTAGCCCTCCCGGGGGTAGGTAGGTATAAGGTTTGTGCTTTTATTTTGTGTTGGTACACGTACCCGCTTCTGTAATCAGCTTTCCCTATCCTTAAAGGAAAGAAAAGAGATTAATCTATTTCAAAGCATCCTTTTGCTCACTTTCGGTATAATTACACAGCTCTAACGTGATAACAAATGTTTGATGACGAATGCTAACGTCTGCTTTGTTTGGTAATGTCTAATCAGCTAAATGTAGTACAGTAGGTATTGTGTAAGTTACTATTTATATGGTTAAACAGGTTATTTTCGATAGGTGATTATTGATCACAGAATACTAGTAGTATGATGTCTAAAATCTTTGGCCTTGTGTTTTTTTTTTAAAAGGACAGTCAACAAAAAACTGTTCATCTTTTTTTCGCCCATCTAATTTGCATTTATTTCTGACGTGCGAGCTCACTCTTCCACGATGACAATTCCACGACCGATTTCCAAATTGACTGACGGCGCTATGTCGGTGCATCTAACAATATTTCAATGCAAATTAGATTATTATCGTAGGGATCCAGATAAAAGCAGATACGGCATAAAAAGGCATCACCTACGTGCCAGCCCACGCAAATCAGTTGTAAACAATGACAAGCGCCTGAGCACATTCAACTATTTCATTATGTCTACCATCGGGGATATAGCTCAGTGGTAGAGCAATCGACTGCAGATCGATAGGTCCCCGGTTCAAACCCGGGTGTCCCCTATGTCTTGTTTTTAACCACATCAATGTTTTGTTTATTTTATTTTGTATTTCTGATTGACATAATTTACTTCCCTTTTTCCGCTTGCTTTATTTATACCCAGATTGCTAAGTATAAAGTGTTTTTTTACAGTAAAATCCTCATGTTAATCGAGAACTACCATTTTCTATACAATCTATTCCTATTGTTTATTAGGAACCCATCTGAAATCGAACCCAAGTGGATTTGATAGGTATTACATTCAAGTACAATTAAGTGCAATCAACCAACTTTAATGAGAGCGATGCCACAGCGGAAGCAAGGGCCATGAGACAATAACCTAACATTAAAATAAGATAACAAAAAATACAAACAAGAAAAATATAATACAAATACTTATGTAGAGTTCGCCTGTGTGGACTACTATTTTTTATCCCACGGGAACCGTGCATTTTTCATAAAAAGCCTGTCTTATTCCTTCATTATCTATCTAAATTTCAGGCAAATCGGTTCAGTGGTTGTCGAGTTATAGAGGAACAAACATCCATCCAAACATCCAAACTTTCGCATTTATAATACTTACAGTGTGATGTGATGTGTGATGTGAAGGTGTGATAGTGATATAGTGTGATGTGATAGAGTTTCAATTTCTGTATCGGATACGCAGACATCGGACGTCTTCACGTTGGCTCTGACGGAACAAGACTGGTGTAACGTGTGGATGCTTCACGAAATGTTGGTCCCAACATTGGTGCCAACGTTGATTGAAAACAATGATCGTACCTGTTTTTGTCTGTGCTGATGCCGTGGCTGAGGATGAGCTGCTCCAACATCTGTAGGCGTGACAGTGCCAGCCGCGGATGCATGGACGCCGCCACCGGCCGCACTAACTGCTGCGGAATCATGTGGATACTCCTGGGGACAACGTTTATTTTTCATCTTAATTTTGGTTTCGGACGGTTTGCGTATTTAGCCAGTGTCAAGAAGGTTAGTTCAAGTTAATAGATACACAAGATAATGAAAACATATTCCAATACAAAAAATATTCCACCCTTGTGACTTTGAAAAAAACACAAGTTTTGGAAAATAAAACAAAAACGAAATCTCAAATTCTCGCTCAAAAAAAGGACCTAAAAAGTTCACGTTATGGTTTTGAACGCGTTGAAGTCTTTTCAAGGGAAAACTAAAGGCCCATTTAAATGGTGCGAGTTTCTTACTTCTAAGATGCGAGAAACTAGCTCCATCACAATTCAGTGACAAGATATTATCGTCCTTCCACGTATGAGCCTATACCCTACGAGCATCGGTAGATTCCACCTGGCACGAGCACCTGTCTCACCTGACGCTGGGACAGTCGGCGATGGTGAGCACGGTGTGTTGCGCGGTGGAGTGGACGCGCATCGGTAGGTTCCACCTGGCACGAGCACCTGTCTCACCTGACGCTGGGACAGTCGGTGATGGTGAGCACGGTGTGCTGCGCGGTGGAGTGGACGCGCATCGGTAGGTTCCACCTGGCACGAGCACCTGTCTCACCTGACGCTGGGACAGTCGGCGATGGTGAGCACGGTGTGTTGCGCGGTGGAGTGGACGCGCATCGGTAGGTTCCACCTGTCACCAGCACCTGTCTCACCTGACGCTGGGACAGTCGGCGATGGTGAGCACGGTGTGTTGCGCGGTGGAGTGGACGCGCATCGGTAGGTTCCACCTGGCACGAGCACCTGTCTCACCTGACGCTGGGACAGTCGGCGATGGTGAGCACGGTGTGTTGCGCGGTGGAGTGGACGCGCATCGGTAGGTTCCACCTGTCACCAGCACCTGTCTCACCTGACGCTGGGACAGTCGGCGATGGTGAGCACGGTGTGTTGCGCGGTGGAGTGGACGCGCATCGGTAGGTTCCACCTGTCACCAGCACCTGTCTCACCTGACGCTGGGACAGTCGGCGATGGTGAGCACGGTGTGTTGCGCAGTGGAGTGGACGCGCATCGGTAGGTTCCACCTGGCACGAGCACCTGTCTCACCTGACGCTGGGACAGTCGGCGATGGTGAGCACGGTGTGTTGCGCGGTGGAGTGGACGCGCATCGGTAGGTTCCACCTGTCACCAGCACCTGTCTCACCTGACGCTGGGACAGTCGGCGATGGTGAGCACGGTGTGTTGCGCGGTGGAGTGGACGCGCATCGGTAGGTTCCACCTGTCACCAGCACCTGTCTCACCTGACGCTGGGACAGTCGGC
Organism: Camptogramma bilineatum; assembly: GCA_958496255.1. NCBI lineage: Eukaryota > Metazoa > Arthropoda > Insecta > Lepidoptera > Geometridae > Camptogramma > Camptogramma bilineatum. The sequence goes on from OY292474.1 coordinate 7,710,958, forward strand.
GATGGTGAGCACGGTGTGTTGCGCGGTGGAGTGGACGCGCATCGGTAGGTTCCACCTGTCACCAGCACCTGTCTCACCTGACGCTGGGACAGTCGGCGATGGTGAGCACGGTGTGTTGCGCGGTGGAGTGGACGCGCATCGGTAGGTTCCACCTGTCACCAGCACCTGTCTCACCTGACGCTGGGACAGTCGGCGATGGTGAGCACGGTGTGTTGCGCGGTGGAGTGGACGCGCATCGGTAGGTTCCACCTGTCACCAGCACCTGTCTCACCTGACGCTGGGACAGTCGGCGATGGTGAGCACGGTGTGTTGCGCGGTGGAGTGGACGCGCATCGGTAGGTTCCACCTGGCACGAGCACCTGTCTCACCTGACGCTGGGACAGTCGGCGATGGTGAGCACGGTGTGCTGCGCGGTGGAGTGGACGCGCGGCGCGGGGTCTCCGCACGCGCGTAGAAGTTCTGGTAGCAACTTCTCCAGGCATCGCCCTACTTCTGCGGCACATACCCTGAGGAAAAGGCTCTATTTACATACCCAAAGAAACAGTTCAGATAACAGTAAACAGATAACAGTTTCAGATTTACCTACACCTGAATATACAGGATAGAGGTAGAGTTTCAGAGGTAATGATGGTGATGATATCGTCTTTCCTTTCAACCGACTTCAAAAAAGAAGGAGATTTATGTTTGTCTGTAGATAATCATCATCATCATCTCAGCCGTTGGACGTCCACTGTTGGACATAGGCCTCCCTCATAAATTTCCATGTGTTGCGGTTGGAAGCGGCCTGAATCCAACCATACATACCATACATTTTTCCGGGATAAAAAGTAGCCTATATGTTGTTCCAGAACCTAAACTATCTACATTCCAAATTTCATCAAAATCAGTTAAATAGTTATGGAGATATGTGGTAACAAACACATACACACACACGGACTTTCGCCTTTATTAAGATTAATATTAATATTAGTAAGATTTCATATTGCAATTCAGCTTTAGCGACCATTTTAAGTCCGCTGTTCTACCTGTCTGGTACAAAATCCTGGAACAGCACCCTGACGACCTCGTTAGCCTGGCTGTAGACCGAGAAGACCTTGTCCCTCAGCGCGCGCTGCAGCAGCAGCGCGGCGGCCCGGGCCGTCTTGTTGGGAGAGGTGCGGCTGCTGCCGTTGGAGGGGCAGGTCAGCTCGGAGCGAAGACGCGCCAGACCCTCCTCCTTGTCCAGGTAGTTCTTGGAGTAGAACTTTTCAACCTGGAAAACGAGAATTACATAGTCTGCCCGCGACCACGGCTGTTGTAACATAGCCGAAACGTCGGGATAAATAAGGTAAATTACCTACGCGATAAAATCCCGTGTCCATAAAAAAATTCAATATGAATACCTAGTGATCGCGAAAGTTTAAAAAAGAATTAAGTAGGTAAGTAAATAATCACACGTAAAATGAAACTCACGAAACAGGCACTATTAGTGAAACTAGCACGGGGATGAAATAGCCGCTACAGCAGAATCACAGTACGAATCGCAATACTTATATGCCATCCTTGTCACTTCCTAGGTAAGAGTCTATGAAAAGAGACAGCATATTTCTGCGGGCTTAAAAAGGCCGCTTTAACAGAATCACAATACGAATTGAACTAGGTATATGCCGTCTCTTTTCATTGACTGAAAAGAGACGGGTTTTCAATTCCTATTGTGATTTCGCTATAACGGCCTTTTTAAGCCCGCTGGTCTCAACGCGGCTGACCGGATAGTAGGTAGGTACCTGCTTATAGTGAAAAATCTGCAGACTGCAGAGTCATTCTGTAGACTCACATCGAACACTCAAGTGACTCACTAAATACACAAGAACGTATTGTAAGATTCACAAGATTCATAAGAATCTCACAGCGGATTCAACAGAGGCATTCTGTACTAGACTTCGAATTCACTCAAGTGATCGAGCTCACTAAATACGCAAGAATGTATTGTAAGTGTTTGTAGTAAGATTGACGAATACGAAATTTGAAATCTCACAGCGGATTCAGCTCTTCGACGTTCGAAGTGAGTTTACAGAATGCGCCTACAGTAGGCTCATTCTGTAAACTCACTTCGAAGAATGCGCCTACAGTAGGCTCATTCTGTAAACTCACTTCGAACGTCGAAGAGCTGAATCCGCTGTGAGATTTCAAATTTCGTATTTGAAATTTGAATCTTACCACAAACACTTACGATACATTCTTGCGTATTTAGTGAGCTCGGTCACTTGAGTGAATTCGAAGTGAGTCTAGTACAGAATGCCTCTGCTGCTCCGACGTTCGAAGTGAGTTTACAGAATGACTCTGCAGGACTGAATTGTTAAAAGTTTTTGTTATTTTTACCAGAGGATATCCAAAGATGAGTATGGGCAGCGCCGCCTGCTTCCTCTCCCGCTCGTTCAGGCGGTGATGCGCGGCGCGCGGGTGTGACGTCACGCTGCCTCCGCTGGCCTCCTCCTCCCGCGCCTCTCTCAGGTACTCGTTGGTGTGCGAACTGTCCAACACACGCGTACATGTGGCTAATCACCACCGATCGGAAAGTACTTGTAGGTACCCTTTCAAACAAAAATTGTTTATAACTCCGAAGATCCTTGACAGATCCTCACCAAATTTTTGTGGCACCAATCGGAACGTAGGTATCAAACAAAAAATCGGTCCACTTGACGGAGAAATCGGTGAACATACACACAATACAGCCAGCATACAACCGAACATAGAACCTCCTATTTTGAAGTCTCTTAAAAATCCGACTTCAATGTAACCAGTAATTTTCTGCACTCTCGATGTGCATTTCTGTTCATAACTCCGAAGATCCTCGACAGATCCTCACCAAATTTTTGAAGCACCAATAAGAAAGTATACCCTTTCAAACAAAAAAAGAATTTTCTAAATCGGTCCAGGCGTCTGCGAGTAATCGATGAACACACACAGCACAAAAAAAAAGTTTCCGAGGAATTGAGAACCTCCTCCTCGTTAAAAAGCGGTTGTAACGTAGCTTGCTTAGACGTTAACCAAGAATCAAAGAACTTACTGTCGTAAAGCCGGTAGCAGCCGTTCCTCATAAGCCTCGAAGGTAGACCTGGGTCCTGCACTCTTGTTCCTCCTCCTCACTAAGGTCCCATTAGCAGCATTTGGCGTGACACTCCTCCGAGGACTCTCAGTCTCTCTCCTCAGTTCCTCTTCATCCAACTTCCTCTGTTCTTCCTTTTTCTCTTCCTGAGTGAGTGGTTGTGATATCTGTTGGGCTTGGAAGGGTAATGACTGAGGTTGCTGGTACTGTAAGGATTGTGGTTGAAAGGATGGTTGGAATGCTGAAGTTTGTGGTTGAAACGTTAGGGACTGTGGTTGTTGGTAGGGCAGGGATTGTGGTTGTGGCTCTGGCAGGATTGTCTGCTGGTATTGGTCTTCTGGTTCCTCTTGAAGTATCTGCTGTGTTCTGGTATGGGTTGGTGACTGAAATAACAATCGTATTATTTTATTACTAGATATCTTGTACAAAATGTCGAGTTAAAGGCCCGAAAACAAAGCTCCACGTTACCACCTTGCTTTTAAGACTGTGATCCCATAGAAATCCCAAAGAAAAGAACCCAGTCAACAGTAGTAGCTCGCAATGGAACTAACTGTCAGAAAAGAAGAGCGGCAGCCCTAGAAAAGGACGACGGAGAAGAATTGTCTGCCATCACTCTCACGACCACTCTGCCAAGAGTGCCCGACTAAGCAGAAGATCCTATAAAGATCTCACCTCAGGCTCATTAATTTCCTCCTCATCATTTCCGTTGTACTGCTCGCCAGGGTCTATGGGCGGCACCGGCGAAGGTATGTCCAGGCTCAGAGACCCAGCAGCCACTGACGGGGACAGGTGGTGGGAGAAGTCGTACTCGGCTGGCATTGAAGAGTCGTTGCGACGATCGGGCTGGAAGGTAAAGAAACAAGCTTTTAGTTTTCTACTAATGAAAGAAATATTATGAGGAAACTTAAGCCTTTATTTCGTCTTTGCTAAACAATGTCTGCCGGCGTACTACCAACTCTTATAGCAATGTCAAAACAAGGTGAAAAACAGTCCAGCATCGAGTCAATGACTTGACACTTGACACTCCACGATGAGACGTTACCAAAACATTCCTGCGTTAGGCTTACTTTAACCTTACCCTAGTCTTATCTAAGTACGGAATCAGAGTAATCTTACTTTGACATTGCTCTAAGAGTTCATAGTAAGGCCCCTGGTCACCTATGCCTACTCTCAAAAGGACGAAAGTAGAGTCTGAGATGAGATAGAGTAGACGTGCTAGATACCTCAACTATACTCTCAGCTTAATTAGCTTTGTGGAGTTGTCTTTATGGTTCCGTGGCTGATGAGGATCGGTTTAATTAATACTGATTCCTAAGTGTAAAAACTATAGGATTTCTACTATTCTGATTAAACTTTTCTCTTCAATCTTACCCCTTCCTCTTCGAACAGCCGGCACAGCTGAGGATCCTCCTTCACCCCACAGAGTGCGTCTGCGATCCTGTCTCTCATCCTCCTGGCCAGCTCGAAGTCATCCCTGGCTGCTGCAGTCCTCTTCCTCAATCTCCATCTGCCAATGCGGATGCCAGCAGCCGCCAATGCAGCACCAGCGGACTTAAGACGACGGGCGTATTCGAAGCGTTCCTCTAAACAAAGAAGAAGAAAAATATGAAAAACCCCGACATATCTCTTCATAAAGTAGAAAAGAGCTGATGATCTTCCAACGGCTGAACAGATATTCATGAAACATAGCTAGGAACACTCTCGACAAAGACACTTTTCAAACAAAAAATCCAAACACAAAATCGGTTCACCCGTTCAGGAGCTATGATGCCACAGACAGACACACAGATACACACTACGAACTTATAACACCCCTCTTCGTCGGGGGTTCATAAGTAAAACGTCGCAGGAGAGGTGCAAGTTCTAATGGCTCAAACACTCGCTGGGCCAGCCTAGGCGAGCCTGTGCGAATGCGAGCAAGAAGACGAATCGATGCAAGACGATAGAGAGGGAACGCGTTCACTCGGCGAGCCTGGGCCAGCGTTTTTTATCATGATTCCAATTTAACTTCGATGCAATCATACCTTCATTCAAGTATTTGCTAATGGATTTGGAGAACATCAATCAATTTCGTGACCATGCAATGTTACATCTCTGACTTCTCGCAGAGTTTCTACACCAGCTTCCCCCAAAGCTTACAATTACTTACCAGTAACAGCAGTCTTCTTTTTCTCATCCAAGCTCCTCACCAGATCAGCTATATCCGTGTCCACATACATTACAAACGCCAGGTCGTCGTATGGAGAGTACATAGGTTCGGACTTATTGGAGACGGGAGACACCACCGCGTCTTCCACCTCTTCGCCTAAGACGTTTACCGCCATCAGGGCCACCTGGGGAAGATGGAGGTTGGAGGCAGTTAGACTTGGGAAGTAGCAATACCACATTTTGGGTGATTGAGGCACATCATGGTGGATACGAACGCGTCAAACATGTTACACTCATGCTTTTTGGCGATCCCATAGAAAAGTTAGAACTATCAAATAGAATAGAATTGAAAGATACCTACAAAGATTACTAAAACAATAATTGAATTAGGTACACATAATTACTAAAGGGGATTGTCAAATTCAATAGAATAAAATAAAAACACGTAGGTTATTCATTAAAAACAATCACTTTGAAAATGCAAGTAGTTGAAGATGTCGCTTCAACCAGAGGCCCAAATGAAATTTTAAAATCGATTATGTGGTGGTAAAAAATTATTTAGGGGACACCCGGGTTTGAACCGGGGACCTACCGATCTGCAGTCGGTTGCTCTACCACTGAGCTATATCCCCGACGTTATATTTATTGAAAAACTGCCTCAAAAGTCAAAGTAATTTTAAGCACGTTTTATTTGCTGACGTAGGAGAGTGGCGACATCAAAGTACAAGGTGTTCTCTTTTCGTATAGATCGCAACGATTCTTCTCAACTTATCCAACTAATTCCAGTCGAAAACATGCCCAAGACGCTAGCAGCATCATCAGGCCATAGAATAGATAACATGCTGAATGGCAATGCTGTTCCGTTTAAATATACGCCAGCTCTCGGAAAAAGGTAGTAAAAAAGCTTTTAAAAAAAAACATTTAGGGGACACCCGGGTTTGAACCGGGGGGACCTACCGATCTGCAGTCGGTTGCTCTACCACTGAGCTATATCCCCGACGAAGAGAATAGTGAAATTTCTTTAGAAAACGCTATAACTTAGTCATAGTTTTGTGCACGTCCGATGCGACGTAAGAGGATGACGACATAATAGTATTCTGTGATACTAGTAGGTATTGCATGCATAATGCATTATATTAGTATTTCTACAATTTCTCCATTTCCAATCCAAATTCAACAGCCCTAAATCATACTTGGACTTGCCTTTGATTATTTTTCTTTACAATGAAGTAATTCCGCCAGCGGTTTCGCTCTCGTGTACCAATAGGTACCAACATTTTAGTCTAATGGTAGCCACCCACGATCAATTGGTTCCTGCCAGTTTGATACTGCCGAATGGACAAGTCGAATTGAACGTGTGTGATGAGCTGCCGATTGGATATGATCGATTGGATTGGCTGCCTTTATTATAGTGTTTGAGGCTACAACCTTCACTTATTCCAAATTTCATCCAAATCCATCTAAATCGATCTGTGTATAATATAAATTCTGTCCTGGTAGGACTACCATATTGACATTCTGTGAAGGCCTTGTGTAAGGCTTGTAATTCTGGCTGTGAATGCCCTACTACTTTATCCTGTCCTTTTCTATTCCGTTCTAAGGAAAAATGTGATATTTCTTACCAGATATGTGTTATGTGATATGATATGGTGTTTGAATTTAGAATGGACTTTGGGTGGTACTTACCTGATCATTTTCATTTGCTGGTGGATGCGGGCCGGATAGCTTGAGTTTCACGAAGCGGGCCACCGTTGGCTCTGGCAGAGCTGCCGACCTGATGAGGGTAGAAAGGAAAAGGTGTGAAAAGAGCAATCATCTTCTATATTTATCTATACCTACTAATATAAGAAAGCGGAAGAGTTTGTTTGTTTGAACGCGCTAATCTCAGGAACTACCAGTCTGATTTGAAAAATTCTTGCTGCATTTGATAGCTAAACTCTTGAGGATGGTTATAGACTGCTTTTCATCATGATCATCATTATACCATCACTACGGGGGCACTTGCATTGTAATTTTGCTGAAGAAGCATGTGTTTTCTTTCTCTCTTTCTGTCTGTAAAAAGTCTACTCTCTAGCATGTGTTATTCTGTCTTTCTGTCTTTTACTCCATTATGACAAAGATAGACTGTCGTTATGAAAGAGAGCGTACTCTGGTCGCCCTAATGGCCGAAGACCTGTTGGACGTCCTAAGTACCGATGGATCAACGAGGTTCAAAAAGATCTCCATGAACTCGGGGTTGTCGATTAGACTCAAACGACGTTGGACAGAGAGTCCTGGCGGTCTTTAGTGTCGGAGGCCAAGATCCACTTCGGGTCGTTGCGCCACAGCAGTAAGTAAGTAAGTAAGACTGTCGTTGCTGCTTACCTCAGCTCCCTGGTTCTGGCTTGCAGCGTCGGTCGCGCCAGGGTGACCTTCCCGACGCTGGTGTAGGTGGCGCCGCACGGAGTCGCCGCACCTTCGGACACCAGGCCTCCGGACACGAGGACTTCTACCGATGCCGCTGGAAGACAAAATTCATTGTATAATTCATAATTTCCATCACTATAGAGTAAACGTTTCATCATTTTAGATTTGCAGTAGACTTTCGTATGAGATCATCTACTCATCATCATGAGGAAGCCTTTACTATCGAAGAACAGCCGCTTTCGGTAAATCGTCACCCAGACTAGTGTGACCACGAGTAAAACAAATTCCAGTTAGTCTCCACCAATGTGACAATCTGGTGTGACCACGAGTCTGCACCCATTTTCTCGACTTGTTGGAAATCACAATAGACTTACCTACAGATCTGATGATGAACCACCATTATGTGATTCTGACACTATCCAGCAATTGAAGCTTGGAACAGAAACACTGGCATCAACATTAGTCTACTATGACTTGAGTTATGTTTGTTCTTGACTGCAGTAGACTTACCATGGGCGTATATAAGAGGGGGGTTTAGGGGGTCTGGATCCCCCCTTAGCCCATTAACTTCGGAGGAAACCTAGTCAATCTTTGTATTTTGGAACCCTTGGACGCCCCCCTTAACAAGATCTTTGTATTTTGGAATCCTTGGACCCCCCCATAACAAAGCTAAAGCTACGCCCATGAGACTTACGTATGAGCTGATGATGAGCTAGCAGCTGCAGCTTGTGCACGCTGGTGACGCTGGCGAGGCGGAGCAGCAGCTCGTGCGGCGCGCCGCCGTCGCTGCGCCAGCCGCGCGCCGCCGGGCCCTGGCTGTTCAGCTCGCATGCTGGGTACGCGCTGTCTTCGCCTGCAAAAACCATACATAGAGCGTGTCAAATATGCGAGAATTTAGTAATAGAGCGTTTAAGGGTGCTGTCACATTATCACGTCTCTACCCCGTCGCATAGCATGACCGTAGCAACACCGTCCCGGCAAAAATGATATTCTTTGTATTGAAATGTACCGGACGCCCCACACCACACCGTTCCTACACCGTCGCGTGCCCTGCCCGTGCCATGGCCGTCTTGTCAATCTCCGGCCGCCATGATTATTTTGCTGACAATCAATGACAAGCCCCGCCCATCTGTCAATCCATGTAACCATCATATTAGTAGCGTAGCCAGGTCAGCCCCTAGGGGCAGCTTTTCAGCCTTTTTCTATAAATAAATAATGCTGGATATTTCACAGCATCAATTAGCTCCAAGGTAAATAGACCTTGTATGGAAACTATATGACTGATAAACTACTTGTAGGTACCTATCCTTTTTTTTGTAAATACATAATATTACATAGAAAAACACCCAGACCCGATACATATATTTGCAGATCATACAAACACTTGCGTCGCAGTGGGAATCGAACCCGCAACTTTCTGTGTTTTAGCTGGACCTTCGCATACTGCGCCACCGAGTTGGTTCGTTTTGTTGGTACTGGATGTTGATTTATGTACACGGGATTTTATCGCGTAATTTACCTTATTTATCACGACGCGACGTTTTGGCTGTTACAATAGCCTTGGTTGCGGGCAGTCTGCCCGTGATTATGTCAAAATGACAGATCATGTCAAAATGAGAGATTATGTCAAAATGACAGATTACGTGAAAAAGACAGATTAGGTGTATATTAAAATGACAGATGGGCCATATCTCGTAAACCACTTATCCCAGACTCTCCGTTCTCTTCAAGTGAAAGCTATTGAAGAGATCTACATTTAAAGTGACAGCTGTCAAACTTTAAACGGCCACATCTCGGAAACTACTCGTCCTAGACTCCTCATTCTCAGTTTAAATGAAAGCTATGACCAAGATCTACATTCAAAGTGACAGCTGTCAAACTTTAAAAGGCCATATCTCGGAAACTACTCGTCCTAGACTCTTCGTTCTTAGTTTAAATGAAAGCTATGACTAAGATCTACATTTCAGATGACAGATGTCATTTTGACAGCTGTCACTTTAAATGTAGATCTTGGTCATAGCTTTCATTTGAACTTTGAATGGGGAGTCTAGGACGAGTAGTTTCCAAGATATGGCAGTTTGAAGTTTGACAGCTGTCACTTCAAATGAAGATCTTGGTCATAGCTTTCATTTGAACTTTGAACGGGGAGTCTAGGACGAGTAGTTTCCAAGATATGGCCGTTTGAAGTTTGACAGCTGTCACTTCAAATGAAGATCTTGGTCATAGCTTTCATTTGAACTTTGAACGGGGAGTCTAGGACGAGTAGTTTCCAAGATATGGCCGTTTGAAGTTTGACAGCTGTCACTTCAAATGAAGATCTTGGTCATAGCTTTCATTTGAACTGGGAACGGGGAGTCTAGGTCGAGTAGTTTCCGAGATATGGCGGTTTGAAGTTTGACAGCTGTCACTTCAAATGAAGATCTTGGTCATAGCTTTCATTTGAACTGAGAACGGGGAGTCTAGGACGAGTAGTTCCCGAGATATGGCCATTTGAAGTTTGACAGCTGTCACTTCAAAGATTCAAGGTTCAAAATTCAAGAATCAAGGATCGAAATCCAGGATCGAAATCCAGGATCGAAATACAGGATCGAAATCCAGGATCGAAATCCAAGATCAAAACCAAGGATCGAAATCAAGGATCGAAATCAAAATCGAAATCAAAATCAAGGATCAAAATCAAGGATCGAAACCATGGATCGAAATCAAGCGCTGATTTTGTCGAGCGCGATAAGGTAAAAATATCCTGAAATTTAAATGACATGGGCACACTACTAATCCAACAACGAGTGTGAATGAGACAAAGCTACCAAGAAAGCATCTCAACAAGACCAACAATCCTTATAACCAAGATTAAATGATAATAGATCGTTGTATAGTCGTGATAAGGTTCAAAATCCTTTGTACATTAAATGTCAGTCAGCATTCTACTATGTATAAAATTTCTTTGCTTTATACATTATATTGGTACATTTGGTGACAGCTGTCACTTTAAATGTAGATCTTGATCATAGCATAAGTATTTATTTATAACAATAACGATTTTTTTTTTGTTGATGATGAAGATGTTATCTTGTTTTGAAGTTTATCAAAATACGGCTTCGCGGCTGTGCCCCTATTTGATAGTTTTATTTTGGGGTATTGTACCTTGACTGTCCATTAGTAGGAGCACGAGGATATACTTATCCTTATGCTCCTACTGGTAGGAGCATAAGGATATATTGGTCCTCGTGCAGGAGCAGTAGGACAATCGAGTAGGAGCAAGAGGAAACGCTCCAATATTGATAATAAATAATAGATAATAGTAGATAATAATTCAGTTATTTTTCTCACTTTACAAAGTCTTTCAAGTACCCCCATTTATACACATATAGGTACATGTACACATTCTAAACCTATCAAATATCACCCCTAAATATCAAGTAGGTACCTATATAATTTATAATTTTTACCTACGAAAATTCCCCCAAAGGATTTCCTCCTGAGTCGATAAATACCCCAAATTTGAATTGAAAACCCCACATCTAGCATCACTGAATGCGTTCCGCACGTTATGTGACATTTATCAAACGTCAAAATCCCATACTGCCCTCCGAAATCAAATTGTAGTAACAGCAAAAACACGATTTCGAGAAAAAAGATAATCTTATACATTAAAAAAATATCCAGTTATTCATAAAACCTTGAATGTAGAGTGAAAGTACACTTAATCTATACCAACCAACCAGTAATAAAGCGGAAAAGTTTGTTTGTTAATTTGTTTGAACACGCTAATCTCAGGAGCTTTGAGGAAGGATATAAGCTACTTTTCATCATCATCATCATGATCGCAATAATAATTATGCCATCACTATGGATTATAATTGGGTTTTTAAAAGGGTTTCTTAAAAGTCTGTTTTTTTTAAACCTTGTAGATAAAACTCCCATTTAAAGTTACACAAAATATGATGAAATATTGCACTTTGCTAGTAAACCCGACAAAATGTGTGCAATATGTATTTTAGTGTAAGAAAACATTCCCACTTGTACACAAACTTAGATGATCTCCCTAGAAGATACGCACTGAGACCAGGTAGAAATAAAATCATACTACCACGATCTAATCTAAAAATGCACAGCGACGGCCCGTTTGCCGCGTCTATAAAAATTTATAATAAACTTCCGACAGATTTAAAAAATATACAAAAAGATTCAATTTTTACAAACAAACTGAAAAATTTTCTAATTGACAAATGCTACTACGACATAGAAGATTACTTAGAACAATATAAAAATCAATAGGCAATTTATTGACATTATTATTATTATTATTATTCGTGACAACAACCTGACTTAAGTGATATTTTCTGACACATATTAAATATTTAGATACGCATGTAAATCAAAATTAAATACCTATTAGAAATACCTCGGTCTGCTTTCCTGTTGCTATACCCTAACAGGGTTCATGTGTGAAACTATTTAATACATTATAACAACTATGTATCTACAACCATGTGACAGCAATAAATGTATTGAGTATTGAGTATTGAGTAGTGTGGTTTAGCTTGTAAACGCTCTATATTTACTATAGTATTTTACAAAAAAAATTGATTGATAAGTTTTAAAATGGGCTTTCAGAATAATTGTGTGTTTAGCATAAAACCAACAAAATGTCTATTACTGTGGTATAGGCTCGGGATTACGCTTCGCAAAACGGTTATGCGACGGTCCTAGTATGATACGGTCTTAGTGTGTTAGGTGCTATTTTCGTGACGGGCTCGGTCATGGCTCGGCCCGCTTATGATACTGCGCAGTGAGCGATGACCTTAATAGAGCGTGTATTTAGTGTCAAAAGTCAAATTCTTTTATTCAATAGGATCACATAGTGTACCATTTTGAAACGTCTTAAGAGCTGGGTGATTGTACTCCTGTTCCTTCGCGAAAGTGTGTTGACCTAGTCTTATCGAACAGCGACATGCTCCCTGGCAGAACAGTTTGTTTGTTTGTTCAAACGCGAATATCTCTGGAACTACCATTACAAGAGCTTGCTCCAGTGCGGTGTCGTATGGAGATCCAGAAGCTTCTTGACATGATATGATGACATGATCCAATATCTTTTCTCTATGACCATGTTGCTCGACTGCCGTTAACTGGCTGCTCAACTTTTGGCTGCCTGGTGCGCGCTTAGCCATAGGCTGCCAATGCTGCCATGTTAGCGCAAGTTGACATAACGAGATAACTCGCTTTGACTTATACGTGTCTACACGAGAAAACGAGTCGAGAAAATTTGTCACGTTTCGAATTGCTAGGCTTCAACGGTAAACAGAACGACTAGGAATCGTAAAACTTGTTCACTACCTATTCTGCCTTATAACTTCCTAGGTAAGCCAGTATCGATCGATTTGATCCAATTACCAGTTTAAATATTTAATCAGACACGCGATGCTTGTCATTAGAAATGCGACCTCGCCTTGACTAATGGTATTTCAATTAGCCATTAAAAAGTGTGCCTGCATCTATAAGTAGAGTTTACATCAAAATGAAACATTTCAGAAATATTATCTAGAAGAGTAATTTATTACTTGACACAACAGGAGACGTGGCAGTACAGTAAACCAGTCCAGCGCTACTGGGCTTGTGTATACTATTTTCAAGTCAGTGCTGACTTCGCGCCTTCAAGTCAGTCCAATTAACTAGCCTGCCCCTTTCTGCCAATCCCATCTACATGAACCCAGTGACTGGATCCAAAAATCTGAGTCACTGGGTCTAATCACTGACCCCGTATATCCAGAGCTATCGAATGCAAAAAATTCAGATTAGACTGGTAGTTTCAGAGATTAGAGCATTCAAACAAACAACAAATCAAACTCTTCCGCTTTTATAATGGTAAGCATACCTAGGTTTATTATAATGTTCTGTGCCTAGGTCACAGGTGTAGAGTAGATTTAAAATTAAAGATATTTACAGATAATGAAGTTTTATCTCCCTTCTCAAACATGCCTTTGGCTGACAGAAAACCGGTGTTAGATGCTTTGATTTTCAAAGATATTATCTCTTGAAGTTAATAAATGTATTGGTACTTACTGGTAGCGTATACCACGTGGAATGGAATCCTCTTTGGCATCTCCGCTATCTCTTCATCAGCTCAAAAACCTTCGGCATTTCCATCATTTCGATCACCACATAACCAAATCTTAAAAAATCATTGTTTTCGCTCATATCATCAATTGTAAACTGAAATCTACATTCAAACTGTTTTGTTGGTAAATTTTGAGCTAAACTTCGCGTTTTGGTTGATTTTTTGGTGTGTAGAACTAAAATTTCGCTAATAAAACAAAGAAATGAAGAGTAGCTCCGGGGTTGTCGGTCGATCGATGTCCAAGAGAGGGTTGAGAGAAGCTTTCTTTGCGCATGCGGAACCACAGAGTACTAAATAGTTACTACGTAGTAGTTCTGTGAGCTACGTAGTAGTTAGCCGTTTCGATCCGAAGGTCGTGGGTTCGAATCCTGGCAGTGCGTCAATTCGTTTTCCGTTTCCGAAAATGTATAAGCGCATTATTCGTAACACGATACTTTATCCTATTCTATTAAACGAGCAATTTCTGTTTGTTTGTTTGTCTGTTGGTAGGTACTTAGTGTACTTACGTTCTCGAAATCGGCTCTAACGATTTCGATGCTATTAGCGGTACGGGCGTTTACGGGGGCGAAAAATCGATCTAGCTAGGTCTCATATCTGGGAAAATTCGTTTTCTCGGAATTTTCACGCAAAAAGAATTACCAAAGTCAAAGTCAAAGTCAAATATCATTTATTCAGTAGGACCGTTATGACCACTTTGAAACGTCTTAAGAGCTAGGTGATTCTACTCCTGTAGCCGTACCATGACGTCTTAGTAAACAATTCAGTTGAGTTTAGGTTTTCCGTTTCAGTGACGGACCGCGTTTTCTGTTTCAGTGAACTATCCAGTTACGTAGTATATGAAATCCTTGGTTTACGTTCTGATATTTCGTCAGCGTCATAGCATACGTCATGTGACAAATTAGCGAAGCAGTTCAGTTTAGGACCTAAACTGAATCGCATTTAAAGCTCATGGTATGGGGGCTGTTCTTTCGCGACCAACACCGTGAAGAATCAGGGCAACGAACACGGTATACCTACCAGTGCAATATTGTTCGTAATTTCACGAAAGTTGAAACTAAGTGGATTAGTGGTTAGGTGTCCTTCCAGCTAAGGCTGCGAGTTCGAATCTTATCCAATGAAAGTCTTTTCTTGATTTATTTTTCTTTTTAATGCTTCTCCATTTTCACCCGAGCCTCGGTCGCCCAGATATTCTTTGAATAAAACAAACAATGGAATAAACTGCCTTCGTCTGTGTTTCCGTCTACATAATACCTACCCGAGTCCCGAACACCTTTAAAAGGAGAGTTACTTAATAGGCATTTTCTAGGGAAGCTCGCTCCATCCATCCATGCCTAGGCAAGGAGCGAAGTCAAGAGCTATCTTAAATAAAATACAACCGGTCAAGTGCGAGTCGAACTCGTACGCCGAGGGTTCCGTACCTACCCATTATACCTACCCATTAAGTTATTGGACAATTAGTATTTTTTTTTTTAAATATCCTAGTTCTGCGGTAGCAGCACCGCAAATGTTCTGCGCACACGAGCATAATATTGCAATAAATATTTTCTTTTATTTTCTTTCACACAATAGCACAATTTTATTTATTTACCTTATTTGAGGATGGAGCCAATTAAGCTAGTCCGCTTAATTGTATGAGCGCCCATTCAACTCAGAGGACACTCTTAATTGGCGTCAACTATGTACACCCTTTAATTATATAGGGGATTATAGGGGAACACCCTTTAATTTTCAACTTTTTCAATTTTTTTTGAATTTTTCCTTTATTTGTGCTATAAGACCTTGCTTTTTGCCAAATTTCGTGATTCTAGGTCAACGGGCACTACCATTTAGGTATTCGACCCAAAACCTCTAGGGTACTTCCGGTTGACCTAGAATTGTCAATTTTGGTTACGAGCAAGGTCTTACAGCACAAATAAAGGAAAAATTCCGAAAAATAAAAAAAGTTGATAATTAAGGTAAGTTTTGGTACTTACAAGTTTTTACGAAAACCTAAATTTGCCTATATCTTTTTATAGTGTTAACTCAGGACCTTGATTTTTATACTCACAATAGGAACTATAGACTTCAGTATATGGTATAAATTTCAGCTTGCTAGCTCCACACGTTCCTGAGATAATCGATGGTGACACACGGACAGACAGACGGACAAGAAAGTGATCTTATAAGGGTTCCTTTTTTTACCTTTTAAGGTACGGAACCCTAAAAAAACAACGTTTTGTCAAAATAGGTTTTATTGGCACATTTCAGACTAGTTTGTTTATCTTGGTCAATTTATGGCACTACACAATAACTAGCAGGTGCATTATTAGCTATCCATGTTGTGAAGTTCTGCACTCGCGTGTTGATTCCTGGGCTGTTCATACCACATCCGACGCCATTAGATACTATGAGTAACAAGTAAGCGCGGTTGGTGGAAGGGTCGAAGTATATCCCGGGACCGCCTGAGTCATTCTGAAATAAATAAATATAAATAAATATTGCTGGACATTTCACACAGCGCCATCTAGCCCCAAACTAAGCAAAGCTTGTACTGTGGAACCAGTGCCTCGAGCACCAGTATGCACGAGTTTACTATTTTTTCTACAATTCATCATCATCATCATTAGCCTATAGCAGTCCACTGCTGGACATAGGCCTCCCCTAATGAGCGCCATCGCGCCCTGTCTTCAGATTGACGCATCCAACTTGTGCCGGCAGCCTTTCGCAGATCGTCACTCCACCTGGCAGGAGGGCGTCCTACACTACGTTATAATGTATGTATGGATAATTGTATGGACTGAACTTAGTTTAGTCAAGTTACCGCTAGAGGCGCTGAATTCCATACAATTGAAATACTTTACTATAATCACGGATAGAAAAGTAAACTCGTGCATACTGGTGCAGAATTGCTTTTAAGTTTTAAATCGAAGAAAGTCGAAGAAGCGCTTATTTACATACCTGACAGGCGTCTTTCCCAGGAGACAGGGTGCAAATCTGTTGGTTGGTGACGCTAGGCTGAGACCTCCTGCACTCACTCTGGCTGATGATGGGCACCATCACCTTCTGCAGGTTGGAGGAAGTTGGACCTCCGAAGAATAGGGTTCCAAAACCTAGGGGAAAAAAAAATTGTTTATTGAACCAGAAAAGATTAATTTAACAGAGCATTGGTCTCCAAACTAGGTTATCCTGTGTTTTGGAGACCTCCTTCCTAATTGAACAAAATAGTTATCTTAACTTAGGACACATTTAATGATAAGGAAAAGGATAGGAAAAGGAAGGGAAAGGATTTATGATACACAATATCACACCTTGGACCTATGAAGTGTAGGGGCCAGATTTGTGTGACGAGTACGGATGTTGCCGCAGCGGGCCGGATTAAAATGGTTTGCGGGCCGGAGATGGCCCGCGGGCCGTAATTTGCCCATCACTGCCTTGGACACTCGACGAAATCTCTATGCAAAAGCGGCGTCTAACCACCTATATTTACACAACACAATGTTTTGTACAAAGTAAGGTTGTCACCGTATGAATAATGTACTCGTATATGTGGTCTCGGTCTCGTTTGGATACTATAAACGCAAAATAAATGGACATGCGTCACAGGATTTTTCGAAACAACCCTTCAAAAGGGGTGAATTGTATTGGAACTTTTTGACAGGAACTTTTTGGAAGGACATGACAGGCAAGGTCTATCCAGAGAATAGGCTCGAGCGCTCGCTTGATTCGAAGCTCGCTTCTCTCGCATTTTAACTTCATGAATATTTTGCGAACACACCAAAGAACAACCAACAACCAACCAGCATTTTCTTTGAACACCGTTACCAAAAAAATGACACATGTTTCATTTTGTCTAAAAAAAAAAGCGGCTCGCTACGCCTGCTTGGCTCGAGAGAGTGTAGCGACATCTACCTGTCGCTAGATGAACTACATACACATGTTACGCGCTAAAGAGCTTCGATAAATAGAGGAATAGATCGATGGCAGCAAAGTAGAAACGGACATCTGCATTTTTGCGAAAATGCTTTTTTTACAAAAATGAGCTTATTTTAACCTTATCTACAAGTCTGCATTAAAATAATTTCGAATTTCAAAATAATGAAGAAAATCTGGCACGTATAAAAAGATATCTACACACGAATTTTAAAAAACGTCGCAGTAGAAACGGACATTTACATATGACCGCCTTTACTTCGGAGCTTCGACAGGTGGCCCAAAAATGTGTACGACGTAAGCACGGACATCTGCCACTTATCCGTTTATACGTCGTACTTTTTGCATATATCCCAATCTAATTAATTTACTATTCTGTGTTTTATAAGGAAATTCATTAATTTTTCTGTAGATACACTATTTTACACATTGGTTTTATCAAATTCTTTGTTTTATTTTCAAATTAAGATGCAGAAAATGAATTAATTCAGCTAATT
The DNA here is from genome assembly GCA_958496255.1 of Camptogramma bilineatum. Classification (NCBI taxonomy): domain Eukaryota; kingdom Metazoa; phylum Arthropoda; class Insecta; order Lepidoptera; family Geometridae; genus Camptogramma; species Camptogramma bilineatum. The sequence goes on from OY292474.1 coordinate 7,729,121, forward strand.
GATCTACAAGCAGACACTTACGGCAATTAAGATACCTATATGTTTAGAGGGTCTTTTCATAAAAGCAGGTTAATGCCATTTATTAAAACTACTTTAAAAAATATTTAGAATGTTCTTCAACTACATCTTCAGGTTTACAACAAATAAATTAAATTCGTGTAGAACCTTGCCATCTTTACACCATCGTCTGTGGCGTTTATTAGGTCCTCCCTTAATATTTTCACATATTTCCTCTACATCAAACCACTAGGTACTTAATAGTCTTTCTTAAACTTTCGCGATCACTATTCATTCATATTGAAAATTTTATGGACACGGGATTTTATCGCGTAATTTACCTTATTTACGCGATAAAATCCCGTGTCCATAAAATTTTCAATATGACTAGGTACATAAGTTAATATTATTTACAGCTTACTGATCTTAGGAAATGACACACTTGAACATCGTTTGATTGATGATAAAGAGCGTTATCACTTACAACCTCTGTTAAAATACATTCTAAGCCAAATGCTAGTCTAGCCAATTTAACTGTTTGCCCTCAATCACGCGCAATAACACCTCATGGGTTTATTTCATTTGAAACAGAATCGCATTTGCTGGAACTTATTGCTGAGGATGATCATTTACGTTCTTTCAATCCACAAATCACTTTACCATACATTTTAATCACTGATTCTAGTGCAACATCATCAGCAATGGTGCTTCTAGTGAAAGCTTTTCTCCTTCGGAGAAAACGATGTAAATTTACAGTTGACGTTAGGAAGTAAAGCAGAAAATGCAGAAAAGAGAATTCGATCGATAGAAGAAGATTTTTTTTCTTAATATTGATAAAAAAATAAAAAGATGTGCAGCTCTCATGCGAAAACTAAAAATTAGTGACGAAGTAACACGAAGTAGGTATTTGATTTATTTTTAAGGTTTGGGTAATGATGATAAACAATGGGAATTACTAATAAATTCCCATGTACCTATTGGCCAATGAGGCCTATAATTAATTGACTAACTAACTTTCTAAGACTGATTTTTTAAGAAAGAGAGACTTTAGAAATTGATGGGTATTTGATTTTTTTTTTGTTTTAGTTGATAGTTACTGGTATCTAGTGTAATACCTACTAAATAATAAATTTCATGATGTTTTCTTAAAAAAAGGAATAAATACCTATACTAATTTGTGAGTTTTGGGAACTAAATGAAATTAACTGATAGACGTAGATGAAGTTTAGTGAAATGTTAAATGCAAAGTAAATAAAGACATCTACAAAATTTGGTCAAAAAAAGGAGAATACTGTATGCATGGTGCTTAGATTTTCTTTAAATATCATTAGAAATATTACCGGATGCTCACTATCTTAGTTTATTAGATATTTTAGGTGGAATGAACGCTTTTTTTATCACAACGTATAAACGGATATCAGGCAGATGTCTTCTTCTACGTCGAAGTTTTTTCAGAGTATAAAAGTACATCTACATTATTTCAGTAAAACAGTAATATATCAAAAAAATCTGTTATACAATCAATAAAGAAGGTTATTTTAATGCACCTCAGAAAATTTCATGTCAATCGGTTCATAACTCTCAAAAAGGCAACATGTTTTTACTAAATGTGCTCTCCTGTAAAGTAGCGTTTTTGTAGATGTCCGCATCTACTTTGCTGCCATCGAGATGGCAACACCACCGCATATATCTAGAACTCGCAAGCGAAGTTTTCAACGGCGATAGACATATATCCGACCAACCGACAACAACTGTCGGATCATGGGCAAGTGGGCCAGATGGGCCGGCCTGTTGCAGAGGAACCACCTACTCTGCCTTTGGGGAATGATTCCCCCATGTTCCCTAAATTGGTGACCCCGACGTGCCGTAAGTCGTGGGCAACAGCTAGTACTTAGATATAGGGATGTTCGATATTTCGGATTGTATCGATATTTCGTATCGCAATATATCGTAACGCATTGTATCGATACGCGTATCGATACAGGGCATTTGATACGATATATCGTATCGATACAGTATCGAATCAAGACAAAGTATGGCAGGTACTTTAATAATTAAAAAAGTATATTTTATTTTAATAATGTACTGTACACTATAAGGGAGCACTATTACGAAAATGTGCGTAGTTATAACTGTCAAAAAAGGTGTTTTGTGAAATCAAACTTCTTAATATTAAAAAATGCGAAAGTTTAGATGTATGTTTGTTCCTCTACAACTCGACAACCACTGAACCGATTTGCCTGAAATTTAAACATAGATAGATAATGACCGGAAGTAGGACATAAGCCACCTTTTAACCGGGTAACTTGCAAGTCAAAACAGTTCGTTATCAAATTAATTTGATACGATACTTTCGATCCGATACACCTTGCGTGTGTTGTATCGATACGCCGTATCGTATGCCATTGTATCGATACAAATATCGGGTGTATCGTATGCCATTGTATCGATACACCAAAATATCGTATCGTATCGAACATCCCTACTTAGATATAAGAACTTACAAAATAAAATACTGTACCTAGAAGATAGACGTTGACCCCGGCAGGGTCCGCGTTGCCGAACCTGTAGGGCAAGCAGATGGGCCCGACAAAGTCTGAGAAGGTCAAGAGAGAACTCAGACCCAGAGCCGCTATGTCGTAGTCGTAGTTGTTTCTGTTGAAGAATAGGTTTTGAAACTGTTAGGTACAAAAACATTCACATTCATATTTAGTAGGATTTTGAAATCATTAATAAGTAGATAAGTTTATAAATGTATGTTAGACTATAAGGTATATATTTATATAGGCCTTAGTTATAAGTATTTAACATCTTTCACTTGTACTATTGTTGCCTGAAATAAACGTTTTATTATTATTATTATTATTAATCATTGGAAATGAAAAAATGTCTAAAAATTTCCATAAGTGCAAAAAGAGGCGGTCACCCATCCCAAAACTGACCGCGCCCAGCGCTGCTTCACATTTGTTCCCCATACAAACTTTTAACCCTTATTTTTACCCCCACTATGATTATTTTTGAACAAAACAGCAACCCTGCCCAGCTGGAATAACACAGACGCTACTTTCTATCCAGGTAGGTACTACGCGAGCGAAGCCCCGGTATGGAAACTAGTATTTCTATAGTTAAAAATTCAGTGGAATCATTGGGAAAAAAATCCCAACGACCCCACTTATGGGAAAGGTTAATGGAGCCGTTAGGAATATATTTAAAGATATACTTACGGATTGTATTGAGGGTGAATTGTTATAGTTTGAACATTGAACATTTGTCCTGGAACAAAAAATATAACATTAGGTATAGTCTGGCAAAAACGGGTAAAAACGGCAACTAACATTTCATTACAATGGAAACCCTTTCTCTACTAATCGATCGAGCGAGCGAAGCGAGCGAAGATCTTAGTGGCAAGTTAGGCGATTTTGCTTTGTATGTTTGTATGTTTGTATGTTTGTATGTTTGTATGTTTGTATATTTGTATGTTTCATTTTTATGTTCTCGCATAACTATCGAACCGCTTATCCAATCTGTATGAAACTTGATAGGTCAATAGGTTGTGTTATGGAAATTTGCTGTGGAGCGTATGAGCGTAATCGATGAAGGGGTTGTAAAGATATGGGGTTCCCAAGGGGGTAAATTTTTTTCAAAGTTACCCAAATATATTGAGTGGGGTGTCATATGAAAGTACTCAATTTATACATTCCAAAATGGTTTTTAGTTTTCTTCTAGGTTCTATAGTTTTTGAAATACAGTGAAAAAGAAAAATGAAGAAAACCAATTAACGGAAGTATGGAGAGAGCTCCCGTTTCATAGAGTTTCGATGTATTTGTAGGTCTGGTTAACAGACAATGAGTGTGGCATCGTTGTGGTTTGGTTTGCAATGATTTTAGTTGCTACTTGATATTTTTTCTTGAGATTGAAAATAAAAGCCGTGTTGGCCGAGTGGAAGAGTGCTCGACTTTCGATTCATAGGTCGTAAGTTCGAACCCTGGCCGTGCTCATCAATGGATTTTTCGATTAGAAAAATTTAAATGCGCATTAACACGAGCTCTAAACGGTGAAAGAAAACATCGTGAGGAAACCAGTTAACGTTCTAATAGCGGCGAAGGGCTTGCAACCTGTCACGTATGCAAATGCTAACTCCTGCAAATAGTGGGCTGGACATGTACCAATATTATAGAGGGAGAGGGAGGGGGAGGGGGAGGGGTAGGGGAGGGGTAGGGGAGGGGGAGGGGGAGGGGGAGGGGAGGGGAGGGGGACGGGAGGGGAGGGGGAAGGGAGGGGAGGGGAGAGGTGGGGGAGGGGAGGGGGGAGTGGTGGGGAGGGGGAGGGGGGAGGGAGAGGGAAGGGGCGAGGGAGGGGGAGGGAATTGATTTTCTCATACATTTTGTATTGAACTGCTATTTTAATAATTTCTCGAACTAAGAGGCCTTCCCTGAGGCCACTGAGGCGCGGTACCTACGAAGTTCGCGGGGTCAACTATTGAATATAAACACGACACGACTTAATGTATTGCATGCATGCCTATAATCTTTACCATAGGTACTGAGGTAGCGCATTAGATATCATTGTGTGGTAAACACTAGAAGGAGCACTTAACGTAGGTATAGGGGTAGTCAGAAACAAGTCCAAATCTAGGCTATCAACACAACGGTGCGCGAGATCTCAGTTCGGGGCGAACTACTAGTCTATGGTAAAGTACAGGTTCCTTGTCTATGTGGTACAGGTAGGTACCGAAGACGTCAGTCAGAAGTAATAATTTCCTTTATGAGAATTTATCTATTTCGCATATTTAGCTTGCACAGTGGTGCTTTAGAGGGTCCGGACCCCCCCCCCCCCCCCCCCCTTAGCCCATTAAGTTCAGAGGAAACCTAGTCCATCTTTGTATTTTGGAACCCTTGGAACCCCCCCCCCCCCCTTTCCCCCATAACAAAGCTATACGTAGCTACGCTCATGCGCAGGAGTAGGTACTAGTAAAGTACCTAATACTTACCAGAATATAGTCTACTGTCGCCGACAGAGACGACGATGCTCGTTGTAGTTCGACCGACGACACAATGACCCGCTGACAATAAGTATCTGATTAACAAAAGTTTTATATTAGGTACCTACCTACTAACCCCGGCTCCACACGTTGTGGCCAACGTTGGGACTTATTTTGCTAGATCCACACGTTGGCGAGAGGCATTGGCGCCAACGTTGGCCCCAACGTGTGGAGCCGGGGTAAGAATTTTTTCGACGACTTGAATAGGCCTCCTTTTTATGAAGTCGGCTATAAATGAAAAAAACCGGCCAAGTGTGTGTCGGCTCACGCGCAGTGTAGGGTTCCGTAGTAGCCCTTTACAACAAGCAACTACTTCATTTTAGTCACTTTAAAGAATTAAGGCTTAAAGTGACTAAGATGAAGTAGTTGCTTGTTTATAACGACAACAGAATCGTTCTATATTGTGATAACGGGCTACTATGGAACCCTAAAATGCGGGTGGCCCAACACGCACTTGGCCGGTTTTTTGTGTTCTCCGTAATCTGCGGGTTGATTGTCTAACTTGTCTCAAGCCTCAAATTGGTCTCAAACTGTCAAAACGATCGCATAAGTGTGTTTTGTCGCGTTCGATCTCATTGAGATGAAAGTGACAGAGCTACTTGCGTGGTGACTGAACTGAATAATGTCACATTTGATAGTTTGAGACCGATTTTGATCGCTATCAAAGATAGACAATCAGGGGGCCGATGTGTATCTACTGCTGTTTTCAAATTAAACTGCTTACAGAGCACTGAATGCTTGTTCATTCATAAATTAGTGCTCTGTCTCGCTCTTTGGCCTAACAATTGCGTATTATGCATCCTACTCTAAGGCTGCGTTTCCATTGACGCGGAGCTGTGCGGATCGGAGCTTAGCGGCGCGTAAATTGACCAATCAGGGTGCATTTTGTCGCGTTTCGATTTCGTCGTTTGAAATTTGATTGGTTAATTCATGCGCCGCTTTGCCCCGCTCCGCTCAGCTCCGCCTCAATGGAAACGCACCCTTACGAGGCTTACTGACTGAAGTTGGCCGCAGTTAGCCTCAGAGTAAGAGTAGGATGCACAATACGCAATTCTTAGGCCAAAGAGCGAGACAGAGCAGTAATTTAGCAGTTAGCACGCTGCATGCAGTGTAACCTCGCATCCATACGTTGGGGCCAACGTTGGCCCCAATGCTTCTCACCAACGTGTGGAGCTGACAAAATTGCATTGGCCCCAACGTTATGGCCAACGTTGGGGCTGATTTTGCTAGATCCACACGTAGGCGAGTGACATTGGGATCAACGTTGGCCCCAACGTGTGGATGCGAGGTAATGCCGACATACCTGTTGGAGATAATGACTGCTCCGCAGAGGATAGTTTGAGTGCTGCGGTCGATGAGGCCGGCCATCATGTTGAACTCGTGCAGGCCCGTCGAGTTGCCGCCCACAATGCGAGACTGACAAAATACAACAAAATGATATTTGCAAACATAAACAACAACAACATCCGGGCGACCGAGCTATGCTCGGGTGCAAATAGAGATAAATTAAAAAAGAAAAAAAAACTTTCACTGGCTGAGATTCGAACTCGAAGCCTTCGTCTGAAAGGTGGACACCTAATCCACTCGGCTACTTTGGTCTCAACAAATTTTGTGAAATCACGAACCACATTGCACTGGTAAATCTTTTTGCGTGAAAATGCCGAGAAAACGAATTTTCCCAGATATGAGACCTAGCTATATAGATCGAATTTTCGCCCCTTTAAACCCCCGTACCGCAAATTTCATCCAAGTTTTCAACAAAGTTTCATGCAGATTGGATGAACGGTTCGACAGTTATGCGAGAACAATAATTCTTGGAACATACAAACATACAAAGCAAAGTCGCCCAACTTCAACTTGCCACTAAGATCTTAGCTCGCTTCGCTCGCTCGATCGATTTAAAACTTTTGTGCGCGATGGTATTTAATTTGCCCAGCCAGAATTCTTTTTAGGTACAGTCAGCGTCATCAATCGGTATCCCCCTATTGATTTTAACAAGGACCCTTTTCATTTCAACGATTTCAGTCGGATTTGCTAGTATAGGAACTCGAGCGAAATTAGATATCCATAAGTATATGTCGGCGACATGTCGCCAGGCTGCTCGTCATCCGCCATGACGCAACAATAAAACGTGATAAAACGTGATTTTTTAATAAAATCAGTACAACGGTCGAATGATAACTGACTCTATGCAGAAAAGCACTGCCTTTTATACCCGGCTTATCGGAAATACAACAAAGCAACTTACTAAATAAATATCTAATAAAGCTATCTTAAATTACTAAAATCTATTCAAAAATCATTATTAATATTACATTAATTTTTAAACATATTTGCATAATTTATATATATATTTTAAAATAAATTAAATGAACCGATTGTAAAGAAGACCGGATATAGGTTTCAAATAATTACGAATTATTTCTAAATGGTAAAAAATATGTCTTAATTAGTTAAAAAATTGGAAATGAATTAAAATGAATTTAAAATGATTTCATGGTTAATTTTTAGATATCGGATGTGACCAGCAAACGTCACATCCGCTATCTAACAAACACAATCAATTAAAAATCATAATCTAATCAAAACAATCATCTTAAATCAATTCACAATTTGTCTAATATTAATTACAAACCCATTTCTAATCTTAACCAAAAACACGGGTTGGATGTGACGTCACATCCCCAATGCAAAACCAAATCATGCCTTAAAGTGAATTGACGCCCATATATACTAGCAAATCCGACTGAAATCCAAAGTTGAAATGAAAAGGGTCCTTGTTAAAATCAATAGGGGGATACCGATTGATGACGCTGACTGTACATGACGCGAATTATAGATACTTACAGTTTTAATCGTGCCACATTGGCAGGGCTGTGGTTGCTGCACCTGCTGGGCAACCACGGTGCACCTGAAGCGACCTCCTGCACTGTTAATTCTTGCCAAAAGCGCTGGAAAATTTCATCTATCTAAACATTTTTGTACACTTCTTCCGACGGATCTTGGCATTCGTGAAGTTAGCCGTTTCGATGCGCAGTGCAAGTTGCTAATATAATGTTGATATAATTCAAATGTGAATTCTTAGACAGCTATGTGCTGACTAATTTGTGCCCAAATTAGCATTATATCGACAGAGGATGCGCATCCTACTCTGATATACAGCTAGTTTATACAGCTAAAGTTTCCTTGGTGCACTGTACAAATGCTGTCATACAGCACTTTTGTGCTACTTGGGAAGTGTGACATGGTTCGTATGAGCTATTGGTGGAGTTTTAGTTTAGTCCTCTTGAAGGCCTCCGTCATGGCTTATATGGAATAAGTTTTCATTTCTAATGATATATGGAATAAGCTGTCATGCCCTATATTTAATGGGGTCCTGACATTAAAGAAAGGTAAAACTGTGGCTTATTGAAAAAACCTTTTTAACAGACTTCAAAGAAAGGAGGAGGTTCGTAATCGTAATTCGTCGGAATCTTTGTTTGTTCTTTTTAGGGTTCCGTAGACAAAATACCTTATTACCCGGCTGACTGTCAAGTCACAGGGTTATTGATTTATTATGTCCGTCTGTCTGTCCGTCCGTCTGTCCGAGATTTTGCTAAGAGACCGCACGAAAGTGTTAAGAGTGTTTGCACCTTAAAGTGCAAATTTTTGTTCCAGCAAGAAGCATTACAAAGCAAGCAAGCAAGTTAAGATTACATACTTAGGACAATTATTTATAAAATAAATTAGTAGTTGTTTACTAAGAAGTCATGGTACAACTGCTGTACTACGTACCAAGAACAAGTCTCTGGCCAACACTAAGGATGCCGGTCAGCGTCTGACGGCCGCAGTATGTCTCCGCGTTTGTCACCTGAAGGTCACCGGTCCTGGAGATGCGGAACTGGTCTCCGCTACATCCTGTGGTCTGGAAGAATAAATAAGAATCTACTCATCTTAAATCTCTCTTTAAAATAAATATCTGGGCGAGCGAGAGCTCGGATGCAAATAGAGAAAAATTAAAAAAGTACAAAAAAAAGAAAAAAGAACAAAAGCTAGATCGATTTTTCGCCCCCATAAAACGCCATACTTACCGCAAATTTCATCGAAATCGTTAGAGCCGTTTTTGAGAACGTGAGTACAAATAAACAAACAAACAAATATGGTTCGTTTAATAGGATAGGATAGGAAAGAACAGGATAGAACAGGATAGAATAGACAAGGATAGAATAGGATAGAATAGGATAGAATAGGATAGAATAGGATAGAATAGGATAGAATAGGATAGAATAGGATAGAATAGGATAGAATAGGATAGAATAGGATAGAATAGGATAGAATAGGATAGAATAGGATAGAATAGGATAGAATAGGATAGAATAGAATAGGATAGAATAGGATAGAATAGGGTAGGATAGGATAGGATAGGATTAGAGTACACTGTCTATCCTCACCTGAGGCATCTCCAGCGTACAGTCGACGCGGAGCACGTAGTTCGCCGGCGCGAGGAGTTGCCAGCGGCACAGGCGGCCGGGCGCGTAGCTCCCGGTGCTCAAGTCCGCAGGGCTATTTATCTGGTATGTTACACCTGAAGTCGCCTACAAATAAATAAGCTTTTTGTTGTAAAAATATTTTTTAAGTAAACAAGCTTTTAGTAGGAATTCTACTTAGCTGATTCAAATGAGCCCATATACCTATTTTACTTAGGTGTTCTGTTGAACAGATTAGCGGCCTTTACACGGTAGAGTTTTAACCGCACATCTGGACTGCGTTCCGAACCGCGGAATCTGTGCAGTTTTAACCGCGGATAAAACTGTCGTGCTAATTACTGTCACAGTTTAGACTGGCGCGTGGTACGATTATGAACGGTGATGCGTGCAAAAAACTCTCACAAAAACTGTCTGTCGACATGCCAGGGGGTCTAAAGTGGCCACTTTTGATGAAAAATCAGATGTTTCATAGATGCTTCATCTATGAAACATCTATGAAACATCTAATTTTTCATCAAATGCTTCATAAATGCTTCATAGATGCTTCATATATGAAGCATCGATGCTTCATAGATGTTTCATAGATGTTTCATAGATGAAGCATCTATGAAACATCTATGAAGCATCGATGAAGCATTGATAAAGCATTTCACCAAGCATTTCACAAAACATCTTTTTTTTTCTTCTTCTTTATTTTGGCTTCGCACGGCTTGTGCATTCAGCCAGTGGCAAGTAACTATAAACTTCAAGCACATTCCCGAACACTTAATGGTTAATAATCCACCATTATTACACATTAACATTCGAAGAAACACAAGTTTTGGAAAATAAAACAAAAACGAAACATTACTTCTCAAATTCAAATATTTTTAGAAAGTAAATAGGTAGGTACCTACCTATTTACTTTCTATAGGTAGTCGGATTGCTCATTCTACGGACTAAAATTGAAGGAAAAAATGTCATTTTTCCTTCAATTTTGACATAAAACATATAAAAAATAATCAAAATTGAAGGAAAAATGACATTTTTTCCTTCTATTTTAGTCCGTAGAATGAGCAATCCGACTACCTATAGAAAAATATATAAAAATATATAAAAATATATAAAAATATTTGAATTTGAGAAGTAATGTTTCGTTTTTGTTTTATTTTCCAAAACTTGTGTTTCTTCGAATGTTAATGTGTAATAATGGTGGATTATTAACCATTAAGTGTTCGGGAATGTGCTTGAAGTTTATAGTTACTTGCCACTGGCTGAATGCACAAGCCGTGCGAAGCCAAAATAAAGAAGAAGAAAAAAAAAGATGTTTTGTGAAATGCTTCATCAATGCTTCATCGATGCTTCATAGATGTTTCATAGATGCTTCATCTATGAAACATCTATGAAGCATCGATGCTTCATATATGAAGCATCTATGAAGCATTTATGAAGCATTTGATGAAAAATTAGATGTTTCATAGATGTTTCATAGATGAAGCATCTATGAAACATCTGATTTTTCATCAAAAGTGGCCACTTTAGACCCCCAGCTCGCTGTAAACATAATATAGCATTGTCACCGAGAAATTCTCGGTGTATTATCGCAGATGTATTCTCAGCGAGAATACATCTGTGTGGTTTTGAGCTTAATCAGAGAAACTCAAAATGAGAAAGGACTCAAAAAACTACCCCACCAACCAAAGTAAATAAAAAACTTAGGCTTTTTGGAATTTATTTTATCGATCGAGCGAGCGAAGCGAGCGAAGATCTTAGTCGATCGAGCGAGCGAAGCGAGCGAAGATCTTAGTGGTAAGTTGGGCGATTTTGCTTTGTATGTTTGTATGTTTGTATGTTTGTATGTTTGTATGTTTGTATGTTTCACGAATTGTTGTTCGAGCATAACTGTCGAACCGTTCATCCAATCTGCATGAAACTTGGTAGGTCAATAGGTTGTGGTAAGGAAATTTACGGGGGAGCATATGAGCTTAATCGATGAAGGGGTTGTAAAGATATTGGGTTCCCAAGGGGGTAAAAAATTATGAAAGTTACACAAATAAATTGAGTGGGGTGTCATACGAAAGGGCTTATTTTGTACATTCCAAAATGGTTTTTATTTTTAATCTAGGATGTATAGTTTTTGAAATACGACCAAAGACCAAAAACTACGAAACCAGAGCTGCAAGAGCTCCCGTTGCATAGAGTTTCGATGACTTCGTAGCTCATTGACTGGTCGGTCTTAAAAAGAGAGTGGCATCGTTGCGGTTTGGTTTGCAATGATTTTAGATGCTACTTGATTTATTTTCATGATAAAAAAAATTTTGATAAAGAATGAAAATAATTGGGGTAAAAAAAGTTAAGTAAACAAAAATATTGAATGGGCTGTCAAATGAAAGGTCTTTATTTGTACATTCCAAAATAGTTATTATTTTTATTCTAGGACGTATACTTTTAGAAATACGACGAGAATTCATAAATATGAAATACCTAAATGAAAAATTAGACGCGACATTATGTATTGCATGCATGCCAGTATTTTTTACCATGAAGAGCTAGCGCAATAGGCATAGATACTCGGCAGTATCAGTAGTAGCACTTGAAATTATAGGGGTAGTCAGAAGAAAGTCCAAATGTAAGCCATCTACGGTGCGCGAGATCTCAGTTCGGGGCGAACTACTAGTGGTAAGTTGGGCGATTTTGCTTTGTATGTTTGTATGTTTGTATGTTTGTATGTTTGTATGTTTCACGAATTGTTGTTCGAGCATAACTGTCGAACCGTTCATCCAATCTGCATGAAACTTGGTAGGTCAATAGGTTGTGGTAAGGAAATTTACGGGGGAGCATATGAGCTTAATCGATGAAGGGGTTGTGAAGATATTGGGTTCCCAAGGGGGTAAAAAATTATGAAAGTTACACAAATAAATTGAGTGGGGTGTCATACGAAAGGGCTTATTTTGTACATTCCAAAATGGTTTTTATTTTTAATCTAGGATGTATAGTTTTTGAAATACGACCAAAGACCAAAAACTACGAAACCAGAGCTGCAAGAGCTCCCGTTGCATAGAGTTTCGATGACTTCGTAGCTCATTGACTGGTCGGTCTTAAAAAGAGAGTGGCATCGTTGCGGTTTGGTTTGCAATGATTTTAGATGCTACTTGATTTATTTTCATGATAAAAAAAATTTTGATAAAGAATGAAAATAATTGGGGTAAAAAAAGTTAAGTAAACAAATATATTGAGTGGGCTGTCAAATGAAAGGTCTTTATTTGTACATTCCAAAATAGTTATTATTTTTATTCTAGGACGTATACTTTTAGAAATACGACGAGAATTCATAAATATGAAATACTCAAATGAAAAATTAGACGCGACATTATGTATTGCATGCATGCCAGTATTTTTTACCATGAAGAGCTAGCGCAATAGGCATACTCGGCAGTATCAGTAGTAGCACTTGAAATTATAGGAGTAGTCAGAAGAAAGTCCAAATGTAAGCCATCTACGGTGCGCGAGATCTCAGTTCGGGGCGAACTACTAGTTATTATTATTATTATTAATAAATACCTTAAAACTAACATACATATTTTATCGATCGAGCGAGCGAAGCGAGCGAAGATCTTAGTGGTAAGTTGGGCGATTTTGCTTTGTATGTTTGTATGTTTGTATGTTTCACGAATTATTGTTCGAGCATAACTGTCGAACCGTTCATCCAATCTGCATGAAACTTGGTAGGTCAATAGGTTGTGGTAAGGAAATTTACGGTGGAGCATATGAGCTTAATCGATGAAGGGGTTGTGAAGATATTGGGTTCCCAATGGGGTAAAAAATTATGAAAGTTACACAAATATATTGAGTGGGGTGTCATACGAAAGGGCTTATTTTGTACATTCCAAAATGGTTTTTATTTTTAATCTAGGATGTATAGTTTTTGAAATACGACCAAAGACCAAAAACTACGAAACCAGAGCTGCAAGAGCTCCCGTTTCATAGAGTTTCGATGTCTTCGTAGCTCATTGACTGGTCGGTCTTAAAAAGAGAGTGGCATCGTTGCGGTTTGGTTTGCAATGATTTTAGATGCTACTTGATTTATTTTCATGATAAAAAAAATTTGATAAAAAATGAAAATAATTGGGGTAAAAAAAGTTAAGTACCTAAACAAATATATTGAGTGCGGTGTCAAATGAAAGGTCTTTATTTGTACATTCTAAAATAGTTATTATTTTTATTCTAGGACGTATACTTTTAAAAATACGACGAGAATTCATAAATATGAAATAAATGAAAAATTAGACACGACATTATGTATTGCATGCATGCTAGTATTTTTTACCATGAAGAGCTAGCGCAATAGGCATACCCAGCAGTAGTAGCACTTGAAATTATAGGGGTAGTCAGAAGAAAGTCCAAATGTTGGCCATCTACGGTGCGCGAGATCTCAGTTCGGGGCGAACTACTAGTTTATCGATCGAGCGAGCGAAGCGAGCGAAGATCTTAGTGGCAAGTTAGGCGATTTTGCTTTGTATGTTTGTATGTTTGTATGTTTGTATGTTTCATTTTTATGTTCTCGCATAACTATCGAACCGCTTATCCAATCTGTATGAAACTTGATAGGTCAATAGGTTGTGCTATGGAAATTTGCTGTGGAGCGTATGAGCGTAATCGATGAAGGGGTTGTAAAGATATGGGGTTGCCAAGGGGGTAATTTTTTTTTAAAGTTACCTAAATATATTGAGTGGGGTGTCATATGAAAGTACTCAATTTATACATTCCAAAATGGTTTTTAGTTTTCTTCTAGGTTCTATAGTTTTTGAAATACAGTGCAAAAGAAAAATGATGAAAACCAATTAACGGAAGTATGGAGAGAGCTCCCGTTTCATAGAGTTTCGATGTATTCGTAGGTCTGGTTATCCGAGAAAGAGTGTGGCATCGTTGTAGTTTGGTTTCCAATGATTTTATTTTTTTTAGTTGCTACTTGATATTTTTTCTTGATAAAGATATAAAATAAAGCCGTGTTGGCCGAGTGGAAGAGTGCTCGACTTTCGATTCATAGGTCGTAAGGTCGAACCCTGGCCGTGCTCAGCAATGGATTTTTCGATTAGAAAAATTTAAATGCACAAGCTCTAAACGGTGAAAGAAAACATCGTGACGAAACCAGCTAACTTTCTAATAGCGGCGATGGGCTTGCAACCTGTCACGTATGCAAATGCTAACTCCTGCAAATAGTGGGCTAGGCAGGTATCAAAATTATAGAGGGAGGGGGAGGGGGAGGGGGAGGGGAGAGGGGAGGGGGAGGGGGAGGGGGAGAGGAGGGAAGGGAGAGGGAATTGATTGACTAAGAGGCCCTTCCTGAGGTGCGATACGAAGTTCGCGGGGTCAACTATTGAATATAAAAAAAATAGACACGACTTAATGTATTGCATGCATGCCTAAATCTTTACCATACTGAGTTAGCGCATTAGATATCATTGTATGGTAAACACTAGAAGGAGCACTTAACGTAAGTATAGGAGTAGTCAGAAACAAGTCCAAATCTAGGCTATCAACGCAACGGTGCGCGAGATCTCAGTTCGGGGCGAACTACTAGTTTATTTCGTAGATACGGTAGATACATCCAACAAAGATCGACTTCAATACTTCAATGTTATTTGCTAAGCAATTTTCTGCGCTCTTGAGATCAGTCGGATTTTAAAAATCATTTCTGGATGATTCGCAAGAAGCGGTCCGAAAAACGGTACACCATTTTTGCAATTTTTTTTTTGTTATTTAAAAAAAAATAACATACCTAATTAAGCACTCAAAGACATGCATTTTAATGTTAGCGGCCCTCAATTTGATAAAGCCGTTTTGAAGATTTAGTGGTTTAAATATATTCGTGCCCATTGAAATTAGGTTTGGTCCAAAGAAATTAGAAATGGTACAAAGAAATTAGAAATTGTCCAAAGAAATTAGAAATTATTGCCAACGAAATTAGAATTTTGTCCAAATAAATTGGCATTTGGCACCAAGAACGTCGGATTTATCAGGAAATTAGCATTTAGTTAACTGATCAATCTAAAATATACATTATACTCTCAACCAACACTGTTTTACTTTACTACTTACCCGGGGCGTTGCTAGTTATCATATAAACGGGGAAGCTTTATTTAAAGCTAACACTACTATTAAAAACTCTTTGAGGCCTTGGCCCAGCAGTGGGACAGTGGAAACAGCAATAACCACTACTTTTGGACTGGAAAATACAAAAAAATATTTCAATTTTTCCAATTTCTTTGTGTCAAATTTATTTCTTTTGATACGATAGGCCAAAGAAATTAGAAAAATGCCAAAGAAATTAGCAAAATGCCAAAGAAATTAGGAAAATGCCAAAGAAATTAGCGACAAAGAAATTAGAAATCCACATTAAATATAAATTTCCTCTAAAGGTAAACATATTATTACTACGTTTTACTGTCACATGCATACCCAATCATCCAAGTAATGCACAGAAAAAATGACTAAGCTGTCAACACAAACAAATGCGTAAAAAATACTTCCGAAGAAATTAGATCCATATGTGAACTTGCGTGTCCAAAGTCTTTTTGAGTCCGGTTATTAATTTTTTGCAAAAAACTCATGACACTTTGTGCAAATCTGCTGCTGTCGTTCGACAACAGGATACTGAAGGGTGCCGGGAATGGCCTCACACTTATTCTAGGGCTTGTAAATAAGAGTGAACATAGGCGTTTGTGTTGCGCCACAGAAATTAGTTTTTTTTCGCGGACACATTTGTTTGCTTTGTAAAACAGTAACGTGGAGTTAAAATAACATGAAATTTGATTCACCACTACCTAATAGTATCTATATTAACGTTAACGTTATAAAAAGTGTCAATTTATATTTCATTATTGCGTAATAATAAGCGATTGAATGCAGATAGGGGTGTCGCGGACACACCAAAGAACTTAGATTTTACGACTTTAGAAATTAATTACAGCTTTCCTACGTATATAATTGAGGATATTACTAATGCCATAATAGCGTACTCGTATACTATTTCCAAATAAAAATACAGCAATACTGAAACAGATCATTTTAATAGGTTCGCAGGCGACATGCCAAAAACACGAGTTGTGCGAAACACCCTTCTGCATTTGATAGCTAAACTTTCATCATCATCATCATCATCACTAGTTAATAAAATCGCTGCTAGTTAACAAAAAGGAGCAACTCACATTCTGACTAAAGTCACAGGTCACATCCTGCGCGTACGCTTGTGTGAACAGAAGGAAAACGAGTGCCGATACGAACAAACGTGCCGATTCTGAAAATACGAAGAAATTACAACATTTGGACCGTTTTAAGCCAAAATGTTCGAGCCACACAACTCATCCAGTAGGTAGTTAAAACTTTTGAAACTATCATGGTTATAAACATTGTAAACATTATAAACATCCAGTAGTTCGATTAATCTAACTGTTTGGACAGAAATATTCTAAATTGTTAGACTTACGCAGATTTTATTTCATAGTCAGCCTAATAATTTGGAACATTTATGTCCAAACAGTTAGAAAATCGAACTACTAGTAGGACTGGATGGAATAAACCAACTATCGCTAAGTAGGGGAACCTGTTGAACCTCGTTCATTGATATCCCTCGGCCACCAAGGCTTATCTCGTAATCTGTGCGAGTTTTTTTGTTTTTGTCTGTGGCATTATAATCGTCATTGGTCAACACCAACATGAAGCTAGAATCGAAAAACCAGCGTGGAGTGAGTGAGGCGTGCGCATTAAAAATATAAAAAAGTGCTCAAAAAGAGGCTATTTTTAATTTTACTTTAAGTTAATTCATATATAACAGTACATACTTACGAGATAACCATTTCATGCAATCAAATATAGGTGAAATGGACTTTAGATAGGCATAGAAATATCGACCAAAATCGAACTCAAAGTGCATTTTAAAAATTCGGTAATTTAAAATGAGGCAATGTTGTACCTTTGCCACCATATTTGCTTTGTATTTTGGACAGGGGCTTACGTACAAAATTGTATCAATATATCAAACAGAAAAATAAAAAAATATTTTAAAAAAACAAAAACCCGACTGCGTCAAAACTAAAAAGAAAAAAACAAGCCTGCAAAGAATTACTCACAGTCGGTACCCATTCATTTTATTACCAATCAAATCTTCCCAATGTTATGGGTCCCGACTGTGAGTAATTCTTTGCAGGCTTGTTTTTTTCTTTTTAGTTTTGACGCAGTCGGGTTTTTGTTTTTTTAAAATATTTTTTTATTTAACACTTTTTAGTTATGATAAAGTTGATTTTAAAATACCTTGATTAACTATTACCTACCCAACAAGAAATTAATAAACCAACTAAACTAAGTAACTTCGTATCGCCCTAATTATTTATTCAATTTTATTCATCAAATCCATCCAATCCAATTCCCCATCAGCCAATAATTCAATCCAATCCAATAATATCAAAAACTTTCGATAATGGCCCTCAAAAATTGATAGAATAGGTAAACTTTTCAAAACGCAACGATAGCGCGATCTAGGATTGGTTCAGATTTAGCAGCGACATCTAGTTGTGTTTTTGGTAATTAATGTAAATAAAAAATAATACTGAGGGTTGCGATGTTTGTAACTTCTGAACTACAAAACCGATGACCTTGAAATTTTTACAGAACATTTTAAAGTAGGTACATACCTACTTTCTAACAAAATTACCCTTCCTTTGCGTTGCGCAGTCGGGTAAAAAGAATCAATAAAATCGTACTATGTGTTAATGAATTACAACCAGATACCTACCTACTCATTTTGATTTTCATTTCCTCTCCCAAGGGAACCGTCTTGAATTTCAGTAAGTAAGTAGGTATAGTAATCAAAAGTATCCTATTTATACCTCGTAGTAGTATAGTATGTATGCACTCAAATAATACCAAGTTTCATTTAAATCCGTCCAGTAGTTTCGTTCGACCGAGACGTGATGCGCGGCCAAGATACACACAAACAGAATTTTAAACCGTTATATTTCCTAAGCTATTATTTAAAATGAAAAATAGTAAAAGAAACCTAACATTGATTTTTAAATACCTATTCAACGATACCCCACTTGACATAGTTCGTCAATTTTGAGTTTTTCAATTTTGACAATATGGCGTCTGGTTGTAACACTGGTTAATTTTGATTACTTTCATGTCTTTAGTGACACTCGCAAGGTTGAGACAAATCGATTGACGTTAGAATCATCAAAATCGGTCCACGCGTTTGGCCTCTAGAGTGCCACATAGAAACATCCATAGCGAGAATAATTATTAATCAACTTTAAACCGTTATTTTTCTTAAACTATTACTTAAAATGAAAAATGGTAAAAGAAACATAAAGTTGATTTTAAAATACCTATTCAACGATACCCCACTTGACATGGTGTGACGATTTTGATTTTTTTAATTTTGACATTAAGGCGTCTGGTGGTGGCACTGGTGAATTTTGATTACTGTCATGCCTATAACAACACTCCCAAGGTTCAGACGAATCGATTGACGTAAGAATCATCAAAATCGGTCCACGCGTTTGGCCTCTAGAATGCCACATAGAAACATCCAAACATACTTACATACATAGACTGATAAACACATTACCCTTCCTTTGCTTTGCGCAGTCGGGTAAAAAAACACCGAAGAAGGTTTATACAAAGAGAGAAGTCTATCTTGTCCTAAAAGCTGTGAAGTATTTGGACTTTTGTTGATAAATTATTATAATAGGACGCGATAATGATCTTAAGATCACAGAAATTTTAAGAACTTTTTGTGTTTTTATTATTCTAGCTTAACTTTAGATAAAAATATAAATTATTATTATTTTTTATCTAAAGTATATACCATAAATATGTTCTTTCCATTAATTTAAAAATAAAGCGTTATTTGATTCGATGACATGGTATTTTCATGAAAAAAGACTAGTAAGGTCAAGGTACATCTTGCAGTGACCAAGGTATATCTGGTGTGTTGTACCTTCGACAATTTCCCATTTTTTGTTCAAATCTCTTTATCTTCTAAAGTATCATTAAAAATGCAAAATTTATTTCATAAATATGTAGTCAAATATTAATAGTATCTTTACATGTGTCCATATTTGGTAAACTTATTTCCAATCCTTATAGACAAAAAAAAAAAAAAAAAATCGTGTGGCCGAGGTTCAACAGGTTCTCTATCTATTAAAATACTACGATTTTATATAAGGTGACGTCATGGTTGTCTATCGATCGTACGATCACACGATCGCACGATGGACGTTTGCAGTGAGATTGCGCGATTCTTTAGGGAGTGTCCACATTGCGTTTTCTGCAGCGCGTTTTTGAGCTGCGCGTTTGTATCGATACAAACGCGCGTTCGCATTTCGCAACGCGTATTTTTCCATACAAAAGCGAACCGGGAGGGGCTGCGCGGGGGGCTGCGCGTTCGCATCGCGTTCGAATCGCGTTTGTATCGATACAAACGCGCTGCAAAAAACGCAATGTGGACACTCCCTTAGTTAGTGTCCTCTAAGAAGCTCACCAGTCTTGTCAACGCGCAATCTCAATTCAAATGTCCATCCTGCGATCATTTGACCGAAGGCAGCGGGCTTGCAAATTGTCACTAAAAAAAATATTGATGCACGACAGTGCGATTCAGACTTCCAAAAATGCGTCCGATTCGATGATTATCTTCGGAAGGTTGACATTTTTTCAGCGAAGAAACGGCTTTTTCCGAATTCATAAATCGCACTGCAATATTCTAAGGGAGAGGCCACATTGCGTTTTCTGCGCGTTTGTATCGATACAAACGTACCACCTTCAAATTGAAAGACGAGGCACTGTCCTACTCGACCATTTTATAAACTAGGAAACACCCGCGGCTTCGCCCGCGTGGACTACAATTTTTTTATCCCACGAGAACCGTGCATTTTTCCGGGATAAAAGTGGGTCTTACTTATGAAAGATGTTTAAAGTGAAACACTGGTTAAACAACGTCCTGTCTTTATTTGTGGATAGTGACAAACAGAGACAGGACGTTGTTCAACCAGTGTTCAACTCTAAACATCTTTCATAACTTCATAAGGGGGAGTATGTGTAACTATGTGCTATTCCAGAATAAAATCTATCTCTGTGTCAAATTTCATCCATATCCTTTCAGCCGTTGTGGCGTGAGTGATTGAGTAACAAACACCCGATCATCTCTATAACATTAGAAGGATGTGAAAGTATGTGAGGAGGGATGGATGGATGTTTGGTACTCTTTCACGCAAAAACTACTGAACTGATTTGGCTGAAACTTGGAATCGATATTTATAGTTTATGTCCTGGAATAACACATAGGTAGGTAGGTACTTTTTGTCTGGGTAAGTACCAAGCGAGCGAAGCCGCGGGTGGATACTAAAGTCCCTACATATATTATATTGATGAAGTATGGCAAATACGGTACCTAAATATGAATTATATTTTTCATAGAAACCAATAATATAAAATTCATTTATTTTGAACCTTATCTCTACTACTCACCTTTTTGAATCATTTTCACAGGAGGACTACCCCTTTATATTATATTTAATTCATTTATTACAAATGACACGTTTACTAGTAGCTTATTACAAAATAGATATACTGAAATACACATTAGCATGTCGAAATTAATGAACGTCAATGGTTTAAGTTAATTTAAATATGTAAATAAAAAACATATGTAGACACTTATTGACATTTTGAAATTAAATATTTTAGTAAAGTTAAACCAACTGATCAAATAATGGAAAAACAATTGAAAAATATCTTGCGTTCAAAACCTACAAGTTACTCAAGTTTAAATTCAAGCCCAAGATTACTTACTTATGATTGTGGTAGGTACTATATTCACAATGGATCTAGGCATTCATGAAGTTAGCCATTTCGATGCGCAGTGCAGTTTTTACCCGACTGCGCAAAGCAAAGGAAGGGTAATGTGTTTATCAGTCTATGTATGTATGTTTGGATGTTTCTATGTGGCACTCTAGAGGCCAAACGCGTGGACCGATTTTGATGATTCTTACGTCAATCGATTCGTCTGAACCTTGGGAGTGTTAATAAGGCATGACAGTAATCAAAATTCACCAGTGCCACCACCAGACGCCTTAATGTCAAAATTAAAAAAATCAAAATCGTCACACCATGTCAAGTGGGGTATCGTTGAATAGGTATTTCAAAATCAACTTTATGTTTCTTTTACCATTTTTCATTTTAAGTAATAGTTTAGGAAAAATAACGGTTTAAAGTTGATTAATAATTATTCTCGCTATGGATGTTTCTATGTGGCACTCTAGAGGCCAAACGCGTGGACCGATTTTGATGATTCTTACGTCAATCGATTTGTCTCAACCTTGGGAGTGTCACTAAAGATATGACAGTAATCAAAATTCACCTGGGCTACAACCAGACGCCATATTGTCAAAATTACAAGTGGCTAAATTAAAAATTTTAAAAAACCGACTTCAATACAAACTGTATTGGGTTGGGTAAGGCTAAGGGTGAGCTAATTAAAATTAGCCCAAACATGGATGTTCCACTGTTATTCTCTGAGAAGTTCCATTGGACAGGTCCTGACTCCATCATCAGATCAGCTAGCTGTCACCATATTATTACATTATAGTCGGAACTTGACCGACATGCTGAGTTCCAAGTTTCAACTCAATCAGACTATTTACTGAGGAGTTCTGTTGAACAGCTCCTGACTCCATCCCCAGATCAGCTCGTCGTGACCATATTATTACATTCTAGTTAAAACTTGACAGACGTGCCGAGTTTCAACTCAATCGGCCTATTTACTGAGGAGTTCTGTTGAACAGCTCCTGACTCCATCATCAGATCAGCTCAATGTTACCATAATATTGCATTGTCACCGATAACCTTTTAAAAAATACCCTAATCGCTTCAAGTGAGCCTATAAAATTTTAAGAGTTACCTCGATTTCTCCAAGATCCCATCATCAGATCCTGACCTGATGACCAAAAGGACCAATTGGAAAGTGTACCCTTTCAAACAAAAAAAGAATTTTTGAAATCGGTCAAGGCGTCTTCGAGTAATCGGTGAACATACATAAAAAAAAAAAGCACAAAAAAAAGATTCCGACGAACTGAGAACCTCCTCCTTTTTTCGAAGTCGGTTAAAAAGAATCAAAATCGTCACTCTATATCAAGTGGGGTATCGTTGAATAGGTATTTTAAAATCAACTTTATCATAACTAAAAAGTGTTAAATAAAAAAATATTTTAAAAAAACAAAAACCCGACTGCGTCAAAACTAAAAAGAAAAAAACAAGCCTGCAAAGAATTACTCACAGTCGGGACCCATAACATTGGGAAGATTTGATTGGTAATAAAATGAATGGGTACCGACTGTGACTAATTCTTTGCAGGCTTGTTTTTTTCTTTTTAGTTTTGACGCAGTCGGGTTTTTGTTTTTTTAAAATATTTTTTTTTTCATACTTCTATTCTATCTACTGCGCATCGAAACGGCTAACTTCACGAATGCCTAGATCCATTCTGCGTACTGTACCTACTTAAAAGTACCTAACTACATTCCCAAAGGCAGAATCATTTCTTATGTGACATGTTACAGTTTGCGAGCCCATAGCCGTTTAATATTGTAGAAAAGTAATTGGCTTTCTCTTGCGGTTCCTACTCCGTTTAGGGAGTGGCCAGATTGCATTTTTTGCAGCGCGTTTTTATCGATACAAACGCGCAGCTCAAAAACGCGCTGCCAAAAACGCAGTGTGGCCACTCCCTTATGGCTGAGTGCCTACTTAGATATTATTTTTTTTCTGAAATGCAGATTCAGGATTCAAACCATCGATCTTTGATTCGAAAGCCGAGCGCCACTTATAACGGAAAAGATTAAAAAAAATCTAGAGTTGTAGGTAACGAATATTCTTATTCATCTAAGCCAGTGATTCCCAAAGTGGTCCAGGTGGACCCCCAGGGGTCCACGGGAGACTCGAAAGGGGTCCACGTTGGCGAGAAATTTTGGGAATATGGTAGAAATGTAGCAGCAGGGGGTCCACCGAATCCAGTAAAATTTTGAAAGGGGTCCATGAGAAAAAAAAAGTTTGGGAACCACTGATCTACCTAAGCGAATATTAGGTATAATTTAGTTTATCAGGACCTTAATAAAGAAGAAAACATTAATTTCTCCTTTTTTTTTTATAAAGATAAAACAAACTCACCTCTTCCATTTAATTTTGCAAAAAACATTATAAATTGAAAATAATCCAACTAAACATTTAACTTTACGAATTGGAAATATTCCAATTAAATCAATTAATCTCCAATTCAAATAAAAAAAACAAAGGACGATGGAAAAACTCTCACTTTCTTAAAAATATCTCCCAATTTTTGGGATTTTATCACTTGACGTAGGATTTTCCCTAAAATTTTCCCAATTTTACGGGACAAGACAGCCTCATGTCTTAGAGCAGAATAATTGTTTACCTCAATGTCGTTCGTATATACGGGTCGTGATCGTTATTATATCTACCTAGGTATTTGCACACTGATAAGAGCATCGCAAGGCTTCATAGATAACGCCATTGTTTTTATTGACGAAAGACAGCTGTTGAATTTTCAATGGGAGAGTGTATTTGCATGACAGTTCTCTCGTGTCTTGGTTCATCATTGTTTAAAAACAAAACGCATTGGTTTGGTTTCAAACCCCTTCACACTACGCCACGAGAGTTTAAGTTGGGTTTCAAACCACTTCACACTACGCACTATGCCACGAGAGTTTTCTCGTGGCGTAGTTTGCTTGATCGTTGGAGCTTGAAGCTAAGGGACGTTCTGTAGCGGTCACAATTTGGATGGGTGACCAGTGGCATTGGCATTAACAGCCGACAGCTTCTGTGCTTCGGATGGCACTTTAAATTGTCGGTCCTGGCTAAAAAGTCGTTAAGCCATGGCGGCCTTAAAACTCCGTTACACTAAGAACGTCTTCTTAACTTGTTAAAATGTAATTGTTGATAAAAAAAAACAAAATAAAATAAAACCGACTTAAAAAATACTTGTACTAAAAAGCGAAAAATAGGAATTTAATTATGTAGGTACCTACCTACTTACCTACTTACTTACCTACATAGATTAAAAGTTCTAAGTACCTAAGTAGGTACTTAATGTTGAGGTCGGTGCCGATGCTAAGTAAAACTGTGGTAAAACAGTTTTAAATATATCCACCCACACCTATAGTCGAATTGCTCATTGTACGAACTAAAAATATATGAAAAATGCAAGAAAAATGACATTTTGATCGTCAATTTTAGTGCGTATCTATAATGAGCAATCCGACTATACTTCAACATTCTAACATAAATAATCAGGCACTGCTTCCTACAAAATGTATGTAACGTTTCAAATCCATGCCCCGTCCGGGCCACGTACACGGCACGCCCCGGGCACGGCCCGGTCTGAATGTAAATGGCTCTTACGGCGAGCGACTCATCTAGTTGTAATTACGATTTACGATTACGAATACTCACAATGTTTTTTTTTTGTCGAAATAAACTGGCCATTCGCCAGCGAAGACGGCAGGAGAATGCCCAGCAGTGAACTTCTAAGCTGATAATAATCACTTACCCGACTTACTTACCCACCGAAAATCATGATTTCAAACCTTATTTTTTCTTAGCGGTCAGGACGTTCAGTTCCCATGACGAGATGTGTTGCTTGCACCGAGGTGGCTGGGCAGGTAGTAGCGACCTTTACACGTAAAGTTTAACCGCGGGAAATAGCACGCGCCATTCCATCCTTCGCTCCAAAACCTTACGGGTAGATGCGCGAGGCCTGATAGTTCGATCTGGCATGACAACGGACAGTTTTTGTAAGAGATTTTTGCACGCATCACTGTTCATAATCGTACCACGCGCCACCAGTCTAAACTGTGACACTAATTAGCACGACAGTTTTATCCGCGGTTAAAACTGCACAGATTTATCCGCGGTTCCGAACGCAGTCCAGGTGCGGGTAAAACTCTACCGTGTAAAGGCCGCTAATGGGTTATTAGATTTTTTCATCTTTCATGCGCGAAAAAGGGCTTAAAACTGTAATAAGAAACCTCTTGATGAAACCTTTAGCAGCTCTACAGGGTGTGCCAAATTTTTGGGCACCTTTTCTTCGGTAGTTAGAAAGTTTTAATCTTAGGAAACTATAGTTTTATTTTGAAGAAAAAAATAGTTGAATATTTAGATTTTTGAACAAAAGTACAGTTAGCCTAAAAAATTACTTTCGTCAAAAAAAAAACAAGTTGGTTTTAATCGACTCTATTTCCCACATGGAACACTTCCGTGGCTCGCGTGAATACGTTGATATGTCGAGATGTCAATTTTTTTTTTATTGGCTTAAACGATATCTACGCCTATGAAGTATCTATAAAAAAATTGACAGCTCCCTAGCTAGACAAGTTTTCGAGTTATGGCCTTGCCAACTCCTCCATTTTTCGTATTTTAGTTGACATAACTACTTGTCAATTTTTCAAGCCACTAACACACACATGTTTTTGTAGATATTTCGATTTATCAACCTACTCATTCGCCAAAATTATATTTGTTACATGATATCTCGACATATACATATGATATTTTTGATTAACTTTTAACAAATTAAAATGTCAGGTTATGGCTAACCAAAGTATTCCGTTTAAATTGTGATACATTGAGTTGTTCAGTTATGCCCGCGCGCTCTCGCGCTGGCATAACCGAACATGTCACTCGTATTGGTAAACAAAACGTCAGTTCAGAAATCTTTTTTTTTAAGTATTGCTTTTACATGGAAAACTGATAGATTTTAATTATTTGTTAAACTATAATAACATTGCTTGATTTTTACAAGCTTTTATTATTAACTTGCGATTTTTGTTCGGGTCTACTTTTGAAAATTAAATTTGACTGACTTCCCAGTGTCTGATTAAGCTGAAATTTGGAATACCTATAGGTTCTTGGTGACAATGCAAAATGCAATATTATTTTAACAACGAGCTGATCTGATGATGGAGCCAGGAGCTGTTCAACAGAACTCACTTTTTTTTTAGTGAAATGTTGCAAGTTCAATTTGACCCACTTTCCAGTGTTTGATTGAGCTAAAATTTGGCACACTTATAGATTCTAGATAAAAATGTAATATTATGTTAACAATAAGCTGATCTGATGCTGGGGTCAGGAGCTGTTCAACAAACCTCAATATTTGTTTGGATTAAATCTTGCAAATTCAATTTGACCCACTTCTCAGCATCTGATTGAGCTGAAATTTGGCACATTTATAGATTCTCGATGACGATGCAATACTATTGTAACAGCGACCTGATCTGATGATGGAGCCAGGAGCTGTTCAACAGAACTCACTTTTTTTTTTGTGAAATCTTGCAAGTTCAATTTGACCCACTTTCCAGTGTTTGATTGAGCTAAAATTTGGCACACTTATAGATTCTAGATAACAATGTAATATTATGTTAACAATAACCTGATCTGATGCTGGTGTCAGGAGCTGTTCAACAAAACTCAATATTGTGTTCGGGTCAAATCTTTCAAGTTTAATTTGACCCACTTCCCAGTGTCTGATTGAGCTGATATTTGGCACACTTATGGATTCTTGGTGACAATGCAATATTATTGTAACAACGAGCTGATCTGATGATGGAGCCAGGACCTGTTCAACAAAACTCATATTTTTTTTAGTGAATTCTTGCAAGTTTAATTTGACCCACTTTCCAGTGTCTCATTGAGCTAAAATTTGGCACACTTATAGACTCTAGATAAGAATGTAATATTATGATAACAACAAGCTGATCTGTTGCTGGAGTCAGGAGTTATTCAACAAAACTCCTCAGTAAATTTTTCGATTGAGGTGAAACTTTGCATTTTTTTCTAGTTCCGAATACATTGTAATAATATGGTGACAATGAGCAGATGTGCTGATAAAATCTGGTTGTATTCCATTCAAATTCTCAGTGATTAATAGTAGAGCATTCGTGTTTGGGCTCATTTAAAATCAGCTTACCCTTACTATGTTAAATCTCATTTCTAAACGGTATGAATGGTTCTGAGTAATAAGTAGGTACTTCAGCAACTCAAAAAACCGGTTTTATAGTCTCTATCTGTTTGCAATCCGATAACATAGCATTGTTTACCTACCAATATTCCATACATTAAAGGTGAATAAGTTGATATCTTTTGCGGTATAACTGGACATCTCGAGACGTAACCTAAATCTCATCAATTTTTTTGTTGACATGTCTTATATCATGGAAACTATGGGGAATTTTGGTTATTTATTGTCATCATTCGAAAGAGGGCATAAAATAACCATAGAAACAATTAACACAAATACTGTAAACTAATTTTTCATTCCATCTATTCGAAAAGGACGACTTTGTTCGCCTTTAAGTGCGCCCAAAGTAGATGATTCCTCTTCAAGGAACTTTTAGCGGGCAGTAATGAGTTTTTAATCCTCTTTATAAATTTAGCGGGCAGTAATGAGTTTTTAATCCCCTTTAAGTGCGCCGGAATTATCTTTGCCGCGCACTTTAGAGGTACAACTACTTTCCACATTCATTCATCTCGAATCTACCAAGATGAATGAGGGAGGACTCTTAGCACTATAGCATACTATAGCATAGCATAGCATAGCATAGCATACTAAGCATAGCATAGCATAGCATAGCATAGCATACTATAGCATAGCATAGCATAGCATAGCATAGCATAGCATAGCATAGCATAGCATAGCATAGCATAGCATACTATAGCATAGCATAGCATAGCATAGCATAGCATAGCATACCATAGCATACCATAGCATAGCATAGCATAGCATAGCATAGCATAGCATACTATAGCATAGCATAGCATAGCATAGCATAGCATAGCATAGCATAGCATAGCATAGCATAGCATAGCATAGCATAGCATACCATAGCATAGCATAGCATAGCATACAAAAATTGTAATTTCAACTTCATAAAATCCTGTGCGTTTTCGATCTCAAGAACTACCAGTCGGATTTGAAAAATTATTTCTGTATTTGATAGCTAAACTCTTGAGGAAGGTTATAGGCTACTTTTCATCATCATCATCACCATAAACCATCACTACTCGGCGCTGCTAGTATCAGATAAAAAGTCTAAATAAAAAAAATTAATCCCCGATTACTCTTCTCAAGTGGAACTTCGTCGATTTAACACATTCTTTTCTCTTCCCTTTTATTTTCTCATAGAATGTAATGAAAAGTAGAGTGTATCACTCGGGCGCAAAATATATTTTTGGCTCGGGCGACGTACTTTAAATCCCTCGCTACGTTCAGGATTCTACTAAAGAATCCCTCGCTACGCTCGGGATTCTACTCTAGAATCCTTCACTTCACTCTGGATTCAAAAAAGCGCCCTCGCCGTCAAAATATTATTTTGCCCCCTTATAATACAATCTACTATACCGAGAAACCAGAAGAGGTCAAACTTTCAAACGGCCGCCCTGAAAAGTTGGTGTTTTATACATGTCAACGTATTCACGCGTGCCACGGACTTTTCCCACAGTAACATACCCTATCAAATCGTAAGTTTTTGAAATAATTCAGAAAAACTCATCCATATAAAGACTCACTGCTATACCTACCTAACAATCGCGGTGGGCTGAGCTGGTAAATATAAAATACATTTTGATATTATTCGTTCCAGCGGAAGTATGATTGGAACACGGAAGAAAGTAAAGTTTAAATCGCCCCTATGTAAATATTAAAACTCGGGCAAGGTTGAATCAAGGGCCTCTGACGTATAGAAATTATCGAGATCTGTCTGACACACCTTTTTTTAACCGACTTCCAAAAAAGGAGGAGGTTCTCAATTCGTCGAAATCTTTTTTTTTGTGCTTTTTTGTTCATGTATGTTCACCGATCCTACTCGAAGACGCCTGGACCGATTTGAAAAATTCTGTTTTGTTTAAAAGGGATATACTTCATTGGTGCCACAAAAATTTGGTGAGGACTGAGGATCTGTCGAGGATCTTCGGAGTTATGAAGAGAAATTCACCTCGAGAGTGCAGAAAATTGCTCGAATTGCTCGAGTTCTATACTACTCAAAACAAAATAAGGGCCACTTGTACTTTTGCACTATAAAATTGATGTATGATGACCCGTGTTAAAATAACATATTTCAATGAATGCTATTTTGAACTTAGGTACTTGAGTTAACGATAACAGTGTCGTTTAAACGATATTGTTGTACAGGGTATGATTTAAAGGTTTTTTGCCCAGTTACAGTTTCAAGTGGGTAATTTTGTTTATTTTAGTCTATGAATTGGGATCAGTTTAACGCCAGTTCACTGAATGTTACGGTTGTTTTTGGATGTTAATCGTGTAAGCCGATCATTTAACCATAAAATGCCGAGAGTTCGACGTCATATGGACAATACTACTGCTACCAGTGCTGTGACAATGATTGAGGCTGGTCAATCACAATGTTCAGTGGCTTTGCAGTTGGGATACTCTCGAAGGGCTGTTCAAAACCTTTGGAACCGGTACCAGAAGACTGGTAGTGTATCTAGACGTCGTGGCTCGGGCAGAGTTCACGCTACCACCGCCCAAGAAGACCGTTACGTACGACTTAGTGCACGACGTCAGCGGACTGTTACAGCGCGCACCCTGCAAAATCGTCTACGCCTGACTACTAACACCCTTGTCAGTGACCAGACTATACGGAATCGGTTGCATGAAGATCAGCAATGCTCGAGAAGGTCACTTATCCGAACCAAATTGAACGGAGCTCATCGTGCAAACCGTTTAAGGTTTGCACGTCAACACCTTGAATGGGGCATGGAGGAATAGCGTAACGTGCTCTTTACGGATGAGTGTAAGGTGAATTTTTTTAGTGACGATCGACGTGTTAGAGTGTGGTGATGAAGTGGAGAACGATTTTCTGATGCTTGCATTCACGAACGTGACAGGTTTGGTGGTCCGAATGTTATGACCTGGGGTGGGATTACTTTGCAAGGCATAACCGAGCTTGCTTTTCTGAACGAAGGTACTGTAACGGCCCAAAGTTACATCGAACGTGTTGTTAGACCTTATGTCATCCCGTTTTCACAAAGAGCAGGCGACGGTTTCATCTTAATGCAAGATAATGCACGACCGCACACAGCCCGAGCGACCATGTCTATCCTTGAGGAAGCCCATATTCAGGTTTAACCGTGGCCTGCCAATAGTCCCGACCTCAATCCTATTGAGCACCTCTAGGACCAGCTCAAACGAAGAGTAAGAGCAGCTCAAGATGATGTGCACACCCAGTAACAGCCGATTGACCTACTGAAAAGGTGTTGGGAAGAGATCCCAGAAGAAAACATTCGTCATCTGATAGAGAGCATGCCTTCGAGGCTCCAAGAATGTGTTTCGAAAAGGGAAGGTCATACCCGATACTAGACACATAAAAAATAAACCGGTCATTTAGGAAATTTGTTTAAATTTAATTTTAACTGTACTGAGTCGTTTTTCATTTAAACATGGTAAATCGTAATAATCTTTATAAACAATTTGTTTTGCTTTAAATCCCACTAAATTTGATTTAATTTATGTAATAATATGTTGTTTTATTTAATTTAAACACCCTTTGCCGTGTAATTTGGACAAAAAGTAAAATATGTTCAAAATCAGTGGTGGCCCTTATTTTGTTTTGAGTAGTATATAAGCTCTAAGCCTCTAACATTTACGCCAGTACTAGGGCTTGCATTCGAATATTCGAATATTCGAATAATTCGAATATTAAATTCGTTCGAATATTCGAATACTGAAGTCGAATATTCGATATTCGATTAAAATTAATAACACCGAACTCAGAACTCTGATGTGCATAAAATGCCACTTTTATAGGATTCGGAAACACTAGAGAGTGCCGCGCGTGATTGCGTAGTGCTTTCGCGTATTTGCCGGCAACCCAGTGGAGGTGCTTTGTCAGGAAAATGCAAATCTACATAAAAAGTTTTTTTTTAATCTACATGTTTGATTCCTGGCCAGGAGAATTGTTATTTTAAAATCTAATGAAGCAGTTTACCTTTTTATCAAAATTGGTTACCCAAGACTCTTTTGAGTGTTTTGTCGCTATTGCTACCTGCCATCACCTCGTCTAACCGAGTGTCCAGCCCAATTCCATTTAAGATTCGTAACCCTAACTCTGACGTCCAGGGCGTCGATTCTCGTACCGAACTTTTTATCAACCTCAACCAAAACCTCAACTAAAGCGACTGTTTCCATGACTACTAATAACAAACGACTCAGTTGTGGTGAGGTTTTGAACTTTGGCAGTACAAATTTTTGAAAAGCTATTCTACTATTTCACCAAATGGCTGACATTTAAGAGTTCGAACCAAAACCAAAGCGGTTGTCATTTAATAGAATACAGGCCCTGGACTTTAGTCCGGCGCCGGATCTCGGTGTTACGAATTCGTTCTTGGAGTTTAATGCCGAGCATGGCCCGCTCCATGGCTCTCTGTGTAGCTTATACTTTGAACACAGTCTCCTTAGTAAGCGTCAAGTCAAAGTTGGGAAGACACATTGGTTAAAGAGACGGGTTTTCAGGCACTGTGGAACTTTCTTCGACTGAAGCACACCTGCCAGTTTTCCGAACGCGGCCCAGCCGAGTTGTATCCTTCTGGAGATCTCCTTACTCTGATGCTCTTTACCAAAAGATAGAATATGCCCAAGATAAAGATACTTGTCAACTACCTCCAGTCTCTCGTTTCACCGTTACGGTAAAATTCGAGGTTCCAGAAGCATTCGCCATAATCTTCGTCTTGGACATATTTATGTTAAGGCCGACGGCTAAAGAGGCATCAAAAAGTTGTTGGATCATGAGTTGGAGATCTTCCAGGTTGTGGGCAAACAATACGAGGTCATCGGCAAACTTGAGATGTGACAGGAAGGCTGATGTGTGGAATGTTTATTCCGCAAGATCCCATGCAAGCATCTTCATAACGTCTTCAAGAGCCGCCGTGAAGAGCTTGGGTGATATTGTGTCTTCCTGCCGCACTCCCCTCTTGATGTTAATAGGGTTGGTAGTGTCGTGAAGGCGAACTTGCATGGTTGCCGTGCCGTATAACTCCCGCAGCACTTCCACGTATCGTGCGTCAATCTGGCAGCGATAGAGAGCGTTAAACACAGCCCAGAGCTGTCGGATGCTTTCTCGTAATCGACGAAAGCTAAGCACAGGGGCCAGTTATATTCTGAACTCTTCTCCATCAGCTGCTTCATGGTGTGGATGTGGTCGATCGTGGAATAACCACTACGGAAGCCGGCTTGCTCGATGGGCTGGTACTCATCTAACTGGCGAGTGAGCTGATTGCATACATTGGCAAATAGCTTGTACACCTGAGATAAGAGACTTATGGGCCTGTAATTGCTCAGTTTCGAGCAGTCTCCCTTTTTGTGCAAAATGGTGACAATTGCATTTTTCCAAGCATCAGGTGATTTTTGTTTGGTTGATGACTACGCGAAAAAAGAAGGCACCAACCTTTCATACAAAATCAGCATAGTCATTTTATTGTAGACTAGCTTCCGGTCGGCTTTGCCCGCTAGGTACCTACCTACATAACTTAATAGCCTTTTTTCATCCTGAAAGTTCATTTTTGAAATCGGATGAGTAGTTTCGGAGATAACCTCCTACATACAAACAAATTTTACGTCTTTATAATATTAAGTACAGATATTGTTGACTGATTTTACTGAGAATTTGTGGTTGATTGTGCGTGTAATAATCGCCAATGTCTCGTTACGGCGACACAATCTTTTGTTTATGCAAATAACACTTGAAAGAATAAAAGAAGACGTGATTTTAGTAATAACAAAGATTTTTGTCTATTATTCGAATAATATTCGAATAATTCGAATATTACCCGAAAAAAAATCGAATATTCGAATATTAAAATTTTCGAATATTTGCAAGCCCTAGCCAGTACCTAAGGGCTGATTTTTCAATACCTAGATAACTTTTATCTGAGGAAATAAATATGCGATTTGACCAAAGATTTGACAGATAATGTATTGAAAATATGTCATAACGCCATATTTATTCCTCAGATAAAAGTTATTTATCGATTGAAAAATCAGCCCTTAGTTAACAAAAAAATTCTACAGTTTCTGTCAGACAAACATTGAGTTGACAGAATATATTACATTATCTAGTTTAAAAGAAAAACAACAATACGTAAGTATACATTACCTAGTTAAAAAGAAAAAGTTATAGTACTTAAAATATGTAGGTAAAGGCTAACGTATTTTATCTTAGTCAAAAAAACAAGAATATTCAATGACATTTTTATTTACATTATCTATATGCCTACATAATTAAACTAGGTTTTTACACAACCGGCTTACAACGGTGTTAAAAGTATAAAAATGTATAACAAACTATTCATACAAAACTATTCATATTCAATCCTATGCATAACTCAGCATAATCATGTACCAGCAAAATACGGCGCTCAAAACTGTCGAGTGCTATAAGATTTTTTTTCTTATTTTTTATGTATGTTACCTGATTAATGAATCACAGACGCCTGGACCGATTTGGAAAATTCTTTTTTTGTTTGAAAGGATATACTTCCCAATTGGTGCCACAAAAATTTAGTGAGGATCTGTCGAGGATATTCGGAGTTATGAACAGAAATGCACCTCGAGGTTGCAGAAAGTAGTTCATAACATTGAAGTCGGTTTTTTTAATTTTTATTTTAGCCACTCGTAAATTGTAAAATATTTTATCAATCTAATTCACAATTGTTTTTCTTTAGAAATCAGTCATTGATCGATATGTTATCAGTAATTTAATTAATTTTTAATATCTTACTAATGGCAGTTTTAGATAAAAATAAATTAAATAACAATTGGTCTCTATAAGTCGCTCTAGATTTGTAATCCGATTAATATTAATTTTTATTTGACAAATCAATAGAAACGGACTTATGGTGTACTAGCGGACACCCGCGGCTTCGCCCGCGTGAACTACTACTTTTTTATCCCACGGCAAACATGCATTTTTTCGAGATAAAAAGTAGCCTATGTGTTATTCCAGGTCATGTATATTCCAAGTTTCAGCCAAATCAGTTTAGTAGTTTTTGCGTGAAAGCAGGACAAATAAACCAACAACCAAACACACTTTCACATTTATAATACCTACTATTAATATGGGTATGGATTCTTGATCACTCATCTAAATATAAGTTCGTTCTACAAAATATAAGTTCGTATGAGCTAGTGGGTAATTCTAGAGATGGAGTTTTAGGCCGCCCTAAGGCCTCCTTCATGGCTTACTCGCTTCGGCTAAGACATCCGTATCCGTACTCACATTACAAACGTGAAAGTGTGTTTATTTATTTGTCCTGCTTTCACGTCAAAACAGAGCGACGGATTGACGTGATTTTTTGTGTGGAGTTAGTTGGAGGGCTGGAGAGTAACATAGGCTACTTTTTAACCGGGTACCACGCGAGCGAAGCCGCGGGCAGCAGCTAGTAAAACATAAAACTTAACATCCGAAACCCAGAAGCGCTCCTCCAAAAATTTTTGACTAGCCACAAATACAATGCAAGGTGTAATACGAATGCTCCTGAAATTCCGAATTGGTTTATCAAATGCAGGTTGGTGAAATTTTGGCTCTGTAAAAATAACCATTTTCTAATAATTTGCTCAAAAATCCATGTTTTTCTAGTTTTGACATATCCAGTGCTACCAGGCTTACTTTAAACACGACATTTAATTCAGCTGATGCTGGATCAGTAACGAGAAAATACTTCTCTGTACGGGCTCATGGCTCATCTGCAGAGTCATTCTGTACAATACTCACTTCGAATTCACTCAAGTGACCGAGCTCATTAAATACGCAAGAATGTATTGTAAGTGTTTGTAGTAAGATTCAAATTTCGAATACGAAATTAAAAATCTCACAGCGGATTCAGCGCTTCGACGTTCGAAGTGAGTTTACAGAATGAGCCTACTGTACTGGAATCATGGTCTGAATGATTTTCAGTTTTCGGAAGCAGTCTTATTACAACCTGTACAAACATTTATTTTACATACATTGACTAGACATACTTAGTACCTATAATTTCGACTAGTTTGAAAACTAGTTAAAAGCCGCGTGCCAAAAAGAAGGGATGAGGACTTATTTGCTCGTCGCGAAGTTCATTCCGAATTCATTCTATTGCGGTTTTAATTTGACGCGCCAGAGTTGGCGAGCATTGAAAACCAGCAATGTAATCCAAACTGTCAACTGCGTTCGTCAAAGTACCTACGCAAAATGTTACACGGTCGGTTTCTATACAAATGAACGAACTTTTTGCTTCTATCTCGATATAGTTCTGTGCCCTCCCCCTACCCTTTCCCCTTCCTCTTCCCCTCTTTGTCCTGGAAGTACCCCCCGGCCCCGCTCTCCCCCTGGTGCCCAGGGTCTGATGGAGACAGCTCCGGAGAACTGTCCAGGATGCCTTGGAGACGGTGAGTGTTGGTCTGACTCAATCTGTGGATAGAACAGTGATTTTAAAACAAGCCTGCGTCTTTCCTATTCCAATATACATACATACATACATACATAAACTCACGCCTGTATCCCATCATAGGGGTAGGCAGAGACCACAGATCGCCACTTGCTACTTGTATATTCCAATATACAACGTATAAAAAGAGCCTTTATTCACTGACCTTAACATTATGACTTAAGCTTAACTTAAATTACTAACTAAACCTATACTTAACTATTAAACTTAATTAGGTGTTTCGTTGACATCGAAACCTAGCTCTAGTATTACCTAAATCATTCATTTCATTTCATATCTATATGTTTCACAGCCAACTCTATAACTACTCCCTTAGGAATCAAATCCTGTCTAGCGGATATTCTTTTTAATTAACAATAACTGTCGCAGCTGGTAGGATTATCTACGACTATTATCTGCTTAAAAAGTACTACAACATTAAGCATCAGAGCAGTTATTCTACCAACCTGACTTCTTCCACATCGGCCACCATATCAATAAGACTTCTGATGATGCTCTCTTTATGTTCCGCGGCCTGCGTCTTTCCTATTCCAATATACAACGTTCTAGCTCTAATACTATCTAAATCTTTCATTTCATATCTATCTATATTTCAAATTTCAACCAAATCGGTTTAGTGGTTGTCGAGTTATAGAGATATTAAGAATCAAATCCTGTCTAGTGGATATTCTTTTTAATTCACAATAACTGGCGCAGCCGGTAGGATTATCTACGACTATTATCTGCTTGAAATGTACTACAACTTTAAAGAACAGAGCAGTTAGTCTACCCACCTGACTTCTTCCACATCTGCCACCTTATCAATAAGACTCCTGATGATGCTCTCTTTATGTTCCAATGCTAGTTGCGCCCTCTCCACTTCCCGGCGATGTTCCGCGGCTGCCTGGGTCTTTCCTATTTCAATATACAACGTTCTAGCTCTAATACTACCTAAATCATTCATTTCATTTCATGTCTATCTATGTTTCAAATTTCAGCCAAATCGGTTCAGTGGTTGTCGAGTTATAGAGGAACAAACATACATCCAAAAACATTCATCCAAACATCCAAACTTTCGCATTTATAGTATTAGTGTGATGTGATTACCAGCTCTATAACTACTACCTTAAGAATCAAATCCTGTCTTGCGGATATTCTTTTTAATCAACAATAACTGGCGCAGCCGGTAGAATTATCTACGACTATTATCTGCTTGAAATGTACTACAACTATAAAGAACAGAGCAGTTAGTCTACCCACCTGACTTCTTCAACATCTGCCACCTTATCAATGAGACTCCTGATGATGCTCTCTTTATGTTCCAAGGCTAGTTGTGCCCACTCCACTTCCCGGCGATGTTCCGTAGCGGCCTGCGTCTTTCCTATGCCAATATACAAGCTAGCTCTAATACTACCTAAATCATTCATTTCATTTCATTTAATATCTATGTTTCAAATTTCAGTCAAATCGGTTCAGTGGTTGTCGAGTTATAGAGGAACAAACATACATCCAAAAACATTCATCCAAACATCCAAACTTTCGCATTTATAGTATTAGTGTGATGTGATTACCAGCTCTATAACTACTACCTTAAGAATCAAATCCTGTCTAGTGGATATTCTTTTTAATTCACAATAACTGGCGCAGCCGGTAGGATTATCTACGACTATTATTTGCTTCAAAAGTATTACAATATTAAAGAACAGAGCAGTTAGTCTACCCACCTGACTTCTTCAACATCTGCCACTTTATCAATAAGGCTCCTGATGATGCTCTCTTTATGTTCTAAGGCTAGTTGCGCCCTCTCCACTTCGCGACGATGCTCCGCGGCGGCCTGCGCGGCTCGTCTCTCCTGTTCCACTATGCGTCTCTCCAGCTCTTCTAACGAGCTGTAGGCTCGGGATTTTACTACCTGGGATAAGAAATGTCTTCTATAAGTTAAGTTATAAGTATATTTGGACATACCTCTGACTTCCCCCTTTAACATCTTCAAAGGATCTTAAATTAATAACTACATTCATCTATACTATACCTATACCAATAAACAGGGTGTGGCAAATTTTTGGGCACTTCAGGGTAGCCACCTTTTCTTTTGTAGTTAGAAAGTTTTCAATCAATCAATCAATCAATCAATCAAATTAATTTATTGCGTATTATGGGTTAGTAGTAGGTGTTAGTGTTACAGTATCAGCACGGCCATAATCAGCGCTTTGCGCATGCAATAGTCTTTACATTAAATTTTACATTAACTAAACTAAGTGGTACATTAATTTGATAAGTGTTGAATTCCTATGTCGAAATAAAATAAAATTAATAAAATTCGAATTAAATTGTCATTTACACTTATAGTTTAGTCGAAATTTTTGTCCATTAAATATTCATTTACGCTGTAATATACTTTTTCAATGAGAAGCTTTTTCAACTTAGTTTTGAAAACATTAATGCTTGGAGCAAGCAGTATAGCTTCTGGCAGGTGATTATAGATACGTGGAGCCATACACATCATACTTTTGTTGAACAAAGCAGTCCTATTACAAGGAAAACAAATTTTATTCTTGTGCCTGTTACTTCTGCGTTTAACAAAGAGGTCCGTATTATTTTGAACAAAATTTGCCATCTCATAAATGTAAAGACAGGGTAAAGTTAGAATTCTCAGTTCAATGAAGCAGGGCCTACAGCTGTCAGTTCTGTGAAGTCTAGAAATTGCTCTAACGCATTTTTTTTGACTAATAAATTTTGTTCTTAGGAAACGGGGTTTATTTTGAAGAAAAAAATATTAGTCTTCTTAAATTATGAAAAAAGTACAGTTCTACCAGTACCCCGATCGCGAGTATGCACAGAGTCTACTATTCGATCCGTGACTGTAGTATAGTCTCTCAAATGTATTGGGATTTTAGTTCAGTCAAGTTACCACTGGAGGCGCTGCACCGGAATCCCATACATTTGAGAGACTATACTACAGTCACGGATCGAATAGTAAACTTGTGCATACTGGCGATCGAGGCACAGGAATACTTTTCCCAAATTATCTTACCAAATCAAATCGTAAAAAAAAACAAATTACCTTGATTTTGTTCTTCATTTTGCTCGTGCTGACAGAATATCACGGCTACTTTGCGGTATAATCTGATATGTTTGTGACAAAATGATAAGAAATTACCTTGATTTTGTTCTTGATCTTCCTTGAAATTCATGCTGACGCCACGCTGACGGCATATTACGACTGCTTTGCGGTATAATCTGACATGTTTGTGACAAAATGATGATAAATTACCTTGGTTTTGTACTTGATTTTCCTTGATGTTCGTGCTGACGCCGCTTTGAGGCGCTGACGGAATATCACGGCTGCTTTGTAGTACAATTTGATTACATTTGTCACAAATTACCTTGATTTTGTTCTTCATTTTGCTCGTGCTACGCCGCTTTGAGGCGCTGACGGAATATCACGGCTGCTTTGCGGTATAATCTAACATGTCTGTGACAAAATGGTAAAAAATTACCTTGATTTTTTTCTTAATCTTCCTTGACGTTCGTGCTGTCGCCGCTTTGAGGCGCTGCCTGTCGGAATATTACGGCTGCTTTGCGGTACAATCTGGTAACATTTGTGACTAAATGATAAGAAAATACCTTAATTTTGTTGTTGATTTTCCTTGACGTTTATGCTGACGCCGTTTTAAGGAGATGACGGATTTTTACGGCTGCTTTGCGGTACAATCTGGTAACATTTGTGACTAAATGATAAGAAAATACCTTAATTTTGTTGTTGATCTTCCTTGACGTTTATGCTGACGCCGTTTTAAGGAGATGACGGATTTTTACGTCTGCTTTGCGGCACAATCTGGTAACATTTGTGACTAAATGGTAAGAAATTACCTTGATTTCGTTCTTGATCTTGTCCAAAGCTTGTAAAGCCTGTCGCAGTGGTTCGTTGCGCGCGCGCTTAACGCTACTGCGCACGCGCGATGCACGTAATGTCGCCGCCTTTAGACGCTGACGGAATATCACGGCTGCTTTGCGGTACAATCTGATAACAAACATAATAGTAATTGTTTGTGATGTAAAAAATGTATTAGGACATACCTCTGACTACCCCCTTAGACATATTCAAAGGATCTTTCAATGCCTAAAAAAGATCTGAGAGAATGTCTACCGCGCCTTGGGGATACATTCGTGATATAAGTATTTCATTTTTTATTTCATAAAAAAATATTAATAATATTATAGAAAAAGTATTTGATGAAAATCACAACAAACTTTTTAAGGAACATGGGCTATACTCTGAGATTCTGATATTTGATATAGGTACCTAATGTAACTACGGAGATTAATATTTTTGGCGTGATAACGTCTTATAAATCGACGAACGCCGGCTGCACGCACAAAAAAGTGTCACGTTCCGCCTGAGCCGAGCGTGCAGGCGAGACGGAACAAGCGATAGAGAGGCATGATCGTTCATCAATGTTTTGCTTATTAAAATTATCGTCCGTAAACCGGCTTTACTACTGAACCATTTTTGTTTTTCAAAATTTCAGTTATTTTGAGAATTAATGTAATCCTGTTATTCTCATAGGCGCCAAATCCATTTCTTAAGAGGCCTGCGACAGGCAAATTTCCATAAAAACGTAATACCGAAATCGTTTAAAATTTAAGCATATTTTTATCAGTTTATTTAATCGCTCTTTCTTTACACGAGAATGACAGGTAAATAGTAATAAATATTTTGCAATAACCTGACGTTTTTCAAAGCCTTGTCCAACTCCTCCTTATTGGTCTGCAGCTCCTTGCACACTTTGTTATACTTGTCCTCTGTCATCTTCATCTGTTCCTGCGCTTTAGTTAAGAGCTCCGCTTTCCTCTCCGCTTCCATGCCGTATTGGTGCTTAAGCTCTTCTAACAACCTATGGGGAATAAATAAATAAATAAAAACTTAGGCCTTTACATCTTTACTAGATAATTTATACAGTGTCAGGAGGCAATCTTTGCCTACACTTAACGGGACACTGTAGTGCCTGGGACAATGTTGAGATGGAGTATGCTTGTAGCACCTACACCATCCTCTCAGCTTAACCGGCCATATCCACAGGAAAGACATGGTCAATACGTGTGGGGCTGACTAAGCCGCGGATTTTCTTACGATGTTTTCCTTCACCGTTTAGAGCTCGCCTTAATGCGCATATAAATTTTTCGAAACGAAAAATCCTTTGATGCACGGCCAGGATTCGAACCCACGACCTACGGATCAAAAGTCGAGGAACTATACCCCTCGGCCAACACGGCTCTCTATCACTATAACTACTTTATTAGTCCACCTCTTGCAATGGTCCAGTCTCCTCTCGTGCAGGTCTGCGGGCACAGTCCTGGATCTCAGCAGGTCCAGCTGGGCCAGCTTCCCCTCGGATGCTTCTAGAGCATTCTTGACAGAAAAGTACTCCCGGTGGACTGTTTCGTAGTCACGCATCATGGCCGCCACTGTTTTATTTATATTTAAAAATAAATCACAGTTAAAATTTTACGATCAACACAAAATAATTCCAAAAAGTAGTTATTTTAAACGTAATTTCATATAGCAACAATATTCATTTGAAACAAATCCCCATCACTATTGACAACAAAATTTCCTGAAATGCTCAGCGCTGGAGTCGTATATATCCGACAAGTTGCGATTTCGTGTCTGCAATAGGGATTGCTAGTATCTTCATATTTTGTTTTGAAAATTGGCATTATTGGCATTTCGGAGTCAGTTTTCTCAATTTTATTGATAAACTATCATTTATATTATAAGAGGTTTGTCAGGAAAGTGGAAATCCGTGGTCTCTGCCTACCCCTGTGCAAAAAAGGCGTTTATTTACGTATGTATGTATCATATAACAATAATAATTACTTTTATCTTCATACAATTCATAAACTTCCTTCAATTTGGTCTCAGCTCGTTCCGCCCGTTCAACCAGCGTAGCTTTCTCAATATCAGCCGTCTCTTTCTCAACTGTCGTCTT
This sequence comes from Camptogramma bilineatum, assembly GCA_958496255.1. NCBI lineage: Eukaryota > Metazoa > Arthropoda > Insecta > Lepidoptera > Geometridae > Camptogramma > Camptogramma bilineatum. Next base: position 7,771,129 of record OY292474.1, read on the forward strand.
CTTATAGCTCTGTCTCACTCTCGCCAACTCATCCTCCATCGCGCTGACTCTTTCGCTCAATGTTTTGTTCTCTGTCACTATTTGCTTGGACTTTTTGTTGATGATTTCGAACTGTTTTTCGTAGTCGCTTATTAAGGAGTCCTTTTCTTGTAAGTTTTCTTGGTAGGCGTCGAATAATGGAGCTGGAATTAAGAGACACTCTATAAGGGCCTTACTAATGAAGGACGTTTAAAGTTTAAAAAAAAACCTTTTTCGTGCGTATGTTTTCCAAAGAATCTCCTTTCAGCCCGATAGCTTCAGTAGAAGTTGGTGAAATATTGATGGCAAAATTCCAGGACATACAAAGCAACAAAGAAGACAAGTGAAGTTAAATAAAAGCTTTTAAAAACATATAAAAGTTTTTGACGTGATAACGCCCGGCTGCACGCACGAAAAAGTGTCACGATCCGCCTGAGCCGAGCGTGCAAGCGCGAGCACGGAACGGAAAAATAGAGCGGCACGATCGTTCATCAACGTTTTCTTATGACGTTGTCACGTAAACCACCATTTTTTTTTTAATTTCTCGAACTTCGATCAAACTTATGAAAATAATTACCTAAAGCCTGTGCACTCAGCAATCCAGATAGATCGACCAATCGGGAAGTGTGGTGATGTTCATCACCAGTTTTAGTTTGCCCGTCTTCAGTTGATGCAGTTTCTGAAAAAAAAAACTACTTATACTTTTCATCATCATCATCATCTCAGCCTGGTTGCACCCACTTGTACTTTTAATTCAAAATTTTTCAAAATTCAAAATTCAAATATCATTTATTCAGTAGGACCGCTACGATCACTTTCAAACGTCTAAGAGCTAGGTGATTCCACTCCTGTTCTTTCGCGACCAATTAACTTTTAAACTGATATTCTAGATAGATTTAACCTAGGAACGTCCAAAGAAATAATAGTAAAATGCCCGTTTTTAGGCTCATTTGAGTAATTCAAGTTTTTCGCTGAATAAAAGCTTCTTAGGAGTGTGCACACTACGTTTTTCGTACGCGTATATTTGAGCAGCGCGTTTGTATCAAACGCGCTTACAAAAACGTAGTGAGCACACTCCTTCACAGCTTGCCAACTGCCTTGCTTTCGCTACGCGATTGCATCGATCAAACGCGCCTTTGAAAAATGTTGTGTGCACACTCCCTTCGTAAAAAAATATGTTTTACTTAAAACTCTGGGCCCATAACCTATTCGAATTATAATAATAAACAAGACTTCTATTAATGATTGTGGTTTTATTTGAGTAAAACGAAATAAAACAAAACACATATTTTCCATTGCACAGGTAAAAGTGCAGCCTATTATAGTAGCGACATCTGCTTATGTAAAAGAGAAACTTCAACATTTCTTTTTCTCATAAAGGTTCACATATAACCAGTCTTTATTCTTTAATATCATTTTTTTTTTAGAAAAATCCACAGCTCTTAGAAAACGTATGCATAAAAACCTAAAATTATTACTGACAGCCAATAACAGATTTACATTTTAATTAGCAAAGCAAACCGACTGTGATCAAGGTGTGAGTGTCAGTGTGTATGTGTGTGTGTGTGTATTATATACCTGGGCCTTTTATTCCTAGACTAGCGGTAATGAGAGAGTCCAGATTGTCACATCTGTCCGGTTTGAAGGCTTCCCCTTGGTCGGCCATGTGTTGGATGTTGGAGCGAAGCTTCTCTTGGTATCGGGACAGCTGGACGTTCAGTCTGCGAATAATAACAAATATCTGGGCGACCGAGCTCTGCTCTGGTAAAAATAGAAAAAACATATTCGAAACAGGAACAAAAATATGGACAAAACAAAACAAAAAACCTGTGGAATGACTGGGATTCGATCTCGCAGCCTTCGGTGTTGCACGCCGACACTATAACCGCTTAGCCACTTAAACTCCAGGTGGTACAGTGTAATTACGAGCCACATTGCACGAGTCAAGTCTTTTTGCGAGTAATGCCGACAAAACGAATTTTCCCAGATATGAGACCTAGAGTCGTAGAGACCTGCTATCGCAGAACTAGGTTATGTAAGAATTACTAATTGTCCAAATAAGGCTTGGACAATAATAATTTTGCTAGTTTGTACGTTTGTTAGCTCTACACACCAGAACAACTGAACGACCGTGACTAAAAGAGCATAATAGAGTAAATAAAACAATTAGTTAACGCTTTTTCCGTAGGACTTGACTGCTAAATCCTACTCTACTTAAGCCATCACATGCCACAACCTACCTGTAAAGCACATCCTTCATGGCTTGCATGTCTCTCTGCAGCCGTGAGTTATGCTCCCGCGCCTGGCTCAGTATGATCTGTCGGCTGCTGCAGCTCATACATACCTCCACTAGAGGTATAGCTTGGTTAGCTGAATCATCTGTAATTTTACATTATATTGTTGAGATTATTAATATTTCTGAATAAAATAAAATAAATTGTGATGTAAGTATTTCCATTTAATTATTGACGACCTCTGTGGCGCAGTCTGTAAAGGCCCGCCTGTGACGCAGGAGGTTGGGGGTTCGATCCCCGCCGCGGGACAAATGTTTGTATGATCTGCAAATATTTGTCTCGAGTCTGGATGTTTTTTTATGTATATTATGTACTAGCTGCTGCCGCGGCTTCGCTCGCGTGGTACCCGGATAAAAAGTAGCCTATGTTACTCTCCAGCCCTCCAACTATCTCCACACAAAAAACCACGTCAATCCGTCGCTCTGTTTTGACGTGAAAGCAGGACAAATAAACACACTTTCACATTTTATAATATGGGTACGGATACCAATTCCAAAAACTTGGGGTCGGTGCACCAAAATACACACATTGCTCCATTTATCGATACAAACGCGCTGCGAACGCGATAGCCATATTACACTATCTATCGTCGCTGTAGAATAGAACACTTCAAAATGTATAGGAATTGACGTTTCATGTAGATGAGTCACGTGGTCAGATCATCAATTCCTATACATTTTGAAGTGTTCTATTCTACAGCGACGATAGATAGTGTAATATGACTAGGGCACCTGGTTCGCATTTGTACGGAAACAAACGCGCTGGTGAACGCGCGTTTGTAGTGATACAAACGCGTTGTGAACGCGCAGCTCAAAAACGCACTACAAAAACGCAGTGTGTACACAAGCAAACAAATCAGTACAAACCTCTATCGGGCATTTCGAATTTATTCACTCTTTCTTCTAATTCTCTTCTCTTTCCTTCCAGTTCTCTACTCCTCTCCCTCTCTTCTCTGATCACGGCCTTGCACTCTTCTACGTACTAGAAACATAAATGTAAGTACTTTATAGTCAACGCAATTTATTTTCTTTTAAAATTACCAGATTGTGGTCTGGTAACGCCATCTATCGGTGAGTAGCAACTTCTGTAATTAAAATGGCGCTTGTTACATAAAATCTGTTCACAAATCTTTATGTAAAAAAAACTTACTTTGTAACAATGTAGGTAACCTATATAACTTAGTATTTTTAAAGTAAATATTACACAGCTTTTCGTTGTAAGCGCCATCTATGTGACAGTTTTTTACAGCATTTTTGCGTTTGTTAAGTGCGTTACTTTGATAAAATAGCTAATAGACGACTAATGCCCGATTACTGAAACGCTACTTAAATATTTGAGATGTACTTATCTCTTTAGAATCGTTTACGAAAATTACAGTTATGCTCGGGATATATGAGGATAGTTTTTCAAGCCAGGATAGCAAGCTATTGAGTAAGCTAGCCATTTCTCTATACCCATTTCTATGCCCATATTCTAAGCTAGTTCTGTTTACACGAAGCCAGAGCTGCTAGCTTGCTTGCTTTACTATCACTATCTTGCTGTCCTGAATTGAAAAACTAGCCTCGTGTGTCCCGAGCATTCAATTTAACTTTAAATTGTCGGTCCCGGCTTTTAAGTCGTTAAGTTATGAAGGAGGCCTTTAGGTGGCCTAAAAACTCCGTCACTACAGTTGGTCACTTGAATTTACTTAATGATAAGCACCACTTAAATTAAGTAGCGTTTCAGTGTTCGGGTATAAAGCACATTTACCTAGGTATGTCATCTATGGCATACCTTAGCAAGAGTTTCATACTGTGTCCTCAAATTGTCGTTTTCATCAGCAAAGAGTCGGTTGTACTCCAACACGCTTCGAAGCTTCTCTTTCAGCTTCGATATGAGATTGTCTTTATCTGATAGCTGTGAAAATATTGGTAGACATTTAACAAAGCTTGAATAGTGGGAACCAGATTCTTCATCGAATTAAAATGCTTTGTAATTTATTTATTTTTAGCTTTCTAATAGCTTCGATATGCTTGCAACCTGTAACCTGTTCCAATATTTTTTTCCCATTTCATCTGTGATCGGCTATTGCCATAATATAACTGATGAAAAAGGGAAGAAAAAAAAATATGTTGGTGCTATTGCATAAAAGCTTATTAGAGCTGAAGCGGTTGCTAAATTTCTTGCCATCTCTTTTTAATGACGTGTGAGTGACAAGAATAAAACACTATAGCCCTGCTAAAATAACAGCAAGTGAACTTATAATGGGATCATCAGCTTAACTACTCACCGCCACAATATTCTCCTCACATCTATCCATGAGTGTGTTAATGAGACTCTCATACTTCTTCGTCAGTTTCCTCTTCTGGTCACGGAGAAGAGACCTCTGCTCTTTGCTTTGCCGTGGAGAGGACACTGCTATGGCTTGGATGGCGCGCTTGCGAGGTGGCTTGGATGGCTTTTCTGGAATAATTCAGCGATGCTCATTTAATAGCCATTAATAGTAAGTAAGTATAACTGAATTGCACTTTGTTGCGTCGCAGCAAGAGTCTTTATTTATATAATTTTTATCGCGAAGTGAACCTTCTATACGTATTTATTCTGTGGTATAAATACCTACCTATAAAGTAGGTATAAGTAAGAATCCTTATAATTATAAGTCACTTTTTAACTAACTTTAGAAAAGGAGGAGGCTCTATGTTCGACTATAAGTGTGTTTTTTATGTATGTTCACCAATATCTCTGTTAAGTGTAGACAGATTTTGATGATTCTTTTTTTTGTTTGAAAGGGTAAACTCCCAATATGGTAAGTACTTACCATAAAAAATTCGCTTCGAAGATATTTAAAGGAGTCAGAGGCGCAAATACAATTTTTGATAGGTACTTGTTTTCGTATTATTTCAATGTCATTCATCATACAAATTAAACTTTTCATCTAGGTACCTACTTTATAATATCAATATTATGCCAAATGTATATAAAATTATTTTAAAGCATAAAATGCCGTAGAACCTTACCCTCTTTGCCAATAACATCTCTTGGATCCTCATACACCTGGTTCTCACTGCCGTCCATCATTGACTCTGTCTTCTTCATCACTTCCTCCAATATGTTCTGTCAAGTATAATAATTGGGTATTTTGCATTGTCAAGTATAAAAATTAGGTATTTTGTACTGTCAAGAAAATTAATAGGACCCCACTAGCTTCCGTTTATATCTTCATATGACTCTTTGACTAAATTAATTAAATTAATTACTAAATTAATTAAATTAATTAAATTAATTACTAAATTAATAAAATTAATTAATTACTAAATTAATTAAATTATTTACTAAATTAATAATTATGAAATTAATTACTAATTCAAATTAATTAATTACTAAATTAATTAATTAGATTTGGTTATGTTACAGTGCACAGTGGCTTTTTTACATTAAAAGTAGCATTATTCGAGCACAAATCTCTACTGTACCTGTCTCATGCTGTCTCTTAAGGTATTGTCTCTCTTCTGTACGGAGACATCAAACAACTTAAGCTGCGAAGAGAAGTTAGCCGTCAAGGTGCCTTTAACTGGACTGCGGGGATACTTCAAGGGCCTGCCATGAGGAACCTGAAAGAGGAATCCCAATTTTTCAACCTGTGCAGGTCACTGTATGTATGTTCGTATGAGCCAGTGGCCAACTCTGGAGATGGAGGTTTAGGCCACCTGAAGGCCTCCGTCATGGCTTAACGACTTAAAAGCCGGAACTGACAATTTAACGTGCCTTCTGAAGCATTGCAGCTATTGTGTGTCACCTGTCCAAATTGTGATCGCTCGGAAAATTGCTTAACTTCAACAATCTATCGAAAATGTTTAAGCAAGCTTCACCATGAGCTCTTCCACTAGTTACTGGGTATTCATTACTGGATTCGGAGCTTTGATAACTGGGGATTAGAAGTATTTTTGGTTGTCTTGTAAAATATATTTAAAGTTTCAAATCATGCTACTTTCTTGGAATTTGACATTGTAGGGCATAATGCCTTTACTTTTTAGTTGCTTTTTTAAAATGCCATCTTTTATACAGTTTCATGACATGAGGCAATCATTGTCTACAGTTAACCGCTCGTCTGCTTTATGACGGATCCGCTCGAGACACAATTGATTTTCTATTGTGTCTGGAATCCCGACAGACGAGGGATTAACAGGACACAGTAATGCCTGGGGGACATTGCTGAGATGGAGTAGGCTTGCCCAGCACCTAAACCATCCTCTCAGCTTAATCGGCAAAGATGCCACACTTTTTATTTAACAAAAATGCAAAATTGTGTGTGTAAGTAAATTAAAAAATAAAATACTTAGGTACCTTTGGTAAAAGCTCATCCATCGTCAAGTTCCATGGCAGTTTAAATTCACTTCCATTTTTCTATTTATTTATAACTTTCCAGTATAAAAGTCGTAAGTAGATGTCTTTCTACTAAATTACTTCATATAACATTTAGGTATGCCAAGTCGATGTCTTGTCTGTCTACTAAATAACTCCTTAAACGTTTATGCCGTGACTTGGTACGAGATATGAATTTATGGGGTCACAAAACAAAGGGAAAAGTTAAATTAGGTAACCCGCATAGCCCAATATCTCACGAAAATTAGTTACCACGCGATGTATTGATAAAACTTTCGGCTACAGAAATAGGCAAAAAAAAAATATTATTTTGCTTCTAAAACTGCTTAAATGTTCATGTTTCCAACAATTCCACTCACTAACTTAACTCATGAGCACAATTGAGCAGAAAAATCAGGATTATTTGGGACTTTTTGGGAAATCAAAAATGTAAACAAAACGAAGCGCGGTATACAATGTTTGACAATTCCGTTACCATAGCGACCGGGCGACGGGTAGGGATGTTCGATACGATACGATATTTTCGTGTATCGATACAATGGCATACGATACACCCGATATTTGTATCGATACAATGGCATACGATACGGCGTATCGATACAACACATGCAAGGTGTATCGGATCGAAAGTATCGTATCAAATTATTTTGATAACGAATTGTTTTGACTTGCAAGTTACCCGGTTAAAAGGTGGCATAGGTCCTATTTCCGGTCATTATTTATCTAGGTATGTTTAAATTTCAGGCAAATCAGTTCAGTGGTTGTCGAGTTTTAGAGGAACAAACATACGTCCAAACTTTCGCATTTTTTAATAATAGTTTGATACCACGAAACACCTTTTTTGACAGTTATAACTACGCACATTTTCGTAATAGTGCACATTATTAAGTCAAGGAAGTCTATCTCCATCAAAATTATAACTTCACAGGTTTTTGTGATCGGCTGTCGTGTGTGCTTCAACTGCTTCATTGCAATAACGACGATCATGGTACCTCCAAGGGATTTTGTAAGTTTATTGTTTATACCAAGTTAATACGTTCTTTGTTACATTGGTTTTCCTAGTAAATTTTAATCGGTCATTCTCTCCTACTATTATTCTTGGTAGGTAGGTACCTATATACTTACTTGTTTTCTAACAATCAAAAGTTCGGCGAGTAATGTAGGTATATAAAACCGTATTTTTCATTTTAGGATTTATGTATATGATTCTTCATGTTATGTGACTTTAATCATAAACAAGTGCGTAGTAGGAATAAACCAACCGAAACTAATAAGTTTTTTAAAAATAATTAATTGGTTGTGTTTTGAGTTGGATTAGGATAGAGAGAATGTTAAAGGTAAGGTATAACTGTTATTCATAATGGACTTAAAAAGCTTCCTAGAGCACAGATGGCTGCTAAATCTGTTGCCGTCTCTGGCATCTGCATAGGTAAGGTATTGTCATAAAAGGAAGTCAAGGAAGTCAAGGAGGCTGCCCTGGAAAGAGCTTCGTGGAGAAAGAAACATCAGTTATGCCGACAAGGGGCTACCCCTTAAATAAAAAGAAGAAGAAGCACATTATTAAAATAAAAAATATTTTTTTAATCGATCGAGCGAGCGAAGCGAGCGAAGATCTTAGTGGTAAGTTGGGCGATTTTGCTTTGTATGTTTGTATGTTTGTATGTTTGTATGTTTGTATGTTTGTATGTTTGTATGTTTGTATGTTTGTATGTTTGTATGTTTGTATGTTTCACGAATTGTTGTTCGAGCATAACTGTCGAACCGTTCATCCAATCTGCATGAAACTTGGTAGGTCAATAGGTTGTGGTAAGGAAATTTACGGGGGAGCATATGAGCTTAATCGATGAAGGGGTTGTGAAGATATTGGGTTCCCAAGGGGGTAAAAAATTATGAAAGTTACACAAATAAATTGAGTGGGGTGTCATACGAAAGGGCTTATTTTGTACATTCCAAAATGGTTTTTATTTTTAATCTAGGATGTATAGTTTTTGAAATACGACCAAAGACCAAAAACTATGAAACCAGAGCTGCAAGAGCTCCCGTTGCATAGAGTTTCGATGACTTCGTAGCTCATTGACTGGTCGGTCTTAAAAAGAGAGTGGCATCGTTGCGGTTTGGTTTGCAATGATTTTAGATGCTACTTGATTTATTTTCATGATAAAAAAATTTTTGATAAAGAATGAAAATAATTGGGGTAAAAAAAGTTAAGTAAACAAATATATTGAGTGGGCTGTCAAATGAAAGGTCTTTATTTGTACATTCCAAAATAGTTATTATTTTTATTCTAGGACGTATACTTTTAGAAATACGACGAGAATTCATAAATATGAAATACCTAAATGAAAAATCAGACGCGACATTATGTATTGCATGCATGCCAGTATTTTTTACCATGAAGAGCTAGCGCAATAGGCATACTCGGCAGTATCAGTAGTAGCACTTGAAATTATAGGGGTAGTCAGAAGAAAGTCCAAATGTAAGCCATCTACGGTGCGCGAGATCTCAGTTCGGGGCGAACTACTAGTTATTAAAGTACCTGCATACTTTGTCTTGATTCGATACTGTATCGATACGATATATCGTATCGAATGCCCTGTATCGATACGCGTATCGATACAATGCGTTACGATATATTGCGATACGAAATATCGATACAATCCGAAATATCGAACATCCCTAGCGACGGGCGACGGCGAGCGAAATATCAGTGTTTCACGTAATAAAATAATAAAAATACCTACGTATTTGGTAGTTATCCAAATGGTCTTAGTTGGTAGCTTATAAAATGTTTGATAATTCAATTTATCTGGACATTACCAAATGATACTCAAACCAATTTTAAGGGAAAAATCTTTGCAGTTCTATCTAGAAACCACTTTTGTACTACTTAATATTTATTTAGAAACGATATTAAGTAGGTACCTACTTACCCTCTCATAAGAAAATTGCTCTTCCTGTATCTATATTCATTGGTAATAAACCTATGTATTAATTTAAAAAAAAAGTTGCTGAATTGGCCGTTTTTAAGTTTTGCGATAAGCAAAATATTTAGCCATTCTTATTTCCTATAGGTATTATCTGAGTGTCCAAGCTCTGCTCGGGCGTAAATGGAGAAAAAATGAAAAAGAAAATAGAACAAACAAAAACTTTCAAAAATATAAACTTTCATTGGCTGAGATTCGAACACGCAGCCTTCGGCTGGAAGGCGGACACCCTAACCACTCAGCCACTTTAATCTCACCGTGAAATTAAGAACCACATTGCACTGGTAAATACCGCAAATATCATCGAAATCATAGGAGCCGTTATCGAGAATGTGAGTACAAACAAACAAATGAATAGAATTGGTTAAGCTATAACATAGCTTCAACGATCAATCGAGAGCGCTAGTACAACTTTTGGTAGCAATAAGTGTTTATTTGTTGGCAACTTTTCTTCTTGCCAAAGCTCCTGCCACCTAGTGGTCTTAATGTGTATCATTGCTTTAACATAATTTGCTAGATGGCAGCATGAGTTACGCCGGCTCCATACGTTGGGACCAACGTTGGCCCCAACGTTGGGACCAGGGGCGGATTAAGCTTCAAGAGCGCCCTAGGCAAACTCCTCTTAGGCGCCCCTCTGGTAACAAACCATCAAATACCGTACTATTTGGACAAGCCTCTGACTACCCAAGGGGGTAGCTCTGCTCTGACCATCTAAGAAGACATTTGCAATGGATCTGGAATCCTAATAATATTATAAAGGCGAAAGTCCGTGTGTGTGTGTGTGTGTGTGTGTGTGAATGTTTGTTGCCACGTATCTCCATAACTACTAAACCGATTTTGATGAAATTTGGAATTTAGATAGATAATAACCGGGAATAGGACAAGGCTACTTTTTATCCCGAAAAATTGCAGGGTTCCCGTGGGATAAGGAAAATAGTAATCCACGCGGGTGAAGCCGTGGGCGTTCGCTAGTGTCTAATAAGTGCTGAGAAAATGTCAATCTAAGTCATAGGTTCTCAACGTGGGCGATAACGCCCCCTGTGGGCGTTTGAGACTTTCAGGGGGGCAGTAGAAGACCTAGAGAAAATTGGGGGGCGTTGAGATGAAGCAGGGGGCGATAATGTAATCTAAAATAGGCAAATAAAACACCCTAATCCAGTGGTCGTCAAATTGTGGCCTAAAGTAGGTATCATACAAGCAAAGTGAGTTATGTCTGACCACAGAATAGAAATCGACAAGCAGCGAGCCTTTCTATAAGCACCGCACACAAAATCAAGTGTCACATGTTACATTTGTCTTAAAAAATTTGGCTCGCTGCGCTCGCATTTAACTTTATAAATCCTTATTTATAAAGTTATAATGTGAATAAAGTGAGTTAAGTCTAACCACAGAATATGAACCGATAGGCAGCGAGTTTTTCCTTTGAACACCGCAAACAAAATCAAGTGTTACATGTTGCATTTGTCTTAAAAATTCGGCTCGCTTCGCTCGAATTTAACTTCATGAGTTAGTAAAGTATATTGCGAGTAAAGAGCGTAAAGTCTAACCACAGACTAGGAACCAATAAGCAGCGATTTTTTTCTTTGATCACCGCAAACAAAATCAAGTGTCACAATGTTGCATTTGTGTTAAAAAATTGGGCTCGCTCCGCTCGCATTTTCTGCATAAGCAAGGTATATTGCGAGTAAAGTGAGTAAAGTCTAACCACAGAATATGAACCGATAAGCTAGCTTTTCTTAGAAACCTGCAAAAAAAAAATCTAATGTCACGTATTGTATTTGACTTACAAAAAATCGGCTCGCTTCGCTCGCTTGGTTTGAAGCTCAATTCACTCGCATTTTAACTTCATGAGTAGTTATATTGCGAGCAAAGTGAGTTTTGTCAGACCGCAGAATAGGAACTGATAAGCAGCGAGTCTTCGAGCCCCGTAAACTTATGATAAGTTTCAAGTTCGTTGGTGCCTACTAGGATTTTAACCCCTTTAGGAATTTCGAAAAATCGTCAACTAAATAATTCAAGAATGTGCGGCCCGCAGTGATACCTCACAATGTCCTATGCGGCCCTTAACCAGAAAAGTGTGACGACGATGCCCTAATCACTATCACTAAATAACAGCAGTTAAAGAAGTAATAGCCACTGTGCTCCAAAAAGGTGTTTAAAATTCGCGACAGTAAGAAAAATTAAAAGTAGGTAAGAAAGGGGGGGGAAGGGGGGGGCTCTAGAAAAAAAAATATTTTCAAAGTGGGCGGTGGGGAAAATAAGGTTGAGAATCTATGATCTAGGTAGTATCGAATTTTTGTAAGACAAGTGCAACATGTGGCACTTGATTTTGTTTTCGATGGTCAAAGAAAAAGCTCGCTGCTTACTTATAATATGAAGTAAAATGCGAGCGAAGCGAGCAGATTTTTTTTAAGAGCAACGTGGCACTTTTTTGTTTTTAATGATAAAAAAAAAGCTCGCTGCTTGTCGGTTCTTATTCTGTGGTCAGACATAACTCACTTTACTCGCAGTATCCCTACTTATAATATAACATGAAGTTAAATGCGAGCGAAGCGAGCTAAGATAAATGCAACATGTGGCACTTGATTTTGTTTGCGCTGATCAAAGATAAGGCTCGATGCTTGTCGGTTCTCATTCTGTGGTCACACATAACTCACTTTATTCGCAACACACCTACCTATGAAGTTAAATGCGAGCGAAGCGAGCAGATTTTTTTTAAGACAATTGCAACATGTGACACTTGATTTTGTTTGCGATGCTCAAAGTCGGTTTATTTCTATCCGGCTATATCTGATTAAATTCAATCGATCCGCTCGAAAAACTAATGACTTTCGATCGATCCAAAAAATCGCGACGCGATTATCATCCCTGTCGCACGGCTCACGACCGACCCGCGCCCTCCGCGCCCCCCCGACCGCCCCGCCAGACGGGGCGCCCCCGCGGCCCGCCGCACCTCCAACATCGTAAATTTTCTGTCTTATTTGAATCGAATCGGGTGACGTAGGGCGCTGGACACACAGAAAAGACGTAAGACGCAGACGGGGCGCGGACATTTGTCTCTTCCGCGTCTCTTTCATACAAAATGTATAGAAGCGTCGCGACGCAAAACATACAGAAGAGACGGGGCGCGGGCGCGACGCTGTTTGCTGGCGCCACAGATTTCTCTGTGCTGGGGCCCTGTCCGCAACGCATCCTCGTCTTACGTCTCTTCTGTCTGGCCTGCGCCCGGAGTAATCAAGAAGACGGGACGCACTTCGGAAGCGCTATGGAAGTACCTAGCGCTTTGTAACTATAGGTACCTAGGTACTTATAATTTTTTTTTCTTAAAACTTCTTTGCGCGCCCCTCTGCAACCTCGCGCCCCTAGGCAGTTGCCTAGTTTGCCTTAAGGATGATCCGCCACTGGTTGGGACCAAGATTTCGTGAACCATCCACACGTTGGCGATACACCAGTCTTATTCCGTCAGAGCCAACGTGCAGACGTCCGATGTCTGCGCGTCCGATACAGAAATTGAAATTTCTCTAAGTGATTTTACATTACTGAATACCAATTTTATCACAATCACATCACATCATGTCACTATCACACTTCACACAACACACTATACTATAAAAGCGAAAGTTTGGATGTTTGGATGTATGTTTGTTCCTCTCTAACACGACAACCACTTAACCGATATGGGTGATATTTAAAATATAGATAGATAATAACCGGAAATAGGACATAGGCTACTTTTTATCCCAAAAAATTGCACGGTTCCCGTAACATAAAAAAAAATAGTAGACTCCATCATCAGATCAGCTCGCTGTCACCATATTATTACATTGTAGTCAGAACTTGACAAATATGCCGAGTTTCAACTCAATCGGCTTATTTACTGAGGAGTTCTGTTGAACAGCTCTTGACTCCATCATCAGATCAGCTTGTAGATACCATAATATTTCATTGTCACCGAGAATCTATAAGTGTGCAAAATTTCAGCCCGATAGTCCTACAAACACAATAAATAAGGAATACGATGACATTCTCGCTCGTCAGTCGACACGTGCGCTCACGATGCGCGTCGAAACGGGACTGAGCATAGCGCCAACGTGTGGACGGATCCCCAACGTTGGCGCGCCAACTTCCTTTGATAAAACCGACACGGCACGGCCAAGCCCCAACGTTGGCCCCAACGTTGGCGCCAAGCTATTTTGTCAGCACCACACGTTGGTGAGAGGCATTGGGACCAACGTTGGCCCCAACGTGTGGATGCGGGGTTAGAAAAAAGTATATTACGCGACCAAATAAAAAAAGAGCGTTCTTTTGAAAGTTGTCTTACTAATAACGTACTATTTACTTTAGTAGCACAATAGAGAAATGCTCATGCGCGAAAACAGCTGAGCGATATCAGCGACGTGGTGCGGCTTCTTTTCGTACTAATCAGTCGCATCATGTCTGCCCGCCGGTTCGGTGTTTGACAATTTTGTGCATTGATAACCTACAAAACAGTTTGTTATCACTCCGTCCTTTCGTTTTGGAGTTCCTATCGATAATCCTTGCATTAGTTTCAGTAAAGCTTAGTTAATACTGTTTTATTGTGACAACAGTAATCTAACTTTGTGTGCCTGACGCTGAATACGCATTTCGCCGTATCCTTCGAGCTTATCGATTAATTTCTACAATGAACGTTACGTTTTGTTTACTATTCCGTCTTGTGTAATATTTTGAATTATAATGTCCGTGATGTGCAATATTTGCGGCTAGTGTTGTGTGTGCATCGATTCAGCTATGTGCGAGAGTTCGCGCGAGACTACTTGTTTTGGATGACAGAAAAATGGAATTTGAGAACGACTTTAGCTTGAAAGAATGGGCGAAGGACAAGCCTTTGTCCATTCTTCAGCTGGATCCGGCGGACCGTGCCGTATTGAGGATAGCAGGTTTGTAGCACGTATTTTTGTGGACTAATTTTGTTGAGCACCGGATTCGCCGGCAATTTACATGATTGAATCACGACTGAATCGTTGTTTTTTGTTATAATCGGGTCACGTTATCGTGCATGACGGCTCTGAGATTACTGTTTACACAGTCCTGATAGTGTACTGATAATAAAAAAGCGTAAGCCTATTCGCCTAGTTTACCTAATTTTATAACAAGTGTTTTAACGTGTCTATTTACCACAGTAGGTACCTACCTACTACCTACCTATCAGTTGTTTTTCCTTTCTATAAAATTGTAGGTACCTACCTAGTCTTTTTAGTTTGATTTGACGAGGTAGGTAGGTCTCTAAACAAAATAGGGTTGGATGAGTTACCTATCGCCCGAGCCCGATCCTTGGACGAACAGATAGACGAATAAAGGTGGCCGCACACCTATACGCGCCGAACAAATCGACCGAAACGATCCATGGTATTACCTACTCATCATCTAGGTATAGATAAACGTGTAAGTATTTTCTATTTGTTTGACTAGCCACCTACCTACTATTATATTAAAAAGGAATAGGATTCTATGCACCAAGAAGTTCAAGGTAACATTTCTTACGCAGGCCGACAGGGTTGGCAAACTGTAGCCGGTTTTTACCCATGGCTTTGCTGTTGCCATCCATTCGCGTGAACCCCATGTCGTGTGACTTTCCCATGGCACGGCTAGGCTAGTTAGCTGTATCGTTTTATTTTACTGTCGTGACCGCGAAAGTTCAACAAAGAAAAAGGGAAATTAGGTACCTACCTGGTAGGTATCTTGAACAATAAAACGTTTTTAAGTAGGTAGGTAAGTTGTGCCTTAATAGGTAGGTAGGTAAGTATCTTTAACAATTCCGGTAAATCATGAAATAATAGGTAGAGGCACAGAATAAATAATATGTAGTTCTAGTTGAGGTAAGTAGGTAGGTACTCCCCTTATGGCGCAAATACACGCTGGGCCAGCCTAGGCGAGCGCGAGCGAGAAGGCGAATCGATGCAACATGAGAGCGATAGGCAATGCGAGCCTGGGCCAGCGTGTGTTCGCACCATAAAGGCCCTACCACATGTTGGCCCAGGGTCGCATCGCATTGCCTCTCTATCGCTCTCGCCTTGAATGGATTCGCCTTCTCGCTCGCACTTGCCAAAGCTGGCCTAGGCTGGCCCAACATGAGATAGCGCCTTTAGGCCGGCTGCAGTTAGGATGCGTTTTCATCCGAATTTTACACGTGCGTACACGTACGAACGCCCACGAACGATCCCAACTCTCCGAGTGCTACTATTACCTGACCTATCCACAAAACAAAACAGTCTCCTGCCATTTTAAACACGACTGCGCAATTAAAAACTCATTGCATGAACTTATTCAAATGGGGTAAATATAAACTTGTATTATACTAAATTAAAAATTTTAAAAAACCGACTTCAATACAAACTGTATTGGGTAAGGCTAAGGGTGAGCTAATTAAAATTAGCCCAAACATGGATGTTCCACTGTTATTCCCTGAGAAGTTCCATTGGACAGGTCCTGACTCCATCATCAGATCAGCTAGCTGTCACCATATTATTACATTATAGTCGGAACTTGACCGACATGCTGAGTTCCAAGTTTCAACTCAATCGGCCTATTTACTGAGGAGTTCTGTTGAACAGCTCCTGACTCCATCATCAGATCAGCTCAATGTTACCATAATATTGCATTGTCACCGATGACCTTTTAAAAAATACCCTAATCGCTTCAAGTGTGCCTATAAAATTTGAAGAGTTACCTCGATTTCTCCAAGATCCCATCATCAGATCCTGACCTGATGACCAAAAGGACCAATTGGAAAGTGTACCCTTTCAAACAAAAAAAGAATTTTTGAAATCGGTCAAGGCGTCTTCGAGTAATCGGTGAACATACATAAAAAAAAAAAGCACAAAAAAAAAAAAAAAAAAAAAGATTCCGACGAACTGAGAACCTCCTCCTTTTTTCGAAGTCGGTTAAAAATAAGGGTCATTTAAGCCCTTGAGCAGGTGAAAGTGAATACCCTTCCATTTACTAACCGTTACAATAGACACGATGTTTTCCGTCGATTTTAGCTTCAAATGAGAGTTCAAATTCCATTCTGACACATTCTGACAAATTGATGATAGGTATTTTGGAAATATGCCATCCAGGTGGGATGGCATATTTCCAAAATATCATCAATTTGGTCCAAGTAATTCGCATGACAATTCTGATATCATTAATGGGTCCAAGTATTTCGCCTAGATCTTCCCGTCCCCCTCCAGCTGGCTGTCCCATTCGCACTCTCGAAATAGGTAGGTACCTCCTACCCTTTTTAAACGACTTTCATTCAACGTCCTTATGTGCCCAAAGCAATGCCTTGCTCCATTCTTAAACTCACTCCATATCCATCATCTTTCAAAGTTACCCACACAAATTAATAGGCAAGTAGGTAGTAGTTAAATTAATTTCCTGTACCAGTTACACGTAAACCTACCTACCGTATTTTATCGTCTTACGAATAGGTATAAATTCAATGACGCAAAAATGTACAAACTACTAGGTACCTACAAGTTTTTAACACAGTAATGATGTATGGTAGTTAGGCCTTGATTGCCAGGTGGTCGAGATTGGATTCTCCTGACATTTCATGTGAAATCCTTCTCGCAAAATACCCAACAAAATCTGACCCAGTCTTTTCTGTATGTCTTGCGTCGCGACGCTTAGGTACATTTTGTATGAAAGGGACGCGGAAGAGACGAATGTCCGCGCCCCGTCTGCCTGCGCCTGACGGGGACAGTTCCGTTATCCGTTCATTGTCACAATGGATCTAGGCATTCGTGAAGTTCGGCTTTTCAAAAATTTGTAAGAAAAAGTTGCACTGCGCATCGAAACTGCTAACTTCACGAATACCAAGATCCGTTGGAACAAGTGTACATTACTTAAACCTCGATTAGCATATAGTAAATTCGTATGAGCAAGTGGCCAACTCTGGTGACGGAGTTTTTAGGCCCCTTCGTGAAGTCAAGCCGACATTACACCATGCTGAATTCAGTGCACTAACTGCTTGTTCATTCATAAATTAGTACTCTGTCTCGCTCTTTGGCCTAAGAATTGCGTATTGTGCATCCTACTTTTACCGATGCTAACTGACTGAAGTTAGCCACAGTTAGTCTAGTAAAAGTAGGATGCACAATACGCAATTCTTAGGCCAAAGAGATCACTAATTTATGAATGAACAAGCAGCACACTGAATTCAGCAATGTCTAATGTCAGCTTTAGCCATTTCGATGTGCAGTAGAAAATTTTGTATGAAAAAGCTGCACTGCGCATCGAAACGGCTAACTTCACGAATGCCAAGATCCATTGTACGTATACGTACTGTAAGTCTTGTACTTACCTATTTACAGCCTACGTGACCTTGGAACTTCGTAGATAGCTAACCCTTTTAATAGGTAGTACAGTCAACAACAAATGGGAATTACTCACGTAAAAATATCGATTTATGTAACGATGACGTTTCGATTCTGCCGGAGAATATTACGTGAGTAATTCTTAATAACGAATGTTTTGAAGAGAAATGAAAATTGTCTTCTTTCCTCCAATATCTGTCGTCATCTTAGTAGGTAGGTACTTACTCACTTTTTTCTTACTCATGTCATCCACACAATCCATCCATCTTTTCTTTAGACTACCTACCTACACCTATATCCATACACATTCATTATCTGACATAAAAAATAAAATCCAGTAAGTAAATTAAAAATTTAATGAAAAATCTCTTATTCGCCGGGGGTTAAAAACTTAAAAATCTATCATCATTATTTTTTTCTGTAAGTCTCGAATGTTTCGATGTCATATACTTCTGATGCTGACTGTACAATACAAACACATAAGTACTCTTTGTGTGTGTGATCCTATAAAAGACTTCCGGATGACTCAGCGATGCGCAAAATAGTCTAACTAATACTAATAGCCTGCTGAGGGTGACGACCGTTGTGCCTAGGATGTTACTGATAAGAATAACATTACTATATATTATTTAACATTATTTAAGCGGTCGCGTCTCACACTGTGAGTGTGAGACGACCGCGAGGAGTAACCTTGCCGCAACTCCCTCCTTACCCAGATGAAGATTCTCCGGATGAATCGAAACATTGTCGGTATCTAAATCGACGATAATTTTACGTGAGTAAGGGAGTGTCCACATTGCGTTTTCTGCAGCGCGTTTTTGAGCTGCGCGTTTGTATCGATACAAACGCGCGTTCGCAACGCGTATTTTTCCATACAAAAGTGAACCGGGAGGGGCTGCGCGGGGGGCTGCGCGTTCGCATCGCGTTCGAATCGCGTTTGTATCGATACAAACGCGCTGCAAAAAACGCAATGTGGACACTCCCTAATTCCCGTGTGTTAAATAATGTCTAGTACAACTCACGATAGTTTTGAAAGTGAAACATTACTATATCCTATTATCATCATCATCATCATCAGCCTATAGCAGTCCACTGCTGGACATAGGCCTCCCCTAATGAGCGCCATCGCGCCCTGTCTTCAGCTTGACGCATCCAACTTGCGCCGGCAGCCTTTCGCAGATCGTCACTCCACCTGGCAGGAGGGCGTCCTACACTACGTTTGCTGAAATATCCTATTATACCTAGGTTTAATGTAATGTAATGACTAAATATCTGGGCGACCAAGCCCTGCTCGGGTGCAAATGGAGTAAAATTAAAAAAGAAAAAAAAAACTTTCGGTGGCTGAGATTCGAACTTGCAGCCTTTGGCTGGAAGGCGGACACTCTAGGGTGTTTCGCAGGACTCGTGTTTTTGGCATGTCCGGCCTTGCGAATCTATTAAAATGACCAGTTTCAGTATTGCTGTATTTTTATTTGGAAATAGTATACGAGTACGCTATTATGGCACTAGTAATATCCTCAATTATATACATAGGAAAGCTGTAATTAATTTCTAAAGTCGTGAAATCTAAGTTCTCTGGTGTGTCCGCGACACCCCTATCTGCATTCAATCGCTTATTACGCAATAATGAAATATAAATTGACACTTTTTATAACGTTAACGTTAATATAGATACTATTAGGTAGTGGTGAATCAAATTTCATGTTATTTTAACTCTACGTTACTGTTTTACAAAGCAAACAAATGTGTCCGCGATAAAAAACTAATTTCTCTGTCGCTAATTTCTGTGGCATTTTCCTAATTTCTCTGGCATTTTGCTAATTTCTTTGGCATTTTGCTAATTTCTCTGGCATTTTTCTAATTTCTCTGGACCAAACCTAATTTCAATGGGCACGAATATATTTAAACCACTAAAACTTCAAAACGGCTTTATCAAATTGAGGGCCGCTAACATTAAAATGCATGTCTTTGAGTGCTTAATTAGGTATGTTATTTTTTTTTAAAAATAACCAAAAAAAAATTGCGAAAATGGGGTACCGTTTTTCGGACCGCTTCTTGCGAATCATCCGCATTCAATCGCTTATTACGCAATAATGAAATATAAATTGACACTTTTTATAACGTTAACGTTAATATAGATACTATTAGGTAGTGGTGAATCAAATTTCATGTTATTTTAACTCCACGTTACTGTTTTACAAAGCAAACAAATGTGTCCGCGATAAAAAACTAATTTCTCTGTCGCTAATTTCTGTGGCATTTTCCTAATTTCTCTGGCATTTTGCTAATTTCTTTGGCATTTTGCTAATTTCTCTGGCATTTTTCTAATTTCTCTGGACCAAACCTAATTTCAATGGGCACGAATATATTTAAACCACTAAAACTTCAAAACGGCTTTATCAAATTGAGGGCCGCTAACATTAAAATGCATGTCTTTGAGTGCTTAATTAGGTATGTTATTTTTTTTTGAAAAATAACCAAAAAAAAAATTGCGAAAATGGGGTACCGTTTTTCGGACCGCTTCTTGCGAATCATCCTCTATCCACTCAGCCACCTTAGTCTCAGCAAATTGCGTGAAATTAGAAACTACATTGCACTGGTAAATCTTTTTGCGTGAAAATGCCGAGAAAACGAATTTTCCCAGATATGAGACCTAGTTAGATCGATTTTTCGCCCCCGTAAACTGCCGTACCACAAATTTCATCGAAGTCATCAGAGCAGTTTTCGAGAACGTGAGTACAAACAAACAAATATTGATCGTTTGTAAAAATTTTTAGAATAGGATGACCCCAACGAAAAAGAAGGGTGTTTATAAGTTTGTAGTGTGGCTCTGTGTCTCTGTGTGTCTCATTGCCTATTGAACTCAGTTGGATCCCCTCAATATTTTCCTTCACCGTTTAGTGATCCTATTTCGTTTTGTAAATAAATATTGCAACGAATTTTACATCATTGCTCGCTGTTTCCTTAATAAGCCCTTCCATACTAGGCCCATCTAAAGAAAATTGGCTAATCCCATGCCTCAACTGCATTAAGATTTCCTTCCCACAGACAATAACATTTCCTCTCTCCGTCTCGCTCTGTTATTACATCATACGTCTCTCTCCCACAAAAACAATGGTGGCCTTCATCCCGTGAAACTTAATGCAACCCTTTGTTCTAAAATTAAAATTGAATAGTTGACGTTTTAAGTTTTGACTTTGAATTTCACTTCAACTGGCCAGAAGAAAAAAAAAAAACTTTTCTTCTGGCCAGTTGGACAATGGAAAGTTACTGATGTGGGACTGCTAAGGTTTTAAATATTTATACTGAAATTTTATACCAGGAAGCAAATTCGGATGAATTGAGTTGCTTCTTGTCTGCTTTTGTTCCTTTTTTAACCGACTTCAAAAAAAGGAGGAGGTTCTCAATTCGTCGTAATCGTTTATTTTTTATTTTTTAGGTATGTTCACCTATTACTCGAAGACGCCTAGACCGATTTAGAAAATTATTTTTTTGTTTGAAAGGGTTATACCTACTTTCCGATTGGTGCCACAAAAATTTGGTGAGGATCTGTCGAGGATCTTTAGAGTTATGCACCTCGAGAGTGCAGAAAATGGCTCAGCTTATAACCATTGAAGTCGGTTTTTTTTTTAATTTTAATGTAGTCACTTGTAGTTGTACATTTAGTCTCTAAATGAGTCAACCACGGTTAATTAACTTACTTCCAGTTAGCAAACAATTGAATAAACGTGATAATTGGTAGGCCCAACCTGTTTGACCTGTTTTAGCAACAAAAACACCCAGAATTAAATTACTTATTCCATCCATGCTAAATATACGTGAGAAAGACATATTTTCAAAGAATGCTAAACCAGTTTTGATGCGAATTTATCACGACAGATTCAGTTTACCGAACTTGTTTGGACCTCAAGATTTTGAATGTCAAAGGAATAAACTTTATAGTTTATTTACAACATCCTGCCTCAATATATCTCTGTTATATTGATCTGATAACAAGGTTTTAAAATTAATAACTGATGTCAAGAAAGATTTATTACAAACTTGAACTATAGGTATCTACTAAGATTATAAAGAGTTTATGATGTTATGACATGGAGAAGGTCTCTCCACCTATAAACATGGTCAATACCTACTCGTGGACTGTGGAACTTACTAAGCCGCGGGTTTCTTTGGTTGTCCTTATTGTTTTGTCTCATGTTTGCGCATGGTCATCCATTCGCAAACATGAGACAAACACACCCCCTCCACTTACTTCTAGCGTTCTGTTTACATGACGCGATCCATACCTAGTTTCTTCAAAGCGCAAATCAATTTTCCGTATCGAAATCATTGATGGGTGTTTCGCAGGACTCGTGTTTTTGGCATGTCCGGCCTTGCGAACCTATTAAAATGACCAGTTTCAGTATTGCTGTATTTTTATTTGGAAATAGTATACGAGTACGCTATTATGGCACTAGTAATATCCTCAATTATATACATTGGAAAGCTGTAATTAATTTCTAAAGTCGTGAAATCTAAGTTCTCTGGTGTGTCCGCGACACCCCTATCTGCATTCAATCGCTTATTACGCAATAATGAAATATAAATTGACACTTTTTATAACGTTAACGTTAATATAGATACTATTAGGTAGTGGTGAATCAAATTTCATGTTATTTTAACTCCACGTTACTGTTTTACAAAGCAAACAAATGTGTCCGCGATAAAAAACTAATTTCTCTGTCGCTAATTTCTTTGGCATTTTCCTAATTTCTCTGGCATTTTGCTAATTTCTTTGGCATTTTGCTAATTTCTTTGGCATTTTTCTAATTTCTCTGGACCAAACCTAATTTCAATGGGCACGAATACCTATATTTAAACCACTAAAACTTCAAAACGGCTTTATCAAATTGAGGGCCGCTAACATTAAAATGCATGTCTTTGAGTGCTTAATTAGGTATGTTATTTTTTTTGAAAAATAACCAAAAAAAAAATTGCGAAAATGGGGTACCGTTTTTCGGACCGCTTCTTGCGAATCATCCATTAGGTAGTGGTGAATCAAATTTCATGTTATTTTAACTCCACGTTACTGTTTTACAAAGCAAACAAATGTGTCCGCGATCAAAAACTAATTTCTTTGTCGCTAATTTCTTTGGCATTTTCCTAATTTCTCTGGCATTTTGCTAATTTCTTTGGCATTTTGCTAATTTCTTTGGCATTTTTCTAATTTCTCTGGACCAAACCTAATTTCAATGGGCACGAATACCTATATTTAAACCACTAAAACTTCAAAACGGCTTTATCAAATTGAGGGCCGCTAACATTAAAATGCATGTCTTTGAGTGCTTAATTAGGTATGTTATTTTTTTTGAAAAATAACCAAAAAAAAAATTGCGAAAATGGGGTACCGTTTTTCGGACCGCTTCTTGCGAATCATCCATTAGGTAGTGGTGAATCAAATTTCATGTTATTTTAACTCCACGTTACTGTTTTACAAAGCAAACAAATGTGTCCGCGATCAAAAACTAATTTCTTTGTCGCTAATTTCTTTGGCATTTTCCTAATTTCTCTGGCATTTTGCTAATTTCTTTGGCATTTTGCTAATTTCTTTGGCATTTTTCTAATTTCTCTGGATCAAACCTAATTTCAATGGGCACGAATATATTTAAACCACTAAAACTTCAAAACGGCTTTATCAAATTGAGGGCCGCTAACATTAAAATGCATGTCTTTGAGTGCATAATTAGGTATGTTATTTTTTTTTGAAAAATAACCAAAAAAAAAATTGCGAAAATGGGGTACCGTTTTTCGGACCGCTTCTTGCGAATCATCCTGATGCACTGCCGGAATTCGAACATTTCGTTTAGGGTCGAAGCACACGGGCCTCACGCCACAGCCACAAACGCCGCTACCTGAAGCTAGAAGCTACAAAGGTGTGGCGACGACCCGCGTCAACCGTGTGCGGCGAGTCCATATAAAATGTAAGGAAACTACAGGAAATAGGTCGGTGGCGGCGTTTAGTGGTAGTGGTCGGTGGCCCGTGTGCGACCAGTAGGCCTACTCCCAGCACTTAAAACGATATATCGTGCCAATTATCGTAGTTCAGCCTTAAGCCCCATACATACGTAACGATTTATCGTAGCGATTTCAGACTGTGCAGATAAATCGAATGTTCCTAGTGCCTCCACACGCCTCCGATGTCGACGTCGATCGGGCAGTTCTCCGAAGAAGCTCGCGCAAGATACATGTTAACAATGGAAGATTATGACGCACTTGCTATATTAACCACTGTATCCCTGGTGGCATTTGGATCTATGGGTTTGTATTTTTCGATTAGCCTGTCGTAGGCGGCATTTTTTTTGTTGCGGTCGTGGTAATCCTTACATGTAATCTTCCAAAGGCAAGTTTCGTTTCTGTAGCTTTCTATAAAATCTTGAAGTAGTTGGTGTTCAACTCTTTCGTCTTCCGACATGTTTCTGTGAAAGCGATGTGCACGTGCGCACACTAGCAAGCTCCGTGAAGTACTGCCGAACTGAGCGATCGCCGTCCACACGCAACGATAAAACTGTGCAAATGTAATCGACAACGATTTATCTGATAGAAATTGCAACTGCCACCGACGAACGATTATCGACAACGATTTTTCATACACACGATCGATAAAACTGCGCAAACAGGTCTGCACAGATTTATCGCTACGATAAATCGTTACGTATGTATGAGGCTTTAGTGGGAAGTCCAATTCGGAACAGTCGACCAAAATAAGCTGATCTACGATATATCGTTTTCGTTTTTGGGAGTTAGGGCCCAGGCTTAGACCTTTTCATCTAAAGCCGAGGCATTGCCCCAACGACACAAGATAAACATCAGTTTCATTCGGTACAACAGAGTTTCCATTCCCTTTAAACTCCAAAAGTAGTGGTTCTCCTATTTCCAAGAAACCAAACAAATGCTCCAATGGGGACCGAAGTCCCGCCTAGCCACTTAAAAGCAATAATCGTAAAACAAAAGGTGACATGTCAACTCAAATTTAACTGCCTAACTAAGGAGGATGTTACTAATTTCGGAGGCCGTTCACCTAAATCCTATTATTATTTCCTAAGAATTCAAAAGTGATTGAAGACGGAAAACGTAAGGAAAGCCTCTGCTTAGTCAAACAGATGTGCTGGCGATTTATTTCCTTTGGATAAGGCCAAAAAGTGAGGAGTGCTAGGTTAGCTTGGAATGGACACGTTTTGAGGAGGGATGAAAACTATGTCACAAAAAAAGTGATGAGTATGAGTCTGACAGGGAACACAAGTAGAGGAAGGCCGAAGAAGAGGTGGTTGGATTGTGTGAAAGAGGATATGAATGTGAGAGGAGTGGATTCAGAGTTGACGAATGATAGAGGTGAGTGGAAGAGGAAAACATATTGTGCCGACCCCACTTAGCGTGGGATAAGGGCAGGAGAATGATGGATAAGGCCGATTAAGCTGAGAGGATGAGAGTGGAACAGGTGCTGGGCAAATCTACTCTATCTCAACAATGTCCTAAGTACTACAGCGTACCCGAGGCACAGGATGGTTTATGATGACGTTTTTCAATAACTAAAGTAAGTTCGTATGAGCAAGTGGTGAGCAACTCAGGTGACGAAGTTTTTAAGGCATGGATTAACCACTTACAAGCCTGGACCGACAATTTAACGGATCTTTCAAGAATTAGGTACAAATCCAACTAATTTAAATATTTTGCTTCTGATTTTTAAAATGTGAGATAAAACGGTCCCCTCCATTCATAAGCTTTGCGTGTTTTTAACTGCAAAACTGTTCTATAAGCTCGAAGGGAAAACTAGGTATAGTAGTACTTTCGATTAGCTCTGTTTGCTCTAAGCGGCGTGGGTGCGACATGTACTAACTAATCGATAAGAGCATAAGCTGACCTTTGACGTAGGAGTTTCCCAGCTATGCCCACGTTTCCTTTTTTACAGCACGCGATACCGACTGATAATACTTTTGAAACTGAAAAACACTGCGTACTGTATAGAATGTAATAGATTTTAGATTTTCAACTCTGCGGGCTTAAAAAGGTCGCTATAGCAAAATCACAATAGGAATTGAACTATATGCCATCTCTTTTCACTCTCAGTCAATGAAAAGAGACGCCATATAGTGCAATTCCTATTGTGATGATATCTGCTAGATCTTCATACAATCCAGAGCTACTGGAAGACTAGAGCTCTCTAGCTACTGAATAAATGACTGTTTTCTTTGTTCTATTCAGCGGGGTTAAAAAGGCCGTTTATAGCAGAATCATCACAATAGGAATTGCACTATATGCCGTCTCTTTTCATTGACTGAGAGTGACAAGAACGGCAAATAGCAATAGTCTTTTTAGCACCGCTGGTCTTGAAATCATGTAAAACGTTTATGTTCGAGACAAGAATAAGAAATTCAATTTTAATCAAGTGCTGAATAATTTATTTACTATCCAAGTCCAAGAAGTGGTGGTAAATTAATCAGCGTTTTATTTGTTAGAGAGGTGGTTGACCTCATTCCTAAAACATTCAAGACTTAACACTTTCATTGCCACCATGATTTTCTAGTAGTTCCCAGCGATGCCGCCCTATAAAAGAACGCGATAACGCCAGGCGCGCTCTCGGCACTGCAAGATGAAATTGCATGATTGACAGCAATTTTCGTAAATTGATCAGAGAATCTCAACCTTTTGTTAGGTAGGTACTTTTTCTTAAACATGCTACGATATACGACCGTAATATCTTACACATCCTTCTTTGGGATAAATCGTTTTCGCACTAGTGGGTCCAAAAGTGTCCAGCAATTTCTTATCTGGTGTGCTCGACTGCCGCTCGAGCAGACCAGATAAGAAATTGCTGGACACTCTCTTGAATGTTGGTTTTTTGTTTTCTTGTTGTTTTTGCTGTTTGTTTTTTGTTGTTGTATTTCCTATTTTTTTATTTGGTTTTTTGTTTGATATGTTATTTTTTTTTTGTTGGTTTTGTTTTTTTGTTATGTTTTTGTGTTTTTTTGTTTGTTTTTCTTTTTTAAATGCATGTTTGAGACTTTTAAAACCGAACATGTATTTATTGTCGTTGTCGTTGTTTTTTTTTGTAGTTTTTTGTTTCCCAGGTATTTATTGTTTTTGTTTGGGTTTTTTTTGGATTTTTGTTCTTTTTTTGTGGTTTTATTTTTTTTGCGAGTTCTTTTTTTATGTAGTTTATGGTTTTAGTTGTTTTTTTTTGTAGTTTTTGGTTTTTATGGATTTTTTTGTTTTTGTTTTTTTTATTTGCTTATTTTGTTGTTTTTTGTTTTTAAAGTAGTTTTTAAATGAGTTATTTTGGTTTTTTGTTTTTTTTTGTGTGGTTTTAGACTGTTTGTTAGTTTTTTTTTTGTTTTTTCATGTAGTTTTTTAGTTTTTGGATTTTATGGTATTTTTTAGTTTGTTTTTGTTTTTTTTGATAATTTTTTTTTGTCTTTGAGGTATTTTTGTTTTTATTTTTTTGTGTTTTAAGTCTTTTTGTTTTTTTTATGTAGGTTTTGGTTGTTAGTTGTTTTTGGTTTTTTTTTTTTTTGTTTCTGTCGTTTTTTTTTGTTTTTTTTTTATTTCTTTGTTTTTTTTGTTTTTTTTGGTTTGTTTGTTTTATTTTGTTGTTTTGGTTTTTTTGTTTCTTTGTTGTTTTTGTGGTTTTGTTTTTTGTAGTTTTATTTTTTTTGTTTTTTGTGTCATTTTTTGTTTGTGTTTGTGTTGTTTTGGTTTTTTTTTTGTGGTTTTAGTTTTTTTGTTAGTTCTTTTTGTTTTTTTTAATGAAGTTTTTGGTTTTTAGTTGTTTTTATTGTCATTTTTGGTTTAAATTGAATTTTGTTTTTTATTAGTTTTTTTGTTTTCGAGGTGTTTTGTTTTGTTTTGTTTTTTTTTTTTTGTTTTAGAGGTATTTTCTGTTTTTCTGGTTATTATGGTATTTGATTTGTTTTTTTGGTAATGTTTTTTTTCATTTTTAGGGTTCCGTACCTTAAAAGGTAAAAAAAGGAACCCTTATAAGATCACTTTCTTGTCCGTCTGTCCGTCTGTCCGTCTGTCTGTCCGTCTGTCCGTGTGTCACCATCGATTATCTCAGGAACGGGTAGAGCTAGCAAGTTGAAATTTATACCATATACTAAGGTCTATAGTTCCTACTGTGAGTATAAAAATCAAGGTCCTGAGTCAACACTATAAAAAGATATAGGCAAATTTAGGTTTTCGTGAAAACTTGTGAGTACCAAAACTTACCTTAATTATCAACTTTTTTTATTTTTCGGAATTTTTCCTTTACTTGTGCTGGAAGACCTTGCTTGTAACCAAAATTGACAATTCTAGGTCAACCGGAAGTACCCTAGAGGTTTTGGGTCGAAAACCTAAATGGTAGTTCCCGTTGACCTAGAATAACGAAATTTGGCAAAAAGCAAGGTCTTATAGCACAAATAAAGAAAAAATTCCAAAAAGTTAAAAAAGTTGAAAATTAAAGGGTGTTCCCATACATACATAGTTGACGCCAATTAAAATTGTCCTCCGAGTTGTATGGGCGCTCATACAATTAAGCGGACTAGCTTAATTGGCACCATGGCTAGGCACGGAACCCTCGGCGTACGAGTTCGACTCGCACTTGACCGGTTTTTTTTATTTTTGTAGTTTTTGTTTTTGTTTTTTAGTAGTTTTAGTTTTTTTTTGTTGTTTTTGTTTTTTGTTAGGTTTGTTTTGTTTTCTGTTTTTGAGGTCGTTTTTTGATTTTGTTTTTTTTTTATTTTTTTGTGGTTTAAGTATTTTGTAAGTTTTTTCGTTTTTTTTTGTTTTTTTTTTGTTTTTGAGGTATTTGTTGTTTCAGTTTTTTTTTTGTTATGGTATTTTTTTTGTTTTTTTGGTTAGGTATTGTTTTATTTTCGTTGTTTAAGTTTTTTGTTGGTTCTTTTTAATTTTTGTTTTTGAGGTTTTTTTTAGTTTTTTGTTGTTTTTTGTTTTTTTAGTAGTTTTAGGTTTTTTTTGTTGTTTTTGTTTTTTTTTTGTTAGGTTTGTTTTTGTTTTCTGTTTTTGAGGTCGTTTTTTGATTGTGTTATTTTAATTTTTTTTTATTTTTTTTTGAGGTATTTCTTTGTTTCGTGTTTTTGTTTTTTTTTTGTTTTTTTTTGTGGTTTTAGTAATTTTGTTAATTCTTTTTCGTTTTTTTATTGTGTTTTTTGTTTGTTTTTGAGGTTTTTTTTTTTGTTTTTATTAGTTTTTTTTTGGTTATGGTATTTTTTATTGTTCCATTAGTTATTGTTTTTTTTTTCATTTTTTTCATTTTTTTTTGTTAGTTTTTGTTTTTTTAGTGGTTTAAGTTTTTTTTTGTTTTTTTATGTAGTTTTTAGTTGTTTTTTGTGTTTTTTTGTATTAAGAAAACAAAACACCTCAAAAAAAAAACAAAAAAGTAATAAAAAACAAAAACAAAAAAATACAATTAAAACCAAACATCACAAAAAAACAACTAAAAACCAAAAACTACATAAAAAAAAAAAAAAAAGAACTAAACTAAACAAAAAAACTGAAACCACAAAAAAAAACCAAAACAAACAAAAACAAAAAACGACACAAAAAAAAACAAATAAACTAACAACAAAAACAAATACAAACAAAAAAACGAAACACCTAAAAAACCAAAAACAAAAAATATAACAAAAAACCAAAAAAAAAATAAAAAAACAACAAAAAAAACGAAACCCACAAAAAATAAACAAACAACAAAAACAACATGAAAACAAAAAAACCTAAAAACAACAAAAAAAAATAAAAAATAAAAACAACAAAAAAAAAACGACAACGACCACAACAAAAAACAACATGTTCGGTTCGTGTTTAAAAAGTTCGTTTCATTTCTAAATTCATTGCGGTAGGTATTCATTTTGGTAGCTACGGAACCCTCGGCGCACGAGTTCGACTCGCACTTAACCTTTTTTTTTACGTCTCGTGTCATATTGGGCATTTGCTGTCATTGAACCTTAATATTTTATGAAGTTTGTATTTTTTTTGTATTGTATGTTCTTGCCATTGATTATACCTACCCTACCCACCTATAACAAAAAAAAACAAAATAACATTGTGTTATGTTTGGCCGGCATGCTACCTGGGAATCTACTAGGTACCTACTCCATAAATGTTGAGAACCCCTGGTAGTTGAACTCGCCTGGCATGTTCGCGGCATTACATAATTACTTTTTTTTTATAACATAAAAAAATTGTTAGAACTTGCGGGCCACTTCAAAACTCATTAGCTTAGGGCATGAGGATTATGCTCTCCGCTTTCTGATAGAAAACATACCCAAATCTTTGAATTATCCATGAAAAACCGAGAACGCGCCTGGCGAGTTCGCGGCATGGCGATATGGAATCGTGAGAACGCGCCCGGCGAGTCGTCGGCAACGAAAGTGTTAAAGGGGCAGCCAGCATTATTAGAATAATAACTGATACTCTTACTACTATTTTGAACTTGAAATGAATGTTTCATCCTGTTCCTAATCGAATCTTTATATGTATTCCAGGTTACCACCCGGTTCCAACTCCTGATGAAATCCTACTTACCATCCTGAAAGAACCAACCTGCCCTCATCAATCCTTACTTTCCTACATTCAAAAGCTTATGAGAAACAAACTGAACCCTACAAAGGTGTAAACTGTATCATGATTTATGTGTTTTGAAAGAAATGCAATAACATTGTGCCAGAAAACAACCTTCGTCTTTGTGTTTCCACCATCCAAAACTTCAATTTCAACCTTAATCAGATTCTAAAATGTCCATGTCATGTATAAGTCGCGGCATTTAAAAAGAACGCTGGATGAAACTGGAGGGGGTGTGTTTTGTCTCATGTTTGCGCGTGGGTTACCTATTCGCAAACATGAGACAAAACACAAATCCACATTCTTCCAGCGTTCTTTTTACATGACGCGAACTATACTGTCCAATGGTACAAGTATAACTACATTTTGAATGGTGTAGGTATTAGTCCAAATGGACATCGGCTAATATTACCGTAGGCGTGTAAGAAGCGCTCGTGGCGTAGCTTGCTTGCACTTTCTTGATTGATCGTTGAAGTTAAGCCGCGTTAGGCGCGGCCACTTTTAGGATGGGTGACCGCAAGTGATATTACAAGCTGAGCACTTCCGTGCTTCGGAGGGCACGTTAATTGTCGGTCCCGGCTTTTAAGTCGTTAAGCCATGACGGAGGCCTTTCGGCGGCCTAAAAACTCCGTCACCAGAGTTGACCACTTACTCATACGAACTTAGGTACTTACTGTAGTACTATTATTCTGTGATATTACGCCGGGCTCATACACACATAATACCACGTGTACATACCTTGCCGGGATTCACAGATCCATCTAACATGATCAGCAGATGGAGTCATTCTGTAGACTCACTTCGAATTCACTCAAGTGACCGAGCTCACTAAATACACAAGAATTTATTGTATAAGATACATATTTCGAATAGGTACGAAATTTGAAATCTCACAGCGGATTCAGCTCTTCGACGTTCGAAGTGAGTTTACAGAATCACTCTGCTGGCATGAATCATCCCAAACACCTCAAGTTGAGAACAAGTTGTACAGTCGCAAAACATTTCTAAAAGCCACATAAGTACTTGCCGACAACTTGTACCTTTTCGTGATTCTCCGAAGTAACGTTTGCTGCGTGCAAACATTTTAAACAATGGTAGCGAGCTTGCTTATTTACTTAACAAAGCGCTGTTGTGGCGGTGATTAATTTGGTAAATATGTTGAGAACACAGGCGAGTGTTGTGGTAATGGCTACAGTACAAATCGCACCTCCAGAATAGAAGTGACTCAATTCATAAAATTGGGAAAATTACTTGAATACGTAGAAAGACTCAGAAAAAAAAACTATTACTGCTATAACTGCTAGTTATTAAAAAACTGCTACTTTTTGGTTAGAACGTGAAAAACATAATAGCTGCATCTCTTTCATTTCGGTAGTATCTCCTCCCTCTCCCGCGGAAAACGGCCATTTATCGCATTTCCCAAAAATTATGATTTTTGAATTGAGTCACTTTTATTCTGGAGGTGCGAAATGTAAAGTACATGACCTTAACCAGACCAGCTCTCATCAAGCTGCAACGTCTTGTGTAGAACTTTGGTTAATCAATTTTGTCGTCAATGTTATTTCGTACTAGCGGCCCGCCTCGTCTTCACCAGACCTATGTTCGTCTGAACTTCTGAAGTAATGTTCATTTCAAATGATAAATTTTTAAACAGTGGTCCTAACTTAAAGATTATACTCAAAACGCCACAAAAATGTACACTCTCGTCGTAATAGATTGAATTCAATTTATATCTCATCCAAATCTCATCTTAATCCCCATGTTTGATGTCTGTCTGACGCTAACGATGAGTCAACATTTATACAGAGGATCTAGAGTTGAAGCCGTGGGAAGCGCCCGCATATTTTTGGATCAAATCAATATCGTCTGGAACTCGAGCTACGAAGTCTAGATGGGTGTTTCGCAGGACTCGTGTTTTTGGCATGTCCGGCCTTGCGAACCTATTAAAATGACCAGTTTCAGTATTGCTGTATTTTTATTTGGAAATAGTATACGAGTACGCTATTATGGCACTAGTAATATCCTCAATTATATACATAGGAAAGCTGTAATTAATTTCTAAAGTCGTGAAATCTAAGTTCTCTGGCGTGTCCGCGACACCCCTATCTGCATTCAATCGCTTATTACGCAATAATGAAATATAAATTGACACTTTTTATAACGTTAACGTTAATATAGATACTATTAGGTAGTGGTGAATCAAATTTCATGTTATTTTAACTCCACGTTACTGTTTTACAAAGCAAACAAATGTGTCCGCGATAAAAAACTAATTTCTCTGTCGCTAATTTCTGTGGCATTTTCCTAATTTCTCTGGCATTTTGCTAATTTCTTTGGCATTTTGCTAATTTCTCTGGCATTTTTCTAATTTCTCTGGACCAAACCTAATTTCAATGGGCACGAATATATTTAAACCACTAAAACTTCAAAACGGCTTTATCAAATTGAGGGCCGCTAACATTAAAATGCATGTCTTTGAGTGCTTAATTAGGTATGTTATTTTTTTTTTTTAAATAACCAAAAAAAAAATTGCGAAAATGGGGTACCGTTTTTCGGACCGCTTCTTGTGAATCATCCATATAGATACTATTAGGTAGTGGTGAATCAAATTTCATGTTATTTTAACTCCACGTTACTGTTTTACAAAGCAAACAAATGTGTCCGCGATAAAAAACTAATTTCTCTGTCGCTAATTTCTGTGGCATTTTCCTAATTTCTCTGGCATTTTGCTAATTTCTTTGGCATTTTGCTAATTTCTCTGGCATTTTTCTAATTTCTCTGGACCAAACCTAATTTCAATGGGCACGAATATATTTAAACCACTAAAACTTCAAAACGGCTTTATCAAATTGAGGGCCGCTAACATTAAAATGCATGTCTTTGAGTGCTTAATTAGGTATGTTATTTTTTTTTTTTAAATAACCAAAAAAAAAATTGCGAAAATGGGGTACCGTTTTTCGGACCGCTTCTTGCGAATCATCCAGATGTGGGCTAAAGACTAGAATAGCAATTCGATCAATAAGCTAAAAACAATATACTAAGGCTGCGTTTCCACCAAAGATGTGCGATGGAAATGTGTCGTGCGAGGATGTCTAGCTGTGCTGTGAAAATGTGTGGGTGTTTCCACCAGAGATGTGCGATGGAAATGTGTCGAGCGAGGATGTGTAGCGGAGCTGTGAAAATGCGCATTAATGTGTGGTGCGAGGATGTGTTGCGAAGCTGTGAAATGTGTCGACATGAATGAGTAGTAGTAGTGTCATTCAACAACACATTCCTCTTAACACATTCCTCGCAACACATCCCTCGTACACATTCCTCGCAACACATTCATCTTAACACATTCCTCGCAACACATCCCTCGTTGTTTTGTATGCGCAAAAACCTAGCTCCGCTGAGCCGTTTCCACCAGAGCTGTGCTGACCGAGGCGAGGTAAATGAAGCGATTCTATTGGTTCTTTACAAACACATTCCTCGCTACGCATTTTCGCACATCTCTGGTGGAAACGCAGCCTTAAGCTGATTTTTTTCAGATAAACCAGAGAATAGATACCAGGATAAAGTTTGGAAATTGTTACGCCATCACCCACTTTTACCACGAGAATTCCAACTTGGTATCATTATGAATTTATGATGGTAAGTGCTAAGTAATAGAGTACCTTACCTACTAGTATTCTGTGGTAATAGGTCTCTATGGTGAACGTAAGCTAGGTAAGTTCGTATGAACGAGTGGCCAACTCTGATGCCCGGAGTTTTTAAAGGCCGACAGTTTAACGTGCCCTCTGAAACACGGAAGCGCTCAGCTCGTAATGCCACTTGCGGTCACCCATCCGAATTGTGACCGCGCACAACGCTGCTTAACTTCAACTTCAAGAACGTCTCAGCAAGCTACGCCACGAGCGCTTAGCTTTTCTTCAATAGAATTAATGTTGTCATACCTACTATTCACAATTGAGTCAGAGTAATACACGATTTAGCCAAAATCCTAGAAATCAATACCGCCTCGATCTACCGCGCTATAAAACCTAGATGTGCGTGGGCTAGACCTAGACTAGAATAGCAGCACGATCAATATAAAGGAGTGAAAGGTCACGTTTCGTGACCAACCCTACTAATAAATTTACAAGATTCATTGCAGTGGGGCTGAGTTTACAATCATGGACCAAGGGAAATTTTAGGCATTGTTTCGTCGTATCGCGAACTTATTGTACATTCACCTTTAAGCTGGGAATACACATGCCCGTAGCTTGCATACTAGCATACCAGCTTCTTGCACGTACCAGCTACTGTCATGTGTATACGCTAACTGGCATGCCTGTAACTGGCATACATGTAGCTAGCACAACATTTGATTTACTTGCATGCCCGTTGAGATAGTAGTACGCGGGGGTTGCTAACCTGGTACGTGTGAACAGACGCGGCAGCTACGGGCTTGCCAGTAGCCGACTCGTTGTAAGGGCACAACTTGCATGCCAGTATTAGAGTGCGCCGCAAACTTTATGGCGGCTGAAGTGCGCGGCAGATTCGACTTTGCGCAGGTACAGTCAACGCTAAAGAATAGAATAAACTTTATCTACATAGCCCGCCTAGCCCCGCCCCTCATCGCCTTCACCTCCCCGCAATTGCGTTGACTGTACCTGTGCAAAGTCGAATCTGCCGCGTACTTCAGCCGCCATAAAGTTTGCGGCGCACTATACTTGCAAATGTATCCGCAGTGTGCTAGTTACTCG
This sequence comes from Camptogramma bilineatum, assembly GCA_958496255.1. Lineage (NCBI taxonomy): Eukaryota > Metazoa > Arthropoda > Insecta > Lepidoptera > Geometridae > Camptogramma > Camptogramma bilineatum. Next base: position 7,806,453 of record OY292474.1, read on the forward strand.
TACACGCCAGTAACTTTCATGCCAGCTACTTTCTCGATTTACGGGCATGTGTATCCCTAGCTTTAGTGTGGCAAGCCACTGAACAATTTGATACAAATTAAACTTGATCTTAGGCGTTCAAAACACGTAGGAGTTGGCTGACGTAAAGGTAAACAATCGCGGGGTCGCGGGTTCAAGGCCGGTTCCGTCTAATAGGTGTCTGCGTAAGCGATCGCTTTTTGTATCACATTGAAATCTGAGTGTTATTTTAGGTATTTCTTCTATTCTGACTTCGTTATGATTAATGGCTAAACGGCGGCAAAATGAGCAAATGATGTAACCAAAGTAAAAAAAAAATTCAAAATTAGGCCAATGCCCATCACCCACCCATGATTATGTACAAATTAATATCTTATAACGATCCATTCAGTTTGAAATTACAATCACTCAATAGAAAACCCAACCTATTAGAAATACGTCATACATAAGGTACTTTTTTGATTGGAAATTATTTTACTAAATCAGTGCCTCTAGTCAGAAAGGGCACAACTCAAATTCGGCACTTTTCAGGAGTGGCAAAAAAACTAAGAGAGGCTACCCAGCAGTGAGTAAAATCGAGCTATGGATGATGATGATGATAACCGATGATAGCTATTTACCGGTTCCATTTATGATCTGATTTAAATGAAAATTATGGTTCCGAAGTCATTTAAATTGTTCGACCAATTCGAAAAGTAATAAACGTCACAAGTTTTAATTACAGTAAAATATAGCGTTCACTGAAAATATCACTTTCGCATTGCGTCGCTCCTGCGCTAACGCGTCATAGCCATAATTCATTATGTCAAGTTCTTTGCTGCACCTTGGAAAGTAAACATATAAAACCTTGGAAGAAAATAGGTGGTTTTCCAATTTACTTGAAAATAAACACGCGAATGTTACATGGAATATTCGTAGCGTGAATTTTCAAGTGCAGCGTGGGTTTTCGTTCAGAAATATCTTGTCCGCAGCGGAAAATTTTTCGTTCTAAATTTGAGCATTTGAGGTTGGAAAATTCAGTTACAAAAACTTTAAGCTTTTTTTTTTAACAAAGTGTTATCAATAATTTCTTTACAAACTAAATGTATTTTGATGTTCATGTACTTTTGACACCGTGAGCGAGATATTCATATTCAATGTTCAGACATGTTGATTGTTTAAAAAGTGTTACATAGTTCTTTATATACCTACCTATGTTACTTTTTACTTACTTCTCCTCACGATAGACACTGAAGTTGGTAGGTTATTTTTATTGTAGCTATAAAGTGAAGATATAGGATAAAAAAACACAGATTTAGAAGTAAAGAAGGTCTGTAGGTATAAAATATGAAACTGTAACGTCAACACCGCCACGCACCGTATTATTTGCATGTGGAAATGTGAAGGTCACCGTTGAGTCAAATTCTATCATGAGTCGTCCTCTTTGTCCCCAAACACAGACTGTCTCTGTTTTGCATTTTGTTAGTCTTTTGTTCTTTATTTTACTTCGAAACACTTAAATAGGACGAATGATATCTTTTATTGACAAATTGAAGTATAGAAGTAGAAAATATAAAGCTATAAGAAATCTGAAATCTAAAAATAAACCATGACAAAGTAATCTGGCGCTTCATGTAGCCCTATATTTAATTAAACTTAAACAAAAACAATTTCTTGTGCTTGTGATGTTTTTATAAACCATGTCGACTTCATTGTAACTTGAATGTAATTGCACAGAGCTAGTGAGCTAGTGTGGTCATTATCGTCGCCATTACAGCCTCTAATATTCATAAATTCAAGGCCATACCGCCCAGCAAATTACATCCACCATTTTCTTACTTTCCATGCAGTCAATGGCCTGTTTCAACTTAGGCTTAACACACAAGCAATTAAAATTGGGCAATTTACCACCGACTTTGTAATACGACATCGCTGGACATGTTAGAATGAAGTTTGTCGCTAGTCTTTTGTAGCTACCGCGCCGCGTTACAATTTAGGAAACTCAGAATTTAACTAATCATTTATTGTTTGTTAGTGTAGTATGTCTTATCAAACAAATACCTAAAGATAATAATTTAAACATAAATGTTTTTCACCTTATTTTTCATAGTCTTCAAGTAATAAAAACTGGCGACTCTATATTTGTTCTGAATGGCACAACATGTTACCACTAACAAGAATCTGTGTCTAAGTAGACTTTCCTAGCATCTGTGCTCAGTTGGCCTTATCTACAGCATTAAATACCTCTGATAATTGCCCGTCTGCAACACCATTAGATGCATCCACAATACTTTCACCATGAATGAGTCCAATAAACCATTGTTGTATCGTTATAATGAGATTGCGGCGAACGATGCATGAAAATGCAGATTAGTGTTTACTTTGAGAAATTGGAACGGACTGTAAAGAGGAAAGTTGAATCAATCTCAAATAAATTAGGAACATCAAAGCATCAGCCCCCCCCTTTCTACTAGATGACAACGTCAATCATTCAGCTGCGTTTTAATTCGATCACATAAATGTCAGCCATTTGGTGAATAGTAGAATAGCTTTTCAAAAATTTGTTCTGCAAAAGTCCAAACCTTAGCTAAAACCTCACCACAACTAAGTCGTTTGTCATTAGTAGAATAGGAAACAGTCAAAAATTTAAGGTTTAGTTGAGGTTTTGCTTCGAGGTTGATAAAAAGCTCGTACTAGAATTGACACCCAGTAGGTACAGTAAATGCAATTGTTTATGGAAGTTTCGAATTTATAAAAGTAGATAATGCTAATCACAAGCAATATTATAATTTGAACTACTAAGCGATAAAAATCATGGCTTGGCTTGTATTATTAGTAGAAATTAAAATATAAAAAAATAATACCTAGCATAAATTAACTAAGTATTTGTGTTCTTTGTGTCCATAGATTTTTATTACACAAAAGTATCAGTGGTATCTTGGATGTGGTTGGGTAGTAAATAACTTATCTACTAAATACCAAATGAAAAATATGCAAATGATAGTTCAACATTCTTTAAGTTATTTTCCTCAAAATTGAGCTGCATTGCAGACTCCTTGACGTTTTATATCTTTGTTCTTCCATGTTACGAAAGCAATTCGTCTTTGCTTAATATATTAAACCTTTTTTATCCAAACATCCCCTAAATTCAATTGGAAGTCGCATGCAGTTCAGCTCTTGGACAAACGCCAACAGTCGGTGCTTTAACTAGACTTGCAGTCGCTGGCAAGCCAACCTACGCAACACAATTCAACAATACATACATATTTCACCTAGTAGTAAGCCATGCTCCAGTTTTTCGTTCGAAAGTTATGAAAATCTGTGAACTGATAAAGTAATCTTAATAAAACTCTGGTATAATGTATCATCGGTATTGGATTTTTGATAAACTATGACATCTACCTATGTACTATGTAGACAATGATGATGGAAATTACAAAACAGCAAGTCAATAAGAATATAATTATCCGACATAGTTTGGATTTTAAAGCTGTAAACAACATTTACCGAGAGTAACCAGCCTACCAGTGTGTTGAGATACCTACACGGAGAGCTAATTGTACATAATGTTTATTTTGAAAACATTACCACACCATAAATGTTAGAGACAACTTCAAATTGATTTTAAGTGTTTTAAAACGCACAATAAGTGTCTAAATATTTTTTAAATCACTTTAATGATAATCTCATAATCTATTGACATTCAAAGTTTAAATTGTTTAAAAAATATTAATTTAAACAATATAAAAATCGTCATCTTCTTGTGATAGTGTAAAATGCTTCGGGAAAGTCACAAACTCAGATAAGCCACATTTTGCTTTACAGGGAAAGCAATTGCCACCTAGCGCGTCGAGAGCACCCATTCAAAACGTCGTCATTAAGCACTTTATTGAAACACTTATGATTATGACTGTGCGAGGGCAATGAAGCTCTCAACAACTATCGCCCAGCAAGTTGTAAATACCTTAACACTTAAACATCATCATACTATTTATTTTTACCAACAGTTACTTACCTACTCTTTTTCATTAACCGCCATTATTTTGAATGTTAAGCTCATTTTGGTCACTCGAGTTGTTAAGCTACTTTTGATAGCCACTGTAAAAACTTGCATGAAGCAGACTGGCTAGGCGTCTGAATAACTGGCGCCAGTTCCTGTGACGTCACTGGAGCTTCATTATCCAGTGTATCTAATCTACCTTACCTACGTTACGGATGGGGTCGGTGTTCTCTATCTTCATTTTTTTCCAGACTACTTCTATGTCGTTCATCCCGCAAGGGCGTTATAAATGCTGGATTGTCCTTCTGATATTTACCGCTACATCCATGGGCGTCTAGGGGATTATTTTTAGGGTATATGTATGTAGGTACTAGGTACTTATCATTGGCCGCAGTAACAACTAATTTACGTTTGTTCAAAATGAGCAGTCTTGCTTTGCTTGGTAAAGCGGGATAGGTCAAATACCACAGTTTTTAATCCAATCCGTGATCGTGGGTTCGAACTTCGAATATCTTCCGATAAACAGTAAATTTTTGGTTTCAAAATTAATAATATAATAATATATTTATTTATTTTTCTCTCAAAAACGGTTACAAAAACTTAAGCTTATCTAAGCTATCTATAACTAAGTTTTAATCATAGTTTAAGTGGTACCTACTTAGGCTAACTTCTAACCCGTTTATGAGAGACTGGTGCCAGTGGTAGGCTGTTGCCTGTATTACTGTTACTGTTGCCTGTATTAAAATTGGTTGCACATTGACTTGATTTCTTAAATTAATGTTACCAACACAGTCTAACTTTGTTATTCAACATCCTATTTGACTGTAATATTCAATACCGACCTCCTTTCAAATCTTGTTGCATATCAAATGTCCTCAAAGTTCATAACTAGTTCCTTTACGAACCATTACTTATTTAACCCATTCACCAACATACACCAATCTACGACGAACTGAATAATTTCTGTAACTTCCATTCCAAGGCCTAAGTAAGTAAGTTAAGTAAGGCCTGAGTGTGAACATTTAAATACGAAAATTTCGTGCGAGACAATATCGTAAAAAAATTGTTGTGATAATTCTCATCGAATAGGATCTGCTAGCAGCGCACTACCATCACGCGAGAATCCTTGAATCTAAGAAGTAAAAACAAATTAATGCAGATTAAAAAAATATCTATAAAAAACTTTTTTTTTAATGCATTGATAAATTACATTAAGTTGTGATTGTGAGCTACCATGAAAGTTTCAGCTGGATACCTGATAGTGCTCGAAATTTGAGTTGCAAGATTCCACCCAACGACAGACAGACAAGAAAGTGACTTAATAAAAACCTTTAAATTTAAAATGAAAATATAATTACGACTGTACAAGACGCGGACATTTTCTGAGATCTCATCAGAAATTCTAGATCCTTTCAAAATGTAGAATGGGGTAGTCAGCCGCACGTCAAAATACATATTTAGTAGGTACATGCCCACTTTTTTCAGAAGTTAGCATTCCATACGTGACAGGTTGCAAACCCATCGCCGCTATTAGAAATCTAATCAGCCCCCTGATTCAGACTTCCGAATCAGCATCCGATTTGATGATTTTAGTCGGAAAGTTTACGTTTTTTCAGTGAAGAGACGTCACTTTCCAAATTTGGAATTCATTCCGAGAAGGTCTGAATCGCGCCTCTGGTTTCCTCACGATGTTTTCTTTCACAGTTAAGACCAAAATATTATGAAATGAAAAATTCATTGCCGCCGGCAATTGAAACCACAAATTTCAGACAAAAGGGGCACTATTCCATTCGGAAATCACAGCTCGTTGATAAGTAATACGTAACAACTTTCAGCCACTTCTCGACATAGTCTGCTAAACTATTTAAAATGATGTAACTCGCTGAATACCGCTGCTCACTGCACCATGACAGCCACAATCGCTTTCTTTGGAACAAAAACAAATAGACTGTTATTTAAAGCCTGTCAATTCGTGTATAAATTGACATAAACAATACGCTCAATGGCATCTGTTGGAGAACTTTCTAGTTTTATGCATTTAACCGTGAACTTTTTACTTAAAGTAGGTGTACTAATAATAACAAACAAACAAACAAAACATCAAACGCACGACAATGAAATAAAAAAACTGGAGATTATCCTTATTCCCATCTCGTGCCATTGAATTCCTCGCGCTACGCTCAGGATAGATAAAATTTACTCGTGATCGCTCGTGATTGAATTCTAAAATCCTTCGCTTGCTCGGGATTGAATATCAGCACTCACAGCAAAAATCAACTTTGCTTTCTTGTTGCACAGAATATTTGATATTTTATTATTTAAACAATCGATTTTATAAAAGGACAAACTCTTACTCTAAGTATAACTTTACCACTGTCCTCTCTATCTATTCTATTGTAGTAGCAAGAATTGTTTATTCTAGGTTTAATTAGTTTATAATTAACGATTCAGCCTTCAGCATAGAACAGCATTCTGGTCCGTGCAATGGCCTAGAATGTGATGCAGAAATGCAGGCACTGTTTTTAATGTAATTATGAAAAGGTTTTTTTATGTGAAATTACAAAATTATATCTTACAAGATGTAACTCGTGGTTTTACCAGTTTTACACAGATTTACACAGGAACCGCTCTTTTTCTGGGATATTTTTTTTTCCCAGAAACACATATTCTTCTCAATAAGTGGAAAAAATTGACAAATGTAGGCACATAAATAGACAAGTATTTTTCGTCTATAAGTCACAATAATTTTAAAATATTCCGAATGCAACATTGTCGAATCATCGTCTAAATCTAAATTTTAAAAACTGCCTCATCTCAAAAATGACATTTTGTGGGTTGGGTCCTTTTTGCGTAACTACGTCCAAATAGCTTATTCTCAGTAGGTAGAGTGCGCCGCAAACTTAATGGCGGCTGAAGTGCGCGGCAGATTCGACTTTGCGCAGGTACAATCAACGCAATTGCGGAGAAGTGAAGGTGGTGAGGGGCGGGGCTAGGCGGGCTATGTAGATAAAGCTTACTTTATTCAATTGCGTTGACTGTACCTGCGCAAAGTCGAATCTGCCGCGCACTTCAGCCGCCATTAAGTTTGCGGCGCACTCTAGGTCGGTTATTTATTTTAAGTCATTCGGGAATAGTGTAGCTTTACGGTGGTTCCAAAGAACTTCCTTAGAAAAGGCAGCTAGACAACATTTTTGGTGATCAGCTTTTCTGGAAAACTCCCTTCCACAAATCTACGGAGCAAATGTGCATCATGGACACTGAATGCTCTCAAAAAAACCTTAGTTTAAAATTTTATTCCGGAAAATAATTGGTTTTTGTGGTAATTTAATTTCTATTGAGATCTCGGCTAGTTTAAGCTAAGTTAGGAAGCGTCCGGTCTGCAAGATGTTGAATGATGTGTCTCTAATGTCGAAGTTGTAGACCTTAATTCGTTACACTGCCCACACGCTAGGCTTCAACATCATCAATTTCAGTTTAGCATTATCTGATTGGGACCTAAAATCGTAATGTATTTTCTGCAATGACGTCGTCTTACAGCGTATGATAAATCATTGTTATTTAGGTGATTAGACTAACTCTGTAGGTATTTTAGTTTTACTAACACTTTACTGCGTAAGTAATTTTAATTTAGCCTATCATATCCGTTCTTTCACCGTTAGGTACCTACACATAGATAGTTAGGTTAAGGTGGAATCAGACGGTTCACTCAAGTGAAAGATCACTCGAATGAATGCTGGGGTTTTTTATGACACTTTTCTTTCATGTTCTAGAATGTGTCACTTTGAGTGAAATATGCAAAATGCACGACGGAAATGAACCGTCTGATTCCACCTTTAGGTACCTACTGTCATTGACCCGCGATCCATCCACCATGATTGGTGGATTAGTACGCACCGTATCTATGTTCTTCCATACTGCTCTATCACTGGTCTTCCTGTCCAGTCTGTCCCACCCATACCTACCTATATAAATAGTTTATCGATCGAGCGAGCGAAGATCTTAGTGGTAAGTTGGGCGATTTTGCTTTGTATGTTTGTATGTTTGTATGTTTGTATGTTTCACGAATTGTTGTTCGCGCATAACTGTCGAACCGTTCATCCAATCTGCATGAAACTTGGTAGGTCAATAGGTTGTAGTAAGGAAATTTACGGTGGAGCATATGAGCTTAATCGATGAAGGGGTTGTGAAGATATTGGGTTCCCAAGGGGGTAAAAAATTATGAAAGTTACACAAATATATTGAGTGGGGTGTCATACGAAAGGGTTTATTTTGTAAATTCCAAAATGGTTTTTATTTTTAATCTAGGATGTATAGTTTTTGAAATACGACCAAAGAACAAAAACTACGAAACCAGAGCTGCAAGAGCTCCCGTTTCATAGAGTTTCGATGTCTTCGTAGCTCATTGACTGGTCGGTCTTAAAAAGAGAGTGGCATCGTTGCGGTTTGGTTCGCAATGATTTTAGATGCTACTTGATTTATTTTCATGATAAAAAAATTTTTGATAAAGAATGAAAATAATTGGGGTAAAAAAAGTTAAGTAAACAAATAAATTGAGTGGGGTGTCAAATGAAAGGTCTTTATTTGTAGGGTGGATGCACCAGTAATACACCAATTAAGCGACATTTTGAAACCAATTTTGATGCTGTGACTCAATTATTGCGACAATCCTTGTAAAAAAAAAATCGACATACTCCTTATTTACCATAGAATCATGTAGCTTATTCCGATTTTCTTAATAGCTATTAGGTTTATTTTTATTTAAAAATGAATGTGAAAAGTCGCAATGTGCCTAAGGTCGACCAGACTGTACCAATAATAGACCAGACATAGTGCCAATAGTGAACCAGTAAATAAATCGAATGTTTTGACTGAAAAACAATTTTATTATTAATACATTACGTTTTGTGCTTAGTAACCATCACAACTTTTAATCAGTCAACAAGTTTAATGTAAAAATTAAATGCTACAAGGCTCAAAATGTTGGTTAACTAAAACTAACTAATTATTAAGAGATTCATATCACTGATACAACTTTCATAGTTTTCAATAAATTACTTATGAAAGAACAGGAGTTGAAATATAAAAATTTGAGATTCTAAATCAAGAAAAATGTAATTTTAATAATAAAAATACTTTTTATATTTTTGGCATATTTTTCTATATTTTGCGCCTCTGTTTATCTCGTTTATAGCTTTTATGACATCTTCCTCCTTAGATTTTAAAAACGTTCTTTTCGGCGGCATTGTGTCTGTTGAAAAAGTGTAGGTGGTAAATTACTGGAACCAACTCGTAGTATAGATATTACCAGTGGTAAACCACTGGTCTACAACTGGCACAATGTCAATGTTTGAGGAGTTTATGATAATAATTTATTGCAGTATCATATGAGAATATAACTGTAAAAGAAAAACGAAGAAATGTATTGAAAAGCTTAATCACCAGTTGTAGACCAAATGGAATATTACTGAAACATAATTGAATTCGTGTTCCATTAGTTTACCAATGACAATTACTGATTTAAATTAGCATTTTCTGATGAAAAAAGACGTAATATTATTGCTATATGCATTATACTATGCAGTTAACTGGAAAATAGGTTCCAATTATTGTTTTAAACTAAAATTTAAAAGGATTACAAAAACTTACCGTCGTACGCGAGCTTACTAAAATGGCCGCCCGGAACGAAGTGAACGATTGTCGTTTCGGATTAAGTGTTTTTTACTTATGAAGATGGCGTGTATATCCCATTAATTTATGATTACACGATTGTTAGAAGTACGGCAGGGGTACCAAACGTATAAAAAGTGGTGGGAACTTCAATAGAAGGTTAATATTTAGGTTTGAAGTTTGAATTGGTGTACTACTGGTTCCTGGTGCGGCACTGGTGCACCCACCCTACATTCCAAAATAGTTATTATTTTTATTCTAGGACGTATCTGGGTGTTTCGCAGGACTCGTGTTTTTGGCATGTCCGGCCTTGCGAACCTATTAAAATGACCAGTTTCAGTATTGCTGTATTTTTATTTGGAAATAGTATACGAGTACGCTATTATGGCACTAGTAATATCCTCAATTATATACATAGGAAAGCTGTAATTAATTTCTAAAGTCGTGAAATCTAAGTTCTCTGGTGTGTCCGCGACACCCCTATCTGCATTCAATCGCTTATTACGCAATAATGAAATATAAATTGACACTTTTTATAACGTTAACGTTAATATAGATACGATTAGGTAGTGGTGAATCAAATTTCATGTTATTTTAACTCCACGTTACTGTTTTACAAAGCAAACAAATGTGTCCGCGATAAAAAACTAATTTCTCTGTCGCTAATTTCTTTGGCATTTTCCTAATTTCTCTGGCATTTTGCTAATTTCTTTGGCATTTTGCTAATTTCTTTGGCATTTTTCTAATTTCTCTGGACCAAACCTAATTTCAATGGGCACGAATATATTTAAACCACTAAGGGAGTGTCCACATTGCGTTTTCTGCAGCGCGTTTTTGAGCTGCGCGTTTGTATCGATACAAACGCGCGTTCGCAACGCGTATTTTTCCATACAAAAGTGAACCGGGAGGGGCTGCGCGGGGGGCTGCGCGTTCGCATCGCGTTCGAATCGCGTTTGTATCGATACAAACGCGCTGCAAAAAACGCAATGTGGACACTCCCTTAAACTTCAAAACGGCTTTATCAAATTGAGGGCCGCTAACATTAAAATGCATGTCTTTGAGTGCTTAATTAGGTATGTTATTTTTTTTTTTGAAAAATAACCAAAAAAAAAATTGCGAAAATGGGGTACCGTTTTTCGGACCGCTTCTTGCGAATCATCCATTAGGTAGTGGTGAATCAAATTTCATGTTATTTTAACTCTACGTTACTGTTTTACAAAGCAAACGAATGTGTCCGCGATCAAAAACTAATTTCTTTGTCGCTAATTTCTTTGGCATTTTCCTAATTTCTCTGGCATTTTGCTAATTTCTTTGGCATTTTGCTAATTTCTTTGGCATTTTTCTAATTTCTCTGGACCAAACCTAATTTCAATGGGCACGAATATATTTAAACCACTAAAACTTCAAAACGGCTTTATCAAATTGAGGGCCGCTAACATTAAAATGCATGTCTTTGAGTGCTTAATTAGGTATGTTATTTTTTTTTTTAAATAACCAAAAAAAAAAATTGCGTAAATGGGGTACCGTTTTTCGGACCGCTTCTTGCGAATCATCCATCTATACTTTTAGAAATACGACGAGAATTCATAAATATGAAATAAATGAAAAATTAGACACGACATTATGTATTGCATGCATGCTAGTATTTTTTACTATGAAGAGCTAGCGCAATAGGCATACTCGGCAGTAGTAGCACTTGAAATTATAGGGGTAGTAAGAAGAAAGTCCAAAATATGTAAGCCATCTACGGTGCGCGAGATCTCAGTTCGGGGCGAACTACTACTTGACACTTCATAAATTCAAAAGGACGAGACCCTGAAAAAAGCAATCGTCAGTCAGTTGTCCGAGGTTTGCAACGCTGTCAAGCTGTCATTGACCCGCGATCCATTCCACTCCATGTTAATCCATATGAGCCACCATCATTGGTGGATCGCACCGAATCCTGTGACCGCGTGATTTGAATTTAAAAATCCGAACGCTACATTTAACGGAACTCTAGGTTGGCGATTGAATCGCGTAGAGACATTCTATCTAGATTTGTAAGAATATTCTACTTAATAATTAATGGACGCCGGCGCCGTCGTCGATACCGAATAGTGAAACAAACTTGTACTTGGCCCTCTGAAATGACAGCTGCTCGGCTGCAAGATAGACTCTATCAGCTGCGTACAGATATCGCGTACCCTGGGTACGCGTAGTCAGTATACGCGTGTCCAGAACGCCTAGTCCATAGCTGTAGCTACGCGTACAGTGTACCTACGCGTAGCTACAGGTACAGACTTGGCGTTCTGGACACGCGTAACCTGACTACGCGTACCCAGGGTACGCGATATCTGTACGCAGCTACGATCATAATGTTCCTTATTACAAATATTAATTTCCCTTTATGGCAAACAACTTACTTCGTGAGTTTAGAAATAAAACAGCGGTCCCGCCACCGCGGCGGGCGCGGGTGAAAATCGCTCCGTAAAGGCGGCCGCACACCTATCTGCGCCGCACTAATCTAATTTTAGAATTCTTTAAGTATATGAAATCGTATGGAACCTCGCACATCCCATTCGATCGAATCTGCGCGTTAGCCTAACTAATACGCGCGTTTATTATTATGGCATCTTCAAGAGATCATAAATGCATAAAGATTTGAAATAATATCTACCACGTCTTGGGAATACAGTCTTGCGTACCGCTAAATTGAAATTATCATAAAATTATTACGACTAGCCTTGTCTTTGTTTAGTACCTACCAAGGTACTTGCCGTTCATTTACATAAGTAAGCCTAAACCAAGTTTTATGATAGCAATAAAACTTTGAATCCATTTAAATTACCTACTTGTAACGTAACCGTGAACTAAATAATACCTTTGCTAATGGCGTAGCTAGCAAAAACAACAATTAAATTTATTTTTTTATACCTAAATAAGTGAATAGCAAAAAGTAATATTCCCTTCATCAACTAGAAAAGAGCTGACGATCTTCAATTCTTGAGCAGATCTTGTTAAATTATAGCTAACAACCATCTCGATAACGTCACAAGGAAAACCGCATCAAAATCGGTTCTTTCGTTCAGCAGGGAATTACTTTTTTCGATCGAGCGAGCGAAGCGAGCGAAGATCTTAGTGGTAAGTTGGGCGATTTTGCTTTGTATGTTTGTATGTTTGTATGTTTGTATGTTTCACGAATTGTTGTTCGAGCATAACTGTCGAACCGTTCATCCAATCTGCATGAAACTTGGTAGGTCAATAGGTTGTGGTAAGGAAATTTACGGTGGAGCATATGAGCTTAATCGATGAAGGGGTTGTGAAGATATTGGGTTCCCAAGGGGGTAAAAAATTATGAAAGTTACACAAATATATTGAGTGGGGTGTCATACGAAAGGGCTTATTTTGTACATTCCAAAATGGTTTTTATTTTTAATCTAGGATATATAGTTTTTGAAATACGACCAATGACCAAAAACTACGAAACCAGAGCTGCAAGAGCTCCCGTTTCATAGAGTTTCGATGTCTTCGTAGCTCATTGACTGGTTGGTCTTAAAAAGAGAGTGGCATCGTTGCGGTTTGGTTTGCAATGATTTTAGATGCTACTTGATTTATTTTCATGATAAAAAAAATTTTGATAAAAAATGAAAATAATTGGGGTAAAAAAAGTTAAGTAAACAAATATATTGAGTGCGGTGTCAAATGAAAGGTCTTTATTTGTACATTCTAAAATAGTTATTAGTTTTATTCTAGGACGTATACTTTAAAAAATACGACGAGAATTCATAAATATGAAATAAATGAAAAATTAGACACGACATTATGTATTGCATGCATGCTAGTATTTTTTACCATGAAGAGCTAGCGCAATAGGCATACCCGGCAGTAGTAGCACTTGAAATTATAGGGGTAGTCAGAAGAAAGTCCAAATGTGGGCCATCTACGGTGCGCGAGATCTCAGTTCGGGGCGAACTACTAGTGATATAGTTATAAAATGCAGAATTCGGTATGTACTTTAAAGGTAGGTTAGGTAGGTACTTTATATTTTGCACAATAAAAAGACATCTTCAAAAGATTTGCAGATCTGCGAGAATGTCTGCCGCGCTTTGGGGACAGTTGAGATGGTGTTTCGTTTATTTATCCTAAATTCTCGTCTACGTAAGTAGGTACAAATGAACTTGTTCCATCTCCGTTCCGGTCAGGGTTCGCCGATATATATCAGCGGATATATATCATGATATATATCACGATATATATCAATTGATTTTTATCTTGATATATATCAATGGATTTTTTCCTGTCTTCTGAACTAAAAATTTTGGAGATTAATGTTAACCCTGGCATCACGTAGCGAAAAACTACAATTCCGAATAGTTTAGATTGTTTTTTTGGAAGTTTTTTTAGTGTTCATTAAAAAAATATTTTAAAAAATGAAAAATCTTATGAACATTTTCAATTTCGACGGGATCCGAACCCGCAATGATACATAAATATAAATACCTAAGTGTGGTTTAACACTATAACAAATAAAAAAATATAATTTTTTTTTTCTCAAATAAACACTAATTCTTTTGATACCTTTATTAAGTTTTTTTAATAAAAAATGTGGTAATTTGACACTTATTATTATTTTACAAATTACTTTCACATTTTAAAGTGTTTAATCCTCTTAGAGCATTAAATTCGCTTCTTTTTCTTAGCCTGGATATATATCCGATATATATCGGATAAATATCAAAAAATCGGATTTTTGATATTTATTATAAAAATCGGATTTTTTCGAACCCTGGTTCCGGTACATTTCGCGTGCTGAATAGCCACGCTACACTAGTGATGTCACCAGGCGCGCCTCACTACAACCTGTTGTTTTATTAACTACGACAGGTGAACGTGACAAATTGGGCGGACGGGCGACTTTGCAGCTTCATTTTATACTAGATCGCAAGTAAAAGTCGCGCACCTCACTACAACCTGTGGTTTAAAAAAATAAAACAAACAGTTTTAAATATATGTAAGTATCTTATTGGCCTGGAAGTGAACATTTAATTAATTTCTTAAGCCTAAATAAGAGTTTAAAAAAAAACTTTTTGAACTTCTCAAACCCAAATATTAAAACAAACTAGTGATTGCGCGAAACATCGCAAAAAGCTATCTCCAATTTCAAAACATTATACTTAATTTGAATTCGAATTTGTAAATGGCCAGCATGCCGTGTCCGGAACAAAACTTTAATAACTGAACGGATTGAACGGCGGAAATAAATCGCTTTATGAACTTGTTTGAATTCATTATCTGGATGATTCGCAAGAAGCGGTCCGAAAAACGGTACCCCCATTTTCGCTATTTTTTTTTTGGTTATTTTTAAAAAAAAAATAACATACCTAATTAAGCACTCAAAGACATGCATTTTAATGTTAGCGGCCCTCAATTTGATAAAGCCGTTTTGAAGTTTTAGTGGTTTAAATATATTCGTGCCCATTGAAATTAGGTTTGGTCCAGAGAAATTAGAAAAATGCCAGAGAAATTAGCAAAATGCCAAAGAAATTAGCAAAATGCCAGAGAAATTAGGAAAATGCCAAAGAAATTAGCGACAGAGAAATTAGTTTTTTATCGCGGACACATTTGTTTGCTTTGTAAAACAGTAACGTGGAGTTAAAATAACATGAAAGGATGATTCGCAAGAAGCGGTCCGAAAAACGGTACCCCATTTTCGCAATTTTTTTTTTGGTTATTTAAAAAAAAAAAATAACATACCTAATTAAGCACTCAAAGACATGCATTTTAATGTTAGCGGCCCTCAATTTGATAAAGCCGTTTTGAAGTTTTAGTGGTTTAAATATATTCGTGCCCATTGAAATTAGGTTTGGTCCAGAGAAATTAGAAAAATGCCAGAGAAATTAGCAAAATGCCAAAGAAATTAGCAAAATGCCAGAGAAATTAGGAAAATGCCAGAGAAATTAGCGACAGAGAAATTAGTTTTTTATCGCGGACACATTTGTTTGCTTTGTAAAACAGTAACGTGGAGTTAAAATAACATGAAATTTGATTCACCACTACCTCATAGTATCTATATTAACGTTAACGTTATAAAAAGTGTCAATTTATATTTCATTATTGCGTAATAAGCGATTGAATGCAGATAGGGGTGTCGCGGACACACCAGAGAACTTAGATTTCACGACTTTAGAAATTAATTACAGCTTTCCTATGTATATAATTGAGGATATTACTAGTGCCATAATAGCGTACTCGTATACTATTTCCAAATAAAAATACAACAATACTGAAACTGGTCATTTTAAGAGGTTCGCAAGGCCGGACATGCCAAAAACACGAGTCCTGCGAAACACCCATCTATGGTCTCGGAGTTTTAAACAAAACAACTACCTAGGTACTCTTTATGAAACTAAATTCAAGGAGAAATATTAATTGTCATTACAATAAAAATGTTAGAAAATGACATGTATTGTCAAAATTTTCTTATTATTTTTTAGAAGTTACGGTAATGATTTCTTTATCTATTTTTATTGAATGAGTGCGATTAGTACATAGGTGCCAACTTGAATAATTAATATAGGTATATATTAGAATTAAGTCATACGCTAAGTACCTACTCAGCAGGCAATATCACATTTTATTATTACAATACTTACGTAAAAAAAAAAACAAAGTCTTGATTATTTTTTTGTTTTTTACATGTTTAACTAAATTACTACTATGTATCTGCCACATGAATATTTTACAGGGCATCTAATTGCTGAGCCATCAAAAAGGATCTTTATTACCATACGATAAATAACACATTCCAGTAGCTACGGTACTCAATTTCAAAGGAAGACATCAAAAGTCGCCCGTCTACAAAACCGGAAAAATAAACTCATTTCATCTAAAACCTAATGAGCGCCTATTTTAGTAAAATATGTTTTGTTTGTTAACTTAATTAAGGCCATAACCTAATGAAGCTTATTACGAAAATAAATTAACAGAAGGTTCAATGTTGACTTACAAAACACGCGCTCATCAATTCAATATCAAGGATATTAAAAAAGACACAATCTTTTATTTAATTACGATTTTATCAATACGGGAATACATCTAAATATCTACGATAAATTAGCGTCTATTCACCCCGGACACTCGACGAAACCTCTATGCAAAAGCGGCGTCTGACTACCTATACACTACACAATGTCAGTTTTGTACACAGTAAGGTTATCACCGTATGAATTATGTACACTGTGGTCTCGGTCTCGTCTGCGCGTGTGGCGCGTTCCGCGCTCAAAGTCAGCCCCTCGCCGGCTCAAAGTCACAGTGTCCATTCTATACGTAGTACCTATTATTATGTGTTTTGTGGTCTATTGACTAACTAGTAGTTCGCCCCGAACTGAGATCTCGCGCACCGTAGATGGCTTACATTTGGACTTTCTTCTGACTACCCCTATAATTTCAAGTGCTACTACTGCCGAGTATGCCTATTGCGTTAGCTCTTCATGGTAAAAAATACTAGCATGCATGCAATACATAATGTCGTGTCTAATTTTTCATTTATTTCATATTTATGAATTCTCGTCGTATTTCTAAAAGTATACGTCCTAGAATAAAAATAATAACTATTTTGGAATGTACAAATAAAGACCTTTCATTTGACACCCCACTCATTATATTTGTTTACTTAACTTTTTTTACCCCAATTATTTTCATTCTTTATCAAAAAATTTTTTTATCACGAAAATAAATCAAGTAGCATCTAAAATCATTGCAAACCAAACCGCAACGATGCCACTCTCTTTTTAAGACCGACCAGTCAATGAGCTACGAAGACATCGAAACTCTATGAAACGGGAGCTCTTGCAGCTCTGGTTTCGTAGTTTTTGTTCTTTGGTCGTATTTCAAAAACTATACATCCTAGATTAAAAATAAAAACCATTTTGGAATGTACAAAATAAGCCCTTTCGTTTGACACCCCACTCAATATATTTGTGTAACTTTAAAAAAAAATTACCCCCTTGGGAACCTAATATCTTCACAACCCCTTCATCGATTAAGCTCATATGCTCCACCGTAAATTTCCTTACTACAACCTATTGACCTACCAAGTTTCATGCAGATTGGATGAACGGTTCGACAGTTATGCGCGAACAACAATTCGTGAAACATACATACAAACATACAAAGCAAAATCGCCCAACTTACCACTAAGATCTTCGCTCGCTTCGCTCGCTCGATCGACAAGCGAGACACTATCGCTACGCTAGTAAGTTACTAGGATACTACACGCACTACAGTAGGTACATATCTACTAACTAAGGCTAACTATTATACATTTTCCATGGGCGCCAGTCTTGGAAAGCATCTTATCTTGTGCCATGTCAACCATTACCTCTAATGCTTCGTAAGATCGATGTCCAGATAACCGCCAATTAGAAACGTAATTGTGTTCTAGTTGCGATGGGACAAATGATTAGCCAATAAATTCCGATGTAAGTGCCACTGGCTGATCAAGTTAATTTGACGACATGGCAAAAAGGAGCGTATCCAAGTTTAGAAAAATCTCACTTAAGCTTAACTCTCTAAGCTTATCTCACTTAACTTTCGGCTGAATTCGACCAAACTGGATTAAGTTTAGTCTCGAGAGTAAATTACTGTTTGTTTGAATATTTTGACTAGCTTTCTAAACAATTGTATTAAAAAAAAATAAGAACTTTATCCACTTTTGGTCGAATCCAGCCTTAGGTGTTTATCCCAATGCAACGAATCGACGCGGGCAGATGTGCGAGGTTTCATACGATTTCATTAACAAAATCGTTTTGGGTCATTCTTTCGGCGCGTTCGGCCCGGATAGGTGTGCGTTCACCTTTAGAGACCATCTCTGTGTGAAAATTGTCTTGTCTTCCAATATTATAGGTTAAAGTAAATTGGCTAGTAAGAGTAGGTACCTATAACTCATACAAATAACAACCGCGTGCTACTCAGTGATGGTGTACTTACTCTCACTTTAACTGTCAACTATCTTGGGATCTTATTCGGAGAAGTCGGGGATTGTGAAATAGCTGAAACAAAAAAAAAACAATTAGGTACTTACTTTTGTCTTTGTCGTATAAGTGCGCCAAAACAAAAAAAAAAATCTGATTGATTCCGTCCGCCCCATTATATTCAGATAATGTCACACTGAGAGAAATTTAATTTTGTAATGTTTGGCAAGAACACAGTTCGAGCATTGCATCCAGAATTGCGAGCAAACCAGATTTCTCATGCTTTATCCTAGCTGTTTCTACATTATGTTCCTTGTTCTCGGAAATAGAAAACCTGTTTGGACCATGGATTTCTTTGGAAAGATTGTTGTCTAGTATAACCGTTTGTGAACTAGAAATAGAATCCATCTCTGGACTAGATTTACCTATTTCTGAAAAAGGATTTCCAGTTTTTACGTTACGTCTGTAACTAATAGAGTCATGTAAGTGCCATTTGTGGTTATTCCACAAGATGAATGATAATGACACTTAAAAAAAAACTACTAGATTTCTCAGTTGGGTATGTTTTTTGCGTCTTTTTTCAGAATTTGTCTGTATATAGGTATACAATTATTTATGCAATAACTAACTTCCACTCTCTGTTTATAGTGCTGTTTTTCAACATTGTCCCAGGCACTACAGTGTCCAGATAAGTGTAGGCAAAGATTGCCTCCTGACTGTATAAATCATCTAGTGAAGATGTAAAGGCCTAAATCCAAAACCAGTCCAATGGTTGAGACGTGATAGGACTTGGGACACAAACATACAAACTTCCAGATATTGCTATAATACACGCAGATACAGAATGCATATTTATTACAATTGTATTCAAAGATACTCATGGAATGGGTTCATTGCATAGCCTTCACTTGTTTCTCGCCAGTCATGCATGGATAATGTTAGTTTCTAGTGTCACTCGCTCGAAAGTTAGCGGTCAGATCGTCACGCAGTCGTGTCTTGAAAACAAACTGATTGTGTTACACTAGCTGAGAATTACCTTATTTTTGTATTCTATTATATGAGCCGTGTTGGCCGAGTGGGAGAGCCATGACTTTCGATCCGAAGGCCGCAACTTCGAATCCCGACCGTGCATCAAGGGATTTTTTGTTCTGAAAAATATGCACAGCGTGAGCTCTAAGCGGTAAAGGAAAGGCATCGTAAAGAGACTAATAATATTTCTAATAGCGGCGTTGAGCTTGCAACCATAATAATTTCTGCAAAATGTGAAAGATCAGTATAATATTCAGAACCGAAGTATCAGTATGGTATTCAGAATTGTAATTCCTTTGTTTTACCTGTGGTACTTCTAAATAAATGTGCCTCTTTCAAAAAGATCTTGAAGTGGTCAAAGTATCACCCCGGCTCCACACGTTGGGGCCAACGTTGGCCCCAATGTCACTCGCCAACGTGTGGATCTAGCAAAATAAACCCCAACGTTGGCCCCAACGTTGGGGCCAATGCAATTTTGTCAGCTCCACACGTTGGTGAGAAGCATTGGGGCCAACGTTGGTCCCAGCGTATGGTGCCGGGGTCAGTATTCAGTCCACAGCCAGCAGTTTGCGCACGTGCACCGCATACCGTGCTAGACGAGTTATACTCCTCTTATTTGCGGGAGCGCATCAATCCGGTTCTTTCTCTGTGAGATTTATGTGGCGAACCGATTTGACCTCTAAGATTAAACGTACGGTTATTTTAACCAATGAAAATACTAAACTCCCCTTGTAATTAATTACCGGAGTAAAAATCACTATTGTACTTGATTATGTCAATCTGTTTTAGCTTATATGCAGATTTTATTGACACAACTACATTGGGCTTGGGCTACATTGGGCTACCCGGCAGCTTTACCCGGCTGGGTTGGGCCTTTACCCGGGTTGGGCCGCCTGGCTTTTTTTGCAGGCGATGAGTGTACCGCATACATACCGTGCTATGTGGGACCAATCTAAGTGAATGTTGTGAATGTTGGGCCAATATAAGCGATATTACCTACGTTCATTTAAAATGGAAAAGCAGAACCATGAGAATCAATACAACACCAAACATCTGTTTCCGATTTAGCCTACATTTTGTAGTTAGTTTTTCAACGGATGGGTTAATAGGTTGGTGAACATTGGTTTAATGACTATTATTTTTTATTTGAGATGCTCCATGTTTTGCCATGGAAGTGATAGTGTTGTCTGCTGCATCGCAGAGCAATCGATAAGGCAAAGCTTCTTCATCAAGATACTTTGGTATTAACTACGTCTGTAGGCAGACTAGGTAGTAGACAAAAATAAACTCATTTTGTTTGTAGGTGTGTCAGATAAAAAAAAAACAAATGGTCTAAAGTATAAGTCTAGGTAGTTACACGAAAAAAGGACTTAAGGACTTAGTGAGGATTTACCTAGTTAGTGAACAACGGAATTTTCACCATTTTAGGTAGTCGATCGAGCGAGCGAAGCGAGCGAAGATCTTAGTGGTAAGTTGGGCGATTTTGCTTTGTATGTTTGTATGTTTGTATGTTTGTATGTTTGTATGTTTGTATGTTTCACGAATTGTTGTTCGAGCATAACTGTCGAACCGTTCATCCAATCTGCATGAAACTTGGTAGGTCAATAGGTTGTGGTAAGGAAATTTACGGGGAAGCATATGAGCTTAATCAATGAAGGGGTTGTGAAGATATTGGGTTCCCAAGGGGGTAAAAAATTATGAAAGTTACACAAATAAATTGAGTGGGGTGTCATACGAAAGGGCTTATTTTGTACATTCCAAAATGGTTTTTATTTTTAATCTAGGATGTATAGTTTTTGAAATACGACCAAAGACCAAAAACTACGAAACCAGAGCTGCAAGAGCTCCCGTTGCATAGAGTTTCGATGACTTCGTAGCTCATTGACTGGTCGGTCTTAAAAAGAGAGTGGCATCGTTGCGGTTTGGTTTGCAATGATTTTAGATGCTACTTGATTTATTTTCATGATAAAAAAAAATTTGATAAAGAATGAAAATAATTGGGGTAAAAAAAGTTAAGTAAACAAATATATTGAGTGGGCTGTCAAATGAAAGGTCTTTATTTGTACATTCCAAAATAGTTATTATTTTTATTCTAGGACGTATACTTTTAGAAATACGACGAGAATTCATAAATATGAAATACCTAAATGAAAAATTAGACGCGACATTATGTATTGCATGCATGCCAGTATTTTTTACCATGAAGAGCTAGCGCAATAGGCATACTCGGCAGTATCAGTAGTAGCACTTGAAATTATAGGGGTAGTCAGAAAAAAGTCCAAATGTAAGCCATCTACGGTGCGCGAGATCTCAGTTCGGGGCGAACTACTAGTTTATGTAAGTGCTTATTCACGTAGGTACGCGCGGGCGCGGGCGCGGGTGCGGGCGCGGGAAACGTTGCGAGCTCGTGTTCACATTAACCGCCAGGCGTTCGCGCGAGAGTGTGACCCCGCATCCACACGTTGGGGCCAACGTTGGTCCCAATGCCTCTCACCAACGTGTGGTGCTGACAAAATAGCTTGGCGCCAACGTTGGGGCCAACGTTGGGGCTTGGCCGTGCCGTGTCGGTTTTATCAAAGGAAGTTGGCGCGCCAACGTTGGGGATCCGTCCACACGTTGGCGCTATGCTCAGTCCCGTTTCGACGCGCATCGTGAGCGCACGTGTCGACTGACGAGCGAGAATGTCATCGTATTCCTTATTTATTGTGTTTGTAGGTCTATCGGGCTGAAATTTTGCACACTTATAGATTCTCGGTGACAATGAAATATTATGGTATCAACAAGCTGATCTGATGATGGAGTCAAGAGCTGTTCAACAGAACTCCTCAGTAAATAGGCCGATTGAGTTGAAACTCGGCATATTTGTCAAGTTCTGACTACAATGTAATAATATGGTGACAGCAAGCTGATCTGATGATGGAGTCTACTATTTTTTTTTATGTTACGGGAACCGTGCAATTTTTTGGGATAAAAAGTAGCCTATGTCCTATTTCCGGTTATTATCTATCTATATTTTAAATATCACCCATATCGGTTAAGTGGTTGTCGTGTTAGAGAGGAACAAACATACATCCAAACATCCAAACTTTCGCTTTTATAATATAGTGTGTTGTGTGAAGTGTGATAGTGACATTATGTGATGTGATTGTGATAAAATTGGTATTCAATTCAGTAATGTAAAATCACTTAGAGAAATTTCAATTTCTGTATCGGACGCGCAGACATCGGACGTCTGCACGTTGGCTCTGACGGAACAAGACTGGTGTATCGCCAACGTGTGGATGGTTCACGAAATCTTGGCCCCAACGTTGGGACCAACGTTGGTCCCAACGTATGGAGCCGGCGTGACGTATTGTCAGAGGTCGAATTATGAACGTCGCGAGTGAAACGCGCGCGCCGCCGCTAGTTTGACATGAACACACACAAACATCTTCACGCGTTGAAATTACCGCGAGCGCTCCGCGCGCGCCAGTCGCTAGCTTGCCCGCTAGTTAGACCGCACGTGCGTTTCGTACGTGAACACTTGGAATCACTACATATGTTTGATATTTCGTCACCGCGCCCGCCACCGCGCCCGCGAGTCAACGTGGTTGAACACTAAGAACTCACTTTCCTCCCACCCACGACGTAGTCTATCTATGTAATTTACATGGATAAGAATTGAATTATTTACTTTATCTTTCATGCCAATTGAATCAAATTGAAAACCGACTTATCAATAACGAAAGCTATCAAAGGTTAATTGGATGTTGTGTCTGGCAAAAAATAACGCAACGCAAAATCAAACAATTCAATGACAATACAGGCGCAAAAACCGCCATTTCTCAGTGTCTATCTAAGCGTTATCCAATAGGTCATTGACATCTTAATACTCCGCCTATCGGTCAAACGTGAGCGGTTAAGCATAAATCAAACGCCCGCGAGCAAAAAGCAAAGCGCGCTATGTGTGTCACTGACCTACGACAAATGGAATTCAATTTCATGGTTAGGATGCAGGTCCTTTTGCACTGTGGAATGTTCGATTTCACGGCTCGGATACAGGTCGTTTAGCCATCATGCTACGTTCGTTCACCTATTACATTCACAAGAGTAGAAAAAAAAATGTTTGGTTTATGGATGAGCGTTGATTATGGCCAAGTGTCCCAATGGCGCATAAGCCGAAATCAGACGCTTCATTTTTCGTTCTGCCTTTCATTCGGCATCTTTCACTAGGAATGACGCGTCTGAACTTAAAATGAAAGAAAAATGAAAAGTGAATTCACTAATGAAAGAATCCAACACTGTCGGATCGGTTCATTCCGAATGAAGGAAAAATGAACGCGCACTCCGAATGAAAGAAAAATGAACCGTCTGAATACGAAAATGAACGTTCACTCGGAATCGGCCATCCGAGATGCACGACTTCATTCTACGACATAGACAAGACTAGAAAATGAATGTTCATTTCTTTATCATTCCGTATGCCGTGTGATCATGGAATGAAAGAAAAATGAATGAATCACTCGAGTGACCTTTCATCCGAGCGAACCGTCTGATCCCAGCTTTAGACATTATCTCAAATCTTTAGGCAAGAGATATGCCCAAATGCATTTCAGTAGCCAATAACTCGGAGAATCGAAGATCTATACCGCAATCTAAGTGTAACTAAAGGTGGAATTAGAAGGTTCACTAAGTGAATGATCACTCGAATGAAAAATGGGGTTTTCTATGACACTTTTGTTTCATTTTATGTTTAGACGCTCTATTCCTCGTAAAAAATGCCGAATAAAGAACAGAAATGAACGAAAAGTGAACCGTCTGATTCCACCTTAACAGCATTAAACACGCAAAAACAGATGGGCTTCAACTATAATAAATTTACTTCATTATGACTGCAAAAAGCAGTTATTCGCATTAAGACTATTTTTGCATAGAGTCTCGTGAGCGCCTGAGAAAGTGCCCGATGCGCTCTGGTGGACAGTGTTTTTACGCAACAGTGTAGTGGGCGCAAGGCTTGAGTGGCAGCGAAAGCTTGCCTGCTCGAAAAATTACACTGGTCTATGCTTAATTTTTTTTTTATATCACGTGGTGGTTAAAGGTAGACGCACACCTAATCCGCGCTGAATTCGCGAAGTACCTACTGCCAAATTCGGTCGAAACGGACTATTCGGCGCGGAGAGGTGTGCGAGGTTTATGACGTGGCTGAGTTGGTTAACTTTTGATCAATGCGGGTTCAAATCCCGTCAGAATCGAAACATTATTTCGTGTACACATTAAAAACTATATACCTATTTTCCCTTATTATTTCTATTAGCTAATGCAAGTAAATAACGAGTCTATAATTCTCCAAAATTCTAAAAAAACAATTAGCTTCTTAATTCTTTATTGTACAAATAAAACACATAGAACAACGACATAAAGAAGGACATGTACAAAGGCGAGCTTAACCCTACGAAGGGTTCTCTTCCAGCAAATCCTTTGAGGCTAGAGAAATGATATTAAATAGTATTAAATAGTTATTCTTTCTTATGTTGACCGAATTAAAAAACAAGAGGTTCCCAATTCGGCTGTATTAATTTATTTGTTTGTAAATCGCTTAGCCCATCACTTTGTCCACTCCTATTATCACTATTAATATTTAATTAGAATGTGACACGTAAGATGAACAGAAAGATTTATTGCACATCGTTCAAGATGGGATCGTTTTACAGATACATAATCAATCAAATGATTAATAGCATAAATAGCTAGTTTTTTTCTTATAAATGTAAAGTACCGTGTATTTCTCGTTTCAATGGTTCACGGCTATCGCTCTGGCACAGAAAGGGAAATGTAGTCCAGTAGTCCACTTGTCAGTTGCGTAAAATATTAGAAAAGGTTTAAAGTTTTCAAAATCTGTGGAAGGATGTCAAAATGTTTTCAAAAGTTTAGGCCAGTCTCCTACGAAAATTTTCCTATAGCTACATCAGAAAGGGAGATGTAGTCCACTTGTCAGTTGCGTAAAATATTAGAAAAGGTATACAGTTTTCAAAATCTGTGGGTGGATGTCAAAATGTCTTACAAGTTTGGGCCAATCTTCTATGAACATTTTCCTATAGCTAAGGCAGAAAGGGAGATGTAGTCCACTTGTCAGTTGCGTAAAATATTAGAAAAGGTATACAGTTTTCAAAATCAGTGGATAAATATCAAAATGTCTTCAAAAGTTTGGGCCAGTCTCCTATGAACATTTTCCTATAGCTAAGGCAGAAAGGGAGATGTAGTCCACTTGTCAGTTGCGTAAAATATTAGAAAAGGTATACAGTTTTCAAAATCAGTGGATAAATATCAAAATGTCTTCAAAAGTTTGGGCCAGTCTCCTATGAACATTTTCCTATAGCAACAACAAAAAGGGAGATGTAGTCCACTTGTCGGTTTCGTAAAATATTAGAAAAGGTATACAGTTTTCAAAATCAGTGGATGGATGTCAATATGTTTTCAAAAGTTTAGGCCAGTCCCTATGAACATTTTCATATAGCTACAACACAACGTTTTGAATTTTGAAAAGTTTTTTAAGTTTTAATTATTAAAACTTTTCAAAATGTGCCATGATGCCGGCCGGCAGTTGGCTCTAATTGCAATGTTTAAATTGGCATTTGGTCCGTCGTGCTACTTGCTTCATGTAATTCGTTGTTTTCTTATAGTACTTTTACTTTTAATGTGTGTTTAGATTACATTCTTGTTGACACATATGTTGATCTGATTGGTCTAACTTGTCTCGAACCTCAAATTGGTCTCAAACTGTCAAACCGACCGAGAGTGACAGAGGTTGCGTGGTCACTGAACTGTCATATTTGACAGTTTGAGACCGATTTTGATCGCTATCAAAGAAAGAAATCAAGCTGTTTTGTATTAAGTACAAGGTTTTCTTGAAGGTTAAGTGCTCGTGGCGTAGCTTGTTTACACGTCCTTGGTAGATTCAATTCAGAATTTGAGGTATTTTAAGGTGGCCGCACACTTATCCGCGCCGAACGAATCGACCGAAACGAATTTTAGAATTCTTTATAAGTATGAAATAGTATGAAACCTAATGTTGGGTATGACATGATTTTAGATTGACTTTTGTCAGAGTAGGTTCATTTTGATTTTGAGCCGGTACCGTGAGCCGGTTCGTTTGAGCCGGTCATTTTCAATTGACTGAGCCTTTAGCACGAGTATGCACAAGTTTACTATTCGATCCGTGACTGTAGTATAGTCTCTCAAATGTATGGGATTCCGGTGCAGCGCCTCCAGTGGTAACTTGACTGAACTAAAATCCCAATACATTTGAGAGACTATACTACAGTCACGGATCGAATAGTAGACTTTGTGCATACTCGTGCTCGAGGCCCTGTTCATTATTTTGGCGGACTACTCACTCATTTTCATATGACAATCTGTCCGATCAGTTCAGAATTATTTCTTGTCATTGTCAAGCGAGGAGTGATTGAAGATTGAATGAAGCTTGACGAAAGAGTAACGTCATTTTCTGATTTTGTCATATTGTGTACGGTTACATGACATTTGAATTGAAGCATGATATTTTAAGAAGTTGAGCCGATCACACAAAGTTGAATTTTGTACGGGACAAAAGAACCGCGTCAGTCACGTCATACTCAACACTAGAAACCTCGCACACCTGCCCGCGTCGAATTGTCCGATTCGACCGAATCTGGCCCTACCTACTTCGAGAATTCGGCGCAGATAGGTGTGCGCTCAGCCTTAAGATCCATTGGAAATATCTAGGGGTAGTCAGAGGCACTTTCAAATACGTATTTTGCGTTGTAAGTATAAAATAAATGTCTACAGTTTACATTTTCATGAAAAATTTGGTTAATTAAGTTACATAGTCATTTTCTAGGAAGAATTCCACCATAAATCCTATCTATGACAAAATAATCCTTCAAAAACCAGTACATCCTAATAGATAAGACCTTAAGGGCACCTGTACAAACAGCTGATGTCATTGTTGATATACTTAAGATGTTTATCAGCGGTGACCCGAAAAATGCGTCGTTACAAGGTTTTCTAATACCTAGTATGTCCGCAAGCGAGAGAAGCGAGCTACTTGTTTTTCCTTCAAATCGAAATATGTGAAAAAATAAATCTTTTATATCACAGAATAAATAAATAGAACCTATGTAGGTATGTCCGTGTCCGCGAGCGAGAGAAGCGAGCTGCTTGTTTTTCCGTTATCGTGAATATATATAAAATAAATCTATTTACACATATCACAAAATAAATAAATAGGTAAGTAACTGAAAGATCAAAAGAATGACTATCGCGCGCCATAGGATTACGTCGTTTTTGAAAAACGTTTCAAGTCAATTATTTTAAACTTCCACGACTTGAACACATTTAGTAAGTAATAGTAATAGTAGGTAGTAAATTATTAGTAGACAGTCTACTCGTGACCACGGCGACTGTAATGCACAGAACACTATCTGTAATGTCGCCGAAACATCGAGGTAAATAAAATGTTTTCATTACGCGATTAACTCCCGTTAATAAAATTTAAAATCGGTTTTTTTTAACGAAATTAGGTTAGTTTTTGACCACACCCTGTCTGATGTAAAGCAACAGTGTGGTCTAAGATGGAGCACGCTTACCTAGAAGGAACCTATTGACTATCGGTTTCAAGTCATAACTGAAAAAATCACATTTGTGATCATTTAATTCAATAACATTGTACGTTACGATCGACAGTAGGTAGAATAACTGACCACCCACACTCGTTATCTTAAATGCGATCGTGTGTGGTCCAAGATATGAGAGAATCCGGATCAAATTCAAACTTGGAAACGAAAATTAAATAAGAGTTAGTTTTCTCTTTCAAAACTTTCGTGTGTTGTACTAGACATTATTTTAACACACGGTTTCTGTTTCTTTGTCGGTATCTGAATCGACGATATTTTTACGTGAGTAATTCCCGTGTGTTAAAATAATGTCAAGCTTAGTTTTCTGCTTATTGGGTAAGGGTGAGCTGATTCAAATGAGCCTAAACACGGGTATTTTAGTTTTTCACTGAGAAGTTATCCATCATCAGTTCAGCTCGCGATTACAATATTGCATTGTCAAGCCGAGAATCTATATTCTATAAGTGAGCTTAATTTCAGCTCAATCGGTTGAGGCTATCTGCTTTAAAATTCAGTTGCAAGATTCTTACCAAACAAACACTAGCTTGTAAAAGTAGGAGTAGTAGTGTAGGCCAAGCCATGCATCACCCAATAATTTCCGATAGCAATTCAGCAGTTGAATATTAATGACGAAAATAGGAATACGCAACGGCTTAGTTGCCTATCATCTCGCCAATTTCCCATCACCTACACTCACATAACCGCTCAATCGTCAACTGCCAATTGATTCTCCCTCGTTTGCATATCGAACGCGGCCAGTCAACTTGTTGCATTTACTGCGCATGACTTCATCAGCGAACACTATTGTAATAAGTTGTCACATCATTCGAAAATCGAATGAAAAAATCACAGAATTTGGTTTCACTATTCAGTATCGACGCCGTAAACGTGGATTTGTATGGGAACAGAACAGCGCTAGTGGCGAAAACGTGAAACTTTTAGGGCAGAGCTTGTGATTGGCTAATGCCATCCATGTGGACATGTTCCTTTTCATTCATTCAAAACAAAGAAGGAATAACACATTGACTTTTGTGAAAATAAAACCGCCGCTATACGCCGGCAATTTACTGTTAAGCACATTTTTGGCTTTTCTGTCCCTTTCGGCAGAACACCATCTAGCAGTCTATCTACCTATAGGTTTCTTCGTCTACTGATTTTTTTTTCTTCTTCAATTTTCAGAACAGGCCTGCATTGATTTGTGTCGGTGGTGTGTGGCTGACTTGATTCAATTTTAAAATCGAATCAGGCAAGTGAACTATTTTACTGATTAAGCTGTGGGTATGGTTCAGAGCTAGACATGTACAAACGTAGTAACAGTCAAATAACTTCCTGTTTATTGTACAAGTAGGCAGAGAGTATCTTTCCGCTGTATAAAATGTACAACAACACCTAAAGAATGGAGGATAGTATAAATTACTAGCTGCCCCCTGGCGTCACCTGCGTATTGATGGTATGTGATGATGATGAATCTTAGTCTATTACCTTCCTCAAGAATAAAGCTATCAAATTCAAAAATAAATTTTCAAATGCGACTGGTAGTTCCAGAGATTAGCGCATTCAAAGTCAAACAAACAAACTTTTCTGCATTATTTATACTTTTTAGTATAGATAAGATATTAAAGAATCTTGTACAATTATGAGGGTCAATCTTCAGAATCAGCGCACCTGGTTGATCGCTATGGCGCCCCTTAAATATCGATATTATTGCTTTTCTGCCCCTTCAGGGGCTTTCAGGGACACCTCCTTCTCGAAATAAAAATACAGAAAAGCAACAATATCGATATTTAAAAAGCACCATAGCGATCAACCAAACACGCTGATTCTGAAGATTGACCCATGAAATTACTTTCGCCTATGACTTATCTCCTTAACTCCTCCACTCAATCAATAGGTTATTAATTCGATAATTTGCATAACATTGACCGGGTCAACCTGTTGCACTATCACAAATCACAATGACAGACAACCGACCTAATGTTGGGTATGACATGATTTTAGATTGACTTTTGTAAGAGTAGGTTCATTTTAGTAGTATATCAGTCATGTGGTTACCATAACACAAACTCGCTCTACGAGTTGCTGACGTTTCGGACACAATATCTTGGGACACAGTGTCCCAAACGACACTTTTGATTTTAATATTTTTGTTACTGTCGTTTCGGACACCATCAAATTATTGAAGCTGTTGAGTACAGTCAGGTAAAAAAAAATAAGCAAAATATAATAAATGATATGATAAAGCTAATCAAATTGCTTTGCGAGCGTGTGGTGACTCACATCACATTAATGTTAAAAAAACAACAAGTCTCATTCATAGCGTATATTTGGTATAAATCAATATCTTGTATACTTAGGTACCTATCTAAATATGATGACTTAAAAATATCTCAAAGATTTCTTTTATTATTCTAAGACAGGATATGTATGTATAAAATCACAGATAATCAATAGTTTAAACCAATGAATTTTTATACTAACGTAACTGGAACGCGCACTGATACAGAAAACGCGGTTTGCTTGAGAGATGAAACTTGGGCGGTGTCTTTTTCTAAAGGGCGACCATAATTTGTGAACTAAACATTCCTGATTCTTAGTGAATATCCTGAAATTTAAATGACATGGGCACACTACTAATCCAACAACGAGTGTGAAAGGGACAAAGCTACCACGAAGGCCTCTCAACGAGACCAAGAATCCTTATAACCAAGATTGAATTATAATAGAACGCTGTGTAGTAGTGATATGGTTCAAAATCCCTTTTACATTAAAGTCGAGTGAACCATCCGGTTACGTTAGTATAAAAATCCTTGGTTAAAACAGACATAAAATGACTACTTTTTATTTGTTAGTTTTCAACATCAGCAAGGCCTATTATCTACGAAAAAAAAACGATAAAACTCTTAAACAAAATAAAATATACTTAACCTACAATAATCACAGTATTTTACACAGAATTTGGCACAAATTTAACCTATTAAACATTTTAAAATCAACAAAATAAAAAAAACATTAAAAATGTTAACTAAAAATTTTCTTTTACCTATCTTAAAACATTTTTCTATCTTTCCTTACGTATTAAAAAAGTAATTATTTTAGGTACTTATGTATAAAAATCACAGACAATTTATAGTGCACTGAGAAAAATATCCCGACAACATTTACTGATTTGGCGTTATTTATTATTATTAAAAAAAGTAAGAACCTAAGTAATTATCCTAAGCGCGTATACAAGTATAAAAATCACAGATAATCATTATTTCAATCATAGACTTATAATTACTCCTAATTATGTATATAAATATATATAATATAATATAATAATATAAACAATAAAACTCTGAAACAAAATAAAAAAACTTAACCTACAACAATCACAGTATTTTACACAGCATTTGACACCATATTAATTACCTGATAAACCCTTTAAAATCAACTAATAACTATAGATTTTCTTTCTTCATCCGACTGTCCAATGCAGCTATTTTTAATGGTGTCCGAAACGACAGTAACAAAAATATTAAAATCAAGAGTGTCGTTTGGGACACTGTGTCCCAAGATATTGTGTCCGAAACGTCAGCAACTCGGGACTACATGATGCTGTGTGAAATGTCCAGCAATATTTATTTATTTATTTATTTTATTTTCATTTGAGCCGGTACTAGGGCTTGCAAATATTCGAAAATTTTAATATTCGAATATTCGTTTTTTTTTCGGGTAATATTCGAATTATTCGAATATTATTCGAATAATAGACAAAAGTCTTTGTTTTTACTAAAATCACGTCTTCTTTTATTCTTTCAAGTGTTATTTGCATAAACAAAAGATTGTGTCGCCGTAACGAGACATTGGCGATTATTACACGCACAATCAACCACAAATTCTCAGTAAAATCAGTCAACAATATCTGTACTCAATATTATAAAGACGTAAAATTTGATTGTATGTAGGAGGTTATCTCCTAAACTACTCATCCGATTTCAAAAATGAACTTTCAGGATGAACAAAGGCTATTAAGTTATGTATGTAGGTACCTAGCGGGCAAAGCCGACCGGAAGCTAGTCTACAATAAAATGACTATGCTGATTTTGTATGAAAGGTTGGTGCCTTCTTTTTTCGCGTAGTCATCAACCAAACAAAAATCACCTGATGCTTGGAAAAATGCAATTGTCACCATTTTGCACAAAAAGGGAGACTGCTCGAAACTGAGCAATTACAGGCCCATAAGTCTCTTATCTCAGGTGTACAAGCTATTTGCCAATGTATGCAATCAGCTCACTCGCCAGTTAGATGAGTACCAGCCCGTCGAGCAAGCCGGCTTCCGTAGTGGTTATTCCACGATCGACCACATCCACACCATGAAGCAGCTGATGGAGAAGAGTTCAGAATATAACCGGCCCCTGTGCTTAGCTTACGCCGATTACGAGAAAGCATCCGACAGCTCTGGGCTGTGTTTAACGCTCTCTATCGCTGCCAGATTGACGCACGATACGTGGAAGTGCTGCGGGAGTTATACGGCATGGCAACCATGCAAGTTCGCCTTCACGACACTACCAACCCTATTAACATCGAGAGGAGAGCGGCAGGAAGACACAATATCACCCAAGCTCTTCACGGCGGCTCTTAAAGACGTTATGAAGATGCTTGCATGGGATCTTGCCGAATAAACATTCCGCACATCAGCCTTCCTGTCACATCTCAAGTTTGCCGATGACCTCGTATTGTTTGCCCACAACCTGGAAGATCTCCAACTCATGATCCAACAACTTTTTGATGCCTCTTTAGCCGTTGGCCTTAACATAAATATGTCCAAGACGAAGATTATGGCGAATGCTTCTGGAACCTCGAATTTTACCGTAACGGTGAAACGAGAGACTGGAGGTAGTTGACAAGTATCTTTATCTTGGGCATATTCTATCTTTTGGTAAAGAGCATCAAAGTAAGGAGATCTCCAAAAGGATACAACTCGGCTGGGCCGCGTTCGGAAAACTGGCAGATGTGCTTCAGTCGAAGAAAGTTCCACAGTGCCTGAAAACCCGTCTCTTTAACCAATGCGTCTTCCCAACTTTGACTTGACGTGGACGCTTACTAAGGAGACTGTGTTCAAAGTATAAGCTACACAGAGAGCCATGGAGCGGGCCATGCTCGGCATTAAACTCCAAGAACGAATTCGTAACACCGAGATCCGGCGCCGGACTAAAGTCCAGGGCGTCGATTCTCGTACCGAACTTTTTATTAACCTCAACCAAAACCTCAACTAAAGCGACTGTTTCCATGACTACTAATAACAAACGACTCAGTTGTGGTGAGGTTTTGAACTTTGGCAGAACAAATTTTTGAAAAGCTATTCTACTATTTCACCAAATGGCTGACATTTAAGAGATCGAACCAAACCAAAGCGGTTGTCTTCTAGTAGAATACAGGCCCAGGGCGTCAGAGTTAGGGTTATGAATCTTAAATGGAATTGGGCTGGACACTCGGTTAGACGAGGTGATGGCAGGTGGCAATAGCGACAAAACACTCAAAAGAGTCTTGGGTAACCAATTTTGATAAAAAGGTAAACTGGTTCATTAGATTTTAAAATAACAATTCTCCTGGCCAGGAATCAAACATGTAGATTAAAAAAAAACTTTTTATGTAGATTTGTATTTTCCTGACAAAGCACCTCCACTGGGTTGCCGGCAAATACGCGAAAGCACTACGCAATCACGCGCGGCACTCTCTAGTGTTTCCGAATCCTATAAAAGTGGCATTTTATGCACATCAGAGTTCTGAGTTTGGTGTTATTAATTTTAATCGAATACTCGACTTCAGTATTCGAATATTCGAACGAATTTAATATTCGAATTATTCGAATATTCGAATATTCGAATGCAAGCCCTAGCCGGTACCCTGAGCCGGTTCATTTGAGCCGGTCATTTTAATTGACTGTTCATTATTTTGGCGGACTACTCACTCATTCTCATATGCCAATCTGTCCGGTCAGTTCTGAATTCTTTCTTGTCATAGTCAAGCGAGGATTGAAGCTTGAGGAAAGAGTAACGCCATTTTTGATTTTGTCATTATTGTCTACGGTCACATGACATTTGAATTGAAGTAGGTATGACATTTGTAGAAGTTGAGCCGATCACACAAAGTTGAATTTTGTACGGGACAAAAGAGCCGCGTCAGTCACGTCATACTCAACACTACAACCGACCTAATTTGTCATTTTCATCGCAACGGTACCTCTATCTGTCAAGGTCAAGGTCATGATGATGATGATGCAACTGCAAATGACGTCAGTGACCTTCGCATTCAATTGTCATTAGATTGTGATGTATTCAGTTCTCAGAACTAAAGTAGGTAACTAACGTAATCGGAATTAAATTAACTTCCTACTAAAGTTATTATTTTCTGAGTATCAATCAGTTTATTTATTAAAATAAATTATAATGTCCAATAATTAACGTTTTTGTGTATTTTATCCTAGTATTTACCTTATTATCTAATAGCTTTGTCTAATTAATAATGTCGTGCTTCCACCCTAGAATAGCATAAAACAATAATCGCATGCTTATCATAATAATGATAATAATTCTTCATTAAATATTACAATGCTGCAATTTACAGAACATTTAGCCCACTTTGTCACGACTATTAATTAAATGAACTCGTTGGTAAAGGTGGAACCAGACGGTTCACTTTTCGTTCATTTCTGTTCTTCGTTCGGCATCTTTCACTCAAACATAAAATGAAAGAAAAGTGTCATAGAAATCCCCAGCTTTCATTCAAGTGATCGTTCACTTGAGTGAACCGTCTGATTCCACCTTCGCATTGCAAGTTACGAAAACAAATTCAATTTCAAAGCTCTGAAAATTTGTGCACCACACTTCACGCAAATAAATCATTTCATTTCTGCTACAAATTAAGGGGTCAGCTGTTGTTCGTTTTTAGGGTTCCGTACCTTAAAAGGTAAAAAAAGGAACCCTTATAAGATCACTTTCTTGTCCGTCTGTCCGTCTGTCCGTCTGTCCGTCTGTCTGTCCGTGTGTCACCATCGATTATCTCAGGAACGGGTAGAGCTAGCAAGTTGAAATTTATACCATATACTAAGGTCTATAGTCCCTATTGTGACTATAAAAATCAAGGTCCTGAGTCAACACTATAAAAAGATATAGGCAAATTTAGGTTTTCGTGAAAACTTGTGAGTACCAAAACTTACCTTAATTTTCAACTTTTTTATTTTTCGGAATTTTTCCTTTACTTGTGCTGGAAGACCTTGCTTGTAACCAAAATTGACAATTCTAGGTCAACCGGAAGTACCCTAGAGGTTTTGGGTCGAAAACCTAAATGGTAGTTCCCGTTGACCTAGAATAACGAAATTTGGCAAAAAGCAAGGTCTTATAGCACAAATAAAGGAAAAATTCCAAAAAGTTAAATAAGTTGAAAATTAAAGGGTGTTCCCATACATACATAGTTGACACCAATTAAAATTGTCCTCCGAGTTGTATGGGCGCTCATACAATTAAGCGGACTAGCTTAATTGGCACCATGGCTAGGTACGGAACCCTCGGCGTACGAGTTCGACTCGCACTTGACCGGTTTTTCAGATATATAGCGTCAAAGTTCAAGTCGTCTATAAATTTCAGGCATGCGGCAGTCCCGTGTCAAGTTCGTCAAACCGGGAAGTGTATTTTGGTCCCGGCATGAAAGTTTATTTTACTTTCGTTATTGCGTACCATCTTGTCCTCTTCGGCTGTTCATTCAGGATTTCTACTTACGTTCTTCTATTTTTATACGCACGCATTTTTGCTATTTCGAATTTCATAAACGAACTAACAGTACAAGTTTTAATTTAAGTACTTACGTAAGTATTTTACCTAAGTACTTAGTTTAATTTAAGTACCTACTTACGTAAGTAATTTACTTACTTACTTAGTTTCCTTGTTGGTAATTTTACGAAAAACAAATATAAACAAAAAAATTAAAAGAAAAATCAGTAAAAGCACAGGTAAAAGTATCAATTACTTAGCTAAGTACTGGTTTTTTTTTTAATTTCAGCTAGGTACCTTATAGGTACCTATCTTAGACCATTTATGACCTACAGTACTTCAAGCTTTAGGATGGATCTCGGTTATGTTCGTGTTTTCCGAATATGTCCGACAGCAATGTATGATTTCACAAAATATAATGCGACGGACGTCGTCAAATGAACGTCATTATCAGCGCAGCTCGCACGGATTGCAACTAGGTAATTTGCTTTTCTTAAAAATGACATTGAGAAATATTTGTTTGCGATAAAATTGAAATTATGAATTGAATTTTCATTTCCAAGAGACTTTTCCTCAATCGTTTTTGTAATTTAATGCGATTGTTTCCGATGTCTTACGAAAACAATTCTTTTTCTGGTTTTACTGGACATACACCTCTAATTTTTTTAGAGGTAATTTTTTTTTATTCTGATATTTCAAGATGGCCATGAATCCGCCCCCTGTCACTGTCAACTGTCAAGTTCATTAAACCGGGAAGCGGCTATTTCTATCACGGCTTGAACGTTTGGTTTATTACTTTACTTTCAGCTGAGCGTTACATCAACACTTTCACTCTAAGTAATGGGAAATCATCAAGCTTACAAGATTACATCCAATATAGGTAATACACTCCTATACGGATGTGAGACATGGCCCGTCAAAAAAGATATCACCAGTAGACTCCAGGTGTTTGTGAACAAATGTTTGCGGCGGATTCTGGGAATCTACTGGCCACGGACCATCTCTAATGTAAGTCTATGGGAGTTGACCGGCCAAAACCCTATAGCCGAAGAGATTATCCTGAGGAAATGGCGCTGGATAGGACATGTGTTGCGAAGACCAAACAACCACCTATCCAAACAAGGTCTGACGTGGCAAGTTCCCGGGAGAAGGAAACCAGGTCGCCCTCGTACCACCTGGAGGCGCACAGTGGAGAAGGAGGCGGCATCAATAGGCAATATGCGTCTGATTCAAAAGCGGGTTAAACGTATTTTTCTATGAACATTATGGCTTTAGAATTATGTGTGTGTAATTATTTTTTAATATTATTTCATTTTCGCTTAGAAATTAATAATTAAAAAGTGCAAAAATATAGTGGGAATTTCATGATAGGGCCTCCAGACTCTCGAGAGAAGGCTCGGCGAGAAGTCTCGCCCGAGACTTCGCGAAGAACAAACAAACTATCCACACTCTCAATTGTTCTCAGTCGTGATTTGTTGCTTATCCGGTATGGACGTCGATTTTGAAACTGCACCCGGTTTGGCTCTGTGTGCCATTGCATACTGTAACTTTGTGAATGTTGTAACTAAAAATTATGTTTAAAAAAAAAATACTTAATGTAAAAAACTTTTATCTTAGTAGTTTCGAAATTTAGCATCCCATAAAATAGGCTCAGATTGAAAAAAATCGATAAATTTCAACTCTATTCATTATTTCACATTTTTACGAAAGCAAATTCTCGAAAAAAACAAACAATATGGATGTCTGCCCGCCGCCGCTCATTAATCTGCAATGAGACAAAACGTGAGTGTAGGACCCTTCTCTTTTCTCGCCCGAGAAATCCTTTGGCTCGGCCAAAAATACCGACACCGATCGGAGAACAGGCGAGCCAGAGAACGAGAAGGCGAGAAGCTCTTCACACTCACGCTTCTCGGGTGTTCTCGGGGGTTCTCTACGAGAGTCTGGAGGCCCTTTGAGACTTGAAACGCAACGCTATTTGTCACGTATGCTGTGTCGTCACACTCCTTCAAACTCGACAGAAAGTTTTTTTTTCTACCTACAAGCGCGTGTAATTTTGGTGACTTGTGACGTCACGTCCGTTTCAAGTGCATGAAAATGTTGATAAATTTTAAAAATTATTTTTGTTATAAAATTTTAGTTTTTCGGCGCTGGAATTTTTGTTACGGTTATTTAACGATATAACCTATCGTTTAAAACCATAAAAAAAATTGATGCATATTGCCTATTGGCCTCGGCTGGAAGGAGCTGGAGGTTGCCGCGCAGGATCGAGTCAAGTGGAAATCCCTTCTGAGAGCCCTATGTCCCTGATGAGGGACAACAGGATTTAATCATCATCATCATCATCATAGGTAATACAAATTGTTTTAGCTATAAATATATCGGAGTTTTGTGTAAGGAACGCTCCTAATCTTGTTCATTTTCAGTTACGTTGTGTCCTATGGGAATACAATACAGTCATGATCATACGTGCTTCATTTTGGTTATGGGCTTTCAGAACATGTTAAAATGTTTTAATTAGATGCTAACGAAATTGCAACATTGGTAATCACTAGTTAAATAGATTAGTAATTACCTTGAACGATTACTTTGCAATCACGGCTGAATGACAGATGACATCATTATGCACCACAGATTATAAAGGTCGGAGGTCAATACCTTTGTGATGACTCTATTCAGCAGTATAAAATATCTTATTAAGGTACCTAAGTACCTATAACCTAACTAAAAGTAATAATAATGTAACAACTAAAGATATAGCGATACACCCTGACTTTGTTCAAAACCTTGTTGTAAACAAACAAACAAAATAAAAAACAATGTGTGGATAAGATAAGTATGAGGCCGTCCGCAGTTTGCATGCGTTTTCATCCAAATTTTAGACGTGCGTGTACGTACGAACACGCACGAACGATCCCAACAATCCGAGTAGGTACTACCCCCGTAGTACTCGGATTGTTGGGATCGTTTTTTTTTTACCTCGCACACTATCCGATTAAACGTGCGTGTTCGTGCGTATAGTTCCGACGTCCGAAATCAATCCCAACTTGCTCTGATTTTTAGGCGTTCATACGTAAAATTCAATATGGATAAAGAAAAAATATTAATTTGGTGTAGGTACAGATAAAATGTAAGAAATGTAATACAAACACAATGTTAAAATTGTTGTAATTCATACAAAGGTAATGGAGAAACGCAACCAGTGTGCGAAATCAATACGTACGTCCGTCAACGTACGTATACGCACGTTGCAAAATCAGATGCAAACTGCGGACGGCCTGATGGTTCCTGTGGCTCCATGTGAAACCGAGT
Organism: Camptogramma bilineatum; assembly: GCA_958496255.1. NCBI lineage: Eukaryota > Metazoa > Arthropoda > Insecta > Lepidoptera > Geometridae > Camptogramma > Camptogramma bilineatum. Next base: position 7,845,787 of record OY292474.1, read on the forward strand.
GCTGTAGAGTGGGATTCAGCACTGAAGTCCGATAGACGCAGCGCTGCTATCGCAGAACTAGGTTATGTAAAGAATTACTAATTGTCCAAATAAGGCTTCAACAATATTAATTATCTAGTTTGTATGTTCGTTAGCTCTACACACCAGAAAAACTGAACGACCTTGACTAAAAGAGTTTATTAAAGTAAATAAAACAATTAGTACCCGCTTTTTCCGTAGGACTTGAGTGCTGAATCCTACTCTAGGTACTAGGTAGTCAGTACAATTTAAGGATCAATTTACTTTACTACTAGGATACAAGTTTTGCCCATTCATCACAATCAAAGTTGGGAACCGCGGGTGGTAATTTTTGGTATCCGCTCCTCGCTATAATCTTCAAATTGTCACCATCCTTCCCGTCCATCCGGTAGGTGGACAACCAGCATTCTCGGATACCACAAAACGTAAACAAGAAAGTTACGGTATTTTAGATGAAAAAAAAAAACTAAATACTTACCATGTTATTTTTTATCTAAAATGTCATCAAGTTGTGAGCTACCTACCCTGAAAGTTTCAGCCGGATAGCTAATCGGGAAGTGCTCGAAATTTGAATTGCAAGATGAGAGGACCATTTATGCAAAGTGTCTTTTGGCAAATAGCTTCCGCAATTTTTGGCAGAAGTCAATTGACGACTAGTTTCCACTAACAGCAATTTTTCTATTTGCACGTGGGGCTTGCAGCAAGTTTGGCAAGTCAGTAATCTTGTAGAAGTCCACTTGTGCGAGCGTTTTCACGTTGGTTGGATGGAAGTCGCTTTCGCAAGTCAACTTGTGCAAGGTTTATTGCCAGAGGACACTTTGCTTTAAGATGTTTTGGGGCACGATTCCACCATGTTCCCCAAATTTTCGGCTGGAGTCGTCCGAGGTAGTCGACGGCTGATCACGTCGGGGTCACCAAGGATATTCTGGATGGTAAGGACATCACTCCTTACTACAATGTCTAAAAGATCTGACCTTGGGGTGACATACAGGGTGATAATATTACAGTCGTACATACTTTTTTTTTTTTTTAATAATGGCCTGAATTCTACTAGATGACAACCGCTTTGGTTTTGGTTCGATCTCTTAAATGTCAGCCATTTGGTGAAATAGTAGAATAGCTTTTCAAAAATTTGTTCTGCCAAAGTTCAAAACCTCACCACAACTGAGTCGTTTGTTATTAGTAGTCATGGAAACAGTCGCTTTAGTTGAGGTTTTGGTTGAGGTTGATAAAAAGTTCGGTACTAGAATCGACGCCCAGCCCCCCTAGCCATATTACACTATCTATCGTCGCTGTAGAATAGAAACACTTCAAAATGTATAGGATTTGACGTTTCAAGTAGATGAGTCACGTGGTCAGAACGTCAATTCCTATACATTTTGAAGTGTTCTGTTCTACAGCGACGATAGATCGTGTAATATGGCTAGGGCCCCAGGCTTTCGACTCTCGGTATGACACTTCGGATCCATTGAAGATGTCTTATAGGGGTAGTCAGAGCCCAGAGGCAAGTTTAAACGCACGTTCGGCAATTGTTCAGATTTTCTAAGTAATTCCGCGAATATTCTAGTCCAAAACAATTTAGAGTAATTTAAGAAAACTAAACGCTCGGACATAATTCTAGTAATTAGCTGGGCCCCCGCGGCGTTACTCGCGTAGTTATGGTATTATGGTGATGATGAAGAGTAGCCTATAATCAACTAACAGATAATAATACATTTCTTACGAATTAAGCTATCAAATTCAGTAAGAATTTTCCAAATCTGACCGGTAGTTCCAGAGATTAGTGCGTTCAAACAAACTTTTACGCTCTCTTCTCTCTTCTCGAAAATTCAATGAGTACCGGAATCGGAAAACATCAGAAACAATCGTATAAAATTACAAAAACGATTGACAAAAAGTAATTTGAACTTATAGAATTAATAATTACTGCCTGTCGGTCATATTCGGAGAACCGATGCCCATTATTTATCTGGAAGTACAGTACTTATTGATTTCTCGAGACGATTTATCCTGTAAATGTAATTCTATTGTAAAATGGCACCAAACAAGTTAAAAAAATTCGAATAATTCCGTTGTCTATGATTGGACTAAAAATAGTAACCTTCAATGGCGGCATTTAGGGAGTGTCCACATTGCGTTTTCTGCAGCGCGTTTTTGAGCTGCGCGTTTGTATCGATACAAACGCGCGTTCGCAACGCGTATTTTTCCATACAAAAGCGAACCGGGAGGGGCTGCGCGGGGGGCTGCGCGTTCGCATCGCGTTCGAATCGCGTTTGTATCGATACAAACGCGCTGCAAAAAACGCAATGTGGACACTCCCTTAGCGATGAACCGATAAATGTTTAGTTAAAGATGCCGTGTGAATTCCGCCTTACTTCCTGTTGTACTAACTATGGGAGCCTCGATCGCCAGTATGCACGAGTTTACTATTCTATCCGTGACTATAGTAAAGTATCTCAATTGTATGGAATTCAGTGCAGCGCCTCTAACGGTAACTTGACTAAACTAAAAAGTTCTGTCCATACAATTGCCCATAATTTACTATAGTCACGGATAGAATAGTAAACTCGTGCATACTGGCGATCGAGGCACTGATTTGCAGTGGTTAAGCCATGACGGATGGCTTTATGTGATCTAATATATCTAATGTTTAATTATATCTAAAGTTCTAATGTATATTTCTGTATCTTTTTAACTGAAGTTTTTTTTATCTATCGATATTTTTATAGAATCATTATCATAGTTATAGATATTATCTTATCACGCAAACCTAGTTTATGACATAGTTTTATTGTTATACTATACTTACAAGTAAAACTATATAACTAAACATTGGTTATTTAGATAAGGTATTGGAATTTAATGAATCATTTAGCGCGAAAAACATTTTTGCGTAAGACAGAGTTAAACTTGTAAAAATCGACATTGTGCGCTCGCGGCGTAGCTTGGTATGTTCTGGATAGATCGTTGAAGCGGCCACAACTTGGATGGGTGACCGTTAGTGGCAATATTTCACTTGTCGGTCAGGGTAAAAGACGTTAAGCCATGACGGAGGCCTTCAAGCGGCCTTTCAACTCCGTCATTAAGGCGGTAACTCATGTTGGGCCAGCTTAGGCGAGTGCGAGCGAGAAGGCGAATCAATGCAAGGCGAGAGCGATAGAGAGGCAATGCGACCCTGGGCCAACAACTAACTCTAAAGGTGCTAACACATTGTGTTAGCACCTTTAGAGTTAGTTACTAGCACTAGTACTAAGTACTAGTACTTACTATAAATAACTAATACTAATACTACGTACCACTAGCACAGAATAACCACTAGTTCAACCACAGAATATTAGTACTACTTATGGTTCAACATACCCACAAAAGAAATGCCGGGAAAACTGACGAATCTCAATCATCCTGGCAACCCAGATGATTTGAAGTGGGTCAAATATCTTGTGATCATTACCAGCATGATCCATTTAAAGTTCAAAAATGCAAACTGGAAAGTTAAAAATACATAACAGGTTTGACATAATTTATGACGTGTGAGTAATGCACAAAGCTACACTTATAATTTGCTCAGGTGTTTGTTGGGGCCATGGAAATGCTGATTTTAATAATTTTGCTGTCGGGTTTTTCGCACACCAATGCATAATCCGAAACTAGTCTTATTTCTGAATCCTTCCTTACCCATATTATAAATGTGAAAGTGTGTTTATTTGTCCTGCTTTCACGTCAAAACAGAGCGACGGATTGACGTGATTTTTTGTGTAGAGATAGTTGGAGGGCTGGAGAGTAACACAGGCTACTTTTTATCCGGGTACCAAGCGCGCGAAACCGCGGGCAGCAGCTAGTAAAAAAATGAAAAAATGCCTCATGCTATTCCAAATCATCTTCGATATCTTCTTCTGTCATTTTGCTCGGTCCTGCTGTGTCAGTTCCTGTCATTAACCTTTTCAACTGAATTTTTACAACTACATTTCTAAAATACTTAATATCTGGCGCTTCCTGCCATTAAATCATAAATTAATTAAAATACAACCGGTATTATAACGAGAACTCTTCAATATTGTCAACCACTTGGAACAATTTAGAGTTTATGAGCTGATGTTAGACGGCTTAAGGTATCCTACCTGCTAAATTTTGGCATATTTTGGAACTAGCATGAAAACTTAAGTAAGTACTTACTTATTTTTCTAAGATCTTTTCAGAAAACAACATTGCAAAATCTGTCGCGCATGTAATGGCTACACACGTACCTTCTCAAATTCCCTCCTTATAGAGTACCTAGGTAGGTATTTAATTTAGGTATTCACTGCATTTCACACGGTCGCATCGCATGGCATGGCATGATACACTGGATTTCAAGTTATTTTGTACTGGGTCATGGTTTTGAATGTTAAATTACCATAACTGCAAATTAACTGTTATAATAAGTAACATACCTACTCTAGTTTACTTATTTACGTAATTATGTAGGCTAGATAATTATATTTTTTATTAGGTATCTAAGTAAGTGGGGTCGGTAGGTACCTAGGTATTATGAATGATGTGTTTGTCTTAGTAAGGATGTATTTTGAAACGGAGGTTTTGATTTGACCCATACTTTTTTTTTAGGTAGGTACGTAGGTATCAATGTTTTTGTGGTAGAAACCTACTCCAAACCAAAACCTGACCCACTGACCAAGCGAAACTCCGTTTTATTGATTTAGCAAGGGCCTGCTGCAGCCCTGCAGCCCACAGGTAGGATCCACCTGATGCTATCGATCAATTTATAATACCAGTGTCGCGCTCTATCGGCATTGCCCTTCAACATTTGAGGTCACTGAGCATTGTGAACCATTTGTATTACAAGTTCGTAAGATTCATACTAGATGGCGCTGCTCGCAATTTTTGTTTCGATTATCGTGGTCGATCAATAAACTTATTTTGTTTATTTTTTGTTGCAGGTAATTAACAAGTCGTGATGAAGCCTCTTCGAAGATTCAGAATGAACGCATTATTAACTCATCAATGCTAATTAGAAAAACCTCATGTGCCTCTTGATTTTGGAGGCAGGTTTAGTTTTGTATGTCTTAAATTGCAAGAATTTTAACTTATCGCACACAAGCTGCTCAAAATTATGAATGAAATATATGCGTGTCAGTGTCAGTAAATATGCATTATTTTATCTATTGTGTTACTAGAGTAGGATCGATTTGGTGACGATATCAAATCTGAAAATATCATTATGTAGGTATTTAAATTGAATTGGTAAACCCGTATCCGTAGTAGGTTTTTTAATATTTATAAGAATTATTTTGTATTTTTTTATAACTTAAAAACAGTTATTATTTATTTTGATAAAAAATAATCTGACACGCTACTCCCCGCTAGATGGCGCTGTCGCCAACTTCTGCGTGTACCAATTCGCGTGGTTACAAATAGTTAAAAGTCTCATAAACCCCAGAATTAATTTAGGCCAAGCCGTTTTCGCCTGTTTAGACTGAATTTGACTGGGGTCAATGACTGGGCTTGTCATTTACTTTTTGTTTAAACTAGATAAAAATTATATTGTTGCTCAAATATTGCTTCAATGCCTATTTTCTGTCAATGAAACTAAACATGAAGTAACCAAGTAGTACCTACTTAAAAGATATTATAGTATAGGTAAATATTGAGCAGACTGAACCTGCGAACTTCGTACCCAACCTACCTACCGCCTGCGCCTACACGCCTCAAAATTCGAGAATAAAAAATACTTAATCAAAATAACCATAATGATAATTATTATTATGTTAACAAATCGCGAAAGTTTAACAAGTCAAAATAACCATTCCATTACCAAAATGTATGAAAAATCGAATGTTCTTTATAATTTTTGCTATGTTTTTAAACAATAAATACCTATTAAGTACCTACTTATAGTTATTTACATGTGTATACATTTAGGTATATAATATACTATATTTATTTTATTTGCTATTCGGGGCGGAGACAAATCTAACAAATAAAAGATCATAAAAATCGGCCCATTCGTTCTTGAGGTAGGTACTTAACTAACCCGACTTTGTTTTATTAATTAGTAGGTACATACTTCCTTACATTATATAATAGTTTTCCTGTAATATAACTAAAGTAATTATATTGCTTTGATTATACATATGCCTGTCTATAAATAATAATTGATAGGTTTTAAAATTCTAATGGATTTTAAAATGTCAGCGTTGTCGTAAAATCTTTATAACGCCACTTTACTTATCACGTCAATTGTAGGTACTATCACAGAATCTGCCCAGAGTTAAGTATCCAATAAAATTGTCTTAAAAAATTTCAAAGTTCCATTATTGACATACCTTCCTACCTAATGTAAAAAAAAAATTGAATGTAACAAAAAGTTAAGTAGCGATTACACTAATTAATTTATCGGCGCAACGGTTTTCAAAGTTACCTATAACACTATCAATCAATCATCTATTGCCAAAACCGCCTGTCGCCAAGCCAAGCGTGAGGGCTACCATCCGTCCGAAAGGTTCCGGACATGTTACTTATAATGCCTCATACCATACAATACCGCCTCAAGCAGAAAATCTCGGATACCTTTTTTTTCGGATGTGCTTTTTTCTTAATCCGATTTGAAAAAATCTTTTTTTGTTTGAAAGGGTATACTTTCCGATTGGTGCCACAAAAATTTGGTGAGGATTTGTCGAGGATCTTCGGAGTTATGAACAGAAATGCACCTCGAGAGTGCATAAAATTGCTCAGCTTATAACATTAAAGTCAGTTTTTTTAATTTTTAAACTTTTAATTAAATTTTAAGTTGTTCTTATAAGTTATAATGGTCATGGTCATCCTACACTTGGCGCCAAAATGCTAGAAACCAAAAAGTAGGCAATAGTGAAACAAGTTTAGTAGTTTTGCACTAATTTAGAGTAGCATGTCTAAATAGGTCCTTGGTAGAATGTCGTTGGCGTCTGACAAGATTGTTACCGGTTTGGTATCAACATTTGAATTAGATAGGACTGGATTTAAGTGGGATTGGAATTGAAATTAGGAAACTTGTAATAATATACGTACCATAGGCGGACAAACTGCGACGCATCCCGCTGCGTTGAGCGTGGCTGCAGATTTTAACATTGTATGCAAGTATCTCAATTCGTATAAAAACCACGCATAGTACAACACACGGACAACGCATCGACGTGCGTGATTTACAGTGATAAAATCTGCAGATCTAAGTTGATAACCGGCATTAGATTGAGTGCCCGATTGAGTGCCCTGCCTGGCATGGGCGTTGCTATAGCTTTGTTATGAGGGGTCCAATGGTTCCAAAATACAAAGATCTTTGTTAAGGGGGAGGTCCCAGGGTCCTAAAATACAAGGATCTTTGTTATGGAGGGGTCCAAGGGTTCCAAAATGCAAAGATTGACTAGGTTTCCCCCAAAATCAAATGGTTTTGACTGTTCAAGGGTTCCTAAGGGGGTCCGGACCCCTTAAACCCCTCCCCCCCCTTATGTCCGCCCATGCGAGGCTTTATCCCACTAGGCTAGGCCAACACGGCTCAATGTTACAAGAGGATGTTATTCCATCTATTGCTACAGTTTAGTTCAATAAATCAGTGAGTACTTTCTCACCTTGGAGGCTCTATTTACCGTCCGTAGGTGGTGCGGAGGCGCTGACCAAATACGATGGGTGATGTCACCTGTTTATCGATTTACGACAATCTTGTTCCGTATCAATATAGAGCCGATAGAGCGATTCTTGGACCAATTTGAAGAGATGATGGGAGCTGGAGGGTTCGGAAAAACCTAGAAATTGAAGAGCTTGGGCCGGAACACAACATCCTTGAGACTAAAGCTCACCGGCTTTGCTGGCTTGGCCATCTGGAAAGGATGGGGGAAGATCGCATGGTGCGGAGAGCATATCTTGGCTGTCCTATATGGCCCGTTGGACGTCCCCGATATTGCTGGAGGGACATGGTAGAGAGGGACCTACAAGATCTCTACAATGGGGATTGGCGCGAACTAGCTCAAGATAGGAGTAGATGGCGTCTTCTTTTGTCGGAGGCCAAGATCCATTTCGGGTCACTGAGCCAGCGGAGTAAGTAAGTTCGCCGAGCGGGTTAGTACCTTGACTTTCGATCCGAAGGTCGTGGGTTCGATCCCAGCCAGATCAATGATTAAGTTATATGCGTAGCTATTAACACGAGCTCTAAACGGCGAAGGAAAACGTCGTGAGGAAACCCGCGGCTTAGTCAGCCCCACACGTATTGACCATGTCTTTCCTGTACATTGGCCGGTTAAGCTGAGAGGATGGTTTAGGAGCTGGGAAAGCCTATACAGGTAGGTTTTTTCGTTTAGAAAAATGTATATCGATCTATACACGTTTAGAATCATGTAATAAGGGGCGTTGCAAACGGTCTAGTTTAGTTAAAATCGAAAGTTCCTCCAATCCTGACAAAAAACTGACAAGCACGTCAACCCATCAAGTACAGTTATCAATCTGACGCATAATTTCGGTTCGGTCCTAATATGGGTGCGACAATTTACTTGCAAAAAATATGTACTCACTGATTTAAAATAGATCGATAACTGTATTATTGACGTGGTTTTAAACTGTATTTTTTTCGATTTTCGATCTGAAGATTATAGGTCTAACTAATCCCATCCCAGCCATGAAATGAATTTTGTTTTCGGAAAATTTATTGTTCAGACATTTTAAATGCTTAATGCTGATAGAAAGTTTACCGCACGTCGGAGATACAGCCAAGGTCCTGTTTTCTTTTCCAAATAGATTTCTACAACAGTCCTCCATTTATGTGCTAGGTAATATCACACCCCGACACTCGACGAAATCTCTATGCAAAAGCGGCGTCTAACGCCTAAGTGGGTGGGTAGGTAAGTATTGTATGTAGCTACCTTCTTAGATATTTTATTTAAGGCGCTAATACCAGCCGATGACCTTGAGCGAATGGGTGTGGCTACTATTTCGGCCCCGCACCACCCGCACCTTCCGCGCGGTTCCGCGCCGGCCGCGAAATAGTTTTCGCGCGTAACCTAAACCGCAATTGAAGACATCCGTGGAATGGTAAACGAATGCTGAGACGCGAGAGATGCGGGTTCGATTTCCATTACGGGATACATTTTTACAAGATCTGCAAGTACCTATTTGTTCCTGGTCTGTGTTTTATGTGTAGGTTTTATGTTATTGTATCGAGTAGGTACGTAAATAAGATACGGGTGGAATGATTTCGAAACAAAACCTCTAAGCTAAAGGAGAAAGGGAATACAAAAACCTACAGACAAAATTACGGTTATAGGTGGTGTTTTAACCGTTTGGCTGAAAAATTAAAAAAAAACTGATTTTTGAGAACTTTCACCTTGAATAAAATTTTTAGTATGGTGACCTATTCATTCGCATAATGTTATTTGTGATAAAATCATACGACATACGTATCTAGTCATAAAATTTTGTAGTCATATTATGACATTCGCGTAATTATTTACAGGCATAAATTTCTGATGTCCTAATATTTTTTAAAAATAATGATAATGAGCATAATGGTAACCCAGAGGCGTATTTTAAGATTCAGCGCCCTAGGCCAGTAAGGTTTGCCGCCCCTAATATTTGTCTCGGGCTTGAAACTTGGTTTACACTCTGCTCGCAAAATAGTCATGAAGCTTATAATAAGCGAGCGAAGCGAGCCGATTTTTTTAAGACAACAACAGACACTTGATTTTGCTTACGGTTCTTAAAGAAAAGGTTGGCTGTTTGTAGGTTCCTATTCTACATGCGAGCGAAGCGAGCCGAATTTTTTTATGACAAATGCAACATGTGACACTTGATTTTGCTTACGGTTCTCAAAGAAAAGGCTGGCTGCTTGTCGGTTCCTATTCTACATGCGAGCGAAGCGAGCCGAATTTTTTTATGACAAATGCAACATGTGACACTTGATTTTGCTTACAAGCTCAAAGAAAAGGCTGGCTGCTTGTCGGTTCCTATTCTATATGCGAGCGAAGCGAGCCGAATTTTTTTATGACAAATTCAACATTTGACACTTGATTTTGCTTACAGTTCTCAAAGAAAAGGTTGGCTGCTTGTCGGTTCCCATTCTACATGCGGGCGAAGCGAGCCGAATTTTTTTATGACAAATGCAACATGTGACACTTGATTTTGCTTACGGTTCTCAAAGAAAAGGTTGGCTGCTTGTCGGTTCCTATTCTACATGCGAGCGAAGCGAGCCGAATTTTTTTATGACAAATGCAACATGTGACACTTGATTTTGCTTACGAGCTCAAAGAAAAGGCTGGCTATTTGTCGGTTCCTATTTCGCTTTCAGACATAACTCAATTTGCTCGTAAAACACTGATGAAGCTAATATGCGAGCGAAGGGAACCGAATTTTTTGAAGAAAAATGTAACATGTGACACCCAAAGAAATGTTTTCCTAAAATCGTCTCGAGGATTTATTCCCAAAATATCAATTTATTGTAACGAATAATCCCTTAAAAGAATAGCTTAAAAAAATGTAAAAAAAGAAAAGAATTAAAAGCTTAAAAGAATGTAGGTTAAACGTAGGTTACGTTTCCTGTCAAATGAAAATCTCTGAAAATGGACAGTCAGTAAAACGATAGTCTTGATGTCTAAAACTTTACAACTTAATAAGTTTTAGTTTTTGTTCCTCGCTCTCAACCAAATAAGTTTTAGCTTTTGTTAATTAGGGACCTAGGCTTTTTTTTTAATTTCTTCGGGCATATAAGGATAAAAAGAAAGGCGCATGAAACTGTAAGCGCGGGGCGGTGCAAGCCGCCCCTCGCTCCGAGCTAACTAAGTTTTAGCTTTTGTTAGTTAGGTAGACTTTTTTTACTTTCTTCATGCTTATAAGGACAAAACGAAAGGCGCATGAAACTGAAAGCGCGGGGCGGCACAAGCCGCCCCTCAGCCCGAGCCAAAAAGTTTTAGCTTTTGTTAGTTAGGTAGACTTTTTTTTAATTTCTTTAGGCATATAAGGACAAAACGAAAGGCACATGAAACTGAAAGCGCGGGGCGGCGCAAGCCGCCCCTCGCTCCAAGGCAAATAGGTTTTAGCTTTTGTTAGTTAGGTAGACTTTTTTTTACTTTCTTCAGGCATATAAGGACAAAAAGAAAGGCGCATGAAACTGAAAGCACGGGGTGGCGCAAGCCCCCCTCTCTCTCAACCAAATAAGTTTTACTACCCTCTTTTTAGTTTGGTAGGCTTTTTTTTTAAATTTCTTCTGGCATGTAAGGACAAAAAGAAAGGCTCATGAAGCTGAGAGCCAACCAAATTTTAGTTTTTGTTAATTAGGTACCTAAGCTTATTTTAAAATTTCTTTTGGCATTATAAGGCCGAAAAGAAAGGTGCAAGCTGAGAGGGAGGGGCGGCTTACGCCGCCCCTCGTAGCCTGCCGCCCCGGGCCATGGCCCTCTTGGCCTAAGGGTAAATACGCCCCTGTGGTAACCACTCCTAAAACTTTTTGTCATACTACATTTTGATACTAATTTTGTTAGAAATAAACCTTTATGTCCTAATATTTATTGGACTTAATGTTTAGTAGTCCTAATTTACTGTTTTATCATAAGTAGGCAAAACAGGTCAGGTTTATAAAATGTTTCACACACCCACGCAGACAGGACTTTTTCACAGAAAAAAAATAGTAGGTTTTGGTTATTTTTTTGTATAGCACGCGTTTCACACACCCACGCAGAAAAGACTTGCTCACAGGAAAAACTAGTAGGTTTTGGTTATTTTTTTTTAAAGCACGCCTTTCACACACCCACGCAGAAAGGACTTTCTCACAGAAAAAAATAGTAGGTTTTGGTTATTTTTTTGTATAGCACGCGTTTCACACACCCACGCAGAAAAGACTTGCTCACAGAAAAAACTAGTAGGTTTTGGTTATTTTTTTTTATAGCACGCGTTTCAACACCCACGCAGAAAGGACTTGCTCACAGAAATAAATCACACACCTACGTAGAAAGGACTTGCTCTCAGAAACTGGCTCCTATAATATGGCTAAATATTTTAGGATTATCAATGAATAGGAATTAAAAAATTATGACATTTATATTTTATTACTAGTTGAATTATTACAAGTGATGGTAAGAGTAGCGATGTTATTATTACAAATGCCTATGAATAACAAATATTGAACGTGAAACGTTATGGCATAATTTTTTTAGTCGTAGTTTTAAAAGCCATAACGTTTCACGTCCTAATATTTGTTATTCATAAGCATTTGTAATAATAACATCACTACTCCTACCAGCACCTGTAATAAATTCAAATAGTAATAAAATAATAGGTCTTTACCTATGAAATTGCCGTTTTTCGGTACTGGTCATTTCAAATAAAAATATTTTGTGGTTTGGCTACGAATTATAATTTCAAATTAATGTTATATTAAAAACATGGGATTCTTTTTTCAAAATTAGTCATTTGTTTATTGATTAGCGTTATGTTTTCATCGCATTTGAATCTTTTTCGTCATCGTGGATACGTTAAAAATTCGATTAATTATGGAATATGAGTCCCGTCGTGGCAGCAACGCGCCACAAGCGGCACGCAACATCAACGACGTTTACGGAGCGAACAGTACAAACGAACGAACCACCTGTTATTGGTTTGCCAGCTTCCATTCTGGAAATTTCGACCTGAAAATGAACCCCGTACTCATCCGAAAACTTTGGTTGACAATGACGAATTAAAGGCGTTCATCACAGCTTCTTAACAAACGGGATAAGCATTACTACAAATGTGTAATTTGAATAACTGAACACAATGATGGAGAAGCTTGCAATCTCCAATCATCTTTGATCAATCGCTCGTCACCGATGCTCCTGCACGACAACGCGCGACCTCATACTGCATAGTAGACGGTCTCCAAGTTACAAGAGCTAGGGTTGGAAGCTCTCTGTCATCTACCGTACTCACCAGACCTTGCGCCTATAGACTTCCACTTTTTCCAGAATTTGGATAACTTCTTGGTGGTAAAAAAATTGAATTCCCGAGAGGCAGTACAAAAACTTGCACACAGAAAAAACATTAGGTTTTGTTTCTTTTTTTTATAGCACGCGTTTCACACACCCACGCAGAAAAGACTTGCTCACAGAAAAAACTAGTAGGTTGTGGTTAATTTTTTTTAAGCACGCGTTTCACACACCCACGCAGAAAGGACTTGCTCACAGAAAAAAATCACACACCCACGTAGAAAGGACTTGCTCTCAGAAAAAATAATCTGGCTAGGATACATTTTATCCTAGCCGGGTAAGCTATGTGATTCTCGAATAAAACCGTAGTCGTCACATAATTATATCGTTGTATTGCTTGAATTCAAGCAGGGATAGGCGTACAGACAGTGCAGGAAGTAATTTGGGACGCGACAGGACACTAAAATATTTTATGATTTTCAATTAATATGACTTCAAAAATTATGACATTAAAAACTTTTGTTTATCGAAGGTTTGATACTATAATGACGATGAATATTATGCGTCCTAAATTGTATGTCAAGTTATAAATATGGCTAAATATTTTAGGATTATCAATGAATAGGACTTAAAAAATTATGACATTTATATTAGGTCTTTACCTATGAAATTGCCGTTTTTTATGAAAAATTTTAACGTCATTTTTTTCTATATTTTTTATATCTATTAATCAAAGTAATCACCCATGCAATCGATAGAACAAATTCTTCAAAGGCATTTTGTACTGCCTCTCGGGAATTCAATTTTTTTACCACCAAGAAGTTATCCAAATTCTGGAAAAAGTGGAAGTCTATAGGCGCAAGGTCTGGTGAGTACGGTAGATGACAGAGAGCTTCCAACCCTAGCTCTTGTAACTTGGAGACCGTCTACTATGCAGTATGAGGTCGCGCGTTGTCGTGCAGGAGCATCGGTGACGAGCGATTGATCAAAGATGATTGGAGATTGCAAGCTTCTCCATCATTGTGTTCAGTTATTCAAATTACACATTTGTAGTAATGCTTATCCCGTTTGTTAAGAAGTTGTGATGAACGCCTTTAATTCGTCATTGTCAACCAAAGTTTTCGGATGAGTACGGGGTTCATTTTCAGGTCGAAATTTCCAGAATGGAAGCTGGCAAACCAATAACAGGTGGTTCGTTCGTTTGTACTGTTCGCTCCGTAAACGTCGTTGATGTTGCGTGCCGCTTGTGGCGCGTTGCTGCCACGACGGGACTCATATTCCATAATTACTCGAATTTTTAACGTATCCACGATGACGAAAAAGATTCAAATGCGATGAAAACATAACGCTAATCAATAAACAAATGACTAATTTTGAAAAAAGAATCCCATGTTTTTAATATAACATTAATTTGAAATTATAATTCGTAGCCAAACCACAAAATATTTTTATTTGAAATGACCAGTACCGAAAAACGGCAATTTCATAGGTAAAGACCTATTATTTTATTACTATTTGAATTTATTACAGGTGCTGGTAGGAGTAGTGATGTTATTATTACAAATGCTTATGAATAACAAATATTAGGACGTGAAACGTTATGGCTTTTAAAACTACGACTAAAAAAATTATGCCATAACGTTTCACGTTCAATATTTGTTATTCATAGGCATTTGTAATAATAACAGCGCTACTCTTACCATCACTTGTAATAATTCAACTAGTAATAAAATATAAATGTCATAATTTTTTAATTCCTATTCATTGATAATCCTAAAATATTTAGCCATATTATAGGAGCCAGTTTCCGAGAGCAAGTCCTTTCTACGTGGGTGTGTGATTTATTTCTGTGAGCAAGTCCTTTCTGCGTGGGTGTTGAAACGCGTGCTATAAAAAAAAATAACCAAAACCTACTAGTTTTTTCTGTGAGCAAGTCTTTTCTGCGTGGGTGTGTGAAACGTGTGCTTTAAGAAATAACCAAAACCTACTATTTTTTTCTTTGAGAAAGTCCTTTCTGCGTGGGTGTGTGAAACGCGTGTGATAGATTATTTAAAAATAAGGCTTCAAATAACGAAATAAATATGTGTATGTGATCTTTTGAGGAATAGTTTATGTTTAAATGAACAATTTAGTTAAAAGGTACTAGCTATTTATCAAATAATTACATTAAATAACGAATATTATGTACAATTTGTTTTATGGAAATTATCAGTAATGCTTTTTAAACAACATTTGCAAAAAAAAAAGCTAGTCAAAAGGCATTGGTTTTAATTTTTATAAAACACGTAAACAAGTAAACACAGACCGGGTGGCGCCAGTTGTTTTGATCGCCAGGCGGCGCCGGAGTTGTTTACTCGCCACTATAAAAGCGCTGCCTCTCGGGTAGCTGGGTCATTCTTTATTCGACTGTTAAACAGAGCAGAGCTCCAAATACAAGGAATAACAAGCTAAGTAAATTTTATAGTTCATTATTGTTGTATTTAGCTGTCTACTTTAGATTTAAAATAATTGTTTATTATTCTATTTTCATTAATTTAGATTAACATTTTATTTTGATAGTTTTTAACGGTTTTCTTTGATTTAAAAGTATTTGACTATAATTATAAATTTATTAAATTATAATTTTGTGTTTAATGGACTTTTTGGATTTAAAAATATTTGTCTATGATTATAAATTTATTAAATTAGATTCTGTGTAATTTTTAATTGTTTTAATGGTTTAAATTTAAAAGAAGTACTTGTATTTCCGTTATAATTTTATTTAGATATTAAATTTATTCAATTTGATAATTTTTGGTATCATTTTATACATTTTTGTACTTTTCATATTTATATTTTTTTATTACGTGCTTTAAAAAATAACCAAAACCTAGTAGTTTTTTCTGTGAGAAAGTCCTTGCTGCGTGGGTGTGTGAAACGCGTGCTATAAAAAAACATAACCAAAACCTACTGTTTTTTTTTGTGAGCAAGTCCTTTCTGCGTGGGTGTGTGAAACGCGTGCTATAAAAAAATAACCAAAACCTACTATTTTTTCTGTGAGAAAGTCTTTTCTGCGTGGGTGTGTGAAACGCGTGCTATAAAAAAAAATAAACAAAACCTAATGTTTTTTCTGTGTGCAAGTTTTTTCAGGGTGTGTGAAACGCGTTCTATAAAAATAACCAAAACCTACTATTTTTTTCTGTGAGAAAGTCCTTTGTGCGTTTGTGTGTGAAACGCGTGCTATAAAAAAAAATAACCAAAACCTACTAGTTTTTTCTGTGAGCAAGTCTTTTCTGCGTGGGTGTATGAAACATTTAATAAACCTGACCTAGTTTGCCTACTTATGATAAAATGTGAGCAAGTCTTTTCTGCGTGGGTGTGTGAAACGCGTGCTATAAAAAAATAACCAAAACCTACTATTTTTTCCGTGAGCAAGTCCTTTGTGCGTGGGTGTGTAAAACACGTGCTTAAAAAAAAATAAACCAAATTTTTTTCTGTGAGCAAGTCCTTTCTGCGTGGGTGTGTACAACGCGTGCAATAAAAAAAAAATACCAAAACCTTCTATTTTTTCTCTAAGCAAGTCCTTTCTGCGTGGTGTGTGAAACGCGTGCTATAAAAAAACCTAAACTACTTATTTTTTCTGTGAGCAAGTCCTATCTGCGTGGGTATATGAAACATTTTATAAACCTGACCTATTTTGCCTACTTATGATAAAACAGTAAATTAGGACTACTAAACATTATGTCCAATAAATATTAGGACATAAAGGTTTATTACTAACAAAATTATTTTCAAAATGTAGTATGACAAAAAGTTTTAGGAGTTGTCACCATTATGCTCATTACCATTATGTTTGAAAAATATTAGGACATCAGAAATGTATGCCTGTTCATAATTATGCGAATATGACTACAATATTTTATGGCTAGATACGTAGGTACCTATGTCGTATGATTTTATGACAAATAACATTATGCGAATGAATAGGTCACCAAATCAAGGTGATCCTATTGTGTTCGAATTGAATAAAAGATTTTTGACTTTGACTTTGGATGTTTTACCAAGGATGTTCTAGTAGGTATACCTACTCAAGCATTATCGCTCCAGTTTCAACTTGAACTTGTTCGGTCTCTGTACATGTAAATGAATAATAATGTACGTGAGATCAGTAGGTACGGTAGACACCTACCCAACAATAATAAGTAAGAATGAGAAGAAAAGAATACGGGTCGCTCTGATGTGTCGTCGATGACCCAGATTCATTACCTTTTCTCGAGTGTATTTAGGTACCTACAGGTAAGTTAGGTAGGTAGGTACCTACTAAGTAAAATACATACCTACTTCTTTACATCTATCTTCGTTCATTTGTTCTTTCCTACCTATAGGTACCTACTGTTCGCGCGCGAGTTGAGTGCAGAGTATAGGAATTGGCTAGTGTTGAATTGAAGGACAACACATAGCTATACATACACAGCACCTATAGGTACCTACTGATTGGTTTTACAATGTGAATTGACTCTTATGTACATGCGCCAGAGTGGTCCTACCTAACTATTTATGTAGTAGGTATCTTATCTAGTGGTAGTAGGTATAGGTAGGTTACACGATATCATTTTCTTTTGGAATTGGTATAATACCTACCTACTTACCTATTTTCTTTATCGGGAAGTTGTCTTTTGCACGACCTTTTAAAATAACACACATAGGTACTTAAAATCATGAAAATCTACATAGGTACTTAATATTTCTAATAGGTAGGTAAGTATTAACAACAAATTATTATCTAACACTAAATAAAGCGTCCATGCGCTAATAACATTTAATTTCGTAACACTAAATAAAACGTTCATGCGCGGATAACTTAAATTACTAAATAAATCGTCTGTGTGCAAATAACATAAAATACCAATAAGTCGACAAGCAAAAAAAGGTGAGTGCGAGGCAGACGAACACAACCATCCCGTACGACAGTCAGCATTACTCTGCCGCCCGTCGCCCCTGCGACCGTAACGCCCACTAATTATTCGGAAAAATGGAAAATAATTAATTGCCACGAGAAAAACCGTCGCAGCACAAAATCGCAAGTACAACTTAAAGATAAAGTCTTTGCGCACATTTTAGTAAAAAAAAAATGTCAAAATTTTATGTCGTTTAGAGGTTGAATCGAATCAAAAGTCGAAAACAGCTTCACTTTGTTATTTTTTTTCACATAGTAAATAAACAGGTAGAACTTTTTCGTAAGTTCACTTTGTAGATAAAAGGTCAAAGAATGACATATATTTTTTTGAGCACATAAAACTGATTCCTCTATGAGGAGAATGCCTCCAAATAAGACCAATCAGGTCCTATATTCGCCTTAAGTAAAACTGATGTACTAGCGTAAACTAGTGTATAGTCGTATTGCTCATTATACGGACTAAAAGTGAAGGAAAAAATGTCATTTTTCCTTCAATTTTGATTAGTTTTGATGCGTTTTATGTCAAAATTGAAGGAAAAATGACATTTTTTCCTTCACTTTAGTCCGTATAATGAGCAATACGACTATAGTGTCAAGACAAACCTTAGTGGTTTTTAGATACTATGTATTATTTTAAGATTTATTTTTTGTTAAAACGGTAAATAAATGAAAAAAAAAAAAAGAAAAAATGACCTATTTACACACTACACAATGTCATTTACACGGCCAATTGTGTGCGTGAAGTAAGTTGTCACCGTATGAATAATTGTTGTACACTGTGGTATCGGTCTCGTCGTCGCGTCTGCGCGTGGCGCGTCCCTAGCCCAAAGTCAGCCCCTCACCAGCTCAAATTAGCTCGCGCGGTGAGGAACCCATTCTATACGTAGTATTATATTATCTATTCTATGGTAACATGATGTATTGATCTAGCTTTCTGGCACAAGCTGTGTGCCAATTGGCAGCTCACAATATGGAAGGAAAGTTAACAAGCAAAATAGGTCTTTGAAAAGAAATAACAGAGATTTAAAATACAGTGGTATTTTAAACCGACTTCAAAAAAAGGAGGAGGTTCGCAATTCATCGGAATCAGACCGATTTGTAAATTTCTTTTTTGTTTCAAAGGGTATAGGTACTTTCCGATTGGTGCCATAAAATTTTGGTGTGGATCTTAAGAGGATCTTCGGAGTTATGAACAGAAATGCGCCACGAGAGTGCAGAAAGTTGCTCGGAAAATTGTTGAAGTCGGTTTTTTTTAAATCTTTGATTTAGCCACTTGTAGTATTTAGATGTAGAAATACAGATTACGTCCATTTGAAACAATCAAACAATTATCTCCTACGAGTGTTAGATTGATTAATTTATTATGTAAATCCAGTAGGTAATGTTTCTTAATAAATTGCACTACCAGCCAGCGCAGACATAATGGTTGCAAAATTACAGCGTAGAATATCATTCAGTAGTGCAACATTATTCATTAACTATTTTAAAGTTAAGCAGCGTTGAGCGCGGTCCATGGACCTAGTATAGATAATGGACTACCAGCCCCCTGATTCCTCTTTGATAGCGACCAAAATCGGTCTCAAACTCTCGAATATGACAGTACAGTGACCACGCAAGTAGCTCTGTCACTCTCATCTTAACGAGACCGAACGCGACAAAAGATGCCTAAGCGATCGTTTTGACAGTTTGAGACCAATTTGAGGTTTGAGACAAGTTAGACAATCAGCCTGCAGCTAACGTGCCGCCGAAAGGGACAAAAAATGAAGTGAATCCATTGTTTCCTAGTTAACATGAGGTCCATACCTACAATTTTTTCAGGATTTTCAGTCGTTAAGCCATGACGGAGGCTTTTAGGCGGTCTAAAAACTCCATCACTAGAGTTGGCCACTTGCTCATACGAACTTAACTAAGTCAAGGCAGTGTATATATCGCACCTCCAGAATAGAAGTGACTCAATTAAAAAATCATGAATTTTGGGAAATGCGATAAATGGCCGTTTCCGGATGGGGAGGAGAAACTGTCGAATTAAAAAAGACGCAGCTATTATGTTTTTCACGTTCTAACCAAAAACTAGCAGATAGAGTTTATTTTCTGAGTCTTTCTACGTATTCAAGTCATTTTCCCAATTTTTTAAATTGAGTCACTTCTGGAGGTGTGATATATCTGTGATGATGAATCGGTCTGGTTGTCATTACGAAACCCTTTGTTTAGTTCAGGTTCTAACTAGGCGAGTGTGGGCTGTCTTGGTTGATTCAATGATTTACACAAATAGATGTTATTTCGTTACTCATTCAATCATTCTGTGATGAGGCATTATATCCTATTCTATTAAACGAGCAATATTTGTTTGATGTTTGAAGTTTGAGGTTTACTTTCGAAAAATCGATCTAGCTAGGTCTCATATCTGGGAAAAGCTGTTTTCTTGGCATTTTCACGCAAAAAGGTTTACCAGTGCAATGTGGTTCGTAATTGAACTACTAGATGGCGTTATGCACCCGAGCAGAGCTCGGTCGCCCAGATATTTAGAATGAATTAATGAAAACTCATAATTGTACACGTCTTAAAAAACCCATGTAAAAGAATAAACCCAGTGAATAATTTTACAATCAATACATACACATACACACATAAATCAAGCTTGTGTCCCATCATAGGGGTAGGCAGAGACCACAAATCTCCATTTGCTACGGTCCTGACACACTTCTTTCGCTTCATTCAATTCATCACGTTTTTAGTTATGCAGCGTTGTGCGCGGTCACTCTTGGGATGGGTGACCGCAAGTGGTATTACGAGCTGAGCGCTTCCGTGCTTCAGAGGGCACGTTAAATGTCGGTCCCGGCTTTTAAGTCGCTAAGCCATGACGGAGGCCTTAAGGCGGCATAAAAACTCCTTCACCAGAGCTGGCCACTTGCTCATACGAACTTACTTATCACATTCTTCATGCAAGCTTGTCGGTTTAAGGTATTCTTGACCTGGCCTTTTTCTAATACTTCGCCAATTTGGTCCAGGAATGTGCGCCTAGGTCTTCCCCTTCCGACGACGGTTTTTTTTTTATATATTTGTTAAAAACAATGACAAACAATCAAATAAATCAATATTGTCACCAAAAGGCTATGAAAGACCACAATTCTATAAAACGGCGGTTGTTGAGGAAAACCTCACCATAATTGGCTCAGCGTTAGATCACCGCGCCCACCGCTGGGCCCACACAAACGAGCCTCACTCTGTTATACTATATTAGTAGTGACAATGAATATGATTATGATATTTTATAGAATGGTAGGGTTAATAACACATAATTATCATGGTCACATATAACCTTGTTTGCCAAATTGAATTTAAGGGCCCTATCTCAGTAGGATACCATAGTGGCGCCAGCACAGTCGCGTCACCAACAAAATGTATATACAAGCGGACACCATCATCATCTCCTTGCCCTTATCCCAAGGAGATGATGATGGTATACAAGCGGACACCAGCCTCTTGATTTTTGATAGCGACTAAAATCGGTCTCAAACTGTCAAATAAGACAGTTCAGTGACCACACGCAAGTAGCTCTGTTACTCTCATCTCAACGAACGCGATAAAAGCTACGCGATCGTTTTGAGAGTTTGGGTCCTATTTAAGGTTTGAGACAAGTAATACAATCAGCCTGCAGGTGAGGCTATCCATACCTACCATACAGCTGTATACATTTTGTTGGTGCCGCGACTGTGGTGGCGCCGCCATGGTGTCATTAGTGAGATAGGGCCCTAAGCCGCGTTGACCGAGTGGAAAAGTACCTCTAATTTCGATCCAAAGGTCGTGAGTTTGAATCCCGGCCGCAATAAATGAATTTTTAGTTTCGAAAAAAATTAGTAAGTAGGTAAGTATATGCGCATTTACATGCGCTCTGAATAGTGAATGAAAATTTCGGAAACCCGCGGCTTAGTCAGCCCCACACGTATTGACCATGTCTTTCCTGTGGATATGGCCGGTTAAGCTGAGTGGATGGTGTAGGTGCTGGGCAAGCCTACTCCATCTCAACAGCGTCCCAGGCACTATATTGTCCCAGTGTAAGCAAAGATTGCCTCCCTATGCTAAACCATCTAGTAAAGATGTAAAGGCCTAAGTATAAACTGTATTACCGCCTGGCGAAGCTAGTTACAAACAATTTGAGCTTACTTCAGTTACTTCCTTCCATGGCCTATTCTCAGACTCAATACCAATCATGGAATAATAGCTTCCCTACATCATAAACTGAAATAACCATACACAGCTGAACCTTAACGCAATAACAATATGGAACACAATCGAATGTCGAAAGTTCACAGCCAGTTTTAGACCGAGTAAGTGAATCGTACAATGTATGAAGTTCATGGTGTTTTCGCAAGCATTTTTAGGTTTCCTTGGAATTTTGTTCTGTATTGTTTAAATCGTGACAAACATATAGCCGAACACAGAACCTCCTTCTTTTTGGAAGTCGGTTAAAAATAACACGGGCACCGGGCACTTATAGAAAAATATCGTCGATTAAAATAAATTCTTAATCATCTATAAGTACTGATATAATAAAGCGGACCGTCTGTTTGTTTGTTTGGATGGAACGCGCTTATCTCAGGTACTGCCAGTCGGATTTGAAAACATATTTTTGCATTTGATAGCTTAACTCTTGAGGAAGTTTATAGGCTATCTTCCTCAAGAGTTAAGCTATCAAATACAGAACGAATTTTTCAAATCCGACTGGTAGTTCCTGAGATTAGCGCGTTCAAACAAACAATCAAACTCTTCAGCTTTTTATATTGGTTTAATATTGTTTTTCGTAGGTCTGTTTTGTGATATATGACTTAACATGACCCAATGACCTGCATTGTATTATGTCATTTCAGCTTTTCCTTATTAGTATCTGTATGGAATGGAGGAAAAAGTCTTGATTTAATTAAATGATTTTAGTTACGGCACGGTTACTGTCACCATGTCACCTTGTCGTGTATCATCAAAACCCATCAAATGGTTTTATATATTCCTTCGTCACCAGCAGGGCTAAAAAGGCCGTTATAGCAGAATCACAAAAAGAATTGAACTATATGCCATCTCTTCATAGATTGAGAGTGACAAGAATGGCATATATTGCAATTCCTATTGTGATTCTGCCTTTTTAACCCACCAGCGGGCTAAAAGGTCGCTATTGCAGAATCGCATTAAAGGAATTGAACTATCGCCATATCTTTTCATTGACTGAAGTGAGTGAAAACTATAATGCCGTCTGGCATTATAGTTTATTTCATATTGTGATTCAGCTTTAACGACATTTTTAAGTCCGCAGTTCTCACGTAGATTTAACGTTCTTAGGGCTGTAGTCGTAGGCCTGTTTATTCTTTTACAAAAGCGAAGTCGCGTGTTCAGTATGTAAATATTGCAGTAGCTAGGCACCTACAAATCATACTAGGTAATAAATCTAGGCATTTGCATTCTAACCTGAATGCTTTCACAGCCCTTTCGAAATGCGGATGCAATTACTGTACTCGTATATTAGTATTTTAAAAGGTTCTTTTAAGTCATTTTTTTGTTTGTCTGTCTGTCTGTCTTTCCAGGTGGAATCTACCCGATTAGCTATTCGGCTGAAACTTTCAGGGTAGCTCACAACTTGATGACAATGCATTTAAAAAATGCATTGTTTGTATAAGAATCATAAATCAGAAAGACGGCATAGTACAGCGAGGCTAAAAGGGCCGTTCAGCAGAATCACAATAGGAATTGCAATATATGCCGTCTCTTTTCATAGATTAAGGCTGGATTCGACCAAACTGGATTAAGTTTTTACTTGAGAGGAAACTACTGTTTGTTTGAATATTTTGACATTGTAAAGTTGACACCTTATAACAGGTTAATTTGTATGCACAAAATAATGTATTTCGAATTAAGTCGGCTAGTTACTCTGGAGTAAGATGACTTCTGGTCGAATCCAGCCTAGAGTGACAAGAACGGCGTATATTGAGATTCTGCTTCAACGGCCTTTGTTCTAGCCCAGCTATTCATATTATGATTCAGCTAAAGCGGCCTTTTTAGACCCGCAGAATTAAAAAACTGTAAGTACTAACAAAAATAGTTCATTTTTACCCGACTGCGCAAAGCAAAGGAAGGGTAATGTGTTTATCAGTCTATGTATGTAAGTATGTATGTTTGGATGTTTCTATGTGGCATTCTAGAGGCCAAACGCGTGGACCGATTTTGATGATTCTTACGTCAATCGATTCGTCTGAACCTTGGGAGTGTTGTTACAGGCATGACAGTAATCAAAATTCACCAGTGCCACCACCAGACGCCTTAATGTCAAAATTAAAAAAATCAAAATCGTCACACCATGTCAAGTGGGGTATCGTTGAATAGGTATTTTAAAATCAACTTTATGTTTCTTTTACCATTTTTCATTTTAAGTAATAGTTTAGGAAAAATAACGGTTTAAAGTTGATTAATAATTATTCTCGCTATGGATGTTTCTATGTGGCACTCTAGAGGCCAAACGCGTGGACCGATTTTGATGATTCTAACGTCAATCGATTTGTCTCAACCTTGCGAGTGTCACTAAAGACATGAAAGTAATCAAAATTAACCAGTGTTACAACCAGACGCCATATTGTCAAAATTGAAAAACTCAAAATTGACGAACTATGTCAAGTGGGGTATCGTTGAATAGGTATTTAAAAATCAATGTTAGGTTTCTTTTACTATTTTTCATTTTAAATAATAGCTTAGGAAATATAACGGTTTAAAATTCTGTTTGTGTGTATCTTGGCCGCGCATCACGTCTCGGTCGAACGAAACTACTGGACGGATTTAAATGAAACTTGGTATTATTTGAGTGCATACATACTATACTACTACGAGGTATAAATAGGATACTTTTGATTACTATACCTACTTACTTACTGAAATTCAAGACGGTTCCCTTGGGAGAGGAAATGAAAATCAAAATGAGTAGGTAGGTATCTGGTTGTAATTCATTAACACATAGTACCTACGATTTTATTGATTCTTTTTACCCGACTGCGCAACGCAAAGGAAGGGTAATTTTGTTAGAAAGTAGGTATGTACCTACTTTAAAATGTTCTGTAAAAATTTCAAGGTCATCGGTTTTGTAGTTCAGAAGTTACAAACATCGCAACCCTCAGTATTATTTTTTATTTACATTAATTACCAAAAACACAACTAGATGTCGCTGCTAAATCTGAACCAATCCTAGATCGCGCTATCGTTGCGTTTTGAAAAGTTTACCTATTCTATAAATTTTTGAAGGCCATTATCGAAAGTTTTTGATATTATTGGATTGGATTGAATTATTGGCTGATGGGGAATTGGATTGGATGGATTTGAAGAATAAAATTGAATAAATAATTAGGGCGATACGAAGTTACTTAGTTTAGTTGGTTTATTAATTTCTTGTTGGGTAGGTAATAGTTAATCAAGGTATTTTAAAATCAACTTTATCATAACTAAAAAGTGTTAAATAAAAAAATATTTTAAAAAAACAAAAACCCGACTGCGTCAAAACTAAAAAGAAAAAAACAAGCCTGCAAAGAATTACTCACAGTCGGGACCCATAACATTGGGAAGATTTGATTGGTAATAAAATGAATGGGTACCGACTGTGAGTAATTCTTTGCAGGCTTGTTTTTTTCTTTTTAGTTTTGACGCAGTCGGGTTTTTGTTTTTTTAAAATATTTTTTTATTGTTGTTCAATATGAAAAATCTAAAAAAAAAAACCTCTAAATTCTTTTTAAATTGAAAAGTGAATATAAATAATGGGATACTATTTGAAATGCACTATCTATAAACAGATACAACCTGTCAGCCAGAGCACGTCTAGTTTGACTGCAGTTTACCTAGATACTGCCTACGATGTTGAACAGGGCCTGTATTCTACTAGATGACAACCGCTTTGGTTTGGTTCGATCTCTTAAATGTCAGCCATTTGGTGAATAGTAGAA
This sequence comes from Camptogramma bilineatum, assembly GCA_958496255.1. Taxonomy (NCBI): domain Eukaryota; kingdom Metazoa; phylum Arthropoda; class Insecta; order Lepidoptera; family Geometridae; genus Camptogramma; species Camptogramma bilineatum. The sequence goes on from OY292474.1 coordinate 7,871,619, forward strand.
TAGCTTTTCAAAAATTTGTTCTGCCAAAGTTGAAAACCTCACCACAACTGAGTCGTTTGTTATTAGTAGTCATGGAAACAGTCGCTTTAGTTGAGGTTTTGGTTGAGGTTGATAAAAAGTTCGGTACGAGAATCGACGCCTGCTGTCTACTGCAGTGTTCCGCAAACTTTTTGTGTTCAAGGAAATCGAGAATTTCAAAGGGAATTTCATCTAGGAAATCGGAAAATTTTGCAGGTACACCTTAAATGAAAAATCATTTATTTATGCGAAACATGAGCTTGTTTAGTTGAGCATATTATGCGGTCCTGGTATAGCTTAACTGATGTAATGTAACCTTATTTTTCCGAGGCACACCAACTAATGACTACGGTACACTAGTGTGCCGCGGCACACCCTTTGCGGAGCACTGGTCTAGTGTGCAGGGTTGGTTCCGTATACAATAGTCAAGCAGAAAAGAAGTTTGGAGTTTTCAGCTTGCTTCGCCATCTAAATAATGTTTTTACTTCTCTAAGGATACTACGGTGTACCGCGGTACAATTTGTAAGTCGATTTAAAAGTCCTCTTGACTTTTCACATCATCAACTACTTGAATTCCTCCTATGAATAATAAGAATATTAAGAGATTTGGTTCAGAATCAACCCTATTTCTATTTCACTTTAAATTTCACAGTGTGACCTCGCATCCACACGTTGGGGCCAACGTTGGTCCCAATGTCACTCGCCAACGTGTGGATCTAGCAAAATCAGCCCCAACGTTGGCCCCAACGTTGGGGCCAATGCAATTTTGTCAGCTCCACACGTTGGTGAGAGGCATTGGGGCCAACGTTGGCCCCAACGTGTGGATGCGAGGTGAGACGCGACCGCGAGGAGTAACCTTGCCGCAACTCCCTCCTTACCCAGATGAAGATTCTCAGGATGAATCGAAACATTGTCGGTATCTAAATCGACGATATTTTTACGTGTGTAAAATAAACCCTATTTCTATTGCCAAATTGCAGAGAAAGACAAGTACCTCAGTTCAGTACGACGTCAGCGTTGTAGGAGTGTTGAGTCTGACTCAACACTCCTACGTACTACTCGTTACTTTGCGGTTAGTCAAGTGTTTTGTAAGCAAATAACTTTGCACATACTGTCTACTAAGTTATTAAATAACTATTGGCTCTGTGAGCTGTAGACCTCGCGAGTCTATCTTTGCATAGTGTAAAACAGAATAAATAAACAATTATCTAGTTTTGTGATGAGACGGTGATCCCAGGTGCTTCATTAATCCCTACCTAGTAGTAGTAGGGCCTAGTAGTAGTAATCCACTGGTAGAAGTCTAAAAGTAAGCAATATACTGCATTTTGAGGATCTATTTTGCTCATCAAGCTGAAGATTCTCATCAGATCTTCACCAAATTTTTATGAGACCAACTTAAAGTTACCTACAAACCTTTCAAACAAAAAAAAACCCATCGAAATCAGATATCATAAGGCGGATATATCCTGTAGCCGCCTTTTTGGAGGAAGTACTTGCAAGTAAATCCCCGAATAAAAAAATATATAAAATTATCGAACCTGCTCACAAAATTTCACGAGAAATAGTTGAGAATGCGACCTGTGGAGGAGAACATATAGACAGACAGACGTCCGACAGACATCCGGACAAGCGAAAGCATTTTTGTCCAAGCTGAAGCAGAGATGCTTCGCTCGCTCGGTCAGTAATATCTACCTAAGTGTGGATTGACAATAAAATGATATTTTTTTGTCGAAGGCTGAGGAAGATTCTTCAACTCTGACAGATTTGTTTATAGAATTACTGTTAAGTCTAGTTTTTCCTGGCATTCGTGCGTATAAGGTGTTTGATGAAGTGATTAATATCTGATCATGTAAGGCATTCCCTTGGCAGGTATGGTGTGCTATTCGACCTAGGAATATGCTTTATTTAAGGGATGCCGTCGACCAAAGCTACGACAAATTCAAACGATGGAATTGCAGACTACGGAGTAAAAAAAAACAAATTGGACATTTTACAGCCTGTATTTATGTAATAATCTGCTTTAAGATTCTTTGAAAATATCGAGGAGTGTAGTCAGAGCCACATCCAAAAAGACATTTAAGTATATTGATAAATAATGGAAAAGAGGGACAAATCAAAATCCGGGTTCTCTTAAAAATAAGTGGCTTAGTGTAGTACTATTATTCTGTGGTATCTGAACGCTTCCCTGCTTCGAGGGGTACCTACGTTAAATTGTCGGTCCTGGCTTTTAAGTCGTTAAACCATGAAGGAGGACTTCAGGCGGCCTAGAAAAACTCTGTCATCTGAGTTACTAGAACGCTACACTAAAACAATGGTTGTCTGTAAAGTCTTACGAACAGTAATTTTACGTGTTAACGAAACGAACGCTTAGGCCAATTGTACACCGTAGAGATAGCCTGAGCAGCAAGGGTGGGTGTCCAGATTAAGATCAATCCATTGAAACACAACAATACAGGGTGTGGCAAATTCTTGGTCACTGAAGGGTAGCTACCTTTTCTCTTGTAGTTAGAGAGTTTTGTTCTTAGGAAACTTCGGTTTTATTTTGAAGAAAAAAATAATTGCATTTTTAGATTTTTGAAAAAAAGTACAGTTAGCCTAAAAAGTTACATTTGTCAAAAAAAACAAGTTGGTCTTAATCGACTCTATTTCCCTCCAGGAACACTTCTCCCAAAGTAACTTATCAAATCAAATCGTAAGTTTTTGCAATAATTCAAAAAAAAACACATCCCATACATTTTCTATGAAATTAGTACCTAGTAGTAAACATTATAGTGCCAATTATTTGATGGTTATTAATTTAAATTCGGAACTGCTTTGGCATGCTGGGAGGCTATTGTAAAGCCTTATGCGCCTCAGATAGAGCCGCAAGAGAGAATGGTAATTTTACATCTGCAGGGAAGCACTTTGTTCTAAATTAATTTAAATACACGCTTTACAATAGCCTCCCAGCTTGCCGGAGTACTTATGAAATTAAATTAAGAACGATCGAATAAGTTTCACTGTAATGTTTACAACTTCTAATTTCATAGAAAATGTATGGGATGTGTTTTTTTGAATTATTGCAAAAACTTACGATTTGATTTGGTAAGTTACTTTGAGAGAAGTGTTCCTGATGGGAAATAGAGTCGATTAAGACCAACTTGTTTTTTTAACAAATGTATTTTTTTAGGCTAACTGTACTATTTTTCAAAAATCTAAAAATGCAATTATTTTTTTCTTCAAAATAAAACCGAAGTTTCCTAGGAACAAAACTCTCTAACTACAAGAGAAAAGGTAGCTACCCTTCAGTGACCAAGAATTTGCCACACCCTGTATAGTAAACAATATATAGTATTTGCATGTATATTGAGTTCGAAAGAAATTACAATCGTTAGCTGGCGATGGCGCTCGCGCGTTTTCGTCAGCGAGTTAAAACTATGGGTTCACAATCAAATATAGATTTAACACCGATCGTGTTAAACCTATATTTGCTTGCACCCTCGGCTCAGGCGGAACGTGACAATTTTTAGTGCGTGCAACAGGTGTTCATCGATTTATAAGACGTTAACACATCAAAAAATAACATACGTATGACATACATTTTCTCAGTATCGATAGTATAGGCGCCATTTATACATTATTATACATAGATATGGAAATTATTATGTCCTTACCGTTTACTATGCAATAGATGTGCTCACTATAATAGAATAAGCTATTTCTGTCGTTAGAATATGTCATTATGAACTTTAATGATATACTAAGGTTAAATAGTATGCATAATGTATCTACAATAACTACTATTTATTTCTTAGTGATTATATTGAAACAATAAAAGTAAAGAGGTATATAGGGCAGCATGTAAGTATGAGGCAACACTACATTCGTTTTTTTCAAAGTTTCGATACTTTTGGTTCTATAAATCATAGGTTCTCAACGTGGGCGATAACGCCCCCTTGTGGGCGTTTAAGACTTTCAGAGGGGCAGTAGAAGACCCAGAGAAAATTAGGGGGCATTGAGATGGCGCATTAAGATATGAGGGGGGGCTCTTGAAAAAAATATATTCTCAAAGTGGGCGATGGGCAAAATAAGGTTGAGAAACAATGCTATAAATCATAGATTCTCAACCTTATTTTCCCCACCGCCCACTTTGAAAATATTTTTTTTTCTAGAGCCCCCCTATCTGCTGGTAAAATTAAATCTTCCGCAACAGTATGTGGTTTTCCTGTTTTAATTTTAGCTTTAGCTTATCAGTTCCTATTCTGCGGTCTGACATAAATCATTTTGCTCGCAATATAACTACTCATGAAGTTCAAATGCGAACGGATTGAGCTTCAAACCAAGCGAGCGAAGCGAGCCGAATTTTTGTAAGTCAAATACAATACAATATGTGTAGGGCTTGCTATCCGGATATCCGGATATCCGAATTATCCGGATATCCGCCAATTTTCAAATCCGGATAGTGACGACCAGTAAATCCGGATAATTCGGATAATACGGATAGTAAAAATAATCAAAAAATACGATTTGGATATGAAATTAACCCATCAAAACAACAATTTATATGCACTACGTAGACGTATCTAACAGGGAAACACTGTTTATCCTTTGTTTTTGTAACATTCATAAAGTTGCACGCTTGAATCGCGATACCAACGTCTTGTCTAGTGTATTACCCACCGAACCTTTCGCATAGGTACCCCACGTCCACAAATTTTTCGTCTTTTACTCATCGCAGCGCAACCAGTATTTGGAGTGGATGTGAACTTAACGTTATTCTTGCTGGCAACCGATGCCACAAATTGCCACAAATAATAAATTGTTCTCTAAAATAATAAATAATTGTATTACCCGTGAGCTAGATGAATACCATAGCAACCCAGAGAATAAGCCGGTTTTCGCAGCGGCTTTTTTTAAATGAACCACACCCGCACGGTGAAGCAGCTGATGGAGAAGTGTCACGAACACAGTTAGTCTCTTGTCATGTTTTTCATTGACTGCGAGAAAGCCTTTGACAGTGTCGAACATTGAGCCATCTTCCACTCTCCTTGTACGACTGCACGATTTAACCGACCCTGAGCCCATCAAGCGGGGAGTGCGACGGGGAGACATCATTTTGTCCAAACTTTTTACTGCTGTCATAGAGGACATCTTTAAACCTAAGGATTTGCAGACGACCTTATAGTTGTCGCAGAAACCGGTACACCTTTCTGAACTTCTGAACGGCGTGCTTATAAGAACGGGGTACCTACAGAAGCGTCAGTAACCCAGCAGCACGATAGGCTGGACGACATAGCATGGCCGGAATTGGATGAGGTGAGTGGCGCCGGCGGACTGTGGAGATTGGCATGGCACACGCAAAGGGAGGGTTATACCCAGCAGTGGGTGAAGTCGGGTGTTTAATAAGTTATTTGGTGTACATTATTAACCTAATCACTTCTCAAATATTGGTATGGCAACCAGACCAATAACGTCAGATGGACGGGATCGCTTTCGGACGCGTACAGGTTGGAATGTGGGGTGCGGCAGGGGGGGCTGAGTTCGCCCCGACTTTTCAACCTGTACACGGATCGCCTGATTCGTGAGCTCAGCAGCGCTCAGGTCGGCTGCTCAATTGGTGGAGTTTTTGTTAACAACATTAGCTATGCCGATGATATGGTGCTGCTGAGCCCATCAATCAGTGCTCTCAGAACACTTTTAGGGATCTGTGAGAGGTATGCGGAGGCCCATGGCCTAAGATACAATGCGAGTAAAAGCGAGTTTATGGTTTTTAAATCAGGCACTAAAACCTATGAGACCACCCCGCCAGTTAAACTCAATAGCAGCATTTACACGCAGAGATCGGCCTGCGGATTTTCCCGCGGATCGATCTCTGCCATTCCAACCTTTGACAGTTTTATCCGCGGATATCCGTAAAGATATCTTTACAGATATCTGTACAGTCCAGATCCGTGCTAAAAACTCTACCGTTTAAAGGCCGCTAGTTTTATCCGCGGATATCTTTACAGATATCTGTACAGTCCACACAACGATCTATTATCATTTAATCTTGGTTATAAGGATTGTTGGTCTTGTTGAGAGGCTTTCTTGGTAGCTTTGTCTCTTTCACACTCGTTGTTGGATTAGTAGTGTGCCCATGTCATTTAAATTTCAGGATATTTTTACTTTATCGCGCTCGACAAAATCAGCGCTTGATTTCGATCCATGGTTTCGATCCTTGAATTCGATCCTTGATTTTGATCCTTGATTTTGATTTCGATCCTTGATTTCGATCCTTGGTTTCGATCTTGGATTTCGATCCTTGATTCTTGAATTTTGAACCTTGAATCTGAAATTTTGAATCTTGAATCTTTGAAGTGACAGCTGTCAAACTTCAAATGACCATATCTCGGGAACTACTCGTCCTAGACTCCCCGTTCTCAGTTCAAATGAAAGCTATGACCAAGATCTTCATTTGAAGTGACAGCTGTCAAACTTCAAATGGCCATATCTCGGGAACTACTCGTCCTAGACTCCCCGTTCCCAGTTCAAATGAAAGCTATGACCAAGATCTTCATTTGAAGTGACAGCTGTCAAACTTCAAATGGCCATATCTCGGGAACTACTCGTCCTAGACTCCCCGTTCCCAGTTCAAATGAAAGCTATGACCAAGATCTTCATTTGAAGTGACAGCTGTCAAACTTCAAATGGCCATATCTCGGGAACTACTCGTCCTAGACTCCCCGTTCTCAGTTCAAATGAAATTTATGACCAAGATCTACATTTCAGATGACAGATGTCATTTTGACAGCTGTTATTGAAAATGTAGATCTTGGTCAAAGCTTTCATTTGAACTGAGAACGGGGAGTCTAGGACGAGTAGTTCCCGAGATATGGCGGTTTGAAGTTTGACAGCTGTCACTTCAAATAAAGATCTTGGTCATAGCTTTCATTTGAACTGGGAACGGGGAGTCTAGGACGAGTAGTTCCCGAGATATGGCCATTTGAAGTTTGACAGCTGTCACTTCAAATGAAGATCTTGGTCATAGCTTTCATTTGAACTGGGAACGGGGAGTCTAGGACGAGTAGTTCCCGAGATATGGCCATTTGAAGTTTGACAGCTGTCACTTCAAATGAAGATCTTGGTCATAGCTTTCATTTGAACTGGGAACGGGGAGTCTAGGACGAGTAGTTTCCGAGATATGGTGCTTTGAAGTTTGACAGCTGTCACTTGAAATGAAGATCTTGGTCATAGCTTTCATTTGAACTGAGAACGGGGAGTCTAGGACGAGTAGTTCCCGAGATATGGCCATTTGAAGTTTGACAGCTGTCACTTCAAAGATTCAAGATTCAAAATTTGATAGGGCCTCCAGACTCTCTGCGAGAACCCCCGAGAACACCCGAGAAGCGTGAGTGTGAGGAGTTTCTTGCCTTCTCGTTCTCTGGCTCGCCTGTTCTCCGATCGGTGTCGGTATTTTTGGCCGAGACAAAGGATTTCAAACATCACGACGGAGAAAAATTGAGAGTGTGGATAGCTTGTTTGTTCTTCGAGAAGTCTCGGCGAGACTTCTCGCCGAGCTTTCTCTCGAGAGTCTGGAGGGGCTATCAGATTCAAGGTTCAAAATTCAAGAATCAAGAAAAAAACTTTGTAAAATACCGTTCCACGCGCCAGTCCAAAATCTGCGGTTATCTGTACAGATATCTTTAAAGATATCTTTACAGATATCTTTACAGTCCGGATCCGTGGGAAAATCTTTAGCGTTTAAAGGCCGCTAGTTTTATCCGCAGTTATCTTTAAAGATATCTTTACAGATATCTTTACAGATATCTTTACAGTCCGGATCCGTGGGATAATCTCTATCGTGTAAATGCCGCTAATGGCTGTGAGCTGAAGCGAGTAACTTGCTTCAAGTATCTGGGCCATTGGGTCACCGAGGCCCTCACCGATGATAAGGACATGGAGAGGGAACGCAGGGCATTGTCTATCAGGGCGAATATGCTGGCCCGTAGGTTTGCACGTTGCACTAAGCAAGTAAAAGCTACGCTTTTTAGAGCATATTGCCAGTCATTTTACACGTGGAGCCTATGGATCAATCATACAAAAAAGTCTTGGGATGCCCTGCGTATCCAGTACAACAACGCATTCAGGGTGCTGATGAAGCTGCCACGCTTCTGCAGTGCGTCAGGAATGTTTGCTGACGCACGAATAGACGGGTTTGCGGCGATAATGCGCAAGAGGTCAGCGTCCCTGATGCGCCGGGTGCGTGGCAGCTCCAACAGCTACCTGCAGTTAATCGCTGAGAGACTGGATACAGAATGCCTCTTCATGGAGCATTGGACAGGGGTGCACATCAAGCTCTCCTGACCAATAGCTTCACCTAGTATCTTTTTATCTTGGTGCTCGTGTATTTGTTTTTTAGTGTAGTGTGTTTTTTATTGTTTTAGTTTAAATTGTGTGTGTTTTATTATTGGTTTTTATATGGACACTGTAAATTATAATCGTATTTAATTTATATTTTGTCTGAAATAAATGAATTGAATTGAATTATGCATCTGCAATCTGCATTCACAATCAAAATACATCAAATTGCATCGCGTTCGCTTCGCTTTAGGAGAAAAATTCAGATCTTGTTACGTACCTTGTTTAAAAAGGATTCAAAATGATAGTGGGCAAACTTCACCCAGCTCCGCCAGCAATGTAATTAATATTACTCGAAAGACCTAACCAAACTAAGCATTTTTTATTATCGACGCATTAAAATCTATCCCGGGGGTCACTAGATAAATCCATGTTTTTACCTACCTAACCTGAGCAGTAGGTACTAGATTGTAGGACAACGGGGCAAAATATAATTTGTTTCGACGAGAGTGCTATTTTGAATACAGAATGGAGCAGGGGATGCTAGAGTTGAAACCCGAGCGCAGCGAGGGATTCTAGATTAGAATCCTGAGCGCAGCGAGGGATTCAAAGGACGTCATCGGAAATAGGAGATTGTTACACATGGTTTGAAAGTAACCTACCTAGGCACGAGATGGTTTGGCGCACGAGCAAAGCGAGGGCGCTAATAGTTTGAGTGCTGAACAGGTTATTCACTTCTATCTTGTAAGAGCTATTAACACGCTGAGACGCTATGGCCGCATCGCCGGCCACGTGGCCAAACAGTTCGTATTGAAATGTATGACATAACTCACTTGGCTACGGTCTGGCGTCAGGATCCTGATCCTGTGATCCAGATCCCGTGATCTTGACTTCGTGATCCTATTTCCGTGATCCTGATCCTATAATCCTGATCCCGTGATTCTGATTCTGTGATCCTGATCCTACGTGATCCTAATCCCGTGATCCGGATCCAATGATCCTGCATAATCTTGATCCCGTGATCCTTATCCTGTAAACCTGATCCTACGTGATCCTAATCCCGTGATCCTAATCCCGTGATCCTGATCTTCATCTTATGGTAAATAGAAATGTCAAATATAGCTGACAAAGACGACATGGCTCAATGCAAAAGCATGTGATTTATTTAATACTTTGTCAGCAGGGAAAATCGTTTCCCAGGGAGAATTGCTTCCCAGGGACGCAAAAGTAGGTACTGTTTTCATTCCTCTGTTCAGGTAACTTCAAGCGTACTTTCCGAACATGAGAAATGAATAATAAATACTTAAGAGATTTTCTGATAAACCTCACATTATTTTGAAATAAAAAAAACATCCCATTAAATCGAGACTTTCATCGCTCTAATCATAATCATTTTAGCTTTTTTGTAAGTTAAACCTTTTCGACTTAAAATAAATAGAGAACCCTCGGATAGAATTTGATGCGAATTGGCACAGAGAAACAAGGCTTTAATATCTTCTAAGCAAAAGTAGCTATATATAAGCTGTGGCGGTCGTGGGTCCATACATTTATGATTATGCCCAAAAATGCGGTAACAGCCATTTTAACCTCTCTTTAAGTTAAACCTATTCTACTCAAAATAAATAGAGAACCCCGGGACAGAATTTGATGCGCATTGGCACAGAGATACAAGGCTGTGATACCTTCAAAATAAAAGTAGTCTGAACTGTGGCGGCCGTGGGTGAAGTGCCCATATATTTTTGCCCACACTCGTTTAATAGTGATTATTCGGATAACTTAAAGCTACGACGTTTAATGTATTTTTTAACTATTATCTTCGTTTGTGTCCGTTTGTAAAAAAAATCGGTAACTATCCGAATTATCCGGAAAACCCGGATATCCGGATAGTAAAGTGCTCTACTATCCATATTATCCGGATAACAAAATGGGGCGGATAATGCAAGCCCTAAATATGTGATACTTGATTTTTTTTTGCGGTTTTCAAAGAAAAGCTAGCTTATCAGTTCATATTCTGTGGTTAGATTTTACTCACTTTACTCGCAATATACCTTACTTATGAAGTGAAATGCGAGCGAAGCAAGCACAATTTTTTAACACAAATGCAACATTGTGACATTTGATTTTGTTTGCGGTGATCAAAAAAAAAACTCGCTGCTTATCGGTTCTTATTCTGTGGTTAGACTTTACTACTCACTTTACTCACAATATACCTTACCCATGAAGTTAAATGCGAGCGAAGCGAGCCGAATTTTTTAAGACAAATGCAACATTGTGGCACTTGATTTTGTTTGCGGTGATCAGGGAAAAAAAATCACTGTTTATTGGTTCCTAGTCTGTGGTTAGACTTTAGGCTCTTTACTCGCAATATACTTTACCTACTCATGAAGTTAAATGCGAGCGAAGCGAGCCGAATTTTTTAAGACAAATGCAACATGTAACACTTGATTTTGTTTGGGGTGTTCAAAGGAAAAACTTGCTGCTTATCGGTTCATATTCTGTGGTTAGACTTAACTCACTTTATTCACAATATACCTAATGTATAAAGTTAAATGCGAGCGCAGCGAGCCAAATTTTTTAAGACAAATGTAACATGTGACACTTGATTTTGTTTGCGGTGCTCATAGAAAAGCTCGCTACTTGTCGGTTTCTATTCTGTGGTCAGACATAACTCACTTTGCTCGTATTATACCTACTCATGAAGCTAGATGCGAGAAAAGCGAGCTCCAAACCAAGCAAACAAAGCGATCTTCCCTATCTCGAAGTTTTATAATCAATTATAATTATTATTGTAGCAACGTAGGTAGTATCATTCATCATCATCATTTCCTTGCCCTTTTCCAACTAGGTTGGGTCGGCACAACATTTTCTCTAACGTGGTAGCATCATTATCTATCATCATTATCTATTTTATCTATCAAAATTGTTTGCTTGGCCGCGGGCTGCAACAATACCGTCCGCGGGCCACACTTTGACGACCACTGGATTAGGGTGTTTTTTAATTTTAATTTTAATTAATTTTAATTTGATTAAAATTATTTAATTTTAAAAATTTAATTTTAGACTTCATTATCGCCCCCTCTGCTTCATCTCAACGCCCCCCAATTTTCTCTGGGTCTTCTACTGCCCCCCTGAAAGTCTCAAACGCCCACAGGGGGGCGTTATCGCCCACGTTGAGAACCTATGCTATAAATGAACCATAGCAATAAATTTTATTATTTTTTTGTAAAAAGATAGACTAATTTATGGCTGACAGTTTTATTTAGCTTTTAGCTGATAGCTAAATTAGTAAATTTTATGTTTTAGGTAATTCCAATTACAGATCTTCGTTTTTTCATTAATTTTTTGTAACTTATTTTTTTTAATTTATTTAACTAAAACTTATTAGGTAGATACCGTAGGTACCTTTGATTGTGTTTGTTTTGGTTTTGATAAGTTTTGGTTTGGGTTTTGATTAAATAATTTTGCCCCTCGATTCTACTATCAAACTTTTATCAACCAGCGCAAAACGTCAACTATTTCGTTTTGTTTCATAATCTACTAATTACCAATGAGGTTAGGTTCTGTTGTGATGACGTTTTCGAACAAATTACCAATGAAGTTTTGCAAATTAATATCACTTTGGAGAACGAAATAAAACGCAGCGGTAATGATACCGGAATGGTTGACGTTGTAAATTAGAAGCATTGGGGCGCTGTTAGGCTGCGTTTCCACCAGAAATGTGCGATGGAAATGTGTCGTGCGAGGATGTCTAGCTGTGCTGTGAAAATGTGTGGGTGTTTCCACCAGAGATGTGCGATGGAAATGTGTCGTGCGAGGATGTGTAGCGGAGCTGTGAAAATGCGCATTAATGTGTGGTGCGAGGATGTGTTAATGTGTGAAGCTGTGAAATGTGTCGACATGAATGAGTAGTGACCATGTCATTCAACAACACATTCCTCGCAATACATCCCTCGTACACATTCCTCGCAACACATTCCTCTTAACACCTTCCTCGCAACACATTTCTCGCAACACATCCCTCGCTTGTTTTGTATGCGCAAAAACCTAGCTCCGCTGAGCCGTTTCCACCAGAGCTGTGCTGACCGAGGCGAGAAGTGATTACAGATTGTTGCTATTAATTTAATCGACAAAATCCAGTTCTTTACTTTTACTTCATCATCATCACCTCAGCCGTTGGACGTCCACTGTTGGACATACATAGGCCTCCCTCAAAAATTCATGTGTTGCGGTTTGGAAGCGGTTGGTACTTTTACTTTGTTTTAAAATATCGACCGATTTCATTTAATCGCGAGAAATCAGACGTCTCAGGAATTTGATAGCTTAAACTCAAGTTTTTTTACTCGCTTTAAATTATCATAAAGGTAGGCGTTGATCATCTATGGTCAATGCTTAAAGACTTATTTGTCGATCCTGAGTCATTAGACTCAATAACTGGCATCTGGCGTTCCGAATAACTTGTGACATCATCTGACTGCTCATTTCTAAGCTCAAAAATAAGTTTATTTCTCGTAACTTTAACTTGTAAACCATTTTCTCAAGAATTGTCTATTAGTTTATGATTGTTAGTGTTATTTGTAAAGTTTAAAAATAATCTAATTTCTACGAATTTTTAGAAAATTGGCGATATTTTTGAAAATTCCAAAATATCTAGTATTACGCCAAGCTATACCAAAAAAGTTTCTTCAAGATTTTCACGCTAAAGCCACCCAACCACCCACTTTCCACAGCCTAGCCACACCCAGGCTAGTCAGGGCAAATAGGCGAGTTTAACTCTGTTTCTCTGATGTTCCAATCATTTGTGAATCGACAGTAGCGACTATACCATAGGTTCTCAACGTGGGCGATAACGCCCCCCTGTGGGCGTTTGAGACTTTCAGGGGGGCAGTAGAAGACCTAGAGAAAATTGGGGGGCGTTGAGATGAAGCAGGGGGGCGATAATGTAATCTAAAATAGGCAAAAAAAACACCCCAATCCAGTGGTCGTCAAAGTGTGGCCCGCGGACGGTATTGGTGCAGCCCGCGGCCAAGCAAACAATTTTGATAGATAATAGATAATGATGATAGATAATGATGCTACCACGTTAGAGAAAATGTTGTGCCGTCCCAACCTAGTTGGAAAAGGGCAAGGAAATGATGATGATGAATGATACTACCTGCGTTGCTACAATAATAATTATAATTGATTATAAAACTTCGAGATAGGGAAGGTCGCTTTGTTTGCTTGGTTTGGAGCTCGCTTTTCTCGCATCTAGCTTCATGAGTAGGTATAATACGAGCAAAGTGAGTTATGTCTGACCACAGAATAGAAACCGACAAGCAGCGAGCCTTTCTATAAGCACCGCAACCAAAATCAAGTGTCACATGTTACATTTATCTTAAAAAATATGGCTCGCTGCGCTCGCATTTAATTTTATAAATCTTTATTTATAAAGTTATATTGTGAATAAAGTGAGTTAAGTCTAACCACAGAATATGAACCGATAGGCAGCGAGTTTTTCCTTTGAACACCGCGAACAAAATCAAGTGTTACATGTTGCATTTGTCTTAAAAATTCGGCTCGCTTCGCTCGCATTTAACTTCATGAGTAGGTAAAGTCTATTGCGAGTAAAGAGCGTAAAGTCTAACTACAGACTAGGAACCAATAAGCAGCGATTTTTTATTTGATCACCGCAAACAAAATCAACTGTCACAATGTTGTATTAGTCTTAAAAAATTCGGCTCGCTTCGCTCGCATTTAACTTCATGGGTAAGGTGTATTGTGAGTAAAGTGAGTAAATTCTAACCACAGAATAAGCACCGATAAGCTAGCTTTTCTTAGAAACCTGCAAAAAAAAAATCAAATGTCACGTATTGTATTTGACTTACAAAAAATCGGCTCGCTTCGCTCGCTTAATTTGAAGCTCAATTCACTCGCATTTTAACTTCATGAGTAGTTGTTATATTGCGAGCAAAGTGAGTTTTGTCAGACCGCAGAATAGGAACTGATAAGCAGCTAGTCGCGGCCCTTAACCAGAAAAGTGTGAAGACCATGCCCTAATTACTATCACTAAATAACAGCAGTTGAAGAAGTAATAACTGAGCTCCAAAAAGGTGTTTAAAATTCGCGACAGTTGGTAAGAAAAATAAAAAGTAGGTAAGAAAGCTGGGGGGCTCTAGAAAAAAAAATATTTTCAAAGTGGGCGGTGGGGAAAATAAGGTTGAGAATCTATGGACTATACGATAGCGATAGCGAGTATACGACTATAGTCGGTGCAATTGCCATAACAAATAAGATGTCTGTTCTGAGATCTTGTCTTGACACTTTCTTCTCAAAAATTAGAGGTTGTCGAGTTAAAAGTTTAGCTTTAGCTATAAAAGTATTATAACTATTAACGGAAATGCTCAACAATCGTTGGAAACAACTGCCCTAGATTTAAATAGGTCAAAAACAGTTTTGCGAATTGTAATTATGCCAAGATCACTTTTAATACTAATAATGTTCATTTAAGGAAAATTGAGTCATTACCAGAAATAAAATACGAGAAATATTACCAATAAACATGTTTAAATAATAATTACTTACTTACTTTGTTTATGTTGAAATCAGTGCAGCAAAAAATATCATTGCAAAATTGAGTGAGCATAAGCCAATCCCATATTTTGTTAATGTTGAAATCAGTGCAGCAAAATATAATTGCAAAATTGAATGAGCCAATACCATATTTGAAAAAACCTCTGATTATCCTTTAAACATGTTTCAAGTTTTTGGATTATCTGTAGATCTGAGTTGTCTGTCGTCCTTATGGAATTTAGGGATACTGTTGTTAGCCTATTCACAATTTTACTTCTGTCCTTAATGCGTGTGTAACGTCTGTCCCAGTTTTAAATTCATGTGTAAATCATTTAGGAAAGATATAAAAACAACGTTTTTTTGTCACCGTTTGATGCGCTTATTTACAGTCATGCACGCAGTATGGTATCAATACTTGGGTACCAGTTTGACGGGTTTATGTCTGAAGGGGCAGTTGCGATGTCTGGAGGGGTGTTAATGGCAGTTGGCAGTTGTATAATGGGGATCAAGGTCGTTCTAAATGTTCCCTGAGAAAAATAGACCGAAATAGTCAGCCAAATATTGAGAATCACACTAATAAATGGGAAAATTTGAATGTTTGCTATTAAATAAATAACTTTGTTCCATCTGAACTGATTATGTTGAAATTTAGTATGAAATAGTTTATCGATCGAGCGAGCGAAGCGAGCGAAGATCTTAGTGGTAAGTTGGGCGATTTTGCTTTGTATGTTTGTATGTATGTTTCACGAATTGTTGTTCGCGCATAACTGTCGAACCGTTCATCCAATCTGCATGAAACTTGGTAAGTCAATAGGTTGTAGTAAGGAAATTTACGGTGGAGCATATGAGCTTAATCGATGAAGGGGTTGTGAAGATATTAGGTTCCCAAGGGGGTAATTTTTTTTTAAAGTTACACAATTATATTGAGTGGGGTGTCAAACGAAAGGGCTTATTTTGTACATTCCAAAATGGTTTTTATTTTTAATCTAGGATGTATAGTTTTTGAAATACGACCAAACAACAAAAACTACGAAACCAGAGCTGCAAGAGCTCCCGTTTCATAGAGTTTCGATGTCTTCGTAGCTCATTGACTGGTCGGTCTTAAAAAGAGAGTGGCATCGTTGCGGTTTGGTTTGCAATGATTTTAGATGCTACTTGAGTTATTTTCGTGATAAACAAAAATTTTGATAAAGAATGAAAATAATTGGGGTAAAAAAAGTTAAGTAAACAAATATATTGAGTGGGGTGTCAAATGAAAGGTCTTTATTTGTACATTCCAAAATAGTTATTATTTTTATACTAGGACGTATACTTTTAGAAATACGACGAGAAATCATAAATATGAAATAAATGAAAAATTAGACACGACATTATGTATTGCATGCATACTAGTATTTTTTACCATGAAGTGCTATATACGCAATAGGCATACTCGGCAGTAGTAGCACTTGAAATTATAGGGGTAGTCAGAAGAAAGTCCAAATGTAAGCCATCTACGGTGCGCGAGATCTCAGTTCGGGGCGAACTACTAGTAATATTAATTTAGTTTTTAATGTTTAAGTTTTCCATGTTTGATCTATAAGTCAAAGTCAATAGGTAATTCAATAGGAACCATATACACTGGCCTCCAAAAAAATCGACCCAGTTGGATTTTTTCGTAAAACTTAGCATTTTTGTTTAAACATGACATAAATTGATTAAACTTGTGGATTATCTTGCTGAATCTGTTTAATAGCAGCAATTTTATGACATAAATAACATGGTTTATCAATAAAAATAATAAAAAAGACAACTTTAACAAAAAGCGAAAAATAAATCTTTGCTCTTCGGTTTGTTTCATTAAGATTTTGAAGTGACACAACGTTTTTTGGAACAATAATCAATTATTCAATATTGCGTGTTGCCCCCTCTTGCCTTTATGATGGCCATCATTCGCTGTTTCAGCGACCTAATGAGAGTTTTTATGCTTTCTTGGGGAACCTTTTCCCATTCTTCTTTGATGGCAGTCTTTAAGTCACTTATTGTTGCTTGAGCTGGATTTGGGGCTCTAACCTTTTGTTTCAGCTGGTCCCACAGGTGCTCTATTGGGTTCACGTCTGAACTCCTGGCTGGCTACTTCATAACGCGAATACCGACCTCCTCTAAGTACTGTGTGACAATCCTAGCTACGTGGGGCCGTGCATTATCATCCATCTACTCAAAATTTTCTCCAAAATAACCTCCGTAAGGCACAATATATTCTTCTAAGATTCCTAAGACGTATCTCTGAGCATTTAAAACGCCTCTCTCTATAAAAGCCACGTCCGTACGTCCGGTCAAAGATATGCCAGCCCAGAACATAAACGAACCTCCCTCGTCAGTCAAGGTTTTTTTAAAGCAACATTGAGCATGTCGTTCTCCAGGGTGTCTCATGACATTACGACAGCCACCTGAGCCAAAAAAAGTCATTCGGCACTCGTCACTAAAGAGAACAGACTCCCATTGCTGAACTGTCCAGTTCACGTGATCCCTAGCAAACTAAAGTCTAACTTGGCGATGGGATGTGGTTAATTTAGGTCCCTTTGCTGGCCTATGTGGTATTAC
Organism: Camptogramma bilineatum; assembly: GCA_958496255.1. Classification (NCBI taxonomy): domain Eukaryota; kingdom Metazoa; phylum Arthropoda; class Insecta; order Lepidoptera; family Geometridae; genus Camptogramma; species Camptogramma bilineatum. Next base: position 7,889,085 of record OY292474.1, read on the forward strand.
ATTTTCATCCTTAAGCCTGCTTCTCACCGTACTCTCACTTATGGTAACTTCACGTACCTCCTGTAGACGTCACTGAAGATCAACACCAGAGAGATGCCGATTTCGTAGAGACGCTAGCACAAGAAAGTGATCATCTCTCTCCGATGTGACACGATTTCTTTCTGATTCATATCTTCGTTGATACAGACCAGTCTTTTGAAACTTTTTGTATACGCGAGGCACTGATGAACGGCTAAAATTTACTGTTCTGGCCACAAAACGTTGACTTAACCCTTTTGAATTAAAGCCACAAAACGCGTAGCCTCAGTTTCAGTTCGATCCATTATTTGTATGCAAAAGTTAACAAAAATGCATCTTCAATAATTAAACATAACACACAAAACAAACAATAAAACAAAAGTGCTGTAATAACGAAGTACACGTCTCGAACCGGTCAACACCAGTTTTAGCAAATTTTGCACTTATGGGTATTCTTGTTACAAAACATCGATAAGTACCATCAAGTGGCCAAATTATGACAAATGTGACGCATAATTACATTTCCTATCCCAGAAATTATAAAAATTATAAGTATTTTTCCTTATTTTAACTTTTTTAAGCAAAATACAAGGTGGGTCGATTTTTTTGGAGGCCAGTGTAGTTAGAAAACGTAGTAGAGTTACCGACCGACGTGTCGAAATAAGTAACTGTCGAAATTCAGTGGGACACTCAGATACTAGATTTATTTTCACCTAATAATTAAAATGTAAAAAATATAAATTAAACTTGTATAATTCGTTTATACACCAAATTACATAAGGTTCAGAACAATGTTCTAATTTCCAAAATTTTGTTACAGGTAAAATTTCCGTTGCAGTAAGGAATCTCTAATTTGACGTAAGTTGGTATGGATAAACTTGAGCTTAGCAAGCTGAGGAAGTGAAAGTATGGAATGTGAATCTTGACAGGTGTCAATCATTAGCTTAAGAGCTTGACGTTCAAATGACAGACCGTATGCTAGGTGTCAGTTACAGAAACATCCATCTATTTCTAATATTTATAAAATCGCTATGAATTATAATTTAATCGTGAGAACTTTTGAAGTTTTCCTTTTCAAATGTAAATACCTAAGTGTGGTTTAACACTATAACAAATAAAAACTTTTGAAGTTCTTATAAAAATGAGTAAAAATTTAAAAACGAATTTTATGCAAGTAAAAAACGAATTTAACGTGATACGCTATACCTAAATAGTCGCTGTTCTAAGTTATAATACTAGTTATTATTAACGAATCTTGAAAATTTGAACATCCAATAGATTAATTAATACTTTAGGGGTGCATTTAAAAAATCCTTAAGTATTATTTAACACACGGGAATTACTCACGTAAAAATATCGTCGATTTTCATACCGACAATGTTTCGGTTCATCCGGACAATCTTCATCTGGGTAAGGAGTCGCGTCTCACGTGAGACGCGACCGCGAGGAAGTAACCTTGTCGCAACTCCCTCCTTCAGATGAAGATTCTCCGGATGAATCGAAAAATTGTCGGTATCTAAATCGACGATATTTTTACGTGAGTAATTCCCGTGTGTTAAATAATGTCTAGTACAACTCACGAAAGTTTTGAAAGGGAAATCCTTAAGTAAGTAGTATGTATCTTAAAGAAAATCTTATCTAAGTGTGATTTACCACTTCTTAAATTAATCCAACTCATTATCATAAATAGCTCATAAACTAAAACAATAGAATCAATGAGCTCATGTATCAAGCACCTGCAGTACTTGTCAAATTCGACACACTTCATTGAGCAGATCCACTCTTACGCAACTCGTAAGTATATCACGACAATTATACTGTCATACAGGTTAGCAAAGTAAGTAAGTACAGTTGTCACAATGGATCAAGGCATTCGTGAAGTTAGGCTTTTCACTGCGCAGTAGAAAATTTTGTATGAAAAAGTTGCACTGCGCATCGAAACGGCTAACTTCACGAATGCCAAGATCCGTTGGAACAAGTAATGTCATGAGAAGGACACTGCCATGTGACTAAAAGAGTGTTTGATATGTATGTGTATACATATATGTATATGAGTAGAGGTGAATATAGACCAAAGAAAATATGGATGGATTGTGTGAAAGATGATATGACTAAGGTTGGATTGAAGAGCTGATAGAAGGAAACAGATGAAGAATACAATGTTGTGCCTACATCATTGCAGGAAGATGAGTTGATGCATACGGCCATTCAGGACAGGTGGCATATTATAACGCCACTTAACTATTCATGCAAATTTTCTACAATTTAATAATAATTGTTACTCTTTAGTAAAAGCTTTATATAGTCCGACTTTCTTTTAAATATTGTTTGTTGAAATGAAATGTTAATGAAGTAGGTAATTATTAGTATTTATCTCGTTTGTTAATATTTTCAAGTTTTGTTTAATATTTTAAATAAGCTTCATCCTATAAATTGTCTTACTGTAGTAAGGTTCATATCCTAAACTCCTTTTTGGGATGTATTAGCTCACCGCTCGTTTGCGCGTGCGCAGGGTTGCAGGTAGGGATTGCAATCCCGCAAAGTGGGATCCCGCAATCCCGCGGGATCCCGCAGCTTTTATTGGTCTGCTGGATCCCGCACCTTCAAAGCGCGGATCCGCGGATCCCGCAAATGAAAAATTTGGCGTTAAAACTTTCGCGTAAATCGCGAGTAGCACGAGCGCGACGTTGCCGTTTCGCACAGACGACCGCGCCAGCGACTAGCAGACGGTTGGCGGGCTGTCCTGTCATCCGTACCCAATTACAAATGTGAAAGTGTGTTTATTTGTTTGTTTATTGGTCCTGCTTTCACGTCAAAACAGAGCGACGGATTGACGTGATTTTTTGCGTGGAGATAGTTGGAGGGCTGGAGAGTAACATAGGCTACTTTTTATCCGGGTACCACGCGAGCGTAGCCGCGGGCAGCAGCTAGTTGTTTATAAATGGCACTGCGCTGCGCACGTCTTTCTGTAGGTGACGAGTGTTTTCGTACTCACCGTCCGGCATTTTACGTAAGTAGGTACCTAAACATTAATGTTTTTGATTTAGTTTTTTTCTGTGCTATTTTAAAAGCTGATTGTGCCGTAAATAGTAATATAATTAAAGTTGCGTGAAACATTATGGTGATTTTTGTTTTTGTTAATATAATGTTTTTTGAATACAATAGGATAGGATATATTAACGTTTATTTGACACACACAAGTTACAGTAAGTACATTGGGAAAAGCACAGCATAAAGTAGGTACCTACCTAATGAATAAACAATTACACAAACAAAAATAACTAACATCTAAAGAAAACTGTTAACAATAATGTGCGTGCGTACCTGCCTACTACTCTTTGTGGTGCCAAATAGGCCCAGTCTCAGTATAATGCTGGCTCCTGTTGCTTAATGTAAGAAACGGTTAATAAAAGTTGATTTTTTACTCAAAATCTGTTGTTTCAATTTGATTTTATACATAATTTCTAAGATGCGGGATCCCGCGGGATCCCGCGCGGGATTGACTAAACCCGCACTAATCCCGCGCGGGATTGAATGGGCTGCGGGATTGCAATCCCTAGTTGCAGGTAATATTTGCAAGGTCTTACAATGTCAGATTCCTTGCAATCTTTTATTTTGAGTTTTAGATGATTTGATTCTTTTATACATCTTATGTTTTATAGTAAGTTTATTTTTATATTCGTTTAGTATAGATATTGAGAGCGGTGGATTTTATTTGATGATTAACTAATGTGTGTGTAGTTTGTTATTTTTACCATAACACCTACGCTTTGAATTATTCCTTTTAATTACTCTATAAAGTGTTCCGATAATATTAACAACGTAATGCCGGCATGTCAGATCGCTACTTGAATCCTACTTGGAATCGTCTCTTTAACATATTTCTAGTAAATATGCGATTGTTTTAATTACTATTTTAATTTATTTGCAACTTGTTATGACTGCATTCATAAAGTGTCTTAGGTTTTATAATAAATCTGAAGTATACATTTGATCACTGTGTATATTAGTTTCTGTATTGTTTTGATCTTTCTGAACATTAATTTCTTTTCTCAATTGTAGTTCTTGCAAAATGTCAGTTGAATCGAAACTTAATTTGAAAGATTCGTTTCCGAGAACCATTTGTGAACGGTGATTAAGCCACGAAATTCCTCTCGCGATTAGTCAACGGGAAAGCACGATGTCGCAATACCGTACTCTCAAAATTTAGGTTAAATGGTCTGCGCCATTGAAATAACTGTCAACCTTGACATTTGACAGCTCTCGAATTGATAGCGTTGCAAATAGCTGCGATAATTACGTATTTTTACCATCCTACGTATTCTGAGTCACAACACAACAAGTATGCATGGGTCGCCATTGCCTTTAGTAGGCTTTATCCATTCAGTTCAAGCCTCATGCATGCACACAGCACACAGGTGCAAATACGCACACAGACAAAGCAAGCCAGTTTGACAGTTCGCGGCGCGAGCTTCAGTTGGCCGACCGATACCCGGCGACGCGGTTCTCTCGCCGCCGCCATCTTGAATTTCACGAAATTCACCGGGCAGTAAATAAATACGTGTCAACGAGTGTATGTGTGTGTTTTTAACGTTTTTTCGCTGATTAGTCAATGGAACGCTGAGGATTATGGTAAAGAGGTTACGGAATTGAGATGTTCTTTGGTGTCGTCGTAATCTTTACCGGTGATGTAAATTGCAAAATAATTATCGGAAACTCGCATTGATCATGCTAATGTGTCTTCAAGGCGAGCCCGGTCAGGTGTTTGTCTATGCCACGAACTTTTTTCAACAACAAAGTAGGTTACGGTTAACGTCCTAGGGTTCGGTTCAGCGCGTTCAAAACTTCAATTAAAAGTAGTTTATTTGCGAGATTGCTCTCAGCCATATAAATGCATGTAGTGTTCCGATAAAGGCTATTTTATGCCGTCATTGTTATTGAAAGGAAAACAATTGATTCCGTGTTAGGTGCTTTATTATTATAATACTCGTTTCTGTTATCAATATTCCTTTTACCTACAGCCACGAATGTTGAAGGTATGCTTTTTATGTGAATTTTAAAAAGTCGTTACAAAATACACTTAGCTATATCGGTTTTAATACCTGACTCACTGATAACGTCATACCTGTGACTCTGCTCACCGTATTTTTGGTATTTCAAACTTTTTTTTGTCACGTTAATCTTCTTTTTATTATTCTCTATCTTTTTTAACTTAGTAGCTACTTAACTACATCATTTTTATGCCCTAAACTAAAGTTGTTTACCTTCGTACGTTACGTTTATATCAATCCTGTTTTACTAGATTTTTTATTATTTTTGTCAAAAAAATAAAGATCTAAGAATTGACAGAAATCAGTTCTTCGAAAGGAATTTCTATGAAAATGCAATTAATTTTATATTGATGCACGTTGGCTGATAAATTTAGATTACCCGACGCAACCGATTTGACGTAAATATCGGTGAGATAAGCAAAAATATGATGAGATAAGCATCTTACTATATAGAATCATAATTTAAATTAAGTAAAGTGATGTCAAATTGACGGAATGCGGTTGGATTTGAGTACCTAATTTGAAATCATTTTTGATGAAAACATTTTTTTGTTCCTCTGTTGATTGATGATGAAAATATAAAAAAAAAAAACAGAAAATTTAAAATAAATTAATCATGGAGATAAAAAATATAGAAATTACTTACACTAAACAAATAGTGGACGTTTTAAAAAAGAAACTAATAAAGTGAAAGAAATGTTATTACCAAACCAATGGTCTGACATGACAGCCGTAAAGGATACAATAGAATGAATTAACAATTTTACGCTTTTTGCATTCTTGTGCGGTACTGACTCTGTCAACGAGTCTCAAAATATATTTTGTGGAGAACTGTATAAGGTACAAAGTAAAACTGATAAATACATCAGTGCCTACGAGCCCAAATGTTACTGTCATTTAAAATCTGCAACACTTTTTAATTTACTAATCATGTTTTATTGTGTCAAAGAGATAGGGGTATAAAAAATTGTAATTATGTAATCCTAATTATGTTAGTAATTGCATAAATTAGAAATGCATTGTCTAGCTTAGTGCAAATTAGGATCATAACATTCAAATGAATTATGAAATTACCTAACTTGGCCAATTCTAAGAAAGTAAAATGTAGCGGAATATATAAGCTGTCTGGATCTGGAATGTGAGAATTTGTTATCATAATGAACCAATTTCTATGCGATTTCAAGGAAACGTTTGATAATTAAATTCAGAACAAGTTCTTAGTAATAGTTTCTACCTACAACCTTTCTTGAATTCGCTCGCTCTAAATTCAGAATCCTAAATGGACAAATACGAAAGTAAACGTGATTGCTTGTTAGTTGTAAAACGAGCTTAACAGATTTCGATATAATTTGGATAGATCAGGATCTATCTATGACGGACGGATATAAAGAAACAATCGATTCTGATAACTTAATTTCTAGTTATACATTGAAAAAGTACACAAATTAAAAAGTTTGTATTGTACCAGCAATTCTGGTAAAGAAGTCTTAAAGACTAGCAAATAAAACTGTTGTCAACAATGTCAAGAATGCAAACGATGTCAAACAAAGCAATAATATGTCGGAAAGAATTAAACTCTGTATTTACAAAACATTTAGCTTCACCAGACGCATAGTCAGCACGGATAACGATGCTGAACTCAAAATTCTAGACCACGACGATAGTATCAGTAAACAAGGTTACTATTGCTGGTTTAGTACAGTACTTTCTCTCCCTGAGGCAATTGAGTCAGCAGTGGTGATCGAAGAGGTGAAAGGTGCGAGCTCGTTGTGATTTACCCGGAATTAAGAAGAAAAAGTTGCACAATAAACACTGGTGATAAAATTATTTAATGATCCGTTGAGATCTGGGTCAATAGTACATTTTTTCGTACTACTCAAACGTTCTGACATTGACAAGTTAAATATAAATTACTTAACTGTAAAAAACGATGTCTCAAATCGGTCTCATCAATTTGTAACTGTCATTTCTAATGATTTTTAAAACATTTTACCATAGACTTTGTCTTTGAAATTTTTCACCGAAGTCTAAGAATTATGCTAGTTGATACTTTTATTTGATTTCCGATTTTCGAATTTTATATCGTGTATTTTGCCCTTCGTCATTAGCTGTTATAATGTTGATTGAAAAGAACATAGTTTTTTAGTGCAACTTCACCACGATAACTAAATTCCCCAAGTTCTTAAATTTCAACCACACCTATTGACGATGTCTTTTCTGTGGAAGCCTATTAAGCTGAGAGGATGGTTTAGTTACTGCAAAGTTACTTCATCTCAACACTCTTCCAGGACTAGTATCTCGTTAAGTTTATCTTAAGAGATTATTATATAATTGTTTATATGTTTTTGATCTTGAGATTCTTCTATACCTTATCCAATAGGTATTTCCCATTTGTAATCTATGGTAGTTAGTCGGGTACCGTTAGGACCGGTGCTGGATGCCGCGGGTGCGCGTATTGTTGCGACCGCCGTGTTTACAGTGGTCAACAGTGATCTGACGATCAAACTGACAAAGGCTTTATCTTGTTCAAATATATAACCAACTGTAAAATGAAATTGTTAAAAAAAGAAGTGTAGAATAAACTTACTACATATATTATTTACGATTGTATTGTGTTAAGACTTTCAAATTGCTCTTTAATTTGTGTAGTTGTCCCATTTAAGTACGGTATTTAACAAAATAATGATTGAGAGCCTTTTCATACGGGCTGGCTGATGTAGGCTTCACTGTCACTGTCAATGTCGTTTTCACAATTTGCGGAGAGTTTATAGTTGTTATCTGTTCCATTGTCTTCTTTATCTTTGAATCTGTCAAGGAATGTATCATATTTGACCCTATTGACTATTCGGTAATCTGCGATCAAGGGCCCTTCACAGCTTCAATTCTGAGATTTCACGGCGATGTCATCTAACGGTGCCTCGGTCGTTGGTCATGGACCACAGATACATTCAGAATGTGGCTATATCACGCACAATGGATTCGTCTTGAGGTATTAAAATTTAGTTCGCACGAGATCTGAGATCATTTTAGGGTACTTCCTCAATTTTTTTAACTGTAGACTGGTAAATCAAGGTTAAAATATTATTTTAAAACTCCCTTGTGTTGAATATTGTCATTTTAGCTTAGACCAAACATCCAACATTTTAGCGAAGTCTCGCACATAATAGTAGAACTGTTTCTAAAATGTATATTTTTAAATAAACCTATATAATCACGCAATGGTGCTGCTACATCAAACAAAACACGAAATGTCAAAATTGACTTTGACATTTCTAAAACAAACAAGACGCAAGCTAGAACTAGAGAAATGACCCTATGTTTACAGTGTCATACTATGTCTATGTAGCATTTCGCTAGATATTTCTAATAGCACAGCTAAGGAATGGAATGCGCTGCCGTCCTCTATTTTGCCTCGGCGCTTTAACCTAGGTCTCCTCAAGGCTAGAATTAATAGACTTGCATACTATAGCATCATGGTGAGAAATACCAGCCTATATGTCATCTGTCAACTTGACAGATTCCAACTGTTGATTTTTTTTCATTATTACTCGTATGGAGCTTTTGCATAATTAATTTTGATGATTTTTTTTAAATTTATGGTTATAATTTACAACCTTTCCTAACATAGGTAGTTTTGGGGAGGTTTAATCGCATCGAATGTTTATAAATCTTTTAAAAGAAGCGAACTATCGGATTTCAAAGTTTAATTTCTGTAGTCTATGCATGAAGGGATATTTTTTTTTTTATTAATTGCTTATCATTCTGATAGTATGTCTTGCTAAATTAACCTAATCGTCTTAAAGACTAAAGATTTTACTATACGGAACTCGAAAAGCTATAAAACTAGTGCGAGTTTTTTCTTCTGATGTGAGTATAACAGCTTCTTTATTACAATTCGTCATATTTTTTCGCTTGCTATAATATTATCTTCGTAATAAATATCCTGATTAACTTCGCGGGTTGTTGGTCTTTACTGCTGGCAGTCATGAATGTTTTGACAAAGATATCGCGGTCTTATAGTCGTATTGCTCATTATACGGACTAAAAGTGAAGGAAAAAATGTCAGTTTTCCTTCAATTTTGACATAAAACGTATCAAAACCAATCAAAATTGAAGGAAAAATGACATTTTTTCCTTCAATTTTAGTCCGTATAATGAGCAATACGACTATAGTATAATATCCGCTTAATCCGTAACATGTTTTGATAAGCTACAACTACTGATAAGTCTGGAATGATGTCCATTAACACTATAGTGTCAGTAATTACAATGTAAACGTTCAATACTAGTAGTTCGCCCCGAACTGAGATCTCGCGCACCGTAGATGGCTTACATTTGGACTTTCTTCGGACTACCCCTATAATTTCAAGTGCTACTACTGATACTGCCGAGTATGCCTATTGCGCTAGCTCTTCATGGTAAAAAATACTGGCATGCATGCAATACATAATGTCGCGTCTAATTTTTCATTTAGGTATTTCATATTTATGAATTCTCGTCGTATTTCTAAAAGTATACGTCCTAGAATAAAAATAATAACTATTTTGGAATGTACAAATAAAGACCTTTCATTTGACAGCCCACTCAATATATTTGTTTACTTAACTTTTTTTACCCCAATTATTTTCATTCTCTATCAAAATTTTTTTTATCATGAAAATAAATCAAGTAGCATCTAAAATCATTGCAAACCAAACCGCAACGATGCCACTCTCTTTTTAAGACCGACCAGTCAATGAGCTACGAAGTCATCGAAACTCTATGCAACGGGAGCTCTTGCAGCTCTGGTTTCGTAGTTTTTGGTCTTTGGTCGTATTTCAAAAACTATACATCCTAGATTAAAAATAAAAACCATTTTGGAATGTACAAAATAAGCCCTTTCGTATGACACCCCACTCAATTTATTTGTGTAACTTTCATAATTTTTTACCCCCTTGGGAACCCAATATCTTCACAACCCCTTCATCGATTAAGCTCATATGCTCCCCCGTAAATTTCCTTACCACAACCTATTGACCTACCAAGTTTCATGCAGATTGGATGAACGGTTCGACAGTTATGCTCGAACAACAATTCGTGAAACATACAAACATACAAACATACAAACATACAAACATACAAACATACAAACATACAAAGCAAAATCGCCCAACTTACCACTAAGATCTTCGCTCGCTTCGCTCGCTCGATCGATAACCTTATTATGAATAAGTTACATTATATTACTAATACTTATACTAAGGGCTGATTTTTCAATCGATAAATAACTTTTATCTGAGGAATATGGCGTTATGACATATTTTCAATACTTACAATATCTGTCAAATCGCATATTTATTTCCTCAGATAAAAGTTATCTAGGTATTGAAAAATCAGCCCTTACTCTATTACTTAAAGAAATATATTCGATCGAGCGAGCGAAGCGAGCGAACATCTTAGTGGCAAGTTAGGCGATTTTGCTTTGTATGTTTGTATGTTTGTATGTTTCATTTTTATGTTCTCGCATAACTATCGAACCGCTTATCCAATCTGTATGAAACTTAATAGGTCAATAGGTTGTGCTATGGAAATTTGCTGTGGAGCGTATGAGCGTAATCGATGAAGGGGTTGTAAAGATATGGGGTTCCCAAGGGGGTAAATTTTTTTCAAAGTTACCCAAATATATTGAGTGGGGTGTCATATGAAAGTACTCAACTTATACATTCCAAAATGGTTTTTAGTTTTCTTCTAGGTTCTATAGTTTTTGAAATACAGTCAAAAAGAAAAATTATGCAAACCAATTAACGGAAGTATGGAGAGAGCTCCCGTTTCATAGAGTTTCGATGTATTCGTAGGTCTGGTTAACGGACAAGGAGTGTGGCATCGTTGTGGTTTGGTTTGCAATGATTTTAGTTGCTAAGTACTTGATATTTTTTCTTGAGATTGAAAATAAAAGCCGTGTTGGCCGATTGGAAGAGTGCTCGACTTTAGATTCATAGGTCGTAAGTTCGAACCCTGGCCGTGCTCATCAATGGATTTTTCGATTAGAAAAATTTAAATGCGCATTAACACGAGCTCTAAACGGTGAAAGAAAACATCGTGAGGAAACCAGTTAACGTTCTAATAGCGGCGAAGCGGCGATGGGCTTGCAACCTGTCACGTATGCAAATGCTAACTCCTGCAAATAGTGGGCTGGGCATGTACCAAAATTATAGAGGGAGGGGGAGGGTAGGGGGAGGGGAGGGGAGGGGAAGGGGGGAGGGGAAGGGAGGGGAGGGGGAGGGGAAGGGAGGGGAAGGGAGGGGGAGGGGAGGGGGGAGGGAGGGGAGGGGGAGGGAATTGATTTTCTCATACATTTCGTATTGAACTGCTATTTTAATAATTTCTCGAACTAAGAGGCCTTCCCTGAGGCGCGGTACGAAGTTCGCGGGGTCAACTATTGAATATAAACACGACACGACTTAATGTATTGCATGCATGCCTATAATCTTTACTATACTGAGGTAGCGCATTAGATGTCATTCTGTGGTAAACACTAGAAGGAGCACTTAACATAGGTATAGGGGTAGTCAGAAACAAGTCCAAATCTAGGCTACCAATACAACGGTGCGCGAGATCTCAGTTCGGGGCGAACTACTAGTTTAGGGTTGATTTTTCAATACCAAGATAACTTTTATCTGAGGAAATAAATATGCGATTTGACAGATATTGTATTGAAAATATGTCATAACGCCATATTTATTCCTCAGATAAAAGTTATTTATGGATTGAAAAATCAGCCCTTAATCTTCTATATTCTAAATCTAAAGAACAGAGAAGCGTGTGAATTTACGCCTAGACTCCCTGACAGCTGTCAGTGTCAACTGTCAACAGCTTGTTTTGTGATCTTGATAGCCATACAACTATGTTTATTTGCCGCGTCCGATAAGTACATCGGACCAATTGACCTGATACTTATTCATCGTTTAATTAAACCGTTAACGGCTGTTTAGTCCAATTTATTTTGACAGTTGCAGCTGTCAAAATATCTGATTCACTATAATTACTATCTTGGTTTTTATCGGAGTCGTTTCCCATTTAAAAAGAAAGGTCATAGGTTCGAATCTCGCTCGGCTTGTATTTTGGGACTTTTAAAAACAAAACGAACCGCTATGTTGTTGAATATTAATTTATTGAGATGGTACTGAACAATTAGGACTGGTTTAGTCAAGAATTTGGCAATTGACACTAAGCCATCGATATTATTTGCTCACGTTTAATATTCTAAACACAGAAGGTGTAGTCATTGGCAATTTTCTTATGTTAGATCTTATTTCAAGAGGGTTACGATTCATAATTGTTGAAATATATATTAATCAAACATAACACAGATCCATAAACCATAGTAGAGTTAAATATTTGAACTAAACATTCGTATTTCTGACGTCTACTGAATTTATTTTACTTTTGCCTACATACAATATAATGAGGTCAATTGTTGACATTTAACAGCATTTAACTGTAACATACAGACTGTTTTTTCAAATTGTGAAGTCGAATCCATGAGCTAATGGCCAATTCTGGTGATGGAGTTTTTAGGCCGTCTAAAAGCCTTCATCATGGCTTAACGACTTGGGCTGGATTCGACCAAACTGTCATCTTACTCCCAGAGTAGTTATTCCGTTAGCTGACAGTATTCGAAATACAATTGTTTAGAAAGCGCAACCGAACATTATTAGGTGCATTCTTTACAATGTCAATTTTACAATGTCAAAATATTCAAACAAACAGCAGTTTAATCCGTGGTTTAATCTCCAGATAAAACTTAATCCAGTTTGGTAAAATCCAGCCTTAGTTGTTTTGAATCCAACTTAAAGTTTGATAGTTTGATATACCTATATATATTTTTAGGCCTTCGCCCTGCAGTGGGGTGCTACAAGCTCTTAATAATAATGATAACTTAAAGTTTTACTGATATGAATCATACAATACCAAGAAATTGATACCTACTTGTTAACTTATTAGCGTTCAAAGAACAACATGAAAGTCGTAAGGTCGTGTTAATGTCGTATTAAGTGGGTAAATGGGTAATTATGCAGTTAACCTCTTGACAATGACATTTATTGATAAGTGTATCGGCCAAATGACATCATTTCAAGTGTGCACTTTGTCAATAACTTAATAGCTGTATCGATTTCTTTGAAGAAGCGGTTTCAAAAAGAGTAACATTTAAAGGAAATAAAATAAATAAATAAATAAGTACTTAATCCAGTCCATAAATAAGTGTTATGATAAAAAGAACCAAACAACAAACTGGCCAAAATTAAGTTGAGTACTTATAAGTACCTATATAAGATTCTGCAGCGCATCAGGGATGTTCGCTCATTACCACACAGATGGCTTTCACGCCATCATGCGCAAAAAAACTGTGTCCCTGATGAGCAGAGTTCGAAACAGCCACAACAGCATCCTGAAAATAGTCTCGGAGAATTGTATTTCTCCTATTTGGAAATCCTTTGTGCAGAGGGTGATTAGTGAAGGAAATCTAGTCCTCCATTAATCATCCTTTGTACTTAGGAACTTAGACTAATTTTTATCTTCAACTCTTAACTTTTAATTTTAATTTTTAATATGGACTATAATTGTCTGAAATAAAATATTTTTATTTTATTTTATTTATTTTATTTATACCAAACGATCAAACAACAAAATGGGCAAAATTAAGTTGAGTAAATACATATACCAAACGATCCAAGGGTTAATTTTAGATCGTTTGGTATATTTACTCAACTTAATTTTGCCCATTCTATTGTTTGATCGTTTGGTATAGGTACTCAACTTCTTCTTCTTCTTCTTTCGTATGAGCAAGTGGCCAACTCTGGTACTCAACTTAATTTTGCCCATTTTATGGTTTGATCGTTAAGTATATTTATTCAACTTAATTTTGCCCATTTCGTTGTTTGATCGTTAGGTATAGGTACTCAACTTAATTTTGGCCATTTTGTTCGAATCGTTTTGGCATAACACGGTTTTAATTGTACTTCCTCGATTAAAACTATTATTGAGTATTTATATTTATTCAGGTTAAAACTAGTCTGTTTTATACTAGTTAAGAATAATGTCTATCTCAAGTTCCATCGAATTCGGTTTCACATTTCCAGCGTGATTCATTCAACCAAAAACATCAAATCATACAATATAGGAAGTGATGCGGTCACGTGTAGGAATTTTCGAATGAGTTTTTAGTTTTATATTTAACTTTTGAGCGCTTTTAAGTTCGTTCTTTCAAGTTGATTTATCTGATAGATATTAAAATGTCTTAATATAAATCACAGGCGATTAACCGATACGTGGAAGCTTAATGTTCTATTTTGAGCATGATTTTTTAATCAGTTTTCATAACTTATTTTATGTTGGATGATCTAACTCAATAATAAGAAAAAAAATATTTTTAAGTAAATTAAGTAAGTAGGTAAGTTCGTACATGGCCAATTCTGGTGACGGAGTTTAAATTAAAATTAAATTTAGAGTAAAAAATTCTTGAATCTAGATTGTATAACTTAGGTGCTAGCGTGGTATCTACACAATACCTATAAGTATACCTAATAATATATTACTAGGTACTACTGCTAATATATTAATTGCACTTGAGATCGCACCTTTTCATCACATCTACTTGTTGAGAGATAAAGGTTGATTGAGAGTTTGTAGGAGAAGAAAGGTTGATTGAGATTTGAGAGTTGTAGGAGAAAATAATGAGAAAATTACTGTTTTTAGTAGCTAGTGTAAAAGTGCAATAGGTATCCCTGAGTGATATAAGCTATTTATTGAATCGTATAGGTTATATCCTGCATAAGTAGGTACAGTGGAAGTATGTGGGCCGATCACGGACAAAACTAGTCGCCGGCCGTCTCGAGTTTACTAAATCGAACTCAATTTTTCAATTACTAAAACGGTAACCTAGTTCATTGATTGATTATCTTTAAACTAAAAATTGTTTAAGTAATTCAATACCAATAAATAAGTGTTGGATATGTGGAAGGATACATAGGTAGAGAACGGCCAAAGAAAAGATGGATTGTGTGAGAGAGGACATGCGTGTGAAAGGAGTGACTACTGAGATGACGAGTGATAGGAGAGAATGGAAGAGAACATGTTGTGCCAACCCCACCTAGCGGGATAAGGGCAAGGAGATGATGATGATGAATTCAATACCAATAAAAATGTAGACGACATCGACAGACGACATCGACAAAGTCGCGGGCAAAAGATGGATTGGATTGGCGCAGGATCGTGACGAATGGCACAAACTAAGGGAGGCCTATACCCAGCAGTGGGTGAAGTCGGGCTGTGGATGATGATGATGATGAAAAATGTAGTATTCATTAAGTAAGCTAACTCTAAGACAGTGACAGTTGACAGTGACAGTTTTTAGGTTAAAGGCCTCCGTCATGGCTTACTTTACTATGATGGCTCATAGGTCCCTTGACCGATAAGTTGATAGGAATTTACCCATACTATCGATACCACTAATCTATCGTGAAGATAAGTTCAGCTATCTATAGTTATCATCAAACAAAGATATCCAAATACTATGCCTTGGGTATCAACAAGCGGCTAAAATTAAATTTAAAAAAACATACAGTCGACTTGATGGATGGACTGTGTGAATGCAGATATGTGTGTGAAAGGAGTGAGCACTGAGATGACGAGTGATAGAATGAAGTGGAAGAGGGAAACATGTTGTGCCGACCCCACCTAGTGGGATAAGGGCAGGGAGATGATGATGATGATGATGATACAGTCGACTTGAGAACCTCCTCCTTTTTTTGGTCGGTTAAAAACCTACTTCAATGTGATTTAAGTTGAGCAATTTTCTGCACTCTCGAGGTGCATTTCTGATCATAACTCCGAAAATCCTCGACAGATTCTCACCAAATTTGTATGGCACCAATTGAAAAGGATATCCTTTCAAACAAAAAAAGAATTTTCGAAAGTGTATATTTATTACTTAGTTAAAAGTTAAGTCATTAACGGTCCGTCCCGACTTTGTCTGGCTTCGGTCTATGTGCATCCGAAAAACCCCGTAAATTATTTATCTCTTCTCATTCATACACATTATTATCTTGTACTTGTATTTGTATTTGTATTTGTAGCAGAGAGAGCGCTATTTAAAACAAGTATTCTAAATTATGATTTTTTAATAAACGCTTCACTGTTCATATAAACTTATTCAAATTGTTTAAATCTTCAGACCTGCAAATATTTTGTTTCACCGAATACCTATGTCGTCTTTTTCATATTTTACATTTACTTAACTCCTTAGCTTGTACATATTTTTTTACCTGTCATTCATAAAATTCGCGCTATCTCGTAAATGGTCACGAAAATCTTGTTTTTAAGCGACTTACAATTTAAATTGTAATTTCAACCCTGACACGGTTTGCAGGCCATTTCACAGTAAAGATATATGTGATTTTGTATCGCAGAATGCACTCCACTCAATTGTTGTTTATTGAAACAAATTGTAATGATATCATGTGCTGAATTCAATTCATCTTTGATGTGACCATTTTAACCTTTGAAATTAATTTATTGTTTTTCGTGTGATTCTTATGCACAAAATTGACCAAAAAGGTCGCAACGAATTGGGATTGACCTTTTTGACTTGACTGTTTTTTTATATGTCGTAGCTTCTCATCGGAACTGTGTTCTTTTGTCTTCTTTAGACTAATGTTTTGAAAACATTCTTGGTACGTTTTAGGGCTGATTTTTCAATACCTAAATAATTTTTATCTGAGGAAATAAATATGCGATTTGACATAATATATTGTATTGAAAATATGTCATAACGCCATATTTATTCCTCAATCAAAGTCTCCAATAAAAGTTATTTATCGATTGAAAAATCAGCCCTTAGTCCAATAACGCTAGAAAAATGTTGTCTATAAAATAGTAGTTAGCTAAAATAATTCGTAGGTTGTGAAATTAAATAGTCAAAAAGAAATCAGTTTGAAATACTTACCTAAAATATAATTTAGATGTAGGTCCAAGTTATATTTGGGTATTTCAAACGTACTACTATCTACAACTACGTATACGTACTACTTATTTGTTAAGTAGTAAAGATTATCAAACTAAATTGTCCAATTGTGTCTTTATTTTGCGGTTTTAACATGCTATATTGTGATATATGCCAATAATTCTGGTGTCCATACAAGAAATACTCAAATTACGAACCCCATTTTTAATATTCATCTGTAAATTCAGTACGGGCTTAGAGAAAGTTTTTTTCTTGTCTCGCATGGCAATTGAAAAGAGATGACAACAGACTTAGCTGCTACCTGAGCTATAAGAAGCCAATAAGTCCATAAATAGGCAAGCCTTATCAACAAACACGTAAAAGCCTACGTTACCCAACCGCTCGTAATGTCGAAACTGCGCGTGTACTTTTTAAATTCTATGTCATGACAATGATGACATTACAGTACATAATCCATCAGAAATTATGTTATTTTTCCAAGTATGACGAAACATGCAGTTTGTTCTCAAACGTAACTATACTAACAATAGTATTCGACTTTGGATAGAGGTGGGGAGTGATTGTCAGCGGGTTTTGTAAATCTTTTTCAATACTTTGCACAATGCGTGTCTTTTGAAAATTACCGAAACGTACAATAATTTCTTTCTTTGACTATCAATGCTTTTTCGTCCTCTTTCTTCAAGGGTAGGATGCGATTGTAAAGAAAAACAAATATTCTTAAAATTTTGGTTACAATTTTCGCTACAAAAAGCTTAAAATTTCACCTATATCTATGCCAAATATAAAGCGGAAGAGTTTTTTTGTTTGTTAGTTTGTTTGAACACGCTAATCTCAGGAACTACCAGTCGCATTTGAAGTGCTGGGCAAACTTACTCCATCTCAAAGTCAAAGTCAAAGTCAAATTCATTTATTCAATAGGATCACATGGTGTATCACTTTGAATCGTCTTAAGAGCTAGGTGATTCTACTCCTGGTCCTTCGCGACCGTGAAGAACCAGGGCAACAAACACGGTTTGGGGCTAACTTTCTTTACGGTGATACACTTTTTGTATCTAATTTTATTTTATTTTTAACTCTCAATAATAGCCCAGGCTCTACAGCTTCCCTGAAAAATCATCTACACTACATAATAGAGGCTTACTGACCGTGTCGGTCAAACTCGCTAACACTTCGACCCAAATTCCACTATTGTCCTTCTTTCCCACGGAACATGAAGGTCGCGGGACCTTGGAGTTTTGTCTGGGATCACCGTAGCACCCAGAGGCCTTGTCCAGAACCAGTTTTGGCAAATGTTTAATACTTTTTGTCCGTCCTGTTTCGTAGACTGTAATCGGAGCGGCCTTTGTCTAATGACTATCGGAGTGTAAATATAACTAGAAAAAACTTGAAAATACTTTAAGTTGTTGATATTTGATACTTTGATGTCGGTATCATCATCATCTTCCGCCCTTGTCCCACATTACGTGGGGTCGGCACATCATGTATTCTTCTTCCCTTTCCCTCTATCAGCCGTCATCTCTATTTCTTCAAGTGCCTCTTCAACTAGAGAAGGTTGGCTATCAGGTGCTGGAATCTTTCTCTGAATTTTGCTAGGAACAGTTCGGATACGCTGGTCATTCCCGTCCACTCCCGGATGTTGTGGAAAAGCTATAATAATGCTTTTCAAATTGTTGATATGATTGTACATAGGCCTCCTCTAATGAGCGCCATCGCGCCCTGCCTTCTATAACTTAGTAACTACTACTAGCTTAGTAACTATACATTTAGACTTAATTACACCGGAATAACTTTTTAAAGTCACGTGCAATATCTACTTGAAGAATATTTTTGTTTATTCATGTAGATAATTTTTAATGCCTCCTAATTTATGTTCAAGATTTCTAAAAAATACTATTACAAAACGCATTTGAGTGCATTGAACATCAATAACCTCTAATATTCAAGCATCAAATAAAACCTGTATATTTAAATTTTATAATTTGTCCACCTGCGGTAATAAATCTTTACAATTCGCATAACTTTTTTCCAAAAATCGACAACTAGCATGCAAGTTGGGAAAAATTCTTAGAAATTGTTGACAAGGTCAATTTAGCAGCCGGTCAATGACCTGCGGGCCAGCAAAAAGCACAGTTGTTGTAACAATTTAAGTGTGATTTTACTTTTTGCAGTATTGTATTACAAAGACGTGCTGAAACTTATATTCATATTTTTTTCTAAAACATATTAGATGTAAATATTGTTATCAACGGGATAATTAACAAAACTCAATAATCATGGTAATTATCCCGTTGATAACAATATTTATGTTCGTAACCATGATAGTTTCAAAAGTTATATCATGTTAGATGTTTAATATAGATTTTGTATTTTTTATTGAAATCGATTTTGTAGACTCTTTGTCTTGTTTCACCGTCGCTCTGGTTCACTCTCTATACCTATTTACTATCTTTCCCCCTTACTTATAAATAAATAAATAAATAAATAAAGAATGCTGTACATTTCACACAGCATCATGTAGCCCCAAGCTAAGCAGAGCTTGTGTTATGGCAACCACATGACTGATATACTACTTAAATACTTATTTGTTTTTGTAAATACATACATAATATACAAAGAAAACACCCAGACCCGAGACAAATATTTGCAGATCATACAAGCATTTGTCCCGCGGCGGGGATCGAACCCGCAACCTCCTGCGTCACAGGCGGGCCTTCACCCACTGCGCCACAGAGGTCGTCAATATGAAAGATGTAAGATGTTTAAAGTTGAACACTGGTTAAACAACGTCCTGTCTCTTCGTCACTATCCACGAATAAGGACAGGACGTTGTATAACCAGTGTTCAACTTTAAATATCTTTCATAAGTAAGGGGGTTTATGTTTATTTTGTAACTTTTGGTAGGCAAAACTGAGAAGCATAAATTGTATGTTTTACGTAGGAGCATGCATTACTTCGATTACCTATTTCAAAACTAAAATTACATTTTGTTAAGCTCCTTTTGACAACTTCAAAAATTTGAAACTATTCCGAACTTTAGAGATCATCTTTAGATCCTGAAATTGTAAAATAATTGAAAAACCGATTTATCGTCGATTACCTTCAAATCCAAATAACAATTTTGTAAACTTATTGTAACAGCTTCAAAAATATTATACTGTTCATCTACTTTTGGACTGTACTGTACACAGCAAGAACATTTATAAATTGGTCAATGAATATATGAATGAAACCAAGGGAATCCACTGGGGCCGGCAAAAGACAAATTGCAATTACCTATATTTCGACCGATCGCAAGTCAAGGCCAGTGTTGCCAGTTTACGTCAATTAATCGGCTTATTTGAAGTCCTCTTATGGCATTATTGGCGAGTAATTAATCAATAAAATGACGTCATTGTTCTAGAGATTTTGTTTACGATAGCATGGTTAGTTTTTGCACTATAAAACTTGAGTCGTAAAATATATTGAAAAATAAAATGTCCTACTGTGAAAAATATATAAAATAGATAAGGTATAAGGTTTGCAAAATAATGAAGATCTAATAATGTACAATAATGGTGTCATAAAATTCTATATACTTTCTAGGTGCGATTTAATATCTCTTATCATCTTAGACTTATCACAAAGCAGGAACCACCTATGAAAATATTTTTCTAAAAAGTTTATTGTTCTTTTTTCTGAGTCATTCAACCAGTCGTGGCATAGACAAACAATCTATTTCATAAAACAAGGCCGTTACCAAAGTCCTCAGTAAAACAATAGCCTTTCTCTACACCAGTTCTCATACTGATGAAATACGCGAATCTTTAGTGTGTGTAATAAACGAAGTTTTCTTTAACAGCACGTTATTTCATGAGTATGAAAGGTGTCTTAAATTCAAATAATGAGTCATTATTAGTCAGGCAATTCGTAACTAAATGTTCCAAAGTGTAAACCGTTCCTTTGTTCCACAGGCAGTGTTTCCTACGTTTATTTACACAAATGTCAACGAAACGTGAAGAGCCGAGAAACGAACGACTTTTAAACTAAGAACATAACATTCCATTTACAAAACTAATGTTGCCATATTACGTTTTTTAATAAGACGATAAATAAGAATAAAAAATTGTGTCAAGATCAATAAGTGTGTGTCAGGGGTTTTCAACTTTCCTTTTGTAGAACAGTCGATGACATAGAGCGGTGGATCGTTTAAATACGACCTTCTGCCGTACACGGTGTTGTGGAAGGGTTTATCGGAGCCCTTGGTGTTGTGATGAAAAGTGCGTGAAATGTCGAACCAATCTTACTACAAGGAGCGCTTGGGGTTCGATCCCCAAGAGGCGGAAGGGGTCAACGGGAACTACTACGACGGTCCCCATCAGCCGAAAAGACACCGAGGAGAGCTCTCGGACACCCATGATCAGGTTTATGAGGAGAACTTGACGAAATTCAAAGGTACAACATGTTGGGGGTTCTTTATCCAACAGTCAGGTTCGTGGCGATGGATATAGAGAATGCGTGTTTGGATGAGTGTCGTGTTAACGTGTGCAGGTATTTACTAACTTCCGGCGTGCTCATGTCTTATTGGCGTTTATAACTGTCGATAGAATGCTAGTATTCTAGAGCGGAAAAGTCTGTCATATCATTCTTGAAAGCATGATAATGGCCAGTAATTTTTTCAAAAAATGATTGTGCCTGTTCATAAGCCATTATTTCGACTTATAAGTGGCACTAAATTTCCCTCTAACAAATCATCACTTAAAACAAGTCATAGTCCGTATAAATGTTGGCACATTTAAGCTTTCATACTTAACAAAATCATTTTTGATTCACTTGTTCAAAAGACTGGAGACTTTTTGTAATACTCCTATACTAAACTTTTCTACTTTTTTAAACAATATTTTGTCGTGATTTTTGTGTTTTGGTTTAGTCTAGTTCCAGTTTGAGCTTAAACAAGTTTTTAAATAACCTATAAACATTTTTAATTAATGTTAAAATGATAAATGGATCGATAACATATAAAACCAAAAAAACTCCGCTATTAACAGATTTTGCGTGTTATTTTTGTGTTTTGTTGGAACCATAAACTAGAATATCGTTTTTTTGACGTAACTTATAGTTTTATTAACATTTAGATCGTTTTACAATTGATTTTGACATTTAAAATAATTAAATCAAAAACTATAATTCTGTAACTTCCTTCGAGCTTATAGAAAAATGGTAACTTCACGAAAGTGGTACTAAAATTATTTAATGTTTTTTGTACGATTGATAAATTAAAAGTTTATGACATAAACTATCTGTGCCCGGTGATACCTGGCTTAATGATTTTTAATTTATAAAGGTTTTTTATCCTAGTTTCATAGAAATCTGTTAAGTCATTTTAGTGTAAAGTAAGAAACAAAACACCACCAAGACCACCAGACCAAAATAAGTAGGTAGTATGTAAGTTTTTATTGAGCTAGGTCAACTCTGGTGATGAAGTTTTTAGGCCTCCGGGCAGTGTGATTCAGACCTCGGAATGTATTCCAAACTCGGAAAGTAACTTCGCTAAAAAAACGTCAACTTTCCGAAGAAAATCATCGAATCGGATGCATTTTCGGAAGTCCGCTGTTTCAGGCGAGCCTTCACCCACTGTGCCAAAGTGGTCATCATCATCAAAGAAGGATCGCGACAGCTCATCGTAATGTTTTCCTTTACCTTAAAAAACCTTGAAAACATCTTGTTATAGCACTGTTTTATTTCACTTTCAAAACTTTCGTGAGTTATACTAGACATTATTTTAACACACGGGAATTACTCACGTGAAAATATCGTCGATTTAGAAACTGACAATGTTTCGATTCATCCGGAGAATCTTCATCTGAATCTAAATCGAGGATATTTTCACGTGAGTGATTTCCGTGTGTTAAAATAATGTAGTCGAATTGCTCATTGTACGAACTAAAAATATATGAAAAATGACATTTTGATCGTCAATTTAGTGCGTATAATGAGTAATCCGACTATAGCACTGTTTAACTTCAATAAATTCAAGTTAGCTAACTCAACGGAACCAGGAACTTTGTCTAGTTGGCCAAGTGTTGGCCAAGGACTTGTCGACTTGGTCTCGTCTGCATATTCATGGCGAGTGTCACCGCTTTTATCAGATCCTCGCAACTTGTCCTGATATGGCTAGAGCCCGATTTGGCTGACTTGTGGTGAAGCTTGCTTAGGCGTGATAGAAGTTGTGACTGTTGGTACGGTCACAAAAGGGGTGGTTAGTGGCATTAACGCTTCTGAACTTCCAATGTTCAAGGTGAACGTGAAGAACTATACACCGTTTATTTTTGGTCAGTTTAAAGCCGGCGCCTACGTAATCTATATCGATAACCTTACTCAAAAATAATAATAAAAATGAGATCTATTTTTTTGCAATTAATAATATCACGAAACATAGGCAGGATAAATCACGGAGATACGTGCTCTGTGCTCAGCTGTTGCTACGGCGTAGAGTCTACGCTATGTCGTCGTCATACATACATACCTAGGTCATTAGCTCTGCGGGCCTACGACACATTAGCAAGTGTTTTCCTCACTTTTGTTAATCTTTTCAACTATTTAGTTTCGTATGAAATACTTATCAAATTCAAAAATTAAACCAACGACACGAATACGATTAAGCAATACAAGCAGTGGGTGCTGGCTTTAAACTGACCCAGAATTAACGGTGTATTAAGAGCTCAAATCAACTCGAATGCAACCAAGAGGCTAAATTAAAAATTTTAAAAACTGACTTCAAAGTTCAAGCTGAGCAATATTCTGCATTCTCAAGGTGCATTTCTGTTCATAACTCCGAAGATCCTCGACAGATCCTCACCAAAATATGTAGCATCAATCGGAAAGTATACCCTTTCAAACAAAAAAAGAATTTTCCAAATCGGTCCTTGATCTTTATCTTTGATAACGACCAAAATCGGTCTCAAATTCTCAAATATTACAGTTCAGTGACCACGAAGAAGCTCTGTCACTCTCATCTCAACCAGATCGAACGTGACAAAAGATACCAACGCGATCGTTTTGACAGTTTAAGACCAATTTGAGACTTGAGACAAGTTGACAATTCAGCCTGCAGGTTCTAATAGACTTCGAACAGAAGCGAGTTTCTAATATAGCTTATGCAGACCAAAATCAAGCATTGCTAGATAGACCTAACTGGGTCAATGCAGCGGAATTTGCATTTCTCAAGGTGGTTCAATAAGTTTTTGCCGTGTATCATTGTCTGTACGCCCACTAACTTTGGATACTTGCACGATATATTGTGTTGTGGGACGATATATTATGTTGCACAAGCTATTCTGACTAGCTTCCGACTGCGGATTTGTGGGGTGTGTTTTACCCGACTGTACAAGACGGAATGTTATGTTACTATGATGGAAGGTAATGTTTTTCAAGTGTATTTTATTACCCGACTGCTTTTAACATACGCAATTTAGCTTTCGTCTGTATGAATGTTGGTTCTCCTCAACAGGCCGTATTATTTCACATTCAAAACTTTCGTGAGTTGTACTAGACATTGTTTTAACACACGGGATTACTCACGTAAAAATATCGTCGATATAGATAGCGACAATGTTTCGATTCATCCCGAGAATCTTCATCTGGGTAAGGAGAGAGTTGCGGCAAGATTACTCCTCGTGGTCGCGTCTCACACAACGACGGTAATTAAAATAAATTAAATAAACGAAGATATTTTTACGTGAGTAATTCCCGTGTGTTAAAATAATGTCGAAGTCGAATTATGTTTTGTAGATGTGATCGACAAAGGATTCATGTCATTGTTTTATTGACACAAAGCTAAGGAAATGCAAGCATTGATTTATCTTTCATTTCATGCTATCAGTCTGTACTTTCTATATGATTGTATGTTATTCGCTTTGTCTTGAGATAAGATAATATACATATTTTGTTAGTCTCACGTAGTAAGTTCGTCTGATCTAGTGCCCAACTGTAGTGACGGGTTATGACTACCTAAAGGCCTCCGTCATGAGTTAAACACTCAACAGCTAGATCTAACAATTTGATAAAACAAGAGCTAAAGCACTCGATTGAATCACCTTTCAAACAAAAAAAAACTAAATCAAAATCGGTTCATCCGTTTAGGAACTACGATGCCACAGAAAAGGTGGGTTCACATTCACACGCTCGCGTGCAGACGTACAACGGACATATTATCTTCTATCGCGTTCGGTCTCTTTGAGATGAGAGTGTCAAAGCTACTCCTTGCTCGCTCTGATCATATATCTGTCTCGTTGAATGTCTGTTTGCACGCGAGCGTGTAAACGCGGTATGAAATTCATTTATTACACTCTTTGCGTCGGGGTTTAAAAATGGATGTTAACCCAAGACTTGGTCATGTTCTGGCAATTTTGGTTCTATCCATCGTGTACGCCCCTAGTATAGTTCGCGTCATGTAAAAAGAACGCTGGAAGAAAGTCTGGGTGTGTTTTGTCTCATGTTTGCGCATGGGTTACCTATTGGCAAACATGAGACAAAACACACCCACCCAGACTTTCTTCCAGCGTTCTTTTTACATGACGCGAACTATGTGGTGTGTTTTGTCTCATGGGGTGTGTTTTGTCTCATGTTTGCGAATGGGTTACCCATGCGCAAAAAGAGACAAACACACCCCCTCCACTTTCTTCCAGCATTCTTTTTACATGACGCGAACTATACCTGCCCACCCTAGTAAGGCATTGTTTTCTGGAAAACAGTTTTCAAAGTTAAAAATATCATTATTTCACCTCATGGCTTTGTTATTGTTACGTCAACTTTATCAAACGTTATCGGCGCCTATCAGATACGGAATGATACAACGAAATGTTTATTTTATTTCATTATATTTTGCAAGGTTATAGATAGGTTTACGGTTGTATTTACCAACCAAGGTAGACGCAGATCCTCAAGTATTGAGGACTCTTGGAGAAATATCAACTAGCCTTTATTTATTTATTATTGCAGTAGGTGAAAATAAAGAATTCAAAACCATAGGTATACCTATCCATGCGTGTGATTGGATCAAAGTCCGTCTCGTCAGAGCGTTAGTCTTATCCATATTCCTCTGCGCTGCAGAGACATGGACTCTTCGAGAATGTGAATGGGAATGAAATGTGATGCTGGAGCAGAATACTTGAGGTATCGTGAACTGAGTTCTGCACCAATTATTTTGTTTATTATATGGAAATACCCCTATTATGTTACTTGCGTGAATCATATTTTAATCAAGACCCAACTACCTACAAATTACAAAAAACTCAAGAAAATTTAAATTTCGTGGCATACTCCTGGCACATCTTAAAAAAAAACTCTTAAGGATCACTTGGATATCCATCTGCCGTTTTTTGTGTGTCTAAAATAAACTATTATATTCTATTACTGAATGTACCAATGCAAATGCACTGTATACATATTCGTCCGAATAGCCTAATACAGTGAATATAATTTAACTACTGAACTGGCATGTGAACAGCCATTTCAACTCTAGAGATGCGTTAAATTCAATCAACACGTTATTGAGGACACTTGTCTAGGGCTCACACGCAACTATTTTATAAGCCAAATGTTTTATTAAATACAATAAAAGAAATAATATCTATTTGGCCCACATGCAAACAAAAATTATAGGTTCTTCTTTCGTATGAGCAAGTGGCCAACTCTGAGTTTTTAGAAACAACGGAGTTTTTAGGCCGCCTAAAGGCCTCCGTCATGGCTTAACGACTTAAAAGTCGGGACCACTTAATAGGAAAATTGCTTAAAGCTCATTGGGTTACTTACACCAAATATAGCCGAATTGAGAACTCATCTTTCTTTGAAGTCGGTTAAAAAGTGTTACAGTGCTTTACTTTTGAACCGAATTCAAAGAAAGCTCTCGGTCTTTCTTTCCTTACTCTCTTTTCTTCTTTTTCTTCACTTTCTTGCAGCTCTTTAGTAAAATTGTCTCACTGTAAATCTGCAGGAACAGAACAATTATTTGCAATAACAATTAAATTAAATATTTAATGATAACCCGCCAACATATCCCTATAAACTATACAAGTGGCTAAATTAAAAATTAAAAAAAAAACGCTTTTTTATGTAGGTACTTTTGTTTTCGCCGTTATGAACAGAAATGCACCTCGAAAGTGCAGAAAATTTCTCAGCTTCTAACATTAAAGTCAGTTTTTAAAAATTTTAAGTTAGCCACTTGGTAATTTTTTAATTTAGCCACTTTGTACACAGATTAAGATTCCCCGGAATATAGACGATAATTTTCATTTACTTATTGCGTTTGTTGTTGTGTCTCACAATAAATTACTAGTTCAATTGCATTCAGGAATACGCCTTGTATGAATGCATATAGACGAGCCTAGTTAAATTCAATCAACACTTGGAATATACTGGGGCGATGCACCCGTATTTTTATCTAGGGCGTGCTATCTAGATATCAATGTTTACACTTGCATAGCCGTTTTGGCCTAGTACATACTCTACCTTTTGGTCTGAAGATTTCGGGTTCAAAACGTTGAAATTTCGTAAGAAGGAACATTATTCCGTCCGTACCACGCGGTTCTCTTCCACCTTCATCATCCGCACTGCTAAGGTCTGGAACTCGCTGCCGGCTTCAGTTTTCCCCGAAAACTATATCCTCTTTTAAAGTCAAGAGTGAATAGGTGTC
Organism: Camptogramma bilineatum; assembly: GCA_958496255.1. NCBI lineage: Eukaryota > Metazoa > Arthropoda > Insecta > Lepidoptera > Geometridae > Camptogramma > Camptogramma bilineatum. The sequence goes on from OY292474.1 coordinate 7,916,824, forward strand.
TTCTAGACCTTTGTGATCCATCGTCAGCCACATCGTCGCTTACCATCAGGTGAGATTGTGGCTAAACAAGGTCTATCTACAAAAAAAAATATTATGCATCTGCAACTCTCCTGATGTTGCAGCTGTCCGTGAGAGGTGGTAATCACTTACCATCAGAGTGTCTATTACTAGTTTTTTTCACCATCCGGTATCGACGCCGTGAACCTGGATTTGTATGGGATCAGCGTAGCTAAAGTGGCCACTTTTGATGAAACATCAGATTTTTCATCTAATATCTGACATCTGATAAAACATCTAATTTTTCATCAAATAAAGCATCTATGAAACTGTTTTATCAGATGTTTTATTAGATGAAAAATCTGATGTTTCATCAAAAGTGGCCACTTTAGACCCCCAGAACAGCGCCAACTAGTGGTGAAAACGTGAAACTTAAGGGTTAAGGCTTGTAATTGGCTGATCCTATAGGAGGCAGTCAGGTGAGCCGCTTGGGCCTTTCATTAAAAAAAAAACAAAATTGTTGTCCTGATAAATTATATACGCTGTATAAAAATCTAGAATAGTTGTAAAGATCTAAGTTTATTCAAGGATCCCGGAAGCAATACTGCTGACATACACTTGATCTAGTTATTTACGACGTGAGATATTTTAATTGCAGTTGATTAAGACATTATGCGTTTTCCGTCTCGTTCTTATATCTCCTTCTCTTGCACATATTGCAAAGATAGAAGTGTGTTGATTTCTCTAGTTTGTCTATGACTCTTCGAAGTATAACATAAAATAAGAAAAATAAACAACAGAAAAGAATGAACGAAATAAGTCTTATCTAGCGAGTTGAGTGAATGAAATAATTAGGTAATTAATGAAGCCAAAGAAGAAATTATACAAGTAGGTATGTCTAGAGATAAAAAGATGGAGAATGAGCAAAAATGTGTGAAAGATACGAGAACGGGTGATGGATATATATTATTTTAGATGAATTTTGTTTTTACTTTTTAGGTAAAAATTAAATTAAAATGATCACTTTTCATAATTTTTTTTTAAATCTAGCTTCCTCTCCGACCACAACTTTGCTTACGTGGTAGACAGGCTGTAGAGAAAAAGCCCTGAATTTAAACGACGTATTAACTGTTTTCAGCATGTTATATTATTGTGTGATACGAGTAAGCTGTAGGCCCAACATTTTAAAATTTTCATGACTATTTTGAGTATTTTCCGGGATAAAAAGTAGCCTATATGCTATTCCAGACTATACTCGTATCTCTGTGCCAAATTTTATCCATTTCCATTCAGCTGTTCTGGCGTAATTGAGTAGGTAACAAACATCCAAACCTCTAAACTTTCACATATTTTATTATATGTATAGGGATATTCATAGACAATCTTTTTAAAATATTTAGTAGATACCTACTAAGATTGACCAAGAAAGGAAACAGAAACGCAGTAGAAGCCGTACAAGGAATTTTCGCGTATGAAGTACCTATCTATTAATTAAATCTAAGTGCGTAGGTACTTCCGACGCGAATATTTGGCAACAATATGAGTCTAAAATAGTTGAACATAAATAGACCATTACTGTATTATTGATCAAGTTCGTTCAACTCCACAGATGTTGTAACGGTTTCATGTTCTTTTTTTGAAAGTTTTTTTTTATATTGTCTATGAATTGAAGTGTCTATTACCAACAGATAAGCAGATTAAAATATTATGAATCATAGGCAAGCTAGACAAGTGATAAGAGGGGCAGATTATTTTAGTTTTAAATTAAATCAAAACTAGCTACCGCCCTATTTTTTTTTTATTTCTATAGATTTTATGGGTCAAAAACCTTTGCAGGCGTTCACAGAAGACCCTACCAAAGTTTCATCACAATCTGATCAATGGTTTAAGAAAGCATAGAGGACATTCATTTTTTTTTATATAGAAAAATTACTTGCTGACATTAAATTCACAAACCATAAATAATTACTATATTTTTCTAAAATGTTTGGGGTTCCGTGCCATTTTTTCCGATGGTTTTCGGAAAGATCTCTCCGCAATAAAACAATGTCTTAATTTTATTTTTATTATTTCAGATGAACGAGATGCCATCCAGAAAAAGACGTTCACAAAATGGGTCAACAAACACTTAAAAAAGGTAAACTATTTTAATTAACATTATTTAAGTTTATTTACTCGTAAGCTGATACAATTTCACAAACTTTTAAATATGAATATCAACATGTTTAATTAAGTCTTAACTATTAGCGTATTCTCTTTTTTTTTTTTAAACTTTTATAATATTAACAAAAATAAAATACCCAAACGTAGAAGATCATTGCCCAAACGTAACAGATATAGACTTTACTATGCACACGATAATTTCATCGACCTCGATTCGTGTAGGTCAGCTAAAATCGACCTTGCCATTGACTACCGTTATTCAATCGCTGAATTACATCAGTAGCCTATTATAAAATTTTATTAAGTTATAAGTAAGCACTTACGGAAATACTTAACAATAAATTAATTGAATGGATGGAACCTGTAACCAAAATGAGACCTTGCAATATGTTTAGGCTGCAGAGCCAAGGAAATAGAGATACTTATAAAAAAAAACGCATATACATAAATTCAAAAACCATGACCCTCTTTCTGACGGTCCTCTCAGTCGGGTAAAAAAGTCGATACAAATGCCTCATTACAATTCAATGAAGATATTTTGATGAAAAGTGTGTCGTAATATTTTCCGTAATCCGATCCGCTGGAAGGCCTCATATGGAAAACTTTCAAATTAATTTACCTACAAATGTATTAGTTACGTAAATATAAGAAACATTTATGCAGACACCAAGACACATCACAATCACAAGTAAATATAAATCACATTTTATTGCACTAGCAGATCTAATAAATTAGATTCGTAAAGCATGTCCATCAAGGGAGAAACTAAATGTCTTGTTGATACATGATTATAATACGTTTAAACATTATTAATTTGTTGTGAGAACCTTATTAAATGGTGGGTATAGTATCAATGGCCAATTGATTCCTTCTGCTGTAATGGCCTCTTGTGGCGTAGTTATCAGGCCTGCGTAGCTTAATGACTTTAAAGCCACCAAGACCGACATTTCAACGTGCCCTCCGAAAACGAAAGTTCTTATTTGTAAATCACGTAAAATGTCAAGTGGCTAAATTAAAAATAAAAAAAAAACCAACTTCAAAGCTATAAGCTGAGCAATTTTCTGCAATCTCGAGGTTTCTTCGGAGTTATGAATAGAAATGCACCTCGAGAGTGCAGAAAAAGACGGTTTTTAAAAATTTTAAGTTAGCCACTTGTTTAAATTTTTAATTTAGCCACTTGTATGTCAGAATTTTCGCTATGTACACAACACACCGTCACTTTGTAACAGGCTCGTGCATGTAATGTTTGACGCCAGCCAATATTCCGCGGTTGATCGTGGTGAGGCAATAAAGGACCTACATTGAATAATGATGACAGCACGTGTCAACTGCCACAACATCAACCTTATTGTCGAGGTGTTAGGGTCCATCATTGCCTTAGGTTGCACGTGGTAAGAGGTGAGAAAACAATGCTTTATTAGCAAGCAAATAGAGTTCTTAGTGACGTTTGTTTTGGTGGATTCTTAGGGTATCGAAATGAAGATCTTATTGAGTAGTGTTAAGGATCATAATGAGTGTTTTGCGATGTGCTTGGGTGCATCCTGTGTGCTGCAGTTCAGTTCCTTTCTTAGAAGCTGTCACTGCTTAAAGCCAGGTGCGTTTTAGGCCAAGTTTACTGGTTGTCCTTACTTGTCTATCTAGACACTATCCTAAGCATAATAAGTACATACCTACATGTTTCAATTCATCAGGAGAACCTTCATCTGCGTAATCGTAATGGACTTGCGGTGTGGTCACTTCGTGGTCACACTCTAATCTTTCACACTGTTCACACAAGTTTCAATCTTTCCCGTTGTATTAAGGGACGACAAATTTTCTCTTACTACGATACTAACATCTTTTGTTTTGTCACTCACTTTTCTCATAGCTTTTAAGGGTTCTTTAGGGCCCTTCTTCAATCTCCCTTTGGTAAAAGTATAGTTCGCGTCATGTAAAAAGAACGCTGGAAGACAGTTGAGGGGTGTGTTTTGTCTCGTGTTTGCGAATAGGTAACCCATGCGCAAACATGAGACAAACCACACCCCCTCCACTTTCTTCCAGCGTTCTTTTTACATGACGCGAACTGTATGCAGAAAATATAACCCTTTTATCTTCCATTTTCCTTGAACCGAAATTCAGAACCCTTTATACCGAAATTGAAAACAAACAGTAATGCATTCCTTTGTCCGCGGGACATTTGTAAATAAGCAGAGGATGCACCTTGTGAATTTGTTTGAATTGAACCACATTGTGTGTTCACGAGTTCATTGCATTTTGCAGTTGTGTAAGAAATAAAAAATAACATTCATTTTGATCAAAAAAGGCATATCAAAGTTTATTCAACCTAAAGTTAATAAGTATAGCAGTCTTAATATTTTCCATAATTTAAGAATAATAAGGCAAGGAAACATTTTTACAAATCTACAAGTATTCGAAATGGTCATTATTCAATACCAAAATGCTACGAAACCCGAATATTTGTCGTAGACTCTATCTTGACTCTTAATTTTCTTCCTACCTTTGTCCTTTGTGGGGTCAGCACAATGTCTTCCTCTTCCACCACTTCCCTCAGTTGTCATCTCAGCATTCACTATTAACCGACTTCAAAAAAAGGAGGAGGTTCTCAGTTCGTCGGAATCTTTGTGCTTTTTTTTATGTATGTTCACCGATTACTCGAAGGCGGCTGGACCGATTTGAAAAAATTCCGATTGGTACCTACCATAAAAATTTGGTGAGAATCTGTTAAGGATCTTCGGAGTTGTGAACAGAAATGCACCTCAAGAGTGCAGAAAATTGCTCACATTAAAGCCCGTCACAGACTTAGGTATATTATATATTAATATTTTTATAGCTAGGCATATTACTATATATTTTCTATACTAATTTTCGCGTGACCACACACTCAGCTATAATATATACGGCATAATAGTACGGTATATTAATATATATTATAGCTATGTCTGTGACGGGCTTAAAGACGGTTAAAAAAAAAAAAAAATTTTGCCACTTGTCATTGAATCAAAGCCTAATTGAGAGAGCTGACGTCATCAATAAATGAAAGAACGCTTATCGAATCAACTCAAAATGGCAGCCAATTACAATAAACACTGGCCAAAAGTAAACTTGACTCATACAGACGGACAATCACTCTTTATGTATGAAAAGAACTCTTTATCTTAAGAAAGTGATGAGGCATATTTTAACCGACTTCAAAAAAAGGAGGAGGTTCTTAATTTGTCGGAATCTTTTTTACGTATGGTACCCGATTACTCGAAGATGCCTGAACCGACCCGGTGACTTGACAGTCAGCCGGGTAAAAAAGCACAAAAAAAGATTCCGACGAATTGAGAACCTTCTCCTATTTACCCGACTGCGCAAAGCAAAGGAAGGGTAATGTGTTTATCAGTCTATGTATGTTTGTTTGGATGTTTCTATGTGGCACTCTAGAGGCCAAACGCGTGGACCGATTTTGATAATTCTTACGTCAATCGATTCGTCTCAACCTTGGGAGTGCTACTAAAGACATGACAGTAAACAAAATTCACCAGTGCCACAACCAGACGCCATATTGTCAAAATTAAAAAAACCAAAATCGTCACACTATATCAAGTGGGGTATCGTTGAATAGGTATTTCAAAATCAACTTTAGGTTTCTTTTACCATTTTTCATTTTAAGTAATAGTTTAGGAAAAATAACGGTTTAAAGTTGATTAATAATAATTCTCGCTATGGATGTTTCTATGTGGCACTCTAGAGGCCAAACGCGTGGACCGATTTTGATGATTCTTACGTCAATCGATTTGTCTCAACCAAGGAATTTTTATACTAACGTAACTGGAACGCGCACTGATACAGAAAACGCGGTCCGCTTGAAATAAAACTTGGGCGCTGTGTCTCTTTCTTTTTGCAACTGTGTGAAAGAGACAAAGCACCCAAGAAAGCCTCTCAACAAGACCAACAATCCTTATAACCAAGATTAAATGATAATAGATCGTTGTGTAGTCGTGATAAGGTTCAAAATCCTTTGTACATTAAATGTCAGTCAGCATTCTACTATGTATGAAATTTCTTTGGTCTCAACCTTGGGAGTGTCACTAAAGATATGACAGAGGGCTACAACCAGACGCCATATTGTCAAAATTAAAAGAATCAAAATCGTCACACTATATCAAGTGAGGTATCGTTGAATAGGTATTTTAAAATCAACTTTATCATAACTAAAAAGTGTTAAATAAAAAAATATTTTAAAAAAACAAAAACCCGACTGCGTCAAAACTAAAAAGAAAAAAACAAGCCTGCAAAGAATTACTCACAGTCGGGACCCATAACATTGGGAAGATTTGATTGGTAATAAAATGAATGGGTACCGACTGTGAGTAATTCTTTGCAGGCTTGTTTTTTTCTTTTTAGTTTTGACGCAGTCGGGTTTTTGTTTTTTTAAAATATTTTTTTATTTGAAGTCGGTTAATGAAGTTCGTATTATGTCGCTAACAGTTTTTTTGAGATAAAAAAGTGTTACGCAGGAAAGATAATGAATCGTCTCTTATGGTTAAAGAACGCAACATGTTTTGAAAGTTCCGACGTCGAAATCGTGCTACCAGCCTATCTGTTTAGTTGACAGCGTCACTAGTGGTTCCGTATGTCGTTTGCAAATGAATCCTTCGAATAAACGAATTTCTTTCAATACTTTCATGAGTTGGAAGTTGTGTTTGAGCTAAAGATTATTTGTATCGAAAAACTAGTTGCGCCATTACTCGAAATCAAATGATGAAGGACTTAACTTAAGCCTTTACATAGATGATTTATACAGTGTCAGGAAGCAACCTTTGCCTACACTTACACGGGATACTGTAGTGCCTGCAATAAACAGATTTGTTGGTGGCACTATAATGCCGCTGAAAACGTGTTTGATTAATGGCCGAGAAGTGTCTTTATTTTTATTATGCTGGTAATGGATTCTTTGATTTAAATTGGGGTTATTAATGTTCTTGGGAAAGTTAGTTTTTTTGTGATGTTGGCACGATGGATGTTTGCTAACTTTTTTTATTTATGCTACCCGATTACTCGAAGACTCTTAAACCTAGTTTAAAATCACCTACCTACTACTACTACCTACATAAATTATCTACCTTAAACGGAGTTATAAAAAGAAATGGACCTCGAGAGTGCAGAAAATTGCTCAGCTTTTGAAGTCGGTTTTATTAATTTTTAATTTAGCCACTTTTTAAAATTTTAATTTAGCCACTTTTTAAGGAATTTTAGTGTACATTGCTTTCTATATTTTTTGATATCGCGACATCGTAGTGTCGCGTAACTGTAGGATTTTTTCAATAGCTACATTACTACTGTGACTTTTATATTATTTTGTACTGCTTTGTTCTATAAGGAATGTGCTACAAAAACTTTGCAGAACTAGGTTTGTTATTAAACCTTCAACGTATTAAGTTGCAACAAAGGATGTTATCAAACGCTGACGCATGCTTCTAACATCTAGTTGACCCAATGACTGAGTCATGCTTTATTTCATTCTGTTACCCGTGAATAAGACACGAGATGCAGTAGGTAACATCGATTAATATAGTTAACTTTAAACATCAGGCAATACAATTTTGGAGTCTACTGTAATAAATAAATAGGTAGTCGTCGAGTCATCACAATCTTTAAGTAAGTAAGTTCGTATGAGCAAGTGGCCAACTCTGGTGACGGAGTTTTTAGGCCGCCTAAAAGCCTCCGACATGGCTTAGCCACTTAAAAGCCGGTACCGACAATTTAACACGGAAGCGCTCAGCTCGTTTTACCACTTGCGGTCACCCATCCAAATTGTTACCGCGCACAACGCTGCTTAACTTCAACGATCAATCAAGAACGTCTAAGCAAGCTACGCCACAAGAGCTTCGCCACATCACATCTTTAAAAGTTACAAATTCATTTAGGAATTCCGATACAATTTCAATAAATAACTTGATGACATAATCAGTAAGTCATCTAGTTAGTGGGTGTCAGAAAAATCATTCTGGTCTGTGCTCTGAAACCATATTTGGTGCCGAGTAAGAAACCAAGGACCAAAAATGGCGACATGAGAAAGTATTTATCGTATTGTATGTGCAACTGTAAAATAATAAATAATTTTTAGTCGTTATTTTATTTCATACTTTATGTACAAAACTTGTTATAAGTCAATAAGATTGTGTTATAAAGTAAGTAAGTTCATATGGTTTTTAATTGCTAAGATTTCATTGTTCTTTTTTATAAAATTGTAAATCGTTAATAAATAAAAAAAAAAAAAAAAAAAAAAAATGAGTAAGTCGCCAACTCTGGTGACGGAGTTTTTTTTTTTAATAAGATTGTGTTATGATAGTTTTATTCATAAGGGACCTTTATGCTTGTTTTTGTAAAAACTGCCCTGAATCTATTGACATTGTGATGTGAGTGACAAAACAAGTGGCTAAATTAAAAATTTTAAATAAGTGGCTAAATTAAAAAAAAAAAAAAAAACGGACAGCAATGTTTGAGAGCAATTTTCTGCACTTTCGAGGTGCATTTCTGTTCATAACTCTAAAGATCCTCGGCAGATCCTCACCAAATTTTTGTTGCACCTATCGGAAAGTGTACCCTTTCAAACAAAAAAAGAATTTTCCAAATGGGTCCAGGCGTCTTTGAGTAATCGGTGAACAAACATAAAAAAAACCGGTCAAGTGCGAGTAGAACTCGTACGCCGAGGGTTCCGTACCTACCCATTATACCCATTATGTTATTGTAGCCCGCTTATTTGTATGAGCGCCCATACAACTCAGAGGACAATCTTAATTGGCGTCAACTATGTATGTATGGGAACACCCTTTAATTTTCAACTTTTTCAATTTTTTGGAATTTTTCCTTTATTTGTGCTATAAGACCTTGCTTTTTGCCAAATTTCGTGATTCTAGGTCAACGGGAACTACCATTTAGGTTTTCAACCCAAAACCTCTAGGGTACTTCCGGTTGACCTAGAATTGTCAAATTTGGTTACAAGCAAGGTCTTACAGCACAAGTAAAGGAAAAATTCCGAAAAATAAAAAAAGTTGATAATTAAGGTAAGTTTTGGTACTTACAAGTTTTCACGAAAACCTAAATTTGCCTATATCTTTTTATAGTGTTGACTCAGGACCTCAATTTTTATACTCACAATAGGGACTATAGACCTCAGTATATGGTATAAATTTCAACTTGCTAGCTTCACCCGTTCCTGAGATAATCGATGGTGACACACGGACAGACGGACAGACGGACAGACGGACAGACAGACGGACAAGAAAGTGATCTTATAAGGGTTCCTTTTTTAGGGTTGCGTACCTTAAAAGGTAAAAAAAAGGAACCCTTATAAGATCACTTTCTTGTCCGTCTGTCTGTCTGTCTGTCTGTCTGTCTGTCTGTCTGTCTGTCTGTCCGTCTGTCCGTCTGTCTGTCTGTCCGTCTGTCTGTCTGTCCGTGTGTCACCATCGATTATCTCAGGAACGGGTAAAGCTAGCAAGTTGAAATTTATACCATATACTAAGGTCCATAGTCCCTATTGTGAGTATAAAAATCAAGGTCCTGAGTCAACACTATAAAAAGATATAGGCAAATTTAGGTTTTCGTGAAAACTTGTAAGTACCAAAACTTACCTTAATTATCAACTTTTTTTATTTTTCGGAATTTTTCCTTTACTTGTGCTGTAAGGCCTTGCTTGTAACCAAAATTGACAATTCTAGGTCAACCGGAAGTACCCTAGAGGTTTTGGGTCGAAAACCTAAATGGTAGTTCCCGTTGACCTAGAATAACGAAATTTGGCAAAAAGCAAGGTCTTATAGCACAAATAAAGGAAAAATTCCAAAAAGTTAAAAAAGTTGAAAACTAAAGGGTGTTCCCATACATACATAGTTGACGCCAATTAAAATTGTCCTCCGAGTTGTATGGGCGCTCATACAATTAATACTAGCTTAATTGGCACCATGGCTAGGTACGGAACCCTCGGCGTACGAGTTCGACTCGCACTTGACCGGTTTTATTATTTACCTTTTAAGGTACGGAACCCTAAAAAGCACAAAAAATCCGAAGAATTGAGGAACCTCTCCACCTTTTTTTGAAATCGATTAAAAAACTGCCCCTAAATATTGACATGTGAGTAACAAAATACATTCTCTTTATAATAAGTAGAAAGTAGGTTAACACGCAAAGCATTTAATCAAATTCAATAAACAGACAGACTGTGCTTATCATGCATATAGATAAACAAAGTGATTGGTCGGTTAACGTCCTAATAGCTCTATCCATCATTCAAATGGCTTTGAAGAGACTAGTGGTAACCGCGGCTTCGCTCGTGTGAAACCTTTGAAGAATAGAATAGCTTGCCTAGCTATTCTCTGCAGCATCTACAGTAACAATTATACTAAGTGTTCGGTAGCACTTAAAGTGTTCAGGGATAGAATGCCTCCCGCGGTAGTTTAAAAAAATTTTTTTTTAACTAGACTAAATAGGCATGATGACAGTAATCAAGTATCGCCAAAATATTTATGTGATCTAATGAAATAGGATTCAAAGATTTTGAAAAATGTATTTATTCTCTTATTAATGTCGAGATTACTAATTTATTTGCTAAAATAAATCTACAAAATACAACAATCCGCCATGATAGCCAAAACGCTCGCCGGTGTCATGGCGTCTGTCATTGCGTCTCGTCTCGGTAAACATCCTTTTGTTTCTATAGTAACTATGTAGGCATCACTGGTTGATATACCGATCCGTGACGTAAAAACAGACGCCATGACACCGGCGAGCGTTTTGGCGTGAATTTGAAAATTTAAATTTAAATGTACTTTTATTGCACAAAAACCTTAATTTTCTACAGAAATATGATATACTAGCTGTGCCCGCGACTTCGTTCGCGTATGCTAATTCTACTAATTTGCGAAATGTGAAAGTTTGTGAGGATGGATGTATCGATGGATGTTTGTTACTCTTTCACACCAAAACTACTAAACGGATTTTATTGAAACTTGGAATAATTACTTACATAGATTATGACCTGGAATAACACATAGGCTAGGTTCTTTTTATTCAAATTTTTTAAAACTCATTAGGTAGGTATTGCACTGGTAAATCTTTTTGCATGAAAATGTTGAGAAAACGAATTTTCCCAGATAAAAGACCTAGCTAGATCGGCTTTTCGCCTCCGTAAGCCCCCGTACCTACCGCAAATTTCATCAAAATCGCATAGCTTGTACTATGGGAACCAGATAACTGATAGAATAGGTACTTACCTACTTCTATATTTTTTTGTAAATACTTTAGGTAGGTAGGGACTTAATACTTGAATATCTGGGCGACCGAACTATGCTCGGGTGCAAATAGATAAAAATTAAAAAAGAAAAAGAAATAAAACTTACAAAAAGTAAACTTTTACTGGCTGAGATTCGAACTCGAAGCCATCGGTTGAGTTGAGAGGCGGACACCTATTTCACTTGGCCACTTTAGTTTCAACAGACATTGTAAAATTACGAACCACATTGCACTGGTAGGTAAACCTTTTTGCGTAAAAATGTCGAGAAAACGAATTTTCCCAGATATGAGACCTAGCCTAGGTAGATCGATTTTTCGTCCCCTTTAACCCCCGTACCGCAAATTTCATGGTCCCAACGTATGGTGCCGGCGTATACGTTGGGACCAACGTTGGTCCCAACGTTGGGGCCAAGATTTCGTGAACCATCCACACGTTGGCGATTACACCAGTCTTGTTCCGTGACGGAACTTCCGTCAGAGCCAACGCAACGTGAGGACGTCTGATGTCTGCGCGTCCGATACAGAAATTGAAATTTTTGTATCGGATGTATATGAAATAGATTTTTGAAGACTTCTATGTTCAAATTACGATTTAAATACTTGGCTATAATTTACTTTGGCGCTGCGCTGAATTGGGGAATTTGTTTTCTAAAATATTGAATTCATTTAAAGCTCTGATTTTTATATTTTCGAAAATTTAAGGAAGATTAATATTCAATTGAGGTTTTAATTATATAACATTTACAGATTTAAGTCTATTGCGCTGAAACAACATACGGTTTTGAAACGCAAAAATTTGTATATTCCTGCTTGTTTTCTAATAGCAAATCGCAAGAAGCTATTTCTGTTTCGTAAAAATAGCTTAGGCGTGCTATCTAGTTACCTATTTTTCCTATTTACAACTATCTACTTGGGGTTTGGGTGTTTTAATTTCTAATCTATCGTGATAAATACTTTTTAAATAAATACATAGGTATTTAACATAATAAATACACGGATAGAAAATTTGAATAAGTACTTGGAAATAATTTACTTTGGCGCTGCGCTGATTTGGGGAATTTGTTTTCTAAAATATTGAATTCATTTAAAGCTCTGATTTTTATATTTTCGACAATTTAAGGAAGATTAATATTCAATTGAGGTTTTAATTATATAACATTTACAGATTTGAGTCTATTGCGCTGAAACAACATACGGTTTTGAAACGCTAAAATTTGTATATTCCTGCTTGTTTTCTAATAGCAAATCGCAAGAAGCTATCTCTGTTTCGTAAAAATAGCTTAGGCGTGCTATCTAGTTACCTATTTTTCCTATTTACAACTATCTACTTGGGGTTTGGGTGTTTTAATTTCTAATCTATCGTGATAAATACTTTTTAAATAAATACATAGGTATTTAACATAATAAATACACGGATAGAAAATTTGAATACTTGGAAATAATTTACTTTGGCGCTGCGCTGATTTGGGGAATTTGTTTTCTAAAATATTGAATTCATTTAAAGCTCTGATTTTTATATTTTTAACAATTTAAGGAAGATTAATATTCAATTGAGGTTTTAATTATATAACATTTACAGATTTGAGTCTATTGCGCTGAAACAACATACGGTTTTAAAACGCTAAAATTTGTATATTCCTGCGTGTTTTCTAATAGCAAATCGCAAGAAGCTATCTCTGTTTCGTAAAAATAGCTTAGGCGTGCTATCTAGTTACCTATTTTTCCTATTTACAACTACTACTTCATGGTCATCACCTACCTAAAACCAATTTAAGTAATTATCATTAAGTAATTTTGAAATTCGTAGGTAATAAAAAAATGTTTAAAAATTTCCATGAGTGCAAAAAGAGGAGGTCAGACGGTCACCCATCCCAACATTTTCTTCCCCATACAAACTTTCAACCCTTATTTTTTTATCTCAACCATGATAACATATGAAAAAAAGTAGCCTACGTCCTTTCCTGGGATATAATCTATATCCATGCCAAATTTTATCGTAATCTTTTCTTTAGAAAACAAAGTGTTTAGAAATTTAGATTGAATTCTTTAAATGTACATATCTTTCTTATTTGTGAACGGATTTTGATAAAAAAATTTCTATTTTTTAATCCCAACTTACCATAATACAACAGTCAAAACTACATCCAATTCAGTAGAGCCGTTTTTGAGATTAGCAGCAATAAACACACAGAGAAACTAAAGTCACAGTAGAATTCTTTAAATAGATATATCTTTTTTATTTGTGAACGGATTTTGATAAAACAACCCCTATCTTTTAATCCCGGCTTACCATAATACAACAATGAAAACTGCAACCAAATCAGTTCAGTAGTTTCAGAGATCTTAGTGCTCAAACACACAGAGAAACGAAAATTTCAAAGTCACAGATTACCAACAGTTACTATGAAGTGTTTGCGTTCAAGGTCAACGTAGATCGCGCTTATGACATTTTTGGACGTGAAAAGGTTATATGGATTAAAAACTGACATCACTTAATTGAATACTTATAAGTTTGTTCTTAGACATCATTCTTATTATATGTATAGATTTTAGACATAATAGATACTTCTGAATATCATAGAAGAGATTTTGAAAATTAGGATTCATGCCTATTGTCCCACTGCTAGGCAAAGGCCTCCCTCGTTACTCATCGCGATCTTGTCCGGAAAACAAATAAAAGTTTTAATTATTTACAAAAATAGAGCTTTATCTATACAAAGAAAAATACCAATTATAACTAAATAATTGTTTCGCCTGAAAGAAATAATTATTAAACATTATTATTATAAATGCCAATAGATAAAGCGGAAGAGTTTGTTTTTTTTTTGTTTGTTTGAACGCGCTAATCTCAGGAACTAACTAGACTTTCTGCATTTGATAGCACAACTCTTGAGGAAGGTTATACTATTTTCAGATGAATTTTAATTGTTCAGTGAGTTTCCGTTCTATTTATTCAGAAGTAAGACAGAATCATGAAAAGTATAAAACGCGTTTATGTCTTTTGTATGGAGAACAGTCTTTGGTAGTTAAAGTTCTTTATAAGTACAAAAGATTTCAACGCGCTACACTATAGGCTACCAAACTCGTCCGCTTTATTATATTAGTATAGATGTAGTAATTAATTCAAAGTCGCTCAGCGAGCTATGGAGCGAGCTATGCTCGGAGTTTCTCTGAAGGATCCGCCATGAGACTATTCGGTAGAGAACCAATGTCGTTGACGTAGCTCAAAGAATTAGCAAGCTGAAGTGGTAGTGGGCCGGCCATATCTGCCGAAGAACTGACAACCGCTGGGGTAAACGAGTTCTCGAGTGGAGACTACGACTCGGAAAACGTAGTGTAGGGCGCCCGCCTGCCAGGTGGAGTGATGATCTGCGAAAGGCTGCCGGCACTAGTTGGATGCGTCAAGCTGAAGACAGGGCGCGATGGCACTCATTAGGGGAGGCATATGTCCGGCAGTGGACTGCTATAGGCTGATGATGATAGATGTCGTGAAGATGTTACAAAATATACATACAATACCATACATAAAACAAACAAACTTTCAAACTAATCATATCATAAGACAGTATAATGAACAGTCTTGTAATGAGTAATTACTTACTGGGTGGGCTTGTGATCTCAATATAGATTATTGCAGCTTATGATAATGACTGTAACACTGGTCGCTTCTTGGTCACTGGGTAATGTTCTTCATCATAGAAATCAGGTCTTAAAGCTTTCATATTTATATTTACTACTTATATATTTATACTTATATTTACTTTATACTTATTTTTTATTTTCAATCTTTGGCAAAACTTAAAAAAATCGGTAAGAATTCAATTTTTGGAAATTGTGACAGCTGATCTATATTTTTAAAATGTTTATTTTAATTTTATACCTAAGCACTTTAATGTATAAATATCTCGTATTTACGCATTTTAAGATTGTAATCACCAGGGACTCTTGACTATCTTATTAAAAAAAAAAATTGTCTGAAAGACAACCGATATTTTGTCATTAAAAGCTCGAATACGCAAGTAAAAGAAATTACTCATTTGCGAACTAAAATCACAACACACTTTTAACAGACATAAAGATCAGTTGCGCCTACCATAAAAAAATGTTCCTATAAACTTAAACAAAAGAGGTCCAATAAAACTCCCTTGTGTAACACTAAGTTCCTGTGAGTGTAATGAAGCGCTGTGGTAGTTATGGACATCACTTACACGATACCGCTCATTGCTTATCAATGAAAAATAGACTTTAACTCGAGCGCAGTTGACAGACTTCAGACATTTTATAAGCTGAAAGCTCGTCTTAGGGAGTGTACACATTGCGTTTTCTGCAGCGCGTTTTTGAGCTGCGCGTTTGTATCGATACAAACGCGCGTTCGCAACGCGTTTTTTTCCATACAAAAGCGAACCGGGAGGGGGGCTGCGCGTTCGCATCGCGTTCGAATCGTGTTTGTATCGATACAAACGCGCTGCAAAAAACGCAAAGTGTACACTCCCTTAATCGCTTGTTACTGAAAAGTTCATCTAGAGTTTGGCTTAAAAACTATTTTTCGTTGATAAGTAATGAGATGTGCCGAAACGTCAGTTTAAAAAGAAAAAATGAAGTTTAACCTACCAAGCAGCCCCGTAAATTAACCGCTATGATCAAGGTAGGCCTACTCTTAAAAGCGATGATCAATGATCATGATTACTACCGTGGTTCAACTTGTGCCGGTGATAACTTAGTTCATAGTTTTCATGCGGAACCAAGATCACTATTTATCGTTAGGCTGAGACTCCACCAAAGCGGAGATGTGTGAGATGTGTTTTAAACAACCAATAGAATTTCGTTATTCAAACAGGTAATGTCGTCTTTTGAAATTCTATTGGTTGTTTAAAACACATCTCACACATCTCCGCTTTGGTGGAGTCTCAGCTTTATAGCTCTAAAGAGTAGGCTTACTGAAATCTTCAGTGCTTCGAAAGGTACGTTAAGTCGTGCCTTTAAGTAGAACGTTTCCGTCATCAGCTCATACGAACTTAGTATATCCCACGCCTTGATTAAGTAAGACTTGCAATAGCAATGCGACAGCAATCACTAAGCGACCGGTCAAAATATAATAATAATAATAATAAAATAAATCATTTATTTCAGGCAACAATAGCAAGTAACAGATGTAAAATACTTAAAACTACGGCCCATATAAACTAGTAGTTCGCCCCGAACTGAGATCTCGCGCACCGTAGATGGCTTACATTTGGACTTTCTTCTGACTACCCCTATAATTTCAAGTGCTACTACTGCCGAGTATGCCTATTGCGCTAGCTCTTCATGGTAAAAAATACTATATAGCATGCATGCAATACAATAATGTCGTGTCTAATTTTTCATTTACTTATTTCATATTTATGAATTCTCGTCGTATTTCTAAAGTATACGTCCTAGAATGAAAATAATAACTATTTTGGAATGTACAAATTAAGACCTTTCATTTGACACCCCACTCAATATATTTGTTTATTTAACTTTTTTTACCCCAATTATTTTCATTCTTTATCAAAAATTTTTTTATCATGAAAATAAATCAAGTAGCATCTAAAATCATTGCAAACCAAACCGCAACGATGCCACTCTCTTTTTAAGACCGACCAGTCAATGAGCTACGAAGACATCGAAACTCTATGAAACGGGAGCTCTTGCAGCTCTGGTTTCTGGTTTTGTTCTTTGGTCGTATTTCAAAAACAATACATCCTAGATTAAAAATAAAAACCATTTTGGAATGTACAAAATAAGCCCTTTCGTATGACACCCCACTCAATATATTTGGGTAACTTTGAAAAAAATTTACCCCCTTGGGAACCCCATATCTTTACAACCCCTTCATCGATTACGCTCATACGCTCCACAGCAAATTTCCATAGCACTACCTATTGACCTATCAAGTTTCATACAGATTGGATTAGCGGTTCGATAGTTATGCGAGAACATAAAAATGAAACATACAAACATACAAACATACAAACATACAAACATACAAACATACAAAGCAAAATCGCCTAACTTGCCACTAAGATCTTCGCTCGCTTCGCTCGCTCGATCGAATATATACCTTAGAGTCTAACATACATAATTTATATAAACTTATCTACTAGCACGTAATGTCGGTGACGTGTTACACACGTGTGCTGTCGGTAAACGTCCTCGAAAACGCCGGAACAGCACATTCTTCGGCCAGAATTCTTCCTTAGTGTGGGTCGAAAGATTATCAGTTGGAATACGCACCACAATATAAAATATATCACTAAAAATTGTATTACGGTCGCAAAATGCACTATGGCCAAAGTGCGACAGGCGAGCAATAGACGTACGATTTCTAGTGATATTTTTCGGGCGGTCGCGTAGTGATTGCTGTCGCATTGCTATTGCAAGTCTTACGTAATCAGGGCAGGGCACTGGTTATCTACGAACTTAGCGTATCCTGGTTATCTCACGTTATTTCACAATTGTAATATTCCAATGTTAATTTTGTATCGCTTTTCTTTGGATTGCGGCCAGCACTGGAAGTACCTAAAGGTCTGTAGTATACACAGTTGGTTTGTTTCTTTGCATCATCATCATCATTGTCTTTATTATCTTGTAATTTGCTAGAAGCATTTGAAAACCCTTCTATTGTTTTTTGTACTTAAATTATTTGTGTCAAATCATCGTTGTGTTTGTGTTGAAGTTATACCTTTCTCAATTATTATTTAAACCACAAATGGGTTGAATAGTAATGACGAAATGTACACACTCAGCTTTTACTTCCTCACAAATCAGATAATCATCATTGACCGATTTAAATTACGTAATTTACCAAACATGATTTTAATATTTACGCTTCTTTTGACAGACTCACTCACTAAAAATACATCAATCATAGTTACTGTTTTTATTAGATTTTTTGCTTCTACATGTTTTTGAGCATGTTTTAATTTGAACGCACGTTTATGTACAAAACATTGTTATCATTATTTTTTAGCTCTAACAAAAAATTGTCAGTTGCTTTTTAGAATTCTAAATAGAATATTATCTGGTTCGCAACTTTATCAAAATCATCATTGCATTTAATTTTTTTAACATTTCATGCAAAAATAAAATTTACCAAGTCTTAAAGTATTTTCAAGGTCTTTTCTATTCATTAGTTTTATGGAGATTATTTCAGTAGCATTGTCGTTTTTCATTAGATATTTATATTTATTAAAACAACTGAGTAAATAACACATCAGTATATGTTTTAAGTTTCAAAGTAGTATGTATGACTTGACTCTTGAGGGATACTATCGTTGTGGTAATCTTCATTTAAATATTTATTATAAATTTTATCTAGGAGTTTATTATCTTTATCAGAAGTACTGATGTTTATCTCTTTATCATTTATTAGATTAATTGTCTTTGTAGTAGTCCGACAATATTGTTATATCCAACGATTGAACAGAAGAAATAGAGGTAGCATGTTTTGCGTGGCCCGCTTACCAAAACATAATGACGAAAATGTATCGTTTAATTTTGATAAATGAGAACCATATTTTGATGAAGTTTGGATGTTAATTTTTTTTAGGCATTTGGCACCTTGTGTAAATAAATGATCATAAGTGTTGCGAGTTTGCGACTGATTTACATACTGAAAATAGACTATACTTCGACTATATTTTTTCTGTTCTGATGAGTATTCATTACATCTTTTTAATTACATCCATACGCTTATATTTGATTCATGTACATTTTCGACAGTTCTGTTACTGAGTGATTAATCTTCAGAATCGATTAAAATTCTAGTTTATAGCATGTTGGCCTCAGATATTAACAATCCCTAATCGGTTGTACCTACATCTTTAAAATTATCCATGAAACTTAAAACATAATCTCAATTCTTCAGTATCAGCTTTGTTTCATTTCACATCTCATGGTGTTAGTTGCTCTGGCTTTTCGCAGCATTGGTTGTGAAAAAAAGAGGAGTAGAATCACCTAACTCTCAAGACGATGCAACGTCACCTACGGCCTAATTGAATTCATACTTTTTGGCTTTTAATTAATTTGTTATCCCTTTTGCCATTTCATTGTTGGTTTTTCACAGTATTGGCTTTTTATAATCAAAATCATCGTCGTATCATGTATTAGCGTTTGTGTAGCTAGTTGTACTATCTAATTATGGTGTTAACGTAGTTTTTCGCTATCACACGATACAAAATAAATTTCGTGGTAAATCAATGTGAATCTAAATATGATGTTAACATATTTTTGTCCTACGCTGCTCAGACGTACACTCGGCTACATGTGTGTGAGATCATCAACAATCAACCGTGTTGTCCGCCGCAACAAGTAAGTTGTTTTGTTGTTGTTGAAACCTTGTAGTTGTTGTTGGCTTTTGTTTAAGGCATTAACAGTTGTTGCCTTTCTTTTAGGCTTTTTAGTTACTGGATTTTTGTTGTTTAGGCATTTAAGTTGTTGCTCTTTAGTATTTTTTGGTCTCTTGTTGTTTGAGTTTTGTTTATAGTAGCTAATTTTAACGCCTTTAAGATGCTGCACTGCCATTTGATTTTAGGCTTTCTGTAATTTTCGTTGTTGTTGCCTTTTATAAAGGCTATATTTGTTATCTCTTAGTTATTCTTAATAATTTTTTAATTGTTGCTGTAGTGTTAAAGCCATGTAGTTAATCTTAACACCGCACTGCTATTTTTTTGCACAGTATATTTTTAAAGTGGTACTTTGATATACACCGTTTATTTTTGGTCAGTTTAAAGCCGGCGCCTACGTAATCTATATCGATAACCTTACTCAAAAATAATAATAAAAATGAGATCTGTTTTTTAGCAATTAATAATATCACGAAACATAGGCAGGATAAATCACGGAGATTCGTGCTCTGTGCTCAGCTGTTGCTACGGCGTAGAGTCTATGCTACGTCGTAGTCATACATACA
This sequence comes from Camptogramma bilineatum, assembly GCA_958496255.1. Classification (NCBI taxonomy): domain Eukaryota; kingdom Metazoa; phylum Arthropoda; class Insecta; order Lepidoptera; family Geometridae; genus Camptogramma; species Camptogramma bilineatum. The sequence continues at coordinate 7,937,195 of OY292474.1, forward strand.
TACCTAGGTCATTAGCTCTGCGCGCCTACGACACCTTACCAAGTGTTTTCCTCACTTTTGTTAATCTTTTCAACTATTTAGTTTCGTATGAAATACTTATCAAATTCAAAAACTAAACCATCGACACGAATACGATTAAGCAATACAAGCAGTGGGTGCTGGCTTTAAACTGACCCAGAATTAACGGTGTATAAATTCAGACACATATTGTTTTTGAAATGTCACTTTCATTGTTATGCTGTATTGGTCTGTAGCGTAAAATTAATAAGAGCTTTCAGTTTTAGTGGTAATTTTACTAGTCAGTACAACAGAATCATTGCCATGACTTAACCCAATCCAGGCCACACCAAAACGCTCATTCACCCTTTGAGCATACGTGAGTTTATTGAAACTCCTATCTGTGGTCTCTGCCTTCCCCTATGATGGGACACGGGCGTGATTGTACGTATGTGTGTATGTATTGAAAGTCCTCTTGTCTTCCATACATCGTTCCCCTCAGTGCTGAGAGGGTCGTGACCTCCACCAAGGATCACATTGTCGCGAATGATTGTTCTCCATCCTATCTGATCTCTTGCGGTTTCTATGGCATCGTGGATCTGGATGGAAGTTGGGCTGCGGCCTCTTCCCTCCTTCCTTCCACAGAGCCAGTGACTATCACTTTTTCTAGATTGTCTCCTGATTGTTTATCTAATGTTGTTGTTTCTGTGCAGGTGAACCGACACGTGAACGACCTCTTCGAGGACCTGCGGGATGGACTCAACCTCATATCGCTGCTGGAGGTGCTTTCTGGCGAACACCTCGTGAGTATACCGTACACCTTCATATTATTGTCCCTTGTCCCATCCCTGGAATGGATCCTAACCCTGGATAATACCTTAAAGCGTTCAGTGACCATAAAGGTATGAGTCCGATCTCGGCTGCATCATCAGTGCTGCCATCAATGCTGCCACTGTGGTGCATTTGTTCTGTATTGCTGCCGCGGCATTGCTGCGTAGCTCGGAATGTTATCTCCATATAAACCTATAGAGAGTATGGGACCAGTACTGCTGTGGCAGCACTGCTGCGTGCAGCGGTGTTCGGAATCATACCTTAAAGCACATGCAGATGTTGGGTGCAGACGGTGTAGTAGTGCAGTAGCTTGGCATGGAATATGTTCCATAATATCCATTAGTTTAAAACACTAGATGCCCTCCTAACTTTGAGAGACCGCGTGGAAATGTGGTCCTATCACATTGTAAAGAGGAAATAATAGAGATAATGTTTTGTTGATTGAAATTATAGCTTGCGTATTTTAACTCTATATGACGGAGGTATTTAGGCGTCCAAAAGCTCATAATTTAAACCAACTAACGGGACTTTATCGCGTGAATACCTTTGTTTATTATTTCCTAGCGACGTTTCGAGTGCGTTACAGCTCTCGTGGTCACGGGTAGACTGATGTACTGGAGCCACCTATCTACAGATATCTACAGATCGCGAAAGTTTAAAATGTGCTGTCCAAAAGCTCCTTCACCAGACTTAGCCAATAGTTGATACGAACTTACTTTGGCAAAAAAGCTTTATGATAGCTTTCTTTTTGGTAATTCATACTCTATCTATAGTTTAGCTCCAATGGGGGAGAGTCAATCGAAGTGAGGTTCTTCAAAAGGTCAAAATAGACATGTCTTACATGGCCTTTCAACATGCTTGTTATGTTTTGCTCACGTGTCAAATATACTTCAGTTAGACGGGTTTAATGTTCGCGTGGCAAACTTGTTAATTAAGCATAATGTAGAAACTAGTTCTATTAACACGTAAACAAATATTTTAATTAGTTCTATAAAGACATTATGGTATTACTGACCTTGTAGTCTAGTTTTCCTCTAAAAAGATCTGTTCACTTGCTCTTTAATAAGCGTGTGAACAGATCTTTTTTTTCACACCCCTCTTTTTTGCTGGAGGTTTAAAGAAACCTACCCACGACTTCAGTGACGTGGTATCAATCCACCATGTCTGAGAATATCATAGCGAGCTTCGTTTTAATTGCAATTTAATACCTAAATAGCGTGATATCAGCTGAAGGGTACATATGAAAAGTCCGAAAACCGAAATGCCGATCTTTGAAATGCCGATGCTTGAAATAGCGAATGCTCGTAAAGTATAATGCTTAAAATGTAGAAGTTTTAAATGTAGAATGCTTAAAAGTCAGAATGCTCGAAATGCCGAATGTCAAAATACCGAAGCTTAAAACAACGAAGCTTAAAATGCCGAAGCTCAAAATTTAGAATGCTTGAAATATAAAAGCTTGAAACCAGTAATGCTCGAAATAATTATGATAATGTAAATTTTTTTTTGTCTATACTAATATTATTAAGAGGTAAAGTGTGTTTGTATGTAGGAGGTTATCTCAAAAACTATTCATCTGATTTTAAAAATTCTTTTACCTGTATTTAGAATGAACTTTCAGGTTGAACATAGCTATTTTGTTATTTAGGTACCTCGAGGACAACGCCGCGGGCGGAAGCTAGTTTTAAATACTAAAGAAGTCAGTACCTATGTATGTTTATCCGAACGTATCGCCATAACTACTGAACCGATTTTGCTAAAATTCGGCATGTAGAAAGCTTAGGTTCCGGAATAATACATAAGCTATACTATTTTACATAAATCAACTCCTAAGGGGGTGAAAAAGGGTGGTAAACCGTTTGTCTAAAATTTCATTCCTTGGTTCGATTCGCTCAAATCTCGGTATAATTTAACTTGTAATTTTAAACTGAAAAATCTTATCAAAATTTTCAATTCCGACGGGATTCGAAGGTTAAAGGAATTTAAAGGAAGTCAGAGGTTCCGTGGCCGAGTTGGTAAAGGCACTCCGGCTAAAGGAGGATCGCTTGTATCATTGCGGGTTCGAATCCCGTCGGAATTGAAAATTTTGATAAGATTTTTCAGTTTAAAATGTAAATACCCAAGTGTGGATTAACACTATAACAAAATAAAAATTTAACTTGTAAGTTATGTTAACAAATAAAGTTCTTTAATTTGATTTGATTTGAAAAACACACCTACAATTTCCTTGGCAGGCAGTTAGTAGCAAGCATGACGCTTGCTCACGTAAAGAAGTAGGCGTTTCCAAACAAAATTAAATAATACCTAATTCAAATTAATTCATTATTGTAATACTAATATAACATTACAGGCCTTACAGGTACCTAATTTGTTATAATTAGTTAAAAACTTAATATATTATTCAGCAAACCAAAAAAAAAACAATATTAAATAATAAAAATAATGTAAAGTACCTATCAACCAACTAACCACAATAATTACCTACCTACCTAAACTATAAATTGCACAATTACTAAACATTACTAATGAGATGATAGAATAGGTATAATTAAAACCTATACTAAAAATTGCACATTTACACTGATACCTAGGGCTGGGGTTAATTGAAATATTTTTTGAGAAAATTACTAAATAAAAAAAATTACTGAGGAGTTCTGTTGAACAGCTTCTGACTCCATCATCAGATCAGCTTAATGTTACCATCATATTGCATTGTCACTGATATCCTATCAAGTTTTTAAAAAATAAGTACCCGAATCACGTATGCCTTTAAAATATGAAGAGTTACCTCAATTTCTCCAAGATCCCATCATCAGATCCTGACCTGATGATCAAAAGGAACATTGGAAAAATGTAACCTTTCAAACAAAAAAATAATCTTTGAAATCGGTCGAGGCGTCTTCGAGTAACCGGTGAACATACACAAAAACACAAAGAAAAAGATTCCGACGAATTGAGAACCTCCTCCTTTTTTTTAAAGTAAGTACCTACTAAAAACACAATAATTTATGTAAGTACTTATTTCGATCATTTTCGATGTTTTAGTCATGCGGCATTTGGAACTTATACTTATTGAGCATTCTGCTTTGTAAACGTTCGGCAATTCAAACTTTCGGCATTTCGAGCATTCTGACTTTTAGCTTTCGACCTTACAAACTTCTATCTTTCAAGCTTTCTACATTTCAACCATTCTACATATTAAATTTCGCTATTTTAAGCATCGGCATTTCAAGGATCGGCATTTCGGTTTTCGGACTTTTCATATGTACCCCAGTTGAAATTCACTTTGCCATTTTCAATCTCCACGCTAGCTTTCAAATTAATCCACCCCCATCAATTAACCCTCGACTACTTCCGGACTAATCTATCAAACTTAGTCTATCATCTAATCTGTTGATGGGGTGCGGGTGATGCCGCACCTTTTAAACCGACTTAAAAAAGGAGGTTTTCAATTCATAGAAACTTTTTTTTCGCTATTTTTATGTATGTTCACCGATCACTCGAAGACGCCTGGCATGATTTGGAAAATTATTAGTATTGTACGGTCACGTACACTTTTGAAGATGACTGAGTCGGCATTTTGCGCCGTCTCGATATTTCAGTAATAAAATTAAAACAGTGCAAATCTAACTACCTACCGAGGGAGACACGGGTCGGAAACACCAATCTTTCCTCTCGATTACGCGAACTTATATTTAATTTATACTCAATTCTTAACTATATTAAACTCAGTGTAAATCGGTATCCGTGTTTTAACGCACTCAAACTTACTAACTTTTAACAGTGAATGGTCTAACGGGACTGTTCTAATTAATTTTTTTTGTTATGCCATTCAAAATATCTTGAATGCCTGATAGTCATTCGTCATCCTGTTTTGTTTTCTTCTCCTTTCACTCCATTGCAGTTTCTCCTATATCTCCATCTTACTCCAACTATAGAACTGTTTCCAGTCTCATTCATCCCTCCAGCAGTTTACTCTTCGTCTCACTCTAACCTTGCTATTTTCCAGCCGCGCGAGCGAGGTCGCATGCGTTTCCACATGCTGCAGAACGTGCAAATGGCGCTCGACTTCCTACGATACAAGAAGATCAAGCTCGTTAACATCCGAGCTGAAGATATTGTGGACGGGAACCCCAAGCTGACACTCGGCTTGATATGGACCATCATCCTGCACTTCCAGGTTAGTTTAGATATAGTTTGTTTCAGTGAAAAGGCGGGTTATTCAAATTTACTTATTTTTAACATAAATTGGCATACTGAACGTCCTGAGTTAAAATCGCGACAGCGTTTTTAGGAAACTTTGAAAAAATTGTTCTTGTCTACTACCTAACTATGCCTTGGCTGCCTTGGGCACGCTACCGACTGGCAGTGGCTTGGGTCAGTTGAGCTACCTGTAGATCGTCCCAACGATCCTTAGGTGACTCAACTGGTTCTTGTATTTATAAAGTTATAAAAATATGTAGGAATTCAGTCACTTAAAACTGGAATTATAATTAAACCCTAAAATATTTTTTATAAAAACCTGATTAACGTGTTGGACGTCACAAATTATTTGATTATGACAACTCATATTTACTAGTAGTTCGCCCCGAACTGAGATCTCGCGCACCGTTGTGTTGATAGCCTAGATTTGGACTTGTTTCTGACTACCCCTATACCTACGTTAAGTGCTCTTTCTAGTGTTTACCACACAATGATATCTAATGCGCTACCTCAGTATGATAAAGATTATAGGCATACATGCAATACATTAAGTCGTGTCGTGTTTATATTCAATAGTTGACCCCGCGAACTTCGTACCGCGCCTCAGGAAAGGCCTCTTAGTTCGAGAAATTATTAAAATAGCAGTTCAATACAAAATGTATTAGAAAATCAATTTCCCCTCCCCTCCCCCCTGCCCCTCCTCCCCTCCCCCTCCCTACCCCCCTCCCTTCCCCCCCTCCCTACCCCCCCTCCCTTCCCCCCCTCCCTACCCCCCCTCCCGATGTTTTCTTTCACCGTTTAGAGCCCGTGTTAATGCGCATTTAAATTTTTCTAATCGAAAAATCCATTGATGAGCACGGCCAGGGTTTGCACTTACGACCTATGAATCGAAAGTCGAGCACTCTTCCACTCGGCCAACACGGCTTTTATTTTCAATCTCAAGATAAAATATCAAGTAGCAACTAAAATCATTGCAAACCAAACACAACGATGCCACACTCGTTATCTGTTAACCAGACCTACGAATACATCGAAACTCTATGAAACGGGAGCTCTCTCCATACTTCCGTTAATTGGTTTTCATCAGTTTTCTTTTTCACTGTATTTCAAAAACTATAGAACCTAGAAGAAAACTAAAAACCATTTTGGAATGTATAAATTGAGTACTTTCATATGACACCCCACTCAATATATTTGGGTAACTTTGAAAAAAATTTAACCCCTTGGGAACCCCATATCTTTACAACCCCTTCATCGATTACGCTCATACGCTCCACAGCAAATTTCCATAGCACAACCTATTGACCTATCAAGTTTCATACAGATTGGATAAGCGGTTCGATAGTTATGCGAGAACATAAAAATGAAACATACAAACATACAAACATACAAATATACAAACATACAAAGCAAAATCGCCTAACTTGCCACTAAGATCATCGCTCGCTTCGCTCGCTCGATCGATAAACAAACTATATGCTGCCCGCGGCTTCGCTAGCATGGTACCTGGATAAAAAGTAGCCTATGTTTCTCTCCAGCCCTCCAACTATCTCCACACAAAAAATCACGTCAATCCGTCGCTCTGTTTTGACGTGAAAGCAGGACAAATAAACACACTTTCACATTTATCGATCGAGCGAGCGAAGCGAGCGAAGATCTTAGTGGCAAGTTAGGCGATTTTGCTTTGTATGTTTGTATGTTTCATTTTTATGTTCTCGCATAACTATCGAACCGCTTATCCAATCTGTATGAAACTTGATAGGTCAATAGGTTGTGCTATGGAAATTTGCTGTGGAGCGTATGAGCGTAATCGATGAAGGGGTTGTAAAGATATGGGGTTCCCAAGGGGGTAAATTTTTTTCAAAGTTACCCAAATATATTGAGTGGGGTGTCATATGAAAGTACTCAATTTATACATTCCAAAATGGTTTTTAGTTTTCTTCTAGGTTCTATAGTTTTTGAAATACAGAGAAAAAGAAAAATGATGAAAACCAATTAACGGATGTATGGAGAGAGCTCCCGTTTCATAGAGTTTCGATGTATTCGGAGGTCTGGTTAACATACAAAGAGTGTGGCATCGTTGTGGTTTGGTTTGCAATGAATTTAGTTGCTTCTTGATATTTTTCCTTGAGATTGAAAATAAAAGCCGTGTTGGCCGAGTGGAAGAGTGCTCGATTTTCGATTCATAGGTCGTAAGTTCGAACCCTGGCTGTGCTCATCAATGGATTTTTCGATTAGAAACATTTAAATGCGCATTAACACGAGCTCTAAGCGGTGAAAGAAAACATCGTGAGGAAACCAGTTAACGTTCTAATAGCGGCGATGGGCTTGCAACCTGTCACGTATGCAAATGCTAACTCCTGAAAATAGTGGGCTGGGCATGTGGGCATGACGGAGGGGGAGGGGGAGACGGAGGGGGAGGGGGAGGTGGAGGGGAGGGGAGGGGAGGGGAGGGGTGGGGGGAGAGGGAGGGTCGGGGGGAGGGGAGGGAGGCGGAGAGGGAGGGGGAGGAAATTGATTTTCCCATACATTTTGTATTGAACTGCTATTTTAATAATTTCTCGAACTAAGAGGCCTTCCCTGAGGCGCGGTACGAAGTTCGCGGGGTCAACTATTGAATATAAACACGACACGACTTAATGTATTGCATGCATGCCTATATTCTTTACCATACTGAGGTAGTGCATTAGATATCATTGTGTGGTAAACACTAGAAGGAGCACTTAACGTAGGTATAGGGGTAGTCAGAAACAAGTCCAAATCTAGGCTATCAACACAACGGTGCGCGAGATCTCAGTTCGGGGCGAACTACTAGTAAAATGGGAACGGATATTAGCCCTTTCGTCTCCTCAAAAATTAAACGAATGGATGTAAATAACATGATAAAAACCTTGAATAAACAAAAGGTTTCTAAGAATGATTTTATTAGTTCGTGAGTGACCTCTACATGTTATTTTCTTCGTGCAACAAATCAGCAGAATCTAGATTCAGATCTAGAACCATAATTGGATTCCTTTTTTTATTTTAATTGGATCGCGAGGATTATATCAACAAGAATAAATTTAAAAGCTGCAATGTGACCTCTCTCAATAATCAATTTTGTCAGTAGTAGTAGTTTTAATTTGAAGATCGGACTACTTTTTTGTTTTTGACTACTTTTTCTATAAACGCCCCTTACCGCCTTCACCTCCCCGCAATTGCGTTGACTGTACCTGCGCAAAGTCGAATCTGTCGCGCACTTCAGCCGCCATAAAGTTTGCACGACACTCTATCAAGAAAGACAAGGCAAGTTATGCGCAGGCCAGACAGAAGAGACGTAAGACGAGGACGCGTCGCGGACAGGGCGCCAGCGAACAGCGTTGCGCCCGCGCCCCGTCTCTTCTGTATGTTTTGCGTCGCGACGCTTCTATACATTTTGTATGAAAGGGACGCGGAAGAGAAAAATGTCCGCGCCCGGTCTGCGTCTTACGTCTTTCTGTGTGTCCCGATTTATGAGCTCTGTTTTGAAACTGTTCCTCGAATCAAAAGTATCAATTTCTCAATCAGTTTTGCAGACGAGCAAAAACACCGTCTGCCGGGTTCTAACCGTCCTTGGCCGGTCTAAGTAATCCAATTAGTTCTATCGGCGACAGTCGGCTCGGTTGCGTAAGACTTGCAGCCACGTGGAAGTATTACTTGTAGAAAAGCGCCATGAACCACAATAGGCAATATGCATCAATTTTTTTTATGGTTTTAAACGATAGGTTATATCGTCAAATAACCGTAACAAAAATTCCAGCGCCGAAAAACTAAAATTTTATAACAAAAATAATTTTTAAAATTTATCAACATTTTCATGCACTTGAAACGGACGTGACGTCACAAGTCACCAAAATTACACGCGCTTGTAGGTAGAAAAAAAAAACTTTCTGTCGAGTTTGAAGGAGTGTGACGTCACAGCATACGTGACAAATAGCGTTGCGTTTCAAGTCTTATGAAATTCTTACTATATTTTTGCACTTTTTAATTATTAATTTCTAAGCGAAAATGAAATAATATTAAAAAATAATTACACACACATAATTCTAAAGCCATAATGTTCATAGAAAAATACGTTTAACCCGCTTTTGAATCAGACGCATATTGCCTATTATGTACATGCTCCTTGCATAATTATAATTTACTAGCTTCTTGAATCGTCTTAAGAGCTAGGTGATTCTACTCCTGTTCTTTCGCGACCAACACCGTAAAGAATCAGGGCAACAAACACGGTATGGGGCCTAGCTTTCTTTTCGGTGATCCATCCGCTATCTAACAAAAAATCGCCTGGCATCACACGCTACACTTGGCTAACTTAGGTGGTACCTAGCTGTAACTTAAAAAGAATGACAAAACTAACTGACTACATATCATATGAATTTAGACATACCTACCTCTGAATACCCCCTTAGACATTTTCAAAGCATTTTGATTTCTAATGATCTGAGAGAATGTCTATCGTGCCTTGGGGGTACATCCGTAATGTTTCGTTTCCGGCTATGTTTCCTAACTTTGTACATTCTTGACCAATAAGGCCCAATGTCAGCTCGACTCTGTAAACTGTCCCTAAATATCCTTAATAGCGAACCTTGGCATAGAAATTATGTATTCTGGTGGCACATCGTTACGGTACACGTGCATATTGCCTAATAGGTAATAATCACACGTTATCTTTTGACTTTGTAATGAAAACCGGTTTTTAAAATTTAGAGTTTTGGAAACCGGTTTTCTGTTACTTTGTAGTATTGAAGCGACACATTCATGGTTTTAAAATGATAAATACATTTTAAAAATATTAAGATTAGACATTTAAATTAATATCATGTATTTGCATAACTAATACGTTAAATAAATAAAACCGGTTTTTTAAAATTATCAAAAAATCATTATCATGTCGTTTTGAAGTTAAAATGCTCTTAAAAAATCTTTTAAATTTTTGAATAGGTACCAAAAATGTCATACATATTTACGTAAGTACATACATTTCTGAAAGTTTAAACCTTGCCTCTTTCCTTTAGTTAGGGTAAGGCAAACCACAGTTTTTTGCATTTAAATGTAAATTTATTCTTACAATAAAAAGGGTTTCAGCTGTTCATGATCGTCGTTGTACTTATGAACACTAAATATACTCGTACAAACTACTAGCTAGACTAGACCATCAAAACAAGACCACAAAATGCCAAGTTGCATCACAAAGGTTGCTTCAAAAATCTTGTCATGAATGTCGCTCGCTTTCTTCGTTTGCAAATTAGGCTTGTGTGATCTTTGATAGTGCTCCTTGCGAAGTCATGTCATATCCGTAAAGTATGACAAATAAAACACATGAAATATCTAAACTTTACAAGCCTTCTTCTGTCAAATGCGTGCATAGATACTTAAAAGTTGAGTTGAAACCCTGAAAATGTCTACCAATGTTTTGAGAGTTGTGATCCTTTTTCGTTCCGCTTTCGTTATTATGAAATCATGTTATGCACGGAAGTACGATCGTGTTTGTTGCCCTAGAGTTCTTCAACAGGAGTTACATAGTTTTTAAGACTGTTCTATGTGATCCCAGCGGTCGTACTGAATAAAATAAGATTGTTTGCAACTTTCATTGGTCAATAGGTGTTTATAGTGTAAACTGTATTTGTTTTATTTAGTTAGATTTATGCAAGTGTTCACATGTTCATTACAAAACTATAAATGTCTATAAGCGAGAACCTGTAATTGGCTTTTTGAATCTATTCAAAGTGTTTATTGATATTTACTTTAGCTGTTGGTTTTCCATAAGCTAAATAAATAAATAAATGATTTTTTACTTTGACTTTGTCATGACTAAGTTATGTATAACTTAAAAGCCCTAGTACTCATGTCTTTCTGTGACCGCTATCATCTAATTTATCTCCACCATTGTCACCAATCTACCAAGTAAGTCCCAGTGGCACAATTATCATAATAAAAGATTGAATTTGCAATTCAAGTTTGCGATGACTCACGCATGATGTAAACTATTGTTCAGATGCCAACTGAATTTACTTTCGCTCATATTTAAGTCTGTCCAAGGCTTATTGTACAGTCGACTTGATTAATTGAAAATTTCAAAGTCAATGGGTTCAGGATAAAGCGAATGTCGCGTAGCTTGCTTAGACGTTCTATTGGTGACTGTTAGTGGAGAAACTTTAAACCTTGCCATCTATGTTATTGTTTAAAGATTTTCCAAAGTCACATGTGTCAGTGCATGTATCAATATGTCTTTGGACGTGCCTCTGACTAACCACTTAGATATCTTGAAAAGATCTTAAATACGTAACAGAACAGTAGTGATAATTAATTTGCATATTTTCTGATGTGCTCATTAACTTCAGTGGCTGACTGTACAAGAACAACAGAGATCTTTTGTTGTGCAATGCTTGGAAGACCGGACGAAAAGCGATTTGGACCACTTCCTTTGTAAGATTGCATTGAGATATCATCCGAAAGATTGACTATCAGCCTTCAGCCTTTTATTCAGAGCAAGCTTTGATCCTCCCGAAAAACGAGAACATAATCTTTTTATATTTCTTAAGCTATAACTGGCTATAACACATTTTTCTTACACATTTTTCTTTATGATTATTGTTTTCCTCTTGTAAGAAGTAATCTCGGAAATAACCGGTTATTTGACTGAAAGTTACACAATTCCTGAATCTAGTTTTCTTTTTGAAATCTCCAAATGCTGAGACAATTTTAAAGGTTATTAAGATAACGGCTTCCTGTTTGTTAAAAAGTCAGTTAAAATACATATTTCTTCTCTCTTCTGATTCGTACATAAGTAAGCAATCATCATAATTTTCCCCCCGTTATTCCAATTTCCACCTAGTTCTCTCTCCCCTATGCTGTTATTCCACCTACTCCTCTCTCTCCTATCCTCATCAACTCTGTAAATCGGTAACAAAAAACATTATAAATATCTGTTTGTTAGTGCATCGCTTACCAAAATTTTAAATAAAGTTATTTAATACATTGCAAAAGCTGCAATTGTTATAGCTTCATTACATTATCCGAATGAGGACAAAAACGCGTTATAAAACGATAACCCACTGACATTGCAGTCACATATGAATAAAAATAATGATATTGTGAGTAAATAATGACGTGGGTGGACATTGGCACACTTACTGACTACTACCTTTTATAGAATGGCGCCATTCTACAGGATGTTCAATAACAAATGTGTTTAAAAAAATACTAAATGATTTATTTTAGTTATTATAGTAGTTTATTCAGTCATACCAGACCGGACGCACTTACTTTTGAATACCTTAAATCATCTCAAGATTCCAAGAATATGTTTAATTTGTTTTTATTTATCTAATAATCAAACAGTTTAATGATAGAAAAAAAAAGAATTGAAGTAAATCATCGATGTTTTTCTCCGGTTTGTGTTCATTCTGTATATTCGTATTGTTATGCCTCCGTCTGTACACAGTGATGTCATTTTAAATAATAACCAATACATACATTCAATGTACTTCATTATATCTTGTAAACGTAGGTAAGTTCCGTTTCCACCTGCAAACGAATCTGTACCATATTTGGTTGTAAAAAAGATTTAAATATTTATTTTACGGAATCGGTTAGTCATAAAACTAGAATCGATCGAATATTGGTTTTTAATAATCAATTGTCTAATTATTTTATTAGAAATGGTATGGATACTGTAGCTATGAAAAACTTATAGGACTGTGATATTGGGACCGGTTAAAACCAGATAAAAGTTTCCTAAAAGATATATTTTAATTTTTTTTTGTTCCTAAAATTTTATAAAACAATATTTATTTAAAAGAACGATGAAGAACGACTCACAATTATTAAATTATTTATTTAGGAATTAGCTATATTTTAAACTGTGTAAATCTATACCTACTTAGTATTGTAAAATACACACAAATTAAGATGCAATTACAACACCTTCTGATCAGATAATAAATATTAAAGTCTCTTATTATTTTAACCATAATATTAATCATATTAAATTACTTTCCATTACAGAATAATTGACTTTCTCGTTGTGGTGCAGGATGCAAATGCATCGAGCCCTTATTCGCAAATTTCGTAAATTCTTTATCAAACACCGTTTCTGCAATAAAATAAAATAAAAAATTCTGAATAATAAAATCACATAAAAAGTCTAATAATGACGTTTAGGCATATACATTTTCTTAATCAAAATTACTCAAAATTACTTTTAATCCTGGTTAAAGAAATAATATAAATTGAATAACAGCACACAGTACCTAAACACACAATTGAATTATACCGCTCAGACTTGCGTCTCTTTATGATGCACGTCAGTCATTACTTCTACTTAAGTATTACTCGTGATGGTTACCTAAGATTTAATCTTAAAAAATGTTATTGTCGGTCCTGGCTGGACAGTCGTTAAGACATGACGGGGTCTTAAAAACTCCGTCACCAGAGCTAGCCCTGAAGCTTTTTATTTAAGAATGGAAAACCGGTTTTTTTCCTGTGTCCCCAAACCACTCCATCGCCGTAGACACTGATCTTTGGAATTTAAATGGAAAACCGGTTTTTTCCTCAGGACATTTGTAAATAGGGGGCTCTGGACTAGTCCATTGAAAGTGGCCCCGCCCTCGTCTGGGCCTATTAATGAAGTGTCGCAATGAGAAGCTTGGTACACTTTGTAGGGGCACTAAACTAATAAAGAAAATAATTATTGGCTCCTTTGTATAAAAATGCTAGTAAATAGGTATTTTTATCCGACTCAAAAAGAGGAGAGGGTTCTCAATTCATCTGAATCTTTTTTTTTTGTGCTTTTTTTTATAAAATTTTGACGAACAAAAAAAAACTTAAAATAGGTAGGTACTTACTTACCTAAATCTTTTCGGACACTTTTTATTGGTTTTAACCAGTTCAGCTGGGATATTTTGTTTCACACGTAAAGTCGCTAACTCGGATTCGTTGCAACAAATTGATTTTTTACTAACTACATTAAAGTTATTTAAGTAGGTAGGTACTTAATGCAAAATTACTTTACATATTTTACACAACAAACATGTCTACTTATCACTTTTTTCAACCATCTTCTACCATTTCAAAGTATTCATCGTAAAAAAAACTAATTTTGCTGGAAAGAATCCGAGTTAGCGACTTTACGTGTGAAACAAAATATCCCAGCCGATATCACATTCCTATAAGTTTTTCATAGCTACACTATCCTTACCATTTCAAGCAAATTACTTAGCACTTTTCATACAAAGTTTTCTACTGCGCATCGAAACGGCTAACTTCACGAATGCCTAGATCCATTGTGAGAAGTAGTAGTACAATTTTGCACGCACTTAAGAACTTAAACCCGGAACTAAGTAGGTATGAGTACATGCGGGTCGGGTCAACGTACCCGCTTTGTCGACTCTTAACACTATGTTTTGTATTTATTGCTAAACTAGCTGCTGCCCGCGGCTTCGCTCGCGTGGTAACCGGATAAAAAGTAGCCTATGTCCTGTTCCCAATCATTATCTATCTATATTTTAAATTTCAGCCAAATCGGTTCAGTGGTTGTCAAGTTATAGAGGAACAAATATACATCCATCTAAACATCCAAACTTGTGCATTTAAAATATTAGTGTGACTAGCTTCCGCCTGCGGCTTCGCTCTCGTGATACATACCCGAATAAAAATAGCCTAATGTGTTATTCCAGGTCATAAACTATGTAAATTCCAAGTTTCATTCAAATCCGTTCAGTAGTTTTTGCGTGAAAGACTTACAAACATACATAAGTACATCTATACATCCTTACAAACTTTCGCATTTATAATATTATATAAGGCCTCAGTAATAGCTTAACTGACTTTTAGCTGGGAGCCCTCCGAAGCACGGAAGCGCTAAGTTGTTGTCACTAGCAGCTTTTAGGCCACGGGGCGGAGGCCTTCAGGCGGCCTAAGACTCCATTACCAGAGATAGCCCATACGAACTTACTTTACTATAGCGGTTGTAACCTGTCACGTATTTGGACATACCTCTGACTACCCCCTTAGAGATCTTCAAAGGATCTTAAATGTCTAAAGGTCTGAAAGAATGTCGTGATCATATTTTGTTAACCGACTTCCAAAAAGGAGGAGGTTCCATGTGCGGCTGTACATAGGGTAGGTACGCCTGTTAGGCGACCGGGTCCCCTTTTCGACTTTTTCCCGCACTACTAGTAAACAAATCCGAAAAATAGCTTAATCCACACGCACACACTGAAAGAAAGCGTTTTGGCACCATCTTGAATGTTCAAGCAAACACACTTATAAGTTTCAAACCACCAGCACTAAAGAAACAATATTAAACAATAAAATCAATCTGTGGTCTTCCGCGAAAAGGTGCGCAAGCGTCCTTTTCAACAAAAAAAATAGTGAAGTGTGTCGCAGTTCACGGTAAGTTATTCACTCATATATTCGGCTTTTACAATTTGGATTGTTTGTATACCTTGGTAATAGATAAAAAAATACGTTTATGATGTTTTTCGCTTTGAATATAAACAATAAGTAGTTAAAATTACGTGGACGAGAACTATTCCGGACTTTTGAACGAAAATCCCTTTTTCGACTACGTGGTCGGAATCGGGCTGAATCATATCAAGAAGGTGTAATTTTGTATTTTTGTATGTATGGAAACTAACTGCTGCTGTTAAACTATTCTAAGCCTTAATACCCTCCTAAATCTAATGGCCAGTTTTCGTCCGGGCTAATATGATCCAATCAAAAAATACAGATATGATAAAATGCTAGCGGTCGAGAACAGGATCGGGTAGATACACTCCCAGATTTCGACCATGTTTTTAGTAAATACAATAAAATGCTATAAAACATCAATAAATTCCAATTTCTAACTATAAAATAAATGTATTTTGTACCTTTTTTAATTTTTCTCCAGGTTATTTGTTTATTCGCATATAAATGTTCTCTTAAACTCATAGTAATATTGTGGTCGAAAACTGATACCACCGATCAGTTTTCGACCATTTAAAAAAGTTTTGATTTACAAGCATCCGCCCGCGGCTCCGCTCGCGTGGTACCTATTCGAATAAAGCTTATGCTTTGCTTTAGTTCTTATACTATTTGTATTCCAAATTTCAGCAAAATACGTTCAGCTGTTCCGGAGATGGAATTGATATTTTTCCGTAAATTCTCTTCCTCATTAAATTAGACTCGCTTTCTACCTTTCGCATTCATAGTAATTAATTACTTACATAATAATACTGATAAAATGTTTTATTTTAGATGAGTTCAGAGCCCAAGAAAAGAAAAAAGTCAGCTTCATACACAGCAAAGACAATCGACCGGGTGACAAGTGATTCAAGAAATTTATAGAAAGACACAAAGAGATCCTTCCTTCCTTCCTTCCTCAGCATATATTTGCCCACTGCAGGGCATATGCCTCTCCAATGTTCCTCCACACTGCTCTATCGCTGGTCTTCCTGGCCCAGTCTGTCCCGGCATATGCCTTTATGACGTCGGACCATCGGGCGGATGGTCTGCCAGCGCTCCTCTTCCCGAGCCGTGGTCGCCACTCCATGATGCTTTTGGTCCATCTGCCATCTCCACGTCTGCACACATGTCCGGCCCAAGCCCACTTGAGTTTTGCAAAGCAGTATCCAACGTCTACCACTTTGGTGTGCTCTCAGATGACGGTGTTGCGTACTTTGTCTCGTAGAGATATTCCGAGCATATTCCGTTCCATGGCTCTCTGAGTTACTTTCAGCCTATAGACCATTTTCCCGTTAACGACCACGTTTCGCAACCATAAGTCATTGCTGGAAGGACACATTGGTTGAAGACCTTAGTTTTGAGGGATTGTGGGAGCCTTTTGCATTTGAATACCCTTTTCAACTTTCCACATGCCGCCCATGCTAGTTGGATTCTACGACTTATTTCTGCCTCCATAGAATTCTTTCCCAGTTTGATCCGTTGCCCCAGGTAAATGTACTCATCCACCCATTCGAGTTCGTGATCTTCCAATGAAATGGGATTTTATCGCTTTTATTGATTATTAGGCTTGTATCGACATTAGTCATGCATGACCTTTGTTTTGTCCATGTTCATTTTTAGACCTACTTCGAGTGATGCGTGGTATAGTTGGGTTATCATAGTTTGTAGCTCTGATTCTGATTCCGCTGTAATCACTATATCATCTGCGTATCTTAAGTGGCTTAAGTACATTCCGTTGATGTTAATTCCCTTCTCAGTCCAATCTAGGGTCTTGAAGATGTCTTCCAGTGCGTTGTTAAACAGCTTCGGGGATATGACATCTCCTTGGCGCACGCCTTTTTGAATCTGAATGGGGTTGGTGTTTCCTGTTAGTTGAACAGTCATTGTTGCGGACTTATACAGATTCCTGAGTATTTCGATGTATCTGTCGTCTATGTGGCATCTTTTGAGAGAGTCTACAACTGCCCAGTGTTCCACAGAGTCGAACGCTTTCTCGTAGTCCACGTACGCTAGGTAGAGTGGTCTGTTATATTCTTCAGTCTTCTGAATTAGCTGCCTTAGCGTAAAAATGTGGTCTATCGTTCCAAATCCTTTGCGAAAACCGGCTTGTTCTCTGGGTTGATATTCGTCGAGCCTTTGATATAGTCTAGTTGTAATGACTCTAGAAAAGACTTTGTAAACTTGGCTTAGCAGTGATATGGGGCGATAGTTTTTCAAAAGAGTATTATCCCCTTTCTTGTGAAATAGCACTACCAAGCTTCGTGTCCAGTCAGTTGGGACCACTCCGGTGAATAGGAAGAATACACAAAGTTACTAAATAATTATGTTAAATAATGCTATAATATAATAAATATCAAAGTACTATTAAAGGTATATTATTATTTTATAGGAAGAAACTGTAATCCAAAGAAAAATGTCTTCTGAAGTTAGTATCTGGTGGTAAAACTGTGATTTTGGATTATAAAAATAAATACTTAGTTAGTAGCCTAATTTTTTAACTTTCAATGCAAATATTTTGATTATTAATATCAATCTTAAAATATACGACATGATTATTATAAATGAGTTTAATTTCAATCAATTTTACTCTTATATTCGATATATTTTCCTTTTAGAATTTATGGTCGAAAACTGGGGAGCAGGTGGTCGAAAACTGAATTTTTCGGTCGAAAACTGGGCAAAATAGGTATTTGAGATAAAAATATTTTTATAAAATTCGCAGATTACTCTAGGGTTAAACATTTTACATTCAATGAAAATAGAGGATGTAAGCTATGTGATGAAAAAAGTTGCAGATCAAAATAATTACAGTAACATGTACTTTTTGGTTCTTGAATCTGACAACTCAGCTAATTGGTCGCCAACTGGCGTATCTACCCTATGTATTTTTTATTCCATTTTTTTGCTTTTGGCAGTTTTTAAACGAAGCCGCGGGCAAAAAGTAGTTTGATTTATCAACGATCAGCATTTGATCAACGAGGCTAATAAAATAACAATACATTCGCTCAGATCAATCGATTCTAATCTACTTCAATCAATTGATTGGATTCAATCAATTTGCTGCTGAAAAATCTTGTCCAAATTCAATTGTAGAGGTCATCATCAATCATTACTCAATTATTTTTCCATGTGTAAGTATTTAAATAGTTTTTAATATTATTATTTACTAACTTATTTATTGTTTAAATAAGTAATTTTACTTTGGCTCGATGTTTGAAACTTTAGAGATATAGCTTTTACTGACAGCGCCATCTATGGGCGAGTAGCGGAACTTTCAAAGTTTCTGTTTTCGATGCCTTGTTTTCGATTTTTTTAATTAAAATCTAAATTGTCAAAATATGAAATCAGTCGTATAATTTTGTTTACTTGTTTAGGTATTGATAAAAATCTCAGGAAAAAAACAACCATAATTGTTTCGGTCTAAAAATCAGTTTCAATAAACAATATTATTTTAAACCATTACCTCATCCCCAGCGTAGCTAAAATGGTCGCTATTGCAGCATCGCGGTGAAGGAATTGAGCTATTGCCATCTCTTTTCACTCTAAGTCAATGAAAAGAGATAGCAATAGTTCAATTCGTTCACCGCGATGCTGCAATAGCGACCATTTTAGCTACGCAGATGGTCAATTGCAATGAATCACTTGCTTTCCAATCTGCGATCGGTGACGTCACCGTGAGTCAACTCAGCATCCCTATATCCTTAAATGGTAGTCTCTTATTGACCCCGATTTAAAAGACAACTTTATGTACTAGCAGCGCCCTCGCGACGTTGCCGTAGTGATGGTATACGGTGATGATGATGATGATGAACTTCCTCAAGAATAAAGCTATCAAATGCAGAAAGATTTTTTCAAATCCGACTGCTAGTTCCTGAGATTAGAGCATTCAAACAAACAATCAAAAAAACAAACTCTTCCGCTTTATATTATTGGTATGGTACCTAAAGCTGTAGACCGTTAGGTAATAATGTCTTTAAAATGGTGAATATTTTTTAAAGAGAAGCAGTAGAAAAATTCTCATAGCCCATAATATCCATTCTTCTTCTTCTTCTTTCGTATGAGCAAGTGGCCAACTCAGGTGACGGAGTTTTTAAGCCGCCTAAAGGCCTCCGTCATGGCTTTACGACTTACGCTCAGCTCGTAATACCACTTGCGGTCACCCATCCTAAAAGTGACCGCGCACTACGCTGCTTAACTTCAACGATCAATCAAGAACGTCCAAGCAAGCTACGCCACGAGCGCTTCGAATAATATCCATTTGGAAAAACCCTTTCTAATACAAGCGCAGACAGTAAACTTTTCGATCGGCCGATACTTTGGGTTGTAAACTGTAGTCTGCGAGGTTTCTAACTACCCACTTCAACAAGGTTCTTCTTCTTCTTTTTCTTCTTCTTCTTCTTCTTCTTCTTTGGGTTCCCCTCCTTTTGGAGATTGGACAACATCATGGCTATCTTGATTTTGAAAACTGATGCTCTTAAAGAGTTATGGTACTACAAACCAGTCCCGCGGATTTTCAGAAGCCATAAACCATTTAAAGTGGTGAATACCTTCAAAAACCTTCCAAAAGTCATGATCAGTGACATCATCACCAGCTGACCGTGTGGGCTGAAGGCTGCGACAGATGGCGCGCCTACGCCCGCCCACCGTCACTTTCTACCTTCGAGGTCCTGGCTTTGCGACATTCATTCATAAATTAATATTTTTTTTAATTCCTTGAAAAACATCGGAACGATCATTTTCGGAACACTTAAAAATTACTTACGTCATGGCAGCAGTGCGATTCAGAACTCCTCGGAATGTATTCCTAATTCGGAAAGTGAAGAACTTTCCGAAGAAAATCATCAAATCGAATGCATTTTCTGAAGTCTGAATCGCACTGTGGATCTCCCTAAAAAAAAGTTTCTTCAGAATTATTAGATGTTATTTTCGATGTAGATATTTTTCTTAGAAGTGTGTTCTTCTAAGAACTTCGTACTAAAAGATTTTTAAGATTTAAAAAATGCATTCTAAAAGTTGCACCCGTAAGTTTTTTTTTTGTGTTTCGGATTTTCAAGAATCTATGAGGATTTTTGCGTAATTTTTTTGTAAAATTTTAGTTAATATTCATATTTTGTATTTACTTATTTTGTACTTATTATGTTTTATAATTTTATAACAAGTTATTTTGAAAGTTAATCTAAAAACTGTGATTATTTCAATTTGCAGTGCACACCTACGAAATAAAACGATTTATCCTGGTATGATGTATGACTCCATAATCAAAGGTGACTCAATCTAAATTCGTAGTAATTTAGTCCTCTAGCGATTGTTCATGAGTTTAGTCAATCTAAATTGAATGATCAATATTCTAAAACCTAGGAAAAAATTATTGCCGGAAAATGCTGGAAAGATATTTTCGCCTAATAGTGGTTTTCTTCAGAAAATTGTTACTTTCCGAATTCGGAATACATTCCGAAAAGTGTGAATCGCCCTGCTGTCCCCCAAAGAGTATTTTTTTTAAATTTATATTTAAATGGGGGATTAATTAATTTCTGCACATTTGCACTATTTTGATTGCGAAATATCTCACATGTTTTATTTGCACATGCGAACCTCTGGCAGACCCTGTTGGTAAGAAAATAAAAAAAAGTATATATTGGCGCAAAAATTTTGCTTAAGCTACTCGACGATAGATGGCGCCACGAGTCTGCAGAGGTTCGTATCCGCGCTTGGTTTGCTTTACGACCGCGCGCGATAGATGGCGTTACTTGTATCGTAAATGTTTAATAAAATATTTGTTGCTTAAATTAAGTAATGTAGGTTGATCTTATATTAAAAGCTTTAAAATATGCAATAGTAAACAAGATCAATGTTATATATTAGCAGTAATTTATAGAAATACAAGTTTGTAATACTTTATTATAGTTATTAGCAAGTCAATTAGATTAGAGCAGGTGATACATCACCCACACAGAACAACTGGTCCATTGAAGTCTATTTGAACAGATAAACAATGGATCCTATTAGGTTTGTAGGACAAACATCAAGTAAGGTGTCCATTGGTTTTGAAACCTGCTACAAGAATTTACTGAATTTTATTATTAGGTACCTACTTATTCCTTTTAATGGATATAGATTTTATTTCCTTTATGGCGACATCTTGTAACGAGCAGTAAAGTAGAGATCAAGTCTTTTTTTTCAACATTCATAAAATATAACATACGTGGATGTCTGTAGTAAATAAAGACATAGAAAATAACAACATTGACCCAGTGACGACCCAAAAAAGATATCTTTGGAATGATTAGGACAGCCGACCCCAAATAAAGATGGGATAAGGCCGGAAGAAGAAGAAAATAAAATATAACATACACTTAGGCCTCTATTAATAAACTCCACTCAACTCAACTTCTGTCAAAGTTGCAACACGGATTTAACCCATCGCCACCTCGGTTGACAATGATGAAGTACTTCCGTCCTATACTTATGTGTAATTGTAAAATCAAAGGGCGCCTAAACCACTATCAGAATGATTTAAGCGCCTCTCAATTCTGATCACGCACAGACAATAGGCCCTTGATTACATATTGGAGTTGTCGTTGGGTGCATCGAAGTTCAAGGCCAGATGATATAAATAAATAAATATTGCTGGACATTTCACACAGCGCCATCTAGCCCTAAATTAAGCAAAGCTTGTACTATGGGAACCAGATAACTGATAGAATACTTATATATTTGTAAATACATAAATATAATATGATTCTTTATAACACCCAGACACAGAACAAACATCTATGTTCATCACACAAATGTTTGTCCTGGGTGGGAATCGAACCCACGACCTACAGCGCAGAAGGCAGAGCTACTACTACCAACTGAGCTAAGAGGCCAGTGATATATGTTCGTATGAGCTAGTGGCTATGATGACGGAGTTTCTAAGCCTCCTGAAGGTTTCTCTGGTCAAATAATTAGGCTAATTTACCGCGTTGTAGAGCTAGCACCACTCGCTTGTGAATTCGATCGCATGTCAATGTTCCTAAACACGAACTATAGGTTTCTGACCTAAAATATTTTATAAAATCGGAA
Source organism: Camptogramma bilineatum (assembly GCA_958496255.1). Classification (NCBI taxonomy): domain Eukaryota; kingdom Metazoa; phylum Arthropoda; class Insecta; order Lepidoptera; family Geometridae; genus Camptogramma; species Camptogramma bilineatum. The sequence continues at coordinate 7,959,758 of OY292474.1, forward strand.
GAGCATTTTCGGAGATTAGATACCTTCTAGGTATTTTACATCTAAACTCATGAATTTTACTTCTAACAATTTGCCTCGATTTTGACTAAGGCCAGTCAGAGGCACATCCAAATATAGGTACTTTTGTCGCATTCTCACGTTTTCCAAGTAGTTAATATTTTACTATGACATAGGTACCTACCTAAAGGTATGAAAACAACTGCGTAATATTTTAGAATAGAGCGTAATCGTAGAGCCTTTTTACAAGTAACGAATAGGCTTTCTATGCAGAGTTGAGACAGCTAGGTACTAAATTCATTGCCATATCTTTCATTGTTATGAGAAAAATAAGAAATAAAAGCCTTGCTAAACCAGCGAGCATTAAAAACATAAGCAAGAAAATAAGGACCCGTTAGTCCTAAGACAGATGATACAGTGATACAATTTAACCAGTATGGCATGTGCAGTGCAAACCATGGTCCCACGTACAAAATAACTTAGTTTTTCATCGTCACGCCGTCACAGGCACGATCTAACTCGAACTCAGTGGCATAACTTCGCGCCAGTTACCTGCAACCTACCAGCCGAAGCGCTCGCGTCGCGTTCACAATCTTTATTACAATTTCGAATTTCGAACGAACTATAAATAAAAAAATAACCATTAACAAACTAACCAGTGACCGAAATTGGAAGAACTTTGTGTATGTGTTTGAAATTGGAAATAGTGTTGTGCAAACAGGATTCGATACGCGAATTCGGCTTTTCCGATTTACCGGTGACAACGTTACAATACGGGTTAAAGGTTTATTAGTCTTTGGTTCATTGCTAATTATTGCGAGGAAATCCCTGTTCTCTTTCGTACTGTGCATGAAGGAATAGGTACCTACCTAATAGAAATGTGCAAAAACGAAATAATTAGCTGTTCAGCTGAACCTTCTAATTGGTGCTAAATTTATTTCTCAAGCAGGCATTGTTCGGTAAAACTTGCTTCATCTTAAGGTGTTTACATGTTAGGAAGTGATCATCAGTATGCGAAACCAATTTGAAGTTATGATTTCGTGATGTCATACGTCAACTATGTTTATTACCTATTGATCAACATAAAAATGTATATTTTATTCATTAGATCACCGCAAATATGGGTAAACCGGAATTTCTGACCCATCATAGTTTGTAAACAAAACAATCTTAAAATAAACCGTATTGTAAACAAAAACATCGAAAAAATTTTGGTCTTTTTTTGCAAAAGTATTTTCAATTATTAAAAAGCTTGTTTAGATACTCGGTGTGTAGGCTACCTATCCTGTTAGGGAACATAAAGTAACGGATATCCAGTTGGTTTCACATCCCTTTCTCAGCTGATTGAGCAGGGGTCCGTTTGTAAACAAAAAACCTGTTGTTTCGCATTAACAACCTTACGTTTTATTTTAATTCGATTTTGCTTCACACCTGGCGAATAAAATAAAATGAAATAAATAAATAGCTACGTAAATTAATATTTATAGATTTTTAATGACCAATACTACTTATACAACATTGCAACTTTTTATACCTTCTTGCATAGTTCGATAGATGTGTCTTACACGTAATATACTCGTAGCTATGGAGGAAGTCGTCCCTAATTTAGAACAGGTACTTTAACTTAAAATTAAAAAAAAAACATCTACTTACTGCCGACTTCCCCAAGAAATATCTACGTATTTGTATAATCAACTTCCTTTACTGCACCGTGAATATCAAACAGCTATTAAAAGCGACAATTACATTCTAAATGTCATCCCCATAAGGAACTACAAGGTCCGATAATGTGGGCGTCACCATTGAATTCCTGACCACCCTCGCAAAAAATACATAAAATTATAGCCCACCTACACATATTGTACAATTGATTACCATTAAAATGATGTATGAGTTAAAACAACAAATTATAAAAAGTGCAGGTTTTTATGTCACGTTATGTCATCGAAGTTACTAGACCATATTGAAATGTTGTCTCTGCCACCCACAGATACTTCACATTTGAATTTCGAATTTGTTTATTTCTATACTGATTGGTTTCTGATCTATCATATCGATAAAATAATAATGGCTGTCTTTGGAATAAACAAAAAATATCTTGTTACAGTATTAATTAAAATCAATCTTATCTTGATCGACGTAGAAAAAAAACAAGCGCCTATAAAAAAGATCGTCTTGTCTTAATATTTATTTTTAAATCAATGTAGGAATGTCGAAAACACTATAAAAAAGTGTATCGAACAGAAAAAACAGGAAAAAAATAATATAAAAAATCGATGACACAAACTAAATATCGTTGTGACGCCTTAAAAAATATCAATGGTAGTTCATTCAATATGCTTAAGTGTAAAACCAGTCGTTATGTCATATTTGTTCAGCATTCGGGTCAAGTTTAACCACATTTTGTTTCGGTGATGCTTTGTGGCTCTACAAATGTGAATACGAATGTGTGTATATCGTGATTTTATTTGTTCAATCACTATTGGAAAACGGCTTATCCTATAAAACTTATTTTCAAGATAAAAAAAAATATAGGACGAATATTTTACGTACATTATTATTTTCATCTAAAATTGCCGAATTATTCCACACCCTATCCCAACACTATTTTCGTTCGAATTCAAGAAGATTCTAAACTACGCAACTGGAGTGCTAACTGACATTTAATGTACAAAGGATTTTGAACCTTATCGCGACTGAACAACGATCTATTATCATTTAATCTTGGTTATAAGGATTGTTGGTCTTGTTGAGAGGCTTTCTTGGGTGCTTTGTCTCTTTCACACAGTTGCAAAAAGAAAGAGACACACCGCCCAAGTTTGATTTCAAGCGGACCTTGTTTTCTGTCTCAGTCAGCGTTCCGGGTACGTAGTATAGAAATTCCTTGTTCGAATTATCATGTTTCCATATTTTTTTTTATATCATCAATGGCCAAGCAATGAGGTTGCATTCTCTTTGGCTGTCATAGCAAATACCTTCGTATTGTCGTCTGTCCATAGTTAGCAATAGGATTGCGTCCGCCGGAAGGTTTATCCATATACGCCCATGCAGACCATAAATGGACAAGTGCCCTCGGTTACCACACAACTTTTAATTTCAACGAAACTTGTCGCTTTCTTGAATCGTGCTAGGTGTTAATAAGCGAAAGGAGGTTTTAATTTAAAAAATCTGTATTAAAATGCACAGTAAAATTAGGGCAGTAAATGAAACGAAATAGATAGAGAATGGGAGAATTGTCTTCAAGAAATAGATGTAGAATTACGTGACATGACAATACATTAAAACTGAATAATTATTGTCTTTGTACCTTGTCACTTTTTTCAATACCTACCTACTAATTTTGTAAATTCATGCACAGAGCAAAACTACACGGCCATTATCTCGCAATATGTATTTGCACGAATTATCATCTCTATTTACTCTAGTCACGGAACCAGCGTTGTCACCTGTACATCAGCTACGCGTATCGAATCCATAATAACCTAGTATTCTAGCATGCATCCGAGCCTATAAGGCGACATGTCCATGTATCGGTTCGTGAAAGAGGGCGGCAGCAAGCGGCTTTTCGTCCAAGGAACGTTAGAGGGAGATGACGCGAAGCCTCTCAAATCCAGCCTCAAAAAATCCTCGCCTTCCCCCGTCGGCTCTCCAATCACCACGAGTTTGAACCTCGCGTCCGTCCCGAGGAGCTTACGAGACGGACTGACGAGGCACGAGACGGTCTACGACGGGAATTATCCAGGAGACAGGATGAGCTATCGATCTCGGTCCGGCTCGTATCGAGAGGAGTACAACGGGAGGGTAGTCCACGATGGTAACCAGACGCACTTCGAGTATGACGGGGAGAGCGCGCTGGCCGTGCCCACCTCGGCTGGTGGGCGAGGAGTGTCGGAGTTGCAGGCGATTCACACGAACAAGAGATTGTCGACCGAGGTCCTCGGCTCCTCGCTGGAGTCGACGAAGATCTCGAAGAAAGACGAACAGGGGCAGAGAAGGATTACGACGAGGATCGTGAGGAAAGTGACCACCTTGACCCGGGGAGAGGAGAAAGCTTCGGCTGAGGATGTGAGGGGGAGGGAGACACATCGCTCGGAGCATTACAGACATGTTGAGATGGAATCCTCCTCGCTTCCAAGAAGAGTCAAGGTAATGAACGACGCTAATTATTTATTGTACCTTAGGTAGAATTGAGTTCAAAAAAACCCAAAATTTTTAATAGGCATCTAGATATCTGACGGCTTAAAAGATTTAAATAAGTACATTATTTTACGTAGAGCCTCAATTCAAGTGTTCAGATTAAACTTGTTGATAATTTTAGACTTCTTACAATAAAATTATGCTGATCCTAATTCTAGGTTTGGTCGTAAAATGCTGTATTTAAACAAAAAATAGGCGACCTAAAACGGTCATTACGCTTAATTTCTACGTTTTTTTTTCTCTAGTATATTATGCACACTTTCTCTCTAGTATATCATACAAAAACAAGTAACTCCTGAGTGATAGAGCGTGAAAAAGGCGTAATAATCTTGTCAGATTAACACGTTCGGTGCGGGACCGTATTTGCAAGACTTTCAGACAGTGCGATACAGGACATTTATGGTAGGTACGAGAGTTACTCCTGGTGCGGTACATGACATATATGTCCTGTATTATGTTTTTTTTGAAATGCTTATAATTTAATGAATTTCGTAATTTTATGTTGTTTTTTTAATTATTTGGGTAGATTATAACCTTATCTAACATATGGTAAGCCAGGACGGGGATCTGATGAATACTTTAGAAGCTATACCTAAAACTAAATACCCACCAAAATTGTCCTGTACCGCACTGAAAATAGGGTCAAAACGTTTGTCCTTTACACAAGTTTAGTGATGTTCTAACCGTAATTTGAACAATCGATATCGATAAGGAGCATTTATTTATCTGAATATGAACAAAATTTCATTTACTTAAATTACAAGCTAAGTTAAAGACCCCGGCATGGATTATGGTCCTGGTGGAAGTATATGCAGGACTCATTTTTGATGCATCCTTGGTCAATTTTGTTCGGCGCAGACCTCCACCGCATACTTACAAATTTTTGATTTATAAAAACCTTGTCCGTACAATTACAAACAAAACAAAAAAGGAATCAGTCAAATCAGTCAAGCCGTTCTCAAGTAATGCGGGAACATACATGCAGCAATTGATTTTTTTAATAACTGGGTTAGGATGTTGATGATTTTCAATCCTCAATTAAATTGCGACCATCGATAACATTTTATGAGATCGCTTAATTTTGGCGTTAATGAAATAATCGACAAATGACGTGCTAATAAGATAGGGATTGCTCCGCACTACTGTAAAAATCAGCGCGACACCGGGTCTGCGGATACAGGACATATATGTATGGTAACGCACAGAATTACGAAAATTGATTTTAAGTGCGTACTACCCATATGTGTCCTGTACAATTTTATGGCAAATTTTGCTTATATTTTTAATAAGCTACAGAAAAGTATACTTGACTCTTTTTTACATAAAGGATTTCGTATAGAAATAGCCCCCGCACCAGCGGTAAAACTACAATTCTACCTTCCGCACCAGAAGAAAGTCGCGTACCACCCATATATGTCCTGTACCGCACTGAACGTGTTAATGCTGTGCAAATGTAGGAATTACCGTAACAAGAGGAGCCGCGTAATTATTGTACAGTAACACAATAACGGTTGCACCGGCTTCCAAAAAACTAACTATATCTATACTTCTATACTAATTATATAAAGCGGAAGAGTTTGTTTGATTGTTTGTTTGTTTGAACGCGCTAATCTTAGAAACTACCAGTCCGATTTGAAAACTTCTTTCTACATTTGATAGCTAAACTCTTGAGGAAGGTTATAGGCTACTTCATCATCATCATCATCACTACGGAGGCAACGCCGCGAGGGCACTGCTAGTCCTAGATATTTTCAAAGGATATTGTATGCTTGTTGATTAGAGAAGGATGTCCACGGAAGATACAGTCGTAATCGTGTACAGATTTACTTTTGACTACCCCTATATACATCATCTCTCTGATCCTAAAACTGAGTTCATAAATTGGTATAGATTTGTCTAAAATCGTTCAAGTGCATCGATGAAACTTCAATGCTGTTTTACTGTAACTTGAATAATTGTAATGGTTAACTGTTATTTAGACTTTCGGGTCATCTGGTTACCAGATTTATTGCAACTGGAGCGCTTCGTGACCGAATGGAAATGGTAACGTTTAAATCTTCTCATTGCATTGAAATGGTCGAAGTTTACTAGGATGATCTCAATTTAAACTTTCACTTCCTTGACAAAGGAAGCAAACATAAACAATGAGGTTTTCTATGTAATTTTTTTAAAGCAGTAAACAGATTTATAATTTACTAGCTGCGAGTATACTCGGCTTGCGTTGCAATGCCACGTAAAAAATTAAAAACATTCAAACATTTGTTTTTATTTTTTTTGGGCTAGTACGGCAGTAGGTTCCTAGCTCTCGCGGGTGGTAGAATTGACTGATATTGGAGTACAGTACATTTTAACGCTGAATGTCTACCATACCTAATTATACAGAGACATTTTTTTTATAAGTAAGTAATGTTCAATGTTAGTTTGTACGTCTGCTTACGATTAGTGGTAGTATACTTAAGAATTAAGCTGCAGATATAATTTTTCAAATCCGACTGCAACTCTGTAGTAAAAAAACAAACTCTTCCGCTTTATATTAGTTATTTATATTAGTATTAATAAAAAGAGTGAAAACTTGAAATATGTTTTATACGAATACATCTAAACATGGAGATCGATTTGACCATTCATCTGAAGAGAGAGAGTCCGGGTCGTGATCCAATGTATACATACATAATTTGTATACAAATCTGTGCAAGGTGTAATATGACTACTCCATAAAACAAAACATACAAACATAATATCTATACAATACAAATAGACGAAGTTGAAGTGGTTATTTTTGAGTCAAAATAACAGCTTTTTAGTCAACTTTAAAAAAAGGAGGTTCTCAATTCGTCGGAATCTTTTTTTTACTAAACTTATGCATATAAGAATCTGTACTTGTAATCTCAGGAACTACCAGTCCGATTTGAAAAATTATTTCATTTGATAGCTAAACGCTTGAGAAAGATTATAGGCTACTTTTCATCATCATCATCATTACCATTATACCATCACTACGGGGCAATGCCGCAAGGGTGCTGCTAGTCACTATCACTACATCATCACTACATAGTATAAAACAAAGTTGCTTCCCTCTGTCCCTATGTATGCTTAGATCTTTAAAACTAAGTACGTAGCGGATTTTGATGCGGTTTTTTTAATAGATAGAGTGATTCAAGAGGAAGGTTTATATGTATAATACATGCATAATATAAACACTGATAATTTTAGAGGTTTCTAATGTGTGTGTGATGTGACCCGTGCGAAGCCGGGGCGGGTCGTGTACTATAAAGTCAAAAAGGCCCATTCGAGTCTAAAAATCTTCGTTTGACAAAAAAAAAAACCAGCTATATTTAACGTTTAAAGATCTTAAGTAAGTAATCTTGCTCCACCTTGTAGCTAGTACATAATGGCATTGCGGTGACCTCGTTGTTGTCGCCATTAGTCTTTTTGTCCGTAATGGAGATTTAAACCCTGGCATTAGAGAGTCTAGTTTAGAATTGATTATTCACTTTGTTTTGCAAAACAATCTGATTTTATAGAGGAAGACAACATGTATTATACAGGTTGTGTTTTATAATGTGGGACAAGGACAAGGGCAGGGAGATGATGAATGTACGGTCAGCAAGGCAAAATAGCTTGTATAGTCCGACACAAAATAATAGACATAAATGGGGGCGCCACTGTGCAAGCTAAATACGCGAAATAGATAAATTCTCTTTTAGAAGTGAATTATTACTTCTGACTGGCGTCTTCGGCACCTGTACCATAGACAAGAAACCAGTACTTAACCATAGATTAGTAGAGAAAGGGTTTCCAAAGTACTGAAATTTTAGTTGCCGTGTCTACCCGTTTTTGCCGGACTATATCTACAGTGGTAGTACCGTTCTTATCGATCGTTTAATTTGACACTTAGAATCGACAAAATTCGATAAAATTTATCTATCAAATAAAAACCCAATTTTATCGAATATTGTCAGTGAAAAAAAAAATCAGAAATTATTTTATGAATCAATTAAACTTTTATTGAGTTGTTTTTCATCTTAAAACTATTTACCTTACCTTCTATCAACGGAATATTTTTTGAGTGTATTTATTATTATTGAGACGTCATCATCAAAGCGGGTCACACTCGTGCGCAATTTGTTATTAGCATAGAAATATAGAAGTGGGTAAGGATTTAGCCTGGCTAAATATGGTAGAGAAACGTCAGCGGAGAACAATATACTCATGTTAACTGATATTATACAGGGTGGATTTTTGAGACGGGACAGTAATGGGACAGTAAACCTTAGCCGTTAGGGCGTTTTCTCCAGCGCGTTTTTGATCTGCGCGTTTGTATCGATACAAGCGCGCGTTCGCAGCGTGTTCGCATCGCGTTTGTATCGATACAAACGCGCTGCAAAAAACTCTCCCTCTGTCCACTCCCTTATAGTTACAGAAAACGTTCATATGGGACCATCCATTTTTTGAGTTATACTGAACTGCATAATAAAGTATGTAGGTACTTATATAATAATGTTGACATAGATTAGTGTAATAATTATATAAGTTTTCAAATTGATATACTATAAAGTAATAAACTTATTTAATTATTTTTTTTTTGACAGTTTTAAAACTTTTGTGATTATGATTAGTAACTTGTACCAACCTACTAGCTAGACGTAATGATATCATATGGGAATTACTTATTTAAAACTATCGTTGATTTAAATACCGACCTTTCTGCTTCACTATTTGCATAAACACATTTAACCCAACGTACCAAAAAGTCAAAAATAATTGCCTCGACCCTGTATATACAATTAAGTTCCATGTTTTGATTAAACTGCAATATAACTTGAGCTTAATGTGTTAATTCCGCAATCAAGGTTAACTTGATTTACTGCTAACGGATTTCTGATGCTTGAATCGTTAAATGAAGGTTAAAACTGCACTACAAAGTCAATGTCAAGACGTAGTTCCACCAGCTTATCAAATCATCTGTCAGAAAAATTACATGATATAATTTGATCTTAATCCTTTACTGTTTGTAAATTTATTTGTTTCGTATTCACGCACTCGAACGGCTTTAACGATTTCGATGAAATTTGCGATACGGGGCTTTAGGCGGTTCTCTAATTGAAACGCGCCCCGCAGCGGTAAGCGGGGCGACAGACCAAAATTCATGCGTCCCCGCGCAGCGGCAAACATAAATAAAAAAAAAACAAATACACAATCGAACATAAACCTTTTTATAAGTCGGTTAAAAATGAACAATCCTCAGAAACTGCGAAAGTAAAAAATAACAGACGAGAAAGTTAAATGTAATCAAGCGAGTCGTAATGAACGATTACATTGAGATTTGGTACAGATGTAATCAATTGCATTAAAAGTAATTACAATTTGTTTTCATAAAAATCCACAAATTATAATTAAAAAACTTGTTGTGGTAGATAAAAAAATTGCAAAGTTCGCGAATTTTGTTTGTAAATGCGCTCTGCTTTATTTTTACTTTATCACCTGTTATATGGTGATGATGATGATATTGATAAGCCTATAACCTTCCTCAAGAATTAAACTATCAAATTCAGAAATAATTTTTCAAATCCAAGTTATCTACTAGTTCCTGGGATTATCGCTTTCAAAGAAACAATCAAAACAAACAAACTCTACTGCTTTATTATAATCAGGATAGATAGTACAGATAATCCTGGGTATCTCCTATCTCTCTCACTCTCTCTCTCTCTCAATGAAACAAGAAAATGAAAATCAGAAACTAAGTAAAATAAGAATAATCGATCGAGCGAGCGAAGCGAGCGAAGATCTTAGTGGTAAGTTGGGCGATTTTGCTTTGTATGTTTGTATGTTTGTATGTTTGTATGTTTGTATGTTTCACGAATTGTTGTTCGAGCATAACTGTCGAACCGTTCATCCAATCTGCATGAAACTTGGTAGGTCAATAGGTTGTGGTAAGGAAATTTACGGTGGAGCATATGAGCTTAATCGATGAAGGGGCTGTGAAGATATTGGGTTCCCAAGGGGGTAAAAATTTATGAAAGTTACACAAATATATTGAGTGGGGTGTCATACGAAAGGGCTTATTTTGTACATTCCAAAATGGTTTTTATTTTTAATCTAGGATGTATAGTTTTTGAAATACGACCAAAGACCAAAAACTACGAAACCAGAGCTGCAAGAGCTCCCGTTTCATAGAGTTTCGATGTCTTTGTAGCTCATTGACTGGTCGGTCTTAAAAAGAGAGTGGCATCGTTGCGGTTTGGTTTGCAATGATTTTAGATGCTACTTGATTTATTTTCATGATAAAAAAAAATTTGATAAAAAAATGAAAATAATTGGGGTAAAAAAAGTTAAGTAAACAAATATATTGAGTGCGGTGTCAAATGAAAGGTCTTTATTTGTACATTCTAAAATAGTTATTATTTTTATTCTAGGACGTATACTTTTAAAAATACGACGAGAATTCATAAATATGAAATAAATGAAAAATTAGACACGACATTATGTATTGCATGCATGCTAGTATTTTTTTCCATGAAGAGCTAGCGCAATAGGCATACCCGGCAGTAGTAGCACTTGAAATTATAGGGGTAGTCAGAAGAAAGTCCAAATGTTGGCCATCTACGGTGCGCGAGATCTCAGTTCGGGGCGAACTACTAGTTTAAATCAAATTGTTTTTCATCCATTTTGTGCCATATTTTTCAGAGCATTACCTGTCTTGCCCTATTTTATTTTACACTTTCACAGTGCAAGATGATTCAGTTTCCATCCTACAGATTTTTGATTATATTAGTTCATGTTATTTACAATTGCATAGATCGAAAGTACTGATTGTACAACAATAGCTGCATTGTAAAGTTCAACTCTTGAAATAACCTCTCAGTAATGTCAAGATGTACTCAGCCATAACATTTAATAAACATCTGCTGTGATCACGGTCTTAAATATGTGGAAGTTTGTTATTTAATTTCACTAGAGAGTATCTAAAACTATTTTTTCTAGAGTCACCTTGGTGACAATTCTATTACAAAACTTTTTACGAACCACAACTAAACCTTTGATTTTAGACTGTTTCCTATTCTACTAATGACAAACGACTCAGTTGTGGTGACGTTTTAGCTAAGGTTTGGACTTTGGCAGAACACATTTTTAAAAAGCCATTCTACTATTAACCAAATGGTTGACATTTAAGAGATCGAACCAAAACGCAGCGGAATGATTGACGTTGTAATCTAGTAGAATTGCCACCCTGTAAGTATGTTTTAAAATAAAAAGTTCCGTAAGAAATTCAAAGAGAATTACTACAATACATTATTACTTCAGGATCCTTTGTGAATGCCAGGTCAATTTCCATAGGATGTCTTTAGACCTTTTGAACTTGGCATGTCTCGTGTGTGAATTGTGTCTTTGAAACAGCTGGTAAACATTCTTCACATGCACAATGATCATCTGTCTTTGTCTCTCGTAAATAGAAAGAGGTTTTTATCTATTTAGTAATTTATAAAAAAAAATCAACATTCTCAAGCTCGGTAGAAACTCTAAACCTCCAAACAATTAAAAATCATTTGCATCAGTTAAGTTCGTATGAACAAGTAGCCAACTTTGGTAAAGGAGTTTTTAGGCCGCATAAAAGTCTCCGTCATGGCTGAAGCCGGGATTTCATCACACACAAAATTATCCCAATTTTAGTCAGATTACGTTGAGAATACACGAACATACATTTACTGTGTTTTAAAAATAAAGTAGCTCACATTTTTAACAATTATCTTCATTCGTGAAGTTTTTACAAACAGAACCAATTATCGTAAATGATAAAAAATTTGAAAGCGAAAATGGATGCTTAGTCGCAAACTCTACGCTAGACTAATAGTATGCAATAATCGGAGAATTAGATAATGCTATGTTTTCACAAATTAATGCAAGGAAGCAAGGCGTGGTGTTGCATGTAAGCATGTGGTAAATTGACCGTGAGATGTGAGTTATGCTGGGAAACATGATGTTTTTTACCACATACATTGTTATTGGTATAAAAACTGATTACAAGCAGATCGTTTTAGAATGTATTCGATTTGGTTCTAATTGCCTTTAATCATCATCACTATTCTCAGCCTGACTTCACCCACTACACCCAATGTCTGAAATTGTATGAAAAATATAAAAAGATCCGATAAAAATACTAAAAAATCTTAGGCAATCTATTTTAATTATGTAAATACGAGTAGTTTAACATAATAATCTACAAATATAAGTACACCACAGTGACATCGTATTTACATACACAGATAACAGTACTTTTGTGTAACAGTTCTAAATATCTCTACCTAATTTCCATTTACAAAATTCAATAGCCGGCAAAAAATTGGGGCTATCTAGATTGCAATCATGATGCAAGTGAATTCAGGACATGAAAAATCAGAAAACAATAGGACACAACAATGCGAATCTCCCAAGGTCTGTAATCATCGTCTGCAGCGATGCATGGTCATGGAGAATGTGCAAGAAAAAGCAGGGAAAAAGAAACAAAACAAGATTACGATCTATATGTGTGAGGAATTCATCCTTTGAAGATGTTTATGAGCACGTCCAAATATATCTTTAGCACATGCCCCCATTTTGCATAAATTTATGTGACAGGCTGCAAGCCCATCGCCATAGAATACTCTAAGCCACGACAGAGGCCTTTAGACGGCCTAAAAGCTCCTTCACCAGAGTTGGCCACTTGCTCATACGAACTTACTTACTGATTTCCTCACGATAGGAAATTGAACAAATGTCGAAATGTGTTCCTCGAGCGTAGTAATATTCGCTTTACCTATAGGTATACGAGTATTGATCTTTCAACAATTCTCTGGATCACGATTATCATCCTTATCTCTTTTACTGTAAGATGGTTTATGTACTTATTTTAAGATGCCCTTTTATTTTTTATTGTCTTTGTGTGTTAGCTTTTCTCTATCTTTATTGTAAGTAATTTCACAGTTAAACAAATAAATAGCACGTGTGTAAACGTCGTCGGAGATTCGGCTCGGTGCGCTCCGAAATCACGATCTTCTGAGAATTACTTGAGAACTTTTAGCTTTAGTGTTTTTGCTGAGTATTCTAATTCAAATTGGTAAATTACAAATCAAATTCTGCAAACTTTTTTATCGCTAGTTTTGTCGGATTGGGCTGCTAGTGCAAACATGATCGATACTGAATCGTTGTAGTGTGCGCACTAGTATACATCTTCATACTGATTAAGAATCCGACCAAACTATAGGCCTATAGAAAAGTTTACAGTCTTTGAGGGGTAACTTACAGTGGCTTAAGATTGCAATAGAAACGATGGTTTCTGCAGAGATTTTTAATAATAAAGTCTCTAAATTGGAGAGTAATAACAACTTGCAAATACCTACATGTTCCAAACATGTGTTTAAACGTGCGTCTGACTATATTAACATCAATGAAACTAACTTTAGACCTAATTAGATGTCTACCTGGAGATAGTATGGACACAGTCGCTAGTAAGCATTTTGTGCTTTCGTCGAGTTAAGCTAAAGTGATCATTGCTCACATACAGCGTGTTTGGGGTGGTACCAAACAGTAAGAAAAGCTGGGGTAAAATTGCTAAGGGATGCAAGCTGGGGTGGAGACTCTAAAGAGAGATAAATAACCGAACTCGCCGAGTGTTGGACGTACACTGATTTATTGCTTTCATAACAAATTCGAACAATTATTGTAACTAGGGCAATGCTAGCTATGCTAAAAGTAAAATATTATATCTACAAGTTTAAGCTGATTGTACATGTGTGAGTTAGCTCGTACACAGCGTCTATCACAAAAATAGTGGCGTTAGTCAGGTCAACACAAACACGTAGATCTAGGAAGACTTGAACACTTTCACTCGTGGCTGAAGATTATACAGGAGTCACTACCTTCGTAACTTTCGATGTTTCTATGTTAATAACAAGTACACGTTTGAAAGTGATACGGGCTGTATCGTGTGACGTCACTTTCACAGTAGCCCTTTCTAGAGCCGGCAGGTTATTAGTGCGTAGCCGACACTTTCGTTGCTTGCCCTCAAGTAGGATTTTAGATCTTATCTACATTATTAACTATCTACTAATTCGATGGCCAGCCTAAGCATTAGAGCACTAGTCTTGGAAAACAAGGGGAGATTATTTGCCATCAGTGGGACACGAAAGGGCACGAAAGGGAAAAAGGGCGTAGAAGTCACCACCTACTGGTCCAATACTGTGTAATATTATAAAATAAGTTGAGTCTACTCTCGATACGAAAAAAAGAAGAAGTGGGACACGAGAGTGTTATTAAAATCATAATGGACCGAGTAAAATGTTTAAGGGGAGCCTCATACTTAGCAGTAGAATACAACAAGCTGCTGAAAATGATAATTTTAAGTATGTATAAACAAAAGCAAGCATTCGAAAAATTAACAATTGTCTTATAAACTCCCGTAAATATATTCAGGAATAGTACAGTCAGCAATATCGGTTTTATTTTGACGACAGATAATGATTATACAAAATCTTTGCAAAATATTTTCCGAACCAAACAATAATTTAAACTGGCTCTATAATTAAGACTAGATACTCGTAGCATCCAATCCCTTACCCTTATTACCCTCAGATTACGTATAGCAACACCACTGAACCATACTGCACCGGCAAGTTCACGTTAACGCGCCGCTGCGCACGCGCACGGTAATGTCATGTGGCGCACCTGCCGGCTTCCGTCCGCCATCTTGGAGCGTTCTAAGTTTGAAAAGCTAATTTGAAAACTGATGTTTTGTTGAACTTTAAACCTTAGTAACACGGTCACTATAATTCAATGAATTTAACCTACACAGTATGAGGTGAGGTCCCTACTAAGAGGTTTATGTTTTTTAATCAAATTTTGCGTTAAAAGACACAAATGGTCATTCCTAAGCTTAGCAGACATCTCATTCCTACAAACCATTAAGATCTTTATTGATTATCTCGTCTGATTAGTTAGTTTTTATTGTAACAGAAATAAAACGCCTATCGTTTATTTATTTGGAGTCTGCATCATCGTACTGCAGAATTCCATAAAAATAAAATAGTTTAGTTTTTTTGCGTTTCATTAGTCGCTATAAAATACAATAAACTTATGCTAAATGGAACTTAGGTCTTGAAAGTGCTATGATCTCACTGCTAATCTACAAACTTCTCAGAACTGCAGAATAATTGTAGTGTCGCTGACAAAACTGGTCTTTTACAGTAATCTCTTAATTTACAAGATTATGCTGAATATCGTTACGGTTCTCGTTGATGTCATTTTGTTGTGATCTTTTAAATCTGTTTTATATTTCAAATTTATATCCAATAGTTTTATATCTTTTTTTATCGGACGTTTTTTTAGGCGCAGTAAAATCTATGTTTTGATTTATAACATCATATGGAAATCATTATCGTTATCTTAATTTGTTATTTAATGGTCTAGCGATGAGATTTAAATGTCCTATCCTGCATGCATTGATCCTTTTAAAAATTATAGAAGTTATATTAATTTGTCCTGGTTCTTTGCGGTATTGGTAAGATTAAGTTCGTATGAGCTAGAGGCCAACTCTGGTGACGGAGTTTTTAGGCCGCCTAAAGGCTTTCGTCATGGCTTAGCGACATAAAAGCCGATAACCGATCGGTATTGGTCGTGAAGGATCAAAAGTATAATCGATCGTTCGATTTTCCGTATTCAATAAATCTTGGTATATAGATAGTTTTAGTTCTAGATCGGAACGTAAAACACCATCAGCTAGTATCCCTTTAACATTGATATCAACCAACGCAATGGCAATTCACTTATTAAATTCATTTTATTTCCTAAATCAGAAATCACCTCGTATCTCCCTTTCCTAGCTTTCACGTAGTCTTTCTTATCGTTACTTAGTCTTCTACCACATGGGAACTACATTATTCAGACAGTTCCCGCTGCCACCAGGACAACAGAACTCCCACGTAGCTTAATGTGCCGTTAGACGCCATATAGAGTTTTATGCAACTCCAAATGTGAATTTGATTTGCAATATTACTTGTAACTGTAGAGAACAATTTGATTTTATATTTATAGACTGTTGTTCTTTTAAATATTCGGTATTACCTTAATTATCTTTTGTAAGACTTTAACAAGGTATAATAATAGGTTTTTCCCTATAGAGCTTCCTCAACACTCTATTATCAATATATTGGAGCTGTCTCCAATCATTTCTTCAATTGTTTACTCTATAAAATATTCTATATTTTACATAATTTATAAATTCTATTCCATTCACTGTATCCGGTTTTCGACCATAGCTTCCTCCCGCCGATCTATATTACGAGCAGTCCATACCATTCTACGATCTATCAATTATTACCTTCCCACGTTTGTTCTCACAGCAATTTTCGTTGTTTTTGCTTCATATATCTTCGAATACGTCATGCTGGCTATATTCATGACCATTTATGTACTGGTGTCAACGGTTAGTGATCTCATCGGCATCGCCTCAGGTTATTAGGATTATGTTTCTGTATTGCGATTTGTATAATTAAATACTGATCTTATTTCGATGCTATTGTGGAGGTAATCTTTTTATTATTGTGTCGGATATAAAAAAACTAGATTTGCTTTGCGAATTGTTTTCTGCTAAAAACACAAAAAGTCATTTAAATAGTTCTTAGGTATTTAACATCTCTTAACACAGAATCGTACCGAATGGATTATTGGAAGGATAAACCACTGCTCTTAAACCTCCTGAGAATGAGGTCAACGAACTCTTTATCACACCACGAAGGCAACTACGCGAACCATCACAATTCAAGACAGTCTTTTACCAGCAGAGGCCGTCATATAACGTTCAACATCTTCCATCACCTTCCTTTTCCTGTAACAATCCATGAGGCATAGGCGTAAACTCATTATGTCCATTGGGTGTTTCAAAGGCGCTTGTGGACATAAAAATGTACTAGGCACTTAAAAATGGGTGCTAATTAAACCGCCTTCTATTTAATAGCATTTTTCGCCTCTAAAAATTTACATTGACCTCTGAATTACTAAGTCAGCCACTATCAATGTGCCTCTAAAAAATACTATCTTAGCCACTAAATATCCTCGATTTAAGCCACTGTAAATACAACTCAGCATGGCAGTTATTTTTTAGCATCTAAATTTGTTTTTTAGGATCTAAATTTGTAACACATATTCAAGCGGGAACTCCTAAAATATTTAAATATGACACCAATAAAGTAAGTCTATCTACTTCTAATTTTATAACTCAGCATGTTTAAAATATAGTGTAACATCTAATTGTAATGCCAAAGCTTAAAATAGCGAATTTCAAAATCAAGAATGTTAGAAATGTATAAAGATCGATTGATCGAAGTTTATAAAGACGATACTTGGAAGGTAGAATGCTTAAAATGTCGAAAATACCGGAGTATAATATATTGTATTCTTTATGAATTAGATTTCTGTCGCTTCGGCGGCCGCTGCCGCGGCACGCTCGCTGCGCTCGCTTACCTCGCGCGTAGTTATTTCATAATCTAACCTAACCTAACCTAAACTGTTGGTTAGTTGTAAAATCTGTGGCTGAGTTAGTAAATTTGATGGCGATGTATAAATCAGTAGGTCAAGTAAAAATAATTGTTGTTATTTACTTGACGCTTTCTTTGGAATATTTAGTTGATGCTGGAAAAAGGACGAGTTAGTTTATTAGAAGGTTTCTTATTTTCCCGTTGCTTAGTTATAAAATCAGAAGGTAGGTTCCGTGGCCAAAAAATAATTCTGCGGTTCGACTTATTATTCCCCCTTAAAAATCCCATTTTTCTGCTTAATGAAAAAAACTTGATTAATCTTGTTTGGTTTTTGAAGCTCTTTGTTGTCGGTCAAGCAGCGGTCACAGGTTTTAAGAAAGCGCTTGAGCAATGAGTTTGATAAGGGAACAATCGAATGAGCCACAATGGTTGATGGCTTCCCAGGTACCAATCTGGACGATCTTGAAGCTTGATCGTGTCTAATTGACCAATTGTTTGTTCCTTTTATAGTATGGTATACGGTGTGCTGAATTTTCAATGCATGTGATGAATTTGATTGGAAATATTGTCAGGGTGAATACTCTGTGGTTTTATATGAAAAATGATGTAGAATTATGCTATTCTTCCATTGGCTGTTTCAAGTCGGGATCTGTGGCGAGAGCTAAGAAAATTTATATCCAGCAGTGGATGAAGTCCGGCTTTGAATTATGATGATAATGTTGGTTAAGATGACCTAAGTCATAATATAGTGCAGTGAAAGATACTACGGGCACTATAGAATAAGATAAAAATAACTGAAACGATATAATTAATATAGACGACTAGAAAACCAAAGCATCTGCCTAAGTAGTCTATTTGTACCGTTAGGGGTGCAGTGACGATACTGGGTCGTGGCCGACGGTTATCAGGTGGTCACGAGCAGAGCCCACGATTTTGATATTCTACTGCTTGATGCAACTGAACTGAGCTTTGGAAATGGAGCGGTATGCTGTGACTGTTATAAAGGCGCCAAGCGAATATGTCATGCGGGTTTAAAAGGCCGCTTTTGCTGATTCATAATACGAATTGTATTATATGCCGTCTCTTCTCATAGACATGAGAGGGGCAAGATAAAAACATAAAACGATATATTATGATTCTCAAAAGAAATTGCGCTAACGGCTACGATACGGAATACTTTATCTGAAATCTATAGTCATTTACGATTGTAGATCTTTTGGCAAGTAATTACCATACCAATAGAATCAAGTCTAATTGCAAATTTTGCATACGCCCACATTTGACGAGAAATCAGCATTCCATGTGCCGAGATAAGCATTTCTTCATCAAACGTCCTTTTCTTTGATTTCTATAATTTGCCATTTAGATGTGCTTATGCTAACAAAATTGTGTATCTTTTGACTGGCTCGGTAAAGTTTCCTAGATTATATCTCGAGACGCCTTTATTATATTCACTATCTGCACTCATAAGATTCTGCATTTTCAAATACAAATGACCACTTATCTCCAGACGGGCCATCTGCAGTTAACTGCATGAGATCTTCGCAATCCTTGCTTTCCGATGGTCTGATTCTGAATCCACTTCAGAATTCACAAGTACTACAGTGTTATGAGTACCAACAGGCACAGGATTAGTAGCACCTTATTTCTTCACAGTACCTAACACTACAATTCTTATTTTTGTTTTGTGTTTTTGCATATTTATCACGATTTAATTTAATAGATGATTTTACGTTGATGAAAAATAAGTCGCTGTTCCATTGTAGGTACTTCAAAGTAAGTGAATATTCTCTTGGTATCTATTCTGAAATTCTAGTAACTGCTTCGACCGTTGAACCTTAATCCAGCGTGTTAAAGCCTATTTAACTTTTAAATGGATTTGAAGTAGCCCTTAAAACATCTAAAAGTATTCGCTTCGGTATCTTTATAAATGATTGATATGGTCTAAATCCGTGCAACATTGAACTTCGAATTTATTGAGGTCGACGAACTTTTCAATTGCATTGATATTTTGGTACCGTTCGAAAATAAGATACCAAATAAAAAGTCGCCAAATAATCTTTGTTACTTATGTATATCTCAAACAACAGATAAAACCATTTTCTCCAGGTATTTGCGACTTCTTATGAATTTTATAATAAGCTCATGGAGAAATTCATCTTTGACATCATCTTTTGGAATAGCGTGTACTGATAGACGAATAATTGAAAAAGTTTAAAACACGAAGTTTAAAAAATACTTAATTATGAAACAAAGCGGGCCTTACGAAGCATGTAGTCTGAAATTTGGAACCGCAAAAGAAGCAGTGATCGATAAACGGCGCAAGATAGAAGATATCTACGTAGGTAACCGTTTTACTGCGAAATACTAATTGCTCGAATGCCACACATAGTTTTGTAATTCCTCCCTCAGTACCTTACCTGACAGTAACTATACTATACCTCGTTCCTTATAAGAAACTGGTTCTAGTCTCAGCTATGTAAATAGAGTCCTTTTAAAGATTTTCCTAAGAAAAAACGGTTGAGCAATGTTAATTGAATGTGGCAAGAAGATCTTTAATTATGGGAGGAATTCGTTGCGAAAGACTGTTTTTAAAATATTAGATTTTGGCTAAAAGTACTACATTTATGATCTTACTCTACTACATATTTATATAACTTTACAAAATACATGTTACCAGTTGAGCCATCTAATACAGCTAAAGAAATATGGCATTTTTATAAGCGAATTACAAATGTTTAGCCATGACTTTTTCAATCACCCTCCAGAACTATCCTGCAAGTATGTTTTTTAAAAAGCAGATGTTTTAGTAAGATTAACCTGTCATCTTAGTAAAGCTTTAGATAATGTTTTTCCTCGTCAATTAAAAGAAATAGCTACAGATAAAAAAAGCCGTTTGAGTTATAGGAGAGTCTATGTCCAATGTGAGAAAGAAAATGCTTAAGAATTAAGTCATCAGCATTATCCATATGATCTCATTTAAAAGTAATGCTAGCCTCAAAAATCTCAGCAAAAAATCTAAACACAGCAATCTTTGTAACAATAAAAATGTTTTGTCCATTTCTGAACTACAAAAAAACTCGATCCATATTTCACAGATGACCTGCAGATAGCAGGAACAGCACAACCTTATGATAATGTAGTAAAGTTCAAAACAAAAGCAATTATTGTTTTCCTGACTCTAAATCCGTGTGATAGCCGTATTACAATGCAATAGAGTTCAAAACAAAAGCCATTTACTCTTTCGACTGGAGCCTCTTTGTCAAAACCGCAGACCGCAACGACAGTCTACCACAGTTTTTCATTTTGAACTTTGTTTTGTACACATAAAGCTGATTTTAGTTTCATAATTGTTCGGGTTAGTTCTTCTCAAAGCATGACTGTACCTTTTCATTAGATTTGATGACTGGTATTGGATTGTAGCAGATTATTGTTTTAGATAGCCAATTACTTTGGAATCAGATTGACATGGCTGTTGAACTGTTCGTGGTGTCTGATGCTATTCTATAGATACCTCTTTGAAATTTAAAATTCCAGTGTGCGTGTTCGTTATTCTTCTCCTTCTAAACGACTTGACCGATATTGGTAATTTTTTGGACTGACTCCACCTGAATAGTTCTTACAACACACAAACACATTTTTACACAAAGACAAAGTCATTGTTAACCGATTTCAAAAAAAGAGGTTCGACTCTAGTGGTCCCATATTTGTCGAATATCCCAAGTACCCAAGTGAAGTCAGTTTATTAGTTTTTTGAAAACATCAACCTATTTTAACTAAGATGGAATTGTCGGTCCTAGCTATGACGGATGCCTTTGGGTATCCTAAAGACTCTGTTATCAGCTAGCCACGAACTAATACGTATTTGGGTAACTTTAGCACGATTATTAAAAATGTGGTAGGTACACCCACATTTTTAATAAATCATAATTAAAAATAATGAAGTTCTATTATGGCTACATTTCTACATAATAATACATCATGTCTAATTTAACCTTATTCAAATAAATTATTGCTATATCACGCATTAATGTCCTCGAAAGGCACTAGAAAAGACCCTGACACAATGACATCATAGATGCGCCTACGCAGGTACAATTTGCCGCAGTTTGATTCTATGCCAAAAGGGCTTTCAATATTTATGTTATGAGTGACATTCACTTGTTACATCATTCTACCTAAGTAAATTTAAGTAACTTAAGTACCTTAGTACTTAAACATCCCTGTTTGTTCCATGAGGGTATGATAAAGTATCAAGAAATAACGTAAGTACCTTAATAAAATTAGGTGACATGAGATTTTAGTCATTCCTGAACCTTTCAATATCAAAATGGGCTTGGTTAAAATATGATGATAGGTGTGCGGCCGCCTTAAACCAACATTTAATATTTCATCTAGAATATGTTAGGCCTAATTTACATTAGACCACGAAAGTGCATCCAACACGTTACTGTTTTTGCCTTTATGTCGTTTATATAAGGTTCATATTAGTTTTGCATGTAGAAACTTGATAGTCTCGTCATGGACTGATTCCTGTTGCGCTATCGACTGGTTTAATGATACTTTCATTCGTGAATCGAAAAGGAGTTTAATTGGTAATCAATTGTTTGTACACCGTCATGACTACATTGTCTTAAACTTTTTTACCTATTCTTAACTCAATGTATAGTCTTTTTAACCGACTTCGAAAAAAGGAGGAGGTTCTCAGTTCGTCGGAATCTTTTTTTTTGTGCTTTTTTTTTTTATGTATGTTCACCGATTACTCGAAGACGCCTTGACCGATTTCAAAAATTCTTTTTTTGTTTGAAAGGGTACACTCTCCAATTGGTCCTTTTGGTCATCAGGTCAGGATCTGATGATGGGATCTTGGAGAAATCGAGGTAACTCTTCAAATTTTATAGGCACACTTGAAGCGATTAGGGTATTTTTTAAAAGCTTTATAGGTTATCGGTGATAATGCAATATTATGGTAACATTGAGCTGATCTGATGATGGAGTCAGGAGTTGTTCGACGGAACTCCTCAGTATATAGGCCGATTGAGTTGAAACTTTGCACGTCTGTCAAGTTCCAACTACAATATAATAATATGGTCACAACGAGCTGATTTGAGGATGGAGTCAGGAGCTGTACAACAGAACTCCTCAGTAAATAGTCTGATTGAGTTGAAACTTGGAACTCAGCATGTCGGTCAAGTTCCGACTACAATGTAATAATATGGTGACAGCTAGCTGATCTGATGATGGAGTCAGGACCTGTCCAATGGAACTTCTTGAATAACAGTGGAACATCCATGTTTGGGCTCATTTTAATTAGCTCACCCTTAGCCTTACCCAATAACAGTTTGTATTGAAGTCGGTTTTTTAAAATTTTTAATTTAGCCACTTGTGCTAGTTACTTATTTAAACTTTCGCGATCACTATTCGTATTGAAATTTATATGGACACGGGATTTTATCGCGTAATTTACCTTATTTATATATCCCGACGTTTCGGCTATGTTACAACAGCCATGGTCGCGTCGGGATATACAAGGTAAATTACGCGATAAAATCCCGTGTCCATATAAATTTTAATACCAATTTAAGTAAGTTAATAAAAGTTAGGTTAAACCTTATGTCATAATATTACTTGCTTCTATTTTTACCCGGCTGACTGTCAAGTCACCCGGGTTATGTAGATCGCGCGTTTCTATGTGGGTATGTATGTAATATTCTTTATTACCACGTTGCTCCTAAACGGCTGGATGGATTTTGATGAATGAGGTATCGTTAGAATCGTCTCCATCTCGATTGTGCTCTAGGATACTTTTTATTTCGATAAATCAAATAGTGCGGCTAAAAAATGCAACAATGTGTGAATTTTCAAAATGAAAATCACGCAATCATATCAAAATCCATGTCAAAATCAAGAGGTTGGTGGACTGATATCAAATATATTTTTTTTTAAAATCTAACATGACATCTTCGAAGACTAAATCGAGTCTTAAAATTTTTGAAAATCTATTTTTCGCCCTAAATAGAATTGTTAACCAAAACGCATACTAAAACTTTCTATTTAGTCACACGCAATGTTTAGAACAAACTGCATCGAAATTGGTTCAGCCATTTAGGAGATATCTCATATTTAAGAAATAACTTACGCATTTAATTTAGGTACTCACAGAGCCATCTGTGTGTCAACTGTGACAACAACGTTTAGGAAAATGCGCACGGCATCGAACCCTAGTTATGTACCTACATAATAATAAAATTGTAATTTAATTTTGTTTTGTGATTGATAAGATAATGTTGTTTCCAACTTTTCAGTTCAGCCGGGTTTTTTTATTTTTGAATAAATTGCTTGTTTATTCGTCATTTGTTATTTTATCAGCATGAATCGCCTCTCCATATACAGTTAAACTGTCAACCGAATTTCAAGTTTCGCAATAAAAGCTATGTGCAGGACATTATGCAATACGTGTGTAGCTACTTAACTTCTCCAGTTACAAGTTTACAGCCTTGATGGGCTGAGTGCAGAATGTCAATGAGTTTATGTCGTAATGCCCATGATTTTCGCTTAAAATTCATGTATGAATTTTGCAAGTTTTATTCAATAAGAGAAATTGACCAATGGGATTATGGCGATGTCGCGTCGTACACACATTCGAAGCTAGAACTACGTATAGGTACTCCTCAAAACAAAATAGAAGGCCCACTTAGAAAAACGAATTTAAAATAGTAATGAAAATTGAATGTAGGTACAATTATTTCAATTTTCATTTTAGGAATATGTTACCACTGAACTTAGGAATTTAGAAATATATTTTTAGAAAAAAATCTAGGACACGTTCAGAAAATATGTGTTGTGCAAAATATCGAAATATTTCAAGTGGGCCCTATTTTGTTTTGAGGAGATACATAAATTTCATTTTGTTTTGAGGAGATACGAAAATTTCACCAATTTCACCACCGAATATGAATTTCAAGCATTACGACATAAACTCATCTGATCAAATGTCAAATTAAGCGATTGATAAGAACGGTACTTGCACTGATGCTTCGGCTTACAAACTAACTTTTTATAATTCTTTCCGTCTTTGTTCCACGCTCCACACATTTTGTTATAGGTACTCAATATGCTATACCTTAAGGTCGTGTTTCGTAGTTAGTAACTATAGGTAGTAAATGAATCTCATAGTTAAAGCCAATTTGCTTAAGAGCTTGGTAAACAGTAAAGTCGCATAAAGACATTGCACCCGTCTAGACATAGAGCTAGCATAGCCACAGCCTTTAATAGAGGCGACATTTTCTGTAAGATTTAAGTATTATGTAAAGCTAGCGACCCGCCCTGGCTTCGCACGGGTCACATCACACATCACATTAGGAACCTCTAAAATTATCAGTGTTTCTCCACTATATTATGCATGTATTATAACTAAATACCTTCCTCTTGAATCACTCTATCTAAACCGTATCAAATCCGTTGCGTAGTTTTAAAGATCTAAGCACACATAGGGACATATAGCGGGAAGCGACTTTGTTTTATACTATGTAGTGATAGTGACTATTGAATCAGTAGAAAAATAATACTTCTCCGTAGGTACCTATATTATCACACTTACCTTATTACTAGTAGTTCGCCCCGAACGGAGATCTCGCGCACCGTTGCGTTGATAGCCTGATTTGGACTTGCTTCTGACTACGCGCTACGTCTCTGAGTTCACTCACTACACAATGATGTCTCACTACACGCTTGCTCAGTATGGTAAAAATTACAGGCATGACAACAACTGAACCGATTTGGCTGAAATTTTAAATGTGGATAGCCGGGAATAGGACATAGGCTACTTTTGATCCGGGTACCACGCGAGCGAAGTCGCGGAAGCTAGTTTGCAATAATTAAACCATATCTATTAAGTATATGAAATAAAATAAAAATATCCTCTTCGTCTACGAGTGTAGCGCCTGTTGCAAATCGATTACTGTCACGGTAGAGTTCGACGACCTCGCGAATAATGTCAACTGAGTAACGGTGACTTTACCTTTAGGTATCGGTAGGATCCGATGGTCAATAATCTAAGTGGTAGAAAAACTACAGCGTTTTTGGAAATAACTGTTTTTCGATGTATCTTTAAACAATTTACACTTAGACCAACGGATCTCGGCATTCGTGAAGTTGGTCGTTTCGATGCGCAGTGCAACTTTTTCATACAAAATTTTCTACTGCGCAGCAAAAAGCCTAACTTGACGAATGCCTAGATCCGTTGGCCCAAGTGTAACTGAGTTGTATTAGCCTACTGTATGTAGGTAACCTTTCATTGAAAATAAATACTTACTTATTAATTTTTTTACTTTTTATTGTGTGCACTTTTATGCTGCAGGTCATTGTGACCGCTGCAGGCAGCTTCACTGGACTGGTCGTGGGTTCGAACCCGGCTGTGCATTAATGGATTTTTCGTTAATATGCCCACTAACACGAGTTCTAATTTTCTAAACTGTAAAGGAAAACTTCGTGAGGAAACCATTCGACAGACTGTTCGAAAAAAATCGGTGATCAAGATTGGTCTGAACTTCTGCAGCGCTCGTTTGACTTCTCCTGAGACTCTTACCGGATATTTACCCTTTTTATAATCTGTGCAATAACAGGACGTAGACGCTTCCTCATAGCATCTTCTATAATTGTCTCTGGACGCTAGCCAGCACTTTCTCAGGAATAGTTCAACTGCATATGCATATCCTATGTGACAGATTTGACGGATCTAATTAGTGGTTTAATATCTTCATACCCCAACCTAATTCTGCTCCATAGATTTTTTATTTACTGTCAGAATTACCAAAGACTTCTAATATTATAAAGGTGAAAGTCCATGTGTGTATGTGAATGTTTGTTACCACGTATCTCAATAACTACTAAACCGATTTTGATGAAAATGTAGATAGTTTAGGTTCTGGAATAACATAGGCTACTTTTATCCAGGAAAAATGTATGGTTGGTTCCCGTGAGATAAAAAAGTAGTCCACGCGGGCGAAGCCGGGCGTTCACTAGTAAATAAATAAAACGAATTCTGTGATTAACAAAATAATAGTGAAGTAAGTAAGTTCGTATGAGCCAGTGATCAACTCTGATGACGGAGTTTCCAAAGGCCTTCGTCATGGCTTAGTGACTTTAAGCCGGGACCGACAATCAAACGTGCCCTCCGAAGCATGGAAGCGCTCAGCATGCCACTAAGGCTGGTTTTACTGTCACGCGTACCGTCGGCGCTGATAGGCGAGTGATCTTTATTACAATGAAATAAGGATACTGATTGTTCAGCACTGACGAGAGCAATCAGCGTTGCCATTTTTGCTAAATAATCAGTATCCTTATTTCATTGTTATAAAGATCACTCGCCTATCAGCGCCGACGGTACGCGTGACACTAAAACCAGCCTTAGTAGTTACATCCGCTCCGAAGCAAATTTTTTTTAGCAACCAGTTACTCATGCAATATCTACATCAAGGTGTGAAATTAATTAATTTCCTGTAAGTAATTTCTATTAAACTATGTTCCCAGACCTCTCACTTTCAAATAAGATCTTATCTGTGGTGTCTGTGTTTTATACCGCATTGTGATAATGCCTTCATTAAGATTCTTCCCATGACATGTCAAAATTCTGATATAGAGAGTCAAAGGTCACTGTCATGAGAAAGTGATTAAGGTACTTATGTGTACATAAATTATACTGCAATTACCAGGAGATTAATAGATTTTAAATGTGCCACGTATATTTTTAACCGACTTCAAAAAAAGGAGATGGTTCTCAACTCGTCGGAATCTTTTTTTTTGTGCTTTTTTTATTAATGTTCACCGATTACTCGAAGACGCCTGGACCGATTTGGAAAATTAGTTTTGTTTGAAAGGGTATACTTTCCGATTGGTGCAAAAAAAAATTGGTGAGGATCTGTCGAAGATCTTCGGAGTTATGAACAGAAATGCACCTCGAGTGTGCAGAAAATTTCTCTTTATAACATTGAAGTAAAAAAAAAGTAGGTAGTTTTTTTTATTTTAGTCACTTGTGTTTCTTTAAGTTAACGTTCAAAGTTACTCATAATGCGTTGCCAAGTTTCCCGGCCCGTAGTTTCCGCATGTGCATCGGGGGCACTGAACGCGTTGGTGTATAACACGTTCTCTACCTCGCCTTACTTAACGCGTTAAAGGCTGGTTTTACTGTCACGCGAACCGTCAGCGCTGATAGGCGAGTGATCTTTATTACAATGTAATAAGGATACTGATTGTCCAGCACTGACGAGAGCAATCAGCGCAATTTCTGCTAAACAATCAGTATCCTTATTTTATTGTAATAAAGATCACTCGCCTATCAGCGCCGACGGTGCGCGTGACAGTAAACCAGCCAAACGTGGCCATAGTTTGCAGAAGTTAGCCCTCCATACGTGACAGGTTGATTATTCCTGTCACCTATTCGAAAATCTGTTTATCGCTT
The DNA here is from genome assembly GCA_958496255.1 of Camptogramma bilineatum. Classification (NCBI taxonomy): domain Eukaryota; kingdom Metazoa; phylum Arthropoda; class Insecta; order Lepidoptera; family Geometridae; genus Camptogramma; species Camptogramma bilineatum. Next base: position 7,987,919 of record OY292474.1, read on the forward strand.
ACGATACGAATATGTATTCATTTGAATTCTTCTTCCCCAGATATCAGACATCGTGGTCGGACAAGAGCCGAACGTGACAGCGCGCGAAGCACTCCTCAGCTGGGCACGGCGCTCCACTGCCAAGTATCCCGGCGTGAGGGTCGCTGACTTCACCTCCTCGTGGCGTGATGGACTCGCTTTCAACGCGCTGATACACAGGAACAGGCCGGACCTGATCGATTGGCGTAACATCAGGTGAGATAGACATATTTGGTCATGAGTTACTGGAAAGGGACGGGCATATTTTTGCCATTGCTTGCATTCTGTTAACTGTGACAGTCGCTTACTTCACCTCCTCGTGGCGTGATGGAACAGGCCGGACTTGATCGACTGGCGTAACATCAGGTGACATAGACATATTTATGCTTCTGCCTACATAATGTTCGAAGATCCAATGCTCTTCTTCTTCTGCAATTTAAGGGACTGCCCCTTGTCGGCAATGCTCTTAGGTACCTATCCACAATTATCTTTTTTAATACTTCTTTATCTTTTTACCCGGCTGACTGTCAAGTCACAAGGGTTATATAGATTGCGATAGGTATGTTTGTAGTGATATTCTTTATTATTGTTTGTTTACTTAATTTGTTTTTTGTATTCCAGGTCAAGGCATGTCCGTGAGCGTTTGGAGACTGCATTCCACGTGGTCGAGAAGGAGTATGGCGTTACTCGACTTCTGGACCCCGAGGGTAAGAAAGATATCTTATAATCTTATACTTTAACATCCAGAGGTGTAATGTTAGAATTAATGATATTGCAGGTTGCTTATTTGTTCTTTATTGATGATCGAACAAACAAAGTTGTGCGCAGTCGCAAAATGAAAGACTAACCGCTAGTGGCATTAACAACTGAACCGTTAACAGGGCACATTAAAATAAGGGCTATAACTATAAAGTCGTTAAGCCTTTAAGCAGCCTAAAATCTACATCATAAAACTTTTGAAACTATTATGATTGCAAACAGTGTAAACACTATAAACGGGATATTTACCATCATTTTTGGATTTTTGAGTTCCCCGATATTTCGGCACAGTTGCATGCGCCATGATCACGGTAAACTAAAGTTTTTAGCGAGTTTTTAGGTAATCACTGGCAGACGAAAATCATGGTAAAAGTAGTAGTGTGAAATGCGAATAATGACCCTTGCTTACGGCAAGTATACGCTAGTATACGTGCGTTGTGGCACTCAAATTGTTAACATGGTAGTCACTAATCTAATTAATTACTCGTACATATTTTCAATTGTTTATACGTGGCTTTGGAAAATGTTTTTATACTTGCCCTCATGTCAATGAAAAAAGATGGTTCATAGACCACTTCCCATACAAATTCTCCTGTAGTAGCCGACTGAGCTATTGAGCTATAGAAAGACTACAAGCCCATTAAGCTTGTAAGTATTTAAATCTATCAAATGATTGCGAAATTTGAAATAAATTGCGGCGCGGCATATTAATTTCGAGAATTAAAAATATCGTTGATATTTTTTCAAATTACGAAATTAAAAGAAACTACTTATTTCTAATCCGTTTGGCCCAAGGGCAGACCATAAGCGACACCTACAAACCCACCTACTGACAACCTAACCCACACATAAGGCCACAGTTCAGAATATAACGACAGTAATCATTGTAATCACACTCAACGCGACGCAGTAATCACACTCGCCATTATTTACGCCAAATTAAATGCAAAATGCATTTATTGTTTTAGGTCCTTGCCATTGTTTAAGCTAAGTCCTTACGACGGAAATGAGGAAGCCTTTGTCCGACAACTGGACCGTTTATGATAACAGTAAGACCCCTCGCGGCAAATCTTAATCAGTATAAAGATGGATGGAAGTGCGCACACTACAACGATTCAGTATCGGTCATGGTTGCACTAGCAGCCCAACCCGGCCGAACTATCAGACGCTAGAAAAAATTTCAGTCTGCGAGGGGACTACTACTTTTTGTCAAAAGTCGTAGTACTTTTGACAAAGACATAGACACGGATGGCACATCATACAGCTATAGTAACCAGTGGTACCGCTGCTATTTGACACTGCAGTACAAATGGCACTGTCGCTACAGATTACCGTCTACTTTCTGGTTCGGAATCATTTTCAACTACATTGTTTCAGATGTGGACACACACGAGCCCGACGAGAAGTCCCTGATAACGTACATCTCGTCTCTATACGAGACGTTCCCGGAGCCGCCGGCGGTGCACCCGCTGTTCGACGCCGAGTCGCAGCGTCGCGCCGCCACATACTCTGAGCACGCCGCCGCGCACCGCGCTTGGCTGCACGAGAACTGCGCGCTTATGCAGGTAATGAGGGGAATGGGAGAGATTGGGAGCGATTGGGCTCATGCAGGTAATAAGGGGATAAGGAGAGATCGGGGGGACCGGGAGAGATCGGGCTCTAGCAGGTAATGAGGGGAACGGGAGAGATCGGGGGGGGATTGGGAGAGATCGTAGAGTAGGTAATCGGAGAAATCGGGAGGACAGGAGTAGTTATGGGAGAGATCGAGAAGGTTGGAGTAGTAATGAGAGAGGTCGGAAAGGTAATGAGAAGGAAGGGATCGGGAGATATCGGACTCTTGCAGGTAATGAGGGGAATGGGAGAGATCGGGGGATTGGGAGTGATCGGGAAGTAATCGGAGAGATCGGGAGGAAAGGACTAGTAATAGGAGACCGAGAAGGACGGAGTGGTAATGAGAGAGGTCGGAAGGGTAATGAGAAGGATTGAGATGGACGTGAAAGAGAACGAGATGGTAAGGAATCGAGATCATGGCTATCTTTATTTAGATTTTTGATGAGACAAGCAGAAGGTATTAACGCCTTTACTCACTATGCCAATAGTGCCGTCTGCGGTAGCTCACCTTGTTTAGCTTCCATCCTATGTCAGACAAAAGCGGGTAGTAATTAAACACTAGATTCAAAACACAAATTTAATCTCGTCGATGTTCAAAGCTTTTCCTATACCGTCTGACTATATCCATGGACTAAATAGCCTATTTCTTCTGTTGGTCAAAAAGCTGATGTATCCGTTGTTTCAGGACCGTGCTTTCCCGTCAACTTTGATAGAGATGAAGAAGCTACTGAGCGAGAGCACCCGGTTCCGCGCCGAGGAGGTGCCGCTCCGCCAGCGCGAGAAGCAGAAACTATTCCACCAATACCGGGAGCTGGAGGTAGGCCCTTTTATTGATCTACTAGCTTCTGCCCGCGGCTTCGCTCGCATGGTAACCGGATAAAAAGTAGCCCATGTCTTATTCCCGGTCAATATCTATCTATATTTGAAATTTCAGCCAAATCGATTCAGTGGTTCTCGAGTTATAAAGGAACAAACATACATCCATCCATCCATTCAAACATTCAAACTTTCGCATTTATAATATTAGTATGATAGTATGATTAGTATGACTAATCTTCAATAGAAAACTGAGTTCTCCACTTTGATTCACGAAGACTAACTGTACTAACAGTACTCGTAGCTCCAAAAAACACTGCTATTTCGCCAGTCCAAGAAATTAAAATTATTCCATTGAAATTAGTATCGTCGCGAGGGTTATTGTAGCCAGATAATTTTGATACCTCGATAATCGTGGTAATTTCAAATTTCATCCAAATCCGTTCAGCCGTTTCAACAAAAGAAAAGACAGACTCCCAAACTGTCGTATTTAAGATGAGAATGTTGAAATATATGTTTTTTCCCAGAAATACTTCGAAACGGTAGGCGAGTGCGATATCGAGCCAACCCTCCGGCCCGACGCGCTGGAGCAGGCGTGGGCGCGGCTTCTCATGGCGCAGCAAGAGAGGGAGAGGGATCTCAACGACGAGATCCGCCGGCTCGAGCGACTGCAGCGACTCGCTGAGAAACTACACAGGTAAGACTGACGCTTGAAGAAAAAGTATAAAGTGGTATCATTTGATGATCCTTCTGGCTGCGCCAGATCCCTTTGTAAGACCTCATGAAACTTTCAGATAGTAGTTCAGTAGAATAGTGATTGGTGAATCCACAGGTCATCCAGAGTGACGGTTATGATAAAGTAACACAGGCTTAGTGATAGTAAATAGTGATGGTGATCCTGATGGCTGCGCCAGTTCACATCCTGAGCAAAGAGAATGGTGGAAATAACATCTTCTGTTGGTGAATGGTCACGAGATTCGTTGCATTATATTTGATTTGTTTTTGACAAAATTTTCGTACTGGGGCGCAAATGCAAAGATCTCTTAAGGTGGAATCAGACGGTTCACTCAAGAGAAAGATCGAATGAAAGCTGGGGTTTTCTATGACATTCTTTCATTTTATGTTCAGATGTGTCACTTTGAGTGAAAGATGCCGAATCAAGAATAGAAATGAACGAAAAGTGAACCGTCCGATTCCACCTTTACCACCCGGACATTTTCGACTATATCTTTATTTAAAACTGCCTATTCCAGGGATATAAAACAAACGGAAGCCGGCCTCGACAGCGTGGAGCGACACATCGAGAGCGAGATCCGACGCGTGGAGCGCGGTGTGCACCCCGCCGAGGCCAAGATGGCGGCGGAGCAGATAGAGCAGGAGTTACGGGCGATGGAGCACACGATACAAGAGATGTTCCAAGATGCACATGCGTTAAGAGAGGGCCGGTACGCGCAAGCTGCTGAGCTTTTAAGGAGGTGAGGAATTTTGTTAAAACGGGTGAGCGCTGAGATGACGGCTAAGTAAGTTCGTATGAGCTAGTGGCTAACTCTGGTGATGTAGTTTTTAGGCCGCCTAAAGGCCTCTATCATGGCTTAACGACTTAAAAGCTGGGACCGACAATTTAACGTGCCCTCCGAAGCACGGAACCATGATGAATACACACAAAAAACAACCTGCATTTACAACCCACTCTGATCCGTATCCATATAATAAATGTGAAAGTGTGTTTATTTGTTTGTTTGTTTGTCCTGCTTTCACGTCAAAACAGCGACGGGTTGACGTGATTTTTTGTGTGGAGATTAATATAGGCTACTATTTATCCGGGTACCACGCGAGCGAAGCCGCGGTCGGAAGCTAGTTTACTATACATAATAATGAAAACCATTCTTGCAGAGTGCAACAGATTCACGACCGCTGGCTAAACGCCCGGCAGTCATTCACGGGGCGACTGCTCCCCCGATTATCGTCCGTCCGCATGCCGGTACAGCAGACCACGGTGCGACGCGAGACACGCACGGTGCTGGAGACGAGAGTACACGACACCGATCCCAAGTTCCAGCAGCTCAGTGAGGCGACCAAATGGTGCAAGGAAAAACTCGTAAGTGCCGTTTTGTGGTGTGAAGATTGTAGATGCCGGTACAGCAGACCACGGTGCGACGTGAGACACGCACGGTGCTGGAGACGAGGGTACACGACACTGATCCCAAGTTCCAGCAGCTCAGTGAGGCGACCAAATGGTGCAAGGAAAAACTCGTAAGTGCAAGTGGTGTCAAGTTGGAGTTGTAGATGCCGGTACAGCAGACCACGGTGCGACGTGAGACATGCACGGTGCTGGAGACGAGGGTGCACGACACCGATCCCAAGTTCCAGCAGCTCAGCGAGGCGACCAAATGGTGCAAGGAAAAACTCGTAAGTGCCGTTTTGTGGTGTGAAGTAGGAGTTGTAGATGCCGGTACAGCAGACCACGGTGCGACGCGAGACACGCACGGTGCTAGAGACGAGAGTACACGACACCGATCCCAAGTTCCAACAGCTCAGCGAGGCGACCAAATGGTGCAAGGAAAAACTCGTAAGTGCAAGTGGTGTCAAGTTGGAGTTGTAGATGCCGGTACAGCAGACCACGGTGCGACGCGAGACACGCACGGTGCTGGAGACGAGGGTGCACGATGCCGATCCCAAGTTCCAGCAGCTCAGTGAGGCGACCAAATGGTGCAAGGAAAAACTCGTAAGTGCAAGTGGTGTCAAGTTGGAGTTGTAGATGCCGGTACAGCAGACCACGGTGCGACGCGAGACACGCACGGTGCTGGAGACGAGGGTACACGACACCGATCCCAAGTTCCAACAGCTCAGTGAGGCGACCAAATGGTGCAAGGAAAAACTCGTAAGTACCGTTCTGTGGTGTCAAGTTGGAGTTGTAGATGCCGGTACAGCAGACCACGGTGCGACGCGAGACACGCACGGTGCTAGAGACGAGAGTACACGACTGCGGCGCGAGACACGCACGGTGCTGGAGACGAGAGTACACGACACCGATCCCAAGTTCCAACAGCTCAGCGAGGCGACCAAATGGTGCAAGGAAAAACTCGTAAGTGCCGTTTTGTGGTGTCAAGTTGGAGTTGTAGATGCCGGTACAGCAGACCACGGTGCGACGCGAGACACGCACGGTGCTGGAGACGAGAGTACACGACACCGATCCCAAGTTCCAACAGCTCAGCGAGGCGACCAAATGGTGCAAGGAAAAACTCGTAAGTACCGTTTTGTGGTGTGAAGATTGTAGATGCCGGTACAGCAGACCACGGTGTGACGCGAGACACGCACGGTGCTGGAGACGAGGGTGCACGATGCCGATCCCAAGTTCCAGCAGCTCAGTGAGGCGACCAAATGGTGCAAGGAGAAACTCGTAAGTGCCGTTTTGTGGTGTGAAGTTGTAGATGCCGGTACAGCAGACCACGGTGCGACGCGAGACACGCACGGTGCTGGAGACGAGGTTACATGACGCTGATCCCAAGTTCCAACAGCTCAGCGAGGCGACCAAACGGTGCAAGGAAAAACTCGTAAGTGCCGTTTTGTGGTGTCAAGTTTTGCTCAAGAAAGGTTCCAACGGAAGATCAGCGTTATCTTGTAAATGTGCAAAACAGCAATTGCTGGGTTGGACGACGATTTGGAACACTATGTTAATAGCTTTTTTTGTGTGTCTTAAATAAACTCTTCTTCTTTCTTTCTTTCTTTCTTTCTTTCTTTCTTTCTTAGTACAAAGTAGAGTAGGTTTAGAAGTGATTTTGTAAAAGTCAAAAGCGGCCATGGGCTTGAATTGCAACTTGTCCTTGCAAAATGTGGCTATATTCATTTGTTACGATTTTATTGTAGACCCTTTTTTATATAATTTCGTGTACAAGTGTTATGGTAAATAACTAAGCTTTTGTTGTTTTTGCAGAAAAAGCTCCATGAATCCGAGTACGGATCTGACTTGCAGTCCGTCCAACACGAGCTGGACAAGCATGGACGCGAGCACAAACAGATCGATCAGTTCCACTCTAAGGTATATAGAATACTAGTTGCTGCCCGCGGCTTCGCTCGCGTGGTACCCGGATAAAAAGTAGCCTATGTTAGGCTCCAGCCTTCCAGCTATCTCCACACAAAAAATCGCGTCAATCGGTCGCTCCGTTTTGGCGTGATTCCACGACAAATAAACAAACAAATAAACACACTTTCACATTTATAATAGGGGTACGGATTTTACTAATGTTGTAAATCTGACTCAACCAGTTATCTGTTTGGATAAAATTCAAATAGTTGTAAGGGGTTTAAGCCCCACTGCGGATAAATTCTAACTACGATACAAGTAAAATGACTGGCCGAAATTACTCCGAAAATGACCTTGGCAAATATTGTGATTGTCAAATATCCTACCAAATAGTCAAACAACTTATTGGCTATTCCAAAAAGCATACTTCCTTTTCCAAAACCTATAAAGATAATGATTTCCTGTCACACAAGATGTAAAACTATAGGTACTTATTCTGTTTGGGTTTTTATTTTACTTGACAACTAAATGGATAGCCAAAACTTGCGCCGATAAATTCATATTTTTAGTATTTAAATGTACTTACTTACTCATATTTTTTTGTTTTCTATACGTTATTTGTTTAAACGCACTAATCTCTGAAACTACCAGTGTGATTTTAAAAAATCCCTTAGCATTTGATAGCCCAATGCTTGAGAATGGCAAAAGTTATTGGGGAGCTCAGCAAAACATGACAGAATGAACGATAAAATCACCGTTTCAACAACGTTTTATAAATGAAACGAGTGAATACACTTGTCTAAATAGATGTAAAGACTAAGTGTAGATTTATATTAGACTAAGCCGTGCCCGGGGCGTACCGTGTACGTGTCCCGGACGGGGCATGGATTTGAAACGTTACATACATTTTGCATGAAGCAGTTTATATCAAACAGTACCTGTGCCTCGAGCACCAGTACGCACGAGTTTACTATTCTATCCGTGACTATAGTAAAGTATGGACAATTGTATGGACTGAACTTAGTTTAGTCAAGTTACCGCTAGAGGCGCTGCACTGAATTCCATAGAATTGAGATACTTTACTATAGTCACGGATAGAATAGTAAACTCGTGCATACTGGTGCTCGAGGCACTGATGCGTGGGACACGCATCAGTGCCGAGCCCGTCTACGGCCGGCGGCCTGTCTACGGGCCCGGACATGGCCCGGTCTAATATAAACTTCTCTTTGGATACATGTTTGAACCATTATTCTCTTCCAGGTGGAGCAGTGCGTCCACAACCGCGGCAACTTCTCTGGCGAGGAGTTAAACCTGTACAACCAGCATCTCAGCCAACTGCAGAAACTTTACGCTGACCTGCTGTCTACCAGCACAAAGCGGTACGTAGTTTATTTATTACTAGCTGCTTCCCGCAGCTTCGCTCGCGTATTAACCGGATAAAAAGTAGCCTATGTCCTATTCCCGGTCATTACCTATCTGTATTTTAAATTTCAGGCAAATCGGTTCAGTGGTTGTCGAGTTATAGAGGAACAAAACATACATCCAAACATTTGCATTTATAATATTAATGTGACTAGCTGTACCCGGCATGATGAACCGTGTTGGCTGAGTTGGTTAGTACCTTGACTTTCGATCGGTCGTGGGTTGAAATCCTGGCCGTGCATCAATGGCTTTTAATTAAATTTATATGCGCATTAACACGAACTCTAAACGGTGAAGGAAAACGTCGCTGAGAAAAGCTTGAAAGGATGAAAGCTGAGAGGATGTCTTAGGTGCTGGGCAAGCTTACTCCATTCCAAACAATGTCCCAGGCACTACAGTGTCCGGTTGGTTGACAATTTTTATTTTATGTACCTATAAAGATTTTTGGTTCATTCTTAAAATAAAATTATATGTTGTAATATTTAAATTTTGGCGCCTTCTCTAGTGTTAATTGTTTACTCTGTTTGTTACGTCAATGTCAATGTCCTACTGTCAGGTGTCAGTCATCATGACTGATTGCTTGTTTTGACGGATGTGTCAAACTGTCACTTCTTGCCTGACCATTGAGCTCGCAATAAATACGCCGTACATCTCCCAAAGTAAATCTGGTTTTATTCACGAAATCCAACAGGTTTTGGGCTCAGAAATTATTTATAATCACGCTAAAGGCCATAGTGAATAATCAGTGAAAGTATTTCCGAGTTATTTTCAAGTTCGCGAAAAATCAATCGCGCATGTGCGCGTACACACCGGCGCCCCGGCATTCCAGCATCTTTATTTCAGCTTTTCAGCAATTCTAACGATGTCTATCACAAATAACAATGTACACGGAATGCAGATTGAGAAGTTGGTGGGACGATCCAACTTTGCAACTTGGAAGTTTGCTATCCAAACATACTTGGAGCATGAGGAACTCTGGGAATGTGTAACCGGCGCTGAAACCGACAAGAAGAAGATCCTAAAAGCTAAGTCAAAACTTATTTTACTATGTGATTCATCAGTTTATGTACACATAGAGGAGGCCAAAACCGCACAAGAAGTGTGGAATAACCTAACAAAAGCATTTGATGACTCAGGGCTAGCTAGGAAAGTTGGTTTATTGCGAGACCTGATAACGACAAACCTCGACGGGTGTCAAAACATCGAGGAGTATGTATCAAAGATAATGAGCACTGCACACAAACTCAGAAACATCAATTTCAAAGTAGATGATGAGTGGTTAGGTACACTATTATTGGCCGGCCTGCCCGATATCTATAAACCGATGATAATGGCTTTGGAAAGTTCCGGTGTAGCGGTCTCAGCTGATTTGATTAAGACAAAGTTGTTGCAAGAAGTCAAAACAGACACAGTGGCATTATATACAAGTAATAAGAAAGATCAGAAACAAAAGATTAAAGGACCTAGATGTTATGCATGCAATAAACATGGCCATATTGCAAAGCACTGTAAATCTAAAAGAGCAGGTAATAAATCAGAAGATAATGCAAATTTCATTGCCGTGCTTTCAGCTACTCAACAGAATCACGATGGCTGGTTCATCGACTCGGGCGCCTCCATGCACATGACAAAGCACAGGGAGTGGCTATACGATGAAACATGTCCTCCGGTGAGCAGTATTCGAGTAGCAAATGACAAAGTCCTTCCGGTGCAGAGTTCAGGAAGTGTCGACATACAAATTTCCAACGGAGGGAAACTGAAGGTAACAAATGTACTGTATGTTCCTGAACTAGCTACAAATCTTTTGTCCGTGAGCCAGATGATCAGTAAAGGATGCCATGTCAAGTTTGATAGCCACGGTTGTAAGATAATCAACGCGCAGAATAAAGAAGTGGCTACAGCCAAACTCAGTAATAATATGTACAGGCTAAACACTACAAGCAGTGTTGCATACATATCAGATATAAATGAAAATGATTCTTATTTATGGCACCAAAGAATGGGCCATCTGAACTTCTCAGATCTGAAGAAACTGCCTGGATGTGCTGAAGGAATAGCACTGAGTGACAAGGTCGACAAAATGATATGTGTATCATGCCTTGAAGGGAAACAGACCAGACAGAAGTTCCCGAGTGAAGGATCGAGAGCCGATGGACTACTGCAGATAGTACACTCTGATATATGTGGCCCCATGGAAGTAAAGTCAATTGGAGGGGCAAGGTACTTCGTCACCTTCATCGATGATTTCTCAAGGAAAGTATACATTTATTTCATGAAAAATAAGTCTGATATGATTGAAAAATTTAAAGAGTTCAAAAGCAATGTAGAAAATCAGTTAAATGCAAAGATTAAAATTTTCCGCTCAGATAATGGAACTGAATATACAAGTAAAAATTTTTCAAACATTCTGAAAGACTCAGGTATTTTACATCAAACCACAAACCCATATACTCCAGAGCAAAATGGGTTGGCGGAGCGTGCTAATCGCACATTAGTTGAAAAGGCTCGATGTATGCTAATAAATGCAAATTTACAGAAGCAGTACTGGGCAGAAGCTGTGTCAACTGCAGCTTATCTTATGAATCGCTCACCGACACGCACACTGAACTTTTCAACTCCAGAGGAAATGTGGTCCGGAAAGAAACCTGATGTAAGTCACTTAAGAATCTTTGGTTGTGAAGTAATGGTGCATGTTCCCAAAGAAAAATCAAAGAAATGGGACTCAAAAGCACATAAAATGATTTTTATTGGCTATTGTGAAAATACAAAAGGGTATAAAGTCATAGATCCAAAAACTAGAACAGCCACTAGAAGTAGAGATGTTGTCTTTCTTGAGAGTTCAGTAAAAAGAAACTTTGCAACAGTACCTATATCAGAAATAATATCAGACTATGAAATCGATTCAAAATCAGAGGAAGTTGTTGAGGAACAACTCAGTTCTAATGATTCTGATGAATCATTTTATTCAGATAATGGTTCACCTTCTAAAAGGTCAGAGGAACCACATCCAAATGTCACAATGAGGTCAAAGAAAATTAATATGAAGAATGAGGACTCATATTTTTGTTCATATGTGAACACAGTTTTGATTCCAGAGACATATAATGAAGCAGTAAATTCACCAGAGGCCAGTGAATGGAAACAGTCAATTGAGGAAGAGCTGAAAGCGCATGAGAAGAACAAAACATGGGAGCTGGTGGAGAAACCATCTGAAACAAAAATAATTGGATGTAAATGGGTATTTCGCACCAAGGAACAGAAATCAGGTACTCTTTACAAAGCCAGACTATGTGCAAAAGGCTGTGCTCAGAAAAAGGGCATTGATTACAATGAGACGTTCTCTCCCACAGTAAGGTATGATTCAATTCGTATGGTTCTCTCAGAAGTAGCTCAACATAACCTAAAAATGGTCCAATTTGACGTAAAAACTGCATTTTTGTATGGCGATATTCAGGAAAACATCTACATGAAACCACCAGAAGGTCTGAAAGTTCCTGAAAACAATGTCTGTAAACTGAACAGATCGCTTTATGGGCTGAAACAATCCCCACGATGCTGGAATCACAAATTTGACTCTACACTGAAACAATATGGTTTTGTCAACAGCCATGCAGACCGATGTGTGTACACAGCTTGGATAAACGAGAAGAAGACATATTTGTTATTGTTTGTCGATGATGGACTTTTAATTTCAGATGATGTTACCATTTTGAACAGGATCATCAAAAGTCTCAAAGAGGACTTTGAGATAAAATTATGTGAACCACATAATTTTGTAGGAGTACAAATAGAAAGAGTAGATGGGAATCTATTCATTCATCAACAAAAGTATATTGAACAGGTACTTGTAAAATTTGATTTGTGTAATGCTAATTCAAGTCAAATTCCAGTTGACCCACACACGAAGTTGGAGAGGGCTGAGCAGCCAGAGGACAAAAATATTCCATACCGGGAAGCTGTTGGCTCTCTGATGCACCTGGCCATCGTCAGTCGGCCAGATATCATGTATGGAGTCAGCTTGGTCAGTCGCTACCTCAACTGCTATGACCATACTCACTATGCCGTTGTTAAGAAGATCCTGAAGTACTTGAAAGAAACCAAGGACTACGGGCTCAAGTATACAAGCACACTGCCGAATCCGGTGGTTGGATACAGTGATGCGGACTATGCCAACGACACAAGTACGAGACGCTCAATGACAGGGTACGTGTTCATGAAGAATGGTGCAGCTGTGACGTGGGCCAGTCAGAGACAGGCAAGTGTTGCCTTGTCCACCACAGAGGCGGAGTTTATGGCTGCCTGTGCTGCAACCAAGGAAGCTATGTGGATTCAACAGTTACTGAAAGACATTGGTGAATATAATCAGAACTCTATTTGTTTGAATATTGATAATCAAAGTGCAATTTGTGTAATTAAAAATGTAGATTATCATAAAAGATGTAAACATATTGAAGTAAGATATAATTTTATTAAGGAAAAGTATGTAAACAAACAAATTGATTTAAAGTATATCTGTACTAATGAACAAAATGCTGATATTTTTACAAAAGCTCTGTGTAAAGAAAGGTTTCAATATTTGAGAGCAAAGCTTGGTGTATGTAAAATAGAAAGATAAGATTTATATACTTTGCTATGTATATTTTACAGCTTACTAGTAATGTGAAACTATCTCATAAAGATCTGATTTGCTTAAGTAGAAATAAGCTTATGTTTCTCATTATGTTTAGTACTACTACTAGTTATGTACTGTTACTATGTTTTGTAAGTTTATTTAATTTCGTAAGTGCATTTAGTAGTAGAATAGTTGTTAAAATTTTTGTAAGTTGTTTAGTCTTAAAAATTAGGTCAGAGACATTGACTTGTATACATACCTTGCTATGTTTAATTCTATATTGTTTGTATGTATAGGCAGGTATGTACCTTATGTAAAAATTAAGTTATGTTAGCTAGAAGGCTTAAATTTGGTCAGAGTGTTGTAATATTTAAATTTTGGCGCCTTCTCTAGTGTTAATTGTTTACTCTGTTTGTTACGTCAATGTCAATGTCCTACTGTCAGGTGTCAGTCATCATGACTGATTGCTTGTTTTGACGGATGTGTCAAACTGTCACTTCTTGCCTGACCATTGAGCTCGCAATAAATACGCCGTACATCTCCCAAAGTAAATCTGGTTTTATTCACGAAATCCAACATTATACTTATTGATATTATTTTGTCCACAGCATATCCGACTTAGACGCGCTCCAAGACTTCTTACAATCCGCAACAGCAGAGCTAAACTGGCTGAACGAGAAGGAACAAGTGGAGTTGTCCCGGGATTGGGCCGACCCTCACATCAACTTGCCCGCTGTACAACATTATTACGAGGTATTTATCTAACTCAGTAAATAGTTCGTTCCATAATGAATCCTCACAAGAAACTATTATACAAATTACGAAAAATATTATAACAAGTAGGTACCATCAAAGTATTCAATCTTATCTTCGAAGTAGGCACCTATATCCATTCCATTAGATTTGATTAGATCATTGGGTCGAAGTGTCTCTCTGTCTTTCAATATAAAATGAGGAATTCAGTTTTGTTGGTATAATTAAGCATCTTGAAGATATGTTTATTGATGATTCAGTTCTGTCAATATGTTATTAAGTTAAACAAATATACCTACATATCTTCTTGGTCACAGAGATCTCGCTTGGCTCTAATCACACTTACATCTTAAAGAACAAAATATCACTTTCGTTAAGAAAATAATGTTTGAAAGTGGATCCATTATTTGCATTACAATTCTCTAGAATGCCATTTGGGTTACAAAGTGCCCCGTAAAATTTTCAAAAATAGAAAAGTCAAAAGTCAAATTCGTTTATTCAATAAGATCACAAGTGTACCACTTTGAAACGTCTTAAGAGCTAGGTGATTCTACTCCTGTTCCTTCGCGACCAAGAGCATTAATCCATTCCATACTGAATGATTAGATGAACATTCATCACTCATTAGCACTGAGCGCATCAAAAAAACGCACAAGAAGGCTACAAAGGAATGGAATATTGGGATTTTATTTATTGAGTACTTGTTATTAATGTTCAATGAGGAATGTTCTTAAAAACTAGTTCAATGTCGTTCACTAGATGGCGCTAGTAGACTGTTCTGTGGCGGGTATTATAAATAAATACTTACCTATATTTGTTTAACTAACTTTATCAATAATACTATTTTATCAGTCTGTACATTATTGTCACTTTTGTCTATTAAGTTACTTTTCATAAGTTGAAGTTAAATCCTGTTTAGGACAGAGCGCCATCTAGATGGAACTACATATTTTTAAGAATATTTCTCGTTGCTTTTGTCGTGTGTTTTATAAATTAGTTTGTTTTTATTACAAGCATTCCTTTGGAGACGACAACGAGGTTCGTTTCAATATTTTATTTGTTTAATTTTTTTTTGCGAGTTCATTTTAGATGTGCTTTTTTAGTTATGTTCAATAAGTTGAGATTGAAAACTGTATGATTGGTTCGTTCTTGAAATGTTCCACCAATCAGAATCGTTCTTTTGACGTTTTGAATGTCACAGACTAAAAAGTAAATCAATGACGAGTAACACGAATTCATGCTCATTATAAAAACAAATGCAAAAATAATGCTTTTACTCTTTGAACAATCTACAAAATGAGTTTAAAAAAACTGTATTCAAAACTAGTAGCGCCCCTGCGACGTTGCCCCCGTAGTGATGGTATATGGTGATGATGATGATGATGAAAAGTAGCCTATAACCTTCCTCAAGAGTTTAGCTATAATGCAGAAAGAATTTTTCAAATCCGACTGGTAGATCCTGAGATTTGCGCGTTCAAACAAACAAACTCTTCCGCTTTATATAATAAGTATAGATTTTAAGCCTTCTACGTATATAAATATGTTCCATTTTTCACCAGCAACTGATGTCTTCGCTGGAGAAACGGGAGCTTCAGTTCAGCAACGTGATAGACCGAGGGGAGGCGTTGATTGCTCAACATCACCCTGCGTTGAAGACCATCGAAACCCATCTGCAGGTTTGTATCATTATGAGCTCTATACAGATAGAAATTAGGCTCATGCCCATCGAAACCCATCTGCAGGTTTGTAACATTATGAGCTCTATACAGATAGAACCCCATTTGCTAAGGTTACTCCTACATCGACTTGTAGCAGTTGTTCACGACTGTATTCGACAGTCACGCCATCTAGTTCAGATTTGTGTACTATGTTAAACTTTCATTACACCATTCCTACTATTCATACTAATTAAGACTATATTTTGTTGTTATATTTTACTTTTCTTTAGGTACAATAAATTGTTCATTCATTCATTCAAGAATCAAGAAGCGCTCGTGGCGTAGCTTGCTTAGACGGTCTTGATTGATCGTTGAAGTTAAGCAACGTTGTGCGCGGTCACTCTTGGGATGGGTGTCCGTAAGTGGTATAACGAGCTGAGCGCTTTCGTGCTTCGGAGGGCACGTTAAATTGTCGGTCCCGGCTTTTAAGTCGTTAAGCCATGACGGAGGTTTTTAGGCGGCCTAAAGTCCGTCACCAGAGTTGGCCACTTGCTCATACGAAAGAAGAAGAATTAAGACTATATTCTGTTGTTATATCTTACTTTTCTTTGTGTACAATAAAGTTTTCAGTCATTCATTCATTCACTTATTCATTCCGGTGATTTATCTTGCATATTCCTCACACTATTTCTTCTTCAGGTGATGCAGTCTCAATGGGCGTGGGTGCTGCAACTGACGCTCTGCCTCGAAACTCATCTGAAGCACACCACTCAATACCATCACTTCTTTGAGGAGGTGAAGGAGGCTGAGAAATGGATACAGAAGTAAGTTTTTAGTTTGAATATTCATTCATTCTTCCATAACATAAATCGATTTGAATAATTGATGACTAATCGCGACAGCGTCGACTGCGGCGCGTTTCAAGATAAAATGTTCAAAAAGTGTTTTTAAAGAGCTTCTAAATAACCAATCCAGAAATTTTAAAAAGACTGACTGAAGAAATATGACACAATTTTTTTTTTTTTCATATGTAAATTCTATACCATTAAACGAGTAATATTTGTTTATTTGTTTATCGAAAGCCGCTCTTACTATTAAGATGAAATTTGCGACTAAATTCTGACTAAATTAACATCCAAATCATAAATCTTAGACGTTTGCGTATTTTTTGTACTTTTCAATGGATCTTACTGAATTTGCGTAAAACACTTTCATAATTATGTTTTTCTAGATGAATTTCTTGATTGTATGTTAGGACCTGCCTTTGACTACACCCCTCATTCATTTTAATAGATCCTAAATGGTTAAATGTTTGGGGAACACGGTGACGACCGACAGTTGATGTCGGATAGTCCTAGATATGTCTAACTTCGTTAGAAACTTTGCTTGCGAGTTTTAGACATTCTGATGATGAGTGGCGCCATCTGTAGTGCGTAGCATGTTTCTGTAGTTCATCTAGCGACAGGTAGATGTCGCTACAAATGCATAACATGTCCTCTTTTCTTCCAGACGCGAAGAAGCCCTCAACACCTCGTTCTCCCAATCAGAGTTCACTCTAGACCAGGGCGAGCGCCTTCTCAAGGGTATGCAGGAGCTGCGCGAGGAGCTAAACGGGCAAGGGACAGCTGTGGCGCGCTTGGCTGAGGAGGCGCGTAACGTCCGGCCGGTGAGGCAGCGCCGGGCGCCTGTGACCAGGCCTCTGCGGGCCGAGACCGTGTGCGCGTACAAACATGCCAATGTGAGTCATATACTTGAACTAACAGGGATTCGCCATGATGTGGGTAGTCCAAAATCCGCCGCATTTTGTGAACTTCTGGACGAAAGTCTCCTTTTCACTCAAATTGTGAATTGTTTTTCATAATGTAAAAAGTACAAAGATAAAGGAAACCGAATCAAGATCTGCAGGGCTATTTTTGAAAAAAGTGATGACTAGGAATTGACGTTCTGACCACGTGACTCATCACCTTTAAACGTCAATTCCTATACATTTTGAAGTGTTCTACAGCGATCGCGACGATAGATAGTGTAATATGGCTAGGGGGGCTGGATCGTAGTGACTGGCAAAAGTGGGGGGAGGCCTTTTCCCAATAATGGGACAGTGCTAGTAGAATTAGAATTAGAATGTTCTGTAACTTCCAGTTGGCGATAGAGAAGGGTTCGTCGGTGACCGTGCTGGACAACTCGGGTCGGTCCCGCTGGCGCGTGCGTGTGGGCGGCGCGGGCACGGAGGCGCAGCTGCCGGGCGCCGTGCTGGCGCTGCCGCCGCCGTGCCAGGAGGCGCAGGACGCGGCCGACGCGCTGCGCAAGGCGTACGACCGGGTGAGTCTCTATACCCTAGTACTGTGACCGTGCTGCACAACTCTGGGCGGCGCGGGCACGGAGGCGCAGCTGCCGGGCGCCGTGCTGGCGCTGCCGCCGCCGTGCCAGGAGGCGCAGGACGCGGCCGACGCGCTGCGCAAGGCGTACGACCGGGTGAGTCTCTATACCCTAGTACTGTGACCGTGCTGCACAACTCTGGGCGGCGCGGGCACGGAGGCGCAGCTGCCGGGCGCCGTGCTGGCGCTGCCGCCGCCGTGCCAGGAGGCGCAGGACGCGGCCGACGCGCTGCGCAAGGCGTACGACCGGGTGAGTCTCTATACCCTAGTACTGTGACCGTGCTGCACAACTCTGGGCGGCGCGGGCACGGAGGCGCAGCTGCCGGGCGCCGTGCTGGCGCTGCCGCCGCCGTGCCAGGAGGCGCAGGACGCGGCCGACGCGCTGCGCAAGGCGTACGACCGGGTGAGTCTCTATACCCTAGTACTGTGACCGTGCTGCACAACTCTGGGCGGCGCGGGCACGGAGGCGCAGCTGCCGGGCGCCGTGCTGGCGCTGCCGCCGCCGTGCCAGGAGGCGCAGGACGCGGCCGACGCGCTGCGCAAGGCGTACGACCGGGTGAGTCTCTATACCCTAGTACTGTGACCGTGCTGCACAACTCCGGACCCCTCTTAGGCCATTAAGTTCGAAGGAAACCTTGTCAATTTTTGTATTTTCGGATTTAAAAGTCGAGATACTAACCCACTCGGCCATTACTGCTCTGCTGCAAGGTTCAAAATCGGTGAACATAAGATTTCTATTGGGAGACGTCTATTTCTAGTGGTCTATTTAGGGGTACCTACCGAAAAAGCTTGCGTGACCTTATGTTCATGTGTCCCATAAAAATAAAGTTAAAATTATTGCATGACATTTTTTTTGGAAGATTATTTTTTGCTTTCATGGGTATACTTACCCCTAACGTGGTCCCATAAAAATTGGGTAAGGATATGATGAGGATCTTCGGTGTTATGAACAGAAATGCACCTCGCAGAGTGCAGAAAATTGCTAAGCTTACCAACGGGAATACATCACAATATTGAAGTTTACAATTTTAATTTATCCACTTGTGTCTAGCTTATAACGTCGTCAATCGATTAAAACCACAATTAAAACTCATTAACAGTATGTAAACAAATGACCTAAAACTGATAGCATTATTTAAATACTAATATATACATTGACTATAACAAACTTGACCTATTCCTCATTACACTATCATTACGAGGTGTAGATATTCAAAGAGTTTAGTAGTGTAAGTCACTTCGTGTCAGTGACATGAAATTATTGGATTTCTTTTTGTTTATGGTGATTTTAGTGCTACCGCTAATATGTTATTTTATGTACAAGGTACCTACTTATTTATTTGCGACATATTTATTTACCTTTCAAAGCTTTCAAACTAAAATTTTACTTATGTTTGTGTGTTTGTGTCGGTTTTTTAAGTAAATGCATCGAGCTTCTAGCAATGCTAGATTCTCGAAGAGTAAAGGTTAACTTTGGGTACCTAAGTGGTTCCCGTGACTTCTACTAATGTGTAAATGTTGTGATGCAGGTGATCCAACTATGGCAGAGGAAGCAACTGAGGATGCGACAGAACATGATCTTCGCTACCATCAAGGTGGTGAAAGGATGGGATTTCCCTCAGGTACATAAAAACTGCACATAATTAATGATAATTACTTTATAATCATTAAAAAAATTACTTACTAAGGCTGGATTCGACCAAAAGTCATCTTACTCCTAGAGTAGTTATTTTAGTTAGCCGACATAATTCGAAATACAATTATTTATAAAACGCAACCGAACATTATTAGGTGCATACAAATTAACCTGCCCCCCTAGCCATATTACACTATCTATCGTCGCTGTAGAATAGAACACTTCAAAATGTATAGGATTTGACGTTTCAAGTAGATGAGTCACGTGGTCAGAACGTCAATTCCTATACATTTTGAAGTGTTCTATTCTACAGTGACGATAGATCGTTCTACAGCGACGATAGATCGTGTAATATGGCTAGGGCCCCTGGTTATAAAGTGTCAACCTTACAATGTCAAAATATTTATTTATTTATTTATTTATTTATTTATTAGAAACATTACTCTATCCTTACAGGTATAACCTAATACAATAGAGCAGTCAGCAAAAATAATTTCATTATGTCAAATTTAAAAAACAATTAAAATTAAAACAAATCACACACAAAATAATAAAAAATCAAAATTATTCCAAATATAAGTCAACATACAAAATCATTCAATACTCAAGTCAAAAACACAAAAAAAAAAAAAAAAAAAAATTCACAAATACGTCAATACCTAAACCAAAAATTATAAAACTCTTAATTAAAAAACCATCCAAAAATATTATTTACAATAACACGAATAAAATAATATAGCCCTTACGAATTCGCTCTGTGAACAGTGGAATACGTCAATGGTCTCCGCCATCATATTCAGTGCTTGCAAGGTGCGCGTCAGTGGCGCTTTGAGGAGCAGGTTAGTCCTTCCGCGTGACACTGCGAACAGAGGTGGCCGCCTGCGCCTCCCTACGTACTCATTTGGCACGCACAGCCTCATCATCTCCAAAATGGTCGGGTTGGATATCATCCCCCGGAACACCCTAACCACATACAGCGCCAGTGCCTTATCCCTTCTAACTTCCAACTTGTTGTATCCAACCATACCCAAAACGAACAAGGTTGGATACATCAAGGGATAGAAGGGGTATACGCCATATTTCTTCCAATACAGGTATCTGGTGAACTTGTTCTGTATGCGCTCCATCATGAGACAATACTTAGCTTCATGAGGAGCCCATACAGAAGCTGCGCTTTCCATCTGGCTCCTGACCAGTGCGTCGTACATGACCGTCAGAGCCCTCATGTTTGTAAAACCGTTAGCTCTGCGTAAAATGAATCCTAGAATTCTGTACGCCTTTTTACAGATACTAACAATATGAGCTCTGAACCTCAACTCAATGTCCAAACGAACCCCAAGATCCCTTACCGATTCCACCCGCTTCAACTTCGCGTTCTCTATCTTGTAGTTGAAGTGGAGTGGGGCTGTTGCTCTACTAAATGTTATGACGGAGCATTTGTCTACGTTAAACTGCAATTTGTTTCTCCGGCTCCACTCCACTACGTTATCCACGTCTTGTTGAAGTCGTGCGCAGTCTGCCTCCTCGTTAATCGGTAAGATCAACTTTAGGTCGTCTGCGAACAAAAGACATTTGGCCTCTGCAACAACCTCGGGCAGATCGTTAATCATAACGAGAAATTCCAACGGCCCCAGGTTACTACCTTGGCTTACACCGGTCCTCGTGAAATACGGATCAGATTTGTATCCCGCGTACTCCACATACTGCTGCCTATCCTTCATGTAGCTCGCGAAGAACTGCAGCAGTTTGGTGGTGCAGCCGATCGTCGCCAGCTTTGTCAATAAAATGTCATTATCGACCATGTCAAAAGCTTTTTTAAAATCAAAGTAGGCGACGTCGACTTGAACCCCTGCGTCCACGTTCGGGAGCATGTAGGACATCGAGTTGAGGAGGTTGCTGGTCGTGCTGCGGGCTGGTCTGAAGCCGTGCTGAGCGTCCGAGAGATGGGCCGATATCTGCTGCTGCATACTACGCTGCACCGCAGACTCGAACACTTTTGCCGGTGTCGAAAGAATCGCAATGGGTCTGAATCCGCTTACGTCTGAGTCGCCGTCACCTTTAGGTATTGGGATTACCCTTGTAACCTTCCAGCATTCGGGGAAATATGAGCCCTCTAGGCATAAGTTATATATGTGCCCGAGTGGCTCCGCGAGAACCCTGCGACAGTCTCTCGCTCAGATATTCAAACAAGCAGTAGTTTACTCTCGAGTATAAACTTAATCCAGTTTGGTTGAAACCAGCCTTAATTTTGCGATTCCGATGGGATTCGAACCCGCATTGATTCAAACGATCCTCCTCAAGCCGCAGTGCAGCTCGTAATGCCACTTGCGGTCACCCATCCAAATTTTGACCGCGCACAACGTTGCTTTACTTCAACGTTCAATCAAGAACGTCTCAGCAAGCTACACCACGAGCGCTTCTGTTTCGATTCTGACCATAATCTTTAAACCATTACGGAGGTTTATAGGCGGCCTAAAAACTCCGTCACCAGAGTCGGCCACTTGCTCATATGAACTTACTTACTTTATGTTTATTTGTTATAGTGTTAAACCACACTTAGGTATTTGGGTGGATCAACGTTTAAGGCACTCCTTTGACAACATTTGAACAGCTGAACGTAAAACATAAATTAATCTGTATTTCAGTTTAAAACATGGTAGTTTTGATGTTGACGTAAAATTAGATGCTTTGCTAACATGGAAAATTCATAAGTTTATTAGTTTATGGCAAAGTTTTTGATTTTTTTATGGTAACGCAGCAGAACATAAGCAAAAATATGTGTCCCCAGGCCTGGGTGATGAAACAATATACGACATTTCTTAAAAAAAATGTATGAATGCACAGTATTTTCACATAATATTAGGACTTAAAAAATGATAAGCTTACTTACCTTTAAAGTTAACATTCATAAAAGTTTGATTTAAATTATATATTTTTCATGTACCTCAACTTTTGTCCCAAGCTTTGATTAAAACATCACTTCTACTGCGTTACCGATAAAAGTTAATGACCGTTTTCAAGTGATGGCGTTTAACTTGGTCGTCAAAGGCGATAATTGTCTAATATTTTGTTGATATGGTCCGACATGGCCAACCTCGCTTTACCCGCTTCCCAGTCTGCGGTAAGTTCTAAACGGGTTTATTGTCGTTCTACAGCGTTATATCGGGAATTCTGTCAGGGTTTCTTAATAAAACTCGTTCAGGTTAGCTTAGTAGTCATGCCACGCTGCAGAACCTAAAAATAGGATAAATAGTGCAAATGTTAACACTGTATTTTCATAATAATTCGTTATATTGTAACTTTCATGTCAGGGACACAAAATGAGTGCCTTAAAAGTTGATTGACCGATTTACATTTGAAAATGAAAAATTACTTTACCATAATCTTTTGTTTAGTTTGTAGCAATGGGCGCGGAACAGCGTCAAGCCATCAGACGCGCATTGAACGAGGATGCTGAGAAGTTGTTGGCGGAGGGCGAGCCGACCGACCCGCAGCTACGACGGCTGAGGAGGGAGATAGACGACGTCAACCGACTCTTCGACGAGTTTGAACGACGCGCCAGGGCAGAAGGTAGGCCTCACATACTATACTTTAATATAGACTCTATGTGCCTATTCACACGAGTTTCCGGGTGCCGGTGTTTGTATGCAAATTACGCCGGTACGTGTGAAAGCTATCGTTAACCGGGACGTATGAAAAAGCACTTATAGGAGTGATTCTTTTAGGTGGTTATTCAAGCCGGTGTAAAGGTCTGGTTGTATCGTGGACTGAGTGAACCGCCCCGATGAGTTGCTCTAGCGAGCTTCGGTGTATTGCTCTAGCTAATGAGTCGGTCTAATGAGGTGCTATGATGATCCTAGCTGGTATAACGCTGTGGCTGTGTCGTGCTAGAGAGTGAGTCGTCCTTTGTTTCGGCGTGTAATTATTGCTCTAAATGAGTCGTTCCAATGAGTCGTCCTAATGAGCTGCTCTGATGATTCAAGCTCGTGTAACGCTGTGCGGTGCCGCCAGTGAGTGAGTAGCACTGTTTATTCTAGTCGGTTCCTCTAGTGTGATATGCTCTGGTGTGTTGTTTAGGATTCTGTTGTAGTTCATCTTTCTAGCTAGCAAGACGTTGATATTCCGGGGCTATTGTTTAGTATGATACTTAAGCCACAGAACAGATAATCATACTACGTATAGAATGGACATTGTGAGTTTGAGCTGGCGAGGAGCTGACTTTGATTATGATTGATTAGGTAGTTAGACGCCGCTTTTGCATAGAGATTTCGTCGAGTGTCCGGGGTGTGCTTAAGCCAAAATTCCTGCCTAGTAAAATTCTTTAAAAATAATAAACATCGTCACTCCATTAATAGCCTCAATAAGTCTCGCCCACTTTGTTAAGATTTTTGGCGCGTATAATTGTTGCATTCTGGCCGTGTAACAGTTTGTATAGCTTGGACTTTTCTAGTCCATCTCTCGTCTTCTAGCGACCTCGCAACTATGAGTCCTCATCGGTTAATTCAAAGCACCATCCGTCATCCTATATTGAAAAGTAAATTACATAAATATAGGATTGAAACATAGGCATTCTTGACGTATTAAACAATTTAACTTACTATTACTACTCCAACTCAGATGGAACTTAATTGAATGATTGGACGGCAATTCTTGTTTCTAGGTTAAACCTACAAACTGTCATTTATGTTTTAAAACAGGCACAAGACTATATCCCTAAGTGCGATAGACATTCTCTATAATCTTAACTTAAGGTAGGTAAGACTTCGAATGTTTAGGAAGATAGTCAGAGGCGAGTCCAAATACACGATTGGCATACCAAGTATCTAATAACATTTTATGTCCTACAAATACGTTAGTTCTTGGTACTAGTAACGTTAGTGCCTAAACGTAGAACATAAGTCTCTTGTTACGCAATCACTCTAAACCTAATGACTTGTTTACCAGCACCCTTAGCACCAGTTTCTGGCGTAATGAGACAGGGATGAGTGAAATAGCGACTTGATATGACACACTAGCAGCGCCCTCGCGGCGTTATCCGCTTAGTGATGGTCTATGGTGATGATGATGAAAAGTAGCCTATGGCCTTCCTCAAGAATTAATGTATCAATTGTAGATTTTTCAAATTCAACTGCTAGTTCCTGGGATTAAAGCCGTCAAACAAACAAACCGGAAGAGTTTGTTTGTTTGAACGCGCGCTTTTAATGTATTAGTAGGTATTGTGATCGCAAAATTTTTCAGAACGATTAATTAAAGTACCTACGTGTAATACGCCAGATTGTTATTATTATTGAAATTTTAACCAACAATATTATTAGAAACTGGTGCTTCAAGTGCTGTACAGTCACCCCGCTTTGCCATTAGAAATGAGACATCTCTGTTTTCGTGACTGTACCTTCCAGACTTATAGTTTTGATACTCACGATAAGGTAATGGACGGGCAGATTGTGATTTATCGTCGAGGTGACTTCTTGGTGTAGTCTGACCGTGTTTTTTGATACTTGGAAGTAATTTGAATGAGTTTTATGCTTGCTTTGTGAAATCTACTTGGCATTTTGGATCTGAATGGATAGACTTTTGAACCTGTTACGACCATCACATTGGGCCGCCCTAAACGGTCAAGCGGCATGACGCATGACGAATTCGCATCAATCAGTGCAGTAAACGAGATGCATGCATGACAGCACGTAAAGTATGTCATGCCGCATGATCGCCTAGGGTCAGCTTTAGGTTATCATTTAGGTATAAGTAATCTAAACTTTTTTTTAACCAACGACCTCCAAATATTCTAATCTGTCTCTCTGAAACCCTAGTTAGACCTAAACCTGTTTTTTTTTATCTATCTCGCCGTTTATCCAAGCATCAAGTCCACTATGTCCTACATCGTTGGTGACAAAGGACAAGTCCTACGGGACGCCACACGCCAGTCGCAATTAGTCGCGCGTACTATGCGCTTACGCACGGTATATTACCAGCCGGGAGGAGTGACGTGCTTTTGTACGATTGCTTCAATAATCGCTTTCTACAATGATTAATATCTACTAGAAACTACATTTTTAATATCCCCATTGAAAAAAAGAGAAAATATTTCTGAGTAGTATTGTATCGTAACCTAAGTACCTATCTAATTTCTTCCCTAAACTTTCTTTATTACTTAGATCGTTTTTTGATTATTTAATGTCCAAAACAAGGAATAGGTAACTCAAAATGCGCATGCGATTTAGAAAATGATTGACTTACCTAATTCTTAATGTTTGGTTATTCTTTGCAAAAATTAGTACACAGAAGAAACGAACGGAAGCTAGTTTTAAAACCAATATTTATTAGTTTAATATTTAGCACAACGACTTTAGAATTTCACTTCATCAAACGAAATCATTCACATTTGTTGAACTTTTCAACTGCTTTTGAAATAAAGTGTTAAAGAAAAGTGTGATCTGTGAACTAAGAAATAACAATCAGTTTTGAACGACAAAATGAAGAAGATAAAACGAATATTTTCGCGAGGGAAAGGAGGTAAGATATTTCTAGGTTTATCTTGTTTTTGTTTATCTTGGCGAGTCTAGAAATAGTCCAAGAAATTGCCCTTTGAGTAAACTTAGCACTCTGATAGCACATTGTTGAGTAAAAGTATTAATAACCTAGCCGGTAAATGTTGTCCTAGCCAAGTTTTGAGTTCATACAAAACTCCGAAAAAAAAACTCCCTTTCTTTTCCGGATTTTCCAACCTTAAGTAAACAACAACATGTATCAAAACGGTTTGCCTCCAAACCGTGTTTGTTGCATGCGCTACAAATTTTCTCGTTCGTCCAAATCGAGATATCTATCTCGTTATGACAACCTGCTCTAACATACTAAGTTAAAGCAGGTGACGTTGTGCATGGCAGGCCTGCTGGTTCCTAGCTTTGTTTTCGGTGATCCATCCTCTTAAATCTGCATCTTTTGTCACGCACAAACACAAAAACACAGACACATGCCTGTGTTTATTCCCAAAATGTTTTCGAATGGGCCTCTGACTTAGTGGCTTTGTACTCCCGTAGACATCTTCAAAGGATCTTAAATGTCTATAGATATGAGAGAATTTCTACCGCGCCCAGGGTGATCTTGTTTCGTAGAATTTCTAACTTGGTATCACGTTTCACGGATTAGCACGTTGAAGTGGCAATGGGCAGGCCATATAGCACGCACGATGGCCGATGGGGCCGAAAAGTTCTCGAGTGGAGGCCACGGACCGGCAAGCGTAATGTTGGACGTCCACCGACAAGATGGACAGACGACCTTGTAAAAACTACAGGTCGGCGGTGGATGCCGCTTCTAACCACAACACATGGAAGTTTTTGACGGAGGCATATGTTCGACAGTGGACGTCCAACGGCTGAGATAATGAAGATGATCAGGGGGTCTAAAGTAGCCACTTTAGGTACCCAGGTTTCAACCCCCGCGCCAATGAATAAGTTGATCAAGAAAGTCTTAAGTTTTGGATGACCCTAGATCATGCCCAGTCATAGCTTCGGTAAATTGGAGTAATGACATGACATGTAGGTGTAACAAGGTCAATAACAGGCAATGCCCATTTAGATCTCAGTGTGACATCAGTGACATCACCCACTAATGATCTGACTTTGTAAACATAACAATTTAACTGATTCTTGAGAGAATTTAAACTTTGAAACCAATTATATCTACTGTGGAGATTTTCGAGACTTCGTCTCCGAACGCCTTGACGAATGAATGATGAGTATTGATAAGGAGATACGAAATCGGACTGTGGATGATGATGCTGATTAATAAGCATTGTAGACATTTTTTAAATTTAAGTTAAAGAAATTATTGTTACAAAAGGTTTATTATAATATTAATGAATATCTCTCAGACAAGTTTTCAGAATTTTAAATAAAATAAAATTTGATAAGTAGGTATCGTATTATGAAAAATGAAAACTTCTCTATTATTTTGCTGTATTGTACTGTACATAGTTATGACATGATTTATTAATTTATTAAGAAGTGACTTCCATTTATATTAAGTTCTATTTTTTTTTTTGCATGCTGAGAAGCAGAATTAAGGCCTGTACCTACATTTTCTAACTGTCATCTATTTACCTACCTTTAATTCGCAATAAATATATTATGATTATGATTATGATTATTATGACATTCTTCCAGATCAGATTAGGATCAGTTAAGATTCTTTGATGATCAGAGTAGGTAAACATTTATCACGAATTTGCCGAATTTCGATGAAACAGAATAGAATTCGAGATGGTTCCCTCCACAAAGTTTTTCTTTACCGTTTCAAAAGTATTAATAGAATATTGATGGTTTACGTGTAGTGCCCCTAGATCGTGGATTCTAAATCAGTTCCAATTCTCTTAATCTCAATTCTCTACTTACAACATTCCACCAAAAAGTTTTTTTCTATTTAAGTAAGTATTCAGTTTTAGGTCGCAAGCTATGCCAATGCTATGCCTACACTAACCGCTATAGTCCGGGACATTGTTAAGATTGGCATGGACATCCCACTATGTGACTAGGCCATAAAAATAACTGAAAATAACGCACCAAAAATGTAGGTGGTCAGTTTCGTCTCAATGTCAAGCAAAACTCATAATTTAATTAAACCAATCTCGCCCCCTATATCAGTCAATCAGACACCCAGTGATCTCATATCTTAGACGTAACCTCGGCCTTCGCTGCCGAAATGCTTACTAACTATTATGTACTCTGTGGCAATATTCAGTACTAACTATCACTTGCACTGTGGTTATATTTCTTACTGTTGACAATATGGCGCGACCTTCACAGCTGAATTACATACTAACTATCATAGAAGTTATGGCATATTTCAGTAGAAACTATGAGTTGTACTGTGGTGAATTATGATAGTTACAATTTCCAATCAAGTATGGAGTGGGTGGTGCACAGTGTAGATGAGATCAGTAGGTCAAAACTGTAAGAATAAATGGAATTGTTTTTCATGAATAGAGAAGAAGAATTAGCTTAGTTAAAGTAAATGACAAAATAACACGATCTTAGAGTTTTTTTAACAGTTGACTGACAGTTGAGTTGACAGAGAATGTTGACAAGAGTAGTCCTTTGACTACCTTTGTCAACATCTTCAGAGATCTTGCATTGAAATTGGAGCTAGCTTTTGAATATAAGATTAAGTTTTTTTGATAAAATATCTTGTTCCAAAAGCTTCTTAGATAAGTATACTTAGTCTCTATCTTTTGCCCACATTTTAAGTTTTACAAAAAAAAAAAAAAAACTCGCCAGCAAAAGAAGTTATCCAACTGTTCTACTATTTCACTACACAAACGTTTAGGAAATCTAGATGGCTATTTCTAGTTTCTGTGTAGCGGCGGCGTTGTTCCGAATTTGACTCGAACATTTTGTTATTCAAATGTTCCTGAAGTGCATAATATTGGTTTACAAAGAAAGGACTGTGGAGCGGGTGTTTTATGGAGAATCAGGTGTTTGGTATTATTGCAACTGTGTAGGAGTGTCGTGTTGGGTTTTGATAAATAGTATCTTGTAATTGGTTGTAATTTGGAATTACATTGGTGTTATTGAAACTTCGGTGGCGTATTGGACGAGTGTTTGGTTGAGATGACGAGTTCGATTTTCGTGACGAGACAAAGTTGGCATGATCTGCAAATACTTGTTCCAGCGAGCTTAAAAAGGTCGCTATTGCAGAATCGCATTAAAGGAATTGAACTATGGCCATCCCTTTTCATTGACTGAGAGTGAAAAGAGACGGCATTGTAGTTCATTTCTTATTGTGATTCAGCATTAACGACCTTTTTAAGTCCGCCGGTCCGAGTGTTATGGTATCATTGTATTCGTAGTTTCTGATACCCACCAATCATAGTGATTGGAGCTTAGTGTTGTGACTCTTGTATTCTATTTATTTAAAAGAAACGATGTTGCTAGCGTAGATCTTGATGGATTGACAAAGCAAAAATTGCACGGTCACCTAATGGTTTTATGATGACAAAATCTGAACCACCATAAGAGGGAAAATGTGAGAGATTCCGTGGTTTGGGCATGGGCTCATGGGTGACTGATATTGACATCAAAACTTGAGTGCGTCCGTGAATAAGCCATAGCATAGTAAGTGTCACCGCCGTACATGGTTTATTTCCTGATGGTTATGCAAAAAAGAGCATCACAGCCCGGGGCTGTCGCAGACTTTGATTTTGGGGGGGTCACGTTTTTTGCTAGTATACTTTTTGCACAATTTTTTTGCAGAATGTTAAAGGTTTGTGAGTTTTAGAGGGGGGGGGGGGGGGGTGTCATGACCCCTTCCCCTCGGACCGCGCCTGATCACAGCTAACGTGTTAATGCTAGAATCCTCATAAGGAGAATTCAAGCTCATATGATTGATCTCCTTACAGAGGATTCGAAGAATGCCGCGCGAATCTTCACGGAGCAGTCCTCGCAACTCCTGGAGCGGCTGGAGGTGCTGGAGAGGCAGCTGCACGAGAGGATAGCGAGCCACATCCCCCGGGACCTGGACTCACTGGAACACCTGGTGCTCCAGCATAAGGACTGGCAGAGCAGTGTGCATAGTCTCTCTGAGGCTGTTGAGGAGGTCCAGAGTACGTTCAGAGGTGAGAATTGATTAGCGAGCAAAGCAAGCCGTTTTTTGTGAGCGCAGCGAGCCGTTGAAATTCAAAACAATAGGCCCCCGAACTGTGTTTATTTAATGAAAATGAAAAATCTTATCATTTTCAATTCCGACGGGATTCGAACCCGCAATGATACAAGCGATCCTCCTTAAGCCGGAGTGCCTTTACCAACTCGGCCACGGAATCCATATTCGACAGGTTGAAAATCTTGTTAAGATCATTTATCGATCAAAGCATCGATTAGCGCCATCTACAGGGAAACAACTAAGTTAACTCACTGCTCGTTGCCCGAATTGCGTTGTGTTTATTTACCCTGATTCTTCACTACATTGATTGGTAGAATCTTCGTGGATTCTAGTGGTTTTGGGAATAAATTTCTATTCGCTTTTACGAGTACTACCAATAGATACGAATATAAATTCAGAGAAATTCAAATTATGTCACCATAGAAATGAAAAGTCTTATCAAAATTTTTAATTCCGACGGGATTCGAACTCGCATTGATACAAGCGATCAAGGCGGAGTGCCTTAACCAACTCGGTTACGAAACCCACATTTGTCGAGTTCAAAATCTTGATAAGCTCATTTGTCGGTTAAAGCAATGATCATTTTTAATGAAATATCACCTAAGTGTGGATTACAACTATAAAAATTAAACATCCAGAGTTATTTGGACTAAACTTGGTTATTCTTTCAGGCATCGCCTTAAAGACCCCAGCGATGAAGAAGAACCTGGACAAGGTGATCGGCAAATGGAACGACATGCACTCCAAGAGCCAACTGTTTGTGGAGAGGTATGTCTACTTAGTACTGACGACATTTCTAAAGCTGGGTATCCACTTGAGCAGCCTCGTGACGAGCTGCCTCATCCTGAGCGTGCCGCGGGCTGCGGAAAGTATATGCGTCTCCACTTGAGCTCACATAATATTGTATCGAGCGGCAAGCCTCAACCCGAGCCACGATTTTCTCAATTCTTCATTAACACAATATCCCTTTTGCCGCGTACCGAGCACACGTACGTATGTCTCCACTGAACGCACGGCTCACACCGAGGCGTCTTTGAGCATGGCCATTCACCGACACGATTTGGCTCGCTGCGCGGCCGCCTCGTTTGGTTCAAGTCGCGGCACGGTCTCCACTAGATCTGCCTCGGGTTGAGGCAGCCGCTCGACCCGAGGCTGCCTCAAATAGATACACAGCTTAACTCTATTCCACTCGCTCGTGGCGTAGCTTGCTTGGACGTTCTTGATTGATCGTTGAAGTTAAGCCGCGTTGTGCGCGGTCACTGCGGATGGGTGACCGCAAGTGGTATTACGAGCTGAGCGCTTCCGTGCTTCCGGAGGGCACGTTAAATGTCGGTCCCGGCTTTTAAGTCGTTAAGCCATGACGGAGGCCTTTAGGCGGCCTAAAAACTCCGTCACCAGAGTTGGCCACTTGCTCATACGAACTTACTTACTTAAGTCTATTTCACGTTGTTAAACTATTTTAGGAACTGATTAAAGGTGAACGCACACCTATCCAAACGTGCAGAACGAATCGAAAGAAACGAGTTTTAGAATGATTTCTATGAAATCGTATTAAACCTCGTATAAAACCCACGTCGATTCGTCCGGATCGTCCGAATCTGGCAAGTGTGCGAGGTTTAATACGATTATAAAGAACTAGCGAACGCCCGCGGCTTCGCCCGCGTGGAGTACTATTTGTTTATCCCACAGGAACCTTACATTTTCCTTACTTTTTCCTTATAGAACTTAAACACTCCAAATTTTATCAAAATCGGTTTAGTGGTTATGGGGATACATGGTAACAAACATTTACACATAGACTTTCGCCTTTATCGATCGAGCGAGCGAAGCGAGCGAAGATCTTAGTGGCAAGTTAGGCGATTTTGCTTTGTATGTTTGTATGTTTGTATGTTTGTATGTTTGTATGTTTGTATATTTGTATGTTTCATTTTTATGTTCTCGCATAACTATCGAACCGCTTATCCAATCTGTATGAAACTTGATAGGTCAATAGGTTGTGCTATGGAAATTTGCTGTGGAGCGTATGAGCGTAATCGATGAAGGGGTTGTAAAGATATGGGGTTCCCAAGGGGGTAAATTTTTTTCAAAGGTACCCAAATATATTGAGTGGGGTGTCATATGAAAGTACTCAATTTATACATTCCAAAATGGTTTTTAGTTTTCTTCTAGGTTCTATAGTTTTTGAAATACAGTCAAAAATAAAAATGATGAAAACCAATTAACGGATGTATGGAAAGAGCTCCCGTTTCATAGAGTTTCGATGCATTCGTAGGTCTGGTTAACAGACAAAGAGTGTGGCATCGTTGTGGTTTGGTTTGCAATGATTTTAGTTGCTTCTTGATATTTTTTCTTGAGATTGAAAATAAAAGCCGTGTTGGCCGAGTGGAAGGGTGCTCGATTTTCGATTCATAGGTCGTAAGTTCGAACCCTAGCCGTGCTCATCAATGGATTTTTCGATTAGAAAAATTTAAATGCGCATTAACACGAGCTCTAAACAAACGGTGAAAGAAAACATCGTGAGGAAACCAGTTAACGTTCTAATAGCGGCGATAGGCTTGCAACCTGTCACGTATGCAAATGCTAACTCCTGCAAATAGTGGGCTGGGCATGTACCAAAATTATAGAGGGAGACGGAGGGGGACGGGGAGGGGTAGGGGGAGGGGGTGGGGAAGGGGAGGGGGAGGGGGGAGGGGGTGGGGAAGGGGAGGGGGGAGGGGAGGGAGAGAGACGGGAAGGGGAGGGGAGGGGGGAGGGGAGGGAGGCGGAGAGGGAGAGGGAGGGGGAGGGAATTGATTTTCTCATACATTTTATATTGAACTGCTATTTTAATAATTTCTCGAACTAAGAGGCCTTCCCTGAGGCGTGGTACGAAGTTCGCGGGGTCAACTATTGAATATAAACACGACACGACTTAATGTATTGCATGCATGCCTATAATCTTTACCATACTGAGGTAGCGCATTAGATATCATTGTGTGGTAAACACTAGAAAGAGCACTTAACGTAGGTATAGGGGTAGTCAGAAACAAGTCCAAATCTAGGCTATCAACACAACGGTGCGCGAGATCTCAGTTCGGGGCGAACTACTAGTAATATTAGTAGGATTCAAAAATTCGTTTCGGTTGATCCGTTCGGCACGGATAGGTGTGCGTTCCTTAAACTTTGTTTGAGACTAGACTTCGCTTTCTTGCAAGATTAAAAGATGAAGTTTCTCCGCAGGTTGAAGTTCGTGGAGATCGTAGTGAACAGCATGGAGGAAAACCACCAGACTATCTCCGAGTTCGAGATCAAACTAGCGCAGTTCAACGACCTGCCGAATGACGTCGAAATGCTCAAGGACGTGAGTTATAGTTTACACGATAGAATGAACTAATCGTTATTTTTGATGAATCTAAATTGGTGTTTTTCAAAGCCGTTTTGATCTAGTTGGATGTACTTCGACTGTCGATATAAAATCAATCGATTGAATAATCTTTTGTTTTGAAATTTTTAGTTTTTCCAAGGTAATAGAAGCTTTAGTTGTTGTTGTTATAACCTGTAGGTACTGTACCTCTGCTGAACAAAAGTCTCCCTCGAGTTTTCCATTTTGTTGGAAACGCCTTAAACTTTTATAACAAATTGATATTTGTGGAAGCCCAGAAGCGCTCTGTTGTTAATTTCATAATATATTTAGGGCAATTTGACGTGCCTTCCGAACACATGCATATAAATGCAGCACAAAATAGCATTCATGCTTTATACTTTTACTAGCTTCTGCCCGCGGCTTCGCTCGCGTGGTACCCGGATAAAAAGTAGCCTATCTGCTTTTCCCGGTCATTATCTAAGTATATTTCAAATTTCACCCAAATCGGTTCAGAAGTTGTCGAGTTATAGAGGAACAAACAAACGTCATTTCAAATTTCAGGCAAATCGATTCAGTGGTTGTCGAGTTATAGAGGAATCCATCTATCCATCCAAAATTTCGCATTTATAATATTAGTGTGATATTCACTTTTAGATGCACGAAGACCTTCTTCGCATGCAAGTGGCTGTCAGCAAGCAGCAGATAGCAGTTGACCAGATGAACGACGACTCAGAAAACTGCCGCCGTCTCGTGGAGTCTTCCCGTGCCGCCCTGCCTCACGCGTCACTACCGCGGGCCGGCAAACATGCTGACTTGGAAAGACTGGACAAGGAGGTCTCGCAGCTCAATAATAGGTGGAATAGTGTCTGCACTCAGCTGTCTGAGAGGTGAGTTGCTAAAAAAAACCAAAGTTGCTTAAAAGTGTCCATAGATGGCGCTGTTTTCAAATTATTGTTCGCGCGAGGATACTTATCGCTATAGAGCAGTTGATGGAGGTGTCACAGCTGAACAGTAGGTATAGTATGTTCACATTTCTAAATGTGTAAGAGGTCTCGCAATAATAAGTGGAATAGCGTCTGCACTCAGCTGTCTGAGATGTAAGTGCTACAGAAAAAAAAAACAGAGTTGCTCAAAACTTTCTATAGATGGCGCTGTTTTCAATTTATTGTTCGCGCGAGGATACGCAGTTGACGGAGGTGTCACAGTTCAACAGTAGGTATAGTATGTGCACATTTCTGAATGTGTACGAGCAAGTCTCGTGGAGTCTTCCCGTGCCTCCCTGCCTCACGCGTCACTACCACGGGCCGGCAAACATGCTGACTTAGAACGGCTGGACAAGGAGGTCTCGCAGCTCAACAATAGGTGGAATAGCGTCTGCACTCAGCTGTCAGAAAGGTTAGTGCTACAGAAAAAAAAAACAGTTGCTCAAAAGTGTCTATAGATGGCGCTGTTTTCAATTTATTGTTCGCGCGAGGATACTTATCGCTATAGAGCAGTTTATGGAGGTGTCACAGCTGAACAGTAGGTATAGTATATGCACATTTCTGAATGTGTAATAAAAGGTTACTGTGACCTGTGTGATCTGGAAAGGCTGGACAAGGAGGTCTTGCAGCTCAATAATAGGTGGAATAGCGTCTGCACGCAGCTGTCTGAGAGGTTACTGAAAAAAAGTTGAAAGTTGCTCAGCCTTTCTATAGATGGCGCTGTTTTCAATTTATTGTTTTGTAACTTAAAGTAAAGGTTTGTAACTTAAAGTTGGTCTCATAAAAATTTGGTGAAGATCTGATGAGGATCTTCAGCGTGATGAGTAGAATAGATCCTCAAAATGCAGTATATTGCTCACTTTTAGATTTCTACCAGTGGAATTGGCTTTTTAACTACTAGGTAGGGATTGATGAAGCACCTGGGACCACCTTCTCATCACAAAACTAGAGAACTGTGAATATTTATTCTGTTTTAAGCTATGCAAAGATTCGCGAGGTCTACAGCTCACAGAGCCACTAGTTTAAATCCGAATATCATAATTGACTTATTCATTATTCGTGTTATATCCACAGACTGCGTAGCTGCGAAGCGGCCTACCAACTCCTCCGAAACTACAACGCTGGTCTGAACAATGAGGCGGAATGGATCGACGAATCGTACAACAAGCTGCAATCTATGCCGCCGATCGAAGTCCGACCGAAGGAGCAGTTCGAGCCGACTCGGGTGAGTCTTACTACATCTGCAGCTTTACCATGACCTAGTAAACAATTCAGTTTAGGAGCTATTCAGTTTAGGTTCCTAATCTGGATCGCAAACTATTCGTACCATGACCTGTTTTAAAAGTGACAGTTTTGACACAAAATTGAACTAACGCGTATTAAACGGTCATGGTACGAATTGAGTGAACGAAACTTTATCTAACAATTCAGTTTAGGTCATGATTAGGTTCTGATATTTCGTCAGTACCTATACGTCAAGCGAAGCAGTTCAGTTTAGGACCTAAACTGGATCGCATATAAAGCTCATGGTAGGCAGCCTGTTCTATAGAATAATGATTATCGAACTGCCTTACTCTTTTTTCTTGAACGCGATTTGGATTCCGACGGGATTTGAACCCGCATTGATACAAGCTATCCTCCTCAAGCCGGAGTGCCTTAACCAACTCGGGCATGGAATCCTTATTCGTCGGGTTGAAAATCGATTAAATTTTGGACTTTTCATTTTCAATGATATAAGATATTCTATTCCTATTTCTTTCGCGATTAACACCGTGAAGAACTAAGACAACAAACAAGGTTTGGGCCTCTTTACAGTGATCTATCATCTTAAATCCAAAAAATAAAAGGTCTGGCCTCTGTCTTTTCAGTGATCTATCGTCTTAAATCCAAATAATAATAATTTCAATTTAAAGAAACGTCGTTATTGACATAACGTTTCTCTTGTTGGTTTATTGTTTTTTATTTTTACACAAAAAAAAAACAAATAAGCCATCTCTTAACAAATTAAAATGTTATTAGATCAAGGGTAAGACAGTATAAATATAACATTTGTTTTTACATAAACCCTTATTTATTTTACCTATATTGAAAAACCTTATTGTTGTGCGTAAAAATTGGATGCTTGTTTATCTTGTCTCTGTCTTGCTTAGTATTTACACTTCTGTATTTTCAGTGCTGTGTCCTGCTCTTTCTGCGTTTCTTTTTTTTTGATTTCACATCGTTTCTTGTTTCAATTCTGTAAATACTTAATTCTAACTCTAACTTTAAGCTAACTTTATGTAAAAAGGAAAGTTACCTTTGTAATGCATCTGTATGGTTGTATACTACTATTCAATGGTGTATGGTAAAAATACCATTGGACACACTAAGGATTTAATTTAAAGCATTATTAAAACTATTTTCATATATTGCATGACCTAAATATCATGATAAAAATGTAGGTCATTGTTTAAATTTCCTTCCAACTTAGATATAACTTACTGCATAAAAACAAACTTAAATAATAAAGTCATTATAAACTCGCTATTACCCCTAAAATAAGATTCATTATAGCATGCAAAGATGAGCATGTCACACAAAACAATCTCTAAATCTTACAACATAAGATCCACAATTGCATGTACAGACAAACATGTCAACAAAAAACAATCTCTAATACCCATAAAATTAGATTCATAATGCACTGTACTAAATATCCGGTGTGATGGTCCCACAGATTTTACTTACCAGTGTGGTGGAAAGGACTCCCAAGATTGAGAAGGTTAATGTGGATGGTGGAAGATTCATCAGGGAGGCCAAGGTATGTTAAACTACTAAGCCTGGATTCGACCAAAAGTCATCTTACTCCAGAGTAACTAGCCGACATAATTCGAAATACAGTTGTTTAGAAAGCGCAACCGAACATTATATGTGCATGCAAATTATCCTGGTGTCAACTTTACAATGTCAAAATATTCAAACAGTAGTTTACTCTCGAGTAGAAACTTAATCCAGTTTGGTCGAATCCAGTCTATAATAAAAGTAATGAGACTTTTTTAAAACAAACAGTAGCTTCGAACCATGGAGTTTTTATGACCATCAATTTTAAGTCACTCGGTAAGTCGGATACTTTCCGACAAATTGATTGTTGAAGAATGCTTTGAAATGGTAGAAAAGGGTGGTTTTGTGGTACAAATTTTTATTGTGTAAAAATATGAAGTAATTTGCATTCTTTAACCAGAATGTATGTACTTTTAACTATTTCACGCGTTTATTGTCACGCTGTTTTTATTTTGAACCAAGATGACCTAATTCACCTCTTCTTGATTTTCGAATGTAGCTTTTGAATTAATGAATTTATAGGTCTCATTCATTACACATTATGAAAATATTCCAAAAATGTTTCAAACACTTAACACTTGGACCAAGTCCAACTTGGATGACTCTGATTGGACGCCGTCATCCGAGTGAGACACGTGAGTCCGACGGCGTCCAATCAGAGTTATCCAAGTTGACTTGGATCGTGTCAACCCGGCTTTACAATCTTTTGAGCGGAAAGATTACATTGATATAATGAAATTCCGATTGTGAAACCTTTATCGAGTCTTAGAAAACATGGTTTGAATGCACTGTTTTGGTTTTAAATAGTATAAAGTCTTACTACTTGATAACTACTGAGAGGTAAAGACATTTTGAAAAAAAAAAAAAAAACTCTTTTGACCTTTTTTTCGAAATGACACTTTTTTACCTACATTCGCGCCAATCGTTCATTTTGTGGAATTTAAAATGTTTGATTTATTTAAATAGGTGTTTGTGAGTTGTTGAAAGGTAATGAGAAAGTCCAGCGTTTTTCTGTCTTATTTGTGCTTCTAGTTGTCTTTGGGTCTTCAAGTCTCTTGTATTGCGGAGTTTCAGGCTCAGCTGTTGTCTATCATGCATGAAGTGTCGCCTCTGCACGAATAACGCCTAATCTTTGACGCTTTTAACAATATGTCGGTTCTATCTTATTTGACATTTCTGAAACTATCGCTGTCTTGTTTATTTCGTTTGATCAGAAAGAGACAGCATTTTTAGGGCTGTCAAGTTAAGTTGTTCAATGAAATAGACACCGATGTGAGCTATACTAATGTATTTAGTTTTGCAAACTAATACTAACCCGAGTGAATGGTGTACGTGTGATTGGAAATCGTAAAAACAGCAATAAAATGCTGCTAGATTTTATGCACTGTGACTAAGCAATGTTATGTTATTTAAGTGAAAAAAAAAAACATATTCGAATTTCAAAACAATTTTATGTTGCGCTTTGCATGAGTTGTGGTTTTAGTGTTGCCAGAAAGTGGATGACTACTATTTTGGTAATTTTCGAAAAAAGTGAAACCCGTATTATCCGTAAGTTACCTTATATTACGGGCTTCTTCCTTGGGTCAATATATCCTACAAAGTTTATGTTGGATTTTTTATTTTTTTTATTTACCAAATACTTACACAAAATGAATACAAAATATTACTTATTTATAATAGCACTTTAAACCACTAAGATTTGTCTCGTTATTAATTCTATCGTGGGTGCTTTGTTATTTGCACGGAATGTAGGTGTCGATTAGCACAAACCACTGGTGTTGCACGCTTAGAATCTTGTTTCGTGTGTTTAAACTTTATCCAGCATGACTTTACCTGGGATTCCTTGAAAGCTGGACAGTGTTGCCGAGTGTAAAAATGATGGTTACGTATTTATGTCACGAAAAATACAAGACAGATTTTTGAAATCCATAGGAACGTTTGACAGATTTTTGATTTCTTTTTTCTCATAATACAGGAATTCGAATTCCATAAATTCTTAAGCCAGATTTTCATTGTTTTTTTTTTCACAAGACAGAAATACAAAATACATCTAAACATTTTCCAGAAATTTTAACATCCAGATAATTCACTTTACCGCATGTTTGTTTTCCATATAATTTGTTTTCCATATATTTTGTGATCCCGAAAAATCATGGTTCAGGAAAGACCTTTACAAAATTACTTATTCAATCTATCTAAATTCCTACTAGTACCGCCATCTAGTAATAATTCAGAGCGTTATAAATACTAGGTACCATAAAATTAAATGACCGATGTCCATTATGTAGCTTGAAGTATCGTAGGTAGATATCTATTAAAAATTGTACCTAGTTACTTTTTTTATTACCTTTAACATTTCCTAACTAATTTTGTGCTAGATGGTTAAGTAACCTCACAAAACACTTTTGGCAAATTATCAAAGTTTCACCTAAATCTTTCATCCATTTCGAATTTGTGACGGCTCCGGCGCTTCGGGAAGTGCAGCCCCTCCGCCCTTGCGTAACAAAACGTGGCATCAGCACGAGCCTTCGCAGCTTCGGCTGTTTGGTCGCCACCTTCGGCGGCGACCAGCCTCAGCCGCTCCAGCTCGTGCTGGTGCCGCGTTTTGTCACAGCGGGCGGGGGCTGCATCTCCCTTCGCGCCTCCGAGTTCATAAAAACACTCTAGGGTAGGACAGACAAGACTACGTGGAAGTCGGGGTGGGCAGATTCGGTTCTGAGACCGATAATAACCTAAAAACGTTTCGTTTTACGGTAAGACAGACGCAACATGAAAAGTAACACAAACTAGGTAAATAATATAATTGAGTAAGATGGAAAAGGTTTTATATGGCTGGAAGTTTTCTGGTAAGCGTTACTTCTGTCTTTTAAAATAAGGTATAAGGATATTGTTGTCGAATGAAAAAAAAACGAACTGATAATCTGGCATTAGTGTTTCTGTCAAATGAGACTTCTGTGAAACGTTTTATCTGAGTAATAAAATTATGTAAAACATAGTATCTGGATTTCGAGTTTCTATCAAACGTTTTATGGATTTCAAAATTCGGTGTATCGTTTTTCGAAAGATTGATAGGTTACCAAAAATGATTGATAGAATGGAAGTTTTTAATCAAATTGTAATCTTATTTCAAAACTTGAAAAAGTCTAAAAAATGGCGATTTTTAGAGAGTATATTTTAACGTCAAATAATGCAGTATTTTCCTATGTATGAAAGTTTTCAAAAACTGCGTAAAAAGATATGAAAGGAATTTCGAGAGGATTTTAATAAAATAATTTCTAATGATAGCTTCAATTATTGGCAGAATGTTTGGTCTTGTCACAAGTTTCAAAAAAAAAAGTTTCGCGCCAAGACATTCTGTCAAAAACTAACCTAAAAATAACCCGCTTCGATCCCCTAACTAAATAGATCCACTCGTCGAGATGCCAGCGGTACGCGGAATGGCTTTGCGAGGAGGTCCACCCTTCCCTCGACATGCGGCAACTGAAGCGGCAAGCCGACGTTGAAATGGCAGAGTGGCTCCGCAAACAGAACAAGGTCGTCGACCCCGACAGAATACCAGTGGGCTCCGAGGCAGTAGCGAAAGAGCTTGATGAACTGAACGCGAAGTACCAAAGACTGCTTGATATGCTGTACGAAAGACTGAGGAGAATAGCCGCTGCGAACCCCGGGGATATTGTTACTCTGGTGAGTGTTTTTTTTTTAATTAATGATGATGTTCGATACTTGACAAGCATAAAAATTGACAGCTGTCAAGCTGACAGAATAGTGTTGTAATGTGAAGCAACTGGAATTATTCGAATTCGCGCATCTATAATGTAAAGATGATGGATTTTTATGACTTTTCCAGTACCTAACTAACATCATCTTATTAGTTTTAGATGTTTAATATTTGGTCCCTATGAGTCCCATTTATGTTCAAACAAATTAGCTATACTCCGAAGCAACTTTTGTACAACAAACCTAAAGCAACGAACAAAAAAAAATATAGATCGAATATCGAACCATGCATTAGATATTTTGGTGTCTCCCTAAGCAAAACGTTTATGCCGGTTCCGCTGAACAGGATTCATAAAATCTTCTTAATCAGTAGGTATGTTTTTCAAACACGGTATGTTTTTCAAACACTCTCAATGACTTCAGCCTCTCTAAAATGGTTTAACCGCAGTTTATAGAAATAGCCTATGAATGACTTCACCGAATTGAGCTAATTAGCGAATAATCTAGATCGACAATTAAACTAAATTAAGAGTCACGCGATCAACAAAACAAATAACTAAAACTTGTTTAGAAATATTTTTGAATCAGTTTTTGTAAAATATTAAATTGTAAAACGTCAAACAAATAAAATACCCTTAAAAAGTAACCTATTTCCGGTTTACTTCAAGCAAATATAATTTTTCATGCGCTTTGATATTTATTGGCGCCATTTTTTTACATTGTTTACCAAATTAGGCTACGTCATGTTGTAAAAATAAGTAATTGACTGATTATGCAGGATATGGTAGTCATCATTGTAAGTTTTAAACATAAAATATATGATTTTCCGTCGTTTTCAATGAATGCCATTGTAATCTGCGCGTGAGTTTAGCCCACTCTAGGCAAGTGATGTCATTCTGTTATAGACTGGACCTTGTCCAAGGTCGTCTGCTGTCGCTTTTCAAACGTATTTACCTTAAATAAATAAGGTATTTTATTGCAAATCGAATTCTTAATTGAATTCCATTAAAATTAATTGAAACCTTTGATTTGATATAACTATAACTAATAACTAAGTGTGTGTTCAGTTGACAAAATGACACTTGACAGTAAAAACCACATCATAGTTTGAATTTTATATTGTTGCAACATTAATTTGTTGATTTCGGTACACAAGACTTCAAAAGCTCAATTATCGCTGGCGTAAATACATCCCACACTAATTACTCCACGATTTCCTAGACTAAAACCTTAAATTGCTGGCAGATTATTACAAAAGCATACTGCTCTCCCACGCAGTCGGGTAAAGAACCGCGTGGGTAGCGGATTTACTTTATTTGGAAAACATTTGTTTCACTTTAGATTCAAACTTGTTGAGGACTTCAATTCTCATCCTATATCTTCACTATAACGAAAAACCAGCACATAATATTCCTTAAACAGGCACAAGTCTCTTTCAGTCTTATCCCATAAAAGGCTTTTAAGGGGTTTTTTATAGACTTCCGATAACTGTAGCTGCTAAATCTGTTGCCATTTTTCATTGACACGAGCGACAATAAATACATTCAAAGCCGGCATTAATTGACAGGCTTTTATAAAACGGACCGTAAGTATTTTTACGATATTAGTTCGTGGTAGATCACAATAAACATGTATTTTCTTGTTTTTTGACATTGACATAACCTTTCCGAAAATCGAATAATGAAACGACATTCCAATTATGAATGTTTGTAGGTACAGTAAGTACAAACAGACTAGACTACCTAATTCGTTTTCAGTGAACCACAGAGTTTACGAAAAGTTGGTGTAAAACCTTCCCCTACCTACTCTGAAATTTACCGTTACAAAATAGCATTTTAATACAATTATTTGCATATTTATAAGGTGTTATTACATTTGAAACGTCTGCGAAATCAAACAATTGTTGCAACGAAATCAAAACA
This sequence comes from Camptogramma bilineatum, assembly GCA_958496255.1. NCBI lineage: Eukaryota > Metazoa > Arthropoda > Insecta > Lepidoptera > Geometridae > Camptogramma > Camptogramma bilineatum. Next base: position 8,031,041 of record OY292474.1, read on the forward strand.
CGGATGTACAGAAAGCCCATTGAGCCCGTGTCATTGACACTTAGATTCGGTTACTTAGGAACACGCAAAAACACTTAATGCATGGCTGGTCGTCCATTCTTTATTCGGTGATTATAACTCTTCCAAAATTCTTATTTTTGCAATTTATTGGCCTTAAAACTTTATTGCAAGCAACTGAATTTAAAAAAATATGAAAAGAGATCGAAAGTCGAGAATATCGCATTTGGCCAACACGGCTCTTACTCCAGCCATACACGTCCAAGTTCACCGTCAAGTTTGCAGCGGACTTGATGCGGGGTCTAGTAAACTTGACGGTGTATTTGCTATGGTTGTGCATGACAAGTCTACTTGAAGCGAATTCTGCCGACTTGATCAAGTTTGCAGCCTAATGTAAACTTAAAGATGTGTGTGAGCGTTCAAGTATGCATTACGGTTGGCACTGTCCATCACTGGTGACGCCATGGCTTCGACTGGCTGCGCCATCAAGCAAACTTGCCGGTAAACTTGATCGTGTGTGTTCTATATGGACGAACTGCAAACTGGACGCCCGCCGCATCAAGTCCACTGCAAACTTGACGGTGAATTTGATCGTGTCTTTCCGCTGTTAGATTGTCACTTAGAAAATAATTATTTTTAAACCGACTTACCTTGGCATAGATAATTGTTTATGATTCACAAGAGAAGAAACAATCACGTACTTGTGCCTTAATCTAGGCTTGCGCAGTCCACCCACTTGTCTTTGGTGCAGACGTGAAATTATCTATGGTTTATTATTTTTGCCGAGCACGTTCTCACGGCCTAAAAGGAGTTTTATTATTATCATTTAGCTGTTATCAACCTATAAAGGGTAAAGGTCTATATAGTCCTATCTAGCCATAAATAAAATAGGATGTAAAAGCCTAAAAATCATTGTCAAAGAGGAAGTCTCGTCTAGACTTCGAATACAAATAAGGTATCACAAATAGTAGCGCACGCTTTTCAAAATCGCCGTCCCTTACAAAAAACTATTTAGACTTTTTCTATCGCCGTCACAACTCGAATACGAATGCATAGAACCAGCCAGTCACGTCACCATTGATGAGTTGGCGCAAAAAACTATGTAGGTACCTATATATATTTACTAGAATCATCGTATAATTAGTAATGTTCTGTTCATTTGCGTTTGACGGTTTTTAAATTAAATAAAAATTACCACCTAAAATTAGCTATGATGTATATAGAAATCATCTTCTTAATCTTCTACAAAAAAAAATGTTTGACATCTTAGATTGATGAAAATGTTCTCAGCCTGTGACGGTTTAGGTTTATTTATTTATTTTTAAGTTGAATAAGTATCAAAAATGTTCGATAAGAATGAACCAATTCTCAATATCTAGATAGGAATTCTAGATTATTTTTATATCTAAAAATATCGGATTAATATTACCTAGGTTACTGAAGTTTCCGTGTTTTAAAACCTACACTGCAAATGTCGTGATCACATCACCATTAAATTCAATCCATCAAAATGACATCTTCCTTGATTATTTTTAATCCTTCAATACTTAAGTAGGTACCTACAAATAACATTTTCTGCCTACTTCTTACTTCAATTGCTCATCACGATTACATCACCTCCAAAACTGAGAAATAAACGGAAAACAGATTTACGATCTTGCTAAAGATTTTATCTTTACAGCAAGTGATTTAATTTTGTTCTAACTTATTATGTTCATTTATGCAATGCCACTGGCCTGTAATAAAAAAGTTAACTGACCGCCAAAAAAAAGATTATTCAGTTATACCGGAAGTTCTGAATTCGAATTTTGAAACTTACACTGCACTTCCTTAGAAAAGGGCCTATGTGTATAAATTATGATTTTGCTGCTTGTCTTCATATTTTCACATTTGAGTTTATTAATAGATATAATAATTTAAACCCAAAATATGAGAATAGAACCTTTCTGATTAAAATACGATGCCTAACCCGCATTTACGTGATGATGTTACGAATTGCCTAGCAAGTAGCAACTGACGTCATCTGCGACATCAAGCACATGGTCATAGAGTCAAGGTCGTTACAGAAGCATTGAATAACTTGACATTACTTATGGGAAATGGTTTAAATATGGAATGATTGACTCTTGACTTTACTTAAGGTAGAAAAATAATATGGAACGATTGATTTGTCATTCATTGGTTTGCTTGAACTTCCAAAGCGTTTTGAGAATTCGGTTTTCAAACATTTATTGCACTGCCGGTTTTAAATTCTGATAAGGAAAATTGTTGTAAAATCGATTCGAAAGAGCCATGCGGGTATAGTAGGTGAAGTCAAACCAAGCTTACGAAAGGGGTATTTAGTCTGATATGCTACTCGTGGCCCAAAACGTCAGCAATAAAATGTAATTATTACCTCCAAAAAGCGACGTAAAAACCAGTCGTAAGTAGAATGCGTTTGGACATGTCAAGTGGCCTATAAATAAAGCCTTCAGGTCACGCGAGCTTCTAAATCGCTAGGGTTAGGCTTCAACGAGGCCATGTTAAGGTCAAGGTCAGATATGTTTCATTTAAGGTTATTTTCAAAATGTATTGCAAAACTGCTGCGAGCGATAAGCGATAAGACGATTGTTGTCTTCAAACTAATCGAATGAAGCCGTACACTATTACGCAATAATCCTCTTTTTTTAATTGTAGGTAATATACGTATAAAGTGGATTAATAAATAAAAAATTTAAAGATTCCTTGAATTTGGTAGGTAGGTACCTACTATTTAAAATACTAGAAATAGGTATAGATAGAGACTCATTGGTAAAATTATGTCATGCCAGAAATATGTTAGCGCCCTTGAAGTCACCAAGATAAACACGTAGTGACTTTAAATATGCACCTAAGTTATGAAAAATAAATCCTATCTTCTTTTCTATAAAATAATTCTTGCGAATTTAATATTGAAGAAAAACCTTAAAGTACATAGAGAAAAAATTCGAAGCTAGAATAATATGAAAATCTTCAGAGTATTAACTGTAGCTATGGATGTTTGTCTCAGTTTCAGACCCATACGCGTTAAACTAGTAAATAGAGTCAAGTTCAAATCTGTTGTTGATCATAACGAATATAATACACCGACTTTTACAGACGATAGAGCATAAAACGAGAGCCAAGTTAATGAAAATCATAGATGAAAATGATAAAACTAAACACTTAGTTCCGTCCGGAAAGCGCACAAATAATACAATTTGATTCGGTGATGAAACGTGTCCGTTTTCAGTTGCGCGCTTACTCCGACGAGCGGTCGACGCCTGTCGCGCTACCGAACGAACGCGAAATTCGAATTTTAAACTGTGTTGAGTGTTTGTTATTGTTTTTTTTTTTTTTATATTTATGTGAAAAAGGTTCTGTTTATTTGTGAAAAAGAGTTCTTATAGTGATGTTTTGTTCTAAATAATCTCTACCTTATCTATATAATTTTGGAATGGTTTATCTGAGGTTTTGAATGCTGAAAGATAATGCTGTAGGATTTTGTGAAACAGTTTTCGCGTTAAATTTTGCAAGTTAATTCACTGGCTTATTGACGAAATAATAATTACCAGAACAGGTGCAATTTTGAGTCATTCGTGATCTCACAACTCATTTAAAACTTACTGTTGACGACATTATTTAAAACATGCTATTCTGGACCTTATTTCAGGACATTAAACGTCAATATTGTGACATCAACTAAACTTACTTAAACTTTTTTTAAATTTTTATAACACAAACAAAACTCCCAAAATGCTGAAAGAACTTTACCTAGAAAAATTCACATCACAATAATATTAACACTAAGTACTTTCCGAATAATTTCTTGCGATTACAAAATTATTTTCTTTTGAGTCCTACGTTCGTAATATTCGTCTGGCGAACTCCGTAAAAGTTTTATGGTTAGATACAATATTTTCACTAGCAAAGTTGTTTATATTCTTGAAGTTATCAATAAGAATTTTGCGATTAGGTCATCGTTTTATTATTGTTTAGGCCGCTTATCTCAAGGTCTAGAGTACGTTTAATACCTAATATTATGTGTTATGTGCTATCCAAAAGTCTTTATCGAATGTTTGATATGATATCGATAATGCAGTCGAAAATTACACAACGAATGATCTTGGAATGTTTAAATGGTTTTACTTGTAATTTGGTTTTGAAGCTGCTTATTTCTGTTTTGATATACCTACTTACCGAATTTTAATGTAAATTCATTAGTTATGTTTAAAATACGACCTACATAACTTAAACTAGAAATAACAATCAAAAGAAACAAAACTTTGATGTGTTTTTGTAAATTGCATTTTTTACAAACAGGTTAGGTAGGTACCTATATGTATTTGTGTGATGACCTCTTCGAACTTGTGATCTGTCACAATTTTTAATAGCAAGTGTAAAATCAAGTTCAAGGTTTTTTTACGTGCTTAGGTTACATGTGTATACGCATCTTCTTCTTCACCAGACCATTTCTGTCTCGGTCTTAGTCTGTCTCTCCCAATATGAACTGTCTTCGACTCTTCTCATGTAGTTTTGTTCTGCTTTAAGTTGTAGTTACTTATCTTACATGCCTTCAATAAAATTGATCTAGAATGTCTGATAACTAAAATGTCTACCAACAAACATGTCTTAGATTCCTTAACTCTTTTTTGTTCTCTTGGTCTTATTAATGTCATATCTTTGGTCTCTTGTATTTTATTTCCCTTCTGTGTTTTTGTTTTGTAACGTAGTACTATTATGTGTTGTTGTTCTGTCTAATATCTCTTACTGCTGGTGTATATCTGTAACGTTCATATTTCGTAATAAATTTCAGTCCTATCGATTTCCTCTCAGGAAAACTGCGTCAAGTTCAATCAACAATGTCGCTTTCCGCGTCGTGTTACAAATGCAATGATGTCATGGGCGATAACTCTTACAGTCAACATACTTACCGCTTACGATTTATTAAGAGCGTTGCAAAACATAATCTTAGTCTTCTCAATATTTTTCTGAAAATTGATATTATCCTTCTAAATTCTCATTTCTTTTAATACATCATCCATGGATCCATCATCAGATGGATGCATCTGATTTCCTCGACATCTTGACATTATTTGAACTCAAATAAACATTTGAAATCTAAGACATGTTTTCATAATATTACAGCAAAATACTCTGTACAAAGAATTATGCTTCTATCTTAGTTCGTTATTCTATTTAAGAATCACTTGCATGCCTGAAGAACTAGATGATTCCACACTTGTTTTAAAGGTTAAAAAGAATGTAATAGAATACAGCTTGATGGTACACCATAAAAGAAACACAAAAATAAATAAGCCTTAATTGGTAAAAATTGCAACAAGAGGCGACCTTATCGCGAGAGCGATCTCTTCCACGTAAACCTTTGTATAGATAGGATAAATATTACTAGTGATGACGGCAGAATCAAAAACTAAATCTCGATCTTATTAATACCGCTATAAGACCGACTGAGCGCGTTACACTAAATTGAGATTAAAAGTCTCGTCGACTATGTATGTAGATATAGATAGGTATATAGCAGTGTCACCTTTATTAATTCAACGACTCTGTAAGGTTACTTGGCGAGGTATAAAACACTTTATATAGTACCGTGTTTCACGGACTTTATTGATGTAGGTAAACCACATAAACATCATTGTTATTAAAGTCGGTTTTGGATGTTTAATACTATTGTTTTTAATAATACCAAATATCTCATGTTTGAATCGCTTCTAGACGGATAAACAAATACTCATATCCGATATATTAAGAGTCCTTTTCTTATAAACAACTTCTAATCTTGAATGGCACTGTTTTTATCATTATAACCCACTTCTATGAGTTCCATCATTATAACCCACTTCTATGAGTTCCATGTATCCCTATAGTCTTTCACATTACATTTATTTTTTGCTATGTAAATTACAAACTAAATTCCTAAGAATATCAGTAGGTATTGTCCAATTCAATTTCGCAATTCACTATTTCGCCCTTGACATTATTTTGATCAGAATTCCCTATTTATTTTGATTTCCTCTTAGCGCAACCCTCTCCCTCTTTCTGTTCTTTGGTTTTGTTCTTTGTCATCTCGTATTATACTGAAAAAATTAACCTTCGTAGATCTATTGTCGAGCTATAAAAACGTACTCATTCAACTGCACCATTCCACGCTATTTGGCAGCCGGTAGAATGGCTCCCCACGTGTTGCCAGGTCGCGTCAGATCTGCCTATTTTTGTATGCTGCACTCGTATTTGTCAGCAACTTCACTTATTCCTGATCATTATACCTGCTGCGACTTTACTTCTTTACTATTTGACTTTACTTTCTTTCATTTATATTGGACTTTTCTGTCTAAAATGAAGATTGTAACTGTAGTTTTATTCCTTGCTTCTATTTGACCACTGGCCTTGATAATTTTTCTAGCGTAAAATGACAAGGTAGCATACATCCGCGCGTAGTAAAATATTTCAAAGACAAACAAACTGAATATTCATTGTCAATTTTAGGACTCGTGAAATATAATTTTGTGTAATGAAGTTCGCACAAGTGAAATCGATTATAATACGTATATAGATAGCTTCACTTATGTTTATCGCTAATCTATTTGAAAGTATCAGTATTTATTCAACTTCCAACGTTATCACCGTGGGTTATGGATTATTTTTGCTTTCTCTATGATGTGAGTTTACTTTGTTATTGTTTGGGGTATTTAATTTTAAACACGTAATTGACCTAACTATTTGTCTCATTTCATCATGCACTCATTTGTATTATGTTTTGCACATATTTTTCATTGATCATGATCAAAGTTGTGCATGACATTATAATTTTATAGTCATGGTTTCTTATCGTTCAAATAGTATCATTTTGCGACATTCAGGGCAATACCTTTGTGTGTATTATACAAACGTATTATATTAGTCACAGTTTAAGCGTTTTCTCATTACTTATATTTAGAAACATTACATATAGCTAGAATACAAGTTGGCTTGTTATTTTATTGTCTAATTTGAACTCGTAAATTGCATGAGGATGTTGTTGTAAGAACTATTATTCCATCTATCTGGTCGTTATGTTTTTTAGGGTTCCGTACCTTAAAAGGTAAAAAAAAGGAACCCTTATAAGATCACTTTCTTGTCCGTCTGTCTGTCTGTCTGTCTGTCTGTCTGTCTGTCTGTCTGTCTGTCTGTCTGTCTGTCTGTCCGTCTGTCTGTCTGTCCGTCTGTCTGTCCGTCTGTCTGTCCGTGTGTCACCATCGATTATCTCAGGAACGGGTGGAGCTAGCAAGTTGAAATTTATACCATATACTGAGGTCTATAGTCCCTATTGTGACTATAAAAATCAAGGTCCTGAGTCAACACCATAAAAAGATATAGGCAAATTTAGGTTTTTGTGAAAACTTGTAAGTACCAAAACTTACCTTAATTATCAACTTTTTTTATTTTTCGGAATTTTTCCTTTACTTGTGCTGTAAGGCCTTGCTTGTAACCAAAATTGACAATTCTAGGTCAACCGGAAGTACCCTAGAGGTTTTGGGTCGAAAACCTAAATGGTAGGTAGTTCCCGTTGACCTAGAATAACGAAATTTGGCAAAAAGCAAGGTCTTATAGCACAAATAAAGGAAAAATTCCAAAAAGTTAAAAAAGTTGAAAACTAAAGGGTGTTCCCATACATACATAGTTGACGCCAATTAAAATTGTCCTCCGAGTTGTATGGGCGCTCATACAATTAATACTAGCTTAATTGGCACCATGGCTAGGTACGGAACCCTCGGCGTACGAGTTCGACTCGCACTTGACCGGTTTTTTTGTAAATTACGATTCAAACTCACAGAAATGAAATTGTATGTCTAAAGTCATTGATTTCGAAAGATCATTATTTGCTATAGAACAAGATTTTATATGTTCTAAATTACGTTCTAATTGCGTCTTAAAATTCTTTATTTATATTATTTTCTTCTTATTTATGTGCAATCTTACGGACATTACTTTGAGTTTTATTAGACTCGTATCGAAGCAGTTTGACGGCCGATGTTGCGCAAAGAGATTTATAGTTATCGCTGAAAAAATGTATTTTTAGTGGCCGGTTATACGGATTATGCGATTCAGGTCAGCGAACTTATAAATCGTTTTCAATTTTCACTGACGCTATTATCATTGTAAAATTGTTGCTTGTGGTAGCTACTTGTTCTTTCACTTCTTCTTCTTTCGTATGAGCAAGTGGCCAACTCTGGTGACGGTTGGTTCTTTCACTGATTTTAATTTAGGCATCTTCTAGGCTTATAAAATAGACCAAATGCAAGGTGCGGAAGCTCTGAAAAAAAGAACCTTCAGATTGACGATGAAGTAACGCTGTCATAACTTTATAATGTTGATAATTATGTGATTCTTCTTACACATAATTTCAAAACAATTTGGCAGAAACAACACTAAAACCTGAAATAACAATTCCAATAAACTAAAAGTCAATTTTGTTTATGTTTCCAAAGAAATAACAGAGAATAAGGACAACTTGAAAATGACATTAAGTGCAGCCTTGGTCGTGATCAATGGTCTTAGATTTTGGCATGATGTAACTGTTATGACTAACACTTAAGTATTAATGGAGCACTAAAAATCTTCGACCTTATTTTAATAGCAGCAGAGGCAAAATTGCTAATACAAAGGCTTTTGAACGTGTTGTTTATTGTATCCGGCAAATATTACACTTGGATAGATAACGCAGGATGTACCACCTTATTCCGAAAACGTTTCGCAAAGATCTCTTTACTTTGCAATAGTTGAAAGTCGTGCAAAAATAATCCTCACGTATCTAAAACCAAGAGTTCAACTAGGACTGATCTTGGGTCTCAATTTATATAAAAAAATCCTAACGCTACGTATTTTTCCTTATTCGTGAAAGAATTTTCTAATTGCACTTCGCTTTCTCGCATAACGCACAAGTGCTTTCAGATTTACTGATAAATCTGTCTGCGTGAAAAGAAAATCGTTGAAATTATTGCCTTAATAGGCTTGTTATTATTTTCACTAACACTTATCCTTGTTACCAAAACTTTTATAAGACTTGCAACTGTTTCTCGATACCTGTATCAACTACAAATGTATGGATATTCTATGAATTCTATTCATCATTTGATTAGTAGTAAAATTAGTGATTACTAAAAGATGAATGACGAATGCACTTCGAAGAATATCTGAACCTAAACCATTTATGGTTTTATTGCAAATCTAATCTGTTGGTTAGTATGATACCTGGCCTTTATTTTATTTGCCCGTATTCTGCTAGTCACATAATCTTTCTTTTCTTCTTTTCTTGCATTTGTAATCACAGATTTTACGTCTTTCTTTAACATTAAATAAACACACTGAATTTTAGAGACCTAGTTAAATAAACCAACAACATTAAAATGTGTCGATTGCCAAAAGAAACACAATATCACGACGTAAACTAATTAGATTTCGGTTAAATTATATCACGTTGCTGAAATTCGAAACATCTGCTGCTAATTGAGGAAGACCGACTTGAGATAAATACAAAATCGGAAGTTTACCGCACACATACATATTATAGACAAAATAGTCGTATAAAATATTTCTTTATAAGAGTTTGGACTCTATAAAAGAGTAGCGCATACGAATACAAATGAATTAGTTACAAAGTTTAGTGAATCATTGTGTTGTCCATAGTACCCTTCATCTTGAATCAATTCGTACTACAATGCGTTGCCATTGAGAAACCCCTATCTGCTCACCCTCCAAAGATTCACTCAATATAACTATAGTAGGTACCCCATCTATTCCACGTATTGTTACGGAACCGTGTCAAAGTGTCAAGATTAACCAGGCAGGCATCCGCAGGGCTGCGCGCGCAACCTCCGATAAAAATTTCCTCCCAGTATCGAATAAGCCAGTCAGCTTTCATAACCTCAAAACCATCTACCTCTGAACAGCTGTTCGTAACAATACGCGTTAATAAGAATCGACCAGTCTAGACGTCTGTCGGGTAGGAAACATCATTACGAAATGATTCAAATTTAGAATCGTCTATTATTTTTTTTCGGTTTACGGCTTTTTGGCGTTCATTCAGTTTTCAGCTAGCCACGTATGCGGCTAGTTGCGTTCTTTCTTTGAATCTTCAAATTCTTTTTTTCATTGCCAGTCTATTATCTTTCGTATTTCTCCGATTTTATTTGAAACCATTCTATAATTTTAATTTATCCAAATAGGTTACATTTTAAAACATGTTACTACTAAATTAATATTGACAAATGAACATTGTGTGAATCATGTTAGTGCTAAGTGTATGTGAAAAACTTTAGTGAAGTGTTAAAAAATTGTGCTATGGCGGAGTATGAATATGACTTCGCCTACGAGTGCCGGGTTCGTATTTTACTAATATTTTAAAAGTTAGAATGTATCTGGTAGATGTAGGTACCTACCTACCTATAAAGTACCGTAGCTTGAGGATATGTATAGTTGAAGGGATAGGCGGACCGTGGACAGGGAAACATACGCAAAGGGAGGCCTATACCCAGCAGTGGGTAAAGTCAGTCTGCGGATGATGATGATGATAAGATATAGGTTACTAGGTCACTTTTGCTAAGGACATATTGTAAAAAAAAACATTCAAACCAACTAATCATTATGCTATACTTATTTGAACAAATGCAATACTTAACTGCAATTAGAGGTTGTTTAATTATCATGTAAATTATATGTCCGCTGTACATTTTTTCTCAACCTATTGTCTTGTTATTAAACAGCAAATTATTTTTAAAATCATAAACTTTTCCGAAAATTCTACCTTTTGGTTATGAATATTTTTAACGTTTTAAGTTATCATTAGGTAATAAAATTTTATTGGAATCTTGGCTGTTTAACTTTAGATTGCAGCTGCTAGCCTAATTTTTTTTTATATATTCGTCAACATCACAAAAGAAACATAGCAAAAATCTAATATTAAATTCTAAAGTCAATATTTTTTTACTAATTCAAGAATAGTTGCTCCTATGTCACACAAAACGCATTTTAGTAGGTAGCAGGCACTGCGGCTTCCTAATTTTTCACTCCCCACGTGCTATCGATACAACAGGAACTATTACATCGATATTTAGGGAAATGAATCCCATAAACATCAACCCTATTGAGACAATGGATTATATGAATAAATTTAAATCATAATCGATATGCATGAGGTCACATTGCGGCAAAATATGTAGAGCACGGGAGAAATCTGTTTTTTGCATGCAACGTTGTAATATACGTATACAATACAAGTAGGGCATTTGAAGTATATCTTTTTGGATATTCCCTGTATTATTTCATATACACCTTTCAATTTAGTAAGGCCATATAAAGCATGTTTTTAAGGATGTCACAATCATGAACAGTAGATTCACCTAGCTGTTAAGACCCCGTCATAGCGGTCCTACTGAATAAATTATATTTGAATTTTGAATTTCATGTCAATGAAAAAAGATAATGACAGATTTAGCACCCGTATAAGCTATAGGAAACCTACAAGACCATTATTAATGACGGTATAAATTTGAAAGTAGATCGTTGACGTTTTATATACTGCGCAACTACCGACAAAAAAACGTTTACTTATATTTTAATAATGAATACAAAATTGTAAAGGTTATGTGATATTTTCAACGTTTTGCTAAATAAAATGGAATGAATTTGTAGGTGTGCCTACATTAAAATTATGTAAAGTCTTGAACGAATTATCATATGCCCATATTAATCATGATTGGACCGGTATATAAGTTTGTTGTCCATAAAAAGAATAAGTGGAATTTCTTAACAAACATTGAAATTTGTAAATGCTTACCTACTAAGAGGTTATTCACCTTGCTTGATCCTGTATCTAAGAAAAAAATTAATCGTTTTGCGTTATGTCTTAATTTTGATTTTGATTTTTAGCCATAAATGTTATAGTATTTTTTAAATTTTGATATTGTTTTTGAATAAATTAAATTCAAGTTAAAAAGTTTCAAAATTCAGAATTCAAATCTCTGATAGCGTTACAACTTTCAGACTTAAATTAGGTCAAATCTGTAGATCCAAAGTCGTACATAAGTTGCTTGGTTTTTTTTTTCATGTACGATAAACAGCTCCCAAAAACGGTATACTTACGAGTACCTAAGTACAAGTCACCTTTTGAAAAAGGCTTTCCAACTTCATAAGTTAACTAGGCTTCTGTCTAAAGTACGTTTTGTTTTAAAGGCAAGTGACATGAGTATTTGCTCGCGTAAAATATTTGCCGTCGCCCTCGCTCGCGCTCGCTCATTGCATCTGTGCGAGCGCAACGGCAATATCTTTTTGATAAATGTCAGTTGTCCGTCACCTTTGCACAAGCTCTGCCTACTTTGGGACTAGATGGTGCTGTGTAAAATGTCCAGCATTATTTATTTATATTCAAACTAGCTGCCGCCCGCGGCTTCGCTCGCTTGGTACCCGGATAAAAAGTAGCCTATGTCCTATTCCCGGTCATCATCTATCTGTATTTTAAATTTCAGCCAAATCGGTTCAGTGGTTGTCGAGTTATATAGGAACAAACATACATCCATCTAAACATCAAAACTTTCGCATTTATAATTAGTGTGATATTATTTCAGCGTCTCGTGGAGGCGATGGCGCCTCGCTCGGCGCGGTCATTCCGCCAAGAGTTCAACATGCAAGACTTGACCACGGAGACGACCTACACAACACACTATACCACTGAGAAGTAAGTGTCTGAATTATTGATTAGGATTGCATTATATTTAAAAAAAGTTTAGTCTGAAAATGCACAGCAGATGCAGCACCAGATAAGAAGATTTATAGAGTGTAGACTACTTATGGGTACAGCAGACTTTCGTTGTCTATAGTAATTTTGATATCATTTTGTCTTCAGTTTTACAGCTAACGTTGAACATTTTGAATTTATGAGAGCTTTCTGTACCGGTTTAGGTACGATTTTTTCCTTTACCGATTTCAACATTTTCCTGCAATGTTTTCATGCAACACATAGAGAACCTAAGTGAAAAATTGCACACATAAATTACGCGTTAAATGGTGCGTCTGCAACTGGTAGTCTCTACTGTAGGTTAATTGTATTTTATGAAGCATTTTGCGAACGTGCTCGCTCTTGTTACAATTTTATTGATATGTCATTCCCAATGCAGATATGTCAGATCGTCACACTCGACAGAGCTCGACGGTCAAGCACCAGTCAAATCAATGGCCAATGGTAAACTGACCTCGCCAAACTATACAACGAAAACTATCATCACCGACGATGACAGACCTGACGTGAGAAAGCTAAAACGAGTCCACAGAATGTATGAAGGACCCAATATCATAGAATCCAGAGGTATAGTCCACCCCGAAACAAGAGAAATACTGACAGTAGGTCAAGCTATTAGTATGAGAATATTAGACGTCCGAACGGGGAGGTTATTATCATCCCCGGACACAAGGCAAACTATGACAATAGAACAAGCGGCGAAGGAAGGTCTCATAGACCCGAAACTGGCTGCGAGATTGACAGGACCATGCGGAATGACGGAAGATGGAAATGAAGTCACGCTGCTCGAAGCAATTCAGAGTGAACTGTACGACGCAGAACAAGGAGTGTCAGATCCAGCGGAGAAGAGGATCAAGGTAACTGTCGAAGGCGAGAGGCCTAGCCAAGGAATGAGTATCTCGGACGCACTAAATCGCGGACAAGTTGACCTTCAAAGAGGTCTCTATAGACTACCAAACGGGACCTACATCACTATCGCGGAAGCTTACGAACGGGGCTACCTCATATACAAAGAGATTATCAAAATAAAGTCGAGTGCTCTGTCTCTTTCCGACGCAATTAGTCAAGACATCGTGGACAACAGCGGCTGGATTCTGGACAGGAACTCGGGCGATAGGTTCCAACTAGACGTAGCTATAAACAATGAGTTGATAAACCCGAACGTGCGTGAAATTGTTGATCACAAAAACGATACTAAAATTACGCTTGCTGAAGCTATAGAGAAAAACATAATAAACACAAAACATTCAAAATACATACATAACATGAGTAAAGAGAAACTATCTTTCAAAGACGCAGCAAACAAACGGTACATTTGCAAACCCATGACTCTCAAAGACGTTTGTGACAGTAACTTAATGACTAACGACGGTAAAATATTATCTCCCGCAAATCGAACGCCGTTAAATATTTTAGAATCTATTTCTACTGGAGTTCTCGATAGTGATAGTGTTAAATGTATCACAGATACAACCACAGGTCAGCTTCTCACATTGACAGAAGCATTAGGTGCTAAAATAATTCTGCTTGATAGTAAGTTCCGCGATAACTTAACTGGAGAAATTTGCTCCATCCCCGAAGCAGTAGACAGAGGTCTCATCACTTCGGTTTCTCAAAGATCCATTTTCGATATTGACGGTTTCAGAGATCCTAAAACAGGTGAATTCGTTTCATTCAATGTAGCTCTAAGTAAGGGATACCTAAAGTACGTCAATGGCGAAACATTCCTCAGATCAGAAAGCGGGGACTTTGTATTCTTAGAAGACTGCACTAAAGTGTCAATTGTTAGGCCTGAAGTTTTAGAAATGTTTAATCGTAAGATAGGTATATACGAAAATGGTAAAGAACTCACTGTTTTAGACGCGGTCTTCAAAAATATCCTCGACCCAAAAACTGGTCATTTATTAGACGCAACAACCAAAAAGCCCATTCCATTCAACAAAGCTGTTGAGATCAATATGATAACGCCGGAAGGCGCAGCTTTGTTGAACTCTCTCTTGAACATAACGTTGACGTTACAAACCGTGACGAAGACTGTGAAGCGTTACGTTACAGTGACTAATACGCAACAAAGATCTGAAACTATCGTTACATTCGCTGAAGCGATAAAGCGTGGATTGATCGATGAGAACAAGCAAACGTTCATGGATCCTTCCACTGGCACAATAATGCCGATCCAACAAGCCTTAGACCAAGGTCTGCTAGGCGTCGAGCAAAATGAACCTCGTGTTGTTCATATTTCAGACCGTGTTTCCCAGAAAGACTTGATTCCTGGCCAAGTAGTAGAGCTCAAAATCACGAAAAAATCGTACTTCAAAGACTTACCGCCAAGTCCTGAAGGCAAAGTCCAACGCGATAGCCGTCCCGAAACTATTAAAAGTCCTGACTTTACCACTCGTGAAACGATTCCATCTCGGGAGGGATCTGTTCAAGAGTTTACAACCGTCACAAAGCAGTCTGTGGTCTCTGAACCATCAGTCACATCGTTGACGATTAAGAAAAATACAATAGAGCTTCCACGCGGTGGCTGGACCCTCAGAGATGCCATACAGCAGAGTCTTTTTAACCCTGCAACAGGCCTTTTCACTATCCCTGGCACAGACAGAGTAATGGATCTAGATGAGGCTGTCAAACTCAATATAATCAACCCAGACTCAGCTAAAGTAAAAGACCCTAAAACAAAGAAAGAACTGCCTTTAGACAAGGCTTTAGAATTCCGTGTAATAGATAACCAAGGACGTTATAAGCATGCAAAAGTATTGCTAACTATGACTGAAGCTATCGAACGACAATACATAGTTTTTATTCAAATGACCACAACCACTTCATCTCAGAAGGTAATCACCATAACTTCTGTAGTCGGTATGCCGGATAAAATGGAAGTCTCTGAGGTGTTCGACACACCTTTTGAAACAACCACTGACGATCAATCAGCCCTAGAGCCAGTTCAAGTCTCGCCGGGAGTCATCTTTGATCCCGCTACGGCTTTGATTATTTCTACCACAACCGGAGTTTCAGAAAACATTTTAGAAGCGGTTGAACGCGGTGTGGTTCCCGCTAACACCGTATCAGTTGTAGATCCTAAAACAAGTAAACCAGTAACATTGAAACAAGCTTTAGAAAGAGGCATTGTAGACAAACGGACAGGAGAATACAAAGACAGATCAGGAAATAAAGTTAGTCTTGTAGACGCAGCTAAAATAGGATTAGTCGCTGTGGTAGGAGCTCCTTTAGTAGCCGCGTCTAAAGTAATTCAACTAGTTAAGAGTACTATGGTAGTCGACCCACAAACTGGGGAAAAACTGCCCATGGAAGTTGCGTACGAAAGAGGTTTGGTGGATCCAGTCACGTATAAAAAGTATGAGGATTCCATCAGGGATAAGACACCTGAGAGTGAAATCTATCGCGAAAGTCAGATATCCAAACAAGACACAGTAACATTCTCACAAGTTATAACTAAGTCTTCTCCATCAAGTACAACCACGATTACTTATGTGACTGACCCCAAGACGGGTAAAGATATACCCATCGAAGAAGCTTACGCAAAGGGCTTGATAGACCCAGTTGTTTATAAACAGTATCAAGAATCTCCAGAAACTCAGGGCACAGTAACGATATCTAAAGTAACGACTACAACACCATCGTCGTCTAAAACATTTACTGTAGTAGTGGATCCTAACACTGGTGAGAAACTACCGATCGAAGTAGCTTATGAAAGAGGTCTAATTGATCCCATTTCGTTTAAAAAATATGAACTCTCCTTCAGAGAAAACACACCGGGACAAGTTTCTGAATACGATATTACTTCTCCGAGCTCGAGTACTGTAACCTTTACTCAGAGTTCTAAAACCTCTCCAGAGACAATAACTATGGTTGTAGACCCTAAAACTGACGAGGAAATAACTGTTGATGAGGCTTTCAGAAGAAAGTTGATTGATTCTGATACCTACAAAATCTATAAAGAGACAAAAACCCTCGATATTATTCCTGGAATCGGTAAAACGGGTGTAAGTACAGTTACTATTTCCCAAGCTACTTCCAAACCTGTATCTGTAGGCGCTGCTGTTTCAGAAGGATTTATTACTGTAGAATCTATACAGAACAGCTTGTCGGCCGATAATAGAAAAGTTCTCGATCTTACATCACATAAATCAAAAGTACCTTCTGATGTGGTCCAAGTTAACAAAACTTCTCCGTCCGAAAAACCAAAATACAAGATTAACATTGCTAGGGACGGCACTCCCGAAACGCAAGTTCTAGAAGCTAAAACATTAGTCCTTCAGAAGCTGAGGAAACGAGTTGTTACTCCTCTCGAAGCTGTCGAAAAGGGTCTTATTGATTTAGAAACAGCCAAAATTTTAGAGACTGTACGCGTTTACAAAGATGAAAATGGTGCGCCAATCACTCTTGACAAGGCTATTGAAATTGGTTTAGTTAATGATAAAGTAGGAAAAATTGTTGACCCAGTACACGGTGACGTTGTAACTATCAAAGAAGCTTTAAAGAGAGGTATCTTAGATGGTGAAGGTCAAGATGAAGTATTGGTTCCTTTGGCTAGAAGTCTATCCATACCAGAGGTATTGGAACAAGGCTTATTAGACCCTGCCACAGGAAAAATAATTCATCCTGAAACTGGAAGTCTCTTGACGTTGCGAGAAGCAATCATTTGCGAGATTGTCGATCCCTTGTCTAGCATTACTATTGCACCTGGTAGGAAAATAACCCTCGCTGAGGCAATAGAAAAGAATATAATTGACAATGAAAAGAACACAGTCAAGTCCAGTGAAGGTCCTCTTGACCTTGTTTCAGCTGTGAATGTTCATGTATTCCCGGCTACTGAACAAAGAAAGCCTATCGAGGATATACCACCGGCGGCAATGACACTCAATGTTGCTATTAAAAAGAATCTCATTAATCCTCATACAGGAGAAATCAAACATCCACTTACAGGAGAAATCATTCCAGTTGGAGAGGCTATCGAAAAAGATCTTATAATGGCTATTCCTTATCCACAGACTGCTGAAACAGTATCTTTCGAAGATGCTTTGGACAAAGGTATAGTTAATATTAAACATGCAACATTCACAGATCCTAACACTAAGGAGGTAATCCCCATCGATCAAGCCTTAGAAAAAGGATTGTTGGCAGTAAAACCAGTGACTGACATGCAAGCCAGTGGCGTGGTCACAACGATTACTGAAACATTCTCGTCACAACACACTATCACCACCAAAATGATTGAGCTTTTAGCTGATTACGTGTTAGTTAACGCAACTGAAGTTCAGAACACCAGGACTGGTCAAATCATTTCGATAGAAGAAGCACGAGCGAAGGGTATCGTGAGAGATGAACAAACGAGCAAAGAAGAATTCTTGACTAACGATACAAACTTTAGTTTCGAAGAGGCACTTAATCTTGGATACATTGATATTGAAACAGGTACATTCACTCACCCCAAAACCGGGGAAGTTGTTAGTATATCCGAGGCTGTGAGCACTGGTGTGCTGAACACTGAAGTCCCTTCAGAATCTGTTAAATCGACATCAACAAAGAAAGAGCTGGAAATGTTGGATCTAAATGAAGCGTTTGAAATTCTTTTTGACGAGAAAACACAAAAGTTTAAAAATCCAAAATCACCCAACAAAAAGATGACATTTAAAGAGGCTTTAGAAAAGAAAGTCATTAATCCTGATTCCGTTATATATAACGTAGCAGCTGGTAAACCAGTAACGCTTAAAGAAGCACTGGATACTGGTTTAATTGACAAAAAAACTGGTAAGCTCAAAGAACCAAAAACCGGTAAGTCAATTGATGTCAAAAATGCCGCTAAAATGGGCTTGATTGCTATCGTTGCTGCACCAGTATTGGCCGGCATGGCTGTCGTACAAGGTGCGAAGGCAGTTGGTAGCAAAATTATGCAGCCCAAGCAAGAACAAGCAATTGTCACTGATGTTGTAAAACCGGTGCCCAAAACACCTCTAGCAATGCCTATTGCAAAGGCTACACAGGGAGCTGATCAACCCAAGAAGGTATTAAAGCCTGTTGACAAAGAACTACCTAAACCTTCGGAAACTAAATCTGATGTTATCGGCCAGAAACCGGTGACCAAAGATAAAATTGACGATAAACTAACTGCACAGAAAGAGCTTTCGAAAGATATTTCCTTACCTCTTAAAGTGGAGAGTAAACATATTACTATTGAAAGCTCTGTAATTACCCCAAGAAGGGACATAAAGAAAGAGAAATCTCAAGATGTGCCCGTCAAAGTTAGTAATAAAGACACGACTGTGATCGAAAAGCATTCTCCACAAGAACCTAAACCGGGTACATCAGGTAAACCGACAACTACGCAACAAAAGCTTGAAAAGCATGAACCAACCTTGATTACAAACATCAAAGAGAAGATAATTGAAGGGGAACCAGTCGTAGAAGAATACAGGCAAATGACCGCAGATGGTGAAGAAATTTTGACAGTAATTAAAACAACTTCATCAAGAACTGTAGAATACGATACAATAATGTCAGAGACGTGCGATGTGTCTGGCCTCCCAACGTACGAATCAGCAACTACACAGAAAGACTCTGAAAAAGTGACTATTGCTGATGGTAAAAAACCAGAAAAAGAAAGCCTTAAGACCTTGAAACAATCAGAAAAGTTGCAGCCAAGGGACATGCCAAGTCCGTTGATAAAACACCAAGTAGTCGAAAGCACCCCAACAGTACAAGAGTTCAGGCAAACTTCTCCAGATGGAAGCGAAGTAACAACAGTTGTAACAACTGTTGTTTCTTCATCAGAGCCTGTAGAATATGTAACCGAACACAGTAGTACAAGGTTAACTACGTCACAGTCTACAACGACATCATCAAGAGTCACTACTGTTACAGAATTTTCACAGAATGAATCATATCAAGTAGTGACTGAGGAAACAACTAGTCCTCAAGAATCCTCTTATACAACAACTCAAGAGTATCGTGTTGAGTCACCTGACGATGACGAAGTAGATCAAACACAAAGACGTCCGCGTGAAGACGTACAAGAAATGCATGTACCAAAAGAAGAGAGCCGTGTTGTAACGAAAGGTACAAAGAAAGCACCAGAAACTAGCAATCAAGAGAAAAAAGATATTAATAAACCAGTAGAAGTAGCTCCAGGTGTTATCTATGACCCTAATACTTCTGTGGTGATTTCTGCCACATCAGGTGTAACAGACAACTTATGGGATGCTGTTAAGGAAGGCGTTGTGCCATCTGAGAGTATCATAGTCAAGGACCCTAAGACAGGCAAAGATATCACTCTAAAAGAAGCCATTAACAAAGGCGTTGTGAATAAGAAAACTGGAGAAATGAAGGATCCATCTGGAAAAAAGATATCTATTGCTGATGCTGCTAAATTTGGTGTCCTAGCTGTTGTAGGTGCACCTATTCTTGCCGCAGCGAAGGTAATTGACATTGTAAAGAAGGCGGTGGTTGTTGATCCGAAGACTGGCGAAAAAGTGCCACTGGTTCAAGCACGTGACAAAGGCTTAGTCAAACCAGAGACTTATAGAAAGTTGGAGCAGACTATCCAAGTACAAACATCTGAAAGTCTTGCTGCAAAGCCTGACTCTCTCGATATATCTCACGCAGATGCGAAACCTGTCGTTGCTAAAGACAAGCATGCTAAAGACGTTACATTTTCGGAAGAAAATATTACTACTCACATTTCTACAACAACAACAACAACAACACACGCAGGTGGCGTAACTGTTACTGAAACTACTGAACACGCCCCAGTGGTTTCTGCTACATCACCAGTTGAAAAGAAAACCATGGAAATTCCTACTTTGACTAAGACCACAATACACGATGGTAAGACTGTGTCGGCAATGCTTATTGATGCAGAGAGGCAGCCTCTAAGAGTAATCGATGAAATAACTGAACAGAATGTAACCAAGGAAAGATTAGAACAGGTCAAACCTCTCTACGAAAACATCCCTCTGATCGATGCAATTGCTCAAGGCAAAATCGAACCTAAAGTATGTAGAATCATTATAAATGGAGTCGAATCTCCTTTAACCGCCCAAGACTCACTAGAACAAGAACAGATAAGTAGGTTTGCTCTTGTAGACGTGATCTCTAAAAATTGTGTTGTACTTAAAGAATCAAAGCCTACGTATTTCTTTGCTATATCACAAAGACTTACTCCAGAGGAGTTGTCTGAAATGGGCGTATATGATATTGAAAAGCAGATATTCCTTAACCCTGAGACGGGAGCAAAGATTTCATTCGAGGAACTTGTCTATGGTCTCCAAATTTTTGATCCCGAATCTATTTTAGTAAAAGACTTGACGTCAAAGCATGACAATTACATAACATTTGACGAAGCTATCGCTATACCTATTATTGACAAAACAACTGGTCATATGGTTCACTCTAAAACGGGAAAACGGGTTTCGTTCTTAGAATGCATTCAGTTAGGTTGGATCGTTGAGAAACCTGAAGATGTATCTGTCTCAGAACAAGTTACAATTGAATCTGCCATCGAAAAAGGTCTATACAACCCCAAGACAGGAAAAATCAAAGACGTAAACACTGGCGCGCTAGTCCCAATAGGCGAGGCAGTAGAAAAGGGTCTCGTTGATCAAGAAACTCTCCTTATAAGGGTACCGCACTCTGATGAAATTATCTCGTTGGCAGATGCAGTTGATCGCGGCATTATAGAAATATACGAAGGTGTCATTACAATCGTTGAAACTCGGGAGACAATCGAAATATCTGTAGCCATCCAGCGTGGACTTATTACCATTATTAGAAAAGCAATCTCGATCGAAGCTGTTATCGTTAAAGAATTATATGAACCTAAAAGTGGAAAAATTAAGGACACAGTAACTGACCAACTTGTTAGTATTTCTGACGCTGTAGATAGGAATATTGTTCACCCTACCATTTCAGAAATTAAAGACACAGCTTCAAATAAACTAATACCTCTGTCGGAGGCGCTGCATAAGAGATTGATAAACCCAGAAACTGCTAAAATTAAAGATAAAAAGACTGGAAAGGACATTCCATTAGACGAGGCATTAAAGAGGGGTCTGATTGCTACTAAAGCAGTTACATTCTCACTATTTGATGTTATAGAATTAGGTTACTACTCTCCAGAAACAGGCAAAATTTTGAATCCTAAAACTGGTGATGTTATTTCACTTAATGAAGCTATCAAACAAAATCTGATAGATCCCTCCAATGTCAAGATCAAGGATGATAAATCTGAGGCTGTCGTGCCATTTGATCAAGCAGTAAAATCAGGCTTGATTGATTTAGAAAAGGGCATTATTACTTCACCCGTAATTAACCTCAAAGATGCCAGTGACAAGGGATACTTGCTAAGCGATAAAAAACCCTGGTCTTTACAAGAAGGCTTGGTTCAAGGCTTCTATGACCCAGAGACGGGTCTCTTGACCATCAATGGTGTTACTATGACTTTGGAAGATGCTATCAAAGACGGAAATATCAATCCCAGCGCTTTGACTGTGAGAAACTCTGTAACTGGTGAAATAATTTCCCTAGCTGATGCCATCAAAGTTGGTATTATTGATTCGAAAGAAGGCAAAGTCAGAGATCCTATTCATGGTGATAAGATCTCACTCACAGATGCGTCGGAGCGAGGTCTTATTGTACCAGCCAAGAGAAAGCTCAGTCTTCCTGAGGCAGTCTTCAAAGGCTTTTACGATCCCAAAACTGGAAAGTTCTCACATCCTCAAAGTAAGGAAAAGATACAAACAGACAGGGCAATAAAGAAGCGTATGATCGATCCGCAGTCGACTTTAGTGCATATCTCCGGTAAGGTAATTCCGTTCGAATTTGCTGTAGACAAAGGCATCGTAGACGGTAGAACCGGAACTATAGTTCTAGGTCCCGAAAGGATAGATTTTCGTGAAGCTTTCGAGAGAGGTATTTTAGTCGAAGTTCGCAAACCTCTTTCTCTGATGGAAGCATTAGAGAAGGGCGTCTACAATGAGATCACTGGACTCTTTATGGACCCGCAAAGTGGTAAGAAATACACTTTAGCTGAGGCCATCAAAATGAATTTGATTAATCCCCACTCAGTACACATCCGCGATAACAGACATGGTAAGTGGGACAAAATTACGCTACCTGAATCCTTAGAAACAGGAGTTATTGACGATCAAACCGGTAAAATCAGAAACATCAATAGTGACAATGAAGAGATCACTATTCGTAAAGCGTTTGAAATAGGACTTCTTGTGGATAGTAAGGCTCCGATTAGTTTACAGCGTGCGTTACATCAAGGTCTATACGAAGATAGTACTGGAAAGATTATTGACCCAGCTACTAACCGTAAAATAACCTTACATGAAGCTATCAGAAAATCTATAATAAGCCCCAAATATCTTTGCTATTTCGACAAAAAATCCGAAAAACCTTTATCTTTAGCAGATTGCTGCCGCAGCGAGATTGTTGATAGGAGGAGCGGTAAGTTCCATGAACCTGGTTCTGACGTGCTTATTCCCCTGTCTGAGGCGATGAGCTTAGGTCTGATTGTAGATATCGAAAGTGCAGGGTTTACATTGTACGAAACTTTAGCTATGAACATGTACAACATTACTGAACTTGTATTTGTACATCCAGTCACAGAAAGCAATATTTCTCTGAAAACTGCTATTGCTGAAGAGTTCATTAATCCAGAAACGTCTTTAGTCAAACACATTCCTTCAAGCAAATACATCAAATTGAATGAAGCTATCGAGACTGGAGTGGTTGACGATGAAAATAATGTGTACAATTTGCCGAACGGAAAGCAAATTAACTTTTATGATGCTAAGCACCGCGGTCTTATTGTAACCACAAAGAAAAACTTGAGCTTAGAAGAAATCATTAGGAATGGTCTCTTTAGAGCGGATAATGGTAAAATTGTCGATCCAAATACAAATGAATACGTTGATATTAACAAAGCTATTGAAATCAACCTTCTGAATCCCGATTCTACTGTAGTCAAAGATAGCTTCACAAACAAATTCAAGCCGTTACCCTTGGCTATTCAACAAGGTGATGTCGATGTTGCCAAAGGCAGGGTTCTCGATACTAAAGTAAAGAAGACATATAGTTTAGACATTGCTTTCGACAAAGGTCTTCTTGTCACTGTCATACAACCAATCACTTCTCAAACTGTTACCAAACGATACGTACCAGACTCAAGTGCGTCCAAAGAACCTGTACTTAGGGAGTTCACGTTGGATGAAGCTATTAAATACGAGTTTATTGACCCTGAAACGGCTGTTATCAAAGACCCTCATAAAAATAAATACATTCCATTAAAATTAGGTATAGTCGATGGTATTATAGATATCAACGCTAAGGGTTCTTTCGATACCCAGAACAGATCGAAAACGCTTTGCTTCGTCTTTGAAAACGGCTTGATAATATACGTTCGCGAACCTCTTACGTTTGAGCAAGCGGTTGAAAATGGTCAACTTAACTTGGCTACCGCTCGTTTCACTGATTCTCAATCCAGCGAAGTACTTACAATTAAAGACGCGGCCATTTTGGGCTACATAGATCCAGACACTGCGCTCGTCAAAGATAATCTAAAGAAGAGGTTAGTGAAACTCCCCGAAGCATTCCGTAAAGGCCTGATGGATGCTGAGAAAGGAAACATTCTCGACACCGAGACGTCCAAGCTGAACACATTGACCGCTGCGATCGAAAGCGGTCTGCTCATGACACCCAAAAAGAGCTTCAGCTTGATCGAGACAGTGAACTTTGGTATTTATAACCCGACCACCGGTGCTCTAAATGATCCTTTCATAACTACAAGCGTGATAGATAGAAAGAGGCTGAATCTTGGTGAGGCAATCAACCAAAGAATTGTGGACGCTTCAAGCACTGTCGTCAAAGATCCAGACACAGGAAAGATATGGCCATTGGTTCAAGCGATTGAACAGAATTTAGTCGATCCCGTGGAAGGCAGACTCGTCGTTGACCCAAAGAAAGGCATAAAACTTGATTTGGTCAAGGCTCTAAAGAAGGGATACTTACTGCCAGCAGAAACAAGGGTAAGTGTGAATTTGTGTTTGCTTTATATGTTGTGCTTCTATCAAGCAAAGGTGTTGCTTTACGTTTCCTATTTCCATTCTTAGACGGTGACCTCTATCTAAGCGTTTGGCTTAAACATTGGCATGGCACGACACCACTGAATTTTCATTGTGTCGATAATTGGGTACATGTTTTACTGGGTGAAGTCACAATTTGAATTTGTGGCACATCAAACTCATCAATACATCAAAATATATCTACAATTGAGTAACTCTTAAGATTTAAGACAATACTGTAGAAGCACACATGTTCATATTCACAGAGTAATAGTTTTTGAGTGTCAGTAATATGTTGTGTATCGACATTGCGAGGCTGCTCGCGAGACAGCTCGTTTCGAGGCAACGTTCAAATTGACTCGCGAGGCAAACGTGTCTCCACACCGTGAGGCAGCATGCCTCATGAGGCAACCTCGTAATGTAGATACACGCCTTTAGAATTCACCTTATTAGATCGAAGATTATACAGTAGAAAAATTATTTGGAAATACAGTAGATTTTATATCCGCCTATTGTGATGTCTCCTAGATGCTTAAGATTAGGTTACAGCGCAGATCCAATTGTTAGTTTTCCTCCACACATACTAATCTGGAAAACTGTCAATTGAAAAGCGTGCTTACACTCATTGTACTAAGGCTCGATGTATGTTGTTTTTTATTTACAGCCGTTGCCTGCGATGCTAAAGAACCCTTTTGAGCTAAATCGTGAATGCTTGCCTGTGAGGGATCATATTAACGACGATACAAAGAATCATCACCGTCCTGCCAAATATCTAACCTATCATAATCACTTTGTGCAATGCGGTCGATTCGAGCGCATTCGATGCCTTAGTTCCGGCTTTAGTGTTTGCTTCCTCATTAAAAACCAGTGTTTTATGACTGCTGGTCGATCGGAACGATATTTAGCTTCGTTAGATCCAATATACTCATTCCTTGGACCCCGTGCTCATTTGGAACGCATGACCGAAGCTATGTTATTGTGATGTTGAGGCGGACACTCGATACAAACATTCACAGTAACATCAAATGGTAAAACATTTTCGAGAAACACAAACACGAAAGGTACTATCTAATTATTATCGTCTTTCAAATCGTCTTGAGGCTTCATTTCGTCATTTACTATTTTGCTATCACATGATGAAATGAAGTCTCGTTATTTGTTAAAATGTACATTCGTGAAATTTACGTGCTAATCACGTTTAATGATATTCTTACTATATTTTTCAACAATACTCTTTCAGATATCCATTGGAGGTATACTCTTAACTTTTACTCTAACAATAACTCTTAAACTTTACTTTAAGGAAAGGGAACTGATAATGTTACAGACATCATGAGATGATGTTTGTCATCACCGCTTGCATGCCACGCTTCTTGCATGTTAGATGTTATGTTTTGTGTTCAATGCAACATGGGTTTTTGTTGTGGTATCATCTCCATGCTGTTCGTGATTGCCTTCTTTGGTGTCGCATCTCTTCGTCGGATCGACTCTGCTTTCTGTTTGCGTAGTGTTGTCTATCTGTGCTTCTTTTACAGGATCCAATACCTCTACTTTTGCATGAAGTTGAGGTATCGTCTCACATACTGTTTTACCATTTTCATCTGTAACGTCCGAGACATTTGGATCAAAATGGTAAACTATGTCGGACGTTATCACCGTTTGTGTACGTGAATGTTCAATCAATGCATCCAATTACTTCAATAAGCACTCAATGTAAATGTTACTAAGGTCGTGAATTGAACGACTGCACTTGTAGATAGAATTGTAAATGCCAAAGTAGTAAGCACTGTGGATAAGAAAGGGGTAGGTATTGGTACTTTTGAACATCTTTAGATAGCATGGGTGGTCATTAACCGGAAGACGACAACTGAACTCAATTCTATCCAACCGAATGTAACCATACCATGAAATAGACATGTCTTTCGATCAGTGCAACAGTTTTTAAATTGAAGAGAAATTTTTAACCTTCAGATTTGTCAGTCTTAAGACAACCAGCCAGGAGCTCAATACCCTGATTTGTAAATATCTTCTATTACCTTGCGTCTTCCTGTTATGATGCGATGTTCAAAAGTCCAACACATTGTTGAATCTCTTGCTCATACTCTTCTTTCTATGTAGCAAGCAGTAGAAGAGAAGTACAGGCTTTGCGACGAGACGCTAAGCAAGCTGCTGGAATGGATCGCTGTTGTGGAAGACAGATTGGCGAACCAAGAGGCCGTGAAGGAGGATCTGGATGATCTGCGTAACCAGATCAACATTCTGAAGGTGAGAACCGATTCTGAGAAGGAATATTTTACGAGTTCTAATAGCTTTAGCAGGAGGATTGAGGTGATTGTAACCGTTTCTAATCCGGCAATGGTTCAATAGATTTTTGTTTAGAAATTGAAACAAACTCTAGACAGTAAAGGAAAATATCTTCAAGAAATCAGTTGTATTCTAAGAAACTGCAATGGTCTTGCAATCTTTCATGTAAAAAGCCAACTTCCAAAAAGTGGGCATAACACCAAATGTATGTTTAAACTTGCCCGTCAACACCCTTAAATGTTTACATGTGACTGCCTGACATCGTTAAAGGACTTTGAGTATTTGAAGTTCTGACCTCTGATTGTCTATCATTGATAGCGACCAAAATCGGTCTCAAACTCTCAGATATGACAGTTCAGTGACCACACAAGTAGCTCTGTCACTCTCATCCCAACGAGACCGAACGCGACAGAAGACCTACGCGATCGTTTTGACAATTTGAGACCAATTTGGGGTTTGAGACAAGTTAGACGATCCTAAGTAAGTTCGTATGAGCAAGTGGCCAACTCTGGTGACGGAGTTTTTAGGCCGCCTAAAGGTGTCCGTTATGGCTTAACGACTTAAAAGCCAGGACCGACAATTTAACGTGCCCTCCGTAGCACGGAAGCGCTCAGCTCGTAATGCCACTTGCGGTCACCCATCCTAAGAGTGACCGTGCACAACGTTGCTTAACTTCAACGATCAATCAAGACCGTCTAAGCAAGCTACGCCACGAGCGCTTCTGATGTCAATCCTTGGGGTGATCCTTTCAGTCGTGAGGCTATTCTTTGAAGCAACTAACGCTTGTTTTTCTTCCAGCTTATCAAAGACGACCTGGACAGCCACCAGCGGCAGGTGTCCGCGTGCGCCGACCAGGCGAAGCAACTTCTAGTGTCTGGTGGAGATGTGTTGGCACCTCATGAGGTAACCCTAATCTAAACTAGAAGAAAGTAAAAATACCATAAAAGTACCACACTTAGTAAAATATCCATTAAAGTACAATAGCATTTCCTGTTCCACCTTGCTCTCTCTAGGTCAGCATACTTGCAGACGACAATATACATCGCGAGCACTGAACTCATGAAATAACTTCTACATACAAAATAATCAAAATAACGGACCTATACAAAAGTGCAAAATGACTTCTTTAATATTGAAAGCGTATAGCTCCCCATTCATAGTGCAAATAAAAACGAGTGTGCTTTAGACCACACTACTGAAGTAAAACTTCCATTCGCCTCGCCCGATCACACTTTTCGTAACGCTCTCGTCACGCTACTCCCCAAGTCAAAGAAGTCTTACTTCAAAAACAACCTTATGTACTGTATCTTTGATATCCTAACAAGCTCTATGAACCGTATCGATCACAATGCTAACTCGCGGTTGTATTCCGACAGGTGGCGGCACTGGAGCGCGGCGTGCGACAGCTCAAGACGCGCTGTGACAAGTGCAGCGACAAGTGCGACAAGATGTTGAGACGGTTGGCCGCCGCTAGAGATGAGCTTGGGAAGTTCACGTAAGTCCTGTTCAATACTGTTGTGGTAGCCATTTTGAAAACAAAATGGCGGACTCTCTTGTTCTATGTTTTCTTAATATTGTTAGATTCGATTATTCTTCTGATATTGACTCTGTTGTCCTTGATAAAAAATAAACTTTTCATTCCATCTATTCGAAAAGGACGACTTTGTTCGC
The DNA here is from genome assembly GCA_958496255.1 of Camptogramma bilineatum. NCBI lineage: Eukaryota > Metazoa > Arthropoda > Insecta > Lepidoptera > Geometridae > Camptogramma > Camptogramma bilineatum. Next base: position 8,059,895 of record OY292474.1, read on the forward strand.
CTTTAAGTGCGCCCAAAGTAGATGATTCCTCTTCAAGGAACTTTTAGCGGGCAGTAATGAGTTTTTAATCCTCTTTATAAGTTTAGCGGGCAGTAATGAGTTTTTAATCCCCTTTAAGTGCGCCGGAATTATCTTTGAATTATCTTTGTCGCGCACTTTTGAGGTACAACTACTTTCCATTCCACATTCATCTCAAATCTACCAAGATGAATGAGGGAGGACTCTTCCAAAAACACCACAGTTGTAATCACATTTAGAGATTTATTACTCTGCAGTTTTCTATCCATACATAATTGTAATTCCAACCTCATAAAATCCTGTGCGTTTTCGTCAGCGCGATCTAGAATGACGGTCTACTGGCGCCATCTAGTTTGTTTTCGTGGAACTATTGAGCAATTCTAGCGGAAGAGATTTTTTGTTTGAACGCGCTAATCTCACAAAACAGGTTTTTATAATAGCTACCTACAACGTTTTTAATATTCATTATTCTGTATATTTATTTAGCTATTTATTTATATTTATATTGTTTGTGAGAGAAATAAATAAATTAATGAAATGAAATGAAATCTCAGGAACTACCAGTCGGATTTGAAAAATTATTTCTGTATTTGATAGCTAAACTCTTGAGGAAGGTTATAGGCTACTTTTCATCATCATCATCATCACCATAAACCATCACTACGGGGGCAACGCCGCGAGGGCGCTGCTAGTATCAGATAAACATACCGCCCACCATTCAGCCGGCGCGCGGCCACCGTCTGAATAAAAAAAATTTAATCCCCGATTACTCTTCTCAAGTGGAACTTCGTTGATTTAACACATTCCTTTCTCCTCCCTTTTATTTTCTCATAGATTGTAATGAAAAGTAGAGTGTATCACTCGGGCGCAAAATATATTTTTGGCTCGGGCGACGTACTTTAAATCCCTCGCTTCGTTCAGGATTCTACTAAAGAATCCCTCGCTACGCTCGGGATTCTACTCTAGAATCCTTCACTTCGCTCTGGATTCAAAAAAGCGCCCTCGCCGTAAAAATATTATTTTCCCCCCATATAATACAATCTACTATTATGCTAGGGACTTTATTTTGCCAATGTTCATTTTGTACTAGCAGCGCCCTCGCGGCGGCTTTGCTCCCGTAGTGATGGTATATGGTGATGATGATGATAATGAAAAGTGACTATAACCTTCCTCGAATCAAACAAATGCAAATCATGCGTACTGTAAGTTCGAGTTTAAATGTATGCAAGTGGACCCGGTAGTTATACATACATACAAACCTTTGGATTATAAGTCGAAGTATTATCACTAAACCACCACACTATCTTCTCTTATAGGAACGAACTGAACACCTTCAACACATGGATGGAAGCTGCCTACAGGACCCTAGAAGAGAAGGAGTCAGCGCTATCCAAACTGAACAGCCTACCCTCTCAGAGCGAGGATGTGAGGGAATTCGTGTCTGACGTCATCGCGCACCAAGCCGACCTCCGGTTCATTACTATGTCGGCGCAGAAGTTCGTGGATGAGAGCAAGGTAAAAATATACATCTTTCTCTCTCTTGTTAGTTCCTATAACTTGTCAACTCACTTACTCTTTCCAATCACTGACTCCTTTTAATTTTTCCGCTATCGTAGTCTTCCACGCAGACTATTTATCAATGTACTAGCAGCGCCCTCGCGGCGTTGCCCCCGAAGTGATGGTCAAGGAATTTCTATACTACGTACCGGAACGCTGACTGAGACAGAAAACACGGTCCGCTTGAAATCAAACTTGGGCGGTGTGTCTCTTTCTTTTTGCAACTGTGTGAAAGAGACAAAGCACCCAAGAAAGCCTCTCAACAAGACCAACAATCCTTATAACCAAAATTAAATGATAATAGATCGTTGCTTGGTCGTGATAAGGTTCAAAATCCTTTGTACATTAAATGTCAGTCAGCATTCTACTATGTATACAATTTCTTTGGTGATGGTATATGGTGATGATCATGATGATGTAGTAGATGAAAAGTAGCCTTTAACCTTCCTCAAGAATTTAGCTATCACATGCAGAAAGAATTTTTCAAATCCGACTGGTAGTTCCTGAGATTAGCGCGTTCAAGTAAACAAACAAACTTATCAATGGATCCTGGCAATGCAATGAAGGCGGTTTGTGTATTTTCAAAATTGTTTCCATTTGTGAATTTTGTTTGGGAAGTAATAGTTATTTCATTGTAAACATGATTTGTGTTATTGTAAAAAAACAAGCGTGCTAGTCTAAAGTTTAGACCACACGACTGAAGTAAAACTTCCGTTCGCCTCGCCCGATCACACTTCGTTCTCGTCACGCATTCACCAGCTTACCCCCCCCAAGTCAACCGTGCCTAAAGAAGTTTTACTTAAAAAAATCGTTATGAATAAGATAACATTTAATTGTATGTTAGAAAATTGTATTATGTTTTAATTTTAATCATCCTTTTCACTTTCAAAACTTTCGTGAGTTGTACTTGCCGCAACTCCCTCCTTACCCAGATGAAGATTCTCCGGATGAATCTAAACATTGTCGGTATCTAAATCGACGATATTTTTTGCGTGAGTAATTCCTGTGTGTTAAATAATGTCTAGTACAACTCACGAAAGTTTTGAAAATGAGACTGAGACTGGCAACTACACTATTGAATTAGGACAAAACCTGTAATAATAGTTGTAATGTATAACTAAATTTCCCAGGAATTCCTAACGATCCTGAACGAGTATCGCACGACCCTCCCGACCCGGTTATCTCACGTGCAAGCGAGCGACAGCGTGGTGCGCGGCGAGGCCGCTGCGGCGCGCCGCCGACACGCCGACCTCTGCGCACGCGCACAGAGGTTACAGGACAGACTGAGGGCCGCTAATGACGTCACCAGGCTGTATAATGACGCGGTCGATCGGGCCAGGAAGTGGATGAAAGAAGTTAGTATCATTAGAAAATGAAAAATCTTATCATTTTCAACTCTGGCGTCAGAGGTTCCGTGGCCGAATTGGTAAAGGCACTCCGGCTAAAGGAGGATCGCTTGTAACATTGCGGTTCGAATCCCGTCGGAATTGAAAATTTTGATAAGATTTTTCATTTTCAAATGTAAATACCCAAGTGTGGATTAACACTATAACAAATAAAAATTGTGAGTATCATTAGACTGGCCTCTTAGCTCAATTGGTAGTAGCTCTGCCTTCTGTGCTGTAGGTCGTGGGTTCGATTCCCACCCAGAACAAACATTTGTGTGATGAACATAGATATTTGTTCTGTGTCTAGGTGTTACTTTTGAATTTGAAATAAAAATATCTTTATCTTTGTTTTCAGATCGAGCCGCAAGTCCGCTCGGTACTATCTGAGCCGGTCGGCGGCGAGCCGCGCGCGGTCGAGACGCAGCTAGCCAGAGCCAAGTCCCTGCATAACGAGATCATCGCACAAGGACGACTTGTGGACAACGCTAAGGATGTGAGTCTTATCTTGTACTAGCAGCGCCCTCGCGGCTTTACCCGCGTAGTGATGGTATGTTGATGATGATGATGATGAAAAGTACCCTATAACCTTCCTCAAGAGTTCAAGCTATGAAATCCGTACCTCCGTACCCATATTATAAATGTGAAAGTGTGTTTATTTGTCCTGCTTTCACGTCAAAACAGTGCGACGGATTGCCGTGATTTTTTGTGTGGAGATAGTTGGAGGGCTGGAGAGTAACATAGGCTACTTTTTAACCGGGTACCACGCGGGCAGCAGCTAGTGATATTTTTTCTAATCCGACTGGTAGTGAGACTAGAGATTAGCGCGTTCAAAACAAAACTCTTCCGCTTTAGAAATTAGGAATTTTCTTCAAGTAATTACAAATATATAAGTATTCTATCAGTTATCTGGTTCCCATAGTACAAGCTTTGCTTAGTTTGGGGCTAGATGGCATTGTGTGAAATGTCCACCAATAAAAAAAAAAATAATAATAATTTCATCTTTCCCAGGCTTGCGACCAACTCGTGAAGTCCCTAGAAGGCAACCTAACCCCCTCCGAGATCCGACAACTGGAGGTTCCGGTCATCGACCTCACGGCCAACTACCGCGACCTCACGGATGCAGTCGGCGCCAAGTGCGGCGAGTTGGAGGCGGCGTTGTTGCAGTGCCAGGGGTTGCAGGATGCGGCTGAGGCGCAAGCGGCGTGGCTAGCGCAGGCCGATGCGGCTAGCAAGTAAGTTTCATTTATTTTATTTATTTATCATTTATTTATCATATGAAACGTCGGCGTCGGGAAACAAAATAAATAAAAGGTACGCGATAAAATCCCGTAATAATAATTATCATTATGTTAACAAATCGCGAAAGTTTAACAAGTTATATTTATCATTTATTTATTTTCTCTCATAAACTAAATATAATATACATAAAGTAAATATAAATACACAATAATTTATCAAAAAGTAGGTTATTATAAAAACCTGTTTTGTGAGAGACTGGTGCCTGAAATAGGTATAGAAAAACCTGTGCTACAGGTCACCAGTGCCCTACTCCACTGATTTTACATAAATTAAACACAGTTAAGTTATTGCTATGATGTGGATTAAATGGCAGTGTGGACTTCATTTGTGCGGTCGGGGTCAAGTACGTTGCTGTTATAATGCCAGGGTTTGTAGGATGCGGCTTTATTGGGTTGTAGCTTTATTTTCAAAAAATTTCGTATTAAAGTAGTCCGAAATACCGTACATGATAAAACTCTTAATGGACTTCACGATACAGGCTTTGCCACTAGGCAAAGACCGCTGATAAATTGTACCTGAATTGGTTCGCTTTTTTATAAATATTTTTTCATTTTCATTTTCATTTTCTCATTCTACTAGGAACCAGAACAAGCCAGCCTCATTAATCCGCGAGCGGCTCGACGAGCAGCTCCGCGAGCAGCGCATCTCTCTCGCCGAGCTCGAGTCAAGACGCGCGACGCTCGGCAAGCTGCTCGCGAACGCGCGCGACGCGGCGCTCACGCCGTCCAATGCTAGGATCGCGAAGAAACTGGAGCAGAGAGCTGAGGATATCTATTCCAAGTGAGTGATGATCAGAGATCGGAATAGGGTGTGTGAAAATACCTAAAGTTAGCAGTGGGACATAATATGGAGCTGTTACAACCACTTAAGTTCAACCGGTTTTGGATTTTACCGGTTTAGTTTCGGTTTTTTTTTTACGTGTTCTTTACCTTTGAAACACTGAACTATAAACAATACAGCTCCATATTATGTCCCGCTGCAAACTTTAGGTATTTTCACACACCCAATTCCGATCCCTGGTGATGATGGTGAAGAAAGATTTGTATTTGTATTTGTATTTATTTATTTAAAACACGAGTTGGGCTTACAGATTAAACCAAAGCTCCCAAAACGTCTATCCTAATAACAGAATGTGGTAGGTACTTAAAACTATCTTAAGTTTAGTCATGTCATTGTAAATAATAATAAGTCATAAGATGACCAAAATGGTGATGATGTGTGATGATGCTGGTGAACGGTGTTTAATTTGATGATGGTGATAACTGATGGAAAGTCTGGTGTTGAAGGATTGTGTTCTCTTCTTTCGAAATTTCAGTCATTGGTTGATTTAGAAAGTACAAAGCGAAAGTTTGGATGTATGTTTGTTCCTCTATAACTCGATAACTACTAAACCGATTTGCCTGAAATTTAAAATGTAGATAGATAATGACCGGGAATAGGATATAGGCTACTTTTAATCCCGGAAAATGCAGGGTTCCCGTGGGATAAAAACTATAACTACTTTGTCAACACGCATTCAAAAGAATACATACGAGTACATTAACAAAATTTTCTTTCCCCCAGATATGAGAAACTCCTCGACCGCTCCGTCAAACGCAGCCAGTTCCTCGACGAGGTATCAGTCGAGCTAGCTCACTTCACAACACAGGCGGCTCAGTTGGATGCGGCTCATGCTCAATTAGTAGAACAGGCGGATGGCAGGGATCTACAGAGGGTGTCGGCTGACGAACTGTCTACTAGGCTGTCTGATCTACAGCATTACAGGTGGGTTTGATGTTTAGAGCCAGCTCACTTTACATCGCAGGCGGCTCAGTTGGACGCTGGACTCAATTAGTTGAGCAGGCGGATGGTAGAGATCTACAGAGGGTGTCGGCTGACGAACTGTCCACTAGGCTGTCTGATCTACAGCATTACAGGTGGGTTTGATGTTTAGAGCCAGCTCACTTTACATCGCAGGCGGCTCAGTTGGACGCTGGACTCAATTAGTTGAGCAGGCGGATGGCAGGGATCTACAGAGGGTGTCGGCTGACGAACTATCTACTAGGCTCTCTGATCTACAGCATTACAGGTACTTGGTGTTAAGTTATGCAGCTCACTTTACATCGCAGGCGGCTCAGTTGGACGCTGGACTCAATTAGTTGAGCAGGCGGATGGTAGAGATCTACAGAGGGTGTCGGCTGACGAACTGTCTACTAGGCTGTCTGATCTACAGCATTATAGGTGGGTTTGGTGTTAAGTAGAGCTAGTTCACTTCATAAGCCAGGCGGCTAACAATTCTTCTACCTACATTCTGCAGAAGATTGCATAACATGGATTTATATACCAGCTATTCGATCCCAGCTGCATGACTTTATCATCACATCACACATCCTAGATAGCCTACTTAAAAATCATCTATTAAACTTAACGAGAATTTCCGTGATGTATTTATGCAGCTGTGATTCGAACTCAAGACTTTCAGAAAAGTCGAAACCCGAGGCAAAAATGCAACTCGAGAAAAATGGCTCTACGTCTACTCAACTCGTTGTAGTCTAGTTTATTAGTGTAAGTCGCGCGTGGATTTCGCGAACTTTTTACCTGATGTCCAGAAAAAAGCGTCCCGTATGCTGTTTAATTATAATTATTTTCTTCTTCGTTTTATTATTATTATTATTAGCCTATCGTTTCCCACTGGGCAGAGGCCTCCCCTTGATCTTTGCAATTATTACCGTCTTGTGCCATTTGGACCCACGCCTTGTCAAAGTAATCTAGATCGTCGCGCCATCTTTTCTTTTTATAATGTATAATGTTTATTAACAGAGACAAACAAATGCCACTACTAGAGGACTGCCTGCGTAACGGCAAGCATCTCGTCGCTAAGAAGGACGTGACCGACACGCACGCCGTCCGCGACCGCATGAGAACGCTCGAGAACGAATGGAGGGACTTCAACTCGTCGCTCGAGGAGAAACTCAAGCTGTCGAAACAGAGGGCTGACCAGCTGAACCAGTATGAGAGCTTGAAGATTCAGGTGAGGCTTGTGTAAAAAAGATTGTTTCTTTCAATTCCCCACACTAGTAGGGTGACCACGAGTCTTATGTTTTAATAGCTTACCATTGTTCTTACCACACAGTGCGGCCACGAGTAAAATAAATTCGCATTAGTCACACCAGTAGAGCTATTTTGAATCACACGTAAAGTCGCTAACTTGGATTACTTCGGATTTTTTACGTTGAATACTTTGAAATTGTAGAAGATGGTTGTTCTGCATTCTGTAACTTTAATATTGTTAGTAAAAAATCAATTTGTAGGAAGAAATCCGAGTTAGCGACTTTACGTGTGTGACGAAATAGCCCTGCAGTTTGACAATCTGGTGTGACCACGAGTCTGGCGTCGATATGGTATACACAATTCCTATTGTGATATTGTGTCATCAGGTGCTCCATCGTAGGATCTTGCAGTTTTTAATGTAGAAGCTTGTTATTTGTTTTCCAGGTCCTAGACTGGCTACAGTCGACTGAGAACCGCGTGAACCGGCTCCAGCCCGTGGCTTTAGACCTGGAGGTGCTGAAGAAGCAGCAGGAGGAGCTGAGACCCTTGGCCAAGGAGTACCGGGACTTCGGCATCACTATTGAGAAGGTGGCCACTTTATAACGGCATCTATGCCGCCATCATACGTAAAAAGACCGTTTCTTCCTTAAAGTATTCCTTAACTCACTTAGGTATTATTTCATTAAAACTGAAAAGTCTTAACAATATTTTCAATTTCGACGGGATTTGAACCCGCAATGATACAAGCGATCCTCCTTAAACTGGAGTGCCTTTACCAACTCGGCCACGGAATCCATATTCGTCGGGTTGAAAATCTTGACAAGCTCAATGTTATCGATTTAAGCACCGATTAGCGCCATCTACAGGGAAACTACTAAGTTAACTCACTGCTCATTGCCTGCATTGTTTTAATTTTATAGTGTTAAACCACACTTACGTATTATTTCATTGAAAATTTTGGTAAGACTTTTAATTCCGACTTAACCCACTGCTGAGTATAGGTTTCTAGTTTGTGCCAGCCGCCATGGATGACACAAATGGAATACTGATCCGTTGAGCTAAATATGAACCATTTGACCAGCTGGCTCTGAATGCTTAAAAACCAAGTTTTCTGTTTACTTATTTTCTTCTACTGGAGAATTTTCTATTCATAACGAATGAATGTATGAATGAATGAATGTTAATGTTTAAAATGTCTCTCAGTTGAACGAAGCCGGCGCAGTGTACGAGGCGTTGACCCGCGGAGACCGCGCCGACAGCCCGCATAGAAAGAGGCAGCTATACAGCCCTACCAAACGACAGACACCTAGTGAGTATTGCATTATATTAAAGTCTATTTCTTTCTCTTTTTCTCATCCATATAATTTTAGGGTATCGGGTAATGTCCGTACAAGCGTTCGCATCGCGTTTGAATCGACACAAACGCGCATTCGCAGAGCGAAAAACGCAGTTTGACCACTCCTTTAGACCTAAAGGTCGTAATTTTCTACGGGACTTTCTTAAACTCCGTCACCAGAGTTGGCCACTTGCTCATACGAACTTACTTACTTTTTCTACGGGATATGCCGCGACGCCTTCGCCGCCTGGTTCGGGAGGCCAATTCAGTTGTTATTTTTAACCAGCTTCAAAGGAGAAGGTTCTTAATTCGTCGGGAATCTTTTTTTTTGTGCTTTTTATGTATGAATTATTACTCGAAGACGCCTGAACCAATTTGTAATTTTTTTTTTGTTTGAAAGGGTATACTTTCCGATTGATGCCACAAAAATTTGGTGAGGATCTATCGAGGACCTTCGGAGTTATGAACAGAAATGCATCTCGAGAGAGCAGAAATTTGCTCAGCTTATAGTATTGAAGATGGTTTTTTCAATTTTTAATTTAGCCACTTTTGGTCTTAACAAAATGTTCTCTTCTCCAGGTCGCACACTGGACGGTCGGTCTCCGTCCCCCAACAAGGGTCACGGTCTGGTGAGCCCCGGCTCCACTCACTCCACCTCCAGCGGCTTCTCATCCAGACGCTCCAGCCAGGACGGATTCCATCTCGAAGGTAGCCTATTACATTTAATTGGAACGATTTCAGATTGGCGCTTATATCTGCAAGTACAAGATCGGTTTTGTTGGCGCGTTAACTCCTTGCATTTGGACTTTTTTCCGAGGAGAATCCCAAAATTTTCTTGAAAAAAAGTTGTATACATATATTCTTTACTCATGTATGCCGCGTGCCGGATGAGCTGTGGGCTAAAATCACCACTCAGTGGAGCCCTGAGACAGCAAGACGGCGTCGTCGCGGCAGACCTAGGAAGAGATGGCGTGACGACCTGGATGACTTGATAAAACGTAGTTCCAAATGGCACAGGACCGTTATAGTTGGAGAGATCAAAGGGAGGCCTTTGCCCAGCAGTGGGACACAATGGGCTAGTTATAATAACTAGTAGTTCGCCCCGAACTGAGATCTCGCGCACCGTAGATGGCCAACATTTGGACTTTCTTCTGACTACCTACCCCTATAATTTCAAGTGCTACTACTGCCGGGTATGCCTATTGCGCTAGCTCTTCATGGTAAAAAATACTAGCATGCATGCAATACATAATGTCGTGTCTAATTTTTCATTTATTTCATATTTATGAATTCTCGTCGTATTTTTAAAAGTATACGTCCTAGAATAAAAATAATAACTATTTTAGAATGTACAAATAAAGACCTTTCATTTGACACCGCACTCAATATATTTGTTTTCTTAACTTTTTTTACCCCAATTATTTTCATTTTTTATCAAAATTTTTTTTATCATGAAAATAAATCAAGTAGCATCTAAAATCATTGCAAACCAAACCGCAACGATGCCACTCTCTTTTTAAGACCGACCAGTCAATGAGCTACGAAGACATCGAAACTCTATGAAACGGGAGCTCTTGCAGCTCTGGTTTCGTAGTTTTTGGTCTTTGGTCGTATTTCAAAAACTATACATCCTAGATTAAAAATAAAAACCATTTTGGAATGTACAAAATAAGCCCTTTCGTATGACACCCCACTCAATATATTTGTGTAACTTTCATAATTTTTTACCCCCTTGGGAACCCAATATCTTCACAACCCCTTCATCGATTAAGCTCATATGCTCCACCGTAAATTTCCTTACCACAACCTATTGACCTACCAAGTTTCATGCAGATTGGATGAACGGTTCGACAGTTATGCTCGAACAACAATTCGTGAAACATACAAACATACAAACATACAAACATACAAACATACAAACATACAAACATACAAAGCAAAATCGCCCAACTTACCACTAAGATCTTCGCTCGCTTCGCTCGCTCGATCGATAATCATAATAATTCATCGATCGAGCGAGCGAAGCGAGCGAAGATCTTAGTGGTAAGTTGGGCGATTTTGCTTTGTATGTTTGTATGTTTGTATGTTTGTATGTTTGTATGTTTGTATGTTTGTATGTTTCACGAATTGTTGTTCGAGCATAACTGTCGAACCGTTCATCCAATCTGCATGAAACTTGGTAGGTCAATAGGTTGTGGTAAGGAAATTTACGGTGGAGCATATGAGCTTAATCGATGAAGGGGTTGTGAAGATATTGGGTTCCCAAGGGGGTAAAAAATTATGAAAGTTACACAAATATATTGAGTGGGGTGTCATACGAAAGGGCTTATTTTGTACATTCCAAAATGGTTTTTATTTTTAATCTAGGATGTATAGTTTTTGAAATACGACCAAAGACCAAAAACTACGAAACCAGAGCTGCAAGAGCTCCCGTTTCATAGAGTTTCGATGTCTTCGTAGCTCATTGACTGGTCGGTCTTAAAAAGAGAGTGGCATCGTTGCGGTTTGGTTTGCAATGATTTTAGATGCTACTTGATTTATTTTCATGATAAAAAAAATTTTGATAAAAAATGAAAATAATTGGGGTAAAAAAAGTTAAGTAAACAAATATATTGAGTGCGGTGTCAAATGAAAGGTCTTTATTTGTACATTCCAAAATAGTTATTATTTTTATTCTAGGACGTATACTTTTAAAAATACGACGAGAATTCATTAATATGAAATAAATGAAAAATTAGACACGACATTATGTATTGCATGCATGCTAGTATTTTTTACCATGAAGAGCTAGCGCAATAGGCATACCCGGCAGTAGTAGCACTTGAAATTATAGGGGTAGTCAGAAGAAAGTCCAAATGTTGGCCATCTACGGTGCGCGAGATCTCAGTTCGGGGCGAACTACTAGTTACTCTTGATGAAGCAGGATCATGACCATCAAACATGTATCTGTAACCTCTAATTGTGACCAATGAGACTAAACACTGAAACATCTGCTGTTAGTTGTGAGGAGGTGTTAGGTATTCTGGAGATACCAGGTGGATGGTAACGGTGGATATTTCCACCGCTTACCATCACCTGTGGATATGGCCGGTTAAGCTGGTGAATACGCAAGCCCAGTGTGGCATCGTTCCGCTCATGCCAGCAAAATAGACACAGCCCTCAACAAGACCTGTCGTATCATCACAGGGTGCCTCAGACCAACGCCCCTCAACCTGATGTACCCTATCGCTGGTATAGCGCCTCCTAAAATCCGCAGAGAAGTTGCATGTTCGGTTGAGAAGTCTAAGCAAGAGTTTGATAATAGACATCCACTTTACGGCACTACAACACCCACGAAACGCCTGAAAAGCCGCAAGAGCTTTCTCTCAACCGTCAAGGCTCTTCCGACTTCTAACCTCTGCGAAGCCCGTCGAACTTTTTGGCTTGAGAGAAGCCCCCCTCCAGCTAATCGATCGAGCGAGTGAAGCGAGCGAAGATCTTAGTGGCAAGTTAGGCGATTTTGCTTTGTATGTTTGTATGTTTGTATATTTGTATGTTTCATTTTTATGTTCTCGCATAACTATCGAACCGCTTATCCAATCTGTATGAAACTTGATAGGTCAATAGGTTGTGCTATGGAAATTTGCTGTGGAGCGTATGAGCGTAATCGATGAAGGGGTTGTAAAGATATGGGGTTCCCAAGGGGGTAAATTTTTTTCAAAGGTACCCAAATATATTGAGTGGGGTGTCATATAAAAGAACTCAATTTATACATTCCAAAATGGTTTTTAGTTTTCTTCTAGGTTCTATAGTTTTTGAAATACAGAGAAAAATAAAAATGATGAAAACCAATTAACGGATGTATGGAAAGAGCTCCCGTTTCATAGAGTTTCGATGTATTCGTAGGTCTGGTTAACAGACAAAGAGTGTGGCATCGTTGTGGTTTGGTTTGCAATGATTTTAGTTGCTTCTTGATATTTTTTCTTGAGATTGAAAATAAAAGCCGTGTTGGCTGAGTGGAAGAGTGCTCGATTTTCGATTCATAGGTCGTAAGTTCGAACCCTGGCCGTGCTCATCAATGGATTTTTCGATTAGAAAAATTTAAATGCGCATTAACACGAGCTCTAAACAAACGGTGAAAGAAAACATCGTGAGAAAACCAGTTAACGTTCTAATAGCGGCGATGGGCTTGCAACCTGTCACGTATGCAAATGCTAACTCCTGCAAATAGTGGGCTGGGCATGTACCAAAATTATAGAGGGAGGGGGAGGGTAGGGGGAGGGGAGGGGAGGGGAGAGGAGTGGAGGGGAGGGGAGGGGAAGGGGGAGGGGACGGGTAGGGGGAGGGGTAGGGGAGGGGGAGGGAATTGATTTTCTCATACTAACTCCTGCAAATAGTGGGCTGGGCATGTACCAAAATTATAGAGGGAGACGGAGGGGGACGCGGAGGGGTAGGGGGAGGGGGAGGGGGGTGGGGAAGGGGAGGGGCAGGGGGAGGGGAGGGAGAGAGACGGGAAGGGGGAGGGGAGGGGGTAGGGGAGGGGGAGGGGAGGGGAAGTGAGGAGAGGGAGAGGGAGGGGGAGGGAATTGATTTTCTCATACATTTTATATTGAACTGCTATTTTAATAATTTCTCGAACTAAGAGGCCTTCCCTGAGGCGCGGTACGAAGTTCGCGGGGTCAACTATTGAATATAAACACGACACGACTTAATGTATTGCATGCATGCCTATAATCTTTACCATACTGAGGTAGCGCATTAGATATCATTGTGTGGTAAACACTAGGAGCACTTAACGTAGGTATAGGGGTAGTCAGAAACAAGTCCAAATCTAGGCTATCAACACAACGGTGCGCGAGATCTCAGTTCGGGGCGAACTACTAGTTATATACAGCCCAGCGAAAAGCTTCCTCCAGGGCATGAACTACCGTGGCTCACTTGGAAGTCACTGAACCGTCTCCGCACCCAAATGGGCCGCTGCAAGCTCAATTTGAGTAAGTGGGGGTTTAATAAGGAGTCAACGACGCGCTGTGAATGTGGCACTGATCCTCAGTCCATGCCACATCTGCTGGTCTGCCCACTGTGCCCTAACACCTGCACTATGGGGGATCTCTGCGCGGCCACTGATAACGCAATAGCTGTGGCAAAGTATTGGGAGCGCAAGCTTTAATGATAATATTTGTATCGTCGACACGACGAAGAAGAAGCTGAGAGGATGGTGTAGGTGCTGGGCAAGCCTACTCCAACTCAACAATGTCCCAGGCACTACAGTGTTCCGATAAGTGTAGGCAAAGATTGTCTCCTGACACTGTATAAATCTTCTAGTAAAGATGTAAAGGCCTAAGTTTTTAACATCACGTGGGCGATATGCTTGTCTTTACGTTAGGGCGCTTTGATTATGTATATATGTCGTTGTACGACTAACGCACCGCTTCGGCACCGCAGCAGGCCGTCAAGAAACGCATAAATTGAAGGCGCCCTTAGTAGTATAAAAAAATCATACTTATCCGTTTGGGAGCTACAGAGGTTAATCTTTTAACATGTCAGTCGGCGATTAATAAAGAAAATCGTACTAGGTCTAACAATACCTTGTTCAACAGAACTATCCCCGGTCCAACAGCAGCTATCCGACGTTAACAACCGCTACAGCCTCATCGGCTCCAAGCTGACCGACCGTCAGGCTGAGATCGACGCCGTCAAGGACGAAATGAGACGCCACTACGACAGCCTTCGCTCTCTCAACACTTTCCTGGACAAGGTGAGTCCTGTCAACTATCCTTGACTGGCCTCTTAGCTCAGTTGGTAGTAGTTCTGCCTTCTGCGCTGTAGGTCGTGGGTTCGATTCCCATCCAGGACAAACATTTGTGTGGTGAACGTAGATGTTTGTTCTGTGTCTGGGTGTTATAAAGTATTATAAGTGTGTATTTACAAAAAAAAGTAGGTATATAAGTATTCTATCAGTTATCTGGTTCCCATAGTACAAGCTTTGCTTAGTTCGGGGCTAGATGGCGCTGTGTGAAATGTCCAGAAATATTTATTGTCCAGAAATATTTATCCAGCACAAAAAAAAATTACCAAAAAAGAAACGTATTTGGTCAAATTAAACGCCCGTCATTTTGGCTCAGGGAGTCTAAAGTGGCCACTTTAACCCCCCAGGGCTCATTGTCTTGTCTCAAACCTGAAATTGGTCTTAAGCGATTGCGTAGGTATCTTTAATCGCGTTGAGATGAGAGTGACTGAGCTCTTTGCATGATCAGTGAACTGCCATAATGAACAGTTTGAGACCGATTTTGGTCGCTATCAAAGATAGACAATCAGAGGGGAATCACAATAGAATGAATCGCTAACTGAAGACTGTCGTCAATAGGCAATATGCATCAATTTTTTTTATGGTTTTACACGATAGGTTATATCGTCAAATAACCGTCATAAAAATTCCAGCGCCGAAATACTAAAATTTTATAACAAAAATAATTTTTGAAATTTACCAACATTTTCACGCATCTGAAACACGATTATTATTGTTGTCACAGATTACTGTTGTAGTAACAATTTGTGAACTTTGACGTGTGACGTCAAATTGATACTAAGTACAACAGTAATCTGTGACAACAATAAGTTCGAGTATAGGAATTGTGAAAATTAAAAAAAAAAACTTATCTATGGATCGTCATATCTGACTCGTCCTTGACTTTTCTTATGAACTCGTGACGTCACATCCTTTCACATCCTTTTCAAGTATTTTGAAATTACTACTATTTTTTGCAATTTTTAAAATTTATTTTCTAATCGAAAATGGTTTAATATTAAAAAATAATTACACACACATACCTCTAAAGCAACAATGTTCATAATAAAATACATTTAACCCGCGTTTGAATCAGACGCATATTGCCTATTGTAATTGGTTAGATCTAATATGACGTAAACCTCCACAACAAAATGAGGTTTAATAACCGTAGAATTTTAGGATTTTTATACAAAAAGATTTTGATGGATTAAAATGTTGTTTTATTATGCTTTAGATCCAGCGACAACTGCCCAAAGACTCTGTGCCGACGAAAGAAGAAGCCGACAAGACCATCAAACAGGCTCGCGCCGTGCTCGAAGAGATGTATGAGAAGCAGAGCATACTCGACTCTACAAAGACTCAGGTACAATATTACCACTACCTCTAGTATGGTTGTCTAGAAAAGATCGCCTGTTGTGTAATTATACTTAAAAATAAGAATAAGAATAAGAAAGATTTATTTCGAGCCACATATACATAGGTACCTTAAATCTAAAACTAAACATAATATTATGTGACGCCGAAAAAGGTCATCACTCAGCATAAGCTATATTAACTACTTCAGGTTTATTTCATCATCATCTCAGCCGTTGGACGTCCACGGTTGGACATAGGCCTCCCTCAAAGATTTCCATATGTTGCGGTTGGAAGCCTGCATCCACCGCCGACCTGCAGTTTCTACAAGGTCGTCTGTCCATCTTGTCGGTGGACGTCCAACACGCTTGTCGGTCCGTGGCCTCCACTCGAGAACTTTTCGGCCCCATCGGCCATCTGTTCTGATTATTTCATAGTTACTATAAATCGTTGAGCCGTGTTGGCCGAGTGAGTTAGTGCCTCGACTTTCGATCCGAAGATCGTGGGTTCAAATCCTTGCCGTGCATCAATAGATTTTTCGTTTCAATTATATTAACACGAGCTCTAAACGGTGAAGGAAAACATGAGAGAACCCGCGGCTTAGTCAGCCCCACACGTATTGAGCATGTCTTTCCTGTGGATATGGACGGTTAAGTTGAGAGGATGGTGTAGGTGCTGGGCAAGCCTACTCCATCTCAACATTGTCCCAGGCACTACAGTGTCTCGATAAGTGTAGGCAAAGATTGCCTCCTGACACTGTATAAATCATCTAGTAAGGTAAAGGCCTATGTTTTTGTTCCCAGGTCCGCGAGCTGCTAAAGCGCAAGCAGAGTGTGTTGGGAGCCGACCGACTGCACGACGAGATGGAGGAGGTGGCAACAAGATGGAAGGCACTGCACGACGCCTTCAAAGACAAGTCAGTATCTTATTCTTTTATACCCATGTATAAAGCTATGTATGTATGTATTTATTGCTATGGGCCGTAGACTAAGTAAAATAACATCTTGTAACTTATTCTAATGTTGCCTGAAATAAAGTTTATTATTATTGTATTATTATTATAAAGCGGAAGAATTTGTTTGTTTGAACGCGCTAATTTCAAGAACTACCAGTCTGCATCTGATAGCTAAACCCTTGAGGATGGTTATAGGCTACTTTTCACTACGTTTTTGGGTCATGAGCGGATCTTCTAAAACGCAATTTGGCCATGTAGCAAAATGCCTAACACGAATGTCCCCTTATGAGTAGTTCATCTAAAGAACAAAACGTCAAAGTAGCTTATTACCAACGCATAACATCTGATTTGTAAATTACCTAAATCACGTTAGGTCTTAGTAGCAAAAGGCCTGAAATGTAGGCTAAGACAGAACAGTCTGTTTAATACCAGCCTATTTGAAAAATTCTTTGTGCATTTTATAGCTAAACTCTTGGGGAAGGTTATATACTACTTTTTATCATCATCATCAACGTATACCATCACTACGGGAGAAACACCGCGAGAGTGCAGCTCGTAAACGTTTACCAAATCCTTGAATATGACATTGTATTAACACACGGGAATAACTCACGTAAAAATATCGTAGATTTACCTACCGACAATGTTTCGATTCATTCGAAGAAACTTCATCTGGGTAAGGAGGGAGTTGCGGCAGGCCTGGCGGTCGCGTCTTATACTGACAAATCCTTGAACATGTTACTAACTGGCTACTGACTGGCCTCTTAGCTCAGTTGGTAGTAGCTCTGCCTTCTGCGCTGTAGGTCGTGGGTTCGATTCCCACCCAGGACAAACATTTGTGTGACATAGATGTTTGTTCTGTGTCTTGGTGTTATAAAGTATTATAAGTATGTATTTACAAATATATAAGTATTCTATCAGTTATCTGGTTCCCATAGTATAAGCTTTCTTAGTTTGGGGCTAGATAGCGCTGTGTGAAATGTCCAGCAATATTTATTTATTTAACTCTTGTTTTGACCAGGATCCGGCTAATGGAGGAAATGAAAGACTTCCACGACACGCACGCCAACCTGTCCGTGTGGCTCGGCGCTAAGGAACGTATGATGGCGGCGCTCGGACCCATCTCCACAGACTCTAGGATGGTGCAGACTCAAGTGCAGCAGGTAAGGACTCCAGTCTTAGGTACTTACTTACTTACTCCATTGGCTCAGGGACCCAAAGTGAGTCTTGGCCTCCGAAACGAGAATTCGCCACTTCCTTCTATCCATTGTTCTCTAGCCAGTTGTCGGCTCCGAGGTCGCGCAGGTCAGCTTCTATTCTGCCGCTCCAGCGATACTTGGGACGACCAATCGGTCGACGGCCGTTCGGTCGTCCCAGGTATGCCCTCTTAAGGCTGCGATCTTCACCCATCCGCAGTAAATGGCCGAGCCATCGGAGTCTGTGCGATTTATATTCTCCTACTATGTTAGGCTCCGCCACAAGGTCTTCAATTTCTGCATTTTTAGGGTTCCGTACCTTAAAAGGTAAAAAAAGGAACCCTTATAAGATCACTTTCTTGTCCGTCTGTCTGTCTGTCTGTCTGTCTGTCTGTCTGTCTGTCTGTCTGTCTGTCTGTCTGTCTGTCTGTCTGTCCGTCTGTTCGTGTGTCACCATCGATTATCTCAGGAACGGGTAGAGCTAGCAAGTTGAAATTTATACCATATACTAAGGTCTGTAGTCCCTATTGTGACTATAAAAATCAAGGTCCTGAGTCAACACTATAAAAAGATATAGACAAATTTAGGTTTTCGTGAAAACTTGTGAGTACCAAAACTTACCTTAATTATCAACTTTTTTTATTTTTCGGAATTTTTCCTTCACTTGTGCTGTAAGACCTTGCTTGTAACCAAAATTGACAATTCTAGGTCAACCGGAAGTACCCTAGAGGTTTTGGGTCGAAAACCTAAATGGTAGTTCCCGTTAACCTAGAATCACGAAATTTGGCAAAAAGCAAGGTCTTATAGCACAAATAAAGGAAAAATTCCAAAAAGTTAAAAAAGTTGAAAATTAAAGGGTGTTCCCATACATACATAGTTGACGCCAATTAAAATTTTCCTCCGAGTTGTATGGGCGCTCATACAATTAAGCGGACTAGCTTAATTGGCACCATGACTAGGTACCTACGGAACCCTCGGCGTACGAGTTCGACTCGCACTTGACCGGTTTTTTTCGTATCCTCCAGCTGCCATCTTCACGGATTACTGAACCCAGGATTTTCCGGAGAACTTTCCTCTCTGCTACTAAAAGCTGGTTCTCCTCCAGTCTTAGGTAGACTCAGTCCAATCTTAGGTCAATCAGTTCCAATCTATCGGCGCCCTGATGATAAGACTTGCAATAGTTGCAATAGCAATTGGATAGTAATCACTACGCGACCGCTCGCAAAATATCACTAAAAATCGTAGAAAGCCAATCGCATGATTATTGCTCGCCTGTCGCAAAATACACTTTGACCATAGTACATTTTGCGACCGTAATTCAATTTCGGTGGTATTTTTCGGCCAGTCGCGTAGTTTTTGCATTGCAACTGTCAATTTTAAAACAGGTCATGGTACGAATAGTTTGCGATCCAGATCAGGAACCTAAACTGGATAGCTTCTAAACTGAATTGTTTACTGACCAAACCAAAGCGTTCAGCTAACGTCCGCGGTGGCGTGCAAGGTGGTGATCAGTTGTTGTCCAATCAGATGACGAATCGTGACACCGATCGTCACATCGGTGTCACGATGCGTCTTCTGATTGGATTCTCCTCTGATCCTTCTTTGGTTTGGTCAAGGCTTAAGAGGTCATGGTACAGTTGCAGGTGTTATAATCCCGTCATCCCCCAGGTCCAGGTCCTCCGCGAGGAGTTCCGCAGCCAGCAGCCCCAGCTGACGCACCTGGAGGAGGTGGGCGCGGCCGTGCTGACGCGACTGGACGGCTCGCCAGACAAGGAACGACTGAGCCAGAAGCTCGACGATCTCACGCATCGCTGGAACGATCTGCTTAACAAGTGAGTGCGCTCAATTGACTGGCCTCTTAGTTCAGTTGGTAGTAGCTCTGCCTTCTGCGCCGTAGGTCGAGGGTTCGAGTCTCACTCAGGACAAACTTTTGTGTGATGAACATAGATGTTTGTTGTTTCTGGTTGTTACAAAGTATTCTAAGTATCATTATTCTAAGTTATTATTCTTACAAAAATATATTAAAAAAACTAGCTGCTGCCGCGTGGTATCCCGATAAAAAGTAGCCTATGTTACTCTCCAGCTCTCTAACTATCTCCACACAAAAAATCACGTCAATCCGTCGCTCTGTTTTGACGTGAAAGCAGGACAAATAAACAAACAAATAAACACACTTTCACATTTATAATATGGGTAGGAATTCTATCAGTTATCTGGTTCCCATAGGTACAAGTTTTGCTTAGTTTGGGGCTAGATGGCGCTGTGCGAAATGTCCACCAATATTTATTCAGTTCCAGTTCTCACCAACCAAATGTAACCCCTATTCCCTGTACCTACAGACTAGAACAGCGTGCGGACAGCCTCGGTGCCGCCGCGGACACATCTCGCGAGTTTGACGCCGGTCTGACGCGTCTTCGCGACGCATTGCAAACTATCAGCGATAAACTAGACGAAGTTGCTATGGAGAACGAACCGGAAGACCAGTTGAGGAAGATTGAGGTGAGATTTTAACTCTATTGATGAGGAAATAGGTGTTGTAATTGCTAGTCTTTTGATGATCTAGTTGAGTAGCGATCTAGTTGAGGCGTGAATGAAACATAGTCATAATTACAAACTGTCAACAAGATTCTACAAATATATTTATATTCACAGAACCTAGAACGTCAATTGGAAGGTCAACGCCCTCTACTAGCAGACCTAGAAGCGGCCGGTGCTGCGTTGTCTACCGTACTATCCGACCCCGCGTCAAGACAGGACATCCAGAGCAAACTGGCCGCCGTGGTCAGGCAGTACGATAACCTTCAGAGGAAACTCGACCATAGGAAGGCGGAAATAGAGGCTGCTTTGAAGTGAGTCATACTACTGAATATCCTTAAGATCTCTACAGTACAAATAACAAAGCATTCCTAGGACGGTCACAATCTGAAATTTCATGAAAAAGTATTCTGTCTGGTTCCTTGTTGTAATCTACATTATAAATCAAAAAGGCATTGATAAGCACATTACTTGTAAAGTGCTGGATAGGTACTTTTTGTAATGTTCAAAATAATGCTAGGCTTTTATAGAAAAACATTTGGAAAATTCACTATTGGCCTCATGAGTATGCTCAGAGTCGCTCAACGAACTATGGAGAGGGCTATGCTATGGGTTTATCTACGGGATCGAATCAGAAATGAGGAGATACGTAGAAGAATTCGGGTCACCGACATAGTCAAACGGATAAGCACATTGAAGTGGCAATGGGCAGGCCATATAGCACGCAGAACAGATGGCCGATGGGGCCGAAAAGTTCTCGAGTGGAGGCCACGGACCGGCAAGCGCAGTGTTGGACGTCCACCGACAAGATGGACAGACGACCTTGTAAAAACAGGTCGACGGTGGATGCAGGCCGCTTCCAACCGCAACACATGGAAATCTTTGAGGAAGGCCTATGTCCAACAG
Organism: Camptogramma bilineatum; assembly: GCA_958496255.1. Taxonomy (NCBI): domain Eukaryota; kingdom Metazoa; phylum Arthropoda; class Insecta; order Lepidoptera; family Geometridae; genus Camptogramma; species Camptogramma bilineatum. The sequence goes on from OY292474.1 coordinate 8,081,238, forward strand.
TAGACGTCCGGCTGAGATGATGATGATGATTTGGAAAAGTTCCCGGAAATCCCAAAATTCTACCCCAGAAATTCATAAAACTTCATCATCATCATCATCTCAGCCGTTGGACGTCCACTGTTGGACATAGGCCTCCCTCAAAAATTTCCATGTATTGCGGTTGGAAGCGGCCTGCATCCACCGCCGACCTGCAGTTTTTACATAAAACTTACTGTTTCTTAAAAGAGTAATAGCCGACTTGATAGATACCATTCATATAAATATGAATGGTATTTATCAAGTCGGCTAGATGGATACCATTCATATAAATATGAATGGCATCCATCAAGTCGGCTAGTATTGCATGTCACTCCGTTCTAGACAATTCTAACCGAGTATTTCCCCCAGGGACGGTCGCAACCTCGAAGAGAACGTGTCCCGCACTCTCGGCTGGCTCTCCTCCGAGCTGGGTTCCCTCCCCGCTCGGCTGCAAGTGTCAGCGGACGCGTCCCGCCTGGCCGCGCAGTTGGCACGACACGAGCCCGCCTACCGCGCGCTCACACAACGGGAACACGAGCTTATAATGCTGATAGACAAAGGTAGGGAGATGGAAGATTGTACGGTCTCATCCGAGCTGGGTTCCCAGCTCGGCTGCAAGTGTCGGCGGACGCGTCCCGCCTGGCCGCGCAGTTGGCACGACACGAGCCCGCCTACCGCGCGCTCACACAGAGAGAACACGAGCTCATCATGCTGATAGACAAAGGTAGGAAGATGGAAGATCGTACTATTAAGTGAGAGGAGACAAGAGGGTATTTTACTGGTTAGGGTGTGGGTGGATCCTTGGGAACAGAGACAGCAGAGGACATTCTACAGACAGAGGTGAGGATTAATAGGAACATAAACATAATGCTGCAGCCACCTCCTTCGTAAGGGCACCGGAGGGAGTAACAGTGAAAGTATTAAAAGACTTTCAGCAAGACATAAGCTCATCATTAACCGACTTCAAAACAAGTAAGTACTTAATTAAATAAAAAAAAATAAACTCGAAGACGATTTGGAAAATTCTTGTTTTGTTTGAAAGGGTATACTTTCCGTTTGGTGCCACAAAAATTTGGTGAGGATCTGTCGAGGATCTTCGGAGTTATGAACGGAAATGCACCTCGAGAGAGCAGAAAATTGCTCAGCTTAGAACATTGAAGTCGGTTTTTTTTTTAACTTTTAATTTAGCCACTTGTATCGGTTATTTATTGGTTACCAATTTTCATAACTTAAAAGCTAGACAATTCTCTATGACACTTTTCTTCTCTATTAAGTGGTCTATACTTCTACAACCACAGAAACAATTTAGCTATAACCCAGAATTCTGCAGGTCGGGAGATGGAGAAGAAACCAGCCCACGCCAACCTTCGCAAGGACTTGGACAGAATGCAAGCTCAGTGGGACAAACTCAAGCGGGAGACTGTCGACCGGTACAACAGACTTCAGACCGCTACGGTAAGTAACGGCCTTTAAGATTACGCGTTTACTTCAATAAGATAAGACCTTTATATCATCTACGACTAGCTGCGCCCTCCCGGCGTTACCCCTGTAGAGATGGTGTTTATGATGATGATGAAAAGAAGCCTATAACCTCCCCAAGAATTAAGCTATCAAATGCAGATTTTTTTTTAATCCGACTGGGAGCTCCAAAGACTATAGCGCGTTCAAACAAAGAAACTCTTCTTTATATATTGGTATAGATTTATACAGCGTGTTTAAATGCCTACTTATACAGCATCAACTAACTAATGCCTACACTTAACTTTGTAGTGCCAGGGTCATCTCAGATCTTTTTAGGCTTTTTAAGATCCTTGAAAATGGGTATGTACCAAATATGTATCTAAGCATACCTCTGACTACCCCCTTAGACATGTTTTGCACGAGAAATATTTCTAGGCTGGGTTTTGAAACAAGTATCGACAGATTGAATGTGTAGGTACATTCTATTATGCTAACGTGGCTCTTCGATAAGATAATGGAGATGATTTGGATAGTCAGTTACCTACAATTTTTATCTCATAGTTCAAGTGTGCTAAGAATTTTAGTTTATCTTTATAAGTAGGCGAGCATCTTGTTTATTGTGTTAAAAATGAATGAAAAATTTAATTTATTCAATTACTTTATTTTCGAAAGAATAATGACGTGATGTGAAAAATTGTGTAGTTTGAGAGAATGACATAGACTCTATATCATAGAGCAATGTTTTGCTTATGTCGTTCTAGGCGGCTGAAGGTAATTTAAAGTGTAACATTTCAAACAATGTCAACATCAACCCAAAGTTTTATAAATAAGTAGTAGCGTATCGTCGACGATACTGCAATAGCGCTGAACTACCATCTGCAATACCGCGAAACTGCAAAAAGTAGCGAAATTTAAATTTGCGTGCCACGCTGTCCTAGTCAGTCATTGGCGCAAGTTGGTGAAGACACCACTTTGAATAAGCCATCAGAAGCTCTCTGGTTGTAGTTGGAGGTGAAGTAACTTATCAAAACGTAAACAAATTGTTGTGATTACTTTGCGCTCCGTAAAAAAACTGTTTATTTTCCATATTTTTGTGATTGAGAAGTACCTTCCGTTTATGTTTAATATGAATAAATTGTTTTGTACTTTTTATCATAGTTTCAATTTCGCGTATCTGCCAGTATCTGCCCATATTGAGACCAGATATTGATACAAAAAAACCGCGTAAGTGACATAAAACTCGAAAACTACTAGGAAAATCGCAAATTGTCTACCACTGACTGATGGCCTGGTACTCTAAAAACCCTATTATTTCATTAAGATGCGCCTATCATTCGAAATACTAAAATTAAAAAGTTTTTTTTATCTCCTGTAAAGTTGTCAACCTTGTAGTTACGCACTATTGCAAATAGTAGATCCGCGCTTCTGCAGTATCGACGACGGTATGTAGATTACTTCTATAATGAATTTAAATAACTTCGTAAGTAGGTAATCCATGCTTTTGATGAGTTTGAAAGTTTATTTAAAGTTTGAAGGCAGTTAATCAAGGTTAGGAATTTAAAAATTCCATAATCTCCATAACATCCCACACTTGTTTAGTGTATTAATTTGAATTGCTTTAGCTAAATTGTTAAACTATTCACACTATGGGACCTATCAGATAGAGAGCGGTCACGCGGTCAAGCGTTCAAGCGGTCAGTTTTGCGTTCTTTGTTCAAGTAGAAAAGATCAGTAGAAATCAGTAGATCGCTCGAACGCAGAACGCTTAACCGCTCTCTGTCTGATAGGTCCCTATGAAACACATTGTGATTCAGGGGTAACGGCCTTTTTAGCTCCGCTGTAGAACTCAGCGATCGGACCACGGGCAATAAACGGACCTACCTACTCTTCTTCATTCTATTCATCATGATCCACAGGCCATAGATACCCACTGCTGGGCGTAGGCCTCCCTTTGTAAACGCCACACAACCCGGTCCTGGGCTGTGCCAGACAAGGAATTGCCCGCGACTTGTCTAATGTCTTCGTCCCTTTCACCATCATCATCTCAGCCTGGTTGCACCCGCTTCTGGGTATAGGCCTCTTCTGGGTATAGGCCACTTCTGGGTATAGGGTATAGGCCCTATTTCGCCAATCAGTCCAGTCCTGTACAATCCTGATCCAAGCTTTCCCTGCCAAATTAACGATGTCATCTGACCATCGGGCCGGTGGTCTGCCTCTTGATCTTTGCGCATCTCTGGGCCACGATTCCGTAATCGCTGTAGTCCATCTTCCTTACGTCTAGCTAAGTGCCCTGCCCATCTCCTCTTGAGGCTTGCGATGCGCATATAGTCCGACACAAAATAATAGAAATAAATGGGGGCGTCATTGTGCAAGCTAAATACGCGAAATAGATAAATTCTCTTTTAGAAGTAAATTATTACTTCTGACTGACGTCTTCGGCACCTGTACCATAGACAAGAAACCTGTACTTTACCATAGATTAGAGAGAAAGGGTTTCCAAAGTACTGAAATTTTAGTTGCCATGTTCTACCCGTTTTTGCCGGACTATACCCACGTTTACGTCCCTTTTCTAACTATGAATTGTATCGACAGGAGCACTGCCGCAAGTTCCACAAGGCGCAGGAATCGTTCGTGCCGTGGCTCGGCGAGGCGGAGGCGCGGCTCGCGCAGCTGCCCGACACTGTCTTCACTAAGAAGGAGGTCGAGAAGCAGCTGAGGCAGCTGCAGCTCATCAGGAATGACATCTGGAAGAGGTGAGACTTAGTTGCTTAACACGATCAGTGCCCATCAGGCAGCAGCCCATCAGGCAGCATGGGCGTTAAAAAAGGACATTATTATGAATGAACTTTTTATGAATGGACATTATTATGAATGGACATACGTATTATGAATGGATTTTTATATGAATGGACAGTTTTAGATCATTTGCCAATTTTTATAATTGGACATTCGTGCAAAGGGTTCAGTCATTCATTAAATGGATAGTAAAACTTAGATCTTTACTAGATGATTTATACAGTGTCAGGACATGAGGCAATCTTTGCCTTCACTTATCGGGACACTAGTGCCTGGGACATTTTTGAGATGGAGTAGGCTTGTAGCATCCTCTCAGCTTAACCGGCCATATCCACAGGAAAGACATAGTCAATACGTATGGGGCTGATTAAGCCGAGAGTTTCTACTGTTTTTCTTCAATGGAATTCAATGGATAATGCTTGAGATATTATGCTCTGTCTCTTTTTATCACAAGAATTTTGTATTTATTTGTTTTGTGTGAGTGTCCAGCAGTTTATGTATACTTGGTGCATGGCTAATTTGTATTGTACTCGTAGGTCGGGTGAATATGAGAACAACAAGACGCTGGGCGAGACTTTCATCTCAGCCTGCGACGTGGACCAGGAGGTGGTTCGGAGTCAGCTCGACAGTATAAAGGAGCGGTGGGACAGACTCAACAACGGTAAGCAATGTTCACTTTGTATTTTAAACTAGCTGCTGCCCGCGTGGTACCCGGATAAAAAGTAGCCTATGTTACTCTCCAGCCCTCCAACTATCTCCACACAAAAAAATCACGTCAATTCGTCTCTGTTTTGACGTGAAAGCAGGACAAATAAACACACTTTCACATTTATAATACAGATACAGTTTTTACAGTTTTAAAGCACTGCTTGGTGGCGTGGCTTTCTTAGGCGTTCTTGATTGATCGTTGAAGTTAAGCAGCGTTGTGCGCGGTCACAATTTGGATGAATTGCCGCAAGTGGCATTACGAGCTGAGCGCTTCCGTGTTTCGGAGGGCACGTTAAACTGTCGGTCCCGGCTTTTAAGTCGTTAAGCCATGACGAAGGCTTTTAGGCGAAAACCCCGTCACCAGAGTTTGCCACTTGCTCATACGAACTTACTTTAATACACTTTTTACAGTTGTAAAATCATCTAACATTTTGAACCTTAAGAGCTGCGGAGTTAAAAAGGCCGTTGTAGCAGAATCACTAGGAATTGTGAAAACTAAACGCTGCGCCGTCTCTTTTTACTGACTGAGAGTGACAAGACCGGCATATATTGCAATTCCTATTATGATTCTGCTTTAGCGGCCTTTTTAACCGCGTCTTAAAAGCTATGTGATTCTACTCCTATTCCTCATCGACCAATATAAAAGTCTACCATCACCATTCCTACCATCTCATTCTTTTCATTCCATCCAAAGGTTGTCTGGAAGAGATCCCTTCTTAGCTATAAGACCGTCCATTTTCATTTTATTGCTAAGGTGTGCTAGTTATTAAGTTTCTTTTGTAATTGTGTACAATAAAGTATTTTCATTCATTAATGTATGACCTAAGCAAGAGCGAAATCGCCTATGACAGGTATTTTTTACTTAAAAGGCGATTTTATCAATGTTTAATGACTATGTATCTTTTGAAAACGCAATAAAACATTATTCTATTCTATTCTATTCATTCATTCATCATCATTTCATCCACAGAGGTTCTCCAACAAGTGGAGTTCCTGGAAAGCACGGCGCGCAAACTCGGCGAGTTCGCTGAACGTGTGCGCGGGGTGGAAACTCCGCTGCAGCGCTGCGAGGAGAGGCTGCTTGAAGCGCTGGCAGCGCCGCCCGCGCGCGCCGCTGAAGCGGTGGCGAGGCTCACTGACCAGATACACGCGCTGAGAGCGCCTTTACAGGTAAACTTATCATAGCTATTGAAAATTAAAAGTCTTATCAAAATGTTCGATTCCGTCGGGATTCACAGATTCATAGGCAGACACTATGACCGCCGCTTAGCCACTGAAGCCGTGATTTTTGCAGCAAAATTACGAACCAGACTGCACTGGTAAATCTTTTTGCGTTAAAATGCCGAGAAAACGAATTTTCCCAGATATTAGACCTAGCAAAATCGATTTATCACCCTCGCACGATTCCGTACCGCAAATTTCATCAAAATCGTTAGAGCTGTTTTCGAGAACCTGAGTACAAACAAAGAAACAAATATTGCTCGTTTAACAGGTGATGCTGAGCGCTTCGTGACATTAACAGTCATGGCGCATGCTCCAATATTTATTCCAGTATTTGTTTCAATTACTTAAATAAATAAATATTTTTTTTTCTACTTAGTGATTCTACAAGCTCATTACTTTCTTATTAACACAGTTTTACTTCTTCACAGAACCTAAACACAGCTGCGGATGACATCGTGACCCTGGCATTGGAGTGCAGTGGTCCGGAGGCAGCTGGACGAGCGCGCCAGGTCCTGGAGGAGCAGACCCAGGCGCTGGGAGACAGGCTGGATGCACTGGAAGCCAGGGCTGGAGACGCCAAGGGAAGGCTGGCTGGAGCTAACGCTGCGCTTACCCAGTTCCAGGTGATTTGACCCTGATACCTTGACCTTAGCTGTAAAAGTATTTGACTGTAAAAATAAATAATGCTGGACATTTTTTTTTAGTTTGTGTTGGGTTATGGAAACCACATGATTGTTTGTCTGATTGACTGTTTCAAAATTTAACATCTTATTGATAACTAGCAGCACCCTAGTGGCGCTGCTCTTGTAGTGATGTTATAATGGTTATGATGATGATGATGATGATGAAAAGTAGCCTTCCTACCTTCCTCAAGAGTTTTAGCTATCAAATGCAGAAATAATTTTCAAATCGGACTGGTAGTTCCTGAGATTAGCGCGTTCAAACATACAAACTCTTTCGCTTTACTTTAGTAGAGAGTAGAGATAATGGGGTGACTCTTCACCTTTTTCAATTCAATTTCATTCAATACTTTTATTTCAGCTTAGTAATTAGGTAGCAGTTTTTGACTAGCAAATTTTTATTTCGGAAATCACATTAACTCACATCGAAATCCACAGGAGAAAGTAAAGAGCCTATCCCACGACCTATCCGACCTGGAGAAGGAACTGGACGGCATGAAGCACCCAGGTCGCGATATAAAGACGGTTAAGCAGCAGCTCGACGACATAGGTCGTTATTACAAACGGTTGGAGAAGGCTGACGATCTTGTTGGCGATACGGAAAGAGCGGCGGAAGTTTTGGTGGACAGTGGGTACACTGATACCGCTAATACTAGAGATCAGGTAAGTTGTAACACTGCTTTATCATATTTTTTTAGAATAACAATAATTAAAGTAAAAAATAAAAATCAAATTGTGCTTTTTATTGGTTCACCAATTACTCAAAGACACCTGGGCCTCTAGCCAAGTGGCATCAATCGATTCTATTTCTACAATTCGCTTCGCTTCGCTTACTATCGCCGATGTTTCATTGGTGGATAAATGAAACGAAAACCACGTGACCGCGTTCGACCAATGAAACGTCACGTTCGAGCGTTAGCGAATTATAAAAATCGAATCGCTTCATAGCGAATGCCAGTTGGCTAGGCCCTCTGGACCGATTTGGTAAATTCTTTTTTTGTTCGAAACGAAAGGGTATACTTTCCGATTGGTGACACAAAAATTTGGTGAGGATCTGTAGAGTTCGTTCTGTCGAGTCAAAGATCTTGGAGTTACGAAAAGAAATGTACCTCGAGATTGCAGAAAACTGCTCGGACATTGAAATCGGGTTTTTTTAATTTTTAATTTAATTTAGCGTGGGTCCAAATGGCACAGGATCGTGATGTTTGGAAGGATCAAGGGGAGGCCTTTGCCCAGCTGTGGGACATAATGGGCTAACTATAATAATAATAATTTAGCCACTTTTTAAGAAATATGGTCACTGTTTCATATAATTCATTCGTAGCAATATTGAATGTAATATTGTTCCACAGTTGGAAGGCTTGCGCAAGCAACTGGGCAAGTTGGACGAGCGAGCGCGCGCTAAAGAGCAGGACTTGGACGACACTCTGAGCAAACTAGAGGCCTTCTACAAGGCTTATGACTCTGTTATGGACGACGTGCAAGAGGTGAGTTTCTGACCAAACAAAAAGAGGAGTGTTACAAGTTTGACCGCTATGAATGTGTGTTTGTCTGTGTGTGGCACCGTAGTTCATAAACGGGTGAAACGATTTAAATGCGGTTTTTTATTTGAAAGTTTTTTTAGCGATGGTTCTTAGACATGTTTTATCAAAATCGGTTCAGCTGTTTCAAGATAATCAGCTCTCTTCCAGTTCATGAAGGGTGTGTCGGTTTCGCATTAAATTCTTAATTTAATTGTTAAATAGTCAAAAGTCTGTTGATATATTTGAGTTGATGATAAAATAATAATGTTTCTGTTGAAGTTCCTGGAACCTCAACCATATACGATAATTGAAATATTATTCCGCTCATATTAAAGTTAACCTTTTTCACTTTCAAAACTTTCGAGAGTTGTACTAGACATTATTTTAACACACGGGAATTACTCACGTAAAAATATCGTCGATTTAGATACCGACAATGTTTCGATTCTAAAGTTAACCTTATCATACCCAGGCCGGTGACCAAGTCCGCAACCTCAAGCCAGTCTCCTCGGAAGTGGAACAGATCCGCGCCCAGCAGAAAGACTTCGCGGAGCTGAAGAGACGCACATTAGAGCCTCTCGGACAGAACGTGGCGCATTGCAACAAGATAGGACAGGGTCTGGTCAGATCCGCCCTTCAAGGAGTCAACACACAGTTACTGGAGAAGGACTTAGAGAAGATGAATGATAAATGGAACGCGATGAAGGAAAAGGTGAGAAAAAACCGCTTGGGATTTTAGTTTACATTAAATTAAGGCAGGTTCTGGTCTTGGAGCACAGAATAGGTAGACGCACTCCACACTTTAGGTACAAAGCTACAAGTACATTAGCGGGCCCGCCCGGGCGGTCCTTGGCAGGTAGGGTTCCCACTCGGCTCGCGCGCTAGCAATACCTATAACACGCGACTCATTGAACGAAGAACGTGGCTCATTGTTAGATAGGCCAGGGTCTGGTCAGGTCCGCCCTTCAAGGAGTCGACACGCAGCTGCTGGAGAAGGATTTGGAGAAGATGAATGATAAATGGAACGCGATGAAGGAAAAGGTGAGAAAATACCGCTTGGGATTTTAATTTAGATGAGCGTGGTGTGTTCTTTATAACAAAAAATGCGTACTGCAAGCTTTGAAGAAATATGTAAACTAGAACGGACACCGGCGAACTCACAGTTGACGCCACAATTGAAGCCGATCAGCGTCAGCTCATTCATTCACTAGCTCACGTTCATCGCAATCGGTCGCTGGCTTTATGGTGTTGAATGTTGACGAAAGGTATAAAAATGACTTTCAAAAATGCCGTCTTGCATTTTAGAATCTTACAAAAACTCATCAACTACACAAAAAAAGGATAGTGGCGTAACTTATCATCGGTAAGTAAACAAAACATCAACTAAAACCAAGCAAAACTAATTTTTGTCATAATTTGCCGCCATTTCTAGAAAATCATAGAATATGAAAATGGAACTGTACAGATTGGACACGGTAGGTAATAAATGTTGGTGAACTCATAATATATGCACCTAGTTATTTTAACTCAATTAGGTATAAATACTTAACTGATTATTGTTTAGATCATAAAATACCTACTCTGCCTATGCCGTTTGTCTGTCTGTTTGTCTATCAGTACCTACTAAAGTTTATTATCAAATTGTAATGGTAGATTTTTATTTTACTTAGTTTAAAAAGGATATTTTTCATCATCATCACCTTAAAGATACTAACCAAACCCAAATCTAATTTATTCAAAACTAAGTTTCCTGTAAGTAGTACCTACCTACCTACCTATAATTTTTTTTCCGTGAATTTTTTGATATTTTAATAGTTATTCTGCTATTCAGGGCTAAAAAATGGTAGAATACTTATTATTTGGAAATGCATACATAGGTACCTACCTATAATACTATAAAATAATATAATTCATCCTACAAATGTTTGTCCTGGGTGGGAATCAAACCCACGACCTAGTCAATTTATTTAGATAAGGCAGAGTAATAATTAGTAGGTAAAAAAGCTGTGTCGCTTCTGTGCGGTGTCTAATCTTCCGCCTATGTTCCGACTCATTTGTGACACATCTATGGTTTGTACTTTCTTCTCTAGTTATTATCTCGATGACTGCAAGAAATTCTGATCTTTGTCCTTAGTTAAGTTAGCTAAGGTCCTTAGTTAAGCGTGAACTCACGTCAATTTATTGATCCTCTGTGTGTTCCAAATTGCCGATTATAGGACCATTGTAAAGTGGTTATCAGATCGCTAATAACCACTACTGGATTTAGAAAATATTTATTGGTGATTTTCGCAGGTTGATAGGTTTTAGATCCAACAGCATTTTTGAAGGCTATTTACGTGGAATCCGTACCCATATTATAAATGTGAAAGTGTGTTTATTTGTCCTGCTTTCACGTCAAAACAGAGCGACGGATTGACGTGATTTTTTGTGTGGAGATAGTTGGAGGGCTGGAGAGTAACATAGGCTACTTTTTATGCGGGTACCAAGCGAGCGAAGCCGCGGGTAGCAGCTAGTATTTAAATATATTAGATGTTTGATCATTGATTTGTTTTACAGACGAACGAACGCGAGCGCCGCCTCGACGTAGGTCTACTCCAATCCGGCAAGTTTGCTGAAGCGCTGGCCGGCCTTGAGAAGTGGCTGGCCGATACAGAAGACATGGTCCACAACCAGAAACCACCGTCCGCCGACTACAAGGTCGTGAAGGCGCAGTTACAGGAGCAGAAGGTATTTGAAGATAGTCTGAGTGAATGTGTGAATGAATGAACGAAAGAACGATTGAGTGAACTAATAAATGAATGGAAACTTTATTGTACCTACTTCTTATTTTACTATATGAAATGATCCATCTCTAAAATACAATATGCATATGAAGTGATTCATCTCTAAAATCCAAATTGTGCCTATCAATCAAAGTGAGACTCGTTCTCATGTATTCACAAGAAAAACGGCACCTTCAACTGCGCTTCAAAAATGTTATGTTTATAAATCATCCATAAATAATTTTATTTTTTTCTTGCTGATGGATTTGTATTCAAGATGGCAAGTTCCTAAATTGAAAACATGCACGCACATGCTAGATTGGATTTGATATAAAAAGTATATTATAGGACAGAATATTGAATAATTAATATTGAATAATTAATATTGAATTTATGAAGTTTATTACAGAATTGATCCCACTGTTTGACTAGTAGTTATTTTTATCATGCACTGCTCAGAATTTTTTTTACAATTGTTTGTATTTTTTTTATGAATAATTTTAACTCGAAATTTTAGGCTAATACGGCTAGAACACTTTCTTCAAAATCTATCTCCATATCTCAACAATATTTACAAATAAGATATTAAAAAGTACATGTACAAAGGCGAGTTTAACCCTAAAAGAGTTTTCTACCAGCAAACCTTTGAGCGTAAAGAAAAGCTATTGACAGAGGTGGATGTAATTTGAATGAAATTGTGTTTTCATAGTTCTTGAAGAAAATGCTGATGGATCGTCAGAACTCGATGTCGTCTCTATTCGCGATGGGTAATGAGGTCGCCGCGGGCTGTGAGCCGGCCGAGAGGAAAGGCATAGAGAAGCAACTCAAGGGTCTGATGCAGAGATTCGATGCGCTGACCACCGGCGCTCAACAACGAATGTTGGACCTCGAACAGGCTATGAAGGTAGGTTTGAAAATGAAAAATGAAAATGAAAAGTAATTAATTTCAGTGAAATAGGAAGATACATACAAGTTACACTAAGACTAATAGGCAATATGCGTCTGATTCAAAAGCGGGTTAATAGTTATTTGTGCAACAAGAGAGCAAAGTTGATGTTTACCTCGAGTGCTTTTTTTGAATCCCGAGCGAACGAGGGATTCTAAGAATTGAATCACGAGCGTAGCGAGGGATTCTAAGAATTGAATCACGAGCGTAGCGAGTGATTCTACGTTAGAATCCCGAGTCTAGCGAGGAATTCAAAGGCACGAGATGTGAAAAACTTTGGTCTCGTGTAGCACACAAAATTTTTCACCTCAGCAGCGAGAACATTAAACTACAAATAAAAGATACAACTTTGTACATAATGAAGCAACTAATCCATAATAGGTATTCATTTAAATCTATTTAAAAATAACGCATTTTTCTCAGAAATTAAACCAACATATAACAGTTATTGTAGTTTTGTAAATTAAAAGTTTCTGTTTTGTTCAGAACTTACCTACGTGCTTCTCAGGAAGGGAACTTTGTTCATCACAATCACTTTTTGTCTCAACTCTTCTCTCTGGAGATAAATTAGTGTATTCGCCACTGGTTTCACTCATCTTGATTGTTTTATGAATTTTCAACAAATAACTAGCGTAACAGAAACAAATTCCCGCTATTTTATTTTTAAAAGGTGCGTTATTTGTTTTTTTTTTCATAGACAGGCTAGCGATTGACCGCCATGCACTACCACGTGTCAATCGACGACACTCGAATTTCAAATCACTTTTCCTCACTGAAACCAGTGTGCAAAATGCGATTTTGCACACTGGTTTCTCGCAGCAAAGGATGCCATTTCGAGCTGCTGAGGTGAAAATGTATTTTATTATGAACATTGTTGCTTTAGAGGTATGTGTGTGTAATTATTTTTTAATATTAAACCATTTTCGATTAGAAAATAAATTTTAAAAATTGCAAAAAATAGTAGGAATTTCAAAATACTTGAAAAGGATGTGAAAGGATGTGACGTCACGAGTTCATAAGAAAAGTCAAGGACGAGTCAGATATGACGATCCATAGATAAGTTTTTTTTTTAATTTTCACAATTCCTAAACTCGAACTTATTGTTGTCACAGATTACTGTTGTACTTAGTATCAATTTGACGTCACACGTCAAAGTTCACAAATTGTTACTACAACAGTAATCTGTGACAACAATAATAATCGTGTTTCAGATGCGTGAAAATGTTGGTAAATTTCAAAAATTATTTTTGTTATAAAATTTTAGTATTTCGGCGCTGGAATTTTTATTACGGTTATTTGACGATATAACCTATCGTATAAAATCATAAAAAAAAATTGTGGGAGTTCCCTATTATACAGAAAAGAAACTTAAACTACATAGACGAAGTACCTGTCAGTTTCCCCACTAGGCTAGGCCTGGTTTCTGTCTCACTTATGGGAGAAAGACAGAAGAAGATAACTTAAAGATGAGGGTGTAAGATGGGATGATAAGTAGGGGGAATGGAAAGGCATAGAGAAGCAACTCAAGAGACTGATGTAGAGATTCGATGCGCTGACCACCGGCGCTCAACAACGAATGTTGGATCTCGAACAGGCTATGAAGGTAGGTTTCTGTCTCACTTGTGGGCGAAAGACAGAGGGAGATAGCTTGAAGATGAGGGTGTAGTATGATAAGTGGGGGGAATGGAAAGGCATAGAGAAGCAACTCAAGGGTCTGATGCAGAGATTCGATGCGCTGACCACCGGCGCTCAACAACGAATATTGGACCTCGAACAGGCTATGAAGGTAGGGTTTCTGTCTCACTTGTGGGCGAAAGGAAGAGGGAGATAGCTTGAAGGAAACTTATAGGAAGAGTTCGTATGAGCAAGTGGCCAACTCTGGTGACGGAGTTTTTAGGCCGCCTAATCATGGCTTAAAAGCCGGGACCGACAATTTAACGTACCCTCCGAAGCACGGAAGCGCTCAGACCGCAGTGGTACTTGCGGTCACCCATCCAAATTTTGACCGCGCACAACGCTGCTTAACTTCAACGATCAATCAAGAACATCTAAGCAAGCTACGCCACGAACGCTTCAAGGAAGTGAGTGAGGAAGGAAGTAGGAAGTGATGAGGGTTTATTATAAGTGATAGAAAGGCATAGAGAAGCAACTCAAGGATCTGATGCTTTGACCACCGGAGCTTAGCACTTTTTATTTTCTTACTAGCAGCGCCTTCGCGGCGTTGCCCCCGTGGTGATGGTATATCGTAATGATGATAAGTAGCCTATAACCTTCCTCAAGAGTTTAGCTATCAAATGCAGAAAGAATTTCTCAAGTCCGACTGGTAGTTTCTGAGATTAGCACGTTCAAATAAACAAACAAACTCTTCCGCTTTATAAAATTAGTATAGAAGTATAGATTGCTAGCAGCGCCCTCGCGGCCTTGCCCCCGTAGTGGTGGTATATGATGATGATGATGATGCCTATAACCTTTCTCCAGAGTTTAGCTATCAAAGTCAGAAATAAATGTTCAAATCCGACTGACAGTTCCTGAGATTAGCGCGTTCAAACAAACAACTTCCCTTGCATTTTACTAGACATCTTCTGACCTCTATTTCCTCCAGGTGGCCAAGCAGTTCCAAGAAGAGTTGCAGCCGCTGATAGAGTGGCTCGGCGCTTCAGAGCGGAAGGTGAAGTCTCTACAACTGGTGCCGACTGATGAGGAGAAGATCCAGCAGAAGATCCGCGAACACAAGGCGCTGCATGATGACATCATCTCTAAGCAGGTGAGAGAGAGAAGATGGAAGTCTTAAAACAGGGATTTTTAATTTTTTTATACTACTAAGGTAGCAGACAAGCATACGGCCCACCTGATGGTAAGCGGTTACCGGTCGCCTATGGACGCCTGCGACACCAGAGGAGTCACACTCGCGCTGCTGACCCTTTAAAAGAGGAATCACTGTGACGACTTACTTTCTCCCAAAAAGGGGCAAAAAGGGGGCTACAGGATATCTCCGCCTTATGACATATGGTTTTTTGAGAGATCTCAAAAAAAATTGGTGAAGATTTGATGAGGATCTTCAGCGTGATGAGCAGAATAGTTCCTCAAAAGTAAATCACTCACTTTTAGATTTCTACCACTGAACACTTTAACTATAACTACTAGGTAGGGATTGATTTGGGACCACTTCTCATCAAAAACTAGAGAATTGTGAACGTTTATTATGTTTTAAGCTGTACAAAGATAGACTCGCGAGGTCTACAGCTCACAGCCACTAGTATAAGATAGTTCAGTTTTAGATGGGCTCTAAAGGCAGACAATCATACGACTTATATCTCTAAACATTTTTAGACCACGAGACAAGAAATAAAGGCGTTCATATTATAACTTGTATTGCAGCCTCCGTTCAAACAACTGACTGAGACCGCTTCAACTCTGATGGGCTTGGTGGGAGACGATGAAGCCACTACACTGGCGGACAAACTACAAGCCGCTACTGACAGGTAAGATTATACTTTAAACTCGTGGCGTTGCCTCCGTAGTGATGGTTATGGTGATGATGATTTTTTTTTTTCTTTGTTTTGGCTTCGCACGGTTGTGCATTCAGCCAGTGTCAAGTAATTAAATAAACTTCAAGTTTAAAGATAAATAAGATATATAAATACATATTTCAATACATAAATATAATATCCCACCCCTCCCCTTGTGCCTCAGTAAAGATGTGGGGCTTTACTGAACATCAACACGGACTTTTTGGGAGAACTTGAAAAGCAATGATAGCCAATTTTGTTTCACTTCCCCACACTTATGCACGTTCACGAACACTTAACGGTTAATAATCCACCATTATTCCACATTAACATTCGAAGAAACACAAGTTTTGGAAAATAAAACAAAAATGAAACTTGACTTCTCAAATTCCCGCCAAAAAGCCGGTGATGATGATGATCGTGAAAAGTAGGCTACAACCGTCCTCAATAGTTAAGCTATCACATGCAGAATGAATTTTTCAAATCCGACTGGTAGTTCCTAAGATTAGCGCGTTCAAACAAACAAACAAACAAACTCTTCCGCTTTATGATATTGGTATAGATAGATATTGAAGCTTAGTTTTTAACCGACTTCAAAAAAAGGAGGAGGTTCATAATTCGTCGGAATCTTTTTTTTTTTTTGTTTATATATGATACCTGATTACTCGAAGGCGTTTAGACCTATTTGGAAATTTTGTGAGGATCTGTCGAGGATCTTTAGAGTTATGAACAGAAATACATCTAGAAGGTGCTGAAAATTGCTCAGCTCATAACATTAAAGTCGCTTTTTTTAATTTTTTTATTTAGCCACTTTGTATAAAGTTCATGTCTCAAAACATAACCTCTCCCCAGATACCAAGCTTTAGTGGAACACAGTCTAAACATCGGCGAGCTTCTGGACAACTCTCGCAAGGGTCTGCGCCACCTGGTCCTAACTTATCAAGACCTGTCCGCGTGGATGGACGGCATGGAACAGTACCTGGCCAGACGGAAGATCCTGCCAGTGCATATGGAGAAGCTGCTGAGGCAGATGGATGAGCTCGCTGTGAGTATAAGTGGCTCTTATGTGGCAGTATTTAGATCTTGTTATGACCATATTTCTTGCAATAAATGAATGATTGATTGATTGATGATGATTGGCTCTTATGCTGTCTTCACCTGATTTCTCAAAGTGGAATTGAACAGTGGCAATTGAGGGTAGAAGTCTTTATAGGGAAGGTGAAAGGTGGAAGTGAAGGAGGGGAGTGAAAGAAAATGTAGTGATGAGAAAGGCATGTTAAGATGGTTTGGGCATGTAGAGAGGATGAATGAAAGTCGTTTAACCAAACAAGTGTATGAGGCGAGTGTGAATGGAACAGCTGGAAGGGGAAGACCTACGCGAACATACCTGGATCAGATTGGTGATGTTTTGGAGAAAGGCCCTAAATCGGCGAGCTTGTATGAAAAATATGATGAGAGTGAATGAGGCGAAAGAGGTGTGTCAGGTTCGAAGCAAGTGGAATTCCGTGGTCTCTGCCTACCCCTGTGGGAAAGAGGCGTGATTTTATGTATGATTAACATCAGCTCCCTGATTCTCTATCTTTAATAGCGACCGAAATCGGTCTCAAACTCTCAAATATGACAGTTCAGTGACCACGCAAGTAGCTCTGTCACTCTCATCTCAACGAGACCGAACGCCAAAAAAGATACCTACGCGATCGTTTTGACAGTTTGAGACTAATTTTAGGTTTGAAACAAGTTAGACAATCAGCCCGCTGACCTGTGAAAATGTCAACAACAAGTTTTTAATAAATCCAAACTTTGTACCACAGGAGAAAACAGAAGAGATAGCAGCGAAACAGGAAGCAGTAGACAGCACCGTGGAGTCAGGTCTAGAACTCATGAAGCACATTTCGGGAGACGAAGCTCTTCAGCTCAAAGACAAGTTGGACGTCCTCCAGCGAAGATACAACGAGCTGACGTCACGAGGTGCTGAGCTACTCAAAACTGCCTCGGAGACCCTGCCTCTGCTGCAGCACTTCTACAACAGCCATACTAAGTAAGTGCCGTCATGGCTTAACGTCTGTTTTGTGTGGGACCAGCAGTTTTGATGGCTTAAGTGTGTATGGCTTCGGAATTGAATGATTTACGAGATCTTTGAAATTGTTGGTCATGGCTTAATGTCTGTTAAAGTTGAAACCAGTTGCTTTAATGATTCTAGTATCGGTGACATACAACCTAATAGCTTAATGTGACCTTCAAAGTTATCCGTCATAGCTAAAGACCTGTTTCCAATAAATCTGTAGCCATAGTTTCGTGGTCATAGCCAAGACCAACGTCAATCATAGCTTAACTTACAAATGACTTCCGTCATGGCTTATTCTTATCATCACCATATTTCCAGGCTTACAGACTGGATGGCAGGCGCGGAGACCTGCCTGCAGTCGGTGGAACCGCGGGAGGAAGATATCCTCAGATTGGAGGCTGAGATCCAAGAGTTCAGACCTGTTTTGGACTCCATCAACCTGATTGGACCTCAGCTTTGCCAGGTAAAGATGGAAAATTAAATTAGGTTGTATTAAATGTTATCATGAAACCTACTATTTGCTTTATTTATATACTACGAGTAGCAGTGCCCCGTAGTGATCAAAAACTATTTTGGGTTTTCTACCTTGGGTTACAATTTTGCAATTTACTTATGGATCCCTAATATTTTTGAAAATATATTATAGCCTATGCTATTCCCCGATAATGTAGCTTTCTATTGGTGAAAGAATTTTTGAAATCGGTCCAGTAGTTTCGGAGCCTATTCATTACAAAAAAAAAAAAAAAATCTTTCCTCTTTATAATATTAGTGCATATTTATTTATACTTCTCATCTTCTTGTGAGGAAACCCGCGGCTTAGTCAGCCCCACACGTATTGACCATGTCTTTCCTGTGGATATGGCCGGTTAAGTTGAGAGGATGGTGTAGGTGCTACAAGACTACTCCATCTCAACATTGTCCCAGGCACTACAGTGTCCCGATAAGTGTAGGCGAAGATTGCCTCCTGACACTGTATAAATCATCTAGTAAAGATGTACCTGAGTTATACTCAGGCCTTTACATTCTCAGGCCTACATTCTTACAAATTTTAATTTGTAGATCTCTCCTGGAGATGGCGCCACTCACATCGAGGGTATCGTGACGCGCGACAACCGCCGCTTCGACACCATCGCCGAGCAGGTGCAGAGAAAGGCGGAGCGAGTGCTCCTGAGCAAGAAAGTAAGTTGGCGCAGCCGGAGGGATAAAACTAGTAAAATTGTCTTATTTTGTGGGATTTTTCATCTGGCGTAGCAGGTCTCTTAGCTAAGCTAGAAATCTAGATTAATAAAAGATAACGTCGGAAAAAAATATAAAAGCAGTAATTTCTTTAGATAACTTCAACTCAAGCCTGACTACATATCGTGTTTACATACCTTTTCCCTTTAAATTAGGTACTTTTAATTTTTGTTCGCTTTTAAAACCCTTGTCCTCTTTAAACTATTCAAGATCTGAATAAATCTTATACCCTTCTTCTCACAGCGTTCCCTAGAAGTGGTAGGCGATATGGAGGAACTCCTGGAATGGCTGCGTTCTGTCGACGCTCAGCTACGTTCAGCCGAGCCTCCGTCGTGCGAGGCGGCCGAGGTGCGGCTGCAACTGAAGGAACAACGGCCGTTAAACGACGAGGTGGCGGCGCAGAGGGTGCGGGTTCGAGACCTGCTCAGCCAGGCTAAGAAGGTGAGGATCGCAATAGCACAGAATAATAGAACTACATACAGAAGGCTCGCTTCGCGAAAGAAAATATTTTATTTTTTTATTTATTTTTATTTATTTATACATATGAAAAACTCTTAAATATCAGTGCAGTATAATATTATAAATAGCGATTCTTGCTGCGACGCAACAAAGTGCAATTCAGCTCGCGTAAGCGCTTAGTGTCTAGCGCTATATTCACCTAAACATTGGCCCTCTTTCTAAAGCATATCTCTCTCGCTGTCTGGCGCGGAGTGACGCGGAAGGGTTGTCCGACTTGTCGCATAATTGGGTAATCGACGCGGACGGCTAGCATGTGTGACGAGCGGTAAAGTTGAAGCCACTGCCATACGCCTGCCCGAAGAGGCGCACGGCCGAACGTAGAACGTACCTAAACTGCGGAGTGAGACCCCCCTGGCAATAGCTCTTATAACTTGGAACAACAAGCCTCGATCCCCTCCCATTGAAAACATGACTACCCAATCAAAGACTTGAATCATCGATTTTCTCCAGGTCCTCCGCGAATGCCAGTCTTCAGAAGAGACCGCAGTGATCCGCGACCGCAGCTCGGAGCTGCGGGAGACGATGGAGGAGGTGGGGCACCTCAGCGCGGAGCGACTCGCCGCGCTGGAGCAGGCGCTGCCCTTGGCGGAGCACTTCGCTGACACGCATCACGGGTGAGTGTTCACAGACCGCAGTGCTCCGCGACCGCAGCTCGGAGCTGCGGGAGACGATGGAGGAGGTGGGGCACCTCAGCGCGGAGCGACTCGCCGCGCTGGAGCAGGCGCTGCCCTTGGCGGAGCACTTCGCTGACACACATCACGGGTGAGTGTTCACAGACCGCAGTGCTCCGCGACCGCAGCTCGGAGCTGCGGGAGACGATGGAGGAGGTGGGGCACCTCAGCGCGGAGCGACTCGCCGCGCTGGAGCAGGCGCTGCCCTTGGCGGAGCACTTCGCTGACACGCATCACGGGTGAGTGTTCACAGACCGCAGTGCTCCGCGACCGCAGCTCGGAGCTGCGGGAGACGATGGAGGAGGTGGGGCACCTCAGCGCGGAGCGACTCGCCGCGCTGGAGCAGGCGCTGCCCTTGGCGGAGCACTTCGCTGACACGCATCACGGGTGAGTGTTCACAGACCGCAGTGCTCCGCGACCGCAGCTCGGAGCTGCGGGAGACGATGGAGGAGGTGGGGCACCTCAGCGCGGAGCGACTCGCCGCGCTGGAGCAGGCGCTGCCCTTGGCGGAGCACTTCGCTGACACGCATCACGGGTGAGTGTTCACAGACCGCAGTGCTCCGCGACCGCAGCTCGGAGCTGCGGGAGACGATGGAGGAGGTGGGGCACCTCAGCGCGGAGCGACTCGCCGCGCTGGAGCAGGCGCTGCCCTTGGCGGAGCACTTCGCTGACACGCATCACGGGTGAGTGTTCACAGACCGCAGTGCTCCGCGACCGCAGCTCGGAGCTGCGGGAGACGATGGAGGAGGTGGGGCACCTCAGCGCGGAGCGACTCGCCGCGCTGGAGCAGGCGCTGCCCTTGGCGGAGCACTTCGCTGACACGCATCACGGGTGAGTGTTCACAGACCGCAGTGCTCCGCGACCGCAGCTCGGAGCTGCGGGAGACGATGGAGGAGGTGGGGCACCTCAGCGCGGAGCGACTCGCCGCGCTGGAGCAGGCGCTGCCCTTGGCGGAGCACTTCGCTGACACACATCACGGGTGAGTGTTCACAGACCGCAGTGCTCCGCGACCGCAGCTCGGAGCTGCGGGAGACGATGGAGGAGGTGGGGCACCTCAGCGCGGAGCGACTCGCCGCGCTGGAGCAGGCGCTGCCCTTGGCGGAGCACTTCGCTGACACGCATCACGGGTGAGTGTTCACAGACCGCAGTGCTCCGCGACCGCAGCTCGGAGCTGCGGGAGACGATGGAGGAGGTGGGGCACCTCAGCGCGGAGCGACTCGCCGCGCTGGAGCAGGCGCTGCCCTTGGCGGAGCACTTCGCTGACACACATCACGGGTGAGTGTTCACAGACCGCAGTGCTCCGCGACCGCAGCTCGGAGCTGCGGGAGACGATGGAGGAGGTGGGGCACCTCAGCGCGGAGCGACTCGCCGCGCTGGAGCAGGCGCTGCCCTTGGCGGAGCACTTCGCTGACACGCATCACGGGTGAGTGTTCACAGACCGCAGTGCTCCGCGACCGCAGCTCGGAGCTGCGGGAGACGATGGAGGAGGTGGGGCACCTCAGCGCGGAGCGACTCGCCGCGCTGGAGCAGGCGCTGCCCTTGGCGGAGCACTTCGCTGACACGCATCACGGGTGAGTGTTCACAGACCGCAGTGCTCCGCGACCGCAGCTCGGAGCTGCGGGAGACGATGGAGGAGGTGGGGCACCTCAGCGCGGAGCGACTCGCCGCGCTGGAGCAGGCGCTGCCCTTGGCGGAGCACTTCGCTGACACGCATCACGGGTGAGTGTTCACAGACCGCAGTGCTCCGCGACCGCAGCTCGGAGCTGCGGGAGACGATGGAGGAGGTGGGGCACCTCAGCGCGGAGCGACTCGCCGCGCTGGAGCAGGCGCTGCCCTTGGCGGAGCACTTCGCTGACACGCATCACGGGTGAGTGTTCACAGACCGCAGTGCTCCGCGACCGCAGCTCGGAGCTGCGGGAGACGATGGAGGAGGTGGGGCACCTCAGCGCGGAGCGACTCGCCGCGCTGGAGCAGGCGCTGCCCTTGGCGGAGCACTTCGCTGACACGCATCACGGGTGAGTGTTCACAGACCGCAGTGCTCCGCGACCGCAGCTCGGAGCTGCGGGAGACGATGGAGGAGGTGGGGCACCTCAGCGCGGAGCGACTCGCCGCGCTGGAGCAGGCGCTGCCCTTGGCGGAGCACTTCGCTGACACGCATCACGGGTGAGTGTTCACAGACCGCAGTGCTCCGCGACCGCAGCTCGGAGCTGCGGGAGACGATGGAGGAGGTGGGGCACCTCAGCGCGGAGCGACTCGCCGCGCTGGAGCAGGCGCTGCCCTTGGCGGAGCACTTCGCTGACACGCATCACGGGTGAGTGTTCACAGACCGCAGTGCTCCGCGACCGCAGCTCGGAGCTGCGGGAGACGATGGAGGAGGTGGGGCACCTCAGCGCGGAGCGACTCGCCGCGCTGGAGCAGGCGCTGCCCTTGGCGGAGCACTTCGCTGACACGCATCATGGGTGAGTGTTCACAGACCGCAGTGCTCCGCGACCGCAGCTCGGAGCTGCGGGAGACGATGGAGGAGGTGGGGCACCTCAGCGCGGAGCGACTCGCCGCGCTGGAGCAGGCGCTGCCCTTGGCGGAGCACTTCGCTGACACGCATCACGGGTGAGTGTTCACAGACCGCAGTGCTCCGCGACCGCAGCTCGGAGCTGCGGGAGACGATGGAGGAGGTGGGGCACCTCAGCGCGGAGCGACTCGCCGCGCTGGAGCAGGCGCTGCCCTTGGCGGAGCACTTCGCTGACACGCATCACGGGTGAGTGTTCACAGACCGCAGTGCTCCGCGACCGCAGCTCGGAGCTGCGGGAGACGATGGAGGAGGTGGGGCACCTCAGCGCGGAGCGACTCGCCGCGCTGGAGCAGGCGCTGCCCTTGGCGGAGCACTTCGCTGACACGCATCACGGGTGAGTGTTCACAGACCGCAGTGCTCCGCGACCGCAGCTCGGAGCTGCGGGAGACGATGGAGGAGGTGGGGCACCTCAGCGCGGAGCGACTCGCCGCGCTGGAGCAGGCGCTGCCCTTGGCGGAGCACTTCGCTGACACGCATCACGGGTGAGTGTTCACAGACCGCAGTGATCCGCGACCGCACTGATCATGTCATCGCTATACAAACAGTGACTGTTTGGGGAACAGGGTGGAATAGTTCCCCAAAGGCAGGGTAGGTGGTTCCTCTGCAACGGGCCGGCCCATCTGGCCCACTTGCCCGTGGTCTTTCGACCGACAGTTGATGTCTGATAGTTGTATATAACCTGATCGGCGATTCGGCGTGCACATGTGCGATCTAGGAATACTGATGTTGCGTGGCGCCATCTTCGCTGAAGCTCGTAGTAAGCTCGTAGTGCGTAGCGTCTATGTACTCGTAGTTCATCTAGCGACAGGTAGATGTCGCTACAACTGCATCCCTGAGTCCATCCCTAGATAAATCCCTCTTACCCTGATGAAGAATCTCCAGATGAATCAATACATAATCGGTAAAACGAAGTGACGGCTATACGGCGGCGTTACGGAGTTGATGTAGTGAGTGTTGCTTCATAGAATTCCATACAAAGAATACCGAGGCGATTCGGTGCGGAGGCGACTGGTCAGCCATAACCTTAAATCTATTATGTTTTACCCACGATGGAACCAAGAAGATGAATGCAATTAGGTCTTTTTAACACGCTTTTAAAGTAAATAAGCATTTAGTCAATAGGCCGACTTTAATTACAAAGAATCGTCTTAACACTTTAACTCCATCCTGCTATCTTATTTTCTCAGAATAGTTGCTCTGTCTTTTCTACCTTATCTCAATTTATTTCTTTCCATGGTTTTAAGGCAAGTCCCTCTGAGAAACGAGCATATTTAGAGTTATGTTAGATTTCATTGTGTATCGGTACGTATTTAAAGGAGTTTTAACAAATGTTTTCTCACCAGCTTGTCATCATGGCTTGACGACATGGAGAAGCAAATCCAGATGCTGGCGATGCCGGCATTGCGGCCCGAGCAGATTGTCCAGCAGCAAGACAAAAACGAGGTCAGTACAGTCAGCCACAAAAGGTCGTCAAATTTAACGCAAATGACTAGGAAACCCGTCAAGTTTTCATCATATTTTTTCAAGAAGTGTCACCCCAACTTATGTACAAAATAAACTAGAATTTATTTATTTACAAGCAAAAAAATTATTAATTGAAATAAAAACCCGACAGCGGGTATGAAAAAACACGAAAAACAAAATTTACCCCACCCCCTCCCCCCTCACTATTCTGAGCACTTCCCCAATAAAGCCATACATTAAAATCCATCGAGCCGTTTAGGCTGCAGAGGCACAAATAAATAGACATACATACATGCATACCACTCTTTAAGTAACACTACTTTAGGAACAGTCGTACTGTCGTGATTATACTTTATTCTGTGTGATTATTAGTATGTTAACGACGTGATTATTAGTAGGTATGTAACCGACTTCCAAAAAGGAGGAGGTTCTCAAGTCGACTGTATTTTTTTTTATTTTGATTTTTGCCTTCCAGATGCTGCAACAATCGATCTCCGGGCACAAGCCACTAGTAGACAAACTGGTGAAGACAGGCGAGGCTCTCTGCCAACTAGTCGGCCCTGATGATGCAGCCAGGGTCCAGGATACCGTGTATACTGACTGCGAACGATACGCCGCGCTTAAAGCCGAGCTTAGAGCGAGACAACAGCATCTGGAACAGGTTGGTTTATTGATGAAGTTAGCGAAATCTCAAGATCTTGCTGCAGTCATAAATGGTGTTTTTTATGGGGATTTGCAGAATGTTAATGAGACTCACTTTCACGAGCTCACTTACTGCAATAACAAATGGCTCATGTAAAGCGCATAGTGCAATTTATTTTTTTCGATCGTTGCCATAAAATCTGTGGGTGCGAGTGAGCTCGCAATACGCTCTGTGCTGCTCACACTGCTTACTCTCATATATAGCGTAGTAGAAACGTTGCTGAAGACAGGGTGAAACTGTTCTCTACTGATCCAGCTTGATAACAGAATGCCTGTAATCTTACAGATTAAAATATTAACAAAATAATGTGTAGCATTGTAAATTCTTCTAATATTGTATTGCATACAGTCGCCCGGCATTCAATACCGCGAACGCGACATTTTTGTTTCATTCGATTTATAACGCTATTATACGCAATCCTACAGCTCAATCTGGTTTTGGTAAAAAATTTCGCTTTCGCGGTATTGAATGCCGACGATATTCCATAAAGCGTGTTACAAGAAGTTAACCGGTTGTTTTCTAATAGGCACTCCAAGAGTCTTCCCAATTCTCTGACAAGCTGGAGGGCATGTTACGCGCGCTGTCAGGAACAGCTGACCAACTGCAACACGCAGAACCTGTGTCGGCTCATCCTCCTAAGATAAAGTAAGTATTTTCAGCCTAATGTAAAGAAATGTGTCGACGGGCAAGTAGCTTCCGCAATTTTTGTCAGAAGTCAATCAAATCAAATATTTTATTTCAGTTTCTTAATCTATTTTCAGCTACATGGGTTTGAGGCCTCCTTTTAAGTATAGTAATACCTGTATTAGGAGACCTCGCTCTTTGTAGTCAATTGACGACTTGTTTCCACTAACAGCAATTTCTCTATTTGCTTACACGGGACTTGCAGCAAGTTCGGCAAGTCAGTAAAACTTGCAGAAGTCCACATGTACGAGCGTTTTCACGTTGGAAGTCGCTTGCGCAAGTCAATTTGTGCAAGATTTATTGCCAGTAGACACTGCTTAAGAGAAACTAGGTCTTATTTGAATTGGTCGTGGCTGTCCGTGCTCTGCTTACCTTTCACGGAAAAGGGCGTTTAAGCGACTTCAAAAAAAGAAGAAGTTCTCAATTCGTCGGAATCTTGTTTTTTGTGCTTTTTTTAAATACGTTCATGGATTATGCGAAGACGCCTGGACCAAAACTCAAAACTCAAGATGATTTATTCAATAAGATCATGTAGGTTGATCACTTTGACACGTCAATTGTTTGATATAGTTTTGACCGATTTTAAAGATTATTTTTTTGTTTGAAAAGGTACTTTCTGATTGGTGCTATAAAAAGTTAGTGAAGATCTGACGAGGATCTTCGTAGTTATGAACCTGCACCTCGAGAGTGCAGAAAATTTCTCAGCTCGAACATTAAAATCGTTTTTTTAATTTTAATTTAGTTACTTCTTATTTTGTTTTATTAAGATTATAACCTTTGAATCTAGTCACATTGAGAAGCGAAAGCGAACCGATACATTACATACAATACATTTACATTCTTCACGTATTTGGTCCGCTTCGCTTCGCCTTATGTTTCACAAGACTATTTTATTTACTTACTTGCTTATTTTTGTCTTTGTCTAACATGAATTATTCCACAGGGACCAAATCGACGAGAACGACGCGTTAGTAGAAGATCTAGAGAAGCGTCAGGAAGCTTACAACACGGTACAACGCGCGGCCTCAGAGGTCATCAGCAAAGCTAACAAGAGCGACCCGGCTGTCAGGGATATCAAGAACAAGCTGGAGAAGCTTAACAAGTACGTATACTGTGGAGTTTTGTATTACTGCCTGTCAATTTGTTTGACCACTTTATAGGACATGCTCTATCTTTGAGACTAATAGCCGTTTTTATGTAATATCTGGGCGGCTGAGCTCTGCTCCGGTAAAAAGAACAAAAGAAATGGGCAAAAAATATGCAAAAAACCTGTCAATGGCTAGGATTCGATCTTGCAGTCTTCGGCATTCCAAGCCGACACTATGACCGCTTAGCCATTGAAGCCGTCGTTCCTTCAGCGAAATTATGAACCACATTGCACTGGTAAATCTTTTTGCCTGAAAATGCCAAGAAAACGAATGTTCCCAGACATGAGACCTAGCTAGAACGATTCTTCGCCCCCGTAGAACCCTGTACCGCAAATTTCGTCGTTAGAGCCGTCTTCGACAACGTGAATACAATCAAACAAATAAATATACAAATATAGCTCGTATAGTAATAGTATAGGATACATTATACAGTATTACGATTGCTTTCCTCTCTCCAGACTATGGGACGAAGTGCAAGGCCTAAGCGGCGAACGCGGGCGTTCGCTCGAAAGCGCTCTCGAAGCCGCCGACCGCTTCTGGAAGCAACTGGCCGCCGTGATGGGCGTGCTGGCCGAGCTACAAGACACGCTACACTCGCAACCACCGCCTGCAGCCCAGCCCAGGGCCATCCAGCAGCAACAGCTGACTCTGCAGGAGATTAGACAGGAGATTGACCATACCAAGCCAGAGGTTAGTGTCTGCCAGCTTGTTGCTTCTTTGAGTATCTTTCCTCTGTGATTTAGTCAAGAGCCATACAGTAGTAGCTGACTCTGCAGGAGATTAGACAGGAGATTGATCATACCAAGCCAGAGGTTAGTGTCTGCCAGCTTGTTGCTTCTTTGAGTATCTTTCCTCTGTGATTTAGTCAAGAGCCATACAGTAGCAGCTGACTCTGCAGGAGATTAGACAGGAGATTGACCATACTAAACCTGAGGTTCGTATCTGCCAGCTCATTTCTCTCATTCATTCATATATATCGAGTCAATGGCACTCATATAACGATGGGCGTGCTGGCCGAGCTACAAGACACGTTACACTCCCAACCACCGCCGGCAGCCCAGCCCAGGGCCATCCAACAACAACAGCTGACTCTGCAGGAGATAAGACAGGAGATTGATCATACCAAGCCAGAGGTTAGTGTCTGCCAGCTCATTTCTCCCATTGATGTGTCTTAGCCAAGAGCCATGCAGTACAGCTGACTCTGCAGGAGATTGGACAAGAGATTGACCATACCAAGCCAGAGGTTAGTGTCTGCCAGCTCATTTCTCCCATTGATGTGTCTTAGCCAAGAGCCATGCAGTACAGCTGACTCTGCAGGAGATTGGACAAGAGATTGATTATACCAAGCCAGAGGTTTATTATCTGCTATTTTATTGAGTGTCTTTCCTCTGCGATTCAGCCACAATCCTCCTCTCCTATAGCGTCTTATTTTTCTCAGTTTCTATCTCCTATTTGCATAATCTTAGCTACATTCAAGGGTCAGAAACAGCAGGAGATTAGGCAGAATATTGATGATACGAACCCGGAATTTTGAACTTTCTGTCATCATTGTATTCTCTCTGTGTCTTAGCCAATAACCGTGCAGCAGCTGTAACCGCTCTAAAACACACACATTTCCAGGTGGAGAAAGTTCGCAAGACAGGATCCACTCTGATGTCCCTCTGCGGCGAGCCAGACAAGCCAGAAGTTAAGAAGCACATGGAGGACCTGGATACAGCCTGGGACAATGTCACTGCGCTTTACGCGAGGCGAGAAGAGAACCTTATTGATGCTATGGAGAAGGCTATGGAGTTCCATGATACGCTTCAGGTATGGTGAAATGAAATGAAATTATTTATTTGCGTAAAGTGTGGTGCACAAAGAACTTACGCCTCTCCTATCTAAATTAGATCCACACACTTCGCTAGTGTCTTGATTGTATAGGGTACTTTTATTTGATAGCTTGTCAATTGTCCTTGATACGCAACTTGAATATGAAAAGGCTCATGCCCAAAAGAATGCAGACTTGGTTTAAAAGGGGTTAAAAGGGGTGGAAATTATAAGTAACTGCTGAAAATCAGGTATAGATTTAGAGGCCTTACTTATAAACGCCTCTCAACTTGAACACTGGTTAAACAATGCTAAAAAAAGGCCTCTTAGCTCAGTTGGTAGTAGCTCTGCCTTTCGCGCTGTAGGTCGTAGTTTCGATTCCCACTCAAGACAAACATTTGTGTAATGAACATAGATGTTTGTTCTGTGTCTGGGTGTTATAAAGTATAATAAGTGTGGATTTACAAAAAATATAATAAGTATTCTATCAGTTATCTGGTTCCCATAGTACAAGCTTTGCTTAGTTTAGGGCTAGATGGCGCTGTGTCAAATGTCCAGCAATATTTATTTATTTATAATCTCCACAGAACCTGCAAGAATTCTTAGATACAGCAGAAGATAAGTTCTGCCGTATGGGAGCTTTAGGATCCGACATCGACGCCGTCAAACGACAAATCGCACAACTGGCTGCCTTCAAGCAAGAAGTCGACCCACATATGGTGAAAGTCGAGGCTTTGAACAGGTATGTAGTAGTGAAAAACATTTATTTGAAACATTACCCTATTCTTACAGGTTTGACCTAATACAATAGAGCTATCAGCAAAATAATTTAATTAAGTCAACATTTAAAAACTGTCATTTTTAAAAAGCGCTAAAGAAAGCCCCCCAATTCTACTAATCTACAACGTCATACCGATATGATTACTGCTGCGTTTTGTTTTGTTCTCCATAATGACAGTAGTTTGTTTGGAAGCATCATCAAAACAGAGTCGTTGGTAATTTAATTGCTTAGACATCCAAGGTTGTAGTTGATATTTAGTTTTGTTTGATAAAAAGTTCACTAAACGAGCAGAACACTAAAGTCTAAAAACAATTCAAGTCATAGTTAAATCTACTAGTGTTATTTCAAATTTTAAGGGAAGCATGTGGTATTTGATAAAATTAGATATAAAATATTAGATTTTTATTGGTGATGGTCGCTATTAACAAAAAAATGTTGAGTTATTAATTTATCTGGTTTCAGTTTTTATAAAATACCCCATTTTGTATAGACACCCCCTTTTGATAATACCCTGTGATATTACACACCGTTCTAAATCACACATCCTTTTGTGAACTTCCTTAGTTCTACTTACATACCTGTTTTGTTTATAAACCCTATTATTTTGACCCCTTTTTCCTATATTAACTAATGTGTCATTTTTCTATGCGCCCTATTCCATGGATTGGCAACTGAAGGAGTCTGATGAGGCAAGATATGATGACATATTTCTGCGTGTGCTTTTATTTCGATACCCTTTTATTCATAAAATGAACCTAAATACAGCTAAGATATAAGTAAATATGTTTTATGAAATAACTACACATTTTTATGAATAAAGGGATTAGAAGATATTATAATCTGCGTATATGTAGTTTGCGTGATTTTTGTAGTTTTGTCTTGGTTTTTCATAACTGATGTCCGCTTTTTTTATGTCCTGTAGATGTGTGTGTATATGGTAATTTATTATATTTACATCAGATAATTGTTGACTTTATTTAGCACACGGGAATTACTCACGTAAAAATATCGTCGATTTAGAATTTAGATAAATAAATAAATATTGTCTAGTACAACTCACGAAAGTTTTGAAAGTGAAATAATCGATCGAGCGAGCGAAGCGAGCGAAGATCTTAGTGGCAAGTTAGGCGATTTTGCTTTGTATGTTTGTATATTTGTATGTTTGTATGTTTCATTTTTATGTTCTCGCATAACTATCGAACCGCTTATCCAATCTGTATGAAACTTGATAGGTCAATAGGTTGTGCTATGGAAATTTGCTGTGGAGCGTATGAGCGTAATCGATGAAGGGGTTGTAAAGATATGGGGTTCCCAAGGGGGTAAATTTTTTTCAAAGTTACCCAAATATATTGAGTGGGGTGTCATATGAAAGTACTCAATTTATACATTCCAAAATGGTTTTTAGTTTTCTTCTAGGTTCTATAGTTTTTGAAATACAGTGAAAAACAAAAATGATGAAAACCAATTAACGGAAGTATGGAGAGAGCTCCCGATTCATAGAGTTTCGATGTATTCGTAGGTCTGGTTAACCGAGAAAGAGTGTGGCATCGTTGTGGTTTGGTTTGCAATGATTTTAGTTGGTAGGTATACTTGATATTTTTTCTTGAAGATTGAAAATAAAAGCCGTGTTGGCCGAGTGGAAGAGTGCTCGACTTTCGATTCATAGGTCGTGAGTTCGAGTCCTGGCCGTGCTCATCAACGGATTTTTCGTTTAGAAAAATTTAAATGCGCATGAACACGAGCTCTAAACTTTCTAATAGCGGCGATGGGGGAGAGGGAGGGGGAGGGGGAGGGGGAGGGGGAGGGGGAGGGGGAGGGGGAGGGGGAGGGGGAGGGGGAAGGGGAGGAGAGGGGAGGGGAAGGGAAGGGAAGGGAAGGGAAGGGAAGGGGAGGGGAGGGGAGGGGAAGGGGGAGGGGAGGGGGAGGGGAGGGGGAGGGGAGGGGGAGGGGAGGGGAATGGGGAGAGGAGGGGAAGGGAATGGGGAGAGGAGGGGAAGGGGAGGAGGAGGGAGAGGGAATTGATTTTCTCATACATTTTGTATTGAACTGCTATTTTAATAATTTCTCGAACTAAGAGGCCTTTCCTGAGGCGCGGTACGAAGTTCGCGGGGTCAACTATTGAATATAAAAAATAGACACGACTTAATGTATTGCATTAAGGTAGATATAGGGGTAGTCAGAAACAAGTCCAAATCTAGGCTATCAACGCAACGGTGCGCGAGATCTCAGTTCGGGGCGAACTACTAGTTGTAGACTGTTTCGAATCTAAAAAAATAGTAAAAAATGTGAGGTAGTCAAAGTTTTAATAGATTAGACCACATTGAGTTGTTTGTTGTTACATTATCATTTTGGGTTACCTTAAAACGCTAATGACTTAAACGAAAATAACATTCAAATCATCTCGAGATTAAATCATCAATGTTATTATAGACATACCTCTGACTTAGACATCTTTAAACGATCTAAAAATGCCTAAAGATCTAAAAGAATATGTCTACCGCACCTTGGGAATACAGTCTTGATCATATTTCATACTTTAATTTGCCTACTGTAATGAATCACACGCGTATTTTAGTACTTACCCCTGTTTGTCTTGCTTTTTCCATATTAACCTACAGGCAGTGGCGGCCTTTGGGGGTGGCGAGCAGGGCACTCGCCCGGGGCCTCGCGCTTGTAGGGGCCTCGCGCAGCAAGCCGACTAGAGAAAATCTTTTATAAGCATTAGTAAACCTATCCGTTAAAGATAGACAAATTCTATTGTGAACTTTTCTTCAAACCTATAAAATAAGAACAATGCCTTCTACATTATTTTGTTATTATCTCAAAAGGAATAGGCAGCTTTTTTAGGAAAACTCCCAGTCGCCTATAATATTTTTTCCATTTTTTTCAACAATCATCCTATTTCAACCAATTTACACAAAACCTAAACGAATTATACACCTACCCTTCCTCATGAACCACTCTGTCTGTCTATTGGTGAAAAAACATTGATGAGCGTGACTCCGGCTTTTCGTCATCAAAATTTCAATACCTAGGTACTTTGGTAGGGCCTCGCAATGACTAGGCAGGCTCGGTTCCAGGGCCATGACACCCCTCCCCCCCCAAAATCTTTGACAAACCCCTAACATCCAGCATTATAATGTCTTACTTAAGGGAGTGTACACATTGCGTTTTTTGCAGCGCGTTTATTCGAACGCGATGCGAACGCGCAGCCCCCCTCCCGGTTCGCTTTTGTATGGAAAAAAACGCGTTGCGAACGCGCGTTTGTATCGATACAAACGCGCAGCAGAAAACGCACTCCCTAAATGCTAAATTTGGAATTCTAAATTTTTCGTACAAACGTTTTTAGCCCTTTTCATCCCGTCATATCAATGTGTCATTTGTCTTAAAAAAATCGGCTCGCTTCGCTCGCATTTTAGCTTCATGTGTATTTTGCGGACGAAGTAACGAAAAAGTTAAATGTCTGACCGCAGAATAGAAACCGACAAGCAGCCAGCCTTTTCTTTGAGCACTGTAAGCAAAATCTAGTGTCATTCATTATTTATGTTGCATTTGTCTTTAAAAATTCGGCTCGCTTCACTCGCTTTTTAGCTTCATGCGTATTCTGCGAATAGAGTGAGTTATATAAAATAGAAACCGACAAGCAGCCAGCCTTTTCTTTGAGCACCGTAAGCAAAATCAAGTGTCACATGTTACAATTTTCTTTAAAATTTGGCTCGCTTCGCTCGCATTAAAATTTATGGGTATTTTGCGAAAGCAGGGAGCTCGTTTTGCTCGCATATTATGCTCATTATTTTGCTAGCAAAGTGAAAAAAAAGTGTTAAAAAATTCGGCTCGCTTCGCTCGCCCCCCCCCCCCCCTCCCTCAACATGATATCGTGTGTCCCTCCCAAAAATCGACCCACGCCTGTCACCAAGGGCCTCGCAAAGATCTAACGCCCGGGGCCTCGCGATAGCTAAGGCCGCCCCTGCCTACAGGCCTTGTCTATGTTCGGTCTGCAAAATTGAATCTTAAAACCAAGTTTATATAAAGTACAAAATCCAACAGGCAAGCACAAGAGCTGACAGAACGGACGTCGTCTGAGCAAGCGTCAGCGATTAAACAACCGCTGATAGAGGTCAACACACGATGGTCAGCGCTACTGCGCGGTATGGTGGAGCGTCAGCAACAGCTGGAGCGTGCTTTACTGCGCTTGGGTCAGCTGCAACATGCTTTGGAAGATACGCTGACATGGATCAAGAATACTAGCGAGACTTTGGATACTTTGAAGCCGGTAAGTTACTTGTTTCGTGAGTTATTATAGGATTAATCTTTTTTTAACTTTCGCGATCACTATTCATATTGAAATTATATAGACACGGGATTTTATCGCGTAATTTTACCGTTGTTCATTGATTTTCTTTTTGTGTTCAATTTTGTTCTATTTTTCGCCGTAGGACCGTCGCAGTCAGTCTGACAGTCTTACTACGACGGTCCCTCACTAGCAAACATTGCACAGACCTAGTAGCAACCTAGTAGCAACAGACCGAGAGTAGCGAGGTCCGGCGGGCATGTCCGTCTAGTGAATTCCCCACTTTACTTTGGGGCCAGATTCTGTGTGAAATATGAAGCAGTATTTTTTTTATCACCATCCTCCAGGTGGCCGGCGACCCTCAGATATTAGAAGTGGAGCTGGCCAAGCTAAAGGTGCTGGTGAACGACATCGCGGCGCACCAAGCTAGCGTGGACACTCTCAACGACGCCGGCGCTCAGATCATCACGCAGGGTACGGGTACGTGCCGCTTACGCTTACCTACCCATCACCACACTTGTTCCAACGGATCGAAAAAAAAAACAGAAAGAAAGATCTATGCATTCGTGAAGTTAGCCGTTTCGATGCGCAGTGCAACTTTTTCATACAAAATTTTCTACTGCGCAGCAAAAAGCATAACTTCACGAATGCCTATACTCGAGCCATTTTGCATGTACAATGTTTACTAACACTGCATTAGATCAATCAGCTGAGAGCAGGAATAGACCAATCACAGAAAACTGAGATTAAATATGATTGGCACTGATTCAATATGGCCAATCGTAACGAATTTCAGTTTTCTGTGATTGGTCTATTCCTGCTATCAGCTGATTGATCTGTCAGTGTGATGTTAGTAAACATTGTACATCCAAAATAGCACTAGTATAGATCCATTGGGACAACTGTACATTCATTTACTTTTCAGTATTGCCCCACTTAAATTCGTCATCTTGTAGTAGGTTTAAAATAGATTTGAATTATTAATTTATTAGTAGACATCCACTTTGATCTTGTGATATTAGATTGAAGGGTAATTGGGGTAATTACCTAATTTGAATGCAAAAACTGGGAAATTAAATTCACATAGCTTTATTTAAATTAACGAATTCAGTTATATTATTGTCAATTTTATTGGGATCAACTTATGGTCGAATGTTAATTGAACAACTGGTGTCATATCTAAATTGGAGTAAATTGTGTTTCAAACTTTGTGATATTTAAAAGATTAAAAAAGAATCATTTTTACATATAGTTCATTGCACTCAAGTCTCGATTACTAGATAGCACACTTCCGTAACCGTTCTGCGATTTAAAACAACGCTATTCTGTCAGATTCCATTATGCGGAGCTAATGCTTTTCAGGCTTTGTGTGTTTGTCCCTGTGTCCGAATGCATCTTCATTAATGCTAGTTTTTCCTTAACAATTAATACTATTTTCGTTTTGAATATGATTTTTTTGGAACAAAACAGATCACAGCTAACGGACCCGTAGACAGACGATGTCTTGTCACACTAAGAATAAAAAAACTACAAAAAAAAAACATCAAAATCGGTCAAGCCTTAGAAGAGACGAATAATTAACTGAATGTCCTTAAAGACAATGATTTTCAAATATATTATTTTGATTTAACTGCCCCCTGATTGTCTTGTCTATCTTTGTTAACGACCAAAATCGGTCTCAAACTCTCAAATATAACAGTTCAGTGACCACGCAGTAGCTCTGTCACTCTCATCTCAACGAGACCGAACGCGTCAAAAGATACCTACGCGATCGTTTTGACAGTTTGAGACCTATTTGAGTTTTGAGACAAGTTAGACAATCAGCCCGCTGATCAAGCACGATGGCTTCAATCCATCTCAGCATGAGATAAGAGAACTTAACAAACAGTAGATTGAGACGGACATGATGATTATGATGATGGTTTACAAGTATCTTTGTGCCTCTCTATAATAACTCACATGACACAGGCACCGACGAAGCGGGCGAGACGGCAGAGAAACTCGCCACTCTGAACAGAAAGTGGCGAGAATTGCAACAACAGGCGAGAGACAAGCAATCAGAGCTGGAACAGGCGCTCAAAGAGGCCCAAAGGTATGTAGTTATTATGAAACTCTTAACAAACATATTGTTGGGAACTAAGTTTCTTGAATAGCCGCGGAAAGGATAATGAAGTGTTTTGGATCTATGGATCATGTACTGCTTGTTTGTAATTGTTACGCAAAACCTTACGTTTTAGAAGTATGGAGAGTCTTATGGCTTGCAGTGGACTTCTAAAATAAAATATATTATGCATTTGGCAATGCAAGCAAAAAGTGCAGCCAAGAAGTCTGCATTTTTGCTTAGGATTTTTCATAAAAAATGTTGTCACTTAAAGGCAATTTATCTGAAACTTACCCTTTTGGTCGATGCCATAAAATATAAGTGTATTATTTTCGATTCATTCTCTTTATGATCCGCTATTCTCTAGATTTGTCCCACAAACTTTTTGTGTTCAAGATACGAGTACATCTAGGAAATCGGAAAATTCTGGAGGTAAACCATAAATGAAAATATATTTTTTTATGCGAAACATGAGCTTGTTTAGTTAAACATATGCGGTCCAAAGGAGTAGCTTAACTCAGGTAGGTAACCTTATTTTTCCGAGGTACGCCAACTAATGACCACGGTACACCAGTGTCACAGAGAAATGAACAGAGAAACAGCGGTCTAACATTGACTTTTATAATAGCCTATTCTTGTAGGGCTGTCACTTATGGAAATAAACTAACTGCGCCGCGCGGTGTCACTCGCGTAGTGTTAAAATAATAAACGGACAGCTGGTACTGCTGACGGACGGATGTTATTTGCTCTGTAGGTATTCTGACAGACATGTCGAGTTTCAATTCAATCGGCTAATTTACGGAGGAGTTCTTTTGAACAGCTCCTGACTCCATCATCAAACCAGCTCGTTGTCACCATGTAGGTACCTAATTACAGTGTAGTCGGGACTTGACAGACATGTCGAGTTTTAACTCCATCGGTTTATTTACTGAGGAGTTCATGATCAGCTCGAAAATACCAAATTATTATAAGTTTAGGTATCCGAACTACATACAAATTCAAATTTTCAAATCGATACGACAATGAAAAGTAAGTACTTACCTAGATTAAAATCGACTTTAAATATTAGTAAATAGGTACCATTACCTACTTATTAGGTAGATACTCACAGAAAATTACTTCAATAATATTCAATAAAATGGTAGTAGGTAGGTACGTAAACTTACCGGTCACTTTTTTTGAGTAGGTAAGTAGGTAGGTATGTGAAAAATGATAACTTTTTATTTTTCTCTGCATGACTTTGCCTAGCTAGATGTAAGTACCTACTCACCTTACCTACTGGCTGAATGAAAATGAACTCGAAAAAGACCGCGCCACAGATTCATTAATAGTTACTACGTAACCCGCGCGGCCGCCGCATACTCGTAGCATTCGCGGCCTCCGAGCGTCCCTTACCGCATAGCCGCCGGTCGGCCGCCGGAGTTTGCCGAGACTGGCCGAGAGCTCACGAAGCGGCCGCCCGCCGCTCGTAAGTGAGCCTGTCGGTGAACGCGCACGCACACAACGCTGCGCATGTAGTGAAGTACCTATTATCGCGCGTTGTTTGAGTTTGTCTCTCTGGTTACTCGGTGCCAGTGTGCCGCGGCACACACACAGCGGAACACTGCTTTAGAGTCTAGTAAACTGAACCGTATTGATAAAGCTTATTAACCTGTGTTGAACCACATTGAAAGAAACTCAACTAAAACCTGTACTTACAGCTTCAACGCCGAGATCGGTGACCTGCTTTCGTGGCTTTCCGAGGTGGATGGCGTGATCGCGGCGTCCAAGCCGGTCGGCGGCCTACCTGAGACCGCCACCGAACAGCTAGAGCGGTTTATGGTAAGTACACCTTACAATACATACATACATACATAAAATCACGCCTCTTTCCCACAGGGGTAGGCAGAGACCACTGATTTCCACTTGCTACGATCCTGACACACCTCTTTCGCCTCATTCACTCTCATCACATTTTACTTACATCTTGTTACTTAGATAAGTTGCCTGAAATAAAGATTTTAATATTATTATTTACATTTCAAACATGAAAAAATCTGATGGTTCATCAAAAGTGGCCACTTTAGACCCCCAAGACTCAATTGACCTAGCTCTAGACGTGTCAAAGTGATCTGCATGATATTGAAGAAATGCTTTTTAAATTCGATTTCTGCATTTTGATTAATCAAAATTTCCCTTAGGACGTGTACCACGAGATCGAAGCCAACCGGCCCAAGGTGGAAGCTGTCCTGCAGCAGGGCCAGGAGTATCTGAAGAGACAGGAGAAACCCAACCCCACCTCGCAACTACACCACAACTTGAAGAATCTCAAGAGCAGATGGGACAATGTTACCTCCAGGTAAGGGATTGTAACTTTTTTATTTATTTCTCTCACAAACATTAAAAATATTAAAGTAAATATTACACAGAATAATTAATATTAAAAACGTTGTAGGCAGCTATTTTAAAAACCTGTTTTGTGAGAGACTGGTGCCTGAAATAGGTATAGAAAAACCTGTGCCATAGTGCCCTACTCCGCTGATTTAGGTACATAGACTATAACATTTTGAAAAACATATAAAAAGGGTGGAAGGGAAAGGAAGAACTTAATATTAAAGATGGGTAGGGAACTTTTATTATTAACCGACTTCAAAAAAAGGAGGAGTTTCTCAATTCGTCGGCATTTTTTTTTTGTACTATTTTTATGTACCTACCTATGTTCACCGTTTACTCGAAGACGCGTGAACCGATTTGGAAAATTCTTTTTTTTTGTTTGAAAGGGTATAGGACTTACTTCCGATTGGTGCCACAAAAATTTAGTGATGATTTGTCCAGAAAAAAATACTAAGTTTTGTATACCTATCTATACTAATATGAGGAAGAATTGCATGGAGTGGAGTAGAAATTCCGCAATCGCTGTATTTCTTTAAAAATTAATTTCACAATTTCAAAGACATTTTCTCGATGGACATAAATAGGGGTCACTCGGGTGATGTCGGCCGCTATTCAGTATGGCGCGAACTACATAATATGCCGTCTCTTTTCATAGACTGAGAGTGACAAGAACGGCATATATTGCAATTTCCACTGTGATTTTACTATATAGCGGCCTTTTTAGTACTTATTACAGATGCTTTCCAAAAAGTCTTTTCAATATATCAATTTTAAAATATTTCAAAATTAGTCGACAGCTAGAACCCAAGACTAATGTTTAAGTAATTACTACTTTGGGGAACATGGTGGAATCGTTCCCCAAAGGCAGAGTAGGTGGTTCCTCTGCAACGGGCCGGCCTATCTGGCCCACTTGCCCGTGGTCTGTCGACCGACAGTTGATATCGGATAGTCCTAGATATGTCTAACTTCGTTGGAAACTTTGCTTGCGAGTTTTAGACATTCTGATGTTGAGTGGCGCCATCTGTAGTGCGTAGCATGTTTCTGTAGTTCATCTAGCGACAGGTAGATGTCGCTACACTAAAGTAATTTTTCTTTTATTCTACTTTAAACGTTTTATTGTTCCAACAGAGCATCAGACAAGAAGATAAAGCTGGAGATAGCTCTGAAGGAAGCCACCGAGTTCCACGACGCGCTGCAGGCCTTCGTAGACTGGCTGACGAGCGCTGAGAAGACCCTCACCTCCGCCAGACCGGTCTCCAGGGTCATGGAGACCTTGCTCAGTAAGTACCATATCCATTTATTACTAGATAGATAGATATTTTATTCATCAACACAATACATTTGTCTGTTAAATAGTATCTTAAAGCCTATGTTTGACTAGACACTAGGGTTCTCTTAACACATGATCTGGATTGTAAAAATAGGAGCAGACACACGTTCTTTCAACTTTTAGGTAGGTATATGTATAAACTAAATAAGAAGCTAGCTCGCACAGGGACGTCCTTTCATTATAAGTTCGCAAAACTTTGTTTAGCGGTAAAAATTCTATTTAGTAATGTACTAGTTGACGCAACAGACTTTTGGGCAGGACAGAAATTTTGAGTTCATACAAATAATCTATTTTTAGGGTTCCGTACCTTAAAAGGTAAAAAAAGGAACCCTTATAAGATCACTTTCTTGTCCGTCTGTCTGTCTGTCTGTCTGTCTGTCTGTCCGTCTGTCTGTCTGTCCGTCTGTCTGTCCGTGTGTCACCATCGATTATCTCAGGAACGGGTAGAGCTAGCAAGTTGAAATTTATACCATATACTAAGGTCTATAGTCCCTATTGTGAGTATAAAAATCAAGGTCCTGAGTCAACACTATAAAAAGATATAGGCAAATTTAGGTTTTCGTGAAAACTTGTAAGTACCAAAACTTACCTTAATTATCAACTTTTTTTATTTTTCGGAATTTTTCCTTTACTTGTGCTGTAAGGCCTTGCTTGTAACCAAAATTGACAATTCTAGGTCAACCGGAAGTACCCTAGAGGTTTTGGGTCGAAAACCTAAATGGTAGTTCCCGTTGACCTAGAATAACGAAATTTGGCAAAAAGCAAGGTCTTATAGCACAAATAAAGGAAAAATTCCAAAAAGTTAAAAAAGTTGAAAACTAGAGGGTGTTCCCATACATACATAGTTGACGCCAATAAAAATTGTCCTCCGAGTTGTATGGGCGCTCATACAATTAATACTAGCTTAATTGGCACCATGGCTAGGTACGGAACCCTCGGCGTACGAGTTCGACTCGCACTTGACCGGTTTTTTTTTTTTCTTCTGAAATACTATTTGCTCTTCAGCAAAGTGTCCACTAGCAGTAAGTCTTGCACAAGTTGACTTGCGAAAGCGACTTCCAACGTGAAAAAGCTCGCACAAGTGGACTTCTACACGTTTTATTGACTTGCCGAACTTGCTGCAAGTCCCACGTGTATGCAAATAGAAAAATTGCTGTTAGTGGAGACTAGTCGTCAATTGATTTCTGCGAGAAAGTGTGGAAGTTACTTGCCAGTGGACACTTTGCTTTACGTACATTGTATAATACTTATGTAGAAGTCGGTCCAGCTGTTTTCAATGAAAAATAAATAATTTAAAAAATAAAAGACGTTTGAAACGTTATAATCGGAGATAACCACGCAAACCCAAATCCACCAGCATTCTACAATACCTTTCTATTCCACAGCCCAAATCGAAGAGCACAAGTCATTCCAAAAGGAGATCTCCACCCACCGAGAGACGATGCTACATCTCGACAAGAAGGGAACCCATCTCAAGTACTTCAGTCAGAAGCAGGACGTGATTCTCATCAAGAATCTGCTGGTTTCTGTCCAACATCGCTGGGAGAGAGTGGTCTCCAAGGCAGCAGAGAGAACACGGGCGTTAGACCATGGATTCAAGGAGGCCAAGGAGTTTGCTGACATGTGGTGAGTAAAAACACTAAAAGCCTCAAAAAATTAACGCGTATGACGCATATGCAGATCCTGAGCGCAGTCGGCAGTGGCTAGGGATGTGTTTAAACAAAGGAGGCCGAAAAGTTTAAAAGTGTTTTTGGTAAGACCTTATTATACGCCACAGATGAACGATGAACGCCGGCTGCACGCACGAAAAAGTATCACGTTCCGCCTGAGCCGAGAGTGCAAGCGAGAGCGCGAAGCGATAGAGAGGCACGATCGTTCATCAATGTTTTCTTATGACGTTACCACGTTAAATTATTGTCCGTAAACCGACTTTACAGACTTTTTTTATTTATTTTATTTATTTAATCCAATGTCCCACAGGAACAACCTGATGAATTGGCTGAAGGACACTGAGAAGCAGTTAGACGAGCTCAACTCTGAAGCCACGGTCAACGACCCCGAGAAGATTAAGCAGAGGTAACGTTTATGATTCAAAATAATACTTTTTTAACAAACTTCAATTTTTTTTATAAGTTTTTGTTACCTGATTACTCGAAGACGCCTGGGCCGATTTGAAAAAATATTTTTTTGTTTGAAAGCGTATACTTTCTGATTGGTGCCATAAAAATTTAGTGAGGATCTGTCGAGGATCTTCGGAGTTATGAACAGAAATGCACCTCGATAGTGCTGAATTGAAGTTGGTTTTTTTTTTATTTAGCCACTTGTTGACTGGTGTCAGTGAGAATATTCTGATACCCAATATTTTCAACATTCAACTACACAATATCTGGACGATCGAGTTTTGCTCAGAAATGAGACCAAGCTAGATCGATTTTTCGCCCTCGTAAACCCCTATATTGCAAATTTCATCAGAATCGTTTCCGCCATTGCCATTTTCGAGAACGTGAATCTGGGGGCACGGCAGTGCCCCGCCAAGTCTCGAAGCAAGGCCGTACCATCCTTTTCTCGAAGCCATTCGGGCCATTTTCCACCCCTCGTAACTTCGTTGTGGAAAAGACTAGAAGCCTAAACTTTCAGTGACCAAGAGGGCATTACATAGCTAGATATATTTCCAAATTACATTAAATTTGAACCAGTAGTTTATGAATTATTGCAAGTCAAAATTCCTAGTTTTGTAAGTGACTCACTGACTCACTGACTCACTGACTCACTGACTCACCGATCATCAAAATTAAAAGCCTACTTCTAGCAGACCCACAAACTCCAAATTTGGCACACATGTATAGTTTAGTGTGTATAGCAAGGAAAAACTCTGACATTCCGAATTATTAGTCCCGATTTTAATTTATGTAACTTTAGGTTATAATTTGCTTGTACAAGGGGCCGCGCCGCCATTTCTGTGCTGCGCGGAGCGCGTGACGTTTCGTTTCGTATGGCAGCTAGTGTTGAGTTGAGTATGATCACGTATGATGTTCCGCAGTGTAGGGATGTTCGATATTTCAGATTGTAGGTATTGATATTTTATTAAAAAAATAATAATCATTTGTTCATTGAAAACAAGTTGTACAAGGGTTGGGATCTCTTCATTTATGTTTCCCGTAATCCTGATTCCGTGATCCTGGTCTGTGATCCTGTGATACTGATCCTACGTGATTCTAATCCCGTGATCCTATGATCCTGATCCAGTGATCCTGCGTAATTCTAATCCCGTGATCCTGACCCTACATGATCCTAATCCCGTGATCCTGATCCTGTGATCCTGATCCTATGTGATCCTAATTCCGTGATCCTGCATAATCCTCATCCTTATCCTGTGATCCTGCGTAATCCTGATCCTGTGATCCTGATTCTGTGATCCTAATCCTGTAATCCTGATCTTCATCTTATGGTAAATAGAAATGTCAAATATACCTGACATAGAATTTCTACGGGAAGAAATTCTCTCTAGGGACGAAAAGTACTACTTTCATCTCTCTGTTCAGATAACTTCAAGCGTACAGTTCGGCCGACGGATCTAGGCGTACGTGAAGTCAGGCTCTTCGCTGCGCAGTAGAAAATTTTGTATGAAAAAGTTGCACTGCGCATCGAAACGGCCAACTTCACGTACGCCGAGATCCGTTGGCCCTACTGTACTCTCTGTGTATGAGAAATGAAAAAAATATGTACTCTAGTTGTACGGGGCGCTCAACTGTCCGGGCAACATGCCTCTGTATTTGCATGGGCGCTCAAGTCTGTGCATTGAAATGAAATGAACTGAAATCATTTCTTCATCCATCAATCAAATCATTGATGCATATTGGTTCGTCAGTATTTACATGCGGTCAAGCGTATGTGGCACTTTCGAGAGTGACAAGTCTAGGCGGTTTACATCTAATCAATGTCAACTTGTTGTATTAAAGCGCAGGAGTCTGCTCTGAATATAATAGACTAGATGCATTTACCATCCAGACTTGTCAAAAATCAATAGGTACATAAAAGCCTCTGAGAAAAGCCCACGGAGACAGGGAGTGGGCTATGAGAAAGCCCGCAGATAAGGCACAAGATACCTATAATAGGTAAAAGAAAAAAAGGAGGACTACCTACAAAAAGAAGTGAGATCCCATCAAAAACATAACATGTACAAAAATGCGCAAGTCTCGCAACGCAGTTCTTCTGCCGTAAAAAGTTGTGAAATCGAATGTAAACCAAGTCGGTATAGAGTAACTTGGCAAACACACACAGCAAAATAATCTACATAAAACGTTTACGAGCTTGCTGTGTGTGATTGTCAAGTTACTCTATACCGACTTGGTTTACATTCGATTTCACAACTTTTTACGGCAGAAGAACTGCGTTGCGAGACTTGCGCATTTTTGTACATGTTATGTTTTTGATGGGATACAAATATACTCCTCAAAACAATTTTGTTTGTAGGGCCCACTTAGAAAAACATTACTTTAAAATAGTAATGAAAATGAATGTGGTAACAATTTATTTGAATTTTTATTTTAGGAATATGTTACTACTGAACTTAGAAAT
This sequence comes from Camptogramma bilineatum, assembly GCA_958496255.1. Lineage (NCBI taxonomy): Eukaryota > Metazoa > Arthropoda > Insecta > Lepidoptera > Geometridae > Camptogramma > Camptogramma bilineatum. Next base: position 8,125,187 of record OY292474.1, read on the forward strand.
TTATATATATTATTTAATAATTAAATATATTTTTAGAAAAAAATATAGGACACGTTCAGAAAATATGTGTTGTGGAAAATGTCGAAATATTTCAAGTGGGCCCTATTTTGTTTTGAGGAGTATACTTAAACAAATAAGTATTGCTCATATAATAGTATAGGGTAAAATCTCGGACGAAAGAACGGGACGCGCCTTTATGATCCTACCAATCTTACCCCTCTAGCCAACGGCTAGGATTACTTTGACAAATCAAAATCAGGTACCGTCAATAAAAACTACCCTAATAATCGATTCTTATCAGTCTCCGTATCGTTATCACCGAGGAAGGTGCTCCATGAAAATGCCAATTTATGGTGCTATACCAGTGCAATAAAAATCCACTACACCTCAAATCTTTAAAATATGGTGTAACATTTCATTATGTAAATGTTTTTTTGTGTTTTAGCTGATTTTCTACTTCAATAAACATTATTTTATTTTAACTGAGGTTAAAACATCGATTCAAAAAATATACGACTAAAATGAAAAAGATCGCATCGCCTGCCGTCACATCTCTGTTTAATTTTCAATCGTAACGGATACGGTGGATACGGTCTATAATTGCCTAGCAATGTCTATTAATTACTATATTTTGGACATCACTCATGCACTACTGTCTAATGACAACTGTCTTGAGAGACAGTACCACGATACTAATGCGGTTTTTAAAATTATGTTTAGCCTTATTGCGATTACCAATAGTTCGAATTTTGAATAATTTAGGTTTACAAAGGTACAAAATTGACGTGGCGAGTCTATGCATTACGATGAGGTAATGTACAATTATTACTCCTTATCGATATCGATAAAACCATTTACATTAAGTTTCTTGAAGTTACATAATATACTAAATTATGTTGTATTGTACCTAGGTAGTTGTGTAGTTGTGCAAATTGGCACATAACAACATAATTATAATTTTTATAGTATTAAATCACACCTAAGTATCTTATTAAGATTTTCAACGTTTTCGTGTGCCTACCTACTTTTTCTATAATTTATTTGTTGTAATTATATTGTAAGTAAAATGCGCCCGACAATGTCGTGCTGGTGCACGCAGTGGATGAGCCTAGCACAAAGCCGAGAACAAACACAGTGGCACGACCAAAAAGAGGCCTATATCCTGCAATGGGGGAAGTCGAGTTGTGCTGCGGATGATTATGATGAAGTACCTACCTATAAACTTTTTGTTGACTAATTTGTAACCCCCCCCCCCCTCCCCCCGCCCCTCGGCGCAAAAAGAGGTGTCTAAGTTTGACCGCTGTGTGTGTTTATGTTTGTATGTGTGCACCGTAGTTCTTAAAAGGGTGAACCAATTTGAATGCAGTTTTTATTTATTTGAAAGCAGGTTTTTTATTAGTAATGGTTCATAGACATGCTTAATCAAAATCGGTTCAGCCGTTTGAACATTATAACAATAGGTAGAGTGCGCGCCCCCACTGAAGTCCGATAGACGCGGCGCTGCTATCACAGAGCTAGGTTAGGTTAAAAATTACTAACTGTCCAAATGCGGCTTGAACAATCATAATTATGCAAGTTTGTACGTTAGTTAATTCTACACATCAGAACAACTGAACGACCGTGACTAAAAGAGCTTATTAAAGTAAATAAAACTATTAGTTCCCGCTTTTGCCGTAGCACTTAGTGCTGACGCGGACTCTAGGTACAATTAGGTACAATTTGACTGGCCTCTTAGCTCAGTTGGTAGTAGCTCTGCCTTCTGCGCTGTAGGTCGTGGGTTCGATTCCCACTCAGGACAAACATTTGTGTGATGAACATAGATGTTTGTTCTGTGTCTGGGTGTTATAAAGTATTCTATGTAGGTATGTATTTACAAAAGATATATAAGTATTCTATCAGTTATCTGGTTCCCGTTGTACAAGCTTTGCTTAGTTTTGGGCTAGATGGCGCTGTGTGAAATGTTCAGCAATATTTTTTTTATTTAATTTTATAATCAACAATTATAAGCTTTGCAAGACATTAGATCAACTGGATTTTACCTAGTCTTTTATTACAAGTATTTTTTTGGATAGAAATGGCAAAAAACTTGTAACCTAATATAGGTACCTACACATTTTCTACTGTTAGTGTAAAAAACATCGACATCTCCAATATCGATATTTATCAATCCCTATGAAAGTCATGTCAAAAGTAAATTTGGTAGTAGTGATACCAGTATATTTTCTCGCAATATTTTATGGTAGGTACAGATTTTTAGAGTAAGTAGATAGAGCTTTATTTTAAGATTAACTAAAAGTTTATAATGTAAAAATTGTGACAAGCAACATCATTTTTCTCTTTTTCTCACACAAAAACTAAGCCGCCGCGAGGACGCTGCTAGTAAAATATATTAGGTAGGTAGGTATATTTCTATAAATGTAAGAACATGTTGAGAAATCTAAAGATGTAGGTGATGTAGGTCCCTACTTTGTAAAGTTAACTACTTACTTAACTAATTAGCAGGGTGTCAATTCTAGTACCAAACTTTTTATCAACCTCAAGCAAAACCTCAACTAAACTTTAGATTTTCGACTGTTTCCTATTCTACTAATGACAAACGACTCAGTTGTGGTGAGGTTTTAGCTAAGGTTTGGACTTTGGCAGAACACATTTTTGAAAAGCTATTCTATTATTCACCAAATGGCTGACATTTATGAGATCGAACCAAAACGCAGCGGAATGATTGACGTTGTCATCTAGTAAAATTGGGGGGAGATCACTTTCTGTAAATAAAATAGTTACAATTTTAAGATTTATTGATTACCTAAAGACAAAGTGTGCTACACGTCTCAACAAAATATTTTCAAATCGGGGAACATAAAATTATGATAGTGGTATCACTATAAGTTTTCATGTATGACAGAAATATATCATCATTATGTCAAAAATATGTCATGTGTGACAGTTGGCTCCCTTCCCCCCCAGCAAGTGGGACATATGGCAATTCGCGTCCCGTGGTTACTTCGTCCGAGGGTAAAATACATGTTTTGTCTAAAATAAAAACATTTCCATAAAAAGTTTGATAAGATACAAATATTTCTAAATGTCTCCATCAGGTTGACGAAACACCGTGAGTTCCAAAAGGCGCTCGCGTCCAAACAGCCCGCCTACGACCTCACCATGAAGACCGGCAAGCAGCTGAAGGACAAGGCGCCGAAGACGGACGAGCAGCCGCTGAAGACGATGCTGACTGATATGAAGACCAAGTGGACCACCGTCTGCTCTAAGGCTGTTGACAGGTAAACTTTAACTTCTTAAACTTTAATACGTCCTCCCATATCGCAAGCACGCAATTTTGATTGGAGCAAATTTAAGCCCAAAGGGCATGGTCAAAAATTTATATAAATCAAATTGACATTCATAATTCTTCTTGTATTATTTTGTTTGGTGAAGTCTCTAAATAGCATGACGATCAAATAACTGCTATTTTGAAATAAATTCTATAATTTTTCCCTCAGCCTAGCCTTTAATTAACGAGCTACCGAGCAAAAAATTTTACCGTACTGTTCTCTATACTCCTATACTTAATATTAAAAAGAGATAAAGTTTGTTTGTATGTAGGAGGTAATCTCCGAAACTACTCATCCGATTTCAAAAATACTTTCACCAATATACAGAATAAACTTTCAGGAAGAACATAGGCTATAATGTTATGCAGGTACCTCGCGGGCAACGCCGCGGGCGGAGGCTAGTTCATAATAAATTCTCTAAATCTGACTGCTTACTTTTATGGTTTAACAGGCAACGTCGTTTGGAAGAGGCACTGTTATACTCAGGACAGTTCAAGGACGCTATGTCGGCCCTCCTAGACTGGCTGAAGAAGCAGCAGAGCCGACTGGGGACCGACTCACCGGTGCACGGAGATCTGGACACTGTGATGGCCCTTATTGAACAACACAAGGTAATCTTATTTATAGGGATACACCATCTAAGTAGCCTACTCTATCTAAAACATTGTCCCAGGTACTACACTGCCGTTAAGTGTAGGCAAAAGATTACCGGCTTAGTCAGCCCTACACGTAGGTATTGACCACGTCTTTTCTGTGGATATGGCCGGTTAAGCTGAGAGGATGATTTAGGTGCTGGGCATGCCTACTCCATCTAAAATATTGTCCCAGGGACTACAGTGTCCCGTTAAGTGTAGGCAAAAGATTGCCTCCTGATATTCTAAAGCCTAAGTTTTTTTAAAGGCCTAAGTTTTTGTTATTGTGTGAGCACTTGGAAATTGGAACTAAGGCCGTATTGCTAAAATAACTAGAACTGCATCTAACATTTTTTGGACATCTTTAAAAGTTCTTAATTACGACGAACTGTGTTCGTGTGATAACTGAACAAAAGACAAACTAATAAACGACCGTTCTTTTTGATAGTCATAATAGGTGTTGGTAGTCATAAATTTATTATTATTTTAGCCTATATTGTCCCACTGCAGGGCAAAGGCCTCCCTCCCATAGATTAATACTGACTCAAAAAAAATATTAATCCAAAACAATCCACCAGGCTTAGCCGTATTCAAAACTCGAAAACAATCAGACTAGCATCAGGGTGTATGCATATGCACACGAGGTTTAACATTGAGTGCCGCCGGCGCAAGTGCGAACAGACTATGCTGCGGCCACCTCCTGTCACCGTAGAGATTTGTCATCGAACGCGTTGAAAACTCATTATACCATTTCAGCAATTCGAAGAGGACCTCAACTCCCGCGAACAGCAAATGTCCTCCGTGATGAAGACAGGCCGCGAGCTGGAGGCCACGGTGCCTCGCGAGGACGCGGCCAGCATCCGACACCAGTGCACCGACCTCAAGCACGCCTGGGAGAGCGTCCTAACACTCACTGAGAAGAAGACCACGCGGCTCGAGGGGGCCTTGAAGGAGGTATGTAGGACGCGTTCAACAGGCGGCCTAATCGGGTAAGGAGGCCACGGTGCCTCGCTAGGACGCGGCCAGCATCCGACACCAGTTGAGGCACCCTAAAAACTCCGTCACCAGAGTTAACCACTTGCTCATACGAACTTACTTACTGCAGATCCTTCTAGAGTTCAAACGCTTACAAGAGGGCGTTATTGCCCACGTTGAGAACCTATGATCTATGTTTTGTGATATAATTTATCGTGGCTTTATCGCGTGATTACCTTTGTTTTATTTCCCAAAGTTTCGAGTGCGTTAGCTCTCGTGGTCACGGTCACAATTGAGGGTAGAATCCGCGACTACCCTCAATTCGCCATCAGAATCAGGAATGGACAGTCGACGACACACAACACTGACAGTATCTTGGTGCGGTAATACCGGATCGCGTAAACGTTTCGCACAACAACTAATTACGGGATTCCACGAGGCCGAGAGACGAAACCCATCCTCACGCGAAAGTTTAAAATTTGCTTTAATTTATCGTTTTTGTAGGCTGAGAAGCTCCACCGGTCGGTCAACATGTTGCTCGAGTGGTTGTCTGACGCGGAGAGCAAGTTGCGCTTCTCGGGCCAGCTGCCCGAGGGCGCGCCCGACACGCAGCTACAGATCGACCAGCACGCGAGATTTGTTCGCGAACTCAACGAGAAACTTATCGATAAGGTGTGTAGCTTGCATTAAAATAAATAAATATTGCTGCTCATTTCACACAGCGCCATCTAGCCCCAAACTAAGCAAAGCTTGTACTATGGGAACTAGATAACTGTTCCTAATAGTTAAGACATAATGATATCGTCAGTGGAATGAAAGAAACGCTAAAGCGCCAAAATGCGATTCGTGGGAAATCAACTTTAAAATCTCAAGTTTAAAGTTGAATTCCGATTGGCGCTTGATTGGCTTTTTAGCGTTTCTTCCTTTCCACTGACGATATGTATGTTAGTCTGTAAAGTCATTCTATGGGCCTTATATTAAATACTTTACATCTTGTTACTTAGATAAGTTGCCTGAAATATAGATATTATTATATTATCTATAATATCATTCACAGGAGGAGACAATTGCCCTAGCACAAGCCATCCTGATCAAGGCGCACCCAGACGCGATCTCAGTTATTAAGCACTGGATAACCATCATCCAGAGCAGATGGGACGAGGTCAGTACATCATTATTCTAGTTTAATGATAAACTACATAGCTCTGCAGTTAGACCAGTAGTGTTCCGCAAAAGGTGTGCCGTGGCACACCTCTATACCGTGGTCATTGGTTGGTGTGCCTCGGAAAAACAAGGTTACCTACCTCAGTTAAGCTACTCCAAAGGACCGCATATGCTCAACTAAACAAGCTTATGTTTCGCATAAAAAATCAATTTTTCATGTATGGTGTAGGTACCTCCAAAATTTTCCGATTTCCTAGATGTACCTTGAACACAAAAAGTTTGCGGAACACTGCTCTAACCCATGCGCAAACAAGTGACAAAACAGACCCCTCCACTTTCTTCCAGCGTTCTTTTTACATGACGCGAACTATACCTACCTGTTATGTACTTACCTATCTTTGGCTTTATTGTTACTTTGTGTTATTGATGGGACAATAAATAAATTTGTATTTGTATTTAAATATAACCCGATTCAATAAAGAAAGGAATCTAAAATGGCGGCGCTTATCATGTTCTCTCGCTTCGTGAGTATAGACGGCACTAGTGTGCAAGCGAGATAACATGATAAGCGCCTCGTTCGATTAGATTCCTTTCTTTAATGAACCGAGTTATATACGTTATTGTTGTTCCAGGTTTGGCAATGGGCGATGCAGCGCGGCACCAAGCTGGAGAGTCACATGCAGAGCCTGAAGGACCTGGACCTGGTGCTGGAGGAGCTGCTGCAGTGGCTCACCGGCCTGGAGAACACGCTCATCTGTATGTATCCTAATAATAACAAAACGTTTCTTTCAGGCAACAATAGTTACACAAGTAAAAGATGTTAAATACCTAAAACTACGGCCCATACAAATATATACCTTATAGTCTAACATAAGTACATATTATAAACTTATCTACTAGCACGTAATGTCTGTGAATTGTGACACTCGGTATGGGCCGGAACAGCACATTCCTCGGGGTCGAAAGATTTTCAGTTGGGATACGCACCACAAAAGCTAATCTAATCTTAAGCCATGACGGACTTGGGGACAGCATGACAACATGGTCAGATTGGCTACCTCATCCGATTGCTATAAGTTTTAATGACATTATTTTTTAATAATTTCGAATTTCCGCGATTTTCCATAAAAACGTAATACAGAAATCATTAAAAATTTAAGCATACTTATATCAGTTTATGTTGTTAGATTAAGATTGTTGTAGGGATTTATCTAGGTTCCTGTTACACTTTTGTTCCGAAAAACTTACCTAAAAAGAAATGTAAGCAGATTGAATTGAAATCTTTGTAGGTACACCAAAAATGGCATGTTTTATTTTCTTTTCTTCTATAGTAAGTTTTTCGGATCTAAAGCGTAACAGGAACCTAGATAAATACTGCCTTTATCCAAATAATAACATAAAGTGATGAATATATGCTTCAAATTTAAATTATTTTGGTATTACGTTGGTATGGACTATTCGCCTGTCGCCGGTCCCTTAAATATTTTTCATGATCTGATCATGGTCGATAGTATCTTAGCAATTATGAAAATGAAGAGACTAAATTAATTCTCGTGTTGTAACGTGACCGTGACTACTGTCTGTCGCAACAATCGATCGTGCGTATTTATACTACAATACAATTAAAAATCGTGGTGCAAAACACCGAAGAGGATTTACAAAAAGCCATTTTCCCACAGCATTGGAAGCGGAACCATTACCGGAGTCAATCGAGCTTCTCCAGGGTCTGATCGAGGACCACAACGAGCTGATGGAGCATACCCAGAAGCGGCAGACAGAGGTCGACCGCGTCTGCAAGGCTTACCAGGTACTATTGCTGTTGGGATAAGGCTCTAAATTGATTGGCAATTTTATTTGTCAACCTATAGGTAACCGGATGACTTGTGTTGAACCTATTTTGGCCTATCTACTATACCTACCAGCTAGACTTAAAATTATATTATTTTAACAGGAGCTTTTACGGTTATTCATTAAATACCTATAAAACTGGTATATTATTTAACTGGTAACTATTTATTAGGTACCTACCTTTCAGACACTGAAAAAATAAAAAATAAATATTCTTATTTAACTTAATTTTTTTACCTATTCAGGTTAAGAGCCAGAGTCAAGCGCGAGAAACAACACCTCGAAAGATTTCGGCGAAGAGTGCAACTAAAGGAACAACTGGGTACGTAACTAACTTAGGTACACGAATTGGACACCAAAACTTCGAGTTAAACTGAATGAACGACTTAGAAATGATCATTTTAAAAACCATTGGGAAAAAGAACGAATGAATGAATGAAAATTTTCATACTTACATTTATTCAATTTTTTTAATCTGGAACATTTTTTTAAGAGATATATTATACCTACAAATAATGTTTGTTCATTATAATTTAGAATTTTGGGTGTCCAATTATTCTGATAGCGTTTTTTTGTGCGTAAAGTAACTTGAGTTTGTTGTTTTTATTAATCTCAATTTTACTGCTCTTAAACAAATCTTTAGATAATTGTGAATTGCACAATTAGATATTTTTTGCAACTTTAGTCAATCATGTTCCTGACGTTCTTTATTTGCAACAAGAAGGAAAAACACAAAAATAAATATAATTTTGATTTCTTAATACAAATAGTGCATTTGATTCCAAAGGGTGTAATAATATAAAAAATTTTAAAAAAAAACCTCTAACTTGACAGTCAGCCGGGTAAGAAGGTTGTATTCTGATAAAAGGAATATTGTATTCTTATGACTACCATTTAGAGATTCCCGAAATATCAATTTGCCTAAAGATCTGTAAGAATATCTATCTTGCCTTATTCATGGTCCTCCGTTATTCTCCTTTTCAATCTTGTTGCAAATGATACGTTCACTCACTGTACTTGTCATTCATTTGTTCCTTGTTCTATCCGTTCGTTCATGTGACGTCATGCATGGTGCTTGGAATAGTCGCGGCTCGCAACTCGACCTGCATAGAGAGAGATCGGTGTCTCCTGACTATTATGGAACTAGGCGGTACAGGTGGGTTCGCCTTTATTTTTCGGTTTTTATAACGGTTTTTTGTTATGTTACACACTGATCAATGGATTTGATTTTCTTTTGTATTCTGTTTTAGTCCATTATCTGACCCATAGTTTCTCAACCTTATTTTACCCACCGCCCACTTAGATAATATATTTTTTTCAAGAGCCCCTCACCCCATATTATCTTAATGCGTCATCTCAATGCCCCCTAATTTTCTCTGGGTCTTCTACTACCCTCCTGAAAATCTCAAACGCCCACAAGGGGGCGTTATCGCCCACGTTGAGAACCTATGATCTAACATAATAGAAGCTCAAGTAATGGGTTAAATAAATGTGTGGAGAATCAAATCAATTGATATATTAATATTAGTGTAACTTTTTTGGGAGGGTCATATTTTTTTATTTTTGGTGGGTAATGCACATCAACTCCAAAAAAATATAAGGATATTGCGTACTTAATGTTTTATTTGGAGTTGACTGTACATAATTCGGTAAATGTTGGATTGTTTTTATGTTGGGTTTATTTTCAATTTACCTTTATGTTAATTTGTTTGTAACTTATTGGTTACCTAGGTAATAAGTCTTTTTCATAATTTTTATTGAAGTTTTTTTTAATATATAAAATAAGGTACCTACTTATATTGTATACCTAATGGAAAAGGCCTGTTACTTAAATTTATTTTTAACCGAATTTTAAATTTATAACCATTTTGTTTAATCTGATTGCTTTAAGTGGGTTAATTTCTAAAAATCATTAGCTTTAAATGTTAATTTTGGTTTAACAGTCGGAATATCAACTGATTTTCGCATAATTTTTCTAACGAAAAAACAGTGTTTTGATAACTTTTTATGCAAGTTCAGTTTATTTCCCGACATGTTCACATAGTTCCATCTTGCTCTAACACGTGTAAATGTGGCTTCATGTCTCGCTCACGCTTTACCAGGTCGAGGATACACAATCGGAGTAGGAGAGGAAGGTTTGACGCCATTTTGTTTTTTATTTTTTGTTGTTTTTAGAGTGATGCTTCAAGCTTAGTAGTTTAGAGTTAGACTGTTGGCTTGATTAGTAAATTAATATTTAATTCAACATGGCAATAATATGTATTGCCATGTCAAAATATTATAAAACAATTGTTATTTCATTACTTAAACTAAGATGATATTCTGATCTGGTTAATTGAATTCAAAAAATAAAATTAATTAATTAATTAAATTCATGGAATTCAATACTTAAATGTTAAAAACCAATGTAAGTAAGTACCTATTAGGTAGGTACCTATAGATCAAATATTTAAATATCAAAGTTAAGAAAATGAAATACCTACTTACAAATTTAAAATTATAAGTAGGTACCTACACTAAGTAATTATAAAAAAATCAAAATCAAAATCAAAATCAAATATCATTTATTCAGTAGGACCGTTATGACCACTTTGAATCGTCTTAAGAGCTAGGTGATTCTACTCCTGTTCTTTCGCGACCAACACCGTGAAGAATCAGGGCAACAAACACGGTATGGGGCCTAGCTAAGTCGTATTGCTCATTATACGGACTAAAGTGAAGGAAAAAATGTCATTTTTCCTTCAATTTTGACATAAAACGCATCAAAACTAATCAAAATTGAAGGAAAAATGACATTTTTTCCTTCACTTTTAGTCCGTATAATGAGCAATACGACTATAGTATGTTTGCCTTCCGATTTTCCGATTCCTGTACAAATAGCATGTTTGCATGAACATTAAGTACCTACCTAGCTAATTGTGATGTTAATGCATGTCTTTAAAACATCGTTATAAAATTAAATTAAAATAGTTTAATACCACAATCGCAAAATATTAACGAATCACAAAAAATAACCACCACTGCTACCAACCTGAAATTCACAGTATTGCCAACCTAACAAAGTCTTGCCTCTTAGGCAGGCGGCATGCTATCACAAACGACTTTTGTAAATTTCTAACTGGCAACTTAGAAAAAAAAAACAAAAAAAAATTTAATCAAAAACTAACTGCTAAAATTCACAGACATTTACGGTAGGTACTAACTAGTCACAACACCAGCAAGTGTTGCCAGATGCGCTCATCTACTAACCTGCAAAAATCAACCAAATTCGTACTAACCCGGTCACGGTACTTTAACAGTAAATTTTTGGTACTAATTATAAAATAACGGCACAGATTTACTAAACGGTGAAAAGCTATGACGTGTCCCACAAAATTTCAACCATGACTTCAATTTCTCGGTATCAAAAATAGTATAGCGGCCGCCATTATGCATAATAATTTGTCAATTTAGCTAAACGGTGAAGGAAAACATCGTGAGGAAACCCGCGGCTTAGTCAGCCTCACATATTGACCATGTCTTTCCTGTGGATATGGCTGGTTAAGCTGAGAGGATGGTGTAGGTGTTGGGCAAGCCACATCTCAAACAAGATTCCAGGCACTACAGTGTCCCGTTATGTGTAGGCATAGGTTGCCTCCTGATGCTGTATAAATCATTTTAAACGCCTCAGTTTTTTAGCAAGGCCTTAGAGATTTTTTTACTTGTCACTCTTACGTCAACGAAAAGAGACGACAACATATTAAGCAGCCATCTGCGCTCTAAGAAGCCCTTTTATGAATAACAGGAAAAGTTTGCGCGTTCCAAAAACTATAGACTGCTGGATCGTCCCTTCTCACTCACACAAAAACAAAGAAGGATACAAAATTCTTGTGAAAAATTGAGACGGAGCATAGTGTCTTTTGTCCCTCATCGTGTGCCGGCTCTTTGTAGAGAACATCTATGTTCTAAAATTCTGTACTAATATGGACCTTATGTGTACTCCGAAACAATGGATATACTTAATTTTTGTCCCTTTCGGCGGCACGCTGTCAGTGAATCTAGTATTATACATCTATGGCGCGTTCAAATCATGGTTGCAATTTTTGGGATTCAAAATGGCGGAATGGTTTGGCACTAACCAGTGTTGCCGCTCGGTTTTGTGATTACCTTGTTGTGCTCTAGCCGCGTGAGTCCCGGCCGAGAGACGCCAGATCGCACTCTACCGCAGTACGGACCGAGATTCCTGCCTAAAGGAAGGTAAGGATCTGTAGATAGGCATTTAATAGGGCTAATAAGATCATTTTGAATCTTAAGAGCTAGGTGATTCTATTCCTTTCCCGACCGAATACTGTGTAGGGCACATGGACGTAGCTACAGCTTTGTTATGGGGGGGTCTAAGGGTTCCATAATACAAAGATCTTTGTTAAGGGGTGGTCCAAGGGTTCCAAAATACAAAGATTGACTAGGTTTCCTCCGAACTTAATGGGCTAAGGGGGGGGGTCTGGACCCCCTAAACCCCCCCTTATATACGACAATGGTAGGGCATCAAAAACGCCCTTTTCAGTGATACATTTTTTAAAATCTAAATAAATCAAAGCAGTCACTTTAAAACTAAAATAGAGACAACTATTTTCAAAGGCTTTTGATAAGGCATTTGGGGTGTGAAACGCTTTTAAATGTTGTGTGAGTTTGTTGAGTGGCAACCCTGATTGAAAAACTATTAAAACTATACCTAATTGAAAATATTATGAGATCAACAAACTATCTAAGTTAAAAAAACTCATTAAAAAAAAATACAATTTTATAAAGAAAGAAAGAAGTAAATAATTGCAGAATATAGCTAAATGTAAATTACCTAGCATGCTATGCAACAATAATAAATTATTTATGGTTTGTTATTTTTATACATACTATTTTGTAGTACAGTACCTGTTTAAAAAGGTGCTTAAGTTGAGAAATAGAACCTTCCTAATATAGCATGCTTTAGATACCTAATGTTTTTATCTTGTCACTCTTCAAAAAGAGATGGCAAAGATTTACTAGCTAATTTAGCTATTGGACCCCATCAAATCTATTGAGACAGCTAACACTAGATATTCAAAGCAAAACAGAGCTGTTTCCACAAAACGAAGCAAACTAAAACCAACCTTATTCCCATACAGCAAAGGCTCAGAGCCGGAGTTCAGATCGCCGCGCGTTAAGACCTTGTGGGACAAGTGGCGTAACGTATGGCTGCTAGCGTGGGAGCGACAGAGACACCTGCAAGCCCGTCTCGCTCATTTGGAGGAGATCCAGCGCGTGTCTAACTTCAGCTGGGATGATTGGAGAAAGAGGGTAAGTTGTAACTCTTATTCTTAAACTGATAAAGTTTAGAATGCAATTCGATATAGAGCAATGAGACTCTCAGTCAATGAAAAGAGACGGCTTAAAGTGCAATTCCTATTTTGATTCTGCTTTAACGGCCTTTTTAGCCCCACAGCTTTGTGTCAGCATAATGTTAAGTAGGACATTCATTATCATAGGAACTTTCATCTCGATCAGATAATTTTCTGAAGAGTTCCTGGCTCCATCATCAGATGAGCTCGCTGTCTCTCTAAAGGCGCAAACACACGCTGGCCCAGGCTCGCCGATTGAACGCCAGTGCCAACTTGTGGCCAGAACCACTCGCCTTGCCATCGCTCGCCTAGCTGGCCTAGTGAATACGAGCGCCAACTTACATTGGTTTGCATAGATAGACTCGCCAAGCGTGTGGTAGTATTCGCCTCGCATCGACTCGCCTTCGCTCGCTCTGGCTTAGGCTGGCCCAGCGTGTGTTTGCACCATGATATTACATTGTCACGGGATGGAAATTTTAGAATCAGACCATGTAGCGACATCTACCTGTCGCTAGATGAACTACATAAACATGCTACGCACTACGAGCTTCAGCGAAGATGGCGCCACTCAACATCAGAATGTCTAAAACTCGTAAGCAAAGTTTCCAACGAATTTAGACATAAGTAGAACTATCCGACAAATACTGTCGGTCGGAAAACCACGGGCAAGTGGGCCAGATGGGCCGGTCCGTTGCAGAGGAATCACTCTGTCATTGGGGAACTATTCCACCCTGTTACCCAAAGACCATATTCTAAGAAATTCCGTCTGGTCTACTACATAATAGACTTGCGAAAAATGCATCACTGAAGAGAAAAGAAAGATACATTTCATTTCACACAAAGATTCATATCCCTCTTTGTTATCTTCTTATCTTTTTGCTCAGTTTGCTCAGTGCATCAATTCAAAGTTCAATCCCTTTCCCTATGATTGAAATGAAAGAAGAGTAGAAGAGTAATGTGAAAGAGATGCTTGAATGGTACATTTTTACATACATTCATCTAAATCTACATCTAGATAATCTTGTAAAGCTGATGTAAATAAGTATAGGGTACATAAACTACATAAGTATTATAAAATGGTTTACACTATCGTTTACTTACTTATATTTTAATACTAATACTAAACTATAATTGTCAGCCAAATAAATATGTTTCTCATTATCTCGGTGAAACTCGGATTTCCATTCCCATTTCCTATGTGAGTAAGTGAGCAAAGTGATAACAAGATGTATATTTGTCTGAAGTGATTGAAAAGAAAGGTGAGTAATATGGGATGATGGTATTCACTTTTCTCTTTCCCTCGCGAGCTACCCAAGTCTACTACATAAGCTGTAATCGTCATTTGTCCACAGTTCCTGAAGTTCATGAACCACAAGAAGTCCCGCCTCACAGACCTGTTCCGTAAGATGGACAAGGACAACAACGGACTCATCCAACGACAAGAGTTCATGGACGGAATCATAAACACCAGTAAGTGACACGTTTAATGCTACATTCTATTTCACTTTCAAAACTTTCGTGAGTTGTACTAGGCTGGGTCTTACTTATGAAAGATGTTTAAAGTTGAACACTGGTTAAACAACGTCCTGTCTCTATGCGTCACTATCCACAAATAAAGACAGGACGTTGTTTAGTAAGGGGCTAAGCCACCACGCCGTGACACAAAACGATCGCTAGATAGAGCCGTAACGAGCTCGATGTGTTAGGCCTTGGGCGAATTGCAAATGAAGATTGCCAAAAATGATTTTTGAAGTTTGCAACCTCTGCCTTTTCGGTCTGCTATTAGCACTGGCCCAGCGTAGCACTGTGCTCACTATTGAGTACCTATCCTATACTATACCTACTATGGAATCTAGTGCAGCGCCTCTAGCGATTACTACCTTCTATACCTACTAATTTTTTTTGAGACTTCTGTGATCCCAGCTGTCTTACCGATTAAAGGCCTTAAAAATGCCTCTCAACTTGAACACTGATTAAACAATTATCAAGATTCGGCCTGTCACTATCTAACAAAAATTCTAATTTCTAAAATCTAATTGGTATAGTTCGCTTCAAGTAAAAAGAACGCTGGAAGAAAGTGGAGGGGTGTGTTGTCTCATGTTTGAGAATAGGTAATCCATGCGCAAACATGAGACAAAAAACACCCCCTCCAATTTCTTCCAGCGTTCTTTTTACATGACGCGACCTTTAAGTTTAAACGGTGTTTCAATTTTGACAGAAGTTGAAAGGGGTAAGTAAAGATTTGATTTTGACTTTGTTTGTTTAGAATTCGACACGTCTCGCCTGGAGATGGGCGCGGTGGCGGATCTGTTCGACCGGAATGGAGGCGGTCTTATCGACTGGGAGGAGTTTATAGCTGCGCTTCGTCCTGACTGGGTACGTAGTACATGCGGAAAATTGAAAATTATGTACCTTCGTACTTCGGAGGGCACGTTAATTGTCGGTTAAGCCATGACGGAGGCCTTTAGGCGGCCTAAAAACTCCGTCACCAG
This sequence comes from Camptogramma bilineatum, assembly GCA_958496255.1. Taxonomy (NCBI): domain Eukaryota; kingdom Metazoa; phylum Arthropoda; class Insecta; order Lepidoptera; family Geometridae; genus Camptogramma; species Camptogramma bilineatum. The sequence continues at coordinate 8,140,981 of OY292474.1, forward strand.
AATTGGCCACTTGCTCATACGAAAGAAAAGATATGCTTTCTTAAAAAATTCATTTTTGCGCAAAATCGGTCAGTCACAATCACAACTGTCAATTTTGAGTTTAACTAAACTGGTCGAGTGTAGATTCAACAATCAAATACTTAACTATTTGATTGTTGAATCTACACTCTACCAATGTTTCAAAATTAAAACTCAACTTTAACTCTAATTAAACTAAGATCAATTATTGAGTGACAATCTGATATGCCCTAGTCTTTAGTAGGTACTAGCTGCCCCGTTCATTATTCTATCGCCAAGTTTTATCTGAAACGCGCACTGAATTGAGTTTATCCAGGTACTAATCTTATCAAAGCTATTGGCAAACTTCACGATAGCCTTATTGCAAAAAATCATTCAATACGAATCTAAACTTGTGTCATAGCTGATGTGTAATGAAAGTAGTGAAAAACGTGCTATTAGGTACGACGCGACAATAGCACTAAGGTGGTTCTAAATACTGAAACGCATCCCGCTGCGTTGTGCGTCGCTGAAGATTTTAACATTGTATGCAAGTATCTCAATTTGTATAGAAAACACGCATAGTACAACACGCTGACAACGCATCGACGTGCGTGATTTTAAATGATAAAATTTGCAGATCTGCACAACGCAGCGGGGTGCGTTGCCACGTTAACAGTGTGAGAACCGCCTTATGCGTTTAATTTGGTAACATTTTTAATGTGACTAGTAAAAACTAAAACTCAAGCTTTGCTATAGACAGTTTATAAGGGGCAGACATAAATCTGTACTTACAAGAATATTGAAATAAAGGAGAATGTCATACAGGTGGAGCGACGTGGGCCTCCGACGGACGCAGACAAGATCCACGATGAGGTGAAGCGGCTCGTGATGCTGTGCACCTGTCGACAGAAGTTCAGGGTCATGCAGGTCGGAGAGGGCAAGTACAGGGTAAGTTACACTAATTTATAATACTCATCAAGTTTTAGGCAAACATGCTTCAAATTACACTGACGATTCCCATTTAGTTCTGTGCATTCACAGACAAATAAAAACAGGAGCAAAAGCTAGTATGTAGTTCTATAGTACAAAGTAGGGACAATATTTTCTCAAATTGTTATATTACGTCATGTTCCATAGAACAAATGGGACCTATCGGAACCTGAAGGAGAAACACAGATGCAAACGCATTGTTATGGGTAAATTGAACTGAAGAATATACTATGTACCTACCTATTTTGAATCATTCTTAAATATACTTACGCAGAAATTGTAGATAAGTAACTATTTACAGAATACCCAGTACTCAAGGTAGTTAAGGTGATCTTAATTGGTATATTCTGGTATAAAAATAATATAGGTCAGCAAGAGAGCCATGTCATGGTCAGATTATTTTATAAAACTTTTATTTAGTATTGTTACTTTGATCAATTGCAGTCATAATTAAAAACTGTACAATCTTAATTTGTTTCTCTTTATAAAACCCACAGTTCTCATACATAATTAAAAACTGTACAATCTCATTTTTTTGTTCTCATACCAACTTGTTTTACTAGGTACAATCTTACCAACTTTAAAATATTACGTGTCCCCCATCATGTTTCACTTCCAACAGTTCGGAGACTCTCAAAAGCTTCGCCTGGTCCGAATTCTCCGTTCCACCGTGATGGTGCGCGTCGGCGGCGGCTGGGTCGCTCTGGACGAATTCCTGGTCAAGAACGATCCCTGCAGAGGTATGTACAAATCTAGAGTGCATTGGGAAAGGCCCATCTTACGGGGGAAGTTGACTATTCTCCTTTATATTTTCATGGGGAAGTACTATGGCTTTAGTGTTGCAAGTTTAGGAGGTAACTGCATAAAATCAGACGTGCATATTTGCCAGTGGCATAAAAATGGTTACTTACCTATTTGATTACTTGTCAGTAGGACTGTAGTTAAATAGTTAAAATTAAATAGTTAGGTACATAGGTATTAGTCAAAACCTATTTTTTATTCTGTAATTTGAAATTTCTAGTTCAGAAACGACCATGATACTTTTTTTCTTTCTTTTTAATTAGTGAAAATAAATGGCAAAGGATTAAACAAGAGCTATAAGAAGCCTATAAATTCATTTAAAGAAACAGATTTAAGTGAACCGAAAGAAAATAGCAGAAAAGAAAATAATCCTAAAAAAAGTGTAACATGGATTTTTTCCATGGGGACATTCTTTCAGTCACTGTAAATAGGTAGGTACCTACCTACCCTCAATGCTATTGTAGGAATGGTCAACTTCTTCTGATAAGACTTGGTATCTAAAAAATCCTTTTCTTCATAAGAACTTGAGAATTTTGAATAATATAATGTAATTAAATATAATGTTCCCCCAAAACAGGTGCGAAGTGATTTTCTTATCTAAGTAAATGAGTGAATCTTAATTTTCTCAGGTTGCAAAACTTAATTTCAACAAATGACTTTCATAATAAGAGTTGAATGTTCAATTTTTTCTAAAGAAAATAAGTTTTGCAAATCTATTTAACTACCTATCCATAAAGTGAATAATTTAAATACCTTTATGAATATTGTAATGTTCATGAATATAAAATATTGCTTACAGACAGACCAATTTAATAAAATTGTGTTTTATAGTTCTATTGACCTAAAATAAGTCTGCATCAGAGCTTAAGGTCACCTTTAAAAGTAATCAAGTAAACAACTTTAATATTAGTTAAGTGAGCAATACAATATTCGTTTTCATGATGCCAAGTTCATTTTTCAAGTTTAATCTTTGTATTATATTTCTTTATGATCATTATTTCTTAATTTTGTCAATAAATAGGATTGACTTGGCTTCATACCTATTTTGGATTTATGCCCTAGCTTTTTACTATAAAAGCATTGCATAAGTCTAGATTCTAACTATTTTTGACTGGTTTTTGGGCATTTTAGTTTTGAGCAAAATGCCTGAATACCAGTCCATAACTTTTTAGGTATAATGGTATTCAAAGTGTCAATCCAACGTTTCGGGAATAATATTATGATTTGTAACTGTGTTTAACATAATAATCCTTATCGGGAAACTAATAAACCTTAACAATGCCGAAATTATGTGTGTCAAATAACAAAATAACATTATTTTAATACTTTATTACGGTACAAATCACTACACAAAACTTACAATTAATTAAGTAATGCTGGCAATACATAAATCTAGCAATACTGTTAAAAAATGCAAAATCTTAAACTATCACAGAAAATTAATACCGACTAAAACTCGAATCAAAAAATCTAGAGTATCATGATTTTATTTTTGGAAGCACATCTGAAGGTCAGAACCGGTTTAAAATGACTCAGAAGTTACAAGTTAGTCTAAGATAATGGCTACAAGTTTCTAAACGTTTCGAAATCCTACGCTACAGATAACATTACCATATATGGAATAAGTACACAAGCTAGACAGAGTTTAGTTATATAAATAGCTAAAACCTACATTGGGCAGTCTAAATTTTAGGCGAAAATAGCTGAGATCTAATGAGATTCAATCAATTGTCGATTTTCGAATGAAGGAAGTGAGAGATGAAATCTCGCTGGTAGAACGTTCCGGCAACGGGCTGAACTCAATCTCCTCACTCAGGTTCTGCATGTCCGATGTGTTCTCAACAACCGGCCAGCGTTTGTGGCTCGGGGCATACAGGACGAGCAGAGCAAAGATGTAGATATTCCACATTCCATAAACCCCAGTAAAGAATGCAGATGTATATTCCATCTCGATGTGCTCATCCCACTTCCATTGTCCTTCAGCGACTTGCCCCAAGATAAATCCGATGACAGTTAGAGCAGCACATAGCAGAGTAGCCAGCATGAGGAACTGGAAACGGTAGATGATCCCCTCGTAGTGCAAGCGACGGACCGAGCACATGGTCGGTAAAGATTGGCGCTTGTGCGATATATTGATGAAAACTTGGTACACCATGTAGCATAGGAAAAGAAAGTAGATGCAGGTCGATATCCCAGCAAGTATTATGAACGTCAAGGCCAAGTTGGTTCCGATATCAGTGACCCAGATGGAGTAGAAAGGATTACGTAGTTGCACTCCCCTCTCGCACATGTCAAAAATGAAGAGCGAAATGCACCCGATCGCTACAGCGCTCAAATGGCGCCAGTACTGTTTTAGAGAGCTCTGTGCTGTTGCGTTCTGAATCAACATGTGCTCTCCTGCAAAAACCAGCCAAAACGAGAAGAGTGTAGCGTAGAACACACCTTGACGTATATCCCCCAGAAGCAACATAAACGGTAGATCAAAATGTAGTGTCAGGTACTCGATAGGCATGTTTAGAAAACATAGAGCAATTCCCAAACTGAGCAGCATCTTCTCCAGAAGAACCGGCTTCCGCTGCAGCAAGTGTATGCGTCTCCAGAACCAAACCAGTATCCCAATAATGCATGGGAAGAATACAGTCTTCAAAGACAGCCAAACTTTAGTAAATCCTCCGTTCTGGTTGATTACAGTCAGCCACATGTCCTGTACATGCCCTATATTGATGTTCATATCCGGTGTGTCGACTGGGAGTCTGACATTTAGCAAGTAGTAATCGTGGAACAGCGAGCCTAGTTCAAACAGAGGTATTGCTGTACAGTTGTACAGATATTCCTCAGATTTTATGTCTATGTCGCAGTCTAAATGGCGCTTCTCTACCGACTGCGTGTATAGTTTCCAATCGTCGTCCGCGTCTCCTTTGTTTCGGTACGCCAACCGCGCGTCTATTGTTATAGTACTGCGAGGCAACACCTCCATCTGGGAATGGTAACTCACGTCCACTTGCAGCACTCCGATGAGGTTCTGCTGCCATCTCGAATAGTCCAAAACCCTGCTCTCGCGTGGGGTCGGCATTTGAAACGCGAACACTATATCCGCTTCGGATAAGTCATGAAAAGTGCCACCGAGGTTGACCGTATCGCACAATCCCTTTCCGCGATTGTAGAACCATTTAGTCGTATCATTTTTCACAGTCAAAGTATCTTTACACACAGTTCCGAGAATGTTTTGCGCATTTGCAGGCATGGGCGCGACCAAACCACCGATCAGAAAACATATTAGCTGACACAACAATAGGAATGTGACTAATACGCCCAGCTTCCGGCCGCTCAAATTCTCAATAATCGTGCCGGTCATTTTTGAGACGTAACATTCGCGAAATACATCGAAAAACTGAGTCGGTCGACGCGTTATTACAATCGACCCGTGGTGAATTCCAATTCCATTGTTCTTGTTTTCTTTTTCGACGCGATCTTTTTGACATGCGCAGTCAGTATAGTGTTGCCAGCAAACAAAAAATGTTTTTTCTACCAAAATAACGCTTCAGATTAACGGTTATGTTTTCGTTACCAATAACCTTTTAAATTAACGGAATCGTAACATTTCCAAATTAAACGAATGAATTATAAAACTTCATAAACAAAACAGCACTTCATTAGCGTTTCGTGTTCTTGTGATGTTATAATTTATGTAGGTATTTCATACTCACTTCACTCATTGTGAAGTTGCCAATTTAAAACACTAGTAACAACAACCAGTATATGGCTAAAGTAAGCATCGTTTATGTCCACTATATTTTTGTTGATGTTGCTACTAATTTTACTAATTCGTATTCGCTTTGCCCATTCCAAATCCCGTGGTCCCGAAAATTTATTTTAATTATTTTTGTTTTATTTTATCCTCGTATATCCCTTTACATAAAGTAGTATCATTAGTGCTACCGCTGCCTGATCCGTACAAACCGGAGCAGCATGAGGCTTGTTGCCCGCTCGGTAAGCGACACGTCTTGCTTTGGAACTCTTCCTTAGAAATAATTTAAAATTTTCACCGAATTTGCTTTTTATCCACATATCTGATTGGTTCCATCGCAAAGCGTTTGTAGTTGGTGTGGCTTAGATTTTACATTTGCTGTTATGGTTTATAATTGTAGATTTATTTGCTATTTATGGGTGCTTTTACACATTTGATGCTTTCGGTGTTTTGTGCTTTATCATACCTGTGTATTGAAACTTATCAAATGTGTAGAATATACCTTATTAGTTTTTTTACCATTTTTAGAAGTATTTAACATTTGTATAAAGGTGACGTGTTTAAACTTTTTGAGCTTATTATTCGTGGCATGACACGGGAAATTTATTTGGCATATATTATACTTAGATATTCTTGTAACTTTTATTTTATTTAGTAGAAACTAACGTGTTTAAAACAAGTGCAAGATAATTTCACTGTACATAATTCAATCATAATAGTTATGGTCATTATTGCACAGTAAAACATTAAATTGTTTAAATAATTAGTCGTCTTGTAATAAAATAAACCTTCATAAAATGAACACAATAATTTATTGGCTTAAATATACCTAATAATCAAAAATCTTGCTCTTGATTTATACTGGTTGCGTAACAATGTATGGTGAAGAATTAACTACATAATTGTATTCTATTATTCCCGTTCCTAACTGCACACAATTTTATATCCTCGATTTTTTTACTGATATGTTTGTTTTGTTTGACATTGTTCTGATTTGTTTGTTGTTTTTTTTTTCTTTCCCTCACTACCACTGCACGCTATCCTGAATTTCTTTTGACACTTTGGTGTTATTTTTATGCCTGTCCTGTTACCGTACGGTTTTCTTTGCCCTTCCTGTCCTCTCCTTCCGTTTGCGATACGCACTGGACGCCGCCCGCATGCAGCCAAGGGACGCACCAACATCGAACTGCGAGAACAATTCATATTGGCGGATGGAGTGTCACAGAGTATGACAGCGTTCCGACCGCGTACGCCCCGCTCTAACACCAACACACCACCGTCCACTGGACCCATCATCAAGGTAAGTTATTTAGCCTCAATCTATTTTTAAGTTAAGTCTTTTCAACAGGATAGACTTTAGTTTAATTTCGCACACGTATCATAAATCGCACCGTAGTTGTTGGGTGAGCAAATCGGTTTGGGACTCAACTTTCGCTTGTTTTTATTTTCTTATGATGCAAATTGTACATGGATCTCTGCATCCGTTTGCAATGTGCATCAATGTGAGTGCAGCATGTGTTGAGCTCGTAGAGTTTGGTCGTATTGCATTAGTGTGTTCAAGCTAAGCATTGAAGCACAGGCTCGTTGTAGTGTTGGTGTTGTTTGTTATTGTATCATTGGATTCACTGCATTGGAGAGGTGGCACGTCAGCGCCTTGGATGTTTATGGTAAAGTATTTCGTTCACCCTTCCCGCTAGATCCCACTATCCCGCATTTCGAAAAAACAAATTCGCGTTCGTCAACTAAACGTGTGGACTAATTGTAACATTGCTACGTCATCGTCGCGATACTCGTTTTCAAACATACGCGTTTCGGCAAAATGATTGGCACTATGAAGGCAAAATGTTTTTTAAAACAGATTTTCCCTTCCGTCCTTAATGAGCTTCCCGGTTTTGTATTGGTACGTTTAGCTGAGGAGGTTATGGAGGCGCTGAGGCCTATATTTGAGGCACTAAGGCAGCGAGAAGAGCTTCCCTGTTCGTATCCGCTACACGTGGGATCAACACATGGCACAAAGCAGGCGTTTATATACGGACACTCCAGATCTCAAGGTTCTACCACTCCCGGCGAACACCACTATTCCCATCACCATGGATACCAGCCTTCTCCAGGATACCATTGGGTAATGCTAATAGGCTATATCAAAGTGTGGCGTTTGATGCACTTCTATCGCTCATATTTGTATCGCAGGTTTATTTCTGTTCATTTGTCCATTGTACGACCATTGTGTATTAGTCCTAGTAGAATAATTACGATCGTCATTGTTGTCAAATTCATTAGTTTAGCATGCACATAGTAATAACCATTCAATACGAGTTTGCATTAAAGTCTCAAAACAAGCTGCTCACAATATTAATATCTACAAGTGTGGTTTTAAAAAGCTAAAATATCTAATCATTTCGATGATAACATGGTTTACCTACTGAGTAACTACAGAAAGAATGTTGATATTAGGTGAGGGAACGTACGACTCGGTCGGTGCCGATGTCGGGTGGAGGGGTGGCTGGACGCGCCTCGAGGTCTTCTCTCAGCGCTGGTACTCCAGACTCCCTCAGCGATAACGAAGCAGCAAGCGGACTTGGATCCAGATACAGGAAACCAAGCGTGCCCAAGTAAGTAAAAAGTCAGATAAAATGGAAGCCCGTTTGTAATCTTATAATCTCCGGTCAAAGTCATCATCAAATCAAAGTCTTTAAGAATTTATTCAATAAGACCACTCAGGTCACTTTTTCATCTTATGAGCTAGGTGAGACTGCTCTTGAATTACAAGACCAATGCCCCGAAGAAACTAGCATACACAGCACTCTTTTCGGTGATTCATCTTCTTAAATCTGGTCCAGATGTTGAACTAACTTAGCATAGTCAGCATCCAATGACGTTGGCAGGTTGGTAGTATTAGGAAATGCTGTTCTTTCCAAAGCACATACAACTATAAGTAATTTTATGCGGTTGATATTCACAGGTCGACATTGACTCCCGGTGGCTCTAGACCAGGATCGAGAACGGGATCACGAGCTGGTTCCAAACCTCCTTCACGTCATGGATCCAACCTCTCTTTAGATAGCACAGGTTTGTTGTAAACTTCATAATTTTTTTCTACATTTATTTTGAACATTATTTGCATCTATATTATTGTAGTTTGTAACGTAGTCGTTACAAACTACAATAATATAGATGTATATAGTCATATTATTTTGATTAATAATGGTTTCTACGGCGTTATTGTAAATTTGTAACACGTCAAGAGATCGAAGACGTATAGAATAGAATTAGTTAATTGAAGATAACCTTATAACATAGCGATCACTGCGTTAGCAGAATGAAGGAATCACACAGGAGAATCGGTATATCTTTTTGTATAATTTGTTAACGATTTGATTCCAGACGATGCAGGAACGCCATCCCGCATCCCGATGCGTAAAGTGACGAACACGAAGTCGTCGATAGCGCGTGCGGCTGCCACAGCTACCAAGTTTGGCCTAAGCACGCCCAACGGCAGCTCTAGACCTCGCACGCCAACTGGTATGATGACCCCAGCTAGCGGAAGGTACGTTACTTCAACACTCTTTGATTTACCTCTTGAATGCAGATAGAAACTCTTCCTTTATGATTATGAAAATATGTTTAAAGGTAGCTAATCTTACTGAAAATGAGTTTATCATGCGAGGACCATCAGTCATAACATAATACATAAAATCTCATTTAGAATATTTATCTATCTGCATTCCTTTATAACGAGAATTATGAGAGTTTGGTTCGTCCCCATTACTGTTAGAATCTTCCTCTTCTATACAAACTCTTATTTTCATCGTCCTATAATTGGCATAATTTAAAGAACAACGGTTGAACTGATGTGCGCACAAACAGGTATCCAGGCGCCATGTACCGCACTTCAAGTATACCCACACTGTCTCCCGTACCGGCTCTAGTGAGGTATAAATCAGTTTGTGTGTTTGAGCGGGCGGGTTGTGTATCTTGCGGTCGGAATTTCATAATGACGCATTGAAACCAGTATTTTACTTAGTTCGTTATGTTTTCTACTTCAGTAGGTACTTTTTATACAATTTAATTCTTATTTGACGCTATTTAAGTAAGCTATTTCATAAGTATAATTATTGTGATTTGTCTGATGCTAGTTTGAATGCCTCAGCAAATACAAAATTTTTGTATGAAATGACGACCGTATGTTTGTCTTGAGATACAGTATTGAAGCACGTCACATGGCTTGTAAGGGTTTACAGGTATTTTATTGTAGTGACGTCGAGTAGATTTGGGTGCACACGATTTTCGACAACACAATGGAAGCCTTTTTTCAAAATTTATTTGTCTGATGTTTTGGGTGACGGATGTAATGGTCTTATTTTGGTATTAAAAAAGGAAAGCTTCTGGAATCAGGGTAATATCCAGCATGTACGACAACGAGTGGTCCCAAAATTCAACACAGCTTTTCACTGTTTGAAAATACTAACAATTATTTAAAAAATGGGTATTTATGGTGCTGATTTAAACTTTATTTTTCTCCCTCCCGCATGCGTCTATTACCCAAACGGAATAAAACAGCTCAACACATTCCCAACCATCGTCTTTGGTGTCCGAACATCCTAAATCCATATCCCATACTCATCCTGCATTCCAAACTCAGGGAACTACTAAGATTCCTGTTTACGTGGGCTCTCGCTCCCAGAGAACCCCTTCTGTCGAAAGACGCTTGAAAATATCCAGAGAGTCGCACTCTAGAGAGGTCTCTCAAGAACCCAGTCCTACTTCCCAAGATCCCTCCAGGAAGTCTGAACAGAGGAGTCCCGAAGACGATTCCTCCCTCTTCAGCATTTCGGGAATGACGAGCGACAATGAATATGAGAGTAACATAAGCGAGTCAAGCGGCGAAGCGTCTAAGCCGACGCAGCGAGACATCAAAGGGTACAAGCCTGTAGAATGCTAGCTTCGTTTTTGCCCGATTATTTTGATTGATGCTCATTGAACATTGGTTTTTTGATGTTATCTCTTCCCTCGCATTTCAAGGCATTTAATTGTTAGGGCTTACATTATTACACCAGTTCACATCGTCTCATCTGCTTGCGACAAATTCGTCATTCCTTCGTCATCGACCTTCCACCATTGTCACTTGTCCTATCATAAATCTTATTTATTTAAACTAACATCGCCTGACGCACAACTAACATTATAATAATGGAATTGACTCAACAGCTTTGCATCTTGTATATTAAATAAGAAAAAATGTATGTACAAAACACTCATTTCACCTTTGAATCTGAGCTTAAGTGTTCAAATCACACGCACACCATCCACAGCTTCTGAACACGTGTTTCCTTGTACTTTATCTACTCTATCAAGCTTACGTGTATGTGTAAGCGATTTCAAAATTGAACTACGGAAAAATACAATTTTGTTGTTCAAAATTAATATTATTTAGTCTGCTTTTCGTATTTATGATGATTGTATCTTTTCGTAGTTTGTTGTATATTGTAAAAAGAAATGTTCTTTGTTCTTGCACGTGCATTATTTCAATAAACTTTAACTGAACTGTATTAGGTATGTTCTTATGAGAATAAATTCTTTAAACCGAACTTTTACGGCTTTATTATAAAGCGAAAATAAAAAACCTCTGGAACTTTGTTCTGGATAAAGGTCTATCTTTGGGTTTAACAGTTATGGACGTTTCATTTTTTCTTTGCATGATCAAATCAAACACAATAAATGCACTTGCAAGGACTTTAGTACATCTAACGTTTCTTCTATTGTCTTATTACTAATTTTCTATGTCTGTACTCGCTAACACCACCATAGGAGCGGTTCGTTCGCCTCCACCGACGGACAAACCCCTAGAAGGAGCGGCATCCCCGTACTTAAGGATCATCATACTAACTGTAATCTCAATAGGTAATAATCAATAACTCAGAGTTTGCTTTATATTGTTGTGATTTTTAGTTTCTATTTTATTGTTTGTAGGCTATTTTTTAGATAAAATTTCAATTGGCGGTGTGGTCAAAATTTTTTGGGTGTTTTTTGTAGTGCTTTGCATGGACTTACTTCAGTTGGCGACGAGGTATTAATTTATGTTTTCGTAACAGGCAAAGGACGCCGTCTGGTAGCACTACCCCAGTGCGCTCTGGACAGCAGACAGCCGTCTCTAGGCTTTTGAGAAAACCTTCGGACGCATCAGAGAGCGGTGCGCCCACCACGCCAGCGACACGACGAGGGACTCCTGCTACTTCACGAACCACGGAGAAACGCGAACCATTCCGATTGTAGACGAATTAATATGATCAATCAGCCCGAAATAAAAGCAATCGGGAAAAACGATTTTAGATTTAACCACGCGATGCAAACCGCTCTGGCTGAATACAGGACGTTGATTTTTTTAGCCAAATGTACCTACCACTGATTTATGAATTAAAACTCTCGTGAGAGCGGCTTGCACATGCGTAGGAAATGCCGATAATTTTTAAAATTGTACTAACAAAATTAACCAATTCGCGAATTAAGCCAAGCTTATTATTACGAATTACGAATTTGCGAATGTGGCTTTTAAAACAATAGATGGTAGTAGTATAACTTAAAGTCTGCACACGATGCCTTGTATACTTATTTTTTGTACTATCCGTGCATGTTAGCACTTTGGACTTTTTTTATTTATTTTGTGCTGTCAATGTTAATAATCACGTTCAGTGTTATGCTACTTTCTCGATGTGAATATTCCCCCTTCCTCTTATTTATTGTCAACGTTGCCATAATTGTTAGTGTATGTGTTGTATGTTATACGTATTAGTCTCTGTGCGGAGACCGAAAGGAAAGTGTGATTTCGATCTTATGTTTAATTATTTTTCTTTAGGGACCATTTTGTTAAACGAATTGAAGATAGGAAATAACTGGTCGTGGTTTAAGCGGTTACATTCGCTCTTGTAGTTACGCCAGATTACTCGTGTCGACAGACTGTTTTTAATTGTGGCCAGTTATTTATTAAGGTGATAATAGATTATTTATTAGTATTTTTCTTCGTAATGCACAATCATGTTTATTTTCTTGTTCTAGATCCTTTTTGTGTTCAATTTGATGTTGGTTGAAATGATTGGTTCATTCGCCTTTTTGTACATTTATGTACCTATTGATTTATTTATAGTTACGGTGATATTTGCACAATTTTGTGATGGGATTTATTAAAATATTCTTTTGGCTTGTTAATTACAAATAATACTCTTGGATATCGCCAGATCCATGAAGTATTGTTTTGTATTTACTCATTAAGAATAGCTCACCATTGAAATTCCATAACTGACATTTATCTATAAGTGAAATAACTGAAGTACACTTTGTCGAAAAAGACATTACTTAATAATTCTAAGGATACTTTTGATATTTAAATAAATAACGCTTTAAAATGTAACCTTCCCTTCCTTCGTTTAAAAATGTTAACCAAGACTCACATTATTTGTTAATATTATTATAAATCTGACTCTTGTAATTAAGTCTTTATTATTAGAGTAAAACTATTAATCTGGTCATTTTTATTTAAAACATTGTTGTATTTGTTAATATACCTAAAATCGTAAAATCAAAGCAACCTACTAAAAGCTTAATTTTTTTTTTGTATAAAATCATTAGTAGGATAATGTAACCTGGAGCTACAGTTATAAAATCTCATTATTGATTTCAAAATATAAATAAAGAATAACAATAATATACAATGTGTTTACTTTCCGATCCTATGATGTGAGAACCACACTGGCGCATGGCGTGGCGACGCACCCGCATGCGTTGTGTAGATCTGCAGATTTTATCTCCGTAAATAACGCGCGTCGATGCGTTGTCAGTATGTACTATGCGTGTTTTCTAAACAAATCGACGGCCCCACCGAATAAACGTGCAAGGTCAAAACAGTAACTTTACAGGAGAGCCTAAAAACGAATAGCGGCATTTACACGATAGAGATTATCCCACGGATCCGGACTGTAAAGATATCTGTAAAGATATCTGTAAAGATATCTTTACAGATAACTGCGGATAAAACTAGCGGCCTTTAAACGCTAAAGATTTTCCCACGGACCCGGACTGTAAAGATATCTGTAAAGATATCTTTAAAGATATCTGTACAGATAACCGCAGATTTTGGACTGGCGCGTGGAACGGTATAAATTTACAAAGTTTTTTTCTTGATTCTTGAATTTTGAACCTTGAATCTGATAGCCCCTCCAGACTCTCGAGAGAAAGCTCGGCGAGAAGTCTCGCCGAGATTTCTCGAAGAACAAACAAGCTATCCACACTCTCAATTTTTCTCCGTCGTGATGTTTGAAATCCTTTGTCTCGGCCAAAAATACCGACACCGATCGGAGAACAGGCGAGCCAGAGAACGAGAAGGCGAAAAGCTCCTCACACTCACGCTTCTCGGGTGTTCTCGGGGGTTCTCGCAGAGAGTCTGGAGGCCCTATCAAATTTTGAATCTTGAATCTTTGAAGTGACAGCTGTCAAACTTCAAATAGCCATATCTCGGGAACTACTCGTCCTAGACTCCCCGTTCTCAGTTCAAATGAAAGCTATGACCAAGATCTTCATTTCAAGTGACAGCTGTCAAACTTCAAAGCACCATATCTCGGAAACTACTCGTCCTAGACTCCCCGTTCCCAGTTCAAATGAAAGCTATGACCAAGATCTTCATTTGAAGTGACAGCTGTCAAACTTCAAACCGCCATATCTCGGGAACTACTCGTCCTAGACTCCCCGTTCTCAGTTCAAATGAAAGCTATGACCAAGATCTTCATTTGAAGTGACAGCTGTCAAACTTCAAATGGCCATATCTCGGGAACTACTCGTCCTAGACTCCCCGTTCCCAGTTCAAATGAAAGCTATGACCAAGATCTTTATTTGAAGTGACAGCTGTCAAACTTCAAACCGCCATATCTCGGGAACTACTCGTCCTAGACTCCCCGTTCCCAGTTCAAATGAAAGCTATGACCAAGATCTTCATTTGAAGTGACAGCTGTCAAACTTCAAATGGCCATATCTCGGGAACTACTCGTCCTAGACTCCCCGTTCTCAGTTCAAATGAAAGCTATGACCAAGATCTACATTTTCAATAACAGCTGTCAAAATGACATCTGTCATCTGAAATGTAGATCTTGGTCATAGATTTCATTTGAACTGAGAACGGGGAGTCTAGGACGAGTAGTTCCCGAGATATGGCCATTTGAAGTTTGACAGCTGTCACTTCAAATGAAGATCTTGGTCATAGCTTTCATTTGAACTGAGAACGGGGAGTCTAGGACGAGTAGTTCCCGAGATATGGCCATTTGAAGTTTGACAGCTGTCACTTCAAATGAAGATCTTGGTCATAGCTTTCATTTGAACTGAGAACGGGGAGTCTAGGACGAGTAGTTCCCGCGATATGGCCATTTGAAGTTTGACAGCTGTCACTTCAAATGAAGATCTTGGTCATAGCTTTCATTTGAACTGAGAACGGGGAGTCTAGGACGAGTAGTTCCCGAGATATGGTCATTTGAAGTTTGACAGCTGTCACTTCAAAGATTCAAGATTCAAAATTTCAGATTCAAGGTTCAAAATTCAAGAATCAAGGATCGAAATCCAAGATCGAAACCAAGGATCGAAATCAAGGATCGAAGTCAAAATCAAGGATCAAAATCAAGGATCGAATTCAAGGATCGAAACCATGGATCGAAATCAAGCGCTGATTTTGTCGAGCGCGATAAAGTAAAAATATCCTGAAATTTAAATGACATGGGCACACTACTAATCCAACAACGAGTGTGAAAGAGACAAAGCTACCAAGAAAGCCTCTCAACAAGACCAATAATCCTTATAACCAATATTAAATGATAATAGATCGTTGTGTGGACTGTACAGATATCTGTAAAGATATCCGCGGATAAAACTAGCGGCCTTTAAACGGTAGAGTTTTTAGCACGGATCGACTGTACAGATATCTGTAAAGATATCTGTAAAGATATCTTTACGGATATCCGCGGATAAAACTGTCAAAGGTTGGAATGGCAGAGATCGATCCGCGGGAAAATCCGCAGGCCGATCTCTGCGTGTAAATGCTGCTAATTAGGTACCTAGCTAGTGAATCAATTCTAATAGGTAGTTAGGTATATAAGAAACCCGCATGGTTTTGACTGCATAATGTGATATGAATAGTCTCTTCCATGACAAAGCTTTAATTCTTTCTAAATTTATCTAAGTAACTTGAGAAACGTTATTTAACTGCTCTCATTTTAAAATAACGGTTTAAATAGCTTTTCAGACCAGCGGGAAACCCTATGCTGTCATTAAACTTTTGACTTTGACACGGTATTATTTTTGATTGAAGGTCTGACTGACGGCTGACGGCCGACATGACAGATTGATTGATGATTGATGATTTTGCGAATTGCGATTTCGTTCTCCAGATTTCTGGAATTTCTTTTCAATTCAAAATTTCAAACCAAACAAAATTTCTACAAGAAACGTAGTACCTACACCAGCAAGTCTGTGAAAGAAACAAAATTTAGACATCCAAGTGGGCATCCGACATGGTAACAAGCGGCATGGAGGATCAGAAAAGGGACCAAGTATTGAAATTGATTGAGGAGAAGATTCGACTGGAGAATGACTTGCGCGCCCAGCATGAGATCTTGAAGACGAATAATGTTGGTATGTCTGAGCCGTTGGTGGACCATGAAGGGTTCCCGCGGAGCGATATCGACGTGTACCAGGTGCGGCATGCCAGGCACAAGATCTGCTGTAAGTATTTACTACGAAACACGTCAACTTGGGTATAAGGGTGTGTAGCAAACCGCGGGCTTAAAAAGGCTCACAATAATAAAAAACTTTCACTCAGACTCCCGCCATACAGGCTTTGCCTAGTGCGGGGTTCATTGTAAATGACTTGACATATTAATTTATTTTATAATTTGTCCTATGTAATCTTATCAATGTTTTATGAAATAAATTATTATTATTATTAGATAATTATTACAATCACAATAGAATACCAGAATCACAATAGGAATTGATCTACCTTCAAGCATTTAAGACTATTGCTGTCTCTTTTCTCTTCTTTTCTCGTCTTTTCTCTCGTAGACTGAGAGTAATAAGAACGGCATATATTGCAATTCCTACTGTGATTCAGCTATAGCGGTCATTTTAGCCCCGCAAAAGGCATCCGAGACTAATATAGCGCACATACTTACTGCTTAGGTAAGTGAGAGAGAGCTTCAGAGAGACAAAGTTCTATTGTATACTTAGACCCATAATTTGATTCGAGACTTGACAGTTATACTGTATTTTACATTTCGCTTACAATCCATTTTCCAACTTCTAGGTCTTCAAAATGATCTCCGTAAGATATTCAAGCAGATTGAGAATGGCTTAGCAGATGTCCACGCACAGCAAGCCAGCCACCCACCTGCTCAGAGGACAGCCATCATCAGCTCTAGAGTTGAGGAGCATGCAGATAACGTACCTCCGACACCTTTCGCTATGGTCACTCTTGTTGATAATGGCTCACCTGCTGATATTGCTGTAAGTAATTTTAGTAAAGCCCGCCTAAGACTCGCACCTAGTATTATAAATGCGTAAGTTCAAATGGATGTTTGGATGTGTTTGTGTTCCTAAATAACTCGACAACCACAGAACCAATTTGGCTGAAATTTAAAATATACATAGATGACCTGGAATAGGACATAGGATACTTTTTATCCATGTACCACGCGAGCGAAGCCACGGGCGGAAATAATAATATTATAAATGTGAAAGTTTGGATGGATGTTTGTTCCTCTAAAACTCGACAACCACTAAACCAATTTGGCTGAAATTACAAATATATATGGAAATTATAGTATAAAGACTCAAGGGACGGGAATAGGACATAGGCTACTTTTTATCCGGGTACCACGCGAGCCGCGGGCGGAAGCTAGTTAATAATAAATGTAAAATAACCTCTTCATGATAAAGTATAGAGTAACAATAGACTTGAACTAGAAAGATAAGCTTCGACATTTCAATAACCTCTTAAATATCTTTTCCAGGGCTTATGCAAAAATGACAAGATAATCCAATTCGGCTCCGTCACAAGCAAAAACTTCACAGCTATGGAGCAAGTCTACAATATAGTATCACATTCGGTCGGTCAGCCTCTTAATGTGCAAGTAATGAGAGGCTCTCTTGTTGTCGGAGTGACCCTGGTCCCTAAACCCTGGTCGAATCGGGGACTCCTCGGCTGTCACATACAAAAAATTGATGCTGATTAATTTACACAAAGTCCGGCTTATGAATGCGGTTAGTTTAAAAAGTGCCTAACTTTAAAGTTATAAAATTCTCTTTGGTTCCAACTTTTACTTACCTAATCACAAACTTTTATGAAATAGGCCTGTTTCATAATTTTGAAAAATGGTACTACAATGTTCAGAAGTTGCTTCTGATTGCTAAAAATAATATATTTCACAATAACTAATGAGATTTACAGAAAAATAAAACTTTTAAGTTTAATATTTAAAATTCACGCCAAAACGCTTCAATATGTCATGGCGTCTCCTGTGACGTCATCATTGTCACAGCCAGGGGCGGATTAAGCTTCAAGAGCGCCCTAGGCAAGCTCCTCATAGGCGCCCCTCTGGTAACAAACCATCAAATACCGTATTTGGACAAGCCTCTGACTACCCAAGGGGGTAGCTCTGCTCTGACCACCTAAGAAGACATTTGCAATGGATCTGGAATGTCTAATAAGTGCTGAGAAAATGTCAATCTAAGTACCGAATTTTTGTAAGTCAAGTGCAACATGTGGCACTTGATTTTGTTTTCGATGATCAAAGAAAAAGCTCGCTGCTTGTCTTTACTCACAATATAAAATGTACTCATAACATAAAGTTAAATGCGAGCGAAGCGAGCAGATTTTTTTTAGAGCAACGTGACACTTTTTTGTTTTTGGTGATCTAAGTTAAAGCTCGCTGCTTGTCGGTTCTTATTCTGTGGTCAGACATAACTCACTTTACTCGCAATATTCCTACTTATATTATAACATTAAGTATTTTTGGTGATCAAAGATAAGGCTCGATGCTTGTCAGTTCTCATTCTGTGGTCAGACATAACTCACTTTATTCGCAACACACCTACTTATGAAGTTAAATGCGAGCGAAGCGAGCAGATTTTTTTAAAGACAATGGCAACATGTGACATTTGATTTTGTTTGCGGTGCTCAATAAAAAGGCTCAGTGCTTGTCGGTTTATTTCTATCCGGCTATATCTGATTAAATTCAATCGATCCGCTCGAAAAACTAATTACTTTCGATCGATCCAAAAAATCGCCAGATCGTACGACTATGATCGCGACGCGATTATCATCCCTGTCGCACGGCACACGACCGACCCGCGCCCTCCGTGCCGCTCCGACCCGTAGGCGCCCCCGCGGCCCGCACCTCCAACATCGTAAATCTGTCTTACTTATTTGAATCGAATCGGGTGACGTAGGGCGCGGGGCGCGGACATTTGTCTCTTCCGCGTCCCTTTCATACAAAATGTATAGAAGCGTCGCGACGCAAAACATACAGAAGAGACGGGGCGCGGGCGCGACGCTGTTCGCTGGCGTCCTGTCCGCGACGCGTCCTCGTCTTACGTCTCTTCTGTCTGGCCTGCGCCCGGAGTAATCAAGAAGACGGGACGCACTTTGGAAGCGCTATGGAAGTACCTAGCGCTTTGTAACTATAGGTAGGTACCTACTTATATTTTTTTTTTCTTAAAAACTTTGCGCGCCCCTCTGCAACCTCGCGCCCCTAGGCAGTTGCCTAGTTTGCCTTAAGGATAATCCGCCACTGGTCACAGCCTTATGTAACCAATAGTACAAAGTGATGTTGGTGAACAATTTTCTAAATAAATTCATTTTAATTGTGAATTCCAAAGGATATAAGTGGTGTGTAGTGCCTAAGTGCGACAATAATTCGAAATAGACACCTGAAAAGTTGTACAAAAACGTTTCACGGAACAAAACTATCTGTAAAAAGTGGTTTAGGTACTCTTGCACGGCGGATCTAAAACAAAGAAATATATTATGTAGGTGCTTAGTAAGCCTGCTAAAGGAACAAAGTTATTAACATTATATTTTTTAACAACAAACAACAAATTTAGTTTCCAATATAGCTTATTTTCGAGATTAATACCTAAGTAGAAGGTATGTATGAAAAAATCTTTATTGTGCTTTTAAATTGATTTTATGGAAAAAACTTTTCTTATTATCTATTATAATATGTCTATTTACGCGGAAGCCTTCACATTTCTGAATTCTGCCGAACAAAAATCATTGTTTGTTCTCAGAAACTCTCCCAACATTAGAACATCCACTATAGGCAAATTAGACGAATTTGCCGTGGTAAATCCTGGTTCCACTATTGTATCTTTTGAGAAAACGACGGACGATAAAATAGATATACCTAAATTAAGCACTAAGAACAAATTAAAACCAAAAAACGACTACCTACCAAAACTTGAAGAGTTATGCGATTTGTATGAATGAAGTTTGTTCTGTTCACTGACAGTAACACTCGTGACGTAATTCGCTCTGATTGGTGTTTCATCTATCATGGCGGATAGCCGTATTTTATGGTTTTATTTTATCAAAAATAAAATTAATCTCACTATAATTTCAATAATAAATATGTTTTACGGAATCTGTGAATCTTAGTTTATTAGATTAATGCATTAATTTAGTGATTACGCATTGCAGGAAACACGCCTATTCAGGTCAAAAAAGGTATAGTGGGCTAAAATTGTAGAAACAGATAATTGTATAAAATAAAACTTATCTATGCTCAAATCTTGAATTATTTCCTTAAAAACAGACTATTTGAATCTTAAATCAACTAAAAATTTTTTTTATGTTCAAACACACAATACCACACAAAAGTCACGTTTCACAAAATATCCAACACACACACAAATACACACACAATACACAGTAAGTAGTAGGTCTCATGGTGCGTTCACACTCGTGTGCAAGCAGACATTTTAAAGAGCTCGTTTTCTTTTGTCGCGTTCTGTCTCCTTGAGATGAGAGTGACAGAACTATTTCGTGCTCGCTCTGATCAGCATCTGTCTCGTTGAATGTCTATTTGCTCGCGAGCGTGTAAACGCGGTATCAGACCCATAGAGTAACTTTATATACTGGAGAATCAGACCTACAATAGCATTAGGGATGATATGCATAAGTAAAAAAAATAAAAACCGGTCAAGTGCGAGTAGAACTCGTACGCCGAGGGTTCCGTACCTACCCATTATACCCATTATGTTATTGTAGCCCGCTTATTTGTATGAGCGCCCATACAACTCAGAGGACAATCTTAATTGGCGTCAACTATGTATGTATGGGAACACCCTTTAATTTTCAACTTTTTTAACTTTTTGGAATTTTTCCTTTATTTGTGTTATAAGACCTTGCTTTTTGCCAAATTTCGTGATTCTAGGTCAACGGGAACTACCATTTAGGTTTTCAACCCAAAACCTCTAGGGTACTTTCGGTTGACCTAGAATTGTCAAATTTGGTTACAAGCAAGGTCTTACAGCACAAAGGAAAAATTCCGAAAAATAAAAAAAGTTGATAATTAAGGTAAGTTTTGGTACTTACAAGTTTTCACGAAAACCTAAATTTGCCTATATCTTTTTATAGTGTTGACTCAGGACCTTGATTTTTATAGTCACAATAGGGACTATAGACCTCAGTATATGGTATAAATTTCAACTTGCTAGCTCCACCCTTTCCTGAGATAATCGATGGTGACACACGGACAGACGGACAAGAAAGTGATCTTATAAGGGTTCCTTTTTTTACCTTTTAAGGTACGGAACCCTAAAAACATTTAGGCTGTCAGTCAGCTGTATGAATGATCAAGTGAAATACTTCAAAATCCTGTTTAAAAGTCTAGATTTGAGTTAGAGGCGGATGAAACATCGCGTCATCTTCGTTTAATAATCATAAAATTAAAAGAAACCCTTGCCACAAATTATACATAGCTAAGAATACTCTCGATTAAGAAGACACCTTTAAAACAAAAAAAAAAACCGCATCATAATCGGTCCATCCGTTCAAGAGCTATGATGCTCACAGATAGACATTTAGTAGATGACAGACACAGATACACACTACAAACTTATATCACCCCTATTTTTCGTCGAAAGTAAAATACTTACTTAGTAGGTAAATAAAAGTAAAAATAAAAATAGTTAAAAATAAATTTTATGATGGATCACCATAGCATTACTTTTCTTCTTCCGCCGTTTTTTTTTCTCCTCTGTCTTTTCCTCTTTTGGCTTAATATCTTTGTCCTTACTATCCAATTCTATCTCGTCATCTTCATCTGTACTTTCTCGCTCTCCGTACGTATATTTCATGGACATATCGAAGTAGGTCTTGTCTTCAAGAAGGCGGTAGTCCGGCTTTGGTATCGTTCCGCGCACGCAATCGTGGTAGTGGCAGACTATTTTCTCCTGTTCGTAAGTCTCGCACGAACCTGAAAAATTAGAGTGGAATTTGTACTAAGTATAAGATTATAAGAGAGAAGACAGAAGAGAGAAAATGATTGGACATCTTAAACGACATGACAACTTCATAAGGAACATCATAGAAGGAAAAGTAGAAGGAAGACGAGGAAGGGGAAGACCAAGAATTAATTACGTGAGTCAGATTAAGAAGAAGGTCGCTGTCATGATTGGAAGCCGTCGGACTCACGTAACTCACTCGGACGACGGCGTCCAATCAGAGTCATCCAAGTTGGACTTGGTTTTAGTTGACTAGGGTCGTGTCAACCCGGCTTTACCTGGCTTGAATCAAAAAGCTTTTAAAAATTTGGTACCTTTAGATTTGTTACCTGGTCTCTGCACGCGCACGGTGAGCACGGCCCGCTCCGGCGCCATGCCACGGAAATGCACGAGGTAGCACGCCAGCATCGTGCCCGTGCGCCCGCGCCCGTGGTGGCAGTGCACGCCTACCGTCTGCAAGCACGGAACTCATTATAAACTTACACCAGTAAGCCATTTTTTGGATAAACTTGCCCGCTCGGCTTAGTGTAGGTACCTAAGTAATTATTTTTCTTTGCAAATTAAAATAATTTTCTTAGCAATAATAAAATGTGTTTATTTCAGACCATGGATCCATATTCAAACAGTTTAAACTTTTTATTTTCAAATTCTAAACAGAGAAAATACCTCTACTTACCTACATACATACCTTCGATATGTATGTAGGTAAGTAGAGGTATTTACATTGTAATGTAGGTAACATTACAATGTAATTAGGTTATATCTTCATAAACACCACTACATCTATAAATCAGAAAACTGTGCCAATTTTGTCCAGTAAAATCAGACTCACCTCTCCCCTAATTTCAGCTCGTTCGCATATCTCAATAAACTTTAAAATCTGTTTCAAAGTCGGCGCGCCAAATTCCTTAATTCTTATTTCAGACCATTTCAGTTTCCTGTCAAAATCCACGATAGGAGGCAGTTTTTCTGGTGACAACGTGATGAGATGATGGACGCCAGCATCCACTAGATAATTCAAGTTGGCTTCATTCCTAGGGTAGCCCATCGCTGCAATTTTGCCTTCAATGAACCAGGAGAAGTTATAAGGAGCGTACGCTTCGTAGTCATCTGGTTTAACGAACGGTTTCTCCGTTTTTAGTTCTAATTTCTCTCTGGGTTCGTCGTACTTGTAGAACAGTCGAGCTAGCTTCACGTTCACACGATTCGGCACTGAACTCATTTTTACAACACTGGACACATCACAGGCGAAATAGGCGTTATGTACGCTAACAAACAATTGATGTTTTATAACTTCCGTGGGCTGGGATTTGAAACAAGTGAATTGAAAGTGTACTTATTTTTGTACATCGGCATATCAGTATCGTGGTTCGGTTATTGGGTGGCTGCCAAGTGGGATGTACCGTCGTGATGCTTGGCATCGTAGTTGGCACATCTATTGACATTTGGGGATCCAATGTGTGCCAGTTTCCAAACCATTAGGCCTACTTTGAGTGTAAAATTAGTATTTGATCGTTTTGTAAACAGATTGAGACAAACCTTGGCTTTGATAGGTCGCTCCAGTTTGGAACAAGGTTGTACTGGATAGCTTGAGAACAGCTAGCGTTCAATGCTGGCAGGTGCGTCACGGCTCAATGACTCTTACCGCCAGGTGTGACAGCTTTATGTCCCACTCCCACACGATGTTTAGCTCTACATAAAACGCGGTCAAGAGCCGTGTTGACTCTTCTTTCGATCCGAAGGATGTGGGTCCGTCAAACGGGGTAGTTCCCATCTGATCATATGATCCGATTGGGGTTGCATCTGATCACACAAGACGATGCTATCTGATCATTGATCTGTTGCAACTGCTTTTTTGAAATAAATTTTGTGCCAACGGATTACAATTTATATTTTGTCGTATACATTTTAGCGTCTAATATTACTAAGCAATAACAACCGTTTTTATACGACTTCTTTGTACCTTCGCAGTAAGAACTATCTAAACAAAATCAACCTGGGTTGGAAAACAAAACATAAAAAAATTATGTCTGCTAATTTATTAAGTTGTTACCTGACAATTATTGCCGACATAGACAATCCTACCCCCTTTCACCTCCGCTACTTTGTTTTTTTTCCCTGGGCCGGTCTCATTATCTCTGCAACTGGTGTTGATGACGTCATACCGGTGTCTTGGTTGCCAAATATTTCTGTCCTTATCTATTCTATTATTTGAAGCGCAACGGACACTTCTTTTGTTTAAAATTCCTGTTTATGATACTTTGTTTGACAGTTAAGCTCAAGTCACGCAAATTAGGTCATCAGTGCATTTTGATGTTTCTAGACTATGGTCGTGAAATTAAAGAGTTAATATTTACGTGCTCTGTGTTGTGTATGTACGAGTGTGTTCCTGGAAAACGTAAGTACTACTATAGACTAGCGATGGGTACACTAAAAAAATATTTAATAGGTACCTATTTTCAATTACTGTGATTTAAAAATGTCTGTGACAAAATACTAGCTAACATTTAAGTAGCAAGTCACAGTAATTAATGTATACTAAATACACGCCAAAATATAAATTATGATCCGTTGGCACAAAATTTATCTCAAAAAACCAGTTGCAACAGATCAATGATCTGTTGGCATCGTCTTGTGTGATCAGATGCAACCCCAATCGGATCATATGATCAGATGGGAACTACCCGTCAAACGCCATCAATGGATTTTTTATCAAACTTAATTCGCTTTGGTCCTTTGAACAGGAGCTCTAAACATCGTGTAAAGTAAGGAAAACATCGTGAGGAGACCCGTGGCTTACATCCACACTATTGACGATCTATCCTGGATACGACCGATTAAGCTGAGAAAATGGTTTAGGTGCTGAACAAACTTACCTACCTACTCCACCTCAACAATATCCCAGGCACCAGGGGCGTAGCTATAGCTTTGTTAAGGGGGGGGGGGGGGGTCCAAAGGTTCCAAAATACAAAGATCATTGTTAAGGGGGGGGTCCAAGGGTTCCAAAATACAAAAAAAAGACTAGGTTTCCTCCGAACTCAATGGGCTAAGGGGGGGGGGGGGTCCAGACCCTCTAAACCCCCCCTTATATACGTCCATGCCAGGCACTATTAGCGTAGCGTCCCGTTGAGTGTAGCAAGAAATTTAATTTTATAGTTCATTTTCTATACATATTCCTGCAATATACCTACCTAAACTAGGTAGGTAGGTACTCGGTTAATAGAGCAGGTGCCTGTAATGCTGCGTCTACCTCTAAGCTTATTATAGAATGGATAAATTCGTGTTCTAAGGAAAATTAGTTCATGGTTAATTTTAATTGCTAGTAGCATCCACACCCACGAACGTGTGATATTGTTTTCTTGACTTCTTAATTTTATAAAAGTCAGATATTTTTGACCTTACTACGAGTTCAACCATACGACTATACTAAGCCAAGGTTTTGTCAAAATACTTCACCTCAGTACATTTTAAGGTTCATTTTAGCATGATATTTTATGATGATTGACAAGTTGAACATGTGCCCATGAAAGGTTCATAGACTGTTTGGCGACAGTGTTGATAGATATTTCAACACGATCAGTGCCTTTGTCTTATTGAAGTTCGTTTTAAAGGTAACCTACTTCACCTTCATTATATATTGTTCCTAAACTCAGGTCAAATTTTCTTTAAATTAAATGTGTTCAATGCTCATTGAATAATTTTACCAAAAACTTTGAACATTATAACCTACCTAACTAACCTAAAACACCATTGCCCGCAAACCTACTGAATCGCTACTTAAATATTAGAGACGTAATTATGTATTTAAGACGTTCTTAATCTTCAGAATGCTATAAAAAAAGTGACAGTTAAGGTCAATAATAACCACCACTTGATAGTATTCGGGCGCATTCATCACATAGGTAGGTACTTATAAGTTCCAGCAGATTGCCTTTGGACTCAAGAATGCACTACGTCTTAACGTTCTATTTTTATGAATTTCCAATACATGGCCTAACATAAACACTGTGAAAGTGCATTGCCAAGGCCCCTGCGCAGTTTCAAACAATCTAACAAACGAAATTAGTTTACGACAGTATTAGACCATCCTTCCGTATTTACAGAAAATGCGTCAGGGACAGGGAAACATAATCGTAAATTCAATTGCGTCACGAACAAAATCATGATTTCCTTTCATTTAACAACTCTCAAACAACGCATTATAAGTTTTTTCACCGCCGACAACGTGGGCACACAAAATTATTTACCAACAAAATCACCAGCCAAAAAAAATTGTTTATTTTTAGCGCATTAAAGTTCATATTCCAGTGATTTTTTCTAATGTGTGCTTTGGCATTGGCAATGTGGCGCTGCTTTTGAGTTTGGGCCTCCAGAAATAAATGTTATATACATCTCCAGACAGTATGCTTTTGCCAATATTTCCCTGCCGGTCAGTCAACGCGAGATACTCAGGTCGGGAAGAAGTGTCACCTGTTATTTTAAAAATAATTTCAACTTTCTGTGATAGTGAAACATGGATGAAGACCACCCAGTGTATACGAGGACTGAAGCGATCACCGAAGCAGATGATAAAAATCTAGCGGGAGCGACAAAGGAATACAGAAATGATTTACAAATAATCATACCAGAAAACCCGTTCCCAGAAATAGAAGTCGACTCTTATCCACCCCTTAAATTCTCCTGGGTCATCCCGAAAAAGTTAGCAGCAATGGCATTCCCAAGAAATAAGGAAAACGTGCAGTTTATTGTGAATCAGGGTATTACGCATCTGGTAACACTGACGGCGGGGAAGAAGCCTCCAGTGGACGATATTGCCAGGTTAAATTGGACAGAAATACCGATTGAAGAGTTCGGTGTGCCAGATTTGGACCAAATTAAGAAATTTATTGATGTTTGTAAGCGAGCGGATAAAAGTGGTGAGGTGAGTGGTCTGCCTTCTAATAATAAAAACGTTAATGACTATGAACAAAGCTTTAAAGTAGGTAGGTATTTAGTATAAAAACTAAAGTTTTTTAAATAACAATTAGGTAGGTACCTAAACATAATGTTTCAAGATGATATTAGTATTCTGCGCTATTAATTATAGCTAATATCATTAATAGTTTGTAACAATGAATTCTGTTAGTTCAAATTCAAAAACTAAGTTAAAACTACCTAATGCATTTTTTGATACCAAAAACTGGTGAAATGATGTTACCTAGGCTAGGTACTATCTATACATTTTTGAACCTCAATTTAAAAGCAGGCCAGAGTCCTGGATGGGAACCAAATACGCGACCTTTAATTGCTGGCTCGTAACTAAACAACTGCGGAAGTGACAGATGGCTAGATTATTTTGTAGAATAGCCGTGTCCCGCAGTGTTATTTGTGTAAAGATTCCCGCAGTAGCTATATAAATTCAGATAGTCAATCTACAGGGTGGAAAAAATGAATGGGCCCCGGAGGGAAACTACTTTAAATCCTTAAGATACAGTATTTTACTTAAAGGAAACATTCCTTTATTTTTAAAAAAGAAACAAAACTGCATTCATAGATTTTCTAAAATTCGCCTGCCTCACCCGGAATCGAACCAGCTAAAAATTAAAAAACAAACCTCGCTCTATTTAATTAATACTACTAATCAATAGGATTAATGTCAGGATACAATCTTTATAACACACGTTTGGTTTTAGAAATAAAAAAGATCATGAAATCTAACATTAATTTTCACGATTTTTTTCATTAATTTTTATTATTTTACCATTTGCTACAAAACTTTTCTAGACGGGATTTGTCTATCTGAGGTGAGATTCAGACTTCCAAAAATGCATCCGATTCGATGATTTTCTTCGAAAAGTTGACAATTTTTCAGCGAAAAAACTTTCTTTTCCGAATTCAGAATACATTCCGAGAAGGTCTGAATCGCACTACTGGATACTTCTCATCATTCCACTGTGGAACTAAATTGCAATTAAAGCCCTTATTAGATTTCTTAGATATCTTGTACGACAGACGAGTGTAGGACCTCATGTTTCTTTGAGAAATTTTATCTTTAGTATTGAATGTATCGACTAGTGCAGTGGTCGTCACACTTTTCTGGTCAAGGGCCGCATGGGACAATGTGAGGTATCACTGCGGGCCGCACATTCATGAATTACCTACCTATGTACTAACGAACTTGAAACTTAGCATAAGTTTGCGGTAGGTACTCAAAGACTAGCTGCTTGTAGGTTCCTATTCTGCAGTCCGACAACCACTCACTTTGCTCGCAATATACCTACCTACCTACTAATGAAGTTAAAATGCGAGCGAAGCGAGCCGAATTTTTTTAAGACAGATGCAATAAATGTGACACTTGATTTTGTTTGCGGTGTTCAAAGAAAAAAACTCGTTGTTTATCGGTTCTTATTCTGTGGTTAGACTTTACTCACTTTACTCGCAATACTCATGAAGTGAAATGCGAGCGAAGCGAGCCAAATTTTTTAAGACAAATGCAACATGTGACACTTCATTTTGTCTGCGGTGTTCAAAAAAAAAAACTCGCTGCTAGTCGGTTCTTTTTCTGTGTTTAAACTTAACTCATTTTATTCGCAATATTAAGGAATATTAAACTTAATTTAAACTTAAGAATTAAACTTAGGAATTTAAACTTATGAACTTGAATGCGAGCGAAGCGAGCAAAATTTTTTAAGACAAATTCAACATGATTGTGACACTTGATTCTGTTTGCGGTGCTCATAGAAAGGCTCGCTGCTTGTCGGTTCCTATTCTGTGGTTAGACTTAACCACTTTACTCGCAATACACCTTACTCATGAAGTTAAATGCGAGCGAAGCGAGCCGAATTTTTGAAGTCAAATGCAACATGTGACTTTTGATTTTGTTTGCGGTGTTCAAGGAAAAAACTCTTGGCTTATCGGTTTTTATTATGTGGTTAGACTCTACTCACTTTACTCGCAATATACTTTACTCATGAAATGAAATGCGAGCGAAGCGAGCCGAATTTTTTTAGACAAATGCAACACGCGACGCTTTATTTTGTTTGCGGTGATCAAAGAAAAAACTCGCTGCTTATTGGTTCTTACTCTGTGGTTAGACTTAAACACTTTACTCGCAATACACCTTACTCATGAAGTTAAATGCGAGCGAAGCGAGCCGATTTTTTTAAGACAAATGCAACACGTGACGTTTGATTTTGTTTGCGGTGATCAAAGAAAAAACTCTTGGCTTATCGGTTTTTATTCTGTGGTTAGACTCTACTCACTTTACTCGCAATATGCTTTACTCATGAAGTTAAATGCGAGCGAAGCGAGCCGATTTTTTTAAGACAAATGCAACACGCGACGTTTGATTTTGTTTGCGGTGATCAAAGAAAAAACTCGCTGCTTATCGGTTCTTACTGTGGTTAGACTTAAATTCGCAATATATTGCGAATAAAGTGAGTTAAGTTCATAAGCTCGCATTTAACTTCATTTAACTTAAAAATAAGGTATATATACCTTACGTAAGAAGATGAATGAAGAAAATTTTTTAACACAAATTCAACATGATTGTAACACTTAATTTTGTTTGCGGTGCTCATAGAAAGACTCGCTGCTTGTCGGTTCCTTTTCTGTGATCAGACATAAGTCACTTTGTTCGCATTATACCTACTCATGAAGCTAAGACGCGAGCAAAGCGAGCTCCAAACCAAGCAAACAAAGCGAGCTTCCTTATCACGAAATTTTTAAATCAATTATAATTATTATTGTAGCAACGTAGGTTACGTAGGTAGCATTATTCATCATCATCATTTCCTTGCCCTTTTCCCATTAGGTTGGGTCGGCACAACATGACGTTTTCCTCTAACGTGGTAGCATCATTATATAGGTAGGTACCTACTAAAATTGTTTGCTTGGCCGCGGGCCGCACCAATATCGTCCGCGGGCCGCATGCGGCCCGCGGGCCGCACTTTGACGACCACTGGACTAGTGGAATAAAATAGGGAGTGTTAAATTTTTGGATTTTTAGGTAGTTCGATTCCTGGGTGAAGCAAGTGAATTTTGGGAAATCTTTGAATGCAGTTATGCTTCTTTTTAAAAATAAAGGAATGTTTCCTTCAAGTAAAATAGGATTTAAAGTAGTTTCCCTCCAGGGCCCATTCATTTTTTCCACCCTGTATATAATTCAGGAATAGTGTATCTTCCAGTGAAAAGTTTATGAACATTTATAGGACCTACTACCACTATAAATGTTCATAATCATTAGTAGCGCTCTGGAGTAGCATGCTTAGACTTTCTTGAATGATCGTTGAAGTTAAGCAACGTTGTGCGCAGTCACTATTTGGATCGGTCCGCAAGTGGTGTTACGAGCTGAGTGCTTCCGTGCTTCGGAGGGCACGTTGAATTGTCGGTCCCGGCTTTTAAGTCGCTAAGCCATGACGGAGGCCTTTAGGCCTAAAAACTCGTCACCAGAGTTGGCCACTTTCTCATTCGAACTTACCTACTTAGCAGCTGACTGTAGCATCTACTTGTGATTAGTAGAAGATAGTACCTACCTAGGTAGGTACCTAGTTTGATTATGTGACGCAGATTCGAAAGGAAATGCGTCACTGATGTAGATAATGTTTATTGATATAGACGTCACAGCACAGATACCTAATGGCCTACGTTCCTACCTAACCTACGTTCTAGGCATTTTGGAAGAAGCTTTCATAGATTTGTTTATAAACAAACAATTACTGACAAGCCAAACGACGCGACGGACGCGACGTTGTTTGGCGTAAGAGAAGACGTTTTCGCTTTACATGTTTATGTTTAGCTTTAGCAATAACCCTTGCGGCGACGTTCTGACGTTCTGAGCGGTCACAATTTGGATGGGTAGGTATCCAAATTGTGACCGCTCAGAACGTCGCTTATAACTTCAACGATCTATTAAGAACGTTATATTGTAACAATTTACGATACAAAGAGCTTCATTTATGGGATAATCTGGTACATCATGGTGAGGATCTTTGCGTAGGTACATGTAGGCATTTAGGCTACGTTTTGTCCTAGGCATGACGTGAGCGAAGCCACAGGCAGTAGCTAGGTATACAATTTACACCAATATTTCGTAGCTATAGCTAAGCATAGCTTTCTCATGAGAAGGGGTCAGTCTCATGGGTCAAAGGGTCTAAAAATTTGTCAATTCGTTTTTGCTTCGGCAAAGGTACAAGCTCGTAGCCGACTGCGGACAACAGCAGCATGTATTACCTACTATGAAATACTTACCTTCCGTAGCTAGCGACACGTCGTCGCCGGGCCGAATGGTAGACGAAACTGTCGCTGGGCGCCACGTCTCGTCTGCTGCTGCTGTCTACAGTCGGCTACGAACTTGTACCTTTTAACTTTTTTTCAAGTTTATATTCGCCCATGATTCATATTAAAAAAGCGACCTTATCCCGCAGGTAATAGGCGTGCACTGCCGGCAAGGGCGCACTCGATGCGGCGTCATGCTGGCGTGCTACCTGGTCCACTTCCACCGCTTCGAGCCCGACCAGGCCATGAACGTCATACGGACTATGCGGCCAGGTGAGTCAATATCATCGTCTCATATTCATAGATACTTAGGTAACATGCTTCTGAGTAGGTAATTCAGTAGGTAGGTATCTAACTAAGGTCCTCATACTTCAACACTTTCACTGCGGAATTTTTACGGACGGAATTTTTAGACGGTCAAACATTGTCACCAGCGTCAGCGGGCTCAACAATGCCGTCTCTCTTATTGACTAAGAGTGAAAAGAGACGGCATATAGTTAAATTTTTACTGTGATTCTGCTATAACGACTTTGCCCGCTGACGCTGGTGACAATGTTTGAACGTCTAAAAATTCCGTCCGTAAAAATTCACTAGCCGCAGAGTTTACAATACAACAATACATACGAACTAGCTCATACGAACCCATCTACTTAGATGTACCTACCTATTGTCCGCGGTGGTCATGTTCCGGGCCCGGGGACGAGACCATTCCCGTTGTCATGTAGGTACACTTCTTCCAACGAATCTTGGTAGGTATTCGTGAAGTTAGCCGTTTCGATGCACAGTGCAACTTTTTCATACAATATTTTCTACTGCGCAGCGAAACGGCTAACTTCACGAATGCCTTTGTGAGAAGTGTAGTTCCCGAAATACAATCTCTGCTTACTTTGGGGCTAGATGATGCTGCGTGAAATGTCCAGCTTTACTTATTTTCCAGGTTCATGCGACTGCGACGAGGCCCACGAAGCGGTTGACGCGTACTTCACATACCTGACAGAAGACAACCCGCTCCGGTTCGGAGTCAGTAGTGAACTGATGGAGGAGTGGGTCGAGACGGCGCGTACTTATACCAAGAAGGTGCTCGGAGAACTGTGATAATGTTGTTATGATTAAATGGTTATTC
Source organism: Camptogramma bilineatum (assembly GCA_958496255.1). Taxonomy (NCBI): domain Eukaryota; kingdom Metazoa; phylum Arthropoda; class Insecta; order Lepidoptera; family Geometridae; genus Camptogramma; species Camptogramma bilineatum. The sequence goes on from OY292474.1 coordinate 8,173,434, forward strand.
ATTATCGCGTTTATTCATTTTGGTTTAGCTAGCGTGGTGTTGGACGGAGAATGTAGAAGTATTTTGTCTGTGATGCCAGCTATTGGTACACGATCAAGTTCACCGTCAAGTTTCCAGCGGACTTGATGCGACGTCCAGTAAACTGGCTGGCTGGTGTAGGTATGGCTATGGGTGTGCAGTGCATGACAAGTCTACTTGAAGCAAAAAGAATCGACCAACTAACGTCATGCATACTTGAACGCTCACACATATCTTCAAGTTTACATAACGCTGCAAACTTGATCTAGTCGGCAGAACGAAATTCTATTTTCACTTCAACTATTAGACTTGTCATGCACACCGTCAAGGTTACTGGACGCCGCATCAAGTCCGCTGTAAACTTGACGGTGAACTTGATCGTGTATGGCTGGCATGAGGCGGACCACTTGCCCGATGGTCAGACGACATTGTGAGGGCGGTAGGAGAGCAATGGATCCGGCACAAAACCGCCAGGAGTGGCGTGATGGAGAAGAGACCCAGCTGTGGGTGTTACAGGCTGCTTAAATAGAAAGATGATTAAAACTTTTTATCGAAGTATTCTCATAAGTCTATCTCATAATGAACCGAAGAAGTTGATGATGATGAAGAATCGATCTTATACTATTCAGGGATATTCAATACAATCCCAAAGGGTACTTTATCAAACGTGTCTGCAAGTAAAAACGCCGGGTGCCGTGTAAGATTCATACATAATAAAACAAATTCATAAATTAAATAGGGATATATTTTAAATAAGTACAACACATGTATTACTAGCATCCAACTGCTTACAAGTGTAAATATAAAATTATATTTTAAACTAGGTAATTCATTTTAATGTGAACTGAATTGGACCGTTTTGAGCCAATTTTATTAAATGCTATACAATTTCTGCTTATTCTAAAAATGAGGCTATATTATCCGTCGAATTGTGTTGCGTCTCTGTCTATCTTATGATAAATCTTATGATTGTCCTTGTCACACAAAACAATTCGATGAACCCCGATAATATAGTTAGCATAACGGGATGTAGGCAAATATTTTAACAAATAAAAACTATTCTGCCTAATGGAATGATGATAAAATATATTTTAACGAAGAATATAAGATATGCGATATTGGTAAGTACATTGATCTTATAGGGTGATAGTTTAATGAAATTATAGATGAGGTTGATAACAATTTTGGAATCTGTTAAACCAATCTCAACAATTTTTAAAAAATACAAATGGTCAAGGCAAACCTAGGCCTTAAACCGTTTATTGCTTTGATCATTCACGGTATAGGTCGCGAAAGAAAAGGATCACCTAGTTCTTAAAACGATTCAAAGTGATCTTGATCTAATTAAGCCTATCGGCTTTGATTGTAATAATGAAATTAAATAAGTACAAGAGAATACAAATCACAGAGTCAATACAGAATACCAATACTTGATTAACGATATAATACAGGAAGAAATACTGTAAAAATAAAGACGAAATACCGAAACATTAAACCAATCTCCGATATTTTTTTGATCAAAGAATTATTTGAATAACTCGCAATTTAATATACGATGTTAACTGATTTTTAGTGCGAACTTAAAAAGACATTACACTCAATACTTTATAATAAAAAAAAGGAAGTAACTTTTTAAAAATCTCTAAATTCATAATTTTAAGCTCGAAGTTTAACCGATATAAAATAACTTTTTCATCACACGATTTGCGAAAACTTACTTAATACAGTTTGGGTAAAAGAAATCCTAAAACTTTTTTTAATTACATCGAACTTAACAAAGCTTTCGACTGTGTGAGAATAGATATTTTTAAAGAAAACAGTAAATTCTATAATACATATTAAAGTTAAGATAGAAAACACTCGCCCAATCATTAAGAATAATGATAATTTCTATAAAAAATACAAAAATTAGAGCGTTTACTTTAATTATCAGCAAGGGTCCTCCAAGGCACATTTTTAGGCCCTATATTTTACATTCTCTATGAATACAGTTTAAGCAATTACTTTTAGTTAATACTAATGGAATATTAATTGATTTTGATATGTTCAATCCAAATTCGTATTGCCTAGTTCATTTAAGTACATACACCTCACCGTGTTTGGTGTGCGGTGAATAAGAGATTCAAGACACCTTTTAATACACAGAAAATTGTATAATAAGTATAGTTTTATATATAAGCCGCATCTGTGATTGATAAAAATCATCAGATGACTGAAATACTGTACAAATAACCTATGGAAACATTGAATCCCAATGAAGTACCTTTACAGACTAAACGTTTCTTCCGTAAGTACAAGGCAATTTTAGTGTGTACAAGGTAAAAATCGCTTAATCTGTGCAGGAACTAGGCCGCCTGTCGACCAAAGCGTAGCGTAAATGATCATTCTCAAAAATTAATAGATTTAATCAAAGTTCATCATTACTTTATAACATCTTTACTAGATGATTTATGCAGCGTAAGGAGGCAATCTTTGATTACAAATGCAACTGTGCCTGGGACTATTGAGTGAGACATTATTAAGATGGAGTAGGCTTGTAGCACCTAAACCAGCTCTCAGCTTCTCAGTTTAACCGGCCATATCTACAGAAAAGACATCGTCAATACGTAAGCCTACACGTATTGAGTAAGCCGCGGGTTTTTTTTTTACGATGTTTTCCGTTACTGTTTAGAGCTCGTAAAGTGCAAATACCTACATTTTACGAAAGAAGAAAAAATCGACTATTGCACAACCAGGATTCGTACCCACGACCATTGGACTAAAAGGCACAATGCCAGCTCAGCTAACACAGCCCCAAGCTTCAGTTGTTCAATCACACTAATTTTAAATTTGTTTCTCTATAACTCGACAACCACTGAACCGATTTGGCTGAAATTTAAAATATAGATAGATAATGACCGGGAATAGTACATAAGATACTTTTTATTTGGGTACCACGCGAGCGAATCCGCGGGCGGAAGCTAGTTTCTTATATTTAAGAGTTAAAATTTAATCAAGACAAGACCTCTACGCTTTGGTAGAGGCAGGCCTTAATAACTATTACTAGGCTTTGTTCGTCGCTATAACAAAAAGCAGCAGTAAGTAAACTACTTAGCAGTAACATAAATTGATAGATATCTAATTACATTTTGAATGTGTCAACTTTTTGAAACTTAACCTACGTGGTAAATACCACTAGGCAAAAACATGGGCCTTAAAATCTGTCCGAAGTTAAATATTGCTTAATTTGGTCTCGTTTATCGCTTAAACCATAGTTTCTCAACCTTTTTTTGCCCAACGCCCACTTTGAGCATATATTTTTTTCAATAACTCCTCCCCATAACTTTACTACGCCATCTCAATGCCCCCTAATTTTATCTGGGTCTTCTATTGCCCCCTGAGAGCCTCAAAAGCCCACAAGGGGGTGTTATCGCCCACGTTGAGAACCTCTGGCTTAAATAGTATTAGAATAAAATAGTTTAATAATTTATAGTAAAAGGCCTCAATTGTTAAAAAAGCAATATTTAAGTTAAGACAATAAAAAAGCCGCATTAACAAAATGGATGGAGTTTTTCATTAAAATTAATCTAAAACTAATTTTATTGTCCATGATTTAAAAACAAATTTATTCTAATAATAAAATGGAATTAAGTTTTAGCACGTTTTGTTTTTAAGAAATTCGGATCTTTAACAGATCGTACTAAGGAATGTAGAAATATAAACAGGCGCACGACTGCAACCCCAGGAATGGAATTTGATATCTTAAGACATAATAAGTATTGTATGAGAAGTTTGTGTGAAACTCTTGAGGAAGGTTATAGGCTACTTTTCATCATCATCATCATCATTATACCATCACTACGTGGGCAACGCCGCGAGGGCGCTGCAAACCCAAAGACGGGTTAGTTACATAATTTATAACTAAAGAATCTTGATAATCTTTGATTTTTTGGATTTATCTCCGCTCTGAATAGCAGAATTACTACTAAAACATCGGAAAAAATCACAAAAAAAAAAAAATTATGGACAAAATTCATTTCGGCGGCTTTTCTGATGATACGAATAATGAGGCGGTAAAAAGATCGCCGAGTCGGTGAGTAATAAATAAATTAACATTTAGAACTGATTATGAAAATGAACAGTCTTATCAAAATTTTCGATTCCGACGGGATACGAACCCGCACTGATACAAGCGATCCTCAAACCGGAGTGTCGTAACCAACTCGGCCATAGAATCCATATTCGTCGGGTCGAAAGTCTTGATAAACTTTTTTTTTAAAGATATTTTTGGCATTAGATACCGAAAGAACCTATACTATAGCCAAAACCAATGTACAATATTTACTAACATTGCACTGACAGATCAATCATCTGATAGCAGGAATAGACCAATCACAGAAAACTGAGATTAAATATGATTGGCACTGATTCAATATGGCCAATCGTAATGAATCTCAGTTTTCTGTGATATTCCTGCTATCAGCTGTTTGATCTGTCAGTGCAATGTTAGTAAATATTGTACATTGGTTTTGGCTAGAGTATAGCTTAAGATTTTAGCAGACGGAATTTAAATTATAAGAGCGAACTCATTGATGTCAGCGATTTTAGGCCGCTTTAAGGCCTCCGTGACCAACTTTCGAAACACGAAAGCGCTTAGCCACTAGCGGTCACCCATCTGATTTAGAACTATGCTAGCAACGCCAAGACTAAGCTAGAATTGTGACGTAACTATTTTGACACTTATCAAAAATAAGGCATACATTGGAATGTTTTATACTAAAAGCTTATAATTTCATTTGGAAAAAATAAATTGATTGATTACGTTAAAAAATTTATTGCTTTCACAACGATGACGTCATCTAAGAGGGTGATCCATTGAAGATATATAACGTTGGCGTTTAATTCATTGATCTAACGCGAAAGGAGAAAGTAATTTTGCATTAAATACTTTCTAGAATGAGAATGCTTTTTGAATGACTGCCAAATAAAAAAAATGCCACAGTTTTAGGCTCTTATGAGTATCTAATGATACATATCAATAGTTTAATTAGCTAGCGGTTTTACTCTTCAATGGATCACCCCGTTTAGGTAGCGTTATTTTTGACCAATCTTGTTTAAAAACGTATTTTAAGATTTTATCAATTTATTTTATCCAGTAGAGAATCTACGCGCTAATCATATTGTCTTTGCATTATAATATCTTATTGAAATCTCACTTAATAATTTTGCACCATAACTAAACAATGGAATGTCCGTCATTCGATTCTGACACTTATTGCTGATGTTTAAGGGTAGAATTTACTATATCGACTGTATAAACCTTTTAAACACTTGTTTTATTGAAATACTCAATACATTTGTAATTTTGCTTCGTTTATGCATACTGAAACGCTACTTAGTTTAAGTAATGCTTATCATTGACATTAACTGTCATTTTTGTATTCGAAGAGTAAGAACGTCTCAAATAATTAAGTAGCATTTCAGTATTCGGGCACATGAGTTTTCATTACATTTATGAATTTAACTGAGCACATTATTACTCATTCACACATTTAAATATGTACCTAGTTTTAAAGCCGAAAAAACATTGAGCAGATTAACTGACCAATTTATTATTGTGCAAAAAACCTTTAGCATACAATAGATATATCATTTTACATCGTATTTACATTTTTACCTGTCACCATAGCCCCTTATTAATCCCTTTTTTAGACCCCTAAATGTAACTAGTTCTTTATTATTTGTTGTATGCAGAAATTCATACAGAACAAGTAGCTAAATAAAAATTAAAAAAAAACCGGCTTCAATGTTATAAGCTGAGCAATTTTCTGCACTCTCGAGGTGCATTTCTGTTCATAACTCCGAAGATCCTCGAGAGATCCTCAGCAAATTTTTGTGGCACCAATCGGAAAGTATACCATTTCAAACTAAAAAAAAAAATTCCAAATCGGTCCAGGCGTCTTCGAGTGAACATCATAAACATAAAAAGATTCCGACAAATTGAGAACCTCCTCCTTTTTTTGAAGTCGGTAAAAAGGCCCCCATTTTGGCTAGGGGGGGTCTCACTCCGCAGTTTAGGTAAGTTCGGCCGCGCGCCTCTTCGGGCAGGCGTATGGCAAGGTTCCCACTTGCCGCTCGGCTCGCTAGCCACGTCACGCGTAAGGCTGTGTCCCCAGTAGGCAAACTGTGAGCGGCCGACTGAGTTTGCGGCGTATCGGTTTAGTACGCTCTTCCATATATTTGAAATGGAGTGTCCACAGTTTGCTAGTTTTACGCTCACTGTACGCAGTTTGCAGCGTTACGCGCAAAACTAGCAAACTGTGGACACTCCATTTCAAATATATAGAAGAGCGTACTAAACCGATACGCCGCAAACTCAGTCGGCCGCTCACAGTTTGCCTACTGGGGACACAGCCTAATACCTATCACGCGACAACTCGACAACCCTTCCGCGTCACTCCGCGCCAGACAGTGACAGAGATATGCGTTAGAAAGAGAGAATTTGTGTAGGCACGTGTAGGTATTGCACTAGGTAATGAGCGCTTACGCGAGCTGAATTGCACTTTGTTGCGTCGCAGCAAGAGTCGCTATTTAAATAAATGTTTCCGCGAAATCAGGCTTCTGTGCCTATTTATTTTGTGCCTTCATGTAACATAAAAAGCCCGGTTTAGATGAACTTATCGATAAGTACTAAGCGCTTATGCGAGCTGAATTGCACTTTGTTGCGTCGCAGCAAGAGTCGCTATCTATATAATTTTCGATCACGCTTTTGAGCCTTTTCTACGTAGTACTATTTTCATGTGTATCACAAGGTTTTTTTTTTTGTTTTTTCACAAGGTTTATACAGTGAGTTGTAGATTCTCCCGTACAGTAAGTCTGTGTGTCTGTGTACTAGAGATGCAGCACCTGTCCGTCGTCTTGGGCGCGGTAGGGCTCCGAGGGCTCAGATAGTGTCACAGCGGTAAGGTCCACTATCTCATCGTGGTCGTCTTGGTCGAATCTGGAATTTATTATACTAAGTAATTATTTTTGTATGAGTTAAGAGAGTGAGAGAACCTCACGGATTGGGTGAGATTTGGCTCGACCCCCTCCCCTCACTAAAATCCTCACGTAATTAATAGACGCCCTCTTACCATCAAGTGGGCCGTAAGCTTGTCTGCTACCTTAGTAGTATATAAAAAACCTGTAAGGCTAGTCATCATATCCTTGCCCTTATCCCACTAGGTGGGGTCGACACATGTTCTCTTCCATTCCCTCCTATCACTCGTCATCTCAGTAGTCACTCCTTTCACACGCATGTCCTCTCTCACACAATCCATCCATCTTTTCTTTGGCCGTCCTATCCTATATCCTATCTTTTTTTGACGACCTCTGTGGCGCAGTGGGTGAAGGCCCGCCTGTGACGCAGGAGGTTGCGGGTTCGATCCCCGCCGCGGGACAAATGTTTGTATGATCTGCAAATATTTGTCTCGGGTCTGGGTGTTTTCTATGTATATTATGTATGTATTTACAAAAAAAAAAATGTACTTAAGTAGTATATTAGTCATGTGGTACCCATAACACAAGCTCTGCTTAGCTTGGGGCTACATGATGCTGTGTGAAGTGTCCAGCATTATTTATTTATTTATTTATCTGCAAATATTTGTCTCGGGTCTGGGTGTTTTCTATGTATATTATGTATGTATTTACAAAAAAAATGTACTTAAGTAGTATATTAGTCATGCGGTTGCCATAACACAAGCTCTGCTTAGCTCGGGGCTACATGATGCTGTGTGAAATGTCCAGCATTATTTATTTATTTATTTATCTGCAAATATTTGTCTCGGGTCTGGATGTTTTCTATGTATATTATGTATGTATTTACAAAAAAAAATGTACTTAGTTAGTATATTAGTCATGCGGTTGCCATAACACAAGCTCTGCTTAGCTTGGGGCTACATAATGCTGTGTGAAATGTCCAGCATTATTTATTTATTTATTTATCTGCAAATATTTGTCTCGGGTCTGGATGTTTTCTATGTATATTATGTATGTATTTACAAAAAAAAATGTACTTAGGTAGTATATTAGTCATGCGGTTGCCATAACACAAGCTCTGCTTAGCTTGGGGCTACATGATGCTGTGTGAAATGTCCAGCATTATTTATTTCACACGCATGTCCTCTCTCACACAATCCATCCATCTTTTCTTTGGCCGTCCTATCCTATATCCTATCTTTTCTTTGTCTTTCCTTTGGCTAGTGATGTGGTTAAATACCTGTCTTCGTCCGGTTCGCTGGATCGCTGCGAGTGTCGCGAGAGTGTCTCGGCGGGCGGCGCGCGTTGGTTGGCGGGACGGACGGTTATTATGAGGTTGGACGAATTCGCTACCATCATGTCGGTCACCTGGAGAAGTGTTTCACATAATTAATGGAGTGAAACGTGATATTTATGACAAAAAAGTTATTATACTCTTACTAGCAAACGCCCGCGGCTTAGCTCGCATGGACTACTATTTTTTATCCCACGGGATCGCGCGTTTTTTCGAGACAAAAAGTAGTCCTATTTCCCGTCATCTACCTATATTTTATCCAAACAGTCGCATTTATAACATTTAGGCTGGATTCGACCAAAAGTCATCTTACTCCAGAGTACCTAGCCGACATAATTCGTAATACAATTGTTTAGAAAGCGCATGCGAACATTATTATGTGCATGCAAATTATCCTGGTTGTATGGTGTCAACTTTGTTGTCAAAATATTCAAACAAACAGTAGTTTACTTTAGAGTAAAAAGTTAATCCAGTTTGGTCGAATCCAGCCTAAGGCTGGATTTTTTGGATTAAGTTTTATCTGTAGATTAAATCACAGATTAAACTGCTGTTTGTTTGAATATTTTGACACTGTAAAGTTGACACCTTATAACCAGGATAATTTGAATGCACCTAATAATGTTCGGTTGCGCTTTCTAAGCAATTGTATTTCGAATTATGTCGGCTAGTTACTCTGGAGTAAGATGACAGTTATTACGAATCCAGCCTAAGTATCTGATCTAATTCGAATTCTGTCGGCTAACGGAACAACTACTCTGGAGTAAGATGACTTTCGGTCGAATCCAGCCTAAGTGTGTACCTGATCTAAGGTCTTGTTGTTGACATCGATCCCGTTGACCTCCAAGACCTCATCGTTGACGCCGAGCAGTCCCGTGGACTCGGCCAGTCCGCCGGGCACCAGCCGCGATATGAAGATGCCGGGCGATCGTTCCACGCCGTTGGGGGTCACGCGGACTGAGGTGCCGTCTCTGGAAAATTATATTCAGCTCGAAATATGGCACAAAATTTCAAAGAAACTCACACTTCTAAACGTCTTTTCGAACTCGAAACACACAGTTAAAAATCGACTTTGTTCCCTTGACGTTTAGGTTTTTATTTAGTTGTTTTCAGCACAGTTTTCAAGCCCCGCCTACCGCAGCACACTTTTTGCTATGCCGTTTTCTAGCGCGAAGAATACTTCCATGTTTGTTTGCGTTCACTCAATAAGTCACATAAACTATAAATGCGATTATTGAAATAAACAAATAAATTTCAAACAAAACTAAATTTCGACTGTCTTTCCCAAGGAACAGTAAAAAAATTATCTCAGATGTGTAGGCATTTAAAATCTTTTGAAGACGTCTAAGAGGGTACACATAAGTCTAAAATACATATTTGGTACATGCCCACATTTTGCAGATGCATTCCATACGTGACAGGTTGCAAGCCCATTGCCGCTAGAAAGCTTACTGGTTTCATCATGATGTTTTCCATATCATTTACTGAACGACTTCGGATGATACTTTGAACACATACTTTTAATCTCGGACATCGTGGAACACAGTTAACAAAATCGGAAAATTCGTTATAATAAAACGTGGAGTCGAGGAGTCCGAGAGACTCCAATTAAACAAAAGTGGAAAATAGTCTCTCAGACTCCCAAGTTGTCTATGACTTACCTTATAAAGAATCCTAGTGGTCGATCTGAGCCGTGTTTTAGTAGTTTCACCCTCCGACACGTCTCTGGGACTATATCCACGTCTATTATTGCTGATACCTGAAATTGGTAGATAATAAATAAATAGGCAATACGACAATATCCCTTCATCAATTACAAAAGAGTGAACTATGCCGCGGGTTTCTTTACGATGTTTTCCATCACCGTTTAGAGCTGGTGTTAATGCGCACATAAATTTTTCGAAACGAAAAATCCATTGATAGACGGCCAGGATTCGTACCCACGACCTCCGGATCGAAAGTCGAGGTATTAACCAACTCGGCCAACACGGCTCTCACAGAGGTCGTCAAATATAGGGTGTGGCAAATTTTTGGTCCCTTCAGGAACATCCCTCTACTTTCATAGAAAATGTATGAAATGTGTATTTTTGAATTATTGCAAAAACTTACGATTAGATTTGGTAAGTTACTTTGGGAAAAGTGTTTCTGGTGGGAAATAGAGTCGATTAAGACCAAGTTGTTTTTTTTTACAAATACAATTTTTCAGGCTAACTGTACTTTTTTTCAAAAATTAAAAATGCAATTATTTTTTTCTTCTAAATAAAACAATAGTTTCCTAAGAACAAAACTTTCTAACTACAAGTGAAAAGGTAGCCCTGAAGGGACCAAAAATTTGCCACACTCTGTATCCATATTTGGGGAACAGGGTGGAATAGTTCCCCAAAGGCAGAGTAGGTGGTTCCTCTGCAACGGGCCGCCCCATCTGGCCCACTTGCCCGTGGTCTTTCGACCGACAGTTGATGTCTGATAGTCCTAGATATATTTCAATTCGTTGGAAACTTTTGCTTCAAACAAGTTGCTGAAACAGTTCTAGAGGGCATTTCTCCAGGGGGGCCAAAATTTAGGTTCCTCCAGATTATTCTTAAACTGTTCATTATTTTGTAAACAAAAGCTTAGATTTGAATGTCTAGATATATTACAAAAAAGGTATCAACAGTGAAATTTCATTTAAATTAGAAGGTAAAAAGATATTTACAAAAAACCTCCAAAAATAGCCATTTTCGACATGTGAAAATGACCTGCGCATAGGAGTTTCTCGTCATAAAATATTCATTTGTTTACTATGTTTAATTGTAATTACTGATATTTATAGATAACAAACTCTGTAATCTAATGCCAAGAAACAGTTTTAATTATTTGATTGGAATTCGATGGTAGATTTAATCAAAATCTTGTCACAAAATATGCATCATTACAGTCGCCAGTTTTTGTTTTCATCGTAATACGTAAACCGAAAGGCATTGAAAGATCGTGTTGAACATCAAATGTCGTGCCCTCCCGGACCAATCGGCCAGAGCACTTCACGGAGACAAGACGCGTCGCATTTCGGAAAGGTGAGCTATTGAATATGATTCTCCAAGGTGTGACACTTTTTTCGTCATTCTGATTTATTACTATAACTATGAAATCAGTGCGTCAAATTTACATTATTTTTCGACTTAAGCTAAATTAAACATGCAGCTATTGATCACTAACATTTTTCTTTTGGTCTGCATTCGGAAATACAAGTTACGAATTGTTTTCTGAAGTTCGTCATTTTTCACAACCTCATTACAAGCAACAACGACAAAAACACGATGACGCGTGTTGCTAAAAATGATGATAACAATGATGATTGTTGCTAAGAATGATGATTTTTGGTTTAAAAAAATATAGAAACACTTACAAACACGTACAAAATGGTCAAAATGGCAGGTGGAGACTCGCCAACTCACAACTGGTTCCCCAAAACAGTTACTCGTGTGGCAAGAAAGGGGCAAAAATACGTGAGTTGCTAGAGGGTGGTCTGATGTATACGTACCGGGTTTTAAACGACGATCACGAGCTCCCTGAGGGTCCAGCTTCACTTCACTTCAGCGTGCCCCACTCATCACTTACGTAACACCTTCCAGCCCCCAAGCAATGCTCTAGCGACTCCACTCCGTCCGGCCGGTGAAGACAACACGGAGGTGGACTGTTTCTCGTCAGTGTCAATCAAGGCAAGCTGAGATGAGGAACAGTGACCTCCCCCTGGGAGCACACGGGTCCGCGGGGTCGCTACTCATTCGACACCTCGCCTCAAAGGTGCCCTGCGGGCTTATTGTTATTACTATTCCTTAATTTTGAGAAGATTTACTTTTATGTCTAATGATAGGAGGTATTAGGTAATTATATCTAAAAAAACCTGTCAAGTGCGAGTTGAACTCATGCGCCGAGGTTCCCGTAGATACCTACCCATTATACCGCCATAATAAGCTAGTCCTCTGAACTGTATGAGCACCCATACAACTCAGAGGACTATCTTAATCGGTGTCAAGTATGTATGTATGGGGACACCATTTAATTTTCAACTTTTTTTATTTTTTTGATTTTTTCCTTTATTTCTGCTGTAAGACCTTGCTTTTTGCCGAATTTCGTGATTCTAGGTCAACAGGAACTACCATTTAGGTTTTTGACCCAAAACCTATAGGGTACTTCCGGTTGACCTAGAATTGTAAATTTTGGTGAAAAGCAAGGTTTTATAGCACAAATAAAGGAAAAATTCCGAAAAGTAAAAAAAGTTGAAAATTAAGGTACATTTTGGTACCTAAAAGTATTCACGAAAGTCTAAATTTGCCCATATCTTTTTATCGTGTTAACTCAGGACCTTGATTTTTATACACCTAATAGGTACTATAGACCTCAGTATATAGTATTAATTTCAACTTGCTAGGTCTACCCGTTCCTGAGAAAATCGATGGTGACACATGGATAGACAGACAGACAGACGGACAAGAAAGTTATCTTATAAGGGTTCCTTTTTATTACCTTTTGAGGTACAGAACCCTAAAAGTAAGATTTTTTAAGGAATATTTTAAAAATAGGCACCGATTTAAGAACATGGTGATTTTGTCAATCCTTACAAATCCTACTTATTTACATAACATAATACACTTAGCTAATTTTGAGAATATACACTTAGCTATTTTATACTTAGCTAATTTTAATCTATGCTGTTATGATCAGAAACATGTGTTTTTGATGGATTTATCATTTTTAGCAACACACCGTCATTCTTCTCTACAATTTAATCATTTTTCTCACTTAGGGTCATTCCTAGCAACCGACAATTTTGATTATCTCCTAAAATATCAGTTAATTTGATGGATACCCCTCGTTAAATAACTTATTTTTAACATACAAATCATTCCAGCATCAAAGATTAGACCTAAACTAAAGGGATAAAAAGTGACTAAAAAATCGTCAAAAATAACAATTTGAGGAGAAATGCCCTAGAACTGTTGATGTTGAGTGGCGCCATCTTCGCTGAAGCTCGTAGTGCGTAGCATGTCTATGTAGTTCATCTAGCGATAGGTAGAGGTCGCTACACATATAAATGTAACTTACCATCCTAAAATCGTGAGGGTTAGAGATAGCGAGTCCTTTGTTCTTTGCGGGCGTGCCGCTCAATATTGAGGAGATGATATTACGCGGTCGCATCGTACCGTAACCGTTTAGTTCTTCCAAACTGTCCCCTGGAACATAAGAACATTAATTAACATTATTATTAGTTACTAGCAGCGCCCTCGCGGCGTTGTCGTAGTGATGGTATATGGTGATGATGATGATGATGAAAAGTAGCCTATATAACCTTCCTCGAGAGTTTAGCTATCATATGCAGAAAGAATTTTTCAAATCGGACTGGTAGTTCCTGAGATTAGCGCGTTCAAACAAACAAACAAACAAACTCTTCCGCTTAATTATATTACTAGAATTTCCCTCGTGGCGTTGCTTCCGTAGTGATGGTATTAGTGATGATGATGATGATGAAAGTAGTGATTTTAGATATAAATGGCTTGTCTAGAGCCTTATAAAGATGACTGTATAAGGTTAAAATGATTCAAAGGCCAATTAAGTACAATACAAAGCCATACAACTAGTTTCTCACGGTTAGAAAGGAATAATCTATACCAGTTTCTGTAATAAGTAAAATCTGAGCCTAGACCAAGTGTGTACTTAAACAAAGACGTGTTAAAAGCTACAAATAACGTAAACACTGTGTCCCCAGGTACAGAAGACATTATTTATGATCATTGAAATCAAGATGTCTAAAGGGTAATCTGAGGCAAGTTAAAACCATTGACACAATGCCAGATATATCTTATTGACCGAGCGAGCGAAGCGTCTCTGCTTCAGCTTGGACAAAAATGCTTTCGTTTGTCCGGATGTCTGTCTGTCGGTCGGACGTCCGTCTGTACGTTCTCCTCTATAGGTCGCATTTTTCAACCAATTCTCGTGAAATTTTGTGAGCAAATTCGATAATTTTAGGTATAGAATTTTTGATTGGGGCAAAAAGGGGCCTAAAGGATATGCCGCCTGATAACATTCGATTCTTTTTTCATTAGAAAGGTTTTAACTTTAAGTTAGTATCATAAAAAATTGTTGAGGACCGATGAGGATCTTCAGCTTGATGAGTAGAATAGTTCTTCAAAGTGAAGTTAATTGCTAACTTTTAGATTTCTACCAGTGGAAGTGGAATCGGCCTTTTAACTACTAGGTAGGAATTGATGGAGCTCCTGGAACCACCTTCTCATCACAAAACTAGAGAATTGTGAATATTTATTCAGTTTTAAATTTAAGCTATGCAAGAACAGACTCGCGAGGTCTACAGCTCACAGAGCCAGTAGTATACGCCATGATTCCAAATGTCCCGTTTTTTAACACGCTTCTATTAGAGTTCCCTCGCGTTGTTTTAAATCACGGAGATTATTGCACAGACACAGCTATTGTACCAGATAGGAAATGCATGCCGCCGTATAATCAAATCAAAGCTGTCTGTTCGCGTGTGACGAACACATGTGGACCGCTGTGCACGAGCGGAGCGACAAGCGGAAGCGGTAAGGTTGTGTTGAAAATTAAGGGCCATTTCTTCTCACATGTGTACTGTAATCACTTTCAAGTTCCCGTTCGTTTCCCTTCTATTTCGTTTTTCGTGGCCCTTCGGGAACCTTATTTTATCTTCGGCGGCTATATGAGCAACGAGCTACGACCTACCACTGCAGGGCAAAAGGCACCACATCCCAGAAACCAGATTTCTTGATCGGTTAAACTGCTCTAGAGTATTCGTTAGAGTAGTACCTACGACCGATCGAGATATCTCTCTCGATGTTGCACATGTTAGGCCGGCTGGAAAGTCTCCACGAGCATGAGAATCGCGACGATATTGTCGTCGAGCCACATATTTCTATAGCTTCTATCGCCGCGATAATTTGAACTGAAAGAAACTTGACTTGAAAGAAGGATAACATCGCCGTGTGAAGACACGTTCATAAAAAGCGTATAGAAATACGTGGCACGACGATAATATCGTCGCGATTCTCACGCTCGTGGAGACGGCGCGTTAGTATAGAAGATCGGTAACACCAGAGCGAAGACGCAAGCGTAGGCTCTTCTTTAAATCCCGCCATTTTCACAATTCGCTTTTACTAAGATCGCTATGTTTCTCTCTCCGCTCATCACGAAGCGCGTGTCCTACCCTCGCGTTCTATTTGCACTAGTCCCCAGTCACGGTCATAGAACAGCTAATGTGCTGCCACTGGACCGGAAGTGAAGATTTCTTTACAACACATCCTAGGTCCTATCTAAATAGGAGATGAATAACATAAAGGTTCGCACCCAGGCACATTTCTATCGCAATATGATTTCGACATTAAACTTAATCCTATACTCTTAAATCTATCATATACTAATATCTTCTATACTAATATAATAAAGCGGAAGAGCTTCTTTGTTTTTTTGAACACTCTAATCTTAGGAACTACCAGTCCTATTTGAAAAACTATTTCTGCATTTGATAGCTAAACTCTTGAGGTTATAGTCTACTTTTCATCATCATCATCATTACCAATACTTCATGGCTAGTTGATGCTGTGTGAAATTTCCAGTATTATTAATTTATCTTTCGCTTTCACTCATCCTCATTACATTCTTCATACTACATAGTTCAAAGTACAATTTTTTTTTATACCTGGCCTTTTTCCAAGATGTCATCATATGGAGAAGTTTTACAACATTCTGATTCAAATTAATCTCTAAGACTAAAGTTACATTATCTATCATATCATCGCCACTCCTAATTCGAATAGCTTTTACAATTTATACCGACTACTTTTTATTGAGAGATCACGCCTAATTCGAATAGCTTTTACAATTTATAC
This sequence comes from Camptogramma bilineatum, assembly GCA_958496255.1. Classification (NCBI taxonomy): domain Eukaryota; kingdom Metazoa; phylum Arthropoda; class Insecta; order Lepidoptera; family Geometridae; genus Camptogramma; species Camptogramma bilineatum. The sequence goes on from OY292474.1 coordinate 8,189,634, forward strand.
TGACTACCTTTTTCGGGTACCATACGGGCGAAAGCTAACAATATGATAATGGTAGGCAGTGTACCGTGGTCAACTGCCTACTTTACTCACTAAAATATTTGATAGTTATCACGCGTGTCAAATGGGAAGGTTAATTTTTCAATTTTGAATCGTATAATAAAGGCTTGCTCCGTACATAAGAAAGCATTCAGTTGCCCAGAAGAAAGCACCAAGTGTCGACTTCTGAGCGAGATAGTGAATTACTGTTTTCTCATAAAAGAGAAGGAAGCGCATTAGTCCCGAGAAATATTAGAGAGAAGCAGTTTTTAACCTGTAGCATTATGAATTACCTACTAGCAGACGCCCGCGGCTTCGCCCGCGTGGACTACTACTTTTTTATCCCACGGGAAACATGCATTTTTTCGGGATAAAAAGTAGCCTATAGATGTCACTCTCCAGCCCTCCAACTATCTCCACACAAAAAATCACGTAGTACCTATATTTCATTTTTTTTTTTATCTACTAATGTACGGTGTTCGAACTAGGGCATAGGAACCGGGTTTACCTGGAACCGAAAGAACCGGGATTACCCGGTTCTTGGGGCTGCAACAAGAACCGGTTCTCAAAATATCAAGAACCGGGTTTTCGGTTCTTTCGGTTCTTTTAAAAAGTTCGCTTCGAAAGCGTGCCGAGTTCTTAGGTGTGTACAGGCAGCATAGTGTACCTTGTTTGTTATTAGTGATTGTTTACAATATTTAAATTATAGCTGTGATTATTAATTCCCTTCTTGATTTTTGATCCCATTGTAGAATTTTGTAAGATTTTACTCACAAAATTCTAATAAACTATCTCTCTCTCTCTCGTCGTTCCCTCATATCTGAGAATCGTGTTCAGCTTCGGGTTTGTCTTCGGAACGGATGATCGGCCTTCACCCGTTTCTGTCTAGTGCATCCCTTACAACCGTGTAGGTACTACCAGACTTTGTGTTTTACTAGACTTTCATCGCCTCTGCACACCACGTGGCCGAAGTATTAATGAGTGCGTTGGTGGCTCAAAGTAGCCAATCGGGTTTTAATTTGGAGCTGGGATAGGATCACCACATTGGTGCGTTTATCGGTCCAGGGTATTCTTAGCAGTCGCCTACAGCACCACATCTCGAATGCATCCATCGTTTGTCTTTCTCTGTCCAGAATTGTCCACGTTTCCACTCCATACATAAATACAGGGAATACTAAATACTTATACCAATGCCCGTAACAGTCTGATCTTAGTTTTGATATCTATTCCTCTGATCTTCCAGATGTTATTTAGGCGGGGTCATTGTATCTTTTGCCATTCCAATACACCTCTTAAGCCTCAGCTGCCATCCTTACAATATTTGTGGCCCTAGCTAGGTAGATACATATTGGTCAACGGTGTCGATGCTTGAGATGTTGCAGGTGGCATCTATTAGTTTCCCCGCATTGGTAGTGGATCACCACTACCAATTTTTTTGGTTTTCGCCCTGTTGACTCAGACTTCTCCATATCTTCGACGACTTCTTCTTCCATATCTTCGACGGATGTTGCTATGAGAACGGTATCGTCGGCGTAACGAAATCGTCTTAAGACGTTTCAAAGTGGTCATCGCGGTCCTACTAAATAAATGATTTTTGAATTTTGATATTCTCTTTCCGCCTGTTGGGAAACCTTTCCCTCAGTTTTCAAGGGTCCTACGAAATATGTACTCTTCTTATAATGTTAAACAGAGCAGGGGATAGGATGCATCGGTGTCTCACTCCCTTCTTGGTTTGGAACATACTAGCTAGAGCATTCGGTACCCAACCTGATGTAAGAACGGTTTTCTGTATGTAAACTGACGAGGTGTTCAGGAGCTCCCATCTCCAGTAGTATATTCCACAATTTCTCCAATTGCATACAGTCAAAGCTTTGGTAAAATCAATAAAGCACAGGATTACTAGGCTGTTGAATTCTATACTCTTCTCTATTATTTGGCAAATGTTGATTCTGATTCCCGCGTACCCTTGCCTTTAACAAACCTGCCTGTTTTTCAGGTATTTGTCGGGCTAAAAAGTAACTAAGACGTCTTTTTAATACAATGTAGGGTAGGAGGATCTTACTTGCGTGCGTTATTAAAGCGATAGTCCGGTCATTTTCACATTCTTTGCCTTTTTTGTGCAAAAGGACAAACATCGATTCGATTCGAATAAAAATTATCACAAGAACCGAAAGAACCGAAAGAACCGGGTACCCGGTTCTGAGTTGAAACTGGAATCGAAAAAACCGGTTCTTAAATAATGCCCGGTTCTCGATGCCCTAGTTCGAACCCACGGGCTTCGGAAAGACGAATACCCTACTAGGCCAACTTGTCTCATAGTTGACCTTTATTACAATGACACTCCCATTGAGGTATGCCTACTTATCATAGAATACCTGTTCATTTTCATTCTTATCACAATGAGATAAGGTTCAGATTGTGATTGAGTAGTTAGGTAGTTTGGTATGATAATTGTGTTGAATTATGGTGTGGTTTGTCATCAATGCAAACAATGGTAATCTAACAGATATAAATGGGAAAGTTTGGGTGCTACAACCTAAGCAGGCTAACAATGTATCTGTCGCAGCCAACCGGTTGAATTAGCCATACAATTGGAAGGCTAGCCCTTTCATTGAACGCCGTTTCAGCATCAAGCTTATAGACTGATTTTAGTCTCACGCTCACCGTCAGCGTTGAAAGGCGAGTGATCTTTATTACAATGAAATAAGGATACTGATTGTTTAGCAGAAATGGCTACGCTGATTGCTCTCGTCAGCGCTGGACAATCAGTATCCTTATTTCATTGTAATAAAGATCACTCGCCTATCAGCGCTGACGATGAGCGTGAGACTAAAATCAGCCATAGACCGTGTTCCCAATATCGAAATCCGAAGTCGAACAAAGGTGAAAGATATTGGGAATCGTATCACGGAGCTTAAACGGAGTTGGGCAGGACACCTGGCATGGAGATATGACGACAGGTGGAGTTAGGCGTCCAAGAACTGAATACAGGAATGTCGGACGTCCGGCCGCGAGATGGGCAGACAATATAGCGAATGTCGTGGGACGAAATTGGATGAGGCTAGCACAGGACCGTGAGGAGTGGCACAGAAAAGCGGAGGCCTATACCCAGCAGTGGGTGAAGTTAGGTTGATGATGATGAAGTATTTGTCAATTTTTGTGTTCTGTTTGTTCAATATACTAACTAACCTTTTCTCTGTATAATGACCCTGAGGAGAGGTCTTGCTGTGAGCAGCGCCCTCGCCAAGTTATCATCATTGTTAATAGGCAGCAGGTCTCCATCGCTAGGATCCGTGTAGGATATGAGGAACGTCACATCGTGGAGTCGGTGGAGCTTCTCGATCAGACCCTTGAAGTCTTCATACTTGAGCTTCTCCGTCCGATTTAGGGAGAACCGTCGAAACTCGGCATCAAACTGTAATATTTAAACCCATTATTTATATTCTACTGTAGATAACAGCTTTGGATGATGTTCCTCTCATCGGAATCAGTTTAAATATTTTTTTTGGTGTTTATCACACTAATATTATGTGAAAGTTTGGATGTGTGTTTGTTCCTCTATAACTCAACAACCACTGAACTGACTTGCTTGAAATTTAAAAAATAAATAGAATGATGACTGGGAATAGGACATAGGCTACTTTTTGTCTGGATACCACGCGAGCAAAGCTGCGGGCGGAAGCTTGTATGAAATAATTTAGTTTCTTCAAATTAAATAAAATGCAGATAATATCTTTGACAACCTAAGTTACTGTCATAGTCATCAAATCTTCAAGAATGTTTTAATAGGAGATCTAAGTTTATCTAAGCATGCCGAAGGCATTTGACGACCCCTATGACACAGTAGGCGAAGGCCAGCATAAAAAACAGAAGGTAGCAGGTTCGATTCCTGTCACAAGGCAAATGTTTATATCTGCAAATATTTGTCTCAAATCTGGGTGTATTTCTATAAAATGTATGTGTTAATATACAAAGGTTCTTATTTTAATATCAGTCACGTAGTTCATATAACACAAGCTCTGCTTACCACTGCTAGCCTATATTATAATTATGGATTTATTACCTGTTTTTTCAGAATTATTACCTGTTGATATTATAATTATGGATTATTGATAATCCTAGCCGAGATAAGCGGTAAGACTGTCTATTTTTTACTATCATTTAATAGGAACCTTAAGTCTTGATTGTTATGTTCTGATAAAGATAAGCAATTGATGCAGAAAAGTAGTAAAGTGAATATTTTGTACTCGAATGAAAGTAGTAGAAGTAGTGTTGTATTTTTTTAGTAAAACATTCATCAAAACATGCGGACAAGTGTCGAAATTCAATTAGCCTCAAGAAATATAGCATTGCTCGAGTATAAAGTTGAGATTCGCGTAACATCGCACTTATTCGATAGTTCGTTATCCAACATAGAAAAGAGTGCATACTGCATAAGGAAATTCAAAGAGTAGCATCTCTATTGATCCTATTCCTATTTCGAATCTGGAATTGCTTCCAAAGAATCTATTGCAACAGTAAAAACAGAAACAAATACCTTCGTTTTTACTTCCACATTTAGGCTGTCAATACGTGCAGCAATTTTGTTCTTAGACATCTCGAAAACATTTATTCAAAAGCACTAACACTAAATTAACTAGGTTTCTAAATATGTAGGCACTTTATTTGAAACACAACATTGTAAAATAACAAATTGATGTAAAGCTAAAATGACGGTGTCCATTTGACTCGCGTTTGTACGTAATTAAATAAGTCTGATAGCATTTACGACATTTTTGTAACATTAGTAATGCGTGACTAATTTTAAACTAAACCCAATGGAAGTTTAGCTTCAAATTAATAATCTTAAAAACTCTATTGTGATTGGACTAAATCTTTTGTAATAGAGAACGAACGAAGCCTAAAAAAATAAAACACCTGTAGAGTTCACGTTTCATTCTATGAAAAATATATATTATTTATGATTAAATTCTGAACGAGTGTATTGAAAAAAAATGTGTTTAGACAACAAATGACGTTTGAAAATAAATGCACACAGGCTTTTAATCAAAAAACTATACTTCAAAGATTTACCGGTTGTTGCTAGAATCTATGATAATTACCCGGCTGATTGATAACCTTGGTTAACGCGTTCTTACTACGTTACTACGTCGCATCACGTACATAGTGCGTAGATAGGAACGTTTAATTGAGAAATGTAATGTAAATGTAAGTGTCAAAATAATCACTAGATGTCATGTCAATGCCAATGTCATGGTCCAAATTCTAACCTGAAAATTAATACGAAAAAAAGAAAATTAAAATAAATAAATACAGACAAAAACAAAACAAGAAATCGTAGAAAAAAAACCGAAACTCTCAAACCCAAACAAGCACTATGACAAGATCGGTAAATAAAGATGCAGAAAGACTAAACCCCTGTCTCAAGGTAAAAAAAAATGAAAACAATGATTTTATCATTTATCCTATAATAGAGTTATGTTATGTAACAGAATTGTCTTTTTAGGAACAAGAAATGTCCTATGCATGCCTAAATAACAATGGATTTGACCAATCTAAATGCGAAGCTTATTTTGATAACTACAACACCTGCAAAAAGTTTTGGGTAAGTAATATTATGATGAAACGTTGGTAGGTACTTAGCTGGTTCGATACTTTAAAATTCTGGATATTTCATATACCTAGATAATTTAAATAAACATTTTAAACGCGAGATTTATCTTTGTAAGTAGGTACTAAAATCAACCTAGCCACAACTGTACACATGCATGTATGCCTACAACTGTACTTACATGAATAAACTATAGTAACTATAGTAGCATTAAACTATAATAGACCTATATAAGATATAATATAATAGACCTACTGTCATCATGTAGTTCTATGATATTCTATCTTACTATATTATATTATATTATCTTCTGGCTTCAGCCGAAGATGTGACTGGCACAAGTTGATGAAAGGAAACTAATAACAAAGTTACAATTCCAGGGTACAGTGTATAGAGACAGACGAGCCAAGGGGATACATCCATTCATGCCTGATATTGAAGACAGGCCTGCGATCAAGGCACAATTTGTAAAGTTCGCAAAAGGAGAATAATTAGCGAATTTTTAATTTTTATAGATCCGTCGGAATGGTAAATTTTAATAAGATTTTTCATTTTCAATAATGTAGTTTCAGTGAAGTAAGTACAGTACGGCCAACGGATCTCGGCGTTCGTGAAGTTAGCCGTTTCGATGCGCAGTGCAACTTTTTCATACAAATTTTTCTACTGCGCAGCGAAAAGCCTGACTTCACGTACGCCTAGATCCGTCAGCCCAACTGTATACTGCGTAGACAGAGGATACTATAGATTACTGGACACATTCCTTTTCAGTCTCGGAACAAATAAAGATATTAAGGAAGATTCTTGTGAAATGTGTGTTACTTTGCAAGGAATTTGATTGTTTAGCACATTACATATTCCCTGCCCGGCCTCTGGTTCTCTCTAAAGGAGTGCCGCAGGACACTTGCGTTGCATTCACTGATTAAAGACTATAAAATAAAATTAATTATAAATTAATTATAAATTCATTGCATTATGGACTATAAAAGCGTTCAGTGAGTGCAACACACATGCTTTGTTTAGCACTATAACTTATAGTAAAGCATGATTCACTCCACTCTCTTTCGGTTGCCAGCTGTCTATAGTTTTTCTCTGTCTACAATCTACATACTAGACAAGAGCAGCTATATGCCTCATCGTAGGACAGACAGAGACACATCACAGACTTTGTTGTAGTATAAAATAATCTAAAGACTTAAACTTGAAATTTTTTATGTCTAAAATTTATTAAAGTACCTAAGTACCTAGGTATGTTAAAACTTTACATGCATTTAAAAATGTTAATTTAGTTACTTTCTGTTTTCAACATAGATTAGTTTTCGTAATATATGACTTATTACGAAAATAAATAAAAACAGCAATGCTTATTTTGTTTTATTAAAATTATATTATTACAAAAACAGATATAATCATAGGTACTTATTAGATATTACCATCTTAAAGGTATTACCTGTATGATTCAAAGTACCTACCTAATAATAATAATAGGTAGGTAGGTACCCATAATACATACCTACATACTATTAGATTACCTTCCTACATGTTAAAACATGTCATTATGAAATGGAAATAAGTATGAACGCAGTGTCCTTGTAATAACGTAATTTTTAAAAGTTTTTTTTATGTTCACTAGCATGATCATAAAAAAAATGTTACATACCTATGTATTTGTATACCTACGTACCTATTATTGTTGTTATATGACTAGACCTCTGTTTCCCACTGTTGGGCAACGGCAAAGATGACCTGCCCCTAGGTACCTACCATGATCTTCATTTTCAGTAGGTAGTACCTACTAGGGCATCGAGAACCGGCCCCATTTCAAGAACCGGTTTTTTCGATTCCAGTTTCAACACAGAACCGGGTACCCGGTTCTTTCGGTTCTTTCGGTTCCTAAGATAATTTTTTTTCGAATCGAATCGATTTTTGTCCCTTTGCACACGAAAGGCAAATAATGTGAAAATTACCGAACTATCGCTTTAATAAAACACGCAAGTAAGATCCTCCTACCCTACATGTATTAAAAAGACGTCTTAGCTACTTTTTAGCCCAACCTACCTGAAGAACAGGCAGGTTTTGTTAAAGGCATTAGGCAAGGGTACGCGGGAACCATCATTCGCCAAATAATAGAGAAGAGTAGAGAATTCAACAGCCTAGTGATCCTTTGCTTTATTGATTATACCAAAGCCTTTGACTGTTTGTAATTAGAGAAATTGTATATTCCATTCTACTGGAGATGGGATCTCTTGAACACGTCGTCGTTTTAATCAAGAAGAGTCTAAAAAAACCATTCTGATATCAGATTGGGCACCGAATGCTCTAGCTAGTATGTTCCAAACTAAGAAGGGAGTAAGACAGGGTTGCATCCTATTCCCTGCTCTAATTAATATTATATGAAAGTTGGTACATATTTCGTAGGACCCTTGAAAACTGAGAGAAAGGTTTCCCGGCCAGCGGAAAGAGGATATCAAACCTTCGGTACGCAGACGATACCGTTCTCCTAGTAACATACGTGGAAGATATGGAAGAATTTTCCCAAAGTCTAGAACTTGTCTAGTCTGAGTCAACAGGGCGAAAACCAAAAAAATTGGTAAAGGATCGTGCGGGAAAACTAACAGACGCCACCTGCAACATCTCAAGCATCGATACCGTTAACCACTATCTCTACTTAGCTAGGATCACTAATTAATACCATAAGGATGGCAGCTGTGTCCCGGAGATAAAGAGGCGTATTGGAATGGCAAAAGATACAATGACCCGCCTAAATAACATCTGGAAGAAGAGAGGAATAGGTATAAAAACTAAGATCAGATTGTTACGGGCATTGGTATAAGTATTTGGTATTCCCTGTCTTTATGTATGGATCGGAAACGTGTACAATTCTGTCCAGAGAAAGACAAAGGATCGATGCATTCGAGACCTGGTGCTAGAGGCGAATGCTAAGAATACTCTGGACCGATAAACGTACCAATGTATCGATCTTATCCCAGCTCCATATTAAAACCCGATTGTCTACCTTAAGCCACCAACGCATTCTTTAATACTTCGGCCACGTGGTGCGCAGAGGCGATGAAAGTCTAGTAAAACTGATAGTAGTTGGGAACACCGAATGAAAGCGATTACCAACAAGATATAAATAAGCCGGGTTCCTAATTTCAACCGAGACAGAGGTTGGGCCTTGGCACCAGCCTGGAAGCCTTGTCTCCACGGAACTATGAATAATAGTAGTGCATTAGAGCCTGGTAGAGATACCGTCAGTACTGTGTGTGTCAATATCCACGACACAGAAGACGTAAATAGTGAGGATGAAGACCCAGCACCGACTCTCCTTGCGACACCGGCACCTACAACTGCGCGCCCCCCACTATTGCCCCCGCGGCCCGCGTCCCGCGCCGAGCGTTACATTTCTCGCAGTGTGAGACGCGACCGCGAGGAGTAACCTTGCCGCAACTCCCTCCTTACCCAGATGAAGATTCTCCGGATGAATCGAAACATTGTCGGTATCTAAATCGACGATATTTTTACGTAAGTAACTCCCGTGTGTTAAATAATGACCAACAAGATGGGCTGATCAAGTGAAAGACTCTTCGTCTTAAAAATTGTACACTGTTGTACAGAACGCACTAGACAGAAACCAATGGAGGACAATCATCCATTCCAAAGACAAACCCGAAGCTGACCACGATCCTCAGATATGATGTGAGATATCAGCTTCGAGAACGACGAGAGAGAGAGATAGTTTATTAGAATTTTGTAAGTAAAATATTACAAAATACTACAATGAGATCAAAAATCAAACATGGAATTTATAATCACAGCTATAATTTAAATCTTTTAAACAATCACTAATCACAAACAAGGTACATTATGCTGCCTGTACACACCTAAGAACTCGGCACGCTTTAGAAGAGAAGAACTTTTTAAAAGAACCGAAAGAACCGAAAACCCGGTTCTTAATATTTTGAGAACCGGTTCCTTGTGTAGCCCCAAGAACCGGGTAATCCCGGTTCTTTCGGTTCCGGGTAAACCCGGTTCCTATGCCCTAGTACCTACGTAATCTTTTTTTTTCTTGGTATAGCTATATATATACTATCTGTAGGTAGGTACTAAGGAAATAAAAAAGATTAGGTAGATAGATTACCAGATTTATCTCGTAATCAGTTATAAATAACTGTTTAGTAATCTCTGTTATATAAGGTCCAGTACCAGTAGGTAGTAGATATCTATAGATTTCTTGAAAAAGGTAAAAAACTTAATACTAGGTAAGATTTAGCTTAAAAGATAGGTAGAGTACCTACTCTACATGTCTAAATTCATGTGCACTATCAGCCAAACTTCGTTGTCCGAGCCCGGGCCATATACGCACGGGGGACCGCGACGTCATCGTAGCCAAGCGAGGTCAACGGCCGCTCGCCGCGCGCCGCGACCCCACTCCACACACTCACCTGCGACAACCTACCACGCACGGACCCCTTTCTGTTTTTTTGACCAAAATTGTAAAATTCCATCGTCAGTCTTTAGTCCATACAGTCCTTTCTATTAATCAAGGACCCTCCTTTACATTGGTCCTTCGAGTCGGATCCATTTATACCACAAAAGAACAGAACTCGTCAAAAAGTAATCCTATAAACTTGTTTCGATATATTTATAAAAAAAAAACCGGTCAAGTGCGAGTCGAACTCGTACGCCGAGGGTTCCGTAGGTACCTAGCCATGGTGCCAATTAAGCTAGTCCGCTTAATTGTATGAGCGCCCATACAACTCGGAGGACAATTTTAATAGGCGTCAACTATGTATGTATGGGAACACCCTTTAATTTTCAACTTTTTTAACTTTTTGGAACTTTTCCTTTATTTGTGCTATAAGACCTTGCTTTTTGACAAATTTCGTTATTCTAGGTCAACGGGAACTACCATTTAGGTTTTCGACCCAAAACCTCTAGGGTACTTCCGGTTGACCTACAATTGTCAATTTTGGTTACAAGCAAGGTCTTCCAGCACAAGTAAAGGAAAAATTCAGAAAAATAAAAAAAGTTGATAATTAAGGTAAGTTTTGGTACTCACAAGTTTTCACGAAACCCTAAATTTGCCTATATCTTTTTATAGTGTTGACTCAGGACCTTGATTTTTATACTCACAATAGGGACTATAGACCTTAGTATATGGTATAAATTTCAACTTGCTAGCTCTACCCGTTCCTGAGATAATCGATGGTGACACACGGACAGACGGACAGACAGACAGACAGACAGACAGACAGACAGACAGACAGACAGACAGACAGACAGACGGACAAGAAAGTGATCTTATAAGGGTTCCTTTTTTACCTTTTAAGGTACGGAACCCTAAAAAGAGATATAAAACGACAACAACAGTTATTATCTGTACCTTATCGTATCGATGCAGTGTTATAATTCGATAAGATTGTGATGGGCAAGTTCTTGTTATACATTGTGAAATAGACGAACTGCACACACGAATAAGTTTCTACGTGCTCAATGCATGTGTTAAAAGAAATATTTTGAATTGTAAACATCAATATTTTGGCCCAAGATAACACAGTACTAAGTTGTTTAAAATATTACGGAAACTAATTGTGTTTAAATTGTAATGGATGACGGCAGTGCTTTCGGTGTTTACTCAGATTTTCAATTTGTTTCACGCAAGAATAAAAGCAAAAAGAAACGGAGATCAAAACCTAATATAATAGCAAATGATCAAAACTCAGACAATTCTGATGCAGTTGAATCCATCGATAACGGAGAAACTAATTCGAATCGAGTGAATGAGGGAGATCAAAACTTAAATGATGAAAATGAAGATGAATTTTCTCAAGCTTCTGATAGAATTACCACTGACGCACAATTGAAAGCAAAACCTCAAATAATTGAGCCAGAAGAATTAAAGAAACAGGAGATTCAAGAGCAATCAAGCGAGCCTGCATATTATGAACCTGCTGAAGTGAAACAGTTTTTCAACAATCGTGCATTGTCAAAATACGCTGAAACATATGAGTTAGAGAAGTTTGAAAAGAAAGTGCTTGTGATTTTCAATCAAAAGAATGTTGAAGGTTATATGCCAAGGTATGGCACAGAGAAGGATGTAGAGACTCTTAAAAATACGTTCAGTAGATTTGGCTTTGATGTAACCGAACACATGGATCTGACGAAAAAGGAAATTTTCGATGAGTTGGATACGCGTGAGTCAAAATCATTTGTATGCTTTAAAATCTGGCTGGACATGTTCAATTTACAAGTTTGTTTATCATACTTTACAATTTGTTTACATATTTCCATTCCAACTACAGTAAATAAGCTACTAAGCACCCTATACCTACATTATGAGCACGTATCTTAATCTTAATATTTCGTAGATTTCTATTAGCATTTTCAAGTTCGTCTATGAGAAAAGTCAAAATAGTTTATTCAATAGGATTACCACCTACACTTTGATTCGTCTTAAGAGCTGAGTGTTAAGGTAGGTGTAGGTACAGATCCAAATACTTCTGGTACCTAATTCAGTTTAAAATTGCAGTCTTTAAGCAAAATTTCACGGACTATGGTTGCATTGGCATAGCGGTGCTGACTCACGGCTCGAACTCGGGTCTTTTACGGGCAAAGGACCTTCAGTACAGCGAGATCGAGATTGTCAACTACTTCAAGGTGCATGATAAACCATCACTGGTTACAAAACCAAAGTTTCTTCTTATACAAGTAAGTTTACTTATATTTATTACTAGCTGCTGCCCGCAGCTTCGCTCGCGTGGTACCCGGATAAAAAATCACGTCAATCCGTCGCTCCGTTTTGACGTGATTCCACGACAAATAAACAAACAAACACACTTTCACATTTATAATAGGGGTACGGATTTAACCACATGGAGATTTGAAGATTATAACGGCTGATGAATGAAACAAAATCAATCTTCCTATTGGATTTCGTGAGTCGTTATGTATTTGCTGACGTTCAAATGACGCTGTGAAGGTCATATAATTTAGGTACTACCTACTTGTATTAGAATAAACAGCCAATTCTCTATTTGGCTAATTTACAAAACTGTATACTTAATGTGGTCGAGGCTGCCACTCCCGCATAGGCCTCTTTAGCCACGAACGAAAATGTTCAAACAACTGTTCTGTAACATGACGCCACCTAAAACATCTGTAACAGATGACCAAAGGCTGATGATGATGATGATGATGATACTTAATACAACCAAGTCTTCAACTGATTTCACGGTGATAGATAAGTAAATCCGACATAGGTAATGGCTTAGACGCGAATGTTAAGAAGATGGATGTGTGGAATGACACGAATAGACGGTAAAGAATGAGTACATTAGAGGAAGTGTTAAAATGGTTCCATTGACTGAGTTATGAGAAGGGAAGAATGCCATGTAACTGAGAGTGATGTGGGTGTATAGGTAGACCAAAGAAAAGATGGAATGTGAGGGTTGACATGCCTAAGAAAGGAGTGAAGGGTGAGATGACGACTGATAGAAGAAAGTGGAAGAAGAATACACGTTGCCAACCTCACAGTGGGGTAAAGGTAGGAACTGTAGGAAGGGGAAGAAAAAGAGATAGCAAATCTGAATGAAATCATGGTGACGAATGAGAAATTGAGAGCCAATGAATCAAATCCAGGTGATTTCCCGGCGATTGGTGCCAGCTCGTCTGATTCTTTGATATATCTTGACATTGTAGGTAATTTACTTATGTACCTAACATGAATCATTGCATTCTTATTTTATCAGTGAATGATACAACAATTGCGTAGGTGTTCTCCAATTTTCAAAATCCATTGTTATTGATGGTGATTTGTGAGTCAGTAAGAAGTGGTTGTCAGCTGTTTGTTAGTTATCAGATAAGATAACATCTACCCCCCTAAACCCCTATATCCTGGTTCAAAGTAGGTTAGCAGGTACCTAACTAATCTTGTTAGCTGGGCCCATAACTGAAATATCCCATACTCCCATCTTGTGGATTCCGTGGCCGAGTTGGTAAAGGTACTCCGGCTTATGGAGGATCGCTTGTATCATTGCGGTTTCGAGTCCCGTCGGAATTGAATATTTAGATGGGATTTATCATTTTCAAAAAGGATAAACAAGGTGTCTTTTAAAGGAACCGTTTCTTGCAGGCCTGCAGAGGTGAACAGATCATACCTGGTGCTGCGGTGATGTTTTCTGGCAAAATACGAACGGATATGGACTCTTCCAAGGAACCATACATTCTCCCTGTGGAGGCTGACTTGCTTATCCTACACAGCTCTTATATCGGAAGCCCTAGTCACAGGTACTATAATCTTCCGAAATCATCAGGTCTCTCAAAACTAAAAACGATTTATATATAGTTGAGCTTATGTTGGTCAAATGTTCCGAATTCAGTTACCACCAACCTATGCTGAACTACGAAAATTGTCATGATAGGTACCTATATCGTTTTAGATTTGAGAGGAGGCCTACAGGTCCTTTGATCGGAGCTATGCCAAAACGATGACAAACTTTTAACAACTATTAATTTCGCTTGCTTTTTTTAATACATAGCAAAATGCGCATTGGCCACTAACCTCTATAATGTTTTTTTTTTTTTTTTCAGAGATGAGCTTTACGGCTCCTGGTTCATACAATCCCTCTGCAGTAAAATCAACCAGCTAGCAGGCACACTAGACCTTGAATCTATCATAACAGAAGTGAAGCGAGACGTCGCTATCGACAAAGAACATGAAGTTTACAACAAGAGAACTCTAGAAATGCAAGTGAACAAGCAAATGCCTGTCATGACAACTACGCTAATTCGCAAATTGTTTTTGAGGAAGTTTGGGGACAAGCCAGTTACGCCTTTGCTGACCCTATCTGATAATGTTCCTCATTGCTGTAAAAATGTCTCGAATGAAGTCTTGGATTCCGCCCCGCCTTCCACACCGATGTTGGTTCAGTTCGGACCGTGCTCCTGCTTTTTAGGACATTTCGATTACATGAAGAACTGTCTCAGGTAAGTCCTCTTAAAAATCAAGAAAACAAAAAGGATCACTATTGTCTCCAAGGTGCGGTAGACAGTCAAACAGAGGTCCAAATAATTTATTTGGCACATGTCCACATTTTGAAGAAATTAGCATTGCATAGGTACCTTAAAGTTTGCATGCCTATCACATCTATTAGAAAGCTAAGTTTCTCCACGATGTTTTCCATCACAAAAATCCATCTATAAAAACAAACACGGCTAAGGACTCGAAATAAACTTATCAATCTTCTTGAAGAAATCTATTTATCTTCAAGATAAACTTATCAATGTGAGAATTGTGGTATGTAATGTAGGTACATAACTTCACTTTTGATCTGAAAGTCGTGGTCGTGGTCGTTTCGTGTGGCTCTGTGAGCTGTAGACCTCGCGAATCTTTGCATAGCTTAAAACTGAATAAATGTTTACAATTCTCTTGTTTTGTGATGAGAAGGTGGTCTCAGGTGCTCCGTCAATCCCTTCCTATAGCTAAATGGCCGATTCCACTGGTAGAATTCTAAGTGAGCATTAAACTGCATTATGAGGAGCTATTCTGCTCATCACGCTGAAGATCCTTTTCAGATCTTCACCAAATTTTTATGAGACCAACTTAACATTTTAAACGAAAAAAGAACCATTGAAATCGGATGTTATAAGACGGAGATATCCAGTAGCCCCCTTTTTTCCCCTTTTTGGAGGAAGTACCCCCTCCAATCAAAAATCCCCGACGACAAAAAAAGTTTATAAAATTATCGAACCTGCTCACAAAATTTCACGAGAATCGGTTGATAAATGCGACCTGTAGAGGAGAACAGACAGACTGGCTGATAGACTGAGACGCTAGCTCTCTTCGCGCGCTCGGTCAAATAGTACCTATTTTGTTATAAATTCAGGAGTTCTTATTAAATCTATTGTTTTTTTCAGATACTTTGTTGAAGATTACCCCGATGATGAAACTGCTGAATCGTACCTAGAAGTAGCGGAGACGTTGGAGGACGGAGACAAATTCAACGCGGCCAAAGAAAAGTTAGCCAAAGCTATGAGCAAGCATCTGACTGCGAACGCGAAAAACTGCCATTATTATAAGTATTTGTATTTTTATAAGCATTACTGAGTACCTACCCGAATAAAAAAAATTGCCTGATGTAGTCATTTAATTTGGAGCCTATGATAGCTAAATTAATTCTAAGAAAAACAGTCCGACAAGCATAACTTGGCGTACCTGTGCGCCACTGTGCTCGGCTCGAAACCAGTGCCCTGCTTACTGTGTGGAACTTAACCAAAAACAAAGTAAAAAAATCCGATTTTTCACATTGATTTTATTCAAAACAATCTCCATGCAATAAATCTAGTCTGGCATAAATTTTTACGCGCTTTAGTTCTAGAAATCTCCACCGCCAACTTATACTGGTGGCACTGTGCGAATAAGTAAGTACCTACCTACCTACCTAATAATATAATTATATCTATCCTACCTAGTTACCTCATAATTTACTTTTTAATGAGATTTATCTATATAATTTTAGTACCTAGGTACCTAGGTACCAACTTTTAGACCTTAGGTACTTTTAAATAGTAGGTCTATGTCACGTCATTACAAGGTTGTCAGTGTTGCCAACTCAAAAAAATCGAAGTCGCTAGATTGAGTCCGAAAAGTCGCTAGAAAGTCGCTAAAAGAGGCAAAGGAGCTAGCGGGGGGGGGGGGGGGGGGGGTGCACCCAAAAGAAAAAAATCAAAATATTATGCATATTGCTCAATAAGTTACCAGTAAAACGAACTGCATATTTTTACGTCAACTCAAAATCTTTCGTCAGCATTCATTGAGTATAGTTCGTTATAGTTTGATGGTTAAAGGTGACATTGACATTTTGACATTATATATAATGACGCGGGACATTGACATTACACATACACCGTAGTGATCACGCGCATGAAGTTCTGTATTTTTATTCCGTCAAAATGTATATGGGAGATGGGGGCAAAACCGCCCCAATAACAATCAGTCAATTAAAATATAAAGAAATTAAAGCAATTTAGCAATTTTCACGGCTTTATTAAGTAAAAGTACTATTTCTTCACACATTTGAATTACTTTTCACGCACAAAATCATCATAAAAAGTGGTAATAACCTAAAAATTG
Organism: Camptogramma bilineatum; assembly: GCA_958496255.1. Lineage (NCBI taxonomy): Eukaryota > Metazoa > Arthropoda > Insecta > Lepidoptera > Geometridae > Camptogramma > Camptogramma bilineatum. The sequence goes on from OY292474.1 coordinate 8,206,412, forward strand.
CATTAATATAAAAAAACGGTTTTGCCCCTACAGTGGGGCACAACCGACCCAGCAATTTCCAAAGGGGGGAAAAACCGATTTTAGCCATTATTGGCAAAAATCACAGACATCATCGAGATCATCTTCTTCATCTATGCCTGCACAAGCATCATGAGCCCAACTAGGACACTTTGTATATTTAATCCAACTGTTGACTTAGATTTAGAGTATATCTCCGAGCAAAATATGCATTCATTGTCTTTATCTGCATCATCTGTATCTTCATCTTCACTGTTGCGTTTAGCTTTCTTGATCGATTTATTCACTGCTTGTATTTTCTTCCACTTTAATTTTTTCATACACGAACCCTATGCGGTTGTGCCCCTATGTGGTTTTGCCCCAGGTACTGATTTTGTAAATTGACATTCGCTGTGTCTGGTATATTGAGGGTAGGTAACGAACAAACCATGTTAATAAAGCACAAATAAAGAGCTCGCAAGTTCAGTAAATTACTCAATCATAAAACTAATAATCGGTGTACCTATCACATTTTTAAAATTGTAACGTAATTATAAAAAACTCACCAAATTTAACAAAAATGCACATAACTTTTTCTTCTCACAACCAGCGACACTGACACAAACATAAAAGAGAGCGGCCATTCATAGGGTGTGACCATTACGAAAAAAATTTTGCTATTCAACAAAAAAACACCCGAAATGATAGAAAACGGTTTTGCCCCCATATGTGGTTATGCCCCCACCTCCCCTACAAGACAATATCATACTTTAATGGTGTCTGTCGCTGTCGCTTGGCACTTACTTTTTTACAATACTTTTAATTTGTTGGTCGAAGCGTTGAAGTCCAAAAGTCGCTAGATAAGTCGCTAAATATTTTTTGTCGCTAAAACCGATTTTAAGTCGCTAACACAGGTCCAAAAGTCGCTATTTCTAGCGACAAAGTCGCTAAATTGGCAACACTGGAAGGGATAGGCAAGGGATAGGTAGGTCGTTCCATCATTACCTTCGAGCTTCGAGCTTAGAGAACCCTTCGAGCTTAGAGACATCATTCATTACCGATACCGAACCGCAAAACTTCGCTTCGCATCTTTTGACTTCGAGTTGAGTTGGCAACACATAACCCCGCATCCACACGTTGGGGCCAACGTTGGTCCCAATGCCTCTCACCAACGTGTGGTGCTGACAAAATAGCTTGGCGCCAACGTTGGGGCCAACGTTGGGGCTTGGCCGTGCCGTGTCGGTTTTATCAAAGGAAGTTGGCGCGCCAACGTTGGGGATCCGTCCACACGTTGGCGCTATGCTCAGTCCCGTTTCGACGCGCACCGTGAGCGCACGTGTCGACTGACGAGCGAGAATGTCATCGTATTCCTTATTTATTGTGTTTGTAGGACTATCGGGCTGAAATTTTGCACACTTATAGATTCTCGGTGACAATTAAATATTATGGTATCAACAAGCTGATCTGATGATGGAGTCAAGAGCTGTTCAACAGAACTCCTCAGTAAATAGACCGATTGAGTTGAAACTCGGCATATTTGTCAAGTTCTGACTACAATGTAATAATATGGTAACAACGAGCTGATCTGATGATGGAGTCTACTATTTTTTTTTTATGTTACGGGAACCGTGCAATTTTTTGGGATAAAAAGTAGCCTATGTCCTATTTCCGGTTATTATCTATCTATATTTTAAATTTCACTCATATCGGTTATGTGGTTGTCGTGTTATAGAGGAACAAACATACATCCAAACATCCAAACTTTCGCATTTTTATTATAGTGTGTTGTGTGAAGTGTGATAGTGACATGACGTGATGTGATTGTGATAAAATTGGTATTCAGTAATGTAAAATCACTTAGAGAAATTTCAATTTCTGTATCGGACGCGCAGACATCGGACGTCTGCACGTTGGCTCTGACGGAACAAGACTGGTGTATCGCCAACGTGTGGATGGTTCACGAAATCTTGGCGCCAACGTTGGGACCAACGTTGGCCCCAACGTATGGAGCCGGCGTAATACTATTTGGCAACACTATCATGAAGAAAAAATAAACTGCGGAATCGACTGACTGGTAGGGATGCCCAAATTGCCCAATCTTTTGCTTTGAATCGATTTTCCGTGAATCGATCCATAATTGAAATCGTACGGTATTGATTGAATCGATCTAGGAAGATCGTATCGTAATTTTATAAAAATAACTAGATTCCGCCAACGGCTTCGCCCAAGTGGAAAATATTTTATAAAACATGATTGAATATTGCTGTAGTAGAACTTTCTCTGATTTCTCTACTTTTACTTGCATCAGAATATAATATCTGGGCGACCGAGCTCTGCTCGGGTGCATAACGCCATCTAGTGGTTCACATCACTTGTAAATCTTTTTGTGTGAAAATGCCGAGAAACGGCTTTTCCCAGATAATGAGACTTAACTAGATCGATTTTTCGTTCCCGTAAACACCCGTACTACAAATTTCATCGAAATCGTTAGAGCCGTTTTTGAGAACGTCAGTACAAACAAACGCTTATTCCAATCTGTCAAACAAATATTGCTCGTTTAATAGAATAGGTTATGCGTGTAAATGACGGTGTTTGTTATAATTTGTTAAATGCGTACCTAGTAGATTTTGAATGAGAGAGAGTACTTGATTGATTCATTTTTACCGCGGCAATCCTAATAATTCGAATCAGAGTCAGAGAGATTCAACTCGATTTAACTCGAGCTAAGCCCAACTCCAGTTGACAATGTCATGTCAAATTGTCAATTTGACATCACTACACTAGGCTAGCTAGGCTGGAAGAAAGAGGCCAGGCCGATGTTATGAAAATTCTTTTATTTTATTAAAAAGCTATTTACAACGTAAAAATGCTTCTAGGATTGTATTTAAATCCTAGAAGAACTGTTTAGGTATCGTGATTAAGTGTAGTTTTATTCGTTGTATGTGAAATAAGTGAAAATGTTCAATTACAAGTACCTAACCCGCGAACACCTTGAAGGTTTCGACAATTACAAGGTATTTACAGCTTTACTACTATTGAACTTGCTATATTTAGTGCTCAATGTATAGATACTGAACAATTATGTACTGCAATGCTTGTAAAAGTCCGTTTTATGCGGTTTCTAAGTGATGTTTGTAACCTAAAATTATCGATTTTTTATACGCAGCAATCGCGTATTTGCATAACTATTACAGGCACATTTTGTGCTTTCCGTTACCTGCAGTCATAAATTCGTTTTACTAAGAATAGTCCAATAAGGATTAAAAATATTTACCTGTTAAAAGTTGCTTGTAAAAAGCCTTCAATTATTCTGATTGAGCAGGAAAATAAGGATTATAATTGATGTACCTATTGCTAATTACAGAAAACAAGTTGTTCAAATTGTTTTGTGAATTTTCCTTAGAATACAAATTGTAGCTCCCAGGTACCTAATTAATTTGTTTTTTTTTTATTTTCAGTATCAGGCTATCGACACTAGCCCACTGAGTGTGTATGTTATGCACCCATTTTGGAACAGAGTAGTTGAGGTGAGTTTGTATGGAACATATTCACAGTACTTTTTAACCATAGACTACTGTGGGGTCACTACTGTTATAGCAAAATCTCAATAGGAATTGAACAATAAGCTGTCTCTTTTCGTAGACTGAGAGTGAAAAGAACAGCAGACTTAAAAAGGTTGCTAAAGCTGAATCACAATATGAAATGAACTATAATGCTTTCCACTCTCAGGCAATGAAAAGAGATGGCAATAGTTCAATTCCTTTAATGCGATTCTGCAATAGTGACCTTTTTAAGCCCGCTGCTTAAATTGCAATTCCTATCGTGACTCTGTTATAGCGGCCTTTTTAGCTCCGCTGGTAGCACAACAGGGTGTAGCGAGTATGATAAAATTGACCATAATTACCTATAATTGTTTTTTTATTTAAATCAAATTAAATTAAATGAAAAATATGATTACGACTATATTCCCAAGTAACGGTAGACATATTCTTTCAGATTTTTTAGCCCTTAGCCCCCTTTAGATCTTTACCCCCTTATAAATCTTCGAAGGTTCTAAAAATGACCTTCGAAGAATTCTAAGGGGGTAGTCAGAAGTATGTCCGTCCAAACACATTTGGTACATTCCCACATTTTGCAAAAGTTAGCATTCCATATGTGACAGGTTGCAAGCCCATCGACGCTATTAGATAGCTAACTTCCTCACGATGTTTCCCTTCTTTAAAGCTTGTGTTAATTAATGCGTATATAAATTTTTCGAAACGAAAAATCCATTGATGCACGGCTGGGTTCGAACCTGTGACCTTCGGATCGAAAGTCGAGGCACTAACCCACTTGGCCAACATGGCTCAAATCAACCTTTGTGAAATTCAACGCCGTTTCCGCGTGTAGGATGTAATCTAGTTAAGGAAGTTAAGAATAACATAGTTATATTTTGTTATCTTTATACACAACAATTCTTAGTTGATAAGAAATCGTATGATGCCATTGTGGCCTAGATTTATGCAAATAATTTTATATCTTTACCGAAATATCTCTAAAAACACGTGACAAGAATGCATAATGATTAGGGCATCGAGAACCGGCCCCATTTCAAGAACCGGTTTTTTCGATTCCAGTTTCAACACAGAACCGGGTACCCGGTTCTTTCGGTTCTTTCGGTTCCTATGATAATTTTTTTTTGAATCGAATCGATTTTTGTCCCTTTGCACACGAAAGGCAAATAATGTGAAAATTACCAAACTATCGCTTTAATAAAGCACGCAAGTAAGATTCTCCTACCCTATATGTATTAAAAAGACGTCTTAGCTACTTTTTAGCCCAACCTACCTGAAGAACAGGCAGGTTTTGTTAAAGGCATTAAGCAAGGGTACGCGGGAACTTCGCGGGAAATTCGCCAAATAATAGAGAAGAGTAGAGAATTCAACAGCCTAGTGATCCTTTGCTTTATTGTTTATACCAAAGCCTTTGACTGTTTGTAATTAGAGAAATTGTATATTCCATACTACTGGAGATGGGATCTCCTGAACACGTCGTCGTTTTAATCAAGAAAAGTCTTTATATAGAAAACCATTCTGATATCAGATTGGGCACCGAATGCTCCAGCTAGTATGTTCCAAACCAAGAAGGGAGTGAGACGGGGTTGCATTCTATCCCCTGCTCTGTTTAACATTATATGAAAGTAGGTACATATTTCGTAGGACCCTTGAAAACTGAGAGAAAAGTTTCCCGGCCAGCGGAAAGAGGATATCAAACCTTCGGCACGCCGACGATACCTTTCTCCTAGTAACATCCGTGGAAGATATGGAAGAATTTTCCCAAAGTCTAGAACTTATCTAGTCTGAGTCAACAGAGCGAAAACCAAAAAAATTAGTAAAGCATTGTGCGGGAAAACTAACAGACACCACCTGCAACATCTCAAGCATCGATACCGTTTATCTCTACTTAAATCACAAATTAATACCATAAGGATGGCAGCTGTGTCCCGGAGATAAAGAGGCGTATTGGAATGGCAAAAGATACAATGACCCGCCTAAATAACATCTGGAAGAAGAGAGGAATAGGTATAAAAACTAAGATCTGGGCCTGTATTCTACTAGATGACAACCGCTTTGGTTTGGTTCGATCTCTTAAATGTCAGCCATTTGGTGAAATAGTAGAATAGCTTTTCAAAAATTTGTTCTGCCAAAGTTCAAAACAACTGAGTCGTTTGTTATTAGTAGTCATGGAAACAGTCGCTTTAGTTGAGGTTTTGGTTGAGGTTGATAAAAAGTTCGGTACGAGAATCGACGCCCAGACTGTTACGGGCATTGGTATAAGTATTTGGTCCTGGCCCTGTCTTTATGTATGGAGTGGAAACGTGTAGGTACAATTCTGTCCAGAGAAAGACAAAAAATCGATGCATTCAAGATCTGGTGCTGGAGGCGAATGCTAAGAATACTCTGGACCGATAAACGCAGCAATGTATCGATCTTATCCCAGCTCCATATTAAAACCCGATTGTCTACCGTCGTAGCACTTTGAGAAACAGCAATCTCTAGCAAAGCGCGCGTACGCGTCGCGTGGCACACGGTTTTTGTATGTGGGTAATCTATCCGGCTCGCTCGTTCGCTCGTAATTCTCTAGTTGTGAGGCTGAGACGCATTATCCAGCACTACTCCTCTTGCACTCTTGCACACAAGATGGCGCTACAACGGTTTACCTAAAGATGGCATAGATGTCGCACTAAAAGAAATAAATTTAGAGTGCAAAAATTTAAGTGCGACATCTATGCCATCTCTAAGTAAACCGTTTTAATGGCGCCATCTTGTAGACAGGAGTGCAAGAAGAGTAGTGCTGGATATTAGGCGTTTCGCGATGTATTTTAGAGGGGCTGGGTGGTCGGTGGGGTAAAGAGGAACGAAACTCTCAAGGCCATTCGGTGACTGACCGCCGTTAAGCCACCAACGCATTCTTTAATACTTCAGCCACGTGGTGTGCAGAGGCGATGAAAGTCTAGTAAAACTGATCGTAGTTGGGAACACCGAATGAAAGCGATTAGCAACAAGATGGGCCAATCAAGTGAAAGACTCTTCGTCTTAAAAATTGTACACTGTTGTAAGGGACGCACTAGACAGAAACCAATGGAGGCCAATCATCCATTCCAAAAACAAATCCGAAGCTGACCACGATCCTCAGATCATATCTGAGGATCGTGGTCAGCTTCGGGAACGACGAGAGAGAGAGAGAGAGAGAGAGAGAGATAGTTTATTAGAATTTTGTAAGTAAAATATTTCAAAATACTACAGTCAGATCAAAAATCAAACAGGGAATTTATAATCACAGCTATATTTTAAATCTTATAAACAATCACTAATCACAAACAAGGTACATTATGCTGCCTGTACACACCTAAGAACTCGGCACGCTTTAGAAGAAAAGAACTTTTTAAAAGAACCGAAAGAACCGAAAACCCGGTTCTTAATATTTTGAGAACCGGTTCCTTGTGTAGCCCCAAGAACCGGGTAATCCCGGTTCTTTCGGTTCCGGGTAAACCCGGTTCCTATGCCCTAATAATGATAACAAGTAGCTAAATTAAAAATTTTCAAAAACCGACTTCAATAAAACAATTTTAATAAAACCGAATTCAAGCTGAGCAATTTTCTGGGCCTTTAAAAAGGTCGCTAAATGAATCACAATATGAAATGATAATGCCGTCTCTTTTCACTCTCAGTCAATGAAAAGAGATGGCAATAGTTCAATTCCTATAATGCAATTCTGCAATAGCGACCTTTTTAAGCCCGCAGTACTCTCGAGGTGCATTTCTGTTCATAACTCCGAAGGTCCTTGACAGATCCTCACCAAATTATGCCCTGTACGACATAGCATCCCATCGGCTGCCATTATGGCATTGGCCCATTTCTATCCATAAGATGGCTAAGGCTTGTTTCACTCTTCAGCGTGTCGCCGGTCGCGTCCGCGAGTTGACCATTCACAGCACATTTCTTTGTGCTGTGAATGGTCAAAATTGATTTCTCTGTGCTGTGAATGGTCAACTCGCGGACGCGACCGGCGACACTCTGAAGAGTGAAACAAGCCTAATGGTGACCCCATTTGGATCGTGCTACTTTTCTTCCGACCGACCAAGACGTCTGCAATGGAGAAGAATTTCCTCCCGCAAACAATTGGGTTGTGGAATGATCTACCTGCCGCGGTTTTCCCCAGTGACTACAGTATGGGGTTCTTCAAAAAGGGCGTTTTAATTGAAATTTTTAAAGGATCAGCAGCGCGAGTGTGACTCCTCTGGTGTCGCAGGCGTCCATAGGCTACGGTAACCGCTTACCATCAGGTAGGCCGTATGCTTGTATGCTACCTTAGTAATACTAGTAGTTCGCCCCGAACTGAGATCTCGCGCACCGTAGATGGCCAACATTTGGACTTTCTTCTGACTACCCCTATAATTTCAAGTGCTACTACTGCCGGGTATGCCTATTGCGCTAGCTCTTCATGGTAAAAAATACTAGCATGCATGCAATACATAATGTCGTGTCTAATTTTTCATTTATTTCATATTTATGAATTCTCGTCGTATTTTTAAAAGTATACGTCCTAGAATAAAAATAATAACTATTTTAGAATGTACAAATAAAGACCTTTCATTTGACACCGCACTCAATATATTTGTTTACTTAACTTTTTTTACCCCAATTATTTTCATTTTTTATCAAAATTTTTTTTATCATGAAAATAAATCAAGTAGCATCTAAAATCATTGCAAACCAAACCGCAACGATGCCACTCTCTTTTTAAGACCGACCAGTCAATGAGCTACGAAGACATCGAAACTCTATGAAACGGGAGCTCTTGCAGCTCTGGTTTCGTAGTTTTTGGTCTTTGGTCGTATTTCAAAAACTATACATCCTAGATTAAAAATAAAAACCATTTTGGAATGTACAAAATAAGCCCTTTCGTATGACACCCCACTCAATATATTTGTGTAACTTTCATAATTTTTTACCCCCTTGGGAACCCAATATCTTCACAACCCCTTCATCGATTAAGCTCATATGCTCCACCGTAAATTTCCTTACCACAACCTATTGACCTACCAAGTTTCATGCAGATTGGATGAACGGTTCGACAGTTATGCTCGAACAACAATTCGTGAAACATACAAACATACAAACATACAAAGCAAAATCGCCCAACTTACCACTAAGATCTTCGCTCGCTTCGCTCGCTCGATCGATAAAAAAATTGCTTGGTTGGTTGGTCGGTGCGTTCAATATGGAGGATACTATTACGTAGTGCTAGTATTCTGTGATACTATTAAGGTGGCCGCACACCTATCCTGACTGAAACGGATTTTAGAATTCGCTACGCCACGCTTCTATCCAATAACATTAATAATTAAGTTTATTTTCTTTCAGTTTGTACCAAAATGGGTGGCGCCGAACGTTTTAACTTTCGGCGGGTTTCTCCTAATTGTGCTGGACTTTCTCCTATTATCTTACTACGACTACTCGTACTACGCGTCTAGTACTCCTGCGTATAACGAAACGTCGGGGGAACTGCTCACTCAGAGCTCTATGGTACCACAGTCTTTGTGGTATGTCATTGGGATATTGCTCTTCGTCGCTTATACCTTGGGTAAGGAAACAAGATGAAATGAAATGATTTATTTGCTATTAAAAAAAATATATAAATAGCGACTCTTGCTGCGACGCAACAAAGCGCAATTCAGCTCGCGTAAGCGCTCATTGCCTATCGCTTTAATCACCTAAACATTGCCTCTCAACTCATAACTCTGTCGTTGTCTGGAGCGGAGTGACGTGTTCGACTTGTCGCATAAATAATCGACGCGGGCGGCATGCGAGCCGAGCGGAAAGTGGGAACCCACTGCCATACGCCTGCCCGAAGAGGCGCGCGGCCGAACGTACCTAAACTGCGGAGTGAGACCTCCCTGATATGGTGATGATGATGATGAAAAGTAGCCTATAGCCTTTCTCAAGAGTTTAGCTATCACATGCAGAAAGAAGTTTTCAAATCTGACTTGTAGTTCCTGAGATTAGCGCGTTCAAACAAACAAACAAACTTTCGCTTTATTATATTAGTATAGAATAGAAGTATAGATAATACGTTTGCAGATGGTATCGACGGAAAGCAGGCTCGAAGAACTGGCGCCTCTGGCCCGCTCGGCGAACTGTTCGACCACGGGCTTGACTCCTACACCGTGTTCTTTATACCCGCCTGTCTCTACTCTGTGTTCGGACGGCTGGACTTCTCGATACCTCCTGTAAGGTGAGGACACACACATACGCACACACACACACACACACGCACACACACACACACACACACACACACACACACACACACACACACACATACACACGCACACACACACACACACACACACACACACGCACACACACACACACACACGCACACACAGACACACACCCCACACACAAACGCGCGCACACTAACACATTCAGACATACACACACACTTGTAGGCAACGAAGTAGGGTAGCTCAGAGCTTTCGCTGCTGTTCAGTACCTGTCAAATTAACTTTATTTAAAGCGTTTTGCACATCACTTATGGACTGTAAATTGTCTGAAATAAACGATTTTTTTAATCGATCGAGCGAGCGAAGCGAGCGAAGATCTTAGTGGCAAGTTAGGCGATTTTGCTTTGTATGTTTGTATGTTTGTATGTTTGTATGTTTGTATGTTTGTATGTTTCATTTTTATGTTCTCGCATAACTATCGAACCGCTTATCCAATCTGTATGAAACTTGATAGGTCAATAGGTTGTGCTATGGAAATTTGCTGTGGAGCGTATGAGCGTAATCGATGAAGGGGTTGTAAAGATATGGGGTTCCCAAGGGGGTAAATTTTTTTTAAAGTTACCCAAATATATTGAGTGGGGTGTCATACGAAAGGGCTTATTTTGTACATTCCAAAATGGTTTTTATTTTTAATCTAGGATGTATAGTTTTTGAAATACGACCAAAGACCAAAAACTACGAAACCAGAGCTGCAAGAGCTCCCGTTTCATAGAGTTTCGATGTCTTCGTAGCTCATTGACTGGTCGGTCTTAAAAAGAGAGTGGCATCGTTGCGGTTTGGTTTGCAATGATTTTAGATGCTACTTGATTTATTTTCATGATAAAAAAAAATTTGATAAAAAATGAAAATAATTGGGGTAAAAAAAGTTAAGTAAGTAAACAAATTATATTGAGTGCGGTGTCAAATGAAAGGTCTTTATTTGTACATTCTAAAATAGTTATTATTTTTATTCTAGGACGTATACTTTTAAAAATACGACGAGAATTCATAAATATGAAATAAATGAAAAATTAGACACGACATTATGTATTGCATGCATGCTAGTATTTTTTACCATGAAGAGCTAGCGCAATAGGCATACCCGGCAGTAGTAGCACTTGAAATTATAGGGGTAGTCAGAAGAAAGTCCAAATGTTGGCCATCTACGGTGCGCGAGATCTCAGTTCGGGGCGAACTACTAGTTTATTTATCGTGATAGTATATGTTCGATCACGATCTAGATTCCTACACCGTTTTCTTTATCCTCGCCCATCTCTACTCATGTTTGTGCGGCTGCATAGACTAAACAAAAATCTCCCACCTTTCTGCAAGTATTGAGTGAATGATAGAATGAATTAAAATAGTTTATTTACATACATAAACTCACGCCTGTATCCCATCATAGGGGTAGGCAAGGCAGAGACCACAGATACTTTATTTCTCACCTGAAAACTACAAAATACAACCAATTTTAAAACTACGTTAAGTATTGTATTACTTTCAGAATATACTACGTGATGTGGAATCTCCTTCTCAACTTCTACCTTAGTCATTGGGAGAAATATAACACTGGAGTGCTTTTCTTACCCTGGGGGTATGACTTCGGAATGTGGGTAAGTCTATTTACCATAATAGCGTTTAAAATAGTATATCTATGCATATAAAAGAGCTTAACCTGACTGACTGATTGATTCATCATCGCCGAGCCGAAACCGCTGAAGCTAGAAAGCTGAAAGAAAGATAGCTTTCTTTAAAGTAAAATCAACCACTAAGAAAAGCTTTTTCAAAATTCAACTCCTAAAGGGGTGAAAAGGGATGAAAGCAAACTTTTTGTGGAAAGGGAGTGATGTAGCGACATCTACCTGTCGCTAGATGAACTACATAAAACATGCTACGCACTACAGATGGCGCCATACAACATCAATATGTCTAGAACACGCAAGCAAAGTTTCCAACAGATTTAGACATAAGTAAGACTATCCGACAACATCTGTCGGTCGAAAGACCACGGGCAAGTGGGCCAGATGGGCCGGCCCGTTGCAGAGAACCACCTACTCTGCCCTTGGGGAACGATTCCACTATGTTCCCCAAAGAGATGAAAACGTTTGTATGAAACTTTTTAACGCGTAGTGCGATTTGCTTAAAACTCACGTACTATATTTGTTATTCCAGTCATCAACTATACTTTTCCTATGGACGGGCGCGAATGGCACAGCTGTGTACAAGCGCTATGTATTCGGCGGCTACACTGTAGCTAATGTCTTCGAATGGGCCATATATGGCACTGGAGTCGTCACTAACTTGCCTGTCGCACTCTATAATATACACAAGTAAGTAAAACCATGTATAAGCATACTAATACCACAGAATAATAGCACTAAGTACAGAAGGCTCCCTTCGCAAAAAAATTATATAAACAGCTACTCTTGCTGCGACGCAACAAAGTGCATTTCAGCTCGCATAAGCGCTTAGTGTCTAGTGCTATATTCAAAACATTGCCTCTCTTTCTAACGCATAACTCTGTCGCTGTAAACATTTGTGTAATGAATATAGATGTTTGTTCTGTGTCTGGTTGTTATAAAGTATTTCATTTACAAAAATATATACTTAAGTATTCTATCAGTTATATGCCCCCTGATTGTCTATCTTTGATAGCTACCAAAATCGGTCTAAAGATGTCAAATATGACAGTTCAGTGACCACGCAAGTAGCTCTGTCACTTTCATCTCAACCAGACTGAACGCGACAAAAGATACTTACGCGATCGTTTTGACAGTTTGAGACCAATATGAGGTTTGAGACAAGTTAGACAGAAAATCAGCCCTCTGTGCCTCGAGCACCAGTATGCACGAGTTTACTATTCTATCCGTGACTATAGTAAAGTATGGACTGAACTTAGTTTAGTCAAGTTACCGCTAGAGGCGCTGCACTGAATTCCATACAATTGAGATAATTTACTATAGTCACGGATAGACTAGTAAACTCGTGCATACTGGCGATCGAGGCACTGTTCCCATAGTACAAGCTTTGCTTAGTTCGCGGCTAGATGGCGCTGTGTGAAATGTCCGCCAATATTTATTTAATTCTATTTCAGATCATACACCCTTCGGACGGGCAAAATGCGCACGCCCACTGAAGCGGTCCGTCCACTCTGGTCGCTTCTGCACATGTTTGTGATCCTATCACTCTGGGTGCACTACTCCGACACTTTAGTGGACTACGACCTTAGGATACTCTTCCTTTTGATGGGCACGCTGTTTAGTAATGTTGCGGTGAGTGACTTTCATCACCATTTTTAACCGACCTCAAAAAAAGGAGGACCACTGGCAGCTCTGGTTACAGCGGTTTCTTAATTTTTCTGTATTTAAAAACTATACATCCTAGAGTAAAATAAAAACCATTTTGGAATGTACAAATAAAGTCCTTTCATATGACACCCCACTCGATATATTTGTATAACTTATTTTTTTTTGTCACTGCCTTGGGAACCCAATATCTCTACAACCCCTTCATTGATTACGCTCATATGCTCCACCGTAAATTTCCATAGCACAACCTATTTACCTACCAAGTTTCGTGGAGATTGGATGAACGGTTCGACAGTTATGCGAGCACAAGAATTCGTGAAACATACAAGCATACAAACTTGCCACTAAGATCTTTGCTCGCTTCGTTCGCTCGATCGATAAATCTTGAATAATTCCATTGATCTTGATCACTGGATACGTGTTCGTCGCGAAAGAACAGGACTAGAATCACCTAGGTCTAACACGATTCAAAGTGATCCTATAGTCGAATTGCTCATTATACGAACTAAAAACATATGAAAAAGTAATTTTGACCATCAATTTTAGTGCGTATAATTAAAAATAAGGCATTCGATAGGGTACTGCATGGTCGTCTTATTCCTATTTTAGAGGACATCGGACTAGACGATAGAGATATCCGAATTATCCAGAACCTGTACTGGAATCAATCAGCAACTGTCCGAGTGGATGGGGAAGAAACTGATAAGGTTAAAATAGAGAGAGGAGTACGACAGGGCTGCATTTTATCACCAACGCTTTTTAATGTCTACTCTGAAGCTATTATGACAAAAGCATTGGAAGACCTTGATTGTGGTGTGAAAGTTAACGGGCGCCTAATCAACAACCTCAGATACGCTGATGACACAGTTCTTGTAGCATCATCAGAAATAGAACTTCAGAGAATAGTCGACAGGGTGGTAAGGTGCAGCGAAGACGTGGGTCTCAGGTTGAACGTCAAGAAAACGAAGGTCATGGTCGTCTCAGCTAAAAATCATCCAAACACGTGTATAAAAGTTGACGGGCACGTGCTCGAGGAGGTCAAACAGTACAGATACCTTGGTACTTGGTTGAACAAATCTTGGGATAGTGACCAAGAAATTAAGACGCGTATTGAAGTCGCTCGAAGCTCTTTCAACAAAATGAAACGTGTTTTGTGCAACCGCAATCTAAAGCTCTGCTTACGCATAAGAATGCTCCGATGTTACATCTGGCCAGTCCTTTTATACGGATGCGAGGCGTGGACAATTAAAGAAGACCTCAGGAAACGTATAGAAGCGTTTGAAATGTGGGCTTACAGGCGGATGCTTTCTATAAGCTGGACTCAAAAAGTGACAAATGAGGAAGTCCTCCGAAGGGCACAGCAGAAACGGGAACTTTTGCACACCATCAAGTTTAGAAAAGTTAGTTATTTAGGACATGTCATTAGACACGAGAGATATGACCTACTTCAACTAATTATGATGGGAAAAGTTGCCGGCAAGAGGCGTGTTGGTCGGAGGAAGAAATCTTGGTTGCGGAACATCAGAGAGTGGACGGGGATAGCGAGCGCTGCCGAACTATTTCGCCTCGCTAGAGATCGGGAACAATATGCCATATTGACTGCCAACCTTCGCTAGTCGGAGAGGCACCATTAGAAGAAGAATTAAAAATACGACTATAGTGGCCCTACTGAATAAGTGATATTTGAATTTTGAAGACCTACGTTTCCTTAAATTATTTCCTATTGATTTTGTCCCCAGTGTCGACTGATAGTGAGTCAGATGAGCGGTCAGCGCTGCGACGCGCTGAGTCCGCTGAGCGGCGCGCTGCTGCTTTGTGCGCTGGCGGCGCTGCGCTGGCCGAGCGCGGAGCCTGCAGCGCTTTATACGCTGACTGCGGTCAGTGTGCTCGCCCATGCGCACTACGGGTGCTGTGTGGTAAGCAACAATCTCTTAACAATGATGAAGCTATTAGGTACAAAAGGACCTCTTTAATCCGAACCCCTAAAAAGCCTATGCCGGAAAGTGGTGCCTTTTTTATATCGCACGGCCATCAACCAAACATTAAAATAAACTCTCAGGAGTACAACAAAAAATATTTGTGAAAACAGTATACATCTACATTCAGTCAGAACCGAGTTATACAGATGATTTTTTCAAGAGTGCCTCTAGGGCCAAATCTGAAACTATAAGCGATAGCGAAAAACACTCAAAGGAGTCTCGTAACCGATTTTGATAAAAAGTAAAACTGCTTCATTATATTTTAAAAATAATAATTTTCCTGACCAGGAATTGAACCGATATAAAAAAGGCACCACTTTCCGGCATAGGCTTTTAATATGAATACACATTGTATCTTTCCAGGTGCGTCAAATGTGCGACCACTTCCGAATAAACTGCTTCCACATCAAACAGAGGACGGATTGACTCTTAGAAGACAACATGTGCTAACACAATGACTAATGCGGTCCGACTTTGCATATCGACATTATTATTTAGACTGGTTTTACTGTCGCGCGTACCGTCAGCGCTGATAGGCGAGTGATCTTTATTAGAATGAAATAAGGATACTGATTGTCCAGCACTGACGAGAGCAATCAGCGTAGCCTTTTATGCTAAACAATCAGTATCCTTATTTCATTGTAATAAAGATCACTCGCCTATCAGCGCTGACGGTGAGAGTGAGACTAAAATCAGCCTAAGAGCCGTGTTGGCCGAGGGGTATAGTACCTCGACTTTCGATCCGAAGGTCGTGGGTTCGAATCCTGGCAATCAATGGCTTTATCGTTTCGAAAAATTTATATGCTCATCAATACGAGCTCTAAACGGCGAAGGAAAACATCGTGAGGAAACCCGCGGTTTAGTCAGCCCCACACGTATTGACCATGTCTTTCCTGTGGATATGGCCGGTTAAGCTGAGAGGATGGTGTAGGTGCTACAAGCCTACTCCATCTCAACAATGTCCCAGGCACTACAGTGTCTCGTTAAGTGTAGGCAAAGTTTGCCTCCTGAAACTAAATCATCTAGTAAATATGTAAAGGCCTACTATTGGACAATAAAAGTTAGGCGAGCTCACTTTTCCACGATGAAGTTTCCACCACGGCGCATCTAACGACTTCTAAAGCAGGTGCCTACTACAAGTTGGCGCAAGCTTGCCGAATAAACGCCGATTCCAACGCGTGGAACATTTTTGTTTTGTCTTGCCTTCGGTGTCGCTCGCCTAGCCTGGCCGAGTGAATACAAGTGCATGTTTTGCAGTGGTTTGTATAGACTCGCCAAAATACGCTCGCGTTGGCCTAAGCTCGCCAAACATGCACAGGCGGCATAACAATGTCCTTTTTGGAATCAGATTAACAAATTAAATGAATTATACTAAAGTTAATGATAACTATAGTATAGTTTATTTAGTTTTTTTGTTTGTTTTTTATAAAAAAAGATTCATATTAAAAAACTAATAGAGATAATTGTATGCAAAGTCGGGGCGTAATGTTGTTATAATAATTGTATTATTTAATACAATATATAAACTAAAAAACAGTGTCACAGCTTAAATTTCACTAAACCACACTTCAAAAAAAAATTAAACCTAAAGAAAAATATTAAAAAGCTTTCCGCTATAATAAAACTAAATAATCTCTGTATAATATATTTTTGTATATTGCATAATCGTAAAATCATATAATCGCATTTAATTTAAAGTCGTGTATGTTTTTAAAAAGCATAATAGCATGTGTTGTCTTATTTGTATAATTTTATAATTTAAATATTATTAATCATGTTTATTTAAGTATCGATATATTGCTACCTTCAAAAATGATATTTAGTGCATCTGTCTTTGGTCTAACATAAAACAAAACATACTAAAATCAAAGAAGTATATCCAAAGAAAATCTCTAACTGAGGTGCTTATTCTGTTATAAACTAATTAGCTAAACTATCGCTAATTTTGTTCACGATAAAGACCAATACAGCATGACAATGAAAGTGGCATTTCAAACCTTTCGTCTTTGCGTGTTTAAACACAAAAAAAAAAGATTCCGACGAATTGAGAACCTTTTTTTGAAGTTCGGTAAAAAATAAAAACAAATTGTAACATACATACATAGTCTATACATACATCTTACTTATGAAAGATGTTTAGAGTTGAACACTAGTTAAACAACGTCCTGTCTTTATTTGTGGATAGTGACGAATAGAGACAGGACGTTGTTTAACCAGTGTTCAACTTTAAACATCTTTCATAAGTAAGGGGGACAATACATACAGTTGTCTTGTCTATGTGTTATTTTTGAAGGTAACAAAATTTAATTTTAGTATTAACTTCCAAAAGGGGAATGGGCGTATCTCCCATCGATTTAACTTAGTTTTGACCAAGTATTATATTTACAAAAGTTATAATAGGTTATTTACTTTGGGTTGAAAATCCGATAGCTTGTATGTGTTCCATCTGCTTGCAAGCCATGACGGGAGCCTGTGAATGGCTTAAAACTTCCGCTGTCAGAAATCAAGTATTATCAGCATTTGAGATTATTAGAACTAAAAGTATCAAAGCCCATACCCCTAAAAATATACATTGATTTTAAGATCAAAAACTTTAAATAGATCACAATAATGATGGTTAACTTAAGTATTTAAAAGTTTATTTATGTTTTAAACTCTAATTTTATTATAGCAGCTCCAAAAATTTATCTCTTTCAAAATATTTTGAGGTAATACTAAATTATAAATGCGAAAGTTTGTAAGGATGTTTGTTACTCTTTCACGCAGAAACTACTGAACGGATTTTAATGAAACTTGGAATATACATAGTTTATGATCTGGAATAACACATAGGCTACTTTTTATCCGAGTAGGTACCACGCGAGCGGAGCCGCGGGCAGAAGTTAGTCTTTTTATAAAAATGAAAATCATGAAATATCTACCAAGTTCTATATATTTTTGGAGTTGTCTTAATCAAGCGTCGGATACACTAGGGGACATTTTGTCCCGCAACATGACGCGCAACACATAATTTACGTGACGGTGCAACGTTGCATATTGTCCCGCAACATGCCCCGCAACATTGTACGTGACGCGGGGCATGTTGCTTGCTCCAAAATGTTCGGCAAAATGTTCCATGACAATTGTCGCGGGACACTTCACGTAGTTGCTGAGGGACATGTTCCACAACATGTCCCCTAGTGTATCCCAGGCTTCAAAGTATCAAAATATTGAGATTATGAAATAATTAGTATATTTATTTTGTTTGTACATCTGACTTTTAAGTGTAAGAATATACGCAGTGGCTTAGTTTTAAGTTGATGTTTATATATTTTGATGTACACCTTATTCTTAAACCACTTGTAACTAGCATTTCGATTTGAAAGTTTTCCATGAATTTCCGAAATCGGTCCACAATTACCGAAGATTTCTGAAAAGATACATAGAAAAAGGAAAGAGTACATAATGTTAAATTAGCTGATAGCACATAATGTCAGCACGCGCCGTACGCGCCGCATTATATGACGTCATCGGCATGCGGATACCTACCGCATGATATGACGTCATCATTCCTACCGCATTTTATGAAATACGGTGCGGTGAAAATGCTGATGGAGTCATATAATGCGGAGAGTAAGGTGCGTGCTAACATTATGTGTCATCTTACTCTTAGAATCGTATATAAGAATGACAGTTAATGTCAATGATAAGCACCACTTAAACTAAGTAGCGTTCCAGTATTCGGGTGTAAGTATTGTGGTTTAAGAATATGGTTAAATTAAGTGTGAATAAAAGTATTCGTAACTATTTTAGCTTAGACTCGAATCCAAATTGATCACTACGAAATTAAGTGCCTCAGGTGTTGTGAGAATAAATCAATAAAAGTTATATAAAGAGCGATATACGCTCTGGGATTAGCGGGAATTAATTTCACCGAACATTTAGACGCGAATCGTTACTTGGAAAACTCCAAAAACAAAACAAGCTTTCAATAAATATATTATCCAAATTACGACCCTGAAAGCTATTTCATTGGATTATAAATACACTATCAAAATCAGTTCAGCAGTTGTAAAATTGTGGACATGGTCTAATAAAGCTAGTCTGTTACCGCTTTAATACTAGAATATTCGCAGGAAGTTTCAATAACCTATACAGGGTGTCCCACGAATACAAATTTTTTCATTCAATAGTGACTTTGAGACATTCGATCTCATTTGGAAGCTAATCGATTATAAAAAATAAGATAAACTTCATTGAAACACTTTTTTACAATAAAGATGAATTAGGCCTGATTTTTTAATCTTTAGATTTGAGGAATTAATTTAGCTTTGTGACAGCTAATTTACATAAAATATGCCAAATCACCATACTGATTCTTTAAAATAAAGTTATTTACTTATCGATTAAAGTCGGCCTTTTGAGTGAAATACTACTCACACAGTAACTTTAGTTAGATGATTGATTACTTGATATTGTTTTAACACACGGGAATTACTCAAGTAAAAATATCGTTGATTTAGATACCGACAATGTTTCGATTCATCCGGAGAATCTTCATCTGGGTAAGGAGGGACTTGCGGCAAGGTTATTCTTCGCGGTCGCGTCTCACTCGCACTACTTTTGAAAGTGAGGTTGATTACTTTCCTGAGACACCCTGTACAACAAGTAGGAAGTTACAACAAAAATAGCGGTAGTACTTTTTGAGCTTGACATTATTACTAAACATAGAAATAGGTATAGGTAATGTTCCTGTACGGAAAGTAGATAGTCTTTTAACTTTTGCTATCACTGTTCATATAGATACACAATGGATTGGAATGTTAGTGGAAATCTGTTCCCCCTGCCTACCCTCATGAGAAAAACGCGTGATATGTACCTACAGCTGTCACAATGGATAGGCATTCGTGAAGTTAGGCTTTTCGCTGTGCAGTAGAAAATTTTGTATAAAAAAGTTGCACTGCACATCTAAACGGCTAACTTCACGAATGCCAAGATCCGTTGGAAGAAGTGTATGTAATCGTGTTTCATCAAAACGTTCAATTATTAAATTTCCGTGTCAATTGTATATCTATATGGATAGATAGATTTGAAAACGACGTCATTCCTACGATTCTAAGTATCTACTCGAGCCTTAGTATGCGTGGGTCTTTGGTTGCGGAAAATAGGATGCTAACTGCATAAAAATCTGTAATGGCGCGTTTACATACTCGCGTGCAAACAGACATTCAACGATCACATTATCTTTTGTCGCGTTCGGTCTCCTTGAGATGAGAGTGACAGAGCTACTTCGTGCTCGCTCTGATCATAATCTGTCTCGTTGAAAGTCTGTTTAGCTGCTATAGCGCGCGCGACAAAAGCCTATGTGAAAGCGCTCTTATTCTTCGTGGCCAATGCCAAACGCAAGTAAACCAGTTCTTCCCATATTGCCTTTGTGATTTTACTGTACAGTAGTTAGCTAGCTTACCACGGTACCGTGGCATGGTTACTACACAGAGGCAGTCTAAAGGGTGATCTATTGGCGCGAGTAAATGAGTCAAAAGAGTGTGTGTAAAACCGTGGTTTTAAAGTACAGCGTTGAATGTTTAAAGAACGGCATGTCGACCGTTTGGTCCGTCAATAGATCACCCTTCAACGTCAAATGTGTCTTATCAATATGCTTTAAATGTGAATAGACAATCCTTTTTAGAATTGTGTTTCTAATAAATATTGAGAAACTAGTGTTGTAGACCAAGGTATTTAGGTAGGAGTAGTTACTATTCAACAATGATTAAAACACGATTCGAAACAGGATCACGACAGTACCCCTAAGGCATAGTAGACATTTTCTCAGATCTTCTGATACTAAGATCAAAACAGGTATTTGCAGGTAACTTACCTGAATATCTGAGATAATGTCTACTGCGCTCTGAGAATAGTCATGATCCTGTATAGTTTTATAATTTTTATAATTATAATGTCCTAGACCAGGGGTCGGCAAACTTTTCGATCCAAAAAGCTAAAAAGAACAATAAATGATTGATGAGCCACAACTTCCCATCTTAAGCTTTGGAATCTTGATCGCATAACGCTGAGGTATTCGGTGCCGTGCCGGACACATAATCGTATGAAAAAACAAAGAATGGTCTTTTGTTTGACGTCGCTCTGTGCGGAGTCCGCACAGAGCGGCGTCGTGATCGTTCCACGCTGCGGCGTGCGCCACGCATCGATAGTTTGTTAGAAGACAATAATAGAATCACTCTGCGGCAGAATCAACTAACTGCTTCTCTATAGACAGTGACGTGGTGACGCTAAGTTGA
Source organism: Camptogramma bilineatum (assembly GCA_958496255.1). NCBI lineage: Eukaryota > Metazoa > Arthropoda > Insecta > Lepidoptera > Geometridae > Camptogramma > Camptogramma bilineatum. The sequence continues at coordinate 8,227,782 of OY292474.1, forward strand.
AGCCGCCTACCGCAGAGTTGTGTGTTCCGAATGGAACAAAACTTTAGTCTGTGTGGGCTATGTGTCTTTTTACCCGACTGCGCAAAGCAAAGGAAGGGTAATGTGTTTATCAGTCTATGTATGTATGTTTGGATGTTTCTATGTGGCACTCTAGAGGCCAAACGCGTGGACCGATTTTGATAATTCTTACGTCAATCGATTCGTCTCAACCTTGGAAGTGCTACTAAAGACATGACAGTAAACAAAATTCACCAGTGCCACAACCAGACGCCATATTGTCAAAATTAAAAAAACCAAAATCGTCACACTATCAAGTGGGGTATCGTTGAATAGGTATTTCAAAATCAACTTTAGGTTTCTTTTACCATTTTTCATTTTAAGTAATAGTTTAGGAAAAATAACGGTTTAAAGTTGATTAATAATAATTCTCGCTATGGATGTTTCTATGTGGCACTCTAGAGGCCAAACGCGTGGACCGATTTTGATGATTCTTACGTCAATCGATTTGTCTCAACCTTGGGAGTGTCACTAAAGATATGACAGTAATCAAAATTCACCAGGGCTACAACCAGACGCCATATTGTCAAAATTAAAAGAATCAAAATCGTCACACTATATCAAGTGGGGTATCGTTGAATAGGTATTTTAAAATCAACTTTATCATAACTAAAAAGTGTTAAATAAAAAAATATTTTAAAAAAACAAAAACCCGACTGCGTCAAAACTAAAAAGAAAAAAACAAGCCTGCAAAGAATTACTCACAGTCGGGACCCATAACATTGGGAAGATTTGATTGGTAATAAAATGAATGGGTACCGACTGTGACTAATTCTTTGCAGGCTTGTTTTTTTCTTTTTAGTTTTGACGCAGTCGGGTTTTTGTTTTTTTAAAATATTTTTTTATTAATATATTTTTCGATACAGAAAGAGCCGCAATTATTTTTCAAATGCCGCTGTTTGCCGACCTCTGATAGACTGTCTCTGTGAAGTTGAACTAACCTTATTTAAAGTTTAAACATGTGAATACGGGCGTAACACTTAACACGCTTCTCAATGTCACAAGAATAAAGAAATGTAAAGAATTTGTAGTTTTATTTATGGGGAGCGAAGCGAGCTATGCAGCCAGTGAATGCAAATTAAACATGGAAGCATCTCTTCTCTATCCGCTAGCAAATCAAATCCAAGCGCTCGTGGTGTAGCTTATTGAAAGACGTTCTTGATGCGACGTTTGAGCCGCAATTGGATGAGTGACCGCTAGAAGTACTAATAACAGCTGAGCGCTTCCGTGCTTCGGAGGGCACATTCAATTGTCGGTCCCGGCTTTTAAGTCGTTAAGTCATGACTTAGGCTTACGCGTGTTTGTTTTCCTTGACACTACTACATGGCACCACTAGTAGTGCCTTGGGAGACTTGAGGTGGCCTAAAAACTCCGTTACCAGAGTTAGCGACTATCTCATACTAACATACATTCCTACATGATTACATCAGAGACTAGACGATCGAGAATGCGTCTAATTGCTATAAAGAATGACTAGCTGTTTGAAAGCAAGTGAATTAACACATTTACGTAAACATTGACCTACGACCTTGAAAACAGAGATTTTAATGCAGTACCTACCGATATCAATTCCGTATGATTTAGCACTAGGATTGCCTACTCTGAACTTAAGTAATCTTATTTGCCTAATGCTTAGATGAAATCATCTAAGGCCGCGTTTCCATTACCTACGCAAGTAGGTAGGTAGGTATTTAGACCACATGCAAGGTGCAACTTGACTAGTGGAAACGTATCATGCATGCAAACTGAAAGATGCACAAAGTCAAAAATGTCACAACCCCTTTCCAATCAATGTTTTCCTTCACACACAACAATCCGTCTTTGTCGCACTAAGTTTGTCCTGAATAGGAATCGAACCAATGACCTACAGTGCTAAAGATAGAGTTCTACTTAGCTATTAGCAAGCTTTTGTACTTTGAAACGGTGAAGGAAAACATCGTGAGGTACCCTTTGGCTTAGGTAATAGGCCCCACACGTATTGACCACGTCTTTCCTGTGGATACGGCCGTGAGCTTTGCCCTGCACCCACATCCCAAGAACAACAGCATGCTTAAAAAGGTCGCTAAAGCAGAATCACAAAATGAAATGAACTATAATGCCGTCTCTTTTCACTCTGTCAATGAAAAGAGATGGCATAGTCCAATTCCTACAGATTATGCCCCTTAAGCTGGGAACAAATTATCGGACGCGGCTGACGGACGCGGCTGACAGCCGCGACTGAATAGGTATCTGGATATAGAACGAACATAGAACTGTGCACATTATCTGACGAAAGTCGCGGACGCGTCCTTGGACCTTCAGACGTCCGAAGGCAATCTGGCCCGCTGGGTGTTCGGACGGTGTGCACACTTATCAGTCGCGGCTGTCAGCCGCGTCCGTCAGCCGCGTCCGATAATTTGTTCCCAGCTTTACACTTGGGCCAACGGATCTCGGCGTTCGTGAAGTTGGCCGTTTCGATGCGCAGTGCAACTTTTTCAAACAAATTTTTTACTGCGCAGCGAAAAGTATAACTTCACGAATGCCTAGATCCGTTGGCCCTACTGTACCTACCTACAGATTGCTCTGAGCCTCTGAAACCACTCTGAAAGTGGCTTAATGTAGGTCGGTGTGCAAATCAGATTTATCAAATAAACCGGCAATAATCATTGAGTTTTATGTCCAAGCACTCACTTAATGACCGTAGAACTATTCCAAGGTGATTGAGCCACGTTCCTGATGCATTCAGTGACATCAACAGTCAACACCTAACGTAAGAATGTGGGCGGGTAGGAAGTTGCAACGAATATTTGGTCACTGTTAGGTATTCGGTCTATCGTATTAAAAATGTTACTCGTAGGTATGTATGAACCGTCAGATTGCTCCATTTACGAAACATTAATCTTTTATAAGTTCCAGCAGGGCGTCCATGAATTTGTCCAAATTTTTCAAGCCAGCAGTTTAGATTTTAGAGGGGGCTCTAAAGCTAAACTGCTGGCTTTAAAAATTTGGAAAAAATCATGATGATAAGTAGTGCATTTCATAAACCAACTTTAAAGAAAAACTATAGCGTTTGAAAACTTTATATAGTCTGTCAGTAGGTATCTAATAGTCGTTGAACTTGGGTGTTGGATAGTTTTGTAAGTACTTACGTTATAAACAAGCAGATATTTGGTAAGTAGGTAAGTAAGTACCTACCAAATATTTGCTTGGAGCAATTACGGGCTACTACGGAACCCTACAATGCGCGTGGCCCGACACGCACTTGGCCGGTTTTATTTCTGTTCTAAGACTGAAATGAGACTGTGAATTTGCACTTATCTTTGTTGATTAAATATTCATCCGTCTACCTATCTTTGTTGATTAGGTAAATATTCAGCCGTGTTGGTCATCAAGTGGGATACTATAAATTGAATAACAGAAACCCGTGGTTTACCAGCTGCACCATTATTTTCTTTTTGCGGATATGGGTTCAGTTTAGAGGATGGTTTAGGTATGTACTATGCCTACTCCATCCTACAAGATCCTAGGCATTTGTTCTGATCTAAAATCATCATTAATCAAAACTAGTAGGTATTTTATTCTGCGAATTTGCAAGGTATAGAGGCACCTAATCAAATAACTTAGGTACATATAAATAGAAAGCAGTAGGTAATATTTCATTGTACCTAAGCTTTTTGTAATTTTTGATTAAGTAAGTAAACTAATTAAGTACCTACCTAAGTATTTATTTCACGGCATTAATAAGTAGGTAGGTATGTCTATTGAAGTAGGTAATGTTAGCCTGAAAACACCTTGTAATGTGTACATTGGCGTTACCTTTTCATATGAAACAGCTGCTAAGACGAGAAAGAAGGACCAGTAGGTACCTACTTGAGTCAATAATCAATTTATTAACTGTTCATCATTTTCGTTCAAAGCAATTGTCTTTTATTTTTAACCGACTTCCAAAAAGGAGGAGGTTCTATGTTCGGCTGTATGTATGTTTTTTTTTTTTTTTTTTTTTTTTTTTTTTTTATGTATGTTCATCGATTTCTTTGTCAATTGTGGACCGATTTTGAAAATTATTTTTTTGTTACAAAGGGTATACTTCCGAGGTGGTCCCATCTTCACCAAATCAGGATCTGATGAGGGGATCCCATGGAAATCGAGGGAAATCCTCAAATTTTTTGTGTGTTTGTGGAACTATCGGGCTGAAATTTTGTGCACTTATAGATTCTTGAGAACAATGAAATATTATGGTATCAGCACGCTGATCTGATGATGGAGTCAAAAGCTGTTCAACAGAACTCCTCAGTAAATAAGCCGATTGAGTTGAAACTCGGCTTATCTGTCAAGTTCCGAATACAATGTAATAATATGGTGTCAGTGAGCTGATCTGATGATGGAGTCAAGAGCTGCTCAACAGAACTCCTCAATAAATAGTCTGATTGAGTTGAAACTCGGAACTCAGCATATCTGTGAAGTGTCAACTACAATGTAATAATATGGTAACAGCGAGCTGATCTGATGATGGAGTCAGGACCTGTTCCATGGAATTTTTTAGTGATATGGGTATCAAATGAAAGGGCTTGATGAGCGAAACACAATAAGTAAAGTAAGATCTTTCTAAATAAAAAAATAACAGAAACAAGGAAAAAAAAACACAACACTAAAAATGAAAAAATAAAAAATTTTCAAAAAAAAAATATAACCGACTTCATAAAATACTTGCACTAAAAAGCGAAAAATAAGACTACAAACAGATTTATTTAATTTGTTATTTTATGTTTGTTATAATGTTGAAGTCGGTGTTAAGTAAAACAATGACTATATTTTATGCACACCGATTTCAACATTATAACAAACATAAAATAACAAATTAAATAAATCTGTTTGTAGTCTTATTTTTCGCTTTTTAGTGCAAGTATTTTATGAAGTCGGTTATATTTTTTTTTTGAAAATTTTTTATTGTCTGTAGTTAGGTACCTACCCCGCATTCCAACAGACACAAAAACGGTCAATTGGAATTTAAAATTCGAAGAACCGATGATGCTCTTTCAAGTGTTCCTTTTTTGATTTGAAAATGGAACACATTTATTTGGCATGCGGGAGTTTTGAATTAAGTAGGTGTAGGTATTGAATTAGGTTACGAAACCTCCTGATAGTTTCAGTAGGCTAACGAGATAGTATTCTGGCTAGTTTCATCACCACATAGGTACACCTGTAGCATAATTCTATTGCGCACGGTGCTAGGCACCGAAATAGCTCTTCCCTCAGCCATTCATTCCAATACAATAGCGAGTTTTGCAGACACGCGACTTTTTAGGATTTTTCGCGCCTAAATGTTGAAAAAAAAATGGCGCTGAAAGTATCATTTTTGTGAAATGTCAATGTCAAATTGACTTTCATTCTTAATTTTATTTAAAACATTGCCTTGCAACTAAACTATTTTCCTGCATTGCATTGTTTGCATGTCGGAGGCCTTCAGGTGGTCTAAAAACTCCGTCACCAGAGCCACTAAGCTCATACATGCATCAAGCTCTATGTCATACTGTTTGATTGTAAGATTAGACTAATTGAGTCCATTAACGCGTTTAGTGCCCCTGACGCACGTGCAGATGTTACGTGCACTCTGCCACAGGCGAGTGCTCAACTTCGAAAAGCACCGTGTTGGCTGAGCAGGGTGTAGGTTAACAGTGTTCCGCAAAGGGTGTGCCGCGGCACACTGGTACCGTGGTCATTAGTTGGTGTGCCTTAGGGAGTGTCCACATTGCGTTTTTTGCAGCGCGTTTGTATCGATACAAACGCGATTCGAACGCGATGCGAACGCGCAGCCCCCCGCGCAGCCCCTCCCGGTTCGCTTTTGTATGGAAAAATACGCGTTGCGAACGCGCGTTTGTATCGATACAAACGCGCAGCTCAAAAACGCGCTGCAGAAAACGCAATGTGGACACTCCCTTAGGAAAATAAGGTTACCTATCTCAGTTAAGCTTCTCTAAAGGACCGCATAAGCTCAACTAAAAAAACTTATGTTTCGCATAAAAAAATGATTTTTCATTTATGGTGTAAGTACCTTTGTGTACCTCCAAAATTTTCTGATTTCCTAGATGGTATCTACCTTGAACACAAAAAGTTTGCGGAACGCTGGCTTAAGACATTAAAGTCGCGCGACTTCTCCACCCCGTGTATCCGATCCTGCTATTTCGATTGATCGACATAATATTGAATGAATGCGCGTGGGCGCCACCTGCTATTCATCATAAATTCATAACCAAACAATCTAAAACAGCAAAACGATTAATCGAATTTATTATTTGTTAAGCTCTTATGATCAGGCGCCGAAAATCCGAGCAATATGAAATTATCTATGTTTTATTCATGCAAGAGAATTAAATAACATAGTAGGTACCTAAAACATTAAAAGGAACTCGCTTCTGTGTGTGAAAAATAGTGTACAACACTGTTTTTTAGGGTTCCGTAGTCCTGACAAGGAACCATAATAATAGTTTCGTTATGTCTGTCCGTCTGTCTGTCTGTCCGAGGTTTTTTTAAAGAGGCTGTCATCAGCGTTGGGCAATATTGGAGATGATTCCGCTGTAAATTGACTAATCACATTGAAATAGGTAAGTAGGTACTTACTTAAAAAATCGAAAGCTCTTATTTATAAAAGCTATTGGTTTTAGTTAAAATGTAAATTCCGATTGAGGTGCTCGGTAACAATGCAATATTATGGTAACAACGAGCTGATCTGATGATAATGTCAGGGCGAAATCGGTGAACACACTTAAAAAACAAACAGCCAAACATAGAACTCCTCCTTTTTTGAAGTCGGTTAAAAAGACAAACAAAGACGTAGGTACCTAGGATACCTAAACCCTTCTTTTATTCTTTTTCTTGGAAAGTAAATGAAAACACTTGAATAAATACCCTAATGACCTTCTTTTATTTTTTTTCTTGGAAAGAGTGAATGAAAACACTTAAATAAATATCTACAGACGCATATTTTCAGGTCATCATACATTATTATACCCGTCTCATTCATTTCAGGGTCGTTCTAATAAATCTTTGGTATTCTGGTTTATTTTTAAAGGACTACGTTTCTGGGTTTTGAGAGCAGGACAGTGTAAATAAATAAAACCTTGAGATTTAAATACCTACCTGAGGAATTTTGTCATGGTTTATTAACGCGATAAAATCACATTTTAAACTTTCGCGATCTTTAAACATAGGTACTTACCTAATTTATACGAATTACTACCCGTAATAGTCTACCCGTGACCACGAGAGCTATAACGCACTCGAAACGTCGGGAAATAATAAAATAAGGTAATTTTACGCGATAAAGTCCCGCTAGTTCGCTTAAATTATGCGATAAAACCATTTTATGAATAATCCTGGTTTACACAATACAACAGTGAAAACAAATCGGTTAAGTGTGATTAGTGTGATTAATGTGACTAGATGTTGCCCGCGGCTTTGCACGCGTGGGAACCCTTTATTGCGAAAATTTTAATTTTCCGGGATGAAAAGTAGCCTATGTCCTTCTCCGAGATCTAATCTATCTAAATAGGTACCTACCAAAATTCATCAAAATTGGTATACCTACTTAGTTAGTGGTTTAGGCGTGAAAGGACAGACAGACAGAGTTACTTTCGCATTTTATAATTTGTTTATGGATTCCATACCTACATGATGTATACTTTAGATAAAAGTAAGCTGACGATTGAAAAATTTGTTACCTATTAAAAAGATAATAAAAAAATCATCTCGATTCGATTATCGATTCGTAGAGTATCGATTCTGAGTTCGAGTTGAGTACAGATTGATCACTGTCCACAAATAGTGGCGGTTTGGCAACATGGCGCTCGTAAACTAATCCTCAGGTGTGGATAGAGTTGTTACCGGCTAAAATGACGTAAGCATGCTTTTTATCCGGATTATTTTACAGATTTAAAATCGCATCATGACAATCCTACTAAGAAAAAACCAAAAAATAAAATAAGTTAGAAATTAAAGGGTGTCCCCATACATACATAGATAGTCCTCTGAGTTGTATGGGCGCTCAAACAGTTTAGATTAGAGGACTAGCGGCGGTATAATGGGTAGGTACGGAACCCTCGGCGTACGAGTTTGACTCGTACTTGACCGGTTTTTTTATTAATTAGTAACTTTTAAGTACAATGTTGGTAGGTAGTTTCGTTTTTTTTCGGTTTTGGTTTCCAGCCAGTCTTTGTCACAATAGATCTAGGCATTCGTGAAGTTAAGCTTTTCGCTGCGCAGTAGAAATTTTTGTATGAAAAAGTTGCACTGCGCATCAAAACGGCTAACTTCACGAATGCCAAGATCCGTTGGAACAAGTGTAGTTTTTTTTTTTTAGTTTTTTAGTTATTAGTGTAGTGAAGTTTTTTCCGGCTTTTCTCACCTTCCACTCCGTTGCAAAAATGCACTAAATCATTTTTAGCTCGCGACGTGTCGCCTAGGAATTTGTGGCACTTTACCTATACCTAACCTACTTTATTATAAGTAAGCTATTACGTACAATACTGCTGCCATACGTCATTTCTGAATAGTTTCTGTTAATAGAGTTCTAGGCTTGCAAATTAAGTTATTTTATGACATACTAGCTGGTGCCCGAGGCTTCGCTCGCGTGGTACCCGGATAAAAAGTAGCCTATGTTACTCTCCAGCCCTTCAACTATCTCCACACAAAAAATCACGTCAATCCGTCGCTCTGTTTTGACGTGAAAGCAGGACAAATAAACAAACAAATAAACACACTTTCACATTTAAAATATGGGTACGGATTTTGAGGAGAAAGCTCTGTTTCGGCTTTTTTTCCTTTTCGCGTCTGTTAGTTTTTGTCGTTATTTCTATGGCGTTTTATGTAAGTAGGTACCTATCTAATTTACGTTGTAAGTATTTTAAACCTAATTTACATCCGGCTTCCTAATTTAATTTTCTAATATCTGGCTGAGATTCGAACTCGAAGCCTTTGGATGAAAGGCAGACACCCAATCCACTCGGCCACTTTGATCTCAACAAATACTGCGAAATTACGAACCACATTGTACTGGTAAATATTTTTGCGTGAAAATGAGAAAACGAATTTTCCCAGATATGAGACCTAGCTAGATCGATTTTTCGTCCCCGTAAACCCCCTTACCGCATCGAAATCGCTAGAGCCGTTTTCGAGAGCGAGAGTACAAACAAACAATTAAACAAAGAAATATTGCTATTATAATATAATTTAATAGAATAGGATGTACCTACCTAAGTATTATCATCGCTAAACACTTCAAAATGGTAAGAATTTTTTAAACCACATTCAGTGACATGAAGTCGTGAAGTAATATTTTAGCAGAGTTACCAAGCCACAGAAAAAAATAATGTAAGTAACATTTTATTTTTCTCTAGCAGAAAAATAAAACAAAAAAAAAGAGTTTTTGTTTACAAAATATTCTGGTACTTACAAAGATTAGATTCGATCTACGGTATGTTCCTTCAAAAGACTTCAACGCGTTCATAATTTTAGTCTGAAGAAATAGTAAACGAAATTAAATTACTGGTAGGTACTTACTAAAAAAAAAACTACAGATAACTAAGACACTATCTGAGTCCTATAGAATCAAAGGCGGTAATCTGTACTTGGGCTGAATTTTGGTAATTCAATAAAAACGTTTTACTAAGTCTGTTTTGAAATTATTTTGAAAGAAAGATTGCCGTATTTGAAACTAATGCTGATTTTTGACGTCAATTTTGAACGCTTGAATGCCACCTTTTATACAGATTGAGAAAATAATGAAACGTTATTTTAAATTCCCTAAACGGCCATACCATTATGTCATTTTTGACAAATTTGACAGATTACCGCCTTTGATTCTATAGGACTCACTATGATAATTATATTTTTAGTAAAGTCTGTTTATATTTTAACATGAAAACACGGAATAATTCAGGTCATATCATCATCTGCTCGTCCGGTCGTCCTGTGGACGTATTTTAAAGCCAAATATTACTGTTCCACTTTCCAAAAGCTTATGTCACGGGATAAAGAAAGAACTTGGTGAATCAGATCAGAAATTAAGACATTACGAATACAATGTATAAACGCGCTATATTTTTTCTGCCGTATTAAAATCAGGTGTTCTTTGGCGCCCCTCGCAGTTTGTTCGAGACTCGCGCGCTGCTCTGACGTTCTATCGTTCCAAATTCGAAAAAGCGCGCGACGAAAATTCGAGTGTCATTTTAAAAATCGAGTGGTTTTTTTTTTCTTGATCTGATAGTGTTGTAACAATGGGGAGAAGACTCTTTTAATTTATTTTCGAACTTGATTTTTAGATTTATTTTTCAAGACTGATTTTATATATTTTTGACTGTGTTGTGTTTAAAAGCTGTCATGTTGAACAAGTAAGTAATTAGCAATTATAATTTTATTGGAAACACATAACACTATTTAAATAACAAAGCGTTTGAATAATATCTTTACGGCTACGAAATATTATACAAAATTATGTTCGCGTTAATTATTCGCTGTTGTAGCTAGGAATTTGTAATTTGTTACATCTCATAATACTATGTTTTTATGGGTTTTTATTTTAATTAGTAAAATTACAACGAAAAAAATCTGCCAGCAAAGTCAACTGTAAGAAGTTTCATAAAAATAATAAAATACTTAAATAGGTTGAACTTTGAAAATTTAATCTAAATAATTTTGTTTTCCATGGATCCATGTATCACGCAAAAAAAAGAAACAAATATGACGATGTCCTAATTCATAAATATTATATAAGGTCATTCGTTTTTAATCTTTTCCCATTAAAATTCCCAAACAGTCCCGTATAATTTAATACTTAAAAAAGATTATTTTTATAATCCGTCCATAAAAATTAGGAATGCTAAAATACGTGAGGTACGTTTATGGCTCAATACATAAACAGCTGCGCAAATTTTATAAATATTTATATAAATAAACAGCTGTGTAAATTTTGATAAAACTTAGAGTAAATGTAAGTAGATCATGGCCCGGAAAGACTTGAGTACTTTCGGCTTTGGGTGCCAACAAGAGTGGAAGCGGTTAGGCGTAGCTTATTTGGTTCAGTGCTTGGGCAGGCACTTTAAATTTTCAGTTCAGACTTTAAACAATAAAAGAAACCTTCAGGCGACCCAGAGGCGCGATTCAGACTTCGGAATGGAAGAATTCGGAAAGTGACTCCGAATTTCCGAAGAAATTCTAAGAATCGGATGCATTTTCGGAAGTCTGAATCGCACTGCTGCTCATCAAGGTTAGCCGCTACCTATACAATCCTTTATCTTCAAAGAAACTTGAATATCTGAGTCGTTTATAGTCCTGCCCACTTTAGACCTACGCCCATGTCAACATGTCTCAGGCACGCCAGTGTCCTGTTAAGTGTAAGCACCGATTGCCTCCTGATGCGCTGTATGAAACATCAAAAAGATGTACCTAAAGGTCCAGGGACCGCAGAAGTGAGGAGCAGAGGGGGCCAAATGCCCGCCCACCCTAAAATCAAACGTGGGGTGATGTGCCCTCTCCAACATTACTACGTTTCTCTGTGCTATGTGCCCTTTATCTTGAAGGAAGGGGGTGACCAAAGAAGTTTGCCCCCCCCCCTCCCTCCATCATGGATGACTTCCACGGTCCCTGTTGTTTTGGGAATACATTTTTTTGACGTGTTAGCGTCTTATAAATCGACGAACACCGGCTGCATGCACGAAAAAGCGTCACGTTCCGCGTGCGGAACACACACACATATATACACAAAAATAGCATTGTCGGTGTTAAACCTATATTTGATTGTGATCCCATAACCTAAGTAAGCCGACAACCATTTTTTTTAACCGCGGAAGAGTTATTCGGATATTCTACTAGTTTATCGAGTCATTTTTACATTGAAAAGATATCATATCATAGATAGGTTCAAAACCTATGCAAACTGATAAACGAAATAGAGTTTACTGTGACGGATTCTAAGCAAACAAATAGATAAGGGAGATAACAGTGATTTTTTGGTAGGTACTATCTTAGAAAAATAGTAAAATAGTATTTATAGTATTTGCACACGACATCCAAAAAGAAAAGTAAAATAGTTTTTAATAAAGTTACATGTTTTTATAATTAACTAGCTGACCCGTCACTTCGTACTGCCTGCCCTATTTTTTTCATATAAGTAATTAATTAAATAGATTTTTAGAGGACTATGTATTACAAATATTCCGGAATAATGCCTGGTTTTTTTTTTTTCTTATTTTCCGAAAAGAAAAATCGAACCAACGAATTTTGTCCCACTTAACCAACACAGGGCCGTGTTGGATGAGTTTAATATACGGGTTTAATATACAATGTACAATAGTATTTAAGCAATTATTGAGGCTAATTCACCTAACAGGCAGTTTGATTAGCATAAACACATCACCTAATTCATAAAGCACATTTGTAGAGGTCATTAGGAGAGTGCAAAATTATTTATTTATTTAGTAAGTTTAAGGTTTGATATTTTTTTTGGATGTGTGACTATTGGACGCGTAGAAATTCATGACACCATCATAAACTATCCTTGTAGAAAAAATACATTGTTTTTAAACGATTTCATTTAAAAAGGTCGAGCTCTATTTTGCTTATAAAATCTCTACTTATCTTCATTTCATTATCTTTAATTTGACATTTCGCAATTTGCGTCAAATAAATTACGAAATTTAATTTTCGAACAGCTCTTAAAAACTTTTTAATCGGTCAAGTGGCTTCTCGCGGATTCGACAAACAACCTTGGCTGGTTAAATTTTAAAATCAATAAAAGATTTATTATTTTGTTTGGTTCATATAAATGTATCGATACGTCATAATTTTGTATGGTTAATGTCTCGCTCGTAAATATTGGTCTATAACTAGGTGTACATAATAAAGTAACTCGTAAATATTGGTATTTTTAACTAAAAATAGTAGGGTGGTTACATCTGTGTTCGATAATAGAAAAAAAAGAATTCGAAAATATATTTTTACTTAAAAGATAGCCTTTCATTTCAAGTGCTGTACGTAAGCACTTAGCACGTAAAGTTACAGTAATTGCAAATCTAAAGAATCCCCGTCAGGTCATTAGCCTGTCTGTTTAAAAAAGCGATGACATCTGATCTGGCGCCAACGCAGATTAACGGGTTAACAGAGCGCGGGTATTGTTTTTATTTCGAATTTCGAATTTCGACTGTCAGTTTATATTTCGAATGTCCGATTTTATTTCGAATTTCAAATATCTTTTTAATTAAGAATATCTGAGCGAGAGATCGACCTCTTTTGGATGGATAACGGTTTTAAGTCTTTTTTTTTAATAATACGCAAAGGTGGCTCTGCCTTTGCTCTACCTTCAATAGGTATCATTTAAACACTAAGTAGGTACTTATAATATTTTTTTTTATTATTTGGAGTATAATGGGATGATTATACTCCAAATAATAAAAAAAAAATATTATATTATAATTATAATGTAATTTTAGTATGTAATCCTGGGGATACACGAGGCCAGTTTTTCAAGTCAGGATAGCAAGATAGTTATAGTAAGCTAGCGTTCATCGATTTATAAGACGTTAACACGTCAAAACACATATTACTGCGGGTACCACGGTTGGGGCACGAGTAGTAAGTAGGTACTTAGTAATAAAACTGTTGCCAAGGACATTTTGTCAAAATAGGTCAACGCTAGCCTGTTTATCAATTAAAAAACTCCATATGTTTTTCGTAGAAATTCAACTTCCTTATCCTTACATTTGAGATCGCTGAACATTATTTAATTAATTTTATCGAATTATATGACAATCCTTATGGACACAGGCCCATTGAGTTATAATGTACTTAGGCCATATATTACATATTTTATTTCTTAACACGTTGACTGCTGCCGACGCACATGTTCTTCTTAATCAGGGCCGTGCTGCGACCCCTCCGCAGAATTTGGTAGTGATCGCGATAAAGAAATTCAAAAGCTTTTCGAAAATTTATGTTATTCCAGTCACACATCCCTTTAGTGACCGCGCTGAACGTCACACTAGGCTACACGAGTTCATAGACGTGTGATAAGTAAAGCATGGCATGCGAAGGTCGGTTAATTAACACATATCTTACGTTGTAACCGGCCTATTAATAGATGTGACTATAGATACGAAAAGAGATTTTATTATTGAACAAGTGGCTAAATTAAGAAATTAAAAAAATTGACTTCAATAAGCTGAGCAATTTTCTGCACTCTCGAGGTGCATTTCTGTTCATAATTTCGAAGATCATCGACAGATCCTCACCAAATTTTTGTGGCACCAATCGGAAAGCAAAAAAAGAATTTGCCAAATCGGTCCAGGCGTCTTTAAGTAATCGGTGAACATACTTAAAGATAAAGATAAAGATAAAGATTATTTATTTGCTTAAACATGTGTAGATTAGATGATTAAGACGTTAACACGTAAAATCTTTTTTAAACTTTCGCGATCACTGTTCATTGAAAATTTTATGGATACCTACGGGATTTTATCGCGTAATTTACCTTATTTATCCCGACGTTTCGGCTATGATACAAATTACGCGATAAAATCCCGTGTCCATAAAATTTTCAATACGTAAAATTATCGTCCGTAAACCAGACAACCAGTTTTTTTTTTAAACTGACATGATCGAGATGATTCTCAGCTATAATTTATGAAGATCTGTTCAGCCGTTTGAAGAACGTTCTTTTCTAGTTGATGAAGGGATAGGTAATTGTTTTATCTATATTAGGTAATATGCTTTTTTTAAATCTGCGAATGATGCTGTCTGAATTCTGATGTGATGACGTATTTTAGAAAAATGCGCTCATTTTGACATTGAATTATTTAGGTAGGTACTTACAATGATAACTTTGTTTACTTGCACTAAGCTTTGATAAAAATATGATTAAAGATAACAGATAAAATGCATTTAAATATGTTACTATGTTAAATATTGTAGAAAGTTTAAATAAATTAAACCAAAAAACATTGTTATTAGGTGGATCTTTTTAACCGACTTCAAAAAAGGAGGAGGTTCTCAATTCGTCGGAATCATTTTTTTAAAAGGATATACTTTCCGATTAGTGCCACAAAAAATTTGGTGAGGATCTGTCGAGGATCTTCGGAGTTATGAACAGAAATGCACATCGAGAGTGCAGAAAATTTGCTCAATGCTCAGTTTATAACATTGAAGTCGGTTTTATTTAAATAAAAATTGTTTATTTCTTGTTCTTCTAAACATTTGTTAGTTGTAGAAATAAACAATTTTTCTGATTTTATTTGTTTATCTGTGCCAAATTTAAATTGCCCAACAAATCTGCGTTAATAAATTGATTCTGAGTACAGTAGGTAAGTAGGTACCTACCATTTCGCATTCCGGAGTCACTATTTATTAATTTGTTTAGTCTGGGTCTCTAGTTACTTAGGCACTTTAAATTGTTTATCTGTCGTAATTCGTTAGATTAGAATTCACGGAAGTCCATTAAACTAATACAACTAAGTACTTAGCTAAATAAAAAAAATAAAAAAACGGACTTCAATGTTTTAAGCTGAGCTTTTCTGCTCTCTCAAGGTGCGTTTATGTTCATAACTCCGAAGATCCTCGACAGATCCTCACGAAATTTTTGTGGTACCAATCGGAAAGTATACCCTTTTAAGCAAATAAAGATTTTTCCAAATCGGTCCAGGCGACTTCGAGTACCTAAAGAAATACCTAAAGAAAAGCAAAAAAATCACACTTTTTTTTTAAATCTAGATAGACCTTTGTTTAGCCACAATCTCACCCGATGGTAAGTGATGATGTGGCTGACGATGGATCACAAAGGTCTAGGAGACACCTATCCACTCTTGACTTGAAGAGACCCAGGTTACACTTTCCGTAACGCTCGTCACGCATTCACCAGCTTACTCCCCAAGTCAAGCGTGTGTAAAGTTTTACTTCAAAAAGATTCCGACGAATTGAGAACCTCCTTCTTTTCTTGAAGTCGGTTAAAAAGCTTTTCAATCAATATCTGTAACCCATTACCAGCACAACATTTAATCATCTATGACCCGGCATCTTCGAAAAGCGTTTATAATTCTTATCTCTTCCGAGTAAGGTTTAAAATATCTTTGTTTTAATAAACTTTTTAAGGGTTATTTTGATGATACTTCTTTGCTCTTATATCAAGGGAATAAGGTTCAAAGTCGCTTCAAAAGTAATAATGATTAGTTCAAGTGCTCAGTCAAAGAACACATTTACGTTTAATAAAGATTTATTGTGCTACTGGTTAGCAACAAATTTTATATCTTTTAAATGAAAATTGATTTAATTGGACGATTGCATAGCGGTAAATATTATATCCTACCTACTAGGGTACATTAATGGAATGTAATGGGGATAGGATAGAAACATGATCAATTTATTGGACCTCCTACTTTTATAAGCATACTTTCCTAGTACCTAATGCATGAACTGAGATAGAAAGATAGATTAACACTTTATTGTACACCACATGAACATTAAAACAAATTACAGACACATAGAACATAAGGAGCGAAGTACAATGGGCGGTCTTATCGCTATGAGCTCTTAACTGAGTGAGCTTTACTAACTTTTAGACCCAATAATAGTTTTTGTTGTTTTCTCAGAATGTAATAAACATCGATTTTTTTCATCAAATAAATTTAAATAATTGAAAACTACATATAATCACATTTCCGAAAAGTTCGCGAAAGTACTTTTTTAGACTTTGATTGAAATAGCTGGTAAGAAGTTGGCGTTTCGCCTGTTGCCGGCTTAAATTACCCATATTTTGTATGGAGACATTCCTAAAAAAATGTAAGGGAACAGAACAGAACGGATGGGACAAAATGTCCCATGGCAAATTTTTTTTCCTAATAAAAATATCCTTAGTACCTAGGTAGGTATAGTAGTCGTAATAGGGCACTAGATACCTATTAAAAAAAAACAGGACATACAAAGCAAGCAACAAAAAGTTAAATAAAAGCTTTTAAAATTATTTAAGTAAATAAAGACATTTTGACGTGTTAGCGTCTTATAAATCGATGAACACCGGCTGCATGCACGAAAAAGTGACGTTCCGCGAGCGAGAGCGCGGAACAATGATAGAGGGGCACGATCGGGAATAGGACATAGGCTACTTTTTATTCGGGTATCCCGCAAGCGATACATAAGTAAGTAGGTATAACTCAAATGTCACATTTTTGTGTTACGACAGTTTTTCAGCACCCCTATTTTGTAACACACGGTAAGTCGCTAACTCGGATTCGTTCAAACAAAAATTGTTTTTTTACGATGAATACTTTGAAAATGGTAGAATATGGTTGAAAAAATTGATACTTAGACATGTTTGTTGTGTGTAAAATATGTGAAGTAATTTTGCACTAAATAACTTTAATGTAGTTCGTAAAAAATCAATTTGTTTTAACGAATCCGAATTAGCGAATAATGTGTGTTACAAAATAGGGGTGCAGGGAAGGTGCGAAGTGACAATGACTTTGTTTTATCCCAAAAATCATCTATCTTGGACGATAGGTACAAGTAGACTTTATAAAACGACCTTGTAACAACTTTGTACTATAATTTAAACTCTTAGAATCAATTTGAGATCTAGGTCGTATTGTTTTGCGCTAAACTGAATCTAACATGGAAAAAGATCATTAGTCATATGAACTGGAATTGTTCGTCATTCACTTTAAATGGATCAATAGGTTAAATCTGGATTCTGACTAATTTACCGATGCCTAACTTTTAATAAATTGACTAAGTCGTTCTTTAGTTTGGCTCGGAATCCTGTAATTGTATTTTAATTTAAGTACCTAGGTATTTACAATAACAGTGACATACATTTACAATTTATTATTAACTAGCTGACGCCCGCGGCTTCGCCCGCGTGGACTACTATTTTGTTTATCCCACGGGAACCATGCGGATAAAAAGTAGCCTATGTCCTATTCCCGGTCATTATCTATCTATGTTTCAAATTTCAGCCAAATCGGTTCAGTAGTTATGGAGATACGTGGTAACAAACATTCACACACACACACGGACTTTCGCCTTTATTAGGCAAAAGTAATCCTTATAATTCTCCAAAGTCTTTTTTTTTACAATTAACGAAGTGTTAAATAAAAGCCTCTCTGACCTCATCCCCCTAGACATCTTTAAATGTCTACTGTGTCTTCTGGCTACAGACAGACGTGATCAATAATATCCTACCAAAGTTTGGTTAGCACTTTAAAAATAAAAAATAAAAAAAATTCAAGTTGTGCCAAAAGAGTCACACACTCCAAAGAAAAGGAACCTACCAAAAATGGCGGCCGTTTAGAATTTACAAAAACTCTTTTGTCCTAATTCGCAAATGGTCGGAATACCCCGCTTTTCTAAGAAAAGTCTCGGAAATTCGGTGCAAAGGTTGAAATTAATTTACCATGGAATTGATTTCTATTGATCTAAATTTCCAAAATAATGAATTTTGAACAGACAATTTTCATCAATCACTTTTTCAGTTTTACTGAAATCACGACCTTATTTCTTAACGAAAGTAGATTTAAAGGCTTCTAGGTAAATTATGTATCTCGGAGATCTCGAAGTACAATTCTACATCTCAAACATTTTTAAAATTCAAAACCGTTCCGTTTTATTGTTGGTTAAAGATTTATGTTTTGAGGAAACAAAAGACTAATTTGAAATTCGAACAAGACTGTAAACTTTTTTAGATGCCAGTGATTTTATGGCTGTAGATAGGAAGAATACAAACTTCTTGTTGCTAAACCTAACGGCAAGTTTCAAAATTCACTCTTAACTGTGGTTTTGCTTACTGTAAGATATTTTTCATTTTAGTTTATGAGTTACCTAAGTAAAATATCTAACCACGGTAAGCAAAATCACAGGTAGAAATTGAAACTCCACTGGACGTAAATGAAGAAAAAATAAATCTCAAATTGAAATTATTGTAGCATTTTATTACTCGATGCAATAAAAGCAATTTGCAATGTTTAATGGTTTCAAAGATTTATAACGATAGATGATACAAAAAGAAATTAAGACTTAACATCTACTATTCAGTGGTTTTTTTAGGGTTCCGTACCTTAAAAGGTAAAAAAAGGAACCCTTATAAGATCACTTTCTTGTCCGTCTGTCCGTCTGTCCGTCTGTCCGTCTGTCCGTCTGTCCGTCTGTCCGTCTGTCCGTCTGTCCGTCTGTCCGTCTGTCTGTCCGTGTGTCACCATCGATTATCTCAGGAACGGGTGGAGCTAGCAAGTTGAAATTTATACCATATACTGAGGTCTATAGTCCCTATTGTGACTATAAAAATCAAGGTCCTGAGTCAACACTATAAAAAGATATAGGCAAATTTAGGTTTTCGTGAAAACTTGTAAGTACCAAAACTTACCTTAATTATCAACTTTTTTTATTTTTCGGAATTTTACCTTTACTTGTGCTGTAAGACCTTGCTTGTAACCAAATTTGACAATTCTAGGTCAACCGGAAGTACCCTAGAGGTTTTGGGTTGAAAACCTAAATGGTAGTTCCCGTTGACCTAGAATCACGAAATTTGGCAAAAAGCAAGGTCTTATAGCACAAACAAAGGAAAAATTCCAAAAAGGTAAAAAAGTTGAAAATTAAAGGGTGTTCCCATACATACATAGTTGACGCCAATTAAGATTGTCCTCTGAGTTGTATGGGCGCTCATACAAATAAGCGGGCTACAATAACATAATGGGTATAATGGGTAGGTACGGAACCCTCGGCGTACGAGTTCTACTCGCACTTGACCGGTTTTTATTTTTAAGTGCTGTGTTAGTTTAGTGTTATTGTTAACTTTTTAAATGATAAATAAATAAAAAAAAAAATAAAAAAATACTAGATGATTGTACAGTATCTGGAGGAAATATTTGGACACGTGCCTGGGACATTGTTGAGATGGAGTAGGCTTGCCCAGTAATTTTTCGAAACGAAAAATACAAAAACAACGCATTAATGTCAAAATGCCTTTGTATCCATTTTTTCAAAGTCATATTTTATTTATAGGTACTGTTTACTATAGGTTCTTAACGTAATTCTTAGTATGTGAGTTCATGAATGATTCAAATTAGTTTTAATGCTACTAGAATTAATTATTTCTACTATGGAATGATGAATGGCGCTACAAACAAGTGTGTCATCATCTAATAGATGGCTATTTTTCAACGTAATTCTATTTTAGAATTCATCTTTCATCTTAGTAATTGGATTTAGTTTACATCATGTAGGTATGTTTATAATTAGTGATACATAGCTCCAGGGATTATTTATCCTTCTCGCCTATTAACTATTAAAATTATACATTTTTATGAATGAGGAATGACACATATTAGTGTGTAGGAAGTAGGTGACTAAAATTCTTGTGTATTTATTAATTCTATGTAAATAATAGGTAGGTACATTATAATTAAGTCTAAAATACAAGATGATTCAAAGTGATTCAAGTGATCTTATTAGGTAAATGTCTATTGACTTTGAGCAACCGTTTGTGCTACCTGCGTATAGAAGTCTTCAAGTAGGTACAATTATGAGTTTGAGTAGGTACTCAACTGAATAAATCGGTACGTGAATTTTAAACGACAGTTAATTTTTATCGACTGCCTTATCTGGATTTGCAACTCACGATCTAAAGTTCATTGGCACAATTGCGAACTTAAGCGGTTTCTTTCTGATATTTGTCGCTGGTTCTTTCTTAGTCACCATTCATTACCACCATAGAAAACAATCGTAGGTATAAAAGACATCCTGTTAAAATCTTGGAGGAAAATGGATTTAATCAAAAAATTCGCCATCTTTTTTATTTTGTTTCGTCTAACACCCAAAACTGTCAAAGTTTTGCCGTTTTGGCGGGAACTGGGAAAAACAATACAGATAATAAAACCTAACTGAAAATATATGAGAAGTCTACTGTCTTGGCACATTCATGATACTGTTTCGTTTCGTACACACATGCCTACATTTTGCAGTAATAACAAGACATGTAAAACCAGATGCTAATTGAATAACCTCTTCCAGAGAGCTAGTGATCCTGGCCGTGGGTCTGTACGCCGTGGCTGCGTACTACGGGCCAGACCTGCCCCCCGGGCCCTACTGTGGACTGGACAACAACTGCTGCACTAACAGACAGGATGGCTGCTCTCATCCTATTCTAGGTACTTGCTTTTCACCATAATTTCTTGAATAGGCTAAGGGTAGAATTTGTGTGTGGATGTAAGTCTTTCCTGTCAAGACCCTTTATCCAACAATCATAGGGTTTTGATTAACTCAATACAATGAAACAGTGAATTGTACATCCGTTTCTCTATCAGTGAAGACCCTTTTGCTCTTCGCCCACTAACTCAGCTCATCGCCATGTTTCATCAACTTAGGCCTTGGTGTTATAGAAGACCTTCCTTTCCAACATTATATCTTAGCATTATTGAACATCATCCTTTCAAATAGGGCTGAATTTTGCTTCTACCTTAACATGTTACGAATCTTCAATTTCTTATGCGGCTGCAGAGGTCTTGGTGTTATAGAAGATCTTCGTTCCAAACAAAGCCCTTGATGTTATTGAAGATCTTTCTCTCTACCATATTTCTTGGTGTTCTAGAGAATTTTCCTTCCAGATACGCTATGCTACTGCGACGAGTTCTGCAATAGAACCTCAACGCACGATGACTGCTGTCCGGACTATGTCCCCGTATGCCGCGGCGAGGCTCAACCAATCATACACGTGCCGAGTTGCACGATGGACGGGCAGGCGTACTTTAGAGGCGAGACCGCCATGAAAGACTGCAATCAATGGTAAGTCACACAGCTTGTTATAAATGTAATGTCCTCGACACCTCGTGTTATTGGAAAAATTGATGCTGGAAAACATTTTCAACTTAGGTATGGCTGACTTAAAACTCCACGAAGACTATAAGCATTATTAACTGGATAATTCTGAAATTATTCGCTTTTCAACATGAATATTTCGTCACAATATCATCTTGCAAGGATAAGAAATGATCCGCTTAAAAATAAGATCACGTAGTATTGCGTAGGTACTTCAGTTTTGTTTATGCAAAACAGCTTTCATGACCTTCTTAGATCAGTATGAGTTCCTCCATTGTCATTTGGGTTACGAAATGCACCGCTTAGTCATTTTGGATGAGAGCATATCGAATGCTTTTAGAGTTCCGCGAGTTTGCAGAAATACATAAATATTCGTATGTAGAGCACAATTACGTAAACAATTGGTGATTCACGTTCGCAAACATAAGGTTGGTTTCATACAGTATCTACTGAAGCTGTGGTTTCTTATAATAAGTCCTTTGCATTGACAATAGTCTAACAGTGAACAAAGAAGATTATATAAGTACTGCTTTAAAGAATCCTCCGACTTTAAGGGCGTCTTGCAGCATATTCGTATTTAAGCTAGCCTAAACGCAATTTTTAAATACCTAGGTACCTACCTTCCTACGTTAAATGCTTTAAGGTTGTTGTATGTTGGAATGACATTTAGGGCGTCTAAGCCCTAAATGTCATTCCAACTCATCCCGTTGCTTCTTGCATAGTTCTCTTGCACGGCAACAATGTTAATTTTCTAAACGGTTTCAAAGAATTATAAATTGTTATAAGTAGGGACTTAGGACTTACCTAGTAAATTTAAGATGCTACAACTGGGAATACAACATATTATTGGATTAGGTTGCGGCGATCGGCTGTTATGGAATGATGACCTCTGCAAAAATTGGGCATGTGTCCCAAATATGTATTTAGAATTGAATTGACATCTCTAAAAGATTATGAATTCCCTAAGGATCTGAGGACTGTCTACCGTGCCCTAAGGATACAGTCGTGCACCAGCGTCTCTCTATTTATTTAGGACATCGAACAAAGAAATCACATTGAAAACGAATGATGCAAGTAAGAAGTGTCTCAAATGCATGTTTCCTCAATTAAAGAATGCCATATGCAAAAAAAAAAAACTCAAAAGTCTTAACTGATATAAAATTTCAGACCAATAGTGTGAACGCAGGTTATGTTTTTATCTAGATTCAGAGAGTTTTGAGAATTCAAAATGATTTCTTTGTAGTTCTAAATAGCTCACAATTTGAAAATGAATGAAATTTCACGTCTTCCTACTGTAAATCTTGCCAATCTTCAGCACAATTTCAAAAGAATATTTTTAGATGTCCAATGTAATTCGCACGTTATTTTGCTGAATGTAAATTACAGATGTGTCTCTGAACAATTCGTGTTACAAAATAATGAGGTTAATGACCTGACACGCGCGAAAATTAATTTTCTCCCGATCTAGCCGCCATAGTGCTATTAAATGGTGCTTCTTTCTTTTTAAATAATCTCGGATCCATCATTAGTTATTGTCCTAAATACAAAAAAGGGATTGAAAACATTTACAAAGGGTTTACATTATAAATTATAGATTGAAATGATTCTTAGATGGCTCAACTGGTTTTTAAGTATTTTATTAAGTAGTTTCTGTAAAAAATATTATAAATAATGTTTCATTCTAATACACGTAGGTAATCTCGTACAACGTGCGCCGTCGTTTATTTTTAGTATAATAGGCGTGTTTCCTGCAATGCGTAATCACTAAATTAATGCATTAATCTAATTAACTAAGATTCACAGATTCCGTAAAACATATTTACTAGTAGTTCGCCCCGAACTGAGATCTCGCGCACCGTAGATGGCTTACATTTGGACTTTCTTCTGACTACCCCTATAATTTCAAGTGCTACTACTGGCGAGTATGCCTATTGCGCTAGCTCTTCATGGTAAAAATACTAACATGCATGCAATACATAATGTCGTGTCTAATTTTTCATTTATTTCATATTTATGAATTCTCGTCGTATTTCTAAAAGTATACGTCCTAGAATAAAAATAATAACTATTTTGGAATGTACAAATAAAGACCTTTCATTTGACACCCCACTCAATATATTTGTTTACTTAACTTTTTTTACCCCAATTATTTTCATTCTTTATCAAATTTTTTTTTATCACGAAAATATATCAAGTAGCATCTAAAATCATTGCAAACCAAACCCCAACGATGCCACTCTCTTTTTAAGACCGACCAGTCAATGAGCTACGAAGACATCGAAACTCTATGAAACGGGAGCTCTTGCAGCTCTGGTTTCGTAGTTTTTGTTCTTTGGTCGTATTTCAAAAACTATACATCCTAGATTAAAAATAAAAACCATTTTGGAATGTACAAAATAAGCCCTTTCGTTTGACACCCCACTCAATATATTTGTGTAACTTTAAAAAAAAATTACCCCCTTGGGAACCTAATATCTTCACAACCCCTTCATCGATTAAGCTCATATGCTCCACCGTAAATTTCCTTACTACAACCTATTGACCTACCGAGTTTCATGCAGATTGGATGAACGGTTCGACAGTTATGCGCGAACAACAATTCGTGAAACATACATACAAACATACAAACATACAAACATACAAACATACAAAGCAAAATCGCCCAACTTACCACTAAGATCTTCGCTCGCTTCGCTCGCTCGATCGATTATTGAAATTATAGTGAGATTAATTTTATTTTTGATAAAATAAAACCATAAAATACGGCTATCCGCCATGATAGATGAAACACCAATCAGAGCGAATTACGTCACGAGTGTTACTGTCAGTGAACAGAACAAACTTCATTCATACAAATCGCATAACTCTTCAAGTTTTGGTAGGTAGTCGTTTTTTGGTTTTAATTTGTTCTTAGTGCTTAATTTAGGTATATCTATTTTATCGTCCGTCGTTTTCTCAAAAGATACAATAGTGGAACCAGGATTTACCACGGCAAATTCGTCTAATTTGCCTATAGTGGATGTTCTAATGTTGGGAGAGTTTCTGAGAACAAACAATGATTTTTGTTCGGCAGAATTCAGAAATGTGAAGGCTTCCGCGTAAATAGACATATTATAATAGATATTAGGAAAAGTTTTTTCCATAAAATCAATTTAAAAGCACAATAAAGATTTTTTCATACATACCTTCTACTTAGGTATTAATCTCGAAAATAAGCTATATTGGAAACTAAATTTGTTGTTTGTTGTTAAAAAATATAATGTTAATAACTTTGTTCCTTTAGCAGGCTTACTAAGCACCTACATAATATATTTCTTTGTTTTAGATCCGCCGTGCAAGAGTACCTAAACCACTTTTTACAGATAGTTTTGTTCCGTGAAACATTTTTATACAACTTTTCAGGTGTCTATTTCGAATTATTGTCGCACTTAGGCACTACACACCACTTATATCCTTTGGAATTCACAATTAAAATGAATTTATTTAGAAAATTGTTCACCAACATCACTTTGTACTATTGGTTACATAAGGCTGTGACAATGATGACGTCACACGAGACGCCATGACATATTGAAGCGTTTTGGCGTGAATTTTAAATATTAAACTTAAAAGTTTTATTTTTCTGTAAATCTCATTAGTTATTGTGAAATATATTATTACCCGACTGCGCAAAGCAAAGGAAGGGTAATGTGTTTATCAGTCTATGTATGTATGTATGTTTGGATGTTTCTATGTGGCACTCTAGAGGCCAAACGCGTGGACCGATTTTGATAATTCTTACGTCAATCGATTCGTCTCAACCTTGGAAGTGTTGTTACAGACATGACAGTAAACAAAATTCACCAGTGCCACAACCAGACGCCATATTGTCAAAATTAAAAAAACCAAAATCGTCACACTATATCAAGTGGGGTATCGTTGAATAGGTATTTCAAAATCAACTTTAGGTTTCTTTTACCATTTTTCATTTTAAGTAATAGTTTAGGAAAAATAACGGTTTAAAGTTGATTAATAATAATTCTCGCTATGGATGTTTCTATGTGGCACTCTAGAGGCCAAACGCGTGGACCGATTTTGATGATTCTTACGTCAATCGATTTGTCTCAACCTTGGGAGTGTCACTAAAGATATGACAGTAATCAAAATTCACCAGGGCTACAACCAGACGCCATATTGTCAAAATTAAAAGAATCAAAATCGTCACACTATATCAAGTGGGGTATCGTTGAATAGGTATTTTAAAATCAACTATAACATAACTAAAAAGTGTTAAATAAAAAAATATTTTAAAAAAACAAAAACCCGACTGCGTCAAAACTAAAAAGAAAAAAACAAGCCTGCAAAGAATTACTCACAGTCGGGACCCATAACATTGGGAAGATTTGATTGGTAATAAAATGAATGGGTACCGACTGTGACTAATTCTTTGCAGGCTTGTTTTTTTCTTTTTAGTTTTGACGCAGTCGGGTTTTTGTTTTTTTAAAATATTTTTTTTTTAGCAATCAGAAGCAACTTCTGAACATTGTAGTACCATTTTTCAAAATTATGAAACAGGCCTATTATAATATCAGAGATAAATAAATGGATCCACATTCCAACTGTTATCAAATCTCTTTGAGCACTGTTACGTCTGTTTTAAATTAAAAAAAAACATCGAGAAAGGAATCGTTAGGTAATCATGAAAACCGTTTTGTCTTACTATAAAATTCAATGGCCTATTAAAGCTATCAATGATTTCTTGAGTTAAAATAATAATTACAGGCTTATAAAAGGTTAACATTCAGCTGTCAGCTCTTCAGAAGTTTTTTGGAGATGTGTAAGGGATAGGTACTTAATCAGAGGCGTCCAATAAAGACATTTTGAACCAAGGCCTATTTTCAGTGCGAGAATTAAAAAAGGCTAAGTCTAAGTCTGTCTACTCTAGATTATAAGTTAATTTAAGTATGTAATGGTTTTATTATCTTGGTGAATTAAGTTAGAAAACTCCACGATAAAAATGTTGCTCACCCCTGGAAATTCCGAAAATAAAATAAAACTTTATCCCTTTGTATTTAAATCATCCTAATTTCCCCTTAGATTAAGCAATTTTTGATAACAAGGAAACTCCCTTATGTTTTGACACATTTATATTTGACGTTACCTATCTACAGTCCAAGAACAGCTGCCAAGAGTGTGTTTTCTCATTTTATCAATTTTTTTAGGATTTTAAATCTTCCTTCGCCGTGTGCGCGAGCTTTATTGAAAAAGAGATCACCAACAAACTTTTTAAATCGAGAGAGTTCTCACGTAGGTAAATATTTATTTGTGTTTATTATAATTTTCTGATTACTGCGTATTTTTTCAATTTCGATAGAATGTAATGTACCAAGAATAGGGGGTAAGATTAAGCTAAGGGAGGGACAAAAAAAGCACAATATTGTGTTTGCTAAGAAATAAAAATTAATGTCTCTGTTTCATAAGAATTTGGAAGACAAAAATGAAACGCGTAGGCACCTAATCAATGTTATTTGGCGAAAATATAAACGTTATGTATTTTATGTTCATTTGCAGACGTCCAATTTTGGCCATTACAAAGTACCATTGCCCCTGAACTTTGCTTACTGTTTCGTCTCCTTTCAATTGTCCCAATTGAGGTGATGACACAATTTGAGTGTTTATGATTGATTTGGTTCAATACGACGAAATGTGACGGTTTTGGAACAACAATGTATTTTGGAATTTTCTGTCATTAATATGCAGATTATTGGATACATAGCGGCTGGGGCGTTATAATTATGAGACCTAATTAATTAGCCTTAATCCAAAGTAAAGACATCCCTCGCGATGTTTTCCTTTGCGGTTTAGTTAGAGCTTGTAATTTTTCAGTTGTTTTGGAATAAGTATCTACCTACCCTACTTTCTACAATCTGTTGTAGGTGCCAAGATATTTAATTATACACCTACACATTACACTATTCATGAATGTTGTAGTAAATACATAAATGCTATTGGTCACTACAAAAACATTTACCTGAAAAAAAAAACTTTCGCGCGAAAACGACTACCGATATGTCACTGTCAAATTAAAAAAATAAAGAAAATTATCTATGCCGATTGTAGAGTTGTCTACGAAAAAGATACATTGTAAATTATCTACTAATGCAATGTTTATATTTAGTCGTGACCCAGGTGCGCTAGAAGCAACGCCATCAATCTGACCCTTGGCGTGTAGCCATTGTAACGCTCTCGGTATACTGTCAGCTAAAGCGAAGGGTCGGGGTTTACTTCCTACAGAAGTTCCTTTACCTTCCTATACCTAGGTACTAGTATAGTATTATAATTATCTGTGACCTAGATACTTCTCACTAATTAAAACAAAAGTCTGTCCGACTTTGTTATTTAATTCTTGTTAACCCCCGACGAAGAGGGGTATTATACGTTTTATAAAAAATTAAAGAATAAAAACAAGGCTTCTAAAAAGAAAATAAGTATGTAGTTATACTTTTCAATAGGTACGTTTTTAAAAATACAGAAAGGCAGAACTACATGAGACCACCATTATAATAACCTAGTCGACGCTACACGACGCATACCTACACATATTCGCATCATCCATTCACTCGGAATATCAAGTAGGTACCTATCTCTCTTCCAAGGAAACACCCACTATATCTTGGCAAGTGTAGATTCGAAGAAAGTAGCTCAGTATCAGTACCTCAGGAATACAATGTACAGTCAGCGTCATCAATCGGTATCCCCCTATTGATTTGAACAAAGACCCTTTTCATTTCAACCTTGGATTTCAGTCGGGTATTATAACAGCTATTGCATTTAGGAACTCGAGCGAAGTTAGATATCCATAAGTAAGCAAGGGTGTAAAAGTTTTTGCAAAAGTTAAGATCAACGGCTTGCAAATAGACCTCTTACTAGGGGGATACCAATTAATGACGCTTTCTGTACCTACTTACTTTTAAGACATTCGCACATTACTTGTATATCTATATTTAGGCGCCAATAGGCCGATAGGACTACTACGTGGTGCATACTAACTCATTAATTAATAACTAAATGAATACAATTTATTAGAATAAAAAAAAGATTGCATAAATTAAAAAGAAAATAATTACTTACAAATACACGCACACCGGAATTAAGATAGCATTTACACCGCTTTAGTTGACGCCAGCCCGAGAGCCGTAGAGCTGCAAATATATCGATGAAATATTATATCGATGAGTGACCTAAAAGTTAAAACCTGGTGTGAAACGTTTCAAATGTTTCGTATTGAGGTAATACGTATTCTGTTTAATGGTTGATACTTAAATTTATCACTAAAATAATTCTACAGTTTTAAGTGCTGCTCCCTATTTAAAAACTAGGTTAGTATATACTTATCCATTATTTTTGTGTTACAGACCTAGGTAGGTTTTTTTTTCACTATCTACGACGTTTTATTGTTTTATTGCTTTGTAAGTAATTGTTATTTTTGTAGCAAACTTAAATAGTATGAGGAAGGACATAATTGGCTGGAAATTGGACTCCTATTAATTAAACTTTTTAGTAGGTCAACAATTTATATATTAAGAGTTTCTGAAGTTAAATAAAGATCTTATAAAAAACTTCTGCTCTAGAATAGAAACAGATCATCATAGTACCTCTACACAAATTTCATGAATGTTTTTCTTACTAAGTCCAATTTATTGACACAGAAAAATAACACGTAAAACCTATAAATCATGCCGAAATCAGACTCCCACGCAATGTCTACCTTGATAAAATTTGGAGTAAGTATCTATTAAAAAATAAAAGACATAATACTTACTTATAAAATATTTTTATTTTGTTTTACAGAACAATCTTTTGTACTTACCTACTTACTACATATTATTGAAAGAACTCATGAATACTAAATTGTTTTAGTGTTAATTAATACAAAAAAACACTTAGGTAGGTACCTATTTATTTAAATAGCTTAGGTAATGTTGAGGCTCATGTGTCCTACTTTCGACAGCCATAATATAAACAAGTCATAAAATAACAATGAAGCACAATAGCACAGTAATTCATATCGATATAGTGACTGTAAATCACTGACAATCGTCAGTCGATTATGATTGAGTTCCATGATAATAGCCATAACGTAAAAATATGCTACTACATTCACATGCACGATCGATCAAATCAACAGAACAGCCCCCCTAGCCATATTACACTATCTATCGTCGCGATCGCTGTAGAATACTTCAAAATGTATTGGAATTGACGTTTAAACAGGAACAAAATTTGAACAGAACATGAGTAAAATCACCTAATAAGCTCTTGACGTTTCAAAGTGGTCGCCTACTGAATAAATAATTTATATTTGAATTTTTTTGAATAAATTTTCAATTTCGCTCACTAGAGAATATGACAATGTTCATATTTCAACTTTTCCAGATCTATTCAAGATTTTTCCGCTTCAATCTCTTTGAAAAAAAAAAAACAAAAAGTAACGTACCTATGTGTTGGACAAAGGTAGGTACTACCTATTCGTATTGATCACTATAAACATCGATAAATATTCCAACTTCGTATTGTTTTTGTTTCAAGTATTGGGTATTCTGTGGTATTGGTCACCATTTGCGGGAAATTTTTCATACGTGCGCTGTAACCAAATGACTTAGTTAAATAAAAAAACCGGTCAAGTGCGAGTCGAACTCGTACGCCGAGGGTTCCGTACCTAGCCATGGTGCCAATTAAGCTAGTATTAATTGTATGAGCGCCCATACAACTCGGAGGACAATTTTAATTGGCGTCAACTATGTATGTATGGGAACACCCTTTAGTTTTCAACTTTTTTAACTTTTTGGAATTTTTCCTTTATTTGTGCTATAAGACCTTGCTTTTTGCCAAATTTCGTTATTCTAGGTCAACGGGAACTACCATTTAGGTTTTCGACCCAAAACCTCTAGGGTACTTCCGGTTGACCTAGAATTGTCAATTTTGGTTACAAGCAAGGCCTTACAGCACAAGTAAAGGAAAAATTCCGAAAAATAAAAAAAGTTGATAATTAAGGTAAGTTTTGGTACTTACAAGTTTTCACAAAAACCTAAATTTGCCTATATCTTTTTATGGTGTTGACTCAGGACCTTGATTTTTATAGTCACAATAGGGACTATAGACTTCAGTATATGGTATAAATTTCAACTTGCTAGCTCCACCCGTTCCTGAGATAATCGATGGTGACACACGGACAGACAGACGGACAGACAGACAGACGGACAGACAGACAGACAGACAGACAGACAGACAGACAGACAGACAGACAGACAGACAGACAGACAGACAGACAGACAGACAGACAGACAGACAGACAGACGGACAAGAAAGTGATCTTATAAGGGTTCCTTTTTTTTACCTTTTAAGGTACGGAACCCTAAAAAACAATTTAGATTTGACAAGGTGAGATTTTTTCAATTACATTGAGTTGGATTTTAAACATCCTGCTTTTAACATAATTATTACTTTATATTGACCTATTATAAACATCTACGTGGCAGGCTTGGAAATTATGTAAATAGGTAGAGTGCCTATGTAATACTGGTAATACCTAGACTTAGGCACTCTATCTATTTACATTACATAAATTAAAAATAAGTATTAAACTAATTTGTGTAAGTATGGGTACCTACCTACCTAGTAGGTACCTATACACAAATTAATTTCTATTTTAAACCGGCTTCCAAAAAAGGGGGGAAGTTCTCAATTCTTCGAATTTTTTTAATGCTTTTTTTTATGTAGGTAGGTATGTTCACCGATTACTCGAAGACGCCTGGGGTGATTTTTAAAATTCTATTTTATTTGTAAGGGTTTACTTTCCGATTGGTGCCATAAAAATTGGTGAGGATTTGTCGAGGATCTTCGGAGTTATGAACAGAAATGCAATTCGAGAGTGCAGGAAATTGCTCAGCTTTTATAACATTGAAGACGGTTTTTTTTAATTTATATTTTAACAACTTTTTATTCAAGGATCTTCGAAAGGCCTTTTTTTCTTTTTTAAACTAACGTCTATTACGTCAACTAACGTGAATTGCGTGACATTGATTGTCACGTTACACATAATAGATACATTCAAAGTTTTCAAAGTCGTCACTTCATTTCGAGGGCAAAAGTCGATGATCCTTGAGATATCCTCTGAGTATATGAGTATAACGTGTCGTCATCCTATGACAAGTCAGGATGACGTAATTGATTTGGATGATAACAGCTTTGTTGATTTAAATAAAGTTTAATTCTGAATCATCGACCGTTATATTCGAATCATTCAAATAATACTGTAAAAAAATGCTGGTATCAACGACTTTATCAATTTAAAATCAAATCTTAATCTACTTTAGACTTAAAACAAGAATGCATTTTAGCTGTAAATCATTTAAATTAAAATACCTACCTAAATATATTATGTAAAATGGTCTATAAAATTAAAATCGTTTTGAATCTAAATAGGTTATCTTTAAGATAAGAGATGTTGGCACAATATTAGCTATCCTTGGAACTTCATTTGCGAATTTTCCGCCTTATTTTAATGGAGATCATGAAAGTAGGAAGGTACTTTATCTTAATTAATCATACTTAGGCCTTTACATCTTTACTAGATGATTTATACAGTGTCAGGAGGCAATCTTTGCCTACACTTAGCGGGACACTGTAGTGCCTGGGACAATATTGAGATAGAGTAGGCTTGCCAAGCACCTAACTAAACCATCCTCTCATTTTAATCGGCCATATCCACAGGAAAGACATGGTCAATACGTGTGGGGCTGACTAAGCCGCGGGTTTCCTCACGATGTTTTCCTTCGCATATAAATTTTCTGAAACGAAAAATAATAATAATAATAATTTAATTTAATTCTCTCATTAATTTAATACAATTAATCATAATCCTACTAATTAATATAAAAGAAAGAATAATCGATAAACGCGACCTTCACGCGCCCAACTCTAGTCTGAAAGTGACAGTGACATTTCATTGTGCCAATTTTGAATTAGGACCTTTCTAGAAGTAAATTGATGATTTGAAATTGTTCAGATAGTGAGCAGGGCCGTAATCAGATGTAGGATTGGGGGGCAACATTTAACGATGATAAATGGTCATTTGGAAGATTACCTATTTTAATTTAAACTTGGAACTGGAGATAACAAATGAGTGGATTGAAAATTTGACTGTATTCCCCGGGAATAATTAAACATAATGTAATTGTAAGTAGGTACCTAGGTACCTACTTAACTATTTCTCTTTACTTACATTTTTTGTAGATTAACCATGTTTTATTCCACAATAAATAAGCTTACTAGGTATTTATTTTGAGGTAGGTACCTACTTAAATAACTTGACCACAAGGTCATACGAACTTAGGAACTACTTTTGGAATCTGATGAACTAACCCACCTCTGCAGTGTTCTCCGATAGAGGGCCACAGGACACCCTGTTCCCGGACGTCACGTGCGTCGCAGGCACTGAACTTCAAACAGAGTTCCTATTTTTTCAGTAAAACTAAAAAATAACATTCTCATAATTTTGTTTACATTCACATCATTCAGTCCTTGTTTTTATTTCTAACGATCGTAAACTGTGGAATAACATTGTCCAAATTTGTTTTCATATGATGTCATTATAGTTCTGAGAAGTGAGGAATAATCCAATTATAATTTGAGAATTTATTTAATGTTTGACTAAGTACCTAAGTAGTTTGCATACTTAGTTTAGTTGAGCATTTCGAAAATGCTCGAAGGCAAGTACCTAAGTTAAATGACGAAAAGTGGGAAAAGGGGCTTTGCCCTGCAGTGGGATAGTTAGGCTGAAAATGAAATGAAATTAAGTACCTAGGTATACAATTTAATAGACATGTACCTAGGTACAATCAGCCTGCAACAAGTATAAAAGAAGAATGACAAGATGACGTCAATGTCAAATTGTATCAGCGGACGATGATCAACTCATTGATAGTTTGACCTTGCACACGGCCGCTTTATTAACTGCTGCACATAGCAACATTAGTGATCTGCATGGGCGTATATAAGGGGGGTGTTTAGGGGGTCCGGACCCCCCCTTAGCAAGAGCTTTGGAACCCTTGAACCCCATTAAGTTCAGGGGAAACCTAGTCAATCTTTGTATTTGTGAACCTTTGGACCCCCCCACCCCGTAACAAAAATCTTTGTATTTTGGAATCCTTGGATCCCTCCCATAACAAAGCTATAGCTACGCCCATGGTGATCTGAAAATTTCCTACAAAACCTTACAGATCGAACAGCTGCTTAATCTATTGCTCTGAGACTTCATTTTTTAATCCTCTTTAATGGATACCTACTATACTACCTAATAGATGTCCTATAGGTATGTAGCTTAAATGTCTGATGGTGATGCTCCATCTCTTTTCATTGTTATATGAGAGTGACAGAAAAGTTCGAATGGCATAAAGTAGAAAGACCGAAATTGTTTAATTTCGGACCTTTTAGAACCCTTCTGGATGGGTCATGTGTTGACATCTGGTAAAACTCATTTTTTTTAGGAAAGGGTGGAGGTATCAAGTAGGTAGTCTAAATTACTAATCAAATACTAGGTCCTATTATGACCTCCAGTCACTTGAATCTGTAGAACAATAAGCACCTATTGGTAAGACAACGTTAGAACCCTCAATAGATTCAGATATTTGTACAAGCTATAAAACTTTTACGTCTCAGTTTAGATTTATCACCAAAAAATGATATCCGACAGAAATATTAATTATTTGAATAATTAGCAAGGATTAGATCATCAGAGTAATTAATTCTAAAATTATGCTTGTAGTCATAAATTACATTTTACTACCTTCTTTAAATACCAATATCGAAGATGTATGATGAAAAAGGAAGTTCACCTCTTGATGACTTTTGACTCTTGACATCGTGGTTCAATGACCTTGATCAAATTGAATTGTGTTTTTATTGTTTAGCCGTAGACCAGTCCTAGACGCTTATTTCACTATTTCCGAGTAAAGTTCCAAGAAAGCGAGCTGATAGATTTCTCTGTGCTGATAGTGAGCAGTAGTACCAGCGGGGTTTGTCTAACTTGTCTCAAACCCCAAATTGATCTCAAACTGTCAAAACGATCGCCTAGGTATCTTTTGTAGCGTTCGGTCTCGCTGAGATGAGAGTGACAGAGCTACCTGCGTGGTCACTGAACTGTCATATTTGACAGTTTGAGACCGATTTTGGTCGCTATCAAAGATAGACAATCAGGGGGCAGTATCCACGCTCCACATCTGCCTTTCTTTCTTCTTTCGTTTACACGTGCTAAATGTAAAACTTGTTATCTTTTACCCTTAAGACATATCAATGAAACAATTTTTACCCCAGTTTAACCTTCCCCCGACCCCACACTCCACAAAAAAAAGCTATTTTACCCTGCAGGGGTCACCCACAGGTTCGGTACCACTGCCCTAAGACATAAGTCTGTAATAGGCATTTACTTTAGACCGCTGATGTCATCGTTGGAACCTAAATAACTGATCAAGATTGAAATACATTAACTGTAGCTTAACAATGTATTGTAAATGTCTGTCGCTTGACCTTCTGGGTAAATGGGATTCACTCAAAGGTTTTGAAAATATCTAGATATTCAAATTTCCTAGCGAGGTAACAAACGTCTCTAAGTACCTACATCTTCTGCTAAGCTAGTTTACAAAAGATTTTCAGAGGTTTAGATCCCAAAAGAAACGGAAAGATTCTAAATAAAACGTTTCCAAAAATATCGTGAGGAAACCAGTTAACTTTCTGATAGCTGCGATGGGCATGCAGCCTGTCAATGTTGACTTCTGCAAAATGCAGGCATGTATCAAATATGACTTTGGGCATTACCCCTAATTGCCCTTTAGATATCCTGAATGCCCTAATTTATGCCGCGGGAATATAGTCGTGTTTATGAATTGAGTAAGAGTTAACTTTGATCACAGAGTAATTTCTCCGTGCTTTGATACAGCCGAATGTAGTTAAGAGTGTTATGACCGTCACAACATCGATGACGACATAAACACATTATCGTTATGGGCATTTATTGTTCCATCGTGCATGACTAATCCAAAGCCATCTGATTGTCATTCATAAATAACAATATCAATAGGCGCCGTAGTAAGGTCGTATGACAACATTGATTGACGATATCGACGTATATGGTATTCCACTTAGACCACCAATTTGAATAGTACTACTTGACCACAAAGCTGACAGTATCTTCTTATGATTATGTCATTCGGTTTTGATGGGTCGAACTTAACAGGGCTGTAAGTAGGACTAGAATACGGGGTATTCAATGTATGTCGTTTACAATTACAATACACAAATGCTGATGTTTCTTTTTTAGGATTCCGTAGTCTTGACAAGGGTTTCCGTAGTCCTGACAAGGAGCCCTTATAGTTTTGTCATGTCCGTCTGTCTGTCTGTCCGAGGTTTTGCTAAGAGACAGTTAGTACTAGAAAGCTGTAATTTTGAAGGGGTTTAGGTATATCAATTACGTCGACAAGGTGGTAACTGGAACCAAGGCCTGGAAAAAAGTGCAAGAAAGTAAACGGCTTAGATAGTCTCCAATACTAAAACCCTTTCTTGTTGCAGCAAATGCATCTTCGATGAGCAGCGGCAGACCACCGACTGGACCTGCGAGCAGGACCAGTGCATCATCAGCCGGGATGTCCTTGACGGCGTCAGACGTGGCGCCACCTGGCGGGCGGAGAACTACACTCAGTTCGCGGGCAAGAAACTCAAGGATGGGCTGATTTATAAACTTGGTAAGTTATTGGAACGATGTTGCTCGCACGTAACGGATCCCTAAAAATTAAAACTATGAAAGTGGGAAGAAAAAAGATGGGTATTTCATTTGTTTAGGTAAGTAAGTAAACAATACATACAATAGTACAAGTATTTTTTTTATTTCTGTTTCAATACAAATTGTAATTTTTTTTGTTAGGTAAATACCTAAACTAGGTCCAAGAAATTTTTTAAGAAATAAATGGGAAAAGTACTACCCCACAAACTATTTGCTGTTAACTATTTTACAAAATAAAAGTGAACACATGATGAACCTATCTTTAAGTATTATTCCTCATGTTGTTATAAGGGTATGAAAACTAACTGCCCCAATTCTTTCCAAGTCCATCTCTGTCGCACTTAAGGTCAACACAGTCCAACGAAACATGTCAATTATACAAACAAACTATAAATCTTAAAGCAACGATTATTTCCCAGTGTATCGAATCAAAGCCTTTTAAAGGTAGTAATAAAAGATTAAAACCAATTTCTGAGTACATTGCCATTCTATTTCGTGAGATGACTTTTACTGAACTTTACATAAGAATTTGTGATTGAATAAGTATAAAGCTGGAAACAAACTATCGGACGCGTCCATAAGTCGCGGCTGTTAGCCGCGACTGATAAGTGTGCACACCGTCCGAACACCCAGCGGGCCAGATTGCCTTCGGACGTCTGAAGGTCCAAGGACGCGTCCGCGACTTTCGTCAGATAAAGTGCACAATTCTATGTTCGTTCTTTATCCAGATACCGATTCAGTCGCGGCTGTCTGCCGCGTCCGTCAGCCGCGTCCGAAAATTTGTTCCCAGCTTAAGTATAAGTAGGTAGGTACTTACCTAGTTGTTTTGTAATAGGCCTTTGAGTTGTGGAATTATTTACCTGTCGCGGTTTTTCTCAGTGACTACTGGAGTTCTTCAAACAGAGCGTTTTGAAATTTTTAAAGGGTCAGCAGCGCAAGAGTGACTCCTTTGGTGTCGCAGGCGTCCATAGGCTACGGTAACCGCTTAGGTACCATCAGGTGGGCCGAAGGCTTGTTTGCTACCTTAGTAGGTATTAAAAAAAAAAGCCTTCCTAATAGGTTCCCTTTCTAGTAGTCGAGTCCTATTTATGTAGGTAAGGTACTAGCTTTATTCCGTTGCCTCGCTCGCGTGCTATCAACATTATAAAATAGCCTGTAAGTATCGATAGGTACTATTCCCGGTCACGAACTACACATATTCTAAATTTCATAAGTACATATCGGTTATGGCGTGATTGAAACACAAACATCTATTGGTTAATATAGGTAGGTACCTACCTCACAAACTTTCAGGACGTAATTTTGCTAGTCTAGTCTAGTCTTAGTCAAGTCTAGTCTGTTCGTCTGCTATTCTAGAAATAAAACACCTGTTAGATACAAAAAAGTAGGTACCTAAGTAGTGATTTAATTTGCATCTCAATTTAATTCAAATTCCGACTGCGATTTATTTACGATTTGTATAATTATAATTGGAGATTTATTTATGGTGCGAAAAGACGCAGCTGCTTATTTTTTACATTATTATTATTGGTAGGTAGGGTAAGAGCGGGTATTGGCGGTCACCTAAGCAAAAATTACTACTATTCATTCAAAAATTGATGTTTATTAAAAAAACTTTTATTAAAGATAACTTTAGGTATTCTTCTAACATTATCACAACCATTAAGATCAGAACTATTCAAATTTTAGCATAAAAAAACACTTTCAAAATAAAATGGCTTTGACCGCCATTGCCCGACATGGCGGGTAATACCGGTCAAGGTTTTCAGCGGCACAAATCGTACACTTTTGTGCTTTTTGGCTCCATTTCCCCTTCGAGACTTAAGTCTTACTTTAATTCCCGTTATCCTGTAAAAGAAAACAAGCAAAAAATATTAATTGAAACGAAGAACCTAACATAACAAAATTTGACGTATTTTTTATAGCCTAAATAACATTATTTAAAGCACTCCCACAACCAAGCCAAATCTAATGACACCTCAATACGTTAAAATAAATTGAACTGTTTAGGCTGTAGAGCGGTACAAAGAAATAGACATTTATGTATACATACCTAAGAACATACTTACTTAAATACATACAAACACTCGAAAAACATAACCATCTTTTCTGCGGGCAGTCGGGTAATAATAATATTAGGTACAACAGATAAAAAAGTCAAAAATATCATCTAGATACTTGCAAACTTAACTTGCGGGAAATACCGGTCAGCCTGACCGGCATTAGCCGCACGCATACTTTTCAGATTAAAAATAATTTTAACAAAAACCTGGTGCACAGTGCTCGAATCTTGTGATTACATGGGTAGATAAGTAGCTACTTGGCTATAATCACTACTGAAAATAAATGGAACATGAAAATCAAAACACTCACCTCTTATGTTCCGCGACCAAAAAGTTACAACGATATTTCGCGAAACATACTAACGTATGGTACTCCCGAACGCATGCTCGGAACTGAGCAGGGGTAGAAGCGTTATCGCAGGGAATACTCACGCCAATCTCTATGTATCCTTATGTGAGAATATACGCTATATTTTGGAAGATAATGAGGTGACCGGCATTGTCGCCTGACCGGGGATACCCGCTTTTACCCTACCTACCTATCTATAGTCCGACACAAAATAATAGAAATAAATGGGGGCGCCACTGTGCAAGCTAAATACGCGAAATAGATAAATTCTCTTTTAGAAGTAAATTATTACTTCTGACTGACGTCTTCGGCACCTGTACCATAGACAAGAAACCTGTACTTTACCATAGATTAGTAGAGAAAGGGTTTCCAAAGTACTGAAATTTTAATTGCCGTGTCTACCCGTTTTTGCCGGACTATACCTAAAGTTAGACATAGACAGATAGACACATCATTTATTTGCCACTAAGCACACAAAGTTATTGACCGAGCGAGCGATGCGTCTCTGCTTCAGCTTGGAAAAAAATGCTTTCGTTTGTCCGCCGGATATCCGTCTGTCTGCCTGGTTCTCCTAATTCTCAATTCGCCTTATGACATCCGATTTAGATGGTTCTTTTGAAAATTTGGTGAAGATCTGATGAGGATCTTCAGCGTGATGAGCAGAAAAGCTCCTCAAAATGCATTAAATTGCTCACTTTAAGATTTATACCAGTGGAATCGGCCCTTTAACTACTAGGTAGGGATTGATGAAGCACCTGGGACCATCTTCTCATCACAAAACAGAATTGTGAATTCGGTTTTAAGCTATGCAAAGATAGACGTGAGGTCTACAGCTCACAGAGCCACTAGTATTCTACTGTGATACTATGCCGTTAGCTCGACCCGTGTACTCCAGGCATAAGGCTGAGACTCCACCAAAGCGGTGATGTGTGAGATGTGTTTTAAACAACCAATAGAATTTCGTTATTCAAACATGTCATCTCGTCTTTTGAAATTCTATTGGTTGTTTGAAACACATCTCACACATCTCCGCTTTGGTGGAGTCTCAGCCTAAGTCCTAGGTCACACAGAACAATATGGCTCTAAACTGTCTCAGACAAGTGAAAGGCAGATGCCTAGATAATTCTAGTTTTGCTAGAAAGTGAAGGATAATCGTGTTACTTTCTATGCGCCACATTATTCTAATTATTGGATTTGGTTACCGTTTCTGCAACTGACTAAAAAGTAAGCGAGCTATCCATTTAAATATTCATATCAGACGTCAAA
This sequence comes from Camptogramma bilineatum, assembly GCA_958496255.1. Taxonomy (NCBI): domain Eukaryota; kingdom Metazoa; phylum Arthropoda; class Insecta; order Lepidoptera; family Geometridae; genus Camptogramma; species Camptogramma bilineatum. The sequence continues at coordinate 8,268,154 of OY292474.1, forward strand.
TTACTGCACCTACACTTCTCACAATGGATCTACGCATTCGTGAAGTTAGCCGTTTCGCTGCGCAGTAGAATTTTTTTTATGAAAAAGTTGCACTGCGCATCGAAACGGCTAACTTCAAGAATGCCAAGATACATTGGCAGAAGTGTAGGTACGAGTACCTAGACAGTTGTTGTCCGTTGAATGCAATATTTGGGATTCCTTCTAAAAATCTTAAGAGTTCGTAGATGTTATTTAAGGCTTCTTCAAGCCTCTTCGAGCTTCAAGCCTTGATTCTTCAGTTTCAAAGAGTTTCATACGTTCTTCCAGGAACCCTTCCCCTTAGCCCTGCCACCCGCCGCATGGGCCCCATCCGTTACGACAAAGACATCGACTACCCCTCCGACTTCGACGCACGCAAGCGCTGGCCGGGATACATCTCCCCCGTCATCGACCAGGGCTGGTGCGGCTCTGACTGGGCTGTCACACTAACAGGCGTCGCTTCTGACAGGTAAGGCATATAACAATGAGATTCGATTTACCTACGGTTGCGGATTCAGATTTGTTTTTAGAGGATAAATCGATAAGACAAAGAGATCGTCGCTTCTGAGAAGGACCATACGACAAGAAGATCGACCAGTTAAAGGTATACTAGGACAAGGAGATCTACTTTATGACGTCAAGATAATGAGACAGACACCGACTACCCCACTCGACGCATGGAAGCGCTGGCCGGGTTACATCTCTCCCGTCATCGACCAGGGCTGGTGCGGCTCTGACTGGGCTGTCACACTAACAGGCGTCGCTTCTGATAGGTAAGGCTTGCGGCAAGGAGATTTTTTAAAGAGAAATGGAGATCGGAGTAAGAGAGATAAATCGCATGAGAGATAAATGGATAAAACAAAGAGATCGTCCTTCTGACAAGTAAGACTATACGATAAGTAGATCGACTAGTTAAAGGTAGTATAGATACTAGGACAAGCAGATCTACCTTTATGATAACCAAGAAAATATGACAGCTTGGTCCATCTACTAACCCAATCGACGCATGGGAGCGCTGGTCAGGCTACATCTCCCCCGTCCTCGGAAATTCGGAAAACTTTCCGACTGAAATCATCGAATCGGATGCTAATCCGGGAGTCTGAATCAGGGTACAGGGCTGGTGCGACTCTGACTGGGACGTGACGCTGACAGTAGTCGTTTCCGACAGGTAAAGCAATAAGCTAGGAGCAAAGAATAAAGTAACTAGGAGGATCGACCAGTGACAGTAAGACAAGATCGTAAGAAGACTTGTAAGTTCGACGCCAGGAAACGCTGGCCTGATTAAATCTCATTGACAAAAGATTAAGACAAATAAAAGACAACAGTCAAAAATAAGGCCACCAGAGCTGGTGCAGCTTTAAGTGGACTGTCTCATGTTATGTAAAACAATACGTTAGCGTCAGGGAGGTCGAATTGTGACATAGAAATGGGTTAGACACTTTGTTGTCGCAAAGGGCTGCACTTTGCATAAACTTAGCCGGTACTCATAGGCCTCTATTAATAAACTCCGCTCAACTTCTGTCAGAGTTACACCACGGATTTAACTATTGCCATCCTTTTTTGTAAGACACTGACAAATAAGGATGGCAATAGTTAAACCCGTGGTGCAACTTAGACACAAGTTGAGCCGAGTTTATTAAGTAATAGAGGCCATAAAGTTCAATGAAAAGGTAGTCTAGGTCTAGTAAAGCCTTGCACCACTATTCTTAATTGTATTTAGCTGACCTAAACGCATTTAGGTAAAGCATACAAAAATTGCGTTTAGGCTAGACTACTAGCTTAATGCAAGACGCCCTTATTACTCTTGATAAGAAGCTCAAATCATTTTCTAATAAGGTGATATTCCGAAATAATATTCCCTTATTTTGCCTCACTTATTGATGACAGCATCAAACATCTGTGTCTTAAACGTTAAGGTCGATATTCGCATAGTTCCACCCAAGTTGTTTTTGAATTAATTTTAGCGTAGCGAGCGGAGGCCCTCTTGTTACCTGCGTCTAAAAATAGCTAAGAGCCCTCAGAAACTTGAGAGGGTCGGGTTTGTCGACTACCTGGAGGGTGGGAGGAGAGGTAACTAAGAGGGACTTAGGGAGTGGCCACACTGAGTTTTCTGCAGCGCGCTTTTGAGCTACGCGTTTGCATTGATACACACGCGCGTTCGCAACGCGTTTGTTTCCATACAAAAGCGAACCGGGCAGCGCGTTCGCATCGCGTTCGAATCGCGTTTGTATAGATACAAACGCGCTGCAAAAAACGCAGTGTGTCCACTGCCTTATGAACCGCTGCTTTATTTTTGAGCTTTCAATTCATGAACTTTAGATTAGGTCGCGATCACTGTGTTGGTAGTTGTAGCCTTTGTCACTGCTGATTGTGGATCGATTCCCACACAGGGAAAATATTACGTTTTCGTACTAAGTATAAACTGTAGGCCGATTCTACTAAAAACTTTTTATGAGCCAAAGCAAAACATCAACTATTTCGTTTCGACCAATGAGGGTAGGTTACTCTGTTGTGATGACGTTTTCAAACAAATTACCGATGAGATTTTCCAAATTACTGTCATTTTGGAGAACGAAACACACGCAGCGGCAATGACACCGAAATGGTTGACGTTGGAAAATAGAGGAATTGGGGCCCTGGGCCTATTCCTCTACTTTACGTTTGAAAACGTCATCACAACAAAGTAAACCTAACCTTATTGGTCATTAGTAGGTTAAGAAACAAAACAGTTGACGTGTTGCTTTGGTTCATAAAAAGTTTTTAGTAGAATCGAGGGGCTGAGCTTTTATGGCCTAAGTTTTTAATGACGACAATGACATGATGATGGATTATGATTTATGATCTTAATAACCTTGGCCGCGAAGATTGCAACTTGATGCATCCTACGCTCTACTTAACGACCTAGGCAATGATTTAGGTCAAGAGTAGCCAAGTTTAAGCCCACTTAGAAACGCCTTAGGGTAGGTATACTATTATATTCTTAGGATTGGTGTTCGTTTATTTGCTGCCAAGTTCTACATTATTCACTGGAACTTCTAAATGTGCCAACCAATGATCGAAGGTGCCAACTATGTATTGACAGCCTCTGTCCCTTACTTATCTTGATTGAATATGTCTAAGAGGGTACCTAGTCATTAGCCGGGTCCACACAGAGCGAGCAGCCTCGCGAGGCATTTGCCGCGCGAAGCAGCTCGGTTAGTGTGGACGTGTGGCTCGGGCGCTCGGACGCTCGCCCGTGCCACACGTCCACACTAACCGAGCTGCTTCGCGCGGCAAATGCCTCGCGAGGCTGCTCGCTCTGTGTGGACCCGCCTAAGTATTTACTTTTTTGTTGGCCGAGGGGATTAGTACCTCGACTTTCGATCCAAAGGTCGTGGGTTCGAATCCTGGCCGTGCATCAATGGATTTTTCGTTTCGAAAAATTTTGTATGCGTATTAACACGAGCTCTAAACGGTGAAGGAAAACATCGCGAGGAAACTAGTTAGCTTTCTAATAGCGTCGATGGGCTTGCAACCTGTCACGTATGGAATGCTAACTTCTGCAAAATGTGGGCATGTACCAATATATATTTGGACATACCTCTGACTACCCTCTTAGACATCTTCAAAGGATCTTGAAAGGCTTAAAAAAAATCTGAGAGAAGGTCTACCGTGCCTTGGGATACAGTCGTGATCACATTTAATTTCATTCTATTCTATTCATTCAATATGTTCTAATAATGTTCTGTGCCTCTTATGGCATACAACATTGCGGCGCCCTTACAGGGTTTATGTTTGAAACTTTCAATGTAACACCATATTAGTCCATAGGCTACGGTAACCGCTTACCATCAGGTGGGCCGTATGCTTGTCTGCTACCTTAGTAGTAGGTATAAAAAAAAAAAAACAAAAAAAAACACCATATTATTGTAAACAACATACCTAAGTGCAATCAATAATTTGACTTTGACTTTCTACAGGTTCGCGATCCAGTCAAACGGCGCGGAGAGCATGCTACTGAGTCCGCAGATCCTCCTCTCATGTAACATCAAACAGCAGCGCGGCTGCGACGGCGGACACATTGACGTCGCGTGGAACTTCGCCAAGAACTTCGGGTAACTCACTTTTTTCCTATCCTATTACAAGAGCCATATTTGTATACTAGCTGCTGCCCGCGGCTTCGCTCGCGTGGAACCCGGCTAAAAAGTAGCCTATGTTACTCTCCAGCCCTCCAGCTATCTCCACACAAAAAATCGCGTCAATCTGTCGCTCCGTTTTGACGTGATTCTACGACAAATAAACAAACAAATAAACACACTTTCACATTTATAATAGGGGTACGGATTTGTTTGTTTGTATTCACGATCTCGACAACGGTTCTAACGATTTCGATGTACCTAGGTACTAAATTTGCGGTAGGTACGGAGTTTTAAGGGGGCGAAGAATCGATCTAGCTAGGTCTCATGGGAAAATTGGTTTTCTCGTCATTTACAGATATTTTATACACTAGCTGCGCCCTCGCGGCGTTACCCGCGTAGTGATGGTATATGGTGATGATGAAGATGGAAGCCTTCCTCAAGAATTTAGCTTTCAAATGCAGAAAGAATTTTCCAAATCCGACAGCTAGTTCCTGAGATTAGCGCGTTCAAACAAACAAAGTTCTTCAGGCGTCCATACAAACTTACATTTTAGCCGACTCAAAAAAAGAAGGAGGTTCTCAAGTCATCTGAATGTTTTTTCGACGGTGCCATAAACATTACTTTCCGTTTGGTACCATAAAAATGTGATGAGGATCTGTCGAGTATCTTCAGAGTTATGAACAGAAATGCACCTCGAGAGTTCAGAAAATTGCTGTTTTTAAATTTTTTAATTTAGCCACTTGTTAGTTCGATTCAAAAGTAACCTAAACTTCAGTGAAACCAAGTTTCCTTACCAAGAGCAGTCAATCATAAATTCAAAAAAATAGAGAAATAACTTCTATAAATACCAACTTGTAACCAGTCGTGCAAAGTCCCATCGTATCGAGTTTCCGACGAGATCAAGTTGTAATTTCATACAAGTTTGCTAGATAGAATCAGAAATGCAGTCTTCACTTCGGTTTGCATTAAATTTGAAGTTGAATTTGCGGTATGAGAGCGAAGAATTGATATAGCTAGGTCTCTTATCTGGGATAATTCGTTTTCTCGTCATTTTCACACAAAAACATTTAACAGTGCAATGTGGTTCGGAAATTCGCGAGAGTTGTTGTGGACAGACGGTTAGAGTATCAAAAGTCAAATTCATTTATTTATTACCTACCTAAGATCACTTGTACCTACCACTTTGAATCGTCTTAAGAGCTAGGTGATTCTAATCCTGTTCCTTCGCGACCAAGACTGTGAACCTATCAACCTTATCAACCGTATCAACCTTTAATGCCGAAGGCTGCGAGTTCTAATCCCAGCCATCGGTAGTTTTTTTTTTCTTTTTTTCGGTAAATTTAATTTTCTCTATTTGAACCGGAGGAGAGCTCAGATATTTTGAAGTTAAATAAAACATCATGATTATGATTCCTTCCAGACTTGTGGATGAGATTTGCTTCCCATACAAGGCGGCCCGCACCAGCTGTCCTTTCAAGAAGGCTAGCTCTCTCTTACAAGACGGATGCAGGCCTTCGGTGAAGCAGAGGGAAGATAGATACAGGGTGAGTTGGCTTGTAACAAGGTTCTAACATTATTGTAAGGAGTGGAGGAGAAAAGATCGTTGTAGCAAGTAGGCGAAACATTGCGCAAACGCAACGTTTTTGACACTAAAGACTTTGTTAGCATTTGTAGAATTTCCCCAGAATATTAGTCCATATCTAGCCAGTGATGCAAAAAGACCATGATATGCCATGAGTATTGTTTCCACGTTTACGATGGAAGATAGTTTCTATGATACATATACCGTACTATGACTGCTATGACTGATTGGTCATCTTATACGACATGACAGTTTCATTAAGAACATCGTTGAAGGAAAAGTGAAAGGAGGAAAAGGAAGACCGAGGATAAGCTACATGAGACAAGTGAAGGAGAATATTTCTGTCTTTAATTTTTAGATTTTGGTTGAAAATTATTTTTTAATACAGTTGCTCAAAAAGTGGCGTATTGCAGGGACGTATAGCGTTCGGGAAGTGGGCTATTACACACTCGTGCTTTTTTTTTACCTTTCCCGCACTCGTGCGTTCTCTTTCCCAACTGTCAAAATGATGTCTATTAAAAAGAAAAACCAACCATGAAGTTTTTACTAAAAAAAATCATAGACGTTTTTATGATTCATGCAAATAGGTACGTATATTTCTAAAAAGAAGCTACTAATTTGTTTCTATATCAGATTTAATGATTTGATTGAATGAGTTAGGTTAGGTCTCATTTCATTTCATCTCATTAAATTTCATTTTCGTTTCGTATCAATAAAAAAATTGTACTGAAGACTTGGCTGTATGGGCATAGTTCCCTTTGCCTACCAGAATCGGTGAAAAAAAAAATTTCTTATATTCTACGGTTGGCGCCATTATCTAGATTAAATTGCTTCATTTTTTCGCAACTGTATTAAAAATAGTCGTTCAGTACACGTTCGGAACCGTCATTCCAACTTGTTCCGACTGTCAACCCTCGCCTTCGGCTGCGCCTCGGCTCGGGTAGACATTTGTCGGAACTCTTTGCAATGACAGCCTTTCCGAACTTGTACTGAAATATACTATTAACTTGCTCACAGATCTGCCGAATTTTAGATTATTACCTACTTTTTATTGTCTTTTAGGTCGGACCTGTCGGTCGTCTGTTATATGAGAGAGACATCATGTACGATATCATGGAGACGGGACCTGTGTTTGGTGAGTAAAACTCTTTCTTATGTAAAACGCTTAGTAGTGAACGAAGCGAGCCTGAATGATCAGAAGCAAAGTAGGAATAACTTGTGAAGGCCTAATCAAAACATCATCTAATATTACTCGTATAAATGCAAAAATTTGGATGTTTGGATGAATGGATGTATGTTTGTTCCTCTATAACTCGACAACCACCGAACCGATTTGGCTGAAATTTAAAATATAGATAGATGATGACCGGGATACGACATGGGCTATTTTATCCGGGTACCACGCGAGCGAAGACGCGAGCAAAGGCTTCTCGTTTAAAATAATAAATCTGTCTGGTAGAGAAGATTATCGATCGAGCGAGCGAAGCGAGCGAAGATCTTAGTGGTAAGTTGGGCGATTTTGCTTTGTATGTTTGTATGTTTGTATGTATGTTTCACGAATTGTTGTTCGCGCATAACTGTCGAACCGTTCATCCAATCTGCATGAAACTTGGTAGGTCAATAGGTTGTGGTAAGGAAATTTACGGTGGAGCATATGAGCTTAATCGATGAAGGGGTTGTGAAGATATTGGGTTCCCAAGGGGGTAAAAAATTATGAAAGTTACACAAATATATTGAGTGGGGTGTCATACAAAAGGGCTTATTTTGTACATTCCAAAATGGTTTTTAATTTTAATCTAGGATGTATAGTTTTTGAAATACGACCAAAGAACAAAAACTACGAAACCAGAGCTGTAAGAGCTCCCGTTTCATAGAGTTTCCATGTCATCGTAGCTCATTGACTGGTCGGTCTTAAAAAGAGAGTGGCATCGTTGCGGTTTGGTTTGCAATGATTTTAGATGCTACTTGATTTATTTTCATCATAAAAAAAATTTTTGATAAAGAATGAAAATAATTGGGGTAAAAAAAGTTAAGTAAGTAAACAAATATATTGAGTGGGGTGTCAAATGAAAGGTCTTTATTTGTACATTCCAAAATAGTTATTATTTTTATTCTAGGACGTATACTTTTAGAAATACGACGAGAATTCATAAATATGAAATACTTAAATGAAAAATTAGACACGACATTATGAATTGCATGCCAGTATTTTTTACCATGAAGAGCTAGCGCAATAGGCATACTCGGCAGTATCAGTAGTAGCACTTGAAATTATAGGGGTAGTCAGAAGAAAGTCCAAATGTAAGCCATCTACGGTGCGCGAGATCTCAGTTCGGGGCGAACTACTAGTTAAAATTTTATAAAAGTTTGACTTTCAAAACGCGGCGCTCTGTATAATGTTACAAAATTTTTTTGGCGAGCGAAGCGAGCTTACGAAGTGATTTCAATTTTCCAAGTTTAAAGTTTAAAAACACAATAGTAATCTATCGCAATAGCTATTAGCTAGCGCCAAACAAATTTTGGTTGTGGACTTTTTTCTAAAAGTGATCTTATCGTACAAATATTTCTTATCTAACCATATATACCTATTCTTATCACGTCCTTGTGAGAGCAAATATAGAGGTTACTAAGAAACCGGGACAATTTGCTTTGATTTAAGCCTGGTGCTTGAGTAGATTGTATCTATTGAGGGCATCAGGACTTGGTAGTAGGCTTAGTTCCTCAAATACTTTAAAAAATGTTAAAATAATAATCATAATCATAATCATAATATATTTATTGCGAATCAAAGGTGATGAATCAAACAGATGATAGTTAAAAAAAATGTAGGTACAGGCCTTGATTCCGCTTCTCAGCATGCAAAAAAAATAGTAGGTACTTAATAAAAATGGAAGTCACTTCTTAATAAATTAATAAATCATGTCATAACTATGTACAATACAGCAAAATAATAAATATTACAATAATAATGACCTCATCGTTCTAATTGAACCCAAATTAGTGGATGGATCGGCACTGCCGTAGTTCTGACCATCTTAGTTATTACCCGACTGCGCAAAGCAAAGGAAGGTTAATGTGTTTATTTTTGATTTCTCTTTAAGTACCTATTTCTTTTTCAGTAATTTTCTAATTATTATATAGATAGGTGGTACCCGGATAAAAAGTGGCCTATGTCATATTCCCGGTCATTATCTATCTTTAATTTAAATTTTAACCAAATCGCTTCAGTGGTTGTCGAGTTATAAAGGAACAAACACATCATATCATAATTATCATATCATCGTATGAGAAAACATCGTGAGGAAACCAGTTAGCGTTCTAATAGCGTCGATGGGCTTGCAACCTGTCACGTATGGAATGCTAACTTCTGCAAAATGTGGGCATGTACCAAATCTGCATTTGACCTCTGACTACCCCCTTAGACATATTCAAAGGATCTTAAAATTCCTAGAAAGATCTGCGGACCTAAAAAGGCCGCTAAATCTGAATCACAATTTGAAATGAACTATACCTAATGCCGTCTCTTTTCACTCTCAGTCAATGAAAAGAAATGGCAATAGTTCAATTCCTTTAATGCGATTCTGCAATAGCGACCTTTTTAAGCCCTCTGAGAAAATATCTAACGCATCTTGGGGATACAGTCGTGATCGTATTTCATCATATCATCATTTCATTTAAATTCCTCATTCATTTTTATTAACCGACTTCGAAAAAAGGAGGAGGTTCTCAGTTCGTCGAAATCTTTTTTTTTTTTATGTATGTTCACCGATTACTCGAAGACGCCTTGACCGATTTCAAAAAATCTTTTTTTGTTTGAAAGGGTACACTTTCCAATTGGTCCTTTTGGTCATCAGGTCAGGATCTGATGATGGAGTCAGGAGCTGTTCAACAGAACTCCTCAGTAAATAGTCTGATTGAGTTGAAACTTGGAACTCAGCATGTCGGTTAAGTTCCAACTGCAATGTCAATAATATGGTGACAGCTAGCTGATCTGATGATGGAGTCAGGACCTGTTCAATGGAACTTCCCAGTGAATAACAGTGGAACATCCATGTTTGGGCTCATTTTATTCAGCTCATCATTAGCCTTACCCAATAAGTTTGTATTGAAGTCGGTTTTTTAAAATTTTTAATTTAGCCACTTGTCATTTAAATTATTCTAGCGGTGATGACGGTATACCAAGACTTCTTCCACTACCGCGCCGGTATATACCGCCGCAGTCAGTATGGGGACAACAGGCTGCAGGGACTGCACAGCGTCAGGATCATCGGTTGGGGACAGGAGCGTGGGGACAAGTTCTGGGTACGTTTAGCTATAAGTAGCTGAAAAAATCTACTAATGTAGCATTGTAAACACTATAAATAAATAAATATTGCTGGACATTTCACACAGCATCATGTAGCCCCAAGCTAAGCAGAGCTTGTGTTATGGCAACCACATGACTGATATACTACTTAAATTTGTAAATACTTACATACATAATATACATAGAAAACACCCAGACCAGAGACAAATATTTGCAGATCATACAAATATTTGTCCCGCGGCGGGGATCGAACCCGCATCCTCCTGCGTCACAGGCGGGCCTTCACCCACTGCGCCACAGAGGTCGTCAAACTATTAACGGGATATTTACCATGATTTTTGGATTCGAGTTTCCCGATATTTAGGCACAATTGCATGCGACCGCCATGATCACGGTAAACTGAAGTTTTTAGCGAGTTTGTGGGTAATCACTGGCAGACGAAACGGGCGAAAAATCGATCTAGCTAGGTCTCTTATCTAGGAAAAGCCGCTTTCTCGGAATTTTCACGCAAATAGTATATTTCAGTACAAGTTCGGAAAGGCTGTCATTGCAAAGAGTTCCGACAAATGTATACCCGAGCCGAGGCGCAGCCGAAGGCGAGGGTTGACAGTCGGAACAAGTTGCAATGACGGCTCCGAACGTGTACTGAACGACTATTTTTAATACAGTTGCGAAAAAATTAAGCAATTTAATCTAGAAAATGGCGCCAACCGTAGAATATAAGAAGAGATTTTTTTTTCACCGATTCTGGTAGGCCAAGGGAACTATGCCCATACAGCCAAGTCTTCAGTAGAATTTTTTTATTGATATGAAACGAAAATGAAATTTAATGAGATGAGATGAAATGAAACCTAACCTAACTCATTCAATCAAATCATTAAATCTGATATAGAAACAAATTATTTGCTTCTTTTTAGAAATATAGGTACTTACGTATTTGCATGAATCATAAAAAGTTCTATGATTTTTTTTAGTAAAAACTTTATGGTTGGTTTTTCTTTTTAATGGACATTATTTTGACAGTTGGGAAAGAGAACGCACGAGTGCGGGAAAGGTAAAAAAAAAGCACGAGTGTGTAATAGGCCACTTTCCGAACGCTATACGTCCCTGCAATACGCCACTTTTTGAGCAACTGTATTAAAAAAGATTTACCAGTGCAATCTGGTTCGTAATTTAACAATATTTAACTGAATGGAGTGGGTGTTCTTTCAGCCGAAGGCTTCGAGTTCAAATCTCAGCCAGTATTTTTTTTCTTTTTTAATTTTTAGGGTTCCGTACCTTAAATGGTAAAAAAAAGGAACCCTTATAAGATCACTTTCTTGTCCGTCTGTCCGTCTGTCCGTCTGTCCGTCTGTCTGTCCGTGTGTCACCATCGATTATCTCAGGAACGGGTAGAGCTAGCAAGTTGAAATTTATACCATATACTAAGGTCTATAGTCCCTATTGTGAGTATAAAAATCAAGGTCCTGAGTCAACACTATAAAAAGATATAGGCAAATTTAGGTTTTCGTGAAAACTTGTAAGTACCAAAACTTACCTTAATTATCAATTTTTTTTATTTTTCGGAATTTTTCCTTTACTTGTGCTGTAAGGCCTTACTTGTAACCAAAATTGACAATTCTAGGTCAACCGGAAGTACCCTAGAGGTTTTGGGTCGAAAACCTAAATGGTAGTTCCCGTTGACCTAGAATAACGAAATTTGGCAAAAAGCAAGGTCTTATAGCACAAATAAAGGAAAAATTCCAAAAAGTTAAAAAAGTTGAAAACTAAAGAGTGTTCCCATACATACATAGTTGACGCCAATTAAAATTGTCCTCCGAGTTGTATGGGCACTCATACAATTAAGCGGACTAGCTTAATTGGCACCATGGCTAGGTACGGAACCCTCAGCGTACGAGTTCGACTCGCACTTGACCGGTTTTTATTATTCTCTATTTGCACCCGAGCATAGCTCGGTCGCCCAGATATGTACATTATCCATCGAAAACTGTAGGTACCTACCTACTTACCTGTATTTTTAACCGACTTCCAAAAAGGAGGAGGTTCTATGTTCGGCTGTAGGTATGTATGTTTTTTTTTTTTTTTTTTTTTTTTTTTTTTTATGTATGTTCATTGATTTCTCCGTCAATTGTGGACCGATTTTGAAAATTCTTTTTTTGTTACAAAGGGTATACTTCCGAGGTGGTCCCATCTTCACCAAATCAGGATCTGATGAGGGGATCCCATGGAAATCGAGGGAAACCCTCAAATTTTTTGTGTGTTTGTGGATCTATCGGGATGAAATTTTGTGCACTTATAGATTCTTGAGAACAATGAAATATTATGGTATCAGCAAGCTGATCTGATGATGGAGTCAAAAGCTGTTCAACAGAACTCCTCAGTAAATAAGCCGATTGAGTTGAAACTCGGCTTATCTGTCAAGTTCCAAATACAATGTAATAATATGGTGTCAGTGAGCTGATCTGATGATGGAGTCAAGAGTTGCTCAACAGAACTCCTCAATAAATAGTCTGATTGAGTTGAAACTCGGAACTCAGCATATCTGTGAAGTGTCAACTACAATGTAATTATATGGTAACAGCGAGCTGATCTGATGATGGAGTCAGGACCTGTTCCATGGAATTTTTTAGTGATATGGGTATCAAATGAAACGGCTTGATGAGCGAAACACAATAAGTAAAGTAACATCTTTCTAAATTAAAAAAAAAACAGAAACAAGGAAAAAAAAACCACAACACTAAAAATAGAAAAAAAAAAAATTAAAAAAAAAAAAATATAACCGACTTCGACTATACATGCACTAAAAAGCGAAAAATAAGACTACAAACAGATTTATTTAATTTGTTATTTTATGTTTGTTATAATGTTGAAGTCGGTGTTAAGTAAAACAATGACTAAGTATATTTTATGCACACCGATTTCAACATTATAACAAACATAAAATAACAAATTAAATAAATCTGTTTGTAGTCTTATTTTTCGCTTTTTAGTGCATGTATAGTCGAAGTCGGTTATATTTTTTTTTTGAAAATTTTTATGTTCTGTTTTCCTAACTATATTTTTTCTCCTTTTCCAGCTGGTAGCCAACACCTGGGGTCCAGAATGGGGTGATGACGGCTTCTTCCGCATCGCCCGCGGCTCCAACGAGTCCGGAATCGAGTCTTTCGTGGTCTCCGCAACCAGTGAAGTGGAGGCCTACCAGAGGAAATAACCAAGGGAGTACCTGGTGAAACCACTCTGCACAATCACTAAGGTCATCAAGACCAGCAGGGGATTGGTGTTCTTGAACAGTACCAGGGATTTCGGCTAATATAATCTAAGGCAATGTAGGATTCGTAAAATATTACAGTGAATAAAAGTTTATCTAAGGCAATGTAAGATTCGTAGAATATTACAATCAATAAAAGATTTTTGGATAGTTTTATCTAAGGCAATGTAAGATTCGCAGAATATTACAATCAATAAAAGATTATCTAAGGCAATGTAAGATTCGTAGAATGTTACAATCAATAAAAGATTTTGGATAGTATTATTTAAGGCAATGTAAGATTCGTAGAATATTACAATCAATAGAAGATTATCTAAGGCAATGTAAGATTCGCAGAATATTACAATCTATAAAAGATTTTTGGATAGTTTTATCTAAGGCAATGTAAGATTCGTAGAATATTACAATCTATAAAATATTTTGGATAGTTTTATCTAAGGCAATGTAAGATTCGTAGAATGTTACAATCAATAAAATATTTTGGATAGTTTTATCTAAGGCAATGTAAGATTCATAATGTATTACAATCTATAAAATGTTTTGGATAGTTTTATCTAAGGCAATGTAAGATTCGTAGAATGTCACAATCAATAAAATATTTATCTAAGGCAATGTAAGATTCGTAGAATGTTACAATCAATAAAAGATTTTGGATAGTTTTATCTAAGGCAATGTAAGATTCGTAGAATATTACAATCTAGAAAAGATTTTGGATAGTTTTATCTAAGGCAATGTAAGATTCGTAGAATACTACAATCTATAAAAGATTTTTGGATAGTTTTATCTAAGGCAATGTAAGATTCGCGGAATATAACATTCAATAAAAAAATTTGGATAGTATTATCTTAGGCAATGTAAGATTTGTAGAATATTACAACCAATAAAAGATTTTGGCTAATATTATCTAAGCCTAAGGCAATGTAAGATTCGTAGAATATCACAATCAATAAAAGATTTTGGATAGATTTATCCAAGGCAAATTACAATAAATAAAATTAATTAGAAATTATAGCATTATCTATAGCAATACAATATAACATTCGTAGAATCTTACAATTAAGAATATGAATTAGAATTTGTAATATTTTAGCAATACAATGTAAGATTCATAGAATTGTACAATGAAGAAACTAAATTGGAAATTATAGTATTGTCTATCTATTTTTTATTATCGATCTATTATAGCAATATCATGTAAAACTTCGCGTCGAATCTTACAATCAATTTAAAAAAAAAGTATATTTATTTTTTAGATAGGTAGTTTCCAGTGTAAGTAGAATTTTTATTTCTGAATCTTATAAGTTAGTTACCTATTAACAATTACTTTATGTTTTTAGATTTTATTAGTTAAATCCCTGGTCATTTATTATTATTTATTAGTTAGAATACGATCTCTGACCGATTGTATAAAAATATGTTTTATTTTAGTACTTAGGTATCTGACATCACTGTTTATCATTGCAATGTAAAATTCCCAATGAAAAATCACAATAACTTACCTAGGTTAAAATAAAAAACTGATAAAACAAATAAGTAACAAGTATTATTTATTGTAGTACAGTATTTTAACACTGCCATATTAAAGCTTACTTAGCTGTAGACACAACTGCCTCCTTAGCACAATAGACAATTGTCTACGAAATTAAATATGGCAACCCGCGGTTACCCATCCATTTTGTGACCTTAACGTCTAAGCAAATTATGTCATGCAATTAAGTTGTAGAGTCATGCTAACGGGGCAGATGTGTCGTCAGACTTAGAAATAAACACAACTAGTCTTAAAATCCATTTAAATAAATAAGTAACATCTTATAAAATAATATAGAATTTGAACTTTTAATAATGTTTAAGCTTAAAAAAGCATTTGGATTTACGTTCAAGTTTTCAACAAAATTATATTTAGCTTTATGGAATGCATATTGGCATCTTTTTTTGTTTACACGGAAGTGATAAGGACAAAAAACAGTTCATATAACCTTAAGGTGGATACATTTTTAGAAGATTTTTAGTAAAGAATCAGGTACTTATATATTCACGAAGTTTCTATCGCTTTATCTGTATACTACATTTTGGTTTAATACAATGAATATTTGAATGTACAGCAGGACCTCTTTAATCCGAACTCCAAAAATGTACCCCTTGTTCGGATTAGTGGAGCGTTCGGATTATAGTACTTAGGTAGATAGGGGAAGGTCGTTACCCCTCGTACGGTTTTTACGTTTTATTTTTTTTATCTCGAATATTTCATTGGGAAGTGAACTAATTGCATATACTACTAGTATATATATCTGAGCTTAAAATAAAAACCAGATGATTATAATAACTCATATTCAATGCACAAGGTCCTTTCGTTTGTGTTTTATAAGCACTGTACGAATGTGCCTGCCGTACGAATGGTGGCGATCTTCCCCTACAGAGAATTTATAGGTTTTTTTAATAAAATAAATATAAGGCTGTACCTATCCCCAGTAGGCAAACTGTTAGCGGCCGACTGAGTTTGCAGCGTATCGGTTTAGTACGCCCTTCGCATACGTTGCGCATACTAAGCGCGCTTGTAGACGTCCGTTTTTTTCGCCGGACGACGGACCGTGTTTTTCACCCGGATTCGCGGTGCTGTATGGCGCGTATTGAATGTGTGTACACGCGCCGGATATCGGTCCGGCGAACAATTTATGCCGTTGGATTTCGTTTATTGACGGTCCGTTGTCCGGCGAAAAAAACGGACGTCTACAAGCGCGCTAAGCCTATTCTAAGTTATTGGTCACTTATACATATTAACACGAATACCTACGATACGCCTAATGCCAAGTTTTCCCCTTACAAAATGGAAAACATTCGTAAAATGTACGAATGTTTGCGTGCTTGTGAGTGCACGGGTTAAAGCTAATGTAACAGAAATATAAAGGAATGCAAACAATGCAATAACATACTATTTATTTTATAGAGCTTACAATAAATGTACTTATTTTAAGTAAATAAAGTTTTAAATAAATTCAGTTTTATATTTCTTCATAAGTACCTACTGATATTGAAAATTAGTCCTATTTCTGTCTCGTTTGAATGTCTGTTTGCAAGCGTGTAAACGCGGTATTAAGGCCGGCCACATAGGTCAGACTTTTTGTCTGACTGATCGTCTGACACCACTGTCCTCGCCATACATTTGCTCCGACTGTCGGATCGGACGTGTGTTGCACGTTCAAACAAATGTATGGCACAAATGCCTTCAGACAATTGAATCGCACAGTCGGACCGACAAAAATCGGACGTTTGTGGCCGGCCTTAGAGCGTTTCCACATTATCCGATCCGATATCGGTATCGGACGACGATAGCCGACATCCGATACCTACCCTTTTGCACCATGTGCTATCGATATCGGAAAGGATAATGTGGAAGGCAGGTACATATTTCATACATTTTACTTGCCCCGATATCGTATCGGCTTCCGATACCGATATCGGATCGGATAATGTGGAAACGCTCTTACTTGTTAAATGAAGAGATAGGTAGGTATTTAATAAGATACCTTTAACTAGCTATTCGGAGGCTTGCTTTGTGCCACTTTGGTTTTAGCTGCCTTCTCAACATTAGCTGCTCTGGCCTGAAGAAGAAAGTCATTAAATAAGTGGCTAAGTTACATCAAAATTCGTTCAGCTATTGAGAAGCTATTGAGCCGTGTTGGCTTAGGGGATTAGTACCTCTACTTTCGATCCGAAGGTCGTGGGTTCGAATCCTGGCCGTGCATCAATGGATTTTTCGTTTCGAAAAATTTTATATGCGCATTAACACGGGTTCTAAATGGTGAAGGAAAACATCGTGAGGAAACCCGCGGCTTGGTCAGCCCCACACGTATTGACCATGTCTTTCCTGTGGATATGGCCGGTTAAGATGAGAGGATGGTGTAGGTGCTGGGCAAGCCTTCTCCATCTCAACACTGTCCCAGGCACTACCTACAGTGTCCCGTTAAGGCAAAAGATTGCCTCCTGACACTGTATAAATCATCTAGTAAAAGACTATGTTTTTAGTAACTTACAGATAGTGACTGCACTCTTTTATGTAAATTCATCATGCAAGTAGACATGGATGCCAGTCTCTCCCTGTTTGTAGCGATGTCTGCCATCTGGGAATTAAATGTTATGGTTACAAGTGGTTGAATTAAAAATGGCGCCTTAGCTTAGAGTAATTGATTTGAACCCGCATAGGTCAAACCGATCCCACATAGTGCTTTAACCAACCCAGCCATGCTTGCAGTGCAAGGCACAGAGTTAATGTTTGTGTGATCTGCAGATATTACTCGGGCTCCAAACTCGGTTTACAGTTTGCTTGCATACCTACACATGAAGCTAATATGCAAGCGAGTCGATTTTTTTAAGACAAATGCAACATAACTCACTTCACATGCAAAATACTCATGAAGCTTAAGCGAGCAAAACGAGTGAGCTGCCTAATCTCGCAAAATATTCATGGAGCTAAATATTATAAGCAGGATGTTAGTAGAAAGAGGTTTGTCAAGGATTTTGGGAGGGGTGGTCATACTGCCAGTATGATAATGGTTCGACTATTATAAGTTGAGAGCTCACCAACGCATCAACATCAGCATCATTTTGTAGATCCTCTATTTTCCTTCTCTCTGATGTGATCATACTCTGAACTGCTTCTTGTTTCTCCCTGAAAACAAAATCAACTGATTTTATTGTCACTAGCAGCCCCTCGCGGCGTTACGAAGTGCTGGTATATGGTGATGATGAAAAGTAGCCTATAGCCTTCCTCAAGAGTTTAGCTATCAAATGCAGAAATATTTTTTCAAATCCTTTTCAAATTCCTGAGAATTAGCTTATTTAAACAAACAAACAAAAAAACAAACTCTGCCTCTTTATCGATCAAGCAAGCAGAGCAAGCGAAAATCTTAGTGGCATAAAACATGGAAGGTCAATAGGTTGTGCTATGGAAATTTGCTGGGGATGAGTGTAATCGATGAAGGGGTTGTAAAGATATCGGGTTCCCAAAGGGAAAAAAAAAAATTATTCCACAAATTATATTGAGTGGAGTGTCTTAGGAAAGGACTTAATTTGTACATTCCAAAATAGTTTTTATTTTTAATCTAGGATGTAGGTATAGTTTTTCAGCCTAAGACTTACGTTAGTTCCTTCAAATGAGTGTTGATAGTAGTCAGTGGAGGTTCATACAGCTCCAGTATACCCTTGGCTAGCAGCTGCACAGTCTTCAAATCCTCAGAAGCAGGTGAACTTGGACTGAACAAGATTAAAGATTAAAATACTAGGTCAACTGGTCAATGGTTCAAATTCCATGTATAAGATGTATACACACCTTTCCATTGTAGATAATTAAACTAGAGTATAAAATTATGAACTAAATAAAGACTGATATTTTAACTAATTTAAATGAAAACTAGAATCCTGGTTGAAGGAACTGCAATACTGCAATATAAACAAAGTGACGTCAGATTCGTCAGAAAACCATTTGATACATGACAGTGACAAACAAAAGTTTGATATTTGACTTTGACAATAGTTTGAGTTACTTACTACTCCATTACACGCAGCCTGTAAGGTAATTTATCGTTGCAGAATCCCACTCGAACAATCTAAAATCATAATTTTATGGATAAAATACTGACTGTAAACCGTAATTTTTAATTTTAAAAGGTGATAATACAATTATACATCCGTTATATGAAGGATAACTCATGTTCAGTTTAAACAAAAAGTTTTTTATTTACTCAATACGTTAGTTGAAACGCACCACAATTTTTTTATATGGCCGCGCTGCTCCCCTTGTTGCGGACTCGCTTGTTTTGACGTTCCTTCTTTCAATTCATTTTCTGTGAATCGAGAGGGGATTTTCATAATAATCATTGTAAACTGGGTGTGCGATAACGCCACCAATTCTTTACCAGTCGTGCTTTAAAGCCGCCACCCTGGGATTTTTACAAAGAATCGGTCAGGACCGCAAAATGACAACTGTAGCTAGAAGAATCGACGACTCCGGTGAATTTTCGGAGGGATCACAAGAAATCGACCATAGCAACTCGGGGAACGTGAGTACAGTGCATCAAGTCGCCGTATAATAAACTTTCGTTTTGGCGCTCAAAGTATTACGGCTCACTTTCTCCGGCGCCACTGCGTGTCGGAATGTACATTTCTTTTCGTTAGATTGAGGTCACGGCGGGGACCATTCACTGAAACGCCGCCGTTGGGTTTGGACTGTAATTTTGCATAATTTAGAGCCGCCACGTACCTACCTATTTTGAAATAAAAACAAACAAAAACCAAGTGTCCCGAGATGCAGTTGCTCAAAGTGGAGGAATGTCTTCCTTTACAGGAAGGTGACCCGGTGGACTCGGACTATGACACGCCCGGAGAGATATCGGACAACGAGAATCCGGAGAATCAGGTACCTATGTAATATTATTTACAATATTTTGGTCTCGAGACCGTTGCATAAAATTGGAAATCCGTGGTCTCTGCCTAATAGAAAGAGTGATTTTATGGTACAGTTGGATTTAAATACCTAATAATAATGTAATTTACACATGTAGGTACCTACCCAATTTTTGTTTGCAATTAACTGATTTTTAGAAATACCTAGAACCAGGGATCGGATAACCCATTCATAACGGTAACCGCTTCAAACGCTTACCGATTGAAACGGTAACCGATTGAAACGATATACCGAAATGATTGGGTATTAACCGAAATAATAACCCATACCGAATGAAACGGTATACCGAAATGATTGGGTTTTTTATAACTGTATTTTTGTCGCATTATTACGTAAATATTTCGTAGAAAGAGAGCGATGCATTGAGTGCGACGTTGCCAGCTTGGTTGCCAGCGAATGTAAGGATTTCGTGTTTTTGACTTATTTGAAAGCAGTTTGCGCATAATTCACAGAAAATGTTTTATTTAATGTGATGATGACTTCCTAGCCGATTTCGGCCACGGCGATTGTATTTTTCTAGATAGGCGTATTTAACTTATTTTAATTTTAGGTACTTAGTGTGAGTGTGAGTCTTGATATTTTTAAATTTCCTTTGTGACATGACATTAATACTTACCTATGACATTTAATTTAAGATTTTAATTTAGTAATTTTGCATGAAATTTAAATTACATTGCAGTGCCCAACAGGGTGTATGTATAAAGCCTACTAAGCCTACCTAGACCTAAGCTGTACTATGTACCTACATACAAGCAATGAATAAATGAATATGATATGAATATGAATACAATAATGGTTAGTAATTTGCTTCTGTAATTTCAACAGATAAAGTAAGGTAGATAGGTAAATAATCTTTGCCTGTTGATGTTCGCATGCGAAAAATGCGTTTTATCCAGGGTCAGAATAAGAATAAGGTAGGTACCTATTACCTACCTACATTTCGCCGTTCTTACCTATCTTCGCATCTTTGTAACTTCGTAACTTCGCAACTTCGCAACTTCGCAACTTCGCAACTTCGTATCTTCGTAACTTCGTATCTTCGTAACTTCGTATCTTCGTATCTTCGCAACTTCGTATCTTCGTAACTTCGTATCTTCGTATCTTTGCAATTTTGCATCTTCGCATCTTCGTAACTTCGTATCTTCGTAACTTCGCAACTTCGTATCTTCGTAACTTCGTAACTTCATAACTTCGCAACTTCGTAACTTCGCAACTTCATATCTTCGTAACTTCGTATCTTCGTAACTTCGTATCTTCGTAACTTCGTATCTTCGTAACTTCGTAACTTCATAACTTCGCAACTTCGTATCTTCGCATCTTCGCAACTTCGTATCTTCATATCTTCGTAACTTCGTAACTTCGCATCATCGCATCTTCGCATCTTCGCATCTTCGTAACTTCGTATCTTCATAACTTCGTAACTTCGTATCTTCGTAACTTCGCAACTTCGTATCTTCGTAACTTCATAACTTCGCAACTTCGTAACTTCGCAACTTCATATCTTCGTAACTTCGTATCTTCGTAACTTCGTATCTTCGTAACTTCGCAACTTCGTATCTTCGTAACTTCATAACTTCGCAACTTCGTATCTTCGCATCTTCGCATCTTCGCAACTTCGTATCTTCGTATCTTCGTAACTTCGTATCTTCGTATCTTTGCAATTTTGCATCTTCGCATCTTCGTAACTTCATATCTTCGTAACTTCGTATCTTCGAAACTTCGTAACTTCGTATCTTCGTAACTTCGCAACTTCGTATCTTCGTAACTTCGTAACTTCATAACTTCGCAACTTCGTAACTTCGCAACTTCATATCTTCGTAACTTCGTATCTTCGTATCTTCGTAACTTCGCAACTTCGTATCTTCGTAACTTCGTAACTTCATAACTTCGCAACTTCGTATCTTCGCATCTTCGCAACTTCGTATCTTCATATCTTCGTAACTTCGTAACTTCGCATCATCGCATCTTCGCATCTTCGTAACTTCGCAACTTCGCATCTTCATTACTTCGTAACTTCGCAACTTCGTATCTTCATATCTTCGTAACTTCACATCATCGCATCTTCGCATCTTCGTAACTTCGTATCTTCGTAACTTCGCAACTTCGTATCTTCATAACTTCGCAACATCTTCGTAACTTCGCAACTTCGTATCTTCATATCTTCGCATCTTCGTAACTTCGCAACTTCGCAACTTCGTATCTTCATATCTTCGTAACTTCGTAACTTCGCATCATCGCATCTTCGCATCTTCGCATCTTCGTAACTTCGTATCTTCGTAACTTCGTAACTTCGCAACTTCGTATCTTCGTAACTTCGCAACTTCATATCTTCGTAACTTCGTATCTTCGTATCTTCGCAACTTCGCATCTTCGCATCATCGCATCTTCGCATCTTCGTAACTTTGTAACTTCGTAACTTCGCAACTTCGTATCTTCGTAACTTCGCAACATCTTCGTATCTTCGCAACTTCGTAACTTCGCAACTTCGCATCTTCATTACTTCGTAACTTCGCAACTTCGTATCTTCATATCTTCGTAACTTCGCATCATCGCATCTTCGCATCTTCGTAACTTCGTATCTTCGTAACTTCGCAACTTCGTATCTTCATAACTTCGCAACATCTTCGTATCTTCGCAACTTCGTAACTTCGCAACTTTGCATCTTCATTACTTCGTAACTTTGCAACTTCGTATCTTCGCATCTTCGTAACTTCGCAACTTCGCAACTTCGTATCTTCGCAACTTCGTAACTTCGCAACTTCGTAACTTCGCAACTTCGTGTCTTCGTATCTTCGTATCTTCGTATCTTCGTATCTTCGTATCTTCGTATCTTCGTATCTTCGTATCTTCGTATCTTCGTATCTTCGTATCTTCGTATCTTCGTATCTTCGTATCTTCGTATCTTCGTATCTTCGTATCTTCGTATCTTCGTATCTTCGTATCTTCGTATCTTCGTATCTTCGTATCTTCGTATCTTCGTATCTTCGTATCTTCATATCTTCGTATCTTCGTATCTTCGTATCTTCGTAACTTCGCAACTTCGTATCTTATTAGAAGTTACTGTTAATAATACGTTTTTATAAATATTTCTAGTAATTTTGAATACTGGTGTCCCGTTACTGGTCCCGGCTAGTTGTTGGATATTTTACCCTATTTTATATTTTACACATTAGCCAATTTATCTTGTTTTCGTGACTTTTCTATTTAACTAGGTAGGTAGGTAAATAATTAGTATGGTAATACCTAAGTACCTACCTTAGGTAAGTTAACAAAATATAAAGGACATAGGTAAGTACATACATGACAACTCAGTAGTAGGTGTAGGTAAGGCTCCTCCTAACCTACCTACCTATTTATTATTCTCGATATAACGGCATAACAATAAGTAAGTAAATGAATATAATATATTAATAACACTGTACCTACTAACAACAATCGAACTAAAACAACATTGAATAGTTTTCCATTTAGGTGATAGTAGATATTAATTTACTTAAATAAGTAAGTACCTATTTATTTTGTCTGATTCTAATACCTAACTAAAATAATACCTACCTACTTACCTTTAACTGCTTTCCACAAAGCATACATAAACTGCAACCAGTCCTTTTGTTATATTCAAAATATCTGTGAACGGCGTTAGACTGTTTGCGAGGCATTTAAATGTAAATAAAAACCGGTCAAGTGCGAGTCGAACTCGTACGCCGAGGGTTCCGTACCTAGCCATGGTGCCAATTAAGCTAGTCCGCTTAATTGTATGAGCGCCCATACAACTCTGAGGACAATTTTAATTGGCGTCAACTATGTATGTATGGGAACACCCTTTAATTTTCAACTTTTTTAAATTTCTGGAATTTTTCCTTTATTTGTGCTCTAAGACCTTGCTTTTTGCCAAATTTCGTTATTCTAGGTCAATGGGAACTACCATTTAGGTTTTCGACCCAAAACCTCTAGGGTACTTCCGGTTGACCTAGAATTGTCAATTTTGGTTACAAGCAAGGTCTTCCAGCACAAGTAAAGGAAAAATTCCGAAAAATAAAAAAAGTTGATAATTAAGGTAAGTTTTGGTACTCACAAGTTTTCACGAAAACCTAAATTTGCCTATATCTTTTTAAAGTGTTGACTCAGGACCTTGATTTTTATACTCACAATAGGGACTATAAACTTTAGTATATGGTATAAATTTCAACTTGCTAGCTCTACCCGTTCCTGAGATAATCGATGGTGACACACGGACAGACAGACGGACAGACGGACAGACGGACAGACGGACAGACGGACAGACGGACAGACGGACAGACGGACAGACGGACAGACGGACAGACGGACAAGAAAGTGATCTTATAAGGGTTCCTTTTTTTACCTTTTAAGGTACGGAACCCTAAAAATACCAATTTTTAATCGTTTAAAGTAGGTAATTTATTTGTAGTACTTATTCAACAACTCTCTACTAATTCAGTACTCACAATAACTAAATAATACATTCTTTCGCTACAGCTTTGGCAAGAAATAATCTGCCAAAAAGCGGATAGGTACGGTAGGTAGTGCATAAACAAAATAATCACGTCGATACTCGCTCGCAAACTACATAAATACGCAACGACAGAAATTCAAGCAAGCAAGAATATTAAACGCGACAGAAGATGAGTGAGACATTATTTCCGTCGCACTCACATTACGCTACTCGCAGCACACGCCAAAAATGCGTCAATTTAAACCTTAAGAAAAAAACCCATATCGTTTCGGTTGTTATTAACAGAAACGTTTCGGTAACCCATTGTTTCGGTTAACCGGTATTCAAACTGTTAAACAACCGATTCATTACGGTTTTTAACCTTAACCGGAATATCCCTGCCTAGAACGCTAAAAGATCTGGTCTTGACTTTCATGCACCCATAGTCCTTTGAATTTTTATGTTTTACTAGCGGACGCCCGCGGCTTTGCCTGCATGGACTACTATTTTTTTATCCCTCGGGAACCGTGCAATTTTTCGGAATAAAAAATAACCTATGTCCTATTCCCGGTTATTATCTATCTACATTCCAAATTTCATCAAAATCAGTTCATTAGTTATGGAGATACGTGGCAACAAACATTCACACACACACACACACACAGACTTTCGCCTTTATAATATTAGTAGGATTTATTGTTTTTATATGTAAGACATTGCTCTGATTGAATAGGTTATAGCCACTTGGAGAATTTTCATGTACTTAGGTACTCAATAAGATTCTTATTAAAAAAAAAATTTACCAGCATACCTAATTTGGTTAAAATTTATAGTACTACCCTAAGACTGCTTTGCCCAAAAACCTAGACACATAGGGCCTTACTTATGAAAGATGTTTAAAGTGAAACACTGGTTAAACAACGTCCTGTCTTTATTTGTGGATAGTGACAAACAGAGACAGGACGTTGTTCAACCAATGTTCAACTTTAAACATCTTTCATAAGGGGGCTAGCCCCTACTCCCAAAACTAGATACTTAATAGAAATTTACCTACAACTTTACTACTTAAAATCACACCCTAAGTTTTATCCCACTTGTTAGATGTAATTTAAACCTTATCACTTGAGCATAAGATTCAAAATAAATACATTGGTATTTTTTTGTAATGCTGCTGTAGTATTTTCAACCTTATAACCTTGCAATAATTGAATTAGGTTTTGATACAAAGGAACTAAAGAGAAACCAGTTTTTTGTTTATGTCCGCTTAAACCATAGAGCTTGGAAGAATATTTACTGTGCATTTGATAGAGAAGTTTTGCAATTACTATATTGTGTGATATTTGAAGATATAGGTATGTAGTATGATTTGAATTTTTTGACTTCTATTTGATTTTTTGACAAAACAAGTTTCTCTCAGGGGTACATTGATACTGGAATTATTCACATAATTAACATTATGACTGTGCTGAGGTAGATGTACGCATAAATATGATGTGTAATGGTGAAACTTTAAGAAAAAGCTATTAATTGAATTCGTTAATAAGAATGGTAATATTCAACCTGCAAGGTTTAAAAGGCCTAGGAATTGAACTATATGCCATCTCTTTTCATTGATTGAGAGTGACAAGAACGGCATATAATGCAATTTCTATTGTGATTCTGCTATTTAGCCTTTTGCCTTTTTAGCCCAGCTGATAATCTTATTTTTTTATTGCTTATGTTTTTTGTATTCTTTGATGAGAAAGTTTTAATAGTTGATGTTTGAAATGAAACCTGTATGTTACAGGTTCATTTTGAACTGGAATACTTTTGATTCCAATCCAATCTAAAAATCAATAAAACATACTTGCACTTGCAGCCTATTTTATGTCTAAAATTGTGGTTTAAAATTAGCAGATTGTGTTCTATACTTTTGCCTCTATCATTATACGAATTGTATATCTCTATGGTCCAATAAATTGTAAAAGTAAGGTCAGAAATGAGATAACTGGTTCAAGGATGAAGAAAACAGTTACTTGTCACGCATATATATATAACTAGCTTCCGCCGGCTTTACTCGCGTGGTACCAACATTTTAAAAATGTATGTATGTTCAAATGAGCTAGTCCAAACCACAGTAAGCTTTCATTTACAAATCAAGAAAAACAAAAGATCTTTATTGCAACACTGTAAAGTATAAAATTGATTATTTGTTTTCACCATAAAAAATAAAATTACGCCTTTATTGCTTTGATATAAAGTCATAAATTGGTTGCGCTTTACGAACAAGACATTACCGTGAAAGTTAATGGATGAAATGACTTTGCTACTTATCACAATTCATATTAGTCCAGTCAGCTTAGCATAAAAATGGTCTAAACCTCGGAATGACAGATAATAAGCTGAATTTTCGTATGTAGCTTCATTTAGGCGTCCTAAAAGTTGTCTCAAAAGTCTCATAAAATCTCGTGTCTGCGTCTTAAGTTATTCAAGGTCAAAAGTAAAAAAAATAGTTTTTCGCGAATATCTCGGTTGCTATTGGTCCAATGATGTTAACATCTATTATAAAGTTGTAGAGCATACAATTTGCGACAAATTTTGTTTAAAACATTTTTTCATGCGCTCAACCGTTTTCGCGATAGAGGAGGGTGAGTGAGCAGCGCTCAACCATACGCGTAGGTACTGTAACGCAAAGTCAGACGTGAATATCTGTGAATACCTTGAATTTTGAATAATTTGTTTTATTTATCAGTTAATTATCGACCAAGCGAGCAAAGCAAACTAAGATCTTACGATTTTGCTTTGTATGTTTGTATGTGTAATTTTTATGTTATCGCATAACTATCGAACCGTTAATCCAATCTACATGAAACTTGGTAGATAACTAGGTTGTGCTATGGAAATTTGATATATGACATATGAGCGTAATCGATGGAGGGGTTGTAAAGATATTGGGATCTAAAGGGGGTGAAAAAGATAAAAGTTACACAGATATATTGAGTGGGGTGTCATATGAAAGGACTTAATTTGTACATTCCGAAATAGTTTTTATTTTTGTTCTAGGAAGTATAGTTTTTGAAATACACATACTGAACGCTTTGCGCTCACGGCCCTGTATCGCAAAAACGGTTGAGCGCATGGAATTTCTTTTTCAATGAATTGGTCGCAAATTTTAAGCTCTACAACTTCATAATAGATGTTAACATCACTGGACCAATAGCAACCGAGATATTCGCGAAAAACTATTTTTTTTTACCTTTGACCTTGAATAACTTAAGACGCAGACACGAGATTTTATGAGACTTTTGAGACAACTTTTAGGGCGCCTAAATGAAGGTATATACGAAAATTCAGCTTATTATCTCTCATTCCGAGGTTAATTCCTAATTTGACTGGGCTATATTTTTATTATCCGGCATGCGTTGCAATACTAAGTAAAGTAGTATTATTTTGGATATAGGTATAGACTTTTTTGGGCCAGAAACCCTCGCGGGCGTCTTTAGAAGTCCCTACCAAAGTTTCATCACAATCTGATCAATGGTTTAAGACCGCATAGAGGACCAACATACAAAAATTCATTTTTATTTGTGCAGAAAAAAAGATAGACAAGTTTAGGCCCGCGGATTTACAGAGCAGACAAAAGTAGATGTAGCATGAGGTTGACTAGCTCTGCAAAAAATTACGTAATTATGCGTAGGTACATCACATGTTTTAAGCGCTTGATACAAAGGATTGTTTAACTTTGAACCATGTTCATAGGTAATTTAGTTTGGATTTCAATTGATTATTTTTGCTGCTTGTAAATTATGAGATACCTGCGGTAAATTGCACTTTAGCACTTTCGCTTTCATAGAGCATCGACTCTGTCGGATACAGGCGCGGATCCAGCCCTCAAGAAAGGTTGTGGCCCACAACCTTTCTTGAGGGCTGGATCCGCGATTTGGGTGGCTGTGCCCACAACTTGTGGGCACAGCCACCCAAAACTTGGCCAAGAGCGAGCCGAAGTACGATATCGTTATGTTGAAAGCTTAACAGATTTAATTAGAAGCTCCTAAAAAAAATTGTTCTTGGTAGGTATTTAAATAACGAATTCAGGCTTTCGTTTCTTTGAATCAAATTTCAATTTCCTGAAACTCAATTAGGGTTGTGGGCATGCCCACTGTGCCCATATAGGTGGATGCGCGCCTGGTCGCATACTGGTAAACCTACTGACATGCCCGCCCGAATAGGTACTGAAATGCCACTTAAATATTTGAGACGTTCTTACTCTTCACAATCTCAAACAAAAATGACATGATAAATAACCCAAATGAAAAGCACCACTTAAACTAAGTAGCGTTTCAGTATTCGAGTGTTAGAGTGTTAGCATTATTTATTTAATTATTGTTACGAATAAATTAGAAATTAAAGCATTGAAACCAACATTAAGTTTGAAATATTAGATCAAAGTTTAACTGTTTTTATTTTAGAAACTCGATGTTGTATAATTTAAAACCAGTAGGTGCCGTTATAAACCTTGAACTGTTGAGAAGGGATCCATTTAAATTGTAATCCTTTTGAATAAACCCTAAGCTACTATAACTATAACTTCCGCCCGTTACTTCACTTGCATGATTTCGAGTATCCTAAATCCAATATTCAAGGTCATACTAACGTTGAAAGGCCTAGTATTATTGCGAAGTTTTATGCTGAAACTCTCTTGTTTTTATTTTTTTTTGTCTGTATTTAATGTTATTGACCAACTTCAAAAAAAGAAGGTTCTCAATTCGTTGGAATATTTTTTTTATTTAGGTTTGTTTACCGATTAGAGGAGTAGAATCACCTAGCTCTTAAGACGTTTCAAAGTGGTACACTTGTGATCTTATTGAATAAACGAATTTGACTTTTGACTTTTGATTACTCGAAGACGCCTGGACCGATTTTGGAAATTATTTTTTTGTTTGAAAGGGTATACTTTCCGATTGGTGCTACATAAATTTGGCGAGGATCTGTCGAGGATCTTCGGAGTTATGAACAGAAATGCACCTCGAGAGTGCGGAAAGCTCAGCTCGCATATTGAAGTCGGTTTTTTTAATTTATAATTTAGCTACTTGTATTTCCATCGTAGGTAATGGTGGTATGTGAATGTAGGTTGAATTATCTTTTGTATTTTTCTTTCTCATGTAGGCCCATGGTGCAACATCGAGAGAGATATTTCGATCGGTCGAACTGCTCTAACGTATACGTCAGAGTAGTTTAACCGATCGAGATATCTCGTTTCTCTACTGTCGATGTTGCACATGTTAGGCCTATTAGACATATTGTTTTCTCATATAGTGTGGTTCTGATGGAAGATCAGTTTTTACAAACACAACATAGTGCTGAGTCAGCACCATTGTAACATAAGCTTTGTCTATTACTTATTAATTTTGTACTGTGTGTGTTTATGTTTCGAATAACTCATCTCATTTTATGTTTTAAATGAGTTGATGATGATTCCAGGAAGCCGGGACGGAGAGACGAGTTGATGATGATGAGGATAGAAGCAACCCGCAGTACATTCCCAAACGTGGGACCTTCTACGAACATGACGACCGTACCGCTGACAAGTAAGTTAATACTTCGGCGTAATTGATATACACACCCCTACAAAATTACAGTTTTCTAGTACTAAGGCTTGTTTCATTCTTCAGCATGTCGCCGGTCGCGTCCGCGAGTTGACCATTCACAGCACAGAGAAATTAATTTTGACCATTCACAGCACAGAGAAATGTGCTGTGAATGGTCAACTCGCGGACGCGACCGGCGACATGCTGAAGAGTGAAACAAGCCTAACGGTCTCTTAGCAAAGCAAAGCAGACAGACGAACAGACAGACGGACATGACGAAGTTATAATTGGGTTCCTTGTCAGGACTACGGAACCCTAAAAAAAAAAACAGCCTTGGCCACAGAAAAGGATCGTCAGTCCGTAAGGAGCTGACTAAAGCTGGATTTTACCAAACTGGATTAAGTTTTATCTGGAGATTGAACCACAGATTAAACTGCTGTTTGTTTGAATATTTTGACATTGTAAAGTTGACACCTTATAACCAGGATAATTTGAATGCACCTGATAATGTTCGGTTGGGTTTCTAAACAATAGGATTTTGAATTCTGTCGGCTAACGGAATAACTACTCTGGGAGTAAGATGACAGTTTGGTGGAATCCAGCCTAAGCCATTTAGTTTTAACGATATTTTCCTTGGTGAACAGCACCGATCTTATAAAGAACATTTTCTTATCTTTGCTCTACCAACGTGGTTCGATCCTATGTCTGTCTGATTGAAAATTGAGGTCCAATTGACCAACTCATTATTCAACCGTTAAATACCTAAACTCTACTTACATCACACCGCAACGCGTAATCATGCGTTACGCATCACGAAAGCAATCCTTATTTACTTATTCATAAGATTCAGAATAAATTACTTCATGCATCATAATTCCATACAATTTTAAATACTGTTAACAAATAAGGTTTATAATGTTCGAGAGCTAGTATTATTGATGTTCTATTATATACCTTTAAAGGATGATATAAGGTACATAATTGTGCGTATGCTCGCGGTAATGACCGACCTGATCGTTGAAGCGTGGTAGAAAGCGTCTGAAAACTGAATTTTGATTGTAATGCGTTCGTCTTTGTTGGGTTTTCTATTTGACTTGCGTTTTAATTCATACAGAACTAGAGATACTAGCTCTGCCTATACTAGATTGATCAGTATTGGAGATTCAAGGAAAAAATGTTTGTTACTGTGTTGGGTGTTAGTAAAAAAAACTATTAGTAGACAATACACAGCGCCATTTAGCCCCAAATTAAGCAAAGAACCAGATAAAATACAAGGTATTTTATAATCACAATCTTGCTATCCTGGCTTGAAAATCTAGCCTAGTGTATCCCGATCCCCAAAATAGGTACAGAAGGCGCACTCCGCCCTTTAGGTACACTTTAGGTACTTTAGGCACATTGGCGGACCCGCCCGGGCAGGCCTTGGCAGGTAGGGTTTCCACTTGCCGCTCGGCTTGCACGCTAGCCGCGTCGCGCGTTATACCTATCACGCTACAAGTCGACATCTTTCCGCGTCACTCCGCGCCGGACAGTGACAGTTATGCGTTAGAAAGACAGAATTTGTTTAGGTGAATATTGCGTTAGGCAATAAGCACTTACGCGAGCTGAATTGCACTTTGTTGCGTCGCAGCAAGAGTCGCTATTTAAATAAATGTTTTCGCGAAGTCAGGCTTCTGTACCTATTTTTTCTGTGCTCTAAATGAACCTAAACTGAACGATAACACCATCCTTATAATCTGGTTTATTTTCAGTGGCGAAGAGACTACAAACACGACGTCCGAGCTCTCGACAGAGAAGGAAGGCAGCGAGACAGGGACGGAGCGTCGCCGACCGCCGCGCAAGAGTGACGTCATCAACAAGTGGTCCCACGACAAATTCAACGAGAACGAACAAGTAAGTGTGAAGATAACAGTGGAATGCGCAGTGTAGCTTTTTAACCGACTTCAAAAGCAGGAGGTTCTCAATTCGTCGGCAACTTTTTTTTAGGTATGTTCACCGATTACTTACTCGAAGACGCCTGGACCGATTTGGAAAATTCTTTTTTTGTTTGAAAGGGCATACTTTCCGATTGATGCCACAAAAATTTGATGAGGATTTGGGGAACATGGTCGAATCGATCCCCAAATGCAGAGTAGGGTGTTCCTGTGCAACGGGCCGGCCCATCTGGCCCACTTGCCCGTGGTCTTTCGACCAACAGTTGTTGTTGGTTGGATATATGTCTATATCGTCGCTGAAAACTTCACTTGCGAGATCTAGACATATAAAGAGATAAAGATAAAGAGATAAAGATAAAGAGATAAAGAATTTATTTGTTTACAACACACGTACACGAACAGAAAGACAAAAAGAAAACTTGAAACAAACATTACAGTGAATAATACAATACTTAAAGTAAAACCTTAAACAGTGGATAGAAAATTGGTCTTTCCCTACGTGCACATATGCGATTGTGTCGCCATCTATTACCGAAGCTCTTTAGCGCGTAGCATGTGTATGTAGTTCATCTAGCGACAGGTAGATGTCGCTTCAAGAATCTGTTGAGGATCTTCGGAGTTATGAACAAATGCACCTCACTCAACAGAGTGCAGAAAATTAAGTCAATTTTTGTAAATTTTTAATTTAGCCAGTTGTATACTAAATTTTCTACTACGCAGCGAAACGGCTAACTTCACGAATGCCTAGATAAATTGTGATTATTATTTCTATTGGACAATGTTTTTTTCTCAGATGCCGAAATCTCGCGACGAACTAGTGTCTATTTACGGATACGACATCAGGAACGAAGACGCACCCCCTCACGCGAGGCGCAACAGGAGATATGGGTGAGTATCTCTTTCTTTCTCTTACTCTATTTTTTCCAAGGAATTTATATATAACCCGGTTCATTAAAGAAAGAAATCCAAAATGGCGGCGCTTATCATGTCCTCTCGCTCCGTAAGTATAGACGGAACTAGTGTGCAAGCGAGAGAACATGATAAGCGCCTCGTTCGATTAGATTCCTTTCTTTAATGAACCGAGTTATACTAACGTAACTGGAAGGTTCACTGAGACAGAAAACGCGGTCCGCTTGAGAGATAAAACTTGGGCGGTGTGTCTCTTTCTAAAGGGCGACCATAATTTATGAACTAAACATTCCTTAGTGAATATCCTGAAATTTAAATGACATGGCCACACTAACCAACAACGAGTGTGAAAGGGACAAAGCTACCACGAAGGCCTCTCAACGAGACCGACAATCCTTATAACCCAGATTGAATTATTGAACGTTGTTTAGTCGTGATAAGGTTCAAAATCCCTGTTACATTAAAGTCGAGTGAACCATCCAGTTACGTTAGTTTATAAAATCCTTGATTTTTTCTTCTGAAACTCTAAGCTCTATTACTAGACGATTAGGGTGCTTTTCAGAGGTGAAGGGAATTTTTGGAGAACGAGGATGGCTTTTTAAATATTCAGAACTTAATATATTCGGTAATTCGGGCAATCGATGACTATAACATTCCATTTTATGGATTAATAGCTTAGCATCAGTGCCGCTTCCGACCGCGGCTTTGCTTGCGTGGTACCTACCCGGATAAAAAGAAGCCTATGTGCTATTCCAGGTCATAAACTATGTATATTCCAAGTTTTATTAAAATCCGTTCAGTAGTTTTTGCGTGAAAGAGTACCAAACATCCATCCATCCTCACAAACTTTCACATTATTATTATTAGTAGGATTATATTATTATTTCAGAAATAAAATTTTGACAAATTAGAGTTTGATAAAAATAAACTTCTTCAAAATTAAATCATAAAATCATGCTCCATGTCTCCTACATAATTATGAGATTTATAGAATGCAAAAATTATGAAAAATGAAAGTTAATAATAAATTAATGAATAGGTACAAAGATTTGTTTGGTTTTCCTGTTAATTTTAACTTTCATTTATTATATGATTAGGGTGTATTTTTTTGCGTTTTTGACTACATTTTCGCTCCCTCTGCTTTATCTCAATGCCCCTAATTTTCTCTGGGTCTTCTACTGCCCTCCTGAAAGTCTCAAATGCCCACAGGGAGGCGTTATCGCCCACGTTGAGAACCTATGGTATAAACCTTCATTTTTCATAACGTTTTCAAAATTCATTTAAGTACTTACTATGATGATGTTGATGTTTTCCCGCTAACAAATTGAGGTGGTATCGAAGCAGCCGGTCAGTCAACTTACTTTCATTGCATGCGCATGTTAGTTTTGTTATTATAATGGCAAAAATACAATAAAAATGTGTGTATCTAAAGTTATAATAAACGGAGATTACTCACTTAAGGGAGTGTCCACATTGCGTTTTTTGCAGCGCGTTTGTATCGATACAAACGCGATTCGAACGCGATGCGAACGCGCAGCCCCCCGCGCAGCTCCTCCCGGTTCGCTTTTGTATGGAAAAATACGCGTTGCGAACGCGCGTTTGTATCGATACAAACGCGCAGCTCAAAAACGCGCTGCAGAAAACGCAATGTGGACACTCCCTAACGTTGATTTTAATACCGAAAATGTTTAGATTCATCTGGGGCTTTTATAAAATTTTTAATGAAATTGTTATTATGTGAGTAATTCCTATGTATTATTATTACTTCGATACTTAACTCATAAAAAAAATTAAATTTACTGAGGTTTTTTTTTTTCATTAATTTTGTTTGGCATGTAACTAGTGTTCATAGGCAAAAGTACTAATTTTAAACGTACAAAATGTTTCACATTCTAAACTTTCGTGAGTTGTACTAGACATTATTTTTACACACGGGGATAACTCACGTAACTTGCCGCAACTCCCTCCTTACCCAGATGAAGATTCTCCGGATGAATCGAAACATTGTCGGTATTTAAATCGACGATATTTTTACGTGAGTAATTCCCGTGTATTAAAATAATGTCTAGTACAAAATGTTTATATCGTTTGTGTAGGTATTTAAGTTTATGTTTGTAGAAGTAAAAGTAGCTCTTTCATTGGCATAAGTTATGGTCTTAATTAAAGGAAAGTCAACGACGAACCGAAATTACATTATGTGTCTTAAGTAAGTTCGTATGAGCTAGTGACCAACTCTGGTAACAGAGTTTTTAAGCCGCCTAAAGGCCTCCTAGCTTAATTGCCATCTTCCAATTTACTAAACTAGTGAACGCACGCGGCTTCGCCCGCGTGGACTACTATTTTGTATCCCACGGGAACTATACATTTTTCCGGGATAAAAAGTAGCCAATTTTTATTCCAGAACCTAAACTATCTACATTCTAAATTTCATCAAAATCGGTTTAGTAGTTATGGGAATACGTGGTACAGTTGTTCTATCTCAAGAAGTCCGTTTGGTCTTAATTGTGTGTAGATGCACATGCACGTTGTTTCTGTGTGCGTGGGCCGATTCTGAGCGCTCCCGAGCTTACGCACATAGAAACAACGTGCACAGAAACATACACACAATCAAGACCAAACGGACTTCGTGAGATAGAACAACTGTAACAACCATTCACACACACACACACATACACACACACACACACATACACACACGGCCTTTCGCCTTTATAATATTAGTAGGATGATTTGAAGCTAACATTACTGATATGTTTGAAACAGTCGCGGGCCTAACAAGTACACACGTACCTGGGAAGATGAGGAGGCCTATAAGCGACAGACGGCGGCGCAGCAACGCAAGCCGCCCAATCCGGAGGACTTCCCAGAGTTGGACGCGGCCAGGAGGCCTAAGTGAGTACACGCTGCCTACCATGAGCTTTACATGCGATCCAGTTTGGGGAACATGGTGGAATCGTTCCCCAAAGGCAGAGTAGGTGGTTCCTCTGCAACGGGCCGGCCCATCTGGCCCACTTGCCCGTGGTCTTTCGACCGACAGTTGTTGTCGGTTAGTCCTAATTATGTCTAAATCCGTTGGAAACTTTGTTTGCGAGTTCTAGACATGTTGATGTTGAGTGGCGCCATCTAGTGCGTAGCATGTCTATGTAGTTCATCTAGCGACAGGTAGATGTCGCTACATCCAGTTTAGGTCCTAAACTGAACTGCTTCGCTGGACGTATGCTTTGACGCTGACGAAATATCAGAACCTAAACATGACCTAAACTGAATTGTTAGATAAAGTTTCGTTCACTCAATTCGTACCATGACCGTTTCATACGCGTTGAGTTGGTTCACTTTTGTGTGAAAACTGTCACTTTTAAAACAAGTCATGGTACGATTAGTTTGCGATCCAGATTAGGAACCTAAACTGGATAGCTCCTAAACTGAATTGTTTGCTAAGAGGTCATGATACAGCTGCAGTTGTCACAATGGATCTAGGCATTCGTGAAATTAGGCCTCCGCCCTTGCTTCTTCTCTCGTATTGTTTGTTTTTGTGAGTGCTTAAAACAAATGTTATTCTATTCTAATAAACTTCTTTTTTTCTACAGCCGCAAGCCGCGAACTCCCCGCCCCCGTTCTCAATCTCAACCGGAGTCCAACGACTCAACCCCAACTTCGTCGACTCCGATCCGTCGCAACGCATCCACGCGCAGCCCCAAACATCGCCCATCACCGGCGATCAAACCCGGTGTCAGAGCCACTGTCCGATCTAACACCGTTAGACCGACTCGCACTGAACGAAGAGATAATGATGTCAGAAGAGATAATGATGTTAGACGAGATAATGATGTTAGAAGAGATAATGATGTCAGAAGAGATAATGAGGCTAGAAGAGATATTGATGTTAAAAGTGACATAAGAAGGGATAATGATACTAGAAGGGATGACGTGAGAAGAGAAAGCGGCGATGTTAGAAACAGAGATGATGTTAAGCGAGACGAGAGAAGGGATGATAGGAGAGAAGGGAGAGATGATGTGAGAGTTAGAGAGAGTGGGGATGTTAGGAGAGATCAGAGAGAGGCGAGAGAGCTGAAGATGCCGGCGATTGAGAATCTGACTATCGCTGTTAATAATAGGTAAGTACTCATTTAGGGCTCTATTAATAAACTCCGCTCTACTTCTGTCAAAGTTACATCACGTATTTAACTATTGCCATTTGTTAGGCAGTGACAAATAAGGATGGCAATAGTTACAAGTTGAGCGGAGTTTATTAATAGAGGCCTTAGAGCAACTTGGACAAGTATTTCTATTGTATTTAGCTAGCCTAAGGCCTAAATGCATTTAATGCTAGAAAATGCGTTTAGAAAATGCCTTGCTTAAATACAATAAGGAATCGTTGTTCAAACCGCCTTTATTAACTTAAATTCTATCAGCGTTGTTAGCGTCTATATTCATCGATTTTTTTAGAAGTTTTAAACACAGTTGATTTTGAAACTACTAGACAGTTGGAGTGCTACCACTTTTCGAAAAAAATAATAGTTTAAGATATATCTCTCTTTTAAATCTTTTTGGTGTCAATCAATACATATCATTCAAACCCTATTGGGCTTATCACATGATTAATTGAGTGCAACACTATTGGTCTGTTAACATTATTTTGAACTTAGATATTAGCTAGCTAAAGTTGTGAATTGAATGGGTCGACTATAGTAATGCCTTTATTTCGCAGTGATGGAGGGCCGGCTCGTAAAGTGTTGCCGCCGGTGGCCCAACAACGACCAGTGCCGACAGAACACGCTAAGAAGAAACCCACTACACAGGTCAGTTTAAAAGTACAAAGTCAAAAGTCAAATTAAATTTATTCAATAAGATCACTTAGTGTACCATTTGAATCGTCTTAAGAGCTAGGTGATTCTAGGTGAGCCTATCTGCGCTGAACGAGCCGAACCAATCGACCGAAACGAATTTTAGAATTCTTTATACGAAATGGTATGAAACCTCGCACACCTGCCTGCGTCGAATCTATACTCAATACTCAATACATTTATTGCTGTCACATGGTTGTAGATACATAGTTGTTATAATGTATTAATTAGTTTCACACATGAACCCTGTTAGGGTATAGCAACAAGAAAGCAGACCGAGGTATTTCTAATAGGTATTTAATTTGATTTACATGCATATCTAAATATTTAATATGTGTCAGAAAATATCACTTAAGTCAGGTCCTCCCGAGTAGACCAAATGAAATGAAATGAAAAAAGCTTTATTGCAACACAAATACATTTAGGTAGGTACTTATATATCTAAGGTTGCAAAATGGCGGTCTTATCGCAAAAGGCGATTTCTTCCAGACAACCAATACTAAAACTAAAACTAAAGTTAAAGTAGAACTAAGTAGGTACTTATATTTAAATAGCCCGCCGGGACCTTTCCATTGACAAAAAGCTGAGCAGTATGGTCGTTTTCCAATCTGGCAGTACTTCAATAATTCGGCGCGGATTGGTGTGCGTTCAGCCTTAAGCGCTCGTAGCATAGCATAGTTTGCTTATGCCCGGTTTCTGAGGTCATTTTGTCGGCAGTTTATCTATTCGTTAGCGCTATTGATTCGATAACTTGTGGAAGTGCGTTTCCGAACAATGGAACGAAGACAAACTCCGTTTAAACTGAGTTTAATTTAAATGACGAACGTCGGCCGTTTATCGGTTCCATAACTTTGTTTGACGTTTTGACGTGAAGACCTATCTAGTGGCGAGTGGCGAGAACTAGTTTTTATTTTTTATTTTTTTTATTTAAGATAAGATAAAAATTATTTATTCAGAACTTGGTACAATATTCTTGGTTACAAAAAACAACGATGAGTTATCGGTTCCACAGTTGTCAAGTCTTCAGAAACACAACGTCAGTTAACCGAAGTTTATCTTATCGATAACTTTAATGAACCAATAGTTAATGAGAGTTTATGTGGAAACCTCAGAAACCGGGCATTAGCTAACTAAAACGCTACTTAAATATTTGAAACGTGCTCTACTATTTGAGACGTCCCTACTCTTCCGAATCGTAAACAAAAATGACAGTTAAGGTCAATGATAAGCACCACTTAAATAAAGTAGCGTTTCAGTATTCGGGTGTTAGACTTTCTAAATCATTGAAGTTAAAACGACGTTCTGAGCGGTCATAACTTGGATGGGTGACCAAATCACCTAAACATTGCCTCTCTTTCTAACACAACTCTGTCACTGTCTGGTGCGGAGTGACGCGGAAGGGTTGTCGACTTGTCGCGTGATAGGTATTACGCGCGACGCGGCTAGCATGCGAGCCGAGCGGCAAGTGGAAACCCTACCTGCCAAGGCCCGCCAATGTACTTGTAGCTTTGTACCTAATGCCCGGGTTACACGAGGCTAGTTTTTCAAGCTAGGATAGCAAGCTAGTGTTAGTAAGCTAGCAAGCTAGTACTTCTAACTTCGTGTACTAGCTTAGAAATGAAGCTAGTTGTGTCTACACGAAGCTAGAAGTACTAGCTTGCTAGCTTACTAACACTAGCTTGCTATCCTAGCTTGAAAAACTAGCCTCGTGTAACCCGGGCATAAAGTGCGGAGTGCGCCTTCTGTGCCTATTCTGTGATTACATTTACATCACACGAAATAAATTGTTGTTTGTTTTTTCTCAGGGTCCTCCAATAACCAATGCGCCAACTAAGGCATTAACTCAACCGCCCGCCCAATCCCAGCCTCAAACAGCTGGTAAGTAATACTGCCGTCATACGTAAAAAGGGCGTATCTTCCTTAAAGTTCTCTCCGTTTCCGCCCCTTCTGGGCTGCGGCCGTCCTCAAAAAACCCTCCCCTGGCGACAGCCCAAGCCGAGGTCCGTACCTAAGTGGTGCCCTTGCGCATGTTGCCCCAACCTATCTTTATCCGGCGTAGAGCCTTCTGCTCTCGCCATAGTCCGGTAACGTTGCAAAGGTCGACACGTGACCAGCCAACATAAAAGTCCGTCTGAAAAAAAAAAAAAAAAAAAAAAAAAAAAATTCCTTAAAGTATGTAAGGAAATAGGGAACATGCGTCTCATTCAAAAGCGGGTTAAATGTATTTTATTATGAACATTGTTGCTTTAGAGGTATGTGTGTGTAATTATTTTTTAATATTAAACCGTTTTCGATTAGGAAATAAATTTTAAAAATTGTAAAAAATAGTAGGAATTTCAAAATACTTGAAAAGGATGTGAAAGGATGTGACGACACGAGTTCATAAGACGAGTCAAGGACGAGTCAGATATGACGATCCATAGATAAGTTTTTTTTTAATTTTCACAATTCCTAAACTCGAACTTATTGTTGTCACAGATTACTGTTGTACTTAGTATCA
This sequence comes from Camptogramma bilineatum, assembly GCA_958496255.1. Taxonomy (NCBI): domain Eukaryota; kingdom Metazoa; phylum Arthropoda; class Insecta; order Lepidoptera; family Geometridae; genus Camptogramma; species Camptogramma bilineatum. The sequence continues at coordinate 8,308,113 of OY292474.1, forward strand.
ATTTGACGTCACGCGTCAAAGTTCACAAATTGTTACTACAACAGTAATCTGTGACAACAATAATAATCGTGTTTCAGATGCGTGAAAATGTTGGTAAATTTTAAAAATTATTTTTGCTATAAAATTTTAGTTTTTCGGCGCTGGAATTTTTATTACGGTTATTTGACGATATAACCTATCGTATAAAATCATAAAAAAAAATTGTGGGAGTTCCCTATTACGACGACCTATTTAGAATGTAGAAAGGTCGTAATTTCCTTACATACTTTAAGGAAGATACGCCCTTTTTACGTATTTACGTATGACGGCAGAATAGTTTCTAGAACAATCTATTTACTGCTAACATCTTTGAGAAAATAATCGATGACCTCTATAAAAGATAAAGCAGGCAATGAGATTTTATCAATAGAGACGTTACACTCATTAGTAAAAGCTCTAAAACGCGGCGAAATTTTGTTATAGCTACTTAGGTAGAATATAAGCAGCTTTGTGAAAACTAAAAAAAAGCAGAGATTTATAAAACTCCGAAATTATATGCGTGCTGCGTGTAAATGCATGTAACAACGGTTGATATTTTTAATTTCTAGTATTTTATGAAGTCTAATTCTCAACTTTATCACTACGTACATAAGGTACAGAGTCGCGCGGCGGCAGCAAGCGCTACAGCAGCTTAAGACAGCGCCCTCTGGCGGAGCCGACCTATACTCCACAACAACAGTTGCAACCACCTCACAGATACACTGGACCCACTGGTATGTATATCATTTTACTAGCTTCCTCCCGCGGCCTCGCTCGCGTGGTACCCGGATAAAAAGTAGCCTATGTCTTATTCCCGGTCATTATCAATCTATATTTTAAATTTCAGACAAATCGATTAAGTGGTTGTCGAGTTATAGAGGAACAAACATACATCCAAACATCCACATAAACAGATATTATTTTATCAATTAAAGAAAACTATACCTACTCAGAGATCTATTAGAAGTTAGAGATTAATTAACAAATGCAATATAACCAAGAATAAGATGTTTTTACGAAATAATAAAACGTTTTTATGCTCCAGTGCAATCTCGTTTAACTCGCGAGATCTCGCCCATTTTCCGACCGAGATCAATCTCGCTAAAGAAGGCCGAGATCTCGCGAAAACGAGATCTCGCGAGAACGAGATTGCATTCCCTACTTACTAGTGTAAAGCCGCGTTGACACGATCAAAGTATACTACATCCTAGTGCTACTTGGATGACTCTGATTGGACACCGTCGGACTCACGTGACTCACTCGTACGACGGCGTCCAATCAGAGTCATCCAAGTAGCACTAGGATGTAGTGTACTTTGATCGTGTCAACGCGGCTTAAGTCTGGCCTAAGTCCGGCCTTACAATGAGCTTTTAACTAAAGACTTTTAAACGGTGGTTTTGCACACAGGTGGAGGAGATTTCCCGTCTCAGGGTAACAACCAACAGCACCCAACTCAGCATATTATGCACCAGGTATACATCTTCTGTACCTCTCTTATAAGCAACAAAAAACGAAACAAAAAACAAAAGTGAAAACGACTCATATTTATAACTAACTTCGCCCTCGCGGCGTTACTCGCGTAGTAATGGTATATGGTGATGATGATGACGATGAAAAGTAACCTGTAACAAACAAACAAGAAAACTAATTCTTCCGCTTTATTATAATTCGATCGCCAGTATGCACGAGTTTACTATTCTATCCGTGACTATAGTAAAGTATCTCAATTGTGTGGAATTCAGTGCAGCGCCTCTAGCGGTAACTTGACTAAACTAAGTTCAGTCCATACTTTACTATAGTCACGGATAGAATAGTAAACTCGTGCATACTGTGTGTCGGTAGTTTTCTAATTACATTTTTAATTTAATTTGACTGACCTCTTAGCTCAGTTGGTAGTACAAATACATATACAAACTAGGTAGTAGCTCTGCCTTTGCGCTGTACGTCGTGGGTTCGATTCCCACTCAGGACAAACATTTGTGTGATGAACATAGATGTTTGTTCTGTGTCTGGGTGTTATAAAGTATTCTATGTATGTATTTACAAAAGGTATATAAGTAACCTATCAGTTATCTGGTTCCCATAGTACAAGCTTTGCTTAGTTTGGGGCTAGATGGCGCTGTGTCAAATGTCCAGCAATATTTATTTATTTATTTATAATTGTTATAGCTGAAAGTATGTATATTTGTCAGCAGGTCCGTAACTCGGCGGCGCCCCCCCACGCCCCCTCCCCCCCGCACCAGCTGCCCCCCGCGCAGCCCCCGCACACACAACAGGTATGTACATATTAATATAGGTACACATTTTAAACGACTTCAAAAAAAAAAAGAGGAGGTTCTCTATTCATCGGATTTTTTTTTCATGTATGCTTACCAATCGGCTTTAGATAGCTTCGAGTAATCACTCGAAGCTATCTAAAGCTGACATCCATGCTGAATTCAATGCACGGCAGGAAGGCAGACCTACTACCAACTGAGCTAAGAGGCCAGTCAAAACCTTAAACGATGAATCTAGGTATCCGTGAAGTTAGCCGTTTCGCTGCGCAGTACAAAATTTTGTATGAAAAAGCTACACTGCGCATCGAAACGGCTAACTTCACGAATGCCTAGTTCTATTGTGCGTAACCCTGCCTTCAATCTTCGTATAAGGCTGCGCTATTTTACTGCTAAAAACTATAAAACAAAACTAGAACAATTTGTTTATCTTTTGCAATACACAAAACTAGAACAATTTGTTATCTTTTGCAACAGGTTCGGCTCGGCCTGCTGGAGCAACAGCAACTGGTACAGCAACAGTTGCAGCAGGCACAAGTGCAACAAGTGCAAGTGCAACAAGTGCAAGTGCAACAAGTTCAAGTGCAACATTCTACCAGCCAGCCCCAACACCCCCTGCATAATCTACCGCAACCACACGCTATAGGTAACTTATATACCTTTCTGTAACTTCTATCATAATTATGTTTCACTGTGTATTTTTAGTAGCAAATAAATAATGTGTCTATGTCCATGTCTATTTAACTGTATAAAGTGTAGCGACATCTACCTGTCGCTAGATGAACTATATAGACATGCTACGCACTACGAGCTTCAGCGAAGATGGCGCCACTCAACATCAGAATGTCTAGAACTCGCAAGCGAAGTTTTCTGCAGCAATAGACATATCCGACCAAACAACAACAACTGTTGGTCGAAAGACCACGGGCAAGTGGGTCAGATGGGCCGGCCCGTTGCAAAGCCTACTTTGCCTTTGGGGAACGATTCCACCATGTTCCTCAAATAGAGTAACCCTGTAACTAATATACTTATAGGTTTCCTAGAGCTCAGATAGCTGCTATCTGTTGCCATCTCTCTTCATTGACGTAAGAGACAAGAAAAGAACATTCTCTAAAGCCCTGCTAAATTGACATGAATAATGGGGTAAGTTTGTAGATTTATTTTTCTGTTGGAGTTATTAAATTTTTGTTTTTTTATTAGGCCAAATGCAACCTCCGTTACAACCCACACAAGGCTACGCCCCGCCCGCCATGATGCCAGCTCAATATATGCAGGTAAAATCAATGAGTTTTACCAACAGAGACGTTATACTCATTAAAAAAAGCCCTAAAATGTGGCGAAATTTTGTCAGAGCTACTTATGTAGAATACATACAGCTTTGTTTAATATCAATCAAGAAAAATAAAATATAGTAGAGATTTATAAAACCCCTTTGCAAGAAAGAGATAAATTATGTGCGTGCTGCGTGTAAATACGTGTAACATCGGAGCAAGACAAATTGCGACTGAGTTGACTCAAGATAATTACCTTGAGGTTTGTTCGCCACGCAAAGCGGGGTACAACGCATGGGTACATATGAAAAGTCCGAAAACCGAAATGCCGATCCTTGAAATGCCGATGCTTGAAATAGCGAATGCTCGTAAAGAAGAATGCTTAAAATGTAGAAGCTTTAAATGTAGAATGCTTAAAAATCAGAATGCTCAAAATGCCGAAAGCCAAAATACCGAAGCTTAAAACATAGAAGCTTAAAATGCCGACGCTCAAAATTTAGAATGCTTGAAATATAAGAGCTTGAAACCAGTAATGCTCGAAATAATTATGTAGATGTAAGAATTTTTTTTGTCTTTACTTATTATTAAGAGGTAAAGTGTGTTTGTATTGTACTCGTATGTAGGAGGTTATCTCAAAAACTACTCATCTGATTAAAAAAAATATTTCACCTGTATTTAGAATGAGGAGAGGGGGAGGGAGAGGGGGAGGGGGAGGGAGAGGGGGAGGGAGAGGGAGAGGGGGAGGGGGAGGGAGAGGGAGGGAGAGGGAGGGAGAGGGAGGGAGAGGGAGGGAGAGGGAGGGAGAGGGAGGGAGAGGGAGGGAGAGGGAGGGAGAGGGAGGGAGAGGGAGGGAGAGGGAGGGAGAGGGAGGGAGAGGGAGTGAGAGGGAGGGAGAGGGAGGGAGAGGGAGGGAGAGGGAGGGAGAGGGAGAGGGAGGGAGAGGGAGGGAGAGGGAGGGAGAGGGAGGGAGAGGGAGAGGGGGAGGGAGAGGGGGAGGCAGAGTCGAGGGGGAGGGGGAGGGAGAGGGGGAGGGAGAGGGGGAGGGAGCGAGGGAGGGGGAGGGAGAGGGGAGGGGGAGGGATAGGGGGAGGGATAGGGGGAGGGGGAGGGATAGGGGGAGGGGGAGAGAGAGGGGAGGGGGAGGGAGAGGGGAGGGGGAGGGATAGGGGGAGGGGGAGGGAGAGTGGAGGGGGAGGGAGAGTGGAGGGGGAGGGAGAGTGGAGGGGGAGGGAGGGGGAGGGAGAGTGGAGGTCCCCCTCCACTCTCCCTCCCCCTCCCTCCCCCTCCGGGAGAGTGGGAGAGTGGAGGGAGAGTGGAGGGGGAGGGATACCCAAACATGGATCTTCCACTGTTATTCACTGAGAAGTTCTGACACAATAGGTCCTGACTCCATCAGATCAGCAGCTGTCACCATATTATTACATTGTAGTCGGAACTTCACCGATACGCTGAGTTCCAAGTTTCAACTCGATCGGACTATTTACTGAAGAGTTCTGTTGAACAGCTCCTGATGTCATCCTCAGATCAGCTTGTTATGACCATATTATTACATTGTAGTCGGAACTTGACAGATATGCCGAGTTTTAACAAATCGGCTTATTTACTGAGGAGTTCTGTTGAACAGCTTCTGACTCCATCATCAGGTCAGCTTAATGTTACCATCATATTGCATTGTCACTGATATCCTATCAAGTTCTTAAAAAATTCCCGAATCGCGTATGCCTTTAAAATATGAAGAGTTACCTCGATTTCTCCAAGATCCCATCATCAGATCCTGACCTGATGATCAAAAGGAACATTGGAAAAGTGTACCCTTTCAAACAAAAAAAGAATCTTTGAAATCGGTCGAGGCGTCTTCGAGTAACCGGTGAACGTACACAAAAAACAAAAAAAAAATCCGACGAATTGAGAACCTCTTCCTTATTTTTTTAAGTTCGGTTAAGAATACAATAATTTTGTAAGTATTTAAGTCGTTTCACTATCACGTTTCCATCTAGCTACCTACTTTACACCTAAACTACTTTCGCACCCGTAAAAACTACCACGAAATAAAGTACTAAAAATACAATAATTTATGTAAGTACTTATTTCGATCATTTTCGATGTTTTAGTCATTCGGCATTTGGAACTTATACTTACTAAGCATTCTACTTTATAAACGTTCGGCAATTGAAACTTTCGGCATTTCGAGCATTCTGACTTTTAGCTTTCGACCTTACAAACTTCTATCTTTCAAGCTTTCTGCATTTCAACCGTTCTACATATCGAATTTCGCTATTTTAAGCATCGGCATTTCAAGGATCGGCATTTCGGTTTTCGGACTTTTCATATGTACCCCAACGCATCTAGGTAGATACCTCAGTTTATATAGAAGATCATTGGGTAAAATACTAATTTTCTTTAGCAAAAGTGTGCCAATCACACTAATTATAAATGTGAAACTTTGTGCCTCTGTATTTCTGTCCGAATATATGTTTTCATTGTAATATTATATTTTGATTAAAAATTACATTTACTTAGTTGAAATTTTTATACTTACTCAAATGAAATTTTGATTATATTTGAAAATGAAAAATCTTATCAAAATGTTCAATTCCGACGGGATTCGAATCCGCAATGATACAAGCGATCCTCCTTTAGCCGGAGTGCCTTTACCAATTCGGCCACGGAACCTTAGTCGCCAGAGTTGAAAATCATGATAGGACCATATCTATCGATTATAGCATCGATGAGCGCCATCTACAGGATAACTACTAAGTGTGGTTTAACACTATAACAAGTAAAACATTTTGATTATAATTTTTAATTTTTACGTTCAATGTGAGTGTTAATGTTTGTTTTGTTTGCAGAGCGGTTCTCAGGCGGTTTATGGCGGAGCCCCTATGTACGCATCACCCCCCGCACCTTACACACACCCGCAAATCTACCCGCACCACAATTACGTGAGTATAAACTTTTCTAAAGGGGCCGTCCATTAATCATGTGATGTTTTTTAGCTTTTTACGGGCTTTACCTAATGCAATAGTGTTATCAAATTTAATAAAAACCGGTCAAGTGCGAGTCGAACTCGTACGCCGAGGGTTCCGTACCTAGCCATGGTGCCAATTAAGCTAGTCCGCTTAATTGTATGAGCGCCCATACAACTCGGAGGACAATTTTAATTGGCGTCAACTATGTATGTATGGGAACACCCTTTAATTTTCAACTTTTGTAACTTTTTGGAATTTTTCCTTTATTTGTGCTATAAGACCTTGCTTTTTGCCAAATTTCGTTATTCTAGGTCAACGGGAACTACCATTTAGGTTTTCGACCCAAAACCTCTAGGGTACTTCCGGTTGACCTAGAATTGACAATTTTGGTTACAAGCAAGGTCTTCCAGCACAAGTAAAGGAAAAATTCCGAAAAATAAAAAAAGTTGATAATTAAGGTAAGTTTTGGTACTCACAAGTTTTCACGAAAACCTAAATTTGCCTATATCTTTTTATAGTGTTGACTCAGGACCTTGATTTTTATACTCACAATAGGGACTATAGACCTTAGTATATGGTATAAATTTCAACTTGCTAGCTCTACCCGTTCCTGAGATAATCGATGGTGACACACGGACGGACAGACGGACAGACGGACAAGAAAGTGATCTTATAAGGGTTCCTTTTTTACCTTTTAAGGTACGGAACCCTAAAAATAACATAATAATTTAAATGTTACACTTTCAAAACTTTCGTGAGTTGTACTAGACATTATTTAACACACGAGAATTACTCACGTAAAAATATCGTAGATTTAGATACCGACAATGTTGCGATTCATCCGGAGAATCTTCATCTGGGTAAGAAACATTGTCGGTATCTAAATCGACGATATTTTTACGTAAGTAATTCCCGTGTGTTAAATACCTAAATGTTGTGTGATATTGTAATACAAGCTTTGCTTAGTTTGGGGCTAGGTGGCGCTGTGTGAAATGTCTATCAATATTTATTTGTTTATTGTCAGGCGACACAAGCCGGCGGCGTGACGTACTTCAACTGCGCGGAACAGGAGCTCCCTCCCCCCCCGCCACGCACCACGCGCCGCCCCACCGCCGCCATCCCCATCGTCAAACCGAACCAGCCCGAACGGTGAGCTCTAGCAAATAAAATAAATAAATTGTAATACTACCGGCTGCGCCAACTAAGATTATCATCCTAAAGGCTGCGACAACTAATGTCTACTATGCTGCCCCTACTAAGGTTTTCATATTACCGGCTGCGCCAACTAATGTCTACTATGCTGCCCCCCTAACTAAGAGTACAGTGACTTGATTTTTGGCAAAAACTAAAATCAAGTCATCATTTAATGATGTTAGGGGGGCAGTATGAGTGTCATCCTACCGGCTGCGCTAAGTAATATTTATAATATTCTTTTTTATTTACAGACCACCGAATTCGATAGAGAAAGACAATATAGACAGAATTGTTGAAAACATGTTCGTCAGAAAACCTTGGCCCGCGACACATGGCGCCGGTAAGTTTAAATGTATTTACTAGCGCAATAATTATATTTCAAACGTACACACTTTTTACAATTATGTAATTGTAAAAAAAATAATATTTTTATACAAGTCTTTAAAATATGAATATGAATGTGGATGGATACACCGGCAGGGGTAGGCCTAAGAAAAGATGGATGGACTGTGTGAATGCAGATATGTGTGTGAAAGGAGTGAGCACTGAGATGACGAGTGATAGAATTAAATTAAATTAAATGGTGATGAAGTGGAAGAGGGAAACATGTTGTGCCGACCCCACCTAGTGGGATAAGGGCAGGGAGATGATGATGATGATACAAGTCTTTAAAAAAACACTTTCAAGGTACATACTTCAGTATTGATGGCGTGTGAACTGTTTATATCATTATAAATACATAATGTATCCGGTTATTTATCACGTAAATTAACTTTTTATTTAGCCCGTCGTTTCAAATGATTGCACCAGTAATATCATGTATAGTCCGACACAAAATAATAGAAATAAATGGGGGCGCCACTATGCAAGCTAAATATGTACGCGAAATAGATAAATTCTCTTATAAAAGTAAATTATTACTTCTGACTGACTGACGTCTTCGGCACCTGTACCATATACGAGAAACCTGTATTTTACCATAGATTAGTAGAGAAAGGGTTTCCAAAGTACTGACATTTTAGTTGCCGTGTCTACCCGTTTTTGCCGGACTATATTTATGATGTTTTCTGATCGCGAAAGTTTAAAAAAGACAACTGTTTATATCATTCATTAATTATATTTTTTCCCGTCAAAGATATTTGCTTCATGTGGATGAAGCTACTCGCTAGAATTCGCGCCAGTAATTTGCAACATTAACTGGTTCTTTAACTGAAGATTTGGAATAAAGGAAGATTTGCGAAGGCCATGAATAGGCATTTAAGTTAAGATTTTATTTTACATGTTAGTATTTTGTTTGTAGATAGATTTATTTGGGTTATTCCTGTTTGTCACCTTGACCTGTCCCCACGATTTCCTGTTTGTCCCCTTGACTTGTCCCCACGAGGGGTCAAACAGGAATAACCTATGTATTTAGGAGTTAATTGTTGGTTGAGGCCTCTAATATTTTTTAAATGCCAAAAATTGTACCCAGACGAGATTTGAGCTTGCAATCATAGCTTAACTATACTACTGGGCGATCGACGTCACAGGTTAAATTTTGTAGAACTTACTTCACAGCTTACTTACGCCGTATGCGCCATTTATAGACTGGTTTCAGCCTACGCTACTTTCAAAACTTAAAACGATATGTCATGCCAATTTTCGAATTTTCCAAAAAGAAGGCTGGGCCCCTTACCGTGTTTGTTGCCCTGATTCTTCACGGTGTTGGTCGCGAAAGAACAGGAGTAGAATCAACTACATCTTGAGACAATTCAAAGTGATCATAGTGGTCCTACTGAATAAATGTTTTTTGAATTTAATTGAGTTAGTGGAGACTGAATTCGGAACATTTAACCGTCGTAACATCCGATGCAACGAGGAGAGCCTTTGCCAAACAGATGGATGGGTGACCACAAGTGGTATTACGAGCTAAGCGCTTCCATGCTTCGGAGGGCATGTTAAACTGTCGGTCCCGGCTTTTAAGTCGTTACGCTATGACGGAGGCATTTAGGCGGCCTAAAAACTCCGTCACCAGAGTTGGTCACTTGCTCATACGAACTTACTTTATCAAACAGATGCAGTTTTCGATTATTAGTTAGTATTTTAATAGTAAGTAGAATTATGTAGATCTGAATAAAGGTTTTTATTATTATAGTAATATTTAAGTAAACTGTAAATATTTGTAGCTGCTTTAATGTTAAACATGGTATTATCGGTTGTATTTTCTAATGCAGTAAGTACAAATTTGCGTCGTACGGACGACGAGACTTCTCATTCTACTTTTCTACACATAGGAACATACATAATTGTGAATTAATCGCAGATACGAAAGAGAAGTCCCAATCTGAGCGCAGTTCTCAAGAACCCGCACCTAAAGACCTCTCGCAACCGAACAGCCTCACGTCCAGCTCCATCTCAACCGACTCCAAGCCCTCGGAGAGCATAGAAAGGGAGGATCCTAAGGAAAGCACACTCACTGAGGTAACTATCAAATCAAGAGAATATGAGCCAAACTCCGCTCCAAACTTCTCGCGAGAGTTCTCGGCGAAAATCTTCTACGCTCCACATTCTCGCGAGGATGAACTATATGCCCTCTCTTTTCATTGACTGAAGGTGAAAAGAGACTGCAAATAGTTTAATTGCTATTGTGATTCTGCTCTAAAAGCCTTTTCAAGCCCGCAGTTTCCCCCAATAAAAGCGAAACCACGATAGTTGTCCCATATATCGACTGTCGAATTGTAAAGGCCCTGGTCTTTTATTGAAATCTGTTTATTTCCAGAAAAAGGATACCATAGAGAAAGTCATAGAACAACTGCCGGAGACAGAGAAAGTAGAAGAGATCACAGAAGCAACAGATAGTATATCCACAGAGGCCTGACCTTAACTCTATATAACTATAGACACTTCAGTAAACCGGTCATGCTTAGCTAGCTTAAATATATCAATAAACTTATTTATAAGTACTGGGTATTAATCCAGGTACTGTGAAACTAATTACCGGATTAAAATTGGGCATTTCCCAACTACCCCGGTGATAATTTAAAGATACTAAAAGTAGTATATAATATTATATGTATAGTAATTCTACTGGGCTCTTCAAAATCGAGTGTTCCCCAACCATCCCGGTCTATACTATAGTAAAGTTAAATTACTGATTTTTTTCTGGATAATTTAGGTACATCTCAACAACCCCAGCTGTAGTCTTATTATAAAATGAAATAACTGGGCTTTACAGAGTCAGGTAATTCCAAATGACCCCGGTGATAGTTGCGATTTCCCATCTGATCCCACTGGGGCAGTTAAAACTCACAATCTATTGTCCTTGGTTCTGGTGTAGTATGTGTTTATATAAAATAGTATCTATGCATTCTAATATTTATCTGGCTCCCATAGTTTTGCTTATTTTGAGGTTAGATGGCGCGGTAATTATGTTTTCCAATATTTATTAATTTGTGTCTAGATCTTAAAATTGTCAAGTGAAATGCAGCATTTATCAGTTTTTCGATAATGCTTTTGTTGAGACGAATATTTTCCCAACCGACACCACTGGGGTAGTTGGGAAAAAAAAACGTCTGCCCTAAGATAAAAAACAGAACAAAATTATAATAATCAGGTTATTGGACTTATAATGTAAGATTATGTATAAGTGAGTGTTTTTACAATAGTAAAACATTTTTGATGTTTTTTTCAGTTTCTGGTCTAACAAAGTTAGCCATTAGGTAGCTCGAATGTCAATGTAAAATAAACTTTACAGCATCGGCTGGCATGACCGTCTTATCAAAATCTTAGATTTTCTTGTTACGTCTTTGGCTGTGTTAGGTCTTGGATAAAATCATAGATATCTAAACATATAGAGATAAATTCATCATTTTAGATTAGAGGGTATTGTAAAATCAGACTCAAATTTTTGTATTTAGTTCTTTTGGGGTCAATAATTTAAATGTGTTATACTTAAATAGATTAGAATTTGACAGAAAACTAGTAAATTAAAACTTTTGAATGTCTATTACCTATTTTGTCTTGGTATAAAAAACTAAACGTTTCCAAATATATTTTTCTCGAATCATACTTTGATTTTAAAAGCCTAATCACCTAAATATAGAAATAAATCCGTAGAAAATATACGAATCGTTATCTTTGTAGAAAAAAGTAAAGAAATGCATCTAAATTATGGCAATACATTTAGAAGGCATTAATTTATAATTTTTTGAGCCTATCCATTCACATTTTATCTAAAGTCTCTTCTATTTTCGGTAAAATAACCTTGCCAATTAAAAACGATATTTAAGACACGTAATGCAAAACAAACGTCATTCGGGAAAAAATGTTTTAAGAATTTGAAGAAATATTAAAAAATCTTAAAGAAAATATACAATTGGGGTTACCTACTAGCTGCAAAAATGTGGACAGAGATTTATTCCCAACCGATTCCTGGGCAGTTTTTCCCATCTGACCCCAATATATCATTTTCAGATCTCATCGTATATTAATCATCACCTTTTATTTACACAAAGCTTAATTTCGCTAAGTACTCAAATAATTTTCTTCGCTTATGTGACTATATTGACGAGAAAATAACTTAATAATCATTATTTTTAAGATCAATGTTACATAAATTATCTTTAGTTAGGATTTTCAATCGACAACACAATAGATTCTGTTAACGGACGTTACTCATTCATTATTCAAATCAAAAATTATAACGTAAAGATTTTCGTATTTTTTGCCAAAGTTTTTATTCATTACGTTAAAAATTCAAAAAAAGAGGCTGTTCGGAATAATCAGCTGAATCAGACAGTATCTAAGATAATAATGGACATTCTTTTTAAGCTATATTAAAAATGATTAAGGGGCTGGCGACAGACGGAATGTCCATCAAACGTAATACCAAAATCATTTAAAATTTGGGCATGTTTTATAAGTTAGGGCTTGTACACAAAACTGCGATGCGACGTCGCATCGCAGAAATGCACAATACATACGGATACAGCGTAGTACAGTATTCTTGCGTTACGAATTCGCATCGCACCGATTCGCAGTTTTGTGTTCAAGCCCTTAATGGTAGTATTGATATATTCCCAACGACCCCACTGACCCACCCTACCAGTGGGGACGTTGTGAATTTTTTTTAGACTAAGGCAGTATTTATCTACGTTCCTGTTACACTTTTGTTCCAAAAAACTTACTACTGAACATTCCGTGCGTCTCCGGCCCTTTAAGAGTTTTCTTCAACGAAAGTAAATCTTAATGAGTAAAAACTACTAATTTCTTTGTGTTTTGTAAAATATATACTTCTCGCTTTGTCAACTCATTTATTCAGTACAGTCGACCACAAAGTTATGAAAAAAAAAAATTGGAAAAACAAATAAAAATATTCTAAGATCTACAAGATTGACAAGTTTATACTGAAATAAAGAAAATCTTCTGATCGTAACTTTTAAGTTTAATTTCAATAATTTCGAAAACATTTGATGTATCATGTTGGCAGATAGGAAAATCACAACTACCATTTCTCTTTTAAATTCGCGACAGAAATAATACCCGAATCCTCTCTGTAATTAAATTTTGTTATTGACTGTACGTGGGTATGTTTTAATAGTTTAGTTCATATTTTGAAATAACTATAAAAAACACCATTGTAGGCTTATATTCCGATACAAGGTCTTATTCATAATACGAGTAATTTTACAGATTTGAAATCACTTTTACGTTAAAAGTTTTAGATTTATCGATCAGTTTAGCTATTTTTGATATTATTATTCTTATAGAAGTGTGTTATGAATACGGCTGTTAGTATCACGTTTGACCTAGTCCTTACCCGACCGTGCAAGCGAAGGGTTATGTCTATAAGTTGATTTGTAATGGATTCAGTTTCAGTTTTCTAATAAAATACGAACAAAAATGTAAAAAAATATGCTTTTATAATAAGCTGGTTATTTATTGCGTTAAGTAAATCTTCCTAAACTGTATTACTTGTTTTATTACATGCCTACATAACGGATAAAGTAAAGGAAAATATAGGTAAAAAATAAGGAATTGAACTGTAGGTACAGAAAGCGTCATTAATTGGTATCCCCCTAGTAAGAGGTCGGTTTGCAAGCCGTTGATCTCAACTTTTGAAAAACTTCCTTGCTTACTTATGGAAATCTAATTTCGCTCGAGTTCCTAAACGAGCCGATGCAATAGCTGTTATAATACCCGACTGAAATCCAAGGTTGAATGAAAAGGGTCTTTGTTCAAATCAATAGGGGGATACCGATTGATGACGCTGACTGTACCTATGCCGTCTCTTTTCATTGACTGAGAGTGAAAAGAAACGGCATATAGTACAATTCCTACTGTGATTCAGCTTTATCGACCTTTTTAAGCCCGCTGGATTCACTTCGAAATAAAATATAGTTCATGATTGAACATGAATCTGGTTATCAAAGGAGCGAGTAAAGAAAATCTTTTATAGGTAAAATGAAAAATAACTTGCTTTTCAAAATATTTATTATACGGCTATCTTTCATAATGCAATCATAACATATAAATAATTCATACTTACATTATTCAAAACCAATAGAGTTGCTTATTCACTAGAGATGTGCGAAGTAGCTGAGCTATACTTGTTTTATAATAGGTAATTATTATACATTTATTTACAGAAACTAAACTACTAGGTACATATTTACATAACTAAAATACAATAAGAACCAGTTGAGCTATCTAAGGGTCGTTACAATTACAAACGATCTATAGGTAGCTCAAGTGATCCAAGCCACTGCCAGTCGGAAGCGTGTCGAAGTGGAAAAGTGACACCGCATCGATTATCTTCCTCGCACATTTCTTGTGAGTATCTACCCAGCCTTAAAAACAATTATTTCAATCTTTACTTGCCTAATAAATTACTTTATTAGGTTTATAAATACCTATTCAAATCTATCACAATTTTAATCACAACCGAATAGGTTCTTAATATTTAGTTAGTACCTACATACGAATTAATTATAAACTCTTAGAACTTAATTAATTTATGAATATTAAAAAACAACGCTTTGACCAAACACAAATTCATAAACTACGTTAATCTTAAGCCTACTAATAATATACCTACACGTAAACCGTTTCATAGTGTGATACAGTAATTCTCATGATATATTCCCAACAAACCCACTGGCCCACCCCACCTGTGGGGTCGTTGGGAATTTTTTGTCCCAACGACCCCACTACCCCAAGTGTAAGGGAGTGTACACATTGCGTTTTTTGCAGCGCGTTTGTATCGATACAAACGCGATTCGAACGCGCAGCCCCTCCCGGATCGCTTTTGTATGGAAAAAAAACGCGTTGCGAACGCGCGTTTGTATCGATACAATCGCGCAGCTGAAAAACGCGCTGCAGAAAACGCAATGTGTACACTCCCTTACATAAACCTATCCATTTAACAATCAATCAATATAGAATGTTTTTTTCTTGTCACTCTCATGTCAATGAAAAGAGATGGTGACAGACTATAAAGCCTAGTCTATTAATGCGTGTAGGTACTGCCAAGTCACTGGTACCTTCTAAAAGAGGGCGCCCCTTACAGCAGGGTTAAAAAGACCGCTATAGCTAAATCAAAATAGGAATTGAACTATAGGCCGTCTCATCATTGATTGAGAGTGACAAGAACGGCATATATTGCAATTCATATTGTGATTCTGCTATAGCGGCCATTTTTGCTACGCAGGAGCCAACTAGGTTCACTTGGGCGTCACGGTTTTGAACATATAAAGATACATCGTTAGTTTTAAAGAGATCCTAATAAATTTCTCACTCATTTGATTTCCAGGTCAATTGTAAACATTTCCCAAATCGCAATTCTTAAATCTCAAACATGGTTTGCATCAACCACCGCGTTATTCTTCTCCCTCTTATTCTTCTTATTCTTCCCTTCCAACTCTGCGTAGATATCTTCTAGGTTTCGCATCTTTGTCTCTGGCACGTAGTAAACAATATAGAATACGTTGCCCAGCCCAACTAAACTGAAGATCCAGAATGTAGAATGGTAGCCGATGAGAGTGGTGAGTGGAGCGAAGATTTTGAGGAGACCGAAGTCTGTGGCAAGGGAGATTGACATGATGAGGGTCGCAACTGTCCCTCTTAGCTGAAACAAAACATATTTTTATGATTAACAACTTTTAGATAACTTGTGGTTTAGCTTGCTTCATCATTCTTGAATCTTGATAGTTAGATCGTCCAAATTCTGAGTGGTCACAAAGTGTAACCGATATAGGTAGGTGCTACTCATTACATTTTCGATCTTGCCTTTAAAGTTGTAACAGAGGTCTTACAAAAAAAGTGATGAGTATGAGTGTGACAGGGTATACAAGTAGAGGAAGGCCGAAGAAGAGGTGGTTGGATTGTGTGAAAGAGGATATGAATGTGAGAGGAGTGGATTCAGAGTTGACGAATGATAGAGGTGAGTGGAAGAGAAAAACATGTTGTGCCGACCCCACTTAGCGTGGGATAAGGGCAGGAGAATGATGAATGATAATGAGGTCTTACAAATCATTATGATAGGGTCGTTGGGAATTTTTTTGTCCCATAGACCCCACTGAGTTAAGAGGTGGGGTTGTTGGGAAAAAAATCCCAACGACCCCATTGGTGGGGTGGGCCAGTGGAGTCGTTGGGAATTTATCGATAATTTCAAGCCACTTTCTAAATATTCCAAGTTATATTCCTTATTTCATGAACTAGGGGACTAAGAAGAAGAATCCTACAAGCTCTTTAGGATATCAAGGTCTCAACTAACCTGGAAGGTGAACATCTCAGTCATGACGACAAACGGCAGCGGCTGAAGCCCCGCGGCGTCCGCGAAGATTGCGAAGCAGAGAGAGATGATGGGGATCCAGCCGGACCAGTTCACACCGATGCTGTGCAGGTAGAACCAGAGGCCGAGGAGGCACATGGCCAGGCCGCAGACTGCACTTGTCACGACGAGGAGTGGCTGGAAGGTAAACACGGACTTAGAAATATTTTACAACTAGTGAACGCCCGCGTGGACTGCTTATTTTACATCTTTTTTTTTTAATACTACTAAGGTAGCAGACAAGCATATGGCCCACCTGACGGTAAGCGGTTACCGTAGCCTATAGACGCCTGTGACACTAGAGGAGTCACACTCTCGCTGCTGACCCTTTAAAAATTTCAAAACGCCCTTTTTGAAGAACCCCTTACTGTAGTCACTGGGGAAATCCCACGGGAACAATTTATTTTTACCGGGATAAAAATTCATGTGTTATTCCAGAACCTAAACTATCTACCTACATTCATTTCATCAAAATCGGTTGAGTAGTTATTGAGATAAGTGGTAACATACATTCACAAACACACACGGACTAAAGCTTTTTATAATATTAGTAGGATTCTCAAGCATGGTGGTAGGAACCATGAATCGTCAGTTTTGAAGACTTATTAAAATAGTCTATCACATGTGGTTTAGGTACCTACCTATCTACTAGCAATCCGTTGTTAAAAGTGGAATTAGCTGGTATTTCAGTCTGTTTTGAAATAACACAGTTATCTATCACCATATAAGTACCTACTAGGTGGGTATTCACAATCACAAGTCATGCAAAACGTAAACCGTACCTAGGTAAGTACTAAGTACCTAGGTACCTAATTAATTACAGAATAGGAAAAAACCTTGCTAACTGCTGAGAAGCTAAATTTTCCAAAACACTGGGTAGGTAGATGGAACTAAACATAATTGCTAGGTGTTTTTTCCTCACCTAGGTCTTATTATTGCATAATTAATATGCTATCATTCTGATGTCACAGTAACTAAGTAGGAAGGGCTTGTAATGAATGGTTGTCTTCTATCAGTTTCTTATTAGGATGCATGACTTTGTTTCTATTCCATAGTCATGAAATTGTTCATACGAACTTACTTACTTTGAAAAATAACATAATTGTTTCTCTTCCTTTCTCGCATCTCGCTTTCTCTCTCTCTCTTTTTTCTCGATCTACTTGCTAATACTCTATGATAACCGTACAACTTTGAAAGATAGTTACCTTTCTCCCAGCCCGATCAACCAGCTGACTCGCTACAAAGGACCCCATAATCTGCACGGTAGCTAGCAATATCGACTGTTGGTTCGGCGTCAAGGCAATGCTAGTATTTTCGTCCTGCCCCGCCTCTGCAAAGATGTAGCTGGCGTAGACCAGAACAGCTATGCAGCCGCAGAATTCACGGGTCAGGTTCACTGTTAGAGCCACCCAGAAGGCTTTGAGGGCTGTCTTGTCGGCAACTGTGAAGAAGAAAATAAAATTATGACAGATAAATAAGTGGCCTGCAGTGAACACAAACAAAACGTGAAAGTATTTCTACATAAAACGCAAACAGTGCAGCAATGCGTGGGGGAAATTCAGTGTTGCGTCAGGGATCTCCACTAGGCCCTTTGTTCTACCTATAATACCTACAGGATGCGCCCTGATGCAATTTGTTTGCTGATGGCTTTTCCTAAGCAAAAGAAAATGCAACTGTCGTAATGTTGGCTGACACAATAGCAAGAGAGCTTGTGTTGGTGCTAATATAAATTTATCAAAACGAACAATTTATTAAGACACTCCGGCGATTCGAGCTCACTATCTTCGGATCGAAAGTCAAGGTAGGTACTTAACCTGTTAAATTTTATTGCTACTTTTCACCATCAAAATCATCATCACTACGCGGGTAAGCCGCGAGGGTGCAGCTAGTTACTAGTAGGTAATGTGGTGTCTTGTTGAAACTTACACAGCAGTTTTGGAGAGAACTTCGGTTCGTAAGTGGACTGTTCAATGATGAGGGCATCCACCTCGCTGCAGATCCGCTTGTCATCAGACGGCAGTGAACGCAGCCAACCCAGGACGCTGGCAGCCTCCTGGCATTTAGAATTTTATTTTTAAAAAGCACAAAGAATTACATCAAGGCATGAAATCGTTTTTAACTAGATAAAGTGCGCTCATTGTAAAAAATTAATTCTTAAACATATTTGAGGTAGGCTCGCCTGGTTCTTCACGGTCTTGATCGCGAAGGAACAGGAGTAGAATCACCTAGCTCTTAAGAGGATTCAAAGTTATACACCAGTGATCCTATTGAATAAATGAATTTGACTATGACTTTGACTTATCAAGAACAAAGCCTTCAAGGGCTTCAAGCAAGCTACGCCACGGGCGATCCACGCTTACGATATGGACATACCTCATTCTTCCCTTGCTTGATGAGGAAGGAGGGTGTCTCCGGAAGCCACAGCAGCAAACAAAAGTGCGCCAGCGGGATCGCCATCAGTACCCACAGCACCGTGTAGAACGGCAGCTGATCGCCTAGGATGAATACCAGAAGGTTTCCGGCCGTCTGAGAAAAAAACGAGTGTGCTTTAGACCACATGACTGAAGTAAAAATCCCAATCACACTTTTCGTAACGCTCTCGTCACGACCACAAGAAACTTCCGTTTGCCTCGCCCGATCACGCACTTCTCACATATACACCAGCTTACTCCCCAAGTCAAGCGTGCGTAAAGAAGTTTTACTTCAATAATTATAGCATCCTTTTGTACAATGGATTGGTGGAATAGTGGGATGAATTTGAACTTTGGGTCAGAGGGCCTGTGTTTGATTTTGCAGGGCGATATAAGGCATTTGTCCTTTAATTTTGGTTTAAATTACAACTTGGAGAAATGGAAAAAGAAGAGATGGGGATATCTTCCATCCATTCCTGAGAAAAAGAAAGAATAAACACAGGATGGACAATCAAGTGGATTTCTACGGGTTCTGTTTGTCCTATAGAGTTCAGAAGCCCGAAAAAGAGCTCTGCTTTCTTTATACAAAGTCTCTTGATTGGAGCCCTAAAACCATTGCTAAACCAATAGCAGAGAGTGGTACCCAAAAGGCTGGCCATGGTCATTTGTTTCATCGAAATGTTGTCAAATAAGTGACGGTACCTGGGAGAATATGACAAAAGTCCCGGTCATCCCCCTGATGCTATCTTCGCTGATCTCCTTCACGTACAGGGGACAGACCACGTAGCTGCCGCCAGCGCCAAACCCAATGAGTGCGCGTGCACAGATTAGGGTTACGGGATGCGAACAGAAAATCTTCAGCGCCCAGCCCGCCTGTTAAACATACACCATGCGGTTAGTGGTTTAATTGTATTACTTTGGTAAACACAACTTCTTGCTGGAATTTGTGCCTAGTGAGAGACCCTTTTAACTTCTAAACTACCAGTCGGATTTGAAAAGTTGTTTCTGCATTTGATACCTCAATTGTTGAGGAAGGTTAAAAGCTACTTTTCATCATCATCATCATCATCACCATATACCACCACTACGCCTGTAACGCCGCAAGAGCGCAGCTAAAAATAACGTAAGATGTCTGCGGTATAAAATGCTATTTTTTTTGTTATGTCTTGACTAACAGTTTTTAAAAGCTTAACTATGTGTAACTAAGTACTAATTAGGTATTGGTATGATTAGGTACTCACAGCAATAGGTATTGAAATGCCCAGCAATGAAATCTTCCTCCCAAATCTATCAGCAGCCGCACCATATATAAACACAGCAACCGGTGCAGAGATAAACATGACGGAACCCATCCATGAGACGGCTTGCTCAGAGAGTGGTGTGCCGGATGGACTGTCTTCTCCCGTGAGGATATCTCTGTTGGGTGATAGCCAGCCCATGGAGGTGCCATACGCAAGAACCGGGAGGCACACTGGGAAGAAAATGGAAATTCTCAATACCTACTAAATACGTTATCCTTTCACATGGTTTTATTGTACCTAGGTACATAGTTGTTACAGGACAAAAATAACAACTCACACAACGAAATTAAGCTTTTGAAGTAGAGCGATTGTCAAAGGACTCAAAGGACGCCTTTTTGGGTGGTTTGAGTGCAATTCTTGGACTACATTTGAAAAATTGAACAACAAAAAACGAATGTACCTATAGGTCGCGTCATGTTAAAAGAACGCTGGAAGAAAGAGGGGTGTGTTTTGTCTTATGTTTGCGAATAGGTAACCCATGCGCAAACATGAGACAAAACACACCCCCTCTACTTTCTTCCAGCGTAGGTACTTTTTACATGATGTGACTTATATGTACCTACCTAGGTACAGTTTGATTGTGCCAACCAATGAGTAGGTACTTACCAATGATAGACATTATGATTTGATTGATTTTGCCTCCCTCTTTTTTAGCCGGCTGACTGTCCTTCTTGTTCGATTTCCAACTGACCAGAAACATGTTGTTCACCATTTTGTTTAAATTTAATTTCACTGTTTCACAGCACAATTTTTTTTAAAAGTTATTCGATTATTTAGGTATAAAATTATAAAATTCAATCTACTTATTACAAAAAAAATACAAAGGTAATATTCAGTCACTTTCTCTCAATGTAATTTTCTTACTAGGGGTAGGTATAGGCAAGTATTATAAATATTTTTTGGTATAAAAATAGCACTAAGCTTCAATTAAAGTTGTTTTTTTTTTTGTCTTGTTTATTGTAAGTATTTGAATCGTGCGGGTCTAAAGATTTAAGAAGCCTTTAATTTTCTGCGTTCACCAGCAGACTTTCCAGATGCTTGTGATGCTGTGCGCCTGAGTGCCATTTTATATACAGATACAGTTTAAAGATTTGTATCTAGGATGATAGATAAGTATGAAAGATAGATAGCACGCGCCGCGGACGGGATAGCAGCGTGTCGTAGCCTACGTCGCAATTGGGTATAGGTATGCGTCTGATTAAAAAATGATTTCTGGCCACGAAAATTATTATTTTTAAAATCTAATGATGCAGTTTTACTTTTAATCAAAATCGCTTATGAGACTCCTTTGAGTGTTTTTCGCTATTGCTAATAGTTTCAGATTTGGCCCTAGAGGCACTCTTGAAAAACTTTCCCTGTAGGTATAACTCGGTCCTGACTGAGTGAAGCTGTATACTGTGCTCACAAATATTGTTTGATATACTCATATGAGTTTGAAGGGACACCATCATATCTCTGGATTTCAGGAGCATCAGGAGGCTTCATATTTATGTGTTGCTATGGTTACGTTGACATTAGGTAGGCGTGAGTTGTCGGGCGAAGAGAATAAAAGATCATATTCAATATCTGTTACATTATTATTGTCGTAGTTCTGCTATTGTTCATTGTAATATGGATCAGGGTAGATGCAGGATAATCTTATTAACAATCCTTGATAGACACTCCGCCGAACACGTGATGCCCGTCCGCGATGAGAGCTGGTTCGATGTGTAATCCTGAATGATGACAATCGAATTGGTCTCCTCGCTCAGCACCAGCGCTCGTAGTTGTGTCAGAGTGACATAACCTCCATGTAGTTCTTGTCACTCTAGTCAAGGAGGCTACAAGTTTATATTTTAATGTTTGGTTGATGGCCGCGCGAAACAAAAAAGGCACCACTTTCCGGCATAGGCTGACGGTGAACTTGATCGTGTATTTCCACTGCAACTCCAAGAGCTTTTATTATGACTTAGGTCCCTAATACAGTTAGAGTTTAGATGTGTCACTTTGAGTGAAATATGCAAAATGAACGACGGAAATGAACAAAAAATTAACCGTCTGATTCCACCTTAAGCTTTGAAAAATTCTGATTCGGATAAGTATAGAAATATGTGACTTCTAAGGACTTAGTTAGGTATCTCATCGGATTCAATAAAAGACTCCGACAAATTGAGAACCTCCTCCTTTTTTTGAAGTCGGTTAAAAAATGATAATTTTGATTTTCAGTGATAAGAGAACAAATCCGGCACTCGAAATATTTATCAAAATTATGTTTAAGTCAACAAGTTATGATAAGGATATCCACAATTTATGATTAGTTGACAAAGTTATAAATAACAACATGGTGTTAGTCAATGAGTTTAAAAAATAAAAACCGGTTAAGTGCGAGTCGAACTCGTACGCCGAGGGTTCCGTAGGTACCTAGCCATGGTGCCAATTAAGCTAGTCCGCTTAATTGTATGAGCGCCCATACTACTCGGAGGACAATTTTAAATGGCGTCAACTATGTATGTATGGGAACACCCTTTAATTTTCAACTTTTTTAACTTTTTGGAATTTTCCCTTTATTTGTGCTATAAGACCTTGCTTTTTGCCAAATTTCGTCATTCTAGGTCAACGGGAACTACCATTTAGGTTTTCGACCCAAAACTAGAGGTTTTGGGTCGAAAACCTAAATGGCAACCTAAATGGTACTTCCGGTTGACCTACAATTGTCAATTTTGGTTACAAGCAAGGTCTTCCAGCACAAGTAAAGGAAAAATTCCGAAAAATAAAAAAAGTTGATAATTAAGGTAAGTTTTGGTACTCACAAGTTTTCACGAAAACCTAAATTTGCCTATATCTTTTTATAGTGTTGACTCAGGACCTTGATTTTTATACTCACAATAGGGACTATAGACCTTAGTATATGGTATAAATTTCAACTTGCTAGCTCTACCCGTTCCTGAGATAATCGATGGTGACACACGGACAGACGGACAGACAGACAGACAGACAGACAGACAGACGGACAAGAAAGTGATCTTATAAGGGTTCCTTTTTTACCTTTTAAGGTACGGAACCCTAAAAATTGTAGGTAAGTCCCTACGTGAAAATGTCAGTAACATTTTTTAATCCTACTAGGTACCTAATCCTACTAATCTTATCCTACTAATATTATAAAGGCGAAAGTCCGTGCGTGTGTGTGTGTGAATGTTCGTAACGGGTACATATGAAAAGTCCGAAAACCGAAATGCCGATCCTTGAAATGCCGATGCTTGAAATAGCGAATGCTCGTAAAGTATAATGCTTAAAATGTAGAAGCTTTAAATGTAGAATGCTTAAAAATCAGAATGCTCGAAATGCCGAAAGCCAAAATACCGAAGCTTAAAACAACGAAGCTTAAAATGCCGAAGCTCAAAATTTAGAATGATTGAAATATAAAAGCTTGAAACCAGTAGGTAATGCTCAAATACCTTAGTTGTACATTTTCCGATTTGCATGCGTAGCAGTACCTATATCTAGTAATAATCTAGCAATTTAGTAATATGATGGTAGTACGTAGATTTTTATTTTACTTATGTAATTCTGTATTGTTTATTAATTGAGCACGTTAATGTCTGTATTATTTTGACTTGCCAAAGTTATGCAATGTAACAGATGGCTAAATAAATGAATATCTGAATATCTGAATATCAAAATAATTATGATGATGTAAGAATTTTTTTTTGTCTATACTAATATTATTAAGAGGTAAAGTGTGTTTGTATGTAGGAGGTTATCTTAAAAACTACTAATCTGATTTAAAAAATTCTTTCACCTGTATTTAGAATGAACTTTCAGGTTGAACATAGCTATTATGTTATGTAGGTACCTCGCGGACAACGCCGCCGGCGGAAGCTAGTTTTAAATACTAAAGAAGTCAGTACCTATGTATGTTTGTCCGAACGTATCACCGTAACTACTGAACCGATTTTACTGAAATTCGGCATCTAGAAAGCTTAGGTTCCAAAATAACACAAGCTGTACTATTTTTCAAAAATCAACTCCTAAGGGGATGAAAAAGGGTGGTAAACCGTTTGTCTTAAATTTCATTCCTTGGTTCGATTCGCTCTAATCTCGGTACAATTTAACTTAAAAAAAATGGGTACCTACCTACTTATTTATTATTATTAACGATTTTTTTTTTCAAATAACCCCTAGGGGGTGTGCTAGGGAGCTTTAAAGTTTGCATAGATTTTTTTTTATTTTGTAGCATTCACACAAAACTCGGTTTAAATAAACTTTAAAATGAATAATGACAGATGTATTTTATTTTTACAAAACTACCCCTAGGAGATGTGCAATAGAGTCCTGAACTTTGTATGGAAAAAAAAATCCTGGTTTGAGTCACACAAAACTTGGCATAAATAAACTTTGAAGTAGGTACTTACTTAAATAATGAAACACGATTTTATTTTATTTTACAAAACTACCCCTAGGGGGTGTGCAATAGACTCAGTAGTTCGATTCACTCACAAAATCGTAAAGTAGGTAAATAATGAAACGCAATGCTATGCTTTCCTTCCGGAGAAAAGATTTGGTCTCATTTTATTCAAGTCTACTCGAGCGAAGCCGGGGCGGGCCACTTTAGTTTAGTATAATAACAACAATGTAGGTATTATACCTACCTAGTAACTTGTAAGTTATGTTAATAAATAAAGTTCTTTGATTTGATTTGATTTGAAAAACGCACCTACAATTTCCTTATCAATGTTTCCAGTAGCAGGCATGACGCTTGCTCACGTAAAAAAGTAGGCGTTTCCAAACAAAACTAAATAATAATTAAATTAAATTCATTATTGTAATACTAAAATAACATTACAGGCCTTACAGGTACCTAATTCGTTATAATTAGTTAAAAACTTAATATATTATTCAGCAAACAAAAAAAAAACAATATTATACTGAATATAATAAAAATAATGTAAAGTACCTACCAACCAACTTAACACAATAATTACCTACCTACCTAAACTATAAATTCCACAATTACTAAACAATACTAATGAGATGATAGAATAGGTACAATTAAAACCTACACTTATCACGTTTCCATCTATCTACTTTACCCCTAAACTACTTATGCACCCGTAAAAACTACCAAGAAATAAAGTAGTAAAAAATACAATAATTAATGTCAGTACTTATTTCGATCATTTTCTATGTTTTAGTCATTCGGCATTTGGAACTTAGACTTATTGAGCATTCTACTTTGTAAACGTTCGGCAATTCAAACTTTCGGCATTTCGAGCATTCTGACTTTTAGCTTTCGACCTTACAAACTTCTATCTTTCGAGCAATCTACATTTCAACCGTTCTACATATCGAATTTCGCTATTTCAAGCATCGGCATTTCAAGGATCGGCATTTCGGTTTTCGGACTTTTCATATGTACCCGTTTGTAACCACGTATCTCCAGAACTCCTTAACCGATTTTAATTAAATTTGGAATATAGATAGTTTAGGTTCTGGAATAACACATAGGCTACTTTTTATCCCGGAAAAATGTATGGTTCCCGTGGGAAAAAAAAGTAGTCCACGCGGGCGAAGCTGTTCACTAGTTCCCAATAAACCTAGTAGGTACCTAAATTAAATAAGTTTTTTGTTGAAGGGGAGAAGCATGAATGGAGAGAAGAGGGAAGCATGGAAGAGAGAAACGCGGGAGATGAGAAGCACGAGAGAAATGAATGCTCTCAGAGTAGGTAAAGAAATATAACTTGTTAAACTTTCGCGATTTGTTAACATAATGATAATTAAAATATAAAATAAAATCCCGTAATAATAAATATCATTAGGTAAAGAAAGTATCTCTTCTTCCATGCGTCCTGCTTCTCTCCTTCCATGCTTCCCTGCTTCTCTCCTTCCATGCTCTTCTCCAAGAGATCACAGCTGCGTTAGCATCGGTGATCTCACCAAAACATGCCCTGGGTTCATGGCAGGATAAAAAATAGATGAAAATCAAATTATGATTGTCTCATGACCAGCAAAAATAACCACTTCACATCTGAGTAGGGTTGCCAACCCTACTATATTTAAGAGAAGTTAACTATAATTGAGTCCCAAATACTAAAAACTACTCCCCCCCCCCAAAATAAGTAAGTACCAATGTAATGTTGCAATTCTTTATTTTCTTGAAACGTAACAGGGCCAATTCTGTAGGCACCTATAGGTATTAAAGATATTTAAAAAAAATTTGGAGTGCCGTGCCCACCCTCTATGAACCATACCTATACCTACCTACCACTGACGCCAAAATAATTTTTTTTTTCAATTTTTTTCTGTCTGTCTATCTGTATCTTGGCATCCATTTCACTGAACGATTCCGTGGTTTATCGGAAACTACTACTTTTTTGGATTTCCGCTTATCTACTTTTTTTTCATCAAAGTTCCTACAAACTCCTATATTCGAACCAAAAAAAGGTGGCAACCCTACATCTGAGTGACTATCGATTTATACTAGTTTCCTTTAGATATAGATTGGATATAGACGATAGTCAAATTCTGTAATATTCTCCAGTCATTTATCAATACCGAAAAACGTTCAGTTTTGATTTCATTGATCTATCTTGATGTTATCTAATCATTCAGAGATGTCTGGAAAACTATTTCTGACAGTAATTTTGTGAAGTCGGCTTTTCTTATTACTTTTTTGCAGCACGTTCAGGAATTGATTGATGGAAAAATTGTACTTATAGGACTTACAATTTGTTTGATAATAATTATCTTTATAGATACGGACTTATAAAAATCCGGTGCACATAAACCTGTGTTCGTAATTCTCCTTTTTGTGTGGGGTCATGTGAATGATTCCTAACTATTAGTTGGACTTGGTAGGTGGCGATGTCGAAAACCCAAAATATTTTTAAACAAAAAGTATATAAATTGTAACGCCTGCCTACAAGGCCCGTTATTTCTCTTAATTCTAATAAAAATTTAAAATTTGACGCTCTCCGTGCCGCTATCTGAGTGGACCAACAGTATTCTTCTTAGCACTGGAATAAAACATAATATAGTCCGGCAAAAACGGGTAGAAACGGCAACTAAAATTTCAGTAGGTACTTTGGAAACCCTTTCTCTACTAATCTATGGTAAAGTACAGGTTTCTTGTCGATCGAGCGAGCGAAGCGAGCGAAGATCTTAGTGGCAAGTTAGGCGATTTTGCTTTGTATGTTTGTATGTTTGTATGTTTGTATGTTTGTATGTTTGTATATTTGTATGTTTCATTTTTATGTTCTCGCATAACTATCGAACCGCTTATCCAATCTGTATGAAACTTGATAGGTCAATAGGTTGCGCTATGGAAATTTGCTGTGGAGCGTATGAGCGTAATCGATGAAGGGGTTGTTAAGATATGGGGTTCCCAAGGGGGTAAATTTTTTTCAAAGGTACCCAAATATATTGAGTGGGGTGTCATATGAAAGTACTCAATTTATACATTCCAAAATGGTTTTTAGTTTTCTTCTAGGTTCTATAGTTTTTGAAATACAGAGAAAAATAAAAATGATGAAAACCAATTAACGGATGTATGGAAAGAGCTCCCGTTTCATAGAGTTTCGATGTATTCGTAGGTCTGGTTATCAGACAAAGAGTGTGGCATCGTTGTGGTTTGGTTTGCAATGATTTTAGTTGCTTCTTGATATTTTTTCTTGAGATTGAAAATAAAAGCCGTGTTGGCCGAGTGGAAGAGTGCTCGATTTTCGATTCATAGGTCGTAAGTTCGAACCCTGGCCGTGCTCATCAATGGATTTTTCGATTAGAAAAATTTAAATGCGCATTAACACGAGCTCTAAACGGTGAAAGAAAACATCGTGAGGAAACCAGTTAACGTTGTAATAGCGGCGATGGGCTTGCAACCTGTCACGTATGCAAATGCTAACTCCTGCAAATAGTGGGCTGGGCATGTACCAAAATTATAGAGGGAGAGGGAGAGGGAGGGGGAAGGGGTGAGGGGGAGGGGGAGAGGGAGGGGGAGGGGGAGGGGAAGGGGTAAGGGAGGGGGGAGAGGGGTAGGGAGGGGGGTAGGGAGGGGGGGGAGGGGTGTAGGGAGGGGGGGTAGGGAGGGGGAGGGGGTAAGAAGGGGGAGGGGGTAGGGAGGGGTTAAAAGGGGGGAGGGGGGTAGGGAGGAGGAGGAGGTAGGGAGGAGGAGGGGGTAGGGAGGGGGAGGGGGGTAGGGAGGGGGAGGAGGGTAGGGAGGGGGAGGGGGGTAGGGAGGGGAGGGGGGATGGAGGGGGGGAGGAGGGGCAGGGGGAGGGGAGGGGAAATTGATTTTCTAATACATTTTGTATTGAACTGCTATTTTAATAATTTCTCAAACTAAGAGGCCGTTCCTGAGGCGCGGTACGAAGTTCGCGGGGTCAACTATTGAATATAAACACGACACGACTTAATGTATTGCATGTATGCCTATAATCTTTATCATACTGAGGTAGCGCATTAGATATCATTGTGTGGTAAACACTAGAAAGAGCACTTAACGTAGGTATAGGGGTAGTCAGAAACAAGTCCAAATCTAGGCTATCACACAACGGTGCGCGAGATCTCAGTTCGGGGCGAACTACTAGTCTATGGTAGGTACAGGTACCGAAGACATCAGTCAGAAGTAATAATTTAGGTAGGTACTTCTAAAAGATACCTAATTGATCTATTTCGCGTATTTAGTCTGCACAGTGGCGCCCCCATTATTTCTATTATTTTGTGTCGGACTATACTTGACCGCCTATAATAGTCCTTAACCTAGCCTGCTGCTCAATAAAATCATTCAGAATAACGCATTTGTCGTAAACGTTCAATGTTGAAAAATATCGTATCTAAGTATTTCATAGTCACCCTACCTTTCGTTGACGTGGTCATCCTACTTTTATTTATTGCGGCATGTTTTGAAATAGGTCGTATCATCAAAACATTGTGACGTACCCACCTATAACAAAATATTACGACGTAAGTTATTGCAACCAAAACCACTAGGAGCAGTGGTATCGAACCCGTGGGTAATTACCACGCATGGATGGGTAATCGATCGAGCGAGCGAAGCGAGCGAAGATCTTAGTGGTAAGTTGGGCGATTTTGCTTTGTATGTTTGTATGTTTGTATGTTTGTATGTTTGTATGTTTGTATGTTTGTATGTTTC
This sequence comes from Camptogramma bilineatum, assembly GCA_958496255.1. Taxonomy (NCBI): domain Eukaryota; kingdom Metazoa; phylum Arthropoda; class Insecta; order Lepidoptera; family Geometridae; genus Camptogramma; species Camptogramma bilineatum. Next base: position 8,337,486 of record OY292474.1, read on the forward strand.
ACGAATTGTTGTTCGAGCATAACTGTCGAACCGTTCATCCAATCTGCATGAAACTTGGTAGGTCAATAGGTTGTGGTAAGGAAATTTACGGTGGAGCATATGAGCTTAATCGATGAAGGGGTTGTGAAGATATTGGGTTCCCAAGGGGGTAAAAAATTATGAAAGTTACACAAATATATTGAGTGGGGTGTCATACGAAAGGGCTTATTTTGTACATTCCAAAATGGTTTTTATTTTTAATCTAGGATGTATAGTTTTTGAAATACGACCAAAGACCAAAAACTACTAAACCAGAGCTGCAAGAGCTCCCGTTTCATAGAGTTTCGATGTCTTCGTAGCTCATTGACTGGTCGGTCTTAAAAAGAGAGTGGCATCGTTGCGGTTTGGTTTGCAATGATTTTAGATGCTACTTGATTTATTTTCATGATAAAAAAAAATTTGATAAAAAATGAAAATAATTGGGGTAAAAAAAGTTAAGTAAACAAATATATTGAGTGCGGTGTCAAATGAAAGGTCTTTATTTGTACATTCTAAAATAGTTATTATTTTTATTCTAGGACGTACGTAAAATACGCCAACATTGCCACCAAGGGTAATTTTGCCCGAAGATCAATTTTTAAGCAAATCTTTAAATTGCAAAAATATTTGAATAATATGTTAACATTTTTTGACTTTGATAGAAAATAGGTTATGTGTCTAGCAACACTGTCTATCTGGTGTGTCGCTAGCTTCACTCAGTAACTTGTTGGAACTCTTAGAGTACGGTGCGTATTTTCGCGGGCAAATTTTGGTGCAAATTCATAAGTGAATTGTGAGTGATGGCGAAAACACAGGTTAGTTTTATTAATATTATGATATGTAAGAACATTTTAGGAGTATTAATATGTTATTATCGTTGCTGAATGTCTTTTCAAACAAGAGTTATAGCGGTGGGCAAAGTTATCCAGCAATGTAGCGATCTACTATTGACAACATTGCCCGCCATCAAAATAAGCTTAGGGTTGGCACTTCAGAAACTTGTTTTTTTTAAAGCTTTTAATTAACTTGCAATGTTTGTATGTTTGTAAGTTCCTATGTTTGTAAGTATGTTTGTCCGAGTCAATTCTTGCAAGCTTAATTTGACCTACTTCCCGGTGTCAAATTGAGCTGAATTTAGGTAAAACTATGAGTCTTCGGTGACAATGCAATAATAATAGTGACAGTTAGCTGAAAATGTCTAATAGTTTAGTAATTATTTTAATTTAGCTCCTAACATCATTTGATCTCAATTAATTAGTATTTCATTTTCATTTGGGTACCTATATAAATATGTTGATTAAAGTTTATTAAATAAATACCTGAATGAAAAATAACCAGTTTTTTTATACCTACAACAACTACGATCACAAGATCAGTTAACTTAGAAGTGCCAACCCTAGCACTTTTAATTTGTGAAATGCGGTTTGTATGAAAAAGACAAAAAATGTCAGGGTAACTTTGCCCAGCCACTTTGCTAGGAAACCTTCTATAGTATCGTTTTAAAACCTAAAGTAAACGCCATTATTGCCTAAATTCTTGTATTGGCTTTTTATTTCATCTCTCTAGAGGCTATATTTGCGTCAAAAATCAACGTGGGCAATGTTGGCTAAAAGTCCAGATAACTTTGCCCGCCATCAAAATGTATAAAATACTTAGTTAAATATTGACGCATCATAAAATCTGATAAAGTAATACATGCACATAATCTTATAATAGCAGATGATAAAAGAAAATACTTACGTTCCCATAGAAAATTTTTACAAAAATTGAAATTATTCGAAAAAAGCGGGCAATGTTGGCGTATTTTACGGTACACTTTTAAAAATACGACGAGAATTCATAAATATGAAATAAATGAAAAATTAGACACGACATTAGTATTGCATGCATGCTAGTATTTTTTACCATGAAGAGCTAGCGCAATAGGCATACCCGGCAGTAGTAGCACTTGAAATTATAGGGGTAGTCAGAAGAAAGTTCAAATGTTGGCCATCTACGGTGCGCGAGATCTCAGTTCGGGGCGAACTACTAGTTATTTTACTTCAAAAGATTGCCCTTAATTCGCCTGATTCAAAACGTTAATTGTGAAAATTCTTAGTTTAGAGGTCATTAGAGGTCACGGGATTATAGTATCTACTTATAGCACAGAATGTGCTAGAGTTGACGTTTTATTCACGTGTTTTGAGTTTTCAAGACAACAGAAAGTTCTCAAGAAATTTTAGTTTGTTTTTGATTAGCTTTCTACGTTTGATAATATCCCCATACCGTGCTAAATAAGCTAGGCCCCATACCGTGTTTGTTGCCCTGATTCTTCAAGGTATTGGTCGCGATAGAACAAAAATAGATTCACCTAGCTCTTCTAAGTAATCATAGTGGTCCTACTGAATAAATGATTTGCATTTTGAATTTATAAATTTCCGAGGTACTTATCTACCTATCTTATTGCTTGTACATCAAAGAGATGTTCTTGTTCACCATTGTCGAATCTTCTTCTTATAGTGCCTCTCCAGTTATTAAAGGTCGGCGGTCATTCTCTTTAACTCTTCCTTGTTTTGGGCTATTCTAAATAGGTCTTCAGCCTTTTTTATGCCTGTCCACTGCCTTATTGGATTGTCGAACAACAAATGTATGTCTCTCTTCGCAGATATAGTATTTTGTTGGTCATCGTCGAATGCATGTCTGAAGAAAAAGATGACGTGAAGTAATTTTCTAGCTAGATAGGCTAGATTTCATAATATTTGTGATGTCATGCATATAAATCAAATAAAACGTGACCGTTATCGAAGTTCAAGACTATGATTGTTATCGGTTAGGAAGTGAGATAGGTACGTCTCAGGTGACAGCAGAACAACAAAGAGAGTCACCCTGATATCCCTTCGAATTTATGCACAATCATCTAAAGTTCAAAAAAATTAAATCACTTACCTGATAACAAGTGGCCTAATTAAAAAAAAACGACTTTAATCAATGATATATAAGCTGAGCAATTTTCTGCACTCTCGAGGTGCATTTCTGTTCAATTTCGAAGATCCTCGACAGATCCTCACCAAATTGTGGCAGCAATCGGAAAGTGTACCCTTTCAAACAAAAAAAAGAGTTTTTAAAATCGGTCCAGGCGTGAAACAAACTCTACCACATTATTAAATTAGTACCTACCTACCTACTTATAGATAGATTCTAAGGGAGTGTCCACATTGCGTTTTCTGCAGCGCGTTTTTGAGCTGCGCGTTTGTATCGATACAAACGCGCGTTCGCAACGCGTATTTTTCCATACAAAAGCGAACCGGGAGGGGCTGCGCGGGGGGATGCGCGTTCGCATCGCGTTCGAATCGCGTTTGTATCGATACAAACGCGCTGCAAAAAACGCAATGTGGACACTCCCTTAAACTAAAGTTTATGAAAGCTTTAGAAATATTTTTCATTACAGTTGCCGGCAGGTGAAAAAACATCAATAAGGACCTTAGTGTTCTGTGATAAGGACGACGTCTCCGTCCCGTCCGCGGTTCCCGTTACGTACCTATGCAGCGACCTTAACTTTTCATAATATAAAACCGGTTAAGTGCGAGTCCGTAAATCTCGCACTGAGGGTTCCGTTAAGCCGAAAATCAAATTGCAAACAAAATTTTAGAGTTCAAAAAAGCTTTATTTTATACATTGCTGCTGCTGAAAAAAATAACCCCCCCTTTCTACATCTCAGTACGTACGTAGGTACTTATTTGATATTAATTTAAAATTGACATCCCATATTCATTTCTGAGAAAGAGGCTCTTGATCATTTGTCAATCCACCTGGATTGACAAATTCACAGACAAACGGAAAATCAAGTTATTCAATGAGTTCTGTTTTTTTTTTAGAGTACAGACCCTTGAAAATGAGAAATAGTGAGGATATCTACAGATTTTGAATGACTTTTTCAAATCTTGCGCCATGTATTTTAAATATTGTGCAATTTTTCATAAGTTCCGGTTCTATCTAGATTTTGAACGAGATTAAAAAATTATTGCACAAGATGCGGCGGTTGTTCTTTGTAATACCTATAATGACAGTATCAGTTTGATAATATTTGCAGATGGATGGAAGTTGATTGAGAGAGACCCTTCTACAGTAAAACCAGAAAAAGAATGCGTTGCGAAACAATTGCTTAAAATTACAAAAACGATTGAAGAAAAGTCATTTGGAAATTAAAATTAAAATTAAGTACTCATAATTTCAACTTTATCGCAAACAAATAAATATCAATGTCATTTTTAAGAAAAGCAAATTAATTGCAAGCCGTGCGAGCTGCGCTGCTAACGACGTGCACTTCTGTCACATTCTGTTTTGCGGAATCATACACTGCTGTTGGACATATTCGGAATACACGAAAATAATCGATGTCCATTATATAACTTGAAGTAGTACTGTACTTATAAACTCTTAACTTCTGTCAAAATAATATGAACACAATCATTTCAATCTTTATTTTCATTTATTTTTTGGATTATAATTTCCTTCATTCATAACTTAGTAACTTAATAATTATTAACACGAATTAATCACGACTTCTTAATTTTTATTCTTTGGGGTAATAAATTCATTAATAATTTATTATTATTATAAAACAACGATTCGATACAACACAACTATATAAAACTTAGTGTACCTAACTTACTTAAACTTATATGTCAAGAACTTCTTATCGTTGAAGTTAAGCGATGTTCTGAGCGGTCACAATTTGGATGGGTGGCCGCAAGTTGCAAAAACAGCTGAGCGCTTCCGTGCTTCGGAAGGCACATTAAACTGCCGGTCCCGGGTTTTAAGCGATGAAACGTATTGTGCCGACCCCACCTAGTGGGATAAGGGCAGGGAGTTGATGATGATGATGGAGTTGGCCACTAGCTAATACAAATTTAGGTACACTCCTTCCAAGTCCGACAGATCCTGGCATTCGTGAAGTTAGCCGTTTCGATGCGCAGTGCAACTTTTTCTTACAAAATTTTCTACTGCGCAGCGAAAAGCCTAACTTCACGAATGCCTAGATCCAGTGTGACAACTGCAGGTAGGTAGGTACCTACTTATTTATTGTTAGTGCAATCCAATCATCCTCGTCGACCATTACTGGGCAATTTCAAAACAATGCTTTTACTTACGCTACTGTTTTTATTTTAAAATGAACTTGTGGATATTAATTATCGGACCCCGCTTATCATGTAAAAAGTTTAATGTAAAACAAAGAAGAGAGAAACTCTTTTTGTTGTGTTTTAGCAATTTTAACTACATGATGCTTAAGTATTATGAGACAGACATTGCTTAAATTTAAAGAGATTGTAAAACCTAGTCTATTTACTATTCTCACTGATTATTAGCTGCCAATAGATTAAAATAAATCGACAATATTTTTACGTGAGTAATTCCCGTGTGTAAATAAAACATTTTATAACCGGAACTATGAACCATACTTTAAAGGTTTAAGATTCTAAATCACAAAACCTCATTTTCTAATCTCAAACATGATTCGTTTCGACCACCAAGTCATTCTTCTTTTTCTTCCTCTTCCTCCCTTCCAAGTCTGCGTAGATATCTTCTAGGCTTCGCATCTTGGTCTCTGGCACGCAGAATATCAGGTAGAATACGTTGGCAAGGCAGATGAAACTGAAGAACCAGAATGTAGAATGGTAGCCGATGAGGATGGTGAGGGGAGAGAAGATTTTGAGGAGTGCGAAGTCTGTGCCTAGAGATATTGCCATAATGAGCGTTGCAACTGTCCCCCTTAGCTGAAATAAAACATTAGATAGTATTTAAAGTTACAATTTGTGATTCCTACTACTACTAAGGCTGGATTCGACCAAAAGTCATCTTACTCCAGAGTAACTAGCCGATTTAGGCTGGATTCGACCAAACTGGATTAAGTTTTATCTGGAGAGTAAACTGCTGTTTGAATATTTTGACATTGTGAAGTTGACACCTTGTAACCAGGATAATTCGTATGCACATATTAATGTTCGGTTGCGCTTTTCATAAAAATTGAATAAAAATTAGACACGACATTACCTATGTATTGCATGCATGCCAGTATTTTTACCCGACTGCGCAAAGCAAAGGAAGGGTAATGTGTTTATCAGTCTATGTTTGTATGTGGGTATGTATGGATGTTTCTATGTGGCACTATATAGGCCAAACGCGTGGACCGATTTTGATGATTCTAACGTCAATCGATTCGTCTCAACCTTGGAAGTGTCACTCAAGACATGACAGTAATCAAAGTTCACCAGTGCCACAACCAGACGCCATATTGGTAAAATTAAAATAATCAAAATTGACGAATTATGTCAAGTGGGGTATCGTTGAATAGGTATTTAAAAATTAACTTTAGGTTCCTTTTACCACTTTTCATTTTAAGCAATAGTTTAGGAAACATAACGGTTTAAAGTTGATTAATATTCACTCTCGCTACTGATGTTTCTATGTGGCACTCTAGAGGCCAAACGCGTAAACCGATTTGGCTGAAATTTAAAACATAGATAGATAATGACCGGGAATAGGACATAGGCTACTTTTTATTCCGAAAAAATGCATAGTTCCTGTGGGATAAACAAAATAGTAGCCCACGCGGGCGAAGCCGCGGGCGTCAGCTAGTTAATCATAAAAATCATCATCACCTAATAAATCATAACTAAAAAGTTTGAAATAAAAAAATATTTAAAAAAACAAAAACCCGACTGCGTTAAAGTTAAAATTAAAACTAAAAAGAAAAAAACAAGCCTGCAAAGAATTACTCACAGTCGGGACCCATAACATTATGAAGATTTGATTGGTAATAAAATAAATGGGTACCTACCGACTGTGAGTTATTCTTTGCAGGCTTGTTTTTTTCTTTTTAGTTTTAATTTTAACTTTAACGCAGTCGGGTTTTTGTTTTTTTAAATATTTTTTTATTTACCAATAAAGCTAGCGCAATAGACATACTCGGCAATAGCACTTGAAGGTATAGGGTAGTCAGAAGAAAATCCAAATGCAAATCCTACAAATTGGCTGTAGACATATTCATCTGTCTCTTAACTTACCTGGAAGTTGAACATCTCAGTCATAATAACAAACGGCAGCGGTTGCAGCCCTGACGCGTCAGCAAAGATGCAGACGCACAGCGCTGTGATGGGCACCCACCCGGGCATGTCCACGCCGACGCTCTGCAGGTAGAACCACACGCCGAGGAGGCACATGGCGAAGCCTCCTACTGCGCTAGTCACTGCTAGGAGCGGCTGGAAGAATCAAATCAAATCATTTATTTATTTCTCTCACAAACAATATAAATAGTAAAATAAATATACAGAATAATTAATATTAAAAACGTTGTAGGTAGCTATTATAAAAACCTGTTTTGTGAGAGACTGGTGCCTGAAATAGGTATAGAAAAACCTGTGCTACAGGTCACCAGTGCCCTACTCCACTGATGTTGAGAATGAGAATGTTTTGTGATTTTTTTTTTAAAGTAAGAATCTGTTAATGGCATCTGTGGTCTGTGGTCTCTGCCTACCCCTATGATGGGATACAGGCGTGAGTTTATGTATGTTATTGGCAGTAAGTTAAGTCATATTGTTGGTTTTAGAAAGTTTAAGTGCTGTTGATTCTATGATAAATAAATAAAAAAAATACCATCGATCCTACTAATATTACGAGTAAAGGCGAAAGTCCGTGTGTGTGTGTGAATGTTTGTTACCACGTATCTCCGTAACTAATAAACCGATTTTGATGTTTGGAATGTAGATAGTTTAGGTTCTGGAATAACATATAGGCTGCTTTTTATCTCGTAAAAATGTATGGTTCCCATGGGATAAAAGAAGTAGTCAACGCGGGCGAAGCTGCGGGCGTTCACTAGTAGGCCATAAGGTCCAAGCTCTTTTGAACGGCCTGTGGGTGCGCCATGTCAAAGAGCTCATTATTTGTTGAGACTAAAGTGGCTGAGTGGTTAGAGTGTCCGCTTTCCAGCCAAAGGCTGCGAGTTCGAATCTCAGACAGTGGAAGTTATTTTTGTTATTTTTTTATTTTTTCTCTATTTTATATATTTTTTTAAATTATTTATATTATTATATTTTATATTTTTTCTATATTTTTCACACGAGCAGAGCTCGGTCGCCTAGATATTAGATTAGGTACCTACTCAGTTTAGTTTCAACAAAATTAATTTAGTTCAAAACAAATGACCTACAAAGTCGATTGACTTTATGAACTATCAACTTTATAAGATCCTTTAGTCTAGTCTAGTGGAATATTCCATCTACTTTCGATCGAAGGCCGTGATCTAACTTCATTTATGTAATTTTCATTAGATAGGTATAGAAAATTTGTATCACTGTCTATAAGGGATGTGGATTTATTTTTAACCGACTTCAAAAAAAGGAGGAGGTTCTCAATTCACCGGAATCTTTTTTTTTTGTGCCTTTTTATGTTTACCTACCGAGTAGGTACTCAAAGACGCCTGGACCGATTTGGAAAATTCTTTTTTTGTTTAAAAGGGTATCTATCAATGAGGTTAGGTTACTCTGGTTGTGGTACAAATCACTGTAATTTTCTAGAACGAAACAAAACGCAGCGGTACTGATACCAGCACCCTGATTCAGACTTCCGAATTGGCATCCGATTCGAAGATTTCAGTCGGAAAGTTGGCGTTTTTTCAGTGAAGAAACGTCCCTTTACAAATTAATAATGCATTCCGAGAAGGTCTGAATCGCGCCTCAGAATGGTTGACGTTGTAAATTAGTAGAATTGGGATCCAAATAGACAAAAAATACCGCAACTCATGCAAAACATTAACCATAATAACAGAATAGGAAAAAAACCTTTATAATTTCTCGGTAGCAAAATTTTCCTAAACATCAGGTACAAAATATCAGGCCTAGTTATTACTTAGATCCATAATTAATATTCCTAAGCCTGTATTCACTATTCAGTCTGATGTAACTGAGAAGTAGGAAGGGTTTGTAATGAATGGTTGTCTTCTATAGAACTATAGATTGCCATGGTAAGTTGAGCTTTGTTTCTTTATTGTTCAAATTCTCAAGTTTTAGCGCTAGCACCTAGCGTTAGTTAGTCTGTCTGCCATAATATAGTTACTTACTAAGAAGGTATGTAATAGCTTAAAAAACCTTTAATATAGATTGTACGCCCAAAATGGGTAGACTGTTGGAACTATAAACTACTTTCTATACACAGTTTTACAATAAATGATTCTTATTCTTTAACGAAAAGAAAAAAACCGGTCAAGTGCGAGTCGAACTCGTACGCCGAGGGTTCCGTGCCTAGCCATTGTGCCAATTAAGCTAGTCCGCTTAATTGTATGAGCGCCCATACAACTCGGAGGACAATTTTAATTGGCGTCAACTATGTAAGTATGTATGGGAACACCCTTTAATTTTCAACTTTTTTAACTTTTTGGAATTTTTCCTTTATTTGTGCTATAAGACCTTGCTTTTTGCCAAATTTCGTTATTCTAGGTCAACGGGAACTACCATTTAGGTTTTCGACCCAAAACCTCTAGGGTACTTCCGGTTGACCTAGAATTGTCAATTTTGGTTACAAGCAAGGTCTTCCAGCACAAGTAAAGGAAAAATTCCGAAAATCAAAAAAAGTTGATAATTAAGGTAAGTTTTGGTACTCACAAGTTTTCACGAAAACCTAAATTTGCCTATATCTTTTTATAGTGTTGACTCAGGACCTTGATTTTTATACTCACAGTAGGGACTATAGACTTTAGTATATGGTATAAATTTCAACTTGCTAGCTCTACCCGTTCCTGAGATAATCGATGGTGACACACGGACAGACGGACAGACAGACGGACAGACGGACAGACGGACAGACGGACAGACGGACAGACGGACAGACGGACAAGAAAGTGATCTTATAAGGGTTCCTTTTTTTACCTTTTAAGGTACGGAACCCTAAAAATTAAATATGATCATGACTGTATTATAGTCCTAAAGTGCGGTTGAAGTTTTTCTCAGATCTTAGCATTCTAGATCCTTTGATGATGTCTAATGGAGTAGTGAGAGGCACGTCCATATTCATATTTGGTACATGCCCACTTTTTGTTGAAGTTAGCATTCCATACGTGACAGGTTGCAAGCCCATCGACGCCCTTAGAAAGCTTGCTTTTTTCATTATAGTGCCAGGAATATTGCTTGGATGAAATAGGCTTGCCCAGCACCTAAGCTTTACAACCACATTTCAAATACAACTTAAAAACTTACCTTTCGCCCAGCCCGATCAACCAGCTGACACGCCAAAAAGGACCCAATAATCTGCACAGTAGCTAGCAATATCGACTGCTTGTTCGGTGATAGTGCTATGCTAGTATTGGGATCCTTCCCAGCCTCTGCGAAGATGTGGCTGGCGTAGACGAGGACAGCTATGCAGCCGCAGAACTCACGGGTCAGGTTCACTATGAGAGCCACCCAGAAGGCTTTGACGGCTGTCTTGTCGGCAACTGTGGGTAAAGGAAACAGTGAATCCATACCCATATTATAAATGTGAAAGTGTGTTTATTTGTTTGTTTATTTGTCCTGCTTTCACGTCGAAACAGAGCAACGGATTGACGTGACTTTTTGCGTGGAGATAGTTGGAGAGCTGGAGAGTAACATAGGCTACTTTTTATCCGGGTACCACGTGAGCGAAGCCGCGGGCAGCAGCTAGTACTTAACATACATAGAAAAAATAATATAAATAATGAATAAATAATGCTGGACATTTCACACATGTGGGCAGGATGCAGCCAGATAAAAACATAGGCCTTTACATCTTTATACAGTGTCAGGAGGCATTCTTTGCCTACACTTTTCGGGACACTGTGGTGCCTGGGACTATGTTGAGATGGAGTAAGCTTGCCCAGCACCTACACCATCCTCTCAGCTCGACCGGCCATATTCACAAGAACTACATGGTCAATACGTGTTGGGCTAAGCCGCGGGATTTCTCACGATATTTTCCTTCACCGTTTAGAGGTCGTGTTAATGCACATATAAATTTTTCGAAACGAAAAATGTATTGATGCACGGCCAGGATTCGAACCCATGACCTTCGGATCGAAAGTCGAGGTACCCCTCGGCCACCACGGCTCATAAGCAGCCAGATAAGTGGATCCAAATCAACTTCTTGGGTTCCAATTCCAACCGACGACGTTAGCGAGTCTTCTTTGTCAGATGCTAATACTATTAAACGTTCAAGTTCCCTTAGGCGCAGGCCAGATAGAAAAGATGGGGCGCAGACATTTGTCTCTTCCGCGTCCCTTTCATACAAGATGTGACGTCGCCCCGTCTCTTCTGTATGTTTTGCGGCGCTCTATAAGTACATTTTCTATGAAAGGGACGCGGAAGAGACATGTCTGCGACGCGTCCTCGTCTTACGTCTTTTCTGTATGTCCCGCGCCGCTTATTTTGGGGTAAATTAGATGATGCTGTGTTATTTTTGAAGTAAAACTTTACGCACGCTTGACTTGGGGAGTAAGCTGAAATGAAAGTTGAATTTTGTGTTTTTTTTTCATTTTTTAATTGTTCTCTATTTACACCCGAGCAGAGCTCGGTCGCCCACATATTATTAGGTAATACGATTTGGGGATAGTCGCGATCTTGTTGTGCTTATTTTTAAATGCTTAACAATTATTTGCTGACCTACGTCTGTCTGAATGTTTATTATGTTGAATAACACGCCCAGGCCTTATTACAGTTAATTGATCTTTTGAACCGAGCCAGAGCCCAGCCATTATGCCAAATGTCTGTGTTTTTTGCGTCTAAAACATCACTTGACTTTTTGATCTCCTGGCATTATTTGCATCGCCAAACGAATTAACAACGGGAACAATTGATATTCATTGCTGAGTTTAAGAATCAAGGACGGAGTGTTGAGAATCGAAAGGTTACTCGTATTGATGAGGTCGATTGATCAATTGGCATAATAAATCTGTTTGTTAGTTATCACGTGTTCGTGTCAGCTTCCGTGTGATTGAAGAAAATTCTAGGTTCCGGTGTTCAATAAGGTACCTATGGTATTCCTTAGACACAGACCAGACAGAAGAGACGTAAGACGAGGACGCGTTGCGGACAGGGCGCCAGCGAACAGAGTTATGCCCGCGCCTCGTCTCTTCTGTATGTTTTGCGTCGCGACGCTTTTACACATTAGCAGCATTTAAACGCAGAGATATCTGTGCGGATATCTGTAAAGTTATCTTTACAGTCCAGATGCCGCGGGAAATAGCACGCGCCATTCCAACCTTTGACAGTTTTATCCGCGGATATCTCTAAAGATATCTGTACGGATATCTGTACAGATATCTTTACAGTCCAGATCCGTGGTAAAAACTCTACCGTGTAAATGCCGCTATTTTCTATGAAAGGGACGCGGAAGAGACAAATGTCCGCGCCCCGTCTGCGTCTTACGTCTTTTCTGTGTGTCCCGCGCCTTAGGCCTTTACATGTTTACTAGATGATATAATAATGAGTCAGGAGGCAATCTTTTGCCTATTTTTAACGGGACACTGTAGTGCCTGGGACATTGTTTGAAAGAGTAGGCCTGCTCAGCACCTTAACCATCCTCTTAGCTAAGACATGGTCCTATACAGGTTGACATTTTGCGATGGGTCAGTAAGGGCAGCTACCTTAACCCTTGTAGCTACAGGAAAACTTTGTTAGGAGACTATCCTTAACTTTTGAAGATATTTTGACCTGCATGTAAATGCAATATAGCATAGCACATATCTGGTGGAAAGGCACCCTCCTGTAGAGATATTTCACCACATTTAGGCGAATTACAAACAATAGGACGGATTAGGGTAAACCGGATCAGGGATTACTAGAAATATTCGTGCATGCATGCACATTTGAGCAGAACTGAAAATTGAGCAATAAACAACAGTGATACGGGCTGAAATGATACTTAGTATTGAGGGTATAGGTATTCGGAATAGAAAACAAGCAACCGTTACCTGAAACACAGTTTTCAACTAGTTCGGGAGCCTATGGATTCAATATTAATCTGTATCACTTGATTGTCAATAAAAACCATTTTTACTTTACTTTACTTTACTTTATATTGAAATAAAAAACCGGACTGCGGTACGACAGAAGTTCTTTTTGGAATATAAATTTTTGAATGCGAACTTCTGCAATGTATGAGCATTTGATTATTCCCTTCTTTTGTGAGAATTCTTCTCGTTTTTAGTTGCCCACTTGCTCACTTTTATCTTCCGGAAATTTTAATTATCTACAAATCTGAGAAAGACACTCGATAAAAAATCGACACTCGACAGGAAGTCAAGATTTTCGACCTGACGCATATGGATTCCGTGGCCGAGTTGGTTAAGGTGCTCCGGCTTGAGGATTTAGCTTGTATCAATGCGGGTTCGAATCCCGTCGGAATCGAAAATTTTGATGTACATGTACCTACCTAATAACTTGTAGGTACTACCTACCTACTATTTAGTTAACAAATAAAGTTGGTTCTTTGATTCTTGATTCTTGATAAGACTTCATTTAAACTTCTTTCAATTCGATGCGCAGTGCAACTTTTCCATACAAAATTTTCTACTGCGCAGCGAAAAGCCTAACTTCACGAATGCTTACATCTATTGTGACAACTGTACTTACACAGAAGCTTTGGAGAGAACTTCGGCTCACAAGTCGTCTGCTCAATGATGAGGGCATCAACCTCTTCGCTGATCTTCTTATCATCAGCCGGCAGTGAACGCAGCCAGCCTAGGACTTTGGCAGCTTCCTGGAATAAGTAAACATCCATCTATAAGTACTTTACTTAAGTATTACTTACTTATTACTAACCAATATTATAAAAAGATAAAGTTTGTAGTAGTTTTTAGGTCGCCTAAAGGCTTCCGTCAAGGCTTAACGACTTAAAAGCCGGGACCGACAATTAACGTGCCCTCCGAAGCACGGAAGCGCTCAGATTGTAAAACCACTTGCGGTCACCCATCCTAAAAGTGACCGCACAGAACGCTGCTTAACTTTAACGATCAATCAAGAACGTCTAAGCTATTTATATAATATTTGTTTGACATTGTTAAAAAAAAATATAATAAGATTGTAATTTTGTCCCATATTCGCTTGGCGATTAGGAAATGAAATAATGATTTAAAAAAAAAGTACGTAGGTACTACTAAGTTGAGGCACAGAGAAATGAAGTTAAGGCGATTCATTAATTCGCTTGTAGGTGGGACAAACGATGTCTATAGCCCCAGTTAAGTAAGTAGGTATGTGTTGGTACAATCACCGACAAATGTAATGGTTAGTTTTATATTTACACTTGGCGACACGGGAAAACGGTAGACGGAAAAAGGCAGTGACCGATCGGCATGCGAGGGTCATAGAGCGTACCTAGTTTATATTTATTATTTTTGTGATTATTTAAGTTTATTGTTATATTTCTTCTTTGTTTTCTGATCTTAATTTTTTGTACCTAAACTATTGATTAATATGAGCTATGATGATCTGGAATGGTAATGTTATAGCTAAGTGTGTAAATAGAGTGTGTGTACTAGGTATTATGTGCCATTTACATGGTGGGAGTTTCTCGCCTCGAAGATGCAATTATCGAAAGCAAACTACTATCTACCTACTAGTACGAGTATGTAATTTGTAAAGCACGTATCTACACTTATTTAAATTTCATTCTAATCGTTCGATTGGAAAACATTATAAACATACCCACAAACTTTTAAATTTGTAATAAGTATTATGTACCTAGTAGGATTAATTAAATTCTATTATACTTATTTAATAAAATGTTTACCTACGCTTGCGGCTGATTGTACTTTGTCCGTGATCAACACAATTAAAACTTGTTGATAAAGTAAATTGAATAGAATTGTATCGACTCAGCTATTATCTCAAGTGGAAAATGTTTAATTTACTGTCACTTTGACGACCTCTGTGGCGCAGTGGGTGAAGGCCCGCCTGTGACGCAGGAGGTTGCGGGTTCGATCCCCGCCGCGGGACAAATGTTTATATGATCTGCAAATATTTGTCTCGGGTCTGGGTGTTTTCTATGTATATTATGTATGTATTTAAAAAAATGTATTTAAGTAGTACTTATATCAGTCATGTAGTTCCCATAATACAAGCTCTGCTTAGCTTGGGGCTACATGATGCTGTGTGAAATGTCCAGCATTATTTGTTATTTACTTTGTACTTAATTTAGTTGTAAACCTGGCCTTTATTGAAGTAACGTTATCTGAAGGTCGTTGGTTCGAACTCAGACGTGCACCAATGGATTTTACGTTTCGAAAAAATTGATTTTGTAACGTTTTCAAGATTATGGCCAAATGTTTTTTAATCCCTCTATTTTTTATGACCCCAAAAATGCGAGTCAGTGAAGCAATTGCGGAAGGCAAACATCCATAGTTCTATCATCAAGGGTTCGTTGAATTTACTGGTAGGAATATTTACATACACATACATACATAAAATCACACCTCTTTCCCACAGGAGTAGGCAGAGACCACGGATTTCCACTTGCTACGATCCTGACACACCTCTTTCGCTTCATTCACTCTCATCACATTTTTCATACAAGCTCGCCGGTTTAGGGTACTTTTGACCTGGCCTTTCTCCAAAACAATATCATCTGATCCAGCCCCCCTAGCCATATTACACGATCTATCGTCGCTATAGAATGATCTATCGTCGCGATAGAATAAAACACTTCAAAATGTATAGGAATTGACGTTCTGACCACGTGACTCATCTACTTGAAACGTCAAATCCTATACATTTTGAAGTGTTTCTATTCTACAGCGACGATAGATAGTGTAATATGGCTAGGGCCTCAGGTATGTTCGCCTAGGTCTTCCCCTTCCAGCTGTTCCATTCACACTCGCCTCATTACACTTGTTTGGTTAAACGACTTTCATTCATCCTCTCTAAATGCCCAAACCATCTTATAGGCATATTTCTGAATTAATTTAATTAAATTTAATTAGCGAACCCAGTTGTCAAACGTCATCATTCAATCACAATCACACAATATTATAAGTGCGAAAGTTTGGATGTTTAGATGGATGGATGGATGGATGTTTATTCCTCCATAACTCGACAATCACTGAGTGTATTATCATTGTTGCAGTGTTTGTAATTGATAATGCTTGTGTCGACACACAAGAACAAAACAACAGCGCTTGTTGACGGACAAAAGAAACAAGCTTAGTATAGGTAATAAGTAGAAACTTACCAGTATAGTCGTATTGCTCATTATACGGACTAAAATTGAAGGAAAAAATGTCATTTTTCCTTCAATTTTGATTAGTTTTGATACGTTTTATGTCAAAATTGAAGGAAAAATGACATTTTTTCCTTCACTTTTAGTCCGGATAATGAGCAATACGACTATAGATACCTAAGTAGGTACCTATGGAATCATGATATCAGAGCCGACAAAGTGTAGTTAACATTGCTGGACGACTGTGCTGGCTGGTGTTAGCCAAAAAGTAAAGGACAGTCTCAGCTTTATGTTGCCCTGCACCAGGTCACAGAACAGATAATAATACTACGTATAGAATGGACACTGTAAGTTTGAGCTGACTTTAAGCACGGAACATACGCGCAGACGCATAGACGAGACCGAGACCACAGTTGCCACAGTGTACATTATTCATACGGTACAACCTTACTGTGTACAAAATTGACATTGTGTAGTGTAAATATAGGTAGTTAGACGCCACTTTTGCATAGAGATTTCGTCGAGTGTCCGGGGTGTGACCAGGTACAGATTTTACTGACGACTTTAGCATACCTCATTCTTCCCTTGCTTGATGAGGAAGGACGGCGTCTCCGGAAGCCTCAACAGTAAACAGAAGTGCACCAGCGGGATCGCCAGCAATATCCACAGCACCGTGTAGAACGGTAGCAGATCTCCCAGGATGAAGATAAGGAGGTTCCCGACCGTCTGCCAAAGAAAATGTCATTTAGGGAGTTGGCACGCTGCATTTTTTGCAGCATAAAAACGCGCAGCTCGAAAACGCGCTTCAGAAAACGTCGTGTACCCACTCTCTTAGTTAGCATCATCACAATGTTACAGAGGTTGGAAAAAGGGAAATGGGCACTAATGTATGGAGCTCGGAGCTAGGTTAAAATAAGTTTGACAGCGCTACATTTACTTCTGCGACAGTTAAAAATTATCCTGCAGTTAAACCTAATCAAAGATACCAAGAACCAACGGTGGTCAATGTCAAAAACTAGTGGGACTCGAAAAAGCTCCATTTCTGCAGGATGATTTTTTGTCGTAGTTAAATAAAGTAAATAATGAACAAATCAATTAATTTTATCTTTATCTTTTAAAGAGCTGTCAAAACTGAATATGTGGTAAATTTTACTCGGTAGTAGCCGGTCTTGTTCCTATTTGACTAGCGACGAAAGACATAAAAATTATCAAGAACGACTAAGCAAGTTTCAACACGAGAGCTTCAATACCTGTGAGAATATAACGAAGGTCCCTGTCATCCCCCTGATGCTGTCCTCACTAATCTCCTTTACGTAAAGTGGACAGACCACAAAGCCACCGCCCGAGCCGAACCCGATAAGTGCGCGTGCACCGATTAGGGCTATGGGATGCGCGCAGAGTAACTTCACTGCCCAGCCAAGCTGTAAAAAAAACTTAGGCCTTTACATCTTTACTAGATGATTTATACAATGTCAGGAGGCAATCTTTGCCTACCCTTAACGGGACACTGTAGTGCTTGGGACATTGTTTGAGATGGAGTAGGCTTGCCCAGCACCTAAACCATCCTCTCAGCTTAACCGGCCATACCCACAGGAAAGACATGGTCAATACGTGTGGGGCTGACTAAGCCGCGGGTTTCCTCACGATTTTTTCCTTCACCGTTTAGAGCTCATGTTAATGCGCATGTAAATTTTTCGAAACGAAAAATCTATTGATGCACGGCCAGGATTCGAACCCACGAACTTCGGATCGAAAGTCGAGGTACTAACCAACTCGGCCAACACGGAACCTAGGTGCCGAGCAAGCCCACACCATTTCAACTTTTTCCCAGGCACTAGTGTCCCGTTAAGTGTAAGATTGCCTTCTGACACTGTATTCATCTAGTAAATCAGTCAGGTTAAACTCTTCCTAGTTGTCTAGAAATAATTGAACACATTTTGACTGTGCTTTACGCGATACAATGATAATCGATCGAGCGAGCGAAGCGAGCGAAGATCTTAGTGGCAAGTTAGGCGATTTTGCTTTGTATGTTTGTATGTTTGTATGTTTCATTTTTATGTTCTCGCATAACTGTCGCACCGCTTATCCAATCTGTATGAAACTTGATAGGTCAATAGGTTGTGCTATGGAAATTTGCTGTGGAGCATATGAGCGTAATCGATGAAGGGGTTGTAAAGATATGGGGTTCCCAAGGGGGTAAATTTTTTTCAAAGTTACCCAAATATATTGAGTGGGGAGGGGCGGGGGGAGGGAGGGTGGAGGGGAGAGGGAGGGGGAGGGGAGGGAGGGGGGGGGAGGGGGGGAGGGGAGGGAATTGATTTTCTCATACATTTTATATTGAACTGCTATTTTAATAATTTCTCGACCTAAGAGGCCTTCCCTGAGACGCGGTACGGAGTTCGCGGGGTCAACTATTGAATATAACACGACACGACTTAATGTATTGCATGCATGCCTATAATCTTTACTATACTGAGGTAGCGCATTAGATATCATTGTGTGGTAAACACTAGAAGGAGCACTTAACGTAGAGTAGTCAGAAACAAGTCCAAATCTAGGCTATCAACACAACGGTGCTCGAGATCTCAGTTGGGGGCGAACTACTAGTTTATATAGATCATCACATCCATGAAACCAATTCCTATGAACATTCCTTGGACGAACTAAATGTTAAAAAGTTAAAATGTTCAGCGTCAAAACGCCAAAAAAACTCATTCTACTCAGACACTCATTTCTTCAAAGGAATATTCTTAGCTTCTTACTTACAGCAATAGGTAACGAAGCGCAAAGCAGAGCATTCTTCCTCCCAAACCTATCAGCAGCCACGCCATACACGAAGACAGCTACTGGCGCGAAGATGAACATGATCGAGGCCATCCAGGACACGGCCTCCTCGGATAGTGGCGCGTCGGATGGGCTAGACTCGCCCATGAGGAGGGCTTTGTTGGGCGATATCCAGCCCATGGCGGTTCCATACGCCAGTATAGGTAGGCAGACTGGAAGAAATTCAATTCAATTCAATTCAATTCAAAAGTGTTTATTTGGAACAATTTACAAGGTAGTAGAGTACAAAAAGGAAACGTTGACTAGTACCGCAAAAGTTAAAAACTGAGTACCGGAATCAGCGCAAATACAGGCTAAATTAAAAAAAAAAAAACTAGACTTCAATGATATTCTGGGTGAATTTTTGAGACGTGGCAGTAAGGGCAGCTACCTTAACCGTTGTAGCTACAGGAAAACGTTCTTTTGACACTATCCTTAACTTTTGAAAATATTTTGACCTGCATTCACAGATTTTGAAAAAAATGTACAGTCAGCGAGAAAATGGCCAATTTAGACAGACTTTTTTTGATGCCAGTCGATCCTGTTTCATAAGGATTGGCTCTATCGTACCAACTGACGTTAGAGTACCTACCTACTAGAAAAGTCAGAGAGTTGGTTTTTTTTTAATTTCTAGTTTTGCCACTTGTGCATTTTACAATATGTGTAAAAAAACTTTGTGCAATCCGTGAAGGTATAAAACAAAATGTTTGACACATAGGTACATTAAAAAGAGAAAGAAGAGAGAGAGAGAGAGAGAGAGAGAGATTCTATAACTTGTGAATTTGAATAATGGTTTCGACTCTGTATTCACATGGCGTATACAAAACTCAAAACTCAAATTCATTTATTCAAAAGGTTCACATGGTGTATCACTTTGAATCGTCTAAAGAGCTAGGTGATTCTACTTCTGTTCACATTTTGTTCATATAACGAGCGTGGTAGACAGTGTAACTAGTGATACACTATTTGTGGCGATTTCGTCAGCGACATTTTCTTCTGAGCACGTGAAAAGTTTTGGCAGGTGTTTGGTATCTTAGGAGTGTAATGCGATAAAGTACCTAATACAAAATAAGCAAGACAATATAATAAATTAGATTATAAGTACGATGTTAAGTATAGGTGAGTTTGTTTTTGGACGTTCCCTGTCCCTTAAACTTATTAATAGGGCGCTTCTGTGCTTGTGCCACTCTACGGAAAATGCCACATTGAATCCCCGTACCGTATTTGTTGCCCTGATTCTCCCCATACCGTATTAGTTGCCCTGATTCTCCCCATACCGTGTTTGTTGCCCTGATTCTTCACGGTGATGGTCGCGAAAGAACAGGAGTAGAATCACCTAGCTCTTAAGATGTTTCAAAGTGGTCATAGTGGTGTTACTGAATAAAAAAAAAGAATGTTATACTTCGTTAGTGTGGCCATTGGAATATATGGCACACAATGTGCCATATTCCATATTCTACCAACGTCCATCTCGCTCGAAATCAAGGAACAATAATGGCGTATCCCGGTAGTGTGGCCGACTGGTTTTAAAGCTTTAATTTAGCCAATCTATATGGCACACATTGAGCTATGGCATATTATTAAATCCCGTTAGGCGCAGGCCAGATAGAAGAGACGGGGCGCAGACATTTGTCTCTTCCGCGTCCCTTTCATACAAAATGTGACGGCGCCCCGTCTCTTCTATATGTTTTGCGGCGTGACGCTTCTATACATTTTCTATGAAAGGGACGCGGAAGAGACATATGTCTGCGGCGCGTCCTCGTCTTGCGTCTTTTCTGTATGTCCCGCGCCGAGTGGCCGCTACAGGAGGGCATGTTAATTTGTCGATACCGGTTTTGTCGTTAAACCATGATGGAAGCCTATGAACGTCCTAAAACTCCTTTTTTCGAAACTCCGTTTGTTCGTATAAGCTAGTGGCTAAGCCTAGTGGCTAACACTAGTGACTTCCCCCCTTACTTATGAAAGATGTTTAGTTGAACATTGGTTTAACAACGTCCTGTCTAGGTAAATTCCTTGTGTCTGTCTCTATTCGTCACTATCCACAAATAAAGACAGGACGTTGTTTAAATGTTTAACCAGTGTTCAACTTAAACATCTTTCATAAGTAAGACGCTTAGTTTTTAGGCCGCCTTAGGGCCTCCGGCTTACGACTAGAATAGAACATGTTCGTGAAGCGTGAAGGAATCTGGGGGATTATGATGAAAAACAAAACAATATTTTACCCCATGTTTACTTGTTTATTTGTTGTAAAACTTTACAAAGGCTTGATAAATAACATAACATAACATAACCAAATTTAAGTTACCTCAAAATAGTAACAAACTACTTCAGACTGTTCGTTGAAATTGTTACAAAGCTCGATGGTTATAATTACTCCTGGAAATGCAGATTTAAATTAACTATGTGTATCTTCCGTGGGATCTAGACTTTTGAAAATGCATCCGATTCGATGATTTTATTCGGAAAGTTGACATTTTTACAACATTTTTTAATATTTACGCCATTATTAAAAACTATCCCCCTTACTTATGAAATATAATTAAAGTTAAACACTGGTTAAACAACGTCCTGTCTCTGTTTCTCACTATCCATAAATAAAGACAGGACGTTGTTTAACCAGTGTTCAACTTTAAACGTCTTTCATAAGTAAGGCCCTATGTCAGAGGTTTTTATTTTCCAATTATCCGGGTAGCTTTTCATATTTTTTTATATTTTTATTTTTCCGGGTAAGTTTTCACATTGATTTGGACTATCGCGAATATTTAAAAAAAATTGCCTAGGTATTCAGTCCAGCTACTTAAGCTATGCGCTTACCAACGAACTTCATTTTTAAAACCAAACGGGATGCAATGGTATTTTCAAAGTAATGTAGACATTAATTTTATTTTACTACGTTTTTAATAGGTCACTTTCTTTTCTTTCTCTTTCTAGCACATCTCGATTATAACTGAAACTTTCAGGATAGCTCACTACTAAAATTGCATTACAAAAAAAAAACGTTGTTTTTAGATTATTTTTATAATCTACATGTATTTGTTTGTTTATTTATAAATAAAAACCGGTCAAGTGCGAGTAGAACTCGTACGCCGAGGGTTCCGTACCTACCCATTATACCCATTATGTTATTGTAGCCCGCTTATTTGTATGAGCGCCCATACAACTCAGAGGACAATCTTAATTGGCGTCAACTATGTATGTATGGGAACACCCTTTAATTTTCAACTTTTTTAACTTTTTGGAATTTTTCCTTTATTTGTGCTATAAGACCTTGCTTTTTGCCAAATTTCGTGATTCTAGGTCAACGGGAACTACCATTTAGGTTTTCAACCTAAAACCTCTAGGGTACTTCCGGTTGACCTAGAATTGTCAAATTTGGTTACAAGCAAGGTCTTACAACACAAGTAAAGGAAAAATTCCGAAAAATAAAAAAAGTTGATAATTAAGGTAAGTTTTGGTACTTGCAAGTTTTCACGAAAACCTAAATTTGCCTATATCTTTTTATAGTGTTGACTCAGGACCTTGATTTTTATAGTCACAATAGGGACTATAGACCTCAATATATGGTATAAATTTCAAGTTGCTAGCTCCACCCGTTCCTGAGATAATCGATGGTGACACACGGACAGACGGACAGACAGACAGACGGACAGACGGACAGACGGACAGACGGACAAGAAAGTGATCTTATAAGGGTTCCTTTTTTTACCTTTTAAGGTACGGAACCCTAAAAAACGTTGTTTTTAGATTATTTTTATAATCTACATTTATTTGCTTGTTTATTTATAAAAAACACTAAAAAACTGGTCAAGTGCGAGTCGAACTCGTACGCCGAGGGTTCCGTACCTAGCCATGGTGCCAATTAAGCTAGTCCGCTTAATTGTATGAGCGCCCATACAACTCGGAGGACAATTTTAATTGGCGTCAACTATGTATGGGAACACCCTTTAATTTTCAACTTTTTTAACTTTTTGGAATTTTTCCTTTATTTGTGCTATAAGACCTTGCTTTTTCCCAAATTTCGTTATTCTAGGTCAACGGGAACTACCATTTAGGTTTTCGACCCAAAACCTCTAGGGTACTTCCGGTTGACCTAGAATTGTCAAATTTGGTTACAAGCAAGGTCTTACAACACAAGTAAAGGAAAAATTCCGAAAAATAAAAAAAGTTGATAATTAAGGTAAGTTTTGGTACTTGCAAGTTTTCACGAAAACCTAAATTTGCCTATATCTTTTTATAGTGTTGACTCAGGACCTTGATTTTTATAGTCACAATAGGGACTATAGACCTCAGTATATGGTATAAATTTCAAGTTGCTAGCTCCACCCGTTCCTGAGATAATCGATGGTGACACACGGACAGACGGACAGACAGACAGACGGACAGACGGACAGACGGACAGACGGACAAGAAAGTGATCTTATAAGGGTTCCTTTTTTTACCTTTTAAGGTACGGAACCCTAAAAAACGTTGTTTTTAGATTATTTTTATAATCTACATTTATTTGCTTGTTTATTTATAAAAAACACTAAAAAACTGGTCAAGTGCGAGTCGAACTCGTACGCCGAGGGTTCCGTACCTAGCCATGGTGCCAATTAAGCTAATCCGCTTAATTGTATGAGCGCCCATACAACTCGGAGGACAATTTTAATTGGCGTCAACTATGTATGTATGGGAACACCCTTTAATTTTCAACTTTTTTAATTTTTTGGAATTTTTCCTTTATTTGTGCTATAAGACCTTGCTTTTTGCCAAATTTCGTTATTCTAGGTCAACGGGAACTACCATTTAGGTTTTCGACCCAAAACCTCTAGGGTACTTCCGGTTGACCTAGAATTGTCAAATTTGGTTACAAGCAAGGTCTTCCAGCACAAGTAAAGGAAAAATTCCGAAAAATAAAAAAGTTGATAATTAAGGTAAGTTTTGGTACTCACAAGTTTTCACGAAAACCTAAATTTGCCTATATCTTTTTATAGTGTTGACTCAGGACCTTGATTTTTATACTCACAATAGGGACTATAGACCTTAGTATATGGTATAAATTTCAACTTGCTAGCTTTACCCGTTCCTGAGATAATCGATGGTGACACACGGACGGACAGACGGACAGACGGACAGACGGACAGACGGACAAGAAAGTGATCTTATAAGGGTTCCTTTTTTTACCTTTTAAGGTACGGAACCCTAAAAACTATCCCCCTTACTTATGAAATACTCACTATCCATAAATAAAGACAGGACGTTGTTTAACCAGTGTTCAACTTTAAACGTCTTTCATAAGTAAGGCCCTATGTCAGAGGTTTTTATTTCCCAATTTACCGGGTAGCTTTTCATATTTTTTTATATTTTTATTTTTCCGGGTAAGTTTTCACATTGATTTGGACTATCGCGAATATTTAAAAAAAATTGCCTAGGTATTCAGTCCAGCTACTTAAGCTATGCGCTTACCAACGAACTTCATTTTTAAAACCAAACGGGATGCAATGGTATTTTCAAAGTAATTGTAAGGGGTTCTACCCTAAGTTAAGTAAAGTTAAGTTAAAGGTAAAGTAAAAGGGTGGAGAAAATAACCAAACCCAATGAGTGCTAGTTTGCAACTGATTTAATAATATTAAAATACATGTAAAATTATAAAGTAGGTTAAGTAAAAAGTAGAGGTAATGTTGACCATTGACCGACGACAAATCGCTTACGCATAGCCTAAACGTTTTGTAGGTCACATTATTGTATGCTGCTTATAGCTCATACATCCTGGCCACTCAACAAAGAAAGTTATAAAATTATATTTAAATAAAAGGTAACGTAAAAAGGTAAAATAACATAAAATGCACAAAATAAGTAATGTAAAATGCACTAATAAAGTTTGTATAAAATGTCTTAAAATATTGTCCAAGAATGTCCAGTTTCATTTATTCAAGTAGGTAGGTAGGTACCTAAGGAAATCACTCTTCACTCGCGGTCGCGATAGCGTCTAAATTGTCCGCGATAGGTATGTTTAGTTTTACGGTACGCACTCGCGGAGTCGCCTTTGGGCTAATAGAAGTTGCTTTATCTAAACTAGAAACACTTAAGGAGCACATTTCGACACTATTAGACGCTTGTAGCTGCCTTGGACCCTTGGGGTCCTCTTCCGGGGCCGCCCTGAATGCTGCAGTAAAGGGGCCAGCTGCCACGGTCGCCTTCAGCCGCCGAATGATGATGATGATCACCGGAACCGCCAAGATAAACATCGCTAGTATGATGTACATCACCGTGTATTGATGAACGTCATGTACAGTTAGAGAAACGTCGGATTGGGCTTTTAAGTTTTCTATTTGAGTTTTCAGTTGAGTCCATTCGTGCGTGTGATTTTCAGGAACATAAGCTGGAATCGTTGAAGAGTTTACGATAACATTGAGAATAGAGTATTCTGGTATGACTGGCAATTCTCCCTCTATTTTCATTTTGGTCAAGTAGTTGTTGTGGCCGTATAAAGTGATGCTGTTACTTTTTACAAGGCAACCCTGACCTATGTCAAGGATTCCATTACCGGTCAGTGTTTCTATTTGCATGTCGTCTGCGCAAAATATGCGTACGGTGCACTTAGCGCAACATGAGAACAACCACCTGTTATTGTATTGTAATTTAATCCACCGCTCTTTACAAGGTAACTTATCAGTATTACATAGTTCGGTGTGATTGTTTATATTTATGTCACAGATTGAGTGTGTAATCGGCAACTCGTAAATGGGTTTGTCTATAGGACATAGTAGCCGGTTATCTGTAGTATGAACACAAGCTTGTATATCAGTTTCTGTCATTAGTAATAGAAGATTCTTTTGTAGATTAAACGCAAAATTTTGGTCAAGAGACGTGATATTATATGTGCATTGAGCAGGTGAAAGTATTGCCGAGAAGAGAAGAAGTGTCATAGTGACGAAATGACAAAATCCCCGGCCCTGCCTAGCTCCCCTTCTTGGTGGAAGTGTTTCGATACGAGGCTCGTGCTCGTTGGCCTTGGAATCGTTCGCAGTAGCGTGATAATTTGGATGCTCCTGTGGATAATCTTTTACAGGTAACACTGAAAGTTTTATACAGGGCCTCTTTATTATTCCATTTTTAGTCTTCACGGAAACTACCCTTACGTGGCCGTCCGTTCCAGGATGGACATCCACCACTCTTCCTATGGCCCACTTGCCAGGAGGTAAGTTTTCTTCCTTGACGAGAACTATGTCGTCAATTTCTAAGTTTTTCGTCGGAGTTCTCCACTCGGATCGTGCTTGCAGTTGTTGTAGATAATCAGATGACCACTTTCTCCATATATCCTTACACATCGCTTGTACCATTTGCCATCTAGTTGTGAGATTCATGTGATCAGGTTCTGTTATAGGTCTCGATAACAATGAATTTCCGATTAAAAAGTGTCCTGGTGTAAGGTACATGTCGTCCGGATTTTCCGTAAGAGCGATTAGGGGTCTTGAATTCAGGCAAGCTTCGATTTGATGGATTACTGTTGTGAACTCCTCGTAGGTAAGTTTCTGTGTTCCAACAACTCGCTTCAAATGAAATTTCATTCTTTTGACTGCGGCTTCCCACAGACCTCCAGCTGAAGGATTAGCTGGAGCGTTAAAGTGCCATTGAATATTCAGATCTTTAGTTTTGTTAAAGAAAGTAGAGTCGATAGTGTTAATAATGGCTTTGTACTCTTTCTTTAGTAGTCCGTCTGCTCCGACAAAATTGGTACCATTGTCGCTGTATACGTCGCTGGGAGTACCTCGGCGTGAGCAGAATCGTCGGAAAGCTCCTAAAAATCCCTGAGTACTAAGGTCCGACACCAGCTCCAAGTGGACTGCCTTTGTCGATAGACACACAAAGACGCACACATATCCCTTTGTAGTTTTCACTCCACGACCCTTATTTGCCTTCATGTCGAAGTGTCCTGTGAAGTCGACACCGGTGTGAGTAAACGGCCGTGAAGGGGTAACTCTGGGTTCAGGCAGATCTCCCATAATCTGTGGTCTGGTTTGATCCGTGTGTCTCCGGCACTTCACGCACTTACGTAGTTGATGTTTAACTGTGCGTAGTCCAGATAATATCCAATACTTTTCTCTTAGATATGTCAGAGTAAGACTGGGTCCACCGTGAAGCGTAATCTTGTGCGCTTGATCGATCATAAGTTCAGTAAGTCGGCTATGGCTCGGCAAGATTACAGGGTGCTTGGTAGATTGTTGAAGATAAGAGTTATTTAGTCGACCTCCAACTTTTATTAATCCGGTCTGTTCATCCAAGATCGGGTTCAAGCATAAGAGTTTGCTATTTTTCTTTAGACATTCCTTCCTTTTTAGTTGCGCTATTTCATCAGAAAATTCAAACTCTTGTACAGTTCTGATAATTAAATTATAAGCATGACTCATTTCATGTACTGATAGGTAATTTTGCTTAGATGTGCATTGTTTACCGCGCAACCATTTAATGTAGCGTAATAGCCAGCCGGTCATTGTTGCCACGCGCTGTATCGAGTTACATTTATTTAATAGCTTTATTATTATGTTATCATTTTTACTCTCACAAAAGGCTACGTTCACATCGAGCTTCTTTGCTTCAACGGAAGGAGGTTTATAAGTTTTGTTTTTAATCAATGTAGGATCAAAGTTATGTAGCCATTTTGGGCCTTCCCACCACAAGAGATTCTCCAACAGCTGCGTGCCGCTCATTCCCCTTGTGGCGCAGTCAGCTGCGTTGTCTTCAGAGCGCACATGATGCCAACTCGATGCAGGAATGATCTTCAGAATGGAGAGTATTCTATTTGCTACAAATTCCTTCCATCTGTTTACTCCTCCGTAAATCCATCCCAGCACAATCATCGAGTCCGTCCAGGCATACATAGTCACATTCTTTTCAGTAAAAGTTTCCAAGACTTTTTCCATAAGTCTGGATAGTAGAAGAGCTCCACACAATTCTAGTCGTGGCAGAGTCAATTTATTTTTCACGGGTGCGAGTTTAGTTTTTGCAGTTATCAATCTTGATGTGTACTCGCCCTTATAGTTAATTGTTACAATATAAATAGCGCACGCGTATGCTTTTTCTGAAGCGTCGCAAAAACCATGAATCTCGTATTTATATTGTTTATCACCTAAGTATCTCGGTATTTGAAATTTTTCTAAGTTTTGAAAATCGAGTTTTAGCTGATGCCATTCTTGGATTATCTCGCATGGTAATTGAGCGTCCCAGGCATCATTTGCTTCGACCCATGTTCTCTGGAACAGAAGTTTGGCTCTCACCGTAAGTGGGGATAACCATCCCAGGGGGTCGAAAATCTTCGAGATGAATGAAAGTAACTGCCGCTTAGTGAGTTTGTCGGTATTTGTCACGTCATCGAATTTATTTTGAAATGTGAATGTATCTGAGCCCGACTTCCAGCTAAGTCCGAGCGTTTTTCTTGAATCTCCGCATTTGAAGTTAAGTGGCTCATCAACACTTCCTTCGGGAAGATATTTAGTGAGTTCTGGCGTGTTGCTCGACCACTCCCTGATGTTCATTCCAGCCTCAGCCAAGGCGCACAGTACCTGCTGTTGTAATTCTCGGGTTCCCTCTATAGTATCGCCACCCTCCAGGAGGTCGTCCATATAAAACGAATTTTTCAGAGCTTTTACTGCTAACGGGTACTTTTGCAGCTTCTCGTTATCAATAGCAATCTGTTTTAGGGTTCGCATGGCCAAGTAAGGAGCGGACTTAGTCCCGTACGTAAGGGTGGATAGGGTAAATTCGCCCAACGATTGTTGTGGTGAGGGTCTCCAGATAATAGTGTGTAGAGGCTGGTCTTGTTCTCTTATATAAATGGTCCGAAACATCTTCTCAATATCAGCTGTTATAACGTATTTATGATGGCGCCAGATAAGGATGAGGCTCTGCAGGTCCTTTTGTAGATTGGGCCCACGTTCCATCAAATCGTTTAAGCTTTTCCCTGTCGAAGTTTTAGATGACGCATTAAAAACTGTCCGCAGTTTTGTTGTTGTCGAATCAGCCTTTAGAACGCCGTGATGAGGGAGATAGCAAGATACATTGTTTATGCATTGTACGCGTTTCATATGCCCCAGTTTTTCGTAGTCGGACATGAATTTTTTGTAACTTTCCGAGAACTCAATGTTAGCTGACATTTTATTTTCTAAATTGTAGAATTGGGCAATCGCTTTATTTTTAGAGGTGCCCAGATTTCTTTCGAAGAATGGCTTCATCGGTATCGCAACTTCGTAACTACCATCCTCCAGGCGTCGAGTTGTCCTTTGATAAAGCTCTTCACAGTATTTTTCTTCAGTAGTTAATTCTGTATCCGAAGTTCGGCTACCCGAAATCTCTTCCAATTCCCAGTATTTGGAGAGTTCTTCAATATTATTTACAACTACATTACAGTTGAAAGTTTTCACATTGCCTGATAGAATCCAGCCCATCTTAGTTTGCTGAGCTATAGGTGCCCTGTCTGGGCCTTTAATGAGCCCGTTCATAATAATTTTAGAGTAGACACTAGCGTCAAGTAATAGGTCAATGGGCTTCGAAAGATTGTAGTCAGGGTCGGCCATCTGGATAAAGTCCAGATGTGCCCAATGTTGTCTTTTAAAAGTAGAGTTAGGTAAGTTTTTGATGACTCGTGGAATCACCAGCGCTTGAGTAGTAAAGTTGAAGTTTCCATAAATTGATTCTATGTCTAACGAGACGATTCCTCGGCCTTGCTTCGATCCATCTCCGATTCCCCATACAGATGCATTGAAATTTTCTCTTGGAAGTCCTAAAAGTTGCACTGCCCTTTCAGAAATGAGCGAAATCTGAGATCCTTGGTCCAGTAGTGCAGTGAGTGTAGTGAAGGTGCCGTCTACTGACTTTATTTTAATTGACATAGTAGGTAGTAAAATTTCTTCATCCTCACTGGCGACATGATTGACTCTGTGATCTCTAGATGTAGATGGCAGCGGCAACGATGACTGTTTTTCCTGTTGCATTTTTTCATCACTGTCATTTCCAGCCGAAGTCGGGTGTAAAGTCGATGTTATTGATAAAGTGAATGCGTCATGCAATAGCGAATTATGGTCGCCTGAGCAAATTCTACACGTGCGATTATTGTAACACTTTCCGACGTCGTGCTTAGTAAGACAATTTCTGCATACACCTATTTTCTTGAACGCCTTCAATAGGTTTTCAGGTTTCAGTTTTCTAAAAGTGAGGCACCGGTATAAAGCGTGGTTACCGTTGCAATGGGAACAGGAATTAGTACAGGCATTGGAGCGGTATTCCTGATCTGCTGATTTTTCAAAGTTCTGACGATACCGTCCTTGACCTTGATACCGTGGATTATATTTATTGTCGACTGTCCTCTGCTGTTGATGAGATGGGAGCTTTGGCTGATAGGAGGCAGGATCTCTTTCCTTTTTAGTTATGGGCTCCAGAGCTATAAACTTACTCTCCAAAATATCTAAGAGCTCTTTAAGTTTCGGTATGTCTCGTGGAGATTTTCGCGCTTCTTTATAGTCGCTATAAGTTTCTGAATCGAGTTTCTTACTTATTAGGTGGACCAGTATAGGGTCCCAGGTTGAAACATCGATTCCCAAGTTTTCTATAGCGTGTATATTTTCCATGGAGGTGTCGTAAATTCTTTTAATTTCGTTAGCCGTTTGTTTTGACATAGCAGACTGATTTAGAAATAGCTCAATATGCTTAGTGAAGAGTACTTGCGGATTATTGTACCTGTGGTTTAGGAGCTCCCAGGCAGTCTCGTAATTCTCAGATGAAACATGTAGATGTTGTATTAAACGTTCTGGTTCGCCTTTCAACTTACTCTTTAAGTGCTGCATTTTCTGGCAGTTGGTTAGCAGGTGATTGTTATGGATACTTTCAGAGTATAAGTCTAGGAATGTAGGCCACTTAGTATACATACCGCTAAACACAGGTACGTCAAGCTTTGGAGTAGCGTTCTGTAGATGCGCTGTCGACGCTAACTTTTCATTCAGGGCCCTTTTGATGGTCCTGTATAAGTCCTCGTAGTGAAAAAACTCCTCGTCGTAGCTGGGTTCCGATCCTTGCAAAATATTGTCGATTTGCAGGTGCAGCTCGTCGATGGTCTTCCATTTATTTTGGACGTTCTTCAGCTCATCTTCCAACTCCCACTTGACCTTAATCTCATCTACCTTTATGTTCCTAGTTGTGCGATCGAAAGCTCTGAAGTTAGTACGTTGCATGCTGAGTAGTTCGGCTGCTTGCTCTGTGCGTCTAGGCGCAGCAGTCGGTGAAGTTACCTGCACCAGTGGTGGTGCTGACGTGCCAGGGGTGCTAAATTTCATCTGACCAGGTGTCGCAGTAGGCGTACTTGGTGGGTTGATCTCATGCGCTTTCTCAGTAACAAAGTGCATTGGAAAGGATGCTATTTTCTGTCTGACGGACTCATAGTAAGTCCTGGCCCTTGCGAACTGACCTTCCGTAAAGTAGGGGTCATCAGTATGTTCGTAAACAGTCAGCTTATCATTAACTATCTTAAAATCCGCCCAAAGTTTATCTAATCTATCCAAACGTTTCTCTATGTACTCACGAGTTTTACGGCTAGCGGAGTCCTTGGAGAAATTGACCTCAACTTGCTTGATGCCAGCGAGAATTCCCTCCAATGTTTTCATCAGATCCTCCATGTTGAAGTAAGTAAATAGAAGGTAAGTAAAAAGACCTTACTTGGTGTCGGGATACTTAGTTGATCCTTGTGGCCGATGTAAGGGAGTGTAGTCCGGGTCCTCAAGTTGTTGAATCCAAATCCTTGCAATCCAATAGAGCCCGCACTATCACAAAAGTTCACACAACACTGCTACGTAAATTACGAGTTACGTTGTAGGATAACGTATGACGTACGTTATAATGTTCACAAAAGTTCGCTGAAGTTAAATAAGTGTCCTTCGATAGAAGTAGAGTAGTAGATAAAATCCTCGCGAAGCCTGGATAACCAATCCGGCTCGAAGAATGTAAGGGGTTCTACCCTAAGTTAAGTAAAGTTAAGTTAAAGGTAAAGTAAAAGGGTGGAGAAAATAACCAAACCCAATGAGTGCTAGTTTGCAACTGATTTAATAATATTAAAATACATGTAAAATTATAAAGTAGGTTAAGTAAAAAGTAGAGGTAATGTTGACCATTGACCGACGACAAATCGCTTACGCATAGCCTAAACGTTTTGTAGGTCACATTATTGTATGCTGCTTATAGCTCATACAGTAATGTAGACATTAATTTTATTTTACTACGTTTTTAATAGGTCACTTTCTTTTCTTTCTCTTTCTAGCACATCTCGATTATAACTGAAACTTTCAGGATAGCTCACTACTAAAATTGCATTACAAAAAAAAAACGTTGTTTTTAGATTATTTTTATAATCTACATGTATTTGTTTGTTTATTTATAAAAAAACGTTGTTTTTAGATTATTTTTATAATCTACATTTATTTGCTTGTTTATTTATAAAAAACGTTGGTTAAAACGTTATTTTTAGATAAAGTACTTTAATTACGCGATTAAGTCCCGTTAATAATAAATTAAAAATTGTTTTTAGATTATTTTTATAATCTACATTTTTTTACTTGTTTATTTAGATCTTGTTTGTGTGCTTACCAACGATAGACATTAGGACTTGATTGTGTTTACTTCCCGCCATTTTCTCCTTCGAACTGACTTTGTACACTTTGTTCACCATTTTGACTTTCACTTTTTTCACAACACAAAGTTTTTTGACTTGACAGCAGTTATTGCAAATAGTAATAAATTATCACAATTTTTACGTTATATTCAGTCCACTTTCCTATCTATAATTTTCTACATAATTATCTCTTATTTTTCAAGTTTTTTTTTTAAATATCTAAGGAGTTCGATAAAAAAGTTTTTACTATTTATTGTCTGTGTCTTTTTATTTGCGCGCGAAATCGTAAAGTGTTTTTTCGAGCAAGTTTTTTTTTTTCAGCGCGTACCGGCCGGCTAGCTAGATGCGTGTGATTCTGCGCGTCTCAATAAAGTTTTATATAGAGACACGTAGATGTTATACGTAGGTTTTTTATTGGAACCAATATTATTGTTATGTACTTACCTACATACTAGTTGTAAAGCATGCTAGCCCCAGCAAAACGTTTTTATAAAGTAAGTTAAGTAAGTTTTTAAAGTTCTAGGTATCTATAGTATAGTTTGTGAAGTGTTTTACTTATTACTAGTGTTTTTTTTATAAAAGTTTTTTGTTTTTCCCATTTTCGATCAGCAAAAAAAATGTATTTAATGATTAAAAAAATAATTCTTTTAATTGATTTAATTGCTAGTTTTGATTCGAAGGTTCAAATCACGTGCCTAAATATTTTTAAAACACAAACAGAAAAACATCATAATATTATCTCAAAAATATTACCTATAAAAAGATGGCATAGGTAGGGGAACCTGTTGAACCTCGGCCACACGATCTTATTTAATTTTTTTTGTCTATAAAGATTGGAATTAGGTTTACCAAATATAGACACATGTAAAGACACACTATTTGACTACATACTTATGAAATAAATTTTGTATTTTTAATGATACTTTAGAAGATAAAGAGATTTGAACAAAAAATGGGAAATTGTCGAAGGTACAACACACCAGATATACCTTGGTCACTGCAAGATGTACCTTGACCTTACTAGTTTTTTTCATGAAAATACCATGTTATCGAATCAAATAACGATTTTTTTTAATTAATGGAAAGAACATTTATAAGGTATATACTTTAGATAAAAAAATATATATATTTACATTTTTATATGCTAAAATAATCAAAATAACTAAGTTCTTAAAATTTCTGTGATCTTAAGATCATTTTCGCGTCCTATTATAATAATTTATCAACAGAAGTCCAAATACTTAACAGCTTTTAGGACAAGGTAGACTTCTCTCTTTGTTTGAACCTTCTTCGGTGTTTTTTTTTCTGTTTGATATCTTGATACAAATTTGTACGTCAGCCCATGTCCAAAGTACAAAGCAAAAGTGGTGGCAAAGGTACAACATTGCCTCATTTTAAATTGACGAATTTTTAAAATGCACTTTGAGTTTGATTTGGGTCGATATATTTATGCCTATCTAAAGTCCATTTCACCTATATTTGATTGCACGAAATGGTTATCTCGTAAGTATGTACTGTTATCTATGAATTAACTTAAAGTAAACTTAAAAATACCCTCTTTTTGAGCACTTTTTTATATTTTTAATGCGCACGCCTCAGTCACTCCACGCTGGTTTTTCGATTCTAGCTTCATGTTGGTGTTGACCAATGACGATTATAATACCACAGACAAAAACAAAAAAACTCGCACAGATTACGAAATAAGCCTTGGTGGCCGAGGGATATCAATGGACGAGGTTCAACAGGTTCCCCTACCTACCTAACCTACCTACTTCCAAACTCCATCCTTACAGTCTATCATATTAAAACATTGGTATGAAAATTCATTCAGGGGCTGTAATATGCATTATTATACTACCTAAACATTACTATTAACATTATTAGTAGGATTATTATTATTACCTAAGTAAGTATAACCGAACACAACATGAGAAAATTAAAATGACAAGTGGCTAAATTAAAAATAAAAAAAACCGACAAATCATCAATCAAAGTAAAGCAATTTTCTGCACTTTCGAGGTGCATTTCTGTTCATAACTCTGAAGATCCTTGATAAATCCTCACCAACTTTTGTGGCACCAATCATACAAATATACATTTCAAAGAATTTTCCAAACCGGTCCAGGCGTCTTCGAGTAATCGGTGAACATAAGTACATAAAAAAAAGCACAAAAAAAAGATTCCGACGAATTGAGAACCTTCTCCTTTTTTGAAGTCGGTTAAAAAGGGAGAGCTGACTTTTTACCTAAACAGAAAAAAAGTTATGTAATAAGTAATTAGGTAGGTACCTACTTACTTAATTTAACATAATATTTTTATTAGAAAATACTATTTTAGTAAGTAGGTACCTACTATTTTTTAATTTCTGTTGGTTTCATATTTTAATAGGTTTTATGTAGGCACCTACCTAATCATTATTTACTTTGATAGCCTTTAAGCCGTTACATAGTTTTTTCGTGTCTAATCAAAATAAGGTGTTTCCCCTATATCTTCTTCGGTATAGAAATAATATGTATCTAACCCCATTATCATAAAAGAAGACCTTGTTTATTGGACTGCAGTGATAATGTAGAATTACAAGAAAAAGACAGACTGGCTGTATAAATAACTAGGTATCTCCTCTATGCGTTCCTAAAACATTTATAAAATATTGTAAAATAAAATTGTGGTAAAACTTTGGTAGGGTCTTCTAAACGCCCGCGAAGGTTTCTGGCCCAAAAAATCATAAATGAAAACAAAGGCAGTCGAAATTCACCGGAAGCGAAAATACGTGACGGCACCAAGCGTCGAAATTCTGTCATGTTTAAGGCTGAGACTCCACCGAAGCGTAGAGGAGAGGAGATGTGTTTAAACAACACATAGAATTTCGTTATTCACACGTCTGTATCACGAGACGTGTGAATAACGAAGTTCTATTGGTTGTTTAAACACATCTCCTCTCGTCTCCGCTTTGGTGGAGTCTCAGCCTTAATCGATTAGATTTTTGACGTATCAGGGTAAGGGCCTGTAGCCGTACCATGAACTCTGAGCAATGTTAAAACAAGCTTGAAATATGACAACGAATGTCATTCCTAAAACAGTAAGCCTGGTTGCTGGGACGCCAATCCCCACTTTCTCTGAGCAACAAACTCTTCTTTCACAAAGCCTTCATAAAGCCAATTTGGACATACGGGATAGAACTCTGGGGCTCTGCAAGCAATTCCAATGTGGATATCCTTCAGAGATTCCAAAACATTTCACTCAGAACTGTCTCAAGTGCACACTGGTTTGTGAGAAACTCTGAAATTCATGAATACCTAGAAATGCACACCGTTAAAGAGGAAATCTCTAGAAACACTAATACAAAGAAAGACTAAAAGTGTAATTGTAGTGCAAAGTAATTGGCACATCTCAAAGGAGCCAAACCCAAAGAAAATTCCAGACACCACACCATACTTACCTATATTATGGCTGAAGACCCGATCGCAAATGGAGAGAGAAAAAAAATTGCTTTATTCGAAGAAAGCTAATTACTACAGGGGGTTCCAAAAATCTAGTGTTTGTCTGGGTAATTTGGTTGCTGGGTAATCTGGGTATTCATTATATTCGCGCACCAACTGAGACGCATGTCAAACATTTTGCAGACAACGCAAACATTATTAAGAATTCCTTATCACGTATCTTGCTTCTTTGGGCCACGTCGAGGTCAATCATTTTCCTCAACACCGGTCCAGGGGTTTCACCGTGGTATAGGTTCAGTCCCGACCGAGACACGATTTTGCATGAATGGAATAATATACTCGTAAAATCATACATTAGTCCACGTTTACAGCGGTCCTTTTTATTGTAAGTTTTTATTTGTCGGTGGCGTGGTCGTATCTTACCCTACCTACGAGCGTGTTCACATACAGGACAGTATTGCTGATCCAGTATAAAAAACAAATTGAATCGAAATTCAATTCAGTAAAAGCGATACTGTAAATACGGACCTCCTGTGTGAACGCGCCCTTACCAGAATCAAAGTTTTCTTCGAATTAAGATTTTTAAGAAAAGCAAATTAGTTGCAAGCTGTGCGAGCTGCGCTGCTAACGACGTGCACTTCTGTCGCATTCGGTTCTGTGGAATCATACACTGCTGTCGGACATATTCGGAAAATACGAAAATATCCGATGTCCATAAAAAAGCTTGAAGAACTGTACTTACCTTTATGAAAAAGTTATCAATACCTATTTAAAAATATTAGTAATTGGGTTCGCACAAATTTGCAAAGTAAGTGATGTTTCTTTATTTTTCACTTCATAGAAAAAATCTTTTTGATATTTAAAACATGAATGGATATGAGTTGAGTATTAAGGCTGCATTACACCGGGGCAACAACGTGCGACAGTGCCGCATGCTATATATTGTGGCATGTGGCATCTTGTGGCATGCTACAAATAGAAAGCATTTGCGGCATTAGTGGCATGCGGCAGCCCATTTTACGTAGAGGCCATATCGTGCTTGGGTCAGTCTGCCACATGACGCAAGGTGTTGCCATGTCGCACGGTTCTTGCCGCAATGTGCGACATTTTCTATTCTGTAGCATGCGGCCTTGTGGCATGCCACAATGCCGCATACCTAGTGTTGCCCCGGTGTAATGCAGCCTTTACGAGTACAGGTAGATCAAAGTAAAGATGGTTGAGGCTTTTTGGCGGGAATTTGAGAAGTCAAGTTTCATTTTTGCTTTATTTTCCAAAACTTGTGTTTCTTCGAATGTTAATGTGTAATAATGGTGGATTATTAACCGTTAAGTGTTCGTGAACGTGCATAAGTGTAGGGAAGTGAAACAAAATTGGATAACATTGCTTTTCAAGTTCTCCCAAAAAGTCCGTGTTGATGTTTCAGTAAAGCCCCACATCTTTACTGAGGCACAAGGGGAGGGGTGGGATATTATATTTATGTATTGTATTATGTATTTATTTATCTTATTTATCTATAAACTTGAAGTTTATTTAATTACTTGACACTGGCTGAATGCACAACCGTGCGAAGCCAAAATAAAGAAAAAAAAAGTAAAGATGGATGGATTCTGTGAAAGATGACATGAACAGGCGCGGACCCACCGCTGCGCATGCTGTGCGGGCACGCGGCGCATTCTAGCAGCGTGGGTTCATTTGTTTGACAACGTGGGTCTACGTTTCAACTGCAGCGCAGTAGTTTTGAATCATACGCCTTGTGGAACAGAAGTGAAGCTATACCACAGGCTATACGTTTTTGAGCTGCGTGGTCGCCATATTCGAGCAAGTTCATGAAATGCACTATCATCATTAATTTTTCCAGATTTTTCAAGCCAGCAGTTTAGCTTTTAGAGGGGAGGGGGGGGGGGGGAGCGTCCGTTCCGGGGAACAAATTACCAATGAGGTATTGCAAATTACTGTCATTTTGGAGAACGAAACAAAACGCAACGGCAATGATACTTGAATGGTTGTGGTTGACGTTGTTTAATAGAGGAATAATTGGGGCCTGTTAAAATCCGAATAGCAAGTTGTCAGTCCTATTGCTATTGCTATGCCAAAGGTCAAAGCGAACAACGACTAGGTAGTAAGGTCGCTCAGTTTTACACTTTTTAGGGTTCCGTACCTTAAAAGGTAAAAAAAGGAACCCTTATAAGATCACTTTCTTGTCCGTCTGTCCGTCTGTCCGTCTGTCCGTCTGTCCGTCTGTCCGTCTGTCCGTCTGTCCGTCTGTCCGTCTGTCCGTCCGTGTGTCACCATCGATTATCTCAGGAACGGGTAAAGCTAGCAAGTTGAAATTTATACCATATACTAAAGTCTATAGTCCCTATTGTGAGTATAAAAATCAAGGTCCTGAGTCAACACTATAAAAAGATATAGGCAAATTTAGGTTTTCGTGAAAACTTGTGAGTGCCAAAACTTACCTTAATTATCAACTTTTTTATTTTTCGGAATTTTTCCTTTACTTGTGCTGGAAGACCTTGCTTGTAACCAAATTTGACAATTCTAAGTCAACCGGAAGTACCCTAGAGGTTTTGGGTCGAAAACCTAAATGGTAGTTCCCGTTGACCTAGAATAACGAAATTTGGCAAAAAGCAAGGTCTTATAGCATAAATAAAGGGAAAATTCCAAAAAGTTAAAAAAGTTGAAAATTAAAGGGTGTTCCCATACATACATAGTTGACGCCAATTAAAATTGTCCTCCGAGTTGTAGGGGCGCTCATACAATTAAGCGGACTAGCTTAATTGGCACCATGGCTAGGTACGGAACCCTCGGCGTACGAGTTCGACTCGCACTTGACCGGTTTTTATTTTAATTAAGGCTTATTTCATTTTTGGATTTTTATGGTAGGCATAGGTGCAAAAAAGTTATATTTATTCTATTTTCTTCTATTCCATAGGTAAACGACCATTTTGAACAGACATTGCTTGTAAAGGAACTTTACAGTAGCTTTATAGAGCTACTGTGTTGGCCGAGTGGGATAGTACCTCGACTTTCGTTCCGAAGGTCGTGGTTTCGAATCCTGGCTGTGCATCAATGTATTTTTGTAATATCTACCTTTACATTATAATAAAACTGTAACTTATCGATGTCTGTTTTTACTTTTCAAAACAGACATCGATAATATTCGAGAAAAACTATTTTTAGGGGCATCTAATATAGTAACACAATAGTGTTAAATCAAGCTTGAAATAGTCCTGCTTAATGACGTAATACGTCATTTTTATGTTATTCATGACAACGAATGTCATAAAGCAGGACTACTAAAACAATATTGTTTTGGTACGAATCCAAGCAATGTTAAAACAAGCTTGAAACAAGCCTAAAGCAGGACTGTTTCAAGCTTGTTTTAACTTTGCTCTAAGAGTTCGAGGTACGGCCTTCATCAAAAAGTTTCGTTGGAATCAAAACACAACTTATCACGCCAGTACGAGAGTTTATAGTTCAACAAGTAAGCGTCCATCCACGAAAGCTCGCGTTCAGTCTGTGATTAGACATCAGACGAAACACCGCGTCACGCGAAATATAAAATTCGGAAAATACAATTATTACCAGTCAAAAGTGAATGCAACTAATAATTTTTTAAATTAAAATAAAGTGAAAAAACTGTTTCAATTTTTTTTTAATATAACAGAAAAGTTGTGAGTGAATTTTGTGACAAAACAAGGATTATTTTGCGGTGAGTCTATTTGATGAACTTAATCTTTCTTGCGGCTGGTTTGTTCATTAGTAAGAGACTAATTAGTTTTACGAATTAAATAG
Organism: Camptogramma bilineatum; assembly: GCA_958496255.1. Lineage (NCBI taxonomy): Eukaryota > Metazoa > Arthropoda > Insecta > Lepidoptera > Geometridae > Camptogramma > Camptogramma bilineatum. Next base: position 8,377,389 of record OY292474.1, read on the forward strand.
GATTATCTTTTGTATGTTTGAACGAGTTAGTTCGTAACTACGAGTTAAATAATTTTTTGAATTTTTTGACCTGAGATTAGCGCGTTCAAATGGACATACTACTTACTTAATCTTTTTTTATTGATGAATTGATGAATGAACGGATTTTGATAAAACAAACACAAAAAAATGATCCAGGCTTACCACAATACAACAGTGAAAACTGCATTAAAATCGGTTTAGTCGTTTCTGAGATTAGCGCGAATAACGCACAAACAACACTGTCGCACACAGACGCACAGTCTGTGCGTTGTTCTCGTTAATCTCAGAAACGGTCATAGGCTACTTTTCATCATCATCATAAACACCATTTATGCCATCACTACAGGGGCAACGCTGCGTGGGCGCTGCTAGTCCGTACCCATATTATAAATGTGAAAGTGTGTTTATTTGTTTGTTTATTTGTCCTGCTTTCACGTCAAAACAGAGCGACGGATTGACGTGATTTTTTGTGTGGAGATAGTTGGAGGGTTGGAGAGTAACATAGGCTACTTTTTATCCGGGTACCACGCGAGCGAAGCCGCGGGCAGCAGCTAGTATTTTAATAAAAATGAAGTGTTTGTGGGTAGAATTAGTCAAAGCCAAAATTAATTAGTTAGTTAACAGTGGTGGTAACAGGTAACAGTAGTGGGGTTAGTTAAGTTAGGTTTTTAAGTTAGGTCCCAGGGCTTAGATACGTACTTAGGCTGGATTTTACCAAACTGGATTAAGTTTTATCTGGAGATTAAACCACAGATTAAACTGCTGTTTGTTTGAATATTTTGACATTGTAAAGTTGACACCTCATAACCAGGATAATTTGAATGCACCTAATAATGTTCGGTTGCGCTTTCTAAACAATTGTATTTCGAATTCTGTCGGCTAAAGCTGTGTCCCCAGTAGGCAAACTGTGAGCGGCCGACTGAGTTTGCGGCGTATCGGTTTAGTACGCTCTTCCATATTTGAAATGGAGTGTCCACAGTTTGCTAGTTTGCAGCGTTACGCTTAGATCATGACGTTTAGATCATGTTTCGTTCATTTGCCAATTCGTACACTCCCTCAGAAAAAGGTTATTTTTACAACAATGAGCTAGTGACTCATCCAACAAGGATTGTTTACGCACATTTGTTTGCGATATTAATGGTTTGTTTGATAATCTGATTTGGAAAGATTAATGTGAATGTATTTTTGATTGTTCGAATGTGGGTCAATGGCGGTAGATGAAAATGACCTTTGTGAGGTCAGAGGGCGAACGCCCGCCTGAAACACGGGTTCGATTCCCGGTGCGAGACAAATGTTTGTGGGATGTGGAAACGTATACTACTGTACCTACTCATTTTGACTTTCATCCCCTTTCTCAAGAGAACCGTGCTGAATTTCGAGATGAAAAGTATCCTATGTCCTACCTCATAGTAGGAACCCAAATCTTGGCAAGTTTCATTTGAATTAGAAACTGTGAATTGTAATCACATAGCCTATAACCAGCGGACAATGAAGACGCTTCAAACGATACCTCATTTGTCAAAATTATGATAAGTAGTTTAGAAGTTACGAGGGAACAGATGAACATTCATACATACATACTGGTCAAAATCATAACCCTCCTTTTTGCTTCGCCGTAGTCAGGTAAAAAGACGACATTGATATCTTTTTAAAAGATATTATTTTGTTTTTCTTGAAAATGGCTGACTGACAGACCACATAGACAAAACACAACTAATAGGTTTCGTATTACCAAACCAATTCTAAGTAAAAAACAATGTGTGTTCTTTCCTTTCTAACAGCATTCCTTCAGTAGTTTCACGTGATGCGCGACTAAGACACAGACAGACAGACTCTGAGAGAGGAAAATCTCTGTGCTTTTCTTGGCTGAACAACAGCTAAGTAGAGTTTATAGGTAAAGAAAAGTAAGACACTGTTTAAATCTTGACAAATGGATAAGTTTATAACATCCTGCCCCCCAATTCTTCTAGATGACAACGTCAATCATTCCGCTGCGTTTTGGTTCGATCTCGATAAATGTCAGCCATTTGGTGATTAGTAGAATAGCTTTTCAAAAATTTGTTCTGCCAAAGTCCAAACCTTAGCTAAAACCTCACCACAGCTGAGTCGTTTGTCATTAGTAGAATAGGAAACAGTCGAAAATCTAATGGTGCGTTTAAACGACGCGGGATATCACGAGCCTACGCGAACCGAGCCGTCCGTGGAGGCGCGGCTCGGCTAAATACGAACACAAGCCTGATCGTTTACACGACGCGGGGTAACGCGAGCCGAGCCGTCCGTGGATCGTGCAAACTTTGCCGAGCCGAGCCGAGCGTAGCTGTTTAAACGGCGCGTGACTCGCCGAGTCACGAGCCGAGCCAGGCTCGGCTCGCGTATTGGCGCGCCGTTTAAACGCCCCATAAGGCGTTGTCCTAATAGAACGCGAATGCGCGATCATCGTGCGAGTAAGCGATGCGACCATCGGGTGGTCGCATCAATCATTATAGTCGCGCAATCGCATCGCGCGAATGTCAATTAGGACACCTATTCGACATCAGTATGTTTGATCGCGGATTCGTACGACTAAAATTCGCACGAACTTGCGATGATCGCGTAGTCGCGTTCTATTAGGACAACGCCTAAGGTTTAGTTGAGGTTTTGCTTGAGGTTGATAAAAAGTTCGGTACTAGAATTGACACCCAGACATAAAACAAACATCAATGTTTTTCACACAAATGTTTATCCTGCCGGCCTTACATGTGCAACATCGAGAGTCGAGAAATGAGACTTCACGATCGGTTAAACTGCTCTAACGTGTGCGTTAGTTCGTCCGATCGAGATATCTCTCTCGATGTTGCACATGTTAGGCCGGCTGGGCGGGAATCGAACCCACAACTTACAGTGCAGAAGGCAGAGCTATTACCAACTGAGCTGCTGAGAGGTCAATCCCGGTACAGTACTGCCAGATAAATAATGGGCATCGGCTAATCCCGAATATGACCGATCCGACAGCATCTAGGCAGTATTGATATCGAAATCAATACAGAGAATGTGACAGAAGCACGTCGTTGGCTGCGCAGCTCGCACGGCTTGCAACTAATTAGGTTTTTTTAAAAATTACATTGATATTTATTTTTTTACGATAAAGTTGAAATTAGGAGTAGTTTTTTTTTTTAATTTTCATTTCCAATTACAAAAACTATGGACAAAAAGTAATTTACTTTTTGTCAATTGTTTTTGTAATTTTATGTGATTGTTTCCAATGTTTTCCAATACCCATTATTTATCTGGAAGTACTGTACTGTCCATTGACTTTGTGTCCGAAGAATTCGAAGTTGAATTTATCTGGTCCATCAATGGATGTTTGGTTCCAAATAATTTATAACCGCATTAACGCGAGCTCTAAACTTTGAAAGAAAACATTTGTCAGAATAATGGGCATCGTGAGAAGACCAGCTAGGTTTCTAGCGTCGATGGACTTACAACCTGTCACGTATGGAATGCGCGCAAATTGAGCAGCATTGAGTGAGAGTACTTACCAAATAAGTATTTCAACAGTGAAGTATCAAGAACACCTATCAAAAAAATTGATTGTCTGTAAAGTCGATTTACGGATGATTTTAATTTTCATCAATATTTTCATATGAAAACGTTGACGAAAAATTGTCAACAGGTATATTAAATTTGTTTAAATTTTCTTGTGTCAAAATTAAAAATCACTAGCGGACGCCCGCGGCTTCGCCTGCGTGGACTACTACTCTTTTATCCCAAGTGAAACATGCATTTTTCGGGATAAAAGTAGCCTATGTGTTATTCCAGGTCATAAACTGTGTTCAAGTTTCAGCCAAATCAGTTTATTAGTTTTTGCGTGAAAGCAGAACAAATAAACAAACAAACAAACACACTTTCACATTTATAATATGGGAATGGATTCTTTATTATTCTTCTTCTTTCGTATGAGCAAGAGGTCAACTCTGGTTGGTCTTTATTATTAATGTATCGGATCGGATTATTTACCAAAATAAATTACTTCGTAGCTGTTGCTACGAGAAGCGTAGCTCTCGCTACGTCTTGTAGCAGCGCTACGTCTCGTAGGCGGAACGGGACACTTTTTCGTGCGTGCAACCGGCGTTCATCGATTTTTAAGACGTTAACACGTAAAAACGCAACTTAAAACAAGTGGCTATTAAAAATAAAAAAAAAACTGACTTCAATGTTATAAGCTGAGCAATTTTCTGCACTCTCGAGATGCATTTCTGTTCATAACTTCGAAGATCATCGACAAATCCTTACCAAATTTTTGTGGCACCAATCGGAAAAATCACCCTTTCAAACAAAAGTTTATTTCTCCAAATCGGTCCAGGCGTCTTCGAGTAATCGGTGAACATACATAAAAAAAGCACAAAATAAATCAGACGAATTGAGAACCTATTCCTTTTTTTGAAGTCAGTTAAAAAGAAGCGAAAAGTCATTTCATAATTGCTTTTCATTGGCTTCCTGGGGAACTTTTCATTTTTCTGCAGTGCAGCAACGTCGCTGTCTTCTTGCACTCTATAGAAATTACCTTACTGATTTCAACAAACGTACAAACATTATGTTTATTAATATGATGTGATACACATAATCGATCGTGAGCGAAGCGAGCGAAGATCTAAGTGGCAAGTTGGGCGACTTTGCTTTGTATGGTTTCACGAATTCTTGGTCTTGCATAACTATCGAACCGTTCATCCAATCTATATGAAACTTGGTAGGTCAATAGGTTGTGCTATGCAAAGCTAAGGAGCTTATGAGATTGTGCCTCTACTTTCGATCCAAGGGTTGCGAAACCCTTTGATTACCTATATTGAAACCTTATGAGTTCCGGTAAATTAAATATGCCTTAACCAGCGTCTTTATTGGATTATTTGTAATTTTAATTGCTTGTTAACTCAGGATGAAATAGCCTTCATTAGAATTCATCACGGGCGTGGTTGTGCAAGTTGTAATTATTAACCGACTTCAAAACGAGGAGGTTCTCAAGTCGTCGGAATCCTAATAATTTGTAATAATAGTTTGGTAAACTTTTCCTAATTCGAAAATAAACTGATATTAATTTTAGGCGTTGTTATTTTATATGTGTAATTCATGAAAAACAATTTGTTATAAACATAAACATTACCTACATAAATATTTAAACATTTCTTTTTATGAAAATGGGTCATTCTATTGATATTATATTTTAAGGCGCATACAGGATCTAAGATTAGCACATTTATGAGTGCAACTTCAAATATTTGACTTAGCTTTGTAAAAATAAAGTTAACTTTTGAATGTGATAGGTCCGTTAATTCGAGGAATGATTAAAACGCAAAACATCCTTACAACTTATGTCATTTTTAACAAACATAATATATATATATAATTTTTTAATCGTCGGGGATTATTTACTTCCTCCAAAAACGGTCAAAATAAATCCTGGCTGAATCAGGGCTACAGGAAATCTCCCCCATATGACATCCGATTTCGATGGTTATTTTTTTGTTTGAAAGGTTATAGCTTTAAGTTAGTCTCATTTTGGTGAAGATCTGATGAGGATATTCAGCGTAGCGTGATGAGCAGAATAGATTCTCAAAATGAATCGCACTGCAGGCTGTAGGTAGATTGGGCTAGATTGGCGTAGAGCGAGATAGCTGGGGCGAATGGCAGAAACGAAGAGAGGCCGATTTATGTTAAAGTTAAGGCGCGGGCCCACCGCGGGGCATGCTGTGCACGGGCACGCGACGAATTTTAGCTGTGTGTTTTCATTTGTTTGACAACGTGAGTCTACGTTTCCACTGCAGTACACGAATATGAACCCACGAATATGTATAACTGTAGCGCAGCACAGTTTTGAATTAATACTACTTAACCATAATTTCGTGTAGGTACCGCGTGTATAGCATAGTGCATAGTTGACAGCGTTGAGCTGCGTGGTCGCCATATTCGAGCAAGCCACGCGTGTACCAATGACGTCAATTCATGCGTAGCGTGTCCGTGGGTTGCAGTGGACACAATTACATATCTCCTGCAAAGCGAAATTTGACGCACGTGCGTAGCCTTTCCGTAGACCGCGGTAGGTCCACGCCTTTATTTGATTTGTTACCTTTATAAATTCGCATCCGATTCCTTTGAAGCAATAACAAGTTCTATTTGCGTACACTAGTACCGTAACATAATTAGCTACAGTAATTTTCCCAGTCTTTTCTCAACACAGACGGGCCACAATCTGTTGATCAGTTCGCCATTGTTATTTTGGAACTGATTTCAAACAGACAGTCAATTGACTGTATCACGGTGAAATGTATACAATCCCAGACAGGATCCATTAAACAACCTTCCAACAAGTGATATCTTCCAAATCGTTGCTTGCATTTGAATGTTGAGAAAGGGCTGAAAGGACGTAAGGTTAATGACCGGGAGTATTCCACTGGTCACTGAATCTTTCGGTCACCGTGAAGGGCGGAACCAGTAGTCAGGGGTAAGGGCTGTCTCACTGAGGCGCGCGGAAATGCTTGGCACTACTCTCTGTACGAAAATAGTAGGTACCTATAGTCACTATACTATTTTCGTATAGAAGTATATTATAGTGTTTATGTATTGTGTAACTGTCCCACCACGTTAAAAGATAAATACGACATGACAGTGACAGTTTCATTAAGAACATCCTTGAAGAAAAAGTGGAAGGAAGGCTAGGAAGAGGCAGACCGAGGATAGGCTACATCTTACATGAGCCAAGTTAAGAAGAAGGTGGCTGTCATGTCGTATAAGGAGGCCAAGGAGGCTACCCTGGAAAAATCTTCGTGGAGAAAGAGGCATTAGTTATGCCGACAAGGGGCAATACCTTAAATTGAAGAAGAAGTTAAAAGATTGAAAAAAAAACCATGATGATTGAAAATGATGCCGTGTACCGTAGGTACCTTATACTGTGCTTCACTATCACCACTACATAGTATAAAACAAAGTCACTTCCCGCTGTCTGTCCCTATGTGTTCTTCTCTTTAAAAATTTTGACGGGGTTTTTTTAATCGATAGAATGATTCAAGAGGAAGGTTTAATATCTACTACATGCATAATATACTAGAGAAACACTGATAATTTTAGAGGTTTACAATGTGATGTATGATGTGACCCGTGAGAAACCGGGGCGGGCCGCTAGTTGGATATAAACTCGTGTTCCTATTTCTTTTATTGTAGGTAAAGTCAATACTAGTGAATTAAAACTATGATTCTATGAACTTTTCCAGTTGATGTTTCTTTATACTGTTTTCAACGCTATGTTTATCACAAATGACTCGCATTAAGAATTATATGTTTATTGTTTACGTTCGAGCCCTATAGGTAGGTAATATTATATTATGTGTTTATTTAGCGCATAGACTCTGATAGGCATAGTAGATTGTGTGACAATACCTAATTAGTAATTACTGTGTAGGTGGATAATTTTGTTCTCGATTTCAGCTAGTAGGTAGCGGTTATTTTTGTTTCTAAAGGCTTGACCAAACCAGAGCGTCCGCGGTGGCGTGCAAGGTAGCGATCAGTTTTTATCCAATCAGAGAACGCATCGTGACACCAATTGTTATCATCGGTGTCACGATGCCTCCTCTGATTGGACAACTACTGATCGCCACCTTGCACGCCACCGCGGACGCTCTGGTTTGGTCAAGGCTTAACTGACGTGATCGAGATGGTTCTTTGTTATACTGCGGGCTGATTGTCTAACTTGTCTCAAACCTAAAATTGGTCTCAAACTGTCAAAACGATCGCGTAGGTATTTTTTGTCGCATTGTTGAGATGAGTTGAGTGACAGAGATACTGCGTGGTCACTGAACTGTCATATTTGAGAGCTTGAGACTGATTTTAGATGCTATCAAAGATAGACAGGGCAATTCTACTACAATTTGTATTTATATTTCCCAACGTTTCGGCTATGTTACAACAGCCATGGTCGCGGGCAACATAACATAGCCGAAACGTCGGGAAATGTAAATAAGGTAAATTACGCGAGAAAATCCCGTGTCCATTATAATTTCAATATCGCGATCGCGAAAGTTTAAAAAAGACTATTATGACAATGTAGTTACCTATAGACGAACTATTATTAACAAATCTATTGACAAGTTTTCGCAAAAATCTAAACACACCCGCTCTATCTCCTTCCATCCATCCGCAAACACATCTAACTGAGGATGTACATCCATGAATCCATGAATCCATGAGCTCATGCGCACGGGAAACAGGCGAGAGCTCACAGTACAAAGTGTGATGTGGGTCAATCTTCAGAATCAGCGCATCTGGTTGATCGCTATGGCGCCCCTTAAATATCGATATTATTGCTTTTCTGCCCCTTCAGGGGCCAATATGAAAATAATGCTTATTTAGACACCTCCTTCTCGAAATAAAAATACAGAAAAGCAATAATATCGATATTTAAAAAGCATAGGTAATAGCGATCAACCAAACACGCTGATTCTGAAGATTAACTTATGTGATACATTTACAATGATTTGAGAAAACCTCACCGACGTCGAGCCGAGTAGATAGGTAAGTTCGCAATATTAAAAATCGCGTTCTCCCTTTTAGGCTAGACCGATTTTTATGATCTCTGCCCCAAACAGCAGAATAACTACCTATTTGGGTGTTTTCTATGTATAAGTATTATGTATGTATTTACAAAAAAAATATGTAGGTACCTATATAAGTAGTAAGTATATCAGTCATGTGGTTGCCATAACACAAGCTCTGCTTAGCTTGGGACTACATGATGCTGTGTGAAATGTCCAGCAATATTTATTATTATTTATTATTATTATTTAAAATATTTAACTTTCAAAACTTTGAGTGTGAGACGCGACCGCGAGGAGTAACCTTGCCACAACTCCCTCACCCAGATGAAGATTCTCCGGATGAATTGAAACATTGCCAGTATCTAAATCGACGATAGTTTTACGTGAGTAATGCTCATGTTAAAATAATGTCCATTTAAAAGACACCGGAAAAATTCACAAGAATAAAACTTTTGAATATTTATTTTCTCATTCATTTTGTATGGAAGGGCGTTTTTCCGGGTTCTAATCTATACTTATAATAAGAATGATGTCTAAGCCCAAACTTATAAGTATTCAATTAAGTGAAGTCAGTTTTTGATCTATATAACCCTAGAGCCTCAAAACACTTCGTAAGCGCGATCTAGAGCGCAAAAAGTGCTGTAATCTGTGACTTTAGTTCTCTGTTCGCTGTTCGCGCTGATCTCAGAAATGGCTTAACCGAATTGGATGCAATTTTCACTGATGTATTGTGGTAAGTCTGGACCTTTTATTAGTGTTAGTTTCATCAAAATCCGTTCACAAATAAAAAAGATATGTCCATTTAAAGAATGTACTGTGACTTTAGTAAAAAAATAATATAAAAAAGGATGTATCTTTTTTATTTGTGAACGGATTTTGATGAAACTAACACTAAAAAATGACCCAAGCTTACCACAATACAACAGTGAAAACTGCATAAAAATTGGTAAAGTCATTTCTGAGATGAGTCATATATTACCCAGCATAGTTCTGTTCTGAACTAAAGTCCCACAGTTACCCAGCATATCCAAGTTACAATGAACTTTTTGCATGAGTTTCAATATTATTAAAAAACTCTTATCACAAGTAAGTAATTAAATACGACAACTTCAATCATTAAATTTAAAGTTTTTTCGAGTACAAAGGACATAGAGACATCTATTGGAGCTAGCTGAAACCAGATTGTGATATCTGGTTCCCATAGTAGCTACAAGCTTTGCTTAGTTTAGGGCTAGATGGCGCTGTGTGTCTCCAAAAAAAATATTAATAAAAAATTAAAAAACCCGGTGATCTGAAAAGTTGGAAATAATCTATACTTATCTTTATCTTTAATCTATACTAATATAATAAAGCGGAAGAGTTTGTTTGATTGTTTGATCGCGCTAATCTCTGGACGTACCAGTTGGATTTGAAAAAAAATCAAAACTAGATGGCGGGACTAAAAATGACCATTTTCTGAATCGCGCTGATGAAAACACGCGGCAGTCATTTTAGTCTACGCGTGATCTAAAACATTTTTTACCCCGGCGTAGAGCCTTCTGCTCTCGCCATAGTCCGGTAACGTTGCAAAGGTCGACACGTGACCAGCCAACATAAAAGTCCGTCCGAAAAAAAAAAAAAAAACATTTTTTTATTAAACCGACTTCAAAATAAAGGAGGTACTCGATTATTTATTACTCGAAGATGCCTGGACCGATTTGGAACATTATTTTTTTGATTGAAAGGTGGTGTCTTGCTCAGATCAGGTCAGGATCTGATAATGGAATCCTGGAGCTGTTCTACAGAACCCCTCAGTAAATAGGCCGATTGAGTTGAAACTCGGCAAACCTGTCAAGTTTCAACTAGGTACAATGTAATAATATGGTGACAGTGAGCTGATCTGAGGATGGAGTCAGGAGCTGTTCAACATAAGGGAGTGTACACATTGCGTTTTCTGCAGCGCGTTTTTGAGCTGCGCGTTTGTATCGATACAAACGCGCGTTCGCAACGCGTTTTTTTCCATACAAAAGCGAACCGGGAGGGGGGCTGCGCGTTCGCATCGCGTTCGAATCGCGTTTGTATCGATACAAACGCGCTGCAAAAAACGCAATGTGTACACTCCCTAACTCCTCAGTAAATATGCCGATTGATTTGAAACTCGGAACTCAGCATATCTGTCAAGTTTCCAATATAATGTAATGATATGGTGACATCGAGCTGAAGGGGAAGGGGGAGAGGGGGAGGAGATGGGGACGGGGACGGGGACGGGACGGGATGGGACGGGACGGGACGGGACGGGGATACATGACACAAACTTATTTAATTTAAAATCCAAAAAAATCTGTTTATGTACAGAATATAAAACCAAACACTTTTTTACTTCACTTCACGTGGCATTGCAACGCATGCCGGGTACAGCTAGTACGTACTAAGTTTGCTGAGTCCGCTGGTAATAAATAACTTACAATTTCCAAGTAGCTACGTACAAATATTTACACAAGGCTCGTTTATATCGCGCGAAGAGATTTGTGGCTACAAAGTGGGATGTGTTTATATTTTTCTGTGGTAATGGACGGGGGACATGTTTGGGCAGTTTTTGCGGCTCAGTCAACATCAAAGAGGATGATTTTAATCTGTGAATGAATACTGACACGTTTGGCGCAGGCCAGACAGAAGAGACGTAAAGCCGGCTCTACACTCGCGGCGCGAACGCCCGCGACAATGGCAAACCACAAGTGTAGTGTAGATGTTGTTCACGCCATCTCGTTCACACGAAACTGATCGGGGAACGGCGCGAAGCGCGAACGAGAAGGCGTGAACAACACTCGTGTTATCGCAGTTGTCGCGGGCTTTCGCGGGCGTTCGCGCCGCGAGGGTAGAGCCGGCTTAAGACGAGGACGCGTCGCGGACAGGGCGCCAGCGAACAGAGTTGTGTCCGTGCCCCGTCTCTTTTGTATGTTTTGCGTCGCGACGCTTCTATTCATTTTGTATGAAAGGGACGACGCGGAAGAGACAAATATCCGCGCCCCGTCTGCGTCTTACGTCTTTTCTGTGTGTCGCGCGCCTAACGAATTTAGTTACGAGGGCCACAGAACAGCGAGCGAGATTGTTTAACTTGTCTCAAACCTCAAATTGGTCGCGTTGGTATCTTTTGTCACGTTCGTTCTCTTTGAGATGAGAGGAGAGTGACAGAGCTACTTGAGTGGTCACTGAACTGAAATATATTTGATAGTTTGAGACCGATTTTGGCCGCTATCAAAGATAGACAATCAGCAGAAAGACAAGCAACTTGATGTGATGATCTCACACCGCTGCGGGGTGCGTTGCCAGTAGTCAACTAACTAAACAGTACGAGAGATGCCACACGGGCGCTGCCGCTGCGCTGCGTCGTCGCGTCGTCGCCGCTACGTCGCAGCGTTGACGCTCCGTAGTTCTACATATCAATCTGCCCGGCATGCCACACGGTGCGCTGAAAACGACGCGCTTTTACAGAACAAAAATTATAGCGCTGCGACGACGCAACGGAGCGGCAGCGCCCGTATGGCATCGCTCTTAGGGTATCGGGGTTTTTTCTCCCACATCAATTGTTCTTATCTTAACAATAATTTATCTTAACAAGTTCAAGCACTGACTTCCGACGCGTGAGTTTATTCTTCTACGATGACAACATTTCAAAGCTCAAAAATCAACGGTTTAAACCGTTTGGTTGCCGTTCGCCAAAACACCTCCGTATTTGGACTAAAATCGAGTTAAGGTGGTTCGATTTTCCTTATTCATAGTAAACTAGTAGTTCGCCCCGAACTGAGATCTCGCGCACCGTAGATGGCCAACATTTGGACTTTCTTCTGACTACCCCTATAATTTCAAGTGCTACTACTGCCGGGTATGCCTATTGCGCTAGCTCTTCATGGTAAAAAAATACTAGCATGCATGCAATACATAATGTCGTGTCTAATTTTTCATTTATTTCATATTTATGAATTCTTGTCGTATTTTTAAAAGTATACGTCCTAGAATAAAAATAATAACTATTTTAGAATGAACAAATAAAGACCTTTCATTTGACACCGCACTCAATATATTTGTTTACTTAACTTTTTTTACCCCAATTATTTTCATTTTTTATCAAATTTTTTTTTATCATGAAAATAAATCAAGTAGCATCTAAAATCATTGCAAACCAAACCGCAACGATGCCACTGTCTTTTTAAGACCGACCAGTCAATGAGCTACGAAGACATCGAAACTCTATGAAACGGGAGCTCTTGCAGCTCTGGTTTCGTAGTTTTTGGTCTTTGGTCGTATTTCAAAAACTATGCATCCTAGATTAAAAATAAAAACCATTTTGGAATGTACAAAATAAGCCCTTTCGTATGACACCCCACTCAATATATTTGTGTAACTTTCATAATTTTTTACCCCCTTGGGAACCCAATATCTTCACAACCCCTTCATCGATTAAGCTCATATGCTCCACCGTAAATTTCCTTACCGCAACCTGTTGACCTACCAAGTTTCATGCAGATTGGATGAACGGTTCGACAGTTATGCTCGAACAACAATTCGTGAAACATACAAACATACAAACATACAAACATACAAACATACAAACATACAAAGCAAAATCGCCCAACTTACCACTAAGATCTTCGCTCGCTTCGCTCGCTCGATCGATGAAATGAAATTACCTACGTTCCGTAAACCGGGGTTAGATTGAGTAAAAAGTAGTCTAAAACTGTAACGGGTTAGAAAAATCTGACAGTTATTTTTTTACATTTATGGCATGTATTTTGGAGCAGTTATACCAAAAATAAACAAGCAATTTATTCAAAAATAAAAAAACCCGGCTGAACTGAAAAGTTGGAAACAGCATTATCTTATCAATCACAAAACAAAATTTAATTACAATTTTATTATTATGTAGGTATCTAGGGTTCGATGCCGTGCGTATTTTCCTAAACTCTCTAAGGCTCTGTGAGTACCTAAATTAAATGCGTAAGTTATTTCTTAAATATGAGATATCTCCTAAATGGCTGAACCAATTTCGATGCAGTTTGTTCTAAACGTTGCGTGTGACTAAATAGAAAGTTTTAGTATGCGTTTTGGTTAGCAATTCTATTTAGGGCGAAAAATAGATTTTCTAAAATTTTGAGACTCTATTTAGTCTTAGAAGATGTCATGTTAGATTTTTAAAAAAATTATATTTGATATCAGTCCACCAATCTCTTGATTTTGACATGGATCTTGATATGATAGCGTGATTTTCATTTTGAAAATTCACACATTGTTGCATTTTTTAGCCGCACTATTTGATTTATCGAAATAAAAAGTATTCTAGAGCATAATCGAGATGGAGACGATTCTAACGATACCTCATTCATCAAAATCCATCCAGCCGTTTAGGAGCAACGTGGTAATAAAGAATATTACTTACATACACACATACACAGAAACGCGCGATCTACATAACCCAGGTGACTAAATTAGTTTTATTCATTTACTAAATTAGACTAAATTAACTAAGTCAGCCGGGTAAAAAATAAGGTTCAACAGATTCTGAGAAAAAAAAACAACGCTATTTTCCATCGACTTGATATGGGGTCACTTTGGTACACCCTGTTTTAACTTGAAATAGAAAGACGTCCCTTTTCAAAACACATAAATTAGGAATTTTTCACATTCACTTCATTATTTTTTTGCTCCCGAAAGGCTTGCTAGCACTGAGATGATTGACAAGATGGCGAAAAAGTTAATGCTACTTATGAAAAAAAAAAAAATCATCTGCGTTTAATCTTATGTGAATTATAGACCAAAAAGTAAATATTTTAATCAACTTCGTACCGTGATTTAAAGTCACCCCGGTTTACTGGTACGTTATACGTAACAAAGTTTAATGTAGGTACATTTTACAAAGCCTGAAATAAACTTACTTACCAATGCCAATGGAGTAAGTAATACTCCATTGGCTCAGGGACCCAAAGTGAGTCTTGGCCTCCGAAACGAGAATTCGCCATTTCCTTCTGTCCATGGCTGCCTCCAGCCAGTTGTCGGCTCCGAGGTCGCGCAGGTCAGCTTCTACTCTGTCGCTCCAGCGATACTTGGGACGACCAATCGGTCGACGGCCGTTCGGTCGTCCCAGGTATGCCCTCTTAACGCTGCGATCTTCACCCATTCGCAGTAAATGGCCGAGCCATCGGCCTGAAAAAAACAAACTTAGTATTATTTATTTATTATTATTGTCAGTAACTTGGCAATTTAAAATTGATGTGTGGTAGATTTCTGCGGAAAATCAATAAAATCGCGAACTTTTATTTACAAAAATCAAAAAAACATAAGTAATAATTCCAAAACAACATTTTTAAACATGAAAAGCCTTTTCATCCATAAAATGTTGTTTTGAAATTGTACTCACGAAACATTTCAAATTGTAGATACCTACTGAGTAGATAAATTTATTTAGATATTTATATAGGCAAAGGCTTACCAAATTAACTACCCGCCAGAAAGAGGATCATAGATATAATTGTGTTGTGGGTGTGGTGTTTTGATAATGTAGTTGGCAACACTGTGGGGGATTTAAATAAATGATTGTCAAGGTGAGCGGGTACTCGGCAAGCTTCAGCGGTGCTGTGGCACTAGAGCGAGACGGTAGTCCCTGAATACCTGGCAGGTGTTAGTCAAAGTGTAGTTTCATTATGTCTAAGTACCTACATGTATGATCCAATATACAAAGAATACCAAAACGTCACAGTGGGTACTTAGTTACCTACTCCGTTTGTAAGGTATTCTCAGTATTCTCCGTTTATAAGGCACTAGCTACTGCCCGCGGCTTCGCTCGCGTGGTACCCGGATAAAAAGTAGCCTATGACACTCTCCAGCCCTCGAACTATCTCCACACATAAAGCCACGTCAATCCGTCGCTCTGTTTTGACGTAAAAGCAGGACAAATAAACAAACAAATAAACACACTATCACATTTATAATATGGGTACGGAGGTACGGATTATATAGGTACTCTGTGGGTAGTTACTATGAGAGAACAGACTAACGACCTTGTCTAACGTCTAATCCCAGACACAGTCGAATTAAAATTAAGTAGCTTGTACCTACGATTCTGCCCGTAAATAATAATGTATTTCTAAAAATATAAAAATAATAGACATTTAGGCTTTTATCTAAACTTAGCCCCTTGGGCCATTTTTACCCGACTGCGCAAAGCAAAGGAAGGGTAATGTGTTTATCAGTCTATGTATGTATGTATGTTTGGATGTTTCTATGTGGCATTCTAGAGGCCAAACGCGTGGACCGATTTTGATGATTCTTACGTCAATCGATTCGTCTGAACCTTGGGAGTGTTGTTAAAGGCATGACAGTAATCAAAATTTTAAGTTTTATTAATATGTATTTTAGGTTTAAGGTATTTATTTCTATGGGCCTTAGAATTAGTTTTTACCATCTGTACTATTCTTAAGTTGCCTGAAATAAAGTTTATATTATTATTATTATTAAAATTCACCAGTGCCACCACCAGACGCCTTAATGTCAAAATTAAAAAAATCAAAATCGTCACACCATGTCAAGTGGGGTATCGTTGAATAGGTATTTTAAAATCAACTTTATATTTCTTTTACCATTTTTCATTTTAAGTAATAGTTTAGGAAAAATAACGGTTTAAAGTTGATTAATAATTATTCTCGCTATGGATGTTTCTATGTGGCACTCTAGAGGCCAAACGCGTGGACCAATTTTGATGATTCTAACGTCAATCGATTTGTCTCAACCTTGCGAGTGTCACTAAAGACATGAAAGTAATCAAAATTAACCAGTGTTACAACCAGACGCCATATTGTCAAAATTGAAAAACTCAAAATTGACGAACTATGTCAAGTGGGGTATCGTTGAATAGGTATTTAAAAATCAATGTTAGGTTTCTTTTACTATTTTTCATTTTAAATAATAGCTTAGGAAATATAACGGTTTAAAATTCTGTTTGTTTGTATCTTGGCCGCGCATCACGTCTCGGTCGAACGAAACTACTGGACGGATTTAAATGAAACTTGGTATTATTTGAGTGCATACATACTATACTACTACGAGGTATAAATAGGATACTTTTGATTACTATACCTACTTACTTACTGAAATTCAAGACGGTTCCCTTGGGAGAGGAAATGAAAATCAAAATGAGTAGGTAGGTATCTGGTTGTAATTCATTAACACATAGTACGATTTTATTGATTCTTTTTACCCGACTGCGCAACGCAAAGGAAGGGTAATTTTGTTAGAAAGTAGGTATGTACCTACTTTAAAATGTTCTGTAAAAATTTCAAGGTCATCGGTTTTGTAGTTCAGAAGTTACAAGCATCGCAACCCTCAGTATTATTTTTTATTTACATTAATTACCAAAAACACAACTAGATGTCGCTGCTAAATCTGAACCAATCCTAGATCGCGCTATCGTTGCGTTTTGAAAAGTTTACCTATTCTATCAATTTTTGAGGGCCATTATCGAAAGTTTTTGATATTATTGGATTGGATTGAATTATTGGCTGATGGGGAATTGGATTGGATGGATTTGATGAATAAAATTGAATAAATAATTAGGGCGATACGAAGTTACTTAGTTTAGTTGGTTTATTAATTTCTTGTTGGGTAGGTAATAGTTAATCAAGGTATTTTAAAATCAACTTTATCATAACTAAAAAGTGTTAAATAAAAAAATATTTTAAAAAAACAAAAACCCGACTGCGTCAAAACTAAAAAGAAAAAAACAAGCCTGCAAAGAATTACTCACAGTCGGGACTAGGGCAGGCCTGTCTCACTTCTCACTTTAGGTATTTATCGGACGCGCGCCGCCTCGGGGGGCGCGCGACATAGGTTGCCACTTGCCGCTCGCTCGGCTTGCGGACTAGACGCGTTGTGCGTAATTATCGTGATCTCGTATACATCGTTTCTTGTGATTTTTTCACGATAACTAAACGATCTAATCCGTATAAAAGATACTGCTGTGTCTACGGGTGTCTAAACAAAAGGAAAAGCAATGAATGGACATTAACATTCCACAAAATTCCGGAAGATATTGAAAGGTTGGTAGGTACCTACTAAGCTTTTCTATAATTTGTTGTAAGTAGGTACCTATTTAAATAAATCATCAATAAATACCTAGGTAGGTACTTACTTTTACTCTGTAACTGTAGGTGCATAATGAAAACGAGATTTTATAGGTAGGTACCTACCTATTCGATTCCTTTTTGATTGAATAGGTACCTGTTTACAAATAAACAAACATATACACCTACAAAACTACCTACCTACAAAACTGTAGGTAGGTAGGTACCTACAGTTTTGTTTATTTACATAAGTACTTACCTAAAAGTAACTTATCCATTAAGTAGGTACCTAACCTACTTCCCTAATATAATAATTTTAAGTGTTTAGAAGTTACATTACATTCATAGAGCCATGTTGGTCGAAGTGATTAGTACCTCAACTTTCGAGACGAAGGTCGTGGGTTCGAGTCCTGGCCGTGCATTAAATTGCAAATGTGATTGCAAACCTAACATTAAAAGGGTGATTATCGGATAACGGCTCCCGGTCTAGTTGTGTGATGATGATGATTGTGTGTGTCTGATCGATGTCTAGGTAGGTATAAAGGTATAGATATTTTGAAATGCAATTGTTTACAAAACGAACGAGATAATAATGTATCTACCTACTTCACCTACCTACGTACAATACGTAGTACCTACTTACTACTATTTATTCTGTGGTAACGGTAGATTAAATTATATTTAGGCCTACTTATTTTAGAACTTAAGTAGGTACTGTTTTTGTGACAGATAAAATAAATTAATTTATTTGTGTTGTCGCAAGCGAAAATCGACAACCCTTACGAGTCGCGTCACACCGCGCCAGACAGTGACACAGTTACGCATTAGAGCAGGATGGGAATGTTTAGGCAAATATCTCGATAGGTAATAGGCCCATAGGCGAGTTGAATTGCACTTTATAGCTTCGCCGCGAGAGTCTCTATTTAAACAAATTTACTCGCGAAGTGACCCTTCTGTACGTAGTACTAGTATTCTGTGCTAGCGGTGCGCAAAGTCGTTCACTGAAAAGAAAAGAGAGATAATTTTCTTTTGAGGCAAAAGAAATGTATCTTTCTTCTAGTTCACTTTTCACTTGTAGTTCAGTTATTATTAAAAAAAAAAAAAAAAAAAAAATGGTCCCATAATTACTTTTTCAAGTTGAGTTTTTGTCCTTTTCATCTTTCCATTACTTGCCCTAATACTGTTTTGGTGTGCCGGTTGAAGTCGAAAAGTCTCTAGATAAGTCGCTAAATATATTTTGTCGCTAACTAACACCATAGCAAAAGTCGCTATTTCTAGCGACAAAGTCGCTAAATTGGCAACACTGGTCAGTGAGCGAGCGCTCTCGTTCGATCGAACTAGAGAAAAGAAAATTGAACTAGAAGACACAGAATAATATTAGTTACTATGGGACGACAATTCGAACTAATTGCTCTTCTCATCTCTCATCAGTTCGTTCAGTGACGTTCTCGTTCGATCGAACTAGTGAAAAGAAAATTGAACTAGAAGACACAGAATAATATTAGTTACTATGGGACGACAATTCGAACTAATTGCTCTTCTCATCTCTCATCATTTCGTTCAGTGGGCGTTCTCGTTCGATCGAACTAGTGAAAAGAAAATTGAACTAGAAGACACAGAATAAAATTAGTTACTATGGGACACCGATTTGAACTAATTGCTCATCTCATCTCTCATCATTTCGTTCAGTGGGCGTTCTCGTTCGATCGAACTAGAGAAAAGAAAATTGAACTAGAAGACACAGAATAAAATTAGTTACTATGGGACACCGATTTGAACGCCAGAGACGGATGAGTGAGATTTAAGGTGAACTACTGATACACTTTGAACTCGTGTGAACGAGAGAGAGAGAGAAAAGTTACTGATGAGGTAGTTCATTTTTATCTTTCGTTCGCGAACTACACAAGGCTAGTCGGGACCCATAACATTGGGAAGATTTGATTGGTAATAAAATGAATGGGTACCGACTGTGAGTAATTCTTTGCAGGCTTGTTTTTTTCTTTTTAGTTTTGACGCAGTCGGGTTTTAGTTTTTTTAAAACATTTTTTATTATAAATATTTTTATAACCAGTTACGAAAGAAGAATTTGTTTTCACTGTTTCGTAACTTACCTATTATGAGCTAGAGTTAGAAATTTGGAGTACCTACCTACGAATACTAAGACTAGGCCATCCTTAGTTTAACTAGTAGTTCGCCCCGAACTGAGATCTCGCGCACCGTAGATGGCCAACATTTGGACTTTCTTCTGACTACCCCTATAATTTCAAGTGCTACTACTGCCGGGTATGCCTATTGCGCTAGCTCTTCATGGTAAAAAATACTAGCATGCATGCAATACATAATGTCGTGTCTAATTTTTCATTTATTTCATATTTATGAATTCTCGTCGTATTTTTAAAAGTATACGTCCTAGAATAAAAATAATAACT
Organism: Camptogramma bilineatum; assembly: GCA_958496255.1. Taxonomy (NCBI): domain Eukaryota; kingdom Metazoa; phylum Arthropoda; class Insecta; order Lepidoptera; family Geometridae; genus Camptogramma; species Camptogramma bilineatum. Next base: position 8,397,489 of record OY292474.1, read on the forward strand.
ATTTTAGAATGTACAAATAAAGACCTTTCATTTGACACCGCACTCAATATATTTGTTTACTTAACTTTTTTTACCCCAATTATTTTCATTTTTTATCAAAAATTTTTTTATCATGAAAATAAATCAAGTAGCATCTAAAATCATTGCAAACCAAACCGCAACGATGCCACTCTCTTTTTAAGACCGACCAGTCAATGAGCTACGAAGACATCGAAACTCTATGAAACGGGAGCTCTTGCAGCTCTGGTTTCGTAGTTTTTGATCTTTGGTCGTATTTCAAAAACTATACATCCTAGATTAAAAATAAAAACCATTTTGGAATGTACAAAATAAGCCCTTTCGTATGACACCCCACTCAATATATTTGTGTAACTTTCATAATTTTTTTACCCCCTTGGGAACCCAATATCTTCACAACCCCTTCATCGATTAAGCTCATATACTCCACCGTAAATTTCCTTACCACAACCTATTGACCTACCAAGTTTCATGCAGATTGGATGAACGGTTCGACAGTTATGCTCGAACAACAATTCGTGAAACATACAAACATACAAACATACAAATATACAAACATACAAACATACAAACATACAAACATACAAAGCAAAATCGCCCAACTTATCACTAGTAGTTCGCCCCGAACTGAGATCTCGCGCACCGTAGATGGCTTACATTTGGACTTTCTTCTGACTACCCCTATAATTTCAAGTGCTACTACTGATACTGCCGAGTATGCCTATTGCGCTAGCTCTACATGGTAAAAAATACTGGCATGCATGCAATACATAATGTCGCGTCTAATTTTTCATTTAGGTATTTCATATTTATGAATTCTCGTCGTATTTCTAAAAGTATACGTCCTAGAATAAAAATAATAACTATTTTGGAATGTACAAATAAAGACGTTTCATTTGACAGCCCACTCAATATATTTGTTTACTTAACTTTTTTTACCCCAATTATTTTCATTCTTTATCAAAATTTTTTTTATCATGAAAATAAATCAAGTAGCATCTAAAATCATTGCAAACCAAACCGCAACGATGCCACCCTCTTTTTAAGACCGACCAGTCAATGAGCTACGAAGTCATCGAAACTCTATGCAACGGGAGCTCTTGCAGCTCTGGTTTCGTAGTTTTTGGTCTTTGGTCGTATTTCAAAAACTATACATCCTAGATTAAAAATAAAAACCATTTTGGAATGTACAAAATAAGCCCTTTCGTATGACACCCCACTCAATTTATTTGTGTAACTTTCATAATTTTTTACCCCCTTGGGAACCCAATATCTTCACAACCCCTTCATCGATTAAGCTCATATGCTCCCCCGTAAATTTCCTTACCACAACCTATTGACCTACCAAGTTTCATGCAGATTGGATGAACGGTTCGACAGTTATGCGCGAACAACAATTCGTGAAACATACAAACATACAAACATACAAACATACAAAGCAAAATCGCCCAACTTACCACTAAGATCTTCGCTCGCTTCGCTCGCTCGATCGACTAAGATCTTCGCTCGCTTCGCTCGCTCGATCGAAAAAATGTTATAATTATGGAATCACTTTTCACAATTTTGCCGGAATCTTTTTAGGGTTCCGTACCTTAAAAGGTAAAAAAAGGAACCCTTATAAGATCACTTTCTTGTCCGTCTGTCCGTCTGTCCGTCTGTCCGTCTGTCCGTCTGTCCGTCCGTCTGTCCGTCCGTCTGTCCGTCCGTCTGTCCGTGTGTCACCATCGATTATCTCAGGAACGGGTGGAGCTAGCAAGTTGAAATTTATACCATATACTGAGGTCTATAGTCCCTATTGTGAGTATAAAAATCAAGGTCCTGAGTCAACACTATAAAAAGATATAGGCAAATTTAGGTTTTCGTGAAAACTTGTAAGTACCAAAACTTACCTTAATTTTTGGTACTTACAAGTTTTCACGAAAACCTAAATTTGCCTATATCTTTTTATATACTTACCTTAATTATCAACTTTTTTTATTTTTCGGAACTTTTCCTTTACTTGTGCTATAAGACCTTGCTTGTAACCAAATTTGACAATTCTAGGTCAACCGGAAGTACCCTAGAGGTTTTGGGTTGAAAACCTAAATGGTAGTTCCCGTTGACCTAGAATCACGAAATTTGGCAAAAAGCAAGGTCTTATAGCACAAATAAAGGAAAAATTCCAAAAAATTAAAAAAGTTGAAAATTAAAGGGTGTTCCCATACATACATAGTTGACGCCAATTAAGATTGTCCTCTGAGTTGTATGGGCGCTCATACAAATAAGCGGGCTACAATAACATAATGGGTATAATGGGTAGGTACGGAACCCTCTTCGTACGAGTTTTACTCGCACTTGACCGGTTGTTTTTTATTTATTATGCTTTTTAGGGTTCCGTACCTTAAAAGGTAAAAAAAGGAACCCTTATAAGATCACTTTCTTGTCCGTCTGTCCGTCTGTCCGTCTGTCCGTCTGTCCGTCTGTCCGTCTGTCCGTCCGTCTGTCCGTCCGTCTGTCCGTCCGTCTGTCCGTGTGTCACCATCGATTATCTCAGGAACGGATGGAGCTAGCAAGTTGAAATTTATACTATATACTGAAATCTATAGTCCCTATTGTGAGTATAAAAATCAAGGTCCTGAGTCAACACTATAAAAAGATATAGGCAAATTTAGGTTTTCGTGAAAACTTGTAAGTACCAAAACTTACCTTAACTATCAACTTTTTTATTTTTCGGAATTTTTCCTTTACTTGTGCTGTAAGACCTTGCTTGTAACCAAATTTGACAATTCTAGGTCAACCGGAAGTACCCTAGAGGTTTTGGGTTGAAAACCTAAATGGTAGTTCCCGTTGACCTAGAATCACGAAATTTGGCAAAAAGCAAGGTCTTATAGCACAAATAAAGGAAAAATTCCAAAAAATTAAAAAAGTTGAAAATTAAAGGGTGTTCCCATACATACATAGTTGACGCCAATTAAGATTGTCCTCTGAGTTGTATGGGCGCTCATACAAATAAGCGGGCTACAATAACATAATGGGTATAATGGGTAGGTACGGAACCCTCGGCGTACGAGTTTTACTCGCACTTGACCGGTTTTTATTTATGTAGGTATGTTCACCGATTACTCGAAGACGCCTGGACCGATTTGGAGAATTATTTTTTGGTTTGAAAAGGTATACTTTCCGATTGGTGTCAGGTGAGGATTTGTCGAGGATCTTCGGAGTTATGAACAGAAATGCATCTCGAGAGTGCAGAAAATTGTTCAGCATAATGTTAAACAATTTTCTGCATTCACACATTGAAGTCGATTTTTAAATTCTAGCCACTTGTATTGGGTGTGGTCATTACGATAATTAGATTTTATCTAATGATACCATCGAAGTTTCGTTATCGCTTCGTAATTGAGTCACTTATCGAACCATAAGCTGGGACGATTAATTTCGGGCGCTCAACAGGCGTATCTGAGTACGCAGCGGTTTCTAAGTTCTATAGATTAATATATTATATTAATCTATAGAACTTACAAACCGCTTAGTTAAGATAGATTAGAGGTTGATAATGGAACTCAAGTGGTAGGGTAGCGGGGCCAAAAAGGCCGTTTTAGTTAGCAGAATCATAAATGATTCATATTACGTTTTGTTCTTGTCACTCTCATGGTTATGAAAAGCGAAGGCATAAAAGTGCAATTCAGATTACGATTAAGCTATAACGGTTAGTGTGGACGTGTGGCTCGGGCGCGCGCTACCGCGGGCGAGCGTCCGAGCGCCCGAGCCACACGTCCACACTAACCGAGCTGCTTCGCGCGGCAAATGCCTCGCGAGGCTGCTCGCTCTGTGTGGACCCACCTATTTTCTATTTACTAGGCAAATCCTATTCTATTAAACGAGCAATATTTGTTTGATGTTTGATGTTTCAAGTTTGAAGTTTGTTTGTACTAATGTTCTCGAAAACGGCTGTAACGATTTCGATGAAATTTGCAGTAGGGGTGTTTACGGGGGCGAAAAATGTATCTAGCTAGGTCTCATATCTGGGAAAAGCCGTTTTCTCGGCATTTTCACGCAAAAAGATTTACAAGTGCAATGTGGTTCGTAATTGAACCACTAGATGGTGTTATGCACCCGAGCAGAGCTCGGTCGCCCAGATATTGTACCTATAGTAACCTTAACTTTTTAGAGATTATTTCTGGAAAGTCTTAGTTTGATGTTCCACTAACTTAACTTTTTCCTTGTTTCAGATAACCATGGATTAGAGACAAAAAAAAACAAAATGTCTAATTTAGTTAAAATTCTAGTCCTTAGCATAGTTTTACTTTCTCACAATGTTTTAACTATCGACGATGACATAGATATAGAAAACGTAAAGATGAAAAATGTCAGCAACGATGCCAACAAAACTGATGATATTGTCAAGGAACACAATAAACTTACTGAACTGCAAGGTATAGAAAAAGACAATAGCAGTATTAAAGAACCTAAAGAATTATGTATCGGAGCTGAAGAGTACTGTAATATGACGAAAGAAGACTACGTTGAGATGATTTACAACTACATCTACCCTCAAACCTATGAATGGGTACTGATAGCCACGCACACAGTGGTATTTGTCATGGGATTGGTCGGTAATGCGTTGGTGTGCGTGGCGGTGTATAGGAATCATTCTATGAGGAATGTGACGAATTATTTTATCGCGAATTTGGCTGTGGCGGATTTTATGGTGATTCTGATGTGTCTGCCGCCAACTGTGCTATGGGATGTAACCGAGACGTGGTTCTTTGGGGACGTAATGTGCAAGATTGTGCTGTATTTACAGGTATTTAGCACTTTTTTTACTCTACGATGTAGAACGCTGTAGACTACGTTGTAGATTATGCTATACTGTAGAGCAGTGGTTCCGAACCTGTGAGTAATTACCCCCACGGGAGTAAAATAGCTTTTTTGGAGGGGTAATAGAAAGAAACGAAATCTTTTCCACAAAAAAACAGCGAAAATATCGTGCTGTCGCTGAAAGTTACACGGGGGTAAAATCTGTTTCATTGACATGTCCTAGGGGTAACAAGGTTGAAAATGTTAGGAACCACTGCTGTAGAGTCTACAGTACAGTATATAGCATAATCTACAAAGTAGTCTACAGCTGTGCTGGCCGATTGATATAGTACCTCGACCTTCGATCCGAAGGTCGTTGGTTCGAACCATGGCCGTGCATTAATGGATTTTTCGTTTCGAAAAAATTATATGCGCATTAACACGAGCTCTAAACGGTGAAGGAAAACATCGTGAGGAAACCCGCGGCTTAGTCAGCCCCACACGTATATACCATGTCTTTCTTGTTGACATGGCCGGTTAAGCTGAGAGGATGGTGTAGGTGCTGGGCAAGCCTACTCCATCTCAATGTCCCAGGCACTACAGTGTCCCGTTAAGTGTAGGCAAAGCTTGCCTCCTAACACTGTATAAATCATCTAGTAAAGATGTAAAGGCCTATTATGTATAGCCTACTCTACAGCGTTCTCCAGCACTAAAGGAAGTAAACACCAAAACCAGATAATTGAACTGTTAAGAGTAACGTGCGCTTCGGAATTTTTTTCGTAATCTTAACATATTTTCGAAGGTTAATAGAGAAAGCTTATTTTCTGAGGATTCGTTAACCTAGTTTTGTTTGTCACCCTGTTTTGCTGCAGCTTATGACTTGTTTACAAACAAATCTTAGAATTTAGACTGCTTGTTTTGTGGGAGAAAGCATTGTGTTCAGAACAAACAAACAAATCATGTTTATTTCGTCTTTGCAATTAATCAACCTTCGATTAATTGCAGAGACGATTGCAATTTATTTTAAAGCAAAACACGAAAAAACTACGCATTTGAAAATGAAAAATCTTTTCAAAATTTTCAATTCCGGAATATCATATCGAAATACCCATCGAAATACCATAAGGTGTGGGAGCCCCCCGCTCTACTGATCAATTTAAAACTGTGTGAAAAAATTAAAAAACAGCAGGGTTTAAAAAAAAAATGGTTGGCCTTTTTTCAAACATACCATTTTTATTTCCCAGACTCTTAAAAGTATTAACATTTCACTTTTCTTGCTTTGCACTTTTTTGCATCGACGTAGATGGCTTATGCTTAGAAAAAAATCCTCTGGCACTCACTTTGAAGGGTAGTTTGTAGAAAAAATATTTTTTGCTTCATGTAGAAATTAAGGGGCGCCTTCGATGGTCTCGCCGGCCCCTCAGGCCTGCGCCCTAGGGCTGTCGCCCAACCGCGCCCTACCCTAAGGCGCGGGGCAGACAGAAGAGACGTAAGACGAAGACGCGTCGCGGACAGGGTGCCAGCGAACAGAGTTGCGCCCGCGCCCCGTCTCTTCTGTATGTTTTGCGTCGTGACTGTTCTATACATTTTGTATGAAAGGGACGCGGAAGAGATAGTGTCCGCGCCCCGTCTGCGTTTTATGTCTTTTCTGTGTCCAGCGCCTAACGCCGATACTGGGTCTTTGTTACAGTCGGTGTCAGTGACGGTGTCGGTGCTGACGCTGACGTTCATCTCCGTGGACCGCTGGTACGCCATCTGCTTCCCGCTCAAGTTCAAGTCCACCACAGGACGTGCCAAGACCGCCATCCTCATCATATGGACCGTGTCACTTACTTTCAGTAAGTATGTTTTTATTTCGCCGCAAACTTTATGGCGGCTGAAATGCGCGGCAGATTCGACTTTGCGCAGGTACAGTCAACACAATTGCGGGGAGGTAAAGGCGGTGACTAGGCGGGCTATATAGATAAATGGCTATGTAGATAAAGTTTACTCTATTATATCACAGAATACTAGTACTACGTACAGAAGGGTCACTTCGCGAGTAAATTTGTTTAAATAGAGACTCTCGCGGCGAAGCTATAAAGTGCAATTCAACTCGCCTATGGGCCTATTACCTATCGAGATATTTGCCTAAACATTCCCATCCTGCTCTAATGCGTAACTGTGTCACTGTCTGGCGCGGTGTGACGCGACTCGTAAGGGTTGTCGATTTTCGCTTGCGACAACACAAATAAATTAATTTATTTTATCTGTCACAAAAACAGTACCTACTTAAGTTCTAAAATAAGTAGGCCTAAATATAATTTAATCTACCGTTACCACAGAATAAATAGTAGTAAGTAGGTACTACGTATTGTACGTAGGTAGGTGAAGTAGGTAGATACATTATTATCTCGTTCGTTTTGTAAACAATTGCATTTCAAAATATCTATACCTTTATACCTACCTAGACATCGATCAGACACACACAATCATCATCATCACACAACTAGACCGGGAGCCGTTATCCGATAATCACCCTTTTAATGTTAGGTTTGCAATCACATTTGCAATTTAATGCACGGCCAGGACTCGAACCCACGACCTTCGTCTCGAAAGTTGAGGTACTAATCACTTCGACCAACATGGCTCTATGAATGTAATGTAACTTCTAAACACTTAAAATTATTATATTAGGGAAGTAGGTTAGGTACCTACTTAATGGATAAGTTACTTTTAGGTAAGTACTTATGTAAATAAACAAAACTGTAGGTACCTACCTACCTACAGTTTTGTAGGTAGGTAGTTTTGTAGGTGTATATGTTTGTTTATTTGTAAACAGGTACCTATTCAATCAAAAAGGAATCGAATAGGTAGGTACCTACCTATAAAATCTCGTTTTCATTATGCACCTACAGTTACAGAGTAAAAGTAAGTACCTACCTAGGTATTTATTGATGATTTATTTAAATAGGTACCTACTTACAACAAATTATAGAAAAGCTTAGTAGGTACCTACCAACCTTTCAATATCTTCCGGAATTTTGTGGAATGTTAATGTCCATTCATTGCTTTTCCTTTTGTTTAGACACCCGTAGACACAGCAGTATCTTTTATACGGATTAGATCGTTTAGTTATCGTGAAAAAATCACAAGAAACGATGTATACGAGATCACGATAATTACGCACAACGCGTCTAGTCCGCAAGCCGAGCGAGCGGCAAGTGGCAACCTATGTCGCGCGCCCCCCGAGGCGGCGCGCGTCCGATAAATACCTAAAGTGAGAAGTGAGACAGGCCTGATTATATTGCGTGCGTTGACTATACCTACCTACGCAAAGTAGTTTGCCGCGCACTCCAGCCGCCTTAAACTTTGCGGCGCACTATATCACCGTGCCGATGAGTAAGCTTTTGACTGTTCTCGCTCAAATAACGTACAAAAATTGTAGATTTCGTATAAATATAACAAGTAGCTAAATTAAAAATTTAAAAAAACTGACTTCAATGTTAGCTGAGCAATTCTCTGCACTCTCGATGTGCATTTCTGTTTACAACTCCGAAGATCCTTGAATTTGTCAAGCAATCAAGAATTTGCCTCACCAAATATTGGTGGCACCAATAGAAAAGTATACCTTTTCAATCAAAAATGAATTTTCCAAAATCGGTCCAGGCGTTTTCGAGTAATCGGTGAATATACATCGATAAAAAAAAAACAAAAAAAAAAGATTCCGAAGAATTGGGAACCTGCTCCTTTTTTTGAAGTAGGTTAAAAAGAGTAAATTTATAAAAGAGATACGAAATACGCGAAGTAAAACAATTCCCGTATAATCCGCAGATGCTCTCGGATAATCCTCCAACGGTGAAGGCCCGAAAAACATTATAACCATTATAATCCGCGGATGCTCTTAATAACATCAGAAATGGCGAAGGAAAACATTAGGTATATAATGTGCAGATTCTCCAGATCTGATAATCCTCGCGGCAAACATCACATCCGCACAATTCTTAGGTGATTTCGAATGATGTTCAGAATAAATAATGATGGAACACTTAGGGCCTTACTTATGAAAGATGTTTATAGTGAAACACTGGTTAAACAACGTCCTGTCTTTATTTGTGGATACTGACAAACAGAGACAAGACGTTGTTCAACCAGTGTTCAACTTTAAACATCTTTCATGAGTAAGGGGGTCATACAATCCGTAGATGCTCTCAGATAATCATCAAATACAGTAAATGAAAACATCATTATAGTTTAATAAATAATGAAGGAAAACATCCACAGATGCTCTCGAGCTGGTAGTCCTCGCGACGGAAGCCACCATCCCTCTCCGCTTCGATCTTCAATACCTGGTGCAGTGCATCGCGACCTGGTCTCCGCAAAGCGACCTTCTGTGGCACATTATCAAACTGGTGTTTATCTACACGTAAGTTTAATCATTTTCACCCTTACTTATGAAAGATGTTTAAAGTTGAACACTGATTAAACAACGTCCTGTCTATTCGTCACTATCCACAAATAAAGACAGGACGTTGTTTTACCAGTGTTCAACTTTAAACATCTTACTTAAGTAAGACCCATTATTTTTAATTGGCCTATGTTCATTGCGCGTATGATTTTCTTCTTTTTATTTAAGGGGTAGCCCCTTGTCGGCATAACTGATGTTTCTTTCTCCACGAAGCTCTTTCCAGGGCAGCCTCCTTGACTTCCCTATACGATATGACAGCAACCTTCTCTTTCACTTGGCTCATGTAGCCTATCCTCGGTCTTCCTCTTCCTCTCTTTCCTTCCACTTTTCCTTTAATGATGTTCTTAATGAAGCTGTCATGTCGTATAAGATGGCCAATCATCTTCCCTCTTCTGTTCTCGACAACTTGCAACAACGATCTTTCCTCTTCTACTCTGTGCAACACCTCAATGTTGGTGACTCTTTCCGTCCAGCTGATCCTCTCCATTCTACGCCAACACCACATCTCAAAAGCTTCCAATATTTCTTTGTCCCTTTTAGTCATTGTCCACGTCTCACACCCATACAGAGCTATACTCCAAACGTATGTTTTGATAAATTTCTTTTTGATCCTATTAGATATTTTAGATGTGAAAATGTTTCTTTTGTTATTAAATGCTTGCTTAGCTATTGCAATTCTTGATTTTATATCTGGTGTACATCTTGAATTTGAAGTTATAAGGCTGCCTAAATATCTGAACTTCTTTACTCTTTCTAAATTGGTGTTATCTAAAGTTACTGTGTTAAATACTGAATTGTCTGTTTTGGATGCTGTTAGTATTTTGGTTTTGCTGATATTTATTTTGAGAGAAAATTCTTTGAAAATATTATTCATGGTATCGAGTAGAGACTGTAGACCATTTTCTGTTTCTGCTAAAGCTGCTATGTCGTCTGCAAATCTTATAAATTTTATTTTTTCTCCGTTGAATTTTACCCCTTCATTCGATTTTTCTAAGATTTTCTTAATGGCTGATTCTATAAAAATGTTAAAGATGAGTGGTGAGAGTGAGCATCCCTGTCTTACACCTTGTCTAATTTTGGCTTCTCTTTTTTCATCTCCTATTTCTAATATTGTTGTTTGGTTTTTATATACTTGATATATTATTTTTCTGTCTCTAAAATCTAAACCAACTTCCTTAAGAGTCTTCATCATTTTTTTCCAATTCACTTTATTCACGTATGATTTTATGTAAGTAATAAGTTTTTGGTTAAAAAAAGCTTTTTAAGGCAAGCCTACGAATATAAGTGAGCTGATTGAGCGTTGATGCCCACGATACAGATTTTCATCTAGGGTAGGTATCATAGTTAATTAAGTTTGGGACTTTCATCACCAAATCAAGAAACTGTTTGATTCAAATGAGCCCAAACACGGAATCCTTAGGAAGGTATCCATACCCATATTATAAATGTGAAAGTGTGTTTGTTTGTTTGTCCTACTTTCACGTCAAACCGTAGAGACGTATTGACGTGATTTTATCTATCCTGTAGTAGGTACTTACCGTAATTTTAATTTTTATAAATCTGTGTGTATGTAATAAACGTCTTTCTATTTCTATTTTTTGTGTGGAGAAACTTGGAGGGCTGGAGAGTGACATAGGCTACATTCTATTCCGAAAAAATACCTGTTTTCCGTGGGATAAAGAGTAGTAGCCCACGCGGGCGAAGCCGCGGGCGTCCGCTAGTTTCTGATATTCGATCGAGCGAGCGAAGCGAGCGAAGATCTTAGTGGTAAGTTGGGCGATTTTGCTTTGTATGTTTGTATGTTTGTATGTTTCACGAATTGTTGTTCGAGCATAACTGTCGAACCGTTCATCCAATCTGCATGAAACTTGGTAGGTCAATAGGTTGTGGTAAGGAAATTTACGGTGGAGCATATGAGCTTAATCGATGAAGGGGTTGTGAAGATATTGGGTTCCCAAGGGGGTAAAAAAATTATGAAAGTTACACAAATATATTGAGTGGGGTGTCATACGAAAGGGCTTATTTTGTACATTCCAAAATGGTTTTTATTTTTAATCTAGGATGTATAGTTTTTGAAATACGACCAAAGACCAAAAACTACGAAACCAGAGCTGCAAGAGCTCCCGTTTCATAGAGTTTCGATGTCTTCGTAGCTCATTGACTGGTCGGTCTTAAAAAGAGAGTGGCATCGTTGCGGTTTGGTTTGCAATGATTTTAGATGCTACTTGATTTATTTTCATGATAAAAAAAAATTTGATAAAAATTAAAATAATTGGGGTAAAAAAAGTTAAGTAAACAAATATACAAACAGTGCCGTGTGAACACTCGTTCCGCTAACCCGTACGTCGCACCCTCCGTAGTCGGCATAAATATAACACCAACATTTGGCTCATCTGTTATCTACGTGTAATTCTTATTTAACTTCTCGGTTTCTCTTTGTTGCTCAAGTACCTATTCGCAATGAAGTGTGCAACGTGTAACGTTGACTTTAACGATGGGGTACAATGCTCCATCTGCAAGAATCATTTGGACTTCGCCTGTGCAAACATATCGGAGACCACATGGAGGAGGTATGGAGCTGACAAACGATCCCAATGGAGATGTCCTGCGTGTCGAGCACCTTCGCCAAATCTACTGACACCAGCTGCACCAGCGGAACCTGCGACTCTTGACACTATAATGAAAGAGCTCCGGTCTATGAAACGTCAACTGTCCAACTTGTCAGGGCTAAAGGACGACATGGCTTCCATCAAGCAGGAGCTGTCAGACCTCAAAGATTCTTGTATCTTTACAAGCGAGAAGCTGAACGACTTTGGTAGTAGGCTTACAGGCGTAGAGACTAAGGTTGCCAACCTTGAAAAGCTCCAGGACACTGTCACTAGTTTGCAGAATGAGCTGGCGAACTCCAAACTTGAATTGTCTGCTCATGAACAGAGGTCAAGGCTGAACAATGTCGAAATAAAAGGAGTGCCTATCAAGAAGGATGAGAACCTCTTTGCAATCTTTGAACAAGTCAGTCGGAAGGTCAACTCAGCCGTGTCTAAGACCCAGATAAATTATATTTCAAGGGTTCCAATGCATAACTCGAAAGAAAAGCTGATAATCGTAAGCTTCATTAATCGTTATGTGAAGGAAGATTTTATAGCAGCTGCACGTGCTGATAAAAATTTATCTACTACGGATATCGGCTTCCAAGGGGCCTCAAGAAGAGTTTATGTCAACGACCACCTAAGTATGGACCAGAAAAAGTTGCTAACTTTAACCAAGACTACTGTACAAAACAAGAACTACAGATTTGTCTGGGTGAAACATGGTAAAATTCATGTCCGCCGTGATGATTCTTCAAAAGTCATTATAATAAGACAAGAAAATGATTTAAACAAGATTGTCTAAAATGTTGGCAACACTTTTGCCTCTTGAGGATATACTCGTACACAAAAATCTACAACTTATTTAGTTGCAAGTTTGTGAGTGATACTAATAACTTAAAACATTTAAAATTATGTGATTTAGTTCTGCCACTGTGCAAATTGTTACGCACCCCTGCCTTGCTAATGACCTTCAATTATTGCCACTGCCTAGTCATATTGTTTAATGCTAATACAAATGCATTTATGTCTATCTCGCTTGCTCATATGCATTTCGCATCTTACTGTTATCTACTTCAAACATTTGATGGCTGTTATCCGTCAGCTGTTTTAAAAGTCTACCCCCGCGTACTATCTGATAATAATATAACTATTCGCATCATTACTTCGTTATCGTTACACTGCTACATAATTAGTTGCTATATCTGTTCGTATAAATAATGGCTTCTGCTAATGAATTTTTGAATAATCGTGATTTAAACATTTATTATCAGAACGTCCGCGGACTTAGAACTAAAACGGAGTCATTTCATCGGGGAGTTTGTCTGAGTTCGTACGATATTATAATTGTTACCGAAACTTGGTTATTAGACGGCATATCTAACTCGGAGTTGTTTGACGATCGGTATTTGGTTTGGCGTCGTGATCGTGATTATAGCTTTACTGGTCAGAAAAAAGGCGGGGGGGTACTAATAGCTACGCGTAAAGACTTGGAAGTTAAATTACTCCCCCACTTTAATTCTACAGCGGAGGATCTTTGGCTTAGTGTACGTCTGAAACAAGCTAATACGAGGAGGTGGGTAAATTTGTTTATTTGTGTAATTTATTTGTGTGATCAGAAAAATGGTTTGCCATTTACTTCTCAACTAAGTAACTTCCTCACAAAACTGACAAACGTAACCTCGATGAACCCTTCTGATGCATTTTTAGTTGTTGGGGACTTTAATTTGAGTGGAATTATATGGCGATCTACGGATAGCTATAGCTATTACCCTATGAACATGTCTACTACGGATGAGTACTTGCTAACGGATGAAATGAGTGCCCTAAATCTCCGTCAGTTTAACGGGATAGTTAATAAAAACAGTAGATCACTTGACCTTGTTTTTTCCAACCAATCAACTGTAGTATCCGATTGTACTGATCCCATAACGCCAATTGATGAATTTCACCCCGTCTTATTAATTTCCATTAAATCATTTGAAACCTCAATTTTAGATTATGCACCGCGTACACGGTATTTATTTGATAAGGGTGATTTTGAATCAATCAACAACGCAATTTATAATATAAACTGGTGCAATGAGTTCTCATCGCGTACTATGGATGAATGTGTAAGCTTTTTTAATCAATCTGTAAGTGACCTACAGGACAAATTTGTACCTATTAAAAACACACATAGTAATTTATATCCTGTATGGTATAACTCGGCACTAAAAAAAGCTATCAAAGAAAAGCACAAGTATTATGTTAAATTTAAAAACTATGGCAATAAGTCTGATGAATTAACCTATAACCTTTTGCGTGAAAGAGTAAATAGGTTGGAATCTATAGCATACCAAAACTATATTAAATTAACTGAGGAATCAATAACTAAAAACCCTAAACATTTTTGGACGTATGTAAAAAATAAATCTCAATCACATGCTATTCCTAGTTCAATGACATTTAATAATTCAAATATTTCCAGTGGGGAATCTATTTGTAATGCTTTTTCGACCTATTTTCATTCTACCTTCCTAAGTAATCAATCTTCCGTTCACTGTGATCCCCTTGCCGATGTTCCATTAGATAATATAACTTCAGATATTAATACAATCGAAATTAATCCTATTGAAATTGAAATCATGTTAAAAAAATTAGATACATCCAAATCACCAGTAACCGTACTATGAGCTCTTAGAGCAATGTCAAAATAAGGTGAAATCCATTCCTGCCTTAAGCTTGATTTGACATTGTTTTCGTCCGAAAACAATCTTATTTTATTCCTGCCTTGGTCTTAACCGCTCTCTCTGCGCATGTCTTGCTCGATGACACCGAGCAGGACATGCGCAGTCCTGCATCTAGTCGATGTCATGTCCAAGGAAGTTATATACATACAGGAATGCTACCTGACATTTAATATACAAATGATTTTGAACCTTATCACGACTACACAACGATATATTAGGTATAATTTAATCTTGGTTATAAGGATTGTTGGTCTTGTTGAGAGGCTTTCTTGGTAGCTTTGTCTCTTTCACACTCGTTGTTGGATTAGTAGTGTGACCTTGTCATTTAAATTTCAGGATATTTTTACCTTATCGCGCTCGACAAAATCAGCGCTTGATTTCGATCCATGGTTTCGATCCTTTAATTCAATCCTTGATTTTGATTTCGATCCTTGATTTCGATCCTTGGTTTCGATATTGGATTTCGATATTGGATTTCGATCCTGGATTTTGATCCTTGATTCTTGAATCTTGAATCTTTGAAGTGACAGCTGTCAAACTTCAAATGGACATATCTCGGGAACTACTCGTCCTAGACTCCCCGTTCTCAGTTCAAATGAAAGCAATGACCAAGATCTTCATTTGAAGTGACAGCTGTCAAACTTTAAACGGCCATATCTTGGAAACTACTCGTCCCAGACTCCCCGTTCTCAGTTCAAATGAAAGCTATGACCAAGATCTTCATTTGAAGTGACAGCTGTCAAACTTCAAATGGCCATATCTCGGGAACTACTCGTCCTAGACTCCCCGTTCAAAGTTCAAATGAAAGCTATGACCAAGATCTTCATTTGAAGTGACAGCTGTCAAACTTCAAACGGCCATATCTTGGAAACTACTCGTCCTAGACTCCCCGTTCAAAGTTCAAATGAAAGCTATGACCAAGATCTTCATTTGAAGTGACAGCTGTCAAACTTCAAACGGCCATATCTTGGAAACTACTCGTCCCAGACTCCCCGTTCTCAGTTCAAATGAAAGCTATGACCAAGATCTTCATTTGAAGTGACAGCTGTCAAACTTCAAACGGCCATATCTTGGAAACTACTCGTCCCAGACTCCCCGTTCAAAGTTCAAATGAAAGCTATGACCAAGATCTTCATTTGAAGTGACAGCTGTCAAACTTCAAATGGCCATATCTCGGAAACTACTGGTCCTAGACTCCCCGTTCTCAGTTCAAATGAAAGCTATAACCAAGATCTTCATTTCAGATGACAGATGTCATTTTGACAGCTGTTATTGAAAATGTAGATCTTGGTCATAGCTTTCATTTGAGCTAAAAAGGAAGAGTCTAGGATGAGTAGTTTCCGAGATATGGCCATTTGAAGTTTGACAGCTGTCACTTCAAATGAAGATCTTGGTCATAGCTTTCATTTGAACTGAGAACGGGGAGTCTAGGACGAGTAGTTCCCGAGATATGGCGGTTTTAAGTTTGACAGCTGTCACTTCAAAGATTCAAGATTTCAGTTTTCAGATTCAAAAATCAAGATTCAAGATTCAAGAATCTAGGATCGAAATAAAGGATCGAAATCAAGGATCGAAACCAAGGATTGAAATCAAGGATCGAAATCAAAGATCGAATTCAAGGATCGAAACCAAGGATCGAAATCAAAATCAAGGATCAAAATTGTATCAGTATTTTAATTGAAAAATCATGCTCTGAAACATCACGTAAATCAGAAAATGATGTAAAAGGCCCCTTAGGGACTTTAGGGATGTATAGTCTTAAATTATGGTCACCCTTTAGAAAGAGACACACCGCCCAAGTTTTATCTCTCAAGCGGACCGCGTTTTCTGTCTCAATTAACCTTCCAGTTACGTAGGTATATAACTTCCTTGGTCATGTCACCAAAACATCCCTGCGTTAAGATTGTTTCCGTCCTAAGGCAGGATTAAAACAAGGTTGATTTAGGCCTGATTTATGCCTGCGTCAGTCTTACTTCAGTCTTATCTAAGTACGGACGAAAGTAATCTTACTTTGACATTGCTCTAAGACTTGGTAATACGACTGCAGGTCCCGATAATATTTCGGCAAAATTCCTTATTAAATGTGCTTCTTCCATTGCGTATCCTATATCCATTATGTTCATTAAATCACTATCCACTAATATTGTTCCCAAGATTTGGAAATCGGCATTTATTACCCCAGTACACAAGAAAGGATCTAAAGCAGAGGTCACAAATTATAGACCCATATCAAAACTTTGCATTATAGCTAAAGTCTTTGAGAGAATAATATATAATCAAGTATACTCTGCCCTTAAAAATACTTTTAGTCCTTTCCAACATGGGTTCTTAAGAGGCAAATCTACTGTCTCAAATCTTATCATACTAAATGACTATATAACTGAAGCTATGGACAATGGTCGGCAAGTCGATGTAGTCTACACTGACTATAGCAAATGCTTTGATAAAATTGATCACAGTATTTTATTGCAAAAGCTTAATCAGTCAGGTATTCGTGGTGATTTACTAAGGTGGTTTTCATCCTACATTGAGAACAGATCTCAGGCTGTTGTCCTTAACAATTATATATCTAGCTGGGTTCCTGTGCCCAGTGGAGTGCCGCAAGGATCTCTCTTAGGTCCTCTTCTTTTTATACTCTTTGTTAGTGACATTGATTCATGCTTTCGATCCTCTAACTTGTTGTGCTTTGCTGACGATATGAAAATTTTCTCTTCCATATCATCCGACATGGACATCATTGCTCTTCAGGATGATCTATCGCGCTTAGAGGACTATTGTCGTATTAACAAGCTCGAGCTAAATCCCTCAAAATGCTCAGTCATTACCTTTACACGTAAAAGCAATATAATCTCCTCTAACTACACACTACAAGGCCAATTACTTATTAGGAATGATAGTGTGCGTGATCTTGGAGTCCACCACGACTCTAAACTGCTCTTTGATATTCACATCGATAAGATAGTCAGTAAAGCTTCTAGAGCACTTGGGTTTGTGATGCGTCTTTCTAAGAGCTTTGCGGAGGCTAAAACTATTAAAATATTATACTGCACGTTCGTTAGGAGTCACCTGGAGTATGCGTCCCAGATATGGAACCCATGCTATGACATTTATATTGATCGTATCGAAGCCATACAAAGACGATTCTTGAGGTACCTGTGCTTTAGATTAAAGATTCCATATCATTCCTATAACTATATTGACCTCTGTAAGAAATTTCATTTCTTACCACTTAAAAACAGACGCGATATTACCGATTATTTATATATGATTAAAATTATTCAAAATGATGTTGATTGCCCAGACCTCCTAAGTAAATTACAATTTAACATTCCACATAGAGTACTTAGACACAACCCTCCGCTAGTAGTTCCCGTAGTCTCCACTAACTACAGGCAAAATTCATATGTTTTGAGAGCGAGTAATATTGTAAACAGCTTCAGTAAAATGTTAGACATTGACCCATTCGGCGATAGCATTGGCAAGGCAAGGCGGTGCCTAACCCGCCACTTCTTTAATAAGTAGTTAAGTATTTTGTTTCTTTCCTTTATTTAGGTACCTAATTAAGAGTTTGCAACTTTCATTAGTTAATAGGTGTTTATAACATAAACTGTACTTTGCTATTCAGTTAGATTTATGCAAGTGTTCACACGTTTAATACAAACCTACAATATGTCTATCAGCGAGAACCTGTAATTGGCTTTCTGAATCTAATCAAAATGTTTAGTGATATTTACTTTAGCTGTTGGTTTTCCATAAGATAAATAAATAAATAAATAAATAAATAAATATTGAGTGCGGTGTCAAATGAAAGGTCTTTATTTGTACATTCTAAAATAGTTATTATTTTTATTCTAGGACGTATACTTTTAAAAATACGACGAGAATTCATAAATATGAAATAAATGAAAAATTAGACACGACATTATGTATTGCATGCATGCTAGTATTTTTTACCATGAAGAGCTAGCGCAATAGGCATACCCGGCAGTAGTAGCACTTGAAATTATAGGGGTAGTCAGAAGAAAGTCCAAATGTTGGCCATCTACGGTGCGCGAGATCTCAGTTCGGGGCGAACTACTAGTTAATTCTGATTTACGTGTCTATCTAATTCGATCGAGCGAGCGAAGCGAGCGAAGATCTTAGTGGTAAGTTGGGCGATTTTGCTTTGTATGTTTGTATGTATGTTTCACGAATTGTTGTTCGCGCATAACTGTCGAACCGTTCATCCAATCTGCATGAAACTTGGTAGGTCAATAGGTTGTAGTAAGAAAATTTACGGTGGAGCATATGAGCTTAATCGATGAAGGGGTTGTGAAGATATTAGGTTCCCAAGGGGGTAATTTTTTTTTAAAGTTACACAAATATATTGAGTGGGGTGTCATATGAAAGGACTTGTTTTGTACATTCCAAAATGGTTTTTATTTTTAGTCTAGGATGTATAGTTTTTGAAATACGACCAAAGAACAAAAACTACGAAACCAGAGCTGCAAGAGCTCCCGTTTCATAGAGTTTCGATGTCTTCGTAGCTCATTGACTGGTCGGTCTTAGAAAGAGAGTGGCATCGTTACGGTTTGGTTTGCAATGATTTTAGTTGCTACTTGATTTATTTTCTTGAAAAAAAAAAAAAAACTTGGTAATGAATGAAAATAATTGTCCGGGAACCTGAAAATAAATTACGTACGTAGGTTACGTTAGGTAAGCTAAACTTGGTAGGTCAATAGGTTGTGCTATGAAAATATAAGGCGGAGCATAATGAGCTTAATCAATAAAGGGGTTGTCAAGATATTGGGTTCCGAAGGGGGTAAAAAAAATTTAAACAAATATATTGAGTGGGGTGTCAAATGAAAGGTTTTTAGTTGTACATTCCAAAATAGTTATTATTTTTATTCTAGGACCTATAGCTACCTAGGTACTTTTTGAAATACGACGAGAATTCATATATTAAATTAATGAAAAATTAGACACGACATTATGTATGGCATGCATGCCAGTATTTTTTACCATGACGAGCTAGCGCAATAGGCATACTGGGCAGTAATAGCACTTGAAAGTATAGAGGTAGTCGGAAGAAAGTCCAAATGTAAGCCATCTACGGTGCGCGAGATCTCAGTTCGGGGCGAACTACTAGTTTATTATGTTCAAGAAAATATCACTGAAGTAAGATTATTGTCAAAGGAATATTACTTATAGTTCAAAGGATCTTTGGATCAAATCTTAAGATTCATCAGAATTCATAAAAAATCTTAAGAATTTCTACTTTACTAATAGCAACTTTCTTTCTCTTTAGAATGTTCGAAAGCAATTTATTTTACTTTGAGAATAATTACTCTCGTATGAATGATTCTAATTGAATTGATTTGTGTTCGCCCCGAAAGCAGAATAGCTATCAAAACATCGGAAAATTTCCTGAAACAGATTTTATGAAGAAAATTCATTTTTCATACAATATAGGTACTTAATTACAAATTAGGTACCTAATTCTTCTTCTGCTTTCGTGTCGTTGTTACAACCTATAGGGACTTTGACCAGTACAGTAGGGCCAACGGATCTCGGCGTACGTGAAGTTGGCCGTTTCGATGCGCAGTCCAACTTTTTCATACAAAATTTTCTACTGCGCAGCGAAGAACCTGACTTCACGTACGCCTAGATCCGTCGGCCGAACTGTATGTAGCTACATCTACGGCACTATCCGAGCAGGACATGAGATTAGCCATAGTGCATGAGTTGGGGCAGGAGGGACACACAAGTACGTGTGACATAGACTGCACCTGGGCACCACAGTGACACTATGTGTCATTATCCCCGTCCCCGACCATGCCCCACTTGCTGAGGTTACTCCTACATCGACCGACTTGGGTTCGCAGTCTATTTAGGCACTTCCATACTGGCCACGTCACCTAATGAAGAACATTTATTTTGCAACGCCATTTATGTCGAATTCTGATGCAGTACGAAGTTTGCCGGGTCAGCTAGGTATGGTATAAAATGTTGAGTTTGTCCTCAGGATTCCACTGGTGCTGATGTCGGTGGCCTACTACCAGATCGTGAAGGTGTTGTGGCGTTCAAACAAGATCCCAGGACAAGCGGAGACTGCGAAACTGGCGCCAGCTGAACGAAGTAAGTTCCTGAGCTATCATTCCAGTTTTATATTCAGAAGCGCTCATGGCGTAGCTTGTTTAGACGTTTTTGATAGATCGTTGAAGTTATGAGATATGGAAATAGTTAGGTACGTGTTGGTATGTGTCTATCTATGTGTCACGTAAATACATGTAGAAATGAAGGTTAATAGATTAGTGGCTCTGTGAGCTGTAGACCTCGCGAGTCTTTCCTTGCATAGCTTTTTAAAACTCTCTCTCTCTCCTAAGCGTTATTCCCATCTGATGGTGGGGTCTGCTTTCCTCGTCATCGTCTTCCACTTCGCTCTGTCTAACGCGTCGTCTTGGGAAACATTGCAGTCCTGTAGATCTTTTTTGATCACGTCTGTCCATTTCTTTTTTGGTCTTCCTCTACGCCTGGACCCAGGAATGTTCAGCGTGATCATTTTTTGTGTAATGTGCTCAGGTGGTCTTCTTTGGATGTGTCCAAACCAGCGGAGCCTATTTTCTTGGAGCTTGTCGGCGATGTCGCGCACACCGAGACTCCCGCGCACGTATTCGTTGCGGATCATGTCGCGTCTCGTGACTCCGCACATCCACCGAAGCATTTTCATCTCTGCCACCTGGATGGAATGTATGTGGCGTTGCGTGGTAGTCCATGTCTCACTTCCATACGCAAGAACTGGCCTGATAACGCTCTTATAAATCAGGCCTTTCAGTTTGACAGGCATCCTCGGATCACAGGTTACTCCAGTAACTTCCCTCCATTTGAGCCAAGCTGCGGCTATGCGATGTTGAATGTTCGCCTCGGCTCCACCTTCTTTGTGTACTATGGAGCCCAAATATTTATATTGATCACATTGTGTGACCTGTTGTCCATCGATGATGAGTGGACCCTCACGTGTATTTGGGCTATTACACACCATGTACTGTATCTTGGCTACACTCAAACGCAGCCCTCCTGTGAATAGCTGTTGTTTCCATTCCCCGAGTACATTTTCTAGGTCTTGACGTGATTTTGTGCAGATAGCTACATCGTCTGCGTAGATAAAAGTCCACTTTGCCAGAGTTTAATAAATATTAATATTTCACAATTATCTTGTTTTGTGATGAGAAGGTGGTTCTAGGTGCTCCATCAATTCCTACCTAGTAGTTAAAGGGCCGATTCCACTTCCACTGGTAGAAATCTAAAAGTGAGCAATTTACTTAATCTTGAGGAACTATTTTGCTCATCAGGCTGACGATCCTCATCAGAACCTCACCAAACTTTTATGAGACTAATTTAAAGTTAGAGGAGAAGGTGGGAATATGGCCCCCCACTTTGGTTTTTCAGTTTTCAGCGAATATTTGAATACTCAGAGATTTGTAGTCAGTACCATTTTGTTCCAAATATATCTGGCAACAAGTTTCTTAGAAGGATTCGCTCATACTTCCTATAGGTTTCTCAAAATTCGTTTTATTTTCGAAAATAGGCAAAACTCTCAACTTGACATAGTGGGAGGGTATTCTGGCCCCCTGGGGACCATATTAAATGTATGCAAATTATGAACGCGACAAACATCTTAGAAAACTAGAATCTTAGTAGAAATCAGGCTCATATAATCAAACTTTGTAAACATCTGAATTACCTATCTATTAAATAATAAAAATGAAAGGAAAAACATAGTCAACGGCAAATATCTCAACTGTAATATGGTTTCTCTGGATCCGCGCATTCTGTATGCGTCCAAATATTGCAACTCTTCCGAATCTACTCTTCTCCACGTCTGTCGTCTGAATAATTGGCATTACCTACAATAAATCTGAATTTTTCAGTCCTTCACCAATCTTTTACTTGTCGATACTGAATTTGCCTTAACTGCCTTTTTATAGCCCATCGCCTTGTTTCTTACAGCTTCAATAGGTACATTTTATCTTGTCAGGATCCCAAGATAATTTTTAGTGGCAGAAAGGCTTATATACTTATATATTTTTTTATTAACAGAAAAATATACTCATACATTTAATATGGCCCCCGGGGACCATAAAACATACGTATAGAGGGGGCCAAATTAACATTTTATTGTTATTATAACATTACTCCAGTAACAAATAATGTTGAGTACTTTTGTATAACTACCTCCGCTATCTTGAAGAACAACTTTTTTTCACCACACCTTATGATACACACAATCGAAAATTGAATATTTATACTTGTAATAAATAAAAACAGGGGCACTACTTAAAGTTTCGCAGTCGCAAGTTCCGAATGTCGTAAGCCACACCGCGAGGAAGTGCCCTATAGTAATGATCTAAGCTATTAAATTGTCAGTGTGACAAGGGCTTTCTGTTAACCGCAAGAAAATAAAGATAGCGTTTTGGGAACATGGATAAATCGAGGGGGGCCAATATACCTGCAGGGGCCATATTCCCACTTTCTCCTACAACCTTTCAAATAAAAAAAGAACCATCGTAATCGGATGTCATAAGGCGGAGATATCTTTTAGCCCCTTTTTGGAGGGGTAGATAGATACCCCCAATCAAAAATCCCCGATGACAATAAAATTCTATAAAATTATTGAACCTGCTCACAAAATTTGACGAGAATTGGTAGAGAACATACAGGCAGACAGACGCCCGAAGACATGCGGACAAACGAAAGCATTTTTGTCCAAGCTGAAGTAGAGACTGATTATGTGAAGCTGAGAGAGATAATGTGAAAAGGAAGTTAGGAGCACGTAGTCTTTAGTACAGAAAATATAGAGATTATACAAGAGATTAGAGATTGAGATTAGAGATTGAGATTAGAGATTGAGATTAGAGATTGAGATTAGAGATTGAGATTAGAGATTGAGATTAGAGATTGAGATTAGAGATATAGATTAGAGATTGAGATTAGAGATTGAGATTAGAGATTGAGATTAGAGATTGAGATTAGAGATTGAGATTAGAGATTGAGATTAGAGATTGAGATTAGAGATTGAGATTAGAGATTGAGATTAGAGATTGAGATTAGAGATTGAGATTAGAGATTGAGATTAGAGATTGATATTAGAGATTGAGATTAGAGATTATACAGAAAATATAGAGATTATACAAGATGCAACTGAGTAGTTTTATTCCCTGTGACCCCTCTTGGGTCACGATATTACAGTTACAATTTGGATGCGTCACCGCAGCTAAGTGCTATCATGCTTCAGAGGGCAAATTAAATTGTCCTGTGTAGCTTTTAACAAAACATTATTCTTCTTGACACCAATTGTGTTTGTCAGAGTGAAGAAATCAGAGTTAAAAGTTCTAAGGTATTATTTTATGAATAAAAGGCGGTAATTTTTACAGAAACTGATAGATCGAGAAACCACAGACACCAATTTCGTCTACTCTATGTCAGAAAAACGTTTAACCAGAAATAATCACACAAAACAGACTGTAACATATTACTCAACACACAAGAATGTGGAAACACAATTATTTTAAACAAAACGTTAAAAATAATGTGTACAAACATTGAAGATTCTAGTGTTTACCTACCTACTAAGGCTGAATTCTGTAAATTCGACCAAACTGGATTATGTTTAGTCTCGAGAGTAAACTACTGTTTGTTTAAATATTTTGATATTGTGAAGTTGACACCTTATAACCAGGATAATAGTATTATAATATGCACACAAGTAATAATGTTTGGTTGCGCTTTCTAGAACAATAATCGATCGAGCGAGCGAAGCGAGCGAAGATCTTAGTGGTAAGTTGGGCGATTTTGCTTTGTATGTTTGTATGTTTGTATGTTTGTATGTTTGTATGTTTGTATGTTTGTATGTTTCACGAATTGTTGTTCGAGCATAACTGTCGAACCGTTCATCCAATCTGCATGAAACTTGGTAGGTCAATAGGTTGTGGTAAGGAAATTTACGGTGGAGCATATGAGCTTAATCGATGAAGGGGTTGTGAAGATATTGGGTTCCCAAGGGGGTAAAAAATTATGAAAGTTACACAAATATATTGAGTGGGGTGTCATACGAAAGGGCTTATTTTGTACATTCCAAAATGGTTTTTATTTTTAATCTAGGATGTATAGTTTTTGAAATACGACCAAAGACCAAAAACTACGAAACCAGAGCTGCAAGAGCTCCCGTTTCATAGAGTTTCGATGTCTTCGTAGCTCATTGACTGGTCGGTCTTAAAAAGAGAGTGGCATCGTTGCGGTTTGGTTTGCAATGATTTTAGATGCTACTTGATTTATTTTCATGATAAAAAAAATTTTGATAAAAAATGAAAATGATTGGGGTAAAAAAAGTTAAGTAAACAAATATATTGAGTGCGGTGTCAAATGAAAGGTCTTTATTTGTACATTCTAAAATAGTTATTATTTTTATTCTAGGACATATACTTTTAAAAATACGACGAGAATTCATAAATATGAAATAAATGAAAAATTAGACACGACATTATGTATTGCATGCATGCTAGTATTTTTTACCATGAAGAGCTAGCGCAATAGGCATACCCGGCAGTAGTAGCACTTGAAATTATAGGGGTAGTCAGAAGAAAGTCCAAATGTTGGGCATCTACGGTGCGCGAGATCTCAGTTCGGGGCGAACTACTAGTTGTAATTCGAATTATGTCGGTTAACTACAATAACTACTCTGGAGTAAGATGACTTTTGGTCGAAACCAGCCTAAATCATACATTTTTATTACGTTCAAGCTAAAGATCAATTTACCTTGAAATTTAGGGTGAAGGTGTGTACCTCACTTCACCCTAAAGAACCATGGGCATCATTGCTTGAACACTGGACCCGCTTCGTCCAACAGCGATGAAACATATGTCATCTGAAAGCTCTTGGTGTGTACTTTATTTCATTCTATTACAGCTAAGTTAAAATCGAGCGCGAAAATGGTGTTTTGGTGCAAAAATGGCGCGATAATGGTGGTTTCTTGAACGAAACTAGAAAGCTAAAACTTGGAATGTAGCTTTCTTTTCTAGTAAAACCACCCACTAAGGCATTTTATTTTCGAATTTCAACCCCTAAAGGGGTGAAAAGTAGTAAAAACTTTTGTATGAAACTTTTTAACGCGTCGTATGATTTGCTTGAAACTCGGTTTGCATACTTAAAATGCAAAATAAATGGACACATATTTCAGGATTATTCAAAACAACCCTTAAAAAGGAGTGAAATGGGGTGTCAAAATTTTTATGGGTACTTTTTAACAGGTTGTGCGATTTGCTTGAATCTGGGTTTGAATACTATTGATGACAAATAAATGAACATATATTTCAGGATTTTTCGAAACAACCCTTAAAAAGGGGTAAAATGGGGTGTCAGAGTTTGAATTGAAACTTTTTAAGGGCGGTGCGATTGGCTTGAGACTCGGGTTGTATATTATAAATGCAAAATAAACGGACATGGTGTTTCAGGACTTTTCGAAACAACCCTTAAAAAGGGGTGAAATGCTGTGTCGAAGTTTGTGCTGGAACTTTCTAAGGACAGGGCAGGCAAGTACCGGCGTCACTTGCATACACTTCGCCACCAGCTACCCGGCACTGGTTACCCGGTCCTTTGGTCCATTTTCGTAACTATTTTTCACAACCAGTTACGAAAGAAGATTTTTTTTTCACTGATTCTTAACTGGTTATTAAAAAAGAATATTTATTCCATGTACGTAACCATGTTTCATAGCCAGATATGAATTTTTTTTTCATGTTTTGGTAAACAGTGACGAAAATGGATGTTTTTTTTTTTTCATTTTTCGTAACTAGCTACGAAAATGGAACCTTGTTTTCTTTTTTCGTAACTGTTATCTAGCTACAAAAAAGGATGCTTCTTTTCTTCTTTTTATAACATTTAGGACGATTGATATTATGATGTCGATGTTGAACTGTATCTATTAGTAGGTACTAAATGTACCAATATAATTATAGTTTGTTTATTTTTTTTCTTTACTCGATCACCGTTTACGATAATAGATACTGTTTTGTTTATACTATTCAAATAATTATAAGTAGGAACTTGTTATTAGCCTTAAGTATCTATGTCTTCTTTTAATCTGTTGTCTAGCTGTAAGTTTTCCTAAAATTGAAAAACTAAAATAAAATAAATAATAATGATAATTATTATTACGGGATTTTATCGCGTACCTTTTATTTATTTTGTTTCCCGACGTTTCGAACACGTTGCAGCGTTCGTGGTCACGGGATGACTGAAGTATGAACGAGGACTTTTCTGGTTCTGAAGACGAATTGGGGGTAGTCGTGGATCCTACTCTCAATTCTCGGCGGTAGCTCCAGTACTTCAGTCATCCCGTGATCACGAACGCTGCAACGTGTTCGAAACGTCGGGAAACAAAATACATAAAAGGTACGCGATAAAATCCCGTAATGATAATTATCATTATGTTAACAAATCGCGAAAGTTTAACAAGTTATAAAATAAATAATGTACTACTTCCAGATAAATAATAGGCATTAGCTAATTTCGTGTGATCCGAATAATGGCCGATTATGCGATTATTTCTGATGTTTTTCGATACCCATTATTTATCTGGAAGTAGGTAGGTACTGTATAAAGTTTACTAATAAAATTCTTAGCTGGCTATAAAACATGGTTACGTACAAGGAATAAATATTTATTTTTAATACCCAGTTAAGAATCGGTGAAAAAAAATCTTCTTTCGTAACTGGTTGTGAAAAATAGTTACGAAAATGGACCAAAGGACCGGGTAACCAGTGCCGGGTAGCTGGTGGCGAAGTGTATGCAAGTGACGTCGGTACTTGCCTGCCCTGTCCTTAGAAAGTTCCAGCACAAACTTCGACACAGCATTTCACCCCTTTTTAAGGGTTGTTTCGAAAAGTCCTGAAACACCATGTCCGTTTATTTTGCATTTATAATATATAACCCGAGTCTCAAGCCAATCGCACCGCCCTTAAAAAGTTTCAATTCAAACTCTGACACCCTATTTTACCCCTTTTTAAGGGTTGTTTCGAAAAATCCTGAAATATATGTTCATTTATTTGTCATCAATAGTATTCAAACCCAGATTCAAGCAAATCGCACAACCTGTTAAAAAGTACCCATAAAAACTTTGACACCCCATTTCTTTCCTTTTTAAGGATTGTTTTGAATAATCCTGAAATACGTGACCATTTATTTTGCATTTTAAGTATGCAAACCGAGTTTCAAGCAAATCATACGACGCGTTAAAAAGTTTCATACAAACGTTTTCACTACTTTTCACCCCTTTAGGGGTTGAAATTCGAAAATAAAATGCCTTAGTGGGTGGTTTTACTAGAAAAGAAAGCTACATTCCAAGTTTCAGCTTTCTAGTTTCGTTCAAGAAACCACCATTATCGCGCCATTTTTGCACCAAAACACCATTTTCGCGCTCGATTTTAACTTAGCTGTAATAGAATGAAATAAAGTACACACCAAGAGCTTTCATATGACATATGTTTCATCACTGTTGGACAAGGGGGCCCAAAATGTCGCAACGTTCTTTCAAGGTTTACTTAACCTTTTAAAATTGTTTACTTCCCGCAAACTAGCAAAGCGGTAGTGTTGTGTCACGTCAAATATTTCAGCCGTGTTTTGTTTATTTAGAAGTGGCTAAATTAAAAATTAAAAAAAAAATCGACTCCAATGGTCGAGCTGAGCTTCTGCACTTTCGAGGTGCATTTCTATTCATAACTCCGAAGATCTTCGACAAATCCTCACTATTGTGGCATCTATCGGAAAGTATAGGTACCTACCCTTTCAAACAAAAAATAATTTTCCAAATCGGTTCAGGCGTCTTCGAGTACCTAATCGTTCACCGATTACTCGAAGACTCCTGAACCGATTATACCGATACATAAAAAAAGCACAAAAAAGTTTCCGACGAATTGATAACTACTTTTTTTTGAAGTCGGTTAAAAATTAAAATGCGCACGTGTGTCCAGATTTTATAAATCAAAAATAAACATTTTAGCCATCTTATTACCTATAACAACAAATAAACAGCGCCCAAATTGAATTACCTACATCAATCACCATAAAATATGGATGAAAGACATTAAACTGACGCACAGTTATTTACGATCTTATTGTAATACATAATCTGTGGCATAACTGACCGACTGACTCAGAAATATAAAACAAAACAGCGGGATGGCTAAAATGGCCACTACACAAATCATACCTAGGTACTGTAAATGTAAGTATCCTGCATTTAAAAAAGGCGTGTAAAAGGCTTAAAATGCCTTTTTTCTACCTTGGAATTTGATGCCATTTTTAGAACCCCTCGGAATTGGCTGCCTTTAGGTACATTAGAAGTTATTATGTAAACATGCTAGATTACATAGGGGTGAAATTCAAGATCGAGTAATTGGTGAACATACTTACATAAAAAAGGCACAAAAAAAAATATCGATGAATTGAGAACCTCCTCTTTTTTGTGAAGTCGGTTAAATAAACACAGAAGTACCTACTCAAATATTGCTCGTTTAATATTAGGATAGGATCAACGTGAGCGAACCTGAGAAAAGCTAGTACTTACCTAATCTCTATCATTATACTAACTTCCGCCCACAGCCTTGCTTAGAATCAATAGTTATTTGTGCAACAAGAGGGGAAAGTTGATGTTTTCCTCGAGTGCTGATTTTGAATCCCGAGCGAACGAGGGATTCTAAGAATTGAATCACGAGCGTAGCGAGTGATTCTACGTTAGAATCCCGAGTCTAGCGAGGAATTCAAAGGCACGAGATGTAAAAAACTTTGGTCTCGTGTTGCACACAAAATTTTTCACCTCAGCAGCGAGAACATTACTACCTACAAATAAAAGATACAACTTTGTACATAATGAAGCAACTAATCCATAATAGGTATTCATTTATATCTATTTAAAAATAAAGCATTTTTTTTAGAAATTAAAAGAACAAATAACAGTTATTGTAATTTTGAAAATTAAAAGTTTCTGTTTTGTTCAGAACTTACATACGTGCTTCTCAGGAAGGGAACTTTGTTCATCACAATCACTTTTTGTCTCAACTCTTCTCTCTGGAGATAAATTAGTGTATTCGTCACTGGTTTCACTCATCTTTATTGTTTTATGAATTTTCAACAAATAACTAGCGTAACAGAAACAAATTCCCGCTATTTTATTTTTAAAAGGTGCGTTATTGTTTTTTTTCATAGACAGGCTAGCCAATGACCGCCATGCACTATCACGTGTCAATCTACGACATTCGAATTTCAAATCACTTTTCCTCACTGAAACCAGTGTGCAAAATGCGATTTTGCACACTGGTTTCTCGCAGCAAAGGATGCCATTTCGAGCTGCTGAGGTGAAAAATATATTGCTGTTCTAGAAATAATAAAAATAAATCGAAATAAATGTGGAATGCGCTAGGAATACTTCAGTTCGGTGAACTCTCGAGGTGCATTTTTGTTCATAACTCCGAAGATCCTTGACAGATCCTCACCAATTTTTTGTGGCACCAATCGGAAAGCACCCTTTCAAACAAAAAAAAGGATTTTCCAAATCGGTCCCGGCGTCTTCGAGTAATCGGTGAACATACAAAAAAATTCACTCGATTTCACCGAACTGAAGTATCAGTTCGGTGAAATCGGGCACTCCTCTACTTTTCACACAAATGACGCCTTGTGTTTGCTCTGTTGATTTTGTTTGCCTGACGTCAGCAATTTGTACGATATCGAGGTACAATACGCACAATGGATCTAGGCATTCGTGAAGTTAGCCGTTTCGCTGCGCAGTAGAACATTTTGTATGAAAAAGCTACAATGCGCATCGAAACGGCTAACTTCACGAATGCCTTTAATTGTGCGTACTGTAGGTATGCAATATTTGAGCATGAAATGTCGCAATTTGGGTGGGGATTCTGGCCTATATCCTACTCCTACTAATCGATCGAGCGAGCGAAGCGAGCGAAGATCTTAGTGGTAAGTTGGGCGATTTTGCTTTGTATGTTTGTATGTTTCACGAATTGTTGTTCGCGCATAACTGTCGAACCGTTCATCCAATCTGCATGAAACTTGGTAGGTCAATAGGTTGTGGTAAGGAAAATTACGGTGAAGCATATGAGCTTAATCGATGAAGGGGTTGTGAAGATATTGTGTTCTCAAGGGGGTAAAAAATTTTGAAAGTTACACAAATATATTGAGTGGGGTGTCATACAAAAGGGCTTATTTTGTACATTCCAAAATGGTTTTTATTTTTAATCTAGGATGTATAGTTTTTGAAATACGACCAAAGAAAAAAAACTACGAAACCAGAGCTGCAAGAGCTCCGGTTTCATAGAGTTTCGATGTCTTCGTAGCTCATTGACTGGTCGGTCTTAAAAAGAGAGTGGCATCGTTGCGGTTTGGTTTGCAATGATTTTAGATGCTACTTGATTTATTTTCGTGATAAAAAATTTTTTGATAAAGAATGAAAATAATTGGGGTAAAAAAAGTTAAGTAAACAAATATATTGAGTGAAGTGTCAAATGAAAGGTCTTTATTTGTACATTCCAAAATAGTTATTATTTTTATTCTAGGACGTATACTTTTAGAAATACGACGAGAATTCATAAATATGAAATAAATGAAAAATTAGACGCGACATTATGTATTGCATGGATGCTAGTATTTTTTCATGAAGAGCTAGCGCAATAGGCATACTCGGCAGTAGTAGCACTTGAAATTATAGGGTTAGTCAGAAGAAAGTCCAAATGTAAGCCATCTACGGTGCGCGAGATCTCAGTTCGGGGCGAACTACTAGTACTAGTAGTTCGCCCCGAACTGAGATCTCGCGCACCGTAGATGGCTTACATTTGGACTTTCTTCTGACTACCTCTATAATTTCAAGTGCTACTACTGATACTGCCGAGTATGCCTATTGCGCTAGCTCTTCATGGTAAAAAATACTGGCATGCATGCAATACATAATGTCGTGTCTAATTTTTCATTTAGGTATTTCATATTTATGAATTCTCGTCGTATTTCTAAAAGTATACGTCCTAGAATAAAAATAATAACTATTTTGGAATGTACAAATAAAGACCTTTCATTTGACAGCCCACTCAATATATTTGTTTACTTAACTTTTTTTACCCCAATTATTTTCATTCTTTATCAAAATTTTTTTTATCATGAAAATAAATCAAGTAGCATCTAAAATCATTGCAAACCAAACCGCAACGATGCCACTCTCTTTTTAAGACCGACCAGTCAATGAGCTACGAAGTCATCGAAACTCTATGCAACGGGAGCTCTTGCAGCTCTGGTTTCGTAGTTTTTGGTCTTTGGTCGTATTTCAAAAACTATACATCCTAGATTAAAAATAAAAAACATTTTGGAATGTACAAAATAAGCCCTTTCGTATGACACCCCACTCAATTTATTTGTGTAACTTTCAAAATTTTTTACCCCCTTGGGAACCCAATATCTTCACAACCCCTTCATCAATTAAGCTCATATGCTCCCCCGTAAATTTCCTTACCACAACCTATTGACCTACCAAGTTTCATGCAGATTGGATGAACGGTTCGACAGTTATGCGCGAACAACAATTCGTGAAACATACAAACATACAAACATACAAACATATAAAGCAAAATCGCCCAACTTACCACTAAGATCTTCGCTCGCTTCGCTCGCTCGATCGATTATAAAGGCGAAAGTCCGTGTGTGTGTGAATGTTTGTTACCACGTATCTCCATAACTACTAAACCGATTTTCATGAAATTTGGAATGTAGATAGATAATAACCGGGAATAGGACATAGGCTACTATCCCTAGCTTTTTATCCCGGAAAAACGCATGGGTTTCATGGGATAAAAATAGTAGTCCACGCGGGCGAAGTGGCGGGCGGAAGCTAGTAATACATATTTCAAATTGTTATAAGACGTAAAGGCCTAAGGTTTATTATTTTCAGTTCAGCTCCGCTCTCGGCGAAAGGCTGCGAAGATGCTGGCTGCAGTGGTCGTCATGTTTGCTGTCTGCTACTTCCCGGTCCATCTCCTGTCTATACTCAGGTTTGTGTTTATTCTTCCACATCTATACTAATTTAATAAAGCGGAAGAATTTGTTTGTTTGATTGTTTGTTTGAGATTCGAACTCGCAGCCTTTGGCTGGAAGGCGGACAGCTACTTAGCCACTCTAGTCTCAACTTTGGTGAAATTACGAACCACATTGCCCTGGTAAATCTTTTTGCGTGAAAATGCCTAGAAAACGAATTTTCTCTGATATGAGACCTAGCTAGATCGATTTTTCGCCCCCGAACCCATCGTACCGAAAATTTCATCGAAATCGTTAGAACCGGTTTCGAGAACGTGAGTACAAACAAAAAAATATTGCTGGTTTAATAGAATAGACTCATGAACAAACAGTATCGAAAAGTTGACAGTAGGTTGTGAGATTTAACGATGTGTTTGACGACAAATAAAATATTAATTTATTGGACATCCGTGTCTGTAAGGCGGACTACACATGCACGGCAAACGCATTTAATAATTTTTTATTTGTTATAGTGTTAAATCACACTTATGTATTTACATTTGAAAATGAAAAATGATTCGAACCCGCAATGATACAAGCGATCCTCCTTTAGCCGGAGTTGCCATTTCATGTTGCCATTTTTAGTCGCCAGAGTTGGAATTGAAAATTTTGATAAGATTTTTCATTTTCAAACGCATTTAACCTGAGAAATGCGACCTGTGGAGAACATACAGACAGACAGACATCCGGCGGACAAACAAAAGCATGTTTGTCCAAGCTGAAGCAGAGACGCTTCGCTCGCTTCGCTTGCTCGGACAAAAACTTAATGTGATGAATCCGCAATGATGTCTAAATGTGAGCTATCATCATCATCATCATCAGCTATTTTGTACCCACTACTGGGCATAGAGCTCCCTTCGTGTGTGCCATTCGCCTCGATCGATAGTGTTTGTGGGAACTAGTCAAGGCCTATTTTTTACGTTTCCGACAAGCTTCCAGGAAAAGACGCAAGGACGAAAAACAAAATACCTACATATAGAAATGTCATATTCAATGTCACGTTGTATTGGTCTTTAGCGTGAAAAAAAATAAAAATAACCGGTCAAGTGCGAGTCGAACTCGTACGCCGAGGGTTTCGTACCTAGCCATGGTGTCAATTAAGCTAGTCCGCTTAATTGTATGAGCGTCCATACAACTCGGAGGACAATTTTAATTGGCGTCAACTATGTATGTATGGGAACACCCTTTAATTTTCAACATTTTAACTTTTTGGAATTTTTCCTTTATTTGTGCTATAAGACCTTGCTTTTTGCCAAATTTCGTTATTCTAGGTCAACGGGAACTACCATTTAGGTTTTCGACCCAAAACCTCTAGGGTACTTCCGGTTGACCTACAATTATCAATTTTGGTTACAAGCAAGGTCTTCCAGCACAAGTAAAGGAAAAATTCCGAAAAATAAAAAAAGTTGATAACTAAGGTAAGTTTTGGTACTCACAAGTTTTCACGAAAACCTAAATTTGCCTATATCTTTTTATAGTGTTGACTCAGGACCTTGATTTTTATACTCACAATAGGGATTATAGACCTTAGTATATGGTATAAATTTCAACTTGCTAGCTCTACCTGTTCCTGAGATAATCGATGGTGACACACGGACAGACGGACAGACAGACGGACGGACAGACGGACAGACAGACGGACAGACAGACGAACAGACAGACAGACAGACAGACAGACGGACAAGAAAGTGATCTTATAAGGGTTCCTTTTTTTACCTTTTAAGGAACGGAACCCTAAAAAAAGTAAAAAAAAAAAACATACATACAGCCGAACATAGAACCTCCTCCTTTTTGGAAGTCGGTTAAAAACAAGTAGGTACCTAGCTAATTTAAAATAAAAAAAAAAACCGACTTCAATGTTATAATCTTAGCAATTTTTTGCACTCTCGAGGTGCCTTTCAGTTCGTAACTCCGAAGATCTTCGACAGATCCTCACCAATTTTTTGTGGAACCAATCGGAAAGCACCCTTTCAAACAAAGGGTCCCTTGGGTCCCGGCGTCTTCGAGTGAATCAGTGAACATACAATATGAAAGCACAAAAAAAAATTACGGCGAATTGAGAACCTCCTCCTTTTTGAAGTCGGTAAAAAATAAGAGCTTTCGGATTGTGTACAATAGAACCAGCGCCAATGTTTGTTTATTCAAATTTATCTATTCAAGTGTATTTGATTAAGTAAATAATCTATTCTATTCATTTATTAATATCATTCAAGTGTTACTGTTTAGATATAGATACCTAACTACCTATTTTGTTTGACCTATTCGCACAAGTTACCTATACCTACGTCATCAATCCTACTTTTCTATGAGAGAAATCAACAAGTAGGTAGGTAGGTACTTACCTACTATGATTTTAGAAATTTAAATACTATTGAGAACTACAAATCATATCCTACTTCCTATCCTACGAGTACCTACTAATAGTAGAAATGTAAAAGTTTGTTACTTTTTCACGCAAAAACAACTAAGTACCTACCTAACCGGATTTTAATGAAACTCAATGTACCTACATAAGATTCGATGTACATTGAATCGATTGTGTTGTTCCAATTAGTCAATACCAGTTTCCGCCCGCGGGTTCGCTCGCGTGGTACCCGTATAAAAAGTAAAGTCATTATCTATCTATCTGCTTAGCTGGACATTTCACACAGCATCATGTAGTCCCACATGATGCTGTGTGAAATGTCCAGCAATATTTATTATTATTTATTATTATCTATATTTCAAATTTCAGCCAAATCTGTTCAGTAGTTGTCGAGTTATAGAGGAACAAACATACATCCATCCAAACATCCATCCATCCAAACATCCAAACTTTCGTATTTATAATATCAGTGTGAAAGTGTGATTAAGGCTTGTTAACGGCCGGACGTCTTGTTCATCGAAGCAAAACAAGGTTATTTATTAGCTATTTTCGTTTTTGTTTACTCGAGAATTTCTAGAACATATTCTTCAGAATCATTGAAACGGTAAAAATATGCATCCGGTAGCAACACGTATGTTTGACTGAGCGAGCGAAGCGAAGTGAACCGTCTCTGCTTCAGCTTGGACAAAAATGCTTTCGTTTGTCCGCCGGATGTCTGTCTGTATGTTCTCCTCTACTGGTCGCATTTCTAAATCATTTCTCGTGATTTTGTGAGTAGGTTCGACATAATTTGTTTGTTGCCGGGGATTTTTGATTGGGAGTGCTTTCTCCAAAAAGGGTTAAAAAGGGCGGATACAGGATATCTCCGCCTTATGACATCCGATTTCGATGGTTCTTCTTTTTTTTAAACGTTGTAGCTTTAAGTTGGTCTCATAAAAATCTGGTGAAGATCTGATGAGGATCTTCAGCGTGATGTGCAGATTAGATCCTCAAAATGCAGTATAAGTATTGCTCACTTTTAGATTTCCCAGACTCGCAAGGTCTACAGCTCACAGAGGCACCAGTTTATTTAAGTCTATGTAGGTAAGTACCTACCTGTACGAAAAAGGCGGGTATTATAGTTTGTAGTGTGAACCTATCTGTGTATCTGTGTCAAGATTCGTTTGTTTATAATTGTTTTCTTCTCATTACAGATACACTAGCATGAACATGGAACAGAACGACGTGTTGACATTCCTGGCCCTGGTCTCCCACGTGCTCTGCTACGCAAACTCTGCCGTCAACCCCCTTATATACAACTTCATGAACGGTGAGGTCAAGTTTTTGAAACTAACATGACTATGAACATTATAAACGGGATATTTACCATGATTTTAGGATTTTTGAGTTTCCCTATGTGTATGAGGCGAGTGTGAATGGAACAGCTGGAAGGGGAAGACCTAGGCGAACATACCTGAATCAGATTGGTGATGTTTTGGAGAAAGGCCAGGTCAAAAGTACCCTAAACCGGCGAGCCTGTATGAAAAATGTGATGAGATTGAATGAGGCGAAAAGGTGTGTCAGGAGCGTGGCAAGTAGAAAGCCGTGGTCTCTGCCTACCCCTGTGGGAAAGAGGCGTGATTTTATGTATGTATGTATGAGTTTCCCTACATTTTAAACTAGCGGATGCCCGCGGCTTCGCCCACGTGGACTACTACTTTTTTATCCCACGGGAAACATGTATTTTTTTCGGGATAAAAAGTACCTACCCTATGTCACTTTCCAGCCCTCCAACTATGTCCACACAAAAAATCACGTCAATCAGTCTCTCCGTTTTGACGTGAAAGCAGGACAAACAAACAAACACACTTGTATATTTATAATGGGTACGGATTTTACAGGTAAATTTCGGCGAGAGTTTCGTCGGGCATTCTGCTTCGTCGTTCACCCAAGACACGATCATTCCACGACCCTCACTCCGCTGACGAACTCCTGTCGGAAGCGAGACGTCATGTGCGAGACAAGACGGCAAGGCAGCGGATACGCCCACAACACTGCTTTCTTCTAAATTCTAAACAAACAAAACGAAACACAAATTATTTTTTAATTAGATGCACTTTAAATAAAATAAAGCTGAGTATATAAAGAGGAACACAAAGATAAGAGAAACAACCAAGATAGAGAATGTAACCCTAGTGATAAGAAAGAATAAATTGAGATGGACAGGACATACTTTAAGAGAATGAGAGAGGTGGAGCAAAATTATTACAAACTGGCAACCTAGGATTGGGAAGAGGAAATGCGGAAGACCATTTATGAGGTGGGAAGACGACTTCCGAGCTATAGCTGGGAAGCTATGGTCAAGGACTGCCAGAGATAGAAACGAATGGAAGAAGTTGAAAGAGGCCTATGCCAAACTAAGGCAAACGGAGGAACAGGAAAAACTAGTGTTAGAATAAGTTAGAATTAAGAAAAACTGCAGACTCCTGAATTAAGGCTTATATTATTATTATTTATATAGAGTATTGAATGCGATTATAAACCATGAAGAAAATTTTTGATTTGTAAATGAAATCTAGGTACAAATCACTCATTTTATAGACGAGAGAACTATGGACTATTTTAGTATTTTTGACCGAGCGAGCGAAGCGAGCCAAGCGTTTCTGCTTTAGATTGTACAAAAATGCTTTCGTTTGCCCGCCGGATGTCTGTATGTATGTTTTCCTTTTCTCAACCAATTTGATGGCTCACAGAGCTACTGGTTTTTATTTAGCACACAGTAGTAAATTGTGGATGAAAGAATAATTTTGTTGAAAATCAAAAGTATTTTTTTTTTGCATTTATGCATCAAACTGATCCTCTTAAAGCCGGAGTGCCCAACTCAGCCACGGAACTCTGTTTTTTTATTAACACTTGAGGTCCTCAAGTGTAAATTAAAAAAAAAAGAGTTCCGTCCTCAAGTTGAGGACGAAACTCGAACGTTTCTGAGCCAAAAAATCTATAAGTAGGAGGTACTATTATGATAAAAAAAAAATTCGCCGGGTCAGCTAGTTATAAGTAATTAAGCTACATAGTTTAATCAATATCAATTAGTCTGTAGATATAGAAACAAAAGGAATCGCATTGGAAAGAGATAGATGGAGAAAATTGCATCGTTGCACCGACTAGAGCAAATAAATTTAAATAAGTAGGTAAACCTACATAAAATAAATTTGATCCCAGATCTTAGATGTCTCTCACTGTGTACCTACTATTCTATGCGGCATACCGTATGCACAATGTTAACGCAATTATAGATGTTTATAATTATAACCGATTATCTGAATGAAGACGAATGTGAGTACCTAGACAAACCTATTAAGGTTTCAAGGTACAATACATATTGTATCCCTGTATTTTCTAATTAAAACAATAAATAAAATAAAATAAAAAAAAAAAAAGATCGGTTTTCGGGAATAGTTTTAAATCCAGTATGAAACTTATTTTTACCAAATTGAATGTATATTTTTAATAAATGTTGCGATTTATTACATCGGTTTGTTTAATTTGCCTCTCCTATTATCGCCGAGTGCTCTATATCTCGAGCTTCAGTGAAATTTTCATACTTAATGTAGGTATCATAACACATTTTAATATTGGTTCTTAATTTATAAATTTTAAATAGATAAGTACCTAAGTACCTACTTACCCGATGAAGTGTACAGTGATAGATTATGATGAAAAGTTATCTTAAAAAGCTCAAACTACTGCGATATCCAGTTTAAAATTTCCTTACCTTTCATTGAAATTAGAAAGAAAGAAGAAAAAAAAACATTAAATGCATTTAAAAATAATGAGGTAATAATGTAAGATAAAGTATTAAAGTACGATACGAAGTTAGGGTTTTCAAGAACTGTCAAATTTTCAACTAAGAAAAAAAATAAGACCCGAATCTAACTGAATCTCTGACTGAAAGTTTTGGGTGCTCATGTCTTTTCGAGCGCAATCTGTTTTCAACTCTAGAAAATAAACTGCAAAGCCGAGCGTAGCATAGTGTGACCTCTCACAACTGTGGAGGCCCGTAGCAAGCCCGTAGCATTTTCGTAGAGTCACTTGATCCTTAGTTCGTGAAAATGTTAACAGATGTCGCTACTTGTATGAATATCTATGTCCATTGCTTACACTCTGACGCGTAATTTTGCATATTCCGCTATGTTTAGATCACATTCCTTTTATAAACTTTCGCAATCAGAACTATTATAAATACATCCGGGTATTTATCACGTAAATTACCTTTTAATCGACTTTAATGCACCAGCCTTCCCGCTGGTGCAAACAAATGTCAGGTTTAATAAATGAAAAATACCCGGACACATAATAAATTAAGTAAGTATCTATTTAAAACAGATTCCTATTACTTATTGATATTTATTTTCTTTTTAGGAGTGACGGTCGTCCGCCAACAAAGATGGATTGACGACAGTAAAATCCGCAGGTCGTAACATGGGTATAAGATTGGCGCAGAATAGAGGCAAATGGTAAAAGCGAAGAGAGGCCTATGCCCAGCAGTGGGATGAGAAGGGCTGATGATGATGATTTTCTTTTTGGTCGTATTCTTCATTGATTATGGTGGATGCGCCCGGATAGAGCCGCTAAATTCAAATTTTCTTGGGGTTTTGAATTTGCAGGACTGTCTCAGGTTGTACCTACTTGATCAAATTAATATTGATTCGCACCAATAATATACTTATAC
Organism: Camptogramma bilineatum; assembly: GCA_958496255.1. Lineage (NCBI taxonomy): Eukaryota > Metazoa > Arthropoda > Insecta > Lepidoptera > Geometridae > Camptogramma > Camptogramma bilineatum. The sequence continues at coordinate 8,437,231 of OY292474.1, forward strand.
TTTAAGTATTTGTATTTCCACTCGGATATAAGGTTCTTGTATTTCCATAATAATAATAATAAACATTAAGTAGGTTATCATCAATACTTAACTTTCTTAACTTAGATTGCCACAATCATGAATCAATATCACAAGCCAGGATAATTTTCAAATATTAGTTTGTGAAAGCATCGTTATTATTCTGTCTAGACACAGCAATTTTTTGGTTCAAATCATAGGTTCTTTGTGAAGTTGAATACGATAGCTATACGAACTTGTGTAACTCAGTAATCGTTGTCAGTCGAGACGATCGAAGAAAAACAAATAAGTAGGTAGGTAGGTATTTATTAAACAAGAAATGAAACAGTTTCAAGTCTGTATTTTCCCTTTGGTCCATTCTCATAACTATTTTTCATTTTAAGAAAGATTTTTTTTTCACTGATTCGTAACTAGTTATTTAAAAAGAATATTTATTCCATGTACGTAACTGTGTTTAGTAACCAGCTACGAAAGGGGATTTGTTTTTCTCTTTGATGTGATGTGGATTTTTTTTCGTAGGTACTTTCAAATTCCAACCATACCTTCAAAAGGGCTAGCCGTCCAATTGATAATTTATAAAATTTGACACGTCACGAATGCTGTAGGCCTGCAGGGCAAAAACGGGACACATTAAAAACAATATCTGGGCGACTGAGCTTTGCTCGGGTGCAAATACAGAAAAAAAAAAACTCACAAAATAAACTTTCATCGATTGAGATTCGAACTCGCGACCTTCGGCTTTAATGCAATGGCCCTGACCACCGAGCTATTTCTCTCGACAAATTCCGTGAAATTACGAACCACATTGCACTTGTAAATCTTTTTGTGTGAAAATGCCGAGGAAACGGCTTTTCCCAGATATGAGACCTAGCTAGATTGATTTTTCGCCTCCGTAAACACCCGTACTGCAAATTTCATCGAAATCGTTAGAGCCGTTTTCGAGAACCTCAGTACATACAAACAAACTTCAAACTTCAAACATCAAACAAATATTGCTCGTTTAATAGAATAGGATTTACTCACAATATCCTTTGCCTGAGTGTACAGCTAACGTTGCTCCACTAGACTGGAAACATACCTTGTGCGGAGTTCAAAGACTTCAAAAATGTCGTTGCTATATTTTAGCATCAGCAATAAAAGAGGTGGGAAAATAAATTGCATTAAAGTTTCCTTTGAACCGCGAATATACACAAACGAAATAAGCAAACTACTGCGTAGTCGACCTAGGGATGTTCGATATTTCGGATTGTATCGATATTTCGTATCGCAATATATCGTAACGCATTGTATCGATACGCGTATCGATACAGGGCATTCGATACGATATATCGTATCGATACAGTATCGAATCAAGACAAAGTATGCAGGTACTTTAATAACTAGTAGTTCGCCCCGAACTGAGATCTCGCGCACCGTAGATGGCTTACATTTGGACTTTCTTCTGACTACCCCTATAATTTCAAGTGCTACTACTGATACTGCCGAGTATGCCTATTGCGCTAGCTCTTCATGGTAAAAAATACTGGCATGCATGCAATACATAATGTCGCGTCTGATTTTTCATTTAGGTATTTCATATTTATGAATTCTCGTCGTATTTCTAAAAGTATACGTCCTAGAATAAAAATAATAACTATTTTGGAATGTACAAATAAAGACCTTTCATTTGACAGCCCACTCAATATATTTGTTTACTTAACTTTTTTTACCCCAATTATTTTCATTCTTTATCAAAAATTTTTTTATCATGAAAATAAATCAAGTAGCATCTAAAATCATTGCAAACCAAACCGCAACGATGCCACTCTCTTTTTAAGACCGACCAGTCAATGAGCTACGAAGTCATCGAAACTCTATGCAACGGGAGCTCTTGCAGCTCTGGTTTCATAGTTTTTGGTCTTTGGTCGTATTTCAAAAACTATACATCCTAGATTAAAAATAAAAACCATTTTGGAATGTACAAAATAAGCCCTTTCGTATGACACCCCACTCAATTTATTTGTGTAACTTTCATAATTTTTTACCCCCTTGGGAACCCAATATCTTCACAACCCCTTCATCGATTAAGCTCATATGCTCCCCCGTAAATTTCCTTACCACAACCTATTGACCTACCAAGTTTCATGCAGATTGGATGAACGGTTCGACAGTTATGCTCGAACAACAATTCGTGAAACATACAAACATACAAACATACAAACATACAAACATACAAACATACAAACATACAAACATACAAACATACAAACATACAAACATACAAACATACAAACATACAAACATACAAAGCAAAATCGCCCAACTTACCACTAAGATCTTCGCTCGCTTCGCTCGCTCGATCGATTAAAAAAATATTTTTTATTTTAATAATGTGCTTCTTCTTCTTTTTATTTAAGGGGTAGCCCCTTGTCGGCATAACTGATGTTTCTTTCTCCACGAAGCTCTTTCCAGGGCAGCCTCCTTGACTTCCTTGACTTCCTTTTATGACAATACCTTACCTATGCAGATGCCAGAGACGGCAACAGATTTAGCAGCCATCTGTGCTCTAGGAAGCTTTTTAAGTCCATTATGAATAACAGTTATACCTTACCTTTAACATTCTCTCTATCCTAATCCAACTCAAAACACAACCAATTAATTATTTTTAAAAAACTTATTAGTTTCGGTTGGTTTATTCCTACTACGCACTTGTTTATGATTAAAGTCACATAACATGAAGAATCATATACATAAATCCTAAAATGAAAAATACGGTTTTATATACCTACATTACTCGCCGAACTTTTGATTGTTAGAAAACAAGTAAGTATATAGGTACCTACCTACCAAGAATAATAGTAGGAGAGAATGACCGATTAAAATTTACTAGGAAAACCAATGTAACAAAGAACGTATTAACTTGGTATAAACAATAAACTTACAAAATCCCTTGGAGGTACCATGATCGTCGTTATTGCAATGAAGCAGTTGAAGCACACACGACAGCCGATCACAAAAACCTGTGAAGTTATAATTTTGATGGAGATAGACTTCCTTGACTTAATAATGTGCACTATTACGAAAATGTGCGTAGTTATAACTGTCAAAAAAGGTGTTTCGTGGTATCAAACTATTATTAAAAAATGCGAAAGTTTGGACGTATGTTTGTTCCTCTAAAACTCGACAACCACTGAACTGATTTGCCTGAAATTTAAACATACCTAGATAAATAATGACCGGAAATAGGACCTATGCCACCTTTTAACCGGGTAACTTGCAAGTCAAAACAATTCGTTATCAAAATAATTTGATACGATACTTTCGATCCGATACACCTTGCATGTGTTGTATCGATACGCCGTATCGTATGCCATTGTATCGATACAAATATCGGGTGTATCGTATGCCATTGTATCGATACACGAAAATATCGTATCGTATCGAACATCCCTAAGTCGACCTCTCAAAGCTCATGGTATTCAGAATAACTTGTATTTTGTTAGGAAGTTAGCTCGACAGTTGCTGACAATTTGCATTCCAATGTGTACAAAGTTTTTGATAATTTTTTAACGCATCCTGATGGTTATGCGTCGCTGCAGATTTTAACATTGTATGCAAGTATCTCAATTTGTATAGAAAACACGCATAGTCCAACACTGACAACGCATTGACGTGCATGATTTACTCGTACAATGATAAAATCTGCAGATCGGCGCAACGCATGCGGGTGAGTTGCCTGTGTTAGAACCGCCTACGTGTGAATTTTCTATTATGTTACTGCTAGACATTATTAAACACAAGGGAATTACTCACTTGTGTGAGATGCGACCGCGAGGAGTAACTTTGCCGCAACTCCCTTCTTACCCAGATGAAGATTCTCCGGATGAATCGAAACATTGTCGGTATCTAAATCGACGATATTTTTACGTGAGTAATTCCTGTGTGTTAAATAATGTCTAGTACAACTCACGAAACTTTTGAAAGTGTTACTAATCTCTAATTTCTCTAATAAATGCCATTCCTATCAAAAACGAAGAAACGCAAGCAGTTTCAATGGAAACGACTAATTTTATGTTATCTGAAAAATAAGAGCCAGTAAAACTTAAAAATCGCCTCCATTCCACGTTATATGTAGTTCAAGACAGAGAATAAAGGCTCGCCGGGGCTTAAAAGATGGTAAGGATAGCCGTACACTTTTTTTAGACAAGTAAGATGATATTTAATTTTGGGGAATTATTAACTGCATCTGTATTTATTTAAATCCATGAAGTATCTCCACAAATAAACGAATTGATTGATTGATCATTTAGTATTTTTGGTGCTACTTTTAAATATTTTGTTCGCAAAAAGGTGAGTTACATGATTAAATACTACCCTTTTTGAATCGGACTAGAATCTAGTCAGATGGTGAACTCTGGTATCAGAGAATAGTATTCTATTGAGAGGTCTCGAACCTTAGTACCTATAGACAGACATACAGATAGAGAGAGACCCCCTTTTTACCCGACTGCGCAAAGCAAAGGAAGGGTATGTGTTTATCAGTCTATGTATGTTTGGATGTTTCTATGTGGCACTCTAGAGGCCAAACGCGTGGACCGATTTTGATAATTCTTACGTCAATCGATTCGTCTCAACCTTGGGAGTGCTACTAAAGACATGACAGTAAACAAAATTCACCAGTGCCACAACCAGACGCCATATTGTCAAAATTAAAAAAACCAAAATCGTCACACAATATCAAGTGGGGTATCGTTGAATAGGTATTTCAAAATCAACTTTAGGTTTCTTTTACTATTTTTCATTTTAAGTAACAGTTTAGGAAAAATAACGGTTTAAAGTTGATTAATAATAATTCTCGCTATGGATGTTTCTATGTGGCACTCTAGAGGCCAAACGCGTGGACCGATTTTGATGATTCTTACGCCAATCGATTTGTCTCAACCTTGGGAGTGTCACTAAAGATATGACAGTAATCAAAATTCACCAGGGCTACAACCAGACGCCATATTGCCAAAATTAAAAGAATCAAAATCGTCACACTATATCAAGTGGGGTATCGTTGAATAGGTATTTTAAAATCAACTTTATCATAACTAAAAAGTGTTAAACTAGTAGTTCGCCCCGAACTGAGATCTCGCGCACCGTAGATGGCTTACATTTGGACTTTCTTCTGACTACCCCTATAATTTCAAGTGCTGCTACTGCCGAGTATGCCTATTGCGCCAGCTCTTCATGGTAAAAAATACTTGCATGCATGCAATACATAATGTTGTGTCTAATTTTTCATTTATTTCATATTTTTTATGAATTCTCGTCGTATTTCTAAAAGTATACGTCCTAGAATAAAAATAATAACTATTTTGGAATGTACAAATAAAGACCTTTCATTTGACACCCCACTCAATATATTTGTTTACTTAACTTTTTTTACCCCAATTATTTTCATTCTTTATCAAAAATTTTTTTTCACGAAAATAAATCAAGTAGCATCTAAAATCATTGCAAACCAAACCGCAATGATGCCACTCTCTTTTTAAGACCGACCAGTCAATGAGCTACGAAGACATCGAAACTCTATGAAACGGGAGCTCTTGCAGCTCTGGTTTCGTAGTTTTTGTTCTTTGGTCGTATTTCAAAAACTATATATCCTAGATTAAAAATAAAAACCATTTTGGAATGTACAAAACAAGCCCTTTCGTTTGACACCCCACTCAATATATTTGTGTAACTTTAAAAAAAAATTACCCCCTTGGGAACCTAATATCTTCACAACCCCTTCATCGATTAAGCTCATATGCTCCACCGTAAATTTCCTTACTACAACCTATTGACCTACCAAGTTTCATGCAGATTGGATGAACGGTTCGACAGTTATGCGCGAACAACAATTCGTGAAACATACATACAAACATACAAACATACAAACATACAAACATACAAACATACAAAGCAAAATCGCCCAACTTACCACTAAGATCTTCGCTCGCTTCGCTCGCTCGATCGATAAAAAAATATTTTAAAAAAACAAAAACCCGACTGCGTCAAAACTAAAAAGAAATAATAATTCATAATAATAATAATTCATAATAATTCATTTATTGTTTGTGAATCTAGGTACATAAAATATTAGATGTCAAACAGTGGTATAAAGTGGCTCTAGATTCCGCTTTTCAGCATACAAACATTAATAGGTCATTCTAAATCTAATTAAGGCAATAATAACATTACATAACATAACATTGGGAAGATTTGATTGGTAATAAAATGAATGGGTACCGACTGTGAGTAATTCTTTGCAGGCTTGTTTTTTTCTTTTTAGTTTTGACGCAGTCGGGTTTTTGTTTTTTTAAAATATTTTTTTTATATTCAGGAAACAAAATTATGTTTACACAAGGTGTAGCGATATCTACCTGTCGCTAGATGAACTACATAGACATGCTACGCACTACGAGCTTCAGCGAAGATGGCGCCACTCAATATCAGAATGTCTAGATCGCGCAAGTGCACTACTCATTGCCGATCGGGTTATATACAACCAACCGACAACAACTGTTGGTCGAAAGACCACGGGCAAGTGGGCCAGATGGACCGGCCCGTTGCAGAGAACCACCTACTCTGCCTTTGGGGAACGAATCCACCCATGTTCCCCAAACAAGGTGTACCTACCTATGTCCAGCTATTGAAATCTATAGACTTTATTCCTTAGCAAAACAAAACCGTTATGGTTTGAAATGTTTAAAGACATTACCGGTTTCATAAACTTCCTACCCGTTTGCGGCCATCCTTACGACAACTGAGCAATAAATAGAGGTCCTCGTCTAGTGATATTTTATTAGTACGATGGAGGTGGGAATTGCAGGATAACTCTACTCTTGCTGCTAAGAGATGTCTTATTGTTGATGTCTTCCTCCAAGTTTCTTTCAGAGAGCACTTTATAACGGGGGACATTTTATTGTGCTGTGTGCGAAGGAAAAACTCATAATTACTTGCAAAATATGCCGTTCTTGTCACTCTCAGTCAATAAAATCTCTCAGACGGCATTACAGTTAAATTCCTAATGTGATTCTGCCACCGCGACCTCTTTAGCTCCGCTGTGTTTCTTATCAAATAGTCAATTTTGAGATAAACAAGTGGCTATTTAAAAAAAACTGACTCTAGAGGTCAATAAGAGCAATTTTCGGCACTCTCAAGGTGCATTTCTGTTCAAAGTTCATAGCTCTAAAGATCCTCAACAAATCCTCACATGTTTGTGGCACCAATTGGAAAGTAAAGGTAAGTACCTACCCTTTCACATAAAAAGAATTTTCCAAATTGGCCCAGCCGTTTTTGAGTAATCTGTGAACTTAAACATAAAAAAGCACATAAAAAAAGATTAAGAGACCGACGATTTGAGAACGTTTTCCTTTTTTTAAAGTCGGTTAAAAACAGAGTTCCTATTGATGAAGTATGTAGTATAATGTCAAAGATGTTATTCCAGCATAATATTCGATCGAGCGAGCGAAGCGAGCGAAGATCTTAGTGGTAAGTTGGGCGATTTTGCTTTGTATGTTTGTATGTTTGTATGTTTGTATGTTTGTATGTTTGTATGTTTGTATGTTTCACGAATTGTTGTTCGAGCATAATTGTCGAACCGTTCATCCAATCTGCATGAAACTTGGTAGGTCAATAGGTTGTGGTAAGGAAATTTACGGTGGAGCATATGAGCTTAATCGATGAAGGGGTTGTGAAGATATTGGGATCCCAAGGGGGTAAAAAATTATGAAAGTTACACAAATATATTGAGTGGGGTGTCATACGAAAGGGCTTATTTTGTACATTCCAAAATGGTTTTTATTTTTAATCTAGGATGTATAGTTTTTGAAATACGACCAAAGACCAAAAACTACGAAACCAGAGTTTCGATGTCTTCGTAGCTCATTGACTGGTCGGTCTTAAAAAGAGAGTGGCATCGTTGCGGTTTGGTTTGCAATGATTTTAGATGCTACTTGATTTATTTTCATGATAAAAAAAATTTTGATAAAAAATGAAAATAATTGGGGTAAAAAAAGTTAAGTAAACAAATATATTGAGTGCGGTGTCAAATGAAAGGTCTTTATTTGTACATTCTAAAATAGTTATTATTTTTATTCTAGGACGTATACTTTTAAAAATACGACGAGAATTCATAAATATGAAATAAATGAAAAATTAGACACGACATTATGTATTGCATGCATGGTAGTATTTTTTACCATGAAGAGCTAGCGCAATAGGCATACCCGGCAGTAGTAGCACTTGAAATTATAGGGGTAGTCAGAAGAAAGTCCAAATGTTGGCCATCTACGGTGCGCGAGATCTCAGTTCGGGGCGAACTACTAGTTATTCTGGATGCCACCTATGTCCATGTACAGTCGCATGAAGCCAGGTGCTGATGTTCCTCTCGGAGACGAGGGTCGCGAAGGTGGAGACCTCATCATCACACTCCTGCGGTTTCCACGAGGATATGACGCCCCAAAGCACGCCGTTGATCACCACTGGTGCGCCTGTGTCTCTCTGGAAATAATAAAAATGGTGGAAACAAACATCATCACCTAGAAGTAAGTTGTCGCACGTCATCTTTTTGCGGATCACTTGTTTCATAATATCAATTTTAACTCTTATTTTTTTTTCGAAAATTAAAGATGTAAAACACTACTTCAGCTTACGAATGTTTACTGAAACTCAAGGCGATAATAGCTAAGCATACACGTACGGACATGCCCGTCGGATCTGCCTGACAGTTTTGCCTGCCAGGCAAATCTGTCAGGCAGATCCGACGCGCATATCCGTACGTGTATGCTTAGCTATTCACTTGGGCCCCTTTATTTTACAACGTCAACCCAGCAAGGAACGATACTGGTATTTTACCTTTGCGTCACCATTCCGATATCATTGCCGCTGCGTTTTGTTTCGTTCTCCAAAATGACAGTAATTTGCAAAACCTGATTGGTAATTTGTTTTAAAACGTCATCACAACAGAGTAACCTAACCTCATTGGTCATTAGTAGATTAAGAAACAAAACGAAATAGTTGACGTTTTGCTTAGTTTGATAAAAATATTTTTAGAGCACTTTCGAGGCACGTTAAATTGTTTTTACAGGTTTTAAATCATTAAACCATGACAGAGGCCTTCAGGCGGCCTTAAAACTCCGTCACCAGAGTCAGCCACTCATCTGAACATTCATCATACAAGGTACTCAAAGTTGAGACCAGTCTGGTAATTAAGAAACTCTACGCTGACCAAGTACAGGCTCATGCTACGAATCTGGGTTGTCACTCACCACACAAGTATCTTCGGCTCCACCTTCCAAGCACATGACCCTATCATGACCAGCTCCAATCTCCTTCAACTCCTGGAGACAATCCTCAGGGTCTGTTGGATGAAGGTGTGCCACAGACAGGATGCGGTGGTGCTTGATGACTTCAACTTTTGACTTGTTCAAGCCCGGTCTCTGAAAGAAGCCGTAATACATATTCCTTCTTAACCTGACTTCAACTAGTCTTGGGGCTAGTCCTTTCTTTGCTCTTACAGCGATCCCCATTTCTGTGCTAGCCTTATCTTCTGACAGGCCACGACCCGTGCCACGACGCCGACGCTTTAAATTCCAATGCCAAACAGTTTTGCCCGCCAGGCACGACTGTTAGACAGTTCTGTCAGGTAAATCCATGAGCGTATGTCTAGCTAACGAACTAAAGAGTAACCGCAAGCGCGGTTGTTGTAACACAGCCGAAACGTCGGGATTTATAAAATAAAAAAGGTAACTAACGCGGTATATAAAATAAAGTATATGTATTTAAATATATTCAGATTAGAAATCTAGTTGAAACTATAATATTTGAACTCACCACATCAGCATGCCATGATGTCATAATAAAATGCGTTGCTGTGACATCTTTCGGTATCAGCTGAAGTCTTATGGACCTTATTTTCGCTGTATATCTAACTGGCTTGGACAGCATAAGAAGTGCCAAGTCATAATCAGGCTTGCTACTTTTGAAGTAAGGGTGTGTTTCGAAGTACTTAATGGGTAGGAGTGTTCCTCCCTTCTTGTAGTTGATACTGCCAAGCCTGATGCGAAGAGATCGAATTGTTTCTCTCATTCTGAAAGGAAATATTTGAGTTTGAGACCTTTTAATTACTCGTACAATCTAGAACAAACTCTAGATCTACAATCTTGACTTTTCTGCCTTTTAGATGAGAATTGAAATCACAGAAATATTATGCAACTACATATTGAGAAATACTAAAATAAGATAGGTACATAAACAATGTTGAGATACATTGAAAAACTCACAAATGAATACCATTAGCTGCTGTTAGCACCCAGTTCTCATCAATCAGTGCACCGGCGCATACATACTTGCCACCTTTTACCACAGCAGCCATGAACGCAAAATCATGGTCTGATATCATCGAATGCTCTAAATGAATCACTCTATCCTGCTTTCTGTTTACGTTTAGATGTTCAGAATGTTTTTGTTCAGGTTTAGGGTTGATCTCTATTAATGTGTACAAATAACTATTGTGTTCAGTTGTGCGTTCAGTTGGATTCTGTCTATCGTCAATATTTTTGTGATGTTCAGTAACATTATCTTCGTCTAAATTCGGACTAGTGTCAATGAAGGCTTCTCGACCTAGATGGTTAAAAGACTCCTGTTCATCCTTAACTGCTCTATTATAAAATATAAGATCAGTATTGTAATTGTCAAGTTCAGCCCCTTTTTCAGTTGCTTGTGATGTACCGTTTTTATTCAGTTTTGATGTTGCTTTTTTATCTAAACTTGGTATATCGTCAATGAGGTCCGTATCTTGACTGGAAGGTTCAGAACTGATTTGTTCATCTTGATCTGATTCACTATTACTGTCGAAATTCTTGCTTTTATTTCGTGATTCAGGTATCTTCAACTTTTCTTTGTTCAGTTCTATGTTCTTAGTGAGATGTTTTTGTCTGTCATTACTTTCTGTAGGATTAATTATATTTTCAGCAAGTCCTTTATGGTTTCGGTTTTCGGAAAGTAATTTGAGACTAATATGTTCATTTTTTTGTTCTTTCACTTGAGTTGATGTAATATCATCATTGAGTAGATTAAAATTATTTTGACCTGAATTTTCACGTACTCCTTCATTAAGTTTCTGCTTTGACTCATCGCTCCGATCCTGTTCTTTGCTTAGAGGATTCTTATACTGGATTTCTTCTTGGGTCCTTAGAGATGGCATTAAAGAAACTAGTATGATAACTTTGGTTATTTGTTTCATCATTATTAATATTATAGTTCTTTTAAATGTTGCTAGATTAGAATTCCAAATAACGAATGAATTGTAATTTTATTTTTACTACGATCAGATAACGTAAAATCTTCTATATTTACATTCGTTGCTTATTTAAATACTTTTAAGCTCTTTATTAACTTACATTATAACTCAACCAAATAACGAACTCCTTCAAATATTTTCTTTGGAAATTGGGCTTCCTATTACAGGAATCTGGTAATTGTTGAGGAAATTGCGCTGATTTAAACGTATTTTGAGAAAACATTTTCTTTGAAACATTATTTCAATTATTCTGAATCGGCTTACACGTAACAACAACGCCTTAAGAGGAGAAACGATTTTTAAATAATTGCATTTTTTAGCGTTAACTTATGAGATGTAGTGTTGAAGGATATGAGAGAGTGCCAAGCTTCCAAAAACGACGTCGAGGATAGAGCGAAGTGGAGGCAAATTATAAGGAAAGCTGACCCCACCATACCACTATGTGGGACGCATAGCTTAGAAGAGAGAGAGAGAGTATGACACCCACTATTGAGCTGCCAATGATGATGTTGATGGCTAATAAAGCGGGTGAGAGAATATCAAAATAATTGAAAATTACATTATAATAGAAATTGCAGTTTTACAAATCACACTCTTTGCGTCTTCGGCACTTGCTACGCTGCCGTCATCATTATCATCATCACCAGCCTATAGCAGTCTATTGCTGGACATAGGCCTCCCCTAATGAGCGCCAGGGCGCCCTGCCCCTTGATTCTACTAAAAATATTTTTATTAAGCAAAGCAAACGTCAACTATTTCGTTTTTTTTTTTCTTAATTTACTAATGACCAGTGAGGTTAGGTTACTTTATTGTGATGACGTTTTCAAACAAATAACCAATGAAGTCTGCAAATTACTGTCATTTTGGAGAACGAAACAAAACGCAGCGGTAATGATACTTGAATGGTAGACGTTGTAAAATAGAGGAATTTCCCCCTGTTCTCGCTTGCTTGACGTATCCAACTTGCTACGCTGCCGTATCACTATCTTATCTATGTATATGTAGGTATTATGTAGGTACTTCTGAATTGATATTATCTTTAAAAAGTTACTTTTTTACTTAATTACGAAGAATGAAACTAATATTATTTCATCTCGTCTTTCCTCTTAAATGTTTACAGGTGAATTACAAACATCTTGATAAAGAAATTGTTTCTTAATTGAGGCGAAAACATTCAGCTTGAGAACATTGACTGCGGCGCGTTGATTTACGACACTGGTACATTCTTGATTTATAACTGCCCCCATACTATGAGCTTTATATGCGATCCAGTTTAGGTTCTAAACTGAAACGCTTTGCAAATTCGTCACATGGCGTATGCTATGACGCTGACGAAATATCAGAACCTAAAAATGACCTAAACTGAATAGTCCCTATATGAAGTTTCTTTCACTCAATTTGTACTATGACCGTTTAATACGCGTTGCGTTGGTTCACTTTTGTGTCAAAGTTCAAAACTGTCACTTTTAAAACAGGTCATAGCAAGAATAGTTTGTTATCCAGGGGCCCTAGCCATATTACACTATCTACCGTCGCGATAGAATAGAATACTTCAAAATGTTTGAATTGACGTTCTGACCACATGACTCATCACCTTGAAACGTCAATTCCTATACATTTTGAAGTATTCTATTCTATCGCGACGATAGATAGTGTAATATGGCTAGGGGGCTGAATAGGGACCTAAACTGAACTGAATTGTTTACTAAGAGGTCATAGTACAGCTCGAAGTAGTTATGACCCGCAGTTAAACTTGCAACGCATGAAATTTGAAAGTATTTTTTTTTCAGGATAAAACATCGCATAAATGACATTCAACTATTATTTAATAAAACAAAGATGCTGAACAAAGAATACTTATCTAACAGAAATACTTACTAATTGTTTGTTATTTTTCCGTTTTCGTAAATACTGAGATATTTCATCATGATCACAGAACAGAAAAAAGCAGAAATACTTTACTATGTAGCATGCAGCAAAATGAGTGGTCCTGCTGCTCGCAAGCTATGGTTTTGTAATAATTTTCATTTAGAACCAAAGACTTTTACCTGTAGACAGAGTAATGTCAAATACACATCACTCAAAAACGACGCCAAACTATCTCTGTAAACTGACAACCAACTGACAATATGACTGTTTTTAGGGATACCAACTAGCCTAAAAATAATACCCTACTTTTTTACTACCTACACCTACTTATCTGACCTGCATAAAATATAAAAAAAAAATTACTAGAAATAAGTAGGTACCTACTTATGTACCTAAATTACCTCCTCCTTTACCTTGCTTGGTACAGCTCCACTTTTAAGTCTCTGACGCAATCCTTTTCTTGTGAAATATTTTTCTTCATTAGAGAAATGGTCGGAACAAACTACTGAGGTTTTATGCGGTTTCCACAAAATGTCGCCTCTTGTTTTCCTTATGACGTCTGCCCAACGGTTTGTCAGAACCGGGTCCGCGGGAAATCTAAAAATCAGGAGCGGGATGAGGATCACGGGATCAGGATAACAGAATCAGGGTCACGCAGGATCAGGATCACAGGATCAGGATCACGGGATCTGATTACAGGATCAGGATCAAGGAATCAGAATCATGGAACATCTATTTCTGTCACACATTTCAATACGAACAGTTTGGCCACGTAGCCGCGTCTCAGCGCGTTATAGCAGTCAAAGTAAGAATCTGTTAATTACTTTCTTCATATTCGAAATGAAAAGCAGAGTGTTTATCTCGGGTGAAATACCTGTAGCGACATCTACCTGTCGCTAGATGAACTACATAGACATGCTACGCACTACAAGCTTCCACCCTGTTCCCCAAATACCTATTTAGGCACTCTAACTATTAGCACTCTCGCTATGCTCGTGCGCCAAACCATCTCATGCCTAAAGGTTACTTTCAACCCTTGTATAACAATCTACTATTCATACTATTAGGTACGTAAGTTTCCCATAATTTTAGGAAAAACCCCACTTTTTTTGATGAAACACCGTTCAAATCAACAAGCTGCTAAAATATCGAAATTAAAAATCGGTTTTTCTCTAAATTGCAATAGGTAATTTCAAAACTTACCGATGGTATGTGATGACTTTATTAACACCAGGTTTCCCGCGGCGGTTCCGACAAAGTTGAACAGCGCAAACCGGCATGATAAAACATTTTTCTGGAGAACCTTACGTCATGATCTCAGGATGACACTGAAGTAGCAGAAATAAATAAGAACTTTTTATAGTCAATATTTTTGAACGTGGTTACGTGAGACAAGGGTATGTCTACAGGTAAAAGTCTTTGTTTAGAACATTCTGGTTTAAGGACGTAACAACAAATATCAACGGTTTTTAGGTACCATTTCAAGAACCAGGAATCGCATTTGTAAGAATGTTATGGTATAAAATTAAAGGTAATATATTCATCTCTAAAAATTTCAAATAAAAACTGGGCAGTTCTATACAAAATTTTCATAAAAACACGTTTTTACCATTGCAAGAATCGCTGAAAATACCGAAAAATGGGGTCTGATTAGGTACATAAATAGCCAATCCCGCTGCATATTTGAACAAAATTATAATACAAAATTGTAGCTTTTAGAGTCCTCTATAATAATTTCTGATTATTTTGTTGCCAAATAAATTACATTTTTATTTATGAGAAAGAATAGAGGGCAGAAAATGCACTAGAATTCCTCCATACATTTTTCAAAGGAAAACTGACAAAACGCAGACAGATTTCATTTCTGCTCGTCATTCCGCGTCAAGACGCGGCAATGGAAGCACGGATGTATCGCAATTTTGAAAATTTATTTGGAACGACAAGGTTCTAAAGTAATTGTATCGTGTGTGTTTTATAGTGCGAGTGAATTATATTGATACTTTTTTGGACAGAAAATAAAAGTAAGTGCATAGCCAGAATTAGATTTGAAAAAGTACCTAGGTACCTGTGTGGTAGGTTACTACTATCATCATCATCACCATGACTCCCATAAAAGATGGCGGATGTTACAGTTTTATGAAAAACCAATATCTATAATTACTTATAATGATAATCGGGGTTTTTGAGGGTGGTGATTATGAATTTGACACTCATTTTGGAATTAAAGATGGCGGATGTCACTTTTTATGGAAAATTAATATCCAATTATCATTATCGGGGTTTTTGAGGGTAGTGATTACGAAAATGACACTCATTTTGGAATTAAGCCTTAAGGTTTAAGGAGGATCGCTTGTATCAGTGCGGGTTTGAATCCCGTCGGAATCACAAATTTTGATAAAAATTTTCATTTTCAATTTCTTCTACTATCTAGTGTTGTAGTTGTATCGGCTTAATTATCGTTAATGCATTGTTTTGTTTCGATGGAAACCGAATCGTACAAAACTAATAGCTTTACAGAGTTTTTAATAAGGTTTTATTTCAAATTCTTTACTTTCAGAAATTACCCAAAAAGAGAAAGCTGACGATCGATGGTGTATGTACCTAAATCAACTGTTATAACTGTTATAAAATATCGATGAAGACCAAGTTAGCAGTTATTTACATTGACGAAGTAAACAGTGCTACCTCCATGGTCGTGGAATGGTTTAATGTAGACAATTTATTATTAAACGAGAAAAAAACTAAATGTATAATAATTTATATTATGCTGCCAAATGTTAGGCCAGAAAAGTGCAACGTATTTACATAATCTTAATGAATTTGATTTTATATTTTGATAATACATACTAAAACTTTTATAAAATAATTACATAAAAAGTACTTTTATAAAGTAATTACATATTATTGTTTTATTTGAGTAATTTTTTATTTTTAGGGTTCCGTACCTTAAAAGGTAAAAAAAAGGAACCCTTATAAGATCACTTTCTTGTCCGTCTGTCCGTCTGTCCGTCTGTCCGTCTGTCTGTCTGTCTGTCCGTGTGTCACCATCGATTATCTCAGGAACGGGTAGAGCTAGCAAGTTGAAATTTATACCATATACTAAGGTCTATAGTCCCTACTGTGACTATAAAAATCAAGGTCCTGAGTCAACACTATAAAAAGATATAGGCAAATTTAGGTTTTCGTGAAAACTTGTGAGTACCAAAACTTACCTTAATTATCAACTTTTTTTATTTTTCGGAATTTTTCCTTTACTTGTGCTGGAAGACCTTGCTTGTAACCAAATTTGACAATTCTAGGTCAACCGGAAGTACCCTAGAGGTTTTGGGTCGAAAACCTAAATGGTAGTTCCCGTTGACCTAGAATAACGAAATTTGGCAAAAAGCAAGGTCTTATAGCACAAATAAAGGAAAAATTCCAAAAAGTTAAAAAAGTTGAAAACTAAAGGGTGTTCCCATACATACATAGTTGACGCCAATTAAAATTGTCCTCCGAGTTGTATGGGCGCTCATACAATTAATACTAGCTTAATTGGCACCATGGCTAGGTACGGAACCCTCGGCGTACGAGTTCGACTCGCACTTGACCGGTTTTTATTTCTTATCTGTTTTAGCTTATGTTCTATAAGCTATTAAGTTTAAGAATAAATAAAAAATTACCATCCTCAAATAAAATAGCTTCAACCTTCTGCAGTTTTATTATTTATTAGTAGAATAATATAAATAGAATAGGCAGATAGAA
The DNA here is from genome assembly GCA_958496255.1 of Camptogramma bilineatum. Taxonomy (NCBI): domain Eukaryota; kingdom Metazoa; phylum Arthropoda; class Insecta; order Lepidoptera; family Geometridae; genus Camptogramma; species Camptogramma bilineatum. Next base: position 8,454,170 of record OY292474.1, read on the forward strand.
GATACATTACACCAAATGCTATTGCAAACACCTAATTTAATTTAATTACTTTACCTACCCATACTAAACTTTCAAGTACCAAAATTAGTTAGTCAATAAAAAATCGAGCGTAAAGCGGCTTCAATTGTTTTGGTCTCAAATACCCAAATTAGAATGCATCAAAAATGTAATTACGTCCTTAATCCAAAGGGGTAAATACTGAGTTGACATCTGATTAAGGAAAATGGAAGATGAATAACTACATGCTGTGGCAACCCCACGTAAGCGGAAAGGGGGAGGAAGATGATGATAATGATGATTCTAACCTATAGTTTTAACATGGTTTAGTCCAGTAGGAACTTTAGTCTTCGTTTTTTTTTAAATTCGATATAATCTTTTGGAAAAATGCCTTTAAATCCGCTTGGCTTGCTAAATGAAACTTGTTTTCAGAGGAAAAAAAATCAAAATATTTTTTTTTTGTACTTACATCTCTATTCCCTTATTTCCCTTGGCACTACCGCTTGGCTCTATTAGTAGAGTGAAAGGAAATTTTACTTTCCCGTGACACTACCGGTAGTTTCTACTTTTTGTCTGTTCTTCGGTCAAAATAATCTGGGTGGAAGCTTTACTAAGATCTGTTGATTCAAGACATCTCACGGGAAATGAAACGAAAAATGACTACCTACTAATTAATTCATACAAGGCAATGAGGGTCGGTAAACGTAGACTTATTGTGCTCGGTCTCTAGGGAATTTTTCTCTCTTTGTTTTGTCATTGGGTATTAGAGTTGTATGGGCTTTTTACTCGGCTGACTGTCAAGTCACAGGCTTATGTGGATCGCGCGTTTCTATGCATGTGGGTATATATGTATTTGTATTTAAGTAATATTCTTTATTACCGAATTTCTCATAAACGTCTGGATGGATTTTGATGAATGAGGTATCGTTAGAATCGAACCATTTATTTTGAAAAAAATGTTGTTTCCAACTCATTATTTTTGAATTAATTGCTTGTTAGCTTATCGGCGATGTCGCGCACGCTAATCCCCTTTCGCACGAGAGAAAAACGTCGAATTGAAAGTTTCAGTTAATAATGAATTTCTAAATAAATGCTTCGAAATGCATTTTATGTTTCATTTTGAAACATAATGAATTTCTAAGTATTTATTCGCACGTCAGCGTTTTTAAAACACGACGCTTTTTTATCGTATTATGTTTAATTTATAGGGCTGACTGGGTGGTAGGCATTAAATTAAATTGTTGAGGTTTAACGCAACTTGAGCTTTTTTTGAGACGCGGGGCGATGCGTTGTCGCGTGTGGCGTGACGTGTTTCGGCATATGTTTGAATTCAGTGCGGGCACTCAAACATAATATGCCAAAACTCCGTGGATGAGACCTAAGATTCCCGCCACAGAATGTGACTTTCACGCACGTAGGTATCCGTTGTGGACCATGTCGCGGGTCATGACTCCGAACACAAGTACCACCGAACACAAGTACCACCAACGAAGTATTCTATCTCCACCACCGATAGAGTGTGTGTCGTTGAGTGCTGGTCCAGTCACTAGATCTTCAAAAGATTTCAAAGGACCATGCTCATCATTGCTTGAACACTGGACCCACTTTTAGTTTTGAAAGGTGGGCACAAAATATCTCGTGGTCCTTTCTAACGATTTGTGGGAAAGAACTATTTTTGGGAATACAATTGTGATTAAGTTACATTATTTAGTTTCTATCCTAAAATAAAACAGAAATGCTTTAGTATGAAGTAAGTCAAGCGAACAAATCAAATAGACTAGGTATCATTCACAGAGACATAAAAATTTACACTGACAGATAAGAAGTATGAACCAACATTGTAACACAAAGTCATAATGTCGTGAGAGAAAATCTATCTTCGACAGTAGAGTTGGTCACTAGCTCAACTGTACTCTCTATGATCTGTGAACATCACTATGGTAGGTGGTACCGGGGGTAAAAATAATTACTCATCGTACCACTGGAGGTATCGTCGGTGGTACGGTGGTGCAGTCACGCTCAATCATGACGAATTTACTTTTACCAATAATATTCTAAAGGATAATGACCAAGTGAGAAAGGCAATTTGGCCCATTAAGATTTTTGTCGAACATCAATAAAATGTTGCTTAATTCTTATCCTTTTAAAGTTATTTTCCATTTTAGGATAAAACTGGTCAGTCCTCGGAAACTTTGAATCAAAGTTCCCAAAAAATTAAGGACACAAATAAAAACATAGCTGATTCTGATGACTTGTCTGCATACCTAATACCTACATTGATTAATTGACCTTCGCAATAACTACTAACAACTTGTAATAACTATTCCAGTTTTTATGGTAGTTTTAAACTTTGTTATCGATGAAATAGTCTAATACTACTCTCACTTACCCCACCTCCCTCTTATAACGGCAGGTATATTGGACATTTCAACAAGTATTGGTTTTCATCGGATAGACAGCTTGAACACCCCTTCAGATTATATTACAGAATAAATAGGTACAGAAGCCTGACTCCGCGAAAACAGAACTCAACAGATCCTCACCAAATTTTTGAGGCATCAATCGGTAAGTAGCTACACCCTTTCAAACAAAAAATAATTCTAAATTGGTCCAGGCGTCTTCGAGTAATCGGTGAACACACATAAAAAAAAAGATTCCATCGAATTAAGAACCTCCTGCTTTTTTTGAAGTCGGTTAAAAATAGTCTATAAGTACGTAACCCATGCCACCACATTTTGTATATTTTAATACGCGAAACCGTAGGGTTAAAATTACCTTTGAAAAAACACATTCTTTCGAAATACCCGTGGTTATCTCATAGTTACGCCCGATAAGGAACCTTTTACATCAAACACCTGGTTAAAGCCTTAAATAGGTTAACAGGGTTGCGGGTAACCTGCGGTGAATTTCGTTTCGGTAAAAGATGCCTTAAATAGATCCGCAGGTAAGAAAGAAATGGCTGGCTTAGTTAATTTCACGAACTTCAAAAAAAGGAGGTTCCTACTGCACAATATTTTCAACCTCATTTAATTTTGTAGAAAAACCTAGGAATAACTAGTTCTTAACATTCTACTTTTAATTTTTTTCGTTTTGAATTATTGATTAGTAGTAAAAAATATTTTCTAAAATTAATATCTCGTAGGTTTATCACGCTGTTCTTCTCTCACCATAAGAAAATAATTCACTCCCGCTCAAATCACTCATGCGGTCTTACTCAACCCCCTAAGCAAGCAAGTTCGATGAGCAAGTGGCCAACTCTGGTGACGGAGTTTTTAGGCCGCCTCCGTCATGGCCGCCTTTGTCACGGAAGCGCTCAGCTCGTAATGCCAGTCACCCATCCAAATTGTGACCGCGCACAACGCAGCTTCAACGATCAATCAAGAACGTCTAAGCAAGCTACGCCACGAGCGCTTCAATTTACTAAATCTCTTTAACTAGCTGTTTGTAGATTTCGTGATTTCTTACCGTAACATCATTAGCTAGCATCTAAGTAACGTGGTTCGGGAAAACGTGCTCAGCTCGGGCTTCATCAGACGCTAACCTGATTTTGTTGTTTCTCTTGGTTGGGTATGAAACGGCTTGCTGGACACACAGCGGCATTAAATTACCTCTCAATCTGAAGCGCTCGTCGCGTAGCTTGCTTAGCTGGGCCGCACACAGATATACACTTGTATTAGGTACCTACGATAAATTGTGGCGCCACATTTGAAGCGCGACACATTTAACGCCCCCCAATATCTATGGGAAAGCACGCACACCAAGGACACATTTGTAACGTGCGTGCTTGTCCACAGAAAATAGGTGGGCGATGTGTCGCGTTTCAAATGTGGCGCCACAATTGTCGTAATACAAATGTATGTCTGGTATAGGCTTAGACGTTTTTTAGGGTTCCGTACCTTAAAAGGTAAAAAAAGGAACCCTTATAAGATCACTTTCTTGTCCGTCTGTCTGTCCGTCTGTCTGTCTGTCCGTGTGTCACCATTGATTATCTCAGGAACGGGTAGAGCTAGCAAGTTGAAAGTAGGCAAATTTAGGTTTTCGTCAAAACTTGTGAGTACCAAAACTTACCTTAATTATCAACTTTTTTTATTTATCGGAATTTTTCCTTTACTTGTGCTGTAAGACCTTGCTTGTAACCAAAATTGACAATTCTAGGTCAACCGGAAGTACCCTAGAGGTTTTGGGTCGAAAACCTAAATAGTAGTTCCCGTTGACCTAGAATAACGAAATTTGGCAAAGAGCAAGGTCTTATAGAACAAATAAAGGAAAAATTCCAAAAAGTTAAAAAAGTTGAAAATTAAAGGGTGTTCCCATACATACATAGTTGACGCCAATTAAAATTGTCCTCCGAGTTGTATGAGCGCTCATACAATTAAGCGGACTAGCTTAATTGGCACCATGGCTAGGTACGGAACCCTCGGTGTACGAGTTCGACTCGCACTTGACCGGTTTTTATTGATAATCTTTGAAACTTCAAAGAACGCTTTAACTAAGGGAGTGTCCACATTGCGTTTTCTGCAACGCGTTTTTGAGCTGCGCGTTTGTATCGATACAAACGCGCGTTCGCAACGCGTATTTTTCCATACAAAAGCGAACCGGGAGGGGCTGCGCGGGGGGCTGCGCGTTCGCATCGCGTTCGAATCGCGTTTGTATCGATACAAACGCGCTGCAAAAAACGCAATGTGGACACTCCCTAAGCGACGTTCTCAGTGGTCACAATGCCGCAAGTGGTATAAACAGCAGAGCACTTCCGTGCTTCATCTTTTGTCGCGTTCGGTCTCGTTGAGATGAGAGTGACAGAGCTACTTGCGTGGCCACTAGTATCATAATTGACAGTCTGAGACCGATTTTGGTCGCTATCAAAAATAGACAAGGGGGCAGGTTTGTCTCTTCATTTTACAACAAAGCTGTACGAGTTTATCGGTTGTTTTCGTGTAACTGGATACTGGAAAAATGTTTGTTATAAGAGCTAATGGTTTGCGTGGGATGATGTTATGAGCCTAGGTGACAGGGTTGGGTCATTGTTACTAACAAGTGGCTAAATTAAAAATTAAAAAAAACCGACTTCAATGTTATAAGCTGAGCAAGAGAGCTGTAGACGGTAGTCCCTGTCCACCTGACAGGTGCCGTACAAAGTGCTTTTTTATTTATCCACATACCCAATAGTTCTAGAATTCTAAACAATAGTGTTCCGTGATACGTGAACATCACAGTCGTAATCATATATTTCAGTTTTTCATTTCATAACTACGTAATATAAAATCTTGAATGGCTGTTCCAATGTGTGATTGGAAACGTAAGCCGCTGATAAAAGGAAGTATCGCGTTCTCTTCAATTCATTGCTTGATTGAATTGTCGGGCAAAAGGAACCCTTATAATCTTTAAGATATAGCTATTTAGTGACTAGAAACTTATTGGCCTTAACGCGTTCAGTGCCCATCCCATGACGCACATGTGCTCCGGGCTGAGGACGTCCTGCGAAGCTGGGGCAGGGAATGGGTTAAAAGTTATAACTGACCAGTCGCCGCCCGCCTTTTTGGCTTTCCTATGCTCCTTCACTTTTGGCTTGCAATGCGGCGATCCGGTGACATTAATAACTGCCTGATTGTCTATCTTTGATAGCGACTAAAATCGGTTTCATAGGGCCTCCAGACTCTCGAGAGAAGGCTCGGCGAGAAGTCTCGCCCGAGACTTCGCGAAGAACAAACAAGCTATCCACACTCTCAATTGTTCTCAGTCGTGATCTGTTGCTTATCCGGTATGGACGTCGATATTGAAACTGCAGCCGGTTTGGCTCTGTGTGCCATTGCATACTGTAACTTTGTGAATGTTGTAACTAAAAATAATGTTAAAAAAAAAAAACTTAATGTAAAAAACTTTTATCTTAGTAGTTTCGATATTTAGCATCCCATAAAATAGGCTCAGATTGAAAAAAATCGATAAATTTCAACTCTATTTATTATTCCACATTTTTACGAAAGAAAATTCTCGAAAAAAACAAACAATATGGATGTCTGCCCACCGCCGCTCATTAATCTGCAATGAGACAAAACGTGAGTGTAGGACCCTTCTCTTTTCTCGCCCGAGAAATCCTTTGGCTCGGCCAAAAATACCGACACCGATCGATCGGAGAACAGGCGAGCCAGAGAACGAGAAGGCGAGAAGCTCCTCACACTCACGCTTCTCGGGTGTTCTCGGGGGTTCTCTACGAGAGTCTGGAGGCCCTTTCAAACTCTCAAACATGACAGTTCAGTGACCACGGAAGTAGCTCTGTCACTCTCATCTTAACGAGACCGAACGCCGTCTTTCTGCTGATTGTCTATCTTTGATAGCGACCAAAATCGGTCTCAAACTGACAAATATTTTTCAGTTCAGTGACCACGCAAGTAACTCTGTTACTCTCGTCGACAGTTGTCGTGTCGTTTTGACAGTTTAAGACCAATTTGAGGTTTGAGACAAGTTAGACAATCAGCCTGCTGAGCTGAAAGGGCCAGTCTGAATGACAATACTTTTTCCGTGCCTGGTACGGCCGTAGCACGGCATTGCACGGCCATGGTATGATACGCTGTAGTCAGTTTAGACCTTTGTGATGACGGGAACTACACTAAAAATGCTAGTAGCAAGCGAATAATAATTTATATTACGTGGCGAACGATTTGACGCTTGATAAGGGTAAAAACATTTGCATAGCAGTCGCTTTTTTATTGGCACGAAAGAATGTTAGGAACTGGTTTTTCATCAGAGGGGGTATTGACATTCCATTATTTCTATGGTTATAAAAGTTTTTAATTTTTATAGTGTTAAACCACACTTAGATATTACTTCATTGAAAATGAAAAGTCTTATCATTTTGCAATTTCGACGGGACTTGAACCCGCACTGATACAAGCGATCCCATATTATAAATTGTATGTTTGTTTGTTTTTCCTGCTTTCACGTCAAAACAGAGAGACGGCTTGACGTGTTTTTTTGTGTTGAGATAGTTGGAGGGCTGGAGAGTGACAGGCTACTTTTTATCCCGAAAAAATGCATGTTTCCCGTGGGATCAAAAAGTAGTACCTAGTCCACGCGGGCAAGGCCGCGGGCGTCCGCTAGTTTTTTATATATCTTAATTTTTTATAGACAGACTTTGTTCATTGACCGAAGGTCAGAAGACTCAAAATGTCAACCTACGAAAAAGCACAGAGAAAGCTAATTGCCATGGTTATTCATGACTAATTAACATACAAATTAGCATCGTTGTATGCATACCTAATAAAAGTATTCTAAGTTCTAACACATTTTGATTTATGTACGCGTGCGTATGGAATGATCCTTTTTCATCATTTCTAAAGAGAAATATGAAAGTAAGACGACCCGCTCCGGCTTCGCACGGGTCACGTCACACATCACATTAGAAACCTATGAAATTATCAGTGTTTCTCTACTATATCATGCATGTATCTATACATATAATAAGAATGAAGTCTAAGAACAAACTTATAAGTATTCCATTAAGTGATGTCAGTTTTTGATCCATATAACCTTTTCACGTCCAAAAATGTCATAAGCGCGATCTACGTTGACCTTGAACGCAAACACTTCATAGTAACTGTTGGTAATCTGTGACTTTGAAATTTTCGTTTCTCTGTGTGTTTGACCACTAAGATCTCTGAAACTACTGAACTGATTTGGTTGCAGTTTTCATTGTTGTATTATGGTAAGCCGGGATTAAAAGATAGGGGTTGTTTTATCAAAATCCGTTCACAAATAAAAAAGATATATCTATTTAAAGAATTCTACTGTGACTTTAGTTTCTCTGTGTGTTTATTGCTGCTAATCTCAAAAACGACTCTACTGAATTGGATGTAGTTTTGACTGTTGTATTATGGTAAGTTGGGATTAAAAAATAGAAGTTTTTTTATCAAAATCCGTTCACAAATAAAAAAGATATGTACATTTAAAGAATTCAATCTAAATTTCTAAACACTTTGTTTTCTAAAGAAAAGATTACGATAAAATTTGGCATGGATATAGATTATATCCCAGGAAAGGACGTAGGCTACTTTTTTTCATATGTTATCATGGTTGAGATAAAAAAATAAGGGTTGAAAGTTTGTATGGGGAACAAAATGTTGGGATGGGTGACCGTCTGACCTCCTCTTTTTGCACTCATGGAAATTTTTAAACATTTTTTTATTACCTACGAATTTCAAAATTACTTAATGATAATTACTTAAATTGGTTTTAGGTAGGTGATGACCATGAAGTAGTAGTTGTAAATAGGTAAAGTGGGTAAGTAGAAAGCACGCCTAAGCTATTTCTACGGAACAGAGATAGCTTCTTGCGATTTGCTATTAGAAAACACGCAGGAATATACAAATTTTAGCGTTTCAAAACCGTTTGTTGTTTCAGCGCAATAGACTCAAATCTGTAAATGTTATATAATTAAAACCTCAATTGAATATTAATCTTCCTTAAATTGTCGAAAATATAAAAATCAGAGCTTTAAATGAATTCAATATTTTAGAAAACAAATTCCCCAAATCAGCGCAGCGCCAAAGTAAATTATTTCCAAGTACTTATTCAAATTTTCTATCCGTGTATTTATTATGTTAAATACCTATGTATTTATTTAAAAAGTATTTATCACGATAGATTAGAAATTAAAACACCCAAACCCCAAGTAGATAGTTGTAAATAGGAAAAATAGGTAACTAGATAGCACGCCTAAGCTATTTTTACGAAACAGAAATAGCTTCTTGCGATTTGCTATTAGAAAACAAGCAGGAATATACAAATTTTTGCGTTTCAAAACCGTATGTTGTTTCAGCGCAATAGACTTAAATCTGTAAATGTTATATAATTAAAACCTCAATTGAATATTAATCTTCCTTAAATTTTCGAAAATATAAAAATCAGAGCTTTAAATGAATTCAATATTTTAGAAAACAAATTCCCCAATTCAGCGCAGCGCCAAAGTAAATTATAGCCAAGTATTTAAATCGTAATTTGAACATAGAAGTCTTCAAAAATCTATTTCATATACATCCGATACAAAAATTTCAATTTCTGTATCGGACGCGCAGACATCAGACGTCCTCACGTTGCGTTGGCTCTGACGGAAGTTCCGTCACGGAACAAGACTGGTGTAATCGCCAACGTGTGGATGGTTCACGAAATCTTGGCCCCAACGTTGGGACCAACGTTGGTCCCAACGTATACGCCGGCACCATACGTTGGGACCATGAAATTTGCGGTACGGGGGTTAAAGGGGACGAAAAATCGATCTACCTAGGCTAGGTCTCATATCTGGGAAAATTCGTTTTCTCGACATTTTTACGCAAAAAGGTTTACCTACCAGTGCAATGTGGTTCGTAATTTTACAATTTCTGTTGAAACTAAAGTGGCCAAGTGAAATAGGTGTCCGCCTCTCAACTCAACCGATGGCTTCGAGTTCGAATCTCAGCCAGTAAAAGTTTAATTTTTGTAAGTTTCATTTCTTTTTCTTTTTTAATTTTTATCTATTTGCACCCGAGCATAGTTCGGTCGCCCAGATATTCAAGTATTAAGTCCCTACCTACCTAAAGTATTTACAAAAAAATATAGAAGTAGGTAAGTACCTATTCTATCAGTTATCTGGTTCCCATAGTACAAGCTATGCGATTTTGATGAAATTTGCGGTAGGTACGGGGGCTTACGGAGGCGAAAAGCCGATCTAGCTAGGTCTTTTATCTGGGAAAATTCGTTTTCTCAACATTTTCATGCAAAAAGATTTACCAGTGCAATACCTACCTAATGAGTTTTAAAAAATTTGAATAAAAAGAACCTAGCCTATGTGTTATTCCAGGTCATAATCTATGTAAGTAATTATTCCAAGTTTCAATAAAATCCGTTTAGTAGTTTTGGTGTGAAAGAGTAACAAACATCCATCGATACATCCATCCTCACAAACTTTCACATTTCGCAAATTAGTAGAATTAGCATACGCGAACGAAGTCGCGGGCACAGCTAGTTATACATATAAACCTTCCTCTTCATTCTATTTATTAAACTAGTAGTTCGCCCCGAACTGAGATCTCGCGCACCGTTGTGTTGATAGCCTAGATTTGGACTTGTTTCTGACTACCCCTATACCTACGTTAAGTGCTCCTTCTAGTGTTTACCACACAATTATATCTAATGCGCTACCTCAGTATGGTAAAGATTATAGGCATGCATGCAATACATTAAGTCGTGTCGTGTTTACATTCAATAGTTGACCCCGCGAACTTCGTACCGCGCCTCAGGGAAGGCCTCTTAGTTCGAGAAATTATTAAAATAACAGTTCAATACAAAATGTATGAGAAAATCAATTCCCTCCTCCTCCCCCCTCCCCTCCCCCCCCCTCCCCCTCTCCCTCCCCTCCCCCTCCCCCCCTCCCTTTTCCTCCTCCCTCCCCTCCCCTCCCCCTCCGTCTCCCTCTATAATTTTGGTACATGCCCAGCCCACTATTTGCAGGAGTTAGCATGTGCATACGTGACAGGTTGCAAGCCCATCGCCGCTATTAGAACGTTAACTGGTTTCCTCGCGATGTTTTCTTTCACCGTTTAGAGCTCGTGTTATTGCACATTTAAATTTTTCTAATCGAAAAATCCATTGATGAGCACGGCCAGGGTTCGAACTTACGACCTATGAATCGAAAATCGAGCACTCTTCCACTCGGCCAACACGGCTTTTATTTTCAATCTCAAGAAAAAATATCAAGAAACAACTAAAATCATTGCAAACCAAACCACAACGATGCCACACTCTTTGTCTGATAACCAGACCTACGAATACATCGAAACTCTATGAAACGAGAGCTCTCTCCATACATCCGTTAATTGGTTTTCATCATTTTTCTTTTTCTCTGTATTTCAAAAACTATAGAACCTAGAAGAAAACTAAAAACTATTTTGGAATGTATAAATTGAGTACTTTCATATGACACCCCACTCAATATATTTGGGTAACTTTGAAAAAAAAATTACCCCCTTGGGAACCCCATATCTTTACAACCCCTTCATCGATTACGCTCATACGCTCCACAGCAAATTTCCATAGCACAACCTATTGACCTATCAAGTTTCATACAGATTAGATAAGCGGTTCGATAGTTATGCGAGAACATAAAAATGAAACATACAAATATACAAACATACAAACATACAAAGCAAAATCGCCTAACTTGCCACTAAGATCTTCGCTCGCTTCGCTCGCTCGATCGAAAAAACCGCATCAAAATCCGTTGCGTAGTTTTAAAGTTCTAAGCATACATAGGGACAGACAGTGGGAAGCGATTTTGTTTTACTTATGTATGTGATGATTGTAATTTTTATTCGGACTTTATATTGAAACAGTTCAATGAAATAAAAATAATTATGATCACGACTGTATCCCCATGCCGCGGTAGACATTTCCTCAGACCTTATTAGACATTCAAGATCCTTTGAGGATGTCTAAGGGGGTAGTCAGAGGTATGTCCAGTCCAAATACACATTTAGTTACATGTCCACTTTTAGCACAAGTTACGGCTTTGAGAATGGTAACTGGTTTCCTTACGTTTTCTTTCACCGTTTAGAGCTCGTGTTAATGAGCATGTAAATTTTTCATAAAAAATCCATTGATGGACCCACGGCCTACGGATCGAAAGTCGAGGTACTAGGCTTTGAGGTCGTTAAGCCATGACGGAGGCCTTTGGGCGGCCTAAAAACTCCGTCACTCGTCAGAAAAAAAAAAACTTACAAATACCTACTTAATAAACTTGTACAGGCTGAGATTCGAACTCGAAGCCTTCGGCTGAGAGGCAGACATCCAATCAACTCGGCCACTTTGGTCTCAACAAATTTTGTGAAATTACGAACCACATTGCACTGGTAAATCTTTTTGCGTGAAAATGCCGAGAAAACGAATTTTCCCAGATATGAGACCTAGCTAGATCTATTTTTCCCGTACCGCAAATTTCATCGAGATCGTTAGAGCCGTTTTCGAGAACGTGAGTAAAGACAAACAAACAAACAAACAACTATTTTAATAGAATAGGTCCTATTCTATTAAACGAGCAATATTTGTTTGTTCTATTCATATGTATTCAATTCAATAGGATATTTTTTCTCTTTCTTTCGACAATCGCGTCTTCGACGCGAGAATCTCGATCCATGTAAATGGCGCATTACTGTAGAAGGTTCTTTAACATTTTCTCCTTTATAAAAACTCATAAAGTTTTACTTTTATTCATTTGCATTTTAAATATTTCAGACAATAAGGTTGGGTAGGCTTTGTGTTTGTAATTGGATTTCCTGGATTTGGGGCTTTGTTTTAAAAATAAACACCATAAAATTGTAAATACAGGGTGGAAAAAATGAATGGGCTCTGGAGGGACTACTTTCAATCCTTAAGATAGAGTATTTTACTCAAAGGAAACATTCTTTTAATTTTTAAAAGAAACATAACTGCATTCAAAGATTTTCTAAAATTCGCTTGATTCACCCGGGAATTGAACCAGCTAAAAATTTCAAAAAAATACCCTCCATGGGCATGGCCCATTAATTTTTTCCAACATTGTTTGAACCCAAGACCCGATCGGCCATAGGGCTCATCAAATGACGACTGTAGTTTTCAAATCCTGGTCGTTTATCAATAGATATTTCATTTGAAGCTGAGAGGATGGTATACAAGTGTTAAAAGCTTTACTCCATCAGCTACAAAGCCTTGGAACATCGCCGTAGAGCCGCTAGTTACGTGACGGTTTTCTATCGGACACATGTCAGAGATAGGTACCTTTCTTCCATCGGACCTCCAGATACCTGGAAAGGCGCCATTTACTGAACTCGTTGGTTGATATTCCTAGTATTTGCACGATGCGCTTTGAGTCCACATTTTTCATGAAATTTGTGAAAATGTGGAAGTTGTTACCGGGGTCTGTATTTTCAGAAAAGTTTATTTAGAGTGTCTTCAAATTGATAGCCAATAAGTTACTAAGCGTTGCCCTGTACCTTCCTGGTGCAGGGCAACATAAAGCTGAGACTGTTCCTTTTTGGCCTACACCAGCACAGACGTCTTGTCCTACCTAACATAATCTAAGTTGTTTAATTAAGAATGGGTGGTATAAGTGTGCTTGTACCTACCTACCTACCTACCTATACTTTGTGCTATTAAGTTATTTTGTTTGCTAATTTTGTTGCCTGAGTGTAGGTGGGTTCTATGTGATACCTACTAAAGGATGCAGCACCCACAGTGCTGCATCCTTTATCTTTTATGTACCTACCTATTTTTTGTTAACTTATTTGTTAGTACCTACCTATCTTAGTGTTCGTTTTCCATTGTACCTCCGTCTGTCTGTGTTGTTGCCAAATAAATGCATATCTATCTATCTATCTATCTTACTTCTTGGTGAGCGTTCTCCATCTTACATACAACACACTGTTGCTTTATGATGCACCAATACACTGGTGATGTTGGATTGTTTACGGGAGGAAGGGCATATTTAGTGGGTTTTCTCACTCTATATTTGAGCAGCCCGACTGGGGTAGTACCTCCGCCTTACAGAATATCGCAGACAAATAACATCATTCTTCTCGACTGTGGTGAGTAAGGTTGCCAGAGCTCTGCGGGGAAGCGCTGCGCTGACAACTGGTGGACCAGTCTTGTCCATTGAGTTGTCGGCGCAGTGATTTATCTTTTAAAAGGTCAGCAGCGCGAGTGTGACTCCTCTGGTGTCGCAGGCGTCCATAGGCAACGGTAACCGCTTACCATCAGTTGGGCAGTATGCGTTTGCTACCTTAGTACTATAAATTCAAATATTATATCTCCTAAAGAAATAGATACGTAAGTTTAATAAGGTTGATCGGGTCGGTACCTTAGTGCCTACATGATATGGGCCGCCCCATAAAAGGATTATTTGACGAGATCGAAACAATCATGTAAATGGAGGTGAAGTGAAAAATTCTCTTTACCGCTACACATTCGACGACGTATCGAAGGCTATTTTGTGGGTACTGCCAGCCATGAAATTAGATAGACATTTTAAAACGTTTTTAGTAACTCACTTTCTTGTTTGTCTGTCTGTCTGTCTGTCGTTCCTGGCGGAATCTGTCAACTTAAATTTCGAAGACTTTACGATAAACTACCCGGCTGAATTTTTCAGGATAGCTCAAAACTTAATGACTACATTAAAAAAAAAAAAAATCTAAATACTTTTAGACAGCTTCTAAGAAAATTGAAAAGAAATAACAACAGTAAGGGCAGTTTTAACTATAACAAGCGTTGGTCCAATAGTAATAAGATTGTTTAAATTATTGTTAATTGGTAAGGATGGAAATAAAAGCTATAAAAGTAGAAACAAAATATCCTCAACTCGTACGGTCCATCCTCGTTCTTCAGTATTACTTTGTTTTTGTAAAAACATATAATTTCTGATGCCAACTGTACCTACCCCTAGAGGATTGACGCAAAAATAGAACAGACTTAGAAATAAAATATTCAGAACTTCTAAGTACCTATATCCTTTTTTTGTGCTGGACATTTCAAATTTTATTTCTTTCTTTTACTTGAATACTAAAGATAGATTACAATCTATATACTACTACCTATAAATCGATTATAAGATAGATTATAACTATAGGTTCTCAACGTGGGCGATAACGCTCCCATGTGGGCTTTTGAGGCTTTCAGGGCGGCAGTAGTAGACCCAGAGAAAATTAAGGGGCATTTAAATGGCGCATTAAGATATGGGGAGGGGGGCTCTTGAAAAAAATATATTCACAAAGTGGGCGGTCGGCAAAATAAGGTTGAGAAACTATGCTATAGAACCTGCACAACTATTGAAAGTCTATTTTTGTAAAAGTTCTACTAAGAATGCAAACGCATACGGCCCACCTAATGGTAAGCGGTTACCGTAGCCTATGGGCGCCTGTGACACCAGAGGAGTCACACTCGTGCTGCTGACCCTTTAAAAGCGTAATCACTGCGCCGACAACACAATGGACAAGACTGCTCCACCAGTTGTCACCACAGCGCTTCCTTCAGAGCTCTGGCAACCTCACTCACCGCAGGAACACAACACCATTCGAGAAGAATTATGTTATTTAGCTGCGATTTTCTGTAAGGCGGAGGTACTTCCCCAGTCGGGCTGTTTGAATATAGAGTGAGGAAAGCCCACTATGCCCTTCCTATACATATAGTTACCATTAAACATGTTGTAACCTACCTACATGCCACCTGCTTGAGAAATGTCACAAAGGCAGCTGATTGCGGTTAGTTGAAACTTGCCGCCCCACTTGTATTTGGCTAGGTCACTTATTTTAAACTTTCGCGACTTGAACCGTTGAAGCTTGTAAATATAGCTTTTATTGAACTTGCATGAATTTTAAAGAAGTTTAGAATGTTGAATAATATTTGAAAGGAATTTAGAATTAATCACGTTATTTGTTGTAACGCTATAGGTAATATCCTGTCATATCCTACTAATATTTTAAATGCGAAAGTTTGTGAGGATGTTTGGATGTAGGATATTTGTTAATCTTTCCCCCAAAAACTACAAAAAGGATTTTACTGAAACTTGAAATAAATTGGCTGACATTCGAACACGCAGCCTTCGGCTGGAAGGCGTGCACCCTAATCACTAAGCCACTCGTCTCAACAATTTCCGTGAAATTACGAACCACATTGCACTGGTAAATCCTTTTGCGTTAAAATGCCGAGAAAACGAATTTTCCCAGACATGAGACCTAGCTAGATCGATGTTTCGCCCCCGTAAATCCCCGAACCGCAAATTTCATCGAAATCGTTAAAGCCGTTTTCAAGAACGTGAGTACAAACAAACAAACAAATATTGCTCGTTTAATAGAATAGAATAGGCGTGGCGATGAGAGTCTCGAAAAGCTGGTCATCGTTGGGAACGTCGAGGGAAAGAGATCGCGCGGGAGATCCCCAACTCGATGGACGGACCAGCTCCAAGAGAAGAAAGCCAGGTTCTACGATGTGGTTCACCTAGCCAACTCGTTGGAGGCAAGCTGTCCACTATCACGAAGACAACCAGTAATCACGATCTTCAGACATGAAGAGCCGACCACAGAGAGAGAATAGAATAGGATAGGATAATCAGATATTTGTGAGCTAGCTGTCTCCTCAACTGTGGCATAACTACGTGAGCGGTGGAAGTGACGTCACCTTCACACGGTATACTTCCTACTACTAAAATACGGTCGTGAATGTTTGTGTGTTTGTAACTTTACTGTTGAACTGGGTTATTTGTATTTAATGTTAAGCCACGATTTGGATAGATACAAGACAAGCAAAATGAACAACCTAAGTATATTCATAACTAGCGGACACCCGCGGCTTCGCCCGCGTGGACTACTACTTTTTTATCCCATATATTTAAAAAAAAATACGAATAAACATCAATTTCTATAATGCAAAAAAATAATAATTTGTCACATCATTTTCTAAACGAGAGAAGCCGTGGATTGGAACTAGTATAAAGTACCGCGAAAACCACGGCCTCTACGTAGGTAGGTACTTTAGAAAGTAGTTGGCTCGGATTGTTAAAGTTTCAGTTACAGTGCCTTGCTTCTAATAAGTTCGAACCCAACTCGTTACTTAAGTTATACTTAAAATACAAGTGGCTTTAATAATTTAAAAACCGACTTAAATGTTTTAAGCAATTTTGTGCACTCTCGAGGTGCATTTCTGTTCATAACTCGGAAGATCCTCGACAGATCTTCACCAATTTGTGGCATCAATCGGAAAGTATACCTACCTACCCTTTCGAACAAAAAAAAATCCAAATCGGTCCAGGGGTTTTTGACGTGAACACACATAAAAAGATTCCGACGAATTGGAAACCTCCTCCTTTTTTGAAGTCGGTTAAAAATAACAATCACACTGTCGCCGGTCGCGTCCGCGAGTGGACCATTCACAGCACATTTCTCTGTGCTGTAAATGGTCAAAATTAATTTCTCTGTGCTGTGAATGGTCAACTCGCGGACGCGACCGGCGACACGCTGAAGAGTGAAACAAGCCTTACCGCCTTTAGCCGGTTTAAAAACTGCGTTACCAGAGTTGGCCACTATCTCACAATAATACCATTATTTTAAAGAAAATCACAACCATCATTTAAAACTTGGCACCGCACGAGCAAACATGTTATCGTATTTAGGTCAGATTCGCGCCCTGTTTGCACAAATCGATGGATACCGGGTTCGATTCTCATCGATAGCGATTAGCTTGACCCGTTTGAAATGGGTCATGTTGAGTAAGGTTTTTATGAGCGTTATGTAAAATAGTTTACATTTGTAGTTGTTTAAGATTAAAAATAAATAAAAACCGGTCAAGTGCGAGTCGAACTCGTACGCCGAGGGTTCCGTACCTAGCCATGGTGCCAATTAAGCTAGTCCGCTTAATTGTATGAGCGCCCATACAACTCGGAGGACAATTTTAATTGGCGTCAACTATGTATGGGAACACCCTTTAATTTTCAACTTTTTTAACTTTTTGGAATTTTTCCTTTATTTGTGCTATAAGACCTTGCTTTTTCCCAAATTTCGTTATTCTAGGTCAACGGGAACTACCATTTAGGTTTTCGACCCAAAACCTCTAGGGTACTTCCGGTTGACCTAGAATTGTCAATTTTGGTTACAAGCAAGGTCTTCTAGCACAAGTAAAGGAAAAATTCCGAAAAATAAAAAAAGTTGATAATTAAGGTAAGTTTTGGTACTCACAAGTTTTCACGAAAACCTAAATTTGCCTATATCTTTTTATAGTGTTGACTCAGGACCTTGATTTTTATACTCACAATAGGGACTATAGACCTTAGTATATGGTATAAATTTCAACTTGCTAGCTCTACCCGTTCCTGAGATAATCGATGGTGACACACGGACAGACAGACGGACAGACGGACAGACGGACAGACGGACAAGAAAGTGATCTTATAAGGGTTCCTTTTTTTACCTTTTAAGGTACGGAACCCTAAAAACCGGTCAAGTGCGAGTCGAACTCGTACGCCGAGGGTTCCGTACCTAGCCATGGTGCCAATTAAGCTAGTCCGCTTAATTGTATGAGCGCCCATACAACTCGGAGGACATTTTTATTTGGCGTCAACTATGTATGGGAACACCCTTTAATTTTCAACTTTTTTAATTTTTTGGAATTTTTCCTTTATTTGTGCTATAAGACCTTGCTTTTTGCCAAATTTCGTTATTCTAGGTCAACGGGAACTACCATTTAGGTTTTCGACCCAAAACCTCTAGGGTACTTCCGGTTGACCTAGAATTGTCAATTTTGGTTACAAGCAAGGTCTTCCAGCACAAGTAAAGGAAAAATTCAGAAAAATAAAAAAAGTTGATAATTAAGGTAAGTTTTGGTACTCACAAGTTTTCACGAAAACCTAAATTTGCCTATATCTTTTTATAGTGTTGACTCAGGACCTTGATTGTTATACTCACAATAGGGACTATAGACCTTAGTATATGGTATAAATTTCAACTTGCTAGCTCTACCCGTTCCTGAGATAATCGATGGTGACACACGGACAGACAGACGGACAGACGGACAGACGGACAGACGGACAGACGGACAGACGGACAGACGGACAGACGGACAGACGGACAGACGGACAGACGGACAGACGGACAGACGGACAGACGGACAGACGGACAAGAAAGTGATCTTATAAGGGTTCCTTTTTTTACCTTTTAAGGTACGGAACCCTAACTAGTGGCTCTGTGAGCTGTAGACCTCGCGAGTCTTTGTTTGCATAGCTTAAAGAAATCCAAAAGTGAACAATTTACTACCTACATTTTTATGAGTTATTTTGCTCATTACGCTGAAGATCCACATCAGATCTTCACCGAAGTTTTATGAGACCGACCTCTCCCACGGCTGGATAGAGGCCTCTATTTGTTTTTGCCATTTTCAGTTACAACCTTTCAAATAAAAAAAGTAGATAGGGTAAACGACTCTAATTTTGGCCCCCCACCATTTATTATCACCCCTTTGATTTATCCTATTTATTAAGAAACAACCGAATCTCACAGTGCTTCAACTTATCGAAATCGATGAAAACAATCATTAGCTACAATATTGACAAACCAAATAACGAAAAATAAACATAGTGGCGTCGGTACAACAACATTAATAAAATGTCTCGATTTGAGCAGTGAGACACTATGTTTTTGCTAAGGTAAGAGCTTTCTTAATTTTATCGAATCTAAGTTTATCAGAGGGTTTTACTTTGCTATAGTGTTTAAATCATTTCAACACATACTATTCGAGCTTCCTGAGCACTAATTTTCAAGAATTACATTGTTTTCGTTCTTTTATTGCAGTGCCAACATTTGGTACAGCAAAATTAGTTTTTTCCTTTTTATTGGCATTGATGACAATAATTGGTATTTCTGAGATTTCTATGAGTAGACCAATTATCGACACTAGGCCAATGTTTGAGCATAAGTCTGCTAATAATTGGTCTAACTAATGAATCAAACAAGAAAGAGAGGAATTTCAACCATATCAGCCAACAACAGAAATTAGGAAGGAAACAACAAAAAAGTAAATAAAAAAACCGGTCAAGTGCGAGTCGAACTCGTACGCCGAGGGTTCCGTACCTAGCCATGGTGCCAATTAAGCTAGTCCGCTTAATTGTATGAGCGCCCATACAACTCGGAGGACTTTTAATAGGCGTCAACTATGTATGTATGGGAACACCCTTTAATTTTCAACTTTTTTAATTTTTCGGAATTTTTCCTTTATTTGTGCTATAAGACCTTGCTTTTTGCCAAATTTCGTTATTCTAGGTCAACGGGAACTACCATTTAGGTTTTCGACCCAAAACCTCTAGGGTACTTCCGGTTGACCTAGAATTGTCAAATTTGGTTACAAGCAAGGTCTTTCAGCACAAGTAAAGGAAAAATTCCGAAAAATAAAAAAAGTTGATCATTAAGGTAAGTTTTGGTACTCACAAGTTTTCACGAAAACCTAAATTTGCCTATATCTTTTTATAGTGTTGACTCAGGACCTTGA
The DNA here is from genome assembly GCA_958496255.1 of Camptogramma bilineatum. Classification (NCBI taxonomy): domain Eukaryota; kingdom Metazoa; phylum Arthropoda; class Insecta; order Lepidoptera; family Geometridae; genus Camptogramma; species Camptogramma bilineatum. Next base: position 8,474,192 of record OY292474.1, read on the forward strand.
TTTTTATAGTCACAGTAGGGACTATAGACCTTAGTATATGGTATAAATTTCAACTTGCTAACTCTACCCGTTCCTGAGATAATCGATGGTGACACACGGACAGACGGACAGACAGACGGACAGACGGACAGACGGACAGACGGACAGACGGACAGACGGACAGACGGACAGACGGACAAGAAAGTGATCTTATAAGGGTTCCTTTTTTTACCTTTTAAGGTACGGAACCCTAAAAAGTGTAACAAAACTTGTGTTACCTAAAAAGTTAGATACTGTGGAAATAACTTTAACTCACAAAAAGAAGACTGTAATCCGAATGAAAAACAAGACGAAAATAAGAAAATTATGGTGACTATGTTAATGTTATAACAGACAATTAATGAAACGAAGCAAAACAAAATACTGCATCTCAGCTGCACTATAGCTAAAATAGAGAATTTTTAGACTGAGTTTGATGACAAGATTGAAGAAAAATAATAAATAAGTCTTTACGGATGTATTTTAAACTCTCTTTAAGCGATTTCTTTCAATTTACTTAACAGTTAGAAGGGCCAATAAATTGGTCCAACTTATGCCAGTAATTAGTCAAAGTATGCCCATAATTGGTAAAATCATGTTTTTAAATAAACCGCAAAAAAATAAATACAAAACTATGTTTAAGTACGTTTCCCATGTATTAAAAACATCAATTAACTTTCATTCTATCATTTTGACAACTTTTTTTTGTTTGCCACACATAACAAAGACAGTTATCATGATTTAAGTACATCAAGATCCTTAAAGGGCCAATAATTGGGGGTTTTACCCTACTATCTAAATCGGACCTTACAAAATTTCACGAGAATTGGTTGAGAAATGAGACCTATAGAGGAAAACATACAGACAGACGTCCGACCGACAGAAAGACATCCGAACAAACGAAAGCATTTTTGTCCAAGCTGAAGTAGAGACGCTTCGCTCGTTCGATCAATTATGTGCTACAGCGCCTTATGATCTTATCTTAGAATCAATATAATCCTATTGAGTAGTTATAAGTAGGTACTTACCTACCTATAAATTTCTTGTGTTCTTGATCTGATTGTAGATTATTAGCCTGTGGATTTATACCCAGTTAAATATGTAACCCGCTCAGCTATTGTTATATCGGCGAACATCGACCGAGACGGGTAAATTGAAAACCAGCGTTGTATGTTCCACATGCAGCTTATGCTGAATTTACTCCCTTTGTCTCAACCTAACCTTGTGTACTTACCTATCTTAGGCTTGTTACTTTGTGTTATTGATGGGACAATAAATAAATTTGTATTTGGAGGTAGTTGAACCTAATTAGATTTTTGTCAGCTGTGCTCAACCTGGCTGGCATAAGCTGGAATAAAAGGGTTATTCAATCGTGGCGCACTATATGAAAAACCTTTGCCCAGCTGTGGACTTTTAGATGCTGATGATGAGATGTACACTACCATAGAACTGGTTGGAATAGCCCATTGTTTAAAAGTAAGGTCCTGCCGGCATACCACCAACTCTTAGAGCAATGTCAAAACAAGGTGAAAACAGTCCTGCGTCGCGTCAATGACTTGACAATTGACATTCCACGAAGAGACGTTACCAAAACATTCCTGCGTTAGGCTTACTTTAACCTTACCTTAGTCTTTTCTAAGTACGGAATTAGAGTAATCTTACTTTGACATTGCTCTAAGAGTTCATAGTAAGGCCCCTGCGGTAAAACTGTAACACATTTTCCATCCAAAACATTTTAACTTCTAATGGATTTTCAAAGTGGACGCAAGCTTTTTAAAAATGTTCCATAAAAGCAAAAACTTTTCCAATTCGTGTTCCTTTTTAAAGTCGGTTAAATTGTTGAAATGCACAGCAAAGTTAGCGTTGAATCAGATCTATACAGTGACCAATGTTGGCGCTAAGTTATGTAGGGTTGGGACACAGACAACAAACAAGACTGCTAATTATTATGAACAATAGGAAAAAAAACCACAGATTATAAAATTTTTGTTAGGATAGGTACTTCCATTGCACTAATAAACTGTAGGACTAGTGATTTACGATCCCAAGATCGTGGGATCGAATTGCTATTGTTTATTAAACAGCGCCCGCACGGCATTGCACCCGTAGTGATGGTTTATGGTGATGATGATGGCAATGAAAAGCCTATAATCTTTCTCAAGAGTTTAGCTATCAAATGCAGAAATAATTTTTCAAATCCGATTGGTAAGTAGTTCCTGAGATTAGCGCGTTCAAACAATTGCGCGTTCAATTTCTTTCTTTCTTTCTTTCTTCATCTCAACGTCTTGTTAGCTTAGTGAAGTTTAGATTGTTAGGAAAGGTATTACAAACTTCAATTTGTTTGATTTGATAAACTCTTTTTGGATTAATGATCATCGATTACTAAATAATACTCGTAGTCAAAATAATTTTAGAATTCGTACTGAGCTTGAATTAGGGGATTAATAGGCCGATTTTACTCTTACATATTTTAAATTTAATTTTACTCTTTTTATTAACTAAAGCAAAACGTCACCAATTTCGTTTGTTTCATAATCTACCAATAAGCTTAGGTTCTCTGTTGTGATGACTTTTTCAAAAAAATTACCAATAAGGTTTGGCTAATTACTTACTGTCATTTTGGAGAACGAAACAAAACGCAGCGGCAATGATACTTGAATGGTTGTCGTTGTAAAATAGAGGAATTAACCTGGGTCTCTTCAAGTCAAGAGTGAATAAGTGTCTTCTAGACCTTTGTGATCCATCGTCAGCCACATCTTTGCTTACTATCAGCAGAGGCATTCTGTACTAGACTAACTTTGAATTCACTCAAGTGACCGAGCTTACTACGCAAGAATGTATTGTAAGTGTTTGTAGTAAGATTCAAATTTCAAATACGAAATTTGAAATCTCACAGCGGATTCAGCTCTTCGACGTTCGAAGTGAGTTTACAGAATGCGCCTACTGGTGAGATTGTGGCTAAACAAAGATCTATCTAGAATAATAATAAAAAATGGGGCCCATGGCCAGTCTTGTAGTTCCAAGACTGGTATGATAATGATGTCCCATCACTATGCTGGTTATTCTGTACAATTTAGCAACTAAACTACCCCGTAGTACAATGCATTCAATGCGGATTGGACTAGAATGGTCCGCCATTATTTACTAGCTATGTTCAATGAGATTATGTTCGTTATGTATGTTTGTTTAGGTGTAATTTCTGTTTGAGGGTCTTTGACATTATTACTAGCTCTTTGTTGTAGGTACTGTCACCTTTGAAATGTAGCTTAGTTTTTGCTTATTCAAAACTTAGGCACTTATTTATATCAATTTAAATTGATTGGCTTGAGGCTGTGGAAATATTAAGAAAATTATTTGCAGAAGATAGTTTCCTTTCTAAAAAGATATTATAATTAGATAAATCGGTTTGTGAAACCATAAAACAATTTTTCGTGAGAAACAGCTACTTACTTAAGCTCTCAAAAAAGCAAGCTTTAAGCTTCGCCGTCTAGATTTCAAGCTTCGAAGTTGAAGTCTCCATTACCATATTACAGGGAAACTTACTTCCAAAACTTGTGTGGGAGTTATTTTCTTAGACATAAAAGTATTTTATACCACACATAGAAAATAAAACCAAATATGGATTAATTATAATTACTAGCGGACGCCCACGTGGACTACTACTTTTTTATCCCACGGGAAACATGCATTTTTTTTCAGGATAAAAAGTAGCCTATGTCACTTTCCTACCTCCAGCTATTTCTACACAAATAAAACCGGTCAAGTGCGAGTCGAACTCGTACGCCGAGGGTTCCGTACCTAGCCATGGTGCCAATTAAGCTAGTCCGCTTAATTGTATGAGCGACCATTCAACTCGGAGGAAAATTTTAATTGGCGTCAACTATGTATGTATGGGAACACCCTTTAATTTTCAACTTTTTTAACTTTTTGGAATTTTTCCTTTATTTGTGCTATAAGACCTTGCTTTTTGCCAAATTTCGTGATTCTAGGTTAACGGGAACTACCATTTAGGTTTTCGACCCAAAACCTCTAGGGTACTTCCGGTTGACCTAGAATTGTCAATTTTGGTTACAAGCACGGTCTTACAGCACAAGTAAAGGAAAAATTCCGAAAAATAAAAAAAGTTGATAATTAAGGTAAGTTTTGGTACTCACAAGTTTTCACGAAAACCTAAATTTGTTTATATCTTTTTATAGTGTTGACTCAGGACCTTGATTTTTATACTCACAATAGGGACTATAGACCTTAGTATATGGTATAAATTTCAACTTGCTAGCTCTACCCGTTCCTGAGATAATCGATGGTGACACACGGACAGACGGACAGACAAACAGACAGACAGACAGACAGACAGACAGACAGACAGACAGACAGACAGACAGACGGACAAGAAAGTGATCTTATAAGGGTTCCTTTTTTTACCTTTTAAGGTACGGAACCCTAAAAACCGGTCAAGTGCGAGTTGAACTCGTACGCCGAGGGTTCCGTACCTAGCCATGGTGCCAATTAAGCTAGTCCGCTTAATTGTATGAGCGCCCATACAACTCGGAGGACAATTTTAATTGGCGTCAACTATGTATGTATGGGAACACCCTTTAATTTTCAACTTTTTTAACTTTTTGGAATTTTTCCTTTATTTGTGCTATAAGACCTTGCTTTTTGCCAAATTTCGTTATTCTAGGTCAACGGGAACTACCATTTAGGTTTTCGACCCAAAACCTCTAGGGTAGTTCCGGTTGACCTAGAATTGTCAATTTTGGTTACAAGCAAGGTCTTCCAGCACAAGTAAAGGAAAAATTCCGAAAAAGAAAAAAAGTTGATAATTAAGGTAAGTTTTGGTACTCACAAGTTTTCAAGAGAACCTAAATTTGCCTATATCTTTTTATAGTGTTGACTCAGGACCTTGATTTTTATACTCACAATAGGGACTATAGACCTTAGTATATGGTATAAATTTCAACTTGCTAGCTCTACCCGTTCCTGAGATAATCGATGGTGACACACGGACAGACGGACAGACAGACAGACAGACAGACAGACAGACAGACAGACAGACAGACAGACGGACAAGAAAGTGATCTTATAAGGGTTCCTTTTTTTACCTTTTAAGGTACGGAACCCTAAAAATCACGTCAATCCGTCTCTCCGTTTTGACGTGAAAGCAGGACAAACAAACACACTTCCACATTTATAATATGGGTATGGATAGGTTACTTTTCATCATCATCATCACATCACCATCACTTCGGGGGCAAGGCCGGCCGCGAGGGCGCTACTAGTAGGTAATCTTTATTTTTCTGTTCTGTGGTTCAGATTTTTATGCTCTCTGCAATTAGAACAGCTTAAATAAAACTATTGTATTTAATCCTTGAAAGAAAATATTGTCATAACGACAACTTCGCGTGGCCATAATCCTTAACGCAGAAGCTGACTTATATGAGGAATGCTAATAGCATGAAATCACATCAAGTTATACAGGCGATGGGTCATTGACCTTCTCTTTTAATTTTACAAACTGTAGGTAACTTTGTATAATGTGTTGTATCGAATGGTCCCGATAAGGCATTAGACACGATATTTTTACTTGAATAGTTATTGACCGAGCGAGAGAAGCGAACAAAGCGTCTCTGCTCGGCTTGGACAAAAATGATTTCGTTTGTCCGCTGTCCGTTTGGGGTTATTCTTATTCCTCCAAAAAGGGGCAAAAAGGGGGCTTCAGGATATCTCCGTCCTAAGACATCCGATTTCAATGGTTCTTTTTCAATTTGAAAGGTTGTGACTTTACGTTGGATTCATAAAACTTTGATTAATATCTTATGAGGATCTTCAGCGAGATGAGCAGAATCAATTATCAATATACTTACTTATAATAAAACTGTAACAGGTCAAATTCTGTACATTGAAGATATTTTTACCCGACTGCGCAAAGCAAAGGAAGGGTAATGTGTTTATCAGTCTATGTTTGTATGTGGGTATGTATGGATGTTTCTATGTGGCACTATATAGGCCAAACGCGTGGACCGAATTTGATGATTCTAACGTCAATCGATTCGTCTCAACCTTGGAAGTGTCACTAAAGACATGACAGTCATCAAAATTCACCAGTGCCACAACCAGACGCCATATTGTCAAAATTAAAATAATCAAAATTGACGAATTATGTCAAGTGGGGTATCGTTGAATAGGTATTTAAAAATCAACTTTAGGTTCCTTTTACCGCTTTTCATTTTAAGCAATAATTTAGGAAACATAACGGTTTAAAGTTGATTAATATTCACTCTCGCTACAGATGTTTCTATGTGGCACTCTAGAGGCCAAACGTGTAAACCGATTTGGCTGAAATTTAAAACATAGATAGATAATGACCGGGAATAGGACATAGGCTACTTTTTATTCCGAAAAAATGCAAAGTTCCCGTGGGATAAACAAAATAGTATCCCACGCGGGCGAAGCCGCGGGCGTCAGCTAGTTAATCATAAAAATCATCATCACCTAATAAATCATAACTAAAAAGTTTGAAATAAAAAAATATTTAAAAAAACAAAAACCCGACTGCGTTAAAGCACAGAATACTAGTACTAGTTAAAGTTAAAACTAAAAAGAAAAAAACAAGCCTGCAAAGAATTACTCACAGTCGGGACCCAAACATTATGAAGATTTGATTGGTAATAAAATAAATGGATACCGACTGTGAGTTATTCTTTGCAGGCTTGTTTTTTTCTTTTTAGTTTTAACTTTAACTAGTACCTACTAGTATTCTGTGCTTTAACGCAGTCGGGTTTTTGTTTTTTTAAATATTTTTTTATTAAAATTTTTTTTGGAGGGCACTCTATAATCGTTACTAAAGCCAAAACTGTATTTTTTTTCATTAATGTCTGTCTGTCTGTCGATCTGTCTGTCTGTCTGTCTGTCTGTCTGTATCTTGGCCGCGCATCACGTCGAAACTACTGGATGGATTTAAATGAAACTAGGCATGATTTGATTGCATACTACGAGGTCTAATATAGGATACTTTTTATCCCGAAATTTAGCACGGTTCCCTTGGGAGAGGGGATGAAAGTCAAAATGAGTATCTGGTTATTCATTAACGCGTAGTCCGATTTCATTGATTCTTTTTTTGTTAGAAAGTAGTTACTTTAAATATTGTCTAGTAAAAATGTCAAGGTCATGATCTGATGGAGTCAAGAGCTATTCAACAGAACTCCTCAATAAAAAGGCCGATTGAGTTGAAACTAGGAACTCAGCATATCTGTTAAGTTCCGACTACAAGGTAATAATATGGTTACACCAAACTGATCTGATGATGGAGTCAGGACCTGTACCATGGAACTTTTTAGTGATATGGGTATTAAATGAAAGAGCTTGATGAGTGAAACACAATGCTGATATGATGATGGAGTCAGGACCTTCATGGAACTTTTTGGTGATATGGATATGGGTATGGATTTTGTCTCTTCCATGCTTCCCTGCTTCTCTCCTTCCAAGCTTCTCTGCTTTTCTTTATACATGCTTCTCTCCATTTAGGTATGCTTCAAGCAATACGAAGTTTGCCGGGTCAGCTAGTAACTCCTAAAAATGTAGTAAAATGCTCAATTTCAGATTTCTAAGCTATGCAAATCGCGAGGTCTACAGCTCACAGAGCCACTAATATAGGAATAGAATATAATGACATTTAACACACACAAGTTACAGTACCTACCTACATTGGAAAGCACACGCAGAAAGTTGCAAACATAATGCAGATAAAGTATTTATTTATTTAGGACATCTAACAAAGAAATCACATTAAAAACCAATGTTAGTCTCATGGCCATGTTTCTTTAGATTGATCTTTCTAGGTTTTTCTTTTATAAAAATACATGTGCGGTAATTAAAATACGTATTAACATGAAATGTATTTGGACTTAATACCTACTTCTGACCCTAAAAATATTTCGCACGCCTGGTCATCGATCAGTTCTGAATTAATGATGGTTCACAAAAAAGATCCATACATCGTTTGTCTCCTTCAATGGCCAATGCCGTCAGATTCAATACACTGACAATACCAAACAGCGTTCTGAATTTAGCTGCTTTGTACATAAAGGTGCTGACGCATTCATTTGTACCTAACATAATAGGTTCCCAACCCTATTTTACCCACCGCCCATCTTACTTTTAAATTTTTCTTACCATCTATCGCGAGTTTTAAACAGCGTTTTGGATCACAGTGGTTATTGCTTCTTTAACTGCTGGTAAAATTAAATCTTCCCCAATAGTATGTGGTTTTCCTGTTTTAATTTTAACTTTACTTTAGTGTCTATTTGATTAGGGTGTATTTTTCTGCCTTTTTGAGACTACATTTTCGCCCCCTCTACGTCATCTCAATGCCCTCTTATTTTTTCTGTGTCTTCTACTGCCCCTCTGAAAGTCTTAAACGCCCGCAAGGGGGCGTTATCGCCCACGTTGAGAATCTTAACAGAACATCGAGCCTTTACCGTTTTTAACCCAGATAAAACGACGGGACTTTTATAAGGCCCAAAAAACTAATGCAATCTACATGCAATTTTTGTTTCTTAAATGTAAACTGAAACTAAAATTCATACTGCAGTGTGAATTAGTACATTATAACGTTTAATTCACAACAGTAAAGTTTTTGTAATATTAGTGTTTTTGTCTTATTTTGGTGTTTATGTACAACATGAAAGTTTTTTCTTACGATGTCTGCACAAAAGTAAGCTAATATCACAATTGTATGCGGTAATCAAATATATTTCAGTTTTATTTTCATTCTTGATGTTTAGTCTACACAGCCCCATAATCATTTGGTTTCATATTTGAAATAATTAGTACTTTTCAACCGTTGAAACGCGATGGCCTTTTATAAGTCCAGTCGTAATCTGTACATCCATGATATTGTAAAAACAGATTCGATTATTTTGTAGATAATGACCGAATAAACCGTTCAAACTCACAGAAATACTTGATGAGCTGGAGTAAATTGATAAAGAATCTCCATTGCCAACCAAAATCACAATATTCCCTCGTGAAAATGCCAACGCGTAAGTAACACAATGGAAAAATCCGGTGATGAACTGCATAACCTTCCAGGAATAGGGGAACAAAAAAAGGGGGAAAATAGGGGGCAAAACAGGAGAATGACAACAACATCGCAAATGCTGTAAAAATACTCCAGCTCTTAAAAAAGGTGAAAAGAGTATCACAAGTTCTTATGCGATATTATGTGCTTGTAGATCAACCATCTCTTACCAAACAATATAATGAAAATGGGAGAGGTAGACAGATCCAATCCAAAACATAGGTCTTTACCGAACATCAGATTCGCGGGAAAAGTGGTAGGTACTTTTCTCTTTTCAGGCATAGCCTGGATATGGCTGTGAACAATGAGTGGCAGCTATATAAACGTGACAGGGAAGAAAGGATCACCTGGCTTTTCGCAGAAGTTTGTTTGAAACTTATAAAAAAGTGATAAGAGGGGACCATGTCCTACGACAAGTTCTCATCAAGAATCATCCTGATTGACGGAATTGATTACTTTACAGTACTCCTCAACTTAGATGGAAGGTTTGCAAAATAGAAAGTTACTTGATTTACAAGAAATGTAAAATACATTTACACCCAAAACACTAGTTTTTGGCATCCTATAATTAAAATTAAAAAATATGTGGTAAATTAATAAAATATGTATTTGGTTGCTATGTTTCATTTGTTGTACTTCCGGGTATTTCATAGTAGCCTAGATTGCGACGGGCCTTATAAAAGGCCATCATTTTCCGGGTTTCCTAAAAAACTTAGATTTTTTTAAAGTTGATTTTCATCCATTTTGATCCATTTGGAGACATATATCCAAAATTCACAATAATCAAAGGAATAAAATAGTTTCAGTAACATCTGGGTTAAAATTGTCGAACTGAACAACGGACAGAGTTATGATAAGGTCGTTTTTAATATATGTGCACCGATTACTCGAAGACGCCTGGACCGATTTGAAATATTTTTTTTTTGTTTGAAAGGGTATACTTCCTGATTGGTGCCACAAAAATTTGGCGAGGATCTGTCGAGGGTTTTCGGAGTTATGAACAAAAATGCACCTCGAGAGTAGAAAAGTGCTCAACTCATAACATTGATGTCAGTTTTTTTAAATTTAGCCACATATACAGTAAACAATCAGGTTGAATGAGAAGTACCTACCTACTCGTGTTTCCAGGAAGTAAACGATTTCATAAAATACTTATGACTATATTTAACACTTCTTACCGTTTGTATGGCTAGTTTATTTTGCGGATATATTAATTTATTTACCGTGGGTATGATGACCGGTAAAGACCAGTAGGAAGTAACTGAACTAGTAAAGACCAGTCATAGTCTGCATTTGCCTTAATAAACATTACAGATACACTGTACAAAATTACATGTAAGTATAGATGGATAGATAGATAACACTTTATTGTTTACCACAAAGAAACCTTAAGTATAAATTATCTAAACATAGGTAAAAACAATTATAGTATAGTATATTTTACATGACTTACTCCCGAATGAGTCGCTACTTAGTTTATGAGGTGCTTATCATTGACATTAACTGTCATTTTTGTATACGATTCTGAAGAGTAAGAGCGTCTCAAATATATCTAATCGCTAGTGTGTGTAAAGGTACTATAGATTATCATCATCATCATCATCAGCTTTTAGTGAGCCACTGCCCAAGCCTCCTTCCCTACCCGTCAGAACGTTATATTCTGGGCCTTTTGCATCTAGGTCTTATCCTGTACGGCAACTATGTCGTCCATCCATCTGGCAGGTGGTCTACTAGTACTGTAGATATAAGTAGCTGATCAAACCGAGATCACACCCCGGACACTCGACGAAATCTCTATGCAAAAGCGGCGTCAAGCTACCTATATTGGGTCTTTAGGCGTTTCGCACCACGAACGATTCGGACCGCGGTGTGAATCGCCCCAGAGCTATTTTTGAATGGGTTCTTTCGCACCAGGGTGGTGACAGCGGTGCGAATCGCCTAAGTATCTTTTCAAATGGGTCGATTCGGACCACAGCACAGTGTACCAAAAGCCCATATTTTTTAGATAAATTCCCAGAGTGACTTTTTTGGAATGTTTTTGCATATTATTTTGGTTCAGTAGGGTCAAAGAAACCTATTTTAGAAGTTTAGCCAATTTGCCCCTCGGGGGGGCAAGTTGGCCCCCCTGTGGGGGCAAGATGACGGAGGCCTTTAGGCGGCCTAAAAAATCCGTCACCAGAGTTGAGTACTTGCTCATACGAAAGAAGCTAGATAACGGTTATGAAAAGAAGAAAAAAAGCGTTCATTTTCGTAGCAACCTACATAGTTACCAAAAAGTAAAAAAAAAACAGTCTATTTCGTGGTTACTAAAATAAGAAAAAAAAAATCCGCTTTTGTAGCTGGTTATGAAACACAGTTGTGTACCTACCTACATGGATTAAATTTAATCAGTGAAGAAAAAATCTTCTTTCGTAGCTAGATAGGACAAATATTTATGAAAATGGACCAAAGGCATTGCTGTGTTCAAAATTATCTATAAGTGTCTATTTACTATATCTATAAGTGTATAAACAAAACTTAGGTATCTCTCTAATCCTATTCCATTAAACGAGCAATATTTGTTTGTTTGATTGATGTTTGTTTGTCCTGAGTTTTAGTTTTAGTTTTTGATCTCACTAGATTAACGCCTTAGATTTAATTATCTGTAATGTTAGTCATAAGTTGTAAATAAATAATTGTCTAATTGTCTCGAAAACAGCTCTAGAGATTTCGATGAAATTTGCAGGACGGGTGTTTACGGGAGTGAAAAATCGATCTAGCTAGGTCTCATATCTGGGAAAAGCCATTTTCTATGCATTTTCACGCAAAAAGTGCAATGTGGTTCGTAATTGAACCACTAGATGGCGTTCGTTGGTTGCCAACGAGCAGAGCTCGGTCGCCCAGAAAGGGCCATGCCGATTTTGTATGGGCGTTTGGTGCCTTTTTTATTTCGCGCGGCCATCAACCAAACATTAAAATATAAACTCTTAGGAGTATATCAAATAATATTGTGAGCACAGTATACAGCTTCACTCAGCCAGGACCGAGTTATACAGGGTGAGTTTTTAAAGAGTACCTCTATGGCCAAATCTGAAACTATTAGCAATAGCGAAAAACACTCAAAGGAGTGTCATAAGCGATTTTGATTAGAAGTAAAACTGCATCATTACATTTTAAAAATAATCATTTTCCTGGCCAGGAATCGAACCTGTTGGTTAAAAAAAAACTTTTTGTATTATTATACCATCCGATAGTGTAGATGATAAGGATCAATTTCTGAGAAAAGCTATATACGGCAAACTAATAAAAAAAAAGTTATGGGTAATCTACGAAATATTAAGAGTTTAAATCAGTTTATTAAAAATCAACACTTTCCGTTAGTTTGACGCATGTAGTTTCTCCTCAGAAATTGATCCTTATTATCTACACTATCGGATGGTATAACAATACAAAAAGTTTTTTTTTGTAACCAACAGGTTCGACTCCTGGCCAGGAAAATGATTATTTTTAAAATGTAATGATGCAGTTTTACTTTTGATCAAAATCGCTGAAGAGACTCCTTTGAGTGTTTTTCGCTATTGCTAATAGTTTCAGATTTGGCCCTAGAGGCACTCTTGAAAAACTCACCCTGTATAACTCGGTCCTGGCTGAGTGAAGCTATATACTGTTCTCACAAATGTTGTTTGTTATACTCCTAAGAGTTTATATTTTAATGTTTGGTTGATGGCCGCGCGAAACAAAAAAGGCACCAATTTCGGCATAGGCTTTTATAATTAGTGTAGATTTTTTTGTCCTATTATTTCATGCCTGGTTGTACTTTAAGAAATGTGTGTAAAACTATGTATCTTTGTCCGAATTCACCTATCTAAAAAGATAACTGTTTTGTTCCCCCTCAGCAGCGGTCCGAATCGACCCATCACAAAAAGTTCTGGGGCGATTCGCACCGCGGTGCGAAAGAACCCATTCAAAAACAGCTCTGGGGCTATTCACACCGCGGTCCGAACCGCTTGCGGTGTGAAACGCCTAAAGACCCCCTATATTTACCCTACACAATGTCAGTTTTGTACACAGTAAGGTTGTCACCGTATGAATAATGTACACTGTGGTCTCGGTCTCGTCTATGCGTCTGCGCGTGCGGAGCGTTCCGTGCTCAAAGTCAGCTCCTCGCTAGCTCAAACTTACAGTGTCCATTCTATACGTAGTATTACTATCTGTTCTGTGCCGAGATGGTTTAGTACAAGCCTGCTTCAACCACTTTACATAATTTGCAGCATGCCTTTGCCAATAACTTTATTAATTGCAGATTTGATTTTCCTTCTCACCCAAGCCAGTCTTGACGCTATGTCTACCAAATCGGCATTACAATTCAATAACCCACGTACAAACAGAGAATACTCACGTAGACTAGACACTACTTCCATGAGTGTAAAGCCTTTGTGACGTCATTTATTGCCGTCTCACTATAGTTTATTCTGCCGCATTATCTTAGAACAAACAGTGCAATTGACTACTCGTACCAAACCGTGAGATAACACACGTATGGCTGGGTCAATATTTGAGCTGTGACTAAGATACCTTGGTTAGGTTAGCCTTTTGGCCTAATAGTGCTTCCACACTGCTATTAAAAATGTTTATTAGCATTTTCTAACACTAATACATTTACTAACAAAATATGTTATAAATTGTTACATTCTGTTAGGAATTGTTAGTTGTTTTGAGGGCTCCTATAGAAAGCTCCTTTAGAAGTGTTTACGAACATTACCTAACATGAAAACATTTTTTTAACATTGTGATCAAATGTTTGCTAGAAAATATTTACTATTGTTAATAAAAAAAATAATAGGAGTGTGGGAGCACCATAAAGCTGGGTATCTATCTACGATGTTTGCGCACCAACTGTGCTCCGCGCATCTGTAACCGCTCTAGAAAACAAGTGGCTAAATTAAAAAAAAAACCGTCTTCAATGTCATAAACTGAGCAAATTATATCTGCACTCTCGAGGTGCCTATTAGAATATTAGCACAACATTATTTAAAAAAAAAAAATTACGGATTTGATGATGCACGGTTAAGATTCATTGGTTTTACCCACTCGGTCAACTCGGCTGTTCTTCAAAAGCATACGCCAATAGCCTCCCGATGAATTTAAAAATGGACCCAAACAAGGCCCCGAGGCCACTCAAACGCGGCCCGACTGTCCACTGATCCAATTTGTGGAGCAAATGATTGGTTGAGCGTTTGAACAGGCAAGTCAGAGTGGTGTGAACTTAAAAGGGTAGTAATATATGCATCGTATTCCTACTTATGTACCTAAACTATGTAGTACTAGCTGCTTCCCGCGGCTTCGCTCGCGTGGTACCCGGATAAAAAGTAGCCTAGGTTAAAATATGGGTATGGATTATATCAGCTGCGTCTGGACAACGCTAAGAAGCCGAGATAGAAAATAATTGACCGAGCGAGCGAAGCGTCTGCTTCAGCTTGGACAAAAATGCTTTCGTTTGTGCGCCGGATGTCTGTCTGTATGTTCTCTACGATCGCATTTCTCAACCAATTCTCGTGAAATTTTGTGAGCAGCGGGCTTAAAAAGGTCGCTATTGCAGAATCGCAATAGGAATTGAACTATATGCCATCTCTTTTCATTGACTGAGAGTGAAAAGAGACGGTATTATACTTCATTCTATATTGTGATTCTGCTTTAGCGACCTTTTTAGGCTTGTTTCACTCTTCAGCGTGTCGCCGGTCGCAGTCGCGAGTTGACAATTCACAGCACATTTCTCTGTGCTGTGAATGGTCAAAATTTATTTATCTGTGAATGGCTATAAGCTCAAAGGTGAATGGTCAACTCGCGGACGCGACCGGCGACACGCTGAAGAGTGAAATAAGCCTTAAGCCTGCAGGTTCGATAACTTTAAATTTTTTTTTAGTCGTCGGGGATTTTTGATATAACTACTACTGCCATGCACTATCCGTATTCTATACATAAGTTAATCGTTCCAGTAACACTTAGCGAACTACTAACCAATTCTAACGCTCCACCAAGCCTCATTTCGACTACTCGCGTCTCATCACAGTCATCAAGTGACATCGTTCTTTAACAAATCATTTTATATATTGTCTTGGACTTTTACTAAAATCTACAATTTTGAATTTTAACATCAAAACAATAAAGTTTGTAATTTCAATGTGATATCAGAGAACAGTTTAGTGATAAGAAGTATGTAATTAGTAGTAACTATAAAAGGATATACGAATCATTGTGAAACTGGCTTCTTTGTAAATAGGTTGGGTTGGATAATAAAAATGGTTTATACGATAACACAGGCGAAGGAAAAATCGGTGGATGTGGGTGGTAGTGCGCTGTGGGAAGTTTTGTTGGCGTTTGCTGGTGAGTTTTCATTCATCATCATTATATATTTATTACTAGCAGCGCCCCCGCGGCGTAGCCCTTGTAAAGTAGCCTATACCTTCCTCAAGAGTTTAGCTATCAAATGCAGAAATAATTTTTCAAATCCGACTGGTAGTTCCTGAATGACGCGTTCAAATAAACAAACAACCAACTCTTCCGCTTTATTTATTGGTATTTATAGATAACGTACGTAACGATATAGTATACCATATACTTATAAATACTAGCGGACGCCCGCGGCTTCGCCTGCGTGGACTACTACTTTTTTATCCCACGGGAAACATGCATTTTTTCGGGATAAAAATAGCCTATGTCACTCTCCAGCCCTCAAACTATCTCCACACAAAAAATCAAGTCAATCCGTCTCCCTGTTTTGACGTGAAAGCGGGACAAACAAACAAACAAACACACTTTCACATTTATAATATGGAATGGATTGAATAGTATTATACCTGTACCTAGTTATTATATTTCTAGTATTTTGATATGCCTCTGACTGCCAACAAAAATGTAGTTACAAGATGAAAGACATCAAGCAAATCCTTCAAATATTATAAGGCCTGCCCAAATATTCAACGTTTTGCACCTTAAGGGTGCTGCCACATTATCACGTCTCTACCCCGTCGCATAGCATGACCGTAGCAACACCGTCCCGGCAAAAATGATATTCTTTGTATTGAAATGTATGCGACGCCCCACACCACACCGTTCCTACACCGTCGCGTGCCCTGCCCGTGCCATGGCCGTCTTGTCAATCTCCGGCCGCCATGATTATTTTGCTGACAATCAATGACAAGCCCCGCCCATCTGTCAATCCATGTAACCATCATATTAGTAGCGTAGCCAGGTCAGCCCCTAGGGGCAGCTTTTCAGCCTTTTTCTATAAATAAATAATGCTGGATATTTCACAGCATCATCTAGCTCCAAGGTAAATAGACCTTGTATGGAAACTATATGACTGATAAACTACTTGTAGGTACCTATCCTTTTTTTGTAAATACATAATATTACATAGAAAAACACCCAGACCCGATACATATATTTGCAGATCATACAAACACTTGCGTCGCAGTGGGAATCGAACCCGCAACTTTCTGTGTTTTAGCTGGACCTTCGCACACTGCGCCACCGAGTTGGTTCGTATTGTTGGTACTGGATGTTGATTTATGTACACGGGATTTTATCGCGTAATTTACCTTATTTATCACGACGCGACGATTTGGCTGTTACAATAGCCGTGGTTGCGGGCAGTCTGCCCGTGATTATGTCAAAATGACAGATCATGTCAAAATGAGAGATTATGTCAAAATGACAGATTACGTCAAAAAGACAGATTAGGTGTATATTAAAATGACAGATGGGCCATATCTCGTAAACCACTTATCCCAGACTCTCCGTTCTCTTCAAGTGAAAGCTATTGAAGAGATCTACATTTAAAGTGACAGCTGTCAAACATTAAACGGCCACATCTCGGAAACTACTCGTCCTAGACTCCTCATTCTCAGTTCAAATGAAAGCTATGACCAAGATCTACATTCAAAGTGACAGCTGTCAAACTTTAAAAGGCCATATCTCGGAAACTACTCGTCCTAGACTCTCCGTTCTTAGTTCAAATGAAAGCTATGACCAAGATCTTCATTTGAAGTGACAGCTGTCAAACTTCAAAGCACCATATCTCGGAAACTATTCGTCCTAGACTCCCCGTTCTCAGTTCAAACGAAAGCTATTGAAGAGATCTTCATTCAAAGTGACAGCTGTCAAACTTCAATCAGCCATATCTCGAAACCTACTCATCCTAGACTCTTCCTTTTTAGCTCAAATGAAAGCTATGACCAAGATCTACATTTTCAATAACAGCTGTCAAAATGACATCTGTCATCTGAAATGTAGATCTTGGTCATAGCTTTCATTTGAACTGAGAATGAGGAGTCTAGGATGAGTAGTTTCCAAGATATGGCAGTTTGAAGTTTGACAGCTGTCACTTCAAATGAAGATCTTGGTCATAGCTTTCATTTGAACTGAGAACGGGGAGTCTGGGACGAGTAGTTTCCAAGATATGGCCGTTTGAAGTTTGACAGCTGTCACTTCAAATGAAGATCTTGGTCATAGCTTTCATTTGAACTTTGAACGGGGAGTCTAGGACGAGTAGTTTCCAAGATATGGCCGTTTGAAGTTTGACAGCTGTCACTTCAAATGAAGATCTTGGTCATAGCTTTCATTTGAACTGGGAACGGGGAGTCTAGGACGAGTAGTTTCCGAGATATGGCCATTTGAAGTTTGACAGCTGTCACTTCAAAGATTTAAGGTTCAAGATTTCAGATTCAAGGTTCAAAATTCAAGAATCAAGGATCGAAATCCAGGATCGAAATCCAGGATCGAAATCCAGGATCGAAATCCAAGATCAAAACCAAGGATCGAAATCAAGGATCGAAATCAAAATCGAAATCAAAATCAAGGATCAAAATCAAGGATCGAATTCAAGGATCGAAACCATGGATCGAAATCAAGCGCTGATTATGTCGAGCGCGATAAGGTTAATTTAAATGACATGGGCACACTACTAATCCAACAACGAGTGTGAAAGAGACAAAGCTACCAAGAAAGCATCTCAACAAGACCAACAATCCTTATAACCAAGATTAAATGATAATAGATCGTTGTGTAGTCGTGATAAGGTTCAAAATCCTTTGTACATTAAATGTCAGTCAGCATTCTACTTTATACATTATATTGGTACATTTGGTGACAGCTGTCACTTTAAATGTAGATCTTGATCATAGCATAAGTATTTATTTATAAGAATAACGATTTTATTTTTTGTTGATGATGAAGATGTTATCTTGTTTTGAAGTTTATCAAAATACGGCTTCGCGGCTGTGCCCCTATTTGATAGTTTTATTTTGGGGTATTGTACCTTGACTGTCCATTAGTAGGAGCACGAGGATATACTTATAAGGATATATTGGTCCTCGTGCAGGAGCAGTAGGAGAATCGAGTAGGAGCAAGAGGAAACGCTCCAATATTGGTTAGATAATAATTAAGTTATTTTTCTCACTTCACAAAGTCTTTCAAGTACCCCCATTTATACACATATACATGTACACATTCTAAACCTATCAAATATCACCCCTAAATATCAAGTAGGTATATAATTTATAATTTTTACCTACGAAAATTCTCCCAAAGGATTTCCTTCTGAGTCGGTAAATACCCCAAATTTGAATTGAAAACCCCCCATCTAGCATCACTGAATGCGTTCCGCACGTTATGTGACATTTATCAAACGTCAAAATCCCATACTGCCCTCCGAAATCAAAGTGTAGTAACAGCAAAAACACGATTTCGAGAAAAAAGATAAGCTTACAAATTAAAAAAATATCCAGTTATTCATAAAACCTTGAATGTAGAGTGAAAGTACACTTAATCTATACCAACCAACCAGTAATAAAGCGGAAAAGTTTATTTGTTAATTTGTTTGAACACGCTAATCTCAGGAGCTTTGAGGAAGGATATAAGCTACTTTTCATCATCATCATCATGATCGCAATAATTATTATGCCATCACTATGGATTATAATTGGGTTTTTAAAAAGGTTTCTTAAAAGTCTGTTTTTTTAAACCTTGTAGATAAAACTCCCATTTAAAGTTACACAAAATATGATGAAATATTGCACTTTGCTAGTAAACCCGACAAAATGTGTGTAATATGTATTTTAGTGTGGTTTAGCTTGTAAACGCTCTATATTTACGATAGTATTTTACAAAAAAATTGAGTGATAAGTTTTAAAATGGGCTTTCAGAATAATTGTGTGTTTAGCATAAAACCAACAAAATGTCTATTACTGTGGTATAGGCTCGGGATTACGCTTCGCAAAACGGTTATGCGACGGTCCTAGTATGATACGGTCTTACTGTGTAAGGTGCTATTTTCGTGACGGGCTCGGTCATGGCTCGGCCCGCTTATGATACTGCGCAGTGAGCGATGACCTTAAGGGTAGGAATTTGATTAAATTCTCAACAAATTCCGTGTCGCTCGATAAAACAGTTGTAGGTACATGTCAAGCCTCTGAGATTGGAGGAGAGACGGCTTTATTTCCTCTCAAACTTTACGGGTTGTAAATAAATAGGAAATCTCGAATAATAGAGGTTCGATCAGTTGGTGCTGACCGGAGTTTCATACATTCGTAGTTGTTAGTTTGCTTAAAATTTCTAAATTTTCTAATTTGACGATCTCTGTGGCGCAGTGGGTGATGGCCCGCTTGTGACGCAGGAGGTGGCGGGTTCGATCCCCGCCGCGGGACAAATGTATGTATGATCTGCAAATATTTGTCTCGGGTCTGGGTGTTTTCTGTGTATATTATGTAAGTATTTACTTACAAAAAAAAAAAGTACCTAGGGTCAAGCGGGGTAATTATAAGACGAAAACAATAACTTTTGCATTTTCAGGCTTCTAAAAACCGTTTATGTAATTACTGAACTTGTAAATACATCGACTGACATGCAACCTACTCTGTAGTAGTATCAATTTCTTAAAAAATCTTCAAATTACTAGACTTTTTACCTAAAATGTGTGTCTCATATTTTTCCGCTACCATGGGGTAAATATGAAACATCGTAGTCCAAATATAAGACAGCATATAATTCCTACGGTTTACGTATTATTCAACTGCGTGCTTTATTTTAAGACAGAGATGGGTAAAAATAATACAAAATAGCTTTGACAATCCAAAAAATCTTTCAATTTCCATTTAAAAAAAATTAAAATGAAAGATACCATAAAAAGCTTTGCTTAACTTCTAAAGTCTTTGTTATGTAATTATTTGGTAAACAAGTATTTAGTTTAGATTAATAGTAAAACTTATACAATTTTATTATTGGGATCTGAATTATAACAAATAAACGAACTAGAGCCACAAAACTAGAAGTGAGATACAAAAATCAAAGTGGGGTCAAATATGAGACATTTTTACGTTAATTAATATGATACTTTTTAGGTCAAAATCAAATTTAAGTGCACCTCTTTTAATTTTTTTATTGGGATTTGGCAGTTTTATGACAATTTCGGCTCAATTTCGGTTTTTTGGATCGAATAAATTTTATTAGTAGCGAATAAAATATTTTTTATTTGTTTAGTAAATCATAGTTAAGTTGTCGCTGTCCTCAGATCTTTAAATTTTAGCTATATAACACTACTTTGCAATTTTCTGAAATAATCCTCCCTAGAGATCTTGTCTTATTTTTTCACGATAGCTGTCTTATATTTTCCCGAAAACGTGTCTCATTTTTTCCCGAAAAAAGAATACGTTCACACTGTGCCCTAGCAAAAGATAGACAAAAATGGCGAATCGCCAGCGCAAGAACAATCCATGCAGCATTGCGGGACGGGAAGCCGTCTGCGTGCGGGTTATAGCCGTGCGACAATTAACAAAGTTTGTCAACGCTGACGTAAAATTTTCGCGCCGAATTTTGTGATCATCAATATTTTGTTCGATAATTCTTGAACACTATTAGTAAAGATTGCCAAAAAAACACAACTTATTAATTACAGTATAAGGTTCATTTTAAACTAAACAAAGGTTAATAAAAGATGCTGTATTGAGGTTTTTTGGATATGTCTTATTTTTACCCGAAATTTCGGATGTCTCATAATTACCCCGCTGCACCCTACCTATTTAAGTAGTATATCAGTCATGTGGTTCCCATAACACAAGCTCTGCTTAGCTTGGGGCTACATGATGCTGTGTGAAATGTCCAGCATTATTTATTTATTCTTCTTAAATTTTAAAAATGTGTAAAAACCATATTTAAATGTTGAAATCCAGAATTAAATGACGAATTTCGACAAAAAATTGCATTACTTTTTTGTCATAAAAATATTATATTTTTACTAGTAAAATAGACATTGAAACCCAAGAATCTGAATGACTAGAAAAAACTACTTATCTACTTACTGATTATTTACCTACGCTTTCGGTAAAATTAAATACCTACCTACTCAAGAACTTTTATAAATAACTAGCAACGCCCTCGCGGTGTGTGCCCCAGTAGTGATGGTATTGGTGATGATGATGATGATAAAAAGGGGCCTATAACCTTTCTCAAGAGTTTTACCACAGAATACTAGTACGTTTTACTATCAAATGCAGAAATATTTTTTCAAATCCGCATGGTAGTTCCTAAGATTAGCGCTTTCAAACAAACAAACAAACTTTTCCGCTTTCTAAATTGGTATAGATACTTAGCCCAAAAAAAGTCCGTCAACGCTTACGTACGGATACAGATTAGCTGTTTACATCTTAATTTTGCCATCCAATAACTGAAGTACAAATGTACGGAACCCGAGATGTCCGGAACACTCTTAAATTGCTGAATCGCGGTCGATTGTCCCAATTTAACAAGTAATTTCGGAAGGCAGCTTCAATTTTGTTAAGAGAACGCTAAACTTTGAACGAGAGTCTAATTTATGATAACAGAGTTTTAAAGCCACTTGAAAACCATCCGAGCGGTGATAAGTTTATTACCCGTCACTTACTAAGCCATATAAAATAAAGGGATTTGAACATTTCTTTGACGACCTCCTAAGAAATATTCAAAATGAACTTCAAAATGCCTAAAACCAATGACCAAAAGGCTGGTGCATACCTCGGACAGAGGATAAGTATAGCAATCCAACGGGGTAACCACAGAATTGCGAGCGTTTCTCTGTTCTGTGGGGGTAACGCTGCCAGCCTTTTGGGCACTTTACCTGCGGTCGGTGATTTGAACTTTGTCCTCTATCTTTAGTCATTTATAGATAGAAAACAGAGTTCCTTTTAATCGATCGAGCGAGCGAAGCGAGCGAAGATCTTAGTGGTAAGTTGGGCGATTTTGCTTTGTATGTTTGTATGTTTGTATGTTTCACGAATTGTTGTTCGAGCATAACTGTCGAACCGTTCATCCAATCTGCATGAAACTTGGTAGGTCAATAGGTTGTGGTAAGGAAATTTACGGTGGAGCATATGAGCTTAATCGATGAAGGGGTTGTGAAGATATTGGGTTCCCAAGGGGGTAAAAAATTATGAAAGTTACACAAATATATTGAGTGGGGTGTCATACGAAAGGGCTTATTTTGTACATTCCAAAATGGTTTTTATTTTTAATCTAGGATGTATAGTTTTTGAAATACGACCAAAGACCAAAAACTACGAAACCAGAGCTGCAAGAGCTCCCGTTTCATAGAGTTTCGATGTCTTCGTAGCTCATTGACTGGTCGGTCTTAAAAAGAGAGTGGCATCGTTGCGGTTTGGTTTGCAATGATTTTAGATGCTACTTGATTTATTTTCATTATAAAAAAAAATTTGATATAAAATGAAAATAATTGGGGTAAAAAAAGTTAAGTAAACAAATATATTGAGTGCGGTGTCAAATGAAAGGTCTTTATTTGTACATTCTAAAATAGTTATTATTTTTATTCTAGGACGTATACTTTTAAAAATACGACGAGAATTCATAAATATGAAATAAATGAAAAAAAATAAAAACCGGTCAAGTGCGAGTCGAACTCGTACGCCGAGGGTTCCGTACCTAGCCATGGTGCCAATTAAGCTAGTCCGCTTAATTGTATGAGCGCCCATACAACTCGGGCACAATTTTAATTGGCGTCAACTATGTATGTATGGGAACACCCTTTAATTTTCAACTTTTTTAACTTTTTGGAATTTTTCCTTTATTTGTGCTATAAGACCTTGCTTTTTGCCAAATTTCGTTATTCTAGGTCAACGGGAACTACCATTTAGGTTTTCGACCCAAAACCTCTAGGGTACTTCCGGTTGACCTAGAATTGTCAATTTTGGTGAAAAGCAAGGTCTTTTAGCACAAGTAAAGGAAAAATTCCGAAAAATAAAAAAAGTTGATAATTAAGGTAAGTTTTGGTACTCACAAGTTTTCACGAAAACCTAAATTTGCCTATATCTTTTTATAGTGTTGACTCAAGACCTTGATTTTTATACTCACAATAGGGACTATAAACCTTAGTATATGGTATAAATTTCAACTTGCTAGCTCTACCCGTTCCTGAGATAATCGATGGTGACACACGGACAGACGGACAGACAGACGGACAGACGGACAGACGGACAGACGGACAGACGGACAGACGGACAAGAAAGTGATCTTATAAGGGTTCCTTTTTTTACCTTTTAAGGTACGGAACCCTAATTAGACACGACATTATGTATTGCATGCATGCTAGTATTTTTTACCATGAAGAGCTAGCGCAATAGGCATACCCGGCAGTAGTAGCACTTGAAATTATAGGGGTAGTCAGAAGAAAGTCCAAATGTTGGCCATCTACGGTGCGCGAGATCTCAGTTCGGGGCGAACTACTAGTTTAGTTGTTTAGGTTAGTTAAGAAGTGTTTTTTTTTTGTTTCTTAAGTGGGTGTGTAATAAATGCCTAAAATATCTGAGAGAATGACTATCGCGCCAGTTAAACAGTCTTGAACATGGTTGTGGTCATGCACTATTCTAGTTTCCCAAAGCGGTTCCCTTACATGGTATTTTTTAATAACGACTTTTTTATGAAAATAGACGGAAAATTATTCTCGCAAAAATATCTTCGATTAAAGCACAAAGTACGTTTCGATTTATTCGGAAAATCTTCTGGGTAATCACACTTAATATTATAAATGCGAAAGTTTGGATGTTTAGATGGATGGATGGATGGATGTTTGTTCCTATACTAGTAGTTCGCCCCGAACTGAGATCTCGCGCACCGTTGTGCTGATAGCCTAGATTTGGACTTGTTTCTGACTACCCCTATACCTACGTTAGGACTCCTTCTAGTGTTTACCACACAATGATATCTAATGCGCTACCTCAGTATGGTAAAGATTATAGGCATGCATGCAATACATTAAGTCGTGTCGTGTTTATATTCAATAGTTGACCCCGCGAACTTCGTACCGCGCCTCAGGGAAGGCGTCTTAGTTCGAGAAATTATTAAATAGCAGTTCAAAACAAAATGTATGAGAAAATCAATTCCCTCCCCCTCCCCTCCCCTCCCCCTCCCTTCCCCTTCCCTTCCCCTCCCCCTCCCCCTCCCCTCCCCCTCCCCCTCTGTCTCCCTCTATAATTTTGGTACATGCCCAGCCCACTATTTGCAGGAGTTAGCATTTGCATACGTGACAGGTTGCAAGCCCATCGCCGCTATTAGAAAGTTAACTGGTTTCCACACGATGTTTTCTTTCACCGTTTAGAGCTCGTGTTAATGCGCATTTAAATTTTTCTAATCGAAAAATCCATTGATGAGCACGGCCAGGGTTCGAACTTACTACCTATGAATCGAAAATCGAGCACTCTTCCACTCGGCCAACACGGCTATTATTTTCAATCTCAAGAAAAAATATCAAGTAGCAACTAAAATCATTGCAAACCAAACCACAACGATGCCACACTCTTTGTGTGTTAACCAGACCTACGAATACATCGAAACTCTATGAAACGGGAGCTCTCTCCATACTTCCGTTAATTGGTTTTCATCATTTTTATTTTTCACTGTATTTCAAAAACTATAGAACCTAGAAGAAAACTAAAAACCATTTTGGAATGTATAAATTGAGTACTTTTATATGACACCCCACTCAATATATTTGGGTAACTTTGAAAAATATTTACCCCCTTGGGAACCCCATATCTTTACAACCCCTTCATCGATTACGCTCATACGCTTCACAGCAAATTTCCATAGCACAACCTATTGACCTATCAAGTTTCATACAGATTGGATAAGCGGTTCGATAGTTATGCGAGAACATAAAAATGAAACATACAAACATACAAACATACAAATATACAAACATACAAACATACAAACATACAAACATACAAAGCAAAATCGCCTAACTTGCTACTAAGATCTTCGCTCGCTTCGCTCGCTCGATCGATAAGTCGACAACCACTAAACTTTAAAATATAGATGGATAATGACCGGGAATAGGATATAGGCTACTTTTTATCCGGGTACCTACCACGCTAGAGAAGCCGCGGGCGGAAGCTGAGTAAAAAAATATTTTAAACTTACCTGTACCGCTAAAGACTTACTTAAATATTGTTACAGTGAGCCTACCTTTCTTCACACTGGGCGTTGAGACGTCCCTAGGGGAACCATTCGAAGATGCCTTCGTAATCAATAACATGACCATCATGTGGTATCAGACAGCGATGCTGGTGGCCGCTGCAGCATCAGCTCCGATTTTCGCAACTTTATCACAAAAGCTCGGGAGGAAAGCGAGCTACTTCTGCATAAATATGGTTCAAGCAGTGAGTTTTGATGACACATCCTTAATGTTGCTTGAATAACCTCATGCTGGCGGTTTGCACCGAAGACTGAAACCAGCTTCCTGTCTATCTTTGAGAGACCAAAATCGGTCTCAAACTGTCAAATATGACAGTTCAGTGACCATGCAAGTAGCTCCGTCACTCTCCTCTCAACGAGACCGAACGCGACAAAAGATACCTTCGCGATCGGTTTGACAAATTGAGACCAATTTTAGATTTGAGACAAGTTAAACAAACTGCCCGCATAGACAGAGACAGGAGATCGTTGTCATTTCAAGATACCTTCGCGATCGGTTTGACAAATTGAGACCAATTTTAGATTTGAGACAAGTTAAACAAACTGCCCGCATAGACAGAGACAGGAGATCGTTGTCATTTAAACTGATGGTTCTCTGTCTCCTGTCTCTGTCACGTACCACCACAAAGCCTGTTTCTGGTCTCGGCCTCCGGCGCGAACCGACGCCTTTAGGTATGTGTCCGGATGATACGCAAGCTTTCATCCGAGCTCCTACATTAATAAAAAAACTTATAGCAATGTTCGAAAAATGATTGCTCAAAAGTATAAACAGGGAATCTTAATGGTTTACTATGAAAACATAACTTTTCGCCTACAGTAATAATTTAAACGCAGAGTGAACCGTAATGAAGTAAAGATGATGTTAGGATGAGTAAAATAACATCAACTTTTCAATGAGAAACAATTCTGTGAAAAAACTCTAACCATATTACCACTTTCAGGTAGTCTTCATACCAATCTTCGTCTCTACTCACGACAGCTTACCCTACACCTATATCCTCGTCGGGATCTCCTCTGGAGGCATCTTCTCCACCTTGCTGCCCTTCATCAAGGAGATCACTTCCAGAGCTAGAGGTTT
Source organism: Camptogramma bilineatum (assembly GCA_958496255.1). Taxonomy (NCBI): domain Eukaryota; kingdom Metazoa; phylum Arthropoda; class Insecta; order Lepidoptera; family Geometridae; genus Camptogramma; species Camptogramma bilineatum. The sequence goes on from OY292474.1 coordinate 8,500,864, forward strand.
CTGCCTCACTATGACATTTGTGATGACCCTGGCCGGGTACCAGCTGAGGGTCTTTGTACGGGACCACTATGATCCCATGACGTTCTCACTGCTGGGGCTGGTGGCTATTCAGATGGTATTGGTGTTGTGTATTGTGGAGTCACCTAGCTATTTGGTGATGGTTGGGAAGACTGAGGTACGTTTAATGATTTATTGTTACTAATAATCATAAACATTTGAGCACCTAGCTAGACAATACTAAAGATCCTCCTTTTTATGTTTTAGCGCGCAAAAACAGCTCTGTCAAGTATAAAACGGCTTCCTGAAGACCACCCAAGCATTCTGAAGGAGATCGACAAGCTATCTGACGAAGTCTCGAGCAGAACGGATGGCAGATCAACTCTTGTCAGCCTATGTTAGTATCATCTGTGAATGACATAGGGTACATTTTGTATTGCAATGGTTTTGGCACCTGGTTATGTGTAAAAGCAAAATGATGAACAAAGAAATGATTTAATTAATAAGCCTTTAGCATGTTTTTGATTCTGAATCAATGTACTTGTGGGGACAAGAGATTAGTCTCATCATCATCTCTAAAAACTCTGCCACCAGAGAAGGCCAATAAATCTTATACGAACTTAGTATCTAATATGTTAGGACATAATGTCACTGCCTTATATACCTACCTAACTCCCAAAATCGAAATGCTTTAAGTTCTGATTACTGAATTTAACAATTTCAGACCGAAACAAGATACACTGGGATAGTTTGAAGATGGGGATTCTCCTCTACACCACTATGGAGCTATGTGGAAGCCTGGTCTTCCTCGACGCAGAGAACGCATGTGACTGTGGTATAGGACTGAAGAACCCTAACACCATTGTGGCGTTCGTGTTGTTGGGAAGCATTATCACCATGGTGACCGTCACGTTTTGTGATAGAAAGGTAATTGGATTCAGAAGAAGTCGTGGGCTGTATTATACAAAATATTTGTGGGAAAGGCCCGAAATAACCCACGTTTTGATAGGTAGGTGTATCAAAACGTGGGCTATTTCGAGAGTATCTATACTTAGATGGTAAATAGAACGGAAATAACAAAACTTACTTTGTAGGTAAAACTTACGTTGTACTTTACAATTTTTCTTTACATACATACATAAACTCACGCCTGTATCCCATCATAGGGGTAGGCAGAGACCACAGATCGCCACTTGCTACGATCAATTTTTCTTTAACACATTATATCCGTGGCACGCGTGAATACGTTGACATGTATAAAACACCAACTTTTCAGGGCGGCCGTTTGAAAGTTTGACCTCTTCTGGTTTCTCGGTAAATTAGTTTACAGTATTTGTGTTAATTGTTTCAATGGTTATTTTATGCCCTCTTTCGAATGACGACAATAAATAACCAAAATTCCCCATAGTTTCCATGATATTAGACATGTCAACAAAAAAATTGATGAGATTTAGGTTACGTCTCGAGATGTCCAGTTATGCCGCAAAAGATATCAACTTATTCACCTTTAATGTATGGAATATTGGTAGGTAAACAATGCTATATTATCGGATTGCAAACAGATAGAGACTATAAAACCGGTTTTTTGTGTTGCTGAAGTACCTACTTATTACTCAGAACCATTCATACCGTTTAGAAATGAGATTTAACATAGTAAGGGTAAGCTGATTTTAAATGAGCCCAAACACGGATGCTCTACTGTTAATCACTGAGAATTTGAATGGAATACAACCAGATTTTATCAGCACATCTGCTCATTGTCACCATATTATTACAATGTATTCAGAACTAGAAAAAAATGCAAAGTTTCACCTCAATCGAAAAATTTACTGAGGAGTTTTGTTGAATAACTCCTGACTCCAGCAACAGATCAGCTTGTTGTTATCATAATATTACATTTTTATCTAGAGTCTATAAGTGTGCCAAATTTTAGCTCAATGAGACACTGGAAAGTGGGTCAAATTAAACTTGCAAGAATTCACTAAAAAAAATATGAGTTTTGTTGAACAGGTCCTGGCTCCATCATCAGATCAGCTCGTTGTTACAATAATATTGCATTGTCACCAAGAATCCATAAGTGTGCCAAATTTCAGCTCAATCAGACACTGGGAAGTGGGTCAAATTAAACTTGAAAGATTTGACCCGAACAAAGTATTGAGTTTTGTTGAACAGCTCCTGACACCAGCATCAGATCAGCTTACTGTTAACATAATATTACATTGTTATCTAGAATCTATAAGTGTGCCAAATTTTAGCTCAATCAAACACTGGAAAGTGGGTCAAATTGAACTTGCAAGATTTCACTAAAAAAAAAGTGAGTTCTGTTGAACAGCTCCTGGCTCCATCATCAGATCAGGTCGCTGTTACAATAGTATTGCATCGTCATCGAGAATCTATAAGTGTGCCAAATTTCAGCTCAATCAGATGCTGGGAAGTGGGTCAAATTGAATTTGCAAGATTTAATCCAAACAAATATTGAGGTTTGTTGAACAGCTCCTGACTCCAGCATCAGATCAGCTTATTGTTAACATAATATTACATTGTTATCTAGAATCTATAAGTGTGCCAAATTTTAACTCAATCAAACACTGGAAAGTGGGTCAAATTGAACTTGCAACATTTCACTAAAAAAAAGTGAGTTCTGTTGAACAGCTCCTGGCTCCATCATCAGATCAGTTCGTTGTTAAAATAATATTGCATTGTCACCAAGAACCTATAGGTATTCCAAATTTCAGCTTAATCACACACTGGGAAGTCAGTCAAATTTAATTTTCAAAAGTAGACCCGAACAAAAATCGCAAGTTAATAATAAAAGCTTGTAAAAATCAAGCAATGTCATTATAGTTTACCAATAATTAAAATCTATCAGTTTTCCATGTAAAAGCAATACTTAAAAAAAAAAGATTTCTGAACTGACGTTTTGTTTACCAATACGAGTGACATGTTCGGTTATGCCAGCGCGAGAGCGCGCGGGCATAACTGAACAACTCAATGTATCACAATTTAAACGGAATACTTTGGTTAGCCATAACCTGACATTTTAATTTGTTAAAAGTTAATCAAAAATATCATATGTATATGTCGAGATATCATGTAACAAATATAATTTTGGCGAATGAGTAGGTTGATAAATCGAAATATCTACAAAAACATGTGTGTGTTAGTGGCTTGAAAAATTGACAAGTAGTTATGTCAACTAAAATACGAAAAATGGAGGAGTTGGCAAGGCCATAACTCGAAAACTTGTCTAGCTAGGGAGCTGTCAATTTTTTTATAGATACTTCATAGGCGTAGATATCGTTTAAGCCAATAAAAAAAAAATTTGACATCTCGACATATCAACGTATTCACGCGAGCCACGGATATTTACCTTTTATTTTGATACCCCACTTGAGGGTCTGGATTTCTTCAAGAACTTTTTTTTCGCGTTATGAAGACGAATCTGACGTATCATTATCAAAATTGGTGGAGCTGTTGTAGTTACAAACGGACATAGGATTGGATACAATATACACGTCAAACATATACTTATTATTAAACCCTTCTTTTGGACTTCGAAGTCGGGTAAAAAACTGTGATGATTTTGCTTTTTTTTGCAGTACATTTTGACATTCGGATACATAGCAATGTCGGTCTCCCTCGGAGTATATGCTGTCTTTAGTCTCCACCCTGATGGAGCAGCAGCCACCCCTGCATCCCTCACCACGGGGCTGTTCCTACCGGTGTTGCTTATAGCACATGGTATGGCCAGTGGCCTGCCGTCTGTGGTAGTTGTGGAACTATTAAATGCCAAGGTAAGTAATTGTTGCAAACTTCATGGTCTTTATTAATACGAGGAGAAGATTACCTAAATCTGGAAGGCTGACCAGTCGCCGCCTGCACCGCATCGCCTTTTCAGCGTTCACTTGTACCTTCACTTTTGGCTTGCGATGTAGTGAGCGCTACAGGCTGATTGTCTAACTTGTCCCAAACCTCAAATTGGTCTCAAGCTATCAAATCGATCGCGTAGGTATCTTTTGTCGCGTTCTGTCTCTTTGAGATGAGAACGATGGAGCTACTTGTGTGGTCATATTGAGTTTGAGACCGATTTTGGTCACTATCAAAGATAGACAATCAGGGGCTGGTCTATAGAATTCCATAGGAAGAATATCAACGCGCTGCGGTGAGACATCTTATTCTTTCAAATCCAATTCAAGAATTTGTTTGTTTCAGATTTGCACACCAATCTTATCAGGACTATTTGCGTATTCGCAACTCCTAAGACTCCTTCACGCACATACATACCCCTACCTCGACGAGTACATCGGTATCCATGCTATGTTCTATATATTTGCCGGTATAAACTTGTATGGAGGAGTGTACGCATTGTTCGTGCTACCTAACATTAGAAATAAGAGCTTTAGACAAATTGAAAAGCAGGTGAAGCGGATACCTTTGCCAGCGTGAAGAATTAAAGATTTTTCGCTCTTGGTGTTTTTATTTAGAACATATTATTATTTCAACCATGACTTATTTAGTAATTTATGCATTTAGTCATCGTCGTACCATCCCAGTGCGGTTACAAAAACTTTTTTTTTTAATAAATTGTATCTCATATAAACCTGTTGGTAACAAAGCTTTAGAGAATGTGTTTTCTTGTCACTCTCATGCTAATGAAAAGAGATGGCTACAGATTTTGTATACGTTTCTCTATCTATAGGAAAACTATTAGTCCAATTACGTACGACACAGATATGGGCTTTAACTTTATTTAAAGCTGTGCTTAGTTCATCAGGTGGACCAAGTCTATCTTTTGTAGTCCTTAATACTTATTCCCAGGTGATTTTTTGAGAATGAAATCTACCAGGTGCTTTATTGAAAGCTGTGTTTAGTTCACCCCGGTGCACCAAGTATACCTTTCGTAAAAGGTCTTATAAAAATTTGGTGAAGATCTGATGATGATCTTCAGCGTGGCAGAATGGCTCTTCAAAATGCAGTAAATTGCTCACTTTTAGATTTCTTTAAGTTATTCAAAGACAGACTCGCGAGGTCTACATCTCACAGAGCCACTAATTTATTATGTGTCAGTACACCGATTTATATGAAACTTACAATAGAAATAGATCGTGGCTCGAAACAGCAAAACTTTTTAAATGTTGAGTTCTTAAACATAATAATGGACTAGAATAATGTAAGCCGGGAAAATGAGTGACTGAAATGAATTTTGTTTTGAAAATAAAATATTATTTTCGCCCGAATGAAATTGCGACGACCACACGTGGAAAAGACAAGGGACGCATCATTAATAATCCTGCAATGCCCTGAAGAATAAATGAGTTTTTTATCCTCTGTAATTTAATACGAAGGCACCTCGACTTTAAAATACGAGTATGGGTTTGTATACCGGTTTGTTGTGATTGAATTTTTATTGTTAAAGTATTTACAGAAACTAAACTGCCAAATGTTTACAAAATACATTAGGACCAGTGAAGCCATCTTAGGATCGTTGTAATATACGATCTATAGATCTATATATAACTCAGCTGATCTAAGCACTATCTATCGGAAGCGTGTCTGATGTGGCGGCCACACTAAGGGTATGCCATAGCGCAATATGTACCATACAGATTGGCTAAATAAAATTGAAGCTCAAAAGTCAAAGCCGGTCATACTACCGGGATATGCCATATTGTTCCTTGAATTCAAGCGAGGTGGACGTTGGTAGAATATGGATTATGGCACATTGTGTGCCATATTGCAATGTGTAGTGGTAACCAACGAAGTGTGGCATTCAATGAGACAAATCTCCGTAGTGTGGCCGCTACATAAGACTAAAAAATTCTGATATTAACAGAAAGTTAAACTAAAATAAACATCAGCCATTTTTTAGATACTGCATTTATTAAAAAATTGTGAGTCTTAGAAAAAACTGTAAGAGCCAAAAATGAGTATTTCGTACCTATATCAAACAAAAGGTTTAAATCACATTTGATTTTTACCTACAGACAATCTTTTACCTATTGTATGAGCAATCATCTACTATACCATGAATAGGTACTCAAAGAAAAATGAACAGACGTGCTCTAAAAGATTATTCATGGAAGAGCGAGTAGAAATACGAAATAATTTCGACGAGTCTGCAACAGAAACTATCTGAATTGATTTTGCCATATTCGTTCTACTTTTAGACCAAGCGCGACGCTTGTCTATGTTGTTCAAAAATGAACATTATGCTACTAGCATAAGGCTTAAATGCGAACACATGACTGTTTGTGGAATAATGTTATTTATTTTATATAGAAGACAAAAATACCCTGAGTCCAGTCTAGACAAAATATACATCAAAGGCGTAAATGGATATTATTTCGATAATAAATGAATATTATAATTATTAATTTACCACGCTTATATTAAAGAAATAGGGTTTTGTTATTTTTGAACCTGAAAACAGGAACAGAAGTAATATTGTTTTATAATTTTTAAGCGTTGGATGGCATTCTTCAAATTCTTGTAGATAACTTCTTAAGTTTGTGAAAGATTTATTCTTTCATTTTCATCAGTTAGTAACTGCCACACGTTGGGCGCCAAGCTTTAAATATTTCAAATTATGACTTTGGAAATGTAGCGGGTGATTGCTTTAGTCGTAATAGAGGGTGGTTCTATTTCCTATGCAGAACACATTTTTTTTATCAATGTATTTGTTCCATAATTATCTCAGTGATGTTTATTGTGGAATAAGTAGATTTCATAATTAATTTAATGTTACATAATGACTTCAGCAGTGGCCCCACGTTGGGTGCCAAGTGTCAAATCTTCAGATTATTATTAGAAGTAAGTTACTAAGTTTATTTTAGTGTGCTAGCTAATGAAACCCCATTTTTCAAAAAATGTCAAATTAATACGACTGTAGACAATGTTCTTTCTGTGTCACTCTTATGTAGTGACACAGATTTAGCAGCCATCTGAGCTCTAGGAAGCGTACAAGTCCATTATGAAATAACAGGGTAAGAATATTTAAGAATGCTCAGAAAATACCCCACGTTGGGTGCCACCTATTCTCTAAAACATCCGGTATTTGAAGAATTAAACAATTGCTGGTATTAAACATTTAAAACATTTGTATTGCTTTTCGGATTGTATTTCCTAAAAATTAATAGTCAAATAACCACAACATCAATTCCGTGAAGCCCCGTGTTGGGCTCCAAAATGTTAAGCTTTAAAAATGGACGTCCATTAGTTAAGACCTCCGGTTAACATGAGAGTTATGCTTCGGAAAGTTAACGTATTCGGCACTTTCAAGATGTCACTCATTGAGTGACATTAGTTGCTTGCATTGGATGATTTTGTGACGGTGAACTCTATGTTCATTATCTTGGCAACGCGCAACGGTTAAAAATACCTAAGTACCTAATATTTTCTAATATCTTACATGTGCCAGTTATTATAAAGTAAGAAACCAGCAGTCAAGAGCTCTTCTGAAGTAATGTTAGAATGTTATAAAGCGAAGAGTTTTCAACCTGTCTTGCAATGCTGACTTTTTTAAATTTAAGTACCCAATTGAATTTTTTTACTGCTAAAGATTCGAGAGTATAAAATATTGTACTTTTGGGCAGACATCTCGTGCTTTTGTCACAAATGTGCAAGCTACTCGTGTCTAGTTTTTTTAACATTCCTTTTGTTGGTGCCACCTGAATATTCCAACTTGAAAGATGCTACACGTTCTAGATTTTCTCAGGCTAAATCCAGGTAAGACCTATAGGCTATTTATATCCTAAGCCTTTTGCAACCTAGGTACTTATGTTGTGGTATCTTTAGTTGCAAAGATAGCTTCAAAGCAAAATGAAGCGTAAAAAAACAACAACGATATTCACTCCTATCCTCTTTTCTCCTCTTTTTAACTCTTATCCTTTAACAAGTTGTTTTGAAGTCGGAAGTAAAATCAAAGATCTATTATCTACTGAGATTATAATGTAGATAGGTAACGGTTAGAACTACTTTTTCACTAATCATTGATCGAATAAAAAAAAAATCAGGTATAATACCTATACTTTGGCCTGAGAAAAATTACGCATTATTATCCTTCATACCATAATATTTTCGGCCTAACTTTCCAAGAACTTTCCTAATAATTTTTCATTTTTTTTGTGTGGGAATATGATGGAGCTAAGCCATTTTTCGTACAAATATCTTTAGTCCTGAGATAGCTAAACATTTTACCGTTTGTGATAAGGGAAGAAGAATTATGATATTATTAAAATGTTAGTCGTGTTGAAATCTCTTAACAAAGTAGATAGATGACAATCCTATTCTATTAAACGAGCAATATTTGTTTGATTGTTTTTTTGGTTTTTTGTTTGGACATACCTCTTACTTGAATACCTCCTTAGACATAAATTTGTATAAAAACCACTTTAAAAGCGTTTATTTATAAGCAAGTTAAAACGCTCAAAATTAACTGCTAAAAAATTGGCACCTTCCTGTCCAAAATGATTAAATCCTATTCAGAATTAAATTAGAAACGTAATAATTTTATCCCTCTGTTAAGGAAGGGTTTTGAAATAGTTACTACCGTCAAAATCGCGCGTTTTCGATGCTGCATCGACTTCCTGCGTTCAGACGCTGTCATTTTTGACATCTGATGTCATTTTCTACACAAGCTGTCATTTTTGACATATCTAACAAACCTTTTCATCCTTAGATAGGGCGTTTTTCCACTAGCCGGCACGGCACCGGCACCGGCACCGGCGCCGGTGGTGGGGATGCAAAAATGTATGAAAATCTGCCGGTGCCGGCGCCAGCAAGTGCAAAAACGAGCAGTACATTTTCATACATTTTTGCGTCGCCGGTGCCGGTGCCGGTGCCGGTGCCGTGCCGGGCTAGTCGAAAAACGCCCATAGTTTGTCGGTTAGGATTAAAAAAAGGTTGACAGCGTGGTTGGTCGGTTGGTAATAGACGGCGGTATCGGCATCGCGCGTTTTAGCAACTACTGCGATCGGCCGATCGCCGCGTTTGACGTTTTTAAGTGTGCGGTGCGGAATGTTGTTCGCTGCATTTTTCTTCTAAAAAGCTACTAAATCGCCGATCAGCTAAAAGTAGCATATTAGACTATAGACCAATTAAATGGCTGGTGTATACCTCGGACAGAGGATAAGTATAGCAATCCAACGGGGTAACGCTGCCAGCCTTTTGGGCACTTTACCTGCGGTCGGTGATCTGAACTCTGTCTTCTATCTTTAGTCATTTAGGCTTGTTTCACTCTTCAGCGTGTCGCCGGTCGCGTCCGCGAGTTGACCTTTCACAGCACATTTCTCTGTGCTGTGAATGGTCAAAATTAATTTCGTTGTACTGTGAATGGTCAACTCGCGTACGCGACCGGCGACACGCTGAAGAGTGAAACAAGTCTTAAAGATAGAAAACAGTGTTCCTTTTAATTTAGTTGTTTAGGTTAGTTAAGAATTGGTACTATTTACTGAGTGTTTTTTCTTTATTTTCTTTACCTAATAAATACACCAAAATATCCATGCAAAAAAAAGTAGCATGTCCGCTAGTCCTTAATTAATAGGAAATGCATAACGGCCTGTCTCAACAAAGGAAGCAGAAGTGTAAAATTATGTATTTAAAAGTAGGTAATTGTTTCGTTTCTCGTTTCATGATGATGATAAAGCATTCTCTTATTCCACATGATAAAGAACAAATGATCGTAAGAAATAGGAGACTGCAAATTAATTTCAGAATGGCGTAGTGCTGGGAACAGATTTCTGTGTATCGATAAGTACTACCTACCTTATAATGATTTTGGTCTTGAATACTAACTTTATCTTAGTTAACTTTTAAATGCCACACTAATTTTTATTAATCACTAGCTGTTTGGTTATGTATCTGAATATAGTTTTATTGCGCCAGAGAAACTCGCTCGCGGGCGTTCTACTCCCCCCAATTCTTTTAGATGACAACGTCAATCATTCCGCTGCGTTTTGGTTCGATCTCATAAATGTCAGCCATTTGGTGAATAGTAGAATAGCTTTTTAAAAATTTGTTCTGCCAAAGTCCAAACCTTAGCTAAAATCTCACCACAACTGAGTCGTTTGTCATTAGAAGAATAGGAAACAGTCGAAAATCTAAGGTTTAGTTGAGGTTTTGCTTGAGGTTGATAAAAAGTTCGGTACTAGAATTGACACCAAAGACCCTACCAAGATTCGTCACTGTGATCAACTGTTTATTATTTAGATGCACAGTTTTATATGTAGGTAAGTATAGATGTTGCTAGGTATAAGGAATATAACTAGTATTATTTAACAGCAAGACCGTGTTTAAGAAGAATTTTACTACTAACACACAAAACTTAAACCGCATCAATATTTGCAATTGCTAAACAATCTTAGTAAAAAAAAATTATGCTACTATATCGTTAGTACTAGTATAAACATTCGATATCGATTACAATTGCATCATTTTAATCGATATCGAATGGTTAGTACGAGTACTATTCGTAGACTATTCCCTATCGATATCGAGGTGTTGAAGGCACATCACTAGCACGCTTCATAGTGAATTCACCCAAATCGCAAATTTTCCGGCCACCGGCATTGCGTACACAACGACAATACAATTTAGGCAAATTACCCGTTGTCTAGTCTCTTCTTATAATTTCAACGCAAAGCTAGACATTTAGAACAAAGCGTAGTAGGTAAGTAATTAAAATGTTTGTGCGTTTTGTTGAAAACTGGTTTAAACCATTAGTTAGATGTTTGTTTGTGTTGTTTATTATTGTAACTATTTAATAGTTCACATCGTAAACTAATTTTTTTTTAACCTATGTCGTCCCACTGCTGGGCAAAGGTCTCCCCCACATCTCTCCAACCATCTCTGCTCTTCGAGATTTCCCACCAAGTCTCCTCAAAGGCGTCGAGATCGTCCCTCCAACGTTTTCTCGGCCGACCACGACCACGCGCCCCGTCAGGCTGCCAAAGTGTTGCGGCATTTGCCCAATTATCGGGATGCATTCTGCTAACGTGACCCGCCCAGTCCCTACTTACAATTTACATTAAAATTTAAATAAAATATAAAAACTAAAAATATTTGTTCTCCATTTTACAGTTGACTAACATTCACTGCTGACTGTACCAACTAAAACAAAGCTTTTGAAGTGCTTGCATAAATTTAACATAAAGGTAAATACGTAGCACTATCTACTCGGGCACAAGCGGAATGTGAAACGTACTACCTCGTTTCAGAAACTTAAAACACGTACGACGCGGTCGTAAGAAGGCAGGACTGACACAAAACGAATAATATAGGTACAATGGGTCCCACGAAAAGTACATCTTTCAAAAAATAAGTATTCTACATATTTTAAATTTTCGCAATGTTTTTTTAAATAATATCGAGAATCGAGAATTCGATTAATGGATTTCATTACGCGGTCAATTTTACCTCAATAGTTAAAAAAGTACCTACCTACAATAAGAATTTCGTAGAAAAAAATTCAACAAACAATATTTTTAACCGACTTAAAATCCTGGGCCGATTTGGAAAATTCTTTTTTTGTTTGATACTTTCTGATTGGTGCCATAAAAATTTGGTGAGGATTTGTTGAGGATCTTCAGAGTTATGAACAGAAATGCACCTCGAGAGTGCAGAAAATTGGTCAGTTTATAACATTGAAGTCGGGTTTTTTAAATTTTTAATTTAGCCACTTGTGTAATAATTATGTAGGTACTCGTATGTCTGTATGAGCTATTGGCTGACTGTGAAGACGGCGAAGCGTTTTTAGGCCGCCTTCAGGCCTCCGATATGGGCCGAGACCAACAATTTAAAGTGCGCTCCGAAACACGGAAGCGCTCAGCTGTTAATGCCACATGCGCTTGTAAGCTATGTAAGCTATAAAGCTTACATTTAAGTGTTGTTATTCTGAATACGTGCTAAGTGCAACGTTTCTAAAGTGTAAAACGCGTTTCAAAGAACAAACTTCTACATCTTAACGGTGAAGCTAGAATTTGTCATACTCTGATTTACGTTGAGGTAAATGTTTGAGTGTGTCTCAAAATTTATATCATTATCATCTGTAGACACCTCATAAGTACCTACCTATTGTTTAACATTGTTCGTACCTTCTCATGTTAGTGATCGTCTTACATTGTACGTCTGTGTGTGTTGCCAAATAAATCGTTATCTAGATAGACTAGTAGTTCGCCCCGAACTGAGATCTCGCGCACCGTAGATGGCTTACATTTGGACTTTCTTCTGACTACCCCTATAATTTCAAGTGCTACTACTGCCGAGTATGCCTATTGCGCTAGCTCTTCATGGTAAAAAATACTAGCATGCATGCAATACAATAATGTCGTGTCTAATTTTTCATTTACTTATTTCATATTTATGAATTCTCGTCGTATTTCTAAAGTATACGTCCTAGAATGAAAATAATAACTATTTTGGAATGTACAAATTAAGACCTTTCATTTGACACCCCACTCAATATATTTGTTTATTTAACTTTTTTTACCCTAATTATTTTCATTCTTTATCAAAAAATTTTTTATCTTGAAAATAAATCAAGTAGCATCTAAAATCATTGCAAACCAAACCGCAACGATGCCACTCTCTTTTTAAGACCGACCAGTCAATGAGCTACGAAGACATCGAAACTCTATGAAACGGGAGCTCTTGCAGCTCTGGTTTCGTAGTTTTTGTTCTTTGGTCGTATTTCAAAAACTATACATCCTAGATTAAAAATAAAAACCATTTTGGAATGTACAAAATAAGCCCTTTCGTATGACACCCCACTCAATATATTTGGGTAACTTTGAAAAAAATTTACCCCCTTGGGAACCCCATATCTTTACAACCCCTTCATCGATTACGCTCATACGCTCCACAGCAAATTTCCATAGCACTACCTATTGACCTATCAAGTTTCATACAGATTGGATTAGCGGTTCGATAGTTATGCGAGAACATAAAAATGAAACATACAAACATACAAACATACAAAGCAAAATCGCCTAACTTGCCACTAAGATCTTCGCTCGCTTCGCTCGCTCGATCGATAACGATTTATTTGGCAACACACACAGACGTACAATTTTAGCGTCTTTTTTGTCTAGATAGATAGATATCTATCTAGACAAAAAAGACGCTAAAAGCTCGAAGTTGAAACAATAAAACAATATAAGAATGTATTCTACAAGTCGCGGAAGACATTTTCTGTATCTTTTAGTTAAGGCAATCAAGACCCTTTTGAGAGGTTTAGGTTACGTTTACAAAGGTGGAGTGGATTAGAGTGGAGAAGCTTAGCGGCGAATGAATCAGTGCATTTTTGTTGAGATTAGATTTCGTCGTTTGACATGTAATTGGTCAATTCATGTGCCGCTATACTCCGCTCCGCTTGGTACACATGATTAACCCGCCATTTTAAAATTTAATTTAATGTACTCACAAAATTTTACTAAAATATATTAATTTTAGGACTTCATTCTGTTTTGGTCTTCGCGAACCTAATAAGAGCATTCGGATTTAGCGATAATTTATTGAGAATGTCTACAACAGAATCACCATTTTACGAACAAAAGATTATTTTATGTTATAAAACAAAATATTATGATCAAGAGAGTCTCACGTACGTAATTTTGCTTAGCATAACATGATTGAGTATCGAAACATCGGAAGGCACTTAGCCCGAATCATGCGTAGTGATAGGCGTATTCTAAGACTGAAGTTCACCAAGCATTGTTTATCCTTTGATTATATTGTTCAAGATAAACTGTGATCCCGTTGTTTTTCCCGCCTGCCCTAAATCCATACCCATATTATAATTCATGTGGAAGTGTGTTTGTATGTTTGTTTGACCTGCTTTCAAGTCAAAACAGAGAGACGGATTGACGTGATTTTTTGTACGGAGATAGTTGGAAGGCTGGAGAGTGATATAGGCTACTTTTTATCCCGAAAAAATGCATGTTTCCCGTGGAATAAAAAGTAGTAGTCCACGCGGGCGAAGCCGCGGGCGAAGCCGCGGGCGAAGCCGCGGGCGTCAGCTAGTAATTATATAAAACAAAGTCGGGTTAGTTACACCACTATAACTCAAGAGCGGCTGAACCAATTTGCATGTTCTTTGTTGGGTTTGTCTCCGTCCCGAACAGCAGAACTACGTCTGAGAAATTCAAGAAAAAATTTTTGAAGTAAATTAATTTTCTGAAACGTTTTGTATGGAACTACTTTTTTGATGATGATCTCGAATTCTGAATAAAGGCCGCTGGGTCAGATAGTTTTTTTACTACATAATGGTAAGTAGGTAAGTGCAATTCTAAAAGTTGTGAAATTGATGCATTGCTAACAATTGGTTAAATGCTGCTGATGAACTCAGGTCTTACGGTTCTAATTCAATTGGAATCAATATGGGTAGACACAAAAGGGTTCATTATGTGTCCATAATCAATAATGCTTTTCAAGCCTATGTTATGTTAAATCAGAGTAACATATTTAGCTCTTTATACATAATTGATGAACTGTGTCTATTGTTTTATTAAACAGCGCCCTATTCTTGGTAAGACAAGTGGCTAAATTAAAAATTTTAAAAAACCGACTTCCATACAAACTGTATTGGGTAAGGCTAAGGGTGAGCTAATTAAAATTAGTCCAAACATGGATGTTCCACTGTTATTCCCTGAGAAGTTCCATTGGACAGGTCCTGACTCCATCATCAGATCAGCTAGCTGTCACCATATTATTACATTATAGTCGGAACTTGACCGACATGCTGAGTTCCAAGTTTCAACTCAATCAGACTATTTACTGAGGAGTTCTGTTGAACAGCTCCTGACTCCATTCCCAGATCAGCTCGTTGTGACCATATTATTACATTCTAGTTGAAACTTGACAGACGTGCCGAGTTTCAACTCAATCGGTCTATTTACTGAGGAGTTCTGTTGAACAGCTCCTGACTCCATCATCAGATCAGCTCAATGTTACCATAATATTGCATTGTCACCGATAACCTTTCAAAAAATACCCTAATCGCTTCAAGTGTGCCTATAAAATTTGAAGAGTTACCTCGATTTCTCCAAGATCCCATCATCAGATCCTGACCTGATGACCAAAAGGACCAATTGGAAAGTGTACCCTTTCAAACAAAAAAAGAATTTTTGAAATCGGTCAAGGCGTCTTCGAGTAATCGGTGAACATACATAAAAAAAAAAAGCACAAAAAAAAAAAAAAAAAAGATTCCGACGAACTGAGAACCTCCTCCTTTTTTCGAAGTCGGTTAAAAATGTAATAAGGAGCACCAATAATAAATCAATAAATATTGGTGGATATTTCACAGTCACCCAGCCCCAAACTAAGCAAAGCTTGTACTAGTTTGGGAACCTTAGCGCAAAATCCTTTATGAATGTTTGTCCTGTAGGCTTAACATGTGAAACATCGAGAGTCGAGAAAAGAGACTTCTCGATCGGTTAAACTGTTCTTACGTATGCGTTAGAACAGTACGACCGATCGAGATATCTCTCTCGATGTTGCACAATGTTCGAATGGAATCGAGCCCACGACCTACTCAGAAGACAGAGCTACTACCAACTGAACTAAGAGGCCAGTTAGATGATAGTGGCATGGCCCAATGTTGCAAAAAGATGACGATAGCAGTATGAAATTGGTTTCCTAAATGTGTTTGTTATACAACTGGGATTCGAATCTACAATCTTCAGATCAAAAGCCGAAATATCTCATTTGACTAACGGATTCGTTTCTACCGACTCTTTACAATGGTGGGTCTGTGTATTTTTTATTATCCCAGAAAACGATCTGTTTCTGTGATCTCTTTGAGTGAAACCACGGGTTTTAATACATAAAGTGACATGACAGAAATGGTCGACAAAATTCAATCCCTTCACCCTTTGTCCGCCTAGGGACAGGGTGATTGGGACTTCCGAAAAATCCAGCGAAATTCGCGAATTGATTGATTCCGAAGCGTAAACTATGAGATTCTGTTATTTTACGAGCTAGGGTTTTTGGTAAGTCTTCAAGTTGAAATGGGTACTGTCATTCTTTTAGCTTTTTCTAAGGGCTATATCAGACATGCTGCTTTTAGCAACAGCGATCGATTTTGCGTCTGCGTCGATGCTGCTGGCATTTTGGCGAGTCTCTGCGTTCGATCGGCAGTAACTAAATCACGCGTTTTCGATGCAGGGCCCTGACTCTCAAAAACGAAAACGATTATCGTAGTTCAGCTAATGTTGGTCGAATGTTCCGAATTAGGCTTCCACCAACACAAGTTGACCTACGATAATTGGCACGATATATCGTTTTTACCCGGCTGACTGTCAAGTCACCCGGGTTATGTAGATCGCGCGTTTCTATGTATGTGTGTATGTAAGTAATATTCTTTATTACCACGTTGCTCCTAAACGGCTGGATGGATTTTGATGAATGAGGTATCGTTAGAATCGTCTCCATCTCGATTGTGCTCTAGGATACTTTTTATTTCGATAAATCAAATAGTGCGGCTAAAAAATGCAACAATGTGTGAATTTTCAAAATGAAAATCACGCTATCATATCAAAATCCATGTCGAAATCAAGAGGTTGGTGGATTGATATCAAATATATTTTTTTTTAAATCTAACATGACATCTTCGAAGACTAAATCGAGTCTCAAAATTTTTGAAAATCTATTTTTCGCCCTAAATAGAATTGCTAACCAAAACGCATACTAAAACTTTATATTTAGTCACACGGAACGTTTAGAACAAACTGCATCGAAATTGGTTCAGCCATTTAGGAGATATCTCATATTTAAGAAATAACTTACGCATTTAATTTAGGTACTCACAGAGCCATCTGTGTGTCAACTGTGACAACAACGCTTAGGAAAATGCGCACGGCATCGAACCCTAGATACCAACATAGTAATAAAATTGTAATTTAATTTTGTTTTGTGATTGATAAGATAATGCTGTTTTCAACTTTTCAGTTCAGCCGGGTTTTTTTATTTTTGAATAAATTGCTTGTTAATGCTGAGATTAGGACTACTGCACCGACTTCCTGCATTCGAACGGGGTATCGGAATCGCACGTCTTAGAAACTGCTGCGATCGCCGATCGCCACGTTTGGCGTCTTTTGTGAGGTGTGGAATGTTGATCGCTGTGTTTTGCTTCTGAAAAGAGACTAAATCGCTGATTGCCGATTAAGTAGTTAAGCCATGACGGAGGCCTTCAGCACACCCCGCACACTCGACGAAACCTCTATGCGAAAGCGGCATCTAACTACCCACACACTACACAATGTCATTGTTGTACACGCGCAATCGTGTGCGTGAAGTAAGGTTGTCTCCGTATCAAAAATTACTTTACACTGTGGTCTCGGTCTCGACTATGCGTCCCTAGCTCAAAGTCAGCCCCTCGCCAGCTCAAATTCGCTCGCGCGCTGTGAAAGCCCCGAATGGTAGGGGGGACAGTGGCCATTCTATACGTAGTATTATTATCTATTCTATGCTTTCAGGTAGCCTAAACACTCACCCCCTTACTTATGAAAGATGTTTAAAGTTGAACACTGGTTAAACAACGTCCTGTCTCTGTTTGTCACTATCCACAAATAAAGACAGGACGTTGTTCAACCAGTGTTTAACTTTAAACGTCTTTCATAAGTAAGGCCCTCAGTTACCAGATTTAGCCAGTAGCTCCAACATACATTACATAATATTTTAATACACTACCATGGTCACTGCCTCCGTCGGTCGTCGGTAGGACTACTCCATCGTAATAAATGTTTAGAATTCCATTCTCTACTAGACTAAAAAGCCATTCACTATATATAGGCTTTTAGGAAATGTTATAAGAAACTACAACGGACAAGGGTTTTCATCTCCAAAAATTCGTGGTCCTTTTATGAAAAATAATTTACGACTCCCCAGATTGTATGTTTTGGGTTTTATGATAATAATAAATTCTTTACATGGTTTTTTGAAACACAATATTTGAGAGGTACCTATACCTAGTACAATCATTTTCGGATGGCAGGTTTGACGTTCATCAATACATGAAGTTTCGTATAAATTAATGACAACGTTTGAAGGAGCGAATTGCTGTTCTTTATGTCAATAGTGATCTTTTCTTCTTTCGAATGAGCAAGTGGCCAACTCTGGTGACGGAGTTTTTAGGCCGCCTAAAGGCCTCCGTCATGGCTTAACGACTTTAAAAGCCGGGACCGCCAGTTAACGTGCCCTCCGAAGCACGGAAGCGCTCAGCTCGTAATACCACTTGCGGTGACCACGCACAACGCTGTTTAACTTCAACGATCAATCAAGAACGTCTAAGTAAGCTTCGCCACGAGCACTTCACTATACTATACGTCAATAGTGATAAATTGTCATTATTTCACGTTATTGATGAATGTGTCAAAACTGCCTTCCCAGTGTGTCTCGACTTTAAACTGCATTTCGCTCCGAACTAATACTTCACGATTCCCTCGACATATAAAGCTTTTATAATATAAACTTTCCAATTTTCTCTGTATTACCTTTTAATATTTTATTAGCTTTTAGGTATACTTACCCGGCTTTGTTCCTTTATACTTACTTTTAAAAGTGGTTTTTTATTTTAAGTAAGTACTGCCATAGTTTGTTTGCTATGTAAGTATGTATGATATTTACAAAAATATGTAGGTACCTATGATTTAAAAAAATATATATATAAGTAGTATATCAGTCATGTAGTTCCCATAACACAAGCTCTGCTTACTTTGGGGCTGGATGATGCTGTGTGAAATGTCCAACATTATTTATTTATTTTATTCATGTTTAGTTTCAAATCGTATTATTTTCTCTAGGTTTTATCTAGGTTCGTCCACCTCCGAACATTCCCTACGATTTTTCGTTACTTCAGATTTTTCCTGTAGCTTTTAATTGAGGCTAACGAATGCTGTAGCATCAATTTGGCAGCTCGTGGCGTCCGAGCCTTCGTTTGAGTTCCTACTTGTTAGTTCCAGTTACTGCACAGAATAATAGGTACCTACAAGTATGTTTACAGCATTTACAGTTTCGTAGGTTTTTTTTTAGGTTTTCTCAAAAATTCCCCATTAATGTCCTTGTCTTATATATAGCCTAATAATAATGCCGCTTATTAGTATCTTGATTTAGCATCATGAGTATTTTGAGAGATGTCTGACCAAATAATTGGAACCAAGCAGCCTTTTCTTTAAGCACCGTAAAATCAATTTTCACGTCAATGATCTTTTCAAAAAGTGGAAGGCCCCTTTTTGAAAAGGTAATTGTGTCACATGCTGCATTTGTTTAAAAAAAAACTCGGCCCGCTACGCTTGCTTGGCTCGAGGCGAGCTTCGCTAAAAAAGTCGCATTAAGGTACTAGTACTTATGAAAGTAGGTAATCTAATCGTGGGTAACTGGTAATTGAGTTTTTACCCTTTTAAAAAAAAATCGAATCAAAATCGGACCACAACAATTGATGTGAACATACATAAAAAATAAAAGATTCCGATGAATTGAGAACTTCCTCCTTTGAAGTCGGTTAATAAAAGCAAGCTCAGTAAAGCCACTTTGCAACCAAGTGACGCTAAATCTAAAAGCTCAACCTTTTACAGAACATCATTTACTCTCAAAGGCTTTGATATACACTTATACCTATACTAAAGATGGCAATATTGGTTGAAAATACTTATTGGTTATCTGTTAACAGATAAATATTTTTATCGATATTCTTAATGGTTGAAAACATTAGTTGATAATTTTTTCTTTGACTATGAGTTTGGTTGAAGTTGAAAATTATCAGGTGTAAAAATAACCACTCACTGGCGAATGAATAAAATATCGTTAACACAAGTACGTACACATCGATAATATGCTTTATTCTAAGTGCAATAGAACGTAAAATTAAATGCTGCGTGCGAGTGACTGTTTTATCATGTTGAATGAGAGAATGAACAACCTGCGTAGCTAAAATGGTCGCTATTGCAGCATCGCGGTGAACGAATTGAACTATTGCTATCTCTTTTCATTGACTTAGAGTGAAAAGAGATGGCAATAGCTCAATTCCTTCACCGCGATGCTGCAATAGCGACCATTTTAGCTACGCTGAGCGCGCTCTTTGATTGGCTGTGCTACGGCTAACTTCAATTCGGACTCCGGGGTCATTAGATCATAAGCGACGCGTGACTCGTGTTGGAAAATATTCCTTAAAGCTTACTTGTTACAGTTGAAATCTAACTGCAGTACGAAGTGTTGAAATTATTGAATCGGTATTTTTATTCAATATTGATAATTTTGGTTAACGAATATATTAGTTGTTTTTAATTATTAGTTAAATTTAATGGTTGATGGTTATATTCATCATCTCTAACCTATACCTACCCGATATCGGAAGCTAATGTCATTTTGCTTTGATTCAGTAATCTAAGAGCGTTTCCACATTATCCGATCCGATATCGGTATCGGACGCCGATACGATATCATCATCATCATCATCATCCGCAGCCAATAGTATCCCACTGTTGGGTGTAGGCCTCCCTTTGTTTACGCCACTCATTCCGGTACGATATCGGGGCAAGTAAAATGTATGAAAGATGTCTGCTCCGATATGCGATATCGGGTCGGACAATGTGAAAGGCAGGTACATGTTCCATACATTTTACTTGCCCCGATATCGTATCCGCGTCCGATACCGATATCGGATCGGATAATGTGGAAACGCTCTTAGCACTGGTTCCAGAGATAAAAGTAAGTTCGTATGATGTAACGTATAAATTTGGGATTTATTATTTTTTTTATTTAACATTTTTTTTTGTTCCATAACTTGAAACGGAACGCATCTCTGCGTAGAACAGAACGTCCCTATCTGTTGCGTCAGTACTACTTGCCAGCTACAAATTTATTTTAAGCTAGATGTTTCGAATAATTGCATTAAAGTTCTAAATATTTTTAAAATAACTAAGCCTATTAGTTTCGGCATCGTTTTGTCTAAATTACAGGTAGGTATTGTTTTGAAACACAGTTCCTTCGATTTAACTTGTTTTCTTTAATTTCGTTCCTGTTGCGGCGTTGGTTTGCAATAAAATCACCCAAATGTTTTTGCATACATTTTTGTCTAAATTTTAGTCATTATTTAGTCTCACAATTCTCTCATTTTAACCTAATTGTTCTTCTATTTTCACTCCTAATGTGGCGATATTTCTGCCACTTTCGGCATGTTTTCGAAGCGGGCAACCCCCATTTGATGCATTTTTCATTGGAAAAATTCACACAGGATTCGTCCATTTTGATATCTACATTTTACCTGGAGGCTACTTTCGCGTAGCAAAGTGTCTTTTATATCTCAAATTTGGTAAGTTTGCTGTGAAAAGTCTTTCTTTTAGTCCTTGTGCACTGGCCCAGGTGTTTAACCGAGCGAATATTGCAGATTGGCGACTGAAGTACATATTGCGTATGAGCATCCACGTGTCAGAATTTACTACGTTATTTTACTACTAATCAAGCCCCCTGGATTAAACCACAGGTATGCTCTTCCTCAGTACTTTGTAGGAATTCATCTAAACAATATTAATTATTTTTTTTGGTAATAAAATATTTTTGTCAAAACTTAAAATCTTCTAAAATCAGTCCATTTTCAATTCTAAACCTGTGTCCTACCATTGCAAAACGTTCACAAAGGTGTAACCTACTTATTCTATTAATTTCAAGCCATAATGTTCAGTAAAACTTGATTTTTCTTTAAATTAACCACATGTTCTACAACGTTCCGTTGGAACGGTTTACAATATTAGTCTGTAATTGGAGTTTTCTCTCAATTACAGGGGGTTTTTCTTCTACTGGTATTTTTCTACTCTTCTACTGGTTCCGTTGGAGCACAGTGTTATTTTACCCATATTGTATTGGAGTACAATATCTTCTACGTTGGACTGCTTTGCCCACGGTTCGTTTGGATCGTTCGGAGCAGGCGTTACCAAGCCTGGAGGCTACTGGCCGGTAAACCTTAGATAGGGGTTTGTCGACGACGCCGAGGTGGCTTTTGGTGACCGCAGGACGGGCGCTTCTGTGTCCCGTGTCGGCAACCTCTCATTTTGTTAGGTAGGGAAAATTTAAGCTCTCACATCATTAATCAGTACCATAGCTGAAATCCTATGGTTGGCGCCCTCTCTTCTAGTTAAATACCTAATTACTTACCAGTATAAATTAATTCCAAATACTTAGCATACTTCCAACACACATTTTTAATCGTTTTTGACAATCTTGACCATTCAATTTCGAATCAATTTTTGTATCTCAAGTACCAATAACTTTAATATTCTAATAAATTTACAATTCTATCTCCGGTAACAATATTATAATCAATTTGCAATTTCATCTCTTGGAAACCCAGTAGGTACTTAATTTTAGTATAGTATCTACGCCTACTACCCCTGTATTTGTGCTCTAACCCTAGCTAAGCCGTTGCACTAATTTTACCTATACCTAAGTTTTTTACTTGAGGGATATTTCCAATTTTCCATTTACAACCGATAGGAAATAAATACAAGTCTGTGAACCTATTTTCTAGTTTTATTTCATAAGATCCCACAGGTTTCCTATAGGTAGGAATTTCCCCAGGTTACAATGAGTAAGTGGCCAACTCTGGTGACGGAGTTTTTAGGCCGCCTAAAGGCCTCCGTCATGCCTTAACGACTTAAAAGCCGGGACCGACAATTTAACGTGCCCTCCGGAGCACGGAAGCGCTCAGCTCGTAATACCACTTGCGGTCACCCATCCGAAGAGTGGCCGCGCCCAACGCTGCTTAACTTCAACGATCAACCAAGCACGTCTAAGCAAGCTACGCCACGAGCGCTTCAGAGATACTCGTAGATGTTGGAATAGCACATAGGCTACTTTTTAGCCTGAAAAAAATAATGTGGGATAACAATCACGCGGCGAAGCCGCCGGCATTCGCTAGTGTGATAAAAATACAAAACCAGTGGCTCTGTGAGCTGTAGACCTCGCGAGTCTAACTTTGCATAGCTTAAAACAGAATTTTTCACAATTGCCTATATGTTCATCACGCTGAAGATCCTCATCAGAACTTCACCAGATTTTTAAGAGACCAAGTTAAAGTTACAATTTTTGGAACAAAAAAAGAACTACCGAAATCGGATGTCATATGGAGGAGATATCCTGTAGCCTCTTTTTTGCCTCTTTTTGGGGGAAGTACCTACTATACCTTACAGCGAGCGAAGCCGCCGACACAAGCCATATCCATACCCATATCCGTACCCATATTATAAATGTGAAAGTGTGTTTATTTGTTTGTTTGTTTATTTGTCCTGCTTTCACGTCAAACAAAACAGAGCAACGGATTGACGCGATTTTTTGTGTGGAGATAGTTGGAGGGCTGGAGAGTAACATAGGCTACTTTTTATCCGGGTACTACACGAGCGAAGCCGCGGGCAGCAGCTAGTGTCCTATAAATATCTTTGGCACCTACTGTCACGTAATCTAACTCGCTTATATCTATTTTAAAAGCATTTCAGTGATAAAAGCTCTGATTTAGCTACAAAAGTCCATTCAAAATCCTCTTTGACAAGATTAACTCAATTACGGCCTATGAAAGGTTTGTAGCGTTACTTCGAACGATGATCAAGCTTCAAGTTCCAAAATCTTACCGCTTAACGCCCGAATACTGAAACGCTACTTAAATATAGAGATGTACTTATTTATTTGGACGTTCTGGCGCGGGACATACAGACAAGACGTAAGACGAGGACGCGTCGCAGACATATGTCTCTTCCGCGTCCCTTTCATAGAAAATGTATAGAAGCGTCGCACCGCAAAACATACAGAAGAGACGGGGCGCCGTCACTTTTTGTATGAAAGGGACGCGGAAGAGACAAATGTCTGCGCCCCGTCTCTTCTATCTGGCCTGCGCTAACTCTTCAGAATCGCATTCAAAAATGACAGTTAATGTCAATGATAAACACCACTTAAGTAGCGTTGAAACGCGCTTAGGTACTCACACGCGAATACTGAAGAATTCGCGGGTGTTAGTCAGCGAAAATTTCACTTTAAAGCCGTGTTGGCCAAAAGAGATAGTATCTACCTCAACTTTCGATCCGAAGGTCGTGGTTTCGAATCCCAGCCGTGCAACAATAGTTTTTGACTATTTAGTCGGCCCGTAGCTTGTTTCTAAATCAACGATATCTTTACGTAGTTATTCCTGTGGGTTATTAAAGTCATAGGTGAAAACATCAACTCCGCATCCGAACCGCACCGCATCGCCTTTCGACGTTCACTTGTTTCTTCACTTTTGGCTTGTGAAGCGGCGATACGGTGACGCTACGGAGTTGGTGTAGTGGTTGGTGATGGTTGGTGTAGTGTTGGAGTAGTGTAGTGAGCGTTTATTCAGTACAAATAATATCTAACCGCACAAGGCGAGGCGGTGAGGTTCGGGCGCGGGGTAGAAATAATCAGCTATGATCTTTATAATGTCTAGTAAAACTCTCAAAAGTTTTTCAAGTCAAATAAGTACTTAGCAAAACTTAAATAGGTACGTAAAGAAAGATCCCAATTAAAATCAAGTTTCCACTCAGAATTCCGCCCGCATGCCAGGAAAAGAGGAGGCAATCTGGAGGCAATATCTCTGCTCCTTAAATTACCATGGATTATCGAATATCCGGCTACTAAATATAAGACGTCGGCTAAATTCGAAAACCTTACGGTAAAGGCTGGTAATTCCGAGAGGTTCTGAAAATGGACGGTAATTCCGAGATATATAGAAAAACAGCATTTTCAAGCTATTTACAAGCCTTTTTTTTTTTTTTTTTCAAATCATTTATTTATTTCTCTTACAAACAATATAAATAGTAAAATAAATATACAGAATAATTAATATTAAAAACGTTGTAAATAGCTATTTTAAAAACCTGTTTTTTAACTGCAGCATACATTATTTTTAATGATTTTTTGATGCAATTTGATAGAACATGTAGTTTACTACCAAACTGCGTTGAAAAATACAGTTTCAAAACTACATTTTCTACCAAACTGCATCAAAAAACCATTTTTGTCAAAAAGACGGAGTTACGAGGTTTTAGAATTTAGCCGACAAGGAGCTTCTAATAACATCCAATGATTTTTACCTTCATAAATAGATTAGCTGCCCTAGGCAAATTATAAGCGCTTTGTATCGAATCTCTTTCTATCATCGCTAATCCTAACGTGATAGGTGTTTAATTATACGCTACTAGTTTTCGGCTGCAGCTTCGCTCGCATGGTACCAGCATTGTGTTTAACTGGAGGGCCGATGACCTTGAATAAAACTTGGAATGATTTGGTTGGATTTAACCGGAATCAAATAAAATATCTCTGTGACCGAGCTATGCTTGGGTTCAAATAGAGAAAAATTAAAAAAGAAAAAAAACTTACAAAAGTAAACTTTCACTGGCTGAGATTCGAACTCGAGGCCTTCTCGGCTGAAGGGCGGACGCTCAATCCACTCGGCCATTTTGATCTCATCAAATTCTGTGAAATTACGAACCACATTGGCACTGGTAAATCTTTTTGCGTGAAAATGCTGAGAAAACGAATTTTCCCAGATATGAGACCTAGCTAGATTGATTTTTCGCCCCCTTAAACCGCAGTGTATGCGGTATTCCCGCTGTCCATGATTTTTTGAATCCACGGCCTACAGTGAGTGCAGAAGGCAGATAATGTATATGTTACTAGGCGAGCGAAACCGCAGCCAGAAGCGAGTAAAACTAAAAACGCAATTATATGGTTAATCTGAAAATAACGGATTGTCCCAGTATCATACTTATCATTATTATATTTTTTATTTCAGACACGTAAACTAGTTAAATAGAGATTTTAGTCCCTTATCTTTAAAAACGTGCAAACACGCACTTTATGCGTTCGATGACATCATGAACGCATGTGCGTAAACAATGCGTGAAAACAATGCGTAGAAACAACAGACTTTGTTGAAAATAACGGACAAGAACGAGCCTAATTTAAGTCATAAGGGTTCCGAGAAATTTTTTATGTGAAGGCTCTCGACTACGACGCTTTGATTCGACGACTCAAATTCTCGACTACAAAAATTATTCATAAAATGAAATCTTTTTAACCGAACTTGAAAAAAAGGAGGTTCTCAATTCGGCGGAATAGGGTATAGGTACTTTTCAATTGGTGCCACAAAAATTTGGTGATGATCTGTTGAGAATCTTCGGAGTTATGAACAGAAATGCACATCGAGAGTGCAGAAAATTGCTATGCGTGAACTTTGAACGACTTGACGACGACGACGAAAGCGACGGATTGACGTGATTGAAACCGACGTTTCAATCACGTAAATCCGTCGCTCTGTTTTGACGTGAAAGCAGGACAAATAAACAAACAAATAAACACACTTTCACATTTTATATGGGTACGGATATAATGCTTGGTTCGTTTTCTCTTTTCTACGTGACTAGATTCAAAGGATACCATTTCATCCATCCAAACATCCAAACTTTCGCATTTATAAGTTTCCCATTTCCCAATTTTCATTTTTTATTTTATTTTATTTATGTTTATTTATTTATTTATACATAAGTATAAAAACTCTTAAATATCAGTGTAAACACGTCTAAAAAACTGTATTTAGTTTGTCTTAGACGCTAATGCAAGACATTCCTCCTAAAGTAACTTAATTGTAGCAAATAATGTACGTAGCACAATAACAATAATAAAATACGTAACTACGTTGCACAGTAACAAAAGTAATTACATAAAAACGTAATACCGAAATCATTAAAAATTTAAGCATATTTTATCAGTTTATGTTGTTAGATTAAGGCTGCGTTTCCACCAGAGATGTGTGATAGAAATGTGTCGTGCGAGGATGTCTAGCTGTGCTGTGAAAATGTGTGGGTGTTTCCACCAGAGATGTGCGATGGAAATGTGTGGTGCGAGGATGTGTTGCGAAGCTGTGAAATGTGTCGACATGAATGAGTAGTGTGACCATGTCATTCAACAACACTTTCCTCTTAACACATCCCTCGTACACATTCCTCGCAACACATTCCTCTTAACACATTCCTCGCAACACATTTCTCGCAACACATCCCTCGCTTGTTTTGTATGCCCAAAAACCTAGCTCCTCTGAGCCGTTTCCACCAGAGCTGTGCTGACCGAGGCGAGGTAAATGAAGCGATTCTATTGGTTCTTTACAAACACATTCCTCGCTACGCATTTTCACACATCTCTGGTGGAAACGCAGCCTACGAGAGTAGGTATTTATCTAGGTTCCTGTTACACTTTTGTTCCAAAAAACTTACCTAAAAATAAATGTAAGCAAATTGAATTGAAATCTTTGTAGGTAGGTACACCAAAAATGGCATGTTTTCTTTTCATTTGTTCTGTAGTAAATTTTTTGGAACAAAAGTGTAACAGAAACCTAGATAAATACTGCCTTTATCCAAATAATAACATGAAGTGATAAAAATATGTTTTATATTTAAATTATTTTGGTATTACGTTCGGACAATTCGCCTGTCGCCGGTGCCTTAAGTACCTAAGTTATATAGGTTATGGTTTCATTCACTCATTTCTTTTCGTTCACAGTTCAGAGAAATCTTATATTTTCTGCACAAAGCATTGCCTTTGACGTTTTATTTCAGAAACAGTTCACAGTTAAACCAGGAAAAGAATGTGTTACGGAAAACATCGGAAACAATCGTATAAAATTACAAAAACGATTGACGAAAAGTCATTTGGAAATAAAAATTAGGTAGGTACTCATTTCAACTTTATCACAAACAAATAAATATCAATGTCATTTTTGAAAAAGGCAAATTAGTTGCAAGCCGTGCAAGCTGCGCTGATAACGACGTGCACTTCTGTCGCATTCTGTTTTGTGGAATCATACACTGCTGTCGGACATATTCGGAAAACACGAAAATAACCGAGGTCCAATATAAAGCTTGAAGTAGGTACTGCTCTTTTACCAGAGAAATAATTTTTAGAATCGGTTCAGTGGTTTCAATAATTGCCTTTTAACTCGTAAACAACGTTAATCTTTAAAATATAACATTACACTAGTGTTTTAAATGAGAAATATCTGGGCGACCGAGCTATGCTCGGGTGCAAATAGAGAAAAATTAAAAAAGAAAGAGAAAATAAACTTTCACTGGCTGAGATTCGAACTCGAAGCCTTCGACTGAGTACACCCAATCCACTCGGCCACTTTGGTCACAAAAAATACTGTGAAATTACGAACCAAATTGCACTGGTAAATTTTTTTGCGTGAAAATGCCGAATTTACGAAATTCTCCAGATATGAGACCTAGCTAGATCGATTTTTGGCCCCCTTAATCCCTCGTACCTACCGCAAATTTAATTGAAATCGTTAGAGCTGTTTTTGAGAACGTGAGCACAGACAAACAAACAAACAAATATTGCTCGTTTAATAGAATAGGATGTTTGTATGTGTATGATAGTATGATATGGATGGATGACATAATTGCCGTACAGGGTAAGACCTGGATACAAAAGGCCCAGAATATAACGTTTTGGCGGGTAGGGAACTAGGCTTGTGCCCCAGCAGTGGGCCACTAAAAGCTGATGATGATGATGATGCGTGTATATATTATTTCTTTACTCTGAAACTCTGGACTTCGAAATTAAGAATGGACATAGCTTATACTCACGGAAACAATGGCTTTAATCTAGATTAAAGCCAATGTTTCAGTGTCTTCTCGTGGTGTGACAGAAAATAAATAATCTACTTACTAAAACGAGTACTCGTTTACTAAAATGAGCAAGCGATTCACTTGATTGTCTATCTTTGATAGTGACCAAAATCTGTCTCAAACTCTCAAATCTGACAGTTCAATGACCATGCAAGTAGCTCTGTCACTCTCATCTCAATGAGACCAAACTCGATAAGAGATACCAACGCAATCGTTGTGACAGTTTGAGACCAATTTGAGGTTTGAGACAAGTTAGACAATCAGCCTGCAGGGGGCAGTGTCCGCTTGGTTGCGCAACCAAGCGGACATAGGTGCCATTTACGTACATTTTGTTGGTGGTGCAACTGTGGTGGCGCCACCATGGTGTCATAGTGAGATAGAGCCCTTAATGACACTTTTAACAATTTCTATCAGATTACTCATTAATATTATAATTTTGTATAATAATATACCAAAAGTAAATAGAGTGAATGTAAATATTAAATTCAACTTCAATGCATTCGTAACAATCATATCGAAATTGAAATACTCTGTTTAAATCGTACTAGGGTTGGGTGTAGAGACGACTTGTTATCGATGATTTGTTTTATATCTTCCACGACTTTATATGAATTTTTTATTTAATGAATGATAATAAAATGAAATATGATCAAGACCGACTGTATCCCGAACGTGCTATATACATTTTCTCTTTTTGGAGCATTTATAAATAAAATCTTGTTTAAAAAATGTTTTTTCTATTTTATTTATAACATGAGTTCCATTGAACAAATGGAACCTTTCCGCATTTATCGATATTATATTCAGCAATGAATGCTCCACATCCCTAGATCTATAAATAAATCTCATAAATTGTAGTTTGCGATGCAATATTTACTACTGGGAATGTAATTTCACATTTTATATGGCTTTTGAGGCAGTTTGTCGACCACTTTTATGTCTGTCTTCGCCTGTTCAACGTCTTAAACTGACTTTTACTGTGTGCTACCGAGTACCTATTTAGTAGGTATAATTAAATGTATGTATAATGCGCTAATGAAATATAAGGCTAAGATCACATGACCGCGCGGTACCGCACGGAAATACTACCCGCGCGGTACAAGATCAAGCTAATTAGTAATAACGTCTACATTAGCGCGCTGGCGCGTGGCACAGCTTGGGGCGTTCTTTCCGCGCGCAGTACATTAGCGGCCTTTACACGTAAAGTTCAGAACGCGGGAAACAGCAAGCGCCATTCCATCCCTCACTCCGAAACGTGCGTGTAGATGCGACATGGCTGACAATTCGATCAAAAAACAAGCAAGAAAGAAACTGCACAGATCTATCCGCGGTTTTGGAACGCAATCCAGATGCGCGGTCAAAACTTTACAGTGTAAAGGCCGCTATTCACTGTCATGTGAATGCTCCCACCGAGCGGTGACGCGCGGCAACGCGCGGTCATGTGAACTTAGCCTAAGCTAAAGAAGCGCTCGTGGCGTAGCTTGCGTAGACGGTCTCTATAGATCGTTGAAGTTAGGCGACGTTTGAGCGGTCACAATTTGGATGGGTGACCACAACTGGCATAAACTGAGCTCTTGCATGTTTCGGAGAGTACGTTAAATAGTCGGTCCTGGCTTTTAAGTGCTAGTTTAAGTTTTTCCTGTGGATATGGCCGGTTTAGCTGAGAGGGTGGTTTAGGTGCTGGGCAAGCCTACTCCATCTAAACATTGTCCCAGGCGCTACAGTGTCCCGAAGTATAGGCCAAGATTGCTTCCTGACACTATATAAATCATCTAGCTAAAGATGTAAAGGCCTAAGTTATGATGTAGCACAAAGGCAATACCGAGCGAGTCGAGGTCTACGCTGCTACGTGTGTAGCTATTATTTCGTAGCAACCTGCTACGAAATACTAAGGGCTCCTAAAAAACGTAAAATACACCTTTTTACATTACCTCGTCAATTCAATACGAAATAATATTATATTATTAATTTTTAAAGCCCAACTTCCTAATGTACAAAGACACCTAAGTTTCCCTAACTAATAGACTACGCCAATTCAGTACGAAATAATAATATGTCATCAATTTTTAAAGTCTAACTTACTAATGTACAAAAGACACCTAAGTTTCCCTAACTTCTAATCTCTGTCGTCGTTTTAAGAGTGATAAAACGCCTACTACGCACCATACATTCTGCTCGAGTCTGTCAGTCGAATGCCGCATACCACTCGCACAGCTAGTCTGACGCGCCGGCAGAATACCGCGAAAACTTTTGTGGGATCAATTAAAAAAAAAATCAAGTTCCATAATCGAATGTGAATTGGTTTGGTGGTTCGAAACTTTTGAAAATCGAAATAGGTTTTATGCAGATTAATTTTGACATTGTAGTTTTGTAAAAAAGAAAAAAGTTTGCATTGAAAAGAAACTAGTCTGCATTGTTTTGAATTTTTGTTTGAAATAGTGTGGTGGTTTAAAAACTTTTTGGTGATTTTTTATGTAATTAAAAAGTTGTCGATTTAAATTCAGAAGCAATTCCAAAATCGTTGAGTTGAATTTGAAAATTTTCCTCTTCATGTGAACTTTTTTGTGAATTTCTGAGTGGTACGTGCCCATTGTGTTTTTCATTCAGTTAATATTTGGAACAATTTGCGGCTCTGAGCCGTTGAATCGCTGCCAAAACTGAGAAAACGTGAGTATTTAATTTATTAACTGTTTTGAGTGGTTTTGGCTATGCTTAATGCACGTGTTCAGAACGAAATAATTCATCTGAAAAATAGCTATGACATCATTATATTTTTAATATTAATAAAACTGACCTATAGTCGTATTGCTCATTATACGGACTAAAAGTGAAGGAAAAAATGTAATTTTTCCTTCAATTTTGACATAAAACGTATCAAAACTAATCAAAATTGAAGGAAAAATGACATTTTTTCCTTCACTTTTAGTCCGTATAATGAGCAATACGACTATATTAGCTCTTTTGGTAGGAGCTCTGCCTTCTGCGCTGTAGGTCGTGGGTTCGATTTCCACCCAGGACAATTAAAAAAAGTATCATCATCTCCCTGCCCTTATCCCACTAGGTGGGGTCGGCACAACATGTTTCTCTCTTCCACTTCATTCCATCTCAGTGCTCACTCCTTTCACACACATATCTGCAGTTAAAAACAGTAAAAAAGTAATTATTCTATCAGTTATCTGGTTCCCATAGTACAAGTTTTGCTTAGTTTGGGACTAGGTGGCGCTGCGCGCTGTGTGAAAATGTTCACCAATATTTATAAAAACTGTAAAGTACGACGTACTTCCATTTAGCGAGCGAAGCGTCTCTGCTTCAGCTTGGACAAAAATGCTTTCGTTTGTCCGCCGGATGTCTGTCGGACGTCTGTCTGTCTGTCTCTTTATTCTCCTCTTTAGGTCGCATTTATCAACCATGTCTCGTGAAATTTTGTGAGCAGGTTCGACAATTTAATAGAATTTTATTGTCTTCAGCGATTTTTGATTGGGTTACTTCCTCCAAAAAAAAAAGGGGAAAAAAGAGGGCTATACGATATCTCCGCCTTATGACATCCCATTTCGATGGTTCTTTTTTTATTTGAAAGGCTGTAACTTTAAGATGGTGTCATAAAAATTTGGTGAAGATCTGATGAGGATCTTCAGCGCGATGAGCAGAATAGATCCTCAAAATGCAGTATATTGCTCACTTTTATATTTCTACCAGTGGAATCGACCCTTTAACTAATAAGTACATACATACATACATAAACTCACGCCTGTATCCCATCATAGGGGTAGGCAGAGACCACAGATCGCCTAATAGGTAGGGATTGACAAAGCACCTGGGACCACCTTATCACAAAACTAGAGAATTTTCAATACTTATTTATTCTGTTAAGATAGACTCGCGAGGTCTACAGCTCACAGAGCCACAGTTTAAACAACATCACAACGCTTTAAATTAAGTAAGCGCCCTGTAAAATAAACAGTCTGTATTTAGACTTGATAGAAATTTTGGAAAACTCTTCAAACATCTCTGACCTTTCAAACTGTAACTTAGCACAATAGATTTCAAATTTAATTAAGCAGGTCCCAATATTACAACTCAATTCGAGCACTTACCCTTTATTTACCAGAACTTAGAATTGAAAAGCTCTATTAAGTTTATTGTCTTGAAAAACAAATAATTATAAGTAGGAAATTGGTGGACTTTAAGCGCCTAATGAAAGCCTAATTAAATAGAGTTAATCTTGTTTCGTGTCAATGGCTTGACCTCATATTTTTCCTGCCCAATATTCGGCAACTCTTACGCCCCTCTCCGTCGCCTGGTTCAGGTCCTCTCGTGTGCAGGTGGTCGGACAGAGAGGGCATGAGAGCAGGTGCTCCATGCTCTGAGAGAGCGCTCCACAGCCGCACTCGCTCCGGGATGGGTCGTTAGCAAGATTTTGGCGGCAGTGGCCAACTTGAGCTAGGAGTCGGTTTAGGGACTTCCAAGTTGACCACTGCAACTCGTGACCGGGAGGCAGGTGCTCAGCAGGAGGGAGGCAGTTAGATGGGGCTGGGTGTTTAGTGGACCACAATTCGCACCTGATATTTTTAGAGTTTTCATTGTTGGGGCTCGTACAACGTAGAAAACTTTTACGGCTCTTTAAACGGACCGGAGGTAGTTGGTGGTCGTAAAGGGGATGCCGATTGTCATTTTCTTGTTTGAACTTTTCCACGCTGCACGCAACCTCTCGACAAACGCTTGGAGGTGCAATGCCTGCTAGAGGGTATATTATTGAGAGGGGGGTGGGTTTTAGGCAGCCAGTAATAATTCTGCACGTGTCGTTTAGGGCAGCCTTTAATAGAGTTAATAACAATTAGTTTAATAGAGTTAATAACAATCAGTGTAGCAATTTAAATTTGCTCTTTACTTTTGAAAATATATAATAACTAGCTGATGCCCGCAGCTTCGCTCGCGTGTTACCCGGATAAAAAGGAGCTTATGTTACTCTCCAGCCCTCCAACTATCTCCACAAAAAAAATCACGTCAATCCGTTGCTCTGTTTTGACGTGAAAGCAGGACAAATAAACAAACAAATAAACACACTTTCACATTTATAATATGGGTACGGATATCAAAATTTTCCGAAATTTTCATCCGTGCCGGTATTCGAAATCTCTGGCCTTTGGATCAAAAGTGTGCTTAGGCCAATCACACGCCTAGTGTCTCAATAAGATATTTTATTTTTAGGTAATGTAGGTTAGTTACTAATCTAGGTTTAAGTTACTACTTTTCTTACTTTTTTTTTTACTTGGTTTAAGTTGCGAAGCTCTCGTGGCGTAGCTAGCTTAGACGTTCTTGATAAGCAGCGTTGGGCGTGGCGACTCTTAGGATGGGTGACCGCAAGTGGTATTAAGAGCACTTCCGTGCTTCAGATGGCACGTTAAATTGTCGGTCCCGGCTTTTAAGTCGTTAAGCAATGACGGAGGCCTTTAGGAAACCTAAAAACTCCGTCACCAGAGTTGGCCACTTACTCATACGACCTTACTAACTTTTAGTTACTACTATGTGTTACTACTATGGATCTAAGGTCTGAAATAAACGCATTTTATTTATTTATAAAAGCTAATTCTCATAGTCCTGCTCATAAAACGAATAGTTGTGCAAATAATAATCGTCAAAGGGCAAACATACCGTTATTAAATAAGGATCATCGTAAACCGGCCCGGGCGTGTCAATTGTGGCCTGATTTATCTCGATATGGTGTGCTTATGTATATAGAGGGGTAGGATTAGTGAGATGTAGGTACAGTCAGTATTCGTCAGTAAGACGGTTCATTTTTCGTTCATATCCGTCGTTCATTTTGCATATTTTACTCAAAGTGACACATCTGAACATAAAATGAAAGAAAAGTGTCATAGAAAACCCCAGCATTCTCACATCTTTCACTTGAGTGAACCGTCTGATTCTACCTTAAGCGGCCTGCGACAGGCGAATTTCCATAAAAACGTAATACCGAAACCATTTAAGCATATTTTTATCAGTTTCACACTGTGTAGTCTAAACTAACTCTACCCTGAATTTCGATACCAAGGTGTTCTCCCTTTAGTTTCGACCAGGGTTCATGGAATGGTATCACACGTAATAACCATGGCTTTCCTCTAAACTTTAGAGGAAAGCCATGGTTATTACGGTTATTATTATATAAGTATCTTTAGAGTCTAAAGATACTTATGGATGCTTAATCTAAGAATATGGTATGTTATTTATATATGTTTGTATGTTCCTCTATAACTCGACAACCACAGAACCGAGTTAGCTAAAATTTAAAATATAGATAGATTATGACTGGAAATAGGACATAGGCTACTTTTTATCCGGGTACCACGCGAGCAAAACCGCTGGCGGAAGCTAGTTAATAATAAACTCGAAATTTTGCCCTGAGGCGAACGAAACATTGTAGAAAAAATTGTCGGTATTTTAATAAAACAACGAAAAAAACTACTGCAACGTTATCAACGTAATAAAAATATATATGTTACGTTGGTCTGCAATTTTATAAAATTTTGAAAATTAAATACAAACGTTAATCTTTAAGGGCTTACCTAGGAAAGATGTTTAAAGTCAAACACTGGTTAAACAACGTCCTGCCTTTATTTGTGGATAGTGACAAACCGAGACGGGACGTTGTTTATTTAACCAGTGTTCAACTTTAAACATCTTTCATAAGTAAGAGGGTAAACGTATAAAACTCCGATGTGTGTTTATTACTAGTTCTTTTCCTTAGCGGGTTAATCGGGTTTTATTGTTTTATAACCGACTTTAAAACAAGGAGGAGGTTCGGAATTCGTCGGAATATTTCTATTTATGCTTTCCTTATGTATGTTCACCGATTACTCGAAGACGCCGGGACCGATTTGGATAATTCTTTTTTTGTTTGGGTAGGTATAATTTCCGAATGGTATCATAAAAATTTCGTGAGGATCTACTTATCGAGGATCCTCGGAGTTAGGAACAGAAATGCACCTCGAGAGTGCAGAAAATTGCTGTTTCTAACACTGAAAACGGTTTTTTTTTAATTTTTAAATTCGCCACTTGTTTTGTTATGGCTGTATACAGGGTGGAAAAAATGAATGGGCCCTGGAGCGAAACTACTTTAAATCCTTAAGATACAGTATTTTACTTAAAGGAAACATTCCTATATTTTTAAAAAGAAACATAACTGCATTCAAAGATTTTCTAAAATTCGCTTGCTTCACCCAGGAATCGAACCAGCTAAAAATTCAAAAAACAAATCTGGCTATTTAATTCTACTAATCGATAGAATTAATATCAAGATGTCCATTCATTTTTTCCACCGTGGATGTTTTGTAACTGGGCTGGTTATAGTCCCCACAATTTTCAAAAGAAGTAGTTACATTGCCGTCATATTTCAATGCAGAGTATGATTAGCAACGGTGGAATTACCTAGTCAGGAACTTTCCCTTTGACGGGACAGATTGAAACCTAGATAACTAGACATGCCGTAGGCACTAGGTAGGCTTTGATTCAGCACTATCTGATGACATACTAACCGACTGATTGGACGCCTGAGCTTGTAATCCCATAGAGACATACACAGATGTGGTAATTATGAACAAAGATGGTTGTTCTGTGTATGGTTGTGCTACTAATATTATAAAGGTGAAAGTCCGTGTGTGTGTGTGTGTGCGTGTGTGTGTGAATGTTTGTTACCACGTATCTCCATAACTACTAAACCGATTTTGGTGAAATTTGGAATATAGATAGCTTAGGTTTTGAAATAATACATAGGCTACTTTTTATACCGGAAAAATGTATGGTTTCCGTGGGATAAAAAAAGTAGCCCACGCGGGCGAAGCCGCGGGCGTTCACTAGTTATAAATAAAGTATTATAAGTAAGTATCTATGCATTTACAAAATATACAGGGTGGAAAAAATCAATGGGCCCTTGAGGGAAACTACTTTAAATCCTTAACATAAATTATTTTACTTAGGCTGGATTTTAGCAAACTGAATTAAGTTTTATCTGGAGTTAAAACACCGATTAAACTGCTGTTTGTTTAAATATTTTGACATTGTAAAGTTGACACCTTATAACCAGGATAATTTTAATGCACCTAATAATGTTCGTTTGCCCTTTGTAAACAATTCGCACCTTCGGCAGGACAAGGTCGTAACTGTCCAAAATTCCAAAAATGAGTTGAGTTTGCCCAAGGGCCTAAAAAATGGCCTTTTATCTGAAACGACAGAGATTCTTTCTTAGTTTGGCTTTATTTCGCTATAGGGCAACAGTGTCTTTGTCAGATTATTGCGATTTTTCGTCAATTCTGGCGCGACAACGCCGTAAAGGTTAATATAGGGCATATTCAAAGACCACATATTTTTGTTTTTTGTTTAAGTTTGTGGAGGAACAAAGTCATATTTAGTACTTATTTTATGTTGTATATGCAACCCTAATTACAAAGTTATTTAACTTTTGGAGGACAAGGGCATAAATGTGACCCCTTTTTGAAAAAAACCTTCTATAAAACAAATAAAAAATATTTCACTCATTTATGAAACATGCACCGATTCACAAAAGTTTAAAGTATATTTTGTGCAAAGAACAATCTCTTCAGAGCAGTTTATACAGAATGATACGACGTTGAATGAATAAAAATATTTAAAATGGCTCTCCTGTAAAATCACAAAAAGTGCAGTTGAGACCTTGTCCTGTTGAAGGTGCGAATTGTATTTCGAATTCAGTCGACTCGGTATAATTACTCTGTGAGTAAGATGACAGTTTGGTCGAATCCAGCCATAAAGAAAACATTCCAAGAACCATTCTCACGTAACAAACAGCCTGTGTTTTAAACAAAAGAAAAATACTAGGTACTTTTCATATCAGTAATAACCATTCATTCACGGTTTGTAATTAAATTATAAAATGACGCCGGTTCTCTCAATAAGTCACGTAGTTTCTGATAAAAATCTTGCACTTGCCAATGTTGTGCGATTTAATATTAAAACAGCATTAATGTGTTAGTATATCGACGGATAAAGAGCGTTTTTACGATGCATTTTGTCGTGTTTGCGGTTCTGATGGACGCTATTTGACCACATTCATCACAGGAGTTTAAAATTTCCGCAGGTACCTACTAACATACATTGCCAAAGTCATTTGTTTTACCCAAGGTCAGACCCCAGAAACACCTTTACGGTTTAATATGGCGTGAAATTGAGAACGAGTGTGATTTTTGTTCTCAACTCACGCGACCATTTCAGAAGAAATCATGAATTCAAAGAATTCATGTCGTTAT
Source organism: Camptogramma bilineatum (assembly GCA_958496255.1). Taxonomy (NCBI): domain Eukaryota; kingdom Metazoa; phylum Arthropoda; class Insecta; order Lepidoptera; family Geometridae; genus Camptogramma; species Camptogramma bilineatum. The sequence goes on from OY292474.1 coordinate 8,538,812, forward strand.
TCGCTTACAGAAGTATCTAAGCGAATAATGATTCGCGGCGAAGTCGCTCAGTCTGGACAAGGTTTTAAGGGATGAAACGATAGCGACCGAGCGACGATCCTTTTAGAGACAATTATTTAGTTTAGACCGTTCAAACAGAATTGGCTAGCTACATTTTTACCCCATTATAATTCACCACTAACCAAATTAAATTTGGAATTTATTCCTTTTTCGTTCGTCTCGGATTTCGGACTTGATCGCTTAGCTCGGAGGCTTTGCAGGATTTGTGTAGGCTTTTGTCGGCCATTGACGTAAGTTATCTTGAAATATAGCTGTTTTGCAAAGGTAGGGCTGTTGTTTTAGGTATACTTCGGCCTTCAAATCGTAAATTGACATCGGGATTTTAAACGATGGGAATAATTGATTCAGCAGCTTAACTGGTTCCTCGCCTTTATAGATATAGGTACATTTATCTGAATAAAAGTGAATAAACCGTTATAAATGTGAAAGTGTGTTTATTTGTTATTCTAGGCACATTAAACGTAAGGCATTACCTACTGACGACGTAGAACAGATTATTAACCCTAGTAGGCAGATACCTACCGGCAGAACCACATAAATGTTTCATAACTTTATATAACAAGCCATAAAGGAATTTACTCCACCTGGATTCCACATTTTCCTAGGCAACTTTGTAGAGTAATGTAAAATATACATTACACTACAAAGTAGCCCTGCTTAGAAGTATCAGAAAACTATAAAAACCTAGTGGAACGACAATAGGTTTTCATTTTGAACACAGTATTACAGTGAGAATAGCAACACCTCAGAAATAAAACCTTTATGGTCCCATTTCGGGATAATCATATTTGCATCATAGAAAAAACATCAGAATAGGTGTAGTTCAATGGGTGCTGTAACCAATAAGCTTATCAAGATTTTTGTTCGGTTTCTGTTGTCAAATTGAGGGTAGTTTGGTAAGTCACCGCTGATCCTGCCAATCAACGGAAGCCAACGGTACAGACAGAATTTCGTGACGCGTCGAGCTGAATGGACGTTCCATGTGCTCTCATTAAACGTGCTACATTTCTCGTTTCCTTATATACCAAGTGTCTGTGGTCACTACCGTGTGGTGTTAGTGGGACTGAAAACTCTTTGTTCTGTTGTTCGTACTTCACGTGGACTTGTCTCCTGAGAGCTGTGCATCATCATCTTCAGCCAGCGAAAGTTGAGAAAGGTCAGTGGTGCTCAATTGCCTTCTTGGAGACGACAGAATAGACATCCACCTACATACACTTTTCATTCATTACCAAAATCACAAAACCTGCCAGCAATACTTTTTTTAAAGATCGTGAATAAACTGCACAATCTAAATGGTCCTTCGAGCCGGATAGGTTTTGTGATTTCTAGAAATCGTATTTCTTTCTAGCCGTGCTAGAACTTTCATTCTAATTCGTAATTAGAGTGATTCTACAGACGTTCTGTAGGTAGGTACTCATATTGAGTCTGACCGTGTCAGGCAAGTGAGTACATATTTCTCTTATAGCTTGAAGCTTGTAATCAAGCTATTGTCAATTTAAAGACGTTCTTTATTTGACCTACTTATTTGTAAATTTTGTAAAATCATTGTCATACAAAACTACAAATTTTCCATCGTAATTAAGCCGCTTTATTTGCTGGCAGGTTCATATATACGTATCTATATATACATATTACACTATATATTTATAATCGTATACAATTTCAGTGTATTTGTGATTAATTTACATAGAAATATTGACTAACTTCGATAATTTTTAAACATTTCTTTGTTCTCGCTAACTGCGTAGTTAGTAAAACAAAATGGCGCTCTCCGGCAAACCGCCACCTTCAAAAAAAGGGCAGTCATCTAATGTTGAATCATTTAGTCAAGAATTAACCGTGTTAATTCAACGAAAGCAACGAATGTTTTCTAAACTGCAAGTTGTATATGATTTGAGTAACGATATTTCGGATTCTGAATCGAAAGATATATTTTTGATGCACATGTTTGAAATTGATGAGCTACGTAGTCAATTCGAAAATTTGATGTTTGAAATTTTGGAAAAAGAACTTGAAGATGATCCAAAAGCCTCTCTCCGTAGTCATGAATTAAAAAGTTTTGATGAATTGTATTTTCGCGTCAAACTTCGTGCATCAAAATGCGAGCCTGTAGCTACCGCTGATAAGGTTGAAAGTCCCTCGCGCCCTTTAGAATCTCGACCAAGACTTCCGAAATTGGAACTTTTTGCATTTGATGGAAATATTGAAAATTTCAATACATTTTTCGAGACATTCTGTTCTCTCGTTCATAATCAGACGAGCATTCCCAAGATAGATAAATTTCACTATTTATTGTCATGCACAAAAGGTGCTGCACTTAATATCGTAAAAAGCGTACCTATTTCTGCAAATAACTACGAACTCGTTTGGCAAAGTCTTCTTGAAAAATATCAAGATAACAGAATGTTAGTCGGCAGGTATTTAGATAAAATGCTTAGCTTTTCACCGTTGCAAAAGGAATCAGCTGATCACTTGAACTCGTTCATCGAAAACTTTGATCATTCTTACAAGGCTATAGAAGCGATGAATATTGAGAATTTAAGTAGTTACATACTGTGTCACATTGCTTTAAAGGCATTAGATCCTGCTACACGTAAAAACTTTGAACAAAAATTGGATCAAAAATCGATTCCGACTTTCGCTGAATTGATAGTTTTTGTGCAAAATCAAATCAAAATTCTCAATCATTCGGCTTCGTCAGTGACTAGTTCTAGTGCACAGCAAACTAGTGTTCAACGTAAACAAGCGGTCTCCAAGCTAGGTAAAAATAATTACACTCATGTAGCTTCTTCAAAAACAAAATTATTGTGTTTACATTGTGGAGAAAATCACATGATATTCCGTTGTGATAAGTTTCGCAATCTGAGTAATGTTCAACGAATCAATCGTGCGAATGAATTAAAATTGTGTCATAATTGCCTCAAAATGAATCACACTTCTCAAACTTGTAAAAGTGAATTCAAATGTTACGTTTGTAAACAAGCGCATCACATTTTATTGCACCAAGAAGCTAGTAACGACAGTATTGCAAAACCGGTTTCTTATTCTGTGCCCACTTCAATCGAGACTTCGCCGTGCGAGGCTCAGGCGCACGCTGCTCGTAGCAGCTACGTAGCATCTACGCATAACTATGCAGTTATATTAGGCACAGCTGTTGTTCATGTTTTAGATTCGTTTGACAAATACCAACCGTGTCGTGTTCTCATTGACTCTGGCGCACAATCGAATTTTATTACAAATGATTGCTTTCAACGATTAGGATTATCCGCAAAAAAATGCCCATACAATATTTATGGCCTGAGTGGCGAAAATGTTAAAAACAATGGAATGGTTTCCGTATCTATTAAACCGCGCCACTGTACAGCGCCTACCTTTAATTTAGAAGCAGTGATTTTATCTCGCCTGACCGCCGACTTACCTACCGTGCAGATTCCAAATAATGTAATAAATAATTTTAGAAACCTGCAATTAGCTGATCCATGCTTTTATCAACCGTCTCCAATTGATATGATTTTAGCTGGTGACATTTTTCCGGAAATTTACGATGGAATGAAAATTACTTTTAACCCTAACCAACCCGTCGCGTTAAGTAGCGTATTTGGTTATGTTGTAACCGGAAGACTAGAGATGCAATCCTCTAGCAACTGCCATGTTGTAGCGTCTACAACATCGCTGGTGTCGTACACCACCGAAGAAAGTTCTTTGAATGAGACTCTCAAACGTTTTTGGGAAATAGAATCTTTGCCGTGCGAAGTTCCTATAGATCCTTTAGAAGAACTAGCAGAAAAAATGTATGTTGAAAAACATTATCGTGATGAAATCGGCCGGTATGTTTCCCCGATTTTATTGAACCCTGATCATGAACCACTTGGTGATTCGTATGATATCGCACTCAAGCGACTCGTTCAGGTTGAGCGACGTCTCGCTCAGTCTCCAGACCTTCGTAAGGCCTATGTCGACTTTATGGACGAATACGAATCTCTCGGTCACATGGAACCGTATCAGGCTCCCGAGCCTTCAGGCTATTTTATCCCACATCACTGTGTGTTACGCCCGTCGAGTACTACGACCCCCTTGCGCGTAGTATATGATGGTTCCGCCAAAACTAGTTCTGGTACATCCCTCAACGATGCACTTTTGACCGGAAAAAAGCTACATCAGGATATTCTTAAAATAATAATGAATTTTCGACTTTACGATGTTTGCTTTACGGCTGATGTATCTAAAATGTACAGAGCTGTGTTAATTGATCCTGCAGATAGGAAGTACCAACACATTCTTTGGCGAAACCACCCCTCGGAAAAGGTTCGGATATTTGAGCTAACTCGGAACACATACGGTCTCCGTAGCGCACCATTCGTCGCGGTACGAACGTTGCATCAGTTGGCGGCGGATGAATTGGCGCTCAATAAGGCGCCAGAAAGTATCTGCCATCAGCGGCCGAGAACCAAGGCGGCAGAAGTTCTTAAAAAGGGATTCTATGTTGACGATCTTTTATGGTCGTGCCAAACTAAGATCGAAGCTTGCACGTTGCAAGACGATCTAACCTCCCTACTTAAAAGTGGTGGTTTTGATTTAAGAAAATGGGCTAGTAATTGTCCTGAATTGCTAACTAGAATGCAATCTGATCAAGTTTCTGCAATCAACTTTCAAGATGATACTTTATTATCTTCTCTCAAAGTGTTAGGTTTGACATGGCTACCCTCTTGCGACTCATTCTCTTTTAATTATAATTTGACTGACGCAAAACAAACAAAACGATCTGTTCTAAAATTACTCGCGAGCATATTCGACCCTGTAGGTTTTATCTCGCCATGTACTTTCGTCGCGAAGTGCATAATGCAAGATCTTTGGAAACTCGGGCTGGGTTGGAATGATCAGTTACCGACTGAGTTGGCCTCTCGTTGGAATAGATTTATTTCCGAGTTATCAGAGTTAGGTAATTTACGAATTGAGCGTCATGTTTTAATAGCGAATTTTAACAGAGTTCAGTTAATTGCATTCTGCGATGCATCATCGCGTGGCTATGCAGCGTGTGTATACCTACGTAGCGTAGATGAGAATGATCACGTAAAGGTCAGGTTGTTGACGAGTAAATCGAAAGTCGCACCTCTAAATCCAATTTTGTCAATACCTAGGCTTGAACTTGAAGCAGCTTTGCTCCTATCTAAGCTTGTAAATTTTGTCGTACAAAATTTAAATGATTTTGAAATTTCAGTCACTGCTTTGGGTGATTCGAACAATGTTTTAGCGTGGCTTCAAACACCACCTTATAAGTTAAAAACTTTTGTGGCTAACCGTGTTAGTCAAGTGACCGCTGTAGTCCCGTCTAATTGTTGGTTCCATGTGAGCAGCGAAAATAACGCTGCCGATATATGCTCGCGCGGTGCGATGCCAGCTAGCTTTGTGGAAGGCGCCGTGGAGTGGGTTCAAGGTCCAGCGTGGCTTTATGATGACCAACAAAAATGGCCTATTAAATCATTTTATGTAAAGGATGATTCTAAAATTCCTGAACTAAAATCGAATTGTGATACATTTGTTTTAAGCTCGTGTGACGATAAAAACATTTTAAAAAACGACTTAGAATCGAACTTTAATAGATTTTCATCTTTTAATAAATTGCAACGCGTTATGGCTTGGTGCCATCGATTTATAGATAATTTAAAAACTAAAACTATGCGTTCAGTTGGCCCTCTTAAGTCTTCTGAACTAAAGAAATCTCATGATTCCATCATTCGAGTGATACAATTAAATCATTTTCATGATGAAATAAAAATGTTGCAACAAAATAAATACGTAGCTTCACTACGTAAACTTTCACCCTTCGTAGATTCTCATGAATTTCTCAGGGTGGGGGGTAGGCTCGTGCAAGCCGACCTTCCTTACAATTCAAAACACCCGGTGCTTTTATCTAAATGTCACACAATTAATTTAATTATTGAATACTTTCATAAATTATATTTACATGTCGGACCTCGTACGTTACAAGGCATCCTATGTAAAAGTTATTGGATTGTAAATGCTCGTAGCATTATCCGATCGGTATTATCTAAGTGCAAGATTTGTTTTCGATGCCGACCAAACTCAATACAGCCGGCTATGGGTACGTTACCTGCGCCTAGGCTAAAACCTGATAAGGTTTTCAACCACGTTGGTTGTGATTTGGGCGGACCTTTTTTTGTAAAGGAAAGTTTGAGACGTAATGCGAAGGTTTACAAGTCGTACTTGTGCCTGTTTGTTTGCTTCTCGACAAAAGCTGTGCACTTGGAATTATTAACTGATTTAAGTTCTGAATGTTTTTTGGCTGCATTTGATCGCTTTACCGCACGCCGCGGACTTTGCAGTTGCCTTTATTCTGATTGCGGCACGAATTTCATAGCTGCAGCTAAACATTTAAAAGAAGTCGTCAACTTCTTAAATAGTAAGGATAATCAAGATAAGATTATCAATGGTCTGACGTCACGAAAAGTTGAGTGGCGCAATAATCCGCCTAATGCACCTAGCATGGGTGGACTCTGGGAGGCAGGCATTAAATCTACTAAATATCACCTCTATCGAGTAGTGGGTGATCGCTCATTAACCTTTGAAGAGCTAAGCACTGTCTTCTGTAGAATTGAAGCCGTATTGAATTCGCGCCCCTTGTGTTCACTATCAGACAATCCAAACGAGTTTGATGTGTTAACTCCTGGTCATTTTCTGATAGGCCAAAGTTTATTAGCTGTCCCGGAATATGACTTTTCAGATATGCCTCTGAATAGATTATCACGTTGGCAATCTATTCAGAAGACATCACAATCCTTTTGGAGGCTTTGGTCAAATGACTACCTTCACACTCTCCAGCAGAGAGCGAAGTGGTTTTCTTCACCTCCCAATCTTAAAGTGGGAGATTTAGTTCTGATTAAGTCTAATTTGACTAAACCCCTTCAATGGAACTTAGCACGGGTTGAGCAAGTACACAGTGGCGTCGACAAAGTAAATCGTGTTTTAACTTTACGTAGTAAAAATGGATTAATTCAGAGGCCTACTAATAAAGTCTCGCCATTGCCCTATGTAAATTAATCACTTCTACAAATATAAAACTTCTTTAGTATGTTTATATTTTTATATTCTACTATACAATGTCCACTTTACATTTCGATACACTTTCCAATTATTGTATATTATTTATATTATACTTCATAAATAAATATATTTAACCCTTTTATGTTATGTATATTTTTATGTTTGTTTACATACTCCACATGCAATTTAGGGAAATCAATCATATTGATTTCGGTAGGGGGTATGTTCGGTTTCTGTTGTCAAATTGAGGGTAGTTTGGTAAGTCACCGCTGATCCTGCCAATCAACGGAAGCCAACGGTACAGACAGAATTTCGTGACGCGTCGAGCTGAATGGACGTTCCATGTGCTCTCATTAAACGTGCTACATTTCTCGTTTCCTTATATACCAAGTGTCTGTGGTCACTACCGTGTGGTGTTAGTGGGACTGAAAACTCTTTGTTCTGTTGTTCGTACTTCACGTGGACTTGTCTCCTGAGAGCTGTGCATCATCATCTTCAGCCAGCGAAAGTTGAGAAAGGTCAGTGGTGCTCAATTGCCTTCTTGGAGACGACAGAATAGACATCCACCTACATACACTTTTCATTCATTACCAAAATCACAAAACCTGCCAGCAATACTTTTTTTAAAGATCGTGAATAAACTGCACAATTTTCGACCCGACGAATAAAGATTCCGTGGCCGAGTTGGCACTCCGGCTTATGGTGGATCGCTTGTATCAATGCGGGTTTGAATTCAGTCGGAATAGAAAATTTTGAAAAGACTTCATTTTCAATTATGTTCAATCAAGATTAAACATACTGCAAAATACAGCAGAATTAAGTCAACCATTTTTAAAGAAGGTTTAAAATAACACTTTTGTGGGGGTTGGCCTACAGTGGGTGGTGGAGGTGGAAATGATAACTCGGTGGTGATGGTAGTGGACTGTATTTCTTTGTTCTTATAGTAGGTACACCGCTGGATTCCTATTCTGCTACTGCTTGTTGACTTTTTCTTGGTTGATGTGTTGCTGTACTGAGCTCTCGAGTTGAACTGAATATAATAAAAATAGCTCCTGTATTTATACAAAATGACATCGATTAATAACCAATCAGAATATTGCTACCAAAAATTCCTCCAATTAAACAGTCGGACTTAATTTCCATACCGAGGTTATAAATATTGGCTACGCGAACTATAGGTACCTCATTATTCTTTCGACCGTCGCGTAGCAACCATCTTAAAATAGCATGTTTCAGCCGTAAAACTAATTATATCTAGGTATCTCGATATAATCAAACATAAGTCTAAGTTTACATAGGTCATCATAAAAAACAGGCTAAAAACTTCAGACTTCCAAATAAAAACACAACATAAGTTTATATAATTCAAAATAATTAACCAGGCTAAAAACCTTAGACTTCAAATAAAACACACTAAGTCTAAGTTTATACAATTCAAAATAATTAACCAGGCTAAAAACCTTAGACTTCAAATAAAACACACTAAGTCTAAGTTTATACAATTCAAAATAATTAACCAGGCTAAAAACCTTAGACTTCAAATAAAACACACTAAGTCTAAGTTTATACAATTAAATTACCTAACCAGGCTAAAAACTTAAACTATACGAAGTTGTCCGTAACATCCTCCCCCCGGCGCAGATCTTCGTAGCCTTTCTCAATCGGGAGGACAACGAGTCTTCTTACTGGTCTTTTGAATGTACCACCCCGCGTCCGCACGTCCGCACTCCGCACCACCCCGTCAGGACCCGTGTATACTCGTTCGACCACGCCACGGGGCCACACGTTCCGAGGCAATAAACCGTCGGCGATGACGACGATATCTCCTGGCTTGACGTTTTCTGTTTTCCTCCTAACATCGTTACGCGGTGCCAACGTTGGTAAATACTCCTTGATCCAACGCGCCCAGAACGAGTTAGCTAACGCTTGAGCCGCACGCCATGTTCGTTTGTCAGCGACATCACATTCTCCTACGTAGGGTAGGCCTGTCGCAGTTCCCAGCAGAAAGTGATTCGGCGTAAGCGCTTCCAAGTCTTCAGGATTTACTGGAACGTGGGTGAGAGGACGCGAATTGACGGTATGTTCAATCTCCGTCATCAGAGTGCCTAGAACTTCTTCCTTAGGCGCTCGTTCGTTCAAGGTTACGGCGAGAGCACTCTTCACACTTTTGATCATCCGCTCCCAGGCTCCCCCCTGGTTAGGTGCACCGGGATCGATGAATCTCCACTCGATGCGCCTAGTAAGGGCGTAGTCCTTAAGAGCCGGGAGCCACTCGGTGAATGCTTTATTCAGCTCTACGTCAGATCCGTGGAAGTTCGTTCCGTTGTCTGACGCAATAAAGACTGGTGCTCCTCGTCGTGCTGCCATTCTTCTGATGGCCATTATGGCAGAGTCCGTGCTTAGACTTGCTGCTCCGAGGGCTTCGCGTTTGGTTGGCGTTCGTGCCGCGTTCCTCACGTCTTCGGGGACGCGCGGCATAGCCGTGTTGCATGCGAGCTGGTCCGTCTTCGGCATCCACAAGACGCCTAACGTCTTGCCGTATAGGTGCGCGTTGGCTGCTAGCTCCTTGGGCGCATGAGCACGATCCTCTTCTGATATGTGTTCTATCAGATGATCGCGATTAGAGCTCCAGCCAGCCAATTCAAAGCTGGCATTACTGTGTACTTCCTGTACCTCAGCTATCGTGCGCGCAGCTATCTTTTCGTTGTCGAAGCTTTCCACCCAGTCGTCCATGTAATGGTTCTGCGTTATTGCTCTAAACGCAAGAGGATGTAGGTCCTTGAAGTCCGAGGCGTTCCGATCTCTCACGCTGTGTGCTAGGAACGGCGAACTCCGGGCTCCGAAAATCATGGACTCCATTACGTACTTCTGAGGTGGTCTAGATCGCTTGTCTTCATGCCACAGGAAATGTTGCGCGATCCTGTCCTCAGGTCTTATCTTGATCCTGAGGAACATTTCCCTTATGTCGGCCGTAACTGCTATCGGTTTCTTCCTGAAGCGGAACACACCGTATTCAGATTGTAGAAGATCCGGTCCATCCAGGAGAGTGTCGTTCAGACACGTACCGTTGGTTCTAGCTGCCGTCGCATCAAACACCACTCTCAATTGGTTTGGTTTGTGCGGATTAGTTACTGCGAAATGCGGTAAATACCATAGACGTTCGTTCTTGTCGTGGTTCTGTTCACATTTTACCGCATAGCCCTTGTCCAGTAACTTTCTGATCTGAGCTGTATACGCATCCTTGAATTCCTCGGATTTGTCCATCTTTCGTTCTATGGATCGGAGTCTTCGTACGGCCATGTCGTAACTGGGCGGTAATGATACGTCATCAGAGGCCCATGGCAGTCCTACTTCGAATCTTCCGTCTTCTCGTTTGACCGTTTGATTGAAGATCTCTTTAGCTCGTTCATCCAATGCTATCGGCTTCCTTTTGATCGAGACTCCTAGCGCATCTATGTCGTAGTGAGCTTTGATCAATTCGCTCATGTTGCTATCTTCCTCGCTTTCGGTTACATGAAATACCGTCTCCCTTTGTGGCGAAGTTCTCATGGGCGTAACTCCATGTATACTCCATCCAAGGATCGTGAGAGATGCGGCTGGTTGGTGTTTCTTCCCTGATAGCAACTTCCTTGTTACGATGAGATGCCAGTTGTCGGCTCCGATCAGGATACGAGGCTTGGCGTGCTGGTAGCACACGGTTCCTGGCTTTAACTGACGAAGATGTGGCTGTCGAAGTAGTTCAGTTTCGACCGACTGCCTCATTAATGTCAAGTTCTTGACTGTTCTTGCGCTTATCTGGTGATAATCCTCTTGATCGAGTCCTCGAATGTTCATGCTGACCAATTGGCTATCAGGCTCTCGGTTGCTTGATGTAACGCCGATGACGTGCAGCGCCCTCTTTGGGCCCTGGGCTCCGATCATCGTTGCCAGTTGGTCGTCGATCAAAGTTATCGTAGATCCCTCATCTAGTAGCGCGTAGGTATCTATTTCAGATCCATTTTTGCCCCTGATCGTTACAGGGCAAACTTTCAGCAGCACCCTTTCTTTTTCTGCCGTCGCATGCGCACTTGCCGTTACTACTGACTCTTCAGTCGGGGGGGTAGATTCAACGGCATCTACACCTTCAGCGTGTAGAAGCGCATGGTGTGATCGACGACATTCATTCACTCCGCAGCTCTTTTTCTTGCAGCGGAATCGTCGGTGCTTACTGTCGAGGCATCGGAAACATATCTGAATTTCCTTTGCCCATTCCCACCTCTTCTCCACGGGCATCGCTTTCAGCTTCTTACATTCTGTGGTCGTGTGCTCAGCTCCACAACAGAAGCACTCGATCTTCTTGTCTTCTGCTGCAGCATACACGGCCTTGCTCTTGCGATCGTTCACCCGCGGCGGTCGTTCTTGAGGACGGGAAGCATTTGTTGCATTCTTATGCGTTGAAGTAATGGTGGCATTCCTTACCGTAGAAGTAGTGAACGCGTATCTCATTGCTCTGTCCGCTTCTCTCATGAGGAAGCGAGACAGCGTCACTAGTTCCATTTCTCTAGGTCGGGAGAAATCTACGGCGTAATCGCACCATTTGGACTTCATGTATGGGGTCAGTTTCTCCATGACCGTTCGTGTTAACATGGGATTCTGCAAGTATCCTCGATCGTCAAGACTCATAATCGTGGTTACTATATTTTGCATCTTTATCGCAAATGCATTCAGTTCGCTGGCGGTCGTTCCAAGACGTGGCAATTTCGTTATTTCCTCGATTGCGTTGTCCAAGATCATTTCGGGACGACCGTAGCATTGTTCCAACGTGCGCATTACAACTGACGGATCGGTCGCAGTGTGTAATAGCGCAGACACCGTTTGACGGGCTTCACCTCGCAGGCACGTTCGCAGCCTTATAATGTTCTCCGCCGGCGAGAATCGGTGTAGGCTAGTTGATTCCTGCATAGTCACTTTGAAGGGTAGCCATTCTCCTAAGGCACCGCTGAAGACAGGTAGATCGGTCGACTGTCTTGAAGGCGGTCTTCGTAGCGCTAATTTTTCCAGGGCATCAACTAAGCGGTCTATCCCCCGTTCTCTGGGCCGGTTCGGCGTAGGTGATCTGGGTCTTGGTGTCGAGTCAAATGTGACTCCACGGGTTGGTGAGTTCAGACGATATTTCTGATCGTCATTCTTCTCTCGTACGGACCGGTATCGTTCTTCCAGGTCCTGATCCAAAGCTTCAGTATCTATGGGCTGTTCCCCTTGTGCGAGCCAATCGCTAACTCTGTTCTCCGTTTCGCGTGCGCCTACGCTTTCCCGTTCGGTTTCTTCCTGGATCGCAGCGATGTCTGCAGCCAACCTTTTCTGTATAAGCTCCCTCTGAATTTGCAGATCCTGCCGTCTGATCTCGGCGAGTTGTTCCTCTGCTACAAATTCCGCTTGCTTGATGCGGGCTACAGCGCTTGCGTTCGATTGCTGCGAACGGATGGATCGGGCTCGCGCTCTCGGTTCGGGCGCGCGTGCAGGTTCGGCTGGTTTACGTCTGGACGGTCCTAGTCCGCTGGTCGATGGCATCGCGATAGACGTGGGTGGCGCGGTCGCGGTTGGTTCGGTCGCGGTCGCGGTCGCGATGCGGGTGACGGGCTGGATCGGTTCCGTGGCGTCTGCAGATGGTGACGCGGGGAAGTCCTCGTAGACTCGTAGCCTCTCCTCTGCTGCGGCGTGGCTTCTGGTGACAGGCATCTTCTGGCTCTTGCGTGCCCCTAACGGCCCTACCTCTCTAACGTCCCTAGCTGACCTTCCGGAGGACCGGCCTTTCGGCCGGGATACACCCCTTCAGGGATAGGTTTCTCAGGAGGGGTAAGGGGGGAACGTCCACCCAGAAGAGGAGCGTCCGCAGATACGAGGTGCTCAGGAATCAGCTGGAATGTCAGATTCCTTCCACAGCCTCGGTCTACACAGGCCCTTACTGGCGAGGAAGTGCAGTTCAGCCCACGCTCTGGTGCGTTCGTCCTGGGGCTGGTGGTACTGCACAAAGATACCACACCGCCGGTAGGCGTTAACCTGCGACTTGACCAGTTGACACCGTTAGGTGGACTCAGTCAGCAGGCCACGATTACTCGCTTTTGGATCCTTGTTGCGAGCTTGCTCGGAGAGGTCGCACCGTTGGGTGATTTTCTCAGCGTCGCACCGTTGGGTGATCTTCCCAGCGTTGACACGGCGTAAGTCGCACCGTTGGGTGATCTTCCCAGCGTCGACACGGCGTAAGTCGCACCGTTGGGTGATTTTCCCAGCGTTGACACGTCGTAGTCGCACCGTTGGGTGATCTTCCCAGCGTTGACACGTCGTAAGTCGCACCGTTGGGTGATCTTCGAGCACTCTTCTGTGCCTCCAGACGATGGGCTGCCGATCTTCAGGAGCACCGCAAGACTTGGTGCTCCACAGGAACGATGGCAGCGATGACGACAGCTGATGATGAACAGCTCAGCAAGCAGCGGCGGGCGTCTTCTTCCAGCAGTCCGGTTTCTTCTAATCCGACCTCGGAGGACCAACAACTGTGGGGGTTGGCCTACAGTGGGTGGTGGAGGTGGAAATGATAACTCGGTGGTGATGGTAGTGGACTGTATTTCTTTGTTCTTATAGTAGGTACACCGCTGGATTCCTATTCTGCTACTGCTTGTTGACTTTTTCTTGGTTGATGTGTTGCTGTACTGAGCTCTCGAGTTGAACTGAATATAATAAAAATAGCTCCTGTATTTATACAAAATGACATCGATTAATAACCAATCAGAATATTGCTACCAAAAATTCCTCCAATTAAACAGTCGGACTTAATTTCCATACCGAGGTTATAAATATTGGCTACGCGAACTATAGGTACCTCATTATTCTTTCGACCGTCGCGTAGCAACCATCTTAAAATAGCATGTTTCAGCCGTAAAACTAATTATATCTAGGTATCTCGATATAATCAAACATAAGTCTAAGTTTACATAGGTCATCATAAAAAACAGGCTAAAAACTTCAGACTTCCAAATAATAAAACCGGTCAAGTGCGAGTCGAACTCGTACGCCGAGGGTTCCGTACCTAGCCATGGTGCCAATTAAGCTAGTCCGCTTAATTGTATGAGCGCCCATACAACTCGGAGGACAATTTTAATTGGCGTCAACTATGTATGTATGGGAACACCCTTTAATTTTCAACTTTTTTAACTTTTTGGAATTTTTCCTTTATTTGTGCTGTAAGACCTTGCTTTTTTCCAAATTTCGTTATTCTAGGTCAACGGGAACTACCATTTAGGTTTTCGACCCAAAACCTCTAGGGTACTTCCGGTTGACCTAGAATTGTCAATTTTGGTTACAAGCAAGGTCTTCCAGCACAAGTAAAGGAAAAATTCCGAAAAATAAAAAAAGTTGAAAATTAAGGTAAGTTTTGGTACTAACAAGTTTTTACGAAAACCTAAATTTGCCTATATCTTTTTATAGTGTTGACTCAGGACCTTGATTTTTATAGTCACAATAGGGACTATAGACCTTAGTATATGGTATAAATTTCAACTTGCTAGCTCCACCCGTTCCTGAGATAATCGATGGTGACACACGGACAGACGGACAGACAGACAGACAGACAGACAGACAGACAGACGGACAAGAAAGTGATCTTATAAGGGTTCCTTTTTTTACCTTTTAAGGTACGGAACCCTAAAAAAACCGGTCAAGTGCGAGTCGAACTCGTACGCCGAGGGTTCCGTAGGTACCTAGCCATGGTGCCAATTAAGCTAGTCCGCTTAATTGTATGAGCGCCCATACAACTCGGAGGACAATTTTAATTGGCGTCAACTATGTATGTATGGGAACACCCTTTAATTTTCAACTTTTTTAACTTTTTGGAATTTTTCCTTTATTTGTGCTATAAGACCTTGCTTTTTGCCAAATTTCATTATTCTAGGTCAACGGGAACTACCATTTAGGTTTTCGACCCAAAACCTCTAGGGTACTTCCGGTTGACCTAGAATTGTCAATTTTGGTTACAAGCAAGGTCTTCTTGCACAAGTAAAGGAAAAATTCCGAAAAATTAAAAAAGTTGATAATTAAGGTAAGTTTTGGTACTCACAAGTTTTTACGAAAACCTAAATTTGCCTATATCTTTTTATAGTGTTGACTCAGGACCTTGATTTTTATACTCACAATAGGGACTATAAACCTTAGTCTATGGTATAAATTTCAACTTGCTAGCTCTACCCGTTCCTGAGATAATCGATGGTGACACACGGACAGACGGACAGACAGACAGACAGACAGACAGACAGACAGACAGACAGACGGACAAGAAAGTGATATTATAAGGGTTCCTTTTTTTACCTTTTAAGGTACGGAACCCTAAAAACACAACATAAGTTTATATAATTCAAAATAATTAACCAGGCTAAAAACCTTAGACTTCAAATAAAACACACTAAGTCTAAGTTTATACAATTCAAAATAATTAACCAGGCTAAAAACCTTAGACTTCAAATAAAACACACTAAGTCTAAGTTTATACAATTCAAAATAATTAACCAGGCTAAAAACCTTAGACTTCAAATAAAACACACTAAGTCTAAGTTTATACAATTAAATTACCTAACCAGGCTAAAAACTTAAACTATACGAAGTTGTCCGTAACAACTTTCATAGGAGTTCCCGTGGGGTTTCCGTAAGAGCCTCGTCTTTAGAAGGGCGTTGCGTGGTTTGCAGTGAAAGCGTTGACACACCTTTCACCCGACTGCGGCGAAGCCCAAAAGGAGGGTTATGTGTTTGACCCTTATGTGTGTGTATGTCCTTCCTGTGTCCGCTCGTAACTCCTCAACGGCTCAACCGATATTCATAAAATTATTAATAAAAACCTGTCAAGTGCGAGTAGAACTCGTACGCCGAGGGTTCCGTACCTACCCATTATACCCATTATGTTATTGTAGCCCGCTTATTTGTATGAGCGCCCATACAACTCAGACGACAATCTTAATTGGCGTCAACTATGTATGTATGGGAACACCCTTTAATTTTCAACTTTTTAAATTTTTTGGAATTTTTCCTTTATTTGTGCTATAAGACCTTGCTTTTTGCCAAATTTCGTGGTTCTAGGTCAACGGGAACTACCATTTAGTTTTTCAACCCAAAACCTCTAGGGTACTTCTGGTTGACCTAGAATTGTCAATTTTGGTTACAAGCAAGGTCTTCCAGCACAAGTAAAGGAAAAATTCCGAAAAATAAAAAAAGTTGATAGTTAAGGTAAGTTTTGGTACTCACAAGTTTTCACGAAAACCTAAATTTGCCTATATCTTTTTATAGTGTTGACTCAGGACCTTGATTTTTATACTCACAGTAGGGACTATAGACCTTAGTATATGGTATAAATTTCAACTTGCTAGCTCTACCCGTTCCTGAGATAATCGATGGTGACACACGGACAGACGGACAGACAGACGAACAGACGGACAGACGGACAAGAAAGTGATCTTATAAGGGTTCCTTTTTTTACCTTTTAAGGTACGGAACCCTAAAAACTAGTAGTTCGCCCCGAACTGAGATCTCGCGCACCGTAGATGGCCAACATTTGGACTTTCTTCTGACTACCCCTATAATTTCAAGTGCTACTACTGCCGGGTATGCCTATTGCGCTAGCTCTTCATGGTAAAAAATACTAGTATGCATGCAATACATAATGTCGTGTCTAATTTTTCATTTATTTCATATTTATGAATTCTCGTCGTATTTTTAAAAGTATACGTCCTAGAATAAAAATAATAACTATTTTAGAATGTACAAATAAAGACCTTTTATTTGACACCGCACTCAATATATTTCTTTACTTAACTTTTTTTACCCCAATTATTTTCATTTTTTATCAAAAATTTTTTTATCATGAAAATAAATCAAGTAGCATCTAAAATCATTGCAAACCAAACCGCAACGATGCCACTCTCTTTTTAAGACCGACCAGTCAATGAGCTACGAAGACATCGAAACTCTATGAAACGGGAGCTCTTGCAGCTCTGGTTTCGTAGTTTTTGGTCTTTGGTCGTATTTCAAAAACTATACATCCTAGATTAAAAATAAAAACCATTTTGGAATGTACAAAATAAGCCCTTTCGTATGACACCCCACTCAATATATTTGTGTAACTTTCATAATTTTTTACCCCCTTGGGAACCCAATATCTTCACAACCCCTTCATCGATTAAGCTCATATGCTCCACCGTAAATTTCCTTACCACAACCTATTGACCTACCAAGTTTCATGCAGATTGGATGAACGGTTCGACAGTTATGCTCGAACAACAATTCGTGAAACATACAAACATACAAACATACAAACATACAAAGCAAAATCGCCCAACTTACCACTAAGATCTTCGCTCGCTTCGCTCGCTCGATCGATTAAAATGGTGGTTCACGCGCTTTATTGTGCGAGCTGAATTTTTTTTTAAGATCCTCGAATATCAAAATAAAGGGCTTTAAAAGGAGAGTACGGAAACAATACAATTTATATGTTTGAAAACAGTGAAAGTGACAAATCATAAACTTGTTTTTTTTATACCGCAGCCGGGATTTTAGTTTATAAACGGCCTCATATTTCATATCTTTTATGCCGGTATTTCATATAATTCTTCAGAACTTACAGCCTTTTGACCCTATTGCTGTGATGTTCATATTTAGGGTTTTATTTACGAGCTAGGCTAGGCAGCCCCGCCGGTAAATCTCGCTTATGTTACGGTCGGAAGATATTCTGACGCGGTCGAGCCTTATTATCAGTGACCAAGGAATGAATAAAGTCTAAATACTTTATGAATACTCATTCATCGTATTCTGAAAATATTTCGATCTTCACTTTTAAAAGAATTCTGGCCGAAATGCTGTTTAGGCGTTTTCGCGGACGACTACCACTGTGACTATACCACACACTTTACTTCATACATAATAGATCTTCTTCTTCTTTCAGTGCCTCTCCATTAATGGAGGTCGGCAGTCAGCTTCTTAAAATTCTCCTTGTCCAGCGCAAGTCTGAACAGTTGTTCCACCGTCTTTATGCCTGTCCACTCCCTGATGTTACGGAGCCATGACATCTTGCGTCTTCCAACCTTACGCTTCCCCGGTATTTTGCCCATCATGATGGTCTGCAAAAGATGATACCGGTCATGTCGCAGTACATGTCCGAGGTAAGCGACCTTTCGCTATACCTTTCATAATAGATAGATAGGTTTTATTTAGGTATTTTACTTCTCTTGCAGTAAGGACATTTTCGATGCAATAAGTGATAACGCCAGTTTTTTTTTATTAAAAAAAAACCGCAAAAACAAAAAAAAAAACAAGATAAAAATATATTTAAAGTATGGTATTCACAGGTTTTATGGATTTCCTTTGAAGTTTTTTATACGGATAGAAGAAATCTCCCATAATAAATTTCAGAGAGTCGGTTCATCAGAAAGTCCGTTTTAAAAATACCCAGTTTCTTTGGCTGAAAATGAAGAGAAATAAAAATCCAAAAAAGTAGAAAATGAATTGCATTTATTTTTAGAGAGTAAGCTTTGGTTTAGAAGGGCCACGCGCTGCCAGTTGTCAGTCCATAGATGCCGTTTCTGTAAAAAAAATATCTAAATAAACATATGTCTAAATCACAATATGAATTGACACAATGAACACTATAGTCTAATTTCTAGAACATTAACATGATTCCTAAAATAAGCACGCAAAGTAGTCATTTAGCTCCCCACAACATGTAAATATTTGACCCAACATTGTATCAAAACATTCCTAGCCTCTTCGTTAGGAATGTCCACCAAACCAATAACGTTGAAACGAATTGAACCATTTCAAAGGTACAATTTCCGAACTGATTTGCAGCTTTACCGTTTTCCGTATCCAGATTTGCCACGCAGTAATCGACCTATTTGTTAACATTCAAATCCTATTTCAATGCTACTTTCAACTGGTTTCAGATAGGACCACTCGAACAAACGATGTTCATTGACATACAAAAGACGTTTTGAAAGCCGATGTGTTCATTGACTTAGCTAATAAAATCCAGAGCATTCCCGACCCTACTTTTATCACAGATCATTCGTGGTGCTTTCAACAAATTGACGGATAGTTTTTCCGATCAGAAAATTACCAATCAACTCTTGATTCCTATTGACTCCATAGTGAGTGCACTTTATTTTTTCAGCCTAAGTTAACTACTAGTTGATTGATTTGGGTGCCAATTCTATTACAAAACTTTTTATGAACCACAAGCAAAACCTCAACTAAACCTTAGATTTTCGACTGTTTCCTATTCTACTAATGACAAACTAATCAGTAGTGGTGAGGTTTGAGCTAAGGTTTGGACTTTGACAGAACAAATTTTTGAAAAGCCATTCTACTATTCACCAAATGGCTGACATTTAAGAGATCGAAACAAAACGCAGCGGAATGATTGACGTTGTCATCTAGTAGAATTGCTCTGCTGGATGTTGTAGGTATGGTGGGACTTACCGATATAACTAACAATCTTTCTCGTCAAACGTACTATTCGATAAGATTTGTGCAATTGACTGTATTCTTTGTAGAAGAAACCATACCCTCGTTTTGAGTAAATGCCGTTTCTTTAGAAAAGAGCACGTTTTCTGCAATGGTTCTACTCTCCATTTAAGCTTGGTTAACGCAGACAGCAGATGGTTGGATTGGGTTGTTTTTAAAATGAAACCTCAGTTTTACTCACCAAATCAGTGAAACTAACAAATCAGTTCTCAAAAAGATTAACGAATCTTAAACAAACAAGACTATAAAAAAACAAAGACTGTTTTAATAAATAATAATAAATATTGCTGGACATTTCACACAGCATCATGTAGTCCCAAGCTAAGCAGAGCTTGTGTTATGGCAACCACATGACTGATATACTACTTATATACATTTTTTTTTTTGTAAATACATACATAATATACATAGAAAACACCCAGACCCGGGACAAATATTTGCAGATCATACAAACATTTGTCCCGCGGCGGGGATCGAACCCGCAACCTCTTGCGTCACAGGCGGGCCTTCACCCACTGCGCCACAGAGGTCGTCAATTTTCAATAAAGACTATTTCAACACTGTGTGATATAGACATATCAGCTAAAAGCTGCTCGTCTATAATCGATAAATAAATAAATACCTCAACAAGTAAAGCACCAACAGCGGCAACCTCTGAAACTATTTGGAACCTTACCCTGATTTATTAATAATGCCATTGCCCAAATTCAAGGCACTGCCACTGCACTGCACATTCTGTGCTTGGGCCAGGTTGGCGCAGAGTCGTCCCACCAGGTGGTTGCTTCTGACAGAAGATGCGAAGAGCTCCCAGGCTCGGCCGTGGGAACAGGTGCTGAGCCGGCATCCAGGTTGTGGGTTTCGACCACCGTTGGGGTAGAAATCAGCGTTAGCGACCCTGTGGAGAAAATTGAAGATTTCTACATCGAAGTGGAATATATTATCGGTTTCAAGATACAATGTAGTTTTAGTAACCTATAGGAAAGTGATCAGTAGAGAGTTTTAGGAGAGACCCTTGCTCAGCAGTGAGTTTATCTAAAATTTTTATGGTCTACTGGTCATAAACTCAAAACGCTATCAGGTAACTCTTTTGTGCCTCGTGCATCCAAGTCTTTCTCCGATTTTTAGGGTTCCGTACCTTAAAAGGTAAAAAAAGGAACCCTTATAAGATCACTTTCTTGTCCGTCTGTCCGTCTGTCCGTCTGTCTGTCCGTCTGTCCGTCTGTCCGTGTGTCACCATCGATTATCTCAGGAACGGGTAGAGCTAGCAAGTTGAAATTTATACCATATACTAAAGTCTATAGTCCCTATTGTGAGTATAAAAATCAAGGTCCTGAGTCAACACTATAAAAAGATATAGGTTTTCGTGAAAACTTGTGAGTACCAAAACTTACCTTAATTATCAACTTTTTTTATTTTTCGGAATTTTTCCTTTATTTGTGGTGGAAGACCTTGCTTGTAACCAAAATTGACAATTCTAGGTCAACCGGAAGTTCCCTAGAGGTTTTGGGTCGAAACCCTAAATGGTAGTTCCCGTTGACCTAGAATAACGAAATTTGGCAAAAAGCAAGGTCTTATAGCACAAATAAAGGAAAAATTCCAAAAAGTTAAAAAAGTTGAAAATTAAAGGATGTTCCCATACATACATAGTTGACGCCAATTAAAATTGTCCTCCGAGTTGTATGGGCGCTCATACAGTTAAGCGGACTAGCTTAATTGGCACCATGGCTAGGTACGGAACCCTCGGCGTACGAGTTCGACTCGCACTTGACCGGTTTTATTTTTTCTTGTCACTCTCAAATCAATGATACATGACGGTTGAGTTAATAAGGAGCCTACAAGTCCACTAAGACTAACGTGACCATTTATTTTTTGTGTCGAAGCGGGACGCTTACGGGGAGGGAGGCAATGGTGAGTAAGGTAAAAAGGTAACAGACAGACAGAATTACTTTCGCATTTATAGGTCCCTAGGGTGATTCGAGTGCAATGAATTTGATTTAGTAGGTAAGAAAGGTTTGTTTGCAAAAGCGGGACATTCTGGGGACAGCGAGACAGGCACCCTGAAAGCGGGACGTATGGTCACCTTAATTATGACGTGTGAGTAGTTTACCTGTTGAATATTCCAAGAATGTTTCCATCAGTGTGGATGGCTTCAACGTACTGACCAGCATTGCTGCTCAGGGCGTTGCCGTTGTTGGTCCAGGTGGGGCCGGCGGGGTCAAGACCTGAGAAGAACCAAAACAAGAGTTAGATTTCAACTTAGCTGTAATAGAATGAAATGAAGTACACTCCAACAGTGATAAAACATTATGTCATTTGAAAATATGACAATGTTTTATCACTGTTGGACAAATTTTGAAAAGTGGGTCCAGTGTAGGTACAAGCAATGATGCCAATTATTGCCCAGTTCTTTAAAATTGTAAAAACCTCCGACATGTTTCTTTCTCTTTCGTACTCCATCATCAGACTCAGTTCTATAATACTCACTCGATGTTTTTCATCATTGGTATGCATCATAGCTCTTACATAAAGAAACAAAGCCAGAAAATAGCAATTTTACATTGTATCTTTCAATTTGTGCAGTACAAAGTTCCGAATTGTATGTCGCATCTCTATACAATGTTGCGAAATGCTGAGCTTTGTCCAATATCAATGTGTATTTTAAACTTTTAGCTTTAGTAAACAACCAGACAAACATATTATATTTTGTACTACATACTGCAGCTGTACCATGACCTCTTACTAAACAATTCAGTTTAGGAGCTATCCAGTGTAGGTTCCTAATCTGGATCGCAAACTATTCGTACCATGACCTGTTTTGAAAGTGACAGTTTTGACACAAAATTGAACCAACTCAACGAGCATTAAACAGTCATGGTACGAATTGAATAAACGAAACTTTGTCTAACAATTCAGTTTAGGTCATATTTAGGTTCTGATATTTCGTCAGCGTCATAGCATACGTCAAACGAAGAAGTTCAGTTTAGGACCTAAACTGGATCGCATATAAAGCTCATGGTAGGCAGCCAGTACTAGCAGTGCCCTCGCGGCGTTGCCCCCGTAGTGATCAAAAACTATTTTGGGTTTTCTACCTTGGGTAACAATATTGCAATTTTCTTGCAGATACCTAATTTTTTTGGAAATATATTTTAGCCTATGTTATTTCCTGATAATGTAGCTTTCTATTAATGAAATAATTTTTGAAATCGGTTCAAAGAAACAAAAAAAATATTCTCTCTTTATAATATTAGTACTGTATAGGTACGGTCAAAATTGCCCTAGTAGATCGTTAGGTTCTGAGTTCTCTTGTTCATTGTATTTGTTTAATATTGTGTACCTATGTATTTTAATTTAATTTAGTATATCCATATCGGGCTGTGGATCACATCTGAATTTTTTAAAGCAATTTCAATATTTTTGAGGAAAACAAATCTGAGTAAAGGTAGACCGATTATATCGATAACGGATGGATTATGCCAAGTATAGGTAGGTACCAATCGAGATACTTATCTCAAATAATTTCAATAATACGATTACGAGTTTTCTGTATCAATACACTTCTAACAAACACAATGTCCTTCAAAAAAGTAAAAGTGTAGTGTCAAGACAAACCTTAGTGGTTTTTAGATACTATGTATTATTTTAAGATTTATTTTTTGTTAAAACGGTAAATAAATGAAAAAAAAAAAAAAAAAAAACGAGAGAAGATTGTGAAGGTAATGAAATGAATAAAGAATTCTAAGAAAAGTTAACGCCTGTTTTGGAATTATCTAAGAATCCTGTATTCATTTAACTACTTCCATCCTCATCAGATGATGAGGGACAAAAAGTTATTTCACTGTACAATTTAAAATTAAAAAAAAATGGAAAAATAATCGTCTGTGACGCCACAACACAATATTACGCCTTCACAGATATTCAAAATTAAAGGCGCTGCCCGCTCCCTACTTTTATAAAACTTAAAGCTTTATTTGGACATGGATAAACAAGCCCTTAATCTAGAAGACTAACCAGAGCTGTTTTAATTTAAGTCGAGAATTCAAAATGATCCCATTATAAATACATAGGTACATACATAAAATCACGCCTCTTTCCCACGAAGGTAGGCAGAGACCACGGATTTCCACTTGCTACGATCCTGACACATCTCTCTCGCCTCATTCACTCTCATCACATTTTTCATACAAGCTCGCCGGTTAAGGGTACTTTTGACCTGGCCTTTCTTCAAAATATCACCCATTATAAAATGTTAATGTCTTACCAGTAACCCTTCTAGCGCGACCGCCAGCTGTCCTGCCGGCTGAACCCACCACATGGGCTCCCAAACTGAATCCAATCAGATGGACATTGTTCCAGTTTCCACCTCCATTATTGATCAGCCAGACCAGGAAATTGCCCAGGGACTGGCCAACGCCGGGAACTCCTGCAGCTGCTGTGTTGTAAGCAGAGTTGGCGAGTGCTCTCCAGTCCAGTACAATTACATTCGCGTCCTGGACGGCGAGATAGGCAGCTGTGATTGCTGGATTCAGGTCTGTGTTTCCGTTGCTGTTCCATCCATGGACGATCACTTTGAGGGGGCGAGAGGCTACGTAGTTGGAGCTATAGATGGTGTTTACGTTGTTGTGGTCGATGACTTGAGCGTTTGTTGGGTTTTGTCTGAGAAATGGAATTATATTTAAACCAAAAATAATGTAAAACTGATACTTTGATAAAAATTTATTCACTCCCAAGAAGATGAATCTAACGACACCCCATATGCTAAAATCCATCAAGACGTTTAGGCTGTGGTGACAAAGAAATAACTATGGATACCTACTCAAAAAACATAACCCTCTTTCTGACACAGTCAGGAAACAAATTAAGTAGCTTGGTAACGTTTTTGGCACAATTACCATTATTTTTATCTGATTACTAGTAATTGATCTGCTAAAGATTCACTTCACACTACACACTGAAAATCTAATAAATAAATAAATAAATAAATAATGCAGGACATTTCACACAGCATCATGTAGCCCCAAGCTAATGTGTGAGAACTGGTGGTATTATCAACAAGCTACTTTCGTTCTTCTAAATAAGTACCTATTTAAAAACATGGATGATAAACCTATGTTGATATAACATAACACAAGGTACCATGGAAAGTAAATCGTCAAAGTCAGATTTTCAATTGGTCACCAGGTGGTAGTGGTTACACGACCACTGAGACTTCCGTCTCTTCTATCTTTATCATCTACCATATCATCCAGTAATAGGCCTCTTTTTGCCCATGTTGTCAGTGGCCTTTCGTTTTCAACCCTCCACGCTATTAGATGACCTGTATTTCCTTACCTGGTGTAAAGCCAGTACTGGTTGTTGGCTCCATTCCTGCTTCTCAGGATAGTCTCATCAACCGGTTCCTCAAGGTCCACCAGGTGAGGATTGCCCTCTCCATCTGGCATCCAGATGTACTGACTCTCACCCTCCACGTAGTGGCTGTTGTCGCCAGGAGTTGTGGGGATGGCATTGCCCCAACACACTGCAAGATATCACGAGTTCAATAATTTACTGCTTCAATATAAGTAAGTATACCACAGCAAGAGAATATTAGGGCTCAAGTGGAGGAATGAGGTGACGACAGAAGGAGTAAAGTGATTACTGATAAGTGCCCTCTGGAGGGCTGCAGAAGAAAAAAAATTTAAATGCCTTAGAGAGAATATGGTGGAGACGTCAATATCAGTTGATGAAATAAGAAAAGAAAAGGATTCAGTGATAGGACTAAACAGGTTAATTCTATGTATAAAACTCTCAAACTGACTGGTTTTACCTGTGAGACTGGAATGGATTAATAAATAACAAAAGTGGTAACTAACAAAGGGTTTCCGAAACCTCATCTCCCAAGGGGTTAAAAGTTTGAATGGATGCTCGTTTTTGTAGTTAGGAATTTGGAAAATGGTAAATTCCACCTAATGGATAAATAAACAAAACCGGTCAAGTGCGAGTCGAACTCGTACGCCGAGGGTTCCGTGCCTAGCCATGGTGCCAATTAAGCTAGTCCGCTTAATTGTATGAGCGCCCATACAACTCGGAGGACAATTTTAATTGGCGTCAACTATGTAAGTATGTATGGGAACACCCTTTAATTTTCACCTTTTTAACTTTTTGGAATTTTTCCTTTATTTGTGCTATAAGACCTTGCTTTTTGCCAAATTTCGTTATTCTAGGTCAACGGGAACTACCATTTAGGTTTTCGACCCAAAACCTCTAGGGTACTTCCGGTTGACCTAGAATTGTCAATTTTGGTTACAAGCAAGGTCTTACAGCACAAGTAAAGGAAAAATTCCGAAAAATAAAAAAAGTTGATAATTAAGGTAAGTTTTGGTACTCACAAGTTTTCACGAAAACCTAAATTTGCCTATATCTTTTTATAGTGTTGACTCAGGACCTTGATTTTTATACTCACAGTAGGGACTATAGACCTTAGTATATGGTATAAATTTCAACTTGCTAGCTCTACCCGTTCCTGAGATAATCGATGGTGACACACGGACAGACGGACAGACAGACGGACAGACGGACAGACGGACAGACGGACAGACGGACAGACGGACAGACGGACAGACGGACAGACGGACAGACGGACAAGAAAGTGATCTTATAAGGGTTCCTTTTTTTACCTTTTAAGGTACGGAACCCTAAAAATGGACTTCAGCTAATATTATCCATTCAATAGCTGTAGGTACTTGGTATTCGATTACATAACTGTGACTGGTTGATTTGAATTCGTGGATCCATGAACTCAATTCTATTTTCAAAGAAGTTATTTGAAGTTCGGGTTGACCTTTATAGAATTGTATCGAAATCGTGACTCGTAAATTTGGACTGTATTATGCTAACTTTACCACCTATAATCAAACTAAAACAACGATGCTGTTCAAGTTGCAACATGATTAAAGGACGGTTTATATCTACAGACATTAGCAGCATTTACACGCAGAGATATCTTGCGGATATCTGTAAAGATATCTTTACAGTCCAGATGCCGCGGGAAATAGCACGCGCCATTCCAACTTTTGACTGTTTTATCCGCGGTTATCTGTAAAGATATCTGTACGGATATCTGTACAGATATCTTTACAGTCCAGATCCGTGGTAAAAACTCTACCGTGTAAATGCCGCTATTGACAGAGAACGACAGATATCGTTGGTCGCGGCCGCTCTCAAACAAAAGACTAAAGCCTTGACCAAACCAAAGCGTTCAGCGTGGCGGTGGCGTGCAAGGTGGCGATCAGTTGTTGTCCAATCGGAGGACGCATCGTGACACCGATAATGACAATCGATGTCACGATGCGTCCTCTGATTGAACAACAACTGCACGCCACCGCGGACGTTAGCTGAACGCTTTGGTTTGGTCAAGGCTTTAGAGAGTAAAGCACTGTATTTTGTTCACCGTATCTCATGAGCCTTTCTCGAAGGCATACGTGAAGTTAACACGTGTCTTCAAAACCATAAAAAAAAAATTTCACGATTGAAAGTAAAAAAAATGTTACCCACATGCCACTACAGCTGTTAACACCACTAGCAACTTCATTTTCAAGACTGATATTAATGACCCGCTAATAACTCCCTATTTATAGTACTATCTTCTGCTAATTCATCATGTGATTATATGGATAAGATTTGAAAATGCTAATAAGATTTACAAAATTGTTTTAAAAATCGCTATGGAATTTTGATTGAAATAATCTCAGCTATCTTTGGGATTAAACATACCTGCCACCAGCGTATCTGATTTTTATGCCACGTCATGTGTTAATAATAAACATTTCATTTGGTTTCTAGTTTTAACCGACTTCAAAAAAGGAGGTTCTCAAGTCATCAGAATCTTTTTTTTGTGCTTTATGTACCGATTACTCGCCTGAACCGATACGGAAAATTTTATTTTGTTTCAAAGGGTATATTTCAATTTTTTTTTAAACTATTTCGTCCCACTGCTGGGCAAAGGTATCCCCCAAACTCTTCCAACCATCCCTATCCTTCGCCGAGTCCCACCATCCATCGGCGAAGATGACAAGATCGTCCCGCCAACTTTCCGATTGGTGCCACAAAAATTTGTTGAGGATCTGTTGAGGAACTTCTGCGTTATGAATAGAAAAGCACCTCGAGAGTGCACAAAATTGCTCAGCTCGAACATCGAAGAAGATTTTTTTTTTTTATTTAGCCACTAAGTAGTACGCTTAGGTTCAACTTAGGCCTTTACATTCAGGATGATTTATAAAGCGTCAAGTGACCACATAGGCCTCATGATTAGAAGGTCTAAATAGATAAATGTCCAACATCGCGAAACGTAGGTAAGCCTTATTAGCAAAATATCCATGTAACAAAACGTCCAACTATCAGATGGTCTTTAAATAGCAGAACATCTATTTAGAAAATTGTCAGATTCTCAAAATGTCTGGATACTCAGGCACAAAATTCAACATACAAATTCCATCGGGAGAAAAACGGACACGCCATTATAATAAATATCTAGGCGACCGAGCTCTGCTCGGGTGCAAATAGAGTAAAATTAAAAAGAAAAATAAAACTTTCAGTGGCTGAGATTTGAACTTGCAGCTTTCGGCTAGAAGGCGGATACCCTTTCCACTCAGCCACTTTAGTCTTAACAAATTGCGTGAAATTACTGGTAAATATTTTTGCGTGAAAATGCTGAGAAAACAAGTTTTCCCAGATATGAGAGCTAGCTAGATTGATTTTTCGCCCCCGTAAACCTCCGTACCGCAAATTTCATCGAAATCGTTAGAGCCGTTTTCGAGAACGTGAGTACAAACAAACAAACAAATATTGCTCGTTTAATAGAATAAGATGTACCTACGTACAGACAGGTTGTCCGATGTCCGGTGCCGTTACTATGCTAGCCTTCTTTGCGCCCAGTGCGAGCGTCTGTGTCCTTGAAAAGTGATCTCGAGCATAACTAGCTCTCACGGCTCAGTAGAAAAATTATATTGAACGATAAACAAACAAATGTATTTACAGACAATGCATTATATTAATGTTATTACTATCGTAATTGTAATTTATAATCCCTTTATCTAAATCAATTAGGAAACTTGAATGAAATTAATATTTTGCAAAAAACACAAACAATAATGTAGATAATCTCTTTTACAGTACCTAACAATCTTTTTGTGAAGTGTCATCTCGTAACCTTGAACTGAAAAATATACGTGTAATCTGACAATATTACGGAATCAGATAGACCTAGGAAGTCACACATTATTGTCGTTAGAGGCAATAGGTACGTTATTTAGTAGAAATATTTAGTCTTTGATCCTTTCGCTTATAGTTATAAGGCCGCCCATTTTACCTTCAGTTTTTAGTTTGTTATATTTTTGTGTTAGTATTAAGTTGGATACAATAAAGAGTTATCTATCTATCTATCTTTCGGAAAAATGGCATAGTTTTACGTTTCTAGGAAATAAAACTGTTCTAAGGCTTTGTCAAAAAATAAATGCTTAACTCAAATATTTGTGCGGATTCCAAAAAATAGGCTCAGCATCAGAAAGACGACCTGTAGCCGTACCATGAACTCTTAGAGCAATGTTAAAACAAGCTTAAAACAGTCCTACTGCTTTAGAAATGACATTCGTTGTCATATGACAAGCTTGTTTTAACATTGCTCGAGTTCATGGTACGGCTACAGGAAAAATAAAAAACAACATTCCTACAAATTGCCAATTGCGGTATCCCATGATTTTCTTCCATAAATACGAGATGCGATGGCCTAAGAAAATTCTCGTTGGATAAGAAAACTACTGAATCGTTAGCATATCTGCCGGCTTTGAGAAGATAGGGGACTGATCTCGCCATTCACGCCATTCACGCCATTTGTGTAAATGGCACGGTCGGGCAAAATTCGGGGATTTCGGTGAAAACATTTTTGCGTTCACTTGTGTATTTGGTTAGAACTGGATTCAAGATTCAGATTCATTTGTTGGATTAGTTTTCTGAGGATTTCTGCATTCAGTATTTCAGAGGGTACAAATATTGATGTTTGATGTTTTTAGTTACACCATAATGGAAAACATCCGGCTTTTAAACAGTTTTTATTATGTGTTTTTTTCTAAGAATAGATAATGATACCTGTAGGTACACATTAATTTAAATATTACTACTATAATAACATACTAGCTAATATCCCATCTAAGTTAATATTACAGTAAGGCCATCCTGGTCATTATTACAATTTCTCAATCAAATTTTACCACTGTTAACAATTTATGACCCACTAGCTGCTGCCTGCGGCTTCGCTCGCGTGGTACCCGGATAAAAAGTAGCCTATGTTACTCTCCAGCCCTACAACTATCTCCACACAAAAAATCACGTCAATCCGTCGCGTCGCTCTGTTTTGACGTGAAAGCAGGACAAATAAACAAACAAATAAACACACTTTCACATTTATAATATGGGTACGGATTATCTCTATTTCTCTCCAGTAACATGCAAACTAGGTACCGTTTAAGGTACCTACACCTCAAACTAATTACATACAATTATGCATTCTGTACTTAAGCAACGTGTCGCGTATAATGAACCACGCACGATCAATATTAAACACTTACTACGCACTAATAAAGTCGGAAGTCGTGTTATTTATGGATATTTACGCTCACACAGTATATTACACTCTAATTGTCCCGCTCCTCTTAAACCCTTGTTGAAGAATCCAAGGGGGTAGTTAAGAATCCGCGGGGGTAAAATGAAAATCAGCGTTTTATTATTTTACCCCATTTTCCCTGTGAACTGTATCAATAAACTATGTTTTGATAAGTTTATGTTACAGTAAGCACAATGGATCTAGGCATTCGTGAAGCTAGCCGTTTCGATGCGCAGTTTTTTCCTACAAAATTTTCTACTGCGCAGCGAAACGTCTTACTTTACGAAAGCCTAGATCCATTATGAGGACTGTACATGTGACAGTAAAACAATAAATGTTTTATTTTTATTTTAGCGTGCCTTCGGAAGTTGCAGTATTGCATACTTTCAATTACATTTTTGAATTTATAACATTAGTGTCATGGATAATTTGTTTAGGATGAAAAATTTTGTGGATTATGTATCTAAAAACTATCTGGTAATAAGTTTCCACTTTATATCTTCCTTAATAAACGAAATAATGCACGTGTGAGTTTCTGTATGTATGTGAGTATTAACATGTAGAAAGGACGAATGAAAGAAGATTGACGAAACAGGTCCATAAGGCGAGTGTGAATTGGGACCGTTGGAAGGGGAAGACCTAGGCGCACATTCCTGGACCAAATTGGCGAATTATTTAAAAAGGCTAGGTCAAGAGTACCTTAAGCCGACGAGCTTGCATGAAGAATGTGATGAGAGTGAATAAAGCGAAAGAAGTATGTCAGGATCGTAGCAAGTGGAGATGTGTGGTCTCTGCCTATCCCTATGATGGGAAACAGGCGTGATTTTATGTATGTATGTATGTGAGTATTAACACGAGCCACTACACTACACAAACATAACGCTTAGGCTTGGCACACTATCTTGCAGTCACTTTGTAATTTAAATCTTATGCCAGGGCGTCAGGGCGTCACCGAAAAATGAGCAAAATAAAACTGATAATTAATAAACTAGTAGTTCGCCCCGAACTGAGATCTCGCGCACCGTTGTGTTGATAGCCTAGATTTGGACTTGTTTCTGACTACCCCTATACCTACGTTAAGTGCTCCTTCTAGTGTTTACCACACAATGATATCTAATGCACTACCTCAGTATCGTAAAGATTTTAGGCATGCATGCAATACATTAAGTCGTGTCGTGTTTATATTCAATAGTTGACCCCGCGAACTTCGTACCGCGCCTCAGGGAAGGCCTCTTAGTTCGAGAAATTATTAAAATAGCAGTTCAATACAAAATGTATGAGAAAATCAATTCCCTCTCCTCCCCCTCCCTCTCCGCCTCCCTCCCCTCCCCCGACCCTCCCTCTCCCCCCCACCCCTCCCCTCCCTCTCCCCTCCCCCTCCGTCTCCCCTCCCCCTCCGTCTCCCCCTCCCCCTCCGTCTCCCCCTCCCTCTCCGTCTCCCTCTATAATTTTGGTACATGCCCAGCCCACTATTTGCAGGAGTTAGCATTTGCATAAGTGACAGGTTGCAAGCCCATCGCCGCTATTAGAACGTTAACTGGTTTCCTCACGATGTTTTCTTTCACCGTTTAGAGCTCGTGTTAATGCGCATTTAAATTTTTCTAATCGAAAAATCCATTGATGAGCACGGCCAGGGTTCGAACTTACGACCTATGAATCGAAAATCGAGCACTCTTCCACTCGGCCAACACGGCTTTTATTTTCAATCTCAAGGAAAAATATCAAGAAGCAACTAAAATCATTGCAAACCAAACCACAACGATGCCACACTCTTTGTCTGTTAACCAGACCTCCGAATACATCGAAACTCTATGAAACGGGAGCTCTCTCCACACATCCGGTAATTGGTTTTCATCATTTTTCTTTTTCTCTGTATTTCAAAAACTACAGAACCTAGAAGAAAACTAAAAACCATTTTGGAATGTATAAATTGAGTACTTTCATATGACACCCCACTCAATATATTTGGGTAACTTTGAAAAAAATTTACCCCCTTGGGAACCCCATATCTTTACAACCCCTTCATCGATTACGCTCATACGCTCCACAGCAAATTTCCATAGCACAACCTATTGATCTATCAAGTTTCATACAGATTGGATAAGCGGTTCGATAGTTATGCGAGAACATAAAAATGAAACATACAAATATACAAACATACAAACATACAAAGCAAAATCGCCTAACTTGCCACTAAGATCTTCGCTCGCTTCGCTCGCTCGATCGAAAATACCTGTTAATGGGTGAGGTTCGATCTCGCAGCCTTCGGCGTTGCAGACCGATACCACAGAACAGATAATACTACGTCCGATACTCTGACCGTTTAGCCGCTCAGACGACAGTTGCAGCAGCGAAATTACGAACCACACCATCTTTTTGCGTAAAAATACCGAGAAAACGAATTTTCCCAGATTGAGACCTAGATAGATCGATTTTTCGTCCCCGTAAACTCGCTTATTGCAAATTTCATCGAAATCGTTACACAGAGCCGTTTTCGAGAACGTAACAAATAATAAAAAATATTTAAAAAAACAAAAACCCGACTGCGTTAAAACTAAAAAGAAAAAAAAAACAAGCCTGCAAAGAATTACTCACAGTCGGTACCCATTCATTTTATTACCAGTAAAATCTTCCCAATGTTATGGGTCCCGACTGTGAGTAATTCTTTGCAGGCTTGTTTTTTTTTCTTTTTAGTTTTAACGCAGTCGGGTTTATGTTTTTTTAAATATTTTTTTATTTTACACTTTTTATGATTCATTAGGTGATTATTATGACTAATTAATTTTTTCTTATAAGTAGTTTGGTAGGTAAATTAGCGAGAATGATTGTTAATTAACTTTAAACCGTTATATTTCTTGAACTATTATTTAAAATGAAAAATGATAAAAAAACCTAACATTTATTTTAAATACCTATTCAACGATACCCCACTTGACATAGTTCTTCAATTTTGATTTTTTAAATTTTGACAATAGGGCGTCTGGTTGTATGTAACACTGGTGAATTTTGATTACTTTCATGTCTTTAGTGACACTTGCAGGGTAAGGCAAATCGATTGACGTAAGAATCATCAAAATCGGTCCACGCGTTTTGCCTTTATAGTGCCACATAGAAACATCCAAACATACATACAAACATAGACTGATAAACACATTACCCTTCCTTTGCTTTGCGCAGTGGGTAAAAATATTCAAAAATTGCACGTATTGTTACGTAGCAATATTGCTCGTCGATCGAGCGAGCGAAGCGAGCGAAGATCTTAGTGGCAAGTTAGGCGATTTTGCTTTGTATGTTTGTATGTTTGTATGTTTGTATGTTTGTATATTTGTATGTTTCATTTTTATGTTCTCGCATAACTATCGAACCGCTTATCCAATCTGTATGAAACTTGATAGGTCAATAGGTTGTGCTATGGAAATTTGCTGTGGAGCGTATGAGCGTAATCGATGAAGGGGTTGTAAAGATATGGGGTTCCCAAGGGGGTAATTTTTTTTCAAAGTTACCCAAATATATTGAGTGGGGTGTCATATGAGAGTACTCAATTTATACATTCCAAAATGGTTTTTAGTTTTCTTCTAGGTTCTATAGTTTTTGAAATACAGAGAAAAAGAAAAATGATGAAAACCAATTAACGGATGTATAGAGAGAGCTCCCGTTTCATAGAGTTTCGATGTATTCGGAGGTCTGGTTAACAGACAAAGAGTGTGGCATCGTTGTGGTTTGGTTTGCAATGATTTTAGTTGCTTCTTGATATTTTTCCTTGAGATTGAAAATAAAAGCCGTGTTGGCCGAGTGGAAGAGTGCTCGATTTTCGATTCATAGGTCGTAAGTTCGAACCCTGGCCGTGCTCATCAATGGATTTTTCGATTAGAAAAATTTAAATGCGCATTAACACGAGCTCTAAACGGTGAAAGAAAACATCGTGAGGAAACCAGTTTACGTTCTAATAGCGGCGATGGGCTTGCAACCTGTCACGTATGCAAATGCTAACTCCTGCAAATAGTGGGCTGAGCATGTACCAAAATTATAGAGGGAGGGGGAGGTTGAGGGGGAGGTTGAGGGGGAGGGGAGGGGAGGGGAGGGGAGGGAGGGGAGGGGGAGGGGGAGGGGAGTGGGAGGGGAGGGGAGGCGAAGGGGAGGGGAGGGAGGGAGGGGAAGAGGGAGGGGGAGGGGGAGGGAATTGATTTTCTCATACATTTTGTATTGAACTGCTATTTTAATAATTTCTCGAACTAAGAGGCCTTCCCTGAGGCGCGGTACGAAGTTCGCGGGGTCAACTATTGAATATAAACACGACACGACTTAATGTATTGCATGGATGCCTATAATCTTTACCATACTGAGGTAGTGCATTAGATATCATTGTGTGGTAAACACTAGAGCACTTAACGTAGGTATAGGGGTAGTCAGAAACAAGTCCAAATCTAGGCTATCAACACAACGGTGCGCGAGATCTCAGTTCGGGGCGAACTACTAGTTTAATAGTGCAGGATTTTAATAAAGCTAGCGTATAGGTATCCGTACCCATATTATAAATGTGAAAGTGTGTTTATTTGTCCTGCTTTCACGTCAAAATAGAGCGACAGATTGACGTGATTTTTTGTGTGGAGATAGTTGGAGGGCTGGAGAATAATATTTTATCCGGGTACCACGCGAGCGAAGCCGCGGGCAGCGGCTAGTGTAAGTATAATTTCGTTTCCTGTTACGTAGCAATCAATCGATGACAGGAGTTATTGGTTCGAGTTATATGACCACTTCAACTGGAGCTTTTATGAGTTTAATCCTTTAACCAATAAAAAACGTAAGGTAAGAACATTTTTTGAAAATTCTCAAACTTTGTCAGAGCTCCAGAGGAATTTCCTCCAGTGAACAGTTAGATTGTGGAATGATCTACCTGCCGCGGTTTTCTCAGTGACTACAGTATGGGGTTCTTCAAAAAGGGCGTTTTGAAATTTTTAAAGGGTCAGCAGCGCGAGTGTGACTCCTCTGGTGTCGCAGGCGTCCATAGGCTACGGTAACCGCTTACCATCAGGTGGGCCGTATGCTTGTCTGCTAACTTACAGGTATAAAAAAAACTTTGCTATTAGTTAGCATTCCATAAAGATTAGTTACATCATAAGTTGAAGTCCATCGCTTTATTCAGGTCATTTTATAGATATTTATTCTCAAAAATTTGAATTCTAATACTGATTAGGCGGGTCCACACAGAACGAGCAGCCTCGCGAGGCATTTGCCGCGCGAAGCAGCTCGGTTAGTGTGGACGTGTGGCTCGGGCGCTCGGACGCTCGCCCGCGGTAGCGCGCGCCCGAGCGACACGTCCACACTAACCGAGCTGCTTCGCACGGCAAATGCCTCGCGAGGCTGCTCGTTCTGTGTGGACACGGCTATTAACCAACTGAGAACTGTCACGTATGGAATGTTAACTTCTGAAAAATGAGGGCATGTCACAAATATGTATTTGAAAGTGCCTCTGACTACCCCCTTAGACATCTTCAAAGGATCTAGAACGGCTACTAAGATCTGTAAATGTCTACCGCACTAGTTTACAGTCGTGATCTTAGTTCATTTAAATACATAAAAAATAAAAATAAAAAATAAAAAAAAAACATACATACAGCCGAACATAGAACCTCCTCCTTTTTGAAAGTCGGTTAAAAAATAAGTTGAACCTGGAAGTTGCCAACCCTACATACAAGTCAAGGATCAGCTAAACAGATTCAGATCTTGTTAGTCTATTTCCAGAGTACTATTATACTTAAGTGCATGACGCATCGTCTGACGTTTGATGTCAAATGTCAAATTCCTTTCTCAAATGCACATCCTGCACAAACGAAGGGACCTTGAAGGGACGAAGCAACAGCGAATTCACTCAAGTGACCGAGCTCACTAAATACACAAGAATGTATTGTGAGATTCTCGAATACGAAATTTGAAATCTCACTGCGGATTCAGCTCTTCGACGTTCGAAAGGAGTTTACAGAATGACTCTGTTGGAGGCCGAGTTCAAACTTTTTGAAGTAAAACTTCTTTACGCACGCTTGGGGAGTAAGCTGGTGAATGCGTGACGAGAACGTGAAAAGTGTGATCGGGCGAGACGGACGGAAGTTTTACTTCAGTCACAGAGAAATGAACAGAGAAACAGCGGTCTAACATTGACTTTTATAATAGCCTATTCTTGTAGGGCTGTCACTTATGGAAATAAACTAACTGCGCCGCGCGGTGTCACTCGCGTAGTGTTAAAATAATAAACGGACAGCTGGTACTGCTGACGGACGGATGGTATTTGCTCTGTAGGTACTCTGACAGACATGTCGAGTTTCAATTCAATCGGCTAATTTACGGAGGAGTTCTTTTGAACAGCTCCTGACTCCATCATCAAACCAGCTCGTTGTCACCATGTAGGTACCTAATTACAGTGTAGTCGGGACTTGACAGACATGTCGAGTTTTAACTCCATCGGTTTATTTACTGAGGAGTTCATGATCAGCTCGAAAATACCAAATTATTATAAGTTTAGGTATCCGAATTACATACAAATGCAAATTTTCAAATCGATATGACAATGAAAAGTACCTACTTACCTAGATTAAAATCGACTTTAAATATTAGTAAATAGGTACCATTACCTACTTATTAGGTAGGTACTTACAGAAAATTAATTCTGGTAGGTAGCTAGGTACGTAAACTTACCGGTCACGTTTTTTTGAGTAGGTAAGTAGGTAGGTATGTGAAAAATGATAACTTTTTATTTTTCTCTGCATGACTTTGCCTAGCTAGATGTAGTAAGTACCTACTCACCTTACCTACTGGCTGAATGAAAATGAACTCGAAAAAGACCGCGCCACAGATTCATTAATAGTTACTACGTAACCCGCGCGGCCGCCGCATACTCGTAGCATTCGCGGCCTCCGAGCGTCCCTTACCGCATAGCCGCCGGTCGGCCGCCGGAGTTTGCCGAGACTGGCCGAGAGCTCACGAAGCGGCCGCCCGCCGCTCGTAAGTGAGCCTGTCGGTGAACGCGCACGCACACAACGCTGCGCATGTAGTGAAGTACCTATTATCGCGCGTTGTTTGAGTTTGTCTCTCTGGTTACTCGGTGCTTCAGTCGTGTAGTCTAAAGCAGTGTTCCGGGGTGTGCCGCGGCACACTGGTGTACCGTGGTCACTAGTTGGCGTGCCTCGGAAAAATAATGTTACCATCTCGGTTAAGCTACTCCAAGACCAAATTAGAGGCACAAAAAAATTGATTTTTGATTTATGGCATATCTCCAAAATTTTCCGATTTCCTAGAATACAAAAAGTTTGCGGAACACTGGTCTAAAGCACACTCGTTTTTTTTATCAACTAAAGCAAAAAGTCAACTTAATCCTTAGAGTTTGCTCGTACAATAATAAATTATTCTACTCAAGTATCTTTTCACGACCAATATCGTGAAAAACCAACACGGTTTGGAGCCCAGCTTTTTGTGCTATTATCCACTCGTAGTTGTCTAATGCGGAACATTAACACGGAATAAAGCAGACACTCACGAAATTACTTACACCAATCTTGTTGAGCATTAAGAGCATCATAAATAAAAGCACTCATGTCAACGAGTAAAAGCGCGGACCCACCGCGGTCCACGAAAAGGCTACTCACGTGCGTCGAGCTTTGCTTTGCAGAAGACTGTATGTAATTTTGTGCACTGCAAGTTCTCCAACCCACGGACACGCTACGCATGAATTGACGTCATTGGTACACGCGTGGCTTGCTCTAATATGGCGACCACGCAGCTCAACGCTGTCAACGCTATGCGTGCACGCGGTACCTACATGAAATTATGATTAGTATGAATTCAAAACTGTGCTGCGCTACAGTTGTACATAGTCGTGGGTTCATATTCGTGCACTGCAGTGGAAACGTAGACCAACGTTGTCAAACTAATTAATCCACGCAGCTAAAATACGCCGCTAGCTCGTGCACAGCATGTGTCGCGGTGGAACCGCGCCTTAAAGCCACAACCACACACGTTTAATATACTGAGCGTAAATATATTACTAAATGTGTTATAACATTCTCAAATTCTAGATTTTGATTAGAAGTTGTGCCTATCTTATGCATAAAACTTAGTGCGTCGACCAAGCTCACTAGAGCGTTGTTTCCTAAAACAAAAGAGCCTGGTCGGCGCACTAAGTTTTTATGCATAAGACCGCTATGAAGCGGTACTTGCCAAGTAAAAGTTATCAATAAGTGAAAACTTTTTATTTGTGTTTTAATTACGCATTTAAAAATGGACCGCTTAGGATAGAACATGAAATAACGTACCTACATATCTTCCTACCTAATCTATCTACCTACCTAAACAGTTACGAACTAAACATACTTCAGAATAAAACAACAATATCTTCACGAAATCAAAATCTTCATCTCATTTCCCTACATATTTCAATGATCCCAAATAATATTATTACGCCCAGAAAATTACTTCGTATATCTCTTCCGGTATCCTTATAGTGCGTAGAGCCGCAAGCAACATCTAGTTAGGATGTAATAATATTCTTATTTAATAAGAGATCCTCTGCAGGAAATATAACGATATTTTTCCTCAAAACAAATGGTCAGTGAGGTGAACCACGCCTTGAGGGTTCACGAAATAATAACCCAAGTCTGAGTAAAACTCGGAATGTAAAGGTTCCGTGCCGTTTCAGAAAATGAATCAAAATTATAATTAAATTAATTTAATTAAAAACCTCTGTCATAATTATCCCTTCATCTATAGGTACTATGAAAGCGGAAGAGTTTGTTTGTTTGAACGCGCTAATCTTTGGAAGTTACAGTCGGATTTGAAAAACGATTTCTGATTAATTACTATCTAACTAACGTCTTGAGGATGGTTATAGGCTATACAACTTCCACAAAATGGAAAGAAAGCCAGAAAAAACGCTTAGCCAGAATAAACTCAGACCTTGATGGCGCGACTAAAAATGACCCAATGCTAGATCACGCTAACGAAAACGCGGGGACAGCTAGTAAACTATAGAAAAGAGCTGATGATCTTCGAATGGCTGAACAGATTTACATGAAACATAGCTAAGAACACTCTTGACAAATACACCATTCAAACAAAAAAATAATAGTTAAAATCGGTTCAAGGTTTTGCATAAAAACAAAAAGGCGAGTACGAAAATATAATACAATTTTAAGTTTGAAAATAATTTGGAGAGAAACTTGGTATTTTTTACAGGGCAGTCGAGTTTTTTAGATTTTTTATGAACTGCCTCTTGTACAATTTAGTACTGAATACAGAATGTTTTGAACTTCTGTGTTATAGAAAGCGGTTGCATGATTTTCGTTATAAGATACGGATCTCTCTAAGCATAGATTGATGTTTCTGGTCAAGGGGCTGTATGTATTACTTTCGTTTGATTCGGATAAATCGATATGACGTCATTGAACCAGAAACATCCAACATCAAACACATTTGTTACTTAGACAGTGATACTTTTTCTTTCAATGTTTTTCTACACCCCGTGCGGCCCCGGTTTGAAAATAAAAAAATATTGTAGCAAAAAACATATTCAGCAAGCTAACAACTGTATCCTGCAGGAGTGTGTGTATGTGTGTGTGTATGTTTGTTAGCAATTTTGTGCTATAGCCTGGGGCCCTAGCCATATTACAGGATCTATCGTCGCTGTAGAACGATCTATCGTCGCTGTAGAATAGAACACTTCAAAATGTATACGAATTGACGTTCTGACCACGTGACTCATCTACTTGAAACGTCAAATCCTATACATTTTGAAGTGTTTCTATTCTACAGCGACGATAGATAGTGAAATATGGCTAGAGGGGCTGCTTATACGTCGTTCTTGATAGATCGTTGAGGTAAAGCGACATTTTGCCCGGTCACAATTGAATGGGTGACCACTAGTGCCGTTAAGAGCTGAGCGGAGGGCGAGATAAGTTGTCGGTCCCGGCTTTTAAGTCGTTAAGCCATGACTGAGGCCTTTAAGCTAACAAACTTTAGGCAAAAGCGGCAAACGAACATATATAAAATATAGAATTTTACAGTTTGTAAATAGTTAATCAATAAACCACAAAATCCATAATCTATGCATTTCAAAACAAACGTGCTTTTAGTTAAGCCGCTTACAGACTATTTGCTTTACGGCAGAGGAATTCCCCTGAGTTTGTTAGGCGTGGTATTTGGTAAAACTTCCCGTTGCCTCTAAGGAGATTAGTTTAAGCAAAACAAGAGTCACATGGATGTTATGTAAGTTGGAATAGTATCTCAGATAGAGGTGGGGAAAAGCGTTACTTTCGTATCGCGGTGACTGTCGTTCCGGTTCCAAGAAAGTCACAGTGAAAAATCACCGTGACTTTGTCACGTCGATCACAATGTCGCACTAGGCGTTCCGCGTTCCTTCCTATGTAACTACATAGGTTACCTTACGCGTAATCGTGAAACGAGATGTCTTTTGATCCAAATTAACAGTGCGCAAATTTAGTAGGTATCAGTACCTACTTTTTTATTCGAGTTAACTATTTCTATAAGTAAATACTAGGTACCTAACTAAATAGGTAGGTACCTACGTTATTAAATAAAAAAAACCTTCTAATTATTTCTTTTGTGCACTTTTTAATTTAATTTTAAAGCTTTATTGTAATACTAGCGGACACCCGCGGCTTCGCCCTCGTGAACTACCTAGGTACTACTTTTTTACCCACGGGAAATATGCATTTTTTCGGGATAAAAAGTAGCCTATGTGTTATTCCAGGTCATAAACTTAGTATATTCTAAGTTTCAGCCAAATCAGTTTAGTAGTTTTTGCGT
Organism: Camptogramma bilineatum; assembly: GCA_958496255.1. Lineage (NCBI taxonomy): Eukaryota > Metazoa > Arthropoda > Insecta > Lepidoptera > Geometridae > Camptogramma > Camptogramma bilineatum. The sequence continues at coordinate 8,579,913 of OY292474.1, forward strand.
GAAAGCAAGACCAAAAAACAAACAAAAAACCCCAAACACACACTTTCACATTTATAATATGGGTATGGATACCTACATGCGATTGAAAATCGTTCCGAACGGTAGAGAACGGAGCGAAAATGAATGAATGACGTTCCTTGGTGGTGGAACGTTGTTCCTTTACGACGAGTCACAGTGATATCATTTGACTTCAGATCACTGTGATTTTTTCACCGTGAAGTTATTTATCACTCACCTCTAATCTCAGATCTAGGTATAGCAAAATTATGCTCAATATGTATCATTAACTTTAAAGAAGGATTACTTGAATGAAACACAGTATCGACTTACGATCAGGCATCTCCATTTACATAAAATACTTACATAAAATCAAGCCTCTTTCCCACAGGGGTAAGCAGAGACGACGTATTTCCACTTGCTACAATCCTGACACAACTCTTTCGCCTCATTCACTCTCATCACATTTATCATGCATCTCCATTTGTAATCAAAAAACGATATTTGATGAGATTTTTTAAAGATGGTCTGGCCTTTAAGCTCAGTTGGTAGTAGCTCTGCCTTCTGCGCTGTAGGTCGTGACTTCAATTCCCACCCCAGACAATCATTTGTGTGATTAACATGGATGTTTCTTCTGTGTCTGGTTATTGTAAAGTATTACCAAAGTTTTATATTAGTATTTAGCAACTAAATTCATACCCTATAAATTTCCTGGAATACCTAGTTGAAATAGTTCCGCAACTCTGCGTACTACTATTAAGTAATAACTTAGGTACCTACTAGGTGTAACTTTTTCCAAAAAAAGTGGGTTTATTCATAGTACACTATTTACTACTTTACTTACTTTACTTTTATAAGTACTCAACTCACCATCTAATTCATAGTTTTTTTGTAGTGGTGGTATAAATAAATGCTTTTTCTTTCTTTCTTTTTATTATGTTTTGCTGGAGCTTAAGTTATTCTTGAAATAATATTTTTAACCACGTTTTTTTTGTACCATAACAGCTAGTGTATTTATAGATCACAATATACCGTTCCGTGTAAAACCAATCATATTCGGTCCGCCATGTTGCATTTTTCGCAACGGCCGTTCGAGCGGAAGTGTCGTCATGGCCGGAACTCGTATCAGTATACCTAGGCGCAGATTTTTATAAATTTTCTCAATTTCGGAACTGGATCATTTTCAATTCATTTATTAAAGACTAGCAGCGCCCTCGCAACGTTGTCCCCATAGTGCCGTAGTGATAGTATATATAATGATGATGATGTTGATGAAATATAACCTATAACCATCCTCAAGAGTTAACATGCAGAAAGAATTTTTCAAATCCGACTGGTAGTACCTGAGATTAGCGCGTTCAAACAAACAAACAAACTTTATTATATTACTAGTAGTTCGCCCCGAACTGAGATCTCGCGCACCGTAGATGGCCAACATTTGGACTTTCTTCTGACTACCCCTATAATTTCAAGTGCTACTACTGCCGGGTATGCCTATTGCGCTAGCTCTTCATGGTAAAAAATACTAGCATGCATGCAATACATAATGTCGTGTCTAATTTTTCATTTATTTCATATTTATGAATTCTCGTCGTATTTTTAAAAGTATACGTCCTAGAATAAAAATAATAACTATTTTAGAATGTACAAATAAAGACCTTTCATTTGACACCGCACTCAATATATTTGTTTACTTAACTTTTTTTACCCCAATTATTTTCATTTTTTATCAAATTTTTTTTTATCATGAAAATAAATCAAGTAGCATCTAAAATCATTGCAAACCAAACCGCAACGATGCCACTCTCTTTTTAAGACCGACCAGTCAATGAGCTACGAAGACATCGAAACTCTATGAAACGGGAGCTCTTGCAGCTCTGGTTTCGTAGTTTTTGGTCTTTGGTCGTATTTCAAAAACTATACATCCTAGATTAAAAATAAAAACCATTTTGGAATGTACAAAATAAGCCCTTTCGTATGACACCCCACTCAATATATTTGTGTAACTTTCATAATTTTTTACCCCCTTGGGAACCCAATATCTTCACAACCCCTTCATCGATTAAGCTCATATGCTCCACCGGAAATTTCCTTACCACAACCTATTGACCTACCAAGTTTCATGCAGATTGGATGAACGGTTCGACAGTTATGCTCGAACAACAATTCGTGAAACATACAAACATACAAACATACAAACATACAAACATACAAACATACAAACATACAAAGCAAAATCGCCCAACTTACCACTAAGATCTTCGCTCGCTTCGCTCGCTCGATCGATTATAGTAAACTAGCTGCTGCCCGCGGCTTCGCTCGCGTGGTACCCGGATAAAAAGTAGCCTATGTCACTCTCCAGCCCTCCAACTATCTCCACACAAAAAATCACGTCCATCCATTGCTCTGTTTTGACGTGAAAGCAGGACAAATAAACACACTTTCACATTTATAATATGGGTACAGATTAACCTCATTTAATATTTTGAAAATCATCTCGGACACAATGGCCACTTCGTTAAAAGCTGAATGGTCCTATTATTAAATCCATAAAAAGGCCCCTTCCTTATTTTTTCGGAGTCAGCTAATATCGAGTGCTCGTCGTCCTTTCAAATCTTAAATTATTTTCTCAGGGACATTATTTTCTTTTGGTGAAAAAACGAATTAAGGACTGTTTATATTCTATAGATAGACATTGAGAATAACAGATACGTAGCCGTGGTAGACAAAATAATTCTTCTAAACAATTTCTATGAACGTATTCGTATCTAACGTAACGTAGCCGCACAGACACGGACCGCTACGATACGTGATTGATGCTCGTTGATCGCCAGACATAAATGGCAACGTTGATTGCTCTCGTCTGTGCTGAACAATCAGTATCCTTATTTCATTGTAGTAAAGTTCCTTCGCCTATCAGCACCGACCGACGGTAAGCGTGACAGTAAAACCAGCCTATATAGCATAGGTTGTCTTCTGACACTGTTGAAATCATCTAGTAAAATATGTAAAGGCTATTTGAAACGCTTTGAAATACACTTTGAAATAAACACGGCACAGACAGCCTATTTAATATTTCTGTGTGAAATTGTCGAATGCTGCAACTGGTAAATTCCTTTCGTGCGTAATAAATAATTCTCCTTGACGATTTGTCGAAAGGTATTTGAGTAAAATCAACCTGTAATAAAAGAAGGTTCTGCTCAAATATTTGTTCAGTGTTTGCTAGGACAGCTGTCAATTTCATCTTTATCTATGCCGTGGAGATTGAAACTCTCAAACGAATGATTTTCTGTTTGACAAGAAAACTAAAATCCGTACCCATTATTATAAAAATGTGAAAGTGTGTTTGTTTTTTTGTCCTGCTTTCACGTCAAGACAGAGAGACGGAATGACGTGATTTTTTTACCCCGAAAAAATGCATGTTTTCCGTGGGATAAAAAGTAGTAGTCCAAGCTGCGTCCGCTAGTAGGGTTTTAAAATAAACCAATAAAAAAACGAGTGTGCTTTAGACCACACGACTGAAGTAAAAATTCCGTTCGCCTCGCCCGATCACACTTTTCGTAACGCTCTCGTCATTCAGCAGCTTACTCCCCAAGTCAAGCGTGCGTAGAGAAGTTTTACTCTAAAATTAGAGTATAGAAACAGTTGTTTTGTTCTAAAGATCTTGTTTCGTTCTCTTACTCGCTCTATTACCCTCTTAAAAAGGCTATTTTACCTTTGCAGTGGTAATTATTCGCAGATTCGGTACCACTGCGCAAAAGTGTGCCAGAGTCCATGACCTTTGGACTAAAAATTGAAGAACATCTCACTAATCTAGTGTGGAGTATGACGTGACTGACGCGGCTCTTTTGTCCCGTACAAAATTCAACTTTCAAATTCTCAAGATCGGCTCAATTTTTAAAAATGTCATACCTACTTCAATTCAAATGTGTGTGAGTGTCCGCGTGTATGTGTGTGTGTATGTGTGTGTGTGTGTGCATGTGTGTGTGACAATGACAAGAATGAATGAACTGACCGGACAGATTGTCATTATGAGAATGAGTGAGTAGTCCGCCAAAATAATGAACAATCAATTAAAATGACCGGCTCAACTGAAGCGGCTCAAAATTAAAATGAACCTACTCTTACAAAAATTAATCTAAAATCATGCATCCAACACTATACTAGTCTGACTCAGCTCATATGAAATAGAGTATTTTAATAAATCGACATCCCGAATAACCAAGAAAGGTTCGCAAATATTTATTCAGTAGATTCACAAGGTCACCTCCATTTCTACCTCCGGTTATTTTTGTGAATGGTCCCAAGAACATCTTATTCTAAAACAGAAATTCCCACGGCCCGTGTTATCACAGGCCAGGCCGGATCGCGCCACGCCTGGGGATGCCTGTGTGACTGATTGCGTCTCGCGCCGAGCCGTTTCCAAGGTATGTGTCGATCGGCCTGTACCAGCCTGTCGTTGCATCATTTATCCACTCCATCACGTGCGTGTACGCGCACGCGCCACTCAAGTGAAATGAATGAGTTAAGAACCGACACGTAGACGCGCGCGTACAGGACGTGGCAGGCACCGTCGCCCCGCGCCGCGGCGGGCCTTTGAACTTACCGACTCCCGACGGATCGGACAGGCGACCGCGGACGACGACAGGCATCATCGTGTGCGACGGTTCCCATGGCCTGTCGGTCTGGCCTGGTGTGATTATGGCCTGTTATTTTACAGGCCGTGGGACCCTGGCTTAAGCCTGGCCGCATACGAGCCACCGAACACAACCACGGAACGCCGCTACCGACCTATTTCCTGTAGTTTGCATATATTTTTTATAGACGCGGTGTACACGTGTACCTGGTGGCGGCCGGCGGCCACTCGCTACAGCTACGAAAAATATGGAAAGTCGCTGTCACTGGCCACCGGTGGCTGTGGTCGGTGGCCCGTTTGCGCCGAGCTTAACTCTATTCCTTTTGCAATCCAATATTGGTTAGTCGGTAATCTACTCGTATGTCAAAGATTTCTTCGACAAGAAAACTAAGATACTTATCATCAGAGCTAGAAAATTCTGCTCCTGCAGTGCGATTCGGAAAAGACATCCGATTCGATCATTTTCTCCAGAAACTTGACATTTTTTCAGAGAAACGTCACTTTTCAAATTCAGAAATACATTCCGAAAAGGTCTGAATCGCACTACTGTTCTAAACATTCGCGATCAGTAAATACATAATTATGAAACCGGGGGGATTTATCACTTAGATAACCTTTATTTTAACCCGATTTTTCATTTGGATTGCACCAGCACCAGCCATCGCAAGAAGACTTCCCGCGACTGTTTCATTTCCAATATCAATCGGTCGGAATTGCTTTCAAGAATATGACAGATTTTTTTTCGTGAATAGGATCGTTCGGTATTCCGTTTGCCGCTCGTGTTTTGATGGCGCGTCCATCATATGCAAACTACGACAGATAGGTACTTTATACGGAAATAGGTTAGGTAGGTACTTGTTGTAGTGCCAACTTGTACAAAAATATGCGCATTGGATATTTTCAACTTCTATTATAGACCTGTGCCAATTGTCTCGCATTTGGATGAGTCTTTGACTTATCTAGACATCTTAGGTGGAATCAGACGGTTCACTTTTCGTTCATTTTATAATTTTTTTTATTTGACAAGAATAAAATTAGATTACAAACTTAGTGTTCTTTATTCGGCATCTTTACTAGGAATGGAGCGTCTGAACAAAGAATGAAAGAAAAATGAAAAGTGATTTCATTAATGAATCAATCCAACAATGTTGGATCGGTTCATTCGCATTTTTAACCGACTTCGAAAAAAGGAGGAGGTTCTCAGTTCGTCTGAATCTTTTTTTTTTTTGTGCTTTTTTTTCTATGTATGTTTACCGATTACTCGAAGACGCCTCGACCGATTTCAAAAATTCTTTTTTTGTTTGAAAGAGTACACTTTCCAATTGGTCCTTTTGGTCATCAGGTTAGGATCTGATGATGGGATCTTGGAGAAATCAAAGTAACTCTTCAAATTTTATAGGCACACTTGAAGCGATTAGGGTATTTTTTAAAAGCTTTAAAGGTTATCGGTGACAATGCAATAATTATGGTAACATTGAGCTGATCTGATGATGGAGTCAGGAGCTGTTCACTGGAACTCCTCAGTATATAAGCCGATTGAGATGAAACTCGGCACGTCTGTCAAGTTCCAACTTTAATGTAATAATATGGTCACAACGAGCTGATCTGATGATGGAGTCAGGAGCTGTTCAACAGAACTCCTCAGTAAATAGTCTGATTGAGTTGAAACTTGGAACTCAGCATGTCGGTCAAGTCCCGACTACAATGTAATAATATGGTGACAGCTAGCTGATCTGATGATGGAGTCAGGACCTGTCCAATGGAACTTCTCAGTGAATAACAGTGGAACATCCATGTTTGGGCTCATTTTAATTAGCTCACCCTTAGCCTTACTCAGAAACAGTTTGTATAAAAGTCGGTTTTTTTAAATTTTTAATTTAGCCACTTGTTCACTCGTACTCCGAATGAACGAAAAATGACATAAACAGTGAATGTTCTTTTCTATATCATTCCGTCTAAGTTGTGTGAACATAGAATGAAAGAAAAATGAATCATTCAACCCAGTGAACATTCATAGTGAATCGTCTGATATCACCTAAGGATCATGAAAATCTGAAGTGTCTACTATCCCGAAGGATTCAGTCCTTAGTTTTTCTTCGCTCTCTGTCTGTCCGTCTAACACATTTCTATCTTTTAAACTTCACAAAGTGTAAACTAAAAAAACTTAGGCCTTTTAATCTTTACAAGATGATTTATACAGTGCCAGGAGGCAATCTTTACACCTACACGAGACACTGTAGTGCCATTAGCGGCCTCCACACATAAAGTTCGGAACGCGGGAAACAGCATGCGCCGTTCCATCCCTCGCTCCGAAACAACGTAATGTAGATGTGCGGGGCTAACAGTTCAATCTGCCATCAAAAAACTTTTAAAATTTATAACGTCCCACGCGCCAGTCTAAACTGCGGTCGAAACTCTTGAAAATCAATTTACGCACACAGTTCGGATCGTTTTGCCTAAATATGAAAGATTCGCCCGCGTTCCAATCTGTGGACACATTTTTTATCGTAATTAGCACCACAGTTTGATCCGCGGTCCAAACTGCACAGATCCATCCGCTGTTTGGAACGCAGTCCCAGATGCGCGGTCCGTATGTCCGTCTGTATTTCCAGAAAAGTATAATTTAGGTGTCTTCAAATCGAGAGTCAATAGGTTCCTTCTAGGTAAGCGTGCTCCATCTTAGACCACAATGTTGTTTTACATCAGGCAGGGTGTGGTCAAACGCGAACCTATTTCCGTTAAAAAAAAAAAAAAAAAAATGAAGACGGCTTGCCCAGCCGGCACCTAAACCATCCTCTCAGCTTATCATTCATATCAGCCCGGCCATATCCACAGGAAAGGCATGGTCAATACGTGTGGGGCTTATTTCGTTTCAAGATTCCACCAGGAAGCGACGTGATAAAATCGACACTAAAAGCAGATTTGAGCACTGCAATGCCCAAGATATTGTACGTCAAACAATTGCAGTCTATTAAACCTATCAAACTCTTATCCATTGTCTCCAAAGCGAGCCAATCCGCCCATTTCAAATGAACGGAACACAGCAATTTTCGCTACCGGTGTACAGTCAGCATAAGATAAATGTACGCGATGAATGGAGTTCTTAGAGGAGAAAAATGAAACACGAACAATGCATTCTCTTCAGGGCTAAAATGGCCGCTACCGCAATTTCTTTTAGGAATCAATATATGAAATCATTCGTTTTTATGCTTTTTTCTTGTCACTAACTTGTCTATGAAAAGAGTTGGCAAATAATACAAATTCTTATATTGATTTAGTTAAAGTGTCCGTCGTCGTCAGGCATTCAAAATCCTAAATAAATAGTAGCCAATTCTGGTGTCGGAGTTTATAGGCCACCTAAAGACCTTCGTTGGGAAAATAATTTAACGTTACTTTTCTACTTATAGTTCGAAAGCTATCAGATGTTATTGTTTTATTACCTAAAAAGAATAAATATTGCTGGACATTTCACACAGCGCCATCTAGCCCCAAACTAAGCAAAGCTTGTACTATGGGAACCAGATAACTGATAGAATACTTATTTATATACATAGAATACTGTATAACACCCAGACACAGAACAAACATCTATGTTCATCACAGAAATGTTTGTCCTGAGTGGGAATCGAACCCACGACCTACAGCACAGAAGGCAGAGCTACTACCAACTGAGCTAAGAGGCCAGACCTATCCAGCTTGTTTGCAGAATGTCACATAATTTCAAAGATATTGCTTAAATGACTAAGCAAGCAAAACAAAGAACGCTTCCAGGTCCTAATAGAGAGGCCGCAGACCGGCAAGCGCAGCGTTTGATGTCCCCAACAAGATGGACAGGCGACCTTTGAGGAAGGCCTATGTCCAACAGTGGGCGTCCTACGGCTGAGATGATGATGATGACGATGAAGACTGTTAGTGACTGTTAGGTGTTAGTATTAAACAAATCTAATGTTTCTATCATAAACCGTCACATGTAGCGCTGACTGTACAACGTAATTTCCGGTCTAATCTGTGCCCTAATTCGTGGACAATAGGTTCCATTCTCGGCTGGTGATTTGATGGATCTTGACTTGATGCGGGACTGATGTGTTTCTTTTATTCTTGTTTTATGTGATTTGATTGTTGTTGTAAATAGGAAATTGGCATTCCATACGAGGTTGATAACCCATCGCTGTTTATTGGTCTGGTTGACCTTACTGATTGCTTCACTATATTTTTTTTTTCTCCGAGATCAGATTTCAGATAAGTTTATTTGCGAAACATGGGTTACAGTGGTTGGTAAAAACAACAGGTGTTCAGCCATGATCAGCATATTAAAGCATGCAAAATTTCCGCATAGAGCTCGTGTTAATGCAGAGGTAGGTATATAAATTATTCGTACTCAAAATTCCATTACATCCTCTTTTTCAAAATTGGTATGGAAAAATAAGCGGCCTTTACACGGTAGAGTTTTTACCACGCATCTGAACTATACAGATATCTGTACAGATAACCGCGGATAAAACTGTCGTGTTAATTACTGTCACAGTTTTGGACTGGCGCGTGGTACGATAATAGCGGCCTTTACACGGTAGAGTTTTTACCACGCATCTGGACTGCGTTCCGAACCGCACAGATATCTGTACAGATCGTCGCGCATCTTCACGTAAGGTTTTTAGCAAAGGTTGGAATGGCGCGTGCTATTTCCCGCGGGCCGATCTCTGCGTGTAAATGCTGCTATAGTAGAGAGATAATTATAAATACCACCGAAAAATTAATTAAAAACAAGACAAATCTGATTTAACATAATGCAATTGAGTCCTTCAAAAAACTCATAATGTGCACAGAACAGTAAGACTGGTGTCATCCCGTAGGTACTATACTTTATCTCAGGATGTCACCAGGAAGGTACTAAACTTTAAGTTAGGATGTCACAGGGTAGGTAGGTACTATATTTTTATCTTAGGATGTCACCAGGTAGGTACTAATTTTTAAGTTAGGATGTACTGTACTTATCTTAGGATGTCACAGGGTAGGTACTACATTTTATCTTAGGATGTCACCAGGAAGGTACTATGCTTTATCTTAGGATGTCACCAGGAAGGTACTGAAAAATGAAAATGAAAATATTTTTATTTCAACAAAACAGAGTATCTTTAAACTAAGGCTTAAAAAATAACAAACACAAGACACATGCAGAAAACTCATGTTTTGCAGAGCAACTTTTCATGAAAGCCATATTGTTGACTTCCTCACTAGGCAGGGCCTGTATCGAGGAAGCCTGTGTTCCAGTTTAACAGTTCTTAGCATTAACGCACAGCAGGCACATCATAAGGTATACAGGGTGTGGCAAATTCTTGGTCACTGAAGGGTAGCTACCTTTTCTCTTGTAGTTAGAAAGTTTTGTTCTTAGGAAACTTCGGTTTTATTTTGAAGAAAAAAATAACTGCATTTTTAGATTTTTGAAAAAAAGTACAGTTAGCCTAAAAAATTACATTTGTCAGAAAAAACAAGTTGATCTTAATCGACTCTATTTCCCACCAGGAACACTTCTCCCAAAGTAACTTATGAAATCAAATCGTAAGTTTTTGCAATAACTCAAAAAAACAAATCCCATACATTTTCTATGAAATTAGGAGTTGTAAACCTTACAGTGCAACTTATTTGATCGTTCTTAATTTAATTTCATAACTGCTTCGGCAAGCTGGGAGGCTATTGTAAAGCACGTATTTAAATTTAGAACCAAGTGCTTCCCTGCAGATGTACAAATAGTATGCTCCATGCATACCATTCTCTCTTGCGGCTCTGTCTAAGGTGCCTAAGACTTTACAATAGCCTCCCAGCATGAGGAAGCAGTTATGAATTTAAATTAATAACCGTCGAATAAGTGGCACTATAATGTTTACAACTACTAATTTCATAGAAAATGTATGGGATGTGTTTTTTTGAATTATTGCAAAAACTTACGATTTGATTTCATAAGTTGCTTTGGGAGAAGTGTTCCTGGTGGAAAATAGAGTCGATTAAGATCAACTTGTTTTTTTTGACAAATGTAATTTTTTAGGCTAACTGTACTTTTTTTCAAAAATCTAAAAATGTCGTTATTTTTTTCTTCAAAATAAAACCGAAGTTTCCTAAGAACAAAACTTTCTAACTACAAGAGAAAAGGTAGCTACCCTTCAGTGACCAAGAATTTGCCACACCCTGTATATCTAAGTATTTAACATTAAATTAAATAAACTAAAAAAATTAACATGATAGATTAAAGTAATTTTTAGGGCAATAACCGATTTTAAAAATTATATAAAATTATTGTAGTTAATCAAACACTCTAGGATTGGTTGGAAATAATAAAAGTACAATAAAATATATACCCATATTCATATATATATATATATATATATGTATAATATGTATAATATGTATACAGGGTGTGGCAAATTCTTGGTCACTGAAGGGTAGCTACCTTTTCTCTCGTAGTTAGAAAGTTTTGTTCTTAGGAAACTTCATTTTTATTTTGATGAAAAAAATAATTGCATTTTTAGATTTTTGAAAAAAAGTACAGTTAGCCTAAAAAATTACATTTGTCAAAAAAAACAAGTTGGTCTTAATCGACTCTATTTCCCACCAGGAACACTTCTCCCAAAGTAACTTATCAAATCAAATCGTAAGTTTTTGCAATAATTGAAAAAACCACATCCAATACATTTTCTATGAAATGAAGAGTTGAAAACATTACAGTGCCACTTAATTGATCGTTCTTAATTTAATTTCGTAACTGCTCCGGCAAGCTGGGAGGCTATTGTAAAGCGCATATTTAAATTTAGAACAAAGTGCTTCCCTGCAGATGTACAAATGGTACGCTCCATGCATACCAACATCTCTTGCGGCTCTGTTTGAAGCGCGTAAGGCTTTATAATAGCCTCCCAGCATGCCGAAGCAGTTACGAATTTAAATTAATAACCATCGAATAAGTGGCACTATAATGTTTACAACTACTAATTTCATAGAAAATGTATGGGATGTGTTTTTTTGAGTTATTGCAAAAACTTACGATTTGATTTGATGGGTTACTTTGGGAGAAGTGTTTCTGGTGGGAAATAGAGTCGATTAAGACCAACTTGTTTTTTTGACAAATGTAATTTTTTAGGCTAACTGTATTTTTTTTCAAAAATCTAAAAATGCAATTATTTTTTACTTCAAAATAAAACTGAAGTTTCCTAAGAACAAAACTTTCTAACTACAAGAGAAAAGGTAGCTACCCTTCAGTGACCAAGAATTTGCCACACCCTGTATATTAATATATATAAAAATATAAATTATATATAAGTATGTAAAGATATATAAATATTATAAAATCTAACTTACAATATTCAGTAAGTTTTCAGTGTCATCGTACGACAAAGAAGAAAGCCACTTTACTATCATCAGTTTTGCTTCGTTAACTGATTTATTTTTAATATCACACGACTTGACAACTGCATTATAGGTGTATATTCTATAGAAAGTACCAAGACGTTGGGCAAAGCTTGTTTTCATTAATGGGGTAACTAATCTATACACTCTACGACTTGCCATCAACTCAAATTCAGCAGAGTGATTTTTTATTGCCTTGTGGACCGAAAGGGAGACTTTAAGGACGAAAAGCTGACGAACACCAAGAACTCTAGCGTCTGCGTAGAGGCTTGTGGTTGAGTACCTGTATGGCTTTCGGAGCATAACTTTTAGGACCGATCTTTGCGCTCTCTCAGCTCTAATGATATGAGATTTAGCAGCGCCACCCCAACAAGTTATGCAATACACAATAAGAGATTGGCAGAGCGCATAGTATACTGATTTAAGGGTCTTCAAACAAGCAGAATAGCGGAGATTTCGCATTATGTTTATTATTTTCCTAACTCGAGCTGAGAGGGCTTCAATATGAAATTGGAAGGTTAGGTTCTCATCAAGGTGTACTCCAAGATATTTATATGTTGTAGAGCGCGTTAATGTTTCACAGGAACAGTTATTGTTATTGCAGTATCTATTATGAATTTTGACATTAAAATTTTTACTAATCTTTATCTTAGGATGTCACTGTACAGATTCGTGATAAAGATCTATGATACGCAATATAATATTCACAAAGCTACTACCGATCCTTCGGACCGACATCAATCGCTAACAACTCGCAGGCTAACAACGTCAAACTTCTAACTCCATTTATCGACGAGTGAAGTAGTATTGCCTGGGGATCGTAAACCTTTAACTATTTTCCTAAAGTAAATAAGTTTGGAGACATTTCCTTAGTGGGAAGGTCATTGTTGCAACATCCTTAACATTAGATTTGAAGTTCGTGGGTTTGAATCCCATGCCTCAATCTGTCTATCTTCTATTTTTGTTGCGATTTAAAAATTTGATACTTATGCTTATTAACACAAGCTCTGAACGGTGAGGGAAAATATCTGTAGACCAGATACGTGTATGGCACAAAAATATAAAACCAATTATGTAACTTTAAATTTTTTAGACTTTTGATCTATGTAGATTACGTGGTATAAATATAACAAAACGAAAAATGAAATAGAAATAGAAATGACGCTGAATAATAAGTGATAGTTACTTTGCAAATAAAGATTTACTCAAACATAAGAAATGTCTTGTAACAGCGAGCGAATCCGTGCTCAAAAGCTAGTTACAAACATGATAAAATTAACTTGACCAAAAGCTGTCAAGTTCATTAGTACGTAAGTTTACACAAAGGTATGTTTACAAAATGACCCCAAATTGGGTCCCAAATGTCTAACTTGCCTTTGGTATGTTAATTAGGTTTGTTTTGGCCATGGTGTGACAATGTCATGAGAAGTCAACATGGGTCAAACTTAGGGTAAGTTAGGGGTAAGTATCTAACTATTAAAGTTCGTATGGTTTGTCAACTCTGGCAACTAAGATTTTAGACCCTCTGAAGGCTGATAGGTCCAAAACCGGTCTCAAACTAATAAATATGATAATTCAGTGACCACGCAAGTAACTCTGTCATTCTCATCTCAACGAGACCGAACGCGACAAAAGATACCTACGCGATCGTTTTGACAGTTTGAAACCAATTTGAGGTTTGAGACAAGAAGGCCCTACTCACACACCTGCCGTTGGGGCAATCTAGGGTGTAGGAGTGGGGATGACCCTTAATTGCATCCTTAATTGTGATGTGTGTAGGCATGCAGGGGCAATTTGGCAATACTCCCGATATTGCCACAACCACCACGCACCTAGATTGCCACCTAGATTGCCCCTGCGGCAGGTGTGTGAGTAGCGCCTAGACAATCAGCCTGCAGGTGTCACTATTATTTTTTGTTTCATATCCGTTAAGTGTGATTGAAACAAAAATATCTATACTTAACTTTTTGGATTCTTTTTTATTGACTTGGCAGTTTTTTTTGATAAAAAAATGGTTGTCTGTAAAGTCGGTTTACGGACGATAATTTTACGTGCTAACGAAACGAACGCTTAGGCCGATTGGTCAACGTACAGATAGCCTGAGCAGCAAGTGCGGGTGACCAGATAAAGGTCGATCCTTTGAAAAACAACAATACAGTATTTTAAAAGTATCCTCCTCCTCCTTAGTCGGTTCCTCATTGTTGAGGTTCCCATGATCTTGTGAATGATTGACCTCCATTTGGAGCGATCTGTGGCTTGGTGCAGTACTTTGTTCACCGGCATTTTAAGTTGCTCCGATACCTGGTCTCACCAGCGCTTGGGGCTGCGTCCTCTCGGTCTTTTGCCCTCTATCTTGCCTGTCACAATAAGTAAGTATCTCGATATTATCGGTGCTTTACAGTATATTGAGTTCGAAAAAAATTACAATCCTTGGCTGATGCCACTGGCGAGTTTTTCGACAGTAGCCCCATCTAGTTTTGATTTGTCTAACTACGAGTACTTATCCAACTATCTTACTAAGATTATGGGTTCATAATCAAATATAGGTTTAACACCGATCGTGCCTCTCTATCGCTTGTTCCGCGCTCTCGCTCGCGGAACTTGACACGTTTTCGTGCATGCAGGCTGTGATGCAGGCGGTATTCATCGATTTATAAGACGCTAACACGTCAAACACATAATTCAGTTCTGAACCCTCCCCGAAAGGATCTTGCTCACACTTGTCCGTATTTATTTATTAGAAACCCGGCGACTCTTCAGGTAATTTCACAAGAATTTTACGATTTATTTAGATGCCCCATAAAACTCAAAATTCCTTACATAATTCGAGTTATAAGAATTCCACGCATGACACGGACACGGTAGTACGATATTTTTAACCGACTTCAAAAAAAGGAGGAGGTTCTCAATTTAGACCGATTTGGATAATTCTTTTTTTGTTTGAAAGGGTACATTTTGCGATTGGTGCCTTGGTTGGTTGAGCAATTTACAGCATTTTGAGGATCTTTTCTGCTCATCATGCTGAAGATCCTTATCAGATCTTTACCAAAGTTTTATGAGACCAACTTAAAGTTACAACCTTTCAAATAAAAAAAAGATCCAACGAAATCGGATGTCATAAGGGGGAGATATCCTGTAGCCCCCTTTTTGCCTTTTTTTGGAGGAAGTACCACCCCAATCTGAAATCCCTGATGACAATACAATAAACTATTAATGGATAGCAGGATATAAAACAAACTCGTCTAACTGAATATCAGAAGCATAAAATTCGATAGAGTTTCACTAGTACTGTATTTCCTTATCTAAGCACTTATTTTCATGTGAATTCATCAGCAGTTTAGTTTCAGTTTTAAAGCGTTAGTACCAAAGTTTATGATTTGAATTGAAGGTGTGTGAAAAAGATGTAAAGTTCTTGAGTGATATGGGAAAAAATATAACAACAAATAATATTGATGCTTGGATGAGATGAGTGGAGAAGGTTACGATGAAGTGTTGAAGAGAAAAGGCTTTTGATGAACACAATTCAAAACAGAAGAGGTAGAATGATTGGACATCAAATGGATCAAAGGTCTTATACGACTTGATAGCTTCATAAGGAACATCATAGAAGGAAAAGTGGAAGGAAGACGAGTAAGGGGAAGACCAAGAATTGATTACCTGAGGCAGATAAAAAAGAAGGTCGCTGTACGTCATATAAAGAAGCTAAAGAAATAGCATCGGAAAGAGTTATTAGGAGGAAATTGCATCATTGCACCGACAAGAGTTGAACTCTTAAAATGCCTTTCAGAAAGAGTGGTGGGGAGCAGCCGGTGATGGTATGTGGGAGAAGAAGAGGGAGACCTTTGCCTATTAGTGGAACACATTATATGGTTATGAAAGATACAGAAAATAGCGCTGTATCGAGTGAAACTGCTTTAGTTTGTTTGAGCCACGCGAGCAAAGCCACTTGGAAAGGCTAGTACTAATATTATAAAGGTGAAAGTCCGTGTGTGTGTATGTGTGTGTGAATGTTGTTACGACGTATCCCCAAACCTATTCAACCGATTTTGATGAAATTTGGAACGTAAATAGTTTACGTTTAGGAATTACACATATGCTACTTTTTATCCCGGAAATACGAGTATGTATGATTCCAGTGGGATAAAAAATCCAAGTGGGCGAAGAAGCGGGCGTTCACTAGTTCAAAATATTTCTCGATTTAATATAGGTACTTGGGGTGTTTCATTAAAAGCTCCAGGGAAGGGGTTAAAGTTATTAAAATTATTTATGACATTTAACTTTATTGGAAAGTACCAGGTTGTTAATGTTATCCATAAACCAAGTTAATGGAGCTTAGAGGGAAATTTATTAGTTTTGGTTATGTAGATACTAATATTCAAGCTAACTTGGCCAAGTGGGATAGAAATTTTGATCCGAAGGTCGAAGTGTCAAATGGATTTTTCGTTTCGAAAAGTTAGCTTTCTAAGTAAAAGACACCAGCCTCCTGATTATCTATCTTTGATAGCGACCAAAATTCATGCAAGTTGTATCACTCTCATCGCAACAAGTACAAACGCGAAAGATACCTACGCGATCGTTTCGACAGTTTGAGACCAATTTGAGGTTTGAGACAAGTTAGACAATCAGCTTCCAGATGTCATTTACGTACATTTTATTAGTGGCGCAACAGTGGTGGTGCCACGGTATCCTAGTTAGATAGAGCCCTAACTGCTAAACAACTAGTATTTAATACCGAACACAGGAAGCTTAACTTAATAAGACGTGTCATCGCCAGACAGTCGTACAGTTGCGACCTAGTTACAAACAGACATCCGCTGATTAGCCGAGCTTCTATTGCATTTCAGATTATTCTGGTTCAAACATTCAAGATCTGTCTGTAATTGTGTAAAAGATGACGTGAGAAAGTGCCGAAATGATAGATGACTTTAGAAATAACACTCAGGAATCACTCGTTTCAAAATATCTTCGATTGATGTACCGTTAATGTTCGACTCGTAAAATTATTACACTACTAGCTGCCGCCCGCGGCTTCGCTCACGTGGTACCCGGATAAAAAGTAACCTATGTTACTCTCCAGCCCTCCAACTATCTCCGCACAAAAAATCACGTCAATCCGTCGCTCTGTTTCGACGTGAAAGCAGGACAAATAAACAAACTTTCACAGTTATAATATGGGTAAGGAGGTACGGATATTAAGCACTACGCCGCGTCCAGCTATCAAATTCAGAAATATTTTTTTCAAATCGGACTGGTAGTTCCTGAGATTAGCGCGTTCAAACAAAAAAACTCTTCCGCTTTATATAATTAGTATAGGTAACCCATCTTTTTAATTCGCCACAGTTGTATAAAAACTACCTAACCTAACAGAAGTCATTGTCAAAAGCAGTCAGTCTGAATGGGAAACAGAAAAATGTGGGCTTTGCATTTTTCCGTGCCATTTTTTCCAATATATCTTCTCAAGAACCTTTCGGGCTTCAACGAATTTATATATTGTAAAATAAGACGTATCCGCAGCCGATGTATTGCACTTAGCAACACATTTAGCCTTTCATTTTTACTTATACTCGTAAATGCGATCGTTTTGAGTCATACCGTATATTTTATTATTTTACTTCTTCACAATAAAACGGTTGAACATTTGGAATGGACATAACAATAGTAATAAAAGTATTTTTATTTCGGACAACTTAAAATATCCAAAAATACATTTTTGGTCCATGTCATTAGAGACATGCATCACATAACAAAGCTCTGCTTACTTGGGGGCTATTTTTTTTATGCTACTAAGGTAGCAGACAAGAATACGGCCCACCTGATGGTAAGCGGTTACCGTAGCCTATGGACGCCTGTGACACCAGAGGAGTCACACTCGCGCTGCTGACCCTTTAAGAATTTCAAAACGCCCTTTTTGAAGAACCCCATACTGTTGTCACTGGGGAAAACCGCGGCAGGTAGATGACTTTGGACTTTGAAGCTGATGATGCTGTGTGAAATGTCCAGCAATTATTTATTTAGTTCCATAAAACATGCTCATCATATCTTCTAGCATTGCTTCTTCAGAACGCCAACATTGTCCGAAAGAAAATCCGTACCCATATTATAAATGTGAAAGTTTGTTTATTTGTTTGTTTATTTGTCCTGCTTTCACGTCAAAACAGAGCGACGGATTGACGTGATTTTTTGTGTGGAGATAGTTGGAGGGCTGGAGAGTAACATAGGCTACTATCCGGGTACCACGCGAGCGAAGCCGCGGGCAGCAGCTAGTATAAAAATAAAACCATAGCATTTAACTCCAACCGTGTTTTGCAAAAACCATTTTCCTTCTTGCCATTATTTCGTAATATTTTCAAACAAAAAAAGAAAAGAAATCTCGCGACTTTTTGTACCCTCTTTGTATAACTTGTAAACCTGACTATCTTTATTATATTTTTACTAGCTTTGTGTTTGGTTACGCCTGTGTTAAAATCTCTGAGAGTATTTTAAAGGTTAATAAAACACAGCCTGTTAATAAAACTTAAGATTTAGTACGGTGTTCTACTGTTTTTAATATGAAAACCAGTTTAAAATCAAAACCTAACATCAAATGAAATTGTGAAACGTTATTACCTACATGAAATAAACCACTCGGCCAACACAATAGGGTATATTACACTAAGTTAAAAAAAATAAAAAAATACACGTACTTACCATGTATGATAGGTGGGATTTGTAAAAATTAAACGAGAAATGTTGATTTCTATTCATAAAAATGCACTAAAAACACTTAATTAAATTTTTGACTGTTTTTTTTTTGTCTGAGCTTCAATTGTCCAAAACGCTGTTCGCCAATTTATGGCACTAACCGATTTTTAAAATATTAGGTACATCAAAATTATAGTGGTTTATTAACAACCTAGGATTCATTTAAAACATTATTGAAATGAAATGAAATTTATTTTCTCAGTAAGTACAGGTACAGGATATAAATACCTACTGGCTAACTTAAAGTAAGTACCTAATTTGTTGTGGTTTACTGAGGAGAGAGGAAAAATATTTGAAAAAGGGTGTAATACCCTATTCCAGAAAATATTTTATTATTTCAATAAATCATGTATTTGTACACTTAGATTTGTATTGACCTATTAACACTGGTGATGAAGTTCGAGCCTTTTATTGAGTAAAAATATTGACTTATTATCTCAATATTTGAGGCATAAATCCAGTGAAGAACTCTAAAAATTATTGCACGTTTTATAGGATCATAAAAGAATCCAAGCACTGTGATTTTATTAGCCATTAAAACATCCAAGATCTAGGACTGAGGAAACCTTTCACGTTTGATTGATTGAATTCAAATGCAAATGGTAGTTTTAAAGACGGAGGCGTAAGATACATCTGCGATGTGATTTGACCCTTCTCGGAATGCTTTCCGAATTCGGAAGATAACATTTTTTCGCTAAAAAAAACGTCGACATTCCGAAAAAGATCTTCGAATTGGATTCATTCCGGGAGATATGAATCGCATTGCTGAATGAATCTAAAAGTAAATCAAAACAGCAGAAATCAAATTAATGATGAAATATAATCTACCTGGAGAAAATTTGTAATAAGGACACATTTTAAAAACTCTTACTGGGCTGGATTCGACCAAACTGGATTAAGTTTTTGCTCGAGAGTAAACTACTGTTTGTTTGAATATTTTTGCATTGTAAAGTTGACACCTTATAACCAGGATAATTTGTATGCACATAATACCTAATGTTCGGTTGCGCTTTCTAAACAATTGTATTTCAAATTATATCGGCTAGTTACTCTGGAGTAAGATGACTTGGTCGAATCCAGCCATAACCGCATAGTGAATTAACACTTTTTAAACGTGTTCTGTAGTACGATTCACCTTCTCGTAATGTATCCGAATCGGTATGGTCATTATTTCTAACACCAAAGTGGCACTATTTATTGATTTTTGCACTAGGTATTTATTGGCATAGCAACAAACGGGAATTCTATTATGGTGTAATTATGCCCTATTTATTGGCATAGCAACAAACGTGAATTATATTATGTGTACGCTACCATCTCGGACACGAATATTTCCTTCGTTTTTTCAGCGAAGATGCGTCATTCGGAATACTTTCCGAGAAGTTGTGAATCTTACTTATTACAAGTAATTTGAACCACACCCCACAACATTTTGAATACTGCTTCCTTAGCCAAGTTACTTATCTACAATTGCTAACGCTATCGAAAAAAAGAGAAAGCGTAAGGGAATTATAATTCAATGACGATAAGTCAAGTCAGAAAAAACGATTAGCAACGATAGAAAGAGATTCGTTACGAAGCGCTTGTAATTTGGCTAGGGCAGAAGGGTACGTAATTATCTCGCCGCATTTTCTCTCGTTTTCCCTTGCCGATTCACTGTGAATATAAACCTAATCTTATCCTTTACAACCGACACCCTTATTCAAATCAAAGATTATTCAAAATATCATCAGAACGTGTTTCAAACGTATTTAGATAACCGCAACAGCCCTAAACCACGCTTCATTATACCCCGATAAGCTGTTCGACACGGAAACATGATAACAAGCAAAAATACACCATATCATCACACGTTTAGGTTTACAATCAACCAACAGGGAAAACTTCATATCCATCATTCGCAGCGCTAATGCCAAGTTAATTTAAACGGTAAGTCGGGGGGATAAAGTCGAAGTGTAAACATTTCTGAACGATTCAAGGTATTGCATTGTATTGAATGCGTTCGAAATTAGAATCTAAAATTGAAATTAATTTGTGTCGACGCGTTACCACATAGAATATTGGATTTATATCGAATTGCGTTTGCATCACCACCTGAATAATTAGTCCGGATAGGTTAAATATTTTAAACAAATTATGCGTAACTAGCTTCCGCCTGTGCGGTTCAAAATGGGACAATAAGGGGGCTACAGGATATCTCCGCCTTATGACATCCGATTTTGATGGTTCTTTTTTTATTTGAAAGGTTGTAACTTTAAGTTGGTCTCTTAAGGGACCGGCGAACGTATCTACGTACCTAGGAACGTAATACCAAAATAATTTAAAATTTGAGCATATTTTTATCACTTTATGTTATTATTTGGATAAAGGCAGTATTTATCTGGGTTCCTGTTACACTTTTGTTCCAAAAAACTTACTATAGAACAAATGAAAAGAAAAAATGCCATTTTTGGTGTACCTACAAAGATTTCAATTCAATTTGCTTACATTTCTTTTTAGGTAAGTTTTTCGGAACAAAAGTTTAACAGGAACCTAGATAAATACCTACCCTCTTAATCTAACTACATAAACTGATATAAATATGCTTACATTTTAAATGATTTCCGTATTACGTTTTTATGGAAATTCACCTGTCGCAGGCCTCTTAAATCTTTGGTGAAGGTCTGATGAAGATCTTCAGCGTGATGAGCAGAATAGTTCTTCAAAATGAAGTAAATTGCTCAGTTTTAGATTTCTACCAGTGGAAGTGGATCGGCCCTTTAACTACAAGGTAGGAATTGATGGAGCACCTGGGACAAAACTAGAGAATTGTGAATATTTTATTCAGTTTTAAATTTAAGCTATGCAAGTACAGACTCGCAAGGTCTATAGCTTACAGGGCCACTAGTAACTATCAATCAATCAATCATCAATCAATCAATCAATATCATCAATCATCAATCATCAATACTTATAATAAAACTGTAACAGGTCAAATTCTGTACATTGAAGATATTTTAAAAATTTTTTTTGGAGGGCACTCTATAATCGATACTGAAGCCAAAACTGTAATTTTTTTCATTCATGTCTGTCTGTCTGTCTGTCTATCTGTCTGTCTGTCTGTCTGTATCTTGGCCGCGCATCACGTCGAAACTACTGAATGGATTTAAATGAAACTTGGCATGATTTGAGTGCACACTACGAGGTCCAGTATAGGATACTTTTTATCCCGAAATTCAACACGGTTCCCTTGGGAGAGGGGATGAAAATCAAAATGAGTATATGGTTGTAATTCATTAACGTGTAGTCCGATTTCATTTATTCTTTTTTTGTTAGAAAATAGATACTTTAAATACTATCCCGTAAAAATTTCAAGGTCATGATCTGATGGAGTCAGGAGGTGTTCAACAGAACTCCTTAATAAAAAGGCCGATCGAGTTGAAACTAGGAACTCAGCATATTTCTAAAGTTCCGACTACAATGTAATAATATGGTGAAACACAATGCTGATATGATGATGGAGTCAGGACCTTCATGGAACTTTTTGGTGATATGGATATGGGTTTGGGTTTTCTCTCTTCCATGGTTTCCTGCTTCTCTCCTTCCATGCTTCTCTGCTTCTGTTTATACATGCTTCTCTCCATTTATGCTTGAAGCAATACGAAGTTTGCCGGGTCAGCTAGTAGTTATTATAATGGTCTAGCTAGTACAAAGCAAAAGTTATGAAAGTGTAAATGAAACCCTACTTCAAGATAAGTTTTTTGTGTTCCCATAAGTACGTTGACAGACTGACCAAATACTGGACTGGACAGACTGGACCAGGAAGACCAGTGATAGAGCAGTGTGGAAGAATATTGGAGAGGCATATGTCCTGCAGTGGGCGAATATTATGCTGAAGAAGAAGAAGAACACGAAGTACGTTGAAAAAGGATATAATCAGCCATAATAGATATCATTTAAAATACCTTCAGCCCATTACATTCAGATTACTCCCCGTTAGACAATAACAGCCAGTTATCGAGAATATAATTAAATTTTATTAATACGCGAAATCGCGTAGCGTCACGTTGACATTTTGATTCGCATTTTATTAAATTCAGTAAAACGAGAAGTAATCTCGATTGAAAATAAATTCGAAATCCAAGCTCGCGATTTCAATATTGTGATAGCATTATGTTTAACTCCTTTATTGAAATATAAATAGTATATCAGTCATGTAGTTCACATAACACAAATCTCTGCTTATTTTGGGGCTAGATGATTCTGGAAGTGATCAGCAGCATCTCCCTGCCCTTATCCCACTAGTTGGGGTCGGCACAAAATGTTTCCTTCTTCCACTTCATTCTATCACTCGTCATCTCAGTGCTCACTCCTTTCACGCACATATCTGCATTCACACATTCTTAGGCCTACCCCTGCCGGTGTATCCATCCACATTCATATTCATCGGCTCTCCGTGTAACGTGGCTATCATTCCTCCTCATGACATGCCCATACCACGCTAACCTTTTACTCCTCAACTTATCAGTCACTGACGGTACTTTCAATCTTCCCCTGACATAGGTACTCATATTTATTTATAAAAAGCGAGAAGAAATAAATATATCTTGAGCTCGGATTGAAAAAAGGTTCTTAGTATTTAGATATCACAAAAACATATTGACGAGGTCTTTCCTGTGGATATGGCCGATTAAGCTGAGGTTCAAGTACTGGGCAAGCCACTCCATTCCAACAATGTCTTAGACACTATTGTGTCCTGTATGAAAGTGTAAGCATAGATTGCCTCTTGGAACTTTAGTTATCATGTGGGTAAGATGTAGGCTTAAGTTTTTAACTTCTACTGAAAGGAAAGAATACAATAAATATTTGTTTTGAAAACAGAGCACAGAATAGAAAAACAGAGACAGAGATGAGGAAAACTGAGATAAAAAAGAAACAGATAATAAAGTAGTAGGTAGTACAGAGTAAAAAAAAACAGGTAAACAAGAAGGTTATACACACAAGCAAGTCAACATCTAACAAAAAGTATAAGCAAAGGAATACTGGACTGGACGCCTATACTGTTGTAAAACACAAAGGAACATTTTCAGCTTTTTGCCCTGCACCAGGTACAGAGCAACGATGATTTTCAGACTGTTCCTGTTTGGGTGACATCACTAAAAGAGAGTTTAAAATATTTGTTCAGCACCATGCCCGTTTCGCAAATTACCAACAAAACAACAAGAAAACAATGTTTGAAGTGACAGAACAACGAGCCAACTAATCTCCACGGACATGAGAAGGGCGGTACAATAAACTTGTTTTAATATTAGCAAGTTATGCAAACTTGTCGAGTGTGAAGTTGGGGCCTTGGTTTTGTAGAAAGATTAAGCGTTTTTTAACGGACATATTAAGCCGCTTTGGTGTTATATAGACAGTAGTGATGATTCTTTCCATACTTTTCTTTTACATTTTCATACTTTTTTTTTCTTTTCATATAGTCAAAGTTCAAAAGAGTTTATAAAAGTAAAAAGTATTTTATAAACTAGTAGTTTGCCCCGAACTGAGATCAAGCGCACCGTTGCGTTGATAGCCTAGATTTATACTTTTTCCTGACTACCCCTATACGTTTAAGTGCTACTTCAGCTCTGCTGTTCACTACACCTCGTTCTACACACTCGCGGCTTTGCCCGCGGAAATTGTTGAATTTTTCGGGATAAAAAGTATGTCCTTCTTCAGTGCATGAACTATGACTTGACTGTACCAAATTTTATAAAAATCTGTCAAGTAGTTTAGCCGTGAAAGCGTAAATAGTTACATTCGCATATATAATTCATTTTAATTTATTATTAGTATGGATTATGCCGTGGTATGGGCATGTCTTGATGAGAAATGATAGCCACGTTACACGGAGAGCGATGAATATGAATGTGGAAGGATACACCGGCAGGGGTAGGCCTAAGAAAAGATGGATGGACTGTGTGAATGCAGATATGTATAAAAAGAGTGAGCACTGTGATGACGAGTGATAGAATGAGGTGGAAGAAGGAAACATGTTGTGCCGACCCCACCTAGTGGGATAAGGGCAGGGAGATGAGATGATGATTATGATTATGCAGCATCAGCATAACGCCTACACTTAATGAGACACTGTATCAGGGCTGTTTAGATAGATGATATTTGTCCAGAGTCTACACTATTATCGGCTTTATCGATCGGAAATATGGACAGAACGGGTTCCTCTTTCAATGTTTGTTTTCCTTCATAGCTAGTGTTACGAGGCTACACCATTTAGAGAGATGGATTACCGAAAAGAAAGCTAAAAGTGTTTATTGCCCTAATTTTTCTGGATCGCGAAAGACCGTGGATTTGTTTGGGATTGATACAAATCCACGATTAGATACGGCGTCGATGCGTACTAGTGAACTCGTACTTGGCAGGCTTTGTACTTTGTAGGGGCGCTCGAAAGTGACACGAGACAGAAAACCGTTAGTTTGTATGACAACGGTCTACTGTCTCGGTCTCAGAAGTGTGATTGTCTAACTTATCTCAAACCTCAAATTGGTCTAAAACTGTGAAAACGATCTCGTAGGTATCTTTTGTCGGTCTCGTTGAGATGAGAGTGACAGAGCTTCTTGCGTGATCACTGAACTGTCATATTTGACAGTTCGCGACCGATTTTGGTCGCTATCAAAGATATACAATCAGAGGGTCGGTCTCGGGCGCGAACTGCCACCTTAACCCTTTCTTTTAAAGACCTTTATTGAGTAAGCAAAGTTATTTAAGACATGTCATTAGACACGAGAGATATGACCTACTTCAACTAATAATGATGGGAAAAGTTGCCGGCAAGATGCGTGTTGGTCGGAGGAATATATCTTGGTTGCGGAACATCAGAGAGTGGACGGGGATAGCGAGCGCTGCCGAACTATTTCGTCTCGCTAAAGATCGGGAACAATATGCCATATTGACTGCCAACCTTCGCTAGTCGGAGAGGCACCATTAGAAGAAGATTGAGCAATAATTAATTAAAGTTGGATTTTTATTATTTTTTGAAGCACAAAGGCCTTTGATCTGTTTCGAGAAAATCCAAAACTTTGCCACTTATTTCTTTCACTTCCTCAAACATAGATCTAAAAGTATTTTATTGCCATTTAATTCATTATCTTCTAATAAACGGCGGACGTCTTATTACTATCGAGATGTTTGGGACGAACAGGTAGAATCACCTAGCTACTTAAGACGAAGAATATTTTTACGCATTCGATCCAGCCAATCAACGTTATCCTACCGTAATTTAGCAGTCACCGTCATTTATAAAACCATTGTAAGAGCGTTTGTCCACCGCCGCCGTCACCGTCACGTCAACGAGAACGAGATGACGGCGCCGATGTAGCGACCATACATTTACTATAGCCGCTTGTCCACCAGAAGACCGTCACGTCATCTTAATCTCATACAGAAATAATCTCGTTGACGGTGACGTGACGGTGACGGCGGCGGTGGACAAACGCTCTAAGGGAAAAGGAACATTTCATAGTCATAAGGCGTCATAAAAAGTGTTATTTTTCCTATTTTCTGAGTGTTATGATAACTGTCTGAGTTACGGTTCGTTGATTCTATAGTACCTTTTGTATTTTCATAACAGTCTCTACATCACAGGGCTAAGGGCCTTTGTTCACGGCACGTTTTTTCGTGGATGGAAAAAACGTGTCGTGAAACAGATGCCTCATATTTTCAACCGTACAGCGTGGTAAGCTGCCTTTATATTAGACTGCTCTGCTCGCAGAGCACTGAAGCTAGTTCATTCATAAATTAGTGCTCTGTCTCGCTCTTTGGCCTAAGAATTGCGTATTGTGCATCCTACTCTTACGAGGCTTACTGACTGAAGTTAGCCGCAGTTAGCCTCAGAGTAAGAGTAGGATGCATATTATATACCTACGCAATTCTTAGGCCAAAGAGCGAGACAGAGCACTAATTTAGCAGTTAGCACGCCGCATGCAGTGTCGTGTAATGTGGGCTTTACGCTTTCATAGACTGCCATATACAACACTGAAAAAATCCACGGTTAATTCGCCTTGCGTAGATTAGAAACGGCGCGCACGCTGTGCTGTGGCGCCGCGCCGCCGTGTACGTGGAGAAGCTTCTATAGCTCCATACAACACTGACGACCGTGCCTAGACACGGCGAATTAACCGTTTTTCACGGCGAAAAAAACCTGCCCCCTAGCCATATTACACTATCTACCTACCGTCGCGATAGAATAGAATACTTCAAAATGTATAGGAATTTCTTTCAAGATGGTCAGAACGTCAATTTCTATACATTTTGAAGTATTCTATTCTATCGCGACGGTAGATAGTGTAATATGGCTAGGGCCCCTGTATAGACAAAGGCCCTAAAGGTCAGAAAAATTATCTAAAACAGGCTCGCGACGTAATCCCCTGGTAAAGTTTACTATGATTTATGGCACTAACTAAAACCCGACGTCAAATGCAATGAAATTATCCTTCAACTCTGGTCTACACTCTACGAATTTAATGATAATTTCATGGCTCAACGACATAGAGGGTAGAAAAACAGGTTCGCTAGATTGCGTTTTCACCATTAACCGATTCTACAGTATAAGTAAAACAGATAGCCGGGATGTCCTAATATTATAAAGGGGAAAGTCCGTGTGTGTGTGTGAATGTTTGTTACCTCATATCCCCACAACTATTAAACCGATTTTTATGAAATATGGAACGTAGATAGTTTATGTTCTGGAATAACACGTAGGTTTTTATTCCGGAAAAATGTACAGTTCCCGTGGGATAAAAAATTAGTAGTCCACGCGACGAAGCCGCAATCGTTCACTAGTTGGGTTAGTATTTTTGAAAGGTAGTCAAAGACAAGTCTAAACGCATGATTGACCACTCACATTTTGTAAATACTTACAGTACTAGTAATAAAATTGTTAATCCATCATTGTATGGTTGGTCCATGAGGTCGGGATTGAAACCATGACCTTTGGCTTGAAAGTCAAGAGTTCATAACTAGGCCAAAACGATCAAAACAAAGTTTCTTAACTTTATTTGACAAAAGACTAAAAATGATAAAACGTTCATGAATAGCAATCCACTAATTTTACATTCTGATCGTCTCGTTCGAAAAATAAGCGAGTGGAATTCGAAATTATTCGAATTATGTCTGTTCTCAAGCCGAGGCCTGTAGGTTCATGTTATACAATGTCAGATAAATATGTTTAATCCATTTCACTTGTAGGCATTTTGTAGGCATCTTACCGAAGATGCGACTAGCTATCGCTTATTTTCTCAAAATTTACAACAGATTTAGAGCGTCTTGCACCACGATTCTTAATTATCCACCTTCATCATCCGCACTGCTAAGGAACTCGCTGCCGGCTTCTGTTTTCCCCGAAAACCTGCCCCCCTAGCCATATTACACTATCTATAGTCGCGATAGAATAGAAACACTTCAAAATGTATAGGATTTGACGTTTCAAGTAGATGAGTCACGTGGTCAGAACGTCAATTCCTATACATTTTGAAGTGTTCTATTCTACAGCGACGATAGATCGTTCTACAGCGACGATAGATCGTGTAATATGGCTAGGGCCCCTGGGTCTCTTCAAGTCAAGAGTGAATAAGTGTCTTCTAGACCTTTGTGATCCATCGTCAGCCACATCGTCGCTTACCATCAGGTGAGATTGTGGCTAAACAAAGGTCTAATTAAGCTAACCTAAACGCATTTAACGCAAACAAAAATTGCGTTTAGACTAGCTTAAACATAATTAAGAATGTGGTGCTACGCCCTTAGATTCGAAACGAAAACGAAAACTTAAACATGATCACAACATTCTCACATCTCTGTTAGTTCAGTGAGGAATCTTTGTTTTTTTTTTTATAATAATGCATAGCTTAAACAAAACTTCGCTTGAATGCTTCTTGTAAAAGCACACATATCTTTACACTGATTCATAAAGTCATGAAATATATTTAGCAATTCATACAACACATCATGCAAATAAATCATATACAAATACAAATACAAATACATTTATTTACCAAAAGAGAATACAACACATACAAATATTACTGATGGTCCCCGCACTAGGGCGAGCCTGTATCGCGGGAGACCGAAAATCAAAAACGATTACCTACTACAATACAGAGAGGATAACACAAGACAAGGCAAACCACAGAGGACAGACTAAAGAAAAGAAAACGACAATAGTGGGTACCAGTGAGTGAGAGTGCGTGAGTGTGTGTGTGTATGTGTGTGTGTGTATGTGTGTGTGTGTATGTGTGTTTGTGTGTGTGAGTGAGTGTGTAGGTGTGTATGCGTGGGAATGGGGGGGATAAAAATATGTAAATGGCTTTTGAGCAAATTGGGATTACGTAGAGAGGGGTTACCTAAAAAATTAAATAAATAAATAAATAGACCACAAGGTTTATTCAGACCGGAATGTCAAGCAGACTTTCAGTTCCATTGTAGTCTAGCGTGACAAGCCACTTTCTCACCCTTTCCTTAACACCGTAAAGAGAGCAGTTAAGGTTTAATATTAAGTTAAGTTTAATATTGTAGCTTAAACTGTTTAAAGTGATTTTTACAGGAATTGCGTAGCTATCAAGTATTTTAGCTATTTGTATTTAAAAGTTATACACACACACACACACACACACACACACATACTGCTGTGGCGCAACGACCCGCAGCAAATAATTTAAGTAAGGGCTGATTTTTCAATCGATAAATAACTTTTATCTCAGGAATAAATATGGCGTTATGACATATTTTCAATACAATATCTGTCAAATCGCATATTTATTTCCTCAGATAAAAGTTATCTAGGTATTGAAAAATCAGCCCTAAGTAATTTAAAAGTTATAGTTAAAACTATCCAAATAAGAACGTGGATAAATTATGAATGAAAAGCACAAAAATTTCTAGACATACATACATGGATATTTAATCTACATTTTGTTACCCAGGCTCTGAATATGTAAAACTCTCGTCGCAAATATAATCTCAGAAATAGATTAGATTTGGGAATAAACTAGCCTAGACTCGACGATGTTGTGGACGCTGTTTACATGTCCAAAATAATAGTACAAAGTCTTTGAATAATGTATACTACAATTTGGGATCTATACTACAATTTACATTTTGGAATGGCCGGTTTGACGTTTGTCAATCCATGAAGTTTCTTAAAGTCGTATTGCTCATTATACGGACTAAATTTGAAGGAAAAAATGTCATTTTTCCTTCAATTTTGATGAGTTTTGATACGTTTTATGTCAAAATTGAAGGAAAAATTTCATTTTTTCCTTCACTTTTAGTCTGTATAATGAGCAATACAAATTAGTGACAACGTTTGAAGGAGCGATTTGCTGTTCTTTATGTCAATAGTGATAAATGGACATTATTTTACGTTATTAATGTCATTATTGAAATGTGTCAAACCGGCCTTACTAACGTGTTTCGACTATACAATTATCTTAATGGGTATCTGTGTCTGTATCTGTAATATCTATTATTCTAATAATAAACAAAAAATACTTTTGAAAAAGTGATTCTCAGACCGCATACAGAGTGTGGGCCAATACGTAAACCTTTCTGAAATGAAAATTTCAATGGATCAAGGATTTGTACCCATGACCAACGGATTGAACTAAGGCGCTATCCAAAACAACACTCTACAATTATTCTTAAAGAACTATCTCACTCAAAACGGTTATTTGAAATTATTCTAAAATAATTATCACACTTAAAACGATTCTCTGAAATTATTCTAAAAGAAGATGAGAAGAAGCCATGATTTTCTCCAGTACGAGGTTCTTCAAAAAGGGCGTTTTAAAATTTTTAAGGGGTCAGCAACGCAAGTGTGACTCCTCTGGTGTCGTAGGCGTCCATAGGCTACGGTGACCACATACCATCAGGTGGGCCGTATGCTTGTCTGCTAACTTCTATCCTACTCAAAAACTTTCTGAAATTCATCATCTCCCTGCCCTTATCCTACTAGGTGGGGTCGGCACACCATGTTTCCTTCCTCCATTTCATTCTATCACTCGTCATCTCAGTGCTCACTCCTTTCACACACATAATTAACTGCATTCACACAGTCCATCCATCTTTTCTTAGGCCTACCTAAAACGACTTTCTGAAATTATGCTAAAATAATTACTATCCTACTCTAAAAGTTATAGGTACTAAAAAAACTATCCCACTCAAAACTACACTGAGTTATACTGGTAAAAACTAGTTTTTAACTTTCGATATAAAGCAAAGTCACTAACACACTAGTCGATCTTGAAGTATAACCCTCGTTGAATGAAAACTTGACTGCGAAGATCCCATTGTTTCTGGAGATAGAGGGAACAATGTGGGTCTTAATTTTCAATTATTAACGCTCCTCGGGAACTATTCTTGACTATCGTGAACACGACCTAATCTATTATCTAGTAGTTCATCCTCAACTGGGAACTGACGTATCACCACAGAATAAATAATTGACTGAGCGAGCGAAGCGAGCGAATAGTCTCTGCTTCAGCTTGGACAAAAATGCTTTCGTTTGTCGTCTGTCCACCTTCTGTCTGTCTGTATTATGTTCTCCTCTACAGGTCGCATTTCTCAAACAATTCTCGTGAAATTTTGTGAGCAGGTTCGATATTTTTTTTTTGTCATCGGGGATTTTTGATTAGGGTGGTACTTCCTCCAAAAAGGGAAAAAAGGGAGCTTATGACATCCGATTCCGATGGTTCTTTTTTTTATTTGAAAGGTTGTAACTTTAGTTGGTCTATAAAATTTAATAGAAATCGTTATCGATTTATTATGAGTCAGCAATGTGGTTTAAAAACATTACCGATTTCTTCGAATCGGTTTATTGAAAAATCAATCAGTAAATAACATTATTCCTAAACTGTTTTGAAAAGAACAAACAAGTAGGTACTGATCAAAGCAAGTTTTACTTCCTCTAAACAAACTATTTCCATCCTTTCACGGTTCCATTAAAAAAACAAAAGGTTTTTTAGTTTTTTTAAACTTGATTGACATTCTATTTTGCGTCTTTGTTAGCCGGATGAGGCCGTCAGAGATTTAAATGGATTTTCACGGATTTACACAGATTTATAATGATTTATAACGCGGTTTATAATTGTGTTTCTATGAAGTGGCAGCGGGCCGGCCATATCTGCCGAAGAACTGACAACCGCTGGGGTAAACGAGTTCTCGAGTGGAGACCACGTCTCGGCAAACGTAGTGTAGGACGCCCGCCTGCCAGGTGGAGTGACGATCTGCGAAAGGCTGCCGGCACAAGTTGGATGCGTCAAGCTGAAGACAGGGCGCGATGGCGCTCATTAGGGGAGGCCTATGTCCAGCAGTGGACTGCTATAGGCTGATGATGAAGCGAAATTAAATAAATCCCTTTAGATTTAAATTACGCGAAACGAGATCAAGGAAGCTTTTGAGAAATGGCTACTCAATTTTTAAGCTGGATTAAATATCGTTACAGGCTCACGCTTTACTACGCAGTTACTTATTTAAGTAATAAGTAACAACTGAGGTGTTCAGCAGTGCGATTCAGACCTTCTCGGAATGCACAATACTATGCACATAACATACACACTCCTACAAAATGACAGCTTTCTAGTACTAACGATCTCTTAGCAAAACCTCTGATAGACGAACAAACCAACAGACGAACATGACCAAACTATAAGGGTTCCTTGTCAGACAGGACTACGGAATTTTTAATTTATTATTAATTAATTTATTATTATTAATTAGTGATTTGTGTTGACTGAATGAGGGTATAATTTAAACGAACTAACGGGACTTTATCGCGTTATTACCTTTGTTTATTATTTCCCGACGTTTCGAGTGCGTTACAGCTCTCGTGGTCACGGGTAGACTGATGTACTGGAGTCACCGTCGCTAATTGAGGGTAGGATCCGCGACTACCCTCAATTCACCATCAGAATCAGGAATGGACAGTCGACGACACACAACACTGACAGTATCTTGGTGCGGTAATACCGGAATGAGGGTAGTTCTAACCTCATCAGTCAAAGGTACGAGCGAACAACGGCCGCCAGTCTACTCGTGACCACGGCGACTGTAATGTCGCCGAAACGTCGAGGTAAATAAAATAATTTCATTACGCGATTAATAATAAATTAAAAAATGTGTTCAAGTCGCGAAAGTTTAAAATATGAATCAGGACTACGGAACCCTAAAAACGTCAACTTTTCGAAGAAAATCATCGAATGGTCTTCTATACATTTTCAGAAGTCTAAATCGCTCTGCGGACTAACCTCTGCGGTGCAATGGGCAAAGGCCCACCTGAAACATAAGGTTGCGGGTTTGATTCCCCCCGCTGCCATGTAAAACTATGCTAAAATTGTAAAAAGGTAAATATTTTTTGTATGTAGGAGGTAATCTTCGAAACTGCTCATCGAATTTCAAAAATTATTTCACCAGTATTTAGAATGAACTTTCAGGATGGACATACCTAGGCTATAGGCTATGTACCTCGCGAGCAACGCCGTGGGCGGAAGCTAGTGTTTTTATATATCTGCAGATACTTGTCTTGGGTCTGGATTGGTGTTTTTCTATGTATAATAATATGTATGTGTTCAGAAGAAAGGTACCCATAGGTAAATACTACAAACTTAATGGTAGTGACCCCTTTTTCAACTAAATTGACTCTACATTTTCACAGTAACGTAATAAAGGTCCATTTCTATCCTAATTGGTGGCCCGTACGAAATTCCAATACACGTTTCGCATTTTTCGACTACGGTTGGTCACGTGGTCGTTTTAATGATATACCAACATTTCTCCGTTGCTGGCTAATGAGTTATTAAAATAAACCCAAAAAATCCTTTAAATGGCGAGAAACTTGATAATAGATGGATATTTCGTTTAGAAAAATAAATATGCGCATACTTGAAGGTACCTACCGTGAAGAATTTGATTCAGTTACATTTCAATTTCAATTCAATATCGTTTATTTCACAATAGACAAATTAAATTGCACTTTGGAACGTCAAATTTACAATGTAGTGTAAATAATAACTATAACTTATAATGATTACGTAGGCATATTCTACATACATAACAATATATTAAATTGATAAAATATCATATTAAAAACAATAAGTTTATAGACAGTCATCATTCCCAGTCATTAATTTAAATTTTTCACAGTCTGAGAGAAAATCCTTAATATCATAATATGCATTATTTGTCAAAAGTTTCTTAATTTTATTCTTAAACTCTGTTTCATCTAAGCTAGTGATACTTATAGGTAGTACATTATAGAACCTGGCACAGTTCCTAAGAAAAGATTTATCTATTTTTGCTAGTTTAGTTTATTTCATTAGTATTCATAAGTATTGACCATAATTATCTCTCTCTCTCTCTTTTACTCTTTCCTATAGATAAGACTGATTAATCTGAGAGCCAGAATAGGCAAGCCAACTCTATATAAAAATGGTTGTCTGTAAAGTCGGTTTACGGA
Source organism: Camptogramma bilineatum (assembly GCA_958496255.1). Taxonomy (NCBI): domain Eukaryota; kingdom Metazoa; phylum Arthropoda; class Insecta; order Lepidoptera; family Geometridae; genus Camptogramma; species Camptogramma bilineatum. Next base: position 8,614,160 of record OY292474.1, read on the forward strand.
CGATAATTTTATGTGATAACGTCATAAGAAAACATTGATGAAAAGTTGTCAAATTTATTTTGATTTAAATTTTCTTCTGTCAAAATTATAAAATATTCTATAAAATAATGTATCGGATCGGATCATTTATAAAAATAAATTACTTCGTAGCTAGTGCTACGAGAACCGTAGCTCTCGCTACATCTCGTAGCAGCGCTACGTCTCGTAGGCGGAATGTGACACTTTTTCGTGCGTGCAGCCGGTGTTCATCGATTTCTAAGTAAAAAATTTAACCCTCTGATTACTCGGCTGTATCAATGTATCGGCACTGTATTAATATAAACGCTGAACACTGGACTGGAAAGTGTTCGCCAATCCAATAACACAATCCAGAGGGCTACTACCGGCATTCGCTATGAGGCGATTCGATCTTTATAATTCGCTAACACTCGAACGTGACGTTTCATTGGTCGAACGTAAGATCACGTGGTCTTCGTTTCATTTATCCACCAATGAAACCTCGGCGATAGTAAGCGAAGCGAAGCGAATTGTAGAAATAGAATCGATTGATGCCACTTGGCTAGTAGCCCAAGTACGCTGAATCCAGCTACTGTATCAATGTAAACTAGCCTTTAGTTAGTTCGTATGAGCAACTGGCCAACACTGGTGACGGAGTTTTTAGGCCGCTTAAAGCCTCCGACACGGCTTAACGACTTAAAAGCCGGGACCGACAATGCAACGTGCACTCCGAAGCACGGAAGCGCTCAGGGCCTCGAGCACGAGTATGCACAAAGTCTACTATTCGATCCGTGACTGTAGTATAGTCTCTCAAATGTATTGGGATTTTAGTTCAGTCAAGTTACCACTGGAGGCGCTGCACCGGAATCCCATACATTTGAGAGACTATACTACAGTCACGGATCGAATAGTAAACTTGTGCATACTGGCGATCGAGGCACAGCTCGTAATGCCACTTTCGGTCAACCATCCAAATTGTGACTGCGCACAACGCTGCTTAACTTCAACGATCAATCAAGAACGTATAAGCAAGCCATATAAGCTACCATCTGATCTAATAATCTAAGTAATAATCTTCTGCTAAAATCAGCGTAGGTACCTACATTTCTCTGCACTTTCGACTAATGAGTTATTAAAATGATGACACATAAATTCCCTAATGATTAAGCCAGAGTTTTCAAATCTGTTAATAGATGAAAGATCCGTGTTGGCCGAGGGGATATAGGATGAATAGAGTGATAATGTTCGAATCCCGGCCATGCTTTATTATGCTAAGAATTTAAAAGAAATCATTTTGATACAAGTGGCTAAATTCAGTAAATTAAACATTTTAAAAGCCGACTTCAATGTTATAAGCTGACCAATTTTCTGCACTCTCGAGGTGCGTCTCTGTTCATAACTCCGAAGATCCACCTTTTGGTGGCACCAATCGGAAAGTATACCCTTTCAAAAAAACAATCCAAAGGCATCTTCGAGTAATCGGTGAACATACCTACATAAAAAAAAAAAATTCGACGAATTGAGAACCTCCTCCTTTTTTGAAGTCGGTTAAAAAGTGACTGTATCTACGGCATTTTTTAAATTCGAATGAAGCAATATTTGATGCCACTGAGACAGCACTCAGCTTATTACGACACACAACGAATGCGTTTTAGTCTGGACAAACAAACACCTTGTTAAACGCACCATTAGATAGATATCCGTGTGATTTTGGCAGCTAAGACAACGCAGCTAGTTCATTTTATACTACCAAATCGCGAAATTGTTTTCAGTCTGATTGTGGACATGAGAACATGCTTTGACTAGAATAATGGAGACTAAGGAGAAGAGCTGTGTCAAGCTGTATAACTATGCTTTTAAAAATAAGATGAACTTATATTAGTTTTTTAAAACTTCAAAATTATTACACCGTGTTTTCTTTGATAAAGAAGCGTCATGTTTCTTTACTTAAGTGTATTTGTTTAGTTTTAGGATCTGGCTGCTGGCTGAGTACCTCGATAAGAAATTTTGAAAAAGTTCAATTCCAATTATATCAATGGATCTTTCCTTTCGAAAAATATAGGTACTTACTTACACTTTACATCGATACAAAACTCTTACTTAGTCTTACTTACTTAGTCAACCCACCACGTATTGGCGATTTATGTGCTGTGGCTAAGACAGGTTGAGCTGAAAGGATATTGCGCCCGACCTACCACTTTAGTGGGCGAGTCATCTTAACAATATGTCCTAGGTACAACAACGTCCCGATAAGTGTAGGCACAGATTGCTTTGACGTTGTATTAATCATCTATCGAAAGATAAATAAAGGCCTAAGTTACGCTTATTTTCTCAATTGAACTAGCTGTGTCCTCTAGTCTGTGCTTCTGTTTATTTATTCAACACCCAAAGATTTATTTTCTTTAATGAAAGAAGCAAGACTTTTACTACAATGGCCCGTCCATTAAGTGTAAGTAGCTACTCACATGCTCATAACAAACAACAAAAAACACAAAGGCTGGTCTCACGCTCACCAGCGCTGATAGGCGAGTGATCTTTATTACAATGAAATAAGGATACTGATTGTCCAGCACTGACGAGAGCAATCAGCATAGCCATTTTTGCTGAACAATCAGTATCCTTATTTCATTGAAATAAAGATCAACTCGCCTATCAGTGCTGAGACTAAAATCAGCCAAAGAAACATTGTAGAAAGGTAATGTTTTTTGGGTAACAAACAACCGTCAGTGTGTTGTTCCTAACAAAAGATCAAATGGCGAAAATAAGATTTCCACTCAGGCTATTGTAAACGTAAGTAAGAGGAAGTTTATAAAAATCTGAAAATCCGACAGCAGCGGTGTAAACTGTTTTCTATTATTATAGTTGACAGATTATGTTTAAGAACAAAAGGCCAAAGAAAACTGATTAGTTAGGTTTATTGAAACCAATTTGATGCAATTACATTGGAATGGTTGAAAAGGTAGAGGAAATGTAGCATAGACACATCTTTAAATTTAAAAGTGTTGAAAGTTTATGAAAATAAAAAGCTAGACGGACATTTGAGGAAGATTCTAGGTTATTTTTCATCATCATCACCATATACCATCACTACGGGGGCAACGCCGCGAGGGCGCATGGTTAACCTTTTAAACATTTTCAATTAATCTTAATGTGATATATATATATGATCTATATACATACATATATCGCACCTCACAAGTAATATAGTTGCAACTCAAAAACAATGATTTTGAGATATCGCGTTTTGAAGTTTTAAAAAATCGTACCGTCTAAAATATTGACAGTAATGTCTAAACTTAAATGCAAATATATAGGTATATCGCTTGGCTATGAATATTTCCTATTCTAGTAAGTTTATAGTAAATAGCTTTTATAAAATGAATATTATTTTAATAGCACTCAGAGTTACAACTGTATTGCTTATCTGTTCAGGTACTTTTTTGAAATACAACTATATTGCCTGTTTTAAAAACTAACTTTTGTGCGTTTCGACGGTTATAATTAACGTTTTAATGTACATTTTCCAAGTGTTTCAGAAGTTCTAATGAGTTTTATGAAGGTAACTTGTATTTCTCGTAAATTAAATTCAAAAAATGTTTTAACAAAATACTATATTTAAAAATCAACAGTAGTTAGCTAAACAAAAAATAAGAAACCGAAGAGAAATAGTAAGTACTTTAGTAGTTTAGGTACCTAATTATCAAAAATGTAGAAGAGCAAAATACAACTACTAAACTATCATCATCATCATCATCTCTGGCGTTGGACGTCCACTGTCAGACATAGGCCTCCTTCAAAGATCCAACGCTGCGCTTGCCGGTCCGTGGCCTCCTCTTAAGAACTTTTTGGCCCCATCAGCCATCTGTTCTGCGTGCTATATGGCCTGCCCATTGCCGCTTCAACGTGCCAATCCGTTTGGCTATGTCAGTAACACGAGTTCTACGTATCTCCTCATTTCTGATTCAATTCCGCAGTAAAACCCCAAGCACAGCTCTCTCCATTGCTCGTTGAGCTACTCTGAGGCCAATAGTGAAGAACCACGTATTGATTGAAGACTTTTGTCTTAATGAATTGACGTATTTTGGATGAAAAGCTGTTGCGAAGTGGCGTTTTTAAACAAACACTTCAAAACTTCGATGTACCGATAGTCAATTCGGCATCGCTGGAGAGACTCGAGCTCCTCCCATGTTTCAATTGAATCGAAGGCTTTCTCATAGTCCACAAACGTGAAACAAAGCGTCAAGTTATATTCTTCGGTGTTCTGTATGACTTGCCGCAGCGCAGCGTGTGTTTGAGAGGCTGAAAGTCATCAAACTTGCGATCGAGACAATTCATGATAATTCTTGAAAACAGCTTATAAACATGTCTCAACAGCAAGAACAGCAACACCACGCTCTTGTTCCATGCTTCTGCCATAGTACCTTCGAGCAAGACGGAGTTGAAGAGCTTTTGAAGGACTTTATTTACCGGTGATACACCCGCTTTCAAAGGCTCTTGAAGTTATTCCGTCTTCGCCCGGCGCCTTGTTGAGAACAACAGTTCTTAAGCTGCTTCAGGGCCACCCTGATCTTGTACGGGTATCAAGTTGATACCCGTTTTGAAAGCGGGTGTATCACCTAGGTTATCCTCGGTGTGATTTAGTGTCGGGCCCGTTTGGCTCTCGGGTCTTCCTTAGCCGCACTGCAAACAGGTTTAGTGACTGAATCGTAGACCTGTTCTTAGAACCTTTCGACTTCCCATAACACTTCTGCTTTACTTGACGCTACACTGCCATCTTCTCATCTCCTCAGCTTCTACTATATAATTTCTATTAAATTTAAATACTTACCTAATTTCTTGGCAAATTATTGGAAAAAGGCCAGGTCAAGAGTACCATAAACTGACGAGCTTGCATAAAGAATGTGATGAGAGTGAATGAAGCCAAAGAAGTGTGTCAGGATCGTAGCAAGTGGAGATCTGTGGTCTCTGCCTACCCCTATGATGGGAAATAGGCGTGAGTTTATGTATGAATGTACCTAATTTCTTTTGAAAAAAACAATTAGCTGTCACTGTTTTATTGCATCGGTAATGTATGCTGAATTTCAGCTCAATCGGACACAGGAAAATGACAGACAGACACTGAAACAGGTGAAGCTAAATAAAAACTTGTAAAAATATGCACAGGCCATAGAGTTACATTTAGAAATAAGCAATATCTCGAAGAACTTATGCGATAATCTTAACAGGTCATATAGTGTTAACTCAAACAAAATTGCGGCAATATAGTTGTAAGTTGAAATGTTTTTCGTAAAAGTCTATTTAATGGAAATTACTAACAAGCAAGAGAGTTACAACTCTTAATATGAACCTCATGGCTTATTTTTATTGACAGGCAATACAGTTACAACTAGATAATACAACTATATTGATTACTTTTAAACTATGTTTTTGTATCCAAGCTAACACTCCAATGTTTTATTTTGAGATGTGACAGGCAAAACACGTCTGGCACGAGTTGTGACTTATTCAACAGGGATTCAACTTAGATGTAACTATGCTACTTGACAAATTAATGAATGAGATGGATAGTCAATAAAGAGTTTTAGTGCTACCATTTAGCGATAAAAAGAGGTAGAAATGTAAGGGTCTCACCAGTCGATAGAGAAAAAAAATGTGTATTTAATGGCATACTTAGCTCAATATTGCAAAATTTTGAGTTGCAACTATATTACTTGTGAGGTGCGATATATCATAGTATATCATGTTAAGGAATAGTTGTGATCCTATTACGTTACGAGTTTTGATATAAACACACAGTTATAAGACCTTTGTTGTATTCAAGATGTGATTTAGCCAAACTTTTTTCATATATTTGGGAAGGGTTGACGTCGGACATGGAAACTCGTTTACTGCTACACATTGATTCCGGGGCAAGCCAAAACAATGTAATAAATCAAAGATAGGGCTAATATTGTTACCCAAAATAGAAATGCCTAATATTTGTTCTCCATCAAAATGTGCAACCTACATAACCCTGTAATACAACGCCAAAAAGCAAGCTATTCCGACATTTAACGGAACGCCGTAGTGCCTAGGACATAGCTGAGCGAAATTATTAGGCTTTACTTAGGTATACCTAGTCTCTAAAACGTATGGAGTTATGAGGCCACATATAAAATATTTCCTTTGTTCTGTTTACCACCTCGCGTAGTTTGATCATAGAATACTGAATAGTACCATGTTGGGTAAGTGATGTATATAGCCAAGTTAGAAACAAAAAGTTTTACATGGTTCCTTTTTTACCCGACTGCGCAAAGCAAAGGAAGGGTAATGTGTTTATCAGTCTATGTATGTTTGTTTGGATGTTTCTATGTGGCACTCTAGAGGCCAAACGCGTGGACCGATTTTGATAATTCTTACGTCAATCGATTCGTCTCAACCTTGGGAGTGCTACTAAAGACATGACAGTAAACAAAATTCACCAGTGCCACAACCAGACGCCATATTGTCAAAATTAAAAAAACCAAAATCATCACACTATATCAAGTGGGATATCGTTGAATAGGTATTTCAAAATCAACTTTAGGTTTCTTTTACCATTTTTCATTTTAAGTAATAGTTTAGGAAAAATAACGGTTTAAAGTTGATTAATAATAATTCTCGCTATGGATGTTTCTATGTGGCACTCTAGAGGCCAAACGCTTGGACCGATTTTGATGATTCTTACGTCAATCGATTTGTCTCAACCTTGGGAGTGTCACTAAAGATATGACAGTAATCAAAATTCACCAGGGCTACAACCAGACGCCATATTGTCAAAATTAAAAGAATCAAAATCGTCACACTATATCAAGTGGGGTATCGTTGAATAGGTAAGTATTTTAAAATCAACTTTATCATAACTAAAAAGTGTTAAATAAAAAAATATTTTAAATAAAAAAATATTTTAAAAAAACAAAAACCCGACTGCGTCAAAACTAAAAAGAAAAAAACAAGCCTGCAAAGAATTACTCACAGTCGGTACCCATTCATTTTATTACCAATCAAATCTTCCCAATGTTATGGGTCCCGACTGTGAGTAATTCTTTGCAGGCTTGTTTTTTTCTTTTTAGTTTTGACGCAGTCGGGTTTTTGTTTTTTTTAAATATTTTTTTATTTAACACTTTTTAGTTATGATAAAGTTGATTTTAAAATACCTATTCAACGATACCCCACTTGATATAGAGTGACGATTTTGATTCTTTTAATTTTGACAATATGGCGTCTGGTTGTAGCCCAAGTGAATTTTGATTACTGTCATATCTTTAGTGACACTCCCAAGGTTGAGACAAATCGATTGACGTAAGAATCATCAAAATCGGTCCACGCGTTTGGCCTCTAGAGTGCCACATAGAAACATCCATAGCGAGAATAATTATTAATCAACTTTAAACCGTTATTTTTCCTAAACTATTACTTAAAATGAAAAATGGTAAAAGAAACATAAAGTTGATTTTGAAATACCTATTCAACGATACCCCACTTGACATGGTGTGACGATTTTGATTTTTTTAATTTTGACATTAAGGCGTCTGGTGGTGGCACTGGTGAATTTTGATTATTGTCATGCCTTATTAACACTCCCAAGGTTCAGACGAATCGATTGACGTAAGAATCATCAAAATCGGTCCACGCGTTTGGCCTCTAGAATGCCACATAGAAACATCCAAACATATATACATAGACTGATAAACACATTACCCTTCCTTTGCTTTGCGCAGTCGGGTAAAAAACAAAAACCCGACTGCGTCAAAACTAAAAAGAAAAAAACAAGCCTGCAAAGAATTACTCACAGTCGGGACCCATAACATTGGGAAGATTTGATTGGTAATAAAATGAATGGGTACCGACTGTGAGTAATTCTTTGCAGGCTTGTTTTTTACCCGACTGCGCAAAGCAAAGGAAGGGTAATGTGTTTATCAGTCTATGTATGTAGGTATGTATGTTTGGATGTTTCTATGTGGCATTCTAGAGGCCAAACGCGTGGACCGATTTTGATGATTCTTACGTCAATCGATTCGTCTGAACCTTGGGAGTGTTGTTATAGGCATGACAGTAATCAAAATTCACCAGTGCCACCACCAGACGCCTTAATGTCAAAATTAAAAAAATCAAAATCGTCACACCATGTCAAGTGGGGAATCGTTGAATAGGTATTTTAAAATCAACTTTATGTTTCTTTTACCATTTTTCATTTTAAGTAATAGTTTAAGAAAAATAACGGTTTAAAGTTGATTAATAATTATTCTCGCTATGGATGTTTCTATGTGGCACTCTAGAGGCCAAACGCGTGGACCGATTTTGATGATTCTAACGTCAATCGATTTGTCTCAACCTTGCGAGTGTCACTAAAGACATGAAAGTAATCAAAATTAACCAGTGTTACAACCAGACGCCATATTGTCAAAATTGAAAAACTCAAAATTGACGAACTATGTCAAGTGGGGTATCGTTGAATAGGTATTTAAAAATCAATGTTAGGTTTCTTTTACTATTTTTCATTTTAAATAATAGCTTAGGAAATATAACGGTTTAAAATTCTGTTTGTGTGTATCTTGGCCGCGCATCACGTCTCGGTCGAACGAAACTACTGGACGGATTTAAATGAAACTTGGTATTATTTGAGTGCATACATACTATACTACTACGAGGTATAAATAGGATACTTTTGATTACTATACCTACTTACTTACTGAAATTCAAGACGGTTCCCTTGGGAGAGGAAATGAAAATCAAAATGAGTAGGTAGGTATCTGGTTGTAATTCATTAACACATAGTACGATTTTATTGATTCTTTTTACCCGACTGCGCAACGCAAAGGAAGGGTAATTTTGTTAGAAAGTAGGTATGTACCTACTTTAAAATGTTCTGTAAAAATTTCAAGGTCATCGGTTTTGTAGTTCAGAAGTTACAAACATCGCAACCCTCAGTATTATTTTTTATTTACATTAATTACCAAAAACACAACTAGATGTCGCTGCTAAATCTGAACCAATCCTAGATCGCGCTATCGTTGCGTTTTGAAAAGTTTACCTATTCTATCAATTTTTGAGGGCCATTATCGAAAGTTTTTGATATTATTGGATTGGATTGAATTATTGGCTGATGGGGAATTGGATTGGATGGATTTGATGAATAAAATTGAATAAATAATTAGGGCGATACGAAGTTACTTAGTTTAGTTGGTTTATTAATTTCTTGTTGGGTAGGTAATAGTTAATCAAGGTATTTTAAAATCAACTTTATCATAACTAAAAAGTGTTAAATAAAAAAATATTTTAAAAAAACAAAAACCCGACTGCGTCAAAACTAAAAAGAAGAAAACAAGCCTGCAAAGAATTACTCACAGTCGGGACCCATAACATTGGGAAGATTTGATTGGTAATAAAATGAATGGGTACCGACTGTGAGTAATTCTTTGCAGGCTTGTTTTTTTCTTTTTAGTTTTGACGCAGTCGGGTTTTTGTTTTTTTAAAATATTTTTTTATTTCTTTTTAGTTTTGACGCAGTCGTGTTTTTGTTTTTTTAAAATATTTTTTTATGTTCTTATGGGAAAACTAATGTAATATTTTGAAGATGGATATTATATTGTTCACCTGGTTTGTGTTTATTTACCGACTTTAAAAGAGGAGAAGATTCTATGTTCGACTGTATGTATGTTTTTTTTTATGTATGTTCACCGTTATCTCCGTCAAATTGTGCACCGATGATTATTTTCTTGTTTGAAAGATTATACTCCTAATTTGGCCCATAAAATTTGGTGAGAATTTGACGAAGATCTTCGGAGTTATGAACAGAAATGCACCTCGACAATGCAGAAAATTCCTGTTTTTATAACACTGAATATTTTTTTAATATAGTCACTTGTTTAAAATTTGAAAAAAGATTGCTTAGTTATGCAGTCGCGAGCCTATTTACATATTCTGGGAGATCTCTACAGTATTTAAGCTCTTTATAGTTACGAACAATGAAACAATTAGTAAAATAACATACGAGTAGCTTATTAACAATTTCGTGAATATTCACACCTAGAAATTGGATTTTATTTCATTTCGCTTCAAAAGTATTTCATAGTTGCCTCGAAAGCCGAATGAAATTTTGTTGGTCATTTAAATTCGGGCACATGCGTCCTGTGTGGCTAATTGTGGTCATACAGTTTTATTGGGGTGACCGTGAACACGACATTTTTTTAGGATATTAACAGATAAAGAGCATTTTAATCAGCCGTGTTGGTTAAATGGATTAGGGTCTCGACTTTCGATCCGAAGGTCGCAGCTTCGAACCCGGCCATGCATCAATTACGCATGTTAACTTCTGCAAAATGTGGGCAGTAAAGAAATTGAACATACCTCTGACTACCCCCTTTAGAGATCTTCAATGGATCTTAAAATACAGATCTGAAAGAATACTATCTAACACACCTTGGGAATACAGTCGTGATATTTTAAATAATTTCATTTATCTTACATTAATAAAACATGTTCAGATCTTGAACCTAAACTTTATTATCCACAAAATGTGGCACTAAAACCATGATTTCTAATCTTCTTCTTCTTCTTTCGTGTGAGCAAGTGGCCAACTCTGGTGACGGAGTTTTTATTCCACCTAAAGGCCTCCGTCATGGCATAACGACTTAAACGCCGGGACCGACAATTAACGTGCCCTCCGAAGCACGGAAGCGCTCAAGCTCGTAATATCACTGATGATTTCTAATTATTTTAGTTGTAGCATCCCGTGGCTTTTTGGAAACCTATAACATTGCAACATAACCACACAGTTTTCCTCATTTAACTCAGTTAAGCTGTTTTCTTGGTCCACATCATTCTCACAAACTTTTGCTTTCATAAAAGAAATACTGTATACTTAATAGACGTTTTCATTGATCCTTATTCTTACAAACTTTCGTAGTAAAGGAAAGGATGGTACAACAGAATTGCAAAGTTGTTCATTGATGAATTGAGTTATGAACAGAAAAAAAACATAGAATCAACTCTAATCACTCACTCTTCGCATTTACCAACACTAGAAAATACTCAACCCCAACTAAGCCGCAAAAACTAAACAAAAAATTAATTCATATTTTAAACTTTCGCGACTTGAACACATTTTTAAAATTATTATTATAAATTATTATTATTATTGTCAGTGTGGTGTGTCGCAACCCTAATAGTGATTTGTGTTGACTGAATGAGGGTAGTTCTAACCTCATCAGTCAAAGGTGCAAACAACGGCCGCCAGTCTACTCGTGACCACGGCGACTGTAATGTCGCCGAAACGTCGAGGTAAATAAAACAATTTCATTACGCGATTAAGTCCCGATAATAATAATTTTAAAAAAATAATTTTGTACTAAATTGCGCGACTGATTCCCTAAAACGAATTCCTCCATGTTTTCACATTCACTGGTTACGAACACACAATTTTGCCACGTTAATCTCACCACCTGTCAACAACACATCTCAACCAGTACTAAAGAACCTGTCAATTGCAAAACTATGACATAAAGTTTCTAAGAAGCTTATTATCTTGTCTTATCTTGTAAATAAGTACGATGCAACACAAGGCTCTGCTTGCAGAGGCGGCATTGAAGTGACATTTTGCCGTTAGCACTAGTTTCTGCTTTAGAATCGATAGAGTGTGTTGAATGAATCACACTATCACATCACATCACACTATCACATCACACTAATATTATAAATGCGAAAGTTTGGATGTTTAGATGTTTGGATGTATGTTTGTTCCTCTATAACTCGACAACCACTGAACAGATTTGGCTGAAATTTAAAACATAAATAGTTAATGACCGGAAATAGGACATAAGCTACTTTTTATCCGGGTACCACGCGAGCGAAGCCGCGGGCGGAAGCTAGTAAGACCTTAAAACGATCTTAGAACGGGTCACACAAAATAAATGTACGTCTACAATGTTAGTTAAAAGTTTTTTTTATATGCGTGGTACCGATAAAAAGTAGTGTGATTAGTGCGATAATGTGATTTGTTGCTACGAGTTGGTGTTGGCTGCGTAAAGATAAAATCCTCACACACGTCGTAACTAATGCTATCCCTTCTAAGCGCTTCAATTTGCAAAGTGACACTGTACGTTTGTGTCTTGTGTGTTCAGTAGTGACTGTCCCTACGTTTCAAAGTGCTTACTTGTAGCGCATCAACGTGTTAAGCTTGACATTTGTGTCACAGCAGACACATTTTGGCAGTGACAGGACTCTCGGTGCTTAACCGTGAAAAGTGTGACCCTTTTTTGTATCACATGTGATACAAAATTACTCCTAGAGCCAAATGTTGGTAACAGTATGACCTCTACTTTGTGTCACAGATTCGCATCGGCAGTGACAATACTATTCGAAGAAGTGCTTAACCAATGCTTATTATCAACATGCTTAGTGTGATACTGTTTTGGATAATTCCCAACGACCCCACTGGCCCACGAAATATCGCACCTCCAGTATTAAAGTGACACATTTCAAAAAACACGATTTTTGGGAAACGCGAAAAAACGATTTTACAATCGCACACTTTTTTCTGATTTTCGCGTACTAAACAGCTGTATTGGGATTTTGGTTATTTTGATTCTAAACACGTAACGTCCTACGGCAATCTCGGCTGATGCAATGCTGAAAACGGCCGTTTTTTTGCGGGGGAGGCAGGCGTAACCGCCAAAATGAAAATGACGCAGCTACTGTTTTTCACACGTTCTAACCAGAAAATGGCAGTTTTTAAAACACTAGCGGGTAGAGTTTTTTTTTCTGAGTTTTTCTACATATTTAACTCATTTTCCCTATTTTTTGAAATGTGTCACTTTAATACTGGAGGTGCGATATGTGTCACAGAATCGTAAAAACTGGAGATTAAAAATGTTTATCGTTGCTTATTTCTAGTGCCTTAAAGATTAAGCCGTAACCCTGTTTTATGTCACATGATACAGATCTGCAGTGACAGGACAATTCAAAGATTTTCTTCACCAGTTCTTACTCTTAACCTGTAAACTGTGACACTATTTTGTGTCATATGATATGTGTCGCATTGTCAGCACATCATCATCATCTTCCTGCCCTTTTCCCACTTACGTAGGGGGCACAACATGTTCTTCTTCCATTTCCCTCTATCAGCCGTCATCTCAGCATTCACCCCTTTCTTACTCATGTCAACTTTCACACAATCGCATTTTCAGTACAATTCAAAGTCATACTATTTTCTTTCTCCATTTCAACGTGAAAAGCATAGGTAACAAAAATGCATATAACGTATGATAAACTTCAGCAGTGAAGCTATAATTCAAAGTTGTTGTTGAGTCGTGCTTAACCTCTCATTGTATAAACGTGCAAGGCGTGACACTCGGGTCTGCTCTCGGAAACTCGTGTCACTTCGGGGCGCTAGTTTTGACAGCATTACGCTGCAGAAAGTTTCAAAAGCATTGTAGATCTGAAGTTGCGAGTTTAAAGTGGTATTTACAAGTGTCTCTGACTTATGCAGTTTGTGCAAATTTGTGTAGTGAGTACTCTCTATTTTTTTCTTTGGAGAGCTTAAGTTCTGACACTACTCACACAAACGAAGGTGCAGTCAAAAAGCAAATTCATATTCTTTCGTTTTATAAATTCAGACGTTTTGTATGATTAATGTTTTATAAGTTTGGGTTACGTTTTATACACTAGCACGTTAAGTGATCTGCGTAAATAGTGGTGCGGAGCGTTCTCCTTTGGAGAGAATGGCAGTGAATGCGTTAAAAATCAATCCAAAGTATGCTTTTAAATATAAATCAAAGATAAATCTCCAAAATACAGATTGTTTTGTGCGCTCACTGGTACATATATAGTACCTACCTAATTGTCGAATCTCAGAACGAAAAATGCTATTCTTCCAAGTCAAAATAGCAGAATGAAAAATAAATCTAAAGCTGATAAAAAACAAAAGGCTTCCAATAAGTACATTTGTCAACTGTCAACGTCAATGTGGGGTAATGCGAAAAACTCTTGCTTGCAACAATTGGTCACTGCAGTAAAAGGTTTTACGTAAAATTGTTCTAACATTTTCTATAAGAGCCGATCGAGACAAATTGGTACGATTTATTATTTCTTGTAGAATGAAGCTGGTAAGTATTAAAAACTGTTTTAAGCTATTTTTTCAAAAAGGGGGTGTCTTATTTGTATATGTTCATCGATTTCTCTGTCAAATTATGCACCGATTTTAAATTATTTTTTTATTTTTTAATACTAGATGTATCATACTAAGATGTATCAATTATGATACATCTTTCTGAACTGTCTATACACAGTAACATATTACTGTCTAGTTCTGTACGGAGAAATCCAAAAACATGGTCACATCACAAATGCCGTGTCAAACTAATGTTGGTTTTGTAACTCACCCGTTTTTGTGCATAGTGCCTTTACATCGTATTTACGTACTTGGATTCCATCTAAATGGACCAATTCTGACTTTCTACAATTCATTAGTAGCTATAAATGGGTTCTATTCCTATCTAGGACAAACATTTACGCGAGGAACTCATTTTGTTTGTTCTATGCCTTCCTCTCGTAAGGAGTTTCAGGATGTTTAAAAATATCCAATGTATTTTTAGACAGCATCATTCCAATGTAGGTCAACGCCTCTCTCTCATTTATACCTTTTAGAGAGGAAAAATGAATGAATTAAATGAATTAAAACTCTTTATTGTACACTTTTCAGTAGCTTATGACTTGCTAGCTGCTGCCTGCAGCTTCGCTCGCGTGGTACCCGGATAAAAAGTAGCCTATGTTACTTTCCAGCCTTCCAACTATCTCCACACAAAAAATCACGTCAATCCGTCGCTCTGTTTTGACGTGAAAGCAGGACAAATAAACACACTTTCACATTTATAATATAGGTACCGATAGTATAATTGTACAATAGACGGTATCGCTTAGAAGCGATTTCTTCCAGACAACACGGTTGAATGGAAGGAAATATTAAGATTGAGAGTATGAGAGCAGGAAGAATTGACAATTAAAATTTTAAAATAACGCAACTGCCACAACTAGTAGGTAACAACATACTGACCATATGCACATGAAAAGGCGTTAAGGATTTGCGTGCTGCTCTGTGTATTTAAGGTTCGTAAGTTTTTATCTAGTTAGGGGTAACGAGGCAAGGACAAAATAAAAGCGACGAGTAGTGTCGTTGACTTAATAATACAATGTCGCACTACCAACTCTTTGTTTTAACTTTAGCCAAAAGAATAACTAGCTAAGGCTGGATTCGACCAAACTGGATTCAGTTTATACCCGAGAGTAAACTACTAGCCGACTTAATTCGAAATACAATTGTTTAGAAGCGCAACCGAATATTATTAGGTACGTGCGTACAAATTATCCTGCTTATAAGGTGTCAACTTTACAATGTCAAAATATTTAAACAAATAGTTTACTTTCGAGACTAAACAGTTTGGTCGAATTCAGCCTTAATTAGCTTAATTAATCGACAGCAAAAATTTTTACCAATTATTTTTTCTAAACAAAAAATAACTACCTATCCAAAGTCTCAGGTACCCAAATATTACGGTTCTAACAAATACATTACAAAAATTGAGAATTACTAAGACCAATTTGCTGTCCAGCGTCTTAAGCTACGCGTCCACTGGGTAGGAATCAGAGCGTATACAGTACGCAGCATCGGTATTTACCGATTCAGTGCACCGCTATGCCTGTGCACGCTGTACCATAGAAATCAATACAACGCAACAAATCCTTTCGCTCCGTATGCTTCGATTTTGACCCAGTAGACGTTTAGCTTTAAGTTTCAATATATTCACCATTTCTATAATACAGTTGTGAGACTGGTTAAAGAAGACTGGCAAAGTTCTTTGAAGCTACGACCCAACTATAATCTGCCTCGTTCATGAACGAAATAAACCAAGATTTGTACAACCTACCACCGCAAACAAAATAATACTAAAAGTTACCCTCTAAAAGTTGGGATTACAGAGATATAAAAATAATAAATAAAGAAGTTAGGTTAGGTTGTTTTTGTTATTTTCTCTAAATGCAATGATTTTATGACTATAACCTAACTCTTATGACTTTTTCGTTAAAATATGACCCTAGAGTGTGAGTAGAGTCTGACAATAAAATTATATTCATATTTTATGTTCTTCACCATGCACGGTTCTATAAAATATTGGGTCGATGGGTCGACTTTCGCCATTGTTCTTTAAGTCATTAGTTTAAAAGACTCGCTAAAGCAAAAGCATCCCGGACACTCGACGAAATCTCTATGCAAAAGCGGCGTCTAACTACCTATTTACACAGACACTACATAATGTCATTTTTGTACACGCGCAATTGTGTGCGTGAAGTAAGGTTGTCACCGCGTGAATAATTATTGTACCCTGTGGTCTCGGTCTCGTCGTCGTGTCTGCGCGCGGGGCGCGTCTCTAGCTCAAAGTCAGCCCCTCGCCAGCCCAAATTCGGTCGCGCTTTGAGGAAGCCCTGATTGGTGGGGGAGGGGGCTATTATATGGGAAAAGTGCTATTTTATTTTCGACTTAAGTTCTTCATACTGTGATCACATTGTCATAAATTACACTGTACGCAATGGAGCCTCTACTTTAATTGAATACGTGAGAATTTTGTTAAACAGGGAAACAGGATCGGATACATTTCGGAACAGGCGTTTTGGGAAATAAGCAAAGCATTATGTACCTAATGTACCTATCATTTAATACGGTTCATAAACACATTTAGGTAAGAGCTAATTTTCTTACATGTTTAACCCACAAAAAAGACTCTATGTTCGGCTATACAGTATGTTTTTTAACAGGAAACAGTCGGTACGAAGGGCTGACTAAGCTGTGGGTTTCCTCATGAGTTAGTTAAGTCTGTTGTTTCTTTCCTTTATTTAGGTAGGTACCTACTTAAGAGTGTTTGCAACTTTCATTAGTTAGGTAATAGGTGTTTATAATATAAACTGTACTTTGTTATTCAGTTAGATTTATGCAAGTGTTCACACGTTTAATACAAACCTACAATATGTCTATCAGCGAGAACCTGTAATTGGCTTTCTGAATCTAATCAAAATGTTTAGTGATATTTACTTTAGCTGTTGGTTTTCCATAAGATAAATAAATAAATAAATAAATGATGTTTTTCTTCACCGTGTAGAGCTCGTGTTAATGTAAATATACATTTTTTGAAACGATAAAAGCCAAAAAGCCACGGCTCGAGCTCGCGACCTTCGGATTGAAAGTCGAGTTCGACTCTGCCAAAAGGTCTTAAATTAATACAATTTTTTATAATTTCTGTCTTGAAAATTATTAATTTTGCACTTATGCTTAGTGAACGCTATAAATTCTAAAATGTTAAACAAAAAAGACTATTTTTAGTTTTACCCTATGAAAAACTAGTCGCCAATAACAAAACTGTTCTGTGCCTCATTGGTTAGATAAATTAACGTCGTTTATTCAACGTCCAATTTGGAAACATCTTTGTTATTGTTGTAACTCGAGTTTTTGCCATTGGATACTGAGTTTTACAGACATAACAATAAACAAGATTGTTTAGAATACAAATTTTAATTAAAAGTTTTCTAAAATTGGAAGAGTTCTAAGAGTTCTATGATAGCAATTACACGGGAATTTTACAGTTAATATTGCTATTCAGCGCGGTATAGTTGCCAGGACACGCTTCCGACTGGCAGTTACTTGGATCGTTGTAAACGATCTATAGATAGATCAACTGGTTCTTATTATATTTTGTAACTAACGACCTTCACGGCCTTCGCACGGGTCACATCACACATCACATTAGAAACCTCTAAAATTATCAGTGTTTCTCTACTATATTATGCATGTATATAAACCATCCTCTTGAATCTATTAAAAAAAAAAAAAAAAACAAAAAAAAAAATTAACTGACTTTATCAGTAACACAATATATTTTTTGTTTCAGATGGAGTAGCAGACATGAAGAGGAAACGAGACAAGAAATCAAAAACAGAGACAGCACAAGCTATTAGAAAAATAATGTCATAGAAACGGGACACAAAACCTATATCTAAGAAATCATTGGAGAAATGAAATAGAATCAACAAAAGATATAGTTAGAAATGATATAAAATCACAATGGAGGTCAAACTACATATCCGAGCACTAACCATGCTCCTAATCTGCAACCAATGCCTCAGCGATTACCAAACAGACAACACAACTTTAGATAGACACATAGATTTAAACAACACAGAAATAGATAGAAATGATACGAACACCACTCTAAGCGGTCTGATTGACTATAACAGCACAGACGAATCATGTGTCGGCGATCCAGAGTATTGCAACTTGACCAGAGAAGAATACATCGATATGCTGAATGAGTATATATTCCCTCAGCCTTATGAGTGGGTACTTATCGCGACGCATGCGATAGTCTTTGTGATTGGTTTGATAGGGAATGCGTTAGTGTGTGTGGCGGTGTATAGGAACCATTCTATGAGGACTGTGACGAACTATTTTATCGTGAATTTGGCTGTGGCGGATTTTATGGTGATTCTGATATGTTTGCCGCCAACTGTTCTGTGGGATGTCACTGAGACGTGGTTCTTCGGGACTGCTATGTGTAGGATCGTGCTGTATTTTCAGGTAAGTCAATTCTAATTTAAATTCATTGTTAGGCGCGGGACATACAGAAAAGTCGTAAGACGAGGACGCGTCGCAGACATATGTCTCTTCCGCGTCCCTTTCATAGAAAATGTATAGAAGCGTCGCGCCGCAAAACATACAGAAGAGACGGGGCGCCGTCACATTTTGTATGAAAGGGACGCGGAAGAGACAAATGTCTGCGCCCTGTCTCTTCTATCTGGCCTACGTCCGTATCTATGCAAACGTCGGTGTCATAGACAAATGTCAAAGTCAAGTTTTCGTCAAATTAGTGCAACTCACTCTTGCCTTCTCTGCTACGAAATTTACGCGTAAAATCTCCATTGTAAAATCTCAAATATTCTAATTATACGCAAAAATGTTTCAAGAAAGGTGTTTCTATACGCAAGAGATTGCATCACTCCAGGCTAACGACCCACGCATTACATTCGTCAATATCTGGGCGACCGAGCTCTGCTCGAGTGAAAATAGAGACAAATTAAAATGTACCCGAAAAAAGAATGAAAAAAACTGACAAAAAAAAGCTATCAATGGCTGAGATTTGAACTCGCAGCCCGAAGGCGTTGAAGGTATATGAACCGCTTAGAAGCTCTGAACCATTATGTTCTTTACGCACGCTTAACTTGGGGAGTAAGCTGGTGAATGCGTGACGAGAGCGTTCCGAAAAGTGTGGGCGAGGCGAACTGAAGTTTTACTTCAGTTATGTGGTCTAAAGCAGACTCTTATTTTTATTTAAACAGCGTTTTGTTGACTAGATCAAAACTAAGTTTAGCTTAATCGAGTTGTCAATTTTTCATAGTATTTGTGACTGTCTACTATACCTTTAGGTATAGATAGACTAATCTATAAACTATCTATAAACTAGAATTAACTTTAAGCCACTGAAAGATCCTTTATTTTCATTTATGCTCGAAAATATTTGTAAATAAACTTTCAATTTGCAATATATCTCAATTTACGATAACTAAAAGAGCTACGGGTTTATATTTCGTTCGTAGCTTCGTAGCAGATTGTAGACCTACGCTAGCTACGAACGTAGAGCCTCTACGCAGACTTATAAAGTTTACTAACTTAAGCTGCAAACAATTTTCAACCTAATTGCAAAGCTCAATAGTTCTAAAACTCTTCAACGTCTATTTAAGCCAAGGTATTAGAGTAAATGACTAGCAGACACCTAATCCTAGCTCAATTTTTACGAGTGACCTACCCAGGTCGTTTATTTTATTCTTACACACGTAAATTTCCCAATTTACAAGAAAATAAGTGGGTTCTTATAACTTTGCTAAGTAGGCAACTTTGGGGGCAATTATTTTTGTAATTTAAGGAGTTATCTTTCTAATTATACGGCTAATGCTAGATGATTATTGTAGAAAACAACGTTATGATTTTTTTTTTTTTTCATTTATGACCGACTTCAAAAAATGGAGGAGGTTCTCAAGTCGTCGAAATCTGAGACTTAAGTGGCTGAATGGTTGGGTGCCCGCCTTCGAACCGAAGGACGCGAGTTCCAATTTCAGCCAATGGAAGTTTATTTTTTGTAAGTTTTTATTGTTCTTTTTTTTTCTTTTTTAATTTTTCTCTATTAGCACCTGAGCAGAGCTCGGTTGCCCAGATATTAGTTGCTAAGCTAATACCTACAATAATTGCCCGTCCACAGACACTCTAACAGTGCTTTGGGGTTATCATGTTTTAGTATTGTTTTATTTGGACTGCATCGAGTAATGAGTCATCAAGGCCTGTCCATTAACAGTTTACAACCTCTTATCCCGAAATAGATTAGTAAGGGTCACTAAATGGACTATATCCGTTTATTGTACACATAAAGACATAACTGGGCGACCGAGCTCTGCTCGGGGGCAAATAAAGAAAAATTAAAAAAAGAAAAAGAAAAATGAACAAAAAAAAACTTTGGCTGAGATTCGAACTCGCAGCCTTCGGCTGGAAGGCTGACAGCTAACCACTTAGCCACTCTAGTCTCAACTTTCGTGAAATTACGACCACATTGCACTGGTAAATCTTTTTGCTTAAAAATGCCGAGAAAATGAATTTTACTTGATATGAGACCTAGCTAGATCGATTTTTCGCCCCGTAAACCGCCGTACCGCAAATTTCATCGAAATCGTTACAGCCGTTTTTGAGTACAAACAAACAAATATTGCTCGTTTAATGGAATAGGATAAAAACCCCTTCATGTTATACTAGGATTTATGATAACTGAAGTACCTACTCTCGTGGACTGAAATCATACAGTCCTAGATAGACCTCCTCTTTTTTTGAAGTCGGTTAAAATGGCATCTGCAGGGCAATTCTACTAGATGACAATGTCAATCATTCTGCTGCGGTTTGTTTCGATCCCTTAAATGTCAGCCATTTGGTGAATAGTAGAATAGCTTTTCAAAAATGTGTTCTGCCAAAGTCCAAGCCTTAGCTAAAGCCTCACCACAACTGAGTCGTTTGTCATTAGTAGAATAGGAAACAGTCGAAAATCTAAGGTTTAGTTGAGGTTTTGCTTGTGGTTCATAAAAATTTTTGCACTAGAATTATAAATAATTAGAATTGCCACCCTGATTGCCTTGAAGTTCTTGCTAGAATTTAGCAGTTGTCATGTTGAAATGATGTCACACTACAAATTCCTAATAACGTTAATTGAAATCTAGTAAATAATGACTGAGTGAAACCGCTGGCTCACTTCACACAGTATGTGGCTAGATAGATATCTAAATTTCTAGATATCTATCTAGCCACATACTGTGTGAAGTGAGCACTATTTATCGAACACTAGCGGACGCCCGCGGCTTCGCCTGCGTGGACTACTATTTTTTTTATCCCATGGGAACCGTGCAATTTTTCGGGATAAAAAGTAGCCTATGTCCTATTCCCGGTTATTATCTATCTATATTCCAAATTTCATTAAAATCAGTTTAATAGTTATGGAGATACGTGGCAACAAACATTCACACACACACACTTTCGCCTTTATAATATTAGTAGGACAATACATTTGTCTGTTAAATAGTGTATTAAGCCTATGTTAGGTTTGACTAGACACTAGGGTTCTCTTAAAACATAATCTGGATTGAAAGAATAAATAAATAAATATTGCTGGACATTTCACACAGCGCCATCTAGCCCCAAACTAAGCAAAGCTTTTTAAACTGTGGATTAACACTATAACAAAATAAAATTATAAGCAAAGCTTGTACTCTGGGAACCAGATAACTGATATAATACTTATATATATGTAAATACATACGGTGCTACAGTATACAGTTAGTCAGCTGTTCACGTTTGGCTGTGGATCTATAATTTCTGTGTATCTCCAATCTCAGCCACAGCGTTATCCAAATTATGCAGATTAAATGGAACAATGACAAGCTTCGTGTCTGTAAGCTTTATTTATTTAGCCATTAAGCTAACAGCCTAAATAATAATCACAAGAAATGCAACTCTGTAGGCATTCTACGCATTTTCATGAATTTGGCACCATGTTTTGACTTTATTTCAATACTAATGTACCATTTAAAGTCATTAGAGTCAACCCCCCACTGTCTATTTCCACAGTTCTTTTTTTTTTTTTTTTTATACTGCTAAGGTAGCAGACAAGCATACGGCCCACCTGATGGTAAGCGGTTACCGTAGCCTATGGACGTCTGTGACACCAGAGGAGTCACACTCGCGCTGCTGACCCTTTTAAGAATTTCAAAACGCCCTTTTTGAAGAACCCCATACTTCGTTCATAACTTAGTTCGATCTAACTATAGACAAAACTCTTATGTATGGAGAGCGAGCGATAATTTTAATAAACTGTGTAAGCGCTTTGAGTTCGATCTATTCTGTACGAGTGTCAGCTCGGCTCGACAGCGAGTAAGTAATGAATTCTTTGTTAGTTGATAGGGGATGCAAGCGGACTAAAGTACATGACGTTAGCAAGCGAATATTGGGGCTCAAGTGGAGTTGGGCAGGACACGTGGCCAGGCGTGGTGATGACCGGTGGAGTAGAGTGCTTACCGAGTGGTGGCCTAGAGAGGGGTACAGGAGTGTAGGTCGTCCACCAGCAAGATGGGTCGACGACATAGTTAAAACCTCAGGTCGTACATGGGTTCGATTGGCGCAAGACAGGGGCGAATGGCAGAAACGAAGAGAGGCCTATACCCAGCAGTGGGATGAGAAAGGCTGATGATGATGATGATGATGATGATAGGGGATTAAGTATTCATGTTTTTAAGAAGTATTGTTTCTTCTTCTTTTTCTACTCATGTAGGTAATTATATATATCATTTATGAGTTAAAGGTAATCTATGTATTTGTAAGTATTCTTGTATTGTTTTTGTTGTCTACAAAATTCAAAATGTTGTCTCACACCGTAATGTTGCATAAGTTTTTTCTACTCGTGAAAACCTATAATAAGCTTTCTGTATTTATTAGTCTACTTAGTTTAAGTTATATTTAGCTGTTGGTTTTCCTTAAAAATAAATAAATAAATAAATTATTTTATAACCAGCTGCGCCTTCGCGGTGTTACACGTATAGTGATGGTAATGATGATGATGAAAAGAGTAATCCTATAAAGAGTATTCCTATAACCTCCCTGAAGAATGAAGCTATCAAATACAGATAGAATTTTTCAAATCCAACTGCTGCCTAAAAACTCCGTCACCAGAGTGGGTCACTTGCTCATACGAACTTACTTTATAGAATTTAATTATTATTATTATTGCTATGAGCCTGTGGTGTCCCACTGCAGGGCAAAGGCCTCCCTTTCTTCTTTCCAGCCATCTCTGTCCTGGGCCAACGTGGACCAGTTCTCTAGGTAGGCACCAATTTCGTCCCTCCATCTTCGCCGTGATCTGCCGCGGGGTCGTTTTCCGTTTAGAGGCGTCCAATCTGTGGTGGTTTTAGCCCATAACGCATCCAACATAGAATTTAATAGAAAACTTAATTTTTTCAGGCAATGTTATAGACGCATTTACTTTAATCTAATTGTACACATTACAACACATGTTATAAAATTTTTAATCTAACACAGCCACGATTAGAACCTACGGTTTTTGGATCTAAAGTTGAGGCACAAAGCACGTTTAAAAATCTTTTAACTTGTAAACATTGTTTTTGAAAACATTTACCTACCTACTAGCTCGTATAACAACTCTAAAATAAATCAGGGTCTTTACAAATCGAAAATCGATATATCGGACAACTACTTATCGTGTTTCAGTTTGTGTTGGTGAAAACTGAGCTTAAAATATATCACAAAATCATGAGTTAAACTAATGTTTTAAAGCTATAGGTACACATAAAATCACACCTGTTTCTACACCTTCTACACCACAGTTTGGATAGGCCACGTATAAGTCGCGTCACATAAAAAGAACGCTAAAGAAAGTGGAGGGGGTGTGTTTTGTCCCATTTTTGCGCACGGGTTACCTATTCGCAAACATGAGACAAAATACACCCCTCTGCTTACTTCCAGCGTTCTTTTACATGACGCGAACCTATACTTGCTATGATGTTGCCACACCTCTTTCGCCTCATTCATTCTCATTACGTTCTTCATTATAAAACTCACCGGCTACTTTTGACCGCCTTTCTTCAAATTTCGTAATGTGGGACCTGATCAATTGTCGGTTCCGGAGTTTAAGTCATTAAGCCATGATGGAAGCCTTTAGGCGGCCTAAAAACTCCGTCACCAGAGTTGGCCACTAGCTCATACGAACTTACTTTTACTTTTACTTAATGCCCGCAACACAAGTTGATCTTGCGGGCGGTCTGCTAGTGGCTGGCCAGGGAATGAGTTAAAAGTTTTCTGTTTCTTTGCTTGACACTACCTTTGATCCATTTTCATAACTAGTTACGAAAGAAGATTTTTTCTTCACTGATTCGTAACTATTTATACATTTGTAGACATTCTGTAGGTCGCCTTGTACATTAAAATCTCGTAACGGTGTCGTATCGTTAATACCAAATTACATTAGATGGATCTTCGCCAATAAAAAACGGGTGCTAATTAAACCGCCTTCTATTTAATAGCATTTTTCGCCTCTAAAAATTTACATTGACCTCTGAATTACTAAGTCAGCCACTATCAATGTGCCTCTAAAAAATACTATCTTAGCCACTAAATATCCTCGATGTAAGCCACTGTAAATACAACTCAGCATGGCAGTTATTTTTTAGCATCTAAATTTGCTTTTTAGGATCTAAATTTGTAACACATATTCAAGCGGGAACTCCTAAAATATTTAAATATGACACCAATAAAGTAAGTCTATCTACTTCTAATTTTATAACTCAGCATGTTTAAAATATAGTGTAACATTAATTGTACTTAATGCCAAAGCTCAAAATAGCAAATTTCAAAATCAAGAATGTTTGAAATGTATAAAGATCGATTGATCGATGTTTATAAAGACGATACTTGGAAGGTAGAATGCTTAAAATGTCGAAAATACCGGAGTATTAGTGTGTTTAGTAGCAAATAAATGATGTGTCTATGTCTATGTCTATGTCTATGTCTATGTCTATGTCTATGTCTATGTCTATGTCTATGAGTATAATATATTGTATTCTTTATGAATTACATTTCTGTCGCTTCGGCGGCCGCTGCCGCGGCACGCTCGCTGCGCTCGCTTACCTCGCGCGTAGTTATTTCATAATCTAACCTAACCTAACCTAAACTGTTGGTTAGTTGTAAGATCCGTGGCTGAGTTAGTAAATTTGATGGCGATGTATAAATCAGTAGGTCAAATAAAAATAATTGTTGTTATTAACTTGACGCTTTCTTTGGAATATTTAGTTGATGCTGTAAAAAAGACGAGTTAGTTTATTAGAAGGCTTCTTATTTTCCCGTTGCTTAGTTATAAAATCAGAAGGTAGGTTCCGTGGCCAAAAAATAATTCTGCGGCTCGACTTATTATTCCCCATAAAAAACCCATTCCATCTCAAATCCCGTAAAAGGAGTCTAAAATAGGGTACTCAATGTGAGCTGTTACAGCAACCGCTCGTCAAACACACTTAAATAAATAGAAAAAAGTATTTATGGTAAAACTCGTGGCGTAGCTTTCCTAAGCGTTCTTTAAATATCGTTGAAGTATCGAAGTTCTGAGGCGCCTCAATTTGGATGGGTGACCGCAAGTGGCATTAGCAGCTGAACGCTTCTGTGCTTCGGAAAGCACGTTAAATTGCTGGGGTTTTCTAAGACACTTTCATTTTATGTTCAGACACTCCATTCAAATAAATATGAAAGAAATAAACGAAAAGTGAACCGTTTGTTTCCACCTTAAGTCAAAAATGGTATATAGCTCAGTTTGTAATTTTCAGACCTAAATCATTATCATCATCCTTATGATCTCTATTTCTTGTGATTCTCTGAATTGTCACAATCATCCCTATCTTAGTGATTAATATAAGGTCTAGAGTCAATCTACTACTCCGACCTTTACATCTTATCTAGATGATTTAAGAGGCATCCTGAGCCTAAATTTAACGGGATATTGTGTCTAGAACATTTTTGCGATAGATAGACTTGCAAAGTACGTTTAAATGCATCGTTCAACATTATGGGCAGCTTGCACAACGTTCCTAAGTGCCTCTTCGGACGTCCCGAAAAGGCACTTTTAGAAATAGAAAAACGTTTATTCGATACATACACACATTTATAAAAATTAAAAATACGGTAATTACCTACAGAATAAATAAAAAGAATAACTTAAAAATACGGTAGAGTACCGCCACCACTTAGGAACGAAGTGTATGAGAAAGTACGCAACCAGTACGTATGAAAGCTACCGTAGCTTTCATACGTACTGGTTGCGTACCGGCGTAATTTGGGTACATTCACCCGCCGCCGGCTACCCACTGGACGTTCGAAAGACACTTAGGAACGTTGTGGAAACCGCCCTAAGTCACGTGACCCACAAAGTATTGCCAAAAATAACCTTGGAAAAGTTACATTACCGCGACAGCAAATGTCAATCTTAGGCGCTGCACAAACCGTAGACACTTTTTGTTACTGATACGACACACCATCACAGGAAACCGTAGTTGTTGTGTCCGGTAGTGGCAATCGGACACAGTCGCCGGTGGTCTGAGAACCTCCTCCTTTTTTGAAATCGGTTAAAAACAAAATTTATTCACTGGTAGCTTGTAACCCCACACAAGATACAAAAGTGTCTACGTTTGCGCAGGGCCTTATAGACCGTTGTTCACGAGACTTACGTTAAGGATCGCGAAGGGATAGGAAGGCTTTACCGTGAAAAGGTATGGCATATAAATAAAGAGCTATATTGATCGAATGGGAATGTGGCTTTGACTATTGAGTTTTATAGGTTTGTACATTCCGGCCTCGATTGATTTTTAATTTAGGAATTTTTAATTTTCACATTCGCAGTAACGGGCTATGATGAATGAAAGAAAATAAAGAATTTTATAGTGATTATGAGGGGTGTTGGCCGAGGGAGATATACCTCGACTTTCGATCCGAAGGTCGTGGGTTCGAATCCTGGCCGTGCGTGCATCAATGGATTTCTCGTTTCGAAAAATTGATATGCGCACTAATGTGTGTATGTGTGTGTGTGTTTGTGTGAATGTTTTTTACCACGTATCTCCATAACGACTCAACTGATTTTGATGAAATTTTGCATGTAGATAGTTTAGGTTCTGGAATAACACATAGGCTACTTTTTATCTCGGAAAAATGTAAAGTTCCCGTGGGATACTATAATAGTAGTCCACGCGGGCGAAGCCGCAGGCGTTTACTAGTAGAGAATAATGGGGACCAGCGGACCTAAACAGGTCGCTAAAACTGAATCACAATATGAAATTAACTATAATGCCGTCTCTTTTCACTCTCAGTCAATAAAAAGAGATGGCAATAGATCAATTCCATTAATGCGATTCTGCAATAGCGACCTTTATACTGCCGCAGTAGTGCTGTGGTAGCACTGCTGCGTGCAGAGGAGTTCGGAATTAAAGCCTTTACAGGATATTAAGGCGAATGCTTAAACAACGAAGGTCAGTCTAATCTCTGTTGAAGCAGTAATCTCAGCAATGATTTACCCCGGAGAGGAGTTAAACACCACAGTGTCGCAGGAACAGCTGATGAAATGTTATCATAGATACAGAGGGTAGTCTAAGTTAAAAACCAACTTCAGTAAAAAAATGAAATTACTGGATAGCGTTCGAACAGATTTTTCACTAACTTAAAGAGGAATAAAATCGAAATTGTCAAATAATTATAATTCATTTTCAAAGGATACCTAACCATTTTTTTTTCTTTTAACTTGAAAATTGAAGAGAATGGTTTTTTTAATATCTTATTTTTATGGCTTAAGCTGCTGTTTACTCTGCTTTTTACTCTAAGCTGTGTTTATATACGACAGTGAGACGCTAAGTTTAAGTTATTTAATGTTTACAGAGAGAGAACTGTACTATACTCGTGCTCTCGGTATTTCACTTGTATTTAGGTCACACTGCAGTTTGACATTCTCTCAAATATTTTAGCCTTCAAGATCTTTCGGAGATATCTAAGGGGGTAGTCAAAGGCACGTTAAACTAAGTACAAAATTGGCACATGTAAATATTTTACAACATTTTTTTTGAGTACCGTAGTCCTTACAAGGAACCCTTACAGTTTGGTTATGTCTGTCCGTCCGGTCTTTTAAAATGACTTAGGGGTTGCTAGTACTATTTTTCGATTTAATGCAAGAGCATTAAATAGTGTTTAACATTAAGAAATGCGCTTTAAAGTTAAAATGCAAATTTTTGTTCCAGTAGGGCGCCATTGGTTCCATACGCCACGAACACCTTAGGCTGGTTTTACTGTCACGCGTACTGTCGGCGCTTATAGGCGAGTGATCTTTATTACAATGAAATAAGGATACTGATTGTTTAGCAGAAATAGCTACGCTGATTGCTCTCGTCAGTGCTGGACAATCAGTATCCTTATTTCATTGTAATAAAGATCACTCGCCTATCAGCGCTGACGGTACGCGTGACAGTAAAACCAGCTTTAGTGGCTGGGAATCAGTCCACATCCATTCAACATGGTTTTGTTTGTTGCAGTCGGTGTCAGTGACGGTGTCGGTGCTGACGCTGACGTTCATCTCCGTGGACCGCTGGTACGCCATCTGCTTCCCGCTCAAGTTCAAGTCCACCACAGGACGCGCCAAGACCGCCATCCTCATCATTTGGCTGCTGTCTTTAAGCTTCAGTAAGTTGAATGTAAATTACATTCAAAGTTTCCCTTTCTGCTGTGCTCTTCGGAGGACTTCCTCATTTGTCACTTTTTGAGTACCTAGTAAGTATATAGAAATAATCATAATCATAATCATAATATATTTATTGCGAATTAAAGGTAGGTAAATAGATGACAGTTAAAAAATGTAGGTACAGAAAGCATCCGCCTGTACGCACACATTTCAAACGCATTTCATTTCATAAGTACGTGTTTAATTATAAGTCACAATATAGATTGTGATAACATACAAAGTTACAAAACTAGGTATGCGGAGCTGTGTGACTAGCTGTGTGTGTTACATTAATCATTTATAATTTCCGTCGTATGGTCTAGAATTTTTTTTATCCAAGACCGTTACTTTTGCGAAAAAATACTTATTTCAAGTTCTTTTCGTTCCAAACCATTTCAAAAAGAACTCATGGTCTACTCACTCATAAAAATGTAGTATTCTGCGAGGACAAACGAGTTCAAAACATTCCATTAAACACTAACACAGAATAGCACTTCATCATAACAAACATGAAAACACTTCGTAATGTACAGTGTATTGCAGTTTCTAATAGTTTCTGAAGAAGCGGTGACCGTACTTTAAAACGATATGAAGAGGGCAGTAATCACACTATCACATCACATCACACTATCACTCTATCACACTAATCACATAACACTAATATTACTAGTAGTTCGCCCCGAACTGAGATCTCGCGCACCGTAGATGGCTTACATTTGGACTTTCTTCTGACTACCCCTATAATTTCAAGGGCTACTACTGATACTGCCGAGTATGCCTATTGCGCTAGCTCTTCATGGTAAAAAATACTGGCATGCATGCAATACATAATGTCGTGTCTAATTTTTCATTTATGTATTTCATATTTATGAATTCTCGTCGTATTTCTAAAAGTATACGTCCTAGAATAAAAATAATAACTATTTTGGAATGTACAAATAAAGACCTTTCATTTGACAGCCCACTCAATATATTTGTTTACTTAACTTTTTTTACCCCAATTATTTTCATTCTTTATCAAAATTTTTTTTATCATGAAAATAAATCAAGTAGCATCTAAAATCATTGCAAACCAAACCGCAACGATGCCACTCTCTTTTTAAGACCGACCAGTCAATGAGCTACGAAGTCATCGAAACTCTATGCAACGGGAGCTCTTGCAGCTCTGGTTTCGTAGTTTTTGGTCTTTGGTCGTATTTCAAAAACTATACATCCTAGATTAAAAATAAAAACCATTTTGGAATGTACAAAATAAGCCCTTTCGTATGACACCCCACTCAATTTATTTGTGTAACTTTCATAATTTTTTACCCCCTTGGGAACCCAATATCTTCACAACCCCTTCATCGATTAAGCTCATATGCTCCCCCGTAAATTTCCTTACCACAACCTATTGACCTACCAAGTTTCATGCAGATTGGATGAACGGTTCGACAGTTATGCTCGAACAACAATTCGTGAAACATACAAACATACAAACATACAAACATACAAAGCAAAATCGCCCAACTTACCACTAAGATCTTCGCTCGCTTCGCTCGCTCGATCGATAAATGCGAAAGTTTGGATGTTTAGATGAATGTTTGGATGTATGTTTGTTCCTCGACAACCACTTAACCGATTTGACTGAAATTTAAATATAGATAGATAATGACCGGGAATAGAACATAGGCTACTTTTTTTTAAATAGAAAATATACCTATGTTTGGCCACCAACTCGCCTGATGTTAAGCGACGGTGTGGCCGAGGATGGATCACTAAGATCGATCTATAAGAAATCTATTCACTCTAGCCTTGAAGGCACCTAGATTACTGAAAACTATTCAGGAAACAAGTAGGGCGGCAGGGAGTTCCATTCATGGGCAGTACGTATGATGAATGTGGAGCCAAACCTTTATGTACGAATTTTTGGTATGTCCACGAGAAATGGGTGGTAGTGTGCCGTTCTTCTACTTGTCCTGTAGTGGAAGGGGGAGGGTGGGATAAGGTGATATAGCTCTTGCGCACATTCGCCGTAATGTATCCGATAGAAAATTGACCAACATGCTACTTTACGGGGCGATGCTCGAGGCTTAGCAATTATCCGGGTACCACGCGAGCAAAGCCGCCGGTGGAAGCTAGTATAACATACTTATAAAGAACAGGGTTAGTGGCGGTGTGTGAAATGTCTTCTAATACTTATTTATTATTAGTACAATTTGTCCGCAGACACGCCAGAATTCATAGTTCTGCAAGTCCAGAAGAAGATGCAGCTTCGATTCAATGTGGAATACTTCATGCAGTGCACGTCAACTTGGTCAGATGAAAGTGATCTCAAGTGGCACATCATAAAGGCGCTTTTCCTTTACACGTGAGTATTTATTTTACTTTTAAAACCTTGGTGGCTTTTACTGACATTTTAATAACAAACTGGAAGTATTCGTGTGAAAATATCGTCGATTTAGATACCTACCGTACGGGAGCGAAAAGTCGTTTTCTCGGAATTTTCACGCAAAAAGATTTTCCGGTTCAATGTGGTTCGTAATTTCGCTACAACAATTGTGGGATCAGTGGCTAACCGGTCACAGTATCGGCCTGCGACGCTGAAGATTGCGAGATCAAATCACAGCCATTGACAGGTGCTTTTTGTTTTGTCAGTTTTTTTTTTGTTCTTTTTACGAGTTTTAAATTTTTCTCTATTTGCACCCGAGCAAAGCGCGGTCGCCCAGATATTTCGTTTGATTTGATGACACCGTATAGCATATATTTTTAAGTTTCAATAACTATTTATACTTACATCACAACAAACTGTTTTCAGAATCGATAGGTAGCTCTTATTACAAGCTCATCGATATAATTACAATGTCGGTCACAAGGAAACAACAATTTCCTCTCGACTGAGGAAAATAATAGTTTCCGTTCAATGTTTTTCTGGGATTCAATAATTGATTCACGAGGCCCTTAGTGCATACTTCCGCCGCCCACTACTTAGACAACTAGCAAAAGCTGCCTGATTTTACTAACATTTCATAAGGGACAGGAAATACCTGAAACTCCACATTTGTAGTCCAATTTATTCTTAGATTCATATTACTGATACCGTCACTCAAGTCAGGCGCGGATCCAGCCCTCAAATAAAGTTGTGGGCACACCCACCCAAAACTAAAGTGCTTTCCAGTGATCGTCACTAAGCGGATGGTCCGGGAGGCGATTGAAATCAAGAAACATCGAAATTTCAATCGTGAGGATGGGTTTCGTCTCTCGGCTTCGTGGAATCCCGTAATTAGTTGTTGCGCGAAACGTATACGCGATCCGGTATTACTGCACCAAGATACTGTCAGTGTTGTGTGTCGTCGACTGTCCATTCCTGATTCTGATGGTGAATTGAGGGTAGTCGCGGATCCTACCCTCAATTAGCGACCTTGACTCCAGTACATCAGTCTACCCGTGACCACGAGAGCTGTAACGCACTCGAAACGTCGGGAAATAATAAACAAAGGTAATAATGCGATAAAGTCCCATTAGTTCGTTCAAATTACACCCAAAACTTGGCCAAGTGCGAGCCAAAGTACGATATCGTTAAGATACTTAAAATATTTAACTAAAAGCTCCTAAAAAAAATATTTATATGCTTAGGTACGTATCTAAATAATGAATTCAAGCTAACGTTTCTTCGAATCAACTGTCATTTGTTCCACAATAAACTCAATTAGTCATGTAGTTGTGGGCATGCCCACTGTGCCCATATGGGTGGGTCCGCGCCTGACTCAAATGCAGTTTAAATTCTAATCACCAGATCTCTGCTTGAGCTTTTCTTGCTTGAGTCATAGTCCCTTTTCATACATCTTGGTTGCCGGGTAGTGGTCGGCGGCGAAGTGTATGGGCAAGGGCTTTCACTCGCACCGGCGTAATTTTCATACAAACGCTGCCCGGAACCGGAATAACCGGAACAACCCGGAAACCGGGACATGTGTAAAGGCACATAAACAATTTTCTTATTTTAAAACGCCAGTCAAACTACTCCCATCGGTGTTTTTAGAAAGCTAAAATTTTAAAATCTTAAAAAATAAAATAAAAATTGACTCTACAAAATCTAGTTTCCTAGTGTTAAAGAACTTATGTTCTCAAAGCTGCATAATTCAAACACGAGGACAGAGCAGAGGAACTAATTTGCTTAACAATGAAGCTCCCCTTTCACTCTTTATAACTGGTTTCGTATTAAAGGTTTCCTGGATCTTAGAAACTGGAGTTTTGTCTATTATACATTCGGCTATTATATCAAAGCTCTTTCTGAAGTTTTTTTTTCTTTAAAGGTAGACAGAAATTTCCAGATGCTTTATTTCTCCTATATATTTTCTGCATATTTTCGATTGTATACTTTATCCTGGCTTTTGCTAAAAATGTTAACAGTTTGGTACAAGTTCACCTTAAACTTCTCTTTCTAGCTGGTTAGTTAAACAGCTTTTTAGGGTTCTGTAGTCCTGGCAAGGAACTCTTATAGTTTCGTTATGTCCGTCTGTCTGTCCGAGGTTTTGCTAAGAGACCGTTAGTACTAGAAAGCTATAATTTTGTAGGGGTGTGTATAACAATTACGCCGACAAAGTGATGAAATAAAAATTTATAAAATATTTTTTACTTGGGTAGCTCCTATTATGACATTTGTGTAGTGGTTGGTTATTTAATTGTTGATAATGATGATGAAAATTACTTTAACTTTTCAGATTTTAGTAGATTCAGTCAGTTGAACAATGGTATCGCTACATTATAAATCACGATGAATAAAAGAATATTTTTTCCTTAAACCACAAAACTAATTTTGTTTTTCAATCGGACGTAACTTACGTGGCGGAACACTCAGTGCGCGAGTGTCCCACTCGCACTTGTCCTTGTTTTTATTTCCGTAAAGTTTTACCTGTAGCTGCCGCGAAGTTTATGTTTTACTTCTAAAGTGCCTTCTCTGATCTTGAATCAAAAACATTATTTCTTTAATCATAAAACTTTCTGAAGCAGTTTTCTTGTAACCTAGAGGAGAGGTGAGAAGTTAAAAAGGAGGAGGAATCTTTTTTTTATTTGTGCTTTTTTTTTATTTATGTTCACCGACTACTCGAAGACTCCTGGACCATTTTGAAAAAGTTTTTTATTTGAAAGGGTACCTATACATTCCGATTGATGCTATTTTATGCCAAAATTTAATTTGGTGAAGATCTGTCGAGGATCTTCGGAGTTATAGTCCAATCGTTTGTGCCAAGACAAAGAATTTTTTTTTGAATGTTAAAACATTAAAAAAAAAACCGGTCAAGTGCGAGTCGAACTCGTACGCCAAGGGTTCCGTACCTAGCCATGGTGCCAATTAAGCTAGTCCGCTTAATTGTATGAGCGCCCATACAACTCGGAAGACTTTTAATAGGCGTCAACTATGTATGTATGGGAACACCCTTTAATTTTCAACTTTTTTAATTTTTTGGAATTTTTCCTTTATTTGTGCTATAAGACCTTGCTTTTTGCCAAATTTCGTTATTCTAGGTCAACGGGAACTACCATTTAGGTTTTCGACCCAAAACCTCTAGGGTACTTCCGGTTGACCTAGAATTGTCAAATTTGGTTACAAGCAAGGTCTTCCAGCACAAGTAAAGGAAAAATTCCGAAAAATAAAAAAAGTTGATAATTAAGGTAAGTTTTGGTACTCACAAGTTTTCGAAAACCTAAACCTAAATTTGCCTATATCTTTTTATAGTGTTGACTCAGGACCTTGATTTTTATACTCACAATAGGGACTATAGACCTCAGTATATGGTATAAATTTCAACTTGCTAGCTCCACCCGTTCCTGAGATAATCGATGGTGACACACGGACAGACAGACGGACAGACGGACAGACGGACAGACGGACAGACGGACAAGAAAGTGATCTTATAAGGGTTCCTTTTTTTACCTTTTAAGGTACGGAACCCTAAAAACAACAGTATTTACTAAGACTATACAATTTGGATGGATGACTGCTACTGGAATTAACAGCTAAGCGCTTTCGTGCTTCGGAGGTCTTGTTGAAATTTCGGTCCCAGCTTTTATCGCTAAGCCATGCCGAAGACCTTCAGGCGACCAATAAACTCCGTCATCAAAGTTAACCAGTGTAACAGACAAGCCATGGTCAAGCGGCTACCGTAGCCTATAGACGCCTGTGACACCAGAGGAGTCACAATCGCGCTGCTGATCCTTTACAAGAGGAATCATTGTGCCGACAACACAATGGACAAGACTGGTCCAACTGTCACCGCAGCGCTTCCTCGCAGAGGGCAACCTTACTCACCGCAGGGACACAACACAATTCGAGAAGAAAGATGTTATTTGGCTGCGATATTCTGTAAGGCGGAGGTACTTCCCCAGTCGGACTGCTGTGAAAAAAACGGTTACGTATTGATGTCACGAAAAATACAAGACAGATTTTTGAAATCCATAGGAACGTTTGACAGATTTTTGATATCTTTGTTTTCATAATACAGGAATTAGAATTCCATAAATTCTTAAGCCAGATTTTCATGTGTTTTTTTTTTACAAGACAGAAATACATCTAAACATTTTCCAGAAATTTTAACATCCAGATAATTCACTTTACCGCATGTTTGTTTTCCATATAATTTGTTTTCCATATATTTTGTGATCCCGAAAAATCATGGTTCAGGAAAGACCTATTACAAAATTATGTATTCAATCTTTCTAAATGCCTACTAGTAGCGCCATCTAGTAATAATTCAGAGCGTTATAAATACTAGGTACCTACCATAAAATTAAATGAATGTCCATTATGTAGCTTGAAGTACTGTAGGTAGATATCTATTAAATATTGTACCTAGTTACTTTATTTTATTACCTTTAACATTTCCTAACTAATTTCGTGCTAGATGGTTTAGTAACCTTACCAAACACTTTTGGCAAATTATCAAAGTTTAACCTAAATCCATTTCGAATTTGTGACGGCTCCGGCGCTTCGGAAAGTGCAGCCCCTCCGCCCTTGCGTAACAAAACGCGGCATCAGCACGAGCCTTCGCAGCTTCGGCTGTTTGGTCGCCACCTTCGGCGGCGACCAGCCTCAGCCGCTCCAGCTCGTGCTGGTGCCGCGTTTTGTCACAGCGGGCGGGGGCTGCATCTCCCTTCGCGCCTCCGAGTTCATAAAAACACTCTAGGGTAGGACAGACAAGACTACGTGGAAGTCGGGGTGGGCAGATTCGGTTCTGAGACTGATCATAACCTAAAAACGTTTCTTTTACGGTAAGATAGACGCAACATGAAAAGTAACACAAATTACGTAACTAATATTATAATTGAGTAAGATGGAAAAGGTTTTATATGGCTCGAAATTTTCTGGTAAGCGTTACTTCTGTCTTTTAAAATAAGGTATAAGGATATTGTTGTCGAATGAAAAAAAAACGAACTGATAATCTGGCATTAGTGTTTCTGTCAAATGAGACTTCTGTGAAACGTTTTATCGGAGTAATAAAATTATGTAAAACATAGTATCTGGATAGCGAGTTTCTATCAAACGTTTTATGGATTTCAAAATTCGGTGTATCGTTTTTCGAAAGATTGATAGGTTACCGAAAAAAACCTACTATGCCCTTGCTCTCATAATTTTTTTCATAAAATTAAAAACAAATATTTCAAGTTTGTGAACAAAATATAGATAACTAGGTGCTGCCCGCGGCTTTGCTCGCGTGGTACCCGGATAAAAAGTAGCCTATGTTACTCTCCAGCCTTCCAACTATCTCCACACAAAAAAATTACGTCAATCCGTCGCTCCGTTTTGACGTGAAAGCAGGACAAATAAACAAACAAATAAACACACTTTCACATTTATAATATGGGTACGGATGTAATTGATCGAACAGAATTGAGTCAGTGAAGAGTAGATCTCGGGTAATGAAGTTGGCCGCTCTAGAGAATACGAGCGATGGCGCCTTTTGCATAATACGATCAACAAAGCATCCCGGCAAATAACCAATTTGAATAACAAGAGCCATTAATGGATTCAGATTCAAAACAATAAGAAAATATTACATTCATTTCAGATCAAAGTGGACGTAATTGGTCCAATGATTTTGCTTTATTTCTGAACTAGCTTTCGCCCGCGGCTCCGCTCCCGTGGTACCCGGATAAAAAGTAGCCTATGTCCTATTCCCGGTCATAAATTTCAGCCAAATCGGTTCAGTGGTTGTACAAACATACATCCATCCAAACATCCAAACTTTCGCATTTCTAATATTAGTGTGACTAACCGCCTGTTTCGACTTCACCCGTGTAATAAAAATATTAAATTATTGGTCCCGGCTTTTAAGTCATTAAGCCATGAACCTCGCGGGCGTCCTTAGAAGACCCTACCAAAGTTTCATCACAATCTGATCAATGGTTTAGGAACGCATTGAAGACAAACATACAAACATGAATTTAGATAGATAGATAGATAGATAGATAAGCATTTATTTGGCAACAACAAACACAGACGGAATTTCCCTTTATATAGGTAAAGAATAGAATTGAATAGAAATGATATGAATAAAGTTGAACTGGCTTTAAAGAAATTTATTTTTTCAACAAATTTTTAACTAAGAGTTTAGTGCCCACTCACTATAAAAGTGGCTGTAATCGAATTAGTCATTGGACAATTTCACACTTTAACAATTCAATTGTACAAAGTGCCTTCTGGCTTTAAATAGCTTTTTAAATTGAAAACTGGATTGTTCCTTTAGCATAAGCATCATAGACAACAATTACATTTTTATCTAGTAATAGACAAAAATCAATTGTTTAGTAAGTTCAAAGGTTGTCTGGAAGAGATCGCTTCTAAGCGATAAGACCGCCCATTGTACGATTACTCATAAGGTTATTCCTATAAAAATGTTATTTTAAGTTGTGTACAATAAAAAGTTTTCGTTCATTCATTCACATGGATGAGAACGGCACAGGGCCAATTAGAGTGATGTTTGAGAGATTTGTGATGCTAATTAATGATGATGATGAATTTGGCCAGCTCTGGTCAAGGCGTTTCAGGCCGCCTGAAGGTTCCATATTTCCAAGTGTAAGTAGTTACCAAACTAACTGGTTTCCTCACGATGTTTTCCTTCACCGTTTACAGCTCAGGTTAATGCTCTTAAATATTTTTCGCATATAGCAGCAGTAGTCTAAATACTGCAACTAAGCTAGAGTAGTACCCATCTCGTACTGAAAAATCTTTTACCAGGTGGTATAAGTTGGGAAACTGAAAAAATAGTAGATTGTTGCACGAGGGTTGAAAGTAACCTATTGAGGCACGAGATGGTTTGGCGCCTGAGCGTAGCGAGGGCGCTAATAGTTCGAGTGCCTTAATAGGTCTTTCACCCGAGGTAAACACTCTGCTTTTCATTTCGAATATTAGGAAAGTAAATATAAACCTGATTAGCTCATTTTATAAAAATCTCTTCTCTCGATCGACAAAACAGATAAAAATCGAATTGGTGCTTTAAAAAAAATACTGGCTGGTAGTTTGCCACTGAAAAAAAAAAAAAAGCCCGCCTTTTTTCTTTTTTTTTCAGCCAATATTTTTTTTTCATTGAAGATGGTAAATATTTCAAGCTCAAAATCTTGTTTAAATAATAATAATTTAGTGAAAAGTAATTATTAATAACAATAGTCATGTAATAAAATTATTGAAAATATTTTTCACAGCAATTCTCAATAAAAAGGTAAAAGAGAAATGTCAAATATTACTTTTGCTGTGTAAAAAGTTTCAACATGACTCAATAGAAAGGTCAAAATAGAATGTTTTTTTTTTTACATTTCTATTGAGTCATGTTGAAACTTTTTACACAGCACAAGTGGCTAAATTAAAAATTTTAAAAAACCGACTTCAATACAAACTGTATTGGGTAAGGCTAAGGGTGAGCTAATTAAAATTAGCCCAAACATGGATGTTCCACTGTTATTCCCTGAGAAGTTCCATTGGACAGGTCCTGACTCCATCATCAGATCAGCTAGCTGTCACCATATTATTACATTATAGTCGGAACTTGACCGACATGCTGAGTTCCAAGTTTCAACTCAATCAGACTATTTACTGAGGAGTTCTGTTGAACAGCTCCTGACTCCATCCCCAGATCAGCTCGTTGTGACCATATTATTACATTCTAGTTGAAACTTGACAGACGTGCCGAGTTTCAACTCAATCGGCCTATTTACTGAGGAGTTCTGTTGAACAGCTCCTGACTCCATCATCAGATCAGCTCAATGTTACCATAATATTGCATTGTCACCGATAACCTTTTAAAAAATACCCTAATCGCTTCAAGTGTGCCTATAAAATTTGAAGAGTTACCTCGATTTCTCTGTTAGAAATGGAACAATGTAACAACATTTATTACTCTATAAGTGTGTTAATTTTAAGATTAGATTTGGCAACACTGAAAAGTGCTACTACTGTTTCTCTGTGGTCTGTCCGCCATTACTGTACGTAAAAATAAAACAACAACAGATATTCCAAATTCAGTTTCTTTTTATTTAATTAATATCAGGTTACGGGCCCAGATTATGGCTTCCTGATCGGTAGTAAAAAGTTTTAGAACTACGTCCATTAGAAAATAACATCCAGCGGTTGAATATCGGCGAAAAGTGAGGTCAAAATATAGCCGGCCGGCGTACGGCCACGTTGACAAGAAAATTCTCGTCGGGAAGGAAAATACTTGTTTTAGAAGCAAGGCAGGAACGAAAGGAATGCAGGATGGAGGAATTAAAGATGGAAGTATATAACTCTCATAGTGTGATGAAACTAGAAGGTGCGAAAAATTGGAATATCTGGAAATTTCAAATAACAGTTCTATTGAGAGGTCAGGGCTGGCTGGACATTGTTGAAGGGAAGACAATAAAACCTGAAGAGGCAGGTGCACGAGTCATCTGGGAAGCTAAAGATGCTAAAGCTCAGTCGTTACTGGTTACAAGAATGTCGGGAGATGTCATGCTGCATCTCATTTCATGTACTACGTCTGCTGAAATGTGGAGGAAACTTCTTAGTGTCTATGAGCAGAAGTCTGAAACTAGTATTCACATAGTTCAGCAGAGATTCTTCCAATACAAATATGAAGAAGGGATGGAAATGTCAGTTTTTCTATCAAAAATACAGGAGTTACAAAACCAGCTAAAACAAATGGGTGACGAGATATCAGAGAAATTTATTATCACAAAGGTTTTAATGTCATTGCCAGACATCTACAAACACTTCGTATCAGCTTGGGAGTCTGCACCGGACGACAAACAAACTTTTGATAATCTTTGTGCTCGGCTATTGGTGGAAGAAGAGCGAGTAAAAGAAAAGAGTGAAGTCGCTTCATCGTCTGCTTTTGTTGCCAAGAAAAATGTTCCAAATAAAAAGACTGTGAAGTGCTATAAATGTAACAAGCTGGGACATTATCAAGCTGAGTGTACGAGTAAAGCGAACCATCGCAACAACTTTGCAAACAAAAGTGAGAAAAGGTGCTTCTTTTGTAACAAGACTGGACATAATAAAAGTGAATGTTGGTTTAGAAAAGGAAAAGAAAAAGAAAATAATGCATTTGTGGTGCAACCAACAGAAAATTACCAACAGTCAAAGTGGTTGGTGGACACCGGAGCGAGTGAACATATGTGCCAAGATAAGAACCTGTTTTCGAAATTTTCGCCAATAACATCACAAAAATCCGTGATAGTAGGCAATGGTACAGCGATTAGTGTCATTGGCTGTGGACAGGTGGCGCTAGAAGTGCATAATGGTCAAAGATGGATTGAGACAACCATAGACAATGTATTGTGTGTGCCAGACCTAAAAACAAATCTATTCTCAGTGAATTGCGCGGCAGATAGAGGTTATGTCATGATGACAGATGAAAATTGTTGCAAATTTTTCAAGAACAACAAACAATGCGCAGTAGCAAATCGCGTCGGAAACATGTATATTATGAACGTACGTTATAAATGCGGCTTTGCCAACGTTTCAGAAGGTAAATCAAGTTTACGTGAATGGCACGAGAAATTCGTTCATCAGAATATGCAACATGTGAAAAGTATACTTTCGAACAACAACATCAAAGTGTCCGACGAGTCTTTTGAAAAGTGTCAGGGATGTTTAGAGGGTAAAATACATCGTTTGCCCTTTAATACTAGCGACACAAAAACGACAAAAACATGCGAGCTGATTCACGCAGATGTATGCGGACCTATGGAGGAGATGTCTGTTGGAAATTCGAGGTACTTTTTATTACTAAAAGACGATTATTCATGCTATAGAACTGTTTACTTCATGAAAAGAAAGGATGAAGTGATAAATTGTATCACAGAATATGTAAACAGAGCAGAAAATGTCACGGGAAACAAAATAATAAACTTCAGAAGTGACAATGGATTAGAATTTGTTAATAAAGGCATGTCTAAATTGTTCTCAGACCGTGGTATAGTACACCAGACTTCTGTACCATACACTCCGGAACAAAATGGCAAGGCGGAAAGAGAGATGAGAACGCTGGTCGAAGCGGCAAGATCGATGTTGTATTCCAAGAATCTTCCGAAGAAACTATGGGCTGAGGCAGTGAACACAGCAGCTTATGTTTTAAACAGAACAGGCAAAAGTAATCAAGCAGGGAAAACACCATATGAAATATGGACTAATAAACAGTTTAACATTCATAACCTACAAGTATTTGGTTCTCCAGTGTATGTACACATTCCCAAGGAGAAAAGAAGAAAATGGGACAGGAAGGGTGAAGAAGGATTGATGGTTGGTTATGGAGAGAATACCAAAGGATACAGAGTGTACTTCCCAAATACAAATTGTGTAGATACAAAGAGAGACATTGTTTTCTTAAACAAAGAGAGAAATGAAGAGAGTGAATTGGTTATGTTGGATCTGAGTTCCCAACCCGAACCAACGATCGAGAATGAAGTAGCTGAATGTGGGAAATCTCAAAGTATTCTCAATGATACTGTTATTAGCCTTACATCTACAGGTGAGTCGCAAAGTGAATATGAACCCTCAAGTGATGAATCTTCAGAGGTCGATGAAACAGTTATAGTCCAAAAGGAAAGACCCAAACGAGTGAGGAAACAGACCCCATTTTATGAGTGCAACAATGTTGTAACTGAAGGGTGCGAGCCGGTTACATACAATGAAGCTATGAAAAGGAGTGATGCAAGTAAGTGGAAAGAAGCAATTAATAGAGAATTGCAAACCTTGAAAGATAATAACACCTGGGTTTCATGCGACGCACCGGTAAGTGAAGATGTAATTAGTAG
Source organism: Camptogramma bilineatum (assembly GCA_958496255.1). Lineage (NCBI taxonomy): Eukaryota > Metazoa > Arthropoda > Insecta > Lepidoptera > Geometridae > Camptogramma > Camptogramma bilineatum. Next base: position 8,656,321 of record OY292474.1, read on the forward strand.
CAAGTGGGTTTTTAAATTAAAAGGGAGTGAGGACATTAAGCAATATAAAGCAAGGTTAGTTGCTAGGGGGTTTGAGCAGACTAATGACTTTGATTTGAGTGATATTTATGCGCCTGTAGCAAAGTTGTCAACTTTTAGAGTCTTTGTAGCAGTAGCAACTAAACTAAATCTGCCCATATATCAAATGGATGTAACTGGAGCTTTTTTGTATGGAGATATAGATAAAGATGTTTATATCAGGTTGCCAGAAGGGGCTTATTCTGGAAATAATAACATTGTTAAATTAAAAAAATCCTTGTATGGCTTAAAAAGCTCTCCAAAATGTTGGAATACAAAATTTAATGATGTAATAGGTAGGGAAGGTTTCACAAAGTCGAGTAGTGACTCATGCCTATATATAAAATGTAATGGTATAGATAGACTCTATGTTTTACTTTATGTCGATGACATTTTGATTTTTGGGTCAAATGAGAATCAAATTACACATCTTAAGATGATGTTGAAGAAAGAATTTAAGATGACAGACATGGGACAAATATCAAAGTTTCTAGGCATAAAAGTAAAGCAAAACTTGAAAACTGGTATTACCGAATTAGATCAAAGAGATTATTTAGAAAGTGTTCTGAAAAAGTTTTCTATGGAAAATTGTAAGGAAATGTTAACACCCATGGACCCCAATTTTAATACTAAAGTATTTGCAAAAGATACTACTCCTAAAGATAAAAGCATTGAAAAGTTGTGCAGGCAAATAATAGGATGTTTAATGTATGCAGCATCGGGTACTAGGCCTGATCTATGCTATCCAGTTTCAATGTTGAGCAGATATCAAACAAGTGCAAACAATGAATTACTAAGTGCATTAAAGAGGGTGCTAAGGTATGTAAAGTATAGTTTAGATTTTAAGTTAGTCTTCAAATGTAAAGATTTTAGTTTGGAAGGCTATTGTGATGCTGATTGGGGTGGCGATCTTAAGGATAGGAAGTCAACCTCAGGTTATATGTTTATGCTATCAAATTGTTTAGTTTTGTGGTGTTCAAAGAAACAGGCTTCTGTAAGCCTATCTTCTACAGAATCTGAATATGTATCAATGAGCATGGCTGCCAGTGAAGCATCATGGCTTATAAATTTGCTAACTGATTTTAATTGGAAAAATGTTTGCCCAGTTAAAATTTGTTGTGACAATCAATCTGCTATAATAAATGCGAAAACAGATAACATCAAACGATTGAAACATATTGATATTCGCTATCATTTCGTGAAAGACCTTGTCAAAGAAAATAAAATTACCATTAACTATATTAATACTAGTGAACAACCAGCAGATATTTTAACAAAGGCTTTGAGTAAAGATTTAATTGTGAGACATTTAAATAAATGTGGTATTAGGAACAATACCATAAATTAATATTAAGTGTAGGTAAAAGTTTGTTGTCACTTGTCGGGGTGATTTTTTATTTAAGTTTCGTTTAAAAAAATGTTTTTACATTGAGAAGGGGTGTTAGAAATGGAACAATGTAACAACATTTATTACTCTATAAGTGTGTTAATTTTAAGATTAGATTTGGCAACACTGAAAAGTGCTACTACTGTTTCTCTGTGGTCTGTCCGCCATTACTGTACGTAAAAATAAAACAACAACAGATTTTCCAAATTCAGTTTCTTTTTATTTAATTAATATCATTCTCCAAGATCCCATCATCAGATCCTGACCTGATGACCAAAAGGACCAATTGGAAAGTGTACCCTTTCAAACAAAAAAAGAATTTTTGAAATCGGTCAAGGCGTCTTCGAGTAATCGGTGAACATACATAAAAAAAAAGCACAAAAAAAAAAAAAAAAAAAAAAAAAAAAAAAGATTCCGACGAACTGAGAACCTCCTCCTTTTTTCGAAGTCGGTTAAAAAGTAATAAGTATTTGACATTTCTATTTTACCTTTTTATTGAGAATTGCTGTAAAAAAAATATTTTCAACAATTTATTACATAAGTATTGTTATTAATAATTACTTTTCACTAAATTATTATTATTTAAACAAGATTTTGAGCTTCAAATATTTACCATCTTCAATGACAAAAAATACTGGCTGAAAAAAAAAGGTGGGCGCCTTTTTTGTTTTTTTTTCAGTGGCCAGTATTTTTTTTTAAGCACCAATTCAATTTTTATCTGTTTTGTCGATCGAGAGCAGAGATTTTTATAAAATGAGCTAATCAGGTTTTTATTTACTTTCCTAATATTCGAAATGAAAAGCAGAGTGTTTACCTCGGGTGAAATACCTATTACGGCACTCGAACTATTAGCGCCCTCACTACGCTCAGGCGCCAAACCATCTCGTGCCGCAAAAGGTTACTTTCAACCCTCGTGCAACAATCTACTATTCCGTTCAGGGTGGTGATTCTACTACCAAACTTTTTATCAACCACAAGCAAAACGTCAACTTAACCTTAGATTTTCGACTGTTTCCTATTCTACTAATGACAAACGACTCAGTTGTGGTAACGTTTTACCTAAGGTTTGGAGTTTGGCAAAACAAGTTTTTGAAAAACCATTCTACTATTCACCAAATGGCTGACATTTAAGAGATCGAAACAAAACGCAGCGGAATGATTGACGTTATCATCTAGTAGAATTGCCAGCCTGAAAGCTACTGCAATTAAGCAAGAATCATTATGTTGTTCTCAGATTCCCATTGTTCCTGATGATGATAGCGTACTGCCAGATCATCAGGGTGTTGTGGAGATCCGACAACATCCCCGGACACACGGAGTCACACAAACTCTGCACCACGCCCAGCGCTGGCCAAAACTGTAAGTTACTTCTGACTATAATTTTTGTTAGCCTAAAGCAGGACTGTTTGTTGTCAATAATGTTCTTTTGACCTACCTACGTACACCAATTATTTTAAGATGGTTTTCCAATCTTTATTCAACTACTTAAAAAGTTCAAGTATTTAACTTAGCTTAAAACAAAGAAATTATTAATCTTGTGTTGAGCGAGCTAAATACCTTTGAATTATTTTCGAAGTACAGCCAGTCCCAACTGGAGCTTGACTATTTAGATTTGAGAGAATGGATCACCGAAAAGAAAGCTAGGCCCCAAACCGTGTTTGTTGCCCTGATTTTTCAAGGAGTTGGTCGTGAAAGAACAGGGGCGTACCACAAACTCCTAGAGCGATGTTAAAACAAGCTTATAACAGTCCTGCTTTTTTTCAACGATATTTATGTTATTCATGACAACGAATGTCATTAAGTAGGACTAAAGCAGGACTGAAACAATATTGTTTTAGTACGAATCTAAGCAATGTCAAAACAAGCGTATGATGTCTTGCTTTAGGAATGTTGAAACCAGCCTAATGTAGGACTGTTTCAAACTTGTTTTAACATTGATCTAAGAGTTCGTGTTACGGCTCCAGGAGTAGAATCACCTAGCTCAAGGTGATTCAATGTTATCCCAGAGGTTCTACTGAATAAATGATCTGAATAAATCTGAAAGTACCTAAATAATGCTGGACATTTTACACAACATCATCTACCCTAAAAGTAAGCAGAGCCTGTATTATGGGAACTGCATGACTGATATACTGAGATACTACCTATAATACTTTTTTTTTGTAAATACATTAATTATATAGATAAATACCCAGGCTTGAGTCAAATATTTGCAGATCATACAAAATTTGTCTCACGGCGGGAATCTAACCGGCAATCCTGTGTTTAAGGCGGACCCACTACGCCACAAGATGTCGTCAAAAAGTTGTAAAGCCATGAGGAATTCCTTGTGGATGCCTATAAAGACTATCTCGCTCAAAACGGCTTCACGGAATAGCCGTATAGTTCCAAACACCAGTAAACAGACTCATAAATCAAGAAAAGCACGTACAATACCTTAGAGAGTGGCTACACTGTGTTTTGTGCAGCGCGTTCTTGAGCTGCTCGCGTTTGTTTGGATACAATACCTATTTATTCTGTGGGAAGGGAGCTGTCTGCGCGTTTGTATCGATACAAACGCGCTGCTCAAAAACGCGCTGCAGAAAACGCAGTGTGACCACTCCCTTAGCTGCGTTCACACTACCAAACAAAGCCACTACGACAAAGACTATCAAAATGATTTATTGCTTAGAAGCTCAGCGGGGCTAAAAAGGCCGTTAAACCAGAATCATAATCTGAATTGCACTATACGTCTCTTTTCATAGACCATGATAGTGCCAAGAACAATAACGGAAATATGGGAAAAGGATATGTGTGTTATATTATAACGTCTTTAAAATTAAAGTTTTTAAAATTAAAATTAGTTTTGTTTTCTAGATTGACATTAAAATCTAAGGCAAATAACACTCCAGGAATACACTCCATCTGAAAAATCAAATTTTAAAATCCAATAATGCTGCGCCCTATTTCCACAATAAACTTGGACCATTATTAAAGGTAATTGTTCAAAATTACCATAATGAATCGACAAGGTCAATCCATTAGTCAAATGAAGACAAAGTTTGGAAAATTGGTTGCTCATTCAACACAGCTTATTGAGAAAAGTAATCAAAATTACTGTTTATAGGTTTGTTTTATTCTGTGAGCTATTTTATAGCACGCAATATTTCCGTGGCGTATTTTTATGCAGTGATCACGTAGCTATTTGAAATAAATATCACAAGATAGACACAGTATAACCATCTTCAGCAGGCTGATTGTCTAACTTGTCTCAAACCTCAAATTGGTCTCAAACTGTCAAAATGATCGCGTAGCTATCTTTTGTCGCGTTCGGTCTCGTTGAGATGAGAGTGACTTGCGTGGTCACTGAACTGTCATATTTGAGAGCTTGAGACTGATTTTGCTCGCTATCAAAGAAAATTAAGGGGCATGGGATGAAAACATTTTTTCGTCTCGCAGTGATTTCGTACCTGTCAAAAAATATGCATAAGAAAATGTATTTATTGCAATGAATTCTGGTATGTAAATAACTGCTGAGATACTGAATAGCTCATTTTCATTCCCAGGGTTAGCAGCCAACAGAAGAACAGCTCCATCACTCCATACAAATGCGTCTACTGAAGGCCAACTACGGTCGCGGCGAAAGGCAGCCAAGATGCTAGTAGCTGTGGTCGCCATGTTTGCTGTCTGCTACTTCCCTGTGCATCTTCTGTCTGTGTTGAGGTTAGTTTTAAACCCTCGACGAAAAAGAGGGATGTTTTGAGTTCATAGTGTGTATCTGTGCGTCTGTGACTCTATGTGTCTATCTGTGGCATCATAGCTCCTGAACGGATGACCCGATTTTAATTTTTTTAATAGTGTCTTTGTCGAGAGAGTGTTCTTACTCGGGTTATTTTTAGTCGCACCATCTAGGTCGGGGTTTTCCATTATTTTTTTAGTTTAATTGATAATTACATTGCAAAGCAACGTACATACAAGACCAATAACATAATATGCAACTCATAATGCTATGTACTTTACAATGTAGCACGCATTGCAACGCACCACTCATTATAACATGCAACGCAACATATCCGCTTACAAAAGTAAGCGTAAGGAGTAAGCGATTACTGTAACTTAATGATACTTGTAACATAAAAGGTGTTATTACTGAGTATGTAGTTTCCCAGAAGTTTTCAGTTTCTCGTTGAGTTGTAGCAACCTTAGACAGGACAGGAACACAATTTTACATCATCAGATAAAAAAAAAACTATATAAGATATTTCTTTCGATTCCGACGGGACTCGAACCCTCCTCAAGCCGCAGCATCATCACCAGATAAATGAATGTAAACTCTTGAAACCTCAATCGATCTGCTGTACAACAGTGCAGACAGTGTTAAGGATTTAAGTACCTATTGACATGTATTGAAATAATCCATTCTTCTCCCTCAGGGTCGCCATCGACGTGCAACAAAGTGACGTGATGACCTGCATCGCTCTCATTTCCCACGTGATGTGTTATGCCAACTCTGCTGTCAATCCCCTCATCTACAACTTCATGAGCGGTAAGAATCCTACTAATATTATAAAGGCGAAAGTCCGTGTGTGTGTGTGTGTATGTTTGAATGTTTGTTACCACGTACCCCTATAACTACTAAACCGATTTTGATGAAATTTGGAATGTAGATAAGTAGTTTATGTTCTGGAAAAACACATAGGCTACTTTTTATCCCGGAAAAATGTATGGTTCCCATGCGATAAAAATTAGTAGTCCACGCGGGTGAAGCCGCGGGCGTTCACTAGTAATTCATGTTTTAGCGCCCTGTTACACTAGGACACCATGGTTACGCCACCACAGTCGCGCCAACAATAAAGTGTTTGTAGCTTTTAGGAGGATATCTCACCTGCCCCCTGATCGTCTATCTTTGATAGCGACCAAAATCGGTCTCAAACTGTCAAATACGACAGTTTAGTGACCATGCAAGTAGCTCTGTCACTCTCACTCATCTCAACGAGACCGAACGCGACAAAAGAACGTGCTCGTTTTGACATTTGGAGACCAATTTGATGTTTGAGACATGTTAGAAAATCAGCCTGCAGGTGTCCTCTTGGTTGCGCAACCAAACGGATACCAGGTACTTACATTTTGTATGTGGTGGCGCAACCATGGTGTCTTAGTGAGATAGGGCCCTTAATTCTCTAGTTTCAATGATTATCGGAACTCAATCGCGAAATGAAATGATTTTATTTACCTCGACATTTCAAATTAAATTACAGTCACCGTGGTCACGAAAAGTCCCAAACGTAAGGGTAACTGTCTGATTGTAAACAGATTGTAGTAAAACATTTTGTTTTGATTCACATACACACAAATACAATACAAATTCTATCATCCTAGAAATTACTATATACCAATGTTATATAGTTATATAGTTAGGCATTCATAATTCTTTTAGGTACATTATAACGTATACGTAGTATAGAATATTAACCATATTCTAGTACTAGCGATTATTTGAAGGTTTAGTCGCACCAGAAAAAAACTCCGGTTACAAGTATAATTTATCTCTACAAATTATATCTTACAGGTATATTAAATTATACCTAAGTCATAAAATATCCCTTATCTTGTCTTTAAAAGGTATACGTCCCACTTTATTGTTTAACTAACAGCGCCCTCGCGGCGTTGCCCCCGTAGTGATGGTCTATGGTGATGATTACTTGGATGACAAAAACGCCTGGGACTGAACATGCTCCAACTCTGTTTATTTATATTAAAATCATAAAATATTGTATCAAAACTATATCAAACAATTGACGTGTCAAAGTGATCAACCTACATGATCTTATTGAATAAATATTCTTGAGTTTTGAGTTTTTGAATTGTGATGATGATGATGAAAATTAGCCTATAACCTTCCTCAAGAGTTTAGCTATCAAACGCAGAAATAGTTTTTGAAATCGGTCCATTAGTTTCGGAGCCTATTCCATGCAAACAAACAAACAATCAAAACTTTTCTCTTTATAATATTAGAATAAGTATAGATATAGATAAGTATATTATAAATGTGTGACAGTTAAAAGCTATTTATTGGGTATTTTATTGCTATTAACTTGGTTAATCGAAATATCGTATTTTTCGATTAAGTATGTGATTTTTGTAGTTCAGAAAGGTGTGTTAACATTTTGTATTAGATACTATAAGTACCTACCTACTAATCTGTTTTATCAAACTTGCAAAAAAAATATATCTATATCTCAATATCGCTATAATCTTACTGTGTGGATCTATCCTTTTCAACCTTCTGACCAAAATCAGTTTAAATCAAATGCATCGTTATTCTTCTATCATTATGTGAATTCTATTCATTTATTCTTTTTTCTTTTTCATCGCTTGCAATCAATGGGTCAACTTTTAATTTTGCTTGCAGGATTCCCAGGCTTTTCAGGTCAGTGACCCGGCCCCATGCTACTTTGGGTTTGCTAAAACTGCTTTTGTCATTATTGTTCTATTCGACATTATAATAACACAGGAAAACTACTCACCTAAAAATATAGGTCTCTCTCATAAAATGCGACCGCGAAGAGCGACCGCACTTAAAGCTTGTCTCTTGATCGAAACGCACAACGCTGTAGTATGCGGCTCCAACGTAGCTTCACGACGCAGCGTTAAACTTTGGTGTCTTGATCGGAATACACAACGCTGCGGTAGGCGGCATCAACTTTGCGTCACGACGCAGCGTCACTGTCTGTGCGGAGAAGTAGTCTGTTAATTTTGCCGTAGCTACCAAAAGTAGAGGTGTCGTCGAACATACATTGTCGACCCGTGACGCACAACGCAGCGTGGAACGAGCACGACGCTGCGCTGTGCGGAGTACCCGCTCCCCACTTCACCGTGCTTGCCCCTCACCGCTAACGTAAACTGCGACGGAAGAAAATACCATTCTAGACGTTTTTCATACCATTATGTGTCCGGCACCGCATGCCGCAGCGTTGTGCGTTCCGATCAAGAGACCAAAGTTTCGCAGCTAAAGATTCTCCAGAATAAAATAAACAAAACAAAAAGAACAAAACATTGTAGGGATATAAATCAGCATTATTTGTACGTGTGTAATTCCCATGTGTTATTATAACGTCTTCTCAGCTCACGCAATTAATAGTGTCCTACATTTTTATGCAATATTTTAGTTTCTATACTTAGATATATCACATGCTTTTTATATTTTTCTGATGTTTTATTTGCGCTCTTGCTCATTTTTTGTTGTTGCAGTGTATTTGCTTTAGTGCCTTATAAATGGATTTTTTCTAATTTCACTTTGAATTTCTGCTATGTGAAAGATACAGATACAGCATTCTCAGAAAATATTATATAAGTAACAAGAACATTCTGTAGATATTTCGCACCAAAAATGTCTGTATACCTACCTAGCATCTGATTCTCACCCAGTGTAGCATGAACATTGTCGTTGGTAGCAAATTATACCAAATTTTACTTTTCACTCACTTTATTACTTATGTTGAACACCTTTCTGTCAATTACCAATTGCAAAACTATAATTCAGTGATAACTTTTTACATCTTTACTCATCACATTCTAGAAGTCTTAAAATCTAACCCCCTAACTATGGAAGATGTTTAAAGTTGAACACTAGTTAAACAACGTCTTTATTTGTGAACTAGCTGACCCGGCAAACTTCGTATTGCTTCAAGCATAGGTACCTAAATGGAGAGAAGCATGTATAAAGAGAAGCAGAGAAGCTTCGAAGGAGAGAAGCAGGGAAGCATGGAAGAGAGAAAACCCATACCCATATCCATATCACCATGAAGGTCCTGACTCCATCATCATATCAGCATGGTGTTTCACTCATCAAGCTCTTTCACTTGATACCCATATCACTAAAAAGTTCTATAGAACAGGTCCTGACTCCATCATCAAGTCAGCTTGCTGTCACCATATTATTACATTGTAGTCGAAACTTTACAGATATGCTGAGTTCCTAGTTTCAACTCAATCGGCCTTTTTTTTGAGGAGTTCTGTTGAACAGCTCCTGACTCCATCAGATCAACCTTGAAATTTTTACAGGACATTATTTAAAGTACCTACTTTCTAACAAAAAAAGAATCAATGAAATCCGACTACGTGTTAATGAATTACAACCAGTTACTCATTTTGACTTTCATCCCCGCTCCCTAAGGAACCGTGCTAAATTTCGGGATTAAAAGTATCCTATACTTGACCTCGTAGTATGCACTCCAATAATACCAAGTTTCATTTAAATCCATCCAGTAGTTTCGACGTGATGCGCGGTCAAGATACAGACAGACAGACAGACACACAGACAGACAGACGGACAGACAGACAGACAGACATGAATGAAAAAAATTACAGTTTTGGCTTCAGTATCGATTATAGAGTGCCCTCCAAAAAAAATTTTCAAAATATCTTCAATGGACAGAATTTGACCCGTTACAGTTTTATTATAAGTATTGATTGATATTGATTGATTGATTGATTGATATTGATGATAGTGACGAATAGAGACAGCACGTTGTTAAACCAGTGTTCAACTTTAAACATCTTTCATAAGTAAGACCCTAAGTAATTACTCATGTTTCTTCTCGACCAATACTGAAGCATACTTTTTATTATTACCAGCCCTAGAATAGATCCAATACTTTACTCTAAGCACTCCTATACCTAAATTATAGAAGCCATTTACAGACAGAACACCTCTAATGATCACATTACGCTGTTTAATTACATTTGACGCCTCCCCAACATAGTCTAGTGAGGAACTCATGAGTTGCCTAGATTCTGAAACCAATATCAAACCAGTATAAATCTTCCACGATCTGTAGACATAATTTAAACGAACTAACGGGACTTTATCGCGTAATAACCATATTTTATTATTTCCCGACGTTTTGTCTGCGTTCAGCTCTCGTCTATCCGTAGGTACTCGTGATCAGTAGGCCTACTCCCAGCACTAAAAACGATATTTCGTGCCAATCGTAGTTCAGTCTAAGTTGGTGGAAGCTTAATTCGGAACATTCGACCAAAATAAGCTAAACTACGATAATTGGCACGATATATCGTTTTCGTTTTTAGGAGTTAGGGCCAAGCTCTCGTCTATCGTATCCGTACTCGTGACCACGAGAGCTGTAACGTACTCGTAACGTCGGGAAATAACAAAATAAGGTAAACACAGATCCATATACCCTTGCGAAGTTGATCTGGCCCAAATCGCTAAAAAAACCAAGGCTACAAATATTAGTCGCTCAAGAATATGTCACCGTGTGGTACTTAACTCGTAATAGCTCATTCCAATGTGGTTTATATGTGGTTTAACTGCGACCAAATTAACTGGTGCGTAAAATGTTTACTGCGCCGCGTGTGCTGATGCGAGCAGATCGGATGACTATCATGTTTGTGGCCTTATTTGGGATTTACCAAGCATTCAGATATTGAATTCTTAAATATCTGACAAACCGTAGAGAATCCATGGTCAAAATATACTAGGCGAACATACCTGGATCAGATTGGTGACATTTTAGAGAAAGACCAGGTCTAAAGTACCCTAAACCGGCGAGCTTGTATGAAAAATGTGATGAGAGTGAATGAGGCGAAAGAGGTGTGTCAGGATCGTAGCACGTGGAAGTCCGTGGTCTCTGCCTAACCCTGTGGGAAAGAGGCGTGATTTTATGTATGTATGTCATGGTCAAAAGCGCTTGTTAAGACGTTCTTGATAGATCGTTGAAGTTAAAGCGACCTGCTGCGGAGCTAAAAAAAGTCGCTATAGCAGATTTACAATATGATTCACAGCGAGATTCGGATTGTGATTCAGCTAATTCCTCTTTAACTTCGTAAAATGTTAGCTGAATTGTACGCAATTCAATTCATAGCAGAATCACATTTAGCACAATTTGGATAAATGATCGCAAGTGGCATAAAACAACTGAGCGCTGCCGTCCTTCAGAGAGCACGTTAAAAGGCCTTTAGGTGGTCTAAAAACTCACAAAACCCACAATTATCTTAGTTAGACTATATCAAAAGTATTTTTATCCCGGAAAATATTATTTCTTGTGGGAATCTCCACGTGCACGAGACAGCACTGACCGGCAATAATTTTTCAAATGAATAACAAGAGATAAATTATCATCATAAATTATGATATTTTGGGAGAAATTTAGTTTTTCCCCTATGATAAAACGTGTGGCCCGCCCCGGCGTCACCTGTTTTAACCAGTGTGTTTTGGTTTAATGCTGACCGTGGCTTAGTCAACCCCACACGTATATTGACCATGTCTTTCCTGTGGATATGGCCGGTTAAGCCGAGAGCTGAGGCTTTCGGAGATGATGGTTTTGGTATCAGCACTTAAACCATCCTCTCCGCAAGCCTACAATGTCCCAGGCACTACAGTGTCCCGTTTAGCGTCGGTAAAGATTGCCACCTAACACTGTACATCATCTAGTAAAGATATAAGGCCTTTTGGTCAAAAATAAATTTGCTTTTGTGTCCGAAATTAAAAAAAGGTACGGTAAAAGGTAACAAGTGGAAATCCGTGGTCTCTGCCTACCCCTGTGGGAAAGAGGCGTGATTTTATGTATGTATGTAAAAGGTAACTTTTACCTTTTAAAAAAAAAGGTAGGTACTTGACTCGTATAGCTCTTGAATTAATAAATAAAGTGAGGTTAAAAACACGATGTTTCATCTCTACGTCTCCACAAACTTAAAAATGCTTTACGGACGGTTAAAACCACATTATTTATTTTAATGTTTTCGTTCTAAACGAAATGAGGCCCGTAGTTTGTTTCATCGTTGGGATTTACTTCCATTTTAATTTAAAAAATAGTTTGTTCGTTTATCATTTTCATTTCAAATACAAATACAAATACAAATACAAAAAACTTTATTTGTTAACTGTAAGACACACAAGTTATAAGGTAGGAACACATTTAATAAGCTAAGTTAACAAAAAGGCCTCCACTCAGCATAAGCTACAGTAGATAGTCTACCATAGCGCTGGTCTTCCGTGGTAGCACAAAGTACACACGCGAGCAGTGGCACTCACGATCAGTTATGTTATGTATATAAAACAAGACATTGTATTTTTACATCATCCAACTATTATTAAATTATTTATCCTATTTATTAAAATTACATACCTATTACTATTTGAGGAGTGACTCACAAAGTATTACAATTTAATATTGCTAATTAAGGAATGACTTTATAAGACATTAAAATTACCTATATCACTATTGACTATTGTATCTTATTTCATACTACAAGATCTATTTATGTTTGCCACGCTTCGAACATTTAGAAATGCTAGAAGCCGCCATGCGACGCTTAACGCCTAACCCGTCCGAGAGATCAATTTGTTGTTCAAGTAATCTTTTTTTCAATGAACGTTTGAATGACCAAACAGTTTGAGAATTCTTTATGGGAGGTGGGAGGTTGTTCCAACATTTCGTGGCAGCGTATCTAAAGCTGCCACGAAATGCAGCTGTTGAATAAGTCGGACAAATCAAGCGAACAGTGAAGCGTGCAAGGCGATTAGAGAAATTAAGTTTATCATATAAGTATTTCGGTTGTTTATTTCTGATGACACCAAATAATAAAGTGGCAAAATGAAGCAATCTGCGAGAGGACATATTTAATAGACCTCTAGCATTAATATAAGGAGAGACATGGGTCCGTCTTGGGATGGGGAAACAAAACCGCACACACGCGTTCTGTATACGCTGAGTAAGTTTCCTTGTTCGAGCCAGCAAACTCTCGCCGAACACAGTATCACCAAAATTGAGTTTAGAGAGTATAAGTGAGTCACACAGTTGTATACGAAGGTCAACACTTAAATAATCGCGCATTCGATACAATACTGATAGCCTGTAGAAACAGTTCTGGGCAGTTTGAAGGATATATTTTTCAAAATGCAATTGACCATCCATAATCAGACCTAGGTTACGTGCCTCCATAACGCGCTCTATAGAAACCCCATTTATATACAGCTTAGGTTCTTTTAGTCCTAAAGAATTAATTTGGTGTTTGGACCCAAGAATTATAAATTTTGACTTCGAGGGATTAAGAACTAGATTGTTAGATTCACACCATACACCTATTCGTGCAAGATCTTGGTTCAACCCATCCACTGCCTCATCAATTGTATTAGAATTACACGAGACGTAAAGCTGAAGGTCATCTGCATACATATGGTGTCTAGAATTCAACAAAGAAGGTAAGTCAGCACTATACAGAATGAACAATATAGGTCCAAGAATAGAGCCCTGAGGAACTCCACGGACCACAGGCAAAGAGCAAGAGGACGACCTAGCACCATCTGATTCTACAATTTCTACCAACTGTGAACGACCAGAAAGATAGCTTGAAAACCAATTAGTTGCAGAAGTGTCAAAACCGTAATAAGCTAGCTTAGAGAGTAAAAGTGAAATATTAATTGTATCAAACGCACGTGAAAAATCTAAAAGTGTGAGAATAGTCCCCTCACCGGAATCCTGAGCGGCTAGAACATCATCAACAACGTCTATGAGCGCTGATGCTGTACCACGGCCCTTACGGAAACCTGATTGTTTATTAGGTAGAATATTATTTGCTTCTAAATAATAAGTAAGCTGAATACTTATTACTTTTTCTAAAATCTTTGATAAAAATGGCAATATACTAATGGGACGTAGGTCAGAATAGTTTTGAGGATGATTATTTTTAGGTACTGGTCTAACTATGGCTGTTTTCCATGATGAGGGAAAAATCCCGGTAGCAATAGAAGTATTCACAATATTTGTGATTATACCCAATGTTTGCGGTAGGGTTAACAAAACCATATCCATGGTCAGTCCATCAACACCCATAGCATTAGTCGAAAAAGAAGTAATAATTTTACCAATATCATATTCACTAACTGTATGGAGTTTAAAAGTAGAGGTGCCGTATCTGTTGAATTCATAGTAAGTTAAGTCAGAAATTTTGATGTTGTTATTACCAGGAAGTGAAAGAAAATGGCTATTTATATGATCAGGATTATTCATATTTTGCGGTAAAGTAAGCGACTTTTGTTTAAAATTAGCAACGTGTTTTTTTATGTTTTTCCATAATAATTTTGAATTATTTAAATTATTGTTAATATTTTGTTTGAAAAACTGAGTCTTTTCAGTATAAAGAGCTACGTTCACATATTTTTTTAAATCTTTATAGAATTGAATATGACTTTCCCTTTTAGACAATCGACATCTTACATGAGCACTATCTCTAGCTTTCATCATCTCTTTTATATTATATGTTATCCATGGATATGATTGTGTTTTTACTAAAGACTTTTTACAAGGTGCATGTTTATCGAATAAGTAAGTAACTTTAGACTGAAAGTCCTTCACCATTGTATCAACATTGGATGATAAAAATTGGTTCCAGTCTATAGAATCCAGGTCAGAATTAAATCTTTCAAAGTCAATATCTTTTAAGGGTCGATAATGAACCCACCGAGGGGTTATTTTTTCTTTTTTAATATTAAACCTACAGGTTAAAAAAGAGTGTTTACTTAAATCAGGAATATGCTCTACAACAATATCATGAAGTTTCAAATTTGAGCATAAGAGATCAATCAATGTCGCACTGTGGTCAGTGAAGTGTGTAGGTGATTTTACATATTGCTCAAGTTTAAAAAGAGAGAGAAAATCTGTAAGTTTATTAGAGTCAGAATCATGCTGTAAAAGATCTATATTAAAATCACCGGCTAAAATTATGTGATCAAAACCTGAAAAAGATGAAATAGAATCACTTAGTGCATCCAAAAATGCTTCAACATTCTGCCATGGAGGGCGATATGCCGTCCCCAGGGCCAGTTTCCGACCATTCAAACCAAGACGAAGCCACATCTGATCTATACCTGGAGTCTCCGGATGGGCGAGCAAGCGCGCGCTTACTCCTTGCTTGATGTAGAAGCCGACGCCGCCGCCGCGGTCGCGCCCGCCCACAGCCGCGGAGCCGTGCGCGCGAGGCACGTGCCGCAGGTTATAGCCCGGTACTGAAGGCGCGCGCGCCTCCTCGCCCGTCCGAAGCCACGTCTCATTAATTGCCAAAACATCTACAGGCAAACGATTCAAAGCTGCCACCAATTCATCATGTCCTGTTCCCAGTGAGCCCTTATTCAATAAACCAAAAGAAAAATATTTGTTCTTATTAAATTGTAAAACAAAGGAGTGAAGTATTTGATTAAATTTGCAATTGATCAAAAGCTGCCTGAGGAACGAGACATGACGATAATTTTTAAACATTAATATTAATATTTTGAGATTTTCTTCTGTTATTATAATCCAGCTTTTAAAATAAAAGTAACCGTTACTAACTAGGCCGACTGAAACATTCAAAGTTATTTTACAAAAGTATTCATTACATAAAAAATGATATGGTATATTATAAATTAATATGCTAAATAGACCACTGACATGAATAGCAACAGGTAACCGATCCAAAGCCACTATGAATTCACCATAACTTGTTCCCAATGAGCCACTATACAACAAGCCTGTAGAAAAACATTTATTCTTGTTAAATTGCAAAAAGGAGTGAAAAAGTGCAGAAAGGAGTGTAGAAAAACATTTATACTTGTTAAATTGCAAAAAGGAGTGAAGTATTTGATAAAATTTGCAATGAATGAAAAACTCTCTAAGGATCAAGACACGATGATCGTTTTCAAACTTTGAAATTTTGTAATTTTCTTTTGTTATAATCCAGTCCAAACAAAAACAAAAGTAACTCCTACAAACCGAGTTGACTGAACTGATCACTATTGCTTCACAACAGTACTCTTTACATACAAAATTGCACAGTATATAATATAATATTATGCTAACTATATCACTAACATGAATAGTAAGACTATACTTACAACTTACACTAGAGAGATCACTTTGGGAAGTAGGAACACTAGAGAGATCACTTTGGGGAGTAGGCAAGTAGAGAGATATCAAATGGGGGGAATTATATAATAGAACACATCCAACACTCACAGAAAAAAGTTCAACCAACCAGTTGCAAACCAAAAACCTTCTCTAGATCCTCATCAGTACGGATTCTCTTTGTAGGCTCGCCGTGCTCTCGGCGTACAAGGATGGCTCCATCTCGGGTCCATGCAAATCTCCATCCCAGTCGACGAGTTTCATCACGCGCACGGCGGAAAAGTAGGCGATTGGCACGCGTAAGCCGTTCGTTGACATAGAAGCGGCGCGCAGGACCCGGAAGGCCAAGGCCATCGGTGTCCACAGTGCGACGAACGCGCGCAGCCCGAAGCAGCTCATCCCGCTGGGCGCGGCGCAGCAAGCGCACAACTAACAGGCGCGGTCCGTTCTCCTCTGCCAGTGTGTCAGCTGCAGATGAACTCCCAGGAGAAGGTCGATCAGAGGGGGCCAAGTGAGCATGCCCACGGGCCTCACCCGCTCCGGCAGCAACTGCATAATTACGACGCACGCCACCCATCCTCATTGCGCTGACTACGTCGCACTCGTTGAGATTAACTCCAAGTTTGTTTGCCACGAGGGTGACGATGTGAATCGTGTTTTCGCCTTTGGATTCAGTGACTCCCGACAACTCCAACTCGTTCGCCAACAGCTCCTGCTCCTTCTCATTGAGATCAGTTTTCAGCCGGTTCACAGTTTGCGTTAGATCCTTGACCTTTTCATTAACACCAGCATAATCATCTACTGAGTCGAAACGCTTTTCAATAGAGGTTATTCTTTGCATCATATCGTCACACCGAGCGTTAAATTTTTGCATGGAGCATGCAAGTGCATCTATTTTGGAGATCACGTTGTTGGTGAAGCTTGACATCTGTGTAGCTATGTATTCCTTGAGCGAAGTAGTTATTTCGAGGGCCGATTCACCTTGATACGCATCTTCGTTGGAGCACACACTGTTTCCTTTACGCGTACTTTTGCGTAGAGTCACGTTTTGAAATGGATCTTGGTTCTCTTGGTCATTCAGGATTTCAAAACAATTCGATGTAGGGGTTATCGCGGTAGCATCAGAAACCGGCATCGATGCCAACGGTAGCTTTTTTAGAGGCGTTTTGGTAGCACCAATATTGCAATCAGGTTTTTTCTTTAAACACAAATCGCATTTCCATTTGGATTTACGTTCAGCATCAAGCAGATAATATCTCTTCTCATATCCCTTGCATTCAATGTGGAAGTAAATTTTGCAACTCATGCAAAGCAGATAGGTTCTCCCATTTATCACCTTATTACATTTTCCACAAGCCACATTAGTACTAATGGGGGGCGACATTTCGTGTTTTCGTGTTTGATTTGTTTCAATCAAATCAAACATGCAAGATCAGGCAACAGCGAAGAAAGCGCTTGCGTACAATGGTTAACTTTCGCAGGCAGTAACAGTGCAGCGTAAAAATCGCTAGATGGTAATGAGGCACGGCTTGGCTTGGGTACGCGCAACACTTTGCCGCGTAATAATAATGGCGAATGCTTTGGCGAATGCACAAAACTTTTCACGAAAAGTTCGAGTTTTAAGCAATACAAAACTATGAAAAACACTCAGATAGTCGTATAGTAAGCGTATAGTTCACTTTCTTTGAGCCACAGCACGAATAAACTGTTCTTTTGTAATTATTTTTGTAAATAGTATGGATAGATCAGACAACGACGTGCTCGCAGCGCCACCGCTCGCACGGTTATTTCTATTTACAAGTAACAGGCCTCCTTACTTTTGAAAGATGTTTAAAGTTGAACACTGGTTAAACAACGTCCTGTCTCTATTTGTCACTATCCACAAATAAAGACATGATTTTGTTGTTTAACCAGTGTTCAACCTTAAACATCTTTTCTAAGACACTTTCCCCCTTACTTACGAATGATGTTTAAAGTTGAACACTGGTTAAACAACGTCCTGTCTCTATTTGTCACTATCCACAAATAAAGACATGATTTTGTTGTTTAACCAGTGTTCAACTTTAAACATCTTTTCTAAGACACTTTCCCCCTTACTTACGAAAGATGTTTAAAGTTGAACACTGGTTAAACAACGTCCTGTCTTTATTCGTCACTATCCTTAAACTAGTAGTTCGCCCCGAACTGAGATCTCGCGCACCGTTGTGTTGATAGCCTAGATTTGGACTTGTTTCTGACTACTCCTATACCTACGTTAAGTGCTCCTTCTAGTGTTTACCACACAATGATATCTAATGCGCTACCTCAGTGACCTCAGTATGGTAAAGATTATAGGCATGCATGCAATACATTAAGTCGTGTCATGTTTATATTCAATAGTTGACCCCGCGAACTTGGTACCGCGTCTCAGGGAAGGTCTCTTAGTTCGAAAAATTATTAAAATAGCAGTTCAATACAAAATGTATGAGAAAATCAATTCCCTCCCCTCCCCCTCCCCTCCCCTCTCCCTCTCCCTCCTCTCCCTCTCCCTCCCTCTCCCCCCCTCTCCCCCCTCCCCTCCCCTCCCCTCCCTCCCCCTCCATCTCCCCCCCCCCCCTCCCCTCCCTCTCCCTCCCCTCCACCCCTCCCCCTCCTTCCCCCCTCCCCTCCTTCCCCCCGCCCTCCTTCCCCTCGCCCCTCCCCTCCCCTCCCCCTCCCCCTCCCCCTCCCTGGTTTCCCCACGATGTTTTCTTTCACCGTTTAGAGCTCGTGTTAATGCGCATTTAAATTTTTCTAATTGAAAAATCCATTGATGAGCACGGCCAGGGTTCGAACTTACGACCTATGAATCGAAAGTCGAGCACTCTTCCACTCGGCCAACACGGCTTTTATTTTCAATCTCAAGAAAAAATATCAAGTAGCAACTAAAAACATTGCAAACCAAACCACAACAATGCCACACTCTTTGTCTGTTAACCAGACCTACGAATACATCGAAACTCTATGAAACGGGAGCTCTCTCCATACTTCCGTTAATTGGTTTCCATAATTTTTCTGTTTCACTGTATTTCAAAAACTATAGAACCTAGAAGAAAACTAAAAACCATTTTGGAATGTATAAATTGAGTACTTTCATATGACACCCCACTCAATATATTTGGGTAACTTTGAAAAAAATTTACCCCCTTGGGAACCCCATATCTTTACAACCCCTTCATCGATTACGCTCATATGCTCCACAGCAAATTTCCATAGCACAACCTATTGACCTATCAAGTTTCATACAGATTGGATAAGCGGTTCGACAGTTATGCGAGAACATAAAAATGAAACATACAAACATACAAACATACAAAGCAAAATCGCCTAACTTGCCACTAAGATCTTCGCTCGCTTCGCTCGCTCGATCGATAAAGACAGGACGTTGTTTAACCAGTGTTCAACTTTAAACATCTTTCATAAGTAAGACCCTTTGTGTTTAAAACTTCCCCTTAATTCTTAAATCATACATATACATAATGCATTGATTACCACCAAATAAATAAAAATTGGTCATTTCTTGAACATTTATTAAAGCTATCCTAAATAACGGTTTTATATTTAAAATACAATTTCATCAATTCTCATAATTTCAAAATAAAATTTTCATCATGTTTTTGTAGCTGAATGTACTAAAGTAAAGTTTATAGATACTAAGCACACAAAAGAACACAAAATAATGAACACTTTTTATGAGGATCATCTCGTAAAAGAATACTTAACTTACGCATAGACACAATCAAAATATTTGAAATGCTTGGGGTACAAGGGTAGAGTTAACGGTATATTATCACAGTAGAGTACTATCCTACTAAATGTAGACAACGCTAGTAGAGTAACTAGTTTCTTCTTCTGAAACTGGTAGAGTAGGTACTTGAAACAGCCCCCTGATTGTCTATCTTTGATAGCGACCAAAATCGGTCTCAAGCTATCAAATATGACAGTTCTATGACCACGCAAGTCGTTATATCGCTCTCATCTCAACGAGACCGAACGCGACAAAAGATACTTACGCGATCATTTTGACAGTTTGAGACCAATTTGAGGTTCGAGATAAGTTAGACAATCAGCCTGATGGTGGAGTAGTATGATAGATAGACAGGGTGATTTTTTATTGATATCACAAAAAATGTAATGCTCAAAAGCTCTTTCAAATTATTTCTGCATGTATCAAATTTACGGGCACTTATGTACCTACATACTCGTAGGTTCATTTTTGAATAAGGTCCTACAAACGAAAAAAAACGTAAACTCTGTAGAATAAATTATACGATTATCTGGAAAAAGTCGCTTCGCGATAAACGCGCCTGTGAATGTCTCTTTGTTAAATGTATTGGTCAACAAAAACTAATAATTTTGATTATTATATTACATAGTGAATTTAGATTTCACATCACACGTCCCTTATTTCTTCAATTAACCAACCAACTCAACTATTTTCGTCCCTTCTTTCTTCAATTAACCAACCAGCTCAACTATTTTCGTCCCTTCTTCAATTAACCAACTAGCTCAACTATTTTCATCCTTATTTCTTCAATTAACCAACCAGCTCAACTATTTTCATCCCTTATTTCTTCAATTAACCAACCAGCTCAACTATTTTCGTCCCATATTTCTTCAATTAACCAACCAGCTCAACTATTTTCATCCCTTATTTCTTCAATTAACCAACCAGCTCAACTATTTGCGTCCCTTATTTCTTTAATTAACCAACTAGCTCAACTATTTTCGTCCTTTATTTCTTCAATTAACCAACTAGCTCAACTATTTTCGTCCCTTATTTCTTCAATTAACCAACCAGCTCAACTATTTTCATCCCTTATTTCTTCAATTGACCAACCAGCTCAACTATTTTCGTCCCTTATTTCTTCATTTAACCAACCAGCTCAACTATTTCATTGTTACAGGTAAATTTCGTCGAGAGTTCCACCGCTCCTACTTCAAATGCTTCTGCTGCTGTCTCGCTCCAGCCCCAGAACAGAACGGTACCTCTTTCGCACCCATCGGCAGTTCCCGAGGCACGACCAGAACCGTTGTACGAAGGAACGACTCCTGCGCAAGTTACCGCCTCACCCACCTCTCGCCATCCAATCACAACATCCACAGAGACTTCGTTCGAAATACAAACACATCGTTTATAGAAAATTTGAACGGTAATCGACGACCGAAACGAGATGACTCAATCAGCGAAGCAACACGCTTCACTTTAACAAATGATGTATGCAGGGATTGACAGATAGGTAGAAACTCGTGCTACAAGGCTATCGGGTGCAGCACGAACAGCATCGATTGTAAGCCTTACTACGATTGTTTTAAGGTCGAGGATTGCGTTGAGCGGCATAGCGATTCGGCTGATTATAGAGGATGCGAGAATGGTTTTCAGTTGAAGTTTAATCGCAGTTTGAACGGTCGGAATGTTGATTTCGTATTTTAAAGAAAAAAATATCAAAAAAAAATGTTTAAAATGAAAATAGTGTTTGTAAATTATCATTTTGAGATACGACTATGCCATGAGCAATCAATTCAAGGTAATGTCGGTTTCGAGAATTATATTTTACTGCAATTACTTATGACAAAAAAATAATTAAGGATTTATTCTCGGGTGTATAAACTAGTAGTTCGCCCCGAACTGAGATCTCGCGCACCGTTGTGTTGATAGCTTAGATTTGGACTTGTTTCTGACTAACCCTATACCTACGTTAAGTGCTCCTTCTAGTGTTTACCACACAATGATATCTAATGCGCTACCTCAATATGGTAAAGATTAGGTATAGGCATGCATGCAATACATTAATTCGTGTCGTGTTTATATTCAATAGTTGACCCCGCGAACTTCGTACCGCGCCTCAGGGAAGGCCTCTTAGTTCGAGAAATTATTAAAATAGCAATTCAATACAAAATGTATGATAAAATCAATTCCCTCCCCCTCCCCTCCCCCTCTCTCCCCCTCCCTCACCCCCTCCCTCTCCCCCCCTTCCGTTTCCCCCTCCCTCTCCCCCCTCCCCTCTCCCTCCCTATCCCTCTCCCCCTCCCCCTCTCTCTCCCCACGCCCTCCCCCTCCCCTCCCCCATCCCCCTCCTCCTCCTTTGAGCTCGTGTTAATGCGCATTTAAATTTTTCTAATCGAAAAATCCATTGATGAGCACGGCCAGGGTTCAAACTTACGACCTATGAATCGAAAGTCGAGCACTCTTCCACTCGGCCAACACGGCTTTTATTTTAAATTTCAAGAAAAAATATCAAGTAGCAACTAAAATCATTGCAAACCAAACCACAACGATGCCACACTCCTTATCTGTTAACCAGACCTACGAATACATCGAAACTCTATGAAACGGGAGCTCTCTCCATACTTCCGTTAATTGGTTTTCATCATTTTTCTTTTTCACTGTATTTCAAAAACTATAGAACCTAGAAGAAAACTAAAAACCATTTTGGAATGTAGAAATTGAGTACTTTCATATGACACCCCACTCAATATATTTGGGTAACTTTGAAAAAAATGTACCCCCTTGGGAACCCCATATCTTTACAACCCCTTCATCGATTACGCTCATACGCTCCACAGCAAATTTCCATAGCACAAACTATTGACCTATCAAGTTTCATACAGATTGGATAAGCGGTTCGATAGTTATGCGAGAACATAAAAATGAAACATACAAACATACAAACATACAAAGCAAAATCGCCTAACTTGCCACTAAGATCTTCGCTCGCTTCGCTCGCTCGATCGACTATATAGAGGCCATTACCGCTACGCTATTTCACAAAGATTTTATTTATATAATCCTACACCTACCTTTATTTTAATTACTTAAATATTTTTCTAACTTTTATACCTAAGTCATAATACCTCACTTTATTATAACGACACAGTGCGCATGACTTTAATCAAACGTTGGCAATTCCGCGGCGAGTCGTGATTTACTGAAATGTATTAGAGAGTGCATACAAAAAAACTGCAAGAAAACGCTGTAGCAAGCCGGTTTTGTCTCGTCTCGCCTTGAGCAGTCACAAAGATTTAGAAAACTTAGTAAAGATCTATTTTCTAACAAATTTCTAAATCATTTTGGTTTAAAATTATTTGGGTTCTTCAAATAGCCATAGTGGCTCCTCAAAAGCCAAAATTTCGAACGACTACTTACTTCCAAAGAAAAAAATATAATTACCAAAGATATATTAGAATGTTCATCAAATCTTGTCACTGACTGTACATTACGTTAGAATGCGTTGGAGGGCTGATCTACAATGAGAGAGTGAGAAAGAGAGTGTAGAAAACTTGTTTAGATGGTAAGAATGTAAGGGAGATCTTTGCTCAGCTGAATGATTAGGTAACTTATTAAAATCTATACCAATACAAAAAGCGGAAGAGTTTGTTTGTTTGTTTGAACGCGTTAATCTCAGGAACTACCAGTCAAATTTGAATTCTTTTTTCTGCATTTGATAGCCTAACCCTATTCGCAAACATGAGACAAAACACACCCCTCCACTTTCTTCTAGCGTTCTTTTTACCCGGCTGACTGTCAAGTCACAGGGTTATGTAGATCGCGCGTTTCTATGTATGTGGGTGGGTTCGTTCGTATGTAAGTAATATTCTTTATTACCACGTTTCTCCTAAACGGCTGGATGGATTTTGATGAATGAGGTATCGTTAGAATCGTCTCTATCTCGATTGTGCTCTAGGATACTTTTTATTTCGATAAATCTAATAGTGCGGCTAGAAAATGCAACAATGTGTGAATTTAGAAAATGAAAATCACGTCATCATATCAAAATCCATGTCAAAATCAAGAGGTTGGTAGACTGATATCAAATATAATTTTTTGAAAAATCTGACATGACATCTTCGAAGACTAAATCGACTTCCAAAATTTTTGAAATCTATTTTTCGCCCTATATGTTATTGCTAAACAAAACGCATACTAATACTTTCTATTTAGTCACAGGCAACGTTTAGAACAAACTGCATCGAAATTGGTTCAGCCATTTAGGAGATATCTCATATTTAAGAAATATCGCACGCATTTAATTTTCGTACAGAGCCATCTGTGTGTCAACTGTGACAACAAAGCTTAGGAAAAAGTGCACGGCATCGAACCCTAGATGCCTAATAATAAAATTGTAATTTAATTTTATAAGATAATGCTGTTTCCAACTATTCAGTTCAGCCGGGTTTTTTTATTTTTGAATGAATTGCTTGTTACGTGACGCGTTATACAACCCAGGCGAATGTTATCTTTATGGTAAGCGTCCACAGGCCCGCATCGCACGCAGCGGACGGATCGCATCAAACGGATTATCTGTGAAATGCGATGCGTACGATGCGGACATGTGGACGCACTTATATGAGTTTCTATACAAATAATACTACGATCCGTTGCGTGCGATGCGTCCGAAGCGTACGATACCGACATGTGGACGCTTACCATTAGAAAGGTTTTGTGCTACTTTTCATCATCATCATAAACCATCACTAGAGAGGCAAGAGGGAGCTGCTATTCACTATATTTTTTCTTGGAAATCTGATAGGTTTCTGCTTTTGGCGCTACTGATCTTTAGTTGTTCTTGAAAGATCATCGAAATCAACGACTTTCTTCGCCTTCACAAAATGGATGGCTAACCGATGGCATTAAGGGGCCGGCAACAGACGGAAAGCCCATACCAAAATCTGGGATCATCTTAGGATTTTATAAATGATTTTTGCATTTAATAGCTTAATTTTTGAAAAAGGCTATTCATCATCATCACCATAAACCGTACCCGGCCAAACGACTATGCGTTGCATCACCAGGGTGGCAATTCTACTACAAAACTTTTATGAACCACAAGCAAAACCTCAACTAAACCTTAGATTTTCGACTGTTTCCTATTCTACTAATGACAAACGACTTAGTTGTGAAGTTTTAGCTAAGGTTTGGACTTTGGCAGAACAAACTTTTGAAAACCATTCTACTATTCAAAAATGTCTGACATTTAAGAGATCGAAACGAAAATCTAGTAGAATTGCCACCCAGTTCAAACTACGACTTTCTTTCGAGTACCTACTCATTGACACCAGTGGAGCTAAAAAGACCGATAAAAAAGAATCATGTTATGATTCGTTTTATGTTTTGTTCTTGTCTCATGTCTATGAAAAGAGACGGCGTACAGTGCAATTCAGATTATGATTCTGCTTTAGCGGCCTTTTTAGTCCCGCTGTGCAAAGTGCTCGCATATTGTAAATATTTGGACAAAAACAATTGTAAATAGAACGAGTTTTATAAAAACCGAAACGAATTGAGTTTTCGCAATCAATTTATTTTATTGCTGTACAAATATTTTTGTGTATTTCGTATTTGTTGTGATCTCTCGTTAAATTAATTAGTTTGTAAATTGAATGTTTGGATTGTAGTTACTTTACTAAATATTTTTTAGTAGGTGCCTTTTCATACATCCCGGTTGTCGGGTAGCCGGTCGGCGGAGAAATGTACGGGCATGTACGGTAGCTTTCACACGTACCGGCGTAATATGCGTACGAACGCCGTCGGATATCCGGCACCGGCTACCTGGAAACCGGGTCGTGTGAAAAGGCACTTAGTGTTGGGCCCTGTTGCAATATAATACTGCGAATAATTTATTTTTTACGGATACTGGCCGATCAGGTTGTTATAAATAACAGGCGTAGACGTAGGTAATGATTTCTTCTTTGGGTATTTTACGGATGAGACTCTTTTTATCTTAATTTTACAGTAAATTCGAAATTAAATAAAGGTGCACGCACGCACACGCACTGGTAAGAATGAAGTTTTAAAAAGAGTGAATGATTTAATGTTGAATGAATGATGGAGTCCAGTACCAGTACGAAGTTTGAACGGTCCATTCGGTCTTCACGCTGTTGTTAAGGTGACATTCTCGATGCCACTTATCAATCAAGTTTTAGTTTTAGGTATTTCAGTATCAATGCACATAAGTTTTTTTTTCGTATACCTTATATTATTTAAAAAGAGCATAGCTCTCTAATTTAGTAGCTAATTAATTAAACTTTACGAATGATCCCTTAAATGTTTAATTTTTAATGTACTTTTTTACTTTTTTTAAGCCTCATTCCACTGTACAAGAAATAGTATACCATAATTTACTATTAATTTAAGTATTAAATTAAAATAAATGTATACGTCTAATCTTTGTATTGTGAGTAAGAATGTAAATAAATTGAAACAAATCCAAATAATTTGTTTTATTTTAGCACTCTGACGGATTTGAACTAGGTTTTGAACCTATAAAATAAAATGTTATAAGTACCTTTTTTTTTGAAACTTATTCAAAGATGATGTCCATGGCAAAGAAAGAACATAAAAAGACAAATAAAAAAAATTATGCCCATTTAAATAATCCCGTTTTTGTTCTGTAATTCTTCTAAGCAAGCCGCGCCACGAGCGTAAAAATTTACAGACTACTAACGCAGTACAAAAAAGATATAGTAGTCTTTATACAGTCATCCCACACTAAATCTATTGCTAAATGACCAACATAAAACCTTATCTAACAAAACTTCGTTTACGACTGTTTTACTGCCGATTTGCTTTTTGTTCAAACTAGACTAACACTAAACTTCACTTGAGCGACACCATTTGTTTCATACTGAAAAAAATTATATCTGCCAATAGCATGGTCGGGCTCTTAATCAGTATGAAGATGTATGCAAGTGCGCACACTACAAATATTTAGTATCGGCCATGTTTGCACTAACAGCCCACCCAACTATGCTCAGTCCGAGGGGGGGACCCCCCAAAATCCTTGACAAACCTTTAGTTTTACATGAATAACGTGACCCAACCCAAAATCAAAGTCTGCGACCACCCCTGAGCCCAACCCGGCTAAACTATCGGCCGATGAAAAGTTTGCAGTCTGCAAGGGGCTTTAGAGTGGCCTAAGGCTTGTTTCACTCTTCAGCGTGTCACCGGTCGCGTCCGCGAGTTGACCATTCACAGCAACATTTCTCTGTGCTGTAAATGGTCAAAATTAATTTATCTGTGCTGTGAATGGTCAACTCGCGGACGCGACCGGCGACACGCTGAAGAGTGAAACAAGCCTAAGTGCACAATGCACGCTAGGTTTTTCGTACGCGCGTTTGTATCGATACAAAGTACAAACGCGTAGCGAACGCATGGCAGTCGGCAAGCAGTGAAAGAGTGTGTACGTACACTACGTTTTTGCGCTGAGAACGTGCTGCGAACGCGCTGCTCAAATACGCGCGTATAAAAAACCTTTAGTAGGGGAAGCAGGGGGAATGGCGCGCACCAGACAATGGCGCTCACCCCAATAACTTGCTAAATAAGGCGCACACAAACACCACACGTGGGCTGAAACGTGGGGGGAGTAAGGCTTGTGTAGTTAGCGACAAGTAAAATCTGTCCGCTCGCAGTGCAAAAAAATTAGGTCCATTTTTTTGTTTATGGCCGTTTCGATCTAATTTTGAACTGGATGTTTTAGTCGGTAAGTACATAATTTCAGTACTTATTTAATAATCGTTTTGTATTTTAAGCACATAAAACATTATATTTTGCGATAAAGTAATCATTTTAATCAAATTACCTTTGAATGGTTTTAAATTTTCAACATTTTTACAAAATGGTCGTTTGGAGTTATGCCGCGCAGGTGAACGCCATTACCCCTTAGTGATTTTATATGGGTATTTTAACAGGTATTCTCGAAAAAGGACCACCCCTAAAGCGTCTTGACTGAAGAAGACCTTTAGTACGCAAAATCTGCGGTTGAAGGGGAATTTCAAAGAGACAAACAGTAAACCCTTAAAATCTCATTTAGTACGTTGAGATTAGTTATTACTTCTATTAAGGATAATTGATGCTCAATTTTGATTGCTATATTAAATTTAGTTGATAATTGTTGATTTGTCGTATAGTTTAATAATTTAAATGGATCTCATTTTATCTTATTTAAACAAAATGGCTTGAGCGCCAGTACCCCGAGCCCGGGGTAATGGCGCTCAAACCTGTTTTTTTTTAAACTGACATAACTAATTTTTTAAGAAGCATAATTACGTTTTGTTTTAAAAAGTTGATAAAGAAATAGTTTATGTTTTGTTAATATTTAATAGATCAAATAAAAAACAATTAGAAAAAAAATATTGCGTTTTTTCCATAAGTGCGCGCCATTCCCCCTGCTTTCCCTACCTTTACCTTTCCCTCTTTAGTCATGAACGAAAATGTTCTATTTAAAACTGTTCTGTAAATTGACTGAGGCCATCTAAATCATCTGCAATAGATGTTCAAAGGCCAATGGAGTGGATTCGGGACCTTAACCACTATATTGAGCTTCATGATCGGAAGATTCTTGCCAATGAACGACAGTAGATACCTACTACAAGATAATGATTCGTGAGGCAATTAAAATCAAGAAGTAGGTACCTACCTATTCTTTTTTTGTTTGAAAGGGTAAGGCCGATTGGTGCCATAAAAATTTGGTGAGGATCTTCGGTTTTATGAACAGAAATGCACCTCGAGAGTGCAACTGATTGTGCAGCTTAGGTATACTTACATTGAAGTCGACTTTTTTAATTTTCAATTTAGCACTTGCACATACAAATACAAATACAAATTTATTTATTGTCCCATCAACAACACAAAGTAACAATAAAGCCAAAGATAGGTGAGTACACAAGGTTAGGTTGAGACAAAGGGAGTAAATTCAGCATAAGCTGCATGTAGAACATACAACTGGTTTTCAATTTACCCGTCTCGGTCGATGTTCGCCGATAAACAATAGCTGAGCGGGTTATATATTTAACTGGGTATTAATCCACAGGCTAATAATCTACAATCAGATCAAGAACACAAGAAATATATAGGTAGGTACTAACAAAAACTACAATGTGAAAGAGAACAAAATAAAACAAAAAACAATAGATACAATAAACAAGTTC
Source organism: Camptogramma bilineatum (assembly GCA_958496255.1). NCBI lineage: Eukaryota > Metazoa > Arthropoda > Insecta > Lepidoptera > Geometridae > Camptogramma > Camptogramma bilineatum. The sequence goes on from OY292474.1 coordinate 8,685,586, forward strand.
CAGAAGTCACACAACATAGAATAGAGTGTTCAGTATTAAAGGAAATGAATTTTGACCGTCATAAACCGAGATTTAACTTTACGAAGGCATAAAATAAAGCGGATCGCAATAATACTAGAACCAAATTAATTTCTCCTTTAGAGCGTTTGTTCAGTGTGTCCCATGCCTTAAGGAAGTACTTACCTAAAATGAAGTTAGGACTTTATATTATTGATGGAGAGTTTTACTTAATGGGGGCTTTATTCTATACTAGCTGCTACCCGCGTCTTCGCTTGTATGGTACCCGGATAAAAAGTAGCCTATGTTACTCTCCAGCCCTCCAACTATCTCCACACAAAAAATCACGTCAATCCGTCGCTCTGTTTTGACGTGAAAGCAGGACAAATAGACAAACAAATAAACACACTTTCACATTTATAATATGGGTACGGATTGTATGTACCTCAATTAAGTTGTAAATATTTGATTCTTAATATAAAAAATAATCAAAATAATAACCACCTATAAAACTCCGTCACCAGAGTTGGCCAGAGTTGGTTGTTTACTCATACGAACTTACTTACTTGTAGTATGATGTAAATTTAATATATTAATTAAATTTAACTTATTTAACTTACGTTTTAATGCCTTTTGTATTCAAATTCACAAAACAGGTACGGTCTTACACAAAAGCTCCACATTTGTAGTGACATATCGATAAGCACGGAACAATGCTGGCATTGTACACAAATCCACAAATTGAGATATATATTCTTAGAACTGGCGCAATATCTCTCTGAATTTTTCCAAAACAACTAAATTTTTTTTTTCAAACCAGCTGTTTGTGCCCGGTCTCTTGCCGGCATGATAATTCCAGTGGATTATTCCAAAACTTGTTTTAGATAAATCCTGACAATTACAACCATCAAACAACAGCCAAGTGATGACCAATCGGTTTTATTTGTGCTGCAATTGATTTTATTTGAAGCAAGCAAGTTCAAAAAAGAACTCTGGTTTACCGACATAGCCAAACGAATTAGCACGTTGAAGCAATGGGCAGGCCATTTAGCAAGCAGAACGGATGGCCTATGGCGCCGAAAAGTTCTCGAGTGGAGGCCACGGACCGGCAAGCGCAGCGTTGGACGTGACAAGATGGACAGACGACCTTGTAAAGACTGCAGGTTGGCGTTGGATGCAGGCCGCTTCCAACCGCAATCAAGCGCAGTGTTGGACGTCCACCTACAAAATGGACAGACGACCTTGTAAAAACTGCAGGTTGGCGGTGGATGCAGGTCGCTTTCGCAACACATGGAAATCTTTGAGGGAGGCCTGTGTCCAACAATGGATCTGTCACATAGACTGATAACTACTCATACTTTTAAAAAGTATTGCGCCAAATGCATATTGGAGTAGCCTCTGAAACCCTCTAGAAAGAATTTATGTCAGATATTTGAAAAAAGGCTTTCAAGCTAAACAGAAAAAGGTTGACTTTTGTAAACGAATAAAGTAATTCATCAAAGATACAATGTAGAAAGAAGGGTATTTACTCAAATATTCTTCAAAGGTTCGGTAAATAAAATAAAAAACCTTTCTTGCATCGCTGGTTATTTATTAGTAAATATCAAAGTCCTTAGTTTTTAGAGTTGTGTATCTAAAAATAAAAAAGTCGTGATAACTCCGCGTCTGTGAGTCACTTGTTCAACTTCCTCACTATTCACGTCTTCGGTGTCGTGGATATTAACACACATAGTACTGACGGTATCTCTACCAGGCTCCACTGCACTACCATTATTCTTAGTTCCGTGGAGACGAGGTTTCCGGGCTGGTGCCAAGGCCCAACCTCTGTCTCAGTTGAAATTAGGAACCCGGCTTATTTCAATCGCTAAGTTACTATAATATTTATAAGTAGGTACTTATAATATTTATATTAATCAATTTAAAGAATTGAGCTCTCGCAAATTAAGCCGACCCCACGTAATGTGGGTTAAGAGTTGGAAGTTGATGATGATGATGACAAGACATTTGCGATAATGTATAGTAATTTAATACCTTTTAAATTAAAGCAGTTTCTTAATGTGTTTTATGAGATTTCCTGAGATAAAACCGAAACCATAAAATAATAAAAGTTGAACTCGCTTTTAACCGATTTATTTTTATTGAAATTATAAAGCTTAGGAATGGTAGGTAGAGGATTTTCTCATAAGAATTCTTTAGTTTTATTGGTGCTATTAAGAACGGTATTCAGAAAGCGTAAGAGTTAAATTAGGTACGTTAAGTTTTTTTTAATAAAAGCTGATTTTAAAATAACATAAAATTGAGTATTCCTACTTTACTTTACCTTTACTTTGTTTATTGTCATATACTTTGAAATGTTTTAAAAGTTAGATGACTCTACTCCTGTTCTTTCGCGACCAATACCGAAAAGAATCAAAGTAACAAGGTATGGAGACCAATTTTATTTTGGTGATTTATGTGCCAATTCTACCACCATAACATTTATAGTTCTACCCCTCCCCTTCCCCTTTTTGAAAGCGCTGTATACAAAACTTTTCCTCAGCTCCTTTATTCAATAAGAATGGATCAATTCTCTGTTCTTTTAATTTGCACACCGGTATCCACCGGTAAAACATGTTGTGACAATACTAAAAAAATATGACCTTGCATGCTATATATGTAATTAACACAATGTTTTGAGCAAATAAAATATCTTTATCTTTATCAAAAACGCCTCAATTATTATAATTTTCAGACTGCATCATGCCAAGTAAAAGTAAAATTAAATCATGTCTTTTCTATTTTAGGGCCAAAAATTGGAATCTTAATGATGGCCAATTCTTTGACAGAGTCCATCTCGTACCGCTATCTAAATTAAAAAGATAAAAAATTATAAGATTAAAAGATATTAAAAAAAAATACAGTTACAAAATAGGTCATTGCTTTCTAATATAAGTACTTCAATTTTCATTTTTCGACATAACTCTGACCCTCTATCTGAAGATTTGTGCGTACATAATGTCACGAAACATTATCAGTACAAAAATCGACGCTATTTCTGCGTGAGTTATTCCTGTATTATTCAAAGTGACATGTTGACGTCTTCTCAGCTTAGTGAGGATCACGCGATGTCGCCAAATCCATGTTAGTTTATGTGGAACTTTTATAACGTAGATTTATTTGCTGACCCATTTTCCAGATTGTTTTCGGCTAGTCTGGTGACGGAGTTTTCAGGCACATGTAGGCCTCCGTCATGGCTTAATGACATAAAAGATGATTTTATGTGCCCTCCGAAGCACGGAAGCGCTCAGTCGTTAATGCCACTAGTGCCACCATCCAAATTGTGACCACTAGTCTGAACCATCGCTTTATTTCAACGATTTATCAAGAACGTCTAAGAGACGACGTTTTTTGAAGAGCGTTTTTGAGCATCGCGTTTGTATCGAAACAAACGCACTGCCAAAAACGCAGTGTGCCCACTCCCTAAGGCAACTACGCCACGAGCGTTTCGCACAATTATTATGTTCCCTTTGTAAGCCTGTGGTTTTTCGGGTGCGATGAGAAATGTAATTCACCTAATGAATATAATGTTTTTACCCGTAAAAACCGCTAGCTCCGGTTTCTTTGTGAATAAGGGGCCGCATTGTTCGGTAGTCTGTCGTATTTATGAGAAGCATCGACAAAAGAATAATTACAACGCGGATTTTAAAAGAAAGACGTTTTTTGTGAATTTCTTTTTTTTTTTGCGAGTTTTCATTGATATGCAGAGAAGATTTTACGAAGAAGGATTGGGTTAACTTTTTCTAAGATGACGAAACAGTGAAAATACATTAAATTTAAAATGGAATTGAAATTATTTAGTAAAAACGTAGGTACGTAAATTGGTAACGTAATTGTACGTAAACCGGGGTGGATAATCTAGATCTAAAAAGCAAATAAGATTATTTTGAAGATATTTTTGAGAAGTGTCAAAGATTTTCGAAATCATTGTGCAAAGGATTGTTATTTGAGGCGATTGAGATAGTTTATTTATTATGACAGAAAGTTGTGATAACCCGCAACTTAGTCGACTTATGCTGGGCTAGCCTGCTTCATCTCAACATGTCCCAAGCGTGGGTTTAGGCATAGGTTTTCTCTTGACGCTGTAATTATCACCTAGTAAAAGTTGTAATCTTCGCACCGCATTGCCTTTTCGGCGTTCACTTGTTCCTTCAATTTTGGCTTGCGATGCGGCGATCCGGTGACGTTACGAAGTTGATGTAGTGAGCGTTGGTTAATAGAATTCCATACTAATAATACGGAGGCGATGCGGTGAGGTTCGGATGCGGAGGCGACTGGTCAGCTATAAGAGTAAAACTTATTCATGAATGGTTGACAAAAACTTTACGAAGTTTTCCTTTACCGTTTAGAGTTCGAAACGCATTATAAAAAGACCCGGAACCAATTATTGAATATTTACAATCATAATTAAATAAATCTCCCGTTTATTTGATTAATAATTAAGACATCATAATGCCTATAAAATTAATTAGGCAAATAGTAGATCCAAATGTTTACAATCCCAGCTTGCCCACTCATTTCGAGTACCAGGCAAACATAAGCTGTCAAGAGTTTGCGCACCTGTACCTGAGAAATGAGAGCGTATGTAGAGTATACAAACACGTCTTCAAGCATTGATACTAAATCGTTAGATACGCTATGCTAAGGCCACTTGCACACGCTAAGAAATTTCACCGTGTCTGCGGCAGAGAAAGAATAGCGGGTTTAAAAAGGTCGCTATTGCAGAATCGCAATAGAAATTGAACTAATATGCCAGCATCCCTTTTTATTGACTGAGAGTGAAAATAGACGGCATTATAGTTCATTTCATATTGTGATTCTGCTCTAACGACCTTTTTTAAGCCTGCAGGAGTAGAATCACCTAGCTCTTAAGACGTTTCAATGTAGTCGTAGCGGTCCTACTGAATAAATGATTTTTGAATTGAATTGAGATATTTACATGAATAAATCCAATTATACAAGGACGTCAATGTTACAAGTTGAGCAATTTTCTGCACTCTCGAGGTGCATTTCTGGTCATAACTCCGAAGACCCTTAACAAATCCTCACCAAATTTTTGTGACACCAATCGGAAAGTATACCCTTTCAAACAAAAAAAGATTTTTTTAAATTGGTTCAAGCGTCTTCGAGTAATCGGTGAACATACATACAGCATGTTTTGTTGGGACTGAATGGATGTAACATTGTTTTTTCATAATGTGACAGTCAACAAAACTGGGGCCCTAGCCATATTACACGATCTATCGTCGCTGTAGAACGATCTATCGTCGCTGTAGAATAGAACACTTCAAAATGTATAGGATTTGACGTTCTTACCACGTGACTCATCTACTTGAAACGTCAAATCCTATACATTTTGAAGTTTTTCTATTCTACAGCGACGATATAATAGTGTAATATGGCTAGGGGGGCTGTATTGTTCTCTTTTTCTCCCACGTCAATTGCAAGAATACTTTAATCTTATGTTTGAGCTCACTCGTCAATTGCAACAATACTTTTATATTATCTGTGAGCTCTCTCTCAACATTTCTTAAAACTAAGGACGCATCTAGTGATTAAATATCAATGATACACACAAACACGTTCAAAAGGTTACTGTTCAACGAAGCATGTTTTATTAAAGCTGGGAACAAATTATCGGTCGTGGCTGACGGACGCGGCTGACAGCCGCGACTGATAAGAGTGCACACCGTCCGAACACCCAGCGGGCCAGATTGCCTTCGGACGTCTGAAGGTCCAAGGACGCGTCCGCGACTTTCGTCAGATAAAGTGCACAATTCTATGTTCATTCTTTATCCACATACCTATTCAGTCGCGGCTGTCTGCCGCGTCCGTAAGCCGCGTCCGACAGTATGTTTCCAGCTTTACACCTCACCAATGCAATGACAGACGTTGATTTATTCTTTTCATTATTTTTCTGTCTATGTGTGTGTTTACAATAAAAAGTATACTATGTAGTTGTTCTTCTCAAAATACAAGCTCTATAGCCGTACCATGAACTCATGACAACGAATGTCATTCCTAAAGCAGTAGGACTGTTTTAGGCTGTGTCCCCAGTAGGCAAACTGTGAGCGGCCGACTGAGTTTGCGGCGTATCGGTAACGCGTAACGCTGCAAACTGCGTACAGTGAGCGCAAAACTAGCAAACTGTGGACACTCCATTTCAAATATATGGAAGGGCGTACTAAACCGATACGCCGCAAACTCAGTCGGCCGCTCACAGTTTGCCTACTGGGGACACAGCCTAAGAGTTCATGGTATGGCCCCTGCTTACTTTGGGTAAAGATGATGCAGTGTGAAATAGCCAGCATTATTTTTTAATAATGCTGGATGCTTTCAAAACTTACCCATAGCCTACACAGGACAAGAAGATTTTAAGCGGATGGATCACCGAAAAGAAAGCTAGGCCCCATACCGTGTTTGTTGCCCTGATTCTTCACGGTGTTGGTCGCGAAAGAACAGGAGTAAAATCACCTAGCTCTTAAGACGTTTAAAATGGTCATAACGGTCCTACTGAATAAATGATATTTGATTTTGATTTTGAAGTTATCAAATGATTTATTTTTATCTGCATAGAACTTTGTGTGAATAATGTTTACTTAGGTATATTATTTTATAGGTGGTATTATAAGGTACCTACATATTAGAAGCGCCCTCGCGGCGTTGCTCCCGTAGTGATGGTATATGATGATGATGATGATGATGAATGCAGACTAGTAGTTCCTGAGAATAGCGCGTTCAAACAAACTTTTCCGCTTCATATTATATTTAAATATAGTATTATTACTTGCTAAAATCATCAGTTTTGAAGAGTAATGTTAGGCACCATGTATGTAGATTCAAAACACGCATTTCTCGATAATACCCATCGAATATACATTTGTGAATATAAATATCCGTGGCACGCGTGAATACGTTGACATGTATAAAACACCAACTTTTCAGGGCGGCCGTTTGAAAGTTTGACATCTTCTGGTTTCTCGGTAAATTAGTTTACAGTATTTGTGTTAATTGTTTCTATGGTTATTTTATGCCCTCTTTCGAATGATGACAATAAATAACCAAAATTCCCCATAGTTTCCATGATATAAGACATGTCAACAAAAAAATTGATGAGATTTAGGTTACGTCTCGAGATGTCCAGTTATGCCGCAAAAGATATCAACTTATTCACCTTTAATGTATGGAATATTGGTAGGTAAACAATGCTATATTATCGGATTGCAAACAGATAGAGACTATAAAACCGGTTTTTTGAGTTGCTGAAGTACCTACTTATTATTCAGAACCATTCATACCGTTTAGAAATGAGATTTAACATAGTAAGGGTAAGCTAATTTTAAATGAGCCCAAACAAGGATGCTCTACTGTTAATCAGTGAGAATTTGAATGGAATACAACCAGATTTTATCAGCACATCTGCTCATTGTCACCATATTATTACAATGTATTCGGAACTAGAAAAAAATGCAAAGTTTCACCTCAATCGAAAAATTTACTGAGGAGTTTTGTTGAATAACTCCTGACTCCAGCAACAGATCAGCTTGTTGTTATCATAATATTACATTCTTATCTAGAGTCTATAAGTGTGCCAAATTTTAGCTCAATGAGACACTGGAAAGTGGGTCAAATTAAACTTGCAAGAATTCACTAAAAAAAATATGAGTTTTGTTGAACAGGTCCTGGCTCCATCATCAGATCAGCTCGTTGTTACAATAATATTGCATTGTCACCAAGAATCCATAAGTGTGCCAAATTTCAGCTCAATTAGACACTGGGAAGTGGGTCAAATTAAACTTGAAAGATTCGACCCGAACACAATATTGAGTTTTGTTGAACAGCTCCTGACACCAGCATCAGATCAGCTTACTGTTAACATAATATTACATTGTTATCTAGAATCTATAAGTGTGCCAAATTTTAGCTCAATCAAACACTGGAAAGTGGGTCAAATTGAACTTGCAAGATTTCACTAAAAAAAAAGTGAGTTCTGTTGAACAGCTCCTGGCTCCATCATCAGATCAGGTCGCTGTTACAATAGTATTGCATCGTCATCTAGAATCTATAAGTGTGCCAAATTTCAGCTCAATCAGATGCTGGGAAGTGGGTCAAATTGAATTTGCAAGATTTAATCCAAACAAATATTGAGGTTTGTTGAACAGCTCCTGACTCCAGCATCAGATCAGCTTATTGTTAACATAATATTACATTGTTATCTAGAATCTATAAGTGTGCTAAATTTTAGCTCAATCAAACACTGGAAAGTGGGTCAAATTGAACTTGCAACATTTCACTAAAAAAAAAGTGAGTTCTGTTGAACAGCTCCTGGCTCCATCATCAGATCAGCTCGTTGTCAAAATAATATTGCATTGTCACCAAGAACCTATAGGTATTCCAAATTTCAGCTTAATCAGACACTGGGAAGTCAGTCAAATTTAATTTTCAAAAGTAGACCCGAACAAAAATCGCAAGTTAATAATAAAAGCTTGTAAAAATCAAGCAATGTCATTATAGTTTAACAAATAATTAAAATCTATCAGTTTTCCATGTAAAAGCAATACTTAAAAAAAAAAGATTTCTGAACTGACGTTTTGTTTACCAATACGAGTGACATGTTCGGTTATGCCAGCGCGAGAGCGCGCGGGCATAACTGAACAACTCAATGTATCACAATTTAAACGGAATACTTTGGCTAGCCATAACCTGACATTTTAATTTGTTAAAAGTTAATCAAAAATATCATATGTATATGTCGAGATATCATGTAACAAATATAATTTTGGCGAATGAGTAGGTTGATAAATCGAAATATCTACAAAAACATGTGTGTGTTAGTGGCTTGAAAAATTGACAAGTAGTTATGTCAACTAAAATACGAAAAATGGAGGAGTTGGCAAGGCCATAACTCGAAAACTTGTCTAGCTAGGGATCTGTCAATTTTTTTATAGATACTTCATAGGCGTAGATATCGTTTAAGCCAATAAAAAAAAAAATTGACATCTCGATATATCAACGTATTCACGCGAGCCACGGATATAATCCCACGACATGTCACATTATGTTCATGCTGATTCATTGTACTATGAGGGAAAAAACTACAGTTTATTGAACCTTGAGAAATGTAGAATTTCCTTATGTTTCTTTTGTTGAATGTCACAAAAATGGATAAAAGTCTATAAAAAATCAATTGCAGCAAGTTTCTCATCACCTGGGAAAAAATATTTTTATACTTGTGTTCGTAATTGTTAGGTTTACATGAAAGAATTTTTTTTTTTGAAGCAACGTTTCCTTTATAATTTATTTTTCTCGTGTTTTGTTGGGTTTATGTCTTTGGAATTTTAACTAATGAAACCTGGATTCACAGCACGAATGTTGGCAAATGGGATGATTTCTCGTTTGACAGAAAATGCTCGTTGGACCCATTTTCTGTGAAGTCATCTGACATGACCAAGACTCGACCATGATGCTTTTTATGCGATTGATTTTGATATATAAATAAATAAGTAAGTACATAAGTAAATAAGTAAGTAACAAGTAAGTACGGACTTTCGCCTTTATAATATTAGTAGGACTAATATTATAAAGGCGAAAGTCCGTGTGTGTGTGAATGTTTGTTGCCACGTATCTCCATAACTATTAAACCGATTTTGATGAAATTTGGAATGTAGATAGATAATCAACGGGAATAGGACATATGCTACTTTTTATACCGAAAAATTGCACGGTTCCCGTGGGATAAAAAAAATAGTAGTCCACGCGGGCGAAGCCGCGGGCGTCTGCTAGTTGATATATAAATAAATAAGTAAGTACATTATAATGTAAGACATCTCACACAGCATCATGTAGCACCAAAATAAGCTAAGCTTATGTTATTTATTTACTACTTTTATAGGTATTTTTATTTTTTTGTAAACACATGCCTACATATAAGTAGAAAAAAAAAATAAAAACCGGTCAAGTGCGAGTCGAACTCGTACGCCGAGGGCTCCGTACCTAGCCATGGTGCCAATTAAGCTAGTCCGCTTAATTATATGAGCGCCCATACAACTCGGAGGACAATTTTAATTGGCGTCAACTATGTTTGTATGGGAACACCCTTTAGTTTTCAACTTTTTTAACTTTTTGGAGTTTTTCCTTTATTTGTGCTATAAGACCTTGCTTTTTGCCAAATTTCGTTATTCTAGGTCAACGGGAACTACCATTTAGGTTTTCGACCCAAAACCTCTAGGGTACTTCCGGTTGACCTAGAATTGTCAATTTTGGTTACAAGCAAGGCCTTACAGCACAAATAAAGGAAAAATTCCGAAAAATAAAAAAAGTTGATAATTAAGGTAAGTTTTGGTACTTACAAGTTTTCACGAAAACCTAAATTTGCCTATATCTTTTTATAGTGATGACTCAGGACCTTGATTTTTATACTCACAATAGGGACTATAGATTTTAGTATATGGTATAAATTTCAACTTGCTAGCTCTACCCGTTCCTGAGATAATCGATGGTGACACACGGACAGACAGACGGACAGACGGACAGACGGACAGACGGACAGACGGACAAGAAAGTGATCTTATAAGGGTTCCTTTTTTTACCTTTTAAGGTACGGAACCCTAAAAAACAGACACGAGACAAATATTTGCAGATCACACATTTTCCTCGCAGCGGGAATTAATTACTCTTTACTCTGTTTAGCCTAACACTGGCAGAATAAGCTTACATTACCTACAGATTGTTGCTATAAATAAAGATTTATTCGTAACTAGACACAACAAAAATTAAAGACAAATTACAATCACACATTTTAAACTTTCGCGATCTGTAGACGTAAACAAATGTAATCACGCGATAAAGTCCCGTTAGTTTGTTTTTTAAATTACAATCAATAAAAAAATTAAAACAACAAAATTAGAAGCAGGAACATGTTTCGATATTTACTTTAAAATGGTAATTTCAATTTCAATTTATTTATTTTGTCTGTGAACCTAGGGTAATAAATAGGTGTTTGAGCTGAAATTAGAACCATTAGATCCTGCTTATTAGCATACAAACAATTATTACATTAAACATTAAATAAGTATGTCATGAAATTTTAAATTAATACAATAAACTCATTAACAATTCAACAAAAATAAAATATATTTAGGAATAAAATTTTAAATAAAATAAAACAATAAGATAAGATGTTCACCCCGATCGTACTCGTACACTACTCGTACCAATAATTCGGTAGCTACGATATTCCGAGAGAGTTAAAATTGTACAACATCAGCAAATATTTGATGTCTCCATTCAGAAACATTACTTCGGGGGTATTTGGGGTGAATGGGGGGACATTACAGGGGGTATTTGGGGTGAATGGGGGTGTTCACCTCTAAATCGCATGACATGCATTCAGTGAATCCGATATTCGTATTATAATATCGAAACTTGCGTTGTTTATTTTGTGGTACATTTAAACACGAATATTGGGAAACATTTTATAAATTTTTTTTTTATATTTAATTACCTAAACTTTAACAAGTACCGGATTAGAAAACAAGTACTTACCAGACTAAAAACTAGAAAAACTTATACTGCAACTCAGGCTGAACTGAACGTCTGATTTTGGACTTCGTCGGCGCCTCTTCCTGCTGCACCAGACCTGCTTGCCGGCTGCAATTTCGTTCTAAAGGCTGGCGGACGGGATTGCCATCCAGGAGAGTGCAGTATTTCTCGATAAAACGCCATTAATTGTAAAATTTGACCAGGCTCGACCCCCCTTAACTTCTTTTTGTAATAAAATCTTGTTAAACTTTAAACTTTCCTTTTCTTTCTCTTCCCTTTTGTACTAGGTCCCTACTGGGAGACGTGACAAGTGGCAATTATCCCGGAAAAAACGGTTTTTTTCCGGGATAATCTTACCGCTTACAATAAAACCACGCCTTTAGGCACTCAGTTATTTTATTTCATTATCGAATCTAATACCGAATTATTTTTGGCAAAGCTATCGGTGAACCACAGATATGAAAATGCTACCTGCCACGCAAAATCTTACTTCATGCTTATAGACTGAAGATTTATTTTACCGTGTGTGACAAAGTAATAACTTTATGTGATTTTCAAGTTATTTTTCGCAATAATTCGTTCAATATGAAATATCGGAGAATGTAGAAAAAAGTAAATAAAAACAAGATCACGGCTTATCACCATGTCAAATACAGGATATAAACATACATGACTGATACACTATTTTGATACTTTTTTTTTGTTAATTAAAAAACACCCAGACCTGAGACAAATATTTGCAAATCAAACAAACATTTGTCTTGAGGCAGGAATCGAATCCGCAACTTTCTGTGTTTCATTCGGGCCTTCGCCAACTACGCCAGAGGTCGTCAAATTAAATACTAGCCCCCTGATTGTCTATCTTTGATAGCGACCAAAATCGGTCTAAAACTGTCAAAAATGACAGTTCAGTGACCACGAAAGTAACTCAGTCGAGATAATCTCAACTCGAAGAGACCGAACGCGACAAAAGATACCTACGCGATCGCTTTGACAGTTTGAGACCAATTTGAGGTTTGAGACAAGTTAGACAATCGCATGTCAACAGATTGCTATACCCCTTTATACTTATATTCTATACGAATAAGTTTTTCGTAGGAAATGTTTTCCGAAAGAAAACTTAACCAATAAGTGTAGGAATAGTTCAAACGACGTCCATTATTCAGACCATGTGTCACAGTTATAAGTAGAAAGATTTGCGGAAGCTTTAGGCTGTGTCCCCAGTAGGCAAACTGTGAGCGGCCGACTGAGTTTGGGCGTATCGGTTTAGTACGCCCTTCCATATATTTGAAATGGAGTGTCCACAGTTTGCTAGTTTTGCGCTCACTGTACGCAGTTTGCAGCGTTACGTGCGCCGACTATCTCAGTGAGCGGCCGACTCCCACCAAAACCGGTTCCAGTCGGCGGCTAACTCATAACAGTTGGCTTACGACGCACGAAAGTTTGCAGCTAACTCAAATTTCAGTTCGCTACTTTGCGGCTCACTCAGTCGGCCGCTCACAGTTTGCCTACTGGGGATACAGCCATAGTGTAGCTTGCTTGGTAGTACTGTCATAGAAAATGGCATTTACTTAAACATGCTAAGATTTACGACCATATTATACACAACCTTCTTTTGGATAAATCGTTCTTGCAGTACTGGGTCACAAAGTGTCCTGCAATTTCTTATCTGGCGTGCTCGACTCACAAGCACGTCGAGAAATTTCTGTTTGCTTTCTTGAATGGGTCAATCTTCAGAATCAGCGCACCTGGTTGATTGCTATGGCGCCCCTTAAATATCGATATTATTGCTTTTCTGCCCCTTCAGGGGCCAATATGAAAATATGCTTATTTAGACACCTCCTTCTCGAAATAAAATAGAGAAAAGCAATAATATCGATATTTAAAAAGCACCATAGCGATCAACCAAACACGCTGATTCTGATGATTGACCCAAATGTCGGTAATGAATCGGCAATGAAAAATAAAACTGTGATGCGTGCCTCGGCTCTGCAATGTATCGGCAATGCTGCACTTGTGGGCCACGGCAGTAATCCGTACCCATATTATAAATGTGAAAGTGTGTTTATTTGTCCTGCTTTCACGTCAAAACAGAGCGACGGATTGACGTGATTTTTTTTGTGGAGATAGTTGGAGGGCTGGAGAGTAACATAGGCTACTTTTTATCCTGGTACCACGCGAGCGAAGCCGCGGGCAGCAGCTAGTGTGATAAAAATAGTCTAATCACTTTACGTGGCATTGCAACGCATGCCGGGTACAGCTTGTGAATATTATACTAGCAGCGCCCTCGCGGCGTTGCCCCCGTAGTGATGTTATAATGGCAATGATAATGATGGTGAAAGGTAGCCTTCCCCAAGAGTTTAGCTATCGAATTCCGAAAGAATTTATAAAATCGGATTTGGATCGGATCGTAGTTCCTGATTAGCGCGTTCAAACAAAACTAACTCTTCCGCTTTATTAAATTAAATTAGTTTCTATGATAAATTTTATAACACTAAGGTTTTATAAAATCCACCTACAGCGCTTCCGGGCATTGTGTAAAGAAATAAGAAAGTTTTTCAATTTTCTTGTTCATGTGAAATATTGGAAAGTGTTCAACTGATAATCGTTTTGTTCTTCACAAAGTCATTTAACTTTATTTTAATAGCTCAAACAGCTGCAAGATATTATGTTGTCATCTCTTTTTATAATCATGAGAGAGACAAGAAAAAAACAGTTTTCAAAATCTTGCATTGACAGTTGAAACTGCCTATAATCTATAGATTTACAGTACTTCTAGATAAATAATGCGCATCAGTTAATTTCGTGCCTTCCGAATATGACCGACAGCATCTAGGCAGTATTGATATATCTGTATGATTCCACAAAACAATGTGACAGAAGTGCGCGTCGTTAGTCACACGGCTTCCAACTAATTTGCATTTCTTAAAAATAACATTGATATTTATCTGTTTGCGATAAAGTTGAAATGGTCAGTAATTTGCATTTCCAAATTACATTTTGTCAATCGTTTTTGTAATTTTCGATCGAGCGAGCGAAGCGAGCGAAGATCTTAGTGGCAAGTTAGGCGATTTTGCTTTGTATGTTTGTATGTTTGTATGTTTGTATGTTTGTATGTTTGTATGTTTGTATATTTGTATGTTTCATTTTTATGTTCTCGCATAACTATCGAACCGCTTATCCAAACTGTATGAAACTTGATAGGTCAATAGGTTGTGCTATGGAAATTTGCTGTGGAGCGTATGAGCGTAATCGATGAAGGGGTTGTAAAGATATGGGGTTCCCAAGGGGGTAAATTTTTTTCAAAGTTACCCAAATATATTGAGTGGGGTGTCATATGAAAGTACTCAATCTATACATTCCAAAATGGTTTTTAGTTTTCTTCTAGGTTCTATAGTTTTTGAAATACAGAGAAAAAGAAAAATGATGAAAACCAATTAACGGATGTATGGAGAGAGCTCCCGTTTCATAGAGTTTCGATGTATTCGGAGGTCTGGTTAACAGACAAGGAGTGTGGCATCGTTGTGGTTTGGTTTGCAATGATTTTAGTTGCTTCTTGATATTTTTCATTGAGATTGAAAATAAAAGCCGTGTTGGCCGAGTGGAAGAGTGCTCGATTTTCGATTCATAGGTCGTAAGTTCGAACCCTGGCCGTGCTCATCAATGGATTTTTCGATTAGAAAAATTTAAATGCGCATTTACACGAGCTCTAAACGGTGAAAGAAAACATCGTGAGGAAACCAGTTAACGTTCTAATAGCGGCGATGGGCTTGCAACCTGTCACGTATGCAAATGCTAACTCCTGCAAATAGTGGGCTGGGCATGTACCAAAATTATAGAGGGAGACGGAGGGGGAGGGGGAGACGGAGGGGGAGGGGGAGGGGGAGGGGAGGGGAGGGAGGGGTGGGGATGAGAGGGAGGGGGAGGGGTGGGGAGGAGAGGGAGGGTCGGGGGAGGGGAGGGGAGGGGAGGGAGGTGGAGAGGGAGGGGGAGGGGGAGGGAATTGATTTTCTCATACATTTTGTATTGAACTGCTATTTTAATAATTTCTCGAACTAAGAGGCCTTCCCTGAGGCGCGGTACGAAGTTCGCGGGGTCAACTATTGAATATAAACACGACACGACTTAATGTATTGCATGCATGCCTATAATCTTTACCATACTGAGATAGTGCATTAGATATCATTGTGTGGTAAACACTAGAAGGAGCACTTAACGTAGATATAGGGGTAGTCAGAAACAAGTCCAAATCTAGGCTATCAACACAACGGTGCGCGAGATCTCAGTTCGGGGCGAACTACTAGTATACGATTGTTTCCGATGTTTTCCGAAACGCATGATCGATCGAGCGAGCGAAGCGAGCGAAGATCTTAGTGGCAAGTTAGGCGATTTTGCTTTGTATGTTTGTATGTTTGTATGTTTGTATGTTTGTATGTTTGTATGTTTCATTTTTATGTTCTCGCATAACTATCGAACCGCTTATCCAATCTGTATGAAACTTGATAGGTCAATAGGTTGTGCTATGGAAATTTGCTGTGGAGCGTATGAGCGTAATCGATGAAGGGGTTGTAAAGATATGGGGTTCCCAAGGGGGTAAATTTTTTTCAAAGTTACCCAAATATATTGAGTGGGGTGTCATACGAAAGGGCTTATTTTGTACATTCCAAAATGGTTTTTATATTTAATCTAGGATGTATAGTTTTTGAAATACGACCAAAGAACAAAAACTACGAAACCAGAGCTGCAAGAGCTCCCGTTTCATAGAGTTTCGATGTCTTCGTAGCTCATTGACTGGTAGGTCTTAAAAAGAGAGTGGCATCGTTGCGGTTTGGTTTGCAATGATTTTAGATGCTACTTGATTTATTTTCATGATAAAAAAATTTTTGATAAAGAATGAAAATAATTGGGGTAAAAAAAGTTAAATAAACAAATATATTGAGTGGGGTGTCAAATGAAAGGTCTTATTTTGTACATTCCAAAATAGTTATTATTTTCATTCTAGGACGTATACTTTAGAAATACGACGAGAATTCATAAATATGAAATAAGTACCTAAATGAAAAATTAGACACGACATTATTGTATTGCATGCATGCTAGTATTTTTTACCATGAAGAGCTAGCGCAATAGGCATACTCGGCAGTAGTAGCACTTGAAATTATAGGGGTAGTCAGAAGAAAGTCCAAATGTAAGCCATCTACGGTGCGCGAGATCTCAGTTCGGGGCGAACTACTAGTTTATCTGGTATTATTTCACTTTCAAAACTTTCGTGAGTATTTAACACACAGGAATTACTCACGTAAAAATATCGTCGATTTAGATACCGACAATGTTTCGATACATCCGGAGAATCTTCATCTGATCGACCGCGAGGAGTAACCTTGCCGCAACTCCCTCCTTACCCAGATGAAGATTCTCCGGATGAATCGAAACATTGTCGGTATCTCAATCGACGATATTTTACGTGAGTAATTCCCGTGTGTTAAATAATGTACTACTGTATTATTGTTAAGGCGTCTGGAGGTATAACATAAGACTTCACTTTACGTACGTTGTAGTACCTGGGGCAAGAATTACATAGATTATGCGGGTGTTTCACCCAGACCGTGATTTAGATGACAAGATGTTTATAAGTTTCATTGAAAATGAATAGTCTTTTCAAAATGTTTGATTCTGACGAGATTCAAACTCACATTGATAGAAACTGGACTAACACTATAAAAATAAAAAGTTTGGTCGTTTATTAAGAATTATAATATCTTTACCTCCTGACTTTATAAATCACAGAATAAAAATAAAAAGGCCTAAATAATTTATTGTGATAGATAGAGTGTTCACATCATGTTTCCATCAGTGAAAACCTATAATTGGCTCTCTGTTATTTATTCTAGCTGCTATTGTATATTTAGCTGTTGGTTTTCCAAACATAAAATAAATAAATATTTATCCGACGGGATTCTAACCCGCAATGGTACAAGCGATCCTCCTTAAGCCGGAGTGCCTTTACCTATTCGGCCACGGAACCTTTAGTCGCCAGAGTTGAAAATCATGATAGGTCCTATCATGATTACTAACTACCGATTAAAGCATCGATGAGCGCCATCTACAGGATAACTAAGTGTGGTTTAACACTATAACAAATAAAAAAATATCCGATAAACTCTATAGTATTTATCTAGTGCCACTTGACAGTAGCGGCGTTAGGGTAGGGCGAGGTTGGGCGACCGCCCAGGGCGCAGGCCTGAGGGGGCAGCGGGTGAGGGCGCCAGAGGCGCCCTTTCAATTCTACATGAATTTCAAGCTTTGTGAAAAAGGCATAGGTATAGGCACCTATTCCATAGGAAAGCTGTTTTGAAAGATAAAAAGATGGAAAAAGGTAAAAAATGTTTGAATGAAAATTGGTAACTCATAACGCATTTGTTTGATAAAATTCGGCTCGCTTCGCTCGCGTTTGAGCTTCATAGGTAAATTGAAAGTTTAGAGCGGGGGGGTAGAAATCTCGCCCAGGGCGCCGGTTATGCTAAAACCGGCCCTGCCACTTGACATCGCAATATCGGTGCGTGTTCCATTCAGAAATATTCATCCGCCCCGCATCAATCGGTGACTTTAATTACTCGGAAAAGGAGGGATTGGGAACGCAATCAGTTTTAAAATTGGATCGCTGACACCGAACTCAGTTGTGAGCGATGAGTGGAGAGACCTCAAAGATTAAAAAGCTTTGAAATGTTTTTAGGGTTCCGTACCTTAAAAGGTAAAAAAAGGAACCCTTATAAGATCACTTTCTTGTCCGTCTGTCCGTCTGTCCGTCTGTCCGTCTGTCCGTCTGTCCGTCCGTGTGTCACCATCGATTATCTCAGGAACGGTTAAAGCTAGCAAGTTGAAATTTATACCATATACTACGGTCTATAGTCCCTATTGTGAGTATAAAAATCAAGGTCCTGAGCCAACACTATAAAAATATATAGGCAAATTTAGGTTTTCGTGAAAACTTGTGAGTACCAAAACTTACCTTAACTATAAACTTTTTTTATTTTTCGGAATTTTTCCTTTACTTGTGCTGTAAGACCTTGCTTGTAACCAAAATTGACAATTCTAGGTCAACCGGAAGTACCCTAGAGGTTTTGGGTCAAAAACCTAAATGGTAGTTCCCGTTGACCTAGAATAACGAAATTTGGCAAAAAGCAAGGTCTTATAGCACAAATAAAGGAAAAATTCCAAAAAGTTAAAAAAGTTGAAAATTAAAGGGTGTTCCCATACATACATAGTTGACGCCAGTTAAAATTGTCCTCCGAGTTGTATGGGCGCTCATACAATTAAGCAGACTAGCTTAATTGGCACCATGGCTAGGTACGGAACCCTCGGCGTACGAGTTCGACTCGCACTTGACCAGTTTTTTTTAATTGAGTCTGATTGTTAGGAACTTCAAAGTTTAAAACTAGTAGTTCGCCCCGAACTGAGATCTCGCGCACCTTTGCCTTGATAGCCTAGATTTGGACTTGTTTCTGACTACGTGCTACGTCTGCTGAGTTCACTCACTACACAATGATCTACGCTAGCTCAGTATGGTAAAAATTACAGGCGTGCATGTAATACCTACATTAAGTCGAGTCTATTTTGTTTATTTTCAATTACTTGGGTACTTTACGTGCCCTCCTAACGTAAACTACGTACGTAGTTTATTTTCAGGTATCCGGTCAATTATTTTAATTTTTTATCATGAAAAATCTGACGTAGTACGCTGTTAGGTACTGAAATTACTTAGAACGGTTTAACGCACCTCTACGTGTAGAGGTGCTGTTCTAAGTAATTTCATGGAACAACTTCTGTTAAGTCTGGTACATAACCATAAATAATTCTCAATTCTCAAACAATCTGATTTAGAGGGTTATCCTTGTACTATTATTAATAACATGTTCTGTGCTAATACTAGTCGACCCCTGAAATAACATTAGTTAGACCAGTGAAGCACCTCTGCTTATGAGGTATACGTAACTTATACCGAGTTTATTAGTCGATTTTTTTCTCATTCTTAGTTTATTCAAGGTATTCTTGGAATATTATTTTATACCGCATTTATTTGTATAAAAATTAAAGGTTTATTTGCAGAGGTGAAACCTGCAATCTATCATAAGCATTAACGACAAAACTTATGGTTTTATCAACTTGTTAATTCTGCTCGAAGTAACATCAAAAGGGCCCGAACTTCTTAACTCGCGCCATCTTGAAAATATTTTTGTGAGCGCTTTTTTGTTCAAAGATTTTATTTGTTTTTTGTTTTAAAATAAGTTGAATGTTAGAAAACATAAGTAATATTAAAAAAAAACAGTTGAAAAAGGGCTCTTAATCTAATTCCTAAGAGAAGCCACCAACAGCTATTTTGACTTTTTTTTACAACGATTAAAAAAAAACGAAAAGAAACCTCTAAACCGTATTTGTTTTCCTGATTCTTTATGGTATTGAAGAAAGGAAAGAGAAAAAATCACGTTCGAGTGATTCTAGTGATCTAATCGATCGAGCGAGCGAAGCGAGCGAAGATCTTAGTGGTAAGTTGGGTGATTTTGCTTTGTATGTTTGTATGTTTGTATGTTTGTATGTTTGTATGTATGTTTCACGAATTGTTGTTCGCGCATAACTGTCGAACCGTTCATCCAATCTGCATGAAACTTGGTAGGTCAATAGGTTGTGGTAAGGAAATTTACGGTGGAGCATATGAGCTTAATCGATGAAGGGGTTGTGAAGATATTAGGTTCCCAAGGGGGTAATTTTTTTTTAAAGTTACACAAATATATTGAGTGGGGTGTCATATGAAAGGGCTTGTTTTGTACATTCCAAAATGGTTTTTATTTTTAGTCTAGGATGTATAGTTTTTGAAATACGACCAAAGAACAAAAACTACGAAACCAGAGCTGCAAGAGCTCCCGTTTCATAGAGTTTCCATGTCTTCGTAGCTCATTGACTGGTCGGTCTTAGAAAGAGAGTGGCGTCGTTGCGGTTTGGTTTGCAATGATTTTAGTTGCTACTTGATTTATTTTCTTGAAAAAAAAAAAAAAAAAATCTTGGTAATGAATGAAAATAATTGTCCGGGAACCTGAAAATAAATTACGTACGTAGGTTACGTTAGGTAAGCTAAACTTGGTAGGTCAATAGGTTGTGCTATGAAAATTTAAGGTGGAGCATAATGAGCTTAATCAATAAAGGGGTTGTCAAGATATTGGGTTCCGAAGGGGGTAAAAAAAAAATTAAACAAATATATTGAGTGGGGTATCAAATGAAAGGTATTTAGTTGTACATTCCAAAATAGTTATTATTTTTATTCTAGGACGTATAGGTACCTAGGTACTTTTTGAAATACGACGAGAATTCATATGTTAAATGAATGAAAAATTAGACACGACATTATGTATGGCATGCATGCCAGTATTTTTTACCATGACGAGCTAGCGCAATAGGCATACTGGGCAGTAATAGCACTTGAAAGTATAGGGGTAGTCAGAAGAAAGTCCAAATGTAAGCCATCTATGGTGCGCGAGATCTCAGTTCGGGGCGAACTACTAGTTTAATAAAATGTGTAGGTAGACTTTGATATGAAGTTGTTTTCTTGTTTAACACATTCCCTGCACCGACTCAGGAGAGCGCGCTCACGAGCACATGACATGTGCATCGCAAGCACTGAATGCGTTCACACAGCTCTATTAGTGCTGGTTTTTATTTTCACCACCCGCTAGGTCCCTCAAACTTCTCTGGTGAAAACACACCCTTATGCCGCCTATACTATACATGTTCGAGCGAGCCTAAGCCAGCGCGTGCGAAAGCGAATTTGATGCAAGGCGAGTGATACCTTCCAGATGTTTGGTAAGTCTATGCAAAACAATGCAAATTGGCGCTTGTATTCACTCGGCCAGCTAGGCGAGCGATGGTAAGGCAAGGAAAATGGCGCTGTCCACACGTTGGCATTGGCGGTCACTCGGCGAGTCTGCGCCAGCTTGAAGTAGAGGCTTTATACAAACGTAGCGTATAAAGCAATCCTACTACAACATTTAGAAA
Source organism: Camptogramma bilineatum (assembly GCA_958496255.1). Taxonomy (NCBI): domain Eukaryota; kingdom Metazoa; phylum Arthropoda; class Insecta; order Lepidoptera; family Geometridae; genus Camptogramma; species Camptogramma bilineatum. The sequence goes on from OY292474.1 coordinate 8,707,204, forward strand.
ATCGGTACCTATGTTTGTATTGTAAATTACTATTTACACACGCCAAAGGATAAAGATGAGGGTAGTTTGAAACTAAAACATTATCGACGTTGTAGGGTAGGTAAATTACCCAGGATCCAATAGAATAATGACTGTAAAACTCGTATTACGAGCTTGAATATGAGAACACAGGTCAAGTACTAAGCGTTCGTCCATAGAATTCCATACAAATCTCACTTATCACACTAATATTATAAATGCGAAAGTTTGGATGGATAGTGTATGGATGCATTGAACCGATTTGGCTGATTTAAAATATAGGTAGATAATAGGACATAGGCTACTTTTTATCCCGAAAAAATGCACGGTTCTCGTGGGATAAAAAAATAGTAGTCCAAGCAGGCGAAGCCGCAGGCGAAGTTTAGGTAGTCAGCTACAACCTTTAACATCCTACCAATGAATTATTAATATACATGCTACACTATTTTTCGCAGTTATTTTCCCAAAGTTCATTGACTCGATGCAACTTCCACAAGTTTTCTTTAAGATATTGGTCCTTCGAAGTTTGAAAACGAAATCCTAAAATTGCGTTGTGTATTTTGTTGCACGGATTAAAAAAGTTTCAATAATAAACAAGTTAACCGATACCTATTAGTTATCTGTCAAAAGTTAAGCAAAGCTTTTATTTGTTGTTGTTTCTGTTGAGTGGGATAATTCAATTTGTTTGATGTCTACACATTTTTCGAATCTATCTTTTTATTTTGTTTGTTGAACCTAACTTCTGAATTTAGTTAGCTAATAATTAATAACCCTGTACACCACATTGACAAGTCTTAAAGTTTCAATTTAAAAATTAAATTCTACTTACCTAAATAAACTTTTGCGGCTGATGGCTGATTTTACCACGAGTAGGTATCCAATGTAGGAAGTGCAAAAAATGAAGGCCTGAGTTTTTAAATATAAATAATTTTACGGCCGGCAGCGAGAATTAGATAAATGCAATTTACGCTAACATCGTCGGCGAGATTACCGCTAACGCTGAGCTGCTGGAATAAGATTGAATAAACCTATTTTAAGGCTAGTTTTTCCTTTTTTTTATAGCGTAAAACCTGTAGGTATAAGTATAAATATAAGTACAACCTCTCAAATGTATCGATGTATTTTTTTTTTTTTGCTCCGAAAAGTCCATTCGAAACCACGACCCTATATCGAAAGTCGCAGCACTATCCCACTGGGCTAATTCGGCTTCAAATTGTTAAAAGAGATTGTATAAAAGGTCTAAAAGAACCATGCTTTAAGGAATGCCTACATCTTGTTATGATCCTTTTATTTCAATCTTCAAATCATTCAAATTAATATTCCTAGCAAAATGTTCGATTTCGACCGGATTGGTTGATGAATGTGTGATTGAAACCCGTAGGAAACGAACACGCATTGATCAAATCCATACTCCTTAATAGTCCTTAAGCTGGAGTGCAACCGGGTCATAGTTGTTTAAATCAACTCGGCACCAACACCGCACCGCAATGCCTTGTGTTGTTAGGTATCTATTCTTTGTTAAACGACTTCAAAATAAGGAGGAGGTTCTCAATTCGTCAGAAGCTTTTGCCTGCGTAGGCCATAAGTCTCTACAACAGCATATTTTATTCTCAGTTCATTAATTTTAAAGATAATATCGTCGTGATTTGTTAATTAACATTAATGTTCCAATTAAATCTTATTATTCGTTACAGTTAAGAAAAGCAGCAGCTAAGTAACTGTTCTATTATTCCAAGTTTCATTATGACTCAATCGAAAATTAATCTATATTACGACTGTAAATTTTCCATTCTTCTTCTTCTGCTTTCGTATAAGCAAGTGGCCAACTCTGGTGACGGAGTTTTAAGTAATTTTCCATTGAATGGCCGGTATTTGAAACCACGATCTTGGGATCGATTTTTTGATATCAAAAGAAGACGCCTGGACCGATTTAGAAAATTCTTTTTTGTTTGAAAAGGTATACTTTCCGATTGGTGCCACAAAAGTTTGGTGAGGATCTTCCGTGGATCTGATCGTGATCAGAGTTATGAACAAAATGCACCTCGAGAATGCAGAAAATTGCTCAGCTTATAACATTGAAGTCAGTTTTTTTTTAATTTTTAATTTAGAGACTTGTTTTACAGTGTGTCTATGATGCAGCTGAATACACCCGGCTATATCCTGGTCCAAAAGATTACAAACGGTAACTCGGAGTTTCAATTTTATTGCATTTTTTATTAACATTTTACGGTCGTTTGCTGCACAAAAGTTTCATTATACCCGATCGATTAAGGTTAGGTACTTTTGAAAACGTTTTACCTTTCTAAAAGGGATGTTTGAGCAATTTTTTAAGATTGTTTACATTGACTTTACACTTACTTTACTGCAAACTTTAAAAAACTAGGAGACAATTTAGGGTGTCTTGCACCACATTCTTAATTGTATTTAAGCTAGCGTAAACGCGATTTTTGTATGCGTTTGTGCGTTTATGTTAGCTAAATACAATTAAGAATTCTGGTGCAAAAACGCCCTAAATCTTGAAACGAATGTGTATTTTTTTTATTCTTATTGAGGAAAACGATAGAAAATTTTACTGATAGCAGACTTCATTTCGATTAAAAAAAAAACAATGCGAACTGCGTTCAAAGATTTTTAAATAATTGCCAAATGAATACTATTTCACTTTCAAAACTTTCGTGAGTTGTACTAGACATTATTTAATACACGGGAATTACTCACGTAACAATATTGTCGATTTAGATACCGACAATGTTTCGATTCATCCGGAGAATCTTCATCTAGGTAAGGAGGGAGTTGCGGCAAGGTTACTACGAGCGCGAGCGTCTCACACTGTCATTGTCGGTATCTAAATCGACAATATTGTTACGTGAGTAATTCCCGTGTATTAAATAATGTCAAATGAATACTGTTCGTCGGTAAGTTTATAACTTGAAACCGGGCCGAGATGATGATAATCCATGTTCTTCTATTTATCGTATTATATAACAGTTAGGAGATATTAATTTAATTAAACATAGCCAGCGGGAATTGTAACAGTTAATGGAAAAGTTAGACAAGGCCAGGAGACATGGGGAATTATTAATGGACGTGCTTCAACGTTTATCTGCACTTTCGAAGATGGCGATAACCGTTATAAGACGATGTATGTATGTATGATCTAGAATAGAATAGAATTTAAGTAACTTTATTGTACACCATAAAAAATTGGTAATGAAGCTAGCGGCTAATGGTGAACGCAGACCTGGGCCGCACCGCAGTCGCTGCAGTCCCCGCATTCTATTTCTTTATACTAGTAGTTCGCCCCGAACTGAGATCTCGCTCACCGTAGATGGCCAACATTTGGACTTTCTTCTGACTACCCCTATAATTTCAAGTGCTACTACTGCCGGGTATGCCTATTGCGCTAGCTCTTCATGGTAAAAAATACTAGCATGCATGCAATACATAATGTCGTGTCTAATTTTTCATTTATTTCATATTTATGAATTCTCGTCGTATTTTTAAAAGTATACGTCCTAGAATAAAAATAATAACTATTTTAGAATGTACAAATAAAGACCTTTCATTTGACACCGCACTCAATATATTTGTTTACTTAACTTTTTTTACCCCAATTATTTTCATTTTTTATCAAAATTTTTTTTATCATGAAAATAAATCAAGTAGCATCTAAAATCATTGCAAACCAAACCGCAACGATGCCACTCTCTTTTTAAGACCGACCAGTCAATGAGCTACGAAGACATCGAAACTCTATGAAACGGGAGCTCTTGCAGCTCTGGTTTCGTAGTTTTTGGTCTTTGGTCGTATTTCAAAAACTATACATCCTAGATTAAAAATAAAAACCATTTTGGAATGTACAAAATAAGCCCTTTCGTATGACACCCCACTCAATATATTTGTGTAACTTTCATAATTTTTTACCCCCTTGGGAACCCAATATCTTCACAACCCCTTCATCGATTAAGCTCATATGCTCCACCGTAAATTTCCTTACCACAACCTATTGACCTACCAAGTTTCATGCAGATTGGATGAACGGTTCGACAGTTATGCTCGAACAACAATTCGTGAAACATACAAACATACAAACATACAAAGCAAAATCGCCCAACTTACCACTAAGATCTTCGCTCGCTTCGCTCGCTCGATCGATGAAGTTCTATGCAACCTCGCACACCTACCCGCGCCGCAGTCGCCGCAGTCGTTCCCGTCGCCACTGACAAAAGCGATGACTGCGGCGACTGCGGTGCGGCCAAGTCTCACCTCACCTCTTCACCATAACTTTGGTGACAGAGTTTTTGGGGCCGCCAAAAGTTAATGATTTTTTACCCAACTGCGCAAAGCAAAGGAAGGGTAATGTGTTTATCAGTCTATGTATGTATGTTTGACTGCGCAAAGCAAAGGAAGGGTAATGTGTTTATCAGTCTATGTACCTATGTATGTTTGGATGTTTCTATGTGGCACTCTAGAGGCCAAACGCGTGGACCGATTTTGATAATTCTTACGTCAATCGATTCGTCTCAACCTTGGGAGTGCTACTAAAGACATGAAAGTAAACAAAATTCACCAGTGCCACAACCAGACGCCATATTGTCAAAATTAAAAAAACCAAAATCGTCACACTATATCAAGTGGGGTATCGTTGAATAGGTATTTCAAAATCAACTTTAGGTTTCTTTCACCATTTTTTATTTTAAGTAATAGTTTAGGAAAAATAACGGTTTAAAGTTGATTAATAATAATTCTCGCTATGGATGTTTCTATGTGGCACTCTAGAGGCCAAACGCGTGGACCGATTTTGATGATTCTTACGTCAATCGATTTGTCTCAACCTTGGAAGTGTCACTAAAGATATGACAGTAATCAAAATTCACCAGGGCTACAACCAGACGCCAAATTGTCAAAATTAAAAGAATCAAAATCGTCACACTATATCAAGTGGGGTATCGTTGAATAGGTATTTTAAAATCAACTTTATCATAACTAAAAAGTGTTAAATAAAAAAATATTTTAAAAAAACAAAAACCCGACTGCGTCAAAACTAAAAAGAAAAAAACAAGCCTGCAAAGAATTACTCACAGTCGGGACCCATAACATTGGGAAGATTTGATTGGTAATAAAATGAATGGGTACCGACTGTGAGTAATTCTTTGCAGGCTTGTTTTTTTCTTTTTAGTTTTGACGCAGTCGGGTTTTTGTTTTTTTAAAATATTTTTTTATTCTATTTTTTTCCATTTTCCCTCATCACTCTTCTTTGTACCTACTAGGTAGTTTGTTATTAAATATTTAGCATATTTTAAAGGTATTTAGTAAGGATATGAGCACGCGATATCAAAATATCTCCGCAAGCCTTTGAACGGTACAAAGCGGGTGTATAACAAGAGTAATTTCACCGACAAATCCTACAACTAAAATGTGGGAACGGGCGTGCTGATACGGAGAGATAACGGGGCTCTTAGCACCAGTGCACCATCAATCCTTACACATCCAAAAGTGAGAGATAGACTTTCCACAATTTGTCACCGCCGCATACTCTTATACTTTGGCCATAATAGCGAGGCGTGGCGATGAGAGTCTCGAAAAGCTGGCCATCGTTGGGAACGTCGAGGGAAAGAGATCGCGCGGGAGATCCCCGACTCGAAGGACGAATCAGCTCCAAGAGACGAAAGCCAGGTTCTACGATGTGGTCCACCTAGCCACTAATAGAACTCGTTGGAGGAAAGCTATCCACACTATCACGAAGACAACCAGTGATCACGATCTTCAGACATGAAGAGCCGACCACAGAGTTCCTCGACTTTCGATACGAAGGTCGTGAGTTCGAATCATGGACGTGCATCAAAAGATTGTTCGTTTCGAAAAATGTAAATGCGCATCAACATGTCTAACCCACAAGGAAAACATCGTGATGGGTTTCCTCACGATTTTACTGCTTTAGATGACTGCTTAGTCAGCCCCGCACGTATTGACTATGTCTTTTCTGTGGATAGTCATGTCATGTCTTTTTTATGGCCGGTTAAGCTGAGAGGATGGGTTAGGTGCTGGGCAAGCCTACTCCATCTTAAACAATAAAAAAAATAACAAAAACGAATGTTCTCTAGTTAGACCACACGACTGAAGTAAAACTTCCGTTGCGCATTCACCAGCTTACTCCCCAAGTCAAGCGTGCGTAAAGAAGTTTTACTTCAAAAAAAAAAAAACCGGTCAAGTGCGAGTCGAACTCGTACGCCGAGGGTTCCGTACCTAGCCATGGTGCCAATTAAGCTAGTCCGCTTAATTGTATGAGCGCCCATACAACTCGGAGGACAATTTTAATTGGCGTCAACTATGTATGGGAACACCCTTTAATTTTCAACTTTTTTAACTTTTTGGAATTTTTCCTTTATTTGTGCTATAAGACCTTGCTTTTTCCCAAATTTCGTTATTCTAGGTCAACGAGAACTACCATTTAGGTTTTCGACCCAAAACCTCTAGGGTACTTCCGGTTGACCTAGAATTGTCAATTTTGGTTACAAGCCAGGTCTTCCAGCACAAGTAAAGGAAAAATTCCGAAAAATAAAAAAAGTTGATAATTAAGGTAAGTTTTGGTACTCACAAGTTTTCACGAAAACCTAAATTTGCCTATATCTTTTTATAATGTTGACTCAGGACCTTGATTTTTATACTCACAATAGGGACTATAGACCTTAGTATATGGTATAAATTTCAACTTACTAGCTCTACCCGTTCCTGAGATAATCGATGGTGACACACGGACAGACAGACGGACAGACGGACAGACGGACAGACGGACAGACGGACAGACGGACAGACGGACAAGAAAGTGATCTTATAAGGGTTCCTTTTTTTACCTTTTAAGGTACGGAACCCTAATTATGATCGCCACTGTTTTTATTAAAATCACTAGTGCTAATGTGTGGAATGGCATCCAAGCGCCCTCGCTACTACAATTAAACATTGTTGCTTGTTTTTCTATTTCCTTTCCACGAAGATACTGTTTCAGTAACAGCTTGAGTGAGATAGCTTGGTCTTTTGCAATCTCGTTGTTTTATCAGTTTTCCAATAAAATAGGAATCAACACCTCAACAAAACAATTTCAATTTCAATTTCAATTCATTTATTCTGTTTGTGAACCTAGGTACAAAAGGTGTTCCTTAATTTTAGATTAGTGCCACTAGATTCTGCGTACGTATTCTACAATGCTTACCACACTGACGAAAACTGCATTTCCCAAGATCCATTAAAGTTCCAAGGTGTATCAGCTGTATCACAAGCACTGTGACTACAACACGAAGGTCACATCGATCAATCCGCTCTGAAAACTGGAAAAAAAAACAGAAAAAACCGGTAATGTTTCTCGCTTATCGTGAAAAGTACCGGTTTATGTTGCGGATGCTAAATAGGGAACATCTAATATCTGTGAAAATATCTACCATGTCTATAGGATACAATAGTAACATTTTACACTTCGTTTCAAATACAACTTGACGTGATTCTTGAAAATGAAATTCTTATTAAAATTTTCGATGTGGGTTCGAATCCCGTCAGAATCGAAAATTTTGATCTTCATCTTCAATGAATCGAAGACTTTTCATCTCCAATGAAATGTGGCTATACAATTTAAAAAAAAACCGGCCAGTGTGTGTAATTTTTTTTTACCACTTTGTTGGCGTAATTGATATACACCCCTACAAAATTACAGCTTTCTAGTACCAATGGTCTCTTAGCAAAACCTCGGACAGACGGACACACAGACAGACAGACGGACATTAGGTACGAAACTATAAGAGTTCCTTGTCATGACTGCGAATATCTAAAAAGAATTCTAATGTCAATGATCTTTTTCGACCTACAAATTTTAAAGCCATAATTCTACGGGTCGAGCTTGAGCCAATCGATGTCACGTAACATTTACAACCTCCTAGGGAAATCCGAGCTACTGGGCTAGTGGTTGGGGACAAAGTAAAGTTTATACAGAAATACAGTTCTCATTGTATACCTTTTTTAAACTTTCGCGAAAAAATTATAAATAGGTAAATAATGTATCCGGGTATTTATCACGTCCCTAAATTACCTTTTTTCAGTCTTCCCGCGACCACGGCTGGTGCAATCCAGTCGAAACGTGTCGGGCTAATTAAAAAGGTAATTTACGTGATAAATACCCGGATATACAATATTATATCTACCTATGTATTTATAAAAACACACTTTATTTAGTTGTCTCTTTGTTGGGTTAAAAGATAACTAACATTGAAAGTAGTTCACGTTTGTAGTTCTAAGCCTGAGTTCAGATGAACGCGCGGCGCCGGCGACGCGCGGTTGGCTCGGCGCGCTGTTTAAGATTGTAACAAATCAATATTGTTGTGTTCATGACCGCGCGTCACCGCGCGTGCCTGCGCATACCGCCATGCACTGCGCGCCGAGCCAACCGCGTGTCGCCGCGCGTTCGTCTGAACTGAGCCTAAGATGTTATTAGTGACCAGTTTCTGTTGTTTCATAAATAAAAGATTTGCTTCACTGTTTCATTTATACTATGCTACTATGTAGGGAGAAATAACCTATCGCGAAAGGTTGTACCCATAGCATTTTTATGGTTTTAAAGGAATTGTATTCAATGTAGGTCAACAAATATTTCAGGAAAGTAAATAGAATAAAGTGATATAGCAATACAAACTTCAGCCCATAGCTTTGTATGTGTACCAACGTATTAATTGTGTCCAGTATTATTTATAAATCTATACCAATCTATACTTATCTATACCAATCTATACTTATCTATACCAATCTTCTATGCCAATATATAAAGCGGAATAGTCTGTTTGTTTGAACGCGCTAATCTCAGGAACTACCAGTCGGATTAGAAAAATTATTTTTTCTTTAATTCTTTAATTCTTTATTGTACAAATAAAACACATAGAACAACGACATAAAGTAAGGACATGTACAAAGGCGAGCTTAACCCTACGAAGAGTTCTCTTCCAGCAAACCCTTTGAGGCTAGAGAGAAGTGATATTAAATAGTAGTTTTTCATGTGATAGCTTAACTCTTGAGGAAGGTTAAAAGCTACTTTTCATCGTCATCATCACCAATACCATTACTACGGGGGCAACGCCGCGAGGGCGCTGCTAGTAATAAATAATGCTGGGATGACACAATAGCCTAGTAACTTTGCAAACGAAGACACGGGCGTTACTCTAGCAACCAATAATTTTTCAATTCCCACAGCTAATAAACCAAACTTTGCACACCCTGTGGTTTACAAGCGCGCATCCTGTGAAGCTTGGCTCATTTGCACCAACTTTAACCGCTAGTTTTACTAACCATAGCTTAATGTAAATAAACAATTATATTGTTGGTCGAGTAAGGAGTATTAAAGAGATGTGTTGGTTACGGAGTTTACAAATTCATAATTATGACATACTAGCTGCTGCCCGCGGCTTCGCTCGCGTGTTACCCGGATCAAACATGTTACTTTCCAGCCCTCCAACTATTTCCACACAAAAAATCACGTCAATCCGTCGCTCTGTTTTGACGTGAAAGCAGGACAAATAAACAAAGAAATAAACACAATTTCACATTTATAATATGGGTACGGATGGGCAAAGGCCTGTCTAAAACACAGAATGTTGCGGGTTAGAATCTGGCAGTGCCTACTTCGAGAATTCGGCGCGAAGAAAGTACTCTCAGCCTAAACGGTTGGTTATAGATGGATGAACTTGGGTTGTATAGAATTAACGATAGAACGATAGAACATCGACTTGAAAAATGTTCAAACTTTGGATTGCTTTCGCAGAGTTCGTCTAAAGTTAGCTTAGAGCTGCAGTACGGCAGAAAACATACCTAACATAGTAGTTAAGTGTTTGTGTGTGCTCCATAGCGTCATTAATTAACCGAGAATATGTATAATTATCTCTAATTTATCGCTTTATAACAAACCAAGCCTCAACCGCGTCATTATTAAATAATTCAAACTAGTAATTATTTTACAATCATGCACATCAAAGTAGACACAAACTTCCTTTTCTTAGAAAACGGTAACCGCTATATATTTTAACTTATTAATATAATTTTGATTGTTTAATTAATGTATTTATATTATTTAATTAAGTAAGTAGGTACATATATTTAACTTAGGGCTGATTTTTAGGGTTCCGTACCTTAAAAGGTAAAAAAAGGAACCCTTATAAGATCACTTTCTTGTCCGTCTGTCCGTCTGTCCGTCTGTCCGTCTGTCCGTCTGTCCGTCTGTCCGTCTGTCTGTCCGTGTGTCACCATCGATTATCTCAGGAACGGGTAGAGCTAGCAAGTTGAAATTTATACCATATACTAAGGTCTATAGTCCCTATTGTGAGTATAAAAATCAAGGTCCTGAGTCAACACTATAAAAAGATATAGGCAAATTTAGGTTTTCGTGAAAACTTGTGAGTACCAAAACTTACCTTAATTATCAACTTTTTATATTTTTCGGAATTTTTCCTTTACTTGTGCTGGAAGACCTTGCTTGTAACCAAAATTGACAATTCTAGGTCAACCGGAAGTACCCTAGAGGTTTTGGGTCGAAAACCTAAATGGTAGTTCCCGTTGACCTAGAATAACGAAATTTGGGAAAAAGCAAGGTCTTATAGCACAAATAAAGGAAAAATTCCAAAAAGTTAAAAAAGTTGAAAATTAAAGGGTGTTCCCATACATAGTTGACGCCAATTAAAATTGTCCTCCGAGTTGTATGGGCGCTCATACAATTAAGCGGACTAGCTTAATTGGCTACCTGCCAATAGGCCTAGGTATTAATGGCTAGGTACGGAACCCTCGGCGTACGAGTTCGACTCGCACTTGACCGGTTTTTCAATACCTAGATAGCTTTTATCTGGGGAAATAAATATGCGATTTGACAGATATTGTATTGAAAATATGTCATAACGCCATATTTATTCCTCAGATAAAAGTTATTTATCGATTGAAAAATCAGCCCTTAGTTTAACTGAAGTTTACCTACAGGATGCTCCTTTTTCTCTACTCTTTTCGTTTGAATTTTCATTTTTCAAACTCCGTCACCAGAGATAGCCACTTGCTCATACGAACTTACTTACATTGGTGTCTATGTTTTATCTCGTTGGGATTATGTGAAGAGCTAGTTAAGGGACAAGGACATTATAATAATGATAATGTTAATTAATAATTCAACCCCCCTACACACACACTCACACACACACGCACACACCCACACACATACACACAAGCACACACACACACACACACACACACACACATACACACACACACACACACACACACACACGCACCCACACACACGCACCCACACACACGCACCCACACACACGCACCCACACAAACCACAATACAGTCTCACATTCTAAAATACGCAAGATTTTAAATTTTATATACAGGTTTCTACTACTGTTTACTTTCTTTAGTTTTAGATTTACCTTTTTCTTAGAGAACCAGATATAATTATGGATATTTGAAGTACCTACTATTGTTTAACCTTTTCTTTATACATAGATAGCCACATAATGGATATGCAAGAGCGGAACATTCTGGCACAAGTACTTCGTACTTAAAAGAAGGTTCCAACCATAGTTATAAGATTTGTAATGTTGGCTAATGAAATAAACGATTTTCAATCATTTTCAATTTTCAATTTGGGCGTGCCAAATAAAAAATTTAAATAGATATAAGTAAATAACTCTTCTTATCCTGACTACCAATCGGCTTCGAGCATGAAGCCAATCGGAAAAGAACAAAGCAAAAAACAACTGACGGACGTCAAAAGCAGTCTATACTTTCCCACAAAGTTGGCCAATTACAAAAACAATTCCAAGACTCAAAGAACGTTCTATTTTCTTGTTAGCGAAGCAATGCAATTAGAATACCTAGCTGTAACTATAGGTTGATGTTTTTTGAATCACCGAATAATCTCCGCTTTCGAATAAAACACAACAAACAAATGGTTGTCTTTTTATTTCAAACTAGCTTCCGCCCGCGGCTTTGTTCGAAATCTACCCGTATAAAAAGTAGCCTTTGTGGTATTCCAGGTCATAAACTATGTATATTCCAAGTTTCATTAAAATCCGTTCAGTAGTTTTTGCGTGAAACAGCAACAAACATCCATACATCCTCACAAACTTTCGTATCCGTACCTCCGTACCCATAATTATTATAAATGTGAAAGTGTGTTTATTTGTTTGTTTATTTGTCCTGCTTTCACGTCATAATAGAGCGACGGATTGACGTGATTTTTTGTGTGGAGATAGTTGGACGGCTGGAGAGGAACATAGGCTACTTTTCACCGGGTACCACGCTAGCGAAGCCGCGGGCAGCAGCTAGTATTATTTAACTTTATTTCTCTCAAAATCTTATTCTGACTGTTTTACCTTCATAATTATTTTAACCCTTTAATTGGCAAGAAGTTTTTTTCCTGAAATCTGTTGATTTTTTGTTTTATTCCGGATCTATTGTGATCCTAGAACCCTAAAAAAATTCGAAAAAAAATCTAAATGTTACAGTTTTCGCGAAAAGAGATGTACTCCATGAAGTACCTTGCCGATTACTCTACGAATTACATTACCGTGTGTTTGTACTCTGTGGAGTACACTGCCAAGAAGTCAATAAAATAAATTTAACTAAAAAAATTAATCTATTGTACTTTAATTTATTGTTTACAATTTAAAATTACAATGACTCACTAAATGTATTTGGTCGGTAACGTTGCAACGTCATTTCTTCAGCTATTAGAGGGCATAAAGTATTTTTTCACCCAATAATCCGTATTATCAGGCGCTTGGACAACACCCTTCAAAATTTGTATTGCAACAACACTTTTTAGCTCTTCTTCTGCCAAATGTATCTATCAGCCGTGTTTTTGTACTGAATACAAGTTAGTGATGAAATCAATATTCTCTAATGATGTTCGGATCGAAAGTATTTCAACACAGTTTTGTTCCCTCGTTTCATGGAGTTTCAACAAGAGCTTTCATCAATGCATCCTCTATAACGTAAAAAGCCTGTCTCCAGTTGCAGTCAATTGAACATTTGGGCATAATTTTTAAGTATTTTCATAATGACAGAAGTTTTTGACGTTTAGATAATCTAGCTAGCTAGTGCTGATAATCGATGACTGAAGGGATTCTATAGATGACGAGGGCAATGACTTCAAGTTGGTACCTATTAGTTGGTATTTCGAATGTATTATCGAGATCGTTATTCAAGATGTCAAGTTGTTCATACAAGGAGGATGGTTCAGAGGTGGCATGCGAGGATGATGCGGGACGGTTACTGAAAAATAAGGGCGATAGTGGAGAGTTTGCCTCTTATCAGATACAGATTTATCTCAGGAGCAAGCATTTTGGGTTGGAACCAAATCCTAAAAGAAAAAAAATGAAAAACATGCTGTATGCAAGCCAACCAACACCATTGCATAATCAAAATATAGTGAAAATGCAGATATTTATTTCTTTACCTAGTTGGCAATGTACTTCCTGAATACCATAGCCGATTACAAGTAGTTTACAACGCGCTTGGCAACGGTATTCACGGAGTACACACATGGTTTTCATATTATAAAATTAGGATCTAAACAGTTTGACGTGAAATAACAACTAAATCGTATTATTTACTATATTTCCTTGTTACCAAGTACTGATCCTATAAAAAAAACATATAAAAACCATAAAAAAAATAACAGAAAAGATTACACTTCGCGCAGGAGCAGCTGACCGTTTTGAAAATATTTGAAATTTGACAGTAATTGTAAATGTTGTCACCCACTGTATTTTTTCTGCCAAAGTAGAATATATTCATTACACTTTGACATAAGTAATTATTTTTTATAAAAAATAAATAATTAAGAACCTATAATTTTACAAAGTCAGTGTACTTCGTGGTGTACGGTGCCAATTTAAGGGTTAAATAACTAAACACCCTGTAACTAATTATTTACTTGTTTGTTGTTGCGATATTCGATAGAGTTCCGTCGATGCGCCATCTTGAGGTAATTTGAAATGCAAATTTAACGATTTAGATAATTCAGTTATTGGATTAAACAAGCTATGAATATATTATCACCTACGTTATGATACTGCTGTTGGTTTAAATCATATTTATTAGCTAATAAAACATTAATTAATATAAAGAAGAGCTTGTGTTATGGAAACTACATGACTAGGTACCTACTACTTATTTACTTTTTTTGTAAATACATTACATTATTAAGGCTCATTTACATGGTGCGAGTTTCTTACCTCTAAGATGCGAGAAACTAGCTCCATGACAATTCAGTGACAAGCTATTATCGTCCTTCGACGTATGATTTCAATGTTTAGTTTACATTGTCATTATTTTGACATTGATGACGATAACTTCGGGGCGAGAAACTCGCACGATTTAAATGAGCCTTTATCCATAGAAAAATACCTAGACCAGAGACAAATATTTACAGATCATACAAACATTTGCATCTCGGCGGGAATCGAACCAGCAACCTTTTGTGGGTCAATCTTCAGAATCAGCGCACCTGGTTGATCGCTATGGCGCCCCTTAAATATCGATATTATTGCTTTTCTGCCCCTTCAGGGTCCTATATGAAAATATGCTTATTTAGACACCTCCTCGAAATAAAAATACAGAAAAGCAATAATATCGATGTTTAAAAAGCACCATAGCGATCAACCAAACACGCTGATTCTGAAGATTGATCCTTGTGTATCAGGCGGGCCTCGCCCACATGAATCAACTAGACCTAGGGGCTGATTTTTCAATCGATAAATAACTTTTATCTGAGGAATAAATATGGCGTTATGACATATTTTCAATACAATATCTGTCAAATCGCTTATTTATTTCCTCAGATAAAAGTTATCTAGGTATTGAAAAATCAGCCCTTAATTCAACAAAAACAAAAGAAATGACTTAAATGATATCACGTGAAAATACCAATTCTATCTTCTAAAGTTTAGTATAAGTGGGAATCCATTAAGGAATTGGTTTTTGTTTTGCCAATAAAAACTTTTTCGCTTAGAGCCAGACGATTACATATACGATTTTATACGGCATGTCATGAACGAAAGTACATTTAAAACATTTTTAGACGGGTGTAATGTTAAAATGTTAATTTTGGTTAGAGCTCTAGAACGCCTCTTTGTAGATTATAAAACAAACGAGTGTGCTTCAGACCACACGACTGAAGTAAAACTTCACCTTGCCCGATCACACTTTTCGTAACGCTCTCGTCAAGCATTCACCAGCTTACTCCCCAAGCGTGCGTAAAGAAGTTTTACTTCAATAACAGGGTAAGAATCATGCAAAACAAAGGCTCAGGTAGGTAGTGATATTCTGTAACTATCTTTAAATTGCGTTTACCACCGCGCGGTGTAACCTATAACCTCGACTAACAGGATAGAGCCTGCGGAGGAAACTTGTCAACGTTTCCGTAAAGGCGTTCCAGCACGGGCACGACCTTCAGCTATGAAGAACAAGCTTCATTTTTGCCTAACTTTTTTCCAAACCGTGTTGGCCAAGCAGGATACCTCCAGGGGCGTATTTACCCTTAGGCCAAGAGGGCCATGGCCCGGGGCGGCAGGCTACAAGGGGCGGCGCAAGCCGCCCCTCGCTCTCAGCTTGCGCCTTTCTTTTTGGCCTTATAATGCCAAAAGAAATTTTTAAAAAAAGCTTACCTAATTAACAAAAACTAAAATTTGGAGGGGCGACTTGCGCCGCCCCTCGCTCTCAGCTTCATGAGCCTTTCTTTTTGTCCTTACATGCCAGAAGAAATTTAAAAAAAAGCCTACCGAACTAAAAATGGTAAAACTTATTTGGTTGAGAGAGAGGGGGGCTTGCGCCGCCCCGTGCTTTCAGTTTCATGCGCCTTTCTTTTAATCCTTATATGCCCGAAGAAATTAAAAAAAAGCCTAATTAACAAAAGCTAAAACTAATTTGGTTGAGAGCGAGGAACAAAAACTAAAACTTACTTGGTTGTAAAGTTTTAGACATCTAGACTATCGTTTTACTCACTGGCCATTTTCAGAGATTTTCATTTGACAGGAAACGTAGGTTTTCTTTTAAGCTCGAAGGAATAATTCGTTACAATAAATTGGTATTCTGGGAATAAATCCTCGTGACGATTTTAGGAAAACATTTCTTTGGGTGTCACATGTTGCATTTTACTTTAAAAAATTCGGTTCGCTTCGCTCGCATATTCGCTTCATCAGTGTTTTACGAGCAAATTGAGTTATGTCTGAGAGCGAAATAGGAACCGACAAATAGCCAGCCTTTTCTTTGAGCACGTAAGCAAAATCAAGTGTCACATGTTGCATTTGTCCAAAAAAAATTCGGCTCGCTTCGCTCGCATATAGAATAGGAACCGACAGGCAGCCAACCTTTTCTTTGAGAACTATACGCGAAATCAAGTGTCACATGTTGCATTTGCCATAAAAAAATTCGGCTTGCTTCGCTCGCATATAGAATAGGAACCGACAAGCAGCCAACCTTTTCTTTGAGAACCGTAAGCAAAATCAAGTGTCACATGTTGCATTTGTCATAAAAAAATTAGGCTTGCTTCGCTCGCATATAGAAAAGAAACCGACAAGCAGCCAACCTTTCTTTGAGAACCGTAAGCAAAATCAAGTGTCACATGTTACATTTGTCATAAAAAAATCGGCTCTCTTTGCTCGCATATAGAATAGGAACCGACAAGCAGCCAACCTTTTCTTTGAGAACCGTAAGCAAAATCAAGTGTCAGATGTTGAATTTGTCATAAAAAAATTCGGCTCGCTTCGCTCGCATATAGAATAGGAACCGACAAGCAGCCAGCCTTTTCTTTGAGAACCGTAATCGAAATCAAGTGTCACGTGTTACATTTGTCATAAAAAAATTCGGCTCGCTTCGCTCGTATATAGGATAGGAACCGACAAGCAGCCAACCTTTTCTTTGAGAAGCGTAAGCAAAATCAAGTGTCACATGTTGCATTTGTCAAAAAAAAATTCGGCTCGCTTCGCCCGCATATAGAATAGGAACCGACAAGCAGCCAACCTTTTCTTTGAGAACCGTAAGCAAAATCAAGTGTCACATGTTGAATTTGTCATAAAAAAATTCGGCTCGCTTCGCTCGCATATAGGATAGGAACCGACAAGCAGCCAACCTTTTCTTTGAGAACCGTAAACAAAATCAAGTGTCTGTTGTTGTCTTAAAAAAAATCGGCTCGCTTCGCTCGCTTATTATAAGCTTCATGACTATTTTGCGAGCAGAGTGCAAACCAAGTTTCAAGCCCGTGACAAATTTTTGCAGGGGGCGGCAAACCTTACTGGCCTAGGGCGCTGAATCTTAAAATACGCCTCTGGATACCTCGCAGTGACACATGCAAAAACGTTCTGGTCCTTAAAGACCGGAAAAACAATATTTGTTCCGTAAACAGTTCCTAAAATGTTTGCCATTCCGGCCGCAGACAAAGAATATCATTATCATTGTGAAATAAATATAAAGAATAGCATTATCATTGTGAAATAAATATAAAGAATAGCATTATCATTGTGAAATAAATAAGTCAATCGTAAAAAACTATTTGGTGCACAAAGAGCTTGAATTGGACTCCCATTGTCATAAAATACTTTCAATTTTTGTGCTTACTAGAATTTATATTTGAGGGGTTTTTGTGTAAAATACATGGTAAAAATAAATAGCTTTGTAGCTTTCTTAACATATTTCGATCAAATTGGTGAAATTTTTGAGAAGGGTCAGGCCAAAAGGACCCTAAACCGGTTGAATGAAGAATGTGATGTGGTGAGGTGAATAAGCTGTAATAAATAGAATAGAAAGTAGAAATCTGTGTTCTCTGTCTTATCCTTACTAGAAAAAAGAGATTGATGCTTTTATGAATGTATGTATTTCAAGCAATATTCACGTAAAATATCCTATTGAAATATGTTAAGAGGCCGGCGGACGCCGTTATCAATCAATTGAAATATTTCGCACGCACACACGCGACCAACGCGACAGCACTACTAATAGTTCAAAGTGTATGGAAGATTCATATACGTTTGTATGGATTCGTCCTTCGCTGGCCCCTTTAAGATTTTTAGGAGAAACTAGTTATTTTCTAAATTTTCAGAGGTTTGTAAGCTAAGTTGTTTTTTATCGAAGTTTCCAAATTAATTATTTATTTTATTTATTTATTTATTTATTTATTTGTAGGAAAACCAACAATTAATTATTACTATTTAATACACCAACAAGATTATTTTAAAAGCTATTTTTTGTTGCCGCCTTAAGCAAAAATATTAATTTAATACTCGTAAACTAATACCAAAAGAAAGAATTTCTGAGCAGGATCTTAAATCTTCGCAGCGTACAGACTCACAGCTTAATTAAAATTGATCACTGAGATAAGGTGCAAGGAAACTTGGAACTCTTAATCTCAAGTATTGTTTGAAGTTATCCGGTCTTAAAATAGACGGACATCTCAGTCTCATGAATGTACAGTACGGCCAACGGATCTCGGCGTTCGTGAAGTTAGCCGTTTCGATGCGCAGTGCAACTTTTTCATACAAAATTTTCTACTGCGCAGCGAAAAGCCTGACTTCACGAACGCCTAGATCCGTCGGCCCAACTGTATGTTAAGTATAGTATGAGATAATAGCTTTTTGTGGTGACGGAGTTTTTAGGCCGCGTGAAGGCCTCAGTCATGATTTAACGACTTAAAAGCCGGGACCGACAATTTAACGATAGTCTTTTATAACAATTAAATTAAAAATTTAGAAAAAAACCTCCAATATATCCCTTCATAAATTAGAAAAAACCTGATGATCTCCAAACGGCTGAACAGATTTTTTTGAAATATAGCTATGACAAAGCATGAAACAAAACTAAATCTAAGGTAATTAAACGTTTTGCTTTGGTTGATACAAAGTTTGTTAGTAGAAATAGGTAGGAATAGAATCGATCTGCTGGAAAAGGACGACGGAGAAGAGTTGTATGCCATCACTTCAACATCGACCACTCTGACAAGAGTACCCGACTAAAAAGAAGAGTTAGTTAATAATAATAATAATAATAAAACCTTTTTATTTCCTATAAAATGTTTCACAGAGTGTTTTGCTTATCCTAGAGTTAGTTATAAAAGTTAATTAAGTTCTTATACAGCTTTGTTTGGAATGTTAGTTGTGTTTTATAGAAACCCCTTTTATAGGGTATAGGCCTCCTCCAGCTTCTTCCATTTTTTCCTATCCTGTGCTGCTTCAATCCAATTGTTTCCCGCCACCGCTTTTATGTCGTCTACCCATCGTTTTTGGGGACGTCCCACGTTTCTTTTTCCGTGTGGACCGGCCCATTTAGTAGTTCTAAGAGTCCAACGCTCTTCGGTGTACCTCGCTACGTGGCCGGCCCATTGCCATTTCAGTTTTAGTGCTTGGTGTAGCGCATCTGTGAGTTTCGTCTTTTTTCTTATTTCTTCACTTCTAATTTTATGAATTTTTCTTAGGCTCAAGATGCTTCTTTCCATATGGAAGAGGCTATGGAAGAGTTAGTTAATCTGCTCAAATTAAACAAACCACCACCCGTCTATTTTCAGACCGTGCAGGACGTCGCTTCCACCATCTCAAGAACGACTGAGCAAGTACCCGAATGCTTTCGACAAACTTAACAAGCCACCTAATTTTCCGACTTTTCTTCCAACCATTATAAAAAACAAACTAGAAACATCTCTACTCACATGTTTTACATCAAATATTGACAGGTTATTACGCGTATGAATACGGTTTGGATTACGAAAGCTAAAATGAAGGCCTTGTTTCTAGACCAGCCATATTACCTCGTGTAGGTATTTAGTAGGTATTTGATGGATTAGAGTTAACATTTTCAGACTAGAATTTTTTTGTTCCTTGAAGGAAAAAAGACGACTGTGTCAACGAGACTCTTCTCATTTTTTAACCGACTTCAAAACAGGAGGAAGTTCTCTATTCGTTAGAAACTTTTTTCACCGATTACTCAAAGACGCCCGAAACGATTTAGAAAAATTTTGTTTTGTTTGAAAGAGTAAACTTTCCGATTGGTCCCACAAAAATGTGGTGAGGATCTGTTGAGGATCTTCGGGGTTATGAACATAAATGCACCTCGAGAGTGCAGAAAATTGCTCAGCTTATAACATTAAAGTCGGTTTTTTTTTACTTTTTTAATTTAGTTACTTGTGTGAGCTTGTGTGACATCATTTCACTACCCTCCAGCAAAGTTTATGAAACTATCATGACACTGGCAGAACTGTGACAAGCAAAAGCCGCAGTAGCCATACAGAGGAAGTGAATGAACTCCTAGTAACCATAGATAAAGAATCGTCGTCATTCCTCCTGCTCGTAACACTTTTTTAATCTGTTTCCCGTTTGGGAGCTACGACCACAGATTGACACGTCAAATCATTCCTTTTCTGTAGTAAGTAAAATGTTGATTCATTACTTTCTAATAAAGGTAAACTAAGTAAGTTCGTATGAGTAAGTAGCCAACTCTGGTGATGGAGTTTTTAGGCCGCCTAAAGGCCTCCGTCATGGCTTAACGACTTAAAATCCGGGAGTTCCGGGACCGACAATTTAACGTGCCCTCCGAAGCACGGAAGCGCTCATCTCGTAAAACCACTTGCGGTCACCCATCCTAAGAGTGGCCGCGCGCAACGTTGCTTAACTTCAACGATCAATCAAGAACGTCTAAGCAAGCTACGTCACGAGCGCTTCGTAATAATAAAGATAATAAGTTGCTTCATTAACACGGCCTTGATACCTTGAGTATAAATTAAGTTACTGTTGATTAGAACCATCAGTTTTCCAAAAATTTCTTGTTTTCTAATCTAACTTTTCCTTTGACGTGAACTGTAGATAGACTCCTTGGAGTAAGAACTTCAGACGCGGTAATTAACAAAGAAATGTTATTTTAAAGGCCGCGGCTTTGACGGGATAGCGGGTCTAAAACTTAAGTCTAAACCTTACTATCGTACGAGAGAAAATTGCCTTAGCCTACCTTCCTCAAAAGTTTAGCTATCAAATGTAGAAATATTTTTTCGAATCGGACTGGTAGTTTCTGAGATTAGCCCGTTCAAACAAACAAACAAACTCTTCCTTTTTTATTAGTTTGTTTGTTTGTAGGGAACATGCAAGCATCAACATTGAAATGTACAACTCAATGTGCGGCACTTGTTTTTATTTAATTCAGGGTTTTAAAATAGCATTAACAGACACTCGTACACGTCAAATTGTCTCCACTATTTCCCCTTACGGTTTGTACTAGAAATACTAGAATGATAAATATTCATGAAATTTATTATGATTTATGAGCCGTGTTGTAGGCTTGACGGCTACATATGAAAAGTGGATTATTAACCTATCAAGTAGAAGCTTTTTACGTGAAACATAAATCGTAAAGCCACTTTTGTAGGCGAGTTCTTTAATTTATTATACCACAGAGATGACGCACGTGATTGTGGTTTTAAATAGCTAACTTAAATTTTATTTTGTTAATAATGTAAGTATATACCGTCTAATTTATATATATTTTTGGACCAGAATCTTTTCTCAGAAGACCCAACCAAAGTTTCATTAGAATCTGATCAATGGTTTAGCATAAAGCACAAACATTCAAACATTCGGCGCAGTGATTCCTCTTCTAAAGGGTCAGCAGCGCGAGTGTAAGGCTGGGGGTACGAAACTTGCGACGGGCGGAGCGACGGCGGGGCGGCGCGACGGCGATGTAATCAAATGCATTAAAAACATTAAGCGCTGTGTACGAAACAAGCGACGGCGCGCCATCGCCGCACCGCCCCGCCCCGCCGTCGCTCCGCCCGTCGCAAGTTTCGTACCCCCAGCCTTACTCCTCTGGTGTCGCAGGCGTCCATAGGCTACGGTAACCGCTTACCATCACATGGACCGTATGCTTGTCTGCTACCTTAGTAGTAGGTAAGTATTAAAAAAAAACATAAGTTACATTTTTATTTGTATAGACTTGCTATTTTTCGTGGTAAAATAAGTATGTAAAAGTAATGTGTAAAGTCTCGAGCCGAAAAAAATCGGCCTAATATGAACGCGCGCTTACACGAGTCTATTATTGCTAATAAGAACGCAATATTACACCTATTTACACGCAAACTTCTCACAATGAGCTACTAGTCACGCAGATCAAATAAATCAAAATAAACAAAGAAATAATAGTTCTTAAAACTCTAAACGTTGCTGCAATCCGGAACACAAAGGTCAATCAACAAATCAGTATATTGGGCGTAAAAATACTACTCACGGAAACTGAAATAGGTAGGTAGTATCTACATTCTGGTAATGATTACAATGACATTGTACTATTAATAAACACACGAGAATTATTTACGTAAAAAGTGAAAAGTGAAGGATGAAAATTAAATTTTGATGACAATAGCGTCCAAAAACTGGATTTATAAATGTCAGCCGACCGGCTGCGAGATGGGCAGACGATATAACGAGCTTCGTAGGACGAACTCAGATGAGTGAGGCTAGCACAACTCCAAAAAGCAGAAGCCTATAACAAGCAGTGGTTGTCAGGCTGCAGATGACGACGATATGATTATGATGGCAATGACAATGATATGAATAATCATTTAATTTCTAAAAACTGTCATTAAAAATTAATTCCATTTTTGAAATCACAATGAAATTAATTGAACAATTAAAATTATATAAATTGAATTTGTACGAGAATGTCTAGTGTATGGATTATTGCAACTGTGTTTAAAACTGTGTGTTTTTTTTTTATAAATGATACGGACGCACAGTGTGGGATTTGACGTGATTTTCGGACATGGTCTTTTTATTGCAGAATTCGTTAAAAAATTATTTTCAAAAATTCATATCTCTGAAAATAAACATAAGTGAAACACGGGAGTTCTACTCTAACGTTTTAAATCGTTAATACTAACGAATTCTGCAATAAAAAGACCATGTCCGAAAATCACGTCAAATCCCACACTGTGGGACGTATGCAGACACAGGAATGAATTTCAAGTAGACACGATCCTTTGAAGATACGAGTAGTTTGAAAAATGAACATAAAATAAAGTCATATTTCAAAATAAAGTGTTCGAAGTAAACGAATTTACTTATTTATTTTTTTGTGCTCATCAATTTTTCAAGAGTTTCTGCTGTTTTTTCGACAGTAGTCGTGTTACACCCAGACAACAACGGACAGCAAACAGACATTCTGACTAGAGATGCTACGAATCTCTCTTTTCCTTTTACCATCCGGCAACCGGCCTAACCGGCCAATTTTCAGCTATACAGTTACCAGAGGGCCTAGCCAACCGGCCTTCGCTATGAAGCGATTCGATTTCTAACTTCGCTAACACTCGAACGTGAGGTTTTCATTGGTCGAACCAAGGTCGAACGTAAGGTCACGTGGTCTTCCACCAATGAAACATCAGCGATATCGAAGCGAATTGTAGAATAGAAAAGATTGATGCCACTTGGCTAGAGGCCCAGTAGCTTTACACTTCAATACTAAAAACTGGTGATAGGTACCTACTGGATAGAACCAAAGGTTTTTCAATTAGTTACGTTTTTTTTGTAAATGCCATAGTGAAATCATACCTAATTAAAATGCGATATAGGTTTTTATGAACTTTGTGCGTGTCTACGAGTAAATTTTTAACGTTTAATTTTTTAATTAAAAGTTTTATGAAAATACACGATTTATGCCTCGGCTTACGTGCTAAGCTTACGTGGGTTATCCGGAATCTAATTTTTAATAACCAAACCCCAACGTCAAAATATGACATTGTGGCTGGCACTAACTGATTCTACGGTATACTCGTATCGTAAGTAAAACAGTTGGCGACAACGCCGAGCGTTTTAATTTTTACTTCAATCATGAAAACATGCCGGCCGAATAGGCCGGATGGCCGAACCGTATGTTATGCCAACAAGCTACATCACTAGTTCTGACAGAGAAAACATTTCAACATGAACGTTTGTTGTCCATCAAGAATGCTGGTGAAGAATTTCCATGGCATGTTTGAACGAGCTGAAAAATTACGTGCTAACTGATCTTTATTTACAAAAGAAGTATTTTTATCCAGTAAAACATTGACTGATTTGAAAAAAACGCGTAAAAATAAAGAGGCACATAAAACCATGGACAATAGATACTTTTAGATACGACATTTTGCCTAAAATAAAGTCGGAATCGAGAAGTACGTACCTACCCATAATTATAAATGCGAAAGTGTGTTTATTTGTTTGTTTATTTGTCCTGCTTTCACGTCAAAACAGAGCGACGGAATGTGATTTTTTGTGTGGAGATAGTTGGAGGGCTGGAGAGTAACATAGGCTACTTTTTATCCGGGTACCACGGAAGCGAAGCCGCGGACGGAAGCTAGTTTTATAATAATTTTAATGTGCTACGTGGTTGAACACTTTAAAAATTAAAAAGTTAGAGAGTGTCTACCGCAATACAGTCGTAGTCCACTTTCATTTCATTCTTTTTATGTAAACAAGTGTGTTCTACTGGTTGGGAATGGAGTTACCGTCAGCGCTGATAGGCGAGTGATCTTTATAACAATGAAATAAGGATACTGATTATTTAGCAGAAATGGCTACGCTGATTGCTCTCGTCAGTGCTGGACAATCAGTATCCTTATGTCATTGTATTAAAGATCACTCGCCTATCAGCGCTGACAGTACGTGTGACAGTAAGGCCTCTTACACATTTACAACTAACTATCGTACGATAGTTAATCGGGCTCCTAGATCAGTATGGAGATGTATGGAGGCGTGCACATTACACCGATTTAGAATCTTACGATAGTAAGTTTGCAAATTAACTATCGGCGAACTGGCGGCAGACTGCTTGATCAGTACGGCGTTCTTCCACGCGCGCACACGTATAGGACTTTCAGTCGGCCGACTAGTCTAAGATCCGGCTGCAAAATCTCTATCTCTATCTTTTTTGACACAAAAAGTAGATTTAACATTGACTGAATTTCCCCAAAAAAAACCCCCATAAGTTAACTGACGATAAACATAACCATTATATGCAGTTTAGATTAGATTATTAGTTAATATTGTTATTATTAGTTTAGATTTTAATGAAACTTGCAATTTACATAGTCTATGACCTGGAATAACACATAGGCTTTTTATCCAGGTAGGTAGGTACCACGCATGCAAAGTTGCGGGCGGAAGATATTTATAAAATGACCGTTATAATAAAATCTGTCGATTTTATACGATGAGGCAAGAATATTGCTCATGAGCTCTCGTTCTATTACAAATAGTCTCGCCACGTACATTTTGTACATTTGTTCAACTAAATTATTCTAAATTCGATCTATTGTGTATCGCAATATGGTCCAAACATATTTCAAAACTCGCATTAGTATCGTGGTTCTGTCACTCAAGACAGTTGTCAAAGTTCAATTCGCTCCGAGCTGGGTTCACTGCTTTTGGCATAAATTTTATTAAATCATAATCTGTTAGGGCGTAACAAGTATTGCATAATTTGTATTTGGATATTGATATTTCAGCATAATAAAAATTCAGGCGTAATTAACTTTTGTCCTAATAATCTTTTATAATAATTTATTGAACTTTTCCTAATTTTTTCCTAATTTGAAAATTAACTGATAATAACTTTATGTTTTATTTTATGCCATTAATTTATGGCAATTTTGTTTATAAAAATCTACAATTATACCTACATTTCTTTTTAATTGTAAATGGATTTTTGAGAATTGGTTATTCTATTATGTTTTCACTTATACTTATTTAAAAACTTGCATTCTTAGATAAGTTATTTTTGAAGCAAGAAACATTTATGCCATAAGTTGATAAGCAAAATAAATGTGTAAAATTTTTATGCGAATCGTTACATACCCCTTCGAGGTATGAAACCAGTCGGCCGACTGCAGTTGGATACGTGTGCGCACCCCTCTCCAACCCGATTATTAGTTGGACACGTGTGCGCACCACAGCAGGCCGATCCAACTATCTATCGGCCGAGAATTTATTGTATATGTGTCACGTCCCTAAAACCAGCCATAATGGTTTCAAGTGATATTGCGTAAGTGTAAAAACAATTTTATTCCTCGACCAGATTCAGCCATTTGCAATTCAAATGGCGCCATATCACAGAGGTGTGACAATCACACCCCGGTGACTCGTGGAGTGTCCAGAGCACTGTTTTTTTTTGCGATATCAGCCCCCTTCAGGGGTTATTCCTGTGTCCTGTTCCCGAGAGGGGACAGTTCCTGTTCCTGAAATTCCTGTTTGTCCCCTCTCGGGGGCAAACAGGAATAACTCGTTTTGAGGGTACCTAGCGAACAAAGTAGGTCTCAAGCTGTCAAATATGACAGTTCAGTGACCACGCAAGTAGCTCTGTCACTCTCATCTCAACGAAACCGAACGCTATAAAAGATACAAATATTATAATATATCATAAGTAATTTTTTAAAGTGAAATAAATAAATAAATAAAAAAAAATAATACCTACGCGAACGTTTTGACAGTTTGAGACCAATTTGAGGTTTGAGAAAAGTTAGTAGCAGAATTGTGACAACCCTAGTCATAGAAGACACAAAGAAGAAGTGAAGTGAAGTGAAACAAATCAGACAATAAGCCCGCTGGTATGATATGATCGTGGCAAGTGGAAATCCGTGGTCGCCTACCTTTATGAAAAAGAGGCGTGATTTGATACATTATAAAGTGCCCTCCGAAGCACGCAAGCACCACTGGCCTTTTGATTAGATATTAATCAAAACACTGACCATGTCACGTCACCAAGTCATTGTAGTTAGTCATTTCGATTTCTTCTAAGGCAAACATTATTTTGTTTGATACACCAATGTTAGTCATCTACCAAAAATTGCATTACGTAGTTTATCTGGGTTGAATATTATAAGCTACTAGTGAACGCCCGTGGCTTCGCCCGCGTGGACTACTTTTTTTATCCCACGGGAACCATACATTTTTTCCGCGATAAAAAGTAGCCTATGTGTTATTCCAGAACCTAAACTATCTACATTCCAAATTTCGTCAAAATCAGCTATGTAGTTATGGAGATACCTACGTGGTAACAAACATTCACACACACACACACACACACACACACACACACACACACACACACACACACACACGGACTTTCGCCTTTATAATATTAATAGGATACGATGTGTAGTGTGTGAGTTATCAATAGAATATCTAGCGAAATTTGGTTACATGAAAACTCGTGCTAGGCGACACCCCGTGATTTTGTGTGGTCACGTACTGATGTCGTTATAAAGGCTTTGAAGGTTTAATACATGATTTATACTGAGTTCATTCAATTTGATTTATTACTGTATAAAAGCAGTGGCTTCTTTTGTGTGGTACTTACATTTGTAACGTGTTTCAATGAAGCACCAACTGCTAGATCTATTAAGATGAAACTTGGAGTAAAGACATTAAAGCTCTTCCTTTGTTTTAAGGTGGTTAAAAAATTGATAGAGACTTAATTGCAATTGACTTTGACAGTTTGATTAAATACTCGATAAGCATACGTCACGTAGTTTATTAACGGTTGCTTCCAAAATATTGGAATTGTAATGGCTATCTTGTGCAAACAGATAGCATAAGTGGACATTTTTAATCAGTGGGTTTGGGCCGTGACCGTCGCATATGGATGACGCGATCATAATATACCTACTTATTATTGAATGAACATAAATACATAAATAAATAATAACTTTATTGAGGACACAATTTCACAATATAATCTAATCTAATGTAGACTATTTTTCGAATTACAATGTCCTACAATCGGCGGTCTTATCGCTCGTGGCGATTTCTTCCAGACAACCGTAAAACTATACTAAATACAAAAGTTAGATGGGGTGTCAAACAACATAGAACCATGTCCAGCGCGTTTGGTATTCACCAGCCCCCGAACTAGTTAAGAAACTGTATCTCATACATACATAGTATTTTCTATGTATGTTTTTCTATGGAAACTTGAAGTTTCATTTTAACAATTAAGATTACAGGTTTACGCACCCGAACCTCACTGCATCGCCTCGGTATTTTTTGTATGGAATTCTATGGACCAACGCTCACTCCACTTTTTAACCTCACCGTAGCTAGGTCTTATTTGAGACCTAGCTAATTCGTTCGGGAAAATTCGTTTTCTCGGCATTTTCACGCAAAAGCCATTGCAAAGTGCACCAATGCAATGTGGTTCGTAATTTCACAGAATTTGTTGAGACCAAAGTGGCCGAGTGGATTGGATGTCCGCCTTTCAGCCGAAGGCTTCGAGTTCGAATCTCAGCCAGTGAAAGTTTATTTTTGTAAGTTTTTTTTTGTTTTCTTTTTTAATTTTTCTCTTTTTGCACCCGAGCATAGCCCGGTCACCCAAATATTTAGTTCTTGACAGGGATGGCAAAGTTTCGACTCAATCAGACTATTTTCTGAGCAGTTCCATTGAACTGCTCTTGACTCCATCATCAGCAGGTTGTCTGTATTATATTGCATTGTCATCATTGCAAGTGTACTCATTCATTCTTAGTTCTCAATTTCAGCTCAATCGGACACCAGGATTGGTTCAAATCTTGCTTACAATTGAAACGGAAAAATTAAATACGAACATTGCAAATTAAATCAACCCTTGTAATAAAAATATTACTCCGGCCTTTGTGAAAGAATATGAGTTTGTTTGACCCGTGGCCCGCAATCAGCGCATCTATAGAGTACAGTCATGCACATTAATCATGCCAACCTTCCTACCATCACGGTAGCCTAATTTACTAAAAGCGGTGCTATTACGTTCCTCAAAGTTGCTTTCTTTAAACAGTTATAAAATTTAAACTTCTCGCTATGTCGTCAGCGTGATGAACTGCGGGCTTAAAAAGGTCGCTAAGCAGAATCACAATAGGAATTGAACTATACGCCGTCTCTTTTCATGACTCAAAATCAAAATCGAAATCAAATATCATTTATTCAGTAGGACCGTTATGACCACTTTGAAACGTCTTAAGAGCTAGGTGATTCTACTCCTGTTCTTTCGCGACCAACACCGTGAAGAATCAAGGCAACAAACTGAGAGTGAAAAGAGACGGCGTATAGGTCAATTCCTATTCCGATTCTGCTTTATCGACCTTTTAAGGCCGCAGAACACTAGAAAAATCGAAGTTATTTTGAATACATACCAAAGAAATTGTATACATAGTAGAATGCTGACTGACATTTAATGTACAAAGGATTTTGAACCTTATCACGACTACACAACGATTTATTATCATTTAATCTTGGTTATAAGGATTGTTGGTCTTGTTGAGAGGCTTTCTTGGGTGCTTTGTCTCTTTCACACAGTAGCAAAAAGAAAGAGACACACCGCCCAAGTTTTATTTCTCAAGCGGACCTTGTTTTCTGTCTCAGTCAGCGTTCCAGGTACGTAGTATAGAAATTCCTTGATACATACACATACAATTGACGGGTAAGTAGGTACTTTGTATTAATTTATTAACATCCTTTAACTCGATTTTTCAACTTATTCTTTCCATTTCCCCAACAGTGGAAATATAGACAGTAAAATTATGAAGGAACCAAATCTGTACATAAAATTCATTTGAAAACTTAATTTTGAATCGTTCAAATAAATCAAATAACGATTTGAATTGAAATTACAAAATGACAGTTCTTAATTTCATTTAGAAATTCATCTCTTTGACGTTTTCTATAAATTACTCACTGACTGTAAATAAATTGTTCAAAGGCACACCATGAATAATAGAATTAAAGTTTGATGAATGAAATGAAATATGATGATGAATGGATATTTGATTAAAAGCTGGAGTGCATTAAAAAAAAACCGGTCAAGTGCGAGTCGAACTCGTACGCCGAGGGTTCCGTACCTAGCCATGGTGCCAATTAAGCTAGTCCGCTTAATTGTATGAGCGCCCATACAACTCGGAGGACAATTTTAATTAGCGTCAACTATGTATGGGAACACCCTTTAATTTTCAACTTTTTTAACTTTTTGGAATTTTTCCTTTATTTTTGCTATAAGACCTTGCTTTTTCACAAATTTCGTTATTCTAGGTCAACGGGAACTACCATTTAGGTTTTCGACCCAAAACCTCTAGGGTACTTCCGGTTGACCTAGAATTGTCAATTTTGGCTACAAGCAGGGTCTTCCAGCACAAGTAAAGGAAAAATTCCGAAAAATAAAAAAAGTTGATAATTAAGGTAAGTTTTGGTACTCACAAGTTTTCACGAAAACCTAAATTTGCCTATATCTTTTTATAGTGTTGACTCAGGACCTTGATTTTTATACTCACAATAGGGACTATAGACTTTAGTATATGGTATAAATTTCAACTTGCTAGCTCTACCCGTTCCTGAGATAATCGATGGTGACACACGGACAGACGGACAGACGGACAGACAGACAGACGGACAGACGGACAAGAAAGTGATCTTATAAGGGTTCCTTTTTTTACCTTTTAAGGTACGGAACCCTAAAAACTCAGCCACGGAACCCCATTATTTCGTGTCTGTCAGCATATTTTTTTTTAAAAGATCATGTATTTACCGATTGGGCATCGATTTAGCTATGGTAAGAATTTTAATTTCACAAATTTAAAAATTAAGAATAGTTTATTATTTCTCTAAATGTTTTATTATCTATAATACGAACTTCATTTACAAACACACTTCAAACTGAAACTACTAAGCAGTTTTTGATGAAACTTTGCCAAGTAATAGATTATACCAATAAATATCATACGATCGCATCACGAGATGCTAGTCAGTGACAAAAGATCAAGTAACCCACTCATTAGTCAGTGGCTCCCGATGTAAACTATTCCGGGTTCCTGATACATCAGGAAGATAAATGACTACGGAACCCTACACGAACCCAACATGTTATATTCAATTTAGTAAATTGAGTTTTACTTAGATTATAAGAGGCTGCGCACACTGAGCGACAAGCGAGAGCGACAGCTCGGCGACTTGTGCGCATACTAAGCGACAAGCGACTGTGACAACGCAGAAACTTAGAGACTGCGTACACTGAGAGACAACCGACAGCGACAGCTTGGCAACTTAGAGACTGCACACACTGAGCGACAAGTTATAACGACAGCTCGGCAACTTAGACGAGATAACAGGCTGTGACTGATTTTCATACAATTTGTTCAAATCTCCGCACACTCGATGATTTTGTCGCAACGACGGAGTCGCACGGTTGCAGCGACTAGACGCACAGTGCATGCGCGTACACGACGACACTTGTAACAGGGTCGGTCAGATGGTCAGACGGCCAGACATCGCGACTAGACGCAAGCCAGCGCAAATGCATGTCGCTGCGATTAAACGCCCAGTTTGCGAGATCACAAAGACGATATTCTCGCAGGAAGGAGTAAAGACGGGGCAACGATATTGTTTCATAAATAGTTTATGTTATCCTTACTCGATAAGACTGGATGAAGTATCTAGCTAGACCGACCCAATAGACTTCAAATCTGTTCGACATTCCAAATTGACGGCTAGCTTACATTCGCTTTATCTTAGTTTTCCATGGTGCAGTAGATATTCTCTCAAATTAAAGACTGTTTATTTCTACAGACATTGTAACAGATATTGTAACAGCTCTCAAACAAAAGACTGAGAGAAAAGAAGCACTGCACGGTCCCGTTGCTCTACTATATTTACATTGACCGGCAGCTAGCGTAACGTAGCCGCACAGACCCGGACAGACACGCAGACAAAATTATTTGTTATACTTATTAACAAAAATATACGGCATAAGCCCACATTGCCTAGAAAATAAAAATTCCTACTTAAAAAACCTTACCATAGACTTTTGCCCATTGATGGGAAATCATCCCCAATGGTTTATATCTCTCTCGGTCTTTTATCTTCCTCCAACCCTCAAAATAAATATATACTGAGCTATATAGAACCCAATAAAATAAATAAATTACAAAGAATAGAAAATAATAAAACATAGTTTACCTCAATCAGTTTTCCATTTTACTAGAAAGAAAATACATTTCAATAATATTCCATTTATTGCGATAATAATTTAAAATCCATTATTGAAAGTGTGCATTGTCCCGTCACAATCGGCAGACTGCCAATGATATAGTGTTTAATATGACGTGACTGACGCGGCTCGTTTGTCCCGTACAAAATTCAACTTTGTGTGATCGGCTCATTTTCTAAAAATGTCATGCTTCAATTCAAATGTCATGTGACCGTACACAATATGACTAAATCAGAAAATGACGTTACTCTTTCCTCAAGCTTCATTCAATCTTCAATCACACCTCGCTTGACAATGACAAGAAAGAATTTTGAACTGATCGGACAGATTGTCATATGAGAATGAGTGAGTAGTTCGCCAAAATAATGAACAGTCAACTGAAAATGATCGGCTCAAATGAACCAGCTCACGGTACCGGCTCAAAATCAAAATGAACCTACTCTGACAAAAGTCAGTCTAAAATCATGTCATACCCAACATTACAATGATACCGGATACGTAGCTCCATTACTACTATTGTAGTTCTATCTATGGCTATAAATGTTGCTTTTTATCATCAACTGTCAGCTACGTTGCACAGATTAAAAAATAGTGCGTTTTGGGGAATTAAAATTGTTATTTAAGAGGATGGATTAGGTACCTACCTAAAATGAAGATATGCCCGGTTGCGAAGGAAAAAGAATAGAATCACCATGCTTTTACAGTGCCACAAGTATAACTTGGCGCGGCTGAGCGCCACTGTGTTCAAAAAATATAATTAATTGTACAGAAAATACCACGAAATTTGGGAAAATATGTAAGAAAGATTTAATCATTTGCGTATTTGTTTAGGATAGTTTAATGATATTTCGCATCTTAGTACTCTTTTTCCGTTTTTCCGTTTTAGTTCCTCAAATCGCCACCGCCAACTTATACTTGTGGCACTGTAAGTTGATGCTTTGTGATCCATATGGTCTTATCGAATCCTACCTACTTAATGATTTTGACATTCAATCGGGTTATATAGAGTAGAGTGTCGAAGGAGGGAGATCGTTGGATGCCCAATGAGATGACATAGGTTAGACAGAGACAAGTAACAAAATTAAAATCTAAATAAACCCACTTCAATGTTGTAAACTGAGCAATTTGCTGCACTCTCGAAGTGCATTACTGTTCATCACTCAGAAGACCCAGCTACATTTTTTTGAGACCATAATTGGGAGTAGGTATGATATGACCCTATCCAAAAAGAAAGAATCATCAAAATTGGTTCACACAATTGACGGAGATAATGGTGAATGAACATACATAAAAAATACAAACAGTTGAACATAGAACCTCCTCCTTTTTGAAAGTCTGGTAAAATCATTCCATAAGACAACTCGTAAGCCTATTGCCATCGCTAACAATGAACTACACGTAGGGTAGACTGGGTACGGTTGTGCCAATTTTCATTTGATCGCCCATAATTTCGTAAATGTTCCAGTCAGATGGAAGCAAGGTGTGTTTTATAGTGATTTGGACATTTGTCTACGTATAAATATTTCAATTTTGTCCATAAGTGCAACGGTTAACTTATAGGAGCCATTTGAAAAAAAAAGAAAAAATGTCACAATCGTCCTCACCCCCAGGACAGTTGTGACAGTGCCTGGGGTCAAAAGTGACAGGTTCAAAAATAAACATAAATTGTCCTTAATCAACTTTATTTCACGTAATAAATGTCATACAATCATTTTGTAGTGAATACGTCGCTAAATAAAAAAATATTTTAAAAAAACAAAAACCCGACTGCGTCAAAACTAAAAAGAAAAAAACAAGCCTGCAAAGAATTACTCACAGTCGGTACCCATTCATTTTATTACCAATCAAATCTTCCCAATGTTATGGGTCCCGACTGTGAGTAATTCTTTGCAGGCTTGTTTTTTTCTTTTTAGTTTTGACGCAGTCGGGTTTTTGTTTTTTTAAAATATTTTTTTATTTAACACTTTTTAGTTATGATAAAGTTGATTTTAAAATACCTTGATTAACTATTACCTACCCAACAAGAAATTAATAAACCAACTAAACTAAGTAACTTCGTATCGCCCTAATTATTTATTCAATTTTATTCTTCAAATCCATCCAATCCAATTCCCCATCAGCCAATAATTCAATCCAATCCAATAATATCAAAAACTTTCGATAATGGCCTTCAAAAATTGATAGAATAGGTAAACTTTTCAAAACGCAACGATAGCGCGATCTAGGATTGGTTCAGATTTAGCAGCGACATCTAGTTGTGTTTTTGGTAATTAATGTAAATAAAAAATAATACTGAGGGTTGCGATGTTTGTAACTTCTGAACTACAAAACCGATGACCTTGAAATTTTTACAGAACATTTTAAAGTAGGTACATACCTACTTTCTAACAAAATTACCCTTCCTTTGCGTTGCGCAGTCGGGTAAAAAGAATCAATAAAATCGTAGGTACTATGTGTTAATGAATTACAACCAGATACCTACCTACTCATTTTGATTTTCATTTCCTCTCCCAAGGGAACCGTCTTGAATTTCAGTAAGTAAGTAGGTATAGTAATCAAAAGTATCCTATTTATACCTCGTAGTAGTATAGTATGTATGCACTCAAATAATACCAAGTTTCATTTAAATCCGTCCAGTAGTTTCGTTCGACCGAGACGTGATGCGTGGCCAAGATACACACAAACAGAATTTTAAACCGTTATATTTCCTAAGCTATTATTTAAAATGAAAAATAGTAAAAGAAACCTAACATTGATTTTTAAATACCTATTCAACGATACCCCACTTGACATAGTTCGTCAATTTTGAGTTTTTCAATTTTGACAATATGGCGTCTGGTTGTAACACTGGTTAATTTTGATTACTTTCATGTCTTTAGTGACACTCGCAAGGTTGAGACAAATCGATTGACGTTAGAATCATCAAAATCGGTCCACGCGTTTGGCCTCTAGAGTGCCACATAGAAACATCCATAGCGAGAATAATTATTAATCAACTTTAAACCGTTATTTTTCCTAAACTATTACTTAAAATGAAAAATGGTAAAAGAAACATAAAGTTGATTTTAAAATACCTATTCAACGATACCCCACTTGACATGGTGTGACGATTTTGATTTTTTTAATTTTGACATTAAGGCGTCTGGTGGTGGCACTGGTGAATTTTGATTACTGTCATGCCTGTAACAACACTCCCAAGGTTCAGACGAATCGATTGACGTAAGAATCATCAAAATCGGTCCACGCGTTTGGCCTCTAGAATGCCACATAGAAACATCCAAACATACATACTTACATACATAGACTGATAAACACATTACCCTTCCTTTGCTTTGCGCAGTCGGGTAAAAAGAAACATTTGCATCTTTTTATCAATACCAGCATATATGAAGCGGAAGTTTGTTTGTTTGTTTGTTTGA
Organism: Camptogramma bilineatum; assembly: GCA_958496255.1. Taxonomy (NCBI): domain Eukaryota; kingdom Metazoa; phylum Arthropoda; class Insecta; order Lepidoptera; family Geometridae; genus Camptogramma; species Camptogramma bilineatum. The sequence continues at coordinate 8,742,672 of OY292474.1, forward strand.
ACGCGCTAATCTCAGGAACTACCAGTCGGATTTGTAAAATTCTTTCTGCGTTTGATATGTAAACTCTTGAGGAAAGTTATAGGCAACTTTTCATCATCATCATCATCATCATCACCATATACCATCACTACAGGGGCAACTTTCTAGAGGGCGCTGCTAGTAACTAATAAGGCTCTGTAGCATCTTTAATCATTAAAAGTCTTCATATTAATCAGCAAATAGGTTATTGACTTGTAAACAGCTGCATAATGTCATCATCAGATTAAAATACACATAAATGGTCTATGGCACGTAATAAATGTCATTTTGTGGTAAAACACAGGAAATATAGTAACATTTGTATCACTTAAAACATTTGTTTTCTGCTTACAGGTCACACTGACCTCTTTCCGTCTTTTTTACATGTTGTCGGGGCATCTATAAGCAAAAAACAGTTGATTACTTATGTCACAACTGTACCCAAAAAATATGGCACAACTGTACCCATTGCATACATTCTCAAAAAAAAAATTGCTATGACTATACCAGATAACCTACGTTCAAAGTAATCACTGCTATTTAACCACTAATGTTTAAGCTTTTACGAGAAAAAACACTTATCACTCTATCTGTACACATAAAACAACAATCACACAAAGAAATCGAACAAAAAAACGTTCATTTCATCGAAAAATAGTAATGTGGTACTCTGCAAGCCGCTACTTTGAGCGCTGGCTAATGCAATAGTGTGACACACGTTCGGACAGGCATGCTGCTCCTTTCTTCCCTTGCACCCACCCCCGTATTCCTTATAGTTTCGGAAATATGACGACTGTCACTACCGTACCCTGGCACAATCGTACCCAGTCTCCCCTAATAAAACCCCGACATAATTTCAAACCGGTCAGAACGCTTACAAAAATAACCCTTCCCAAAGAAAGGATTTTTTATGCAAAATTCCCTTGATAATTAAGTGGTTGTTATAGATTCGTGGATTGAATTAGTATGATAAATTAATATTGCGATCATGACTTTACAGATTGGTTTTCGCCTTTTGTATTCTTTCAGTACTCGACTTGTTTCTGAAAAGGGAACTTTTGTTTTTGTGACCTTGTTGTTGAATGGTTTTTTCGTAAAAGTTTATAAGCGCGTTAGACTGAGAGTCTACCAAAGCGGAGAAGAGAGGAGATGTGTTTCAACAACCAATTAGGCGGGTCCACACAGAGCGAGCAGCCTCGCGAGGCATTTGCCGCGCGAAGCAGCTCGGTTAGTGTGGACGTGTGGCTCGGGCGCTCGGACCCTCGCCCGCGCGGTAGCGCGCGCCCGAGCCACACGTCCACACTAACCGAGCTGCTTCGCGCGGCAAATGCCTCGCGAGGCTGCTCGCTCTGTGTGGACCCGGCTATTGAATTTCGTTACTCACACATCTCGTGAAACAGACGAGGTGACATGTGTGAATAACGAAATTCTATTGGTTGTTCAAACACATCTCCTCTTGTGTCCGCTTTGGTGCAGTCTCAGTCTAAATGTGTGCTATGCACGTTTGTTTGTACAACCTTGTAGCTAATTCTGCTGACGGAATTGTTAGGTCACCTGAAGGCCTCCACACCTACGAAATGTTCAATTTTGAAAGTGTTTCAACCCCTTAAGTAAGTAAGTAAGTTCGTATGAGCAAGTGGCCAACTCTGGTGACGGAGTTCTTAGGCCGCCTAAAGGCCTCTGTTATGGCTTAGCGACTTAAAAGCCGGGACCGACAATTAACGTGCCCTCCAACCCCTTTGGAAGCTTCAAAGGAAGTATTATCAAACTGAAAGAACCCAAAAATGCAAAACAAAAATCTCACTTTTTCACAAAACCTCAAAGGACCTTATTGATGAAGTATTCTAAAACAAAGAACCCAAAAAGAAAAAAATAACTTACTTTTTCACAAAAACTTAGGGCTTTAATTATAAACGCCTCTCCACTTGAACACTGGCTAAACAATGCTCAATTTTAACCCTGTCCCTATTTGGCACTATCTAGCAAAAAGGATGGCAATAGTTTAATTAAAAGGTGTTCCGATTTTGACAGATGTTGATTGGTAATTATAAGAAGAGTGGAAACCTAGATTATGACAATAACCCAAAATAAATAGTATGCAGAACTTTTTTCAAAATCGAACCCGTAACTTCTAATATGACTTTTAACTCTCACGATTTCAGACTTTCCCTATGTAGCATTAAAAAGAACTCACCCTGTATAATGTCGTTTTATTGTAGGTAGATTTTTCTCGGTGTTACTTTCTAACAAATTCTAAGTAACCGATGCTAAAGTTGCAGATTTAACCGCCATTATGACCGTAATTTCACTTGCAGCCGCCATTCAGACCGCGAGTGTAATTATATGGTTTAAATGCTAAGGACTTTGCTAGACTACGCGGGGACGCAACATTAAATCAAATATTGAATTTTGTTATTTGTGAAATATAAAAGTAGGGTTAATTGGTTTTTTAGTTGTAGCTTTTTTAAATTGAATTTTATCGAACAAGATTCTTTATGTAGCTTTGTTAAAGTATAAAATAGAAGGTGGCATGCGGCTGGTGACTAAAATCGACCGTGTAAAGTAAATGGTCATTGGTCAGTTGGAGGCGATCGTCCGCCGGGCGGGCTAACCAGTCGCCGCCCGCACCGCATCGCCTTTTCAACCAAAATGCGATGCAGCGATCAGGTGACGTTACGAAGTTGATGTAGTGAGCGTTTGTCCATAGAATTCCTTACAAAGAATACCGAGGCGATGCGGTGAGTTTCAAATCTGGAGAAAAACTGCACAAGATCGCGATGAGTGGAAGGTAACGGGGGAGGCCTTTGCCCAACAGGGAGACAGTTTAGGCTAGTATAAAACAATAGTAGATTGTTGCACGAGGGTTGAAAGTAACCTATTGCGGCACGAGATGGTTTGGCGCCTGAGCGTAGCGAGGGCGCTAATAGTTCGAGTGCCGTAATAGGTATTTCACCCGAGGTAAACACTCTGCTTTTCATTTCGAATATTAGGAAAGTAAATAAAAACCTGATTAGCTCATTTTATAAAAATCTCTGCTCTCGATCGACAAAACAGATAAAAATCGAATTGGTGCTTTAAAAAAAATACTGGCTGGTAGCTTGCCACTGAAAAAAAAAAAAAAAAAAAAAGTCGCCCACCTTTTTTTTTTCAGCCAGTATTTTTTGTCATTGAAGATGGTAAATATTTCAAGCTCAAAATCTTGTTTAAATAATAATAATTTAGTGAAAAGTAATTATTAATAACAATACTAATGTATTAAATTGTTGAAAATATTTTTTCCAGCAATTCTCAATAAAAAGGTAAAATAGAAATGTCAAATATTACTTTTGCTGTGTAAAAAGTTTCAACATGACTGAATAGAAATGTCAAAATAGAATAATTTTTTTTTAATTTGACAGCAGGGAAAATTGCTTCCCAGGGCGGAAAAGTACTACTTTCATCCCTCTGTTCAGGTAACTTCAAGCGTACTTTCCGTGTATGAGAAATGAAAAAGTATAAAATTAAGAGGCATGTATTGTACTTAAATAATGTATCTTATGCCTAGCTTATTCTTGAGGTATTTCCCGCTACAAACGTCAACAACGGTCGTTATGTTTCCTATATAAAAATACGCAGCCACTCCGCATACCATAGCCAAGGCCTAAGCTAGTACTCAGAATATAACGAGGAAATTAGATTACGCCCCACTAGTACTTCACGTACTTGCAGTTTCGCAAGTACGTGAAGTAGTTTTGCTTTGTATGTTTGTATGTTTGTATGTTTGTATGTTTCACGAATTGTTGTTCGAGCATAACTGTCGAACCGTTCATCCAATCTGCATGAAACTTGGTAAGTCAATAGGTTGTGGTAAGGAAATTTACGGTGGAGCATATGAGCTTAATCGATGAAGGGGTTGTGAAGATATTGGGTTCCCAAGGGGGTAAAAAATTATGAAAGGTACACAAATATATTGAGTGGGGTGTCATACGAAAGGGCTTATTTTGTACATTCCAAAATGGTTTTTATTTTTAATCTAGGATGTATAGTTTTTGAAATACGACCAAAGACCAAAAACTAAGAAACCAGAGCTGCAAGAGCTCCCGTTTCATAGAGTTTCGATGTCTTCGTAGCTCATTGACTGGTCGGTCTTAAAAAGAGAGTGGCATCGTTGCGGTTTGGTTTGCAATGATTTTAGATGCTACTTGATTTATTTTCGTGATAAAAAAAATTTTGATAAAAAATGAAAATAATTGGGGTAAAAAAAGTTAAGTAAACAAATATATTGAGTGCGGTGTCAAATGAAAGGTCTTTATTTGTACATTATAAAATAGTTATTATTTTTATTCTAGGACGTATACTTTTAAAAATACGACGAGAATTCATAAATATGAAATAAATGAAAAATTAGACACGACATTATGTATTGCATGCATGCTAGTATTTTTTACCATGAAGAGCTAGCGCAATAGGCATACCCGGCAGTAGTAGCACTTGAAATTATAGGGGTAGTCAGAAGAAAGTCCAAATGTTGGCCATCTACGGTGCGCGAGATCTCAGTTCGGGGCGAACTACTAGTTTTATATGTGTCACTTTGAGCTAAGTGGACGAGGCACATCACACTTCACGGCATTCTGGAGTTCATGTAATGGACATATTTTGTTGCTGAAACGTATAGATAGATACTTAGATAATTCTTTATTGTATCTAACTTAATACTAACACAAGAAATATAACAAAGTGAAAAACTAAATACAGAAAGGTACAATGGGCGGCCTTATCACTAAAAGCGATCTCTTACAGGCAACCTTTGGATGGACAAAAACTGACAAGAAGAAAAAGCACGGTGTTATATGTTTATCAAATACAAAAACTCGACTTCAAAGTTACTTCTTCTTCTTCTTAGCCATCTGTGGTTTTGCTTACTGCCAGCACATACAATATTTGTTACTGCGGTAAGAAATTTGACATTTTTAACCGACTTCAAAAAAAGCAGGAGGTTCTCAACTCGTCGGAATTTTTTAAATGCTTTTTTTTGTATGTTCAACGATTACTCGAGACGCCTAAACCGATTTAAAAAAATCTTTTTTTGTTTGAAAGGGTATACTTTTTGTTTGATGCCATAATTTGGAGAGGATCTGTTGAGGATCTTCGGGGTTATGAACAGAAACGCACCTCGAAGTGCAGAAAATTGCTCAGCTCGAATATTAAAGTTGTTTAATTATAATTTTTTTTAATTTAACCTATTGTAAGTATTGAAATAATGTAAAATGTTCACAAGTAGCGTCGTAATTTTGAACTTGCTTCACATCTAAGTTTTAGTATGTAGTCCAGCATAATTTAAACTCAGAAAATGCATAGGTAAGCTTAAAACGTGAATGGACAAATAAACTTTCTATGTGGGACTCGGAGCTAAATTATTCTAAAAGGGCCTCCAGACTCTCGTAGAGAACCCCCGAGAACACCCGAGAAGCGTGAGTGTGAAGAGCTTCTCGCCTTCTCGTTCTCTGGCTCGCCTGTTCTCCGATCGGTGTCGGTATTTTTGGCCGAGCCAAAAGATTTCTCGGGCGAGAAAAGAGAAGGGTCCTACACTCACGTTTTGTCTCATTGCAGATTAATGAGCGGTGGTGGGCAGACATCCATATTGTTTGTTTTTTTCGAGAATTTTCTTTCGTAAAAATGTGGAATAATAAATAGAGTTGAAATTTATCGATTGTTTTCAATCTGAGCCTATTTTATGGGATGCTAAATAGGTACCGAAACTACTAAGATAAAAGTTTTTTACTTTAAGTTTTTTTTTTTTTAACATTATTTTTAGTTACAACATTCACAAAGTTACAGTATGAAATGGCACACAGAGCCAAACCGGGTGCAGTTTCAAAATCAACGTCCATACCGGATAAGCAACAGATCACGACTGAGAACAATTGAGAGTGTGGATAGCTTGTTTGTTCTTCGCGAAGTCTCGGGCGAGACTTCTCGTCGAGCCTTCTCTCGAGAGTCTGGAGGCCCTATAAAAGTTATTAACACTAAAGTTTTCATTTTCCTTGAAACTTGTTTTACTACTTTATTAAATTATTAGCGGACGCCCGCGGCTTCGCCCGCGTGGACTACTACTTTTTTATCCCACGGGAAACAAGCATTTTTTCGGGATAAAAAGTAGCCTAAGTCACTCTCTAGCCCTCCAACTATCCCTCGAAAATCACGTCTATCCGTCGCTCTGTTTTGACGTGAAAGCAGGACAAACAAACAAAGAAACAAACACACTTTCACATTTATAATGTGGGTATGGGTCAAATAAAGATACATAGCAAAGCATATAAATAAAGTTATAAGCACTAAATCCTAAGATTTATCAAAATGTAAGTACTCTAAACTATGTAGTACATATTTTAAAAAAGAGAGCGAATTTTGTAAACCTTGGAACTATGTATAGGTACCATTTTAGTGAGTAGCTAAACACAGTCTATGGGAAGCCCTACAATTTTCTACCTACACCAATGTGCCGTAGAAGTGCTACGATTTTTGTAGACCTGCTACGACATTTGTAAATGCGCTACGAATATCAGCAAAAAAATTATGTAAACAAAGTTCTTTTACTCTGGCATTTTAAATTGTTCAGAATTCTATAGGTCATTAGAACAAATATTTTTCCTCGACGACCAACATCTGCTCAACGTTTTGGGCAATCCGGTCGCTCGCGACCGAAATCCGCCTGAGTGGATAAACCAGCTATAAATCTTTCGTTCTTTAAAATCGGGATATATCGACTTATTAAAATACGTGACGTACTCAAATATTTTACTTTGCCTTTTAAGCTTTTGTCAAAATAAAGTCTTATACTCATAAGACTAAGACTCATAAGACATAAACGCTACGATACATACTATCTATCGAAAGTTCGTATACAATACAATACTTTTGTTTTGTTATAGTACAACTCAGGGACGTATATAAGGGGGGGGTTTAGGGGGTCCGGACCCCCCCCTTAGCCCATTAAGTTCGGAGGAAACCTAGTCAATTTTTGTATTTTGGAACCCTTGGACCCCCCCCTTAACAAAGACCTTTGGTATATTGGAACCTTTGGACCCCCCCCTTAACAAAGCTATAGCTACGCCCCTGGTACAACTAAAAACCCTTTAGAAAGTATAATTTAAGATTGGTTCCACGTTCGCCCAACTTGTTCACCCCACATTCCGAAAAATCCTGCTTCTGCCCCATGTCAAAAATATTTCTGGTTTCGCCCCACATTACAAAAGGTACCATTAGAACTAAAGTAAATCTCTTGCTAGAAACATCACGATTGAATTGTGTAATATAAAATGTATTTCTCAAATGCCTCAACATTGAGATATAAAGCCAGTTGCAGACGGACAGACCTACTAGATTTATTACGGTTCCAGCTTATCCTTATAAAAATATATAGAGATAGAATTATCTGTTACTTTGTATGTTTGTAGGAGTATAAAATCTTGACCATGATTCAAAAATAAAAATAAAGTTGCCTGATATACAGTTTATTATTATTAGGTAGGTACCTATTATTATTAAAAAGACAAAGTCTGCCATTCCGGTAGAAAGCACTACCAGTAGTTTCACGGGAAAGTAAAATTTCCCTTCACTCTACTATTAGTGCCAAGCGGTAGTACCTACGAAAATAAAGGAGTAAAACTAGCTTCACTATCCGGCTACTTTCTTTCAGATAATGTTTTTAATTTAATTTTAACTAATTTATATTTAATAGAAATTGGTTGAAAAAATAAAAAAATAATTACGACTGTATTCTCCAAGGCGCGGTAGAATTTTTCTCAGATATCTAAGCACTTAAAATCCTTTAAAGATGTGTAATGGGGTAGTCAGACGTATGTCCAACTACATTTATTATTTGGTACATGCTCACATTTTGTAGAAGTTACCATTCCGTACGTAACAGTTTGCAAGCCAATCGACGCTATTAGAAAGCTAACTTTTCCTCGCCGTGTTTCATATAAGTTTTCCATTTAGATCCATTGATGCACGGAATCGAACCCACGACCTTCGGATCTAAAGTCGAGGTCACTCTGCCGACACGGTCTTCAAAAGAACAACAAAATCTTTAAAATAACATAAGTTATTTTGTTTACCGTACATGTGCAACGGCGGGCAGAGACTAGTATAACATGTAGTTGCACGAAATGATGGAAACCGGTAATATTTTCTGAATGGAACTTTTCCCATTTTTTGAAGGTTATTTTATTGCTCCCAAATGCGTATTACTTTGATAAAGATGCTTTTTAATACGATTTTGTTGAAACTTTATTTCTGTAGTAACTTTGTTTCAGGAAACCTGCGGCTTAAACAGCCCCTTTTGACCATGTCTTTCCTGTGGATATGGCCGGTTAAGCTGAGAGGATGGTTTAGGTGCTGGGCAAGCCTACTCCATCTCAAACAATGTCCCAGGCACTACAGTGTCCCGTTAAGTGTAGGCAAAGATTGCCTCCTGACACTGTATAAAATCATTTAGTAAAGATGTAAAGGCCTACGTTTTTTATTTCTGTGGTACTCTTTAAGACGTAGATTCAAGTTAATGAACTAGAACTAGTCATTAGGTATGTAATTAGTACTCAATAAACTAGTAGTTCGCCCCGAACTGAGATCTCGCGCACCGTAGATGGCCAACATTTGGACTTTCTTCTGACTACCCCTATAATTTCAAGTGCTACTACTGCCGGGTATGCCTATTGCGCTAGCTCTTCATGGTAAAAAATACTAGCATGCATGCAATACATAATGTCGTGTCTAATTTTTCATTTATTTCATATTTATGAATTCTCGTCGTATTTTTAAAAGTATACGTCCTAGAATAAAAATAATAACTATTTTAGAATGTACAAATAAAGACCTTTCATTTGACACCGCACTCAATATATTTGTTTACTTAACTTTTTTTACCCCAATTATTTTCATTTTTTTATCAAAAATTTTTTTATCATGAAAATAAATCAAGTAGCATCTAAAATCATTGCAAACCAAACCGCAACGATGCCACTCTCTTTTTAAGACCGACCAGTCAATGAGCTACGAAGACATCGAAACTCTATGAAACGGGAGCTCTTGCAGCTCTGGTTTCGTAGTTTTTAGTCTTTGGTCGTATTTCAAAAACTATACATCCTAGATTAAAAATAAAAACCATTTTGGAATGTACAAAATAAGCCCTTTCGTATGACACCCCACTCAATATATTTGTGTAACTTTCATAATTTTTTACCCCCTTGGGAACCCAATATCTTCACAACCCCTTCATCGATTAAGCTCATATGCTCCACCGTAAATTTCCTTACCACAACCTATTGACCTACCAAGTTTCATGCAGATTGGATGAACGGTTCGACAGTTATGCTCGAACAACAATTCGTGAAACATACAAACATACAAACATACAAACATACAAACATACAAACATACAAACATACAAACATACAAAGCAAAATCGCCCAACTTACCACTAAGATCTTCGCTCGCTTCGCTCGCTCGATCGATAAATAGTAATGGACATTTCACACAACGCCACCCAGCCCTAAACTAAGCAAAGCTTGTGTTATGCTGTTGAATAATAATTTACGAATCGTTTTAAATACAATATCTGGGCGAACGAGCTCTGCTTGGGTGCAAAAAATTAAAAAAGAAAAAAGAAAAACTAGGGATGCGGCTCGCTTGCGCATAGCATAGAAACAATCACCCCGCGCCCCGCCGCAAACATCCCCGATGCGCTGCAGTGGCGGGGCAGCCCCAACACCGCCCTGAGTGCATTATTGCACTGCACGCGGATGGATTAAGGTAGGATAGAGAAGTGCATAATTTTTCTGAAAGGAAAAATAAATTGATGTGCGGCCGGGATTAAAACCCACGATCTTTGGAGCGAAGGTCCAGGAATACTACTCGACCTGTTGGTCTCTGTAAAGGCTCTCTGTAAAGGCACACGTACCTAGCATGTTGACTGTTTTCAGAATTTGTATATGAAAAGTTCTTTACAACCGATTTGTAAAACAAATTATAGGATGAAAAAATAAAAATCCTATGAATTCGAATGAATTCGATGAAAAGAACCTACCTATCCTTTATTTGAAGTCGGTTAAAAATGATAGAGTTCTTACAAAATCGAAATACAAAAAAAAAAACAACAAAAAACAAATTATTACGACAACAAATTAGTACTTTCATTACAAAACCATAAAGTACATTCGAAGAAATTAAAAACACAAAACAAACAACTATTAAAAAAGTATAAACTTTTATGTCAACAAGATAAAGTTAAATAAAAGCTATTTAAAACTAATTATTAAGAAGTACGTACTCATGACTCGCTACCGTACAAGGCCGGATCCAGGATTTTTTTCTGGGAGGGGCACAAGAGAACGACAGGCAAAAAGTCACATTCAAATCAAAATCACACATTTATTCGGTTTTAAGCTATGCAAAGCAAAGACAGACTCGCGAGGTCTACACTACAGCTCACAGAGCCATTAGTATATTTTAATAACTCTGATAATTTGATTTGCCTATAAGTATGTACTGTGATGGAATCTCTACAGTAGGTATTATTTAACACACGGGAATTACTCACGTAAAAATATCGTCGATTTAGGTACCGACTATGTTTCGATTCATCCGGAGAATCTTCATCTGGGTAAGGAGGGAGTTGCGGCAAGGTTACTCCTCGCGCGAGTGTCTCACACTGCGAGCGTCTCACACTGCGAGCAATGTAACGCTCGGCGCGGGACGAGGGCCGCGGGGGCAGTAGTGGGGGGCGCGTTGTTGCAGTTGCCGGTGTCGTAAGGAGAGTCGGTCTACAGTAGGTGTCTGGGAGGGGCACGCGCCCCCATGCCCCCCTAAATCCGCCCTTGCTCCCGTACTCAAATGAAGCGTCCTCCATCAAATATTTGTTCTGAGCCCGACTTTCATAACTTATTCAGGGCTTGAAGACTTTGAAGATGCGAGGAAGCGTCCCAGATGGAAGGGAACAGAGGCGAGATAAGCTAGAGATCCTTACCGTATTGTACTTTCTAGCTAGTTGTGCGGTTTTCTTAAAGTTGTGCAATCACAATACTTTGGTTGGACACCTGCTACCGGTTTACCCGCGATGGCATCGCGGTTAGCAGTTATTGTGTGTAGGTATAGCGCGGACAGTTATTGCAGTAATCGTGCAATGACTATGTTGCATCGCGGCGATGCAACACAGTTACCAATCTCGTCACACATTGGGTACCAAACGGGCCACGACGCGACGTCGCGGTAGACCAAAAAAAAGATCTCACCATCTTTTTTTTGGTCTACCGCGACGTCGCGTCGTGGATGAAAGATGGTGAGACGACCTGGATGCATTTGAATCCACGTGGCCCGAAATGGCAATAGACCGTGATGCGTGGAGAGAAAGGGGACCTTTGCCTAGCTGTAACATTCATTACGCCACCACCACCACATACACCACCGCGAATCCGGGTGAAAAACACGGTCCGTTGTCCGGCGAAAAATAAACGGACGTCTACAAGCGCTCTAATTGTTCATACATTACCGCGCTCTGCATTATATTGCCTCTGGTGTCCCAGATGGGAAAATACATGAATTTAGAAAGAAAATGCCGTTCCGAAAAGTTGCAGAAGCATTTACTTTTAGATCGGATACTTTGAACTTCTGAAAGACATTTTATAAAAATCGTTTTGGCCTAGTCTGTGAAACTTGATGTGGAAACTCACCGTGGCACAATTAACTCCATATTAAATTGCCTTATCTTACCTACAAGTTATTTTTCTGTCCCTGGTAAATTTAGCAGACTCAATTTATAGCATACCTACTGCACCCAAACTTTAGTGGTTTTTTGTTCCTTTTGTATATGTGGTTAAAAAACTAATTTCAGAGTTAATTATATTTTTAGAAAATTTTAATTTCAATGGACAAGTCAGACGTTTCATGGTTCTGACATATTTTTTTCATCAAATCAGAGTTTGCCAACATTTTATAACTTTTAATTTTCAACTGGCCGGAGGCTGACTAAGGACATATTAAACTATTGGTCAAAAACCAAATGAAATTAAAAAATATCACGTAGTCACGTCTCGGTCGTAGGTACTAGCGTCAACGGGCTTGCAACCTGTCACATATGGAATGCTAACTTCTGCAAAATGTGAGCGAGACGTAGGTATGTACGTCTAACTACCCCTTTAGACACCTTCATCATCATCATCAGCCATTTTGAGCCCACTGCTGGGCATAGGCCTCCCTTTATACCATTCGCCTCGATCCTGCGCTAGCCTCAGCCACGTGCATTCGTGCAACCCACGGTCTTGCGGATGTCATCGACCCCTCGTGCCGGTAGACACCTTCAAAGGATCTTAAATGTCTAAAGATCTAAGAGAACGTCTACTGCGCCTTGGGGAGTCGTGATCAAGGTTCCTTTTGCTTTCATTTCTCGTTAAAAAAATCTTTACTTATTCGTGCTTTGGACATTTAACAGTGTTCCGCTGTGTGTGTGCCGCGGCACACTGGTGTACCGTGATCATTAGTTGGTGTCCCGCTGAAAAATAAGGTAACCTATCTCAGTTAAGCTACTCTAAATTTGGACGCATATGCTGAACTAAACAAGTTCATATTGCGCATAAAAAAATGATTTTTCATTTATGGTGTAGGTACCTACCTCCAAAATTTTCCGATGTCCTAGATGTACCTTAGGCGCAGGCCAGATAGAAGAGACGGGGCGCAGACATTTTGTCTCTTCCGCGTCCCTTTCATACAAAATGTGACGGCGGCGCCCCATCTATTCTGTATGTTTTGCGGCGCGACGCTTCTATACATTTTCTATGAAAGGGACGCGGAAGAGACATTTGTCTGCGACGCGTCCTCGTCTTACGTCTTTTCTGGATGTCCCGTGCCCGGACACAAAAAGTTTGCGTAACACTGATTTAGAATATCATTAACCCTGTTGGAGTGTTCCAATTATTTCGAATTCAAGATTTCGAGAGGCAGTTTCTAATGTTTGTTTAAGGCGTATGCTAAGGGTAACCCCTAATGAAAACGAGAGTAATTGGATAACAGTGGTTAAAACAGCTGTTTAAACAGTTGGTGCGCGTCTTACTTCAGTGAACTAATACAGAAGTAATTACAAGATCGACGAATAATTAATTAATAAGTTAAAGAAAAACTTGCGAAAAGTTCTAACGTCTCTACCAACTGTGCTCGGGATTGGTTCAAAGTCCGTATTCGCAAACACTTCCTGATTAAAACTCAGGCCTTTACATCTTTACTAGATGATTTATACAGTGTCAGGAGGCAACCTTTGCCTATACTTAACGGTACACTGTAGTGAATGGGACATTATTGAGATTGAGTAGCCTCAGCACCTAAACCATTCTCTCCGTTAATTCTGCCTCATCCACAAAAGACAGAAGACAGAAGACAAATCAATAAATATAGATTCACGATATTTTCCTTCATCGTTTGTGTCAAAGTGCATTTAATTTTTTTAAAACGAAAAATCTATTGAAGCCTGATTGAAGCTCTGTCGGGATTCAAATTCACGACTGTCGGAACGAAAGCCAAGATAATCCCAAAGGTCAACACGGATTTAAAAATTTATAAAATTAAAGCTAGCAATACAAACAAAACAGAATAACGAATTTATCCCCAAAACACAGAAGGGTATTCATTTGTGAATCAAGGGATGGTCATTAGTTATTGAACAGGATAGGAATAAAATTAATGTCAGATTAAGGCTTACATAAATCTTTGCCTAGTCAAAAACACCTTATCCAAACCATAGTACAGATAATAACACTACGCATAGAATGGACACTGTGAGTTTGAGCTGGCGAGGAGCAGACTTTGAGCACGGAACACACGCGCAGACACGACGACGAGACCGAGAACACAGTGTACTTTATTCATACGGTGACAACCTATGTACAAAACTGACATTGTGTAGTGTAAATATAGGTAGTTGGACGCTGCTTTTGCATAGAGATTTCGTCGAGTGTCCGGGGTGTGTCCAAACGTAAAATATTGTAGACCTTTTCTGAGGATACGGTCTGTTTGGCTGGAAGATTGTCTAATTATAACGTTCCATTATAATGTAGGCTGAGGATGCCTCGTACGAAACGGGACTGTTTATATCTACCAGACATTTAAAGTGCCAGATACGCCAGACACGCCAGACACTTAGCGTGCCGTGACAGACATCGACAGACAACAAACATCCGTATTTTCTTTACTTCAGTCCCTCGATTCTACAAACAAACTTTTTCTCAACCAAAGCGAAACTTCAACTATTTCGTTTTGTTTCATAATCTACTGAACAATAAAGTTAGGTTACTCTGTTTTGATGACGTTTTCAAACAACGTGCTTGCAAAATTTCATGATGGTTTCATGAGTAGCTAGTTCGTGTAAGCGTAACAAACTTACAATAAATTAGAATTAAGTAGGTAGGTACCTATGATTTTATTGAAATGAAAATTCTTATCAAAATTTTCGATTCCGACGGGATTCAGATTAGTGTGTTTCGGTTCAACTTTTCATAAGTACCTAAGGGGGTAGGTGTTTAAATAGTAAAAAATAATAAGTAAACTATGTATTCAAGCCATTAGTTCATCTTCGTGACTGCACCATTAAGCGTAATCTCTACCGTCTAGATCTTTGTAGAAATTCTTGGAAAGTCTGCCTGCCAAAGCTAGTCTAAGAATAGCTTAGAAACCTTCCGACTATTAGTGTATAAACACACTATGCCGAAGTTCCGCGACGTATGTTCCGACGTATTCGGCTGATATGACACACCAGCGCGGAAATAACGAGACATCAAGTCAGTTGCGTAACGTTTTGTCTTTGGTTTCGTTCACACTATCACACTAATCCGTACCCATATTATAAATGTGAAAGTGTGTTTTGCGTTTTCACGTCAAAACAGAGCGACGGATTGACGTGATTTTTGTGTGGAGATAGTTGGAGGGCTGGATAGTAAGCTATTTTTTATCCGGGTACCACGGAAGCGAAGCCGCGGACAGCTGCTAGTATATTATAGATGCAAACATTTGGATGTTTGGATGGATGTATGTTTGTTCCTCTATAACTCGACAACCACTGAACCGATTTGGCTGAAATTAACAATATGGATAGATAATGACCGGGAATATGACATATGCTACTTTTTATTTGGGTACCACGCGAGCCAAGCCGCGGGCGGCAACTAGTCTGTTGCTAAATAGAAAACGTTGCCGCCGAACTTACGTCCGACCGAAGTTCGGTTTTACGCCAATACGTGACGTAGTTTCGGCAAATGTGTTGCTAGTAATTGAAATAGCATTGCAGGAATAATCACGCGTATTTTCCGCATAGTGTGCTTAGGCACTTAAGTTCAATGTCTGCAAAGGTCTGCAGTTAATGGATTTTGCGCTCAATAGGTGTATTAATAAATACCACTTAAGTATGGTATTGTTTGTAAAATTCAAACTAAAATCATTAGACTTGGATAATCAGAAAAGAAATAAAAAAATATTTTAAAAAAACAAAAACCCGACTGCGTCAAAACTAAAAAGAAAAAAACAAGCCTGCAAAGAATTACTCACAGTCGGTACCCATTCATTTTATTACCAATCAAATCTTCCCAATGTTATGGGTCCCGACTGTGAGTAATTCTTTGCAGGCTTGTTTTTTTCTTTTTAGTTTTGACGCAGTCGGGTTTTTGTTTTTTTAAAATATTTTTTTATTTAACACTTTTTAGTTATGATAAAGTTGATTTTAAAATACCTTGATTAACTATTACCTACCCAACAAGAAATTAATAAACCAACTAAACTAAGTAACTTCGTATCGCTCTAATTATTTATTCAATTTTATTCTTCAAATCCATCCAATCCAATTCCCCATCAGCCAATAATTCAATCCAATCCAATAATATCAAAAACTTTCGATAATGGCCTTCAAAAATTGATAGAATAGGTAAACTTTTCAAAACGCAACGATAGCGCGATCTAGGATTGGTTCAGATTTAGCAGCGACATCTAGTTGTGTTTTTGGTAATTAATGTAAATAAAAAATAATACTGAGGGTTGCGATGTTTGTAACTTCTGAACTACAAAACCGATGACCTTGAAATTTTTACAGAACATTTTAAAGTAGGTACATACCTACTTTCTAACAAAATTACCCTTCCTTTGCGTTGCGCAGTCGGGTAAAAAGAATCAATAAAATCGTAGGTACTATGTGTTAATGAATTACAACCAGATACCTACCTACTCATTTTGATTTTCATTTCCTCTCCCAAGGGAACCGTCTTGAATTTCAGTAAGTAAGTAGGTATAGTAATCAAAAGTATCCTATTTATACCTCGTAGTAGTATAGTATGTATGCACTCAAATAATACCAAGTTTCATTTAAATCCGTCCAGTAGTTGGGTTATTCCCGCTCGTCCCCACGCGTCGTCCCCATCGGGGACCAACGGGAAAAAAAATTCCCGCTCGTCCCCACTTATAATTTCGATGGGGACGAACGGGAACTCGACTTCCCGTTGGTCTCCACTGAAATAATGTTTTTGTTTTTACTTAAATCAAAGCAAGTTAATTAATACATACATAGTTTAATTGATTTGAAACAATGGAGTGTAGCTCTGTTTTTCTTTTAGATTTAAATTTTCTCGCGTTTTGTTGGTTTTTTAGTTATGTAATTTCGGTGGCGTTGTATATAATGAAGCCTAGATGTATTTATTTAGAGTACCTAACAAATTTTAATACTTATAATTAGAATTGCTATACAACATAGAAGTTGACAGGCCTCTCAGCTCTGGTAGTAGCTCTGCCTTCTGCACTGTAGGTCGTGGGTTCGATTTCCACCCAGGACAAACATGTGTGATGAACATAGATGTTCGTTTTATGACTGGTTGTAAAATAATAAAAGTATGTACCGACTATATTTACAAAATACCTACCTATGTATTCTATTGGTTATTTTGTTCCCAAGCTTTGCTTGTTATTTTTTATTATTAATTATATTCTTGAATCAAATTATTAGAGCAACGATTATTTTTTTCATATAACAATAATAAATAATAATAAATATAATTATTGCTGGACATTTTACACAGCGCCACATAGTACCTACAAGCTTTGTGGCTAGAGCTCCAAACTAAGCAAAGCTTGTACTATGGGAACCAGATAACTGATAGAATACTTATCTGCTTTTTTTTAAATACGTACATATAATACTTTATAACACCTAGACACAGAACAAACATCTATGTTCATCACACAAATGTTTGTCCTGGGTGGGATTCGAATCCACGACCAACACAGAAGGCAGAGCTACTACTAACTGAGCTAAGAGGCCAGTCTTACAATATTCTGCCAGTGTCAAGTTGTAAGAAAAAAATACAAAATGTCAAATCATTAGTCTAATGGTCAAGTTAGCTAATTTTGAGGAACATGGTTAATTCTCTTCGAAATTCTCAACGGCTGTCTTCAGTCACGTAGAATGTTATTTAATTTTCCGTTCTATTTGCAATCACTCGTACTGTAAATCCAGTCTTCATTATATACAATGCCACCGAAATTACATATTAAATAACTAACAAAATGCGAGACAATTTAAATTTAAAGGAAAAGCAGAGCTATTCTCGATTGTTTCAAGTCAATTAAACTATGTACCTATGTATAAATGTACTTACTTGCTTTGATTTAAGTAAAAACAAAAACATTATTAGAGTGGGGACCAACGGGAATTCGAGTTACCGTTCGTCCCCATCGAAATTATAAGTGGGGACGAGCGGGAAAAATTTTTCCCGTTGGTCCCCGATGGGGACGAAGCGTGGGGACGAGCGGGAATAACCCCAGTAGTTTCGTTCGACCGAGACGTGATGCGCGGCCAAGATACACACAAACAGAATTTTAAACCGTTATATTTCCTAAGCTATTATTTAAAATGAAAAATAGTAAAAGAAACCTAACATTGATTTTTAAATACCTATTCAACGATACCCCACTTGACATAGTTCGTCAATTTTGAGTTTTTCAATTTTGACAATATGGCGTCTGGTTGTAACACTGGTTAATTTTGATTACTTTCATGTCTTTAGTGACACTCGCAAGGTTGAGACAAATCGATTGACGTTAGAATCATCAAAATCGGTCCACGCGTTTGGCCTCTAGAGTGCCACATAGAAACATCCATAGCGAGAATAATTATTAATCAACTTTAAACCGTTATTTTTCCTAAACTATTACTTAAAATGAAAAATGGTAAAAGAAACATAAAGTTGATTTTAAAATACCTATTCAACGATACCCCACTTGACATGGTGTGACGATTTTGATTTTTTTAATTTTGACATTAAGGCGTCTGGTGGTGGCACTGGTGAATTTTGATTACTGTCATGCCTGTAACAACACTCCCAAGGTTCAGACGAATCGATTGACGTAAGAATCATCAAAATCGGTCCACGCGTTTGGCCTCTAGAATGCCACATAGAAACATCCAAACATACATACTTACATACATAGACTGATAAACACATTACCCTTCCTTTGCTTTGCGCAGTCGGGTAAAAAAGGTGAACTGGAACCATTATTAGTTCGATCCTCACTCTGTTTAACTGGCTCTGTTTAACTGGCTCTGTCTAACTAGCTTGACTATTTAGATTTAAGAGGATGGATCACCGAAAAGAAAGCTAGGCCCATACCGTGTTTGTTGCCCTCATGGTGTTGGTCGCGAAAGAACAGGAGTAGAATCTCTCTCTCTCTCTAATTCACATAAGACGTTTCAATGTGACCTCAGAGGTCCCAATGAATAAATGATTTGAATTGAGTAATGTTTTAAATAAGGGCCAGTACAAAATTACTCTAATGGAACGATGAGATTTTGTACGTATTTGTATGTTTATATATGTGTAGATTTAAGTATGTTTATTTATCGTATCTCTAAAAAGTCTTACAAAGTTAAGACTTTTAAACAAAATAGATTTATAAACCAATATTTTCGTACCAATCCCTACTCAGTGTACTAAGCCTTGGAACGATTAGTGGATTTCAGTTCAGCCTTGAACTTTGTAAAAGCTTTATTCAAATCGATGGGCGCGGGAGAAACGGACGTCTTCGATCAAAATAATGGACTACATCCGACTAAGACATGGTAGGAAATGAGTGTTCTGTTATAAAGCGCTGTGGCACAGTCTATAGACGTTCTTGATAGATCGTAGAAATGGTAGAAGTATAGCGACGCTCTGAGAGGTCACAATTTGGATGGGTGACCGCAAATCCCACAAACCAAATGGTTTTTGTGTTGTTTAATACTTTTGTTAACTTTTTGAATGATAAATAAAAAAGTGGTATTAACAGCTCAGCGCTTCCGTGCTTCGGAGGGCACGTAAAATTGTCGGTCCCGACTTTTAAGACGTTATAAGCCATGACGGAGGCCTGCGGGCGGCCTAAAACTACGTCACCAGAGTTAACCACTAGCTCATACGAACATCCATACCTCCAAACTCATATTATAAATGTGAAAGTGTGTTTGTTTGTCCTGCTTTCATGTCAAAACAGAGAGACGGATTGACATGATTTTTTGTGTGGAGATAGTTGGAGGGCTAGAGAGTGACATAGGGTACTTTTATCCCGTAAAAATGCATATTTCCCGTGGGATAAAAAACAGTATTCCACGCGAGCGAAGCCGCGTGCGTCCGCTAGTACATAATAAACTAAAAGCTACGAGTTTCATATGGATCGACCTAATACGGCGATCCAGCGATTGGGTCGAGAAAATAAAACTTGAAATGTGGGCTCTGCATAAGAGGATTGTATGGGCCAGCCTTGTTTATCTCAACTACGTGCCAATAAGCGTATGCATAAGGTTTCCTTAGAGGTAAAACGCTGTATAAATCAACTATGTATAACAGATGTAAAGAGGGGCTTTACACATTCATGAAAATCTATTGCCTTTTGAAGATCATCAGTTTTTCTAGTTTATGAAGGAATAGTAGTTAGTAGTTTATGTCGGGGTTTTGTTTAGTTTCCATATCACATAGCTAAGTTTGGGGCCCATTGCCGCTGGGAAGGTACCTATACTTACCATTCATTATCCTATTCTATTAAACGAGCAATATTTGTTTGTTTGTTTGTACTCATGTTCTCGAAAACGGCTCTAACGATTTCGATGAAATTTGCAGTTTGGTTTACGGGGGCGAAAAATCGATCTAGCTAGGTCTCATATCTAGGAAAATTCGTTTTCTCGGCATTTTCAAGCAAAAAGATTTACCAGTGCAATGTGGTTCGTAATTTCACATAATTTGTTGAGACAAAAGTGGCTGAGAGGTTAGGGTGTCCGCCTTCCACCCGAAGGCTGCAAGTTTGAATCTCAGCCAGAAAAACTTTATTTTTTTTATAATTTTTTTTTGTTCTTGTTTTTTTTTTTCTTTTTTTTTTAATTTTGTTCTATTCGCACCCGAGCAGGGCTCGGTCGCCCAGATATTTTTATTTATAGGCCCATGTTTATACGCAACCGCTCGGGAATTCGAATGCGAAGAATCGGAAGCTTCTAAAGATAGTTCCGCAATCATAACACATTATCGAGTGATGATAGTTACCACTAGAGGGAGGGGAAAATGGAGCGTCGATTTCTTTATAAAAATAAACGAAATAAAACTTTTGCTTTCAAAACTTTCGTAAGTAACTCTTGATCTTATTATGTTGTTATGTTATCTTGTTATGTCTAGTACGAGCTTCGGATAGCCTAGACATAACATCCACACACACACGGGAATCAGGTACTACGTACCTTTATATCGTCGATAAATTACGATTTATCCGGAGAATTTTTACCTGGGTAAGGGTACGTTCATGGTAACTTCTCGCTGCTGCATTTCTGTGTTAAACTCTCGAAACTTTTGAAGTGAAAAATTAATTGTAAAAAATTACTTACCTTTCAATCAAAACAGTCACAGGCGACAGGTGCAGCGGAGTGATTACCGAGTGGTGCCCCCTTGAGACGTCGAGTAGTACGCTTCGAGAAGGTCATTTGCCTGATGGATGACATAGTTAAATATAGTGAAAACAGCAGGTTACATGGGTCAGACTGGCGCAAGATAGGGGAGGTTGGCACAACCGTAGAGAGGTCAATGCCCTGCAGTAGATGATACGGGCTGCAAGTGATGATGATGATGAAAAATCGCTAATAGGGAATTATAGAAGCGCACGTCATTGGTCGCAGATAACAGATTACAACTCTAATAAAAGTCTCATCGTGCGGTGCGGACGCGCGGTGATCAGCTTTTGTCCAATCAGAGAACGCATCGTGACACCAATTGTCATCATCGGTGTCACGATGCGTCCTCTGATTGGACAACAACTGATCGCCACCTTGCACGCCATCGCGGCCGCTCTGGTTTGGTCAAGGCTTTAGATAGGCAGGTATAATAAAACCGCGCACTAATCAATCATGGCTACTCACGATAATATTGCGTCCCTATCAGTTGCATACAAATGTGCAAGAGAAAGCCTTAATTAGCTCGACTCCGCAAACAGATAGATCGTCTTTCCTCGGAAAACACATTATCGGATCCATAATCATCCTACACATTAGCGGCATTTACACGGTAGAGTTTTTACCACGGATCTGGACTGTAAAGATATCTGTACAGATATCCATACAGATATCTTTACAGATAACCGCGGATAAAACTGTCAAAGGTTGGAATGGCGCGTGCTATTTCCCGCGGCATCTGGACTGTACAGATATCTTTACAGATATCCGCACAGATATCTCTGCGTTTAAATGCTCTGGCATCTGGACTGTAGGTACAGATATATTTACAGATATCAGCACAGATATCTCTGCGTGTAAATGCTGCTATTGCCAAAACATTATCGATCGAGCGAGCGAAGCGAGCGAAGATCTTAGTGGCAAGTTAGGCGATTTTGCTTTGTATGTTTGTATGTTTGTATGTTTGTATGTTTGTATGTTTGTATGTTTGTATGTTTCATTTTTATGTTCTCGCATAACTATCGAACCGCTTATCCAATCTATATGAAACTTGATAGGTCAATAGGTTGTGCTATGGAAATTTGCTGTGGAGCGTATGAGCGTAATCGATGAAGGGGTTGTAAAGATATGGGGTTCCCAAGGGGGTAAATTTTTTTCAAAGATACCCAAATATATTGAGTGGGGTGTCATATGAAAGTACTCAACTTATACATTTCAAAATAGTTTTTAGTTTTCTTCTAGGTTCTATAGTTTTTGAAATACAGTCAAAAAGAAAAATTATGAAAACCAATTAACGGAAGTATGGAGAGAGCTCCCGTTTCATAGAGTTTCGATGTATTCGTAGGTCTGGTTAACAGACAAGGAGTGTGGCATCGTTGTGGTTTGGTTTGCAATGATTTTAGTTGCTACTTGATATTTTTTCTTGAGATTGAAAATAAAAGCCGTGTTGGCCGATTGGAAGAGTGCTCGACATTCGATTTATAGGTCGTAAGTTCGAACCCTGGCCGTGCTCATCAATGGATTTTTCGATTAGAAAAATGTAAATGCGCATTAACACGAGCTCTAAACGGTGAAAGAAAACATCGTGAGGAAACCAGTTAACGTTCTAATAGCGGCGATGGGCTTGCAACCTGTCACGTATGCAAATGCTAACTCCTGCAAATAGTGGGCTGGGCATGTACCAAAATTATAGAGGGAGGGGGAGGGTAGGGGGAGGGGGAGGGGAGGGGTGAGGAGGGGAGGGGACGGGTAGGGGGCGGGGAGTGGGAGGGGGAGGGGGAGGGGAGGGGAGGGGGCGGGGAAGGGGGGGGGGGGGGTAGGGGAGGGGGGAGGGGTAGGGGTAGGGGAGGGGGAGGGGAGGGGGGGGGGGAGGGGGAGGGGGAGGGGAGGGGGAGGGGAGGGGGAGGGGAGGGGGGGAGGGAGAGGGGAGGGGGATGGGAGGGGAGGGAGGGAGAGGGGAGGGGGGAGGGGAGGGGGAGGGAATTGATTTTCTCATACATTTCGTATTGAACTGCTATTTTAATAATTTCTCGAACTAAGAGGCCTTCCCTGAGGCGCGGTACGAAGTTCGCGGGGTCAACTAACGACACGACTTAATGTATTGCATGCATGCCTATAATCTTTACCATACTGAGGTAGCGCATTAGATATCATTCTGTGGTAAACACTAGAAGGAGCACTTAACGTAGGTATAGGGGTAGTCAGAAACAAGTCCAAATCTAGGCTATCAATACAACGGTGCGCGAGATCTCAGTTCGGGGCGAACTACTAGTTTAATCTGTGACATTGCTATCTGTTCCAAAATATCCATTATAAATGTAAACTGACGTCAGACATGAAGAATTATCTTTTCTTTCTGACAAAAAAAATATTTTAAAAAAACAAAAACCCGACTGCGTCAAAACTAAAAAGAAAAAAACAAGCCTGCAAAGAATTACTCACAGTCGGTACCCATTCATTTTATTACCAATCAAATCTTCCCAATGTTATGGGTCCCGACTGTGAGTAATTCTTTGCAGGCTTGTTTTTTTCTTTTTAGTTTTGACGCAGTCGGGTTTTTGTTTTTTTAAAATATTTTTTTATTTAACACTTTTTAGTTATGATAAAGTTGATTTTAAAATACCTATTCAACGATACCCCACTTGATATAGAGTGACGATTTTGATTTTTTTAATTTTGACATTAAGGCGTCTGGTGGTGGCACTGGTGAATTTTGATTACTGTCATGCCTTATTAACACTCCCAAGGTTCAGACGAATCGATTGACGTAAGAATCATCAAAATCGGTCCACGCGTTTGGCCTCTAGAATGCCACATAGAAACATCCAAACATATATACATAGACTGATAAACACATTACCCTTCCTTTGCTTTGCGCAGTCGGGTAAAAAGGGGACGATTAGCCCGTGAGCAAAGTAATAATTTATTAAATTACCTGTAGTTCCGACTTAGATTAATC
This sequence comes from Camptogramma bilineatum, assembly GCA_958496255.1. NCBI lineage: Eukaryota > Metazoa > Arthropoda > Insecta > Lepidoptera > Geometridae > Camptogramma > Camptogramma bilineatum. The sequence continues at coordinate 8,766,608 of OY292474.1, forward strand.
TATGTAGGTAAATTGTAACATCTGTAATTTGTAGTAGGTAAGTACATTTAAGTACATACATAAGCTATACCATAGGGTACAGTATTCCGTGGCTACACCACAAGCTATAATTTAAACTATCGAGCCTGTCAATCTGTCCGGATGAGAGGTCTGAGGCATGACCTATAGATATAGCTATCAATATTATAATATACCTAATGTATAGGTAGTTGGTCTCGAAATAGGATGCCAAATTGTTTCAAATTGTTAGAACTTAAATAACTTTTGATATGGTAGGCTTTTGTTCAATCTAATTATGCTAATATTAGCTATTGGTAAAAAAAACATAGAAACAGCCCTATGACTGTATAGTCCTGAGGCATAGTAGATATCTCAGATACTCAGAAATTGAAGATACCTATCTATTCGAATAGCAATACGAAACGAAACAAAAAACAACCAATTTATAAGGCAACTATAAACTCTCTACCAATAACGAAGTGGTGGTCGTTTTTGTTACATTAGGTTTAAATTAGTTAGATTAATAATACCCCGAGTAGTTCTCACAGATTTGGTAACAAAAAAATTTGGTAACAAAAAACTATTTAACTTTTTCTGTTGAACTTCACAGAGCTTTAGAAAACTGAAGTTGTCTAACTAAAGAGCACTTTCGCTCTCAACAAAATTTATAAAAATAAGTTAAAAACAATAATCTAATTATTAAGTACCTACAAGCTTAAATTATTATATAATTACTTACATAATATATAGATATATATTTATATAGATATTTCATATTATATCATACCTAGTGATTTTATTTTGTGATCTCAAAGTTGTTATTTAATTTCAAATCTTTATAAGTAGATATATATTTTATAGATATCTATAATAATTTTTAGATGTTAAGCGTCAATTTTGTTAAGAATGTTGTGTTCGCCTGTAATTGGCACATGTATTAGTTTAGTTCCTATCCCTGCTATCTAGTTTTAGAAAAAGTTTGATACATAGTGCTGTTGTGCGATCCTTTTTAATAAATAAATAAATAATAAATAAACTAACCAGAGATTAACTTAGGCCCTTACTAGATGATTAATACAGTGTCAGGAGGCAATCTTTGCCTACATCTAAAGGGACACTGTAGTGCATGGGACATTGTTGATCTGTATTTTAGACTAGCAGCGCCCTCGCAGCGTTGCCCCCATGGACGTATATAAGGGGGGGGGGGGGTTTAGGGGGTCCGGACCCCCCTTATCCCATTAATTTCGGAGGAAACATAGTCAATTTTGGTGTTTTGGAACCCTTGGACCCCCCGTTAACAAAGATCTTTGTATTTTGGAACCTTTGGACCCCCCCTTAACAAAGCTATAGCTACGTCCCTGGTGCCCCCATTGTGATGGTATTTGGTGATGATGATAAGTAGGTAGCCTATAATCTTCCTCGAGAATTTAGCTATCACATGCAGAAAGAATTTTTCAAATCCGACTGGTAGTTCCTGAGATTAGCACGTTTAATCAAACAAACTCTTCCGCTTTATTATATTAGTACTTATAGATAACAAAGGTTAAGTATAGATATATTTTTAACTGACTGTAACTAAATATATGTAGGTACTTACCTATAGTTTTGCATAAGGTCTACCAAATCCTAGCTACATTATAAGATGTCATTCACCTGTCCAATATAAAACTAATGCGGACGGCGCTCCCTCAAGTCTAATGCTGCGAATACACGCTGGGCCAGCCTAAGCCAGCGCGAGTGAAGGCGAGTCGCCGCAAGGTGCTTGGCGAGTCGACGCAAATCAATGTAAGTTGGCGCTCGTGTTCACTCGGCCAGCTAGGCGAGCGATGGCAAGGCGAGGCGAGTGGTGCTGCCCACACGTTGGCACTCGCGTTCACTCGGCGAGCCTAGGCCAGCGTGTGTACGGGCCTTTAGAACTGCGAGGTGATTCATCGCTTTTAAAACTCCGTTTTCTAAGCGACGGACAATCACAGCTTAAAAGTCCTTTGTGTTTCAATTTTAAAACTTTCTAATTACTTTACGTAAGTTGTTTAAGAATAAGTAAAACAACACAAGGAAATTACCTAAGGGAGTGTACACATTGCGTTTTTTGCAGCGCGTTTGTATCGATACAAACGCGATTCGAACGCGATGCGAACGCGCAGCCCCCCGCGCAGCCCCTCCCGGTTCGCTTTTGTATGGAAAAATACGCGTTGCGAACGCGCGTTTGTATCGATACAAACGCGCTGCAGAAAACGCAATGTGTACACTCCCTAAGCATTCTAGGCAAAATTCTTAAATTCTTTATTGTACACAAAACAATAGCATATACAGAGACAAAAGTGTTAGAGTGGTCAGTAGAATTTCTAGATTAGATTAGATTAACGTTTATTTGACACACACATTACAGTAAGTACAACAGGAAATGCACACAAAGTACACACACAATTACACATTCAACAAACAAAATACCTAATTAAAATCTAAAAGAGAAATGTAAACAGACAAAAATGTGCGTACGTACCTACTCATTACGTTTTGTGGTGCCAAACAGGCCCAGTCTTTAGTTCTAGCGTTTACCATGGAAACCGTACCTATAGTCGTATTGCTCATTATACGGACTAAAAGTGAAGGAAAAAATGTCATTTTTCCTTCAATTTTGACATAAATCGTATCAAAACTAATCAAAATTGAAGGAAAAATGACATTTTTTCCTTCAATTTTAGTCCGTATAATGAGCAATACGACTATACACTTTACGCGATTTTTTACTTCACATTTTTTTGTTGGTAATATTGTTAGCTGTCGAAATACACAGATTGTATTAATGACCGCCATTTAAAAAAATAATAATGGGAGCCGGCTGGTAGGACAGGCTCCATAGTAAAATATTCAGACCCCTTTCCTTAATTATCATTATGATTGTTGAAAATAGGAAGGTCTACGGCGTAGACAGCCTACGAATTTCGTAGACAGTTAAGCGCTTCTTCAACAATTAAAAGGTTTAGTTCATTATCATTAGGATTGTTACCACCATACATACATACATGTATGTTTGCATGGTAATACGATAGATAGAAGGTCTACGCTACGGCGTAGACAGCCTACGAATTTCGTAGACAGCTAGCGCTTCTTCCACCAAAAGGTATATTTACTTCATTACCTATCATTAGGATTGTTACAACCATTTGTGTGAAAATAAGTAGGTAAGTATACGTCAGTAGGTCTACGGCGTAGACAGCCTACGAATTTCGTAGACAGCTAAGCGCTTCTTCCACCATTACAAGGGGCTAAATAAAAAAAAAACCGACTTCAACGTTCGAGCTGAGCAATTTTCTGCACTTTCGAGGTGCATTTCTGTTCATAATCTGAAGATACTCGACAGATCCTCGCCAAATTTTTGTGGCAATAATCGGAAAAAACTTATACCCTTTCAAACAAGGAAGAATTTTCCAAACAGGTCTAGGCGTCTTTGAGTACAAGAAATTTGAGGTGAACATACATACTTAAGAAAAGCACAACAAAAAAAAAATACTTAAATAAGTAGGTAATGCTGGACATTTCACACAGCATCATGTAGCCCCAAGCTAAGCAGAGCTTTTGTAATGGGAACCACATGACTGATATACATAACCTACTACTTAGGTACTTTTTTTTTGTAAATACATACATTATATACTTACCTACATAGAAAACACCCAGACCCGAGACAAATATTTGCAGATCATACAAACATTTGTCCCGCGGGGATCGAACCCGCAACCTCCTGCGTCACAAGCGGACCTTCACCCACTGCGCCACGAAGGTCGACAACAAAAAAAAGATTCCGACGAATTGAGAATCTCCTTTTTTTTTATTCGGTTAAAAAGGTACCTACCTCGTGCACGGCTCTCACCATCGTTGGTACGTCGCGGTTATTTCCAATTACATCCAGTTATTAAACTCTCGTTAAACTTCGTCCCAGTTCCATGCACTAGTCTATTCAAAGATTAACCAGTCCTGAATATCTAACCTCATAATTAGAGTTGCCAACTCCGGCAACTGATTGAACGCGGAGTTCCGGTTTACATGCATTAAATCATAACTTGCACCGACTTAGAGCGTTTTCACATTATTCGATCCGATATCAGTATCGGACGCCGATACGATATCGGGGCAAGTAAAATGTATGGAATATGTACCTGCCTTTCACATTGTCCGACCCGATATCGGATATCGGAGCGGACATCTTTCATACATTTTACTTGCCCCGATATCGTATCGGCGTCCGATACCGATATCGGGTCGGATAATGTGAAAACGCTCCTAAACAGAGTAGGGCATTCGTAACTTGTTGAGATGAGGTTGATCCTGTTATGTACGTTAGCGGTTAGTTTTGACATAGGTACATATCTATTACATTATGATGTTTTTTTCGAAAAAGTGGCTAGATTTCTAGCTTAGGTATCTATACAAAAGTTACACAAAAATTGTCGCGGATATAGGTACGAGATCTATCTTGGTGTTTTCTGAAATAGTACCTATAGGTACTTACATGTTTTTGGACAAACCTTTGACTACCTACCCCTTTATACATCTTCAAAGGATCTAAAATGCCTAAAGATATGTCTATGCAGACGTGATAATATTTAATTTAATTCATTTAAATAAATAATAGGAATTCTAACCCTTCATTACGACATAATGAAGGTTTAGAAATTGTGTAAAGTTTAGTTTGAACATATGACTAGTAGTTCGCCCCGAACTGAGATCTCGCGCACCGTTGTGTTGATAGCCTAGATTTGGACTTGTTTCTGACTACCCCTATACCTACGTTAAGTGCTCCTTCTAGTGTTTACCACACAATGATATCTAATGCACTACCTCAGTATGGTAAAGATTATAGGCATGCATGCAATACATACATTAAGTCGTGTCGTGTTTATATTCAATAGTTGACCCCGCGAACTTCGTACCGCGCCTCAGGGAAGGCCTCTTAGTTCGAGAAATTATTAAAATAGCAGTTCAATACAAAATGTATGAGAAAATCAATTCCCTCCCTCTCCCCCTCCCTCTCCGCCTCCCTCCCCTCCCCTCCCCCGACCCTCCCTCTCCCCCCCACCCCTCCTCTCCCCTCCCCTCCCCTCCCCTCCCCTCACCTCCCCTCCCCTCCCCTCCCCTCCCCCTCCCCCTCCCCCTCCGACTCCCTCTATAATTTTGGTACATGCCCAGCCCACTATTTGCAGGAGTTAGCATTTGCATACGTGACAGGTTGCAAGCCCATCGCCGCTATTGGAACGTTAACTGGTTTCCTCACGATGTTTTCTTTCACCGTTTAGAGCTCGTGTTAATGCGCATTTAAATTTTTCTAATCGAAAAATCCATTGATGAGCACGGCCAGGGTTCGAACTTACGACCTATGAATCGAAAATCGAGCACTCTTCCACTCGGCCAACACGGCTTTTATTTTCAATCTCAAGGAAAAATATCAAGAAGCAACTAAAATCATTGCAAACCAAACCACAACGATGCCACACTCTTTGTCTGTTAACCAGACCTCCGAATACATCGAAACTCTATGAAACGGGAGCTCTCTCCATACATCCGTTAATTGGTTTTCATCATTTTTCTTTTTCTCTGTATTTCAAAAACTATAGAACCTAGAAGAAAACTAAAAACCATTTTGGAATGTATAAATTGAGTACTTTCATATGACACCCCACTCAATATACACACATCAAAAAAGTCTAAGCAACACCTATTAATTTTTGAAAAAATATTTTTTTTTCTAAATGTTTCTTTGAACAGAATATCAAAACTTCTTTGAATATCCAACCTCCTTGATAAACTAATGAATACTGGCTGGATTAAAAAAAAATCGTGTCTAAAAACAATAAAACCATTCTTTTGTCGAATTCAACAACATTTCTTGCATGTGTTTTACTTATTTTTCGATTAAAAAACTTTAGTAACCATAGTTAATCACAAGTTCTGTTTTGCCTTTTTTACTGTAATGGAGCGTCGTCGTCATCTTACCATGGAAGAGATACAAAGAGCTGTAGGAATGCTCGAAATGGAAAACACTCAAGCCGATGTCGCCCGGCATTTTGGCGTCCATAGAAGTGTAATTTGTCGATTCTGGAGGCGTTATTGTGACACAGGTAATCCGTCTGAACAGCACCCAGGCCGAGGGCGTAGTACCACTCGTCGTCAAGACCGATACATCCAGGTAACATGTAGACGTGAACCATAGCTGACTGCCCAAGAGATCGCATCAAGGCTACAGAATGCTGATGGTCCTGCTGTCTGTCCCCAAACTGTGCGAAACATACTGCATGAGTATGGCCTACGTGCGCGGCGTCCAATCAGATGCCCACAGATCCGTCACGGGAATCGAGCTCGACGTGTTCAATGGTGCAGACCACGGGTACTATGGCCGCAACAACGATGGCACAAAATTCTGTTCTGCGATGAATCTCGATTCGGTTTCAAGCCTGATACGAAAAGAGTGAGGGTGTATCTTCGCTCAGGAAATGCTGAACGTTTGAGATGTGTCCAGAAAGTCCACCCATACAGCGGCTCGACAGTAATGGTTTGGGCTGGAATAACTAAAGACCGAAAAACCGATCTCGTTTTTATAAATGGCAACCTGAATGCCGAAAGTTACGTGCAACATGTGCTGACTTCTTATGTGCGTCCATTTTCACAAACAATGGGACCTGAGTTCACTTTGATGCACGACAATGCCCGTCCGCATACAGCAAGGCGGACTCAAGAATGGCTACAGAGGGAAAACATCCGCGTTTTACCGTGGCCAGCTCAGTCGCCTGACTTGAATCCGATTGAGCATGTATGGGATATGCTCCAAAGAAGAGTCCTGAAAGACCTTGATAGGGTTTCAACAGAACAGCAGCTGAAAGACCTGCTCAAATTCCACTGGGATAGACTGCCTCAGGAGGACATCAATAACCTTATTGATTCCATGCAGAATCGATGCAGACAAGTTTTAAACAGGCGAGGAGGAAACACGCTGTATTAGATTTTATCCAACTGCCCAGAAGATGGGTTATGATTTTACTTGAAAGTTAATTTTTGTTTATTTGTACGGAGAGACAACAGTCGCTTAAGCCTACGTTTTGTTGTAAATAAATGTTTATAAGCAATTTATCGAATTTAGTTAACTAAAAACAACAAAGAATAGTTATTTGTTAGAATAGAAGAGAAATAATTAAAATAAAGTCTACAAAATTAAAAATATTCAAAAATCAATAGGTGTTGCTTAGACTTTTTTGATGTGTGTATTTGGGTAACTTTGAAAAAAATTTACCCCCTTGGGAATCCCATATCTTTACAACCCCTTCATCGATTACGCTCATACGCTCCACAGCAAATTTCCATAGCACAACCTATTGACCTATCAAATTTCATACAGATTGGATAAGCGGTTTGATAGTTATGCGAGAACATAAAAATGAAACATACAAACATACAAACATACAAACATACAAAGCAAAATCGCCTAACTTGCCACTAAGATCTTCGCTCGCTTCGCTCGCTCGATCGAAAATGTAGGCATTCGTTTCTCAAAGCTTATCCCCATATCAACAGTCCCTTTCACTATTCATAGAAAAGGGTACCTATGGCCCTGATCATGACTAGCAATTATTTTGCGGCGTCATCCTATCCGTTACAAAACCGATTGAATGCTATCCCTTGGGTTTAATGATGGCGGGAAAGAATTACTACCTATAAATTCAACCAATCTGCTATCTAGATACGTTTATTTTTGTTTTTATGGAGTGAACGTTATTTACGTTGTTGTAACGTAGTTTGCTTAGTTAAGATAACGACCGAGCTCGGCTTGGGTGCAAATAGAGTAGGTATAATTAAAAAAGAACAAAAAAAACTTACAAAACAAAAAATAAACTATCAATGGCTGAGATACGAACTCGCAGCCTTCGGCTGGATGGTGGACACCCTATCCACTCAGCCACTTTAGTCTCACAAATTGCGCAAAATTACGAACCACATTTCACTGGTAAATCTTTTTGAGTGAAAATGCAGAGAAAACGAATTTTCCCAGATATGAGACTTAGCTAGATCAAATTGTCGGTCCTGCATTTTAAGTCGTTAAACCGTGACAGAGGCCTTTAGGCGGCCTAAAAACTCCGTCACCAGAGTTAGCCGCTTGCTCATACGAATATACACAAAATAGGAAACATCAACCGCGAACAAACACATCAATCGCACATCGAAACACTGTCACTAATTTTGCCATATTTATGATTGTTAGGGCGTGGGCACACGACGTTTTCTGCAGCGTTTTTGAGCTGCGCGTTCGCATCGCGTTTGTATCGATACAAACGCGCTGCAAAAAACGCAGTGTGCCCACTCCCATAGGTCTCGTTCGTACGAGAGTTAACACTTTGCGTTAAACCTCAACATTGGCGGATTTAAAACTCAAATTCAATTTAAATGTCTACTGCCCAGCAGCGCTTAAAATTGAACATTATCTGGCTCAATAAAAAAGCATCGTGTTTTAGAGCGCTTACGTGCGACAAAGAAATTAAAATGTTTCAATTCAACGCTTTTTATCGGTCGTAAGTCGTAACCTAATTCATACCCATTATTATAAATGTGAAAGTGTGTTTGTTTGTTTGTCCTGCTTTCACGTCAAAACAGAGAGACGGATTGACGTGATTTTGTGCGGAGATAGTTGGAGGGCTGGAGAGTGACATAGGCTACTTTTTATCCCAAAAAAAATCACGTTTCCCGAGGGATAAAATAGTAGTACACGCGGGCGTAGCTGCGGGCGTGCGCTAGTACCTAATATTCTCGTGCAAACGAGTCCTAAGATATTTTTAAAAATCTTTGTCATACCGAAAAATTGAAAACCGTAACAATAGGAAAGGATAAATAAAAACTATGAAGCAAATTCTGTACTTATATTATTTATTTTCATTCACTAGGTTTTTACATACAAAGATATCGTTTACACACGCTCATTAATACTCGTATACTACACACTTACACAATATTGCTTAAGATAATACTGTTCTTTTATGATACATCTATACAATTATGTTAAGATTATGGTGAAATTTCATATTTGAAAAATAAAATAGTTTTCAAATGACTTAGTGGTATATAAAAACCATCATCATCCAAATTCCGATGTGACCCACTGGCCCACTGCTGGGTATAGGCCTCCATAAGTTTGTACCATCCACCACGGTCCTATGATAGTCGCATCCGTTCAGTAGTTCCCATCTCGTACTGAAAAATCTTGTACTAGGTGGTACGAGTTTGACGCCTCGCGAAGTGCTTAATTTTTCTTCTTTCGTCGTATTTCAAAAACTTTACATCCTTGAGTAAAAATAAAAACCATTTTGGAATGTACGAATTAAGTCCTTTCATATGACACCCCACTCAATATCCGTACCCATAATTATAAATGTGAAAGTGTGTTTATTTGTTTGTTTATTTGTCCTGCTTTCACGTCAAAACAGGGCGACGGATTGACGTGATTTTTTGTGTGGAGATAGTTGGAGGGCTGGAGAGTAACATAAGCTACTTTTTATCCGGGTAGCTAGTATTTGTATAACTTTTATTTTTTTCACCCCCTTGGGAACCCAATATCTTTACAACCCCTTCATCGATTACGCTCATATGCTCCACAGCAAATTAAAAAAAAACAACTTCAATGTTATAAGCTGAGCAATTTTCTGCACTCTCGATGTGCAACTCTGTTCATAACTCCGTTGATCCTCGATAGATCCTCACCAATTTTTTATGGCACCAATCGGAAAGTATACTCTTAAAAACACAATTTTACAAATCGGTTCAGGCGTCTTCGCGTAATCGTGACGAACATACATAAAAAATCCGACGATTTGAGAATCTCCTCCTTTTTGTGAAGTCGGTTAATGAGTTTCTCAATCAACTTTTGTTGCCTATTTTACACGATTGTTTCGTAACAGCTGAAAACTAATTTTGCGTTTCTTTTAATGAGATGTTATTTAAATGTATCGATGATTCACTTCGGAAGAGATGCATAGAGGGGCACTTCGCTGGGTTGTCGATTTCGATTCTTCCTGTTGTATGTTCTGAAATACAAAAAAACAATTACCCACCATTATAAAACGCGATTATTTTCTCAGAATATATTTCTAAATATGAAATGTAATCGTGGAAAATTCTCTAATACTTACATAAAAAAATGGTATATAAAGAAAAGGTCTATATACTTAATTATTGACATGTAAATAAGGCATTCCACACTATCTACAAGACGGGGTAAAATTAACGTAAAGTTACCCCTTTTTACTTTAAGTTTACGTCTACATTAGCGATACATTTGTACAGGAAAAATGTATGACGCTTTTCTACAAAAAGGGGTAAGAAAACGAAAAAGGGGTAACTATGACGTACCTTTTAGGGTAAGGTTCTTTCAAATGCACCCTCCTATAGTGTACATCCATGTCCGAGGCATACGCGAAGGGTTTGCTACATATAGGGCACAGCTTCGGGCCGCTGAATCATGCATTAGGTCCCGGGGTTACATGGAAAGTGAAAAAAAAATTGTTATTATACTTTCCAGATTAATAAATTTTTATTTTTTTTAAATATATCATTTTGAAATTTATAAAAATCGAATTTTATTTGAATAATGATGAAAATAACTGAATAGCCTCATCTTTACTTAAACGTCAATATTACCCCTTTTTCACTTTCCACGCATACCTTACTGGTTTGCCACAAAACGTTCACTTATGCCTGTACACGGATATAACATAGTTTATTATTGGCCGTTTAAAACGTTTTATGAAATTAAATAGTGCATTCGAAGAAACCTTACTGCAGTAGGTACTAACGAAAAAAAAAAAAAAACCAGATTTCAAACACAAACGCTACACATATTGGTAAATAAAATGATCTATTCTATCCACAGTTTATCGTTACAATTTTTTTATTGAAGAATTTTACAAATCAACTCTCTTTTTGAAACTGACTTAACCTTTTTTTTTCAAAAATGTAATGTTTTTCCACAAATTTGATGATTTTTTTTCACAAAACTCTGCTTTTCTTATATTTGAACGTACCTTTTAGGGTAAGGTTCCTTCAAATGCACTCTGCGCAGATGCGTGTCCATATGCGACCTGGATTGGAACGTTTTGTGGCACACCGGGCAGTCGGTCGGCTTGGGCTTTTGCACGCTGGAATTACCCCCATTTTGGGGTAAAGTAATATGAACTAGTGACCAAATCTGAAGCTTTTAAGATTCAGCTTAACTGAGTGCATACCTGCCTGGCAGTAATTATTTAGGTAATACATAATTTATCTTGTATGTGGTTGTGGTAAAGTTTCTATTTGGTTTGTGTGTTTCTATGGACTGTAAAACTGTCTGAATTAAACGATTTTTTTTTAAACAGAGTTTGAAAGACTTCTTTATGGCATAGACTTTTTAATGTGTGTGGCTAGGCTACTAAAACTGATCGAGCAAAGTGTGTGTTTTTTTTTTAAATCTCCGTTCTGGCTTAAATACTTTATAGTGGGCAAATATAACTTGCTTTGGAGCTCTTGTTGAATAAGTAAGTAAGTTCATATGAGCAAGTGACCAACTCTGGTGAATGTAATGTTTAGATAGTGTTATTTTCGGTGCATCGGTCAACACAGTAAAAAAATACCTGCTTGCTAATCCTGAAGTAGGTTTGCAAGCTTTCAATCTTTATAACTTGTTATTGTTTAAATGTGTGTCTCTTGTATGATTGTCTTGTATGGTTGCATTCTATTTAATTCACACCGTACCTACTTCTAGAAGGACATACACCTTGTTAAGTTTATTTGTACTATTATTTTTATTATTGTTATGTTTAATGTCCAGTTTAGGCTGGATTTAACCAAACTGGAATAAGTTTTATCAGGAGATTAAACCACAGATTAAACTGCTGTTTGTTTGAATATTTTGACATTGTAAAGTTGACACCTTATAACCTGGATAATTTGAATGCACCTAATAATATTCGGTTGCGCTTTCTGAACAATTGTATTTCGAATTCTGTCGGCTAACGGAATAACTACTCTGGGAGTAAGATGACAGTTTGGTCGAATCCAGCCTTAGTGGGCAAAATAAAAAAAATCTACTTTTTTTTATGTTAGCCGTTTTACTAGTTTTATTTTGATTAGTATAATGTTACCTTTTCGGATAGGGCTCCTTAAGATGGACTCGTTTGTAATGCACCTCCATGTGCCCCTTGAGGCCAAACCTCTTCGGGCAAATCGGACACGGATGGGGTTTCTCACCGCTGTGGGTCTAAACAGATAATAATAGCCCTTTACTAGACCCTTAATAGACATTTTAATTTTTTAGACTTAATTATTATCTTTGTGTTTGCATCCCAGATGTTATGGGGAATGTGTGTGCCAAATTAGTTATTTAAGATCTCTGTAATACCACATTGAAGCAAATAAATGAATTATGCATTATGAATTTACATCTTTTAGTGCAGATAGATTTCTTATAGGAAACAATGGTTTAAGTACATAGTAATCTGTTTAAATAAAAATTCATGTTTGTATGTTTGTGATAAAACCAGGGGGGTTTCACTCCGCAGTTTAGGTAAGATCGGCCGCGCGCCTCTTCGGGGAAGCGTATGACTGTGGGTTCCCACTTTCTGCTCGTCATATTTATGCGACAAGTCGGACAACCCTTCCGCGTCACTCCGCGCCACAGAGTTATGCGTTAGAAAGAGAGTTAAAGTGTTTAAGTGATTAAAGCAAAGACAAAGAAAACTATAGACTGCTGGATCGTCCCTTCTCACTCACACAAAAACAAAGAAAGATTCTTGTGAATAACAAAATTCTTGTGAAAAAATGAGACTGAGCATAATATCTTTTGTCCCTCATCGTGTGCCGGCTCTTTGTAGGAAGAGAACATCTATGTTCTAGAATTATATTCTAATATGGACCCTAAGTGTACTACGAAACAATGGATCCACTTAATTTTTGTCCCTTTCGGCGGCACGCTGTCATTGAATCTATACTATTATACATCTATGGATTAAAGCGACAGGCAGCACTTGGGGGGGGGGGGGGGGGGGGGTTCACTGTGACAAGGACGGGGGAGGGGTAAAAAAATCACGAAATTAGTGTGACGTACTTTATAGATGACCCCTATTAACTTACCAGTTGGTGAGTATTATGGCTGGTGACGCAAAGGAACTCCTTTCCACAGGTTTGACAAGGATAGACCTTCTTACGCGTGTGTCGGTTCATATGAATCTCTATGTACGCGGACTGCAAACAAAATATTTACATGAATACCTCCTTTTTAAACACATTCTCTTTTAAATGAAACGCTACCTGATAATTTGAGATGTACTTATCTATACTCCTCAGAACAAAATAGGGCCCACTTAGAAAAACATGACTTTCAAATAGTAATGAAAATTGAATGTAGGTACAATTTATTTCAATTTTGATTTTAGGAATATGTTACCACTGAACTTAGGAATTTAGAAATATATTTTTAGAAAAAAATATAGGACACGTTCAGAAAATATGTGTTGTGGAAAATATCGAAATATTTCAAGTGGGCCCTATTTTGTTTTGAGGAGTATATTTGAGACATTCTAATTCTTCAGAATCGAATACAAAAATGACAGTTAGTGTCAATTAATGTCAATGATAAGCACCACTTAAAGTTAAAGTAAAAAAATTAAAATTAATGAGTTTAATATGTACTTATATCTATACTAATATTATAAAGAGGTAAAGTTTGTTTGTATGTAGGAGGTAATCTCCAAAACTACTCATCCGATTTCAAAAATTCTTTCACCAAACGAGTGTGGGCAAAAATATATGGGCACTTCACCCACGGCCGCCACAGCTCAGACTACTTTTATTTTGAAGGTATCACAGCCTTGTATCTCTGTGCCAATGCGCATTAAATTCTGTCCCGGGGTTCTCTATTTATTTTGAGTCGAATAGGTTTAACTTAAAGAGAGGTTAAAATGGCTGTTACCGCATTTTTGGGCATAATCATAAATGTATGGACCCACGACCGCCACAGCTTATATATAGCTACTTTTGCTTAGAAGGTATCAAAGCCTTGTTTCTCTGTGCCAATTCGCATCAAATTCTGTCCGAGGGTTCTCTATTTATTTAAGTCGAAAAGGTTTAACTTACAAAAAAGCTAAAATGATTATGATTAGAGCGATGAAAGTCTCGATTTATTGGGATGTTTTTTATTTCAAAATAATGTGAGGTTTATGAGAAAGTCTCTTAAGTATTTATTTTTCATTTCTCATGTTCGGAAAGTACGCTTGAAGTTACCTGAACAGAGGGATGAAAACAGTACTTTTGCGTCCCTGGGAAGCAATTCTCCCTAGGAAACGATTTTCCCTGCTAACAAAGTATTAAATAAATCACATGCTACTATTTGACATTTCTATTGAGCCATGTCGTCTTTGTCAGCTATATTTGACATTTCTATTTACCATAAGATGAAGATCAGGATCACGGAATCAGGATCACGTAGGATCAGGTTTACAGGATAAGGATCACGGGATCAGGATTATGCAGGATCATTGGATCCGGATTATGGGATTAGGATCACGTAGGATCAGGATCACGTAGGATCAGGATCACGTAGGATCAGGATCACAGAATCAGAATCACGGGATCACGATTATAGGATCAGGATCACGGGAATAGGATCACGAAGTCAGGATCACGGGATCTGGATCACAGGATCAGGATCCTGACGCCAGACCGTAGCCAAGTGAGTTATCTGTCATACATTTCAATACGAACTGTTTGGCCACGTGGTCGGCGATACGGCCATAGCGTCTCAGCGTGTTAATAGCTCTTAAAAGATAGATGTGAATAACCTGTTTAGGCACTCGAACTATTAGCGCCCTCGCTTTGCTCGTGCGCCAAACCATCTCGTGCCTAGGTAGGTTACTTTCAAACCATGTGTAACAATCTCCTATTTCCGATGACGTCCTTTGAATCCCTCGCTGCGCTCAGGATTCTAATCTAGAATCCCTCGCTGCGCTCGGGTTTCAACTCTAGCATCCCTCGCTCCATTCTGTATTTAAAATAGCACTCTCGTCGAAACAAATTATATTTTGCCCCGTTGTCATACAATCTAGTACCTACTACTCAGGTTAGGTAGGTACAAACATGGATTTATCTAGTGACCCCCGGGATAGATTTTAATGCGTCGATAATAAAAAATGCTTAGTTTTGTTAGGTCTTTCGAGTAATAATAATTACATTGCTGGCGGTGCTGGGTGAAGTTTGCCCACTATCATTTAGAATTAACTTTCAAGATGAGTATAGGCTATATGTAGGTACCTTGCGGGCAACGCCGCGGGCGGAAGCTAGTAAAGTATACAAACCGAGAGCACGGCCCCACAGATTTCGCAGACTACCCTCTCCACCTTGTTTTGTCCGGGGTGTTCAGCCGCGATGTGCGCCTTCACTTCTGTTTTCAATTTGAACTTTTTGTTGCACTGAAACCATAGAAAACATATTTAACCGACTTCAAAAGGAGGAGGTTCTCAATTCGTCGTACTCTTTTTTTTTGTGCTTTTTTTATGGATGTTCTCTGATTACTTAATGTACATTTCTATTCATAACTCCGAAGATCATCGACAGATCCTCACAAAATACAAAATTTTTGTGGCACCTATAGGAAAGTATACCCTTTCAAACAAAAAATAATTTATCAAATCTGTCGAGGAGTCTCCGAGTAATCGGTAAACATCATCATCATCATCATTGGTGAACATCCATAAAAAAAGCAAAAAAAAAAAAAAGATTCCGATGAATTGAGAACCTCCCCCTTTTTTGAATTCGGTTAAAAAGTATATTTAAATCAGTGATACTTACATGTATACATCTAGTTGCATTAGCGATTATCTCTCGTCTTTTTCTTCTGGTGCGTTTGAATCCCCTAAAACAAAACAATACGCTTATAACGTTAAAATTTTTGAAAAATCCATTGATGCACGGCCGAGATTCGAACCCACGACCTTCGGAACGAAAGTCGAGGTACTATGCCCCTCGGCCAACACGGTAATTAATGACATAAACACATTAACTTTAAATTATTTTGGTATTACGTGTGTATGGAGATTCGTCTGTCGCAGGCCCCTTAAGAGTTTTCTGTATGAATCTTGGAAACCACTGCAACTATTTTAAAAAATCTTTCATCATTTGAAAGTGTGTTTTTTCCAAGGATTTTTTATACTAACGTAACTGGATGGTTCACTCGACTTTAATATCAAAGGGATTTTGAACCTTATCACGACTACACAACGTTCTATTATAATTAAATCTGGGTTATAAAGATAGACTTCGTGGTAGCTTTGTCCCTTTCACACTCGTCGTTGGATTAGCAGTGTGCCCATGTCATTTAAATTTCAGGATATTCACTAAGGATTAGGAATGTTTAGTTCATAAATTATGGTCGCCCTTTAGAAAGAGACACACCGCCCAAGTTTTATCTCTCAAGCGGACCGCGTTTTCTGTCTAGTAGTTACTTTTAGTATACAAATTCCTTGGTCTTTTCATAATAACACTTACTTATTCTCTTCCTCGTGTAGTTTTGACTGTGATAGATGTTCATCGTAAGCGCTTTGAGATACGAACGATATCTCACACTTCTGGCAGTAGATGTTTGTCGATAGCTCCTCCTGCAAAGAAATGTATGAGCTAAGCTTATTCTGGTGACGAAGTTTTAAAGTGAACGCACACTTATTCGAACGCGTCGAAATTATAGAATTCTTATTGAACATATAATACGTCACAATTAGTTTGTTGTTATTTATAAAATACTAGCTGGCGCCCACGGCTTCGCTTGCGTGGACTACTATTTTGTTTATCCTACAGGAACCGTGCATTTTTTCGGGATAAAAAGTAGCCTATGTCATATTCCCGGTCATTATTTATCTGTTTCAAATTTCAGCCAAATCGGTTCAGTGGTTGTCGAGTTATAGAGGAACAAATATACATCCAAACATCCAAATATCCAAACTTTCGCATTTATAATATTAGTGTGATTAATATACTAACAGTTTGTGTGTGCATGACGTGTTTCCTCTTTATATGCACCACGACACCGGTCTGTGAGACGAAGGTGGCGCCGCATATCTTACAGGCGTGAGTTTATGTATGTTTGTATGTATATACTCACAGTTTGTGTGTGCATGACGTGTTTCCTCTTCATATGAACCACAACACCGGTCTGTGAGACGAAGGTGGCGCCGCATATCTTGCAGGCGTGAGTTTATGTATGTATGTATGTACTAACAGTTTGTGTGTGCATGACGTGTTTCCTCTTCATATGAACCACGACGCCGGTCTGTGAGACGAAGGTGGCGCCGCATATCTTACAGGCGTGAGTTTATGTATGTATGTATGTATATACTCACAGTTTGTGTGTGCATGACGTGTTTCCTCTTCATATGAACCACGACGCCGGTCTGTGAGACGAAGGTGGCGCCGCATATCTTGCAGGCGTGAGTTTATGTATGTATGTATGTATATACTCACAGTTTGTGTGTGCATGACGTGTTTCCTCTTCATATGAACCACGACGCCGGTCTGTGAGACGAAGGTGGCGCCGCATATCTTGCAGGCGTGAGTTTATGTATGTATGTATGTATATACTCACAGTTTGTGTGTGCATGACGTGTTTCCTCTTCATATGAACCACGACGCCGGTCTGTGAGACGAAGGTGGCGCCGCATATCTTGCAGGCGTGAGTTTATGTATGTATGTATGTATATACTCACAGTTTGTGTGTGCATGACGTGTTTCCTCTTCATATGAACCACGACGCCGGTCTGTGAGACGAAGGTGGCGCCGCATATCTTACAGGCGTGAGTTTATGTATGTATGTATGTATATACTCACAGTTTGTGTGTGCATGACGTGTTTCCTCTTCATATGAACCACGACGCCGGTCTGTGAGACGAAGGTGGCGCCGCATATCTTACAGGCGTGAGTTTATGTATGTATGTATGTATATACTCACAGTTTGTGTGTGCATGACGTGTTTCCTCTTCATATGAACCACGACGCCGGTCTGTGAGACGAAGGTGGCGCCGCATATCTTGCAGGCGTGAGTTTATGTATGTATGTATGTATATACTCACAGTTTGTGTGTGCATGACGTGTTTCCTCTTCATATGAACCACGACGCCGGTCTGTGAGACGAAGGTGGCGCCGCATATCTTGCAGGCGTGCGCGTTGCGATGCGAAGTGCGTAGGTGAGTGTAGTACGTGGATATGTGCCTGCAATCATATTACCTTTAAAGATACATTATAGAAACTAAACTACTACATTTGAATATGAAAAATCTTATCAAAATTTTCAATTCCGACGGGATTCGAACCCGCAATGATACAAGCGATCCTCCTTAAGCCGGAGTGCCTTAACCATTCGGCCACGGAACCTTAGTCGTCAGAGTTGAAAATCATGATAAGACCATACTATCGATTATTGATAATTTTGATAAGATTTTTCATTTTCAAATGTAAATACCTAAGTGTGGTTTAACACTATAACAAATAAAAAATTATAAACTACTACATATTTACATAAACTTATAAAATACAATAAGAACCAGTTGAGCCACTTAAGGATCGTTGGAAACGATCTATAGGTAGCTCAAATGATCCAAGCCACTGCCAGACGGAAGCGTGCCCAAGACACTGGCAGCATTACCTTGCTGGATGGCAATGCTGATCTGTTAAGCCAAATAAGTGCCAGACTTACGATTAATAATAATAAGTACTACCTATAGATTATACATTTTAGCTTAAAATATATTTTCTTCTCAAAAATTCGCAGTCACTTATCATCAGATGTTTTTCTAAGTAAAATTACAAATTTTAGAAAACCTAGTTCAATGTTGTAAGCTAATTTTTATTTGTAATTCCGAAGATCCTCGTCATCGCTTCAAACAAACGTTTTTGCTTTCTTTCTGTCATTCTGGCTTTCTTTCTGTCTTTCTTGCTCTTGTTTCTCTCTCTTCCTCCCCCTTTTCCTTTCTCTCTTCCCCTCTCTTTTCCCCCCTCTCTTTTCCCCCCTCTCTCTCCAATACTCACGAGTATCTCTCGCCGCAGACGCCGCAGGTATGCACGACCCCGTTATGTTGTCTGTCGTGGAACGCCGCGACATGCCTGCAGAGAGACTCTCATTAACTTACGTGTACTCTTCGCCACAATGCTTGCATTTGTGGATCACCCCATTGTGGTGGCCGTCGTGGAATACGGCCCCGTTCCTGGACAAATGGAAAATATCACTGCTGGGTATAGACTGAATTTTTTTTTTATTCTTTATTTAGTTAGGGACTTTGAGTCTTACATTAAAACTATGTCAGTCCCATAGGAAAATCTAAACGTAAAATTATTCCTTATCGTGAAGTATCTTGTATGTGGACTTATAGAGCATGACTGTAGACTGAAGTTTGAAAATGAAAAATCTTATCAAAATTTTCAATTCCGGCGGGATTCGAACCCGCAATGATACAAGCGATCCTCCTTTAGCCGGAGTGCCTTTACCAATTCGGCCACGGAAGCTTTAGTCGCCAGAGTTGAAAATCATGATAGGACCACTATCGATTATAGCATCGATGAGCGCTATCTACAGGATAACTTACTGCTCAATGCCCGAAGTTACATTCAGGAACCGATTTGGCTGCAATTTAAAATATAGATAGATAATGACCGGGAATAGAACATAGGCATTTTTATCCGGGTACCACGCGAAGTCGCGGGCGTCCGCTAGTAGGATTTAAACGATAGAAGGAAGCATACAAACTTGTTACTTACTTGAGGTAAAATTGCAGACCACATCGCAGGCACTTGTAGATGTAGTAATGGTTCATCATGTGGACTTGCAGCTTGCTCTTCCATTTAAACTGCATGTGGCAGAAACGGCATTCAAATTCACCCTACAAATAACATGAAAACTTAAGTCTTATCAGTAAACTAGCAGCGCCCTCGCGGCGTTGCCCCCGTAGTGATGGTAAAATGGTAATGAGGATGATGAAAAGCAGCCTTTAACCGTTCTCAAGAGTTAAGCTATCTAATGCAGAAAGAATTTTTCAAATCGGACTGGTAGTTCCTGAGATTAGCGCGTTCAAACAAACTCTTCCGCTTTACTATATCAGTATAGTTTTAATTGTTGATTATTTGTATTCAATTTCAATTTATTTTTGTTGTTCTGTATTCTTACCTTTTCATGCCACATTTTGTTATGCCTCAACAGCATCTCATTTTTCGAGAAACCTTTAAAGCATTTTGTGCACTTAAACTCCATCCGTTCATACTTGCTCTCAAATTCCTTCTTCTTAAACTGGTCTATTGCTTCCTCCTCAGTTAAGAGAATAGTTTCCCAATTATTTTTACTTAATTCACCTTTCGGTTCACGGATAATGCCTACAAACCGATGGTTTGTGTCAGGGTCTTTCGCTTGGGCCTCTTTTTTTTCTTCTCTCTTAGCTGCACGCTTTTTTCTTGTACTCTTGAAGTCTTCTAAAGGCGTATCCTCATTCGATACTTTGAGCAAATTAATATCCATTACTAACCCTGATTCTGAGTCATTGTTATCAGACTCAAACGAAAAATCTCTTAATTCATTATCTGTATTTTCCGTTTTCGGGTCAGATTTGTCGGCTTTCGTTATTGTTTCTTGATGAGTAGGGTCATTAAGATCAGTTGGAAACTTTGTATTGGTTACAGTTGGTTCACTATCTATTTCGTATTTCATATCATTGTCATTATCAGAATCGGGGATGTACTCGTATTTAAAAGGTTCCGCTGTTTGTGAGCTGATGATAACATTCTCCAGTGGTTCTGGTTCAGTTTCGTGGGTGATGTTTATGGTTTTAATGCGCTTTCCACAGAGATAATTGATGTAGTCTGTTATCGGTTGGAAGTCTGAACGGTTCCTGCGCATATTCTCAATCACATAGTGGGTCATCTGAAAATTACATTATTTTACTTAATAAATGAAGAGGGAGAATAAATATTATAGTTATTGATATTACTAACATAAATATCACCTAAGAACCATGAATGAAACATTGGAAATTTATTTATTTTTATAATTATGAAGCAAAAATAAGAGATAAAGCAGATATAAGCTATTATATTTGGTCTCATTTTCTCTGGTTCATTAATTACACTTAAATACTTAAATTTTTTATTCTTAATAATAGAATGTACAAAATAAGATACAAAAGTATTGTAGTAAGTGTACAAAAGTAAATAACATATAAGTTATTGTGTTGCTTGTATGACAATAAATGCCACCATATACGAGATAAAAGAGAATAACAATTGAAAGTTAGACTACATTCATAAGACCTGATAGAATACATTTAACTTACAATTCCACTGCACAACAGTTTCTCCAGGGTGCTCTGTCCGTGTTCGCACTTCTCCTTGAACTTATGGTACTTGTACAGCAGCGCTGCGCACTCAACACAGAAGTAGCGCGGCAACTCATCTTTAGATTGAACCTGAAGGCAACTTGCTAAGTTAGTAAGTGATGATTAAATCCTGTTGCCCCTCATCAAGAACATAGGGCACGTTACATAGGGCAAGTTAGTAAGTAGTAGCTTAAATTGATAGATATCAAGAACGTCTAAGGAATCTATGCCACAAGCGCTTCGGTAATTTTAGTGCGTAAAATCAAAGGAAACATCGAAATGAATGTTGATAATAATGCATCTTCGTTGGTATATCGGCGAGGTGGGTAATGACAATCCTACGATATAAACCAAACCGTTTTGGTTGATTCGGTTTTATCTAAACTTCACATGTGTGCTTAGATTTTTAAAACTACACAACAGTTTTGATGCAGGTTTTTTTAATAGAGTGATTCAAGAGAAAAGTTTATATGTATATTACATGCATAATATAGTAAGGATGTGTGATGTGTGTGACCCGTGCGAAGCCGGGGCGGGTCCCTAGGTAGAAATAAATGGTACCTACTTAGAAAGGAAGACTACTATAGACAAAGGTACGGTATATTAAAGACTACTTACAGCAATATAACAAGTACTCAGTACGCTTACCTTGTTTCGCATAATTTCCTCGTAATATTCTTTTAGATTGCACTGTTCCAGTTTGAACAGCTTCACATTTTTGTTCAGGCATATGCGGCACAGTTTTAATTCAGACATTTTGTCTCTTTACTGTTTCTAGGTGTTTTCTCGGATTTTGTCAGTATTTCTGATAGAGCGCTTTACACAAACATTTTATAAACAAAAATCAATAAACGAAACGAAATGGAAGGCTATTTTCACGACATCCAGGACCTTCCATTCCAGGACAGTCGCTGCCACAGAACACAAATAATCCAAGGAGGTCGCAGCTCATTTGACATTCGATTGAACGTGGGGGGCCCGGGGCAGGACCATGGGGCAACACTATCGAACGTTCTTTTTTTTTTTTTTCTATGTATGCACACCATTCGTAGGTTGACACTGACATTGTGTGACATTTTATTAAGGTCATTGAACGCTTGGTTACTAGGAAATTATTATTGATTTGTTTTAGCAGATTCAGAAAAAATAAATAATCTTCACTGAAATGTGCGAAATCAAAATATGCCGTATTTGTTTAAATAAAGATACAAAGCTGTTTCAACTGGATCAATTCGGTCTGAGGTATTATTATGAACAAATTATGAATAACAAGGTAAGAAAGTTGTATTTTTTTATTTTTTGGAATGCCTCACTTTCCCTTGTATATTTCACCTCTTAGCTGTTATGAGCCTTCCTATTAACGTAGTAATATACTTATTTAAACAGTTCTCAAGGTTGTGTTGATCTTGTGCAGTTGAACTTAGCCATAACAATAAAAAATACTTACCTTTTTCTAGGAATGCCAACAATAACAAACAAGACTGACATCAAGTACGCTTTTCTTATTTTATGTATAGTCAGCCATATAAGTAATTTTTAGGCAGTCTAAAACAAACTCTGATGGAGTCTGTTAGCCAGAGATACCCACGATCCTATACAAACTTCAACAATTAAATTATGATTTCAATTTCAGATACAAAAGGACAATCTCCCTCACTGGTTTTGTTACGAGTGTGCTGCCTTACTCCACAAGTACCATAAGTTTAAAGAAAAGTGTAGCTATGGACAGAACACACTGAAGAATTTGTTATGCAAAGGATATGTGAGTTTAAAGTTACTGTTGTTCTGAAGCTTAGTATTGCTTCCAGTCATAAATCATATCATTTATTGTTTGTATCCAGTCCACTACCATTGCACCCCCATAGCCATATTGTAGTTATCAATTTTCTGCACAAACCAGGGGCAGTAATTAGATGCTTTTCATATAATCAGGAATAGTTGCTTGTGGCATGAATGTATATAAGGTTTAGGGGGTCTGGACCTCCCCCCAAGTGATTTTTTTAAGTTCGAGGGAAAACTAGTCAGTCTTTGTATTTTGGAACCCTTGAACCCACCCCCTTAGCAAAGCTATAGCTCCCAGGCTGGCTTGTAGTATACCATGTCTCTATTACAATAAGATCCAAATTTCCAAAAAAGCTTCTGTTGGCTGTGGCTCCATGCATGCCTATGAAAGTTCATGGACTCCATAGTTCAGAGGTGTTAATCTTTGACAAACAAATAAAAATAAAATGGTTCTATACTCTAGCCAAAACCAATGTACAATATTTACTAACATTGCACTGACAGATTAATCAGCTGATAGCAGGAATAGACCAATCACAGAAAACTGAGATTAAATATGATTGGCACTGATTAAATATGGGTAATCGTAATGAATCTCAGTTTTCTGTGATAGGTCTATTCCTGCTATCAGCTGATTGATCTGTCAGTGCAATGTTATTAAATATTGTACATTGGTTTTGGCTAGCTAGAGTATAGACCCTGTCAGTTAGATCAAGGGATGTGTAGGTACTATATATATTTTTTACATTGCTTGAAGTGTAATAATGTTAGCATTTTTTTCAGATGACTTATGAAGTGATAGAAGATATTAGAAAAAACCGCGATGACCTCTCATCAGTCAACTATATCATCCCGAGCAAGCATGTTAAAACCTACCACATTAAACACAAACCCGAGCTTAAACCATCACAGATAGAAAATGTCATTATTACCGATTACAATGAATACTTAAAATACATTCCGGAGACTGATGATGACACACCATTAGATAAGTTAAAAAGCAACTACAATACAACCTTAAAATCCGAAATCAAAGAATTAACACCTGAACCAAATTTCGATATTAACTATGATGATGATGATTATGATCTAGAACCAGTATGTACATTAGGAACAGAAAATACAGAAATAACTAAAATAAACGAAGAAAATGAAATCAAAGACTTTACTCTCAAAGATAATGCCACAAGTACAGTAAATGGTAAAATAGACATAATCTCAGAAGATAAACTCATCGATGATAGTAGAGACTCTTTACTACTCTCTCTCTTAACAACAAAGCCGAAGAGAAGTAAAAAAAATGAAGTTGAAAATCAAGAAAAGCCAAGAAAGTTTGAGAAGAAGAAAAAAGCCCGGATAAGTAA
The DNA here is from genome assembly GCA_958496255.1 of Camptogramma bilineatum. NCBI lineage: Eukaryota > Metazoa > Arthropoda > Insecta > Lepidoptera > Geometridae > Camptogramma > Camptogramma bilineatum. The sequence continues at coordinate 8,791,164 of OY292474.1, forward strand.
TGAAAATTGGGAGATTAAGATATTGACAGAAGATGAAGCGTTAGAGCAGTTTCAGCTGAGGTCTATTAATAGTAAATACATCAAGTTTAATTATAAATGTGAAAAGTGTTTGAAAGGGTTTTCGAGGAATGACATTCTGTTGCGGCATAATAAGCAGTGTCATGATAAGGTAAGCCTCAATCCTACAACCATTCTTAAACCGATATTATAGAATATTAACCGCCATTACTTACCTAGTTAATTTAAAAAAAAAAAAGGTTGTAAAGTCGGTTTACAGCAGATAATTTTACGTATAAACGAAACGAACGTATTAGGCCGATTGTACACCCACCGTACAGATAGCGCCATCTAGTTTTTATTTGTCTATCTTAATAAGATTAGTTGGTTAACTAATCTTACTAAGACTATGGGTTCACAATCAAATATAGATTTTGACACCAATGTGTGTGTTTATAGGTGTGTGTTTCGCTCGCGGAACGTGACACTTTTTCGTGCCTACAGCCAACAAAAACACCTAAATAAAATCTGAGATTTTAGAGTCGATATCTACCATGCTAGTATAGTAGCCCTTAGCCAAATTACAAGCGCTTCGTTCGCATCGAATCTCTTTCTATTATCATTGCTTATCCTTTGTTCTGACTCTTCTGTAAGCCTAGGTACTCCTAAAAGTAAATACGGTATATCGTGGTCGTGCCAACTATCGTAGTTTAGCTTAATGTTGGTGGAAACTGAATTCGGCACATTTGACCAAGATAAGCAGCAGGGCAATTCAACTACCTAGATGACAACGTCAATCATTCCGCTGCGTTTTGGTTCGATCTCCTAAATGTCAGCCATTTGGTGAATAGTAGAATAGCTTTTTAAAAATTTGTTCTGCCAAAGTCCAAACCTTAGCTAAAACGTCACCTCAAATGAGTCGTTTGCAAGGGTCGTTTGTCATTAGTAGAATAGGAAACAGTCGAAAATCTGAGGTTTAGTTGAGGTTTTGCTTGTGGTTCATAAAAAGTTTTGTACTAGAATTGCCACCCTGAACTACGATAATTGGCACGTTAATATTGTTTTCGGTTTTGGGAGTAGGGGCCCTGACCACGTGTCTTATCGTCATTGTAGGTATTACAATCCCATAATTTCCAGGGTTCGTTCGAGTGTCGCTTCTGCCATATGCTGTTCAAACGCAAGTTCCAACTCGGCCGGCACATGGTGGTGCATTACTATGTGTACCAGTGTCTGCGGTGCGACCTCAAATGTAATCTACTGTAAGTATGTATTCATTCAATTATTACTTAATTTTTAACCGAACTTCATGAAAATGAGGTTCTCAATTAATCTGAATGTTTTTTGTGCTTTTTTTTTATTTAGAACGAAAAAGATTGGTCACCTTGTGAATGTGTTTAAAGCAGTGGTTCCCAAACTTTTTTTTCTCATGGACCCCTTTCAAAATTTTACTGGTTTCGGTGGATGTGCTGCTACATTTCTACCATATTCCCAAAATTTCTCGCCAACGTGGACCCCTTTCGAGTCTCCCGTGGACCTCTGGGGGTCCACCTGGACCACTTTGGGAATCACTGGTTTAAAGCTTCGAATAAGCTCGAAAGTTTGAAGCGAGCTACTTTAATTTTTGTTTTGTGTGGTTTTGTGGTTTTAGGAGTACGGCAGCTTTCCACGAAGATTCTCACAACGGCGTCACTAGAACATGTAAACTTTGCGGCGAACAATTCAAGTAAGTTATATTCAATTCACAAAACGAAGTAAACTTCACAATACTTTACGTTTATATTCAAAGAAAGTAGGTATGTTGTAACAAGTTATGTACCTACTTCCACAAAATTTTGTTAGACTTGAGCACGGCTTTATAACTTAGGTACCTAAGTAAAACTTACAATTGTGAAGGCGGCCTTAAACAGAGATTGCGGGTTCTAATCCTGTCTGGTCACATTGGTGTATTTCGAACTATGTCGGCTAGTTACTCTGGAGTAAGATAACTTTTGGTCGAATCCAGCCTTAGTAAGACTATGGGTTCACAATCAGGTTTAACACCGATAGTGCTGTGTGTAGTATTGTATGTGTTCCGCTCGCAGAACGTAACACTTTTTTGTGCATGCAGCCGGTGTTCATCGATTTATAAGACGCTAACACGTCAAAAAAATGTGACTGTGTGTTATCTTTTTGTTCTGTGCCCCGATCGCCAGTATGGCACGACGAGTTTACTATTCTATCCGTGACTGTGGTAAAGTATCTGAATTGTATGGAATTCAGTGCAGCGCCTCTAGCGGTAACTTGACTAAACTAAGGTCAGTCCAAACAATTGTCTATACTTTACTATAGTCACGGATAGAATAGTCGTGCATACTGGCAATCGAGGCACTGAAAGGGTGTAGTTTCTTTCAGACACGTATCAACATACTACACTCACCTCCGAATGTCGCATAGAAACTCTCACATCTGCAAGCTTTGCGGCGCCAGCTTCGTCAGCGAGACCGGCCTCGAGTTTCATATGAAGCGGCAACATTGCAATGACGAGATCACTGTAAGTTACAGTTCTCACGATGGATCTAGGCATTCGTGAAGTTAGGCGTTAAAAAATTCTGTGAGAAAGTTGCACTGCTCATCGAAACGGCTAACTTCACGAATGCCAAGATCCGTTGGAAGAAGTGTACCAGTCTTTTGGTTTTTAGGGTTCCGTAATCCTGACAAGGAACCCTTATAGTTTCGACATGTCCGTCTGTCTGTCTGTCCGAGGTTTTGCTAAGAGACCGTTAGTACTAGAAAGCTGTAATTTTGTATATTAATTACGCTGACAAAGTCGTAAAAATACAATTTCGGAAAATACTTTTTTAGGGTAGCTCCCTTACATGTGAAGTGGAGATGATTTTTTTCTTCGTCATCTACCCCATCGTGTGGGGTATCGTTGAATAGGTCTTTTAAAATGACTTAGGGGTTGCTTATACTATTTTTTGATTTAATGCTCCATTTACATTAGTTTGTAATGAATAATCGATCGAGCGAGCGAAGCGAGCGAAGATCTTAGTGGTAAGTTGGGCGATTTTGCTTTGTATGTTTGTATGTTTGTATGTTTGTATGTTTGTATGTTTGTATGTTTGTATGTTTGTATGTTTCACGAATTGTTGTTCGAGCATAACTGTCGAACCGTTCATCCAATCTGCATGAAACTTGGTAGGTCAATAGGTTGTGGTAAGGAAATTTACGGTGGAGCATATGAGCTTAATCGATGAAGGGGTTGTGAAGATATTGGGTTCCCAAGGGGGTAAAAAATTATGAAAGTTACACAAATATATTGAGTGGGGTGTCATACGAAAGGGCTTATTTTGTACATTCCAAAATGGTTTTTATTTTTAATCTAGAATGTATAGTTTTTTAAATACGACCAAAGACCAAAAACTACAAAACCAGAGCTGCAAGAGCTCCCGTTTCATAGAGTTTCGATGTCTTCGTAGCTCATTGACTGGTCGGTCTTAAAAAGAGAGTGGCATCGTTGCGGTTTGGTTTGCAATGATTTTAGGTGCTACTTGATTTATTTTCATGATAAAAAAAATTTTGATAAAAAATTAAAATAATTGGGGTAAAAAAAGTTAAGTAAACAAATATATTGAGTGCGGTGTCAAATGAAAGGTCTTTATTTGTACATTCTAAAATAGTTATTATTTTTATTCTAGGACGTATACTTTTAAAAATACGACGAGAATTCATAAATATGAAATAAATGAAAAATTAGAAACGACATTATGTATTGCATGCATGCTAGTATTTTTTACCATGAAGAGCTAGCGCAATAGGCATACCCGGCAGTAGTAGCACTTGAAATTATAGGGGTAGTCAGAAGAAAGTCCAAATGTTGGCCATCTACGGTGCGCGAGATCTCAGTTCGGGGCGAACTACTAGTGTAATGTTTGTTTTCAAACATCTTTTTTAATTAACTAACCATTTATATTGTAGGAACAACCAAACGCGAACATCTACTGCGAGAAATGCGACGTTTCGTTCGTCTCCCAGAGCGCGTTTGACGAACATCTCTCACAATCCAAGCTGCACGAGGACGAACAGCCGGTCAGGAAGAAACGATCGCGGAAGGAGATCATTGAAAACGCTACTACGTGCCGATTTGTAAGTATTTCAGACAGTTGTATAGGGTGTTTTCATTCACACCTTAAGAACAAGTGGTTGGATTGTGTGAAAGAGGATATGAATGTGAGAGGAGTGGATTCTGAGTTGGCGAATGATAGAGGTGAGTGGAAGAAGAAAACATGTTGTGCCCCCACTTAGCGTGGGATAAGGGCAGGGGAATGTTGATGATGATATTTTCATTCACACCTTCAGATCAAAATTCAAATAGTATAATTTATTCAGTTGCACCACTAAGATCATTCAGCAGGGCTATTTTGACTCACACGTAAAGTCGCTAACTCGGATTACTTCCTACAAAAATTAATATTTTACGATGAATACTTTGAAATTGTAGAAGATGGTTGTAAAAAGTGATAGACATTTATATTATGTAAAATATTCACTGTGCATTCTATAACTTTAATAATTGTTTGTAAAAAATCAATTTGTACGAAGAAATCCGAGTTAGCGACTTTACGTGTGAGTCAAAATAGCCCTGCAGATCTTCAGATCAAAATTCAAAATTAAAATATAATTTATTCAGTAGAACCACTAGGATCACTTTGAATCGTCTTAAGAGCTAGGTAGTTCTAATCCTGTTCTTTCGCGATCAACAGTCCAACTAATCTATCCTTGTTCTATGTGTCTGTAATTTGTTTTAATGTCCATGTGGTGTACAATAAAGCGTTCATCTATCTATCTCTATTTGTGTTAGAATCATGCATCTGTATATGAAATGTTTGTTCCAGTGCAAGGAGAAGTTCACGACTCGTGCTGAATGTCGCGCCCACGTGGGCTCCCAGCACCGCGGGGCTAAGCTCGGCCTGCAGTCAGACCGCGTCATGTGCGAGATTTGCGGAGCCTGGCTAGCGGTCAGTCACTAATTACTAATAACAAAAGAATGCGTTTACAAGAACCATTGACGAAAAGTCGTTTGGAAATGAAAATCCTACTAAAATTATAAAGGTGAAAGTCCGTGTGTGTGTGTGTGTGTGTGTGTGTGTGTGTGTGTGTGTGTGTGTGTGTGTGTGTGTGTGTGTGTGTGTGTGTGTGTGTGTGTGTGTGTGTGTGTGTGGGAATGTTTGTTATTAGTAATTTAAAAAAATGATTTTTCCCGTGGGATACAAAAATAGTTGTCCATAAAAATCCGCTAGAAGTAGTTAAATTATTAAGATCACTCTCAATTAAGTAACCTTTCACCTACACCTCTCTTTTTACATCGGGCGTTATAAACACCTTATCAATCGTTGTATTTACAGGCATCCAGTATAGAAGTACATATGAACAGGCATACGAAGAAAGTGGTATTCCCTTGTCAGTACTGCGGCAAGGAGTTCCTTTGCAAATCTGGGTACAACACACACCAAGCTGTAAGCATTATACCTATAATCCTTTATTTCTATTTCTAAAATTGTGCTCTACATCCAATAGGTACATAAAGAAAATGGTTGTCTGTCTGTAAAGTCAGTTTACGGACGATAATTTTACGTGTTAACGAAACGAACGCTTAGGCCGATTGTACACCGTACAGATAGCGCCATCTAGTTTTGATTTATCTAACTACATAACCAACTATCTTACTAAAACTACGTGTCCACAATCAAACCGATTTAAATCGGTTTAGACATCGGTTTAACACCGATAGTGCTATATGTGTGTATTCCGCTCGCGGAACGTGACACTTTTTCGTGCATGCAGCCGGTGTTCATCGATTTATAAGATGCTAACACGTCAAAAAATATTGAAAAAAAATATTATTCTTTCCAATGATGATTTTTTTTTTTAGAAACACACTGGCATAAGACCGCATGCTTGCAAGATCTGTCACAAGCGGTTCTCTCAAAAATTCTCCATGGACATACATTACAGACGAGTGCATCTGAAGGAGCCCTATCCTAAAAGGTAATCACACTAACATTACAAATTCGAAAGTTTGGGTGTTTGGATGGATGGATGTATGTTTGTTCCTCTATAACTCGATAACCACTGACCCAATTTGGCTCCAATTTAAAATATAGATAGATAATGACCAGGAATAGGACATAGGCTACTTTTTATCCGGTTACCACGCGAGCGAACTGAAGCTAGTTGTAAATCATTGCCATTTAGTGGTTAATTTATAGTAGTGGTAAGAAAGTAGCATTATAATTATTACTAAATACTTATTATTTATTTACAGAAACAGAAAAAAGAACACGGACGAAGTCCCGCTCTTTGAGAAAATGAAATGGACTTGACGAAGCTACCCATCAAAAATTACCAGTAATACTAGCACTGCGCCGTGAATTCACTTGAACTATATCCGATTAAAACTTGACTATGTCTTCATAGCCGATTTAGGATGAATTCGACCAAAAGTTACTCCAGAGTAACTAGCCGACATAATTCGAAATACAATTGTTTAGAAAGCGCAGCCGAACATTATAATGTGCATAAAATTATCCTGGTTATAAGGTGTCAACTTTACAATGTCAAAATATTGAAACTAACAGTAGTTTACTCTCGAGTAAAAACTTAATCCAGTTTGGTCGAATCCAGCCTTAGGTGTATAATTAGTTACGAATTTACACATAATTTACGATCAACAGTAAAACGTGATCAAAATCAGAAATATCACCAGATTCGTACGAACGTCACATTCTGAATTCGGAATACATTCCGAGAATGTCTGAATCGCACTACAGTTCATTAGGTAATCGTTTTCAATAAATTATGTAATTTGTAAGCTATATAAGAACAAAACATTTAAGTACCTACGTACTTACTACTGTAAATAGGTACCTAATAAATTATAATACAGAGTAATAACCGTTTTGTTTTTTTATTTTAGAGAAATTAATAAAGCACTGATCACACCGATGCGTGGCGTGCGCACACAAAGGCGCGAATACACTGCCTTGCCAGCCTCGCATTGCCACAGATTACTAATTAAGTAATCTGTGGCATTGCCTCTATCGCTCTCGCTTTGCGTTGATTCGCTCGCACTCGCCTAGGCTGGCCCAGCGTGTATTCGCATTCGCACCATAAGAAAGATGTGACGTGCGTGCGTCACATCATAGTTTCATAAATATTACAACTGGTGCGTGCGCACGTCACGCCACGCCTCTGTGGGCTCGCTCATCACAATAGGAATTGAACTAAATAGGTTATTGGATTGGCGCGAATCATACTTTGATCAAGATATAGGTAACTTGACGTCCCTGCAAATTGTAAAAAACCCAAGACGAAAATTTGAATTTCGCGGGCTACCCGTGCGCATCCACCATACAGATTTTCTTACAAGATTTTAATTCCTTCAATAATAGAGCTCGTTTTATAAAACCAGTTTGATTTTAATTTGAAGTCAAACTTTTTTATCTAAGAAAAAAACAATTTACAAATAAAATAAATATTGTTTCATCTGTAGAACTGCCGAGGACCGTGGGTGGGGCCCTTTTTCTTTTTTTAGGGGACTTCACAGATTAGGTAGAGATACTACGGGAGACTTCATTGCCATTCTCGTTCACCTCTAAGTGGATCGTTCGTCACTGCTATGCCAATGTCATGTCAAATATACACTCAATCTGACAGTGACAATTTTACAGAAAACGTTCCAATTCCAAGCATCTTTGCTTGGCTGACTTCATTTTAATTTTCCAAAAAATCTTTTCCTCCTTTTTACCTCTAAAAGTTGTTCAAGTTAGCGAATCCTGTTTTATTTTTATGATTTATTTTATTCCCGTGATTATGTGCTATTCAATAACGTTCACCTAACAGTTTGGTTTGATAGTTATCGCAGACAAAACGTAAGCTTGCCCACTTCGCCGTTTGCCTTGTGTTATCGACTTGTGGTTTCTTTGATCCCTATCCCTAGCCCTTTCTTCAATCACGCCTGGGACACGTAAAAGGGGAATCCAACGAAAATCAAATTCAATGCACATTGATTTATAGGGAGAGTATGAAATTGAAACACGCTGAAAGTATTTTGCGAAATTGTTTTTAACACTTTATTTACAGTGAAAGTGCACGCACTGTTTTTTTAGTGCCTTTGAATTAGTTTAAATACAACTATTGTATTTCCATGTTCAGTAAAACTAACAATCAAAGTGAAACTAAACTTATTTACAAAGCATGTTCTGATGACTTTTAAATATTTTATCTGATGTAATACGAGAAGTTGTGGGTACCTGTCCTAAATTTGCATATCTGTAACAATACTTAAACATTTTCAATGTATTTAGAATTGGTTCACCATCATGTTGTTACTTTGTACTGCTTTGATTAGCGAGTTCACCCAAACAAAGAAGCAAACTCCAGTCTTTTCCACTTTAAGACTAGTAGTTCGCCCCGAACTGAGATCTCGCGCACCGTAGATGGCCAACATTTGGACTTTCTTCTGACTACCCCTATAATTTCAAGTGCTACTACTGCCGGGTATGCCTATTGCGCTAGCTCTTCATGTTAAAAAATACTAGCATGCATGCAATACATAATGTCGTGTCTAATTTTTCATTTATTTCATATTTATGAATTCTCGTCGTATTTTTAAAAGTATACGTCGTATATGTCGGATGACATCGAAACTCTATGAAACGGGAGCTCTTGCAGCTCTGGTTTCGTAGTTTTTGGTCTTTGGTCGTATTTCAAAAACTATACATCCTAGATTAAAAATAAAAACCATTTTGGAATGTACAAAATAAGCCCTTTCGTATGACACCCCACTCAATATATTTGTGTAACTTTCATAATTTTTTACCCCCTTGGGAACCCAATATCTTCACAACCCCTTCATCGATTAAGCTCATATGCTCCACCGTAAATTTCCTTACCACAACCTATTGACCTACCAAGTTTCATGCAGATTGGATGAACGGTTCGACAGTTATGCTCGAACAACAATTCGTGAAACATACAAACATACAAACATACAAACATACAAAGCAAAATCGCCCAACTTACCACTAAGATCTTCGCTCGCTTCGCTCGCTCGATCGAAAACTAACAATTTATACACCTATGTAATTTCCAGGCTTAACAGCTAACCAACCATGGAGGAAGACACATCTGAACTCGTCCGGATATGGCGAGAGAAGAAACTCGGAGAGCCAAGATCGACCGAGGACAAAGCACACAACTTTGTCAAGCAAGAAACATCAGTTCCCGAGATGATGAACCTGACTACTATCCACCCTGACAGCCTACCCCCTAACGCCCATCAGCATTTAGAACAGCGATCGATGGACGATAGGTTTAACAACCACTCGATATTCGGAGGCATATCTAACACAGAACCAGTGTGGATGCCACCGGATGACATACCTCCTCCTCCAGAGAAGAAAGCTTCAAAAAGTTCGTTTCTCGATCCGGCTAACTGGAGAAGGTTAACGTTGAATGAGGATGAGGCAATTATTAAGTTTAATAAGCGAGCGACTAACCCGAGGTACACTAATGGCAGGTTTAAGTGTCATGAGTGTTTTTCAAACTTTGCAAGGGAGGAGAAACTGGCCAAGCATGTTATGATCAATCATAGTGAGGTTAGTTTTACTTTTCTACTACTTTAGTCATGTAATTTGTTTATGTTCAAATAGCAGCGCCCTCGCGGCGTTACCCCCGTAGTGATGGTTTATGATGATGATGTTGAAAAGTAGCCTTTAACCTTCCTCAAGAGTTTAGCTATCAAATGCAGAAATAATTTTTCAAATCCAACTGGTAATTCCTATGATTAACGTGTTCAAACTAACAAACAAACAAACCTTCTGCTGTATTATTTTAGTAGACTAGCAGTGCCCTCGCAGCGTTGCCCCCATTGTGATGGTTTATGGAGATAATGATGATGATGAGAAGTAGCCTATAACCTTCCTTCCTGTCATATTTGAAAGTTTATGACCGATTTTGGTTGCTATCAAAGATAGACAATCAAGGGGCTGATGTTAGGCGCGGGACACACAGGAAAGACGTATGACACAGACGGGGCGCGGGCATTTGTCTCTTCCGCAAAACATACAGAAGAGACGGGGCGCGGGCGCAACACTGTTCACTGGCGCCCTGTCCGCGACGCGTCCTCGTCTTACGTCTCTTCTGTCTGGCCTGCGCCTAGGACAATCAGCCTGCAGGGTGCTGGTTTCAGAGTCCAAACTTTGCTTGGTTTGAGGCTAGATGACGCTGTGCGAAATGTCTACCAATATGTAAGTTCAAATAGTTAGATGTACAAAAAAATTGTCTTGTGTTGCTAGAGTGCGGGCCCCCACATGTGCCGGTTTTGCAAGCGTCGCTTCCAGAAGCCATGCAAGCTACGAATGCATGTGAAGAAGCATTACGTGCAGATAGAGTGCCTTCGGTGCAGCATGCAGTTCGACGGAGAGTGAGTATTGTGTTAATTACCATAAAGCCAGGTACTCAACTCACCTATAGTTGTCACAATGGATCTAGGCATTTGTGAGGTTAGGCTTTTCGCTGCTCAGTAGAAAAGAAGTCTTACATTAAAACTATGTCAGTCCCATAGGAAAATCTAAACGTAAATCATTACCCATATTATAAATTATAGGAAAATCTAAACGTAAATCATTACCCATATTATAAATTATAGGAAAATCTAAACGTAAATCATTACCCATATTATAAATGTGAAAGTGTGTTTATTTGTTTGTTTATTTGTCCTGCTTTCACGTCAAAACAGAGCGGCGGATTGACGTGATTTTTTGTGTTGAGATAGTTGGAGGGCTGGAGAGTAACATAGGCTACTTTTTATCCGGGTACCACGCGAGCGAAGCCGCGGGCAGCAGCTAGTTATTCAATATCGTGAAATCGTGAAGTATCTTTATCTTGTATGTGGACTTGATTGTTAAATGCTTATAATATTTTATGTATTGTCATCAGACTATCATCGTAAGTTTGGAAATATGACCAATCAAGATGTGGTGACTATTACATAATGATGTTACTAAGTATATATTTTTACTATACTTAAACTAAGGTATTGTGGAAATTGGAATAAAACAAACATTATTTTGTACGAATTTTTGACCTAAAGCGAAGCGTCCACTACAGTAGGACGGATCACATCACAACGGGCAATGTCCTAACCTAAAAAAATATTTTTAAAGTTTAGTTGTCAGCCAAGTTTTGTTGGCTTTTAGCCAAATGCGCCCCGACCCGCTAAGTGGACGCCTAGCTTAATAATCCGTTTGTTTTTATTTCAGAGGCCTCGCCTTTCAACATGAAGAGTTCCATAGAGGCGTAACTACCACTTGTAAATACTGCAACCATCAATTCAGGTAAATCCTACTATCCTACTATCCTACTAATATTATAAAGGCAAAATTCCGTGTATGTGTAAGTATGTGAATGTTTATTACCACGTATCCCTATAACTACTAAACAGATTTTGATGAAATTTGGAATGTAAATAGTTTAGGTTCTGGAATAACACATAGGCTACTTTGTATCTCGGAAAAATTTATGGTTCTGTTGGGTTTAAAAAATAGTAGTCCACGCAGGCGAAGCCGCGGTTGTCACTACTAAACCAGTATAAGCAAGTTCGTATGAGCAAGTGGCCAAATCTGGTGACGAAGTTTTTGGGCCGCCTAAAGGCCTCCGTCATGGCTTAACGACTTCAAAGCCAATGTTTGAATGTATGTTTGTTCCTCTATAACTCGACAACCACTGTCCCGATTTCGCTGAAATTTAAAAATATAGATAGATAATGACCGAGAATAGGACATAGGCTACTTTTTATTCAGGTACGACGCGAGCGAAGCCGCGGGGAGAAGATAGTAGCTAATAATAACCGTTGTTTCAGACACAAGTCGACGTATTACCAACATCTTCGCACGCAGCACAGAAGTTCTCATATTTGCACGTTATGTGGCGCCTCCTTTGTCAGCAAGGCTGGTCTTAATGTACACAAGAAACGACTGCACTCAACAGACAACAAGGTACGACCACACAATAAATACGTACATGCTCACTCCGCGAAAATTATATAAATAGCGACTCTTGCTGCGACGCAACAAAGTGCAATTCAGCTCGCATAAGCGCTTAGTGCGCTTAGCTAACTAACTCTCCGTGCCACATCACTTCACTGTTTTACTTAAGTCGTGTGGTATAAAGCAGTGTTCCGCAAAGGGTGTGCCGCGGTACACTGGTGTACCGTGGTCACTAGTTGGTGTGCCGAGGAAAATTAAGGTTACCTATTAGTTAAGCTACTCCAAAATTGGACCGCATTATGCTCAACTAACAAGCTCATGTTTCTCATTAAAAAAATGGTTTTTCATTTATGGTGTTCCTCTAAAATTTTCCGATTTCCTAGATGTACCTTGAACACAAAAAGTTTGCGGAACACTGGTCTAAAGCCAAAATCAGACACTTTATTTTTCGTTCATTTCTGCCTTTCATTTGGCATCTTTCACTAGGAATGAAGCGTCTGAACTTGAAATGAAAGAAAAATGAAAAGTGAATTCATTAATGAAACAATCCAACACTGTCGGATGGGCTTAAAGCACACTTGTTTTTTCTTTGTTACAGAGTATGCCTAAAGAGCCCGACGCCAACATCTACTGTCGTCGCTGCGACATCAAGTTCGCGTCGATGCAAGCCTATCAGGAGCACTACCGACATTCCGCGCTGCACGCCGACGGGGTCGAGTGAGTTCCCCTATCTTATTCCAGGTCGCGAACTATAATAAACTAGTAGTTCGCCCCGAACTGAGATCTCGCGCACCGTAGATGGCCAACATTTGGACTTTCTTCTGACTACCCCTATAATTTCAAGTGCTACTACTGCCGGGTATGCCTATTGCGCTAGCTCTTCATGGTAAAAAATACTAGCATGCATGCAATACATGTCGTGTCTAATTTTTCATTTATTTCATATTTATGAATTCTCGTCGTATTTTTAAAAGTATACGTCCTAGAATAAAAATAATAACTATTTTAGAATGTACAAATAAAGACCTTTCATTTGACACCGCACTCAATATATTTGTTTACTTAACTTTTTTTACCCCAATTATTTTCATTTTTTATCAAAAATTTTTTTATCATGAAAATAAATCAAGTAGCATCTAAAATCATTGCAAACCAAACCGCAACGATGCCACTCTCTTTTTAAGACCGACCAGTCAATGAGCTACGAAGACATCGAAACTCTATGAAACGGGAGCTCTTGCAGCTCTGGTTTCGTAGTTTTTGGTCTTTGGTCGTATTTCAAAAACTATACATCCTAGATTAAAAATAAAAACCATTTTGGAATGTACAAAATAAGCCCTTTCGTATGACACCCCACTCAATATATTTGTGTAACTTTCATAATTTTTTACCCCCTTGGGAACCCAATATCTTCACAACCCCTTCATCGATTAAGCTCATATGCTCCACCGTAAATTTTCTTACCACAACCTATTGACCTACCAAGTTTCATGCAGATTGGATGAACGGTTCGACAGTTATGCTCGAACAACAATTCGTGAAACATACAAACATACAAAGCAAAATCGCCCAACTTACCACTAAGATCTTCGCTCGCTTCGCTCGCTCGATCGAATAGAAATTTCATCAAAATCTGTTCAATCGTCACGCGTCATGGTTGTTGTACCGTGAGCGGTGAAACAATCGCTATTGTCAGCATTTTTAACCCCCGAGGAAAAAGAGGGGATTAATATGTTTGTAGTGTGTATCTATGTATCTGTCTATCTGTGTGTCTGTGGCATGATAGCTCCTGAAACGATGAACCGATTTCAATTATTATATTCTTGTTTGAAAGGTGTATTTGTCTAAACAAAGTCTTTGTTTCAAACAAAAAAGAATAAATAATATTAGTGCTCTTAGCTATGTTTCATGAAAATCTGTTCAGCCGTTTATAGATCATCAGCTCTTTTCTAGTTTATGAGGGAATCTGTCGGGAGTTTTTCATTAAACTTTTAATTTAATTGTTATAATTATCATAATCATCCAATAAACATATCAAAACTATTACCATCTTATCATATAGGTTTTTGGTGTGGACCTTACAATAGGGAACTCCCACAATTTTTTTTTATGATTTTATACGATAGGTTATATCGTCAAATAACCGTAATAAAAATTCCAGCGCCGAAAAACTAAAATTTTATAACAAAAATAATTTTTAAAATTTACCAACATTTTCACGCATCTGAAACACGATTATTATTGTTGTCACAGATTACTGTTGTAGTAACAATTTGTGAACTTTGACGTGTGACGTCAAATTGATACTAAGTACAACAGTAATCTGTGACAACAATAAGTTCGAGTTTAGGAATTGTGAAAATTAAAAAAAAAACTTATCTATGGATCGTTATATCTGACTCGTCCTTGACTCGTCTTATGAACTCGTGTCGTCACATCCTTTCACATCCTTTTCAAGTATTTTGAAATTCCTACTATTTTTTCCAATTTTTAATAGTTATTTGTGCAACAAGAGGGGAAAGTTGATGTTTTCCTCGAGTGCTGATTTTGAATCCCGAGTCTAGCGAGGAATTCAAAGGCACGAGATGTAAAAAACTTTGGTCTCGTGTTGCACACAAAATTTTTCACCTCAGCAGCGAGAACATTACAACCTACAAATAAAAGATACAACTTTGTACATAATGAAGCAACTAATCCATAATAGGTATTCATTTATATCTATTTAAAAATAAAGCATTTTTTTTAGAAATTAAAAGAACAAATAACAGTTATTGTAATTTTGAAAATTAAAAGTTTCTGTTTTGTTCAGAACTTACATACGTGCTTCTCAGGAAGGGAACTTTGTTCATCACAATCACTTTTTGTCTCAACTCTTCTCTCTGGAGATAAATTAGTGTATTCGTCACTGGTTTCACTCATCTTTATTGTTTTATGAATTTTCAACAAATAACTAGCGTAACAGAAACAAATTCCCGCTATTTTATTTTTAAAAGGTGCGTTATTGTTTTTTTTCATAGACAGGCTAGCCAATGACCGCCATGCACTACCACGTGTCAATCTACGACATTCGAATTTCAAATCACTTTTCCTCACTGAAACCAGTGTGCAAAATGCGATTTTGCACACTGGTTTCTCGCAGCAAAGGATGCCATTTCGAGCTGCTGAGGTGAAAAATTTATTTTCTAATCGAAAACGGTTTAATATTAAAAAATAATTACACACACATACCTCTAAAGCAACAATGTTCATAATAAAATACATTTAACCCGCTTTTGAATCTGACGCATGTTCCTTATGGTATTGTTACTGGTGGTAAGTTACTGAATGTTTATTTGATTTTGATTAATCATTTTTGTTGCAGTGTATATGTGAACGATGACGTCAGAGGGGCTAACTACGTTCGGTGTACAGTGGTAAGTTTTAACCGACTTCAAAAAAGGAGGAGGTTCTCAATTAGTCGGAATATTTTTTTATGTATTTCACCGATTACTCGAAGACGCCTGGACCGATTTGGAAAATTCTTTTTTTGTTTGATACTTACTATGAACAGAAATGCACCTCGAGAGTGCAGAAATTGCTCAGCTTATAACATTGAAGTCGGTTTTTTTACCCGGCTGACTGTCAAGTCACCCGGGTTATGTAGATCGCGCGTTTCTATGTATGTGGGTGGGTTCGTTCGTTCGTTCGTATGTAAGTAATATTCTTTATTACCACGTTTCTCCTAAACGGCTGGATGGATTTTGAACGCGCGTTTGTATCGATACAAACGCGCAGCTCAAAAACGCGCTGCAGAAAACGCAATGTGGACACTCCCTAAATCGAGTCTCAAAATTTTTGAAAATCTATTTTTCGCCCTAAATAGAATTGCTAACCAAAACGCATACTAAAACTTTCTATTTAGTCACACGCAACGTTTAGAACAAACTGCATCGAAATTGGTTCAGCCATTTAGGAGATATCTCATATTTAAGAAATAACTTACGCATTTAATTTAGGTACTCACAGAGCCATCTGTGTGTCAACTGTGACAACAACGTTTAGGAAAATGCGCACGGCATCGAACCCTAGATACCTACCTAATAATAAAATTGTAATTTAATTTTGTTTTGTGATTGATAAGATAATGCTGTTTCCAACTTTTCAGTTCAGCCGGGTTTTTTTATTTTTGAATAAATTGCTTGTTAATTAGCTACTTGAACTTATAGGTAATAATGTTTTCGTTGTTAAGTTAAAAAAAATTGTGTGCTACAAGAATGTGATGAGAGTGAACAAAGCGAAAGAAGTGTGTCAGGATCGTAGCAAGCGGAGATCTGTGGTCTCTGCCTACCCATATGATGGGAAACAGGTGTGATTTTATGTATGTGTGTACATACCAAAGACCAGAGTTTTTTACATCTCATGCCTTTGAATACCTCGCTTACATCTTTACATCTTTACTAGATTAGGCAGGGGAGGCCTATCTTTACTACATGATTTATACAGTGTCAGGAGGCAATATTTACCTACACTTAACGGGACACTGAAAGTCCTCGCTAGACTCTGCATTTTAAGGTATAGTAAAATCGCAGGGCAAAAGAAAACCAGGCTTGGAACAAAAGAATAGAATATATTAGATTGGTATGTGTGGTCAGGTCGGTTGATCCGGAAAAGAGAGTGAGGCGTCACATAAAGCAAGCTTTTATAGCTGTGAACATAGAATAGATAGTAACACAACGTACCTGTTGCATAGTAGCGCCGCGGACACGCGAACGGTGCCTGCTTAAACTAAAATGTAAAGTAGGCTAGGAACATAGGAAGGGTAGCGCACGAGTGTTTTCACAATAGTTATTTGTGCAACAAGAGAGCAAAGTTGATGTTTACCTCGAGTGCTGATTTTGAATCCCGAGCGAACGAGGGATTCTAAGAATTGAATCACGAGCGTAGCGAGTGATTCTACGTTAGAATCCCGAGTCTAGCGAGGAATTCAAAGGCACGAGATGTGAAAAACTTTGGTCTCGTGTAGCACACAAAATTTTTCACCTCAGCAGGAGAACATTAAGAGGGCAGCGACGAACGAATTCTCCATACAAACGTACTACCGAAATCATTTAAAATTTGAGCGTATTTTCACCACTTTATGCACTTATTTAGATTAAGGAAGTATTAATCTAGGTTCCTGTTAAACTTTTGATCTAAAAAACTTACCTGAAACAAAATGTAACCAAATTGTATTTCTAACATTTTTACAGCAAAAATATCGTGTTTTCGTTGCATTTGTTCTGTATGATAAACAACAATGATTGTAATATCCTTTTAATAGGAACACAGCTTAGAGTGTCTAGTTACAGGCCATACAAAAAAAATTGCGAAATCATTAACTTTTCATTCATCATTTTTGGTATTACGGAATACATCGTAAATTCTTGTAAATTCTGAACTCGAGTATTGCCGTACGCGTTGCTCGGATGTCTTCAATGTGTGTGTATAGTCCCGGAGGCGGAGTTTCGACACTCACACTGACGCAAAATTGGTTTGCAACGACCACCGCTTTTTATAATTTTTAGCATTTTTAGCTCGCTCGATGTGTAGGTATGTAGGTATAGGTGTAGGTAGTATACACACTAACTAGATAGGTGTACCTAGCGTAGATTAGAATTGATTTTTACTTTGAACAATTATTTCAATTTTAAATGGTATGTAGGTAGGTAGGTTTTGTAGACCCTTTTATGAAAATTACTTTATTTTTAACCGACTTCAAAAAAAGGAGGAGATTCTCAAGTCATAGGAATATTTTTTTATGTAGGTAGGTATGTTTCTCGAGTATCTACTTGAATAGGTGAGCCTGGACCGATTTGGAAAATTATTTTTTTGTTTGAAAGGGTACCAGGTGGAGCTATGGTCATCAGATCAGGTCAGGATCTGATAATGGAGTCAGGAACTGTTCAACAGAACTCCTCAGTAAATAGGCTGATTGAGTTTAAACTCGGCATAATGTACCTAAGCTGTCTTGTTCCGTTTCGTTCCGACTACAATGTCATGTAATATGTAATATGTAATACCTATGCGTACCTATGGTGACTGCGAGCTGACCTGATGATGGAATCAGAAGCTGTTCAAAAAATGGTGCTGGTGATGATGATGACGAGTTTCAGCTCAATCGGCCTATTTAGATTTAGGTAGGTACTGATGTATTCTGTTGAACAGCTCCTGACGCCATCATCAGATCCTGACCTGATCTGATGACCATGGCACCACCTGGGACCCTTTCAAACAAAAAAGAATTTTCCAAATCAAAAAAATTCCAAAAACATACCTACCTACATAAAAAAATATTCCTATGAATTGAGAATCTCCTCCTGTTTTTGAAGTCGGTTAAAAAGAAAGTAATTTTCATACTAAAGTTATGAAGTTGAAGTTATGAAAGAAGTTGAAGTTATGTTTTTAAACTTCATAGTCTATAAATAGAACAGTAGTAGTAGTTTTGTAATGACGTCACAAAATGACGGCGGGCCATTTGAATCTGCCAAGAGGGGCTTTTCCATCCTACTAATAATTTTACAGTGTGAAAGTTTGTGAGGATGTATGGATGTATAGATGTACCGCTATCTAGGAATGTTTGTATGTTTGTTACTCTTTCAAGCAAAAACTACTGATACACGCGCGGTCCGAGGGGGGGGGGGGTCATGGGGGTCATGACCCCCCCCCCCCTCAAAATCCTTGAGAAACCTGTAACATCCAGCAAAAAGAGAGGTAGGTACGCACTACCAAAACTAGTGACCCCCCCCCCAAGATCAAAGTCTGCGACCGCCAGTGCTACTGAACGGATTTTAATGAAACTTGGAATACATATATAGGTAGGTACTTAAGTAGGTAGGTACCTATACTTACCATAATTTATGACCTGGAATAAAACATAGGCTACTTTTTATCCGGGTAGGTATCACGCGAGCGAAGCCGCGGGCGGAACCTAGTATATTTTACATTTGTCTCTCTGATGTTGGCTGTTAGGTAGGTATTATGTTTTATCTCGCTTACATAGATACCAACCTACTCTACTGCCTATAACAGTGGCGGATTTCCAAATTTGCCGCCAGTAGGCTATTCAACTTTTGCCGCCCCTACACTCGATACCACATCACAATCATATTCATTACATTTTTTTTGTTAATGAAATTGTAACTTTTATGATTTGTGTAATATTATTTTTAACCGACTTCAAAAAGGAGGAGGCTCTCAAGTCGACTGAGTGTTTTTTTTTATTTTAGGTATATATTTTTTTTAGTTTTTTGTGTGTGTGTTACGCCATTTCTCCGTCAATTGTGGACCGATTTTGACAATTATTATTTTTTTGGTTACAAAGGATATACTCCAGAAGTGGAGGATCTGATGAGGGGATCCCATGGAAATCGAGGGGAACTCTCAAATTTTATGGTTATTTATTGTGTTTGTAGAACTATCGGGCTGAAATTTTGCACACTTATATATTCTCGGTGACAATGAAATATTATGGTATCAATCAAGCTTATCTGATGATGGAGTCAAGAGCTGTTCAACAGAACTCCTCAGTGAATAGGCCGATTGAGTCGAAACTCGGTATCGGTATATCTATCAAGTTTCAATTACAATTTAATAATATGGTGACAACGAGCTGATTTGATGATGGAGTCAAGAGCTGCTCAACAGAACTCTTCAATAAATTGGCCGATTGAGTAAAAACACAGCATATCTGTGAAGTTCCGACACAATGTAATATAATAATATGGTGACAGCGATCTGATCTGATGATGGAGTCAGGACCTGTTCCATGGAACTTTTTAGTAAAATAGAAATAGAAATAAGTTTTAGTTTCGCCACTACGATACATACAACACAAATCAGAAATGCTACATTACAGTGACAAGAAAATAAGGTTACCCCTCAGCATTTGCTCCAGCAGCGCCATGGCTGTTAGAGCGCTGGTTTTCAGTATCTTAGTTTTTAGTAGTATAGTAGTAGTGACATGGATATCAAATGAAAGGGCTTGATGAGCGAAACACAATAAGTAGGTAAGATGACATCATTCTTAATAAAAAATAAACACTAAAATGAAAAAATAAAAAATAAAATACTTAACCGACTTTAAAACATACTTGCACTAAAAAGCAAAACATAAGAATATAAACAGATTTATTTACCTAATTACTAATTACGCGCACTCCGCACTTTAGGTACGAAGCTACAAGTACATTGGTGGGCCAGCCCGGGCGGGCCTTGGCAGGGTTCCCACTTGCCACTCGGCTCTAATACCTATCGCGTGACAACTCGACAACCCTTCCGCGTCACTCCGCGCCAGACAGTGACAGAGTTATGCGTTAGAAAGAGAGAATTTGTGTAGGCACGTGTCAGTGCATATTGCACTAGGCAAAGAACGCTTACGCGAGCTGAATTGAACTTTGTCGCATAATTCTGTGCTACAACGTAGGTATTTTATTCAAAGTTTTCGTCAGAATCTACGACTTTTTGCCTTCTTGAGAGAATCATTTTGAGACAGAGATTCGTAGATCACACATACATTTGTCTCACAGGCAGGCAAAGGGAATTAAATTTGCAACCTTCTGTGTTTCAGGCGGGCCTTCGCCCTCACCACCACAGAACATTGTTGTCATGATGAATAATAATGGATTCATAACATGTCGCATATTGTGGCTGTTTTCGGCCTCCCGTGATCGTTTCACTAGGTTTTAACAGTTCAAAATAGATGAGATTCTTCTGATCCTACCAAATACAGGGGGTCTAAAGTGGCCACTTTTGATGAAAAATCAGATGTTTCATAGATGCTTCATCTATGAAACATCTGACTTTTCATCAAATGCTTCATAAATGCTTCATATGCTTCATCTATGAAGCATCGATGCTTCATAGATGTTTCATAGATGTTTCATAAATGCTTCATATATGAAGCATCTATGAAGCATTTCACAAAACATCTTTTTTGACAGATCTATGTGCGAGGTTAAATTTAATTTTATAAATTAAATAGGTAGGTACCTACTTAGTTTTTTTATAGAAATGATTGCACTGCGCCACCCTGATGGACATATGGAAATATTTTTGAGGCACACGAATAAATAAAAAAGGTAAATTGTCGCGGGAGCGGGTCTGAGGTTTTTTTTTTCTTAAATTTAGCTTCGCATGGGTTTTGCATTCAGCCATCCGTTTTCCATTCAACCTATTTACTTTCTAAAAATAAATTTAACCTCGCACATAGATCTGTCAAAAAAGATGTTTTGTGAAATGCTTCATAGATGTTTCATAGATGCTTCATCGATGCTTCATATTATGAAGCATCTATAAAGCATCGATGAAGCATTGATGAAGCATCGATGCTTCATTTAAGAAGCATATATGAAGCATTTATGAAGCATTTGATGTTTCATCAGATGTTTCATAGATGAAGCATCTATGAAACATCTGATTTTTCATCAAAAGTGGCCACTTTAGACCCCCAGACAATTACCTCAGCACCAACAACAACAACCAGCACCAACAACAACAACCAGCACCGACAACTAGTTTGGAGTTGTTTGCACACCAGCTTAAGATGAGCCGTACATTCAACGGTTCCTGTGCATTCCGGGTGTCAAGGATTCCGGATGTTTGTAATTTCGGAACTACAAAACCGATGACCTTGAAATTTTTACGGAACAATATATAAAGTACTTACTTTCAAACAAAGTAAAAACCGGTAAAGTGCGAGTCGAACTCGTACACCGAGGGTTCCGTACCTACCCATTATACCCATTAAGTTATTGAACAATTAGTAATTTTTTTGTACATATCCTAGTTCTGCGATAGCAGCGACGCAAATGTTCTGCGCACACGAGCATAATATTGCAATAAATATTTTCTTTTATTTTCTTTCACACAATAGCACAATTTTATTTATTTACCTTATTTGAGGATGGTGCCAATTAAGCTAGTTCGCTTAATTGTATGAGCGCTCATACAACTCAGAAGACAATCTTAATTGGCGTCAACTATGTATGTATGTATGGATGGGAACACCCTTTAACTTTCAACTTTTTTAATTTTTTGGAATTTTTCCTTTATTTCTGCTATAAGGCTTTGCTTTTTGCCAAATTTCGTGATTCTAGGTCAACGGGAACTACCATTTAGGTTTTCGACCCAAAACCTCTAGGGTACTTCCGGTTGACCTAGAATTGTCAATTTTGGTTACAAGCAAGGCCTTACAGCACAAGTAAAGGAAAAATTCCGAAAAATAAAAAAAGTTGATAATTAAGGTAAGTTTTGGTACTTACAAGTTTTCACGAAAACCTAAATTTGCCTATATCTTTTTATAGTGTTGACTCAGGACCTTGATTTTTATACTCACAATAGAGACTATAGACCTCAGTATATGGTATGAATTTCAACTTGCTAGCTCCACCCGTTCCTGAGATAATCGTTGGTGACAGACGGACAGACAGATGGATAGACAGACAGACAGACAGACGGACAAGAAAGTGATCTTATAAGGGTTCCTTTTTTTACCTTTTAAGGTACGGAACCCTAAAAAGAATCAATGAAATCGGACTACGCGCTCATGAATTACAACCAGATACTTATTTTGACTTTCATCCCCTCTCCCTAGGGAACCGTGCTGAATTTCAGGATTAAAAGTATTTTATATTAGACCTCGTAGTATGCACTCAAATATTACCAGGTTTCATTTAAATCCAACCAGTAGTTTCGACGTAATGCGCGGCCATGATACGGACAGACAGACATGAATGAAAAAAATTATAGTTTTGGCTTCAGTATCGACAATAGAGAGCCCTCCAAAAAAAAATTCAAAATATCTTCAATGTACAGAATTTGACCTGTTACAGTTTTATTATAAACTAGCTGCTGCCCGTGGCTTCGCTCGAGTTGTACCCGGATAAAAAGTAGCCTATGTTACTCTCCAGCCCTCCAACTATCTCCACACAAAAAATCACGTCAATCCGTCGCTCCGTTTTGACGTGATTCAACTACAAATAAACAAACAAACAAACACACTTTCACATTTATAATAGGGGTACGGATACGTATTGATGTTTGATTGGTTGATGATTGATGATGATTGATTGATGATGTGAAATTTAATGATTAATGAAAATAAAAATTCTTCGGTACACATAGGGATTTTTCGTACATGACGACCTTACACGTGCTGATTACAGCTACAGAAACAAACATGATCAACAGGTAAACTGTTGGAAATTTTCGGGATACTACTGTAATTCGCGGGCCCATCTAAACGCACCGCCTTTATCGCTCGTTTCCAATCCAATTATGGAAAAAAGTTTTAAGCAAGAAAAGCTCTCACTCTAACAATTTTTAAAACATTACTTACATGTTGAATTGTTTGTGTGTACATAATAACATAGCATTATCAATAAATATAGGTAAATATTATTTTTCTGTAACACAAAAAAAATTGTTCCCTATTTGCCGCCCCTAAAATCTGCCGCCCTAGGCTCCAGCCTTCTCAGCCTATTGGTACCACCAATTGATTCGCCACGTCATAAGTACCTAAATATGCGTTATCCTTTGTTGCACTTATGGGGGCATCCATTCATTACGTCAGGCTTTTAGGGAGCGGGAGGGGGTTGAGCCAAATCGCACCTAATCCCATGTGGGATTAAAAATGAAAGGGAGGTCTCGGCAAATCTAGGTAGGTACCTGTTTAAGATTATTTTTTTTATTCTCACGTGAGATTAGGGGGTGGGGGAGGGGATCGAGCCAAATCTCAGGACATCTCACCAAGGGGGGAGGGGGTGCGGGGGTTGAAAAATCGCAAAAATCACCTTTAATTTTTATTCTTTAATTTTAATTCATGGACGCCCCCTAATTTCAGAGGGACAAACATCCGTTGTGACTTCAGTAGTTAGGTAGGTTAGGTAAGTACCTACTTACCTATAGACTTAGCTACCTACGTCCCTTTGAAAATTTAGGTAATTGTGTACCTACTTATATAGGTAACAACCCACATATTCTGTCTAGCGTCATAATATCGATCTCATCCCTCCCTAAAAATCTTGAGAGTAATGGCTGGTTTACACGGGCTTAGTAGCTAAGTGCTTAGTACTTGTCACAAACTCGTCGCTTAGTAAATCAGAGCGATTTCTATTCACTTGCACCATTCGCAAACAATAATACTAAGCACTAATCTCACAAGTTTACACTTTGGGACTTAGTATTAGTGACAAGTAAGCACACTTAGCTACTAAGCCCGTGTAAACCAGCCATAAGATGGGTAGGTAATTACCTAGATATTGTAGATAAATTTCCAAAAAAAGCATTTTTACCATACATTTATCTAACGATTCCATGAAATAAAATGAACATTATTCATTAGTGACTGACAATATAACATTTTTGGCCTCTCCAAAGATGCAAAAACTCAATATCAACAGGAATTGATCTCCATTCCGCAAGTATTTACCGCGCTGCAAGCGGAGCTCACAACCACTAAGCCAAACGTCCTGATGCATTTGTATTTGAAATTATTGAACAGTAGCTGCGCGTAATGCGTCCTGAATCGCACAAAAAAGGGCGGGCCTCATGTCAGACTCATATCTGCCAATCACAGATTAGGTAGAGGTAATACTGCCAATCGGGGCTGTGATTGCTCATAGTAGACTGAGTAGTACACCTATACTATACTACATAGAGTTTTTTGCGTGACAAGGACGAACAATTTAGATAGATACGTTGGAAGAGAAGTTCCGAGCTCCACGTACCGCAACCTTAACCTACAAATAAAAGATACAACTTTGTACATAATGAAGCAACTAATCCATAATAGGTATTCATTTAAATCTATTTAAAACTAGTAGTTCGCCCCGAACTGAGATCTCGCGCACCGTAGATGGCTTACATTTGGACTTTCTTCTGACTACCCCTATAATTTCAAGTGCTACTACTGCCGAGTATGCCTATTGCGCTAGCTCTTCATGGTAAAAAATACTAGCATGCATGCAATACAATAATGTCGTGTCTAATTTTTCATTTACTTATTTCATATTTATGAATTCTCGTCATATTTCTAAAGTATACGTCCTAGAATGAAAATAATAACTATTTTGGAATGTACAAAATAAGACCTTTCATTTGACACCCCACTCAATATATTTGTTTATTTAACTTTTTTTACCCCAATTATTTTCATTCTTTATCAAAAAATTTTTTATCATGAAAATAAATCAAGTAGCATATAAAATCATTGCAAACCAAACCGCAACGATGCCACTCTCTTTTTAAGACCGACCAGTCAATGAGCTACGAAGACATCGAAACTCTATGAAACGGGAGCTCTTGCAGCTCTGGTTTCGTAGTTTTTGTTCTTTGGTCGTATTTAAAAAACTATACATCCTAGATTAAATATAAAAACCATTTTGGAATGTACAAAATAAGCCCTTTCGTATGACACCCCACTCAATATATTTGGGTAACTTTGAAAAAAATTTACCCCCTTGGGAACCCCATATCTTTACAACCCCTTCATCGATTACGCTCATACGCTCCACAGCAAATTTCCATAGCACTACCTATTAACCTATCAAGTTTCATACAGATTGGATTAGCGGTTCGATAGTTATGCGAGAACATAAAAATGAAACATACAAACATACAAACATACAAACATACAAACATACAAACATACAAAGCAAAATCGCCTAACTTGCCACTAAGATCTTCGCTCGCTTCGCTCGCTCGATCGATAACGCATTTTTCTCAGAAATTAAACGAACATTAACAGTTATTGTAGTTTTGTAAATTAAAAGTTTCTGTTTTGTTCAGAACTTACCTACGTACTTCTCAGGAAGGGAACTTTGTTCATCACAATCACTTTTTGTCTCAACTCTTCTCTCTGGAGATAAATTAGTGTATTCGCCACTGGTTTCACTCATCTTTATTGTTTTATGAATTTTCAACAAATAACTAGCGTAACAGAAACAAATTCGCGCTATTTTATTTTTACCCGACTGCGCAAAGCAAAGGAAGGGTAATGTGTTTATCAGTCTATGTAAGTATGTATGTTTGGATGTTTCTATGTGGCATTCTAGAGGCCAAACGCGTGGACCGATTTTGATGATTCTTACGTCAATCGATTCGTCTGAACCTTGGGAGTGTTGTTAAAGGCATGACAGTAATCAAAATTCACCAGTGCCACCACCAGACGCCTTAATGTCAAAATTAAAAAAATCAAAATCGTCACACCATGTCAAGTGGGGTATCGTTGAATAGGTATTTTAAAATCAACTTTATGTTTCTTTTACCATTTTTCATTTTAAGTAATAGTTTAGGAAAAATAACGGTTTAAAGTTGATTAATAATTATTCTCGCTATGGATGTTTCTATGTGGCACTCTAGAGGCCAAACGCGTGGACCGATTTTGATGATTTTAACGTCAATCGATTTGTCTCAACCTTGCGAGTGTCACTAAAGACATGAAAGTAATCAAAATTAACCAGTGTTACAACCAGACGCCATATTGTCAAAATTGAAAAACTCAAAATTGACGAACTATGTCAAGTGGGGTATCGTTGAATAGGTATTTAAAAATCAATGTTAGGTTTCTTTTATTATTTTTCATTTTAAATAATAGCTTAGGAAATATATGTAACGGTTTAAAATTCTGTTTGTGTGTATCTTGGCCGCGCATCACGTCTCGGTCGAACGAAACTACTGGACGGATTTAAATGAAACTTGGTATTATTTGAGTGCATACATACTATACTACTACGAGGTATAAATAGGATACTTTTGATTACTATACCTACTTACTTACTGAAATTCAAGACGGTTCCCTTGGGAGAGGAAATGAAAATCAAAATGAGTAGGTAGGTATCTGGTTGTAATTCATTAACACATAGTACGATTTTATTGATTCTTTTTACCCGACTGCGCAACGCAAAGGAAGGGTAATTTTGTTAGAAAGTAGGTATGTACCTACTTTAAAATGTTCTGTAAAAATTTCAAGGTCATCGGTTTTGTAGTTCAGAAGTTACAAACATCGCAACCCTCAGTATTATTTTTTATTTACATTAATTACCAAAAACACAACTAGATGTCGCTGCTAAATCTGAACCAATCCTAGATCGCGCTATCGTTGCGTTTTGAAAAGTTTACCTATTCTATCAATTTTTGAGTGCCATTATCGAAAGTTTTTGATATTATTGGATTGGATTGGATTGGATCAGTGGTCTCGAACCTACCGATTTTTCGGTATTTCTACCGATATTGGGTCTGTCCTACCGAAATACCGAAATGTAACGATTTTCTCATGATTTCTAAGGATACTTGGAAAACACCCTATTTTTACAGAATTTTTTATAATTTCAAGTTAGCAACCTTCGGGGAAACCCTCAAAAGTCCTTCAATAGTGGGTATATCGATATATTTCGGATGTAGACATCATCAAAACATCGAGTTGTAAGACAAAAGGACAAAAAGGCTGAACAACTCGATGTTTTATAGGATTCCCGAATAATGTCTACAAAAAACAAGTTTCAATTTTTTCATTAATTTTAATAACTTCGAATAAAAAAGTTCTCCGAATTAGAGAAAAGATTTAAAAAAAAAATACAAGCTGGCTGCAAGAAATTTTCATTGCAAGCCATAGGTAAAGTAGGTAGGTACTAGTTACTAATTATGCCTATTGTAAGAGTTGTACTAGGGATATTAACATTATATCAGGAAAAGACGCTTTAGAAACGTAATTCTTCACACGCACAATCTGTTTTCTCGAAGAAAATACACATTTTGTTTCATCTACCGATTTTGGATCCAAATATACCGATTTTTTCGGGCAACTCTACCGATTTCGCTCATTTACGTTCGAGAACACTGGATTGGATTGAATTATTGGCTGATGGGGAATTGGATTGGATGGATTTGATGAATAAAATTGAATAAATAATTAGGGCGATACGAAGTTACTTAGTTTAGTTGGTTTATTAATTTCTTGTTGGGTAGGTAATAGTTAATCAAGGTATTTTAAAATCAACTTTATCATAACTAAAAAGTGTTAAATAAAAAAATATTTAAAAAAAACAAAAACCCGACTGCGTCAAAACTAAAAAGAAAAAAACAAGCCTGCAAAGAATTACTCACAGTCGGGACCCATAACATTGGGAAGATTTGATTGGTAATAAAATGAATGGGTACCGACTGTGAGTAATTCTTTGCAGGCTTGTTTTTTTCTTTTTAGTTTTGACGCAGTCGGGTTTTTGTTTTTTTAAAATATTTTTTTATTAAAAGGTGCGTTATTTGTTTTTTTTTTTCATAGACAGGCTAGCGATTGACCGCCATGCACTACCACGTGTCAATCGACGACATTCGAATTTCAAATCACTTTTCCTCACTGAAACCAGTGTGCAAAATGCGATTTTGCACACTAGTTTCTCGCAGCAAAGGATGCCATTTCGAGCTGCTGAGGTGAAATAGTAGATTGTATTATAAGGGGGCAAAATAATATTTTGACGGCGAGGGCGCTTTTTTGAATCCAGAGCGAAGTGAAGGATTCTAGAGTAGAATCCCGAGCGTAGCGAGGGATTCTTTAATAGAATCCTGAACGTAGCGAGGGATTTAAAGTACGTCGCCCGAGCCAAAAATATATTTTGCGCCCGAGTGATACACTCTACTTTTCATTACAATCTATGAGAAAATAAAAGGGAAGAGAAAAGAATGTGTTAAATCGACGAAGTTCCACTTGAGAAGAGTAATCGGGGATTAAATTTTTTTATTTAGACTTTTTATCTGATACTAGCAGCGCCGAGTAGTGATGGTTTGTGGTGATGATGATGATGAAAAGTAGCCTATAACCTTCCTCAAGAGTTTAGCTATCAAATACAGAAATAATTTTTCAAATCCGACTGGTAGTTCCTGAGATTTAGCGCGTTCAAACAAAAAAACTCTATGCTATGCTATGCTATGCTATGCTATGCTATGGTATGCTATGCTATGGTATGCTATGGTATGCTATGCTATGCTATGCTATGGTATGCTATGGTATGCTATGCTATGCTATGCTATGCTATGCTATGCTATGCTATGGTATGCTATGCTATGGTATGCTATGCTATGCTATGCTATGCTATGCTATGCTATGCTATGGTATGCTATGCTATGGTATGCTATGCTATGCTATGGTATGCTATGGTATGCTATGCTATGCTATGCTATGCTATGCTATGCTATGGTATGCTATGCTATGGTATGCTATGCTATGCTATGCTATGCTATGCTATGGTATGCTATGCTATGCTATGCTATGCTATGGTATGCTATGGTATGCTATGCTATGCTATGCTATGCTATGCTATGCTATGCTATGGTATGCTATGGTATGCTATGGTATGCTATGCTATGCTATGGTATGCTATGGTATGCTATGGTATGCTATGGTATGCTATGCTATGCTATGGTATGCTATGGTATGCTATGGTATGCTATGCTATGGTATGCTATGGTATGCTATGGTATGCTATGCTATGCTATGCTATGCTATGCTATGCTATGCTATGCTATGCTATGGTATGCTATGGTATGCTATGGTATGCTATGCTATGCTATGCTATGGTATGCTATGGTATGCTATGGTATGCTATGGTATGCTATGGTATGCTATAGTATGCTATGCTATGCTATGCTATGCTATGCTATAGTATGCTATAGTGCTAAGAGTCCTCCCTCATTCATCTTGGTAGATTCGAGATGAATGAATGTGGAAAGTAGTTGTACCTCTAAAGTGCGCGGCAAAGATAATTCCGGCGCACTTAAAGGGGATTAAAAACTCATTACTGCCCGCTAAATTTATAAAGAGGATTAAAAACTCATTACTGCCCGCTAAAAGTTCCTTGAAGAGGAATCATCTACTTTGGGCGCACTTAAAGGCGAACAAAGTCGTCCTTTTCGAATAGATGGAATGAAATAGTAGATTGTATTATATGGGGGGAAAATAATATTTTTACGGCGAGGGCGCTTTTTTGAATCCAGAGCGAAGTGAAGGATTCTAGAGTAGAATCCCGAGCGTAGCGAGGGATTCTTTAGTAGAATCCTGAACGAAGCGAGGGATTTAAAGTACGTCGCCCGAGCCAAAAATATATTTTGCGCCCGAGTGATACACTCTACTTTTCATTACAATCTATGAGAAAATAAAAGGGAGGAGAAAGGAATGTGTTAAATCAACGAAGTTCCACTTGAGAAGAGTAATCGGGGATTAATTTTTTTTTATTCAGACGGTGGCCGCGCGCCGGCTGAATGGTGGGCGGTATGTTTATCCGATACTAGCAGCGCCCTCGCGGCGTTGCCCCCGTAGTGATGGTTTATGGTGATGATGATGATGATGATGAAAAGTAGCCTATAACCTTCCTCAAGAGTTTAGCTATCAAATACAGAAATAATTTTTCAAATCCGACTGGTAGTTCCTGAGATTTCATTTCATTTCATTTATTTATTTATTTCTCTCACAAACAATATAAATATAAATAAATAGCTAAATAAATATACAGAATAATGAATATTAAAAACGTTGTAGGTAGCTATTATAAAAACCTGTTTTGTGAGATTAGCGCGTTCAAACAAAAAATCTCTTCCGCTAGAATTGCTCAATAGTTCCACGAAAACAAACTAGATGGCGCCAGTAGACCATCGTTCTAGATCGCGCTGACGAAAACGCACAGGATTTTATCAGGTTGGAATTACAATTATGTATGGATAGAAAACTGCAGAGTAATAAATCTCTAAATGTGATTACAACTGTGGTGTTTTTGGAAGAGTCCTCCCTCATTCATCTTGGTAGATTTGAGATGAATGTGGAAAGTAGTTGTACCTCAAAAGTGCGCGGCAAAGATAATTCATAGATAATTCCGGCGCACTTAAAGGGGATTAAAAACTCATTACTGCCCGCTAAACTTATAAAAAGGATTAAAAACTCATTACTGCCCGCTAAAAGTTCCTTGAAGAGGAATCATCTACTTTGGGCGCACTTAAAGGCGAACAAAGTCGTCCTTTTCGAATAGATGGAATGAAAAAGATATTGTAATGTGGCGTGGTGCAGT
Organism: Camptogramma bilineatum; assembly: GCA_958496255.1. Lineage (NCBI taxonomy): Eukaryota > Metazoa > Arthropoda > Insecta > Lepidoptera > Geometridae > Camptogramma > Camptogramma bilineatum. Next base: position 8,822,257 of record OY292474.1, read on the forward strand.
CGTTGTCACAGAGATGGCGCTGTGATCAACAGGTATAATGTTTGTTTCAGTGTCACGAGCAGTTCTACTCGTACCAGGCTTGCTTGAAGCACCATCGTCGGCTGCACCCCGACGCTCCGTTCATGAAGAAATCTCTAGCCTCCCCCGCCGCCGCCTCCGCTGAGCGTGTGAATTGCGACGTATGCGGGGCGCTCATCAAGGTATACAATAGAATAGAATATAGTTTTTTTTCCTTTATTTTGACTTCGCACGGCTTGGGCATTCAGCCAGTGTCAAGTAATTAATATACTTCAAGTTTATAGATAAATAAGATACAAATACACATTACAATACATAAATATAATAACCCACCCTTCCCCTTGTGCCTCAGTAGAGATGTGGGGCTTTACTGAAACATCAACGCGGACTTTTTGGGAGAAGTCGAAAAGCAATGCCATCCAATTTTGTTTCACTTGCCCACACTTATGCACATTCACGAACACTTAAAGGTTAATAATCCACCATTATTACACATTAACTATGTCTAATCTAATAATAATATAATCTAATGTTGCCTGAAATAAAGTTTATTATTATTATTATTAACATTCGAAGAAACACAAGTTTTGGAAAATAAAACAAAACGAAATCATGACTTCTCAAATTCCCGCCAAAAAGTCCAGAATATAGTTTATTGACAACACACACAGAAGACAGAGCATAAAAAAACAGAGGAAAGAGTGTAGCGACATCTACCTGTCGCTAGATGAACTGCATATAGAGGTGAACTACTTCAGAAAAGATGGCGACACAACATCATGTGTAGACCGATAGCTAAACTGTGGAAGGATGTAGGCTACTTTTGTTTTGTTACAGGCGACGAGTCTGTACACTCATATGAACGCTCACACTCGCACCAAGGTGTACACGTGTCAGATCTGTGGTATGCAGTTCCCTTACCCGACCTCGCTGCTAAGGCATAAAGTGGTACGTATCACACTTGACACTACTCACACTACACTGCTTTTACATAAAGCATTGGTTCCGAACCTGCCCCCCTAGCCATAATATTACACTATCTATCGTCGCGATAGAATAGAATACTTCAAAATGTATAGGAATTGACTTTTCAAGGTGATGTGAGTCACGTGGTCAGAACGTCAATTCCTATACATTTTGAAGTATTCTATTCTATCGCGACGGTAGATAGTGTAATATGGCTAGGGCCCCTGGGGGTAATAACCCCTCCGGGCTTGGTACTTTGATTTTATATATTACCCTCATTTAACAAATAACTAAGTAATAAAATACACTTCTAGTTTGATAAATTTTTTAAACTATAAATAACTTTCAAAACTTTCGTGAGTTGTACTAGACATTATTTAAACACACGGGAATTACTCACGTAAAATTATCGTCGATTTAGATACCGACAATGTTTCGATTCATCCGGAGAATCTTCATCTGGGTAAGGAGGGAGTTGCGGCAAGGTTACTCCTCGCGGTCGCGTCTCACACTGTCAACATTGTCGGTATCTAAATCGACGATAATTTTACGTGAGTAATTCCCGTGTGTTTAAATAATGTATAAATAACGTGTTATATTCACAGACGCACACAGGCGAGAAGAAATATCCGTGTCCGTTATGCGAGAAACGTTTCACGCAGAGGAATAGTATGCAGCTACACTACCGAACGTTCCATCTCAAGGAGCCCTATCCTAAGAGGTAAACTTTATGTCACCAGCCCTCCAATTATCTCCACACAAAATCACGTCAATCCGTCTCTCTGTTTTGACGTGAAAGCAGGACAAACAAACAAACACACTTTCACATTTATAATATGGGTAATATCTGGGCGACCGAGCTCCGCTCGGGTGCATAACGCCATCTAGTGGTTCAATTACGAACCACATTGCACTTGTAAATCTTTTTGCGTGAAAATGCCGAGAAAACGAATTTTCCCAGATATGAGACCTAGCTAGATCGATTTTTCGCCTCCGTAAACACCCGTACTGCAAACATCGAAATCGTTAGAGCCGTTTTCGAGAACGTCAGTACAAACTTCTAACATCATACATACATAAAAAATCACGCCTCTTTCCCACAGGGGTAGGCAGAGACACAAACATCAAATTTCAATTCGTTATATCTCTTTCCATCCAAAGGTTGTCTGGTAGAGATCGCTTCTAAGCGATAAGACCGTCCATTGTACAATTACTCTTAAGGTTATTCTTTTTAAATGTTATTTTTAAGTTGTGTACAATAAAGAGTTTTCAATCAATCAATCAAACAAATATTGCTCGTTTAATAGAATAGGGTGTGTTTCCAGGAACCGTCGGAAGAAGCCCCAGGAGCCCGAAGTGCCGCAGCACCCGCAGCAGCCCTCGCACGTGACGCACGTCTCTCTGATGGGACTCTAACGATACCTCACTATCTAATCTACTGTAAGTTACTGTAAGACCCCTTCGAGCCTTGCTTCAATGACCACTTTCAAATATCTGTAGTTTTTATTTTATTTTATTTATTTATACATATGAAAAACTCTTAAATATCAGTCTAAAAAACTGTATTTAGTTTGTCTTAGACGCTAATGCAAAGTTGTAGTCTGGCAAAAATAATAGACATAAATGGGGGCGCCACTGTACAAGCTAAATACGCGAAATAGATAAATTCTCTTATAGAAGGAAATTATTACTTCTGACTGACGTCAGATCTGTACCATAGACAAGAAACCTGTACTTTACCATAGATTAGTAGAGAAAGGGTTTCTATTGTAATTAAATTTTAGTTGCCGTTTCTACCCGTTTTTGCCAGACTATAGACTATAGTAGTAGTTTACTTGGATCTTGATGATCTTTGAAGTTAGAGACGTTTTAAACGGTCGCAGGATGGGTGACCGCTAGTGGCATTGACAACAGAGCGCTTCCGTGCTTCGGAGGGCCTGGTTTCAGTAGAGTTTGCTTAGATCTTGATAGATCGTTGAAGTCGGAGGGTTTGTAAAAATGTCGGTCCCGGCTTTTAAGTCGTAAAGCCATGTAGGAGGCCTTTAGACGGCCTAAAAACTCCGTCACTAGTATTGGCCACTAGTTCATACGAACATACATACATACATACACATAAATTATACATTATCATCTATAAAGATTACTAACTGAAAATAAAATATCTATTTCTTCACACCAGTGTTACATTATGTTGGACGCGAAAGAACAGGAGTAGAATCACCTAGCTCTTAGGACGATACGAAGCGATCCTAGTGGTCCTACTGAATAAAAGATATTCAAATTTTGAATTCAGGATCTTGAATGACTAATACCCGAATACTGAAACTCAACTTAAATATTTGAGACGTACTTATCTATTGAGACATTCTTACTAATGCTAAAATGACAGTTAATGTCAATGATAAGCACCACTTAAACTAAGTAGGTACCTAGCGTTTCAGTATTTCGGTGTAAATCTTAAAGATATTCCGGTGTTCATTTGATCGAATGGAATCGCATTGAGTAAGGCTTGAAGGGAATAGTAGGCATGAATACTGTATAGATGACGAAATTATAAACACTTCACTTATGCCTGAACACTGAGACGCTACTTAAATATTTGAGACATACTTATCTATTTGAGACGTCCTTACTCTTCAGAATATTAACAAAAATGACAGTTAATGTCAATGATAATCACCTCTTAAACTAAGTAGCGTTTCAGTATTAGGGTTGTATTTACTGTCCACACTCAAATTTGAATTTAAGCTCATTTAATTTTCTACAAATTATCTTCATCAAAAACAGCTAAGCGCATCCGTGCTTCGGAAGGCCCGTTAAATTGTCTGTCCTGGCTTTTAAGTCGTTAAGCCATGACGGAGGCCTTCAGGCGGCCTAAAAACTCCGTCACCAGAGTTGGCCACTAGCTCATATGAACATACATACAACAATAATTCTCTATGGAAATTGAGTAAGTAAATATTATTAAATTTTGAGTGTGGACTTTGAATACAGTAGAATCTGAGAGAAAACTTATCCTAAACAGTAAACAATGAAGATCTATCTTATCCTAAAAGATAAACAAAATAAAGTGTCTACCATACAGGTGTATTACATTTTTGCGTTGTATGTTTTAGTACAATTTACAACAAAAAAATATTTTCCAGTTTTTTTTAATGTTGCGCTGAAGTAGTACATACTTAGATTTTATTTTCTCGGCAAAGACAACTTCAAATCTTGGCTAGAATTATGGTTAAATAAAAGGTAACAAATATTTGGGGAATATGGTGGAATCGTTCCCCAAAGGCATAGTAAGTGGTTCCTCTGCTACGGGCCGGCCCATCTGGCCCACTTGCGCGTGGTCTTTCGACCAACCGTTGTTGTTTGGTGTATTATGCCGATCGCTCGCGAATTTGTTGCTTGCGCGATCTAGACATATGATGTTGCGTCGCCATCTTTTCTGAAGCTTGTAATGCGTAGCTAGCATGTCTATGTAGTTCATCTAGCGACAGGTAGATGTCGCTATAAATCCTAAGCTAGGTTTTAAATACATAATTGTTTAGTGACATGTCGTTGACGGTATGTTTTGGTTTCTACTTGCTACCTAATGCAGCTCAATAAAGTATACATAAAACCAAATAATCATTTAGACAATATGGTTGTAAATGACCTGTATGGTAGAGCCTTTATCCCAAAAGGTAAACTAACCTATCCTATAAGGTAAACTGCCTTATCCCAAGATGTAAACAAAAAATAGTTTTATAGATAAACCGTGCCTATTTGCTATTATACGTTGTGCCCTGTCTACCCTTATTAGGGTTGAAATATCAATGAAATCGCAGTATATAGAGAAGGATTTTTGTAAGTTTTTTACGTTATTGTTTTTGCTGGGCAAGTCTATTCATTATCCCAGGCTACAACGTTTCGACGCTGTATAAGGCGCTGCGCAAACTTAATTACCATAGGGAGTGGCCATATTGCGTTTTCTTCAGCGCGTTTGTATCGATAAACGCACAGACTGCTCCCTTCCCACAGAATAAATAGGTATTGTATCCATACAAACGCGATGCGAACGCGCATTTGTATCGATACAAACGCGCAGCTCAAAAACGCGCTGCAGATAATGCAGTGTGATGGCCACTCCCTTACTGTCACTAGACACGTTTATAGAAGACCGTAGTTGGCGCGCAAAATGTTCCATACTTTCATGAGTTGTAGTAGACATTTGAAAATGAAAAATCTTATCAAAATTTTCAATTCCGACGGGATTCGAACCCACAATGATACAAGCAATCCTCCTTTAGCCGGAGTTCCTTTACCAATTCGGCCACAGAATCATTAATCGTCAGGGTTGAAAATCATGAAAGGACCATATCTATCGATTAAAGCATCGATAAAAATTAAAAAAAAAATGTAGTAGACATTGTCATAATGAAGCCCGGATACACATTTTGTCCCACAACAACGCACAACACTCAATCTACGTGTCGCTGCAAAGTTGCAGTGTCCCGCTACATTTTATGAGACGCGGGACAGTAGTAGCACAGAATACTAGTACTACGTACAGAAGGGTCACTTCGCGAGTAAATTTGTTTAAATAGAGACTCTCGCAGCGAAGCTATAAAGTGCAATTCAACTCGCCTATGGGCCTATTACCTATCGAGATATTTGCCTAAACATTCCCATCCTGCTCTAATGCGTAACTGTGTCACTGTCTGGCGCGGTGTGACGCGACTCGTAAGGGTTGTCGAATTTTCGCTTGCGACAACACAAATAAATTAATTTATTTTATCTGTCACAAAAACAGTACCTACTTAAGTTCTAAAATAAGTAGGCCTAAATATAATTTAATCTACCGTTACCACAGAATAAATAGTAGTAAGTAGGTACTACGTATTGTACGTAGGTAGGTGAAGTAGGTAGATACATTATTATCTCGTTCGTTTTGTAAACAATTGCATTTCAAAATATCTATACCTTCATACCTACCTAGACATCGATCAGACACACACAATCATCATCATCACACAACTAGACCGGGAGCCGTTATCCGATAATCACCCTTTTAATGTTAGGTTTGCAATCACATTTGCAATTTAATGCACGGCCAGGACTCGAACCCACGACCTTCGTCTCGAAAGTTGAGGTACTAATCACTTCGACCAACATGGCTCTATGAATGTAATGTAACTTCTAAACACTTAAAATTATTATATTAGGTAAGTAGGTTAGGTACCTAGGTACTTAATGGATAAGTTACTTTTAGGTAAGTACATATGTAAATAAACAAAACTGTAGGTACCTACCTACCTACAGTTTTGTAGGTAGGTAGTTTTGTAGGTGTAGTATATTTGTTTATTTGTAAACAGGTACCTATTCAATCAAAAAGGAATCGAATAGGTAGGTACCTATAAAATCTCGTTTTCATTATGCACCTACAGTTACAGAGTAAAAGTAAGTACCTACCTAGGTATTTATTGATGATTTATTTAAATAGGTACTTACAACAAATTATAGAAAAGCTTAGTAGGTACCTACCAACCTTTCAATATCTTCCGGAATTTTGTGGAATATTAATGTCCATTCATTGCTTTTCCTTTTGTTTAGACACCCGTAGACACAGCAGTATCTTTTATACGGATTAGATCGTTTAGTTATCGTGCAAAAATCACAAGAAACGATGTATACGAGATCACGATAATTACGCACAACGCGTCTAGTCCGCAAGCCGAGCGAGCGGCAAGTGGCAACCTATGTCGCGCGCCCCCCGAGGCGGCGCGCGTCCGATAAATACCTAAAGTGAGAAGTGAGACAGGCCTGGTAGTAGTGAGTAGTGTAGCCTGTAAAAAGTTGCACAACATTGTCCCCGCATAGCGACATGTTGCTCAACAAGTTACTCTATTTGTTCCCAAGTGTATCCGGGAATTATTATTACTCATCTAAAGCTGGATTAGACTAAACTGGATAGATGGAATAATGTTCGGTTGCGCTTTCTAAGCAATTGTATTTCGAATTATGTCGGCTAGTTACTCTGGAGTAAGATAACTTTTGGTCGAATCCAGCCTAAAAAATACTTAGCCGTATAATTTACAAACATACTCGTACATAGAAATGCGCGATAAATAAAACCCGCGGGCTGATTGTCTAACTTGTCTCAAATCTCAAATTGGTCTCAAACTGTCAAAACGATAAGGTATCTTTTGTCGCGTTCGGTCTTGTTGAGATGAGAGTGACAGAGCTACTTGCGTGGTCACTGAACTGTCATATTTGAGAGTTTGAGACCGATTTTGGTCGCTATCAAAGATAGACAATCAAGGGGCTGGTACTATGAAGGTTTATCGTGTAGTAATAAGAGTTCATATTTGCGCAGCGCCACTTTTCTTTTTTTTATGGAAATTAAAGCTCTGTTGATGATATTTTATCATCTAGAATTCTAGAATGTTATGATAGCCTGAGTTTAAGCTATCTAGCTTAATTTCGTTATTCTAAAGCTCTGTAACAGCGAACCATGTTTAATCTTATTTTAAGAAGTCACTTTTTATACAAAAGTTATAAAGAATCTGTTATTAGATTGTAATTCTGTTTCGTGTACAGGGTGTCTCAAAACTTTGTACATTAGCTGACTAGTTATCGTGTATGATTTGTTTATAATTTTAGGTTAGGGTTGTAGATGCAATTTTATGGTACACCCTGTATTCGAATATAGCTGTTTGGAAAGCGGCATTCAACTATAAGACTTTCATTTGCATAGATGTGTACCTACTTTGTTGTATTTACGTTTTATTTAAATTCATGTGTTTTATTGGTGTTTCCACACAAGGCCGGCGCGCGAGATATAGCTTCAAAGATTTTAACAAAGTTTTATTGAAAAAACTTTGAACATAATCCTGTGCCACATAGCAATCAAACAAGTGTTCAAACCTTTGAAGCTGTAGCTGGGGCTTTAACTTTGGAATGTAATGCGATTGGCCATAACCTTGACACAAATAAGAATGTGATACAGGTTGTAAATGAAATTGAAATGAAATGTAACTCCCAAATCTGAGGTTCGGAAGTATTCCTATTGCAACCAGTTTTGGGGAACATGGTGGAATCGTTCCCCAAAGGCAGAGGGCAGAGTAGGTGGTTCGGTGCAACGGGCAAGTGGGCCAGATGGGCCGGCCCGTCGACGATTCCACCATGTTCCCCAAAAGTATAACAAATTGTAAAATTTTATTTTAACCGCTGTCGGAGCACCTTGTGCTCTAATGTTTTCAAAATCGCCTTGCAAAAGTAGTTTGCACTATGAAAGTTACAATGAAATTAATTTAATTTGCACTTTCTGCAATTTTATGCTGAGTTTAATCAGTGTTCATGAACTTTGTTCCCCTTACCTATGAAAGATGTTTAAAGTTAAACACTGGTTAAACAACGTCCTGTCTTTATTTGTGAATAGTGACAAACAGAGAAAGGACGTTGTTTAACCAGTGTTCAACTTTAAACAGCTTTCATAAGTAAGGCCCTGTATTGTAAAACTATTTTGGCTGGCGATAACGAAATTATAGTGACTTACACTGCCGGATTGATAACCGCTACGCAATGGAAGTCCGTTATGTTTTGGCAAATATAATTAAGAATATTTTAAGGTATTACATGAGGTATGTTGTAGAATTATGAATAGTTAGAGTAAATATTTTAAAATAAATGATATAGCTTTTAGTTTTGTGTTTTATTGCGATGGGCTTGCGAGTGAGCCCTCATACCAATCATTTTAATTACTTACTAGCTGCTGCCCGCGGCTCCGCTCGCGTGGTATCCGGATAAAAAGTAGCCTATATTACTCTCCAGCCCTCCAACTATCTCCACACAAAAAATCACGTCAATCCGTCTCTCTGTTTTGACGTGAAAGCAGGACAAATAAATAAACACACTTTCACATAATACGGATACGGATATCTTCAAATATGCAAGTATAGGTGGGAAATACCACCAGGGGTATCGTGGGTCCGTAGTGCGAAAAACCAAAGAAAACAAATTGTTCATGTTTCTATTATGAGTTTGTATACAATGTACTTATAGCTTCATTTACAATTCAATAAATAATACTGAACTTTCTACTTTTACTACATCAGTTACAAAAATGTATCGCTAGTGCTAAACTCTAGAGAACTGATCAGTATTCAGTACTTGGCAAATAAAAGGTTAATAATAGGGAATGCTAAACAAAACACAGGATGACTGAACATTTTTTAAAGTTTTTGAATGTAATCTCACTACATAAATCTAGCGATCTAAACATACTACAATACAATTATTACTAAAATATTGCGTTTACCGCTACGAAGGAGATCTTTCTTATCTTTTCTTATACAAAGCTTTTTCTCCTGAATAAAGATTTCCACAGGAACCAATAATTTTAAAATGTACGTATTTATTTAAACTAGCTTCAGCCTGCGGCTTCGCTCGCATGGTGCCCAGAATTAAATAGCCTATGCTATTCCAGGCCACCACGATCTATACCTTTTTCAAGTTTCCAAAAAAAAAAACAGCCGGTATACAAACTTTCAGATTTATAAGTAGGAATATGTATTACTTATATATTTTGTACGGTTTTGATCAGCGATCGGTCTATGTTACAAATAAAATATTAGTAGTTGGACAGCATAAACCGTTTTTGATAGTTCTTTGCTTGTGTGTATTCAAATACTTAGGCTGGTTTCGATCAAAAGTCATCTTACAACAGAGTAGTTACTCTAGTAAGTCGACATAATTCGAAATACAATTGTTTAGAAAGCGCAACCGAACATTATTATGTGCATACAAATTATCCTGGTTATAAGGTGTCAAATTTACCCCGCGTTTTCACTAACGACAAAACATGTTGCAAACATTATCTATCTTTATTAAATCTCAAAGAGTTAGTGCGATAGGTAGCTGTTTGCAACATGTTTTGTCGTTGGTGAAAACGCGGGGTTACAATGTCAAAATATTCAAGCAAACAGTAGTTTACTCTCGAGTAAAAACTTCATCCAGCTTGGTCGAATTCAGCCTTAGGCAATTATATTTTTTTTACTTACAACCATGTCAGTAAACTACAAAACAGTTCAGGGCCTGAATTCTACTAGATGACAACCGCTTTGGTTTTGGTTCGATCTCTTAAATGTCAGCCATTTGGTGAAATAATAGGTCTTTACCTATGAAATTGCCGTTCTTCAGTACTGGTCATTTCAAATCAAAATATTTTTTGGTTTGACTAAGAATTTTAATTCCAAATTAATTTTATATTAAAAACAAGGGTTTCTTTTTTAAAAAATTAGTCATTTGTTTATTGATTAGCGTTATATTTTCATCATATTTGATTCTTTTTCGTCATCATGGATACGTAAAAAATTCGAGTAATTATGGAATATGAGTACCGTCGTGGCAGCAACGCGACACAAGTGGCACGCAACATCAACGACGTTTACGGAGCAAACACTACAAACGAACGCACCACCTGTTATTGGTTTGCCAGCTTCCGTTCTGGAAATTTCGACCTGAAAATGAATCCCATACTCATCCAAAAACTTTGGTTGACAATGACGAACTAAAGGCGATTGTGGAGGCTGATGATACTCAATCTACGGCTAAATTAGCAGCAGCTTTCGACGTTAGCATCAAAACAATATTGGTTCATTTGCGTCAAATTGACAAGGTAAAAAAGCTTGAAAAAGGGATGCCCCACGAACTCAATGATCGCCAGCGCGAAGCACGCGTCGAGATGTGTCTTGCACTGCTCACCAGGCAAACATACGAAGTAATTTGAACCGCATTGTTACCTGCGACAAAGAATGGATTCTGTTTGACAATCGCAAGCACTTAGCACGTTGGTTTGATCCGGATTCAGCACCTAAACAATCCCCTAAACGAAAAATTGCCCCTAGAAAAGTGATGGTTACTGTTTGATGGTCTAGCGCCGGTGTGATTCATCACAGCTTCTTACCAAACGGGATGAGCATTACTGCAGATGTATACTGTGAAGAACTGAACACAATGATGGAGAAGCTTGCAATCCCCAACCAGCTTTGATCAATCGCTCGTCACCGCTGCTCCTGCACGACGACGCGTGACCTCATACTGCACAGTAGACGGTCTCCAAGTTACAAGAGCTAGGGTTGGAAGCTCTCCGTCGTCCACAGTACTCACCAGACCTTGTGCATATAGACTTCTACTTTTTCCAGAATTTGGATAACTTCTTGGTGGGAAAAAAATTGAATTCCCGAGAGGCAGTACAAAATGCCTTGGAAGAATTTGTTGCCTCCTGTCCAGCTAATTTCTTCAAGAAGGGCATAATGAACTGCCACGGCGTTGACAAAGATCCATTGATTGCATGGGTGATTACTTTGATTAATAGAAATAAAAAATGTAGAAAAAAAAATTACGTTAACTTTTTTCATAAAAAACGGCAATTTCATAGGTAAAGACCTAATAGTAGAATAGCTTTTCAAAAATTTGTTCTGCCAAAGTTCAAAACCTCACCACAGCTGAGTCGTTTGTTATTAGTAGTCATGGAAACAGTCGCTTTAGTTGAGGTTTTGGTTGAGGTTGATAAAAAGTTCGGTACCGGAATCGACGCCCTGTGCTTGTGAGAAACAATAATAGGTACCTACTAATTATAATTTTTGTTACAATCGATCGATACATTAAAAAAAGATTTTGGGTCTATTTCCACTTTATACCTACTATTTTGAGTATCTTTCACAGCTATACCTAGTTTAGTTTATTCTATAAATATTGTAGTTACGTAATACGCCATCTATTTAGGACTGTGTCGCTCTCTTCGCGCTCTCGACAGGACTCCAGTATTGGTTTCTCATCGGTCTTCCGTTTCCGGTTTCTGAGGACAAAATGATGATAAGTAAGTTCGTAAAGTAAGTAAGTGGTGGTAAAGTAAGTGGCTAAATCAAACGGAGTTTTCAGGCCGCCTAAAGGCCTCCGTCATGGCTTGTTTAAAAGCTGGGACCGACAATTTAATGTGCCCTCCGAAGCACGGAAGCGCTCAGCTCGTAATACAGCTACATTACCTATTCAAATATGTAATCGAGACGCCATTTGAAAGTAACTGAATGAAAATTGCTGCAATAGCACTTACTCCAAAAAGGGGGTTACAGGATATCTGCCTTATGACATCCAATTTCGATGGTACTAAGCAGAATAACTCCTAATAAAAAAATATTTAACAAAAACAAAAACCCGACTGAGTCAAAACTAAAAAGAAAAAAACAAACCTGCAAAGAATTACTCACAGTCGGGACCCATAACATTGGGAAGATTTGATTGGTAATAAAATGAATGGGTACCGACTGTGAGTAATTCTTTGCAGGTTTGTTTTTTTCTTTTTAGTTTTGACGCAGTCGGGTTTTTGTTTTTTTTAAATATTTTTTTATTTAACACTTTTTAGTTATGATAAAGTTGATTTTAAAATACCTATTCAACGATACCCCACTTGATATAGTGTGACGATTTTGATTCTTTTAATTTTGACAATATGGCGTCTGGTTGTAGCCCTGGTGAATTTTGATTACTGTCATATCTTTAGTGACACTCCCAAGGTTGAGACAAATCGATTGACGTAAGAATCATCAAAATCGGTCCACGCGTTTGGCCTCTAGAGTGCCACATAGAAACATCCATAGCGAGAATTATTATTAATCAACTTTAAACCGTTATTTTTCCTAAACTATTACTTAAAATGAAAAATGGTAAAAGAAACCTAAAGTTGATTTTGAAATACCTATTCAACGATACCCCACTTGATATAGTGTGACCATTTTGGTTTTTTTAATTTTGACAATATGGCGTCTGGTTGTGGCACTGGTGAATTTTGTTTACTGTCATGTCTTTAGTAGCACTCCCAAGGTTGAGACGAATCGATTGACGTAAGAATTATCAAAATCGGTCCACGCGTTTGGCCTCTAGAGTGCCACATAGAAACATCCAAACAAACATACATAGACTGATAAACACATTACCCTTCCTTTGCTTTGCGCAGTCGGGTAAAAATGTAGTAAATTGCTCACTTTTGATTTATTTAGGCTATGCAAACACTGACTCGCGAGGTCTACAGCTCACAGAGCCACTAGTGGCTTTATGACTATAGACTAGTGACTAGTCTATTAAAGACTAATCTATTATAGACTAGTCACTAGTCTATAGTCATAAAGACTACTATGACTACCATACTACTACTCACCTTTTAGGGTAGGGCTGTTTGAGATGAAATGTGCGATAATGTAGCTGCATACTGTTCTTTTGTGTGAAACGTTTGTCGCACAACGGACATGGATAAGGTCGCTCGCCAGTGTGTGTCTGAAATAATGTAGGAACACTTTATTGCTTACCAAATAAAAAATATTGGATGGATGGATGTATGTATAACTCCATTCATTAACTGTTCCTCTATAACTCGACAACCACTGAACCGATTTGCATGTTTAAAACATAGATAGATAATGGCCGGGAATATGACATATAGTCGGATTGCTCATTATACGGACTAAAATTGAATGACATTTTTCCTTCAATTTTGATATGTTTTTAGTCCGTATAATGAGCAATACGACTATAGACATTTATCCCGGAAAATGCACGGTTCCCGTGGGTTAAAAATAGTACTTCAGTTTACGCGGTCGCCCGCTAGTTTGTAATACTAGTAAGATAGACTTACCACTTGGTGTCGATGGTGACTACTCTTAGATATGAACTGCATTCCACAGATGTCGCACGCGTACACGTTCTCTCTAGTGTGTCGGTTCATATGACTCGCTATGCTCACAGCCTGACAAACATACAAAGATAAAATAAGATAAACTATATCTATGTAGCGTACTGTATATTGCGTCGCAATCTTTATGGCGGCTGAAGTGCGCGGCAGATTCGACTTTGCGCAGGTACAGTCAACGCAATAGAATAGAGTAAACCTTCTCTACTATATTATGCATGTATTATACATATATACCTTCCTCTTGAATCACTCTATTAAAAAAACCTCATCACAATTCGTTGCGTAGTTAGGCTGTGTCCCCAGTAGGCAAACTGTGAGCGGCCGACTGAGTTTGCGGCGTATCGGCTTAGTACGCTCTTCCATATATTTGAAATGGAGTGTCCACAGTTTGCTAGTTTTGCGCGTAACGCTGCAAACTGCGTACAGTGAGCGCAATCTATCAACTCTATCTATTAAGAAAACCTCATCAAAATCCGTTGCGTAGTTTTAAAGATCTAAGCATACATAGGGACAGAGCGGGAAGCGACTTTGTTTTATGCTATGTAGTGATGTGTGTCTCACCGCTAGCGAGGCGCCGCATACTTCGCAGATGTGCCGTTGATCGGCCGAGTAGAATGTCTGTCGAGGATGCTCTGTTAGGTGATGTTTCATACACGCTGTCTGCGTCACGAAATGTTTGCCGCACTGCCAACAACACAGTCAGGGTCTTACTTTTGAAAGATGTTTTAAGTTGAACACTGGTTAAACGTCCTGTCCTTATTTGTGGATAGTGACGAAAAATTAATTTAAGTAATTTAGCTACTTGAACTTGTACGTAATATTTCTCCTTGCTGAAGTGAAACATTTGTGTGCACCATACCAAAGTTTTTTACATCTCATGCCTTTGAATTCTTCTCTACACTCGGGATTTTAACGCACAGGGTCTTACTTATGAAAGATGTTTAAAGTTGAACACTGGTTAAACGTCCTGTCTTTATTTGTGGATAGTGACGAATAGAGACAGGACGTTTTCGATCGAGCGAGCGAAGCGAGCGAAGATCTTAGTGGCAAGTTAGGCGATTTTGCTTTGTATGTTTGTATGTTTGTATGTTTGTATGTTTGTATGTTTGTATGTTTCATTTTTATGTTCTCGCATAACTGTCGAACCGCTTATCCAATCTGTATGAAACTTGATAGGTCAATAGGTTGTGCTATGGAAATTTGCTGTGGAGCATATGAGCGTAATCGATGAAGGGGTTGTAAAGATATGGGGTTCCCAAGGGGGTAATTTTTTTTCAAAGTTACCCAAATATATTGAGTGGGGTGTCATATGAAAGTACTCAATTTATACATTCCAAAATGGTTTTTAGTTTTCTTCTAGGTTCTATAGTTTTTGAAATACAGTGAAAAAGAAAAATTATGGAAACCAATTAACGGAAGTATGGAGAGAGCTCCCGTTTCATAGAGTTTCGATGTGTTCGTAGGTCTGGTTAACAGACAAAGAGTGTGGCATCGTTGTGGTTTGGTTTGCAATGATTTTAGTTACTACTTGATATTTTTTCTTGAGATTGAAAATAAAAGCCGTGTTGGCCGAGTGGAAGAGTGCTCAACTTTCGATTCATAGGTCGTAAGTTCGAACCCTGGCCGTGCTCATCAATGGATTTTTCGATTAGAAAAATTTAAATGCGCATTAACACGAGCTCTAAACGGTGAAAGAAAACATCGTGGGGAAACCAGGGAGGGGGAGGGGGAGGGGAGGGGGGGAGGGGAGGGGGGAGGGAAGGGGAGGGGTGGGGCGGGGGAGGGAGGGTGGAGGGGAGGGGAGGGAGGGGGAGGGGATGGAGAGGGAGGGGAGGGGGAGGGGAGGGAGGGGGAGGGGGAGGGGAGGGAATTGATTTTCTCATACATTTTGTATTGAACTGCTATTTTAATAATTTCTCGAACTAAGAGGCCTTCCCTGAGACGCGGTACGAAGTTCGCGGGGTCAACTATCATACTAATATTATAAAGGCGAAAGTCCGTGTGTGTGTGTGTGTGTGAATGTTTGTTGCCACGTATCTCCATAACTACTAAACCGATTTTGATGAAATTTGGAATGTAGATAGACTAGTAGTTCGCCCCGAACTGAGATCTCGCGCACCGTAGATGGCTTACATTTGGACTTTCTTCTGACTACCCCTATAATTTCAAGTGCTACTACCGCCGAGTATGCCTATTGCGCTAGCTCTTCATGGTAAAAAATACTAGCATGCATGCAATACCTACATAATGTCGTGTCTAATTTTTCATTTATTTCATATTTATGAATTCTCGTCGTATTTCTAAAAGTATACGTCCTAGAATCAAAATAATAACTATTTGGGAATGTACAAATTAAGACCTTTCATTTGACACCCCACTCAATATATTTGTTTATTTAACTTTTTTTACCCCAATTATTTTCATTCTTTATCAAAAATTTTTTTATCATGAAAATAAATCAAGTAGCATCTAAAATCATTGCAAACCAAACCGCAACGATGCCACTCTCTTTTTAAGACCGACCAGTCAATGAGCTATGAAGACATCGAAACTCTATGAAACGGGAGCTCTTGCAGCTCTGGTTTCGTAGTTTTTGTTCTTTGGTCGTATTTCAAAAACTATACATCCTAGATTAAAAATAAAAACCATTTTGGAATGTACAAAATAAGCCCTTTCGTATGACACCCCACTCAATATATTTGGGTAACTTTAAAAAAAATTTACCCCCTTGGGAACCCCATATCTTTACAACCCCTTCATCGATTACGCTCATACGCTCCACAGCAAATTTCCATAGCACAACCTATTGACCTATCAAGTTTCATACAGATTGGATAAGCGGTTCGATAGTTATGCGAGAACATAAAAATGAAACATACAAACATACAAACATACAAACATACAAACATACAAACATACAAACATACAAACATACAAACATACAAAGCAAAATCGCCTAACTTGCCACTAAGATCTTCGCTCGCTTCGCTCGCTCGATCGATAATAACCGGGAATAGGACATAGGCTACTTTTTATCCCGAAAAATTTCAGGGTTCCCGTGGGATAAAAAAATAGTAGTCCACGCGGGCGAAGCCGCGGGCGTCCGCTAGTTGAATATAAACACGACACGACTTAATGTATTGCATGCATGCCTATAATCTTTACCATACTGAGGTAGCGTATTAGATATCATTGTGTGATAAACACTAGAAGGAGCACTTAACGTAGGTATAGGGGTAGTCAGAAACAAGTCCAAATCTAGGCTATCAACACAACGTTGCGCGAGATCTCAGTTCGGGGCGAACTACTAGTTTAACCAGTGTTCGACTTTAAAAAATTTTCGTAAGAAGGGTCAATACTTAGGCCTTTACATCTTTTACTAGATGATTTAAAACAGTATCAGGAGGCAATCTTTTGCCTACACATAACGGAATACTGTAGTGCCTGGGACAATGTTGAGATGGAGTAGGCTTGCCCAGCACCTAACTGAACCATCCTCTCAGCTTAACCGGCCTATTCTATCTCAAACAATGTCCTAGGAACTACAGTGTCCCGTTAAGTGTTGGAAAGATTGCCTCCTGACACTCTATAAATCATCTAGTAAAGATGTAAAAGCCTAAGATTTTTTCTATGTATCCCATACAAAAAATTTAATGCGGGTCGACTTAGGGAGTGGGCACATTACGTTTTTTGAAGCGCGTTTGTATCGATACAAACGTGATGCGAACGTGTTGTGGGCGCGCTGCTCGAACACGCGCTTCAAAAAACGCAGTGTGCCCACTCGCGGTTCGCGTTTGTATCGATACAGACGCGCTGTGAATGTGCTTCAGAAAACGCCGTGTGCCCCCTCCCTTATTTCATGATGATACTAGCTGCTGCCCGCGGCTTCGCTCGCGTGGTACCCGGATAAAAAGTAGCTATGTTACTCTCCAGCCCTCCAACTATCTCCACACAAAAAATCACGTCAATCCGTCGCTCTGTTTTGACGTGAAAGCAGGACAAATAAACAAACGAATAAACAAACTTTCACATTTATAATATGGGTACAGATATAACAACTCACATGTATACAGGTGGTGGGTTTCTTGGCTTTTTTGGTCACTTTTCTAGAACTATCTCCCGGCGCCTTGCCTTTATAGTTTCTTCGTTTCACTTCGTCATCCCTGCAATACAACAATACATTTTTGTAAAACTGATTAGTATACCATTTCTGACTGGTTAGTCTACTAATCAGCAATAGTATGGCGAAGTTTTGCTGAGGTAATCGATCTAGCGAGCGAAGCGAGCGAAGATCTTAGTGGTAAGTTGGGCGATTTTGCTTTGTATGTTTGTATGTTTGTATGTTTGTATGTTTGTATGTTTCACGAATTGTTGTTCGCGCATAACTGTCGAACCGTTCATCCAATCTGCATGAAACTTGGTAGGTCAATAGGTTGTGGTAAGGAAATTTACGGGGGAGCATATGAGCTTAATCGATGAAGGGGTTGTGAAGATATTGGGTTCCCAAGGGGGTAAAAAATTATGAAAGTTACACAAATAAATTGAGTGGGGTGTCATACGAAAGGGCTTATTTTGTACATTCCAAAATGGTTTTTATTTTTAATCTAGGATGTATAGTTTTTGAAATACGACCAAAGACCAAAAACTACGAAACCAGAGCTGCAAGAGCTCCCGTTGCATAGAGTTTCGATGACTTCGTAGCTCATTGACTGGTCGGTCTTAAAAAGAGAGTGGCATCGTTGCGGTTTGGTTTGCAATGATTTTAGATGCTACTTGATTTATTTTCATGATAAAAAAAATTTTGATAATGAATGAAAATAATTGGGGTAAAAAAAGTTAAGTAAACAAATATATTGAGTGGGCTGTCAAATGAAAGGTCTTTATTTGTACATTCCAAAATAGTTATTATTTTTATTCTAGGACGTATACTTTTAGAAATACGACGAGAATTCATAAATATGAAATACCTACCTAAATGAAAAATTAGACACGACATTATGTATTGCATGCATGCCAGTATTTTTTACCATGAAGAGCTAGCGCAATAGGCATACTCGGCAGTATCAGTAGTAGCACTTGAAATTATAGGGGTAGTCAGAAGAAAGTCCAAATGTAAGCCATCTACGGTGCGCGAGATCTCAGTTCGGGGCGAACTACTAGTAATCCTTGTTTTTCTTTTGACTACTTTGACGAGCCTCACTTTGTTCGACTGGCTCCCCACTGGAGCTTGGCTATTTAGATTTAAGCGGATGGATCACCGAAAAGAAAGCTAGGCGCCATACCGTGTTTGTTGCCCTGATTCTTCACGATGTTGGACGCGAAAGAACAGGAGCAGAATCACCTAGCTCTTAAGACGATTCAAAGTGATTCTAGTGGTCCTACTGAATAAATGAAGTAACTCTACTTAAAGATGGCGAAACCAACCCTTTATTTTTAGACGAATTCATTATTTTTATTTCGCCAACTTCGTCGGGTAACAATGGTCTGTAAAAAATAAAAATTGGCTACAGAGTAAGAACGTGCAAAAGTAATGTCTCACTCACACGATCCCGTCGGTGTGCATTTCAGAGTGAGACAGGTGTAGATCGTACGCGCTCTGTGATGTGAACTTGAGGTCGCATTTCTCGCAGTAGATGTTCTTTTCTGGTGAATCTGATGATGGCTCCTGAAATAAAATGGTGTTATTGTAAGATATTAATTTACATTGTATATTATCTTTAAATGGACTGTATAGTACAGTGTATGGTACAGTACAGAGCAGTGTATAGTACAGTACAGTGCATGGTACAGTACAGTGTATAGTACAGTACAGTGCATGGTACAGTACATTTTTTTTTGGTGAAAATTTTCACAGTGCCATCTAGCCCCAAACTAAGCAAAGCTTGTACTATGGGAACCAGATAACTGATAGAATACTTATATATGTTTTTGTAAATACATACTTACTTATCGATCGAGCGAGCGAAGCGAGCGAAGATCTTAGTGGTAAGTTGGGCGATTTTGCTTTGTATGTTTGTATGTTTCACGAATTGTTGTTCGCGCATAACTGTCGAACCGTTCATCCAATCTGCATGAAACTTGGTAGGTCAATAGGTTGTGGTAAGGAAATTTACGGTGGAGCATATGAGCTAAATTGATGAAGGGGTTGTGAAGATATTAGGTTCCCAAGGGGGTATTTTTTTTTTAAAGTTACACAAATATATTGAGTGGGGTGTCATATGAAAGGGCTTATTTTGTACATTCCAAAATGGTTTTTATTTTTAATCTAGGATGTATAGTTTTTGAAATACGACCAAAGAACAAAAACTACGAAACCAGAGCTGCAAGAGCTACCGTTTCATAGAGTTTCGATGTCTTCGTAGCTCATTGACTGGTCGGTCTTAAAAAGAGAGTGGCATCGTTGCGGTTTGGTTTGCAATGATTTTAGATGCTACTTGATTTATTTTCGTGATAAAAAAAAATTTTGATAAAGAATGAAAATAATTGGGGTAAAAAAAGTTAAGTAAACAAATATATTGAGTGGGGTGTCAAATGAAAGGTCTTTATTTGTACATTCCAAAATAGTTATTATTTTTATTCTAGGACGTACTTATACTTTTAGAAATACGACGAGAATTCATAAATATGAAATAAATGAAAAATTAGACAGGACATTATGTAAGTATTGCATGCATGCTAGTATTTTTTACCATGAAAAGCTAGCGCAATAAGCATACTCGGCAGTAGTAGCACTTGAAATTATAGGGGTAGTCAGAAGAAAGTCCAAATGTAAGCCATCTACGGTGCGCGAGATCTCAGTTCGGGGCGAACTACTAGTTATACTTTATTACACCCAGACACAGAACAAACATCATGTTCACAAATGTTTGTTCTGGGTGGGAATCGAACCCACGACCTACAGCGCAGAAGGCAAAGCTACTACCAACTGAGCTAAGAGGCCAGTCAGTTTAAACTCACCGCGGGTGGATGTTCGAAGTGTTTGATACGATGGTGCTGCGCCAGTCCGGCCGCGCTTACAAAGGAGACGCCACAGCGGCCGCACACGTGGGACGAACGGTGAGCCATCCGCATGTGAGTGTAGAACGTTGACGAGTGCCTACGAGAATTGTAATAGCAATATAGGGACACATAAATGTAATAGATACTACCTATATATCTTGATTTCCTTTCCTCACCGCCTCTCTCTTTTACATCAAGGCTACTTTCAACCTTCACTGTCAGTCTGAAATAACTAAGTATCCTATTTTTATTTTTCTGTGACGCGGGAGCACTGGTGACCTGTGCTACAGGTTTCTTCAAACCTTTTTCAGGCACCAGTCTCTCACAATACAGGCACTTAGAAATAACTTTGATATTTCCTAGTCACTAAGATAAATGTACAAATGCCTTTGTGAGAGAAATAAATAAATTATGTTACGTATGTTATCTATACTGTGAGACGCTGTCATCCCTGCGCCCCTCGGTGAGACAGTCAGTCGTGTGCAGGGCCTGATTCGTAGCCCACGTAACATGTAAAATCAAATAAATGCGGTATCGTGCCATATTCGGTTGTATGATTCATCATCCTTCACCTAAATAAAGAAGGTACTTCAAGGACAAGTATTTACAGCAATTTCAATTTATTTATTATTCCATTGCAAGCACATGGGACTACTACCAGGCCTGTCTCACTTCTCACTTTAGGTATTTATCGGACGCGCGCCGCCTCGGGCGGCGCGCGACATAGGTTGCCACTTGCCGCTCGCTCGGCTTGCAGACTAGACGCATTGTGCGTAATTATCGTGATCTCGTATACATCGTTTCTTGTGATTTTTGCACGATAACTAAACTGATATAAAAGATACTGCTGTGTCTACGGGTGTCTAAACAAAAGGAAAAGCAATGAATGGACATTAACATTCCACAAAATTCCGGAAGATATTGAAAGGTTGGTAGGTACATACTAAGCTTTTCTATAATTTGTTGTAAGTACCTATTTAAATAAATCATCAATAAATACCTAGGTAGGTACTTGCTTTTACTCTGTAACTGTAGGTGCATAATGAAAACGAGATTTTATAGGTACCTATTCGATTCCTTTTTGATTGAATAGGTACCTGTTTACAAATAAACAAGCATAATACACCTACAAAACTACCTACCTACAAAACTGTAGGTAGGTAGGTAGTTTTGTAGGTGTATTATTTGTAGGTACCTACCTACAAAACTGTAGGTAGGTAGGTACCTACAGTTTTGTTTATTTACATATGTACCTAAAAGTAACTTATCCATTAAGTAGGTAGGTACCTAACCTACTTAATATAATAATTGTAAGTGTTCAGAAGTTACATTACATTCATAGAGCCATGTTGGTCGGAGTGATTAGTACCTCAACTTTCGAGACGAAGGTCGTGGGTTCGAGTCCTGGCCGTGCATTAAATTGCAAATGTGATTGCAAACCTAACATTAAAAGGGTGATTATCGGATAACGGCTCCCGGTCTAGTTGTGTGATGATGATGATTGTGTGTGTCTGATCGATGTCTAGGTAGGTATGAAGGTATAGATATTTTGAAATGCAATTGTTTACAAAACGAACGAGATAATAATGTATCTACATACTTCACCTACCTACGTACAATACGTAGTACCTACTTACTACTATTTATTCTGTGGTAACGGTAGATTAAATTATATTTAGGCCTACTTATTTTAGAACTTAAGTAGGTACTGTTTTTGTGACAGATAAAATAAATTAATTTATTTGTGTTGTCGCAAGCGAAAATTCGACAACCCTTACGAGTCGCGTCACACCGCGCCAGACAGTGACACAGTTACGCATTAGAGCAGGATGGGAATGTTTAGGCAAATATCTCGATAGGTAATAGGCCCATAGGCGAGTTGAATTGCACTTTATAGCTTCGCCGCGAGAGTCTCTATTTAAACAAATTTACTCGCGAAGTGACCCTTCTGTACGTAGTACTAGTATTCTGTGCTACTACACAATTAAATACAAAATTTATATATGTAGTAGGCTTGTACATCACTTAAGTTACAGACAGGACCTACATAGCAATTCAACGAGCTGCGCATTGCTGTCGGGAATCGGTGAATTATTGAAAGAAATATTTTCGTCACAATCAAGTAGATATTCGTCACAGTCCGATAGACGCGGCGCTGCTATCACAGAACTAGGTTAGGTGGAAAATTACTAATTGTCCAAATAAGGCTTGAACAATAATAAATATGCAACTTTGTACGTTCGTTAATTCTCCACACCAGAACAACTGAACGACCTTGATTAAAAGAGCTTATTAAAGTAAATAAAACAATTAGTTCCCGCTTTTGCCGTAGGACTTGAGTGCTGGCGCGAACTCTACATGACAGAACACAGTCTCAGCAGTACTAATGCCGATTTTGGCGGTGCGGTGTGTGAGAAGGGTAGACATAGACAGAGAATGCTAATAGTATCGATAATAGCTGGACATGTTTCTTTTCAGTCACTCAAAACAAAAGGATAGGTACTTATAAATACAAGATTCTTGTGAAAGATAGCGACAAAGCGTAACATTTTTTGTCCTTAACTGCATGCCGGTAATTTAATTGTTTATCACAATAACACTTACTTAAACTCCTCACCGCAATCCTTGCATTTCCTTATCACGCCGTTGTGGTAGTCCTCGTGGAAAATAGCTGATGTTCTGAAAATATTACAATTTTTAAAACGTTTTTTCGAAAAAAAGTCGCTTTTGTTGCACCCTGACGAGATAATCCGCATCCTTGGCTTATATGTGTAAAGTTTCACATAATTTTAACCATCATGTCATCAGGCGAGGTCGCAGACAAAGGCTTTGGTCACATTGGTTGGTTTTTATGGCTTGATTGGTTGCAATTAAAATTTTGAAAATTTTACTAAGCTTTGAAGGTAGGGCCTTATTTTTTAGACATTATAAGCAGGATGTTAGAGGTTTCTCAAGAATTAGGGGGGGATAAGTTTTATCAAAATATCCGGCTTAGTCAGGATCGTTTGTATCAATGCGGGTTCGAAACCCGTCGGAATCGAAAATTTTGATAAGAATTTTCATTATCGATCGAGCGAGCGAAGCGAGCGAAGATCTTAGTGGTAAGTTGGGCGATTTTGCTTTGTATGTTTGTATGTTTCACGAATTGTTGTTCGCGCATAACTGTCGAACCGTTCATCCAATCTGCATGAAACTTGGTAGGTCAATAGGTTGTGGTAAGGAAATTTACGGTGGAGCATATGAGCTTAATCGATGAAGGGGTTGTGAAGATATTGGGTTCCCAAGGGGGTAAAAAATTATGAAAGTTACACAAATATATTGAGTGGAGTGTCATACGAAAGGGCTTGTTTTGTACGTTCCAAAATGGTTTTTATTTTTAATCTAGGATGTATAGTTTCTGAAATACGACCAAAGAACAAAAACTACGAAACCAGAGCTGCAAGAGCTCCCGTTTCATAGAGTTTCAATGTCTTCGTAGCTCATTGACTGGTCGGTCTTAGAAAGAGAGTGGCATCGTTGCGGTTTGGTTTGCAATGATTTTAGAAGCTACTTGATTTATTTTCATGATAAAAAAAAATTTTGATAAAGAATGAAAATAATTGGGGTAAAAAAAGTTAAGTAAGTAAACAAATATATTGAGTGGGGTGTCAAATGAAAGGTCTTTATTTGTACATTCCAAAATAGTTATTATTTTTATTCTAGGACGTGTACTTTTAGAAATACGACGAGAATTCATAAATATGAAATACTTAAATAAAAAGTTAGACACGACATTATGTATTGCATGCAAGCTAGTATTTTTTACCATGAAGAGCTAGCGCAATAGGCATACTTGGCAGTAGTAGCACTTGAAATTATAGGGGTAGGTAGTCAGAAGAAAGTCCAAATGTAAGCCATCTACGGTGCGCGAGATCTCAGTTCGGGGCGAACTACTAGTTTAACACACGGGAATTACTCACGTAAAAATATCGTCGATTTAGATACCGACAATGTTTCGATTCATCCGGAGAATCTTCATCTGGGTAAGGAGGGAGTTGCGGCAAGGTTACTCCTCGCGGTTTTCATTTTTTCAGAATTTTCATTTTCAATAGTTGTAAAAAATTCTCACAAAGTTTTAAAAAATTCTAAAAATCTTAAAGTGCAACTGGTACTCACTCTAGATAGAAGCGCATATCGCATCGCAGGCAGTGGTAGACCGCGTAATGTTGCACCATGTGCTTCGTCAGCATACATTTCCGCTTGAAGCGCATGTGGCAGAAACGACACTCCAATGGACCTAGTGACTGTCAAAACCAATTTTTACAGTATTTTGTTATATACATAAATCACGTCTCTTTCAAAACTTAAAATAAAACTTAGGCCTATCATACATCTTTACTAGATGATTTATACAGTGTCAGGAGGCAATCTTTGCCTACTCTTAACAGATCACTGTAGTGCCTGGGACATTGTATAAGATGGAGTAGGCTTGCCAAGCACCATATCCACATAGACATGGTCAATACGTGTGGAGCTGACTAAACCGCGGATTACTGCAAACGGCGTGCGCGGCTTGACTAGAAAAATTGTAAATATACAGAAATGATTGAAATTCAACTGTCATTCTCCTCAAAAATTCGTATAAGTAACTGTAGCTCTAAAAATATCCGCTAGGTGGAGTTGTAACGAAACAACCAAACAAACCGAATATGATTTTTTTGAGCTTTTAAAATTTATATCACTTGTGTATAATTTAAATAAAGATGCATAATAACAGGTCGTTTATTGAATCTGTGAGTTTATTTTCGGCCTTCTGAAAATAAAGGTTTTTCAAGTTGTTACCCTATTTATCAGATGTGCAATTAATGTAAAAGTATCCTCACCTCATCATGCTTCATCTTAACATGTCGCATCAGCATTTCCAGTTTAGAGAATCCTTTCAAACAATTATGGCACTTGTAATTAGCCTTTACGTACTTATCACTATGTTCCTTCCTTCGGAATTCAACATTAGCTTCATCCTCAGTCAGTCTATACTTCTTCCAATATTCCATAGACAAATACTCTTTTTTCCTCCTCATAAACTTCCTCGGTTTAGTTTTATCTATGGGTTCGTCTTTGACACCGTCGAGGAAGACGAGTTGATTTGATCCGTTGACCGCCTTTTTGATAATGTCGAGGAATATGTTTTCATCTTCGCTAGATGCGTCATCTCTTAATAGATTGTCGGCGTCCATAGATATGTCTTCTGTATCTTGTATAGGTTCTCTTTTAACTTCGATATCAATTTTTCCTTGTCTCGATGGTTCAATTTTCTCTTCTTTCGTAGCATCATCACTATCGTAGTATACTTCTTTGATGACAGTCTCCTTTCTTTTGGATTGATGTTTGAAGATGAAAGTTTTTGTGTGGCTGTGATTCATAAATAGAGAGATTCTGGAATTAAGATTTTCTGCTATCCTGTTTATTAGCTCAATGGATTTGTATGAGATCTAGAAGTAAATAAAAGTTTATTATCGATCGAGCGAGCGAAGCGAGCGAAGATCTTAGTGGCAAGTTAGGCGATTTTGCTTTGTATGTTTGTATGTTTGTATGTTTGTATGTTTCATTTTTATGTTCTCGCATAACTGTCGAACCGCTTATCCAATCTGTATGAAACTTGATAGGTCAATAGGTTGTGCTATGGAAATTTGCTGTGGAGCATATGAGCGTAATCGATGAAGGGGTTGTAAAGATATGGGGTTCCCAAGGGGGTAATTTTTTTTTCAAAGTTACCTATATTTTATAATTATGGAAACCAATTAACGGAAGTATGGAGAGAGCTCCCGTTTCATAGAGTTTCGATGTATTCGTAGGTCTGGTTAACAGACAAAGAGTGTGGCATCGTTGTGGTTTGGTTTGCAATGATTTTAGTTGCTACTTGATATTTTTTCTTGAGATTGTAAATAAAAGCCGTGTTGGCCGAGTGGAAGAGTGCTCGACTTTCGATTCATAGGTCGTAAGTTCGAACCCTGGCCGTGCTCATCAATGGATTTTTCGATTAGAAAAATTTAAATGCGCATTAACACGAGCTCTAAACGGTGAAAGAAAACATCGTGGGGAAACCAGGGAGGGGGAGGGGGAGGGAGAGGGAGGGGAGGGAGGGAGAGGGAGGGGGGAGGGGAGAGGGAGGGGGAGGGGAGGGAATTGATTTTCTCATACATTTTGTATTGAACTGCTATTTTAATAATTTTTCGAACTAAGAGGCCTTCCCTGAGACGCGGTACGAAGTTCGCGGGGTCAACTATTGAATATAAACACGACACGACTTAATGTATTGCATGCATGCCTATAATCTTTACCATGCTGAGGTAGCGCATTAGATATCATTGTGTGGTAAACACTAGAAGGAGCACTTAACGTAGGTATAGGGGTAGTCAGAAACAAGTCCAAATCTAGGCTATCAACACAACGGTGCGCGAGATCTCAGTTCGGGGCGAACTACTAGTTAATATGAAACTTACATAGCATCTACTTCTACTTGTCATAAAACTAGTAAAAGATTATTGTATTGAGTTTAAAATGATAAATTGCCATGAAGATTATATTCAAAAAAATATCTCAGTACACTTAATTTATTCTATTACTGCTATCACCTGTCAGTGCAATGTTAGTAAATATTGTACATTGGTTTTGGCTAGAGTATAATTATATTTATACTTACTGGCATTGTAGTGTGTATGCGCTCAAGCACCTTCTGACCATGGTTACATTTCTCCTTAAACTTGTGGAATTTATGCAGCAAAGATGCACACTCATAGCACGCCCACTGTGGGAACTCATCAACAGCACTCAACTGAAATAAAACATGATTGGCTGAAGTACCTTGATTCAGTAAAGGTATCCTACTAATATTATAAAGGCGAAGGTCCGTGTGTGTGTGTGTGTGAATGTTTGTTACCACGTATCTCTTAAACTACTAAACCGATTTTGATGAAATTGGAATGGGAAAAATGGAAATATGGAATGTAGATTGTTTAATTTCTGGAATAACACATAGACTAATTTTTATCCCGGAAAAATGTATTGTTCCCGTGGGATAAAAAGCATTAGGTAGTCCACGCGGGCGAAGCCGCGGGTGTTCGCTAGTTTTTAGATTCATCAAAGGATTAATTAACTAAAACACAACATTAGGCACTAAATAAACTTACTTCTACACCCGTTACATCTTCATATTCCTCTCGTAAATTGTTTTTATTGAATGAGGACCCCAGTACATTTGTGTTGAGACAAACACGGCATATTTGTAATTCAGACATGTTACACAACTATAAACTTAAACTAATTGTTCAGAAAGGGCAAATAAAGCCATGGAATGCGAAGCATAATGTATTTGTTTGGCAATAACAAAGTTTTTGTAGAGAAATCGAAAAATCAATTTGGTTGGCGATCACGAAAACAACAATAGGTTTTTTGACAGTTTGATTTCGATTCGATCGACACTCGTTTTTGACAGCCAAGCCAATTGACATTGACACTTCTTGATTATTAGCCACAGAGTATCTACATTCTAGAGTAGAACCTCATAAATAATCTCGCGAGATAGATTTTATTTTAACCGTATTTACTACGGTGACTTAGTCGTATTGCTCATTATACGGACTAAAAGTGAAGGAAAAAATGTAATTTTTCCTTCAATTTTGATTAGTTTTGATGCGTTTTATGTCAAAATTGAAGGAAAAATGACATTTTTTCCTTCACTTTTAGTCCGTATAATGAGCAATACGACTATAGTATGCCTAATATTGTACTCAGCGGGCTTAAAAAGGCTGTTAAAACAGAATCACATATTCACAAGAATTGAAAATATGCAGTCTCTTTTCATAGACAGAGATATCGGCCATTTTAACCCCGCAGATCTATACATTGGTGGTCTCTGCCTACCCCTGTGGGAAAGAGGCGTGATTTTATGTATGTATGTAGATCTATACATTACTAGCGGACGCCCGCGGCTTCACCCGCGTGGATTACTACTTTTTTATCCCACGGGACACATGCATTTTCTCGGGATAAAAAGTAGCCTGTTTGGGAGACGAGTCATTTAACCCTTTACCAGGCCTCGGACAAATCCTATAGTAATAGTGATTTTTTAATAGATTTCTATGAGTAATAACGTTTAGTTTGAGATTTCATCAATTATATTTAGAAAATTAGCTGAAAACCTAAAAAAACAAATGTGGGAAAACATAATCCCATTGGCTGTCCAGACGACTGTCTTTTATATCTATATATATATATTCAATGACAAGTCTGCCCACAATTTATATTTAATTTTCCATAAAGCGAAACGTAGGTAAGTAATATCTTCTTAACTTTTAATGTAAAATAACCGTAAGCAAACCAAAAAAGAAAACCCGCTGCAAAAAGTTAGTATAAAATAAAGATTTCAATTTACCGGGCAATGCACATATAACTCCCACAATAATTCTAGGCTTCACAGGCTAAGGTAAATGGTTTCCCACATGTTTTATTTTGTTATATCATGATTTTTTTCAAATATTTACTTATAATTTATGCACATATCACTAGAAAAACTCTAATTCTACAACATAAAAAAAAATCGTACGACTTACCTTTCTCCGTTTCGCCATAATCACTAAAATACTCCGCACTTTTCACAAAAACAACCGTTACACGGACGACCATTGAAAGATTTGGCCGTAAAAGTGACATTTCACAATGACAGTGACAACTTTTTGTTGTGGCCCTGGGGAATATTTTATTTGGTCGTTTTTGACAGTTTGTGGTAGATACTTTACCAAAACCTGGTAATAACATCTTAAAATCAATGTGGGAGACGCTCTATCCATAGCCTGGTTAAGGGTTAACCCTTAACCAGGCTATGGATAGAGCGTCTCCCACATTTATCAAAATTATCAACAAAATTATCAATAAATTCTTATCTGTTTTATTACATTAATTTACACACTAAAAGTAACATTTCTAAAACTAAAGAATTTCCATAGAGCCAAGATTTCCATTTACATCCATTCCATGCATGAACGCCATTTTACTACAATCATACTAGGTTAGGTATTCCATCCATTCCACGAAATCCGAAAAGCTAAAGACAAGACTGTGCCCTTTCTCGTCGTTCATCAACTTATAGCTTATAGCAATCTCGAAGTTCATCAAGGGCATGCGTTAATAGCAGTGAAAAGCGCACGTGAGGCATGCCCTTGACGCATGCGCTATGACCGTTATAGGGTAGTTTATTAAGCTGACATAACAGATACTTAGTATTGACAACGCTTGGACGAATAAACACTACGATGGCATCGGTAGTTTGTAGCATTCAAATAGTGAATGCGCCCCGTACTAAAGTTGAAGATGAAAGGGCACAGTGTGGGCATAGCATTTCAATTTATATAATACTTGTAGGTACTTGACAAAATATATTCGAACGGCCTTCATGAAACACAGAAAATCTCTTTATGATTCGTTTACACATGCTACTTAGGCACAATAATTATTACGTTTGCACTAGCCACATACATTCTTTGATCGACGGATATAAAATTTACACTAATAAAATAACTATTTTTGTATAATGAGCTGTACAACAAAATATATAATTCAGAGATAGTGAAAGAAAGAAACACATTTTTGAGATTTGTTTATTACAATTAGTTTGCATATTTATATTGTGATGCTCTCTATAAATATAAAAGAAACATGCACTCGGCCGTATCCCTAAAAATCCCTCAGATCTTCATATATGAGATCATTTGACGATAAACTCGTCCAAAATTAAATACGAAGTATCATGAAGCAACTAACACGTTCAGAAAAGAAACTAAAAATAATATGATCACGACTGTATTCCCAAGGTGCGGTAGACATAAGCGGCCGTCACATGGTAAAGTTCTAACCGTGCATCTGGACTGCGTTCCGAACCGCGGATGGATCTGTGCAGTTTGGACCGCGGATCAACCTGTCGTGCTAATTACTGTTACAGTTTAGACTGGCGTCCACACCGTGATGCGTGCAAAAAAACTGACACAAAAACTGTGCTAAAAACTATGCCAGATCGAACTGTCAGCCTCGCACATCTACATGTAGGTTTTGGAGCGACGGATGGAATGGCGCGTGCTGTTTCCCGCGTTCCGAACTCTACGTGTAAAGGCCGCTATATTCTTTCGATCTTTGGGTATTTATGAAGATGTCTAAGTGTTCAGCAGGGCTAAAAAGGCCGCTATAGCAGAATCACAATAAAAATTGCAATATATGCCGTTCTTGTCACTTTCAGTCTATGAAGAGACGCTATATAGTTCAATTTTTATTGTGATTCTGAAATAACAGCTTTTTTAATCCCGCAGTACGCCCAACAAAAAAGAGCTCAAGATATAATTGCTTCTTACGGAGATATTATGGCAACTAAGTTACTACCTGTAGACGTAAATAAAACATGGAAGTCATTTATCACACTAATATTACAAAGGCGGAAGTTTGGATGGACGTATGTTTGTTCCTCTATAACCCGACAACCACAGAACCGATTTGGCTGAAATTTAAAATACAGATAGATAATGACCGGGAATAGGACATAGGCTACTTTTTATCCGGGTACCACGCGAGCGAAGCCGCGGGCGGAAGCTAATATTTCTATAAAATTACCCAAAAACAAACTGAGCCGCGGACGCGGTGGGCTGGTTTTTTTTTAATTTTTGTAATGTCTGTTTTATGATTGACTAGATTTTACAAAACGTATATCTACATGAAGGAAAATGTCACTAATTTAATTTTGTCCTTTGTTGTGCCTCGCACGCGGGGGCTTACAAACTGAGCCGCGAGCTAGAAATCTAAACTCTCCAGAAAATACATTGTAAGTTTGATTCTGTACCAAACTGTGTCTTATTCCTTTGAACGAATGCATCCATGTTTTATTTCCGTTCATTTGGTTCGTAAAAAAATCTTAGGTACGTATAAAAGTATGTCATAATAGTTTTTACAAAAAAGTTCTTAAAAATAAATCTACTTTACAATAAATACACTATGCGTTTCCTAATTCTATTACAGATCTATATTTCTTATACTATTTATAATACGGAGACAATTTGATTTTAAAATAGATTCACACTTGCATATTATATCCTAGATAAAAAACTATACGCCGCTATGAAGTTATTTTACAACAAATATACTTACATTTTTATCACAAATCAAATTAAAAAAAACCTTCATATGAGTTTGTGAGTGAGTTGTAGATAAATCTAAACGTGCCTGCCTTCTGCACTGTAGGTCGTGGGTTCGATTCCCATCCAGGACAAACATTGTATAAGTAATAAACTAGTAGTTCGCCCCGAACTGAGATCTCGCGCACCGTAGATGGCCAACATTTGGACTTTCTTCTGACTACCCCTATAATTTCAAGTGCTACTACTGCCGGGTATGCCTATTGCGCTAGCTCTTCATGGTAAAAAATACTAGCCTGCATGCAATACATAATGTCGTGTCTAATTTTTCATTTATTTCATATTTATGAATTCTCGTCGTATTTTTAAAAGTATACGTCCTAGAATAAAAATAATAACTATTTTAGAATGTACAAATAAAGACCTTTCATTTGACACCGCACTCAATATATTTGTTTACTTAACTTTTTTTACCCCAATTATTTTCATTTTTTATCAAAAATTTTTTTATCATGAAAATAAATCAAGTAGCATCTAAAATCATTGCAAACCAAACCGCAACGATGCCACTCTCTTTTTAAGACCGACCAGTCAATGAGCTACGAAGACATCGAAACTCTATGAAACGGGAGCTCTTGCAGCTCTGGTTTCGTAGTTTTTGGTCTTTGGTCGTATTTCAAAAACTATACATCCTAGATTAAAAATAAAAACCATTTTGGAATGTACAAAATAAGCCCTTTCGTATGACACCCCACTCAATATATTTGTG
Organism: Camptogramma bilineatum; assembly: GCA_958496255.1. Lineage (NCBI taxonomy): Eukaryota > Metazoa > Arthropoda > Insecta > Lepidoptera > Geometridae > Camptogramma > Camptogramma bilineatum. The sequence continues at coordinate 8,854,883 of OY292474.1, forward strand.
TAACTTTCATAATTTTTTACCCCCTTGGGAACCCAATATCTTCACAACCCCTTCATCGATTAAGCTCATATGCTCCACCGTAAATTTCCTTACCACAACCTATTGACCTACCAAGTTTCATGCAGATTGGATGAACGGTTCGACAGTTATGCTCGAACAACAATTCGTGAAACATACAAACATACAAACATACAAACATACAAACATACAAACATACAAACATACAAAGCAAAATCGCCCAACTTACCACTAAGATCTTCGCTCGCTTCGCTCGCTCGATCGATAAGTAAGTAATTGTGATGAACAAAGATGTTTGTTCTGTGTCTGGGTGATTTAGTGTTGGTAATGTTAGCGAATACCACTTAAATCTGAACAAGCCTATACTGGTTTTTGATAGCTGCCTTTAGTAGCACCAGCTCTCGCTATTTCATCATCATCGTATCATCATGATTTACCATATAGATCATAAATCATGGTATTTGTAGTGATGAGCCTGTCAGCAATCGATGATATAATTCAGTCTCACGCGCTTACTACAGTAACAAATGGCTCATGTAAAGCGCATAGTGCAACTGTTTTATTTTCAAGAAGCTCTACTACGCGTTGACATAAGACCTGTAAGTGCGAATGAGGACACAACATGGTTTGCTCTGCTTACACTTAAAAATCTAAAACTACATCGATATTGTATTTACAATTTTACAATGTCAGTAGAAAATAAGAATTGTCTTCAGCGCCATCTACCGATCGGGAAGAAATTACTTTCAACGTCGCGTTCTCTGCACGCCTCGTTTAGCGGTGTCTCATCTGTCTTGCTCTTTCTATTCCTGTGAAGAAAACATATCCTGTTATTTATAATCCGTACCCATATTATAAATGTGAAAGTGTGTTTATTTGTCCTGCTTTCACGTCAAAACAGAGCGACGGTTTAACGTGATTTTTTTGTGGAGATAGTTGGAGGGCTGGAGCGTAACATAGGCTACTTTTTATCCGGGAGCGAAGCCGCGGGTAGCAGCTAGTGGACTTATAAGTACTAGAGCTTAAGCTGCTCCTATTGTCATATCTTTTCAATGAAATGTGTGTGACAAGAGAAAAACACTCAAAGTCATGCTCCAACAATCTCTTAAGGGAGTGTACACATTGCGTTTTTTGCAGCGCGTTTGTATCGATACAAACGCGATTCGAACGCGATGCGAACGCGCAGCCCCCCGCGCAGCCTCTCCCGGTTCGCTTTTGTATGGAAAAATACGCGTTGCGAACGCGCGTTTGTATCGATACAAACGCGCAGCTCAAAAACGCGCTGCAGAAAACGCAATGTGTACACTCCCTAACTTGCTTCCAACGCATGCAAGTTAGGAAGTGGGCACACTGCGTTTTTGGTTCGTTTGAAAGGTCAATTCAATTCAATTTCAATTTATTTATTTCATTTCAAGCCTACAGTACAATAAGTATAACATAAATGATGTAAAATTAATCTAATCTAAGCATTTTATACATTTATGGCTTGTTTTCAAAAGCTGGGCTACAGTACCTGCACTAAGTGGTGAGACTTGTGTTCTTAGGTATGTTTTATTTGTGTGGGGGATCTGTTTAAATGTTTAATTTATGATTGTATTTTGTATTTTATGGATGGATATACGAGTAGAGGTAGACCAAAGAAAAGATGGATGGATTGTGTGAAAGTTGACATGAGTAAGAAAGGAGTGAATGTTGAGATGACGGCTGATAGAGGGAAATGGAAGAAGAATACCTTGTGCCGACCCCACGTAAGTGGGAAAAGGGCAGGAAGATGATGTTTAATTTATGATTGTACTAACCGCGGTGGATATGGCATCTTCAAGTGGAAGGTCCTGTAGTGTAGTTTCATACTGTTCTTCTGTGTAAACCGCTTCTCGCACAACGGACACGGGTATGGCTTCTCTCCAGTGTGCGTCTGTTTAAACAGAAAATAATTCATTAATATTTATCCAACTTAGGCTGAATTCGACCAAACTGGTTTAAGTTTTAACTACTGTTTGTATATTTTGACATTGCAAAGTTGACACCTTATAATCTAGGTCCGGATCTAGCTAGGTCTCATGCATGGGAAAATTCGAAGCGCTCGTGGCGTAGCTTGCTTGGACGATCTTGATTGATCGTTGAAGTTAAGCAGCGTTGTGCGCGGTCACTTTTAGGATGGGTGACCGCAAGTATTACGAGCTGAGCGCTTCCGTGTTTCGGAGGGCACGCTAATTGTCGGTCCCGGCTTTTAAGTCATTAAGCCATGACGGAGGCCTTTGGGCGGCCTAAAAACTCCGTCACCAGAGTTGGCCACTTGATCATACGAAAGAAGAAGAATAGTCTTTTTTAATACTATAGCCGAACGCATAAAGGAGCACATAGCAGCAGTTAAGAACCGCCAGGTAAATAAGTCGGCGATAGCAGAGCACCTAGTAGATTCCGGGCCTAATCACTGGATTGAAATTCAAGATTAAGATACGGTTAGTGTAGTGTGTTGCGGTGTAAATGCAGCCGATCCGGAATCTGAAGATCAGTGACGATAGTTTTGGATACTACCGCCGCTTCACAATGGACCTTGAAAACATACTCCAGTCTGCCCGCGACCACGGCTATTGCAACATAGCCGAAACGTCGGGATAAATGAGGTAAATTACGCGATAAAATCCCGTGTCCATAAAACTTTTCAATAAGAAGAAGAATGTAAAGCGTGGAAGCGTGTGAACGTATGAAACTTACCACTTGGTGTCTGTCGTGGCTGCGTTTAGATATGAACTCCATACCACAGATGCCACAAGGAAAGACATGTTCGCGTGTATGCATGTTCATATGACTCGTTATACTCACAGCCTGTAATAGGAATTACATATTTTTAATTTGTTATAGTGTTATAGTCCGACACAAAATAATAGAAATAAATGGGGACGCTACTGTGCAAGCTAAATACGCGAAATAGATAAATTCTCTTTTAGAAGTAAATTAATACTTCTGACGTCTTCGGCACCTGTACCATAGACAAGAAACCTGTACTTTACCATAGATTAGAAGAGAAAGGGTTTCCAAAGTACTGAAATTTTAGTTGCCGTGTCTACCCGTTTTTGCCGGACTATAAACTATTAGGTATTTACATTTAAAATGAAAAATCTTATCAAAATTTTCAATTCCGACGGGATGCGAACCCGCAATGATACAAGCATTCTTTAGCCGGAGTGCCTTTACCAATTCGGCCACGGAACCTTTAGTCGCCAAAGTTGAAAATCATGATAGGACCATATTTATCGATTATAGCATCGATGAGCGCCATCTACAGGATAACTACTAAGTTAACTCACTGCTCATTGCCCGAAGTTACATTCAGGATCAAATGACGAGAGATGTCGCTTTCCTAATTCTATTTTTTTTTTTATTAAAAAAAAAAAAAAAAAAAAAAAAAAATATGTTTTATTTCGACCAACAAAGGATCATAATATTAATTCTAGCCTATATAAAATTAAAACACACATTTCACATATAAAATCAATTAAAAACCAAGAATAAAATAAATTGAATTGATGTTGACTAAAAATTGAATTGAATTAAATTAAAATACCTATATTAAAATCAAAATTACAATCACAATCACATTATTTATCATATTATTGAAAGAAAGAAAGACGGTTCAGGAAGACGGTAGGTTAGGACATTCTGTATACAGAAAACCTACACATACGGACCGGTACCTACATGCTAGTTCACACCACCATCCTCGGCAACTAAATTCGGTGGTGACGTCACTCACCTATCGCGCCTTCGACTTATGCGATGAAAACCACCTACATAGTGAACTAGATCATATCAAGAACGTTCTGAGGAAGAACGGTTACAAACCACGATCACTACCACCCCGACCTAGGCCTAGATCCCATAGCTGCACGGTAGAACGTAAGCCAGCGTTCCTACCATACATCAAGGGAGTGACGGACAAAATTGCAAAATTACTCCAAAAATTTTCCGTTAAAACCGTTTTTTCTCCTTTAAAGAAGATCTCACACTTCCTGCGCTCACCAAAAGATTGCCTGCCACTTGAAAAACCAGGAGTGTACAAAATTGATTGCAGCTGTGGAAGTTCTTATATTGGCCAGACTAAACGTACAATAGCTTGTCGAGTCAAGGAACATATCAGGGCGGTCAAGAACATCGACACGCAGAAGTCAGCAATAGCAGAACATCTGTTGGAGTCTGGCTCAAACCACTGGATCGAGCTACACAATCCACAGGTAATCTCAACAGAACGCCATTACATACCAAGACTGGTTCAAGAGGCGATTGAGATTACCAAACACAAAAATTTCAATCGAGAGGATGGTTTCCAATTATCCGGAGTCTGGAATCCTGTGGTGAGATTGTGTAGGAACCGAAAAAGTGAGGTACCTAGTGTGCGTCCTGACACTGTTAGTGTTGTGTGTCGGAATCGAGTTGTGAGTGAGAATGAATCCGGTGGTAGGGGTGTTCGTAGTAGTAAACGACTGAGAAAGAGGGTAGACCGTTTCGTCTGCACATAACTACCCTCTACCTCGCAAAGACTTCAGTTACCCGTGATCATGGCGCATGCAACTGCGTCGAAATATCGGGAAACAACAAAACTCAATAATCATGGTAATTATCCCGTTGATAACAATATTTAAGAAAGAAAGAAATTGAAAATTTTGATAAGATTTTTCATTTCCAAATGTAATTTTACGTGCGTTTTAAAACTATTTGCGTGCGTGGTCAGACTCGCACTTGTCCGGTTTATAATGCTCACCGCAAGCGAAGCGCCACATATCTCACAGATATGCCGCTGGTCTTGGAATGTCTTCCGAGGATGTTCCGCCAGATGGTGCTTCATACAAGCCGTTTGAGAGTTGAAGTGTTTGCCGCACTGCAAACAAAATTGAACCCTATTATTAACATTCACCTTCATATTTTTTGAAAATTCAAAAATACTCCTCCACCATTCTTCTTACTCTTATTCCACCAATTTATACCGTAAAAACATGCAAGAAGGACCACCTTTGAGTCTAATTGCGGAAAAAGGAGTCCCCATACATACATACCGTTAAAGTTTCTTCAGGATGTTCACGCTAAAGCCACCCAACCACCCACATTCCACACCTAGCCTTACTTAGGCTAGTCAGGGCAAATCCGGGAGCACTAAATATTCTTGAATTTTCAAAAATTATGAAAATGGACTCCTGCAAAATCACGCCTGAATCTATTTAAAAAGGATACAAAAATGCTTCTATTATGTCAAATATCTGGGCGACCGAGCTCTGCTCGGTTGCATAACGCCATCTAGCGGTTCAATTACGAACCACATTGCACTTGTAAATTTTTTTTGCGTGAAAATGCCGAGAAAACGAACTTTCCCAGATATGAGACCTAGCTAGATCGATTCTTCGCCCCCGTAAGCCCATGTACAGCAAATTTCATCGAAATCGTTAGAGCCGTTTTCGAGAACGTGAGTACAAACAAATATTGCTCGTTTAATCGATCGAGCGAGCGAAGCGAGCGAAGATCTTAGTGGTAAGTTGGGCGATTTTGCTTTGTATGTTTGTATGTTTGTATGTTTGTATGTATGTTTCACGAATTGTTGTTCGCGCATAACTGTCGAACCGTTCATCCAATCTGCATGAAACTCGGTAGGTCAATAGGTTGTAGTAAGGAAATTTACGGTGGAGCATATGAGCTTAATCGATGAAGGGGTTGTGAAGATATTAGGTTCCCAAGGGGGTAATTTTTTTTTAAAGTTACACAAATATATTGAGTGGGGTGTCAAACGAAAGGGCTTATTTTGTACATTCCAAAATGGTTTTTATTTTTAATCTAGGATGTATAGTTTTTGAAATACGACCAAAGAACAAAAACTACGAAACCAGAGCTGCAAGAGCTCCCGTTTCATAGAGTTTCGATGTCTTCGTAGCTCATTTACTGGTCGGTCTTAAAAAGAGAGTGGCATCGTTGCGGTTTGGTTTGCAATGATTTTAGATGCTACTTGATTTATTTTCGTGATAAAAAAAAAATTTGATAAAGAATGAAAATAATTGGGGTAAAAAAAGTTAAGTAAACAAATATATTGAGTGGGGTGTCAAATGAAAGGTCTTTATTTGTACATTCCAAAATAGTCGATCGAGCGAGCGAAGCGAGCGAAGATCTTAGTGGTAAGTTGGGCGATTTTGCTTTGTATGTTTGTATGTTTGTATGTTTGTATGTTTGTATGTTTGTATGTTTGTATGTTTGTATGTTTGTATGTTTGTATGTTTCACGAATTGTTGTTCGAGCATAACTGTCGAACCGTTCATCCAATCTGCATGAAACTTGGTAGGTCAATAGGTTGTGGTAAGGAAATTTCCGGTGGAGCATATGAGCTTAATCGATGAAGGGGTTGTGAAGATATTGGGTTCCCAAGGGGGTAAAAAATTATGAAAGTTACACAAATATATTGAGTGGGGTGTCATACGAAAGGGCTTATTTTGTACATTCCAAAATGGTTTTTATTTTTAATCTAGGATGTATAGTTTTTGAAATACGACCAAAGACCAAAAACTACGAAACCAGAGCTGCAAGAGCTCCCGTTTCATAGAGTTTCGATGTCTTCGTAGCTCATTGACTGGTCGGTCTTAAAAAGAGAGTGGCATCGTTGCGGTTTGGTTTGCAATGATTTTAGAAGCTACTTGATCTATTTTCATGATAAAAAAATTTTTGATAAAAAATGAAAATAATTGGGGTAAAAAAGTTAAGTAAACAAATATATTGAGTGCGGTGTCAAATGAAAGGTCTTTATTTGCACATTCTAAAATAGTTATTATTTTTATTCTAGGACGTATACTTTTAAAAATACAACGAGAATTCATAAATATGAAATAAATGAAAAATTAGACACGACATTATGTATTGCATGCATGCTAGTATTTTTTACCATGAAGAGCTAGCGCAATAGGCATACCCGGCAGTAGTAGCACTTGAAATTATAGGGGTAGTCAGAAGAAAGTCCAAATGTTGGCCATCTACGGTGCGCGAGATCTCAGTTCGGGGCGAACTACTAGTTATCGATCGAGCGAGCGAAGCGAGCGAAGATCTTAGTGGCAAGTTAGGCGATTTTGCTTTGTATGTTTGTATGTTTGTATGTTTGTATGTTTGTATGTTTGTATGTTTGTATATTTGTATGTTTGTATGTTTGTATGTTTCAATTTTATGTTCTCGCATAACTATCGAACCGCTTATCCAATCTGTATGAAACTTGATAGGTCAATAGGTTGTGCTATGGAAATTTGCTGTGAAGCGTATGAGCGTAATCGATGAAGGGGTTGTAAAGATATGGGGTTCCCAAGGGGGTAAATTTTTTTCAAAGTTACCCAAATATATTGAGTGGGGTGTCATATGAAAGTACTCAATTTATACATTCCAAAATGGTTTTTAGTTTTCTTCTAGGTTCTATAGTTTTTGAAATACAGTGAAAAACAAAAATGATGAAAACCAATTAACGGAAGTATGGAAAGAGCTCCCGTTTCATAGAGTTTCGATGTATTCGTAGGTCTGGTTAACACACAAAGAGTGTGGCATCGTTGTGGTTTGGTTTGCAATGATTTTAGTTGCTACTTGATATTTTTTCTTGAGATTGAAAATAATAGCCGTGTTGGCCGAGTGGGAGAGTGCTCGATTTTCGATTCATAGGTAGTAAGTTCGAACCCTGGCCGTGCTCATCAATGGATTTTTCGATTAGAAAAATTTAAATACGCATTAACACGAGCTCTAAACGGTGAAAGAAAACATCGTGTGGAAACCAGTTAACTTTCTAATAGCGGCGATGGGCTTGCAACCTGTCACGTATGCAAATGCTAACTCCTGCAAACGGCATGTACCTACCAAAATTATAGAGGGAGACGGAGGGGGAGGGGGAGGGGGAGGGGGAGGGGGAGGGGAGGGGAGGGGTGGGGGAGGGGAGGGGGAGGGGAGGGGGAGGGGAGGGAGGGGGAGGGAATTGATTTTCTCATACATTTTGTTTTGAACTGCTATTTTAATAATTTCTCGAACTAAGAGGCCTTCCCTGAGGCGCGGTACGAAGTTCGCGGGGTCAACTATTGAATATAAACACGACACGACTTAATGTATTGCATGCATGCCTATAATCTTTACCATACTGAGGTAGCGCATTAGATATCATTATGTGGTAAACACTAGAAGGAGTACTAACGTAGGTATAGGGGTAGTCAGAAACAAGTCCAAATCTAGGCTATCAACACAACGGTGCGCGAGATCTCAGTTCGGGGCGAACTACTAGTTATTTTTATTCTAGGACGTATACTTTTAGAAATACGACGAGAATTCATAAATATGAAATAAATGAAAAATTAGACACGCACGACATTATGTATTGCATGCATGCTAGTATTTTTACCATGAAGAGCTAGCGCAATAGGCATACTCGGCAGTAGTAGCACTTGAAATTATAGGGGTAGTCAGAAAAAAGTCCAAATGTAAGCCATCTACGGTGCGCGAGATCTCAGTTCGGGGCGAACTACTAGTATAATAGGATGAAAAGAGATGGCATTCAAACTAAAATAAAACCCATACAGAATAATCATCTATGTTCATCACACAAATGTTTGTCCTTAGTGGGAATGGAACAGATTACAGAGGACAGTATAATAGTCAAACATCCGTACCCATTTTATAAATGTGAAAGTGTGTTTATTTGTTTGTTTATTTGTCCTGCTTTCACGTCAAAACAGAGCGACGGATTGACGTGATTTTTTGTGTGGAGATAGTTGGAGGGCTGGAGAGTGACATAGACTACTTTTCGATCGAGCGAGCGAAGCGAGCGAAGATCTTAGTGGTAAGTTGGGCGATTTTGCTTTGTATGTTTGTATGTTTGTATGTTTGTATGTTTCACGAATTGTTGTTCGAGCATAACTGTCGAACCGTTCATCCAATCTGCATGAAACTTAGTAGGTCAATAGGTTGTGGTAAGGAAATTTACGGTGGAGCATATGAGCTTAATCGATGAAGGGGTTGTGAAGATATTGGGTTCCCAAGGGGGTAAAAAATTATGAAAGTTACACAAATATATTGAGTGGGGTGTCATACGAAAGGGCTTATTTTGTACATTCCAAAATGGTTTTTATTTTTAATCTAGGATGCATAGTTTTTGAAATACGACCAAAGACCAAAAACTACGAAACCAGAGCTGCAAGAGCTCCCGTTTCATAGAGTTTCGATGTCTTCGTAGCTCATTGACTGGTCGGTCTTAAAAAGAGAGTGGCATCGTTGCGGTTTGGTTTGCAATGATTTTAGATGCTACTTGATTTATTTTCATGATAAAAAAAAATTTGATAAAAAATGAAAATAATTGGGGTAAAAAAAGTTAAGTAAACAAATATATTGAGTACGGTGTCAAATGAAAGGTCTTTATTTGTACATTCTAAAATAGTTATTATTTTTATTCTAGGACGTATACTTTTAAAAATACGACGAGAATTCATAAATATGAAATAAATGAAAAATTAGACACGACATTATGTATTGCATGCATGCTAGTATTTTTTACCATGAAGAGCTAGCGCAATAGGCATACCCGGCAGTAGTAGCACTTGAAATTATAGGGGTAGTCAGAAGAAAGTCCAAATGTTGGCCATCTACGGTGCGCGAGATCTCAGTTCGGGGCGAACTACTAGTTATCCAGGTACCACGCGAGCGAAGCCGCGGGCAGCAGCTAGTAGACTATATATACGACCTCTGTGGCGCAGTGGGTGAAGGCCCGCTTGTGACGCAGGAGGTTGCGGGTTCGATCCCCGCCCCGGGACAAATGTTTGTATGATCTGCAAATGTATGTCTCGGATCTGGGTGTTTTCATGTATTTACAAAAAAAAATGTATTTAAGTAGTATATCAGTCATGTGGTTCCCATAACACAAGCTCTGCTTAGCTTGGGGCTACATGATGCTGTGTGAAATGTCCAGCATTATTTATTTATTTATATATCGAAATACTTACATGTATACAAGTAGTAGGTTTTTTCCTCTTATAAGGTCCTGAAGTTAAATGCTTCTTTCCCTTCAAATTCTTCCTCTTAACCTCAGTATCTGTTATAACTTCATCGTGCATGTTAGAGTGCACAAGGTGTTCATCGTAAGCGCTCTGCGACACGAACTTAATGTCGCATTTCTCGCAGTATATCTTCATTATCACTTGCGTTTCGTCTGATGTGCCCTGGAATGTTAAGAATTAATTTTATTATCTTCATACTGAAAATTATATGGACACGGGGTTTTATCGCGTAATTTACATTATTTATACCGACGTTTCGGCTATTTTACAACAGCCATGGTCGCGGGCAGACCCATTTCAGTATGAATAGTGATCGCGAAAGTTTAAAAAAGACTATTTATTGCTTCCTTCAGGGCTATTTTGAATCACACGTGAAGTCGTCTCGGATTACTTCCTACTAATTGATTTTTACGATGAATACTTTGAAATGGTAGATGGTTGAAAAAAGTGACATTTTATTGTGAAATGTGAAAAATAAGTAAAGTAATTCTGCATTGATTGTTCGTAAAAAATAAATAATAATAAAAGTACTAAAACTAAGCTATTAACATTGTGTCCCAAATATGCGTCCAACTCAGCATTTGTTGTTTTGCACATAACATGACAACGCTGATCTTCCGTTGGAATGTTTCGTGTCACAGATGTCCCTTTTGTTGCAAGTGTGGTTGCTACAACAAGGTCATGTCGCAAGTGTGGTTGCTGCAACAAGTCTCATGTTGCAGGTATGGTTGCTGCAACAAGGTCATGTTGCAAGTGTGGTTGCTGCAACAAGGTCATTTTGCAAGTGTGGTTGCTGCAACAAGTCTCATGTTGCAGGTATGGTTGCTGCAACAAGGTCACGTTGCAAGTGTGGTTGCTGCAAGAAGTCTCATGTTGCAAGTGTGGTTGCTGCAACAAGGTCATGTTGCAAGTGTGGTTGCTGCAACAATTCTCATGTTGCAAGTGTGGTTGCTGCAACAAGTCTCATGTTGCAAGTGCGGTTGCTGCAACAAGCCTCATGTTGCAAGTGTGGTTGCTGCAACAAGTCTCATGTTGCAAGTGTGGTTGCTGCAACAAGTCTCACGTAGCAAGTGCGGTTGCTGCAACAAGGTCATGTTGCAAGTGTGGTTGCTGCAACAAGCCTCATGTTGCAAGTGTGGTTGCTGCAACAAGTCTCATGTTGCAAGTGTGGTTGCTGCAACAAGCCCCATGTTGCAAGTGTGGTTGCTGCAACAAGTCTCATGTTGCAAGTGTGGTTGCTGCAACAAGCCTCATGTTGCAAGTGTGGTTGCTGCAACAAGTCTCATGTTGCAAGTGTGGTTGCTGCAACAAGTCTCACGTAGCAAGTGCGGTTGCTGCAACAAGGTCATGTTGCAAGTGTGGTTGCTGCAACAAGCCTCATGTTGCAAGTGTGGTTGCTGCAACAAGTCTCATGTTGCAAGTGTGGTTGCTGCAACAAGTCTCATGTTGCAGGTGTGGTTGCTGCAACAAGGTCATGTTGCAAGTGTGGTTGCTGCAACAAGTCTCACCGGTAGTTCCTTGTCGAAGTGCTTGATACGCCGATGCTGTGTTAGGCCGGTGACGCTGAAGAAGGAAGCGCCACAAAGACTGCAGATGTGGTTACTTCGGTGGGACATACGCATGTGGGAGTAGTATGTTGATCTGTGTCTGTGGATATCAATACATTTTTATAAATATCGTATGAGCAAGTGGTCAACTATTTGAACCACACATGATTCAAAAGTGAATAATTATGAACATCAAGGTAAATCAAAACCACTAGCTGACTGGCCTCTTAGCTCAGTTGGTAGTAGCTCTGTCTTCTGCGCTGTAGGTCGTGGGTTCGATTCCCATCCAGGACAAACATTTGTGTGATGAACATAGATGTTTGTTCTGTGTCTGGGTGTTATAAAATATTATAAGTATGTATTTACAAAATATAAAGTATATAAGTATTCTATCAGTTATGGGAATTTCTATGGGAATCAGCATAGTAGAAGCTTTGCTTAGTTTGGGGCTAGATGGCGCTGTGTGAAATGTCCAGCAAAATTTATTTATTTTTTATTTTTTTAACTAACCCCTAACTACTAACTAAACCACTGTATAATCCAGGAGAGCTAAAAATGTTTGTTATGAACCACAAAATGAACCATTAGAACCACAGAACTCACTTGAACTCTTCTCCGCAATGCTTGCATTTGCTCAGCTGCCCGCTGTGGTAGCGTTCGTGGATTATTGCTGAATGTCTGAAAGAAAACATAGCACTAGATAGAATTGCACTAAATTTAAAATTTAATTAAAAATCGAAAGCAAACAAAAGAATTGCACATAAAGTAAAAATGAAAAACCCCCGACACATCGCTTAGTGAAATAGAACTAGATGATCTTGAAACGGCTGAACCGATTTTGATAAAACGTATCTAAAAACCATCGCTGAAAAACCTGCTTTTAAATAAAAATACCTGGTTGTTTGTAAAGTCGGTTTACGGACGATAATTCTTGCACGCTGGGTTCAGGCGGAACGCGACACTTTTTCGAACGTGCAGCCGCCGTTCGATTTATAAGACGTTAACACGTCAAAAACAAAAATATTAAATTTTAAATAGATAAAAGCTTTAAAAGAATGTGAGTTTTGTTGAGATATGCTACTCACTCGACCCGGAAGCGCATGTCGCAGCGCAGACAGTGGTAGATGGCGTAGTGCTGACGCATGTGCTGAGTTAGACGGCACTTGCGACGGAACCGAGTGCGGCAGAAACGACACTCGAACGGACCTAGAGACTGGAAAGTAAGGGGCTAAATTAAATAGTTTGTCCTGATTTTGACATCTACCTGTCGCTAGATGAACTACAGAGACATGCTACGCACTACAGATGGCGCCACTCAACATCAGAATGTCTAAAACTCGCAAGCAAAGTTTCCAAGGAATTTAGACATATCTAGGACTATCCGACATCAACTGTCGGTCGAAAGACCACGGGCAAGTGGGCCAGATGGACCCGTTGCAGAGAACCACCTACTCTGCCTTTGGAGAACTATGTTAGGTGATCTGAAAAAAATCGGGTTTCGGCAGGAGTCGTCCGAGGTAGTCGACGGCTGGATCACGTCAGGGTCACCAACTTTGGGGAACTATTCCCTGTTCCCCAAAAGTTAAAACCCCAACTTCACTGTTATAAGCTGAGCAATTTTCTGCACTCTCGAGGTGCATTTCTGTTCATAACGCCTGGAGTTAAGGCCGCTAATTCTTTTTACCTATTTCACTTTCAAAACTTTCGTGAGTTGTACTAGACATTATTTAACACACTGGAATTACTCACGTAAAAATATCGTCGATTTAGATACCTACAATGTTTCGATTCGTCCGGAGAATCTTCACCTGGGTAATAAGGGAGTTGCGGCAAGGTTACTCCTCGCGCGAGCGTCTCACACTGAGTGTGATTATAGGAGTATCGAAACATTGTCGGTATCTAAATCGACGATATTTTTACGTGAGTAATTCCCGTGTGTTAAATAATGTCTAGTACAACTCACGAAAGTTTTGAAAATGAAATAGTACCCTTACAAGGTTTTTGTTTTTAGTTATTCTTAGTTTTTAGTTTTTTAGTTTTTCATTTTTTACTTTAACTACCTACTTACCTATTGTTTATTTGTAAAACTACTAGTAGCTTCATCAGAGAGAGAACTGTTTCCTGGGCCACAGCTCACGCTTTTCCAGGAGACAGGGCTTCATTTTATATTAGTATGTTCTATTTTTGGTCAAATAAATAAATTTCTATTTCTATTTACCAGTTCATGGCGACATTTCTGATGCCGCAACAACATATGATGCTTGGAGAATCCTTTAAAGCAGTCGGTGCACTTGTAGTTTGCCTTTATATACTTCTCGCTGTGCTCCTGGTTCTTGAACTCGAATAGGGCCTCTTCGTCCGACATCTGGATCTTCTTCCAGAAGTCTGCTGTTAGGTGCTCTTGCTTCTGCCGAGCGAATTTCACCTTCTTTTCTTTGGGGTTAGAGTCCTTGAAAAAATCAATACATACGTAATCATTAGCAGGTATTAGTAATCGTGGCGTAGCTTGCTTAGATGTTCTTGATTGATCGTTGAAGTTAAGCAGTGTTGTGCCCGGTCACAATTTTCAAAATTGACCGGAAACTTAACGTGCCCTCGGAAGCACAGAAGCGCTCAGCTTGTAATGCCACTTGCGGTCACCCATCCAAATTGTGACCGCGCACGAACGTCTCAGCAAGCAACTTACTTTTAAAAACTTAAAAGTAAATTGCTCGCTTCCCTTATGGGAAATTTAAAAAAATAGTACAATTATTAATCTACCTTTTCATCATCTTTAATCTTATCCCCAAAGTCATCATCACTGGACGAGGGATCGTCATCCATCGGCGGGAAGTCATCATCAATCGTTGGCGCGTAGTCCGGGTCATCCAAATCCAAGTTCATATCATTCTTGTCTAACTCAGCCTCTGGTATGGCTTCTGGTGCTTCGGGGATAAGGTCTAGAACCTTCTCTGGAACTGCTGGAGTCTTCTCCTCTTCTTTTATATCCAGCTGTAGATTTATGCCAATTTTTTAGTTAATTTTTAATAGGTAGCGACATCTACCTGTCGCTAGATGAACTACATTGACATGCTACGCACTACGAGCTTCAGTAAAGCTACCATATGTCTAGATCGCGCGAGAGGTAATTTCGGGAGCAATCGACATATATCCAACCAGTCAACAACTGTTGGTTGAAAGACCACGGGCAAGTGGGCCAGATGGGCCGGCCCGTTGCAGAGAACCACCTACTCTGCCTTTGGGGAACAATTACACCATGTTCCCCAAACAATGTATGAAATTTTCTAAATTTCTTATCAAAATCGATTTTTGTATCAATGGGGTTCGAATCCCGTCGGAATCGTAAATTTTGATTAGAAATTCAGAAACATGTGTATTTAACAGTTAACAAATAAAGTTATTTGATTTGAAATTTTTTGTCTTTTTTTTTTTCAAATGTTAAGACATAAGTATTCCCTAGTTTTACCGGAATTTAAGATCATTTGATTTCCTTAAAGGGTAGTTATAGTTAGAGACATGTCCAAAGCACTAATTAAACAAAAATCCATTCATGTTTATCAAATATAGTAATTCATAAATAGGTGAGTAAAAATAATAATCAAAACTGAAATTACCGTTTCCACTGTCTTCTTTTCATCATCAAAATCATCGACATCCAGTATCTGATCATCCATCACTTGAATCACATCCTCATTTTTGATCAAATCCTCACTTTTATACTGCAACATCACCTCAACCGGCTTAGCTTTCAATTTTGTACTCCGAGTGGCTCTAAAGGCCAGGTATTTATGTTTAGTGATGTATGTTTTGACATGCTTGTTTGTTCTCATTACACTAATTAAACTGTGGAGGCCTTCAGCTTGTCTATTAACTTTTTGTACAGCTTCATATGTTATCTGTGGAGAAGATTTCCTAAAATTAATAAGATTGTACAAATGTAGAAATGAAGAGGCTTTTTTACTCAACAGTGAATGGGAGATCTAGATTAGGAGAGGGATGAGATATTAACTATTGCACAGTCTGAAAATCAGTGCTTTCTCCCTTGGGTGCAGCACCAGCTAAGGCTGATTTTAGTCTCACACTCACTGTCAGCGCTGATAGGCAAATGACCTTTAGTACAATGAAATAAGGATACTGATCGTCCAGCATTGACGAGAGCAATCAGCGTAGCCATTTCTGCTAAACAATCAGTATCCTTATTTCATTGTAATAAAGATCACTCGCCTATCAGCGCAGACGGTACAGGTAACAGTAAAACCAGCCTTAAATAATTGATTCTTGTACTAGGGCAAATGCTTGTGAGTTATTTTTTCCAGGTTTGGGTGTTGTTGCAATAAAGATTTCTTGTTTCTTTTGCTCATGAATATTCCAGCCAATTATCTAAAGATTATCAAGTAATTTTACTTACAGGACCATGTTTTAGTAAGTTTTGCAACACTTTCTGCCCCCTCAAGCATTTCTCTTTGAACTTGTGGAATTTGCACAGCAATGCACTACACTCAAAGCAGAACCAGTGTGGAATATCCTCTGTGGTCTTCATCTAAAATAACAAAACACTTGTAAACAATTTTTAGAAGCTATTTATTAGAAAAATATTTTTTAGCATGTACTTAAATAAAAAAAACTTGGGCCTTTACATCTTTACTAGATGATTTATACTTTTATAGTGTCAGGAGGCAATATTTGCCTACACTTAACGGGACACTGTAGTGCCTGGGACATTGTTTGAGATGGAGTAGGCTTGCCCAGCACCTAAACCGTCCTCTCAGCTTAACTGGCCATATCCACAGGAAAGACATGGTCAATATGTGTAGGGCTGACTAAGCCGCGGGTTTCCTCACGGTGTTTTCCTTCACCGTTTAGAGCTCGTGTAATGCGCAACTTAAATAAAAGTCAATAATATTGGAGTACCTAATATTTATACTTAGGTCGACTAAAAATTCAGTTTGCTAAGGTCCTGGAAGCTCGAAGATAAATTGTAAGGAAATTAAGCTAGGTAGATGAATGTTAACAAGTTGTAGTGCATATTATGATATAGTTTTACTTACTTTAATACCCGTAAGTTTCTCATAATGTTGTTTTAGGCCGAATTCATCGAATTTATACCCATTAATGTTTTTGCTGAGGCAAACACGACATATTTTTAGCTTGGACATTTTCTCCAATTTCTCTGAATTAGAAGTGAAACAAGAGCTCTTACTGCATTGGTGTTACGAATATTATCACAAAATTAGGCATATCTATACAAAAAATAAACAAAGCATCTTCACTTCAATCCAACCCAACATCACAAATTCAGAAATTCTTTTCTTTTCTTGATCAATTTCGGCTGACGTTAGTTAGATGCCGCTGTCAAAATCGATTTTTGAACGAGAGGCCCCTATTCTCAAAGAAGTTTTGATGGCATTCTCGTTCTCCTTATAAAATGTAAAGAACGAATGAACTCTAATAAACATTGGTATATTTTCGCTCTCACTAGTAGTGTCAACATTGATTTGATTGTCATTGTCAAATGTGAAGTGAAATGAAAAGAAAGAAAAGAAGAAAACATTTTCCAAAAAAAAATGTAAACAGAACAGAAGGGCAGGGCGTAAAAATGTTTTGTAATTAAGTTTTCTGACTATAATCAGTTTATAATCGGTCATTACTTCACTGAATAATATCACCATATTTCTCACGAATATGTCTGAGGTCAAATTATGCCGGGTTTGTGTAAGAAAAGACGTAAAAATGTATGAACATGATCGGTTCCAATTAATGTTTTATTACAAAGAAATTACCGGCTCCAAAGTAAGAATTATTCTTGTAAACAAACAATTTGTTGTCTTAGCCTTTATTTTATTGCTCTAGCATTTGTTAGACATCTTTTCTATGCACTAAATGCTTGCAGTAAATCATGTTTTTATTTTTGTAATATTCTAATGTATTTTGAATTCTATAGATATCAAGCAGGGATTGCTTCCCGAAATGGTTTTGCTTTGAATGTGCAGCCTTATTGCACAAATACCATGAGTTCAAGAAGAAGTGTCACCATGGCCAGAAAGTTTTCAAAAATCTTTTGGAATCAGGACAAGTAAGTACCTATTTCATCATCATTATCTACAGCCAATAATATCCCACTGCTGGGTGTAGGCCTCCCTTTATTTAAGCCATTCCTGTGCCTCACGCATCCAAAATCTATGGTATTTTTTTGGTCAGAGCCCTGGCTATTCTTAATAACGGAATAACTTAATATGCTATTAGCTGAGTTAAAACAGTTAAAATAAGGGTATTGAAATTGAACTCTGAATAGCTCATGTTATCTTAATCCAAGAAGTGTTAGAGTGAATTAATTAATGATTTATGATGATAAAGTATTTTATTCTTTACAGGCAAGCTTAGAAGACATCACTAAAAGAAACAAAATCACAT
Source organism: Camptogramma bilineatum (assembly GCA_958496255.1). Taxonomy (NCBI): domain Eukaryota; kingdom Metazoa; phylum Arthropoda; class Insecta; order Lepidoptera; family Geometridae; genus Camptogramma; species Camptogramma bilineatum. The sequence continues at coordinate 8,872,902 of OY292474.1, forward strand.
CAAAACCACACTTACAAATTCTATCAGTGTCACGAAATGTTAAGACATTCTCAGTAAAACACAGTAAAATTAAAACACCCATTAAAAATAACTACAATAGTTTCACAGAAGTTTTCCTAGATGACCTCAAATCGGACGTTGAAACAGAGAATTCAAAAAGAACAAACAAAGAAGTGTTTAGAACTATGGAAAGTAATTCTAACGAAATGGAACAATCAGCAAATGATGATGATTTTAATGATTTTGATGATTCTAATGATAGTGCACCACTTGTGATTACAGAAAATTATGTCAAAGATGAAACAAGTAATAGAGAACAAACAGTATTAAATATTGATAACAGCACTGAAACAGATTTTATAGGAACAAGCTTTGATACACAAAAAGCAAGCCATGATACACAAAATTCAAGCCATGATACACAAAATTCAAGCCATGATACACAAAAAGCAAGCTATGATACAAGAACAATAATAAAACCAACCCATCAAAATGAAACAACAGAAATTACCAATAAAATGAATCTAGACAACAAATTCCAAAGATCTGTGAAAAAGAAGTTTCTCGACGAGAATCATTGGAATAAGATCACTTTGACAGATGAAGAAGCGACAAGGAGGTTCCAGGCCAAAGCTCTTGAACATAAGTATTTGACAGCTGATTATAAGTGCGTAGACTGCTATAGAACATTTTCACAGGAAGACATGATGAAGAGGCATATTAAGTTGAGACACTGTGAGGTAGGCTATTCAAATGTTCCCATATCACAAGCTCTGCTTACTTTAGGGCTTGATAATGCTGCGTCAAATGTTCAGCATTATTTTTAGAATATCATCCTACAATCCTATATCGCGACGCTTCAGTACATTTTGTATGAAAGGGACGCGGAAGAGACAAAATAATGTCCGCGCCCCGTCCGTCTGCGTCTTACGTCTTTTCTGTGTGTCCCGCGCCTAAGGGTTCGTTTCCACTGAGGCGGAGCTGAGGGGAGCGGAGTTTAGCGGCGCATGAATTGACCAATCATGTGCATTTTGCCGCGTTCCGATTTCTTCGTTTGACATGTGATTGGTCAATTCATGCACCGCTAAGCACCGCTCCGCCCAACTCCGCGTCAATGGAAACGCAGCCTAAGGGATCCTTTAGGTAACTTTGAAAGGACCTTGTATGCTTGAAGGTTTGACAGAATTACTGTCACAGTTGCGAGCCTGTTTTGTTTATTTTTATATTGATGGTAATTTTGTTATTTTACAATACAACCAATACATGTTTATTTCGTAGTCACTAGGCCCCAACGAATGCCGTCACTGCCGAATGCGCTTCAAGTGGAAATCTCGCCTTCAGAAACATTTGAAGGAACACTACACTATCTACAAATGTTTGAGATGCGAGCTCTCATTTCCTGTTGAGTAAGTACCTACGTTTGGCACAGAATAAATAGGTACAGAAGCCTGACATCGCGAAAACATTTATTTAAATAGCGACTCTTGCTGCGACACAACAAAGTGCAATTCAGCTCGCTTAAGCGCTTATTACCTAACGCAATATTCACCTAAACAAATCCTCTCTTTCTAACGCATAACTCTGTCACTGTCCGGCGCGAAGGGTTATCGACTTGTCGCGTGTTATTAGGTATTACGCGCGACGCGGCTAGCGTGCAAGCCGAGTGGCAAGTGGTAACCCTACCTACCTGCCAAGGCCCGCCCGGGCGGGCCCGCCAATGTGACTAAAGTGCGGAGTGCGCCTTCTGTACCTACGGGGTTGTTTTACCATTTAAGAGTAGAAGCATTGATTACCAAGTAACATTACTCGTACAAAAGTGAAAAGTCAAATTCATTTATTCAATAAGATCACTTAGTGTACCGCTTTGAAAAAAAATTACAAAAAATCTAGGCCTTTACATCTGTCAGGAGGCAATCTATACCTACCTTACCTACACTTAACAGTTCACTGTAGTGCCTGGGACATTGACATTGTTGAGTTAGGTTTGCTCAGCACCTAAAATCATCCTCTCAGTTTAAAACCATTGTTGTTGGGTTTTTCGGGTGAATAATTGTTTTGTTGTTTCCCAGAATTTCAGCGTTTCAACATGATTATTCCCATAATGGTGTAACTTGGACCTGCGCGCACTGTGGACAAGGGTTTAGGTGAGTGTCTTATAAAAATGATTTCTCTCTTTTTTACCCCCTTGGGAACTCAATAACTTAACAACCCCTTTGTCGGTTAAGCTCATATGTTCCGCCGTAAATTTCCATAGCACAACCTATTGACCTACCAAGTTTCATGCAGATTGGATTAACGGTTCCATAGTTATGCGAGAACCAGAATTCGTGAAACATACAAACATGTAGCGACATCTACCTTGTCGCTAGACGTACTACAAAGATATGCTACAAACTACGAGCTTCAGCGTAGATGGCGCCACACGTTATAATGACATGTCTAGATCGCGCAAGCGGTAATTTCAGCAGCGATCGACATATATCCGACCAGCCAACAACAACTGTTGGTCGAAAGACCACGGGCAAGTGGGCCAAATGGGCCCGTTGCAGAGAACCACCTACTCTGCCTTTGGGGAACGATTCCACCATGTTCCACGAAAATATACAAAGCAAAATCGCCCAACTTACCTCTAAGCTCGCTAGGTCAATTATTTAGCTTTCTATTTATTTCAGACATAGTTCAACATACTACACCCATCTACGTAAACACAAGAGTAAATATGTATGCACCCTGTGCGGTGTGTCTTTTGTCAGCGAATTCGGTTTGTTCATGCATAAGAGGGTCAAACATGTCATCAACGAGGTAAGTGCTATATTTCTACTCAGTGGTACTAATTAGAAGTAACTAAATTAAAAAATTAAAAACTTGACTTCAATGTTATAAGCTGAGCAATTTTCTGCACTCTCGAGGTGCATTTCTGTTCATAACTCTGAAGATCTTCGACAGATCCTCACCAAATGTGGCACCAATCAGAAAGTATACCCTTTCAAACAAAGAATTTTCCAAATCGGTCCAGGAGTCTTCGAGTAATATATAAAAAAACCACAAAAAAAGATTCCGATGAATTAAGAACCTCCTTTTTTTTTGAAGTCGGTTAAAAATAAAGTGATATTTCAGGATTCAAAAGAAGAGGTTTCAAATACCTACTGCAAAGTGTGCGATATCAAATTCGACACGCTGAAAGGATACGAAGACCATTTCGCTGAGTCAGCACTGCATGCTACGTAAGTTATTAACAATTTTTAATTTTAATTAAAAAACCTGATGAAAGAGCTGATGATCTTGAAACGGCTGAACCGATTTTGATAAAACATCAGAACCATCGCTAAAAAACCTGCTTTCAAACAAAAAAACCGTATTCAAATCGGTTCACCCGTTTAAGAGCTACGGTGTCACAGACAGACATACACACAGCGATCAAACTTAAACACCTCTCTTTTGCGTCGGGGGCTAAAAACAACAACCTGTCCGATCCGAAAGGTAAAAGTCCCAATGACACTGCGTAGCTTGACGTACTTGATAGATATTCGTAAGTTAAGCGACGTTCCGAGCAGCCACAATTTGGATGGGTGACCGCAACTGGCATTAACAACGAGCGCTTCCGTGTTTCGGAGGTCAAGTTAAAATGACGGTCCTAGCTTTGGAAGAGAAATGGACCTAGTAGTGATCCCTGTGGCACACCCATTGGTACCTACGATGCGATACGAAAATTAGGAAGAGAAATGGACCTAGTAGTGATCCCTATGGCACACCATTACCTACGATTCGATACGAAAATTAGGAAGAGAAATGGACCTAGTAGTGATCCCTGTGGCACACCCATTGTGACCTACGATGCGAAACGAAAATTAGGAAGAGAAATGGATCTAGTAGTGATCCCTGTGGCACACCCATATTACCTACGATTCGATACGATAGTTGAAAGAGCTAAGTGATTCTACTCCTGTTTCTTCGCAATTTTTCCTCAATGTTTTTATTGAAGAATGATTTATTTCTACTCTAGTGAAGTAACAGAAGGGACCACGTGCCTTCCATTGAAGACCAGATGCAGCAAGAAACGGGTCCCACGAATATCCACCAACTGCACCTCTGTAAGTGATAAACCATTATCTAAAGAAATATTATTTTCATCTAAAAATCAAATCTGATCAGAGTTTTGGGCGTGAAAAGGTAACATACAGACAGACAGAGTATGTACCTACTAGTATGGATTTCCAAAGAATTTGCTCAATATTTTCAGTGCGGGAAAACATTTTCCACGTACGCGGCGTTCAGCAAACACCACTTATCATCACATCCGTCGCTAGCGCTCCCCCGGCCGCGCCCCGACCGACCCGACGGACAGAGACAGGTCTGCGAGGTGTGCGGTCTCACTCTGGCGGTGAGCTCTAGCTACTCTACTCTAGCTGCTATACTCACATACTTTAGCCACACTACTCACTCATTCTAGCTACTCTACTCAACCAGTCAATCACTTTAGCTACACTACTCTCTCACTCTAGCTACTCTATTTACTCACTTTAGCTACACTACTCTCACTCTAGCTACTCTTCTCAGTCTAGCTACACTACTCACTTACTTTAGCTACTCTACTCACTCATTTTAGCTACACTACTCACCCACTTTAGCTGCTCTAGTCACTCACTTTAGCTACATACACTACTCACTCATTCTAGCTACTCTACTCACTCACTCTAGCTCTACTCAATCAGTCAATCACTCTAGCTACTCTACTTACTCTAGCTACACTACTCATGCACTCAAGCTACTCTACTCGCTCGTGTAAATGTTTTATGAAAAAATTGCACTGCGCAACGGAACGGCTAACTTCACGAATGCCAAGTTCCATTGTGACTGTAGACTGTTGGCACGATGGTGTGGATAAACACTATAAAAATTGTAGCAATAAAGCTGTTTGTTGTATTACAGAGTGCGTGGTCTCTCGCGAACCATCTGAACACACATTCCCGCGACAAGCGCTACACCTGTAAGACCTGCGGAATGCAGCTCAGCTCCAGAAGTGTGCTGCAAAGACATCAACTGGTAATTACAGACACTACATTATACACGGTGTAACAGGACGGATGGATCATCGGTGGCAGGGTGATAGAGGACCTCAATGCCCATCGATTTAACCCCCTGTATGTTCAGCGATATTCAGTCGTTCAAAAGTTATTCCGAGTTTATGAAAATTTAGTCGAAATCCGATTTCAGGCTGGACATCTCAAGTGTAGCCAAACTACGGTCTACGACCGTAATTTTTTTCTCCTAGTAGCTCAATAGTAGACCTTTCGTCTAACAATATCGTTTGAGTCGTTATTTCATTGAATTCATACTAAAAATATATCTTGACAGAAAAATCTGCAAACATAAATTTTTCATCTAACTTTAAAGGCTCGTAGAAAGAAGAAAACACCTAAAATTGTTTCTACAACCTATCTAAAAAAACTAATTCTATTCTGCAAATTTCATTTGGCTAGTGCCAGCGCAGCATGTTCAAAATTTTTTTAAACAATGTATTTCATGCCAATTTCAAATGTGCTGTATAAATCATCCAGTAAATCTAAAGGCCCAAGTTTTATTACAGACGCACAGTCACGAGAGGAACTTCGTGTGTGATTTGTGTGAGAAGCGGTTCACCCATCGCTCCGGGCTGCGACTCCATCTCAAGACTCACGAGAAAGAACCCAGTCCCAATCGGTAAGGGTTTAAGTGCGCATTACGGGTTTAAGTGCGCATTAAACTATCGAATTTGCAAAGCACTAAGTGCACCATACCACAGAATAGGCCCGGCCAGGCGGGCCCGTCAATATACTTGCAACTTTGTACAGTTCAGGTACAAAGTTGCAAGTACATTGACGGGCCCGCCTGGCCGGGCCTCGGCAAGTAGGGTTCCCACTTGCCGCTCGGCTCGCATGCTAGCCGCGTCGCGCGTAATACCTATCACGCGACAACCCTTCCGCGTCACACCGCGCCAGACAGTGACAGAGTTATGCATAAGGCTTGTTTCACTCTTCAGCGTGTCGCCGGTCGCGTCCGCGAATTGACCATTCACAGCACAGAGAAATTAATTTTGACCATTCACAGCAAAGAGAAATGTGCTGTGAATGGTCAACTCGCGGACGCGACCGGCGACACGCTGAAGAGTGAGACAAGCCTTAGAGAGAATTTGTTTAGGTGAATATCTCGCTAGGCAATAAGTGCTTACGCGAGCCGAATGGCACTTTGTGTCGCTTCGCATTCGTGAAGTTAGCCGTTTCGCTGCGCAGTAGAAAATTTTGTATCAAAAAGATGCACTGCGCATCAAAATGACTAACTTCACGACTGCCTAGATCCATTTTGCGTACTGTACTAGTAAGTAAAAGTTAGTAACTTCTATAAATGACTGTTTATATCATCTTTTCAGATCAAGAAGAAAGAAAGGAGAGTCACAGCATGTGATGGAGTATTTCAAGAGTTACGGCAATTTGGCCAATAGCTATAGATAAGGTTATAGGACAATTTTTAAAGGCTTTATTACAATGAAGTAAGGATACTGATTGTTTAGCAGAAATGGCTACGCTGATTGCTCTCGTCACAGCTGGTCGATTTTGGAATTTGATTTCACCGTTGTTCACACAAACTGGGATACTTACCTCCTTACTTATGAAAGATGTTTAAAGTTGAACACTGCTTAAACAACGTCCTGTCTCTATTTGTCACTATCCACAAATAAAGACAGGACGTTGTTTAACCAGTGTTCAACTTTAAACATCTTTCTTAAGTAAGGCCCTTAACTATTTCTTAAACCAGTTTTATTTTACCTAGCATGCCCTCTTGAATTTAATTACTTTTCGTCATTTGTTCGCATTCCATATCAAATTTGTACTAATTTGTATGCAAAACAGGCGAGTAGCGATCTCTTTTCTTATCACAAAGCCTACTTAAAACTGCATAATGTACTACCTGTAGTTTTAAATGTTTGGTTAACTGAACATAATGTATTTATTTCTTAGGCTGGATTCGACCAAAAGTCATCTTACTCCAGAGTAACTAGCCGACATAATTCGAAATACAATTGTTTAGAAAGCGCATACGAACATTATTATGTGCATACAAATTATCCTGGTTTTAAGGTGTCAACTTTACAATGTCAAAATGTTCAAACAAACAGTAGTTTACTCACAAGTAAAAACTTAATCCAGTGTGGTTGAATCCAGCTTTAGTAAAATTGATGTGCAATATAGTATTATTATCATGTAAATAAAAATATTTGGATGTGAAAATTATTTTATTTATAACTTATTAACAACTTATCTAATATATTTCAAAATAATTACATACATGAATCAAGCGATGAGGGTACTTCTTTTTCATTAAAAATGTTGATGTAAAAATATAATATTTCAAGTTTATTTTGTGTAAGGTAAAGAGCTATACTCTAGCCAAAACCAATGTACAATATTTACTAACATTGCACTGACAGATCAATCAGCTGATAGCAGGAATAGACCTATCACAGAAAACTGAGATTCATTACAATTGGCCTTATTGAATTAGTGCCAATCATATTTATTTAATCTCAGTTTTCCGTGATTGGTCTATTCCTGCTATCAGCTGATTGATCTGTCAGTGCAATGTTAGTAAATATTGTACATTGGTTTTGGCTAGAGTATAGTGAGGGAGAAAAAACCCATAAAAAACAGTGTCACACACACTTGACTGACTTCAAGAAATAGAATATCTAATACATTTGTTTTGCCCACATAATACTTAAAATAAAGTCTGAAACCCAGGTCAAGGACTATACATATTCCAAGTTTCATTAAAATCGGCCCAGCCGTCGCGTTATTGAGCTGCAAAAATCTTCATGAACTTTCGCATTTATAGTAATGAAGTTTTCTAATATACATATTTAATTTTAAAATACAACACTTAATTGTGTCTAGTAGATTTAAACTACTTTTATACATACATCGCTCACAGCGTTAAGACCGCCGACTCACAGAAATTGTACAATTCTTATTATAGTTCACCAACACAAACATTAAAACTTTTAAAACCAAGCGGTTTGAATGGAATATAAATTAAACAGTAGGTATGTTTATTTGCCCAGCCAAGGATGTCGGGTCACATCACACATCACATTAGAAACCTCTAAAATTATCATTGTTTCTCTACTATATTATGCATGTATTTTACATATAAACCTTCCTCTTGAATCACTATCTATTAACAAGCAATTCATTCAAAAATAAAAAAACCCGGCTGAACTGAAAAGTTGGAAACAGCATTATCATAACAATCACAAAATTAAATTATAATTTTATTACTATGTACTTATGTAGGTATCTAGGGTTCGAAGCCGTGCGCTTTTTCCTAAACTTTGTTGTCACAGTTGACACACAGATGGCTCTGTATGAAAATTAAATGCGTGCGATATTTCTTAAATATGAGATATCTCCTAAATGGCTGAACCAATTTCGATGCAGTTTGTTCTAGACGTTGCCTGTGACTAAATATAAAGTTTTAGTATGCGTTTTGTTTAGCAATAACATTTAGGGCGAAAAATAAATTTTCAAAAATTTTGGAAGTCGATTTAGTCTTCGAAGATGTCATGTTAGATTTTTCAAAAAAATATATTTGATATCAGTCCACCAACCTCTTGATTTTGACATGGATTTTGATATGATGGCGTGATTTTCATTTTCTAAATTGACACATTGTTGCATTTTCTAGCCGCACTATTTGATTTATCGAAATAAAAAGTATCCTAGAGCACAATCGAGATAGAGACGATTCTAACGATACCTCATTCATCAAAATCCATCCAGCCGTTTAGGAGAAACGTGGTAATAAAGAATATTACTTACATACGAACGAACCCACCCACATACATAGAAACGCGCGATCTACATAACCCTGTGACTTGACAGTCAGCCGGGTAAAAAAAAATTGCATCAAAATCCGTTGCGTAGTTTTAAAGATCTAAGCACACAGGGACAGACAGCGGGAAGAGACTTTGTTTTTATCCAACTTCCAAAAAGGAGGAGGTTCTATGTTCGGCTGTATGTATGTTTTATACTATGCAGTGATAGTGATGTAGTAGTTTAGTTTCTGTAAATTGATATCATTGTTTGGTAGAATGTTCGCTTAAAATTGAGTTGCAATAGTTAAAACATTATAATCTATTAAAGCTAGTAAAATGAATCAGTTACTGTTGTGTTGGTGAAAACTCTTAAAAACATTTAACATGAAACTAAATTAGCTAACAGAAGGGAGCCTGGTTCACTGATTACAAATGAAGCTAACTTATTTCGATTCCCATTTAAATGTCAATGTCAACATTGAATTTTGAATAAGTAACTAGAAATATGTAACTGATGAAAGTCAGATAGTAATCTGACACACGGAAACATATAGTCGTATTGCTCATTATACGGACTAAAAGTGAAGGAAAATATGTCATTTTTCCTTCAATTTTGACATAAAACGTATCAAAACTAATCAAAATTGAAGGAAAAATGACATTTTTTCCTTCAATTTTAGTCCGTATAATGAGCAATACGACTATAGCCACATCTCAAGACATATTTTTACTGGTTCATTGGGAAAGCTTGTGCACAAAATCGAGAATCGATCGAGAAATCTGCACTACTTCCAAAACAGAAAACGATATAATATCGTGGCAATAAGCGTAGTTCAGCTTATGTTGGACAAATGTTCCGAATACAGTTACTACCAACATAATCCTGAGCTACGATATATCTTTTTTAGTTTTGGGCCAACTGGTTTCTTGACTCTCAATGTTGCACATGTTATAGCGCGTTCACACACTCGCGTGCAAACAGACATTCAACTGGCAAATTATCTTCTGTCGTGTTCGGTGACAGAGTTACTTTGCGCTCGTTCTAATCATATCTCTATCTCGTTGAAAGTTTGCTCGCGAGGTGTAAACGCACGCCATAGCTAAAACTAAAGGTTAAAGCACATTATGCCGGGCCGCAGCGTGTCGGGGCGGAGCGCAAAAATCCGCTCAAATCGCCTGTACCCCGATCGCGAGTATGCACAGAGTCTACTATTCGATCCGTGACTGTATTATAGTCTCTCAAATGTATTGGGATTTTAGTTCAGTCAAGTTACCATGAAGGCGCTGCACCGGAATCCCAATACATTTGAGAGACTATACTACAGTCACGGATCGAATAGTAGACTCTGTGCATACTCGCGATCGGGGTACTGAATACAATATGTATGAATTATCACCAGAGATCGGAATTGGGTGTGTGAAAATACCTAAAGTTAGCAGTGGGACATAATATGGAGATGTTACAACCACTTAAGTTCAACCGGTTTTGGATTTTACCGGTTTAGTTTCGGTTTTTTTTTTACATGTTCCTTACCTTTGAAACACTGAACTACTAGTAGTTCGCCCCGAACTGAGATCTCGCGCACCGTAGATGGCTTACATTTGGACTTTCTTCTGACTACCCCTATAATTTCAAGTGCTACTACTGCCGAGTATGCCTATTGCGCTAGCTCTTCATGGTAAAAAATACTAGCATGCATGCAATACAATAATGTCGTGTCTAATTTTTCATTTACTTATTTCATATTTATGAATTCTCGTCGTATTTCTAAAGTATACTAGAATAGTAAGTCCTAGAATGAAAATAATAACTATTTTGGAATGTACAAATTAAGACCTTTCATTTGACACCCCACTCAATATATTTGTTTATTTAACTTTTTTTACCCCAATTATTTTCATTCTTTATCAAAAATTTTTTTATCATGAAAATAAATCAAGTAGCATCTAAAATCATTGCAAACCAAACCGCAACGATGCCACTCTCTTTTTAAGACCGACCAGTCAATGAGCTACGAAGACATCGAAACTCTATGAAACGGGAGCTCTTGCAGCTCTGGTTTCGTAGTTTTTGTTCTTTGGTCGTATTTCAAAAACTATACATCCTAGATTAAAAATAAAAACCATTTTGGAATGTACAAAATAAGCCCTTTCGTATGACACCCCACTCAATATATTTGGGTAACTTTGAAAAAAATTTACCCCCTTGGGAACCCCATATCTTTACAACCCCTTCATCGATTACGCTCATACGCTCCACAGCAAATTTCCATAGCACTACCTATTGACCTATCAAGTTTCATACAGATTGGATTAGCGGTTCGATAGTTATGCGAGAACATAAAAATGAAACATACAAACATACAAACATACAAACATACAAACATACAAACATACAAACATACAAAGCAAAATCGCCTAACTTGCCACTAAGATCTTCGCTCGCTTCGCTCGCTCGATCGATAAACATTCACAAGCTGCTAATACAGTTCTAAATTAAACAGTGTTTTAAAGGTAAGGAACATGTAAAAAAAAACCGAAACTAAACCGGTATAATCCAAAACCGGTTGAACTTATGTGGTTGTAACAGCTCCATATTATGTCCCGCTGCAAACTTTAGGTATTTTCACACACCCGATTCCGATCCCTGATTATCACACACTGTGTCGGGCCGCAGCGGCTCGCATTATTGCGAAGCGGATTTGCGTCCGTGCGATGCGGCCCGCACCGCCGTTGCGCCCCGTCAACAGTGTGCTTATAGCTTATAGCAAATTCTGTAAACTGTTCTCGAAATCGTTAGCATTTTGCGCTGCGCTGCGGCCCGCTTCGCCCCGCTGCGGTCCGTCATAATGTGCTCGAACCTTAAAGTAATTCTCACTCTGTGTCAAGGACAGGTGGTTCAGTGAAGCAGGCATGGATTCTCTTCAGCAACTCTTCGACTCCTCTTTCTTCTTCTCTATATGCCGGCCGAGGATATCGTGTTTGTTGCAGCAGTCTTCCTGTACATAAATAAATGTATCTATACCAATTTATAACAGTGGAAGAGTTTGTTTGTTTATACATCATCACCAAGTAAACTAGGTTCCGCCCGCGGCTTCGCTCGCATGGTACCTACCCTGATAAAAGTAGCCAATGTGTTATTCCAGGTCATAAACTATGTACATTCCAAGTTTCATTAAAATCCGTTCAGTAGTTTTTGCGTGAAAGGGTAAACATCTATACATCCTCACTAACTTTCGCTTTTATAGGATTAGTAGGAGTAGGATATGGTATATGTATATAGTGGCTATTGCTAGCTATTGTAACTAGCAACGCCCTCGCGACGTTGCCGTCGCCTAGTCTATGCCAGTATAAAGCGGAAAAGTTTGTTTGTTTGATTGAACACTAATCTTAGGAAATCCCAGTCTGATGTGAAAAATATTTCTGATAGCTAAATTCTTGAGGTAGGTTATAGGCTACTTTTCATCATCATCATCATTGCCGTTATACCATCACTGCGCTGCTAGTAACAAATAATAGACAGTAGAACAATCTTATCTTACCACATCAGAATCACTCGAGTCATCAGTATCACTGGACGTGTCTGTGTCGTAGTGTCCCAGCCCGGGCAGGACTCCCACACACTTCATCCTCCCTCCGGCCGGGGCCGGAGTAGGTACTTTCTCCTTGAGGCCGTTCTTAGGACCTTCCTTGTCTTCTATCTCGCTAGCTTTGCGTTTTCTCACTACCACCTGAGTTCAGAAAAAAGATAATGAAATATACAATCTAAATATTTTTAAATAATCCTAATAATTGTCCTAAAAATAAATAATCCTAATAATAATCCTAATCGATCGAGCGAGCGAAGCGAGCGAAGATCTTAGTGGTAAGTTGGGCGATTTTGCTTTGTATGTTTGTATGTTTGTATGTTTGTATGTTTGTATGTTTGTATGTTTCACGAATTGTTGTTCGCGCATAACTGTCGAACCGTTCATCCAATCTGCATGAAACTTGGTAGGTCAATAGGTTGTGGTAAGAAAATTTACGGGGGAGCATATGAGCTTAATCGATGAAGGGGTTGTGAAGATATTGGGTTCCCAAGGGGGTAAAAAATTATGAAAGTTACACAAATAAATTGAGTGGGGTGTCATACGAAAGGGCTTATTTTGTACATTCCAAAATGGTTTTTATTTTTAATCTAGGATGTATAGTTTTTGAAATACGACCAAAGACCAAAAACTACGAAACCAGAGCTGCAAGAGCTCCCGTTGCATAGAGTTTCGATGACTTCGTAGCTCATTGACTGGTCGGTCTTAAAAAGAGAGTGGCATCGTTGCGGTTTGGTTTGCAATGATTTTAGATGCTACTTGATTTATTTTCATGATAAAAAAAATTTTGATAAAGAATGAAAATAATTGGGGTAAAAAAAGTTAAGTAAACAAATATATTGAGTGGGCTGTCAAATGAAAGGTCTTTATTTGTACATTCCAAAATAGTTATTATTTTTATTCTAGGACGTATACTTTTAGAAATACGACGAGAATTCATAAATATGAAATACCTAAATGAAAAATTAGACACGACATTATGTATTGCATGCATGCCAGTATTTTTTACCATGAAGAGCTAGCGCAATAGGCATACTCGGCAGTATCAGTAGTAGCACTTGAAATTATAGGGGTAGTCAGAAGAAAGTCCAAATGTAAGCCATTTACGGTGCGCGATATCTCAGTTCGGGGCGAACTACTAGTAATAATCGATCGAGCGAGCGAAGCGAGCGAAGATCTTAGTGGCAAGTTAGGCGATTTTGCTTTGTATGTTTGTATGTTTGTATGTTTGTATGTTTGTATGTTTGTATGTTTCATTTTTATGTTCTCGCATAACTATCGAACCGCTAATCCAATCTGTATGAAACTTGATAGGTCAATAGGTAGTGCTATGGAAATTTGCTGTGGAGCGTATGAGCGTAATCGATGAAGGGGTTGTAAAGATATGGGGTTCCCAAGGGGGTAAAGTTTTTTCAAAGTTACCCAAATATATTGAGTGGGGTGTCATACGAAAGGGCTTATTTTGTACATTCCAAAATGGTTTTTATTTTTAATCTAGGATGTATAGTTTTTGAAATACGACCAAAGAACAAAAACTACGAAACCAGAGCTGCAAGAGCTCCCGTTTCATAGAGTTTCGATGTCTTCGTAGCTCATTGACTGGTCGGTCTTAAAAAGAGAGTGGCATCGTTGCGGTTTGGTTTGCAATGATTTTAGATGCTACTTGATTTATTTTCATGATAAAAAATTTTTTGATAAAGAATGAAAATAATTGGGGTAAAAAAAGTTAAATAAACAAATATATTGAGTGGGGTGTCAAATGAAAGGTCTTATTTTGTACATTCCAAAATAGTTATTATTTTCATTCTAGGACGTATACTTTAGAAATACGACGAGAATTCATAAATATGAAATAAGTAAATGAAAAATTAGACACGACATTATTGTATTGCATGCATGCTATTATTTTTTACCATGAAGAGCTAGCGCAATAGGCATACTCGGCAGTAGTAGCACTTGAAATTATAGGGGTAGTCAGAAGAAAGTCCAAATGTAAGCCATCTACGGTGCGCGAGATCTCAGTTCGGGGCGAACTACTAGTCCTAATAATGAGGCAAAAGAAGTGAAGAAAGACATAAGACAAGATAGGCCGATGACATAACAAACACAGCAGGAAAAAACTGGATGGACACTGCTAAGGACAGGGAGAGATGGAGAGAAATGGAGGAGGCTTTTACCCTTGGGGGCCATACAACAAAGAAAAAGAAGAGGCAAAAGAATGCATAACACTTGAGAATAGCATGTGTTGTTTTATGGAATTACAAGCTATAATAAAGGACAAACATTTGTGTCATGAACATGATGTTTGTTCTGTGTCTGGGTGTTATAAAATATTTGTATGCATTTAAAAAAGGTATAAAAGTATTCATCAGTTATCTGGTTCCCATAGTACAAGCTTTGCTTATTTGGGACTAGATGGCGCTGTGTGAAATGTCCAGCAATATTTATTTATTTATCTTACCCCTTGCAGCTTGTTCTTCTGTGAGTTTATCGAGGGTTGTGTGGTGGGTGTACGCGCGGGTGCTATTTGAGCCCGGAGACGCGTCATTTCCTCGCTTTCAGCCAGGTTTGACACCCTCTCTCTGAGGAAACAAGTGACTAAATTCAAAATATAAAAAAAACCGACATCAATGTTATAAGCTGAGCAATTTTCTGCACTCTCGAGGTGCATTTCTGTTCATCTCTGAAGATCCTCGATCGTCACCTCATTTTTGTGGCACCAATCGGAAATTAGACCCACATTTAACACACGGGAATTAATCACGTAAAAATATCGTCGATTTAGATTCACGTGTGTTAAATAATGTCTATAGTCGTATTGCTCATTATACGGACTAAAGTGAAGGAAAAAATGTCATTTTTCCTTCAATTTTGACATAAAACGTATCAAAACCAAGGAATTTCTATACTACGTACCTGGAATGCTGACTGAGACAGAAAACAAGGTCCGCTTGAGAGATAAAACTTGGGCGGCGTGTCTCTTTCTAAAGGGTGACCATAAACTAAACATTCCTAGTCCCTAAGGGGCCTTTTCCATCATTTTCTGATTTACGTGATGTTTCAGGGCGTGATTTTTTAATTAAAATACTGATACAATTTTGATTATTCATTTTGATTCTTGAATCTTGAATCTTGATTCTTGAATCTGAAAACTGAAATTTTGAATCTTGAATCTTTGAAGTGACAGCTGTCAAACTTCAAACGGCCATATCTTGGAAACTACTCGTCCTAGACTCCCCGTTTCCAGTTCAAATGAAAGCTATGACCAAGATCTTCATTTGAAGTGACAGCTGTCACACTTCAAATGGCCATATCTCGGGAACTACTCGTCCTAGACTCCCCGTTCTCAGTTCAAATGAAAGCTATGACCAAGATCTTCATTTGAAGTGACAGCTGTCAAACTTCAAACGGCCATATCTTGGAAACTACTCGTCCTAGACTCCCCGTTCAAAGTTCAAATGAAAGCTATGACCAAGATCTTCATTTGAAGTGACAGCTGTCAAACTTCAAATGGCCATATCTCGGGAATTACTCGTCCTAGACTCCCCGTTTCCAGTTCAAATGAAAGCTATGACCAAGATCTTCATTTGAAGTGACAGCTGTCACACTTCAAATGGCCATATCTCGGGAACTACTCGTCCTAGACTCCCCGTTCTCAGTTCAAATGAAAGCTATGACCAAGATCTTCATTTGAAGTGACAGCTGTCAAACTTCAAACGGCCATATCTTGGAAACTACTCGTCCTAGACTCCCCGTTCAAAGTTCAAATGAAAGCTATGACCAAGATCTTCATTTGAAGTGACAGCTGTCAAACTTCAAATGGCCATATCTCGGGAATTACTCGTCCTAGACTCCCCGTTCTCAGTTCAAATGAAAGCTATGACCAAGATCTTCATTTGAAGTGACAGCTGTCACACTTCAAATGGCCATATCTCGGGAACTACTCGTCCTAGACTCCCCGTTCTCAGTTAAAATGAAAGCTATGACCAAGATCTTCATTTGAAGTGACAGCTGTCAAACTTCAAACGGCCATATCTTGGAAACTACTCGTCCTAGACTCCCCGTTCAAAGTTCAAATGAAAGCTATGACCAAGATCTTCATTTGAAGTGACAGCTGTCACACTTCAAATGGCCATATCTCGGGAACTACTCGTCCTAGACTTCCCGTTCTCAGTTCAAATGAAAGCTATGACCAAGATCTTCATTTGAAGTGACAGCTGTCAAACTTCAAACGGCCATATCTTGGAAACTACTCGTCCTAGACTCCCCGTTCAAAGTTCAAATGAAAGCTATGACCAAGATCTTCATTTGAAGTGACAGCTGTCAAACTTCAAACGGCCATATCTCGGGAACTACTCATCCTAGACTCCCCGTTCAAAGTTCAAATGAAAGCTATGACCAAGATCTTCATTTGAAGTGACAGCTGTCAAACTTCAAATGGCCATATCTCGGGAACTACTCGTCCTAGACTCCCCGTTCTCAGTTCAAATGAAAGCTATGACCAAGATCTTCATTTGAAGTGACAGCTGTCAAACTTCAAACGGCCATATCTTGGAAACTACTCGTCCTAGACTCCCCGTTCAAAGTTCAAATGAAAGCTATGACCAAGATCTTCATTTGAAGTGACAGCTGTCAAACTTCAAATGGCCATATCTCGGGAACTACTCATCCTAGACTCCCCGTTCTCAGTTCAAATGAAAGCTATTGAAGAGATCTTCTTTTAAAGTGACAGATGTCAAACTTCAATCAGCCATATCTCGAAATCTACTCATCCTAGACTCTTCCTTTTTAGCTCAAATGAAAGCTATGACCAAGATCTAAATTTTCAATAACAGCTGTCAAAATGACATCTGTCATCTGAAATGCAGGTCTTGGTCATAGCTTTCATTTGAACTGAGAACGGGGAGTCTAGGACGAGTAGTTCCCGAGATATGGCCATTTGAAGTTTGACAGCTGTCACTTCAAATGAAGATCTTGGTCATAGCTTTCATTTGAACTGAGAACGGGGAGTCTAGGACGAGTAGTTCCCGAGATATGGCTATTTGAAGTTTGACAGCTGTCACTTCAAATGAAGATCTTGGTCATAGCTTTCATTTGAACTGAGAACGGGGAGTCTAGGACAAGTAGTTCCCGAGATATGGCCATTTGAAGTTTGACAGCTGTCACTTCAAATGAAGATCTTGGTCATAGCTTTCATTTAAACTGAGAACGGGGAGTCTAGGACGAGTAGTTCCCGAGATATGGCCATTTGAAGTTTGACAGCTGTCAATTCAAATGAAGATCTTGGTCATAGCTTTCATTTGAACTGGGAACGGGGAGTCTAGGACGAGTAGTTCTCGAGATATGGTCATTTGAAGTTTGACAGCTGTCACTTCAAAGATTCAAGATTCAAGATTTCAGATTCAAGGTTCAAAATTCATGAATCAAGGATCGAAATCCAGGATCGAAATCCAAGATCGAAACCAAGGATCGAAATCAAGGATCGAAATCAAAATCAAGGATCAAAATCAAGGATCTAATTCAAGGATCTCTAATTCAAGGATCGAAACCATGGATCGAAATCAAGCGCTGATTTTGTCGAGCGCGATAAGGTAAAAATATCCTGAAATTTAAATGACATGGGCACACTACTAATCCTACAACGAGTGTGAAAGAGACAAAGCACCCAAGAAAGCCTTCCCAACAAGACCAACAATCCTTATAACCAAGATTAAATGATAATAGATCGTTGTGTAGTCGTGATAAGGTTCAAAATCCTTTGTACATTAAATGTCAGTTAGAACTCCAGTTACGTAGTTTAGAATCTTCTTGATCAAAACTAATCAAAATTGAAGGAAAAATGACATTTTTTCCTTCAATTTTAGTCCGTATAATGAGCAATACGACTATAGTACAACTCACGAAAGTTTTGAAAGTGAATCTCTTTCAACCAAAAAAAGGTTTTTTCAAATCGGTCCGGGCGTCTTCAAGTGATTGGTGAACATCCACCACAAAAAAAAGATTCCAACAAGTTTAACATATTTCATTACTAGCTTCCGCCCGCGGCTCCGCTCGCAATTACATGATTCAGTAGGAAAAATATTAGACTTTTGAATAGGGTTTAGTTGTACAATAACCCAAAGTTACCTGAATTCTTGTATCTCCTTCCTTTCCTCCATGGAAATCATCTGAGCGGCTTTAGCTTTGGTTTCCTCCACCAGGTCCAAAAACCCAACCTCATCATCATCCAGTCCGCGGATCATGTTTTCTGCAAGCAAAATTTATTACTTTCCTTGCAATTCTTTCAATTCAATTCTGCGGGCTTAAAAAGGTTGTTATAGGAGAGTCATAATATGATTCATAGTGAGATTATCTTATTAGAAACTAGCGGACGCCCGCGGCTTCGCCCGCGTGGACTACTATTTTGTTTATCCCACGGGAACCCTGCAACTTTCGGGACAAAAAGTAGCCTATGTCCTATTCCCGGTTATTATCTATCTACATTCCAAATTTCATCAAAATTGGTTTAGTAGTTATGGAGATACGTGGCAACAAACATTCACACACACACACACACACACACACACACACACACACACACACACACACACGGACTTTCGCCTTTATAATATTAGTAGGATTACAAAATTGACAATTCCTAGTAGTGATTTGAATCAGCATTCATCTTTGTGACAGTTTTGTGGGGAATTCTAAAATAGCCATGCTATTGATTGACCTGATTCGACTATAACAACCATTTTAGCCTTGCTTGATTTGATAGTTCTGATTTTTATGATGTTGATTAGCTAAGTGATTGTGTTCATGCAAGTTTAAGTACCGTTTTCATAACAAAAACAAACATCTGAAATCGGAAACTTATTTTTTTGGTGCTGTTAGGTGGTAAGTACTTACTGAGTTTGTGAGCCTCTTCATATTCGGCCTCCTTCTTCAACCGCTGTTCTTCTAAGCGTTGGAAGAGAGGCCGGGTGTCATATGGGTCCTCTGGGGCCTCTGGAAAACAATTGAATTGTTTTTTGGCGACTCATCTTTCAATCAGTTGGTTCAATTTCAATAAAACAAAATCCAAAATTGTGCATAGTTTGCGCTGAATAGGATTGTTTATTTGATTGTGTTATGGAAAGGATAAGTAAATGCACCTTGTTTTTATAGGAATTAGGTTTAATTATGTTTTTGTTTCGAGTTTTCAAATCTTTGTAATCGATGAGATGCAACCGACTCTTTAGAAGTAGTCTATAAAATTCGGCTTAGTGTTTAGAGGAAATAAAACATGCACAGTAATCGTATAAATATCGTTAGGAATTCATCATTTTTCTCACCTTGAGGTTGGTCCGCTGTACGGACCTTCTCCCATTCCTCTTGCCGCCGCCTCCGCGCCTCCACAATCTCAGTCTCAGAAATAAATCCAGAGCTCATCGTTCACAAGTTGATAGGGCAGTCCGGAAATTAAAAATCACAACTAGAAAATCAATCAACAATGCAAAGAGATGGTGGCTGCGTTTACCTTTCGTTTGACATCACATGACATTGACAGTTTGGTTTATAACCTCAACTCAATCAAACTCCGTGACTTTCGAAGTTTCGACACAAAACGCACAAAGACAAAAAATAAAGAAAGAGAGCAGTAACGAAACGCATTTAACTGACGAAGACAAGTAGAGTTTTAAACATTTCATTGAAATCGTGCTATTAAAAATAAATTATAGAAATAAATTGTAAAATACAAACGTGCTGCAAAAAACGCTGTGTGCCCACTTTGTGACAAAATAAATATTACTCTTTTAAAAAGCTAACCGAACTACTTATGTTAGATTTGTACTGTCATTGTCACTGTCTGGTCTCAGACAGACGTCACGTCACGTCACTTTTCCAATTGGGCCGGCGCGGGGCGATGTTGATTCTTTCTTCTTTCGTAAATCTTTATGAAATTCGGATTTACAGCTATTTTCCACAGTATTTTTCTGCTAACGGTGCTATTCTGAGACTGCCGAAATATGTCTGAAACAGAAGCTAAGGAAATGCCGAACGGAGCAGTAGAAAATCAGAACGAAAACGTCGAAGACGGAAAGAACAAGTTGCCTGTTAGATGCCAATTCTGCGGTTCTAAGATATTAGAAAAGCAAACAGGACTATTCCTAGAGGTCGAGGTGAGTGTTAAAAACCACGCTTATGTATCCATTTCACTTCCTCCTTTCGCTACATAATTTATTTATTTATAAAAGACACAGAAAATGGAATGTGTTGGGTACACAGGAAAACACTTTTCATTCACAAACAAATTGGTAGTAAATTAAGATCTAGTGCTCCTGTGATCACAGGGTACTATCACAAGATTTCGAAATTGTGTTATTGTATTTAGCTTCTTATGCTGGATTCGACCAAAAGTGGATTAAGTTTTTACTCGAGACTATTCGCTAGCCAACATAATTTGAAATACAATTGTTTAGAAAGCGCCACCGAACATTATTAAGTGCATACAGATTATCCTGGTTATAAGGTGTCAACTTTATAATGTCAAAATATTCAAACAAACAGTAGTTTACTCTCGAGACTAAACTTAATCCAGTTTGATTGAATTTAGCCTTAGTCAAGCAACATAATAATATTGGATGCAAAAATTGTTTGAGCGTTGGAGAATCTTAAATGGTGCTACAACTCTATCCCCAAGGACATAGACATGCCATCTTCAATAGTTATCATCAGGGGAGTTGTCATTATTAGTAAATGTAGATTCAATTTATGGTATCTTCACCTCCACCATAGCAGGTTTTGTTATTTTTTTACTAAAAATTTAATATTCTTTTTTTTCTTTACAGAAAGAGCTACCAGAAATTCACCAAGCTGCCAACGCAGAAACAATAAAGAAAGAACTAATAAAAGAGTTTTATCACGTCAAAGATATGTACATCTTTGAAAACATAGGTTTCACACATCAAGTTGATAATTGTAAATATCTGAGCTGCGCAGATTGTGAAGCCGGGCCACTGGGGTGGTACGATATAACAACTAAAGAAAGCTATTTAGCATTATCAAGAGTGGTACACAAAGTATGATTATAAGATTACCAGCACTAAAAGTCAACTTCAACTTCTTTGTGGCTACTGTGACTATGGTTGTCACAATTCTGCCAGTGTCAGTGTCATGCTGGTATCTTAAACTTGGCTGGAGAGTCAAAAATATGGCCGGGGTATGAAAAGTGAGATGAGACTATTAAATTTGATTACTCTAACAGTAAAGAGACAACACAACAAATAGGGCACTAAAAGTCTATGAAATATCATATCTGTTTAAGCTAAATAATCATATTATACAATATGTGAATATATTTGTGTTCACATGATAATGGCTTAACTAAATCAAAAAACAAAGCAACAAAGATATAGTCTGGCAAAAACGGGTAGAAATGGCAACTAAAATTTGATTACAATGGAAACCCTTTCTCTACTAATCTATGGTAAAGTATCGGTTTCTTGTCTATGGTAAAGGTACCAAAGATGTCAGCAAGGAATTTCTATACTACGTACCCGGAACGCTGACTGAGACAGAAAACAAGGTCCGCTTGAAATCAAACTTGGGCGGTGTGTCTCTTTCTTTTTGCAACTGTGTGAAAGAGACAAAGCACCCAAGAAAGCCTCTCAACAAGACCAACAATCCTTATAACCAAAATTAAATGATAATAGATCGTTGTGTGGTCGTGATAAGGTTCAAAATCCTTTGTACATTAAATGTCAGTCAGCATTCTACTATGTATACAATTTCTTTGGATGTCAGTCACACACAAGTAATAATTTCCTTTTAAAAGAGAATTTATCTATTTCGCGTTTTTAGCTTGCACAGTGGCGCCCCCATTTATGTCTATTATATTTTGCCAGGCTATACATTGCGGAGAAATGAAGTTTAATAAAACCTTTTAAAAATGTTACATGGAATTTTTGTTTTGGAATAACAAAGTATTAATATAGACAAAAGCTAGATTATTTTGAATGCAATGATAAAAATCTAAAGAAATATAAATGAAGTTTAAGAATGGCCAAGGTGTATTCTCATTTTACTAAGTTTTATTTAGTTTTAAAGGCATCATTTTTAAACTTTATTTCTGAAAATCTAACTTGATATCAATATCTTATTGTATCAAACAGGGTTTTTTACACAATGTATGAATGCTTGAAAACATATTTATGTTTATCGTTTAGATAAGAGCTTGTAAACATAATATTAAAAACATTTTATTGGTGTAGTTAGGCTTAAAATATTGAACTAAAATATATGTGGTACAAGTTCATGTTTGTATTTTTATGATAATTCACAATTTTTTTTATCTATGGATATCGGTTATTTTCGTGTTTTCCGAATAATGTCCGACAGCAGTGTACAGTACGGCCAACGGATCTCGGCGTACGTGAAGTTAGCCGTTTCGATGCGCAGTGCAACTTTTTCATACAAAATTTTCTACTGCGCAGCGCAGAGCCTGACTTCACGTACGCCTAGATCCGCCGGCCCAACTGTATGATTCCACAAAACAGAATCGTAGAGTCCATTACTATGAGTAGTTAATTACTAAAACTAGTAGTTCGCCCCGAACTGAGATCTCGCGCACCGTAGATGGCCAACATTTGGACTTTCTTCTGACTACCCCTATAATTTCAAGTGCTACTACTGCCGGGTATGCCTATTGCGCTAGCTCTTCATGGTAAAAAATACTAGCATGCATGCAATACTAGGTAATGTCGTGTCTAATTTTTCATTTATTTCATATTTATGAATTCTCGTCGTATTTTTAAAAGTATACGTCCTAGAATAAAAATAATAACTATTTTAGAATGTACAAATAAAGACCTTTCATTTGACACCGCACTCAATATATTTGTTTACTTAACTTTTTTTAACCCAATTATTTTCATTTTTTATCAAAATTTTTTTTATCATGAAAATAAATCAAGTAGCATCTAAAATCATTGCAAACCAAACCGCAACGATGCCACTCTCTTTTTAAGACCGACCAGTCAATGAGCTACGAAGACATCGAAACTCTATGAAACGGGAGCTCTTGCAGCTCTGGTTTCGTAGTTTTTGGTCTTTGGTCGTATTTCAAAAACTATACATCCTAGATTAAAAATAAAAACCATTTTGGAATGTACAAAATAAGCCCTTTCGTATGACACCCCACTCAATATATTTGTGTAACTTTCATAATTTTTTACCCCCTTGGGAACCCAATATCTTCACAACCCCGTCATCGATTAAGCTCATATGCTCCACCGTAAATTTCCTTACCACAACCTATTGACCTACCAAGTTTCATGCAGATTGGATGAACGGTTCGACAGTTATGCTCGAACAACAATTCGTGAAACATACAAACATACAAACATACAAACATACAAACATACAAAGCAAAATCGCCCAACTTACCACTAAGATCTTCGCTCGCTTCGCTCGCTCGATCGATAAGAAAGTTAATTTTGTATGTAATGTCATCGTTTCCGTGGTGTAGCGGTTATCACATCTGCCTAACACGCAGAAGGCCCCCGGTTCGATCCCGGGCGGAAACATACTTTTTGCTTTATATTATCAGGTTTGTGCTTTACAATAAGTAGGTAGGTATTATTTTCATAAAAAAATATTATAAGTAAGTAGGTGACTATTCAATTTTCCAGTAATCTAGCGTGCATAGAAAAAAAAAAACATTTATTTGGCTGCTCAATAGAATATTTGCTATAATAATGCGCCAGGCGTTTGCTTCTAGCCATAATATTAGGTAGGTATGTAGTTTAAGAACACACGGATCTAAAAACCAAAACGCTAGTTGTTTAAAATTAACCTAGGTAAAAAAAAAAGATTCCGTCGAATTGAAAACTTCCTTCTTTTTTTTGAAGTCTGTTAAAAAATAGAACCACCACAGATTATAGAATGTTACTTCATACACAGTCCGGTTTCTTCAAAACCAGAGCCATCCGATAATTTCGCTTTCGTTAGCGCCACTTAGCCAGTCACGGCAGGTCAAATGCTGCGGGCGGCCATGTTACGATACCTCTGTACTCTTGTGGGCAATGAAACAAGCGGGCATTTACAATACCGTAAAGATTATCTATGTGGTAGGACCTACTAACTAGTAGTTCTCCCCTTTGGCTTGTTTCACTCTTCAGCGTGTCGCCGGTCGCGTCCGCGAGTTGACCATTCACAGCACATTTCTCTGTGCTGTGGATGGTCAAAATTAATTTCTCTGTGCTGTGAATGGTCAACTCGTGGACGCGACCGGTGACACGCTGAAGAGTGAAACAAGCCAGAGTGAGATCTCGCACCTCGTTACGTTGATAGCCTAGATTTGGACTTGTTTCCGACTACCCCTATACGTTTAAGTGACTACAAACGACTACACCTGAAAAAAATTGGCGAATTATTAAAAAAGGCCAGGTCAAAAGTAGGTACCTACTTCCCTACTTACCTTAAACCGACGAGATTGCATGAAGAATGTGATGAGAGTGAACGAAGCGAAAGTGTGTCAGGATCGTAGCAAGTGGAGATCTGTGGTCTCTGCCTCTATGATGGGAAACAGGCGTGATTTTATGTAAGTACCTACCTATGTATGTAGAGTCACTAGATCGCTACTTCGATGGCCTCTACTCGTACTTTCTCCAAGCCGTTCATTACGAGACTCATCGTCGTCACAATATCATTGGATAATTCCTCATGTGTATCTTCGAAAGAGTATGTTTTGTTACGCCCCACTTACCTACTTCTTATCGTGTCGATGCCACACGGTTAAATTAATTTCTCATAAAAGGCCACCTCAACTGCACTTTCTGTGGCAGCGTTGAGGACTTCCTTTGTGCAGGTTTTTAGGCACAAAGGGCACACCAACAGGTGCGGCATGGATTGTGCTAAAGCACCGCAGTCACAATGTGCTAGACTAGGGCCCCTAAACCCCCATGCACACCATGTTAGCTCTGCAGCGGCCAACTTGGGTGCGAAGTCGATATAATGACTTCCACACGGGCCACGGCAGGGCGTGTCTTGTGTAATTTTTCCTGTGGTATGATGAAATTAGGAGATGGGGGGTTTTTCTCCTGCCAAAGCTTATATTTAGCAGCAGTTGGATGGTCGTCTTACCTACTACCAAGGCCTAATAAGACTAGTGGCTCTGTGAGCTGTAGACCTCGCGAGTCTGTCTTTGCATAGCTTAAAGAAATCTAACTACCTACTGCATTTTCAGGAGCTATCCTGCTCATCACGCTGAAGATCCTCATTAGATCTTTACCAAATTTTTATGAGACCAGCCCTTTCAAAAAAAAAAAACATAAAATCGGATGTCATAATAAAACTTTTAAAACTATCATGGTTGCAAACATTGTAAACACTATGAACGGGATATTTACCATGATTTTTGGATTTTCGAGTCTCCCGATATTTCGGCACAGTTGCATGCGCCGTGATCATGGCGCATGCAACTGTGCCGAAATATCGGGAGACTCGAAAATCCAAAAATCATGGTAAATATCCCGTTCATAGTGTTTACAATGGATGTCATAAGGCGGAGATATAAGGGTAATAAAAAAATATTTTAAAAAAACAAAAACCCGACTGCGTAAAAACTAAAAAGAAAAAAACAAGCCTGCAAAGAATTACTCACAGTCGGTACCCATTCATTTTATTACCAATCAAATCTTCCCAATGTTATGGGTCCCGACTGTGAGTAATTCTTTGCAGGCTTGTTTTTTTCTTTTTAGTTTTTACGCAGTCGGGTTTTTGTTTTTTTAAAATATTTTTTTATTTAACACTTTTTAGTTATGATAAAGTTGATAATAGTGTGACGATTTTGATTCTTTTAATTTTGACAATATGGCGTCTGGTTGTAGCCCTGGTGAATTTTGATTACTGTCATATCTTTAGTGACACTCCCAAGGTTGAGACAAATCGATTGACGTAAGAATCATCAAAATCGGTCCACGCGTTTGGCCTCTAGAGTGCCACATAGAAACATCCATAGCGAGAATTATTATTAATCAACTTTAAACCGTTATTTTTCCTAAACTATTACTTAAAATGAAAAATGGTAAAAGAAACATAAAGTTGATTTTGAAATACCTATTCAACGATACCCCACTTGACATGGTGTGACGATTTTGATTTTTTTAATTTTGACATTAAGGCGTCTGGTGGTGGCACTGGTGAATTTTGATTACTGTCATGCCTTTAATAACACTCCCAAGGTTCAGACGAATCGATTGACGTAAGAATCATCAAAATCGGTCCACGCGTTTGGCCTCTAGAATGCCACATAGAAACATCCAAACATACATAGACTGATAAACACATTACCCTTCCTTTGCTTTGCGCAGTCGGGTAAAAAGGGGGCTTCCCTCCTTTTTGCCCTTTTTTGGAGGAAGTAAGTACCTACTCGTCTAATCAAAAATCCCCGGCGACAAGAAAGTTCTTTAAGTTCTGTAGGTACCTATCTATACCTACTCACCAAGTTTCATCCAGCAGTGCAATTCAGACCCTTCTCGGAATGTATTCCGAATTCGTAAAGTGATGTTTCTTCGCTGAAATAACGTCAACTTTCCGAAGAAAATCATCGAATCGGATGCATTTTCATTAAATATATATCATTCATAAAGTTTAAATATTGTTATCAACGGGATAATTACCATGATTATTGAGTTTTGTTGTTTCCCGATATTTCGAGAACTTATGAGAAAGTTATCGGTAATATAGAGGAAGTCATTAGTAGCAATAAGGTACCTAAAAGTGACGCCGAGTGCCTAAGACAAGATATAGCCTTCATTCTACGTCATGCTAATCCCCCGGAGCCGAACATCACCGATGAAGAGGTAGCCGCTCTTAAGGATTTACGCCAGGATGATGAGCTAATGATACTTAAGGCTGATAAGGGTAATGCTACGGTGGTCATGGACGTCACAGAGTACGAGGCCAAGATAGATGTTTTACTGGGTGACACTAACACATACAAGCAGGTTAACTATAACCCTACGGCTCGGACACATCGTAGTACTCAGAAGCTAATAAGGGAGTGCCAACATGCATTGGGTGAGGAAACAACAAAGTTTCTTTTACGACCAAGGATCATCCAGCCGCCCAAACTATATGGCCTACCTAAAGTACACAAGCAGAATGCCCCGCTACGACCCATCGTAAGTCAAATTGTCTCACCTACATATGAGTTAGCGAAGCATGTAGCAGGAGTGTTGCAACGGACGGTAGGACAGACGTCTTCTTTCGTAAAAGACTCACGACACTTCATACAGGTATTGAAGCAGACAAGGGTAGACGAAAACGAGGTGATGGTTAGCTTTGACGTAGAATCCCTCTTCACAAACGTCCCTATAACTGACTGTATGGATGTAGTTGAGAGAAAGACACAAACTGATGGTATCCCTGCAGAGTACATTAAACTGCTACATCATATTCTCTCCACAAATTTCTTTTTATATAGAGGACGATATTACCTCCAGATTGATGGTGTCGCTATGGGAAGTCCAGTCGCCCCCGTAGTGGCTAACATCTGGATGGAATATTTTGAGAACATGGCCATCTCGTCTGCCCCATCACCAGTTAAATTGTGGAAGAGGTATGTGGATGACGTCTTTTGTGTGTTGGAAGGAAAGGAGACGGAAATCGAACTACTTTTGGCTCACCTTAATGGAGTACATCGAAAAATCAGGTTTACGTACGAAATGGAAAGGGATCGTAGTTTGGCATTTTTGGACGTTCTGGTACAGGTTCAGGAAGACGGTAGGTTAGGACATTCTGTATACAGAAAACCTACACATACGGACCGGTACCTACATGCTAGTTCACACCACCATCCTCGGCAACTAAATTCGGTGGTGACGTCACTCACCTATCGCGCCTTCGACTTATGCGATGAAAACCACCTACATAGTGAACTAGATCATATCAAGAACGTTCTGAGGAAGAACGGTTACAAACCACGATCACTACCACCCCGACCTAGGCCTAGATCCCATAGCTGCACGGTAGAACGTAAGCCAGCGTTCCTACCATACATCAAGGGAGTGACGGACAAAATTGCAAAATTACTCCAAAAATTTTCCGTTAAAACCGTTTTTAACCGACTTCGAAAAAAGGAGGAGGTTCTCAGTTCGTCGGAATCTTTTTTTTTTTTTTTTTTTTTGTGCTTTTTTTTTTTATGTATGTTCACTGATTACTCGAAGACGCCTCGACCGATTTCAAAAATTTTTTTTTTGTTTGAAAGGGTACACTTTCCAATTGGTCCTTTTGGTCATCAGGTCAGGATCTGATGATGGGATCTTGGAGAAATCGAGGTAACTCTTCAAATTTTATAGGCACACTTGAAGCGATTAGGGTATTTTTTAAAAGCTTTATAGGTTATCGGTGACAATGCAATATTATGGTAACATTGAGCTGATCTGATGATGGAGTCAGGAGCTGTTCAACGGAACTCCTCAGTAAATAGGCCGATTGAGTTGAAACTCGGCACGTCTGTCAAGTTTCAACTAGAATGTAATAATATGGTCACAACAAGCTGATCTGGGGATGGAGTCAGGAGCTGTTCAACAGAACTCCTCAGTAAATAGTCTGATTGAGTTGAAACTTGGAACTCAGCATGTCGGTCAAGTTCCGACTATAATGTAATAATATGGTGACAGTTAGCTGATCTGATGATGGAGTCAGGACCTGTCCAATAGAACTTCTCAGGGAATAACAGTGGAACATCCATGTTTGGGCTAATTTTAATTAGCTCACCCTTACCCAATAACAGTTTGTATTGAAGTCGGTTTTTTAAATTTTTTAATTTAGCCACTTGTTTCTCTTTTAAAGAAGATCTCACACTTCCTGCGCTCACCAAAAGACTGCCTGCCACTTGAAAAACCAGGAGTGTACAAAATTGATTGCAGCTGTGGAAGTTCTTATATTGGCCAGACTAAACGTACAATAGCTTGTCGAGTCAAGGAACATATCAGGGCGGTCAAGAACATCGACACGCAGAAGTCAGCAATAGCAGAACATCTGTTGGAGTCTGGCTCAAACCACTGGATCGAGCTACACAATCCACAGGTAATCTCAACAGAACGCCATTACATACCAAGACTGGTTCAAGAGGCGATTGAGATTACCAAACACAAAAATTTCAATCGAGAGGATGGTTTCCAATTATCCGGAGTCTGGAATCCTGTGGTGAGATTGTGTAGGAACCGAAAAAGTGAGGTACCTAGTGTGCGTCCTGACACTGTTAGTGTTGTGTGTCGGAATCGAGTTGTGAGTGAGAATGAATCCGGTGGTAGGGGTGTTCGTAGTAGTAAACGACTGAGAAAGAGGGTAGACCGTTTCGTCTGCACATAACTACCCTCTACCTCGCAAAGACTTCAGTTACCCGTGATCATGGCGCATGCAACTGCGTCGAAATATCGGGAAACAACAAAACTCAATAATCATGGTAATTATCCCGTTGATAACAATATTTATGTTCGTAACCATGATAGTTTCAAAAGTTATTCATAAAGTTACCTACAGATCGATTTAGACATAGACATAGACATAGACACATCATTTATTTGCTACCAAACACACAAAATACACAGTAGAACGTAATAAATATGATAAAAAGTTATAGAGAGGTACAAAACCTAATCAACTACAGAATAGAATCTGATTTGAGAAAATCAGAATGTGTGTGGTGCGAAGGAATGTATTTCAAAATCCGTCAGAATAGAATCTTAGAACTCCTAAAGGTGGTGTTAACTTGCCAGTATAGTTTTGCAAATACCTATGAATTTTTTATTGCATTGTTGCTCAATAAAAAAATCTAGGTTCTACGTACCTACATGACTTTGAACTTTACAAAATATTGTATTTTATTATTTATGCATAATGTCACAATATTTAATCGTTATGCGTAACAAAGGGCATTTGTTATTCATGTCGCCATATTTATTAATTTAGATTGAGAAATCTTTGGTATGCCGTGAAGATGATTCATCGATTTAAGTAAAAAAGTTAAGACATTATTTTGGATGGCTTCATCAGCGTCAGGAGACAACCGGCGCAGGCCAGTCAGAAGAGACGTAAGACGAGGAAGCGTTGCGGACAGGGCGCCAGCGAACAGCGTTGCGCCCGCGCCCCGTCCCTTCTGTATGTTTTGCGTCGCGACGCTTCTATACATTTTGTATGAAAGGGACGCGGAAGAGACAAATATCCGCGCCCCGTCTGCGTCTTACGTCTTTTCTGTGTGTCCCGCGCCCACTTTATGCCTTAGGCATTGTTCAGTGAGATAACGTCGATTAAGATTTGGGTGTTCAATGACACCCAATGTTGACAATGTTTCGATTCACCTAACTTTGGCAGGCTGATTGTCTAACTTGTCTCAAACCTCAAATTGGTCTCAAACTGTCAAAACGATTGCGTAGGTATTTATTGTCGCGTTCGGTCTCGTTGAGATGAAAGTGACAAAGCTATGCGTGGTCACTGAACTGTCTTATTTGAGAGTTTGAGACCGATTTTGGTCGCTATCAAAGATAGACCATCAGGGGGATCCCACTCGCGGGACGAATACCTACTCTTCGCGGTCACGTCTTATTATAAAGCTGGCTCTACACTCGCGCGCGTATAACGGCGTGAAATTGCGGCGCGGATCGCGGTGCGAATCACAGCAAAAACTACCGCAGTTCCACATTCGCAGAGGTTCGCGCCTAGTTGCCTAGTGCGCTTTGCGAACCCTTTGTCGCGGGACAAAACTGATCGGAGAACGGCGCAAAGCGCGAACGAGAAGGCGTGAACAACATCTACACTCGTGGTTCGCAGTTGTCGCGAGCGTTCGCGCCGCGAGTGTAGAGCCGGCTTAAGGTCAAGTTTTGTATTCACGAGCGATTTGAAAGTGAAAATGCTTAACTATTTTTGAATGGAATTTTTCCTCAATTAACAATTACATAGATCGGTCATAATACTCGAGGTTAGTTAAACGGTTAGTATTCTATGAAGATGTTGCGAAACATCTTGACCGAAGAATCCAAGGCTTAGTGGCCTCTGGCCTTTGCTAGGCCTACTTCGAGTGTAGGTACAGACGATAAAAAAATATAAAAAAAAAAAAAATATAAGGTGGAGTGCCGTAATTGCAACTAAAAAAAGTGAAGTCCTAACTTCATCGCTTGATAATTCTATATTTTGTATCAGAAATGTATTTTCTGAAAGATCTGTTCTATAGTAAATTTTATGTAGATTTATATCATTGTTATGAATAAAGTAAAGCGATAAAGAATAAAATTCTATTGCATAAATTCATGACAGAGGGAGCAATAGTTGCAATTACCCGTTTTTGCGGGTAATTGCAACTACTTGTTTTTACTTCTTATTTTTCTATGGCGCTTACTACTGGAAAATACAGAACACATGCCTTGAATATCATTCTTTAGATTTATATAGCTATGCCCTTGCTACTAATGTCAAATTTTGCGCGAAAACACTTTTCAGCAAAGAATCCGGTAATTGCAACTATTTTACTACAAATAGTGATGGGAACCTTATCGTGATTTTTATCGACTCGATGTTTATTTTAATCACAGTAGTCTTTTAGTTATGAAACAGCCTCTTTTACTATTATCTTTAAAGTCTTCAATTATCTTTTACTAATTCTTTTTCTAACTTTATTTCAATCGCAATAAGTAATATTTTAGAAGTAAAACAGAATTTTTATATTCGTTTCACATATTGAACGGCTTTGGAAAGGGCTCCGCTAGCGCCAACATAATGAAGGGACTCAATCACTCAAACTAATTGCTAAGAACTCATAGTATAGTATGGAAGTAGATAGTATCCCTTTCAATAAAATATTACGTATCGACATAGTCATCGTCGTTGTTACATCACTAGGTTTTTCAAACTTCATACAAAACCGGTCGTTAAATTGCAACTGTCAAAAAAGAAACAAAATGGTTACAATTACAAGACTATGCACTTTTTGTCTGGCAAATGTAACTATAACCATAACTCTGAGTAGATTTATCGTAGAATACAACAAACACATAAAAAACAACTTACTGTGTCTTATAATCACTCTCACTGTGAACACACCGGCGAGAAAACCACGAAAAACTATTTTTTAAAATAAATTACGAAGAGCGTCCGAGCGGCGTCACTTCCGAAAAATTGGCAGTTTTACAAAAAGGCCTGTCATTCGCTCAGTTTTGGTCCTATCAACACCATCTATATTTTTAGACTGAGACTTTTAGAAGAAGTTCAATACCACATCTATCGATGTTCAAAAAAGTGATCCTAGAGGGAGTTATTGACTCCAGTTGCAATTACCGGACAGTTGCAATTACGGCACTCCACCTTAACCGACTTCAAAAAATACTTGCACTATAAAGATTGGAGAGAATCTCTGCCGCGTCTTGGGACAGTCAATGATCCTGTTGCGTTTTAGTTCGTTTTGATATTCGATCGAGCGAGCGAAGCGAGCGAAGATCTTAGTGGTAAGTTGGGCGATTTTGCTTTGTATGTTTGTATGTTTGTATGTTTGTATGTTTGTATGTTTGTATGTTTCACGAATTGTTGTTCGAGCATAACTGTCGAACCGTTCATCCAATCTGCATGAAACTTGGTAAGTCAATAGGTTGTGGTAAGGAAATTTACGGTGGAGCATATGAGCTTAATCGATGAAGGGGTTGTGAAGATATTGGGTTCCCAAGGGGGTAAAAAATTATGAAAGTTACACAAATATATTGAGTGGGGTGTCATACGAAAGGGCTTATTTTGTACATTCCAAAATGGTTTTTATTTTTAATCTAGGATGTATAGTTTTTGAAATACGACCAAAGACCAAAAACTACGAAACCAGAGCTGCAAGAGCTCCCGTTTCATAGAGTTTCGATGTCTTCGTAGCTCATTGACTGGTCGGTCTTAAAAAGAGAGTGGCATCGTTGCGGTTTGGTTTGCAATGATTTTAGATGCTACTTGATTTATTTTCATGATAAAAAATTTTTTGATAAAAAATGAAAATAATTGGGGTAAAAAAAGTTAAGTAAACAAATATATTGAGTGCGGTGTCAAATGAAAGGTCTTTATTTGTACATTCTAAAATAGTTATTATTTTTATTCTAGGACGTATACTTTTAAAAATACGACGAGAATTCATAAATATGAAATAAATGAAAAATTAGACACGACATTATGTATTGCATGCATGCTAGTATTTTTTACCATGAAGAGCTAGCGCAATAGGCATACCTGGCAGTAGTAGCACTTGAAATTATAGGGGTAGTCAGAAGAAAGTCCAAATGTTGGCCATCTACGGTGCGCGAGATCTCAGTTCGGGGCGAACTACTAGTTAATTATAGGTTCTGTGTGTCACTGTACTTTATAAGTATTATGAAATTTCAAGCACGTTAATCATAAATACAAGCATAGAAACATTTTGTTTGACAAATCTACTAACTGTTATCAAAGGCGAAATAAAATAATCGATCGAGCGAGCGAAGCGAGCGAAGATCTTAGTGGCAAGTTAGGCGATTTTGCTTTGTATGTTTGTATGTTTGTATGTTTGTATGTTTGTATGTTTGTATGTTTGTATGTTTGTATGTTTGTATGTTTGTATGTTTCATTTTTATGTTCTCGCATAACTATCGAACCGCTTATCCAATCTGTATGAAACTTGATAGGTCAATAGGTAGTGCTATGGAAATTTGCTGTGGAGCGTATGAGCGTAATCGATGAAGGGGTTGTAAAGATATGGGGTTCCCAAGGGGGTAAATTTTTTTCAAAGTTACCCAAATATATTGAGTGGGGTGTCATACGAAAGGGCTTATTTTGTACATTCCAAAATGGTTTTTATTTTTAATCTAGGATGTATAGTTTTTGAAATACGACCAAAGAACAAAAACTACGAAACCAGAGCTGCAAGAGCTCCCGTTTCATAGAGTTTCGATGTCTTCGTAGCTCATTGACTGGTCGGTCTTAAAAAGAGAGTGGCATCCTTGCGGTTTGGTTTGCAATGATTTTAGATGCTACTTGATTTATTTTCATGATAAAAAAAATTTTGATAAAGAATGAAAATAATTGGGGTAAAAAAAGTTAAATAAACAAATATAATGAGTGGGGTGTCAAATGAAAGGTCTTAATTTGTACATTCCAAAATAGTTATTATTTTGATTCTAGGACGTATACTTTAGAAATACGACGAGAATTCATAAATATGAAATAAATGAAAAATTAGACACGACATTATGTATTGCATGCATGCTAGTATTTTTTAACATGAAGAGCTAGCGCAATAGGCATACTCGGCAGTAGTAGCACTTGAAATTATAGGGGTAGTCAGAAGAAAGTCCAAATGTACCTAAGCCATCTACGGTGCGCGAGATCTCAGTTCGGGGCGAACTACTAGTATTTGTTTGAGTCGTTGGAAGGTTATACTTACCTAAGGTTTAATCGATCGAGCGAGCGAAGCGAGCGAAGATCTTAGTGGTAAGTTGGGCGATTTTGCTTTGTATGTTTGTATGTTTGTATGTTTGTATGTTTCACGAATTGTTGTTCGAGCATAACTGTCGAACCGTTCATCCAATCTGCATGAAACTTGGTAGGTCAATAGGTTGTGGTAAGGAAATTTACGGGGGAGCATATGAGCTTAATCGATGAAGGGGTTGTGAAGATATTGGGTTCCCAAGGGGGTAAAAAATTATGAAATCTACACAAATAAATTGAGTGGGGTGTCATACGAAAGGGCTTATTTTGTACATTCCAAAATGGTTTTTATTTTTAATCTAGGATGTATAGTTTTTGAAATACGACCAAAGACCAAAAACTACGAAACCAGAGCTGCAAGAGCTCCCGTTGCATAGAGTTTCGATGACTTCGTAGCTCATTGACTGGTCGGTCTTAAAAAGAGAGTGGCATCGTTGCGGTTTGGTTTGCAATGATTTTAGATGCTACTTGATTTATTTTCATGATAAAAAAAATTTTGATAAAGAATGAAAATAATTGGGGTAAAAAAAGTTAAGTAAACAAATATATTGAGTGGGCTGTCAACTGAAAGGTCTTTATTTGTACATTCCAAAATAGTTATTATTTTTATTCTAGGACGTATACTTTTAGAAATACGACGAGAATTCATAAATATGAAATACCTAAATGAAAAATTAGACACGACATTATGTATTGCATGCATGCCAGTATTTTTTACCATGAAGAGCTAGCGCAATAGGCATACTCGGCAGTATCAGTAGTAGCACTTGAAATTATAGGGGTAGTCAGAAGAAAGTCCAAATGTAAGCCATCTACGGTGCGCGAGATCTCAGTTCGGGGCGAACTACTAGTATTTAGGTAGGTATGTATGAAATGAAATATGATTGATTACCTACCTAGTACGTAGGATACTGTATCCCCAAGGCGCGGTTGACATCTTGCATATCTTAGCCATTTAAGATCGTTTAAAAATATCGGGGATAGTCAGAAGCGGCGTCCTAATTAGCTATCGATCGTACGATCAAACTTTGCGATTTCATCGCACGATGGAAATTTGTATTAAGTAAGTTCGTATGAGTAAGTGGCCAACTCTGGTGACGGAGTTTTTAGGCCGCCTAAAGGCCTCCGTCATGGCTAAACGACTTAAAAGCCGGGACCGAGAGTTTAACGTGCCCTCCGAGCGCTCAGCTCGTAATACCACTGCGGTCACCCATCCTAAGAGTGGCATCCAATTTGTATTGAGATCGCGCGATGACACACACTATTTTAGATGGGTAAATGCAATGATGACCGACCCCATCTAGTGGGAAAAGGGCAAGGAGATGATGAAATGCTATGATGAAATTGTATTAAGTGATGCAAGACGGATCTGTCTCCACGATAGATGGATATCTATCACCTGTCAAATCTAGACCGCAAAAGTCGTGTACCTAGATCTCATCGTC
Source organism: Camptogramma bilineatum (assembly GCA_958496255.1). NCBI lineage: Eukaryota > Metazoa > Arthropoda > Insecta > Lepidoptera > Geometridae > Camptogramma > Camptogramma bilineatum. The sequence continues at coordinate 8,909,237 of OY292474.1, forward strand.
TACATACACCTTTCGTCAGAATATGTCTTGTGTCAAATACCTTCAAAGCTCTTGTGTTGTAGCTTGCTTTGATGTTCTTGCAGTTAGTAAAGAGCGCTTCTGTTCTTAAAACAGCACGGTACAAGTACAACACAGTAAAATCCTTTTTTTTTGTTTGAAAGACTGACGATTGGTGCCACGAAAATTTGGTGAGGATCTGTCGAGGATCTTCGGAGTTATGAACAGAAATGCACCTCGAGAGTGCAGAAATTGCTCAGCTTTGACATTGAAGCCGGTTTGTTTTTTACTTTAACTTAGCCATTTGTAGTAGATCAATACATAGAAATATCTTCAACTTTCGCAATTACATTCCAAAACATTATTAATTTGTTATATCATAACAAGATACCTACTTCCCACATTAGTTTTACAATCAAAAACATAAAACTACTTCTAGGTATTTTTACTAAACCGGTCTCTTTATCCAATTAGAAATTACTAATACTACTAGTATAGTATTATATTATCTGTGCTAATACCTACTCTTACTTTCTTAGGAATAATATTATTCAAAATGCCTACAGATGCTTCTCAATTAGTATTGTATTCAAAATATCGTGGGTGTACAAAAACTACTTGCGAAAAATGCGTCTGTCAGATTATGAACTACCATCACTCTCCTTATCCGTATCCTTTTGCAGCTCAAAAGGTTTTTTTCCATTTTTTTACTAACCTACATCGTCTCACTGCTGGGCAAAGGTTTCCCACCAATCTCTCTCAAAGGAGACGAGGTCGTCATGCAACGTATCCTTAGACGACATAATTTAAACGAACTAACGGGACTTTATCGCGTTATTACCTTTGTTTATTATTTCCCGACGTTTCGAGTGCGTTACAGCTCTCGTGGTCACGGGTAGACTCACCTTAGACGACCACGACCAATAAAATCAAACATACTTCCATACTACCATACTTCACGCAAATAAATTATTTCATTTCATTTCATAAAAATGCGAAACTTTAAAATATTAGGTCATCATCATCATCATCCACAGCCCGACTTCACCCATATCTGGGTATAGTTTGTGCCATCAGCAATCAATAGTGCTTATAAACCATTTCAAATCGAATACCAATTCTAAAATCTCCTGTACCTACCTGACTGAGCTCACACTCAATCAATCTTAAGTGGCCGCATATGCACGCGCCGAATGAATCGAATTTTAGAATTATTTTATGAAATCGCATGAAACCTCGCACATTCCGATTCGACCGAATCTGTCAGGACTTCGAGATTTTGTCGCGGATAGGTTTGCGATCAGCCTTAAAAGGACTTATGACTTAAAGTAGGTACATATGTATACCTATGTCTTTTAATCTTCATAGAGAACTATAAAGTACCTATTTAAATGTAATAAGGATTTATTAGTTACAGTTTTCGTGAGCAGTCCTGTTACACCTAGTAGAAACTTGACATTTGATCCTCGGACGAAAGAACGGGACGCGCCTTTATGATCCTACCAATCTTACCCCTCTAGCCAACGGCTAGGATTACTTTGACAAATCAAAATCAGGTACCGTCAATAAAAACTACCCTATTATTTGATTCTTATCAGTCTCCGTATCGTTATCACCGAGGATGGTTCTCCATGAAAATGCCAATTTATGGTGCTATACCAGTGCAATAAAAATCCACTACACCTCAAATCTTTAAAATATGGTGTAACATTTCATTATGTAAATGTTTTTTTGTGTTTTAGCTGATTTTCTACTTCAATAAACATTATTTTATTTTAACTGAGGTTAAAACATCGATTCAAAAAATATACGACTAAAATGAAAAAGATCGCATCGCCTGCCGTCACATCTCTGTTTAATTTTCAATCGTAACGGATACGGTGGATACGGTCTATAATTGCCTAGCAATGTCTATTAATTACTATATTTTGAACATCACTCATGCACTACTGTCTAATGACAACTGTCTTGAGAGACAGTACCACGATACTAATGCGGTTTTAAAAATTATGTTTAGCCTTATTGCGATTAGCAATAGTTCGAATTTTGATTATACTGCGCTTCCAGTCCTCTAGATTAGTTGTTTTCTTATTTATATTACTACTTGTAGTATCGCATAGTTACTACCACTCTGCACTAAGTTGAGAATTCAGACTTTTTTTTTTTTTTTTTTGTGGGTACCTGTCTACCCCGCTCGGTAATCGGCCATCTTTATTCATTCGCGTTTTAGTGCTCAAGCCACTCGCACTTCTCGCTCGTTATTTTCGCGTATATTTTCGAAAGTGTTTTTTATTTTACGTTTTATTTAAAAAATGAAGTGTTAACCGTGTTGTGCTCCAAGGAATTTTCCAAGGATCAAGGATGGGAAACTACGTCGATGTGACGACGTCGGGTACATTGGACCTGATTTTTACCAAATCACAAATCACGACATTGTGAGGATAGCAGTGCCAGCGGTACAGGTGATTACCTACCTATAATTTTATACGTGTTTACGTAATGTAATAAATGCAATCTGAGCTGCCAGTAGACAGACCTACCTATAATTTTTTACGTGTTTACGTAATGTAATAAATGCAATCTGAGCTGCCATTGGGGCTACCTCGCCGCATAGAAATAAATGCAATCTGAGCTGCCATTGGGGCTACCTCGCCGCATAGACACACGGTTGGCGTTCTTTCCGCTGGGGATCGTAACCTAACCTTTTGTAAACAGATAACCCTCGTTATCAAATTATACCTACATGTATTTACGTGCAATATTTTACTTACCAATGCAAATTACCTAAGTACCTACCTACTGAGATGGTTTATACATAATCGCCGCATAAACTTACGGTTGACGTTCTTTCCCCTGGGGACTGCAACATAACTTTTTACAAACAATCATTAGCCTATTTGGACTACAGGCAGTGGAACAGGTGTTTACCTTTCGGATCAGTAATTGGGGCTGTTTCGCCGCATGGACTTACGGTTGGCGTTCTTGCCGCTGTTAACTGCAACCTAACCTTTTATTAACAATCACAGAATTGGTAAAGGCACTCCTGCCTAAGGAGGATCGCTTGTATCGTTGCGGGTTCGAATCCCGTCGGAATTGAAAATTTTGATAAGATTGTTCCTTTTCAAATGAAATAATACCAAAGTGCGGTTCTCCACTGTAAAAATTAAAAAATTATACAGTATTTATCTTGCGATTTTTACGTATCGACGTATTCTGTATAAATGCAGTCATTGGCACTGTCTCGCTGCATCGACCTACTGTTGGCGTGTTTTCCACTGGAGAAAAATATATACCTACCTAGACTAAAGTAGTCTTCCACTATACAAAGACACATTCTGTTTAGAATGAGATCAGCATCATCATTATCATAACTAGTCTGAACATCCACTAAGGATAATAAAATATTTACCTACCTATAAGTATCTAAGTAGGTAGTGTTTTGTAAATTATTACAGGACACTATAAAAATTGGTGACTTCTCTATCATCATCAGTTTATTTTCAATAACGCACCGATGGTTAATTACAACTGTTTACAGTGGGACTTCTGACACAGACACGTCTGTGATACAAAATCAAATCAAATTGTTTTAAAAAAGTATGTTTCAACTAAAACAACATTTCACCTAATTACGAAGAAGAAGAAGAAGAAGAAGATTTCACCTAATCATCATTTAACCTAACGTTCAATTAATACAACAACAGTTGAAATAGTTTCATATGGCATAATTTCATTTGACCTAATTTTTATTTAACATAATTTCATTTGTCCTAATTTTTATTTAACATAAAATTTTTATTTCACATAATTTTATTTGACCAAATTATTATTTACACATTTTATATTTAACGGGAATAATTTTCTGAAGAGGTCCAATCCAAACCACAGACCGACGTGTCAAGTTTTTAAACCGCACTGCCTAGTAGGCATACAGTTTGCCGGACGGCGCGCCACGTCGCGTCGTCGGTCTCCGTCGGTCGCCCCAACTGCGTTCCTCGCAGCGAACTCCTGTGCGCCTCCGCGCCCTACCTCCTCCGCCGCCATCGAGGCACGCGCACTCATCGCGGACGTCGTCGCAGCAACGCTGATACTGGATACCTACAGCTGAGTACCTCGACACCTTTCATATAAAAATAAATTGTCTCGTACAACAAACTTTCGCACTACCTATCCTATTAAGGATAAATAGGTATGAAACAATTTTTTGCGCACTCAGCCAGTAGTGATAAATTTTATTAAATTGACCATTTTAAGCTTAGGTACCAAAGTACTTATTTAGCTATTATTTATTATTTAGCTTCGTTACTGAATGGCAGTTCTTCATATCAAAATTTTTTTATTAAAAAAAATTCATCAAGAGTCAAAGAAATAAATAATATCAAAGATTTTTGAAGATTTAAAAAATAAGTGACTTTAGTGTTAGCCTGCCCTGTCGTTGAATAGGTACGGCTGGTACACATTAACAAATGGAAAGAGCCAACTCTTAATTTAGAAGACGGATATTAAAATAGGTTGAGTACCTATGTTACTTATGTGATTTCCTCAGTCCCCTCAGCCTGATATCAATTGGTAGCTTATTAATAGAGATGTTACATCAATTTAGAAGGCGCTGAATTTTCTCTGTCTCTCTCTGACGCCTCAACTATGGGGTGTGGGAATTTCCTAGAACGGCTGTACTGCGAGCGGTAGTGGTCAATAATGAAACAGAAAAATCTCATTAATTATAATTAATTAATTATTGTTTTATTAATTAGGTATCTTGAGCTACTTGCTGCATTCAAAGCTCTTAAAAGTTTTTTGCTCGTAACATTATCTGACTTCCAGATACTTGTACGAATCGACAACACTGCCGCAATTCGCATACCAACAACAATTCAATAGACTGGAAAGTCCCAGGTATTAAGTAATGTCTAAGACTGGAAAGTATTCAATATCCACGTTTCGCACAAATTATAAAATTGAATTTTGGTATTGGTGCTAAAGTAGAAGTTATGTGTTTTTGCGTGTTACATTTTCATCATTTTGTGATAACTTTTTGACAATTTTGTCTCAAGTAATTAGATTAAGTATGTCATCCTGACATAGAATCAGCTTATCAGAGTTAAGTGATACGGCCTTTGAAACTTTGACTTATCTTTTGATTTTTATATTGACAGTTTGCACTTTAGTTTTTTAATAATTTATCAATCAAAGATTGAGTACCTATACTACTACCAATAGGTCTTGGCAAAGTGATCCTGACGCACTGACTGTAGCTTCATTTACCATCTCTTGGACAAAGTAGAAATTTTATGCCTTTCCTTCCTTTCTTCTACTATTCTAGAAACGCTTGGAAAAGTTATGACAAACAAAACTAGGAACATCATGGTAGGACCATACTGGCCTACACAACTGTAGTATCCGGTTTTTTAAATCCCGTCTCATTACAGAAACTGAAAAATTGCATGCATTATTATCGTACTCCGGTTTCCGGATATGCAACTCATTTCCTGGCGCAATATTCAAAACTCAGCGTTAGACATAATATTATACGCATAATTAGCAAACATTTCGACGAAATAATATGACACAAGATACTTGTATTTGATGATTATATTATATTGTTAAACTAAGTTACCTAAGTAACTTATTTTTATGACATTTCTGTACTTCATGTAGGCAATTTATTTTATGATACATCTTTTCAACGAGGGTTTTTACTATGAAACTTATTATTAAACTCGTGATCGGTCATGTCCTTAATTTTAGGACCACGATGACAACCATTTGAAAATTTTGTCTAAATGTGTATTCTTTCCAAGATAACTTTGTTCTAGACCGTTCGTTCGTAACGGGTTCGTTGCCTAGTAATAAATTTGTTGGTGAAACTAAATAAATGTCACTATGTTACTAGCTCTCGAGCACATTGAGTTCCTAACATTGTCTAAAAAACAATAAGATTTTATGAGATTAAATAGTAATCATTAAAATTTCATACAAAATTAAAACCTCAAGACTAGGTTATAAGCAACCAGTATCACCCCTACCTTTCTTGAATAAAAGGCCTACCTACTGCCTGAACAAAATGAATTTCAGATCAATTCAATTCAATTCAATATAATTTATCGCTTCAAGTTGATTTAGAAAATATTTCACACTATTAACGCTTACAGCACAGTTGCCATCTCACGAGCTCACTTAGTCGGTGTGAACATTAATACCGTCTGTTACACAGCCGGCTGGCTGGTACAAGCGGTCCATTACCTTTACTCGTTTCTTTAAATACCTATACTATGTCTATATTCTATATAGTTGACCATGATACTATAGATCTGACTTATTCGGTGTTTGATTAATATCAGAATAACTACCTACATAATTAAGTACTTAATTAATTAAATCTAGTGATCTAAATTTTAAACAAGGATTTTCAAGATCTTAAGATCTTCTGTTGAATATGAAATGTTTAGTTACGGTTTATAATGAATACTTACCTCTAAGTTTTCAAAAAACCTACTTCTTAAGTTTTCAGAAAATGACAAGTTTGTTGATTGTTTTCCCTAATGACTCTCAAAGTCTACAAGTAGTAATATAAATAAGAAAACAACTAATCTAGAGGACTGGAAGCGCAGTATAATTAAGGATTAAACGAACTTACCTGTGAGTGAAGTTCTATCCTAATTATACTAGCGCCCAGTCCGAATAGATTAGTGTGTCCCGCCCGCCCAACGCGCGTGAAACACACACTTATCCCTCAATATTACATAATTAGGGAAAACATCAATAAAATTGGTTGAGATTATTAACTCCTAACTATATGAATAAAGATGGCCGATTACCGAGCGGGGTAGACAGGTACCCACAAAAAAAAAAAAAAAAAAGTCTGAATTCTCAACTTAGTGCAGAGTGGTAGTAACTATGCGATACTACAAGTAGTAATATAAATAAGAAAACAACTAATCTATTCGGACTGGGCGCTAGTATAATTAGGATAGAACTTCACTCACAGGTAAGTTCGTTTAATCCTTAAATAATTTAGGTTTACGAAGGTACAAAATTGACGTGGCGAGTCTATGCATTACGATGAGGTAATGTACAATTATTACTCCTTATCGATATCGATAAAACCATTTACATTAAGTTTCTTGAAGTTACATAATATACTAAATTATGTTGTATTGTACCTAGGTAGTTGTGTAGTTGTGCAAATTGGCACATAACAACATAATTATAATTTTTATAGTATTAAATCACACCTAAGTATCTTATTAAGATTTTCAACGTTTTCGTGTGCCTACCTACTTTTTCTATAATTTATTTGTTGTAATTATATTGTAAGTAAAATGCGCCCGACAATGTCGTGCTGGTGCACGCAGTGGATGAGCCTAGCACAAAGCCGAGAACAAACACAGTGGCACGACCAAAAAGAGGCCTATATCCTGCAATGGGGGAAGTCGAGTTGTGCTGCGGATGATTATGATGAAGTACCTATAAACTTTTTGTTGACTTATTTCTAACCCCCCCCCCTCCCCCCGCCCCTCGGCGCAAAAAGAGGTGTCTAAGTTTGACCGCTGTGTGTGTTTATGTTTGTATGTGTACACCGTAGTTCTTAAAAGGGTGAACCAATTTGAATGCGGTTTTTATTTATTTGAAAGCAGGTTTTTATTAGTAATGGTTCATAGACATGCTTAATCAAAATCGGTTCAGCCGTTTGAACATTATAACAATAGGTAGAGTGCGCGCCCCCACTGAAGTCCGATAGACGCGGCGCTGCTATCACAGAGCTAGGTTAGGTTAAAAATTACTAACTGTCCAAATGCGGCTTGAACAATCATAATTATGCAAGTTTGTACGTTAGTTAATTCTACACATCAGAACAACTGAACGACCGTGACTAAAAGAGCTTATTAAAGTAAATAAAACTATTAGTTCCCGCTTTTGCCGTAGCACTTAGTGCTGACGCGGACTCTAGGTACAATTAGGTACAATTTGACTGGCCTCTTAGCTCAGTTGGTAGTAGCTCTGCCTTCTGCGCTGTAGGTCGTGGGTTCGATTCCCACTCAGGACAAACATTTGTGTGATGAACATAGATGTTTGTTCTGTGTCTGGGTGTTATAAAGTATTCTATGTAGGTATGTATTTACAAAAGATATATAAGTATTCTATCAGTTATCTGGTTCCCATTGTACAAGCTTTGCTTAGTTTGGGGCTAGATGGCGCTGTGTGAAATGTTCAGCAATATTTTTTTTATTTAATTTTATAATCAACAATTATAAGCTTTACAAGACATTAGATCAACTGGATTTTACCTAGTCTTTTATTACATGTATTTTTTTGGATAGAAATGGTAAAAAACTTGTAACCTAATATAGGTACCTACACATTTTCTACTGTTAGTGTAAAAAACATCGACATCTCCAATATCGATATTTATCAATCCCTATGAAAGTCATGTCAAAAGTAAATTTGGTAGTAGTGATACCAGTATATTTTCTCGCAATATTTTATGGTAGGTACAGATTTTTAGAGTAAGTAGATAGAGCTTTATTTTAAGATTAACTAAAAGTTTATAATGTAAAAATTGTGACAAGCAACATCATTTTTCTCTTTTTCTCACACAAAAACTAAGCCGCCGCGAGGACGCTGCTAGTAAAATATATTAGGTAGGTAGGTATATTTCTATAAATGTAAGAACATGTTGAGAAATCTAAAGATGTAGGTGATGTAGGTCCCTACTTTGTAAAGTTAACTACTTACTTAACTAATTAGCAGGGTGTCAATTCTAGTACCAAACTTTTTATCAACCTCAAGCAAAACCTCAACTAAACTTTAGATTTTCGACTGTTTCCTATTCTACTAATGACAAACGACTCAGTTGTGGTGAGGTTTTAGCTAAGGTTTGGACTTTGGCAGAACACATTTTTGAAAAGCTATTCTACTATTCACCAAATGGCTGACATTTATGAGATCGAACCAAAACGCAGCGGAATGATTGGCGTTGTCATCTAGTAGAATTGGGGGGAGATCACTTTCTGTAAATAAAATCGTTACAATTTTAAGATTTATTGATTACCTAAAGATAAAGTGTGCTACACGTCTCAACAAAATATTTTCAAATCGGGGAACATAAAATTATGATAGTGGTATCACTATAAGTTTTCATGTATGACAGAAATATTTCATCATTATGTCTAAAATATGTCATGTGTGACAGTTGGCTCCCTTCCCCCCCAGAAAGTGGGACATATGGCAATTCGCGTCCCGTGGTTACTTCGTCCGAGCATTTGATCTCAGTTTCTAACTTTTAAATACAATTGTTGTTTATATTTATGGAAGAAAATACCTACTAAGTATCTACGTAAGAAAATTATCAATGTTATCAATCCCCAAATCAATTCACAGATAAAGATTTAAAAAATATTCTTAATTTTCTGCTAAAAACTATACAAAGTTTATAAAATATCTGCAAAATAAAATGTCTACCAATCCTTGGTGATGATTATGTATTTCTGTAGATTTTATATTTAAGTATTTTTCAAACATCGATATAATCATGATTAGGTAGGTACCTACTTACCTACCTAGAAACTTTTATTAGATGATAAGTACAAAATTAGTAAAAGGAAGTAAAATTAATTATGTTTTTCATCACTAAAATCGGATGCTACGATTATACCGTAACTTATTATAATAGCGGTACGCGCAACCACGAAAATTGAATAAACTTTTTTTTTAAATTTGATGATCAAAAGTAAAACTAACCGTGCCTCTAATTAACCCCTTAATCATCACAGAATCTTAAGTAGGTACCGTGTTGGCCGATTGTGATGGTACCTCGACCTTGACTTTTGATCTGAAGGTCGTGTGTTCGAATCCTGGCCGTGCATCAATAGGTTTTTCCAACATCCAAACTAACATAATAAAGGGGAAGAGTTTATTTGATTGAACGCGCTAATCTCAGGAACTACTAGTCCGATTTGAATAGTAGATTGTTGCACGAGGGTTGAAAGTAACCTATTGCGGCACGAGATGGTTTGGCGCCTGAGCGTAGCGAGGGCGCTAATAGTTCGAGTGCCGTAATAGGTATTTCACCCGAGGTAAACACTGCTTTTCATTTCGAATATTAGGAAAGGAAATAAAAACCTGATTAGCTCATTTTATAAAAATCTCTGCTCTCGATCGACAAAACAGATAAAAATCGAATTGGTGCTTTAAAAAAATTACTGGCTGGTAGCTTGCCACTGAAAAAAAAAAACAAAAAAGGCGCCCGCCTTTTTTTTTCAGCCAGTATTTTTTGTCATTGAAGATGGTAAATATTTCAAGCTCAAAATCTTGTTTAAATAATAAATAATTTAGTCAAAAGTAATTATTAATAACAATATTCATGTAATAAATTGTTGAAAATATTTTTTACAGCAATTCTCAATAAAAAGGTAAAATAGAAATGTCAAATATTACTTTTGCTGTGTAAAAAGTTTCAACATGACTCAATAGAAATATCAAAATAGAATGATTTTTTTTTTAATTTGACAGCAGGGAAAATTGCTTCCCAGGGCGGAAAAGTACTACTTTCATCCCTCTGTTCAGGTAACTTCAAGCGTACTTTCCGTGTATGAGAAATGAAAAAATTATTACTGCATTTTATAGCTAAACTCTTGAAGAAGGTTATAGGCTACTTTTCATCATCATCACCATCATACTACGGAGGCTACGCCGCGAGGGCGCTGCTGGTTTAAAAATAATCTTGGCACTTTGATAAAAAAACTGATTATCTTACTCAACTCTATGTGATAGAGCGTTAACAAAAACACATAAATTTTTGTGGCGAACTGTATCTATAGATTCGATGATTCGCTTATGAAGCGCGACTAAAATTGTATGGCATTATTTCATGGTCTTTTGGACACACTTATCAAGAAAATCCTTTACTTTTATTCTACTTACTAGCTGACCCCGCGATTTTTGTACCGCCTCAGAATTCGAGATATTAACATAAAAAAAAATGTTTGTCTTTAAAGTCGGTTTACGGACGATAATTTTACATGTTAACGTCATCGAAAACATTGATGAACGATCGTGCCTCTCTATCGCTTGTTCCGCGCTGTCGCTTGTTCGGCTCAGGCGAATCATGACACTTTTTCATGCGTGCAGCTGGCGTTCATCCATCTATCGATCGATCGAGGCGTTAACACGTCAAAAATTCTGTAAAATAAGTAACATGTGGTTATAAAATTTGCATAGCATCTAACCGAAACAAAAGATTCTAGCTTAGTTGTGTAATGTGTTAGCACTAGCCTATGTTGGTTAAGTGCTTAGGCTTTCGAATTTGTCTGAGATCTTAAGTAGGTACCTAGAACACAACTAAAACTCAAAAGCCACGATGGCTTAGTGGGGAGTACCTACCTCGACTTTACAGTTGTGCATTTTTGGATTTACTGTTTCTTGAATATATTTTTTTTAAAAGTACCTACGAATTGATTATTATACTTTTTTTCTAGATAAGTATTTACCCACATTATTTGGTGTAGGTAACATTAAAGAGTTAATCTATCTAATAACAAAATCAAAATCGGTTCATCCGTTCAGCTATTCAGCGTTCAGCGATGATGCCACAGACAAATAACTACCTACACAATACTAATAACACCCCTCCTTTTGATCGGGTGCTTTTAACTGGCTTTCTTACATTTTATTTCCTCGTAAAACTCCGTCCCCAGAGTTGGCAACTAGCTCATAATGAACTTAGGTAAGTACCTATATCTTATATCGTGTAGGTAGAGCTTTTGACAAAGCGCATATAGATTTTCCGTACCTATTGCAAAATCCATTGATGGCGGCATCCAAACGAAGCCACGATATACGGATCGAAAGTTGAGGCAACCAACTCACTCAATTTGACTCTATGTTTAAACCAAGGCTGCTCAAGCGTAAGCCCGCTAAGGAATTATAAACGGCCCGCGTGCCGCGCAGGTTTAACCAGTCTTATTGTTTTCAACCTTACCTATTGTTGAAGTACTTACCTACTTAATATTTTTTATAATAGGTAGCAGGGACGTATATAAGGGGGGGGTTTAGGGGGTCCGGACCCCCCCCCTTAGCCCATTAAGTTCGGAGGAAACCTAGTCAATTTTTGTATTTTGGAACCCTTGGACCCCCCCCTTAACAAAGATCTTTGGTATATTGGAACCTTTGGACCCCCCCCTTAACAAAGCTATAGCTACGCCCCTGATAGGTAGGTAGGTACTTGTATCTTTAAAGTCAGAGGCTTTTTCAGAAAAGCGGGAGATTTCAGTAAATTATGGCCAAACAAGCAATTCATTCAAAAAATAAAAAAACCCGGCTGAACTGAAAAGTTGGAAACAGCATTATCTTATCAATCACAAAATTAAATTACAATTTTATTATTAGGTTCTAGGGTTCGATGCCGTGCGCTTTTTCCTAAACTTTGTTGTCACAGTTGACACACAGATGGCTCTGTATGAAAATTAAATGCGTAAGTTATTTCTTAAATATGAGATATCTCCTAAATGGCTTCACCAATTTCGATGCAGTTTGTTCTAAACGTTGCGTGTGACTAAATAGAAGGTTTTAGTATGCGTTTTGTTTAGCAATTTAATTTAGGGTGAAAACTAGATTTTCAAAAATTTTGAGACTCGATTTAGTCTTAGAAGATGTCATGTTAGATTTTTGAAAAAATTATATTTGATATCAGTCTACCAACCTCTTGATTTTGACATGGATTTTGATATGATGGCGTGATTTTTATTTTCTAAATTCACATATTGTTGCATTTTCTAGCCGCACGATTTGATTTATCGAAATAAAAAGTATCCTAGAGCACAATCGAGATAAAGACGATTCTAACGATACCTCATTCATCAAAATCCATCCAGCCGTTTAGGAGAAACGTGGTAATAAAGAATATTACATACATACACACATAGAAACGCGCGATCTACATAACCCGGTGACTTGACAGTCAGCCGGGTAAAAAAGACTTAAAGTTATAAAGTACTTTCTAAATCTAATAGTAAAGAGGAAAAAAATTAAAAAGAGAACAAAATTATGAGAATGTTGCATTTTTGATGCATTTTAACTAGTAGTTCGCCCCGAACTGAGATCTCGCGCACCGTAGATGGCCAACATTTGGACTTTCTTCTGACTACCCCTATAATTTCAAGTGCTACTACTGCCGGGTATGCCTATTGCGCTAGCTCTTCATGGTAAAAAATACTAGCATGCATGCAATGCATAATGTCGTGTCTAATTTTTCATTTATTTCATATTTATGAATTCTCGTCGTATTTTTAAAAGTATACATCCTAGAATAAAAATAATAACTATTTTAGAATGTACAAATAAAGACCTTTCATTTGACACCGCACTCAATATATTTGTTTACTTAACTTTTTTTACCCCAATTATTTTCATTTTTTATCAAAAATTTTTTTATCATGAAAATGAATCAAGTAGCATCTAAAATCATTGCAAACCAAACCGCAACGATGCCACTCTCTTTTTAAGACCAACCAGTCAATGAGCTACGAAGACATCGAAACTCTATGAAACGGGAGCTCTTGCAGCTCTGGTTTCGTAGTTTTTGGTCTTTGGTCGTATTTCAAAAACTATACATCCTAGATTAAAAATAAAAACCATTTTGGAATGTACAAAATAAGCCCTTTCGTATGACACCCCACTCAATATATTTGTGTAACTTTCATAATTTTTTACCCCCTTGGGAACCCAATATCTTCACAACCCCTTCATCGATTAAGCTCATATGCTCCATTGTAAATTTCCTTACCACAACCTATTGACCTACCAAGTTTCATGCAGATTGGATGAACGGTTCAACAGTTATGCTCGAACAACAATTCGTGAAACATACAAACATACAAACATACAAACATACAAAGCAAAATCGCCCAACTTACCACTAAGATCTTCGCTCGCTTCGCTCGCTCGATCGATTAATTCATATTACTATCAAAAGTAATAAAAGGAACTTTTAGAGGTTAGTGGCCTGGTTAGTATGACCAACTCTGCTGACTGAGTTTTTAGGCCGCCTAAAGGCCTCCGTCATGACTTAACAACGGCTTAAGCTGGCATCGACAATTTAACGTGCCTTCCGAAGCACGGAAGTTAGGGGCCTGTTTATGTACCGTCAATTTTGCCCGATTGCTGAAAAGGTTGACCATCCATGTTTAAGGCTGAGACTCCACCAAAGCGGAGATGTGTGAGATGTGTTTTAAACAACCAATAGAATTTCGTCATCATGTCATCTCGTCTTTTGAAGTTCTATTGGTTGTTTAAAACACATCTCACACATCTCCGCTTTGGTGGAGTCTCAGCCTAAGACTAGGTAGGTACAGTCAGCGTCATCAATCGGTATCCCCCTATTGATTTGAACAAAGACCCTTTTCATTTCAACCTTGGATTTCAGTCGGATATTATAACAGCTATTGCATCGGCTCGTTTAGGAACTCGAGCGAAATTAGATATCCATAAGTAAGCAAGGAAGTTTTTACAAAAGTTGAGATCAACGGCTTGCAAACCGACCTCTTACTAGGGGGATACCAATTAATGACGCTTTCTGTACCTACTATAAATGATAATTATAAAACGTTGCTTTCGTCAGTTCGTTTCGTTCCGGACAATTTCTCTAGAATTATGGTGCCCTGCACAATTACCTAAATATATTTTGTACATAATCACACTAATATCAAGAATACGAAAGTTTGTGTGTATGTAATTCAGTAGGTATGTTGGCTTCGTAAAGGCTAAACGGATTTGGATAAAACTTGGAATTTTGGTGACCGGAACAACTAAATAGGGTAAGGCCTAGAATCACCTAGAATCTTTTCAATGTGATTCCAGAGATTCTACTGAATATAACTTTTTAAGCTTTCGGGATTAAGTAAATGATAGTATTTTAAAATTATAAGTAGGTAACCCTGTTTTCAAATATGTCCTACTGAATAATTTTTGAATTTGATGTTTGTTTTATCAAAGCTGTTAAAGCATAATGGACAAAATGGACTTACTAATCGCTGACGCTGTATAATAATAAAAATAAAACCGGCCAAGTGCGTGTCGGGCTACGCGCTGTGTAGGGTTCCGTAGTAGCCCGTTACAACAAGCAACTAGTCACTTTAAAGTATTTCTTCTAAGGATTTTGTTTTTGGTACTAAATTATCCAACACCCAAGTTCAACGACTATTACTGCTAAACCAATAAAGTTATCTTACCGCTATAATTTTCGTTTAAAGTTCATGAAATGCACTATCATCATGAATTTTTCCAGATTTTTTAAGCCAGCAGTTTAGCTTTTAGGGGAGGGGGGAGGCATTCGTTCGCATTTATAATATTAGTGTGATGTGATACTTACAGCTTAAGGCAATGGTCTCTAACTTGATGGACCGATGACAACAGTTAAGATAACTAAAATATTTTACCGTTCAAATAGATACATATCACTTCAATTAGAATAATTAACTAAATCATTTGATTTGCATTTTGCGTAACATTTTATTTCAAATCTTCAACTTTCACTAGATTAACTAAAACTGAAAATAAGGCCCTTAGCACTAGTTTTTCACGATTTGAGAACAATATCGAGACCTCAAAAGCCCATGCCGGAAAGTGGTGCCTTGTTTTTTCGCGCAGCTATCAACCAAACATTAAAATACTTATAAACACTTAGGAGTTTAACTAACAATATTTGTGAGAACAGTATAACATCTTCCTCTCAGTCAGAACCGAGTTATACAGGGTGAGTTTTTCAAAAGTGTCTTTAGAGGCAAGGAGTCTCGTAATAGAGGAAAGGAGTCTCGTAACCGATTTTGATAAAAAGTAAGTCCTTTGAGTGTTTTTCGCTATTGCTAATAGTTTCAGATATGGGCCTAGAGACACTCTTAAAAAACTCACCCTGTACCTACTTACAGACGATGTATATCTACTGTTCTCACAAATATTGTAAAATTTTAAGTAGATACTTACCTAACCCGGGTTAACAAACCCAGGAACGCGCAAGTGGGCCTAAGCAGGATAAAAACTACGTGTCATTATGGTGTGGTCTAAGCTTTACCTAATTTAGACCTTGGGTAAGCTAAGTCCGTTTTCTACAAACAGCTAATACTTTGACCTCAAAAAGCGCTAAATACCACTTTATAAAGCTCTTGGTAATCGGACGTCTCAATAGACCTTCGAGGCTCCATTGTTTTATTTACGAAACTAACATGTTTTATTCTAATTGTCGAAAATTCATTAATTTAGTGCCTATTGACAACCAGCGTAACTAGGCCCCTGGTTTGTTTAAAGCTGTACGGTTCAGAGGTCAACTTAGATTGGTGGTGTGGTAAGGGAAGACATATAAGTGTGGTCTATGGTTCACACGCGCCCATTCGCTATTGTACAGTGAAGGCGAAGCGTAATTCAAGTTTTTGAATTTAGAATTCGCGTGAGTTTGGAATACTGAGTGATAGTGTTGTGCTTTTGTTTCTTATAATTAAAGTTTTTTTTTCATTTTTTAGTTTCATCGGTTTGTGAAAAAGGATTTATTTACGGTAAGTTTATATTATAAAAGAAATTACTTGTACTTTAACAATTTTTTTTAATATGAAAAACTTTTGTTCCCGTGTTAATTATTTTTAATTTAATTCGTCACACAATAAACTTTACATTTTTGGCAATCAGCTTTGAGACAGTGAATAAGATTATACTTAAAGGTTATAAATAAAATAATAACAATTTAAAAACAGTAAAAAAGTTAATATTTAGTAGAAGGTAAGATAGGTACCTAAGTCACTGATTTTAAGCAAGTAAGATTTTTTTTAATATCTTATGTGGTACTTAGTACAAATACCTTTATAAGAAGTTGTAGGTTTATTAGGTACATATTTGTATGGGACATAAATACTGACTGTCAAACTTTTTGTGTGTCTATTATGTAAATGCATCTTATTCCGACGAACAGTGTGCAATCGCAAACAATGAGACGCGCGAATACACGGATTAGAGACGATACATACATTATTTAGGTTAAGACAAAGTTCGAGTGCTGCAATCACTTTGAAATATTTGACGAAAAAAAAATTTTTGGTTTAGAAAAAAATTTTTAGGTCAAAAAGTTTTTTTTCAAGTTGGGTTTTAAAATATGAGATATTTGATAAAAATAAGAAGAGTGGAAATAAAAATAAAAACGCAAACAGAAATATTCACTTATCAAGGGTATTGATTCACTTACTACTAAAAAAAGTTTGAAAGAGTTCGTAGAGGCGGGAGCGCGTTGAAGTCATTTGTATGAAAAACGCATCTGAAGACCTTCGTAGCACTAAAAAAAATAAAAACTTATTTTTTGAGTTCAATGTTGGTTCTCTGCAGTCTGTCTGGGATTTAAAAAAAAACGAAGAAAATAAATTCACCATTCGAATTAAAAAAGTTAATTGATTTTTAATAGTGCGATAGTATAATCGCTACTAATTTCTCACCAGACACGTAAATGTGGAGTATAACTTGCAATTACAAGGATATTAACACTTACTTAATTAAAATAAATTCGCATCATAGCCTTTAAAATGTTTTTTTTTCACGTGTTAGCGTCTTATAAATCGATTAACACCGGCTGCACGCATGAAAAAGTGTCACGGTACGTACCTACTGCCTGAGCCGAAAGTGCAAGCGAGAGCGCGGAACAAGCGATAGAAAGGCACGATCACGTAAAATTATCGTCCGTAAACCGACTTTGGGTCAATCTCCAGAATAAGCGTGTTTAGTTGATTGCTATGGTGCTTTTTAAATACCTATCGATATGATTGCTTTGCTGTATTTTTATTTCGAGAAGGAGGTGTCTAAATAAGCATATTTTCATATTGGCCCCTGAAGGGGTAGAAAAGCAATAATATCGATCTTTAAGGGGCGCCATAGCGATCAACCAGGTCCGCTGATTCTGGAGATTGACCCCTTTACAGACAACCAATTTTCCTCTTTCGCCACCGCTAAATGTAAAACACCTAGGATAGCTTTTTTCTCCTTTTTTAGACTATTTTACTCCGAAGGTCATGCTGAAATTACAACTAATGTGAATTACACGATGTTGAAGATGCATTACTGATAGAACGGTAGAGTGGTCATTACGATCATGCAATTTATGGCCTATGGCATTTCAAAGTGCCAAATGTGTCGACATTCCAAATTGTATGGGTTTGCTAATGGTGTCAAAGGTAGCGGGGTCATCTGGTAGAATGAATTGATAGATATACTTAAGTCAAAAAAAAAAAAACTGACAAGTTCTAAAAGAAGTTCTTCGTAATTTGAATTCGGTTTATAAGATTTTCGAAATAGGCAATATGCATCTGATTCAAAAGCGGGTTAAACGTATTTTTCTATGAACATTATGGCTTTAGAATTATGTGTGTGTAATTATTTTCTAATATTATTTCATTTTCGCTTTGAAATTAATAATTAAAAAGTGCAAAACTATAGTGGGAATTTCATAAGACTTGAAACGCAACGCTATTTGTCACATGTGCTGTGACGTCACACTCCTTCAAACTCGACAGAAAGTTTTTTTTTTTCTACCTACAAGCGCGTGTAATTGCCGTGAATTGTGACGTCACGTCCGTTTCAAGTGCATGAAAATGTTGATAAATTTTAAAAAATATTTTTGTTATAAAATTTTAGTTTTACGGCGCTGGAATTTTTGTTACGGTTATTTGACGATATAACCTATCGTATAAAATTAATAAAAAAAAATTGTGGGAGTTCCCTATTGAATAAGTTTACATTTCTACAAGTGGCTAAATTAAAAAAACCGACTTCAATGTTATAAACAGCAATTTTCTGCACTCTAGAGGTGCATTTCTATTCATAACTCCGAAGATCCTCGCTTGATCCACACCAAATTTTTGTGGCACCAATCGGAAAGTATACCTTAGCAAACACAAAACTAATTTTCCAAATCGGTCTAGGCGTTTTCGAGTGATCGGTGAACATATTTAAAAAACACAAAAAAGATTCCGACGAATTGAGAACCTCCTCCTTTTTTTGAAGTCGGTTAAAAAGAGATTAATCGATCAAATAAATATTCATCACACTTCCGTCTTGCACACTGTCAATTTCCGCTAAATGTCAAATGTCATATAGTAACTAATTATGAGTCAATCTGACGTAACCAACATTACATGCAATTTGGTTAATCGTAGACTATTGTATCTTTATCGATATCTTATTGTAACGGTTTTGACATCGATGCAAAGGAAGATATTGTTGTGTTGTCTAGACATCTTAGAAATAGTGGCCTTATTATCATCTGGGACTTTTGTTGGAGCTACGGTGACCTAGTGGGCGCATCCTTAGCTTTTGTTTCTCCAAATAAAATGGCTGTGACATACGGATAGACAGACAGACGGACAGACGGACAACAGGCTGCCTACCATGGGCTTTATATGCGATCCAGTTTAGGTCCTAAACTGAACTGCTTCGCTTGACGTATGCTATGACGCTGACGAAATATCAGAACCTAAACATGACTTAAACTGAATTGTTAGATAAAGTTTCGTTTACTCAATTCGTACCATGACACGTTTAATACGCGTTGAGTTGGTTCCCTTTTGTGTCAAAACTGTCACTTTTAAAACAGGTCATGGTACGAATAGTTTGTTGCGATCCAGATAAGGAACATCAGCTTAAAACATTGAAGTCAGTTTTTTTAAATTTCTAATTTGTTAAAAATTTATATTTAGCCACTTGTTACTGGTTTGAAGTTTAAGAAAAAAATACTCACTAATATGTTATCTCATTAAGGAAGCCTTTTTCAAGCCGAAAGATGCGTACTTCCTAGATCCGACCTTAGCAGTGAAACTTGCCTAGATCAGATGGGACCTAGCCCCAAACCAGTCTGCCCTGTCTTCACTTTCCATGACCTTAGACCTTCAGTTTCACTGGGTTCTCACGACCATTCAATGGTTCATTGATTCCTTATAGTTTTATATGTTCCGGTTGTTACTATATTATGTTATGTAAAAGTTATAAAACTAGTAGTTCGCCCCGAACTGAGATCTCGCGCACCGTAGATGGCTTACATTTGGACTTTCTTCTGACTACCCCTATAATTTCAAGTGCTACTACTGATACTGCCGAGTATGCCTATTGCGCTAGCTCTTCATGGTAAAAAATACTGGCATGCATGCAATACATAATGTCGCGTCTAATTTTTCATTTAGGTATTTCATATTTATGAATTCTCGTCGTATTTCTAAAAGTAAGTATACGTCCTAGAATAAAAATAATAACTATTTTGGAATGTACAAATAAAGACCTTTCATTTGACAGCCCACTCAATATATTTGTTTACTTAACTTTTTTTACCCCAATTATTTTCATTCTTTATCAAAAATTTTTTTATCATGAAAATAAATCAAGTAGCATCTAAAATCATTGCAAACCAAACCGCAACGATGCCACTCTCTTTTTAAGACCGACCAGTCAATGAGCTACGAAGTCATCGAAACTCTATGCAACGGGAGCTCTTGCAGCTCTGGTTTCGTAGTTTTTGGTCTTTGGTCGTATTTCAAAAACTATACATCCTAGATTAAAAATAAAAACCATTTTGGAATGTACAAAATAAGCCCTTTCGTATGACACCCCACTCAATTTATTTGTGTAACTTTCATAATTTTTTACCCCCTTGGGAACCCAATATCTTCACAACCCCTTCATCGATTAAGCTCATATGCTCCCCCGTAAATTTCCTTACCACAACCTATTGTCCTACCAAGTTTCATGCAGATTGGATGAACGGTTCGACAGTTATGCTCGAACAACAATTCGTGAAACATACAAACATACAAACATACAAACATACAAACATACAAACATACAAACATACAAAGCAAAATCGCCCAACTTACCACTAAGATCTTCGCTCGCTTCGCTCGCTCGATCGATAAGTATAAATCTACACCAAAGAGGAAGAGTTTGTTTGTTTGAACGCGCTAATCTCTGGAACTATATACAAGTCGGATTTTAAAAATTCTTTGTGAAATGTGAATTTGATAGCTTATTTCTTGAGGAAGGTGCTACTTTTCATCATCATCATCATCATCACCATATACCATCACTATGTGGGTAACTAACGCCGTGAGGGCGCTTCTAGTAATTTATATAAGTACTTTTGAAAAATGTCCACATTTTGCGGAAGTAGGTATAAATAATGATAGTAGGTTAAAATAATTTCCTTTTTTATGTTCCATTAACAGTATTGTAATCAAAGTTTTAAATGTAATTGCACAATAAACATGAACTCTAGGTCAAAATGTAAGAATAACTCTTTGACCCGCTATGACATAATGCGCTGAGCAACTGTTGTTCGCAATAATCATTGACAAAAGAAAGTCACAAATCACAGATGAGCTAGAAATGATCCCGGCTGAGATAATGAGAAGATGAGGCGCTTGCGCAAAACGTGTTGTACTCTAGGGCTGCCACAATACTTATTTCTAAAGAACATAGAGTAAAATAATATTTCTTAAAACATACGATGGAATATAAAAGAATTAGTGTTCATCACTTAAAGAATCGTTTGATGACTTTTGTTGATTTATTTAAATAATTAACGTTCGTATAATGTTTGTATTAACATTTAATATTTTTACATTCGATTGATTTACTGTTCATTTTTGATACTGAAAAAATAAATAAATACTTAGGTACTACCTACTTAAGTATTTAACTAAATATTTAACTTATTTATTTAACACACAAAAGCCGTACTTACGGTAAAAAAAAAACATGAAATAGGTACCTACCTTATTAAGGTAATTATCAGGCATATTATTATATAAATAAGAAAATATTTATATTATAAAAGAATCTAATAATAATATTCTAATGCATTCTGTGCCAACTAGAATATTTTTTATGAGCACATAAAATCATGCTTTTAGAGCTAAATAATTATAGTACCTACTTAATACAGTTTTCGATAACATCTTCAGAATACATTGTAGATGGTCATTACCTTGAGAAGCTTTATCACATCCCAGGGTACATTTCACTATATTGGTCTAACTAACCAACCTAATCATAACTGAAGTCAACACTCGTTGCATTTTACAACTCACTGTATAAGCGACGGTAGAATCACGATCCTCAGTAATGAGAAACATGAAGAAAGGAGAAATATATGTATAAATTCAAATAATATTGGTGTGTACATTCACAGTATATTTCCCTCTTCCTAAATCGGCTAAGTGACGTTTGAAAGCACGAAACTTGCCAATTAGGCGTTGTAGTTGAAGAGTTGCTTCCTCTTCATAAGTGTTTGAATTTAAACGGTTTTCTGTTTCGTAAATAGCTCCTAGATATTATCTAATAGTTATACAATATGTTTACCTTTTAATGACTAAAATAGGGATTCGAATTGTTTTCAAATAGTTCGAACATTTATTATGAAAATGACAAATGCATTTGCATCAATGCATTTGTCATTAAAAAAAAATTAAAATGAAAAAAATGACAAATGCATTTGCATCAATGCATTTGTCATTTCAAATTCAAGTTCTATTTTCAAATGCATCTACCAATGAATGCTATCAATCAGAAAAGTATCCCAACTGTCAAACTTCAAAGAGGATTTATTCTGTTGACGTGAAAAAGCGCGCGAACAGTAATCCCACGCGTTTTATTATCCAAAATCGTTCGTCAATTGTTTTGCGATTCGATAGACATCTGTTTTTTATCGCGATCGAAACGTGCACTTTGTATGTTAGTGTGAAACTAATTAAAAATAATGACTTACTTTGTATGAGATTCGCGGAAAGTTAAAAAATCTAACTCTGCGATAGAGAATTAGGAAATAAATATAAAGTACTTAATAAATCTATTTTTTTTTATTCCAAAAATCTATATTAAGTAGATATGTAAGTAAGTAATTTATGAATTTTTTCATCAGTAGACATAATGAATAAAGTCAGTCTAAATAAAAAATACAACGTAGGTACCTACGGTATTTATGTTTTGTTTAAAAGGTCAATGACTAAAATGTAACCTACTTCTTTTATATTGGTAAAGCTAAGTCAGACAAAACACAAACACGGAACAAATATTTGCCAAAGACATTTTTATTTATCTAACCATTCGGCTGATTTGGTAAAAACAAGAAAAAACATGTTCACCTAATATCTTCAGACACGCTCGAATGCCCGAACACTAGGGGAGAGCAGGTAGGATTCGTACAGAGGGAGCAGTCGTACAGTGGTCATATCTACACAATCCAATACGTTGACGCGTTCATGTTTGTGTGCATGACATATCATCATAATACCCATGGTCTAACCGCGGGACGGGGCGGCAGGGCGGCCGCGGGCTTGGTTGGATCAAGTCGATACCTATGCGTTTTTGCGCTGCCTAAGTAATTTTTGAATGCACTTTTGAACGCGTTTATCTCTAATATGTTTTGCTCTAAATGTTAAGGATATTTATTGTTGTTTATGGATTGATGCCCTAGTTTGTTATGTTAACACTTATTTTAAGATAACCATGACAGTTATTTATATTTTGAATTAATTTGTGGATTATTTGGGTTGGGGTACCTACGTACAGTAATATGTGGGGTAGATTTGTACAGTATGAATGGAACAGTTTACTTAGCAGATGTGGTGTTAATACTGCCGCAACACAAATCTGCTCTTACAGCAAGAACAGCTAACATCTTTAGCTTCGGAAAAGATCTGTCTATGTTCATTAGGTGCAATAGTAGATCCAATATTAACAAGTTATATGTTGATTGGTTCCTTTAAGGACATAAGAAGAAAATGTTATGCTAATTGTTAATTTTTGAAACTAGACCGTGTAAACAGCAATATGCTTAATTATTGCTGCATTTAAGGCTGATTCTGTGTTAATTTTGATCTCGCTAAATGTTTTTATTATGAATAATCACTGTGTAGATACGAAGCCACCACGCGTGTGGGGTGCTTTCGTACGTTTCCCATTTTTTAGCAAAACTACCAAAGCTCGACTATGTGTCATTGTATCAACACTGAACTACAATTTTATTAAAGCCAGATAATTAGGTATTAAAGCAGCATTGAAATTATTTTACAACAGTGGTTAGCTTTTTTTTTACAGGCCTCATAGTAAAAAGTGTACGAATCCTACCTGCTCTCCCCTACGTTACTTTAAATAGTGTTTGTATCTTAAAAAAATAAGTAAGTAGGTACTTTGTTTAACTTAGTTGTCATCGGGAACAGGGTCAAAATAGATCGTTAAATTGTCAGTCCCGGCTTTAACACCAGAGTTGGTCAATAGCTCTTACGAACTTACTTTAACTGTGTATCAATAGGCCTACCTATCGATATATGCATCCACATTGTTCATCACTCATCGTGTAACATGACTTTCATCTCTTTAATACAATAAGCGATATATTTTGATAGCGGCGATGCATTTGCAACCTGACAAGGATGGAATGCTATCTTTTACAACATGTGGGTATAGTACCAAATATTTGGGCATACAATCATCCATATTTTAAACCGTAGCTAAATAAAAAAATAAAAAAAATTCAATGCTATACGAGATGTTCTGTACTCCCGAGGTGCATTTCTGTTAATAACTCCAAAGATCCTTGACACCTCCTCACCAAATTTTTACGGCACCCATCGGAAAGTATATACCCTTTAAAAAAAAAAAGAATTTTCCAAATCGGTCCAGGCATCTTCGAGTACCTAATCGGTGAACATACATAAACGACGAATTAAGAACCTCCTCCTTTTTTCAAATCGGTTAAAATAATCTTAAATGCCTTAAAATCTGAGAGAATCTCTACCGCGCCTCGGAAATAAAGTCATGATCATGTTTAGTTTTTAGTTTCTTTTTTAAACAACAAAAAAGAAAAACAATGCGATTGCCCATACATTTGTAACAAAGTAGCAGTAGATAGGTAATCTAGGTTCATTAGAGTGTAATTAAAACGTATGATTTGAATAGGCACATCAATCATATTGCCTCATGGCCTAAATGATTTACCCAGTTCATTTGTATGTCACTACGAAACCATTTACAAGGAAAAAGTGTTTTACGTTTCTGTACATAGAGTCGTATTTGAATTGTAAAATGATATTCTTCTAATCATTGTAGCGTTTTCTTGGTTGTTAGATGATGAACTATCAGCTTCTTCTTTCTTCATATGATTTTGAAAGCCCAAGAATTAAGCTTTCAAATGCAGAAAGAATTTTTCAAATCCGACTGCTAGTTCCTGAGATTAGCACTTTCTTATACTTTAACAACTTTTACGTGTTAACGTCATAAGAAAACATTGATGAAAAATTGCATACTTACTTTTATGAACGCTTAGGCCGCTCGTGCATCTCTATCGCTTGTTCCGCGCTCTCACTTGCACTCTTGGCTCAGGCGGAACGTGACACTTCGTGTGTGCAGCCAGCGTTCATCGATTTCTAAGACGTTAACACGTCAAAAACTCTTCCTCATTATTTAGATTCCATCTGGAATAATGAACTTTGAAATAGCGACCAAAATAGCCACAGTCGATGCGGAAATTACACCACCTAATACATACAAACCACAGAACTATATCTCGATATAATTCTGTGATTCAAACGCACAAAATTCGTACTGCTTATAATAATAACATCAGTTTGTTATGAAGTTAAGTGAGAATACAATCTAAAACAATGTTTAACCTGTGACTTTACCCAACATTATGTTATGCGATGGTATCTGCGACAAAAAGCGTTCTATCACACGCGTTCAATGAAGGTAACTGGGTCGGTTATCATTCATAGAACAGAATGAACTTTACTTAAACTTAACTTAGTTTAGTTAGGTTATCATTCATAGAACAGAATGAACTTTACTTAAACTAAACTTAGTTATGTATGATAGAACGTTTGTTGGCTTCGAATCATGTCTCAAATTCGAATCATAAAAAGCCAAGCAAAGGAATGCGAAAGTTTGTAATGTAAATAATCAATATCTGAAAAATAAAAAAGAAAAAGAACAAAAGAAAACTTACAAAAAAATAAACTTCCATTGGCTGAGATTCGAACTCGCGGCATTCGATTAATAGGCAGATGCCCGACCACTCGGCCACTTTAGTCTCAGCGGAGTGCGTGAAATTACGAACCACATTGCATTCGTAAATCTTTTTGCGTGAAAATGCCGAGAAAACGAATTTTCCCAGACATGAGACCTAGCTAGATCGATTTTTCGTCCGCGTAAACCTCCGTACCTACCGCAAAATTCATCCAAATCGTTAGAGCCGTTTTCGAGTAGGTATTGTATTAACAAACAATATTGCTCGTTTAATAGAAAAGGATTTCCGATAGGTTCAAATGAAAGAAATCGTCTAAATGTGTTGTAGAGCAATTTATGCGCAAAAATTTACCGTAACAAATGGTCATTTGTCAAGAAATTTTGCTCACCAAAGGTGTAGGTACATCTACTTGTGAAAACTTGCGTAAGTTGCGTTTACTCGACTGCGAGGTCAATTGGAAAGGTAAATATGCTCAAATCATTCGACAATTTAACATTTTGAGCTGCAGAAATACGCATAACTGTTCGACATATTGTTAGATAATTGCATCGTCATCACATCATCACGCACTGCCTCTTTGAGTACCTAAGGCTGGTTTTAGTGTCACGCGTACCGTCGGCGCTGATAGGCGAGTGATCTTTATTACAATGAAATAATGAAATAAGGATACTGATTGTTTAACAGAAATGGCTACACTAATTGCTCTCGTCAGTACTGGACAATCAGTATCCTTATTTCATTGTAATAAAGATCACTCGCCTATCAGCGCTGACGGTACGCGTGACAGTAAAACCAGCCTAAGGTTATAAGAGCTAGTGGCCAACTCTGGTGACGGAGTTTTTAGGCCGCCTAAAGCTCGCTTTCACGGCTTTGGACTTTATAGCTAGGACCGACAGTTAAAAGAGCCCTCCAAAGCACGGAAGTGCTCAGCTTTTAATGCCATTTGAGATCACCCATCCACATTGTGACCGGTAGAACGGTTAATTTTTACGATCTATCACGAACGTCTAACCAAGCTACGCCCCAAGCGTGTCTATCTAACACCTCGTTGTATGAAGAGCTCAGCCCCCAATTCTACTAGATGACAACGTCAACCATTCCGCTGCGTTTTGGTTCGATCTCTTAAATGTCAGCCATTTGGTGAATAGTAGAATAGCTTTTCAAAAAATTGTTTTGCCAAAGTCCAAACCTTAGCTAAAACTTCACCACAACTGAGTCGTTTGTCATTAGTAGAATAGGAAACAGTCAAAAATCTAAAGTTTAGTTGAGGTTTTGATTGAGGTTGATAAAAAGTTTGGTACCTACTACAATTGACACCCAGATACTGTACCTAGCTAAATCATTATTAAAAAAAAATTGTTCTGTCGTAACTAAAAATAATTTTCTGGAACTAAATTAATAGTTCTAGTGACAAATCATTTGACAGCGAAATAGCTTGACATTTGTCAAAAATTAAGACCTAGGTCGTTAGGGCTATTATTTGTGATGGATGTCCTAATGATGTCGCAATTCTAGGTATTATTTATTTACTAGTAATTTACTTTATAAAGACTTGTACGACTGTATTCCCATGGCACGATAGGAATTCTAGATCCTTTGAAGATGTCTATAGGGGTAGTCAGAGGTTATCCAAATACATAGGTATTTGGTTCATACTCACATTTTTCAGAAATCAGCATAACATACGTGACAGGCTGCAAGCCCATCGACGCTATTAGAAAGCTAACTGGTTTCCTCACGATGTTTTCCTTCACCGTTTAGATCTTGTGTTAAAGCGCATATAAATTTTTCATCAATTGATGCACAACCGGGTTCGAACCCACGACCTTTGGATCGAAAGCGAGGCCAACACGGCTTTTTCGGCCAAAATGGCGGACATAATTAGTTATTTGTAAGATAAGTTGACATACCTATTTAGTGTTTGTTCGCGATGCGCGTGCGCATTAGGTAATAAATAACACTTTCGAATACATCATCGCAGTTACATTTACAAGTAACGGAAAGGTCATAAACTTCCGTATGAAGGAAAGTTATGGTGTTAGGCTGTGCTGTACTGTAAGCTAAGATATGCTATAAAAGCTATGATGATTATGCCGCTTCCGCTATCATTGAGAGCGGTCAAATTACATTCAGTACAGCGCGCTGTACTGAGTGTAATTTGACCGCTCTCGATAATAGCGAGAGATTCGGTTCATTTTTAACAGACTTAAAAAAAAAGGAGGTTCTCAATTCGTCGGAATATGTTCACCAATTATTCGAAGACGCCAGGACCGATTTGGAAAATTCTGTTTTTGTTTGAAAGATTACTTTCCGATTGGTGCCATAAAAGTTTGGTGAGGATCTGTCGAGAATCTTCGGAGTTTTGAACAGAAAAGCACCTCGAGAGTGCAGAAAATTGCTCAGCTTAGCACATTGAAGTCGGTTTTTAAAATTTTTAGTTAGCCACTTGTATTTTTATCAAAAAAAGTAACTACTTCAAGCATCACTTGCCCAATAGTTGTTAAAGTAATCTTAGAAGTTTATAGCTTGAAGTACTGAACAAGTATTACTACGGTAAGTTTCATTACATCATCTTCGACTGACGTTTTACTATTTACAAACAAACACACATGAGGTGTGTTTATATCGATAGGAAACGTGTAAGCTATTAAATCTGTTTATACCACTTTTAGTACATTTCAAAATAGTTTATTATTTTTATTCTAAGAAGTATACTTACTTTTTGAAATACGACAAGAGTTCATAAAAATTGAAATAAAAATTAGACACGTCATTATGTATTGCATTCATGCCTATATTTTTACCCGGCTGACTGTCAAGTCACCCGGGTTATGTAGATCGCGCGTTTCTATGTATGTTCGTTCGTATGTAAGTAATATTCTTTATTACCACGTTTCTCCTAAACGGCTGGATGGATTTTGATGAATGAGGTATCGTTAGAATCGTTTCCATCTCGATTGTGCTCTAGGATACTTTTTATTTCGATAAATCAAATAGTGCGGCTAAAAAATGCAACAATGTGTGAATTTTCAAAATGAAAATCACGCTATCATATCAAAATCCATGTCAAAATCAAGAGGTTGGTGGACTGATATCAAATATAATTTAAAAAAAAATCTAACATGACATCTTCGAAGACTAAATCGAGTCTCAAAATTTTTGAAAATCTATTTTTCGCCCTAAACAGAATTGCTAACCAAAACGCATACTAAAACTTTCTATTTAGTCACACGCAACGTTTAGAACAAACTGCATTGAAATTGGTTCAGCCATTTAGGAGATATCTCGTATTTAAGAAATAACTTACGCATTTAATTTAGGTACTCACAGAGCCATCTGTGTGTCAACTGTGACAACAACGTTTAGGAAAATGCGCACGGCATCGAACCCTAGATACCTACATAATAATATAAAATTGTAATTTAATTTTGTTTTGTGATTGATAAGATAATGCTGTTTCCAACTTTTCAGTTCAGCCGGGTTTTTTATTTTTGAATAGATTGCTTGTTTACCATGACGAGCTAGCGCAATATAAGTACTTACCTACATACTCAGCAGTAGCACTTGAAAGTATAGGGGTACCTAGTCAGAAGAAAGTCCAAATAGAAGCCATCACGGCGCACGAGATCTCAGTTCGGGCGAACTAGATACTAGTTATATTATTGGGGTAGTCAAGGGCATCTCCGTTGACTACATTAGACGACTACTAGTTTATATTCAAAACAATTTCATAAACAGATCAAAAATAATTGTCTCATTACAATATTAGGTAGGTATCCCATAAAAGCGTAGGTACTTACTTTCTAAATGAATGAAATAAGAAATAATTATAATTCTTATGTAATTTAACCGCTCTAGTAGGTACGTACCTACCTATAATTTTGCAAAAATGCTAATTATGATTAAAATATTTAAACGATTCATGAATAATTCAATGCTGGGTAAAGAGACTAAATAATGTAATGTTACCTCATAATATTTTGCATATTCGTAATTAATAAAATTTTACGCATCTTAGTTAAGGATTTGTCTATTATGAAACTTCAAAAGATGTCTACTTTAAGATACCTACCTACAGATTATGATCTACTAGGGAACAATACATTTTTACCGGGATAAAAATTAGCCTATGTTTTATTCCAGAACCTAAATTATCTACATTCCAAATTTCATCAAAATCGGTGTAGTAGTTATGGAGATACGTGGTCCGTACCCCCTAAAACCCCCCTTTATATACGCCCATGTTTGTGTATTACCATGTCATCCTTCGCTGTTCAAGGCTTATGCTAACGGGTCTACTATGAATTTGACCAAACTGGATTAAATTTAGTCTCGAGAGTAAACTACTGTTTGTTTGAATATTTTGACATTGTAAAGTTGACCATAAAACCAGGATAATTTGTATGGACATAATAATGTTCAGTTGCGCTTTCTAAACAATTGTATTTCGAATTATGTCGGCTAGCTAATAGTCTCGAGTAAAACTAAATCCACTTTTGGTCGAATCCAGCCAGACAAATAAAAAATTATGCACGCCAATGATTTTTATCTATAAAATCTTTAGATCGAAAGTTTACTAACCTACTAGGCCATCATAAGCACATACAAATGTAATAATCGAATGATGTGGTTTTATGCAATCGATTCTTAGTACTGAGAAGACGCTATCAACTGAACAGAAAGGCTGATGACACTAATGCGATTGTACTATTGTAATGATGTAGGGCAATATTGACAGATAGCTTAAACTCAATTTATGATAGGAAATGCCCTGAATAGGTTATGAATGAACTAGCTTAAGGCGGCGGTTAGCGCCGGAGACTAGTGTTGAGTATGACGTGACTGAGGCAGCTCTTTTGTCCCGTACAAAATTTAATTTTGTAAGATCGGCTCAAATTCTACAAATGTCATACTTACTTCAATTAAAATGTCATGTGACCGTACACAATATGAAAAAATCTGAAAACATAAGGACGAATCTCCAATCACTCCTCTCTTGGCAATGACAAGAAAGAATCAACTGACCAGACAGATTCTCATATGAGAATGAGTAAGTAGTCCGCCAAAATAATAAACAGTCGATTGAAGTGACCGGCTCAAATGAACCGGCTCACAGTACCTACCGGCTAAAAATGAAAATGAACCTACAAGAGTCAATCGCCTAGCCAGACGATGACATTACATAAACGGAATGTAAAATATTACAATGTTACTACAATATGCGAATTATGTAATATTATTGCGAGCCCATCCCGACGTGTGAACCGTGCCAGCTGTTTAGCAATGTCAATGAGTCACATTCGAAATGTCAAAGTGACAGAAATTAATGGCGGGAAATTTTATTTGAAAAACTTAATTAATTGCAGGAATCTTTGCTAACTAGAAGAATAAAAATCCCGCTGTGAAAATCGCTATACTTACCTACTTAATTACATTGAAGTTTACTGGGCCTAATTAGACTTATGAAAACCAAAAACTAACGTCGTTAACGTCTTATAAAGCGATGAATGCCGGCTGCACGCACGAAAAAGTGTCACGTTCCTGAGCCGAGCGTGCAAGCGAGAGCGCGAAATAAGTTATAGAGAGGCACGATCGGCCTAAGCGTTCGGCAATTCATAAAAGTAGGTACCTATGTAATTTTCCATCAATGTTTTCTTATGACGTTAACATGTAAAATTATCGTCCGTAAACCGACTTTACAGACAACCAGTTATTTTTTCATTCACTCTCATTAGATTCTAAAAAGTATAGTTTGGTAAATCATAACATGTAAATAATATTCCAATTCCGTGATCCACTCGTACGATAAATACCGGAAAAGGAAACAAAGACACATTTGAAACAAATGAAAATATAACCTAATCGTGAGAAATAGGAAATAAGTTCGACTTAAATTCTCATATAGCTTCGTAAATTATACTGGTAGGTTACTATGTAAATTACTTTGGTAGAATGACTTATGATTAGGACGCAGCATGAGAACATTCAATAAAAAAAAATTAGGCCTTCATCCATAGATAAAGAATCGTCGTCGTTCCTCCTGCCTTTATCAAGGTACTTACATCTTTCTTAACTAGATGAATCTACCTACACCTACAACGTCAGGAGGCAATCTTTGCCTACACTATGGATTATAATAATCATTGTTGTTGAGATCAAAGCCTACTCTGGCTTTGTACTTACGGATGAGACTTCCCAAAATTTCAACATTTCATGCCCAAATTACTCTTAAGGCAGCCACCAACGATCAATTCTATCGTCCTTCCGATTGGATCCAATCGGCAGCTCACCACACACGTTCAATTCGAACTGTCCATTCGGCAGTTCATGCCGATCCACGTCCACACACGGCCCGTTCGGCATGATCAAACTGGCAGTATCCAATTGATTGGACGATAGAATTGATCGTGAGTGGCCGCCATTATCCTACTAACCCCGGCTCCACACGTTGGGGCCAACGTTGGCCCCAACGTGTGGAGCCGGGGTAACTGTATGATATTGAAATCTAAATGGAAGAAACTTAAGGATTTAAGTACCTAACAATCGACCAAGCCCAAAACACAAATTTATTCAAAATCGCCAAATATAGCTCTGCCCAGATTTCTCTCACAGGTATTTCGATATGATATGCCACATTATTGCTAAATATATCGCACCTCCAGAATAGAAGTGACTCAATTCAAAGATTGGGAAAATGACTTGAATACGTAGAAAGACTCAGAAAAAAAGCTCAATCTACTAGTTTTTCAAAAACTGCTACTTTTAAGCTAATAAGCTTATTCAGCTGCGGGTTTCTTCATAATGTTTTCTTTAAAAGAAAAAAGGTTTTATTTTCTGACGTTCAAAATATAATTTTATAATCTTTGTGAGGGTTAGCGTAGCCAGTTACTTACGCTAACTTTCTTTACCAAGTATGGAAGTCACGAGTGTATGTTTGGAACCATGCGTGCCCTTATACGAATAAATTGTATCTTGTTATAATCAATTGAATGTATTTATTCAATGTTTGGCGGTACATCAAGTCAAATTAAAAATTTGTTGTGTCTTTTGCAATTTGCAGGACTGTATCAGGTTGTACCTTGATCAAAATATCTATCTATCTATCTAAGCAGCCTGTAATACCCACTACTGGGTTTTACAGGCTGGGTATTACACTAAAGGCCGCTTCTCTATCACGCCACTCCTGGCGGTTTTGTGCCGGATCCATTGCTCTCCTACCACCCTCACAATGTCGTCTGACCATCGGGCACCTACCTGAGAAGGATCAAAATATGATTCTCGAAAATACCTAACTAATATTTCCACTTGTTAAAACACAAATGATTTTAAAAATAGAATGAAAACCGTTGTTTTTTTTATTTTTATTTCAGACAATTTTTCTAAAACACAATAAATACATCAAAAATACTAGAAATAACACAAATATAACTTAAAAATAATACACGTGAAAAACTTATACCAAGCGGCTATGCACTCATTACCAGCAGTGTGATTCAGACTTCCCAAAATGAAAATCCGATTCAAAGAGTTTCTTCGGATAGTTGGTCACTTTCCGAATTTGGAATACATTCCGAGAAAGTCTGAATCGCACTTCAGGTATAGATTGCAAGCACCATTTGAAAGATACATTATTGTAAATGGCAATAGGGTTTGGTTTATAAAACTGGATGAAGTCAGGAAAGCTGTTAGTCAGGTATTTTCTTTACTTTGTTTGTGTAGTTAGGTATTTTCTTTACTTACAAAACTAACTCCTTACCATGTCTTGGGAAACAACGCGTCGTGACATCTCTATTATGTCAATGAACGAAATTATGTTCTTCATGACATAAACACATAAACATAGGTTTTGTTGAAAATTGGTGTTATTACGTATCGCCCGTATGACTTAAGTTTGGTAGGAATGGTAGTCTTGGTGCCTAGTTATTCAAGCATTGTTTATTTACCAACTAGAGTTTTTTGGGCCTCTATTTATTTAACCTCAGCTTTCATTGACAAAAGTCTAAAAATGCTTCTTAGAAGAAAATAAATATTATTATCAACGGGATAATTACCATGATTATTGAGTTTTGTTGCTTCCCGATATTTCGACGCAGTTGCTCAATTTGACTCAATAATCATGGTAATTATCCCGTTGATAATAATATTTATGTTCGTAACCATGATAGTTTCAAAAGTTAGAAGAAAATGTATGAAAATTGTCGGCCACAGTATGACGTCGCGTCTAAGTTGCCGAGCTGTCGCTGTCGTTTGTCGCTCAGTGTGCGCAGTCTCTTATTCGACCAATAATGCGCCACACACATCGATAAGACATAAATATCGATATCAATATCGATAAGACATAACTTTTTCGTTCAATCACACAGTAAAACCTAGTCTCATTTACAAGTAGCGGTTGCGCAATCCATCTCACGTTGCTGTAATTGTTAATTGTGCATTGATTCCCAGTGGGCTTATCGCGAGCACAATGCCACTGATCTTAATGAATAGGCTACAGTTTGCGGTGCGATTTTAAGACGAGTTTGCGGTGCGTTATTATGAGCGTTGCGGTTTTAGCGCTGCGAGTTTGTGGAGCCATTTCAGTGTGACTATGATACGGTTTTCGTTTAACGGATGGTATTGCGTGAAATTAATTAGACACATTTCAAAATCATAGAATTAAACTTTGTGTAGTCTGCAGGGTGCTTTAAACTCTTTAGAAGCTAGCTTGATGATGTGAAGTTGTTTGTTTAATTTTAAACATTGTGAATAGAGAAGAAGAATAATTGAATAGAGTGTACTTTGATGTAACAGTCAAATATCGCGCTTTTAGACAAACTAAAAAAACTCAAGATATAAGTACGACAATGATTCAAAAAAAATTGTACCTACACCTATTTTCACAATTTAACGAAGACAGACACGTGTCGCTACCAACATTTAAATTATGAATGGATACAATATTTAAACTCAATCAGGTTTCTTTAATTTCAGTCAGTTTAAAAATTTCTGTTTATTATACTTCTCTTTTGTCGAAACGATATGCATTTTCGCACCGCATTGTGAGGATAGAGCCTAAAGCTAGGTCTAAGGTCCTTGGCACACCGTTGTTAATTTTTTGGACATTGACAGGCAAGATAAATAGTTACGATAAAGCTGTTTGCTAGACAAATGTGCAGGTATTTTTGAAATTTTAAAAGGTGCCTTTAAGTTTTGGATTGGAATGAAATTCTATTTTGGTCTGATGGTTTACTTTATGGAGGTTTTTTTATTAACAAAAACTTATAAACACCTAAAAAAATTCACGAAATGCTTACAAACTTACTGAGAACTAGTTGTAGCTAGTTTCCAACTCTGGAGTTTTAGAGATTTTAAGCAACGAAAAAGAGAAAATACGATAAATCTTGGCCAAAACTGATCTTTTCTAAATATACTTTAAAACTTTAATTAATTCTCATAAAAATTCATACGAAACAAAGACTGAAGATCACTAATTAGCTTTACCAGGTCTCGTTGATAAGTGTAAAAAACTAGAGATTAAACCAAAATGTAAAACCAAGAAGAAGAGTGAGCTCACTCATCAAATATCATTCAATAATAATTATCAGCACAATCAGCCCTTCGAGGCTCATAACTTTTTTTAAGTGACAAAAATGAATGCTTGTTATGTAAGTAAGTAATGTTTGTTGAATTAGTATTATAATTAGTTTGTTTGTTTTGTTGCAGATGTCGCACTGGTACAGTCTGTTGGCACTGTGCGTGATGGTTAGCTGTGTGATCGCCGCCAACTCTACCTCTCGATTCCGTAAGTGCTGGATCGTTTTTGATAATAATTTCAGTAGTGTAAATCAGGCATTTTCATCCTAAGATAGATCTTAGGCTCGTCTTCTAAAACTGTACAAAAACTTGAGTCTAAAATGACTGTCTAAGACTACGAAAAAATAGATGCGCTTGAGTAGGAATTTTTGAGTGTGGTCTCTTGTGATATTTTCATGTTTAAGTGCAGTTTCTGAAAACGAGCCTTAATAAGTTTGTTGTCTTTTACGTTGTTATACCTACACCAATATTAAAAATAGTCTACGAATTTGTTATTTAGGTCACGAACCATGATTATTCCAAATTAAATCTATAACGGTTTATAAGTTGAAGTAGCAGTTAATTTCATAATAATCATAATATCATCAGAAACTTTCATTGATTAACTATTAAAATTAACATATTTATATTTATTAGAAATAAATGATCAAAGTTGACAATCAACTGGTTTAACAACAGAGTTTGTGATTAACAAAACATTATACTAACTGTATGTGCATGGGTGCACCGATTAACAAAAGACATGGCATTCGCTCAGTGGCGCCATCTATCTGTCATCCAAAACTCAATTCCTCTTGTCATATCTATATTGTTTAATCTATGCTAAAATAAATGCATGTTTATAGTTGAAGAAAATATAGTTTCTACAACTTTGCTCTACACTACAAGATTGTCTTAAATCTTTACTTATCTGTACTATCTAAATTAATTATGTATTGCAGAACCACGCAAACCTCGAAATAGGAAGGGTACGTACACACCACAAGCATGATACATACATATTCTGGTTTGACCACAAAAATAACCAAAGACAAGCCCTGTCTAAACCCAACCGAGGATGTCATCTCAAATTACTTTTAAGTTCCAATTATTTGTATTTATTTGGAATTCAAATGGTTTAACGCATGTAAAATACATTCGAAAAATCTAGTGTCATGTTTTATGGTGAACGCAGACCTAGATCGCACCGCAGTCACCGCAGTCCCCGCATTCGATTTCTTTATATGAAGTTCTCTGCAACTTCGCACACCTACCCGCGCTGCAGTCGCCGCTGTCGTTCCCGTCGCCATTAACAAAAGCGATGACTGCGGCGACTGCAGCGACTGCGGTGCGGCCAAGTCTGCGTTCACCATTATGGATGTTAAAGACACGCTGTTCATGGGACAATAAATAGAGTGGGCTGAGTAGCACACTATAAATATTGTTCAAAAGAAAAGGGCTTGTCTGTCATTTTTTATTGGTCAAAGCTTTTTTTCTGTGACAGATAAACAAAAACATGTGTCAAACCTGCATCTTACTCTTTACTTTCCTACACTACAATTCCACAGGTGTCTTTTTGGTATTATTTTTCTTTTTCTGAAATATTTTCTTCTCTTGCTGTTTATAGCTGAACTGCTGCTGGCTACTGTTAGAAAGCTGAAAATAGACGCGTCTTAGTATCATGAAATTACTATACTTAGCTATCGAACTCCGTAAATACTCATTTTCCTCCCAAAGAAAATAAAAAAATCAGGATCATCATCACCAAGAGCCCAAATGTTCTATAACTTTCTTTAACTTCAGGACCAGATGAGCAATAACTTTAAAATTAATGAAATGCCTGAGACGGGACTGTTTGTTACCCGGCTGTTATCTGCAAATATTTGTTTTCTACGTGTAATATGAATGTATTTACAATAAAAAAGTATAAAAGTAGTATTATCAGGGCCTGTATTCTACTAGATGACAACCGCTTTGGTTTGGTTCGATCTCTTAAATGTCAGCCATTTGGTGAAATAGTAGAATAGTTTTTCAAAAATTTGTTCTGCCAAAGTTCAAAACCTCACCACAACTGAGTCGTTTGTTATTAGTAGTCATGGAAACAGTCGCTTTAGTTGAGGTTTTGGTTGAGGTTGATAAAAAGTTCGGTACCGGAATCGACGCCCAGTCTTGTGGTTCCCATAACATAAGCTCTGCTTACTTTGGGGCTACAATGATGACGTGTGAAATGTCCAGCATTATTTTTAATAATTAAAAAAAAAATATTTTAAAAAAACAAAAACCCGACTGCGTCAAAACTAAAAAGAAAAAAACAAGCCTGCAAAGAATTACTCACAGTCGGTACCCATTCATTTTATTACCAATCAAATCTTCCCAATGTTATGGGTCCCGACTGTGAGTAATTCTTTGCAGGCTTGTTTTTTTCTTTTTAGTTTTGACGCAGTCGGGTTTTTGTTTTTTTAAAATATTTTTTTATTTAACACTTTTTAGTTATGATAAAGTTGATTTTAAAATACCTATTCAACGATACCCCACTTGATATAGAGTGACGATTTTGATTCTTTTAATTTTGACAATATGGCGTCTGGTTGTAGCCCAGGTGAATTTTGATTACTGTCATATCTTTAGTGACACTCCCAAGGTTGAGACAAATCGATTGACGTAAGAATCATCAAAATCGGTCCACGCGTTTGGCCTCTAGAGTGCCACATAGAAACATCCATAGCGAGAATAATTATTAATCAACTTTAAACCGTTATTTTTCCTAAACTATTACTTAAAATGAAAAATGGTAAAAGAAACATAAAGTTGATTTTGAAATACCTATTCAACGATACCCCATTTGACATGGTGTGACGATTTTGATTTTTTTAATTTTGACATTAAGGCGTCTGGTGGTGGCACTGGTGAATTTTGATTACTGTCATGCCTTATTAACACTCCCAAGGTTCAGACGAATCGATTGACGTAAGAATCATCAAAATCGGTCCACGCGTTTGGCCTCTAGAATGCCACATAGAAACATCCAAACATACATACATAGACTGATAAACACATTACCCTTCCTTTGCTTTGCGCAGTCGGGTAAAAAACGACTACTACTATGTTATTTTGTATGTCCGTTATGTGTAATTTCAATGACACTAAGGCTGGGTTGCACCATATTGGCTGTTAAAGTTAAGGTGTATGTCAAATTTGACGATAACTTTAACGTTGACTTTAACATTGACTGCGGAATGCGTTGCACCATCGTATTTCTTGGCATAGCTAAAGTTATCAGGGTTACAAGTCAAATGAGATCTTATTTACCCCAAAATCAGTGTAAAAAACATTTTTAAATATGGCTATACTAGACGAAAACTCAAATGACGCTGTCAATTGACCAATTTTGCTGTCAGTGTCATTGTCTGCGAGACAATGACACTGACAGCCGAGACTCAAAATATATTTTTTTCATGCTAATGACTTTTTAGATCTCGTAATTTTTAATAGCCGTAACAGACGCACAGACCCAACCGCAGACACAGTGCTCTGTCTCATTTGCTAACATGAATTTTGTATATATCCTTCTTCTTCTTTTGTGCGAGTGAGAAGGTTCAGAAAATACAAAATTCATGTGAACAAATGAGACAGAGTACTGTGTCTGCGGTTTGGTTTGGTCTGTACGTGTGTAAGCACTATTACCGTAGGTATATTTTTTTGTCCGACTTTGTTTTTGAGAAAATCGATGATAAATGTGTCAGTGACGTAGTTAATTTATTTATTTCTCGAAAACTTAACAGTCCAATAGAAAAATGGTTTCCGCAACAAACCTTTGTTTTTGCTCATACTTTATATTAAGCTCGAGAAACTCGGATTTGATTCCAACAAAAAATGTTTTTTTACGGTGAATTCTTTGAAATAGTAGAAGATCGTTGAAAAAGTGATAGACATGTTTGTTGTGTAAAATAAGTAAAGTAATTTTGCATTAAATAACTTTAATGTTGTTCGTAAAAAATCATTTTGTTGGAACGAATTCGAGTTAGCGACTTTATATCCCAGCAGGTTTAGGCAAATAGGTAGGTACTTACACTTTTCTTTTCCTAGACCTGTTATTACTTAATCATAATACTATTACTTTCGTCTTCAGAACTACTAGATTCCTCTGTAAATTCTAGAAGCAGGGACATGTTGTTTGTTATTTTGAGCACAAACGCTTTATGAAGTATGAGGTTTTTATGATTTTGACGCATCTGGCAGCTATTTAACTTTAACAATAACTTTAACCAGCGAAGATTGGGCGGTTACGGTTAGCAGTTAAGTTATGACGTCATTTAACAATTGTCAGATGGTGCAACGCATTTTTTGCCTAACCGGTACTTTAAAATGTTTGTTATTGTTAAAGTAAGCTGGTGCAACCCACCCTAAGACGCGTGTTTCCTAAATTACTTCCAAGGGCGTGGAATTTTTATAGTGAAGAGTTGTAAAATTACACAATTATGAGATTACCTTTTATATTGCAAAATTTATTGACATTTATTGAAATTGACATTCATATCGACAAATTGGCTTGACTTGCTACATCTCTATTGTTTGGTCTTCGTATTTAAATTACTTATACTGGAAAAAAATCTATCATAGAGGTAAAGTTTGTAACTTTTCATGTAGGAGGTTATTCTAACATCCAAACTATTCATTCCAGCAAAAAAACCTCGGAATGAGTTGATTTTAAAGTTGTTTTAATTGGTCTTGGTACCACGTGAGCCAATCCACGGGCGGTAGCTAGTCTAAAAATGTTGTTTGTCCTCTAATGAGTTCCTAAAGATTGTGATGAAACTTTGATATTTTTTGAGGACGCCCGTGAGGGTTTCTGGCCCAAAAAAAAAGTTAAGTAAATAATAAAAAAACCTAAGGTGGTACGAAGTTTGAAATATAACGTAGATTTTTCGTTTGTATCATTTCTAAATTCCGATGAAGTCATCTACTTTTAATGCTTAGATAACATTGCTCTTATAACAAATACCAAAACAAATTAAAATTATCAAACTTAAATAAATTTACAATTTAGCATTGCTCATACTTTCAATTATTTTACTTTCTATTTCGAAATTCCACATTTATCACGCAATAATGCACAATAGACTGTTATTCTGTGCTATATGTATAATTTTATATGCATAATCTGTAATTTTATGTATTTGGGACGTGAACTCAGATTACCGTTTTTAAAAACGTAAGTTCAAATATTAAATGCTTACATAATTAGTTTTTAGCCGACTTCAAAAATGGGAAGGGTTGTATGTTGGACTGTATGTTCATCATCACCAGGTGAAGGTTCTACGTTCGATTGCATGTGTCTTTTTTTTGTCTCATAAAAATTTGGTGAGGATCTGTCGAGGATCTTCGAAGTGATGAACAGAAATGCACCTCGAGAGTGCAGCAAATTGCTCAGCTTACAACATTGAAGTCGGGTTTTAAATTTTTTTAATTTTGCCCCTTGTTATTCAATAGTTTCGATAATAGCTAGTTTTAGTTAAAGTTAAAAAGCACTTAGGTATTTTTTTTTTCTGGACTGCGCTTAAAAACTGGTTTGTTATCCGTGAAACTGCGTTTCAGGCCATTCCTGGTTTATTTAGCCTAACTTCTCTTCAAAATATAATTTACGAAAAAATGGCCCTAAGTTTAATTTCTTTATCTCGCAAAATACCAATTCTTCGTCTTCTTCTCTTCGCCATTAACAGCTATTTTCAAAAGTTGAATAACCTTGTGTTACATACCTATGTCTGATGTTAAGCTTGGCTTCTGTTTTATTTAAAGTAGAGCTTCACGGTTTTTAGACCTGCCTCTGCCTAGTCTCTGCCAAGAAAAAACTTTGAAATAGTTTTTTTTTGTCTACTGAATCCATATGTTGATACCTAAACAGATTTCTAACAAATTTTCAACTATTAGAAAGCTTTTTCACCTTATTTACCCTTAAAAAGGCGTTTGATTTCTCAAGATAATCCTTTAATTTTCAAATTAACATTTCGTGCTTACCCTTTTGTAGTTTTGTCTTTACCCATTGTGGTGACCTTGTGGTGACATTTTTAACCTCTATTTGGTAACCATTCGTTAAACATTTATGGTATGGGTCGTCCACATGGATACTCCTGACCATGACCTGGTTTCCAGCCGACTCCTTGCAGCTGTCTGATGATGAGATGGTCGGGAACCTGCTGCACTGGATCCAGGAGACGATTCAGCAGAGGAACAGGAAAGGTCTGCAACTTGGTATCTAAAATCTGCAATGAGATCTAAAATACTTGTAGAAATTAAAAAAAAAAAACCGGTCAAGTGCGAGTCGAACTCGTACGCCGAGGGTTCCGTGCCTAGCCATGGTGCCAATTAAGCTAGTCCGCTTAATTGTATGAGCGCCCATAAAACTCGGAGGACAATTTTAATTGGCGTCAACTATGTATGTATGGGAACACCCTTTAATTTTCAACTTTTTTAACTTTTTGGAATTTTTCCTTTATTTGTGCTATAAGACCTTGCTTTTTGCCAAATTTCGTTATTCTAGGTCAACGGGAACTACCATTTAGGTTTTCGACCTAAAACCTCTAGGGTACTTCCGGTTGACCTAGAATTGTCAATTTTGGTTACAAGCAAGGTCTTCCAGCACAAGTAAAGTGAAAATTCCGAAAAATAAAAAAAGTTGATAATTAAGGTAAGTTTTGGTACTCACAAGTTTTCACGAAAACCTAAATTTGCCTATATCTTTTTATAGTGTTGACTCAGG
Source organism: Camptogramma bilineatum (assembly GCA_958496255.1). Taxonomy (NCBI): domain Eukaryota; kingdom Metazoa; phylum Arthropoda; class Insecta; order Lepidoptera; family Geometridae; genus Camptogramma; species Camptogramma bilineatum. The sequence continues at coordinate 8,951,578 of OY292474.1, forward strand.
ACCTTGATTTTTATACTCACAGTAGGGACTATAGACTTTAGTATATGGTATAAATTTCAACTTGCTAGCTCTACCCGTTCCTGAGATAATCGATGGTGACACACGGACAGACGGACAGACAGACGGACAGACGGACAGACGGACAAGAAAGTGATCTTATAAGGGTTCCTTTTTTTACCTTTTAAGGTACGGAACCCTAAAAATGTCTTAACCTTGTTTATGCTTCATTTAATGTCCGTCATATCTGATGCCATATCATAGATAGTGATGGAGCCTTGCTAGAATAGTAGACTTACTTGAATATAAATAGATAATTAGGGCATAAAGTGTTGATCTCTTCTCTCTACATAGGTTTACATTTATTTATATTTATCTACGACATACACTAGTTGAGCCAGTTGAGGATCGTTGTAAACGATCTACAGATAGCTCAACTGATCAGCAACATTACCAATCCGAACGTATTGTTGAATACTAAGTATTTATTTAATTTATATTTTAAGATCACAAGGTGGCTGCTACTGTTGAGGGAAAGCAATTCATGAATCAAAATCATTTTACGAATGATTATGCACTTGCACTGCTTGGGTGTTTGGAAGAGACTATGTGACAACATCGAGTTTAGTAGTTGATCTGAAAGCAAACTCAAGTCGCGGTTAAGTGTACTTTTAATACATTTTTCGCACCTATTGTTCAGATCAGCTGTAAACACGCATTGTAAATATATATTAAACAAAAACACCGTTTTGGTTTCTAATGTAATATTTTGGCTTTCCAGCTCGGCAATACTTCGGAGGGAAACCCGAGAAACCAAGACCATTTGAAGCTGCATCCTACCTCCCCCCGGTCACCGGCTACCCTGCTGCAGGCTCTCGGCCCACTCCAACCTACAGCGAAGGCACTTCTCAAAGCTTACAACCCAGTAACCCCACATCATCTTATCAGCCCAGTCAGCCTAGCTACCAACCCAGTCAACCAACCTCTCCGACCTATCAACCGTCTCAACCGACCTATCAACCGTCTCAACCGACCTATCAACCGTCTCAACCGACCTATCAACCGGCTCAACCGACCTACCAACCCAGTGTGGACACTCAAACTCCTTACCAACCATCTTACCAAACTAGTCAGCCAACAAAGCCATCATACCAACCGCCTCAAACTGGCCAGCCCAACTACCAATCAGAAACCACCCAGCGTCCTTACGTACCGAGTGTCCAACCAGGTGGTGGAAGCAATGTGGCTATAGGTGGAAGTTCCAGCATCAACACAGGAGAGAGCTCCAGCGGCACCAGCTACGACTCCCAAACTCAGATCCCTGATGATGATGACCGTCACCCTCCGCATATCCACGCAATCACCGTCGACTGTGGAAAGGAAATGATGACGATCAACATCGAGTTCAACAAACCTTACAACGGCATAATTTATTCCCAAGACCACTTCAACGAGGATGCATGTGTTTACGTCAGAGAGAACTCAAATCAGGCCAAATTCTCGTTCACAGTCAACCTTAACACCTGCGGCACTAGGTTCTTCAGCGACTTCCAGAACGAAGGCCAGGCCTACTTGGAAAACGTGCTGGTACTTCAGAACGAGGCTGGTATTCAAGAAGTCTGGGACCACATCCGTAGAGTAAGGTGTCTTTGGGAAGGTAATTTGACCAAGCAGCTGGTTTCATCCCTCAGTGTCGGCATGCTGAACCAAATCACTAGCAACTTTAGTGGAGACACCGCCATGGCGAGATTGGACATCCAGACTGGAAGAGGACCCTTTGCTCCTGACACCAACGGCCTTGTCAAAATCGGAGAAACTATGACTTTGGTCATCACCGTAACTGGCGATGCTGGTTTTGACATCTTAGTCAGAGAATGCATAGCCAGAGACTCAGAAAACCGTCATGTCGTTCCCCTCTTCGATTACAACGGCTGCGTCCTCAAACCAAAACTCTTCGGAGCCTTCCAAAAGACCAGGGAGACAGGAAACACAGGAGCATCTATTATCGCATTCGCGTTCTTCAAGGCCTTCAAATTCCCTGATGAAATGGACCTGATTATTCAGTGTGACGTAGAGCTTTGCAAGACTGACTGTGATGTCTGCCCTAACCCAGGGTCTATTGAGCCGAGACGTCGCAGGAGGGATGTTATCCATATCGGAAACAAGACCTTCGAGCCTTCAACTACCATCAGTAAGGGCTTCAGGGTAGTTTTTGCCGAAGATCTACCAGAGCCTGAGGGTTTCTGCATGACCCCATCAGCGGCTTCTTGGGGGGCTGTTATAGTGCTTATAGGGTCCGTCATAAGCAGTATTGTGGTGTCGTACCTCTGGCAGAAGTCGAGAGGATCTGTTAAATTCACGTAATGTGTTCACTGCGCTATGAAGAGGCTTTAGCAGATTTTTCTAGAGTTTTATTTTAGTGTGTCAATCCAAGGTTTCATTAAATTCATTATGTTAGTTATTGTTGCTAATTAGTTTGCGAATATTGGTCACAACTATACCGAAAAGAAATTAGAATTATAAAAACTAATACCTACTCCTCATTTTTTTTTCGGATTATGGATCCTTGGTTTAACACTAATTTAAGGGTAGAAATGTGATAATTTAACACTGCCAAGAACTTTTATTTATATTTTAATATTAAACTTAGCTTTCTTTTACAAATTACAACCATTTTCACGATTTGTAAAATGATGGCGAAATTTTGATAAATTTTTAATGTTTTTTAATTATGTAAGTTAACAATAGTAATGTTACATTTCGAATTTGTTTATAATTATATATTGTAGCTACTTTAGTTTTTTAAAGTACGCTTACTAATTCTTGTAGTTGTACTTCGATCTGTAAATATACTCATAGTTAAGATTTATTGTTAAAATATTTAATAAATATTATAATAAGTATATATCGTTTTATTTACGAGTAAATCTTACTTATAAATAGGAATAGAATATAACATAAATAAATAAATATAAGTGAACATTTCTAAGGGAGGCTTACACCCAGCAGTGAGCTACTATGGGCTGTGTATAATGATGATGATGATGGACATTTCACACAGCACATCCAACTGAGCAAAGTTTTTATAAAATAAATCGAACGAATTATTTCAATATTTGTAGGAGGGAGAGCATAGTGGGTTTTTCTCACTGTAGTAATAAACTGTCGGCCGATAGAAAGTAGTCTGCAAGGACTCTTTAAAGTCGAATTTAGACCAATGCTGAGACCCCTAAGCCCTAAAGCCGTGTTGGCCGAGGGGAATCCTACCTATATTTTTGATCCGAAGGTCGTGGGTTCGAATCCTGCACGTGCATAAATGGATTTTCGTTTCGAAAAACTTATATGCGCATTAACTAGCTTTACACAGTGAAGGAATACATCGTGAGGAAACCCGCAGCTTAGCAAGCCCCACATGTACTGACCATGTCTTTCCTGTGGATATGGCTGGTTAAGCTGAGAGGATGGTTTAGGTGCCAAGCCATCTCAACATTCGCATCGCCTCGGTATTCTTTGTATGGAATTCTATGAACCAACGCACAATACATCAACTTCTTAACATCACCGGATCGCCGCATCGCAATCCAAAAGTGAAGGAACAAGTGAACGCCGAAAAGGCGACTGGTCAGCTATAACCTTAATGGTGAACACAGACTTGGCCGCACCGCAGTCGCCACAGTCATCGCTTTTGTTAATGGCGACGGGAACGACTGCGGCGACTGCGGCGCGGATAGGTGTACGAGGTTGCATAGAACTTCTTATAAAAAAATCGAATGCGGGGACTGCGGCGACTGCGGTGCCGCCTAAGTCTGCGTTCACCATAAATCGATGATGTTTTTACGTGAGTAATTTCCGATGTACATTATAAAGCATTAAAAATATCCAACATTATATCAGATACACTTTGCAACAAGTGTTTGTATACAAACTGATAGTAGGTAATTATATTGAAGTTATTTGAATAATGTGTTTAGATACAGAGATATAAATATTTGTAGGCACTTACTTATAATTATGGATAAGTAACTGACTGATAACTAGTGAATGCAGACGCAAATAAAATAAGACGCCCATTTTGGTAGCAAATCCTACAAACTCACTAGAGATGAACGCAGACCTGAGCCGCATCGCATGCGTCGCATTAACAAAAGCGATGACTGCGGCGACTGCGGCGTGTGCGGTGCGGCCAAGTTTGCGTTCACCTTAAGCGAACTCTGTCACTGACTTGTCAACAGGACTGTTAGAGCTGATTTACACAGGGTCAGTAACTGACTACAAATTCGAGGCAAGTCAGTGCTGACCCGAAAAAGACCCTGTGTAAACTGATTGGAAGTCAGTACAGTGGCTTGAAGTCAGCGCTGACTTGAATATTCGGACACGAATATTTTAAAGTCAGTTGGCGCCCCCCGCCACCTGACTTGTCTACTGACCCTGTGTAAATCAGCCATTATGCTCGGAATACACGAGGCTAGTTTTTCAAGCCAGGATAGCAATACAGTGATAGTAAGCTGTCAAGCTAGCAGCTCTATGCCTCATCATCATCATCATCATCAGCCTACAGCAGTCCACTGCTAGACATAGGCCTCCCCTAATGAGCGCCATCGCGCCCTGTCTTCAGCTTGACGCATCCAACTTGTGCCGGCAGCCTTTCGCAGATCGTCACTCCACCTGGCAGGAGGGCTATGCCTATTTATCTGCATTTCTATGCCCATTTTCTAAGCTAGTTCTGTTTACACGAAGCCAGAGCTGCTACACTTATATTAGAAAGGGGTCAACCTTCAAAATCAGCGTACCTGGTTGATCGCTATGGAGCTCCTTAAATATCGATATTATTGCTTTTCTGCCCCTTCAGGGGCCAATGCCAATGAAAATATTATGCTTATTACCCGACTGCGCAAAGCAAAGGAAGGGTAATGTGTTTATCAGTCTATGTATGTATGTTTGGATGTTTCTATGTGGCACTCTAGAGGCCAAACGCGTGGACCGATTTTGATAATTCTTACGTCAATCGATTTGTCTCAACCTTGGAAGTGTTGTTAAAGACATGACAGTAAACAAAATTCACCAGTGCCATAACCAGACGCCATATTGTCAAAATTAAAAAAACCAAAATCGTCACACTATATCAAGTGGGGTATCGTTGAATAGGTATTTCAAAATCAACTTTAGGTTTCTTTTACCATTTTTCATTTTAAGTAATAGTTTAGGAAAAATAACGGTTTAAAGTTGATTAATAATAATTCTCGCTATGGATGTTTCTATGTGGCACTCTAGAGGCCAAACGCGTGGACCGATTTTGATGATTCTTACGTCAATCGATTTGTCTCAACCTTGGGAGTGTCACTAAAGATATGACAGTAATCAAAATTCACCAGGGCTACAACCAGACGCCATATTGTCAAAATTAAAAGAATCAAAATCGTCACACTATATCAAGTGGGGTATCGTTGAATAGGTATTTTAAAATCAACTATAACATAACTAAAAAGTGTTAAATAAAAAAATATTTTAAAAAAACAAAAACCCGACTGCGTCAAAACTAAAAAGAAAAAAACAAGCCTGCAAAGAATTACTCACAGTCGGGACCCATAACATTGGGAAGATTTGATTGGTAATAAAATGAATGGGTACCGACTGTGACTAATTCTTTGCAGGCTTGTTTTTTTCTTTTTAGTTTTGACGCAGTCGGGTTTTTGTTTTTTTAAAATATTTTTTTATTTAGACACCTCCTTCTCGAAATAAAAATACAGAAAAGCAATAATATCGATATTTAAAAAGCACCATAGTGATCAACCAAACACGCTGATCCTGAAGATTGACCCAAAGGAGCAAAGTTTGTAAGTTTGTCTGTAGGAGATAATATTTGGAACTTTCCATCCAATTTTTAAAATTCTCTCTTAAGCGGGAAGTTGCCGAATCCCTGAGTGTCTTAGGCTATTTTTGAGTGAAACCAAGGGCGGGCCCCTAGTATAGTCTAAAATACTCAATTTCTGACGTTTATTAGTCATAAGGAAACATTATTACCCGACTGCGCAAAGCAAAGGAAGGGTAATGTGTTTATCAGTCTATGTATGTTTGGATGTTTCTATGTGGCACTCTAGAGGCCAAACGCGTGGACCGATTTTGATAATTCTTACGTCAATCGATTCGTCTCAACCTTGGGAGTGCTACTAAAGACATGACAGTAAACAAAATTCACCAGTGCCACAACCAGACGCCATATTGTCAAAATTAAAAAAACCAAAATCGTCACACTATATCAAGTGGGGTATCGTTGAATAGGTATTTTAAAATCAACTTTAGGTTTCTTTTACCATTTTTCATTTTAAGTAATAGTTTAGGAAAAATAACGGTTTAAAGTTGATTTATAATAATTCTCGCTATGGATGTTTCTATGTGGCACTCTAGAGGCCAAACGCGTGGACCGATTTTGATGATTCTTACGTCAATCGATTTGTCTCAACCTTGGGAGTGTCACTAAAGATATGACAGTAATCAAAATTCACCAGGGCTACAACCAGACGCCATATTGTCAAAATTAAAAGAATCAAAATCGTCACACTATATCAAGTGGGGTATCGTTGAATAGGTATTTTAAAATCAACTTTATCATAACTAAAAAGTGTTAAATAAAAAAATATTTAAAAAAAACAAAAACCCGACTGCGTCAAAACTTAAAAGAAAAAAACAAGCCTGCAAAGAATTACTCACAGTCGGGACCCATAACATTGGGAAGATTTGATTGGTAATAAAATGAACTTTCCATCCAATTTTTAAAATTCTCTCTTAAGCGGGAAGTTGCCGAATCCCTGAGTGTCTTAGGCTATTTTTGAGTGAAACCAAGGGCGGGCCGCTAGTATAGTCTAAATACTCAATTTCTGACGTTTATTAGTCATAAGGAAACATTATTTTACTATATTATTTACGCATAGAGGTGATACGCTGTACAGTGTACAGTCATCGGCTAAAAATGATTACCTGTTCTAATGAAAATTCTGACAGTAGGTACTAAAAGTAAGTAAGTTCGTATGAGCAAGTGGCCAACTCTGGTGACGGAGTTTTTAGGCCGCCTAAAGGCCTCCGTCATGGCTTAACGACTTAAAAGCCGGGACCGACAATTTAACGTGCCCTCCGAAGCACGGAAGCGCTCAGCTCGTAATACCACTTGCGGTCACCCATACAAATTGTGACCGCGTACAACGCTGCTTAACTTCAACGATCAATCAAGAACGTCTAAGCAAGCTACACCACGAGCGCTTCTTCTTCTTCGAGTAGGTACTGAAAAGGTACTAAATTTATAGTTTTTGACAACGTTGTAGATTTACTACACCATTACATATTTTAGAACGTTGTGTTGAAAAGCTGAGTCCTTTATACATTAGGCTGAGACTCCACCAAAGCGGAGATGTGTGAGATGTGTTTTAAACAAGCAATAGAACTTCGTTATTCACACATCTCGTGATGACATTGTCTGAATAACGAAATTCTATTGGTTGTTTAAAATACATCTCACACATCTCCGCTTTGGTGGAGTCTCAGCCTTTCGCGTAGCAACTGTGCTCCGCGCATCTGTAACCGCTCCAGTAATGGACTCGTATTTTGTTTCTGAACATAGTGAATGTTTACAATCCTTGTAGAGTCGTGAGCCTGTTTAAATTTACTTAAATGGCTGACTGTACTCCTTATCGTAAAGTTGTCGCATGCAACGTGGCTACAAACAAACAAACATAATTGTAGGGATTACCTATACTTAGTATTTAGTTTGCACCACGAGTTTACTGTTAGATAGTGTAGGTACCGAGCGCTTTGAGAATATACGATCGGAATTTGAAACAACTTTTTGTGTTAAAAAATCAGGGATTTAAAAAAAATTGAACAATTTGCTGTTAAAAAAAAAATGGCCTGAAAAGTGTGGTTTACACATCAATGAATGGAGAAACAAGATCAGGATATTTTTTTGAAGACAGTTTGGAATCATTCATTACGATAATAAAAGTTTTATCCTAGACTACAGTGTCGTGTTAATATTTATCATAAAATCAACGCCAATGCTTTTTAAAAATCAAAAATTTTAAATAATAGTTTTATTTTCAAGTAAAATCGATCCTTTCAGGATCAAATTGTAGAAAGATAATGGGTTTCGGTAAACTGAAATATTGAAGAAAATTGCGATCAAAACTTTTAAAAAGTAAATTACACGGTAAAGCTTTACTAGAATTTTAACCACAGAACATTATAATCCCTACTACGTACTTAAGCTTAGAATTTAAGCAATGAAGTACTGAATAACATCGTTCTGAAAGTTTGTTGTTTATTCAAAGTGGAAGAATAAAACTTGGTAAAGATGGCGGCGGAAAAAATGAAAGTTTCAGAGGTGTTGATACAAAGCTGGGCTACATTTTGCTGTAAGTAAATTGATCTCATCATCAACATCATCATTCACAGCCCACCAGGATGTAGGCCTCCCTTTGTAATCGCTACCTACAGATGTAGTAGGCTTGCCTAGCATCCCTATTAAATTCCAGCTTAATTCACAAGAAAGACATACACGTATTGACCATACGTGTGGAGCTGATTTGATTAAAGGTTTTCTCACTTTACCGTTTAGATCCCGTGTCAAAAGTAAAAGTAAGGGGTTGTATGAACAAGTGTTGGTGACAGAGTTTTTTAGGCCGCCTAAAGGCCTCAGTCATGGCCTCAGTCAACGATAAATCAAGAACGTCTAAGTAAGTTTCGCCACGAGCAAAGCACAATATACATCAGAAATGAAAAATCTATCAGATCAAAAGTCGAGACATTATCAATCAATTACATTTATAATTTTTGCAGTATCCTTCATGGCTTGTCAGACTGGCTTGATCTGCGCGTGGCCATCTTACACGACATCATTATTCAGATCTAATGAGACAATTCTGGCTACACCCATGACGTCACTCCAGGTGTCCCTGCTAGGCAGTCTGCCGAACCTCGGCGGGTTGGCCATCTGTCCATTCTGCAGCTACCTCTTCAACACCCTGGGCAGGAAGAAAGCTACTATGTTGTTCTGTCTGCCTTATGTGGTACGTAGATTATGTACCTACTGGTTAGTCTGCCAAACCTCGGAAAGCTCAGATGAGCTTTCCGAGGTTAGGCCTGTGTTTTGTTCCCTGCCTGTGTTTCGCTGCAGGCAAGGAGCAAGATACGATTTCTGTCTGCCTTATGTGGTACGTGCTGAAGAAACCATCAGCATCTGTAGTTATTTGTTAAAGTTTTGCTAAAGATGGCCTTTTGTGTCATTTGTCATTCCACGATCAAAGTCAAGAACAAAGTAGCTTACGTCTTGTTAATATAGATTTAGACTCTAGGGTAAGCTAAGCTCTAAACATCCTATATTTTACCCAAATTCGTTCTTCATAGGAAATGCACGAAGGAGTAGGTAACAAACATTCATACATAGGTACATCTATGTCTACTCGCGTGACCAAATGTCATCAGAAATAGTGTGATTTCAGGGTACTTAGTTAAATTTTGTAAAAAGAATTCTTATCATACAAAGACATGTGTTTATTAATAAGTCAATAGTCATGAGACTGTTTGTTCCAAGCTGGCAGTCAACGTGTTAAGTAGCGTAATAACCAGCTTATCTTAGCTTATCTTAGTACAAATAAAATATTTCAATTATTATGTTAACCGTTATAATCAAAATCTTAAGTATTATCATTGTTTGCAATAGGATAATGTAATTTTCGGGCGTTGTGTGTATAATCAGTGTTATGCAAAAACTTTCCAATTCACAGGTAGCAGAAAATAATTCCTTTTTCAAATTCTTTGAACCACAGGTCGCATGGTCCATAATTGCCGTGACCAGCAACGTGACGCTGGTGCTGCTGGCGGTGGCGCTGGCCGGCGTCGGCATCGCCGGCCAGAACGTCTCCCTCATCTACATCTCTGAGATCTCACACGACTCCATACGGGGAGGTCTTACCGCTTGCTCGGCTTCTGGGTACTTCTTGGGTAAATATCCTTCTCTAATGCCTCTAATGCCTCCTGTTGGACTAGTGGAATAGGGTCTCAAATTTCGATCCGAAGATCTTGAATTCTAATCGGTTTATTCGTTTTCCACCGGAATTTACGCTGTTAAGCCATGTGTGGCCTTCAGGTCTAAAAACTCCGTCACCAGATTTAGCCACAAGATCAATGTCGCAAATTATCTTTTGGGCTCATTGGGTATTGAATAAGCCTAAAATATGACCAATTTTGTTTGGTGTTTCCAGGTCTTCTAATCTCCCATATTTTGGGCGGAAACCTCAGCTACATGCAGGTGGTGTACACGCACCTGACTCTCTCAGTCCTGGGGACCGGTCTTCTCATGATGCTGAGGGAGTCTCCCGTCTACTACGTGCTTGTCGGGAATGAGAAGGTATGTTTGAGGTAGTAAATTGCTCACACTCTGATTTCTTTAAAATTCAATTCAAAATTCAAATATCATTTATTCAGTAGGACCGCTATGACCACTTTGAATCGTCTTAAGAGCTAGGTGATTCTACTCCTGTTCTTTCGCGACCAACACCGTGAAGAATCAGGGCAACAAACACGGTATGGGGCCTAGCTTGCTTTTCGGTGATCCATCCACTTAAATCTAAATAGTCAAGCTCCAGTGGGGAGCCAGTCGAACAATGTGAGTTAAGTAAGTAAGTAAGAGTTTAAGCTATGCAAACACAGGATCGCGAGGTCTACATCTGACAGTGCCACTAGTTTAAATGTTTAAATTTTGGCACAGGAAGCAGCAAAGTCGATAGCATTCTACCGGCGCTTAGCGGTGACCTCAAAGGAGGTGGAAGCTGAGATATCCAAGATTCGGCTGCAGATCGACCCTAGGCTTGAAACCATGCTAGAAGCTTCTAATGGTAAGATGGAGTTCATGTAGTAATTGAAAGGGCGCCTTTGACGCCCTCGGCGCCCCCTCAGGCCTGCGCCCTACGGCGGTTGCCCAACCGCGTCATACCCTAACGCCGCTACTGGCTTAGCTTTCTTTTCGGTGATCCATCCGCTTAAATCTAAATAGTCAAGCTCCAGAGGGGAACCAGTCAAACGAAGTGAGGCTCGTCAAAGTCGTCAAAAGAAAAACAAGGTGTGTCAAAAGAAAAACAAGAAATTATCTTATCTTATCTTAAAAAATTACAAAAAACCGAAACTGCATTCAGACGATGATTCTATGAGCCCTTTTCCGGGAGAAAATTATTCCGAAGCTTGTCCAGTCAATCTGGGCGAAATGTGTTAAAAGGTAGTCTGGGATTCATTATGCTGTTTTTATGATATTGCTCTTTAGATAGAGATTAATGTGATGATAACGATTATAAGGTTTTTGTTTAGTTCAGAAAATGTATTTTCATTCCATCTATTCGAAAAGGACGACTTTGTTCGCCTTTAAGTGCGCCCAAAGTAGATGATTCCTCTTCAAGGAACTTTTAGCGGGCAGTAATGAGTTTTTAATCCCCTTTAAGTGCGCCGGAATTATCTTTGCCGCGCACTTTAGAGGTACAACTACTTTCCACATTCATTCATCTCGAATCTACCAAGATGAATGAGGGAGGACTCTTAGCACTATAGCATACTATAGCATAGCATAGCATAGCATAGCATACTATAGCATACCATAGCATACCATAGCATAGCATAGCATAGCATAGCATACCATAGCATACCATAGCATACCATAGCATACCATAGCATACCATAGCATACCATAGCATACCATAGCATACCATAGCATAGCATAGCATACCATAGCATAGCATAGCATACCATAGCATACCATAGCATACCATAGCATACCATAGCATACCATAGCATACCATAGCATACCATAGCATACCATAGCATACCATAGCATACCATAGCATACCATAGCATACCATAGCATACCATAGCAAACCATAGCATAGCATAGCATACCATAGCATACCATAGCATACCATAGCATACCATAGCATACCATAGCATACCATAGCATACCATAGCATACCATAGCATAGCATAGCATAGCATAGCATAGCATAGCATAGCATAGCATAGCATAGCATAGCATAGCATAGCATAGCATAGAGTTTTTTTGTTTGAACGCGCTAAATCTCAGGAACTACCAGTCGGATTTGAAAAATTATTTCTGTATTTGATAGCTAAACTCTTGAGGAAGGTTATAGGCTACTTTTCATCATCATCATCACCACAAACCATCACTACTCGGCGCTGCTAGTATCAGATAAAAAGTCTAAATAAAAAAATTTAATCCCCGATTACTCTTCTCAAGTGGACTTCGTCGATTTAACACATTCTTTTCTCTTCCCTTTTATTTTCTCATAGATTGTAATGAAAAGTAGAGTGTATCACTCGGGCGCAAAATATATTTTTGGCTCGGGCGACGTACTTTAAATCCCTCGCTACGTTCAGGATTCTATTAAAGAATCCCTCGCTACGCTCGGGATTCTACTCTAGAATCCTTCACTTCGCTCTGGATTCAAAAAAGCGCCCTCGCCGTCAAAATATTATTTTGCCCCCTTATAATACAATCTACTATTTTTTTGTCGGGAGTCAATATAAACCCAACCCGTCCGAGGCAATACTTGTTTTTCATGAGTTGCTGAACATTGACAATGTTCCTTTGCGAAAATGAGATAAAAACATTATCTAGACATGAAAAGCTCTAAGTAAATAAAATTTCTTGACTTTATCAGTTCAAACGATAAATATTAGAATCTACTTAACTGCTGCCCACGTTTTCATCTGCATGAATAATTTATTATTTACCTAATAAGTTATCAATCAATAGTTTTTTACCCGACTGCGCAAAGCAAAGGAAGGGTAATGTGTTTATCAGTCTATGTTTGTTTGGATGTTTCTATGTGGCACTCTAGAGGCCAAACGCGTGGACCGATTTTGATAATTCTTACGTCAATCGATTCGTCTCAACCTTGGGAGTGCTACTAAAGACATAACAGTAAACAAAATTCACCAGTGCCACAACCAGACGCCATATTGTCAAAATTAAAAAAACCAAAATCGTCACACTATATCAAGTGGGGTATCGTTGAATAGGTATTTCAAAATCAACTTTAGAATTCTTTTACCATTTTTCATTTTAAGTAATAGTTTAGGAAAAATAACGGTTTAAAGTTGATTAATAATAATTCTCACTATGGATGTTTCTATGTGGCACTCTAGAGGCCAAACGCGTGGACCGATTTTGATGATTCTTACGTCAATCGATTTGTCTCAACCTTGGGAGTGTCACTAAAGATATGACAGTAATCAAAATTCACCAGGGCTACAACCAGACGCCATATTGTCAAAATTAAAAGAATCAAAATCGTCACACTATATCAAGTGGGGTATCGTTGAATAGGTATTTTAAAATCAACTTTATCATAACTAAAAAGTGTTAAATAAAAAAATATTTTAAAAAAACAAAAACCCGACTGCTTCAAAACTAAAAAAAAAAACAAGCCTGCAAAGAATTACTCACAGTCGGGACCCATAACATTGGGAAGATTTGATTGGTAATAAAATGAATGGGTACCGACTGTGAGTAATTCTTTGCAGGCTTGTTTTTTTCTTTTTAGTTTTGACGCAGTCGGGTTTTTGTTTTTTTAAAATATTTTTTTATTTAAAGTTGGCGATAAACATAAATTATGCAATCCCCACGACTATTTAGATAATTTTCAAAAAACATGAGTTAGGAATTATTGTTTTTTTTTTTTGGCATTTTCACACGAATGATTGCATAATATGCATAGCCTAAAAATGGAATCCTATACTTTATCGATCGAGCGAGCGAAGCGAGCGAAGATCTTAGTGGTAAGTTGGGCGATTTTGCTTTGTATGTTTGTATGTTTGTATGTTTGTATGTTTGTATGTTTGTATGTTTGTATGTTTGTGTAATGTTGAATGAAAGACGGACTATCGCAAACTGTTTATTGTGCCAATACGCGGGCCTACCCGCAACTAGGTGCATAAACACTACATTTTCTCCCTCTTAAATAAGAACAATTAAAAGATATTTCTATCAATAGAACAATAAAGTTACATAATATCTACTTATTTTATCTATGCAATAAACAACAGAGGTCTTTCATAGGAACACTTATATCTATATTATCGGGAACCTACCTACTTAGGTAAACGAGGTCTCAACTTCATAGCGTGAGGAGACGGGTGCTGGCGCTTTTTAGCTTGTTGGGGAACATCAGGTACATGAATGGGCGGGGACGGGGTACCGCTTCCCTCATCACCACTTGTAACCTGCACGGACCTATCTGAACAAGGAGATTGAGTTACTGGCGTTGACCAACTATCATTGTCATGATTGTCTACAACAGCAATATCTGGCTCGTTAACAGATTCAGGGCAGTTAACCGAATAACGCGATTTTCTCGGTGCTGTCTTAGTTAAAATCTGATCAATATGTCTCTTTCCAATTTTATTATCTTGAGTTTTAACTTCGAAAGAAACCGGTCCAGTTTTATTGACGATAACCCCCTCCTTCCACTTAACATCTTTGTTAATATAATCGCGTACGAGAACCGAATCCCCGGGGCGCACGTCGCGCACGACGCCCCCGCGCCGCTCCTCCGCCGCGCCCTGCGCCTCGCGCACCACGTCGGCGGTGCTGGGCCGCAGCAGGTCGAGCCTACCGCGCAGGCGACGACCGAACATTGCTACTGAGGGCTCTTTTTGTGTGGTGCAATGTTCGGTGTTCCTGTACGTAAATAAAAATCTACAAATAGCTACATCGTAATCCTCTTTGTCGATTGTCGCTTTTTTGAGAACCTGTTTCACAGAGCGTACGGCGTTCTCTGCAGTGCCATTACTCTGTGGCCTATACGGGGCGACGAGAACTCTTTTGATACAATTACTCTCTAAGTATTGAAGATACTCTTTCGAAGAAAAAGGTGGGCCGTTATCACTAACGATAGATTTCGGTAAACCGAATCGCGCGAAAATCTTACGAAGGCACGATATGACCACCGCCGCGGAGGTACTCGACACGCAGGCGACCTCTAACCATTTTGTGTGTGCGTCGATCAGTACAAAATAATATTTATTTTTATACGGACCCAAAAAATCAACATTTAATCGGCTCCAAGGCTCCTGCGGCCACGGCCACGAGTGCAAGGGCGCGGGCGGGGGCTGGTCGCGCTGCGACGCGCACGCAGCACATTCACGACATACGCGTTCGATGTCTGCGTCTAAACCTTCCCACCAAAGATAATTCCTAGCAGCTTGCTTCATTTTGACAACTCCGATATGCCCACTGTGCAATTCTCTTAGAACGGTCTCTCTTAAACTGCAAGGAATAACTACACGATAACCCCAAACTAAGCAACCGTGCTCAATAAACAAATTATCTTTTTTTAGATAAATTGCCCTATCTTTTTCGCATTCTAAACGTTCCGGCCAACCGAACTTGACATACCCAATTATTTTATTTAGTTGTACGTCTTTTTTAGTTTCAACTTTTACTTGATGAAAAGTTACCGGTAAAACATCTTGAACGAAGTTCAAATAACTTCCCTCCAAAAGGTTCTCATCATAATTATGCCTAACCGTGCGATTCAACGGCAAACGAGATAAAGCGTCGGCGAAACAATTTCTAGAAGACGGAACAAAATCTATATCATAGTCATAAGCGGCCAACCGCACCGCATATCTTTGCAAACGACTGGCGGCTGTCTGCGGAATGCCTTTATTTTTGCCAAAAATATAGCTAAGAGCGCGATGGTCACTTCGTAACAGAAAATGTCTCCCGTACAAATATTGGTGATGTTTTGTCACCCCAAATATAATCGCCAAGGCTTCTTTATCTAACTGCGAATAATTTTGTTCATGCGTATTGAGCGTCCGTGAGGCACAAGAGACGATGCGCTCCGATCCGTCAGGATAGCGGTGAGCGAGTACCGCGCCCAGCCCGTATGAGCTGCTGTCTACGGAGAGGATGAGCGGCAACGTCGCATCATAATGCGCCAGCACCGGACTACTGCTTAGCACGCTTTTAATTTTTTTAAAGGCTATTTCACACTGTTCACTCCAAAACCATTTAGTTTCTTTTTTGAGGAGTTCATACATCGGTTTCAGAACCTCGCTTATATTCATACAAAATTTTGAATAAAAGTTTACGAGTCCCAAAAAACTTTTTAACTGTGAAACGTCTTTTGGAACAGGAGCTGAGACAATAGCTTCTATTTTCTTTTCATCGGCATGAAGACCGTGCTTATCAATTCTGTACCCTAAATAAGTGACACTTTCTTTAAAAAACTCGCATTTAGACCAATTTACTCGTAAACCGGCATCGCTCAACCTCTTTAATACCAATCTTACATTTTTTAAGTTATCACTAGCATTTTTACCACTTACGCAAATATCATCACAAAACACTACTGTGCATGGTAAACCACTAAGAATTTCTTCAATTACTTTTTGAAAATTTTCGGGAATACATTTAATTCCAAAGGGGACTCTTTTGTATACCCAAGTGCCCACGTGAGTCGTTATGGCTGTCATTGGCTGAGAATCTTCAGTCAGACAAAATTGCTGGTATGCGTGGGACAAGTCCAGTTTTGAGAAGACTACACCCCCGGCAAGCGTCGCGAAAATCTCTTCAATGCGAGGAAGAGGGTAATGGAAATCCTTAAGTAGTGGATTGATGGTTGTTTTATAATCACCGCAAATGCGAATATCGCCATTTCTTTTAACTACTGGGACTATTGGAGTTCCATAGTCTGAACGGTCCACTTTAAAAATAACATCATCACGTTGTAAACGTTCAAGCTCGCGTTCGACCGGGCCGCGCAACGCCAGGGGAAGGGGGCGAGCCTTCACATAAACAGGAGTCTTATCTGACAAATGTAACTGCATACGAATTTTACAAGTTCCCAGTCCATCAGCAAAAACTTCCGGAAACTCCTTTCGTAACGAATCTACAGAAAGATCGTGTTTCATATCAAAACAATTGTTTATGTCTAATTGCAAAATTCTTATCCACATACGTCCCATTAACGGAGGACCACCGTTATCGATAACATAAAGTTGCAATTTATGCGATTCTGAGCCATACTCGACATCTACATTTATATAACCTAACGGTTTAATAACATCGCCCGTATACGATCGCAAAATTAACGATTTCTTATTCAGTTCCAAATCACAGAATCGTTCATCATAACACGATTTTGAAATAGCAGAAAATTTGCATCCAGTGTCCACCTCGAAACGCAGTACCTGACCTTCGACCTTTAAATCGGTGAAATACGGATCGTCCCCTCTATCACAAGCTAGGTTATAAAAGTTCACTTCCTCAGCTTCAGAATCAGAGTCAACCAAAAAGAACTGACCTTTGGACTTCCGCGTAGAATCGGCTCCGCGATCACCTTCGTACTTACGGCACATCACTTTTAAATGACCCTTTTCACCACACTTGTCGCAACTGTGATACTTATATCGACACTTTGACGCCACATGTCCATCCCGGCCGCACCGCGGGCAGGGAGACGTTGCGACGGGCCCGGCGGCGCTCGTCTTCGCCGTGGCCGCCGCCGCTACGTTGCGCTGGGGGCGACGCTGAGCGCGCGTCGCGGCCACGCGATGCAGGCCCAGCGACGCGCCCTCCGCGCCACCGCCACCGCCACCGCTCGCCGCCGACGTTGCCGCATGCCTGTCCGCCGCCTCCAACGCCAATGCGAGCTCGATGGCTCGCTTGTAATCTAGTTCTCGTTCGGCAAAAAGCCTGGATCTCATATCCTCGGAGTGTAGACCGGACACGAATTGATCCCGAATATTCTCTTCCAGCGAACTTTTGAAGTTGCACGTTTTAGCTAGGTGTTTTAAAGATTGTAGATATTCGTTGACGGTCTCTTCCGATGCTTGCTTTCTTTGTCGAAAGATATGACGTTCTGCGATCTCCGACCTCTGGGGCTCGAGATGATCTTTCACTATCTTCTCGAGGTCATCAAAATTCTTGTCTTCCGGTAATTCGGGTGCGCACAAGTCACACATTAACTCGTAACACGCCACACCAACATGCGTTACTAACACCGCCACATGTAAATTCTCCGCGATGTTATTTAACGCCACAAATTGTTTAACTCGCCGGCAATACGCGTCCCACTTGTGGATACCTATCTCAAAAGTCTCAATTTTACCGATAGGCATTGTAATAAACGTAATGAGAGCGAATTTAAATGAAAAGTTATCGGCTGCGCCACAATGTAATGTTGAATGAAAGACGGACTATCGCAAACTGTTTATTGTGCCAATACGCGGGCCTACCCGCAACTAGGTGCATAAACACTACAGTTTGTATGTTTCACGAATTGTTGTTCGAGCATAACTGTCGAACCGTTCATCCAATCTGCATGAAACTTGGTAGGTCAATAGGTTGTGGTAAGGAAATTTACGGGGGAGCATATGAGCTTAATCGATGAAGGGGTTGTGAAGATATTGGGTTCCCAAGGGGGTAAAAAATTATGAAAGTTACACAAATAAATTGAGTGGGGTGTCATACGAAAGGGCTTATTTTGTACATTCCAAAATGGTTTTTATTTTTAATCTAGGATGTATAGTTTTTGAAATACGACCAAAGACCAAAAACTACGAAACCAGAGCTGCAAGAGCTCCCGTTGCATAGAGTTTCGATGACTTCGTAGCTCATTGACTGGTCGGTCTTAAAAAGAGAGTGGCATCGTTGCGGTTTGGTTTGCAATGATTTTAGATGCTACAGTGCCACAAGTATAACTTGGCGCGGCTGAGCGCCACTGTGTTCAAAAAATATAATTAATTGTACAGAAAATACCACGAAATTTGGGAAAATATGTAAGAAAGATTTAATCATTTGCGTATTTGTTTATGATAGTTTATTGATATTTCGCATCATAGTACTCTTTTTCCGTTTTTCCGTTTTAGTTCCTCAAATCGCCACCGCCAACTTATACTTGTGGCACTGTACTTGATTTATTTTCATGATAAAAAAAATTTTGATAAAGAATGAAAATAATTGGGGTAAAAAAAGTTAAGTAAACAAATATATTGAGTGGGCTGTCAAATGAAAGGTCTTTATTTGTACATTTCAAAATAGTTATTATTTTTATTCTAGGACGTATACTTTTAGAAATACGACGAGAATTCATAAATGAGGCCATGAGAACCAGAGTGGCCTAACAATTTTTTTTTCAAAATCGAGTTTTGGCCTAAAATGCATTACACGTATGATCTTTTTAAAAACCACAATGGCCTAAGTTTATTTTTTTCCAATCTATAACATATGGCAGCACATAGGCTCAACACGATTTCACAAAAATAGAAATTTATATAAATTTTTGTGAAATCGTGTTGAGCCTCGATTTTGAAAAAAAAATTGTTAGGCCACTCTGGTTCTCATGGCCTCAAATATGAAATACCTAAATGAAAAATTAGACGCGACATTATGTATTGCATGCATGCCAGTATTTTTTACCATGAAGAGCTAGCGCAATAGGCATACTCGGCAGTATCAGTAGTAGCACTTGAAATTATAGGGGTAGTCAGAAGAAAGTCCAAATGTAAGCCATCTACGGTGCGCGAGATCTCAGTTCGGGGCGAACTACTAGTTTATAAGGTTGTCAAATTCGGCTATAAATATTTGTGTTTAGCCATGACGAAATCGGATTAGGAATCGGATCGGGTGGACGCATTCACCAGCACATATTTTGATTTAAAACATCTGTTTCAGAACTAGAATTGACGAATGAGCTTATCACGAGCAAAGAGAAGCAAGAAGTAGTTGTTCCTGGGAGTGAACCGTCTTGGAAGTTCTTAAGTAAGTTTTAAAAAGTGTTAGGGCGTCTTGCACCGCCATTCATAATTGTATTTAGCTAACCTCAACGCATTCGCATACAAAATAAATAGTTATAACATTCCCTGCCCCGGTTCTGCTGTGCTGTGGGACCGCGCGCACCTTCAGCATATGTCGCCTGCAATCTATTAATTCAATTCTCTCTCTCTGTGGTCGGCTCTTCATGTCTGAAGATCGTGATCACTGGTTCTCTTCGTGATAGTATGGACAGCTTGCCTCCAACGAGTTATATTAGTGGCTAGGTGGACCACATCGTAGAACCTGGCTTTCTTCTCCTGGAGCTGGTCCGTCTATCGAGTTATCTTATTCTATTAAACTAGGAATTAAATTCTAAAACATACTAAATTTGCTTATTATTTCCAGTGAAATCAAAGTCCTCCAAGCGAGCCCTCAGCACAGTCCTCACCATAATGTCACTGACTATCATGATGGGCTGCATAGTCCTCCAAGTTTACGCAGAACCACTCTTCATAGAAGCAGTTCCGTCAATGCCGTCAAACCTGTGCGCTATCCTGGTAGCCCTGGACTTTCTGGTCGCCAGTGCTGTTTGCGTGATGGTGATAGACAGATGTGGGAGGAAGGTGAGCTTTACAGGGGATCAATAATATTCATCATTGAAAATGAAATCTTATCAACATTTTGAACCTACAATGATACAAGCAATCCTTAAGCCGGAGTGCCTTTACCAACTCGGCCACGGAATCCATATTCGTCGGGTTGAAAATCTTGATAAGCTCATCGATCGAGCGAGCGAAGCGAGCGAAGATCTTAGTGGCAAGTTAGGCGATTTTGCTTTGTATGTTTGTATGTTTGTATGTTTGTATATTTGTATGTTTCATTTTTATGTTCTCGCATAACTATCGAACCGCTTATCTAATCTGTATGAAACTTGATAGGTCAATAGGTTGTGCTATGGAAATTTGCTGTGGAGCGTATGAGCGTAATCGATGAAGGGGTTGTAAAGATATGGGGTTCCCAAGGGGGTAAATTTTTTTCAAAGTTACTCAAATATATTGAGTGGGGTGTCATATGAAAGTACTCAATTTATACATTCCAAAATGGTTTTTAGTTTTCTTCTACGTTCTATAGTTTTTGAAATACAGAGAAAAACAAAAATGATGAAAACCAATTAACGGATGTATGGAGAGAGCTCCCGTTTCATAGAGTTTCGATGTATTCGTAGGTCTGGTTAACAGACAAAGAGTGTGGCATCGTTGTGGTTTGGTTTGCAATGATTTTAGTTGCTTCTTGATATTTTTTCTTGAGATTGAAAATAAAAGCCGTGTTGGCCGAGTAGAAGAGTGCTCGATTTTCGATTCATAGGTCGTAAGTTCGAACCCTGGCCGTGCTCATCAATGGATTTTTCGATTAGAAAAAATTAAATGCGCATTAACACGAGCTCTAAGCGGTGAAAGAAAACATCGTGAGGAAACCAGTTAACGTTCTAATAGCGGTGATGGGCTTGCAACCTGTCACGTTTGCAAATGCTAACTCCTGCAAATAGTGGGCTGGGCATGTACCAAAATTATAGAGGGAGACGGAGGGGGAGCGGGAGGGGGAGTGGGAGGGGGAGGGGAGTAGAGGGGAGGGAGGGGGAGGAGAGGGGGAGGTGGAGGGGGGGAGGGAGGGGAGGGAGGGGAGGGAGGGGAGGGAGGGGAGGGAGGGGAGGGAGGGGAGGGAGGGGAGGGAGGGGAGGGGAAGGGGAAGGGGAGGGGAGGGGAAGGGGAGGAGAGGGGAGGGGGAGGGGAAGGGGAGAGGAGGGGAGGGGAGGGGTGGAGAGGGGGGAGGAGGAGGGAATTGATTTTCTCATACATTTTGTATTGAACTGCTATTTTAATAATTTCTCGAACTAAGAGGCCTTCCCTGAGGCGCGGTACGAAGTTCGCGGGGTCAACTATTGAATATAAACACGACACGACTTAATGTATTGCATGCATGCCTATAATCTTTACCATACTGAGGTAGCGCATTAGATATCATTGTGTGGTAAACACTAGAAGGAGCACTTAACGTAGGTATAGGGGTAGTCAGAAACAAGTCCAAATCTAGGCTATCAACACAACGGTGCGCGAGATCTCAGTTCGGGGCGAACTACTAGTTATTAAAGCATCGATTAGGGCCATCTACACTTGTACCATTGTAGGTTCGAATCGCGTCGGAATTGAAAATTATGATAAGACTATTCATTTTCAATAAAAAATTACCTAAGTGTGGTTTAACACTATAAAAATTAAAAATATTCATCATGTTTATCTCCTGAGCATCAACAAAGTGGGAGCATCATCACTATTTGGGATTTTGACTTTAGTGTGATCTCTTGATGCCACACTTCACCTTACAGATGCTCTTGATGGTAACCGGCACGCTATCAGGCCTGTGCACCCTGCTCCTGGGATCCCAGCTGCAGTTCCACTGGGCTCCAGCGTGGGTCACCGCCCTCCTCATCTACGTCTACAGCTTCGTGTATACCACGGGCTGTGCTGTGATACCCTTCGTTCTGGCTGCTGAGGTCTTTCTTCCTGAGGTAAGTGACTGTACCTATCTGACATTTTAAAAGACGTGTTTAAAGAAAATAAATGAAACAGGATCAGACTCTCTGAGAAGCTGTAGACGGTAGATAATCTCAGATCTTTTGGCACTCAATATCCTTTAAGGAAGTCTGGGAGAAGGAGGTACGGTCAAATTTAAATTTGACAGACGTCCAATTTTGCAGAATTCAGCATTCCATTTATGTGACGAGTTGCAAGCCCAATAGTCGGATCCACACCGGACGATCCAAAGCGCTCCGATTGCGCACGGCATGGAGCGCGCTCCACGGAGCGTATGGTGTAGACGTGCCGCGCGCAATCGGAGCGCTTTGGATCGTCCGGTGTGGATCCGGCTATTGGCGCTTCTTAACAACCGATTTCCTCGATCTTCGGATCGAAAGATGGTTGTACTATCCCCACTTGGCTAACATAGTTCTCAAATATGCATTACATAAATTACTTACAGTCACTGACTTCCAGTGAGTGCTTCCGTGCTTCGTAGTTCCCGTCTTTTAAGTCGTTAAGCCATGGCGGAGGCCTTTAGGCAGCCTAAACACTCAGTCACCACAGTTGGCCACTTGCTCATACGAACTTACATAATTACTGACTCATAAAAGACTAAACCCGTGTTTTAACCTTTTGCAGGTGCGAGGTCTCTGCAACAGCATCATAATGGGGTTCGTCTGGATAGTGAACTTCGTCACACTTCTCGTATTTAATCCCTTGGTGGAGAGCGTGGGCCTAGGTCCTGTCTTCTATCTGTTCTCTTTCGTGTGCTTCGTCGGTTCCACCTACAGCTACTACTGCGTGCCTGAGACGAAGGGCTTGTCGGTCACTGAGATACAGAAGCGATTTTTGAAGGAGGGTAGAAGGAAATAGTGTCATCAAGGAAAATAGTTATAAGTTTTAGGTTTTGAGGATTTTGGGTAAGAGAAACCATAATCACCAAAGTTTTTTCCACCTCTTTGAATTGTTTTAAAGTATTTAAAGAATCATATACCTGTAGATCTGTAAGAGGATTTTTTCTTTGTTTCGTTTTTATAACTTTTTTGTACAATTGTTAGTAGGTAAGTACATAATGTGATATTTATTAAATAAAATGTACTTCTAGAATTTATTTGAACTAAATTTTAATATAAAGATTATTTTTTTCTTTTAAGTAATATTAAGTAATAGTAATAAGTAATGAAACCGTGCCGGTGCCGGCGCCGGCAAGTGGAAAAACGAGCAGTACATTTTCATACATTTTTGCGTCGCCGGCGCCGGTGCCGGCGACGTGCCGGCGCCGTGCCGGGCTAGTGGAAAAACGCCCATTAGCTTTTCAAAAATTTCTTCTGCCAAAGTCCAAACCTTAGCTAAAACCTCACCACAACTGAGTCGTTTGTCATTAGTAGAATACTAGAATAGGAACAAGCAATTTATTCAAAAATAAAAAAACTCGGCTGAACTGAAAAGTTGGAAACAACATTATCTTATCAATCACAAAACAAAATTAAATTACAATTTTATTATTATGTAGGTATCTAGGGTTCGATGCCGTGCGCATTTTCCTAAACGTTGTTGTCACAGTTGACACACAGATGGCTCTGTGAGTACCTAAATTAAATTAGTATATATATAAATAAATAAAGTTATTTCTTAAATATGAGATATCTCCTAAATGGCTGAACCAATTTCGATGCAGTTTGTTCTAAACGTTGCGTGTGACTAAATAGAAGGTTTTAGTATGCGTTTTGGTTAGCAATTCTATTTAGGGCGAAAAATAGATTTTCAAAAATTTTGAGACTTGATTTAGTCTTCGAAGATGTCATGTTAGATTTAAAAAAAAATATATTTGATATCAGTCCACCAACCTCTTGATTTTGACATGGATTTTGATATGATAGCGTGATTTTCATTTTGAAAATTCACACATTGTTGCATTTTTTAGCCGCACTATTTGATTTATCGAAATAAAAAGTATCCTAGAGCACAATCGAGATGGAGACGATTCTAACGATACCTCATTCATCAAAATCCATCCAGCCGTTTAGGAGCAACGTGGTAATAAAGAATATTACATACATACCCACATAGAAACGCGCGATCTACATAACCCGGGTGACTTGACAGTCAGCCGGGTCGATCTACATAACCCGGGTGACTTGACAGTCAGCCGGGTAAATAGTCGAAAATCTAAGGTTTAGTTGAGGTTTTGCTTGAGGTTGCTAAAAAGTTCGGTACTAGAATTGAAACCGAGCTGCTACACTTATATTATAAAGGAGAAAAGTTTGTAAGTTTATCTGTAAGAGAGAATACTCTGAACAACTTTCCACCCGATTTTTAAAATTATCTGTTGAGTGGAAAGTTGCCGTATCCCTGAGATTCGTAGGCTATTTTGGAAATTAGCGTAAATTGAGCGAAGCCATGGGCGGGCCGCTAGTATAGTCTGATATACAAAATTTCTGACGTTTATTAGTCATAAGGAATCATTATTTTACTATATTATTTACGCATAGAGGTGATACGCTGTACAGTGTACAGTCATCGGCTAAAAATGATTGCCTGTCCTAATTAAAATTCTGACAATACTGAAAAGTTTTTATAGTTTTCGACAAAGTTGTAGATTTACTACACTATTATGTATTTGAGAACGTGTTGAAAAGCTGAGTCCATTATCCATTAAAGCTTATTTACATGGTGCGAGTTTCTCGAATGCGAGAGGCGATTATCGTCATCAATCACAATTCAGTGACAAGCTATTTTCGTCCTTCCTTGTATGATTTCAATATTTAGTTTACATTGTCATTATTTTGACATTGATGACGATACTCGCCTCTCGCATTCGAGAAACTCGCACCATGTAAATGAGCCTTTATGTTCGTTCAGCAACTGTGCTTCGCGCATCTGTAACCGCTCCAGTAATGGACTCGTATTTCTGACTGAACATAGTGAATGTTTACAATCCATGTAGTCGTGAGCCTGTTTAAATTTACTTTAGTGGCTGATTGTACTCCCTATCGTTCGTTGTCGCATGCAACGTGGCTACATACAAACAAACATAATTGTAGGGATTACCTATACTTAGTATTTAGTTTGCACCACGAGTTTACTGTTAGATAGTGTACCGAGCGCTTTGAGAATATACGATCAGAATTTGAAACAACTTTTTGTGTTAAAAAAATCGGGGATTTAAAAAAAATTAACAATTTGCTGTTAAAAAATTTGGCCTGAAAATTGTTGTTTACACATCAATGAATGGAGAAACAAGATCAGGATATTTTTTTGAAGACAGTTTGGAATCATTCATTACGATAATAAAAGTTATATCCTAGACATAGTACATAATATATCGTGTTAATATTCATGATAAAATCAACACCAATGCTTTAAAACTCAAAATTATCAATAATAGTTTTATTTTCAAGTGAAATCGATCCTTTCAGGATCAAATTGTAGCAAAATAATGGATTTTGTCTTATAATACGGTAAACTGAAAAATTGAATAAAATTGCGATCAAAACATTTAATAAAAAAATATTTAAAAAAAACAAAAACCCGACTGCGTCAAAACTTAAAAGAAAAAAACAAGCCTGCAAAGAATTACTCACAGTCGGTACCCATTCATTTTATTACCAATCAAATCTTCCCAATGTTATGGGTCCCGACTGTGAGTAATTCTTTGCAGGCTTGTTTTTTTCTTTTAAGTTTTGACGCAGTCGGGTTTTTGTTTTTTTTAAATATTTTTTTATTTAACACTTTTTAGTTATGATAAAGTTGATTTTAAAATACCTATTCAACGATACCCCACTTGATATAGTGTGACGATTTTGATTCTTTTAATTTTGACAATATGGCGTCTGGTTGTAGCCCTGGTGAATTTTTATTACTGTCATATCTTTAGTGACACTCCCAAGGTTAAGACAAATCGATTGACGTAAGAATCATCAAAATCGGTCCACGCGTTTGGCCTCTAGAGTGCCACATAGAAACATCCATAGCGAGAATTATTATTAATCAACTTTAAACCGTTATTTTTCCTAAACTATTACTTCAAATGAAAAATGGTAAAAGAAACCTAAAGTTGATTTTGAAATACCTATTCAACGATACCCCACTTGATATAGTGTGATGATTTTGGTTTTTTTAATTTTGACAATATGGCGTCTGGTTGTGGCACTGGTGAATTTTGTTTACTGTCATGTCTTTAACAACACTCCCAAGGTTGAGACAAATCAAGGAATTTCTATACTACGTACCTGGAATGCTGACTGAGACAGAAAACAAGGTCCGCTTGAGAGATAAAACTTGGGCGGCGTGTCTCTTTCTAAAGGGTGACCATAAACTAAACATTCCTAGTCCATAAGGGGCCTTTTCCATCATTTTCTGATTTACGTGATGTTTCAGGGCATGATTTTTGAATTAAAATATTGATACAATTTTGATCCTTCATTTTGATTCTTGAATCTTGAATCTTGATTCTTGAATCTGAAAACTGAAATCTTGAATCTTGAATCTTTAAAGTGACAGCTGTCAAACTTCAAATGACCATATCTCGGGAACTACTCGTCCTAGACTCCCCGTTCCCAGTTCAAATGAAAGCTAAGACCAAGATCTTCATTTGAAGTGACAGCTGTCAAACTTCAAACGGCCATATCTTGGAAACTACTCGTCCTAGACTCCCCGTTCCCAGTTCAAATGAAAGCTATGACCAAGATCTTCATTTGAAGTGACAGCTGTCAAACTTCAAATGGCCATATCTCGGGAACTACTCGTCCTAGACTCCCCGTTCTCAGTTCAAATGAAAGCTATGACCAAGATCTTCATTTGAAGTGACAGCTGTCAAACTTCAAACCGCCATATCTCGAAAACTACTTGTCCTAGACTCCCCGTTCTCAGTTCAAATGAAAGCTATGACCAAGATCTACATTTAAAGTGACAGCTGTCAAAATGACATCTGTCATCTGAAATGTAGATCTTAGTCATAGCTTTCATTTGAACTAAGAACGGGGAGTCTAGGACGAGTAGTTTCCAAGATATGGCCGTTTGAAATTTGACAGCTGTCACTTCAAATGAAGATCTTGGTCATAGCTTTCATTTGAACTGAGAACGGGGAGTCTAGGACGAGTAGTTCCCGAGATATGGCCATTTGAAGTTTGACAGCTGTCACTGCAAATGAAGATCTTGGTCATAGCTTTCATTTGAACTGAGAACGGGGAGTCTAGGACAAGTAGTTTTCGAGATATGGCGGTTTGAAGTTTGACAGCTGTCACTTCAAATGAAGATCTTGGTCATAGCTTTCATTTGAACTGGGAACGGGGAGTCTAGGACGAGTAGTTTCCAAGATATGGCCGTTTGAAGTTTGACAGCTGTCACTTCAAATGAAGATCTTGGTCATAGCTTTCATTTGAACTGAGAACGGGGAGTCTAGGACGAGTAGTTCCCGAGATATGGCCATTTGAAGTTTGACAGCTGTCACTTCAAATGAAGATCTTGGTCATAGCTTTCATTTGAACTGGGAACGGGGAGTCTAGGACGAGTAGTTTCCAAGATATGGCCGTTTGAAGTTTGACAGCTGTCACTTCAAATGAAGATCTTGGTCTTAGCTTTCATTTGAACTGGGAACGGGGAGTCTAGGACGAGTAGTTCCCGAGATATGGTCATTTGAAGTTTGACAGCTGTCACTTCAAAGATTCAAGATTCAAGATTTCAGATTCAAGGTTCAACATTCAAGAATCAAGGATCGAAATCCAGGATCGAAATCCAAGATCGAAACCAAGGATCGAAATCAAGGATCGAAATCAAAATCAAGGATCAAAATCAAGGATCAAAATCAAGGATCTAATTCAAGGATCGAAACCATGGATCGAAATCAAGCGCTGATTTTGTCGAGCGCGATAAGGTAAAAATATCCTGAAATTTAAATGACATGGGCACACTACTAATCCAACAACGAGTGTGAAAGAGACAAAGCACCCAAGAAAGCCTCTCAACAAGACCAACAATCCTTATAACCAAGATTAAATGATAATAGATCGTTGTGTAGTCGTGATAAGGTTCAAAATCCTTTGTACATTAAATGTCAGTAAGAACTCCAGTTACGTAGTTTAGAATCTTCTTGAGACAAATCGATTGACGTAAGAATTATCAAAATCGGTCCACGCGTTTGGCCTCTAGAGTGCCACATAGAAACATCCAAACATACATACATAGACTGATAAACACATTACCCTTCCTTTGCTTTGCGCAGTCGGGTAAAAAGTAAATTACACATTTGTAACATTTGAAATTAACTGTCTTTGGGCAAAGCTTTACCTACTAGAATTTAAACCACAGAACATATAATAATACTACGTACTTAAGCTTAGAGTTAGCAATGAAGTACTGAATAACATCGTTCTGAAAGTTTGTTGTTTATTCAAAGTGGAAAAATAAAACTTGGTAAAGATGGCGGCGGAAAAAATGAAAGTTTCAGAGGTGTTGATACAAAGCTGGGCTACATTTTGCTGTAAGTAAATTGATCTCATCATCAACATCATCATTCACAGCCCACCAGGATGTAGGCCTCCCTTTGTAATCGCTACCTACATTTAGATGTAGTAGGCTTGCCTAGCATCCCTATTAAATTCCAGCTTAATTCACAAGAAAGACATGGTCAATACGTGTGGAGCTGATTTGATTAAAGGTTTTCTCACTTTACCGTTTAGATCCCGTGTCAAAAGTAAAAGTAAGGGGTTGTATGAACAAGTGTTGGTGACAGAGTTTTTTAGGCCGCCTAAAGGCCTCAGTCATGGCCTCAGTCAACGATAAATCAAGAACGTCTAAGTAAGTTTCGCCACGAGCAAAGCACAATATACATCAGAAATGAAAAAATCTATCAGATCAAAAGTCGAGACATTATCAATCAATTACTGTTTCGGCAGTTGCGATGGCCGATCTGTTTTTCGTGATATTTACAGGCAGGCCAGTTCCTATTTGCGTCTGGTAGGTATGGATGGAGGCGTAGACGTAATGATTTGAATTTATTAAACAGATGAGACTCGTTTATTCGTATTTTTACAGTAATTATAATATTATTAGAGATAGGCACCGGTATGAATTGACGTATGACAGAAGAGTGAGTGAATGCTTGAATGAAGGTTGAATGTTGAACGAACGTGGAATGAATGATGGAGTCCAGTGCGAAGTTTGAACGGTCCGCCTGGAGGGTCTTCACGCTGTTGTTTAAAGGTGACGTTCTCGAATCCACTTAAGGTGCGGTAACATGGGCCCGGCCTTGGAATCAGCTGGTTCCAACACAGTCGCATGATGTCACGTTGTCATCAGAATCTGTCGGTGGAACTGGTAGCGGACAGATTTTGGAGAAGCCTCTGCGTGTGATGCCCGTGGAAGTGCGAAGATCAGCCACACGTGAGATCCCGTCTGGTCCTGGATAGACGCGTATGATTCGTCCCATCCTCCAGTACAACGGCGGCATGTTGTCGTCCTTGATCAAAACGAGCGTGTTGAGCTTGACATCGCCCTTGTGCGTATTCCATTTAGTTCGTGTTTGCAGCTCCGACACGTATTCCTTTGCCCATCGTTTCCATAGGTCCTGCCTCATCTTCTCAATCAGGCCGTAGCGCAGCAACCGGTGACTTGGTGTAGCGGTCACATCTTGACAAGCCGGGGCGGTCAATGGTCTGCCGATGAGGAAGTGAGCGGGGGTGAGGGGCATAAGGTCATTCGGATCTGTGGACAGAGCTGCGAGAGGGCGGGAGTTTAGGATGGCTTCAGTTTGCGCTAAAACCGTACTAAACTCCTCGTAAGTGAGATTAGTATTGCCAACTACGCGGCGCAGGTGGTATTTGCAAGATTTAACCCCTGCCTCCCATAAACCGCCAAAATGAGGACAATACGGTGGAATAAATGTGAATTTAATATTATTATTTAATGCGTAGTTTATAATATCTTGATTATTATTTTTATCAAATAATGAAAGCATTTCCTTTTGTGCGCCTACGAAGTTTTTACCATTATCTGAAAATATCTCGGCCGGTTTACCACGGCGAGATATAAAACGTTTTAATGCAAGTATGTAGTCGTCTGTCGAAAGACTTGCAGCTAATTCTAAATGCACGGCACGTGTACTAAAACAAACGAATAAACATATGTACCCTTTTTTGAGAGTTGACCCTCTGCCTTTGCGATTCAAAAGCATAACAGGTCCCGCGTAATCAACACCGCAGCGCATGAAAGGGAATCCAGGCTCTAGACGTTCGACAGGTAAATTACCCATGATAGGGTTCAAAGTCTTCCCTTTGATGCGCGTGCATTTGACGCAGTCATGCACAGTTTTCCTCGCCAGGTCCCGCCCACCTAAAGGCCACCAGGCGTCGCGTAAACATGAAAGTAGGAGCTGAGGTCCGGCGTGGAACAACTGTTCATGTTCATATCTGAATAACAAAACAGTAAATCTATTTTTACTGCACAATAACAATGGATGTTTTTTATTATTATCGAAAATAGTCGAATTTTCTATTCTCCCACCTACACGTATAAGTTTATTTTTATCTAAAAATACGTTTAATCCTATTATTCTCTTAGATTTTACACACAAACCTTTAGATAAACTATTATATTCGTCAGGAAAAGATTCTAGCTGTGAAAGCCGGGCGAGTAATGATGTAGCTGCGTTTATTTCATTTACAGATAACAAACCGGTTTTACGATGTTGTTTACTCGTGCGAACATTACTTATAAATCTCAAAACGTAAGCGGCCGTACGGCGTAAGCGATTGAATGATGAAAACCTTTGGAAATCAATTAGGTTATACATTTGTTGACTTTGTTGTGTACTTTTACAAACCATACTTACATTTTGAGACTTAACTTCGGGTAATGTGTCGTTATCGTTTGTAGAAAACCCGGTTGAATATTTTAATTCGCGTTCTTGTAAAAACTCTGGCCCGTGCCACCACATACGATTATCTTTAAGTTCGTTGAGATAAAGACCCCTAGATACGATATCCGCGGGATTGTCTTTACTATTTATGTGTAACCACAACGAATCGCCTGTAATCTCATTGATTTGTGACACACGATTTTGTACGAATGTTTTTAGACAGTGGGGTGACATTCGAAGCCAGCCCATGACAATGGTCGAATCTGTCCAAAAGAAAACTTTTGCGAATTTAACTCTAAGAGAATTTATTATTTTTTGATAAAGTTTAGCGCCTAACAAAGCCCTACATAACTCGAGGCGAGGGATGGTACATACCGTTTTAACGGGTGCGACCTTACTTTTTGCACATAGTAACCTAACAGTTATAGGTGTGTTTTCACTATACGAGCGAATATAAGCGCAGGCTCCGTACGCGTCCTGTGACGCGTCGGTAAATATATGCAATTCGAGGTAGTCAGCGCATTCCTGAATTGCGTGACGAGGTATGCGTAAGCTACCTAAATGCGATAAAGTTTCAATAAAGCGATTCCAGTCGTTTAAAGTATTAGTGGGAACTAATTCATCCCAGTCGATTTTAGCTAACCACAGTTTTTGTAAGATAATTTTTGCGATAATTATCATCGGAGATAAGAGACCTAACGGGTCATAGATTTGCGATACTACAGACATGATATTTCGTTTAGTTACGTAAGATTTATTGTTAACGCTTGTTGTAAAATGGAGTTCATCGCTATCTACTTGCCATCCGAGTCCGAGAGTTTTATTCTGACAATGTTCGCCGATTGCTAACTCTTTGGATGTGGTCGTGTTTACGTCATGATTGAACGTCCATTTTCGTAAAGGAAAGCAACCCGATTGCAGAACCTTGGACGTTTTTTCGCAGATACTAGACAAAACCACAGGATCGTCGTGGCCCGTGATTAGGTCATCAACGAAGAAGTCATTTTTAATAACATCTGCGATGACGTCATCACTTGTTTCGATTGCAAGTTGTTTTAGACATCGCATACTCAAGTAGGGGGCGGAGGCGGTCCCGTACGTAACAGTGCTTAACGCAAAGGTCTTTAATGATGATGATGAACTTTCCCGCCACAAAATGAGCTGCAGATTGCGCTGATCAGCCTGAACAGATATCTGTCTGAACATCTTCTCCACATCGGCACAGGCCACGTACCTATGCTGTCGAAATCGGAGCAATATGGAGAAGATGTCATTTTGAAGCGGCGGACCGGTATACTGTATGTCGTTTAATGACTTATTCGAAGTCGTAGTGGCGCTCGCGTCAAATACAACGCGTAATTTGGTCGTTGTACTGTGTT
This sequence comes from Camptogramma bilineatum, assembly GCA_958496255.1. Lineage (NCBI taxonomy): Eukaryota > Metazoa > Arthropoda > Insecta > Lepidoptera > Geometridae > Camptogramma > Camptogramma bilineatum. The sequence goes on from OY292474.1 coordinate 8,984,203, forward strand.
CTCGGAACACTCCGTGATGCGGAAGAAAATAGCAAGGCTTACTAAAATCGTCAACAAGCGTCATGTGACCTAAATCACTATATTCACGCAAAAAATCTACGTACATCTTTTTGTAAGACGGCGAACGATCTAATTTACGTTCTAATGATAAAAAACGCGATTTAGCTTTCTCGTATGAGTCACCCAGTACCTCGGCGGACTCTTTTAACGGAATGCGCACCGAAAATCGACCATCATCGTCCCGTTTCGTGGTCTCAACAAAGTGTTCTTCACACTTGCGTTCATCGTCAGTGAGAATACAATCCGGCCTTCCAACTTCTTCAAGTTCCCAAAACTTGCGCAATTGTGTATCAATAGCGGACGACTGAACAAAGTTGCAGTGAACAAACCTGTTTACGCGTAATTTAGATTTATTCACGGGTCCCGAAATGAACCACCCTATTTTAGAACTTTGTAGGTCCGTTGGAAAGTCGAATTCGATCCTCTTCTAACAAATCCCAGAATACGTCCGCGCCTATAAGTATATCGATTTCCGACGGGACGTTAAACGCGGGATCAGCTAGACTGATGTTTTTCGGAATAGATAGCGAATCGTAATCTATGTACGAAGATGGTAGATTTGCCGTAATACTCGGTAAAACAAAGCATCTCAACCGTGTGTTGTAAGTATTCGTTTTTGATCGTATATCAATATCGCATAATTCATTCGATTGTGAGACCGACTGTCCCACGCCCGATATTCGTATAGTGGACTGTATAACCGATACGTTTAAACGTTTACATAGCCTTTCCGTAATAAAGCAATTTTGGCTACCGCTATCCAACAGCGCGCGGGCTGTGTGATATTTGTTATTATTATCCATGACTTCGATTAGTGCAGTGGATAATAAAACCTGCGGTAACTGCACAGACGTTTCATTATTCGCATGCAAAGAATTCAATGCACAAGTTGCTACCGAAACCGGTTTGCTATCCGCTAGCTTTGAGTGAGACGCACTCGCCACTGACGGAGCCGGCGTAGACGCATTGTTGTTATCTTCGATATGTAATAAACTATTATGTTTCTTATCGCATCGTTTGCAGGGCCCGAACAAGCATTCCGTAATACTGTGACCTGCACGTAAACAATTACGACAGAGAGCATTATCTTCGACTAACTTAATTCTATCCTTCACGGTTAAATTAAGAAAATTAATACACGTATATAACGAGTGATTGGCACCGCACATAACACAAAGCCGTGTTGACTTAGTACCGTTGTTACGAGTGGACACAAAAGTGTGCGATTGCTGTAATTGCGTATTATTATTCGATTTTTTATTAGCAATCGTGTTAGGTTTATTGTTATTGTTGTGAGCGGGTTTTGAGACTTGTATCATGTCAAGCATGTCGGCACGGTTCCGTAAAAAGCTTAATAAATCGTCTAATTTTATTCTACCGTTTTTAGAATCGGACAAAACAGAACCCTTATGATTCTCCCACTCACGTTCAGTGGTTGAATCAAGTTTTGACACAACAATATAGTTTATCAAAGTATCCCACCCATCTGTGGGTTCTCCCAATGAATTGAGCGCACGTAAATTACGCAATACAATATCGATTAGCTTCCTAATCAGAATGGAGGATTCTTTGTTGACGGATTGTGCAGTAAACAAAGACTTGACATGATTGTGAATCAATAAACGATTATTTTGGTACCTATTCTCCAACAAGTCCCACGCGTGGGAATAATTCGCTGCTGTAAATTCTAATGCGCTGATTACTTGAAGAGCTGAGCCACTAAGAGAAGATTTTAAATAATGAAATTTTTGAATCGAGTCTAAGTCGGTACGTTTATGAATGATAGATAAATATGAATTCTTGTACTCAAGCCAGTGGTCAAAGGAACCATCAAATAAGGGCAACTTAATTTCTGGTAATTTCATCGTGACAGGTTTAATTTGATGTGCGTGCGCGCATTTAGAATCATTGCAAATCTTACTATCCTTGCTATCTACTTCATCTACTAAACATTTAGCGACGGACATGATTGAAAAGTATTGATCTTCGAATGATTCCCTATATTCAAGCTGCGCTTGCAAGTCGCTGTCCTCTGATAATAATTGCTCAATATTATCTTGAATTTTATTAAACGATTTATACATATTAGATACTGACTGAATACGCAAATCAAACTCGACACGTTGACTTCGAGACAAGGCAACACCTTCAAACTTTGTAACATATTTCTCGAATAACGTTAATCTCCCCTTAATACTACCCCTTTGCTTTTTTAAATCACTAATGCTGAAATCATTTCCAGCATCAGAAAAGTCTTCACTCATTTTGGCAGTTTATAAAAAGGCAAAGGTTACTCACAATTTGCGACCGCAAAATGGCGCCAACCACGTTGTGTGCGAAGTGGTGTGAACCCGATTTTGCAAACTGGAAAGTAATCACAGCACGGTTTTAGCACAATTCGGATGAGGATAGGAAACAGGAGTAGATGACCTGACCGTTTCTGGCTGATCCTTCGTGATGGCTGATGCTTCGTGTATCCGGCTCGGAGGACCAATGTTTCGGCAGTTGCGATGGCCGATCTGTTTTTCGTGATATTTACAGGCAGGCCAGTTCCTATTTGCGTCTGGTAGGTATGGATGGAGGCGTAGACGTAATGATTTGAATTTATTAAACAGATGAGACTCGTTTATTCGTATTTTTACAGTAATTATAATATTATTAGAGATAGGCACCGGTATGAATTGACGTATGACAGAAGAGTGAGTGAATGCTTGAATGAAGGTTGAATGTTGAACGAACGTGGAATGAATGATGGAGTCCAGTGCGAAGTTTGAACGGTCCGCCTGGAGGGTCTTCACGCTGTTGTTTAAAGGTGACGTTCTCGAATCCACTTAAGGTGCGGTAACAATTACATTTATAATTTTTGCAGTATCCTTCATGGCTTGTCAGACTGGCTTGATCTGCGCGTGGCCATCTTACACGACATCATTATTCAGGTCTAATGAGACAATTCTGGCTACCCCCATGACATCGCTCCAGGTGTCCCTGCTAGGCAGTCTGCCGAACCTCGGCGGGCTGGCCATCTGCCCATTCTGCAGCTACCTCTTCAACACCCTGGGCAGGAAGAAAGCTACGATGCTGTTCTGTCTGCCTTATGTGGTAAGTAGATTATGTACTTACTGGGCAGTCTGCCGAACCTCGGAAAGCTCATTTGCCCATTTTATAGCTAAACATAAACATCCTGCTGGGCAATTCTACTAGACAACGTCAATCATTCCGCTGTGGTTTGTTTCGATCTCTCGGATGTCAGCCATTTGGTGAATAGTAGAATAGCTTTTCAAAAATGTGTTCTGCTAAAGTTCAAACCTTAGCTAAAACCTCACCACAACTGAGTCGTTTGTCATTAGTAGAATAGGAAACAGTCGAAAATCTGAGGTTTAGTTGAGGTTTTGCTTGAGGTTGATAAAAAGTTTGGTACTAGAATTAACACCCTGGGCAGGAAGAAAGCTACGATGTGGTTCTGTCTGCCTTATGTGGTACGTAGATTATGTACTTATTGGGCATCTGCTGAACCTCAGCGGAATCTGCCCATTTTGCAGCTAAACACTCTAGGCATGGAGCAAGATACGATTTCTGTCTGCCTTATGTGGTACGTGCTGAGGAAACCATCAGCATCTGTAGTTATTTGAGTTTTGCTAAAGATGGCCTTTTGTGTCAAGTCATTCACGAACAAAATTACGAACAAAGTAGCTTACGTCTTGTTAATATAGGTTTAGTTTAGACTCTAGGGTAAGCTAAGCTCTAAACATCCTATATTTTACCCAAATTCGTTCTTCATAGGAAATGCACGAAGAAGTAGGTAACAAACATTCATACATACATCAATTCTATGTCTACTCGCGTGACCAAATGTCATCAGAAATAGTATGATTTCAGGGTACTTAATAAAATTTTGTAAGAAGAATTCTTATCATACAAAGACATGTGTTTATTAATAAGTCAATAGTTGAGACTGTTTGTTCCAAGCTGGCAGTCTACGTGGTAAGTAGCGTAATAACCAGCTTATCTTCAATTATTATGTTAACCGTTATAATCAAAATCTTAAGTATTATCGTTGTTTGCAATAGGATAACGCTATTTTCGGGCGTTGTATATATTTATAATCAGTGTTATGCCAAAACTTTACAACTCACAGGCAATAGAAAATAATTCCTTTTTGAAATCCAAACCACAGCTCGCATGGTCCATAATTGCCGTGACCAGCAACGTGACGCTGGTGCTGCTGGCGGTGGCGCTGGCCGGCGTCGGCATCGCCGGCCAGAACGTCTCCCTCATCTATATCTCTGAGATCTCACACGACTCCATTCGGGGAGGTCTTACCGCTTGCTCGGCTTCTGGGTACTTCTTGGGTAAATATCCTTCTATTGTGCCTCTAATGCCTCCTGTTGGAGGCTCTCAAATTTTGATCCGAAGATCATGAATTCCAATCGGTTTATAGACCTGTTTCCACCGGAATTTACGCTGTTGAGCCTTCAGGTCTAAAAACTCCTTCACCAGATTTAGCCACAAGATCAATGTCACAAATTATCTTTTAGGCTCGTATTGAATAAGCCTTTAAAATATGACCAATTCTGTTTGGTGTTTCCAGGTCTTCTAATCTCCCATATTTTGGGCGGAAACCTCAGCTACATGCAGGTGGTGTACACGCACCTAACTCTCTCAGTCCTGGGCATCGGTCTTCTCATGATGCTGAGGGAGTCTCCCGTCTACTTCGTGCTTGTCGGGAATGAGAAGGTATGTTTAAGGTAGTAAATTGATCACTTTTAGATTTCTTTATGCTATGCAAGCAAACACAGGATCCCGATCACAGCTGACAGAGCCACTAGTTTACATTTTTAAATTTTGGCACAGGAAGCAGCAAAGTCGATAGCATTCTACCGGCGCTTAGCGGTGACCTCAAAGGAGGTGGAAGCTGAGATATCCAAGATTCGGCTGCAGATCGATCCTAGACTTGAAACTATGCTAGAAGCTTCTAATGGTAAGATGAAGTTCATGTAGTAATTGAAAGGGCGCCTTTGACACCCTCGGCGCCCCCTCAGGCCTGCGCCCTATGGCGGTTGCCTAACCGCGCCCTACCCTAACGCCACAACTGGCTTAGCTTTCTTTTCGGTGATCCATCCGCTAAATAGTCAAGCTCCAGTGGGGAGCCAGTCAAACAAAGTAAAGCTCGTCAAAGTCGACAAAAGAAAATCAAGGTGTGCCTTGTTTTTCATACAGATTGTAATAGGTACAACCACTACAAAAAACCGAAACTGGATTCAGACGATGATTCTAAAAGCCTGTTCCAGAAGAAAATTATTGCGAAGCTTGTCCAGTCAATCTGGGCGAAATGTCGTGCTGTTTTAATGATATTGCTCTCTAAATAGAGATTAATGTGATGATGATGATAATAAGGTTTTTGTTTAGTTCAGAAAATGACATTTTTAGGGTTCCGTACCTTAAAAGGTAAAAAAAGGAACCCTTATAAGATCACTTTCTTGTCCGTCTGTCTGTCTGTCTGTCTGTCTGTCTGTCTGTCTGTCTGTCTGTCTGTCCGTCTGTCTGTCCGTGTGTCACCATCGATTATCTCAGGAACGGGTAAAGCTAGCAAGTTGAAATTTATACCATATACTAAGGTCTATAGTCCCTATTGTGACTATAAAAATCAAGGTCCTGAGTCAACACAATAAAAAGATATAGGCAAATTTAGGTTTTCGTGAAAACTTGTGAGTACCAAAACTTACCTTAATTATCAACTTTTTTTATTTTTCGGAATTTTTCCTTTACTTGTGCTAGAAGACCTTGCTTGTAACCAAAATTGACAATTCTAGGTCAACCGGAAGTACCCTAGAGGTTTTGGGTCGAAAACCTAAATGGTAGTTCCCGTTGACCTAGAATAACGAAATTTGTCAAAAAGCAAGGTCTTATAGCACAAATAAAGAAAAAATTCCAAAAAGTTAAAAAAGTTGAAAATTAAAGGGTGTTCCCATACATACATAGTTGACGCCAATTAAAATTGTCCTCCGAGTTGTATGGGCGCTCATACAATTAAGCGGATTAGCTTAATTGGCACCATGGCTAGGTACGGAACCCTCGGCGTACGAGTTCGACTCGCACTTGACCGGTTTTTTTATTTTCGTCGGGAATCAATATGAACCCAACCGGTCCGAGGCAGTAGGTACTTGTTTTTCGTGAGTAGCTGAACATTGACATTGTTCCTTTGCGAATATGATAAAAACATTATCTAGACATGAAAAGCTCTAAGTAAATAAAATTTCTTGACTTTATCAGTTCAAACGATAAATATTAGAATCTACTTAACTGCTGCCCACGTTTTCATCTGCATGAATAATTTATTATTTACCTAATAAGTTATCAATCAATAGTTTTTTTTAAAATTGGCGATAAACATAAATTACGCAATAACTCCCCACGACTATTTAGATAATTTTCAAAAAACATGAGTTAGGAATTATTGTTTTTTTTTTTTGGCATTTTCACACGAATGATTGCATAATATGCATAGCCTAAAAATGGAATCCTATACTTTATTTATAAGGTTGTCAAGTTCGCCTATAAATATTTGTGTTTAGCCATGACGAAATCGGATTAGGAATCAGATCGGGTGGACGCATTCACCAGCACATATTTTGATTTAAAACATCTATTTCAGAACTAGAATTGACGAATGAGCTTATCACGAGCAAAGAGAAGCAAGAAGTAGTTGTTACTGGGAGTGAACCGTCTTGGAAGTTCTTAAGTAAGTTTTAAAAAGTGTTAGGGCGTCTTGCACCACCATTCATAATTGTATTTAGCTAACCTCAACGCATTCGCATACAAAATAAATGGTTATAACATTCCCTGCCCCGGTTCTGCTGTGCTGTGGGACCGCGCGCACCTTCAGCATAATGTCGCCTAGCAATCTATTAACTCAATTCTCTCTCTCTGTGGTCGGCTCTTCAGAAGAAGATCGTGATCACTGGTTCTCTTCGTGATAGTATGGACAGCTTGCCTCCAACGAGTTATATTAGTGGCTAGGTGGACCACATCATCATGGATTTCTTCTCCTGGAGCTGGTCCGTCCATCGAGTTATCTTTTTCTATTAAACGAGGAATTAAATTCTAAAACGTACTAAATTTGGTGATTATTTCCAGTGAAATCGAAGTCCTCCAAGCGAGCCCTCAGCACAGTCCTCACCATTATGTCACTGACAATCATGATGGGCTGCATAGTCCTCCAAGTTTACGCAGAACCACTCTTCATAGAAGCAGTTCCGTCAATGCCGTCAAACCTGTGCGCTATCCTGGTAGCCCTGGACTTTCTGGTCGCCAGCGCTGTTTGCGTGATGGTGATAGACAGATGTGGGAGGAAGGTGAGCTTCAAAGAGGATCAATAATATTCTTCATTGAAAATGAAAAGTCTTATCATAATTTTCAATTCCGACGGGATTCAAACCAGCAATGATACAAGCGATCCTCCTTAAGCCGGAGTGCCTTTACCAACTCGACCACGGAATCCATATTCGTCGGGTTGAAAATCTTGATAAGCTCATTATTAAAGCATCGATTAGCGCTATCTACGCTTGTATCATTGCGGGTTCAAAGCCCGTCGGAATCGAAAATTTTGATGAGACTTTTCATTTTGTGTTTTGTGTGTGTCCACGACTTGACCATTCACAGCACATTTCTCTGTGCTGTGAATGGTCAACTCTCGGACGCGACTGGCGACACGCTGAACTATGAAACAAGCCTTAGTGTGGTTAAAAAATAAAAATATTAAAATTAAAAATATTCGTCGTTTATCTCCTAAGCATCAACAAAGTGGAAACTATTTGGGATTTTAAGAGTTTAGTGTGATCTTTTGATGCCACATTTCACCTTACAGATGCTCCTGATGGTAACCGGCACGCTGTCAGGCCTGTGTACCCTGCTCCTGGGATCCCAGCTGCAGTTCCACTGGGCTCCGGCGTGGGTCACTGCCCTCCTCATCTACGTCTACAGCTTCGTGTATACCACGGGCTGTGCTGTGATACCCTTTGTTCTGGCTGCTGAGGTCTTTCTTCCTGAGGTAAGTAACTGATCTGACATTTTAAAAGGCGTGTTTAAAGAAAATAAATGAAACTGGATCAGACTCTCTGAGAAGCGGTAGACGGTACAAAATCTCAGCAGATTGTCTATCTTTGATAGCAAACAAAGTCGGTCCAGTGACCACGCAAGTAGCTGTGTCACTCTCATCTCAACGAGACCGGACTCGACAAAAGATACCTACGCAATTTTGTCAGTTTGAGACCAATTTGAAATTTTGACCAACAAGAGGTTTGAGACAAGTTAGACTTTTAGTATTCAATACCTTTGAGGATGTCTGGAGAAGTCAGAGCTACGGTGGAATATAAATTTGACAGACGTCCAATTTTGCAGAATTCAGCATTCCATATTATGTGACGAGTTGCAAGCCCAATGGCGCTTATTAACAACCGATTTCCTCGATCTTCGGATCGAAAGATGGTGGTACTATTCCCCACTTGGCTAACATAGTTCTCAAATATGCATTTTCATAATATTACCTACATTTACCGACTTTCAGTGAGCGCTTCCGTACTTCGGAGTTCCCGTCTTTTAAGTCGTTAAGCCATGGCGGAGGCCTTTAGGCGGCCCAAAAACTCAGTCACCAGAGTTGCTTGCTCAAAAGAACTTTCTTATTTACTAACTTATAAAACACTAAAACCATGTTTTAACCCTTTACAGGTGCGAGGTCTCTGCAACAGCATCATAATGGGCTTTGTCTGGATAGTGAACTTCGTCACACTCCTCGTCTTCAATCCCCTGGTGGAGAGCGTCGGCCTAGGTCCCGTCTTCTACCTGTTCTCCTTTGTATGCTTCGTCGGTTCCACCTACAGCTACTACTGCGTGCCTGAGACGAAGGGGTTGTCGGTCACTGAGATACAGAAGCGATTTTTGAAGGAGGGTAGAAGGAAATAGTGTCATCAAGGAAAATAGTTATAAGTTTTAGGTTTTGAGGATTTTGGGTAAGAGAAACCATAATCACCAAAGTTTTTTCCACCTCTTTGAATTGTTTTAAAGTATTTAAAGAATCATATACCTGTAGATCTGTAAGAGGATTTTTTCTTTGTTTCGTTTTTATAACTTTTTTGTACAATTGTTAGTAGGTAAGAAACCGTGCCGGTGCCGGCGCCGGCAAGTGGAAAAACGAGCAGTACATTTTCATATATTTTTGCGTCGCCGGTGCCGGTGCCGGCGCCGTGCCGGGCTAGTGGAAAAACGCCCATTAGCTTTTCAAAAATTTCTTCAGCCAAAGTCCAAACCTTAGCTAAAACCTCACCACAACTGAGTCGTTTGTCATTAGTAGAATAGGAAATAGTCGAAAATCTAAGGTTTAGTCGAGGTTTTGTTTGAGGTTGCTAAAAAGTTCGGTACTAGAATTGAAACCGAGCTGCTACACTTATATTATAAAGGTGAAAAGTTTGTAAGTTTGTCTGTAAGAGAGAATACTCTGAACTTTCCACCCGATTTTTTAAATTATCTCTTGAGTGGAAAGTTGCCGTATCCCTGAGATTCGTAGGCTATTTTGGAATAAATTGAGCGAAGCCATGAGCGGGCCGCTAGTATAGTCTGATATACAAAATTTCTGACGTTTATTAGTCATAAGGAATCATTATTTTACTATATTATTTACGCATAGAGGTGATACGCTGTACAGTGTACAGTCATCGGCTAAAAATGATTGCCTGTCCTAATTAAAATTCTGACAATACTGAAAAGTTTTAATAGTTTTCGATAACTTTGTAGATTTACTACACTATTATGTATTTGAGAACGTTGTGTTGAAAAGCTGAGTCCATTATCCTTAAAGCTTATTTACATGGTGCGAGTTTCTCGAATGCGAGAGGCGATTATCGTCATCAATCACAATTCAGTGACAAGCTATTTTCGTCCTTCCTCGTACGATTTCAATATTTAGTTTACATTGTCATCGAGTATCGACATCAATGTCATATTTTGACATTGATGACGATACTCGCCTCTCGCATTCGAGAAACTCGCACCATGTAAATGAGCCTTTATGTTCGTGCAGCAACTGTGCTTCGCGCATCTGTAACCGCTCCAGTAATGGACTCGTATTTCTGACTGAACATAGTGAATGTTTACAATCCATGTAGTCGTGAGCCTGTTTAAATTTACTTTAGTGGCTGATTGTACTCCCTATCGTTCGTTGTCGCATGCAACGTGGCTACATACAAACAAACATAATTGTAGGGATTACCTATACTTAGTATTTAGTTTGCACCACGAGTTTACTGTTAGATAGTGTACCAAGCGCTTTGAGAATATACGATCAGAATTCGAAACAACTTATTGTGTTAGAAAAATCAAGAATAAAAAAAAATGAACAATTTGCTATTAAAAAATTTGGCCTAAAAAGTGTTTAGTTTACACATCAATGTTAAACGGAGAAACAAGATCAGGATATTTTTTTGAAGACAGTTTGGAATCATTCATTACGATAATAAAAGTTATATCCTAGACATAGTACATAATATATCGTGTTAATATTTATGATAAAATCAACACCAATGCTTTAAAACTCAAAATTATCAATAATAGTTTTATTTTCAAGTGAAATCGATCCTTTCAGGATCAAATTGTAGAAAAATAATGGGGTTTGTCTTATATTACGGTAAACTGAAAAATTGAATAAAATTGCGATCAAAACTTTTAAAAAGTAAATTACCTGTCTTTGGGTAAAGCTTTACTAGAATTTAAACCACAGAACATATAATAATACTACGTACTTAAGCTTAGAGTTTTAAGTAATGAAGTAGGTAGTGAAACATCGTTTTATAGTTTGTTGTTTATTCAAAGTGGAAGAATAAAACTAAAGATGGCGGCGGAAAAAATGAAAGTTTCAGAGGTGTTGATACAAAGCTGGGCTACATTTTGCTGTAAGTAAATTGATCTCATCATCAACATCATCATTCACAGCCCACCAGGATGTAGGCCTCCCTTTGTAATCGCTACCTACAGATGTAGTAGGCTTGCCTAGCATCCCTATTAAATTCCAGCTTAATTCACAAGAAAGACATGGTTAATACGTGTGGAGCTGATTTGATCACAGGTTTACTCACTTTATCATTTTGATCCCGTATCAAGTCACAATATAAATACGAAACGAAAAATCTATTAGATCGAAAGTCGAACGAGACATCCGTTTATTCCATCCAGTCCTACTAGAGTAGTTCGATGAGTTCGATCATCTACAGAAGTTTTCCAAATGACATCAATCACATTTATGATTTTTGCAGTATCCTTCATGGCTTGTCAGACCGGCTTCATCTGCGCGTGGCCATCTTACACGACATCATTATTCAGGTCTAATGAGACAATTCTGGCTACACCCATGACGTCACTCCAGGTGTCCCTGCTAGGCAGTCTGCCGAACCTCGGCGGGTTGGCCATCTGTCCATTCTGCAGCTACCTCTTCAACACCCTGGGCAGGAAGAAAGCTACGATGTTGTTCTGTCTGCCTTATGTGGTATGTAGATTATGTACCTACTGGTTAGTCTGCCAAACCTCGGAAAGCTCAGATGAGCTTTCCGAGGATCTGCCTGTGTTTTGTTCCCTGCCTGTGTTTCGCTGCAGGCAAGGAGCAAGATACGATTTCTGTCTGCCTTATGTGGTACGTGCTGAAGAAACCATCAGCATCTGTAGTTACTTGTTAAAGTTTTGCTAAAGATGGCCTTTTGTGTCATTTGTCATTCCACGATCAAAGTCAAGAACAAAGTAGCTTACGTCTTGTTAATATAGGTTTAGACTCTAGGGTAAGCTAAGCTCTAAACATCCTATATTTTACCCAAATTCGTTCTTCATAGAAAATGCACGAAGAAGTGGGTAACAAACATTCATACATACATCAATTCTATGTCTATTCGCGTGACCAAATGCCATCAGAAATAGTGATTTCAGGGTACTTAGTTAAATTTTGTAAGAAGAATTCTCATCATACAAAGACATGTTTATTAATAAGTCATTAGTTATGAGACTGTTTGTTCCAAGCTGGCAGTCTACGTGGTAAGTAGCATAATAATCAGCTTATCTCAGTACAAATATAATATTTCAATTATTTTGTTAACCGTCATAATCAAAATCTTAAGTATTATCATTGTTTGCAATAGGATAATGCTATTTTCGGGCGTTGAGTATATTTATAATCAGTGTTATGCCAAAACTTTACAACTCACAGGCAATAGAAAATAATTCCTTTTTCAAATCCTTTGTACCACAGCTCGCATGGTCCATAATTGCCGTGACCAGCAACGTGACGCTGGTGCTGCTGGCGGTGGCGCTGGCCGGCGTTGGCATCGCCGGCCAGAACGTCTCCCTCATCTACGTCTCTGAGATCGCACACGACTCCATACGGGGAGGTCTTCTTACCGCTTGCTCGGCTTCTGGATACTTCTTGGGTAAATATCCTTGTCTAATGCCTCTAATGCCTCCTGTTGAGTGGAATAGTGTCTCAAACGATCCGAAGATCATGAGTTCCAATCGGTTTATAGAACGGTTTCCACCGGAATTTAAGTTATTAAACCATGATGGCCTTCAGGCCTAAAAACTCCGTCACCAGAATTAGCCACAAGCTCAATGTCACAAATTATCTTTTGGGCTCGTTGGGTTTTGAATAAGCTTTTAAATATGACCAATTCTATTTGGTGTTTCCAGGTCTTCTAATCTCCCATATTTTAGGTGGACACCTCAGCTACATGCAGGTGGTATACACGCACCTGACCCTCTCAGTCCTGGGCATCGGTCTTCTCATGATGCTGAGGGAGTCTCCCGTCTACTTCGTGCTTGTCGGGAATGAGAAGGTATGTTTAAGGTAGTAAATTGATCACTTTTAGATTTCTTTATGCTATGCAAGCAAACACAGGATCGCGAGGTCTACAGCTGACAGAGCCACTAGTTTAAATGTTTAAATTTTGGCACAGGAAGCAGCAAAGTCGATAGCATTCTACCGGCGCTTAGCGGTGACCTCAAAGGAGGTGGAAGCTGAGATATCCAAGATTCGGCTGCAGATCGACCCTAGACTTGAAACCATGCTAGAAGCGTCTAATGGTAAGATGAAGTTCATATAGTCCCTTACCTACGAAGAAACAGAAGACTTATTGGTAACTCCCACATAAAATCTTAATACCCAATACACTATCACTTACACACACGCACCCTCACACCACACCCTTTATCCACACACCACTCGCCCACCCACATACACACAACACACACACACACACACAACACACACATTAATACACACACACACACACACACTTTTCGCAGAGTCTCACTTTTTCATTTAGCACACAAACAAACTTTTGTATCATTCACAGTTTTATTTTGCCTTACCTATATTTTTAATTTCACTGTATTCTGTTGTATGTACCTACCTACCTATTTAGAATCATTAGTATACCTACTCATGTAACTTTAGAAACTTAGGGCTCTTGCCTGCTGTTGGCACTATTATGCATGTTTGTTTGTCTATTGAATAAGTACCTTTACCTATCTATTGAATAAGCTCAATTAGTTTTGATCAGAACCATGTTTGTGTTAAAGGATATGGGCGTTGAAGCTGCTACACAGTTATTAACTTTTGCAGTTTCATCGTACTTCTGTAAACTATGTTCCTACTTGTCTGTTCTGAATAAAATGATTTGATTTTGATTTGATATAGTAATTGAAAGCGAGATTAATTGAGGTGCCTTTGGCGTCCTACGCGCCCTCGGGGCGCAGTAGGGTGCGCGCCCTACGGCGGTTGCCCAACCGCACCCTACCCTAACGCCGCTACTGGCTTAGCTTTCTTTTCGGTGAACCATCCGCTTAAATCTAAATAATCAAGCTCCAGTGCGGAGCCAGTCAAACAAAGTGAGGATCGTCAAAGTCGTCAAAATACAACCAGATTGTATTGTATTACAAAAAACGAAAACTGCATTGTTGCTTGAAATAAACGTTTTATTATTATTATTATTAATGCGCCATTTCAATGCCCCCTAATTTTCTCTGGGTCTTCTACTGCCCCCCTGAAAGTCTCAAACGCCCACAAGGGGGCGTTATTGCCCACGTTGAGAACCTATGGTCTATACTAATAAAAATACGACCCTATACTTTATTTATAAGGTTGTTAAGCTCGGCTACTTGTCAAATCGGATCGGGAGGACGCATCCACCAGAACATTATTTTGTTTTTAAACTTCTGTTTCAGAACTAGAATTGACGAATGAGCTTATCACGAGCAAAGAGAAGCAAGAAGTAGTTGTTCCTGGAAGTGAACCGTCTTGGAAGTTCTTAAGTAAGTTTGAAAAAGTGTTATTAAAGTGCATACCTAACTCTTTTACTGTCGCCCTCTGTGGTGCCCTCCGAAAGGGGCCGCCTCTAGCAAATACACAATTATGTATTATGCACTCTAATGAGTAATGAGTAAAGGTAAACTACTACATATTCACGTAAATTTATAAAATACAATAAGAACCAGTTGAGCCACCTAAAGATCGTTGGAAACGATCTATTGATTGTTCAACTGATCCAAGCCACTGTCAGTCGGGAGCGTGCCCGAGACACTGGCATTACCGCGCTGGATGGCAATCCTGATCTGTTGAGCCAAATAAGTGCCAGACCTTGCATTACGTGTCGCTTCGATCAGACACCCTAAAGTAAATACTCGATGGGCCCTGGTACCCCACGGACCCACGTCACTGTCTCGGTTCAAAAATATAAACAAAATATCAAAATTTAGGTACATTTTGCGCTTCTCGAGATCCTCAGCCAATTTCAATTTATCAATAAATTGAACTTACTGAATTTGCTTATTATTTCCAGTGAAATCGAAGTCCTCCAAGCGAGCCCTCAGCACAGTCCTCACCATTATGTCACTGACAATCATGATGGGCTGCATAGTCCTCCAAGTGTACGCAGAACCTCTCTTCATTGAAGCAGTTCCATCAATGCCGTCTAACCTGTGCGCTATCCTGGTAGCCCTGGACTTTCTGGTCGCCAGCGCTGTTTGCGTGATGGTGATAGACAGATGTGGGAGGAAGGTGAGCTTTACAGGGGATCAATAATATTCGTCATTGAAAATGAAGTATCATCAAAATTTTCAATTACGACGGGATTTGAACCCGCAATGATACAAGTGTAGATGGTGCTAATGGATGCTTTAATCGATAAATGAGCTTATCAAGATTTTCAACGCGTCGAATATGGATTCCGTGGGAGGATCGCTTATTGATAAGCTCATTTATCGATTAAAGCATCGATTAGCGCCATCTACACTTATATCATTGCAGGTTCGAACCCCTTCGGAATTGAAAATTTTGATAAGACTATTAATTTTCAATGAAATAATATCTAAGTGTGGTTTAACACTATGAAAATTAAAAATATTAGTCATGTTTATCTCCTAAGCATCAACAAAGTGGAAACTATTTGGGATTTTAAGAGTTTAGTGTGATCTTTTGATGCCACATTTCACCTTACAGATGC
Organism: Camptogramma bilineatum; assembly: GCA_958496255.1. Taxonomy (NCBI): domain Eukaryota; kingdom Metazoa; phylum Arthropoda; class Insecta; order Lepidoptera; family Geometridae; genus Camptogramma; species Camptogramma bilineatum. The sequence continues at coordinate 8,999,790 of OY292474.1, forward strand.
TCCTGATGGTAACCGGCACGCTGTCAGGCCTGTGTACCCTGCTCCTGGGTTCCCAGCTGCAGTTCCACTGGGCTCCAGCGTGGGTCACTGCCCTCCTCATCTACGTCTACAGCTTCGTGTATACCACGGGCTGTGCTGTGATACCCTTCGTTCTGGCTGCTGAGGTCTTTCTTCCTGAGGTAAGTGACTGTAATGAAACAGGTTTTGACTTTCTGAGAAGCGGTAGACGGTAGTGATCATTTGGTACTCAATACCTTTAAGGATGCCTGGGAAAAGTCAGAGATACCTACGGTCAAATATACATTTGACAGAATGTCCAATTTTGCAGAATTGGTGCTTAGCGCGAGACCATTGGTGCTTATTAATAATCGATTTCCTCGATCTGGTGTGGCATTATCCCCCAATTGGCTAACATAGTTCTCAAATATGCATTTCATAACATTACCCACAGTCAACGACGTTTAGTGAGTGCTTCCGTGCTTCGGAGGGCTCGTGCAATTGTCGGTCCTGACTCTTAAGTCGTTAAGCCATGACGGAGGCCTTTAGGCGGACCAAAAACTCAGTCACCAGAGTTGGCCACTTGCTCATACGAACTTACTTATTTACTGACCCATGTTTCAACCTTTTGCAGGTGCGAGGTCTCTGCAACAGCATCATAATGGGCTTTGTCTGGATAGTGAACTTCGTCACACTCCTCGTCTTCAATCCTTTGGTGGAGAGCGTGGGCCTAGGTCCCGTCTTCTACCTGTTCTCCTTCGTATGCTTCGTCGGTTCCACCTACAGCTACTACTGCGTGCCTGAGACGAAGGGCTTGTCGGTCACTGAGATACAGAAGCGATTTTTGAAAGAGGGTAGAAGGAAATAGTGTCAAGTACCTATCATGGAAAATATAATCTGGCAAAAAATAAAAGACATAAATGGGGGCGCTACTGTGCAAGCTATTTAGCTGAAATAGATAAACCTGAAATAGATAAATTCTCTTTTAGAAGGAAATTATTACTTCTGACTGACGTCTTCGGTACCTGTACCATAAACAAGAAACCTGTACTTTACCATAGATTAGTAGAGAAAGGGTTTCCATTGTAATGAAATTTTAGTTGCCGTTTTTACCCGTTTTTGCCAGACTATAGTTATAAGTTTTAGGTTTTGAGGATTTTGGGTAAAAGAAACCCTAATTACCAAAGTTTTTTCCTCCTCTGAATTGTTTTAAAGGATCATAAACCTGTAGATCTGTAAAAGAGGATTTTTCTTTGTTTTGTTTGTAACTTTTTTGTACAATTGTTAGTTAGTAGGTAAGTACATAATGTGATATTTATTAAATAAAATGTAAGTACTTCTAGAATTTACTTGTGTTATTTTTGATCTAAAGATGATTGTTTTTTTTAAGTAAGTAATTTTTAAAGCCGGAAATTAGACGCATATGAAGAACTTGAAAATTTTAAGTCGAGCTCGCAAAATCCCAAAGAAAAATTACGAGGTTCAATTACCTACGCCGTCATGGCTAAGCGCCTCGACTTTCTATTCAAAGGTTGTGAGTTCGAATTCTAGCCGTGCGTAAATAGATTTTTCTTTCTGAGTTTTTTTAAACGAAATACTTATGAAATTAACAAAAGTTCTAAACGGGTCATGGGTTGCGTGACCTATGTAAGAAAAAGCAATTCACGGGACGCTGTACCGTACCTAGTAAGTACATAGATCGAATATAAAGTGGCTTAAAAAAATAAAACAATAGGTAGAAAACTATATTTTATTATTTACATTATGCATTCAATATATACAACACATACAACAACAATAACCTCTCTCTGCTTCATATAAAATTCTACTTATTAAGTCCCTACTTAATTCCTGAAAAATACAGCTGGATTAACCGCTCGCCTGCTTAAAGACGGATCCGCTCGAGACACAATTGATTTTCTATTGTGTCTGGAATCCCGACAGACGAGGGATTAAGAGCTTTTTCAAGTTATTATTTTCCGGAGTTCTCTAAGAGTCCGTGATGTCTCACTGCAGGGCAAAGACCTCCCTCATTTCAAGTAGGTAACTTAACCTATTCCGTTCAAAGAAAACCACACAAGTCCAATAACACATAGTAGACTTAAATTCTGTTCTTCTATTGCTTTTTTCTCCCCAAAAATACTTCCTGGATCTGTTCATTGGTCAGTCCCTTCGTCTCTGGCACGATAAAGTAGCTGATGATGGCATTGGCAAGTCCGCAACATGCGAAGACGTAGAATGATCCGTGGATGCCAATCATGTTGTTCATAATGGGGAAGATGGCGATGATGGCAAAATTCAGGAACCAGACCCACTCGACGACCACCATTGAGGCTAGGCCTTGTACCTGAATGCAAGAAGACAATAAGAAGAATAACCGACAGTGCTAAACAGACAAAAATGAGCTTATCAAGATTTTGGACCCAATGTCATAAAGATTCCGTGACCGAGTTTGTTAAGGCACTCCGGGTTAAGGAGGATCATTTGAATCAATGCGGGTTCGAATCCCGACGGAATCGGAAATTTTGATTAGAATTTTCATTTTCGAAGACAACAGATACATTTTGGATAAGTAGATTCTTTTCTTTGTGGTATTGTAAGTTATCTATCTACTACCATATTATCTATTTACTATGAATATAGCACCATGAGCACCACTTCTTCTCTAAGCTATGACGGAGGCTTTTAGGCGGCCTAGAAACTCCGTCACCAGAGTTGGCCACTAGCTCATACAAACATACATACATACCAGTTCTCTGATCCTTAAATGCTAGTTGAAACCCTGACCCTACTCCTCTTTCTATCTTTTAGATTTTCTATCGGTCGATAGACTGCAGTCTACGAGGGGTCTTAATATTGCATATGTCCACTTTTAAACTGTTTACCTCTGGCACAAAAACCTCAGCCAGCAGCACATACGGCACAGACCCAGCCCCGCACATGAAAGAGAAACAGTAGCACAGGATGGCGAGGACAATCACCCAGGGTGGCGCCACGCGGCTCTGCAGCAGGTAGCCCAGTGAAGTCATGCACACGAAGACAGCGGCTGAAGAGCTGATGATGAGAATCTGTAAATCAAAGCAAAAGATTGTGACAATGTCAATCAACCTTCATTCAAGAAGTCAGATTTGATACTGATGGGACCATATCCATGTGATCCATGACCAGGTTAGAATTTCTGTAAGCCTGGACGGTCTTCAGATGATTTTTAAGAGGAAAATGAAGTGACTAGCTTTAGAAACATTAAAGGACTTACAGATGAAAGTCTATATGGGCTCATATTCAATACTGATGACAGAGTTTTAGGCCTCCAAAAACCGGGTCCAAAAACTTAACGTGCCCTTTCAGGCGGCGGCGGCGTTTAACTTCAACGAACAAGATCAAGCTACACGATGAGTGCTACCCCAAGTGTAGGTAAAATATGTATTTTATACCCTTCTCCCAGCCTTGTCTGCTATGGCAGCAGTACACAGAGTGCCTCCAAGCAGCACCAGAGCGAACAACACTGTGTACATGTCAGCTCTAGATGGGTCTGCCTGCATGAACACTGTCTTCGCGTACACTTGCATTGGTACTATACCCATTGACACCTGGAAAATAAAAATAAATGTAAGATGGATTCCACCAAAAAACTAAGGATTAAGGATGTATCTTGGTAACCTATGTCTGCACTCAACATGACGCTATAGTACATGTGCCCAAAATTTTGCTAAAACCTAGTTGCAATAGTTTTAACTGAGTTTAAACCAAGACAATTTAGGGCTTCTATTTACTATCGCAGTTCTAGTTGACTAAATGACAGACATTTGAGAGACAATTCCATAGCAAACTTTCTCACCTGCATGGACAAGGCTGTGAGCACCACTAAGAAAGCACGTCGAGACGATGGCGATACGAACAGCATCTTGAGCGGAGACATTCTCTTCTGTTCTTCTGGTGCCACCTCCTCCATGTTCAGCTTTTCTTTTTCAGAATCATCTACTTTCTCTGCATCTGGAATGGAAGAATTACAATCTTGTTCTTTCCCTATTCAGAAATGTCATTCATTTACTTGACTAATAGTCTGACCAAACCCCTGATGTGTGCTTCTGGCAACCTTTTGTTCGATTGACTCCCCACAGTAGGTGAGCTTGAATATTTAGATTTCAGAGATCACCAAGGGTGAAGCTAAGCCCCAAACCATGTTTGTTGCACTGGTTCTTCACGGTGTTGGTCGCGAAAGAACTGGAGTAAGTATCCAAAACGTTTCAATGTGATCCCAACGATTCACACAACTTGTAAACTTATCAATTTATGTATACACATACCTCCAGTAATAGAGATCATTTCCACCGCTGGGTTGATTTGCTGCTTCAGTCTAGAGAGCTCGTCAAGCACCACCGCTGATGATGCAGAACATCCTCTGTAGTGTGCTATGGCCGCTCTGGCTTCCTGGAAAGGATAAAGACACGAATCTTTATTTTTGTATTAAATTTTGAAGTGCTATACCACACTTGATGATCACTATAGTATCCCCAGCATAATGGACTGTTTGAAAAAAAGTCCACCGTGCCTTGGGGATACCGTAGTGATTTTTAGACATTCTAGATCCATTGAAGATCCCCTTATCATCTTAATATATTGTAATCAGTGTCCAAATACATATTTTGTACATGCCGACATTTTGATGAAGTTACGGCTTGTAATTGTTTCAATTCGTAGCATGCTAGTAACGAAGTTACCTCATCTTTCTTCTGTCTGAGCAGGAAAAGAGGGCTTTCAGTGACTGTCATGATAAGCGCCACATTGGTCACGCTGAACACCAGGTTGACCCAAATGATGACCCGGTAGGACAGGAACCAACCGAAGATATATGAGAGAAGGGTTCCGGTGCAGTAGAAGACCATTGGAGCTGGAACAGGAGATGTTTATCTTGATGGCGGCTCCTCACTTGGCTTAGCGTATTCGTGAGTCGATATTGTTGTGTTTGCCTTCAAATAATCAAATATTTCAAATACCGTCAAATACGTCATCCACACATGGACTTGTACGGGCAAATTTGCTATTTGCGTTGTTTGCCATATTCGTGCAAATAAAGCAAATACAATCAAATAGACCATCTACACATTGCTGTATTTGGACAAATAATGCAAATACACGAACACGATACGCCAAGTGAGGAGCCGCCATGAGCTTTTCTACAAAACAGAATAAGTAATTAAATGTTCTGACTTGTAGTCATGAGTCAGCCTGCCGGCGCCGGCGTCTTGGGCACGCCTAATGTAGTATATATTTTTGTAATGTAGCTATATATTTTTGTATAGCTAGCGTGTACATCTGTGACGGGCTTAATGCTGATGATGATGATTCAAAAATGATCATTAAACTGACTTCAGGCTAATATTTCTCTGTTGGAGCTTGCAGCGACTACTTTTTTGGATTTCACAAACATAATCCCTATTTTCTAGCCTCCCAGCAGAATAGTGCTGATAATACAAAGCTGGTGATGATAATAGAAAGATGTTCATTAAACTGACATGAGGCTAATGTTCCTCTGATAGAACTCTCAGCGACTTCTGATATGAACATCGGGGCGTAGACCAGGATACCTCCCCCTGATAGGCCGCTCAGGAACCTGGCTGCGAGAACCACTGTGGAGGAGGTGGTGACGCTGATAAGTGCCCAGGATAGCTGAAAGGAATGAACACTTGGAATTAGTACGTACTGCGAACAGCATTGACAGATGAGCGCTTCCGTGCTTAGGAGGCAAGTTAAACATGTCAGCCATGACGGAGACCTTTAGGCGGCCTAAAAACTTCGTCACCAGAGTCGGCCACTTGCTCATACGAACTTACTTACTTTTTAGTACTACTATGGACCTAATGGTACTACGAAAACGAAACAGAACCCTGCCTGTATTCTGTAAGGCATGGTAGACAGTGGGCCTCTTAGATCTATTGGACATTCAAGATACTTTGAAGGCATAAAACGAATTTGGCACCTATATAACCACACTCAGAAGTTAGCACTTCGTACGTGACAGGTTGCAAGCCTTTTGCCACATATAAGAATACTAACATTACTATATGTTCCTGACGATGTTTTCCTTCCCTATTCAAAGCCCATGTTAATGCGAATTAAATGAAAAATCCATTGATGCACGGATCTATAGTCACTGTCATAATTTTTAGGGTTCCGTACCTTAAAAGGTAAAAAAAGGAACCCTTATAAGATCACTTTCTTGTCCGTCTGTCCGTCTGTCCGTCTGTCCGTCTGTCTGTCCGTGTGTCACCATCGATTATCTCAGTAACGGGTAAAGCTAGCAAGTTGAAATTTATACCATATACTAAAGTCTATAGTCCCTATTGTGAGTATAAAAATCAAGGTCCTGAGTCAACACTATAAAAAGATATAGGCAAATTTAGGTTTTCGTGAAAACTTGTGAGTACCAAAACTTACCTTAATTATCAACTTTTTTTATTTTTCGGAATTTTTCCTTTACTTGTGCTGGAAGACCTTGCTTTTAACCAAATTTGACAATTCTAGGTCAACCGGAAGTACCCTAGAGGTTTTGGGTCGAAAACCTAAATGGTAGTTCCCGTTGACCTAGAATAACGAAATTTGGCAAAAAGCAAGGTCTTATAGCACAAATAAAGGAAAAATTCCAAAAAATTAAAAAAGTTGAAAATTAAAGGGTGTTCCCATACATACATAGTTGACGCCTATTAAAAGTTCTCCGAGTTGTATGGGCGCTCATACAATTAAGCGGACTAGCTTAATTGGCACCATGGCTAGGTACGGAACCCTCGGCGTACGAGTTCGACTCGCACTTGACCGGTTTTTATTTTAAATGCTATTGATGTTTTGAAAGATGGTGATGGATGATTCTCACCATGCTGGGTAATGCAAGCAGCATGCCTCCATGTCTTCTGCCTAGACTGTTTATTACAAGGCCACATGAACCTGTTCCTACCATGGATCCTGAAACAAGAAAGACTTTCTGAACCATCAGACATATTGTGCTATTTCTGAGATAATTCAGAGATATTATTTAAAACTGTTTTCATTACGACGAAATTAAAGACACAATTTTAAACATCGCATTTACTCCACCGGTTAAAAGTAAACCTAATGATCTAACCGCGGTAAAATTCCAGCCCCCCCCTTATTAAAAGTACTTCCATTTAACTACAATTCCCACATAGCTTTAGCAATTGTACACTTCTTCCAACGGATCTTGGCATTCGTGAAGTTAGCCGTTTCGATGCGCAGTGCACTATTTCATACAAAATTTTCTACTTACTGCAAAAAGCTCTAAAGTTTCACGAAGATCCATTGTGACAACTGTAAGTTGGCTACAGGCGCAGGTATTTCTAAATGTGTTTCTAAATATCATCTTATTCGGTGTTGACTATTACCTAAAGCAGGCAAGCTGCCTAGCAAAGACACTTCAGCTTGAGTCATGGGCGCAGACAGCGGCGTAGTGCTGTTGGATGTGTAGATCTCAGAGGTATAAGATGGCCAGACGGTCAGCAGACCGTTCACCAGCAAGCCGAAGCTGCCTGTAAAAGATCAATCAATCAATCATTTATTAAGTATGCGAAACAAGGGTAAAAAAAACAGATGACAGGTAGAAAATATGTAGGTACAGCCTTGAATCTGCTTCTCAGCATGCAAAAATAGAAAATAGAAGAAGATTAAAATTTAAACGAACTACTTAACGGTACAAGTTTAAAAGATTTACACTGTTATTCATAAAGGACAGCTAAGCTTGCTAGTGCTCAAGTGGCTGCTAACTCTGCTCTTAAATTAAGTAGGTACCTACAAGATGTAAAAAAATGTACCTAGTCTAATTTCCAAAGTTTCATATTTGTTTTTGATTTTTAACCGACTTCAAAGAGGAGGTTCTCAGGACTGTATGTTTTTTTTGTTCGTTTGTTACGCGATTATTCCGCCAAATACGAATTGATTTGATGATTCTTTTTTTGTTTGAAAGAATAATACTCCTACTTAGTATTCACATAAAAAATAGAGAGGATCTGACGAGCATCTTCGGAATGCACCTAGAGGGTGCAGCATATTAATTAGATTAAGTAGGTACAAGTTTTTTAATTTTTTTTTATTTTGTCACACGTTTTGTCCTTATTAAAATCATGATAGAGTATAATTTTCTGTAAAAAACTCACATGCAACTGCAACTTGACATTGGTATATCTTTCCGTTCATTGTCCCGTTTTAGGGTTCCGTACCTCAAAAGGTAAAAAAAGGAACCCTTATAAGATCACTTTCTTGTTTTCAGTAAAAACCGCACAATCGCCCTCATGTACTCTCTACTACATGAATACTAAGTTTTCGACAATACATTACATAAGGTAATATAAGAACAAATATGCACATGCTGTTTGGGAGCCACTAGCAAATATTTTAACAAGAGATTAAATTTTCTGCCGTTTTTGTTATCAATTTTCTATAAAGATACTTTGTTTTCCTGAATATTATTTACCTAATCTTATTAATAAAATTATTAAGAAAGATAACAAATACCCAACTGAGCAAATAATGGTGATGTCAAAATTTGGAAATCCATTGAAAATTACGTCATCTGTACCTATCCTTTGTAAGTGCTCCCTAAAGGTTCGAGCACATTATGCCGGGTCGCAGCGTGTCGGGGCGGAGCGCAAAAATCCGCTCAAATCGCTTGAACACAATATTATCGCACACTGTGTCGGGCCGCAGCGGCTCGCATTATTGCGAGGCGGATTTGCGTCCGTGCGATGCGGCCCGCTCCGTCCGCCCCGCTGCGCCCCGTCTCTGTGCTATAGCAAGCGGAAAGTTCTTCGACAGAGCTATCCATAACGTACAGTTGCACGTAAATTCTGGCACTTAAACATTGTTCTCGAAATCCATCAATGCACTGCGACCCGGCCCGTCACTAATGTGCTAGGTAAGCATTTTGCGCTGCGCTGCGGCCCGCTCCGCCCCGCTGCGGCCCGGCATAATGTGTTCGAACCTTAATCGGTGTGTATTCTTAACTTTCATAAATTATTTGATAGTGGAGCAGTGCAAATAGACCTGTCACATCATATCATCTTATTTCAATAGAAGGCTATTTGTGTTACCTTTGCGTAGAGTGGCTAATTCCTTGTCGTCTACCTTTGATGAAGTCATTATTATCCTATTCTATTAAACGAGCAATATTTGTCTATTTGTGTGTCTGTACCCACGTTCTCGAAAACGATTTCGATGAGAATTGCAGTACGGTGGTTTATGGGGGGAAAAATCGATCTAGCTCTCATATCTGGGAAAATTCGTTTTCTCAGCATTTTCACGCAAAAAGATTTACCAATGCAATGTGGTTCGTAATTTCACGGAATTTGTTGAGACCAAAGTGGCCGAGTGGATTTGGTGTCCGCCTTTCAGCCGAAGGCTTCGAGTTCGAAACTCAGCCACTGAAAGTTTATTTTTTGTAAGTTTTTTTTTCTTTTTACCCGGCTGACTGTCAAGTCACCCGGGTTATGTAGATCGCGCGTTTCTATGTATGTGGGTGGGTTCGTTCGTTCGTATGTAAGTAATATTCTTTATTACCACGTTTCTCCTAAACGGCTGGATGGATTTTGATGAATGAGGTATCGTTAGAATCGTCTCCATCTCGATTGTGCTCTAGGATACTTTTTATTTCGATAAATCAAATAGTGCGGCTAAAAAATGCAACAATGTGTGAATTTTCAAAATGAAAATCACGCTATCATATCAAAATTCATGTCAAAATCAAGAGGTTGGTGGACTGATATCAAATATATATTTTTTTTAAATCTAACATGACATCTTCGAAGACTAAATCGAGTCTCAAAATTTTTGAAAATCTATTTTTCGCCCTAAATAGAATTGCTAGCCAAAACGCATACTAAAATTTTCTATTTAGTCACACGCAACGTTTAAAACAAAATGCATCGAAATTGGTTTAGCCATTTAGGAGATATCTCATATTTAAGAAATAGCTTACGCATTTAATTTAGGTACTCGCAGAGCCATCTGTGTGTCAACTGTGACAACAACGTTTAGGAAAATGCGCACGGCATCGAACCCTAGATGCCTACATAATAATAAAATTGTAATTTAATTTTGTTTTGTAATTGATATGATAAGATAATGCTGTTTCCAACTTTTCAGTTCAGCCGGGTTTTTTTATTTTTGAATAAATTGCTTGTTTAATTTTTCTCTATTTGCACGGTTGCAGATATTATACATTAAACTGTATTGTCCCTGATTTGTAAATTTCTTTGAACTACATTTCAATAGAAAGGTGGCGAAAGAATAATTACGTTCATTCAACCCAACAAGGTTACAGAAGACATTTTATAATTATCTCAATTCATAATATAATTATTAAGTAAATAATATAAATACAGATAAACAAACTGTCTACACGTGATAATAATGTTACATCAGAATTTAAAATACCTACCTAATTATGATAAGTAAGTAAGTTTGTATGAGTAAGTGGCCAACTCTGGTGACGGAGTTTTTAGGCCGCCTAAAGGCCTCCGTCATGGCTTAACGACTTAAAAGCCGGGACCGACAATTTAACGTGCCCTCAGAAGCACGGAAGCGCTCAGCTCGTAATACCACTTGCGGTCACCCATCTTAGGAGTGGCCGCGCCCAACGTTGCTTAACTTCAACGATCAATCAAGAACGTCTAAGCAAGTTACGCCACGAGCGCTTCAAATAATCATGATTATTTGGAGATGTTTGAGTAGTAGGACGACCTCTGTCGAGCAGTAGGCTAAGGTCCGCCTGAAACATAGAAGATTATGCGTTCGATTCCTGCCGCGAGACAAATTTTTGTATGATCTGCAAATATTTGTCTCGGGTCTGGTGGTGTTTTTCTATTCTATTTCAGCCCACATCCACCCACTGCTGGGTATAGGCCTCCTCGTTATCTCGCCACTTTCTCCGGTCCTGCGCCATTCGCATCCACTGCTTGCCACAAACTCGTGTAAGGTTCTCGTGTACGGTACTCGTGTAAGGTACTCGTGTAAGGTACTCGTGTAAGGTACTCGTGTAAGGACCATCTGGCTGGTGGTCTGCCAACGGATCTGCGACCTTCACGGGGCCACCACTCGGTTGCTGCCTTCGTCCATCTTCCTTCTTCCCGCCTAGCCAAATGCCCCGCCCATCTCCACTTCAGCTGGTTAATCCGCTTATCCCCGTCTACGACCTAGGAATGTATTAAAAAAAAGGATATAAGTAAGCAGTAATCGTTCTCAGAACACAAAGCACTGCTTACTTTGGGGCTAGATGATAGTGTGTGAAATGTCCATTTTCATCATGGTTCTTTAGATAAAACTATGTTGTATCCTTTGCTTTAGCAAAAAATGTTACCTACAGCCGCCAAGTAAGCGATTACCTAGGTCTATGGATGCTTCAACTCAAAGCATCAATTTGGAGCCCGCTGTCATAGCACTGAATTGTTCTTGAATAAAAGTGATACCTAAGTGGAGATTCAACACCCAGAAGAGTTCAGCTGAAAGGTGTTCAAATCGATGTTGCTTCCAGTCAACGCCTACTTAACTTCATAGAGCAACGGGAAACAATGAAACATGCAGAATTCTCACAGGGGTTTACAAAAGAATAGCCAACCGGAATTCGCTATGAAGCGATTCGATTTCTATAATCGCTAACACTCGAAAACGTGACGTTTCATTGGTCGAACGTAAGGTCATGTGCTCTTCGTTTCGTTTATCCACCAATGAAACATCGGCGATAGTAAGCGAAGCGAAGCGAATTGTAGAAATAGAATCGATTGATGCCACTTGGATAGAGGCCCTGGATAGTAATTTGTAATTTACTAAACTCAAATCAAATCAAATCAAATCATTTATTTATTTCAAACTAGGTTCTACCTGCTTATAATTTCGGACATACAATGTAGACTCACAAACTATCGCTTTTAAAATAATTTCTAGTTTGAAAGTAGGTACCTAGGTATAAAATGTGACTAGACCGGAATAATGTAGGTAGGTAAGTAGGTAGGTACTAAAATTAACATCAATTTTAAAATGAATCATAAAATGTCGCACATCGGATTTCAACCTGCGACCTTTTATCACAATGGCCACCGCGTTGTTTTGTCGTAAACAAAAATCCTAAATGATAAGAAATGTATTAGTCACATACGCCCTTATGCTCGGTATAAATTGCCCCCTCAAATGCAAAAGGTCGTAGGTGCCTGTCCTTTTATCTCAGTAATTGATAGTAGTGATGTGACTTGCTTGATTTATATTGCCAGACTAGCAGCGCCCTCGCGGCGTTGCCCCCGTAGTGATGGAATAATGGTAATGATGATGATGATGAATAGTAGCCTATAACCTTCCTCAAGAGTTTATCTATCAAATGCAGAAAACATTTTTCAAATCGGACTGGTAGTTCCTGAGATTCCTGAGTTCGTTCAAACAAACAAACTCTTTCGGTTTATCGATCGAGCGAGCGAAGCGAGCGCAGATTTGAAATTTGTTTTTTTTGCATTTGATAGATAAACTCTTGAGAAAGTTTATAGGCTAGGTACTATTCATCATCATCATCATTACCATATTCCATCATCATTCTTTTGTATTCTTTACACTTGCGACGACCGTGAAGGTCCAGTGGGCGGAGGCCCGCCTCATACACAGAAGGTTGCGGCGGGCGGGTTCGATTCTCGCCACGAAGCAAATATTTGTATGATCTGCAAATAATGTCTCGGGCGGGACATTTTCCAAGGTCATTTGCCTAAAAACCTGAAAGAATCCCACCACGCTTTTCATAGTGATCTAATTGTTTTAAATAAATTATTTTCAAACAAAAACTTGTTGTGATCATCGGATCTGAAAAGGCCGCTTTAGCAGAATCATAATATGAATTCGATTAGATAAATGCCGTCTCTTTTCTTAGAGATTAGATTAACAAGAAAAAACATACTTAGGTAATACGAATCTTAATTTATGATTCCTAAAAGGAATTGCGTTAGCGGCCATTTTAGTCTCCCAAGTTTCGGTTAGTATTTCGTAAAACAAGTTTTGACCATAGTACCATTTATGAATTCTCAATAGCCATTATGCAAAGCACATCACTATTCAGTAGGTAGTTTATCGTAGTTAGTACGCGCAGTGCAAACCGAGCGCTAGTCACGGCCGTCCACTCGAATTCTCTCGTTGTGTCGTGTGCTTATCTGTTTAGCAATTTTGTGTGGTTGATGTTGTTTGTACAGGTTTGTATATTTGCTTATTTGTTCATTTAATTTAGTTTTGAAGAAACTCTTCCAAAAAAAATGATCTATGAAATGCAGATATATTTTTTAAATCCGGCCGGTAGTTCCAGAAGCGTGTTCGAAGACACAAACAAACTCTTCCGCTGTATTTAGTTGGTACAGATTTTAATGTATAAAAGTCGCATGGCGTAGGTAGGTATTACTGTACAAAGCAAGTGTTTTTGGGATAGCCGGAAAAGGAAATAGGGAAGCATATTTACTTAGACCAAATTGGTAAATAGAGAAGGGCCAGCGGACTTAAAAAGGTCGCTAAAGCTGAATCACATTAGGAAATGAACTATAATGCCGTCTCTCTTCACTCTCAGTCAATGAAAAGAGATGGCAATAGTTCAATTCCTATAATGCGATTCTGCAATAGCGACTTTTTTAAGCCCGCAGGTCAAACTTATAAGAAGAGTTTAAGTAAGATCGTACGAATTGCAAAGTCTCATAAGAAAAGTGAATATTTTATAGATGTAGGTAGGTTTAGGTAGGTACCTATATTTGCCTCTCTACTCCCTAGACATCTAATCTCAAATCTACAAATGAGATAAGATAAGATTTTAATTTGATTTTGATTATCTGAGAAGATCGCCAGACAGTCAAGTCTAGCCGACTTCAAAAAAGGAGGAGGTTCTATGTTCGTCTGTTTGTTTGTTTTTTATGGAGGTATGTTCACCGATTTCTCCGTCAATTGTGAACCGATATTGAAGATTTTGTTTTTGTTTGAAAGGGTACTCCAATGTGGTCCCATAAAAATTGATAAGGATCTTCCGAGTGATACACCTCGAGCAAAGACTTTAGAGTGCAGCAAATTGCTCAGCTTACAACATTGAAGTCGGTTTTTTTAAATTTTGTCACTTGTATTATTTTCAGATAAAAACTATGTCCATTAAATAATCTACCAGGATGTCAGAAAAGCAAGGAGTTCGCTTCGAGGAGGCTGAACGTAATAAGGGGGTGATCGTTACCTCAGTGGCGGTTATTTGCGCTGGCCTGGGATGGATGACGAGAGACTACCCTCCGGTCGTGGGGGTTATCGGGGTGGTGGCTGCGTATCTGATGACAGGAGATCGGTACCAGTGGATTTATATATGGAAGAAGACGCATAGCAGGGATTTTCTGTAAGTCATCATCATCTCAACCGTTGGACGTCCTCTGTTGGACATAGGCCTCCCTCCAAATTTTCCATGTGTTGCGGTTGGAAGCCTGCATTCGCCGCCCACCTGCAGTTTTTACAAGGTCGTATACATAGGAACATAAGTTTTGATTAGGCGCGATCATAAACAAAAAAATATTTATGACCAATAAGTTATGATAACGGTATGAGTTATGAACAATAAGTTATGATAACGGTTAAAATGATTATGATTTTATGATACTTTGACTTTATTGAAAGCCGTGTTGGCCGAGGGTTATAGGACCTCGATTTTCGGTCCAAAGGTCGTGAGTTCGAATCCTGGTCAATGGATTTTTCGTATTGAAAAATTTATATGCGCATTAACACGTTAACAAAACTGTATTCCAGTATTATATCGCAGTCGGGTTTTTTAGTTTTTATAAACTGCCTGTTGTTAACATTGATTTTTAGCTGAAGCTAATCAAAATGATTATATTTGCACTATCTTTACAATAAATACGAGTATCAATCATCACACAGAGTCGGATAATTTCGCTAGCGCCTAGTGACTGTTTATTGACAAAGCTAAAGTGTTTGTGTATTTTGATGAATTGTTATCATAGCGGCATTATCGGTTAGCGACAAGCTTTCCATACAATACATTAATAGATATCTTATCAGATACTATCAGGTTGATCGATTTCATAGGTTATTTTGGTATTTAAGAGCTCTTAACGGTGAAAGAAAACATCGCGAAACCCCCATCGAGGATTAGAAAGGACTGAAAGAATGAATGAGATGTATTTACTAAACTGTACCTACAAAATCCATGAACATACATAAAAAAAATATAATCTAAAAATATAAAAATATAATTAAATCAAATAAAGCGAATTTAATGTTGATAAAATACCTATAGAAACAGGCAACTAGAAATCTTATTGTTAGGTAATTAAAACTTCGGTTGTGATCTTCACGTGTGTACCTATTTTGTAAATACAAGGCTTAGTGCAAACATCTCATGTATCGGAAACCGCATTGTCCATAGGTCGGCGGTGTCACATATCCTTGCATTCATGTTGTCCTGGTACTCGGGTCGAAGTCCACTTGGTACAAAGCACTAGGTTCTGACGTTATCAATTGATTTGAGCGGTTTCGAGTTGATTTTCCGAAATTAAGGACAATTTTCGGAATTTTGCCTGCCTCCATTTCAACAATATGTCAGGCACTGTAATGACATGATCAGTATAATATTCCACGTGCTATAACTCTACTGAAGAAACCCGCGACTTAGTCAGCTCCACGCGTATATATTGACCATGCCTTTCCTGTGTATATGGCCGGTTAAGCTGAGAGGATGGTGTACGTGCTGGGCAAGCCTACTCCATCTCAACATTGTCCCAGGTACTACAGTGTCTCGTTAAGCCTCAGTGTAGGCATAGATTGCCTCCTGACTATATCTACTACCTACTGGACTACATCTAACCGTCCACAATCATTCCCCTTTCAACAGTAGAATATAACTACGAGCTGAGCACTTCCGTGCTTCGGAGAGCACGTTGTATTTTCGGTCCCGGCTGTTAAGTCGATAAGCCATGAAGAAGGCCTTAAGGCGGCCTAAAAACTTCATCATTAGAGTTGGCCACTTGCTCATACGAACTTACTTACTTTGTAGAATATACCACGAGCTAATACACCACTGGACTACTACAGTCCAAGGTCCAGTAAATTGTTGACGCGCACAATAGCCCCACATCCGCTCCTGAATGGCACCTATCAATTTCATCGTACTATGAAATTATTCAATTCTAAACGTGTTGCCTGCCTAGATTGCAATGTTATCTAACTGGCGTGATGTCTACTGTGGGAAAATATTAATAGGTTCACAACTAGACAGCTGCTATTTTTAATTTTTAACCGACTTCAAAAAAGGAGGAGGTTCTCAGTTCGTAGGAATCTTTTTTCTTGTGCTATTTTGTTTATTGTATGTTCACTGATTACTCGAAGATGCCTGGACCGATTTGTAAAATTTTATTATTTGTTTGAAAGGGTATACTTTCCCATTAGTGCCATTTGGTGAGGATCTGTTGAAGATCTTCAGAGTTATGAAGAGAAATGCACCTCAAGAGTGCAGTAAATTGCTCAGCTTATAACATTGAAGTCAGTTTAAAAAAAAAATTAATTGAAGTTGTCACATGTTTTAAACCAAACTTAGGTACAGAAAGCGTCATCAATCGGTATCCCCCTATTGATTTGAATAATCAGGAATAATTGGATTTCAGTCAGGTATTATAACCGCTATTGCATCGGCTCGTAGGTACTCAAGGTAAGCAAGGATGAGAAAATGAAAAGTAAAAGTTTTTACAAAAGGTTGAGATCAACGGCTTGCAAACCTTTTACTAGGGGGATACCAATTAATGACGCTTTCTGTACATAAGCTTATCAAGATTTTCGACCAGATGAATATGGATTTCGTGGCCGAGTTGGTAAAGGCACTCCGGGTTAAGGAGGATTGCTTGTATCAGTGCGGGTTCGAATCCCGTTGGAATCGCAAATTTTGATGACTTTTACTAGGTTTTCTAAACGAAATGTGAAATTATGCTTCCTTAAAATTTCGCAAAAATTACCAATTCCTCAAGACCTAATTTGTTGTGGTCAAATTGGGTTCTTCCTGGTATTGTTTGCTTTGGTCTTTAGAGTGAAGGAAATAAGAGCTTCCGTTGGTAGTACTCACAACAGAATCATCAGCATTGTTCATAACAGATGGAGTTAAATTCTAAATTTTAGTATCAGGGTCAATCTTCAGAATCAGCGTGTTTGGTTGATCGCTATGGTGCTTTTTAAATATCGATATTATTGCTTTTCTGTATTTTTATTTCGAGAAGGAGGTGTCTAAATAAGTATATTTTCATATTGGCCCCTGAATGGGGTAGAAAAGCAGTAATATCGATATTTAAGGGGCGCCACCATAGCGATCAACCAGGTGCGCTGATTCTGAAGATTGACCCATCAGTACTCTGTTGCTAAAATTCGCTGTCCTCGAAACTGATGCTAGCAGGTCCAATCATCTAATCAGGCGTCACCTCCCGAAGGAGATGGCGCGCGTCCTGAATCAATTCCTGATTTTTCACTAGCGGCGACCTTAAGGAGGATGTCGAGAATTGAGCTTGAAGGCCAATGGAACTCAAATCATTTTGAAATAGAAGGAGGAACACAAAACACAGAATACAAAATACAGAATAGCGAAAATGTGGAACTGCCGGTGTCTGTATTTCCGGAAAAGTATAATTTGGGTGTCTTCAAATCGAGAGTCAATAGGTTCCTTCTAGGTGAGCGTGCTCCATCTTAGACCGCACTGTTGCTTTACATCAGGCAGGGTATGGTCAAACGCAAACCTATTTTAGTTAAAAAAAACCATTAGATATCTTCAAAGTGACTTGAATGTCTTTATGGTAGGTATATGCAAAGTATATAGTCGAACCAGCTGCCCTAGCCAAATTACAAGCGCTTCGTATCGAATCTCTTTCTATCATCATCGCTTCGTTTGTTCTGACACTGCTGATATGACTGTTCGTCATGGAATTACAATTCTCATATGTTTTCGGCTCAACTTCCACTCGGCCCAGGTTCCACTCGGCCCGAAGATAAATATTCCACTACAGATTATGTAGTAGGTACAGTAATTTGTACAGTTATTTGTACAGTAGAAAATGATGGAATTTTATTGTTTGGATAGCTACGAATAATTTACAGTTTATTGTTATCCGTTATCAATAGCGTTTGCGATTGTCGATAAGTAACTTTTGGATCAATTGAAATACATGTCTGGTACTACAAGCAACGGTTTCATACACTACTAACCTACCAAACTCTTTAATCATGTTCGTTACAGCTCCAACATTACCTCGTCATCCACCACTCATTCTCCTGCCCTTATCCCACGCTAAGTGGGGTCGGCACAACATGTTTTCCTCTTCCACTCACCTCTATCACTCGTCAACTCAGAATCCACTCCTCTCACATTCATATCCTCTTTCACACAATCCAACCACTGCTTCTTCGGCCTTCCTCTACTTGCGTTCCCAGTCACATTCATACTCATCACTCTCTTGGTAATATGGTTTTCATTCCTCCTCATAACATGTCCATACCAAGCTAACCTAGCACTCCTCACCTTTTCAATAACAGGCGCTACTTTCAGACTTCCTCTTACATACTCGTCATCCACCACTGTATGCAAATTATCAAACTCTTCCATTATCCTATGCCTCCTGATTCCAGCGGTCTCCGTGTCCTCCTCATCACAATGTTCAAGATCTGGATGTGGGAGCGGCGCGGCACCACGGTCGTCACCCGCTGGGCCGAGGTGGTGCAGCAGTATGGAGACAAGAAGGCGTTCGTTATGGGAGACAGAGCTCTGAGTTTTAAAGAAGTAAGTATTGTAGTAGGCCAGCGAAATGATTGCTTAACTTGTCTCAAACCTCAAATTGGTCTCAAACTGTCAAAACGATCGCGTAGGTATTTTTTGTCGCGTACGGTCTCGTTGAGATGAGAGTGACAGAGCTACATGCGTGGTCACTGAATGAACATATACTGAGTATTTGACAGTTTGAGACCGAATTTGGTCGCTATCAAAGACAGACAATGGGAGATGGGAATGGGATACGCACTTGGCCGGTTTTTTTTTTATATTGAGATGATTTTACCTCTCCAGGGAGATGCCATCAGCAATCGCATAGCCTGGTACTTCAAACGCCAAGGCTTCAAGAGCGGCGAGGTCATCGCCCTCTTCATGGAGACGTGTCCGGAGTACACCTTCACGTGGCTGGGGCTGGCCAAGCTGAGGGTGACCACGGCGCTGGTGAACACGAACCTTAGAGGTGCACAGTTGGCGCATGCACTGAGGATTGCTGGCTGCAAGGCGGTGATATTTGGGGATGAGATGACTGCTGGTAAGTTCTGGAGATTCTTCTTGAAGAATGGATTTAAGTAAAGTTGTTGGCCACTTGCTCATACGAAAGAAGAAGAAGAAGAAGTAAAATTTTGTGAGCTATTAGCTACTGTGCTGAGGATTGTGTCAAGGTGGTAATATTTTAAAAATAAATAAATAAAAATTGTTTATTTCGGACACAAAAAACAGTCCATAGGTGTTAGTAAAGAACCAAAAAAAGTAAAATATTAAAAACTAAGTGTTAGTACTTAAAGGTAAGAGTTTATTTTGCCAGTGCTTAGGCTAGAGGGAGCAGACATCCGGTATCACCCTACGCACAAGGCTTCTCCACAGTGGCGACGTATACCTGTCGGCTATTGTTTTTAGGATGCTGTTGTGGCTGCCCCGCAGTCTGCGAATCAGGGAAACTGTTTTTTTGCGTATGATGGCCTCAAAACTATCTGTTTGGTATTCTGCAAACATCCCTGACGCACTGCAGAAGCGTGGCAGCCCCAACATCATCCTAAAGATATTATTGTATTGGATGCGTAAGGTCGACAGCGAGCTCTTAGTGTGCTTGACCCACAGGTTTCCCGTGTAAAAACTCTGGCAATAAGCTTTAAAAAGTGTGACTTTCACATCTTCTGAACACCGGGAAAACCTGCGAGTCAGCATATTCCCTCTAACTGCAAGAGCCCTACGCTCCCTTTCAATATCCTCATCGTCTTTAAGGTCGTCGACAATCATATGTCCCAGATATTTAAATTTTGTAACACGTTTCACGTTCAAGCCATTTAGGGTTAAGTTATAAGTGTTATTATCCGGACATTTGCCAACGGCCTTAAAGACCATGTGCTCCGTTTTTTTTGCATTATACAAGAGTCCATGTTCTGCTGCATATAACTCACAGACTCTTAGCATATCTCTCAGACCACTTATCGTTGGACTGAGCAGCACCATGTCGTCCGCGTAGCTAATATTATTGACACTTACGCCATCTATTCGACAACCGACACGCATGCTGCTCAGTTCAACAATCAGGTCGTTTACATATATGTTGAACAGCTTGGGAGAAGTTAATCCACCTTGCCTTACACCACTCTCCAACACATATGCATCCGACAGTGAATCAGCCCACTTTACAAAATTGGTCTGGTGTGCATACCAATATCTAAAAATATTCACTACTTCAACAGGTACACCCCTGTCACTCAACTTTCTCCAAAGTACGTCGTATGATACCAGATCAAACGCCTTGGAGAGGTCAAGAAAACAGGCGTGTACCTGCGTCTTACGATCTGAGTAATATTGAACAGTATGCTTAAGACTCACTATAGCGCTTTCAGTAGAAAGTCCGGACCGAAATCCGAACTGTGCGTCATGTAGGTATGCAAATTTATCTAAGTGAGTATTAAGCAAACTATCCAATACTTTTGCTATAGTTGTTGCTAGTGAGATAGGTCGGTAATTACCCTTATCCGAGATATCCCCGGTCCTGTCCTTTACAATGGGTACCACAATGGTTTTCATAAGATCATGTGGTAGATAAGAATGACTTATGCACATTGTAAAGAACAGCGCCAATACTCTCGGTAGGTGCACACCCGCATGTTTCAGATGCTCTATGCTAATATAGTCGTGGCCAGGAGATTTGCCACCGCTCATGTTCCCTAGTGCCTCTCTAACTTGCTTCGCAGTAAAGCACACCTCGCACCTTCGCAGTACAGCACATTTTGCAAGTTAAAAAAAATCTCAGCACTTGATACAAGTAAATGTATGGCCGACTTAACCAATTCTAATCTTTTAGTTCCAAACTTTTGGTAATTTCCAAACCAAATGCTCTCTGTTCTCTCATTGCAGCAATTAAAGAAATCCAAGCTGAGATCCCGGACATCCCTCTCTTTCAATTCAACTCACCAGAGCGAGACAACACACCAGTCCTCCACGACACCATAGACCTATCTTCGGAGTTGAGGGAGATGACGTCAGACCCTTTCCTGGAGGTGGTACAGTCGAAGCCACGTGACACGTTGCTGTATATTTATACTAGTGGAACAACTGGCTTTCCTAAAGCAGCTATAATAACTAATATCAGGTGAGCATCTATTGGGCGTTTTTATTTTGGCAAAAGCTGTTTTCATCAGACATTACTAGAAAGATTGGAAGAACTCATGACACGCTGAACCTGAACTCAAATTAACCACACACACCTGAATTCAAATCCTTTGAATTCAATGTGAAAGATACACCTCACTAAGACAACATGACCTGGAAGAAAACTTTCTAATTTATCTCCAAGAACAATTAGAATAGAAAACTTTCGCTTCTGTACATGCCATTTAGTCATGTTTTTATTTAGGTACTTTTGTATTTTCAGTGTGTGTGGATAGGATCTTAGTTCATTCTTAGTTCTCTTTTCCTAGGACCTATCATTAAATTGAACTCATCCATCCTCCAGGTTCCTACTCATCCCCCTCGGAGTCCACACTGCCGCGCGCCTCTCCTCCTCCGACGTGATCTACGACCCCCTCCCGCTGCACCACACCGCGGGGGGAGTCCTGGGCGCTGGTCAGGCAATCATTCTTGGCTGCACTGTGGCGCTGAGAAAGAAGTTCTCTGCATCGAACTACTGGAGTGATGCAGCCAAGTATGGATGCACTGTGAGTACGTGGATGATCTTTCTCTCTCTGATATTTATAGTAATTGAACGCTCTCTGCGGTGCTCTCCGAACTCCGAAGGCAGAGGCTGCAGCCTGCAGCATCGGCTACAGCAAGTACAACTATGTGTAAGCGCTGGCTTGTGGACGTGTCACATACCTGTCAACAAATATGTGCAAGAATGCCCAGCACCTTCTAAGACCAAAGTACCTTGAAGATCTGTGGATGCTACTAATACAGGATCGTGGTGGATGACACAAACTTAGGGAGTCCTATACCCAGCAGTGGGTAAAATCGGGCTGTGAATGATGATGATGATGACACCACCGGTCTAAATGGTCTAAGCCACCGGCAGGCTAACACAAAAGTAAAGACAGCTTTTTTTTCCAG
Organism: Camptogramma bilineatum; assembly: GCA_958496255.1. NCBI lineage: Eukaryota > Metazoa > Arthropoda > Insecta > Lepidoptera > Geometridae > Camptogramma > Camptogramma bilineatum. Next base: position 9,022,150 of record OY292474.1, read on the forward strand.
GCAACACAATACATCGGTGAAATTTGCCGCTACCTCCTGTCCGTGCCTCCTGGTCCGAGCGACAAGGCGCACAAGGTTAAGGTGATCTTCGGCAACGGACTGCGGCCCCAGATCTGGCAGGATTTTGTGCAGCGCTTCGGCATCTCCCGGGTCTTGGAGTTCTATGGAGCTACTGAGGGGAACAGTAACCTTGGTCAGTTATAAAGATAAGTCATTAGCGACTTTCCAAACACAGGCCAAAAACTCAAAGTCACAGAAAATTAGCATTCTTTGTATGGAGACATTATTATGAATAGAGACGTTATACGTTGAAGTTCTATGGAGCCACTGAGAGGAACATCAGTCTTGGTAAACTACAAAAATCTGCAGCTCCTCCTGTCCGTACCACCTCACCCGAGCAGAGAAAGTAATGAAAGCACGCTGTTGCCTGTTCAAAACAATATCGATAATGACATGGATTGTTAAAATACTGATGTTTTCACAGTGAACTTGGATTCCAAAGTGGGTGCCATCGGTTTCCTGAGTCGGCTGGTGTCTTCAATCTATCCTCTCACTCTAGTCAAGTTAGTATTGCATCCTAGAAGTAGCCAGCTAAGGCTTCAAATCTTGTTTCTTTACTTTCTTTTCTTTGTTATGAAGAGCTTATAAGAGTTATTCTCTGAAACCACCGACCCATTTTGAAAAATTATTTGACTCATGGACAAAATGATTCTCATGACAAATGAATCTCAGAGGCTTTTGCCAATGGGTTACTATAGGGATCTCCGAATGATTACAAGGCTGCTCCTAGTTTTGTAGCTCGGTTGACTTAGGGAGAGATGAGTTATTGCTTGACCAAACGTCACAACCGAGTGAGAGAGTATATCTGCGGGCTGATTGTCTAACTTGTCTCAAGCCACAAATTGGTCTCAAACTGTCAAAACGATCGCATACCTTTTGTCGCGTTCGGTCTCGTTGAGATGAGAGACAGAGCTACTTGCGTGGTCACGGAACTGTCATATTTAACAGTTTGAGACCAATTTTAGTCGCTTTCAAAGATATACCATCAAGGGGCAGTTCAACAGCAGTAGCGCAATTAGAGCATAATAAATTGTGGTAGGAAGATTGTTGTTAAATTTTTGGTATCATTGCAGATGTGATGAAATCACAGGTGAAATACTGAGGGACAGCAATGACAGATGCATTACTTGTGGACCACATGAACCTGGTATGGATGTTTATTTTATCGTGGAGCTGTTGTCAAAAATCTATAAACTAGGCGAAGCATAATGGGTACAAGGTGGGACACGCGGTACCTACTTCTGTATTTTGAACTTTTGCGTTTGGATTTTTGGTAACTCAAGCGTTCTGATTAGTTCTGTATAAGCATTATGAATTTTAAACATCTCTAAAGAGTACTTAAAAGTTTCAGGTATAACTCAACAAGAGCAGACAATTTAACAATCTTCATTATTCCAGGGCTGCTCCTTGGCAAGATAGACCCGAAAAAGGCGATTCTCACCTTCGCCGGGTACGCGGATAAGACTGACTCCGAGAAGAAGATCGTGAGGAGCGTGAAGCAGGAGGGAGACTGTTACTTTAACACGGGAGATATCCTGGTAATGGACCACTTCGGGTACTTCTATTTCAAGGACCGAACTGGGGATACGTTCAGGTAAGAACTTTATGTAAGATTAAAAGACAGGCTTCTATAGTTTCTGTAGGTAATTCATACGTCAGGAGACAACCTATGCCTACACTCAAAGCGACGCTGTAGTGCCTTGGATTTTGTTTGAGATGAAGTGGGCAGCAGCTAACTAAACCAACCTATCAGTTTAATTGCCGTATCCAATAGGAAAGACGTGGTTAATTTGTGTGTCAAATTGCCACGGGTTACCTTACGATGTTTTCTTTCACCGAAACGAAGGATCCATTGATATACTTGAGCCGTCGTGATTTAAACCGAGCCGACCAGACTTCTGAAAAGATTAATTAACTTACGATACTCTCAGGTGGCGTGGTGAGAACGTGTCTACTGCAGAAGTGGAAGGGGTCATCAGTTCGTTGATCGGGCTGAAGGATGCTGTTGTATTTGGAGTACCTGTATGTATATCATATTGTCAACTTGTTATCCTTTACAACCCTAGTGTTTTCCAATATTGCAACAGGTCTCATCTCAAGATCTTTTCCGTATAACATCGATACCTTCCACTGGTTGAAGGTATCTTCCGCCGAGATTAGAGACTAATTAAAAATACTTCTCATAATGTTTTTATTTACCGACATGTCAATGATTTGTCGTTAAAAATAAGCATGGCAGTAACCAAGATCACTCATCTGTTAATTAATCGATCGAGCGAGCGAAGCGAGCGAAGATCTTAGTGGTAAGTTGGGCGATTTTGCTTTGTATGTTTGTATGTTTCACGAATTGTTGTTCGCGCATAACTGTCGAACCGTTCATCCAATCTGCATGAAACTTGGTAGGTCAATAGGTTGTGGTAAGGAAATTTACGGTGGAGCATATGAGCTTAATCCATGAAGGGGTTGTGAAGATATTGGGTTCCCAAGGGGGTAAAAAATTATGAAAGTTACACAAATATATTGAGTGGGGTGTCATACGAAAGGGCTTATTTTGTACATTCCAAAATGATTTTTATTTTTAATCTAGGATGTATAGTTTTTGAAATACGACCAAAGAACAAAAACTACGAAACCAGCAGTGCAAGCACCGTTCTTATCGATCGCTAAGTTGACATTTAGATTCGATAGAATTCGATAAAATTAAATTTTTCATTGATAAATCCAAATTTTGTCGATTCTAAATGTCAAATTTAGCGATCGATAAGAACGGTGCTTGCACTGCAGAGCTGCAAGAGCTCCCGTTTCATAGAGTTTCGATGTCTTCGTAGCTCATTGACTGGTCGGTCTTAAAAAGAGAGTGGCATCGTTGCGGTTTGGTTTGCAATGATTTTAGAAGCTACTTGATTTATTTTCATGATAAAAAAAAATTTGATAAAGAATGAAAATAATTGGGGTAAAAAAGTTAAGAAAACAAATATATTGAGTGGGGTGTCAAATGAAAGGTCTTTATCACGTTCGGTGCGGGACCGTATTTGCAAGACTTTCAGACAGTGCGATACAGGACATTTATGGTAGGTACGAGAGTTACTCCTGGTGCGGTACATGACATATATGTCCTGTATTATGTTTTTTTTTAAATGCCTATAATTTAATGAATTTCGTAATTTAATGTTGTTTTTTTATTTATTTGGGTAGATTATAACCTTATCTAACATATGGTAAGCCAGGACGGGGATCTGGTGAATACTTTAGAAGCTATACCTAAAACTAAATACTTACCAAAATTGCCCTGTACCGCACTGAAAATAGGGTCAAAACGTTTGTCCTTTACACAAGTTTAGTGATGTTCTAACCATATTTTGAACAATCGATATCGATAAGGAGCATTTATTTCTCTGAATATGAACAAAACTTCATTTACTTAAATTACAAGCTAAGTTAAACACCCCGGCATGGATTTATGATCCTGGTGGAAGTATATGCAGGACTCATTTTTGGTGCATCCTTGGTCAATTTTGTTCGGCGCAGACCTCCACCGCATGCTTACAAATTTTTAATTTATAAAAATCTTGTCCGTACAATTACAAACAAAACAAAAAAGGAATCAGTCAAATCAGTCAAGCCGTTCTCAAGTAATGCGGGAACATACATGCGGCAATTGATTTTTTTAATAACTGGGTTAGGATGTTGATGATTTTCAATCCTCAATTAAATTGCGACCATCGATAACATTTTATGAGATCGCCTAATTTTGGCGTTAATGTAATAATCGACAAATGACGTGCTAATAAGATAGGGATTGCTCCGCACTACTGTAAAAATCAGCGCGACACCGGGTCTGCGGATACAGGACATATATGTATGGTAACGCACAGAATTACGAAAATTGCTTTTAAGTGCGTACTACCCATATGTGTCCTGTACAATTTTATGGCAAATTTTGCTTATAATTTTAATAAGCTACAGAAAAGTATACTTGACTCTTTTTCACATAAAGGATTTCGTATAGAAATAGCCCCCGCACCAGCGGTAAAACTACAATTCTACCTTCCGCACCAGAAGAAAGTCGCGTACAACCCATATATGTCCTGTACCGCACTGAACGTGTTATTTGTATTTTCCAAAATAGTTATTATTTTTATTCTAGGACGTATACTTTTAGAAATACGACGAGAATTCATAAATATGAAATAGGTAATTAAATAAACTAGTAGTTCGCCCCGAACTGAGATCTCGCGCACCGTTGTGTTGATAGCCTAGATTTGGACTTGTTTCTGACTACCCCTATACCTACGTTAAGTGCTCCTTCTAGTGTTTACCACACAATGATATCTAATGCACTACCTCAGTATGGTAAAGATTATAGGCATGCATGCAATACATTAAGTCGTGTCGTGTTTATATTCAATAGTTGACCCCGCGAACTTCGTACCGCGCCTCAGGGAAGGCCTCTTAGTTCGAGAAATTATTAAAATAGCAGTTAAATACAAAATGTATGAGAAAATCAATTCCCCCTCCTCCCCCTCCCTCTCCGCCTCCCTCCCCTCCCCTCCCCCTCCCTCTCCACCTTCCTCCCCTCCCCTCCCCCTCCCTCTCCCCCCACCCCTCCCCTCCCCCTTCCCTCTCCTTCTACCCCTCCCCCTCCCCTCCCCCTCCCGCTCCCTCTCCCCCTCCGTCTCCCTCTATAATTTTGGTACATGCCCAGCCCACTATTTGTAGGAGTTAGCATTTGCATACGTGACAGGTTGCAAGCCCATCGCCGCTATTAGAACATTAACTGGTTTCCTCACGATGTTTTCTTTCACCGTTTAGAGCTCGTGTTAATGCGCATTTAAATTTTTCTAATCGAAAAATCCATTGATGAGCACGGCCAGGGTTCGAACTTACGACCTATGAATCGAAAATCGAGCACTCTTCCACTCGGCCAACAAGGCTTTTATTTTCAATCTCAAGGAAAACTATCAAGAAGCAACTAAAATCATTGCAAACCAAACCACAACGATGCCACACTCTTTGTCTGTTAACCAGACCTACGAATACATCGAAACTCTATGAAACGGGAGCTCTCTCCATACATCCGTTAATTGGTTTTCATCATTTTTCTTTTTCTCTGTATTTCAAAAACTATAGAACCTAGAAGAAAACTAAAAACCATTTTGGAATGTATAAATTGAGTACTTTCATATGACACCCCACTCAATATATTTGGGTAACTTTGAAAAAAATTTACCCCCTTGGGAACCCCATATCTTTACAACCCCTTCATCGATTATGCTCATACGCTCCACAGCAAATTTCCATAGCACAACCTATTGACCTATCAAGTTTCATACAGATAGGATAAGCGGTTCGATAGTTATGCGAGAACATAAAAATGAAACATACAAATATACAAACATACAAACATACAAAGCAAAATCGCCTAACTTGCCACTAAGATCTTCGCTCGCTTCGCTCGCTCGATCGAAAATTAGACACGACATTATGTATTGCATGCAAGCTATTATTTTTTACCATGAAGAGCTAGCGCAATAGGCATACTCGACAGTAGCACTTGAAATTAAAGGGGTAGTCAGAAGAAAGTCCAAATGTAAGCCATCCCCACGGTGCGCGAGATCTCAGTTCGGGGCGAACTACTAGTGTACCACTTAGTTTAGTTAATGTAAAATTTAATGTAAAGACTATTGCATGCGCAAAGCGCTGATTATGGCCGTGCTGATACTGTAACACTAACACCTGCTACTAACCCATAATACGCAATAAATTAATTTGATTTGATTTGATTTGATTTGATCTGTTAGGTCTTAAGATGGTCAAAATTAGACTTATAGAAAAACTTTTGCTTTACCACAAATTCTCTTTCCACAGATCCCCAACGTCGAAGGCAAAGCAGGAATGGCAGCGATCATTGATCCAGACAAAAAGCTAGACCTAGTCTCACTCTCCAAAGGACTGAAGTCCAGTCTCCCAGTCTACGCCAGACCCTTATTCATCAGGCTACTCCCAGAAACTCCTCTAACTGCCACATTTAAGCTGAAGAAGAGAGAACTGATGGAACAGGGATATAACATCAGCCTGCACAAAGATCCTATGTTCTTTATGGATCAGAAGACCGGGGAGTATGTGGTTCTGACGCAGAAGCTGTACGAAGATATCCAGTCTGGGAGTGTTAGGCTGTGATTGTGATCATTGTAGTAAATTTGTAAATTTAGAAAAGTGCATTAGTAGTATGAGAAAGTGGTGAATTAGTGAAGGATTTTTAAGGACAAAGGGTCTTATGGCTGGCCTGATAGACGTGCCTTCCGAAACAAAAGTGCCTAGACGGTTATACCACTAGCGAGCCATAGCACTCATAGTGTTGGCAACCGCGCTGAACGTCGTATCTGCATCTATCAAAACACCTAAAGTTGGTGGTTAGCGCTGGAGATCGAGACCGGAGACTGTTGTCATTTAAACTGACGGTTCACTATCTTCTGTCTCTTTTGCACGCCCCTACAAAGCCTGTCTCTGCGGTTTCGGTCTCCGGTCTCGATGTTCGCGCCTAGTTTACCCTCGGTAACTTTTTATAGCGATAAGAAACGCTTTTCTGCATCGCATTTGTACAAACCAGAACAAACACAATTCTGTAGCATTGCTGAATATCATCCGTGAACTGTGAAAATAATATAAAAACTGAATCGTGTATGTATGTAATTTGTCTATATAGTGCCTGCATAGTCGTACGCTACAAATATGCCACGTCTTGTGATTAAAACAAGCGCTTCAAGTGCATGCGAATGATAGTAAAATTATATTTTTATAGTGCTCAATATATTGTATTTTTTTTAGTGTCAATTGCAAGTTCCCTTTAGATATGAATCTCTGAATTAGGTAAATAAATTATGTACAAAATATTAGTGTATAAGTAAAACTATTCCAATGTATTTAATTTTGTGATATAAAAATAAATTGTTTAGTCACTACCACCATTGTATTCTTGCTAACGTATAGCTAAAGTAAGTTTATTCAAGAACTACGAGTAGGTATGTTCAGCGGGCTGATTGTCTAACTTGTCTCAAATTGGTCTCACACTGTCAAAACGATCGCGTAGTTATCTTTAGTCGCGTTCGATCTCGTTGAGATGAGCATGACAGAGCTATTTGCGTGATCACTGAACTGACATATTTGAGAGTTTGAGACCGATTTTGGTCGCTATCAAAGATAGATAATCAGGGGGAAGGAAGCTGGCGTCCTTCAAATGGCCTTTGATTATATTATTGGGGTAGTCAAGGGCATCTCCGTTGACTACACTAGTAGTTCGCCCCGAACTGAGATCTCGCGCACCGTAGATGGCTTACATTTGGACTTTCTTCTGACTACCCCTATAATTTCAAGTGCTACTACTGCCGAGTATGCCTATTGCGCTAGCTCTTCATGGTAAAAAATACTTGCATGCATGCAATACATAATGTTGTGTCTAATTTTTCATTTATTTCATATTTTATATGAATTCTCGTCGTATTTCTAAAAGTATACGAAAATAATAACTATTTTGGAATGTACAAATAAAGACCTTTCATTTGACACCCCACTCAATATATTTGTTTACTTAACTTTTTTTACCCCAATTATTTTCATTCTTTATCAAAATTTTTTTTTATCACGAAAATAAATCAAGTAGCATCTAAAATCATTGCAAACCAAACCGCAATGATGCCACTCTCTTTTTAAGACCGACCAGTCAATGAGCTACGAAGACATCGAAACTCTATGAAACGGGAGCTCTTGCAGCTCTGCTTTCGTAGTTTTTGTTCTTTGGTCGTATTTCAAAAACTTTATATCCTAGATTAAAAATAAAAACCATTTTGGAATGTACAAAACAAGCCCTTTCGTTTGACACCCCACTCAATATATTTGTGTAACTTTAAAAAATAAAAACCGGTCAAGTGCGAGTAGAACTCGTACGCCGAGGGTTCCGTACCTACCCATTATACCCATTATGTTATTGTAGCCCGCTTATTTGTATGAGCGCCCATACAACTCAGAGGACAATCTTAATTGGCGTCAACTATGTATGTATGGGAACACCCTTTAATTTTCAACTTTTTTAATTTTTTGGAATTTTTCCTTTATTTGTGCTATAAGACCTTGCTTTTTGCCAAATTTCGTGATTCTAGGTCAACAGGAACTACCATTTAAGTTTTCAACCCAAAACCTCTAGGGTACTTCCGGTTGACCTAGAATTGTTAAATTTGTGTACAAGTAAGGTCTTACAGCACAAGTAAAGGAAAAATTCCGAAAAATAAAAAAAGTTATATAATATAGGTATAACTAGTAGTTCGCCCCGAACTGAGATCTCGCGCACCGTAGATGGCTTACATTTGGACTTTCTTCTGACTACCCCTATAATTTCATGTGCTACTACTGCCGAGTATGCCTATTGCGCTAGCTCTTCATGGTAAAATGCTATAAAATAATGTCGTGTCTAATTTTTCATTTACTTATTTCATATTTATGAATTCTCGTCGTATTTCTAAAGTATACGTCCTAGGATGAAAATAATAACTATTTTGGAATGTACAAAATAAGACCTTTCATTTGACACCCCACTCAATATATTTGTTTATTTAACTTTTTTACCCCAATTATTTTCATTCTTTATAAAAAAAAATTTTATCATGAAAATAAATCAAGTAGCATCTAAAATCATTGCAAACCAAACCGCAACGATGCCACTCTCTTTTTAAGACCGACCAGTCAATGAGCTACGAAGACATCGAAACTCTATGAAACGGGAGCTCTTGCAGCTCTGGTTTCGTAGTTTTTGTTCTTTGGTCGTATTTCAAAAACTATACATCCTAGATTAAAAATAAAAACCATTTTGGAATGTACAAAATAAGCCCTTTCGTATGACACCCCACTCAATATATTTGGGTAACTTTGAAAAAAATTTACCCCCTTGGGAACCCCATATCTTTACAACCCCTTCATCGATTACGCTCATACGCTCCACAGCAAATTTCCATAGCACTACCTATTGACCTATCAAGTTTCATACAGATTGGATTAGCGGTTCGATAGTTATGCGAGAACATAAAAATGAAACATACAAACATACAAACATACAAACATACAAACATACAAACATACAAAGCAAAATCGCCTAACTTGCCACTAAGATCTTCGCTCGCTTCGCTCGCTCGATCGATTAAGGTAAGGGGATAATTGGTACTTACAAGTTTTCACGAAAACCTAAATTTGCCTATATCTTTTTATAGTGTTGACTCAGGACCTTGATTTTTATACTCACAATAGGGACTATAGACCTCAGTATATGCTATAAATTTCAACTTGCTAGCTCCACCCGTTCCTGAGATAATCGATGGTGACACACGGACAGACAGACAGACGGACAGACAGACAGACAGACAGACAGACAGACGGACAAGAAAGTGATCTTATAAGGGTTCCTTTTTTTACCTTTTAAGGTACGGAACCCTAAAAATTACCCCCTTGGGAACCTAATATCTTCACAACCCCTTCATCGATTAAGCTCATATGCTCCACCGTAAATTTCCTTACTACAACCTATTGACCTACCAAGTTTCATGCAGATTGGATGAACGGTTCGACAGTTATGCGCGAACAACAATTCGTGAAACATACATACAAACATACAAACATACAAAGCAAAATCGCCCAACTTACCACTAAGATCTTCGCTCGCTTCGCTCGCTCGATCGATTAGACGAATGCTTCTTGCAAGTATTGACAGTTTGTAAGCCAATTACCGTTTATTAGATTGAAATGAAATATGTCAACAACTGTATCCCCAAGGCGCGGTACACATTCTCTCAGATGTTTTTAGGCAATGTTTAAGACGCTTTGATGTCTACGGGGGTAGTCAGAGGTATATCCAAATACGTTTTGGCACATGCCCACATTTTGCAGAGGCTAGCATTCTATAAGTGACAGATGTTTAGGTAAGGTGTGGTAAATACAATTTTGACACATAAAGCAATTTTATTCATTCATACAAAATTACCAACATCCAATACAATTATTTCTCAAACAATATTTTAGTTTACATTTAAATTTGGCTAAAAAGATTTTGAATACTCTATCTATTTCTTTACTCTATGTTCACAGTAAGGGGTGAAACACACTGAGCATTATGTAACGTTATGTTTCTTGTAGGTATTATTGTGAATGACCATTGATCAATGGAGGCCCACAAAATAAAACGCGTTCTGCAGAGCACTTGTTAGGTGCCTAAAGGGTGCCAACTGGACCTTATTACCTACTAAGTCTCCGCTATCTGTCAGTTCGTCCGTTTGTCACAGGGCTAAATTTTTCACAGTGTGTATATTGTGGCCACTAAGTAAGTAAAGTCCTATGAGCTAGTGACCAACGCTGGCGACGGTGTTTTTAGACGCCTACAGGCATCCGTCATGGCTAACAAAAAAAAAATTACGGCAAAGAAACCTTCGTGTCGAGTCCTACTTGCAACTAGCACGCTTAGCTTTTGGTTCATGTACTTTCTGGAAAATACTGCACGATATTTTTGGTACTACGGTAGTACAGCGGTAGTGTATAACGCTTTCTGAGGCGGTTTTCACACTGGCACCGCACCCCGCAGCGGTGTACAGAACTGCTGCGGTCTGGGGGTCTAAAGTGGCCACTTTTGATGAAAAATCAGATGTTTCATAGATGCTTCATCTATGAAACATCTATGAAACATCTAATTTTTCATCAAATATGAAGCATCGATGCTTCATAGATGTTTCATAGATGTTTCATAGATGCTTCATATATAAAGTATCTATGAAGCATCGATGAAGCATTGATGAAGCATTTCACAAAACATCTTTTTTTTTTCTTCTTCTTTATTTTGGCTTCGCACGGCTTGTGCATTCAGCCAGTGTCAAGTAACTATAAACTTCAAGCACATTCACTAACACTTAACGGTTAATAATCCACCATTATTACACAAGAAACACAAGTTTTGGAAAATAAAACAAAAACGAAACTTTACTTCTGAAATTCCCGCCAAAAAGCAACCCCCAAAACATCTTTTTTGACAGATCTATGTGCGAGGTTAAATTTATTTTTAGAAAGTAAATAACCTTACCCATGGACGTATATAAGGGGGGGGTTTAGGGGGTCCGGACCCCCCCTTAGCCCATTAAGTTCGGAGGACACCTAGTCAATTTTTGTATTTTGGAACCCTTGGACCCCCCCCTTAACAAAGATCTTTGGTATATTGGAACCTTTGGACCCCCCTTAACAAGGCTATAGCTACGCCCCTGACTTTACCTACCTATTACTTTCTAAAAATATTTGAATTTGAGAAGTAATGTTTCGTTTTTGTTTTATTTTCCAAAACTTGTGTTTCTTGTGTAATAATAGTGGATTTTTAACCGTTAAGTGTTCGTGAATGTGCTTGAAGTTTATAGTTACTTGACAATGGCTGAATGCACAAGCCGTGCGAAGCCAAAATAAAGAAGAAGAAGAAAAAAAAAAGATGTTTTGTGAAATGCTTCATCAATGCTTCATCGATGCTTCATAGATGCTTCATATATGAAGCATCTATGAAACATCTATGAAACATCTATGAAGCATCGATGCTTCATATATGAAGCATCTATGAAGCATTTATGAAGCATTTGATGAAAAATTAGATGTTTCATAGATGTTTCATAGATGAAGCATCTATGAAACATCTGATTTTTCATCAAAAGTGGCCACTTTAGACCCCCTGAAGATTTTAACATTGTACGAGTATCACGCACGTCGATGCGTTGTCAGTGTGTTATACTATGCGTGTTTTCTATACAAATTGAGATACTTGCATACAATGTTAAAATCTGCAGCGACGCACAACGCAGCGGGGTGTGTTGCAGTGTGAGAACCACCTATACAAGCCTTCACGTTTTTTTTTTTCTGGAAATATTTTTTACGACGCTAAACACGCTCAGTGTGTTTCAGTTTTCTATTTACTAAGACGCTTGTGCGAATATTGGTCAAAAATAAAATTACTTACCTAGCTACAATAATTACACACATTTATTTTGATTAATTAACATCCATTTTATGAACATCATTTTATTTATTATCTATTGCATAATATATAAACATTTTTAGGAGCGATTAACGAAAATTATCAAAATCCCAACGCAACTCAAACAAAAGAAGAGTTTTGTTTTGAGTTTTAGAGTAGGTAGTTACCTATGCTTATAATTTTCGATCGAGCGAGCGAAGCGAGCGAAGATCTTAGTGGTAAGTTGGACGATTTTGCTTTGTATGTTTGTATGTTTGTATGTTTCACGAATTGTTGTTCGAGCATAACTGTCGAACCGTTCATCCAATCTGCATGAAACTTGGTAGGTCAATAGGTTGTGGTAAGGAAATTTACGGTGGAGCATATGAGCTTAATCGATGAAGGGGTTGTGAAGATATTGGGTTCCCAAGGGGGTAAAAAATTATGAAAGTTACACAAATATATTGAGTGGGGTGTCATACGAAAGGGCTTATTTTGTACATTCCAAAATGGATTTTATTTTTAATCTAGGATGTATAGTTTTCGAAATACGACCAAAGACCAAAAACTACGAAACCAGAGCTGCAAGAGCTCCCGTTTCATAGAGTTTCGATGTCTTCGTAGCTCATTGACTGGTCGGTCTTAAAAAGAGAGTGGCATCGTTGCGGTTTGGTTTGCAATGATTTTAGATGCTACTTGATTTATTTTCATGATAAAAAAATTTTTGATAAAGAATGAAAATAATTGGGGTAAAAAAAGTTAAGTAAACAAATATATTGAGTGCGGTGTCAAATGAAAGGTCTTTATTTGTACATTCTAAAATAGTTATTATTTTTATTCTAGGACGTATACTTTTAAAAATACGACGAGAATTCATAAATATGAAATAAATGAAAAATTAGACACGACATTATGTATTGCATGCATGCTAGTATTTTTTACCATGAAGAGCTAGCGCAATAGGCATACCCGGCAGTAGTAGCACTTGAAATTATAGGGGTAGTCAGAAGAAAGTCCAAATGTGGGCCATCTACGGTGCGCGAGATCTCAGTTCGGGGCGAACTACTAGTTTATTTGGGGCTATTGAGAAAACAGATACGAGTATAATGCGCGGGACACACAGAAAAGACGTAAGACGCAGACGGGGTGCGGACATTTGTCTCTTCCGCGTCCCTTTCATTCAAAATGTATAGAAGAGTCGCGACGCAAAACATACAGAAGAGACGGGGCGCGAACACTGTTCGCTGGGGCTCTGTCCGCGACGCGTCCTCGTCTTACGTCTTTTCTGTCTGGCCCGCGCCTTAAAAGGAGTAGGTAGGTACCTATATAATGTAATGTAAATAGGAAATAATGAATTTTAACGTTTTGGGCATTCAATTTAGAAATGCGATCGGAAGGTTTCATTTTCAGAACTATGTTTCATTGAACCCAGTATGAAGAATAGATTTGATGTTTGTCTATCTAAACTTAACTTATCTTAAACATCTAACACAATAATAATTTGGCAATGCCACACTGAGCTCACGTCTGTAAGCAGTATCCTTTCGCCTCACTGGTACTTTTTAGCTCATCCTGCACAGGGTGTATCAAATATTTATGTCAAGCTGAATCCCAGAGGCAAAGAACACTGAATCTGATCCACGGGTTTCTGTATTTATCGATGCAAGGTTTGAACTGTTGACGAATTTGTAATCATTCGAAATTGCCTTCAGGGATAGTTTTGTTTCACTATAATATATTTCTTATGTTCATCTCGTTGATTATTTTAGGAAATCAAGAATACACGAGTTTGATATGAAGTTTTTTAGGACATCCTGTCTTTATAAGTTATTTTTCGACTTAGTTTTCAATCAGTTGCCCCTACAGTACCTATCCTGTACAGAACCAGTGAGGTGAAAGGGGGCTCTTCATGCCTGATAATCTATCTATCAATCGTGCAAAACCTCAATTCCGAATTAAATGACATAATTTCCATACCTTGAACACTTTATTTTTATATACAGTTCTTCAAGGATTCAACATTTTTTTACTATTCATTACGAATATTCGAGCTCGCTTCGCTTACTCGGTCAATGCATTGAACATCGTGATGTTACATTATGCAATTCCACATGGGAAGAAATACCTACCTACCACAATTTTTGAGGCGCAGAAAATTAAATATTCATTTAAAAATCAATAAATCATCCTAAAGCTAAATTGTCTCAAACCTCAAATTGGTCTCAAACTGTCAGAACGATCGCGTAGGTATCTTTTGTCGCATTCGGTCTTTTTGAGATGAGAGTGTCAGGGCCTGTATTCTACTAGATGACAACCGCTTTGGTTTGGTTCGATCTCTTAAATGTCAGCCATTTGGTGAAATAGTAGAATAGCTTTTCAAAAATTTGTTCTGCCAAAGTTCAAAACCTCACCACAACTGAGTCGTTTGTTATTAGTAGTCATGGAAACAGTCGCTTTAGTTGAGGTTTTGGTTGAGGTTGATAAAAAGTTCGGTACGAGAATCGACGCCCAGAGCCACTTGCGTATGAACTGTCATATTTCAGAGTTTGAGACCGATTTTGGTCGCTATCAAAGATAGACAATCAAGGGGCAGTTTGTCTCTAGCTTGAAAATGTTGAATCGTTGAAGACGCTTATTCTAACTGTAATAGTGACTGATTGTCAGTCGATAAAACTATGTATATTATTTCCATTATATTACTTACTATATTTAACAAGTACTAAAATTTTGCAATCATTTTGAATGATCCAACGACGAGTTCTATATTTTAACTTCAATAAAATGAGTTAAAATGTATATTTTATTTCACTGGGTATAACATGACCAACTACTCATGTGTATTCAGTTCAGACCAAGATGGTTCAAATCCAAGTTGAAATTAGGTTGACCTTTTTGTTACACTGTGTAGTCAGACAGTTACTACTTTCGATACAAACTAACTTAAAGTATTTTTTGGGAGGAATCAATCAAAAATCATGGTCTGAAGACCCCATTTGAATTGACTGCCGGACATAGACTATTATCGATATTTCAATAGGTGATCGAGTACAATCTTAAAAAACCAACTTCAAAAAAGTGGTATTCGATTTAATTAAGTATTAATTTTACACACCATAAATGATATTTTCTCGGGATTATGATTTCGAGCATGAATAATTCTTTGAATATCCGTTAAATATTTCAGAAACAAAATCTGTGAAGCAACGAGTTCAGCTTTTAAGCTGAACCAAAAGTTTTGGAATACAAAAAATACTCTACAATTGCGTCCCAACCGAGCACTCACCAAATTCTTGAAAGTCTTTGTACCTGTTGGTACTTTCTTCGGTAACATTTTTACCACAGTTGTGAACATAATCTCTGTCACTGTGGATGTCTACGTAGACAATATTTGTATCAGTTGTTTGATCATAATCTCTGTCACTGTTGACGTTTTCATCGACAACATTTTCAACATGAGTGACTCCTGTTTTCTCAATGTATCATAACGTCCCATCATTCAACAATCAAATACTATTGTTTTCTGGTCATCTCTCACAGACTACGACCATTGGCCCTTCTAGAATCTTGTCAATCTGTTCCTGTGACTTTCCCTTTGTCTCTGGTAACGTCAGGAATATATACCCAGCTCCCAGAAGCGTGATGGAGGCTGATATGTAGTAGGTTCCGTGGAGGCCCAAAGCCGCGGCCAGGGAGCCGTAGTAACGCAGGAGGAGGAAACTGGAGAGCCACATCCAGGATATGAGCAGACTTGATGCTAGGCTACGAACCTGAAAAGAGAATTTAACATTATCGCAAAATAAAACAAGTGAGATTAAAAAAAATAACGCAAACCACCAGCTTTACGTGTCAAGACCATTGTCCTGTATTAAAAAAAATAATTGGATCTCCAAGATGTTTCCGAAACCAAAAAATCTTTAATGCACGGCCGAGATTCAAACTACCATAATATGGTCTACTAAAAGTTTCATAATGTTAATGTACTTACATTTGTAGAAAATAGTTCCGAAATCAGTACATAAGGCACAGATCCCAGCCCAATATTGTACAAAAATAGCACTATTGACAGCAGCACCATTGGAGTCACCATCGTCACATCCTTATTATCCTCACTCTGCGACCACTCTATCAAATTATCTTCTCTCACTGCCATCTCCTCAGTCAAATTCTTTATTAGAATCTCGCTCTTCAAATTCTCCACTTTCGTCAAATTAATCACGTCACTATTTATGTTGAAAGAGATATTTTGAGGCAATATGTTGGTGTTTTCTTTCATCGGTCGTCGGTAAGGCCACAGACGGTGGAAGTACCAGGAGTGGTGGAGATGAGGGTCGCAGTAGACTCCTAGTAATGCTAGGCAGAAGGTGATGCCGGTGCAAGACCAAAGCAACAGCATCTGTGAAGATACAATACTAATAGCACCAGGATAGCACCCAAAATATAACGGCTAAAACGTATGGAATTTGTAAAAGTGGCAAAGTAATATTTACACTCTGATCTTCCATAGCCTTTAAGTAAGTAAGTAAGCTTATAGAATGTTTACCATCTGCGTACAAATCTGAGAGGGTCTCCTCGTTCATTTTCTTCTTTTCAAAATGACTAACAATTTCCAGAACATTTTCAACAGCATTGAGGTTCTCACCTTCCTGCCAAGTTTGTCAACGGAGATGGTGGCCACGGCAGCTCCGAGTACCAGAGCTGTCCCGCACAGCAAGGACCCTGCTTCCGACCGGTCGAATAGAGCACGCGGGATCGTTCTGAAAGGAAAGTATTTATCATCAGCTGTACGTTTAAACTAGCTGAACCCTCGATGGTTCTTTACTATCGAAAGAATATTGACCATATTTGGGTCAGAGTGACCATAGTGCTGGGCAAGCCTACTCCATCTCAACAATGATCCAGGTACTACAGTGACCCGTTAGATTACGCAAAGATTGCCTCCTGGCACAGTATATCATCGATCGAGCGAGCGAAGCGAGCGAAGATCTTAGTGGTAAGTTGGGCGATTTTGCTTTGTATGTTTGTATGTTTGTATGTTTGTATGTTTGTATGTTTGTATGTTTCACGAATTGTTGTTCGAGCATAACTGTCGAACCGTTCATCCAATCTGCATGAAACTTGGTAGGTCAATAGGTTGTGGTAAGGAAATTTACGGTGGAGCATATGAGCTTAATCGATGAAGGGGTTGTGAAGATATTGGGTTCCCAAGGGGGTAAAAAATTATGAAAGTTACACAAATATATTGAGTGGGGTGTCATACGAAAGGGCTTATTTTGTACATTCCAAAATGGTTTTTATTTTTAATCTAGGATGTATAGTTTTTGAAATACGACCAAAGACCAAAAACTACGAAACCAGAGCTGCAAGAGCTCCCGTTTCATAGAGTTTCGATGTCTTCGTAGCTCATTGACTGGTCGGTCTTAAAAAGAGAGTGGCATCGTTGCGGTTTGGTTTGCAATGATTTTAGATGCTACTTGATTTATTTTCATGATAAAAAAAAAATTGATAAAAAATTAAAATAATTGGGGTAAAAAAAGTTAAGTAAACAAATATATTGAGTGCGGTGTCAAATGAAAGGTCTTAATTTGTACATTCTAAAATAGTTATTATTTTTATTCTAGGACGTATACTTTTAAAAATACGACGAGAATTCATAAATATGAAATAAATGAAAAATTAGACACGACATTATGTATTGCATGCATGCTAGTATTTTTTACCATGAAGAGCTAGCGCAATAGGCATACCCGGCAGTAGTAGCACTTGAAATTATAGGGGTAGTCAGAAGAAAGTCCAAATGTTGGCCATCTACGGTGCGCGAGATCTCAGTTCGGGGCGAACTACTAGTCTAGTAAAAGTTGTAAAGGCCTGTTTTTTTTTATTTTCAAAATTAAACCATGTCTCCAAGCATGCCTCCTTACCCGTTATAAATAGTGAAGTTGTAAACAGTATTGTTGAGTTGCGGTAGAGCGTGTGTGGAGTGCCTCAGCATGGCGGCCGCAAAGCTGCTGACGGCACCAGCACCACTGCCAGCAGCCGCGCTCAGGATCACCACGCAGGAGAGCAGGGCTCGACGGCAGCGGCGATGCCGGACTGGTAAGTAAGTAAGCTTGTATGAGCTGGTGGCTAACTCTGGTGAGTGAGTTTTTAAGCTGCCTGAAGGCCTCTTTCACGGCTTAATGACTTAAAAGCCGGGATCGACAATTTAACATGTACTCCAAAGCACGGAAACGCTTAGCTGTTAATGCCAGTTGTGGTCAAATACACCATCTCCCTCTAGCTAGGCCTTTCATGTGTTCGGTGTGTTGGGTGAGGTTCACTTTGTAGTACGGCTTGCCATTAATCCAATAGAAATAGTATAAGCCATAATAAAACACCTTCATCAGGTACCCAGGTACTCACAAAGCTCTCTGCAAGCAGAAATCTCAGTCTTCTCACTCTTTTTATCCGAATTAGAGGTGCTATCCAGCCCGCTGATCCTCTTCAGCATCGGCTGGAAGGTATCGGAGTCCTGCCTCCTCATCTCCCTCCGCCCTCCGTAGTCAGAGGTCCTGATGCGAACCTCCTGCTGTTCTATCACGTCGGTCAGGTCCTCTTGGAAGTCGGAGCCGTCGAACCAGCAGATTATTTTTGCAGCGTCCTGAAAAAAAGCAATGCTTTTGTACAATCTTACCAATATTGTAAATCTGAAAACCAATTCATTTTTATATTCATTTCTTGGCAGAGTAAAATCATGCACTGCTCGGCCTTCCTCTCATATGCCATTTCAACCATGACAATCAGCAATGTCATCTTGCCATAAAAGTGAGCAGACAACTTCAATTACCTGTACCCTTCCTATGCTGATGAGGAACGAGGGTGTCTCCGGGAGCCAGATAAGGGAAGCGAGCAGAATCAGAGGAGGCACCGCCATAGAAAGGGAGAGCGCATGCGCGGACAGCATACCTCCAGCTGCGTACGCGAAGAGGATGCCGCAACTGGAAAATATATATTGGAATATACATAATGACCTGCAGGCTGATTGTCTAACTTGTCTCAAACCTCAAATTGGTCTCACAAGACTGTCAAAATGATCGCGTAGGTATCTTTTGTCGCGTTCGGTCTCGTTGAGATGACAGTGACAGAGCTACTTGCGTGGTCACTGAACTGTCATAGTTAACAGGTTGAGACAGACTTTGGTCGCTATCAAAGATATACAATCAGGGGCCTGGAATAACACAGGCTACTTTTTATTTGACGACCTCTGTGGCGCAGTGGGTGAAGGCCCGCCTGTGACGCAAGAGGTTGCGGGTTCGATCCCCGCCGCGGGACAAATGTTTGTATGATCTGCAAATATTTGTCTCGGTTCTGGGTGTTTTCTATGTATATTATGTAAGTATTTACGAAAAAAAAAATGTATATAAGTAGTATATCAGTCATGTGGTTGCCATAACACAAGCTCTGCTTAGCTTGGGACTACATGATGCTGTGTGAAATGTCCAGCAATATTTATATATTTATTTATTTATTCGGGTACCACGCGAGCTAAGCCTTGGGCGGCAGCTAGTAATCTAAATAGTTTTCAGAACTGTGGGAGGTTTATGTATCACAAACCTGCAAGCCAGAGCAGGCATGGCTGCCAGCCCCCTAGTCCGGGGGGCAATCTCCGCGCAGTACACGGGGGCAAGTGCCAGGGCCCCCGCTCCCCCCGCCCCCGCAGCTGCCCTCGCGGCCCACACGCCCCTGGCTCCACACCACGCTGCTAGCGACCAGCTGATCTGAAACGCAGATAAATTCAATAAGAGTTTATTGAGCCCCTAAAACGACGTGCTTGCGTGATTGTAAATGTAATGAGTGTGAACGAGGCGAAAACGGTGGGTCAAAAGAATGGCAAGTAGGAATGGTTGGTCTGGTTGCCTACCCCAGAGGCACGATACTAAGTGACAAGCACTAAGTATTTTTTAAATGTTTTTTATTCGTGATCATCAGACCACGGTGTCTGGTAGTGACATCTGAAAATTCGAGATAAATAAAAATGATTTAATTTAGTGTAAATGACTTCATGTCGTGAAAGTTTAAAATATAGTTATACTAGTAGTTCGCCCCGAACTGAGATCTCGCGCACCGTAGATGGCCAACATTTGGACTTTCTTCTGACTACCCCTATAATTTCAAGTGCTACTACTGCCGGGTATGCCTATTGCGCTAGCTCTTCATGGTAAAAAATACTAGCATGCATGCAGTACATAATGTCGTGTCTAATTTTTCATTTATTTCATATTTATGAATTCTCGTCGTATTTTTAAAAGTATACGTCCTAGAATAAAAATAATAACTATTTTAGAATGTGCAAATAAAGACCTTTCATTTGACACCGCACTCAATATATTTGTTTACTTAACTTTTTTTACCCCAATTATTTTCATTTTTTATCAAAAATTTTTTTATCATGAAAATAAATCAAGTAGCATCTAAAATCATTGCAAACCAAACCGCAACGATGCCACTCTCTTTTTAAGACTGACCAGTCAATGAGCTACGAAGACATCGAAACTCTATGAAACCGGAGCTCTTGCAGCTCTGGTTTCGTAGTTTTTGGTCTTTGGTCGTATTTCAAAAACTATACATCCTAGATTAAAAATAAAAACCATTGTGGAATGTACAAAATAAGCCCTTTCGTATGACACCCCACTCAATATATTTGTGTAACTTTCATAATTTTTTACCCCCTTGGGAACCCAATATCTTCACAACCCCTTCATCGATTAAGCTCATATGCTCCACCGTAAATTTCCTTACCACAACCTATTGACCTACCAAGTTTCATGCAGATTGGATGAACGGTTCGACAGTTATGCTCGAACAACAATTCGTGAAACATACAAACATACAAACATACAAACATACAAACATACAAACATACAAACATACAAAGCAAAATCGCCCAACTTACCACTAAGATCTTCGCTCGCTTCGCTCGCTCGATCGATAAAGTTTAAATTTACTATGCTATTAAAAGTGCGATTTTCTAAAATATCTTAGAATTGATAAACAATTCATAAACACATGAAAATAAGTTTAGTAAACCAGAAGGATCATAGTCTAATTTTTTCTCTCTATTTGTGTCTATTTTTGGGTCCAAATTATTTTGCCGAACGTGACGATTCAGGGTAAGTACTTAGGTACTTGGCCATTTGCAATCATACGAACTTAGGTTCGTATGAGCAAATGGCCAACTCTGATGACGGAGTTTTTAGGCCGCCTAAAGGCCTTCGTCATGGCTGAACGACTTAAAAGCCGGGACCGATACTTTAACGTGCCCTCCGAAGCACGGAAGCGCTCAACTCAGAATTCAGGTTAAACCCCAGTGACTCACAATAAAGCTGATGCAGATACAAAAGGCACCCGCCTTCCGGCCCCTCGCGTCGGCCAGCACCGCGAAGAAGGGCGCAGCGGGCAGCGCGACCAGGCTGGGCAGCGCCGCCAGCCACGCGCCGCCCGCCAGCGCCTCCGAGCCCAGCACGCCCGACACCCAGCCCGTGCTGCAGCCGTGCGTGAAGCACGAGATATTGTCTGTAAATAGATGAGGCTGAGATTAGGCTAAGACACATCATGAACAAATTATGAACTGTAATAAAAACTAAATTTGAACCTGAGGACAGCCTTACCCGTTTATTTCCGGATAGCATGCAGAGACAGAGTTTTAAAGACTTGTGCCTTCGGACTCTCCTGTACATTCTAATAATCATTATCATTGATAAAGCACATATTCCATTCTATTCAGGGGCGGCTTAACCTATAGTGCAGGGGGTGCAGTGCACCCGGGCGCCGGGTGTAAAGGGGCGCCTAGAGCGCTCGCGACCGACATAAAGAACCTCCGCTATAGCGCTCCGCACGGAGCGGGCGCTCGGCGGCGGCGCACTATGGGTCAGGACAGTAATTATCGTCTCTTTAATCACTTTATAAAACTTTGATTTCTTCATATTTCTCAATGATTATATGTAGTAGGATAATTGAACTATCATATACCACAAAAAAAAGGCTATATTAACACATTTTAATAGCCATATCAAGAACTTGAATGTAAAGAAGTAGATTCATAGACTTTGGAAAATTTTTGATATGGCACTTTCAGATCGTTTTTTTTTTTATTATTTGTTACTAAACTATTACTTATTATACATCATTAGAAGCGTGATAGTTTACGCTTTTTACTTAATTCAAGTATATTCTTTTATGATAAATAAAGTTAGCTTTTATAGTCAATTTTCGAAAGTCCTAATATTTTTTGGGTTTTGAAAATTCAAATCGACTTTTCATATTTACCGCTGTCTCCCGACAAGGAGATACGACTACCATAACGTTCCCTGGTCTGTATAGTAATAGGATGTAAAATAAAATTTTGCTCCAATTTGCTCCTTTTTGACTCAGAAGCAAAAATGTGTATGGTGGAAAAATCTGAAATATCATAAAAAGATATTTTTTTGTAAAATTAGGTTTAAAATGTAGCATTTATCCTCGTTTTTATTCACTTGATGCCGTTAATGTTTGTATTGCTTGATTAACTTTTAATTAAATGTAATCATTTTAGAAATTATGAAGATATTTATTTCATAATTATTTTAGCCGCAAGTAGAGAATAACCGTATTATTTGATAAATTGTTGAATTATTTATAACAATGGTTGATGGAAAAGTCACTCATTAAATCACTGATACCAGTTCTGGAGCAGTGAGCGTATTTGTGGTGCTAGACCAACTGAAATGAACGATTTAAGTAAGGTCGCATCCAAGCCTGAAAATCAAGATGCCTATCAGTATGGCTTATCAGCACTGCATGCGTGGATTCGATGCATCGAATTCATATTACAATATCTAACAATCTCTCATTTGAAAAATGATTGGCAAAAACAACGGAAAACAAGAGACTATATAACAAGAGAAAAAAAGAAGTGTAAGTACAGTTTAGGAATCAAAATGGTTTACATGTAGACAAAGCACGACAAGGATATGGCAATAGTAATGATAGGTATACTGCTCGTAGATTTTTTCAGAACTACCATTGCAGTTCCGAAATTACGGGAGTTGATGTTGTGTCAAGAAGATTGTCTTTTACATTGGTAACCTACAAAACCTTGCATTTACTTTTTTACGATTTTTAGAATTTTTATTACATTATATTGTTTTCTTATTATAATATAATAAGTACTTCTGTTATTATTAATTATTATATATTAGTTTCCAATTTGTCGTTTATAATGTTTAAAATAAGTTTTATTTTAGTAACTAAAATAAAACTTATAACTTTAAACGTATATTACTCATTCAAATAGTCCATAAGTTTTAATTTAACGGAAAAAAAGTACTTAAAATATTTTTTTTTATGTAAGTATAAGTATTATTTTCTATCATGTTAATGTAGAATTTTGTTATAATTATGTCCATTGGAATAGTTAAAATCCGCGAAAATATATAAAAAATAAGTTTTATTTACTTAAGTGGTAATTTTTTATATTAATAATGGCTTTTTATGATTTTTTTTGTTTTAATTTAAAGCCTATATAATCTGAGATTATAATAGCGAAAGATTCATTAAGATATTTTAAAAACTGAGGAAGTTACAGAATTTCGAGACGATAATTACGCTCCTGACCCATAGTGCGGCGGGGCGCTGGCGCAGTGCACTCAGCGAGTGGAAAAACGGAGGGAGTGCGTAGCGGGGTTCTATAAAAACTGATTTACGGTTGTAAACCGTAAATCAGTTTTTATAGAACCCCGGACTTGTAACCGTACCGGACACCCCCCTTAGCAAAAGAAAAAAAAGATCCGCGGAATAGGTATTTACAATTTGTATCCGACATGGGGTATCCATGCAGGTGGTTCATGAGCTCCCAGGTTCTTCTCCAAAAATTGGGAGGTCTTTTTTAGGAGTTTTTCTTGTAAAATAATCTTACTTGTACAGTCAACATGACTCATTTTCATTCAATCTACAAAAACCATATGCCATGGTTTCTGTTACAATAAATTGGATTTAGGGAATAAGGCGATATTAGGCAAACATTTGCTTAGTGTCACATCTTGTGCCTTAAAAAAATTCGGCTCGCTTCGCTCGCATAAGGGTTTTGCGAGCAATGTGAGTTATATCTGACTGCAGAATAGGAACCGACTAATAGCCAGCCTTTTTTTGAGCACGTAAGCAAAATCAAGTGTCACTTATTGCATTCGTTTAAAAACAACTCGGCTCGCTTCACTCGCATAACGAACCTGCAGATAGCAAGCCTTTTCTTTGAGCACGTAAGCAAACTCATTGAATTTGTTATAAAAAATTCGGCTCGCTTCGCTCGCCTAAAGAATAGGTACCGACAAGTAGCCAGCCTTTTCATTGAGCACCTTTAAAATAATCAACCGTCACAATATGTTGCATTTGTTGTAAAAAATTCGGCTCGCTTCGCTCGCATAAGGGTTTTGCGAGCAACGTGAGTTCTTCTCACTGCAGAATAGGAACCGACAAATAGTCAGCCTTTTCTTTAAGCACGTAAGCAAAATCAAGTGTCACTTGTTGCATTTGTCTTAAAAAATTCAGCTCGCTTCGCTCGCCTAAAGAATAGGTACCGACAAGTAGCCAGCCTTTTCATTGAGCACCTTTAAAAAAATCAACCGTCACATGTTGCATTTGTTGTAAAAAATTCGGCTCGCTTCGCTCGCATAAGGGTTTTGCGAGCAACGTGAGTTATATCTCACTGCAGAATAGGAACCGACAAATAGTCAGCCTTTTCTTTAAGCACGTAAGCAAAATCAAGTGTCACTTGTTGCATTTGTCTTAAAAAATTCAGCTCGCTTCGCTCGCCTAAAGAATAGGTACCGACAAGTAGCCAGCCTTTTCATTGAGCACCTTTAAAAAAATCAACCGTCACATGTTGCATTTGTTGTAAAAAATTCGGCTCGCTTCGCTCGCATAAGGGTTTGCGAGTAACGTGAGTTATATCTCACTGCAGAATAGGCACCGACAAATAGTCAGCCTTTTCTTTATGCACATAAGCAAAATCAAGTGTCACTTGTTGCATTTGTCTTAAAAAAATCGGCTCGCTTCGCTCGCATGAAAGCTTCATAAATATTTTGCCACCACGCTAACCAAGTTTCAAGCCCGAGACAAATATTTGCAGATCATGAATAAATCTTTGTACATTTTGGAGTCCTTATAATACATTTTGGAACCCTTGAAAAAAGATATAGATATCTACGCCCATGGGGCCGCGTAACCGTTTGTATTGTGAACTCGACCTTATTCGAATATTATAAAGTTTAGTCGATCGTGTTGCATGTAAGTACCTACTATACCTACCTTATTCATTTTGACCGCGCATTTTGATACAAGAAGGCGCCAGGGGAAAGATTGCACCCGGGCGCTACATATGCTAGAGCCGCCCCTGATTCTATTCCTAATTCATTGTCATCTTACTTAGATTTTGGAAATTTCAGAAATATCTGACCTTGGACCTAAAGAATTTCTGAGATTCGAAGTTTGGGGAAGTGCATCGAAATTTCAGATTTTTGGATGTACCTACCTAGTCGTGAAAGCTCAGGGCTCATTCCAAGGAGTTGTAACAGTAGCTTCATTAGGGTTCCGTACCTTAAAAGGTAAAAAAAGGAACCCTTATAAGATCACTTTCTTGTCCGTCTGTCCGTCTGTCCGTCTGTCCGTCTGTCCGTCTGTCCGTCTGTCTGTCCGTCTGTCCGTGTGTCACCATCGATTATCTCAGAAACGGGTAGAGCTAGCAAGTTGAAATTTATACCATATACTAAGGTCTATAGTCCCTACTGTGAGTATAAAAATCAAGGTCCTGAGTCAACACTATAAAAAGATATAGGCAAATTTAGGTTTTCGTGAAAACTTGTGAGTACCAAAACTTACCTTAATTATCATTTTTTTTTATTTTTCGGAATTCTTTCTTTACTTGTGCTAGAAGACCTTGCTTGTAACCAAAATTGACAATTCTAGGTCAACCGGAAGTACCCTAGAGGTTTTGGGTCGAAAACCTAAATGGTAGTTCCCGTTGACCTAGAATAACGAAATTTGGCAAAAAGCAAGGTCTTATAGCACAAATAAAGGAAAAATTCCAAAAAGTTAAAAAAGTTGAAAATTAAAGGGTGTTCCCATACATACATAGTTGACGCCAATTAAAATTGTCCTCCGAGTTGTATGGGTGCTCATATAATTAAGCGGACTAGCTTAATTGGCACCATGGCTAGGCACGGAACCCTCGGCGTACGAGTTCGACTCGCACTTGACCGGTTTTTTTTAAAATTAGATTTGGTTTTATATAAAATACAAAAATTTCATAAATCTATCTGTCTACATTGCTTTTCTGAATATTTTATTACGGGATTTACTTTATACTTTTACATTCTCATCAAAATGCCCTCTAATAAGAAAGCTAGAAGGTAAGCCTGGCTTAAAAGACCATTAACTACCCTCTTTGAACATAAAATCTTCACAATTACCAGGTGCTCACAACGGGAAGGTGAATGATGGTAATTACAGCGATGAAACTTTGAAACCAACGTAATTTAGAGTTTCTCATTTCAAAAAGAATCTCTTATTAGCCTAGTTATGTGAAGGTATAATTATGGTATTAAAATGTAGTCAAATAACCGGCCAAGTGCGTGTCGGGCCACGCGCAGTGTCCCTACACTGTCCATAGTAGCCCGTTACAACAAGCAACTACTTCATCTCAGTCACTTTAAAGGATTTATTTTAAGGATTTTGTATTTGGTACAAAATTATCCAACACCCAAGTTCAACGACTGTTACTGCTAAACTAATAAAGTTATCTTAAACGCTATAATTTTCATTTAAAGTTCATGAAACTATCATCATGAAATTTTCCAGATTTTTCAAGCCAGCAGTTTAGCTTTAGAGGGGGAGGGGGGCGAGGGGTTAAAACTAGAGTTTACGCTAGAATATCAGTGAAAAAACCAGTTGAAACATGATACTTTGGATATAACTGAAGGCAGTGATCATAAACTCGATCAAAGTACAACATCAAACCTTAGCTTTCGGGTTCTAAAGATGACATTGCATTAAGCACTGTCAGAGTTTAGACACAGTTTAGATTATAATCGTGTCTGAACTTCGGACGAAGGCGGAAGTTCCAAGTACTAGTAAGTAGAGCGAGTGACTCACCCTTGACCTTGTTGCTCAGGTGCTCCTTAATCCAATAAAGTAGGGAAATTATAATAAATATGGATTAGCGGAACTGGTAGACAAACGTTGTCCTGGCGCAGGCATCGCTAATCTAATTTATTTCCTAAAAAAATATAAAAACTAACTTCTGCCCGAAGCTCTGCTCGCGTGGTTCCAACATCTTAAATAGCATATACGCTGTTCCAGCATGGCAATTCATCAGCGGGCTTAAAAAGGCCACTATAGCAGATCACACTAAAAATTGAACTAAATGCCGTCTCTTTTCATTGACTGAGAGTGAAAAGAGACGGCATATATGTAGTTCAATTGGTATTGTGATTCTGCTATAACAGCCTTTTTAAGCCCGCAGATCTTCGAAAACATCCATGCCGGAAGCCCATCCGTGAACAAATAGCTGTCGGAAAACTTTCCTAGTAACGTCAGCTGTTGTATATAGTTTCAATGTCGAAAGTTTCCGATCCGACGCTATGAATCTCAAAATAACCATTCAATTCAAAGAAACGCAACTTTTCGAAGGTCCTCGAATTGAATGCAGTCGCATAAAGAGGTCGCAGCAGAAGTATTAAAACAATATTGTTTTGGTACGAATTCAAGAAATGTTAAAACAAGCTTGAATTAGTCCTGCTTTAGGAATATTGAAACAAGCATAAAGAAGGACTGTTTCAAGCTTGTTTTAACATTGCTCTAAGAGTTTATGGTACGGTCTCAGTAGATTTTGTATCGAAGAAGTATAAATAAAATCACGTTCACTTATGATAATGTTACTAGACTGTGAGTGCGGCCGCGATGGAGTTACCATTGCACAGAACACGCGAATACAGGAAGAGTGGCAGCACGCGATCTCTTCTGTAGTTTCTACAGTATTGCCCTATATTCGCACATGGAATGAAAAAGAAAAATACTTCAAATAAACTGCAGTAAATAAATACATATTGCTGGACATTTCACAAAGCGCCATCTAGCCCAAAACTAAGCAAAGCTTGTACTATTGGAACCAGATAACTGATAGAATCCGTACCCATATTATAAATGTGAAAGTTTGTTTATTTGTTAGTTTATTTGTCCTACTTTCACGTCAAAACAGAGCGACGGATTGACGGGTTTTTTTGTGTGGAGATAGTTGGAGGGCTGGAAAGTAACATAGGCTACTTTTTATCCGGGTACCACGCAAGCGAAGCCGCAGGCAGCAGCTAGTATGGAATAAAAAGAAAAAATGCTTCACAAACGCAAACTGCAATTCAAACTGCAATTGTTTGGGAATTAATTGGGGGGGACTTCCTCGAAAAAGAGGCAAAAAGGGAGCCACAGGATATCTACGCCTAATACATACGATTTCGATGGTTTCTTTTTTTGTTTGAAAGGTTGTAACTTTAAGTTGGTCTTATAAAAATTTGGTGAAGATCTGATTAGGATCTTCATCGTGATGAGCAGGATAGATCCTTAAATTGCTCACTTTTAGATTTCCGGTGGAATCAGCCCTTTATGTAGGAACGGATTGATGAAGCACCTGAGACCACCTTATCACAAAACTAGAGAATTGTGAATATTTATTCTGTTGCTATACAAAGATAGACTCGCGAGATCTACAGCTCACAGAGCCACTTACAAACTACAAGGTACTTACAAACAGCTGCGGCCACCACCCTCCTCAACGAGCCCCTCCATCGCTTCGACGCACTCCGCTCGATTCGGTTCCTGTAATTAAAGTCAATATTACTTCAGGATTACGCGGTTTTCTCAAATGACAACTGTAAATTGAACCCTGAAGCGATTTTATGGCGCGTTTACACGCTCGCGTGCAAAAAGACATTCATACATACATAAAATCACGCCTCTTTCTCAAAGGGGTTAGGCAGAGACCACGGACTTCCACTTGCTACGATCCTAACTTTTTCACTTCATTCACTCTCATCACATTTTTCATACAAGCTCGCCGGTTTAGGGTACTTTTGACCTGGCCTTTCTCTAAAATGTCACCAATCTGATCCAGGTGTGTTCGCATAGGTCTTCCCCTTCAAGGTGTTCCATTCACAGACATTCAACGAGCAAATTATCTTTTGTCGCGTTCGGTCTCCTTGAGATGAGAGTGACAGAGCTATTTCGTGCTCGCTCTGAGTAAGCATATTCTGTCTCATTGAATGTCTGTTTGCTCAGAAGCGTGTGAACGCGGTATTAGCGTAATAGCGTTATTTGCTGCTGGTAGCGAAAACATCTCAATAAGTCTTTAGTCTAAATGATTTACATTTTTACCCGACTGCGCAAAGCAAAGGAAGGGTAATGTGTTTATCAGTCTATGTATGTATGTTTGGATGTTTCTATGTGGCACTCTAGAGGCCAAACGCGTGGACCGATTTTGATAATTCTTACGTCAATCGATTCGTCTCAACCTTGGGAGTGTCACTAAAGATATGACAGTAATCAAAATTCACCAGGGCTACAACCAGACGCCATATTGTCAAAATTAAAAGAATCAAAATCGTCACACTATATCAAGTGGGGTATCGTTGAATAGGTATTTTAAAATCAACTTTATCATAACTAAAAAATGTTAAATAAAAAAATATTTTAATAAAAAAATATTTTAAAAAAACAAAAACCCGACTGCGTCAAAACTAAAAAGAAAAAAACAAGCCTGCAAAGAATTACTCACAGTCGGTACCCATTCATTTTATTACCAATCAAATCTTCCCAATGTTATGGGTCCCGACTGTGAGTAATTCTTTGCAGGCTTGTTTTTTTCTTTTTAGTTTTGACGCAGTCGGGTTTTTGTTTTTTTAAAATATTTTTTTATTTAACACTTTTTAGTTATGATAAAGTTGATTTTAAAATACCTTGATTAACTATTACCTACCCAACAAGAAATTAATAAACCAACTAAACTAAGTAACTTCGTATCGCCCTAATTATTTATTCAATTTTATTCATCAAGTCCATCCAATCCAATTCCCCATCAGCCAATAATTCAATCCAATCCAATAATATCAAAAACTTTCGATAATGGCCCTCAAAAATTGATAGAATAGGTAAACTTTTCAAAACGCAACGATAGCGCGATCTAGGATTGGTTCAGATTTAGCAGCGACATCTAGTTGTGTTTTTGGTAATTAATGTAAATAAAAAATAATACTGAGGGTTGCGATGTTTGTAACTTCTGAACTACAAAACCGATGACCTTGAAATTTTTACAGAACATTTTAAAGTAGGTACATACCTACTTTCTAACAAAATTACCCTTCCTTTGCGTTGCGCAGTCGGGTAAAAAGAATCAATAAAATCGTACTATGTGTTAATGAATTACAACCAGATACCTACCTAGGTACTCATTTTGATTTTCATTTCCTCTCCCAAGGGAACCGTCTTGAATTTCAGTAAGTAAGTAGGTATAGTAATCAAAAGTATCCTATTTATACCTCGTAGTAGTATAGTATGTATGCACTCAAATAATACCAAGTTTCATTTAAATCCGTCCAGTAGTTTCGTTCGACCGAGACGTGATGCGCGGCCAAGATACACACAAACAGAATTTTAAACCGTTATATTTCCTAAGCTATTATTTAAAATGAAAAATAGTAAAAGAAACCTAACATTGATTTTTAAATACCTATTCAACGATACCCCACTTGACATAGTTCGTCAATTTTGAGTTTTTCAATTTTGACAATATGGCGTCTGGTTGTAACACTGGTTAATTTTGATTACTTTCATGTCTTTAGTGACACTCGCAAGGTTGAGACAAATCGATTGACGTTAGAATCATCAAAATCGGTCCACGCGTTTGGCCTCTAGAGTGCCACATAGAAACATCCATAGCGAGAATAATTGTTAATCAACTTTAAACCGTTATTTTTCCTAAACTATTACTTAAAATGAAAAATGGTAAAAGAAACATAAAGTTGATTTTAAAATACCTA
The DNA here is from genome assembly GCA_958496255.1 of Camptogramma bilineatum. NCBI lineage: Eukaryota > Metazoa > Arthropoda > Insecta > Lepidoptera > Geometridae > Camptogramma > Camptogramma bilineatum. The sequence goes on from OY292474.1 coordinate 9,053,320, forward strand.
TTCAACGATACCCCACTTGACATGGTGTGACGATTTTGATTTTTTTAATTTTGACATTAAGGCGTCTGGTGGTGGCACTGGTGAATTTTGATTACTGTCATGCCTGTAACAACACTCCCAAGGTTCAGACGAATCGATTGACGTAAGAATCATCAAAATCGGTCCACGCGTTTGGCCTCTAGAATGCCACATAGAAACATCCAAACATACATACATACATACATAGACTGATAAACACATTACCCTTCCTTTGCTTTGCGCAGTCGGGTAAAAAAACAAAAACCCGACTGCGTCAAAACTAAAAAGAAAAAAACAAGCCTGCAAAGAATTACTCACAGTCGGGACCCATAACATTGGGAAGATTTGATTGGTAATAAAATGAATGGGTACCGACTGTGAGTAATTCTTTGCAGGCTTGTTTTTTTCTTTTTAGTTTTGACGCAGTCGGGTTTTTGTTTTTTTAAAATATTTTTTTATTATTAAGTTAGTTTCTTGTTTGTCTGTCAGTCGTTTCTGGTCTTATCCCGATTAGATATGCGGCTGAAACTTTCAGGGTATCTCACAACTCGATGACAATGCATTCTAAAAAACCCAACATTGTTCTTCTGAAGTAATAGTAAAGTTTTTTCGATGTTTAAAAAACTTTTTAAATATTTATCCACTTTTGTTTCTAACTGTACATCTTCTAAGTGGCTCTTCCTGTGGTTCTGTAATTATACTATTACTCCTGATTGGATGCTTCAATAAATTTTTGTTTCCAGCGCTCTTAGAATACGAAGCCTTCGTTGCCAAACTAGAATATTTCATTAGAAGTACTTTTCTAAGAGTTGCTTCTGTCTATGATTTTACTTGCCTGGTACATAATAGTCTCTATTTAAGGACAAGAGTGAATAAGTGTCTTCTAGACCTTTGTGATCCATCGTTAGCCACATCGTCACTTACCATCAGGTGAGATTGTGGCTAAACAAAGGTCTATCTAGATTTAAAAAAAAACATTATTTTGTCAATGTCATGAAGAAAACTATCTTCTATTTTACCTATCTATATATCGCACCCCTAGATGAAATCCCGGTAACTCAAAAGTTGCCCAAATGGAGTAAGTTTCTTAAAAGCGCTAATCTTAGGAACAACCAGTTGAGTTTGTAAAATTTTTTTTTTTTTAATTTGATGGACTATAGGCCTTATTTTGTTTTAATGTAAATTGTCTGTTTTGTTCTTTTAAAATAATTTAATATCCTTATGGATATTAAATAAATCTTTTTTTAATTAATTATTTAATTAATTAAATAATATCATTATGGATATTGAATCCTAATTATTTAGGACTGCAATCTTTGCAATTCTGAGGATTCTCTAAAAAAAATCCTTCCAGCGATTCCTAAATCCCGTTTTCCCCAATAACTCATTGCAAATTGACGGGAACGTATTGCGTTACGCCGATACCCGCGGGATAGCGTCGTATGATTCACATCACTAATGTACAAGTTCTGTGGCCAGAAATGTAAGGAGGTAGAATGCAGCGATAAATCTATTCCATTATTCATATAAAACTGTCTTTGCATTAGTATACTTCCTGTTTTGGATGGCATTTTAAAGATGAACGCAGATCTGGGCCGCAGTAGTACAATGTAGGTATTTATTTCGTAATTTTTTTCGATATTTTCATATTATTCTACTATTCAGGGTGGAAACAAATCTAACGAATCAAAGAATGTAAAAGTTGGTATAGAAGTGGTAGAAGTTCTTGAGTTTTAAATAATGTGACTAACCCAACTTTGTTTAAAATATTTACAAGCTGAGGGAGACCTCTTGAGGCCTAAGAACTCCGTCACCAGCTACTAGCTCAAAAGATCTTAACTTACAGCGTCTTAATTAGTCATTAGTTTCTGTGGCTGACTGTACTGCTATAGTCAAGGCCCATTAAAACGTAATAGTTCTTTAAAGCACCGTAGCCGTTAAACGCTTTACTGTGTCATTTCCTAGAACCTCTATAATTGGTAAATCGATTAGAACTTTCCCAACAACAGTGGTTGAATCGAACAATGTTCCAAAGGGATGTTTATACAAGCTTTTCATAAATATTTTATTCAGTAGGACCAAGACCTAAGCGATTCATTGAACAGCGCGGTTCGCGCCAAAGACAAGGCTTTGTAGGGGCGCGTATGACAGAGACAGGAGACAGGAGAACAGCGGCCGCCACACGGTAAAGTTCGAACCGCGCATCTGGACTGCGTTCCGAACCGCGGATGGATCTGTGCAGTTTGAACCGCGGATCAAACTGTCGTGCTAATAGGCATGAATCCTAATTTTCAAAATCTCTTCTATGATATTCACTAGTAGTTCGCCCCGAACTGAGATCTCGCGCACCGTTGTATTGATAGCCTAGATTTGGACTTGTTTCTGACTACCCCTATACCTACGTTAAGTGCTCCTTCAAGTGTTTACCACAGAATGATATCTAATGCGCTACCTCAGTATAGTAAAGATTATAGGCATGCATGCAATACATTAAGTCGTGTCGTGTTTATATTCAATAGTTGACCCCGCTAACTTCGTACCGCGCCTCAGGGAAGGCCTCTTAGTTCGAGAAATTATTAAAATAGCAGTTCAATACGAAATGTATGAGAAAATCAATTCCCTCCCCCTCCCCTCCCCTCCCCCTCCCCTCCCTCTCCCCTCCCCATCCACTCCCCTCCCCCTCTCCTCCCCCTCCCCCCTTCCCCTCCCCCTCCCCTCCGCTCCCCTCCCCTCCCCTCCCCTTCCCCTCCCCCTACCCTCCCCCTCCCTCTATAATTTTGGTACATGCCCAGCCCACTATTTGCAGGAGTTAGCATTTGCATACGTGACAGGTTGCAAGCCCATCGCCGCTTTTAGAACGTTAACTGGTTTCCCCACGATGTTTTCTTTCACCGTTTAGAGCTCGTGTTAATGCGCATTTAATTTTTTCTAATCGAAAAATCCATTGATGAGCACGGCCAGGGTTCGAACTTACGACCTATGAATCGAAAGTCGAGCACTCTTCCAATCGGCCAACACGGCTTTTATTTTCAATCTCAAGAAAAAATATCAAGTACTTAGCAACTAAAATCATTGCAAACCAAACCACAACGATGCCACACTCCTTGTCTGTTAACCAGACCTACGAATACATCGAAACTCTATGAAACGGGAGCTCTCTCCATACTTCCGTTAATTGGTTTTCATAATTTTTCTTTTTGACTGTATTTCAAAAACTATAGAACCTAGAAGAAAACTAAAAACCATTTTGGAATGTTTAAGTTGAGTACTTTCATATGACACCCCACTCAATTTATTTGGGTAACTTTGAAAAAAATTTACCCCCTTGGGAACCCCATATCTTTACAACCCCTTCATCGATTACGCTCATACGCTCCACAGCAAATTTCCATAGCACAACCTATTGACCTATCAAGTTTCATACAGATTGGATAAGCGGTTCGATAGTAATGCGAGAACATAAAAATGAAACATACAAACATACAAACATACAAACATACAAACATACAAACATACAAACATACAAACATACAAACATACAAACATACAAACATACAAACATACAAAGCAAAATCGCCTAACTTGCCACTAAGATCTTCGCTCGCTTCGCTCGCTCGATCGAAAAGTATCTATTATGTCTAAAATATATCATATTTCTGTAGAAAATTAAGGTTTTTGTGCAATAAAAGTACATTTAAATTTAAATTTTCAAATTCACGCCAAAACGCTCGCCGGTGTCATGGCGTCTGTTTTTACGTCACGGATCGGTATATCAACCAGTGATGCCTACATAGTCGATCGAGCGAGCGAAGCGAGCGAAGATCTTAGTGGCAAGTTAGGCGATTTTGCTTTGTATGTTTGTATGTTTGTATGTTTCATTTTTATGTTCTCGCATAACTATCAAACCGCTTATCCAATTTGTATGAAACTTGATAGGTCAATAGGTTGTGCTATGGAAATTTGCTGTGGAGCGTATGAGCGTAATCGATGAAGGGGTTGTAAAGATATGGGGTTCCCAAGGGGGTAAATTTTTTTCAAAGTTACCCAAATAAATTGAGTGGGGTGTCATATGAAAGTACTCAACTTATACATTCCAAAATGGTTTTTAGTTTTCTTCTAGGTTCTATAGTTTTTGAAATACAGTCAAAAAGAAAAATTAAGAAAACCAATTAACGGAAGTATGGAGAGAGCTCCCGTTTCATAGAGTTCCGATGTATTCGTAGGTCTGGTTAACATACAAGGAGTGTGGCATCGTTGTGGTTTGGTTTGCATTGATTTTAGTTGCTAAGTACTTGATATTTTTTCTTGAGATTGAAAATAAAAACCGTGTTGGCCGATTGGAAGAGTGCTCGACTTTCGATTCATAGGTCGTAAGTTCGAACCCTGGCCGTGCTCATCAATGGATTTTTCGATTAGAAAAATTTAAATGCGCATTAACACGAGCTCTAAACGGTGAAAGAAAACATCGTGAGGAAACCAGTTAACGTTCTAATAGCGGCGATGGGCTTGCAACCTGTCACGTATGCAAATGCTAACTCCTGCAAATAGTGGACTGGGCATGTACCAAAATTATAGAGGGAGGGGGAGGGTAGGGGGAGGGGGAGGGGAGGGGAGGGGAGGGGAGGGGAGGGGAGGGGAGGGGGAGGGGAGGGGGAGGGGAGGGGGAGGGGAGGGGGAGGGGAGGGAGAGGGGAGGGAGAGGGGAGGGGGAGGGGATGGGAGGGGGAGGGGTAGGGGAGGGGAGGGGGGGAGGGGAGGGGAGGGGAGGTGAGGGGCATGGGAGGGGGGAGGAGAGGGGGGAGGGGGGGAGGGGGGGGAGGGGGAGGGAATTGATTTTCTCATACATTTTGTATTGAACTGCTATTTTAATAATTTTTCGAACTAAGAGGCCTTCCCTGAGGCGCGGTACGAAGTTCGCGGGGTCAACTATTGAATATAAACACGACACGACTTAATGTATTGCATGCATGCCTATAATCTTTACTATACTGAGGTAGCGCATTAGATAAACACTAGAAGGTTCTGTGGTAAACACTAGAAGGAGCACTTAACGTAGGTATAGGGGTAGTCAGAAACAAGTCCAAATCTAGGCTATCAACACAACGGTGCGCGAGATCTCAGTTCGGGGCGAACTACTAGTTACTATAGAAACAAAAGGATGTTTACCGAGACGAGACCAGGCCCAGTCAACTCTCTTCGCATTGGTTGGCCCGGTAGCCATAGAATAGATAATAGTAGTTGGGGTTTGAATAGGGATACCAGTTCACAACTATTTAAACAAATTTTAATAGAAATGGCAATAAAAGCATTTTTTATTTTGCCAATTTTTAATGAAATGCTTGTTGTTTGTTGACTAGTTGACCCCGCGAACTTCGTATCGCATCTCAGAGTTCCTCAGCGAAGACCTCATAGTTCGAGAAATTATCAAAATAGCAGTTCAAAACAAATTAAAAACTTTTTAGATACATAGGGCCTTACTTATGAAAGATGTTTAACGTGACACACTGTTTAAACAACGTCCTGTCTTTATTTGTGGATAGTGACAAACAGAGACAGGACGTTGTTCAACCAGTGTTCAACTTTAAACATCTTTCATAAGTAAGGGGGTTACACATTAAAGACTTATTTTTATTTGCTGGAATGCGAATAAAAATAAGTCAAACAATGACAACCATCAAAATGTCAATACAATGACAAAAACTTCACATAAATTATTATCAAAATATTAAAATTTAAATACCTACGAGTTATTCCGAGTAACATGGATATTATGTTATCGATTCAAAACCCTTAATTTAATACGTGCTTCAATTCGAGTGGACCCGATGAGTCTACCGTACCAAAAGGGACGAACGTCAAATGTGAAAATGAAAAGTGAAAATGATCTGTATCTTTAAGAAACTAAAATAAGCCAATAAAATAAAATACGAGTATGTAATTTAGTTTTATTCTATTAATGCTTAGGTTAGGACCTAGTAGCTACTTTTAATTTTATCATTATAACAACCAATGAATAGAGGTAAATTTGAATTTCCCGCCTTTAGAGGCTGCCATTGGGCGCCAACAGAGGCGCTAGTAGTTAATTTTTAAACCACCTTTTTTGTATGGAGTTGACTTTCTTCTCCGCTAGGAGTAATATTTTTCTATGGACGAGACGCAATGACAGACGCCATGACACCGGCGAGCGTTTTGGCTATCATGGCGGATTGTTGTATTTTGTAGATTTATTTTAGCAAATAAATTAGTAATCTCGACATTAATAAGAGAATAAATACATTTTTCAAAATCTTTGAATCCTATTTCATTAGATCAGATAAATATTTTGGCGATACTTGATTACTGTCACCATGCCTATTACTGTTATGGCTGATTTACACAGGGTCAGTAACTGACTACAAATTCGAGGCAAGTCAGTGCTGACCCGAAAAAAACCCTGTGTAAACTGATTGGAAGTCAGTACAGTGGCTTGAAGTCAGCGCTGACTTGAATATTCGGACGCGAATATTTTAAAGTCAGTTGGCGCCCCCCGCCACCCGCGCACCCCCGCGCCAGCCAAATAAACCCCGTGTAAACAGAAAAGTCAGTGCGTGGTTAGTCACTGCCGCTGCGTTGTAGAGTGACCACGTTTTTTTCGCTGGCGATAAAATTCACAGCAATTCGTCAAAATTCTGTGGTGACATCCTCATAGCCAGTTTGTACTCCACAGGATCTTCAAATCGCAATTGCTTCAGCAACAAAGCCACCAGTTTCGTTTCTATCGTCAATCCCTTTTCTTATCCATTGTCGTTTATTTTTAGTTATCTCATTTTCTACCATTTCTATTAACTCATTCAACAACAAAATTGATAAATTTTTCAACAATTAAATCGTCGTTTCAGTTTTTTTTCGCGAATTCATTTTCCCACTGACTTCACATACGTGTGCTCACCGTGAGAAACGCACCACTACTACTTACTTCATGTAAACAGTTAAAGTCAGTCGCGGCGCCGACATTGGCGCCGCGACTGACTTGTCTACTGACCCTGTGTAAATCAGCCATTACAGTTTAGACTGGCGTCCACACGGTGATGCGTGCAAAAAAATGTCACAAAAACTGTCTGTCGACATGCCAGATCGAACTGTCAGCCTCGCGTATCTACATGATGTAGGTTTTGGAACGAAGGATGGAATGGCGCGTGCTGTTTCCCGCGTTCTGAACTTGTCCGACGTCGACGACGGCCGACGATCCGGGGACGTCAGAAGTTAATGTAGGGAACGTTGGTCCATAGAATTCCATACAAATAATACCGAGGGATGCGGTGAGGTTTGGGTGCGGAGACGACTCGTCAGCTTTAAACTTTAACATCTGATCTGATAAAAACGAGTGTGCTTTAGACCACACGACTGAAGTAAAACTTCAGTTCGCCTCGCCCGATCACACTTTTCGTTACGCTCTCGTCACGACCAGCTTACTCCCCACGTCAAACGTGCGTAAAAAAGTTTTACTTTAATAAAGTCTAAAGCTGTTCAACAGACTATTCATATCACGATTCTATCTTGACGATAAATCTGCACTTAAAACGGTCAGAAAAGTGGTTTCGAAACGTAGAAACTTTTTTTTTTTTTTTTTCTTTCTTTATTTTGGCTTCGCACGTCTTGTGCATTCAGCCAGTGTCAAGTATTTAAAAACTTCAAATTTAAAGATAAATAAGATATTATTACACATTAACATTCGAAGAAACACAAGTTTTGGAAAATAAAACAAAAACGAAACATGACTTCTCAAATTCCCGCCAAAAAGCCACGTAGAAACTTATTGTTGTGTAGTTTCTGAGGCCGAGTTTTCGGAATGTTATCCGTCATAACACGAACGTTATAAGCTGTAGCTGAGTTCACCACTGTCACTCTGATATTAAATTGGGTGTTTTTCCATTAGCCCGGCACAGCACCGGCACCGCGGGGAAGCAAAAATGTATGAAAATGTACGGCTCGCTTTTCCACTTACCGGCGCCGGCACCGGCCCGGCATTATGAGATTTTCATACATTTTTGCATCCCCACCACAGGTGCCGGGGCCGGTGCCGGTGCCGGTGCCGTGTCTGGCTAATGGAAAAAACGGCCATTGTCTATCCTATGTGCGTCAAATTTCAGTTTAATCGGTTGAGTTTGTGATTCAGTTGCGAGATTTGTCATTAGTTTTTAGGGTTCCGTACCTTAAAAGGTAAAAAAAGGAACCCTTATAAGATCACTTTCTTGTCCGTCTGTCTGTCTGTCTGTCTGTCTGTCTGTCTGTCTGTCGGTCTGTCTGTCTGTCTGTCTGTCTGTCTGTCTGTCTGTCTGTCTGTCCGTCTGTCCGTGTGTCACCATCGATTATCTCAGGAACGGGTAGAGCTAGCAAGTTGAAATTTATACCATATACTAAGGTCTATAGTTCCTATTGTGAGTATAAAAATCAAGGTCCTGAGTCAACACTATAAAAAGATATAGGCAAATTTAGGTTTTCGTGAAAACTTGTGAGTACCAAAACTTACCTTAATTATCAACTTTTTTTATTTTTCGGAATTTTCCCGTTACTTGTGCTGTAAGACCTTGCTTGTAACCAAAATTGACAATTCTAGGTCAACCGGAAGTACCCTAGAGGTTTTGGGTCGAAAACCTAAATAGTAGTTCCCGTTGACCTAGAATAACGAAATTTGGCAAAAAGCAAGGTCTTATAGCACAAATAAAGGGAAAATTCCAAAAAGTTAAAAAAGTTGAAAATTAAAGGGTGTTCCCATACATACATAGTTGACGCCAATTAAAATTGTCCTCCGAGTTGTATGGGCGCTCATACAATTAAGCGGACTAGCTTAATTGGCACCATGGCTAGGTACGGAACCCTCGGCGTACGAGTTCGACTCGCACTTGACCGGTTTTTATTTTTTTTGAGTCATATTGAATGACTCATTGTCGTTTTGATCTTTTTCAAGTCCGAGTACCTATACTTTTAAAACGTCATTATTTTGCTAGTATGAATATGGAAGCTTTATTGCGGCCGCCGTTTCTACGAAAGCCCTCGTTTTAGGAGCACTTAGGACCGGAGCATCTGGGAGATAATCTCCTGTGTTTTATGAAGGCCTGGTACTTTTAGTATTTCAGTAATAAGCCTCGACCGCAGAATTTAGTACGATTAGTATAATTTTATAAGGAAAAAATACGGTTAAATTAGACAATCCACGCTTCCAGTACCGACGCGTCCGTTCGCGGCATATAAATCTTTGTGAAACCATAATAGGGAACTCCCACAATTTTTTTTTATGATTTTATACGATAGGTTATATCGTCAAATAACCGTCATAAAAATTCCAGCGCCGAAATACTAAAATTTTATAACAAAAATAATTTTTGAAATTTACCAACATTTTCACGCATCTGAAACACGATTATTATTGTTGTCACAGATTACTGTTGTAGTAACAATTTGTGAACTTTGACGTGTGACGTCAAATTGATACTAAGTACAACAGTAATCTGTGACAACAATAAGTTCGAGTATAGGAATTGTGAAAATTAAAAAAAAAACTTATCTATGGATCGTCATATCTGACTCGTCCTTGACTTTTCTTATGAACTCGTGTCGTCACATCCTTTCACATCCTTTTCAAGTATTTTGAAATTCCTACTATTTTTTGCAATTTTTAAAATTTATTTTCTAATCGAAAATGGTTTAATATTAAAAAATAATTACACACACATACCTCTAAAGCAACAATGTTCATAATAAAATACATTTAACCCGCTTTTGAATCAGACGCATATTGCCTATTGATGAGAAACTTTATTTTTTAACGAAAAAGATTTTTCCACGAAAAATTAGTTGTAACTTGTTTTCTAATAATATAGTCAATATAAATTCCATTCGTTTAGATGAATTCAAAAAACTTTGAAAAAACTTAACCTATCCTACTGAGATTATAAAAGCGAATGTTTGAGAGGGTGGATATTTGTTACTCTTTCACGCAAAAACTTGAACGGATTTGGCTGAAACTTGAAAATACATAGTTTATGACCTGGAATAACACATAGGCTACTTTATCCGGGTAGGTACCACACGAGCGAAGCCGCGGGCGAAAGCTAGTAGGTAGGTATATTATTATACAAAAGAAAATTGTTTTAGTACCCAAACGCGGCAACGGGCTTCCAACTTGACATGGAATACTAATTAGGTAAGTACTCGTAAAAAAACTCGTTTCTTATCCTAAAAAAAATATTGTCTTTCCGAATTTCCGACTGGATACAGTTGGAGGCATGTTTAACAAGCTTCATGGAAATCAATAGCATTATATACAGTTACTAGCTGTTGCCCGCGGCTTCGCTCGTATGGTTCTGGATAAAAAGTAGCCTATGTTACTCTCCAGCCCTCCAACTATCTCCACACAAAAAATCACGTCAATCCGTCGCTTTGTTTTGACGTGAAAGCTGGACAAATAAACACACTTTCACATTTATAATATGAAGTACGGATAGCTGCTGCCCGCGGCTTCGCTTGCGTGGTACCCGGATAAAGAGTAGCCTATGTTACTCTCCAGCCCTCCAACTATCTCCACGCAAAAAATCACGTCAATCCGTCGCTTTGTTTTGACGTGAAAGCAGGACAAATAAACAAACAAATAAACACACTTTCACATTTATAATATGGGTACGGATTATAGCATCAAATAAAATATTCTCTCGGCCTCAATGTTATCATAACCAACACATCAGGGTCCATTGTAAACTAGTCCTCACTCATGTAACTTGAAACTGAAATGGACCACAATGTTTACCGACGTCCAGTGGAACTTAATATAGAAGATGCGTCGGTAAGTTTGAGAAGCATAACTTCGAGTTTGAGAAACTTAAGAGCGCGGCGACGAACGAATTCTCCATACAAACGTACTACCGAAATCATTTAAAATATGAGCGTATTTTCACCACTTTATGCACTTATTTAGATTAAGGAAGTATTAATCTAGGTTCCTGTTAAACTTTTGATCTAAAAAACTTACCTGAAACAAAATGTAACCAAATTGTATTTCTAACATTTTTACAGCAAAAATATCGTGTTTTCGTTGCATTTGTTCTGTATGATAAACAACAATGATTGTAATATCCTTTTAATAGGAACACAGCTTAGAGTGTCTAGTTACAGGCCATACAAAAAAAATTGCGAAATCATTAACTTTTCATTCATCATTTTTGGTATTACGGAATACATCGTAAATTCTTGTAAATTCTGAACTCGAGTATTGCCGTACGCGTTGCTCGGATGTCTTCAATGTGTGTGTATAGTCCCGGAGGCGGAGTTTCGACACTCACACTAACGCAAAATTGGTTTGCAACGACCACCGCTTTTTATAATTTTTAGCATTTTTAGCTCGCTCGATGTATAGGTACCTATGTAGGTATAGGTGTAGGTAGTATACACACTAACTAGATAGGTGTACCTAGCGTAGATTAGAATTGATTTTTACTTTGAACAATTATTTCAATTTTAAATGGTATGTAGGTAGGTAGGTTTTGTAGACCCTTTTATGAAAATTACTTTCTTTTTAACCGACTTCAAAAAAAGGAGGAGATTCTCAAGTCATAGAAATATTTTTTTATGTAGGTAGGTATGTTTCTCGAGTATCTACTTGAATAGGTGAGCCTGGACCGATTTGGAAAATTATTTTTTTGTTTGAAAGGGTACCAGGTGGAGCTATGGTCATCAGATCAGGTCAGGATCTGATAATGGAGTCAGGAACTGTTCAACAGAACTCCTCAGTAAATAGGCTGATTGAGTTTAAACTCGGCATAATGTAAGCTGTCTTGTTCCGTTTCGTTCCGACTACAATGTCATGTAATATGTAATACCTATGCGTACCTATGGTGACTGCGAGCTGACCTGATGATGGAATCAGAAGCTGTTCAAAAAATGGTGCTGGTGATGATGATGACGAGTTTCAGCTCCATCGGCCTATTTAGATTTAGGTAGGTACTGATGTGTTCTGTTGAACAGCTCCTGACGCCATCATCAGATCCTGACCTGATCTGATGACCATGGCACCACCTGGGACCCTTTCAAACAAAAAAGAATTTTCCAAATCAAAAAAATTCCAAAAACATACCTACCTACATAAAAAAATATTCCTATGAATTGAGAATCTCCTCCTGTTTTTGAAGTCGGTTAAAAAGAAAGTAATTTTCATACTAAAGTTATGAAGTTGAAGTTATGAAAGAAGTTGAAGTTATGTTTTTAAACTTCAAAGTCTATAAATAGAACAGTAGTAGTTTTGTAATGACGGCGGGCCATTTGAATCTGCCAAGAGGGGCTTTTCCATCCTACTAATTTACTCTTTCAAGCAAAAACTACTGATACACGCGCGGTTCGAGGGGGGGTCATGGGGGTCACGACCCCCCCCCCCCCCCCCTCAAAATTCTTGAGAAACCTGTAACATCCAGCAAAAAGAGAGGTAGGTACGCACTACCAAAACTAGTGACCCCCCCCCCCCCCCAAGATCAAAGTCTGCGACCGCCAGTGCTACTGAACGGATTTTAATGAAACTTGGAATACATATAGGTAGGTACCTATACTTACCATAATTTATGACCTAGAATAAAACATAGGCTACTTTTTATCCGGGTAGGTATCACGCGAGCGAAGCCGCGGGCGGAACCTAGTATATTTTACATTTGTCTCTCTGATGTTGGCTGTTAGGTAGGTATTATGTTTTATCTCGCTTACATAGATACCTACCTACTCTACTGCCTATAACAGTGGCGGATTTCCAAATTTGCCGCCAGTAGGCTATTCAACTTTTGCCGCCCCTACACTCGATACCACATCACAATCATATTAATTACATTTTTTTTGTTAATGAAATTGTAACTTTTATGATTTGTGTAATATTATTTTTAACCGACTTCAAAAAGGAGGAGGCTCTCAAGTCGACTGTGTGTTTTTTTTTATTTTAGGTATATATTTTTTTTAGTTTTTTGTGTGTGTGTTACGCCATTTCTCCGTCAATTGTGGACCGATTTTGACAATTTTTTTTTTTTTTGGTTACAAAGGATATACTCCAGAAGTGGAGGATCTGATGAGGGGATCCCATGGAAATCGAGGGGAACTCTCAAATTTTATGGTTATTTATTGTGTTTGTAGAACTATCGGGCTGAAATTTTGCACACTTATATATTCTCGGTGACAATGAAATATTATGGTATCAATCAAGCTTATCTGATGATGGAGTCAAGAGCTGTTCAACAGAACTCCTCAGTGAATAGGCCGATTGAGTCGAAACTCGGTATATCTATCAAGTTTCAATTACAATTTAATAATATGGTGACAACGAGCTGATTTGATGATGGAGTCAAGAGCTGCTCAACAGAACTCCTCAATAAATTGGCCGATTGAGTAAAAACACAGCATATCTGTGAAGTTCCGACACAATGTAATATAATAATATGGTGACAGCGATCTGATCTGATGATGGAGTCAGGACCTGTTCCATGGAACTTTTTAGTAAAATAGAAATAGAAATAAGTTTTATTTTCGCCACTACGATACATACAACACAAATCAGAAATGCTACATTACAGTGACAAGAAAATAAGGTTACCCCTCAGCATTTGCTCCAGCAGCGCCATGGCTGTTAGAGCGCTGGTTTTCAGTATCTTAGTTTTTAGTAGTATAGTAGTAGTGACATGAATATCAAATGAAAGGGCTTGATGAGCGAAACACAATAAGTAGGTAAGATGACATCATTCTTAATAAAAAATAAACACTAAAATGAAAAAATAAAAAATAAAATACTTAACCGAATTTAAAATATACTTGCACTAAAAAGCAAAACATAAGAATATAAACAGATTTATTTACCTAATTACTAATTACGCGCACTCCGCACTTTAGGTACGAAGCTACAAGTACATTGGTGGGCCCGCCCGGGCGGGCCTTGGCAGGGTTCCCACTTGCCACTCGGCTCTAATACCTATCGCGTGACAACTCGACAACCCTTCCGCGTCAATCCGCGCCAGACAGTGACAGAGTTATGCGTTAGAAAGAGAGAATTTGTGTAGGCACGTGTCAGTGCATATTGCACTAGGCAAAGAACGCTTACGCGAGCTGAATTGAACTTTGTCGCATAATTCTGTGCTACAACGTAGGTATTTTATTCAAAGTTTTCGTCAGAATCTACGACTTTTTGCCTTCTTGAGAGAATCATTTTGAGACAGAGATTCGTAGATCACACATACATTTGTCTCACAGGCAGGCAAAGGGAATTAAATTTGCAACCTTCTGTGTTTCAGGCGGGCCTTCGCCCTCAGCACCACAGAACATTGTTGTCATGATGAATAATAATGGATTCATAACATGTCGCATATTGTGGCTGTTTTCGGCCTCCCGTGATCGTTTCACTAGGTTTTAACAGTTCAAAATAGATGAGATTCTTCTGATCCTACCAAATACAGGGGGTCTAAAGTGGCCACTTTTGATGAAAAATCAGATGTTTCATAGATGCTTCATCTATGAAACATCTGACTTTTCATCAAATGCTTCATAAATGCTTCATATGCTTCATCTATGAAGCATCGATGCTTCATAGATGTTTCATAGATGTTTCATAAATGCTTCATATATGAAGCATCTATGAAGCATTTCACAAAACATCTTTTTTGACAGATCTATGTGCGAGGTTAAATTTATTTTTATAAATTAAATAGGTAGGTACCTACAGTGCTACTTTTATTAATAGAAAGGGAACTAAAATTTCATTCATTCATTTATTACAACGGCAACTCTAAAGTACAGGTTTCTTGTCTATGGTACAAGTACCGAAGACGTCAGTCAGAAGTAATAATTTCCTTCTAAAAGAGAATTTATCTATTTCGCGTATTTAGTGCGAGTAAAAGTGACAATAACCAACGTGAAACATTACGGTGTGGCACCAGAGAAGTGATTTTCAATGTTTATATGCGATGCTCATTGGAATTAGAAGCCGGAAAAAATTCATCAGAGACACACAAGTTTTTCGTCGTACCGTCGAATTAAGAGGTATTTGATTAGATCCAATTATTTTATCAGTAACATTTGACTACTCTTATTATATAATACTGGTTATTTACCTTTATTTGGCCCTAAATTGAGAAATTATAAAACGACGATTTGTTGGTTATGTTTACATTGTACTATAGAGCAACAAGGCAATTTTGATACTTTTTTACGATTTCAAACAAAAGTTCCCATTTGGTCGCAAATGTTAATGGTCTCATTTATATTTGCAGGGAAATCTATAAGCACAGTCAGAAGAATTGTGAATGAAGGCATATAAGATAACGGAAAGTTCTCTTCGCCCGGGAAACAGAGCCAGTCGTCCAAAAACTACCTTTAGAGCCAACCTATTTTTTTGAGAGAAAATAAATAAATAAATATGAAGGGACACCATCAGATCTCTGGATTTCAGGAGCATCAGGAGGCTTCATATTTACGTGTTGCCATGGTTACGTTGACATTGGTAGGCGTGAGTTGTCGGGCGAAGAGAATAAAATATCATATTCAATATCTGTTACATTATTATTGTCGGAACTCTGCTATTGTTCATCGTAATATGGATCTGGATAGATGCACGATAATCTTATTAACAATCCTTGAAAGACACTCCGCTGAACACGTGATGCCCGTCCGCGATGAGAGCCGGTTCGATGTGTAATCCTGAATGATGACAATCGAATTGGTCTCCTCGCTCAGCACCAGCGCTCGTAGTTGTGTCAGAGTGACATAACCTCCATGTAGTTCTTGTCACTCTTATCAAGGAGGCTACACGGCCATACTGACATTCACGCGTCCTCGCGTGACTGCTTGTATCCAGTCCTCTTTATTCAGTTAATCTGTAACAACAACATATGACTGGTAGACACTATAACTGAACCCGCTCGTCCATCCCTGACATATAAAGGATTAATCATAGGACATGATGTAAACTTGTGTAAACATCAATAAACATCTAAACATCAGTAAACATCTAAACCTCAGTAAACATCCAAACATCTAAACGTCTAGACATCTGGCTCTTTCAATACCACACCGACGTCCCACCGTCCAAGCTGCCATCTTTAGGTGATGACAACAAGGACCCACTAGATTGATCGAACGTCAGGCCTCTGATGTCTCATCGCCCATGCCACCATCTTCAATGACAACATGGACTAGAGCATCTACCAGAGCTCGTATCAACCAGCTTACGCAGTAACACGAAGGAACACGAAGTAACACGAAGTAACAACACGAAGTAACACGAAGTAACACGAAGTAACACGAAGTAACACGTTGTTCTCAACATATTCAAGTAGCCAGATGTGTAGCATTATTAGGGGATTAAAACATAAAACTCAGCATAAGATCTGCTATTATAAACAAGAAACGGGCTCACCAGATTATGTAGTCAAGGTAGGTGCAGGTAGGTACTCTTGGTTCGTTGGTGCTCGCAGACGTGGTATTCTTTAACCGCTGCTCTTTGATGTTGGTCGGGTAAATAGTGCTCTGGCGACGCCTCTATCGCTGCTCTTCCACTGCTTCCTCTTCAATCCGGTTACGATGTCACAAGGAGTCAAGAGGTGTCACACCTTTCATCTGGATTTATCAGGAACTCTCGAAGCTAGGTTTCTCCTTTTATCTGTAGATGGGTCTTCCTGTAGCTTGCGACAAAGCTCGCTATGACGAAACTCGACGTTGGAGATCTCATAAGTACCCAAAGTTGAAGAAGAGTTGAAGAGTAGTCAACGTGCCGGTAATCAGACGGCGCTCTACGTTAAATGACTCGACGTGACAGGAATCGACATAAAGGAGTCGGAATGATAGCAACCATTCGCAGTCAGCTGCTCGATGTCCTTTTTAGCTCCGCTGGTGAATAATCTCGATAGCTTCTCGATAGCAAAGACTTTCATATTAAGCAATAGGTTTAGCAAAGGCGGTGGCGAAGCCATTTCGTTGCTTGCGTATTCTCTTCAAAATCTTGCCCTTCCAATCCCGCTTCTGATGAAGGGACACCATCAGATCTCTGGATTTCAGGAGCATCAGGAGGCTTCATATTTACGTGTTGCCATGGTTACGTTGACATTGGTAGGCGTGAGTTGTCGGGCGAAGAGAATAAAATATCATATTCAATATCTGTTACATTATTATTGTCGGAACTCTGCTATTGTTCATCGTAATATGGATCTGGATAGATGCACGATAATCTTATTAACAATCCTTGAAAGACACTCCGCTGAACACGTGATGCCCGTCCGCGATGAGAGCCGGTTCGATGTGTAATCCTGAATGATGACAATCGAATTGGTCTCCTCGCTCAGCACCAGCGCTCGTAGTTGTGTCAGAGTGACATAACCTCCATGTAGTTCTTGTCACTCTTATCGAGGAGGCTACAAATATATATATTTAACCTATAGTCGGATTGCTCTTTATACGGACTAAAATTGAAGGAAAAAATGACATTTTTCCTTCAATTTTGATATGTTTTTAGTCCTTATAATGTGCAATACGACTATAGTTATAAATGTTTTAATTTATAAGATTATTTTTGTTATTCTGTACGCTAACATCATCATTTCATCTTATTTTATTTCTTTATTGTAGGTATGTTTTTCTATTTTATTCAGTGTTAAAATAAATTAGACATGTGTGTAGGTAGGTACCTACTTAAATAAATAAGTGTCATCTAGTTTTGTGTCTAGATTTGTACTATTGTAATTTGTTTCCAATTATTAAATTTTTATTATATTGTTTTTTTTTTGTTATTATTTCGTTTTGTTTATCCTATGTGGAGGTATCACTATCACTTCACTACATAATATAAGACAAAGTCGCTTCCCGCTGTCTGTCCGTATGTTTGCTTAGATCTTTAAAACTACGCAACGGATTTTGATGCGGTTTTTCTAGTAGCTAGCTAGAGTAATT
This sequence comes from Camptogramma bilineatum, assembly GCA_958496255.1. Taxonomy (NCBI): domain Eukaryota; kingdom Metazoa; phylum Arthropoda; class Insecta; order Lepidoptera; family Geometridae; genus Camptogramma; species Camptogramma bilineatum. The sequence continues at coordinate 9,071,271 of OY292474.1, forward strand.
CAAGAGGAAGGTTTATATGTATAATACATGCCATATTATAGTAGAGAAACACTGATAATAGGGTCGCTAGTATAGTAAAACAATATAAATATATTTTTTTTACAAAAACAATTGTTTTATATAATAGTCAAAAGGTGTAACATAAAGCTGTTACACACAGGTAGGTTGTACGCATTTAACTTGTGTTAAGTAGGTACTGATTATGAGAAATAAAAAAAAATTAAATGATCAAGTATCAAAATCATTTAGCTACATATTTTGGGGTTACCATATAGCTTGCACAGTGGCGCCCCCATTTATGTCTATTAATAAAAGTAGCACTGTACTTAGTTTTTTTATAGAAATGATTGCACTGCGCCACCCTGATGGACATATGGAAATATTTTTGAGGCACACGAATAAATAAAAAAGGTAAATTGTCGCGGGAGCGGGTCTGAGGTTTTTTTTTTCTTAAATTTGGCTTCGCATGGGTTTTGCATTCAGCCATCCGTTTTCCATTCAACCTATTTACTTTCTAAAAATAAATTTAACCTCGCACATAGATCTGTCAAAAAAGATGTTTTGTGAAATGCTTCATAGATGTTTCATAGATGCTTCATCGATGCTTCATATATGAAGCATCTATAAAGCATCGATGAAGCATTGATGAAGCATCGATGCTTCATTTAAGAAGCATATATATGAAGCATTTATGAAGCATTTGATGTTTCATCAGATGTTTCATAGATGAAGCATCTATGAAACATCTGATTTTTCATCAAAAGTGGCCACTTTAGACCCCCAGACAATTACCTCAGCACCAACAACAACAACCAGCACCAACAACAACAACCAGCACCGACAACTCGTTTGGAGTTGTTTGCACACCAGCTTAAGATGAGCCGTACATTCAACGGTTCCTGTGCATTCCGGGTGTCAAGGATTCCGGCTGTTTGTAATTTCGGAACTACAAAACCGATGACCTTGAAATTTTTACGGAACAATATATAAAGTACTTACTTTCAAACAAAGTAAAAACCGGTCAAGTGCGAGTCGAACTCGTACACCGAGGGTTCCGTACCTACCCATTATACCCATTAAGTTATTGAACAATTAGTAATTTTTAGGGTTCCGTACCTTAAAAGGTAAAAAAAGGAACCCTTATAAGATCACTTTCTTGTCCGTCTGTCCGTCTGTCCGTCTGTCCGTCTGTCCGTCTGTCTGTCCGTCTGTCCGTGTGTCACCATCGATTATCTCAGGAACGGGTAGAGCTAGCAAGTTGAAATTTATACCATATACTAAGATCTATAGTCCCTACTGTGAGTATAAAAATCAAGGTCCTGAGTCAACACTATAAAAAGGTATAGGCAAATTTAGGTTTTCGTGAAAACTTGTGAGTACCAAAACTTACCTTAATTATCAACTTTTTTTATTTTTAGGAATTTTTCCTTTACTTGTGCTGGAAGACCTTGCTTGTAACCAAAATTGACAATTCTAGGTCAACCGGAAGTACCCTAGAGGTTTTGGGTCGAAAACCTAAATGGTAGTTCCCGTTGACCTAGAATAACGAAATTTGGCAAAAAGCAAGGTCTTAAAGCACAAATAAAGGAAAAATTCCAAAAAGTTAAAAAAGTTGAAAATTAAAGGGTGTTCCCATACATACATAGTTGACGCCAATTAAAATTGTCCTCCGAGTTGTATGGGCGCTCATACAATTAAGCGGACTAGCTTAATTGGCACCATGGCTAGGCACGGAACCCTCGGCGTACGAGTTCGACTCGCACTTGACCGGTTTTTATTTTGTACATATCCTAGTTCTGCGATAGCAGCGCCGCAAATGTTCTGCGCACACGAGCATAATATTGCAATAAATATTTTCTTTTGAGGATGGTGCCAATTAAGCTAGTTCGCTTAATTGAATGAGCGCTCATACAACTCAGAAGACAATCTTAATTGGCGTCAACTATGTATGTATGTATGTATGGGAACACCCTTTAACTTTCAATTTTTTTAATTTTTTGGAATTTTTCCTTTATTTCTGCTATAAGGCCTTGCTTTTTGCCAAATTTCGTGATTCTAGGTCAACGGGAACTACCATTTAGGTTTTCGACCCAAAACCTCTAGGGTACTTCCGGTTGACCTAGAATTGTCAATTTTGGTTACAAGCAAGGCCTTACAGCACAAGTAAAGGAAAAATTCCGAAAAATAAAAAAAGTTGATAATTAAGGTAAGTTTTGGTACTTACAAGTTTTCACGAAAACCTAAATTTGCCTATATCTTTTTATAGTGTTGACTCAGGACCTTGATTTTTATACTCACAATAGGGACTATAGACCTCAGTATATGGTATGAATTTCAACTTGCTAGCTCCACCCGTTCCTGAGATAATCGATGGTGACAGACAGACAGACAGACGGACAAGAAAGGGACCTTATAAGGGTTCCTTTTTTTACCTTTTAAGGTACGGAACCCTAAAAAGAATCAATGAAATCGGACTACGCGCTCATGAATTACAACCAGATACTTATTTTGACTTTCATCCCCTCTCCCTAGGGAACCGTGCTGAATTTCAGGATTAAAAGTATTTTATATTAGACCTCGTAGTATGCACTCAAATAATACCAGGTTTCATTTAAATCCAACCAGTAGTTTCGACGTAATGCGCGGCCATGATACGGACAGACAGACATGAATGAAAAAAATTACAGTTTTGGCTTCAGTATCGACAATAGAGAGCCCTCCAAAAAAAATTTCAAAATTTGAAAATGACACTATAACAAATAAAAATTTCAAAATATCTTCAATGTACAGAATTTGACCTGTTACAGTTTTATTATAAACTAGCTGCTGCCCGCGGCTTCGCTCGAGTTGTACCCGGATAAAAAGTAGCCTATGTTACTCTCCAGCCCTCCAACTATCTCCACACAAAAAATCACGTCAATCCGTCGCTCCGTTTTGACGTGATTCAACTACAAATAAACAAACAAACAAACACACTTTCACATTTATAATAGGGGTACGGATACCTATTGATGTTTGATTGGTTGATGATTGATGATGTGAAATTTAATGAATAATGAAAATAAAAATTCTTCGGTACACATAGGGATTTTTCGTACATGACGACCTTACACGTGCTGATTACAGCTACAGAAACAAACATGATCAACAGGTAAACTGTTGGAAATTTTCGGGATACTACTGTAATTCGCGGGCCCATCTAAACGCACCGCCTTTATCGCTCGTTTCCAATCCAATTATGGAAAAAAGTTTTAAGCAAGAAAAGCTCTCACTCTAACAATTTTTAAAACATTACTTACATGTTGAATTGTTTGTGTGTACATAATAACATAGCATTATCAATAAATATAGGTAAATATTATTTTTCTGTAACACAAAAAAAATTGTTCCCTATTTGCCGCCCCTAAAATCTGCCGCCCTAGGCTCCAGCCTTCTCAGCCTATTGGTACCACCAATTGATTCGCCACGTCATAAGTACCTAAATATGCGTTATCCTTTGTTGCACTTATGGGGGCATCCATTAATTACGTCAGGCTTTTAGGGGGCGGGAGGGGGTTGAGCCAAATCGCACCTAATCCCATGTGGGATTAAAAATGAAAGGGAGGTCTCGGCAAATCTAGGTAGGTACCTGTTTAAGATTATTTTTTTTATTCTCACGTGAGATTAGGGGGTGGGGGAGGGGATCGAGCCAAATCTCAGGACATCTCACCAAGGGGGGAGGGGGTGCGGGGGTAATTTTAATTAATGGACGCCCCCTAATTTCAGAGGGACAAACATCCGTTGTGACTTCAGTAGTTAGGTAGGTTAGGTAAGTACCTACTTACCTATAGACATTGGACAGAAAAAAACATAGGTAAGTACCTACTTAGGTACCTACTTCCCTTTGAAAATTTAGGTAATTGTGTACCGACTTATATAGGTAACAACCCACATATTCTGTCTAGCGTCATAATATCGATCTCATCCCTCCCTAAAAATCTTGAGAGTAAGATGGGTAGGTAATTACCTAGATATTGTAGATAAATTTCCAAAAAAAGCATTTTTACCATACATTTATCTAACGATTCCATGAAATAAAATGAACATTATTCATTAGTGACTGACAATATAACATTTTTGGCCTCTCCAAAGATGCAAAAACTCAATATCAACAGGAATTGATCTCCATTCCGCAAGTACTTACCGCGCTGCAAGCGGAGCTCACAACCGCTGAGCCAAACGTCCTGATGCATTTGTATTTGAAATTATTGAACAGTAGCTGCGCGTAATGCGTCCTGAATCGCACAAAAAAGGGCGGGCCTCATGTCAGACTCATATCTGCCAATCACAGATTAGGTAGAGGTAATACTGCCAATCGGGGCTGTGATTGCTCATAGTAGACTGAGTAGTACACCTATACTATACTACATAGAGTTTTTTGCGTGACAAGGACGAACAATTTAGATAGATACGTTGGAAGAGAAGTTCCGAGCTCCACTCACCGCAACCTTAAAACATGACTTTTAACGATTTTGAAAACATCATCTATATACCTAATATCTATATAAACGAATCTATCTATACTAATAATAAAGCGGAAGAGTTTATTTGTTTGTTTGAGCGTTTCAAAGTGGTCATAGTAGCGGTCCTACTGAATAAATGATTTGAACGCGCTAATCTCAGAAACTACTAGTCAAAATTGAAAAATTATTTCGGCATTTGATAGCTAAACTGTTTTGATCAAGATTATAAAGCTATTTTTCATCATTATCATCATCATCATCATGGCAGCGCCCTCGCGGTGTTGCGTCATATAATAACGTTGTTGGGAATATGGAATTCTTCCTGGGCTTTCTTGAAAAATGACAACAGGAACTCAAACAAACAAACGTCGTATGACGTCGTAAAACAACGTCACGTTACTTCGACGACTTATCAAGAACGTCTAAGCAAGCGCTTCCTGCTGCAACTTGTATTATGAAGTGACCTATACCACTTTAGGTCGGAAGTTGATAGATAAGCTCTTCCGTTTTATAGTGCCCTGGTACTTTATGTGAGGGTTTTATTGCGCAAACGATAGTGTTAAGAAAATATGATTTTAAATATGATCATCTGACTGTCTTTATCTTGTGGAACAACATGTTTTCTTTATCCCTTTTCCACTATCTTTCGTCATGCTCTCTCTCTCTCTCTCTCTAAGGACAAATATAGGAAAAAACCGAATATTGTAATGTTCTAGTTCTAGTTGATTAAACAACTTGTGTAGTTATTCTGTTGATAAACTTACATTTTCTGTTGAAATGTTTGATGAAACAACCCATTTACAAAGTTCGGACCAGTAGGCGAGAGTCTGACTCGCACTTGGCCGGTTTTTATTATTTACTCTTTTAGTACACAATTTTATGTAATCAGTATACATACCTATAGTCATTCTTAATTCTTTATGGTACAAATAATTATCATTTCAAAAGATTCGTTCCCAATGACCCCACTGGCCCACCCCACCAGGGGGTTCGTTGGGATTTTTTTTCCCAATGACCCCAGCACTTAATTCAGTGGGGTCGTTGGGTCAAAAAACTCCCAACGACCCTAACTTTTTAATTAATAATCTTAATCATAATAAACTTTTTTAAAAAGTCAAAGTCTGTCATCTACGTATCTTTAATGAACCGAAGTTGATTTTCCAATATCTTTCCAATGTCTTTCATAAGCTTTCAAAGTTATTTCCGCTCTGTGTAAAATAGCATCAGTCGATTCTCTTTGACGGTCACACGCCAAAGCCAATCCAGTATCAGGAACGAGATGAGAGCTTTAGAGTGCTTTTAGCGTGGTATAGCAAACATTTTGCCTATATCATCTGAGTTCTTTTTTAAAACCGAGGCGCCGTGTTTGCCGAGGGGGATACTCCTCTCGAAACGAAGGTCGTGGATTCGAATCCTGGCCGTGCATTAATGTATCTGAATTGACTTATATATAAGAAAATACCTACTTAATAATATTTTTATCTCATTTTGATTTCGATTCGTCACCTTAAATAAATACAGGGACAAAAATTCCTGCCTGTCGAATTTAAAATCGGGGACACGTAGGAATTTTGATTCCTGTTTGTCTTCTTTCGGGGAAGACGCGGTGACAAACAGGAATAACTCGATTTTTCGTTAAAAAAAAATTATGCGCATTAACAAGAGTTCTTAACGGTAGGTACCTAAGTAAGTCCGTATGAGCAAGTGGTCAACTCTGGTGGCGAAGTTTTTAGGCCGCCTAAAGACCTCAGTCATCGCTATAAACTAAACGGTATAGAAAACAAGATGAATATGAATTTGAATAAACTATAACAATCATATCAAATAATTGGCTTATAAATGTTCATACCGAATTCATACAACATCAGCTCTTATTACTCATAGACATTATAAAAAAGTAGAACGAACAAACATGAGTAACTTTTGCATTTGAGTTGAGCTGTGAGTTGAATAGAGTGGATAATAACGTCGGGTAATTGAACAAAGTGAGATCTGTACAACTACGGTTTTAAGTTAGTATTCCAGTGTTGCAAGCCAATTGTCATCTATTACTTTAGGTACTACTTTAGAATACTAATTAGGTAATTTCCTTAAGATGTTTTTCTTTATTTCTAAAACTCTACGCGCTGGGAGGCTAAATGGCGGTTATAGCTGTTTTTTTCTTGTCACACTTATGTATATGAAAAGAGACGACATATAGTGCAATTCATACATTTATATTTCCTAGTGTTTTAGGTTCTTTTAATTTTAATTTTTATGTTGTGTTGCATTTTGATGGTTGTGTACCTATAAATATGGACACCTTTTTGTTGTCTGACCCACCCGTGGACAGGCAGGAATTTTGATTCCTGTTTGTCCCCTCTCGGGGACAGGACGCGGGGACAAACAGGAATAACCCTGAAATAAATAGATTTTATTTTATTTATTTATTTAATTCATACTATGATTCTGCTATAGCGGCCTTTTTATCCCCGCAGAAATCTTATCTAGGTACGCGTGTAGCAATTCATCTACGCTGCAATGTAGTCGCTCATTATCTCATTATACATTGTCATTGATACAGTTTATGGTAAGTAAAGTTAGTTTTTGACGTGATAACTAATAAATCGATGAATGCCAGCTGCACGCACGAAAGTGTCACGTTCCGCCTGAGCCGAGAGTGCAAGCGAGAGCGCGAAACCAGCTATAGAGAGGCACGATCGTTCATCAATGTTTTCTTATAACGTTATTACGTAAAATTATCGTCCGTAAACCGACTTTACAGACAACCATTTTTTTATGCTCTTCAATAAACTATGGAATTTTTTAACAGAATTTATTTTAGTAAGTAAGTAATTAATTAAAAAATTCTTCGAAAAAGCCTGAAAGGTTAATAAACATCCTGTAAACTAATGTAGAAATCCCTTGCGGGAGTAATATCTAACATTTAATATTTCTAAAAGGTTTTTAACTTTTTTAAAAGGAATATTGAATTTTCTTCACGCGCCCTCGAATACCAATCATTGCCATTATAACAAGACATGTTGGTTTGATACATTCTCTTTGGATTACAGATCTTTTTACACTGGTCGTTTCCTTTTAATATTTTCTCAGTGTAACGATTACTTTGCTTGAACTGTTTATGGGGCAGTCTGAAAGAAAAGTGGTTCGAACGATTTTTCTGTAGATTTTTTATTTACGTTGAATAATTTATTTTCTATATTTCTATATTATATTGAACCGTGTTGGGCGAGTGCGATAGTGCCCCGATCCAAAGGTCAAACATACCTTTGACTACCCCCATAGACATCTTCAAGGATCATGAAAAGATCTGAGAGACTGTCTACCGCGACTTGCAGATACAGTCGTATATTCAGTTTTTTTTTTATTAATTATAATCCGTGCGAAGCCGGGCCGGGAAAATAGTTTATTTATATTTATTCAATCAGACCTCAACTGACTGATTTGTATGAAATTAGGAGTAGGCGTAGTAGGTACGTAGATTGTGGTCTGAGATAGCATAAAAGGCTATTTGTAATGTTACAACGAGCAAAGCCGCAGAGGCTAGTCATGACACCAAAGGTAGGTATAGTCTGGCAAAAACGGGTAGAAACGTCAACTAAAATTTCATTACAATGGAAACCCTTTCTCTACTAATCTATGGTAAAGTTCAGGATTAAGTCTATGATACAGGTACCGAAGACGTCAGTCAGAAGTAATAATTTCCTTCTAAAAGAGAATTTATCTATTTCGCGTGTTTAGCTTGCACCGTGGCGCCCCCATTTATGTCTATTATTTTTTGCCAGACTATATTTCACCTTCTGACAAAAAGCATGTTGAAATAAAATATTTCAGAAAATGATTAACATTTAGTACAGAACCCCAGAAGCGGTGTCTTGAATAATTTAAATTAAACCAAGAACGTAATATATGGTAGCTGCGTATCTACGTCACGTAGATGCTACACCAACAGCGCGAGAGCAGGGTGCCATGTAATTCAAACAGTTCAAAGTTTATGTTATTTGAAAGCACGAGCGAAAATTAAGATAGGGGTAATCTATACCCCTATTATAAATGTGAAAGTGTGTTTGTTTATTTGTTTGTTTGTCCTGCTTTCACGTCAAAACAGAGCGACGGATTGACGTGATTTTCGTGTGGAGATAGTTGGAGGGCTGGAGAGTAACATAGGTTACTTTTTATCCGGGTACCACCCGAGCGAAGCCGCTGGAAGCAGCTAGTCATAAAAATTAATAAAATTTTTGTTTGGCTATTTATTATTAACATCTAGTTTCTCGGTTTCTGTAAATATTTGGGGATATGAAATTTTGAAATGATTACTCTAAAATTCTTCATTTTAAAGTAACTTCTTCAAAATGTAAGTATTTGTTAAATAAATACTTGAAGGAGCCCCTGTATTCCAAGCGAATTGCAAAACATATCAAAAAAATATCACTTTGATAGCATAATTCAATTTTCTGGATGACAAAAATGCTTGGGACTGAAAATGCTCCAATTCTCCCCAGAAGGTGTTTGATCTGATTCTAAACGGTTTTGGTCGCGAAAGTACCACAACTTCTCGGAATGTATTCCAAATTCGGAATGTGAAAAAACGTCATCTGTCCGAAGAAAATCTTCGAATCGGATGCATTCCGAGGAAAATGAATAGCAATGCAGGAGTAGAATATAAGACGTGTCAAAGTAATCTACACGATCTTATTGATATAATTATGTTCGTCCTGTACCTATGCTTTTTGTGAAAACACGACCAATGAAAATTTTCTATAAAATAACGTTTTTTTTTTTAATCATTATTCACGATTCGAATGGGCGTCAGCTAGTCTTTATAAATACTTTATTAGTCCTTGAGAAGTGTCTAATGAAATATTCAATAAATTTTGTCGGTGAGTGTACGTTTGCGTGATTCTTTCATTATTTACAAACTACAGGGTGACGTGTAAGCACGTTAAGCTTTCGTTTCTTGAGAAATTAACACCGGTATACAGTAGACTTTTCATATCCGTACCCATATTATAAATATGTGAAAGTGTGTTTATTTGTTTGTTTATTTGTCCTGCTTTCACGTCAAAACAGAGCGACGGGTTGACGTGATTTTTTGTGTGGAGGGCTGGAAAGTAACATAGGCTACTTTTTATTTAGGTACCACGTGAGTGAAGCCGCGGGCAGCAGCTAGTTTCAGAATAGTTTAACGACGTCATGGACCCCGATATAGAATTATGTCGACCTAATTATGTGGATCTATATAGAGACCAATAAGATGGACAGACGACCTTGTAAAAACTGCAGGGCGGCGGTGAATGCAGGCCGCTTCCAACCGCAACACATGGAAATTTTTGAGGGAGGCCTATTTCCAACAGTTGACTTCCAAAGGCTGAGATGATGATGACGTAGAGATTTTGTCCAATTCTAAAATTAGTTCAAAGCGTAAAAAAGAACAAAAACACAAGTTTAGGATTTTGTGTTAAAAAAATAACCATACGTCCGTAATATAACGATGCACGCTTCTCTAAAACCCAAGGCTCCATTTACGCTATTTTTAACGCAGTTATATTTTACGTTCTGTGTGTAGTTTGAAACTTTAATAACGTAAGACTTCTTCAAACTATCAACGTAAATTACAGGTTTCTCATACAAAAGGCTTTTGTGTTAGCTTTTGTGATAAAACTAGATTAAAGAAAGGTCGTTGTTCTATGTATATCGTTTTACAAGCTTTTATTTAAATTTCTATTTATCTTTAGTGAAGATTTAATATTCTTATAATTTAAAAATAAATAAAGATTAAGATTATTAATTAAAAAGTTAGTGGAGTCGTTGGGAAAAAAATCCCAACATCCCCACTGGTGGGGCCAGTGGGATCGTTGGGAACGAATCGTTTGTTCGGGTGAAATCTTGCAACTAAATTTTAAACCGATTGAGCTGTGGCACACTTATACATTCTAGGTGACAATGCAGTATTATGACAGTGAGCTGATCTAATGATGGGGTCAGGAGCTGTTCTACTGATCTCTTTAGTGATTAACTGTAAAATGCCCGTGTTTAGGCTCATTAGAATCAGCTCGCGATTACTTAATAAATGAATAAATATTGATAGACATTTACACAGCGCCATCTAGCCCCAGACTAAGCAAAGCTTGTACCTACTATGGGAACCAGATAATTGATAGAATACTTATATTTAGTAAATAGGTACTTACATACTTATAATATAAAACTTTATAACACCCAGACACAGAACAAACATCTATGTTCATCACACAAATGTTTGTCCTGGGTGGGTATCGAACCCACGACCTACAGCGCAGAAGGCAGAGCTACTACCAACTGAGCTAAGAGGCCAGTCAATAAAACTGATAACCCCATTATAGTGAACGCACACCTATCTAATCCGTACTGAACGCGCCGAATTCTCGAAATGCTGCCAGATTCGGTTGAATCAGACGATTCGGCGCAGACAGGTGTGCGAGGTTTCATAGTACGATTTCATATAAAGAACTAGCTGCTTCCCGCGGCTTCGCTCGCGTGGCTCCAGCCCTCCAACTATCTCCACACAAAAAATCACGTCAATCCGTCGCTCTGTTTTGACGTGAAAGCAGGACAAATAAACAAACAAATAAACACACTTTCACATTTATAATATGGGTACGGATTCTAAAATTCGGTTCGGTGTAGATATGTGTGCGGCCACCGTAAAAGTGGTAGCAATCATCAAATAAGTATCGAACTACGTAGAGGTGCGTGTGTAGTAATTATTTTAAGACAATCGAAAAACAAAAATTGTGTAGGTTGTACATTGATATATCGATGAGTGAAAGCGATATAGCCAGTGACCGAATGGCCACGCGAGGGTCACAAAACATCTGACAGACACCAGCCGGTCTGATGATATTGTGTCGAACACCAGCCAGATGATCCTGATGATATTGTGGTGATGACGAGGAAGCATGGGTTAGGCACACAGGATCGGGAAAAGTGGCGTGAAAATAAGGCTTTTAGGCCGGCCGTAGTTTGGATGCGTTTTGTCCGTATTTTACTCGTACGAACACGCACGAACGATCCTAACTCTCCGAATTCTCAGGGCCTCGCACACTCTTTACGAAATTGCGAACTAGTCGTGCGTGTACGCGCGTATAGTTCCGACGTTTGGAAGGGCATTTGAACGGAGAAAAACGCAACCAGTGTGCACGTTCAATTCGTACGTCCAAAAAATTACGTATACGCACGGTGCAAAATTGGATATAGTATGGCCAGCCTTAGACTCAGAGGGTGGATGTGTGTGAGTTTCTAGGCCGCTTGAAGGCCTCCATCATAACTTAACGGCTTTAAAGCAGGGACCGACTATTTAAACTCTCCTCCAAAGCAAGGGAGCGCTCAGTTGTTATTGCTACTAACGGTCTGCCAACCACATTGTGACCGCACAGAACGTTGCTGCAAGCATATTTCATTTTCTTTTTGCAAATCAAAATTAGATTAAGATTTAAAAGGTTTTTTTATAGGTACTTAGAGGATTTTTTACATTTGGAAGACAGATATTACAGATATTACAATACATATCAAATAATAATTCCGTGGAGATGGCAAGAAATTGAAGTTTCTTAACTATCCTTGGAATAAATTGTAGATAGACGTCAAAGTTACAAAATTGCGCAATTTTCGTTTCTTCTTCATTCTGAAGAGAATAAATTAAAGTGACATTGCTTGCTTCAGATCTTCAGAAGAAGGGGATAGTCAGAGACACGTCCTAATATTATTTAGTAGATTACGGCAAACATTTTTCTTAGACATACTGTGGAATAAGAAAGGACCTGCAGCTGTACCATGACCTCTTAGTAAACAATTCAGTTTAGGGGCTATCCATTTTAGGTTCCTAATCTAGATCGCAAACTAATCGTACTATCATGACCTGCTTTAAAAGTGAGTTTTGACACAAAAGTGAACCAACTCAACGCGTATTAAACGGTCATGGTACGAATTGAGAAAACGAAACTTTATGGTACGAATTGAGTGAATGAAACTTTAACAATTCAGTTTAGGTCATGTTTAGGTTCTGATATTTCGTCAGCGTCATAGCATTATGTCAAGCGAAGCAGTTCAGTTTAGGACCTAAACTGGATCGCATATTAAGCTCATGGTAGGCAGCCTGAACAGAGCTACCCACAGTTATCCGTGGGAACATAGCTTATGCTTGTTTAGACAAAGGTAGGCGTTTCAAAGGTCGTCGCGTAGGTTGTTATCGGTGGGATGATAACATAGCATAACAAAGATTATGTCTTTTTTAATACAGTTGCTCAAAAAGTGGCGTATTGCAGGGACGTATAGCGTTCGGGAAGTGGGCTATTACACACTCGTGCTTTTTTTTTACCATTCCCGCACTCGTGCGTTCTCTTTCCCAACTGTCAAAATAATGTCTATTAAAAAGAAAAACCAACCATGAAGTTTTTACTAAAAAAAAATCATAGAAGTTTTTATGATTCATGCAAATACGTATATTTCTAAAAAGAAGCTAAAAATTTGTTTTTTATATCAGATTTAATGATTTGATTGAATGAGTTAGGTTAGGTTTCATTTCATTTCATCTCATTAAATTTCATTTTCATTTCATATCAATAAAAAAATTCTACTGAAGACTTGGCTGTATGGGCATAGTTCCCTTTGCCTACCAGAATCAATGAAAAAAAAAAATCTCATATTCTACGGTTGGCGCCATTTTCTAGATTAAATTGCTTCATTTTTTCGCAACTGTATTAAAAATAGTCGTTCAGTACACGTTCGGAACCGTCATTGCAACTTGTTCCGACTGTCAACCCTCGCCTTCGGCTGCGCCTCGGCTCGGGTAGACATTTATCGGAACTCGTTGTAATGACAGCCTTTCCGAACTTGTACTGAAATATACTATTGAAGATTCAGCGTTTTGTTGTAAATTGTTCTTAAAATATTAAAAGTGATGTTCGTTATGAAGATTTCATGATTTAATGTCTATTATTAGTACAATAAATAAAAGACTATAGAATACTATAGAATAGACTATATCACGTTTTTGTAGTAGAAGTACCTATACCTACTTACCTCTACAAGTAAAAAAAAATTTTCATATTTTGGTTTTTCAAAATTTTTTTCTAAATTTTTTTTATTAAATTATTCATCATCGGTCTTGGATAAGTGTGCAAAATTTTCATTTTACTCGACGTTTTGAAGTAGGTCAAAATTCGTTCAAAGATTCCGATCACATGGATAGATATCTAGATTAAAATTAAATATTTATAGTCCATCATTGTTATAGTCTATGATTTCTATTGAAAACTATTAAATTCCTAAGGCGATACGAGAAGAAACCGCAGAACTCTGCTAATACAGCTAAGGCCGGGATTTCCTCCCTTTGTGAGAATTGATAGGATTGAAGCGATGGCGGCATCAGGGAGAATACAATGCACAATCTACAATAACAATCGGATTTATGGAAAACTAGTTGCTGCCCGCGGCTTTGCTCGCGTGGTACCCGGATAAAAAGTAGCCTATGTTACTTTCCAGCCCTCCAACTATTATATCTCCACAAAAAAAATCACGCCAATCCGTCGCTCCGTTTTGACGTGATTCCACGACAAATAAACAAACAAACAAACACACTTTCACATTTATAATAGGGGTACGGATTATACTAGAGAGTTCTAATCTTTACTTAGGTAAATATTTTAATTAAATTCTGGAATAATTTACTGTTTTTAATTGGTGAAAGAGTTTTTTAAATGCAGATTTTGGAAATCACTCTCAATAAAACTATTTCTCTTTTGTAACTATAGGTACTTAAATTAGATTTAGGTTTAGGTCCCTCTTAGTAGGTACCTCTACGTGTAACGTTCAAAATATATTATCTTCTAATATGTACTTAAGTAGGTAAGTACACCTAACTTAGATTGCTATGCCACATGTTCATTAACTTGATCTAAGGCTGGATTCGACCAAACTGGATTAAGTTTTTACTCGAGAGTAAACTACTGTTTGTTTGAAAATTTAAGATAATTTGTATGCACATAATAAGTAATGTTCGGTTGCGCTTTCTAAACAATTGTATTTCGAGTTATGTTGGAGTATGATGACTTTTGGTCGAATCCAGCCTAAGTTATTTAGTTATGTGGTATTAATGATTCTCAAGTTTAGTATTATAGAATTACATAAAATGTTATTGGTGCGAATAATATTTTGATGACTTGACATAGTCCAGCAAATTGCAAATAACGGAAGAAAATTTGAATTTCGCGGGCTACCCGTGCAGAATATTACTAGTAGTTCGCCCCGAACTGAGATCTCGCGCACCGTAGATGGCCAACATTTGGACTTTCTTCTGACTACCTACCCCTATAATTTCAAGTGCTACTACTGCCGGGTATGCCTATTGCGCTAGCTCTTCATGGTAAAAAATACTAGCATGCATAATGTCGTGTCTAATTTTTCATTTATTTCATATTTATGAATTCTCGTCGTATTTTTAAAAGTATACGTCCTAGAATAAAAATAATAACTATTTTAGAATGTACAAATAAAGACCTTTCATTTGACACCGCACTCAATATATTTGTTTACTTAACTTTTTTTATCCCAATTATTTTCATTTTTTATCAAAATTTTTTTTATTATGAAAATAAATCAAGTAGCATCTAAAATCATTGCAAACCAAACCGCAACGATGCCACTCTCTTTTTAAGACCGACCAGTCAATGAGCTACGAAGACATCGAAACTCTATGAAACGGGAGCTCTTGCAGCTCTGGTTTCGTAGTTTTTGGTCTTTGGTCGTATTTCAAAAACTATACATCCTAGATTAAAAATAAAAACCATTTTGGAATGTACAAAATAAGCCCTTTCGTATGACACCCCACTCAATATATTTGTGTAACTTTCATAATTTTTTACCCCCTTGGGAACCCAATATCTTCACAACCCCTTCATCGATTAAGCTCATATGCTCCACCGTAAATTTCCTTACCACAACCTATTGACCTACCAAGTTTCATGCAGATTGGATGAACGGTTCGACAGTTATGCTCGAACAACAATTCGTGAAACATACAAACATACAAACATACAAAGCAAAATCGCCCAACTTACCACTAAGATCTTCGCTCGCTTCGCTCGCTCGATCGATAAGGATTTTGTATTTGGTACAACGACTATTACTGCTGAACTAATAAAGTTATCTTAACCGCTATAATTTCCATTTCAAGGTCATGAAATGCACTATCATCATGATTTTTTCCAGATTTTTCAAGCCAGCAGTTTAGCTTTCAGAGGGGGGGCGGGGGGAGGGGGGGGACTGATCCACCTGCTTCCAATTACTATTAATTGCTTATAAAATGGCTTATAAACTCTGTCACAAAGGTTGGTTACTAGCTCATACTAAACTTACGTTCTTTAGTAATTGTTGTAGGTAGCTTTTTCAGCAAAGAAGTAGGCGCCTTTGTAAGAAATTCCGAAATTTAATCCCCGGCAAAACAAAAGCTCAATTCTATTGTGAATTCTTCGAAATAACAATTGAGCCATTCGAAGTATTTTCAGTAAATGAGCCATTCGAAGTATTCTCAGTAAATAGAAAAGGTTTCATCTTTTTGCTTCAGACTCAATGGGCCCATTGAACCCTCCTAAATATCCCCAATTCGCGCAGAGCATACATCGCCACGGTAACGAAGATGTAATATCCTCTTGGGTTATGAAAGCCTGGTAGCTTCTTTACATTTTCTGGAATTTTCCTTTCATATTTTTGAAAGTCATTCATAAATTACGTAACATACATTACATCACAATATTTTATGTCTACTAATGTTATGTCAATGATGTAGTGAGAGCCTGTGAGAAGTACGGATTCGATTCCCGTTAAATCCTAGCATGAATTTAGTTGTATAGAAATAGTTTTAATATACTGTGGAGTGTGGTGTAGCGACATCTACCAGTCGCTAGATGAACTACAGAAACATTCTACGTACTACAGATGGCGCCACACTACATCAACATGTCTAGAGCACGCAAGCAAAGTTTCCAACGGATTTAGACATAAGTAGAACTGTCCGACAACATCTGTCGGTCGAAAGACAACGGGCAAGTGGGCCAGATGGGCCGGCCCGTTGCAGAGGAACCACCTACTCTGCCTTTGGGGAACGATTCCACCCTGTTCCCCAAATGTGGCATAATGTTTCCAATTTACTATCTAGTTTCATCGAAACTGGTATAGCCATTGATTTGTGAACCATTTTTTATAAACATTCGTTTGAATTTTACTTTTCTTTTTCATGTTTAAATGTAAAGTCGTATGTATACTAAAATATTTCAATTGTAAAATGCTTCCTTGAGGAGGAAAATGTCATAGGTACAGCGAATTTAATTAGAGACTTGTCCCTTTATTCCCCTCTTGAGACTGTCCCGGGAATGTTATTATAGCAATTGAATTGACTGGAAAATCTAGGAAATGTTTTTCTACGAGATTTTCTGTTCTAGAAAATAAAGGAATAGATTTGCGTTTGTGATTTTACTGATTTAAAAAGATAGACTTGAATTGTAAAAGTTTTATTGGCACTCTTCCTACAGTAACTTAGGACTTTACATTTTTGATTTAGAGTTTTAGACAGTGTTAGGAGGAAATTTTTGCCTACTATCTTTTACTATGCTCGACATAAGCAATAGCTATTTTTTTTAGCCTAAGCAAACGGGAATAAGTCCAAATCTTTCAAATAGTGGTGTTCTAACTTTTAGAATTTCCTCATATTTTTTCATTTTGCAGAATAATCTCTATAGATTATTCTGCAAAATTAAAAAATATAAGTAACTAGTTGCTGCCCGCAGCTTCGCTCGCGTGGTACCCGGATAAAAAGTAGCCTATGTTAGGCTCCAGCCCTCCAGCTATCTCCGCACAAAAAATCGCGTCAATCGGTCGCTCCATTTTGACGTGATTCCACGACAAATAAACAAACAAATAAACACACTTTCACATTTATAATAGGGGTACGGATGTTACAACCATCAATCACTTTACTTAAATCATTTGAAAACCACAAAGTTGGTTGACCTTTGGCGCAAGCTCAAAAGCTCAGCACAGTTGACCATTATTTCATACTTAGCAAAGCTGAAAATCATACCCAATTCACGCGCAAAACATAAATCCGTATCTACTCTAATGAACATAAAACGTGTTACACTCTCATGGATTATGCTAGCCTAGTACTTTCTCCGTTCAAATGTTACCAAATGCAAGAGCAAATTATTATGGTAATATTAGAAATATCTATCTTTATGTACCTACTAATACTTATTATAAAGAAAGAAAAAAAAAGCATTTATTCATACCACAACTACAAAAAAAAACTATGAATTAGATGGTGAGTATAAAGAGGTAAAGTTTGTTTGTATGTCGAAAGTAATCTCCGAAACAACTCATCCGATTTCAAAAATTCTTACACCAGTATTTAGAATGAACTTTCAGGATGAACATAGGCTATATGTTGTAGGTACCTCGCGGGCAACGCCGCGGGCGGAAGCTAGTTTTACATACTTTTAAAACGATTCTAATTAAACTAAAATTTTACAGAATTATTCATGAAAACACAGTATAATTACGGAAGTATTCATAAACAGAATTTCATACTTTCATTATAAATCTAGACTTTCAAAGTATTTCGTTTGAAGTGGTAATGTAGAATACAATTTGGTTCTAAAAGCGTTTTAAATTTGTGTAAAAAATTTCAGCGCTGAAGGATTTTTTTGGGATGAAACCAGTTAACTTTCTAACATCAATTTTTTTTGGAAGATCCGTCCAAGCTCTAGTGATATTAAAATTCAAATTCAAATTCTTCATTTACAAAACTTAGCTATAACATCACAGAACAATTCCAAGTCATCATAGATAATAAATAAAATGTAGGTACACATAAAATAAACGTCAGAAAAATAAAAACACATAAGAAATAGAAAAATAAAATTAAAATAAAAAACATAACAACAAAAGTAACTACCTAAAACAATGTAGTTAAGTACCTATTTAGACGAACTATCAGCAATCTATTGACAATTTTTTGCGAAATTCTAAACACACCCACTCTATCTCCGTATAATGTGTATGTTCGAAATAATAATAATAATTTATTTCATAAAAAAAAACATTATAACATACCTACACACAAAAAACACACATAAAATAAAACCACATAATTCCATTGCCATCCGTACTTTCTTAGCTAATTATGGGGTCCTCATAGCCAATCGGGAAAATAATTACAGTATGGTATTGATTCAGTCAGTTCAAATGCTTATAATGACGTGTCTAGGAACATTACGTCTATTTATATGCTTGTAGGGTATGGTCGTAGTATTCGCAGTACATTTAGGGCTTTCAAGTGTTGTCACGTACGCTTACTTTCGCAAAATGTGGACTCCCAAGTATGTATTTGGACCAAATATGTAATGTATTTAGTGCTACAAACAAACCATTCAAAATTCAAATATCATTTATTCAGTAGGACCGCTATGACCACTTTGAAACGAAGAGCTAGGTGATTCTACTCCTGTTCTTTCGCGACCGACACCGTGAAGAATCAGGGCAACAAACACGGTATGCCATGCCACACTTGCTAGAATGCCCGTCCGCTCCCAGGTCATGGACTCTATAAGACATTATGGAGTGCACGAATGGGGCCATAGAAGTGGCCAATTACTTGAAAACACCATTTAAAGTTGATATAAGATGCGACACGAAAGAAGAAGAAGTGCTTTTGACTTCCTCCTTAGACTTCTTTATAGGATTTTGAACGCATAAAGACCTATGCAAATATCTACCTAAGGGATATCGTTTTCTTTGCGTGAATTGAGTATAATTTTCAGCTTTGTAAGTATGAAATGCTCAACAGTGCTGAGCTTTTGAGCTTAGACCATGTTCAACCTATTTCACTTTCAAAACTTTCGTGAACTCCCTCCTTACCCAAATGAAGATTCTCCGGATGAATCGAAACATTGTATCTAAATCGACGATATTTTTACCCGACTGCGCAAAGCAAAGGAAGGGTAATGTGTTTATCAGTCTATGTATATATGTTTGGATGTTTCTATGTGGCATTCTAGAGGCCAAACGCGTGGACCGATTTTGATGATTCTTACGTCAATCGATTCGTCTGAACCTTGGGAGTGTTAATAAGGCATGACAGTAATCAAAATTCACCAGTGCCACCACCAGACGCCTTAATGTCAAAATTAAAAAAATCAAAATCGTCACACCATGTCAAGTGGGGTATCGTTGAATAGGTATTTCAAAATCAACTTTATGTTTCTTTTACCATTTTTCATTTTAAGTAATAGTTTAGGAAAAATAACGGTTTAAAGTTGATTAATAATTATTCTCGCTATGGATGTTTCTATGTGGCACTCTAGAGGCCAAACGCGTGGACCGATTTTGATGATTCTTACGTCAATCGATTTGTCTCAACCTTGGGAGTGTCACTAAAGATATGACAGTAATCAAAATTCACCTGGGCTACAACCAGACGCCATATTGTCAAAATTAAAAGAATCAAAATCGTCACTCTATATCAAGTGGGGTATCGTTGAATAGGGATTTTAAAATCAACTTTATCATAACTAAAAAGTGTTAAATAAAAAAATATTTTAAAAAAACAAAAACCCGACTGCGTCAAAACTAAAAAGAAAAAAACAAGCCTGCAAAGAATTACTCACAGTCGGGACCCATAACATTGGGAAGATTTGATTGGTAATAAAATGAATGGGTACCGACTGTGAGTAATTCTTTGCAGGCTTGTTTTTTTCTTTTTAGTTTTGACGCAGTCGGGTTTTTGTTTTTTTAAAATATTTTTTTATTACGTGAGTAACTCCCGTGTGTTAAATAATGTTCAACCTACTTTGTGGTTTTCAAATGATTTGAGTAAAAACTTTACTTAGTTATAGTGAAAGCCCTCTTGTTTATCCGTGGGATGTGTCTAGTTTGCTAACTAAGCAAATCATCCCGTCACTGAGACATTCCGACCTTTCCAAGGGACCCTAATCCATCACGACCGCTTAACGATCGTTTTTCTTTTGTTTTATGATGTCGGGGATATTACATAGAATACTAGTCCTATCCCACGGCTTTGCCTGAACGGTACTTACTGTTATAGTTTAGATATTATTAGTGAACGCCTGCGGCTTCGCCCGCGTGGACTACTATTTTGTTCTCCCTCGGGAACTATAAATTTTTTCAGGATAAAAAGTAGCCTATGTACTAGAACCTGAACTATCTGCATTCCAAATTTCATTAAAATCGGTTTAGTAGCTATAGGAATACGTGGTAACAAACATTCACATACACACACACGGACTTTCGCCTTTATATTATTAGTAGGAGTAGGATAGTAGAATAGGACAAGATAGCAAGATAGATAGAAGGTACTAGCTTCCACGATACGCTAAGCCACAATCTATGCTACGCTAAGCCACGATATAAGCTACGCTAAGCCTATTTTAAGTTTCAATAAAATCGTTTCTTTAATAAAAACTTATTTAAATAAGAAAATATTTTAAAAAAACAAAAACCCGACTGCGTCAAAACTAAAAAGAAAAAAACAAGCCTGCAAAGAATTACTCACAGTCGGTACCCATTCATTTTATTACCAATCAAATCTTCCCAATGTTATGGGTCCCGACTGTGAGTAATTCTTTGCAGGCTTGTTTTTTTCTTTTTAGTTTTGACGCAGTCGGGTTTTTGTTTTTTTTAAATATTTTTTTATTTAACACTTTTAAGTTATGATAAAGTTGATTTTAAAATACCTATTCAACGATACCCCACTTGATATAGTGTGACGATTTTGATTCTTTTAATTTTGACAATATGGCGTCTGGTTGTAGCCCTGGTGAATTTTGATTACTGTCATATCTTTAGTGACACTCCCAAGGTTAAGACAAATCGATTGACGTAAGAATCATCAAAATCGGTCCACGCGTTTGGCCTCTAGAGTGCCACATAGAAACATCCATAGCGAGAATTATTATTAATCAACTTTAAACCGTTATTTTTCCTAAACTATTACTTAAAATGAAAAATGGTAAAAAAAACCTAAAGTTGATTTTGAAATACCTATTCAACGATACCCCACTTGATATAGTGTGACGGTTTTGGTTTTTTTAATTTTGACAATATGGCGTCTGGTTGTGGCACTGGTGAATTTTGTTTACTGTCATGTCTTTAGTAGCACTCCCAAGGTTGAGACAAATCGATTGACGTAAGAATTATCAAAATCGGTCCACGCGTTTGGCCTCTAGAGTGCCACATAGAAACATCCAAACATACAAACATAGACTGATAAACACATTACCCTTCCTTTGCTTTGCGCAGTCGGGTAAAAAAACAAAAACCCGACTGCGTTAAAACTAAAAAGAATAAAACTAGTAGTTCGCCCCGAACTGAGATCTCGCGCACCGTAGATGGCCAACATTTGGACTTTCTTCTGACTACCCCTATAATTTCAAGTGCTACTACTGCCGGGTATGCCTATTGCGCTAGCTCTTCATGGTAAAAAATACTAGCATGCATGCAATACATAATGTCGTGTCTAATTTTTCATTTATTTCATATTTATGAATTCTCGTCGTATTTTTAAAAGTATACGTCCTAGAATAAAAATAATAACTATTTTAGAATGTACAAATAAAGACCTTTCATTTGACACCGCACTCAATATATTTGTTTACTTAACTTTTTTTACCCCAATTATTTTCATTCTTTATCAAAATTTTTTTTTATCACGAAAATAAATCAAGTAGCATCTAAAATCATTGCAAACCAAACCGCAATGATGCCACTCTCTTTTTAAGACCAACCAGTCAATGAGCTACGAAGACATCGAAACTCTATGAAACGGGAGCTCTTGCAGCTCTGGTTTCGTAGTTTTTGGTCTTTGGTCGTATTTCAAAAACTATACATCCTAGATTAAAAATAAAAACCATTTTGGAATGTACAAAATAAGCCCTTTCGTATGACACCCCACTCAATATATTTGTGTAACTTTCATAATTTTTTACCCCCTTGGGAACCCAATATCTTCACAACCCCTTCATCGATTAAGCTCATATGCTCCACCGTAAATTTCCTTACCACAACCTATTGACCTACCAAGTTTCATGCAGATTGGATGAACGGTTCGACAGTTATGCTCGAACAACAATTCGTGAAACATACAAACATACAAACATACAAACATACAAACATACAAACATACAAAGCAAAATCGCCCAACTTACCACTAAGATCTTCGCTCGCTTCGCTCGCTCGATCGACAAGCCTGCAAAGAATGACTCACAGTCGGTCCCTATTCATTTTATTAACAATCAAATCTTCCCAATGTTATGGGTCCCGACTGTGAGTAATTCTTTGCAGGCTTGTTTTATTCTTTTTAGTTTTAACGCAGTCGGGTTTTTGTTTTTTTTAAATAAGTTTTTATTTAACACTTTTTAGTTATGATAAAGCTGATTTTAAAATACCTATTCAACGATACCCCACTTGATATAGTGTGACGATTTTGATTCTTTTAATTTTGACAATATGGCGTCTGGTTGTAGCCCTGGTGAATTTTGATTACTGTCATATCTTTAGTGACACTCCTAAGGTTGAGACAAATCGATTGACGTAAGAATCATCAAAATCGGTCCACGCGTTTGGCCTCTAGAGTGCCACATAGAAACATCCAAACATACATACAAACAAACATACAAACATACAAACATAGACTGATAAACACATTACCCTTCCTTTGCTTTGCGCAGTCGGGTAAAAATAAACATAATTAAAAACTTTCAGGTTTATATTATAAGTAGGAACCTATTTTCGAAATAATTATATACCTAGGTAGGTACTTATAATATTCTAAGCAGAGAGACCACAGTTTTGTTCCAATGAACGAATTGGTTTAACAATGGTCAAAGTGTAAAGCTAACTTAGCCACAATGGCTATGTCGCTTACAGTTTGACCAGAACCTTACATCAACATGCATTTCTTTTTCATGACCTTATGCAAAGTCAAATAGGAGGTTTCCAGTCGGAAAAGTGAGCTACAAACAAGCAATTTATTCAAAAATAAAAAAACCCGGCTGAACTGAAATGTTGGAAACAGCATTATCTTATCAATCACAAAACAAAATTAAATTCCAATTTAATATTATGTAGGTATCTAGGGTTCGATGCCGTGCGCATTTTCCTAAACGTTGTTGTCACCGTTGACACACAGATGGCTCTGTGAGTACCTAAATTAAATGCGTAAGTTATTTCTTAAATATGAGATATCTCCTAAATGGCTGAACCAATTTCGATGCAGTTTGTTCTAAACGTTGTGTGTGACTAAATAGAAAGTGTTAGTATGCGTTTTGGTTAGCAATTCTATTTAGGGCGAAAAATAGATTTTCAAAAATTTTGAGACTCGATTTAGTCTTCGAAGATGTCATGTTAGATTTTTAAAAAAATTATATTTGATATCAGTCCACCAACCTCTTGATTTTGACATGGATTTTGATATGATAGCGTGATTTTCATTTTGAAAATTCACACATTGTTGCATTTTTTAGCCGCACTATTTGATTTATCGAAATAAAAAGTATCCTAGAGCACAATCGAGATGGAGACGATTCTAACGATACCTCATTCATCAAAATCCATCCAGCCGTTTAGGAGCAACGTGGTAATAAAGAATATTACATACATACCCACATAGAAACGCGCGATCTACATAACCCGGGTGACTTGACAGTCAGCCGGGTAAAAAGTAACCATATTTGAAAGGCAGATTTTTACCATAAGTACAAATACAAATACACATACAAATACAAATACAAATATATTTATTTGGAACCATTAACAATGAACTTAGATATAATTTTAACGATACTGACAGCAATAGTATTAAACTGTGTCGCTACCAGTAACGCCCTCCTCTTGACAAGAGATATCCAAAACAGAATAAAGTAAAACCAAAAGTTATTACTACCTACTTAAAGTAAGTATTACAAAAGAAAAAATAACCTAGGGAAAAATTAGACCGAATTATTTAGCGAATATTTTTTTAAGCTTGTCAACAAAGGGAGGCCTAAACCCAGTAGTGGGGAAGTCGGGCTGCGAATGATGATGATGATAATTGTCAACAAAATAAAAAGACAAAATAAAAGTCACAAATATTGTGCTTCCTGAGGTAACCATTAAATAGTTTCGACTGAGGCTCAAATGAATGAAGAATCAAATACAAGTTTATCTGTCACGTTTTTTTTAGAGTTAAATTAATTTATCGTGAAAATTCTCAGTAATCTTGTTGGAGGAAATCAAAGATAGAAGTTCGAAGTTTCATGTCCCCAATTAAAGCAGTAAGTAAATTCTTTCAAAAAGTAATTAAACCGAGAAACCAATTTTGTCTTGTATCCACTAGCTCTTGTTAACTGTGGAATAATCAGCCATTCGAATAATGGTTGCATTTTTCTCGAAGTATTTCACTAAAGGAGATTACATTCTGAATTCCATTGTTTCAATACATTGAGCACAAAATAAATGCGAAAGTGGTCTCAACCCTCAAGAGGATTCCTCCGTAATTTTACCTAAATTCAATTTTCTCTGACTTTGGAATATTCTAGAAATCTTGAGTCGGTTCACACTGCTATTAAGCTTTAAACTAATCAAAACAAGTTTGAAGAAAATTAAGAAATAGATCATCATTTTTAGCTGACTTCAAAAAGGAGGAGGTTCTATTCAAAAAGGAGGAGGTACGTAAAATCTCGGTACTGGTTTTAAGACGATAAGCCATGACTAACTAAGGCTTTTAGGCGAGCATTAGCTCATACGGCCGAATGAACGAATTGTCCAAAATCCATTGATTGCCAAGATTCGAACTAATAGCCTCCTTCGAATTGAAAGTCGGCTATATTATGTACCTATATCAAATAAGTGAATTAACTCAGATATTCCTTTACCAGAGTGCTTCAAAAGCATTTGTTTGAGAGACATCAAAGCGAACAAAAGGCGTTTTCTAGGTCACAGCCCCAATGCCACTCCACTCTGCTGTCATTCAACTAAAAAATCTGACTTAAAGTAGGGATTATGGCTTCTGCAAGACACAAATGTAAATATTTTGTGAAAAGAAACGCAGACACATTATGTTCTAGATGTTTTATACAGCGTTAGAAGGCAATCTATGCTTACAAACTATACATTTATACATACGTACATAAAATCACACCTCTTTCCAATAGGGGTAGGCAGAGACCACGGATTTTGGGGAAGACCGAACATACTTGGACCAAATTGGTGACATTTTGGAGAAGGGCCAGGTCAAAAGCAACCTTAACCGGCGAACATGTATGAAGAATGTAATGAGAGTGAATGAGGTGAAAGAGGTGTGTCACAATCGTAGAAAGTGGTAATCCGTGGTGTCTACCAATCAATATCAATATCTATAAATAACTAATATAAAGTTTGTATGATATTGCTAACCTTACATGTATATACTTACCTATCTATTATAGACATAAATGCACTTAATGGTACGCTGGTAGTGACTGGGACATTGTCATTGACAAAACATTGATAGCTTGCCCAGCACCTAAACTATCTTTTCAATATAGTCATCTTTATTCACGTAGCCGATATGTGAGGAGCTGATTAAGGGATCCTCACGATGCTTTCCTTCACCGTATAGAGCTATAATACTAGTAGTTCGCCCCGAACTGAGATCTCGCGCACCGTAGATGGCTTACATTTGGACTTTCTTCTGACTATCCCTATAATTTCAAGTGCTACTACTGATACTGCCGAGTATGCCTATTGCGCTAGCTCTTCATGGTAAAAAATACTGGCATGCATGCAATACATAATGTCGTGTCTAATTTTTCATTTAGGTATTTCATATTTATGAATTCTCGTCGTATTTCTAAAAGTATACGTCCTAGAATAAAAATAATAACTATTTTGGAATGTACAAATAAAGACCTTTCATTTGACAGCCCACTCAATATATTTGTTTACTTAACTTTTTTTACCCCAATTATTTTCATTCTTTATCAAAAATTTTTTTATCATGAAAATAAATCAAGTAGCATCTAAAATCATTGCAAACCAAACCGCAACGATGCCACTCTCTTTTTAAGACCGACCAGTCAATGAGCTACGAAGTCATCGAAACTCTATGCAACGGGAGCTCTTGCAGCTCTGGTTTCGTAGTTTTTGGTCTTTGGTCGTATTTCAAAAACTATACATCCTAGATTAAAAATAAAAACCATTTTGGAATGTACAAAATAAGCCCTTTCGTATGACACCCCACTCAATTTATTTGTGTAACTTTCATAATTTTTTACCCCCTTGGGAACCCAATATCTTCACAACCCCTTCATCGATTAAGCTCATATGCTCCCCCGTAAATTTCCTTACCACAACCTATTGACCTACCAAGTTTCATGCAGATTGGATGAACGGTTCGACAGTTATGCGCGAACAACAATTCGTGAAACATACAAACATACAAACATACAAACATACAAAGCAAAATCGCCCAACTTACCACTAAGATCTTCGCTCGCTTCGCTCGCTCGATCGATTATTTTCGAAACGAAACATCTGTTGATGATTGCATGCCTTCGGCTGACAACTACCGGTCAAAGGTCGAGGCACAGTCACACTATCAATACGAGTAGAACCAGGGGCGTAGCTATAGCTTTGTTAAGGGGGGTCCAAAGGTTCCAATGTACGAAGATCTTTGTTAAGGGGGGGTCCAAGGGTTCCAAAATACAAAAATTGACTAGTTTTCCTCCGAACTTAATGGGCTAAGGGGGGGGGGGGGGTCCGGACTACCTAAACCCCCCCCCCTTATATACGTCCACGAGTAGAACTATATGTTCAAAATAACCACAGCTTATTTACATTTTATAGGCGCAATAGTAGATTGTATTATATGGGGGGAAAATAATATTTTTACGGCGAGGGCGCTTTTTTGAATCCAGAGCGAAGTGAAGGATTCTAGAGTAGAATCCCGAGCGTAGCGAGGGATTCTTTAGTAGAATCCTGAACGAAGCGAGGGATTTAAAGTACGTCGCCCGAGCCAAAAATATATTTTGCGCCCGAGTGATACACTCTACTTTTCATTACAATCTATGAGAAAATAAAAGGGAGGAGAAAGGAATGTGTTAAATCAACGAAGTTCCACTTGAGAAGAGTAATCGGGGATTAAATTTTTTTTATTCAGACGGTGGCCGCGCGCCGGCTGAATGGTGGGCGGTATGTTTATCCGATACTAGCAGCGCCCTCGCGGCGTTGCCCCCGTAGTGATGGTTTATGGTGATGATGATGATGATGATGAAAAGTAGCCTATAACCTTCCTCAAGAGTTTAGCTATCAAATACAGAAATAATTTTTCAAATCCGACTGGTAGTTCCTGAGATTTCATTTCATTTCATTTATTTATTTATTTCTCTCACAAACAATATAAATATAAATAAATAGCTAAATAAATATACAGAATAATGAATATTAAAAACGTTGTAGGTAGCTATTATAAAAACCTGTTTTGTGAGATTAGCGCGTTCAAACAAAAAATCTCTTCCGCTAGAATTGCTCAATAGTTCCACGAAAACAAACTAGATGGCGCCAGTAGACCGTCTTTCTAGATCGCGCTGACGAAAACGCACAGGATTTTATCAGGTTGGAATTACAATTATGTATGGATAGAAAACTGCAGAGTAATAAATCTCTAAATGTGATTACAACTGTGGTGTTTTTGGAAGAGTCCTCCCTCATTCATCTTGGTAGATTTGAGATGAATGTGGAAAGTAGTTGTACCTCAAAAGTGCGCGGCAAAGATAAATTCATAGATAATTCCGGCGCACTTAAAGGGGATTAAAAACTCATTACTGCCCGCTAAACTTATAAAGAGGATTAAAAACTCATTACTGCCCGCTAAAAGTTCCTTGAAGAGGAATCATCTACTTTGGGCGCACTTAAAGGCGAACAAAGTCGTCCTTTTCGAATAGATGGAATGAAAAAGTACTTTTCATTCCGTTTCGTGAAATGAAGCTATTTACGTTATCTACTCGGAAATGCAACGAGCTATTTGAGGAACTAAACAAAAAGGTATTAAACAAGAAAACTTTGCAAACCAAATAACTGGGGCCCTAGCCATATTACACGATCTATCGTCGCTGTAGAACGATCTATCGTCGCTGTAGAATAGAACACTTCAAAATGTATAGGAACTGACGTTCTGACCACGTGACTTGAAACTTGAAACGTCAAATCCTATACATTTTGAAGTGTTTCTATTCTACAGCGACGATAGATAGTGTAATATGGCTAGGGGGCATATGTTTTGTAAGCGTGGACATTCCTTGTTAACGAATGGATTAGGATTTGCATTGTTTGGTCTGAAAGATTTACAATATTGTTAGGGTCTATGTATGTACTACGTATGCTTGTATGGCTTTTGACTGGCCTTTTAGCTTAGTTGGTAGTAGCTCTGCCTTCTGCGCTGTAGGTCGTGGGTTCGATTCCCACCCAGGACAAACATTTGTGTGATGAACATAGATATTTGTTCTGTGTCTGGGTGTTATAAAGTATTACAAGTATGTATTTACAAAATAAGTAAGTATTCTATCAGTTATCTGGTTCCCATAGTACAAGCTTTGCTTAGTTTGGGGCTAGATGGCGCTGTGTGAAATGTCCAGCAATATTTTGTATGAACTACTAGCTAATTTAGTGACTTGCTTAGACGTTCGGTGTTAGCCATTGGTTTATACAAACGTCCTAGAAAATACCATCTATGACGTCAGACTTTACATTATACAACAGAACAATAAAGGTAAACGTATTGCACTGGTTCCGCTTTATCGGCACAATGTAAGATCAGCCGCAAAAGTTTGTGAACATTTTTATGTTTCTTGACTCACACTTCTCTTCGTGATTTCTAGGTCAAGATTAAAAGTTTCGCCTCGGCTGTGTGATGATTATATATTTCATTTCTATTTAATTCTATTTAATTCAATGATCTACAGTTAGGCTCCATTGCTTCTAACTGTTGCGTTGGACTTAATTTTTATTTTGTTATTAATCCGTACCAATATTATAATTGTGAAAGTGTGTTTATTTGTTTGTTTGTCCTGCTTTCACGTCAAAACAGAGCGACGGATTCATGTGAATTTTTTTTTTAAATATTTTGTTGTTGACTGTACTCCTAGCTCACCGCGGCACGTGCAGCGAAACACTTCCCGCTGTCTAGTCTAAAGTGCGACGTAATGCTATTCGTGGCACAAACAGGTTGTTTAAAACCCGACAACGTTTTAAGCAACACGGTTTTTACAGGTTTCCTTGATTTTATGCAGCTTGGGGCTTTATTTTAAACGCTTTTTAGAAATGCATAAATTAGCGCCCAACGCGGGGCAAAAATATACCTGCTTATAAATCTTCCATAGGCTCGTATTTACAGACTAGCTTCTAAAAGCCGTAAAAAAAATATAACTACTTTGACCATTAGTAGAAAATCATAAATTGGCATCCAACATGGGGCACACTGTAGATTTCTTTCTTCAATAAATATCGAATGCCACAACACATTACTTTAAAAGAATTGAACATTACAGTTTCAGTTTAATATGTTGAACGCTACAGAATAGTTCCTTACTCAATTTATTTCTACTTAATTTAACATAGTAGACAAACTCTTTTTAACATAAATGTCTTTAAAGTATTCAGTAGTTATAATAAACTAGCTGCTGCCCGTGGCTTCGGTCACGTGGTACCCGGGTTAAAAGTAGCCTATGTTACTCTCCAGCCCTCCAACTACTTCCACACAAAAAATCACGTCAGTCCGTCGCTCTGTTTTGACGTGAAAGCAGGACAAATAAACAAACAAATAAACACACTTTATAATAATATTATAAATGTGAAAGTATGGGTACGGATAGTGGCAAAATCTTTACCTAACACAATGTCACAAAATGGCTCTTCTATCGCCAATATGCCCGTACAAACTTCGTACTAACAAAGTAGATAAGAGCAATGAAGTTTGCACCTGAATACCAGAAGGTAATGACTTAACAATTAATTGGCGCCCAACACGGGGCCAAATTTTTGCCTTACAAAGTGTCCCAGAATGAATTTTACCCATACCAAACTACATACCAACAAAGTAGATAACAGCAATGGAGTCTAACAGCCAATTGGCTTTTCGTAGCTCCAAAACAACAACTAAAAGTAGTAAGGCCTGTGATGGACGGTCGCGACAGTTCTAGGAAAGTTTTGAAGCTTTATTCTGTCGGATATCGTTTTCGATCGAACAATGGTAAATAACTAGTAGGTATTTTTAGATTAGTAGGGAATAACATGGTGTCTATTCAATTGCTTTGTTTGATTCACATCTGTCATTGTAACATGGAACATGGAAATGCATTTAGTAAAAATTTAGTTTCTGGAAAAATATGCACATGACGGAAAATCTCGTGAGGATATTAGTTCTCGTCGACCAAAATAAACAAGCCTAGACATCCTGACATTTCTCGGTTCAGTTAGTTCTTCATTCAAAGTTGGCGGTTTAGACTTGAGACTTTCGCAAAACATTACCGTTTTGGTTCAAGTTTGTTGGTTAAGGTTTTCCCCTTCTATTTGTCCTATTCACACTAGCCTTATACATTTATTTTGTTTTACTTTCTCTTTATGTTCAAACTATCTCATTTCTTCTAATTTTTCATCTTCTTTCACTTCAATAAAAAAAAATCAAAATTCAAATATCATTTTTTCAGTAGGACCGTTATGACCACTTTGGATCGTTTTAAAAGCTAGGTGATTCTACTCCTGTTCTATCGCGACCAACACCGTGAAGAATCAAGGCAACAAACACGGTATGGGGCCTAGCTTTCTTTTCGGTAATCCTTACGCACTCCATGTTATACAGGCAAATAATACTAACTTTAAGATTCGAACTATCAACTTTCAGGTCAAAAGCCGAGACCAAAACTCCACTAAGCAAGCACAGTTCACATACTTACCTATTAGTATAAAAGTATTCTAATGTTACTCTAAGGGTGAGTTCACACTATCGATCGCGTCTGTATTAAATATTAACAGCTACCTACAATCCTTAAAACGTGTTATTGTCTAGGGGCTATAAAACTACGTTGTAGTCTATTGTACTACGTGATACTTTCTACTTAAAATGTTTTAATGTGGTTTAAACTTTAGTTTCTGAGACAACTACGAGATATTTATTTTTGTCAATTTTACTCTCTACATTTTAAAGTAGTACTTACACAGAAAGATTCACATACTTAAGTCATTTACTGACAGTTGATCGACGGTGCTTTGATTATGCTAATGGTTTAGTGAACTTATAGTGCCCTGCAAAGTATATGTGTAACAATTGGTTTAATTTTACTGCTAAATTAGCTAAGTTAGCGTTGCATATTGATGCTATTCGAAAGCTAACTACTTTTTTTACGATGTTTTCCTCTACCGTTTAGAGCTCGTGTTGATGCGCACGTAAATCTTTCGAAACGAAACATCCATTGATGCCGGCCCGCTTCAAACCTACAACCTTCGAATCCAAAGTCTAGGCACTAACTCACTAGGCCAACACGTACAGTCAGCGTCATCAATCGGTATCCCCCTATTGATTTTAACAAGGACCCTTTTCATTTCAACTTAGGATTTCAGTCGGATTTGCTAGTATAGGAACTCGAGCGAAATTAGATATCCATAAGTATACTAGCAAATCCGACTGAAATCCAAAGTTGAAATGAAAAGGGTCCTTGTTAAAATCAATAGGGGGATACCGATTGATGACGCTGACTGTACATTGACTTGGCTTTACATGAGATCTGCAGACTTACTTGTCTCAAACCTCAAATTGGTCTCAAACTGTCAAAACGACCGCATAGGTACGCTTTGTAGCGTTCGGTCTCGTTGAGATGAGAGTGACAGAGCTACTTGCGTGGTCACTGAACTTATTGTTTGACAGTTTGAGACCGATTTTGGTCGCTATCAAAGATAGATATTTTAGTAATTTCTTTTTAAAAAGTAAGAATCTGTTATTGGCAGTAAGTTAAGTCTAATTGTTTATTTTAGAAAGTTTAAGTGCTGTTGATTCTATGATAAATAAATAAAAAAAAAAAAAATAGCCAATCATTGGGCTGGTAACTTTTTGACAGTCTCGTCTTGGCATTTACATCAAAATGTTTTGTTGGGATATGAATTACACTATAAGTGCTGAATTGATAAATGTCCCAACGAGCTACGAGCTACAGTGATGGAGATATTATTTACTTATTTATTTGCCAAAAAACTTGTAAAATATGTTTGGGAGCATGTGGCATGTGTAACATCTGCCGCTGACAAGTTTATTAAAGCCAGAGATTTATTATTTCAGTCGAAAATGCATGAAAACTAGTTTAAATTCTGCTAATCCCATAAATCTCGGTGTTTGCGGGAATGCTTGAATGTTTATGGCTCACTGAGTTTTGTCTGTGGCTTCACTAGATAGATAGATAGAAATTTATTTTCAGCACACACGGTATAAAAAAAAAACAGAAAGTACAGAAGAAGAAGAAGCAAGGGCGTGGATAGACTAAAAGTATAAAACACAGGTAGGTACATAAGTAGGAACAAATAAGAAAAACACAAACACTGAAAAAATAAATGGACAGTAGGTACCTACCTAGATACTTACAAATACCTACAGAACAGTAGCGGTAGTACTTTATCCCTTTAGCGGTAGTACTAGTGGATTATATTAGATGAAAGTCATAATTTTCAATGAACATGCTCCCAATAGGGTACTTATTTTAATGTTTTCTTCACTTTTAGCTATATATCCCTTCTTTCTTTCGTAATGAGCAAGTGGCCAACTGGAGTTTTTAGGCCGCCTAAAGGCCTGCGTCATGGCTTAACAACTTTGAAAGCTGGGACCGACAATTAACGTGCCCTCCGAAGCACGGAAGCGCTCAGCTCGTAATACAATTTGCGGTCACCCATCCTAAAAGTGATCGCGCACAACGCTGCCCAACTTCAACGATCAATCAAGAATGACCAAGCAAGCTACGCCACGAGCGCTTCGCTTATAATATCTCTAAAAACTATGCAATAGTTTTTTTAATACAGTTGCTCAAAAAGTGGCGTATTGCAGGGACGTATAGCGTTCGGGAAGTGGGCTATTACACACTCGTGCTTTTTTTTTACCTTTCCCGCACTCGTGCGTTCTCTTTCCCAACTGTCAAAATAATGTCTATTAAAAAGAAAAACCAACCATGAAGTTTTTACTAAAAAAAAATCATAGAAGTTTTTATGATTCATGCAAATACGTATATTTCTAAAAAGAAGCTAATAATTTGTTTCTATATCAGATTTAATGATTTGATTGAATGAGTTAGGTTAGGTTTCATTTCATTTCATCTCATTAAATTTCATTTTCATTTCATATCAATAAAAAAATTCTACTGAAGACTTGGCTGTATGGGCATAGTTCCCTTTGCCTACCAGAATCGGTGAAAAAAAATCTCTTCTTATATTCTACGGTTGGTTGGCGCCATTTCCTAAAATTTAGAAAATGGCGCCAACCGTAGAATATAAGAAGAGATTTTTTTCAATTAAATTGCTTCATTTTTTCGCAACTGTATTAAAAATAGTCGTTCAGTACACGTTCGGAACCGTCATTGCAACTTGTTCCGACTGTCAACCCTCGCCTTCGGCTGCGCCTCGGCTCGGGTAGACATTTGTCGGAACTCTTTGCAATGACAGCCTTTCCGAACTTGTACTGAAATATACTATTATAATTTGCTTTGTTTATCCCTCTAGGCATTTTCAAAAGACATCTCAAGAGAGCTAAATGATACATTTTTATGAAACTTTAAGTTCATTTTATTATTTGGACCTGACTATCCCCTAAATCTTGATACAGTTGTGAATTTGTTGTGTTTTTACAATGTAAAATCCATAGATTTCACAAAGTAACTCAAACTTAAATTCATTTATTCAAAAAGATCACTTCGTGTATTAGTTTGAATCGTCTTAAGAGCTAGGTGATTCTACTCCGAACTAAACCGACGATTCCTAAAATTCATCAGATGTACAAGTACCAGGGCTACATAAATCCGAAGAGCAAGAGCCCAATATCCGTTTACGCGAGGGGAAATCACTTTGTGCTGGCGCGGAAAATTGAATTGACAGAGGGTTGACTACCTGGAACCTATGATACGTGCCTGAACGTATTTTAGGAGTTTTTAGTGGAGCGGTGAATAAAAGGCACTTGTTTATAGTCATGCAGGCCTAGTGGCACAGTGCCTCAACTTTTTCGTTAGCTTATGTTATTCCAGAACCTAAACTATCTACATTCCAAACATCAAAATCAGTTTAGTGGTTATGGGGATACGTGGCAACAAACATTCACACACACACACACACGGACTTTCGCCTTCAGTAGGATAATATCTCATAATGTAAATTATTTTAATCAACGCCCCAGTTTTTCCTCTTGAAAATATTATCTCTAAACAAAGTGTGGTAAACCCGTGTAGGGAGATGCTTTGTGGTCTTAACAAACAAACGCTGAATAAATATCAACACTCCTTTTATTTTTGTTTGAACTCAGCCTTTCCAAACCAACGCGAGAAAATGCGGGTGCCCATTTCAAAAACGTTTACGTAATTGTTTAGAGTACTTTTATATCTACACTAGCTTCCACCCGTGGCTTCGCTAGTGTGATACCTACCCGGTTAAACAGAAGCCTATTTATTTATTTATTTAAATTCTTTGTTGCACAAAATTACAAAATAGTGTACAATTGGCGAACATAATGCCGAAGACATTTTCTACCTGCCTATGTGTTATTCTAGGTCATAAACTATGTATATTCCAAGTTTCATTAAAATCCATTTACTTAATAGTTTTTAACCGACTTCCAAAAAGGAGGAGGTTCTCAAGTCGTCTGTATGTTTTTTTTTTTATTTTTTTTATTTTTTTTTTCGATCGAGCGAGCGAAGCGAGCGAAGATCTTAGTCGATCGAGCGAGCGAAGCGAGCGAAGATCTTAGTGGTAAGTTGGGCGATTTTGCTTTGTATGTTTGTATGTTTGTATGTTTGTATGTTTGTATGTATGTTTCACGAATTGTTGTTCGCGCATAACTGTCGAACCGTTCATCCAATCTGCATGAAACTTGGTAGGTCAATAGGTTGTTGTAAGGAAATTTACGGTGGAGCATATGAGCTTAATCGATGAAGGGGTTGTGAAGATATTAGGTTCCCAAGGGGGTAATTTTTTTTTAAAGTTACACAAATATATTGAGTGGGGTGTCAAACGAAAGGGCTTATTTTGTACATTCCAAAATGGTTTTTATTTTTAATCTAGGATGTATAGTTTTTGAAATACGACCAAAGAACAAAAACTACGAAACCAGAGCTGCAAGAGCTCCCGTTTCATAGAGTTTCGATGTCTTCGTAGCTCATTGACTGGTCGGTCTTAAAAAGAGAGTGGCATCGTTGAGGTTTGGTTTGCAATGATTTTAGATGCTACTTGATTTATTTTCGTGATAAAAAAAAATTTTGATAAAGAATGAAAATAATTGGGGTAAAAAAAGTTAAGTAAACAAATATGTATATTGAGTGGGGTGTCAAATGAAAGGTCTTTATTTGTATATTCCAAAATAGTTATTATTTTTATTCTAGGACGTATACTTTTAGAAATACGACGAGAATTCATAAGTATGAAATATATGAAAAATTAGACACGACATTATGTATTGCATGCATGCTAGTATTTTTACCATGAAGAGCTAGCGCAATAGGCATACTTGGCAGTAGTAGCACTTGAAATTATAGGGGTAGTCAGAAGAAAGTCCAAATGTAAGCCATCTACGGGGCGCGAGATCTCAGTTCGGGGCGAACTACTAGTGGTAAGTTGGGCGATTTTGCTTTGTATGTTTGTATGTTTGTATGTTTGTATGTTTGTATGTTTGTATGTTTGTATGTTTCACGAATTGTTGTTCGAGCATAACTGTCGAACCGTTCATCCAATCTGCATGAAACTTGGTAGGTCAATAGGTTGTGGTAAGGAAATTTACGGGGGAGCATATGAGCTTAATCGATGAAGGGGTTGTGAAGATATTGGGTTCCCAAGGGGGTAAAAAATTATGAAAGTTACACAAATAAATTGAGTGGGGTGTCATACGAAAGGGCTTACTTTGTACATTCCAAAATGGTTTTTATTTTTAATCTAGGATGTATAGTTTTTGAAATACGACCAAAGACCAAAAACTACGAAACCAGAGCTGCAAGAGCTCCCGTTGCATAGAGTTTCGATGACTTCGTAGCTCATTGACTGGTCGGTCTTAAAAAGAGAGTGGCATCGTTGCGGTTTGGTTTGCAATGATTTTAGATGCTACTTGATTTATTTTCATGATAAAAAAAATTTTGATAAAGAATGAAAATAATTGGGGTAAAAAAAGTTAAGTAAACAAATATATTGAGTGGGCTGTCAAATGAAAGGTCTTTATTTGTACATTCCAAAATAGTTATTATTTTTATTCTAGGACGTATACTTTTAGAAATACGACGAGAATTCATAAATATGAAATACCTAAATGAAAAATTAGACGCGACATTATGTATTGCATGCATGCCAGTATTTTTTACCATGAAGAGCTAGCGCAATAGGCATACTCGGCAGTATCAGTAGTAGCACTTGAAATTATAGGGGTAGTCAGAAGAAAGTCCAAATGTAAGCCATCTACGGTGCGCGAGATCTCAGTTCGGGGCGAACTACTAGTGTATGTGTGTTACGCGATTTCTCCGTCAATTGTGGACCGATTTTGAAAATTCTTTTTTTGTTATAAAGGGTATACTCCCGAGGTGGTCCCATCGTCACCAAATCAAGATCTGATGAAGGGATTCCATGGAAATCGAGGGAAACCCTCAAAGGAGATTGACCATTTTTGTATGGACGTTGGACCAAGTGCTGCCCAACATTGAATCATAGTGCATAATGTTCCTTAGACTAATACTAGTCTGTAACCCAAAGCGCTTCAGAATCTATCCGAGGAGTATTGAGAAAAAAATATATTAGTACAGGGTGAATTTTTGAGACGGGACAATAAGGGCAGCTACCTTAATCGTTGTAGCTAGAGGAAAACGTTCTTAGAAGACTATCCTTAGTTTTTGAAGATATTTCGACTTGCATTCACAGATTTAGAAAAAAATGTACAGTCAGCGAGAAAATGGGCAATTTACACAAAAACATTTTTTGATGCCAATCGATCCTGTTTCATCTAAGGATTAAAAGGCTCTATCGAACCAACTGAGGTTACAGTACTAGAAAAGTCAGAAAACGCTAAAATGTATTTCTGAGACAAGACAGTAAGGGCTACCTTAACCGCTGTAGCTAGAGGAAAACGTTCTTAGGAGACTATCCTTAGTTTTTAAAGGTATTTCGACCTACATTCACAGATTTTGAAAAAAATGTACAGTCAGCGAGAAAATGGGCAATTTACACAAAAACTTTTTTGATGCCAATCGATCCTGTTTCATCTAAGGATTAAAAGGCTCTATGGAACCAACTGAGAGAGTACTAGAAAAGCCAGAAAACGCTAAATGTATTTTTGAGACAGAGCAGTAAGGCCAGCTACCTTAACCGTTGTAGCTACAGGAAAACGTTCTTAGGTGACTACCCTTACTTTTGAAGATATTTCGACAAAATGATGAAAAATGATGGCAAATGACAGAATGATTTCGTACGAAATGTATACATATAATCAAAGTTTTTTGCGTTTTCTGATTTTAGTACTCTTGCCTCAGTTGGTCCCACAGAGTCTTTTAATCCATAGATGAAATAGGATCGATTGGCATCAAAAAAGTTTTTGTGTAAATTGCCCATTTTCTCGCTGATTGTACTATTTTTTTAAATCAGAGGATGCAAGTCGAAATATCTTCAAAAGTTAAGGATAGTCTTCTAAGAACGTTTTCCTGTAGCTCCAACGGTTAAGGTAGCTGGCCTTACTGCTCCATCTCAAAAATACATTTTAGCAATTTCTGACTTTTCTAGTACTCTTACCTCAGTTGGTCCGATAGAGCCTTTTAATCCTTAGATGAAACAGGATCGATTGGCATCAAAAAAGTTTTTGTGTAAATTGTCCATTTTCTCGCTGACTGTACATTTTTTTCAAAATCTGTGAATGCAGGTCGAAATATTTTCAAAAACTAAGGATAGTCTCTTAAGAACGTTTTCCTCTAGCTACAGCGGTTAAGGTAGTCCTTACTGTCTTGTCTCAGAAATACATTTTAACGTTTTCTGACTTTTCTAGTACTCTAACCCCAGTTGGTTCGATAGAGTCTTTTAATCCTTAGATGAAACAGGATCGATTGGCATCAAAAAAGTTTTTGTGTAAATTGCCCATTTTCTCGCTGACACCCCAGTTGGTTCGATAGAGTCTTTTAATCCTTAGATGAAACAGGATCGATTGGCATCAAAAAAGTTTTTGTGTAAATTGCCCATTTTCTCGCTGACTGTACATTTTTTTTAAAATCAGAGGATGCAGGTCGAAATATCTTCAAATGTTGGGGATAGTCTTCTAAGAACGTTTTCCTCTAGCTACAACGGTTAAGGTAGCTGCCCTACTACCCCGTCTCAAAAATTCACCCGTATGAACCCGTGGATATTTTTTTTTTAAATACTTATTTTTTAATAGCTCTTCATGTAAGGAATAAAATAAAGGTATACCCATGCCTGGGCAGCATTTGGTCCAAAATGGTCAATATCCTTTTATGGTTTTTATTGTGTTTGTAGAACTATTGGGCTGAAATTTTGCACACTTATAGATTCTCGGTGACAATGAAATATTATGGTATCAACAAGCTGATCTGATGATGGAGTCCAGAGCTGTTCCACAGAACTCCTCAGTAAATAAGCCGATTGAGTTGAAACTCGGCATATTTGTCAAGTTCCGACTACAATGTAATAATATGGTGACAACAAGCTGACCTGATGATGGAGTCAAGAGCTGCTCAACATAACTCCTCAATAAATAGTCTGATTGAGTTGAAACTCGGAACTTAGCATATCTGTGAAGTTCCGACTACAGTGTAATAATATGGTGACAGCGAGCTGATCTGACGATGGAGTCAGGACCTGTTCCATGGAACTTTTTAATGACATGGGTATCAAATGAAAGGGCTTGATGAGCGAAACACAATAAGTAAGGTGACGTCATTCTAAATAAAAAATAAACACTAAAAATGGAAAAATAAAAAATTTTCAAAAAAAAAATACTCAACCGACTTCAAAACATCTTGCACTGAAAAGCAAAAAATAAGAATATAAACAGATTTATTTCATTACTAATTACAGTATTTATGTTTTAATGTTGAAGTCGGTGTAAATAAAACAATGACTTAGAATATTAAATTTTATGCACACCGATTTCAACATTTATAACATAAATAATGTAATCGATCGAGCGAGCGAAGCGAGCGAAGATCTTAGTGGTAAGTTGGGCGATTTTGCTTTGTATGTTTGTATGTTTGTATGTTTGTATGTTTGTATGTTTGTATGTTTGTATGTTTGTATGTTTGTATGTTTCACGAATTGTTGTTCGAGCATAACTGTCGAACCGTTCATCCAATCTGCATGAAACTTGGTAGGTCAATAGGTTGTTGTAAGGAAATTTACGGGGGAGAATTATGAAAGTTACACAAATAAATTGAGTGGGGTGTCATACGAAAGGGCTTATTTTGTACATTCCAAAATGGTTTTTATTTTTAATCTAGGATGTATAGTTTTTGAAATACGACCAAAGACCAAAAACTACGAAACCAGAGCTGCAAGAGCTCCCGTTGCATAGAGTTTCGATGACTTCGTAGCTCATTGACTGGTCGGTCTTAAAAAGAGAGTGGCATCGTTGCGGTTTGGTTTGCAATGATTTTAGATGCTACTTGATTTATTTTCATGATAAAAAAATTTTTGATAAAGAATGAAAATAATTGGGGTAAAAAAAGTTAAGTAAACAAATATATTGAGTGGGCTGTCAAATGAAAGGTCTTTATTTGTACATTCCAAAATATTATTATTTTTATTCTAGGACGTATACTTTTAGAAATACGACGAGAATTCATAAATATGAAATACCTAAATGAAAAATTAGACACGACATTATGTATTGCATGCATGCCAGTATTTTTTACCATGAAGAGCTAGCGCAATAGGCATACTCGGCAGTATCAGTAGTAGCACTTGAAATTATAGGGGTAGTCAGAAGAAAGTCCAAATGTAAGCCATCTACGGTGCGCGAGATCTCAGTTCGGGGCGAACTACTAGTTAGTAATGAAATAAATCTGTTTATATTCTTATTTTTTGCTTTTCAGTGCAAGATGTTTTGAAGTCGGTTGAGTATTTTTTTTTTGAAAATTTTTTATTGCGCGAAATATATCATCCATACATCTATACTTCCTCACAAACTTTCGCATTTATAATATCAGTAGGACTTCTCTAGCTGTACCCGGCATGCGTTGCAATTCCACGTAAATGGTTTATAAAGATTTAATCAGAAACCCTCGCCGGCATCTTTTGAAGACCATAACAAAGTTTCATCACAACCTAATCAATGGCACAGCTAGACTTTTGGATCGAAAATCAAGATACATTCACCAAACCAATAATGTTGGCTACATTGGCCAACATTATTGCCAAACAGTGGTACTGCCAAACAGCCAAACAGTGGTCAAACTATGCCTACATTTAAGTGGTTCATTGTGGTTCTAGTGGTTCATTAACGTGTTTAGTGCCAGCAATATTGAAGTACTTGTTCCCGTGGCTCTACGGCCCTCTTTTTGAGGACACTGAGTAACTAGTAGTTCGCCCCGAACTGAGATCTCGCGCACCGTTGTGTTGATAGCCTAGATTTGGACTTGTTTCTGACTACCCCTATACCTAGGTTAAGTGCTCCTTCTAGTGTTTACCACACAATGATATCTAATGCACTACCTCAGTATGGTAAAGATTATAGGCATGCATGCAATACATAAAGTCGTGTCGTGTTTATACTCGTATTTAATAGTTGACCCCGCGAACTTCGTACCGCGCCTCAGGGAAGGCCTCTTAGTTCGTGAAATTATTAAAATAGCAGTTCAATACAAAATGTATAAGAAAATCAATTCCCTCCCCTCCCCTCCCCTCCCCGTCCCCTCCCCCTCCCCCTCCCCACCCCTCCTCTCCCCTCTCCCTCCCCTCCCCCTCCCCTCCCCCTCCCCTCCCCCTCCCCTCCCCCTCCCCTCCCCCTCCCCCTCCCCCTCCGTCTCCCTTTATAATTTTGATACATGGCCAGCCCACTATTTGCAGGAGTTAGCATTTGCTTACGTGACAGGTTGCAAGCCCATCGCCGCTATTAGAACGTTAACTGGTTTCCTCACGATGTTTTCTTTCACCGTTTAGAGCTCGTGTTAATGCGCATTTAAATTTTTCTAATCGAAAAATCCATTGATGAGCACGGCCAGGGTTCGAACTTACGACCTATGAATCGAAAATCGAGCACTCTTCCACTCGGCCAACACGGCTTTTATTTTCAATCTCAAGGAAAAATATCAAGAAGCAACTAAAATCATTGCAAACCAAACCACAACGATGCCACACTCACTGTCTGTTAACCAGACCTCCGAATACATCGAAACTCTATGAAACGGGAGCTCTCTCCATACATCCGTTAATTGGTTTTCATCATTTTTCTTTTTCTCTGTATTTCAAAAACTATAGAACCTAGAAGAAAACTAAAAACCATTTTGGAATGTATAAATTGAGTACTTTCGTATGACACCCCACTCAATATATTTGGGTAACTTTGAAAAAAATTTACCCCCTTGGGAACCCCATATCTTTACAACCCCTTCATCGATTACGCTCATACGCTCCACAGCAAATTTCCATAGCACAACCTATTGACCTATCAAGTTTCATACAGATTGGATAAGCGGTTCGATAGTTATGCGAGAACATAAAAATGAAACATACAAACATACAAACATACAAACATACAAAGCAAAATCGCCTAACTTGCCACTAAGATCTTCGCTCGCTTCGCTCGCTCGATCGATAAATGGGTACTAGTACTAATTACTATTACTATGTTACTAGTAGTAAATAGCAGTAAAGTACTAGGAGCAAAGCCCCAGGCAGGAAGCAAGTTTTATCTGCAATCGAAATCTGTTACACCTTATTATATTTTAATGAAGAAATTTACTTGCACACTGTTGCAGCAAATATTGACAGCAATCTGAATCGCTTTTATTAAATTTCCAATTTTGCTGAAAAATATATGCCCGTGTTTTTAACATGGCAGTTTTTGCGATACCGACAGATATAAAAATGTGAAAATATAAGTGTGTTATTTCAACACAAATATTTTTGAACTATAGCTACAGATATTGAGATTCCAAAAATACAATCCGTACCAATATTATAAATGTGAATGTGTGTTTATTTGTTTGTTTATTTGTCCTGCTTTCACGTCAAAACAGAGCGACGGATTGACGTTATTTTTTGTGTGAAGATAGTTGGAGGGCTGGAGAGTAACATAGGCTACTTTTTATCCGGGTACCACACGAGCGAAGCCGCGGGCAGCAGCTAGTAAAATAATCGATCGAGCGAGCGAAGCGAGCGAAGATCTTAGTGGCAAGTTAGGCGATTTTGCTTTGTATGTTTGTATGTTTGTATGTTTGTATATTTGTATGTTTCATTTTTATGTTCTCGCATAACTATCGAACCGCTCATCCAATCTGTATGAAACTTGATAGGTCAATAGGTTGTGCTATGGAAATTTGCTGTGGTGCGTATGAGCGTAATCGATGAAGGGGTTGTAAAGATATGGGGTTCCCAAGGGGGTAATTTTTTTTCAAAGTTACCC
Source organism: Camptogramma bilineatum (assembly GCA_958496255.1). Lineage (NCBI taxonomy): Eukaryota > Metazoa > Arthropoda > Insecta > Lepidoptera > Geometridae > Camptogramma > Camptogramma bilineatum. The sequence goes on from OY292474.1 coordinate 9,114,669, forward strand.
AAATATATTGAGTGGGGTGTCATATGAAAGTACTCAATTTATACATTCCAAATTGGTTTTTAGTTTTCTTCTAGGTTCTATAGTTTTTGAAATACAGAGAAAAAGAAAAATGATGAAAACCAATTAACGGATGTATGGAGAGAGCTCCCGTTTCATAGAGTTTCGATGTATTCGGAGGTCTGGTTAACGGACATAGAGTGTGGCATCGTTGTGGTTTGGTTTGCAATGATTTTAGTTGCTTCTTGATATTTTTCCTTGAGATTGAAAATAAAAGCCGTGCTGGCCGAGTGGAAGAGTGCTCGATTTTCGATTCAAAGGTCGTAAGTTCGAACCCTGGCCGTGCTCATCAATGGATTTTTCGATTAGAAAAATTTAAATGCGCATTAACACGAGCTCTAAACGGTGAAAGAAAACATCGTGAGGAAACCAGTTAACGTTCTAATAGCGGCGATGGGCTTGCAACCTGTCACGTATGCAAATTCTAACTCCTGCAAATAGTGGGCTGGGCATGTACCAAAATTATAGAGGGAGACGGAGACGGAGGGGGAGGGGGAGGGGGAGGGGGAGGAAGAGGGGGAGGGGGAGGGGGAGGGGAGGGAGAGGGGGAGGGGAGGGGGAGGGGAAGGGGGAGAGGGGTGGGGGGAGAGGGGTGGGGGGAGAGGGAGGGGAGGGGAGGGAGGCGGAGAGGGAGGGGGAGGGAATTGTTTTTCTCATACATTTTGTATTGAACTGCTATTTTAATAATTTCTCGAACTAAGAGGCCTTCCCTGAGGCGCGGTACGAAGTTCGCGGGGTCATCTATTGAATATAAAACGACACGACTTAATGTATTGCATGCATGCCTATAATCTTTACCATACTGAGGTAGTGCATTAGATATCTTTGTGTGGTAAACACTAGAAGGAGCACTTAACGTAGGTATAGGGGTAGTCAGAAACACGTCCAAATCTAGGCTATCAACACAACGGTGCGCGAGATCTCAGTTCGGGTCGAACTACTAGTATTCTATTCTATTCTGATTTCCATCATTGTTATCACAAAATTCACAACTGCAATCTATCGTCCTACCTTCACGCAGACCAGATCAATGCACAATGATTCGAAGTTACGCTCGAACGCACAAAGCTGAATCACCCAAGCAGCAAAAGATGGCTCGCTTCGCTCGCTCGACCAATTAGTGTGATATGTGATATAACAAATTCATATTTCCAAGCACCTTATGCACTTAATCAGTACCGCAGTTAGACACCTAGATATCGAGCGTCAAGTCTCTAATCCTACCTTGGTTATGGATTATTCACGAATGCATGAGCACGATCGACTTAGGTCATATGCGATTGAATACACGTCACAGATATCAAGGTTTGGTAATGCCAGTTTAAGATGTAATGGACATGTGCTTGATGTATATTTGAACGGGTCTTATAAACATTAGACCACGATGCATAGGTTCTGAACCTGTGGGTAATTGCCCCCAAAGGGGTAAATAGCTTTTTTTAGGGGGTAATAGAACTGAACGAGATAAATACTCGATAAACTCCAGATTTGGTAACCTAACGAATAAATAGAAAAAAAATATATGATTTCAATATGATTAATGATGAATTTGATGATTAGAATAAAATGTCACTCACAAACATTGTGCCACTGGAGCTTGACTAAAAGAAAGTTAGGCCCCATACCGTGTTTGTTGCCCTGATTCTTCACGGTATTGGTCGCGAAAGAACAGAGGTAGAAACACCTAGCTCTTGAGACGATTCAAAGTGATCCTGATTGTCCTACTGATGAATGATAAGTATCTGAATTTTTGATTTTGAATGCGTGTTTTTGTTTGATAGTAGTCGGGAGTGTTCTTAGCTATGTTTCATATATAATCTAAAATCTACAGAAAATGTATAAAAATATAATTTTGCCCTCGTCTATAAGTCATTCGGGAATAGCCAAATGATCGGTATTCATGTATATGGAATATGGATAGGGTCTAGATTAGACAGTTCTCGTGCGTGCTCGTCCCAACGAGCAATTGATTATGGAAAGCTAGTGATGTGCCGTTTTATAAATAACTGGTTGATTGATAAGTATATTAAAGTTCTGACGATTAAGTAACTTAAAGAATTCCCAAAGCATATAGGTAAATCCTACGATTACAAAAATAAGAAAGTTTGTGAGGATGTATTAATGTATAGAGGTTTGTAACTCTTTCACGCAAAAACTACTGAACGCAAAAGTTTCCGCCCTCGGCTTCGCTCGCGTGGTACCTACCCGGATAAGAAATTAAATGAAATGATTTATTTGTAACATAAACAACATAAAAACACACAGTTTACACAAATTACTAAGTAATAGTAATACAAAGTGGATGAATGAAGATTAAAGATCTGCATTGGAATAGTTGATAGAACTTTTTTATAAAAAACAGATGAAAAAATAACTGTTATTATCGATCGAGCGAGCGAAGCGAGCGAAGATCTTAGTGGCAAGTTAGGCGATTTTGCTTTGTATGTTTGTAGGTATGTTTGTATATTTGTATGTTTGTATGTTTCAATTTTATGTTCTCGCATAACTATCGAACCGCTTATCCAATCTGTATGAAACTTGATAGGTCAATAGGTTGTGCTATGGAAATTTGCTGTGAAGCGTATGAGCGTAATCGATGAAGGGGTTGTAAAGATATGGGGTTCCCAAGGGGGTAAATTTTTTTCAAAGTTACCCAAATATATTGAGTGGGGTGTCATATGAAAGTACTCAATTTATACATTCCAAAATGGTTTTTAGTTTTCTTCTAGGTTCTATAGTTTTTGAAATACAGTGAAAATCAAAAATGATGAAAACCAATTAACGGAAGTATGGAAAGAGCTCCCGTTTCATAGAGTTTCGATGTATTCGTAGGTCTGGTTAACACACAAAGAGTGTGGCATCGTTGTGGTTTGGTTTGCAATGATTTTAGTTGCTACTTGATATTTTTTCTTGAGATTGAAAATAATAGCCGTGTTGGCCGAGTGGGAGAGTGCTCGATTTTCGATTCATAGGTAGTAAGTTCGAACCCTGGCCGTGCTCATCAATGGATTTTTCGATTAGAAAAATTTAAATGCGCATTAACACGAGCTCTAAACGGTGAAAGAAAACATCGTGTGGAAACCAGTTAACTTTCTAATAGCGGCGATGGGCTTGCAACCTGTCACGTATGCAAATGCTAACTCCTGCAAACGGCATGTACCTACCAAAATTATAGAGGGAGACGGAGGGGGAGGGGGAGGGGAGGGGAGGGGGAGGAGGAGGGGCGGGGAGGGGAGGGGGAGGGGAGGGGAGGGGGAGGGAATTGATTTTCTCATACATTTTGTTTTGAACTGCTATTTTAATAATTTCTCGAACTAAGAGGCCTTCCCTGAGGCGCGGTACGAAGTTCGCGGGGTCAACTATTGAATATAAACACGACACGACTTAATGTATTGCATGCATGCCTATAATCTTTACCATACTGAGGTAGCGCATTAGATATCATTATGTGGTAAACACTAGAAGGAGTACTAACGTAGGTATAGGGGTAGTCAGAAACAAGTCCAAATCTAGGCTATCAACACAACGGTGCGCGAGATCTCAGTTCGGGGCGAACTACTAGTTACACAATAACTAGTTTTTCTCATCACTACTTAGTTACTGCTTAATCTCTAAGCAGAGTGAGTTTATTACCACTTGCCGTTATGGGTAATATGTCTTGGATCGTGAAGCTAAATTTGATGCCAATTTATAGCTTGTATCAATCTAACTTATATCTTTGATGAAGAACTTGATAGGTGGGGTTGGCTTAATGGCATTAAATAGGCGATAGGATATTTTGATTCGGAAAATTTGTATGCGCATTACCTCTTTTAACGGTGATGGAAAACATCGCATGGAAACCTGTGGTTTAGTCAGCTTGTGGTTTAGATCCTTTCCTCTGAATATGGCCTGTTAAGTTGAGAGGATGGTTTAGGTCAGTGGTTCACAAACTTTTTTTTCACATGGACCCCTTTCAAAATTTTATTGGGGGTCCACCTGTAGGCCTAACATGTGCAACGTCGAGAGTCGAGAAAAGAGACTTCTCGATTGGTTAAACTGCTCTTACGTATGCGTTAGAGCAGTTCGACCGATCGAGATATCTCTCTCGATGTTGCACATGTTAGGCCGGCTGGACCACTTTGGGAATCACTGGTTTAGGTGCTGGGCAAGCCTACTCCATCTAAATGTCCCAGACACTACAGTGTCCCGTTAGGTGTGACCCTAATATCATCTTGTAAAGATATAAAAGACCTGAGTTTTTAGGGTTCCGTACCTTAAAAGGTAAAAAAAGGAACCCTTATAAGATCACTTTCTTGTCCGTCTGTCCGTCTGTCCGTCTGTCCGTGTGTCACCATCGATTATCTCAGGAACGGGTAGAGCTAGCAAGTTGAAATTTATACCATATACTGAGGTCTATAGTCCCTATTGTGAGTATAAAAATCAAGGTCCTGAGTCAACACTATAAAAAGATATAGGCAAATTTAGGTTTTCGTGAAAACTTGTAAGTACCAAAACTTACCTTAATTATCAACTTTTTTTATTTTTCGGAATTTTTCATTTACTTGTGCTGTAAGACCTTGCTTGTAACCAAATTTGACAATTCTAGGTCAACCGGAAGTACCCTAGAGGTTTTGGGTTCAAAACCTAAATGGTAGTTCCCGTTGACCTAGAATCACGAAATTTGGCAAAAAGCAAGGTCTTATAGCACAAATAAAGGAAAAATTCCAAAACATTAAAAAAGTTGAAAATTAAAGGGTGTTCCCATACATACATAGTTGACGCCAATTAAGATTGTCCTCTGAGTTGTATGGGCGCTCATACAAATAAGCGGGCTACAATAACATAATGGGTATAATGGGTAGGTACGGAACCCTCGGCGTACGAGTTCTACTCGCACTTGACCGGTATTTTTAATCTGCTTTCAAAAACAGGATCATTGCTTGACCGTGTTCCGAATGAAACTGAATTTAAATAAAAGTTCGTTAACGAAATCCACTTACTGGAAACATAAATTAACAGACTTATGTAAATACGTGACGGTTGGAAGGGGACCTTTTTTCTCTAAATTGAGTGAAAATTTACGAGCAATATACGTGACACGTTCATGAAGATTTATGGGTAAGTAAGTATTTTATCTCTGCGTGCAATTGAACGGATCTAGAAAGCAATAGGATGTTTTTGTAACAGATTTGGAATGTTCATCCTTTTTTGATCAATACTAAACTTTGAAAGTACAATTTTAAAAATTTAATGAAAGCCCCCGACATAATATATTTTATTCCTCAAGTAGAAAGCACCAATCGGAATGCATACCCTTTCAAACAAAAAAAGAATTTTCCAAATCGGTCCAGGCGTCTTGGAGTAATCGGTGAACATACATAAAATAAAAACCGGTCAAGTGCGAGTCGAACTCGTACGCTGAGGGTTCCGTACCTACCCATTATACCCATTTAGTTATTGGATAATTAGTAAATTTTTTTTTACATATCCTAGTTCTGCGATAGCAGCGCCGCAAATGTTCTTCGCACACGAGCATAATATTGCATTAAATATTTTCTTTTATTTTCTTTCACACAATAGCACAATTTTATTTATTTACCTTATTTGAGAATGGTGCCAACTAAGCTAGTCCGCTTAATTGTATGAGCGCCCATACAACTCAGAGGACAATCTTAATTGGCGTCAACTATGTATGTATGGGAACACCCTTTAATTTTCAACTTTTTTAATTTTCTGGAATTTTTCCTTTATTTGTGCTATAAGACCTTCCTTTTGCCAAATTTCGTGATTCTAGGTCAACGGGAACTACCATTTAGGTTTTCGACCCAAAACCTCTAGGGTACTTCCGGTTGACCTAGAATTGACAATTTTGGTTACAAGCTAGCTCTTACAGCACAAGTAAAGGAAAAATTCCGAAAAATAAAAAAGTTGATAATTAAGGTAAGTTACAAGTTTTCACGAAAACCTAAATTTGCCTATATCTTTTTATAGTGTTGACTCAGGACCTTGATTTTTATACTCACAATAGAGACTATAGACCTCAGTATATGGTATTTTCAAATTGCTAGCTCCACCCGTTCCTGAGATAATCGATGGTGACACACGGACAGACGGACAGACAGACAGACGGACAAGAAAGTGATCTTATAAGGGTTCCTTTTTTTACCTTTTAAGGTACGGAACCCTAAAAAGCACAAAAAAAAAGATTCCGACGAATTGAGAACCTCCTCCTTTTTTTTTAAATCGGTTAAAAATGTAAAGCAGTACAATTTTCTTTTATAATGTTTTTATACAGTTATACATAAAAGTATGTTTGTGACTTGTATGAATTAATTTTCGAAACTAAAGCACTGAATGCATTTTCCGTCTCCTCTTTCCAATGTTGCCACAGTAAAAGCTGACATTGGAAAAGAGAATCAGACATTCTTATTCAAATTAACTCATAAATATTAATTTTAAAATTAAACCTCAGAATTTATTGCCATAATCTTATGCACCAGTCGCGCAAAATAAAATAAATTCAGTATCCATTTCGGTAGCGTATCGTGTGTACCAGGCGCGCGTCACGTAGGTTGTTATCCGTCACGTTTGCGAGGCGCTATAAAACGCCTCCTCGGCTAATATGCTGCCCTGGTACTTCGGATCCATAAAATATCAGAAATGTGTCGGATTTTCTGTAAATATTGGGTATTTTTCAAGACTTCAGATTGATATGGAGGTTGAATTTTTTTCTGATATGTGTATGTGGAGAAAAAGATAATGTGTACCTTCTCGGCTAATATGTTTCCCTAGTAGGGGAGGTAGGGGAGGGACGGGCAGTCGGGAGACATGGGCACCCCCCTTTTATTCCGATCCAGTTATAGATTTTATTTTTTCCCTACTTTGGTAGTTTACTTTACCGAATGGCAACGCTGTTCATCCATAGACTATCTGTCATTTCAGTCAGTTGTCAAAAACAGACACCTTTGAAGTTACGCGCTAGTAAAAGTTAATGTTTTGATCTGGTTTCGCATCTTAATAGAGTAAAAACCAGCACAAGGCACGTCTGTTTTTTAATATATTTCTATGGTTTATATACTAACGTATAAATTAAACTGTAATTCACGCTGAAATATCTAAACAAAAAAAATTACAGGAATCTTATGTTGTAAAAGTGTACCGAGGAGCAATGGGCACCTTGATGTGAGGGAGGTTTGGGCATGCCAAATCTAATGTATTAGACTGAGCAAGATAAGAATTATCTTTTTTTTTTTCAAAATAGCGAGTGTCCCACTAGGTGACATCAAAAATGAGTTGCCAGGACCAAAGACATGCAATAAAAGTAAACGTGGTAGCTTTAAGTACATATTCTACAAACCTATATGGGTCATACCTAATCTCAGATAAGTAAAATGTTTAATAAGGAAGATTGTTTACTTTTTGTTGATTTTTTGTGATAAAGGTACTATTTGAGATGTTTTTATTTGATGTAAGCTTTTAAGTTTGATTTATAGTAAAGATATTTAGTGTTTTATACGTCATGCCCAAACCTCCCATAGGGGGTGCCCAAGCCTCCCTACCATAGGGAGGTTTGGACACTTTTGACTTACTTCTGAAATTCTCTCGTAATTTTGAGGCCGATTATAATTTTAAGAAAGTTTTTTCTAAAATATCTAGCTAAATATATAGTGCAATAACACTTGGCTATAAATGTTGATAATATAAAAAACCTGATTTTTTACGCGTTATTTTGTGAAAAAGTGCCCGTCCCTCCCCTACCTCCCCTACTTCGGATACATAAAATATCGGAAATGTGTTGGATTTTCTGTAAATATTGGGCTATTTTTATCCGACTACGGCGAAGTAAAAAGGAGGGTTATGATTCAAGACTTCAGATTGATATGGAGGTTGATTTTTTTCTGATACGAGTATGTGGAGAAAAAAATAATCTGTACTAAATCTAAGAATTCTTAGTTTTCGTAAACATTTTCTCAGATCTTATTATGTGTTTTGAAGATGTCTAAGGGGTTAGTCAGAAATATGTCCATATACTTTGGAACATGACCTCATTTTGCAGAACTTAGCATTCCATACGTGACAGGTTGCAAGCCCGTCGACACTGTTAGAAAACACACGATGTTTGCCTTTACCGTTTAGAGCTTTTTTGATGCACAGACGTATTGGAACTTTGGAACCCACGACCTTCGGATCGAAAGTCGGGGTACTAACCCACTAGGTCAAGACTTTAATTTCATTGCCTATGTCATAGGCCCTATGATAAAATACCTGTGAAACGAAATGGAAAACATTCTACCACCAAACTATAAAATCTGACCTTCGAAGACTTGATACAGATATTGGTGAAGTTGGGAGGATGTTTTATGGACTGACCCGACCTTTGGTATCCGCGCTATTCTCTCGAAGTTTCTGTTCATGCATGAATTATTTATGCAATATTTATTTTACTGGGCCTGTGGGATAGTACCTCAACTTTCGCTCCGAAATTTTCAAGTTTGAAACCCGTGCTTTAACGGATGGTACGTTTTGGAGAATTTACCTACACCCAAAAAATTTACAGCTATTAACAACTAGTGGCTCTGTGAGCTTTAGACCTCGCGAGTCTATCCATCATCATCATCATCATCATTGGCAGCTCAAATGATAGCCCACTGCTGGGTATAAGCCTCCTCCCTCAAACGCCATTCTAGTCGACCCTGTGCCGTTCTCATCCACGTCTTTCCCTCTATGGCCTCAATATCGTCCACCCACCTGGCAGATGGTCTGCCCCTGCTTCTGTTACTCTCTCTTGGCCACCACTCGGTCACGGCCTTACACCACCTGCCATTACCAAATCTGGCCAAGTGTCCTGCCCAGCGCCACTTAAGTCTCGCAATACGGTCTCCGACATCTGCTACCTTCGTCCTCCTACGGATTTCCGTATTGCGGATTCGGTCTAGCAAAGATATGCCAAGCATGGCACGCTCCATGGCCCTTTGTGCGACCCTCATTTTGTGCACAGTCTCCTTAGTGAGCGTCTATCCATGCATAACTTAAATTTAAAACTGAATAAATATTCACAATTCTCTAGTTTTGTGATGAGAAGGTGGTCCTAGGTGCTCCATCAATTCCTACCCAGTAGTTAAAGGGCCGATTCCACTTCCACTGGTAGAAATCTAAAGTCAAAGTCAAAGTCAAAGTCAAAGTATCATTTATTGCTCTGAATACATGTAGAGAAGGTGTAAAATGTGTGGTTAGGATCAATGTATTCTACCTTAATTCTAGGCATGCAATATTTAAATTTACATTCATTCAATAATAATTATAAAATAAGTGAGCTAAAAGTGAGCAATTTACTTCATTTTGAAGAACTATTCTGTTCGTCACGCTGAAGATTCTCATCAGATCCTTACCAAACACCGAACTGTCCATTCGGCAGCATAAACTGCCGAATGGACAGTTTGAATTGAACGTGTGTGGCGAGCTGTCGATTGGATACGATCGAATGGATCCAATCGGAATGACGATAGAATTGATCGTGGGTGGCTGCCATTAGCTGCTTCCGCATGGACTTGGATCTACCCCTGATTATTTATCTTTGATAGCGACTAAAATTGGTCTCAAACTCTCAAATACGACAGTTCAGTGATCACGCAAGTACCTACTCTCAGCGCTGTCACCGGCGCCGTCATCTCAACGAAATCGAACGCGACCTCGGATGAAGTAGCCAAAGGTTCTTGAACGCGACAAAAGATATCCACGCGATCGTTTTGACAGTTTGAGATCAATTTGATGTTTGAGACAAGTTAGACAATCAGCCTGCAGTTGAGTTATCTATAAATCGTTAGCGATTCAAGTGGCTGAACTTGATGAGTATGTTTTGCAAACTTATGTAGGTAAAAATGTCGATTAGTTTATGTATTGAAAGAAGTTACATATAAACTTGCTTCGATATTCGTATTTTATAAGGCGTCTACATTAGCAGCATTTACACGCAGAGATCGGCCTGCGGATTTTCCCGCGGATCGATCTCTGTCATTCCAACCTTTGAAAGTTTTATCCGCGGATATCCGTAAAGATATCTTTACAGATATCTGTACAGTCCAGAGGGCCTAGCCAACCGACTTTCGCTATGAAGCGATTCGATTTCTAACTTCGCTAACACTCGAACGTGAGGTTTTCATTGGTCGAACCAAGGTCGAACGTAAGGTCACGTGGCCTTCCACCAATGAAACATCGGCGATAGCGAAGCGAATTGTAGAATAGAAAAGATTGATGCCACTTGGCTAGAGGCTCTGATCCGTGCTAAAAACTCTACCGTTTAAAGGCCGCTAGTTTTATCCGCGGATATCTTTACAGATATCTGTACAGTCCACACAACGATCTATTATCATTTAATCTTGGTTATAAGGATTGTTGGTCTTGTTGAGAGGCTTTCTTGGTAGCTTTGTCTCTTTCACACTCGTTGTTGGATTAGTAGTGTGCCCATGTCATTTAAATTTCAGGATATTTTTACTTTATCGCGCTCGACAAAATCAGCGCTTGATTTCGATCCATGGTTTCGATCCTTGAATTCGATCCTTGATTTTGATCCTTGATTTTGATTTCGATCCTTGATTTCGATCCTTGGTTTCGATCTTGGATTTCGATCCTTGATTCTTGAATTTTGAACCTTGAATCTGAAATTTTGAATCTTGAATCTTTGAAGTGACAGCTGTCAAACTTCAAATGACCATATCTCGGGAACTACTCGTCCTAGACTCCCCGTTCTCAGTTCAAATGAAAGCTATGACCAAGATCTTCATTTGAACTGACAGCTGTCAAACTCCAAATGGCCATATCTCGGGAACTACTCGTCCTAGACTCCCCGTTCTCAGTTCAAATGAAAGCTATGACCAAGATCTTCATTTGAACTGACAGCTGTCAAACTCCAAATGGCCATATCTCGGGAACTACTCGTCCTAGACTCCCCGTTCTCAGTTCAAATGAAAGCTATGACCAAGATCTTCATTTGAAGTGACAGCTGTCAAACTTCAAATGGCCATATCGCGGGAACTACTCGTCCTAGACTCCCCGTTCTCAGTTCAAATGAAATCTATGACCAAGATCTACATTTCAGATGACAGATGTCATTTTGACAGCTGTCACTTCAAATGAAGATCTTGGTCATAGCTTTCATTTGAACTGGGAACGGGGAGTCTAGGACGAGTAGTTCCCGAGATATGGCGGTTTGAAGTTTGACAGCTGTCACTTCAAATAAAGATCTTGGTCATAGCTTTCATTTGAACTGGGAACGGGGAGTCTAGGACGAGTAGTTCCCGAGATATGGCCATTTGAAGTTTGACAGCTGTCACTTCAAATGAAGATCTTGGTCATAGCTTTCATTTGAACTGGGAACGGGGAGTCTAGGACGAGTAGTTCCCGAGATATGGCCATTTGAAGTTTGACAGCTGTCACTTCAAATGAAGATCTTGGTCATAGCTTTCATTTGAACTGGGAACGGGGAGTCTAGGACGAGTAGTTCCCGAGATATGGCGGTTTGAAGTTTGACAGCTGTCACTTCAAATAAAGATCTTGGTCATAGCTTTCATTTGAACTGGGAACGGGGAGTCTAGGACGAGTAGTTCCCGAGATATGGCCATTTGAAGTTTGACAGCTGTCACTTCAAATGAAGATCTTGGTCATAGCTTTCATTTGAACTGGGAACGGGGAGTCTAGGACGAGTAGTTCCCGAGATATGGCGGTTTGAAGTTTGACAGCTGTCACTTCAAATGAAGATCTTGGTCATAGCTTTCATTTGAACTGGGAACGGGGAGTCTAGGACGAGTAGTTTCCGAGATATGGTGCTTTGAAGTTTGACAGCTGTCACTTGAAATGAAGATCTTGGTCATAGCTTTCATTTGAACTGAGAACGGGGAGTCTAGGACGAGTAGTTCCCGAGATATGGCCATTTGAAGTTTGACAGCTGTCACTTCAAAGATTCAAGATTCAAAATTCAAGAATCAAGAAAAAAACTTTGTTATACCGTTCCACGCGCCAGTCCAAAATCTGCGGTTATCTGTACAGATATCTTTAAAGATATCTTTACAGATATCTTTACAGTCCGGATCCGTGGGAAAATCTTTAGCGTTTAAAGGCCGCTAGTTTTATCCGCAGTTATCTTTAAAGATATCTTTACAGATATCTTTACAGATATCTTTACAGTCCGGATCCGTGGGATAATCTCTATCGTGTAAATGCCGCTATTGAATAAGCTTACAACTTTAGCTATAAAGTCGCGAAGTTTAAATGTCCTATTCCAGAATTTGTTTCGCTTACCCTTGATTTCTCCCAAACTTTCCCAATTACCTCTCCATCGCTAAACCAATAACTCACCCGCTCTAAAGTTGGTCATACGAGCAATTTTTTGTTGCCGATGACGTAACGGAACTACAATTAAGATCTGCAGAGCTATTTTGACTCACACGTAAAGTCGCTAACGGATTACTTCCTACAAAAATTGTTTTTTTATGATGAATACCTACTTTGAAATGGTGGAAGATGGTTGAAACAAGTGGCTAAATTAAAAATTTAAAAAAACCGACTTCAATACAAACTGTTTCTGGGTAAGGCTAAGAGTGAGCTAATTACAAGTGGCTAAATTAAAAATTAAAAAAAACCGACTTCAATACAAACTGTTTCTGGGTAAGGCTAAGGGTGAGCTAATTACAAGTGGCTAAATTAAAAATTTAAAAAAACCGACTTCAATACAAATTGTTATTGGGTAAGGCTAAGGGTGAGCTAATTAAAATGAGCCCAAACATGGATGTTCCACTGTTATTCACTGAGAAGTTCCATTGGACAGGTCCTGACTCCATCATCAGATCAGCTAGCTGTCACCATATTATTACATTGTAGTTGGAACTTGACCGACATGCTGAGTTCCAAGTTTCAATTCAATCAGACTGTTTACTGAGGAGTTCTGTTGAACAGCTCCTGACTCCATCATCAAATCAGCTCGTTGTGACCATATTATTACATTGTAGTTGGAACTTGACAGACGTGCCGAGTTTCAACTCAATCGGCTTATATACTGAGGAGTTCCGTTGAACAGCTCCTGACTCCATCATCAGATCAGCTCAATGTTACCATAATATTGCATTGTCACCGATAACCTTCTGATGACCAAAAGGACCAATTGGAAAGAGTACTCTTTCAAACAAAAAAAGAATTTTTGAAATCGGTCGAGGCGTCTTCGAGTAATCGGTGAACATACATAAAAAAAATAAAAAACAAGTGGCTAAATTAAAAATTTAAAAAAAACCGACTTCAATACAAGCTGTTATTGGGTAAGGCTAAGGGTGAGCTGATTAAAATGAGCCCAAACATGGATGTTCTACTGTTATTCACTGAGAAGTTCCATTGATCAGGTCCTGACTCCATCATCAGATCAGCCACCGTCACCATATTATTACATTGTAGTCGAAACTTGATCGACATGCTGAGTTCCAAGTTTCAGCTCAATCGGCCAATTTACTGAGGAGTTCTGTTGAACAGCTCCTGACTCCATCATCAGATCAGTTCAATGTAACCATAATATTGAATTGTCATCGATAACCTACAAAGCTTTTAAAAAATACCCTAATCGCTTCAAGTGTGCCTATAAAATTTGAAGAGTTACCTCGATTTCTCCAAGACCCCATCATCAGATCCTGACCTGATGACCAAAAGGACCAATTGGAAAGTGTACCCTTTCAAACAAAAAAAGAATTTTTGAAATCGGTCGAGGCGTCTTCAAGTAATCGGTGAACATACATAAAAAAAAAAAAAAGATTCCGACGAACTGAGAACCTCCTCCTTTTTTCGAAGTCGGTTAAAAAGATTCCGACGAACTGAGAACCTCCTCCTTTTTTCGAAGTCGGTTAAAAAGTGATAGACATTTATATTGTGTAAAATGTTCAAAGTAATTCTGCATTTAAAATGTAAACTTTAAAATTGTTCGTAAAAAAATCAATTTTTAGGAAGAAATCCGAGTTAGCGACTTTACGTGTGAGTCAAAATAGCCCTGCTGTAGTGCGATTCCGACTTCCGAAAATGTATCCGATTCGATGATTTTCTTCTGAAAGTTGTCACTCTCCGCAGATACTTTCTGAATTCGGAATACATTCAGTGAAGGTCTAAATCAGTGTTCCGCTGTGTGTGTGCCGCGGCACACTGGTGTACCGTGGTCATTAGTTGGTACGCTTCGGCAAAATAAGGTTACCTATCTCAGTTAAGCTACTCCAAATTAAGACCGCATTATGCTCAATTATACAAGCTCATGGTTTGCATAAAAATGATTTTTCATTTATGGTGTGTACCTACCTCCAAAATTTTCCGATTTCCTAGGTGTACCTTGAACAAAAGTTTGCTGAACACTGCTCTAAATCACACTGCTGATGTAGAGTAGGATTCAGCACTCAAGTCCTACGGAAAAAGTGGGAACGAATTGTTTTATTTACTTTATTATGCTCTTTTAGTCAAGGTCGTTCAGTTGTTCTGGTGTGTAGAGCTAACGAACGTACAAACTGGCGCAAATATTAATGTTCAAGCCTTATTTGGGCAATTAGTAAGTTTTTACACAACCTATAGTCGTATTGCTCATTATACGGACTAAAGTGAAGGAAAAAATGTCATTTTTCCTTCAATTTTGACATAAAACGCATCAAAACTAATCAAAATTGAAGGAAAAATGACATTTTTTCCTTCACTTTTAGTCCGTATAATGAGCAATACGACTATAGTTCTGCGATAGCAGCGCCGCTTCTATCGGACTTTAGTGCTGAATCCGACTCTATAGATGAATTGCCAAGAAGATTCTAAACTACGTAACTGGAGTTCTTACTGACATTTAATGTACAAAGGATTTTGAACCTTATCACGACTACACAACGATCTATTATCATTTAATCTTGGTTATAAGGATTGTTGGTCTTGTTGAGAGGCTTTCTTGGGTGCTTTGTCTCTTTCACACTCGTTGTTGGATTAGTAGTGTGCCCATGTCATTTAAATTTCAGGATATTTTTACCTTATCGCGCTCGACAAAATCAGCGCTTGATTTCGATCCATGGTTTCGATCCTTGAATTAGATCCTTGATTTTGATCCTTGATTTTGATTTCGATCCTTGATTTCGATCCTTGGTTTCGATCTTGGATTTCGATCCTGGATTTCGATCCTTGATTCTTGAATTTTGAACCTTGAATCTGAAATCTTGAATCTTGAATCTTTGAAGTGACAGCTGTCAAACTTCAAATGACCATATCTCGGGAACTACTTGTCCTAGACTCCCCGTTCCCAGTTCAAATGAAAGCTAAGACCAAGATCTTCATTTGAAGTGACAGCTGTCAAACTTCAAACGGCCATATCTCGCGAACTACTCGTCCTAGACTCCCCGTTCTCAGTTCAAATGAAAGCTATGACCAAGACCTACATTTCAGATGACAGATGTCATTTTGACAGCTGTTATTGAAAATGTAGATCTTGGTCATAGCTTTCATTTGAGCTAAAAAGGAAGAGTCTAGGATGAGTAGATTTCGAGATATGGCTGATTGAAGTTTGACATCTGTCACTTTAAATGAAGATCTCTTCAATAGCTTTCATTTGAACTGAGAATGGGGAGTCTAGGACGAGTAGTTCCCGAGATATGGCCATTTGAAGTTTAATAGCTGTCACTTCAAATGAAGATCTTGGTCTTAGCTTTCATTTGAACTGAGAACGGGGAGTCTAGGACGAGTAGTTCCCGAGATATGGTGGTTTTAAGTTTGACAGCTGTCACTTCAAAGATTCAAGATTCAAAATTTCAGTTTTCAGATTCAAGAATCAAGATTCAAGATTCAAGAATCAAAATGAAGGATCAAAATTGTATCAGTATTTTAATTCAAAAATCATGCCCTGAAACACCACGTAAATCAGAAAATGATGGAAACGGCCCCTTAGGGACTAGGAATGTTTAGTTTATGGTCACCCTTTAGAAAGAGACACACCGCCCAAGTTTTCTTTCTCAAGCGGACCTTGTTTTCTGTCTCAGTCAGTGTTCCAGGTACGTAGTATAGAAATTCCTTGTGAATTGCTCATTATACGCACTAAAATTGACGGTCATAATGTCATTTTTCATATATTTTTAGTTCGTAAAATGAGCAATTCGACTATAGTCGTGATTTACGTTTTAAAAGCTGAACTGTAGTTTTTACGTAACGAGAAAAGCAATTAATAGTCCACATAGAGCGAGAGCAAGTTAACAATAGCCGACCGCTGTGTGATCACCTGATGTATAGCCTCGCAAGGGTTGTAGTGCGGGAGGTGGCGGCTAGTTATGTATCTTGATTAGTTTTCAATGTTTAAATATCCGTACCCATATTATAAATGTGAAAGTGTGTTTATTTGTTTGTTTATTTGTCCTGCTTTCACGTCAAAACAGAGCGATGGGTTGACATGATTTTTTGTGTGGAGATAGTTGGAGGGCTGGAGAGTAACATAGGCTACTTTTTATCCGGGTGCTACGCGAGCGAAGCCGCAGGCAGCTAGTGTGTTATAATCGTAGTTAGTGTCACGTATCTCCTACAAGAAAGATTTATTGCGTGAAGTGTGAAAAATGTTATTTAACGAGTAACTTTGAAAGTAACTAGGATAGTCGGAAGCAGATCTAATAAGAGACATTTAGATTTTTTAAATTAAGATTAAACATTTGTCATTTTACAATAATCAAAACAATGGAAAACTGTAATCTATGCCCGAATCTGTACTATAATGTATCTGTACCCGCTGTAAATGGCTACCAAACTTATACGGCTACCAAAATTCGGTATCATATTTTTATGATAAACGATTTAGTAAATGTTGGTTAGTTTTTAGGGTTCCGTACCTTAAAAGGTAAAAAAAGGAACCCTTATAAGATCACTTTCTTGTCCGTCTGTCTGTCTGTCTGTCTGTCTGTCTGTCTGTCTGTCTGTCTGTCTGTCTGTCTGTCTGTCTGTCTGTCTGTCTGTCTGTCTGTCTGTCTGTCTGTCCGTCTGTCCGTGTGTCACCATCGATTATCTCAGGAACGGGTAGAGCTAGCAAGTTGAAGTTTATACCATATACTAAGGTCTATAGTCCCTATTGTGAGTATAAAAATCAAGGTCCTGAGTCAACACTATAAAAAGATATAGGCAAATTTAGGTTTTCGTGAAAACTTGTGAGTACCAAAACTTACCTTAATTATCAACTTTTTTTATTTTTCGGAATTTTTCCTTTACTTGTGCTGTAAGACCTTGCTTGTAACCAAAATTGACAATTCTAGGTCAACCGGAAGTACCCTAGAGGTTTTGGGTCGAAAACCTAAATGGTAGTTCCCGTTGACCTAGAATAACGAAATTTGGCAAAAAGCAAGGTCTTATCCCACCTTGTAGTCGCCGAGCGTGCTCAACGTGCGGTCCTCAAAGTCCTTCTTTTCTTACCTTACAGGCACCCCACAACAAATGTTTATCTAAAAGCTGGTGTCCTGAGTGTAAGGAAGATTTTCATTTACGAAAGTATTCGTCGTTATCATAGGCAAATAGTTCCTTCATTGCCGGACTTGAATAGAAGAGTCGACCGCTGTCCTGTCCCGAGAGTTAACACCAGATTTGCCCAAAAACAATTTAATGTAGTCGTGCCCCACCTCTACAATGTATTTAATACGGAACATAAGGTTAAAAAGAGGAATAACAATGAAATTAAAAGGATTCTACTTGCATGGCTGGAACAATTTGATTATGATAGCATTGAAACAATGCTATCTAGTTTTTGTTTGTAAATATATTCTATAGAAAATCTTATTATCTTATAATATTACTATTATTATTATTTTCATAAAAATATATAAGTAATATTATTATGTTTAAACTATAGTGTATCTATTTATATAGATTAATAATTTTATTGATGTTTATTTATACCTACCATATACATACATACTTACATTTATTTTATTTCTTTATTAAACTCAAATTTTATTTATTTTATTTTATTATTTACGTATTAAAATTATTTAGATACTTACCTAATTTTTGCAAACCTATAAACTAGAGAGTTTGTTAAAATAAAAGTAAGTTTGTTAATGCAAACTTGCTAAATAACTGTTATTATTCAAGTCAACTAATATAACTTAACTTCTTTTTAGGGTTCCGTACCTTAAAAGGTAAAAAAAGGAACCCTTATAAGATCACTTTCTTGTCCGTCTGTCTGTCTGTCTGTCTGTCTGTCTGTCTGTCTGTCTGTCTGTCTGTCTGTCCGTCTGTCCGTGTGTCACCATCGATTATCTCAGAAACGGGTAGAGCTAGCAAGTTGAAATTTATACCATATACTAAGGTCTATAGTCCCTATTGTGAGTATAAAAATCAAGGTTCTGAGTCAACACTATAAAAAGATATAGACAAATTTAGGTTTTCGTGAAAACTTGTGAGTACCAAAACTTACCTTAATTATCAACTTTTTTTATTTTTCGGAATTTTTCCTTTACTTGTGCTGTAAGACCTTGCTTGTAACCAAAATTGTCAATTCTAGGTCAACCGGAAGTACCCTAGAGGTTTTGGGTCGAAAACCTAAATGGTAGTTCCCGTTAACCTAGAATCACGAAATTTGGCAAAAAGCAAGGTCTTATAGCACAAATAAAGGGAAAATTCCAAAAAGTTAAAAAAGTTGAAAATTAAAGGGTGTTCCCATACATACATAGTTGACGCCAGTTAAAATTTTCCTCCGAGTTGTATGGGCGCTCATACAATTAAGCGGACTAGCTTAATTGGCACCATGGCTAGGTACGGAACCCTCGGCGTACGAGTTCGACTCGCACTTGACCGGTTTTATTTTTTTTGTTTTTGCTCGATCACTATTTCTGTTGATTATATTTTAGTTTTGTTAAGTTTTAGTTTGCATGTAGTGATCGACTTACTCGTAAACCTAAATTTAAAAGCGCAAGACATAATTAATTAAGCGTGCCTATAAATAAGGAGAAGCCACTGACTCCTGAAACACAGTTTTCAACTAGTTCGGGAGCCTATGGATTCAACAAAATCTGTATCACCTTGATTGTGTCAATAAAAACCATTTTTACTTTACTTTACTTTACTTTACTTTATAGCACAAATAAAGGAAAAATTCCAAAAAGTTAAAAAAGTTGAAAATTAAAGGGTGTTCCCATACATACATAGTTGACGCCAATTAAAATTGTCCTCCGAGTTGTATGGGCGCTCATACAATTAAGCGGACTAGCTTAATTGGCACCATGGCTAGGTACGGAACCCTCGGCGTACGAGTTCGACTCGCACTTGACCGGTTTTTTGATGAATAGTTAACATTCCACATAATACTCTTCATTCCACAAATTCTTCGTATTTTTTCCATCAAAATAAAAAAAACACGACTGTCTCTCTCACCACACAAAGTAGAAAGAGTTAAAATAGAACGAGATGGATCTATCGGGGTGCCACAGGGCGGGCAATGGAGCCACTTTTATTTTAGAGAGCTGCTAGATTTAGCTTTAGCTTTTCTGACTGCTAGTGGATATCTAAATCTTTTACAAACACAGTTTTCTAGTGGGCGGCGATGGGTTTGTAGCCTGTCACGTATGGAATGATAACTTTTACAAAATTTGTGCACGTTTAATAGTTCAGCATAAAAAAAAATGCTGGAAATTTCACACAGCATTATGTAGCCCCAAGCTAAGCAGAGCTTGTGTTATGGGAACCACATGACTGATATACCTACTACTTAAATACATTTATTTTTTTTGTAAATACACACATAATATACATAGAAAACACCCAGACCTGAGACAAATATTTGCAGATCATACAAATATTTGTCCCGCGGCGGGGATCGAACCCGCAACCTCCTGCGTCACAGGCGGGCCTTCACCCACTGCGCCACAGAGGTTGTCAAAAATAGAACAAGTTATCTTGATAATGCCTCAAATATTTTGTTAAAAGCTCGTTCAATCAAAGGAAAAATGTTGGCAAAAAACAATACGAAAAAACAGCACGACAAAAACGCAAAAAGTATATTTCAGTACAAGTTCGGAAAGGCTGTCATTGCAAAGAGTTCCGACAAATGTCTACCCGAGCCGAGGCGCAGCCGAAGGCGAGGGTTGACAGTCGGAACAAGTTGCAATGACGGTTCCGAACGTGTATTGAACGACTATTTTTAATACAGTTGCGAAAAAATGAAGCAATCAAGGAAGTTTTATACCTACGGAAGCAATTTAATCTAGAAAATGGCGCCAACCGTAGAATATAAGAGATTTTTTTTTTCACCGATTCTGGTAGGCAAAGGGAACTATGCCCATACAGCCAAGTCTTCAGTAGAATTTTTTTATTGATATGAAATTAAAATGAAATTTAATGAGATGAAATGAAATGAAACCTAACCTAACTCATTCAATCAAATCATTAAATCTGACATAGAAACAAATTAGTAGCTTCTTTTTAGAAATATACGTATTTGCATGAATCATAAAAACTTCTATGATTTTTTTTAGTAAAAACTTCATGGTTGGTTTTTCTTTTTATATTTTTTCTAATAGACATTATTTTGACAGTTGGGAAAGAGAACGCACGAGTGCGGGAAAGGTAAAAAAAAAGCACGAGTGTGTAATAGCCCACTTCCCGAACGCTATACGTCCCTGCAATACGCCACTTTTTGAGCAACTGTATTAAAAAATCCTTTTCAAAAAGCTCTCTCTGACAAGCGTGCATGTAAAGGACAAACCGCATGCTTCAGCAATGATAACCAAAAGTGGAGTTTAAAAAAAAACTACTTATAGCCTTTACATCTTTACTAGATGATTTATACAGTATCAGGAGGCAAATTATGCCTAATATTAGCTCTAAACGGTGAAGGAAAACATCGTGAGGCAACAAGTTAGTATTAATTAGCGGTGATGGGCTTGCAAGTCTTTCAACCTGTCATGTAAGTAGATGACTTACTTCCTGCAGAACGAGGGCATTTATCATTTAGATTTGCCACTGAATACCTTCATAGACATCTTCGAAGGATATTGGCCTCAGTAAGGTAAAAAAACCGGTCAAGTGCGAGTAGAACTCGTACGCCGAGGGTTCCGTACCTACCCATTATACCCATTATGTTATTGTAGCCCGCTTATTTGTATGAGCGCCCATACAACTAAGAGGACAATCTTAATTGGCGTAAACTATGTATGTATGGGAACACCCTTTAATTTTCAACTTTTTTAATTTTTTGGAATTTTTCCTTTATTTGTGCTATAAGACCTTGCTTTTTGCCAAATTTCGTGATTCTAGGTCAACGGGAACTACCATTTAGGTTTTCAACCCAAAACCTCTAGGGTACTTCCGGTTGACCTAGAATTGTCAAATTTGGTTACAAGCAAGGTCTTACAGCATAAGTAAAGGAAAAATTCCGAAAAATAAAAAAAGTTGATAATTAAGGTAAGTTTTGGTACTTACAAGTTTTCACGAAAACCTAAATTTGCCTATATCTT
The DNA here is from genome assembly GCA_958496255.1 of Camptogramma bilineatum. Taxonomy (NCBI): domain Eukaryota; kingdom Metazoa; phylum Arthropoda; class Insecta; order Lepidoptera; family Geometridae; genus Camptogramma; species Camptogramma bilineatum. The sequence goes on from OY292474.1 coordinate 9,136,175, forward strand.
TTTATAGTGTTGACTCAGGACCTTGATTTTTATACTCACAATAGGGACTATAGACCTCAGTATATGGTATAAATTTCAACTTGCTAGCTCCACCCGTTCCTGAGATAATCGATGGTGACACACGGACAGACAGACGGACAGACAGACAGACGGACAGACAGACAGACAGACAGACAGACAGACAGACGGACAAGAAAGTGATCTTATAAGGGTTCCTTTTTTTACCTTTTAAGGTACGGAACCCTAAAAAACCGGTCAAGTGCGAGTCGAACTCGTACGCCGAGGGTTCCGTACCTAGCCATGGTGCCATTTAAGCTAGTCCGCTTAATTGTAAGAGCGCCCATACAACTCGGAGGACTTTTAATAGGCGTCAACTATGTATGTATGGGAACACCCTTTGATTTTCAACTTTTTTAATTTTTTTGAATTTTTCCTTTATTTGTGCTATAAGACCTTGCTTTTTGCCAAATTTCGTTATTCTAGGTCAACGGGAACTACCATTTAGGTTTTCGACCCAAAACCTCTAGGGTACTTCCGGTTGACCTAGAATTGTCAATTTTGGTTACAAGCAAGGTCTTTCAGCACAAGTAAAGGAAAAATTCCGAAAAATAAAAAAAGTTGATAATTAAGGTAAGTTTTGGTACTCACAAGTTTTCACGAAAACCTAAATTTGCCTATATCTTTTTATAGTGTTGACTCAGGACCTTGATTTTTATACTCACAATAAGGACTATAGACCTTAGTATATGGTATAAATTTCAACTTGCTAGCTCTACCCGTTCCTGAGATAATCGATGGTGACACACGGACAGACGGACGGACAGACGGACGGACAGACGGACAGACGGACAAGAAAGTGATCTTATAAGGGTTCCTTTTTTTACCTTTTAAGGTACGGAACCCTAAAAAATAAATGAAATATGACCACGACCCTGAAGGCACGGTAGACATTATCTCTCCTTTAGACATTCTAAGAATCTTGAAGATGTCTAAGGGAGTAGTCAGAGGTATGTCCAAAAACATATTTGGTAAGTAAGTTCGTATGAGCAAGTGGCCGACTTGTGACGCCCGTTTTCGAACCCACGACCTTCGGTTCGAAAGTCGAGGGACTAAACCACTCGGCCAACTCGGTTCAATAAGTAAGTATTAGGGTACTTTATGTATTTTTGGGAGTAAATGCATAAAAGTCATAGAAAATGTCTACTAATAGCTTACACAAGATGCTGGCTTGTTAAATACTTATTTTTTTGTTGAAACAATTTACCTCGTATAGTATTATATTATCTGTGCCTCGGATAACCATTCCCTTTCCAAAGTTGTAGTCTCATCATTATGTGCATAGCATTATGTAAAATCACTCTATTGCACTTCGCTCTCGAGGCGAGACGATAAATTAACACTTTGTTATTCCAAAGTAAACTTTGTGCAAAAATCATAAAGTTGAAAGTTGGGTAGCATTTAGTGGGAAATGATTACATCATTTGCAATATCGTTTTTCAGAACACAGGGAAATGAGAAACAGCTAACTCATAGAGACAAATCGGATAATTGAAGAAACTGACTATAGCATAGCATTCAATAACCACATTTAGGTAGGTACCACATTTAACTGAAAATATAACTTGTTAACTTTAACTGAAAATTAGTACCTATAAAAATTTTCGATTCCAACGGGATTCGAACCCGCATTGATCAAACCTGTTAATAAGCAAGCGACGTCTTAGAGCTCCGTAGCTGAGTTGGTAAGCAAACCGACCCTCCTTATACAGTGCTTATAAGGTCAATACGGGTTCGAATCCCGTCGGAATAGAATGATAAGAAATTTCATTTCCGATGAAACTAAGTCAATATTATCATGAACTAAGTCTGAGTAACACCCTAGAACAATATTTTTATGCGAATTACAACTAATATCTCATCCTACTAATAGCCTGTAAGTTTTGTTGTTTTGATGCAGCGTTTCTAAATGACCTTTGGCTGAAACACCAGGGTAACATTTTCATCAAAGTTTGATAGTTGTTCCCAACTACAATGTAAGTATCGGATAGAGCCACTCTCTATTGATGCTGGGCGCCTGGTACTTGTAAACGAGATTATTAGGAAACTTTGAGAATTTAATACGTTTTTAGGGTTCCGTACCTTAAAAGGTAAAAAAAGGAACCCTTATAAGATCACTTTCTTGTCCGTCTGTCTGTCTGTCTGTCTGTCTGTCCGTCTGTCCGTGTGTCACCATCGATTATCTCAGGAACGGGTAGAGCTAGCAAGTTGAAATTTATACCATATACTAAGGTCTATAGTCCCTATTGTGAGTATAAAAATCAAGGTCCTGAGTAAACACTATAAAAAGATATAGGCAAATTTAGGTTTTCGTGAAAACTTGTGAGTACCAAAACTTAACTTAATTATCAACTTTTTTTATTTTTCGGAATTTTTCCTTTACTTGTGCTGGAAGACCTTGCTTGTAACCAAAATTGACAATTCTAGGTAAACCGGAAGTACCCTAGAGGTTTTGGGTCGAAAACCTAAATGGTAGTTCCCGTTGACCTAGAATAACGAAATTTGGCAAAAAGCAAGGTCTTATAGCACAAATAAAGGAAAAATTCCAAAAAGTTAAAAAAGTTGAAAATTAAAGGGTGTTCCCATACATACATAGTTGACGCCAATTAAGATTGTCCTCTGAGTTGTATGGGCGCTCATACAAATAAGCGGGCTACAATAACATAATGGGTATAATGGGTAGGTACGGAACCCTCGGCGTACGAGTTCTACTCGCACTTGACCGGTTTTTTTTTCGTGTCTCCCTGGTCTTTTATTAGAAAAGTTTGGGTTAATTAACCTCTGATTACCCCCTCAGGTATAAATAAAAAAATTAACTTAAAGTTTAGGAGAATAAAAAAAAGTTAACGACTTAATTTCCAAGCATGGTAATTTTTTTTTCTGGTAAAGTATTAGACGACTATATGAATTGTATTTTGTATTTGTATTTGTGACGTAGCTTGCTTAGACGTGCCGTTCTTAATAGATCGTTGAAATTATACAACGTTCTGAGCTGTCACAATATGGATGGGTAACCGCAAGTGGCATTAGCAACTTAGCGCTCCCGTGTTTCGAAGGGCCCGTTAAATTGTCGGTCCCGGCTTTTAAGTCGTTAAGCCATGACGGAGACCTTCATGCGGCCTAAAAACTACGTTACTAGAGTAAGCCACTTGCTTATACGAACATCAGCTACATAAGGTACATAAGTAACTTTAGACCTTCTCCAAAATGTCACCAATCTCGACAATATAAGCATAGCGATATTTTCGACCCGAGGAATAAGGATTCCGTGGCCGAGTTGGTAAGGCACTCCGGCTTAAGGAGGATCGCTTCCATGCGGGTTCGAATCCCGTCTATAGAAAATTTTGATACGACTTTTCATTTTCAATGAAATATTACCTAAGTGTGGATTCACTACAAAAATTAAACATCATACATGAGATAGCTTCCGAGGAGCTCGTCAAACTATGGGTTATAAAGTTTTAATGGGCTGTTGCTCGTTGGTCGTTGATGCGACGTTGCGAGAGGAAATGTTTTCCATAACACACAGGAGTAAGTAGACTATTCGACAAGGAATAAAGTTTGAGTTGAAGAATTTCATACTTTAATATTTAAATCATGATTGCACAAAGTGGAACACGGAAAACTATTAAGAAGTTAGAATAAAATGAAATGAAATAAAATGAAAATGAAACGAAATGAAATGAAATGATTTATTTGTAACATAAACAACATAAACACACACAGTACAAGATTACTACCTAAGTAATAGTAATAGCTTATGTTACAATGGCGCTGACTCAGCACTATGTTGTGTTTGTAAAAACAACACTGATCTTCCGTCAGAACCACACTATATGAATAGAGTTATAGCTTTTCAAAATACGTACAAAGGTTGAATTTCTAGTTGCATTTTAATCAAAATAATTCTATGAAGGTCAACGGGAAAATAAATTAGACCCAATGGCAAGACTGAGTGTCTTGCCATTGGGTCAAACTCCAGAATATTGCATACGAATGGGGTACACGGGTAGAGTAAGTAAGTTTGTATGAGCAAGTGGCCAACTCTGGTGACGGAGTTTTTAGGCCGCCTAAAGGCCTCCGTTACGGCTTAACGACGTAAAAACCGGGATCGATGATTTAACGTGCCCTCCGAAGCATCGTTGAGGTTACGCAGCGTCGTACTCGGTCAAGATTTGAAAGGGTGACCGCATGTGGCATTACAAGCTGAGCGCTTCCGTGATTCGGAGGGCACGTCCCGGCTTTTCAGTTCAAGCCATGACAGAGGCCTTCGGGCGGCCTAAAAACTCCGTCGCCAGAGTTGGCCGTTTGCTCATACGAACTTACTTGCTTATTGGTATAGTCAGTAATATCTGGGCGACCGAGCTCAGCTCGGGTGCAAATAGAGTAAAATTAACAAGCAATTTATTCAAAAATAAAAAAACCCGGCTGAACTGAAAAGTTGGAAACAGCATTATCTTATCAATCACAAAATTAAATTACAATTTTATTAATAGGTATCTAGGTATCTAGGGTTCGATGCCGTGCGCATTTTCCTAAACGTTGTTGTGACAGTTGACACACAGATGGCTCTGTGTGTAAAATTAAAAGCGTGTAAGATATTTCTTAAATATGAGATATCTCCTAAATGGCTGAACCAATTTCGTTGCAGTTTGTTCTAAACGTTGCCTGTGACTAAATATAAAGTTTTAGTATGCATTTTGTTTAGCAATTCTGTTTAGGGCGAAAAATAGATTTTCAAAAATTTTGAGACTCGATTTAGTCTTCGAAGACGTCATGTTAGATTTTTTTTAAAAATATATTTGATATCAGTCCACCAACTTCTTGATTATGACATGGATTTTGATATGATGGCGTGATTTTCATTTTGAAAATTCACACATTGTTGCATTTTCTAGCCGCACTATTTGATTTATCGAAATAAAAAGTATCCTAGAGCACAATCGAGATAGAGACGATTCTAACGATACCTCATTCATCAAAATCCATCCAGCCGTTTAGGAGTAACGTGGTAATAAAGAATACTAGTAGTTCGCCCCGAACTGAGATCTCGCGCACCGTAGATGGCCAACATTTGGACTTTCTTCTGACTACCCCTATAATTTCAAGTGCTACTACTGCCGGGTATGCCTATTGCGCTAGCTCTTCATGGTAAAAAATACTAGCATGCATGCAATACATAATGTCGTGTCTAATTTTTCATTTATTTCATATTTATGAATTCTCGTCGTATTTTTAAAAGTATACGCCCTAGAAAAAAAATAATAACTATTTTAGAATGTACAAATAAAGACCTTTCATTTGACACCGCACTCAATATATTTGTTTACTTAACTTTTTTTACCCCAATTATTTTCATTTTTTATCAAAATTTTTTTTATCATGAAAATAAATCAAGTAGAATCTAAAATCATTGCAAACCAAACCGCAACGATGCCACTCTCTTTTTAAGACCGACCAGTCAATGAGCTACGAAGACATCGAAACTCTATGAAACGGGAGCTCTTGCAGCTCTGGTTTCGTAGTTTTTGGTCTTTGGTCGTATTTCAAAAACTATACATCCTAGATTAAAAATAAAAACTATTTTGGAATGTACAAAATAAGCCCTTTCGTATGACACCCCACTCAATATATTTGTGTAACTTTCATAATTTTTTACCCCCTTGGGAACCCAATATCTTCACAACCCCTTCATCGATTTAGCTCATATGCTCCACCGTAAATTTCCTTATCACAACCTATTGACCTACCAAGTTTCATGCAGATTGGATGAACGGTTCGACAGTTATGCTCGAACAACAATTCGTGAAACATACAAACATACAAACATACAAACATACAAACATACAAAGCAAAATCGCCCAACTTACCACTAAGATCTTCGCTCGCTTCGCTCGCTCGATCGATTACTTACATACCCACGAACATACATAGAAACGCGCGATCTACATAACCCTGTCTGACTTGACAGTCAGCCGGGTAAAAAGGAAAAAAAGTAGCAATAAAACTTTCAGTGGCTGAGATTCGAACTTGCAGTCTTCGGCTGGAAAGCAGACACCCTATCCACTCGGCCACTTTAGTCTCAACGAATTGAGTGAAATTACGAACTACATTGCACTGGTAAATCTTTTTGTGTGAAAATGCCGAGAAAATGAATTTTCCCAGATAAGAGACCTAGCTAGATCGATTTTTCGCCCCCGTAAAGCCCCGCAAATTTCATTGAAATCGTTAAAGCCGTTTTCAAACAAATATTGCTTGTTTAATAGAATAGGATTTCTAATCGTACTATGCCTTTAACGCTACCCGTGTACCGGCTTAGAAGAACGAAAACTTTTTAATCTTTTTACAAACACTTAAAATTAACATTTTAAGAGGAAACGAGACGGTGTTTTTCACACTTCCGGAAAGATTTTGGATTAAGATACTATCAAAAGTTTTAACAAAGTTAAAGAGAACACTTTAAGAATAAAGTTGAGATTATACTCTTCACAAACACTTCTAGAAACTTTAAAACTAATTTATTTCATTGTTTTAACGCAGTGTTCTGCAAAATTTTTTTCATTCCATCTATTCGAAAAGGACGACTTTGTTCGCCTTTAAGTGCGCCCAAAGTAGATGATTCCTCTTCAAGGAACTTTTAGCGGGCAGTAATGAGTTTTTAATCCTCTTTATAAATTTAGCGGGCAGTAATGAGTTTTTAATCCCCTTTAAGTGCGCCGGAATTATCTTTGCCGCGCACTTTAGAGGTACAACTACTTTCCACATTCATTCATCTCGAATCTACCAAGATGAATGAGGGAGGACTCTTAGCACTATAGCATACTATAGCATAGCATAGCATAGCATAGCATAGCATACTATAGCATAGCATAGCATAGCATAGCATAGCATAGCATAGCATAGCATACTATAGCATAGCATAGCATAGCATACCATAGCATACCATAGCATAGCATAGCATAGCATAGCATACTATAGCATAGCAGAGCATAGCATAGCATAGCATAGCATAGCATAGCATAGCATAGCATAGCATACCATAGCATAGCATAGCATAGCATAGCATAGCATAGCTATTCTTTTCTCTTCCCTTTTATTTTCTCATAGATTGTAATGAAAAGTAGAGTGTATCACTCGGGCGCAAAATATATTTTTGGCTCGGGCGACGTACTTTAAATCCCTCGCTACGTTCAGGATTCTACTAAAGAATCCCTCGCTACGCTCGGGATTCTACTCTAGAATCCTTCACTTCGCTCTGGATTCAAAAAAGCGCCCTCGCCGTCAAAATATTATTTTGCCCCCTTATAATACAATCTACTATTTCATTTCTCATACACGGAAAGTACGCTTGAAGTTACCTGTACAGAGGGATGAAAGTAGCACTTTTCCGCCCTGGGAAGCAATTTTCCCTGCTGTCAAATAAAAAAAAAATCATTCTATTTTGACATTTCTATTGAGTCATGTTAAAACTTTTTACACAGCAAAAGTAATATTTGACATTTCTATTTTACCTTTTTATTGAGAATTGCTGTAAAAAATATTTTCAACAATTTATTACATGAGCATTGTTATTAATCGATCGAGCGAGCGAAGCGAGCGAAGATCTTAGTGGCAAGTTAGGCGATTTTGCTTTGTATGTTTGTATGTTTGTATATTTGTATGTTTCATTTTTATGTTCTCGCATAACTATCGAACCGCTTATCCAATCTGTATGAAACTTGATAGGTCAATAGGTTGTGCTATGGAAATTTGCTGTGGAGCGTATGAGCGTAATCGATGAAGGGGTTGTAAAGATATGGGGTTCCCAAGGGGGTAAATTTTTTTCAAAGGTACCCAAATATATTGAGTGGGGTGTCATATGAAAGTACTCAATTTATACATTCCAAAATGGTTTTTAGTTTTCTTCTAGGTTCAATAGTTTTTGAAATACAGAGAAAAATAAAAATGATGAAAACCAATTAACGGATGTATGGAAAGAGCTCCCGTTTCATAGAGTTTCGATGTATTCGTAGGTCTGGTTAACAGACAAAGAGTGTGGCATCGTTGTGGTTTGGTTTGCAATGATTTTAGTTGCTTCTTGATATTTTTTCTTGAGATTGAAAATAAAAGCCGTGTTGGCCGAGTGGAAGAGTGCTCGATTTTCGATTCATAGGTCGTAAGTTCGAACCCTGGCCGTGCTCATCAATGGATTTTTCGATTAGAAAAATTTAAATGCGCATTAACACGAGCTCTAAACAAACGGTGAAAGAAAACATCGTGAGGAAACCAGTTAACGTTCTAATAGCGGCGATGGGCTTGCAACCTGTCACGTATGCAAATGCTAACTCCTGCAAATAGTGGGCTGGGCATGTACCAAAATTATAGAGGGAGACGGAGGGGGACGGGGAGGGGTAGGGGGAGGGGGAGGGGTGGGGAAGGGGAGGGGCAGGGGGAGGGGGGAGGGGAGGGGAGGGAGAGAGAGACGGGGAGGGGGAGGGGAGGGGGGGGGGGAAGGGGAAGGGGAGGGGAGGAGAGGGGAGGGAGGCGGAGAGGGAGGGGGAGGGAATTGATTTTCTCATACATTTTATATTGAACTGCTATTTTAATAATTTCTCGAACTAAGAGGCCTTCCCTGAGGCGCGGTACGAAGTTCGCGGGGTCAACTATTGAATATAAACACGACACGACTTAATGTATTGCATGCATGCCTATAATCTTTACCATACTGAGGTAGCGCATTAGATATCATTGTGTGGTAAACACTAGAAGGAGCACTTAACGTAGGTATAGGGGTAGTCAGAAACAAGTCCAAATCTAGGCTATCAACACAACGGTGCGCGAGATCTCAGTTCGGGGCGAACTACTAGTAATTACTTTTCATTAAATTATTATTATTTAAACAAGATTTTGAGCTTGAAATATTTACCATCTTCAATGACAAAAAATACTGGCTGAAAAAAAAAGGTGGGCGCCTTTTTTGTTTTTTTTTCTGTGACAAGCTACCAGCCAGTATTTTTTTAAAGCACCGATTCGATTTTTTTTATCTGTTATGTCGATCGAGAGCAGAGATTTTTATAAAATGAGCTGATCTGGTTTTTATTTACTTTCCTAATATTCGAAATGAAAAGCGGAGTGTTTACCTTGGGTGAAATACCTATTACGGCACTCGAACTATTAGCGCCCTCGCTACGCTCAGGCGCCAAACCATCTCGTGCCGCAATAGGTTACTTTCAACCCTCGTGCAACAATCTACTATGTGTTCAATATCTAAGAAATCGGAATTTCTTTGAGGTAAACCATAAATAAAAAATATTTTTTTGAATGCAAAACATGAGCTTGTTTAGTTGAGCATATTCGTCCAAAAGAGTAGCTTAACTGAGATGGGTAACCTTATTTTTCCGAGGCACATCAATAGTACGAGAGCCGACCGCAAAAAACCAACGTCACTTGATACTAAGATAAACTCCATGGCACACGCTCAAAAAAGTGGTGCTAAGCTTGGATCAATTAGTCAAAAGGCTCCGATTTGGCCGGAAGCACAAAAAAAGGGGCTACTTCCGGTGAAAAAAAACGTGTCAATTTACGTCATTTGATACTAATGGCAGACTTATGGCAGCAGTTACTAATTTATATGCAGTGACAGATAAATCTAGTCTGCCAGTTCCTGTATGGCCGGAAGTACTTGGCAGACTGTCTCAAAGCGGACGATTCGGACCCCTAATTTACGTCATCTGATACTAAGTTGAAAATAGTGGCAGATGTTAGATATCAACCCTACGTTTCAGTATAAATTAGTCTGCCAAGGCTATTTTGGCCGGAACATCTTCAAAATGTCAATTTAGTGATGATACTAAGAAGAAAAATTTTCGATTTTTTTTGGTTTATCAATGTTTAGACATTAGAATGAAATAATATTATGTATTTATTCATGTTAATATTATTATTTTAACCTACTAGAAGCTGCCCGTGGCTTCGCTCACGTGGTACCCGGATAAAAAGTAGCCTATGTCACTCTCTAGCCCTCCAACTATCTCCACACAAAAAATCACGTCAATCCGTCGCTCTGTTTTGACGTGAAAGCAGGACAAATAAACAAACAAATAAACACACTTTCACATTTATAATATGGGTAGTAGACATGTGCGCTGCGCTGAAAATTGTCGGCGGCGGCGCGCTGTAGGTTTTCGTCCGGTGGCGGCGCGGCGCCGGCGGCGTGGCTTTTTTTTAAAATAAAAATACACTAATAAAATCGATCTCTAACGTTTCACTACAACACAAATGACTAGGTACTTACGGATAATTATTATGTTAACAAATCGCGAAAGTTTAACAAGTTATAGGTACATACATAAAATCACGCCTCTTTCCCACAGGGGTAGGCAGAGACCACGAACTTCCACTTGCTACGATCCTGACACACCTCTTTTGCCTCATTCACTTATACTTATAGGTACTTACTGTTCAATAATACTCTAATCATAATCCATGATATCCAGACTAGAACTCTTACAACAACTTTACGATAAGCTGGGATCGTCTGAAGGGCAGAGGCTCCTCTACAAGGTAGCACGTTTAAGGGTCAAAGCGGCATAGGCTTAGACATTTCTAGGATGAAAGGTCTAAGGGCACTGGATATTTCCAAGTGCCCCTGTGTAAAAGACCCCCGGGGAAATCTATTGAGTATGCGAGGACCTTGCGGTGAAAGAGAGATGGTTTTCGTACTTCCACGACCTGCTGAACAAGTAGCATCGAGAGGTATCGCCACCGGACCTCCCTTTAAATCAAGGACTAGTATTGCCAAAAACGCCTGAAGAAGTAGAAAAAGCTCTTCGGCGCATGAAAAATCGGAAGCCGACAGAATCGATCCCCATCGAGTCTCCATCGAGGCCACGCATGTCATCCACTACAAAGTCAAGCCAGCACTTCTTGGGTCCACCCCTTCTACCGGGGCCTGGCGGAGCCAACATAGCTGAGCATTTGTTCCCCACGTAGCTTGCCGGTTTCCGTAAGACGTGTCCGTGCCAACGTAGGCGGCAGTCCTGCAATTTATCTGCTATATCACGAACATGGAGGCTGCCACGAATGCGATAGTTCCTGACGCGGTCCTCCCGCGTAACCCTACACATCCAGCGCGGCATATTCATCTCAGTGACCAGCAGTTCTTGCTTGTGCTGCTCAAGTACCGACCACGCTTCACTGCCATATCCTTTCAACTTAACTGGCATCTTGGGGTCACAGATACAGAATAGAATATTTTAACTGATTCGTGCGCTCGACCATGTCTTCTTCTAAGCGTACGGAAGTGGGATCTGCTTTATTGCAAGCCAAGTACTCGGTCTTCGCCACGCCACGTTGAGTTTCAGACCACCGTTCTCAAGCGATTCCTTTCACGCATTCACACGTCTTACCAGAAGTCCTCTGTCCGCATCTGCCAGCGCGATATCGTCAGCATACATGAGTAACCAAGCCTCTCATGTCTGTCCCTGATACTGTCCGACACTACGTCTAATATCCCGCTGAACAAGAATGGGCTAAGGACGGTTCCCTGGTGTACTCCAACAGTGATGGGGAAGGGTTTGGTGTCACCAACAGCGGTCCTAACCACAGAATCGGAATCATGGTAGGTTCATGTCTCGGATGGTGTCAATATAAACCTGTGGTACACCTTTGGACCGTAATGCCCACTAGATCATCGCACGAGGAACACAGTTGAAGGTCTTCTCCATGTTCAAAAACAGGAAATATAGAGGTGTATTCTTCGTCCTGTATTTCTCCATGACGGTCCGTAGGGCAAAGACTGGATCTATGGTTCCGTGGCCAAGGCGAAAACCATATTGACACTCCGAGACCGCACACTCTAGTCGGATCCGAGAGTCTCCTATCCACTCAAAGAGTTTCATGGTGTGGGACATGATCTTTATACCGCGGTAGCTGTCACACTCTTGATAGATCCCTTGCCTTTGAAAACCGGAGTGATAGCACTTAGTCTTCTCTGGCGAGGGATCCCTCCAGTGTGCAGTATGTCAATCAATCAATCACAAACATCTACTTGCATGCGGTTGTAAAGATTTGTTAAGATGCCCACACCACACCACGAGGGCCCATTGCCTTCCAGGCCTCGATGGGGACTCGATGGGGATCGATTCTGACGGCTTCCGATTTTTCATGCGGCGAAGAGCTTTTTCTACTTCTTCAGGCGTTTTTGGCAGTACTAGTCCTTGGGAGGTCCGGTGGCTATACCTCTCTATGCTGCTTGTTCAGCAGGTCGTGAAAGTACGAACGCCATCTCTCTTTCACCGCAAGGTATTACATACTTAATAGATTTCCACGGGGGTCTTTTACACAGGTACGTTTAAGGGTCAAAGCGGCATAGGCTTAGGCATTTCTAGGATGAAAGGTCTAAGGGCACTGGATATTTCCAAGTGCCCTTAGACCTTTCATCCTAGAAATGCCTAAGCCTATGCCGCTTTGACCCTTAAACGTGCTACCTTGTAGACGAGCTTCTGCCCTTCAGACGATCCCAGCTTATCGTAAAGTTGTTGTAAAAGATCTAGGCTGGATATCATGGATTATGATTAGAGTATTATTGAACAGTAAGTACCTATAAGTATAAGTGAATGAGGCGAAAGAGGTGTGTCAGGATCGTAGCAAGTGTAAGTTCGTGGTCTCTGCCTACCCCTGTGGGAAAGAGGCGTGTTTTTATGTATGTACCTATAACTTGTTAAACTTTCGCGATTTGTTAACATAATAATTATCCGTAAGTACCTAGTCATTTGTGTTGTAGTGAAACGTTAGAGATCGATTTTATTAGTGTATTTTTATTTTAAAAAAAAAGCCACGCCGCCGGCGCCGCGCCGCCACCGGACGAAAACCTACAGCGCGCCGCCGCCGACAATTTTCAGCGCAGCGCACATGTCTACTACCCATATTATAAATGTGAAAGTGTGTTTATTTGTTTGTTTATTTGTCCTGCTTTCACGTCAAAACAGAGCGACGGATTGACGTGATTTTTTGTGTGGAGATAGTTGGAGGGCTAGAGAGTGACATAGGCTACTTTTTATCCGGGTACCACGTGAGCGAAGCCACGGGCAGCTTCTAGTAGGTTATAATAATAATATTAACATGAATAAATACATAATATTATTTCATTCTAATGTCTAAACATTGATAAACCAAAAAAAATCGAAAATTTTTCTTCTTAGTACCATCACTAAATTGACATTTTGAAGATGTTCCGGCCAAAATAGCCTTGGCAGACTAATTTATACTGAAACGTAGGGTTGATATCTAACATCTGCCACTATTTTCAACTTAGTATCAGATGACGTAAATTAGGGGTCCGAATCGTCAGCTTTGAGACAGTCTGCCAAGTACTTCCGGCCATACAGGAACTGGCAGACTAGATTTATCTGTCACTGCATATAAATTAGTAACTGCTGCCATAAGTCTGCCATTAGTATCAAATGACGTAAATTGACACGTTTTTTTTCACCGGAAGTAGCCCCTTTTTTTGTGCTTCCGGCCAAATCGGAGCCTTTTGACTAATTGATCCAAGCTTAGCACCACTTTTTTGAGCGTGTGCCATGGAGCTTATCTTAGTATCAAGTGACGTTGGTTTTTTGCGGTCGGCTCTCGTACTACAACCAATGACCACGGTACACCAGTGTGCCGCGGCACACCCTTTGCGGAACACTGTTTTAACTAACTCTGTGACGCGGTGGGTGAAGACTTATGAGGTTGCGGGTTCGATCGGGATCGAAATGTATGTATGATCAACAAATATTTTCACAATAACAGAAATAAGTACCTATCTATCCACATATTCTGAAATATTTAAAACGATTTCAAGCAAAACTGTAAAATCCGATTCTATTAAACGAGCAATATTTGTTTGTTTGTTTGTACTCACGTTCTCGAACTCTACCGATTTCGATGAAATTTGCGGTGCAGGGGTTTACGGGGGCAAAAGATCGATTTAGCTAGGTCTCATATCTGGGAATATTCGTTGTCTTGGCATTTTCACGCAAAAAGATTTACCAGTGCAATGTGGTTCGCAATTTCATGAAAGTTGTAGAGAGACTCTAGTCTCTAAAAGTAAAACAAAAAAAACTTTGAATTAAAGTTTTTTTTTGTTCTTTTTTCTTTTTCTTTTTTATTTTTTCTCTATTTACAGCCGAGCAGAGCTCGGTCGCCCAGATATTAAGTTTTTAATTTTAAAAAGTTTTAATTAGATATGTCCAAGACGTGAATAAATTTTGGATATACAGACATTTTTATACGAGAAAGTGACCTAATTTAATCCGTGTGATAATAAGATTAACTTTGTTTTCAAGGTTCGTAAGCCGTCGTCTCACCTCCTAATGAATTGTTACTTAACTTGTTAGGTAACAAGTTACTGTTCAGGGGTACAGTCCGATTCTGAATTAGAAAAGAAACAAAAAAATAATATTTACGAAAAAATTAAAATAAAATATGTTGAAGCTGAAAACCGTGAACAGTCCCACTTAAAAGTCGCAAAGAGAAGCATCTTCAACGAGCCGCTCCGAACGTACAAAGAACCACTCACATCCCTCACCTCTTGATTACTTCTGCTCGCCTGGTAGCTTTGCAGATGGGATTTCAAAGTATCATTTACCAAACCTTTATTTACCTACATCTTTACCTCGACTTTCGATCCGATGGTGCTGGGTTCGTATCCTGGTCGTGCACCAATTTTATGCGCATTAGCACGAGCTCTAAACGGTGAAGGAAAACATCGTGAGGAAACTCGCGGCTTAGTCAGCCCCACACGTATTGACCACGTCTTTCCTGTGGATATGACCGGTTAAGCTGAGAGGATGGTGTAGCTGGGCAAGCCTTCTCCATCTCAGCATTGTCCCAGGCACTACAGTGTCCCGTTAAGTGTAGGCAAAGATTGCTTCCTGTCACTGTATAAATCATCTAGTAAAGATGTAAAGGCCTAACTTTTTTTTTACTTATTGATCGAGCGACCGAAGCGTCTCAGTTTCGAGACTGGCCAAAAAATGCTTTTGTTTGTCTGTCAGTTCTCCTCTACAGCAGGGCAATTCGGACTTCCAAAAATGCATCCGATTCGATGATTTTCTTCGGAAAATTGATGTTTTTACAGCGAAGAATCGTCACTTTCAGAATTCGGATATTCCGAAAAGGTCTGAATCGCGCCTCAGGTCGCATTTCTCAACCGATTCTCGTGAAATTTTGTGAGCAGGTTGGATAATTTTGTAGATTTTTTTCTCGTCGGGGATTTTTGAATGTTGGAGGGGTACTTCCTCCAAAAAGGGGTAAAATGGGACCACTGAATATCTCCGCCTTATGACATCCAATTTCAATGGTTCTTTGAAATGGTTGTAACTTTAACTTGGCCTCATAAAAGTTTGGTAAAGGTCCGTGGGCCAATAAAGGTCGCTATTACAGAATCGCAATAAAGAAATTGAGCTATTGCCATCTCTTTTCATTGACTGAGAGTGAAAAGAGACGGCATTATAGTTCATTTCATTTGTGATTCAGTTTTAGCGACCTTTTTAAGTCCGCTGATGAAGATCTGCAGCATGATGAGCAGAAAAATGCATTATATAGCTCACTTTTAGATTTCTACCAGTGGAATCGGGGCTTTAACTACCAGGTAGGGATTGATGGAGCACCTGGGACCACCTTATCATAAAATTAGAAAGTTGTGAACATCTATTCTGTTTTAAGCTATGCAAAGACATACTCGCGAGGTCTACAGCTCACAGAGCTACATAATTACAAAATTTTCGTTTCAATTTCATTTAAATTATAGTCGAGACGTTCTTCGTTATTACAAATGGCGACACTAATCCTATTAACAAAACGCTTCGGAAAGTACATTAAATTGTCAGTCTTCTCGGCTATAAAATCGTAGATGCCGGCAGATTTGTCCAAAATCCTCTAACATTAGAGTTCGCTCTCTCATTCGAACTTACCAATTAGAATTGTGTCGTAGCGGTAATCGATCGAGCGAGCGAAGCGAGCTAAGATCTTAGTCGATCGAGCGAGCGAAGCGAGCGAAGATCTTAGTGGTAAGTTGGGCGATTTTGCTTTGTATGTTTGTATGTATGTTTCACGAATTGTTGTTCGCGCATAACTGTCGAACCGTTCATCTAATCTGCATGAAACTTGGTAGGTCAATAGGTTGTAGTAAGGAAATTTACGGTGGAGCATATGAGCTTAATCGATGAAGGGGTTGTGAAGATATTAGGTTCCCAAGGGGGTAATTTTTTTTTAAAGTTACACAAATATATTGAGTGGGGTGTCAAACGAAAGGGCTTGTTTTGTACATTCTAAAATGGTTTTTATTTTTAATCTAGGATACTTATATAGTTTTTGAAATACGACCAAAGAACAAAAACTACGAAACCAGAGCTGCAAGAGCTCCCGTTTCATAGAGTTTCGATGTCTTCGTAGCTCATTGACTGGTCGGTCTTAAAAAGAGAGTGGCATCATTGCGGTTTGGTTTGCAATGATTTTAGATGCTACTTGATTTATTTTCGTGATAAAAAAAAATTTTGATAAAGAATGAAAATAATTGGGGTAAAAAAAGTTAAGTAAACAAATATATTGAGTGGGGTGTCAAATGAAAGGTCTTTATTTGTACATTCCAAAATAGTTATTATTTTTATTCTTGGACGTATACTTTTAGAAATACGACGAGAATTCATAAAAAATATGAAATAAATGAAAAATTAGACACAACATTATGTATTGCATGCATGCAAGTATTTTTTACCATGAAGAGCTAGCGCAATAGGCATACTCGGCAGTAGTAGCACTTGAAATTATAGGGGTAGTCAGAAGACAGTCCAAATGTAAGCCATCTACGGTGCGCGAGATCTCAGTTCGGGGCGAACTACTAGTGGTAAGTTGGACGATTTTGCTTTGTATGTTTGTATGTTTGTATGTTTCACGAATTGTTGTTCGAGCATAACTGTCGAACCGTTCATCCAATCTGCATGAAACTTGGTAGGTCAATAGGTTGTGGTAAGGAAATTTACGGTGGAGCATATGAGCTTAATCGATGAAGGGGTTGTGAAGATATTGGGTTCCCAAGGGGGTAAAAAATTATGTAAGTTACACAAATATATTGAGTGGGGTGTCATACGAAAGGGCTTATTTTGTACATTCCAAAATGGTTTTTATTTTTAATCTAGGATGTATAGTTTTTGAAATACGACCAAAGACCAAAAACTACGAAACCAGAGCTGCAAGAGCTCCCGTTTCATAGAGTTTCGATGTCTTCGTAGCTCATTGACTGGTCGGTCTTAAAAAGAGAGTGGCATCGTTGCGGTTTGGTTTGCAATGATTTTAGATGCTACTTGATTTATTTTCATGATAAAAAAAATTTTGATAAAAAATGAAAATAATTGGGGTAAAAAAAGTTAAGTAAACAAATATATTGAGTGCGGTGTCAAATGAAAGGTCTGTATTTGTACATTCTAAAATAGTCGATCGAGCGAGCGAAGCGAGCGAAGATCTTAGTGGCAAGTTAGGCGATTTTGCTTTGTATGTTTGTATGTTTGTATGTTTCATTTTTATGTTCTCGCATAACTATCGAACCGCTAATCCAATCTGTATGAAACTTGATAGGTCAATAGGTAGTGCTATGGAAATTTGCTGTGGAGCGTATGAGTGTAATCGACGAAGGGGTTGTAAAGATATGGGGTTCCCAAGGGGGTAATTTTTTTTCAAAGTTACCCAAATATATTGAGTGGGGTGTCATACGAAAGGGCTTATTTTGTACATTACAAAATGGTTTTTATTTTTAATCTAGGATGCATAGTTTTTGAAATACGACCAAAGAACAAAAACTACGAAACCAGAGCTGCAAGAGCTCCCGTTTCATAGAGTTTCGATGTCTTCGTAGCTCATTGACTGGTCGGTCTTAAAAAGAGAGTGGCATCGTTGCGGTTTGGTTTGCAATGATTTTAGATGCTACTTGATTTATTTTCATGAAAAAAAAAATTTTGATAAAAAATGAAAATAATTGGGGTAAAAAAAGTTAAGTAAACAAATATATTGAGTGCTGTGTCAAATGAAAGGTCTTTATTTGTACATTCTAAAATAGTTATTATTTTTATTCTAGGACGTATACTTTTAAAAATACGACGAGAATTCATAAATATGAAATAAATGAAAAATTAGACACGACATTATGTATTGCATGCATGCTTGTATTTTTTACCATGAAGAGCTAGCGCAATAGGCATACCCGGCAGTAGTAGCACTTGAAATTATAGAGGTAGTCAGAAGAAAGTCCAAATGTTGGCCATCTACGGTGCGCGAGATCTCAGTTCGGGGCGAACTACTAGTAATTTTGTTATGATTTCTGATTAGCGTTTGTTTGTATGGTGGTCGCGAAAATAAAACTTTTCTCTATTCTATTCTAAAAGTATTGATGCAGACAGCATGTCTGCATTAATACTTTAATCGACAAAATTCATTTGTTTTATCGAATTTTGTCGACTCTAAATGTCAAATTTAGCGATCGATAAGAACGGTAGGTACCTACTTGCACTGATGGTCCTTCTAAACTTAGATAACTTATTATGCGCAGGTGGCTATCCATGCGTACGGCACGCTATCTGGGACATCGTTGAGATGGAGTAGCCTTGCCCTGCATCTAAGGGAGCGTGCACACAACGTTTTTTGCACGTGCGTTTATATCGATACAAACAGCGAACGCAAGGCAGTCGACAAGCTGTGAGCGAGTGTGCACACGACGTTTTCCGCACGCGCGTGTGTTTTGTTATAAACGCGTAGTGAACGCAAGGCAGTCGTCAAGCTGTGAGAGAGTGTGCACACGTTTTTTTAGTACGGGATACAAACGCGCTGCGAACGTGCGTACAAAACGTAGTGTGCACACTCCCTAAACCATTCTCATAGCTTAATCGGCCTAATCTACTGGAAAGACAAGGTCAATGCGTTGGTCTCTTTCCTTTACCGTTTCGAGCTCTCAAAGTAAATGTATTTTCCTAAACAAATTTTCATTGCACGCTCAAAAAAGCAAAATCTTTGTATTGTCGAGGTAGGTACACTCGCCCTAAATTTTAACTCTTCAATAAAAAAATCCAAATATCATTTATTCAGTAGGACCACTAGGATCACTTTGAATTGCCTTAAGAGCTAGGTGATTCTACTCATGTTCCTTCGCGACCAACACCGTGAAGAATCAGGGCAACAAACACGGTATGAGGTAGGCCCCAAACTAGCATCATTCTGACTTTGCGCAAGCGCGCTTAGCCATGTTCTGAGCGAACACAATTTGGATGGGTGACCGCAACTGGCATTAATAGCTAAGCGCATCCGAAAGAGGGCACGTTCAATTGTCGGTTAACGGCTTTAAATCATTATCGTTAAGATATGACGGAGGTTTTTAGGCGGTCTTAAAACTCCAAAGCTACGAACATACATACATACATCACTGGTTAGATAGTGTTTTAGCTTATTTGTTGTTATAGTAAGTTTTTATAATAAATATTATTATCAACGGGATAATTACCATGATTATTGAGTTTTCTTGCTTCCCGATATTTCGACGCAGTTGCATGCGCCATGATCACGGGTAACTGAATAATCATGGTAATTATCCCGTTGATAATAATATTTATGTTCGTAACCATGATAGTTTCAAAAGTTTTTATAATGACTTTAAAATTATTTTTAATGATATTTCACTCAAAATAATAATAGCAATGCTGAAGCCACTTTTATTTATTGATTTTTCAATTCCAAAGGCGCCAGCTGTGACTAAATATAAAGTTTTAGTATGCATTTTGTTTAGCAATTCTGTTTAGGGCGAAAAATAGATTTTCAAAAATTTTGAGACTCGATTTAGTCTTCGAAGACGTCATGTTAGATTTTTTTTAAAAATATATTTGATATCAGTGCACCAACTTCTTGATTTTGACATGGATTTTGATATGATGGCGTGATTTTCATTTTGAAAATTCACACATTGTTGCATTTTCTAGCCGCACTATTTGATTTATCGAAATAAAAAGTATCCTAGAGCACAATCGAGATAGAGACGATTCTAACGATACCTCATTCATCAAAATCCATCCAGCCGTTTAGGAGTAACGTGGTAATAAAGAATATTACTTACATACCCACGAACATACATAGAAACGCGCGATCTACATAACCCTGTCTGACTTGACAGTCAGCCGGGTAATAAAAAGAAACAAATCGACAAACAATCCTGTATTACAAGTGAAACTCAGGGCCGATTAGAGTAGTTTTTGAGGGATAAGGTGCAGTGGGCTATTATTTGAGCCGCCAATGATAACTAGTAGTTCGCCCCGAACTGAGATCTCGCGCACCGTTGTGTTGATAGCCTAGATTTGGACTTGTTTCTGACTACCCCTATACCTACGTTAAGTGCTCCTTCTAGTGTTTACCACAGAATGATATCTAATGCGCTACCTCAGTATGGTAAATATTATAGGCATGCATGCAATACATTAAGTCGTGTCGTGTTTATATTCAATAGTTGACCCCGCGAACTTCGTACCGCGCCTCAGGAAAGGCCTCTTAGTTCGAGAAATTATTAAAATAGCAGTTCAATATAAAATGTATGAGAAAATCAATTCCCTCCCCCTCCCCCTCCCTCTCCACCTCCCTCCCCTCCCCTCCCCTCCCCCTCCCTCTCCACCTCCCTCCCCTCCCCTCCCCTCCCCCTCCCCCTCCCCTCCCCCTCCCCCTCCCCTCCCCCTCCCCCTCCCCTCTCCCTCCCCTCCCCTCCCCTCCCCCTCCCCCTCCCCACCCCTCCCCCTCCCCCTCCCCACCCCTCCCCCTCCCCGTCTCTCTCCCTCCCCTCCCCTCTCCCTGCCCCTCCCCTTCCCCACCCCTCCCCCTCCCCCTACCCCTCCCCGTCCCCCTCCGTCTCCCTCTATAATTTTGTTACATGCCCAGCCCACTATTTGCAGGAGTTAGCATTTGCATACGTGACAGGTTGCAAGCCCATCGCCGCTATTAGAACGTTAACTGGTTTCCTCACGATGTTTTCTTTCACCGTTTGTTTAGAGCTCGTGTTAATGCGCATTTAAATTTTTCTAATCGAAAAATCCATTGATGAGCACGGCCAGGGTTCGAACTTACGACCTATGAATCGAAAATCGAGCACTCTTCCACTCGGCCAACACGGCTTTTATTTTCAATCTCAAGAAAAAATATCAAGAAGCAACTAAAATCATTGCAAACCAAACCACAACGATGCCACACTCTTTGTCTGTTAACCAGACCTACGAATACATCGAAACTCTATGAAACGGGAGCTCTTTCCATACATCCGTTAATTGGTTTAGATCATTTTTATTTTTCTCTGTATTTCAAAAACTATTGAACCTAGAAGAAAACTAAAAACCATTTTGGAATGTATAAATTGAGTACTTTCATATGACACCCCACTCAATATATTTGGGTACCTTTGAAAAAAATTTACCCCCTTGGGAACCCCATATCTTTACAACCCCTTCATCGATTACGCTCATACGCTCCACAGCAAATTTTCATAGCACAACCTATTGACCTATCAAGTTTCATACAGATTGGATAAGCGGTTCGATAGTTATGCGAGAACATAAAAATGAAACATACAAATATACAAACATACAAACATACAAACATACAAACATACAAAGCAAAATCGCCTAACTTGCCACTAAGATCTTCGCTCGCTTCGCTCGCTCGATCGATAATGATGAAGAACAAGCTGAGGAATTTTCTGCACTTTCGAGGTGCATTTCTGTTCATATCTCCGAAGATCCTTGACAGATCTTCACGAAATTTGTATGGCACCAACCGGAAAGTATACCCTTTCAAAAAAAAAAATATTTTTTAAAAACGGTTTAGGTGTCTTCGAGTAATCGGTAAAAATACATTTAAAAAAAATCTGATGAATTGAGAAACTCCTCCTTTTTTGAAGTCGGTTAAAAATTAGCTAAACTCACCTGTCACGGTTTAGAGAACGCATTTCCTGTGTAGTCACTTTTCAACATTTATCACTTTAACTTCAAAATTAATCAAAAATCGCCCCGAACAGTAGGATTATTTAGTTTTGTTAAAAATATTCCTCTTATCTTCATAAATCATCAATATCTTTATAACAACATTTTTAGATTTCAATCAATAATATACATAAATAATGCGTGATATAGTTCGTCAAACACGCAGACAACACACTATTTATAACTAGAACTAATGAGGACTAAGATTATGGTCCTTCAAATATTTTCATTTATAAATCAAAAAATATTGAGCAATTTAATTTTCTAGCTCGATTTCATAGGACAGTCCCAGGCGTGGGAACGTGTTAGTCCCCGCGAGTGTACACACGTCCGTGCTCGGTGGAGGATCGGGTCAAACTGACGCCTGTTGTTGGAGGGTGCTGAGGAATTCATGAAAGGGGATGATACCTCTTAGAGGTTTTTTCTACGGCCTTTCCTGACTATGTACGGGCTAAACTGATTCTAAAATAATTTACCTGTTTAAAATACTTTTTAACTGACTTCAAAAAAAGAAGGAGGTTCTCAATTCGTCGGATCTTTTTTTTTGTGCTTTTTTATGTACCTATGTTCATGAGATGTTCATCGATTACTCGAAGACGCCTGAACCGATTTGAAAAATTCTTTTTTTTTTTTAAAGGATACATTTTCCGATTGATGCCGTAAAAATTTGGTGAGGATCTGTTGAGGACCTAACATCAATCATGACGTCATTCAGCTTTTCGGACATAACAGTATTCAGTCATTTTGGCTTTCAGGCATTTTGGGAAAAGGTTTTTTTGGGATTCAGGCGTAACGAAAACAAGTTGTTTTAAAATATAACTTGTTCAACTTTGGCGGTTTGTTAACATAATGATAATTATTATTCCGGGACTTTATCGCGTACCTTTTATTTATTTTGTTTCCCGACGTTTCGATCGCTGCAACGTGTTCGAAACGTCGGGAAACAAAATAAATAAAAGGTACGCGATAAAATCCCGTAATAATAATTATCATTTTGTTTTGAAATTCAGTCCTAACGTCACGTAAGCGGAGTTATGAACAAAAATGTACCTCGAGAATGCAGAATTGCTCAGCATAGAACATTGAAGCCAGCTTTTTTAAATTTTAGTTTAGCCACTTGTACCACATATTCTTATTCGGACTATTACTTGGGAAAATTAACATGACACCTGAATGACGTTTGTGATAATACAAACTTAGAAAATTGGGATTAGCTTATTTCAATGGGTCATCCATCATACGTCTGGTAATAGTGAAAATTAAAAAGTGTTGTGTGCAAAATAAGTAGAAGCTATACTAATTTTTTTAAAACATCGTGAGGAAACCCGTGGCTTAGTCAGCCCCACACGTATTGACCATGTCTTTCGTGTGGATATGGCCGGTTAAGCTGACAGGATGGTGTATGTGCTGGGCAAGCCTACTCCATCTCAACAATGTCCCAGACACTACAGTGTTCCGTTAAGTGTAGGCAAAGATTGCCTCCTGACACTGTATAAATCATCTAGTAAAGATGTAAACGCCTAAGTTTTTTTTTATTAAGTAGGTACTAAATTTTTAAAGATTCGGAAAATATAAAGCGTTTTTCTCTATGGGATAATGTTGGAGTGTTGGGAAGTGTAAGCGGTCTTGTCAGTAATAAAATGGAGGTATTATCATCTCATAAGCAGTCCCGCTCTATCAAATACTAGCATACGCGGTATGATTGGTTCACCCTCGCGCGCCGCCCGCCCAGCAACAGTTTAATAGTGTTGCCAGGTAATTAATGTTTGTTTCCTGAAAATGTTATTAAATTAGAGGCAATATTTCTAATTTGAACTGAAAACTCATTTCGGCGCTCTAGCAAGTTTTAACTGCTGGAGCAAATGCTGAGGGGTAGCTTTATTTTCTTGTTACTTTATTTGTAACATTTCTGATTTGTGTTTTGTATGTAGGTATCGTGGTGGCGAAAATAAAACATTTTTCTATTCTATACTATTCTATGAATGGTTCGATTTTGTAGAAAAATATTTTACGTTTATAGTAAGTACTTAGGTATGCTATGACTATTTATTTTTGACGAACGAGCGAGCGAAGCGTCTCTGCTTCAACTTGGACAAAAATGCTTTCGTTTGTCCGGATGTCTGTCTGTTCTTCTCTACAGGTCGCATTTCTCAACCATTCTCGTGAAATTTTGTGAGCAGGTTCGATAATTTTATAGTCGTCAAGGATTTTTGATTGGGCAAAAAGGGGGCTAAAGGATATCTCCGCCTTCAATTCCATAAAAATTTGGTGAGGATCTGATGAGGATCTTCAGGGTGATGAGCAGAATAGTTCCTCAAAATGATACCATGTTGGCTTTTCAGTTACTTTCCACTTACTTTATTTATCGAGGGTATAGACAGGGAAATACAGTGTTTGGCTCAGGGTACGGCATTACCTAAGAGTTCACGAGAGATCTGTTGAATAAACGTTTTTCGACCAATTTCCTTATAAGTTACCTTCTTTTAATTTCATAATTCTCAGAAAAATAATCAGTTTCTTGCAAAATTTTCATTCCTGGCAACACCGACATTACAAGAAGAGACAGTATAATCCCTCCGATTTAAGAAGGTATGACTATCCTACTAAATTCAAACGGCGTTTTAATCCCTCGCAGACAAAACCTACCATAATTTATATCTCCTTAAAGTTGATTTTTCGTTGTAGGTTTCCAGTGTATGATTGTAGAATTTATGTGCATTTTGATTTTATCCGGATTGTATTGGATGCTGGGCACAGCTGGTGAGGGATGTTTCGCAAATGAATTTTAGAGATCGTTATTTTCGGTACATCAAGTCGCGTTCGATTCAACCGATTTATTCTGTACTAGCGGACGCCCGCGGCTTTGCCCGCGTGGACTAGGTAGGTACTACTTTTTTATCGCATGGGAAACATGCATTTTTTCAAAAAGTAACCTATGTCACTCTCCAGCCCTTCATACTTTTTATCTTTTTATCCCGAAAAAATGCATGTTTCCCATGCGATAAAAAAGTACAGAGAGACGGATTGACGTGATTTTCTCCACACAAAAAATCACGTCAATCCGTCTCTCTCTCCTGACGTGAAAGTAGGATAAACAAACAAACCCACTTTCACTTAAAATAATATTATGGGTACGGCTAACATGAGGTATTACAATATTGTGTGTGACTCGAAATGTGAAAGATTTACGAAATAATTACGAACATGATGATCGAAGTTAAGCTAGCTAGTTTTGATCTTTAGCGTGAAAGAAATAAAAGCTGTCGGATTTAACGATGATTTAGTAGGTCAGTGTACAACATTATCACCAGTGTTCAATATTTTAATTGATAGTAATGCAATGATGTTTTCAAAAGGGGAAGATAGGTGACCCACCAAAATGCCTGGTCCTACTTAACTGAGGCCTGAGGACAAACCTGCTCTCAGTGCCGCGCAGAACATCGTCTCGAACGGACCTTAAAGTTACTAATAGACGAGGATAGAGAGAGCAACTAAAGCAGTCGTGCGAGCGAGACAGCATTGCAGAGCTGCCGGGCCATGGAAGGGCTCTATCGTTATCGGCTCCATTCGGCCGGTAGTGGTCGGTGCCGACAGAACCCGGGCGCTAGCCATTGCTGTCTCGCTCGCACGACTGCTTTAGTTGTTCTCTCTATCCTTATCAATTGGCAATCTATAAAATGGAGCAATGTGTGTATTTTGGTGTACCTATGTAGTGGTGCACCAAGTCAAAGTTTTTGCATGTGATGTTAATGCGTCACCTGTCTTGCCCTTTTGAAAACATCATTGTAGTAATGACTCTTTATGTGCAACTCTGACTCGCACTTGGCTGGTTTTTCTATTATTTAATCAAATTGAAAGCCTCTGTAACAATCATCTATGCAATCATACACTAATTTGTCCGCTGTTTTCTGTGCTTTTACTAAATGAAATGTATGCTTAACAAATGACTACTTTTATTCTACTAATAGGAACTGAAACTGTACCCCATGGGATGGGCGAACCTTAACATCTATTAGCGTTATGAGATCCTGGTACTTTCGTAATTGGCGCGTGGTCAGTTTGTTCGTGGTAACTCGTTTTGATGACTTTTAGAATGTCTCTCTGGTAACCAAAAATAAAGTTTAAATAATTCTGGGTTGTATTGGCACAAAAATATTTAAACCCACTGAAACTTGATGATTAGATTACTTATAGGTAACTAAACCTCTATCAGCGCGTTATGAAATCCTGGTTCTTTTATAATTGGCACTTGGTTCGTTTGACAGGGTAACTTGTTTATAAAGCTTTTTAGTAGTTACGTAACCAAAAAGGACCTAAAAAAACAAACTAAACATAAATAATTCTGGTGTGAACGATCAAAAACAAACTAGAAATAAAAGTTTTTCTAATTAATTTTTTTCAGTTGACACTTTAAAAATTAAAACTATAACTTTTTAACTATTCTCTTTTTAGAAGGATTGGTACCAAAATTTAAACAAGTTTACTTAGTACTTTTCATTCAGTTTTTTACAAAATTTACTTTACTGATATTTATTAAACTTTGGCAAGCTATGGAGAGACGAGCTTGAAACCTTCAGTAAAGCAGTGGAAATAGTTGGCGTTGCATCGAATAAAGTGGATAACTGAGCCTTTGCCCAGCAGTGGGATAGTGTTAACAACAACTGCAGGCTGATTGTCTAACTTGTATCAAACCGATCGCGTAGATATCTTTTGTCCCGTTCGGTCTCGTTGAGATGAGAGTGACAAAGCCACTTGCGTGGTCACTGAACTGTCATTTTTGACAGTTTGAGATCGATTTTGGTCGCTATCAAAGATAGACAATCAAAGTGCTGGTATGTGAAGTAGTGATTTCATTTATTACCAGTATAACAGCAGACAGTTAGGAGCACGGCAAAACTAGCCACTTTAAGTACCAGGGCAGCAAAAATCTCGGAGCAGTTGGTTTGACCACAGCAAAGATGGCAAACCACCCAGTCCAGACCTTGGTCTTCGCTCAAATGGACCAGGAGATCATCGGAATGCAGAAGCAAGTAATGTTGTACAATCTTCCAAATGTACACGAGGGAACATTCCAGAAGCATAAGTGAGAGGAGAACCTGAAAATAGAAAGAAAAACCCGTTTAAATAGGTGGGTTGGGTTGTGTTTTTTAACGAGTGTCAGGTTATTTTGGTGAAGAAAAACATCGGGGTCTATAAGCGTTCTGTGGTAGACCATCATCTAATTTCCGTCGTAATTAAAGTAGAGTTTCTACAATTTCAATACTCACACATTCTAAAACTATATTATTAGAATCTCCTAACAGTTTCAAGCAAAACTGTTAGGTACTCAAAACCTTCAATGAAATCTATTTAAAAACTAAGAAAAAGATAACAATAAGTAGCATTTAACATTTACATACTCGTAGATTCTACGAGCATCAGTACTACCATAGCACAAAACCCCGACCCGGAACAATTAGAAAACAAATATCTGCAGACCATGCAAACATATAAACCTCTGGGTGAACGCATTAAGCTTTAACGATCACAGCTCATGTTTAATTACAAATGACAGGGGAATTCTCGCGTAATTTACTCTATTTAATGAACTGGTATCTCAGCTTTGTTGATTTTTGGTGGTCAATCATGATTTGCCATAATATGCTCTTGTTTTTCTTCTTTCTGCCCATCAGTCCCTAGTATTCTTCCACTCCCCTCTATCAATCGTCATCTCAACGCTTACTTCTTTCTTACTCATGTCACAGTCTAGCTATCTGTTTCGAAGAAAGAGAACCTAGACTTTACTAAAGCGGGAACCGTCGCAGTAAGTCTGCCAGACTGCCACGGTCCTACACTAGCAAACATTACACAGACCTACAGTAGCGTGGTTCGGGAGGCATTATCTGCAGACTTGCCTGCGGGCATGTCCGTCTAGTGAATTCCCCGCTTTAGACCAAATTGGTGACATTTTGGAAAACCGCTAGGTCAAATAAACCGGTGAGCTTGTATGAGGAGTGTAATGAGAGTGCGTGAGGCGAAAGATGTGTGTCTAGATCGTAGGAAGAGGAAACTAACCTCTATGAGAAAGAAGCTTGTTAATAAGTATGAGTGGTACCTATGTTAGTTAATTGATTCAGGCCTGACTTTGCGGAAGTCCATCTTCAGATTTTTTTGAAAATCCCTAAACATCTAGTACTCCTCCGCTAATCTATACCAAAAAAGTTTCGTCAAAATTTTCACGCTAAAGCCACCCAACCACCCACTTTCCGGGAGCAGCACCAGCGCTCCCGGATTTGCCCTGACTAGCCTCGCATAGTCGATCGAGCGAGCGAAGCGAGCGAAGATCTTAGTGGTAAGTTGGGCGATTTTGCTTTGTATGTTTGTATGTTTCACGAATTGTTGTTCGAGCATAACTGTCGAACCGTTCATCCAATCTGCATGAAACATGGTAGGTCAATAGGTTGTGGTAAGGAAATTTACGGTGGAGCATATGAGCTTAATCGATGAAGGGGTTGTGAAGATATTGGGTTCCCAAGGGGGTAAAAAATTATGAAAGTTACACAAATATATTGAGTGGGGTGTCATACGAAAGGGCTTATTTTGTACATTCCAAAATGGTTTTTATTTTTAATCTAGGATGTATAGTTTTTGAAATACGACCAAAGACCAAAAACTACGAAACCAGAGCTGCAAGAGCTCCCGTTTCATAGAGTTTCGATGTCTTCGTAGCTCATTGACTGGTCGGTCTTAAAAAGAGAGTGGCATCGTTGCGGTTTGGTTTGCAATGATTTTAGATGCTACTTGATTTATTTTCATGATAAAAAAATTTTTGATAAAAAATGAAAATAATTGGGGTAAAAAAAGTTAAGTAAACAAATATATTGAGTGCGGTGTCAAATGAAAGGTCTTTATTTGTACATTCTAAAATAGTTATTATTTTTATTCTAGGACGTATACTTTTAAAAATACGACGAGAATTCATAAATATGAAATAAATGAAAAATTAGACACGACATTATGTATTGCATGCATGCTAGTATTTTTTACCATGAAGAGCTAGCGCAATAGGCATACCCGGCAGTAGTAGCACTTGAAATTATAGGGGTAGTCAGAAGAAAGTCCAAATGTTGGCCATCTACGGTGCGCGAGATCTCAGTTCGGGGCGAACTACTAGTAAGGCTAGGCTATAGAAAGTGGGTGGTTGGGTGGCTTTAGCGTAAAAATTTTGATGAAACTGTTTTGGTATAGATATTAGCGGAGGAGTACTAGATATTTTGGAATTTTCAAAAAAATCTGGTACCTATGGTTTTACAATTTCCAGTAGGTATATTTAAAATTAAATAGCTTTTGGTTTTGATGAAGAACTTACCTCAAAAACACTGCAAACTATTGGACAAATCGACCAAAACTTTCTCGGAATGACGTTGACATACTCCCTCAATACCAAGCTTGTACTTAAGAGGTAAACCAGGGTTGATTCGAGGTATTGGTCCTTTAAAACGTTTGCTGGAAGAGAAATCCTATACTAATAAACGAGTGGTATTTGTTTGTTTGTATTCACGATTTCGATGAAATTTGCGGTGCAGAGGTTGACGGGGGCGAAGAATCGATTTAGCTAGGTCCTTATATCTGAAAAACTTATATGCTAGAAAAATACCCCAACTTCCCTTAAATCTTTACTTATTAGTACTTTAGGCATATTCATATTCATTTATTCATTGCTTGTATGTAGGTACATAGTATAGCTTAGGTCTAGGTAGGCTTAGTAGGCTTTATACATACACCCTGTTGGGCACTGCAATGTAATTAAAATTTCATGCAAAATTACTAATATACTTTAGGGTATCTAAAGGCGAATAAAATAATAAACAAGTGGCTAAATTAAAAATTAAAAAAACCTACTTTAATGCTATAAGCTGAGCAATATTCTGTACTATCGAGGTGCATTTCTGTTCATAACTCCTAAGATCCTCGACAGATCCTCACCAAATTTTTGTGGCACCAATCGAAAAATATACCCTTTCAAACAATAATATATTTTTCTAAATCGGACCAGGCATCTTTGAGTAATCGGTTAACATATACAATAATACATAAAAAAAGCACAAAACAAGATTCCGATGAATTAAGAACCTCCACCTTTTTTTTAAGTCGGTTAAAAATATTGAAACTTACCATCAAATAGCAAATGAACTTCGTTTATTAGGAGAGACAGAGCTAAAACTATTGCGACAGTCCTGGTCATATCATTTTAAACATATTTTGTAAACACAATATTTTATAAACATCGTAAAAATTATCATAAATGAAAATGATGAATATCGTTGCGAAAAAACTAGTGACAGATCAGTAATCAGATGTCACAAGGTTTTGAAAGAATCCTGTCTAAAATTCAATAAGTCAATGTCCATTCTGAATTAGTAGGTACTAGGGTACTAGGTATATAACTTCCTTGATTAGTACCTACCAAGAACCTGTATCTACAGATCAAGGAATTTCTATACTACGTACCTGGAACGCTGACTGAGACAGAAAACAAGGTCCGCTTGAGAAATAAAACTTGGGCGGTGTGTCTCTTTCTTTTTGCTACTGTGTGAAAGAGACAAAGCACCCAAGAAAGCCTCTCAACAAGACCAACAATCCTTATAACCAAGATTAAATGATAATAGATCGTTGTGTGGTCGTGATAAGGTTCAAAATCTTTTGTACATTAAATGTCAGTCAGCATTCTACTATGTATACAATTTCTTTGCTACAGATCCAAAAAAAATACCAACTTAACAAAACGGAAGATTTTGTCCTTTTTTTAACACAAAATTTTGCTTTCCTGGCATGAATAATGCCAATGCATTTTGATCATTATTCTGAAGGAAGCAGTTTCCCTCCAACTTTTATGACTTTAATCATAAAACAACCATAAATCTAACGGATAATTTCACAATTCATTAACTTCCAAAAACTAAGTATCAAATTGAAAAGAAACATGTTAGAGCTAATACAAAGATGAATTTTGAAATTTTAAATTTAGTGTTCATGCGAATTATTCTAGTTAAAAGTATAGAAAGTGATGAAACAGACTCCAGAAAACTATATTTTGCACCTGTTGATCAACAAGGTTATCCTCCATACAAACAATACCAAAACGCGGAAAAAACAGTTGCTCAAGCACAAATAGTCGACCATCACCATGATATAGATACTCTGAACGTTCCTTCTGATCATTTTGCAAAAGAAATAAGAGATTACCATTCAGAAGATGATGTACCTATACTTCGAGATCAAACCATCGAAAATGATGACGAAATTAAGAATATTCTAGAAGAAAAGTATAAGTTCAGGAATGATGAGTTCTCCACGAGGTACAGAATTGCAAATGATGAGAGGAACTATCCTGGTAAGACGCTTATCTACAAAATCTTAATTATCTTTTGTTCAACCTTCATTTAACTAGCATTACAGATGACATACCTAATCAAAGTCGTGGGTCTTGAGATAGACAAGACAGTACTGTATCGAATGGCATACCCAGTAGTAGGCGAAGTCGGGCTGTGGATAAATAATGATAATAGAACTAAGACAGGTGGAGCAGAGTGAAAAAAGAAGTATCGGTCGTCTGCCGATAAGATGAATCGACGACATTGTAAAATCCGCAGGTCGTACATGGGTAAGATTGGCGTAGAATCGACGCGAATGGCAAATGGCAGCGAAGAGGCGGCAGTAGGATGAGAAGGGCTGATAATGATGATGATGAATAAATCTGATTTTCACACTATTTATGTTAAAAGGAAGGGAACGTGGAGGTCGATTGCGTGACGATATAAATACCTTCGAGAAAGGATGGTGCGAGAAGGATAGAGATGGATGGATAAATTTCTGTCTTCCAGTGTTCCCAGGAACTCGTGACGACCGCCACATCGCCTGGGCGTTCCGGTCCTATGCAGTGAGGAGGATAGTCGGGGGAATGGAGACGAGCATCAGCATGTATCCATACAACGTGGCGATATCCAGGAACGGGAAGCACTGGTGCGGGGGCTCTGTGATTGACGAGCAATGGGTCATGACCGCTGGGCATTGTTTCGAAGTGTAAGCAACTGTAGCTTGAACAATTAATAGTAAAGTAGTGTTTACGAAGTCCTCATATTTACAGTTCTTATTACGTCACTAAGTAGTGATGTCGCAAATCACAAAATTGGGAAAAAAGTACTCCCACAGTATTTCAACCATGAATTGAGACTCCACCAAACCGGAGAAGAGACGAGAGAAGAGGAGATATGTTTTAAACAACCAATAGAATTTCATTATTCACACAATATCTAGTCTGTGTTACGAGATGTGTGAACAAGTAGTCCTGTAGCTCAATTGGTAGAGCGGCCACGCTAGGCCGAGATGATCATTGGTTTTCTACTCACTTTTTATTGATATACGAGTATGAGTATCGCTTTCAATAGCAAACTATCTGTTTCTGTCCAGGGCATTTGATGGTGATAAGAGGAAACTCTCTCCCTTCATTGTGCGAGCTGGCAGTTCTTTCCACAACCGAGGGGGGTACCAGGCAAGAGTCAACAAGGTAAGCTCACATTTTAAGCCCTTTTCAACTTGAATATGGCTAATCTAAGCTGGATGCAGGACCAGAGAAAGTGGCGAACAAACGAGGAGTCTTTTAAGTGGCAATATGTTAGCTGAATAGATGGTTAGATGACCAATATTAGTTTTACAGTTCCTCAGTTTTTTATTCATCTGTCAACCTACTTTTATTTAAAACGACAGTGTTGCTTTTAACGTATTGCTTTCCACATAATTGCCAGTTCTTGAAGAGATGTTTTTGCATCTACAGTGGGCTTGTAACTTACTCTTTGTAAAACCGTGCTTAATAAGGACGTGCTTCTCAATGGTCTAGACTAGATTACGTTCAATGGATCTTTAAGTTTAACGTCTAACCTCTTGTTCTTGGACTAAGATGCTTCTTAGAGCTCAGACGGCTGGTATATAAATCTGTAGATGTATCTTTTCATTGGCTTAAGGATGACAAAAAAAAAACATTCTCTAAAGCCTCGCTAAAATACTACGAATCTGGGTTAATATCTGAATGGATTTTTAACATATTTGGGGATACAGCAGTGAACCCGTATGTTTACATTATTAGGAACAATTTGCTACACGCTGAATATCCATATAGTCACGTTTTCCTGTTAAAACCAAATGTTTGTTTGAACCCAATTGTAAACGTGATTAAACTCTAATTACGACTAATTGCAAATATGCAGCTGGGTGTGGGATCAATTTGTACTTAGTGGTGAAACACAGACAGGTATTATAGTTTTAAACTAAATACCCTAGTAGGCTAGTTTACTTTCAAAACTTTCGTGAGTAGGTACTTGACATACTGAACAAAAAAACTGTGTAGTGAATAAAAAAACTCCAAAAAAAAAACATTATTTTGATGGAAACTAAATTAAGGAAACTAAATTCGGAACATGATCAACAAAATCTGAACTACGATAACTGGTACGATATGTCGTTTTCGGTTTTGGGAGTAGGGGATCGAAAGACGATGCACTATCGTACTCCATCAACACTGCTTTGGTACACAGAAATAATTTACAAGCAAACATGATTACGACTGAATCCCTAAGTAGAGATTCTATTATTAGATCTTTTTGGCAGTTTAAATTCTTTGCAAATGTCAAATGTTCAGAAGCTTCTATTTGTTTCCAGGTGTTCTTCCCAAGGAACTACGTGCCTGGTAATGCTGACTTTGACTACTCGCTCCTCCGCCTGGACAGGCCCATGCCCATTGGCAGAAACATAGCAGTGTTGAACCTACCTTCCAAAGATTACGCCGTGAAGGAAGGGGATATACTTATCGTGACCGGTTGGGGAAGCACTGATGTGAGTCATCATCATCATCCTAGCGCCTTCCGGGTGCGTACTTTCGGGGCCCGGGGTCCGCTTTCCTACTTTTTGCCTCCACTTCGGACGGTCTTCTGCATCCTTCTTGATGAGTCCGTTTGCACGCATGTCATCCACTACGACGTTAAGCCAGCACTCACACAAAACTTGGAGATATAGCTCAGTACCTACTTGTCTCTTTGTGGTTGAGTCAATATTGAAAGGTTCTTGACATGAGAACATAAAACAATCTTGGCTTACATCAAGTAGCCCTAAAGTTTTCATGCAAAGATAATTCTTCTGAAAATTTAGTTAATTAAATTGTTACTTGTCTGAATGTCTTCAGATGTCTGGCTACGGCCACATCCCCGACCGCCTCCGTTTCGTGCCGGTGCCCATTATGCAACTAGAGGATTGCCAAAAGTCCTACCGCTTCTTCATCACCCAGAGGATGCTGTGCGCCGGTTACGCTACCGGCGGGAAGGATGCTTGTAACGTAATTACTTGTCTTTGTTTATACGAAACAGATGAATTTCTACTAGGCTGGTTTTACTGTCACGCGTACCGTCAGCGCTGATAGGCGAGTGATCTTTATTACAGTGAAATAAGGATACTGATTGTCCAGCACTGACGAGAGCAACCAGCGTAGCCATTTCTGCCAAACAATCGGTATCCTTATTTCATTGTAATAAAGATCACTCACCTATCAGCGTCGACGGTACGCATGACAGTAAAACCGGCCTCTCGTTTGTCCCTGCTAGTGAACGCATCGGAAACGTCCCTTTTCATTTTCATCATTTATCTGCCGGTTATCCCAAATTTCGTGAGGTTTAGCAATTACCTTTATCAGCCGTAATCTCAGTAGGTACTTATCTACGGGATTTTTGTATCGGAGAACATAAATGCACAGTTGTCAGTAACATGACCTCGGTCAAGGAAGACATAATGAGTAAACCCGAGGTTTAATGAGCCCCGCCCTTACTGCCAATGTCTTTCCAGTGGGCATGGCGGAATATTCTTAGAGTATGGGCAAGCCCACTCCATCACAATTACATTACTACAGCGATGTTGGCATAGTTATTGTCTCCTGTACCCTGATTCAGACTTTCGAATTAGAATCCAATTCGATGATTTCAGTCGGAAAATTGACGTTTTTTCAGCGAAGAAACCTCACTATTCGAATTCGGAATACATTTCGAGAAGGTCTGAATCGCAATGATATCCATAAATCATCTGTAATGGCTGTCCACATTTTGCTAAACAACATAACCCTCCTTTCTGTGGGCAGACGGGTAACAATAATCCTTCCTCACTTCCTTTTGACTGGTCTCTTAGCTCAGTTGGTAGTAGCTCTGCCTTCTGCGCTGTAGGTCGTGGGTTCGATTCCCACCTAGGACAAACATTTGTGTGATGAACATAGATGTTCTGTGTCTGGGTGTTATAAAGTATAATAAGTATGTATTTACAAAAAGTATTTATGTATTCTATCAGTTATCTGGTTCCCATAGTACAAGCTTTGCTTAGTTTGGGGCTAGATGGCGCTGTGTGAAATGTTCATCAATATTCATTTATTCCAGCACGACTCAGGCGGCCCAGCAGTCCGCGACGGCGTCCTCATCGGCATCGTCTCCTTTGGCGGCAAGCAGTGCGGCGACCCGCGCTCGCCCGGGGTCTACAGTCGCGTGTCAGAGGTCACCGACTGGGTGGAACGAACCATCACGAGCAATGAGGCGTGTGACGTGCCCGAGTTGAAGCCAAAGATAGAGAAGGCTCGACAGAGAGAGAGAGAGCTGCAGAAGTGAGTTATACTCACTTCTGCACTCACAGAAATAATCTCACAGCAGAAGTCACTTTGGGACTTGGAAATAGTGATTTGGAAAAAGTAGAATACGTCCATTTTGTAGAAGTTAGCATTCCATACGTGGAAGGTTGCAAGCCCATTGACACTATTAGAAAGATAACTTGTTTCCTCACGATGTTTTCCTTCAGCGTTTAGAGCTTGTGTTAATTCAAAATGGGTGTTAAGAGCTCGTGTTAATTCACATATAAATTCAAAATGAAAAATTCATTAATGCTCGGCCAGGATTCGAACCCACGATCTGCGGATTGAAAATCAAGGTACCAATCCACTCAGCCAACACGGCTCCTCAACTTGTAATTTCATTTCCTCAGATTCAAAGCCCGAGTCGAAGAGAAAAAAGACAAAATCAAGAATTGGCTTCGAGAAACCCTCAAATCACCTTCTTTCATGAAACTCGCTAAGAAAAAGTTGAAGGACGCAGGCTTCCACACAAGAAGATTCAATTCCATTATAGAGAGAACCAACTCCAGTACCCTTGATGATAAAACCATGGACGAAATCAACTTAACCAATATGATCCATGAAAGGATCCTTGGAGACGATGAAAATGAATCAGAGAGGTTATTGAAGACCCTGGCGATGCAGGAAGTTATGTTTAATGAGGAGAGTAGAGAAGGTTCGAGGGGTGATGAAGGATTTGATAGTTTTGTGGAGTATGTCGCTGGTTAAATGCTAAACTACCACATTCCAAAATTTCACTTTTTTCAGGAGAGCCATTCAAAGTTTTCGAAATGGTTTTTTTGAATTTCTGAGCAAGTCTTTTATTAAATATACATGTATTACATATCAAAAGACGCGTAATTTTTATTAGAATTAAAGTGCATTTTCAGTTTTTCCGTAACTTCAAACCAAAGTCTTATAAAAGTAGAAAAGTGACTTTTGCATATAAAAAGTGAAACAAATGTTAATTAAAATTATCATTAAAAGACCACATATCATTAAAAATTTAAGGTTTATTACACTAAATCAAGTTTTCTTTTAAGTTTTGAATCACAGTCTCGTGAAATTATGCAATAAATATGGTACACGAACAACAAAGCCTTATAAAATTTTAAAAAAACACTTTTTTAAATGAATACACAAACAAAACTTAACAAAAATTATATCTCTATCAAAATAAATGCTTCACGCGCACCAAAACAAACAGTTATTTTCCACCTGATGGGGCTTTTGGTCAAAAAAGCCTGAAATGCACTCATGCCTAATGCTCCATGCAGAGGCAGTCTATGTTCAGCCTCTCAGGTAGTTGTTGGAGCCGCCACGCCACGTACACAGCGCATCAGGGACGCTTTACTTTTGCGTATTATCGCATCAGTAAACAATCCTGACACACTACAAAAGCATGGCAGCTTCATCAGCACCCTTAGTTGTACGGGCATCCCAAGACTTGAGACTACCTGCCGTATACAACGTGCAAACCTACGGACTATCATATTCGCTCTTATGATTAATGCCCTGGGTTCTCTCTCCATCCTTGTTATCTGTGAGATCATCGGTTACCCAATGGTCCAGATATTTAAAACACGATACCTGCTTCAGCTCGTTGCCATTAAGATAAACTAGTGGGAGGGTGTTATAGGTTTTGGAGCCTGATTTAAAATATTTAAATTCACTTTTGCAGGTATTATATCTGAGCCCGTGGGTATCCGCATATCTCTTACAGATGCCTATTAGCTTTCTGAGAGCATTGATAGATAGGCTTAGCAGCACCGTATCCTCGGTATAGCTGAGGTTGTCAACGCCACCAATAGAGTAGATGGCCCCAGCGCTGCTCAGCTCACGTATTAGGCGGTCTGAGTAAAAGTTATAAAGTCGGGGGTAGCTCAACCTCCCTTTCCGCATCCCACATCCCAACTTGCACGCGTCCGAAAGTGATCCCGTCTATCTGACATTATTGGTTTGGTTAGTTACCATACCAAAATTTGAGAAGTGATATAAGTTCACTGGGGAGATTGACCACCATTGACACCATCGACACCATCCAGCACCTCTGGTACCACGGTAGCTAGGGATATAGGTCTGTAGTTGCTTATACTGAATGTGAAAAACGGAGTTAAGGATAATAATATCTATAAGTTTTTATCTTTTTCTTAGCATTGAAACGAACTTTGCGAAGATACTATTTCTGTTCGTGTAGATCTTAATGCAAAATAAGCGCATAATCAGCAACAGTATGATTTAAATCCGGTAAAAATCTATAGGTATTCAAAAGCACTATCTCAAAAATTACTCTTACATCCTGAAAAATAATGTTTAAGTTCACATAAAAGTTAAGTTCAAAGCAAATGCATCTCAAAAATGTCACTTAAGCTCTAAGCGATAAGATTAAGCTTACGTAAAAGTTATGTGTAAAATAAACGCATTTCAAAAATGACACTTTTGATCATACACGCAATGTTATATGAATACAATTTCTCGTGCTAAGGTACCACATTTCAGAATGTTTTACCTTTGCGCAAAAAATTTTTTTGTAACTTTACTTTAATTTATATTCAACAGGACTACATTTCGAAATATAGCACTTTTGAATATAAATTTTAGTTAACACACGCTTATTTTTTTGTTATATGGCCCTATAGCATATAACTTCCGTGCGCTTCCGCCGGCCACTTAACCACAACTAAAAAAGTGGCTGTTTAGCTCTGAAATTTGGCGCCAAAGTGCAATAATGCTAAACAACCACATCTGTTTTTTGGTAGTTTATAATGCGAAATTAAAAAGGGTCTTTTACTCATACTATAAAATGACTATTTTAAATCACATTTTTGCAATAAAAACGATTTTCACGATTTTTGATTTGTGGTACTTTAGCATTTAACCAGCGATGTGTCCAGGATGGGAAAACTGAATAAATAATTATTTTTTTGTATGTTTCGGAAGACAGCGCCATCTGTTATTTTAGTAGTGAACTAATTAAAGAACCTCGTTTGTTGAATGTGTTTACAAAACAAAATAAACTGTGGGCATCTGCAAAATGTGGGCACGTAACAAATATAATTATTGGGACATACCTACTACCTCTGACTACCACCTTAGATTATCTTCAGAGGATCTTAATATGCATAAAAATCTGAGAGAATGTCACCGCGCCTTAGAAATGGGTAGGTTTAGTCACATCCTAGTAGTCACTTCTCTTTCATGGTTTCATGTTGTTGTTTTCTTGTTTCAAGTAGGTACTTTACTACTAAATCATGATGATTGAATGAGTTCATCATTAAATTAAAAGAGAGAGAATTCCAAATCAATAAAATAAGTTAGTACTCAAGTAACACACAACAAATTAAATTTATTTTGATTGGTAACAGCGCCATCTATGCACTTCCAGACGTACTTTGTAAGAAATTAGGTAAATAACCTCTTTTGAAGTACTGCCACTCACCGCTCGATGTCAGTAAAAGTGTTAACAAGATTAGTTTCACTACTAGCTCCTAGATGGCATGCCACTTCACAGCCTGTTGGCTAAAAAAACACATTTTACTATCAGCAATAGATTTTAAAGAAACATATTAATAAATTGCAAATTAATAAAAGTAACTAAGAAAAGTAAAAAAAGAATAATGAGAAGACATTTTTTAAATTATTAACGGGACACGTAATGACGCGTAATTATCGCGTAATGAAATCATTTTAATAACCTCGACGTTAGTAATTTAAAAATGTGTTCAAGTTTTTTTAAACTTTAATTTTTGTAATAATGAGAAGGTTAGTAATTGTCTTTAATAAAAAAAAAAAAAAAAACATATTTTATTTACGACTGTCTGCCCAAATGTTCTTGTCTATAAAATGTAAATCCGTTATTAGCTGTAAGTTTAATTTTGTAAGATCTTACTAAGTTTAAATACGGGCTGTGGATTTTGTTAAATAAATAAATTCAATTCTTACTATGATTTTTTTTTAAGTAATGCGGCTGCGTTAACCTATAAAAGTAGGTAGCTCTTTTATTTAAGTAAGTAGGTACTTAGGTACCTACTGTCTTAACACAGTAGGCGGTAGGTACCTACCTACTTAAATAAAAAATAATATTTATAATCTGAATCAAAAATGATAAAACATCAACAAGATCATAATTGAGTTATAAATTATCAATAATTATAAATGTAAGTAATAAAATAAAATGTACAACAAACCATTAAAATCGCTGACTGTTGTGTAATATAGGACTGCTAAAGATGCAGAAAATGTAAAAAATGTGCGTTACTTATACATAATTATAATTACATACAATGTTGATAAATATAGGTATAGTGTACTGCCTAGTTCTAGCGTTTTAATAGGTACTCATAACTAGATTTGTGTAGGTAGGTACTAGGTACTAGTTACTTACATCTAGTTACCATTCATTCACTTATAAGTACTTTATTTCATTAAAGAACACAGTTCCGGTTTCCTATATTTTTTAACCGACTTTAAAAAAAAGGAGTTTTTCAATTCGTCGGAATCTTTTTTTTTTACGTAAGTACCTAATGTATGTTTTACAAAATTTTTATGTCAGTATCTATATTAATAACTATTTATTACCTACCTACTTAATTTAATTTTTATTAAATAGGTAGGTACTAAGAATTATATTATTTTTTATTTTAAGTACCTACTTAAGTACCAACACTATTTAATAATATTAAAAAAAAATACTTAAGTATATTATTTTTCGTGCGAATGTTGGCCTTTGATGTTGAAATCGGTTTTGAATGAAGTCATATAAACCCGATTACAACTTTTATCATTATTTATCTTGCAAATACGGTAATCGGACATGCGCTTTCAGGAAAAAACTGCACAGATCGCTGTCCGATAAAAATGCAGTGACTGATAAAAAATGCACCCCTTATCAGTCATGTAGGCTAGCGAACTTAGATTGACTACGTTTTCGAAAAATGAAGTAAATTCATAAAAAAATATGTTAAAATTCCTGGGGGCAGGTTGAAATCCTAATACAAAAAAAAAACGAAATAAATTATAGCATGTAAAACGTAGGGAATGGTATTGCATGTCGTACAGTTGGGCCGACGGATCTAGGCGTTCGTGAAGTCAGGCTTTTCGCTGCGCAGTAGAAAATTTTGTATGAAAAAGTTGCACTGCGCATCGAAACGGCTAACTTCACGAACGCCGAGATCCGTTGGCCGTACTGTAACATACGTAAAAAGATTCCGACTAATTGAGAACCTCCTCCTTTTTTTGAAGTCAGTTAAGTAAAATCAAATTAAACTGCATTCAAAGTTATTAGGTAGGTACCTACTTAAAATTTTTAATTTTACTTCACTTGTATCTTTGTTGCTTGCTGATGTCCTGGAAATTTTGTAAAAAACATTTTTTTTTTAATATAAGTAGGTAGTTAGCTAAGCCGGGATTCGAACTATATTATACATCTGAAGCGCTTGTGGCGTAGCTTGCTTGGACGTTTTTGATTGATCGTTGAAGTTAAGCAGCGTTGTGCGCGGTCACTTTTAGGATGGGTGACCGCAAGTGTATTAACGAGCCGAGCGCTTCCGTGCTTCGGAGGCCACTTTAATTTTCGGTCCCGGCTCATACGAAACAAGAAGAATATGTAGGTACTTAATATATTTTTCAGAGCAAAATTATCCGTCTACCCACAAGTTTATCCGATTGTGTAGGATTAGGAGAAAGCTAATTAACATCGGCGTTAGGAATTTAGACATAATTTATTAAATGATTTGAACCAATATTCACATTTACTTCACACTACAGCTGTGTGAAGATTTTTATGATCGTGCCTTATAATCTATCAAAGAGTTTACTTTACTAGCTTCCGCCCGCAACTTTCCTCACGTAGGTATAGGTAGGTACCAACATTTTAAACTTAAACATTGTTAATAGTACGAGAGCCGACCGCAAAAAACCAACGTCACTTGATACTAAGATAAGCTCCATGGCACACGCTCAAAAAAGTGGTGCTAAGCTTGGATCAATTAGTCAAAAGGCTCCGATTTGGCCGGAAGCACAAAAAAAGGGGCTACTTCCGGTGAAAAAAAACGTGTCAATTTACGTCATTTGATACTAATGGCAGACTTATGGCAGCAGTTACTAATTTATATGCAGTGACAGATAAATCCAGTCTGCCAGTTCCTGTATGGCCGGAAGTACTTGGCAGACTGTCTCAAAGCTGACGATTCGGACCCCTAATTTACGTCATCTGATACTAAGTTGAAAATAGTGGCAGATGTTAGATATCAACCCTACGTTTCAGTATAAATTAGTCTGCCAAGGCTATTTTGGCCGGAACATCTTCAAAATGTCAATTTAGTGATAATACTAAGAAGAAAATTTTTCGATTTTTTTTGGTTTATCAATGTTTAGACATTAGAATGAAATAATATTATGTATTTATTCATGTTAATATTATTATTATAACCTACAAGAAGCTGCGCGTGGCTTCGCTCACGTGGTACCCGGATAAAAAGTAGCCTATGTCACTCTCTAGCCCTCCAACTATCTCCACATAAAAAATCACGTCAATCCGTCGCTCTGTTTTGACGTGAAAGCAGGACAAATAAACAAACAAATAAACACACTTTCACATTTATAATATGGGTAGTAGACATGTGCGCCGCGCTGAAAATTGTCGGCGGCGGCGCGCTGCAGTTTTTCGTCCGGTGGCGGCGCGGCGCCGGCGGCGTGGCTTTTTTTTAAATAAAAATACACTAATAAAATCGATCTCTAACGTTTCACTACAACACAAATGACTAGGTACTTACGGATAATTATTATGTTAACAAATCGTGAAAGTTTAACAAGTTATAGGTACATACATAAAATCACGCCTCTTTCCCACAGGGGTAGGCAG
This sequence comes from Camptogramma bilineatum, assembly GCA_958496255.1. Classification (NCBI taxonomy): domain Eukaryota; kingdom Metazoa; phylum Arthropoda; class Insecta; order Lepidoptera; family Geometridae; genus Camptogramma; species Camptogramma bilineatum. The sequence goes on from OY292474.1 coordinate 9,178,785, forward strand.
AGTCTACGAACTTCCACTTGCTACGATCCTGACACACCTCTTTCGCCTCATTCACTTATACTTATAGGTACTTACTGTTCAATAATACTCTAATCATAATCCATGATATCCAGACTATATCTCTTACAACAACTTTACGATAAGCTGGGATCGTCTGAAGGGCAGAGGCTCGTCTACAAGGTAGCACGTTTAAGGGTCAAAGCGGCATAGGCTTAGACATTTCTAGGATGAAAGGTCTAAGGGCACTGGATATTTCCAAGTGCCCCTGTGTAAAAGACCCCCGGGGAAATCTATTGAGTATGCGAGGACCTTGCGGCGAAAGAGAGATGGTTTTCGTACTTCCACGACCTGCTGAACAAGCAGCATAGATAGGTATCGCCATCGGACCTCCCTTTAAATCAAGGACTAGTATTGCCAAAAACGCCTAAAGAAGTAGAAAAAGCTCTTCGCCGCATGAAAAATCGGAAGCCGTTAGAATCGATCCCCATCGAGTCCCCATCGAGGCCTGGAAGGCAATGGGCCCTCGTGGTGTGGTGTGGGCATCTTAACAAATCTTTACAACCGCATGCAAGTAGATGTTTGTGATTGATTGATTGACATACTGCACACTGAAGGGATCCCTCGCCAGAGAAGACTAAGTGCTATCACTCCGGTTTTCAAAGGCAAGGGATCTATCAAGAGTGTGACAGCTACCGCGGTATAAAGATCATGTCCCACACCATGAAACTCTTTGAGCGGATAGGAGACTCTCGGATCCGACTAGAGTGTGCGGTCTCGGAGTGTCAATATGGTTTTCGCCTTGGCCACGGAACCATAGATCCAGTCTTTGCCCTACGGACCGTCATGGAGAAATACAGGACGAAGAATACACCTCTATATTTCCTGTTTTTGAACATGGAGAAGACCTTCAACTGTGTTCCTCGTGCGATGATCTAGTGGGCATTACGGTCCAAAGGTGTACCAGAGGTTTATATTGACACCATCCGAGACGTGAACCTACCATGATTCCGATTCTGTGGTTAGGACCGCTGTTGGTGACACCAAACCCTTCCCCATCACTGTTGGAGTACACCAGGGAGCCGTCCTTAGCCCATTCTTGTTCAGCGGGATATTAGACGTAGTGTCGGACAGTATCAGGGACAGACATGAGAGGCTTGGTTACTCATGTATGCTGACGATATCGCGCTGGCAGATGCGGACAGAGGACTTCTGGTAAGACGTGTGAATGCGTGAAAGGAATCGCTTGAGAACGGTGGTCTGAAACTCAACGTGGCGTGGCGAAGACCGAGTACTTGGCTTGCAATAAAGCAGATCCCACATCCGTACGCTTAGAAGAAGACATGGTCGAGCGCACGAATCAGTTAAAATATTATATTCTGTATCTGTGACCCCAAGATGCCAGTTAAGTTGAAAGGATATGGCAGTGAAGCGTGGTCGGTACTTGAGCAGCACAAGCAAGAACTGCTGGTCACTGAGATGAATATGCCGCGCTGGATGTGTAGGGTTACGCGGAAGGACCGCGTCAGGAACCATCGCATTCGTGGCAGCCTCCATGTTCGTGATATAGCAGATAAATTGCAGGACTGCCGCCTACGTTGGCACGGACACGTCTTACGGAAACCGGCAAGCTACGTGGGGAACAAATGCTCAGCTATGTTGGCTCCGCCAGGCCCCGGTAGAAGGGGTGGACCCAAGAAGTGCTGGCTTGACTTCGTAGTGGATGACATGCGTGGCCTCGACGGAGACTCGATGGGGATCGATTCTGACGGCTTCCGATTTTTCATGCGGCGAAGAGCTTTTTCTACTTCTTCAGGCGTTTTTGGCAATACTAGTCCTTGATTTAAAGGGAGGTCCGATGGCGATACCTATCTATGCTGCTTGTTCAGCAGGTCGTGGAAGTACGAAAACCATCTCTCTTTCACCGCAAGGTCTTCGCATACTCAATAGATTTCCCCGGGGGTCTTTTACACAGGGGCACTTGGAAATATCCAGTGCCCTTAGACCTTTCATCCTAGAAATGTCTAAGCCTATGCCGCTTTGACCCTTAAACGTGCTACCTTGTAGACGAGCCTCTGCCCTTCAGACGATCCCAGCTTATCGTAAAGTTGTTGTAAGAGATCTAGTCTGGATATCATGGATTATGATTAGAGTATTATTGAACAGTAAGTACCTATAAGTATAAGTGAATGAGGCGAAAGAGGTGTGTCAGGATCGTAGCAAGTGGAAGTTCGTGGTCTCTGCCTACCCCTGTGAGAAAGAGGCGTGATTTTATGTATGTACCTATAACTTGTTAAACTTTCGCGATTTGTTAACATAATAATTATCCGTAAGTACCTAGTCATTTGTGTTGTAGTGAAACGTTAGAGATCGATTTTATTAGTGTATTTTTATTAAAAAAAAGCCACGCCGCCGGCGCCGCGCCGCTACCGGACGAAAAACTGCAGCGCGCCGCCGCCGACAATTTTCAGCGCGGCGCACATGTCTACTACCCATATTATAAATGTGAAAGTGTGTTTATTTGTTTGTTTATTTGTCCTGCTTTCACGTCAAAACAGAGCGACGGATTGACGTGATTTTTTATGTGGAGATAGTTGGAGGGCTAGAGAGTGACATAGGCTACTTTTTATCCGGGTACCACGTGAGCGAAGCCACGGGCAGCTTCTAGTAGGTTATAATAATAATATTAACATGAATAAATACATAATATTATTTCATTCTAATGTCTAAACATTGATAAACCAAAAAAAATCGAAAATTTTTCTTCTTAGTATCATCACTAAATTGACATTTTGAAGATGTTCCGGCCAAAATAGCCTTGGCAGACTAATTTATACTGAAACGTAGGGTTGATATCGAACATCTGCCACTATTTTCAACTTAGTATCAGATGACGTAAATTAGGGGTCCGAATCGTCAGCTTTGAGACAGTCTGCCAAGTACTTCCGGCCATACAGGAACTGGCAGACTAGATTTATCTGTCACTGCATATAAATTAGTAACTGCTGCCATAAGTCTGCCATTAGTATCAAATGACGTAAATTGACACGTTTTTTTTCACCGGAAGTAGCCCCTTTTTTTGTGCTTCCGGCCAAATCGGAGCCTTTTGACTAATTGATCCAAGCTTAGCACCACTTTTTTGAGCGTGTGCCATGGAGCTTATCTTAGTATCAAGTGACGTTGGTTTTTTGCGGTCGGCTCTCCTACTATAACACTAGTAGCTCTGTGAGCTGTAGACCTCGCGAGACTGTGTTTGCAATTTTGCAAAGCTTAATTTAAGAAATCTAAAAGTGAGCAATTTACTGCATTTTGAGGAGTTATTCTGCTCATCACGCTGAAGATCCTCACCAGATCTTTACCAAACTTTTATAAGATCAATTTAAAGTTACTTACAACCTTTCAAATAAAAAAAGAACCATTTAAATTGGATTTCATAAAGCGGAGATATCCAGTAGCCCCCTTTTTGGAGGAAGTACCACATTAATCAAAAATCTACGACAACAATAAAATTGTATAAAATTATCGAACATGCTCACAAAATTTCACGCGAATTGGTTGAGAAATGCGACCTGTAAGGAAAATAGACAGACAGACATCCGGCGGACAAACAAATTAATTTTTGTACAAGCTGAAGCAGAGACGCTTCGCTTGCTCGGTCAATAAAAAGACAGCAGCTAGCTTACTTTAAGCCCAAGTAAGATGACAATTAGTTCTAATCATTAAATATTTCGCTACTTTCAATACAATAACCATTGAGAGTCCAAACAATAGTTTAAACGAATCTAGGTCGAAGTGACATAAGACAAGGAAGCTACATGTTTCATCTCGTTTTGCGCGGTGGCGTAAAAATGAATGCAATTTCAAGATTATGGTACAGGCTGATTAAAAATGAGTAATTACATTTTTGTCTATGGTTCTTGCAATTTTTATAAAGAATGAGTAATAAATGTTGCAAGTATTCTTGATTTATAACAGTTACATAAATATTTTATTGTATTTAAAGATCTATTTGTTATTTTGATGATTAGATCCATTTATTTATCCAAAAAATTATACATGTACTATTTTTATTCATGTGTAGCATTAGTATTTTTATTCATTTATTCATGTAGAGTAGGTAATATCAAAATCAAAAATCATTTACTCTATAGCATTATATTTATATTACCGGCACAACAAGCTTTCCTATTATTCTCTCTAGTAGACGTTATCTCAACATTCTCCAGTATCCTCTTTAACATTATTTTACTAACTTTCTTCTCGTTATAATAAACTAAATAAATTAATCCTAACAATTTTCGCTATGTCATTTTGGCCAATGATTCTATGATGAGTCTAGACTACTGATTATCTATCTGCCTTTTGATAACCTTGTAAATATTTACTTACTTATTTGTCACTTTTTAAATTGCCCTATATTTTTATCAAGTCCAGACATGTCTGACACATATTATCAGTTTTGAAAAGTCATGTTTTTGTATGTTTTTGAATATATTTGTCTCTTCTTTTGATCTTTGTTTACTTAATCGATCGAGCGAGCGAAGCGAGCGAAGATCTTAGTGGTAAGTTGGGCGATTTTGCTTTGTATGTTTGTATGTTTGTATGTTTGTATGTTTGTATGTTTGTATGTTTGTATGTTTGTATGTTTGTATGTTTGTATGTTTGTATGTTTGTATGTTTGTATGTTTCACGAATTGTTGTTCGAGCATAACTGTCGAACCGTTCATCCAATCTGCATGAAACTTGGTAGGTCAATAGGTTGTGGTAAGGAAATTTACGGTGGAGCATATGAGCTTAATCGATGAAGGGGTTGTGAAGATATTGGGTTCCCAAGGGGGTAAAAAATTATGAAAGTTACACAAATATATTGAGTGGGGTGTCATACGAAAGGGCTTATTTTGTACATTCCAAAATGGTTTTTATTTTTAATCTAGGATGTATAGTTTTTGAAATACGACCAAAGACCAAAAACTACGAAACCAGAGCTGCAAGAGCTCCCGTTTCATAGAGTTTCGATGTCTTCGTAGCTCATTGACTGGTCGGTCTTAAAAAGAGAGTGGCATCGTTGCGGTTTGGTTTGCAATGATTTTAGATGCTACTTGATTTATTTTCATGATAAAAAAAATTTTGATAAAAAATTAAAATAGGTAATTGGGGTAAAAAAAGTTAAGTAAACAAATATATTGAGTGCGGTGTCAAATGAAAGGTCTTTATTTGTACATTCTAAAAAAGTTATTATTTTTATTCTAGGACGTAAGTATACTTTTAAAAATACGACGAGAATTCATAAATATGAAATAAATGAAAAATTAGACACGACATTATGTATTGCATGCATGCTAGTATTTTTTACCATGAAGAGCTAGCGCAATAGGCATACCCGGCAGTAGTAGCACTTGAAATTATAGGGGTAGTCAGAAGAAAGTCCAAATGTAGGCCATCTACGGTGCGCGAGATCTCAGTTCGGGGCGAACTACTAGTTACTTAGTTATTAAACAAAATTATTGCACATGGATCCATAATTATTTTTATAAAAAAAATGTTAAGTAGATTCTAATTAATATTTTTCTAATAAGTTTTTATATGTAATTTTATCTGCTGTGGTCTGTTTTTAAGTTTTTTACAACTTTCTATATATTCGATCGAGCGAGCGAAGCGAGCGAAGATCTTAGTGGTAAGTTGGGCGATTTTGCTTTGTATGTTTGTATGTTTGTATGTTTGTATGTATGTTTCACGAATTGTTGTTCGCGCATAACTGTCGAACCGTTCATCCAATCTGCATGAAACTTGGTAGGTCAATAGGTTGTAGTAAGGAAATTTACGGTGGAGCATATGAGCTTAATCGATGAAGGGGTTGTGAAGATATTAGGTTCCCAAGGGGGTAATTTTTTTTTAAAGTTACACAAATATATTGAGTGGGGTGTCAAACGAAAGGGCTTGTTTTGTACATTCCAAAATGGTTTTTATTTTTAATCTAGGATATATAGTTTTTGAAATACGACCAAAGAACAAAAACTACGAAACCAGAGCTGCAAGAGCTCCCGTTTCATAGAGTTTCGATGTCTTCGTAGCTCATTGACTGGTCGGTCTTAAAAAGAGAGTGGCATCATTGCGGTTTGGTTTGCAATGATTTTAGATGCTACTTGATTTATTTTCGTGATAAAAAAAAATTTGATAAAGAATGAAAATAATTGGGGTAAAAAAAGTTAAAAGTAAACAAATATATTGAGTGGGGTGTCAAATGAAAGGTCTTTATTTGTACATTCCAAAATAGTTATTATTTTTATTCTAGGACGTATACTTTTAGAAATACGACGAGAATTCATAAAAAATATGAAATAAATGAAAAATTAGACACAACATTATGTAGGTATTGCATGCATGCAAGTATTTTTTACCATGAAGAGTTAGCGCAATAGGCATACTCGGCAGTAGTAGCACTTGAAATTATAGGGGTAGTCAGAAGAAAGTCCAAATGTAAGCCATCTACGGTGCGCGAGATCTCAGTTCGGGGCGAACTACTAGTATACAGTGGTCGACTCTAAATAAGTACCTCCTGTATACATCGCGTTCCGGTCTACTTGCCAGTTGCTCGCCGGTTATGTAACACCCTGTAGCAACGCGATAGATAATTTTATTAACTACTCGATCGACAAACCTATTTTTATTACTTAATGTGGTTTTTATTAGCTTGTTTTATAAATTAAAACTAGTAGTTCGCCCCGAACTGAGATCTCGCGCACCGTAGATGGCTTACATTTGGACTTTCTTCTGACTACCCCTATAATTTCAAGTGCTACTACTGCCGAGTATGCCTATTGCGCTAGCTTTTCATGGTAAAAAATACTAGCATGCATGCAATACATAATGTCGTGTCTAATTTTTCATTTATTTCATATTTATGAATTCTCGTCGTATTTCTAAAAGTATACGTCCTAGAATAAAAATAATAACTATTTTGGAATGTACAAATAAAGACCTTTCATTTGACACCCCACTCAATATATTTGTTTACTAACTTTTTTTACCCCAATTATTTTCATTCTTTATCAAATTTTTTTTTATCACGAAAATAAATCAAGTAGCATCTAAAATCATTGCAAACCAAACCGCAACGATGCCACTCTCTTTTTAAGACCGACCAGTCAATGAGCTACGAAGACATCGAAACTCTATGAAACGGGAGCTCTTGCAGCTCTGGTTTCGTAGTTTTTTTTCTTTGGTCGTATTTCAAAAACTATACATCCTAGATTAAAAATAAAAACCATTTTGGAATGTACAAAATAAGCCCTTTCGTTTGACACCCCACTCAATATATTTGTGTAACTTTAAAAAAAAATTACCCCCTTGGGAACCTAATATCTTCACAACCCCTTCATCGATTAAACTCATATGCTCCACCGTAAATTTCCTTACTACAACCTATTGACCTACCAAGTTTCATGCAGATTGGATGAACGGTTCGACAGTTATGCGCGAACAACAATTCGTGAAACATACATACAAACATACAAACATACAAACATACAAAGCAAAATCGCCCAACTTACCACTAAGATCTTCGCTCGCTTCGCTCGCTCGATCGATAAAATAATAGATCACGATTGTATCACCACGGCGTGGTGATTGGTGGTTATGCTCTCTCAAGTATATTTTTATGTAACCTATATTTTCCCACTGCTGGGCATAGGTCTCCCTCAATAAATAAATAAATAATAAATAATGCTGGACACCCCACATAGCATCAAATAGTCCCAAAGTAAGCACAGCTTGTGTTATGGGAACTGAATAAATGGTTTTTAAATTTTGAATTTTGATACCTACTACTAGAAAGTCGAAAATATACACGGGCCGGCACTTTGCAACTTTTCCGACTTTCAGAAAAAAAAAAACATTTAAGTATTTTGAAGAGACCGAAAAGTTGCAAATTATTCTCTTCCTCTTTTTTTTTTTGTAGTTCTGTTTTAAAGTTAAGTATTCGAAATAAAAGGTAGGTGGCCAATGACTAATATATCGAACAAATTCTTCAGTGTTCTTTGAATTAAATTTTCCGAGAACAATTGCCTTTGTCGGATTTCGCTGACTTTCGTTTAGGAAATGCTGATTTGAGTTCATTTCTTTTGATGCCGAATAAATGCAGTTCTTTAATGCCACTAGCGGTCACCCATCCAAATTGAACAGTATAAAGAAGCGCTCATAAAGCGGAAGAGTTTATTTGTTAATTTGAACGAGCTAATCTCAGGAACTAACAGTCGGATTAAAAAAAGTATTTCTGCATTTGATAGCTAAACTCTTGAGGAAGGTTATTGGCTACTTTTTATTATCATTACCACGGGGGCAACGCCGCGAGGGTGCTGCTAGTCATTAGAGATGTAAGGTGTTGGTGCTCTGTTCATTTTGCCCATAAAAAGCCCAGTGGCATGATAAGCGAGTGATCTATAGAGGCTTATCGCGTAGAATCGCAGCCTGCGCGGTCGCCGACCCACCGGCCTTGCACGTGCCTGTGGCTGCGAACGGTGTGTTGGAGCGAGGCGGTGGGTTTGCCACTCATCATAAAGTTTTATAGCTGTAGGACTTTAAGTCGTTAAGCCATGACGGAGGCCTTTAGGGGGCCTAAAAACTCCGTCACCAGAGTTGGCCACTTGCTCATACGAAAGAAGAAGAAGAAGCTGTAGGATGTTAAAAAACTATTTTTTCCGATAGGTTCAGAGGCTGTACCACGAACTCTTAGAGCAAGCAGGACTGCAGCAATCATGCAACAGGCTTGAAACAATATTGTTTTATTACGAATCCAAGCAATGTCAAAACAAGCTTAAAGTAGGCTCGACTTACGAGCCTATACCGCGGTTTTAAAGAACGTCGGTTTTACTCGTGGCTCGTTGGTTCTGATAGACTAGCGAGTGAAACAGTCGTATCGTATACGAATTGAGGTTTTGAATTTTGAATTTGATGGAGCTGAGTAAAAAATGAAGCAAACATGACGAGCCGCGAGCCAGGCTCGTCAACTCACAAAACCACGGTATTTCTATGATACACCGGCGAGCTTTACCGACGAGCCATAAGACCGCGGTTTTAGTCGCTCGTCGATCAGGGCCTTATCCTGGAATGTTGAAACAAGCCTAAAGCAGGACTGTTTCAAGCTTGTTTTAACATCGCTCTAAGAGTTCGTGGCTCCAGGACTTTTTAGCGTAAGCTTCTAATCTAAAATATCCTCTCATAAGAAAGAAGTAGGTACACGCATTTTATCGTCATAATTTAAGAAGTAATTAATAATCTATGATCCGTTATCGCCAGCGTCGGTGCATTGCGCCGGCGCACAGTGCGTTGACACGGCTGCAGTTTTGGAGATCGGATGTCATGCACCAGGCGGCCTTGGGACGCAGATTCTATCATAGTTCTGTTATTATACAATTTATTTTATTACTAACAACATTCTGAAGATGGCTATATTACAACCAGATAAATAATGCGTTTCGGAAAACATCGGAAACAATCGTATAAAATTACAAAAACGATTGACAAAAATTAATTTGGAAATGCAAATTGAATGAATCATACAGAGCTTATATCGATACTGACTGCCTAGATGCTGTCGGTCATATTCGGACAACATGAAATTAACCGATGCGCATTATTTATCTGAAAGTACTGTAAGAGCACTAAAAAATTAATTCGCATAAAAAAATTTCGAAACACAAGCCTTTACATCTTTAGTAGATGATTTATACAGTTTTAGGAGGCAATCTTTGCCTAGGTACACTAATCGGGACACTGTAGTGCCTGGCACAGTGTTGAGATAGAGTAGGCTTGCCCAGCACCTACACTATCCTCTCAGCTTAACCGGCCATATCCACAGGGAAGACATGGTCAATACGTGTGGGGCTGACTAAGCCGCGGGTTTCCTCACGATGTTTTCCTTCACCGTTTAGAGCTCGTATTAATGCGCATATACATTTTTCGAAACGAAAAATCCATTGATGTATGGCCAGGATTCGAACCCTCGACCTTCGGATCGAAAGAAGACTCATACCCCTCAGCCAACACGGCTCTACTCGACCAAAGGCACCAAGCACATCACAGTCTACTACTGTTCCTTCGCGACCAATACAGTGAAAAATCAGGGTAACAAACGCGGTTTGGGACCTAGCTTTCTTTTCGGTGATCCACCCTCCAAATCTCTAAATACCTAGTGCCAATTGAACGAAGAGCCTCGTCACCGTAAGGCGTAAGCAAAAGCACTATTACAACGTAAGCTATGATTTTTTTCCCAGCAACGCTTTTTATGACAGCAGAACTCTAATGAGTTATCCCTGTCCGGGCCAAGGGCCTGCAGGGCTTTGCCCTCGGTGAAAGTCCCGCTGGAGGCATCTCGCTTATTTGGTTCATTCACTCGGGAGGGACCAAGAGTGGCGTGGAGTCGGAGAAAGTTTTATTGGGGCTAAAGTTTTTTTTGAGATGGTTTAAGTCAGTGGGGTCGTTGAGATTTTTTTGTCCCAACGACCCCACCACTTAATTCAGTGGGACCAAAAAATCTCAACGACCCTACTGGTGGGGTGGGCCAGTGGGGTCGTTGGGAACGATCGTTTTGAAGGACGACGACATAGTTCACGTCACGACTAGCACAGGATCCGTGGTTAGTACCTACCACAATCTTAGGGAGGCCTATACCCAGCGGTGGTAAACCTACGAGTATTTCAAATAGTTTAAGTTTCATTTATTTTAATTTGGCCGATGATCTGTAGGACTACTCCCAGCACTAAAAGAGATATATCGTGCCAATCATCGTACTCGTAGTTCAGCCTAAGTTGGTGGAAGCCTAATTCGTAACAGTCGACCAAAATAAGCTGGTCTACGATAATTGGCACGATATATCGTTTTCGTTTTTGGGAGTTAGGGCCTGTACTCTTCTATCTTTAGTCAATTAATAAAGATAGAAAACGGAGTTAAGAAGTGTAAATATTTGACTGTGGTTTTTCTTTGTTTCCTACAGTAAAATTATTGGTTTAAGTTTATAAGATAGCAAACCTCTGGAAATAATTGCAGGATATCGACATCACTGGCATGATGCAAATAAAATTAACATTCCGTTTTTTAAGTTTAAACATAAATTGTGATTAGAAGGGCTACCGCATATTTCAGAGTACTCAAATATCAGTGGTATTACAAGCTGAGCGCTTCCGTGCTTCGGAGGGCACGTTAAATTTATCAGTCCCGGCTTTTACGTCATTTAGCCATGGCGGAGGCCTTTAGGCGGCCTAAAAACCCCGTCATCAGAGTTGGCCACTTGCTCATACGAACTTAGATACTTACTGAAATTATTTACTCTTGGAAGTCTCCATATATCGCCTTGTTCCAAATTTCCAAGGCTTTATATGGAAGAAAGCTCGAAAAGCGATAGTGGAATGCCGGCGCTTGCGCATCCCCCCCTACCTCCTATCTTACAAAGAGGGGGGAGGGGGGGTCGGGAGCATTGCCTCGGGTTCACGGAAAATAGAAAAAAGATGGTACTTTTGATTTTAGCTCATTTATTATGGTGAGATGAAAATGAAAACTACGAAATGGATCGTACTAGATATCGTATAATAGTATATTGGTACTTATAGATTTTGAAACTTTTCATAGAAAAAATACAACAGTGTCTTTGTTACATTAATGGAATATTGTATGTATGTGTTACATTATTATTGGAAAAATCTGCTTATTCATTTAAGGTCTTAAATAAATAAATTACTTAATCCAAATCGTAAACATGTCGCACCCCTAGATGAAAACTCCGGTAACTTAAAATATCCCCAAAATGGAGTTATTTGCTTTTTCGAATTCCTAAACTGAATATGAATACCCATACGGGGATACAAATGAGTTGATTGAACAAGCTTGAAAAAGTGTTACCTTCATGAATTACAAAATTTCATTTTTCATAGTCTGTCATAGATTTCTAAATCAGTTTTTTGTCATTTCTGAAAAAGTAGGTTTTTCGAGTATCGGGGTTTTTCATCTGGGGGTGCGATGTGTTCAATCGATTAGTAATCGACGATTCTATGACAGACTTAAATCGATTTTTTGAGATATTGCTATCGTCATACTGAAATTTAACTGAATATTATAATTATTCTTTTAAACGATCACCTGGGCATAAAATAGAACGAAATCGGAAATTCATAATGAACAGCGTCATAGTTAAATGCTAAGCAGAATGACTACATTATTACTTCTAGGCATATCTAGTTGGAAAAGCCGTGACGACCGTTAAATTTTTATTTAGAAATGTTTATTTAAAATTAAAAACTATGATAATTTATAAATGGTACTCTTTCTAACTGAATTACCGAAACTTCCCCTGATTTCCCTTAAATTAAGGTTTAACGTGGCAACTAACCTCGCCGTGTGTTTCCCTATTTTTTAACCAGCTTCAAAAAAAGTAGGTTCTCAATTCGTCGGAATCTTTTTCACCCCAAGACGCCTGGACTGATTTGGACTTTTTTTGTGTGAAAGGTCTTCTTTTCGATTGGTGCCACAAAGCACCTCGAGAATGCAAAAAATAGCTTGAGCTTTGAAGTCGGTCTTTAAAATTTTTAATTTAGCCACTTGTACGTAATCTTAATTATTTTTTAACTTAATTTATCGAAAAAGATGAATAAATGTAACCTTATCTCAATACTTATTACTGCTAATATCACACAGGACTGTTTTAAGCTTGTTTTAACATTACTTTAAGAGTTCATGGTATGGCCCCAGCTTCTTTTAAAATTAGACGTGTGGTTATACCTAATTATTATGCATTTGAATACCTATCTATCTTTTAAAGATCTTAGAACAAGGCAGCAACACTGCTATTTTTCATTGATTATGATAATCTAGCCTCCGTCAATACAAAACAACTTAGACTAATTAAAATAATCACCGAAGACAATAAAATTACAAGTAGTTTTAAAGGAAGTATTTACAGGTACCCTTGACCATGATTTTTCCTTCAAAGTCAATGATTATATTGAAGTAAATAATTAATTTTCCAGAACAAAAAACGGCAGAGATTCAAACCTATGACCTTAGAATCGAAAGTCGAAATACTCCCACTAGATAACATGGCTTACATAATGTATTTACATGGGCCTAAAATTATTTTATGCTTGGCTGGAAGTTGAACCCGTGACCATTCTGCCAAATACGTCCCTTAATTTTATAAAGTTTTGTAAGTACTCGTATATAAATATTGAGTTATTTTTGAATTATTTTTGTATTTCTCTACATATAAGTGACATTCAGCTACCAGGCTGGCATAAATGCTAAGATCTGTATTATAAATTGGAAGTAAAAGTGACCCTTCATCCTCATCCATATAGAAAAGTCGAATATAGCTGTGATAGAATTGTCTTTATGAGAATCTGTCTCTTTGAGAAACTGTCTTATTGAGAACAAAGGAAAGTATCGACATGGTTCAACACAAATGTCAAAATAGGATTGATTTCTGTGATAATTTGACAGCAGGGAAAATCGTTGACCGGGATAATTGTGTTTTCATCTCTCTGTTCAGGTAACTTCAAGCGTACCTACTTTCTGAGAAATTAAAAACGGATATGGGCTTTTTGGCGGGAATTTGAGAAGTCGTGTTTCGTTTTTGTTTTAGTTTCCAAAACTTGTGTTTCTTCGAATGTTAATGTGTAATAATGGTGGATAATTAACCGTTAAGTGTTCGTGAACGTGCTTAAGTGTAGGGAAGTGAAACAGAATTGGATAACATTGCTTTTCAAGTTCTCCCAAAAATTCCGTGTTGATGTTTCAGTAAAGCCCCACATCTTTACTGAGGCACAAGGGGAGGGGTGGGATATTATATTTATGTATTGTAATACCTATGTATTTATTTATCTTATTTATCTATAAACTTGAAGTTTATTTAATCACTTGACACTGGCTGAATGCACAACCGTGCGAAGCCAAAATAAAGAAAAAAAAAACAGATTTATGTACGTGATTGACATTCACCTACCAGGCTGGCATAAATGCAAAGAGCTGTATCACACATTACATGTAATTGTACTGAGAACTATCCCACGCGATCGGTCGCAGTGATTCGTGCAAAACAGGCAAAAATCGCTGTTCAATTACTTTGCGTCGCTGATGTGGCCTATATTTTTATTTGACGTAACATTTTATATGTAAAACAATAAGTAATGCCTTTATCAAAATCTGTTACAAGCACTTTTCATTATTTATGTTTTCGTTTTTAAAAGTGCTCAATTTGGGTTATTCCACTTTTTCCCCCTGACAAATCAATTTAATTTCAAGAGGGAAAAGTGGAATAACTCCTCAATTTCAATATTTTGCCATTGTCAAATTATAGTTTTTTTTTTTTAAGTACAACTGACAAAAAGTTTAAAAGAAAGAAGTTTAACTGAAAAAGTTCTGTACTTGCCCCGAAAGTAAGGCTACTTCAAAAACAGTACACTAACATACACACGTCCACATTACATTTTCAAAAAAAAAAATAGTTTTATGAAGCGTTCGTGGCGTAGCTTGGACGTTCAGATTGTTGAAGTTGCGACGTTCTGAGAGGTCAAATCCAGCCTAAAGCACGTTAAATTGTCGGTCTCGGCTTAAGCCACGACGGACTTCAGGGGTCTTAAAACTCCGTCACCAGCGTTAGCTCATACGAACATACATACATAATGTCCCTATGAAATATTCATTCAAAAATCGTTTAGCTAAAATGTCTTAGCGACAAAGATAATTTGAATTGGATGAAAGCCGTGTCGAGAGGAACCGAGGTCAGTTCCTGAATTTCCCAAAGGTATTCAGATTGCAGACTGAATTTCATTAACTAGACAGTTTTCTGGAAACTACTGCAGTTTTGTTTCTTAAGACTGTTTAAAGATTTTTAATGTGAATTCGGGATTGTACTACACTTGTGTGTCGAAAGTTGGATAACAATTTTTTATAATTATTTTCTAAAATTTAAATTTAAATAAAGTGACTCTCTCTACCACCCTCTACTTAGGGAGTGTCCACATTGCGTTTTCTGCAGCGCGTTTTTGAGCTGCGCGTTTGTATCGATACAAACGCGCGTTCGCAACGCGTATTTTTCCATACAAAAGCGAACCGGGAGGGGCTGCGCGGGAGGCTGCGCGTTCGCATCGCGTTCGAATCGCGTTTGTATCGATACAAACGCGCTGCAAAAAACGCAATGTGGACACTCCCTTAGGATCCAAATCAAGCGTACCTATGCAATTTTTTTTTTATTTTATTATATGCGCATGCGCAATAAACACGAACTCTAAACGGTGAAAGAAAACAGTGTGAGGAAACCAGTTATTAGTAATTCTAACAGACTTAAATTGTCGGTGCTGGCTTTTAAGTCGATAAGCCATGAAAGAGGCCTTAATGCGGCCTAAAAACTCCTCCCCAGAATTGGCCACTAGCTCATACGAACTTACTTATGGTAAGTAGACATTTTCTCAGATCTTGTTGCCAATCTTTTGAAGATGTCTAAAGGGGTAGTCAGAGGCACGTCCAAATACATATTTGGTACATGCCACATTCTGCATTGTACAGAAGTTAACATTCCATACGTGATAGGCTGCAAGCCCATCGACGCTATTAGAAGCTAACTGGTTTCCTCACGATGTTTTCCATCACCGTTTAGAGGTCGTGTCAAAGCGCATATGTTCAAAGATGCGAAAAATTCATTGATTCCCGGGATTCGAACTCACGACCTCAAAGCCTGAAACTCCACCAAAGCGGAGATGTGTGAGATGTGTTTTAAACAACCAATAGAATTTCAAAAGACGAGATGACATGTTTGAATAACGAAATTATATTGGTTGTTTAAAACACATCTCACACATCTCCACTTTGGTGGAGTCTCAGTCAAAAGCGGCCGTGAACATCGTGATTAAGTAACAAAAAATTCTCCCAATTTCTACCATCAATCACACGTTATCTGCAATCTCCTGCTACCCTAGTACAACTTTCATCAAAACATGACCAAAATATAGCGAATTATGATTCCTACGTGCCGTGGGTCGTCAAAACTACCTTAACAATTCCAATCATGGTCCCTCCCCTCTTTGAGGTAAGCGACCACACTTTCACTTTCAGTAGGGCAAATGTTCTACTGCGACACAGTCCTACCCATCAACCAAGCCTTTAAAATCAACTTTATGCCGTTGAGTTACGATTGAGGATAAAAACCACTTTCGCTTGTAGGTCTTTGTGCGATTGAATTGTTGGAGCGGCAAACGACGAAAGCGAAGATGATTTGTCAAAATAAATGCAACTCTATATCGCTTAGTTTAAAGTTTATTATCTTTTGAAGTAAAGGGGTGGTTAGAGTGTTTTAGAATGGGGTGGGGTGCGACTGAGAGAGATTCGGAGCCTTATGACGTTCGTGCATTATGAAATCTATTTGACATGAACTTTTGAGTTTTTTTCCTTCCGAACGAATAGCCTGTTGAAGTTCCGTGTTTTTTCATACTACTGGTCCTTTCTTTGCAAAAAAGTAACATTTAGAAATGCTACTAGCGAGCAAATGAGTAGAATCACCTAGCTCTGGAAACTTCAATGTGATCCCAGCGTGGCTTGCAACTGCAACCTGTCACGTATAGAATGTTAACTTTTACAAAATGTGGGCATGCACCAATAGGCAATATGCGTCTGATTGAAAAGCGGGTTAAATGTATTTTATTATGAACATTGTTGCTTTAGAGGTATGTGTGTGTAATTATTTTTTAATATTAAACCATTTTCGATTAGAAAATAAATTTTAAAAATTGCAAAAAATAGTAGGAATTTCAAAATACTTGAAAAGGATGTGAAAGGATGTGACGACACGAGTTCATAAGAAAAGTCAAGGACGAGTCAGATATGACGATCCATAGATAAGTTTTTTTTTTAATTTTCACAATTCCTATACTCGAACTTATTGTTGTCACAGATTACTGTTGTACTTAGTATCAATTTGACGTCACACGTCAAAGTTCACAAATTGTTACTACAACAGTAATCTGTGACAACAATAATAATCGTGTTTCAGATGCGTGAAAATGTTGGTAAATTTCAAAAATAATTTTTGTTATAAAATTTTAGTATTTCGGCGCTGGAATTTTTATGACGGTTATTTGACGATATAACCTATCGTATAAAATCATAAAAAAAAATTGTGGGAGTTCCCTATTATGTACTGTGCTTGGATATACCTCTGACTACCCCCTTAGACATCTTCAAAGGATCTTTAATGCCTAAGTTCTGGGTGCCGATTCTACTAACAAACTTTTTATTAATTACATGAAACTTTCAGACAATCCTGGATGTTTAATTTTATTTATCTTTTCTAATTTATTCAATCAATCCTAATAATAATGTTTTTTTCCACAGCTAACGTCATTTTCCTAATCTTTTTCTTTTATTAAGGAGGTTACATAACTTAACTAAACCCTAATTATAACGCATCTGTCTTGAATGAAAAATATCACCTTGTTATTCTAACTAGCTTGTACCTACCTTTATTGTGCTCAATTACTTGTTTATTCTGTTTCTATCTGTGAAAACTTGTCATTGGCCATATGTTTCTAAGAACTCGCTATGTAGTATGTTTTTATGTGCTGTTAGTTTTCCTAAAAATAAATAAATAAATAACAGTTAATCGTCAACTAAACCTTGGATTTTCGTCAGTATCCTGCTAATGACCAACTCTGTTATGGTTCGGTCTTCGGTATAGAAAAAGTGTTTGAAAATGCTATTCTATTAAGTATTCCAATTGAACGAAACCAAACGTAGCGAAATGGAAGACGTTGTATATTAGTAGAGGCCTGCTGAGAGATTATCCACCGCGCCTTTGGGATACAGTCGTGATAATATTAAAAAAAAAAACTCCATCTTCGCTCGCGGCTTAGTTGTAGCCCCGCCCACGGTAGCTCAGATTGCATTAGGTCATATACTAGCGATAGGTACAGATTCTTCCAAGTGTGATGTGATGTGATGAGATGTTATTAACACGTAATAATTCCAAAAATATTATTTTCATCATATTGGGTCAGGATCCGTTTATGCACAAAATAAGAAATAAAAACTTAGCCGAAAGTAAAGACGACCCACTTCGCGAGGGTGACTCAGAAAAAACCCGTTATAGCACGACCGTCAGTCACACCGATAGCACTGGGCGTTACATAGTCGAAGACAAAAGGTATATACTCGTATTCTACTTAAGCCAATAGGTATTTTTCATTTCATTTCTAGTTTTGTGATGAGAAGGTCCCAGGTGCTCCATCAATCCCTACCTAGTAGTTAAAGGGCCGATTCCATTGGTAGAAATCTAAATGTGAGCAATATACTGCATTTTGTGGATCTATTCTGCTCATTACGCTGAAAAACCTCATCAGATCACCAAATTTTTATGAGATTAATTTGAAGTTACAATCTTTCAAACAAAAAAAGAGCATCGAAATCGAATGTCATAAGGCGGAGATATCCTATAGCCCCCTTTTTGCCTCTTTTTGGAGGAAGTACCCCCAATCAAAAATCCTCGACGACAAAAAAAAACTATAAAATTCTCGAGCCTGCTATGTGAATGGTTGAGAAATACGACCTGTCGATGAGAACATACCGACAGACATCCTGCGGACAAACGAAAGCATTTTTGTCCAAGCTGAAGCAGAGACGCTTAGCTCGCTTCGCTCGCTCGGTCAATAAAAACAAAGTTGGCCGAATCTAGCTTTTTAAGTTTTAAGTTTAAGTTAGAGTTTGTTAAAACACCATTTCATTATGTAACCTTACCTATAAAAAATTTGGTGTCACATTACAACCTTGTGAGCTTACACTTCGGTGTAATTATGCATCTTTACCACGTAACCACCGGATCCAGGATGCGATATTCCATTTCGCTTTCATGTTTTTTCGCTAACACGGCCGAGACCTACTTTCAAACGGACCTTATGTCCATATTTCGGGGTTTTCACCCGATTTTGAAGGAAAATTGTTGTGTATTTTGCCACATATCTCTTCCGATGGTAGCTTTCAAAATTCAAATATCATTTATTCAGTAGGACCGCTAATACTGCTATGACCACTTTGAAACGTAGAGCTAAGTGATTCTACTCCTGTTCTTTCGCGACCAACACCATGAAGAATCAGGGCAACAAACACGCTATGGGTCCTAGCTTTCTTTTCAGTGATCCATCCGCTTAAATCTAATCGTATATATCGTATGTACGAGTATGTATGTTCGTATGTGCTATGGCTAACTCTGGCGATGGAGTTTTTAGGCTGCCTGAAGGCCTTCGTCATGGCTTAACGACTTAAAAGCCGGGACCGACAATTTATCGGAGGCAGCTGTTAATGTCACTTACGGTCATATCCTGACCGCTCGGAACATCGCTTAACTGTTGAAGTTAAGCGATGTTCTATCACGAACGTTTACTCTTAAAGCAAACCTAAGCCACGAAAATGCCAAAAAAAACAAGCTATGCCAGTAGCGCTTTCTCAGTGATGCTAAACTAAGCTCATTGATGACACTTAGATTGATGACACTAGAGATACGGAAAATACAGCGATTTATCTTAAGCTATAATTTTGATGACATGAAAGGTTGCAAGCTCAACTACTCGCTCCCCTATTTTTCTTTTAATTATTTTCAGAGTAGGAGGAGGATACAGGCGTGAGCCAATACTAATTATTAATCAGCATTTCACTGCTAAACATTTAAGATACAAAATGACAAAAATATTGGTTAATAAGCTTATAACAAGTACCAGGCTAGCATAAGTTACAAGGAGATGGCAGGGACCAAGCTTGGTTAGCATAACATTTTGGTCAAAATTATGGCCACTGAAAAGAACCAGGCAAACAGAAATTACAAGAAGATCGCGGAGACGTTGCAAGTAGACTACAAAGGTATTAAGTAAACCTTCCCACAAAAAAAATAGCAATTAAACCTCATAAAAACCAGATCACAAATAGATAAGGTGGCAGAAAGACCACTTCCTGAAAACCAAAACTGGGGTAGAACAATTGGTTGCGCAACTCAATGTCGGTCAGGAGTTTACGCAAGAGTGAAAGGTTGCGTAAGAAACGGCTTAGACGAGATGATGCTGGGCTTGCGACATTGCAAAGAGCTAGGAGGCTGTACAGATGAGCCGTAAGACCTTACTAGAGCCTTAAGATTTAAATGCGATCTCAGAGGTCCCACTAAATATAGTTTACATCAGAATACCCAAACGCTACTTAATTTAAGTGGCACTTATCATTGAAATTACCTGTCAGCAACTGTCACTTTTATTTATGATTCAGAAGAGTAAGGTATCTTTAAATAGCGTTACAGGTATTCAGGCAAACCTGTTAAATTGTAAGGTATCGTTGGACTTGCAACCTGTCATGTATAGAATGCTAGAAAATATGGGCATGTGGCAATTATGTATTCGGATTTGCATCTGATTACCCCTTTATGGCGGCTCCTCACTTGGCTTAGCGTATTCGTGAGTCGATATTGTTGTGTTTGCCTTCAAATAATCAAATATTTCAAATACCGTCAAATACGTCATCCACACATGGACTTGTACGGGCAAATTTGCTATTTGCGTTGTTTGCCATATTCGTGCAAATAAAGCAAATACAATCAAATAGACCGTCTACACATTGCTGTATTTGGACAAATAATGCAAATACACGAACACGATACGCCAAGTGAGGAGCCGCCATTAGACATCTTCAAATGCTTAATAAATTTAAATACTTAAAGAACAGGGAATATTTGCCGCGCCTAGACCAGTCGTGTTTCTGTTTTTTTTTAAATTTTTTATCTTTTTAATATTTCTTATCAATTTTCAGCAAAATCCCAGTGAGTTTAAGTTCAAAAAGGCACGTACGGAGTTGCGTAGTGATAACAACATTCGTGCATTATCAATATAAAATTGAGCAACTATACATTCACTATCTGAAAGAAATTATTACGTGCTGAAAGAAAATTGTAATTTATCTATGAAAGTATTGGGTAAGTTATGGCGCAATACCATCTTACAATGATAAAAAACTTCTTAGTTTTTACAAACTTATCACCATACTCTTGGCTTAACCGGTCATATCCACAGGAAAGACGTGGTCAATACGTGTGGGGCTGACTTTTCGGTTTTCCTCACGATGTTTTCCTTCACCGTATCGAAAGTCGGGGCACTATCCCACTTGGTCAACACAGCTTCGACTAATAATGCTATCTCAAAACAGCCTCATGGATGCAATTCCAATAATTTGCCTACAAACTATTCTTTGATAAATCTAAGACTCGGAGAGGGAGGTAAGTAGGTTGCTTTGTTCCAACGCTGGTCAACCCACCACTCGGCTAGCTTACCTAGGCAAACCTAGGTACATAAACTTAAATAGGCTCGCGGCTGGATCCCCAATTATGATATACTGCGCCGGTGCGTTATCTGAATTTTCAGTTCGAATCGACATTTTCTTTCAGATCTCTATGCATTTTTAGGTCCTTTAGAGATGTTTTAATGGTATTCAGAGGTATGTCCAAATACTATTTGCACTTGCCCACATTTTTAAGAAGTTAACATTCCATGAATAAATGAAACGTAATAATGATAAGCCTGTTGTGACCCACTGCTGGGCAAAGGTCTTTTCTTGAATATGAAGAAGACATTAAGAATACAAGATGAAATACATACTTACAGTTAAAGATTGCTTCCACAACAACTCACTCATCTAGAAAAGATGTCAAAGGCATCGTTGGATGCAAAGGCAGTTAGACTAGCTCATCATCATCATCTCAGCCGTAGGACGTCCACTGTTGGACATATGCCTCCATCAAAGATTTCCATGTGTTGCGGTTGGAAGCGGCCTGCATCCACCGCCAACCTGCAGTTTGTCTGTCCATCTTGACGACGTCCAACGCTGCACTTGCTGGCCTGCGGCCTCTACTCGACAATTTTTCGGCCCCATCGGCCATCTGCGTGCTATATGGCCTGCCCATTGCCACTTCAATGTGCTAATCCGTTTTTCTATGTCGGTGACCCGAGTTCTTCTACGTATCACTTCATACGAACATAAATTCACTGGGAATTGGTCGATTTGGTCTTGGATTTGGATTTGGTCGATGGGATTTGGTCGTCCGGCAGCAAGATGGGCAGACGACATTGACAAAGTCACGGGTAAAGCTGGATCGGACTGGCGCAGGATCATAATCGGATGGCACACTAAGGGAGGCGTATCGGGCTATGGTTGATGATGATGATGATAGGATCTGAACCGGGCGCTGGCACTGTAAGGCCAATTATTATTTCGCACCGAAAACCGCTACCGAAATTACATAACCAGTAGTTTTTTATTTCCGATTATGTAACTGAGATAACGGTGCCTCTGTGTCAGTGGGTGACACATTGTATAAGAGTAATTAAACGATTTTGATACAGTTTTGAGGTTATATAAGGTTTTGTAAAGCCTTTGTGTATTTCATTTATTTATTGTTATGAAAATCAACAACGTTAAAGCAACGTTAAGCGTTAAGTATGTAATAAAAACCCCACCCTTATTCTTGATGGTGTTTTTATCATTGTAAATCCCGCACGTCGATGCGTTGTCAGTGTGTTGTACCTACTATGCGTGTTTTCTATACAAATTGAGATACTTGCAATCTTGCATACAATGTTAAAATCTGCAGCGACGCACAACGCAGCGGGATGCGCGTCGCAGTGTGAGAATCATATAAAACTAGGTTAAATGACTGAACACACTCTTGGCTCTTACCTTCGAACATGTATGTATGTACCTATGTATGTTCGTATTCGTATGAGCTAATGGCTAACTCTGGTGATGAAATTTTAGGCCTCCGTCATGAACTAACGATATACCGGACCGACACTTTAACATGCCCTCCAAAGCACGGAAGAGC
The DNA here is from genome assembly GCA_958496255.1 of Camptogramma bilineatum. Taxonomy (NCBI): domain Eukaryota; kingdom Metazoa; phylum Arthropoda; class Insecta; order Lepidoptera; family Geometridae; genus Camptogramma; species Camptogramma bilineatum. Next base: position 9,201,664 of record OY292474.1, read on the forward strand.
TCAGCTGTTAATGTTTGTATTTGCGGTCACCCATCCAATTAGTGACCGCTCAGAATGTCGCTTAACTTCTACAATCTGTCAAGAACGTCTAAGCAACGTCACGAGTGCTTGGTTATTTATTTTGAACATGGGAAAAATATGGACAAATTCAGATTTGCATCTGACTACACCATTAGATATCTTCAAAGGATCTTTTAAATTACGGAGGTCCGTCTACTGTGCTTATTGAAATGCTGCTACATGATTTTGTTTCCAATAGAAGGTCCGCCTTTTTTTTATTTCTAATTCGGTTATAAAAAGTATAATCACGTAGAGTTGGCAACATTTCCAAAAAAACGTCAAAATTTGTACCATAACAGCTACGACGTCACCAGGACAGTAGAAGCGTACAGAGGGCGTTGTCCGCGGTGAAATTCGGCGGCCGAACGGCCTTCGCGCCGCTTTCCACTACCACCTTCGTTTTCTGTGCGCCTGGTACCGCCGACCCGAGTGAACACAAAAAATGATTGTGTTTTTTGTGTGTGCATAATTTAGTGCAGTGGCGTGGTTGACCTGCTGATGGTCTGTTGATGATGGTACCACCAACCTGAGTGAGGACAAAAAACGATTGTGTTTTTTGTGATGTGTGCATAATTTGATGCAGTGGTGGTTAGCTGGCTTGATGGTTCGTGGGTTCACATCCCGCCGTGCACCAACGGGATTGGCACCAATTTTTTGGTCTGAAAGAAAACTAAAACCTACACTTACCTACTAGGACGACGGGTACAGGTTGCTGAACTGGAAGTTCTAACTAAGATCAGTGTACTTTGCGCTTTATCAATCTACTGCGAAACTTTTTTTTATGAATGTTCACCGATTACTCGAAGACGTCTAGACAGATTTGGAAAATTATTTTTTTCTTTGAAAGGGTATACTTTCCGATTGGTGCCACAAATTTGGTGAGAATTTCTCAAAGATCATCGGAGTTATGAACAGAAATGCACCTCGAGAGTGCAGAAAATTGCTCAGCTTATAACATTGAATCAAATACCACTTGTTGTATCAAATAGTCAAAGGTCTTACAGGTGTTGTGATGTAAAGTTTACATTAATTTCGGTACAAACCAGTCGTAAGGTCTACACAGCTCTATTTTCCTTTAGTGCGCGAGGCGCGGCGGGTGAACGCTCTCGCGTATCATCCGCGGCGCCCGCGCATGCCCTTTGTTGCTGTGCAGGAAGGGCTAGATCAAAATGGCGCTGAAAAATAAAAACATTGAAGAATTATTAATCGATCGAGCGAGCGAAGCGAGCGAAGATCTTAGTGGCAAGTTAGGCGATTTTGCTTTGTATGTTTGTATGTTTGTATGTTTGTATGTTTGTATGTTTGTATGTTTGTATGTTTGTATGTTTCATTTTTATGTTCTCGCATAACTATCGAACCGCTTATCCAATCTGTATGAAACTTGATAGGTCAATAGGTTGTCCTATGGAAATTTGCTGTGGAGCGTATGAGCGTAATCGATGAAGGGGTTGTAAAGATATGGGGTTCCCAAGGGGGTAAATTTTTTTCAAAGTTACCCAAAAAATTTGAGTGGGGTGTCATTTGAAAGTACTCAACTTATACATTCCAAAATGGTTTTTAGTTTTCTTCTAGGTTCTATAGTTTTTGAAATACAGTCAAAAAGAAAAATTATGAAAAGTCCTTACCTATGGTGCGCAAACGTGGTCTTTAACTGAGTCCCAAAAGTCCAAACTCAAGGTTTGCCAAAGGGCGATGGAGCGCAGCGTGCTCGGAGTCAAGAGGACCGACAGAGTCCGCAACACCACGTTACGCTCAATAACTGGAATCGCCGATGTAGGGGATAAGTCCGCTAGGCTGAAATGGGAGTGGGCGGGCCACGTGAGTCGCATGCATCCGGACAGATGGGCGAAGATCGTCACGCAGTGGGTGCCTGAGGATGGACGGAGACGTCGGGGCAGGCCTCGAACACGCTGGCGTGATGATCTGGATGCATTCCGGGTTGACTGGTGGGGCGAAGCTGGCGATCGCAAGGCATGGAAGATGATGGGGGAGACCTTTGCCCAGCAGTGGGACAGTACAGGTTAAAGAAAAAATGAAAACCAATTAACGGAAGTATGGAGAGAGCTCCCGTTTCATAGAGTTTCGATGTATTCGTAGGTCTGGTTAACAGACAAGGAGTGTGGCATCGTTGTGGTTTGGTTTGCAATGATTTTAGTTGCTACTTGATATTTTTTCTTGAGATTGAAAATAAAAGCCGTGTTGGCCGATTGGAAGAGTGCTCGACTTTCGATTCATAGGTCGTAAGTTCGAACCCTGGCCGTGCTCATCAATGGATTTTTCGATTAGAAAAATTTAAATGCGCATTAACACGAGCTCTAAACGGTGAAAGAAAACATCGTGAGGAAACCAGTTAACGTTCTAATAGCGGCGATGTTACACAAATGCTAACTCCTGCAAATAGTGGGCTGGGCATGTACCAAAATTATAGAGGGAGGGGGAGGGTAGGGGGAGGGGGAGGGGAGGGGAGGGGAGGGGAGAGGAGCGGAGGGGAGGGGGAGGGGAGGGGGAGGAGGAGAGGGGGAGGGGGAGGGGAAGGGGAAGGGGGGAAGGGAGGGGAGGGGTAGGGGAGGGGAGGGAGAGGGGTAGGGGAGGGGTAGGGGAGGGGGAGGGGGGGGGAGGGGAGGGGGAGGGGAGGGGGAGGAGAGGGGTAGGAGAGGGGAGGGGAGGGAGAGGGGGAGGGGAGGGGGAGGGAATTGATTTTCTCATACATTTCGTATTGAACTGCTATTTTAATAATTTCTCGAACTAAGAGGCCTTCCCTGAGGCGCGGTACGAAGTTCGCGGGGTCAACTATTGAATATAAACACGACACGACTTAATGTATTGCATGCATGCCTATAATCTTTACCATACTGAGGTAGCGCATTAGATATCATTCTGTGGTAAACACTAGAAGGAGCACTTAACGTAGGTATAGGTATAGTCAGAAACAAGTCCAAATCTAGGCTATCAATACAACGGTACGCGAGATCTCAGTTCGGGGCGAACTACTAGTAATAATGATTATAAAACAAAGCTTGATCGATATTTATACGATTTGGCGTGCGGAATATACATACACCAAAAACATTTTCATGTAAAATGTTGCCAAGACGAGACTGTCAAAAAGTTACCAGATCTCATGTAGAGCCAAGTTTCTAACTCTACACGCCCTAACTATTCAAGCCCTAACTTCACAAACTCTACACCTTAGTCAAAATACGTGGCTTGGCAGTTTCGTTACTACAAGAACTATTGTAAAACAGTAAATAAATTAGTCTTTTTAGGGTTCCGTACCTTAAAAGGTAAAAAAAGGAACCCTTATAAGATCACTTTCTTGTCCGTCTGTCCGTCTGTCCGTCTGTCCGTCTGTCCGTCTGTCCGTCTGTCCGTCTGTCCGTCTGTCCGTCTGTCCGTCTGTCCGTCTGTCTGTCCGTGTGTCACCATCGATTATCTCAGGAACGGGTAAAGCTAGCAAGTTGAAATTTATACCATATACTAAGGTCTATAGTCCCTATTGTGAGTATAAAAATCAAGGTCCTGAGTCAACACTATAAAAAGATATAGGCAAATTTAGGTTTTCGTGAAAACTTGTGAGTACCGAAACTTACCTTAATTATCATTTTTTTTTTATTTTTCGGAATTTTTCCTTTACTTGTGCTGGAAGACCTTGCTTGTAACCAAAATTGACAATTCTAGGTCAACTGGAAGTACCCTAGAGGTTTTTGGGTCGAAAACCTAAATGGTAGTTCCCGTTGACCTAGAATAACGAAATTTGGGAAAAAGCAAGGTCTTATAGCACAAATAAAGGAAAAGTTCCAAAAAGTTAAAAAAGTTGAAAATTAAAGGGTGTTCCCATACATAGTTGACGCCAATTAAAATTGTCCTCAGAGTTGTATGGGCGCTCATACAATTAAGCGGACTAGCTTAATTGGCACCATGGCTAGGTACGGAACCCTTGGCATACGAGTTTGACTCGCACTTGACCGGTTTTTATTTTATAAGTCGGCGATAGCAGAGCACCTAGTGGATTCCGGGCCTAATCACTGGATTGAACTTCACGATCCCAAGATTCTTGCCAACGAACGCCAGTATTACAAGCGAATAATTCGTGAGGCAATTGAAATCAAGAAATATCCGAATTTCAATCGCGAGGATGGATTCAGGCTCCCGTCATCATGGAATCCTGTTATTAGTAAATGCAGTGCACGTCGTAATGTGACTTTCCGGTGTCAAAATACGGTTAGTGTAGTGTGTTGCGGTGTAAATGCAGCCGATCCGGAATCTGAAGATCAGTGAGGGTAGTTTTGGATAATACCGCCGATTCACAATGGACCTTGAAAACATACTCCAGTCTGCCCGCGACCACGGCTATTGCAACATAGCCGAAACGTCGGGAAAAAATAAGGTAAATTACGCGATAAAATCCCGTGTCTATAAAACTTTTCAATAGTAAATAAATTGTTCACCTTACGCCCATGTGACGGTAGCGAAAAGGCCGAGCCACATATTTTGACTAAGGGTGTAGAGTTTGTGAAGTTAGAGCTTGAAGAGTTAGGTCCCCCCCCCCCTCCTCCCACAAAATCAAAAATCCCAGACGAAAAAAATTCTAAAATCTATGACACTCCCGAAACCCAGAGCAGCAATAAAGGGCCGGCCCTCCAACACGTGTCTTGCCTATCTCTGTGACCCACTTACACACACACGCGCAGACGTCGGTGCATCCGTATTTTCTGCGTGTGCGTGATTTGTTTGTGTGTTTTACGCGGTTTAACTAGGATTTTTACAGATTTTCAATATGAAAAATGTGGAAAGTTATGCAGATAATTTGTGGTTGCTTATTCAGGTTCCAGATTTCAGGTAGATGCATCTGTATTGACGTGTGTGCGTGCTAAATTGTTTGTGTGTTTTGTTTGGTCTTACTAGGATTTTTACAGAGTTTTAGTATGAAAAATGAGAAAAAAATAATGCATTTATTTGTGTTACCTACTACTTGTAACTCTAGTAAGTTTGGTGCGCATACGTCGATGTATCTATATCTGTGTGCGTGCCAAATTGTTTCTGTTTTACTAGGATTTCAGATTCTTATTAGCAAAATGTTGAATTTTATGTGTTTAGTGAACAGGTTTGAATGAAACTAGCAATTCGTCACTTATATGATCTACCTTCCTTGTACTAGATAACACTCTTTTCAATGCCTTAGGCCTCTAAACATAATCTAGATCAGAAATATTAGTAAGTGCCTGTGACATTGTTGAGATGGAGAAAGCTTGTAGCACTTGAACCATCCTCTTGGATAAATTGATCTTATCCACAAGACAAGGTCAATAAGGAGCTGACTAAGCCCGTGCTTCCTCACGATATAATCCTTCCCCGTTTACAGCTCATGTAATTTTATAGATGAAAGTAATTTAAGTACCTAAAATCACATCTAAATCACCTTGTACTCTAACCAATAAATATTGTGTGGGTGTGTACGTTTTAGTTCGTGTTTTTTACACAGCAATACAACTGTGTATGTGTGTGTTTTTGTGTGGAATTTCCCGGTGTTATCTAGAGTTTTCTTTCGACTTTGTTATAATAAACGAACCGAGGTTCAAAAGTTAATAATGTTACGCGGTCACAATGTGAATTGGTGACCGCTAGTAGGCTGACATTGAACACTTCCATGCTTCGGAGGGCACGTTAAACGGACCCGGCTTATAAGTCGGTAAGCCATGACACAGGCCTAACTACGTCACTAGAACTACGCCATCTCATACGAACATACTTTGAATGTATGTGGATGGATGTAGCATTAGAGACATACCAATGAAGAATTGATGCTCTGAGTGAAATATGATAAGAGAAAGAGATCAGTGAAAGAGTGGAATGGAAGAGGACCCGTTGTGCCGACCTAAAATATGAGTGAAATAAGGATAGAGATTGTCCGACACCCGATGGTCCGACGACATAAAAGCATATGCCGAGACAGACTGGACCAGGAAGACCAGTGATAGAACAGTGTGGAAGAACATTGGAGAGGCATATGCCCTGAAGAAGAAGAATAGAGAAATGACAATGAAACTCTGGTGACAGATTTTATTTACCAACTGAAGGCGTCAGTCATGGCATACGTAGTATTATATGTTCTGTGATGGCATTACGACATTTTAACCGAGACAGAAAAATAACCGTGCCTTCCGAAGCACGGTAGCTCAGCTGACCATCCTTATTATATTTTATGGATTTTCTCATAAGAAAGTAAAGCAGTTTTGTGAACTCTAACGGAAAATGTTTTAACTAAATCCAAATCACAACGATAAGGTACATCGTAAAAACGTATTTGTTTTCGTTTTATAGCTCCAGTGATTTACATCTCATTATAAAATCTGTTTTAAAATAATTGAAAGTTTTACAAAGATGGAAGCGTTAACAAAGATTTTTACAAGCTTTTATTCTAACAGCCGTGTTGGCTGAGTGGAATAGTGCTGCGACTTTCGAAAGTCATGAGTTTGAATCTCGTCAGCACAAAAAAGTAATTTTTGTTGAGCAAAGGTCACGAGCTCTATGCTGAAAAAAACCATTGAGAAGAAACCAATTACAATATTTGAATAGGCGATGGATTTGCGGGTTTGCAACCTGTCTCGTATGAGACTGAGACCAGAGACAGACTTTGTAGGGGCGCGCGAAAGAGACAGGAGACAGAGAATCGTCAGTTTAAATGACAACGGTCTTCTGTCTTGGTCTACGGCCTCGGGCTCCGGCGTGGACCGCCAGCTTAAGAGTTTGACCCTTGTCAGCACAACATGCATCTTTCTCCACGAATCTCTCTCTAGGGCAGCCTCCTTGACCTCTTCATACGACATGACAGCGACCTTATTTACTTGGCTCATATAGCTAAACCCCAGTCTTCTTCTTCTTTCTCTTACCATCCACATTTCTTTCTATGAAACTGTTGTATGAGATATCGTATAAGATAGCGATCATATTTTCTCTTCTTTTCTCGAAAACTTGCAATGGAGATCTATCATCGTCTATTCTATGCTAAACTTCAATATTAATGACTGTTCCAGCTTCTCCATTCTACACCAACACCACATCTAAAATGCCTCCAACGTTTTCTTATTCTGCTTCGTCATGGAATGCTAACATCTGCAAAATACAGACAAGTAATTATTGTATGTGGAAATTGTAGAAGGTTATATCCGTAACCACTTTTTAATGGAAGAGAGCAAACAAGCAAGTGGCTTACCTGCTGGTAGAATGAAAGAAAGAAGGTGCAGAAGAGCTGCAGTTGTGTTGCCGGCCTTTGAAGTAGAAGTAGGCTTGCTAATAGACATAGGCTCTATATTCAACCAGGAAAAGTCAAGCAGGTCGCCTAGAGCCTTGATAAAAAGGGATTTTAAAAAGAAATATGTTAGTTAAAATGTCACTGCAACTATGTTCCTCAGGGTTAACCATTTGGCAGAAAGTCCGGCGAACGCGCGGTTATTTTTAACTAGAGTTAAATAGGACATCGTGCGGTTAACTGAATAGTGTTTTATTGCAGGAATTAATATTTTAACGGCACCTACAGCAGATCAAAAGTGGCACCGATTCGAATATGACTTAGGTTCTTCGAAAGCTTATTTCTAAGACTTTGGGGTTTACTAGCTCAAACTAGACTAAACCGAAGAACATCGCATTTTATTCTACACCTTATAGGCACCGGATGCCAAAACCCAGAACAGGATGGTCAATTAATGTTTTTCTCATGAGAGAAAGGGACAGCTCGATAGACACGCGCATTCATTATATCAACAAACACATTTCTTACAGTACATATTAATGCAATAACTTGAGAATCGAGAAACTCTAGGTCCAAATGTGTTAGCGCACCGATTACCAGAGTTACACACTTACTCACATTGTAATGTTGTTCAATCGATGATGTAAAGTAAACTTACTTTTGTTTCACACTCCAACCTTAGCGAAAACAATTCTTGACCAGAATTCTTCGCTGAAAAACGTCAACTTTTCAAGGAAGATCTTCGAATCGAATGCAGTTGACTAAGATGTGAATCGCCATGCAGACCACCAAAGCTAGATTGAGTTCTGCATATCAAAGAGGTACCAGGCTCCCATAACAAACATGTAATGGAATAGTTGTGTCAATAAAATAATGAACCGGTTTGTGAACGGCGCGTTCAGCACGCGTCCGGCGAAACTGTAACACAGGGCTGTCGCGAGGAGAAAAGGAAATGCAGAAAAAAAGACAAATAATTATTGACCGAGCGAGCGAAACGTCTCATTTTCGAGATTGGTCAAAAATGCTTTATCTGTCTGTTCTGCTCTACAGGTCGCATTTCTCAACAGATTCTGATAAAATTTTGTAAGTTTGATGATTAATTTTTTTATTGGATGGGTTCTTGGGTACTTTTCTCCAAAAAGGGGCAAAAAGGGAGCTACAGCATATCTCCACCTTATTTTCACCGATTTCAATGGTTCTTTTTTATTTGAAGGTTGTAACTTTACGTTGGTCTCATAAAACTTTGGTAAAGATCTGATGAAGATCTTTAGTGTGATGTGCAGAATAGCTCGAGACTCAAAATGCAGTATAGCTCACTTTTAGATTTCTTCCATTGAAATCGGCCCTTTAACTACTAGGTAGGGATTGATGGAGCACCGGGAACCATTCTCATCACAAAACTAGAGAATTGTGAACATTTATTCTGTTTTAAGCTACGAAAAGAAAGACTCGCGAGGTCTATAGCTCACAGAGCCACTAACTAGTTATATAACTCATATTTTGTTTACTTTTTCAGACACCGCGCCAGCCCTAGGCAGTGCAAGTGCAGTGCGTATTTATAATCGGCCCAAATTCTAAAGTGGGATGCGTTTGTGGGCCAGCCCTTCCCTCCGCACCTACTGGCGTTCTGCGCTCCTGGTACTATGCGACGGTATTAGTTCTATTTTATAGTTTCCTGGTAGTTTTAGCAGCGCGATCGGCTACCTGTTCAACGTTTTCATGTTGTGTGTTGTTGTTTGAATTATCTATCTCTCTTTTTGATGAAATATTAAATGAAAATGATCGGTTAGAAATCTTATTTCAAACCGATCATTTTTATTTTCATTTAGAGGAGAGTCTCCTGTAGAGGAGAAACAAACAGAGACGAAAGCAAAATTGGCGAGTTGATGCAGAGACGCTTCGCTCGCTCGGTCAACTAGCAGCTACGGTTTATTAGTTTAAGTTTTGTTGTTACAGATTAAATTCTCTGTATCACAGAGGCAGTATTATTTGTATTTAAAAAAAACCATTACAATTTACTAGCTCATACTTACATTTACTTCGATTCTTTTTAAAATACAACAAACCTGTAATTTTAAATCTAGCTTAGTACGTCACATCGCGTGCGACACCTAGGAACAATCTATTGTTTGTAGTGTTTTACGAGTACAATACCAAGGTTTCTTCCGGGGACCCAGGAAAATTTTCTTTGAAAACTCTTCTGAGTCTTTATCGACCTTATAATCTTTTGTATTTGTAATACTTTGTGCTGATTAAATCATCCAATCAATATAACTGGTTCTTTTTGTATTTTATACTTTTATGTAAATATGTACCTAGTAGTTTAGTTTCTGTAAATCAATATAAAAACTACACAAAATTAATGAAATATTATCCCGACTGTATTACCAACATTAGACATTATTCTTTTAGATCTTTTGCCATTTTTAGATCCTTTGAAGATATCTAAGGAGTAGTCAGAGGGATGTCCAAATACAATTTGGTTCATGCCCACATTTTGTAGAAATTAACATTCCATACGGACAGGTTGTAAGCCCATGAACGCTATTAGAAAGCTAACTGGTTTCCTCACGATGTTTTCCTTCACCGTTTAGAGCTCGAGTTAGAAATGCGATTACACAAAGGTAGAGCTATGTTTGCCGAGTGGGACAACGTCCCTTGACTTTCGATCCAAAAATTCCAATGATGCACGGTCGGGATTCGAACTCCAACCTTTAAATCGAAGTCGAGGCTCATTCCACTCGGCCAACAAGGCTCTTTATAAAATGATAAAGCATGTATGAAGTTATTTCAATGAATTACTTCAAATTGAAACGACAGCATTTTTACGGAATGCTTTTTGTAGCATTTTTGCCACCTGCAGTAATGCCAGCCATACACGATCAAGCTCACCGTCAAGTTTGCAGCGGACTTGATGCGGCGTCCAGTAAACTTGACGTTATGGTTATGGGTGTGCATGACAAGTCCACTTGAAGCGAATTCTGCCGACTTGATCAAGTTTGCAGCGTCATGTAAACTTGAAGATGTGTGTGAGCGTTTAAGTATGCATGACAGTTGGCACTGTCCGTCAGTGGTGACGCTACGGCTTCGACTGGCTGCGCCATCAAGCAAACTTGCCGGTAAACTTGATCGTGTGTGTTCTATATATGGACGAACTGCAAACTGGACGCCGCATCAAGTCCGCTGCAAACTTGACGATGAACTTGATCGTGTATTTCCGCTGTAAGTTATCATGAAATTAGCATTCTTAACTTGAAACCTTTTAAATAAGTCAAATTGTAAATTTAATATGAAATTGTGTCTTAACTACGTAGGTAGTTTGTAGAAGTTAAAAGTTCTTAGGTAGATCGTTGAAATTAAGCCAGTTTATGACATTTATAATGAAGTTAGTTCTTTCCAAATATGTAAATTCATGTAAAATAACATGAACTTGATATTAGTAAATTTAAATCAATTTTATCACACTTTTTGGTAAAACAACGGCAAAATTTACCACACTTATTGGTCTCACAGATCACATGTGCTCTTTGACACAAGCTTTAAAGGGTGGAGGAAAACATCGTGAGGAAACCCGCGGCTTAATCGGAACACACGTACTGACCAATTGACCATGTCTTTTCTGTGGTTATGGCCGGCTGAGAGGATGGTTTAGGTGCTATAAGCCTACTCCATGTCCCAGTTACAACGCCTCATAGTGATGTAGTAGATGTGTAGTGTGTAGGCCTATGTTTTACCTGTCCATTCCACTAATAGTCTTCTAAAGTTCATTGTCTACATCGATCAGCTGGGCGAGGAGTTGGCATGTGTCTGCATTGTCTCCCTGGTCGCCTTGACCATCTATAAATACAGGCCCCAGTTACTCATTTAGATGCTGCAGGGTACGCCTTTGTATAACCAGCCCCATATTGAACCAGCTTCAGCATGTGGGTACATAGCTTATGAACAGTAGGACTGCACAACTGACAAACTCGAAGACTCTTCTAACACAGGTTTTTTCTACTCTTGAGGTGCAGGGGCCATACCATGAACTCTTAGAGCAATGTTAAAACAAGCTTAAAACAGTCCTACTGCTTTAAAAATGACATTCGTTGTCATGTATTTTTTTTATACTACTAAGGTAGCAGACAAGCATACGGCCCACCTGATGGTAAGCGGTTACCGTAGCATATGGATGCCCGTGACACCAGAGGAGTATACTCGCTTTCAAGCTTGTTTTAACATTACTCTAAGAGTTCATGGTACGGCTACTGTTCATAACTCCGAAGATCCTCGACACATCCTCACCAAATTTTTATGGCACCAATCGGAAAGTATACTCTATCAAACAAAAAATAATTTTCTAAATCAGTTCAGTCTTCCAGTAATCGGTGAACATATAAAAATAGCACAAGAAAAAGAAAGATTCCGATTTAAGAACCTCCTTTTTTTTTGAAGTCGTAAAGTCAGAAACAAATCAAGTTCAAAGGGCGTCTTGCACAACCTTTATAGTTGTTATAAAGGTAGCTTAAACGCTTTTTCTGTTTTAAGTTTATGAATGCATTGTTTATTTTTCTACTTTAATTATTTTTACTACCTTTAAAATTTAAAAAAAATTGTAAAAGAGGAGGATTTTGAGAAAAACACGGAGCTATATTAAATAGGTATATATTAAATTTAATTGCACCTATAACATCGAAATTATTTTCAATCGACATCTACTAAAGTAACAGTATTGTCAGAACATCATCATCATCATCAAGGCCTCATATTGTACGGAACACTAGACGATAAGACTTATCTTTTTAATATGTAAAAATATTATGTACATTTTGAAAGGAATAAACTTTTTGAATTTTATGATTTGAAGAAAAGGAAGAGTCTTTGGTTCAGAAAATAATAGAAAGATTTAATCTTGTAGCACCATAAGGACAACAAATAAACAAAAAACTTAAAAAAACCAACGATAATTCAACCAAATGTAGAGGCATAACATTTTTTCACAAAATTCTCAAAACACAAAATTATTTATATAAAACAGTGAATATTTCGGTTTTTTTTATATTCATAGCATTAATTTCTTCAAGAGGTTGAAGAAATATCCTTTTAAATGTCAAGAATCAGTGAATAAGTTCTTACTTTAACTTAAAAATATATTACAAATTTAAATAAACGCAGGTAAAAACGGGACGGAGTTAAGTGATAATATATTTTATTTATATAATGTTAACGACGTCAGCACACGAGTATATAATATAAAAAATACAGTGTGCAGGTCATTTTGACTATTACTTAAACTGTAGGATACATCCTGGTAACTTTATGTTTCGAGACCCGTTTATTATTGACTGCCAACCCTAGTTATAAATTAACACCAAAAATATACATCCCATCTTCGAAATATACATTCCATCTAGGGTTACCACTCAATGCGTTGTGTATAATATAAGTCTGTAAGCAGCCTATATAACCCGTTCGTGTAGCTACCATCATAATAATATTAAGTAGCATAAAACATTCACATCGAAATTGAATATAAATAACTCCTTGTACTTCCAATGTCACCCACAAACATGATTTCATCATTTAACTAAACAAGTAGAAAAAAATAATCAACAAAAAAAACTAAAAAGGTACTTTCATAGGAATAAAATTTTAGAAATTTAACAAAAATAATAACTTAAAGAAATTAGCTGTAAATATCGCTAAGCGTTAAGACTAAACATCAAAATTATTTACAAAAATTTAAATTACTTTTTTTATTTTATTTTGTTAGACTCATAACTCTGTTACACCGTGATCCATAAAGATTTTTAAAACATCCACTTTTATAACGATACTTACCCAAATGTTATAAAAATATTATTTACAACCAATATACACTATACTCACAGTAATACAACTTATTTTTACACTAAAACACGAAAGAATCCTAATGAAATGTCTGTGAATGAAAATCATCAGTCGACTGTAATGTTTTTAATGGAGTTTTAGTGAAACTATAGCTTAGAAATCGAGCTTTTTCATAAAATATTTTTAGCATGGTTCATTTTAGTAATATTTAGCGCGCTAAAAACTGATGCGACTGTCGTTTTGGATTCTATAACATTGACGTGTGGCTTATTAGCACTGAATCACCCATGAATGATAATGATAATTATTATTATTTCGGGACTTTATCGCGTACCTTTCTTTTCGTTTCTCGACATTTCAAACAGTCATCCCTTGACCACGAACGCTGTAACGTGTGCAAAATTTCGGGACTGGAAATAAAATAAAAGGTACGCGGCGTACCTTTTATTTTTCTTGTCCCGATTTTATTGCGTACCGTACGCGATAAAATCTCGTAATGATAATTATCATTATGTTAACAAATCGCGAAAGTTTAACAAGTTATATGAATGAATAATGATTTTCAGCCTTTGAATTTTAGACTATCTCCATTGAATAGACATTCTCGAGACAACGGCAGTGATTGTGACATGCGAGTTTTGGACACTGCATTGAGATCACTTCTTAGCGGCTAAAACTCGCTTATCAATGTTTAAACAAAATTAAAAAAAATAACATTTGGTTAAAACATTCATAATCGTTTGAAAAAATGTTTAAAAATATTATAAGTACATTTTTACTAAAAATAGTAACTTTTAGGGCATCTTGTACCACTATTCTTAATTTTGTTTAGCTAACCTAAACGCATTTAACGCATACAAAAATTGCGCTTAGGCTAGCTTAAATACAATAAGAATGTGGTGCAAGACGGCCTTATAGAGTTATTCATAAAACATTGTTTTTTATTGTATGAATGCTTTACTCAATTACTACTAGTTTTCAATTTTATAAATTCAAAACTTACATCTATTGTATATTATTATAAAAGTAAACAGTAAAAATCACAAAAGTCATAATTTCTCTAACTAAACCTATACGACACTACAAGTTTAGTTAATGCACTTTTTAATTTATCACACGCTTGCAGACTTCAGAACACCACCCACGTATCCGACCTGAAACAATTAAAAAAATGTAAAAACAAAAATCTATGTAAGTACAAAAAGTTTTATACGACATGGGTCTTGCACGACATGACAGCTTCTTAAGGAACATCATAGAAGGAAAAGTAGAAGAAGACGAGGAAGGGGAAGACCAAGAATTAATTACACGAATTAAGAAGAAGATCGCTGTCATCTCGTATAAAGAAATAAATGAAATCGCATTGGAAAGAGATAGATGGAGAGAGTTGCCTCGTTGCACCGACAATTGAACTCTTAAATTTAAATATATACAAAAAGTTACGCTTATAGGCAGAGAGAGAGAGAGAGACCACAGATTTCCACTCGCTACGATCTTATCACATCTTATAACTTTTAAAACTATCATGGTTACGAACATATATATTATTCGTCTGCACATAACTACCCTCTACCTCGCAAAGACTTCAGTTACCCGTGATCATGGCGCATGCAACTGCGTCGAAATATCGGGAAGCAAGAAAACTTAATAATCATGGTAATTATCCCGTTGATAATAATATTTATCACATCTTTTACCTCGTTCACTCTCAAATTCTTTAAAAAACTCACTCTCAATACATTCTATATACAAGCTCGCCGGTTTTGGGTACTATTTGATCTAGCAACGTCATTAGCTCACCCAGGTTCTTCTAGATGTCCTATAACACATTCACCTCAAACATCTGTTTCAATAAACGAATTTCATACATTCTTCCCTAATATATCGCACCTCCTTCTGGAGTTTTCGGCAGTTTCTCCTCCCTCTCCCGCGGAAAACGGCCATTTATCGCATTTCCCAAAAATCATAATTTTTGAATTGAGTCACTTCTAAGAATAGAAGTTTTGGGAAATGCGATAAATGGCCGTTTTCCGCGGGAGAGGGAGGAGAAACTGCCGAAATGAAAGAGAAGCAGCTATTATGTTTTTCACGTTCTAACCAAAAAGTAGCAGATTTTGAATAACTAGCGGATAGAGTTTTTTTTGCTGAGTCTTTCTACGTATTCAAGTCATTTTCCCAATTTTATTTAATTGAGTCACTTCTATTCTGTAGGTGCGATATATTCAGTCAGGGTTAGACTCCCCAACCAAGAAATTTTAAGATTTCTAAGTGTGAGGTCACTTAAAAAATAAACAAAATAATATATACTTACAATATATTTTTTTAAATATAGTAGTATAGGTACATATTGTTATAATAACATAAAATGAAATAAAGGACTTGTTAACGGCCAAGCCATATATTTTGAGTTTGTGAAGGGCTTGTAGGGCGGTTAAAAGCTTGGTTCTATATAACGAGTTAGGTACATGTAAGGCTTTTAATGCTACTTATAATAGTTTTACAATAAAGAACCTGAATAAGATCAGCAGGGCTATTTTGTCTCACACGTAAAGTCGCTAATTCGGATTTCTTCCTACAAATAAAGTTTTTACGAACAAAATTAAAGTTATAGAATGCAGAATTACCTACTTTGAATATTAATGATAATTATTATTACGGGATTTTATCGCGTACCTTTAATTTATTTTCTTTCCCGACGTTACACTTTGACTTTGAATATTGTACACAATATAAATGTCTATCACTTTTTTCAACCATCTTCTACCATTTCAAAGTATTCATCGTAAAAAATCAATTTTCGTAGAAAGTAGTAGTTAGCGACTTTACGTGTGAGTCAAAATAGCCCTGCTGGTAACTTTTTGACAGTCTCGTCTTGGCAACAATTTACATGAAAATGTTTTTGGTGGGATAATTATGATTACAAAATTATCATGTTTATAAATGTAAGAGAATTTATCGCGTTATTTATTTACGCGTTTTAGCGGTGCGATGCTACAAACGACATAGTCGCGTGAATACTCATTAGATAAATAACACGATAAATTCACGTATTACGTATTTCAAAATATGGCTTGTAATGCCGAAAGCATGATAAAGTTTGCTACTTTATTACAAACTAGTTTCCGTTTGCGGTTTCGCTCGCGTAGTACTTACCTGGATAAAAGGTAGCCAATATGTTATTCCAGATTATAAACTATATAATACAGGACAAATAAACAAACAAATAAACACACTTTAACATTTACGAGTATGGGTACGGATTTGTAGAAAAATAAGGACACGAAAACTAAGATTTTTGTAAAATGGGCTTGCCCACTTATAATTTCGCAACAAACCCTCAATTCACGGTCTTGAATCTATGCCATTGCGCCACTCTCGGAACCATTCCGACCGACTTTCCATATTACACAACGCCCAAAACTGATTGCATAACGGCCCCGAAGACCTAATGTCCCACTGAGAGGGTTATGTCATAGTTTTAATATTTTTCACCTTTAAAATGGCCCGTGAGAAGTGTTATGACATACTAAGTTAAGATGAAAAGTTCAAGTTGATGTGGGTAAAGTTCAGTTTCTATGACTTGCCTAGTTTTGGCGTTATGTAACATAGAAGTGCGAATGGGTATCATTAGTACACAATACCAATCGTTGCAGATTCATGTTATTGAATGGCAAACCGAGCTTAAGTAACGAGATAGACCGAAGGCGACACGACGGAAGGTGGCGTCACACGTCAAACGCTGGCAGGACAATTTTGTCACCTTCGACGTGGGATGCTGCGAGCTTTGTTATGGGGGGGGGGGGGCTCCAAGGGTTCTAAAATATAAGGATCTTTGTTATGGGGAGGTCCAAGGGTTCCAAAATACAAAGATTGACTAGGTTTCCCCCGAAATCAAAGGGTTTTGACTGTTCAAGGGTTCCTAAGAGGGGGTACGGACCGCCTAGCCCTCCCCCCCCCCCCCCTTATATACGCCCATGGTGTTGGAAGAGTTTGTGTGTCCTTTGCCCAGCACGAAACTGGTTGAAGATGGACTGATGAGTCTTACGTTTTTTTCAAGCTTCGCACTCTTTGTGCATTTGCCATTTATTGACCGAGCGAGCGAAGCGTTCGTTTGTCCGGATGTCTGTCGGTCGGACGTCTGTCTGTCTGTTCTCCTCTACAGGTAGATATCCGATTTCGATTCCGACTTACATAAAAAAAATATATACTTATATTAAACAAAAAAAAATTACATACAAAAAGAGTGTCACCGAAAAGAGTGTTAGGCCCCAAACCGTGTTTGTTGCCCTGGTTCTTCACGGTCTTGGTCGCGAAGGAACAGGAGTAGAATCACCTAGCTCTTAAGACGTTTCAAAGGGGTACACTAGTGACCTTATTGAATAAATGAATTTGACTTTTGATGGTTTTTTTAGGCTGTAACTTTAAGCTAGTCTCATAAAAATTTGGTGAGGATCTGATGAGGAACTTCAGCATGATGAGCAGAATAGTTCCTTAAAATGAAGTATCCTCACTTTTAGATTTCTACCAGTGGAAGTGGAATCGGGTTTTTATGGAGGAAGAAAGCACAAATCGTTCGGGAATCTTCGTTGAAACAAAGATGAATTTTTTTATCTCTCTGTCATAATATGGTGAGAAATATGGATGCATTCGTCACACAACGACGCAAATAGTTCACGAAATCCCGATAATGTAGCCCCAGTAAGAAATCATAAATGCACAGTCGATTTACAGTTGGTATCAGTGAAATTTCTTACAATCGAGTGCTAAAAAAAACATTTATCATGTGATTCGTATGCAGTGAAAGTTCAGAGTTTCTTTTCGATAAATATTTTTGCTGCGATAAGATTTAGCGCAATCACTCGCCACTTTTGACCACAAATGTCAGACAAAAAAGTTGCGGGAAACTTTATAAAATCGATATAGGTGAAATCAGACACTCAAGTGAAAGATTACTCGAATGAATGCTGGGGTTTTCTATTACACTTTTCTTTCATTTTATGTTCAGATGTGTCACTTTGAGTGAAATATGCAAAATGAACAACGGAAATGTACGAAAAATGAACCGTCTGATTCCACCTTAACGGCAAATTTTTCTTCTTTATTTTGGCTTCGCAGGGTTTGTGCATTTAGCCAGAGTCAAGTAAGTAATTAATTCAAGTTAATAGGAATCCAAAAGATACATATAACAATACACATACATACATCATCCCCCCCCCCCCCTACCCTTGTGCCTCAGTAAAGATTTGGGGCTTTACTAAAGGAACCTGAAACGGACTTTTTGGGAGAACTCAAAGTCGAAATGCAATGCTATCACTTATGCACTTTTTACCCGGCTGACTGTCAAGTCACAGGGTTATGTAGATCGCGCGTTTCTTTGTATGTGGGTGGGTGGGTATGTAAGTAATATTCTTTATTACCACGTTTCTCGTTTCTCCTAAACGGCTCAATGGATTTTAATGAATGAGGTATCGTTAGAATCGTCTCTATGTCGATTATGCTCTAGGATACTTTTTATTTCGATAAATCAAATAGTGCGCCTAGAAAATGCAACAATGTGTGAATTTAGAAAATAAAAATCATGCCATCACATCAAAATCCATGTCAAAATCAAGAGGTTGGTGGATTGATATCAAATATAATTTTTTGAAAAATCTAACATGACATCTTCAAAAACTAAATCGAAATTGCTTCAGCCATTTAGAAGATAGATATCTCATATTTAAGAAATATCGCACGCATTTAATTTTCAGACAGAGCCATCTGTGTGTCAACTGTGACAACAAAGTTTAGGAAAAAGCGCACGGCATCGAACCCTAGATACCTACCTACCTAATAATAAAATTGTAATTTAATTTTGTGATTGAGATAATGCTGTTTCCAACTTTTCAGTTCAGCCGGGTTTTTTAATTATTGAATGAATTGCTTGTGTTTCATTTGCCCACACTTATGCACGTTCACGAACACTCTACAGTTAATAATTCGCCATGAGACATCATAACATTCGAAGAAACACAAGTTTTGGTAAATAAAACAAAATGAAAACATGACTTCTCAAACTCCCGTCAAAAAGCAGATAACGGCGAAACAAATCGCATGATTTTGTTTGTTTTTAGATTATCAATCGATTTTTCAAAAAATCGGTTGCCTTTTATACAAAAAACAAATTAAAAAATTAATAGTTTGAGTTTTAAGTTGCAAGTAAGGTTTTGGAATGCCTGATGTTTACTATTTTTAACCGACTTCAAAAAGGAGTTCTATGTTCGGCTGTATGTTGTTCGCCGAGTTTCGTCAATTGTGGACCGATTTTGAAAATGCCCTTCTGTTTCAAAGGGAACTCCCGAGGTGGTCCTATTGTCACCAAGTCAGGATCTAACCGGGGAATTCCATGGAAAACGAGAGAAAATCTCAAATTTTAGGGCTATTAACAGTGTTTATGGAGCTTTCTGAAGTGAAATGAAATCTAGGGTATATTTTTGATGTATCCATTCTTATTTTTCGCTTTTCAGTACAAGTAATTTTTGAAGTCGGTAGTTTTTTTATAGTTTTAATAATAGAAACAATGACAGTTACATAACAGGCAAAATTGAAAATTACAAAAATATTCTAAAACAAAACATCAATAAATTGTGCCGTTACATTGTTTTGTGGATGAGATACCTAATGCATAAACCAAATTGTGGTTTGTGCGATCGATTACGCACAGGTAAAACCAAATAAAGATTTCCTTGTTTAGCTTTCCATAAAATCAATCTGTTGTCTCTGTCACAAAGCTCCATTTTTGTCATTGCACCAAAACAAAAAGATTCCAACGAATTGAGAACCTCCTCCTTTTTTTGAAGTTGGTTAATAAATCCAAGGTCAAACCACCAAAATTGGAAGTAAGTACCAGGAGAGCAGAAAGCTCAAAGCATTAGAAAGTTCACGCACACAGATCCAGCACTATTATTTAATCTGTAGAGTGCATTTACCCGAGTTTCGGGCACGGGGGTCGTCGACCCCGGTGCACTGTGATTTTTTTATGACTCTAGTTTTTGTACAGAGTAGTTGACTGATTAGAGATTGTTAGCAACGAACGCTGTTCTTTGAATAAAAGTTGGTAGATAGTACTTTTACATAAGAAATAAGGTGGTTGATTGAAAGTAAGTTTATGAATTTTTGAATCAATTTTCGATGTTTTGTGTTTATAAAAATCTCGAGTCATAATTTTGTTATTAATTAAAATACGTAGGAAGGTACTTATTTTTGATACCGAACACTTTTTGTACAAGAATAAAAATTTTAACTTACTTTTTGTTGTTTTAAGATCTCGAACTAAAAATCTTAATAAAAAAAAATCTTAGTGAAAATTGCTTAACATGGTCATGTTTACCAATTTTCACTAAGATTTTTAGTTCGACAACTTTTTCAAAACCAACAAATAGTATTTTAAAATGTTTATTCTTGTACAAAAATGATTTTGTGTGTCTTAAAAAAATGTGTGCTTTTCTAAATATTCCTTCTTTATTGATTTTTTTTTTATTAGAAAGGCAGGTAAATAAGAGTTTAGGGAAAGTGAAAATCCAACTTCTAACAGGCTTTCAACCTGTATTACTTAATACTTGGAAAAATATTCATAGTAACGCGTTCGACAAATAATACACTGCCGATCTATCGAAAAAGTGAACACTATAATGATGTAAGTATATTTTTCATAAAGTAATAAGTTCGTATGAGCTAGCGGCCAACTCTGGTGACGGAGTTTTAAGGCCGCCTAAAGGCCTCCGTCGTGGCTTAACGACTTAAAAAGCCGGGACCGACAATTTAACGTGCCCTCCGAAGCACGGAAGCGCTCAGCTCGTAATTCGTAATGTCACAAATTCACAGTGGTCACCCATCCAAATTGTGACCGAGCACAACGTTGCTTAACTTAAACGATCAATCTTCACGGTCTTGGTCGCGAAGGAACAGGAGTAGAATCACCTAGCTCTTAAGACGTTTCAAAATGGTACACTAGTGATCTTATTGAATTAAAAAAAAAACCGGTCAAGTGCGAGTCGAACTCGTACGCCGAGGGTTCCGTGCCTAGCCATGGTGCCAATTAAGCTAGTCCGCTTAATTGTATGAGCGCCCATACAACTCGGAGGACAATTTTAATTGGCGTCAACTATGTATGTATGGGAACACCCTTTAATTTTCAACTTTTTTAACTTTTTGGAATTTTTCCTTTATTTGTGCTTTAAGACCTTGCTTTTTGCCAAATTTCGTTATTCTAGGTCAACGGGAACTACCATTTAGGTTTTCGACCCAAAACCTCTAGGGTACTTCCGGTTGACCTAGAATTGTCAATTTTGGTTACAAGCAAGGTCTTCCAGCACGAGTAAAGGAAAAATTCCGAAAAATAAAAAAAGTTGATAATTAAGGTAAGTTTTAGTACTCACAAGTTTTCACGAAAACCTAAATTTGCCTATATCTTTTTATAGTGTTGACTCAGGACCTTGATTTTTATACTCACAGTAGGGACTATAGACCTTAGTATATGGTATAAATTTCAACTTGCTAGCTCTACCCGTTCCTGAGATAATCGATGGTGACACACGGACAGACGGACAGACAGACGGACAGACGGACAGACGGACAGACGGACAGACGGACAAGAAAGTGATCTTATAAGGGTTCCTTTTTTTACCTTTTAAGGTACGGAACCCTAAAAAAATCAATAACGTTAAAGCAAGCTACGCCACGAGCGCTTCATATTTTTCATAAAAAAATGTACTTACCTATAGTTTTCTGTACTTATTCAAATTTTAAATATCTGATCAAAATGAGTGACTCTACGTAGACATTTGCTCAAATATTGAGCGTGTATCATTGTGAGCCTATTCACTGTTTGTATTTTTATGAAACTTGTTTAAAACTACTCTTTGATATAGTTGTGCATTGTGTACGCACTACGCATGATGTCAATGCATCCTATGAATAGAGACGATGAATAAACTCAAATAAAGTGAATACAATTTAGATAAAGTTACACGTGCTAGCAGAATTCTATGGAAAAAGGAATAAAAATAGCGTAGGAGTTAAATCTTTGAATAAACTTGCTACAAAGAAGTTTCTTTAGACGTAAAATAATAATTGTTCTTGATATTAATATTTTTTTAATATAAACATTCCATACTTCGGAGGGCACGTTAAATTGTCGGTCCAGGCTTTAAATAGAATAAAATATATAGAATAGAATAGAATATTATGTAGTTTATTGACAACACACACAGAAGACAGAGACATAGAAACAACAAAAATGAGTAATTAGGTCGTTAAGCCATGACGGAGGCCTTTAGGCGGCCTAAAAGCTCCGTCACCAGTGTTAGCAACGTCACCTAGAATAGAATAGATTTAGATTTAAAATAAGATTAATTAAGATTTTTAATAAAGAAAATTTTCCTATTTTTTAGCTAGGGAACTTGGTAGATTACCATTGTAAATAATTTAGAATAGGTTGTTTTATTTTAATTTCGGACCATCCACATAAGCGAGATAGATATACTCAAATAGACGAAGACAGCTAGCTAAGAATGTTCGAGAGTTTTCGAGAGTCTCTAGATTATTCCAAAAACAGAGACAGACATATAAAATAGAAAGAGATAGAAAGCTAGTTAGATAAAGATAGAACGAAAATGAGAGAGCAGGACAGATAGAGAACGCTCTGTGATTGGTCCGAATCGCTTGGCGCGCTTTCCCCTCCCGCTAATCGCCGCCAGGCAAGACTTAGTATAAATACAGAACCGATTTTGTGCAAAGCATGTCAGTTTATGTTCAGTATCAGTAAGTAAACATACAAGAAGAAAATAAAAGGAAGAAACTTTAAGACTGGTGTTTCAATTGGACCGCACTCTTCGCCGAAAACCTTCGCAGGATAAAAAGACCTACTACTACAATTACAGTCCACTGAAGAATATTTCTACAATATTTTTTGATCCTTCGACTGCCGGATTGAAGAAAAGAAGATGCCGATCGTCCGTTCGCGATCACCGGTCGACAAGTCCAGATCGGACAAAGAAGATTCTGCCGAAACATCGACCACCGACTGGTCAATGGAGACTCCGGCAACGACTGATACTGAAACCACGGAGGCATCCGCCGGGACAACCACGTCGCGCCGCACCGTAGCTGCCGCTAGCGCCGCCGCTAGCACAGCATTGGAGCCCGCCGTCGCCTCGACCTCAGGGAGGAGGACTCGCGCCGCGTCGGCGGCAGCTACCGCAGTTGCCGCCCCTCCCCCGCGCCCCGCTGGCGCCGCCGTGAAAGAACCGAAAGCCGCTCAGACCCGAACGTCTAAGCAGGCAATGACCACGCCCGCGAGCGTGAGTCTCGCGTCCGCATCCGCTCGTGCTACCGAGCTCGGCCACTCTGAGCCCGTGTTTGCACGCCCCGCGTCGGTATCCGCGAAGCTCACCCCGGCGTCGGTGACCGCGTCCGCAGCCGAATCTGCGGCCACGCAACGAACGAAAAAGAACCTGAAGAACATTGGAGGGAGACCTACCGCCCCACCGTGCGCGTCTTCAGAAACCGTCATCCCGAGAAAACCGGAGAGATCTACAAGATCAAGCAAAAGAACCGAACTGGAGGCTCTCCGAGAACTACAACAGAAGCAATTGGAAGCCGCCCAGGCTGCCGCCGCGCTAGCCCAGACGAACCTGGAGTTAGCAGAATACGCTTCTGAAGAGGAATTGGATGAAGAATATGAAATTGAAAGATCGACCAACATTGAACAATGGGTACAACAGACGAACACATACTTCGAGAACCCAGAACCAATCGAGAACGAGCCAACTCAGAAGAGTGAAATAAAGGAACTCGCCGAAGCTATCATGAACGCCACCCGATCGGTACGACCGAGCATGACCGTGTCACCGAAGATTTGGGACCTACCAGAATTTAACGGGTCTCATGAAGAATGGCTGCCATTTAAGAGGGCATATGAAGATAGCGCGGCGATGTGTACGACCGTACACAATATGGCTCGCCTCAGAAAGGCAGTGAAAGGAGCTGCCAAAGAAGCCATCAGAGGATTACTGTTCGTGACTTCGGACCCCCAGGACATCATCGCCGCACTAGAACGACGTTTCGGAAGACCTGAACAGCTGGTGCTGGCTGAGCTACAGAAGATTAAGGAACTGCCACGCGTCGGAGACACGCCGAGAGAAATATGCATCTTCTCCAGTCGCGTCGGGAATGCGGTTACGACAATAACCGCCCTGAAGAAACCGCACTACCTGTACTCACCAGAAATCAGCCGGAGCATCACAGAGAAGCTCTCGCCAATACTCCGATACCGATGGCTAGATTACAGTGCACGAATAGGCGATGAAGAGCCAGAACTATTGAAGATGAAGAAATTCTTAGAAGCGGAAGCAGACCTGTGCGGAAAGATAGCACCACCGGAACTGACCATTAAGAAACGATATCCGGTGCACGCTACCCACGAAGAAGAAGACTACGAGTCAAGCACAGTCGCTGCAACCTCAGAAGGATTTAAGAAGTTCTGTGCTCACTGCGAAGGCGAACATTGGATTACCGAGTGCAAGAAATTCAGGGACGCATCGAACAAAGAACGATGGGAAACTGCTGTCCAGAAAAAGCTGTGCTTCAAGTGTCTACGCAAGCGACACGCTAAACAGAACTGCCGAAGCCAACCCTGCAGAAAGTGCAAGAGACCGCATCACATCATGCTGCACACGGAGCAGACTTATAAAACGACTCCACCTGAACCAGAAAAACCTGCAGGAGCGCCTCAACCAGCAACCGAAGAAAGTGTAGTGAAGCCAGTATTCACAGCAACCGACGGAAAGAAGACTTACTTGAAGATGGTCCCGGTGGATATTTACGGCCCGAAGGGATCGACTCGCATCCTAGCACTGCTCGATGAAGGATCGACAGTGTCACTGATAGACAAGAGCGTGACTGATCGTATCGGAGCCACCGGAAAAAGAGAAGCACTCACCCTCGAAACTGTTGGCGGAAAGATAATAGAGAAGAAAGACTCCCAGAAAATGGATCTGAAGATAAAGGGAGCGAAACGAAGAGATCGAAGAACACTCCAAGGAGTACGAACAATTGAAAATTTGAAGCTGTCGCCTCAAACCGTCAGCAAGAGCACCATTGAAGGATGCAGCCATCTGAAAGAAATGATGAACGAATTGATCTATGAAAAAGAAAGCCCGACCCTACTGATCGGTCAAGACAATTGGGATCTGATCGTATCCCGGAAGATCTTGAAAGGGAAACGGAACGAGCCTGTCGCGTCACTTACCAGCCTAGGATGGGTGCTACATGGGAGCAGCACCGGATCTGCCGCTGCACCAGTCAACTACGTGAACCACTGCCGCCAAACAGACAACGAGGAAGAGATCGAAGAATTGATAAAAAGACACTTCGACTTGGATTCAATCGGCGTGCAGCAGCGGCACCCAAGCAACGACGCCGACGGAAGAGCTCTTGAACTATTGGAGAAGACCACCAAACAGCTACCCGACGGGAGGTACGAATCTGGACTGCTGTGGAAGAAGGAAGATGAGAAGCTGCCGAACAACTACGCGCAGGCCTACAATCGTCTGCTGGGCGTAGAAAAGCGATTGGACAAGGACGCAGTTCTAAAAGAAGAATACGGCAAACAACTGCAGAAGCTCTTTGACAGCGGATATGCCGAAGAAGCCCCAGCAGTCTCCACTCCAGATCGAACGTTCTACCTACCTCACTTCTCCGTAGTGCATCCCGTCAAGAAGAAGATTCGCATCGTGTTCGACGCCGCCGCGAAATATCAAGGGAAAAGCCTCAACGACGCTCTGCTTCCAGGACCCGACCTACTCCAGTCCTTGTTCGGAGTACTCCTCAGATTCAGAGAAGGGCCTGTTGCAGTCGTCGCCGATATAAAAGAGATGTTTCTTCAGATCAGAATGAGGCAAGAAGATCGTGACAGCCTGAGATTCCTTTGGCGCGGAGAAGACCGAAAATCAAGACCCAAAGAATTCCGCATGAAATCAGTGATTTTCGGCGCAGCATCATCACAGGGGAAGAAAAGAAAAATCCAGAAACGGTATTGACGACAAAAGTTCAAGAATCAATGACACCGGACCCGAACAGATTCTCAAGCTGGACGCGCCTACTCCGTGCAACAGCGAGAGTCTTCATGTTTTTGGACTTATGTCGAAGAAAGAAGGCCAACGCAAACGCCGCCAGAGAAAAGAACTGGAAGCCATACGAGAAGAAAGAAAAGATCAGCAAACCACATGCTCAGAAAAAGAAACTAGAAACTAGAAAATGGCTACCAATAGAACCCGAACACTTGAAAAAGGCAGAGAAAGCTCTCATCAAACAAACTCAGATGAAGTCGTTCCAGAAAGAAATAGAGAACCTCAAGAGAAACAAGCCGCTCGATAACTCAAGCCGTCTGAAGAAAATCGACGTAATGCTAGATGAAGATGAAATACTTAGACTCAACAGCAGAGCAATGAACGTCAGGGATTTTGGATCACAGAACTTGAGATTGCCCATCATCGACGGGAAGGATCGTGTGCCACAACTGCTGATAGAGCATTATCATCGCCACTTACATCACGGCAACCATGCAACGGTCATCAACGAGATACGGCAGAAATTCTGGGTCCTATCACTACGAAACGCTGTGAAGAAAGTATCGCATCATTGTCAGTGGTGCCGAGTGAAAAGATCAAGACCTGAAGTACCGCCGCTGGGAAACTTACCTCGAGAACGTCTGACGCACCACCAGCCCCCGTTCACATGTACCGGAGTCGACTACTTTGGCCCGATGCACGTGACGATAGGAAGAAGAAAAGAAAAACGCTGGGGTGCGCTCTTCACTTGCTTAACCACGAGGGCGATACATCTAGAACTGGCGGCATCACTCGACACGAGCTCCATGATAATGGCGCTAAGAAGAATGGCGGCTCGAAGAGGAACCCCCCGAACGATTTACAGCGACAACGGAACGAACTTCGTCGGAGCAGATAATAAACTGAAAAGAGAGATTGAGAACATGCCTCAAGAAATCGCCGAGGCGGCAAGACGAGAAGGAATAAATTGGAAATTCATTCCACCCGGAGCACCTAACATGGGAGGTGCCTGGGAGCGAATGGTGAGATCGGTGAAGACAGCACTCGCAGCCGTACTTGGAGAAAAGAGTCCACCAGAAGAGGTTCTACACACCCTCTTAACAGAAGTTGAACATACGGTGAACTCTCGGCCGCTGACGCACCTCGCGGCGGATCCGATAGAAGAAGAAGAAAGTCTGACTCCGAACCATTTCCTGATTGGAAGATCCTGCGGAATGACTGTCTTAGGAAACTTCGACGACACTGACCTCATCGGGAAACCGAACTGGAAGACTGCGCAAAGACTAGCAGACCACTTTTGGAACAGGTGGTTGAGAGAATATCTGCCAACCCTCATGCCAAGAAAGATAAATGGGCAGGAGCGCGTCACCTTTGAAAAAGGCGATGTAGTCATCATCGCAGATCAAACCTTCCCGCGCAACACATGGCCGCGCGGGGTGATTGAAGAGACATTCCCGGGACCAGACAAAAGAACGCGGATCGTTAGCGTAAGAACCAGAGGAGGCGTACTAAAGAGGCCGACCTCGCGACTCATCCTACTAGCACCAGGGAAGACGTTGCAGCCAAAAGATGGAGTGCCCAACGACACGTCGTGCACTGGCGGGGAGAACTGTTAGCAACGTCACCTAGAATAGAATAGATTTAGATTTAAAATAAGATTAATTAAGATTTTTAATAAAGAAAATTTTCCTATTTTTTAGCTAGGGAACTTGGTAGATTACCATTGTAAATAATTTAGAATAGGTTGTTTTATTTTAATTTCGGACCATCCACATAAGCGAGATAGATATACTCAAATAGACGAAGACAGCTAGCTAAGAATGTTCGAGAGTTTTCGAGAGTCTCTAGATTATTCCAAAAACAGAGACAGACATATAAAATAGAAAGAGATAGAAAGCTAGTTAGATAAAGATAGAACGAAAATGAGAGAGCAGGACAGATAGAGAACGCTCTGTGATTGGTCCGAATCGCTTGGCGCGCTTTCCCCTCCCGCTAATCGCCGCCAGGCAAGACTTAGTATAAATACAGAACCGATTTTGTGCAAAGCATGTCAGTTTATGTTCAGTATCAGTAAGTAAACATACAAGAAGAAAATAAAAGGAAGAAACTTTAAGACTGGTGTTTCAATTGGACCGCACTCTTCGCCGAAAACCTTCGCAGGATAAAAAGACCTACTACTACAATTACAGTCCACTTAAGAATATTTCTACAATAACCAGAGATGGTCACTAGCTCATACGAACATACTTTTTATTAATATTTAAGAAAACCTATTTGCTATTTCAGACCCCAATAAGTCCAATTCCAAGTTTCATCTAAATCGGTTCACATAACCATTCGGATTTTACAATTTTTTTCATTAAATGCAATGAACATTCAACTACAAAACAATTGTATATTTAATTAAACTTGTATGATCAAAAGATAACATAAAATATGTTGTCAAGTTATATTTGAAACAAGTATGGACACCAGATATTTTTTTAATTAAATATTTACTAAAAGACATTCGTTAAAAAATATCGAAATATCATATTAATTATTTTGACATTTTTTAATTAAATAAAAGACATTCGTTAAAAAATATCGAAATATTGTATTACATAATTATTTTTCTATCAAACAATACATAAACTCATAAAAGAAAACGAAAAATCCATCAAGTATCACAACCTGAATACAATGACATTGCAACTACAAACGTATGCTTTACTACATGACGTAACGCATCCCAAAAGTGGGCCAATTTAATAAAAAAATCGCCCCGCCTCTGCGCACACGCATGTATTCAGAGCTAGTGAAAGTGCGCGTAGCGTCATTCTCATCGTGACTGCCGCGCCGGCCGGACGTTAGATAACAGCATGCACTTAGCTTTAAACTTGTTTTGTTTGAATTTAGAGTTGTATGCAGGCGGCCTGACTAGACTTTATCTGGGTTAAATATAACACTTGTCCATCTTGAATAACCACCTTTTAACCTTTAAAATGGTGAAATATTTAAAGATAGGTGCCCACTGCACCTATTTACGAGATTATCACACAAACTCAGAAAATTTACACTCACTCCGTTTAATATTAGTATGTACTAAATAACAAAATGTAAATACAGAAATCAACTACCTATATATTTTGATTAATTTTACAAAGTATATAACCAATTGAGTCATCTAAAGATGTATTTAGCTCAACAGATCTCAGGTAATGTGTGTACGAAGCGTGCTTTGATTTTAATTTATTTTACAGAGACATGAGTCGGTCAGAAATCATACGAAACAAAGAAATTTAATATTAGAAACGTTTCATTTACAATTCCAAATAGCCTAAATACGTAAAAAATACTACAATTTGAAATGTTTCAATTTTCCATACAAAAGATTTAAACGCGCTAACGGTTTTGCTAGTTTTGAATGTGAATATGTTACGGGCAATGTGATAAATCCGGTCATTATGAATAATGAACGGTCCGTATGCATAATGACCGGGTCAATTGGGCAATGTGATAAAAACTGCATGATTAATCACTTTGCCCGGTCATTATGAATAATGACCACCCTATCTTGGGCAATGTAATAAATTAGATGAATTGCAGTGTTTTAATTGATTTACTACATTTCTGGCGCTTCGGCGGCCGCTACCGCGGCACGCTACGCTCGCCTCGCGCATAGTTTTTTTACTAACCTAACATAACCTAACCTACAGATTTTAATCCAATTTATCACATTGCCCGGCTAGAAGTAGGGCACTATTCATACTGACCGGTCTAAGTGATAAATTCAAGCCTTGATTTATTAAATGGACCACGGGCCGTCGGGCATTATGAATATGGACCGGTCAAAGTAATAAATTTATCAAACTGCCCGACGCTCTTGGTCATTATGCATAATGACCGGTCCATATGAATACTGCCCGATTAATCAAGTTGCCCGTAACAAATATATTTATAAACATTTTTAGCAAGCCTTAAGCATCTCAAAATTACTTTGAAACCATAAAATTTGAAAGGATATCTCCGTGGATTTGGATACATAATATTTTAAGTCCAGGCGCATACATTCAATAATTTCATTCAAAATCAATCAAAACAAATCAATTAAACACGCAGTGGGCGAAGGCCCGCCTGAATAACAGAAGGTGGTGGGTTCGATTCCCACCGCAAAGCAAATTTTCGATCGAGCGAGCGAAGCGAGCGAAGATCTTAGTGGCAAGTTAGGCGATTTTGCTTTGTATGTTTGTATGTTTGTATGTTTGTATGTTTCATTTTTATGTTCTCGCATAACTATCGAACCGCTTATCCAATCTGTATGAAACTTGATAGGTCAATAGGTTGTGCTATGGAAATTTGCTGTGGAGCGTATGAGCGTAATCGATGAAGGGGTTGTAAAGATATGGGGTTCCCAAGGGGGTAAATTTTTTTCAAAGTTACCCAAATATATTGAGTGGGATGTCATATGAAAGTACTCAACTTATACATTCCAAAATGGTTTTTAGTTTTCTTCTAGGTTCTATAGTTTTTGAAATACAGTCAAAAAGAAAAATTATGAAAACCAATTAACGGAAGTATGGAGAGAGCTCCCGTTTCATAGAGTTTCGATGTATTCGTAGGTCTGGTTAACAGACAAGGAGTGTGGCATCGTTGTGGTTTGG
This sequence comes from Camptogramma bilineatum, assembly GCA_958496255.1. Lineage (NCBI taxonomy): Eukaryota > Metazoa > Arthropoda > Insecta > Lepidoptera > Geometridae > Camptogramma > Camptogramma bilineatum. The sequence continues at coordinate 9,232,554 of OY292474.1, forward strand.
TTTGCAATTATTTTAGTTGCTACTTGATATTTTTTCTTGAGATTGAAAATAAAAGCCGTGTTGGCCGATTGGAAGAGTGCTCGACATTCGATTTATAGGTCGTAAGTTCGAACCCTGGCCGTGCTCATCAATGGATTTTTCGATTAGAAAAATTTAAATGCGCATTAACACGAACTCTAAACGGTGAAAGAAAACATCGTGAGGAAACCAGTTAACGTTCTAACCGTCAAAGTGCCTTAGGCCACTGTACTGGCCCGAGCTCTATTTGAGTCGTTCGCCGATTAAAATCACGATTTCTATGGTGTTAGGGCTTCCCCATACGTGGAAAGTGTCTTTATTTGTTGGTAACATTATTGTCCCACTACTGGTAACACTAAAAGTCATAGATAATATATAATATTTCTACAATGTGTCAAAATACCGGAAGAGAAAAATACGAAAAAAACTTTATTTTTGAAAGAAGGTTCAAATAAGATTTTCAGCGATGACCTATACATGTTTTGCATTAATTAAATCTGACAGGTATTTAGGATAATTACTGAACCATTAAAACCCCGTTTTATATTAAAAAATTTGAATTTGATCAACATTTTGAATGTTGCGGGTGAATTTTCTTTTTGAAGGTTGGCTATTGTGATTGATGTATAGGACTGAAGTGAATGAGGTTTGTTTTGTTCGTTTTGTTGGCTAACTACATATTTCTACCAATCAGAAAGACTTCAGACAAGGCTATAGGATGAAAAATGAAGTAGTATTGAATTTTTATTTGCCGTGAGCGCCCTCCCGCTCGTCGCGCGCGGAACAAAATGGCGTAATTTGGCCTTTTGCAAACGCGAATAGATAATTACTTTTAATGTCGATGTGTATATGTTTTGTGTTAAATAATAAAGGTGTGTAGTGTACTAAGTGTGTGCACCATGTTGACGCAGATATTTGCTACCAATTTTGAACAATTGTGAGTTTTTATTTTGCAAGGTGCCAAACATGTTTACGGAATGGAATAAACAATTTATTTGGTGGTGACAATGTAATCCCCTTGAGCAGGTAAGTAAGTAGTTAATAAGCTTGTTAAATTCCGATTCCAATGATACCACAAACAGGTTTAGTCCAGGAATAAAATCACTGGCAAAAAAAGTTAAACCGCTGGCAACAGTTGCGCGGGCGTTGGTTTGGCTAGGCAGGCAATCGGTCCGGGGGGCGGGGCACCTCAACGGCTAATAGCGGCGATGGGCTTGCAACCTGTCACGTATGCAAATGCTAACTCCTGCAAATAGTGGGCTGGGCATGTACCAAAATTATAGAGGGAGGGGGAGGGTAGGGGAAGGGGAGGGGAGGGGTGAGGAGGGGAGGGGACGGGTAGGGGGCGGGGAGGGGGAGGGGGACGGGAGGGGAGGGGGAAGGGAGGGGGCGGGGTAGGGGAGGGGTAGGAAAGGGAGGAGGGGTAGGGGCGGGGGAGGGGAGGGGAGGGGGAGGGAGAGGGGAGGGGGGAGGGGGAGGGAATTGATTTTCTCATACATTTCGTATTGAACTGCTATTTTAATAATTTCTCGAACTAAGAGGCCTTCCCTGAGGCGCGGTACGAAGTTCGCGGGGTCAACTAACGACACGACTTAATGTATTGCATGCATGCCTATAATCTTTACCATACTGAGGTAGCGCATTAGATATCATTCTGTGGTAAACACTAGAAGGAGCACTTAACGTAGGTATAGGGGTAGTCAGAAACAAGTCCAAATCTAGGCTATCAATACAACGGTGCGCGAGATCTCAGTTCGAGGCGAACTACTAGTTTATATTATCTGCAAATATTTGTCTCGAGTCTAAGTGTTCTTCGATGTATAATATGTACCAAAAAAAGTATTTAAGAAGAATAATATTGGTCATGTCGTCGGTCATGTAGTTCCCATAACACAATCTCTGCTTACTTTGGGGCTAGACGATGCTGTGTAAAATGTCCAATATTATTTATTTATACTTATTCTTTAATTAATTTCATTCAAAATCAATCAAAACAAATCAATTTATAAAACAAAATATCTTAAATATCTATGACACATTGTTAAGTTATCCCGTCTTCTAAAATCCCCAAGACTCATACTAACTTATCTTAAAGCGTAGGTACTTTGTAAACATTTTCAAAAGTACAAGATAGTACGCACTTGAGATAAGAAATGTTCTGTTTTCAGTTTCCTTATGATGAATCAAACTTTCTCACCGGAAAATGATAAGAAAAGTTGAATATTCTGCTTCTAAGACAATATTCGCGCTGATTTAATTGAACAAGTGGCTTAAAATTAAAAAAAAACAACTTTAATGTTATAAGCTGAGCAATTTTCTGCAATCTCGAGGTGCATTTCCGTTCATAACTCCGAAGATCCTCGACAGATCCTCACCAAATTTTTGTGGCATCAATCGGAAAGTATACCCTTTCAAACAAAAAAGAATTTCCCAAATTGTTCAAAGCGTTCGAGTATTATCGGTTTTCATACATGATGTTTTTTTTTTTTTTTTTTTTTTATTTAGACACTTGTAATTTATTGACAACTATTTTCTATAGATATCAAATCAAATACTAGGATGACAGAACACGAGAGTCAGTATTGCGAGTACTCGACATTCCTTACTCGTCTCAATCAATATCAGATATGTTTGTTTGTTTGTTCGATAACGAATCGTGTCATTGCTATCGTGTCCTAAATAGTGCCACTTGAGTTTAACTACCAAGTAAAATATAACTAGTACACTTTCACTGAAGAAAATACAAGCCTGCGATTGTATTTCAAGGCACTTCTTTTCAGGAGATAGTTTTTTTTTGTAATACAATATTTATCACTTATTCATATGACGATCAGTTGGGATAAAAGCGTGAGCCTGTTTAAACATCGGTTTGTTCCACGTGGTTAGAAGTAATCCGACAAAAGTTATACAACATCTTCAAGAATACGTTTTCTTTTAAAAGTAAATCAAAGAAACAAAAAGTACCAGGCTCGCATGAAACAAAAGAGTTTATGGAACCCTCGTATTTTTATAACAGTACGAGCGATGGAGCTCTGCTCGGGTGAAAATAGAGAAAACGAATTTTCCCAGAAATGAAACATTACACGAACAAGAAAAAACTATAACAGAAGATTTATTTACCCAAAACAAGAACAAATAAACTGTCAAAACGAAAAAAAAAACCTGTCCATAGTTACTGGGGTTTGATTGAACCATTAGAATATTCAGACGGCGGCGCCGGCCGGCGAAATTACGAACTATAGGTATTGCGCGGGCAAATCTTTTTGCATGAAAAGACAGAGAAAACGAATGTTCCCAGTTAAAAGACCTAGCTAGATGGATTTTAATCTTTCTCCTCCGTAAACCCCCACTATGCAAATTTTATAGAAATCATTAAAGCCGTTTTCGAGATCGTTATTACACACATTTAAATTTACAAATATTGCTATATTGGTTAGGATCGAACTCTCGTATAAATTAACACAAACTTTGAATCAGTAAAATACTCTGAAAATTGTCCAAAAAAATTACGACAAAAAAGTATTTCAAAGTTTTACAGACGGGAACAAAGCAAACCTAACTACCAGGCCTTCATAAAAGAAAAGGGGTTGAACCAACGTGGACGTTTCCGCGTTCAAGTCAACGTGAGGGCGAGACAAAAATAAAATGTACGAAGTTTGAACCTTGCTCGAGTCAACGTGACTTATTCCCAAATTCAACGTGATTTCAAACCTGGCATTTTTTATAATCAGCCTCTACTTTCTGGACTACAATGACAGGAACTAGTGGCTAAATTAAAAATTAAAAAAAAACCGGCTTCAATGTTATAAGCTGAGCAATTTTCTGCACTCTCGAGGTGCTGTTCTGTTCATAACTCCGAAGATCCTCGACTGATCCTCACCTGATGTAATAGGAAATACATTTCAAACAACAAAAAAAAAAAAAAACCAAATCGGTCGAGGCGTCTCTGAGTCAAATCGGTGAAAATACATTAAAAAAAATATTTCGACGAATTGAGAACTTCCTTTTTGTGAAGTCGGTTAAAAAAACAATCTTGTCCGAATCCAGGCGACTTATTCACCACCGAATTGAACGTCAATTTCAAATTTCGAATTTTCTGGTAGTTTTTTTTATCGGTCTATATTTGCTGGACTATTATTGTTACACACAAAATATTTTTATCTTTTCGCGGTTAAATGTACAACCATATTTAATGTTTTACTATTATTAATCAAACTTATAAGATTAGTAATATTGAATTAGCCAGACATAATGAATAAATGAAATGATCACGTGTGTACGCCAAAGTGTGGTAGACATGGGCGTCCGCTAGTAAGTACATAAAAAAGCACAAAAAATAAAAGATTCCGACGAATTGAGAACCTCCTTTTTTTGAAGTCGGTTAAAAAGAAAAGGTGTTAAGCCAACGTGGACGTTTTCGCATTGTAATCAACGTGAGGGCGATACATAAATGTATGAAGTTTGAATGATACAAATGCCACTATGTCAGTGAACCACAGACAATGCAGGAGTTTTTACGCGCAAGGTCACAGCGCAACACATAGTTACTACGTAATGACAAGGCTACAGAATAGTCAACACTCAGTATGTAAGGTCGTTGACTTCTATGTAAATGGCTGTAATAATTAGAATTTTCTCACGATTGGTATTAATAGTAGATTGTATTCTAAGGGGGCAAAATAATATTTTGACGGCGAGGGCGCTTTTTTGAATCCAGAGCGAAGTGAAGGATTCTAGAGTAGAATCCCGAGCGTAGCGAGGGATTCTTTAGTAGAATCCTGAACGTAGCGAGGGATTTAAAGTACGTCGCCCGAGCCAAAAATATATTTTGCACCCGAGTGATACACTCTACTTTTCATTACAATCTATGAGAAAATAAAAGGGAAGAGAAAAGAATGTGTTAAATCGACGAAGTTCCACTTGAGATGAGTAATCGGTGATTAAATTTTTTTAATTCAGACAGCGGCCGCGCGCCTGCTGAATGGTGGGCGGTATGTTTATCTGATGGTTTATGGTGATGATGATGATGATGAAAAGTAGCCTATAACCTTCCTCAAGAGTTTAGCTATCAAATACAGAAATAATTTTTCAAATCGGACTGGTAGTTCCTGAGATTCCTGAGGTCGAACAAAAAAACTCTAGAACAGCCATCAATAGTTCCACGAAAACAAACTAGATGGCGGTAGTAAAAAAGACCGTTTTCTAGATCGCGCTGACGAAAACGCACAGGATTTTATGAGGTTGGACTTACAATTTTTGTATGGTTAGCTAGCTATCTATGGCTATGCTAAAACCGCAGAGTAATACATCTCTAATGTGATTACAGTTGTGGTGTTGTTGGAAGAGTCCTCATTCATCTAGCTAGATTCGAGACTTGAATGTGGAATCTTTGCACCTATGAGGTACAACTACTTTGCAGTGCAAAGGAGTTGTACCTCATAGGTGCGCGGCAAAGATAATTCCGGCGCACTTAAAGGAGATTAAAAACTCATTACTGCCCGCTAAACTTATAAAGAGGATTAAAAACTCATTACTGCCCGCTAAAAGTTCCTTGAAGAGGAATCATCTACTTTGGGCGCACTTAAAGGCGAACAAAGTCGTCCTTTTCGAATAGATGGAATGAAAATAAGTTTGAAGTAAAGTCGACGTAGTTTTTAGGCCGCCTAAGGCCTCCGTCATGGCTATACTTATAATCGGGAATGTCCTTTTATGTGCCTTTTGAATGTTAATGACACTAGCGGTCACAATACGGTTTTTACAGCGCAGAACGTAGCATAGCATCGATTGAGATGGCTAATGCCGGAATACTGAAACGCTATTTAAATTTTTGAAACATTCTTATCTATTTGAGACGTTTTTACTCTTCAGAAACATATACAAAAATCCTATTCTATTACACGTGCAATGTTTGTTTGTTTGTTTGTCTGTACTCACGTTCTCGAAAACTGCTCTAACGATTTCGATGACTTTTGTGGTACGGGGGTTTAAGGGGGCGACAAATCGATCTAGCTAGGTCTTATATCTGGGTAAATTCGTTTTCTCGGCATTTTCACGCAAAAAGATTTTCCGGTGCAATGTGGTTCGTAATTTCAAGTATATGTTGAGACCAAAGTGGCCGAGTGGATTGAGTGTCCGCCTTTCAACCGAAGGCTTCGAGTTCAAATTTCAGCCAGTGAAAGATTATTTTTTTCCTTTTTAATTTTTCTCTATTTGCACCCGAGCATAGCTCGGTCACCCAGATATTGACAGTTAATGACAGTTAACGTCAATGACAAGCACCACATAAACTAAATGGTATTTCAGTATTCGGGTTACATAAGCTACAACTAAGAGTGCTTATAAAGTCAAGGTGACTAGTTATGTTTATTTACAAGAAAAAATGCCTGGGAGCAAATCTTTTAGAACCATTGAACCTCTTTTAACCCTCGATGAAAATGGGGTGTTATAAGTTTGTGGTGTGTCTAAATTAATTATTAAATAAAATTTAATTTATTTAATAATTTAAGAATACAAACAGATTTATTTTATTTGTTATTATATATTTGTTATAATGTTGAAGTCGGTGTTAAGTAAAACAATGACTGTATTTTATGCACACCGATGTCAACATTACAACAAATATAAAATAACTAATTAAATAAATCTGTTTGTATTCTTATTTTTTGCTTTTTAGTGCAAGTACTTTATGAAGTCGGTTATATATATTTTTTTTAATTTTTTATTCATTACATTTTTAATTGAATTGTTATAACTTCCGACGAAAAAGAGGAGTAAGTACTTATTATAAATTTGTAGTGTGTATTCGGTATCTGTGTAGGGCGCTGATAGTACGCATTTAAAAATTAATTATAAACTTATAAGTATTCATGAAATGATAATCCACAGAAAGGACTCCATAGAAAGGGTCAATTAAGAGGATTGTTTTGAAATGATGTCACTGTTGACGTAAGGATGTACAGTCAGCGTCATCAATCGGTATCCCCCTATTGATTTGAACATGGACCCTTTTCGTTTCAACCTTGGATTTCAGTCGGTTATTGCATCGGCTCGTTTAGGAACTCGAGCGAAATTAGATATCCATAAGTAAGCAAGGATGTAAAAGTTTTTACAAAAGTTGAGATCAACGGCTTGCAAACCGACCTCGTACTAGGGGGATACCAATTAATGGCGCTTTCTGTACCTACTACCTTCAAGTGCCCCAATTATTAATTTAATTATAATTAATGTGTCATTGCGTTTCTATCAGTTCATCCTGTGTGTTATCGTATAATTCTGTTACTATTTCAAGTACGTATAAGGACTATGTACAATACTTGGCTACTGAACTACTGAAGCGGCGTAACTTGCTTATAGTCGCCGCACACCTAACTCATAAGAATGCAATACTGCAACAACTTACTAAATTAAAAAAAAAAAAACAGAGTTTAATGTTCTGAAGCGCTTGTGGCGTAGCTTGCTTATAGTGGCCGCACACTTAACTCATAAGAATGCAATACTGCAACAAGTGGCTAAATTAAAAATTAAAAAAAAACAGACTTCAATGTTAAAAGCTGAGGAATTTCTGCACTCTCGAGGTGCATTTCTGTTCATAACTCCGAAGATTCTCGACAGGTCCTCATCAAATTTTCGTGGCACCAATCGGAAAGTACCTATACCCTTTCAAGCAAAATAAAAAAAAATCCAATTCGGTCCGGGCGTCTTCGAGTAATCGGTGAAAAAATATAAACAAAAAAAAAGATTTAATTTTTATAGTGTTAAACCACACTTTGGTATTATTTCATTAGAAATGAAAAATTCGTCGGAATTGAAAATTTTGGTAAGATTTTTCATTTCTAATGAAAAAAAAAGATTCCGACGAATTACACAATGCAATATTATGGTAACAGGAAGCTGATCTGATGATGGAGTCAAGACCTGTTCAATGGAACTCCTCGGAGAGTAACAGAAGAACATCTGTGTTTTGGCTAACTTGAATCAGCTCACTCTTAAACAATAAAAGCTTATATTGAAAAACATTTGTCCACCATAAAACTCATTAATAATTGTTATTGTGTATTTTTGAATAAATCGTTTCTTCGGTTGTACTTGATCTAGAAATAAATAACAGTGACATAGTTTAGAAAGTGGTTTCAAGTAATTTGAAGTGTGCTGTGCATTGTTGAAATGTAACCGGTAACTGATTGCTTGCTTTACATGAAGAACAAGATAGATAATAATGATTATTATTACATGCAAATATAAATAGGTAATGAAAATGTAATTTTTACAAAAAAAAAAAAAGAAAATATACAGGCCGGAAAAAATGAATGGGCCCCGGAGGGAAACTACTTTAAATCCTTAAGATACAGTATTTTACTTAAAGGAAACATTCCTTTATTTTTAAAAAGAAACATAACTGCATTCAAAGATTTTCTAAAATTCGCTTGCTTCACCCAGGAATCGAACCAGCTTTGAAGGAGGAGGTTCTCGATTCGTCGGAATCTTTTGTTTGCTGTTTTTTTTATATACAACGATTACTCGGAGACGCCACAACCGATTTGAAAAATTCTTTTTTTGTTTGAAAGGGTATACTTTCCGATTGGTGCAACAAAAATTTGGTGAGGATCTGTCGAGGATCTTCGGAGTTGTGAACAGAAATGCACCTCGAGATTGTAGAAAATCAGCTTCAGCTTATAACATTGAAGTCGGTTTTGTAACATTTTTAACCGACTTCCAAAAAAGAGGAAGTTCTCAAGTTGACTGTATGTTTTTTTTATTTAGTTACTTGTTGAAATGCAACCTTTAGCCACTTCCATGTGTTTTTTTTTTTAATAAATTGCGCAACAGATTTCCCCGGACGCCGAAACTTTCCAACGCTCCTGCACGACTTATGCAATATGGAACCAACAGTTTTAAAACCCCGAACTTTTAATTTTTAACTACACGAATTAAATATAGATCAAAATAATCTAAAAATAGATTTCTTACAATTCAGGATAATTAAAATATTATTATATTATTATTTAACATCTAGATATTATCTTTTTAAAATTGATCCAAATCATGACTTGTTTAAAAATAGGTTTTTATAGCTTGACAAATGAAAGTCAAAATTGTTACCAGTTATGAATATTCCTGCTAGACTGTATTAGTGTACAGAAAAGATCGTTTTCACAGAATAATATTTTTCGTTCAAAGTTCACTGTAATCAAGGCATAACTGATAGTTATGTGTGCCTTGATTACTGTGAACTCTTAAACCACGAAATAATAAACCAACCATCAACATTCTCTCATTACATAAGGCTGACACACAAAATGTAATCAGATTGACCTAAACTATTCTTATCTAATTTCAGCACCACTTCAAAAAAGTACTAGTTTTTTTGTATCATCAAAATAATAAACAAAAACAACCTTCGATTAAAAAATAAATTCCGTACCGTGCCGATACTAAAAAGAAACCGTGCCAAAAAAGTAGTACTTAGTTAATAATTATTGTGCCAAACCCACGAAAAAATTAAAATAAATCAAGTATCGATATTCTCTCATGAATAATGTGCCTGAAAGAATATACATAATCAGATTGACCTTTACTATTTGTATCTTACTTTAACACTAACACTAGTAACGCGTACTTAAAAAAACTAGTAGTTATTATACCAAAACCACGAAATAATAAACAAAAACAATAAACCGAGCATCGACATTCTCTCATGACATAAGGCTGACACACATACCGCTTGCGACACCCCGCGCGTGGCACCGACTGCTCTGGGCACTGTTTTGTAAGCCGCGGATGCGTTCTAGAATCTAAGTTACAAAACCAATAATTGTTCCGGAGGATATAAAGAAAGGAAACAACATAGACTAATAAACTCGCGATGACAACTCACATTTTAATATTTGAGTCATGATTTTATTGCGTTACCTTTTAATACTGTTACTCGACGTTTCAACTGTGTTGCAAATAACCGTGGTCAGTAATAAAAATGAATACTATAAATACATCTATCCTAATAATAATTATGAAGAGAACATTAGATAAATAAATCCTGAATATGTATATGATCCAGAAACCTAAAATTATGTAGGTAAGTACTAATATTATTAGTCAAAATGAAATATAAAGCAGTGTCCGTGTGAAAAGCAAAACACCCTCTATAAAAAAATAACATTATGGGTTATAAAATATTCTTAAATGTATAAATTAAATTCAGCATATTTTCCACCTTTAAAAATTTGAATTCTCTGGCTTTCGGTAACTTTTCACAGATTTTTTTCTTCAAACAATCCTTTTACTGAAATAGGTACTTAAATTGTTTTTTTCTAATAAACATTAACACCCACTTTGAAACAGTTTCAAATACCTCCATACGGCGTAACACCGTCCAAAACACAAAAGGCATACGAAAAAAAAAAGTGAAAGTGGCTACACCCACACATGTCATTATGCCTACCATAGACAAAGTCGTGCTAATCTTAATCATAGTGCGTAGGACTGTCCTAGACGAATTTGCATTTAATTTGATTTACTTATACTACAATTTAAACTATGTATAATCTATGAATACCAATAATAGTAAAGAGAGAGTGCGAATTTGAGTTTGTGTGTATATTCAGCGACAAAAATCGATGAACATTTTGAATTTAAAATTTTTAAATATCTACTAAACGCGTGGAGTTATAATCAATTTCGCACATAGCATGAAGAAAAAGTCCTGAAAAACTCAAAATGTTCATTGACTTTTGTCGCTGACTGCACCAGTGTACGTAGAGCGTCTACGGGCCCACCACTACTGCTACTTTTTTTACATTTTTCAATTATTTTTTTATGTTAATTAGGTTTATTTGACCAGACTTTGCCTGAGGTACCTAAAGCAAAAATGTGGTCTAAGATGGGCCCACCTCCCAGGTAAGCACCTAGAAGGAACCTATTGACTCACGATTTGAATATACCCATTTTACTTTTCTGGAAATACAGACCCCGGTGACGAGTTTTACATTTTTGAATTGCGTATGAAAAATGTAGATTATAATAGTGCGAACACTGGGAATATCAACCATGTACAAATGGTGTCTTTCCGGGTACTATTACTAAGGCCTTTACATTTTTACTAGATGATTTTTAAAGCGACCGCTATAATATATACTCCAACTACCTACGCTATAATATATGGCAAATAGCATTTAGCTCATAGCACAACAATATCGCGCACCATACATTTTATAGTAAGCCAATAATATATCGTACAGTACAGTGTAAACGTGTCCATATTAAATGTATGGTGCGCGATATTTTTGTGCTATGAACTATATTATGCTGTATGCTATCATATTTCAGCGTAGTCTGAAATGCGCTTAGGAGGTAATCTACGCCTTTACTTAGCGGGACACTGTAGCGTCTGGGACATTGTTTGAGATGGAGTAGGCTTGTAGCTCCTAACTAAACCATCCTTTCAGCTAAATCGGCCTTATAAGTTGCAAGTATTGATAATATTAAAACCTGTTAAATTAATTTACCATCACCGCTTTTATTACTTGTTAATCAAACATTAGCGGCCTTTACACGGTAGAGTTTTAACCGCGCATCTGGACTGCAGATAAATCTGTACAGATTTAACCGCGGATAAAACTGTCGTGCTAATTATTGTCATAGTTTAGACTGGCGCGTGGTACGATTATGAACGGTGATGCGTGCAAAAAACTGTCACAAAAACTGTACTAAAAACTTTGCCAGATCGAACTGTCAGCGTCGCGCATCTACACGTAAGGTTTTTAGCGAAGGTTGGAATGGTGCGTGCTATTTCACGCGGTCCGATCTCTACGTGTAAAGGCCGCTATTATACCAATCTACATAAGAATTAAGTTTACGACATTTTACAGTTTTTATCCTTTTTTTAAATGCTTTATTTAGCTTCACCTATAACTATTTATGTCTCTATTTTTGATAAATAAAACTGCTTACAAATTTATTTTAGCACCTTATTCGATAAGGTACAGATTTATAGATTTTTTGAGAATTGTGTATGTAGGTAAAGCTCGCATTAATATATGAAAATATTATAATTTGAAATAAGCTAGATTATTGAAAAACGAAACTATTGAACAACAAAAACAGTTAAAATCAACAAGCAAGCAAGCGGAAGGCAAAATGTAGGTTACGAGAAGCGAAAATTTCGACAATGACAATCGATTGCAGAACTTGCGACTCTTGAAATTGGGTCTCTTTTCGAACGGGCCGATACAAGTGAAAATGAAAGTTAGGTACTTGGTGATTTGCACTAACGAATTTGAATACTGAATTTTCGATACATTTCGTTCCTTTTAGTAAACATTCTCACAAAATGTTGTATTAGCCATCTTCTAGCAGACATCTAAGTAGACATCTCCATAATGTCCAAAGTAGATTAGGACCCTAGTAAGTCTGTAAGAAAGTCGTCTGTGGTAATATAACATACATACTCGTATAAATAAAAATTAATGTTTGTATGTTTGTCCTCTATGCGTTCCTAAACCATTGATCAGATTGTAATGAAGGTAGGGTCTTCTGAGGACGCCCGCTTTCTCACCTAAAGATCTCAAAAAACAGAGAGGTATAAAAATAGTAAAAAAAAACAGAGAGGTATAAAAACAGTAAAAAAAACAGAGAGGTAAGTATAAAAACGGTAAAAAAAACAGAAGTGGCTGAAATGTGATTATTGGTCTAACTAAACAAATTCAATTCATTTATTCAATTCAATTCAGATGAGTTAAGAAGGCCGCTTTAGTAGAATCACAATAGGAATTGAACAATAAGCCGTCTCTTTTCATAGGACCGAGAGTGACAAGAACGGCATAAATTGCAATTCCTATCTGCTTGTGGCCTTTTTAACCCCACTGGGATCATTACAGACTTCTCTGTAGCTATACAGGTTTATAAACAAGGTTTACAAGTCAACAAGTCAACATCAACGACGAGTGAGGCAAGCCTGCGACCTGAAGCAGATGAAGAATTTTTCGAGGCTGACGAGGCTCCTGACGATAACCCGAGAGAACCAGAGAGAATTGAGAACCCTCCCAAAAGAATGTTACGCGATCGTCCCCCGGTTTCTTTCAAGAGATTCTTTAGTTCATAAGTGTTATTGTACTAGGGGAGGAATGTTACATGTAGTAGTAAGTACGTATGTGTGCGTGGCTGCGCCCTCGCACCGGACCCGTTAGTACAATAAACTAGTGTGTAACCAACCAGCGATCGTTTCACTGCTATCAGCCCCCCATCAAATATTGTTCAGTTGAAAACAAGGAAAAACTAAACTACAGAGTACTAAACTTAGGAAAAAAGATAAATTTTACTTACGAGTATTAATAAAATACTTGTATCTTTGTAGCTTTGTTTGAATCTTTGAAACAAAGCTACAAAGATACAAGTGAAGTTAAATAAGAGCTTTTAAAAATTGTAAAACAGAGATGTTTAGATAGAGATATGGGAAGACCAAAGGGTGACATAAATTAGATAAAAACAAGTAGCTAAATTTAAAATTTGAAAAAGCCGAAGCTGAGCAATTTTCTGCACTTTTGAGGTGCATTTCTGTTCAAAACTCCGAAGATCCTCAACACATCCTCAACAGATATTTAAGGCACCAACTGGAAAGTACACCCTTTCAAACAAAAAGAGATTTTTCGAAATCGGTCCAGGCCTCTTCGAGTAATCGAGTAACATACATAAAAAAAAGATTCCGACGGACTGAGAACTTCCTTTAGAAGTCGGTTAATAATGGTTAGGTGGCATTGATCATTATACATTTTTTGATCTTCGATAGTTTTTAGAAGAACGTCTGGAAGAAACTCCACTTAGGAGTAAACCTGTCCAAGTTAAAGTACCAGGGCTAGCATAAATCTCAGCAAAACGCATGTTAAGTACCAGGAGTTCAGAGTAACTAAGGAGCTACTCAAGCGTAGGATGAATAATGAGTGTTGAAAAGCGAAAGTGGATCGGCCGGTATCCTATGCCTAAAACGAGCAAGACGGATGTTTTTTTGCTTCAACAGAAAGAGACAGATTATGTAAAGTGATTTGAACTGATTTACACACGTGCTCGTGTTTCGTTGAGTTATTATGAAAAGTTGAATGAAATATTAGAATATAATAAATACGAGCATCTGTTGACTTTTGTTAGTGCTAGGACGTGCCCCTGACAACTCCTTTAGAAATTGACAGTAGTATGTTCTTTATCTGAGGTTGTTCACCATGCTTGATGAAGTCACAAAACTCTTTAATTTATTTCGTCAATTTATCAATGTTTAATTATAATAAGATTTCCCGTTACTTTTTTACTCACGAAATATTTCTTTAGAGTTCTTTCTTTTGAGTTCTAAATATAAAAAAATATAGGCCTTGAATGTGACTCATTTAATGTTTTTAGAACAAAATGTAGATTCATTGAAAACCATTTCTTATCCATTCATTTTTAGCCGACTTCAAAAAAAAGGTCCAAAATCCAACGGTTTTTTTTAATGCTCTTTTTTAAGTACCTATTATCCTCAATTACTCGAAGACGGCTGAACCGATTAGCAAAATTCTTTTTTTGTTTGAAAGGATATACTTTCCGATTGGTGCCACAAAAATTTGGTGAGGATCTGTCGAGGATGTTCAGAGTTATGAACAGAAATGCACCTCGAGAGTGCAGGAAATTGGTCAGCTTATAACATTGAAGTCGGTTTTTTTAAATTTTTAATTTGGCCACTTGTTTTCTTTTATTCGAAGTGACGTCAGTTATGTAATGATGGTAATTAGCAAATTGAACTTGTAGTTAGTATGCTGTCTTAATTATTGGCAATTTATAGGACTTATTACCATAAAATCCAAAAAAAAAATCCATTAAGAAGTTTGGTTTTAAAGTACTTTTGAACTTGTAAAATATCTTATTTATTGGAAATTTTTACATAGATTGCATATACAGAATGAGCGCCATTCACATGGAGCGAGTTTCTCGCCTCAAAAACAAATGTCAAAATATGACAATTTAAACTTAACATTGAGGTCATACATGGAAGGTCGATTATAGCTTGTTTTGCTTGTTGAATAGGCATGATGACAGTAATCAAGTATCGCCAAAATATTTATCTGATCTAATGAAATAGGATTCAAAGATTTTGAAAAATGTATTTATTCTCTTACTACGTCGAGTTACGTCGAGATTACTAATTTATTTGCTAAAATAAATCTACAAAATACAACAATCCGCCATGATAGCCAAAACGCTCGCCGGGGTCATGGCGTCTGTCATTGCGTCTCGTCTCGGTAAACATCCTTTTGTTTCTATAGTAACTATGTAGGCATCACTGGTTGATATACCGATCCGTGACGTAAAAACAGACGCCATGACACCGGCGAGCGTTTTGGCGTGAATTTTAAAATTTAAATTTAAATGTACTTTTATTGCACAAAAACCTTAATTTTCTACAGAAATATGATATATTTTAGACATAATAGATACTTCTGAATATCATCGAAGAGATTTTGAAAATTAGTCACCATGCCTATTGTCATGGAGCGAGTTTCTCGCATTTAACTATCAAAATATTCCTCCCAAAATATAAATGAGAGCCTCATTGAAATCTGACTAGCCGCTGTTAAATAATCCGTACCCATATTATAAATGTGAAAGTGTGTTTATTTGTTTGTTTATTTGTCCTGCTTTCACGTCAAAAAAGAGCGACGGATTGACGTGATTTTTTGTGTGGAGATAGTCGGAGGGCTGGAGAGTAACATAGGCTATTTTTTATCCGGGTACCACGCAAGCGAAGCCGCGGGCAGCAGCTAGTCGTTTAATAAACTAAAAATATGCACATAGAAACGAAATTGGTTTCAACTTTTATTTAATGTAGGTACCTACCCAGCTATTTTGGTTACTATGACGTCAAATCTTATCAACAAAATACTAACTTTAGGTATTCGACATCATGAATGGATGTCATAGAATAAGCAATAACTACTAAGTTCTGATAACGATTGTACAAAAGATGACCTTGCGAAAGATATTTTAAAATTATGTTAATTTTTTATGAGTAAATTTTAGCGTTTCCTACGAATATTAGACTAGCTTCCGCCCGCGGCTTCGCTCGCGTCACTTATTACCCGACTACCAAGGAAAGGTTATTAACCTAATACTTTGCACAATCGCAGGCCAATATCAATTCATAAAAGGTATGGAACCTCTAATACATTCACCTGCATATCGTTTGATAAGGATTTGGTTCAAAAATCTATGGATTGGGAGCATCATGCAATTATCTACATACAGAAGTGGTATGACATGTTTTTGTTAGACTTCTGCGATGTAGATTGTGGATTTGATTCCCATTCAGGAATATTAGTGTGATTGGTATAGATTTCGGTTCTGTATCTGTGTTATTTTTGTAGGTTTTAGCGAGAAAAGAAAATGTCCTGTTGTACAAGTTTTACTCTGTTTGGAGTCCAAGCTTTGGACTTTAGTTTAGATCTAGAATCTAGATGATGCTTTGTGAAATGTCGAAAACAACTGTTACTTTTTAACCGACTTCAAAACAAGGAGGAGGTTCTCAATTCATCGAAATCTTTTTTTTTGTTTTTTTTTTTCATTTAGGTATATTCACCGATTACTCGAAGATGCCTGGACGGATTTAGAAAATTCTTATTTTGTTTAAAAGGGTATTTAAGTACTTTTAGATTGGTGCCACAAAAAATTGGTAAGGATCTGTCAAGGATATTCGGAGTTATGAACCGAAATGCACCTCGAGAGTGCAGAAAATTGCCCAGCAATGTTATCATTAAAGTCGGTTTTGTTAAATTTTTAATTTAGCTACTTGTCTTGAATCATTTTAGACACAGCTCAAAAAGCTCAACCTAAAACTGCTTGCCTAAAATACAAATTACTTATTCAATGTATTCATTTTAAAATCGGTTTAAAAACCGAAAGCTCTTCCAAAACTTGCGCAACTTTTCTTTTGCAAATAAGTTTTGGTACCAGGACAACAGAACCACGCAACAGGTTTCAAAGAGGACGACCACGTGCGTTCGAAAGTGACAGTGGCCAGGATTATTCATCACAGCGCTACCGCAATTCAGACCTTATTTCTAAGGACATAAGTTCGTTAGCGGTATGTGGGACGTGTGATTCGTCACGTCAGTAATTACGAGCATTGAATTGAGGATCGTAATGATGTGTAATCGAAACGGAACTGAGAAATCAAAGTGGTGTATGTTTTCTATAATTTACGTTCTGAGAAATAAATTTTGATTATGAGAAAGTTTTTGATAAAATGAATGCTTATTACTTATGTACTTAAAGGGTTAAATACATTTAAAAGGGTGAAATTATGGCAATAGGTATTTTTAAAATGCGTCATACTGTAACCTATATTTAAGCAGAAAAAAAAACTGGTTGTCTGTAAACTCAGTTTACGCACTATAATTTTACGTGTTAACGTCATAAGAAAACATTGATGAAAAATTGCATACTTTTATGAATTGCCGAACGCTTAGAGCCTGTCCAGATGGAGGCGTTTTACGCGCGTAAACTATTGCCATCCTTATTTTTGACTGTTTAACAAAAGAGGATGGCAATAGTTTACGCGCGTGAAACGCCCTCCTTCTGGACAGGCTCTTAGGCCGATCGTGGCTCTCTATCGCTTGTCCCGCGCTCTCGCTTTCACGCACGGCTCAGGCGGAACGTGACACTTTTTCGTGCGAGCAGCCACGACACGTCAAAAAGAACACGCTCGTGACTGCATCCCCACGGCGCGGTATATATTCTCTTTATCTTTTGCAAATATCTAAGGGGGTAGTCAAAGCACGTCTAAAAATACATTTGGCACTTGTTAGAAAAGGATTAAGTAACATTTAATCTAATAATAACAATGTACTTACCTATGTTTCAATCATAAGTTCATAACAAGCGACTAAGCTATTGACCAAGCGATTTATAAAATTTCTGAGTCAGAACACGCAACATTATTTAACAAAAAATTTATAATCATTACGCTAATACAATAGAAATTACAAACATCCGACTAACGACATGATTTAATCGTGATTCAGATGATTCAAAAATGAAAGTTAGTAATGGTCCTAATGATTTTCAAATCAATGAAATAGAACGAAATGAAAATGGCGGGTAATGACTTATGCATAATGGAATAATGATAATGATGAGAATTCTAATGCAACAAAGGATAAACTAGCTTTTTCCTACTATTTCAAGGATTCTTATTAAAGGTACTTAGAAAAAAAAAAGGAAAAAATGGACTAATACTTCCGCAAACAAAAAAAATGTTTGACAGTAGTCAATACTGTAGACATCAGTAGCCATTTCAAAAAAAAAAAAAACAAAGAGTCAGAAAAAGAAATCAGTTCGAAACTAAAACGATCAATAAATCAACAACCTAATGCACTTATTCAAACACGTTGTTCAACAAAACAATAAAATTGCGTAACAAAACTATAAAATAACAAAACTCTGTGATTTACTGTTACACGGAAACACACACCCACTATGACAGACACACAACGAAATTTTATCACAAGTCAACTAGGTTACGAAGTTGTAAGCCTGTTTTCAACTCTTTTCGATTTTCACTTGATAATTAGTATTTTGTAATGCACTGGGGTCGTTGGGAAAAAAATCCCAACGACACCACTGGTGGGGTAGGCTAGTGGGGTCGATATGAACGAATCCTTTTTAATATAAAACCAATAAAAACAATATGTTGAATGATAAGCTACAACTTTTTTATTTTTGTTAACATAAGCTACGAAATTCAGACTACCAAAATTACGAAATACCGAAATAAATAATTTCACTTCTTTCATCTTTTTTTACTCAAATCATAATAAAAATTGCTACTATTTTTTTTTTCGTTTGCTTATAGGGCGTAAGTAGGTAAGTATATAAAAAAAACTAGAATTGCAATAATCGTAAAATAAATTCCCTTTTAAACTTATTCAAATCTCAACTACAGTTGGGCCGGCGGATCTAGGCGTACGTGAAGTCAGGCTCTGCGCTGCGCAGTAGAAAATTTTGTATGAAAAAGTTGCACTGCGCATCGAAACGGCTAACTTCACGCACGCCGAGATCCGTTGGCCGTACTGTACAGCAACTCTACTTTTCAAACTTCGTTAGCTCTCATTCTCACTACAAAACATTACTTTATATACTTCTCATTTATCTCATTCTAACTAAACATTCTCTCAAGACACTCACCTATAATGGTCAAAGGTTGTGATCCTGCGAATGCGGCGCCCCTAGCTGCAGCATGGAGCGACACAACTCCGTGATCTCCGGCAGGTTCAGATTTATGAGATGCACATACATCTGTTTGTGCAGGCTCAGTTCCCCTGATACAGCTTCCAGCCTCTTCAGCAACGCATCCTTCTCTCTCAACAACGACTTCACTTTTTCCTCCACTTCCCTAGAACGTACTTTTGCTTTCTCGCGGGATTTTCTCACAGCGATATTGTTTCTTTCGCGGCGTCGTCTGTACTCGTCGGTGCCTTTGTCCAGCTGTTTCCCGTTCGAGGATCGTCTGGGAGGTGGGACGGTTTTGTGCTTCAGGAGAGGAGGGAGAAGAGGGGCTCCTAATGGAGGTAGAGGAGTGAAGCCGCCGCCGTACGGACCGTTCACCCCGATGGGGGGTTGAGGGTTGTATTGGCCGGTGTACTGCGCGCAAGTCACTGATCTTCTGAAATCGTGAGGTTCCGGAGGTTCCTCTTTGATAGGCGGCGCACCTTGTTCATGTCCTGAGTTCTGGACTGGAGCGTATGAAGCTCCAGAATGGACCGCTTGAGGCATATAAGCAAGGGTCGTTCGCTGAAACGAGCGCTGTTGCGGAGATCTTCCTCCCGGAAGTATCTCCTGGAATAGCGCCATCGTCTCCTCTCCTCTAAACTGATCCTCGATAAGATGTTGCAGATCCAGTGATATTTCCTGTCCATTGAGCTCGTCTAGGTCTGGCGGAGGGTAGGACGATCTTTTGTCGTCCACTGTCTTCTTGAGCTGGTCGGGCTGCGGTGGCGGCGGGGGCGCCGCTGCCGCGTCGTACATCTGCGGGGACTCCATGCCGCCGCTCGGGCCTAACACCGGCCCAGCGGCCCCGATGGCCCGAGCCTCCACTTCAAAGCACCGGTTGGCCGTCACTAGATCACTTGCACGAGAGAGGTAGCATGGAACATCCAATGAGCGAACACAACAATCCTCGGTCGAACGATACGCGGGAGCGAAATGAAAGAGTGACACGTGCGTTCGGCACGGCGTTCGGGCGCGGACTGGCGTTGCCGCCGCTGGCGCTCGCCGGAAGGAACTCTGAAAGCTGAAAGTTCGCGAGTAAAAGTTTAGGATACGCGCAGGCGCAGATTTTGGCAGCGCCTTGTAGGTTACATTTTTGCTTTGCGTTTTGATGTTTCATTCATTTGAATATTTGTAGTTATATCGTATCTGTTATGATAATATAGCTGGGAGATAATTTATTAGTAGAATACTATAGTTTATTTTTAGATAGGTTTATGAATTTATTTTTAAGAAAATATACTTACACTACACATCTTTAATAATGGTAATTTTTTATAACATTTTTTTTTCAATTATAAAATTAATTTGTGTTTAGATTAAAATGTTCTAAAAAATGTCAATACAAAAGAACTAAGCCCAAGAATAAACCAATGACAATTTACTATTACAAGTAAGAATGAATGAGTCACATTACATTCATTAAATCATTGGGAGTCATGTTCGCACGTAGGCATTAGGATGTCGTTTTAAAAAAGCTGTTAACGTTAAATAGTGGCCGTTTTAGAGTAAAAGAGAGAGATGAGAAAGTTGCAGTTTTATTGGCTTCATAGTTTAGCAACTAAGTGGGCTGTCTTGTCGTACTGGAGGTTGTGGGTTCTATGCATTGGCATCACAAATTATTTCATTGATACCAATGAAATAATTTGTTTTTTCATTGATACCAATGAATAATACAAGTCAGTTCTGTTTGGATGTTATTGTATTCATAAAAATGCCAATGAATTTAATCGTATAACATTTTTTTATTGATCACAAGTAGAAACTAATGTTAGTACGAGTATGTTATTAATGGATAACTCCATTAATAAAATAAATTTTTAAAAAAAATCTACAAAGATTTCAGAGACGAGATTAAATGAAAAGAAATGAAATTATTATCACGATTGTATTCCCAAGGCTCGGTAGACATTCTCTAAGATCTTTTTAGGCATTTAAGATACTTTCAAGATGTCTAAGGGGGGTAGTAAGTGGTATGTCCAATCCAAAAACCTACATACTTGGTACATGCCCACTTTTTGCAAAAGCTAGCATTCTTCCGTGACCGGTTACAAACCCATCGACACTTACAAAACTAACTGGTTTTCTCACTATGTTTTTCTTCATCATTTAGAGCTCATGTTGATGCGCATATAAATGTTTCAAAACGAAAAATCCATTGTTGCACGGCCGGGTTTGAACCCGCGACTTTCGAATCGAAAATCCATGCACTAACACACTCTGCCACCACGGCTCAAGACGATTATGGAGATAGAGAATGATTTATCACTTCACAATAAGGTTCAAAATGTCACTTTATATTTTATCATGGACGTCTTCAAACGGAGGTCTCATTTCAGAAATCCAAAAGCCCAAATGTTATCCATCATCGTTATCTGCCTACATCGTCTTGATTTACGAATTATTATTAACTTTAGATTTTGAAACAGAGGAATAAATGCAGCTATGAAATTAAATATAATATCTTATTAATTAAGTACCTATATTCTTTAATGATAATTATGTAAAAGGGAAAGAGAAAATACATTTAAAAAAAAATAAAACCGGTCAAGTGCGAGTCGAACTCGTACGCCGAGGGTTCCGTACCTAGCCATGGTGCCAATTAAGCTAGACCGCTTAATTGTATGAGCGCCCATACAACTCAGAGGACAATCTTAATTGGCGTCAACTATGTATGTATGGGAACACCCTTTAATTTTCAAGTTTTTTAATTTTTTGGAAACGTTCCTTTATTTGTGCTATAAGGCCATGCGTTTGCCAAATTTCGTGATTCTAGGTCAACGGGAACTACCATTTAGGTTTTCGACCCAAAACCTCTAGGGTACTTCCGGTTGACCTAGATTTGTCAAATTTGGTTACAAGCAAGTAGGGATTGCAATCCCGCAAAGCGGGATCCCGCAATCCCGCGGGATCCCGCAGCTTTTATTGGTCTGCTGGATCCCGCACCTTCAAAGCGCGGATCCGCGGATCCGCAAATGAAAAATTTGGCGTTAAAACTTTCGCGTAAATCGCGAGTAGCACGAGCGCGACGTTGCCGTTTCGCACAGACCACCGCGCCAGCGACTAGCAGACGGTTGGCGGGCTGTCCTGTCATCCGTACCCAATTACAAATGTGAAAGTGTGTTTATTTGTTTGTTTATTGGTCCTGCTTTCACGTCAAAACAGAGCGACGGATTGACGTGATTTTTTGCGTGGAGATAGTTGGAGGGCTGGAGAGTAACATAGGCTACTTTTTATCCGGGTACCACGCGAGCGTAGCCGCGGGCAGCAGCTAGTTGTTTATAAATGGCACTGCGCTGCGCACGTCTTTATGTAGGTGACGAGTGTTTTCGTACTCACCGTCCGGCATTTAACGTAAGTACCTTTTTGATTTAGTTTTTTTCTGTGCTATTTTAAAAGCTGATTGTGCCGTAAATAGTAATATAATTAAAGTTGCGTGAAACATTATGGTGGTTTTTGTTTTTGTTAATAATAATGTTTTTTGAATACAATAGGATATATTAACGTTTATTTGACACACACAAGTTACAGTAAGTACATTGGGAAAAGCACAGCATAAAGTAGGTAGGTACCTAATGAATAAACAATTACACAAACAAAAATAACTAAAATCTAAAGAAAACTGTTAACAATAATGTGCGTGCGTACCTGCCTACCTACTATAATCGTATTGCTCATTATACGGACTAAAATTGAAGGAAAAAATGTCATTTTTCCTTCAATTTTGACATAAAACATATCAAAATTAATCAAAATTGAAGGAAAAATGACATTTTTTCCTTCAATTTTAGTCCGTATAATGAGCAATACGACTATACTCTTTGTGGTGCCAAATAGGCCCAGTCTCAGTATAATGCTGGCTCCTGTTGCTTAATGTAAGAAACGTTTAATAAAAGTTGATTTTTTACTCAAAATCTGTTGTTTCAATTTGATTTTATACATAATTTCTAAATTGCGGGATCCCGCGGGATCCCGCGCGGGATTGACTAAACCCGCACTAATCCCGCGCGGGATTGAATGGGCTGCGGGATTGCAATCCCTACAAGCAAGGTCTTACAGCACAAGTAAAGGAAAAATTCCGAAAAATAAAAAAAGTTGATAATTAAGGTAAGTTTTGGTACTTACAAGTTTTCACGAAAACCTAAATTTGCCTATATCTTTTTATAGTGTTGACTCAGGACCTTGATTTTTATACTCACAATAGGGACTATAGACCTCAGTATATGGTATAAATTTCAACTTGCTAGCTCCACCCGTTCCTGAGATAATCGATGGTGACACACGGACAGACGGACAGACAGACAGACAGACAGACAGACAGACAGACAGACAGACAGACAGACAGACAGACGGACAAGAAAGTGATCTTATAAGGGTTCCTTTTTTTACCTTTTAAGGTACGGAACCCTAAAAGTATTAAAAAGTACTTAAATTAATTTTAAAAAATTAAAACCCAAATAATTAATTATAGTCAAACTTCGTCAATTATTTTTATCTCTTCTACTTTAATTTAAACCAACTTAAAATGTTAAAATTACCCGTTTTCTAATTTATTGTGAAAATAATTTAAATATGGCGATTAACTTGCAACCTGTCACTGTAGAAAAATGTGTGTCAATTATCGATCGAGCGAGCGAAGCGAGCGAAGATCTTAGTCGATCGAGCGAGCGAAGCGAGCGAAGATCTTAGTGGTAAGTTGGGCGATTTTGCTTTGTATGTTTGTATGTTTGTATGTTTGTATGTATGTTTCACGAATTGTTGTTCGCGCATAACTGTCGAACCGTTCATCCAATGTGCATGAAACTTGGTAGGTCAATAGATTGTAGTAAGGAAATTTACGGTGGAGCATATGAGCTTAATCGATGAAGGGGTTGTGAAGATATTAGGTTCCCAAGGGGGTAATTTTTTTTTAAAGTTACACAAATATATTGAGTGGGGTGTCAAACGAAAGGGCTTGTTTTGTACATTCCAAAATGGTTTTTATTTTTAATCTAGGATATATAGTTTTTGAAATACGACCAAAGAACAAAAACTACGAAACCAGAGCTGCAAGAGCCTAATTGGGGTAAAAAAAGTTGAGTAAACAAATATAATGAGTGGGGTGTCAAATGAAAGGTCCTTATTTGTACATTCCAAAATAGTTATTATTTTTATTCTAGGACGTATACTTTTAGAAATAGGACGAGAATTCATAAATATGAAATAAATGAAAAATTAGACACGACATTATGTATTGCATGCATGCTAGTATTTTTTACCATGAAGAGCTAGCGCAATAGGCATACTCGGCAGTAGTAGCACTTGAAATTATAGGGGTAGTCAGAAGAAAGTCCAAATGTAAGCCATCTACGGTGCGCGAGATCTCAGTTCGGGGCGAACTACTAGTGGTAAGTTGGGCGATTTTGCTTTGTATGTTTGTATGTTTGTATGTTTGTATGTTTGTATGTTTGTATGTTTGTATGTTTCACGAATTGTTGTTCGAGCATAACTGTCGAACCGTTCATCCAATCTACATGAAACTTGGTGGGTCAATAGGTTGTGGTAAGGAAATTTACGGTGGAGCATATGAGCTTAATCGATGAAGGGGTTGTGAAGATATTGGGTTCCCAAGGGGGTAAAAAATTATGAAAGTTACACAAATATATTGAGTGGGGTGTCATACGAAAGGGCTTATTTTGTACATTCCAAAATGGTTTTTATTTTTAATCTAGGATGTATAGTTTTTGAAATACGACCAAAGACCAAAAACTACGAAACCAGAGCTGCAAGAGCTCCCGTTTCATAGAGTTTCGATGTCTTCGTAGCTCTTTGACTGGTCGGTCTTAAAAAGAGAGTGGCATCGTTGCGGTTTGGTTTGCAATGATTTTAGATGCTACTTGATTTATTTTCATGATAAAAAAATTTTTGATAAAAAATGAAAATAATTGGGGTAAAAAAAGTTAAGTAAACAAATATATTGAGTGCGGTGTCAAATGAAAGGTCTTTATTTGTACATTCTAAAATAGTTATTATTTTTATTCTAGGACGTATACTTTTAAAAATACGACGAGAATTCATAAATATGAAATAAATGAAAAATTAGACACGACATTATGTATTGCATGCATGCTAGTATTTTTTACCATGAAGAGCTAGCGCAATAGGCATACCCGGCAGTAGTAGCACATGAAATTATAGGGGTAGTCAGAAGAAAGTCCAAATGTTGGCCATCTACGGTGCGCGAGATCTCAGTTCGGGGCGAACTACTAGTGTATTTGAACGTGCTTAAGTCCACCCATTTTCATAGTGTAAGGAGGAATCTTGAATACTTATCGGTTCTCCGACTTCCTTGTTTACTCTGACTACCTTTTTATTTTATTGGGCGTTTTTCCACTTGAAGGCACGACACGGCAACGGCGACGGCGACGGGCCGGGTGGTGGGGATGCAAAAATGATGAAACCGTGCCGGTGCCGGCGCCGGTAAGTGGAAAGGCGAACCGTAGGTACATTTTCATACATTTTTGTGTCCCCGATTGCCGTGCCGTCGCCGTCGCCGTTGCCGTTGCCGTGCCGTGCCGTCTAGTGGAAAAACGCCCATTTTATTATTTTATTTATTTTTATTATATAGACATCTTCAAAATGATCTTCTGAATATCTACTACGACTCGGGGACACAGTCATGATCATATTTTTTTAAAATTTTGATTTCGTTATTTGTTTATTTACAAAATTTCATCACCATTCAAAATAAGCACGTGAATGAAATCCCATGAAATGTATCGATTCATTACAATCACGTGCATATTACGTGTGTCTACCGTGATAGAGAATCAGATCGGATAGAATCGAGATGGGGCACGCAGGAACGTGGACAATCGATTGTCAATCGATAAAATAATCGGTAAAAAAAAATAAAAAATGGTTGTATAGTGTACAGTACAGTCAGATAAGGAAACTTATTTACAGTCAGTGACAAAAGTAGGTATAACAGTTTTGGTTTTTGATGTGCACATTTTTTTGTTTAAACTTGCAGGGACGTTTTACCCGCGTAGGTGATGATGATGATGAAAAGTAGCCTATTAACATTTCTCAAGAATTAAGTTTTCAAATGCAGTAAAAAAATTTAATCTGACTCGTAGTTCCAGGTATTAGCGCGTTCAAACATCGATGATAGATTGATTAGAAATACATACTTACCTTAGTTATTTATTTTTTTTGTAAGAAACTAAAAATTGTTTCATTGATAAATGATAATTTTGCGTTTACTATAATTTTATTGATAAAAAAATCTAGGGTGTTTTTGAAATAGAATTGATACTTATTATAATTAGACAAGTACCTACCATTATTTTTGTAACAGCGTGATTCAGAGCTTCACGGAATGTACCTACCTATTTACCCAAATAAATAAAATAAAAATAAAATAAAATGTATTCCGAATTCGGATAGTGACGTTTCTTCGCTGACTTCCCGAATAAGATCATCGAATCCATGACGAGAACCAGATGATGATTCTAATAAACTTGACATGGACAATTCTGTCAAAGTTGCGCCACGGATTATTCTTCCAATATACACAAAATCACAAAATTCGCAATTTCTTTATATTTCTAGTATAAGTACCTACTTAGACAGCGTGTCTTATGAATTACATTCTAATCGTGTCATTTTCTTATAATTAGATAGCATTACACGTGTGTTTTGACCTACAAAACTGAAAGTTATTTTATGCGTATGAATGCAATTATGGACTTTACTTTGCAAAACTGCAAAAAGTTTGTTTACTTTGCGTAATGTGATATTGACGTGAATTCCTACTTTTAATGTTATGTTTGTCGACGGATTGGTAAATTAATTATTTGGATTTTTATTTTCATGGTCATGGAAGAAATAATTTATTGTTGTAGTATTGGTTAGGTGTATAATACGAGTATCATGACTCATGAGCCACACTATAATATGTACAATATTACTAGTAGTTCGCCCCGAACTGAGATCTCGCGCACCGTAGATGGCCAACATTTGGACTTTCTTCTGACTACCCCTATAATTTCAAGTGCTACTACTGCCGGGTGTGCCTATTGCGCTAACTCTTCATGGTAAAAAATACTAGCATGCATGCAATACATAATGTCGTGTCTAATTTTTCATTTATTTCATATTTATGAATTCTCGTCGTATTTTTAAAAGTATACGTCCTAGAATAAAAATAATAACTATTTTAGAATGTACAAATAAAGACCTTTCATTTGACACCGCACTCAATATATTTGTTTACTTAACTTTTTTTACCCCAATTATTTTCATTTTTTATCAAAATTTTTTTTATCATGAAAATAAATCAAGTAGCATCTAAAATCATTGCAAACCAAACCGCAACGATGCCACTCTCTTTTTAAGACCGACCAGTCAATGAGCTACGAAGACATCGAAACTCTATGAAACGGGAGCTCTTGCAGCTCTGGTTTCGTAGTTTTTGGTCTTTGGTCGTATTTCAAAAACTATACATCCTAGATTAAAAATAAAAACCATTTTGGAATGTACAAAATAAGCCCTTTCGTATGACACCCCACTCAATATATTTGTGTAACTTTCATAATTTTTTATCCCCTTAGGAACCCAATATCTTCACAACCCCTTCATCGATTAAGCTCATATGCTCCACCGTAAATTTCCTTACCACAACCTATTGACCTACCAAGTTTCATGCAGATTGGATGAACGGTTCGACAGTTATGCGCGAACAACAATTCGTGAAACATACAAACATACAAACATACAAACATACAAACATACAAACATACAAACATACAAAGCAAAATTGCCCAACTTACCACTAAGATCTTCGCTCGCTTCGCTCGCTCGATCGATAAAAACATAACCCTTCTTTGGTATTTCACTTTCAAACCTTTCGTAAGTTGTACTAGACATTATTTTAACACACGGGAACTAGTAGTTCGCCCCGAACTGAGATCTCGCGCACCGTAGATGGCTTACATTTGGACTTTCTTCTGACTACCCCTATAATTTCAAGTGCTACTACTGATACTGCCGAG
This sequence comes from Camptogramma bilineatum, assembly GCA_958496255.1. Lineage (NCBI taxonomy): Eukaryota > Metazoa > Arthropoda > Insecta > Lepidoptera > Geometridae > Camptogramma > Camptogramma bilineatum. The sequence goes on from OY292474.1 coordinate 9,260,888, forward strand.
TATGCCTATTGCGCTAGCTCTTCATGGTAAAAAATACTGGCATGCATGCAATACATAATGTCGTGTCTAATTTTTCATTTAGGTATTTCATATTTATGAATTCTCGTCGTATTTCTAAAAGTATACGTCCTAGAATAAAAATAATAACTATTTTGGAATGTACAAATAAAGACCTTTCATTTGACAGCCCACTCAATATATTTGTTTACTTAACTTTTTTTACCCCAATTATTTTCATTCTTTATCAAAATTTTTTTTATCATGAAAATAAATCAAGTAGCATCTAAAATCATTGCAAACCAAACCGCAACGATGCCACTCTCTTTTTAAGACCGACCAGTCAATGAGCTACGAAGTCATCGAAACTCTATGCAACGGGAGCTCTTGCAGCTCTGGTTTCGTAGTTTTTGGTCTTTGGTCGTATTTCAAAAACTATACATCCTAGATTAAAAATAAAAACCATTTTGGAATGTACAAAATAAGCCCTTTCGTATGACACCCCACTCAATTTATTTGTGTAACTTTCATAATTTTTTACCCCCTTGGGAACCCAATATCTTCACAACCCCTTCATCGATTAAGCTCATATGCTCCCCCGTAAATTTCCTTACCACAACCTATTGACCTACCAAGTTTCATGCAGATTGAATGAACGGTTCGACAGTTATGCGCGAACAACAATTCGTGAAACATACAAACATACAAACATACAAACATACAAACATACAAAGCAAAATCGCCCAACTTACCACTAAGATCTTCGCTCGCTTCGCTCGCTCGATCGATTATTCACGAGAATATCGTCGATTTAGATACCGACAATGTTTCGATTCATACGGAGAATCTTCATCTGGGTAAGGAGGGATTTGCGGCAAGGTTACTCCTTGCGCGAGCGTCTCACGCTTTATCGGTATCTAAATCGACGATATTTTCACGTGAGTAATTCCCATGTGTTAAAATAATGCCTTCTTTGGTAGTCGGGTAAAAAAGCCTTACTTTCTTAAGTCAAGTTCAAACTTGTCGATGTGATTCATTTGACGTCAAACGGTAGAGAAATTAGTTTGTGATGAAATTGTGATGAAATAAACTTGTTTAGTTATTCAAGACTGGCAGAGGTATGAAACGTTATAATATCTTTTGAGACGTGGCCGCAAGGGGTGACTGTACGCGGATCCAACACTATCTTTATTCAGCCACTAACTTATTTGACCGAGCGAGCGAAGCAAGCGTCTCTGCCTCAACTCGGCAATTTAGCTTTCATCTGTATGTTGGTTGGTAGGTACTCCTCTACAGGTCGCAATTTACAACCGATCAGCACCCCTATTTTGTAACACACGGTACGTCGCTAACTCGGATTCGTTAAAACAAATTGATTTTTTACAAACAACATTAAAGTTATTTAGTGCAAAATTACTTCACATATTTTACACAACAAACATGTCTATCACTTATTTCAACCTTCTTCTACCATTTCAAAGTATTCATCGTATAAAAACATTTTTTGTTTTAACGAATCCGGGTTAGCGACTTACCGTGTGTTACAAAATAGGGGTGCTGGACGAAACTTGGTATACAGGTATACCCGGATACTCTCTCGGTACTGACCTACACCTACTACAAACCACACTTCGCTTCCTTGCTTGGTTCCATTAGATTGACCAGCCTCAATCCTTTTGAGTCAACATTATTTGGTTGCAGTTAGTAATGGGCTTCCTGGGGCCCTAGCCATATTACACGATCTATCGTCGCTGTAGAACGATCTATCGTCGCTGTAGAATAGAACACTTCAAAATGTATAGGAATTGACGTTCTGACCACGTGACTCATCTACTTGAAACGTCAAATCCTATACATTTTGAAGTGTTTCTATTCTACAGCGACGATAGATGGTGTAATATGGCTAACCAAGGTCGCGTAGAATGTGCACAACATACCACATCCCACTGTGAATTCCAACCCCACTGGATTATCAAATGCCAGTAAATTCCTTTGTCAGTCCAATAGGATTGGAATGGACAGTTTGTCTATAACGCCCTGGGCCCCTATTCCTCTATTTTACAACATCAACCATTCAAGTATCATTGCCGCTGCGTTTTGTGTTCTCCAAAATGACAGTAATGTGCTGAACCTCTTTTGTAATTTGTTAGAAAACATCACAACAAAGTAAACCAAACCTCATTGGTCATTATTAGGTTATGAAATAAAACGAAACGGTTGACTTTTTGCAAGAACACTTTTTGCTTTGGTAAGTAGATAAAGAGTTTTTTAGTAGAATCGAGGGGCTGGTGGTTCACCCTTCGATCAGCTCTGGTCCATCGTCATCTCGTGGTAGGTACGGCACCGGACTAGGTTACCGGCGCGGTTGCGTCACCAACCACTTTCTGCGCTGTCGCTCGCCTACTTACCCACTCACTGCGACGCGCGTCGCTGCGAATTGGCTGTTCTGTTATATTTCGCAAAAGCAAGCAAGCAAGTTCGTATGAGCAAGTGGCCAACTCTGGAGACGGAGTCTTTAGGCCGCTTAAAGGCCTTCGTCAAGTCTTAACGACTTAAAAGCCGGGTTTGGATTTGGACCCAAGACTGGATCGAAAATCGTGGCACTAACCCACTCGACCTGCACGGGTGTTCAAAAGAGGAGTAGAACTTTGTTTATAAGACTATTTTATGTGGTCCCACCGCAGCGGTCCTACTGAATTTATTTTTTTGTAATATACCTACTATTTGAGACTTGGAATCGTAGGATGAGATACCTAAAGACTGCTTGCTGGTGTGCTGCCGAAAAGGAAAAAAAGCACATTAATGTGCTGAACAACGAATTTACCGACACGAGCTCAGGGAAAAAAAAATAAACCTTTATCTCTTTCTTTCACAAGAATCTTGTATATTTCTTTGTTTTTAATGACTGAAAAGGCACGAGTCCAGCAGTCTATAGTATTCTCTATGTTTAAAGCTAAGTTAGACCTAAGCAACCAATACCAACACGTGCCATTTCCACTACAATGCGCAGGCGCAGTTGCGTCACACCACAAGCCGCTCACCGCCCCCCACCGCTGTTACCAGGCTCGCTAGGATATACCGGCACTTTCGTACCTAGTCTAGCCGTGTTGGCTTAGTGGGGATACTGCCAACTTTCAATCCGAAGGTCGCGAGGTCAAAGATTTTTCGGGACAAAAATGTATGCAAATTGGCACGAGCTTCTCACGGCGCATTTACGTCTATTCAACTGGAAACAGTGTTGAAGAAACATGTAGAAAGCAACATTGTTACCGTTTGTCGAATGAGTGTTAAAACAGAGCGTCAAACAAAAAGTCAAAGACTCTCTGTTGTTGAAAAGATGTAAAACATCTTTACAACTCGAAAATTGAAGTTGTCTCTATGCAGTTAAGTTAAGACAACTTCAATTTTCGAGAAAAAATAGTAAAAACATCGAGGCTTAGTGAAGTCAACTGTCTCAGGATGCACTGCCTACAAAGCGAAATCCCACATTTATACCGAATACCCCACATTTAGTAGCCAGGGTAGGGAATCTAATTCGAGGCCCTTCGTGCCTACCCCACAATAATGTTGGGTATGACATGATTTTAGACTGACTTTTGTCAGAGTAGGTTCCTTTTGATTTTGAGCCGGTACCGTGAGCCGGTTCATTTGAGCCGGTCATATTCAGTTGACTTTTCATTATTTTGGCGAACTACTCACTCATTCTCATATGACAATCTGTCCGATCAGTTCAAAATTCTTTCTTGTCATTGTCAAGCGAGGTGTGATTGAAGATTGAATGAAGCTTGAGGAAAGAGTAACGTCATTTTCTGATTTTGTCATATTGTGTACGGTCACATGACATTTGAATTGAAGCATGACATTTTTAGAAAATGAGCCGATCACACAAAGTTGTATTTTGTACGGGACAAACGAGCCGCGTCAGTCACGTCATATTCAACACTACCCCACAACGGGTAGGGAGACCGCCCGAGTACGCGAAGTCAGCTCCACAACTGTATTGACCATGAAAGGCCGAGTAGGCTGAGAGGGGTGGTTTAGGTGCTTACAAAGCCTCAACAACATCGAAGGCACTAAAACATCCTGCGGGGCTAAAAATGCCGTTATAGCTGAATCACAATAGGAATTGAACTATATGGCGTCTCTTTCCATAGACTGAGAGTGGACAAGGGCGGCATATATTGCAATTCCTATTTTGATTCTGCTATAGCGGGCTTGTTAGCCCTGCTATTAAGTTTAGGCGTAGCCCTCCAGCCGATTATAAATCATGTAGAATATAGGTATAAATTAATACCAGGATATATTTACATCAAAAATTTCCAAAATGTGTACCAGGGTGTCATATCACCGCGGTGGTGACCTATCACGTACTTTTGATTTCCATTAAAAGGACAGATGGCATTACAGCCGCCCAGTCGGTACTTGTAAACGCGTCTCAGAATTTCTTCTCGGAAAACTGAGTTTCACATCGTTTTTGTGTGGTGAAAACGAATTTAAGGATTTCTCAGGCGCATATTTCAAATAGTAAACTGTGTTCCATATATAGTGGCTTTATTTTTGCGTGGGATCAACATTTTCAAGCCTATAAATTCTAGTTCACACAATCTACAACTATTCCATGTTTCATTGAATTTAGTACAGTGTTCAGTATTTGAAACACAAACTTACAGACATCCAAACAGTCATTCTCTTTCAGAATTGTCTTTATTTTACAAACAAAATGCACGAGAACATTGAATCTACGATTTTCAGAACAAAAATTGAAAGTGTTTTTATCCTACTTAGGTACCAACTTATCTCTAGTTTAAGTTTAAAACACTAAACTCAAAAACACTACTCCCCTCCATGCCTAACCAAAACTATAGCCATGGTATTTAGACTATTGCTACCAGGGCGTCAGTGGTTATGCAATACCCACTCTCACTTTCCTGAGGCCGCGAGCTTTGCTTATATCATCATCAACCTACTGAGACCTACTGCGCGTTGCTGGTGCCCTGGTGGTTTCATTTCTGATTTTAGTTATTGGAGCGTGGAAATGTGAAATATAGTTAGTTAGTTAATTTTCTCGTGACATGAAACTAAGTTATATTTCATTTTTCAGAAGATACTTTGTTTAATTTTAATTTCAGATTTTGATCGTTGTTGGTTTTGTTACCAATAATCGTATATTTTGTATTAGTTAAGACATCCCTTTCCAATTTTGCGTGTTTAAGCAGTAGAAAAAACTTTATAACCATAGGGCATTAATTTATGAATTCTGTAAAAAATTCTTTATCAAGCACAATTTTTTTCTGGATTTGTATCACTTTATGCCTAGGATTTTCCAGTTCATTAAAGTGATATGGTTCTTTTCTTGGCATGTATTACGTCTACGTAACGTAAAGTCCCTGTGAATCAATTCGGATGAAACAACGGTCCACTACTATAAAATATAATTTACTAGCTGCTGCCTGCGGCTTCGCTCGCGTGGTACCCGGATAAAAAGTAGCCTATGTTACTCTCCAGCCCTCCAACTATCTCCATACTAAAAATCACGTGAATCCGTCGCTCTGTTTTGACGTGAAAGCAGGACAAACAAACAAACAAATAAACACACTTTCACATTTATAATATGGAGAAGATAGAGATTGACAACACACTCGTAAAACAAGCAATTTATTCAAAAATAAAAAAACCCGGTTGAACTGAAAAGTTGGAAACAGCATTATCTTATCAATCACAAAATTAAATTACAATTTTATTAATAGGTAGGTATCTAGGGTTCGATGCCGTGCGCATTTTTCTAAACGTTGTTGTGACAGTTGACACACAGATGGCTCTGTGTGTAAAATTAAAAGCGTGTAAGATATTTCTTAAATATGAGATATCTCCTAAATGGCTGAACCAATTTCGATGCAGGTTGTTCTAAACGTTGCGTGTGACTAAATATAAAGTTTTAGTATGCATTTCGTTTAGCAATTCTCGTTAGGGCGAAAAATAGATTTTCAAAAATTTTGAGACTCGATTTAGTCTTCGAAGACGTCATGTTAGATTTTTTTTTTAAATATATTTGATATCAGTCCACCAATTTCTTGATTTTGACATGGATTTTGATATGATGGCGTGATTTTCATTTTGAAAATTCACACATTGTTGCATTTTCTAGCCGCACTATTTGATTTATCGAAATAAAAAGTATCCTAGAGCACAATCGAGATAGAGACGATTCTAACGATACCTCATTCATCAAAATCCATCCAGCCGTTTAGGAGTAACGTGGTAATAAAGAATATTACTTACATACCCACGAACATACATAGAAACGCGCGATCTACATAACCCTGTCTGACTTGACAGTCAGCCGGGTAAAAAACAGAAGGGACAGAACATAAAACCACAAAAATAAAAAAAACAACAAAATATAAAAAGGGTTAGGTAGAAGTCATGCTTTGGTTGCTCTGTCTATGCCGGGGGTTGTCAAAGGACTCAATCCCAGCTTTAAGCTATCTTTACGTGGTAGCCTACCAGGTGAAGAAGCGCTGGTTTTCAGCCAGGGCCTTTGGGTGACGTCACAACTAAAACCCACTAAGCTACTCGACTCCGCGGTGTAGGCGGTTATGGTTACCCCCACCAGAGCTGACATACTTTCGCGAGCTGCCATTGTCGGCGACGCTCGGTTAGTCTTCAATATCCTGAGTTTAATGCTTTTGGAGATACGGAAATGTTAATGGTGCAACTAGACGTTGGGCCAGTCTAGGCGAGTGGGAGCGAGAAGGCGAATCGATGCAAGGCGAGAGCGATAGAGAGAGGATGCGGAGCTGGCCTAGGCTGGGCCAACATCTGTACGCGCCTTTAGAATCAACGTCCTGGGGCTCGATTCCGGTACCGAACTTTTTATCAACCTCAACCAAAACCTCAACTAAAGCGACTGTTTCCATGACTACTAATAACAAACGACTCAGTTGTGGTGAGGTTTTGAACTTTGGCAGTACAAATTTTTGAAAAGCTATTCTACTATTCACCAAATGGCTGACATTTAAGAGTTCGAACCAAAACCAAAGCGGTTGTCATTTAATAGAATACAGGCCCTGGCGCTTGCTTAGACGATTGTTGAAGTTAAGCGGACGCTCTGGGTGGCAATTCTACTACAAAACTTTTTATGAACTACAAGCAAAACCTTAACTAAACCTTGGATTTTCGACTGTTTCCTATCCTACTAATGGCAAACGACTCAGTTTTGGTGACGTTTTAGCTAAGGTTTGGACTTTGGCAGAACACATTTTTGAAAAGCCATTCTACTATTCACCAAATTGCTGACATTTAAGAGGCCTGCGACAGGCGAATTTCCTTAAAAACGTAATACCGAAATAATTTCAAATTTAAGCATATTTTTATCAGTTTATGTTGTTAGATTAAGAGAGTAAGTATTTATTTAGGTTCCTGTTAAACTTTTGTTCCGAAAAACTTACCTAAAAAGAAATGTAAGCAAATTGAATTGAAATCTTTGTCTGAAAAACACCCAAAATGGAATTTTTTCTTTTCATTTGTTCTATAGTAAGTTTTTTGGAACAAAAGTGTAACAGGAACCTAGATAATTACTGCCTTTATCCAAATAATAACATAAAGTGATAAAAATATGCTCAAATTTTAAATTATTTCAGTATTACGTTCCTAGGTACGTAGGTACGTTCGCCGGTCCCTTAAGAGATAGAAAAACGCAGCGGAATTATTGACGTTGTTATCTAGTAGAATTGCCACCCTGAGCGATCACAATTTGGGTTAGTGACCTTTGGCATCAACAACTGAGCGCTTCTTTGCCGATGCTTCTTTGCCGATCCTGGCTATCAAGTCGTTAAGCCATGACGGAGGCCTTCAGGCAGCCTAAAAACTCTGTCACCAGATATAACCACTACAACTACCAAACTGGTGGGTGTGCCAGTGGGGTCGTTTTGAATATATGGAATTACTAGCTGCTGCCCGCGGCTTCGCTCGCGTGGTAGTTTTTGTCCATCCGAAGGTTGCCTGTAAGAGATCGCTTATTATAAGGCCGCCCATTGTACCTACTTTTTCTTAGTTTTTCTCTTTGTTATATTTTTATTGTGTTAGTATTAAGTTGGATACAATAAAGAGTTATCTATCTACCCGTATAAAAAGTAGCCTATGTTAGTTTTTCTCTAGCCCTCCAACTACATATCTCCACACAAAAAATCACGTCATTCCGTCGGTCTGTTTTGACGTGAAAGGAGGACAAATAAACAAACAAGCAATTTATTCAAAAACTAGCTGTGCCCGCGACTTCGTTCGCGTATGCTAATTCTACTAATTTGCGAAATGTGAAAGTTTGTGAGGATGGATGTATCGATGGATGTTTGTTACTCTTTCACACCAAAACTACTAAACGGATTTTATTGAAACTTGGAATAATTACTTACATAGATTATGACCTGGAATAACACATAGGCTAGGTTCTTTTTATTCAAATTTTTTTAAACTCATTAGGTAGGTATTGCACTGGTAAATCTTTTTGCATGAAAATGTTGAGAAAACGAATTTTCCCAGATAAAAGACCTAGCTAGATCGGCTTTTCGCCTCCGTAAGCCCCCGTACCTACCGCAAATTTCATCAAAATCGCATAGCTTGTACTATGGGAACCAGATAACTGATAGAATAGGTACTTACCTACTTCTATATTTTTTTGTAAATACTTTAGGTAGGTAGGGACTTAATACTTGAATATCTGGGCGACCGAACTATGCTCGGGTGCAAATAGATAAAAATTAAAAAAGAAAAAGAAATAAAACTTACAAAAAGTAAACTTTTACTGGCTGAGATTCGAACTCGAAGCCATCGGTTGAGTTGAGAGGCGAACACCTATTTCACTTGGCCACTTTAGTTTCAACAGAAATTGTAAAATTACGAACCACATTGCACTGGTAGGTAAACCTTTTTGCGTAAAAATGTCGAGAAAACGAATTTTCCCAGATATGAGACCTAGCCTAGGTAGATCGATTTTTCGTCCCCTTTAACCCCCGTACCGCAAATTTCATGGTCCCAACGTATGGTGCCGGCGTATACGTTGGGACCAACGTTGGTCCCAACGTTGGGGCCAAGATTTCGTGAACCATCCACACGTTGGCGATTACACCAGTCTTGTTCCGTGACGGAACTTCCGTCAGAGCCAACGCAACGTGAGGACGTCTGATGTCTGCGCGTCCGATACAGAAATTGAAATTTTTGTATCGGATGTATATGAAATAGATTTTTGAAGACTTCTATGTTCAAATTACGATTTAAATACTTGGCTATAATTTACTTTGGCGCTGCGCTGAATTGGGGAATTTGTTTTCTAAAATATTGAATTCATTTAAAGCTCTGATTTTTATATTTTCGAAAATTTAAGGAAGATTAATATTCAATTGAGGTTTTAATTATATAACATTTACAGATTTAAGTCTATTGCGCTGAAACAACATACGGTTTTGAAACGCAAAAATTTGTATATTCCTGCTTGTTTTCTAATAGCAAATCGCAAGAAGCTATTTCTGTTTCGTAAAAATAGCTTAGGCGTGCTATCTAGTTACCTATTTTTCCTATTTACAACTATCTACTTGGGGTTTGGGTGTTTTAATTTCTAATCTATCGTGATAAATACTTTTTAAATAAATACATAGGTATTTAACATAATAAATACACGGATAGAAAATTTGAATAAGTACTTGGAAATAATTTACTTTGGCGCTGCGCTGATTTGGGGAATTTGTTTTCTAAAATATTGAATTCATTTAAAGCTCTGATTTTTATATTTTCGACAATTTAAGGAAGATTAATATTCAATTGAGGTTTTAATTATATAACATTTACAGATTTGAGTCTATTGCGCTGAAACAACATACGGTTTTGAAACGCTAAAATTTGTATATTCCTGCGTGTTTTCTAATAGCAAATCGCAAGAAGCTATCTCTGTTTCGTAAAAATAGCTTAGGCGTGCTATCTAGTTACCTATTTTTCCTATTTACAACTATCTACTTGGGGTTTGGGTGTTTTAATTTCTAATCTATCGTGATAAATACTTTTTAAATAAATACATAGGTATTTAACATAATAAATACACGGATAGAAAATTTGAATACTTGGAAATAATTTACTTTGGCGCTGCGCTGATTTGGGGAATTTGTTTTCTAAAATATTGAATTCATTTAAAGCTCTGATTTTTATATTTTCAACAATTTAAGGAAGATTAATATTCAATTGAGGTTTTAATTATATAACATTTACAGATTTGAGTCTATTGCGCTGAAACAACAAACGGTTTTGAAACGCTAAAATTTGTATATTCCTGCGTGTTTTCTAATAGCAAATCGCAAGAAGCTATCTCTGTTCCGTAGAAATAGCTTAGGCGTGCTATCTACTTACCTATTTTACCTATTTACAACTACTACTTCATGGTCATCACCTACCTAAAACCAATTTAAGTAATTATCATTAAGTAATTTTGAAATTCGTAGGTAATAAAAAAATGTCTAAAAATTTCCATGAGTGCAAAAAGAGGAGGTCAGACGGTCACCCATCCCAACATTTTGTTCCCCATACAAACTTTCAACCCTTATTTTTTTATCTCAACCATGATAACATATGAAAAAAAGTAGCCTACGTCCTTTCCTGGGATATAATCTATATCCATGCCAAATTTTATCGTAATCTTTTCTTTAGAAAACAAAGTGTTTAGAAATTTAGATTGAATTCTTTAAATGTACATATCTTTTTTATTTGTGAACGGATTTTGATAAAAAAACTTCTATTTTTTAATCCCAACTTACCATAATACAACAGTCAAAACTACATCCAATTCAGTAGAGCCGTTTTTGAGATTAGCAGCAATAAACACACAGAGAAACTAAAGTCACAGTAGAATTCTTTAAATAGATATATCTTTTTTGTTTGTGAACGGATTTTGATAAAACAACCCCTATCTTTTAATCCCGGCTTACCATAATACAACAATGAAAACTGCAACCAAATCAGTTCAGTAGTTTCAGAGATCTTAGTGCTCAAACACACAGAGAAACGAAAATTTCAAAGTCACAGATTACCAACAGTTACTATGAAGTGTTTGCGTTCAAGGTCAACGTAGATCGCGCTTATGACATTTTTGGACGTGAAAAGGTTATATGGATCAAAAACTGACATCACTTAGTTGAATACTTATAAGTTTGTTCTTAGACTTCATTCTTATTATATGTATAGATAAAAAAACCCGGCTGAACTGAAAAGTTGGAAACAGCATTATCTTAGCAATCACAAAACAAAATTAAATTACAATTTTATTAATATGTAGGTATCTAGGGTTCGATGCCGTGCGCATTTTCCTAAACGTTGTTGTCACAGTTGACACACAGATGGCTCTGTGAGTACCTAAATTAAATGCGTAAGTTATTTCTTAAATATGAGATATCTCCTAAATGGCTGAACCAATTTCGATGCAGTTTGTTCTAAACGTTGCGTGTGACTAAATAGAAAGTTTTAGTATGCGTTTTGGTTAGCAATTCTATTTAGGGCGAAAAAGAGATTTTCAAAAATTTTGAGACTCGATTTAGTCTTCGAAGATGTCATGTTAGATTTAAAAAAATTATATTTGATAACAGTCCACCAACTTCTTGATTTTGACATGGATTTTGATATGATAGCGTGATTTTCATTTTGAAAATTCACACATTGTTGCATTTTTTAGCCGCACTATTTGATTTATCGAAATAAAAAGTATCCTAGAGCACAATCGAGATGGAGACGATTCTAACGATACCTCATTCATCAAAATCCATCCAGCCGTTTAGGAGAAACGTGGTAATAAAGAATATTACTTACATACGAACGAACCCACATACATAGAAACGCGCGATCTACATAACCCACGGTGACTTGACAGTCAGCCGGGTAACAAATAAACACACTTTCACATTTATAACATGGGTACGTATGAAATATGTTTTACTTGGCCGTAAAGCTTGTGTCACAGTTAATATCGTTTTCTGAAACGAAAAAATTGCTGTATGACCGGGATTCGAACCCACCTCCTTCGGATCGAAATTCGAGGCGCTATCCAACTAAGCCATCACGACTAACACCAAATGAACTAAAACAATAAACATTATTAGTAAGAGTTTTAGTGTAAACAGAATATAACTTAAATTAGTACAAGGACGTTTTGAGGCACGAATTACTTACAATTCAATTTGTCACTGGAGTTCTGTCGCCTTATTCATATATCCGTATTTTGAAAAAGGCGGCAAAATGTTTAAAACATTCATTATTTAAATTAAAATGCTTATGCATAGAAGCGCTAAGTCATTGCCATTAGAAGTCATCCATTTTAGGACGTACTTATCAAGTTTTGTGATGATTTTGTGATAATCTATCAAGAACGAAGCTTCACTACGAGCGCTTTAGTACATAGATGTATGTTACTTCCACTTGAATCGAAAGATCTGGTTAGAATCCTGGCCATCAATGGATTAGAATTCTTGCATAAATCTAATCAGGTAACTATGGGTGGTTCAACATTTTTCTAAGAAAACTGACTAATCGCTTAAACACGATTCAAGCTTGAGAGAAGTTAAACAAGTACTTAGCTAAATAAAAAATAAAAAAAACAACTTTAATGTTATAAACTGCAATTTTTTGCACTCTCACAGTGCATTTTGTTCATAACTAAAGATCCTCAACAAATCCTCACCAAATTTTTATGGCACCAATCGGAAAGTATACCCTATCAAACAAAAAAATCCAGTTGGATTCGAATAATCGATGAGCGTACATAAAAAGGCGCAAAAAAAAGATCCTGACGAATTGAGAACCTCCTTTTTTTTTGAAGTCGCTTAAAAAGTCGTCATCGTGTTTGTTTTTTTTTTTGTATTTTAATGGTCTCAAGGCCGGGTCTAAGTTCAGTATGCCTACTATTGACCAACTAATTCATTTATTGTATGTTAATCAATGTCTGGGTTGAACTAGGCAATTTAAAGAGGTTAATTTTAGCAATAGTTTTGAGGGCATGACTGTACTTGAAGTTTGCCCTGATTTAGAATATTTAATTTATTTTCATTCCTTTATTATAGGTTTTTTCCACTGTCTGTCTGTGAAGGTTTCGGTAGAATACCAGCGCCTTACAACTTCTCAGTAGCACGGCATAATGCTGAGTCGAGAAATTTCTGCTGCTGTGACGCACAAATACACCTCTCTTTTTAATTTGCTTCTGTTCCTTCCTTGTGTTTGTTTATTGTATCATCATCATCGTTGGCAGCTCAAATAAAAGCCCTCTGCTGGGTATAAGCCTCCTCCCTCAAAATTGACCCTTATTGACCATGTGTGTGCCGCTCTCATCCATGTCTTTCCCTCTATGGCCTAAATATCGTCCAATATCGGAATATTGTAGTGGTAAAATTTTTTTGTCTATGTCACCATCCCAGAATCTTAAAAATTCGAAAATTCGATAAATATATCTTCAGTCTTAGGAATCAAAATGGGGATTTAGGTCATTCTATATGAATTTTGGTGTGTTCGTAATGTTTTCCTTTACCGTGTAGTTAGTAGGTATCTATGTATGTTTTTTTGCCTTTTTTAAGACTATATTTTCGCCCCCTCTGCGTCATCTCAATGCCCCTAATTTTCTCTGGGTCTTCTACTGCCCTCCTGAAAGTCTCAAACGCCCACAAGGGGGCATTATCGCCCACGTTGAAAACCTATGGTGTAAAGTTTTGAAACGCTGTAAGTACATGATGGATAACTTCACTTTATGAACCCATGACCTTTTAAATGCTACCTACTATGATAATAAGATACCCATAGATATTTTTAATTACAAGAATTGTATAACATTACGTATATCTTTGTAACTTGTAAAAGGTAGTGTTGCTTTGTTAGCTATGCTTTAATTATGTGAAGCTATTTTATAAAGATATATTTTCAGATTTAAGAATATATTTTACTAGCTGCTGCCCGCGGCTTCGCTCGCGTGGTATCCGGATAAAAAGTAGCCTATGTTACTCTCCAGCCTTCCAACTATCTCCACATAAAAAAAAATTACGTCAATCCGTCTCTCTGTTTTGACGTGAAAGCAGGACAAATAAACACACTTTCACATATGGGTACGGATTTTATGAAGATCTATTTTCAGATTTAAGAATATATTTTATGTCGCACCTATTTGATATCATTACTGGTTCAATTAGCCTAATTGAAATTAGCCCTTCAATTAAACGGCTAGCCATTTAGTTGAACAACGCCATTATAAAAGGCTATTAACTAAGTTTCCTTCTCTCTTCATAGCTTTGCATAGCATAGCTTTCATTGTTATCATGCACATGAATATTATGAAGGTAAAGTTTGTTTGTGAGTTTACAAATAAGAGGTAATCTAAGAAACTACTGATATAATTTAAAAAAATACTTCCATGGCCATGGGTCAATAACTGCAATACCTTAGTATAAGGCTGAGACTCCACCAAAGCGGAGATGTGTGAGATGTGTTTTAAACAACCAATAGAATTTCAAAAGACGAGATGACATGTTTGAATAACGAAATTCTATTGGTTGTTTAAAACACATCTCACACTTTAGTGGAGTCTCAGCCTGACACTGTTGGATATTTTTGAAAAAAAACACCATGCAAGTGAACCATGGTCGAAAGCTAGTTAAGTCTATAAGTTAAATGAATCATGTGGTCATTATTTTATCTTCTGTAAAAGGACAAAGAATTATTTAATTAATAATTACAAGCAATTAAATTAACGCCCGTATATCTCACGAGATCAATATCGATTAGTCAAAGGGCATTATCATCCTATAAGTATTCTATCATTTAAAACTTTTGAAAATATCATGGTTATAAACATTGTAAACACTAACAGGATAAATTATTCATGGTGCATGCAACTGTGCCGAATTATCGGGAAACTCAAAAATCCAAAAATCATGGTAAATAGGTAGGTAACCATACCTCCATACCCATAATATGTGAAAGTGTGTTTGTTTGTTTGTTTGTTTGTCCTGCTTTCACGTCAAAACAGAGACGGATTGACGTGGTTTTTTGTGTGGAGATAATTGGAAGACTGAAGAGTGACATAGGCTACTTTTTATCCCGAAAAAAATGCATGTTTCCCGTGGGATAAAAAAGTAGTAGTCCACGCGGGCGAAGCCCTTTATTTACAAAAATCTAAGGCCTAGATTCTAGTATAGTCAAAAGGCCTTAGATTTTTCTTTTTTTTTTAAACTTGTACATAAACATATTTATCCATCTATCCATCTAATGAGCTGCCGCGGGTTCCCTTATGATGTTTTCCTTCGAATATTGCTACATGTTACATGGCTAGGATTCCACGACCTTCAGATCGAAAATCAATGCACTATAACACTCGGCCGTATCTTTCAATAATTGAATTCTCACGAGTATTTTGACAATATTTTCAAGAAATAAACAGGTGAATTTTGCCCTTCAATAAATGTATGGAAAACTATACATCTGCTATCAACTGCGTGCGTGGCCCTATGTTGCAATCCCTTAAATAGGTCGAGAGACACTAATAGAAAGATGCAGGCACGGATTTAGGAACACCCATTGATTACTCATAGAATACGACCGACAGACCATCTTGCTAATATTATAAATCCGAAAGTTTGTAGTCATGTAGTAGTTCTCATAACACAAGCTCTGCTTGCTTTGGGGCTCTACGATGCTGTGTGAAAGGTCCAGCATCATTTATTAATTATTTTATTTGGATGTTCGTATGATTGTGTTTCAATCACGTCCTAACCAGTTATTTTGATTTAAATAAAAGATGTTTGAGTATAGTTTTTCCTTGGTATCTGTAGTTTCTGACAACGAAAAATTGAGCTCATTACCGCAGAAACAATAAGTGAAACAAAATAGGTACTTAATAATACATTTTAAGCAATAAGTTTCGCAAAATGAGTATTTGGACGACTACACCCTACATCTTCAAAGGATAATATGCCAAAAGATCTGTGAGAATGTCTACCGCGCCTTGGATATAACAGTTGTGATCATGTTCTGTTGTTTCATTAATTTAAAACTGATATTTTTTTTCTGTATTGATTGCTATTTAAGTATTTATTTTTTGCTCAGATTATCCTGAATGCGGACCTGGTATCAAAAACTTATAGATTGTTTGCATCTTTTACTTACAATTTTAGGTCGTGCGTTTGTGTGTGTGAGTTTAG
This sequence comes from Camptogramma bilineatum, assembly GCA_958496255.1. NCBI lineage: Eukaryota > Metazoa > Arthropoda > Insecta > Lepidoptera > Geometridae > Camptogramma > Camptogramma bilineatum. Next base: position 9,277,093 of record OY292474.1, read on the forward strand.
TAAGATAATACACACACATGTCTGGTAGCACATAAACATGCTGATATTTTGTTTGATATAAAAATGTAAACAAACATAGGTACTACTATTTACATTATAGCTAGATACTTGCATTTTTGGCAGATTCCCAACAACCCCACTGGCCCACCCCACCAGTGGAGTCGTTGGGAATTTTTTTCCCCAGTGAATTAAGTGGTGGGGTCGTTGGGACAAAACATCACGACCCCACTGACTTTTTACGAAATCCGATTTCGATGGTTCTTTTTAATTGAAAGGTTGTAACTTGGTCTTATAAAATTTCGTGAAGATCTGATGATCATCTTCAGCGTGATGAGCAGAATAACTCAATAAATGCAATAAATTGCTAACTTTAAGATTTCTTTAAGCTATGCAAACACAGGCACGATTTATTCCCAACGACCCCACTGGTTCACCCCACTGGGGTTGTTGGGAATTTTTTTCCCAACGACCCTAGCAACAGCTCACAAAGCCACTAGTTTTATAAAGATAATCTACTATCGATCGACATTAAGTCTATCATTTCACAAAACAATCATTTTGCATGCGCAGCCGATTGACATTCTTCAAATAATTACCATTTCCCTAGTTTTAGGTCAGTCGGGACTTCTAAATACATAGTAAATTAAGTGATTCATTCTGTGCCTACCTATCTATTTTTAAATGTAAATAAAAGCTATTAAGTATTTAATTTTATAAAGAGGCTTACGACGTTACGACTAGGTACCCTAGTACTAATGGACATAGTGTAAAGTCCTATCATTTTCGATTCAGACGGGATTCGAACCCGCATTAACGCGTCATAACAGATTTGGGCGCGCCTGGCGCCTAAATCTGTTATTTGGATGGGTGCGCTCGAGCAAATTGCTCACACTAAGCCTGAAGTTAGGGTGAAGTTAGGCCCACTGCCTAACCTGCGTTGACTGTTTTATAGGAGTATTTTTTTTTTCGATCAGTTGGATTTTTTTAACTGGTTTTACTATGACATCAGTCCTCTGGGAATCTTCTTTAGGAGTTAATTGAATTCCAAGTTTAAAAATCCGACTCTGATCAATAAATACTCCTACAATACGGTCAACGTTCTACGCAGTGGTGAATCTGTTAGGCGCTTGCCATTTTTTTTTTTTTTTTTGTTAGCAGGGAATTTTTTTAAATAAAACGAATGGAAGAAACATCTGATTTTCTTCGTAAAAACTAAAAATAAAATAATTGTTTTAGTTAGACTTGCAATACGATTCAGACCTCGGAAGACGGAATGTATTCCGAATTCAGAGAGTGACGTTTCTTCGCCGAAAAAACGTCAACTTTCCAAATAAAATCTTCGAATCGGATGCATTTTCGGAAGTCTGAATGATTTGTTCCCAACGACCCCACTGGCCCACCCCACAAGTGGGGTCGTTGGGAATTACTATTGTTTTTGATTAGGTGCTCTGATCCCAAAATTAGCAACCTCTTGCCCCATCTAGCGGCGAATGGCAGAACTATTTAAGACCGAGAGCACCAAGAGTCCCGCATTCGTTTAGTTAGTACGCTATTCCGCTACTTGCCGGTAGATGACGCCTAAAACAATTTCAACATTCTGAGTAAGATAATGAAAAATTTCATATCATGTAAAACCGGGTTGAAACAATGAGGTTCATTAAAACGTTGTTAAAACCAAATACAAATACATATTAAGCACACATTAAAACGTTTGTTGTAGAAAAATTTACTAGGTAAATTATTTTAAAGGTAAAATATTGTGATGTTGGTTAGGATTACATTTGATTACATGAACAAGTAACCCTCAAACTTGAATAAATATTTTTTTTTATTGTTTAATAAAATTAATAAAAATGTTTAAGAGGTACAAAACCTTTAAGTTAAAACCAAAAGATATGTTTCCGCCCGGGATCGAACCGGGGGCCTTCTGCGTGTTAGGCAGATGTGATAACCGCTACACCACGGAAACGATGACAATATGGTTGAAATTAATGTTAACATTTATATCTAAGGGAGTGTCCACATTGCGTTTTTTGCAGCGCGTTTGTATCGATACAAACGCGATTCGAACGCGATGCGAACGCGCAGCCCCCCGCGCAGCCCCTCCCGGTTCGCTTTTGTATGGAAAAATACGCGTTGCGAACGCGCGTTTGTATCGATACAAACGCGCAGCTCAAAAACGCGCTGCAGAAAACGCAATGTGGACACTCCCTAAGTTATTTTAAGTAAGGAAAAGATCGCACATACAAGCAAATGAAACAGGATCACAGATCTTCAAGCATTCAACATCCTTGCATCCAACAACATCCTTTGATTACATCAAAGACAGTAGTCAGAGGCAAGTCCAAACACACTTTGGCACAAAACATGTCATGTAGTGACTGTAAAAACTATTTAATCTGACCTAACTACATTATAATACTCAACGTGCGTCATTTTGTACGTCAAGACTCTACCGAGCCGTGGTCGTGTCTAGGAATATAACGTGTGAACTTATTTCCTCTGACGCTGTCTACCCAGGCGTTAAAGGACTCAAAACTAGATAATATATTGAATGAGAACTAAGACATTTCTCACTTCTTAAGTTCTTAGGCCTTTACAATGTTACTAGATGATTTATACAGTGCAATATTTGCCTACACTTAACGGAACACTGTAGTGCCTGGGACAATGTTGAGATGGAGTTGCCCAGCACCTAAAACATTCTCTTAGCTTAACCGGCCATATAGGAAAGACATGGTCAATACGTGTGGGGCTGCCTAAGCCGCGGGTTTCCTAACGATGTTTTCCTTAACCGTTTAGAGCTCGTGTTAATGCGCATATAAATTTTTCTAAACGAAAAATCCACTGACGCACGGCCAGGATCCGAACCCACGACCTTCGGATGGAAAGTCGATTTACATCCCCTCGGCCAACAAGGCTCTCACTTCTACCTACACAATATAAATTGCAAACAAATAAACATAGTTGTTCTGATAAGCTCCCTGATGACTTGAATATGTTACTTATTTAGTTTACAAAAGTACGGGCACTGGTCAGGTCATGTTAAAACCCCTACGATGTAAAAGTATGATAAGGTCACATCAGGTGACACTGTCACTTACCATCAGGTGAGATTGTTACAGGCAAACGTCTATCTAGATCATAGGTTCTCAACGTGGGCGATAACGCCCCCCTGTGGGCGTTTGAGACTTTCAGGGGGGCAGTAGAAGACCCAGAGAAAATTGGGGGGCGTTGAGATGAAGCAGAGGGGGCGATAATGTAGTCTAAAATAGGCAAAAAAACACCCTAATCCAGTGGTCGTCAAAGTGTGGCCCGCGGACGGTATTGGTGCAGCCCGCGGCCAAGCAAACAATTTTGATAGATAATAGATAATGATGATAGATAATGACAACGTTACCACGTTAGAGAAAATGTTGTGCCGACCCAACCTAGTTGGAAAAGGGCAAGGAAATGATGATGATGAATGATACTACCTACGTTGCTACAATAATAATTATAATTGATTATAAAACTTCGAGATAGGGAAGGTCGCTTTGTTTGCTTGGTTTGAAGCTCGCTTTTCTCGCATCTAGCTTCATGAGTAGGTATAATACGAGCAAAGTGAGTTATGTCTGACCACAGAATAGAAACCGACAAGCAGCGAGCCTTTCTATGAGCACCGCAAACAAAATCAAGTGTCACATGTTACATTTGTCTTAAAAAATTTGGCTCGCTGCGCTCGCATTTAACTTTATAAATAAGGTATATTGTGAATAAAGTGAGTTAAGCTTAACTACAGAATATAAACCGATAAGCAGCGAGTTTTTCCTTTGAACACCGCAAACAAAATCAAGTGTTACATGTTGCATTTGTCTTAAAAAATTCGGCTCGCTTCGCTCGCATTTAACTTCATGGGTAAGGTATATTGTGTGTAAAGTGAGTAAAGTCTAACCACAGAATAAGAACCGATAAGCAGCGAGTGTTTTTTTGATCACCGCAAACAAAATCAAGTGTCACAATGTTGCATTTGTGTTAAAAAATTGGGCTTGCTTCGCTCGCATTTCACTTCATAAGTAAGGTGTATTGCGAGTAAAGTGAGTAAAGTCTAACCACAGAATATGAACCGATAAGCTAGCTTTTCTTTGAAAACCGCAAAAAAAATCAAGTGTCACATACTGTATTTGACTTACAAACATTCGGCTCGCTTCGCTCGCTTGGTTTGAAGCTCAATTCACTCGCATTTTAACTTCATGAGTAGTTATATTGTGAACAAAGTGAGTTATGTCAGACCGCAGAATAGGAACTGATAAGCAGCGAATCTTCGAGCCCCGTAAACTTATGATAAGTTTCAAGTTCGTTAGTACCTGTACCTACTAGGATTTTAACCCCTTTAGGAATTTCGAAAAATCGTCAACTAAATAATTCAAGAATGTGCGGCCCGCAGTGATACGTAGGTAAGATAGGGGGGGGGGGGGGGGCGCTAGAAAGAAAATTATTTTCAAAGTGGGCGGTGGGGAAAATAAGGTTGAGAATCTATGATCTAGATTAAAAAAAAAAAAGTCACTATTGGTCGGGTCAGACAAGCCCACCGATGATAAGCGGTTACCATAGCTTAGAACATTTGCGACACCAGAGGATTCACACTCATGCTGCTGACCCTTTAAATATTCCAAAACACCCTTTTTGTAACACCTCATAATGTAGTCTCTGAGGAAAACTTTTTTTAAACTCACTGTTGCTTTACATCAGGCAGGGTGTGGTCAAAGCTTTGCGTTTGACCACACCCTGCCTGATGTAAAGCAACAGTGCGGTCTACGATGGAGCACGCTTACCTAGAAGGAACCTATTGACTCTCGATTTGAAGACAATAACAAACTGAGACTGCGGCAGGTCGATCATTCCATAGCTTTAGAGGCCTAAGTTTAATATGACGGGTGAAAACACAAAACGCAACGCAAATTCCGCCTACGTCACGCCACTAATTCCAGAGTGCATTCAATTGTTCCGCGTGCATCGATTGAATAATGGTCTCGTAGATTGAGGTTAATTGGGAACTTGCTAACCTATCTAGTAAAGTTACTAATGCGCGAGTAAGTTTTGAACGTCGTTTTGTGGGTGAATAAGGCTTAAGCTACTCTGAGCGGATATTCCTTAGCCGTTTACTGCACTTTGAGGAACTTTTCAGCTCATCACGCTGAAGATCTTCATCAGATCTTCACCAAACTTTTATGAGACCAGCTTAAAAATATTAATTTTCATTAAATAAAAGAAACATCGAAATCGAATCTCATAAAGCGAAGATATCTCCTTTTTGCCCTTTTTTGGAGGAAGTGTTGTAGTGCTTTAATCAAACTCGGCCACGGAATCCATATTCGTCGGGTAAAAAATCTTGATAAGCTCATTGGTCGGCTTGATGGTGATCGCTTGTATCAATTCGGGTTCGAATCCCGTCGGAATCGTGAATTAAGACTTTTCATTTTTAATTAATTAGGTTCAGAATATATTGATCCAGTTATTCGAACCCGCATCACAGCCAAACATCCACCAAACCTTAGATGTAACATGTAACGACATTTTGATCCCAAGCCCTGATAACATTAAAATGCATAACCAACCAGCCGTCCAAAACATGTTTGCTAACTTTCGGCTCTCAATATGCGATGGTTGTTAAGCCAATTGATCACTGTCAAACGTGTGGCACGTTATAAGCAGGTTATAATACAAGTAGCTAAACTAAAAACATAAAAAACCGACTTAAATGCCAGCTGAGCAATTTTCTGCACTCTCGAGGTGGATTTCTGTTCATAACTCTGAAGATCCTCGACAGATTCTCACCAAATGTTTGTGGCACCAATCGGAAATTAGGTAAACCTTCTCGGAATGTATTGCGATTTCAGAAAGATTCACAAAAACGTCAACTTTCCGAAGCAAATCATCGAATCGGATGCACTTTCGGAAGTCTGAATCGCATTTCAGGCGTTTGATGAATGGATAATGTTGAAGGTTTTTCATGTTGTAAAAATATTTTAACGTGAATGTGTGATTTACTATTTATCCATTCTATAATTAAAATATTTGTAATCTGCTATAATGTAATTACAACGAAATAAGTAATTACGCGTAAATGTATTGTGCAATATTGGCTACCCAGGCAGACGTATTAATCTAATCAAAAAAACAATAAATTGATTATCTAAATAAGTCTCTGATTATCACTAAAATATGCGATTTGTTTTCAAGTTGTTCAAATCGAGTTGTAACGTTATCTTTCCTATAAATACCTTCTTGATAACTGTAATCAAATCACATTACAGTGTGGTACCTACCCCCTACTGTCTTTCGATGAATGTGATTACTAAAGTATGATTAATAATGGAAAACTTCTGCAAAATGTGGGCGTGTACCATATGAATTTGGACTTGCTCTGACACCCCCTGGACACCTTCAAAGGATCTTGAATGGCTTAAGATTTGAGAACGCGCTTTGGGGATATTCTGTTAAGATTTGAAATGTCTTTATCAAACTTGACAAGTAGCAAAATTAAAAATTTCAAAACCCGTCTTGAGTTTTGTAAGCTGTTTGCAGCACTCTTGACGTGCATTTCTGTTCATAACTCCGAAAATCCTCAACAGATCCTCACCTTTGTATGGCACCAATAAGAAAATATATAAGTGGTACCTACCCTTTTAAGCAAAAAATGGTTGTTTGTAAAGTCGGTTTACGGACGATAATTTTACGTGATAACGGCATAAGAAAACTTTGATGAACGATCGTGCCTCTCTATAGCTTGTTCCGCGCTCTCGCTTGCACACTCGCCTCTGGCGGAACGTGACACTTTTTCGTGCGTGCAGCCGGCGGTCATCGATTTATAAGACGTAAAGAATCCAAATCGGTCCAGGCGCCTGCAAAAAAGCACAAAAAAATACTCCGACGAGTTGAGAACCTCCTGATTTTTAAGTCGGTTAAAAAAGGAGGTATCTTCCAAATGTTCAGCGATTTCTCCATCAATTGTTTGTAAACCGATTTTGATTTTCTTTTTGAAAGGGTATAAAGTCGGTTTTTTGTTTTTCAATAAATATCTTGTTTTAATCGATCAAACCTCATTCAATATTATAATAGCCTCATTAAATGAAGATAACATTTAGTTTGATTGATTTGAACAATGCCTACACGTATGAACTTCGTTTTTTGCGTGCCTGTGACTAGCACGTACTTAATCAAACGTTACGTCGTAGTAGTTTTTCAAAGCACCTGCAAAAATGTACCTACAAAGTACTCCTAAATATAATTTTTAGTAAGTATTGGATTTTAACTTTTGCTGGCGGTTTTGCTCAATTGGTCAGCATTTAGGTACCTTACTGACTCGTCTCAAAAATTCACCCAAAAATTCACATTAGAGGTGAAAATTGTAAGAAGGCAGTAATCACCGATATTACTCATCCAAAAAAAATTCTACCGGTGGAAAACTGAGCAGCAGTGGCAATGTTGAGCGAAGAATGTGGGTACCTACATTATAAAATACTTAGTAGGATGCCATAATTTTACAAGGATACCCATCTAGTCCAATCGAGTCCTTAACAAGCTCTGATGAAAGACAAACACAATTCGGTGTACCAGGCGAACATGAGTGGCTGGGTGGTTTGACGCATGCGCGATAGAGCGTGTGAGGTCGCCGGTCATGCGTAGAAGTGTCATGTGGACATAGCGTTCTAGTGTCTGCGTTTGAGAATAGAGTAACTAGGCTCACGTCTGCGTAAATCAGTCTGTTTTCGGTCAAAACGTAACGGAAGATCACGACTCATCCTCAAGCGCGGTAGGAATTCGCTCAGATCTTTAGGCAATTTTTGATCCTCGTCGAATTAGTCTGATGTGATAACTATTGAAAACTTCAGGTTAATTAATGTCTGTACCCCGATCGCGAGTATGCACAGAGTCTACTATTCGATCCGTGACTGTAGTATAGTCTCTCAAATGTATGGGATCCCGGTGCAGCGCCTTCATGGTAACTTGACTGAACTAAAATCCCCATACATTTGAGAGACTATACTACAGTCACGGATCGAGTAGTAGACTCTGTGCATACTCGCGATCGGGGTACTGATGTGATAACTATTGAAAACTTCAGGTTAATTAAACATCGTTTATGTAGGTACACGTTCATCATGTCTTTGCTAGACCGAGTCCGAAATACGGGAATCCGTAGGAGGACGAAGGTAGCAGATGTCGGAGACCGTATTGTGAGACTTAAGTGGCGCTGGGCAAGACACTTGGCCAGATTCGGTGATGGTGGGTGGTGTAAGGCCGTGACCGAGTGGTGGCCAAGAGAGAGTAAGCAGGGGCAGACCATCAGCCAGGTGGGTGGACGATATCGAGGCCATAGAGGGAAAGACATTGATGAGAACGGCACAGGGTCGATTAGAATGGCGTTTGAGGGAGGAGGCTTATATCCAGCAGTGGGCTATTATTTGAGCTGACAATTATGATTATGATGATGTAGGTACAATCAAGCTCTCACAAACTTAATGTTTATGTATCAGTGGCCTAACTAGGCCAGTAATTTAACTATTTATTGATCGAAGCCATGATAAATGAAGCTATATTGATTAATGATTACAAAAACGAGTTCATGCAGGTATTGATTACCGATCGCCTAGTTTATGTTCAACATACATTCTATACGTGTTTCAATCTATGCTAATATAGGTACAGTTTGTAAGTTTGAATATAGTCTAACTAATCATTCCAAAAAGTGTTCTTGGGATAATAAAACCCCACCAAAAACATTTTCATGTAAAATTTTGCGAAGACGAGACCATATGGCTCGCAATGTCAAAAAGTAACCAGATCTCATGTAGAGCCAAGCTTCTAACTCTGCACGCCCTAAATCTACAAGCCCTAACTTCACAAACTCTACACCTTAGTCAAAATATGTGGCTTGGCCGTTTCGTTACATATTCTGTTTTTAAGCTATGCAAAGATAGACTCGGGAGGTCTAAAGCTAACAGAGCCACTAGTTTATCAAAACCTAGATCAAAACTCTTCACATTGTACAGATAAGTCCATTATGAGACCAAATCATGTGACTGACCAATTGAACCACTCCTAAAATTTAAATCATTGTTTCATAGGTGCCATAACTTACTGTTAGAACACCGTTCCCACTAGGTCAAATAGTCTATCAATAAACAAGTCAGAGCGAGGAAGCGTCATAATCACATCAATTGTTATAACCACTTCCAAGAGGGAGAGCTGAGATACAGCTGTTAAATCGTATCCCTTGGCTAGTGAGAACTTGCCCTTTAAAACTACTTTGAAAAGTAAAATTACTAGTAGTTCGCCCCCAAACAGATCTCACACACAGTTTTTTTTTTTCGTTTTATTTCAAAAACTAAACACCCTAGTATAAAATAAAAACCATTTTGGAAAGTACAAGTAGAAACAGTCCTTTCATAATATGACACCCCACTCAATATATTTTTGCAACTTTTTTTTACACCTTTGGGAACCCCATATCTTTACAATTACCTACAACCCCTTCATCGATTACGCTCATATGCTCCACAGCAAACCATAGCACAACCTATTGACCTACTTATCAAGTTTCATAGTCTATACTATATAGTCAACTGTCAATAAACTATATTCTTTCTTTCTTTCATGCAGATTAGATAAGCGGTTCGATAGTTATACGAGAATAAGCAAATAAGCATCTCTTCAGTCGTCCTATTTTGAGCCACTGCAGTGGCTCAAAATGACTTTGACAGACGCCTTCAGGAGACCTCAAATCTCCGACTTTGAGTTTACTATTTACATAATAACTTTTAATATTCTGACATACCTAAATTATAGGCATTTAAATTGTCGAGTTGTAAATCAAACAGTCGCCTAAGATATAAATAAACTTCGAGACAGGTAGCTTAAGATTTTAAATAAGATAAAATCAATTTATGAACACAAGGTAGCACTGTATTATGCGTCATCACATTCATGACATGCATAAGTAGAGGTTGGTATATTGTCGGATACAAAAAAAAATGTTAAAATACATGTACCTACCTATACTAGTAGTTCGCCCCGAACTGAGATCTCGCGCACCGTAGATGGCTTACATTTGGACTTTCTTCTGACTACCCCTATAATTTCAAGTGCTACTACCGCCGAGTATGCCTATTGCGCTAGCTCTTCATGGTAAAAAATACTAGCATGCATGCAATACATAATGTCGTGTCTAATTTTTCATTTATTTCATATTTATGAATTCTCGTCGTATTTCTAAAAGTATACGTCCTAGAATCAAAATAATAACTATTTGGGAATGTACAAATTATGACCTTTCATTTGACACCCCACTCAATATATTTGTTTATTTAACTTTTTTTACCCCAATTATTTTCATTCTTTATCAAAAATTTTTTTATCATGAAAATAAATCAAGTAGCATCTAAAATCATTGCAAACCAAACCGCAACGATGCCACTCTCTTTTTAAGACCGACCAGTCAATGAGCTATGAAGACATCGAAACTCTATGAAACGGGAGCTCTTGCAGCTCTGGTTTCGTAGTTTTTGTTCTTTGGTCGTATTTCAAAAACTATACATCCTAGATTAAAAATAAAAACCATTTTGGAATGTACAAAATAAGCCCTTTCGTATGACACCCCACTCAATATATTTGGGTAACTTTAAAAAAAAATTACCCCCTTGGGAACCCCATATCTTTACAACCCCTTCATCGATTACGCTCATACGCTCCACAGCAAATTTCCATAGCACAACCTATTGACCTATCAAGTTTCATACAGATTGGATAAGCGGTTCGATAGTTATGCGAGAACATAAAAATGAAACATACAAACATACAAACATACAAACATACAAAGCAAAATCGCCTAACTTGCCACTAAGATCTTCGCTCGCTTCGCTCGCTCGATCGATTAATAACATCGAAAAATTGAACATATCCATAGGCCTGACCTCACCCCACCAAATTAAGTAGATACCTACTGACCTGAAAAGGCACCGCAGAGGCGAAGCAATGAACGTCTTAACAAGTCTTTAAAATTATTTTCTTTACTCTCTGTAACACTTTCACTGCAGACCTCATGTGTCGATCAAACTCGTTTACTGATCTTAAGATAAATACGTATATTATGTTATCAGTAATCTTGATAGCATTTCATAATGGTACAAACTAGTGCTCAAGGCACAACAATTGTTTTTATCATGACTCGTTTTTCGGCCAGACTGAATCAACACACTTAACATATTTTAAGCGCACGGTTGTAAGCACAATATACGATGGTACACAGAGTATTTACTTTTTAGTGGTCAGTGAAATAGAACAAGTCATCATCATCATCATCATCCACAGCCCGACTTGACCCACTACTGGGTTTGGGCCTTTCTTAATTTGTGCCATCCGCCACGATCTTGCGCCAGTCTTGTACAGTAGGGCCAACGGATCTCGGCGTTCGTGAAGTTAGCCGTTTCGATGCGCAGTGCAACTTTTTCATACAAAATTTTCTACTGCGCAGCGAAAAGCCTGACTTCACGAACGCCTAGATCCGTCGGCCGAACTGTAAGAAACTGAACAACTGAACGTCAATGTGTCAATTCTGACAATATTTTTGAATTTATCCTCCTTTATCCTCCTATCCTTATTTATTTGTCTTCTGTCTCACTCACTTTTCTATATGATTAGCCATTTTCACCTTTTCATGCGATTTTTTGAACGTTTTCTTCCATATAGGTAAACCTTATCCTGACGATTACAAACACAATACAAAAAGAACTGGCCAAATTGGTGCATCAGTTCTAAAGTGCTGCGCTTACATAAATTCGGCAATAGTTTTATTCACATAGATTATTTTTTCCATGATTAGTGGAATAATGTGATAAGCTACCTCTCTGTAAATAAGACTGGTGTGTCTCAGTGCGCTGTAAACAGTCCACAATCGGTACACAAATACGCTATATCTATAGATTTTATCTTCAAAACAGGTCTAAATCTCGAGTCGTGCGCCTGCTTCGTCAATAATGTATTCGCGTTTGAAGTAGGTTAAGTCGCAGTCTTCAAGAATGCACTTCCTACATGACCATACAAGCTTACCATAGATCATAGTTTGCTTATGGTGAACGCAGACCAGCCGGCGTACCACCAACTTTTAGAGCAATGTCAAAACAAGGTGAAAACAGTCCTGCATCGCGTCTAATGACTTGACGCTTGACACTCCACGATGAGTGTTACCAAAACATTCCTGCGTTAGGCTTACTTTAACATTACCTTAGTCTTATCTTAGCACGGAATCAGAGTAATCTTACTTTGACATTCCTCTAAGAGTTCATAGTAAGGCCCCTGGCCGCACCGCACGCGCCGTAGTCGCCGCAGTCATCGCTTTGCTTCAGTTACTGCGGCGACTGCGGCGCGGTTAGGTGTGCGAGGTTGCATAGAACTTCATAAAGAAATCGAATGCGGGGACTGCAGCGACTGTGGTGCGGCCCAGGTCTGCGTGCAACTTTAGACGTTCTTCATAGATTGTTGAAGTTAATCGACGTTTTGAGCAGTCATTATTTGGATAGATGACCGTTAGTGGCATAAACAGCAGAGCGCTTCCGTGCTTCGGAAGGTTGATTGAGTTTTTAGGCCGCCTGAAGCTCTCCGTCAAGGCTTAACGACTTAAAAGCCAGGACCGACAATTTAATGTGCCCCGGCCTGCCACAGACGTCATTTTGTCGGTTCGACTATCCAATCTGATTGTCTGAAGGCGCTGATGCCATACATTTGTTTGAACCGACAAAAAAAGGCAAGTCTTGATGTTTCATCAAAGCCACTTTAGACCCTCAGCTCTCTCTCTACCGCTCAGAACGTCACAAAACTTCAACGACCTATCAAGAACGTCTAAGCAAGCTACGCCACGAGCGCTCCGTTTTAACAGATGATGCTTCTTGCATCTTTGGTTTGTAAGCAAATCATCAACAAATCATTATGCACTTCGCTAAATATAGTTCAGTTTATGTACATTCGAAGCGATGATTTGTTTGTTTGTGCTTAAATCTATTTCTAGTTTTACTGGTTTCTAATAAACAGTGGCTGTTTTGTGATGGTCTTCATTATTTTCTTCTTCCTTATGTTTCTTGCTTGTACATTATCGGGTTTCGGCGAACTATTCATGTTATTATTTCTTTTTTTTTAACGAAAATAGGTTCGCGTTTGACCACACCCTGCCTGATGCAAAGCAACAGTGTGGTCTAAGATGAAGCACGGAACCTATTGACTCTCGATTTGAAGACACCCAAATTATACTTTTCTGGAAATAGGTATAGACCCCGGCAAAGAGTTCCACATTTTCGCCATGCGTATAAAAAATGTAGACTCAAAGCGCTTAGTACGAACACTGTTATGTTATGCAACAAATTCTCATCATAGGACATGGGTATGATTTTGAGGTCAACTTTTGTGACAAAGTTTTAAGCCATCGGAAGGCCTCTTCGTCATGGCTTAATGACATTAGCCAGGGCTGATAGGCGGTTTTAGCCAAAAGTAAGGAAAGAAACGAAACGTTGTGAGAGCGCTTCGAAGTTCAATCAAAAATGACTGAGCAAATGACAAAATTTTGAAAAGCAATAAATTTTGAATAGGTAGTAAGTCACCGTCTTTTTAGAAATGACTGCTTTACATTAGGCAGGTACATATTGGTTACCATTTCGTTATGCATTCAAACTGAAAGTACTTCTACTACTTTTAAAACTCGCTTTGTCAACGGATAATAATTGTGAGTATGATTCGATTTTTAAATTGTCAACTTGCTTGGCAACTTATATGTTACAATGACGATTATTTAAGTACCTACAATTTTTTTTTTTAAACAAAATCGAGAACTTTTCAATCCCCCTTCGTAGGTCTATCTTGCCAGAACCCACCGAAGCAGTTGAATTCGAAATTTAAACGTTTCAAAAGTAGTCTTGCTCAGTGACTTTTTCAGTGAGTTTCACAACCTTAGTACTAATTTTAAACCTTATCGGTATAACACAGCCAATTCGAAATATGAAATGACCGTTGATATTTGTGCGGGAGGTAAGTCTCTTTGAAATGGTCAGGTTGTCGTCCTATAAGCATGGAGTTTACAGTTCTTGTCCTGTATCGGTGATAAACAGACGTACATTACTAAAGTGGTTATTACGAAATTAAATTTTAAAATTACGGTTATTATTTTGTTTTGAGGAGTGATTGTTTGAGATTTTAAGGAGTGATTTTGTGCGATTTTTCTAAGTCGGAACTGAAAAAACTTTTTATTCATACTTTTTTTATGTTTTTGAGAAACAGTAAAATATAAAGTTACGTTATTTGCTTAAATATTTAATTAAATTCTGTGAATAGACTTTGCAAAACAAATAATTTCAATACTAGAAAATGTAATCAAAAAATAACACTATCTGATATCAACCAAATAGATCAAAATCAAAATGCAACAAGACTACGCAACACACACTTTAACTAATCTATTAGCGATGATTTAATTCTGGTGTTTGTACATCTGTTCCTGAATAGCGTAAGCCATGATGGCCTGAAAACAACATTGTGTCATTACAAATTATGTGATTCATGAACTCAAACTACACTTTTTAGTGATTACAAAGTTTAAGCCATGACGGAAGCTCCAAGGCTTAAGAGCGCGAGTTGAGATGACGTGGACCAGAGAGCTGGATGAGGCTGCCCTGCTGGCCACTCGCAGTGGGCAGTGGCATGTGGTGCTTTTCTACCTGCTTTGTGGCTTGGCAGCCATACCTACCTCCTTTCTCGTCTTCTCTCAGGTAAGACACTATGGCTTGTTTCACTCTTCAGCGTATCGCCGGTCGCGTCCGCGAGTTGACCATTCATAGCACATTTCTCTGTGCTGTGAATGGTCAACTCGCGGACGCGACCGGCGACACGCTGAAGAGTGAAACAAGCCTTCCTGTTATTCATATTGGAGACTTCTTGGAGCTCTGATGACTGCTGAATCTGCTGCCCTCTCTTTTTATTGACAAGAATACGAGAGACAAGAAAAAACATTATATAAAGTCTTGCTAAATTGTTATTGAATGAGCGAGCGAAGCGGTCTGCTTCAGCTTGGACAAAAATGATTTCGTTTGTCCGCCGGATGTCTATCTGTATGTTCTTCTCTAAGATCGTATTTCTCAACCAATTCTCGTGAAATTTTGTGAGCAGGTTCGATTATTTTGTAGAATTTAGAATTAAAACAGATTACTCGAAGACGCCAGGATCGATTCGAAATATTCATTTTTTTTTGAAAGGAAACTTTCCGATTGGTGCCACAAAAATTTGGTGAAGGATTTGTCTAGGCTCTTCGAAGTTATGAACAGAAATGCACCTCGAGAGTGCAGAAAATTGCTCGGATTATAACTCTGAAGTTTGTTTTTTAAAATTTTGAATTTAGCTACTTGTAAAAAAAAATATTTAGCCACTTGTCTTAGTTTTCATGAACCAAACTATAATCAACCATAGTAGCAGATAGTACGATTCGGGCGAGTTAGATAAGTAAGTGTTACTAAATAGTAGATCACGTCTTTCATTCATCTTTTTGTTATTGTAATTATCTTTGCAAATAACTAACGTGCTAAATATGTCTCATTTTGTTATGTCACCAATAACGTTAGCAAGATGGTGAAGAAAATTGAATAGTTTACTATTTATATGGGCCGCGGCGTTCTTTGGTCGTATTTCAAAAACTATACATTCTAGAGTAAAAATAAAAACCATTTTGGAATGTACAAATTAAGCCCTTTCATATGACACCCCACTCAATATATTTGTGTAACTTTAATTATTTTTTACTCCCTTGGGAACCCAATATCTTCACAACCCCTTAATCGATTAGCTCATATGCTCCACCGTAAATTTCCATACCACAACCTATTGACCTACCAAGTTTCATGTAGATTGGATAAGCGGTTCGATAGTTATGCGAGAACAACCATTCGTGAAACATACAAACATACAAAGGAAAATCGCCCAACTTGCCACTAAGATCTTTGCTCGCTTCGCTCGCTCAATCGATTAGAAAAAGATAAGTGAAAAATCATTCAGGATTGTCTGAAAGTTAAGTTTGAATAAGGTATTTATTTTGTCTGTAACAAAGACCTTATACCTGGTCTGTAACGTACCGTTCCCAAATGAATCGGTAAAAGCTAGTCCATTAGGTCCATTAGCAACTTGTGACTCTCCCTAATACATTACCTTTATTTAATCACCTGCCTGAATGAAATTAGCACGCGATTCTAATAATGCTTTTTATGTAATTAATAAATTGTGTAATCTTTCGCTATGTCATTTTGAGCCGTGTTGGCCGATTGGGTTCCTCGTCTTTCAATCCAAAGGTGGTGGTTTCGAATCTCAGACACGCATCGATAATTTTTTTGGTTCAGAAAACTTGCTTTAGTAAATCCCGAAATCCCCGCTTGAGCTCCCCTACCAAGAAAGAACCAAAAACAATGCCACCAAGTGTTTTCAAGTACCAGGATAACATAACTAACTAGGAGTTCATTCTAGGTGTTTACGAACGCAACACCCGAGCATTGGTGCGCGCCGCAGTCGGAGCTAGAAGCGCTGGGTTTGCCTGAGGACCTGTTGAAGAACCTGACGATACCAGGAGCGGAGGTTTATGAAGAATGTCGCGCGTATACTGTGGATCTGATCGGGCTGCAAGATCTACTCAGTGACTATGTCGAAGAAAGGTAAGCAATGTCTATCTTGTCTTTTAACCCAAAAAATTAAAGAAAAACAGATTCGTTCAAAGATTTACATTCCTGTTTTGAAATAACTTTTCATTACTTGAAAAATAATTGTAGCTATTATTTTCCAGTTCAGCATCAGTTAAAGTTGGAGGTGTTTTACGGACTGTAAAACTGCGTCAACTGAAGTTGACTCCTTCCAAAGGAGAGATGCAGCGAGTTGATCAAGTAGGTAATCTTTCGAACATATAAATTTACAAAACAGTGCAAACACCACGCCATGCCGCCTTGATATCATTCAGGGAGATTGGTTTAACGACATGGAAGAAAGAGCCTGGAGACCTTTGCCCAGCATTTTATAGGTTACAAAAAAAATTAGTACTGATTCAGCCATCAAACAATCGTTGCATATGATCTACCTACAGAGAGCTTAAAAGATCCAGGCAACTTCTAGTCGGAAAAGTGTTCAAGCTGCTGGGCAACACAGCAGCAAAATAAAGGCGTAGCCCTTGTGTATTGGTGTGTAATAACGCTCTCAAATACGTTCCAAAGTTATGAATGCCCGCCGATTTAGATAATGTGTTGCTGTTACTATTGATAAACGAGTATCTTATTTCATCAAATCTCCTTTCATTATTCTGTATAATTTCAGATAGAGCGAGTGACAAAAGCGATCCTGGCTTCAAGGAGTAAGGCACCCAAGGCTTGTTCTAATGGATGGCGGTACAGCACAGAGCACTATAAGAGGACGCTAGTTACAGATGTATGTTTATCCTTTTCTTTTATGATTTTTTTAGGAAGAGAGCGAGAGAAGTAATGACTTTGTCGTACCAAGTGCTCCACGTTTATGAAGATTATCTATTAGATTATTTTACAGCATTAAAAGATAATTTATTGAGAGCAAAGGACAATGTTCTTGTTTTACATAAAATATCTGGGCGACCGAGCTATGCTCGGGTGCATAACGCCATCTAGTGGTTCATTTACGAACCACATTGCACTTGCGAATCTTTTTGCATGAAAATGCCGAGAAAACGGCTTTTCCCAGATATGAGACCTAGCTAGATCGATTTTTAGCCCCCGTAAACACCCGTACTGCAAATTTCATCGAAATCGTAAGAGCCGTTTTCGAGAACGTCAGTACAAACAAACATCAATCAAACAAACAAATATTGCTCGTTTAATAGAATAGGATTAGTCGATACTCTCAAATAATGAGCACATAACTTAATGTAATTTTTTTATATTTTCAGTTCTCCTTATTCTGCGACAAGGATTGGATTCCACGAATGAGCAACACACTTTTCTGGGTCGGGTCCATCTTCGGAAACCTTTTCTTTGGATGGATGTCAGACAGGTAAACCACATTAATTTTACTCATCATCAGATTTCTCTCTCAATAAGAAACCTGATTTCAAGGTTAAATTAAAAACCTTTAACACTTTTTGCCTTACCAAGTGTCTAGTTTTTAAGTACCACAATCGAGTACAACTAAAGTCTATCCTCATCTATCTATACTAATATAATAAAGCGGAAGAGTTTGTTTGTTTGTATGTTTGAACGCGCTAATCTCAGAAACCTACCAGTCGGATTTGAAAAATTCTTTCTGAATGTGATAGCTGAACTCTTGAGGAAGGCTATAGGCTACTTTCCATCATCATCATAACCATAAACCATCACTACGGGAGCAACGCCGCGAGGGCGCTGCTAGATATTTATAATCCTCATCTTATCAAGGCTGTATTTTATTTTGTCACTGATTGAAAAGATTTCTTCCTTACTTTATTTCTTCCTCTCAACTTTCAGATACGGCCGTAGACCCACAATCCTCCTCATGATCTTCCTGGAAGTGCCCCTGGCTATCGCAGCCTCCTTCTCCACCACCTACTGGGGCTACGCAGCCTTGAGGGTGGCTGGTGGCCTGTTCTTCCCAGCTCTGTACCAGTTGCCGTTCATCTTGGCTTTGGAGCTGATGCCTCCTGGGAAAAGAACTTATACTGGTATGAAACCCTGCTTTAACAGGCTATCTGCTTGTTCTGTATCAATGAGGTATAGGAGGTACAATTTATGCATCAGTGTTTGGTTAAGTCACCCACCGTTGACAACTGAGGTCTTCCTATCTCCTCAAGCATGCTACTTCCAAACCAAACTGCTGTATACCCTTGTGGTCTAAAATGAACAAGTACGATGAGGTATTTACTTTCATAGACATGAAATTCTAACGACTTCTTTAATTTAGGGATAAGCTAGATAATATTTCTAAGGGTACCTTTTAGACATGTTCAAAGAAAATTGCGTACCGGATTTGATAAGATGTTAACCATCTGGGTACGTATAGTATAGTTAGCCTGTTTTAAGTTTACTTACTTGTATTGTTGACTGCTTATGCTACTTATGAAATTCTAACGACTTCTTTAATTTAGGGATAAGCTAGATAATATTTCTAAGGGTACCTTTTAGACATGTTCAAAGAAAGTTGCGTACCGGATTTGATAAGATGTTAACCATCTGGGTACGTATAGTATAGTTAGCCTGTTTTAAGTTTACTTACTTGTATTGTTGACTGCTTATGCTACTTATTAAGACCTATGTCAAATGCCTTTTTTCGTTTCCAGGTATCGTGGTCGGCATGTTATTTGCCACTGGCATGTGCATACTCTCCCTCCTCGCCTACGCTCTGAGAGACTGGTACCACCTGTCTCTGGCCACCAGCATCCCATTCATATTACTATACAGGTATGACATTATTCATTTATATATGCTAATATTATAAAGAGGAAAGATTTGATTGTTTGTTTGCATTGAAAAGGCTCCGAAACTACTGAACCGATTTGAAAAATTATTTTACCAATAGAATCCTACATTATCCCTGATGAACATAGGGTATAGTTTGCGCCCCGACTTCTGGGGCTAACCGCTAGTAAGTATATATTTTAACCGGCTTCAAAAATGAGGAAATTCTCTATTCGTCAGAATCGTTTATTTTTATTTGGTAGTCATATTCCCCGATCACTCGAAGACGCCTAAGGCAATAAGGAAAATTCTTTTTTGTTTGAAAGGATTATCCACCATGTGGTGCCATTTTGGTGAGGATCTGTCGAGTATATTTGAAGTAATAAACAGAAATGCACCTCGAGTGCAGAGAAAATTGCTCAGCATATAAAATTAAAGTTGTTTTTTTTTACATTTTAATTTAGCCACTAATTGTTGTTTACCAGCTACTACTGGCTGATACCAGAATCTCCGAGATGGCTTGTGGGCCGTGGCAGGATTGCAGAAGCAGAGAAGGTGCTCAGGAATCTTGCGCGGAGGAACGGCATAGAGCTGCAGCGGGGGTTTCTGCTGGAGCTGCATGTGAGTATTAACTGTTAATTTTCTTTAAGACTAAGTAGATAATATAAGATCTAGAAAATTGAAGGTAGACATTGAGAGAGGTCAAACAGCATCCAAGAGCGTCGAGATTTTTTTTTTTCCTGTTTAAGATTTTTTTAGAAAAATTAAGGCTTTTTTTATTTCTTAAATTACCATTTTTTAAGTGTTATTGTAATACCACTGTGCTTACTCATCATTATAACAATCATTTAAATGATTCAAACACTTTTACCATGGAAATACTTTTCCTTATTTTTATTTTGTTTATTTTTACAGAAAAAGATGAAAGATGAAGAAACAGCAGAAGCAGAAATTGCGATGCTGCCAAACATAAACGGCCACGTCGCCGGCCTCACTGATAAAGAAGAATACGACAGAAGAATTAGCAACATGCTCACATTCAAACCAGACCTCACAAAAATCTCCGAAACAGAAGAATCTAAAGACCTAGAAAGAATTATAGCCTTAGAAGTAGCAGATATAGTTAATAAGAAAAAGATAAGAAATGTAGAAGATGAAGATATTAATCCCATGAATCAGAAAGCGACACAGACAGATTTTGCTAAATCTCCAAGTAGTACATTACGAAGAAAATCTCTGCAGATTGTGAATAAGATTTTTATACAAGAGGATGGAGATGAAGATATAATTGAGAATAAGAAGATGGATGATCAGAATTCAGAAGGAGACTGCAAAGCTTCTCCATTAGACGTGTTTAGGTATCCGAATATAAGGAAGAAGTTCTTTATTCTGACGTTCGATTGGGTGGCGCTAGGTGTAGTGTATAACAGTCTGAGTTACAATTCCCCGAATCTGGGAGTGGATGATTATTTGGCGTTTTTTATTGGTAAGTATATTTCATGAGAAGATCCGTGATAAACTACTTTTGCGCAATGTGGTCACATTCAAAATGGTAGACGTGCTTTTGACCCCTTTTTCTCTGACCAAAACTTTAAAGGGGCTTGAATTCTGTAAAGATTTGAGAGAATCTCTATCGTGCTTGGGGATACAATCGTGATACTGTTTCTTTTTTCCCCACAACTAAGCAAGATAATTATGTAATCCTACAAGTGGCTAAATTAAAAATTTTAAAAAACCGACTTCAATACAAACTGTATTGGGTAAGGCTAAGGGTGAGCTAATTAAAATTAGCCCAAACATGGATGTTCTACTGTTATTCTCTGAGAAGTTCCATTGGACAGGTCCTGACTCCATCATCAGATCAGCTAGCTGTCACCATATTATTACATTATAGTCGGAACTTGACCGACATGCTGAGTTCCAAGTTTCAACTCAATCAGACTATTTACTGAGGAGTTCTGTTGAACAGCTCCTGACTCCATCCCCAGATCAGCTCGTTGTGACGATATTATTACATTCTAGTTAAAACTTGACAGACGTGCCGAGTTTCAACTCAATCGGCCTATTTACTGAGGAGTTCTGTTGAACAGCTCCTGACTCCATCATCAGATCAGCTCAATGTTACCATAATATTGCATTGTCACCGATAACCTTTTAAAAAATACCCTAATCGCTTCAAGTGTGCCTATAAAATTTTAAGAGTTACCTCGATTTCTCCAAGATCCCATCATCAGATCCTGACCTGATGACCAAAAGGACCAATTGGAAAGTGTACCCTTTCAAACAAAAAAAGAATTTTTGAAATCGGTCAAGGCGTCTTCGAGTAATCGGTGAACATACATAAAAAAAAAAAGCACAAAAAAAAAAAAAAAAAAGATTCCGACGAACTGAGAACCTCCTCCTTTTTTTCGAAGTCGGTTAAAAAGGAATGATTTTTGAATGAATTCGAATTTAGTGATAAGATGGTTTTAAGGGATTCTGAAGTTCCTTTTGGTTTGTAGGTGGAGCAGTAGAACTGCCTTCGTACTTCATCGCATGGCGCTGCATGGAGCGCTTCGGCAGACGGTGGGTGCTTTGTATCTTCATGTGCGTCGGTGGATTAGCCTGCCTCAGCTGTGTGCTGGTCCCGGAATGTGAGTGCATTATTGACATTTGTCCTGATTGTCATCGTCAACAGTGACATCACAAATGTAAAACGTTAAAAATTTTGGGTGCTTACATTTTTTAGAATACTTACGAGTACATTTCTGTTGAAAATTTTTGGACACCATGCTTTGTCCATAATGCTAGTTACAAAAGTTACGAATTTCACTACGACCTCCCTCCCTGACTTGCAAAATCTAACGAACTTCCAATAAAACTTTCCCCTATTAGAATAGAATAAACGGACCCCACGTAATGAAGGACAAGTGCAGGAAAATGATGATGACTGAACTTCCATCTAAAAGTTTACTCTTCTACCACTTAGGAGGATCTACAATTGTTCCTAGAACTATTATAAGCTGATCAAATATTTGTTCCACACGATCCATCTTCCATACATCAGTTATCTCTCTCCACTAGTTCGGAGGGCACGTTGAGGCCTTCAGTCGGCCTAAAGACTCCGTAAAGCAGAGATATCATACAACTTACTGTACCTTTGCAGCGTGGCCATGGATAACGGTGTTCCTAGCGATGCTGGGTCGTCTTTGCGCCGCGTCCTCCTTTGCAGTGTTCTACGTGCTGATCGGCGAACTGCTGCCGACGGTCCTGAGGGCCCAGGCCATGGGAGCCGCCTCGTTCATATCGGGCCTGGGGCTGCTGGCTGTGCCTTATATTGTACATCTGGTAAGGAAAGTTGTGAGCTTAGACTGACATCTATGGTTAGGCGCAAGTCATAGTTGATCAATGAGATCAAACAAGTCATGAATGTTGCCTTTGTTCATGAGCTTAGGGCTCTTAACAGTCTCATAATTATGTTAATTGATATGTCTATTATAATGGAAAATTATAACGCCATTAAAAGCAAAATTTTCAAACTGATCTAGATAGTTTGAATATAAGTCTGAAATGAGATTAAGTCGATTTTTTTTATGAAAAGTCAAGATGTTTGTTACGCAAATAACATAAAATGTCTCTTTCAGGCGGTATATTCCCGAGCTCTACCCCTTACGATAATGGGAATCCTCAGCGTGATGGGAGGAATTACCTCTTTATTCCTCCCGGAGACCCTGAACCAGCCTCTCCCCCAGACCCTGGGAGATGGAGAGATAATGGGCAGAAATTTCAAGATCCTGAGCTGTGTGGAACGGCAGTGAAAGACTTTACAGTAAAAGTTTCAAACTCTTCGTAGCTTGCCCAGTCGTTCTTGATAAATCATTAAGCTCTGTTTTGCACGGTCAACAAAAATGGTGTGATTTAAGAACTTGAACCTTACATACATTTTAGGAAATGGACTTCACACGATACTAATTAGTGATCCCAGCAGGTCTACATTATTGAGATTTAACGAGGATTTGTGTCTACTGATCAATTAATATTACTGCATTTGCCACTCATTGTCCGTCCCATTTGATGTAGAAGCAATCATCAATGGTGTTTGCTATTATTACACATCGCACAATTTTTAATATTAAATTAAATCTTATTATGTTCAAAGCAATAATTCACCTAGGTACTGCCTTGAGAGGCAAGGACAAGTCAATCAGGATAGAGCACTGAGGAAGAAACTTGTCTACGTTTACGTCAATGTTTCAGACGTTGTAAAAACATAAATGTCACAAAACTTAACTTTAATTTTTAATGTCTTAACATACATGTAAGTATTTTATTTATTAAGTAACTATTATTATTATGCTATCTAGTATCTAGTGTAGCTATATTAGTTGTACATAAGTCTTTTAGGCACACCATTATTATAATTTAGATGTAACATAAAATTTTTATGTTTATTAAATCCTTAGTTTAGTAAATTTTTTTTTCAAACTTTATCTAGAAACATTTTTAAACCACTATTTCAAAATCTGGTAGGTATAATTAAACTAAACTTTTATTTGTTTTTATCTATTTGTTTATCTTTACAGAGAAAGTTGTGTAGGAATCTAATAAAAATACAAGTTATGTGCTAATCTGGGACAAATCTAGGCAGATTAATGCACTGTTCAATCAATCAAGGTGAAGAAATAAATACATTTTAGACACAAACTTGAGCATTTTAGACGTTCTACCCTTCTCTCCCAAAAATAAATAAAATACGTTATCGCCACAGGTGCTTTTTTTTTTCAGGTTACTACTTAGAAAGTCATCAAGGTCAAATTAGAAATAGTCACAATGTGTTACAAAGCTGAAATAATTACTTATTGTTCTTGTGCAAAATATCGTTTTAGCACTCTGTTTCATGAATCTTAAAGATTTGATTTTTATACTTTCTTAGTAAGGTTCTATATGGGGGTTCTTAATTCCCCATCACAGTGGATACAATTCCTTCAAAAACGTAACAACGACGAATTCTCCTAAAGAGTAAAAGCAGCGTCTCACTACTTATTTACTGAACTATTATTTGACGGGTTTAGAAACAAAGTGACCTCAGTCCAAATTCGAATATTTTTAATCTATCAATGTAATTTTCTGCATCTCGTCAATGTCAATTGATTCAAATAAAAATTTTACTCTACAACAATGTTAGTTTTGTACACACTAAGGTCGTCATCGTTTGAAGTACGCTGTGATCGGTCTCGTCTGCATTTGTTGCGCGCTCCGTGCTCAAAGTCAGCTCCTCGGGGTCTTTAGGCGTTTCGCACCACGAACGATTCGGACCGCGGTGTGAATCGCCCCAGAGCTATTTTTGAATGGGTTCTTTCGCACCAGGGTGGTGACAGCGGTGCGAATCGCCTAAGTATCTTTTCAAATGGGTCGATTCGGACCACAGCACAGTGTACCAAAAGCCCATATTTTTTAGATAAATTCCCAGAGTGACTTTTTTGGAATGTTTTTGCACATTATTTTGGTTCAGTAGGGTCAAAGAAACCTATTTTAGAAGTTTAGCCAATTTGCCCCTCGGGGGGGCAAGTTGGCCCCCCTGTGGGGCCAAGATGACGGAGGCCTTTAGGCGGCCTAAAAAATCCGTCACCAGAGTTGAGTACTTGCTCATACGAAAGAAGCTAGATAACGGTTATGAAAAGAAGAAAAAAAGCGTTCATTTTCGTAGCTACCTAGTTACCAAAAAGTAAAAAAAAAAACAGTCTATTTCGTGTTTACTAAAATAAGAAAAAAAAAATCCGCTTTTGTAGCTGGTTATGAAACACAGTTGTGTACCTACCTACATGGATTAAATTTAATCAGTGAAGAAAAAATCTTCTTTCGTAGCTAGATAGGACAAATATTTATGAAATTGGACCAAAGGCATTGCTGTGTTCAAAATTATCTATAAGTGTCTATTTACTATATCTATAAGTGTATAAACAAAACTTAGGTTTCTCTCTAATCCTATTCCATTAAACGAGCAATATTTGTTTGTTTGATTGATGTTTGTTTGTCCTGAGTTTTAGTTTTAGTTTTTGATCTCACTAGATTAACGCCTTAGATTTAATTATCTGTAATGTTAGTCATAAGTTGTAAATAAATAATTGTCTAATTGTCTAATTGTCTCGAAAACAGCTCTAGAGATTTCGATGAAATTTGCAGGACGGGTGTTTACGGGAGTGAAAAATTGATCTAGCTAGGTCTCATATCTGGGAAAAGCCATTTTCTATGCATTTTCACGCAAAAAGTGCAATGTGGTTCGTAATTGAACCACTAGATGGCGTTCGTTGGTTGCCAACAAGCAGAGCTCGGTCGCCCAGAAAGGGCCATGCCGATTTTGAATGGGCGTTTGGTGCCTTTTTTATTTCGCGCGGCCATCAACCAAACATTAAAATATAAACTCTTAGGAGTATATCAAATAATATTGTGAGCACAGTATACAGCTTCACTCAGCCAGGACCGAGTTATACAGGGTGAGTTTTTAAAGAGTACCTCTATGGCCAAATCTGAAACTATTAGCAATAGCGAAAAACACTCAAAGGAGTGTCATAAGCGATTTTGATTAGAAGTAAAACTGCATCATTACATTTTAAAAATAATCATTTTCCTGGCCAGGAATCGAACCTGTTGGTTAAAAAAAAACTTTTTGTATTATTATACCATCCGATAGTGTAGATGATAAACATCAATTTCTGAGAAAAGCTATATACGGCAAACTAATAAAAAAAAAGTTATGGGTAATCTACGAAATATTAAGAGTTTAAATCAGTTTATTAAAAATCAACACTTTCCGTTAGTTTGACGCATGTAGTTTCTCCTCAGAAATTGATCCTTATTATCTACACTATCGGATGGTATAACAATACAAAAAGTTTTTTTTTTTGTAACCAACAGGTTCGACTCCTGGCCAGGAAAATGATTATTTTTAAAATGTAATGATGCAGTTTTACTTTTGATCAAAATCGCTGAAGAGACTCCTTTGAGTGTTTTTCGCTGTTGCTAATAGTTTCAGATTTGGCCCTAGAGGCACTCTTGAAAAACTCACCCTGTATAACTCGGTCCTGGCTGAGTGAAGCTGTATACTGTTCTCACAAATGTTGTTTGTTATACTCCTAAGAGTTTATATTTTAATGTTTGGTTGATGGCCGCGCGAAACAAAAAAGGCACCAATTTCGGCATAGGCTTATATATTATATTAGTGTAGATTTTTTGTCCTATTATTTCATGCCTGGTTGTACTTTAAGAAATGTGTGTAAAACTATGTATCTTTGTCCGAATTCACCTATCTAAAAAGATAACTGTTTTGTTCCCCCTCAGCAGCGGTCCGAATCGACCCATCACAAAAAGTTCTGGGGCGATTCGCACCGCGGTGCGAAAGAACCCATTCAAAAACAGCTCTGGGGCTATTCACACCGCGGTCCGAACCGCTTGCGGTGTGAAACGCCTAAAGACCCGCTGCTCCTCGGCAGTTCAAATTCATAGTGTCCGTTCAATATAATAAAATAATATCAAGATACTAGTAGTTCGCCCCGAACTGAGATCTCGCGCACCGTTGTTGTGTTGATAGCCTAGATTTGGACTTGTTTCTGACTACCCCTATACCTACGTTAAGTGCTCCTTCTAGTGTTTACCACACAATGATATCTAATGCACTACCTCAGTATGGTAAAGATTATAGGCATGCATGCAATACATTAAGTCGTGTCGTGTTTAAATTCAATAGTTGACCCCGCGAACTTCGTACCGCGCCTCAGGGAAGGCCTCTTAGTTCGAGAAATTATTAAAATAGCAGTTCAATACAAAATGTATAAGAAAATCAATTCCCTCCCCCTCCCCCTCCCTCTCCGCCTCCC
Source organism: Camptogramma bilineatum (assembly GCA_958496255.1). NCBI lineage: Eukaryota > Metazoa > Arthropoda > Insecta > Lepidoptera > Geometridae > Camptogramma > Camptogramma bilineatum. Next base: position 9,304,391 of record OY292474.1, read on the forward strand.
CTCCCTCTCCCCCCCACCCCCCCTCCCTCTCCCCTCCCCTCCCCTTCCCTCCCTTTCCCCTCCCCTCCCCTTCCCCTCCCCACCCCTCCCCTTCCATTCCCCTCCCCTCCCTTCCCCCTCACCTCCCCTCCCCTCCCCTCCCCGCCCCCTCCCCCTCCCCCCCGTCTCCCTTCCCCCTCCCCTCCCCTCCCCCCTCCGTCTCCCCCTCCCCCTCCGTCTCCCCCTCCCCCTCCGTCTCCCCCTCCCCCTCCGTCTCCCTCTATAATTTTGGTACATGCCCAGCCCACTATTTGCAGGAGTTAACATTTGCATACGTGACAGGTTGCAAGCCCATCGCCGCTATTAGAACGTTAACTGGTTTCCTCACGATGTTTTCTTTCACCGTTTAGAACTCGTGTTAATGCGCATTTAAATTTTTCTAATCGAAAAATCCATTGATGAGCACGGCCAGGGTTCGAACTTACGACCTATGAATCGAAAATCGAGCACTCTTCCACTCGGCCAACACGGCTTTTATTTTCAATCTCAAGGAAAAATATCAAGAAGCAACTAAAATCATTGCAAACCAAACCACAACGATGCCACACTCTTTGTCTGTTAACCAGACCTCCAAATACATCGAAACTCTATGAAACGGGAGCTCTCTCCATACATCCGTTAATTGGTTTTCATCATTTTTCTTTTTCTCTGTATTTCAAAAACTATAGAACCTAGAAGAAAACTAAAAACCATTTTGGAATGATGAAAATAAATTGAGTACTTTCATATGACACCCCACTCAATATATTTGGGTAACTTTGAAAAAAATTTACCCCCTTGGGAACCCCATATCTTTACAACCCCTTCATCGATTACGCTCATACGCTCCACAGCAAATTTCCATAGCACAACCTATTGACCTATCAAGTTTCATACAGATTGGATAAGCGGTTCGATAGTTATGCGAGAACATAAAAATGAAACATACAAATATACAAACATACAAAGCAAAATCGCCTAACTTGCCACTAAGATCTTCGCTCGCTTCGCTCGCTCGATCGATTATTCTCTGTTTTGTGTCAATGTACAATAAATGAAAAAATCTCGCAGCAACAGTTCTTCTGTCGTATGAAGTTGTAAATAGAATGACTTAGCAAACGCACATAATTAGTAATCAACGCGAGCTTATGACTCGCGCTTACTAGGAATTCCTCGTTTATGGGGGATAATTGCAAACCCCAATCCCCAGCACGAAGGAGTTTCAACGGGTTGCCCGGGCCTTTAAACTCGAGCTAACCCTACGCTGGCTATGTTAAAAATTAAATGAGAAAGAAAATAGAGAAAACTCAAAAAAAATATTTTTTTTTTGAGAATAGCCCACCGCGGATACGCGCGAAATCAAACCGGACCCCCCAAAAAACAATAAACGCAACGCGAAAACAATAGAAAGTCATATTTCAGCTAATTGGAGCGACCCCGTGACGTGCGAACGCCCGCGCGCGCGCTCCCTCGCAAAAATTAAAAAGATAAAATACGTCATCGCGACAGGTGCATGATTCTTGGTAAAAAAAAAAAAAAAAAAATATTTTCTTTTATTTTAGCGTCAGATGGGAACGGGTTATTAATATCTTAGAGGAGTTTTCATTACAAAGTTTCGCCCGCCCCGCGCTAGGTGGCGACACCTGTACAATAATTTTATAATCATAACCAAAATCAGCAACGGTGCTATTTTATTTTGAATAATTGAAATTTTTCCAAATTATTAATTAAAATTTAAAAAAAAAAAAAAAAAAAAAAAAAAATTAGAAATAAAGTGCTTGAATTAAAAAAAGAATTTATGGAAAAAAAAAAAAAAAAGTAAAGAATTTGTCGCTCTAATTTCCCATCCCATTGATTCAAATCGCTCAATTAATCCAATATGCAGGTGGATATGCCCCTAACTACCCCCCCGCTAGATATCTTAAGTGATCTTGAATGCCTAAAAAATGATTATAGGTAGGTACTGGTGTTTTAATTGTCTGCGTAAAGACGTACTAACTAACTACTGTTGGTTGGTTTTAATTCAATTTTATCTAGGTCAAGGTCAACTTATAAATAGCCACAGAGTACAATTTTGTTCAAAATATTGTATTATCATTATTATAGCACTGCGTTTGTTTCGTACCTAAATCTTAAATTAAGAGAACAACATGGTATATGGGGGGTACTTGCTTACCATTTGGATGAATGATCTCAGGAAATCTTGTAAGAAAGCAGGCGAACCCTTAACTTACCTGAAAAGAAGAATAAAATAAAATAAATAAAAAATCAGTTCTTTTTAGCATATTAAGATAGTTTCAGTATCGTTAAGTTATAAATAATGGCTGCTATAAATAATATAGTATCAAAAGTATGAACTAAATTAAATCATTAAAAATTATGAACATTATCGTTCCGATTGGAAAAATAAAAACTTAATATTCTTTAAAATTGCTACTTCACAGTCAGCTACGAATGTTGCTGGCTATGCAAATGATCAGAAAAAATGTCTTCTCTCATAATAAAATGGAAAACCGAGTGAAAAAATGAGAAAATTTTTTTTAGTAAAATTTCCTAGATTATTTTGAATGGAAAAAAATTATGGAGTCAAATGTTGGAAGTTACGTGATAATTCTGTTAATTCAATCTAATCTAGGTCAAGATCATCTTATAAGTGGCCACAAAGTGCAATAAACCTGAAATAATTGCTTATTAAAAATTATGGACATTATCGTTCCGATAGGAAAAATAAAAACTTAATATTCCTTAAAATTGCTACTTTTCAGTCAGCTACGAATGTTGCTGGCTATGCGAATGATCAGAAAAAATGTCTTCTCTCATAATAAAATGGAAATCCAAGTGAAAAAGAAGAAAAAAAAAATATTTTAGAAAAATTAGGTACTATAAATAAATGATGCATGAAAACAGTGGAGTCAAATGTTAGCAGTTATGTGCTATTCTGTGGCATAAAGGAGGACAAAAGTGGTCATTTTATGTAGAAAAAGATTAAAAAAAAAAAAAAATCAAGATATGAAGGAGTATTCATTAAATTGATAATTTGGATACTGTTGAATTGAAAAAGGCTTAAAAAAATAGATTTTCAAGATTTAAAG